>CP106732.1:149461434-154461434 GCA_025506655.1 Gossypium rotundifolium | reverse complement strand
CTTTAACATTGGTTCGTAATCACATTTCTCCTACACTCTCTTGGCGAATCTTTCTTTTCTCAATACCATTTCTTTTCATTTGTTCAAAGACAAAACATCTACTTCCATTCTATTTTTCTTTTCTTTTCACTTCACCATAGCCAATCTTCTACTTCCTTTTAGTATTATTTTGGCGAATATTCAAGGGTAGACTCTCCTTGGGTTTCTTCTATCGATTTTGGATAAAAAGGGTAAGTGTTCATGGATGTTTTCTTTTTTCTTTCTCGTTTCTATGATGTTTTCTTGTGGACAAAGGCTGAACCTTTGGGCATTGTTTTGCAAGATTCTAACCATTTTAGGATTCGATTATTCTCTTAGGCTCATTGGGATTTCGGAAGCAATCGATTTAAGCCATTCCTTTAGCAAATCGAAGTTGGTAAGTCAAGTGGTAAGGATCCTATACTCTTAAGTTGGTTGAGGAAGCCTAAGGTTATTTGGATTTAAGATATGTTGTTGGCCGAATGGTTTTCATTAAAATATTGTGATATGGCCGATTGTAGGACAAGGATCTAGTGCGGTGGATCGGATCTTCGAAAGTTAGTTTTGCTTTGGTGAAAGGTGTGTGCATCTTACACACTTTATAACTTGGTTTATATATATGTATTTATGTGTATTATAACTAATCATAATATGAAAGTGGGAAAAACGATGAGATTTGGATATGATACCATGATGGTATGAATAATGATTCGGGTAAGTCCGTTTCAATATGTTGTTAATACATGTGGATTGAAATCATGATCTATGATTTATGGTATTTGATATATGATTCTTATTAAAGTGTATTAACATGATTTGGTCATCTATTGCATTGGTATGGGCAATATGAGAGGAGGGGGAAGATTGTGACTTCGGTCACCAGTGATTTGGTATCACATTTGTGTCTTCGGACACCAGAGATTTGGTATCTCTAGTGATTTGGTATCACATTTGTGTCTTCGGACACGGAGGTTTGGCACCTCATAGCGCCTCGTCCTCGTGGTTAATACCACCTTGGGTTGGCCCCACTTTTGAGATATGGGATCGTCGCCATGATTTGGTATCACACGTGGGTTGGCCCCACAGATGGATTATTCGTGACTTTGGTCACGGTGATTTGGTATCACATTTATATCGTGACTTCGGTCACCAGTGGTTTGGCACCACCAGTGGTTTGGTACCACACGGGGTAGAAAAGGAGTTATGGATGGTTAGGTTGGATACATTATACATATATGTTGCTTTGTTATAATTTGTGTAAGTATGTGGTATTTACCCGGGAGAGGGAATATGCACTGAGTCTTGGTGACTCACCTTCTCCCTTATCTTTTCAGGTGATTCATGAGATCGCGGATGATGAGCCGGATGAACTCGAGGAGGCCATGCAATAAAAGTTGGTTTTATATGAACTTCCATTTGGGTATTATATTTTAATTTGGTTTTCATATTTTATGGATTTGTAATAAGGCCTGTTTAATTATGTTTTGGATTATTTTTATGTTTTGAATATGTTTTGAATATGGTTTATAAATTTCATGATTATTATAATAAAATGAGCACCAAGTTTTCTAAACTACAAAACGCGTTGGTTTTTAAAACGTTACCATCGGGTAACATAAATCATTCGATAATTTAAATTATTTTCAAATATTAAGTTTCTACATTCAAATGCAAATGGTTTTCAAAGTAATAATTCTAGTTTTCTTAAAATGATATAAATGTTTTTCTAACCTATGATTTATTCACTTATTTTAGAAGTTTTATGTAATTTCAAAGTAAATCTTCAGTTTTAACTTATTAAACATGTAATTTCTACAAATATAGAATTTCAAAGAGTTTTTCACAAAAATTTAATTGTTAATTCGATTCTTTCAAAAAATATTTTTCCTCAGTGACATACCAGATTCGGTCGTGGCGTATTGACCGGGTTTAGGGTGTTACATATATCAAAATTGAAACAACTTGTTTGAACTAAAATAATAACCAAATTGATAATAAAACAAAAGTTCTACAATATCGAAATAATATTAAAAACGATAGCAGAACAATAAAATACCATAAAAGAACAATAAAACAGCATCAAAATAGCACCAAAATAGCATCAAACAGCAACAAAATAGTGTCAAACTGATCGTGTCAAACAGTCGAGTTTTAATATTTATAAAGAATGATTGAACCTGTAGACTAACTATGACAACGATTGAGGCAAGTGCATCTATCGAACAATAGTATAGTTTAGGTAAGATTATTTTATCGAACCCAAAGGAACCTAAAAGTACTACTACTCACTTTCTTTCTATTATTTAGCCTAAAATATGGAGTGATTGGTTTATTAATCTAAAAAACTAATGAAAAACTAAACTAGATGCAGAGACAAAAGAATGAAACTTTGGGAAAAGACGTGGAAAAACTCGATTGATTACGACGATACCTCGTGAAGAATCCACCTATGACTTCTCTTGTTATCTAACTTTTAATTCATACGACTTCTTTACTTAGCTTGATCCGTGAGACTCCTAACCTATATTAAACCCTCTCTTGAGGCGAATAACGTCTAACCTTAGGTTAATTAGTGGAACTCTCGTTCTCTTATAATAACCCCTAAGGAAGCAAAGAATCGATCAATGGACTCCCATATTAGGTTTCACCTAATCCGTAAAATCTCGCCACCCTATCTTTAGGCGTGCGATCAACTCCACTTAATTATGCTAGATCTACTCTTGGCGAGGTCTATTCCTCCTCCACCTAAGCACATCAAATTAAATTAAGCAACATAATTAAGAACAAACTAAGTACTTATCATATAATTTAGAAATCAAATAACAAAATCATCATAGGTTTCATCCCCTTGTATCTCAAGGGTTTAGTTCATAACAAAATAAGAAAACATCTCAAGAGAAAAGATAAAATAAAACATAAGAAATTCCTAAAACCCCCTGAATGAATTGAAGAGGAGATCTTCTGTCTTGAGTAGAACTCCAGCTTCTTGAGATGGATCAACTGGCTATCTTCGAGTAATTCCCTGAATAAAAGCTCTGTCAGAAAACTCTGCCTAAAACTCTCCCCCTTAGAAAGACTGCCTTGGGTTGTTTATATATGCTCCTTAGATGCTTTACTTGGCTCCTAAGTACCTCCTTCAAGTAGAATTACTATTAAGGTGTTTAAGTAGACTTAGGAGTATGTTTCTTTGGCTTCAAGCATCCAAATTCGAGTGAAATTGCTCATTCCCGTGGCAGGGGCACACCCATGGTACACGTCCGTGTAAATCGTCTTCAGGCCGTGTCTCGATTCTATCGATTGGGGCACGGCCGTGTAAATCATGGCATGGCCGTGTGAAGTAATTTGATGAGGCACGGCCGTGTGGCTTAAAGTCCAGGCCATGTCGATTTCTTGGGTTGGCCCAATTTGGCCCGTTTTAAGCCCGTTTTACGTTCTTTTTATCCTTAGGTGCTTTCCTAAATATATGACATGAAAAGAAAGGATTAAGAGCACCTTTTTACATAAATCAGGGCTAAACCATCCAAAAGCATACTAAATATGTGGTTAAAATATGTTACTTTTACGGTTTATCACAAACAACATAAAAATAACAGTAAACAGCAGAAAAACAACATCACCAACATCCCCAAAACAGTACCAAAAACTTGAAAAATATAATCAACCAACCAAAATATCTATACATTAACCAATTAACATATTTAATTTTATAAGAAACTATAATTTGTAAGCTAAATTAAATTGTCAATAGTTTGAAAGGAAGGTAACCTAAAAAGCAACCGAAGAAACATCATCATCATCGTCCTCATCGTCATCATCATCCTTGTCATCAATTTCTAACAAGAAATAAGAATAAGTAATTAGATTATCAAATTGATAAAAAATAATATAAAATTAACAATAAAACGAGAATAATAATTACCCGTTGAAAATCCTTTAGCTCGCATCCAATCATCAAGGTAAACAACGGCTTGAACCATTTTTGGCTTAAGTGAACTTCTCAAAGGTGTGATAACTTTCTTACCCATGCTAAAAGCAGACTCGGAAGCTACAGTTGATATTGGAATTGCCAAAAGATCACGAGCCAATAATGAAAGCTTATTATATCGAACTGAACTTTTGCTCTAATAATCCAAAACATCTATTTGAATATTCAACTTAAGCTTCGGTTCTTCCAAATAAATGTCCAACTGTGACTTTTCACTCTTAGTGCTAGATTCATTTAAATACCATTTATAATTATCACTCTCATCAAAATCTCCACCAAAACCAACACTATTAACATTGTATTGATGCAAACTAGAATCAACGGGATCTTTATCTGAGACATTAGAATTCTCTGCCAAAGAGGAAGACATGGATTTGGATTTCTTAGCATACTTATCAAGCAAGAGGCTAAGATTGCTAAGAATGGTTTCAACAAAATCTGAAGCATGAATACCATAGATTGTAGTAAAGTAATACTGCACATAATTCAACTTGTAACAAGGATCTAAAATTGCAGCACATGACAATATCAACGAATACTCAGCCTAATATTTATTAAATTTCTCTTGCATTTGTTTAACCATTGGAGTTAAAAAAGAATAAGGACCTTTAACTGTATCAAGCAAGACTTTATGAACCTTCCAAACCCCTTTGAAATAAAGATGGGTCGTCGGATAATTAGAACCAGAAAAAATACAAGTCACATCATAAAAGACTTTCAAAAATTTGCAAAGAACAGCAACATTTCTCCACTCCTCGTCAGAAAGTGCAAACATTTTATAGTCTTTATCCCGTTGGCCCCAATAATCTAGCACATCTTTATAGTAGAGAGAAGATTCAAGCATCAAATAAGTAGAATTCCATCTCACACACACATCTTGACGCAACTTTTTGGTCACATTCAAATGAAAATTTTTGTCGACCACATCATAAAATCTTTTCCTACGAATTCCCGAATTTTTTATGTACTTAATTCCATTTCGAATCTTACCAACAACATCATCAGCAAGTTCCAAACCAACTTTAACTATAAGATTCAAAATATGTGCACAACATCTAACTTGAAAAAAAATACCATCACACAAAATAGCTCGGTTCGCACGAAAGCGATTTTTAAGACAAGAAACCAACACATCATTATAAGAAGTATTATTCAAAGTGATGCCAAAATTTTCTTGTCTATACCCCATTGAGATAAACATAAAACAAGTTCATCCGCTATGTTCAAACCATCATACGGAGGAAATAAAGCTCTAAACCTTATGATTCTCTTTTGTAGCTTCCAATCTTTATCAATCCAATGAGCAATAATGCAAATATATTCATCATTAGTATGCTCTAAATTCTAATTATCGGAAGTTAGAAAAATTAAACCGGGTGCTTGAGCTAACTTCTTTAACATGATCTCTCTCTTTTGCATAATACATTAGGACATCCCTAGCAGCTGTAAATCTACTTATATTCTAAAAATTAGGACTAGCAATTCTCATCATGTATCTAAATCTCGGTTCTTCAACTATCTTAAATGAATGCTTGCCACACACAAGAAAAGTAGAAACAGCTCGACGACACTCATCAGCATCAAACTTGTAGTTTTTTATAGATGGACTACCTCTTAATGATGGTTGATTGGCTATGGTGTATTGAGTGATGTTCTTATTAAATTTTTTCAAACATTGATTTAGATGACGTCTTAAATGAGAGGTTCGACTAGAAGATTTAGTAGAAAAGATGCTCTTACAGTGATTACATTGTTCCTTCAATTCATTTTTGTCATCGCATTCAAGCTTTGTCATTTCATCCCACACCTTTGAAGTGGTAGGCTTTTGACGTTTGGTAGCACTTTCATACTCATTAAACCCATCGTCCACAGGTATAGGAGTGTTCGAACTTGCCATAGTCATAAAAACTCAAGTCCTGGAATCCAAATAAACCAAAAGTTCATATAATTGTTAAACAATTATATGTAATATATGAATCATTCCATATTATTATTTACTACTACCATAAAATGTTAGTTAAAATTAGCCCAAAATATTCTTACCACAAATTCAATTAGAAGCCATTACAGTGGGAAACATTGAATTCTCCAAACAAAACACTTTAATGTTTCAAGACTAAGATTCAAATGGTATGGATAAGACAAAATGTGCCATATGCTACTAAACTTGAAGTTGGAAGTATGAGAAAAAACTCTTGTAAAGAAATAAGACATCTTCAAAATAAGCAAAAATTTTCTACCTCTTGCCAAATATAAATCATAAAATAGCTAAATATTACTTATTAAAATTAATTTATTACTAAATTATATACTAAAAGATGAAGAAAAATAATAGCCCTACACAAACATAACATAAATGAAATGAATGAGTAAATATCTAATATAATGATTTTAGCATTTTATTCACAAATAATATTTAATAAATGCATCTATTTTTAAAAAGTAAATTAATTCTTAACTTCGATTGTTAATTAATTATACTTGAAGACATATTGCAACGATGTGGATACAAATTAAATTATGTAATTAACAATAAATGTAGTTTTATAATAGCAATAAAATGTTTTTATTTTAAAGTTACACATATAACTACTATAGTTTTAAATAATTATAATTATATAATAAAAGATTATAAAGTAAAAATAAATTGAAAATCGAGAAATCTAATCAAAAGAAAATAGGAAAAATCACAAGATAAATTAAATTTAAAATAAATATAGAGAAAGTCCGCATGTAATTGATTCCAACTTAAATAATAAAGATTTCACGTGATTAAGTGAAAGCTTCATTCGAACAATAAAATTATTTAAAAGGATAAATGATTTTAATGAAGAACAATGGAAAATCGAAATGATGAAAAATTAAATGAAACATTAAATGGAAAATTATGTTGTGAAGAAAGATACAAAATAATGAATAACAATGAAAATCGAAATGATGAAACATTAAATGAAACAATAAAGGAAGAAAACCTAAAAGAACTAGAAAAACAATATATTTTATTCAGCTGTTTTAGACAATTATTTTGCGAATTATGACCTTAAAACCTTATAAAGATCTTATAAAAGACTTTCTAACTAGACAAAATTTTCATTAAGTGATAAAGTTAAAAAAGAAGAAGAAGAAGAAGAAGAAGAAGAAGCTTACAGCGTGGGTGGAGAAAATGAACTGAGCTTGAGATGGATAGTAGAGGTGAATGGGTGTTCGGACTGGATCGGAGTTGAGCTGCAGGCGGAAAGCTGAGCTGCGTCGCGAGGTGGGACTTGGGAGCCTGGGACAGAAAGTTGAAAAGAGGGAAAAATGAAGTCAGGGCTGATAATGGATATGAAGGTAAAGGTAAATGTAAAAATGAATTAATGAAGCCAAGGAAATTGAAGGTAAAGGTAAAAATTAAAAAAAGAATTTAAAAATAAATTATTTAATATGTATTTCGGGCCGGGCCCGGGACAAGAAATTCTTACCCGAGGCCCGACCGTTTTTTAAACGGGCCTCATTTTCTGCCCAAGCCCATTTTTTGGGCATATATTTTTACCGAACTCTCCCATTTTTTGGGCAGCCTTCGGGCCAGGCCGGGTGGCCGAAATGTAAAACTTGTAACTTTCTATGAAGATTCAGTCGATATCTATAATCATCCTTTTCTGTTGTTGCAGTCATATCCTCCTCTCTGCGACATCAAGGGCAAACTATGTTTCTCGGTTTGAACACACCATCCTCTGCTGACCAACTGCGAAGAAGTTATATCGAAGGTGATGACCATTAAGGTGGAAGACCAAAAAGTTTAGTTGGTAATCATCTCCTCAAATATTTTTGAATAATTTTAGTTGTGTACTTTTTGTGTTTTTAACACAAGGAAGGTCCCTAAATAGCGGATGATACCCATGTTTGTCACTTGTCTGTACTCTTGCTTTTCCGTGTTTGATGATAGATGGTGTGATTGAGACTTGAATCAGGCAATACATGGTGATAGGAAGACTAGAATTTTCCATTGCAGCCAAAGTTATGTCTTACTACTACAAGACATAAATAATGTTTTACTTATTTGGATAAACATTTTAAATGTTAAAGGTGGATAAAGTTTTTTTCTTTTTAAAAAAAGAAAAAAGTAGAAGTTTTCAAATAAGTATTAGAGTTGGATCGAAATCCTTCTCTAGACAAAGATTCAAACATAACTAGGTTTGGTGAAAATAATTTGGTTGGCATTTACCAAATATTTCAATTTAAATGATTCAAGGTTTAATTGAAAAAGTTAAACGTTTGGGTATATTTAAGGTGCTGGAGGAAAAAGGATGGCGAAAATCTAGTGAGGAATTCAACATCCATAAATCTTGAAGTCAAAACTGATCTATACGAGATTCGAGATATCCATATCAAGGTAATAACATATCATGTACGTATAATGATATGAATCATGTTACATCATGAGAAAAAAAGTTAAAACTCTAAGCTCTGTTGAGATTCATCTAAAAGCATTCATGTCCACCCCATCAAAACCATGTAATATTAAAATAGCACAGTTTAAGAATTCATTTTGAAATATCCTTATTTTTTAAAGAAAAAAATGATAATGGAATAAATAAAAAAATTATCTCATGTTTGGTTTGCAATAGAATTTTTTTTTAATTCGAAATAAATCAAAGAATTCGTATTCCAATTCTTGGATACATGTGTTATCACAAAATTCTATATTTCAAATTTGATGAACCAATGTAGAGATAGATTTTATGAAATTTAATTCAATGTGAGATAGATCTTATGAAATTCAATCTAATGTGAGAACTTGTAGAACCCATAAAATCCTTAAGGATTGAAAGAACAAAGTGATGGTTTTATCATAAACTTTATACATAAACAAGATATTGTAATATTTTGTTATAGCTGATTCAAAGAAAGGTGCACAACCTTCTGTATTAGATTTCATCTTTATTTAGAGAACTATCCCAAGACAACGGAAGAAAGTGAGCATATGAGAAAGGCTTTCTATTCTTTGGTAGTAGGAAGTCTCATGTATGCAATGTTATGCACGCGTCCAAATATTTGTTTTGTAGTAGGATTGATAAGTTTATATCAAGTAAACCCTGGTCTAAAACACCTGCAATTTGTTAAGCACATACTCAAATATTTACGGAGAACGAGAGATTATACGTTAGTATATTCTGGAGGGACTTAACTCTCATTGGATATACAAGCTTTGACTTCCAAATGTTTCTAGATTCGTGGAAATTGACGTCGTGTTGTGTTTTTGTCGTAGACAACACATCCATGGTATGACGAAGTGTCGAGTAAAGTTGTATTGTTGGCTCCACTATGGAGGTCAAATATATGGTTGCTTTTGAAGTAACAAAAGAAGCAATTTGACTTCGGAAGTTCCTTACGGATCTCAAAGTCATTCCTGGTATGGAGAAAACTATTACATTGTATTGTGATGACAATGTGACAATAGCTAATACTAAGAAAATAAGAAATCATTAACAACAAAACACATTGATCAGAAACAAGGATGGATTCAGGATTTTAGTCCAAGGGGGGTGAAACTTCTAAATTCAAACGACCTTTTTTTAAACATAAAAAAGTCACTAACCTAATATGTATAGGTATGGGCCCAATCGATTAATTCTGTAATTTGGCTTTAAAGTCCATATTGGGCCTCTAAGCTTAGTCTTTCAAGGTCCATCATACATTAATATTTTATTATTATTCAAGTTATATAATTAAAAATTGAGAAATACTTTGTTAATATAAAGTATAACCTTATGGCTTAAGTAAGGGTGTTCAATCGGTTAACCAACCTGAACTACCATTAACCGAATAAACCGACCTTTTTAAACCCTTAACCATTAATCGAACCGAAATTTTTTCAAAAAAAAATTGATCGAACTGAACTATTTCAGTTAATTCAGTCATTTAACCAAATTAACCGAAATTTATATGTTTTTTGTTTTTTTGGTTAAAATGTATAAAAAATTAACCGAATTAATTGAATGTAATATATGTAAAATGTATATAAAAATATAATTTTCAGTTAATTAATCGATTTTGAACAGAATTATAATTAATCGATTTTGAACAGAATTAACCATTAACTGAACTTTCAAAAAATTATTAACTAACCCCAACCAAATTAATTCGGTTAACCAATAGATTTACCAAATATGGTCTGTTAACCGATCGATTAATCGAATTCGGTTTGTTAACCAAATTAATTTGGTTTTACCTAAAATTTGCACACCCCTAGGCTTAAAGGGGGTGAATTATATGCAATACAATTTGGCTAAGGGGGGCGAATGTTATACAATATGGAATTAATTGCTGAATTAATTGATTATTAAGGTATAAGGATGAAATTGTAAAAGTCTTATCGCTATAATTTTTTAATTAGCCAAAGACTTAGGGAATTAAAGTGAAATTAGTAAAAGGTCCAAAATGATAATTAAACCACTTTTTATTATGAATTAATGCTTGATGATGAAAGATTCCACTTATAATTGTTAATGATGGATTAAGTTAATTTAATTAGGTGATTACGGTTTTAATTAAAGTATATATAACAAATTCAAGTCGAGATGTTCACCTTTTTCTTCTTCAAACATCCAACCTAAGAAAACAAAAAGGGATAAAAGGGTTTCAAAGCTTTAAACTTTTGGTCCTCAATTTTAAGATATTTTTAAGTATTTTTCTTGTAATTTTTATGTTTTTGAGGTCATGGGAGCTTGAATTAGCTAGATCATGTACCAATTTAAAAAATTTTCAAAGTTTTAATTGTTTATTTCTTGAATAAATTGGTGTTAAATTGATAGATTTTAAGCTTAGATTATGAAAAAGGACTAGATTGTAACATTTACTTGATAGTTTTGTACATAAGGACTAAAGTGAATAAAATCCAAAATTTTTGTGAAATTTTGGTATAAATAGATAGTAGAGGGTCTTTAAAGGATGTAATTGAAGTTTTTCTTAAATCGAGACTCAAAATTAAAAGATATGGTTATTTTGATTTTAAGGACTAAATTGAATATAATGTAAAACTTTAAGGGTATCAAAATAAGATTATATAGGTCCATACATGTCATTACATAATGTATAAATGTTTCGTATTGATAAATTGAATGGAATAATTGTATAAATCAAGAATTGGATCAAATCGGAGATAATCGAGGAAAAGCTAAAATTGTTGATTAGTCCCTGAAGATTCAACTTGTTTTTTATTTTGATCATGTAAGTTCATATGATATTTTTTATATAGGTTGTTGTATATTTGGTTTGTAATTATATATGTGTCTGGTTGTGAATTGGTTCAAAAGGCTAGAATTAGACTAAATTGAAAAGAAATGTTTACATGTGTTAAAGATGTCCATGTGAACTTAGTAAATGTTAGGATACAATTGGCATACGGGATTGATTACAGATATTATTGAGATCCAGCATTTGTTGCGGACTTATAAATACATGTGACATAGATTTAGCTCAAACGAGTAACTTGATGTCGTTTTACAGGTTTTGCCCGGACGAGTAACCTAACATGTATATATATTTAGATCAGATGAGTAACTGGTGTGGTGTAGATACATGGGTATCCGAGCCCATTTTCTAGAGTTCATCGAGCGAAACGATTAAGGTGGAAATGAGAAATTCAAGTGAAATGGAATGAACTTGTTAAAAAGATAAATGTTGAATTGATCATGAACAATGTAATTGTAAAAATGTTTTAGACATGTATGTGATTATATTATCTCTTGATTGAATGAGCTTGAAATTGTTATCTAATGTGTCATGAATTGGCATATTGAACACTTGAGGTTTTATATGTGGATTCATTTTAAACTAATGCTTACCTTGTTGATGTCGTGATTTGCCATGTCTAGCCAAACTATGCCAAAATTATGGTAGCTTATTGCATTTAATTGAAATATAAGGTAAGTTTTGGTTAATGCCCATGAACTTAATAAGCATTTTATATGTTTACCTAGTTTGTTTTCCCTTTTCCATATAGATTGTCACATTGCAGAACATGTCAAGTCGGGTTGTCTCGGAGCTCACACAATTACTGAGTCGGTAGCTATTTGGTCTTTTTGAGTCTAGGATTTTGGCATGTGTATATATATATGATATCTTTATGTTACTCTAATGTATGCAAGTTATGCTGAATTAAAAGGCTTGGGATGATTATGGCAAATGTTGAGTTTTGAATGTTAAACAAAGTATATGAACTAGTAATGCATACCTAAACAATGTTTAATGTCTTTGGAAATGAGGATCATGAATTTTTTGAACTTGGTATATTTAAGATGGTGAAATGAGGTAAGTAGAATGGCTAAAATGATGCTTAGTTGAAATGGTATGTTTGACTGGTATGCTTGAGATATGTATTGTTGAATGGTTGATTTGGTTCGTGTTGATAAAATGAACATAAATGTATGAAGATAAGGTGAAATGGTATTTTTCAAATTGGTATGGCATAGGTAAGGTTTGGAATTTGGATATCTTGGTCGATATGTATTCCATGACATTGAATTGTTAATTTTAATTGATGAATAGGTGTGGAATGTTTGATATGAATTTGAAATTGTATGTTTGAACTCATTTGGTATGTTTTGATTAAAATGAAATTGGTATGTAGTATATATGTTGAATGGTTGTTGCTGGAAACTTGGAATAGGTACCAAATGGTTCATTTTTACCAAAAACAGGGTCCTTGTCCCAACGAGTATCTTTCCTCGTCTCAATGTCAACCGACAATATGTAATGCCGCAACGTCAAGTGGCCTGAGGTTGCGACGTGAAAAATTGTTTGACGACATCACGAAATGGAAGGGATGGCATCACGAAGTCGACCTAAACTTTTAAAACTTTGTAATTTTGTCCTATTTTAAGGGCGTAACCGCACTCAGGACCGAAATGTGGGACCGCAGAGGGTCGTGGTAATGGCAGAGGAAGCAATGGTCCTAACCGAGGTCGAGGAACTCGAAGCGGAGGTTCAGCAACACAAGAGGCTAGGCACTGGCTTAGTCTATGCGGCAAGGCGTCATGAGGAGGGTGACGCACCGGATGTTATAACCTGACGCTTCGATTTTGGTCTCCCTTATTATGCATTGATTGATGTGGGGTCTACACATTCGCATATAGCCGTAGAGTGTGGTAGAGACTTTGAACCTAGACTCGAGATCACGCTAGGGAGATGACCGAGTGAGTCCTTTAGGTCACTCAGAGTGGTAGACAAACTTTTAGGACGCACCCTAGAACTCCAAGGGTCGATTCGGTCGATCGATGGAACTACCATTCGGGAGTTCGATTTGATCCTTGGAATGGATTGGTGGTTAAGTATCGGCGATTTGGATTCATGCTGCTAAGCGCATGGTTCTTAAGACGGTGAGAATGGTGAAGTGGTTATGATAGGTGATAGAAGGAATTACCTATCCATGTGGTTTCTCGCCTTGAAGGCGGAAAAGATGGTCAAGAAGGGTTGTAAGGCGTATTTGGTGCGAATTTGTGCTTTGGAAGCTAAGGAGTCGAGTTGGAAAGGTCCGAACGGTTGGGGAGTTTCTCGATGTGTTCCCGAAGAACTTCCGGTCCGCCTCGGATCGGAAGTCGAATCAGATAGACTGCCTGCGAACCTAAGACTGCTGTTCTATAGCACCTACCGGATGGCACCAAAGGAATTGGTGGAGTGAAGGCTCGATTCGTGGAGCTCTTGGATAAGGGTTTATTCGACCTAGTATATCTCCGTGGGGCGCTGTGTTGTTTGTCAAGAAGAAGGGCGGTCTATGCGAATGTGCATCGACTACCGCCGCTAAACAAGTTAGCGATCAAAAATAAGTACCCATTGCCACGGATCGATGACTTGTTTGACCGATTGAAGGCGTCGGTGTTTTCAAAGATAGACCTTAGGTCGGTTACCATCAACTTAAGGTGAAGGGGCCGATGTTCATAAGACGGCGTTTGAACTCGGTATGGGCATTACGAGTTTCTAGTGATGCCATTCGGGTTGACCAATGCACAAGAGCGTTCATGGATCTAATGAACGAGTTTTCAACAATACTTGGACCAATTCAATCAGTAGTGTTCATTGACGACATATTGGTTTACTCTAAGACGGAAGAGGAGCATGACAAGCATTTACGGATAGTCCTACAAGTGTTGAGGAAAAAGTTGTATGCCAAATTCAAGAAGTGCGAATTTTGGTGAGGGAGGTGACTTTCTTAGGTCACGTAGTATCGCGGAAGGATTAGAGTGGATCCCGCAAGATTGAAGCAGATTGGAGTGGAAACCGCCTAAGTCGGTGGCGTAGATAACAAGTTTTCGGGGTTAGTGGTATTACCAAGATTTGTGGAAGGGTTCTCTCCGATCAAAGACCGCTAAACAAGTTGCTAAGGAAAGGTGTTCGTTTGTATGGTCGAGAAGCAAGCAGGAAAGCTTTGATAAGCTAAGGAAAATTTTGACTAAGCTCCAGTTTTAGTGCAACCCGAGGCAGGAAATTATTCACGCTTCATCGTGATGCATCTCACACCGGTTTGGGGTGTGCGTGACGCGAGATGGGAAGGTAGTAGCCTATCGTCCCGTCACTAAGGCCGCATGAGGTTAACTATCCAACTCATGACCGGAGTTAGCCGCAATCGCCTTCGCTTCTAAAAGTATGGAGACATTATCTTTATGGGGAGAAGTCGGTAATTTACACGGACCACAAAAGTTTGAGGTATCTTGACCCGAAGGATCGAATCGAGACGTCACCGATGGATTGAGTTAAAGGACTACGACGCTCCATCGAATATCATCCGTAAGGCTAACGTGGTGGTCGACGCGTTGGCCGGAAGGTCGTGGGCGAGTTAAGAGCAATGTTATTCGAGTTGAGCCTATATGACGATGGAAGCCTTTTGGCGTAACTTCAAGTTAAGCCAACATGGGTCGAGGAGATTAAGAACAAGCAGTTAGTAGATGAAGGCTTAAATGCGAAGAGAATGCAAGTTCGGGATGGTGGTTTAGAAGGGTATAGTTTGACCGGTGATGGTGTGTTATGTTTTCAAGGACGGCCCCAGATGCCAAAGGATATGGAGTTGAGGCGGAAAATTCTCCGGGATGCTCATGCAGAATTTCACGCTATGCATCCGGAGGAAGCAAGATGTATGGAGATCTACTAAACAGCTCAGTGGCCGGATTGAAGCGTGAGATAATGAATTCGTGGGAAGTGTTTGACATGTCGGCCAGTGAAGGTCAACACCGATTGCCATCGAGGCTACTTCAACCCGTAAAGATCCTCAATGGAAGTGGGAGCGGATCACTATGGATTTCGCTGGTGGTCACCCTTACGCCCAAAGAAGAAAGATGCGATTTGGGTAATCGAGACCGCCCTCGACTAAATCAAACTCACTTTATACCTGTCACCCGTAAACTAGCAAAGTTGTATGTGGTCGAGATAGTCGATTACATGGTGTACCGTGACGCTTATCTCGGATAGGGACCCAAGGTTCACTTCGAGGTTTTGGAAAGCGTTACATCAAGCGTTGGAGTACGCTGTTGGATTTCAAAGACTTTCCATCCTCGCATTGGACGGGCATCCGAAAGGTCATCAGATCTTAGAAGATATGTTGAGGGTTGTGTCTTGGAATTCGAGGTAGTTGGGAGGAATTTCTACCTCTAATGAGTTCGCCACAACAATAGCTATCAGCGAGTATTCAGATGGCACCATACGAGGCAATCGTATGGACGAAATGCCAACCCCGACGTGTTGGACTGAGTTGGGTGAACGACAAGTGTTAGGCCCGTAATTGGTAGCGTAAATCAAGACAAAGTCGAGTGATTCGATCTCGCCTCAAGGAAGCATCGGATGGCGTAAGTCTTATGCCGATCTCAAACGAAAGGAAATGGGTATGTGGGAGACAAGGTCTTCTGAAGGTGTCGCTTGGAAGAAGGTACTAAGATTTGGGCGAAAAGGAAGCCGAGCCCAAGATTCATTGGCCCATATACTGATCTTGAAATGAGTAGGACAGTAGCTTATCGCCTTGAACGCCAATGGAGTTAAGTCGATTCATGACGCCTTTCACGTATCAATGCCGACGCATATCGGTCAGATCCATCACATGTGGTGCCCGTAATGTAAATCGGGTTAACGCGGACTTATCTTTTGAGGAAGAACCTGTTCGGATCTTGGATAGAGATATAAAGGTTCTACGAGGAAGTCGCGCTCTTAGTGAAAGTGCTATGGCGAATCATGGTGCCGAGGAAGCTACGTGGAACCTCGAGGATGTGATACTACGGCAATACCCTCATCTGTTTTAGTTGTGTAATTTGGACTAAATTTATTTTAAGGGGTAGAACTGTAACATCCCAAAATGGGGTTATTTGGAATTTAGTTATTTTTCTTATGTAAGAACCGCTATGTCATTATTTATGGAATAATCATGATTAATTTAAGGCTTTGTGTTGGCCTTGGTTGGTGGGAAATTTTAGTTTTAACTTTAAGGTAGGGAGCCTTAGCAAGAGGGTGTTATAAGAATAAATGGGGATAATTTGGACATAAAATGAGCTTAGACCAAGTGGCAAAGCAAGCCCACTAAAGAGCTATGTGACGCCACCAAGGGAGCAAGGAGAGCCTTGGTTGAGTCACAAAAATCCTCTTTTGGCAATGTGATGGACGGCACATGGGGGAGTTTCTCCTCTCTTTAAACTCTTTTATTATTTATTTATTGATGATAAATAATAAATTAAAGTAAGGATAATAGGATTTTATTTTATGAGGATAATAGGGGATATCACATGGATTATTAAGGGATTAATACTTATTATTGGAAATTAAATCAAAATAGTTAGGATTAAACTAAATGGTTGGCCTAGAGTGATTCAAGGAGTTAAGATGGAACTTGGACTCCTTGTTGAGGAGGGTTGACAAAAGAGCTTCCGTAAGCTCGATTAAGACATCGAATTGATTGTTTATTATAAATTGATTGTGATTGATGTTTAGCTGCATGTGTGAAATATTATTTATTGTGTTTTTTTACTCTAGTTGATCTGAAAACAAATTTAGCATTCCATAACTCGGACCCGACGATAGGGTCGGGCGAGGGGTGTTACAATATATTCATTTACTTCACTAGGGTAAGTGGGAGATTGTTGTGATCTAATGCCTTTAGTGTAGTTTTTCTTCATATGCCTTTGTAATTTTTCGAACAAATTAGTTTAATAAAATTCTAGCATTTACATTATTATTGTTTGTATTTATCCTTAACGTTTAACTTATATTAAGTTGCATTATGTGGTCAGATCATAATGCGAGAAGACTACTTATATTAGTAGTTAATTTAAATAGTCCATAGTCTAAATAATTGAAATTGAGCAAATTGATTCAAAGGCTATTACGTCGCCTGTTAAATTATATTGAGAAGATACATTGTCTTGGATATCAAAATGGATCATTCTCAGAATATAGAGACATACATGTGATTCTCTGGAGTGACAATACATTAGATAGGACCCAAGTTGAATTAAGTCCTAGATTTTTATAGATTTATTCACTTGTGACATTCATAGTGTGGCTTACCTAAATCTTGAGCAAGTGATTGACTATGCATGCACATACTTGACTCAAAAACTTTGATGTACTGAAAGCCTGAGTTCAATTGATATTGGAGTTGGAAGTTGGTACGTTGGGTTTATGACTTTTACATAGCATAGCTTCATTTACAATAGCGGAATTCATAGCGTAATAAATGGTAAATGATATCGTGTAACAACCCAATTTTCAGTGGTAATGAAAAAGGCGATTTTGGAACCCTATTTCCGTAAACCAAATCTGTAAATATTAAATAGAAATATTTATAGAGTTAGAATAATAATTTATTAAAGTTTGGTTCAATAATTTGTTAAATTAATTGCTTAATTAGTGTACAGAAACTAAATTGTAAAAAACTTATCGCTATAAGTTTTTAATTGACCAAAAACTTAAAGATTTAAATTGTAATTAACCAAAGGTTCAAAATGAAAATTAAACCATTTTGAAATATATGTTAGTGCTCGATGATGGAAGATTCCACTTGTATTAAGTTAATGATGGTTTATGTAACGACCCAAATTTGGGCCTAGTAGAATTGGGCCCATTGGGCCTTAGGCGTAGGAGCGTTTAAAATTTTTGGGAATAGGAGAACGGAATTAGTGCAAGTTGGACCTATTAGGTGAGTGATTTTGAAAGGTTAGGGGCTTCTATGAAGTCCTGGGTTCAAACTTTGGCTTTAGGAAAATTTTGGTTTTAGGTAAATTTTGGTTTTAGGTGAATAAAACCCTGAGAGTCAGTAGTGGACTTTAAGAATAAAATGTGGAGAAAAATGACACAAGTGGAGTGTGTGGTGTAATGGCAAAGTGACGCCACTTAAAAGGCAAAGGGTGATGCCACAAGGAAGGAAGGAGTCCAAGGTTCAAGTCTTGGCTCTTGCATTTTGGATTTCTTTTTAAATGGACTCTAGAATTATTCCATAGGGTTATACTGAGTTACGCATGATTTTAGACACAAGAGGAGCTTGTGGCCAAGTGGTTAGCAGCGTGGATTATGCTACAAGGGAGCTTGGGTTCGAATCTCATGACAAGCAAAGGAGTATTTATTTTGCGGATTGGACGAGAAGAGTTTGAGTTGGATTTAAACTCTACTAACGGAGGGATCCCACATCGGAAAGATACAAAGAAGGAAGGTGAGAAGGTAGCTATATATAGAGCATTTATTTTGCGGATTGTAGGTTCGTGACTAAGGGGTTTGCAGCGCGCGCACGGTTACAAGTGTGTACAAACACTACACACACGATGTCGGCAATCCCGAAAAAGCCGAAAGTGGCTAAATGGGCTGAGGCTAAGTTTGATGAAATGGTTTGGTTGGTTATACGAATTGAATTAGATATGCATGATACATGATCTGAATTTGTTCTGGGCCTATTTGGCCATATGATGAGACTTGGGCCTGATGGGCCGTAATGATATAATTTGGGTTTGATGAGCTTTATGGGGACGTAGACAAGTATGGTAGGGTTTATAGACTAGGCCTAGTTTGAACAACTCTTAAATTCCATAAGACTTTCTAATAATTAAACATGTCTGTGAACAAGTCGTTGGTTTAGGGTGTGGCAACGGGCATACGCATGTCTAGAATTGGATCTAGGGAGAGCTTGGTACTTAAGTGGCACTAGTGGCCCACCTCCTCTTTTCTGGAATCCTACCTGGTGCATAGTGTCCGTTCACTTTAGCCGCGAGGACTTGTTGATGGGCCAAAGTTCATAGCTAAAACCCGAAAGGGACCAAAATACCCCTTATTTGTGAAATTACCAAAATACCCTTGATTTGCGAAATAACCAAAATACCCCTAGTTTGTGAAATTACCAAAATACCCTTAGTTTGTAGAATTACCGAAATACCCCCAATTTGCAAAATTACCAAAATACCCCTACTTTATGAAAGTACCAAAATGCCCCCGATTTGTGAAATTATCGAAATACCCCCAATTTGTGAAATTACCGAAATACCCTCGATTTACAAAATTTTCAAAATACCCCTGGTTTGTGAAATTACCAAAATACCTCTGGTTAGCAAAATTACCGAAATACCCCTGGTTTACAAAATTATCGAAATACCCCTGGTTTGCGAAATTACCGAAATACCCCTAATTTGCAAAATTATCGAAAAACCCCTAGTTTGCAAAATTATTGAAATAACCCCAGTTTGTAAAATTACCGTTTTACCCCTAAACAATAAAATGACTGTTGTACCCTCGTGGTAGTACTAATGTTGTCTTTGTTAATTGCATGATTGATTATGTTCGAGATGCACTGCATACATGGATTAGTTATGAGTAGAATTGCTGAATTACCCTTGGTAGGTAAATTACTGAAATACCCTCAGTAGGTAAAATTACCGTTATACCCTTTGGGGTTGATTAGCGTGATTGTGTGTAACTTCTCACACCATTTATAGTTTCTTGATAACATATATATTTGTGTATATTCTGTTAAATGCCGAAAACTCGGTATGGCTATTGAAATCCTCGTGGAGGGTAAAGGCAATTCATCAGGTTAGTGACTTCTGTGATATTAATAGATGGTTCTAATGAGATGACATGTTATATGTGATGAGCATCCTATACATGCATGTCGAAACCTGTTGAAACCATACATCAGTATCTTATGCTTGCATGGGGTTGGGATGAAACACCCTACACCCGGCCCACGAGCCTGAACCGGATCTGGTATGTTCCTAAAGTGAACCGATTTCAAAATCATTCGTTACTTAGAGAAAATTCGTAAAATTTTTAGAAAATGTTGTTGTGGATTGGGCTTAGATTGGAAACCCATTTTATTAAACTTGTAAATGCAATTTGATTTATTACGTCCAAAATAGTTCTTAGCACAATATTTAAAAGTAAAGTAAAAAAAATAAAGAATAATCCACTGGGCCTTATGGCCTTATTACATCAAATAAAACCCAAAAGAAATATAATTAAGGGTACCCAATGAAATAAAGTCCAAATAAAATAAAATCTCCAAATGTAGCATGGCCACCTCAAGGTCCACCGGCCCGGTCCGTCACTCCTCTGCTCATCACCTGAAAATAATTCCCACAGCGGGGTGAGTCAACAGACTCAATGTGCACACAATACTAACATTCAACAATTCAGCATTCATGTTCAAATCATCGATCCATATAAAATTAAATTATGATGCAACCCAAACCCAATCCTAATGGTCCATCCGCTACACACCACCGTACGCCATTCACACCGTGGGGACTACTAAGTCAACCCTTCATCCGCTACACACCATCGAAGGCGTCATTGCAATCGACGTGCTCATCGCCCATATCTGTTGTGTCATTAGACACTATAGTCAAATTATCGTTGTGTCATTAGACACTATATTCAAATATTGTAACCGGTTACCAAAATTCCAATGTGACCTTGATCAACATATTTAGTTGGTGAGACCAAAGTCAACACCTTCATTGGTGAGACCAAGTCAACACCTACTCTCCCCTTTCACATAAATCCCGAATGCCCCAAAAATATATATATTGTGCATAACTTAATTTTATGTTCATATACATATATTCGCATGTTATAAAATAACATATTTCACAATCCTATCAAGTAGGAAGCGCACAGGTACTTTTTACCACTTTTGTGGTACTTAGCCACATTCACATTCTTATACATATTCATATATTAAAGTAATAGCCATATGAAATATCGAAGGTTAGTAAGGGTACACACCTGATTTGCTTAATAAGGTTCCGTGAGATCTCGAAAATCCCGATCTAACTTTAGATCTGTTAACCCCTATATTCGGCCATCATATAATACACATTAATAAGCCTATTTGGCTTAAAACAAAACCAAATCCTAGTAGGATTTGTAAAAAGACTCACCTTTGCCGATTTGGTGTTTATTCAAATCCCGAAAGTTTGGTTTTTCCTTTCCCTGATATTCGGCACACCCTAAATCTTAATATGGGTTAGTTTTCGGCTTTTTAATAATTAAAGAACTTGATCAAGCCTTGGCCGAATACTCTTAGATGCTTACCTTAAGGACTTTAAATCTCAAAACTTCACCTTCCTCTTCCTTGAATCGGCCAAATCCTAAATCTCAATATGGATTAGTTTTTGATTAATTCGATTTGAATATCTAAGATTTGGCCTTGGCCGAATGAACTCACTTACCTTGGATTCTTGATCCTTCTATTTGATGATGGTTGAAACCTAAGAGATCATGGTAGATTCGGCCATGAACAAGAGTAGGATTAGTACGAATTTTGGTAAAAAGAAAAGAATAGAAGTTGGTGACCACGGATCTTACCCTTTTGATGTTATGGATGATTTCTCCTTTACTTAGAAACAATAAAGATTCGACTTTGACAAAGAGAAACGAAGAAGAAAATAGAAAAGAGAGGATGGTTTCTTGCTTAGGAAAATTCGGCAGAGAGGGGGAGAGAGTTGGCAAAATTTCGGCAAGGCTAGAAGAGATGAGAGAAAAGTCTCAATTTTCCTCTTTTAACTGAAATTGCTAGACCAAGAGTCCAAAACTTGGCCACTACTCCCCACAAGTGATAATTTAATCTCCATTAATTATCACTAATTAAATTAAAAGTATTTAATCCATCCTTTAACTCCTCATTTATCTTAGTAAAGAAAATCCTTTATTTATCACTTTAATTTGACAAGTTTTAATAAAAATAAAACTCTTCCCTTTTTAGCAAATAGGTGCCGTCCACCCCTATACAGGAAGCAAAATAAAACCTTCAATATTTGCTTTCCAAGTGACTCGAACTCAGGCCATTTCCATAAGCCCTAGGTGACACTTCAGGCCATTTTTCCAAGCTCGATTGTATGTCAAATTTCACCAACTTTTTCTTTTAAGGCCCTCTTGCCCTTATTTCCTATTTTGGGCTTTAAAATTTGTCATTCCGGCCTTATTTCTAAGTTTCCTAAAATTTTCGATCGGCTCTATAACTTGCCATTTTTCTTACATCTTCAGATTTCCAAAATGTTCAGGTTTCCAAAATGTTTAGGTTTCCAAAATGTTTAGGTTTCCAAAATGTTCAAGTTTCCAAAATGTTCAGGTTTCCAAAATGTTCAGGTTTCCAAAATGTTTAGGTTTCCAATTCCATGCATTTCTAGGTTTCCAAAAATATCAAAACTTTATTCTTAGTACTTAAACTTGTCATTTCATACAATCAAACTGAAAATGCATAGGCCCTATTCAGGATGTTACAGTTCTACCCCCCTTAAACAAAATTTCGTCCCCGAAATTTCCTAACTAAAATAGTTGAGGGTATTGCTGTCTCATCGTCTCTTCTGGCTCCCACGAAGCCTCTTCTGATCCATGATTGCGCCATAACACTTTGACTAGAGGTACAGACTTCCTTCATAATAATTTCACATCACGATCCAAGATCCAAATCGGTTCTTCCTCGTAGGATAAGTCTGGCCTTAGCTCCACTTCTTCAACAGATACCACATGTGACGGATCCGATCGATAACGACGTAGCATGGATACATGAAATACGTCGTGCATCTGCCGTAATTGGTGGTAACTCTAATTGGTATGCCATCGCCCAACTCGCTTCAAGATTTGATAGGGCCCTACAAACCTTGGGCTTAACTTCCCTTTGCGACCGAACCTCATAACCTTCTTCCAAGGCGAGACTTTTAGGAATACTTGGTCTCCCACTTCAAACTCTATTTCCTTTCGCTTAAGGTCTGCGTACGACTTTTGCCTATCAGAGGCTTCCTTCAACCGTGCCCGAATTAACTCAACCTTCTCTTCAGTTTCTGCCACCAACTCTGGACCCAAAACCGGCGTTCTCTTAACTCGGTCCAACAAGTAGGTGTTCTACACTTCCTTCCATACAATGCTTCAGATGGTGCCATCCGAATGTTTGGCTTGATAGTCGTTGTTGTACGCGAATTCAGCTAAAGGCAAGCAATCTTCCCAACTTCCTCGAAATCCATTACACAACCTCTCAACATATCCTCCAACACCAGATAACCTGCTCGATCGCCCGTCGATTGTGGATGAAAAGTAGTGAAGTCCAACTTAGTGCCTAAAGCTTGATGAAGTGCCTTCCAAAATCGAGATGTAAACCTTGGGTCTCTATCGAGATGATCGACATTGGTACCCCATGTAATCTCACAATTTTCGCCACATACAACTTAGCCAACTCCAAGGGGATAATCCATTCATTTGGGATAAAGTGTGCGACTTGGTCAAACGGTCCACTATCACCCATACCGAGTCCTTCTTAGTAGGCGTAAGGGAAGCCCACTAACGAAGTCCATGGTAATTCTCTCCCACTTCCATTGGGGAATCTCGATTGGTTGAAGCAATCTCGATGGGACTTGGTGTTCACCTTAACTTGTCGACACGTCAAACATTTCCCACAAATTTAGTCACCTCTCGTTTGGTCGATCACCAAAATTGTTCCTTAGATCTCTATCTGACTTGATGCCTCCGGATGCATAGCACAAGGGCTACCATGCGCTTCTCAAGAATCCTTTGTCTCAACTCCTTCTTCCTCAGCATCGGACTTTTCCCTTGTAGCACAATACTCCTTCATTATTGACACCATAATCCTCTAATCCCCTTCTTGTACTTTGCGCAACTTAGTACTTAAGTCATTATCGATAGCTGTCCCTCTTTCACTTCCTTTAGCCATGTGGGCACGACTTGTAATTTCGCCAATGACTTCCATCGTCATATAGACTTAGATGAGCGAACAAAGCCCGTAGATCCGATACAACCTTCCGACTTAGGGCATCGGCTACCACATTCGCCTTGTTCGAATGATATTCTATCGAGCGATCGTAGTCCTTGACAATTCCACCCACCTTCGTTGCCTCAAGTTTAACTCCTTCGAGTCAATAAATACTTAAGGCTCTTGTGATCTGTGTAGATAATCGACCTTTCTCCATAAAGGTAGTGCCTCCAAACCTTAAGGCGAAAACCATCTGCTGCTAGCTCTAAGTCATGAGTTGGGTAGTTCACTCATGAGGCCTTAGGCTGCATGACGCATAGCGACTACTTTGCCATCTTGCATTAGTACACGCCTAACCCCGTGCATGAAGCATCACAAGACACCACAAAATCTTTTCCGCCTCCGGTGAATTAACACTGGAGCTTCCACAAGACC
This sequence comes from Gossypium rotundifolium, assembly GCA_025506655.1. Classification (NCBI taxonomy): domain Eukaryota; kingdom Viridiplantae; phylum Streptophyta; class Magnoliopsida; order Malvales; family Malvaceae; genus Gossypium; species Gossypium rotundifolium. The sequence goes on along the minus strand of CP106732.1, from coordinate 154,436,793 downwards.
TTCTTAAGCTTTTCAAAACTCTCCCGCCGCTTATTAGTCCATTCAAGGTACTTCCTTCCTTAGTAACTTGGTTAAAGGTGCGGCTATTGACGAGAATCCTTCCACGAACCTTCAGAATGGCACCGCCAAGCCTAAGAAACTTTGATTTCAGCCATGGACCTAGGTGGTTTCCAATCCAACACTACTCGATCTTCCTAGGGTCTACTCTTATTCCTTCTATGGATACCACATGCCCTAAGAATGCCACCTCTCTAAGCCAAAATTCGCACTTCTTTGAATTTGGCATGAGCTCTTCTCCTTAACACTTCCAACACGACTCGGAGATGCTCATCATGCTCCTCCACCGATTTCGAGTACACCAAAATATCGCCGATGAACACAACAACGAATCTATCCAAGTAGGGTTGGAAAACCTGATTCATCATATCCATGAACGCGGCTGGAGCGTTCGTCAACCCAAATGGCATCACCACAAACTCGAAGTGACCATATCTCATCCTAAAAGCGGTCTTATAGATGTCAGCCTCCTTCACCTTCAACTGATGGTATCCCGACCGTAAATCGATCTTCGAAAACACTGCGGCTCCCTTCAGCTGATCGAACAAGTCATCGATCCTTGGCAAGGGATACTTGTTCTTAATGGTCAGCTTATTCAACTGACGGTAGTCTATGCACATACGCATAGTTCCGTCCTTCTTCTTCACAAATAAGACCGGTGCTCTCCACGGAGACACACTGGGTCAGATGAACCCACGATCCAACAGTTCTTGTATCTGAGCCTTGAACTCCACTAACTCCTTTGGTGCCATTCGGTATGGAGCGATTGACACGTGAGTCGCCCCTGTAGCAAGTCAATCCCAAATTCCACCTCCCCGTCTGGGGTATTCCTGTAATTCTTCCGAAACACATCCACGAAGTCCCTTACCGCCCTAACTCCATTAATACCTTCCTCCTTTCCACCTATCGCACTTACAAAAGCTAAAACGCCTGCAACCCTTCTTAACCATCTTTCCGACCTTCAAAGGTCGAGACTACATTAGATAAGTAGTTCCTCCTTTCTCCGATCATTACTACCACTTCATCCTCCGGTTCTTAGTTCCATACGCTTAGTCAAGCACAATCCAACACGGCTCGGTGTTCTAGTAACCAATCCATTCCGAGTATAAGCTCAAACTCTCGAAGGGTAACTCCATTAAGTCCGCTCGAAAGTTCACTCCACAATCTCTAGGGTACATTAGAAAGATCTTGTCTACCACTATAGTTTGGCCTAATGGGCTTACTACGGTCATCCGCCTATCGAAAGTTCGAGTCTAGGCCTAGTGTTTTCACTACACTACTTGCAACATAGGAATGGGTCGAGCCCACATCAACCAAAGCAAAGTAGGGTTTGTCAAAATAAAGAACGTCACGGTTATTACGTTCTGTGTCTCCATCTTCCTTCGGTGAACCACATAAACCAAACCCGGTTGTCTTGCATCAGCATTAGTATTACCTCGACCACGTGTTCTACGGCCTCCTGTACCACTACCACAGTTACTCGAACCACGACCCGTTGAGGTCATTCATTGTCCACCTCTACCCATTCGGCTAGCATTCTAAACTACTGGGTGGCTCTCATCCGATTGTTTGAGACAATCCTTAAACATATGGTCCTTGGACCCACACTTAAGACATGCTCCTATCTTTCTCCAACACTCACCTAAATGCTTCTTTCCACAATGCTCACAAGGATTAATCTGCCAACTGCATCACGACTTGTTGATTCCGTGGCCCATCAACCCAAGGCCTTTTGTAACCCTTTTCGGATGGCCCAAACCTCTTTTGGCCCTATTCTTATCCACACCGCTTAGTAGCATCCTTAATCCCCTCGGCCACCTTGGCCTTTTCCACCAAAGCCGAGAATTCTCGCTCCTGATGCGGTGCTATCAACAGCCTCAGGTCATCTCTCAGTCCGTCCTCAAAACGAACACAGCGTTCATGCTCAGTCGCCACTACCCCTCGAGCATAGTGGCTCAACCTTAGGAATTCTGCCTCATATTCTGCGACAGACTTACTCCCTTGTACCAACCCTAGAAAAGCCTTCCTTTGCTCATCTCAGATATCTAGTTCCCACATACTTCTTCCGAAAGGCCTCTTTAACATACTCCTGTGTCAAATTTTTAGTGGTACTATCACGAGCAGTTAACCACCATCGATACGCTTCGTGGCGTAACAACGCCACCATCCCTTTCAACTTTTCCTCCGAGTCGGTCAAGCTCATCCATGATCGCTCCGTTGCTTCCGCCCAAGATTCAATTGTCTTGGGTGCCACATTAGATACTCCTTGAAACATTTCGCTCTATTAGCTCGGAGCCGTTCAGTAACGACTTTCGGTTTCTGAATTTTCACCGCACTCGCCACCAATTCCAAAACTCATGACCTGACTGCGACACAAAGATCTTCCCCATCCGAAGTCTGCTGCTCAACATTAACGGTGGGGGTGGTGGTGGCGATGGCATTTCATTGTCGGACCTTGACCCGACCTAACGGGTTCCGACACGGTCATTCTTCCTCTTCCTCGACCACGGCGACCACGTCCTCTAGAGCTCATTTCCTAGCGTCGAGATCGATTAGGAAATTTTATGAATTAGTCATTGTTCCACTTATTTCTGCGTGAAGGAGTTTTATGAAAAGGATTTAAGAGTGGTTCTTTCGTATTCATACAAACACACAGTCTTTTCCATTCATTCATCCATCCATCAACCAAGTATGAACTTTCGTTCATTCAGAGAAACATTGTAGTTTTTGTTGTTGTTGTTTTCCACTACCCGGGGTATTTTCGTAATTTTGTCCTACAGAGGTATTTTCGTAATTTGGCAAAATAAGGTTCCTTGGTGATTTTGTCAAAAATTATTTTGAAAACTTCAAAGTCTAGGGGTAATTTGAAAGAAAAAAATTTTAAAAATCGGGGGTATTTCGATAATTTTTGGCCTTAGGGGTATTTTGGTAATTTTTCATAAATCAGGGTAATTTTGAAAAATTTAATAAATTTGGGGTATTTCAAAAGTTGTAAAACTTTGAGGGTTCTTTTCAAAAATTGTTCCTTCAAAGATGGGGATGTTGCAAAAAATTTGGAAATTAGGGTCATTTTGGTAATTTTGTAAGTTAGGGGCAATTTTGTAATTTTTTTCAAAATCAAGGTATTTTGATGTTTTACAAATTAGGGTGTTTGATGTTTTGTTCTCTCTCTTTTTTTTTTAAAACATGGCTAGTTCCCTTTCGGGTTTTAGTCATTATGTTTAGGCTATGACCGAGCCCTCTTGGTCGGGGTGAACAAAGCTACGCACTGTGCAGGATTCATGTGGAGAGGAGGTGAGTCACATGACCGCTTAAATACCAAGCTCCCACCAAACCATTCCTAGACATGCGTGAGAGGTTGCCACACCATCGAGCCCTACGAGTTAGGGTGAACAAAAGCTACGCACTGTAGGATTCTGCGAAGAGGAGGTGAGTCACTAGGACTGCTTAAGTACCAAGCTCTTCCGGATCCAATCCTAGACATGCGTACCGGGGTTACCCCACCTTAGCTCAATGACTTAGCCATAGGTTTTTTAGTGCCTTAAGTCTTATGTATTTGTGTTTGAGTAGTCTAATCCTAGAGTTCAAGTTCCTATCATCTATTCTACGTTCCATACCTTTTCTACCCTTATACAGATTCATATATCATGTAATCACACATATAGTTAGGGTACTTACCGGTGGATTGGGTCGGAGACTTAGGGGCCATGCCGAAGCCGCTTATTTTCAAAGAAAATTCATTTGGCTGCTTTTGAAAACGTTTGGGCCTTAGCCCAGTGCCGAGAGTTTAAAGCTGGCTCGATATTAAATCGAAACACCCCACACCCGGCCCACGAGCACAAGCAGGATCTGGTATGTTCCTAAAGTGAACCGATTTCAAAATCATTCGTTACTTAGAGAAAATTCAGTAAAATTTTTAGAAAATGTTGTTGTGGATTGGGCTTAGATTGAAACCCATTTTATTAAACTTGTAAATCCAATTTGATTTATTACGTCCAAAATAGTTCTTAGCACAATATTTAAAAGTAAAGTAAAAAAATAAAGAATAATCCTTTGGGCCTTATGGCCTTATTACATCAAATAAAACCCAAAAGAAATATAATTAAGGGTACCCAATGAAATAAAGTCCAAATAAAATAAAATCTCCAAATGTAGCATGGCCACCTCAAGGTCCACCTACCGTCAAATCCATCCGCTCATCACCGAAAATAATTCCCACGGTGGGGTGAGTCAATAGACTCAATGTGCACACAATACTAACATTCAACAATTCGGGCATTCATGTTCAAATCATCGATCCATATAAAATAAAATTATGATGCAACCCAAACCCAATCCTAATGGTCCATCCGCTATACACCACCGCACACGCCATTCACACCGTGGGGACTACTAAGTCAACCCTCCATCCGCTACACACCATCGAAGGCAATCGCATAAATCGACGTGCTCATCGCCCATATCGTTGTGTCATTAGACACTATAGTCAAATTATCGTTGTGTCATTAGACACTATATTCAAATATTGTAAAAGTTACCAAAATTCCGCAATGTGACCATGATCAACATATTTAGTTGGTGAGACCGAAGTCAACACCTTCGTTGGTGAGACCAAGTCAACACCTACTCTCCCCTTTCACATAAATCCCGAATGCCCCAAAAATATATATATTGTGCATAATTTAATTTCATGTTCATATACATATATTCGCATGTTATAAAATAACATATTTCACAATCCTATCAAGTAGGAAACGTGCACAGGTACTTTTTACCACATTTGTGGTACTTAGCCACATTCACATTCTTATACATATTCATATATTAAAGTAATAGCCATATGAAATATCGAAGGTTAGTAAGGGTACACACCTGATTTGCTTAATAAGGTTCCTTGAGATCTCGAAAATCCCGATCTAACTTTAGATCATTAACCCTATATTCGCCATCATATAATACACATTAATAAGCCTATTTGGCTTAAAACAAAACCAAATCCTAGTAGGATTTGTAAAAGACTCACCTTTGCCGATTTGGTGTTTATTCAAATCCGAAAGTTTGGTTTTCCTTTCACGATATTAGCACACCCTAAATCTTAATATGGGTTAGTTTTGGCTTTTTAATAATTAAAGAACTTGATCAAGCCTTGGCGAATACTCTTAGATGCTTACCTTAAGGACTTTAAATCCGAAAACTTCACCTTCCTCTTCCTTGAATCGGCCAAATCCTAAATCTCAATATGGATTAGTTTTGATTAATTCCATTTGAATATCTAAGATTTGGCCTTGGTGAATGAACTCACTTACCTTGGATTCTTGATCCTTCTATTTGATGATGGTTGAAACCTAAGAGATCATGGTAGATTCGGCCATGAACAAGAGTAGGGATTAGTACCCGAATTTTGGTAAAAAGAAAAGAAAAGAAGTTGACTGACCACAGATCTTACCCTTTTTGATGTTGTGGATGATTTCTCCTTTACTTAGAATCAATAAAGATTCGACTTTGACAGTAGAAACGAAGAAGAAAATAGAAAAAGAGAGGATGGTTTCTTGCTTAGGAAAATTCGGCAGAGAGGGGGAGAGAGTTGGCAAAATTTCGGCAAGGCTAGAAGAGATGAGAGAAAAGTCTCAATTTTCCTCTTTTAACTGAAATTGCTAGACCAAGAGTCCAAAACTTGGCCACTACTCCCCACAAGTGATAATTTAATCTCCATTAATTATCACCTAATTAAATTAAAAGTATTTAATCCATCCTTTAACTCCTCATTTATCTTAGTAAAGAAAATCCTTTATTTATCACTTTAATTTGACAAGTTTTAATAAAAATAAAACTCTTCCCTTTTTAGCAAATAGGTGCCGTCCACCCCTAATACAGGAAGCAAAATAAAACCTTCAATATTTGCTTTCCAAGTGACTCGAACTCAAGCCATTTCCATAAGCCCTAGGTGACACTTGAGCCACTTTTCCAAGCTCGATTGTATGTCAAATTTCACCAACTTTTCTTTTAAGGCCCTCTTGCCCTTATTTCCTATTTTGGGCTTTAAAATTTGTCATTAGGCCTTATTTCTAAGTTTCCTAAAATTTTCGATCGGCTCTGTAACTTGCCATTTTTCTTACATCTTCAAGTTTCCAAAATGTTCAGGTTTCCAAAATGTTTAGGTTTCCAAAATGTTTAGGTTTCCAAAATGTTCAAGTTTCCAAAATGTTCAAGTTTCCAAAATGTTCAGGTTTCCAAAATGTTTAGGTTTCCAATTCCATGCATTTCCAGGTTTCCAAAAATATCAAAACTTTATTCTTAGTACTTAAACTTGTCATTTCATACAATCAAACTGAAAATGCATAGGCCCTATTCAGGATGTTACATGGGATTGTGATATTAAAGGGGAAGTGTTGTAGTGGCTATGCCACGATCTGTTGTAGTGGCTATGCCACGATCTGTTGTAGTGGCTCTGCCACGATCTGTTCTAGTGACTATGTCACGATTCTGACGATGAGCAGCTAACTGCAGCATGAGTGATATCGATGGTGTGTAGCGGTGAGGGTTGATTGTAGAAATCCCCATTGGTGTGATTGGCAGGTACAGGTGGTGTGTAGCAGATGGAAAATTAGGTTGGGCTGGGTTTGCATCGCATTGCATACATGATCTACTGTGACATATGATATGGGTTAAGGCTCAACCGAGGCTATTTTGGGCTAAGGCCTAATTGCCACCGTTACTGTAATGGGCTTCGGCCCGGATTGTTCTGATGCATGTTCTTACCGATGAGGGTTATGCACACTGAGTTTCGAAACTCACACCCTTTTAATTTAATGTTTCAGGTTATCCTGAATAGACGACTCGATGTGGGAGAGGACTCGGAGATGGCCACGCTACAAGAGGCTTGAATTTTCATTTATTTGTTTCAAAATACATGTTTTATTTACATAATTTTCAGTGGACGTAATAAGACCTTGTACTCCATTTTGACTTCAGATTTAATTTGGGTTTTGAGATTAAATGTTTATTTAATTATTAAACCTAAGTAAGCTCTTATGTTCAAACTTGGTTTACTAAATGCTTAAAATAATTAAATGGGTTTTTTTAAACTTTAATTAATAAGTCTATTAGATTTTGGGCTTTTAGGCCTTAATTTCTTAATTAGCAAAACCGTTTTGAATTGTGCCTTTAATGTGACATTCCGGATTCAAGCCTAACTTCTAGGCCGGGTTTGGGGTGTTACAGTTTAAGTTAATTAAGTTTACTTAATTTTAATTAAACCAAATTAAGTAATTACTAATCCTAATATATAAGTTAAAATAATGAAAAGATGTCATCTTGAATATTTTCTTCGAATTTATTACATTATTACTCACTGATGAGACACTTAGGTGATGAGTTTATTTTTTCCTACCTCAATGAAGATCAAGATTAAGCTCAATATTTGGTTAAGTAAGTAGTGCTATTGAATCCGCCTACGATCGAACGTATGATCATATAGGTTTTTACCATGTGTTTGTTTAATTATATTAGATTCTATATAATTTGTTTGTTTAATTTTATAATTTTATTTTATTCAATATGATGTATCAAATATAAGAAAAATTGCTAAAAGTTAAATTAAAATTATTTATTTACTTTTTAAGGAAAATTCAAAAGAAAGTTAATATAGCATTTAAATTACATTACATTTTATAAACAATAAATCATAACATCAACATCCTAATAAGTACACAAATCAACAACACTTACAATAGCATAATTTAGATTAACCTCAATAGTTTTTATTAAAATTGCATTAACCTTATTTACAGTTAAAGTAGAGGCTTTTTTAATTTTAAAAAAAAATGCTTACACTTACAAAAGACAATGCTCATTGAAGGCATCTAAACCAAAAGAGTCAAGTTGATTTCGATTAAATTTAGAGTCAAGTCGAAATTTTCAACTAACAAAGGATTCAAACTTGATTAGGTTTAACGAATTAATTTGATAAACATTAATTAAATGTTTCAATTTAAAAAGTTTAGAATGCATTTATAAAGGAAGGTGTAGCGGAAATCCGACAATAACCTCCACACTTATAGTGTCAAGGTCAATATTAAGTTCTATGAAGAAAAAGACATCCACATCCATTAGGCTTGAGATCAAGATAATATCCCAATAGTGGAAATCATGTTATGTTAGGAATCTTTTGGAAACAAATTTGTTAGGATCGACCCGATTAAGCAACAAGTAAAAAAAAAAATAGCGGAATAAATTGAGAGATTGAACACACAAATTTAACATGGAAAAACCCCTCCAAAGAGGATAAAAAACCACGAGCAAAGATAATTTTACTATAATGGAAAAAGAACGAAGAGTACAAAAGATGGAGATAAAATCTAAACCCCAAAAACCCAAAACAAAAACCCTCAAAACGTAAACACAAAATTCTCTAAATGTGTTATGAGTTCTAATATCTAATGGGTGTATTTTCTAAAGTTGTAAAAGAGCCTATTTATAGGCTAAATTCATAGGTCAAATAATAATAAAATAATCTAAACTAATCAGTGTTTGATTGAAACAAATAAACTGAGTTTAACTAGAAGATTATTTCTCAAATTTGACTGAAATAGGAGTCATACTTAACAAATCTCGACATTGACTCATATTTCCACAACATCATCTTTGCCAAAGCCCATACGAGCCTATCTTGAACCATGTAGGAATTAAGCGAGTCGATATCATGCTTAGAAAGCTGGAAGACTTCTAGCCTTCGACTTGTACACTGCGAAATTAAAACTAACCTGGGTTTGATTTTCATGAACACAGTGCCCTAACTTTTCAAAACCTACATCTAAAAGAGAACCTCTCTTCAACGAAACGGTCATACCTTTTTCCCTCTTATGACAAAGTTGCCTCCGCTCCAAATGAGTTGACTTCGACTCTGTAACAGACGAGGGATGTCCGATTTCACCGGTCACTATAGAATCTTTCAGAATATAAAGACTGCCAGTTTTTTTGTAACACCCCAAACCTGGCCTAAACGTTACGACCGGATCTGGCATGTCACATGAAAAGGAATGTCTAAAAACTGTGTGTTCGTTAAAAAGTTCATGTTCGTTATATTTGTTGTGAAAAATCGATTGTAAGTAATTTTGAATAAGAAATGATTTATTAACATTTTAGGAAAATCCCGTATTAAACATTTAATAACAAGCAGTAACCAAATTAAAAGCTAAAACCAAATAAAATACCAAGGCCTTATTACATTGCAAAATCCCAAAATTAGAAAGTAATTTTAAATAGAAACCGAAAGTTTACAAGAAAACAAAGTGCATAGCCACCACAGAGTCCACCTCGGCTCCAAGTCCTCAAACTAGGATTACAGAAACATTTAAAAAGAGGGGGTGAGTTTACGAAAACTCAGTGTGTACAACCCCCAATAGTAAGAACATGTATCAACCCATACAAATACAACACATTAAGCATGTATGCAATGCAAACCCACCTAGATATCCAACCTCTACACACCACCCGTACCTGCCAATCACACCGTGGGGATTACTAAATCGACCCTCCATTCACTACACACCATCGAAGGCAGTCGCTGCAGTCAACTGCACATCGCCCTTATAATTGTGGCATAGCCACCAGATAATGTGACAGAGTCACCAGATTCATAATACGTGACACAAGTCACCAGATAATGTGACAGAGTCACCGGATTCATGTTATGTGACATAGGTCACCAGATAATGTGGTAAAAACCACCAGAACACTTCCCCTTTATCATTATCACCCATATGCCCATGCAACATACAACATGTTATAATACTTCGTGTATGCAGTATGACATGTATGCAAATCATATATCAGATAACGTATGAAACGAATTACCATCATAATCAGAATAATAAGATACAACATAATCAAGCTAACCAACCTCTAAGGGTATAACAGTAATTTTACCTACCAAGGGCATTTTCGTAATTTACCTACCAAGGGTATTTTCATAATTTACCCACCAAGGGTATTTTCGTAATTTACTCACTAAGGGTATTTTCGTAATTTACTCACTAAGGGTATTTTGTAATTTACCCACCAAAGGTATTTTCGTAATTTCACACCTGCAATGGCCTTTTTGAAGGCCCAAAGTTGCCTCGAGCGACTCGGCTACCATTTTCGGTCTTTACCGGATTATTGGGCCTAAACTCGATTTCGGCCTATTCGGGCCCACACGCTCGTGTGGCCCACCTAACACAAATCTAGCCACGTATATAGGTTCCACCTAGTCTAGTTCACTATATACTATATCATCATACAATTTATTCTAATTGGGCCCACAGCCCATTGGGCCCACTTGACCCATTCATGCCCAACAAATTTCAACCCACAAGAATACTACGATGGCCTCAACTATCGCGTCAAAGCCCTACACGCACACTCGCACGCTCGTGTGGCTACTATTGCCTTGACCAAGCACTTTGGCATTTGTAATTTCTACAACTAGAGTAGAGAGAGTTACACACCGATAGGACTCGGTGCTAAACTGCCACTGCGACCACTCCCGTGCCCAACGCCCACCAAGGTATGTTAACCTCCTCCGGCATGCTCTTTATATAGCTAGCTCTTCACCTTCATTCCTTGTATCTTTCGATGTGGGATCCTTCATCGAGAGAGTTTAAATTCAACTGAAACTCTTCTCGTCCAATCATAAAATAAATACTTCCTTGCTCCTCATGAGATTCGAACCCAAGCTCTCCCATCGGCCAATTCACGCCACTTGCCACTTTACCAACTAGCTCCTTGTGTCTTAAACCATGCGCAACTAAATATAACCCTATGGCCAATGTCTAAATTCATTTAATAAAAAATAATCTAAAAGGAATGCAAACGCTACAACTAGAACCTTGGACCTTCTTCCTTCCTTGTGGCGTCATTCTCTTGTCCTTAAGTGGCGTCACTTTGCTACTACACCACACACTCCACTTGTGTCATTTTTCTCCATATTTTATTCTTAAGGCCTACCTGCCAACTTCCAGGGTTTTTTTCACCTAAAACCAAAATTTCCCCAAAGCTAATATTTGATCCCGAGACTTTATAGAAGCCCTCTAACCTTCCAAAATCACTTATCTAAAAGGTCCAACTTGCACTTAAGCCGATCTCCTGTTCTCCAAAAATTTTTAAACGCTACTACGCCTAAGGCCCATTGCTCAATCCTACTAGGCCCGATTTCAGGATGTTACAAATCTACCCTCCTTAAAGAAATTTCATCCTCAAAATTTCCAACTAACTAATAGTCACACGTCCTAACCTACAACACTATGCTCACGCTGCGCACTCTGATCTAATAACACTAATAAACCAAATCTCGAAACTTCTTTTTCACAACTAGATATCTAAACACAAAAGCAAATCGATATTTATACATACAATTTCTATATCCAAACCAGCACACACAAAATAAATACCAAAAATACAGTCATAACATTGTCTTAACAAACATAAAATAAGGGAACTTACGGATTTGGATGCCGGAGACTCAAGGTGCCATACTTCCAGACAATATGTAATATGTATTTTCAAACAAACTTTTAAAAACTTTTTTTTTGAACCCCATAACCCACAACTCGAGTTTTTGAAACCTAGGCTTTGATACCAAAATTGTAACACCCCAAACTTGACCTAAACGTTACGATCGAATCTGGCATGTCACATGAAAAGAATGTCTAAAAATTGTGTGTTCGTTAAAAAGTTCGTGTTTGTTATATTTGTTGTGAAAAATCGAGTGTAAGTAATTTTGAATAAGAAATGATTTATTAACATTTTAGGAAAATCCCGTATTAAACATTTAATAACAAGCAGTAACCAAATTAAAAGCTAAAACCAAATAAAATACCAAGGCCTTATTACATTGCAAAATCCCAAAATTAGAAAGTAATTTTAAATAGAAACTGAAGTTTACGAGAAAACAGTGCATGGCCACCACAAAGTCCACCTCGGCTCCAAGTCCTCAAATTAGAGATTACCTGAAACATTTAAAAAGAGGGGGGTGAGTTTACGAAAACTCAGTGTGTACAACCCCCAATAGTAAGAACATGTATCAACCCATACAAATACAACACATTAAGCATGTATGCAATGCAAACCCACCTAGATATCCAACCTCTACACACCACCCGTACCTTCCAATCACACCGTGGGGATTACTAAATCAACCCTCCATCCGCTACACACCATCGAAAGCGTCATTGCAATCAAGCGCACATCGCTTTATAATTGTGGCATAGCCACCGATAATGTGATAGAGTCACCAGATTCATAATACGTGACACAAGTGATAATGTCATGAGTCACCGGATTCATGTTATGTGACATAGGTCACCAGATAATGTGGTAAAAACCACCAGAACACTTCCCCTTTATCATTATCACTCATATACCCATGCAACATACAACATGTTATAATACTTCGTGTATGCAGTATGACATGTATGCAAATCATATATCAGATAACGTATGAAATGAATTACCATCATAATCAGAATAATAAGATACAACATAATCAAGCTAACCAACCTCTAAGGGTATAATAGTAATTTTACCTACCAAGGGTATTTTCGTAATTTACCCACCAAGGGTATTTTCGTAATTTACCCACCAAGGGTATTTTCATAATTTATCCACCAAGGGTATTTTCATAATTTACCCACCAAGGGTACTTTCGTAATTTACTCACCAAGGGTATTTTCGTAATTTACCTATCAAAGGTATTTTCGTAATTTATCCACCAAGGGTATTTTTGTAATTTTGCACCTGCAATGGCATTTTTGAAGGCCCAAAGTTGCCTCGAGCGACTCGGTTACCATTTTCGGTCTTTACTAAATTATTGGGCCTAAACTCGATTTCGGCCCATTCGGGCCCACACGCTCGTGTGGCCCACCTAACACAAATCTAGCCACGTATATAGGTTCCACCTAGTCTAGTTCACTATATACTATATCATTATACAATTTATTCCAATTGGGCCCACGGGCCCATTGGCCCATTTTGGCCCATCGCGGCCCAAGCAGCCCCAACCCACAAGAATACTACTGATGGCCTCAACTATCGCGTGAAGCCCCACATGTGTGCTCGCATGCTCGTGTGGCTATTATTGTCGTGGACTGACTTCAAGATTTGCCGCTTCTACAACTAGAGTAGAGAGTTACACACCGATAGGACTCTGGTGCTAAATCAGCTGCGACCACTCTCGTGCCCAACGCCCACCAAGGTATGTTAACCCTCCTCCTGGCGTGCTCTTTATATAGCTAGCTCTTCACCTTCATTCCTTGTATCTTTTCGATGTGGGATCCCTTCGTCAGTAGAGTTTAAATTCAATTGAAACTCTTATCGTCCAATCCGCAAAATAAATTTTCCCTTGCTCCTCATGAGATTCAAACCCAAGCTCTCCCATCAGCCAATTCACACCACTTGCCACTTTACTAACTAGCTCCTTGTGTCTTAAACCATGCGCAACTAAATATAACCCTATGGCCAAGGTTTAAATTTATTTAATAAAAATAATCTAAAAGGAATGCAAACGCTACAACTAGAACTTTGGACCTCCTTCCTTTCTTGTGGCTTCATTCCTTGTCCTTAAGTGGCGCCACTTTGCCACTACACCACACACTCCACTTATGTCATTTTCTCCATATTTTATTCTTAAGGCCTACACCGCCAACTTCCGTGGTTTTTTCACCTAAAACCAAAATTTTCCCAAAGCCAATATTTGATCCCGGGACTTCACAGAAGCCCTCTAACCTTCCAAAATCATTTATCTAAAAGGTCCAACTTGCACTTAAGCCGATCTCCTATTCTCCAAAAATTTTTAAATGCTACTACGCCTGAGGCCCATTGGCTCAATCCTACTAGGCCCGATTTCAGGATGTTACACTTTTACCTTTTAACAAAATGAGAGCTCCATGAGATACTTTAATGCCGCTCAACTCAATGTTGCTTTTGCATCCTTTCAAGTCTAAAATACTCAATGAGATAAGATTCTTTCGTAAATCAGGTACATACTTGACATCTGAGAGTGTCCTAATCGTCCCATCCTGTATCCTAATTTTAACAATACCAATATCAACTACCTTACTAGATGAATCGTTTCCCATGCGCACAACTCCACCTTCAACCAAACTGTATGTGGAGAACCATTCTCTATTGGGACACATGTGGAAAGAACTTCCCGAATCTAGGATCCACTCAGACGTGAGCTTGGAGTTATCGCTCATTGACACTAACAAGAAATCATCACCGCTTTCATCGGCCAAATTAACATTAGCTACATCTTCCTTGTTACTCTCGGCAGCTCTTTTATTTCGCATTTTATAACAATCTGCTTTGATGTGACCTAACTTTTTACAATAGCGGCACCTTTTGTCTCGTTTCTTTAATGCTACCAAAATGGAAGCTTTCTTATCTTCCTTGCTATCCAAACCAAACTTATTGTTGACTTTGTCTCTACTCAACAAATGACCCTTCACATCTTTGAACGAGAGTTTGTCTCTACCATAAATTAAGGTCTCCTTGAAAGACTTATATGAAGGGGGTAAAGAGTACAATAATAGCATAGCCTGATCTTCATTGTCAATATGAACCTCAACATTCTTTAAATCATTTAAAAGAGTGATGAATTGATTGATGTGATCTCTAAGAAGCTCACATTCGTTCATGCTAAATGTAAATAGACGTTGTTTCAACACTAAACGGTTAGCCAGAGACTTAGTCGCATAAAGAGTTTCTAACCTTTTCCACAAGGCGGATGAGGTTTTCTCCATCAATACCTCTTGCAATGCCGTATTCGCGAGGCACAACTGGATTGTAGATAAGGCCTTTTCATCAAGCTCTTCCCATTCTATTTGATTTAGATTCTCAGGCTTTTTCCCGGTAACAACCTTTTTCAAACAGGTTTGAACTAGAATTGCCATCATTCGAACTTGCCACAAATTGAAATTTGTCTCACCATCGAACTTCTCAATTTCAAACCTTGTTGATGCCATCTCTGAATGGGCCGATCTATGAAAATTGAACTAGCTCTGATACCACTTATTAGGATCGACTCGATTAAGCAACAAGTAAAAAAATAGCGAAATAAATTGAGAAATTGAACACACAAATTTAACATGGAAAATCCCTCCAAAGAGGATAAAAAATCTATAATGGCAAAAGAACGAAGAGTACAAAAGATGGAGATAAAAACCAAACCTCGAAAACCTGAAAACAAAATAATATCTAATGGGTGTATTTTCTAAAGTTGTAAAAGATCCTATTTATAGGCTAAATTCATAGGTTAAATAATAATAAAATAATATAAACTAATCAGTATTTGATTGAAACAAATAAACAGAGTTTAACTAAAAGGTTATTTATCAAATTTGACTAAAATAAGAGTCATACTTAACAAAATCTACGTTCAATACCTAATGATGTGGAGGTTGAGGCAAAAGTATCCAAATCGATCAGAATAGTTGTAAGTATTGAGATGGTTTAATATATTAAAGGCTTAACCCACAAATTGGTATTTAAATTATATCTTTTCTTTTCATTTTGGTATCTAAATTTTTTGTCACAAGTGATACTTAACCTATCTTTTTTCCCCAAGTTGCTACTTTGGTGACAAATTGTTTTCTCTTTATTTTTTTATTTTCCCTTTTTTTTTCCTTTATAATATTTAGCAATACCAACAATACTCAAAATTTACCGTTCCGAGATCATGACGCTAGCAATTAATTCTGTTGTTGAACTTAATTGCCTACTTGCTTTACTTGTTGGGATAGAAAAAGTTAATTCATTGATCAAAACCAATGTTTTCAAAACTAGACCTATTGGATCGGGAACCAATGGAGTATTAGTAAGAAGGTGAGGGTTGAACTAATTGACTCGCGAACCGATACACACGATTGAACCAAGTTAAAAAAATAGTTAAAGTAATTTTCTCTATTTTAAATATTTATTTTTATTTTTATTTTAAAATTATTTAAGGGTTTTTTACTTGAAAAAAAAAACCAAAATGATATGTTGCTAAAATTAAGTACCAAAATGGTACATTTAGATTGGTGGAGGGTGGTGCATAGGTGGCACCACCCTCATTTTCTGACTGAAAATAGTAAAAAAATAAAATAAAATAAAATAATGGCGACATGACGGGACAGGACACAGGTCGCGCCTAGGGAAGAGGCGGCACCACTTTAGCAATGGATGGGATGACTGCATGCTAAGTTAGTTTTTTTTTGTGTGTTTGGGGACCTTATAATGGTCCCCAATTTCATTTTCTGCTGGTGGGTGAAGGAGAAGAAAGGGAAGGAGAAAAGAAAAAGAAGAAGGAGAATGGGAGGCGGGAAGGGAAGGAAAAAAGAAAAAAGAGAAGAAGAATAGAGAGGGGGAATGAGAAAGAGAAGGAAAAAACATAGAAAAGAAAAGGTTTTTAAGAAAAAACATAGAAAAGAAAAGGTTTTTTTTTTGTTATAAATTAATAGATTAATGTTAATTTAATTTGTTTTTGTTGTTATTATTGTTGATTTAATTCGGATTTAATTTTTAAATTTATTTTTGTAAGGTATTATTTGGTTAAAATAGCTATTAAGGTATGTTTGTATTTATTTTATATTTTTATTCATTCATAATTTAATTTATTTTAAATTTAATGTTTATTGAAGTAAAAAAGCCTATTTATGTTATATACAAAGAATGTTTTATTATTTTATGTAATTTATTTGTTATGTGTGTTTTAGGTTTGATTAGATATATTTTTTATGAAATTTATTTGGCATGTTATTATTTTGAATATTTTAATATATTTTTTATGTAGGTAAAAGATGAGACCATTGATATAGAATTTAGAATTTATGAGATAAATTAGGAATCGTTTATATGTTCTAATTTTTAGGATTTTATAATTGAGGATAAGAGTTTATATTTTTAAATTTTATTTTATGTTTTTATAAATATTAAAATGAAATTTCTTTTGAACTTCTATGAAATTTTTTATATTTTTGAAAATAATTAAGTTGGCGTGTTATTATATATGTTATATTTTAAACCAAAATGTTTACATATTATCATTTTAAAATAATAATAAAAATATTTGTATTTAGTGTGTATCGTTTACGTTATGTTTTTTTATATATTTTATTGGCTATATTTTTTATTGGCATGTTATTTTTAGTATTTTAATATAAAATTTACTTATTATCATTTTAAAATAATAATAATATTCAGTATTTATTATATATCGTTTATCTTATGTTTTTTATATTTTTATTGGCATATTATTTTTAGTATTTTAATATAAAAATTTTGTTTTTTATGTAGGTAAAAGATTAAACCATTGAGATGGAATTTCTGAATGAGACCATTGAGTTGGAGTTTGAGTTGAAATTTATAAAATATATTTATTTTGTTAATGTAGTATTGTAACACCCCAAACCCGGCCCAAACACTACTACCGGATCTGGTATGTCACTAAGAAAATTTTCGTAAAACAATCGTATCGACAAAAAGCCCAAATAGGAAATTACATAAATTGTGCCTTAATATCCAAAAGCCCAAAACTTAATTACATGTCCTTGAAAGAAATTAAAACGAGAATAAATACTAAAGGCCCATTTTAAATCTAAAATGTAAACAAATGGCCTATGGCCTTATTACAATGTAGTTTAAATCCATCATATAAAGTACTTTAAAAAACTAATATGGGGAAACTTTGTCGCCGGATCCACCTTCTTTTGCATGGCCACCTTGCGCTTCACTCCGGCCCGGTCCGATGCACTAATCGTCACCTGAAAGGTTAGTTTAAAGGGGGTGAGTCGCGAGACTCAGTGTGCAACCCTCATGCACCACTAGATTTGGGCCTCCTTAAACATAATAATAAATTCATGTACACAAATAACAAATAATATGCAAGGCCCAACCCATTTGCCTAGGTTTCCATCCGCTACACGCCCCCATACCAACCAACACACCATTGGGGATTTCTACAATTAACCCACACCGCTACTCTCCAAGATGGCAGTCAAGCTGCTCATCAACATATATTGGCCGAAGCCCTTATAACATATAATGGTCAAAGCCCATATAACAGTTCACGGCATTAGCCGCTACAGTAATTCACGGTAAAAACCGTTACTCATATACATGTACATATGACTTCCTCCTTTCATCACCCAACCCATGCAACATGCACAATAATTTAAAACATGTACAACAGTTTACTTGTAACATATAGTCAGATTATTTACTAACCTGAGGGTCCGTCGTTTAAATCCGAGATTTCGGCTTTTAATGTAACATGTAAATCTTATGAACACATATACATATATATACATTTATTATTAATTAGATCTAAACGGTGGAGAAGTGTTACACACCTGATCCGCGTACTAAGGCTTTTTCTATATCTACGCTACTATCACTTGAAACAACTACTATTGGCCCACGATCTGACTTTGATTTTGGCCCACACCCCGTTGGCCAATCTCGCACTACCGAAACAGATCGCTTCTTGAATTTAGGTGACAGTTTTACAGATCCAACCTTTCCTGCTTGACTGTTAGTTGAGTCCATATCAACCCTTTAATCACTAAACCAAATAACGATGAGATCTAACTCATTAGTTAAGTGTAACCTTTAAAACGAACACTTACCTAGTTAGCCGAATCCCGAATATCCTTTAGAAATTGTCACCACCAACCTTTCTACATTTGGCCATCAACCAAATGTCAAACCAATCGTCACACATATTCAACCTAACCCCACATAGTATTCAGCCATAGCACAGGAAATCATAGAAGGCCATTCGGCCACACTTACCACTTCTTACCTTCGATTTTTCCTCCAAATCGACCTTAATGGGATAGTTTCGGCTTCTAGGAGTATAGAGTATAATCGATAGGGCCTTGGAAACAATGATTTAGATTAGGAGTTGATCAAAACAAAGGAATCACAGAAAAGGAAAAATCCCAAAACTCACTGGATTACTAGGAAGTATACGGCTTACAGTGCACCTTCGGGAAAATAGAGATCCCCCTTGTAGATTCGGCTATAGAGGAGAAAGGTGGGCACTAAGAGCATTAGGCTTTCAAAGAGTTTTTGAGGAGAGGAGAAACACTTATGAAGTTTCGGCTATGATATGTTTTCGGGAAAAAGAAAAGAAAGAAAATCGAGAGAGGATGGAGTGTAGATTTCGGCTGAGAGAAAGAAGAGATGGAGAGAATGGTTAGCAAAATTTCAGCTAGCCTATACTTAATTGATTTTCCTTCCTATAGTTGAGTTTCGGCCAACTCTCCCTCTTCTTTTGATAACCTCTACATCTCATGATAACTTAATCCTTATCTTACCCTTTTGAAGAGCCCTCACTAAAGCCAACTCCTCCATCCTTGTTTATCATCTTTTATTACTTAAATAAAAAGAAATAAAACTCCTTAATTAGAAGCCTAATGCCGTCCACCCCCTTCCCATTTAAGTGCCGAATTTGACCCATCTTTTAAGGCCCAATCGGCCACACAAGGGCCCAAATTCCTCCCCTTTTATGGCACCACCTTATGCCCACTTAATGCACTTTAATTCTTTGGCCACAAGCCCAGCTTGTCACTTAATTATCCATCTTATTAAATTATAAGCTAACACCATTAGTTAGCCACATAACCCAAATTTTTAAAGCCCAATATTTCACTTTAAATTACCCAAAGCACTAACTTTAACCCTAATTCAAATATTTAATCAAAAAGTCAGCCCAACCCTTACAATCTCAATTTAACATATTAAACATAACATTACACACAATGCACAAGCCCATTAATACCTTACCATAACATTCTAAGGGCTACATGCATCTCAAAAATTTTAAACGTTCCCATTCTCAAAGCCTATTGGGCCCAATTATACTAGGCCCAATTTCAGGATGCTACAAATCTACCCTCCTAAAAGAAATTTCGTCCTCGAAATTTTTGACTAACTAGTAATCGTACTACCCAAGTCTCATCACTATGCTTTCGCTGCGCACTCTAATTCCAAAGCCAAAATAAACACTTAGTATATTATGGTAGGGTACGCACCATTATTCGCATCTGGAGTGTCTCGCCCCTTGGCGATGTCTTTGATAGACCAAAGTGGTGCCTTGCCTCCACATAACCCGCACCTCCACCTGGTGCTTCACGACCACCTCTTGCGCCATTGCCACCTCTGGCTTGACCACGACCCCCTTGGTCTAGGCTGACCACCTCTCCTAGCCTGATCAGAACTTCGACCCGTTGGCTATCCCCGATCCATCTGAGGACAGTCCCTCATCAGATGTTTTGTGGATCTACACCCCAAACCCGACCCAAACACTACTACTGGATCTGGTATGTCACTAAGAAAATTTTCGTAAAACAATCGTATCGACAAAAGGCCCAAATAGGAAATTACATAAATTGTGCCTTAATATCCAAAAGCCCAAAACTTAATTACATGTCCTTGAAAGAATTTAAAACGAGAATAAATACTAAAGGCCCATTTTAAATCTAAAATGTAAACAAATGGCCTATGGCCTTATTATAATGTAGTTTAAATCCATCATAAAAAGTACTTTTAAAAAAAACTAATATGGGGAAACTTTGTCACCGGATCCACCTTCTTTTGCATGGCCACCTTGCGCTTCACTCTGGCCCGGTCTGATGCACTAATCGTCACCTGAAAGGTTAGTTTAAAGGAGATGAGTCGCGAGACTCAGTGTGCAACCCTCATGCACCACTAGATTTGGGCCTCATTAAACATAATAATAAATTCATGTACACATATAACAAATAATATGCAAGACCCAACCCATTTGCCTAGGTTTCCATCCGCTACACGCCCCCGTACCAACCAACACACCATTGAGGATTTCTACAATCAACCCACACCACTACTCTCCAAGATGGCAGTCAAGCTACTTATCAACATATATTGGCCAAAGCCCTTATAACATATAATGGCTGAAGCCCATATAACAGTTCACGGTATTCGCCGCTACAGTAATTCACGGTAAAAATCGTTACTCATATACATGTACATATAACTTCCTCCTTTCATCACCCAACCCATGCAACATGCACAATAATTTAAAACATGAACAACAATTTACTTGTGACATATAGTCAGATTATTTACTAACCTGAGGGTCTATCGTTTAAATTCGAGATTTCAGCTTTTAATATAACATGTAAATCTTATGAACACATATACATATATATACAATTATTATTAATCAGATCTAGACGGTGGGGAAGTGTTACACACCTGATTCACGTACTAAGGCTTTTGCTATATATACGCTACTATCAAATGAAACAACTACTATTGGCCCACGATCTGACTTTGATTTTGGCCCACACCCTGTTGGCCAATCTTGCGCTACCGAAACAGATCGCTTCTTGAATTTGGGTGACGGTTTGATAGATCCAACCTTCTCTGCTTGACTGTTAGTTGAGTCCATATCAACCCTTTAATCACTAAACCAAATAACGATGAGATCTAACTCATTAGTTAAGTGTAACCTTTAAAACGAACACCACCTAGTTAGCCGAATCCCGAATATCCTTTAGAAATTGTCACCCCAATCTTCCTACATTCGGTCATCAACCAAATGTCAAACTAATCGTCACATATATTCAACCTAACCCCACATAGTATTCGGCCATAGCACAGGAAATCATGGAAGGCCATTCGGCCACACTTACCACTTCTTACCTTCGATTTTTCCTCCAAATTGACTTTAATGGGATAGTTTTGGCTTCTAAGAGTATAGAGTATAATCGACAGGGCCTTGGAAACAATGATTTAGATTAGGAGTTGATCAAAACAAAGGAATCACAGAAAAGGAAAAATCCCAAAACTCACCGGATTACTAGGGAGTATACGGCTTACAGTGCACCTTCGGGAAAATAGAGATCCCCCTTGTAGATTCAGCTATAGAGGAGAAAGGTAGGCACTAAGAGCATTTGGCTTTCAAAGAGTTTTTGAGGAGAGGAGAAACACTAATGAAGTTTCGGCTATGATGTGTTTTCGGAAAAGAAAAGAAAGAAAATCGAGAGAGGATGGAGTGTAGATTTTGGCAGAGAGAAAGAAGAGATGGAGAGAATGGTTAGCAAAATTTCGGTTAGCCTATACTTAACTGATTTCCCTTCCTGTAGTTAAGTTTCGGCCAACTCTCCCTCTTCTTTTGATAACCTCTACATCTCATGATAACTTAATCCTTATCTTACCCTTTTGAAGAGCCCTCACTAAAGCCAACTCCTCCATCCTTGTTTATCATCTTTTATTACTTAAATAAAAAAAATAAAACTCCTTAATTAGAAGCCTAATGCCGTCCACCCCCTTCCCATTTAAGTGCCAAATTTGACCCATCTTTTAAGGCCCAATCGGCCACACAAGGGCCCAAATTCCTCCCCCTTTATGGTGCCACCTTATGCCCACTTAATGCACTTTAATTCTCTGGGCCACAAGCCCATCTTGTCACTTAATTATCCATCTTCTTAAATTATAAGCTAACACCATTAGTTAGCCACCTAACCCAAATTTTTAAAGCCCAATATTTCACTTTAAACTACCCAAAGCACTAACTTTAACCCTAATTCAAATATTTAATCAAAAAGTCAGCCCAACCCTTACAATCTCAATTTAACATATTAAACATAAGATTACACACAATGCACAAGCCCATTAATACCTTACCATAACATTCTAAGGGCTACATGCATCTCAAAAATTTTAAACGCCCAATTTCAGGATGTTACAAGTGTAACAAAAAATATGATGTGGAAAAAGTTGTTTGGGGTTTTTTTGTAATTAAAAGCAATATATAAAATTTAAGTATTTTTATAAATATTTAAAATCCATCAAACTTTGAAATTAATAACCGAAATTTGTTATGAAATTGCAGGTATCGCAATGGCTCCATTGATTAAGAATGATGGTCATATATCAAACACAGTTAATAATATGGTAATATATTGTTATTTGTTAATCACGGCTTCTCTTAAAAAAAGATCTACGTAATTTACGAAAATAAATTATGTTATTATAACTATTTTCTATAATTTACCACTGTCAGGGCCCATACCGCCGATTGATGACATACTTGGAGTTAGCTGGATTTGAGTCAACCGCATTGTTTCGGACGTTTGATTTGTGGTACGATTTAATATCTGCATTGGTTGAGCGTTGGCGCCCGGAGACCCACACTTTTCATTTGCCGTGTGGGGAGTGCACTGTCACTCTGGAGGATGTTGCATTACAATTTGGGCTCCCAATCGATGGTAGTATTGTAACGCGCATAAGTACGATAGCTGAGTCGGCTGCCCTTTGTAATAGCCTACTAGGAGTCTCGCCCGTCGATGCTGAGTCCAATTTTACGGGTTTGAAATTTTCATGGCTAAAAGCTAATTTTGAACATTTATCAATTAATGCCACTGAGAATGAGGTGATGTGCGCAGCTCGAGAATAAATTATGCATATTATAGGGGGTGTACTGATGCCCGATGCGAACAACAATAGGGTTCATTTGATGTATTTACCTTATTAGCTTATTTGTAGAATGTTCGCTCATATAGTTAGGGTTACGCAGTTCTGGCTATGTTGTATCGTGAGCTTTGTCGGACGACAAAGCCTGATGCTGTAGACATAGGCGAATGCCTTGTATTGTTGCAGTCATGGGCTCTTTATCTAATGCCATTCTTGGTATCGGTTAGGCACCAACCACACGTATTTCCACGAGTGAACAGGTGATAAAATTTAACTTGCTATTAATTGACAATTTTTTTTATAATGATACTATTCTAACAATACTATATTTACTTGAAATTTGTTTTAGTAGATGGAGTTTTTATCGGGGTATCGGGAGGTCATACACTATCCTGATATATCATCTAATGATTGAACAACATACCGGGGAAGGGGTAAACTATTCCAATATTCGTGACATGTAATTACTTTGTATATTTTACTCGAATCGTGTTAAATTTTAACCATATTATTAATCGTGCAGTTTATTTGGATGCCGTATCGAAGACCCAAAATTGTGGCTGTTATACCCTCATCTTCCCACATTCATTCTCACCTGGTACATTAACGCACCAATTATCAATTTCCAGACAGTCGAATGATATAACAGGGATCGAGTACTCTGACAGTTTGGTTGCATCTAGTATATCCCGGATTTGCCAATGCAGGTGGGGAAAATTCACTTGATCAACAAGAGAGGAAAACGTGGAAATAAATGGCGAGTTGTGCACCGAAAATATATTGCAGTGTGGAATAATCGGATGGTGCGAAGACCTCAGATGGATATTTCTTCCTATTTGCAACCATCATTAGAGTACATACAATGGTACTCTAGTATGAGAAAACCATATTTACTTGGTGGGCAGTCGACTGTAGTCCCCCCGCACATGCAGCTACCTGGGGCATATGAGCCAGTGGCCGATATAGAGGCCGGGCCCGAGCCATAGCCGAAAGTCGAGTTCGAGTGATCGCATACACATTCGGCTGATAGTTCTTACCATCCAATTTTCTGATCAATGATTATTTCCTGGGCTCGTCAGGACACGGATACCATTCCGAGTTTGATATCTTTGGGTTGCAGCCATCACAGTACAGCACTCCTCTCAGCCCGTATCTACCATAGTACAGTATTCCTCCCGCCCCGTATCCACCGCAGTACTCCACTCCTCCTGGGTTGTATCCACCGCAGTATAGCACTCCTCCTGACTCAAGTTCATCAATGGCGTTCGAGGCATATGATTTTTCTTCCATGTTTCGCACACCCCCACCTGCGACTGAAGAAGATGTTGATCGCCGCAATCACCCACAACGTGAACGTCAACCCCGCAGAAATATACCCCTAGGACCACACCATCAAACCATCAATTTTAGGGGTTTCTTGCGGTTTTGATATTACAAAGTTTGTACTTTTTTATTTTAAAAAAATATAAATCAAGAAAAAGACAATCTTTGTATATATTTAATTAGATTAATTGGAACTTTAAAAATTGGAACAAAATTTGTGGTCATAAATTAGATTAATTGCAACATTACAACATTAAAACACTAAAACTTGTAACAAACTTAGTTTTGTAATATAAATTTTGTTATATAAATTAAATACATTACAACCATAATCTAATTGGAACAAACTTTGTAATATAAATTTTGTTATATAAATTAAATACATTACAACATTAATCTAATTGGAACAAACTTTATAATATAAATTTTTTATATAAATTAAATACATTACAACATTAAAATTGGAACAAACTTTGTAATATAAAATTACATAAGCTCAATTCTTACCCGATCGTGACGATTGTATAACATGATAGTTTTGCTGTGAGCATTTACTCCGATTATGACGAGCTAATCTGCATAATCCACAACACTTACCGTCGGATTTCTCCCTAATGTCTATTTCATTACGGATTCTGGATGATTGAGGGCAACCTTTCGGATTCCTATGCAACCCTCTGTCTAGGACAAACTCAAAAGTCATCGGAGGTACCTCCCACGTGGACAGGTCAGGCAGGACGAGGAACTCATTCTCCCAAACACGTAACGTGCGCTCGAGAGTGTACACATCATCGACAAATTATTCAACATTGAACGAGACTTTAGCACACGCTGCCACGACATGCGCACATGGATAATGAAGTGTTTGGAACCTTCTGCAATTGAATCATCTATTTTGGAGATCACCTCCATAAGACCTAAGTGGTATACCGAGTCGATGACCGATGGTCTCCGTAACTAAAAACGTCTTAAGACGTCGTGAATATACTTCTACATTCATCGATCTCTCCATCCGATGGTTTACAATCATTGCATCCCTAACATCTTCAACAAACACATAACCCGCCTCCATCTGGTTAACTTGTTGTTGAACCATTCTTGGTATCAAGGTAGCCAACCTGTAGAATGTAGCCGAGAAGACAGATGAAATTAGAAGATTTCGTGTTTTCAATAACACAACGTTGATCCCCTCCACCAAGTTTGTGGTCATTTGACCATAACAAAAGCCCTCGTCAAAACTTTGAGCCCATTGCCACGGCTCTATGGTACCCAACCACTGTCAGAAAAATGTGTTCGTTTGACCCTCTATGGCACTCTCAAGTCGAGTCATTCTTTGGGGAAAATATGTGGCTCTAGCTCGTGTGCTGTATATGTATTAAGAATAGATAAGTTACAGTATTGCACTAAAATATGGATACTTATATTGAAAAGATAAGGTTATCATTAACCCATTCTCACAACTTGTCTTCGCCAGTCTGCATTCTTATAATCTCGATGGAAGTTAGTCGCGATGTGCCGGATACAGTAAACGGATCTCCATTACACACCGGAACGCCTAATAGTGACAATCAATTATTTCCCTCTATTGGAGATGATACAAATATTATCGCTGCTAATAACATACCTCATCAGGTTGGTAAGGAAGAATTCCCACGATTCCATGTTCTCTTTATCTACAATGGCAAATGCTATTGGGAGCACGTTCTTGTTACCGTCTTGAGCAACCGTAAGAAGTAGGATCTGTGTATATATTCCACATAGCCAGGTTCCATCTACTTGCACAAACGGGTTGCAGTAGGGAAATGCGTACACACATGGATCAAACATCCAGAACATCCGATAGAAAATTCTTTTTCCCAATTGTAGTTGGTTATCCAGGCCATAATAAGGTCGTGCTTTTAACTCAATGACAGTCCGTAATAAGGTTGTAGTTGGTTATCCCTGTAGCTCATTATACGGCGTATCGAAATCCCCGTACAATTGCTCCATTGCCATCAATTTAGCTATTCACACCTTTCAGTATGATACTTAATACTAGAATCGTGCCTGCATTTTTGCAATCAATACCTAAACTTTAATGGTTGGCATGTCCTTCACTATTGGCATGATACACATACAAATAGTTTTAGAATCAAATTTTCGATGGTCTTTTGTCATACGTGTTGATGTGCATGTGTGAGGCCCAACAAATTTCTGAATCTTCCACATCTACAAATTTTGAATAAATGCAGCTCGTACCCGCCAATTGTAGCCTTTCGTCGACTTCCAACACTCCTCAATATATAATATCAGTTTAGACAATGCGACTTTGTAGTCCATTAATATATTCATGCTATACCACTTAATAGCAAATACGCACTCTTCCTTACTTTCGAATTTCTAGCAAACAAACAACTCCTCAGGATCGAAATTTACGACCAGCCAGTGAGCAGGAAGTATTTCAGGGTACTCCAGGAACTCGGTTACGTGCATCTGTAAGGGTCTATGAGCGACATGTGTGGCCTAATGTAACGCCCTAAAATTTCTAATTTCGTTATTGTGAAAATACAATACAAATATCTATCAGCTTTAATGGTTATGTATTCTAGGAGTGTTTAAGAGGTCTCAAGTTCAAGCATTCGCTTAGGCAAAATTTTAGCATTTTGAATAAATTAAGCCTTACTCTTATTCAGTAGGCTTTTATTTGATTGTTGGTAAAAATATATCAGAATAGGCCAGCTGGTCTGGTGATTAAGCGGAGTGTTAGTGTAGAGGAGGTCATGTGTTCGAGTCCCTGCACAAGCAGAGGAACTAATTTTTGTTTGAGGCGTGTGGCATGGTGGAGTTCAAATTAAACTGGACTACTGAGTAGTTGTGTTTTAGTGGGTTAATAGGGAGTTTTTTTTTTTGAGATAATTGGGGAGAAGTTATCAAAATAAGATTTTCTTCTTATCAGTTTTCTATTTTCTTTTTTCCCAACAAATTTTCTAACGTTAGACTTTTGTTTCTCTGTCATTTCTTCTCCCTTCTTGTTCACTTTTGGTTTTTGTTTCCCTTTGGCTGAATCTTGTTTATTCTCTTTCCCCTTTTTTTCATTTCTGTATTTTTTTTGCGAGTCATCTCTTTGGATGCAACTTTTGAATTCATCTGTTTCGGTAAGTGAAATTTTTTCCCTTTAGTTGTTGTATTTTGAGTAGGCAATTAACAAAGGGTTCGTTTTACTCTCGTTTAGGTGTTGTTCAAAGGTTTTAAGCGGATATTCCAGTGTGTGGATACGACTAGCTATCGGATTCGTCGTGGTAAGTTTTCGAATCATCATTGGTTTAGTTTCTCGAGTTTTATGTTGGGGATATTTGGTTTGATTGATGAATCAAGTGATTAATTAAGGGATATATTAGTCAAATATAGGTTTTTGAAGGCTCGGGTTACTTTGCCCAGCAAATCGATACCAGGTGTGTACCCGAAACGTAGAAAATGAGATTCGGTGAAAAGCCAAAATTGCTTGCTGTCGAGAAATAAGAGAAAATGATGCAAAAAATTGTAGAGAAAGGAAATAAGGGTGTTATAAACTTGGAAATCAACATTTTGTACTAAAATAGTTTCGGACAGCAGCAGTAGTCTCACTTTGAAAAATCATCAAAAATAGTGGGAATTGAGTTAGAAGTTGAATAAAATATGAAATTAAAGTTTATTGAGTCTAGTTTTTCATGGAAGAAAAGCAATAGAATTGTAAATCATGAGATATAATAAATTTTATGAGACAAGGTTAGAATGATTTCGGGTTCCCCTATTCTGACTTAGGAAAATCATCAAAAATTATAAAAAAATAATTAGGGGCTTAAATTTATAAGTTTAAATCCTTAATGAATCTATTTTCAAGAGAAACAAACAGAACATCATCTAAATTCTGTACTAAGAGATAAATAATTTTTAGTAAGAAAAGAATGAAGCTATCAAACAGTAGAATAGGGATAACTTTAAAGATTTTACTGTACTTATTTGATAAACTATAAATTCTGAAAATTTTATGGTAGAAAGGTATTTGAGTCTAGTTTCAAAAACATCAAGCGGATATTAATTTGGAATTCCGTAGCTCAAGATATAAATAATTTAGTGATAATGACTCAAGTAGACAGTTTTGAATGAACATATACATAAATAGTGAAAACATATATGAGTATTGAGCTAGCATGGGTTACTTTAAAAATGGATCACACTGCCAAGGCTAATTTGGGCTGAGTGGGCCACACGGGTGTGTGGGCCCACACAGTCAAATCACATGGGCATGAGGGCCCATTTTTAACAAAATGTTTTTAAGGTTGCACGGGTTACCCAAGTCAATTGTGAACCTACTATAGGGTCGGTAAGCGCTACTTAGACCCCTAAATGTGTGAAATTGACTGAATGATATCTATACTGAGCATGTTAATATCTGAACTGAATATATGTACTGAAATTGCATAATAGCATTTCATCCATTATATGTTGCACTGCATTGGGTTGGGGGTTGTTATTCAGAGGAAATGTACTGAAAGGCTTTAAGCCTAATTTACTGGTAGCTCAGCTGCAAACTACTGTTTTGTGCTGCATTCGGTACTACTTAGAGTGTAGGGATGGATGGGTGGATTATATCCCCACATGGAGTGTAGGATTGGACGGAGATGGTGTGTAGAGGCTGGTTGGGTAGGATTTTGCTACTGCATAATTGTTACTACTATTTATATAGTGATGGGCTAAGGCCTTACTGCATTTTTGACACTGTACTGAGATGGGCTAAGACCCAAACTGTTATTGATTCTGAAAAGGGCTTAGGCCCAAGACTGTTCAACTGTGCACTGTGAATACTGATTGTTTGTTTGTTTCTGCAAGATTACATATCGAGTTTACATAAACTCACCCTTTTTGTTTAATGTGCACAGGTAATCCCTAGACTTAGATGGATCGGTGCGACAGAGGACTCAGCAGTGACCAAAGTAATTTTTGGATTTCATGATTTTCAATTTACAATTTATGATTTGATTATTTGGGTTGTAATTTAAGGACCCTTTGGGACTGTGGTTTTAAATTTGGGTTTTTATATATTTATTTTACTTTATAGACTTATACCTGTTGGTCATAAGAAATTCGGTTTTCAAAAAGTTAAAATAATTTCTAAACTCATAATCACCTAGACTGGTTTATTAAAGCTTCCGCAATGAGGGATGTTTCAAAACAAATGTTTTAAATGAATAAGGACGACTTTCTAAGTTCTAACAAAGGTTTACTAAAGATAATAACATGGAATGTTTGCATCGTAACAACGAGGTTTCAAAAACATTATCGTGTGACATTGCCAGATACGGCCATAATGTTTAGGCAGGGTTTGGGGTGTTACACCTAAGATTATTGTGTATCACAATACGTCGAATCTGGTTTCCAACTGAAGATGCGTTAATGTTTCCATCGTCATTCACGTCTTCATCGTCAATATCATCGGGGACTTCGTCCACATCCGGATCACTATCACTATCAACCTCTTGATCACAAGGATCACTACTATCATATCCATCATCACCAACCACATCAATATCGGGTGTAACATTAAGATCGATATCGATTCCGCATATAGCCGATTCGCTATCAACGTACGATATTGGAGCCACCATGCACGGTTCTTGAGCTCCATGTTATTCACCATATGCAGTGAGATTTTCATTTTACTCCATACCGGCTAACTCAGCAAAAAAGTGAATCGGTGCATTTTTGTCACTCCGATTCCCACAATAAAGAACGATCATTGTCTCCATGTCTTTGTCGTCTACAAGTTCCATTCGATAAATTTGATGGGATCTGTCGAAACTGGAAACTTGTAGAAAAGTTTCGAGACCCTTCTCCTACAACGTCTAACAATTTTTGCGTTAATCCTTCCCTTCATATTATCCAACGAGACTTTTCTATTAAATCTCATTGCTATTTGTAGCCGACATTCAAATATACATCCAACGGTTGTTGTCAAGATGATTCCATCAAAATAAACGCATACAAAAAACTGATTATCCATCTTCAATACTCAATTTGTTAAAAAAATTAACAAAAAAATCTCAAAACAATTTCGAACATCATAAAAATACTTACTTAAAAAATTTAATGAATGATAATAGTCCATTTCTAACAATATCAAATTTATTGCTATTTCTAACAATATCTATGCCAAAAATATTTTTAGTATTTATCTGTTTTTTCTGTTTTTATCACTAACTAACAATTATTCTATAATAGTTACTAACATAAAAACTTTCAAATATATATTAAATTTTTTATAATATAACATTCTCAATAATCTAAACACAAAACTTACTAACAAATCACAATAAACAAAACAACTTTAAAACAAAATATAAAAATAACACTAAACAAACTACATAATACAAACAAAATATTTTTTCCTTATCATAATCTATTATATTTGAAAATAACAATAAAAAAATTACCTTTTCCTTATTCTCTTTTCTTTCTTTCTTCTATTCTCCCTCTCTTGTTCTGCTAAATTATTTTCCAAACTGATACGAGTCGGATGGGGGAGTGGGGGGGAAATATACTGGGTGTGCCACCTATCAGATAGGCACAACTGGTGCCGCCTATCTGACACCCTCCACTACTAAAATAATATATATATTTTTATTGTATAATGTCACCATTATTTTATTTTATTTTACTTTTTACTGTTTTCGGTCAGAAAATGAGGGTGGTGCCGCCTATGCACCACCCTCCACCCATCTAAATGTACCATTTTGGAACTTAATTTTAGCAACATACCATTTTGGTATTTTTTATATATTTTTTTAGTGAAAAACCCATTATTTAAGTATAAAAATGAGAAAAAAACATATTTTAGGGGCCATTTTACTAGAAAATACCCTTTTTTTACAAAATTTACAGAATAGGACTGTAACACCCTAAAAATTCGAGTATCGATATTTGTATGTTTTGGTGTTTAGCTTATGAATGAAAATTTTCTTTCCTTCTTTTTCGTGTTTATTATAGCTTTGAAAAGGGCATAGAATTATTCGGGTATTGAATAATTTTTAGTATTGAGAATTTATTGAAGTGGATCAAGTGACCCAAATACTTAAGTTAATTTAAGTGTCTAAAATTAGCATAAGATGAGTAATTGGCAAGGTGGTGTTGGCGCATGAGTAATTGCATGAGGAGAGATGTTCGAATCACTTGGATAGCAATTAGATGATTTTTATTTTTTTGCACTTGTATGGCAAGTGTCGGTCAAGCAATACTTACAGTAAGGATGGACTTTTCATTTATGGAAAGTAGACTAAGGGAATAAGGTAAGTACTAACTTAAGGTATGGAATCAAGAAATTTTGGTATGATAAGGGACGTAAGGCTTGGATTAAGGGAAGATGTTTTGAAACTTTTTAATGGCCTATTGACCATGTATGTGGACTGACATAGGGGCTAGGGGGATGGTAGAATTTTTGTTGTTGGCTTGGTAGGTTTGGGTGTTGGATGAGCATTTTCTTTTGGTCAATTGGTGTTTTCTTATCAAATTTTCTTTCAAAATTTGCTCTCTTCCTAGCCGAATATAGCTTAAGCCTTGAGGAAACAATTGCATCTTTTACCATTTCTCCTTTTTGACCATTTTGGTCTTAGTTTGATTATTATCATCAAGTCTTTTCTCTCTTCTTTGTGTTAGAAACCATATAGCCATTTTAGACCATTTCTTTTTTCTCTTTTCCTCATCATTGCCGATTACACTTTTGATCTCAAAGTTCTTTTGTTTTATCTTTATTATTTTCTCTCCTTCCTATTCTCCTTTCCTTCATGGTAGAATATTGGTAACCATTCACTATAGTAGAATCAATTCTTTCTCTCTTTGTTTTTGCATAGCGAATCTTCTATTCTCCATAAGCATCTATTTTTTTTTTTCTTCTACTCAAAATTTAATCAATTGAAACTTAGTAGAGGGTCGAAACTCAAGTATTCGTAAAGATCGTGGATCGTTGAAATCAGATTTAAGGTATTAAGGTAAGGGATTATTAAGGATTTTCATA
This sequence comes from Gossypium rotundifolium, assembly GCA_025506655.1. Taxonomy (NCBI): domain Eukaryota; kingdom Viridiplantae; phylum Streptophyta; class Magnoliopsida; order Malvales; family Malvaceae; genus Gossypium; species Gossypium rotundifolium. The sequence goes on along the minus strand of CP106732.1, from coordinate 154,403,906 downwards.
TTGTTCGACATATGGTTATGAATGGTTTATTAATCGATTTCGTTCTAGGAGAAGTTATCGCTTGATTGACATATTGTGGAACGAGGGTATTTGTGGTAAGTTAATCCCACCCTTTAAAATTTTTAGTCAAATTTTGATAGTTTATTATTAAGACTAATGATCTTTTGTCATTAGAGACAATCAAAATAGGGACGAAAAGGGCAGTAAATAGTACTCGGAAGAGGGGTGGTTCTATTAATCCCCTAAGTTTAAGAGAAGGACTGCTTTGAATCGAGATTTTCCATTGGGTTGTGGACCTTCATCCGTGAAAATCAAATATTCAAGTCGACGTTCTCGAACCACTTGTTTACTCGGGTATAGAACTTTTGGTTGGAGAGAAATTGCAAATAGTGGTTATTCGAGATTCCGAGGGTAAGATTTAGATCGTTCAATATTAGAATAGTTTAATATCAAATTTTAGTGTTCTAATCCTTCGTAATGTGTGTTTAGATATCGACGAGCGGGAGAGTGTAGTTCTCACCGTAATCAGGTGTGTACTCTCACACTATATCTCATGGGTTAGATGACTATACAATGGTTAAAGTTAGATTAAAAATCGCAAAGTTGGTGAAATCGAAAAATATGACATTATCGACACTTAGTGTTAAAATCTCGAAATCGGTAGTAAGATCGTGAAATTTTGAAAATCGCCCTTAATGGTTAAAACGATAATAAGTCATAAATTTGGGCCATATGTGATATTTGGTACATTTGAGTCATATGTGTTATTTGGCAAATTGGGCTATATGTGTTATTTGGTAAATTTGGGCCTTATATGTGTTATTTGATAAATTTGGGCCATATGTGATATTTGGTAAATTTGAGCCATATGTGTTATTTGGCAAATTGGGCCATATGTGATATTTGTAAATTTGGGCCTTATATGTGTTATTTGGCAAATTTGGGCTATATGTGTTATTTGGCAAATTTAGGCCATATGTGTTATTTGGCAAATTGGGTCATATGTGATATTTGGTAAATTTGGGCCTTATATGTGTTATTTGGCAAATTTGGGCCATATGTGTTATTTGACAAATTGGGCCATATGTGATAATTGAGAATTTGGTGTGATAATCGATAAATGGGTCTTAAGTGAAAATTTATAATTGGGTCATTTATGATAATTGATAAATGGGTTATAGATAAAATGTGTTTTAATGGGCCGAAATCTATAAACTATAATATGGTATACTTTACGAATATATTGAAATGCATAAACATGATTGCATGGGTTGGGATCAATGATGAAGAGAAGAAAGGCTTAATGCCAGAATTCTAGATAGGTGACTCTGTCACAATGGCCGTTGCCCGAAATCTAGATCGATGGTTCTACCACAATTATTTAAATGGCCGTTGCAACAAATATGATATTGGGCTTAAAGCCTACTTGTGTGATGGTGGGGTGGGTGACTAAAGCTCCCCAGTGTGTCTTGGTTGGAGTGCGGGGTGCAATGGATGGAAATCTAGGTTTGGTTTTGGGAATTGCATATCATATGCATTATTATTTTAAATACTAAATTATTATATTTTGAAATGGGCTTAGGCCCAAATAAATGTTTAAATGGTCTTGGCCAGTGGACTATGGTAAGTGAGTTGCACACTTGAGTTCTAAGTAACTCACCCCATTTTTTACCCTCTCGGTAATAACAATTGATGGAGACTTGGTTCGGAGATGACTTCGTGGGGTGGCTATACTACAAATGGTGGTTCATAAAACTTTGAAACTTCTTTTATAATTTCTATTAAGTATTATTAATGGCGATGTAATAAAGCCTTTTTAATTATGGATTTTATTGTGTGGATGGATTTACTTATGTTTTAGTTTATTTAAGTTGGATTGATTTTGTTTTTCGTAAATGATTTTCTATAAATCTCGTTTCAAATAAAAGTTTTTCTTATCTAGAAACTTAGAAAATTCTTTTAAAACTTTTTGATGAAATTTTTCGATTTAATAAATCTAAAGTTTTTATCGATTACTACTTTATATATATCAAACGACAAATTCTTGTGTTTTAAATCAAGCATTTCAAATAAACCTCGATTTTTCGATAAAGTAATGTTCTTAATCGTTTTGCAATTTGATTTTTACTTCGTTAAATGTTTTGAATGTTCGTTAAAATTGTGTGGCATGTCGAAATCTGGGCTTAATGCATAGGCCAGGTTTGGGGTGTTTCATTTTATGGTATCAGAGCCCAGTTTCAAAACTCGATTGTGGTTTGGGTTTAACAAATGATTTTGTTTAAAAACCACTTAAATTCTAGACTTTATATTTTAAAGGTAGTATGTCACCACGAGCATCCGACACCAAGTCAAGTAAGTATGTTCAGTAAGTATTTGTTTATTTTGTGATGAGACCTAAGGAACACTCTAGAACTTCTAGTTTTAGGTGTTGAAAATGATAGAGACCGAGATTATAGGATACGAGCGAAAACAACTCTATCTCTTATATCTCATAAAATATCGTTAATAAACACTGAAATAATATTCTGATTCATAAAACTTGTAATCAGATTAAAGCGAATTAGTCAATATGAGCTCTAGAGGACGTGGTCGTGGACGCGGTAGACGTTGCTGTGGTAGAGGCTGAGGTGTTGCGTCTGAAGCACCGGGTCATATACCAGAAATAGATGCACCTATGTCATTTGAGAGTGAAGCTGGATCTCATGATCATGCAAATGAGGATAATGCTTTGACTCAAGCAATGTTGCGAATCTTAGAAAGAGTAGCTAGAGCCAGAACTGGGCCAGTAATTCGCGGATCAATATCGGAACGACTCAAGTCTAGTGGTGTAAAAGTTTTTAGAGGTGTCTCTGGTGTAGCTCTGAATGTGGCAGAATATTGGCTTGAGGCTATAGAACGAATTATGGATGATTTGGAATACATCGACGAGCAAAAACTAAGAGGATCCGTGTCTTTGTTAATAGACGAGGCGTATCAATGGTGGCTTACTGTTTGAGAAGGCACCGAGGCTGCATTGGTTAATTGGGATTTCTTTAAAGCTGCTTTCCAAGGGAAGTCTATCGGGACAAGTTATGTAGATACCCGGAGGAAGGAATTCTAAATTTGGTTTAAGGAAGTAAGACCATAGCGACCACGAGGCGTAATTTCTTCGTTTGAGTCGTTATGCTTGTACTATAGTGCAGACCGATCATGAGAGCGTATGTACGCTTTGAGGATGGACTGAATGATGAGTTGTGGGTACTGATAGCCCCACAACAAGTGCAGACTTTTACCTCGCTAGTAGAGAAAGCTAAGATAGCCGAAGAGGCTAAGATTTGTAACGCCGTAATCGGGAAAAGTAAGAGGCAAGAGGGATTTTAAGTATTCTGGTTCTTCTAAAAGGTTTCAAAAGAGGCCACGGAATGATGAGACAATTCAAGTTAGGGCACCTGTGACTACCAATCAGATTCGAGAATGTACCAACTGTGGTAGACGACATCTCGATTTAAATATGGAACTAAGGATCATCGGTTTAAAAATTATCCTCGACGGATTGAAATGACTCGAAGCTCAGAACCACGAGGCTCGATAACTAGAGGTTTCGGCAGACCACCAAGAGGTCGTGGACCGGTCGTGGTGGTAATGGTAACGGACGTGGACAAGGTGCACCGGTCGAGGTAATGGTGTTAGAGGTAACACGAGGCAAGACACCGTGATTGGTCTATCTTTGTTAGGCGTCGTGAGGATGGCGATGCACGATGTGATAATCGATACGTTCTTCATCTCGATGTACTATTATCGCTTTGATAGATATCGATCTACCCACTCGTATGTTGCTAGTGCTATATTTGTAAACCTAAGCATTAGATCCGAGATTATCGATAGAGAGATGACGATAATTAGTCCTTTAAGGCGATCGGTAATAGTGAATAAATTATTCGTAGATGTGCCTTAGAGATTCAAAGAGAGGTATTTCTAGCAGACTTGATAGAATTACCTTTCGTGAATTTGATCTTATTTTGGGCATGGATTGGTTGGTGAAGCATCAAGCAATTAGATTGTGCCAAAAGCGGATGTCAATTAGGACTGTGGATGATAAGGAGATAATAATGATAGGCGAGCGAAGAAACCTTTTGGCAAATGTGGTATCTACTTTGAAGGCAGAAAAGTTGGTGCGGAAAGGGAATAGAGCATTCCTAGCATTCATCGATGCTTTGGATGCCAAGGATTTATCGAGAGAAAGTGTAAAACGGTGAAAGAATTTTCGGATGTCTTTCGAAGAACTTTTGGTCTACCTCGGATCGGAAGTAAAATTTGGCATTGAGCTTTTACCGAATCGCTCAAAGTGTCCATTGCTCCTTATAGAATGGCACCAAAGGAGTTAGTGAAGCTTAAAGCTCTAATTCAAGAACTGTTAGATCGAGGATTTATTCGACCAAGTGTGTCTCCGTGGGGAGCACTGGTTTTGTTCGTCAAGAAAAAGGATGGGTCGATGCGTATGTGCATTGATTATAGGCAGTTGAATAAATTGACGATCAAGAATAGGTATCCACTGCCGAGAATCGATGACATGTTTGATCAATTAAGAGAAGCTTCAATCTTTTCCAAGATTGATTTGAGATCGGGTTATCATCAGCTCAAGGTGAAGGAGGCAGATATTCATAAGATGGCATTTCGAACTCGCTATGGACATTATGAGTTTTTAGTGATGCCGTTTGGTTTGACTAATGCACCAGCTGCATTTACGGACATGATAAATTGAGTCTTTCAGCTCTATTTAGACCGGTTCGTAGTAGTGTTCATAGATAACATCTTGGTATATTTGAGGAATGAAGAAGAGCATGACTCTCATGTGCGCACTGTGTTACAAATTTTGCGAGATAAGCAACTTTATGCCAAATTCAGTAAGTGTGAATTTTGGTTGAAGGAAGTGACTTTCTTGGGTCATGTAGTGTCAGCTGAAGAAATAAGAGTTGATCCTCGAAAGGTAGAGGCTGTGTTGGATTGGAAACCGCCAAAGTCAGTAGCTTAGATCCGAAGTTTCTTGGGTTTGGCTGGTTATTATAGACATTTTGTTGAGGGGTTTTCGTTGATTGCTGCACCCCTAACTAAGTTGTTACGGAAAGAAGTATCGTATGTATGGACCGATAAACAACAAGAAAGTTTTGAGAAACTAAAGAAGATTCTAACGGAAGTGCCAGATCTTGATTCAACCGGAGGCCGGAAAAAGTTTACTGATTCATCGTGATCGTCACACACGGGATTAGGATGTGTACTGATGCAAAGTGGAAAAGTGGTAGCTTATGCTTCTCGACAGTTGAGGCAGCACGAAGTCAATTATCCTACTCATGATTTGGAGTTGGCTGCGATAGTGTTTGCATTAAAGATTTAGAGGCATTATCTATACTGTGAGAAGTCAATCATTTATACGGACTATAAGAGTCTTAAGTATCTCCTTACCCAAAAGGAGTTAAATTTAAGACAACGGAGATGGGTGGAGTTGTTAAAGGATTATGATTTCTCAATCGAGTATCATCCTGGAAAGGCTAACGTTGTGGCAGACGCGTTGAGTCGAAAGGTTGTATCAGAGTTAAGAGTAATGTTTGCTTATCTCAGTTTGTATGAGGATGGCAGTTTGTTAATGGAACTTCAGATGAAGCCTCTGTGGTTGGAACAAATCAAGGAAAAGTAATTATCTGATGAAAAGTTGGGTCATTTAATACAACAATCTGAAAGTCGTGTAATAGGAGATTTTGGTTTGAACAAAGAAGGTGTATTGTGTTTTCGTGGAAGGGTTTGTATGCCCGAGGATTCGAATTTGAGGCGAATGATTCTTCTAGAGGCGCATAGTAGCCCTTATGCTATGCATCCCGGAGGAAATAAGATGTATCAGGATCTCCGTGAATAGTATTGGTGGCCAAAGTTAAAACGGAAGTTATTGATTTTGTGGGAAAGTGTTTGACTTGTCAACAAGTAAAGGTGGAACATCAATTACCGTCGGGATTGTTGCAACCAGTAAAGATTCCATTATGGAAATGGGAGCGGATAACGATGGATTTTGTTAGTGGGTTACCCTTAACACCTACTAAGAAAGATTCTGTCTGGGTGGTAGTAGATCGATTAACGAAGACTGCTCATTTTTTACCAGTTCGTACGGATTACTCGTTACAAAAGTTGGCTAAACTGTATGTATCTGAAATCGTGAGGTTGCATTGGGTACTAGTGTCTATCATATTGGACAGGGATCCTCGGTTTACATCACGGTTTTAGAAAGCTTTGCATGAGGCTCTGGGTACAAAGTTAAACTTCAGTACAGCTTTTCACCCTCAGTCAGATGGTCAGTCGGAAAGAGTAATCCAGATTATGAAAGGCATGTTAAGAGGTTGTGTGATTGATTTCAGAGGTAGTTGGGAGGATTTTCTACCGTTGGCAGAGTTTGCGTATAACAATAGTTATCAATCCAGTATTCAGATGGCACCCTATGAAGCGTTATATGGTCGTAGGTATCGTACTCCTACTTGTTGGACTGAATTAGGGGAACGACAGTTGTTGGGTCCTGAACTGATAACTGAGACGGAAGAAAAGGTAAAAATTATTCGAGCGCGATTAAAGGAAGCCTCGGATAGACAAAAGTCATACGCAGATCTGAAGCGTAAAGATATTGAGTTTGCTGTGGGAGATCAGGTCTTTTTGAAAGTTTTGCCGTGGAAAAAGATTTTTAGATTCGGAAGAAAAGGCAAGTTGAGCCCTAGGTTTATTGGGTCGTACAGTGTGTTAAAGCGTGTAGGACCAGTAGCCTATCAACTTGATTTACCTCCAAAATTGAGTCAGATTCATAGTGTTTTCCATGTTTCTATGCTGAGACGCTATAGATCGGATCCATTGCACATAGTACTGGTAGAAGAAGTGGAATTAAGGCCAGATTTGTCTTTCGAGGAGGAACCAGTGGAAATTTTAGACCGAGATGTTAAAGTGCTAAGAAAGAAGACTGTACCGTTGGTCAAAGTTTTATGGCATAATCACGGAGTGGAGGAAGCTACGTGGGAGCCTGAGGATGCAATTCGGCAATAATATCCTCACCTCTTTTAATCAAATAAATTTCGAGGACAAAATTTACTTTAAGGAGGGTAGAGTTGGAACACCCTAAAAATCTGAGTATCGATATATTGTATGTTTTGGTGTTTAGTTTATGAATGAAAATTTTCTTTCCTTCTTTTTCGTGTTTATTATAGCTTTGAAAAGGGCATAGAATTATTCGGGTATTGAATAATTTTTAGTATTGAGAATTTATTGAAGTGGATCAAGTGACCCTAATACTTAAGTTAATTTAAGTGTCTAAAATTAGCATAAGATGAGTAATTGGCAAGGTGGTGTTGGCGCATGAGTAATTGCATGAGGGGAGATGTTCGAATCCCTTGGATAGCAATTAGATGATTTTTATTTATTTGCACTTGTATGGCAAGTGTCGGTCAAGCAATACTTATGGTAAGGATGGACTTTTTCATTTATGGAAAGTAGACTAAGGGAATAAGGTAAGTACTAACTTAAGGTATGGAATCAAGAAATTTTGGTATGATAAGGGGACATAAGGCTTGGATTGAGGGAAGATGTTTTGGAAACCTTTTAATGGCCTATTGACCATGTATGTGAACGGCATAGGGGCTAGGGGATGGCGATTTTTGTTGTTGGCTTGGTAGGTTTGGGTGTTGGATGAGCATTTTTCTTTTTGGTCAATTGGTGTTTTCTTATCAAATTTTCTTTCAAAATTTACTCTCTTCCTAGCCGAATATACCTTAAGCCTTGAGGAAACAATTGCATCTTTTTACCATTTCTCCCTTTTTGACAATTTTGGTCTTAGTTTGATTATTATCATCAAGTCTTTTCTCTCTTCTTTGTGTTAGAAACCATATAGCCATTTTAGACCATTTCTTTTCTTCTCTTTTCCCTCATCATTGCCGATTACACTTTTGATCTCAAAGTTCTTTTGTTTTATCTTTATTATTTTCTCTCCTTCCTATTCTCCTTTCCTTCAAGGCCGAATATTGGTAACCATTCACTATAGCCAAATCAATTCTTTCTCTCTTTTGTTTTTGCATAGCCGAATCTTCTATTCTCCATAAGCATCTATTTTTTTTTCTTTTCTTCTACTCAAACTTTAATCAATCGAAACTTAGTAGAGGGTCGAAACTCAAGTATTCGTAAAGATCGTGGATCGTTGAAATCGGATTTAAGGTATTAAGGTAAGGGATTATTAAGGATTTTCATATTGTTCGACATATGGTTATGAATGGTTTATTAATCGATTTCGTTTTAGGAGAAGTTATCGCTCGATTGACATATTGTGGAACGAGGGTATTTGTGGTAAGTTAATCCCACTCTTTAAAATTTTTAGTCAAATTTCGATAGTTTATTATTAAGACTAATGATCTTTTGTCATTAGAGACAATCAAAATAGGGACGAAAAGGGCAGTAAATAGTACTCGGAAGAGGGGTGGTTCTATTAATCCCCCTAAGTTTAAGAGAAGAACTGTTTCGGGAATTCGAGATTTTCCACCGGGTTGTGGACCTTCATCCGGTGAAAATCAAATATTCGAAGTCGTATGTACTCCCGAACCACTGTTTACTCGGGGTATAGAACTTTTGGTTGGAGAGAAATCGTAAATAGTGGTTATTCGAGATTCCGAGGGCAAGATTTAGATCGTTCAATATTAGAATAGTTTAATATCAAATTTTAATGTTCTAATCCTTCGTAATGTGTGTTTAGATACCGACGAGCGGGAGAGTGTAGTTCTCACCGTAATCAGGTGTGTACTCTCACACTATATCTCATGGGTTAGATGACTATACAATGGTTAAAGTTGGATTAAAAATAGCAAAGTTGGTGAAATCGAAAAATATGACATTATCGACACTTAATGTTAAAGTCTCGAAATCGGTAGTAAGATCGTGAAATTTTGAAAATCACCCTTAATGGTTAAAACGATAATAAGTGATAAATTTGGGCCATATGTGATATTTGGTAAATTTGGGCCATATGTGTTATTTGGCAAATTGGGCCATATGTGATATTTGGTAAATTTGGGCCTTATATGTGTTATTTGATAAATTTGGGTCATATGTGATATTTGGTAAATTTGGGCCATATGTGTTATTTGGAAAATTGGGCCATATGTGATATTTGGTAAATTTGGGCCTTATATGTGTTATTTGGTAAATTTGGGCATATGTGTTATTTGGCAAATTTGGGCCATATGTGTTATTTGGCAAATTGGGCCATATGTGATATTTGGTAAATTTGGGCCTTATATGTGTTATTTGGCAAATTTGGGCCATATGTGTTATTTGGCAAATTTGGGCCATATGTGTTATTTGACAAATTGGGCCATATGTGATAATTGAGAATTTGGGCCACATGTGATAATCGATAAATGGGTCTTAAGTGAAAATTTATAATTGGGCCATTTATGATAATTGATAAATGGGTTATAGATGAAATGTGTTTTAATGGGCCGAAATCTATAAACTATAATATGGTATACTTTACTGAATATATTGAAATGCATAAACATGATTGCATGGGTTGGGATCAATGATGAGAGAAGAAAGGCTTAATGCCGAATTCTAGATAGGTGACTCATCACAATGGCCGTTGCAGAAATCTAGATCGGTGGTTCTACCACAATTATTTAAATGGCCGTTGCCACAAATATGATATTGGGCTTAAAGCCTACTTGATTGTGATGGCGGGGTGGGTGACTAAAGCTCCCCACAAGTGTCTTTGGTTGGAGTGCAGGGGTGTGTAGCGGATGGAAATCTAGGTTTGGTTTTGGGAATTGCATATCATATGCATTATTATTTTAAATACTAAATTATTATATTTTGAAATGGGCTTAGGCCCAAATAAATGTTTAAATGGTCTTGGCCTAGTGGACTATGGTAAGTGAGTTGCACATGCTGAGTTCTAAGTAACTCACCCCATTTTTTACCCTCTCAAGTAATAACAATTGATGGAGACTTGGTTGGAGATGACTTCGTGGGTGGCTATACTACAAATGGTGGTTCATAAAATTTTGAGACTTCTTTTATAATTTCTATTAAGTATTATTAATGGCGATGTAATAAGGCCTTTTAATTATGGATTTTATTGTGTGGATGGATTTATTTATGTTTTAGTTTATTTAAGTTGGATTGATTTTGTTTTTCAGTAAATGATTTTCTATAACTCTCATTTCAAATAAAATTTTTCTTATCTAGAAACTTAGAAAATTCTTTTAAAACTTTTTGATGAAATATTCGATTTAATAAATCTAAAGTTTTTATCGATTACTACTTTATATATATATCAAACGACAAATTCTTGTGTTTTAAATCAAGCATTTCAAATAAACCTCGATTTTTCGATAAAGTAATGTTCTTAATCATTTTGCAATTTGATTTTTACTTCGTTAAATGTTTTGAATGTTCGTTAAAATTGTGTGGCATGTCGAAATTCGGGCTTAATGCATAGGCCGGGTTTGGGGTGTTTCAAGGACCTTGTTTTCTAATTATTTACCAGAAATGATCATTTCCCTCGAAAATGCATCCACATCAGTTTTTGCCACATTAGCAAAAAATACGTCCCTGGGAAAGCGTTTTTGCCACATTAGCAAAAAATGCTTCCTTGAGGGCGTGCTTTGCTGATGTGGCAAAAACATTCTCAAAAGACGCGTTTTAGCCCATGTTTTTTTCAAAAAAAACTATTCTCGAATTAAATATTCAAAAAAGGTCATTTTTAAATATTATAAAAATAGACCAAATTTTTTTTAAAAATTTACGAGAATAAACCTTTATAAATGCTCAAAATGACAACACCATTTTTTTTAAGGTGTCATCAATTAATATGGAAATATTACTTACAAAGGAAATCTTTATATAGACCCAAGGTCTCATTTCCCTTGTTTTCTTGAGCAATGTGGGATATGAGATATGTGTATATATAGAATCATGAACAGTTTTGCAGCTTGTTCCTAAATAATGTGGGATTCCTTCCTCTTTTAACTAACGACATGAGATGAAAGGCTACACTATATTTGATTTTTTTTACTTAGAGTTTAAATTTTTTTACAAAAAGTTAACATTTGTTACATTATAAATAAAACTTTTAAGTATATGCAAAATATAAATATAGTATTAAATCTGTCTCAAATGTTATTAGTTAAAAAAAAAACAAAATGGTATAGCTGTACAGGCCCATTTTTGCCTGGCCCACCAGAAGATTAAAACAATAAACCAAAAAAAACAAATTACAATCCAAAACCCAATTACAACCCAATTTTTCTATGGCCAAAAAATTTAAATGTTTTCAGCAGAAATTAGGGTTTTGAAACCCTAGCGTCGTTGCCTCCTCGAGCGCTGTGCCCATGCCTCTTCCCAAAACGTCCCATCCCGAGGCCCCTGACGTGCCCTCTGTGCATTGCACGGAAATGGCAAATTTGTCTTTCCTTCACCTCGTTGACCTTTCGAAGATACCTGCAAATGAACAAGACGACAGAGCAAAGAAAAACAAGAAGCAGATGACAGAAGAAACAGTAATGAAAAAGCAAAGAAACATATAATATTTGTATTTTCTTTTCTTTTCTTTCGACTATAAAGCCTAATGAACAAACAATGTAGGGGGGATTTTTCAATAAAAGAAAAACATAAGCTTTGAATACAGAAAATAGATTCAAAAATCATCTTTGTAGGTTATTGATTCTTTTACTTTTTCAAGTCATTTGTTTTATTTTTTTTATTATTTGCGAATATACATACATATATTAAAAAGGGAGATATTTTACCTTTTTCTCGAGATTTCGGCTTTGGATCGGTGCCCTACGCTTGATAAGGGTCAAAAAGGGGGTTTTTTCGACTTTCCAGCCACCGCGGACGGCAGTCGCCGGCTCCGGAACCTTAGCCGATGTGGTGGCAGGAGTTCGGGCCTAGGGGCTAGAAGAGGGAACTTTGAGAGAGTTTTGAATTTTTTTTCCGAGAATGAAGAGAATGAATTTTTGTCAAAAATTCCAACTTTTAAAGGGCCCTTAAACGGCGTCGTTTTGCCCATATCTAACCCACGTGTTGACTCGACCCGGGGAAAGATCCGCGTGTTTTGGAGAAAAGGGTTATTTACCCTTTAGCCCTTCCACTTTTTTTGGCCATTCTATTTTAGTCCTTTTCTATTTTCCTTCTTTTTTAATTCGGCCCGACAATTTGTCCTTCATTTCGTTTTAGTCCTTGTTAAAGCGGTGCGTTTTGACGAACAGGGATAATTTCCTCTTTAGTCCTCGTTTCTTCACGCGCCCTTTAATCTGGTCCAAATCCTTTTTTAAATATACCCCCTTTATTTTATTTCATCTTTAATTTAGTCCGTGACCTTATTAAGTTGAAACGCAACGCATAAAATCAGGGGTATTGTCCCATTTGGCCCTTGCGAGTTTCGACATATTATATTTGGTCCTCTTATCATTTTTTATTTAATTTATCCTTCTTATCTCATTTATGTTTCGATTTGGTCCCTTTTAATGTTTTTTATTTATAATTTGGAACTCCCATTTCTTATTTTAATAGTAATTTAACACATCACTCATTTATAGATTCGTCTTTATTTTATTGTATATTATTTTATTTATTATTTATTTACTTGTTATTTTATTTATTTGTTATTTATTTATATCTTGTTCTTTATTTTTTAGCATTTAAAAGTATTTTCTTTTATTTTTCTTTTGTGTATTTTGCTTTATTTCATTTTTATTTGCCATTATTATTATTATTGCTATTAGTACTATTATTATTACATTATTATATTATTAATTTTTATCATTATTACTATTATTATTATGTCTCTGTTTCTATTTATTTACCTAAATTTTAAGTATATTTCGTTTTACTATATATTATTATTGTTTATTTACTCACTTTCTTTCATAATTTCTAATATTAGATTATTTTTCATTTTGTTATTAATATTGATATTATTTTTATTTACTTATTTATACCCTTTTCATAATTTTAAACCTTATTATTATTATTATTATTATTATTATTATTATTATTATTATTAAATTACTTAATTTTGATATTATTTTATTATATTATATATTTTCTCTTTTGTGTTTACTTACATTATTATAATTATTATTTTAATTATAATTAGTATTATTATCATCATTACTATTATAACTTTCATTTTATTTTATTATTATTTTATTATTTTATTATTTTCATTTTATTATTATTTAAACTTTTATTAGTTTTCATCGATTTACTTTCTTTTTAGTTTGTTATTTTATTTTATTGATTCTTTTTGCTCTCGTTATTATTACTCGTATTATAGTGATTATTACTCTATTATTCAAATTGGCATTGTAATTTTTCATATTTTATTACCAAAATGTGTTACATTTTGCCTCGACATATAAAAAATGATTTTTTAAATAAAGGCAACATTTCGTGTTTGAAATTCGAGGAATCGTGCCCTATCGTGCTGGGTTTCGGTTTCCCGTTCATCTAAATGACTAAATATCCTTCTAAAATTTTCACTGTGTTTCTTAAATAAGGCAATATTTTGTGTTTGGACATTCGAGAAATCGTGCCCAATCGTACTAGATTTCGGTATTTTGGTCTGGCCAATTAGTGGAATATCCTTTTAAAATCGCCGCGCATGAATTTTTGAAATCATGAGATGATCTTGGTATCGAGGGTTGAAACATCGTGTTCTATCGTGCTGGATGTGATATTTCATCTTTTTGGAACAAGAGAATTTCGATATCCAATTCCAGTTATCCAAACATTTCTTAAAGGATTCGTATTTTAAATTCTTTTCAAATTTTCGACATTAAGACATTAATTAATCAATTTGGTACCAATTTTGGGCGTGACAAGGGTGCTAATTCTTCCTCGCACGTAACCGACTCCCGAACCCGATTTCTCAAAATTTCGTAGACCAAAAACACTGTTTTAGTAAACCAAAACGTTTTATTAAAACAAAGGTGATCCGATCACACCAAATAAAGATCGGTGGCGACTCCCGTTTTTATTTTCGTTTTCAAAACCAAAGTCGATCCCCGTTCTCAAAAAAATGGTTACGACAATAGCCTTTCTAAGTAAAAAAAATCAAATATAGTGTAGCCTTTCATCTCATATTGTTAGTTAAAAGAGGAAAGAATCCCACATTATTCAGGAATAAGCTGCAAAACTATTCATGAGTCTATATATATACATATATCATATCCCACATTGCTTAAAGAAAACAAAGGAAATGAGACTTTGGGGGTCTGTATAAAAATTTCCTTTGTAAGTTATATTTTCATATTAATTGATGACACCTTAAAAAAATAGTGTTGTTACTTTGAATTCGAGAATAGTTTTTTTTGGAAAAAACACTGGCTAAAACGCGTTCTTGGGGAGCCTTTTTGCAATATCAGCAAAGTGCGCCCTCAAGGAAGCGTTTTTTGCTGATGTGGCAAAAACGCTCCCTCAGGGACGTGTTTTCTTGTTGCATCCCCTAAAACGCACTAACATGGACGCGTTTTCTGGAGAAATGACCCTTTTCGATAAATAATTAGAAAATAGATCTTGTTCTATAAATTTTGTAAAAAAAGAGTATTTTTGATAATTTGCCCTATTTTAGGCACTAATTCATAGGTTAAGACACTTTTAAAAACTTAACAGTTTAACTAAAAATATAACAATTTGACTAATTGATGTATTAACTTGGGAAAAAAATAGTTTAAGTAACCGTTGTGATAAAAAAAAAAGTAAGTACCCAAATAAAAAAATTTAAATACCAATTTATAGGTTGAGTGAATAAATTAAAAAAAAAACAATTGTGAGAATTAAATTTGAAAGACGAAAATGCAATAATTGAATAAAAATAAGTTATTAAACAAAAAAAGAAATATAATATAAAATAAATTATTAAGTAAGAAGTTTAGATGGTAATATAAAAAAGAGAGAGATGAGTCAAGCGTTGACAAAATTGGCGAAAAATGAAATCCAATGGATGGTTTGTTTGTTTGGGGAGGCTGGTGGGTTTTGACTAAATCAGTCGAGTAACTCTAAAATACCAATGGCGGAACCATTCGCACACTGTGGGCCGACTCCTACGCTTTCCCTTT
Source organism: Gossypium rotundifolium (assembly GCA_025506655.1). Taxonomy (NCBI): domain Eukaryota; kingdom Viridiplantae; phylum Streptophyta; class Magnoliopsida; order Malvales; family Malvaceae; genus Gossypium; species Gossypium rotundifolium. The sequence goes on along the minus strand of CP106732.1, from coordinate 154,388,796 downwards.
TCATATGATCTCTCTCTCGTTCTAACTCCAACTGATTTTTGTTTCCAATTCATCCTTAAGTGTTCTTTTTTAAGTTTTTGTTTGCGTTTTTGGCGTTTTCATCCTTTGCAATGCCGCCACCTCCCACAGCCGCTCTCTCTTCTTCTTCTTCCCTATGTCTCTTCCCACTTTCTTCTTTCTCTTCTCCCAAGAAAACCCAATTAGGCTTCTGCCCATCCTTCCCCTTCACCAGGCTTACCAATTTCACTCCCACCCGCAGACTCATGACATGCTCCGCCGTTTCCATCGAGAAAGAAACTCTCATCTCCCACCGCCCCCACTCTTTCCTCCGTGAAACCGACGGCCTATATGACGGTTCCGTCAGGTACCGCTTCCAGCGCATGATAATGGAGGTTCAGGATAGCGTCTGCGGCGCCCTCGAGGCTGTCGACGGAGCGGGGAGGTTCAAGGAGGACGCGTGGACGAGGCCCGGAGGCGGTGGAGGAATTAGTCGAGTGTTGCAAGACGGTGACGTTTTCGAAAAGGCTGGTGTCAATATCTCTGTTGTTTACGGAGTTATGCCCCCTGAAGCTTATCGAGCTGCCAAGGCTAATGTCACTGATCAGAAGCCCGGTCCCGTTCCCTTTTTCGCTGCTGGGATCAGCTCGGTATTTAGTAACTTTTTGAATTTCTTTTCTTTGCCTCAATGTTTTGGTGCAATTCCATAGCAAGAAGAAATTGCTGATAATTATAACATTCTGGTTTTCTCCCCTTTTCAGGTTTTGCATCCCAAGAACCCCTTTGCTCCTACGCTGCATTTTAACTACAGATATTTCGAAACAGATGCTTCCAAAGGTACTTAGTTTATCCTTAGTTATTTGTTAAAGTTGTTGAGTTGGGAATGCTAAAATGGTAGTTTAAATGTTGGAAACATGAAAATTTCAAAATCTATCTAATAAAAATTATTAGCTTGTCAAAAAGTGATATAAATTTAAACTGCTTTGAACATTATGACACAGAGAAAATCTACTAGCATGACACAAATATTTGAATTCTCAGCTGATATATTGTATCCTCATTTATCAACAAAGTGATAGGAGGATCTTTGTAATGAGTTCTCTGAGTTCATCAGAGTTTGGCCAGTTTATGTTGTAATCTGATTCCTGGAAATGGCTCCCAATAATCCCATTAGCTTAGACTTGAGTTACCATCAGCATATTAATCAAGCAAAAATTTATTCTCTAGTTGTTTGCTATTCGGTAGTGATGAATATTATGCTTTGTGGTTTGCTTTGGTACTTGTTTTCATAAACCAAAATGAGGTAGGTCCCCAATATCCCCCCCACCCCCAAAAAAAAACAAAGTTCCTTGATTAAAAAATTTTCAAATTGCCTTGATTAAAAAATTTTCAAATTGCCTTGATTTTCTTTAGTTGCATTCCTGATACTTTGTGATTATTCTCTACATTAGTCTCTTTCGTGCTTCAAAGATAAGTGGTTTAAGTTTAGTCAGTGACTTGAAAATTTGCAGATGCTCCTGGAGCTCCAAGGCAATGGTGGTTTGGGGGTGGAACTGATTTGACTCCATCTTACATCTTTGAGGAGGATGTCAAGCACTTCCATTCAGTGAGTTGAATTTCAATTCTTTATTTCTTATGTCTTTTTCTTTTCAAAAGAAAAAAAAAAAAAATCATGAGTTTCTTGTTCTCGTGGCAAAAGTTTTCTCTATTTTACCGACCAGTAAAGCTTCAGACTTCTGCATTTGGCACTATTAAGATATGGAGGAGCTCAAGCAATTAAATTAGTTCTAATTCTAGTTGTCTCACTTTGAGAAAGTAAAGTGTTGATTTTATCGAAGAAGGGATTTGAAAAGAACCTTCTTATTTCAAGATTTCTCTAAATTTGATATATATGGATTTACCTTAAAGCACATGGATTTGATATATATATATATATATATGGGTTATAGATTGATTGGTAGACCGGAGACAAATGTTTAAAACTGTCAATGCACTGCACATGTCGGTCTAAAGATAACTACAATGTTCTATTAATACCAGTGTATGTGTGTGTTAAAATTAGTTATATCCTTGTAAAATAGTATTTGAATAAATGAAATATTTTGCCGGTTGTTCTTTTGCTAACGTTGGCCTTCTTTTTCAATAAAAAAAAAAACATTGGCCTTCTTTTGTAGATACAAAAAAAGGCATGTGACAAATTTGATCCATCCTTTTATCCTCGATTCAAAAAATGGTGCGACGACTACTTTTACATTAAGGTATTATCTTGCCAGACCTTTTTGGTGTTATATGCATTTCTCATTTATTTTCTGAGTTTTATAATTATGTGTATAGAATTTGAATATATATATATGTTTTTCTCTGTGATGATTTTACTTGATGTTTGGGTTGGCAGCAAAGTATTAAGAGTGTGATGAAGCAAATTCTGGAATAAAATTTCAAATTACATATTCAGGCTTATTATATGTAATAAATGGAATTTCCTTGTATATGTATTTAACTTTTTATAAACTAGAGGTTTACTTCTCTAGGGTGAGTGCTTCTTTTTTGCCTTACACACTAGGCAATTTAAGGGTCTAGATTTCAGCTTGTCCTTTCAACAACATCGATGGTATTTGGTCAGCCTTTAGTCGAAGGATGGATGTGTTCAGGTTCTGTCCAGAAAGAGCTCCTTATGAATAGACCACAATAATGATGTACAATTCTGGTTTATGGCACTCAGGGTACTTATCCATCCAAACCATAATATTATGTGCATTCTTTTGACTTGAATTGCCTGTCAATCCAACTTACATAAACTCACTTTTGCCCTGCTTTTACTAACTTATTCATGGGCATAAGAAATATTGTTTTTTTTTAACAAATTGTAGCTAGCATAAAGCCCACTTTGAAGTTTGAGCTTATAAGTGCATGCATAATACCTACCCTAAGCTGTGCTTGTCACCTTTGAACTAGCAACTATATGTTTCACAGTATGTTCAAAATATTTACTAAAACATTTTGCCTTTATTCGTTCTTGATTTGGTTGTTGTTAATTTTATGTTTTCTGAAACGATGTTCTTGAATTCTTCTTCTGTCCCACTAGAGATAATGTTTTCCTTCAATAGATATCTGACGATGGATATTGTTTGCCATGATCGAAGGGTTTTGATTTCTTTACTTTTATTTTTTTATTTTAAGATTGATATTGTTAATCCTTTTTACTTTTTATTTAATGTAAAAGGACATGGAGTCAGATATTATATCATGTTAGAATCCCTTAAATTAAGGATAGATTATTAGGAGATCGTCTGTAAATAGAAACTAATCCTAATTCTTGATTCTTAGGTGTCACTATCTTCTTGTGATTATTTCCTACCTTAGGATATTTTCATCTATATATTTGTAAGCTAACCTTGAGAATAATATATGAGAAATATCTCTAATTTTCTACATGGTATCGGAGCCTTAGGAATCATTCGATCTCTCTTTCTTTTCAAAAATCCTTCCTAAAATTTCCTCCGTTTTTTCCATGGGTGATCTCAATGATGCCATGTCCGGCGAGATCTCACAAATATCTCGGCCCGGCAATCGAGGGATCAATCAAAGTGACCTCAATTCTTCACTAATAATCAGTAGTCATCGACTAGATGGAAAAAACTTCCTGCAATGGTCTCAATCTGTCGTCATGGTGATTCGTGGTCGTGGCAAGTTAGGGTATATCAATGGAGACCTCCCACGTCCAAATGTAGCTGACCCGACTTATGCTACTTGGGAACTCAACAATTCCATTGTTATGGCGTGGTTGATTAACTCGATGGGAGGCCACATAAGCCGAACCTACCTTCTCTTTAAAACTGCAAAAGACATGTGGGATGCAGTTAGAAAGAGTTATTCTGATCTTGGAAACGCTTCTAAAGTGTTTGAGATAAAACTCAAGCTGAAGGATATTCGACAAGGGACACTAGAGGTAACTCACTACTACAATAATCTGAAAATATTGTGGCAGGAGTTAGACATGTACTACGAGGCAGATTGGGGTAAAGGCCTAGAACAATCTAAGTTCATGACTCATCTCAATAAAGAACGGCTCTATGAGTTTCTAGCTGGACTAAGGAATGAATTAGATGAAGTTAGGGGCAGAATTCTGGGTACATCACCTCTTCCAACCATTGGTGAAGCGTTTACTGAAGTAAGACGAGAAGAAAAATGTCTTGTCATGATGTGAGAACCTAAACCAATGATCTCTTCTGAAAACCAGCCTACTGAAGCTTCTGCTTTCGTCTCCAAAGGTCCATCAACACAAAAGTCACGTGCTGGGAGTGATTCTGGATCAAACAGACCGGTATGTAGCCACTGCAACCGTGTTGGTCACATTAAGGAAAAGTGTTTTAAGCTTCATGGTTATCCGGATAAAAAACAAAGAGAAAAGAAAACTGCCATGTTGTCCTCCAATGCTGCAGATGAAGTGTTTGATGTCCGCCTAACCAAGACTCAGCTTGAAAATCTCCATAAGATACTTAGTACCTCTCCTGGACATGGGACTCTAGCCACTCAAGGTACTGCTCTTAATATTGCTCTTGAATCTAATAACCAAACCTCTTGGATACTAGATTCGGGAGCCTCGGATCACATGATGATAACTTCACTGCTTTCAAACCTACACCACTTGTCATAACAATTCCGAATCCGAATAGTTGATGGTTCATACTCACCGTGGTTGGAGTAGGAAAGTAAAAATAGCAGAAAACTTTTCCCTTGATAATGTTCTACATGTCCCAAACTTGTCTTGTAATTTACTTTCAATAAGTAAACTTACAAAAGATGGAAACAGCTTGCTGAATTTTCTAAACTTGGTTGTGTACTACAGAATGTAAATCGGGAAGATGATTGGCACTTTGCTAAAGTTGATGATGGATTATCGTTTGGAGTAAAAAAAGACACAAGGGATTGGCCCTATCTACTTCAAAAGAAGACAATATTATGCTATGGCACCGTAGGTTAGGACATCCAAATCTCTTGTATCTAAAAAGGCATCTTCCGCTGTTATTTAGAAATAAAAGAATAAATTCTTTGAAATGTGAAATTTGTGAGTTATCCAAACATACCCGAGTGCCATACCCTTTAAAACCATATACCCAATCTTAACCTTTTTCTTTAATTCACAGTGACTTATGGGGAGCTAGCCGAGTGAAAAACATTACAGGTGCTAAGTGGTTTATAACCTTTATTGACGATCATACTAGGGTAGACAAATTTGAAACACCCAATGTTTTTAAAAATTTTCACTCTATGGTTCGAACCCAATTCAACTCCACCATACATACCCTCCACACTGACAATGGAAGAGAATACTTTAACTCTGTCCTAAGTCACCTTTCTGACCATGGTATTATACACCAAAGCTTTTGCCCAAACACTCCTCAACAAAATGGGATTCCCGAGAGAAAAAATCGACACCTCCTGGCTGTGGCTCGAGCCATTATGTTCACTATGAATGTCCCTAAACATCTTTGGGGCGAGGCTGTTCTTACTGCTTGTTACCTCATTAATCGAATGCCCTCAAAGGTATTAAACTTTCAAACACCTTTAAATACCCTTCTAAAATCCTTTCCCTTATTCCGGGTTACTAACTTTCCAGCCAGAATATTTGGTTGCAAAGCCTTTGTCCATAACCATCAACCAAATCAGTCAAAACTTGACCCTCGAGCTCACACCTGCATATTCATTGGTTATTCTTCCACCCAAAAGGGCTATAAGTGTTATTCACCTATTTTATGCCGAATGTTTATCTCTCGGGATGTGACCTTCTTTGAAAATAAACCATATTTTGGAGCCTCTCATCTTCAGGGGGAGACTTTAAATGAAGATGAAACCCTTAATACCCTTCTTATCATACCCCCTCAAGATCCTATCACTACCCTCAATATAGATACTGTTTCTCCTTCTCCTATAAACCAAACAATTAGCACAATCCTCCTGATCCTAATACCACATCGGGACTGCCTTCTAATCAAGGAAAACAACAAGAACAGGTGCCTAAACTGCAGGTTTACTCCAGAAGAAATCGCCATCCTGAAAGCGTCATGAAGGTGCGATCCCATCTCTCCCCGAGGACTGTTCTGAAGCTATTGAAATTGAAGTCTCACCTCCGTCACTGTCCATCTATCTTTCAATTGCAGTGAGAAAGGGCACAAGGAGCTACACTCAACACCCTATATCTCAATTTGTATCCTATGGTAACTTATCTAAGTCCTATAAAGCATTTGTGACTAATATTGATTCTATAAAAACTCCAAAAACTATAGAAGAAGCACTTGAGTCAGATGAATGGAGACAAGTTGTAATGGAAGAAATAGAGGCCCTCAAGAATAATAGAACTTGGGAAGTCTCGGATCTGCCTAAAGGGAAGAAAACAGTGGGCTGCAAATGGATTTTTACTACTAAGTTCAAACCTGATGGCTGTATTGATAGATACAAGGCTCGACTTGTGGCTAAGGGCTTCACCCAAACTTATGGGCTTGACTATGAAGAGACATTTGCACCGGTTGCCAAACTCACCACCATTAGAGTTCTCCTATCTCTCGCTGTCAATCTTAAATGGCACTTGACTCAGTTGGATGTTAAAAATGCTTTTCTCAATGGGGAGCTAAATGAAGAAGTATACATGGATTTTCCTCCGGGGTTTGAAGAAAGTAAGGACCAAGTTTGTAAGTTGAAAAAGTTGTTGTACGGGCTGAAACAATCTCCAAGGGCATGGTTCAGTCGATTTTCAAAGGCTATGATGAGCAGACAGTATACTCAAGGACAGACAGACCACACCATGTTCTACAAGCACTCGGAGCAAGGAAGATGTTGCATTCTCATTGTCTATGTGGACGATATTATCATGACAGGAGATGATACCAGAGAAATTGGCAGATTGAAAGAATTTCTCGGAACAGAATTTGAACTTAAAGACTTGGAGAATCTTAAGTACTTTCTTGGCATGGAGGTAGCAAGGTCTAAAAGAGGCATTTCCATCTCCCAATGGAAATATGTCCTCGATTTACTATCTGAAGTTGGTTTGATGGGTTGCAAACCAGCTGAAACTCCTATGGAGTTTAATCTCAAGTTGGGTACTGATCATGATGGAGAAGAAGTTGATAGGGGGAGATATCAACGACTGGTAGGTAGACTTATCTACCTAGCTCACACTTGTCCGGACATTGCCTTTAGTGTGAGTGTCATAAGTCAATATATGCATGCCCCAAGGGAGAAACACCTAGAAGCTGCATATCGAATACTAAGGTATTTAAAAGGGACTCCTGGTAAAGGCCTATACTTCAAGAAGAATGACAACAGGAATGTGGAGGTTTATACGGATGCTGACTGGGCAGGTTCTATCAACGACAGACGCTCTACTAGTGGCTATTGTAGCTATGTTTGGGGTAACCTAGTGACATGGAGGAGTAAAAAGCAGTCTGTGGTAGCACGCAGCAGTGCAGAAGCAGAATATCGAGCACTAGCACATGGTATTTGCGAAGGAGTTTGGGTACAAAGACTAATGAAGGAACTCCTTATAATAGGCCTATGCAGTTGTTTTGTGACAACCAAGCTGCTGTCAATATAGCTCACAATCCTGTGCATCACGATCGTACTAAACATGTTGAGATAGATCGTCATTTCATAAAAGAGAAAATACACTCAGGAGAAGTGAGTGTTACCTATCTACCTACCAGACAACAGGTTGCTGATGTGTTAACAAAAAGCTTGAATAGGAATATGTTTGAAGAACTTGTTGGCAAGCTGAGTTTGATAAACATCTACACTATAGCTTGAGGGGGAGTGTTAGAATCCGTTAAATTAAGGATATATTATTAGGGGATCGTCTGTAAATAGAAACTAATCCTAATTACTGATTCTTAGGCTGTCACTATCTTCTTGTGATTATTTCCTACCTTAGGATATTTTCTGTCTATATATTTGTAAGCTAACCAGCAGAATAATATATGAGAAATATCTCTAATTTTCTACATATCATATTTTAAAATTCAGTGCAAAAAGTGTATCAATTTGGATATATTTCTTGCTGAAAACAGTCATCTACAGTATGATAGACATTTAACTTTGAGTGATATCAGTAGCCTAGCCTGTGTGGTGATCATATATTTGTTCTAAAAGCTATTATTATAGTCAGTTTTTTTCACAGACTAATACCATATGTTTACAATTTTCTCCTCCTTATCATGGATGAAATTGTTAAATCTTTATGTCTGCTTTTGCTCTATGTAGCATCGATATGAGAGACGAGGGCTTGGGGGAATATTTTTTGATGATCTAAATGACTATGATCAAGAGATGCTTCTTTCATTTGCCACTGGTATACCCAGGAAGGAGATTAATCATTGGGTGTTAGCCACATATAAATAGTGATTCCAATTGGCCTTCAAATTCTCTAATGCTATCATTTTGCAGAATGTGCGAATTCCGTGGTTCCTGCATACGTACCCATTGTAGAGAAAAGGAAGAATACACCATTCACTGAGAGCCACAAGGCATGGCAACAATTGCGAAGGGGCCGCTACATTGAATTCAACTTGGTATCATATCTACCTATAACTAAACTGGAGATATTTTGACTTTGTAGACATCTCTTAATCAACTTAATTTGATTTGTTAATGAAAGGTATATGATTGGGGTACAACGTTTGGACTGAAGACCGGAGGTCGAATTGAAAGTATTCTCGTCTCTCTCCCTTTAACAGCACGGTGGGAATACGATCATGTAAGCTTTCTTCCCTCATTTTCCTTTTTCCCCTCCCTCCAAGGAAAAAAAATTCCCATTATTTGCAAATAATGTTGACTGATTTATGTTAATGAGAACCCATAACTGTAACTGCCAAATATATAATTTGGGTTGGACATACAGAAACCAGAAGAAGGAAGTGAAGAGTGGAAACTATTAGATGCGTGCATGAATCCCAAGGAATGGATTTGAGACTTAGTGGTTGAATATTTTTTATTTTTCTTTGAAGGTTGTATTTTCATATTGCATATGTTGTATAAGTTAGGCTTTCATTGTTTTCTGGTGTTAAGGTGATAGGGAACTCACTCCTGTTGTAAAATCATGTGAATGTGGGTGCTTACTTTTTCCTGTAATTTACACATTGTTCAGAGCCTAACGGTAGCTTATTATTAATAATAATATTATGAATCTGTTAATATGTCTCTGTGTCCGTCTCGTTTAGATGAGTCTACTCTTCCCGTTGAAGCTGTGTTATTCATATGTACTTTGTAGTACTTGATAAATAAATAAGATTATAATCCATATTTACTAATTTGTAATTATTTGATTATTGTGTAAAATAAAATTAATTGCTTATTTAAAATATTCAATTTTATTTAGTTTGAAAGTGCTCAAATTGAAGTAAATTAGGGTTAAATCTCAAAATTATATATGAATTATGGTTTAATGTGTAATTTTATACATGAACTTTTGATTTGATCCAATTCTTGTAAGTTATTAATACAATTATTGATATAACATCATTTTATGTAATAAATATAAAAATAAATTGATGTATTTATTTTTTAAAGCGTGTATGATTAAATTAAAATTAAAGCTTCAAATATATATTTGAACCACAATTAAAATTCTATATGTATAATTGCATCAAACTAAAGTTCATGTATACAATTGCACATTAAATAAAAATTTATGTATAATTTTGAGATTTAACTTTGAAAATTATGAGGAAAGTAACTAACATGACAAAATCTCCTTTCAATATTAATTGTATTAATCTAATCTTTATTCTATTAAAAGAATTAAATAAATAATTTTTTTCATTTATAATTTAACTCTAAATAAAATATTTAATCGATAAAAGCTTTTGAAATATAATTTTTAAATAATAATGACATTTTAAATTAATAAATGTTATTTGCATTGAAATTTGACATTATTTGAATTTTTAATAGATATTAAATTAATACATTTAATAAATAAAAGAATTAATTTCATCGAAAAAATTATCACGTAGATTCACTTAAAAATCGTAAAGTCTTCATATTGATAATCTAAGTTTTATATCAAAATTTAAAAATATCTGAAATAATTAAATTAAAGTATAATATAAAAAAGAGGAAAGTGGGATGTTAATGGAGTTGCTACTTCTAGTTTTACAGCAGCAAACGAGGCCTTAACCAAATTGTATTTGTATAGGCTGCAATGATTAGGCCCAAGCATTCATAAATTTGTTGATACCCAACAATGGATTACCAAAATAATTTGAGGATTTCATATACCACATTTATAATTAAAATTAATATATTCAAATAATCAGGGTTGAAGTTAAAAATTTCTTTTAGGTGGTCAAAATTAAATTTGAATTTTTACGATAATAAAAATATAATTTTTAAAGGAATAAATAAAAACTTTATTATTTTTAAAGAAGATTAAAATGTAATTTTAATTTTACTAATTTAAAATTTTTAAATTTTTAAAAGGTCAAAATGAAAAATTTTCCCTTTCAGAAGGGCCGAGCTCTGCCTGCCTCTAAATTCGCCCCTCCAAATAACTATAATTAATATTCATTCAAAATGAATTTTGATTTCAAAATATTTACATGTTACAATTCACATTTGAATTTCTGTCTTACTTATATATAAAGAATTAAAATACACTAATCTAAGTTTATTTTCACATAATATTTAACATATTCAATATTATTCATTCAGATTATACTATTCAAAAATAAATATATTGAGGTTTGAAAGTTAGGGAAAGGCAATCCTATCTCATCTAAGAGTGAGTATTCGATTGAATCGAGTGAAAAATCTTTGAGTTAATCGAGTTGACAAGTCCTATTTTATCATTCTGCTTGATTTGAATTTTTTTTTTTTGAATCGAGTCGAGCGAAATGAAAAATGAGTTGAGTATAATCAAGTGAAATTGTTCGAGTTAAATTGAAAAATTAAACATGTTAAATTAAGATCTTGTTACAGTATAACTAATTCCATATTAGAGTACATAAATTTGAAACTATATATATTTGAAAAATAATTCAAACCAAAATAAAAATAAAAAAATACTTTAATATGATAAACGATAAACTTGCATCATTAATTAAAGTATTTAGATCGTAAAATTTTGATTTTAATTTTCTTAGAAATTTTTAAAATTTTTTAAAAATATATAATTTTTTAATTTTAAAATTATTTTAAATTTTTTTTTTTTATAATTTTTGTTGAGAAAGACCAATTTGCTCATTTTCAAAATTGAAAGGGATCATTAATTGAGTATTAACTCGATTGGCATGACCATTATTGTCAATGCAGGAGGTTGTAGATTCAAGTGCACTGAAGCGTATTTATGAGCTGAGGATGGGCTATGAATAGTTCTAGATATTGTCTATAATGAGATTATTTTTTAAAAAAAAGTTGACAAGGACTAAATAAGTATTTACACTAATTTATTATTCAAATGATTAAAATTTTAAAATTTAACTCGACTCGAACTAAAATTACTTATTTAAACTAACTCAAATAACTTAATTCGATTAACTTAAATTTTAAATATTTTTTTAAGTAGAATCTAATCCAACCCCTTTTTATCCGATGATTCTAAATTTATGGATTGGTTTCAAAGTTTGGAGGGTTGGCCCCCTTGTCTCCCTCTTCTTCTCTTATGTCATTTTCCCCTTTTCTCACTAATTACTTTCTCTTCCTTTTTGAACTAAATTATTGTTGGTTTTGGTAAAAGCAGATCATTGGTTCCACACACAATTTTTAATTATATAAAACCTATATTTCTCTTTTACAACTCATTTCTGTTGCTTGCTTTTTCAAGTTTTATTTTCTTTATTTATTTATCAAAGCTTTTAGTTACTCCTCAAGTCAAATGATATTAGCAATCAATATATATATATATATATAAGGAAATAAAATTCAAGTATTTAGGTCTTTTATTCTTTTAAATAATTAAAAATAACTTTTGTCACATTGTTTGATAGGATAAAAAAGAATTTTAATTTTTTGGTGAATTATAATAATAGGGTAAAGTCCAAATAACAAACACAATTCGAATTTAAGTTACACATAAGGTGATCAACATTTTTAACTATCATGGATTCAAAGAACTTTAATTGAACAAAAAGATGGATTGAAAATTTTATTTTTATGTTATAACTATAATTGTATTTGGTTACAAATTAGATTGCAAGTTGCAAGAGATGTTAAAAGAGTGGTGAATGATACGGACAGTGCGCAGCACCCACTCACTTTAACCAACATTCACTCATTGGTTTCTAAAACTCCCTCAGACAGTGACCACCTACAAAATCCTTGATGATTAATCATAGCAACGGAATTTATTAAATTTTCATATGAAATTAATATCAAATTACAAAATAAGTATTTTAAAAACTATGAATTATTAACAAGTCAAGTCAAAATTTATAATAAAAAAAAAACCCAAATAAAATACGATTACATTCAGGGATGGGGAGGGATTAAGTATAAGAGAAGCAGGTCTGCTAATAAAAACCTTTGTTTTTCACTGTTTATATTACTCATCCTTAAAACAAATTATATAAATTAAAAAAAAAAAAAAACTATATGGTAGTAATATAAGTTACACACTCTAATATTGCTTCAAGTAATGTGAAACGTATAACCATATCCACCTTATCCTGATGTCAGTTGGTGGAGCCACGATGGGTGAATACGGAACATTGCGATTGCGGCCTGGAGGGCTGGCTTCCTGCACTGGCCGGGCAGGCTGATATCCCAACGGGCGGCACCATGCAATTATAGGACAAGCACAAGGAGACGGTATCGGGCAGAGTGGAACCTTGAGGTAATGGGAATCCGGATAGATAGTTATGCTGCAAATACAAAGTTTTGGTGGTGCCGTCGTACACGCTTTTCACGTACTCCTCAGGTACAGACCCAGTGAGATGGTTGTTGTTCAAGAAGAGAGTCTCCACCCCAGCCAAGAAGGGGGTTATATCCCCCGTGATAAAGTTATGGCTCAAGTCCACGATGGATCCCTGGCCGCCGTAGGATTGGAAGGTGGGGTCCATCTTGATTGATGATGGGAGGCCACCCGATAAATTGTTCCGTTGCAAAAACAGTGAAGTGAGGGAGGGGTTTAAGAAGAGTGAAGACGGGATGGGCCCACTGAATTGGTTCATGCTAACGTCCAGGTACACTAACTCGGATAGCGTTTCCAGGGCCTTGATTGGGCCCCACATCCAGTTCTCCGACACTGACAAGTAACGGACAGTTGACGGTAACCTTGGCAACGGTCCGCTGATCTTGTTCTTCTTCAAATCCAAGTGTAATAACTGCGCCGACACTGTTCTGGGTAACTCCCCTGTTAACTCGTTCCAGCTCAACACCATAACTTTTAAAGATGGAAGCTTCGTGAGGCCTGGCGGGATGGACCCGGTGAGCCGGTTTGAACTCAGATCCAGAGTGTGCAAGAAGGGGAGAGTAGAAAAGGAGGGTGGTATGGGTCCTGTTAAGCGGTTGTTGGTCAAGGAAATGACTCGAAGACTACTGAGTTGACCCAGTTGGGGAGGAATGGGACCGGTGACGAGACCAGGGAAGAGGACGAGTTGGGTTAGCTGGGTAAGGTTGGAAAGAGCAGGGGAGAGGGAGCCAGCGAGGCCAGGCGAGTCGGAAAGGCCAGTGCCGAGTGACAGAATGGTGACTCGGTCGTTGAAACCGCAGGTGACGCCGGTGAATGAGGAGCAAGGATCTGGTGCGGTGAAGTCCCAAGTGGAGAAGAATCTTGAGCCTGGAATGTCTGTCAGACTGTCTTTGATGGCTGACAGCGCCGCCAGATCAACGGCGCTGATCTTGGGTCGTTGCTGAAATGCTAGAACAGACGCATTGACAGAAAACAGCAGAAAAAGAAGAAGGAAAAAACGTGGCTGGTACTGGTAAGCCATTGCTGAATCAAACACAAAAATGAAAATACCCTGAAAAACAAGCTCATAAGTCTTTAAGAGAGAATGGAGGGAAGGAGGGACAGACGGTGGACGTACGTGAATTTATTAATTATGCATTTAGAAGAATTTATATTTTAAAGCTGAATGAATATGAGATCCAAGAGAGGCCAATATATAATAGTTTAGCTCAACAAATGGAAATGGCGACAATAAATCGAAAAGACATTAAACCAGGACCATGTAATAATAATTAAAATAAGTGATAGTAGCGTAGAGAAGGAAAATGACGAGGGAGAAGGAGGAGAGGGAGGCAACAGAGGTCGGAAGAAGTCAGAATGGGGTCAACTTGTATGTGTTTTTTGTTCCAAAATTAGTGGTCGGAATTGGGAAGTGGACGTTCGGACCAAAGCCTTTTGTTTTGCCTTCAAATTTAAATGTAACAAAATATTGTTTTAATTAACTGTAATGAATATTAATAATAAATATGAAATAACAAAATTACAGATAAATCTTAAAATTACATTAAATTTTGATTTAATCTAGGATGTGATTTTAAAATTTTATTTTGGTGCAATTGTATAAATATAAATTTAATTTTTATTTAATATATAGATGAAAATTTGATTTTGATTTAATTATATAGATATACCTACAAAGCATTAACATAATAACATGATCAAAGATTTTGAAGACGAAGAATTTATGCAAATTGCTCTAGACTATTTTCAAAATTTGTTCACCTCACAAGGATGGTCTAGTTCTACATAAGTTCTAGATGGGGTATCAAGCAAAGTAATCGAAGAAATGGATAACTACTTGACTTCATCCTTCTAAGAAGACGAGGTGGTGGCTGCCTTAAAAATATGCATCCCACCAAAACCTCTTGGACTCGACAGTATGCCTACAATGCTTTTTAAGAACTATTGACATTTAGTTGAAATTGGGGTTATAAATTTTTGCTTGGAGGTGTTTAATGAACGTAATAAGTTAATTTAACTCTGGCTCATACAAAAAATAATAAACCTAAAATAATAAAATAAAGTTTAAGTCCAGTCCAAAATATATTATTTGCCCCGATCGGAATGACTCATTAAAAGATTGAAGGTTCATCTACAAGCTTGACGTATATGGGAACACAATCTTCAAGAATATGCAATCTTAGATATGATATGCAAATATTAGATATGATATGCAATCCTAGAAGATAAGATATGCCATCTTAGATATGATATGCAAATCTTAGATATGATATGTAATCCTAGAATATATGGCATGTAATCTTAGATATGATATGCAATCTTAAAAGATATGATATGCAATCTTAGAAGATATGATTGTGTAATCTTAGAGATTTAATTTGTAAATACCTTTTAATCTTAGTCGTTGATGTAATTGATCTGTACTGTTGGATTTGGGGAGGCTCAACTATAAATAGAGGCCTCTCCGTTCATTATAAACACACTTGAGT
Source organism: Gossypium rotundifolium (assembly GCA_025506655.1). Classification (NCBI taxonomy): domain Eukaryota; kingdom Viridiplantae; phylum Streptophyta; class Magnoliopsida; order Malvales; family Malvaceae; genus Gossypium; species Gossypium rotundifolium. Next base: position 154,373,412 of record CP106732.1, on the reverse strand, counting down.
TTTGAGTAATAAAAATTCTTGAAAGCATTTACTCAAATTTCTCTCTCTTTTGCGTTCTTATTTTCTGTGACTTGTTCTTATTTTGTTCTTCACTTATCTTCGTTTCTTTTTGAGTTGCTTCCGTTCGAGTTAGTTTTTGGTGGAGGAATTTCGTCAAATCTTCATATTGCGGGAGTTAGGTTAACTTATGCGTTTTTTAACTTTTTTTTATTTATCCATTTAATTGCTTAATCACTATTTATTTATTTATTTTAATTATTTTAAATTTATTTTAATTGCCACTTTTTATCCAAAACTTTATTCCTTAAAATAAGGCAATATTTGACATTTGAAGTTTTGATGGAATCATGCCCTAACTTACTGGGCTTCGATTTCTCTCATTAAGTCTAAATGATCAAATACCTTTTTTGGAACTAAAATATATGATTTTCAAATAAAAAACCTATCTCGGGAATTTAAGATGTGGTGTCCTAACTCACTGGATGCGACGTTTTGTCATCTCGAGGCAAGGATTTCTAAAAAGCAAAGGATATTTGATGTTTGGAAAATTCGAAAGATCGTGCTCTAACTTACTGAGGTTCAATTTATCTTTTAAAATTCAAATAATTGAATGTCTATTTAAAATTAAAGGACAAAAGTTTTAAAAATTAAAAGGATCGTGTTTTAAAATCTTGTCAAATTTTTTACATTTGGACATTAATTAATCAATTAGGTACCAATTTTTAGGCGTTACGAGGGTACTAATTCTTCCCCGTACGTAACTGACTCCCGAGCCCGTTTTCTCGAATTTTGTAGACCAATATCATTATTTTAATAAATCAAAATGTTTTATTAAAATGATTAATCTCAAGGTGACCCGATCACACCTCGAAAAAAGATTGGTGGCGACTTCATTTTCATTTTTAAAGTCGACCCCAGTTTTTTTCAAAAAAAATTAAAAATGGTTTCGATAGCTTGGCAACTCCACTGGGGAATATAAGAGAGTCAAGTAAAATTGATTATTTCCTGTCCTTTTGTCCAAATTTATTTGAAAAAACCTATGATCCTTTTTATTGCATGTGGTTCTAATTTTTTTTAAATATCTTTGCATAGCATTGCATGACCATTGTGGTCACATCCTTTTAAGTGGGAGTGAGAAGCTACTCCTTCGTGAGGTTTTCACCTCCGTGCAGGATAGTGAATCGCTTTCGGGATACATCTGTACCTATGTCTTCGTGAGATTTTCATCTCCGTGCTGCCATAGGGAAATGTATTCCCCTGAACTGAACTTGGTCCGTATGAGCCTATAATGGGTGAGGATCAAGGAACCTGCTGGTTCAGGTAGCTTAACTTTAGAGCTAAACTGCATGTAGAAAGCCCTAAGAGCTTACCCTAGGTAGAACTATGCCTAACCATAGCAATCATATTACACGACCGTTATGGTCATACCTTTTAAGTGGGAGTAAGAAACTATGCCTTCGTGAGGTTTTCACCTCCGCATGGGCTAGTGGACTGCTTCCAGGATACATCCGTACCTATGTCTTTGTGAGGTTTTCACCTCCGCATGGCCATAGGGAAATGTATTCCCCTAAACTGAACTCGATCCATATGAGCCTATAATGGGTGAGGATTGATGAATCTGCTGGTTCAGGTACTCACCCTTTAGAACTAAGCCATATATAGTGATCCTTAAGAGCCAACCCTAGATAGAGTTATATTAAACCCTAGTGGTCACCCAGATAGGTACCCTATCTTGTTATTTATTTCTCTTGTACTAACGTGTTTTTTTTTGTTTTGATTGCATTGCATTCACATCATAGAAAAGAGGTGTTGATTCAAATTCGATTGCTAAATAGAAGAGTTGGTCATGAGAAAATAGATTTCTTGATAAACTGGATTATAATACGGTCGTCTGAATATGGTCCAAGTAAACACGATAAGAGAAGACTGATAGTCCATGAAGGAAAACAAGATTTTATTGCCCAAAGATTCAAGCTGACAAAGACTATTCGAGAATCACCACGTCTTGGCTTTCTTGAAGAAGCTAACAAGCTTTATGGAAATAAGTGAGTGAAGAGTTATGGCCTAGATCAAGTAATAAGGAGCTAGAAGAGGTATCTATTGGGAAAGTTCATGGGACACGACCATAACATCCTTTATGAAGAAGGGGATTGATGCTTTCACTTGGACTATGAGGACAAAGCCGCATATGTAATCTGTTTTGTGTAAAGAAATTTATTTTCTAGTAAAGTTTTTCTAATGGAATTGAATTCAGAATCAACACCTCTCTTTTTGCATTTCATTCCTTTGCATTGCATTTCATGCATTTTCATTACATCACATCATATGCATTTAAGTCCATAGAGAGAGCCTAATTAGTTGAAATTATCACAGAAAGAGAGATAGAGAGAGGAGGAAAATCTAGAAACTGAACATCAATACGGTAAGCATGCCAAGACAAAAAAATGGATCAAAGACTTGAACAATTCTAGAGAGACATGCAAGACTAGATGCAAGAGCAATTGGCAAAGCTCCAACAAGAAATGAGAGACCAAATGTTGGAAGCTCAAAGGAACATGATGGCTCAAATGGCCCAGGTGTTGAACGAGACAATAGACAAAGGAAAAGGTTCCATAGTTAATGATGAAGATAATGAGGACTTTCCTTGGGGTTTCACCTCATTGCATGTGCAAACACAACCGGAGGAATATCCTCGAAGGCCATCTATCACGATTAGGCCTCAACAAGGGAAAAATAATGCTGGAGTGCCCATGAATTTCCAAGTTGGCACAGGATCCAACCTAGAAGATAACCCTACTAATCCTATTATCCCTGACTTAGATATAGGAGAAAAGGAGGGGATAAGAATTGAATCTTCAAGGCAGTTGAAAGATCGTTGTAGATGGTTGGAAGAGAAGTTCAAGGCCTTGGAGAATGCCGATAATTACCATGGTATTGACGTTAAATACTTGAGTTTGGTTCCAGATTTAATGTTTCCTCATAAGTTCAAGATGATAGAATTTGAGAAGTACAATGGAACCAGTTGCCCTAAAGCCCATATTATCATGTTCTGTAGACGGATGACCTGCTACGTTAACAATGATCAACTATTGATTTATTGTTTCCAAGACAGTTTGGTAGGGGCAACGTCTAGGTGGTACAATCAACTTAGTCGTGCTAGGATTAGCTCCTAGAAGGACCTAGCCCAAGCATTCATGAAGCAGTAAAATCATGTCACAGACATGACGCTTGACAGAATCACCTTGCAAAACATGGAAAAGAAGTCAAATGAAAGCTTCAGGCAGTATGCACAAAGATGGAGGGAGGTTGCCATGCAAGTTCAGCCACCACTCTTAGAAAAGGAAACCACAATGCTCTTTATCAATACCTTGAAAGCTCCGTTCATCACTCATATGATAGGAAGTACTACCAAAAGCTTTGCGGATATAGTGATGGCAGGAGAGATGATTGAAAACACCATAAGAGGTGGCAAGATTGAAGCAGGGGAAACCGCTAAAAGGTCTGCTCCTAGGAAAAATGATAATGAGGTGAATAATATAAGTACATTGAACAAAGGGTACTCGAAGGCAATCACTGTTAGCCAGCCAAAAGTAATTACGGCTGGGCAATAAGGGTCGACAAGACCAGAATCAGGCACAAGGTAAAACTCTAAAAAACTCCCATTTATGCCAATCTCGATGACGTATAAGGAGCTATATCAAAGTTTGTTCGATGCACATATGGTTTCCCGTTTTTATCTAAAGCCGTTACATCTCTCATATCCTAAATGGTATGACTCGAACGTTCAATGCGACTATCATGCGAGAATATTGGGTCACTCAATTGAAAACTATACTACGTTTAAAAAGTTGGTCGAAAGGTTCATTAAAATGGGAATTGTGAAGTTCGACGATTCATCGAAACCTGTTCACTTTAACGGGGCAGTGAATGCGATAATTGAAAAAAGAGATAAGAATGTTGTGACTCCTTAAAGAAGTCAAAAATGAAGAGGGAATCAGGGAACGAAGTTTCCACGCCCTTGCATACTTGAGAATGTTTTAAATAATGGGACTGTGGAAGAGATCCTTATATTTTTAGAGCTGATATAGAGTAATATTCAAAACGTGCTTGTTGCCTTAAGCCTAGAGACAATAAGAATCCTTTTGTGAAATAGGCTTATATCCAGAATTTTTATTTCAATAAAATGCATCTTTTTTTTTAAACAAATATTTTTTCATTCTTTACATTTCATATTGTACATTCTTTTGCTTCTTTCAAGTATTCTTTCATTCTCCATTTATGACCATACAAATGATCATTCTTTTAATCATTTATTCTTTGAAACCTTCCTTCGAACCTACAATAGGTCTCTAGATATTAATGATGTGAGCAATGCTGCTACTGATTCAGAGTTTCCTTCCAAGTAAGATATGTGTTTAGAAGGATCTTAGGACTTTGAAGATGACAGAGATTGTAACCTATCTTCTGATTTGTTAAGAAATGTAGAACAATATGAAAAACAAACTCTACTCTACAAAGGGTCATTGGACATTATGAGCCTAGAAAAGATGACATGCCAAGGCTAATAAGACGCGGGCTAAACATGAGGATCGAGCACTGTTGGTCAACCATGGAAGGGGATTACACCAGTTATACTGCAAATACTGAATTGAAGAAAACGAGATTTATGTGACTCTTCCATTTTCTTCACAAATTTTTCATATGTAGGGTATGGATGTGATGGGGCCAATCTCGTTAAAAGCTTTTAGCCAATATTGATTCAACGTCGTGGTCGTCGTTTACTTCATTAAGAGGGTGGAAGTAGCTTCATATGCCAATGTTACAAGGTCAAAATCATTAAATTCTTAAAAAAAAGATTAGATGCCAGCAAAGAATGCCAGAAAGGATCATATTTAATAATGCATAACTGTACAATGTCAAAAATTATAGTTTGCTCAAAGATCAGGCAGCATATCACAGTACATCAAAGGTTGTCAAAAGAAAAATACAAAAAAATATATATGAAAGGTGACCAAGACTTATAAAGATTGGCATAAGAAGCTATCATTTACTCTCTATGATTATCGAACGTTGGCTAGGATTTTTTCTGGGGCAACATCTTACCCATTAGTTTATGGAATGGAAGCATTTTTGCCAATTGAACCTAATCGAAGAAAAGGTTAAAAGTTATCCATCACGATCAGCTGATGCAAGCTTACGATAAAGAGGTTTATCCTAAAGAATTCCATGAGGGAACCTGATCTTTCTTTTACAAAAAGATTTCAGAGAAAAGCAGATGCCAAACAAATGCCAAACAAGAAAGGATCTTATGTTGTAAAGAATGTCTATTTTGAGGGAGTATTGATATTGATTGAGATGGATGCCAAAGACTTGCCCAATCCGGTGAATTCAGGTGCAGTCAAGAAGTATTTTACCTGAAAATGAAAAGGCCAAGGTGAAAACTCGCAAATGGCGCCTTGAGCTCAAATTCAAAAAAAAAGAAAGAAAAAAAAGGAGAGGCCAAAACGAAAACCCACAAAGGGCGCTTTAAGACCAAAGAGGTTTTGAGCCGAAAACCCGAAAAAGGCGGCTCAAATTTTGATCAAAAATAGGGCATGTGGTAGTCTTGTTATGCCTGAATTAACAATAAAGAAGTATGCTACGTTTGGGGCATTGACAAAGTACTCCGGATCCTCTAAACACGTATCGAGCTCAAAATGATCCTCAATGAGTTTGTACAGAGATGCTCAGGCTATGATATCTGGGGCATCTAGCTTCTATCTTACCCATTTTAAATTTGCTATCTTTGCTTACTTTATTCTTTTCAAAGATACACCCCAATCAATTTTCTTTTATAGCCTTGGCTATCTTTGCTTACTTTATTCTTTTTAAGATACACTAATCAATTTTCTTTTATTTCCTTGGTTATCTTTGATTAGCTTATTTGTTTCGAGCTATGCTCCTGATTAATTCCTTTTACGTCTATTGTTGTGATCTTTGTCAAGCATTTCATTGAAATAACGATTAATGGACTGATAATACTTTCATAAAAGAAGTTTCGCATATTACTTTAGAAGCTTCTAAATAATATGAAAATCTGAAATAGGACTTTTGTTTAGAACTCACCAAGCCTAAGGGTTGGAAATATTGAAAGATGATTATCTATTCTAATTTTTATTGGGTAACCCAAGTGTAAAAGGAGATCAATCTTGGGAAAATAAAATGATACCTTGCATTTATGCAAATTTCAGGCACATACATAGGGTCATTACACCTAGGGAATGGTGTAACAGATCAACTTGATTGAAGATGATACAAATTTCATACCTCTGAGAGGTAACAGGATGGATGGAAGAAACCAAATGTTATTCCCCTAAAGTTGTAATGTGAGGTACAAACTTTATGTCCTAAAAGGTACAGTGGAAAGGACTCTGAAATTATAGCGGGGCAAGCTTGCTGAGCAGAATCTGATCATTTCTTTGGATTTTTTGTCAAAGATACCAGCTGAACGAGAAAGCATGGTAATGCATCAGTGATAGAACCTTGATGAAGTATGAGCAGTGACAACCCAAACATTAGAAAAAGGGATCATTCTCATGCATTTATGTAAATATCATTCATACACTTCCAATTAGGAGCATTTGATTCATTTCGATTATTGTGTCCTAATCGTTGTACATTAAAAAAAAGAGAGAAAAGAAAAAGTAGGAGATCATTCTCATGACATTCTGCATTCATGCAAATGTCATCCCTAATATCATTTAATTAGGAGCATTAGATTCATTCTGATCATTGCATCCTAATCATTATACATTAAAAAATGGAATCATTCTTATGACATTCTGCATTCATGCAAATGTCATCCATAATACATTCGAGTCTACAGGACATGTCCCTTAGATGACGGTATAACAACATCGGTGAATTCATCAGTTCTATCTCCCTGACCAGTAAGGGAATAGGTTGAAGATTGTGGATCTTGTCACCCTAAGTAGTAGTGGAACAAGATCGAATGATGAATTTTATCTCCATGAAGCAACAGAGTAGATTTAGGCCATCAATCTTATCTCCTTCGAGATGGTAGGGAACAGACTGAAGATTAAAGTCTTCCTAAGATAGAAAGGAAGCAAATTGGAAAGTGCAAATTTTGTTCTCTTGAGATTGTAGTGGAGCAGACTGAAGATTGAAATCTTCTTGAGATAGTAAGGAAGAAAATTAGAAAGTTCAGATTTTTTTTCCCTTGAGATAGTAGTGGAGCAGACTAAAGATTGAAGTCTTCCTGAGATAGTAAGGAAGCAAATTAGAAATTTCAGATTTTGTTCCCTCGAGATGGAAGTGGAGCAGACTAAAGATTGAAGTCTTCCTGAGATAGTAAGGAAGCAAATTGGAAAGTTCAGATTTTGTTCCTTCGAGATGGTAGTGGAGCAGACTGAAGATTAAAGTCTTTCCTGGGATAGTAAGGAAGCAAATTGGAAAGTTCAGATTTTCTTCCCTCGAGATGGTAGTGGAGCAGACTGAAGATTGAAGTCTTCTTGAGATAGTAAGGAAGCAAGTTAAAAAGTTCAGATTTTGTTCCCTCGAGATGGTAGTGGAGCAGACTGAAGATTGAAGTCTTCCTGAGATAGTAAGGAAGCAAACTGGAAAGTTCAGATTTTGTTCCCTCAAAATGGTAGTGGAGCAGACTGAAGATTGAAGTCTTCCTGAAATAGTAAGGAAGCAAATTGGAAAGTTCAGATTTTGTTCCCTCGAGATGGTAGTAGAGTAGACTGAAGATTGAAGTCTTCCTAAGATAGTAAGGAAGCAGACTGAAAAGTTTAGATTTTTCCCTCGAGATAGTAGTGGGGTGACTGAAGATTGTATATTTTATCTCCCTAAATGGTAGTAGAGTAGATCGAATTTGGTGAATCTTATCTTCCTGATGTAACAATAGAACAGATTTTAGCCACTAGCCTTATCTTCATGATGTAGCAAGGGAGCACGCTGAAGATTATAATCTTATCTTCTTGATGTAGCAAGGGAGCAGACTAAAAATTATAGATCTTATCTCACTGAGTTTGTAGTGGAGCAGATTCAAAATAGTAGAGCTTGTCTTCTTAAAGTTACAGAGAAGCAGATCGAAGATACTAGTCTGGTTTCCCTGAGTTTGCAGTGGAGCAAACTGAAGATAGCAGATCTTATCTTTCTGAAGTTGTAAGAAGCAGATCGAAGATACTAGTCTGGCATTCCTAAAGTTGTAGTGGAGCAGACTGAAGATAGCAGATCTTATCTTTCTGAAGTTGCAGGAAGCAGATCGAAGATACTCATCTGGCATCCCTGAGTTTGCAGCAGAGCAGACTAAAGATAGCGGATATTGCCTTTCTGAAGTTGTAGCGAAGCAGATTGAAGCCGTCAGATTTATAGTTCAATACTTCTAAAAGTTGTAGTTTCAGTACCCCTGAGATTGCAGTTGGGTTAGAGACTACTTGAAGAAGATGAGGACCAAGAAGTTAAGGCTCGACAAGACCGGGCAAAATTGGTCCTTTTATAGTCTTTGCTCCATTCTCGTTACACGATAATGAGCAAAGAGGGCGTATAATAGGCCAATTTAGCCCAAGCCCATACAAAAAATAATAAACCCAAAATAATAAAACAAAGTCCAAGTCCAGTCCAAAATATATTATTTGGCCCTATTGGAATGACCCATTAAAAGATTGAAGGTCCATCTACAAGCTTGACGTATATGGGAACACAATCTTCAAGGATATGCAATCTTAGATATGATATGCAAATCTTAGAAATGATATGTAATCCTAGAAGATATGGTATACAATCTTAGATATGATATGCAATCCTAGAAGATATGGTATGCAATCTTAGATATGATATGCAATCTTAGAAGATATGGTATGTAATCTTAGAAGATATGATTTTGTAATATTAGAGATTTAATTTGTAGATACCTTTTAATCTTAGCCGTTGATGTAATTGATTTGTACCGTTGAATTTGGAGAGGCTCAACTATAAATAGAGGCATCTTCCTTCATTGTAAACACACTTGAGTTTTGAGTAATAAAAATTCTTGAGAGCATTTACTCAAATTTCTCTCTCTTTTGCGTTCTTATTTTCTGTGGCTTGTTCTTATTTTGTTCTTCGCTCATCTTCGTTTCTTTTTGAGTTGCTTCCGTTCGAGTTAGTTTTTGGTACAGGAATTTCGTCGAATCCTCATATTGCGGGAGTTAGGTTGACTTATGCATTTTTAACTTTTTTTATTTATCCATTTAATTGTTTAATCATTATTTATTCATTTATTTTAATTATTTTAAATTTATTTTAATTGCCACTTTTTATCCAAAACTTTATTTCTTAAAATAAGGCAATATTTGACATTTGGAGTTTTGATGGAATCGTGCCCTAACTTACTGGGCTTCGATTTCTCTCATTAAGTCTAAATGATCAAATACCTTTTTTAAAATTAAAATATATGATTTTCAAATAAAAAACCTATCTCGGGAATTTAAGATGTGGTGTCCTAACTCACTGAATGCGACGTTTTGTCATATCGAGGCAAGGATTTCTAAAAAGTAAAGGATATTCGGTGTTTAGAAAATTCGAAAGATCGTGCTCTAACTTACTGAGTTTCAATTTTTCTTTTAAAATCCAAATAATTGAATGTCCATTTAAAATTAAAGGACAAAAGTTTTAAAAAGAAAAAGGATCATTTTTTAAAATCTTTTCAAATTTTTGACATTAGGACATTAATTAATCAATTACGTACCAATTTTTGGGCGTTACGAGGGTGCTAATCCTTCCTCGTGCATAATCGACTCCCGAGCCTGTTTTCTCAAATTTTTTAGACCAAAATCATTATTTTAATAAATCAAAATGTTTTATTAAAATGATTAATCTTAAGGTGACCCGATCACACCTCAAAAAAAGATTGGTGGCGACTCCATTTTCATTTTTAAAGTCGACCCCCGTTTTTTTCAAAAAAAATTTAAAAATGGTTTCGATAATGAAGGGAGGGATTTGCCTAATATTTACTCTATAAATATTGTTCTTATTCCTAAGATCAAGAATCCTAAGTTTATTAGCCAATTTCATCCTATAAGTCTTTATAATGTTTTATAAAAAATAATTTCAAAGGTTTTGGTTAATAGACTAAGGTATGCCATCTGTGATTGTATTATCGAGGCGTAAAGTGCTTTTATATCATGACAACTAATCTTTGATAATGTGTTAGTGGCTTTTGAAATGATGCATGCTATGAAAAACAAAGAAAGGGGGATGGTTTATTTGCTCTATCCCAGTAGAATGGAGATTTTTGGATAGTATAACATGCACAAAAAGGTTTTGCAAACAACTAGGTTAGATTCGCTATGAGATGTGTCACCTTAGTATCTTAACTGTGGTGGTTAATGGATATCGTACCAATAGCTTTCAATTAGGGAAAGGTCTTCGCCAAAGAGATCCGCTTTCATCGTTTCTATTTTTATTTTGTAGTGAAGATTTTTTTTTGCATTATTAAAAAAAAAAAGACGGGAATAAAAGATTTTAAGGTATACAAGTAAGGAAGAATGGACTGTGCGACACATCTAGTTTTTTGCTAATGATAGTGTTATTTTTGAATACGTCACTTTAGTAAGGGCAACAAGAATTAAAAGGATTATTTAGTCTTATACAACTTGTTTATATCAACAAGTTGATTTTGATAAATCTGAGGTCTTTTTTAGTTCTAATACAACACTAAGGGCTGAAGTTAATGTCAAAAAGAAACTAGAGGTTCAATAAACCAGTGCCCTTGAGAAATGCTTAGATTTACCAACCATTGTAGAAAGGAACACAAGAAGAACTTTTCATATACTATTGTATAAGCTGAGAGCTAAAATCATAACTTGGAGCATTAGAAGCCTATCTAGTAGGGGTAAGGAAGTCTTTATTAAGGCAATTTCACAAGTCATCCCTACTTATTTCTATGGATTATTTTCAATTACTCAAGTCCTTTACAGTTGAGACTACCAAGATTATTAGTAGCTACTGGTGGAGACATAGCAAAATCAAAAGGGGCACTAGTTGGCTACAATGCCGAGAGGTGTGTACAGTTAAATGAGCTAAGCAAACATGGGTGGAGGATTCCTACTCTACTTGCCTCAGACTTTCAAGAAGCATATTTGGGCAAGAATCCTTTTTTAACTTGAAAGAATTTTTGGGACACCAAAGTTGATTATAGATTGGGTGGGTTGGAAAGTAGGTATTGGAACTAGTAGAATATAAGAAGACTCACAGTTACCTAATTTTTCTAGGGCAAACCACTACCACCACATATCCCTGGGCATAAATAAGGATGGCAAGTGATCTCATTGTCCCTGTTAGTGCCAATTACATGGGCCAGATATAACTTTAGTTGCAACTTAGCTTGCATTTGGTAGACCAATGTAACTTTCCATGTTTGGTTGACATATTTTAATAGAAAAACCTTGAAAATTCATAAGCAACACCAACATTATCTGCTATCAAACAATTATGAACAAACAGACTATGGTTCTTACTCATGCGAACAGGTAAAATAGTCTTCAAATGATTGGTCAAAACTTTGGAGATTATGTTATATATTTGTTGAAGGGGTTGAGTCCTTCGAGAGAAGTTTCCAAAGTTCCGTTCATTGGGTAGTCGACTAGGCCCTCAACAATCGAAGGTATTGTCCTAGGCCTGGTATGGTCTGAGTTTTGTCTCCCAAATCTATGGAGAACCCCGAGGGTTTATAGAGTGGAAGCACCTATGTCTCATTGAAAAGGCTACTTATTCCTTGGTTAGTGGTTATATTCAGTATGCGTGCATTCTTCACAATTAATTATCTACACATCCTTCAAGTACATATTCTCTCCACTAACCAAGGTGCTCCCATTCTGTGAACCCACGGGGCTCTCTGCGGAGTTGGGAGACAAAACTTAGACCATCCTTAGCTCGAGACAATATATTCAATTGCTTAGAGCCTAATTAAATGATCGATGGACGACACTTTGGAGACTTCTCCCAAAGGAGTCGACCCCCCTTAACAATATTATATTGTATAAACTAATCAATCAAAACTAGGATATTTGTTTAGGAATAGGCTTTTAAGATATGGCTAATATAAGTGTAGTTGTAACTAGCCAAGGAATTTCTTCGCTAAAACCCCCATGCATAAATGACATCACTTTTGATAATATGCCAATAATGTTGGTATAATAAAGCAGATATATCTCTAGGTTCATGTGACTTACTTGGGTGCATTTGCTTTAGGGCTTTAGTAATCTCTGTTGGATTTGGTACCCTGAGTGTAGTATATTAATTTGTAAGATTGATTAATAAAACAAATTCTTTGATTACATTAATATAGTTTGTATGATTATCCTCATGTGGTTTTTGCACGCAAAGCAAAATAGAAGGAAATGCTGCTCACTGGTTGTCTAATGTTTAAACTAATATTAAGCAGTATTACGTTGTCGAATTGTAATAGGGAAAGACAACTTATATTAGTAGATGAACCTAAACATGTCCTTAGTCTAATAAGAAATGAGCAAACTGATTTAAAGACCAATATGTCGTCTATCAAGTCCAATTGGGGAGATGTTTTACCTTGGGCATCGGAGCAGATGACTCCAAGAAGATAGAGACATAGATGTGACTGGCTGGACTGACAATACATCAAATTGGATCCAAGAAGAATAGATCCTGAATCCGTTTATTGTTTTATTCACTTGTGACGTTGATAATGTGGCATACCTAAATCCTGAGTGGATGACAGACTATGTAGGCATGACTCGTATACTTTAATTCATGAACCGATGAACACTATAAAAACTTTCTATTGATATTCAGTGGGAATATCGATAACTCTCAAAGGCTAGAAATCTAAAAAAAAAAACTCTTCTTCAAAATTAGAATTTATTTGGAAGAATATATCTTATTGAAATTCGACAAAGTGTTGACACTTAGTATGGTGCCAATTTGACCTAGCCAATGGTCTTTATTTATAGAGAAAACATATAGTCCTACTAGGACTATTAGGGGTGAACAGCACACACCCCTTTTGGGAATTTTGTGTGCCGCCTATCCTATGTATTCTGGGCTTATTGTGTCTTTTATTATATCATGTTCAATTATATGTGTTATATAGTTTTTAAACCAACATATATAATTTTGCCAACTCAATAACTTGCTTTCTATTCCCAAAATATTATTTATTTAAAACAAATTTAATTAATTCACTCAATTAAATTATTTTCTCAACCTAATTTAAATTCCATTAAAGTCATGACAACTTTATCGTACCAAAACCTGAGTAAATAAATTTAATTTTCTTGTTCAATAAAAGCTGCGATGACTAATTAATTTAATTTTCACTTCGAATTTTAATTATTTAATGACAATCAATTAAATAATAATTTTTTGTAAAATCTAATCTCCAAGCCATCTCTTGCTTACAACGAGAAAATACATTCATTGATAATAGTGGTATATGCAATATATTTCTCTAATTTATCATTTTCATTTTTTTACTCTCATCAATTTAAATGCAAGCCATCAAAGTTATATCGAGCTAGCGAAGAGCCTGACTGAACATATATAATTAGGGCTCAAATAATTTGTAATTAAGTTTCAATTTTTCGTCTAGTAATTACAAGATTATTTAGTCATGGAGTCATATCACTAAAGTACCATGACTAAGCTCTCCCTATTATATACCATCACAAAAGCTACTTATCAAATGCTCATCCAATAGCTTTGTCATATATGTATTACCCTAGTAGGATACCCTTAATCTCTTTGGGTTAGATTTGTTCACCCAACCTGATTCTATTTTATCTCATAGTAACCATTACATTTTCCTTCGTTGAAAAGTCAATTACTATTATGAAGTAATTAAATCATTCATTCTAGACAAATGAATTATAACTATGTTAATTTTTCATTTGTCATGTAATGCTAATGAGATGATATCATTTACCCTTTACTTGGGCTATGAATTCCACTATCATAAGTGAAGTTATGTCATATGGAAATCGTATACCCAACATACCAGTTGTCTGCTCTATAACCAATTGAACTTAAGCTTTCAATACATCAAAGTATACGAGTTACGCACACATAGCCTGTCACTTACTCAGTATTAAGGTAAGTCACAGTATGAATGTCACAAATGAATAAAATCATAAACGAATCTAGGATTTATTCTGCTTGGGTCCAGTTCGATGTATTGTTAGTCCAAACAATCACATCTATGTCTCTATCTTCTGGAAGTTATTTGCTCCGATACCCAAGATAAGGTATCTCCCACTTGGACTTAATAGACGACATAATAGTATTTTAATCAATTTGCTCAATTGTTGTCTTCTTGCATTATGATCCGACCACATAATGCAACTTAATATTAAGTAATCAATGAGCTAATATTTGTTTATTTATTTTGTTTTGTGTGCAAAAAATTGTTGAGGACAAATACAAAAGATATTAATGCGAATGATGGAATTTTATTTACATATGATGAAAAACTACACTAAAACACTAGATTCCAACGTCCATAACAAAGCATAAATCATACAACAAACCCTTTTGATTTGTGTGTCAAACAAATTGACAAAAGCCCTGGTTGAGACTAAGCTATGACCTCCCACCTCCAAATTCGACTAAAGTTCATAAAAGACCATGAACTTTAAAAACCTGTAAACACCAAGCACAATCCATTTTGAGAAATGGAGAGAGCAATTCACACAATCAAAATTTTCACAAAACCAAAATATGAAAGAGCTCAAACCAAATCAAGGAGTCTTTAGACCTAATAATTTGTGAAAATTTGAATTGAAATAAATAAATAAATAACTTAAAATTTAAGTTTTTTTTATATGGAATCAAAATGATTATCATTTATCTCAATCCAAATCCTAAAATAACAATGATTACATAGCTTCATGTAGTGAAATCAAGATTAGAAGAGGCCCAAAAAAGTTAAAAGGGATAAAGTTATAATAAATGAAATTGTATAAAATTAGGATTGTTGGATCATTATCGTACAGATTGCGACACATAGGATGTTAAGAGAATAACCTGCCCTACCTACAGATTGACCCCATAGTTTTTATTTTATTTTGTTGTTGATTTTGATGTATGTATATTCTCCACTTTTAGCCTTGCCTTTCTCACGCTTCCCATCCTCAGATTCACCTTTTTCAGCCACAACATTTGCTGCACTCTGCAAAAGTATAGCTTCAAAATTACTTACACTACCCGGCCCCCTTTTCTTGTTGCTAACAGAAAATTGAGGAATTAAATAGTTTACCCATTTTTATATAAAATTTTGAGAAACATTCTACTGTTTACTCATACCATCAACATAATTGGATTGGATTGTATTGTTAAATGAATCTCTCCTTATACTTTTGAATTCTGCTCCTTTAATCATATTAGTACTCTTCTTGTACCAATATAAGTTTTCAACAAAATGCTTTTAGATCCCAAGTTTGATGTGCCTCTAAACTAGAAAATTTCACATTTTACTTTTCCTTTTAACACTTTATGTTTTGTTGTCTAAATTAACCTTAAACCCTACCTACCCTCCCTTTTAATTATAAGATTTTAAATTTAAGTCTTTTAAAACCCTTTTTTTAACCATTGGCCCATCTATTTCAGTCATGATTTTTTTTATTTTAAATCTCATTAATTTATAAATAATACTTCTACTTGTCAAATTTAATTCTTAGTACTTATATTTTTATTAGTTTAATTTTTTTCCCAATTTTTTAAAAAATCAAATTTAACTATCAACTTTTAAAAAAGAGTGAAAATTATGTTATCTTAACGAGAATACTATCTAAAATGTCAATTTTTAAAATATAGCAACTTACATGACAATCCACATTAACTCTATGCTATTATTTCAAAATTTTATATTTTTACTTTTTATAATTTTGTATTATTTGTTAACGTGACATATACGATAAATGATATTATATTAGCATGATCTTGTATAAACTATCATATGAATTGCCACATGAACAATGTTAAAAATTAAAAATTTTAGTCAACATTTTTATTAAAAAAGTTAATAAAAATTTAGAAAAAGAAAGCAATCTGTGGGTTCAATTTAAATTTTGTAACTGGAATTCTTAGATAATTTTGGGAGCAAATAAACTTAAACTATTGATTAGATCTAGTCTAGAATGCTTTGAAGGTATTATTAATATTAAAAACATTGAAGAAAGAGAGATGCACATGGGGCATGTAGCACACATCCTTACGTTTAAATTGAGTGGGGAAGGCATTTGATTGATCCATTTTCTTACTGGGTTTGCCAAAAGCATGCATCTAAAAATCCCACTCCAGTCCTACATTACATATAACACAATATAACACCTCACCATTTATCAAATATTAATTATGTACAACTTTCTTTTCTCGCATGTCTCTTTATTCATCAATGCCTGCGACTGCGAGTTGTGACCCACTCTTTTCATGGGTAACAAAACAATTCAAATCTTAGGTTTCTTTTTCTTTTTTTAAGATTATCATTTTGTCGTAAGCATATGTGCATCCAAGGACCACCCTATATTATGTTTAATATTGCTTTCAAACTTGTTCATATATACAATGTCATAACCTCATTTTCTTTTAACCATGGTTGTTATTACATAGATTAGTTGCACCAAAATTTAATTGATATTGTTAGAGATCAACTCGAATAAACAACGAAATAGAAAATTAGAAAAAATCAAATATATCAATATTTATATAGAAAACTTATTCAAAGATGATAAAAAACACGGATAAAAAAATTTCACTAGTCAACAAACCAACGAAGAGTACAAGATGCATTAACTACACTATACTATATGTTGAGCAAAGTTTGAGATCAGTTTTATTAGGATTCATTATAATACTTCCAATGTTGGTTTAGCGCAGAATTAGACTCACAACTTTATTTTTTGATTTTTTTATATATGTGGTTGCAAGTTTTTTAATTACATCAAATAAAATAATTGAATTGTCTACGAAGAAATGGTCCAAGAAGGCAGGAAATGACAGTGGACAGCGCAAGAGAGGATGGAGAGAGAAGATCCATCCATGGCCATGGCCATGGCCATCAGGTTATTATGAGGAGTAGTTTGCTTTGGGGTTCATCAATATTTATGATATACATTTCGTCACGCAACCGTTGCAAGATTCGCCCTCTTTTTTTTATTTTTCATCTTTAATATTCCCATTCCCCCCTTTTTCTTTTCTAAATACAAATTATTTCTACAATAAGCCTAATAAATTAATACATTAATGTTTAATGTGTATGATGAAATGAAAATGTATGCAAAATTAACATTTATATACAATTATAATAAACTCAAACACATAATCCCAACATTTATATGAAAACTTTTCAACTATTTTTTTTGTTTAAGGAAAAAATTACAAATTAGTCCTTGTTAGTTTTTGGGCTCTATTTGTACCAATATACATTTCCTCGTTTCGGCATTGGAGGAAATGGGTTGGTTTATACCGACTGGCTTAACTCGGCCCGCAATCTTTTATAGACCAAAACATTTACATGTATATTTCAAGGGAAAAAGAGATCATAATTTGAGAGTAGAAAAAAAGATTGCAAATATAGATATTTAAAATTTAAGCTTATTGAACAAGGAGTTTAAATAAAAATGGGAACAAACTAATGGATTGCAAAACTAAAGTTGGCTGCCTGCCTACCACTGTGGGAATATTAACAAGCTAAGCTGAATCAACTAAATTACATTTTATCCAGCATATAGATGGGCGACCTGCAGCACCAAAGTACTCCTTATCTTTTAGTTCGCCCTCATTCTCATTTCGTTCGAGTTTAGTGTAATTTTTTTTTTAAAGTAATTAAATGAAATATATTTTTGGATAAATATACAACATTTACCGGAACAAATCACTATCACTTACACTCGTAGCAAGTGATTCTTAGAATTCAATCTCAGGAAGCGGATACGAAGTGAACATTTTTGGTGAATTAACTACAAGTTTTTAGATAATGTGGGGATTAACACATGATTAGTCGGGGCATTTGTCCTTGATCCGTCAAGATTGTGCCTTCAACCTCTTTGTTTAGTCTGTTAACTGGCTATCCTCAATTGTCATTGCTAGGTTTTAACAACTTCTTGTTATCTATTCATATGTATTTGTGGGATTTGGGCCTTCTAACCTGTTGATTCTCTTGGGCTTTGAGCTTGAGCTCTCGATTGATATAACAATGTCAGGTAGGTTAAAAAGTGACTTGGCCAGGACTTGCTGCAACTTATGAATTGACCTTGTCTTGTTTGAACAAAATTCTTCTGCCCTTTTTGGTGCCCCTCCAATCGTTTTCTGCCACGTGGATTATAACATTTTAGACTTTAACTAAAAGATATTATTAATACAAAATCAATTAAATTAAAAATATTTTAAAAAAATACATCAAACTTCTTATTAAATCAAATCACGCAAAATTTATTTTAGGTCAAATTATGGTTATGGTCCTTTTGTTATATTTAAATTTAAAACTTAAAATTTATACTTTAATTTGATTCATATATTTTATAATATCATTAGTTAATTAAAATAGTTGACATCCTTAATTTTTTCAGTAAAGATGTTGAGGCCGAATTTCTCTTAAAATACACATCCCAAACTTATCATGCCAAAAATAGGTATTTTGTGTGTAAGTGTGTTAGAAATGTGTTAAAAATTCATATCATTTTAACCAACTTAATTAAAGACATCAACTATTTGGACTAACTAATATAATTGTAAACGTAAAAGATCACAATATGTTAAATTAAAATATAAGTTATAAATCCCAAATGTGAACATAGTAAAAGGATAAGAACTGAAATTTTACCATCATGAGTTGGGACGTGTGTAATTGAAAGAAGCCCTTAGGGCACTTACAGTAATGAGCCCTTAGGGCATTTACATATGAAATTTAATTTTAAACATGGGACTTTATAGAATGCCTATTTTTGGACACTTTATTGTATCATCGAAATAACATTGAAAGAGATAACAGCATCACAAATCTTAAGTGGTGATTAAATCAAATTAAAAACATACTAGAAAACTTGGAAGCACAAATCCTCCCTAGGAACTTGGAACACTACTTACTAAGAAATACATTAGCACATCTAGTCATGCCTCAATATATCTTTACGGGGGAACTCGAAATTTTCGACAATTATAACTTCTTGTCATGAGATGAACATGATGTTATTGTCCAAAAAGGGGTACTATCCTTATGCTGGACACTGGAATCCTGGAGGTGGAGTCTTGCCACAGTCGATGAGGACCTGAAGGCCAATTGGTATTATGATATTGATGTTTAAAAGCTTGGCCTTGATTGTGGTACAAAGACAGATAGCAGCATCCAAGTCTAGCAACCCTTGAAGCACTGGGCAACATGTGTCCTTGGCGCTGCTGCCGATACCAATGTGCACTAAGCCACCTAACACATCAACACATGCGCCTAGCTTGAGAGTGTCAATAGGGCATGTTTGCTGTGCCGGGGGTGGTGGATATAGCACAGGTGGTGGTGGTGGACAAGGGGTCTCCACTGGAGGTGGCTTCACAACGGGAGGACTTGGGTATACAGGAGGCGTTGGTGTTGGCGGTTTCACAATGGGAGGACTTGGGTATACAGGAGGGGTTGGTGTTGGCGGCTTCACAATGGGAGGACTTGGGTATACAGGAGGCTTTGGAACTGGCGGCTTCACAATGGGAGGACTGGGGTAGACGGGAGGCTTTGGCGCTGGCGGCTTTACTATAGGAGGACTGGGGTAGACGGGAGGCTTTGGTGGTGGTGAAATGACTGGGGGTTTAGGATAGTGAGGTGGTGGGGGATTAATGACAGGATGGTTGGGTACATGAGGAGGCTTTACGACGGGAGGGTTGGGAGGATGATGAGGCGGATGTTTTGGTGGTTTTGGGTGAAATGGGGGCTTCACAACGGGAGGATGTTTGGGTGGGAAAGTTGGAGGACAGTTGGGTGGAGGAGTTGGACGGGGACATTCAGGACAAGCAAAAGAAGCAAGCAAAGCTCCCAAGTTCAGAAGCAGGACAATGAGATTGGGTAAACTATAGTTCCCCATCACTGAACTTGCTACTTTCCTCCCTGCTTAAAAGAGAGCTTAGTTCATTTTCCCAGCTTCATCCAAATGATTCATTTATAGATCCATCATGCAGCGTGCAGACAAAAGGAAGGCGAGGTGTATCCATCATGCAAATTAGCATATTTCCTGATAATTTATTAGAGCCTTGACTTTGATGAAGTGAGATTACTCACAACCTCCAACTTTGCAAAATCAAGACCCAACTTTTATGTTGATTTCATTACCAACAAGGGATAATATTCCGATTTATATATTGTATGGCACGAATTTTGAAGGAGAAGGGAATGGAGAAACCACATGCTTGATTGAGGACATTTTTTAACTCCTAGCACCCAGTTGGAGTGTCGGACCCGTGATTTGCTACTTGCATTTGATTTTTCTTTTCCTCAAAAAAAAAAAAAAAATCTCTTTTTGCATAAGATTACAAACAATCGATTTCACATTCGCAACCACATGTCCAGTCCTCAATGTCACCCGCAATATATTCCCTTTTTTTTAATTCACATACCCTTAACTAATACGTACGAGAGCGGGAGCCCTTGCCTGAATAGGCCACTGAGCCATGTTCCATTGTCGCCCAAACAAGTACAAACAAACAGTCCAGTACACTACGTAAGGGATCTATAGTTATACTATATCTTATTAATAAATTAGACTGTTCTTTTTAAAATACCTATAACAAAAATAATATGATACATAAGCAACTTCAATAAACAGCATCAGATTAAAAACATTGTCAGTGTTGTAACTTAAATCCAACATCCATCAAGCATTTCCACCAGAGTAACACTTTTTCATATCCTGGAGGGGACATATATATTTAATCATTGGCTATCCAAAACCGGAATGAAAAAGAAAATTCTCAATATTTCATTCATTGATTTTCCAGCTGCTGTTAATAAATATCAATGGAGAGATAGCCAATAAGTGGAGTAGGTTTAAAGTATTAAGTCAATATATTGATGATGAATTTTGGGGGTAAAATCAAGAATGGGGTACATGTAATGTAAGGGACCATCAGACTAAAGTCCAAAATCTGATGTTCATAATTTTGGCTCTATATCTCTTTGTCAAAATCAGCTGCAATGTATTGCTGACTGAATCTCAAATTTTCCTTTTATATAAATGTAGTAGTCAAAGCGTATAATTTTGAAGCAGATCATATTATTATTTTTTGTTAAGAGTTTAAAACGAGTCATGGTTAAATGTACCCAAAAAAGAAAGTAGTGCTTAAAACTTTTTATTCGTAAATCATGAATTAAAGTTAAAATTTTGTTATCATCATTCTCTTTTCCATTTATAAATTATAATATTTACTCAAAAAACCATATTGTTTTGTTAAAACTAAAATTATTTATATTTATAATCTTATTAAGATCGTTTACCATTAGGTTGAAAATTAGGAATGACAACGGGTTGGATATCTGTCATTTTGGATTAATTGAATCTGTAAATATATTTGAAAACCCGAATTAGTAAAGTATCTGAGTATTACTATCCAAATCCAAATTAAATATCACTATCTTTTCGATTTTCAAATCTACAAAATTTGAATTCTAATATGCAAAACAATATAAATTCAAACAAAAAATTAATTTTAAATCAAATTTATTTATAAATAACAATATATAATTGCAAATTAACAAAATAATTAAATAAAAATCCAAGCAAATTAAACGCAATAATTTCACGACAATTTAAATATACCTAATAACTTAAACATTATTTATGAATTCTTCGATACAATGCTAGCATGTGAAATTATCTATATTTTCTCTAGTTTATACTCTATATTGGTATGACTAATTACATGTATAGTAAACTAGACCAAATAAATTAATTAGTTGGCATGATCGGTTAAACCATCGTGCTCAATAATGATACAACAAATGACAATTTACATAGATATTTATTAAAGAATCTAGAGATTTTTCATTTTAAAGATTTCTCAGGTGTTTTTTGTTCCCAAAGAAGATTATTATAAAACCTCACTAGCAAAAGTTGAGATTGAATCTTTTCCATTTTTTAAAGAAATATGGATCCATATATCCAACAAGTGTATGTTATGATATGATTTTAGTAGATGCATCTACAAGATAATCACATGTGAGTTATTAAGTCACAATCTGTCGTTTGCGAGATTAGTTTAAGAACAAAATTTTTAGATTATGCAATCGAGATAAATTTTGTTAATGTTTGTCAATTTATTTTTGAGGCTTTCAATTATTATTGTATGCTAGATATTCGGTACAAGTAAGTATCGAAAAGTCTGATGTTTATGTGTAAAAAATGGTTTAGTAGAATTAATAATTTAATGCCTTCAGTGAGTAGCTAAACCATATCTTTTGAGAACAAAACTTTTTTTGTATATATGTATAAGGATATGATATTTTACATGAATCGGCATTTGTTCGCCTCATGCTAATAAATTATGATAAATACTTCTCATTACAATTGACTTTTGGTCAATAGCCAAATATAACCCATTTTAAAAGTTTTGAATGTGTGATGTATGTTCAACTTGCTCCACCACAATGCACAAAATGGGCATTCAAAGAAAGTTGGGAACATATTAATTATGAGTCTCCTTATGTTATTAGATGTTCTGATCGAATTGGAGATTCAATTATGACATGATTTGGTGATTACAACTTTAATTTTGATAGTTTTCCCAATATTAGAGGGAAAAAAATAATACTTAGATGAAATGAATTTGAAATGAATTATCATTATTTAGGTCTTCGTAGAAAGTAATTTAAACTAATAGTTCAAAAGAATAATTCACTTTATTGCAAGTTAACTACTAGATGCATTTATTGCCCTGATGAGAATAATCGAGTGTTATATACCAACTAGTGTTTTTATTTGAATCAAAGTCTCAGTTGGATAATCTGTTAAAATAGAAAGAAAGTATTGCATGCTTGAAGCATGATAAATTGATTTGTTCCAAAGATAAAAACTCTCGTAAAAGAAAATAATAAATCAAAATGGTCATATAGTGGAGGCAAGTGCTCTAGAAGAGACCTTAGACATGACTAATTATTAAAATTCCAAAAGTGATTCAAGTACCTAAAATTGAATGTGGAAATAATTAAAGTAAATGGATCTCGATAAGTTATGTCAATATGAGAAAATGCGGAATTGAAATAGAAAGTTGTTGAAAACGGTTTTGCATGGAATAATATTATTGAGACAATAAAGGAAAAATAAGATCTTGAATAAATTTGTTGAGAAATATAAACATGGAATAAGTTAACCAAAATAGAAAGACGACTTCAAGTATAATTACATTCATAAAGTTTTTGGGCCAATAGTCTAAACGTTTAAAGGTAGAATACCAGTGAGTGCACAAAATGAGTAGTTTTGCAAAAATGAATTAAGAAATATGAAATTTTTCACTAAGTTTTGACATTGATTTTGAAAAGATGTTCTTTTGTGGTGGATGCAAAAACTTTTATATATCTCATTTGTTTGACAGTGCATGAAAATTTGACAAGCATCTAATGATAATCCTTGAAGGATTTAGAATGCTGAAAACATATAGAAATTCTTGAGAAATTGTTTTATACATTTGAGTAATTACTTATAAAAATTAAAATGATTTGAACATATGTGGTAAATTTGACTCAATGAATAATAGTTGAAAGAAGATTGTATAATGATCTAACATGAGCATGTATAAAAGGATCATGTTTAAAGTTTACTATGATTATTGTTGAAACTCCTAAAGAGATCAAAATATATTTACCCAAAATTATGTCTCACTCATAACTTTCAAAAATCGATAATATAAGCATTTATCAAATTCATTCAAGTAATAATTTGAAAAAGCTAATATTAAATATTGAATCGTAGAATATGAAATATTATTTAGTGTTGTCACTTTTTCATTAGGTTTTGTCCCATTGAATTTTTCTAGTAAAGTTCATATTATGTGTATTATAGATATATGTATTAATTTTCATTCCTAAGTTTTATTTTTCAGACTTTGGATTTTTATTTTAGTAAGATTTTAACAATGCACATTATCTATCAATGAACATCCAAAGGAGAGTGTTATAAATATTTTATTATCGTAGAAGTGGATGTCCATTAGGATAAAAGAGTTTGACATAAATTAGAACTTTAATATTCAATAAGATAAAATTGTATATAATTTATATTTCTTATGTTTATAAATATAGATTTTGAAAAATATAATAGAGTGTTGTGTTTGTTGTGGTATTTCTCTTATACTCTCCCTTATTTATAACATATTTTTTAAAAAATTATGATTAATTTTTAAAAAAATTAGTGAGGGTGAGAAAAGTATATATATATATATATATATATTATTAAAAAGAGAGATAAATTTGTTAATAATCGGTACGTAAGCCGTATGGAGGACAGAGGTTGCAGCAGCCCATACCCCACCCACGGACAGATGACATCTCATCACTCTTAGGGTTTGAACGCTAAATAATTGTAATTGTTTTCATAAATCCCAATCTTCTTACTTCTTTGTCCTATTAAAACCAAAATACAAAAAAGGTTGTCGGTGATTCATCAAAATAAAAATTAAAAAATCTTCTATTGTAATTATTTAACATTATTTCGTATATTTTATTTTAATATTTTACTACCTCTTTGTTAAAGTATAAGTCATGTGTTTAGTATGGTAAATAGAGGTTAGCATCCTGTTATGAGCTAACAAATTATCAGTTTATCAGTTAGGCATCATTGCCTATATAATGTGAGTATCAAGATTCATTGAAGGCAAGATTCATTGACACAATTATACATCATCTTCTCTAATAAGTTTACTAGTCATACTCTTTCATGGTATCAGTCGCTCGGTAACTGCTCCTACTGTGCACATTATGTCCACGCATACCGTTGATCCTGCTTTCGGTGATACCTCTGATTCTTCCTTCTCTGGTGCTCGGTTAGTGAGTCCATTTCCTCGACACGAGATTGTCAAATTGGACAACAGTACGTTTCTTCAATGGCAAAAACAGGTTCGTCTCATTCTTACCGATTATGGCCTAGAAGGTTTTCTTGATGGATCGGTCACAGCTCCTGCCAAATTTGTTCAAACAAACGATGGATCTCAACTTATCAATCCAGCAGCTCTAGTTTTCAATCAATAAAACAGTTTGCTTACCTCGTGGCTGCTATCCACTATTAGCTCATCGCGTCTTCGTCATTCCACCATGTTGAGACGGCCTCGGATGTATGGACGACGGCCACGAAACTCTTCACTGCAGATACTCGCGCCAAACAGTCCCGGTTACGTCTTAAACTTTATTCACTTTAAAAGGTAATCTCTCGATTTCTGATCTTGTTGCTAAGATACAGGGCTTATGTGCTCTCTTGGAGGCATCGGGATCCTTCATTTTCGAGGATGACCGAACCGACATTCTTCTAGCGAGTCTTCCCTCTGAGTTTGATGCCATAGTCTCGTCGGTTTCTCTCTCGATCTCCTTGCCCCTTGACCGTGTGGTGGACACCTTACTCGAGTTCGAACAGCGTCAAGCGCGTGGTGTTCAGAATGTTCTTCTCGCGGTAAATCTGGTCGAACGCCCCTCCTCTGACACGGTGGAGACTCCTAGTCGTGGCGGTCGCTCCTCCGCTCGTGGACGGGGTCGAGGTTTTCGCCCTCGCGTCCAGTGTCAGATCTGTAGTCGCTATGGACATTTTGCACAACACTGCTTCTACCGGTACCATCGTGATGATCAGTCGTCTGACGATTCAAAAACTTGGCTTGGTGTTGATACGCATCCTGGAAGAGAGCATATTCAAGATATAAATTGGAATGGTCAAGATTGGGGCACATTTGGTCAACCGAAAGGTTTAAATCCAAGAGAGGGGTTCAGCTATCAAGAAAATTGGTAGGTGGTGGATCACTTACCTACACATGTAGGCCCCCCTCCCTACACATGGGTCGATTGGTGCCAGACCAATTTCAAGTGGGACTCCACTTTCTCAACATGCAAGGCGTGATTATAGTGGGCCCTATAGCAATGCACGGTGTGAGTATGGTGGGGAATCTAAGGCGTAATTTCTGCTCAGTTTTATGGACAACTTGGTGGGCCCTCTAATGCACATGTTAATACCCATTTTAATGGGCAATCTGGGCCGCATGGTCATGGCTCTCATGGACTGCATGAAATTGGAAATAATTCTGTGCCTCGTGGACCGGTTTAAACACAAACTTCGGATGAACAACATTATTCTACACCTAATGCCTATCGTGCCACTATTCATCCATCTCGAGAATTTGCTGATCCTGATATTCCATGACGCACAAAATTGAGAGCTCGAGTTTTTCCTGTTGATTCCTCTCCGTACGACTCATCTCAATTTGTTGGGCTACCTCGCGGGTTTTTGACTTACGTGCATCTGATTATTTTGATGCCACGGCTTATGATTCAAATTTCAACAATACAAGTTAAATGACGATCCGTTGTTCAGGAAATGCGACCTGGTGCCCAGACTCGGGTGCCACTCACCACGTATGTCGATCAATTCTTCCAACCCATGATATTGCCTTAAAGTATTAAAATAGTACCTCTTCACTTAAAATGGTAATGGCGCCTACTAAAATTGCTTCTATTGGGAATTGATGTTTGCTCTGAGAGAAGAAAGTCTTACACTTATTAAATGTTTTGTGTGTACCTAGCATTCGCAAGAACTTGCTTTCTGTGTCTAAATTTACTGCTGACAACAAAGTGTTTTTTGAATTTCACCCTTCCTATTGTGTGGTTAAGGATATCCAGACGCATGAAATATTGATGCGGGGTCGAGTTCATGATGGACTTTATTATTTTTCGGCCAACTTGACGGATGAATTTCCAGTGGTGCATAATGCCTCCGTTCGAGACACTACATTGAGTAACAATGTGTTTACATTGTGGCATAGGAGACTAGGCCATCCTTCTCCTACTATAGTAAAAAATGTTCTTAGTAAATGTCACATTACGTTAAATAAAAATTGTTTTGATGAAGTATGTGTAGCGTGTCAGCAAGGGAAATCACACAAACTACCGTTCTTACAATCCATCACAAAGTATGATGATTTTTTAAACTTGTAGTTTCTGATCTCTGGGGACCAGCTTCTGTTTCATCCGATGAAAATCTTTACTATATATCGTTCATTGATATGTGTAGTCGTTTCACATGAGTTTATTTGATTAAACGTAAATCCCAAGCTCTTGATTATTTTATACAGTTTCGACAGATGGTTCAAACTCAGTTTGGGAAATGTATTAAGAAATTTCAGAGCGATTGGGGTGGTGAATTTCAGACGTTTGCATCTGTCCTAGCCAGTCATGGCATTGTTCATCGATTATCTTGCCCTTATACATCTGAACAGAATGGGGTAGCTGAACGTAAACATCGTCACATTGTGGAAACTGGTCTTACCTTGTTAGCTCAGGCTAGTGTACCTATGAACTACTGGGGTTATGCTTTTCGCAGTATTGTGCATCTATTAATTGACTACCCACATCGGTATTAGGTGATCAATCTCCGTATCAACGTTTGTATGGTCATCCATCAGAGTATGAGCATCTTCGAGTTTTTGGGTGCTGTTGCTTTCCCTGCTTGCAACCGTTTGTTCGACATAAGCTTGACTATCACTCTCAACCTTCTACGTTTCTAGGGTACAGCTCCCAGCATAAAGGTTATTTCTGTTTACTACCAGATGGGAAGGTCATTATTTCTCGTCATGTGATTTTCGATGAACAAAAGTTCTTGTTCTTGTCTCCTAGGTCTCTTGGTTCTTCTTATGGTCAACAGTCTCAACCCGTGAGTCTTCCTACATATGTCCCAGTTGTCCGACCGTTGATTCCTCAAAGTAGTACAGCATGTTCTGGAGATCGTGGTAATTCATCGGTTGACTCTATAAATGCCCAACCACATACCAGTGCAACCAGTGCTTCATCATCTACCTCCAACTCCTCTGCCTCCAGGTCTTTTGAAAACACCAATGTTTTGCAAACTGCATCAAGCCCTTCAGCGGATGGCTCACTGGAAGAATTGTGGACTATTGAAGTTGTTCCCACTGTGAGAGACCGTGAGCCTGTTAACATCCATTTAATGGTTACTAGGGCTAAAACAGAATATTCAAGCCAAAAGTGTTGTCTGTTGATACAGCTAATTTTGAGCCTAACTCGGTTGAAGAGGCTCTTGCTCATCTTGACTGGCGCCAGGCAGTTCAGGCTGAGTTTGATGCTTTGCTAGCCAACTCCATCTGGGCTCTTGTTCCTCTTCCGTCTGGACGCAAAGTAATTGGTTACAAATGGTTGTTCAAAGTAAAAAAGAATCTTCACGGATCCATTGATCGGCGAAAAGCTCGGTTAGTTGCCAAAGGATGCTCTCAAGTGTCGGGGTGTGATTTCACAGAAACATTCAGTCCAGTTGTCAAACCAGCAACCATATGTGTTATTATTTCTGTTGCTGTGTCTCATGGGTGGCAACTCAGGCAAGTTGATGTAAATAATGCATTTTTGAACGAAGATTTAACTGATGAAGTTTTCATGCAGTAACCCCCGGGATTTGTTCGATATGGTTCTCATGGTGAACAGCTAGTGTGTCGCCTGACTAAAGCCCTCTATGGTTTACGACAAGCACCCCGTGTCTGGTTTGACAAGTTAAGGACATATCTTGTTGGTAATGGATTTATGGTCTCTAAGTCCGATGCTTCATTATTTGTGAAGGTTCATAACAAGCTTATGTTGTATGTTCTTGTTTATGTGGATGACATCATTGTCACTGGAGACTCGTCTGCTGAAATTGCTAGCTTTATTCAGCAACTTAACGACAAATTTGCTCTTAAAGATTTGGGTGAGCTTCATTACTTTCTGGGGGTTGAGGTAAGCAAATCTACTTCTGGTAGTCTTCATTTGTGACAACAGAAATATATTAAGGAGCTTCTTACTCGTTGTTCTATGGATAATGTGAAACCTGTTCATACACCAATGGTTAGTTCGCCTGTGATGTCTAAGGATGGAGGTGAACGACTTGCTGATCCAACTGAGTATCGGAGCCTAGCTGGAGCTCTTCAATATATTGTCTTAACTCGACCAGATATTTCATATGCGGTAAATCGGGTCTGTCAGTTCATGCATGCTCCCACTACAGTACATATGATAGCTCTAAAACGTATTCTGAGGTATCTACGTGGTACAATATCTCATGGTCTGGTTTTTCATCCATCTGATAGACTTTCTTTGGTCGGCTATGCGGATGCAAATTGGGGGCTTGATTTTGATGATCGTCGATCCACAACAGGATATTGTGTATATTTTGAGAATGTCCCTATCTCATGGTGTTCCAAAAAAACAGCAAGTCATCTCTCCATCCACGGCCGAGGCTGAGTATCGGAGTCTAGCTGCAGCCACTAGTGATATTGCGTGGCTCGTTTCTCTTTTATCTGAGTTAAAACTCACTTCTGCTGATGTTTCTACTGTATGGTGTGATAACACCAGTGCGGGTTCCTTATTCTGCTAATCCGGTTCTGCACTCCAAGTTCAAGCATGTTGAACTTGATCTATTCTTTGTTCGTGAAAAGGTGGCTAATGGCGAATTAATTGTTGGTGAAGTTCCGGCTTGTGATCAAATTGCGGATATTCTTACTAAGCCATTGTCTGTATCTCTGCTTACTCGATTTCGTCGTCTCCTTCAGATTGTGTCACTAGAAGAAGCTAGGTGAATGTTAAAGTATAAGTCACGTGTTTAGTATGGTAAATAGAGGTTAGCATTCTGTTACGAGCTAACAAATTATCAGTTTATCAGTTAGGCATCATTGCCTATATAATGTGTGTGTCAAGATTCATTGAAGGCAAGATTCATTGACACAATTATACATCATCTTCTCTAATAAGTTTACTAGTCATACTCTTTCACTCTTTTTATACAATCTTAAGTATAATAAAAGTTTAGAATAAAAAAATTAAAAATATAAACTACGTCGAAGGTTCAATCTAAAAGAACAAATAGAGTGATCGAATTATTTTCGATCCACATTTTGAACCCTTTTAAGAAAATACGAATTGGTATCAACACATGCTAAAATCAACATGATTATAAGTTTTAAATTATTAATCTAGATTTTAGGTGGTAAAATTATCCATTTATATATCTGTATGAGTGTATATATAATCAATAAGTTATATTAAAAGTAAATAAAAAAGCTATATTTTGACCAAATGGTGTCTTATAGTTTAACCACTATATTACAGGTGTATTAAATATAGATTTTTGTTGCTACCAAGTTGGGATTGCGGCGATGGTTTAATTGGCGAGTGGAGTTAGGGTTAGGGAAGAAGAAGAAAGAGTTCCATAGGTGAGAAAGTTGGTAAGAATGAGAGGAAAAAGAAATATCTCGATTCTTAAAGTTAGTCAATCTATTGACGGTTTTTCCACCTAAATATAAATTATCTCATTAGAACAATAGATAAATGGATGTAGGAATGTGGTTATTATAAAATGTGTTACAATGTTTGCCTTACTCTTAATCCACAACGTTAAGGATTGACGAAATTTGGGTTGATAAGATCTTATTCTCGTAAGCAATTTAAGCTCACAAAGCACCTCATAGATCGTGAGGCGAGTATGCATATAACAATCATATAAATTAACGAACTTCTAAATTGAAAAGCTGCCGACCTGAGGTTGAGGTCTATTTCTCTTCATTTCTAGCTTCAGCACTTAGCAAAACCTGTCACGTTTTCATTACAAAATTCTTTGTGTGCAGTAGACATTATGAAGTGAAACCAAATATGATTCGAAAAGTACAGATTTTTGAGTTACTAGAGCCGACAGTAACAAGCATAGCTCATGATTAGAGGTGCTATAGGCAAGATTCAAGTTAGAATTAAGCATGTTGTTAATAAATTTTATGTTTATTTAAACTCGGGTCGATTTGAAATATTCACTTAAAATTTTGTCTAAATTCATCTTAAATCTATTTTATTTTATTTTTTAAAAATGTTATTTTATATTTAATCTAATATTTAGTAATTTTATGTATTTTTCATTCATTAAAATTTTATATATAGTCATTTTATTTTTTTTAATGCCTACATTATAGTATTATATATTACTATAAATCTTATAGGTAAAATTTTGCTATCTGTCCTGTATTATGTATAAATTTACTTGCCCATTTTTGTGAACAACAGGAGTATTTGCTCATGTATTAAAGGATTGCTCGCAGCAGTGGTGGTCAACAGCTTCGCCTACGAACTTAACCACTCCATCGAATCATCTCAATTTTAAGGAATGGATGCGGTGGAACTTAGCTCCAAAAGCCTGGCATCATGTTCACAAAGTGCCATGGAAAGTCTTTTTCTCCTTTATTATTTGGCAAATCTTGCTTGCCTTAAAATGCAAGAATCTTCAAAATACCAAAATGACCACAGTCGAGTAGTCCAGCCAACTACGAGCAAAGCTGTGGAATTTTTGCCATGTCTGGACCCCCTCAGGTTATTATCAGGATTAAATTGCAACCGCCACCCGAGGTAGTTAAAACCTAATATTGATGGCTCTGCCATCACTAATCCTGGCTAAGCTAAAGCTGGTATGAAAATTAGAGACAGTGATGGTGATTGGGTTATTGAGGCTTATGGGCACAATCCCTATGCAACGTGCACAATCTGAACTTTGATTGCTTTAGTATGGCCTTAAACTTGCTAAGGAGACCAATATCTCTAGCTTAATTAAAGAGATCAATGCTACGAGTGTCATTAGTCTAAATCAAAATTGACGTGTCTCTAACCCATTATTATAGACCTTGGTTTATGAATGCAGGACTCAGATTAATCAGCTTCAGCATTATCAGTTAAAACACACGTTTAAGGTGGTTAATCAGCGTACAGATGCAGTGGCGACATTAGGAAGCAACTTTCCAAATCCCTCAAAATCATATTTCACATTTTCTACTAGCTATTTTGTTATTTATCAGCAGCCTCCAGGCCGTTTAATCGCCGCGGGGGAGTGATATCTCGTGACATTTTTGTTATTTAATTCCGACTTAAGAATGACAGGAACGCATAATTTCAAATTGAATTTGACCAATTGGTTAATGCAATCACGTTTCCGCATAAGGTACAGCAATAAAACAATAAACCAAATAGCCATAACCAAGTTATCAGAACAAAATTAAACAACTTGCCACCATTTTTAGTTTCATAACGCCGATACCATGTTAAGGAGTTGGAAGAAACTTGTCAATTAAAAAAAGGCTCAAAAACAGGATTTTGAACAAAATATGAAAAGATAACTAAAGCTGGCTTTAAACTCACCTGACAATCCGAAAACAAAAACTAATGTCTTTAACAAGTCAAATACCAAAACATAGTCCTCAAAGAAAGCAACCTTACTTCTTGTCTTCCTTCTCAGCCTCAGCAGCTTTCTTCAATCGGGTACCAATGTGTCGTTCATTCGTACGTTCCACGCGGAGCTTGTTATAGGCCTTGAATGACTTCATCTCCTCTGTGACCTTCACAAGCTCCACAGAAGGCTTCTCGCGAGAAATAGGCATGTATGATTCCTGGACTTGGGTTGCAGTTGCAAGCTCTTCAGCAGTAGAATCACCAGCCTATACCATCACACAGAACAAACAATTAGAAGAAACAACAGCAAGGATTTAAAAATTTCTCACAGAAAATAGGAAACTTAAAATTCACCTTAAACTTGCGAGCTCGTCTCGGAAAGACAACAAGTTTGGCCTTGTAAGTTTTAAGCCTCTGAACATTGGCTTGAAGACCTTCAAGGGATTTGTTCTTACGACGGTGATCGACTGCAATACCAATGGTAGGTGCAAGTTTCTTTGAAATACCAGCAGCCTGATTAGATACAAGGACATACAAAGTAAATCAACATTATCTGATGAAATCAACTATAAGAAAACATCTAGACATTTATAAAAGCCAAAAAAAATCTTTGCCCTTTTTTTCTAATTTTGATTCTTAATTTTAAACTTGACTGTCGCTAACTAATATCCAAACTTGGTTATCAATCACAGGCAGAGTACCAAAGCATTCAATCGATATAACAATTAAAACCAAATTCATTAAGAGTCTAATCCACAAATCTATGCGTTTATATAAGAATAAAAATAGAAAACCTGAACCCTGATAGATCAATTTTGGTACAAGAAAAAAAATCTAAAAATAAGCCCCAAAAAGTGTATGAAAGAAATTGAGAAAATAGAACGTCATACCTTAAGCTCTTCAAGAGTGAAACCCTTGCCAGCTCTCAACTTCATGTTGTACTTCAAAGTTTGGCCATGGACGATTGGGCGAAGAGGTCCAGAAGTTGGTCTTGGAAAGATCCTTACCGCCTTCTTTTGCCTTGCTGGAAACGTCCCCAAAACCCTCAATTACACAAATTTAAGCCACTCACACAAACAGCATCCCTCTTAAGAAAGGCAGCCCAGAAATGAAAACTCACCAATCCTTCTTCTAGCCTTTCTTGCTGGCTGATTGAACCAGGTTTTCACATAGTTCTGCCAGTGCTTTTTAAAGTGCCCATTTGGCACAACGTTGTTATGCTTAACCATGACTTACCTGTCATTTCAATGCAAAAAACAGAACAAAAATTATCAAATTATTATAAGAAACCGAAAAGACAGATCGGAAGAAGAAATGAAAATAGTAAAGGCGGAGGAGCACCTCCGGCGGAAGACGGTAAGGGGATGTTTTAAGAATTTAGACTGCCCTCTTTCTAGGGTTTTCTTAATCTTGGGCTATATATAAAACCCTAACTATTAGGTGTCCTTAGTCAAATCACTTCGAAAGTTCATAAAAGAATCCAGTAAAATTAATGGGAAATTCACCTAATTAAAAAAATTACAATTACTAAACCTTTTGTAATTATTTGTTGGGTTGGCATTTTTTAATTGGTATAAATATTATTATTATTATTATTATTATTCTCAATTTTATAATTTTTGTTAATCTAACTCTAATTCTATATAAAAATTATAAAAAATCTTAAAATTATTTTTAAAATAAAAAATCTATATAAAATTTCTAGAAAAAAATCTAGAAAATGTGTTGCAGAACTAGCATGTATGATAAATAAAGAAATTATCATTCAATACAATCTAATAATAAATTAAAAATAGAACAAATCTTTTATAAAAAAATTAAATTATTATATACTTCATCAATATTTCTAAACCAAATTAATAATATCTTCAAGTTAAATTTAATGTCCTTAAAGAACATCTAGAATTAATATTGTAAAAACTTAAAAAATTTAATTATCATTACATGCTCTTGTGATCTCAAAACTTAAAAGTTAAATATGCACATTTTAATGCTTTCAAACCATAGCGAAAACATCCCTAACTTAATCAAACTTACACCACACACAATTACAGCAATATATCACATGATAGCCTATTCAATCATTACTCAAACATAGCATTTCATGCAGGTAAATTGCATCATTAAACACCTATAATCATGCATCATTTTCCACTAACCAGGCATTAAAATGCATCACTTAAATACTATGAGTCATGTTACCAAAACCAACAAAATTAGTATCAAACCATAAGATTCTTTCTAGGTACATGTTATTTACTATATTCATACAAAATCCATACAATTTGGTTCGAGCTAAATCACTAAGTCTTAGATGCTTTCAACTTAATTTACTAAGTTTTGTTGAAATATGAGCACATAAATAATAAACCGTGCATTGAATAATGTATACTCAATGGTGCTAACATAAATTGATAACAATGCATGATCAAATATAGCTTAATTATAAACTAACTATAATTCATATATGCTTATAATTAGCATCTCTGTCCCAAATTCATCATGTAATGCTTGCCTATGGAATTTCGTATTCGATTTAAACCATGCATACCATCATCTCTATGTGCTTTTAAAGTCGTACATCATCATATCTAATATCACACTAGAATGCAATATCATCATGATTTCATTTCTATATTGCCTGCAACATTCTATAATAACATTATTGATCAAATATATATCCGTTTGTTTTCATAACATCATCAGCCTCAGGTTCATAATTTACAATTCGCATGACATCACTCATCAGTTTAACATATGTATTCAATTTCAAAATACGACGTAAATCAAATAACCAATTGAAATTTTCCATACTTGTGGCCTTTATTAACTAATTTCTAGTCACGATTAGATACGAGGATCATTATATCAATATAAGTTCATGGACCCCAAAGCTCTGAAGCTAGCGTTAGTTTCCATAAACACCCAGTACTCTAGAGCTAATTATACATTCTCACGAACACCTAGTGCTTTGAGGAACTATCAATACATTCCCACGAACACCCAATGCTCTACGGAAACTATTTGATGATTTACACCCAACGTTAAAGTGCTACGTTCTCGGTGCTAATAACATTTATGCATATATCTTTCATTACATCTCCATTTCCAATTCATATCTCAAACATGCATATATGTACTTACCTTGTTTCAACAACATCATCAAAGTCACTAGCATATAATAATATAAATGAATTCCATTATCAATATCATTTAAATTCCAATTCAACACGGCATGACACACTTATGCTCACCTTGATTATAAACCATTCCATGAGCTTACTTGTTGCCATTTACTTGCTATTTAAACATGACAACATATGTACACAGATTTACATACCTTTCATTATTAATCATTCATTAAATCTACTTACTTAATGAAATCAAATAATAGAATTAAATTAAGTTTAGCACAGCCTGAAAAATCTAATTGTTCGTTGCTTTCTCTTTTCTTTTGTCTTCGAAATTTTAGTGTTGTCTTTAACTACGTATAATAAAGCCAATCATTTATTTATAATCAACAAAAACATAGACATCAATTCAATGATGAATACATAATTTACAATTTGATTCATTAATTCAGTTGCTCATATCTCACAATTCTAAATCTGATTTTATAATTATAATATAGGGTCTCAAGTTATGATTATTTAATACCAAACCTCAAAATTTAGTCCTTAATAACACATAAATTATCAAATAATTTAAACTTAACTCACTATCACCCACCTCTTCCTTAAATTTAACCATGAACTTAATCTATTCACATCAAAGGTCTAAAAGCTTCCTAACAATGAAAACTCAACCTAAAACCTATTAATTAATGGATTCATTATATGGACTTATTATTATCTATCAATAATGTAAGTAAAATTGAAAATACAACTCACCATTTTTTTTCCAATTGAAGAAGGAAAATTGTTTCTTTCTTTTCTTGGTGGACGGTGAAACAGAACAGAAAGATATGATATTCTCTCTCCCGTTTACTTTACACACACGTATTGAGAGGTAATTAGATAATTAATTAATTACTACTCAAATGGCTTAATATATTAACATTAATTAGTGGAGAATGATGACACCATTACTAATATTTAATCATGTCTCATAAACTATATACGGTTTAATGAACTTAGTTTAATTTCGCATTTTAATCACTAACCAATTTAGTATTTCTACTATTTTTATTAACCCTTTTAATTAAATAACACTTAATATAAGTATTCTATTTTAATTTTCTTTTCAATATATTTAGTTTAAAACTTAATTTTTCAACCCCATTGGAAACCAAATCATTACATCTTTATTTTAGGAATGAAACCAATTCCAATAGCCAAGATAAATTATCTCCCAATTCAACATATAGACAACATAATTGTCCCTAAAATTTAAACCATTTGCTCAATACGATTTTACGAACTACGGACAAATTAGATTAACTACTAATCTAATTTATTTTCTCACATTATAATTTATCCATATTATACATCTTATTATTGGTTAAACACAGGATAATTAATTAGTTAATATTTGCTTATACATATTGCTTCTAATACAAAAACCATCGAGGACATTCATATAAAAATTAGTTAAATGAACATGTGATAGTTTTTTTATTCAATCATTTGAATAAATTACAAGTATAGTCATAATGAAATCACTACACTAAGGGCACAAAGCTTATATTCAAATATCTAATTCAACCCGACTCATTTTCAATTTTATAATATATTATTTTTATTTTATATCATACGAAAATTAAATATATTAAATTATAATATAATATAAAGATTACAAATTAAGTTATTTATGTTTAGAAATATATAAAGAAAAACCACATAACTGTACTAATATATACTAAAAATTAAAATTAAAAATTAAAATTATTTAACATAAAAAAATGAAAAACTTGAGTTGGACAAAAAGTAAGTATTAGCCAAACAATAAAATTTGTGATTGGTCAAAAAAAATAAGATGAACAGATACAATCCTGCTAAACCAAAGATACTAACTCAAACCAATCAAAGAGTTCCCAACATAAATATTGAGGTAAGCTTATCCCCATGAATATATTTATTATGTGTGTTGAAATAATCGGTTTAGTTAATATTCGAATCGAATTATTTGAAATGTAAAAATTTTAACTATTAATTGAATCGAAGGTTTTTTAAATACATTAATTGAACTAAAATATTTTAGTTAATTTAGTCAAAATTTATATATTTTTGTCTTTTGTTTAAAATAAATATAAAACATATAAAAAAATACATTACTAATGTTCATTTTCTTAAATAGTTTAAAAACTTTAAATGAAGGTGAAAACAACAAATAAGATATTAGAAGTGCTACATAAATCTTTTTTTGAAAGGTAAATTAATTCATTCAATGAATGGAACCATACAATTCAAAGAAAAAAATAGTAAACATTTGTCATAGATGGTGAAGGATAAGCTCCATCAACATGACAAAGGCTTTAATCTTAACATCAATAGAACATTATAAGACGTTGACAATTGGCTTTGTCACAACTGAAATACGACATATCTGGAGTGATTGCAAGCACTTAATACGATAAAAAAATCAACCCCAAATGGTCCAAAGCGGCGAGAAAAAATCGACAAAAGAATCGAGCATTCATCAAACTAGGGAGGATGACAATAAAACCATCCCTAAAATCACTTGTAAAACTACTATTATATGTATAAACAAGTCTAAAAAACGTGCTACAAGAGCAGACAAAAACTTCTAAAACTAAAGATTTATTAAACATTGGAAAAAAAAACAAAAAACATATAAAACTTAAGACAACACAGTTTTAAATCGACACGTGAAATAATTTATTATTATAAAATACTCTAAAAAAACAGATTAAGAAGTTGACAAAAAATCATCGACTTTCCAAGAAAAACTACTGGTGGTTGGTGGAGTTTTAGCGAAAGACAGACATCTTCATTTGTCCATCACAACTTGTGAAGATAATAAAAATACCCACAAAATAGATCTGCAAATTAAAAAGAAAGAAAACATTTGTAGTGAAGAAGAAAAATAAAGAAAGAAATAGTTGATGAGAGAGGAAAAAGGCGGACGATAATCAGCCCGAAGGCTAGTATCGTCACTGAGCAAAATAAAATATAAAAAGCAAATTACTTGGAGAAAAAAAATTAGGGTTTTCTTACCTATTATTAACAGAAACACTACATAAATCTTGAAAGTTAATAATCAAACAAAAAGTTAACAATTAGATATAATATACATTACTTATTTCAATTAATTGGTTAATTCAATTAACTACCAAATTTTGAACCAAATTAATCGAAAAAATTTTAAAAATTATTAACTGACCTTCGACCAAACTAAATTCAATCACCATCAATTAATTAAATTCAATCAATTCAATCAATTAATTCAATTAATTCAATTTTAACCAAATTATAAATACCCTACCTACACTAAACCCTCATTATTTCCCACCGAATATCTCAAAACACATAACTCTAATTTTGCAGGCCATAAATGTTTGTAGCCTGGACCAACCGCCACGTTAACATATATGTACATGTAAAAAGACTAGGCACACCTCCTTCATTAATGGCTACCCTTTTTTGCCCAAGCCAATTTAAGTTCTCTCTATTATTATATGAAAATAATTATTATTTTATTGTAAGTCATCTCTATTTTTCAACTTCCATATTTATCATGTATATTGCATAGGAGTGGACCGAGTGGTAAAACAAATTTAAGAAATCATCATTTTGTTCCTCTATTAAATTTTATATATTAATTGATGCATTAGAAATTAATTTAAATGGCTACTTATTAACTAAAATATCATTTTTAATTTTTAATTTTTAACAATAATTCTAAAATATATATATTACTAAAAATATTAACAATTAGGTTAAAATATATAAAAATAAAAATTATAAATAAATTTTTAAAAATTCAAAATATATATGTACAAAATGTAAAAAAATATTAAAAATCTTATTTCTTTTATCAAACTTTCAGCTCGAAACCCAAAAATCATCATCTTTTATAAGACTTTCTTCTCTATTATACAAAACCCAAAAGAATAAAAAGATTTCACACACTTTATTGAAACTATAAATAAATAAAAACTTAATTGAAGCAAAAAAATAAATCAACTAAAATTTTTATTACTCACTTTTAAATTTTTAATGCTTTTATTAATGTTGAGTTTCATCTTCATTGTCCATACTTTCAATTAAAAGGTACATAAAAAATTTAATGTTTATTTTCTTCTAGTTTAGTGAATACTCATTTTCACATAATCTATACTTTTGTATCTCTTGATGGTGTGTAATCATTGTTATAAAATTTTGATTATTCATTTTCGCATCCCTTTAGGTCTTACAAACTTTTCATTTTGAAGATTTTATTGTCTAGTACCCTAAGAAGCTTTAATCTTTAAGTTATTGAGTTTAACAATTTCTAAGTTTTGAATTTTTAATATAAATTTATTGGTTCTAAACAAGGACTTCACAGGTTTTAAAATTTTAGAAAATAATATTTTCAGTTTATGAGAAGAAATAAAAGATAAAAAAAAAATAGAATTTTCGTGAGCTCCTTGTCTTCATCTCCTTCTTCATCGCTAAAAGAAATGCAAAATCAAAAGATTTTATTTACTGTAAGTGTGTTGTTTATTTAGTTTGATTATATTTCAATGGTAACAAAACAATAGTTTATGGGGATGGGTACATTTAAAATTTTTAGAATTATTATTAAATTTTTTTAAAAATCAAAATAATATTTCAACTATAATTTAGTGATCAAATTAGTAATTATGTTTCACGTAATCATTTATTAGATAAATTTTAATAGAGAAAATGATTTTTATATTTTAAAATGTATAAAATTAATTTATTTCTTTTCAGTGAAAGAACCGAAATACAATATAAGGAATTCTCTTGATACTTTTAACCTCCATCCAAAAACTAAAAAGAAAACAACATCGAGGGTAGAACGGGAAAGAGAATAAAATGACAGGGATAATTGAGGCATATCATTGTAAAAAAAAAAAGGGGCTAAAGTGTTTAGTGGGAACAATCGGACAAAAGTCCTTGCAACGGTTACTTTTTTGAGCTTTGTTTTATGTCTTTCCTGCTTCTTCTGCTTCATATGCTCTGAAGAACCAGAAAATAAAAACACGACATTCCTTTTAAAAAGAAGTTGTAAATGCAAAAGCCAACCATGAATGAGAAAGAGGAGCAAGAGAGTTTGATCATGGCTTCAGCCAAAGTGGTGGAGTATTTGGAGCCGTTGATGTCAAGGGAGCTTCTTTGCAAGTTCCCAGAGAACTCTGCTTTCGATTTCGACTACACCCAAAGCACGCTTTGGTCTCCTTTGGTCCCCCACCCTTACAGCCCTGCAGATTTGGAGTTTGGTCCCATCATCACACCTCGGAACCTCGCTTCCGATGATGAGTTCGGGTTCGGGTTCGGGTTCGGATTGAAAATGGAGAAAAGCAACTGCAGTGCCAAGCAGCTCAGACCCAACCACATCAAGAAGAAGATAGCCAGCGCTGCTTTCAACATTAGTCTCAATCTTTTGAGAAACAAAAACAAGAAAAGGAAGAACACGGCTTCTGAGTTTTCTCCAACTCCTGTCAAGGGCAGCTGTGCGCCCATTTTTACCAGGGTAAACTGCTATTTGTTTTTTCATCCTTCATTGTTATAATGGAAATGACAGCGAAAAACAGAGTAAGATGCTGTTTTTTTTTATTATTTGCTCTGATGATTTTGTGGTGTGTACCATATACAGGGGTGGAGCAAAATGCTGAAAGCTGCATCGAAGCATTTCAAGAGGAAGAAGAAAGAATCGACGGTCCACATGAAGATCCCAAACTATTTGAGAGATTCACATATATGAATTATTGTTCATTGTTTTAGAGTTTAAAAGATAAAGGCATGCAATATTCCTCCAGCATGCATGTATTCTTCCTCGACACATTCATTTCAACTCTAATCAAATCTAGCATTTTGGTGACATGAGCATATCAACTGCAGCTTCCACTTTTTTCCTTAACCTTGCTTTCATTTCCACAGCATTTTGATTTCTTTACTGAATTAAGTTGTTTGATTGTAATTTTTCTGAAGGGTAAACTTTACCTCATGTAACCAACCTTCTGCTGAATTTGCGTTTTAATTACTCAACTTTAAAAAGTTACAAAATGATTATTAAATTATTCGAAAGTTATTTAAGTCACTGAGTTGTTAAAAAAAAAAAAAGTTTGACTAGCAATCTCTAAGCGACAATCGATGATTGGTATGGTGGATCACCCATTGACGAGTAGAAAAACATACCTTAAATCCAAGTCGGTCTGATGGTCTGTGTTAAAGATCGAAGGAAAAAACTGTTTAGATTTTGGTTCATAGATTCATGACATTTAAAAATATTTCATGAAAAAAATTAAATAGTAGAAAAGAAGAGAAGCGAGAACTTTCAATTGATATAAGTGATGCTGATAGAGAAGGCCCTACAACCATTCCTATTAATAGGAATGGAACTCCTACTTTTTCCGACGACAACAAAAAGTCTTCGTCATATGTGGGCTTTTCCCAATAATTTGTTGTTAAGTATAGTTATGATTTTTTCGGTCGATTTGTCTATTCAGCAAATCAATGGAAGTTCTATCTATCAATATGTATTGTCTTGAACCATCAATATGTATGGTCTTGAACCATCAATAATAATTTTTCTTTCGAGTTTGGCTACTTTATTGATTCACTTACTTCTATTATGTTAATATTAATCATTACTGTTAGAATTTTTGTTCTTATATATAATGATAATTATATGTCTTGTGATGAAGGATATTTGAGATTTTTTTGCTTATATGAGTTTGTTCAATACTTCAATGTTGGGATTAATTACTAGTTCTGTTAAAATCGATTTTAACAGCCTAGTTTGGAC
Source organism: Gossypium rotundifolium (assembly GCA_025506655.1). Taxonomy (NCBI): domain Eukaryota; kingdom Viridiplantae; phylum Streptophyta; class Magnoliopsida; order Malvales; family Malvaceae; genus Gossypium; species Gossypium rotundifolium. The sequence goes on along the minus strand of CP106732.1, from coordinate 154,331,060 downwards.
TGGCTTATAATGTTGTAAAAGTAAGATGAAATTATGTAGAATTAAAGTATATTAACTTACACATATATACGTATGGATTAATTTGTTAAAATATAGGTTGTTTATGAAATAGGTTAATATGTAGTTCGTTCTTTGAATTTGTCCAAAAATACATTGTCGATACTTGAACTTGTATTCCATTACTCAGAATGGTACTTCTCCTCTAACACCATTAGTTTGTGTTGACATGGCATGATGGCTAATCTTATAGTGGCATGTGATAGCTTCTTAGTATGACATGTGACAAACATAAATTTAAAAATTAAAAATATTTTAAAAGTATAAATTTGATTTTTAAAGAAGTAACATATTTTGGAAAAATTTAATTAAGTATCAACTAGATATTTTTGGACAAGTTCATATACCAACTAGATAATTTTAGATAAATTCAAAAGGCAAACTACATATTAACCCTTAAAAATTTAATGTTTTTAACAAATTGAGATAATGTGTGATAGAATATAAAGAAAATAATTTTGTTTAATATATATTGAAATTTGTAACTGTTTTTTTTAATGTAAATGAGATTGAATGGTGTAGTCAATTTTGTAATCATTTAAATTAATGTGATATAAGATTGAAATTAGTGATTATAACTTTATATTCTAATTAATTTGACAATATATGGATTTTATGACTTCCCAAAAATTAAGTTATATTGGAGGAACCCTCTGAAACCAAGAGTGCTGTCTATAGAGTCTAGAGAGAGCAGTAATTGTTGCAGCTTGGGATGGAGGAGAGTGGTGGCCGAGAGAGGGGAAGTAGCGAGGAGATTTCCTTGCTAGCGGAAGAGCTCATTCAATTAGCAATTAAAAGATCAATGGTAGCACTGACTGAGAAACCTACTTTAATCTGTTCAGTGTGGACGAAAAACATTTTAATACAAAAGTTTTAAGGCACAATTGAAGAGCATCTGGAAAACGAAGAAGAAGTTTGAGATCTAACTAGAAGGGCAAAATCTATTCTCAATAATTTTTTATCTAGAAGAAGATTTGGAGTTGATTTTGGAAGGACGCCCCTGGTTATTTCGTAAGTATCTTATTTTATTCGACCGATTAATTAGTCCAATTGATAGATATCAAATATGTCTTACTTCATCACCATACTAGATCAAGATTGGTCCATGTTTACCAAAATTCAACAAGAAAGATCTTTTGCATGCAATCGGGAGTACTTTTGGAGGCGTTATTATATCGGAGATTAATAGTGATTTTTGTAGACTTAGAATTAATTTAGATGTTTAGAAACCTTTAAAGAGAGGTATTTTTGTTTCAAGTAGTAACAGTATTAAAGCATGGATCCCCTTCAAATATGAGAAATTACCAGTTTTTTATTTTGGCTGTGGGAGATTGGGTCATAGCCTTCATGATTGTGTGTTGTTAAGTCCTGTAGAAAAAAAATAAAATTAAAGATGATCCTCCTTTTCTATTGCACTAAAAGCAGAATCAAAAGCGATAGGAAAAAAAAGTATGAAGTTCACTGCATTTGCAAAAAAGCTGGGATCTCAATGTTCATACACAGGTTGTTTGAAGGAAGAGTTTGATGGTCCTGTCAAATTGGTAGAACCTATTGTAAAGAAAGAAAAAATACTAAGTGGAAGACAGCTGGCTACTTGAGAGGAAGGCTTAAAGCATCAAGAAGAGGATTATGGTATGGTGGAGATGGGTGTGGTGAACAAAAAGGTGGATGAAGTTCCAAAGCCCTCCAAAAGGCGAGTTGGAGAAGAATAGATCCAGGGAATATGATAGATATCTGGAAGAGCGAACGGGCTGCGGGTAAGAGGAAATTTATTGAAGATGATGATGGTAGAAACTGTGAGGAGAATTCAAGAGTAGAAGGAGCGAAAATATTAAAATTCAAAGATTCAGTGGGTAATAAAGACACTCTTATGGGTGAAACGCTTGATATCTTGGAAGATAATGTTGTTTCAAACACTTTGAAATCGACGGCTGCCACTAGGCAAGCCGACCGAACACAATGAAAAGTTTACGCTGGAATGTTCGTGGGTTAGGAGCCCACGGGTAGTACAGAGGCTGCGTCATTTGATTAAGTAGTACAATCCCCACCTGGTCTTCTTAATGGAGACGAAGTTAGATAAGAATCGGATGGAAAGGGTTAGGAGAATGTGCGGTTTCATGAACAGAATTGAAGTTGAAGCAGAGGGATCTAGGGAGGTCTTTGCTTAGCATGGAATGACGACATTAGAGTTAATTTGAGAAGTTTCTCTAAATGGCATATTGATGTTTTAATCAAGGAGGATTGTAACACCCCTAACCCGAAAACCGTCACCGGAATAGGGTTAAGAGGCATTACCGAACAATAGGATCATTTCACATCACATTCACGACACAGAGTCAATCGTCATCAACCACATTTGAATACAATCATAAAGTCCCTTAAATGAGTCATCAAGACCCTAAGCATGCCTATAAACCGAGTCGAGACTAAACCAAAACACATAAGCAATTTCATAAAAAATTGGAACTTTTCTAAAATACAGGGGACACACGGCCGTGGGGGTAGGCCGTGCCTCACCCACGACTACTTGACACTCTCGTGTGTCCTCCCCGTGGTAGTGTACTGCCAAAATCAACACGGTCACCAAGCGCGCCTATGTGCTAAGGCCGTGTACTACTAGATTACATACTGCCATTTCTCACATGACCATCAAGCACACCCGTGTCGAGGCCGTGTGCAATTTAAGCCACATTCTGCCAATTTACCCACGGTCTTAGGCACGCCCGTATGCCTCAACCGTGTGACATTATAGGTCATTTTACAAGGCCAATATGTCACCCACTTAGGGTCTTCCTACGAGCAATATATACATCAACACATACCTTGCATATATGGCAACCAAAACATACCAAATTGACCATTCAATTTATACACTCAATACCAATTCCAACCATAATGATTCCAAAGAAATAAACTCATATCATTACAAGCATAATTCATTCAATAACTCATTCAAAACTTGGCCATTTCATAAGCTTCCACCTTACCAATATATGCATCATATATCACATCCATTCAAGCATATTACCAAATTAAACTTGCCAAAACACATGGCTAAGTTCACTTCCAAAAACATATACACATATCTAGCCTATACATGCCATATTTAGCTATATACGTTTCCAAAAGGGTACTAAAATAAGTTTTTGAAGTGTGATGACGATCCTTGACAATCTCGAGCCTTCAGTAGCTTCGACGACCTATAAAACAGAGGAAAACACACACACACAGAGTAAGCTTTCCGAAAGCTTAGTAAGTCATATACAAATAAACTTGGCATAAAAAGCATATATGCAATTTGATACATTTGCACATCTCATTCACTTAACAAATTTATCATGTATATGCTTGATTCATACTTATGACTACATTTATCACATTTATCCATTCAAAACTCATTTGAAACACATAGCTCATTCATAATCTTCCTTGCATCTCATTCACACTATCCTATTCAAACATACTTTTTTTTCAAATCAAAGTCATATACATACTTACCATTCATGCATACTTAATGCACATTCAACGTACCTAAATCGAATATTCATTCACTTAATTGATCATAGCTTGGATATACCATTCGTATTGCAGACTTGCCCGTTGAACCCATAAGAACCTAGTAGGATACTCAGAAAACTCAGAATAGTGGTACAATGCCAACGTCCCAGACGAGGTCTTACATGCACTTGTATATCAATGCCACTGTCCCAGACAGGGTCTTACACAATTCAATACGATGCCGATGTCCCAGACATGGTCTTACACAATTCAATACGATGCCGATGTCCCAGACATGGTCTTACACGTATAGATCATAACGATGCCAACGTCCCAGACGTGGTCTTACACAGGTCTTAAAATCAACGCCAACGTCCCAGACGTGGTCTTATATGATAAAACAGAACAGACACCTATGTCATGACATAGCTAATCCTATCTATTCCTAGGTTCGAACGGGACTTCTCAGACTTAATCATTATAACGGACTCATCTCGAAATTCCTACGCATACCCTCTCAATAGCATTTGTTATCAACAATAGTCATATAATCAAATATAGTATCATACAAGTACGTTTATTTGTATAGTGACTCACCTCAGATTCGGTTTATCGGAATGAAAACGGCTACTCGTTAACTTTCGCTTTCCCACGATCTAAGTCCGTTTTCCTCTGTTCTTGATCTAAACATATTCAGAATTAATCTTTTATTCACTATTTCATTCAATTCAATCCATACACACATATTTTTAGGGCAATTTACAATGTAGCCCTCATAATTACACATTTTATCGATTTAGTCTATTTTACTCAAAACATCAAATATACACAATTTGTTCACACATATGCATAGTCGAACCTCCTAGGGACTATATAAGTCCAAATATTTCATCAAATTCACAAATTAGTCCTCTAAAATAATATTTTCACATTTTAACCCTATTTTGCTAAATTCATCAAAACTTCAAGAACAAAACATGTTCATCTAACACCTAACTATCTTTTAACACCTTAAAACATCATAAAACTCAACATATCATCAATGGCATTTCCATTAACAACATCAATTCATCAAATTGAGATATGGGTTTGATAGCTCTCGAAGCAACGATTACAAAAACATAGAAATTATCAAAAATCGACTAAAACATACCTTAAATTTGTGCCTCAAACTAGCTGAAATTACAAAGCTTCAAAGCTTTCTTTTTCTTTTTGTTTTTCGGTGGAAGAATGGATGAATTAAGTCCATTTTCATATTTTATTTTATCATATAATCATTTAATACATAAAAGACATTTTTAACCCTTAATCAAATATATTAAAACATATAATTCAAGGTCATTTATGACCTTAGCCATCCACTAATCACCTAATGGCATATTTGCCTATTAAGGCCACCACATTCAAAAGCCACATCACTTAAGTACTTTAACAAATAGCAAGCAACTTTCACATTTCATGCAATTTAATCCTTTTGTCAAATTAACCACAGAAATAATCAAATTAACTTACGAAAATTTAGCACATGCTTAAACACATATCAACGACACAGAAAATAATATTAAAATATTATTTAGACTTAGATTTATGGTCCCGAAACCTTTGCTCGACTAGGGTATAAACCGGATTACAATTCTCCCCTAGGGATTTTGTCCCCAAAATCTTCTTTGTTAAATAAAGTCAGATATTGTTGTTTCATTGAATCTTTCGATTCCCACGTTGCCTCTTCAATACCATGTCAATTCACAATACTTTCACTAATGGAATTTTCTTGTTCGTTTACTCTTTCACTTCACGAGCTAAGATACGGATTAGTTCCTCTTCATATGTCATATCAGATCGGATTTCAATTTTAGATGGAGCAATCACATGTGATGGATCAGATCGATATCTACGGAGTATTGAGACATGAAACACATTATAAATCTTTTCTAACTCAGACGGTAACTTTAATCTATATGCAACAGGCCCAACTCGTTCAATGATCTCATACGGTCCGATGAACCTCGGACTCAGTTTCACTTTCTGTTCTAAGTCTCTAATCAAATCAACTCCATGCAACTTATTCTCACTGAGTTCAGTCCAATACAGGGGTGAACGACATTTACGTCCGTACAAAGCTTCATAAGGTGACATTTTGATGCTCGACTGAAAACTATTGTTATACACAAATTCGATCAACGGTAGATACTGTTCCCACGAACCAATAAACTCAAGTATACAACATCATAACATATCCTCTAAAATCTGAATGATTCGCTCGGATTGACCATCTGTCTGCGGATGGAAAGTTGTATTGAAATGTAATTTCGTGCCCAAAGCTTCTTGCAATTTCTTCCAGAACCTCGATGTGAATCTCGGATCTCTATCTGACACAATGGATAGTGGTACCCCGTGCAGTCTCACAATCTCAGAAATATAAAGCTCAGCTAATCTCTCCATTGAGAAATCAGATCTTACAGGAATAAAATGGGCAGATTTAGTTAATCGGTCAACTACGACCCATATCGCATCCTTCTTTCTCGAAGTCAGAGGCAACCTAGAAACAAAGTCTATAGTTACTTTATCCCATTTTCATTCAGGAATCAGAATCAGCTGTAACAACCCGACTAAACTTGATGTTCTACTTTCACTTGCTAACAAAATAAACATTTTGAAACAAAGTTAGAAATGTCTCGTTTCATACCGGTCCACCAGTAGTGTCGTTTCAAATGATACATTTTTGTACTCCCCGGATGAACAGATAAATGACTATTATGTGCTTCGTTCAAAATTAACTGAATTAACTCTGGATTTCTCGAAACACAGATACGATCTCGGAATCTCAAACCGCCATCCACAATTTGAAATTCAGATTCGAAATTCATTTCACACTGAGCTCGTTTAGCTAGCAATTCATTATCAAACTTCTGAGCATTATATATCTGTTGTAAAAACAACAGTTTTACTTTTAATTCTGCTAACACAGAACAATCATCAAACAAATCCAGTTGAGTATTCAAAGCACTAAGTGCAAACAATGACTTTCTGCTCAATGCATTAGCAACAACGTTTGCTTTACCCGGATGATAATTTATCATAAGCTCGTAATCTTTTAACAGTTCTAACCATATTCTTTGACGCATGTTCAAATCTTTCTGGTCATGAAATATTTCAAACTTTTATGATCTGAAACACATGACATTTCTCACCTTACAAATAATGACGCCAAATCTTTAACGCAAACACAATTGCAGCTAATTCAAGGTCGTGCGTCGGATAATTCTTTTCATGAGGCTTCAACTATCTTGAAGCATACATTACAACTTTGTCTTCCTGCATCAAAACACATTCCAGACCATTTAACGAAGCATCACTGTATATAACAAATTCTTTACCCGATTCTAACTGTACTAACACCGGGGCTTCTGTTAACAGAATTTTCAACTGATCAAAACTTTTCTCTCAGAGTTTGCAACACAATTCTCTAATGTTCAGCATGCTCACTTTCATCGCTTGAATAAATCAATATGCCATCTATGAATACTATAACAAATCGAGCTAAATACGGTCTGAAAATTCTATTTATCAGATCCATAAAAATAGCAGGAGCATTGGTTAGTCCAAATGGCATAACTAAAAACTCATAATGCCCGTACCTCGTTCTAAAAGTAGTCTTCAAAATGTCTGAATCTTTAACTCTCAACTGGTAGTATCCCGATCTCAGATCAATCTTTGAAAATACAGTAGCTCCTTTTAACTGATCGAATAAGTCATCAAACCTAGGCAACGAATATTTGTCCTTTATGGTCACCTTATTCAACTGACAGTAATCAACGCACATTCTCATCGTGCTATCTTTCTTTTTCACAAACAGAATAGGAGCACCCCAAGGCAAAAAACTCGGTCTAGCAAACCCTCTATCAGTCAATTCTTGTAGCTGTGACTTTATCTCTTTCAACTCTGTTGGTGCCATTCTATACGGAGCTATTGAAATAGGTGTCGTACCAGGCAACAATTCAATACCAAATTCAACTTCACGAATCGGAGGTAAACCCGGTAACTCTTCAGGGAACACATCAGAAAAATCACAAACAATGGATACTAATTCAACTTTCTTTTTGGATGCTTTTGAATTGATCACATAAGCAAAATATGATTCATACCTCTTTTTCACATAACTCTGAGCTTTCAAAATGGATATCACAGCAGACGATCCATTTAAATCACTAGATTCAATCTATACAATCTCATCATTCGGACCTCGTAAATCTATAGTCTTTCTTTTACAGTTTATAACGGAATTATGCATAAACAACCAATCCATACCCAGAATAATATCGAATTCATCAAATGGCAAGAGCATCAGGTCAACAAGAAAACAAATATTTCAAAATATTAACGGACAGTTCTTGCATACTTTGTCAACAAGGATACTTTTACCTAAGGGGTTCGATACTTTTATAGCAAATTCAGTAGACTCTACAAGTAAAGTCTTACCATATACTAAATTCATGCATATGTACGAATGCGTAGAACCAGGGTCTATTAAAGCTATCACAGAAGTATCATAAAGAGTAAAAGTACCCGTTATAACATTAGGCGACGAAGCTTCTTCACGAGCTCGGATAGCATACGTTCGACAGCGCCTCGACTTGATTCGACAACATTGTCTCTCATAGTTCTCTGACTACCACTGATATTCTTTACATTCTTTGATGTTCGACCTCTTGCAGGTGCATTATGTAACAGACCGAAATTGACCCTAATCGAACGGTGGTTTCGGGACCACAATTCGAGCTCGATAAATATTTAAATATCATATTTAGTGTTTATTTTATATGAATTTATATGTGTGAAAATTTAGAGAAAAATTTTATCGTTTGAGTATCGAATTTGATAAAAGGACCTAATCGTAAAAAGTAAAAGTTACAAATTAAAGTATAAAGTGTTAAATTGAGTGTGGCTTTTAAATAGGGAGTATTGAAATGGTAAATACCCCATTTTAAGGGTTAGTGGCGCCATGGACAAGTTTGTCCATAAGTTAAAGTGTTTGATTATTTTAATTAAAAGGTTGGTTTAGTAATTTGGTAAAAAAATTTATTATATGTTAAAATAATCAAGAAAAGGAAGCCATCATCTTTTTTCATCCACGGCCGATTGTGAAGGAAAGAAATAAGCTTTCAACCCTTTAAAATTTCGACACTTTGAAGCCAAAAATCTAAGGTGAGTTTTAGTTAGTTTTTGATAAATTTTACGTTTTGAGATTGTTGCTTCAAACCGTAATCCCACCCATGTTGTAATTTTTGAATCTAAGCATGGTTGATGTTTGGCCATTGTTGTATTCATGTGGTTTTGATATTTGATGATTTTAGATGAAAGATATGTAAAGGATTAATATGTTTTGTGTTGGAAGTTTTGATGAAATTGAGTTTTAGGGCTAAATTGTAAAAATAAATTTTAGAGGGCCTATTTGCAAAATAAATGAAATGTGAGGACTTGTAAGGCCCCTAGGAACATTCGCCCTTGCATAGTTTTGGCTAATTAGGTGTATTTTGTGTGTTATGCAAATAGGACTAAATTGCAAAGTTGTGAAATTCTAGGGTAAAATAGTAATTTGCCCATTTATGTGCTTAGGGACTAAATTGAGATGAATTGTGGTTGAATGAGCTAAACTTTAATGTGTTTTAGATCAAGAGAAAAGAAAACGAATTAGACCAGGGAAAGTCGAAGGTTCTCGAATAGCCGATTCATACGGACTATCGACAACCGAGGTAAGTCCTTAAGCAAGTATAGATTATCGAATTATTATGAATGTACTAAATGATGTTATTAAATAAAGTTTTCTATAAACTCTTATGTTAGCCGAATGTGAAAGTATTGGTATGGGATTGGTTGAAATTTTATATAAGTGATAGTGAATTTGAAATGAAATGTTGTTATATCTCTAAACGAGTTGGCATGTTAAAGTGACTTGAATAATGTGTGTTTTATGCTATTTTGGGCAGCATTACTGTAAGGTGTATAAGTTGGTAATGACATATTCGGGCTTCGTGCCTAGCAGGCTTAGTGCCGGTGACATATTCGGGCTTCGTGCCTAGCAGGCCTTGTGCCGGTGTTTGATTTCGGGCTTTAATGCCTAGCAGGCTTTATGCCGGTGATGTGTTTTACCAAGGAGAAACCAAATTGTGGTTCAAGGTAAATCGTAACTAATGTGCTTAGTAAAGGCTCAGATAAGTAAGTAAGGTTTGATATGTTTTAATGTTGCTAGAGTTTATTTAATGCCATGAGTACAGTGATATGTATATTGAGATTACGATTGATGTACACAAGTATTATGTGGTGAGTTTGAGCTTGAATATGCTATAATGAATATTTGGTTTCCTAATAGTAGTGCTAAAGGTGTAAGAAATTTTAATATGTTAACATGGTTGAGATAAATGATTTAAATGATTAAGTAATTGAATGTAGTATCATTTTGAGCTTGGGACTTACTAAGCTAGTAAGCTTACCGTGTGTGTGTTTTTGTCTACCTTTGTTTTATAGATCTTGAATCGAACTACATGTGCTCAAGGATCATCCGTAAAGTCAACCACACTATCTACTTTCTTTTGGGTATTGAAAACTTGGTTTGTTATTTAAAAAGGGCATGTATAGGCTAGATTGAACCATATAACTAATGTTTTGTAATAGTGTAAATATGCTAGCCATGCGAAAATGGCTAACTATTTTGAGATAACTTGTTTCGTGTTTTGATGATATTGTTTGATCATGCCATGAACTATTATTTATGCTTGATTATGGTTTAATCATGTGTGAGAGTGGTATTATTATTTGTGCATGTTAGATTATGATAGGAAAGACTTATTAATTGGTTCATGTTGATGAGCTTAATATACGGTATATACATTGATAATGTTGGATTCATGATTGACAAAGTATTAGATTCTTATTATTGAGTATATGGTATAGTATATGTTATGTATTGAGATTATCTTGGAAGACCTAATATGTAGTTAAGTGATTGATTTTGTGTATGTATTTTAAGAAGGAGAAATGGTATAATTTGGCATGATAATGAGGTAAAATGATGGATATGTATTTGATTGAGTATTGGCTATATAAGCTTGGTTGCTAAATGATATGTAAAGAATATGTTTCATGACTATTTTGTTGTGAAACAGTTTTAGTTACAGCAGTGATGTGATTTTGAAAATCACCAAAAATAGGAGAAATTGAATTAGAAAGTGAATAAGACATAGAATTAAAGTTTATTATGTCTATTTTGATATGAAAGAAACAAGTTAGGCAAAGGAATTATATATAATGAGATATTTAAGTTTTAGTGAGACTTGTCCTGAATGAATTCGTGAGTCCCTGTTCTGTCTTAGAAAAATTGTTAAAATTGTAAAAAATAATTATGGAGTATAGTTTATATGTTTAGAATCCTTAATGAGTCTATTTTGATTGGAATATACAAGGAAATTATTGAAATTTTGTGCAGTGAGATAACTGAGTTTTTGTAAAGATAGGTCAGAATTATCAAACAGTGAAATAAGGGTAACTTTGATGAATAAACTGTACTAATTGGCCACATGAAAATTCTGGAAAAATTATGGTAAAATTTATATGAGTCTAGTTCAATAAAATTTACGGATCTAAATTTTGAGTTTTGTAACTCGAGTTATGGTAAATTTAGTCAGCCTGATGCAGTTGGACAGCTTTAAATTTTCATGCCCCAAACTAGTAGTCAAGACTAGTAATGCCCCATACTCGACTCCGGCAAAGGTTTCGGGTAAGGGGTGTTACATTTTATTGGTATCAGAGCTACGGTTTAGTCGATTCTAGGACTACCGTAGTATGTAAGAGTCTAGCTATACATGCCTTTAAATTGTATATATGATAGTGTGGTGACTTCTGACAATTTCGATTGTATTTTATATAGTAAATGGATTCTGATCCTGATAGAGCCGTAGCCGATGATGTGGAGAGTGTCGCGCCTGGTCTCGCACATGGATCAGTGCCACTAGACTCTCAACCAGTTACGGGTAACCACGAGGGAGAGGCTAAACAAGCCTTCTACCAAATGATGAATGAATGGTTTACCCAGTTTGTTCAGAATAATCCAACGGTACAACAACCTCCACCCCCGAATAATCCAACTCCGGTACCTTCAGCACCCCCGATGATAGATCCAATGAGATCTAGTAGGCCTCCTGTTGATAAAATTAGGAAATTTGGGGCCTCGAAGAATTCAAGGCTAATGATGATGATGATGCAGAGCGAATGAAATGTGGCTTGATAACACTATTCGGGTACTTGATGAACTCTCTTGCACTCTGCATTTAATGTTTGAAATGTGCTATATCTTTGCTTCGGACACCGCCTATCATGGTGGAATACACTAGTATCGGTGGTTCCAAAAGAAAAGTGACGGGATTTCTTCGAATGAATTCGCAAGAAATATATCACCAGAGGTTCATTGACCAGAAACGTAAAGAATTTCTTGAACTAAAACAGGGGCAAATGTCAGTGACTGAATATGAGCGAAAATTTGTCAGATTGAGCCGATATGCCCGAGAGTGTGTATCTACTGAAGCCATTATGTGCAAAAGGTTTGAAGACGGTTTGAATGAAGATTTGAAGTTACTAGTTGGCATTCTTGAGATCAAAGAATTTGTGACACTAGTTGAGCGAGCTTGCAAAGCTGAAGAGCTTGGGAAAGAGAAAAGAAAGGTGAGATGAAGCTAGAGACACCGTAAAAGATCGTCGGGTAAGAATTTTCATTCCACATCTAAAAAGTTTAGAGATGACTTCAGTCGACACAAAGCTACTTCAGATTCATTTAGACGTGATCGACCTCCAGTGGGTTCTCGAGCTACCTCGATGGCTAGTGTTGGTAACGTCCCACAGAATCGAGTTGAATGCAAACATTGTGGAAAATGGCATCACAGGAGTTGTAGAGTTCGTGACCGATCTTGTTTTAAATGTGGATCCTCGACCATTTTATTCGAGAGTGCCCGATGTTAATCGAGTCGAATACAAAGATGCACCTCTAGACCAAGTAGTGCATCAAGAGGCGGACCACCCGGACATTCGGCAATGTAGGTGGTAGTCGAGAGGGACAAAGAACACAACAGATCGATCGGAGGCTAGAGCTCAAAGAAGAGCTTATGTTACTCGAGCTAGAGAGGATCTTCGCTTCTCGGATGTCATTCTGGTACTTTCACCCTTTATGATACTCACGTGATTGCATTGATTGATCCTGGTTCGACCCATTCATATGTATGTGAAACTCGGTATTCAAGAAGACTACGCCATTGAGTCTCTGAGTTTGTGATTAGGGTATCCAACCCTTTGGGTAGATGTGTGTTTGTTAATAAAGTGTGTAAAAGTTGCCCATTGATGATTCGGGATTTTTGTTTCAGATTGATTTAATCTTTGTTGCCTTTTCGATGAGTTTGATATAATTACAGGAATGGATAGTTAACTTCGCATGATGCGGTGGTGAATTGCAAAAGAAAGCTTATCGATTTGAGACACCGAATGGTGAGATCATTAGAATCGAATCCATGATTCGTGGGTTTCCTCTGATTATATCATCGATGTTAGCTCAAAAGTATGTGAGAAAAGGTGTGAAGCTTATTTGGCTTATGTCTTGGATAATAAAGTGTCCGAGAAGCAGATTGAATCATCTGATTGTATGTGAATACTCGGATGTGTTTCAAGAACTACTGGGTTTACCCTATCGAGAGATTGAGTTTGGCATTGAATTAGCTTCGAACGACTCGATCTCAATAGCTCCATATCGGATGGCACCTCTTGAGCTAAAAGAGTGAAAGCATAGTTGCAAGAGTTAACAGATAGGGCTTTGCACGACCAAGTTTCTCTCCTTGGGGTGCACCGTTCTTTTGTGAGAAAGAAAGATGGAACGATGCGAATGTGTATTGATTACCAAGCAACTAAATAAGGTGACTATAAAGAATAAGTACCGTTACCTCGGATTGATGATTTGTTTGATCGGTTGAAAGGGCTTGATATTTTCGAAGATAGATTTGAGATCGGGTTATTATCGATTCTTAGTCGAGATACAGATGTGCCAAAGACGCATTCAGGACGAGGTACGGACATTTTGAGTTTTGGTAATGCCTTTTGGGCTTACTAATGCACCTGCTATTTTATGGATTTGATGAATCGGGTTTTAGACAGTTTTTGGATCGATTTGTGGTGGTATTTATTGATGACATATTGATCTACTCCAAAGATGAAGTTGAACACGCTGAACATTTGAGGTTAGTGCTACAAACTTTGCGAGATCATCAGTTGTATGCGAAGTTTAGTAAGTGTGAGTTCTGGATGAAAGAGGTCAGCTTTTTGGGACATGTGGTTTCAGCATCAGGCATTCGAGTTGATCCGAACAAAATCTTGGCCATACTTGATTAGAAGCCACCGAAAAATGTTTTCGAGATTCGAAGTTTTCTGGGACTTGCAGGTTACTATCGACGATTTGTGAAAGATTTTTCTATGATAGCAACCCCGTTAACAAAGTTACTGCAGAAAGATGTCCGGTTTGAATGGTCAGAAAAATGTCAGAAAAGTTTTGATCAGTTGAAAGCCCTTTTGACAGAAGCTCCAGTGTTAGTTCAGCCTAAATCGGGTAAAGATTTTGTTGTGTACCCTGATGCTTCTTTAAATGGTTTGGGCTGCGTTTTGATGCAGGAAGGCAAAGTTGTAGCCTACGCTTCAAGACAATTGAAGCCGCATGAAAGAAATTACCCGACGCATGATTTAGAGCTTGCAGCCATTGTGTTCGCACTGAAGATTTGGCGTCATTACTTATTTGGCGAGAAATGTCATGTTTACTCAGATCATAAAAGTCTGAAGTATCTAATGACTCAGAAAGACCTGAATTTGAGACAACGCAGGTGGCTAGAATTGTTGAAAGACTATGAATTGGTGATTGACTATCACCCGGGAAAAGCTAATGTTGTTGCGGATGCATTAAGTCGAAATCATTATTTGCTCTTCGTGCATTGAATGCAGATGGCTATGTCTAGTGATGGTTCGATCATAGTGAAGTTACGAGCAAGACCGATGTTTATTCAAACAAATTTGTGATGCATGAAAGTTGACAAGAATATGATTGCTAAACGAATTCGATGTGAAAAAGGTGCGAGTCGAATTTTGATTGATGCAAATGACTGCTTGAATTTTAAAAGTCGAATATGTGTTCCAAAGAACTCAGATTTGATATGATGATTTTGAGTGAGGCTCATAGTGGCGACTATCGATACATCCGGTAGCACGAAAATGTATAACGACTTGAAAGCAGTTCTATTGGTGGCACGGTATGAAACGGATATATCGAATTTGTTTCAAAGTGCTTAATTTGTCGCAAGTAAAAGCCGAGCATCAAGTGCCTTCGGGTTGCTTGATTGATCATGATACCGAGTGGAAATGGGATAAAATTACAATAGATTTTGTATCCGGTCTTCCTATGACACCAAGTAAGAAAGATGCCGTATGGGTGATAGTTGATAGACCGACTAAATCACTCATTTTGTGCCGGTTCGTATGATTTTTCACTCGATAAACTTGTTGAATTGTATGTATCACAAATTGTAAGATTGTATGGTGTACCGAGCTCCATTGTGTCGAGACGAGACCGAGATTTACATCGGTTTTGGAAGAAGTTGCAAGATGCTTTAGGTACTAAACTACATTTTAGTACTGACCTTTCATCCATGAGATGACGGCCATCGGCGAACTATTCAAATACTTGAGGACATGTTGAGATGTTGCGTTCTCGATTTTGAAGGTACGTGGGAACGATACCTACCTTTGATTGAATTTGCTTATAATAATAGCTTTCAATCAAGTATCAAAATGGCACCTTATGAAGCCTTATACGGGCGAAAATGTCGAACACCATTATCTTGGATGAGCTCGGTGAAAATAAGATACACGGGTTGATTTGATTAAAGAGACTGAAGCAAAGTGGCCATAATCAAAGATAATTTGAAAGTTGCATCGGATCGACAAAAGTCCTATCTTGATTTGAAACGTAAAGATATTGAATTCGGATCGGAGATCGAGTCTTTTAAAGGTTTCACCATGGAAGAAAGTGCTCCGTTTTGGCCGGAAGGCAAGTTGAGCCCAAGGTTCATTGGACCGTATGAGATCATTGAACGTATTGGGCTGTTTATAGATTGAAGCTACCTCGAATTAGAAAAGATACGATGTATTTCATGTTTCTATGTCTGTAGATACTGAGAAGAGATCCGTCACATGTGATTGCTCGTCGGAGATTGAGATCTGATCGATATGACGTATGAGGAAAAGTCGATCCGTATTCTAGCTCGGAAATAAAAGAGTTGAGAAATAAAAGAATTCCGTTAGTGAAGGTTCTATGGAATCGTCACGGAGTTGAAGAGGCTACGTGGGAGCCTGAGGATTCAATGAGGCAACAATATCCGACCTTGTTTAACGGTAAGATTTTCGGGGACGAAAATCCTTAAGGGGGGAGAGTTGTATGAATCGAAATTGACCTAATCGAGCGGTGGTTTCGAGACCATGAATCCGAGGCTGATAAATATTTAAATATCATATTTGGTGTTTATTTTATATGAATTTATATGTGTGAAAATTTCGTAGAAAAACTTTATCGTTTGAGTATCGAATTTGATAAAAGGACCTAATCGCGTAAAAAGTAAAAGTTACAAATTAAAGTATAAAGTGTTAAATTGAGTGTGGCTTTTAAATAGGGAGTATTGAAATGGTAAATACCCCATTTTAAGGGTTAGTGGCCGGCCATGGACAAGTTTGTCCATAAGTTAAAGTGTTTGATTATTTTAATTAAAAGGTTGGTTTAGTAATTTGGTAAAAAAATTTATTATATGTTAAAATAATCAAGAAAAAGGAAGCCATCATCTTTTTGCATCCATGGCCGATTGTGAAGGAAAGAAATAAGCTTTCAACCCTTTAAAATTTCGCACTTTGAAGCCAAAAATCTAAGGTGAGTTTTAGTTAGTTTTGATAAATTTTACGTTTTGAGATTGTTGCTTCAAACCGTAATCGACCCATGTTGTAATTTTGAATCTAAGCATGGTTGATGTTTGGCCATTGTTTTATTCATGTGGTTTTGATATTTGATGATTTTAGATGAAAGATATGTAAAGGATTAATATGTTTTGTGTTGGAAGTTTTGATGAAATTGAGTTTTTAGGGCTAAATTGTAAAAATAAATTTTTAGAGGGGCCTATTTACAAAATAAATGAAATGTGAGGACTTGTAAGGCCCCTAGGAACATTCGGCCCTTGCATAGTTTTGGCTAATTTGGTGTATTTTGTGTGTTATGCAAATAGGACTAAATTGCAAAGTTGTGAAATTCTAGGGGTAAAATAGTAATTTGCCCATTTATGTGCTTAGGGACTAAATTGAGATGAATTGTGGTTGAATGAGCTAAACTTTAATGTGTTTTAGATCAAGAGAAAAGAAAACTAATTAGACCGGGGAAAGTCGAAGGTTCTCGAATAGCCGATTCGCACGGACTATCGACAACCGAGGTAAGTCCTTAAGCAAGTATAGATTATCGAATTATTATGAATGTACTAAATGATGTTATTAAATAAAGTTTTCTATAAACTCTTATGTTAGCGAATGTGAAAGTATTGGCATGGGATTGGTTGAAATTTTATATAAGTGATAGTGAATTTGAAATGAAATGTTGTTATATCTCTAAACGAGTTGGCATGTTAAAATGACTTGAATAATGTGTGTTTTATGCTATTTTGGGCAGCATTACTTGTAAGGTGTATAAGTTGGTAATGACATATTCGGGCTTCGTGCTCTAGCGTGCTTAGTCTGGTGACATATTCGAGCTTCGTGCCTATGAGCTTAGTCTTAGGTGACATATTCGCTTCGTGCCTAAGCGGGCCTTGTGCCGTTGTTTGATTTCGGCTTTAATGCCTAGCGTGCTTTATCTTGGGTGATGTGTTTTACCAAGGAGAAACCAAATTGTGGTTCAAGGTAAATCGTAACTAATGTGCTTAGTAAAGGCTCGGATAAGTAAGTAAGGTTTGATATGTTTTAATGTTGCTAGAGTTTATTTAATGCCATGAGTACGTTGATATGTATATTGAGATTACGATTGATGTACACAAGTATTATGTGGTGAGTTTGAGCTTGAATATGCTATAATGAATATTTGGTTTCTAATAGTAGTGCTAAAGGTGTAAGAAATTTTAATATGTTAACATGGTTGAGATAAATGATTTAAATGATTAAGTAATTGAATGTAGTATCATTTTGAGCTTGGGACTTACTAAGCTAGTAAGCTTACTAGAGTTGTACATGGGTAAGTCACCGATCCAACCCAAGGCCCTTAGAAATGTGGGAGGGTTTGGGCAAAAATATAGGCCGAAAAATAGGCTTGGTAAAAAAATGAGGCTGTTTAAAAAGCGGGCAGACCTCGAGCATATTTTTTTTGGCGGGCAAACTTCTACCAAATATTTTAGTATTATTTTTATTTTTTATTAATAAAATTATTAATAAATTAAGCTAAACAAATTAAGCATCTATTTTCGTAAAGTAGAAAATTAAATGGTAGAATAATATCATTATGAGATTCAAAGTAGAAAATAAGCATCTATTTTTTTAAATGTATTTAATTCATTATTTTTATTTTTATTTAATAAAATAAAAATAATACGAATGACAAAGGGCCGGACTCGGGTTTACCCATTTCATGTCGGTAGGGCTTGGACAATTTTTAGGCCCATATTTGGCGGGCGGCACAGGCTTACAAAACAGGCCTAGATTTTTAGTTGGGCCGGCCGAGCCCGGCCCGCCCGCCCATGTACACCTCTATGCTTTACTCTGTGTGTGTTTTTGTCTACCTTTGTTTTATAGATCTTGAATCGAACTACAGGCTCGAAGGATCATCCGTAAAGTCAACCACACTATCTACTTTCTTTTGGGTATTGAAAACTTGGTTTGTTATTTAAAAAGGGCATGTATAGGCTAGATTGAACCATATAACTAATGTTTTGTAATAGTGTAAATATGCTAGCCATGCGAAAATGGCTAACTATTTTGAGATAACTTGTTTCGTGTTTTGATGATATTGTTTGATCATGCCATGAACTATTATTTATGCTTGATTATGGTTTAATCATGTGTGAGAGTGGTATTATTATTTGTGCATGTTAGATTATGATAGGAAAGACTTATTAATTGATTCATGTTGATGAGCTTAATATACGGTATATACATTGATAATGTTGGATTCATGATTCGCAAAGTATTAGATTCTTATTATTGAGTATATGGTATAGTATATGTTATGTATTGATATTATCTAGGAAGACCGAATATGTAGTTAAGTGATTGATTTTGTGTATGTATTTTAAGAAGGAGAAATGGTATAATTTGGCATGATAATGAGGTAAAATGATGGATATGTATTTGATTGAGTATTGGCTATATAAGCTTGGTTGCTAAATGATATGTAAAGAATATGTTTCATGACTATTTTGTTGTGAAACAGTTTTAGTTACAACAGTGATGTGATTTTGAAAAATCACCAAAAATAGGAGAAATTGAATTAGAAAGTGAATAAGACATAGAATTAAAGTTTATTATGTCTATTTTGATATGAAAGAAACAAGTTAGGCAAAGGAATTATATATAATGAGATATTTAAGTTTTAGTGAGACTTGTCCTGAATGAATTCGTGAGTCCCTGTTCTGTCTTAGAAAAATTGTTAAAATTGTACAAAAATAATTATGGAGTATAGTTTATATGTTTAGAATCCTTAATGAGTCTATTTTGATTGGAATATACAAGGACATTATTGAAATTTTGTGCAGTGAGATAACTGAGTTTTTGTAAAGATAGGTCAGAATTATCAAACAGTGAAATAAGGGTAACTTTGATGAATAAACTGTACTAATTGGCCACATGAAAATTCTGGAAAATTATGGTAAAAAGTTATATGAGTCTAGTTCAATAAAATTTACGGATCTAAATTTTGAGTTTTGTAACTCGAGTTATGGTAAATTTAGTCAGCCTGATGCAGTTGGACAGCTTTAAATTTTCATGCCCCAAACTAGTAGTCAAGACTAGTAATGCCCCATACTCGACTCCGGCAAAGGTTTCGGGTAAGGGGTGTTACACATTATCAGATCTTGGATTCTGAATAGTCTCTGACTCGACAGGCTCAGGGCAATCACAGATAAAATGATCAAGCAATCCACATCTGAAGCAAGCTCTGTCATTTAATCTATAGCTTCCTGGATGTCTTTTTCCACAATGTTTACATTCGGGTCTCTCGGATCGAACATTACCAACGCTGGCCATTAAAATTGCTGGAGTTTTGGAACTTATTTTCAATCTAGCTCTATTTCTGTTCAAATGTCCCACATTTACTCTGGAACGACTTTGATCATCTTTGTATCTCTTTGAAGCAGACTGAAATGATTTATTCTGAAATCTCTTTCTTGTATCTCGAGCTTCAGACTCAGCTCTTCTTTTATCCTTCTTGAGTGCTTGAGCTTTGCAAGCTCGATCAACAAGTCTAACGACCTCTTTTATTTCTAGGATCCCAACCAGCAAACGTATATCTTTATTAAGACCGTCTTCAAATCTTTTACACATTATTGCCTCAGACGATAAGCATTCAAGAGCGTATTGACTCAACCTGACAAAATTTCGTTCATATTCTGTAACAGTCATACGGTCTTGCTTTAGTTCCAAGAATTCTTTTCGTTTCTGATCAACGAATCTCTCATTGATATATTTTTTCCTGAACTCGATCTGAAAGAAATCTCATGTAACTCGTTCTCTCAGAACAACAGAAATCAAAGTTTTTCACCATTGATATGCTGCATCTCGAAGTAACGATATAACACACTTTATGCATTCTTCCGGAGTCAGAGACATCTCATCAAATACCCGAATAGTATTTTTAATCCAGAATTCAGCTTTTTTAGCATCATCATTATTGGTAGCTCGGAACTCTTCAAATTTCATACTTACGGATCTTGTCAACCGGAGGCTTACTCAATAGATTGATTTGCAATCGGAGGTATATCGGATGTCCGGGGGGATTAACCGGGGGTTGTGGGGTTATTTCTCATAAATTGAGTGAACCACTCACTCATCGCTGGAATTACTTTTTACGTCATCGATCGAAGGCTCTACGACTACGTTTTCGGGATCCGATGCTATCTATGAAATCATATTTTACACGTCAAGATTCATCACACTATCACGGTTCAAATATATGGCATGTATAGCTAGACTCTGACAAGCTACGTTAGTCTGAGAATCGACTAAACCGTAGCTCTGATACCAATAAAATGTAACACCCCTAACCCAAAAACCGTCACCGGAATAGGGTTAAGAGTCATTACCGAACAATAGGATCATTTCACATTACATTCAAGACACAAAGTCAATCGTCATCAACCACATTTGAATACAATCATAGAGTCCCTTAAATGAGTCATGAAGACCCTAAGCATGCCTATAAACCGAGTCAGGACTAAACCAAAACACATAAGCAATTTCATGAAATTTTGGAACTTTTCTAAAATACAAGGGACATACGGCCATAGGGGTAGGTCGTGCCTCACCCACGGCTACTTGACACTCCCGTGTGTCCTTCCCATGGTAGTATACTGCCAAAATCAACACGGTCACCAAGCACACCTGTGTACTAAGGCCGTGTACTACTAGATCACATACTACCGTTTCTCACACGGCCATCAAGCACACCCGTGTCGAGGCCGTGTGTAATTTAAGCCACATTCTGCCAATTTACCCAAGGTCTTAGGCACGCCCGTGTGCCTCAACCATGTGACATTATAGGCCATTTTACAAGGCCAATATGTCACCCACTTAGGGTCTTCCTACGAGCAATATATACATCAACACATACCTTGCATATATGGCAACCAAAACATACCAAATTGACCATTCAATTTATACACTCAATACCAATTCCAACCATGATGATTCCAAAGAAATAAACTCATATCATTACAAGCATAATTCATTCAATAGCTCACTCAAAACTTGGCCATTTCATAAGCTTCCACCTTACCAATATATGCATCATATATCACATCCATTCAAGCATATTACCAAATTAAACTTGCCAAAACACATGGCTAAGTTCACTTCCAAAAACATATACACATATCTAGCCTATACATTCCATATTTAGCTATATACGTTTCCAAAAGGGTACCAAAATAAGTTTTTGTAGTGTGATGACAATCCTTGACAATCCCGAGCCTTCAGTAGCTTCGATGACCTATAAAATAGAGGAAAACACACACACACAGAGAGTAAGCTTTCAAAGCTTAGTAAGTCATATACAAATAAACTTGGCATAAAAAGCATATATGCAATTTAATACATTTACACATCTCATTCACTTAACAAATTTATCATGTATATGCTTGATTCATACTTATGACTACATTTGTCACATTTATCCATTCAAAACTATTTGAAACACATAGCTCATTCATAATCTTCCTTGCATCTCATTCACACTATCCTATTCAAACATACTTTTCTTCCAATCAAAGTCATATAATTACTTATCATTCATGCATTCTTAATGCACATTCAACGTACGAATTGGATATTCATTCACTTAATTAATCATAGCTCGGATATACCATTCATATTGCAGACTTGCCCGTTGAACCCTTAGAAACCTAGTAGGATACTCAGAAAACTCGAAATAGTGGTACAATGCCAACGTCAAGACGAGGTCTTACATGCACTCGTATATCAATGCCACTGTCCCAGACAGGGTCTTACACAATTCAATACGATGCCGATGTCTTAGACATGGTCTTACACAATTCAATGACGATGCCGATATGTCCTAGATCATAGATGCTTACGTGGTCTTACACGTAAAATCATATCGATGCCAACGTCCGGGCACGTGGTCTTACACAGTCTTAAAATCAACGCCAACATCCCAGGCGTGGTCTTATATGATAAAACAGAACAGACACCTATGTCATGATATAGCTAATCCTATCTATTTCTAGGTTCGAATGGGACTTCTCAGACTTAATCATTATAACGGACTCACCTACGCATACCCTCTAAATATCATTTGTTATCAACAATAGTCATATAATCAAATATAGTATCATACTAGTATGTTTATTTGCATAGTGACTTACCTCAGATTCGGTTTATTGGAATGAAAACGGCTATTCGTTAACTTTCGCTTTCCCTATCTAAGTCCGTTTTCCTCGGTTCTTGATCTAAACATATTTAGAATTAATCCTTTTATTCACTATTTCATTCAATTCAATCCATACACACATATTTTTGGGGTAATTTACAATTTAGCCCTCATAATTGCATATTTTATCGATTTAGTCCATTTTACTCAAAACATCAAATATACACAATTTGTTCACACATATGCATAGCCGAACCTCCTTAGGGACTATATAAGTCCAAATATTTCATAAAATTTATAAATTAGTCCTCTAAAATAATATTTTCACATTTTAGCCCTATTTTGCTAAATTCATCAAAACTTCAAGAACAAAACATGTTCATCTAACACCTAACTATCTTTTAACACCTTAAAACATCACAAAACTCAACATATCATCAATGGCATTTCTCATGAACAACATCAATTTATCAAATTGAGACATGGGTTTGATAGCTCTCGAAGCAACGATTACAAAAACGTAAAAATTATCAAAAATCGACTAAAACATAACTTGAATTTGTGCCTCAAACTAGTCGAAATTACAAAGCTTCAAAGCTTTCTTTTTCTTTTTTTTTTCGATGGAAGAATGGATGAACTAAGTCCATTTTCATATTTTATTTTATCATATAATCATTTAATACATAAAAGACATTTCTAACCCTTAATCAAATATATTAAAACATATAATTCAAGGTCATTTATGACCTTAGCCATCCACTAATCACTTAATGGCATATTTTCCTATTAAGGCCACCACATTCAAAAGCCACATCACTTAAGTACTTTAACAAATAGCAAGTAACTTTTACATTTCATGCAATTTAATCCTTTTATCAAATTAACCACACAGACAATCAAATTAACTTACGAAAATTTAGCACATGCTTAAACACATATCAACGGCACAGAAAATAATATTAAAATATTATTCAAACTCAAATTTGTGGTCCCAAAACCACTGTTTCGACTAGGGTATAAACCGGACTATTACAAGGATGATATTGAAGAAGAATAGAGGTTCACAGGTTTGTAGACTCTCCTTATCTGAAAGATAAAAATACAGTATGGAAATTTACTTAGAAGACTAGGTCAAGAGGTTAGTTATCCTTGGCTTGTTGAAGGAGATTTCAATGAAATTCTTTATTCCTTTGAGAAAAGTAGAGGAGTGCAGAGGGATCATAAGAGAATGGAGGCCTTTAGGGAGACGTTGAAGGACTGCCAACTGATGGATGTTGGGTATTCGGGTGTTTGGTTCACATGGGAAAGGGGAAACCTACCAGAAACAAATATAAGAGAAAGACTGGACAGAGAGGTTGCAAATGAAAAATAGATGAAGTTATTTCCAATGGGTATCATTCAACATCTTCCTTATTCTACATCAGATCATTGCCCTCTTCTCTTAAATACAAAAATGTCAAATGCATTCACAAGGAGTAGAATATTTCATTTTGAAGCCTGGTGGACCATTGAGGAATCTTTAGAAGAAGTCATTAGATAATCTTGGGAGTCGGATAAAGGAACGTTAATGGAGAAATTAAAAAAAATGCAAACTCGTTTAAAAGAGTGGTGCGTGCAAATAAAAGTAAAGAGAGTTAACAAAAGAGCTAGAATTTTTTGCTGGAAGGAGAAATGGATGATGAAAAAATGGCAAAAACTATTGACACCAAAATACATCTGAATATAGAAATTAACAAAGATGAAATGTATTGGGAACAAATAGCTAGAGCAAATTGGTTAAAGCTTGGGGATAAAAATTTGGCCTACTTTCATAAGTGTGCTTTAGCCCGTAGACGAGCCAACACAATTTCGAAGCTGGTAACGGAGGATGGGAAGGAAATCGAGGATGGATCAAATATTATGGATATGGCCTCACTATTTTTCCAGGATTTATTTAAGTCGAAGGGAGTGGCGAATTCGTGCAAGGTGTTAGAAAGTATTGAAGAAGTGATATCGCATGTGGAAATGAAGTTTTATTATCTCCCTTTTGAGAAGAAGAAATTCAAACAGCTTTGAAAGGAATGGGTCCTACAAAAGCACTAGGATCAAATGGATTTCCAACACTATTCTTCCAAATGTACTGGCATATTGTAGGGAAGGATATAATGGATTACTATTTAAGAATTTTGAATGATAAAAAGAAATTGAAGCTTTCAATAGGACATATATTGTGCTCATTCCAAAAGTTCAAAAGCCTACAAAATTGGTTAATTTCAGGCCCATCAGTTTGTGCATAGTTATATACAAAGTTGTGGCTAAGACTATAGCTAACGGTTGCAGGATGTCATTGATAGATGTATTGATAGTGTTTAAAGTGCTTTTGTCCCAAGGTGACTTGTTTTAGATAATGTGCTTCTAGTTTATGGAATTTTACGTACGTTCTGACAGAAGCGTACAGGGAAAAGAGGTTTTATGGCAGTAAAGCTTGATATGAGTAAAGCCTATGATAGGGTGGAGTGAGATTTTATAAAAGAAGTGATGATAAAAATAGGGTTCGCTAGAGAATGGGTGGAGCCTATAATGAGATGTGTTACTACAGTCTCTTATGTAGTAAATATTAATGGATGGAGGGAGTCTGTTTCACCCTACTAGATGACTTCGACAAGGTGATCCATTAAGTCCTTTTCTTTTTCTAATTTGCAGTGAGGGACTTTCATCTCTAATGAGAACAGCTAAGAGAAAGGGCTCAGTAAGAGGCGTTAGAGCAATCAGACGTGGGCCAGAGATTTTTCATTTTTTATTTGCAGACGATTGTGTATTATTTGGAGAAACAACGAGTAGGGGGCAAAAATTTTGAAAGACATACTACAAGTATATGAAAAAAACTCTTGGGTCAATGTGTGAACTTTAACAAATCTACAGCTTTTTATAGCCTGAATATAACTGAAGACAATAAGGAAGCAGTGTCAGTTTTGCTAGGAGTCAGAACGCAACAAATCCAGAGAAATGTTTAGGACTTCCTAATATGGTTGGTAGAAGAAAAAAAAGTCTTTTCAAAATCTTCTTGATAGAATTTCTATGCATATAGAAGGGTGGAGTAATAGGTTTTTATCCCAAGGGGGCAAGGAAGTTTTCATCAAATCTGTCCTACAGGGCTATACCAATTTTTTTATATTTTGTTTTCTTTTACCCAACTCCTTGTGTGGAATGATGGAAAGTCTTTTTGCTAAATTTTGGTGGTAAAAAGGTACGGAAAGAAGATGCATTCATTGGTGTCAGTGGAGGTATTTGTGTCGTCATAAAAATGAAAGAGGATTGGGGTTTAGAAATATGGCTCAATTTAATATAGCTCTATTGGAAAAATAGGAATGACGTTCTTTAACCAATCCAAATTCATTAGTAGCACAGGTGTTCAAAGCAAAATATTTTTCGAATAGTGAATTCGTGTTTAGGAAATAGAAACTCTTATGTTTGGCATAGTATTTGGGCAGCAAAAGGTATATTAAAGAAAGGTCTGATTTGGAAAATTAGAACGGGTACGAGCATCTCTATTAGTAAAGACGTTTGGGTTCCAAATCATGTTAATTCTAGATTATTATCTGGTATTGAAGGTTCAAATGCAAGTAAAGTTGCTGAGCATATTAATAACCATGCAAGGGAATAGAATAGGGAAGTGATTGTTAATACCTTTACAGCAGAAGAAGCGGAAAGAATTCTCCATATCTCCTTGGCGACGGTATCTCATGATGACTTTTGGCCTGGAGTGGCGAACCTTCAGGGGATTTCTCAGTTAATAGCACCTATAAACTATTACAAAGCTTTGATCCTAGATCTTATGCTATACAAAATGTCTATAATGAACTTTACAGGAAATTATAGCGTATCGATCTACCTACAAAAATCAAAATAACTACTTGGAGGATCTATTGGAATTATCTGCCGACTCGGGAAAATTTACTATGTAAGAAGCTAATAACATATGCCTTATGTCCTCGTTGTGGCTCGAAAATAGAAACTATGAATCATCTATACAAAGAATGCCCAGTATCAGTTGCAGTATGGACAAATTTATCTGATATAGATTTTCTACAGTTTTCTACTCTAGATTTTGATTAGTGGCTTATCTCCTCTCTATGAAACTTTGTAGAACCTTCTGTGGGGCATTATGGCCCATCTGGGGGGATAAAATACTCGAATCCATGAAAAAACAAACAAAACGGGTAAGGAGATTGCAAACTATGTGATTAATTAAATCAAAAAATTAGATGGAGTTGGAAAAAAGATTAGTAAGGTCACTAAGATTGATAGCAGATGGCAACACCCACCCAAACAGGTTGTGAAAATTAACTTTGACGGAGCATATGATGAGGAAAGGCATCAACCGACGTCAGGGATAGTGGTCAGAGATAGCGAGGGGATCGTTCTCGTCTCCAGTTCAACAATACACGGGGAGGTGGCTTCTGCGTTTGGTGCTGAAGCCATTGCCCGTCGAAGAGTAATACAGGTAGGGCTCGACATTCAGAGAGAAGAGATTATTATTGAAGGTGACTCGCTAACAGCAATTAAAAAATGTAAGACTTCAGTGCTAGATAAATCACAGATTGGGGCGTATATACATGATATCCATAAGATGAAAGCAAATATCAAGAAGCTAAGTTTTGAATACACCCCTAGATCGACAAATAATCTAGCCCACATCTTAGCAACTGAAATGTTAAAGAGGAAAAATGAGTTGTACTTGATTGGAAGCGTGCCCTACTATGCCGAAACTCAGGCGAGAAATGAAAGCATGCGGGAGCCGGACTGAAGAATCGAGAAAAGGAAAAGACAGAAGGGTTCAAATTTGAAGTTTTTCAAACAGATACAATGTAAAGAGACTCCTTCAGTTGCTGTTTGCCATTAAAGAGTGAAAGGATGGAAATGATGGAATGTTAGGCGATTAGATTGCTGATTGGGCATTAGGGCGATGACAGCCTATTTACTTCTAGATTTTTCTTTCATGTTTAGTTGTTCTTTCTTTTATTTGATATTGTAGGCTTTATTTTCACCGGACTAACAATTTGTTGGGTCGGATAATTAGGTAATCTGTTTATGTTGGTTTTCTTTTTCCTTATTCAATTCAACAAAAGCTAAATCTGCTTTAGTTCAAAAAAAAGTTATATTCACAACACATAATTAAATTATTATTTGAAGTTTTTGGAGTAAAAATACAAATAAAGAAGTTGAGAAATATCATTTGAATTTTAACGATAACATAAAAAAAAACATAAATATGTAACTATAAATAATATTATTGCATGAGTCTTAATTCGGTTGGCTTCGACATTGATGCCAATGCAAACTGATGTAAATTTGAGCGCGTGGGAGTGTTTTTATCCTTTTATTTAAAGGTTGGAGAGGGATTATGAATAGTGCTACACATTGTATAGAAAAAACTATAAATAAGTATTATTGTTTAATTATATATGAATACCCATAATACATATAGTGAAATAATAAATATTTAATTATATAATAGTTTTAAATTTATATAGATATTTAAATATAGAAAGGAAAAATAAAAGAACTGAAGTACATTTATTTTTAGCAAGAAAAAATAGATAAAATTGGATGTTAATAAAAAATAAATACTTAAATACTCTTAAAATATATTTTAATCTTTTAATTTATATAATATTTAATATATTTATGTTTGTGTTTGTGTTTACTATATATAAAAATAATATTAATGAAAACATTGTATTTATTAGTTGTAAAATCTATACTAAAAAAAAGGCATATAAAAAATACAATTTGTAGAATACATTTATATGTTACTTGAAAGAAAAATACAAATTGGTCAAAAATAAAAAAATATTAAATACTCTATTTAATTGTAGAATAATGAAACATATTTGTGTCAATAAAATGATATATTTAATCAATTTAAATTTTATTAATTAATATTTTCTATTATTACACAATTAACGCAAACCTATCTTAATAATAAATATTATTGAAAGTATTCTTTTCATCAGTAAGGATAATCTTGTAAATTATGGTCTCATTCTCAAATATTTGTTTAATATATCGATTGAAAAATTAAATATTCAAAATTTAAGTACTAAATTTACTTGATATATTACTTAAAATTAATTATGAAATATAATTAGATTGTTTAATAAATATAAATTTTAAATTATAAAAATATATATTTTACATTTTATCCTTAAATTTTAAATATTTCACTTTATCCTAAACAAAAATCAAATTTTAAAAGTAAAGTTTTTATAAAAATAATATAATATTAAAATGAATAAATTTAATTAATTAAAATATTCTCCATTAAGTGATAAGTATTTCTTATCTATTTATTATTTTCTACACTTTTTTATAGAGTAAAAATCTATCAAATTGTTTTATTTTAGATTATCGAATATATATAAAAATTTAAATAATTAAAATATTAATTTTCTGTTGATTTAAATTTTTACAAAGTATGATATTTTAATCATATATATATATATATAAAAATATTGTAAAATAATTTTCATATAGTTAACATCCTTATAGCATGCCGATTACAACTATAATTTATAATACCAAAAAACACACTCAAACAAAAATAATCAAGATTTCAATTAAAAACAAAACCCTCATAGTTTTTAACTTCGTATATCTTTAACCAATATATATTTTATTAGGGATATTATAATTTTTGTCCATAAACTTGGTAATTAGATTTATTTTGATCTTTAAGATTATGTTAAGATTTGATTATGCGATCAATGTTCTTGAAATAAGATTGGATTGGTTAGTTGGACTAATTGGATCGAGAACCGATACGTATATTAGTCCGAACAAAGCAGTTGAACCAATTGAATTAGAATCTACACGAAACTGGGACAAAAATCAATTGTTAAACAAGTTGAATTAGTTTAATAAAAGAATTGTTTTTAATTATTTATTTAATTATATTTGGTGTAGTAGTTGAACCGATCAAATCGATTGAATCTAAAATCAGTGATTTGATCGGTTATCAAAATACTATATGTGATACTTTGATTGTATCACGTTATCACCACAGATTTTATATAATTTTTTAATTCTCAAGTGATGATGTGGTGTAATCTTAGAGTGCCAACTCATCAAATATTTATACTTTTCTAGGGATAAAAATAAATCTAATTATCAAATTTAAATATGAAAGTGAAAAAAGAGATAGTAAAGATACCAAAATGAATCTTATTAACAAGTTATCCCATTCTATTAAGTATGAACCAAACATAATAATTTATGGAAAAAGAATACTAAATATATAATATTTATGAAGGCAAGTGTGTAAACTAGCGCAGACACGCCTTTTTCTTTGCAGGCACATCATCGCGCACATATCGTTTGGTTCTCCAAGAAAAGCTCCGCTACGCTTACTTGCTGAACGCTGTTTTCTTTACTCTTTGGCTCACCTTTTTCTATCAATTTTTGCCTCAATCATCTTTCCAACAGGTAGTTCTCCAATCTTTGATACTATGAACTCATTGCTTGTACTCTGTTTGTCTTTGCAAAAAGCGCAATCTGCGCTTTCTCCAAATTCTGCTCCACTGCTTATCCCTCGACCCGTGCTTTATTTACTACCAGCCCCATCCTTTCTTTCTAACTCCATCACTCAAGATCTGGGAACCAATAATTTTTTTACTTTAATTATGTGATGATGCAGTTCTTCTTGCGGAAGCATATTGTGTGATGCAAATTAGTTTGGAAAATTACGAGGAAGTTGTTTAACACCAATCGCTTAACAATATGAGCATCGAGCCATTTAACAGGTTGCCTTTTCTTTTACTTTAAATCAGGGCCATAGAGGGTTTCTCCAAACTGGGTTTTGTAAATTTTGCCTATGTAATTATTTATTGATATCGTAATTGGGAAATCAGGTTGGTTAAACTTGCTGCTCGGGCGTTTTATGATGACGTGACAACAAAAGGAGATAATCAACCAAAGACTGGTCGAGGGGATAATAGAGGAATTGCTGTTGTAGTTCTTGATGCTCTTACAAGGTACTGATTTTTATCCTCTATTCATGAAAGACTTAAAAATTGTTTTGCATTTGATAGCGTGTAAAAGAGAACTGGTTTTGTTTGCTGGGGAAATGGGAAGGTAGCATTGAATTTTAGTATTGGAGCTATTTTGTAATTGGTATAATATGTTGAAACTGAGTTGACTACTTTGGCAAGTGGTTTTTTCCCACTTCAATAAGACGTCTTTCAATAGGATGGCAAATATGTTTATTTCCAAGAACTTATTATGCCTGCTTGCAAATATGTTCTGTTTGCATGCAATAATCATGCTGGCTTCAGGCTTACAATTTTGTGAGGCACATTCTCTTTTTTGCTTGCTTTCATTTCCAGGAGACAATGGGTTAGGGAAGAAGATTTGGCAAAGGAGTTGAAACTCCATTCAAAGCAACTTCGGAGGATTTTACGGCTATTTGAGGAAGAAAAATTAGTCACCCGTGATCATAGAAGAGAGGTCAGACTGCTATAGCTCCTTTTCTTTTCTCTTCCTTTGGAATAATGTTTTTTTAGTTGTCACTCTTTGTGGTTTTGTCAGTAAGTATTCCTTCTGTATCTGTTAGTTAATCATTGTTTTCCTATTCTCTATTAATTTAGAACAAATACTACAATTCTCTATTCTCTATTAATCTAGAACAATTACTGTGCATATCAAATGATTGAAGCTCTCTTTCTTTTCCTTTGTTTTCTGTCTTCAATTGTTTCTTATTTTCACATAGAATTGAGGCATAGTGATGGTGTCAGTGACCAAAAAGTCTGGTTTCCATATGCATTTTATATGTTTCATTAATTGTTGGAACAGTTTTTGGTTGTGATTATTGAACCTTTTTGTTTTTGCTTGCATACTTATGTTCGATTTGGTCACAGACGGCTAAAGGGGCAAAGATTTATAGTGCTGCAGTTGCTGCGACGGCTGATACTCAAATGGGTGGGAAAGAGGGAGAGGAGAAGATTAAACTGCACACTCACTCTTACTGCTGTCTAGACTATGCACAGGTTACTACTTCTATTTATTCCATTCTTTATTTCTCCAATTCTAATATGCATAGATTGATTTATTAATAATGGACTAGATAGAAAAGGCACAAGCCCTAGAGCTATTCATATGGTACTTAACTGGTATCAGTGGTTTCGGTCAGTACTGACCTGATTTGGAAAAGTTTGCTATTTTACCAGCTATGTACTCTTTTAGTTTTTTGTACAAGTTTTTACTGCTCTGTCTCAGTCTGTTCCAGCCATATGACCCCATACTAGAAAATATGTTCATTCAGATATGTTCATTAAATCATGCTATTGAACTTGATTAGTAACGATTTACCTTCTTTTTATATTTATTTTATGTTTAGAATTTTTGCATAATAAATATTTATGATTTTAAAATTTTATATTTGAATTTCTCTGCACAGATGTATGAAGTGGAAGTGTATTTTCATGTTTAATTAGAGCATTAAATAATGAGCTATATATATGTGAAAAATATTAGAAGTACAGATAAAAGGTAGCCAAAACACACTGGTTTTGGTACGTACCAATACAAAACAAAAACTATATGCCTATGCCATATGGTTATGACTGCCTTCATAAAATCTCTTTTGCCTTTTTCTCAATCCGTTTTATTATGTCCAGAGCTGATTCTGACTAAGCAATCTGCTTTTTTAGATATATGATGTTGTTAGGTATAGAATGCATCGTATGAAGAAAAAAATAAAGGATGAACTTGAGGACAAGAATACTGTTCAGGAGTATGTCTGCCCTGGCTGTGGGAAAAGGTTTCTGCCATTGCTTCTCTCTTTTGTCCTCCTCCTCTTTTGTCTTTCCTTGGGTTGTTTGAAAAGTATATTTGTCTAGTGAATTAGTAGCATTGAAAAATTGAAGGCGTCCTGTTACCATGTTTTCAGATACAATGCTTTGGATGCATTGAGATTAGTTTCTTTGGAGGATGAATATTTTCACTGTGAAAGATGTAATGGAGAATTGGTGGCAGAGAGTGACAAGTTAGCTGCGCAAGATGTAGGAGATGGAGATGACAATGCAAGACGACGACGGCGTGAAAAGTTGAAGGACATGCTTCAGAAAATGGAGGTAATTTTTCTCTTTAAAGTTCCTATTTATTGCCTTATAAAGCATATTCATTTGTGCTTGATCTAGAATGTGAATCTATTGAAATTAGAAAGTTAATGCCTTTTATCATAAATTAACAAAATAGTATAGTATGTTTACAACATTTTTCAAGACATATTATAAGGATGTAATTTAAGTAAGATCCTTTTTTACCAGCCCTAAATTCTTTGGATGTCATTGGGACTTGATTAGAGGTTGAAATATTAACATTGGGCAAATCAGTGAGGTCCATTCTAATTCGGCTTAGTACCTTGCCCATGGCTTCTGATTATGAAGGGATGTGTTTTTCTTGAATTCTTCTTAAAAGGAAAAAAGAACATAGTTATCAAAATAATAAATTCTTCTCAATGAAGCCCATAAAGATGATAGGCTGTTATGTCTATATAGTATAGGAAACACGTTATTTTATCAATTTGCTGGGGGATAGAGGAACAGTTTCTGTGTCTTGAAGTTTGCTTTGCCTATCATGAAATGTTCTGTTCTAGTTTTTACTGGTTGATTCTGCCACATCAGATGGCAGTGATCATTCAGGCCCCCATTTTCTTAATGCATTTTTAAAGCTACTAAAGCTTTGAGCTAGTAAGTGAACATAAATCTAGAAGCGTAGCTTTTGTATTTCCTTGAAAGCTAGTTGCTCAAAGTGGTGGAACAAAGGCCGCAAGCATCAAGCTTTGCTTTGCATGCAAAGCAAATGGTTCTAGTTTCTGCTAATTAATCTTTCCTATTAGAACTTTGTTGATTCTTTTTTTCATTGTGTTTATGCTATCTAAGTTTTGTATTTTATCACTTCCTTTACGCACAAATGATTTGCATATGAGCATAATTCAATAGCAAATTGTCTGGTTGACCTGTGATTGTGGCTTTACATGGTTTGGACTTTGTCAACTGTAACTGAGATTTCTGTAATATTGAAATGCTAATTCCCTTTGTGCTAATGATTTAAACTTAATGTTTGTAGTCTAGTGCTCCACTATGTAGTCGGAAAACTTTATGTCTGCACTTCTTAATGATGTTTATGTAATATTCTTGACTTTATATTTGATATAAAGAAATAGTTGATCATTGCCGTACCTTAATAGACACTAACTAAAGAGCAGAACTTTGAAGTTTCCATATCTTCCACCTGAATAAATCAGTGAATTCACCTTTCACTTCAATCCTCCCCCTACATTTTCCACTCCAAATATCTTCCAAACAAAAGCCTTTCCTTTGTGATAAACTTCAGAAGATGTTTCCTGCAAAAGCATCTTATCAAGTTTTAATTGCCTGCTTCTATGCTACCTAGCATTTGGAACAAAGGTGACGTACTACTGCTCCTGCAATTCTCACTTTCTGGATAACTTACCTTCACTGTCTTACATCATTCTCATTCTCAGCTGATCGGGTGATATTTAAACTCATTTTTTGTACCTCATCAAATGATATTTTTCTCTAACTTCGTGTTTTCAAGTACTTCATTAACTTCTGACAGCATCACTCATTGGCCCCTAGATTGTTATTCCCTTCATGCAACAAGTTACTTCTTCAATCTCTTATTAATTGCATCTTAAGCCATACGAGTTGTAGAGAGAAAAATCCTGAAGGAGGTTTGCAAATTGCCCTATCCTAGTACTAGAACTAGAACTATCCTGAACACCTTTGTACTGATAGAAGTTCAAACACTCCAGATAAAGCCCTGTTGGAAAGATATGAATTAAGGAATGCAACCTTCTCCCCTTTCTAATGTTGCACACTTTTGTAGAGGTTAGATTGCTAGTCTATTGGGGGAGTTCATGACCTAGCGTTAGAAGTCCCAGTGGGAGTTGGTAGACCTGAACGGCATTACATTCAAAGCTGAATGAAGTCGCAAATGTGATTTTCTTCTTGTTTCTGTTTGAAAGACGGCTAGAGTAGTGGCAGCTATGCATTTTGAAGACAAGAGTGACTACCTAACCTGAAACTAAACATTGATGACTTCAGAAAAAAGTAGCTTGAAGATTACTGTGTTAATGTCATTCCATAAGCCTCAGTTCAGTGCTAGCATGCACTTCATTTCTTTCTGTCAATGTTGATCTTACTATCAGACAGCTAGAGACGGTTAAGCTTAAAGCGTGAAAAAAATTAAATATAGATAAAATCTTGACGTGGATATTGACTACCTCCTGGGGGGATGAGGGAGATGGGCTTGCAGAACTGTCCTGTCCTTAGATTGTTGATCTCTTTCACTGTACCAAAATTTACTTGCAAATAGCTGTGATAGCCAATTTTGATCATCATATCTGTCCTTCAAACTCCATTTTGTTTTAACTTATTTCCCTATATATTTGTTTTGTGTATATGTTTATAGAAATATCCAAGCCTTTTTGACTTCATTCTTTCCATTGTGTACATTTTGCATGCCATTTTTTGAAATTGACATTTGACACAATGAAATGACTGCAGGTACAGCTTAAACCATTAATGGAACAACTCAACAGAGTAAAAGATATGCCTATTCCAGAATTTGGAAGTCTCCAAGCATGGGAAGCTCGAGCAAGTGCTGCTGGGCGTGCTGTAAATGGTGATTCTGGTTCTAATGATCCTTCCAAAAATTCTCAGGGTTATGGTGGCACACCTATGCCATTTCTTGGGGAGACAAAGGTAAGAGTTTACTTAAACTGTATCTCTTTGTTCTTTGTGAGGTGGATTTCAAGTAGCGATGGCATCATAGAATAGTGGTTGCTATTTTACGGTGGCGGCACCATCTGCCACAGATAAAAGCTCAAATAGCGGTGTGAATATTTTCACAGCAAAAACAGCCAATCACGGCCCCGAAAAGCAGCCTAACGGAAAATTGCGGCTTTAACAGCCGCTATTCCCGCTATCTTGTTACTTTTAGAAAGAACTCTTCTCTTGAACAATGAGATTGGGATGAGACGAGGTGAGAAAGGAAGAGCAGGCTAGTGACTATATCTGCACAACAAAGGAAAGGAAAAAAGTTAAGAAAAGATAAAGGAACTGCACAAATGAGACAGAAAGTAACAAACCTCTGATTTTTCTCCTCTCTCTACATTTCCAACTTCCCTCTTGTTTAACAATAAGAGTCTTTGATCATCCTGGCTTGAAACTACATCTACTTTTCTTCTAATCTTATCTAGGTTTAGTCAAATAGCTTCGTTTCTTATTTTCTTGATTTGTTTGTGAATATTTTTAACATATAAATAAAATACTATAAAATGTTATTAGCACTTTAAAAATAATTAACAATAAAGTTTCATGCTTAGAACTATTTTAATGTTTTATAAGAAATTGTGCAAATTTGAAAAAAGTTCATGACTGCAATGATGGTAATGACCGCGATAATATCTATTAAATCCGCAATCACGATAACAGCAGCATGACCGAAAACACGATTTTGACACTGCCACTTAAGTCCCTGTTACTAATAGTCATGGAATATTGATGCTAGACTTCGGCATATTTCTTCAGCCTGAATTATTGTAGTTTAATTTCCTGGATCTCTTTTCATTTGAATGGGTATTTGCAGTCATGCATCCACAATTCTTGGAGGTTCAAAATGTCCCCAAATCTTAAATGAAATATTCATGAATTTTCATGCAACATTCTAACTTAACTATTGCACCTGGTGCCTTTATGAAAGCTAGTAAGCCCTTGCTGCTTATATAACCAACCATTTATGCTGAAACAGATTTCCACGTAGACCACCACTATACTGAATAGTCAGTTGAGTTTTATTACTGTCATAAATCATTGTTCTTAAACCAAAGTATCCGTTTATTTTTAATGCTCAGCAGTTAGTATTGTTTCTTGAAGTGTGGATTTTATATTCTTTTTACTTTTACTGGAGATTCTCCTCTACAGTGTTCGCCATGCATTTCTTAATTTCAAATGTTGGATATTTTACCATCAACAATTGTTTTTAAAGCTTTTTGGGCTTGCCTGGCAGGTTGAAGTTGCCTTTTCTGGTCTTGATGGCAAGGAAGATGTCAAGTCTGAAAGTGCTAGCACATCCCTGAAAGTTTTGCCACCTTGGATGATAAAGCAAGGTATGAACCTGACGAAGGAACAACGTGGAGAGGTCAAGCAAGAGTCAAAGCCAGATGGCAGCTCAGCACAACCAGAATTTTCAGATGACAAAAAGTCCACTGTTGAAAATGATGATAAGAAGAAGATACAGGTATGTATAATGAGATGTATTATTATTCTTTCCTTCTTTCTGTCCATGCCATCCAGTTTAACTTACAAGAATTTCTTTCCTGTTGTATTACAGGACGAGTATCTTAAAGCTTATTATGCTGCTTTGTATAAGAAACAACAAGAACTAGAAGAAGCTGCTAAGAAACAACAAGAATTATTGGACATTCCTCTAGCCACTGGTCTTTTGACTCTTCCAATCGTCAAGTTGGTATGAAAGCTAAACGTGATGACAATGAGGGAGAAGATGATGTTGATTGGGAAGAAGCTCCTGTTGCTGGTAAGTGCCAGTTTTTCTTTTGTATTCGGAATATAACTTGGTTTCTCTTTGATGACTATGAAAACTGTTCAGAATTAATTGTTCAAATTACTTAAACTTGTAGTCATGCTTATTCGTTCTTATGAAACATTTAAAAGAATATTTAACATGCAAAAAGATATTAAAACCTTGCCAGAGAATTTACTGTGCCGAATATAGAATACATTCAGCCATTTCCAAAGTTTTACAAGCCATCAATATAATTTAATTCCCTTTTCCTGTGTTCCATTGTAATTCATATTTTCGTATACCTATTCTCATATTTTATATACAAATCAGAGTATCATATGTATACAGTGGAAACCTAATCTACTATTTATTTAAACTTCAGTGTTTGTTGTTCTCTAACATTTTTAATTAAATTCAATTCTTAAATATCAACAACATACATACCAAGATATGGTACCCTAATCTATAATAAATACTGTAGTACTTTTTGTTTCAAGTTGCATGTTGGCCTTTCTCCTGTGTTGCCTTTCATTGAAATACAATTTTGGGTGAGCCAGTATCCAGCTTTTG
This sequence comes from Gossypium rotundifolium, assembly GCA_025506655.1. NCBI lineage: Eukaryota > Viridiplantae > Streptophyta > Magnoliopsida > Malvales > Malvaceae > Gossypium > Gossypium rotundifolium. Next base: position 154,293,148 of record CP106732.1, on the reverse strand, counting down.
AGTTACTTTATGGTTAAAACTGGGGAAGCAAGGAACAAAATACATAAAAGTGGACATCCGATAAGAAAGAGGGAGTAGTACTTATTGTGGGTGCAAATTCTCAGTTTAATTGGTGGCATCATATTTTGATTGCACTAGAATTGCTGCTTGCTAATAATCATACTAATCAATATCTAAAACATAAAGGATTCGTATTATGGGAATATCTGTGATGCCAAGTGTAGAATGACCCGAAAACATCATTATTTTTCTAACTCTAAGAAAGTTTTGCATTCTTCTGGCCACGAAAGTCTCATATTTGTGCTATTTAAGGTGTGCATAATTAATTGGATAGTTATTTTCGTAGTTGGTTCACTGCCTATTATGGTGTTATCCCCAATCAGTTCTATATCCATAGATACATATTACAATAGGATTATGCATTATGCCTACTGGTGGGGGAAAGTTTGTCAGCCACCCCCCTGTTGAAACATTTAATTCATCTCCATGTGCATTTTTTTACGAGTTTTATTGCCATTCAAAGTGTGTCAAGCAATGATAGAAATAACTTGCAATAGTTCAACTTGAATTTTCCTATAGTAGATACAAGTTCAATTCTAATGCTCCATGTATTATTTTTAATACAAAATGTGTCCAACTAGTTATAAGTTCATCATGATGAAGATGTTGGTGTGTTTCAGGCAATACAACTGAGAGTTATAAGGTCAATGATTTGAATGTGGAAGCAGAAGAATCTGGAGATGATGAGGATGATGTAGATTGGGAGGAAGGCTGAATTAATGGTTCAGCTTCCTGTGATGTGTATGCCATTGACAAAGGGTAATGGGTGATTTATATGTCGCACTCGTTCTCGTATAATCATGTGCTCTTTCAAAGATATGAAGCCCCTTCTAAGTGTTCGTTAGTAACAATCAGTTTCATCTATCATTTTTCTGACATTGTGCCAACAGTTGCTGAGGGAAGTCCAAAAGATGATTTTTATTTGGTCTTAATAAATGGATTTGGCGAAGTTGTTGTGAACTATGGACAAGGCAAGCGGTAGTGTTACAAAAGCGTTTTTATCATAACTTGCAAGCCTGTTTTTCAGTTGTACTTTCTAGTTTGTGTGTTATTATTATTTTTTTTTTTTTGGTTTTTACCGAAGGAACCTGAAGTGTTAATTTGAACACTGTATCTATGTAGAAAAAACAAACATTGGTAAGAAGACAATTATCTTCGTTGCCATGTCGTTTCTATGCTTTGCAACATATTGCAGAGATACAAATTCAAAACTCAAAACTTGTTGGATGCTCATCTTTTAAAACTGTGACTGTAAGAATACCTGAATTTAATTTTTAGTTCCATCGTTGTGAAATATCAATGTCGCGAATAAACTGTTGGGGTTAAGCAAAACTCAGAGATTGGAATTATTTTGTACTAAGATTATAGAAAAACAAACCTTTTAATCTAAAAGTTTGATATCCATATTATGTTAAGGGTAAATTTTACTTTATTTAATAAGTTTATGTTTTAGTTACTCAATTTTAAAAAAAATTATAAAATGGTCATTGAACTATTTTAAAATTTTAATTTAGCCACTGAACTATTAAGAAGTTTTTATTTAATTCACAGGGTTGTTAGGTTTTTTTTCTTTTTAAAAGTTCGGTTAGCGGGCTCTAAGCAACTATTTGATGATTGATATACTAATCAACGAGTAGAAGAACATACTTTGATTCAAGTTGATTTGATTGGACAACAAAGTTGTTTGGATTTTTGTTTGCAGATTCATGACGTTTAAAGTAATTTCGTTAAAAAATTGAATTGTAGAAAAGAAGAGTTTTCAATTGGTGCAGACGATGCAAATAGAAAAAGGCTATATAATAGTGATTTAATAGTCCAATGATTATATTATAACTTTCAAATAGTTTAATAACTAAAATATAATCTTATTAATAGATTAGTGAACTTATATATATATATTGTTTGAATAGAAAATATATATTATTTAATGGCTGATACAAAATTGGAAGACAATGCAACCATCATCCATGTGAAGCATTGAATTTGCAAGCTTCCTCGAAAAGATGATATATTTTTGTTTCAAAGGTGATGAGAAGCTAGCTTGTAGTTGCATTGCAATAACTTTCAAAATTTTCAAGCAATGACTTTATTTATTTATTTCATAGATCCTCAGAACTAAATCTCATCAATGCTCTTAAAGGGCTACAAGTACAAGTCTCAAAAAGCACTACCCTTCGTCATGATTTATTTTCTGGTCTGCAGTTACATCAAATTGGATTGAAAATTAAGCAGTAGGCAAACTCTTCCAATATTAATTTTATATTCTCAAGAATTTAAGAGAAATCGAATTTTGTGATATTTCACAATTCAAAGTAACTATAAAATAGCTACAGCTTTAGTGCAATCCAGAAATTGAGATGTCCTGTGCCAATGGTCTCAAATTATTATTCATAAAATAATAGAATTTTTTTTTTAAAAATATCTTTCAAAGAAAAAAAATGAAAAGTGGACTGGAAATGAATGGTTTGACGGAGACCTGTTTTCCCTTCCCGGACCAGAATGAATGTTTAATTCCGTCTGAAATCACACACAAAAGGTTAAGACACAAAACATGGACTTAGCAAATTAGTATCCACCCTCATACAACTTAGCAAAGGTCAGTGCACTTTCACCTGCTCCCAGATATCTCTATTCTTTCTCAAGTTTATCACCCATGGAAACTCAATCCCCCATACACATACATGTAAACTAAACATATTTCTACTTTAAATTTAAATGCTTTTAAGCTTTAATATATCATTTAACATTCTTTTTTCTAATATCGTCTTTGTATAATTTTTAACCTAAACATGTTTGCTACATGACATGCAGTACTAAATTAAGGGTTATATATATATATATATAAATATTAAAAGAATACCTTGGGGATTCTGCTATTTGGTTAGCGCATAAGAAGCTAATATTGCCAAAGTACAAAAATATTAAAATATTAAAAATAGAAAAACTTGTGATAAATAGAGCTTAATTCCTTGCTTTCATATGGTCTAATCCTTTAATTGGAACTTTTTTCTTGGAAACTTTAAGCCCAAATAGCCGAGAGAGACATAAGACCAGCCCCAAGGAGATGAGAAAACACTGGCTCCAACTTGAAGTATTCCATTGTTTTGTAACTTTGGATTCATGAAATCAGCTGCTAGAAGATCCACCAACGCCATGTATATTAAGATCCCAGATGATGCCGCGTTCAGTAATCCTTCCACAATCAGTGCAGTTGGGCTGTTCTCATCGTATGCATTTGTTATTGCTATTCCTATAGCCATTCCTGCTGGTGTTGTCAGGAGTATGAACATACAGATGATTTTCGGTTTGCTTTGTTTTCTCTTCATCACCCTCGTGGCTCTCTTGGGATTTGTGAAGGTGAGATTTGGTGTAATGAGATGTAGCAAACACATCAAACGTGCCATTGGCAGCCGTCACAGCCATCAGCAGGGATTTAAATTATAGTTGCGGCCGCGTTTTCGGTCATTTTATGTTTATCGCTATTGCGAATATAACGGATCATTATGGATATCATGGTCGTGGTTTTTTTTTTTTTAAATTTGCACAACTTATTATAAAACATAATAATTATAATTATAATTATAAAAATCACTTTTAATAATTTTAGGGTGTCTTCTAACACTTACGAACTTTTATTAATATGAGAACACTATTTTTACTATCATTGATTATTCTCATATTTATTTACTTAATTTTCTAAAAATATTATATAAACTAATAACAAAGTAAAAAATAGGAAATATTAAACATTCTTCATATTTAATAAGTTTGAAAGTTTTTATAGATAAAATAATTGAAAATTCATATATGAGAGTGGTCTTCAAAATTTCTTGACACTTTGAAAATGGTGAATATATCAAAACATCCTATGCTACAAAAGCAAAAAAGAATAGATAAATGTATAGATTCTCATTAATTATTCTTATTTCCTACCACATTCTCACTCTCATTCTACCTTCATATATAATTTAACATGCTTCAATTCTTAATTATCTTTCCATAAAATATACTCCTATCATTTATCTAAAGATATATTTTAAATGTTTTAATATCATTAAAATTAAAAATATTAACAAAAGTTTTCTTTAAAAAGAAACATACCTTACAAATAGTGATAGTGGTACGATTTAGTTTTCACCAATTAGTGGAATGAGGAGGAGGATCAAATCCTTCACCTTCACTTTGAGAGCGTTTTGACTTGATTCTCTTGGCCTTTGTCCAAATATATATATATATATATATATATAAGTAACATTTTCACATTGGTTTTCATATAATTGATATGGAGAATATATTTGAGGAGTTGGATACATGAGAGGTGGAGGCGGTAAGCTGTGAAAATTTTAGGGGTCGAATGAAATTTTATTTTTTTATAGTTTATATCTTTATAATTTGTAAAGGATTAAATCGAATTTTTATAATTTTAGGGGGCCAATGTGTAATTTTACCTTTACTAATTTAAAATTTTTAAAAATTATAAGGGCCTAAATAATAATTTTACATTTTAGGGGGGCCGGGGCCCATGCCAGCCCCCCTCTAGATTCGCCTCTGGGTGGAGGTGAGTGATATACTAGTGGTGGAGGATGCATTTGAGGCTGATATGACACGTCATAATTAGGAAATGGTGGATAATAACCATATGGTTGTGGATAACCATGTGAAGGTTCAAAATATAAAAGTTGTTCTGGCGGATAAAAACCTTGAGTGCTAGTAGATGAATCACTATACCCAAGGTTACTAGAACTCGGTCTCCTACCAGATGAAGAGCCTACAGAAGTATGCTTCTTGCCTTTTCCTTTTGATGGAGCTCTAGGTTCACTTCTATCTCTCCTAGGTTTAGGAAACATATTTCCATCAAATTCTGATCTATCATAGAAATGTCCACTAGTGGTATCAACCCCATATTCTCCTCCATACCGACTAGAAGACCTAATTTCACCTCTATCACCACTATGTCCATCATTGTCATCAATTGGACTTAAACCATTACCATCGAGTCCATCGCCACTCTGACTTGGCATTCCACTAGAACTTGAATGAGACAAATTTTGTTGTTGAGATTGATCAACATTCATTTCATCATCAGAGGTATCCACAAGCAACATACCAACATTTTCACCATCTAACAATGATTCTCTTTCTCTTGAAGCCATTCTGATTTCTGATAGTAGATCAACCTCTTCAAAGATAAGATCAAGGCTGATAGGATTAAAACTAGCGTTTATATCATCAATGCTTTTTTTTTTGATGCCTTATATGAAGCCTCATATTATAGTAGGTAAACACTAGTTTCTCAAGTTTTTTATACTTCAACCTATTTCTTGCATTGGCATGAATATAACTAAATGTGCTCCAATTTCGTTCCCAATTTGATGTAGAAGTTGTTTGACTAAGCACTTTAATTGCTAATTTTTGTAACTTAGGAACACATGTGCCGTATATTATCCACTACTCAGTTGCATAATATTATTTAAATTTTAAAATAACTTCAAAATGTACAATATGATTAAATAATATAAATTAAATTAAATTATTTAATTAACTATTTACCTTGATTCATTTGCTTCCAAGCTCTTTGTGCTTGTGGAGTACCAAATGTTTCATGTTTATCTCTAAATAGTAACAACTGCATAAATAAAACATAGAGTAAAAATGGAAAAAATAATTCTATTTCAAATTATGTAACTAAGTTACAAATACTAGTACTTGAGTCTAACCTGATTAACCATTTTGACTTGAGTATCAAGAGAATGTTCTAATCTTTCAATTACTGATCTTGTACCTTCTAATGTTTCTATTAGTACATTCTCAGAATGTTCCATCCCAAATTGAAATTGAAGATTGAGAAAATAACCTAAGCATAATTTATAAGAATATCATCAAAAAAATAATAATTTAAAGCTTAAAATAATAAAATATAAAAAAATAATTCTTAATTATATGAAACATTTTATCGTACCAGCTGAATGCAAGTCGGAATGCATAAAATTTCATCTATTATCAATAATCTTTTCGTACTCGGTGAAATATTGATAATCTTGTTGAATTACTTGTTTAGCTCTATCAACAACCTCATAAATAAAGCCCATTGTTGGTTTTTCATCACCATCCACAAGTCTCAATACTTTTACCAAAGGCTCATAAACTTTTATGAGGCATTGGCTTTTTTCCAAAAATCTTTTCTCAAAACAACTTTTTTGACTTTATAAGCAGACCCTGACTTTTGCTGTCCCCATTTTGGTTCTTTAAATTCCTAAATATTCATAAGAAAAATTTTAAAATAATATAATTTAAATTATTTGAAACTAATAAAATCATTAAAGGTTGCTATATTTAAGTAATTATATTAACTAATTATAAAATACTAACCTTTGAATTAAACATTTCTCTCAGACCTTGCTTTTGCCTTGTTATCTCTTCAAGTTGAACGAAATAAGTTGTAAATCGAGTAAGAGGGGGTCGAAGTATTTGCTTCCCTTGTGTATATTTCTCCATCAAATCAACAGTCCAAATGTGATTGTATATAAAGCAAGTCACTTTCTTTGCCTCATCTAACACTTTTGTTACACTGGGCTTTTTCCCAATATTTTCAAGGCATAAATCTAAACAATGAGCTGCAAATGAGGTCTATATAGATGCTTTCTTTTCAACATTAATTTTTTTCCAGCAACTTTCATTGCTGTCTCATTATCAGTCACTATTTGAACAATGTAACTTTCTCCAATTTCTTCTACAACTGAATCTAACAAATTGTAGTAGAATTCAACATCTCTACTATGAACACTCAAGACATCCATAGATTTCTAAAAATTGGTTCCTTTATTGCAATAAACAAGGAAATTAATTATGTGCATTTGATTCAAATTGTTGGTCTAACCATCACACATTAGAGTTGCACCTAATTCTTTCCAATGAGTCTTTAGTCTATTTACCCAATCACGAACTCATTGATGCTTTGACTCCAAATACACATCTGAAACCTTATAAAGTGTTGGGAGCTTTACACCTTATCCAACTTCTATAGACACTTGAATTAAGTTATACAACCATGGAGAGCTTACTAATTGAAAAAGAAGTCACTCATATATTAAAAATTTAGATACCGCTTCACCTATATTCCTGCGTAAAGTCTTTAAAAAGAGTCACTGATCTTTGGTTGTTTTAAGCTTTTGCTTCTAGCCAATTCATGTATAGCTTCACCTATATGATGAAAATTTAAGACAATTACGAAATATAATTAGATTATGTGATAAATATAAAATATTTTAATTTACATTTAGACATTTCATCTTATTTCAAACAAAATTGAAGTTTATTTCATTTAAGAATTCATGTACCCATGTATCTTTATTTAATAAGTATATTTATAGTTCTCATTTACTTATATAAACTCTAAAATATTAACGTATTGGTATCATTATATTATATCATTCATATCATGTTGATTTTATATCATTCAATCGTAACTGTGTCTTGTTTTTTTTTTTTTTTAAAGATGAGTATCCATCTCTAAACAATCTCTATCCTCTCCATTATCAGGTATATATATATATTCACTCCCTCTCCCATCTTCAATATTCAAACTTTGAAACTCTTCACTGAGCTTCTCAACTGGGTTGGGCTCTGTTTTCAGCTGCAGCCATGATCAACTTCAAACAACCTCAGGTTTTGACCTTTTTTTGCTGCTTTTTAATCCTGATTCCTTCCCTAGTACAAGGGGAATGTACCTGTGAACCAGAAGAAGAAGATCGCAATAAGTCTCTAGCGCTTAAATATAAGATAGCTGCTATAGCCTCCATCCTCGTTGCGGGAGCCATCGGTGTTTGCTTCCCTCTGCTCGGGAAAGTCATCGAGGCTTTACGTCCCGATAAAAATCTTTTTTCTTAATCAAAGCTTTCGCCGCCGGTGTGATATTGTCCACCGGCTTCATCCATGTTCTTCCGGATACCACTGAAAGCTTAACATCTCCTTGCCTCAATGAGAATCCTTGGGGAAAGTTTCCGTTCGCCGGACTGTTGGCTATGACGGCGGCCATTGGCACATTGATGGTTGATGTGTTTGCTACATCTCATTACACCAAATCTAACCTTCACAAAACCCAACAGAACCACGAGGGTGATGAAGAGAAAACAGCAAACCGAAAATCATCTGCATGTTCATACTCATGCCACCCAAGGCCATTCTCACGGTTTTGTTTCTATGCTTGAGCGTGCAGATCCAGCTCAGCTCCTTCGGCATCGAGTAGTATCTCAGGTAAATTTTATTTCATCAATCGTGATTTTGGTTTTTGTTATTTTTTCTATATTTTGCTTAGATAAATATATGATATTTAATGATTTATATATACACATCTACATATATATATATATATATATATATCATATAATGCTTACTTTTACTTATAACACACAATTCTCAAATTGAAAGAATACATGTTTAAGTATACTTTGGACAATATCACACCGGCGGCGAAAGCTTTGATTAAGAAAAAAAGATTTTTATCGGGACGTAAAGCCTCGATGACTTTCCCGAGCAGAGGGAATCAAACACCGATGGCTCCCGCAACGAGGATGGAGGCTATAGCAGCTATCGTATATTTAAGCGCTAGAGACTTATTGCGATCTTCTTCTTCTGGTTCACAGGTACATTCCCCTTGTACTAGGGAAGGAATCAGGATTAAAAAGCAGCAAAAAAAGGTCAAAACCTGAGGTTGTTTGAAGTTGATCATGGCTGCAGCTGAAAACAGAGCCCAACCCAATTGAGAAGCTCAGTGAAGAGTTTCAAAGTTTGAATATTGAAGATGGGAGAGGGAGTGAATATATATGTATATATATATATCTACTAATGGAGAGGATACAGATTGTTTAGAGATGGAAGCCGAAACCTGTAAAGATTTGATACCTAGTTAAGGGAAAGAAAACATGAAATCTGAATGTCACCATATCTAACAAATCCAAATTTTCTCCCTTTAACTGATCTTTTCTTAGAGATGAACATGATAATCGCCTTTCCTTGTTTTTCGAAGATGTTGCGTAGCCTTCTCTCCAATGGAGTCTCGGTGGCATGTTCATGTTGCACGCCATTTAGATTGTTGAATTAGGAGAATGATACCCACATGCATTTTTTGAGGAATATTTGAGCTTAGAAGATTGGGTTTAAAGAAAGATTAGGATATGTTGCACGTCATGTTAGAATTACGTGATAAATAATGATAGACATGAGTATAATTGTGTTTGTCCTTTTATGAAAAGATATTTATAATTTATGATAAAATTTTTCTTTTCAAAAATATTTTAGTATAAGAATTACGTTTAATTAAATACTTTACCACCCTTAAAAAAAAACCTCATTATTATTCTAGTATTTAAACGATATTATATTAAAACAAGCAATACCGTTATATTCTAAATTGAGCTAATTAAGCAATAATTACCATGGGATCTTTATTTTTATTTAAAAAATAAAGGAAAAAGCTTTTGGTAAGCATTTAAGTTTCCAAAATGTGTTGGAAGATTAGACAAGTGCCCATTATTTTCTTCAACGTGGTCACCGACGAAGAAGCGTTTGAAAGAAGGAGATTTGCCATGCAAAAGTAATGACCTATCAAATCAACTACAAAATACGTATGCGGCTCCGGTGGAAATTAAATTGGAGTAAAGGGTATTATATATATTTTATATATACTTCTTATTTTTAATTACAATTTCCCAATTCACCTAAAATTTAATGAAATTTATATTATTATATATTAATATGCTAAATTTTTTAATTCGTATTTATATTGGTAAAAGTACGATGAAATTTATTGTACTAGAAATTAAATTATATTTATTTTTTTACCTTATATATTAGATTAAAGAGCAAATTGATTTTTTATTTTAAAATTTTCATCAATTTCTACTATTAAAAATTCACATGACTAACGGAATAATCAAACAAGTACTTGTAGGCTTAACTGAGCATTGCTTCTCAAAAATACTTTTGAGGTTAAAGGCATTTTTTGTGCCATAAACAATACTAAACAAATCATTTTTGGAGTAAAAAGTGTTATTGAAAAGCGCTTTTGAACCCAAAAGCAAAATCAATTTTTTCTAGTTTTTATTTTTGACAAAAGCGCTTTTAAGAACAAAAGATAATTTTAACTCTGATAAAGTATTTTATATAATATTTATATTAGGTATGTAATTACTTTTCTATTGAAATTTGTTTTAAATATATAATATTATACATATATTTTATTAGTTATATTTTAATTTTAAAATATAGTTTATATATTCAATTAAATTTTATAAAAATTAATATTAATTGTTTAAAAAATTTAAAATTTATATTTCATATATAAAATATTAACAATAAATTATAATAATTTTTTATTCTTACTAAAATATCATAAATATTAATTAAGTTGATTATTATTTAAATGCATATTTGTTACTTTATATTTTATAACATTATGTTTAAAATAGACATTTTTTTCCTCAAAAGCACATTTTAATAACAATATTAAACACTTCAATCTTAAAAAAAAATTAGAAGTATTTTTCAAAATCACTTTTCACCACACTTGTTTAAAGTACTTCTAAAAGTAATACCAAACTAGCTCAGAAAGATCAATTTTAACAAGATAAATAGATAATTTTTTAATGAAGCAATATAATGATACCAATACGTTAATATTTTAGAGTTTATATAAATAAATGAGCACTATAAATATACCTATTAAATAAAGATACATGGGTACATGAATTCTAAAATGAAATAAACTTTAATTTTGTTTGAAATAAGATAGAAATGTTTAAATGTAAACTAAAATTTTTATATTTATCAAATAATCTAATTATATTTCATAATTATCTTAAATTTTCATCATATTTCTCGAACAATTATGCTTTTTAATTTATCAAACAATATCTAACCTTTTCAAATAATTTAATTTTACTCTTAGATGCCTCATGTTTTGGTGCATTTTCTTTCCCCAAAAACTAAACAATTGGAACTATTTTTACACTAGAATAAAAATAAAATCCCACCTTTTAATTTACAATTAATTATATTACGATCATCTTAAAAAGTATAGTTTTTAGGCACCAATAAAATAATGTCATGTTTTTAAATTTTAAAGATAACAAAATATTATTATACACCCATTTGTATCTAATGTCTTCTCTAACTTAATTTAACTTTAATTAAATTACTTAAAATAATTACTTTTTAAATTATAAACTAATATTTTCTTCTTTTACAAATTTTAATCATTTTATTTTTTCATAAGTTAATATTTTTTATTTTGTGCAACCAATTTAAAATAATAATAATTTTGTGCAATTTTTTTCATGTCACTGACACATAATTTTGGTAATTATTTTACCTTGAACTCAAAACCTCGAACCTTGAACCTTAAACATTAAACCTCGAGATTTAGGGTTTGAGTTTGAGATTTAAATATTAAGCTTTAAGATTTAGGGTTTACGAATTTAGAGTTTAAGGTTTATAGATTTTGAGTTTAGAGTTCAAGTTTATGTTTCAAGGGTTTAGGATTAGAGTTCAAGGTTCAAGGTTCAATGTTTTTGGGTTACGAGTTCGAGGTTTAGGTTTAGGGTTTTATATTTTTTATTTAGGGTTTGGGATTATCAAAATCATGTGTCAACGACATGAAAAAATTATTTAAATGTAATTAAATAATTAGAAATGGATTATGAATAAAGTTGTAGGAAGGGTCCATAAAATAATTTATCTATGGATGGATGTAAAATAATAATTTCATGTTTTTAAAATTTGATGATGTGAAAAAATTTATTAGTTTATTAGTGCCTAAAAGCTTCATTTTAGGATATTTTTATGTAAGTTATTCCCTTATATTTATTGTTTAGATAGGAAATATATGATATTTAATGATTTATATTATATATATATATATATATTCATATAATGCTTAATTTTACTTATAACACATAATTCTCAAATTAAAAGAATACATGTTTAAGTATACTTAAATTTGTATCCTTTTATCGTTATTAAGTGAAAACTTTTTTATTTATAAAAAATAATAATGTAATTTTAACATTTTAACAAAAAATTATAACTTTTAACCCTTCCAACATTATATAATTTTATCCGTCCTTTTAAATAAAATTTCTAAATTCATTTTTGCAATAACAAAAAAAATTGGAGAACAAGCCATCATCCATTTCAGGAATTTGCAGATAACTTTTGAAAACATTTGAGTGAATTGCTTCTCTGCATCTGTCTACTTTCTCAGGTTTTCAAAGTTGTCTTTCTCTGCTCTCCTCCACCTTTCATTTCACTATAACTTAATAATTTTTTACAATCGTTTTCAAATGAAATTCCAATTTTTCTTTTTTAAATAAACAATGAAATTGCGCTGACAAACTCAGAGACGCCACTTTTTTGACTTTGACACTGCACACTGCACATGGATCCTCAGAAATAAGAGCAAAGTCATCAATGCTTTTGAAAGGTTACAGTTACAAGTTTATAACACTCGATAAGCACTACCCATCTTCATGATTTTAAGTGAGACCTATGCGAAAGAAAAGTGGACTGGAAATGAATGGTTTGATAGTTACCTGCTTTACCTTCCCGGACCAGAATGAATGTTAATTCCGTCTGAAAACACTCATACAAAAAAGGGCTTGGCATTAGATTGGGGATTCCTTATCCAACCTTTTTATTTAAATAAAATAAAATAAAATAAAATAAATAACTAAAATAGCATGCCTGAATAGGAATTGGTGAGACCTAAATATTTTAAATCATTACTAAATTTAATACCGCTAATTTGACAAACGACATTAATAAAATTATATTATTTTAATAAATAATTTAATAAGCATGTTATTTTAATTATTAATTTTATTTTTTGTATTATTTAAGGTAAAAACCGGATTATCCTAAATGTTAGACACAAAACATGGGCTTAGCAAATTAGCATCCACCCTCGTACAACTTATCAAAGGTCCCTTGGACTTCCACATGCTCCCAAATATCTCTGTTCTTTATCACCCATCTTATCTATTTGGAAACTCAATCCCACAAACTCAATATATTTTACTTTAAATTTAGATGCTTTTAAGGTTTAATATATCATTTTCACATCTTGTTCTAATGTCGTATTTGTGTCATTTTTTGGAATTGAATGTATAACCCAATCTATGGGGCAATGTGATTAAAGAGATTTTTATAGGAATAAATTTTAAGATTATTCATAAACTTTGATTTAATGTGTAATTACATATATAAATTTTAATTTAGTGTAATTAAAATTTAAAATTCTAATTATTGTTCAAATATATACTTGAAAATTTAATTTTGGTTTATCATATATATTTAAAAAATAAATACATTAATTTATTTTATATTGGATAAATATAATTATTGTTATATGTAATATATAAACATAAAATGATGTAATAATAATTGTGTTAATAATTTATCGAATTAAATCAAATCAAAATATCATGAAAAAATTATACAAAATTAAAATTCATATATACAATTACATATTAAACCATAATTCATATATAATTTTAAAATTTATCCCGAATAACTAATTACAAATATATATATTTTAATATGAAAGGATACCGAATTTCTTTATAAGGATTTAAAACCATAATTTCCCTCCCCTTTTTTTTTTTAATGTATGAACCCGATGAAAGAATGTCAACATATACAAATTAAGAAATAGAGGTTGAAAGGTTTTCGTCTTCTCCGTGGTTTTTATTAAATTAGGATAAAAAAATTCAAAATGGGACGGGGCGGTATTAATTACCAAAATAGGTGAAAATGGTGTCCCATAAGCGGCACCACTTCTCCCCTAAGATGACATCGCCCCTAGCAGACCGACACCCCACCACGAAGATTGGTTTGCAATGGATGCACCGGGGTAAATAATACACGCATAGGCGGCACCAAGCCCTTAAATCCTTTCCCTTCCCCCCCCCCCAACAACATTGAGTGAAGCTCAGAGAAAAGAAGGAGCAACGGAGAAAGAAAAGAAGGAAGGAAGAAGAAAGAAAAAAAGAAAAGAAGGAAGGAAGGAAGGAAGGAAGAAAGAAAAGAAGGAAGGAAGAAGGAAAAGAAATTAGGAGAAAATTAGGTATAATTTTTTAAAATAATATTTATGTTGTTAATTTTTTTATTTTTATTAAATTATTTTGTTATATGTTAGTTTTTATTTTATGATATATTTGTTGTTAGTAGTTTATAATGTAAGTAGTTTAAGAGTTTATAATAATTTTATTAAATTTATTATATGTTAATTTATATTTTATGACTTAGTTTATAAGTAACATTAGTTGTTTAAGTAGTAGTTAGTTAGTAACTAAGTTAAATACTATTATGATTAATAGGTAGTTAGAATAGAAACCCTAAAAAATATTTAATTATGTTAGTTAGCTAATAATTTATTATGTTAGTGTGTATTAATATGTTAGTTTTAACTCTAACATGATTTTAGTTAGTATATTATTATTAGTTAAACTTTAATAATTAATTTAGTTAGTATATATATAAAATAATTATTATTATTGTTAGTGTAATATTATCGTTAATAAAAAAAGGTAAATGTGACAGTGTTAAGTATTATGTTACTATTGTTAGTAATATATTATAGTTATTGTTAGTATAAAGAACATTAAAATAATACATAAAATATTATTATAAAAAATAATATAAAATAATAAAATACGAAAATAGTATATTTTTTAAAGTAATAGTATTTGAGAAAAAGAAAATACGAATAAATAGTTAAAATAAGTGGATTTTATTAAATTGATATATAAAAGTAATAAAACAATACATTTAAAATATTACGTAGTAAAAGAAATAATATCAAATAATAAAAAAGAAAATAGTAAAATAAAATATTTGATTTATTATGCACTAAAATGTGTCTGTAGATAATATATTTGAATGATTATGTATGAAAATAATATAAAATAATTAAAAACAAAAATAGTAAAATAAACTATTTGATTTATTATGCACTAAAATGTATCTCATAGATAATATATTTGAATGATTATGTACGAAAATAATATAAAATAATTAAAACGAAAATAGTAAAATAAAATATTTGATTTATTATGCACTAAAATGTATACGTAGATAATATATTTGAATGCTTATGTACGAAAATAATATAAAATAATTAAAAACGAAAATAGTAAAATAAAATATTTGATTTATTATGCACTAAAATGTCTCATAGATAATATATTTAAATGCTTATGTACGAAAATAATATAAAATAATTAAAACGAAAATAGTAAAATAAAATATTTGATTTATTATGCACTAAAATGTATACTAGATAATATATTTGAATGCTTATGTACGAAAATAATATAAAATAATTAAAACGGACAAAGGCTAGTAATAGAAAAGCTATACATATATCGTAATATTATTATTAAGGAATCGTAAAAACTATATTATTACTTTAGCTATGTTAATATAATATTATTATGAAGAAACCGTAAATATTATTATTAGTTATTATCATTGTTTATAAAAAAACTCTAATTAATATTTAACTTAATATTATGATGTTTGTATAAATAATAAAATATTATATTTATTATGCATCGTTGACATGATATTCTTATTATATGATTAGTATTGGCATGTTATTTGTTACTAATTGAATATAGATTTATTATTTTTATGTAGGTAAAAATTTGATTTGAGACGGAAATGGCTTCATTGATTAGTAAAGTTCCTCAAATATGCGACGCTGCTAAAAATATGGTAATGTATTGTTATTTATTAATTACAAGTTATATTAACAAAATAGCTACATAATAAATTATGTTATTCTACATAAGTAGTAATCTTTTATGATTTAACATCGTCAGGACTCGTGACTGTATTACGGGCGGGTGAATGGCCTAAAAATCCCCGAATGAACGATCGATGCCATATATAGAGCAAGCCGGATTCGGTCAAGAAGATCGATCCGGACGCTTGACTTGCGGTATGATTTAATATCCGCACTAGTCGGCGTTGGCGCCGGAGACCCACACTTTTCATTTTCCGTGTGGAGAGTGCAGTCACTCTAGAGGATGTTGCACCGCACTTGGGCTCCCAATTGACGGAGTCCGTTACGAGCGCTGGTAGATGGTGACCGTTACCCTCCGTCGAGCCTACTAGGGCACCCGTGATTTGCATCGATGGAAAATATTTACGTAATTAAAATTTACATGGTCGAGAACGAGGTACCAACATATATCACCGATGCCACTGAAGGCGACTTGATGTGCGCGATAAGCACTACCCAGGGTTTTTTATCAAAATAGTGTAGGAAAAAAAATAGAAATAAGATGTGATCTAGAAATTACCGAAATAGGGTGGTGGGGTGGTCACGTCACTCCTATAGGCGGCACCACCCCAGTGTCAAGATCCCCTGCAAGAAACAAAGAATAAAACTTACAAGAAATAGTAGCAAAACAGTGTGAGGCATGCATGCAAACAGTAGAAACTGAACAATGCAATGGCAGAGGCGGCATTAGACCTGGAAAATGCACTGCCAGAGGCGGCACTAATGTGGAGAATGGCCTCCCACAGGCGGCACCTGCATGGCCGTTTGTCCTCTTCTGCACTGGGACCTTAAATGGTCCCTCCTCCTCCCCCAACCCCCATAAGGAGAAGGAAATGAAGCGGAAGGACCCTTAGGAAGAAGAAAGAAACAAGGAAGAAAGAAAAGAAGGAAGGAAGAAAGAAAGAAAGAAGGAAGGAAGAAGAAAGAAAGAAGGAAGAATGGAAAAAAAAAATTAGGAGAAAATTAGGTATAATTTTTTAAAATAATGTTTGTGTTTTGATTTTTTATTTTATTAAATTATTTTATTATATGTTAATTTTTATTTTATGACTTATTTGTTGTTAGTAGTTTATAATATAAGTAGTTTAAGTAGTTTATAATAATTTTATTATATGTTAATTTTATTTTATGACTTAGTTTATAACTAACATTAGTAGTTTAAGTAGTAGTTAGTTAGTAAGTTAGTTAAATACTATTATGATTGGTAGGTAGTTAGAATAGAAACCCTAAAAAATTTAATTATGTTAGTTAATAAATTATGTTAGTGTGTATTAATATGTTAGTTTTAACTCTAACATTATTTTAGTTAGTATATTGTTATTAGTTAAACTTTAATAATTAATTTAGTTAGTATATATATAAAACAATTATTATTATTATTAGTGTAATATTGTCGTTAGTAAAAATGGTAAATGTTATTTTATTTAGTATTATATTACTATTGTTAGTAATATATTATAGTTATTGTTAGTATAAAAATATTAAAATAATACATAAAACATTATGTATAAAAATAAATAATATAAAATAATAAAATACGAAAATAATATATTTTTTAAAGAAATAGAATTTGAGAAAAGGAAAATACGAATAAATAGTTAAAATAAGTGGGTTTTACTAAATTGATATATAAAAAGTGATAAAACAATACATTTGAAATATTACGTCAGTAAAAGAAATAATATAAAATAATAAAATACGAAAATAGTAAAATAATATATTTGATTTATTATGCACTAAAATGTGTCTGTAAATAATATATTTAAATTATTATGTACTAAAATAATATAAAATAAAACGGACAAAGGCTCGTAATATATAATAATAATGTACTAAATTATTATTTGTTAATCAATGGTTTTATTAGAAAAGGTATATGTATACATAATATTGTTATTAAGGAATCGTAAAAATTATTATTATTACTTTAGCTATGTTAATATAATATTATTATTAAGAAACCGTAAATATTGTTATTAGTTATTATCATTATTTGTAAAAACTCTAATTAATATTTGACTTAATACTATGATGTTTGTATAAATAATAAAATATTATATTTATTATGCGTCGTTTACATGATGTTCTTATTATATTATTAGTATTGGCATGTTATTTGTTACTAATTGAATATAGATTTATTGTTTTTATGTAGGTAAAAATTGATTTGAGACCGAAATGGCTTCATTGATTAGTAAAGTTCTCACATATGCGATACTGCTAATAATATGGTAATGTATTGTTATTTATTAATCACAAAGTTATATTAACAAAATAGCTACATAATAAATTATGTTATTATACATAAGTAGTAATCTTTTATGATTTAACATCATCAGACTCGCATCAGTGTATTACGGGGCGGTGAATGGCGAAGAAATCCGGATGAACGATCGATGCCATATATAGATCAAGTCGATTCAATTAAAGACCGATCCGGACGCTTGACTTGCGGTATGATTTAATATCCGCACTAGTCGAGCGTTGCGCCGGAGACCAATACTTTTCATTTTCCGTGTGGAGAGTGCAATCATTCTAGAGGATGTTGCATCGTAGCTTGGGCTCCCAATTGACGGGAGTCCCGTTATGGGCGTCGGTCAGATGGTGACCGCTTACCTCCGCCGAGCCTACTAGGGCACTCGTGACGGTAATAATGGAGAATATTTTACGTAATTAAAATTTACATGGTGAGAGCGAGGTACGAACATATATCACCGATGCCACCAAGGCGACTTGATGTGCGCTTAGTCGGCGTACATTATGCACATCATAGGGGTATATCGATGCCCAGTGCAAACAATAATAGGGTTCATATTCGCACCTACCCTATTGGTCGATTTAAGCAATGCTCGTCAGATAGTTGGGCTCGCAGCTTTACGTGGTTGTACCGTGAGCTTTGTGGACGACCGACCCAACGACCGGAGACATAGGCGGATGCCTTACACTATTGCGATCCTGGCTCAGATCGGATGCCATTCTTGGCATCGCCACCCACCAACCATACGTATATCCATTAGTGAACAGTGATAAAATATAACTTGTTTTTAATTGAAATTTCTTTATATTGATACTATTTGACTTAATTTTTTTTGTAGGTGGAGTATTTATCCGGGTATCGGAGTCGTCGACATCGTCCCAATATACCGCTTATGATTGAACAACATGCCGGGGGAAGGTAAGCGATTCCAATATTAGTTACGTAGTAGTTTGTATATCTTACGCACACTGTGTTTAATTTTAACAATGTTATTAATCGTGCAGTTTATATGGATGCCATACTGTAGACCGAAAATTGAAGCCGTTATACCCCTGTCCTCCTATATCTACTCGTATATGTGGTGCACAAATGCACCAATTGTCTGTTTCCATGTAGTAGAGTGGTATCACAGGACCGAGTCTTTGCGACAATTTGGTTGCGCCCAATACATCCCGGAACCGCCGTGCAGTGGGAGAGGTTCATTGCAAAAATAAGAGAGGAGACCGACTTGGATTGGGGGTTCCATTGCCATCTGCTTAGCTATCCACGCCTTTCGATATGATACTCGACATCGAATCGTGCTTGTATTTCAAAGAATCAAGATCAAACTTTAATAGTCGGCATGTCCTTCACCATTGGCATGATACATGTACATATAGTTTTGGAATCAAGTTTTCGATGATCTTCATCATACACGGTCGATCTACATGTGTGAGGCCCAACCAATTTTCTTATCTCCCACATCTGCGATTTTTGAATGAATGCATCAGATCCGCCAATTGCGACTTTCACTGCCTTCCAACACACCGCAATATATACTGTCGATTTAGACTCTGCGACTTTGTAATCCACTGATATATCCATGCTATACCGCTTAATAGCAAATCGCACTCTTCTTTACTTTTGAATCTACGCCTACGAATAACTCCTCATGATCCGAATTCTGGCGACCGGTGAGCATGACATATTTCGTGGTACTCCGGAAACTTAGTTACACGCTACTGGTCGGGGTCTATGAGCGACATGTGTGGCCTAGGATTATTGTGTATCGTAATACATCGTGATCGGTTCCCGGCGTAAGACGCACTCTCGTTCCCATCGTCATTCACGCCTTCATCGTCAATATCATCGTATATCGTCCATATCGGATCACCGTCAATATCGACCTCTTCCTCACAATGATCACAACTATCGTGTCCATCATCACCAACGACATCAATATCGGTGTAATATTAAGATCGATATCGATCCCATGTATACCGAGTCGGCATCAACATACGATATTGGAGGCACTATGCACGGTTCTTCACCCCATGTTCTTCACCATATGCATTGATGTCTTCATTTTTGCACAATACCGACTAACTCAAAGAAATAAGTGAATCGGTGGATTTTGTTACTCCCATTCCCACAAAGAAAGAGCGATCATTGTCTCCACGTCTTCGCGTCTACAAGTTCTATTTCGTGAATTTGATCGAATCAATAAATCGAAACTTGTAGAAAATTCTCAAATCGATCTCTCACAACGCCTAACAATTTTTGCGTTAATCCTTCCTTCATATCATCCAACGAGACATTTCTATTAAATCTCATTGCTATTTATTGCCG
Source organism: Gossypium rotundifolium (assembly GCA_025506655.1). Taxonomy (NCBI): domain Eukaryota; kingdom Viridiplantae; phylum Streptophyta; class Magnoliopsida; order Malvales; family Malvaceae; genus Gossypium; species Gossypium rotundifolium. The sequence goes on along the minus strand of CP106732.1, from coordinate 154,272,662 downwards.
ACATTCAAATATGCATCCAACGGTTGTTGTCAAGATGATTCCATCGAAATAAACGATACGAAAACTCGATCATCCATCTTCAATGGTCAATCTGCTAAAAATAAACAAAATTTCTCAAACAAAATTTAAAACATAACATTCACAATAAAAAATAATTAATATAAACAAATAACTTACTAACAAATCAAAATAAACAAACAAAATAGAATAGCTTTAAAACAAAACTAAAAATTTAAAAATAACAAAAATAATAATTAGGTTTTTACTATACTAACAATATTAATAATACTAACTAAAATATTAACTTTTTAGAGTAATACTTAAGTATTAATATACTAACAAACAATATATTATTTTAAGATTCTAAGGGTTTTAAAGTAATGTTTATTAGTGTACTAACACATTAATATACATACTAACTAACAATATATTATTTTAGGGTTTTTAACTAACATATTAATATACTAACACATTAATATACATACTAACTAACATTAATATACTAACACTTTTCTCAAATTCGATTTCTTTTAAAAATATATTGTTTTCGTATCTTATTATTTTATATTTTTATTTTAATACATAATGTTTTCTATATTATTTTAATGTTTTTTATACTAACAATAATTATAATATATTATCAACAATAATAATATAATACTAATTAAAATAACATTTACCATTTTTACTAACAACAATATTACACTAGCAATAATAATAACTATTCTATATACTATCTAAATTAATCATTAAGGATTAACTAATAACAATATACTAAATAAAATAATGTTAGTGTTAAAAACTAACACATTAATATATACTAACATACTAACTAAGTTAACATAACTATTTTTTTAGGGTTTTAAGGTTTAACCTACTAATCCTAAGTAAGTAACAATACTTATTAATAGTTTACTACAACAAATAACTAATAAAATAAAATTTAATATCTAATATAATAATATACTAACAACAAAGAACACAAACATTATTTCAAGAAAAATATACCTAATTTTCCTAATGTTTTTTCCCCTGATTTCTTCATTCTTCCTTCTTTCTTTCTTCTTCCTCTTTCTTTTCCGCGCCTCCTCCTCCTCCTTCTTCTTCTTCTGCAGCAAGAACCTTTCCGGTGACGAGGGAGCTATTTAACGTGGGTGGTGCCGCCTCGCCAAGCCATTGACACGGCTTGGTGCCACCTCCGCAAGACATTGTCCGTGGTGCCGCCTATTGCGCACCATTGTTCGCTTTTTCGCTTTGTAAGCTTTATTTAAGCTGTTTAATGTATTTACATATAACTGCTTGTAATTTCTTTGCATGGGGTTGACACTGTGGTGGTGCCGCCTATGGGAGTGGCGTGACCACCCTGGCCACCCCATTTCGGTAATTAATCTGGATCACATCCCATTTCGGTTCTTTTTTTTTTCCTACACTATTTTGATAAAAAACCCCACTACCCATCTTCATGATTTTTAAGTGAAAGACTGGAAATGAATGGTTTGACAAGCACTGCTTTCCTTCCCGGACGTAATGAATGTTAATTCCGTCGAAAACACTCATACAAAAAAGGGCTTGGCATTAGATTGGGAATTCCTTATCCGACCTTTTTACTTAAATAAAATAAAATAAATAAATAACTAAAATAGCATGCCCGAATAGGAATTGGTGACATTTGAATACTTTAAATCATTATATTTAAGTTTAATCTTGTCAATTTGACAGACGACACCAATAAAATTATATCATTTTAATAAATAATCTAATGGGCATGTTATTTCAATTATTAATTTTATTTTTTTGTATTATTTAAGGTAAAAACCGGATTATCCTAAATGTTAGGCACAAAACATGGGCTTAGCAAATTAGCATCCACCCTCGTACAACTTATCAAGGTCCCTTGGACTTCCACATGCTCCCAAATATCTCTGTTCTTTCTAAAGTTTATCACCCATCTTATCTATTTGGAAACTCAATCCCACAAACTCAATATATTTTTACTTTAAATTTAGATGCTTTTAAGGTTTAATATATCATTTTCACATCTTGTTCTAATGTCGTATTTGTGTCATTTTTTGGAATTGAATGTATAACCCAATCTATGGGGCAATGTGATTAAAGATATTTTTCATAGGAATAAATTTTAAGATTATCCATAAACTTTGATTTAATGTGTAATTGCATATATAAATTTTTATTTAGTATAATTAAAATTTGAAATTCTAATTATGGTTCAAATATATACTTGAAAATTTAATTTTAGTTTATCATATACATTTAAAAAAATAAATACATCAATTTATTTTTATATTGGATAAATATAATTATTGTTATATGCAATATATAAACATAAAATGATGTAATAACAATAATTGTGTTAATAATTTACCGAATTAGATCAAATCAAAATATCATGAAAAAATTACACAAAATTAAAATTCATATATACAATTACATATTAAACCATAATTCATATATAATTTTAAAATTTATCCTAATAACTAATTACAAATATATATTTTTAATATGAAAGGATACCTGAATTTCTTTATAAGGATTTAAAACCATAATTTCCCCTTTTTTTTTTTTAATGTATGAACCCGATGAAAGAATGTCAACATATACAAATTAAGAAATAGAGGTTGAAAGGTTTTCGTCTTCTCCAGGCCCAGCTCAAAATTAATGATATATAGATGCTATTTCTTTTTATTTTACTATAAATTCAAATGTTGACTTTCATAATTTTATTTTATGCAAATAATAAATAAAATAAATATTTATTATGATACTCATATAATAGATATTAAGGTCCCACCTGATGTGGCGATGAACAAGGTCTAACAGTTTTTATTCTTTAGTAAATATATTATTATAAGGATATTTATTTTCTATAAAATTACCAAAAATTATTATTTTAAAGTAAAAAATATTATTATAAGGGTGTTTATTTATTTTATATTATTATATAAAATCTAAAAATTAGAGGCAAGATAGATTTAAACTTAAAACAATATGATTTTTAACATCTATAACTTTAATATTTTAACTAAAGCCCCACTCATTTTTTATTCAATTATTTTATAAATATTTTTATTATATAATTTTTTTCAATCACATCATTAATGTATAATAATTTAGTAATTAAAGAAAATGATGTAATATTTTTGATAAAATGAAAATTCAAACTCACACTAATCTTAAAAAAGTGATCGCATACAAAAAATACCTAACTTCAAACTTAACAAAAGATATTCGTCATTCACCTTCTAATTTGTTTATTAACAATAACATGTGGACTAAAGTGAAAAAATGGTGATATTAATTAGTCTCAAATAATTATTTTATAAAAGAAAATAAAAGAAGAAACTAAAATTGGATTGGGTATTAAGTTGATGGATGAATATAATGGAAATGTACCAAGTTTCTAGCTGTATAAGGTAGCTGAGTTTTCTATTTGGATTATAGAAACTGACATTCTTATAAATTTCTTTGGGCGGAGACTTTTAGTTAATGAGGACATAGAAAATCACATCATGCCTCTTGGGATTCCCCAACTCGCCCTAACAAACACGTTTCAAAATTCCTGGTATTTGGTTAGTGCATACGAAGCTAATTTTGCAATTAACAATAGAAAAGCTTGTGATTCTATAAACACACATATAAACTTCTTGCTTCCATATAGTCAAACTTTTTAATCAATACTATGTTTTTGTGTAAAAGCAACCAAAGCAAAACCCCCCGAATTTAAGCCCAAATAGCCAAGAGAGACATAAGACCAGCCCCGAGGAGAAGAGAAACACTGGCTCCAACTTGAAGTATTCCATTGTTTTGTAACTTTGGGTTCATGAAATCAGCGGCTAGAAGATCCACCAACGCCATGTATATTAAGATCCCAGATGATGCCGCGTTCAATAATCCTTCCACAATCAGTGCCGTTGGGCTGTTCTCATCGTATGCATTTGTTATTGCTATTCCTAGAGCGATTCCTACTGGTGTTGTCAGCGAGAAAAACAGTGACATGATTGCAACCGATCGACCCTTGAATTTAGCCTTTAAAAAACCATTCAATGCTAATGAATACAACAAACTCCTGACAAAGAGTAGGTCTTAAGCATGGGTTTGAATTTACCTGAGAAATGCATCCGCCAAGTCCCATGCCTTCGAAGAACTGATGAAAGGTGAGTGCTGCCACCAAAGGTTTTATAGTCTTTGGACTTTCTGAAGCACCCAATGATATCCCTATGATCACAGAGTGCACCACTATGCCCAATTCCAATACCTTTGAACATCAATCAGACAAACAGTTACAGAAAATATAGAAAAAAATAACAAAAACCAATATCACGATTAATGAAATAAAATTTACCTGCGATACTACTCGATGCCGAAGGAGCTGAGCTGGATCTGCACGCTCAAGCATAGAAACAGAACCGTGAGAATGGCCATGGGTGGCATGAGTATGAACATGCAGATGATTTTCGGTTTGCTCTGTTTTCTCTTCATCACCCTCGTGGTGCTGTTGGGTTTTGTGAAGGTTAGATTTGGTGTAATGAGATGTAGCAAACACATCAACCATCAATGTGCCAATGGCCGCCGTCATAGCCAACAGTCCGGCGAAAGGAAACTTTCCCCAAGGATTCTCATTGAGGCAAGGAGATGTTAAGCTTTCAGTGGCATCCGGAAGAACATGGATGAAGCCGGTGGACAATATCACACCGGCGGCGAAAGCTTTGATTAAGAAAAAAAGATTTCTATCGGGACGTAAAGCCTCGATGACTTTCCCGAGCAGAGGGAAGCAAACACCGATGGCTCCCGCAACGAGGATGGAGGCTATAGCAGCTAATTTATATTTAAGCGCTAGAGACTTATTGCGATCTTCTTCTTCTGGTTCACAGGTACATTCCCCTTGTACTAGGGAAGGAATCAGGATTAAAAAGCAGCAAAAAAAGGTCAAAACCTGAGGTTGTTTGAAGTTGATCATGGCTGCAGCTGAAAACAGAGCCCAACACAATTGAGAAGCTCAGTGAAGAGTTTCAAAGTTTGAATATTGAAGATGGGAGAGGGAGTGAATATATATATATATCTGATAATGGAGGGGATAGAGATTGTTTAGAGATGGAAGCCGAAACCTGTAAAGATTTGATACCTAGTTAAGGGAAAGAAAACATGAAATCTGAAATCATTAAGGGCCCATGATATGGACTTCCATACAGCAGGTTTTGGTTTGGCTACATAAAAGTCTGATTTGGAAAAGTCAACTAAAGAAATATATATGCAATATTACAACTAAAAACTTTTTTTTTTTCTTAAATAAAACCTAAAAGAATGGTAAAAAACAGAATAAAAGATTATTTTCTTAATTTGAAGAAACAATTAATAGAAAATTTGAAGGTATTAGTTGATGGTAGGATGAGAGCAGAAATGAAGATTAAATTTATGATGGCAGTGAAATCGTAGATCAAGGAGTTAATATTTCAATAATTAAAAAAAAAAGGGGTTTCCTAATAAAAATGGTGAAATGAGAGATTTCCGTGAAGACTTGGAGATGCTGAGAGATGTCGAGATAGTGTCGACATAGAAAGAGTTAAATAAGAAGATTGAATGCATTCCCACTGTCCAAGTCATGCTTTAATGGAGTGAATTAAATTAGAATGTCGATATATGTTACATGTGCGTGGCTTGTTCTCAAGAAAGGTATTATTGACATAAAGTTTAAGAACATAAAAGATGCCTAATATCATATTCATCACCCCATAACCGTCATCAAAATCCAAACCAAAATAACAAGAATATAGACTAGAAATACAGAGATTATCTTGATAGCTTTATATAAAGGTGATGAAGCTCTTCACTAAGAGGGCTGAGAACAGGTGGCATGCTAATAAACAATCGAATTGCATGAACCAAACCTTAATTTCATGCACCAACCAACCTTAATTCTGTATACATTTCTAAAATAGAAGAAATAAATTTATAAAACTAGTATTTTCAATTTTTACAAATTAAATATGTGAACTTATTCTCCATCATATATATGAAAAAAAAAGGGTATTGATTGTTTTAGTGGCTGTGAAGAAAAGAGAATCTGAGATGAGGTAGTTCAAATCATTTGTCAATTCTATTTTTTAATGTTCCAACTTGTTTACTTTGAAACACAAACCAAAAGTATTAGAATTTTGATTTTCATTAAAATATATAGCACTGATTTTAAGGTGGAGAGGGCCAATTCCCATGGGAAAAAAAAAAAAATAAAACAAACTAGAGAGGACCAAGCTTAGCTTTAGCTTAAACAATGCTATATCCAGGACTTACTTGTTTCTTAAGGCCGTTTTTCTTTTTATATTTCACTTTTTTAGTATAACATTTTATTTAATTTTTCTAGTAATATGGACTTTCGTAAACCATAATTGTAGCTGATATTATCAGTTTGCTATTATATCATTTTGTTTGTATATGATATGTTATAAAAGGCAAAAGAAATCAGATTTTCTTTTGATTTTCAGTATTTTTATTTGAATTTAAATCTGTTCAAGAGTAAAAGGTTGAAAATCAAGAAGAAAAATATTATTTGTCAATCGTTATAAAATTTTTGATTAATTTAACAAAAGTATCCCAAGACTTTCAATTACAAATCATATAATTTCTTTAATTATTATCATGTAATTTTATTCTTAATTAAAAATCAATAATTTATCTTTAACTTTTTATCCTTAATTAATTATTTAATATATTTTTAATCATATATATACTTTATATAATGTCTATCCTTATTTTCTATACTTTCTTAATACATCTTAATAAATATATCTAATTTTTATCCTTAATTAATAATTTAATATGTATAATTTAATATATATGTAATATAAAGTAACAAGCATGAGTATTTTAATAAATTTTGAGTTTTAGGTTAGTTTTTAGTTTCAAAATATTTTTTATGTTATGAATATCTTATTAAGTGGATGTCCATCATGATTAAGATAAAGTTTTAATAGTTATTAGACTTAGATCTCTACTTCTTTTATACTTCTTATACCTATAAATAGAGATTCTGATGAAGCATTGTACTCAGCCCTTTTGATCAATAAAGTACATCCTCTATTGCTTTCATATTTTCCTTATTCTTTATTTTCTCCATCTCTCTTTATTTTATAACACATTATCAACACGATCTTGCTCAAAGTGATAGTTCTTTTTATCGACGATTAAATTTATCCTCCATGATTTTTGTCACATCCTGAATTTGTGGGGCTTTGCATTTGATGTGCTGTGATGTGTTGTTGTGCTTAATATGCTAGTTAGAATGTTTTAGGGGTCCAGAATGGGCTCGGAGTTGGGCCGAGGCCTTAGCAAAAATTTGTTGTTGGGCACTCCAGTGGAGAGCCAGCAGGGTTAGGACTTAAAAGGTATAATTTGAGCTTTAAAACACAAAATGGGCTTGTAGCCCAGTGGAAGGTGGCATCACATAGGGGCTATAAGGGGGCGTAAAGAGGTCCAAGGTTCGAGTCGCATGTTACCCATTCATTTTAATTAATTTGGCATTAGCAGGGAGCAAGAGTGGAGTTCACTTGAATGCTTGAAATTGTGGAACTGATTGAGGTGGATAATGCGGATAATGTGGTTGATAATGTCTTCGATAAAGGGAAGAGGAGATGGCGTTATCCTTGTCACTTGTGGATGAAGGATCGATGATGATAAGGAGAAAGTTTAGGAGTTATCGGTGATCGAGGTGGTGGCGAATTTCCAACTCTAAGGGGAGGGGAATCGGTTTGAGTGGCTTAGAGGTGCCAAAATTTCCTGTTGATAGGATGGGTTTTAGTTTTCAAAATGGGCATTTTCGGTATTTGTTTAGTAAGTCTTGAAATTACATTTAAGTGAGAGGAGTACTTCTTCATCTTCGGTACTGGGGTTCTTATTCTCTTACTCTCTTCTCTCATTTTCTGCTAAAGCCGAAAACCCTTAATCCCATTCTCTCATCTTCACTTGTATGCTTAAGCCGAAAGTCCCCTGTCCATTCTTTTTCTCTTTGCCGAATTCTTCATTAAGTCGAATCTTCATAGATCTCTTTGCATCATCTTTTCTTTTTGATTTTCTTAGAAGCCGAAATCTGCTGGGAGTAGCTGAATCTTTTGGTGTTAAGATCGAATCATTGAGATCCTAAAAGATGAAAATCGCTAGTCTCTAAACTCTATCTCTTTCGGGATTTCGAGGTAAGGGTTCTCTTTAGATTTTCGTTAAGTTTGTTTATCGTATTCGTGATCTTAACCCTATGTTATGGATTAACAACCATATGTTATGATGGTAGCAACTGATAAGGTCTTTTGATGGAATCAAATGTCAATCAGGCGAAGGAAGGGATTGGACCCGTAAACCCAACCCTTAAGTTTAAAAAGCATTCGGTGTCTGCCGTCAGAGATTGGCCACTGGGTTGTGGACCGACTACAGAATAAAACCCTAGGCAGTTAGTAGTCGTATCGGCTACTGACAGTGTCGACATAGAAATTGTCGTCTTGTTTGTAATCAGGTGTGTAGATCTTTATAACATTAGTTTCTGTATTAAACCTGTTATGGGCTGAAAAGTCGGAAAAGGCTGTATGGACAGTCGAATAACCCTTAGGGGTTAGGCAAAGGATGCCAGGTACAAAAACATAGCAAATTCTCTATGTGTATCGATGTATATGATAACCTGTTATCTTGTGGATGGTATATTGTTCTTGCTTTTGCATGTATGTATGCATGGGATGGGGTTAATATGATGAAGATGAAGAGCATGCTTAATAGGTTACTTAGTGATTGGTGGCTCTGCCACATTTCATTATAAGGTCACATGGTGATCGGTGGCTCTGCCACATTTGATTTTAAGGTCACATAGTGATCGGTATTATAACTGACAGCACAACTGTCAAGATGGTGTGTAGCGGATGGATAGTTGATTGTAGAAATCCCCGCGGTGTGATGGCTGGTAAGGGTTGGCGTGTAGAGGATGGAATTTTAAGTTGGGTTGGGTCATATCGCATGTACTTGTTCTGCTGTCATTATGTGTGGGTTGAGGCCCAGTATGCGATTGTGGGCCTCAAGTAGTTTATGTGGTTCAGGGATTTGCATACTGAGTCTTGCTGACTCACCCTCTGTTTTTCTTAACCTTTCAGATGAGTAGTAGATCGTGGATACGGGAGCCGAGGCGGACTCGAGGGGCCATAAAGTCTTTTATTTAAGTAAGCTTATTTTCGGTTTTTCTTTAGTTTTAAATTTTGGGTTTGTTTTCGTTAGCATGTAATAAGGCCTCTTTGCTTAAACTTTCGGTTCCTAGTGGCTAATGATTATGAATTATAAATTTATATTTTAAGGACTTAATCATATGAAGTACTAAAAATAAGAGTTTCAAACACGCTTAACGCAAAACAACGGTTTTCATAAAAAAACTTATTTAACGGATATCAGAATAAAACAAACTGAGATTTTTGAACCCAACAAAGGAAGTTTCCAACACATAGTGCTACCGAAAAATTACTTTTTCCCAAATCCATGTTTTTACAAAGTAACCAGAAAATTTAAAATTTAACATTCGACCTGTAGCATGCTAGATCTGGTCGTAGAGTTTGGGTCGGGTTTGGGGTGTTACATTTTTGGCATCAGAGCTCGGTTGCAAAGCTCGGGCTGTGAAATGAGTCCAGTAGTGTTTTATAGATTGATGAGAATTTAAGAAAAATGCTTTGGGTTGAGATATGGCTTTCGAGTCTAGCGTCACCTGATCCACGCAGGTAAGTATTCTAACTCTTGATAAGGTATGCATGTTGGGTTTGATGGGCTTTATGGGGACGTAGACTAGCATGTTAGGAATTAATGGACCTTAGGCCTAGTTTAAACAACTCTTCAAATTCATAAGACTTAATCTAACTAAACATATCCGTGAACAAGTTGTTGGGTTAGGGTGTGGCAACAGGCGTACGCATGTCTAGGATTGGATTCAGGGAGAGCTTGGTACTTAAGCGGCCCTAGTGGCCCACCTCCTCTTTTTTGGAATCCTACCTGGTGCGTAGTGTCTGTTCACCTTAGCCGCGAGGACTTGTTAACGGGCCAAAGTTCATAACTAAAACCCGAAAGGAACCCAATACCCTATCTTTATAAAATTACTAATATGCCCCTAGTTTTGTAAATTACTTAGAATACCCCCGGTTTGTGAAAATTACTGACATATCCTAGGTTTGTGAAAATTACTGAAATACCCCTAGTTTGCAAAATCACCAAAATACCAATGCTTTACGAAAATACCAAAATACCCTTATTTTGTAAAATCGCCAAGATACCTTATTTTGTGAGATTACAAAAATACCCCTGTAGGGTGAAATCACGAAAATACCCCTAGGTAGTGAAATGACGAAAATACTCTTGTGTGATGAATGTGAGTTTATGGATGTTACTCGTATGTTTGATGCATTTATGTGATACTCTGCTTGGGATGCATATGGATATTGAATGTATGTGGTTCCCAGAACTAGGAGATACAGACTTGAGACTGAACCTTGTAGAGATAATTTCGAATCTGAAAGAACTACTATTGAAACTACTTTCCATAAGATTGTTTGTTATTAATCAGTGAAAGAAATTATTAATCCATAAAACTTCTAATCAGATAAAAGCGAATCGGTAGTATGAGTACAAAGGACGAGGATGTCCTGCGCGTGGCCGTGGTAGGGGCAGGATGGCCTTGTCAGAACCAGTAGGATTTGGCCATGGGTCAAGAGATGAGATGCCAGTTCCACCAGCTGCGGAGGTGAAATTTCAAGACCAGACGGCCAGAGATGATGTGGTATCTCAAGTAATGTTACGGGTTTTAGAGAGAGTTGCTAGAGCAGGCATGGGTATGGGAGCTCGAAAATCTGTGTCGGAGTGACTTAGAGCCAATGGGGCAAAAATGTTAGCGAAATTTTTGGTATAGCCCCGAGTACAGCTGAGTATTGGTTGGAGGCGGTTGAGCGCATAATAGATAATCTTGATTTCACGAAAGAGGAGAAATTGAAAGAGGTTGTATCTCTCCTGCGGGATTAAACGTATCAATGGTGGCTTACGGTTAAGGATGGTACGGCGACTGCCTGTATCATCTGAGATTTTTTCAGAATGGCGTTTTAGAGTAAATATATCGGGTCGAGTTATGTGGATGGACAGCACAGGGTATTTCTGAATCTGATTCAGGGAAGTAGGTCGGTGGCTACTTATGAAGCAGAATTCTTACGCCTTAGCCGTTATGCCCGAGGGATAGTGGCCACAGACCATGAACGTTGTGTTCGATTTGAAGATGGTCTGAGGATGATCCGCGTGTATTGATAGCCCCGCAGCGGGAGAGAGAATTTACTATTATTGTGGAAAAAGTTAAGATAGCTGAAAAGGTGAAGCGGATAGAAAAACTGAATCAGGATAAAGATAGGGGTAGAAGTAAGAGAAATTTTAGATCGTCAAGGGCAGTTGGGCGTACTCTGAAAAGACCTAGGTCAGATGGGCCGAGTAGAGTGAGAGACCTGCTGCTACTAGCCAGGCACAGAGGTGTGCTCGATGTGGTAAATTTCATTCAGGTGAGTGTTGGTCGAGCAATGGGAAGTGTTTCAGGTGTGGATCTACAGACCATCAAATTAGAGACTGTCCACAGCTACGGGGCGGTGCAGAGCCTATAGGTCAGGGGAATGCTTAGCCGAGTAGAGGATGTCAGCAACCGCAGAGAGGTCGTGGTCCAGCCAAGGGTGATAACGGTTTCGTCGGCCGTGAGAGCATCAAAGTCGAGGTGAAACACTAAGGCGAGACAGCCGGGGTTAGTCTATGCTGCCAGACGTCGAGAGGAGGCCGATGCACCGGATGTCATAACCGGTACGTTTTTAATCTTTAGATTGCCTTACACTGCATTGATTGATATTGGGTCAACGTATTCATATGTTACTAGTAGGGTGTCTGGAACTTTAAGCATAGATTCTAAGATTTTCTCTAGGGAGATGACTGTAATTAGCCCGTTAGGACACTCTGTAGTGGTAAATAAGCTTTATCGGGAGGTACCTTTAGAAGTTCAGGGAACAGTTTTCCTGACTGATCTGATAGAATTACCGTTCGAGGAGTTTGATTTAATCTTAGGCATGGACTGGCTGGTGAGGTATCAAGCTAATATAGATTGTGCAGCCAAGCGTATGGTGTTAAAAACTTCCAAGGGTGGCAAAATATTGGTGATGGGTGAAAGGGGAAACTGTGTGTCGGATATGGTGACCGCCCTAAGAGCAGAAAAGATGGTGAGGAAAGGATGCGAGCCAATTCTAATGTTTGTTCGGGCACTGGAAGCCAATGAACTAACTGTCGGGGATGTTAGAATGGTGAAAGAATTTCCTGATGTTTTCCCAGAAGAGCTTCCGAGATTACTTTAAGCCGTGAAGTGGAGTTTAGTATTGATCTTTTTTCAAAAAGCATTGCAGATCTATTGCCCCATCTGAGAATGGCGCCAAAGGAGTTGGTGGAGTTAAAAATGTAGATACAAGAGTTGCTGAATAGAGGGTTTGTTCGACCAAGTGTGTCACCTTAGGGAGCGCCGTGTTATTCGTTAAGAAGAAGGATGGATCAATGCGTATGTGCATTGACTATCGTCAGTTGAATAAGTTGACAATCAAGAACAAATACCCGTTGCCGAGGATCGACGACTTGTTCGATCAGTTGAAGGGGGCTTCAGTCTTTTCAAAGATAGATCTGAGGTCAGGGTACCATCAGCTTAAGGTCAAGGAGGCGGATATTCATAGGACAGCTTTTAGGACTCGCTATAGTCACTACGAATTCATGGTGATGCCATTTGGATTGACCAATGCGCCAGCAGTATTTATGGACATGATGAACCGAGTGTTCCAACCCTACTTGGATCGGTTTATCGTGGTATTTATAGATGACATCTTGGTTTATTCAGGATTGGAGGAGGAGCATGATTCACACCTTTGAGTGGCTTTACAGATTTTGAGGGAGAAGCAGCTGTATGCCAAATTCAGTAAGTGCAAATTTTGGCTAAGGGAAGTTACTTTTTTAGGCCACGTTGTATCGGCAGAGGGGATTAGGGTTGACCCTCGAAAAATTGAAGCGGTGTTGAATTGGAAGCCGCCTAAGTCTGTAGCGAAAATTAAGTGTTTTCTTGGTCTGGTCGGGTATTACAGAAGGTTTGTTGAAGGATTTTCGTTGATTGCGGCACCGTTGACTGAGTTGCTGTAAAAATAAGTTATGTTTGTTTGGCCTGATAAGTAGTAAGAAAGGTTCGAGAGGTTAAAAAAGATATTACGGAGGCTCCTGTGTTGATTCAGCCGGAGGCCGAAAAGGAGTTCGTGATTTACTGTGATGCTTCACACACGGGGCTAGGATGTGTATTGATGCAAGGTGGAAAGGTTGTTGCGTATGCGTCTCGACAGTTAAGACCGCATGAATCAAATTATCCCACCCATGATTTGGAATTGACGGCAGTGGTTTTTGCCTTGAAGATCTGAGACATTATCTGTACGGGGAGAAATTCGTCATTTATACCGATCATAAGAGCTTAAAATACCTTTTGACCTAGAAGGAGTTGAATCTAAGGCAAATGAGGTGGATTGAGTTATTAAAGGACTATGACTGCTCGATCGAGTATCATCTGGGTAAAGCTAACGTGGTGGCAGATGCTCTGAGTCATAAAGTAATCTTAGACTTGAGGGCAATGTTTGCTCACCTCATTTTATACGATGATGGGAGTTTATTAGCTGAACTTCAAGTGAAACCCTCTTGGGTCAGTCAGGTTAAGGAGAAGCAGCAGACCAATGAGTTGCTAAATGAGAAGTTTCAGGTAGGATCAAGTGATGGATCAACAGAATTCGGTGTGAATGAAAAAGGGCTATTATGTTTTCGAGGAAGAATTTGCATGCCGAAAGATCCTGAGTTGAGGCGTAAGATTTTGCTAGAAGCACATGGTAGTCCATACGCTATGCACCCTAGAGGGAGTAAGATGTATCGAGATTTGTGAGAACAGTTCTGGTGGCCGAGCCTAAAGCGAGAGGTGACCGAATTTGTGAGTAAGTGTTTGACCTGTCAGCAGGTAAATGTAGAGCATTAGTTACCATCAAGGTTATTGTAGCCGGTGAAGATTCCACAGTAGAAATGGGAAAGAATCACAATAGACTTTGTTAGTGGGCTACCTTTCACGCCTACTAAGAAAGATTCGGTTTGGGTGATTGTTGACCATTTGACGAAGTTTGCTCATTTCATACCTGTACGTGTCGATTACTCTCTGCAGAGATTGGCTAGGTTATATATAGTAGAGGTAGTGAGGCTACATGGAGTACCAGTATCGATCATATCGGACAGGGGCCCGAAGTTCACGTCACGATTTTGGAAGGCGTTGCATCAAGCGTTGGGTACGAAATTAGATTTTAGTATAGCGTTTCATCCTCAGACCGATGGTCAGTCTGAACTGGTAATTCAGATCTTAGAGGACATGTTGAGAGGTTGTGTCATTGATTTCAGGGGTAGTTGGGAAGAGTTTTTACCGTTGGCGGAGTTTTCTTACAATAACAACTACTAGTCTAGTATTCAGATGACGCCCTATGAAGCATTATACGCGCGAAAGTGTCGTACTTCTACCTGTTGGACGGAGTTAGGGGAACATCAGATTTTGGGGCCAGAATTGGTTACCGAGACGGAGGAGATGGTTGAGTTAATTGGGCTCAATTAAAGGAAGCGTCGGACAGACAGAAGTCCTATGCTGATTTGAAGCGTAATGACATAGAGTTCACCGTGGAAGAAAGTGCTAAGGTTTGGACGAAAAGGTAAATTAAGTCCCAAATTCATCGAACCTTATCGGGTGTTGAAATGAATGGGACCGGTAGCCTATCAGCTTGAACTACCTTCAGAATTAAGCTAGATCCACAACGTATTTCATGTTTCTATGTTAAGATGCTATCATTCAGATCCATCTCATGTGGTGCTTGTGGAAGAAATCGAAGTAAGACCTAACCTATCCTTTAAGGAGGAACCAATGGAGATTCTGGATCATGATGTCAAAGTATTACGAAGGAAAACGGTTCCATTGGTTAAGGTTCTGTGGCGGAATCACGATTCTAAGGAGGATACTTGGGAACCAGAGGAAGCAATGCGGCAGCAATACCTGCATCTATTCTGACTAGGTAATTTCGAGGCCAAAATTTCTTTAAGGGGGTAGAACTGTCACATCCTGAATTTGTGGGGCTTTGCATTTGATGTGCTGTGATGTGTTGTTGTGCTTAATATGCTAGTTAGAGTGTTTTAGGGGTCCAAAATGGGTTCAGAGTTGGGCTGAGGCCTTAGCAAAACTTTGTTGTTGGGCACTCCAGTGGAGAGCCAGCAGGGTTAGGACTTAAAAGGTATAATTTGCGCTTTAAGACACAAAATGGACTTGTAGCCTAGTGGAAGGTGGCGTCACATAGGGGCTATAAGGGGGCGTGAAGAGGTCCAAGGTTCGAGTCGTATGTTACCCATTCATTTTAATTAATTTTGGCATTAGCAGGGAGCAGTAGTGGATTCGACTTGAATGCTTGAAATTAGGGAATTGATTGATGTGGATAATGCGGATAATGTGGTTGATAATGTACTGATAAAGGGAGGAGGAGATGGCGTTATCCATGTCACTTGTGGATGAAGGATCAAATGATGATAAGGGAGAAAGTTTAAGAGTTATCGGCTGATCAGGGTGGTGGCTGAATTTCCAACTCTAAGGGGGAGGGGGAATCAATTTTGAGTGGCTTAGGGGTGTCGAAATTTTCTTGTTGATAGGATGGGTTTTTAGTTTTCAAAATGGGCATTTTCGCCATTTGTTTAGTAAGTGCCAAAATTCTATTTAAGTGAGGGGAGTACTTCTTCATCTTCGACACTGGGGTTCTTATTCTCTTAATCTCTTCTCTCATTTTCTGCTAAAGCCAAAAACCCTTAATCCCATTATATCATCTTCACTTGTATGCTTAAGCTGAAAGTCCCCTATCTATTTTTTTTTTCTTTTTGCCGAATTCTTCATTAAGCCGAATAGATCTCTTTGCATCATCTTCTCTTTTTGATTTTCTCAGAAGCCGAAATCTGCTGGGAGTAGTCGAATCTTTTGGTGTTAAGATCGAAACATTTAGATCCCAAAAGCTGAAAATGGGATTTTGAGGTAAGGGTTCTCTTTAGATTTTTGTTAAGTTCGTTTATCGTATTCGTGATCTTAACCCTATGTTATGGATTAACAACCATATGTTATGATGGTAGCAACTGATAAGGTCTTTTGATGGAATTAAATGTCAATTAGGCGAAGGAGGGGATTGGACCCGTAAACCCAACCCCTAAGTTTAAGAAGCATTCGATGTCTGCCGTCAGAGATTGGCCACCGGGTTGTGGACCGGCTACAGAACAAAACCCTAGGCAGTTAGTAGTCGTATCGGCTACTGACAGTGTCGACATAGGAAGTATCATCTTGTCTGTAAATAGGTGTGTAGATCTTTATCACATTAGTTTTTATATTAAACTTGTTATGGGCTGAAAAGCCGGAGGAGGCTATATGGACAGTCGAAAAACGCGTAGGGGTTAGGCAAAGGATGCTAGGTACGAAAACATAGCAAATTCTCTATGTGTATCGATGTATGTGATAACATGTTATCTTGTAGATGGTATATTGTTTTTGCTTTTGCATGTATGTATGCATGGGATGGGGTTAATATGATGAAGAAGAAGAGCATGCTTAATAGGTCACTTAGTGATCGGTGGCTCTGCCATATTTTATTATAAGGTCACATGGTGATCGGTGGCTCTGCCACATTTGATTTTAAGGTCACATAGTGATCGGCATTATAACTGACAGCAGGACTGTCAAGATGGCGTGTAGCGAATGGTGGGTTGATTGTAGAAATCCCCGCGGTGTGATGGCTGGTAAGGGTTGGCGTATAGAGGATGGAATTTTCGGTTGGGTTGGGTCATATCGTAGGTACTTGTTTTGCTGTCATTATGTGTGGCCTGAGGCCTAGTATGCGATTGTGGGCCTCAAGTCATTTATGTGGTTTAGGGATTTGCACACTGAGTCTTGGTGACTCACCCTGTGTTTTTCTTAACCTTTCAGATAAGCAGTAAATCGTGGATACGGGAGCCGAGGCGGACTCGAGGGGCCATAAATCTTTTATTTAAGTAAACTTACTTCCGGTTTTTCTTTAGTTTTAAATTTTGGGTTTGTTTTCGTTAGCATGTAATAAGGCCTCTTAACTTAAACTTTCGATTCCTAGTGGCTAATGATTATGGATTATAAATTTATATTTTAAGGACTTAATCATAAGAAGTACTAAAAATAGGAGTTTCAAACACGCTTAACGCAAAACAACAGTTTTCATAAAAAAAACTTATTTAACGGATATTGGAATAAAACAAACTGAGATCTTCGAACCCAACAAAGCAAGTTTCCAACACATAGTGCTACCGAAAAATTACTTTTTCCCAAATCCATGTTTTTACAAAGTAACTAGAAAATTTGAACTTTAACATTCGACCTGTAGCATGCCAGATCTAGTCGTAGCGTTTGGCCTGGGTTTGGGGTGTTACAATTTTCAATTTCTTTGACGGCAAGATACAAAGTTTTTACAAGAAGTTTCTTTTATTTAATTTTTCATATTTGATTATTATTTTTCATTCTTCTTTCATTATATGTTATCATTGTTTTGATTAATTTATTTTACTTTTTGTTCTTAAGGATGTTGAAAGATTTGATACCGTTATCTATATGAAATCAATAATATTTTGAACTATCTCATACCTTCTAGTGATGATGATGATGTTAAAGATCTTTAAGTATATTTTACTATGTTTATTTATTGTTTATTATAATTGGATACTAATCATGACAACATGCATAGATAGATTTTGATTTGAAATCTCACGCATGTTTGCGATGGTGATTATGAAATAAAGAATCTATTGAGATGTTTATAAGTCCGTCCTACTAGATTTGTTGCATTCCCCGAAGTGAATGTAAACATAAAGAAAATAAAAGATATACTCATGGACCACTAAAAGTGGGAACATAGTAATAAATAAGAGAACAATGAGAGTTCTCAAGATAACTTTTGAAAGGGTAAAGATAACTTATGTTATCATTGTGATATGAAAGATTATTGGCCACATATGCGGCGTATTCCGAATATTTTGTTTCTGTTAATATTCTATCATTACAGATAGAAAATATTTATCTTATTTGGTACTGAAACAAACAAATATTATTCCAATATTTGATAATACAAAATTAGTTGAAAGTTCCAGAAGAGCTAATATATCACTATCTAAAAAGCACAAAATTTGTGATGGTTAATGCATTGCTTTTAAAAGTTATTTGTAATGGATCTCATATTGAGATTGTGAATGAGGAAAATATTATATTTCATATGAATAAAAAAAGGGGATTGAGTTATTAATTCATAATCTTTATGATATTTTTTGTCATCATCCCTATTAAAGGTTTGAAAGCAAAATATTTGAATGTGAAAGAGCTACTTATGAGCAATAGAATATGATAATTCTATCTAAAGCTTATTTGTGTTGGATGCACCTAAAGTTGCAAGTATTTTTTTAAAAACTGTGAGTATAACTCTACAGTATTCAAAATAAGTTCTTAATTAAAATTACGTGGTAAAATATTACTGATGAGAACTTGCAAGAGAAAACTTATGTCTAAAAAGTCATTGGTTATATACCTGTTATACACATGAAAAATAAGATCCACTTTTAAATTTTGCTATTAATAGATTTTTGGGCATTTGAAGATTTTGGCATATTCCCTGAAGCGAATACTGCTTATAATTATTTGGAAATTATATTTATTGAATTGGTGGCATTATAGACTTCACATTGATTTAGACATTTTCAGTAGTAAATGTCACAATAGTACTTATATGTGGATACAAATTAAAAGGAATGATAACAAAATTATCAATTTGTTACGATTTAGTACAATTGAAACACATGTTAAAGTAAACTAGAAGTTTACAAACACAAATGCATTTACTACTTGGCGTGACTAGTTAGACTATCCTAGATTGTATATGATGCGAAAATTAATTGAAAATTCATACGGACATCCATTAAAGAACCAGAAATATTCTTTAATTAAAAAATTCTCATTTGTTACTTGTTCTCAATAAAAATTGGTTCTTAGAAACTGTAATGCCCTAGATAATTTATTTATGCTTCTGTAAAATCTGACATAACTGTGTATCTGCTTTAGTGGTTAAGTGTTCTATGTGTTTGTGAGAGGTTCCAAGTTCAAGCCCTACCTTGAGCAAATTTTGGTCATTTTTGGAATTAAGCCCTATCTCTGTTCAGTGGGCTTATATTAGATTGCCTGCAAATTCATATCAGAATGAGCCTGCTGGTTCTAATTGTAGGGGTGTGGATGTGTTGGAGGTCCTGTGATCGAATCCTTGTGCGAGCGAGGGATTTTATTTTTGCTCATTTGACTGAAAGAGTTTGATTGTAATGAAAGACTGAGAGTGGGGGTTAGTGGGAGAAAAATATAGGATTTGGAGGTTATCAGAAAGGGGTATCTTTTTTTTTGCAAAATTTTCTCCCTCCTCCTAAGAAAACTAAAGTTGGTATCTTGTTTCTCTGTCGTTTCCCTTTCCTTTTTTTCCTTTTGGTTTTGATTCTTGTTTGTTGGCCGTCACACCTCTGTTTTTGTTATTCCTGTTTTCGTCACACGTTTCGGTAAGTGGAGCTTTGCTTTTCGATAACTTGTGTTTTTTTCAATGATTGATTGGGGTTATTGTTGTTTTGGGCAGCAACGAATCAAGAAGTTTGTGATTTTACTCTTGCGGGATAGTAGCTAATCGACCGAAGTGTTGGGGTAAGCGGTAGTGCTTGATTTGAGTTATAGTCAATTTTGGGTTTTGGTTTAACCGTGTATTAAGACTATTTTCGAGAGTTGGTATGCTAATTTTAGGTTCTAGAGTGTTCGTGTTTGTAGTAGCATCAAAACCATAGAAAAATGGGATTTGACAAAAGCTGAAATTTCAAACTGTCGACACCACACGGGCGTGTGGTCGCCCGTATGGTAGGCCCTGTGTGAGAACACGACCATGTGGTGGCTCGAGGGTGGCCGTGTGGGCCACACGGGTTAGGCCAAGTTGGGCATGTGGGCCACACGGGTGTGTAGGCCCACACAGGCACGACCCACGGGCGTGTGGGTCTCTGGGCCAGGTCATGTGATCCACACGGGCCAGGCCAATCTAGATGTGTGGGCCTACACGGGCAAGCCTCACGGGCGTGTGGTCCCATTTATCTGAGTTTTTCCCTAGGGTTGTACGAGCCGTCCCAATGACTGTGGGCCTACTATAGGGACGATAAAGGCTAAATAAACCCTAAACTGGATAATTTGATTGTTTGATATACTGATCTGATTAGGATACTGATGCACGTATACTTGCACTATTATCTGCATATCTGTTATTCATGTATGCTTATATGTAAGCATGTGAGCATGTTAGACTATTTATCTATATTTGTATCTTTATGTATCTGATAATGGGGATGGGATGATGTATATTGGAGGAAGTGTTCTAAAAGGCAATTTGTGCCTATTATCTGGCAGCACGGCTGCATTATATCTGTTATGTGTCGTATTGGTACAACATGATGTGTAGAGCTAGGTGGGTGTTTTAAACCCCACATGGTGTGTAGGGATGGTCGGAGATGGTGTGTAGAGGATGGCGGTAGGATATTTGATTTTTGAGTCTGATGTATACATTTATATTTGTATTTATATGTTTATTCGGTTTTATGTAATTGGCTTAAGACTATGATTTTATGATTTTATAAGTGCAAAAAGCGATATAAATACCAAAAGTAACTAAAATATTGAACGGATTCTAATTCTTTTGAATGAGAGCTTTGAAATTGATAATAGCGACGAGGGGCTAATTGTATGTGCATGCTTAATTCTATGGGGTTAGACACTAAGTTTACGTAAACTTACTCGTTGTTTGTTTGCTTGTTTAAATGATTAATTTGATTTATTAAAACAATTCATCTTGCTAATTTTGGTGAGTAATCCATTTTGCATGTCTTAGTTGAACATCTTGCGGATCTAGATTTGGTTTGTTACCCTAATCGAGAGCCCTCGATGACTACTTGTTCGAACTATATAGTTATGATTTAATTTTTATATTATATTATGTTTATTCTGGCTTTTATGTAATTGGACTTTACGGACTATTTTCTTTTAATTTGGGTTAGACTATGATTTTATGATTTTATAAATGCAAAAAGCGATATAACTTGAATAATTGACTCCTTTGAAGATGGTGCGCAACGGTGGATTTTACCAAAAGTAAGCCTTATGTTCCCCTATCTTTCCTTAAGTAATTGATTCCATGCCATAAGTTATCTATTTCCTTAATCCTTTGATACACTAACCAAAAATAACATGGTCAACACTTACCATATATGGAAAATTAAAATAAAAATTCATCTAGATGCTAAACAAGGGATTCGAACCTCTTCCCTCATGCTATAACTCATGCGCCAACACCACCATGCCATGTACTCAACTTATGACACTCATTAACACTTAATTTAACTTAAGTCTTAATTTTACTCGGATTTTTAGGGTGTTACAACTCTACCCTCCTTAAATCGTCCTCGAAATTTACAGTTGAAAAGAGGTGAGGTATTGTTGCCAAATTGCATCCTTAGGCTCCACGTAGCTTCCTCCACTCGTGGTTACGCCATAGAACTTTGACCAACGGCACGGTTTTTTCTTAGCACCTTGACATCTCGGTCTAAGATTTCCACTTGGTTCTTCTTCAAAAGACAAATCAATTCACTCTAATTCTTCTACGGTATAATGTGCGAAGGTAAAATATTGTCCTCACATCATCACAGATAACTCTTTGGCATCCAAAGCACGATAAAGGCTAGGAATGCTCCATATCCTTTCCGACCAAACCACATTTGCCGATAGTTCCTTCGCTCACCAATCATTATGACTTCCTTATCATTCGAGGTTCTTCGACATTCATTTTTCAAGACAATCCACTTGCGCTAGATGTTTAACCGACCAATCCATGCCTGAATGAGATCGAACTCACCGAAAGGTAGTTCCATCAAGTTTGCTAAGAATACCTCTTCTTGAATTTTCAAGGGCACGTCTTTAAATATTTTATTAACCATTACCGACTGTCCTAAAGGACTAATTACTGTCATCTCACTATCGGTAATTTGATTCTAATTTCGTGTTTCGAGATATGGCACTAGATACATATGAATGGGTAGAGCCAATATCTATTAAGGCAATAAGGTACATCAAAAATGAAGAACGTACAGCTTATCACATCGGTGCATTTCCTCTCGGCGTCTAACTGCATAGACCGATCCGGTATCTTGCATCCGCATTTCTCTAGGACCATTGCCTCGACCGATACACCTTGACCACGACCAGCTCCATTACCACCACGACTGGTCCACGACCTCTCGGTGGGCTGCCGATTACCCCCTGGCCGACTGTGCATCATTATTACGAACTTCTTGAGTCGTATCCATACGTCGAGGACAATTTTTGTACTGATGATCCATTGAACCGTATTTGTAGCATGCACCCGTTTTCCTCCAACATTCTCCAAAATGTCTTTTCCCACACTCGCAATCTCGACTCGATTATTTATTACCGGGTTCTACCTTGAGTGATTCATCATTCGAGGTTTCTTCTAGAATCTCTTTGAAGAACTGCATCATTGTGTCTCTCTCTTGTTTTAGAATTTTTCTGCTCGCTGCTCAATTCTTAGCCTCTTGGCTATTTTGGCCTTCTCCACAAGAGTCGAAAAATTTCTAACTTGTCGTGGAGCAATCGAAACCTCACTCATCATTAAGTCCATCCTCGAACGCACACAACGTTCGTGATCCGTTGCTACAATTGTCCCGGCATAACGGCTCGACGTAAAACTCGACTTCATATCTTGCCACGGTCTTACTTCCTTGGACAAGATTGAAATTCTTTCCTTCGACGTCTACATAACTTTCGTTCCAACGTATTTTCCTTGGAAGGCGCTTTAAAGAATTCCCAATTAATCGTCTGACGGTGCCTTCTCGAATAGTGAGCCACCACCGACACGCCTCATCTCTTAACAATGATACAGACTCCTCCGGTTTTGCTCGACAAGACATTCCATATCATCCATTATCCGTTCCACGACTTGAGCGAAGATTCACTACATTGAAGCTACACGAGAGACTCCTCTAAAACTTCGCATTATTTGACTTAAGTCGCTCGAAATTGACCCACGAGTTGTTGGCCCAATTCTAGTTCCAATGACCCTTCCAAGACTCACAGCATTGCTTGAGTCAATGCATTATCTTCTTCCATGTGATCGCGTGATCCCGTCTCACTTTCAATTGACGCAGGTGTGTCTACTTTCGACATATGATTTGGTGCTTCAGTCGTAGCACCTCGGCCTCTACCACGGCCACGTCTACCGTGTCCACGACCACGTCCTCTAGTGCTCATGATAGCTTGTTCGTTTTTATCTGATTACAAGTTTTATGAATCAAAAAATTTATTTCGGTGTTTATTAACGATATTTTATGAGAATTGAGATATAAAGTTGTTTTTCCGCAACATATCCTATAGTCTCAATCTCTACGGTTTTTTTTTACATCTAAAACTAGAAGTTCTAGAGTGTTCCTATGATTATATCATAGTAATTATTAAGCAATAAATACTTACTTGACTTGTTGCCGGATGCTTGTGGTGCCATACTGATCTTTTAAAATTTGAACGATTTCATACGTAAATTATTTGCGAACCCAAACCATGCCAAGTTTTTATGCATTAAGACTAGATTTGGTTTGTTACCCGAATCGAGCTATTTTTTTCAATAAGTTGAAAACTACAATATTAATTACAAGATTTAATAAAATTAGAAGAGTATTTGAATTTGATAAATATTTTTTTGCAAGTTAACACTAATGGAAAACTCAAATTTATTTTAATAAAACATCATATAATCTAGCCCATAATTAAAAGTCCAAAGTATAGTCATCCTTATTACAATATCCCAAAATAGTAAAAATATTTATTAAAAAGTTCGAGTAACCCACATCAATTTCTCAGCAGCAACTCACTTACCACCATTATTGGGCCGGATCATCAAGATATTATCTTTGGCTTGAGCCCAATTACGAATTCAACAATATATCATAAAATGAAATAAAATAATTTAAAAATGCATGAAAATGAATTTCCCAACCAAACCTAATATCCATCCGCTAACACCCCTGCACCAACCATCACACTTGTGGGATCAAGTCAACCCACCCCGCCAACACACCAATCGTAGGCATTAAGCCTTTTTATAATTGTGGCAAAGCCACCGAACTAGAGGCAATAAGCCATATTTATTTTTGTGGCAAGGCCACCGAACTAGAGGCAATAAGCCATATTTATTTTTGTGGCAAGGCCACCGAACTAGATTTTGGCAACAGGCCATTCTTCTCTTCATATACCCCACGCCATGCAATTATGCGTATATAACAAAATATAGTCATATAACAATTTTTATTTAATCCATAACATTGGTGGGTTTATCATTTAACATTTCATTTGGCCCAAGTCAAATAATTTAGCAATTTGCCCATTTAGCAGTTTAGTGGGCTTTGGCCCATTTATCAAACTAGAGTATTTTGACCCACTTTATCGAACTAGAGTATTTTGGCCCAATTTATCGAACTAGAGTATTTTTGGCCCAATTTATCGAACTAGAGTATTTTTGGCCCAATTTATCGAACTAGAGTATTTTTGGCCCAATTTATCGAACTAGAGTATTTGGCCCAATTTATCGAACTAGAGTATTTTGGCCCAATTTATCGAACTAGAGTATTTTGGGGCCCATTTTCACGAAACATACAATTTACATAATAACAAGTAATTTCTCGAGGGCGTTTTCGTAATTTTTACCATTTAGTCGTTTTTACGTATTTTCGTCAAAATATCAGTTTTTACGTTTTTACTTGATCTAGTCATTTTACGAGTTTTACTTCCATACCAAATTGACATCCAACCGAGAAATAGTGTGAAGTTACACACCTCGATACCTGAGAGTACTAATCCTTCTCGCTCCTCGGCACCTAAAACATATTTCGATCCGTTAGAACACTATTTCAGATAAACATACTTAATCGATAATAGATCCAAAATCTTACCCTCTTGATTTTGAATCACTTGATTTTCGACTTTTCCTTGTTTATTGATTCGTTAGTCGCGAGAATCCACCAACGTATAATGGCTCGAAGTTCGTGCCACTTCAATAATTGACTCCTTCGGAAGATGGTCCGCAACCGGTGGAAAATCCGATGCCAAAAGCGCTCTTCGTTTAAATGGGGATTCTGAGATCCGCCCTCTTAACGTGACTAAGCACCGCCTTTTCTTCCCTATTTTGAAAGTCTTCACAATCAAAGGAATATTAGTTAAATCTCAAATAATATCGAATAGTACTAGAGGCTTTAAAAGATGTGATTCCCTTACCACAATAAATCGACTCCAACGTTTCTACGATTCTCCCGATCACTTGAGTTCCGATCTTCCGTTATTGCACTATATAATAACGAATGAAGCGTTATTAGAACGAACGTTTATTTCGATCCAAAAAGGCCTTCATAACACCATTAATATTCGGTCATAACACTATTAATAAATCGAAAACGAAAAAGAAGAACCCCTTACCTATAATCCACGATCGAAAAGAAAGGATTGAGAAAGGTGTTTGTGATGGATGAAGATTTCGGCTATGTATGATCAAAGAAAAAGAAATAAAGATTTGGCTAAGGCACTCTAGCATTCGGCCAAGAGAGTGTTTGATGGAGAAACTTTGAATGAAAGAATTAAAATATGAAAGAAAGAGATGGTGATGATGTTGTTTGATTTCAAAGAGAAGAGAAGAAAAAGATGGATTTTAGGAGCTAGTACATTCGGCCATGGTAAAAGAAAAGAGAAAGGATGGTTCTTTTGGTATAGTTGATTTGGTACTCAAAGAAAAGACACAAAGCAATGGCTAAAGAAATAAAAAAAATGACCAAATGATCACAAAACTTGAGCTTTACCAATTGCACAATTCGCCAAGATGAAAGTTGAAAAGAGAAAACAAAAATTCTGCACAAGGTGCAAGGAATGACCAAAGAGAAAAGAAATTCTTAGCCAAAACTAACACAAAAATTCGGTTCCTCCCTATACCAAGTTGCCATCCAACACATGGTCAATTGGCCATGATTTTGTTTCCAAAATTTTCCCTTGATATGTGCCTTATGTTCCCCCTTTCTTTCCTTAAGTAATTGATTCCATGCCATAAGTTATCTATTTCCTTAATCCTTTGATACACTAACCAAAAATAACATGGTCAACACTTACCATATATGTTCTTGGCGACACTTGCTATACATGTGCAGAAAATTAAAAATAAAAATTCATCTAGATGCTAAACAAGGGATTCGAACCTCTTCCTCATGCTATAACTCATGCCAACACCACCATGCCATGTACTCAACTTATGACACTCATTAACACTTAATTTAACTTAAGTCTTAATGACATTTGCTTCTCTTCAATAAATTCTCAATTATTAAATTTATTCCATATCAAATTATGCTATACTCCTCTTTAGGACTTCAATAAGCACGAAAATAAAAGAAAGGAATTTTTCTTTAAAATCTAAACACCAATTCATGCAATATATATACTCGAATTTTTAGGGTGTTACACATCTTGTAACTTATGTTCACACACAAATGATTTAGCTGATTTGTTTATCAAATGCCTCCAACTAATAGCTAAACCATTACTTATGAGAACAAAACTTTCTATTTCAGCATAAGATTCATGCTTGTATTGATTTACATGTTGTACGCATCAAGCCAATAAATTATAAATACTCCCCATTACAATTGATTTTTGGTCAAGAGCCTAATATTTCCCATCATACAATTTTGGATGTGCGGTATATGTTCCAATTGCTCCACCACAACACACAAGTCATAATAAGAGATTGGGAATGTATATTTATATGAGTCTCCTTATAATATTTTTGAGCAATTAATTCAAGATTTAATTGTGACATGAGTTGTCAGTTTTCCCAACATTAGGGGAGAGAAACAATAACTTGTAATAAGTTAGGGGGAGAGTAATTGAACCAGAAGTTCAATAAGGATAACTCATTCTAAGTTAACTGTTAGATGTATTTACAACCTTGATGAGAATAACTAAGTGTTATAGACCATCTAATATTTTAATTTGAATCAAAGCCCTAGTAGGACAATCAGTTAGAATTTATAATAGATTGATCGGTTCCAAAGATGAAAATTATTCTAGATGGTCATATAGTGGAGACAGTGCTCCAGAAGAGACCCAAGACATAACTAATAAGTAAATCTTCAGAAGAGATCCGGTACTTGAAACTGAATTTTAAAATAATGAAAAAGAGATCTTGATAAGTTATGTTAATGCGAGAAAATGTGGAACCGAATAATAAAAGTGGTTGACAATGATTTTACATGCAATGTTATTATTGAAATAATGAAATAAAATGAAAATCTTGAATAAATCTATTGAGAAATATAGATATGGAATAAATTGATTAAAATAGAAAGACACAACTCAAGTGCAATTAAATTCATGGAGTTTTTGGACCAATAGTCCAAATATCTAAAGGTATAAAGCCATTAAGGGTGCAATTGAAATAGTTTTGCAAAAGGGAATAAAAATTTGAAGTTTTTCCCTTAGTCCTAGTATTGATTATAAAAAGATATAATATTCTTTTGTGGTGGATGCAATAACCTTTAGATATATTAAATTAACAATTCATAAAAAATTTAACTTGCGTCTAATGGTTATTGTTATAACCTTTTATGAATCATTATATAGTAAAGTTTATATTAAAACCCTTGAAGAATTTAGGATGCTAGAAGCATATTGAAATTCTAGAAATTGTTCATTTATATGAATTGAAATAATTTGAACATTATGTGGTAAATTTGTCCTAGTGAATAGTTGTTGAAGGAGGATTATAACATGATCCAAAATACCTATTTTTGTTTTTATAAAAGAATCATGATTAAAGTTTGTTATGATTATTTTTGAATCTCCTGAAGAGACCAAAATATATTTCCCTAAATTTCACTCACTCATGACTTTTAAAAGAATGGTAATATAAAGGCTTAGCAAATACATTCAATTAGTCATTTGAAAAACTAGTATTCAAGATTGAATACGTAGAATTATGAGAAAATATGTGATGTTTTTATGAGGGGGAGTAAATACGCGTTGCACTCTTTTTCCCTTAATCGAGATTTTGTCCCATTAGGTTTTCATGGTAAGGTTTTTAATGAGGCAGCATATTATGCATATTATGCATATTATAGATTGTGTACTCCTTTTCCTTCATTAGGTTTTTATCCCACAGGATTTTTCCTAATAAGGTTTTAACGAGGCACATTATCTATCAATGAACATCCAAGGGGGAGTGTCATGAATATCTTATCAAGTGGATGTCCATCATGATTAAGATAAAGTTTTAATGTATTTTAAATTCTAATAGTTATTAGAATTAGATCTCTACTTCTTTTATACTTTTTATACCTATAAATAGAGACTCTGATGAAGCATTGTAATCATCCCTTTTGATAAATAAAGTACCTTCTTTATTGCTTTCATATTTTCTTTATTCTTTATTTCCTCCATCTCTCTTTATTTTATAACACTTTAATTATTATACTATAATTTTTATGATTAATTAATAATGACTAATTTATCCTAATTTTCATCCTTAATCAATACTTTAATATATTTTTAATGATATGTATACCTTAATTAATCATTTTATCTTTACTTTTTTACTTTCTTAATACAATTATAAAAATAACCATAAAACCAACAGATCTCTCAAAAGTTGTTCTAAAAAACCTCAAAAAGTTTACTAAAACATAATTAATGGAATTTGATTGACTAGAAGTTTAGGTACAATTAATCTGTCTAACCACAAATACAAGTAACACTAATATAATCACGGAACAAATTTATTACCATATAAGTTGTAATATCCTGATTTTGTGGGCCTGTGCATTTGGTATGTTGCATGACTAAGTTGGTAATTGAGGCTTTGAGGTGTGTATTGGGCTCAGGCTCGGGCTTAAACCGGGTTAATTTGTTGATAAATAGTGTTAATGTGTAATCTAAGTTAGATAATTAAATTAGTAGCAAGTTGGGCTTGTGGCCCAAAGTTGGAGGTGCTATAAGTGGGCATGAAGGTGGCGTCAAAAGGGGGAGGAGTTTGGGCCTTGTATGGCCGCTTGGGGCCCAAGGTTGTTGGGTCAAAATTCGGCACTCTTAGGGGAAGGGGTGGGCGGCATAGTGGCTACAATTTAGGAGTTTATTTTCTTTTATTTTTGAGAAATTAAAAGCTGATAATTAAGAGGGAAGAGTTGGTTTCAAGGTGGCCTCTTCTAAAGGTAAGATAATGGTTGAGTTTTCAGATGAGATAAAGGCTATCAGGAGGGAGAGAGTTGGTCGAAATTCCAACTCTGTGTGTGTGTGTGAGTGTGCCGAATTTAGTAGGAAGTTATCATCTTTTTCGCCATTTTTTCTTTATTCCACACTTGTTCTCATCTAGCCGAAACTTTTCTCTCCCAATTGCTTTAGTTTCTCCCTTCTAGCCGAAACTCCTATCACTTTTCTCCTCTCCATTATACTTCTAAAAGCTGAATTCTCCCTGTGCATATCCCTTTCTCCCATAGCCGAACCATCTGGTGAGATCTCTTTTTCCCGAAGGTGCACCATAAGCCGAGTACTCCTCTTTAATCTGGTGAGTTTCGGGATTTTGTTTCTCTGCGATTTCACTATTTTTAATCAATTTTCTAATCCGAATCATTTGTTTAAAAGCCCTGTCGATTTCACTCTCTCCCCTAGAAGCCGAATCTTGTCTTGCTTTAGTCAGAAGTGCCGATTTGGTGGAAAAGCCGAAGGTAGGTGGTAGTAGGTTCGGCCGAATGGCTTTTCTTGTTCTTTATCCTTGTGGCCGAATATCAAAAGGTATTTGTTGGGTTACGTTTTAGTGCTATAAGTATTTAATTATTTAGATCTCACCGTTTACATTCGGTTTAGTGACCAAGGAGTTATTATGGACAATATTAACAGTCAAGCAGTAGGGGTTGGATCTGTAAACCCAACGCCAAAGTACAAGAAACCATCAGTATCGAGGGTGTGAGATTGGCCTTTGGAGTGCAGGCCAACATCGGAAGTAAATCATAGGCCGATAGTCATAGTCTCGAGTGACAGTAGCGTAGAAGCAGTAAAAGCGTTAGTACGAAAACCAAGTGTGTAACTCTTGCACACTTTCTTTACATAATATGTTAACTGTTATGTGTTGATAAAAGCCAGAGTGACGGCTATGATTACCAAATTACCCTTGTGGGTAAAAGCGAGGATGCCGGGTAAGTTGTTATGATTTCTTGTGTTGATTGTGATCTATGAGAGCATGATATTCTGTATACATAATTTTTTGTATGTTAAGCATGATCATACTGATATTGTTACCATAAATATGTGTTATGGGTGATGAGAGGAGGAGGAGTAAGATCTACCAGACTGCCACCAGTGATTTGGTATCATAAAGTGGGTTGGCCCCACGTATATTATAAAAATTGTGGCTAAGTCTCAGTGGTTTGGCACCACCAGTGGTTTGGTACCACATATGCTATTTTTGTAACTACGGTTACCAGTGGTTTGGTACCACAAAGGGGTAGATTTGGGAGACATGGTTGGATACCTAGGTTGATGGGTTGCATGACATGCATATTTGTATTTGAATCTGTGTAAGAGCATATTTTTCTTTTGGGATGGGGACTTACACACTGAGTCTAGGTGACTCACCCCTTCCGTTACATTTTGCAGATCAGACCTAGATCGTGGATATGGAGCCGGAGTGGACTCGAGGTGGCCATGCACAGCCTTTGGTTTATTACAAAGTTTTCCATTCGGACATAGTTATCTTATTTAATTTTGGTTTTCAGTTCTGTAATAAGGCCGCTTAAGTTTTATTTTGGGTTCTTTTATTTAGCTGATTTTCAAGCTTCTATTAAGTATGTTGATTAAACTATGAACTAGATGTTTTCAAAAGCTAAATAAACACTTATTTTTTTTGAAATATACAATGACTACGATGTGAATACGAAGCATCAATAAGGTAGCTAAGTTTTTCTAAACCGAGTTTCAACATGTTTTATACATTACCAAAACACAACGACGTTTTCTTTAAAATTTTACAACAACTTACCCTTTAAACAAATCAACAAATCGGTTTCCAAAAATGTTTTCTTTTTCGTGGCACACTAGATCCGATTATAGCATTTTGACTGAGTTTGGGGTGTTACATTTTGGTATCAGAGCCCGATTCAAAAGCTCGGGTGTGGGTTTAAGGCCCAAAATATGTTTTAAGAGGTTGTGAAATGATTTTTGGGAGATGAGTATCTCGGAAAGCATGGCACCTGAGTCTCCAGTGCCAATCCACCCAGGTAAGTACCCTAACCTTTGATTTAATGTTTATATGTTGGGATTTGTGGGCTTTAGACATAGACAAGTATGATAGTACTGATGGACCATAAGGTTAGTTTACACAACTCTTTAAATACATAAGACTTAAGCATAATTAAACAAACTTGTGAGAAAGTCACCGAGTTAGGGTGTGGCAATAGCCATGCGCATGTCTAGGATTGGATTCAGGGAGAGTTTGGTATTTAAGCAGTCCTAGTGACTCACCTCCTCTTCGCTCGAATCCTACCTGGTGCGTAGTGAGTGTTCACCCTAACCATGAGGACTTGTTCACAGGCTAAATCCGACAATTAAAACCCGAAAAGGACCAGCCACACTGTTTTGTAAAAACCCTAGTTTTAAAATTACCAAATTACTCTTTAATTTGGAAAAACTACCCTGAATTTGAGAAATGACCAAAGTACCCCTGGTTTGTAAAATTACCAAATTACCCCTGACTTACAAATTACCAAAATACCCCTATTTTACAAAATTACCAAAATAACCTTAGTTTGAAAAATCACCCAAAACTTTATTTTAGGAAAATTACAAACATACCCCTATAGGTTAAAATTACAAAAATACCCCTGGTAGTGAAATGACAAAAATACCCCTACACGTTGAATATGGTCTGTGGATGTTGTTTGTGTGATGAATGTACTTATAACTAGGATATAAGCCTGAAACTGAAACTTTAGATAGATTCGAATTCGAAAGAATCATTTTTAAAACTATCTTTCATAAAATTGTTCGTGGATAAACAGTGAATAGAATCAATAATTCATAAAATTCTTAACCGCACAAATGCGAGCGAGAAGAATGAGTACAAGAGGTCGTGGACGTCCATGCGCGTGGTAGTGGTAGGGTAGGATGACCTTGTCGAGCAGTGAGCAGGTCAGCCATGGGTCGAGGAGCGTGATGCCGGATCACGGCAATGAAAACAGAGTTTTAGGACCAAATTGGTAGTAACGATGCAGTATCTCAGGCAGTACTATGAGTTTTGGAGAGAGTTGCTGGGGCAGGCACGGGTTCAGGAGCTCGAAAATCCGTGGCTGAGCGACTCCGAGTAAATGGAGTAGAAGTGTTTAGGGGAGTTTCTGGTGTGGCTCCCAACCTTCTTGAAATCTTGATTAGAATGACGAAGAGTATAATGGATGACTTAGACTTCTCGGCTGAGGAGAAGTTGAAAGGGATAGTGTCTCTTCTTCGAGATGAGTCGTACCAGTGGTGGCTCACGGTCAGGGATGGTGCAGTGGCCGGTGATATCACCTGGGATTATTTTAGGACAGCCTATCAGAGAAATTATGTGGGGACTGGTTATACTGATGCGCAACGTAGGGCGTTCCTAAATTTGGTTTAGGGAAATAAGTCGTTACTCGAGTACGAGGCTGAATTTTTTAGGTTGAGTAGGTATGTTCGTGGTATGGTGGCTACGGAACATGAGCGCTGTGTTAGGTTCGAGGACGGCTTAAGAGATGAGCTGCGGGTGTTGATTGCACCTCAGCGTGAAAGGGAATTTACCGTTCTCATGGAAAAGGCCAAAATAGCTGAGGAGGTGAAGCGAACCGAGAGACAGAATTAGGACCGAGGTAAGGATAAAAGGAGTTCTGGGCTGTTAGGGTCTGATGGAAGTGCTCAGAAAAGGGCTAGATTTGGTAGACCAAATCGAGCTACAAAGCCTGCTGCTGCTCAGTGGCCACTCCAGTGTGCTCGATGTGGGAAGTCTCATTCGGGAGAGTATTGGGGTGGTAATAGAGGGTGCTTTAAGTGTGGGTCAATGGAGCACCGGGTAAGAGATTGTCTACGAAAGTTAGCTAGGACTTAAGCTGAGGGTCAGGGGCGTGGTCAATTCAGAAGAGATGGCCAGCAACCACAGAGGGGTCGAGATGCAGCTAGGGGTAATGGTAATGGTAATGGTAACGAGGTAGTGGAGCACCGGCCAAGGTCTTGGAGGTGCCAATGCTAGACGACTGAGTTGGTCTCTGTGCACCAAGAGTCGAGTGGAGGCGACGCACCGGACGTTATAATCGGTACATTTATAATTTCTGGGTTGCCTTACATTGCTTTAATTGATGTTGGTTCGACACACTCTTATGTTGCTAGTAGTGTAGTGGGAACTTTGAACTTAGCCTATAAGATATCTGCTAAGAAGATGACGATGAGTTAGCCTACAAGACACTCTGTGGTGGTAGACAAACTGTATAGGGATGTACCCTTGGAACTTCAAGGGGTCGTGTTTCAAGCAGATTTGATGGAACTACCCTTTGGGGAGTTCAATTTAATCTTAGGAATAGATTGGTTGGTTAAGTACCAGCGAAGTTAGACTATCTGACTAAGCGTATGGTCTTTGAAAATGGTCGAGGTGTAGAGGTGGTAATGATAGGTGAGAGAAAAAATTACCTATCTAATGTGGTGTCTGCGCTGAAGGCGAAAAAGATGGTAAGAAAAGGATGTGAGGCGCTTGTAGTTTATATTTGTGCTTTGGAAGGTAAGGAATCGGCTATAGGAAGTGTTCAAACAGTGAATGAGTTTATTGATATTTTTTCGAAAGAGCTTCTGGGTTTGCCTCCGGATCGCGAAGTGGAGTTTGGTATAGACCTTCTACCGGGAACTGTGCCAGTGTCAATTACTCCGTATAGGATGGCACCAAAAAAATTGGTGGAGTTGAAAGGACAGATCCAGGAGTTGCTGGATCGGGGTTTTATCCGGCCAAGTGTTTCACCTTAGGGAGCGCCTGTGATTTTTGTTAAGAAAAAGGATGGGTCGATGCGAATGTGTATAGACTACCGTCAGTTGAATAAATTGACGATTAAGAACAAGTATCCTTTGCCTAGGATAGATGACCTGTTTGACCGACCAAGGAGCATTGGTCTTTTCAAGATAGATTTGAGGTCGGGGTATCACCAACTTAAGGTAAAGGAGGCAGATATCCATAAGACGGTGTTTCGTACTCGATACGGGCACTATGAATTCTTGGTAATGCCATTTGGGTTGACGAAAACACCAGCAGCATTTATGAATGTGATGAACTGGGTGTTTCAACCGTATTTGGATCGGTTCGTTGTAGTATTTATAGATGATATTTTGGTGTACTCAAAATCGGAGGAGGAGCATGACGCGCATTTGCGAGTGGTGTTGCAGATTCTTAGGGAGAAGCAGTTATAAGCCAAGTTTAGTAAGTGCGAGTTCTGGTTGAAGAAAGTTACCTTTTTGGGTCATGTGGTGTCAGCCGAGGGGATTAGAGTGGACCCTTGGAAGATTGAGGCTGTATTGGACTAGAAGCCACTGAAGTCTGTGGCGGAGATTCGAAGTTTTCTGTGTTTAGCAAGATATTACAGAAGGTTTGTAGAAGGGTTTTCTTTGATTGCGGCACCATTAACCAAGTTTCTGAGGAAAGGGGTTCCGTTTATGTGGTCAGATAAGCAACAGGAAAATTTTGAGAGGTTAAAGAGGATTTTGATGGAAGCTCCAGTGTTGATTCAACCAAAAGTTAGGAAGGAATTTACGGTTTACTGTGATGCGTCCCATACAGGATTGGGATGTGTGCTAATGCAAGAGGGGAAAATAGTAGCGTATCCTTCTCGACAGTTGAGACTTCACGAAGTGAACTACCCGACGCATGATCTGGAATTGGCTGCAGTGGTTTTTTCCCTAAAACTTTGGCGACATTACTTGTATGGAGAAAAGTCTGTCGTGTATTCAGACGGACTATAAGAGTTTGAAGTACCTTCTTACGCAGAAAGAGTTAAATTTGAGGCAGAGAAGGTGGATTGAGCTGTTAAAGGACTATGACTGCTCGATTGAGTACCACCCGGGAAAAGTTAATGTGGTAGCGGATGCCTTGAGTCGTAAGGTGGTGGCAGAGTTAAGAGCCATGTTTGCTCACCTTAGCCTGTATGATGATGGATGCCTGTTAGTGGAATTGCAAGTGAAGCCAACATGGATTAACGAGGTTAAGGAAAAGTAATTGGTGGATGAAGTTTTGAGCGCACGAAGGTTACAAGTGCAGAATGATGGATTGAAGGGGTATAGTCTGAGCGGCGATAGAGTGTTATGTTTTCGGGGAAAAGTGTGTATACCTAAGGATGTGGAGTTAAGGTAGAAGATTTTGCAGGAGGCATATAGCAGTCCATATGCTATGCATCCGGGAGGTTGTAAGATGTACCGGGATTTGTGGGAGTAGTTTTGGTGGCCGAGCCTTAAGCGAGAGGTAACGAAATTTGTGGGTAAGTGTCTGACATGTCAGCAAGTCAAGGCTGAGCATCAGCTACCGTTGGGATTATTGCAACTGATTAAGATTCCACAATGGAAGTGGGAAAGAATTATAACGGATTTTGTGAGTGGGCTATCCCTTACGCCTACAAAAAAGGATTCAGTTTGGGTGATTATGGACCGTCTGATGAAGTCTGCTCATTTCATACCTGTACGTATGGATTTTTCTCTTTAGAAGCTAGTGAGACTATATATAGCGGAGATTGTAAGGTTGCATGAAGTGCTAGTGTTGGTTATTTCGGACAGAGACCCTAGATTTACGTCAAGGTTCTGGAAGGCTTTGTATTACGTATTGGGCACAAGGTTGGATTTCAGTACGGCGTTCCATCCCCAGTTAGATGGACAATCGGAGAGGGTGATTCAAGTTTTGGAAGACATGCTAAGGGGTTGTGTCCTGGATTTTAAAGGCAGTTAGGAAGAATTCTTACCGTTGGCGGAGTTCGCATACAACAATAGTTATCAGGCGAGTATTCAGATGGCACCATACGAAGTGTTATATGGTCGGAAGTGTCGTACCTCTACGTGTTGGACGGAGTTGGGGGAGCGACAGTTGTTGGGTCCAAAGTTGGTTGCTGAGACAGAAGATAAAATGAAGGTGATTAGAGCTCATTTGAAATAAGCTTCGGATAGGCAAAAGTCTTATGCTGATCTTAAACGGAAGGATATAGAGTTTACAGAAGGTGACAGGGTTTTCTTGAAGGTGTCGCCGTGGAAGAAGGTTCTGAGATTTGGTAGAAAATGCAACTTGAGCCCTAGATTTATCGGGCCTTATCGGGTATTGAAGCGAGTGGGACCAGTAGCTTACCAGCTTGAGTTTCCATCAGAGTTGAGTCAAATCCACGATGTGTTTCATGTTTCTATGCTTAGACGCTATCGCTCAGATCCGTCACATGTGGTGTCAGTGGAGGAGATTGAGGTGAGGCCAGACTTATCTTTTGAGGAGGAACCAGTGTAGATCCTAAATCAGGATGTTAAGGTTTTGCGTAGGAAATCAGTTCTTTTGGTAAAGGTATTATGGCGGAACCATGGATCGGAGGAAGCGACACGGGAGCCGGAGGATATTATGCGACAGCAATACCCTCAACTCTTCTGACTAGGTAAATTTCAAGGTCGAAATTTATTTTAAGGGGGTAGAACTGTAATATCCTGATTTTGTGGGCCTGTGCATTTGGTATGTTGCATGGCTAAGTTGGTAATTGAGGCTTTGAGGTGTGTATTAGGCTCAGGCTCGGGCTTAAACCTGGGTTAATTTACTAATAAATAGTGTTAATGTGTAATCTAAGTTAGATAATTAAATTAGTAGCAAGTTGGGCTTGTGGCCCAAAGTTGGAGGTGCTATAAGTGGGCATAAAGGTGGCGTCAAAAGGGGGAGGAGTTTGGGCCTTGTATGGCCGCTTGGGGCCCAAGGTTGTTGGGTCAAAATTCAGCACTCCTAGGGAAGGGTGGACGGCATAGTGGCTACAATTTAGGAGTTTATTTTCATTTATTTTAAGAAATTAAAAGTGATAATTAAGAGGGAAGAGTTAGTTTCAAGGTGGCCTCTTCTAAAGGTAAGATAATGGTTGAGTTATCAGATGAGATAAAGGCTATCAGGAGGGAGAGAGTTGGCCGAAATTCCAACTCTGTGTGTGTGTGTGTGAGTGTGCTGAATTTAGTAGGAAGTTATCATCTTTTCTGCCCTTTTTTTTCTTTATTCCACACTTGTTCTCATCTAGCCGAAACTTTTCTCTCCCAATTGCTTTAGTTTTTCCTTTCTAGCCGAAACTCCTATCACTTTTCTCCTCTCCATTATACTTCTAAAAGCCGAATTCTCCCTGTGCATATCCCTTTCTCCCATAGCCGAACCATCTGGTGAGATCTCTTTTTCTCGAAGGTGCACCATAAGTCGAGTACTCCTCTTTAATCTGGTGAGTTTCGAGATTTTGTTTCTCTGCGATTTCACTATTTTTAATCAATTTTCTAATCCGAATCATTTGTTTAAAGGCCCTGCCGATTTCACTCACTTCCCCTAGAAGCCGAATCTTGTCTTGCTTTAGTCAGAAGTGCCGATTTGGTGGAAAAGCCGAAGGTAGGTGGTGGTAGGTTCGGCCGAATGGCCTTTCTTGTTCTTTATCCTTGTGGCTGAATATCAAAAGGTATTTGTTGGGTTACGTTTTAGTGCTATAAGTATTTAATTATTTAGATCTCACCGTTTACATTCGGTTTAGTGACCTAGGAGTTATTATGGACAATATTAATAGTCAAGCAGTAGGGGTTGGATTTGTAATCCCAATGCCAAAGTACAAGAAACCATCAGTATCGGGAGTGCGAGATTGGCCTTTAGAGTGTGGGCCGACATCGAAAGTAAATCGTAGGAAGATAGTCGTAGTCTCGAGTGACAGTAGCGTAGAAGCAGTAAAAGCGTTAGTATGAAAACCAGGTGTGTAACTCTTACACACTTTCTTTACATAATATATTAACTGTTATGTGTTGATAAAAGCCGGAGTGATGACTATGATTACCAAATTACCCTTGTGCGTAAAAGCGAGGATGCTGGGTAAGTTGTTATGATTTCTTGTGTTAATTGTGATCTATGCGAGCATGATATTCTGTATACATAATTTTTTGTATGTTAAGCATGATTATACTGATATTGTTACCATAAATATGTGTTATGGGTGATGAGAGGAAAGGGAGTATGATCTATCAGACTATCACTAGTGATTTGGTATCACAAAGTGAGTTGGCCCCACATATATTATAAAAATTGTGACTAAGTCTCAGTGGTTTGGCACTACCAGTGGTTTGGTACCACCTATGCTATTTTTGTAACTACGGTTACCAGTGGTTTGGTACCACAAGGGGTAGATTTGGGAGACTTGGATGGATACCTAGGTTGATGGGTTGCATGACATGCATATTTGTATTTGAATCTGTGTAAGAGCATATTTTCTTTTGGGATGGGGACTTACACTGAGTCTAGGTGACTCACCCTTCTCATTACATTTTGCGATCGGACCTAGATCGTGGATATGAAGCCGGAGTGGACTCAAGGTGGCCATGCACAGCCTTTGGTTTATTACAAAGTTTTCCATTCGGACATAGTTATCTTATTTAATTTTGGTTTTCAGTTCTGTAATAAGGTCGCTTAAGTTTTATTTTGGGTTCTTTTATTTAGCTGATTTTCAAGTTTCTATTAAGAATGTTGATTAAACTATGAACTAGATGTTTTCAAAAGCTAAATAAACACTTGTTTTTTTTTTGAAATATACAATGACTACGATGTGAATACGAAGTATCAATAAGGTAGCTAAGTTTTTCTAAACCGAGTTTCAACATGTTTTATACATTACCAAAACACAATGACGTTTTCTTTAAAATTTTACAACAACTTACCCTTTAAACAAATCAACAAATCGGTTTCCAAAAACGTTTTCTTTTTTGTGGCACGCCAGATCCGGTTGTAGCGTTTTGACTGGGTTTGGGGTGTTACATAAGTACTTAATTGTTCATTCCTTTCACTACAACAAAACAGAGCTAAGATGACACTTATGGGGCGACACTTTCCTAAGTGTTTGGATAGACTGGCCAACATACGCTTTGGCCAACTCTTTTATAAGGGTTGGGATATGCATGCCTAAGACAACGGTTAAATAAGAGATGGCTTTGTCTAGTCCTATGACGACACTTTTGGGGCGACACTTTCCAAAGTGTTGTGATAAACTTGTCAACACACGCTTTGGGCAACTTTTTGTATAAGGATTGGGATATGTATGCCTAAAGCAACGCTTGAATAAGAGTTGGCTTTTGTATAGTCCTAAGACAACACTTTTGTGGCAACACTTTCCTAAGTGTTGGGATAAAGTTGTGAACACATGCTTTGGCCAACTCTTTGTGTAAGGGTTGGGATATGTATGCCTAAGGCAACGCTTGAATAAGAGTTGGCTTTTGTGTAGTCCTAAGACGACACTTTTGTCGCGACACTTTCCTAAGTGTTGGGATAGACTATGCTTTGGCCAACTCTTTGTATAAGGGTTGGGATATGTATGCCTAAGGCAACGCTTGAATAAGAGTTGACTTTTGTGTAGTCCTAAGACGACACTTTTGTGGCGAAACTTTCCTAAGTGTTGTGATAGACTACGCTTTAGCCAACTCTTTGTATAAGGGTTGGGATATGTATGCCTAAGGCAACGCTTGAATAAGAGTTGGCTTTTGTCTAGTCCTAAGACGACAATTTTGGGGTGACACTTTCCTAAGTGTTGGAATAGACTTGTCAACATACGCTCTGACCAACTCTTTGTATAAAGGTGTAACATCCCAAATTTTCTTAATTCCGGCTTTTTTTGAATGTGTAGCACCAAAAAATTGGATTTAAAATATGAATATTCTTAAAATTTTACATCATCAGTTTGTGAATAATTATATATATTCAAATTAAAAATAACTTAATAACTTAAAGTGTGAATAAGGTTTTTAATAATAATGCCACAAAAAATCAATTTAGTTTAAGGTTTAAGGTTTAGTGTTTATAATTTAGGGTTTAAGGATTATAGCTTATGGTTTAAGGTTTTAGGGTTTTGTGTTTATGGGTTTAGGGTTTAGGATTTTGAGATTTTGTGATTATGGGTTTGGGGTTTAGGATTTTAGGGGTTTTTTTAATATAAATGTTTTAAAATTTATGTTATATATATTTAAAATTTTAATCATAAATAAGATAAATATAAATTATTATTTTTCAAATAATAAAATATCAAAATGGGATAAATCCCAAAAGCATACATGAACAATGGTTTAATGTGCAATTGAATATATGAACTTTAATTTGATCCGGTTCTTATAAATTATTAACACAATTATTGATATAACATAATTTTATATTTATATATTGCATACATAAATATCTATGTTTATTTAATATAAAAATAAATTGATGTATTTTTTTTTTAAAGCGTGTATGATTAAATCAAAATTAAATTTTTAAGTATACATTTAAACCACAATTAGAATTTCATATTGAAAAAAGAAATCTTCAACAATACTAGGCCATGCCATACCCATTTATCAATATAATTCCTCAAAGAGTTGATCATGGTAAACTTTAACTTTCAATTTTATTTTTATCAATTTAATTCTTATTTTTTGAATTAAATTTGACATTCGACTTTTTAAAAAATTTAAATCTCAATTTTAATGTAAATTTAACTACAAAATTAAATTTTTAATGATATTGATGTGACAACCTACAAGGTAATCCACATGATATGATATTATTTGTTTTATATGTTAATTAAAAATTATAATAATCTTCAAAATATTTAAAATTAAAATTTTAATATTTTAGTCCATATTTCTATCAAAAAGTTTAATATTTAAAATTTTTAAAAAATTAAAAATGAAAAAAATATGTTAAAAATGAAAAAAAATTAAAAGAAAAACTTTTCACTATATGATGCAGTTTTATTTTCATCCCCTTCCCTAAATCTCCAATTTTTCCCATTTTATTTTCCCCAAATCCCCTTCCCCGAAATCCCTAAAATTTTCCCCAATCCTTTGCATCAAAGTGTTGCATCTCCGTCGGCAGCCCTCTATTGCATCTCTATAACGACCCAAAAGTCAGTAGTATTGAAAAATCTAGTTTGGTGACTTTGTTTTTGTAAATCGATGTCGTAAATATTTTTATTAAATATTTATGGAGTTATGTTGTAGGTGAATTGAATTTTGATTAGATAATTTCGTTGCTTTAGTGCTCAATTTAAGTATAGGGACTAAATCATGTAAGTGGTAAAAGTATGGTCATTATTAAATTAAAAGCTAAATTATAACTAAGAGATTTATCTAATAAATAAACCATTATAGTTTAATATATGTTATAAAATTTTAAAATTTTATGGGAATATAAAATAAATAATAATAAAAAAAAGGGTAAGAAAAATCGGGAAACAAAAAAATGAAAAGGAGAAGAACCTTTTTCCTCTCCTCAACTTTCCCAAAATGCCAAAACCCTAGAGGAGAAAAGGGAGAAAGAAATTCTTATAAGATTTTTTATAACTATGCTATACTTACAGAAATTGATATGGAATGTATTCGCCCTTTTCTGTAAGTTCCTTGTATCTTCCCCTTTTGTTTGTGTTAATAAGAGAGAGCAGTGCTGAATTTTGATTTTAGGTTTTGTTTAAATTACCATGAAGTTCATGGAAACGAGAAGTCCCGAATCAAAAGCTAAGTCAACCCGGTGAAATAGTGGTAGTATATCCCAGAACCTCCTAAAATCATCACACTTCACACTTCAGTTCACACGAAAAAAATCTCTAATCAAAAAATGGGGAAATTGTGGCTAATTTGCATTGCTTCGATCTCAATCCTTCTCCCATTTCTCTTCAATGCTTTCTCTTCCGAAATGCTAACGGATCGCCGAGTCCTTGTTCTTATTGACGACTTCGCCATCAAGTCATCACACTCCTTCTATTTCAATGCCCTCAAATCACGTGGCTTTGACCTGGAATTCAAACTTCGCGATGATCTAAAGATCGCCTTGAAACTCTACGACTAGTATCTTTACGGTGCCTTGATCCTCTTCTGCCCCTCCGTTGAATGTTAGTCATTTCATATTACCATTTTCTTTCTTTCTTTTAATATTTTCGAATAAATTAGAAATGTATTTTGTTTTATTAGGATTTGGAGGATCTATTGATGTTGCCGCCATTGTCAATTTTGTTGATTCGGTCATGATTTAATTGTTGCGGCGGATGTTAATGCTTCGGATTTGATTCGGGAAATTGGTCTTGAATGTGGAGTTGATTTTAATGAGGTCGATACGCATATATTTTTGTATAATTTTATGCTTGATCTTTGTTATCGCTGATTGATTGTTCATTAAAGCTTGGTTGTTTGCTATGTAGGATCCTTCGACTATGGTTATTGATCACATTGGCTATCTTGTTTTGGGAACCGGGGAGATCGTACATTCATTGCCGGTGATGATTTTATTAAGTCTAATGTGATCTTAGGATGCAAAAAATTGAAGTAAGTATAAATGTCACCATTGTTACTCTTATCCTCTTATTCTTATTATGGATACTTTTATGACCAAGTAAGTTTTGAGCTTGTTCCGATTATGATAATGATAAAATGTTATATGCTAGTGCACCTTTCTTAAGATGTTTTCTAGTTTGTTATCTTGAATCGGGGTTCGGAGCCATTTGTCGATTATCTTAGGATGGATGGATGGATGCAAAAGATGTGAATCAATGGGGCATATTTATTTGTACAAGCAAAATTCTTGAATCATTTGCTTAGATTTAGTTTAAGTTGTAAAGAAGAAATGAAGTATCGAAACTTTTACCGATTCTACTCATAAATGAAGATTAAAAGAAATGACACTTTTAATCACTTATGATAGTTTTACACTACAAAGAAAATGGACTTTTAGCGGCGTTTTTAGTGGCGTTTAAATAAAAATGCCGTAATTATTATCTGAGCGGCGTTTTAAGGAAACCGCCGCTAAAAATGAGTAATAGCGGCGTTTATTTAACAAACGCGCTAAAAATAATATATAGCGGCGCTTATTATTAAACGCTATAAATCGAACTATTAGCGGCCAGAAGAACGCCGCTAAAAGTCGACATTTAGCGCGCTCTGAAAAGCCGCTTTAAGTCCGACCATTAGCGGCACTTCATGAAAAAGCCGCTATAAGTCCGACATTTAGTGGCGCTTTTGTAACAACGTCGCTATAAGTTCGACCTTTAGCGGCGATTCTGAAAACGCCGCTATAAGTTCGACCTTTAGCGGCGCTTCTTGAAAAACGCAGATATAAGTCCGACCTTTAGCGGCGCTTCCTGAAAAACGCCGCTATAAGTCCGACCTTTAGCGGCGCTTCTTGAAAAACGCCATTATAAGTCCGACCTTTAGCGGCGCTTCAAAAACCGCTTATAAGTCCGACCGTTAGGCGCTTCGAAAACGCCATTATAAGTCCGATCTTTAGCGGCACTTCAAAAACGCCGCTATAAGTCCGAATAGTTTGGCGCTTTTGTAAAACGCCGCTATAAGTCCTTTCTTTACCAATTTTTGGATTTTTAAATTTATATATTAAATAATTTATTATATAATCGTAAAAGATATATATTAATTTGAAAATATTAAATTAATTATCATCATAGTTTGGGATTCGGTTTAGCATATATATATATAGTTTAGAGTGTAAGGTTTATTAGGGGATGCATGTGTTAGGGTTTCATGAGTGTTAATAGTTGAACCTAAATTGATAAATAAGAAAAGCAACGAGATTAAACTCCTAAAAATAATAGCATATTGACCAAATTCCAAATTTGTGAATATAAGAGTACTTATACCAAATTATAATTATACTTTACATTATTTAAAAGATAATAGATAAGCTTTATATATATTTAAATGTTATTTAAATTTATTAAAATATTGAAAGATATATTGTATAATATTCAAAACTTATCTAAATAATTTAAGGTTTAAGGCTTAATTACCGGTATTAATTAAGGTTTAAGTGTTAATGGTTAGGGGTTAAGGTTTAGGGTTAAGGATTTAAGAGGAAATGGTTGATGGGTTATGGTTTTGGGTTTTGGGTTTTGGGTTTAGGGTTTAAGGTTTATGGGTTTAAGGTTTATAGGTTTAGGTCGTGGATTTAGAAGGAATGGTGAATGTGTTGGGTTTTTGAGTTTAGGGTTTATGGTTTAAGTTTATAAGGGTTTAGGGTTTAGGGTGTAGGGTGTAGGGTTTAGGGTATTAGCTATATGACCCAAAATCACGAAACTGAAATCTCTCATAAAGGCCGGATTTAGGGTTTAAGAATGGTGAATGTGTTTGGGTTTATTGTATAGTGGTTAATATATATGTTAGTGTTTAGCGGTATTGGGTTGATGGGTTGGGGTTTTAGGTTTAAGGTTTATAGATTATAG
The DNA here is from genome assembly GCA_025506655.1 of Gossypium rotundifolium. NCBI lineage: Eukaryota > Viridiplantae > Streptophyta > Magnoliopsida > Malvales > Malvaceae > Gossypium > Gossypium rotundifolium. The sequence goes on along the minus strand of CP106732.1, from coordinate 154,227,908 downwards.
TGTATGCGTTTAGGGGAAATGGTTGATGTGTTAGGTTTTTGATTTTAGGGTTTATGGTTCAAGTTTAGGAGTTTAGGATTTAGGGTTTAGGGTTTAGGGCCCAAAATCTCAAAAAATCTCTCACGAGAGATTTATGGTTAATATTAAAATATATGTTTTGTACTACACTAACATTGGCCACTTGAATTAGAATTTGTAAACTCTATTTTGATCCAAATTAAAAGACCTACCATTTGTAAACCTGTAAAAGAAAGTATAGAAATGATTTGAAAAACTTCAAATAAGCTTAAATTAATATGTTAAAATGAAGTGTTTAAATAAATATTTAAATTAAACGATGGTTGTATTTAAATGTAATATTTCTTACTCAAAATATAGGTTGAAATCGGATAGAGGATATTACATGTATATATAGTAAGATAAATATAGTTTTCTTAAAAAGTTTAAAATTATAAAAATCGTGAAAAATTTGAAATTTTTTTAAAAGTTTAATATTTAAAATTTAAAAAATAAAAAATGATAATATAAGTAAAAATATGTGAAATTAAAAATAAGTGAAAATAAAAATTTAAAATTGAGAATAGTATGTTTTCATAAACAAGCGCCAGAAATATGTTTATGTATTTTTATTTAAAAGCAGCGTAGTTTTCAATATTTTAGTGGCGCTTATCTCTAAAACGCCGCAATAAGTTAGGATATAGCGCTAACCGCAAAACGCCGCAAGTATGTGTATGTAATTTTAATTAAAACGACGTAGTTTTCCATTTTTAGTGGCGTTTATTTTGAAAACGCATGAATAAGTTAGATATAGCGGCACTTTTAAAAAACGCCGCAAATATGTTGATGTATTTTTAATTAAAACGAAGTAGTTTTCCATATTTTAGTGGCGTTTCATTTTCAAAAGCCGCAAAAAGTTTGGATATAGAGGCGCTTTTGAAAAACGCCGCAAGTATATGTATGTAATTTTAATTAAAACGATGTAGTTTCCCATTTTTTAGTGGCGTTTATTTTGAAAACGCCGCAACAAGTTAGGATATAGTGGCGCTTTTGAAAACGCCATAAGTATATGTATGTAATTTTAATTAAAATGATGTAGTTTCCCATTTTTAGTGGCGTTTATTTTGAAAACGCCGATAAATCAGGGATGTAGCGCTTTTAAAAGCGCCGCAAATATGTTGATGTATTTTTAATTAAAACGAAGTAGTTTTCCAGATTTTAGTGGCGTTTCATTTTCAAACGCCGCAATAAGTTGGGATATAGCGGCGCTTTTGAAAAACGCCGCAAACATGTTTTATTTATTTTTAATTAAAACGACGTAGTTTTCAATATTTTAGTGGCGTTTAATTGTCAAACGCCGCAATAAGTTGGGATATAGCGGCGCTTTTGAAAAACGCCGCAAACATGTTTTATTTATTTTTAATTAAGACGACGTAGTTTTCAATATTGTAGTGGCGTTTATTTTGAAAACGCGCAATAGGTTGTCTCTAACGGCGCTTATCGTATAACGCCGCATAAAGCTTGAATTGTTTTTAGTGTAAACGTCGCCGTTTGCTCTCATCCATTTCCCCAACCCTTAAACCCGATTGATTGAATTTCCCTCATCATTTCTCTGCTGAAAATAATTTCCCTTTCTTTGAAATCCCTAAATTTCTAAAGGTTTTGTTTCTTTGATTTCTCTCTTCATTTCATACCTCTCTGCTGATCCGACACCATCCTACTTCATCCGATCAATAAGCTCTTCGTCCTCCACGGCTCCACCTCTCTTCGTCGCCACCAACGCTCCTTCGCCTTCAAGCTTTAGCTCTCTTTCTCCGATCGTCAAGCATGCACATCTCGATTCCCAAAAGGTAACATGCAAGTGAACAAGCGATGGGTGATTTTGCATTTCTATTAATTTGTTAATGGTTGAAAATTGAGAAAATTGAAGCTTCGTTGTAATGGATTTTATGTTTATAACTCTTTTTATTTTTGATTATTCTTGAATAATAGGGTGATATTTTGTGCGTTGTCACTTGGATCGCGTTCTATTTGCAGTGTACTTTTGTTCTGTTTCTATTGTCAGAAGGTAAATCGTTTCCCCCCTTTTTAGTCCCTCTGTAGCCATAATGTGTGACGATTCATTTCCCTCCTAAGCAGTGTATAGAAACTTGCGCTATTTGTTCTCATTTATCATTCTCATTTTCGGTTTTCATTGATTGTATCTGCCTTTGCAAAGACTACGCTTTTCTTCTATTATTGATTGCTCTATCGATGCATCAGTGTTTCCCTTTGGATTCTTATCTTGATTTGGGCTTTCCCTTTTTTTGGTAAGTTTTTTATTCATGTTTATTGGCTTTTTTTGTTTGTTTTGGGTTTGAAGTTAAATTTTATTTTGTAGTGAAGTTCATTTCTCTGCTTTTGAATTTGCTTATTTGCATGTTTGTTAGAGCGTAAAATGTTTGATCATTTGCCTCGGTGAAAATTTAACCTTGTTTAGTCTATGTAATTTTATATTCAGCAATTAGATTCCAAAATCAAAGAAATCTATCAAACACAAAAGCATAATTAAAGGAAAAAAACAAGTAACAAATTGAAAAAGAAAAATCTTATATAAACTAGGATATATGTTAGCCATATTTTCTTAGCAACCAAACAGACGATAAACCTTAACCAAATATATTTAAACAAAATCTGGTAGTTCTCAAGCATAAAGTGGTGAATATCAAGCTAAGTACTAAACTACTCAAGTAACTAACATTTTAGGGGACAAAAATTAATTCAGCAATTAGATTACAAAATCAAAGGAATCTATCAAGAAGTAATAAAATGAAAAAGAAAAACCTTATATAAACTCGAATACATGTTTAGGCATACTTTCTTAGCAACCAAACAGAAAGCTAAACCTTAACCAAACACATTAAATAAAAAAATATGCGAAAAGAAAAAGAAACTAAACCTTGAGTTTGTCATACCCGGCGAAGGAGAGAAGAAAGATCGGATTGAAGGAGAAGAAAGCGTCGAGGAAGCATGGTTTCGATGATTATTATCATCTTTGTTGATCAATTTCTTCTTCGGAATCTCTGATTTGGAGAAAAAATTCTTTGTGCTATTATTGTTTGATAAATCTCTCAGCGGCTTCCTTGTCGATTTCGCCTTCGATTTCGATCTTTGCATTTTTTTCTCGGAAAATTTCTTTTTCCTTTCTTTTTTTCTCTAGATTTTGTGCCGTTTGGTTTTTTGAATTTCGAGTGGGGCTCTCCTCAAGGTAATTTGTCTGTCTTATTTTATTATTATTTATTTATTTATTCATTCATTATATTTGGACCCAAATGTTGGGAGGTGATGGGCTTGGCTTGTTTTTTAAACACTCTCAATTTTACATTTTATTTTGATATAAATTTTGGCTTGTTGGATGGATTGCTGGTGATGTTTTCTAAATATATTATTATATTGATGATGTTGGTCGAGCGATTTGGGCCTTTTTGGATCAATTAACCATATTGATCAATTTAAATGCTTAAGTTATCAATTTAAATGCTTAAGTTACTTAAATTGATCCCTTTTTTCTATGTATATATTATGATATATATGTTTGCATGTAAGTTATTGTTTCTAATTGTTTATGCTTAAGTTATTACTTTAATATCGTTTTTAATATATATTTGTATGAAGTAAATTGATCTCATGTTGTTTCTATGTCAGTTACTACTTCCTACTGGTCCTGCAACTGTTGGATTGGATTTGGTGGTAATAACTTAGCAATAGGGAGGCGAGCGAGCAGAAAGTATGAAGAACTCCACTACATTGCGAGCTATGATGAAGTTGTTCGAGAGCGATCGCAGAGGCCGCCTCTTAGACATTTCTTTTCTTCTTGTAAGATTTTTTCAACATTTTTACAGTTAAACATTATTGTAAGAATTGTTTGAATTATGCTTCATTTTTAATAAATATCATATATTTTTATTAAATTTGAAGTATTTGTTTAGATTTAATGCTTTTCTTGAGATTTAAATGTTTTATTTGTGCATTGGGTTGGAATTATATGCAATTGTTCTTGTTTTTTGGTGGTTTTACCGCAGGGAGGGTAGGATATTGGAAAAAAGTGCAATGGATCATGCAAATTAGTGGCGTTTTTCAAAAGCACCGCTAAAAGCCCCACCTATAAGCGTTTGTTTTACAAGCGCTAAAAGCTCCCTACATGTAGCGGCGTTTGATGTATAAGCCGCTAAAGCCCATACACTGTAGCGGCGTTTGTTTTATAAGCGTGAAAGCCCATACCAGATGTGGCGTTTGTCTTATAAGCCGCTAAAGCCCATACATGTGGCGTTTGTCTCAAAGCGCCGCTAAAGCCCACACCTTCTAGCGGCGTTTGTCTCATAAGCGCCGCTAAGCCCACACCTATAGCGGTGTTTGTCTCATAAGCCGCTAAAGCCCATACCATGTGGCGTTTGTCTCAAAAGCTATTGCTAAAAGCCCAAACCTATTTAGCGTTTGTTTTAGAAGCGTTAGCTAAAAGCCCCTACCTATAGCGTTTGATTTAAAAGCGCGCTATAGGCCCACACCTATAGCGGCGTTTGTTTAAAAGCGCATATAGCCCCTATCTATCTATGGCATTTGTTTTAAAAGCCGCTAAAAGCCTATACCTATAGCGTTTTTCACAAAACGCCACTAATTTTTTGGCGGTTTCAGTGGCGGCGTTTTTTTCTTGGCGCTTCGAAAGCACCATAAGTACTATTAGTGGCGCTTAAAACGTCGCTAAAGGCCCAAAAAATGCCGCTAAAAGTCATTTTGGTGTAGTGTTAGAGATTTAGTTTTCAATTTAAGGAACACAATTGATATATATATATTGTTGATTGTTAACCGTGAATATTCATATGCTCCAAATGCTAAATTTTGATAAAGATTAGTGGGAAAGTATTATTTTCATTAGAAGTTTTAAAATTTTTGATTTGTGGGGCTAAAATACTACTTTTATTAAATTTTAAAATTTCTATAATAATTTCAATATTATTTGAATTTAAGGGCATGATGACCTTTGATTTTTACTATAGTGTATATTTTATGAGCCAACAGAATTCTAATATATTTTTTAAGCTCATTGCATATTATGGACTTATTAGATTACATCGATATTTACGATTAGTTTTCATTAAACTTGTTGCGAGCTCTTATACTTTTCCGAGGCATCGACCATTCAGTGAGTCTTGCCAATAGCTAAATATAGCCAAGAGTCGAGAAGCAATAAAGGTGAAAAGAGAGAAAACTGCATATGTTACAAGTAGGTAGTAAACAAAATGGATTGTTATGGTATATGGTATACGTGGATTTGGATATATTTCACTACTTGGGGCTACCTTTGTATAAATAAGTGATCAACAGAGTTTCTTAGAATTAAAGTTGCAGTTTCAACCCGTATTAGCTTTTTTGTAGTACAACATCAATATCAATGTCCATCGCCTTAGGTACTTTTTTATTTGTTTACTTTTGTACATTGAGATGAATGTTAGTGGTATACATTTCACTAAATGTTAGTGTATTTTGATTGTTGGATCGATTTTTGTAGTGAATATTCAATCTTTATTTTAATTTTAATTTTAATTTTAATTTTAATTTTAATTTTAATTTTAATTTTAATTTTATATTTTTAGTTGTATTTAAAGCAAAATTCATATAATTATTCATTGTAAATATTTATAAAAATATATTAATATTGAAATAATAAAAATAGAAAAAATTACATTATCGTTCTATCCCAATCTTTTTCAGGTTATCTTAGACGGGTTTATCTTAACCTTTTTTAAAGGTTGTCTTAGACAAGATTTATCTCAACCTTTTTAAGATTGCTTTAAACGGGTCTATCCCAACCTTTTTTAAAAATTGCCTTAGACAAGGTCTATCCCAACCATTTTAAGGTTGCCTTAGACGGGTCTATCACAACTTTTTCTAAAGGTTGCTTTAGACATGGTCTATCCCAACCTTTTTAAGGTTGCCTTAAACGGGTCTATTCTAAATTTTTTTAAAGGTTGCCTTAGATATAGTCTATCCCAACCTACTTAAGGTTGCCTTAGATAGGTCTATTCCAACCTTTTTTTAAGGTTGCCTTAGGGTTGTTTTGTTGTAGTGTTTCCAATTAATTATATTTAATCATATAGTAAAGTACCATTTAATAGCAAAATTGATAACAAGCTTTGCTGACACAGTTTTGCGAAATCCTGACTATTGTTAGTTGTTCTATTTTTTTCTCTGTGCCTTCCTTCCAAAGCAAGTAATGTCTCCTCTTTGTTTTCTTGTTGAAACCCTAACCATCCAAGGGATGTACGACTACCATCTCCATATTTTCCAACACAAATAATGGGACAAAAATGCATCTCTCTCCTTCCTCTTTCACAAATCAAGCCAAGTTTTGTTAAAAGAACCTTAAGATCTAAAGACCTCCAAACAAGATATGAATAAAAATTACTCTGATCAATTGTCTCTATTAGCCAATGAAGTCGATTCTGAACTATGTCTCTCTTTTATATTTTACTGGTTTCTTATTCTCAATTTGCTTCTTATAGGTTCGATTTTGTTTGGGGGTTAGGGTACAAGTCTTGAATGGTTTTTTTTTTTACTATTTCAAGTTAGATAGAGGTGGATAATGGCTATAGGTGAAGGGTTCAATTGGGTTTGTTTGTTGGCGTTTGAGGATAGGTTTATTGCTGAATGGTTAGAAGTTAAAAATGGTAGTATTGATTTAGTGGTGCAAATATTACTAAAGGAGTTATGCAATTGATGTTATAGTGAAGAGAAGGCGTTGGAAATGGGACATGGGTAATAGAGGCGGATGTGGTGGTATTGACTAGGTAGTGAGTGGATTGACGAGTAAATGGTGGCTTGGTGTGACACCCCAAACCTAGCCGGGACGATCTGACCTGATTTTCGAACGACACATTAGCCACCAAGATAGCTCTTTGAAAAACTACCACAAATCAAACCAACCATCCTACTCACTATACATATTCAAAATATTTCATACAAGCATTTAGTCCTATGAGCATGCTTTTCTAAATCAAACAATAAGTCATATAATAAGTGGAATAAAGCGTACCTAAATTTCGACAGACTCTACTAGCTGCAAAATGCCTCGTTAATTCATACGAGCAGTATCATAAAATTCAAACAACAAATTCAGCCAAACAAATAAACATAAAAATAAAAAATCCCAAAAATTAAACAGTTACACTTACCACCCTTAAAGAAATGGTTTATAAATTGTCCAAATATGGCCTAAGTTCGCATGCAATTAATGTGGGCCCTCATAACCTCATGGATTCACACACAGAGAGCATAGTAAACCTCACATTTCACAGGGGTTCGCAATTCACGTTATAAGGTTCGCACACCGCATATATACATTTATATATAAATTAGATAATACAACCTTTTGATATATATATATATATATATATATATATATAATGTTTATAATAGAAACCCAGGCATGCATATAATACAAAACCCTTTTAATGCAAAGTTATATATATTATTTTTAATAAAACCACGCATGCATTTAATGTATAGTAAAACCCATTTTTCTTAGGTTTATATAATATATATTAACAGCTCGCATATATATGTATTTAACAGTTCGCAGAGTTATATTATATATCCAAACTTTAGTTTCCAATATATATAGTATATATTTTACCTAACCCTGGATGCATATATACATTTGTTTAAGGTTCGCACAATCATGTAAAAATTCACGCGTACAGTTTCATGTTAAGAGTTTACACAACGCATGGAAGAAGTTCGCACAATACAAGGATGAGGTTCGCAAAATGCATAAGTTTGATACACAATATTAAGATGGGGTTCGCACATCTTCTTCTACTTCCAATCATGCGCGACTTCGTTTTCAAGTGCCATACATAGAATACTCTCCTTGATTCACCACTACTTTGACTATGTGACCTTCTCCTTGCCTTTGTCTCTACTAGTCGATGCTCTCCCCGTATTTTTAGCTTCGTATGAACAAATACACATCGCATATTGTCTAAAACAATTGAATTCATTCACTACTCAACTGCAATACGCTAACTTTGACAAAATTTTATTATACTATTACTTGTCCTTATTCCCTAATTTTTAACCCTCCTAACTTACATATATTTGTAGATCTAGATTATTAATTAAAGGTAACCTCACTAAACCCTATTCCTTCAAGAACAACCACTGTTCATCATCTTCCTCAAGAGCAAAACCCTTCGGTTTATAAGTTTTCTTAAAAACTTTGCTAAATCGAATCGTAAACCTTTAATTTTTATTAAAGTTCTTTGAAAATCATTTTAGAAAACATTTCATAGCTTTGGCAACTTCGATCCACCATTTTATGAAGCCAAACATTACAAAAAAAAAAAAAAAAACAAAGATTATTTATATTTCTTATCTAAACCGTAGATATTTTAGCCAAAAGCATTTCATGCATATTTGAAATGAAAATAGATTGTTTACCTTCAATCTAGCTACCCCTCGCAACTCCCGAGTGGTCCGCTCAATGACTGAATCAAAGTTTAAGAAGAAAAATGGTGTTGATTGCTTGGAAAATGTAATGTGAAAGAAAATTTAAAAAGAAAATTAGCTACCAAATGCAACAAATTTTGAAATGAAGAAAGTGTGGTAACGTGAGGAAGAAAATGAGCACTGTTGGCTTTTATAACCAAATCCATTAATTAAAATTAGTTTATTTATCCTATACATCCCTCCTAATTCTACCCTTGTTTTAATAAAGCCCCCTAACCATTAGTCCTAATTTACCTATTTAAGTTCTCAAATTTAGCTTCTACTCCTATTTAGACCTAATTACTAACGTGTTTTTTATTTTCTGTATTTTTAATCTAAAATTTAATGCCAATACCAACGACCCATTTTCTAGGATGTGACACTTAACTTAATTGAGGAAAGTTGGTGATGGAGGTGATATGGTGATTTGACTATTGAAAGGTGTTTGATGATGTGCAGCGGTGATGGTGCAGAAAGATCCAATGATAAGTTAGTTGAGAACAATTTACTGGTTTTTTTTTTTTTGAAAATTCTAATTGCTTGCTCCTCATTCTCTATTTTTGGAGTTGTTTTTTTCCTATAATTTCAAAGTAGCTAGCATGAGACATGACAATCTTGCAATCGTTATAGTTCGCCAAAAATTACTATTATATTAATGTTATAACACCCCAAAATATCTAGGATTAGATTAAATATATAACTAAGAAATTACCTTGATTTGATAGTTAAGTGGTTAGCACACTCCTTAGAGATTCTAAGTTGTATCCACACCTCTTCCATTTTTTTCCTTTTCTTTTTCAGCAAACAAAGATGAAAATCACTTTAAAACAAATATTAAATGGAGTAAAAGTTTATCTAGGAGTCTAATGGTTAAGCATTCTCCCTTATTTCCCCTAGTTTACTTGTGTTCGAGCCTTATCTATTCTCTTCCTATTTTTTATTTTTTATTTTTGATAGAGGAGTAAATTTACCCTTTAACCACCCAAAGTTGAAAACACTAGGTTCTTAGCATTTTCTATTTACAATTGAACTATAACTTCAATTTTCCAAATTAGACTGAATTTTTTCTCTCCTTTCCCCCTATTTTCTTCTCTCTTTTCTTTCCCATCTTCTTATTTGCAAAATATTGTTATCTTTGTTGCTAAAATTTATTTTGATCCCAAATAAAAAAACTATTCTCGATTCCAACTCGTTTCTCAATCAGACTCGTAGTCATCATTAGAGACGTTTTTAATCCTTGCCAAGAATCGGTAAGTTCAATTCAATCCTGTTAATTAATCCCAAATTCTCGTAGTATTTACATCCGCTATTAATATTTCATACAAATTAATGAATTTTTATGAATCTTACTGAAGTTATCAGTAATCTTGACAAATCTTAAAAACCATTATTAATTCTTGCGTAAATGTCGTTTAAAGCATTTGATTTAGGTACCTCGAACCAGATCTAAGCACGAGGAACATCGTACGAGATCTTGGAGATAGATGCGTGTTCTTTCACAAGCAAATCGAGACAAATTGCACTTCAAGATAGGGCCACACTACCAGTCACAAGGGCGTGTGGGCCACACATGTGGACCACACGGCTTTCTCACGAAGCCATGTTCCCTTGAAACATTAAGATATCCGATTCGTACACGACCTACCACACGATTGTGTTTCCCCTATACCTTATTTCTGCATGGCTTTAGTCTGTTAATCTAGTCACACGACCGTGTACCCCCTTCACACAGTCCAGGGCTTCCTACACGGTCAGCAAATGTTGTGAAGGAAACCTAGTGGCTTACGTTATAAGTGTTGCCGAGAGCACTGATTCAACCGATTCTTCGTGTTATTATGAGGCAGTTCAAGCCTTCGATTCTAGAAAATGGCTCATTGCAATGGAAGAAAAGATGGAATCGTATCAAAAGAACGAGACTTGAAGGCTAGTTAAACCACCCATCAGTTGTAAATGGGTGTTTAAATAGAAGGAAGGTTCAGGGCCTAACGACACTAGGTATAAGGCAAGTTTGGTTGTAAATGGTACAGTCAAGTGGACACTCAACAAAACAAGTTTACCGCAACACTTTTTTTACCTAAAACGACGCAAAAAAGGTTGGTATTGGTTTCGAGACGCTTCTTTCGACATTTTCATAAAGGTTGTCTATAATACAGTTGGCGTAGGCTCCACGACACTTTTGAAAAAAGCATCGGCATAAGTCAACATAAGCCGACCTTTATTGATGGGTTAGGAAAGACCTAGTCAAGGCCAACCTTTAAAAAGGGTTGGGATAAACATAGTCCAGGCCAACCTTTGAAAAAAGTTGTGATAGACCTGTCTAAGGCAACCTTAAAAAGGTTGGGACAGATCAACCTAAGATAACCTTTTAAAAAAAGTTGGGATAAACCTTATCTAAGGCAACATTTAAAAAAGTTGGGATAGACTTTGTCTAAGGCAACCTTTAAAAAAGATTAGGATAGAATCATCTAAGGCAACCTTAAATAGGTTGGTATAGACCTTGTCTAAGGCAATTTTTAAAAAAGGTTGGGATAGACTAGTCTAAGGCAACCTTTAAAAAAGGTTGGGATAGACCTGTCTAAGGTAAGCTTTTAAAAATGTTTGGATAGACCAGTCTAAGGTAACATTTTAAAAATGTTGGGATAGACCTTATCTAAGGCAACTTTAAAAAAAGGTTGGGATAGACTTATCTAAGGAAACCTTCAAAAAAAGATTGGGATAGACTTGTCTAAAGCAACCTTAAAAAGCTTGGGATAGATTCGTCTAAGGTAACCTTAAAAAGGTTGGGATAGACCTTGTCTAAAGCAACTTTTAGAAAAGGTTGGGATTGACCTATCTAAGACAACCTTAAAAATGTTGGGATAGACCCGTTTAAAGCAACCTTAAAAAGGTTGGGATAGACCTTTTCCAAGGCAACTTAAAAAAAGTTGGGATAAACTCGTCTAAGGTAACTTTAAAAAGGTTAGGGTAAACCCATTTAAGGTAAACTTAAAAAGGTTGGGATAGATCTTTGCCTTATGTCTAATGTTTTTTTTACGACGTTTTCCTCGATTTTTAAGAGCCTATTTTGGTGAAATATGAGAAAATTTGTATATACTGGGTTTGCAAAAGTTTGAGACAATATTAATTGAACAATTAATTAACATAAAATGATCATATAAATACAAAATTACCATTGAATAATGCAGTTAGTAATTTATATACAAAATCCTAATAGAAGCAGTCAACAAGTTGCAAACATGTTGTCAACCTATTTCACATGACATCAAAAAATTATACAAAATCCTAATAGAAGCAGTCAGCACGTTGCAAACATGTTGTCAACTTGTTTCCCATGACATCAAAAAATTATGGGACAATTGCATTCATCAACCACTATAACATATATATATATATATATAATACATAATATGCAGTAAGCCTCGTTCATCATCATTCGAACTGAAGGCTTTATCATCAAGTCTGCTACTCTGAAATTCAACTGTAAAAATAGTAATGTACATTTTCTATTTATACGAGTTAGATGAGAAACAACATGAACACATAGGAAGAATATTTTAGTATTAACCAAAGAACCATAAATTGAAGTTAAATAAATAATTTTCATCAGTACATCCACTAATTATTAGTTGAGCAAGCAATGAAGACATCAAATAAGAACCTAGCATTTAGTTACAACAATCAATGTCTATTAAACCATTAACAAACTTATTGACAATCTAGTTATAAAATAGTCACCTTACTATGCTTACTATGAAAAACCTTGTACTTTTGACATTCCCTTTGCCATACACTCGTTGAGGAGAGCCCTATACTTTTTCTCATGAGCATCCATCATATTTATGAACTTTGCCTCTCGAATTTCAGTTAATTTCATAAATCTTTCTTCTGCCTCAGTTATCAAACGAGCTTCTCGCTCTGCGGCCTCCATACGAAATCAAGATTCTGCTCCCTCAAGTAGAGTTTTCTCTCAAACTGCTTGTTTGAATTGAATTGTTTGTATTTGCTCGACATGTTTATCGCTTATCTCTTCAATCAATGTATTGATGGCCGATGTAGATTGGCTTCCTCGGGTGACTGAACCATAGCCAAACAACCGGGATTTGGTCAACCCACATCCATATCCCAACATTTTTCCATCCTTGTTAGGGCCGAACACTTGTGTATACACCTCATTTTCTAATGCAATATTATCTTGAGGCGAAAGAACTCTCAGGTGTTGGCATAAAGTCTTTAACCCTCTTGCATGCTTCATCCTACAATTCTCTTTCATTAGAAAAATCTATTCTGAAAAAAAGTAAAATTGATGTCAAAATAAATATAAATAAATAATACCCATTTGTTTCTTACATAAACTTGTTCTGCTACCTCACAACTCAATTTTTCACTCCCATCTTTCCGCAAATGTTGAAATCTAAACTGCTCCAAACGTTAGGGTTCACGGCCTTCCTGGATGCAAACAAGTTTATTATGGAGCAGAAGTTTTCTCTCAAACGTTAGGGTTCACGGCCAATTTGGATGCTTCCTTCCCAATAAGCTGGCCATATTGGTTGGCATCTACTATTATACGAGTTCCAGGTTGAAGATTCCATATATCTCTCATGTTTGTAGGCCCTCGCTTTCTCTTAGTACCCTTAGTAGCCTCTTTCAAAAGTAACAATTATAGTTTAGGTATGAAAATAGAACAAAAAAAATTATGTATCAATGTGAAAAAATAAATATGATGCAGGAGCAAATTGTGAATATGGTAAAATAAAAAAAGTACCAATATTAATTATATAAAAGCATAATAAAAGATTTTATTTACCATCAAAAATACATAAACAAGTTTCTTTTATGCTATTGCTTGCAATATGAAAGTGCCTCAAATAGGGCTAAAGTCGGAGAAGCATAAAAATTCTTTATTTAAGAGAAGGGTTTTTGAATGATTTTATTTGCGAACTTGATTCACCAATAATAGGAGTCTTCAATAGGAAGCTAGGTGACTCAAAAGATTATCCTCTTCTCTTCGTAACAAGAAAGGTGGGGAATTTGTGATGCAAATGGCAATGTTTAACAGTTCAAATAACATGATTCTTTTTAACTTGAACTTAATTTTGAAATCTTGCTGAAATTTTTTATCAGAAAATTGAATTTTTTTTGAACGATAACAAAAATTCTTTGTGTTTGTTCAAATAACAAAAATTTTCATAGCTAAAAAAGTGAACTCTGATTAATAAAAAAATTCGAGTTAAATTTTAATTTTACAAATTTATTGTTTGAATTAATGAAAGAGTTAACTTTTATAATGCAAACTCTATGCTAGCCGTTTGATGAAAAAACTAAAAAGGCAATAAAAGGTAACCTTTGAGGATGCCATATAGAAAAATTAGAAAATGTGTAATTAAACTTCTACAAGCTCAATCAGTTACCACTTTAAAGAGGACGGAGAAAACTCATCCAAACTCTATTTAATGCAATTTTTTTTTATATTTGAGAAAGGGTTAAAGCAGACTCTCTTTTGATTTCTCTCAAGTTATCAATTATTTCTCTCATATTCTGAAAAATTGTTCAGATTTCTCTTACTCTTAACTCTTTAAGGTAAAATATTCTTGGATTTTTTTTATTCTTTGTTTTTCCTCCTATAAACTTATGGAAAATCCAAAAAAAAAAATCTAAGGATACCCAAAAAGAAGTCAATCATTTGTGAAACAGTCAAACACCGGACAATCAAAACCAACCCCATTCCAAATCTTGCCCACTAAAGAATAGCTAAATCCTTTGAAGAACAAAGAGAAATGTAAAAATCCATCAAGTTTAACAAATCAAAGAAATGGTCCGAAAGTTGTGAAAAAGGATAATTGATGGGCTCGAAACTAACTAATATTTCGACAAAGGCAAGCGCAGCTATCGAACAGTAGTATAGTTGGGGTGAGTCCGGAATATCGTATCCTCAAGGACTAAAATTACTAGTAATAACTATCTTTTTATTATCTAACCTAATGATTAAAGGATTTGTTTTTAATCTAAAATTTAACTAACTAATTAACTATGAACGCAACAGAGAGTGAAGAGAGTATCGAATAAACCAATAATAAAGACAATACCCAAGGAAGAATCCACCTAGACTTCACTTAGTACTCTAACTCTGAATTAAATGATTTATTCACTTGACTTGATCCGTAGAAATTCCTAAATTATGTTAATATCTCTTTCAAGACTAAAAATAACTGACTCTAGGTTGATTACTTGAAATCTCTTTCTAATTAAAACCCCTATCGTTGCATTAGCTCGATCTATGGATTCCCTTATTAGATTTGAACCTAATCCGGCAGATTTATGCCATCCTATTTCTAGGGTTGCAATCAACTCTGCTTAATTATGCTAGATCTTCTCTTAAACAGGGACTTTTGCTCTACTGAATAAGCACATCAAACTTGAATTAGTATCCTAAAAATATTAAAGCAAGGGTTAAAAACACATAATTAAGAACAAGAACAAGTATTTATCATGTAATTCAGATTTATTAAATAATAAGATTCATCTAGGTTTCATCCTCCCTAGGTATTTAGGGAGTTTAGTTCATAATGTAAAAGGAAAACATCTCAGAATAAAGAAAACAACAAGACATAAAGAACCTAAAAACTTCTTAAGAAAATTAATGGAGATCTCCAATCTTGGAGTGAATCTGCTTCTAAGATGATTCCAACGGCTTCCTTCGAGTAATTTTTTCGTTCTACTCTGCGTGTTCTCTTTTGTCCTCATCTAGTGTGTATTTATAGACTTTAGAAGGCTCAGAAACCCTAAAAATTGGGTTTTTCTGCGTAATAGGGAAGTAAGGTGCAAAATCGACACGGGCTGGCACATGGGCATGTGGCTAGCCCGTCAGCCTATATGGGCGTGTGCCCAGCCCGTGTGGATCCTAAAAACTCTGATTTTGTCCCCTTTTTCGCTCCTTTTGCTCCCAAATGCTCTCTTAAGTATAGAAACATGAATTTAAGAGATTAGGATCATCAAATTCACTAATTTTCATCATAAATCATCCAAAAATATGCCAAGCATGAAATTAAAATATGTTACATTTATGGTTTATCAATAATACAGCAAAAGAATAAGAGGAATCTATGAAGAAAAGAAAACAAAACAAAAAACCTGTACAATAATAGAGTGCCAAAAGAAGAGCAACGACAAAATGGTAGCAAACAGAAAGATCAGTGGGGCAAAAAAACAAACACAAAGTTAAAGCTAAAATTTTTTGTTTCTCTGTATATTGTGAACAAAAAGAAAACTAGACTATCAAGCCATTAGCCATTAGTCAACTTAATCAGATAAAGAATATGTACCAGTAGAAGGTAATAAACAAGTTTAAAACTAGAGAAAGAATAATTGAGAAGGCAATGAAAGTACTAGCCGGAGTTGCAAGTACTTCTTCCGCTAATTGAGTTGGAGTTTTTCTCCCATGCTTTGACTATCAGTAACAGCACTTCTCAAGGTGTTTGAACTTGTCGACGAACCCCTCGAAGAGAATCATACACCTTTTAATGTTCGTGTGTAACAGCCCATTTTCAGTGAAATCGAAACAGTGATTTCGGGACTACAAATTCGAGTCCAAAAGAAAATTTATTTTAATATTATTTTATGGTCTGCTTTATGATCGAAATATTGTATAAATATTTTAATAAGAAAATTGAAACGAACCAAAATATGTGGGCACCAAAAAAAGTGTGTTATCGGGCCTCCGTCTCAGTAAATCGAGTTAGTAATAATTATTAGGAGCAATTATGAGTCTAATAGTGTGTTTAATTAGATTTTTATTTAGTGAATTTAGCTTAATTTAAAGTAATTAGGAAAAAGGATCAAATTGAATAAAGAGTGAAAGTCTAATTATAGATTAAAAGAAAGTAAAAAAGGGCTAAAATGGAAATTAAGCCATTTAGCATAAATTTAGGTGACAAATGAAATAAAATCTAAGATTTTTACTTAGATTTTAAATTATAAAATATATATATTAGTAATAAATTATAATAAACTAATTTAAAATAATTATTTTAATTGATATTATATTAGATAAATTAAATAAATGAAAATGTATGGTAAAGATTAAAGACAAGTGTAATTGTAATAATTATATAGGTACACTTGTAATAAAAATAAGCATTGCTTAAATAATAAGTAAAATATTATTTATAATAATATATTACTATTATTATTATTATTATTATTATTATTATTATTATTATTTAAAATAAAAGAAATAAAGTGAAGTTAGTAAAATAAAAGAAACAAAAGAAGAACAGAAAAGAACAGAGAAGTATTTCGAAACAAGCAGGAAAGAAAGAAGGAAAAGAAGGAAAAAGGAAAAACTAAAGATTCAAGGTTTTAAGTTTTAAAAGGTAAGTCAATCAAGTCCTATTCTTTTAATATTGATATTTTAGAAGCTTTAATGCAAGATTTTGATGAAACTAAGTTGATATTTTGAGAGTTTATAGGTTTTCAAGTATAGTTGATGTTGAAGAAAAGATGAATTGGAGATTAAATTGAATAAAATTTAAGTTAGAATTAGTAAAAGGATTAAATTATAAAGTAAGCTATAAGTTTTGTATTATAGAGATTAATTTGGATGAAATTACAAATTAGGGTTTTATTATGAATATTAGATAGTCAAGTTGAATATGGAAAGAATTTAGGTAGAAACAAAGCATGAATTAAGTTAAGAAAATAAGTAAACTTAATTAGGATTTAATTGCAAAATAATTTATAAGAAAACAATTTTGGGACAGCAGCAGAAGAGTAGCTTTGAAAAATCACCAAAAATGGTAGGAATGGAATTAGAAGTTGAGTGAGATATGAAATTAAAGCTTATTGAGTCTATTTTCATATGAAAGAAATAGAAAAAGCAAAGAAATTCTGTAACTCAAGATATAGATAATTTAGTGACAATGACTCAAATAGACAGCTTTGAAAGAACTTATAAGTAAATAATAGAATTGTGTATAAAGAATGTGGAATGAAGAGCAAGAGTAGAAATTGAATAAAATTTAATTATTTGTTGTAATTTAATGCTGTAATTAATAATGTAAATTGTTATTAATATTTTCGTAGCTAACAAGGAAAACGAGGCATCGGCATCCTAGGGAAAAGAAAAGATCGCTGAGGAGTAAACGTGTATTTCGGGTTTGTATTACTATTACTCAAACTATTTATTAAATGTATATTGAATTTATAGTACGTGTTATGGAGTAATTAAGATAAGGTAAGTAATAATATTTGAAATTAAGTACGAATATGTGTGAATATTGAATTATATGTGAATTGATATAATAGATGTTTTGAATTGATCAAGTATTTGAAATTGTTGTGGAAATGAATTCGAATTTGGAAAGGTAAAATAATACCCTATTAACTTGTCGGACTAGATTTGATACAAATGGCATGCCATTGGATTTGTAATGTGATGAGGAGATTTGTAGTTTGGCCGAGAAGATGATTCTGTTATATATGCTTCGGTTTATCCGAAAAGGCATTTAATGCCTTACTGGTGTACTTGGGAGGTTATATTATACTGGTGTGTTTGGGAGGTTATATTATACTGGTGTGTTTGGAAGGCTATATTATACTGGTGTGTTTGGGAGGATTTCATTATTCTGGTGTGTTTGGGTTGGATACTTTGGTGTGTTTGGGTGGAATCTGCGTATCTATCAGAGTCCGAGCCTTGTTAATAGGGTAAATAATTGAAATGAAACTTTGAAAATGAGATTGATTGGTTTGGCTCTATTGAAAGGTATGTGAAAGAATGTATGAGTTAAATTATGAATTGAATTAGGAAATATGAATTTAAGATTTATGAAGTGATTTATAATTATGTATAAATAGTTTTAATGATTTATAAAGCTTATGATTGATGTTTGTAATTTATTAATGTTAAATAGTTTGTTTTATAGTAATACCACTGAGTATGAAATACTCAGCATATGGTTGTTTCCGTGCGCAGGTCATTATAGTCACAGATCCGGTTCAGCATCCAGAACATTCCCGACTAATCATGTTTCCGTGGCATGTACTAGGTTATTGTACATGAGTCATGAATGGATATATATATAGGTTAAATGATGTTGTTGTAATTAGATAAGTATGAAGTTTTGGATGATAAGCAAGTTTAAAGTTATAAATTAGTAAATTTGATATTAAATTTTGAAATGAAATGAAAGATATATAAATTAGTTTCCTTATATGTTAACACTTTAAAATTTAAGTAATAAATCAACGGATTAATCATGTTCTAGTAGTGATTAAGATATAAATTCTTTGGTTGAGACATTGGTATTGGTTGTTTGGTTTGAAATTTGCAGGGGGTTTTATGTAAAAATAAGCAGAAATGCTGTCGAAATTTTTATAGGAAATAAAATAATACGAAAAATTTTCAGAGAATTCGAACAAGTTTTGTTTCACTTTAATTTACGTTTTGGCTAAAAGCAGCTGTTATTGGAACTTAATTATTAAATTATACTATAAATGTTATTATATTGGTGAATTGTTTGTAAGTCGTCTGATATGTCTGGTAATGCCTCATAATCCTATTCCGGTGACAGTTTGGGGTTAAGGGGTGTTACAAAAATTTTACTGATTACATGATTAATTGATAAAAAGACCAAATTGCATAAAATGTAAAAGTTGAATTCTAGTAGCTAAAAGGATCAAATAGCTATGAAATTCAAAATTGCAGGTCCTTATATGGAAAATAGACCAATAAGAGGAGTTAGTAGATAAGTATGATGGTTCATCCATGGAAATTTTGACAAAGAAAAGCACTAAATTGGAAAGTTAAAATAATAAAAGATGATAAGTTAATTAAATAATAAAATATCATCATTTTCATCATCTTTCCCAAATTTTTTTATAGAAGCCCCAGCTAAGAGAAGAGAACTCATGCAAGCTTATTTGGCTTAATTGGGTAAGCATTCTTGTCCTGTTTTTAATGATTTTTATGTTTCCGAGATCGTAATCGCTTAATCTAGCTATCTCGAGGATTAATTTGTAAAGTTATCAAAGAACTAGGGTTTTTCCATGGATGAATACGTATGAATTATGAAATTTATGGTAGAAAATTAAAGGTTGTTGATATGTAAATAACTTTTGTTAAGTGAATTTTGATGAAATTGTGATTTAGGGACTAAATTGTAAAGATGTGAAATTCATGGAAAAATTATGAATTTTATGAATTACTTGGGTTATAAATGTTACATGTAAAAATCGGTTAGGCTTGGAATAAGGATTAAATTGCATGAATTTTATTTTTATAGCCTAAGGATGAATTCGACATTAATTAAAACTATAGGGGCAAAATGGTAATTTTACCTAGGATGTGAATTGAATTGAATATGAATTGTATTAAATTGAGCTAAATTTACTCGTATAGATTCGGATAGATTAAATACGGAGCTGGATTGAGGTAAAGAAAAAGTAACGGATTAGTAGCATACAAGTTCACGAACATTGTCAAAGTAAGTTCGTGTAACTAAATTGTGATATTTATATGCTTGAATTGAATGTTGTGTATTTGATTGTATTATTGCAATGAATACGAAATTAATATTATATCCGATAATGCCTGACAAACATTAAGTCTCGATTGAATAAATGAAATTCGATGGATATAGGATTTCCCATATTGGTTGCGGTCCTGCATATGTTGTGGACACACCACAGCTCGAAAGAGCGTCTCGTTATGAGCCCTCTCAAGCTTCCCGTTATGTGGTTTTTGCGAGATTCCTGTTAATAGCTCTTCAGAGCATCCCGATTGGTTTTGATTCTGCATGTGTTGTAGACACACCACAGCTCTTATGAGCGTCCCGTTATATGGCTCTTCGTGAGCTTCCCGATTAAAGGCTCTTTGTGAGCTTCCTGATTAATAGCTCCTCGGAACTTCTCGATGTTGGCTCGCTTGAACTTCCTGACATATGACTATCCAGAGCTTCCTAATTAATGGCTCTTTGGAGCTACCCGTTATTGGCTCGCATGAGCTTCCCGTTATACAGCCCGGATAAGCTTCCCGTTATATGGCTCTAGAGAGAGCTTCCCGATTATGTGCTCTAAGGAGCACTCCTGAATATGAATTGACAGATTACAGTTTGTACACTTCAAGTGTACTACTTGTGTATCTATCGATATTTCTAATAAATTCAACAGGCAAAGTTCCGACATGGAATAATCTGAATTTGAGATGAATTATTATGGAAATGTACATGTTACATGGATATATGATTGAAAAGCATATGATTATGAAAAATTTACATGATGAGCTCATCTTTGATTCTTGATATTCACATGAAGTACATGGCTATCATGTTTCTTGAGATTATATGTGTTTAGGCAAATTGCCAAATTTCTTTGGATGAATTTTGCATGCTTACTTTAAATGTAAATGATTGGTAAGTCAATTTCTCATTATACGAACTTACTAAGCTTTAAAGCTTACTCTATTTATTTTCCCTATTTTATAATAATTCGGAGGCTCATTGGGTTGGAAGCTTGGCGAATATATCATCACACTATCCATCGGCTCATCTCGGTATATTTAGTAAATTAACTTTGGTATAATGGCATGTATAGGATAACTTGACCAATGTTGGCAAACACATCTTTTGGTTGTAAATAGCCATTGGGATGGCTTGTGATGAATGTGTTTTGATGTATGATATGAGTGTTTAGTAAGGTTAATTGATAGTAAACTTCATAAGTATGTCTATATGCATTTTTGGTCAAATAGGCAAGTTGGATATATATATTTATGAAGCGATATGTTATGCATAAGACTTGATTTTTGGCTTGGTTTAAATGTCTTGGACTGGCTTATGAATGTGTTAAAATGTTTATGTAGGTGGAAGTCAAATTGGGTAAGAAAAGTGGCCTTGAAAATGACCTACTTTCGTCCACATGGGCAGAGACACAGGCGTGTGTCACAGTAGCTAGGCGTGTTTCTTAGCCATTGTCCCTACATCTTTCAAAATTTCAAAATAGAATGCTCAGAATTTATCATACAACCTGCCACACGGGCGTGTGGCTTAGCCGTGTGACTCCTGTACTTACACACAGCTTAGCACACGGGCGTGTAGCTTGGCCGTGTGACCTAAGTTAGACAGTTACATGGGTCCTAACACGGGTTTGGACACGACCGTCTGCCCTATTTCGAATGCCCACACGGCCTATAACATGGGCATGTCTATTGGCCGTGTGAGCCACACGGTCTGACCATATGGGTGTGTGGACCCTACACCTAGGAAAAATTTTAAAATTTCGCAAAAAATTCTTTGAGTACTCGTGTAACACCCTAAATCCGGCCTAGAAGTCTAGACCGAATCCAGGATACTATATTGATCACCGAAGTGATCGTAGGAAAAATTTAACAAAAACCAGTCGTTCAACATTTCATTTCTAAAAATATTTATTTCAAAATAAACCAAAATGTTTATTCATTTAAAAATACCATTCGCAGCTGTAAACAAATCATAATGTATGAACAAGGTTTAAAATAGTAATGGTACCACAATATTATAAATCTTTACAGTTCAAAACCAAATGTAAAAACTAGAACACAAACTGCTCAATTGCTGTTCACAAAGCTGTCAAGAGACCTTCAGCAGATCGAGTCCAAAGATCCCGAATCCAGAATCGCACAAAAGAGGAAACAAAAGAGGGGGTGAGCTACACGAGCTTAGTGTGAGATCAAACCAGCTAACCTATAGAAGCAGAAACAGAGGACTAGAAGCAATTCAGAACCAGAACATATTTATAGACAGAGGACAGGTAAACGAATTCACCACAAACCAACCGTACACCATATGTAACTCTACATTCATATGGCCTAGTCGGACACAGTAGCAGAAATTCTCAGTAGTTACAACATAGGCCTAAGCCCTTTCCAGAATCAGAATCGATTTTGGCCTTAGCCCATCACATAAGGTTCTCTTAGGCACGTGTGCCTTTCGATCGAACAATACAATAAGATATTTCAGTCAATCAAACATCCAAATATTTCAATCAATCATCCAATCAAATTCAACCACTGTATCACGTTCAGTCACAGTGTCAATCAGATGCATATGAGTGCAAATGAGTTATACAACAACCCACCCATCCAGCCAACACACCACTTCGTACCACCAATATACCATGTGCGGATAAAATCGACCCACCTATCCCTACGCTCTGAGTAGGACCTTGAAAAGCCCATCCAACCTTATACCTCCCCTATGATGTCATCCTGGGTCGCCTGGCAACGATGATCATCAGCATTGTCCTCGACCCTCAGGGAATTAGGACCGCCCTCGACCCTCTGGGAATTGGGCTATTAGAATGCAGATAAACTGCGAAATCGTAAATTACGCAGCAAATCTAACATATAAGCTGTCAAGTGCAATACGATAAACCGTGGTACAGAATGCAGTATGAACTGCTAGATCAGATATTGGTACGTAGCGTAGCTAAAGTACATGCGGTACAGTGCAAGGCGATAATCCGCTATACCGATGAATTGTAGTAAAATTGACAGATCAGATAGTGGTACGTAGCGTAGCTAACGTACATGCGGTACAGTTCAATTCGGTAATCAGCTATACCGATGAGTTACAGTAAAACTGCCAGATCAGATAATGGTACAGAGCGTAGCTAACGTATATGCGGTACAGTGCAATGAGGTAATCCGCTATACCGATGAGTTGCAGTAGAATTGCCAGATCAGATCGTAAATCTTCCTTCTCTTCAAAATCCCAACCCAAAATACGTTATACGCAGATGTATGTATGCAAATATATGTATGCAGGTGTGTGAATACAGATGCACCAATTCAGAATACAATTACGGCAGTTATTCAGAAGCAGTCACTTTCAGTCAGTCAATTAGTTATAGAAATGTGCACACACATACACTCAGATTCAGTACCTAACATAGCACACATTCACTTACAAGTAGTACATAATTCGAAGTCAGAACAAAATCGTATTCACCCACAGTAAGCTTAGACAAGGGGTTGAAAAACATAGTCTCACATCGACATTTGACTTGCCCTAAATTCAGAATCTGGCGAGTTAGGGCTACACGTCCGTGTGCACCGGCCGTGTGGGGATCCAAACGCCCGTGTGTGGGGTGGCACATGCCCGTATGATAGAGGCACACGCCCGTGTGGTGTAGGGGCACGGCCGTGTAAATAGGCCGTGTAACTCACTGTCCAATTTCGATAAAATCAAGTGCGGGGCAGACACGGTCGTGTGAATGTGTCACACGCCTGCAGGTAGCCATCGACACACTGCAGTGTCCCATAACACTGCCTGTGTGGAATCCTAAATTTCAAATCGGTCACATGACCATGTGGCGTGCCATGTGACCCCAAAACCCTAATACTCTATTCCCAATCTCACACGCCCGTGTGCCCGAGGGACACAGTCGTGTGAAAGTCAACAAAAATCCCCAAATCGGCCACACAGCCATGGGGTCAGGCCGTGTGGCACCCAATATGGCCCGAAAACCCTAATTCCCAAATCCACACGGGCATGTGCCGAGGCACACGCCCGTGTAGCTGTCGGGGAGGTCACGAAACCTTTCCGAAAACACCGTTTAAGCTACAATAATGTCCCTAACCCTTGCCCTATCAACATATATTAGAAAACAATGTTTTTCCTTCACTTTTAACATCTAAAAACTCAAAAACGACGGGGTTATTGTATAGTTATGAAAAGCCGAAGGAAAGGGATTTGTAACGCAAGATGGCAAAAGATTTAAGAGCATAATGTAGTAACTAGATTAGAATCCCACACCTGTTTTGTCGGCGAAGAAGATGACTGAGGAGCGAAGTTCCAGAATCCACAAACCGCGATCGTTTTCAGAAGAAGAGAAAAGCACAGAGAGAATAAAACCAAGAAACGTCCAAAAAGAAAAGAAAAAAATAATAATAAAAATAATAAATAAAAACCAATATATATTCTACACATAATTTAGTAATTATAAATAATATCATATAATCCCATAAATAACATCAATAATTAATACTAAAATAGAACAAAATAAAATACTCTCCACAATTGCGCATCCAACTACTCGAACCCAGAACCTCAAGGTATGCTAACCTCACACCACCACTAGACCAGCAGGCCCATTCTTATCACTAAATTGCACAATTAAACTTATGTGTACAACCTCCTCGCTGTCACTACACTAGAAACCTAGAATTTTAGGCCCAAATTTCGAGGCATTACAACCTGATTTAGTCCCAACTTGTTTCTAATGTATGTTTTGGGCCTCGAAGGCTCATATAAGGGACTTTATGAATAATTTCTGACATGAATGTTAAATGATATGAAATGTATGTAATTGATCTATTTATTTTGGTAATATTTCGTAACCCTGTTCCGACGGCGGATATGGGTTAGGCGTGTTACATCGCATTTGTCAATCATTTACCTACAAAACAAAGTGGTAATGGTTAACGATGAAGCATCCAACAGAGCACCGAAAAAGTCATGGGTTTTGAGGAGGAGGAAAACCGAGAAAAATATGAATTTTCAACTTCCTGTTGTCGAGAAACTTGAAACCGAGTGTAAATTTAGAGCAAAGTTTGCTTCTTTATTTACTTACCTTTTATTTTAGCTTTTAGGGTTTGGCCCACAATTTTAAAGTCAAAAGATGGAGAACGACCATTCCATTGGCTTTTAAAAATCAATATATATAATGTTAAACTATTAATGATTAATATAAAATTAAAATCTTTAATTTTTTCACATATGGAATAATCTTGCATTCCAAATGTTATTTTATTATGAAATTAAAATGTTTAATTTTTTCACATATGGAATAATCTTGCATTCCAAATATTATTTTATTCATTTTTTATTTTATTTTTATTATAAAATATCAATTTTAAGTTATTATTATTTTGAAAATATATAATATGTAAATATATAAAACCTATAACATATGTAAAATATATAAATATATAAAAGCGTATTATTTTATAAATATATATTATAAAATTATAATATATAAGTTTATAAAAATATATTATAAATTTAGAAAATATATATTTGTTATATAAATTAGTGAATGAATAATTTCAAATGAATGAAAATTATGGGCTTTTATATATTTGAATATTTTTATAAATTTATATTCTATTCAATTTTCAAAATAATAACCTTAAAATTGATTTTGATAAAAAATTAAAATTAACAAAAAAGCACATCAAACCTAAACAAATGATTATCAAAATACTTGTTTGAGTTCATTCTTGATGTGAAAAAATAATATTTTTAATTAATTTATATATTTATTTATTTGTTTAATTTATGTTTGCTACATGATTAATTGAGAAGTTGCCTCGTTACATAACAAAATTGGTCAAAATTACCACATCAATAGAAACTAAGTTGGTACAAATGGTCAAGCTAACCCTAAATAAAATAACCCAGTACTGAGAATGAAGTTTATATGTTGAATAAGACTATATTTTTGGCTTCTAACAATATATAATTTCATAATTTCTATAACCCAAAATGTCTTCAAATGTAAAAAAGAACATACATAGATGTTAATATAATTTGAATGCCATCTTCATCTAAGTGCTTTGTTTCTTTTGGCAATTCATTCTGCTATACTGCATTGAAAATATCAATTACACTAAATCTTTGCACTTCAAAAAAATATTATTATTATTTAATTAATTTATATATTTATTTATTTCTTTAATTTATATTTGCTACGTGGCTAGTTGAGAAGCTGCCTCGTTACACCACCAGATTGGTCAAAATTACCACATCAACACAAACTAAGTTGGTACAAATGGTCAAGTTAACCCTAAATAAAATAAACCTAGTACTATATGTTGAATAAGACTATATTCTTGGCTTCCAACAGTATATAATTTCATAATTTCTATAATCCAAAAGTCTTCAAATATAAAAGTAAACATACATAGATGTTAATATAAAATGAATGTCATCTTCATCTAAGTGCTCTGTTTCTTTTAGGCAATTCATTCTATTATTCTGTTGAAAATATCAATTACACTAAATGCACTTCAAAAAATAATTAAATATTTAAATATAAACCATTAAATATTTATAATTAGTATTTTGAAAAAAAAATAGTTTAGTTTTTTTTGTCAAAAAGTGCTTTTGAGAAATTTTAATTAATGATTTTAACACATTTGTAATTAAATTAGCACCAAGTAAGAAAAAATTTTACTCTAAGAATTATGTTATTGGAGGGTAAAAAAGTAAATATTAATTACTTATAAAAAATTAGCATATAAACTTTTAAATATTTAAATATAACCATTAAAATTATAATTAGTATTTTAAAAATATTTTTTATTTTTAATTAATGATTTTAACACATTTGTAATTCACCAAGAGAAAAAAGGAAAGAATTATGTTTTGGAAGGGTGAAAAGTAATTAAGCACTAAAAGTGCAAAATTCTAGCTAAAAGCAAATTTTTTACAACTTTTCTTCCAAAAGTACTTTTGACGTAAGAATAGGCCCTAAGTTGGTACAAATGGTCAAGTTAACCCTAAATAAAATAAAACCAGTATTGAGAATGAAGCTTATATTTTGAATAAGACTATTCTTGGCTTCCAACAGTATATAATTTCATAATTTCTATAACCCAAAATGTATTCAAATGTAAAAATAAACATACATAGATGTTAATATAATATGAATGTCATCTTCATCTAAGTGCTCTGTTTCTTTAGGGCTATTCATTTTGCTATACTGCATTGAAAATGTCAATTACACTAAATCTTTGCACTTCAAAACATCGTTCTTGTTCAAATTAAAACTAAAACTATTAAGTTACAATATGATGATCACACTGCGGATATTCATCATCTTCTACAGGGGTTTCAATGCTTAGATTGTAAAAATCTCTTGGCTTTATTCCGATAACATGGAGCCATCCTTCACTCTTGCCATCCTCGACATAAAATACTTGTTTCGCTTGAGAAGCCAGTATGTATGGATCCTCCAAATCACGATTCCCTGTATGGATAAGCTCAGGAAATTTCATAATAATAAAACCATTTGCATCCTTCTTCATACTCCTAGGAGATTTAATATTTTCACCCAATCAAATCTAAGCATGATAACCCAAAACCTTTCATAATAGTTTAGCTCGATAATTTCAATGCAATTCCCATAATAGTTTCTCTCGTCAGCAAAAACCATCACTCCACTATTTTGAGTCTTACGATGTTGCTCACATTTTTTAGTATGGACCCTAAAACCATTATTTATAAGCCTATCATATGTGGAAACCACTTTATATGGTCCTCGAGCAAGAGTAATTACATCAGTATCAACTTGTTCAACTTCCATCTTTGGAATCTAATCATATAGTAGGAAATCAATTAGCTCTTATTCTATAAACAAATTTCTACAATGTTCCCTCATTATATAAATAATACGATAAATTATTTTAACAGTGACAATTTACCTATTTCGCAAGCCATTTTGGGAACATTTCAACCAACCATTTGTCATCTGTACGTTTACTAATTTGAATGCCACCATAAGCAGCTCGCTCAGACTCTAAAAATTCCCTATAATATATTCAGTATTTAGTGAAAAATGTTGTCAAAATGTATACAAATTAAGAAATATTACTTTATTTGTCTATTAGTTAAGAAAAAGAACCGACTGACAAGATTTTCCTCAGGAAACTCATTGACGATATGGTGATACCTTATCGCTATGCAATATAACATAGCGGTTTACTTGTGCAAGAGATCGCATGTCCAATATCTTTGTGTTCATGGTGCCAATTGGACGTCTTCCAAAAGAGATAATGTACCGTTTTTGAATATTCCCATCATTCCTGGGAGGACGGGAAAATATAGTCTCTATATTAGAAAAATGACGGGAGCAAAATGTAAGGCATTCTGAAACTATGTACCCTTCAGCAATGGAACCTTCGGGATAAGCTCTATTTCGCACCGAAGCTTTCAATCCCATAAGATACCTACATCACATACATATATTTTTACATACTTATTATATACTATATTAAAATAATAAAAATAAAATATTGTGAAATATTATTAAGATATTTCATATACCTTTCGATCGGGTACATCCACCTGTATTGAACAGGTCCACCAAGCTTAGCCTCCATCGGCAAATGAATAATCAAATGAATCATGATTGTGAAGAAACTTGGAGGAAATATTTTCTTCATTTCACAAAGTGTTAACACGACTTGTATTTGAAGTTGATCAACTTCTTGTGGATCAAGACTTTTTGCACATAATCTCTTGAAGAAATTTGATAGATTTGTAATAACACTTAGCACCTTCTTTTCTACAACTCCTTTTAAGCATATAAGAAGCAAATCTTGTATGAGAATGTGACTCATCATGACTTTTGAGGTTGCTCAACTTGTGCTCTTTCAAATTCATGCATCGAGATATGTTTGATGCATAACCTTCGGGTACCTTCAAGTTCTTCACAATAGAAAGAAAAATATCTCTTTCCTTTGATGCAAGAGTGTAACACGCTTATGGTAGGTACTATTTCCCATTTCTCACTTTTGGATAAAGATAACTTCAGATGTTAATATCTTGTAGGTCCTTGCGTGCCTTAATATTATCTTTATCACCGCATTAGAGATTAAGAAGGGTGCCAACGACACTGTCACATACGTTCTTCTCGATGTGCATGACATCCAAGTTATGTCGAAGTAGATTGTAACACCAATAAGGTAAGTCGAAAAATATGCTCCTCTTCTTTCATAAAGTCTCATATTGATTTATGAGATTTGTTTTATCTCCCTCTACCACCAATTCTTCAAAGTTCTTAAACAAATCACACCCCTCATCTACATTAAGTTCTATCGACCCTTCATCTAGTTCATCTCTATCCCTCTTTCGGGCTTTTCCATAAATAAAATTGACAACTTCAACTTCCCTTAAGATATCTTCCCCGGATCGTGGTATAGGAGCTACCCCACACTTTATAGTGCCATCGAATTCACGACTTTGTTTTTGAAATGGGTGTTCAGCAATAACCATCGACGATGACCCATATAACAGAACTTCTGACCATACCGTAGCCATCGCGATTCAGTTTTTTCAGCACATATTGGGTAAGCAGCCCGACCTTTTGTACTCCACCTTGAAATATTAGTGTAAGCTAGGAAATAAATGATTTTCCAAAGAAGACAAGCCCATAAAGTGAAAGATTCGGAAGCTGAGGAATCAAAAGCATCAAATCCTGTCCACAATTGCTTTAACTCTTTAATTGAAGGCTACATGTAGACATCAATTTCGTTGCCAGGTCCTTTTTCACCAGAGATAACCATTAATAGTATCATTGATGATTGTTTCATGCATGCCCGAGGTTCCAAATTATAAGGAATAAGAAGTATGGTCCATGTACTGTAACTTGTACTCATTGTTCAGAATGGATTGAATCTATCGCTAGCCAAACCTAGCCTAACATTATGAGGATCAAATGCAAAATTAGGAAACCTCTTATCAAATGCATCCTAGGCAGAACTATTGGTTGGATGTCTCAATACCATCTTTGGTTCGTCCTTCTTTATGCCATCTCATGGATTATGATGTCTTGGAGG
The DNA here is from genome assembly GCA_025506655.1 of Gossypium rotundifolium. Taxonomy (NCBI): domain Eukaryota; kingdom Viridiplantae; phylum Streptophyta; class Magnoliopsida; order Malvales; family Malvaceae; genus Gossypium; species Gossypium rotundifolium. Next base: position 154,197,796 of record CP106732.1, on the reverse strand, counting down.
ATTGAAATAATCTTTTAAGTCTAGGAAACAAAAGAAAGTACCGTAATACCTTGGCAGGCTTAAAACGGCGACAACTACCATCAACTTGTTCATCTGTATCCAACTCATTAAAAGATTGTCACCTTGAGCTTTTATAGACATCACAACTGATCTTTTTACTAGCATCGCCCCAGTATAACATACAATCATTCGGGCATGCATCAATCTTCACATACCCAAGATTTAGCGTAGAAATATTTTTCTTCTCTTTATAGTATGTATTTGGGATTGTGTTTCCATTTGGAAATGCCTCATTTAAAAACTCCAATAAGCATGTCAAAGATTTTGCTAACCATCCAAAAGGTTCTTTGAAGTGGTAAAGTCGAAGTAGGAATGAGACGCATGAGAACTTGACACAACTGGGATAGAGCAGAATATCACAATCATCTAGAAGAGTAGTTGCTCTCTTTGTAGTCCTTTGGGCCTCATTAACATCATACTCCCGACCATTATTCTGAAACTCGCTTGAAAATCCATCAAAACTCTCATTAAAAGTTGGGATGTTGATACCTAGAGCATCCGTTATGAGATATCTTAAATCGACTTCGTTGTGTTGTGACAATGTGTACAAATTGAAGGAGAAGTTCTCACCGTTTGGTTAGTTTGCATCGATGTTCTTTCAATGGATTCTCCATAAAAAATCCAATGCTTGTATTCTTTTATTATACCATGAAGAAGAAGATGCTCACCCATAATATGTGGTTCGTGCAATATCTTATTATTGCAACGATGGCACGAACAATATATTTTTCCGTTAAAAAGTGATTTTTCAATTGCAAATGATAGAAATCTTTCTATTCCAGCTAGGTGATTGGTGCTAAATCTTGAAGCATCCATCAAACTTTTATCAACCATCTGTTAAAGTAATTAATATTAAAATAGAATATCTATTAATGCCTAATCCTAAGGTCCATGTGTGAAAAGATATGAGCTTTCTGGTAAACTAACAGTAACCAAAACTACCTAATCCAGAAATAAAATAACAAATTTAAATATTAAAATAAATAACATTTATCTTTATTACAATTAAATAATATTTAAATTTATGATAAATAATATTTAAATTCCTAAATAAAATAGTCCAAACTACAAAAATAGAAAAATTTAAACCTAAATTTAAAAATGAAAGAAAAGGAAAAGAAAAGGTTAACTAACCTTCTGGTTATATCAAATTGGTAAAGCCAATATCACATATATGTCAATTATAGTAAAAAGGTATATGACATTATTCATGCTTCGGGATCTTTAATTTAGCTTGAAAAGTTCACAAAAATTATACCATCAACAACAGAGCTCAAAAAAGCTTCATAGGAGGCAAGCTCAATGCCAATTAAGAAGGGCAAATAGATTGTAAGTAATGAAAATAACATTTCATCACCTATTCTTCAAACTGATAGTTCAAATTGTAGCATTCAAATTATAACACCCTACATAGCTAACAATCTCAGAGAAACAATTTTCAAGGAAACTAATAAATTTTTTTTTTTTGGTTATGTACTCAATTTTAATGAGTTTTTACTTCCCAAAAAACTATTTCTACATATTTAGGTACCCACAAACATCATCACTCCAAAACCAACAACAACAAAGAGAAAATTGTTTCCCCTTTTATATTACTTTCAAACATTTAAAAAAAGAAGTAATTTTTCATTTTACTACTTTTACTTTCCAATGGGAAAGGGAGTGATAATGTACATCACTTTTACACATACATGCATGTATATACATAGAATAAACAGTATGAAAATCATCCAAAAAATTGATTTTTTTTATAGAATTCTCAACTCTTCTTTTTTAATAAATAAGATTTGACTTTACATCAATATATAGGTATAAAAACATAGATAAGCATAGGAAGAGAATCCAAATTCATGAAAAGTAATGATCTTTAGATGAATTTTTACTCATGAAAAACAAAAAGACTGAGCAATATAAGAAAAACCCAGATAGTGAACAGAAGATAAAGAAGGTACCATGACATACCAGTGGCTGGAACAGGTGGTGGGCGGTAGATGCAATTGGTTTTCTTTGGCCAACAGAGTTTGGAGTGAGAGAGAATAAGTGGTTTTATGTGGGTAAGAATTAGTGTAATGCCCTGCTCAAATTAATTTTGTATCTGTAAAACTTTGACACAAATATCTGTCTGCTTCAATGATTAAGTGTTTTGTTATTTTAGATCTAAGCCTTATCCTGGTTGAGTGGGCTTATATAAATTGTCTATTAATCTTATTAGAATGAGCCTGCTGGTTCGAGTGGTAAGGGAGTTGGTGTGTTGGAGGTCCTATGTTTGAATCCCTGCATGAGCGAGGGTATTAATTTTTGGTTTCAGTTGGCGGAGAGAGTTTGAGTGGTCTTGGGATTCTGAGGTAGTTGAGTTTGTGTGGATAGTGGGGATGTTAGGATATTGTTAGATATATATCATTTTTATTTTATTTTATTTTTCCTAAATTTCCCTTCTTGTTTCACGTTTTGACCTTTTTTCCTTTGTTTCTTCTATCTCTTCTTCTTCTTGCTATCTTCTATTTTTGGGTTGATTCTTTCATTCTTCGCTCAACTTTTTCGGTCGTCATAATGGTGGGGGTTCGATGTTCCATTTGCTTTTCGCTCATTGTGGTAAGTTTTGTAAGTGGTTTCGGTTGATTTTTGTTGTTTGTTTGGCATGTGGGTGCTTATTAGAGGGTTTTAATCTTTACAAAGGTTGTTTTGGAGAATGCGGTGTTGTAGTGGATTTCACTTCAACGAGCTGAATTGTGTGGGTGATCGTTTTAATTAACTGTATGTAACATCCTAAATTTTTGGGCCTATGCATTTAATGGGTGAATATGTGGAATGAGTTAATTTAAGTGTTAGGGGCCTAAAATTTTAAGTTTTAAGGAGCCCAAATCTTCTAATTTAAGTTAGTTAAATTTGGCATTAGGGATTAGGGAAGTGGACGGCACAAGGCTATAATTTAGGGATTATTTTTGTTTAATTAATGAGGATAACAAGCTGATAAAATAAAGGGAGAGTTGGTGCAAATGTGGCCTCTTATGGATGAGTGTTTTGATAGGGATAAGGGATAGAAGGATGAGGAGAAAAGATAGGAGTTATCTTCGAGTCTGAGTTGGCGAAATTCCATCTCCTAGAGGGTGCCGAATTTTCCTATTAATTGTTAATTATTGGCTATTAGGAAGGGCACTTTGGATTTGTAGGAAGTGCCAATTTCCTATAAATAGGATAGTAGCTCTTCAAATCCAACATTGGAACCCTATTCTTTTCTCTCATTCTCTGTGCCGAATTTCGTAGCCTCTCCCTCTCCAATATTCTTCTCTTCAATTTCTTCAAAAGCCAAAACTTTTTCTCTATTCTTTTTCCCCTTGAGCCGATTTCTCTAAGAAAAGCCGAAATCTCCATAGTTTTTCTTTATTCATCCTATTTGTAAGTTTTATTCTTCCAAAGATTTAAATCTATTTCTCCGCATAGCGAATCTTCAAGCCTTTCTTTGTTTTCTTTTCACTTTCCTTTTAAGTCAAACCACATCAGTTCATCTTTTGGGATTTTCATAAAAGTCAAATCGTGAGATTTAGTCTCCTGATTGAATCTTCTTTAATGGAGTCTGCTTGTGCCAAAATCAAGGAGACAATAGGTAAGTATTGATTTGGGATTTCATTGTTATTTCGCTTTTCAAAGTCCTTAGCGAATGGCTATTAGAAACTAATCTCTTATTTTACACTTCTTTTCTAAGATTCGAGATTTGAAGAAGGAGGCCAATCGCATAGATCTCTAAGTTATAGAATCGTGTTACTTTCGGATTTCAAGGTAAGAGGATTTGTTTATTTATATATATAAAATCGGGTAGAATACTAACCATGGTCGAATATAGAAGAGGGCATATTTTCACAGTTTTTCGGCTTTTAAGCAAAATTATAGATTGAGGATAATAGATCTGGATAGTAAGGACATCGACTAAGAATATTGGATTTCACGATATCAGGTGTGTAATACTTCCCCACCATTTAGATCATCATTAAATACCGCTTATAAGTATTATATGTTGTGATAAATGTGAAATCCGGCATAAAGATGGAAGCCCAAAGAGGGTAAAAGCGAATCACCAGGTCAGTGAATATTTTGATGATATGTTATAAGTGTATTGATTTTTGTGATTGCATGGGGTGGGATTGATGACTGGAGGAAGTTAGACGTTATATGTGTAGCGGTTTTACCGTGATCCGATGTAATGGCTAATCTTGTGAATCATTATACTGAGCTTCGCCATTATATGTTATAAGGGCTTCGGCCATCATATGCGGATGAGCAGCATGACTGCCATCATGGTGTGTAGCGGTGTGGGTCGATTGTAGAAATCCCCAATGGTGTGAACGGTTGGTACGGGGGTGTGTAGCGGATGGAAACCTAAGCAAATGGGTTGGGCTTGCATATTAATTTTTATTATGTATATTAAACTGTTTATTCTATTTTATGGGGTTAAGGCCCAAATCTAATGGTGCATGAGGGTTGCACACTGAGTCTCGCGACTCAACCTATTAAATTAACATTTCAGGTAGCATTTAGTGCATCGGACCAGGCTGGAAAGGAGCGCAAGGTGGCCATGCAAAAGAATATGTGGATCCGACAAAAAGACTCAAGTTAATTATTTTTATATTATGTTTTATTTAATGGATTTTAAACCTCGTTATAATAAGGCCATGGGCCACTAGTTTATATCTTGTTTTATTATGGGATAAATTATTTTTAGTTATTCAAACATTTATTTTAATTAAACTAAGGCATGTAATTAAGTTTGGGTTTTATTCATAAAGGCATATTTTATATAAATTACATTTGGGCTTTCTGACAACACGATTTGTTTTACAAAAATTTCTTTAGTGACATACCAGATCCGGTCGTGGTGTTTGGGCCGGGTTTGGGGTGTTACACTGTAAGTGTTTTGCGTATTGTCCTATTTAGGTATTGCAATTAGTTGTTTAAAGGTGTTCGGTATTCTATTTTAGGTGTTGGTGATCTCGGGAGTGGTTTCGCTGCGAAAACAAACCAGGTGTATACCCATTACGCGTGAAAATTGAGTTTCGTCAAAAGTCGAAAGTGCAAACTGTTAACGCTACACGAGCGTGTAGCCAGCCATGTAGGTGGCCATGTGTGAGACACAGTCGTGTGATGGTGTGTGAGTGTGGCCGTGTAGGCCACAGAGGCTAGGCCAAGTTAGGCGTGTAGGTTTTGAGCCAGGCCATGTGGGCCACACGGGTAAGGCCAATCTGGGCGTGTGGGCCATACGGGCGTATGGGCCCATAATTCTAAAATTTTCCTTAGGGTCACACAGGTCATTCTGATCTTCGGTGGGCCTACTGTAGGGTCGATAAGGGCTAACTAAACCCTAATTTGTGTGGTATGGTATTCTGATAGACTGATTTGAATAAAGTACTAAATATATGACTGATTGTACTGTTAAGTGTGCCTATTATCTGGACACAAGCATGATAAGCATGTTATATCTGTTATTTCTGTATCTGTATTTGGGGTGGGGTTTTATACTTGGAGGAAGTGTTCTGAATGGTGACCTTCGCCTTTATTCTAGCAGCTTGGCTGCGTATTATCTGTTACGTGTCGTAATGGCACAATATGGTGTGTAGGGATGGGTGGGAGTTTTTAACCCCACATGCTGTGATCAGATGGTCGGAGATGGTATGTAGAGGATGGGGGTGAGATTTTTCATATCTGTACTGTTTATCTGTATCTGAAATGGACATGAGTCTGAATCTGTATCTAGTTGTATTTGAGACTGTATGTATGTGTTACATGCCTATTTCTGTTGGGTTACACACTGAGTTTACGAAAACTTACATCTGTTTGTCTGTTCTGTTCAGGTAATCCACAGGTTTAGGTGGATCGGTGCGAGAGAGCCTCATGGTGACCACGAGTTTATAAATGGTTTATGATTATGATTTTATTTTTATTTTGATTTTAAGGATTATTTCTAGAATTTTGTAACAATTGGACTCCCGGACTATTTGGTTTAATTTCGGAATTTGGATTTTTAGTTTAACATTTTAGTTGCAACGGATATCTAAAACCATGGTTTTTACGAAATCGAGGGTTTTCCAAAATTACGAATGGGATTTTCAAAAATAACGTTTTCTATAACTTCCGCTGTAAATCATGTTTTGGCAAACTGGTTAATTAAATAAGGTTTTTGAAAATTGATATAAGCGAATATGAGATATCAAGCTGAAATGATTTATCATATCGACTTTGTTTTCAAAACCCATTCCTTGTGACGTCTCTGGATTTGACCATAACGTTTAGGCTGGGTTTGGGGTGTTACAATCAGGATAAGTTTACCAATTGACCACTAATCCCATGCCATGTCACCATCATTTCAGCCTTTTTTACTAATTATTTATTAGTCAACAATATTTTATTTTTTAATTAAACTCTTTATTATTTAATATTATCATAATAATAATTTTAGTATTCAAAGGTTGGAAATTTTAATAATTTAGCTTTATCTTTTTAGTTAAATTTGATTCTCAATTTTTTTAAAAAAGTAAATTTATTTTTTTAACCGAAAATGTTAACTAAACAATAAATTGTTAATAATATTAGGGTGATAACCCACTAATCTACATGTACTTTATATTGACATGATACCATTTATTATATATGTCATATCAAGTAAATAGTTTAAAAAATTATATTCATAAAATAAAAATTAAAATTCAAAAATTATACAAATAGTTCATAAAAATTAAAAAATTAATAACATGGATTACCAAGCATATTACCATGTTTAAAATTTTCACATTTTAATTAGTTTTTCATTAAAATAATTTTCACTCTTTTAAAAGATTAAGAATTAGATTTAATTAAAATAATAAATAAATAAAAGCCAAATTGATAAAATAATTAAACATTAAGAACTAAAATTTTCATTAAGACTTTAATATTTAACTCTTAATCTTCAAGTAAATACACATAAATACACAGAAATATGAGGATTCCATAAATATTATGACTTTTTTGTTAGAACTATCCATAATCTCTTCCCAACCTATAAATACGAGGATAATACGCTTCAGCGCATTTGAACTCACGTCCTCCTACATTGGCAACAATACTTATACCGATTAACCTAATACTTAATCGGCAAATTTCAATTTCTTAAAATAAAAGTAAAGTACTAAATTACAAATGTACGAAGAATGTAATCCTTAGAGCATATTTGGTTTATATATTTAACTCTATAATTATAAAAAGGAATATTTGCCAAGTATTTTGGGCATGTTCTTCATATCAAATGTTTTGAGAAAATGCAAAGTGTCAAACTTGGCTTTGCTACTTCAAAGAGAAAGCATTTATCAAAAGCTCAGAATTTATCTACCAAGTCGATCCTTTTTACAAAATTTCATTAATGCATTAAGGTTCCATCCAAAGAGAATAACAAAAATATTCTTTTTTGCCCTTATTTTTGACCTTTTAACCAAAGAAATAGAATAATAACAATAATATATATTTCCTCAAAATAAATACTATACATTAGATGGCTAACATCTATCAACATGATTATTTTATAAAATAACAAATTATTTGTAGCCTATTAACAAATTATAATAAGATTCATGAACTTAATATCTATAATATTTAATATTTTAATTTAAATATTTCAATCAAAACATTTTTTAGTGTGAATCATTTATGAATATATTTGTTACATAAATTAATTTGTCAATTTAAGTGTTGCCTTTGACATATTATTGGACAAATCCAACTCTTATTTAAGTATTGCCTTAGGCATGCATATACCAACCCTTATACAAAGAGTTGGCCAAAGCATATGTTGACAAGTCTATCCCAACACTTAGAAAAGTGTTGGCATAGTGTTAAACAAAGCCGACTCTTGTTGAAGCGTTGCCTTAGGCATGCATATCCCAACCCTTATACAAAGAGTTGGCCAAAGCATATGTTGGCAAGTCTATCCCAACATTTAGGAAAGTGACGGCCCAAAAGTGTAGGCATAGTGTTGGACAAAGTCGACTCTTATTTAAGCGTTGCCTTAAGTATGCATATCCCAACCCTTATACAAAAAGTTGACCAAAGCGTATGTCAGCAAGTCTATCCCAACACTTAGGAAAATGTTGTCTTAGGACTGGACAAAGCCAACTTTTATTTAAGCGTTGCCTTAGGCATACATACCCCAACCCTTATACAAAGAGTTGGTCAAAGCATATGTTGACAAGTCTATCCCAACGCTTAGGAAAGTGTAGCCCCAAAAGTGTCGTCTTAGGACTACACAAAAGCCAACTCTTATTTAAGCGTTGTCTTAGACATACATATCTCAACCCTTATGCAAAGAGTTGGCCAAAGCATATGTTGGCAAGTCTATCTCAACACTTAAGAAAGTGTCTCCCCAAAACTGTCGTCTTAGGACTACACACAAGCCAACTCTTATTTAAGTGTTGCCTTAGGCATACATATCCCAACCTTTATACAAAGAGTTGACCAAAGCGTATGTTGGCAAGTTTATCCCAACAATTAGGAAAGTGTCGCCCCAAAAGTGTCATCTTAAGACTAGACAAAGTCAACTCTTATTTAAGCGTTGCCTTAGGCATGCATATCCCAACCCTTATACAAATAGTTAGCTAAAGCGTATGTTGATCAGTCTATCCCAACACTTAGGAAAGTGTCACCCCAAAAATGTCGTCTTAGGACTGTTTTGTTGTAGTGGGGGAGAGTTGATTTTCATGATGTTTTCTCTCCCGTAGTGAAACATACATCCATTCGGGCGCTTTTGGCCCTTGTTGCATCAAATAATCTTGAGTTAGAGCAGTTAAATGTAAATACTGTTTTCCTTCATAGTGACCTTGAAGAGGACATCTAGATGCAACAACTTGAAGGCTTCAAAATTGAAGGTAAATAAGATCATGTCTGCCTCTTACAAAAGTCTTTGTACAGTTTGAAGCAGTCTCCTCGGCAATAGTATAAAAAGTTTGACACCTTCATGTTTAATATTGGCTTTTCTCGAAAAATGTGAAATAATTTATTATTATGAAATATATAATTTTTTAGATTATTTGATAAATATATATATATTTAATTATAAAAAATTTATATGTTACATTTCACCCTTAATTTATAAATTTTCACTTTATTCTAACAAAATTAAATTTTAAACATAAGTTTGTATAGAATAATATAATATTAAAATAAAATTGAATTAATTAAAAATATCCTCTATTAAGTGATAAGTAGTGTTTATCTACTTATCATTTTCATAGTTTTGTAAAAAAAAAATCTATAGGAATATTTTATTTTAGATTACCAAACATCCGGAAAAAATTAAATCGTTCAAAATATTAATTTTTTATTGATTTAGTATTTTAAGGATTTTCTCTTTTTCCATCATTTGCTTCTTTTCTTTTGTTTTGCCTAACGAAGGTACCAAACTTTGGGTCGGCTATCATTAGCCCTTTTTTTTCCTCCCACCAACCTTTTTTTCTTTTCTTTTTTTTTTTCTACTTATTCACTCTATGCTCTCTTATTTTTCAATTTATAGATCTATTTTGTAGGTATCTTTACTGTCTTCACAAGTTGTGATGGACAGATGACAGTGTTTGTTGTTGTTGAAAAACCAGCCACTAACAAATTCTCTTAGAAAGTGGGTGGCTCTTCGTCGGCTTCTTAATTTATTTTTGTTTTAAGTTTTTTAAAAATAATAAATGATTTCATGAGTTGGTTTGGACTCATATTGTATTAAGTTTTATTTGTTATTTGTTTTTCATTGTTTAATAAGTCTTTACTTTTAGAAATTTTTGTCTACTCTTGTAACATATTTTTTAGTTTTGCTTATGCATGAAGTCTTGCTTTTACAAGTGATTTTAGGGATGGTATTGTCACCGTCTTCTCTAGTTTGGTGGAAGCTTGATTCTTTTGCCGATTTTTTTCGACACTTTGGACCATCCTAGACTGATTTTCTTATCATATTAAGTGCTTATAATCCCTCCAAATATGTATTGCTTGAGTTGTGATAAAGTCAATTGCCGATGTGTCATAATGTTTATTTGATGCTATGGATGAAGCTTTTGTTATATATAGAACTTGTCCTTCGCTACCTAAGATGGGTGCTTCTTGTTTTTTTCCCCAAATTGTATTGTCGCTTTCATAAAATGAATTAATAAATTCCACTTTCAAATTTACTTTTCAGAGGTTTATCAAACAAATTTGGTAATTTTTTAAAATTTTATAATAAAATTTGAAAATAAATAAATTTTGTATTGTTAATGTTTTAATAAATATTTCAAATTTAATGAGATAAGAATTTCAAATTTCAAAATTAAAAATTAAAAATTTTAGATTTTAGATTTTTTATTTTTATTATTTATTTTTAAAATTCGAATAAAAAAGAGAGGTAACATTGCATATGTATATTTTAATGATTCAAAATTAATGTATTGGATTTTTTAACAAAAGAAGTATGTTTGAAACATTTGTACTAGTTATAATTTACATATATTTTGAATTGTATAATCAACTCAAAAAAAAAAGAAAAAAGAGTTGAAATATCAATTAATAAAATACAATCTGAAATGAACTAGTTAAAATAATAAAGAAAGGAGAATTTTACATATTTAGAGAAAAGTTAATTATTTGTAACAATTTTTTAAAAAAATTGAAATATGAAGAAAGTGAGAGAGTAAATATATTTATTGCAATGCACAAATTTATTATATTTAATATCGAAAATATATTTAATAGGGTCATACTTTTTATATGGAATAGATTTATACCTTATATTAATTCGAAATAAAAATAATAAATGAAAACTAAGATTTAAAAAAATAAGGGATTTCATAAAATAACATATTAAAAATTCTTTTTATTTGTATGTTAAACAATTTAAATTTAATAGGAAATATATATTTTTATTATATTTTAAAGAATTTTTAATTTTTATAGTTTAAACTTTTATTTCAAACTATTTTAAAGTTTGAAAACATTTTTCAAAATTTTATTATTAATTTTGATTGCAAAGAGTTTAATTTTTAACATTATTATTAAAAAATAAAATATGTTAATAAATATTATAAAAAATTTAAGTTAATAAATATTATAAAAAAGATTTTAACATATATTTATTAATATATCTTACTTAATTAAATAATAGATTTGTTTTATCAATTAAGTCTTAACTCGGTTGACATCGATATTATTGCTAGTATAAAGGACTTGAGATTGAGCATGTTGATGCGCATTCATCCTCTTATTTAAAGATTGATGTGAGATTTGAGTAATTTTAAATATTATATCAAAATAATAATATTATTATTATTTAATTTTAGGTAATATATGTAATTTAATCCAAGAGGACCCACATCATTAATTTAGTCAAAATGCTTATGTGTAACTCAAAGAAATATACTATATGCCATCATGTGAACTAGAATTTCCTAAATGTTTATGTACTATATATATATATATATATATATATATATATAATATTAGATTCTAATAATTCATATTTTTATTCAACATAAAATTTATTTTAACTTATAATATACTATTTAATATAAATATAATTTCAATAATGTTATTATTTTAATGTTATTTTATTATATTGTTTTAGTTCATAAAATACTATTTAAAACAATATTTAATATAAATGTTAATTTTAAAAATAATTTTAATAATTTTAATTATTATTAAAAGGCTTAATGCTCAATTTGGGCTTTGAATTATGCCTATTTTTTTTTTCACTTTGGTACCTTTTTTTTTTTTTTTTCCTCGGATTGGTACTTAAACTATTATTTTGTTATCCAATTTAACACTTTTATTTGTAACAATGTTAAAAAAAGCAATTACCACGTGGTGCCAATCAAAATATGCCATGTGGCACATCCAACCAATCAAAATATATCACACGGCGAATAGATTTATTTAAAATAAATTTATTGACCAACTATTGAATGTCTACATTGCACTATTAGAATGTACCTTTATTTTAAATTTGAATATTATATATAATATATTGACTAAAAAAGTAAAAAATATTATATAATATACAAATAATTCAAAAAAGTTTTAAAGAATTAAAACAACTAATAAAATTCTAAAATATGTAAATATGAATTTTAAAAATAAATATTATATAAAAATTGAAAAATTATAAAATTTTAAAAGGTATTTAAATTTTAAAAAATTTCAAAAAAAAGTTAAAATTTCAAAACGTGTATTCTGAAAATTTGGTCATAAATTTTATTTTTTTTCAAAACTCTAAATTCTAAAATTCAAAACCATATATTTAAAATTCTAAAGATTCAAAACAAATTTTTAAAATTGCTTGTGGAATAAAAAGGTACACAATGAGTATACTAAATACTAACCCTATATCTAAATTTCCGAATTAGACAATTCAACAAAAAATATAAAGTTTCAAATTTTTATAAATTTAGAGTTTTGAAAAATAAAATTTATGAAATTTTTCCAGAATATTATTTTTGAAGAAATAATTTTTGGTAATTTTTACAATTTAAATACATATTTAAAATTTAAATTTTATATAATATTTTGATTATTAGTCCAAATTTATATATATATATATATATATATATATTACCCTTCTTAAAACTTTTTGAATTATTTATATATTATATATGATTTTTTACGCTTTTAACCAATGTAATATATGATATTAATTTTCTTTACTCGTGCTATGCACAGATTAACTATATGTCTTAATTAAATTACATTTAATTTTTTATAAATTTTATAATATTTCGTTAATAATATATGACTATGAAATTAAAACATAATTTGTAAAAGTAATGATTGTCGAAACCATTTTAAAATCAGTTTTGAAAAATGGGGATCGACTTTGAAAAACAAAAATGGGAATCGCCACCAATTTTTATTATTTAGGTGTAATTGGATCACCTTGTAAAATATTTTATTTTAAAAGATTTGTCCACGAAAACGAGAAAATAAGTTAAAGAGTCGGTTACGTATGAGGAAGGGTTAGCATCCTCATAACGCCCAAAATTGGTACCTAATTGATAAAATCATGTCCAAATGTTTTAAATTTAAAAATTTAAAATAAGATCCCTTATTAAAAGGAAAACCAAGACTTACCTATTTTAAAGAAATAAAAATATCACACCTAATAAGTTAGGATACAACATTTTATAACTTAGAAGCTAGGTGCATTTTTAGAAAATTTCTTACCTCGAGACACAAACATCACACCCAATAAATTAGGATACAACGTTTTGAATTCTCAAGAATAAGTTTTTTTATTATTTAAAACTTGAGATTTCTTTATTCTGAAAGAATATAAACATCACATCCAGAACGATTAGACATGACATTTTTTAAACCCTCGTAATTAAAGTCATCTCATAATTTATGAACTTGTTAAGAGGATATTTAATTACTTAGTCAAACGGAAAATCGCAACCAGCACGATTGAGCACTATTTCTCGAATTTCTAAATACCAAAACATTACCTTATTTTAAAAACCTTTAAATAAAATATTAATTTTGCGAAAATGCATTTTTAATTTAAACAATATCCATGTGACAATATCGCATTTATAAACTATCATACACAAATATTAAAAAAATTATAATACAATAACATACAATATAGACAAAATAAAATACAATTAAAATAATTACACAAAAATAAAAATAGTAGTACAATAAGAAAGCAATAATATAGGTTAATATAAAAGAATAGTTAAAATAAAAATAATGGTAATGGAAATTAAAATAACAAAATAAAATAATAAATAATACATATAATACACTAATAATAAGTTTACACATATAATATAAACGATATAAATAAAATAGATTAAGTAATATAAATAAATTTTATAAAAAGACTTTAGAAATAATAAATAATGTAACATAATACTATATAATATACAAAATATAATATAATAAATAAACAATATATATAATAATATATAAATTATTAAACAAGTAAAATAATATATATAATAACAATTAAATATAAAGAGTAATAAAAATATATAAATATATATTATTAATAAATTAATATACAAATAATTTAAAATAAAATAAATATTTTAAAATATTTCAATATTTCAATATAATAATTTTAAAGAAAAAATAAAAAAAGGTTTGAAAAATTAAGAAATCAGGATCGAATTATAATAAAAACAGATATTAAGGGGTCAAATTATAAATAAAAGGATATAAACGGACTTAATTATGAAACTGAAATAATGCGGAGGGACTAAAGGGAGAAATTTCCCGTTTTTTGAAAACACGCGGATCCTATCTTTAGGTCGGGTCAAAGCGAGGGTCTGAGGTCGAAACGTCGCCGTTTTGGCATCTGGGCATTGACTCAAAATGACGCCGTTTTATAGAATCTATTTAAATTAAAACCATTCCAAAAAAATCATTTCTACCCTCATTTAAAAAAAAAACATAAACCCGTTTCTTTCTCTCGGGCAATTTTTGTTACTGTGGGACTTCGATTTGTTAAATCGTCGTCATCGCCACCGCCACTGTGTATTTAAAAAAGTAAGTTTGTAGTTTTTTTTATGTATTTTACATATATATTATATATATTTATGATTTCAAAAGAAAATAAATAAATAAAAATAAATATAAAAACAGTATTCGAAAAAAAAAAAACAAAGCCTCTGTTGCTGATTATGTTTCTTTTTTTGCTTTCTTATTTCTCTGAATCCGTATGTATATATTCTCGTGTGTATTCTCCGTAATGTTGTTTTTCTTCTTTTACAGATTATTGATGGGTTTTTATAACCCGAAATAAAACGAAATAAAAGGAATATATATATTTCTGCGATTCCTTCCTCTTCTGTTCGCAGATGAAAGGTACGGATCTGGAGATGGCGAGGTGCGCTAACTGCGGCGCGAATCGGTGGCGTGACGATTGAGCCATGATCGGAGGCCATTGGAGCAATTGCGGCGCGACGAATGGGATTCTGCTGGATTGCGACGATCCCGCTTCTGCTATTGCGGCGCAAGGGAGACCTAGGTTTCAGAACGCTTAGTCTCTAATTTAGGTTTTGGGCTTTTTGGGCCTCTAAGTCTGGGTCTAGGTTGCTGGTGTTGGGTTACAGGTCTGTTAAAGGGGTAATGGGTCAGTTTTGGGCTAATCGAGTTTTGAGGTTTAGCTGGGTCAAATTTTAGGCCATCAAAATTGGACTTTGTATAATAGATTGTTAAAAAACTTTGATTTTATTATTTTTGATTTATTTCAAACCCGATCAAAAATGGACTTTTACAATGGTAAACTTAAAAAGACTTTTTTAGACAGCTTTAAAATTTACAATGATGTAAAATTGTAAAAAAAAAAAGTTTTAAAATGCTTATTGGAAAATTATGATTGACAACATATTTATTTCTTAATCAATTTTATGTTATTTTAAATTTTTAATTTAGGTATTATAATATAATTTAGATTATAAAAAATAAATACATTTTAATTAATAATATAAAAAATACTAAGAGAGTTAAATTACCTTATTAAATGGTTTACTAAGTTTTATATTATGTTAAATCATGTATCATGTTAACTAAGTTTTAACATAATTAAGTAAAATACATTTTATTTTGAAAATAGTCATTGTATTTTTAAATTCTTATGTTAAAATGATGAATTAGTTAATACTGTTGTGATTTAGCGATAGGGTTTTAAAATGAAACTCAAATTATATTTAAAAATATTTTATTGTTAAAATATCACTTGGGCTGGGAGCCTAAATTTGCGGTATATACCTTTTATATGTACTTGATATCAATTCCAACTTAGCGTATCCTAGTGGTAGCATGTTTTGGTTAATGAAAAATGTTACGTGGTAATTAAGTTTATTTAAAATAAAATTTTAAAATAAAAAATTATAATATTAAATATTTAAATATTTAAAATATTTTTATTTTGACTGACTATGGATCGGTGTTGGTTGACTTGTCACATAGCACTATTAAAATACGACATGTGTCTTTTTTAAATTTTTTAATACTATATATTATATTGATTAAAAAATCATATATAATATATAAATTTTAAAAATTTAAAATTAATGTTTTTATAAAATTCTAATAATTGTAAATTTTAAAAGTTAAAATAATTTATAAAAATTAAAAATTGTTTTACAAATTTAAAAAAAACAACTGCAAAAGAAGAAGAAGTAGAAGAAATTTAATTACTTTTTAGAATTTTATAAATAAAATTTAATTTTAAACCTTTTAAATTTTTTATAATTTTTACATATTTTGTAACAATATTATTAATTTCAACTATTTTTAAATTATTGATAAATTTTATTTTATAATTTTTACAATTCATATAATTTTCTAGATTTTGTATATATTTATAAATTTTTATATATTTATTTTCTATTTTTATATATTTTAGTGTGTATATATATTTAATATAAAATATTCTTTTAAATAAAAATGCTATGTAGCATTTTTTTAATTGATTAACGTGGGTAAAAAAAAAAACTAAAGAATATAATAAATACATACTTTAGGCAATCATGAAAATGTAAAAGTTGGAAAGTTAAGAGAAGCACAACTTCGCATACTAATAGGGTGGAGCTTTTTATTTTCTGTTTTCACTTTTCATCAAGACGAATTTTTGATACAAGTCTAATTGCAGTAATGGAATCTGCAGGGTCAATCCTGTAGGAATTTTAACCCAAAAAATACTGTTCACATTTATTTTTAATATAAAATATATATTTCATTTTTAAAGATAGAATGTAGTTTCAAATATTAAAAAAAATGTGATTGCAAGAGACAATAATCAACCAAATAGAAAATGCATTGTTTTATATTTTTCCTATCCCTATCCTTTACTGCCATAGTTTGAGTGTAGTAATGTAGGATTGGTCAAATAAGATGGCGCCCAGCCACAACTAATCATGGGAGTGGACTTGACTTTGATTATTGTGTCTGGTGTGAATTGGTATCAAATTCCAAGTCTTCTGCCCATCCCATGCCCCCCTCTGAACCACGCAGTGTTAGGACTATGACCAAACAGACATTGTGACTAACATGCAATTGCGGTTTCAGTGGCTCCCACCCCCACCTCTCTTTCATAGGATTACGTATACCACTTCAACCATCCATTTTTAGATTTTTTACGCCCTAACTTTGTTTAACTTTTACATGATTTTCGTTTGTTTAATTTTTTATATTTTTATTCATACAGATTATGTATGAGTTTTAAATATTTTTAAAATCATAATTACTTGTTCAAAATAAATTCATTAAATATATTTTTCCGAATTTCATTAGTTAAATATAGAATGAAAAATATTATTCTATACATACAAAATTTTAGGTACATGAAAAATATGATTATATTATTTTTTTATAAACATAAAATCCAATTATTGTCATGCATATCATCATCTTATACACTAATAGTAATTTGTTCTTAATTTCACAAGCTGCTGATTATGAAGCTACTATATATCTTATTTGTTTCTTATCTTTTAAATCTGTCAACTATAAACATGCGACAACATCTTCACTTTAAAATCCCCTTTATCAATGTATAACATATAATATGCATATTTTTAAAAGAAAGTGGGTTGGGGAAAAAAGACTAAACCTAGGAAAGTTAATTTTAAAATTTTAAATGAGATTAAATGATATGATTTTGGTGTGTACTGATAAAGTTATCCAAACATTTCATTAGTGGGATGCCGCATGCTTGGAACTCATTCATGATTTTACTCAAAATTGAGATTCGGATGTTCTAAATGCAGTCCAAATCAAAGCTACAAAACATAATCAATAAAAATCACAGTAATTACTACTATTATACAGGATGAGAATGCAAACCTCATACTCAAGGTAGCCAATAACCCAAAAGTCCCAATTTATAAACACAGAACTACATGTAATATATAATTGCTAAAATTTATTAACAACACTAGACAGTAATGGCTTTTTTTTTATATAAAAATACCCAATATTTTTTATTATTTATAAAAATGATTCACCCTAAAAATCATATATGTAAATGATCTGTTTTGAACAACAAACTTCGATGCTGCCATTGTCATTGGCGGCACCACTCATCACAATCACCCAATGATTGGCCTATAGAATTAAAAATTAATTTTTTGGGTACCGCGTTTGACATAACAACACTAGTATGTGTATTTGTAAACCCGCTTAAAAATATTGATATTCAAGAGAAAAATATATATATATTAATAGGTGTTGTCATTGCCATTGGAGGCGCTAGTGTTTTTATTTTGAAAAAATGAGTGTCGATTGGTATCGCCGTTATCCTAGGCGGCACCGATTTGATTTTTTTTAAAAAGGTGAGGCTGAAATGAAAAAAAGAAGAAGATGGAATCGAAGCCTTGGAGGAGATAGGCTTTGCAGTGGATGCAACAACAACAAGGTGGATCATTGGTCGAGTGAAACAAAAAAAGGAGATCGGGAAGCAATGGCACTACAGCAAAACAGACTTTTAGCGGCGTTTATAAGCGCCACTAATAGTATTTGTGGCGCTTTTAAAAGCGCCTTAAACTAACGCAAAAATTTTAGCGGTGTTTAAAAAAAACGCCGCTAAAGGTCATGACCTTTAGCGGCGCTATCATAAACTAAAGGCCATAAAAGCGCGCTTTACCCAAAGGTCATGACCTTTAGCGGCACTTACTAAAACGCCACTAAAGGTCATGACCTTTAGCGGCGCTTTTCCCACAAATGCCGCTAAAGGTCATGACCTTTAGCGGCACTTTTACCAAAAACGCAGCTAAAAGTCATGAAAAATAAAAAAAATTTAAAATATCATACTTTTAGCGGTGCTTTTTCCAAAAACGCCGCTAAAAGTCATGAAAAATAAAAAAATTAAAATATTATATAAAAAAGCAACACTATTATCACAGCACCCAAACAAGCTTTAATTGGATAACAATTTATATACAAATCCATTCCTATCCCTCTACCCACTTAAGCAAATCCTTTAGCATTACTTTGATAATAGTTCCTATACAAATCAATTTATGTTCCGGGGCATAAATCTATTTAACAAACAAATAGAAACTCAACCAATACACAAGAAATTTCATAAGTCTATATTATGTTATGAGTTTATCCAACTCACAAGAAAAATCAGCTCTCACATCGAAAATAGGTGGTGTCAAATCCAAAGACCAAAGACAATTAAACAATCACCAACGCCTTTGATGATGAAACATCCAAGTTGAGTCCAATGGCGCGATGAGTGCACAACAAAGGTTCAAGCATATCTCTCGTGGGAGTTGGATGTCACTGAACCAAAAATTAATGTCGGGGAGGCAAGGCCAAGTGCCAAACAACAAGAAGATGTCAATGTCAAAGAAATAGCCACAACATCGAATTTTCCATTGATAATCTGGATTGTTGAAAAGATTACACAATGTATAATAGTAACAATTATCATCCGCTAATGCTAATTTTATGATTAAACACTATCTTGGACCAAGTGGTTCACATTAAAAATACTAACATGCAATCTTATTTATGCTATGATAAATAATTTCAGTGATATAAATTTACGTAGGATCATAAACTGGTTAGGATTTCCGCTGGCATTTACAAAAATAAAATAATTTTTTTGATGGGATAAACCTTATGGTAAAATTATAAGCACAAACCAGAACTAGGCAGTGAATGAAAGAAGAGGTACAATAGAAATGCAAGTCCCACAAGAACATTATAGCAAAGAAGTACAGAAAAAACAAGTTTACCTTAGTAGCGAACAAGAAGGAAAACAATCACGGATTTGTTTGGCAACTGAAAATTAAAAACAAAGCACTGCCTATAAATTAAAAACAAAGAGAAAATAAAAACCCAAATTTTGTTTCCATACAAAAAAGCAAACAAAACCAACAAGCATTAAAGCAAAAAATATTAGATCCAATTAACCATACCTTAAAATTATAATAAAGTAATTAAAAATATCCATATTGACAACCAAAAAAATTTAAAACAGAAAACAAGCAGGACTTACATCAAGCATTGCTAATGAGCTCATGAAGAAAGATCTCCTTGTTGCTGTAGAAAGTGTTGATAATTAAACTAAGAAGCTATTAATCTCAGCTTGAAAAGCAAACATCTCTATCCTAAAGTAATTAAACTAAGTTGCTGAAAACATATATACAAGCCAATAATAAATCAGAAGTTATACAACTAAAGGAAGGTAATCAACTAAAGTTATACATGCACACACTCAATCACCATCCCGCCGACTTGATATGGAGCCACGTAGAGGTTCCTAGAACACCACAAAGTGATATTAAAACCATAGGATGAAATTGAGAAGGTATGGAATATAGAAACAAGATAATTCAAAAGTTGATGGGAGATAAAACTTTGCATGTTACATGTGCGGACTTCTAGCCAAACTTGCTACCATCGGTGTCTTTGCATTAGAAATCCGTGTCTCATCGATTCCATAGCATAATCCTAAATTGTAATGAATATTAGACCAAGAATATTGATTGATATCTTATTCAAAAAGTGGTTGTAACCATTCCAAGATGATTCCCAGATGTTTTCAGGAAGACACCCATGTTTCCCGATAAATAGTAGGGGATGATACTAAACCATATGAATAGAAACTTGAAAGAAAAAAGCCATCTAACCATTCGGAAGAATCATAAGCTATAAAGAAACAAACAGGAGAATCAAAATTGAACTCTAATAGGAACAATACTAGAAACTACAGAAAAGTAGTAACAAAGAAAAAGTTAGTAAGGAGAAAAAACAACTGGTAAGTCCAATTGTTGCCCAAATGAAATGAACTGAATCAAATTAAAATTAGTTGGATCTAAAGTATTATTGAGAACATTTTTCAGACCTTTAAAACAAGCTCTTTTGTTGTTTGAGTTGCTATGGAAACACCGCTTGAACAATACCAAGAACAATCTCTTTAATAACTCGTCCATTGCAATTGGAACCACCTGCAACACATTATATCTGAGTTGAACACCGGATGCACCAAGCAATGTGAACAAGAGGCGTGAAACAATATCGCAATGGCATCGAACCTCTGAAAATGCAAGTGCAATCCTAGATCACTTAGTTTCGATTGATAATAACATGAGTTTCGATGTTTGGTATTGAGTCGAAAGTCGCAAAGAAGACAAGGATCAACAATCTGAATAAACAAAAGTTTATAATTCTTGGAACCTTGAAGAATGTAAACAAAATGACAAACCTCATTAATGTAAAAAGGCGATTGTGAAGGAGTGGCTTGAAATAACCCTTGTGCGAAGGAAGTCGATCGACAAGGCTAAAGTCGCTAGTTTTTCATCCTCCACCAACGCACCAAAAGAAAGACGCAATGGACCAAAGATACTAGAACGACTCCAAGAAATAACATATTAAAACACACGTAATGAACTGCTACGAGCATTGGAAAACAATTGATAAAAATGCAAACTGAGATAACAAATGTGTGGCCACCAGATTAGGTGGATGGCAACCTCGAGAGGTATGTCAACATGATTAAGTGGAGAAATTATTCCTATTTTAGCTTCGGAACCATCCGGGGTTGAAATTCTCCAACATCTTTATTAGAAAATCAAGATTCCTTCAAGTTCTCTTTACGATCCTTGAGGAGAGAAGTCGGTGTTATGTCCTTCATATCCACACCAAGGTTCTTGAATAGAACCTAAATCACCAAAAATAGCACAATGAGTGGATACATTAAAAGTTTCCAAGCTTCTGTGAGGCAAGCTACAATATGAGAAAAAAGCCTTGTCTTCACATGCATGCTTAAAACATATCTAAATACCTCTATGTCAAACTTGAGATTCATTTTCAAGTTTGGCATTGAATAAATCTCACTAGTAATGCCAAAATGCCCATGGTCCATGGATTAGGAGATTGATATGCCGATCGCTTTGGCATGGCTCAAGAATTTGCAAAATGTAATGATTTGTGAATTCAACTTAAGCTTAAGCGAGAAGAAAACAAGTTAATTATAGAAATAATCATACCTTTGAAGTAAATGGGATAACCGCAATCATCAATCCCTTCTCATATGCCTGGAAATAGCAAAAATGAGGAAAGAGAGCCTAAGCAATAAGCAACAAATGAGATTAAACAATTGAAATGGGAAAAGGGAAGGAAAAAAAAAGGTTGCATAAAATATGTAATAATTGTTCAGAATTATTTCCAGGAGTGTCTTCGATTTTGAAAGGAAATTCACTTGGAGTTCCTTCAGCCTGTGAAGAAACATTTTTTTTTAAATGATTAAAAAACAACTCAAAACAGAGCATTGTTTTCAGCTTGAAAACTTAACATCAATGCTAGCTATTAAGCGATTGTTCTGTTTTTTTTTCCTGCAAATTCTCTCAATAACCATATTGTAATTGACTAAAAGCAGCTTTTAATTATGTTTTTCAGGTCAGATATAAGTGCTACAATGAGTGTTACCATGTTCCAAGACAGCTCTTGAATTCAATCCCTACATGTCTCCAGTTGACACGATTTTGATTGTAAAACACCCAAAATCCAACTTCTATTTCTCCACTTACTTTCGTACAAACCCTAAATTATAAAAGAAAATGGGGAAAAGAAAAACTAATTAATTACTCACCTGATCATATTCATCACTCTCCTCGGCACACTGAATCTCAGACTCAATAACTCGGAGAAGAGACTCATCAGAAGTGAATTTTTGAGAATCAACAGCCGTCGAGAAATGTTGGGTGTTTGGGTAAAAACGATTCACAGTAGGATGTTGAGAATGGAAGCCATGGTTCAAGGCCGTAAAGATGCAAGACTGGTAGCTTCTCTGGACTCGAATGAGTCTAATCGCGAATGGAGCTAAGGAGTTAGCTGTTTCCCGGAGAATGTAAGTGAAAGCCATGGGGGCAAAAGGATGCTAGGGTTTTAGGAACGGTGGAGAGGGTTTTAGGTTGTTTTAAAGGCAGCATTTATGTTAAGGTACTGATGGGCTATATTCAAAAGCTTCCCCTATTTAGGGGAGAAAAAGGGAGAAATCCAGATAAAATGAGGAAGGAAATACCGAAGTAAAAAAAAGAAAAACCCTAGTTGAACTAAGCAGAAAGTTAAATAATGGCAAATTTGCGGCGTTCTTCTTTTTAAACGCCACTATAGCATATCCTATTGCGGTGTTTTCCCAAAACGCCACTAAAAAAATATATAAATGGCTCCGTTTTCTACAGTTTTGCGAACTTTACCTTAATTTTTTGTGGCATTTTGAAAAAAAGCCACTATTACTCAATTTTAATTTTTTCTTTTTAATTTATTTTTTATATTTTTCTTTCAAATTTTTGTCTTGAGATTATCATTTTTAGAATTTTTATTTTTAAAATTTTGAATATTAAACTTTTAACTGAAATATGGACTAAAATATTAAAATTTAAAATTTAAAGTTTTTAAGTTTTAATTTTTAATTTTAATTTTTTTGACAATTTTATAATTTTAAATTAACATATAAAAAATAGTATCATATCATGTGAATTACCTTATGCGTTTTCACGTCAATATCATTAAAAAATTAATTTTACAATTACATTCATATTAAAAATGCCTAAATCATAAATCCTAAACCCTAAATATTATACCCTAAATCACAAGCATCAAAACCTAAACCTCAAACTCAAAACCCCAAACCATAAATCTTAGATCATAAAACACGAACCATAAACTCTAAACTGCAAACCTTAAACCATAATCCGAGACCAATTTTTTGGGAATTCATGTGGCCAATGTTAGTGTAGTACAAAACATATATTTTAATAGCTAACATATTAACCATAAATCCCTCATGAGGGATTTCAGTTTCGGGATTTTGGGTCATATAGCTAATATCCTAAACCCTAAACCCTAAAATTCTAAACTTAAACCATAAACCCTAAACTTAGAAACCTATCACATTAACCATTTCCCCCCAAACCCCTAATCCTAAAATTATAAACCATAAACCCAAAAGTCAAAACACTAACCCATTAACCATTTCCCCTTAAACCCCTAACCCTAAACTTTAACCCCTGACCACTAACACTTAAACCTTAATACCGATAAATACTAAGATATTAAACACTATACAACAAACCCAAACAACAAACTTTAAAACACTAAACCCATACACCAAAATAACAAACCTTAATCCATGAAATTAACATACTAAATAATAAACCCTAAATCAATTTTAATAGCTTAATTTGTAACTTAAATGAAAATTTCTAAATTGTTTAGTTAGCAATATGTAACTTTTCATAATTAAGTAACTAAAATGAAACTTTCTCATTGCTTATAAGTGAATTTATCAAAATAAAATATAATTCAAAGCAAGAATAAGGAAAAAATATGAAATACTTTTAGCGGTGCTTTTTCAAAAGCGCCGCTAAAGCTCAGGTCTTTAGCGGTATTTTTTCAAAGGCGACGCTAATGGTCAGACCTTTAGCGGCGTTTTTTCAAAAGCACCGCTAATGCTCTGATTTATAGCGGCGTTTTAGGAAAAAATGCCGCTATTTATCATTTTTAGCGGTGTTTTGGAAATAAACGCCGATATTGCTCATTTTTTTGCAGCGTTTTCCTTCAAACGCCGCTATTGTGTAATTTTTGCGGCGTTTTTCTTTAAAACGCCACTAAAAACACCGCTAAAAGTTTGTTTTGGTGTAGTGTGGGTCGGTCGAATCATATGAAGGGACGTTTGCTTGCTTGCAAAATGAGATTTGGAGTTGGGTTATTAAATCTTTAAAGAACAGAAAGAGAGAAAAGAGGGGAAGAGAAGATGAAAGAAAACTAGAGAAAAGAGAATGAAATCGGAAAAAAAAATGAAGGGAAGAAAACAAATTAATGATGTGGGGATGAGAGAGGCGTAATGATGACAGAGGATGGAGGAAGAAGATGAAAGGGTAGGGAGAAGAAAGAGGGGATGAATACAACAGAGAAAGAAGATGAAAAGGTGAAGATAAAATTAATTAATAAAAAATGAAAGTTGCTAACAATTGACAATTAATTAAGGTATTTGCTTCTCTGTTTTCTTTCCTTTCCAAAGTGTATCCCTTTCCTCCCTTTGCTTTAACTTCTTTTCTCTTTATCTTTTCATCTTCATCTTATTCATCTATTGCATTCATCCCCTCTTTCTTCTCCCTTGTTTCAATAGTTTTCTTTTTTTTTTCGGTTTCAGTTTTTTCATTGTTTCATGGAAGATCAAGCTGGCTCAAGTTCAAAAGAAGTTATAATATTCAACGTGACTGTCACTCTTGGAACCTCCATTCTTTGTTCATTGTTTCTACTTCCGTTCTACTCTTCTCTTCAGCTTTGCTCCTTTCTTTGTAATTAAAGCTATATCAAATTTTTAGGGTTTTAAACAACCATAAATAGTGTTTCCAAGAGTAATGACGAGCCCAAAAATACTATTTAAAAAACATCGTTATCGTCGTTGTCATTGGCAACACCTATTAAAAAATATATTTTCCTTTTTTTTTTTTTTTTTTTGTAGGGAATACATGTATTTTAAATGAATAGATATGTGTATTGATACTAGTGCCACCAATGTCAACGACAACACCCAAAGAAATTATTTTTTTAATTTCATGGGCCAATCATTGAGTGATTGTGAGAGGTGGTGTCGCCAATGGAAATGACTACATCGAGATTTACTATTCAAAACGAGTCATTTACATACATGATTTTCAGGGTAGGTTATTTTCGTAAATAATCAAAAGTTCTAGGTCATTTTTATAAAAATCCTAATAATTAAGAGGAAGAACCAATAAAGGTATTAGAGGGATAGTTCGATCAAATCAAGGAAAAACATTCCAACCAACCACATATTGGCCCCTATGCATTCTCAAGAGCAGCAATAATAGAGACAGCACATTAGCCCCTATACATTCTCAAGAGTAACAATAATAGAGACAACAATGGGCAAAGGGATAAAGAGAGAAAAGTTTCATAAAAGATAGTATCTCTGTGATCAAGAAAACCCAAGATATTATTTTAAGCTTTCATCACCATTCTTTCACTAACTTAAGAATCAAAAAGCATCAAGGAGCACAAATTTTGACACTTCATAATTCTTCCTTTGTTTTATAGGCCTAAAGCCTTGACCAGCCTAAGAACCATCTCTTAGCCCATCCTCCACTCAAGGACGTAAACATTTGGTGTCGTCTATGATAATCGAACGAAAAGCCATAAATCCTACCATTGCAACTAACTCCCTCTTACCTAATTCTGAATCTAGCTTTTATTAAATCCAATAATGTAAACCCAACGCATGTATGTTATCAAAGCTTTTTATATTCGCTCTTAGCATCTACAACTACATTGTATAGAGACACTTATTCTAGATGATTGTATCATCGTTGAGGAACACAACTTTTTCATTCATTCTTAATTGACATTGTGGGACCATATTGTCAAAGTCATATAAGCTCAGATCAATATACAACTTCAGTCAATGTTGTTCCTAAAGAAGCCTTGACCTTCTAGGATCTTAACCATTGAGAGCATGTTCAATCAAAAGATCAACCAACCAATGAAATAGAATTATTTAGACTTAACCAGTATGACCTTGAGTGTACTAAGAGCATAATTGATGTCCTTATCACTATAGCAATTAGTCTTGAGCGGCCATGATAACTGCTACCATATAAATTAAAAAGAGAAACCAAGAAGGTTCGGAATAAAGAAGATGGTATTGTGTCTCTTAGGGAACAAGTGAAGGTTGATTTGAGTGGTTTTAAAAGGCCTTCAAGGATACCATGATGTCTAATGCTGAGAAATGGAACCATAGATGTTTTGTTTGATGAAGAGGATATAACTTTGCGTGAAGGAGATGTTAAGGTTTCTACAAAGGGTCCCTTATCCTAAGATTTGTTTCTCCAAATGAGTGCACAAGCTAATTGATAAGAACATGAGAGTATAATTATTATAAGATTACTTGGTTAAAAGATTAGATATAAAGCATTTCTTGGAAGAATTAAGTCGTCGTGGAGCGCTATAAGTCGCATCCAACTTGTGGATCTTAATAATAATTGTTATTTGGTGAAATTCTCATCATCTCAAAACTATAACAAAGCTCTGATAGGTGGTCCATGGATGATTTATGGCCATTATCTTAAAGTTTAACCATAGAGTGGAGATTTTTCCACTAGGGATAGTCATTAATCCAAGATGGCTATTTGGGTAAGATTGCCTTTTTTTCTTAAAATTACTACTCTAAGAGCTTGGTAAGGGCTATTGCAACGTTTCTAGGTGTACAATATAAAGGGTTGCTTATTATTTTTACAAATTTAGTAGTTGTGATCACATTAAAGAGGATTGTACGAAAGGAAATAAAGGTAAAAAAGACGTTCCTGTTGAGCTTCAAGATCAGTCTTTGTATTTTCTTTGAATGTAAGTCATCGATCAAAAGAGATGACCACCATCGACCTCAGGGACAGTGACATTTCATTAAATGTAGTAGCTAGTTTAGGTTAATTCCGAACTTAAGGAGCTTGTTTTTTAGCCAATTTAGTATTTAATATCGCATTTCAGTATTTAGGACTTAGGATTAATTCAATAAAAACAATTGTTTTTAACACATTTCTAAGTGTTAATGACCTATTATGGCGACACCCTAAACTGCGGTAGGTTCCACAGAATGTAAGACGTGAAACATAACAAAACAAAACTTCAATTTATTATCATACATCATAGAACTTAACGTAATTCCTTTCAAGGATTAACCAAATTATTTGCAAATAACCTAACATTCATATACATGTCACTTAAACCAACTCAATTAAATTAAGAATCTACCCCAACGTTTGGCGGATAGTGTGACCTTCTTGCTGATCCAATCAACGAACTCTAAATGTTATAAAATCTACAAGACAAAATATTTAGAATACTTAGTGAGCCCACAAAATTTATAGTTACTTACTTGGCATAACAATATTATGATAATTGAATATGCAAATATTGTTTACCTACTTGCCAACACAATTCGCCAACAAGGTGAGTGCATATATTTCATTACAAATGATATCTTGAGTAAGCAACTCAATACAATGCCCTTCTTCATATCTAATCTAATCTCAACCTTATTGTTGATGTGGACTCCCATTATAGAAATTAATTCTTTGATATTCTTTGATATTCACATTTCACATGCTTTATATTACCCGATGAACACTGTCAATGATATGATAAGTAAACAACTCAATATAATGCCCTTCTTCATATCTAATCCAATCTCAACCCTGTTGTTGATGCGGACTCTCATTATGGAAATTAATTCTTTCATATTCTCCCATTTCTTAACTTGTAAATTTCACATTTCACATGCTTTTATATTACCCGATGAACACTATAAAAGAGCTAACATCAGAGGCTCATTCGAGTTAATCACATACAAAGGTGTTAGGTTACCTATTTAGGATAAACCTTTATCGACATAATGAAAACCTGGCCATGACTATATATACATGGAAGGTTACAAGTCCAGGCTAAACCTTTAAAATGCTAAACCTTTGGAATAACATTAGATTACCACTCTAGACTAAATTTGTGTCATATATATCTTCGAGTCTGCAAAAAATGCTAGAGTTCGAAATCATCAAGAAATAATATGTGACCATGTGTATGAGTCTTTTACTAGTTCATCAGGATGTTGTCATTCTGTAATTTCATTCACATTCCTTCATACATAACTCGATATTTCTTCTATGTTTATATTTTGCAACCAACTACTTATCAATTTTCAATTATACAATTAAAGAACAAGATGAAAAGATAGCTAAATGCTGTTCGTATTGTATGAATTTACTTGGCAAAATTATCATATGCCACACTAAAGTTTACTCAACAACTTTTTCTTTTCCGGGGTCTTCTTTAGTAGATTCAAATTTTGATCTATAACGTAATTTCAATTCAATTTTATTAACCGACATCATTCATCAGCTTATGAAACACATAAGTCAGTTCAATTCCATCGCTCTAGCTTCCTTTAAACCTACCACTTAAACAATCAAGCCCTTTATAACAACGTTTTATAGAAATCTTAAGTTGATTTCGAAATGTCTCTATTTTAACTATTATTCGAAACTAACAAATTTCTAATTCTACCAAGTGACCCTTTATCATAGCTTTTCATCTAGTCTAAACATTTAACATCACGAATGTCAAGCATTCAACAATGGTAATCTCAAGAAGTCTTTAATAGTTTAAAAAATAAGCACCACTATTAGCTAGATTGAAGCACGATAAATTCAAAAACATCAAATTCAAGCAAAATAGACTTGAATTAGCTTACCATGCAAGAACACAAAGCTTGGACAAGTTTTTCTTAACCTAACAGGAAGAAAAACGGTGATGGAAAGGATGAAGAAGAGAATAATGAAACACTTCTTTTCATTCACTAAGTTATAATATATATGTCTAATCTAATTAATTAATTAGGATTAGCATCGTTACAGGTAATGTAACAACCAACACCTGTCCGACCAGTAACTATGAAATTGGTTGAATTATCAATTTGGTCCCTAAATGATTATCATATTACCACTAGTAAAAGAAATTCATAGTTGTTAACTTTTACCACATTTATGATTTCATCCCTGTACTAAAATAAGTTATCCAATTAATCAAATCAAAAAACTAGAATTTCATATAACACTATAATAGATTAATAGATTTTACATATTAAAACTTACTGACTCCATCATCAGTAAATAGGATTCTGAAACCACCATTTTCAGTACCACTGAAAATGGGTTGTTACGCTTTATAATGGAGTCAACAATATAAGTTTACTTGACACTTCTCCACACTATGGCTCCACTGCTTAGGACAAAAAACATAACATGATATCGATTTCCTCAAATCCCAACATGTTTGGAATTCAAAATTAGTATATCTAATAAGAGTTAAATCCCCTCCAAAATATACTAGCAAATAATCTATTGTTCTTTGTAAATACTTAAGTATTTGCTTAATTATTTTCTAGTGTCTTGAACCAAGATTCATCTGATATCGACTCACAAATCCTGTTGCAAAACATATATCTATATGTGTGATAACATCACAAATCCTACTGCTAAAACATAAGGAACATTTCTCTTATGCTATTTTTCTTTTGTTGTCTTTGGACAGTTCTTTTAAAAAAAGATGAAAGCTCGATACAGATGATTGTGTACCTTTCTTCAAATCAGCCATATCAAAATATTCCTCGATGAGTAGTATGTCATTAACATATAAAACTAGAAAGATCACATTTCCATCCACAATATGTTTGTAAATGACAAGTTTATCAACATTTTGCTCAAATAAAAAAATTTTGGATAAAATCTTTAATTGCATGAGTCGGATACCTGCTTAAGTCTATATATAGACCTTAACAATTTGTAAACTTTTTGTTCGTTTCCTTTAGCTATATATCTGGTAGGTTGCATTATATGGATGCTTTCTTTAAACGGTCATTCAAAAACATTGTCTTGACATCCATTTGCCAAATCTTGTAATCGAGACCCGTCGCAATGGATAATATAATACAGATGGATTTGAGCATCACTACTAGAAAGAAGGCTTCCTCGTAATCAATACCTTCTTTCTCTATGTATCCTTTTGGTAGAGATAAGTCCCTCATAAGAGTTAATCCCTCAAACATAGTTCCAAAATTTGCTCCCATCAAATCAATAGAGCTAAGTCCCTCAAAGGATCTAATCTCTTAGAGAATATAACATAGTCAAAATAACATAACTTCTCCAAAATTGCTCCACTTATCAATAGAGCTAAGTCCTTCAGAAGACCTAATCCCTTAAGGGATAGAACATAGTAGTCAAATAACTTGATTTTCTTTAAACTTATTCACATTAATGTGTAAAGTTTAGTCCCTTAGAGGACACGCCATTTCTTAGGGGACGCAACACAATTAAATAATTCAACCATTTTCAAACTCACTCCTTCTTAACAAGCTTAAACCTTTAATTACCAAAATGAAACTAATAAATCTCTTTCTTTTCTCTATTAGATTTTCGTCGAGTAGCTTTATAACATGTTTCAAACCTAAAAGGGACATATCGTTATACATGTTGAGAATGTAGACTCTAGGCTCAAATAACCAACAAAAAAATAGGGCAACAAGTAACTATCTAAACACAACAATGACAACTGATGATAATTAGGTAACAGAACCAACAAAGAAGCTAGAGGCATAGTCTTGTTAGATTAAGGGCTCACACTCTAACCAACCACACATAGGTCTATACATCCTCAAGAGCAATGATGACAGAGACAACAAAAGGCAAAATGATAAAAGGTGGAAGGTTTTCATAAAAAGAAAGAGCTAAAAAATTTAAGATACTCTTTTAAACTTTGATCACTTTTTTTTATCGACTTAAGTATTAGTAAGTGTTGTATTACTTAAGCTTTTGTGCCCCTACAATTCTTTCTTTGTTTTGAGGTCTGTAGCCTTTACAAAAAACCAACTCTTAGTCAATCCTACTCTCATGGATGTAACAATAATAAATTGTTATTTTGGTCTTGGATATATGAAGAAGAAATTAGTGACAGCCTCTAATTGGTAATAGACACATTTATGTATTTGACAAATGTAAAATTAAAATAATAAAAATCAAATCGTTTCAATCCTCACTATAAATTCTACCCTTTCTGAGACCTAATATGAGAATCCAAATTTTAACCTCCAACTTCACATCATAAGAGTTCAAAGATTGTGAATTTCTTATCTCTTTTGATCCCTTATAATCATTTTTTTAAATGGGATTAATCATTCAATTGAGAACAAATACTTTGTTGAATTCGATAATATATTAAACTATTCTTTTAGTATTTGAATATTTATTTCTATTTATTTATTTATTGATAGAATATTGATATAAGAGATTGAGGTAATGCAGTTTGAATCCATGTCAAATAAATGTCTAAGTTTTAACTACCGCTCTATATAAATTAAAATAATTCATTATATTTATTGAATCATATCGTTCTATGTACTATTTATTTAGTATCAAAGTGATTTGTTTTATTATTTAATTTCTCTTGAACCAATTAATCTAACCAGTTAGATCGGTTAACCTTAAATTGATATACAAGTGAAGTCAAGGATAATAAGAAATTATAAAATTTTATAAAAAAAAGTAAACTAAAAGTTATAAATTATGAGAGGGACTAAAAGAAAATTTTAGCATTTAGGCAAGGGTCAATTCCCAATTCCCTGGCTATAGCCTATGATGATTTTAAAGATTAGTCAAAGTAATTGCGTTTCCAAAAATGAGTTTTAGTTTTCTAATTCAAAAGAAGAAGAAGATAAAGATATTGAAACATGTGTATGGTTTTTAGGTGATGGTTATCTTTTTTTCTTTACTTTTTAATGCATAATAATTAGTTTATGGAATCATTAGTTTTTAATGAAAGAATAATAATCATGGCTCTTTCCAATGCCCATGACCCTTATCTAGTCTTTATGAGTTTTAATGCATAATATCTTTTCTTAAAGACCATCATAACTTGGCTAACACATTATTTAATTTTCTCCTTCAAAATTGGATTTGAGTAAATTAGATTGAACAAAAAAAAATTTTAAATGTCGAAACCATTTTAAAATCGGGTTTTAAAGAATGGGGATCGACTTTTAAAAACAAAAGTGAGAGTCGCCACCAATCCTTTTTACTTAGGTGTGATTGGATCACCTTGTGAAACGTTTTATTTTAAAAACATTTAATTTTGGTCCACAAAAATAAGAAAACGGATTTAGGAGTTGGTTAAGCATGAGGAATGGTTAGCGCCCTCATAACGCCCAAAATTGGTACCTAATCGATAAAATCATATCCGAATGTTGAAAATAAAGAAAATTAGAAAATATGATCCTTTTATTAGAAAGAAAATCAGGACTTACTTATCACAAAGAAATAAAGACTCAAAACGTCGAACCCAGTAAGTTAAGGCACAACACTTTGATTTCCCAAGAATAGGTTTTTATTTAAAACTTGAGATTTATTTATTCCGAAGGAATATAAACATCACATTCAGTACGTTAGGATATGGCATTTTTTAAACCCTCGTAATTAAAGTCATCTCATGATTTATAAAATGATTTATAAAACTTGTTAAAAGGGTATTTAGTTATTTAGCTAAACAGAAAATCGCAACCAAGTACGTTAGGGCACTATTTCCCAAATTTCTAAATACCAAAACATCGCCTTATTTCAAAAAACCTTTAAATAAAATATCAATTTTGCATAAATGTATTTTTTTTATTTTAAACAATAACTATGTAACAATATTGCATTTATACATTATCAAACATAAATATTAAAAGTAATTAAGACATACTAACATTTCATATTTACAATAATGTAGAAAATGATTAATAAAAATAATTACATAATGGCAATCATAAATAAATAAATAAGAGAGTATAGACAGATAAAATATATACATAAAACCATAAATATCAAAATAGAAATTACTAAATAAATATGAAAATTTTCATGCAAGATTAATAATAGATAAATAAATAAAATTACATACTTATGTAATATAAACAATGTAAACAATGCATATATAAAAATAATATGTAATGATTTTAAATAAAATATAATATAAACAATATAAATAAAACATGTTTTTCAATATATTTTATAAGAATAAAGATATGATATAATATTATACTATACAATGTATAAAATTTTAAAATATATAATATAATAACTAAAAATACTAAAATAATTTTATAAATAAAAAATAATTAAAATAAAATAATAAAATAATAAAAATAAAATATGATAAATAATAAACTAATTTATAATATAAGTAATAAATAATTACATATATATGAAATTAATACTTATAAAAACTATATATATATAAAGTTTATACTATATACAAATTAATATAAATGATGAATAAAATATTTTAATAAAATAATAATGTTAAAATATAAAAAAGATTAAATTGAAATAGAAATTAAATTTCAAAGTTAAATTAAAAAAATAGTAGTATAATAGCACTTAATCGTGAAATTGAAATATGCGAAAGGGCCAAAGTGGAAATTAACCCCTTTTAATTGAAAAACACGCAGATCCTGTAATGACGGATCGGGTCACGCGGGTCGGATCAATGAAACGACGTCGTTTTGGTCCTTACCTGACCATGCCAAAACGACGTCGTGTACATGGGATATAAAAACAAGAATTCAGCTGCAAAAATTCATTTTAAACATTGAAATAAAAAAAAATTCAGAGAGTTTCAAAAAATTCTCTCTGGTCCTTGTCTGGGTTCCCCTCGTCGCTCCTTTAGGCCACGGCCACGCCCTTCACGCGCCGTCGTCCACGGCGACGCACAAGTAAAATATTCGCCCTCTTTATTTCTTTTATTCCTTAACAATATTTATATAATATAAAAACAAAAAAATAAATAAATAAAATCACAAAATAAATAAAATCACCTCGGTTTAAAAAAAATGAATTCTCTTTTGATTTTTTTATTTCTCCGTATTCTTGTTTTTTTTCCTCTCTAAATCGCGTACAGATTTCAATGTCCCCCCTTGTGTTCTGTTTACATATTTATAAACCAAGAAAAATAGAAGAAAATAAATACAAAATATATTCTGCTCGTTTTCTGCCATTTTTGTTGTCTTTTCCTTCCTTCTTGCAGGCAATCGAAGATCTCGGCGACAATGGTGCGATATGGGGTTCGTGCGCGTTGATGGTGGCGCGACCGTTAGGATCCTGTTGCTTGCGGCGAGTTGATTGAGGATCTGACTGCGGCGTTGGAGTTGTGACGCCTAGCGTTTCTGGAGAATCCTAGGCTTCAGCTGAGATTGGTTTAATTTTTGGGCCATTTGGGCCGTGTGTATTGGGTCTGTTAGTGGGTTTTAGTATTTGGACTGAAAAGGGACTTTATTTTTTTATTTTTTTTTTTGTTTTAGTTTTATTCCAGCCCGGTCAAAATTGGGCACTTACATTAAACATTGGTAAAAGCATTAGTAGAAAGAATGAAGATGGGATAATTTAAAATATGAAATATTATATAAGCCCTTCCCACCACATTGGATATAGGACTAATCAATAAAAACTAAAACATGGACCTTGCACAAAGTTGTTGGGAAGATTACACGACGAGTTTGGCTTCTACATTATAAAAGTCGTGTAGAATATAAAAAAAAAAAAATGTAAAATTTGAGAACAAACTCATGTATCGGAGATCCTCTAATTCTTCCAATCCTTTGGTCAGAAAAGTTCAGTCATTGTAGTCCACATTAGCTGGAATCAATGAATTATTTCAACTTTGGAAGTATGAGAATCTCCATGAAACAACCAGCACAGATTCATAACATAGCTCTTTTTCTTTTTCAATTACAAAAGAGCTAAGAAGTTGTTGTCAATCTGGTGCAATAGAATTAAAGGATTTGGGAGAGATGAAGTT
This sequence comes from Gossypium rotundifolium, assembly GCA_025506655.1. Classification (NCBI taxonomy): domain Eukaryota; kingdom Viridiplantae; phylum Streptophyta; class Magnoliopsida; order Malvales; family Malvaceae; genus Gossypium; species Gossypium rotundifolium. The sequence continues at coordinate 154,162,342 of CP106732.1, read as the reverse complement.
AATGTTTTACTTTTAAATGATCATTTCTTGTGTTGGAGGGACTTCCCCTAGTAGCTAACACAGTCCAATCACCTTTGACCGATTCAAGCACCATCAATTTAGCTTATAAACCACCTCAACAGCATTTTAACAAAATTAATTAATCCTTTTTAAGTTTGGATATAAATCTACGTCTTCATCCTTATGAATTGGTTCAGGTCGGGTAGAAACCTAATTTCAAAATATTTTTTAAGCTCATGCCCGTTTTCAAACTAATTTGGCCCTCCAAAAAACTCATTTTATTATTAAAATATATTTTTTAGCTATTATTTTATATATTTTAAGTTTTTTTTTTAAAAAATCTCATTATAAGTTCGGATCGTAACTGTTTATAACTCACGTATTTAAGCCCACGCCTTTTAGATTAATAACAGCATCCGTATCAATCAAGTTAAGATCCAATCAATGTTATTTTTAATTAAAATTTAATTTAAAAATATTTTTTATTTAAATTGAAATTGAACTGACAAAATTTTTTGTCCTAATTGAGACAGACTTATGAGAAAGAGTAAGGTATCCAATCGTTCAAACTCACCAGAAAATAAAACATGATGATAAAAGAAAAACTTTCTTATAAATCCAAAACTTAATCCAATTAATTCATACCACCATTAAAAAAAAATTAAAGTCAGAATTTGAATATTTGCAACATCTTATATCTTCCCGGACTATAAATTTTTCTTCAAAAACCTCCTACACAGTGATAAAAAGAAAGTTGTACAAGCCCTTGCATCTTACCAAGGCAAAAAGAAGCATCAATGGGAACAACATTTTCAGGTATGACATGAATAAACAAAGTTACAGGTTGAAGCTTTTCCACTCAAACCCTACAGTAGGAAAACTGGAGAAGCAATAGTTTGTTTGTTTCTTCTTCTTTTTCTTCTTCCTTTTTTTTTTTTTTTCATTTTTTCTCGTCTTTCTGGTGATAATATTCATCGTCGTCATAGTATTCCTCATTATCATTATCATTATCACCGTCAGCTTCATCTTCATCTTCATCATAATAATATTCTTCATCTTCATCTTCATCACTAAGTTCCAGCAAAAATGCAGAATCCCTTGATTGTTGCCTCATCAAATGTTCTGCTATTCGTTCTCTGATTGCAGCGCCCTGAAAAAACTCCCTTAGTAATTTTTTTATATGCATGCAATTGTCATTACTATAAACATTGATTTCATTAGATTTGCTCACCATTTTGTGGAAACCTTCTTCAAACACCTCAAGAAATCCGGCAAGCCAGCGATCAGCATTTTCCACCAACTCATTACATCCGGCAACCCAGCGGTCAGCGTTTCCCACCCACTCGTTACGATGCATAGCAACAGTTTGTATCTGCAAGTATTTTCGGGTAAATATTAGTGAATTGTAAGAATAACTAAAAGGGGATTTTCAAGCTTAAACAAACAACCTGGAACCGAAAAACCATGGCAGGTCCAGGCAAACAGCACCTGGCAACAAACACGTCTAGGTAGGATATACATATAGGCATTCCAAGCTTATAAACATACACACACGCAATATATATATATATATATATATATAAATATATAACAAACTGAAGCATTAGGTGACACAACCTAAAATATGAATCTTCCTCAACTCGTAAAACTGCGGTATAGTTTTGTTGCTAGAAAACCTTAAATATAATATTCCATAACTTCAATAATCTTTTATGGGAACATTGAACCAGGGGATGTAAGGGATTTACATTGTGGTCACATCAAGCTTTCTGCAGTTATGGACGTCATGAATGTTATAATGATCATTTGTGGTGAATATCAGCAATGGTGAGAGCCAAAACTGCAAAATACTAGGATTTATAACTAAGCCACTATGATTGAGCAAAGGAAGTGAAGAAATTGGATATATAAACAATAGAACATAACCCTGCCTTTCATATGACATACCATCATCTAAATTCTAAATGCACTTGATCTCCATATATTTTGGATCTTAAGGCTATGTCTCCAACCAGACAATCTAGTCACCTAAATGGACAACCATATGCAACAGAAGTACAAAAATCATGAAGATATGAATCATGAGGTAAATCTAACAATTGTACTAAGCCACCCAAGGCAAATGGATTTGAAAAACTGTTCTAAAGCTAGCTAGCTTCTACCTAGACCCAGCTTTTTAAGATGAGTGGCTATTTTTCAGGTGCTTGTTACCATGTATAAATGCTTGTTTTTTTATTCATGGATTACTTTCGTTAAAACAGCTCCTTAATTTCACCACACAAACATAAACCGCAAATACGCATGATAACAACGTGCATTATAATACCAATGACAAGTTGAGAACAGTAGGACCAAGCTATTTTTGCTACTCCTTGGTTTTTTCTCATGAAAAATTTTAATTATTACATAAATAGTAAAATAATTTATAATAACATAAAAATAATTAGTACAAATTTAAACTTAAAATTAGAAAATAAATAAAATCTAATAAAAAACTTCAAAATTAGTAAAAAGTTTATTTCCTTTTTCTAAAAGCAAATTAAATGAGTGATTAAAAACTATAAAAAATGAAATTATTTTATTGCTAACTTAACGTGTTCAAAAAATAATATTCCTACTAACGAGGCATAAAGATTGGGGTCCAGTCACAAATGATAAGACAACACTCCCAGTGTGCCTCTGACTGGGAACCAAATTAAGAATTGTTTAAAACTTCACGTCAGCATGCTGTGTATGCACGTGTTCCATAAAACCAAGGAAAGCTTAAAAGAAAAAAATTGTGCTAAAAATGCTAAAACTATCATGGGAAAATTGTCAGAAAATTAAGAATGAGTTTGAATGGGCGGTGTATTTATCTGTTATAAGTGTAAAAATAACGGTAATGATAAAATTAAATACTGTAATGATATTGTAACATGAGACCAAAAATAAACTAAACATACCGTATCGCATTCACTCACAACTCACCCTAAGACAAGAAGAATTTCAAGTACGTCCACCAACCCCATAAAATTCTAAAATGTATGCATTTACCTTCCAATGAACTTGTAGATCTAAATCATTAAGCATTAGAGTGAAAAATAGTTGAACAAGATAGTGATGGCATGAGGGGCCATACCTTTTCTCCTACCCTTTCTTGGTGTTCCTTTACTTTTTCACGTAGTTTCTTCAATCTCATGTTCACTCTCAATCTCTTTTCCTGTAGGAACATCAACAAAGAAACACTGATAATGAAAAGGGTGAACACTGTTGTGATTTGGACATTTCCCGCATAGCATCCATATACTTTTTCTTTATTCTTTTTCTAGATTGTATCTCAAGGTAAAGTTCCATTCTCACAAGGGATCATTCAATACCGTACCTTTACAAAGCTAACTCCAAGATCTTTCCTCGAATATCCACGGTCCAAGTTACGTATCACATACTGGTTATAATCTTTAATAATTCTCATTATAATATCTGACGTTGAAATCCCATCGGTTCGTTGAGTTTCCTTGAACTTTCCGGCAGCTTTAACCTAGGAACAAGAGCCCACTTTAATATAACAGTTTAAAAAAGCACCAATTGTTATAAGTACAAATAAGCGTCTCAATTAACTCACAAACTCATACACATCATTCGCAGCTCCACTGGCATCAGCATAGCTGTAAAAAGGATTTATGGCGAAGTATAAAGACTACGTGAACAAATGAATGGCAAGTATTTATATGTTTTTCGGCAACTAAAAGTCTTAGATTTGCAATGTAAAACAAATATAGAGTAGTTTTGTTTCTATATCTTTCTTAACAATGCAGCATTCACCATGAATAAATTAGTGTCAAAGCAAGCATTGTCTATCCTTACGGAAGGGAATCATGAGCCACATAGTCAATATTGTATGCATCAAGAAATTCTTGATTGATCACCCACGGTGCATCAGGAATGACTTCATCAACCCACCTATGAGAAATGAATAACAAATAAGACAATATCACTTCCTTCAACTGCAGAAAGATAAATTGATTAAAATTGTGCTTCACATTCACTATTTCCTTTTGATTTCAAAAGATATACAACTGAAATATTCTTCAAAACAAGCATCACGGGTGATTTCTTTTCTTTTTTAATGGTTTTCAATACAATAACTAGAACAAGTTGAGAGTTATAGAAGTAAAACCTGCAATGGCGAAGGGATTCATAGCGCTCTGCTTCGGTCATAACAGTTTTACCTTTATACTTGTGGGTTGTTTCATCATTGCAACATCCAACCAATAAATATGTATTGGGAAACCTAAAAGTTTCAAAAAAAAAATATTATTTCTGCTGCAAATAAACAAATATCTTTCACAGGAAACAAAATGCCAAACAACTTCAAAAAAGGAAAAGAAAATCAGAAGAAAAGGCAGTGATGAAAATTTTTTATAGACACCCATTAATAAGTAGGAATTTCCAAAGATACCCAGAAAAATATACAGATTAAACATTATGTTAAGAAAGAGATGAGGGAGGCAAACAGACGATTTCTTGGCTTGTTCGAGGGAGCGAGCATGGCCGAAGTGGAAAAGATCGTAGATCCCATCAGCGTAGACGCGGACAGGGCGCTCGGAGTCGGGATTATGGATGTTGTTATCGTTGTTCATGGTGGAGATGTTAGAAATTAGAAAAAAAAAAAAAAAAGGACAAATTTTATCAGATTAATTCTTAAGTCTCGTTTAGAAATTAGAAAAAGAAAGGACAAACTTTATCAGATTAATTCATAAGTGTGGTAAATATAATTGGGATTACTGGTTTGGTGTGAAGGCAAAGAAAGGGGCTTCCATTTACGCCTCCGAATACGCGCTTCTTTCGCTTCTATTTTGGTAGTATCAAAAGTAAAACACCTTATTTTGTTCAATTCCTTTTCATGCTTCTTTCGTCACACACTTCAAAATTTTCTCTAATTCAATTAAAATACCTTTTAATTATGTATTATTGTGAGTAAGCTATATCAAATCTTTATAAAAGAAATAAAAATAAATAAATGAAGATTTGGTGGATATAGTAAAATTGTGATTTTGGGCCTTTCAATCTTTATTATTTATGGATTTATTATGAGTTTAATTTTTCATAGATTTACTATATAAAAAGATAAAAAAACAAGCATTCCGTGGAGTTATGTGTAACAGCTCATTATTGCCCGGCTTAATAGAAAGAAAATAATAAATGTCCAATATGTTTATTACAGTCCATTTATAAAACCAGACCCAATACCGAGCCCAATACCACAAACAGACTACCTAAGCCCAAAACCCTAATCACACCCAATAGCAGACTATTAAAATTAACTAAACCCAACAGACCCAAACTAGTGCAGCCCAAGAAGGCCCAAACACTAAATAGAATCAGCAGTGGCCTAGGGTTTTTAAAACACTAAAGCGGCCTCAAGAAGAGTTCGATTATCGCTGCCAAATCGGTAGCAAGATGTCACCCCAATCCGAGATCTCCGTTTCTGACCTGCAAAAGAAGAAAGAAAACGCAGCAGCAGATATGGACATAATATGTATTTCCTTTTTTATTTTCATTTCGAGGCTATAAAAACCCCCCCAAAATTTGTAAACAGAAGAGACATGAATATACACACAGAGACAAGGAGATACACAGAAACAATAGCACAAAATATACAGAATACAGTATACACAAGGAATAAAAAGTCAGAGAAGACAAAGTTTTTACCTTGGTGCCACCATGGATGACGGCGTGTGAAGCGTGTACACCGGCGCGTGCAGAGGCTCCCTATCGGAGTCCTGGTCGAAGGCAGAAGGCTGGAGAGAATCTGGGGGGAGAGGTTTCTAATTTTTTTTTAAAAATGAGTGTTAAATGATTTTTTAAAACTGTTTTTTTACTTATATAGTTAACTGGGAACGACGCCGTTTTGGTTTAATTTAATAAGCCTAAAACGATGTCGTTTCAAGAGACGACCAGCGTTGACTAGAGGTGTGCATGGTAAAATTTGGGTCGGGTTTGGTCGGGCCCAACTAAAATTTAGGCCTGTTGGTCGGCCCAAAAATGGGCCTAAAATTTTGCCCAAGCCTACCCATATAAAAATACTAAAACTCGAGCCCTAAACGACCACCAGATTAATTTTTATATTATTTTATATAATTTTAAATATATATAATACATCAAAAATATTAAAAAAATCAAAATAAATATTTTTCAACAAATTGAAAATAAATTTTAAAAATATGTAGACTTAAATAACACTAAAATAGATGAACTTGACAAGCAAATGCCCTAAAATAATAACAAAATTAACAAATGTCTTTAAAATAATAACAAAATTAACAATAAAATAAGTTTTATATAATATCTAAACAATAACAACAAAATAATAGAAACATAATAGTAAAATTGTAGCAAAATAAAGAGAAAAACAATAAGAAAATAATTTTTAAAAAATAATTTTTTTTGCCTTTAATGAATTCGGACCGGGCCAGGCCTGGGCCAAAAATCCCTTACCCGAGTCGGCCCATTTTTTAAACGGGCCTTATTTTTTTGTCCAAGCCCATTTTTAGGGCCTATATTTTTCCCAAACCCTCCCACATTTCGGGCGGGCCTTCGGGCCGGGTCGGGCTGCCCAGCCCATGCACACCTCTAGCGTTGACCCAAAAATTCGAGGAGGATCCGCATGTTTTTGTAAAAATGGGCTAATTACCATTTTGGCCCTTCCGCAATTTTAATTTTTTAAATTAAGTTTAATTTGAATTTTTTATTTTTATAATTGAGTCCTGAAATTTCCTCTCTGTTTGGATTAAGTCCTTGGGCTGTTTATAGGCCAAAATTATTATGATGTCGTTTTTGAAATAATTGCACAATAACCCCCCTGTGATTTAACGCGCGTTTCAATTTAATCCCTTTTCTTTTTGCTATTTGATCCTCTTTTCTTTTTTTTTTTTTTTTTACATTTTATTTTATTTTAAATCACTCTATTACTCTATTTAATTATATTCAAATACTACTTTATTATTTATACATTAATTTTATATAAAATTCATATATTTTATGTATTAACCTTATATATATATATATATATATATTGAAAACGTCTGACTGATTTATTAACTGAAGAGACAATAGGTAATTGATTACAGCCTTGGAAATGAAAAGAGAAAAACAGCAGCCTAACCCCTATTGGTTACCCAAACGGTGCCTTGAAACTGTAAAGAAAACAAACAATAAAGAAATAAACTACTAATAATTAAAAAATCAAATGAAATCTAAATCAACAGCTCTAATTCCTTGAGCTAGTGTCCCTTTCTTTCTCCCCTCTGTACCAAAACCTTATCGGTCAACAAAGGAACCAATTTTCTCCCAACAATATTTCTTAATGTTTTCACGATCCCTTAAACAAAGAATGAGTTCTTCGGACCAACACATTCCCCTACCGTCCGGACTCCAACCATTCCTTAATCGCGTCCTCCCTCTCTCCTTATGTCTTGGGCAATCAGTCTTTCCACCAACGATGCCGCCTCCTCAATCCAATATCTGGGCTCTTCATATCTATTACCTTCATTTGCCATTTTGTGGGCTACTTTGTTTGCTTCTCTAGGTATGTATCTGAAACTCAGACTTCTGAATTTGGGTAATCTCCCCTTATCTCTTTAATTAAACTACTTATAGATGATCTTTCTTCCTCCGCTGAGTTGATTTTTTTGATTACAGTAAGCGAGTCCCCTTCCACGCAAATCTTGAAATCCCATTTCCTCTGCCATATCAAGAGCCTGAAGACATGCTCTTGCTTCTGCCGTTGTCGGATCTGAGATATTATCCCAAGGACAGGTACATGTATATATTTAATTATTATTATTATTATTATTATTTTATTTGGCTCAATGTTATTTATATCATATGTTATTTTATAATTTGTATATATTTTTTTATCACATTATACATTTTTTATATAGTATTATGTTATATTATATATTACTTCTAAAAGTTTTATTTTATAAATTTTATTTATATTATCTAACATATTTTATTTATAATATTTATATTATGTATGTGATTTTATGATTAGTATATTATATATATGTATATATATGTTTTTTGTATATATAAATATTATATATTATTTACTAATTATTTCTATTATATGTAATTATTTTATATGTATTAAATTATTAAATTATAATTACATTTAAATATTATTTTATTTAATTATATATATTTATTATAAGTTTTTTTACTTTAAATTTTATTTATATATTTATTAGATCATTTTAAAATCATTGTAATAACCCATTTACTCGCCCAATTACAAAAAATAAAATTACAACCCAACCAAACAACAAACCCAAAACAAAAAATAAAAACAGACCCAAAATACAAGCCCAAAACCAACCCACTTTCACCAAAATGAAGAAGACAGAAACCCTAGCCCTTTGCCTCGACTTCGACCGACTTCACCGCGCTCTGCGCCAAGACGCCATCCGTCGCTTGCTCCCCGACACGCTCCGCCCACCACCTGCAAACACGTAAAAAATAAATATCGTGTAGCAAACAGGGGACTGTTTTTTTTTTTGTTTTTCTTTCTTCCATCTCGGTTATAAAAACCGAACGAAAATAATGTAAAGGATCCCTTTTTTCGACATCAATAGAAAGCAAAAAATTTTCAGAAGCAGATCCAAACACACACAAAAAACAACGAAAGCCTCAAAATCGAAAAGAAATGAAACCAAAAGGTGACCTTTTTTCATTTTGAAAGTTATTTCATTTTTAGTAAACTTACATCATTAAAATGCATATATAGTCTAAAAAGAAAAAAATAAAAACAAAAAATAATAATAAAAATTTTTACCTTCCGGCCACTGTAGGCGGTGGTCGAACTCGGCAGACCGCATGACGATCGTGAATGATTCTCGCGGAATCGCACCACCCTCCCCCGCAGAGAAAACAAAAGGGAGTTAAAGGTTTTTTTTTTAGAAGCTGTTGAAAATGAATTTTTGCTTAAGGTTTTTCATTTATATACCCATACCAATACGGCGTCGTTTTGGTCATTGCCCTTAAACACCAAAACGACGTCGTTTTGCCACAGGATCCGCGCGTCGACCCGACCCGGCTGAAGGATCCGCGTGTTTCTGTTAAATGGGTTATTTGCGGAGTTGGCCCTTCCGCATTTTTAAATTTTTTAATAAAGTTTCGATATTATTTCAATTTGGCCCGAACATTAAGCTTGGTTTTCAATATGGTCCCCTTTCATTGCTATGCGTTTTGGCCAAAAGGATTATTTCATTACCGGTCCCTCCGTTTCCTCGGCGCATTTAAATTGATCCTTTTGTGATTTTTATTTGATTGGCCCTAAAATTTCATTCTATTTGCAATCCAATCCTATTTTAGTTTGAATCGCATTTTTTCATATATGATTACTATTATCACTATATTATTATATTAGTATCACTATTACTATATTATAATTATTATTTACATTTTGTTCCAATATTTTATTATCATTTCTTACCATTATTATTATTATTATTATTATTATTATTATTATTATTATTATTATTATTATTATTTACCATTATTATTATTTTGTTGTTAATGCTATTATTATTATTTATTTTACCAAAGATTCATTACTTATTACTATTATTATTATTATATTAGTATTGTTATTACCTTATTATCATTATTATTATACTATATAAATTATACTATATCATGTCATGTTACATTGTATTATATTATATTATATTACATTATATATATTATTTTATCATCCTAAAGCCAATTCCTACGTATTAAATTGTTTTGTATGTTATCAAGTTTATATCACATAAATTTTGTTACTCATATATGTACATATATATTATAATATAATTGTTATTATACTATTACAATGTAATATATGTATTTATTTACATCATATTCCTTACACCTCATATTACTATCGTCATTATAATATGTTTACCGTCATTATATCTTATATATTATATTATTATAGTCATTATATTATCCTTTTTTATATGTGTATATTGTTATTATTATCGTATCTCTCGCATGTACCGCCTCATCATTCTTTTACGTATAACATCGTGTTTTCACACTTTCACGTAAATGTTTTTCAAAACCTTAACTTTTATAACGACCAACGTCCGCGTTAGCAATTCGAGAAAATCGAGCCCTAACTCACTGGTTCCGGTTTCTTCTCGTTAAAGTTGAACAACGGATATCTTTTTCGAATCACAATTTAAATTTTAAAACAAATACTTAATCCGAAAATTCAAATGTCGTGCCCTAACTTATCGGACTCGACACTTAGATACTTGGGATAAGTTTTTTCCTAAAATAGAGGCAATCTTCCGTATTTCAAATCTCGGAAATCGAGCCCTAACTTCATGGGTTCCGATTTCTCATTTGACTAATAATGGAAGATCCTCTTCAAATAAAACCAAGTTTCAAAAGGCGAGCTTAGTTTCGGAGTTTAAAGTATTGTGCCTAACTTATCGGACGTGATGTTTTACCTCTTGAAAATAAGAAAGCCTTAACGCCCTTCCAATTTTAAAAATAAAAAGCATTGTATTTTCGAATCCTTTAAAGTTTTCAACAAATAGGACATCAATCAATCGGTTTGGTACCAATTTTGGGCGTGTCGAGGTGCTAATCCTTCCTCGCACGTAATCGACCTCGAACCCGCTTTCTCAAAGTTCGTGGACCAAAAGCACTGTTTTAGTAAATTAAATGTTTTATTAAAACGAAGGTGATCCGATCACACCAAATAAAGATCGGTGGCGACTCATTTCCTTTTTTTTTCAAAATCGCGTCGTCGCTGGCGTTCTTTATTTCACCTAAAAATGGTTACGACGACTTGGCGACTCCAATGGGGACTTGAGGTCAAGCCATAGATTGATTGATTTTTGTCCTTTTGATTAAAATGGCTTCAAAAATCACGCTTCTTTTAATGCGCCTTCAACATTAGCCTCGTAAATACTTTGGCATTGCATTGCATGACCGTTGTGGTCACACCTTTAAGTGGGAGCGAGAAGCTATGCCTTCGTCAGGTTTTCACCTCCGCATGGGCTAGTGGACTGCTTTCGGAATACATCTGTACCTATGTCTTCGTGAAGTTTTCACTTTCGCATGGCCATAGGGAAATGTATTCTCCTGAACCGAACTCAGTCCGTATGAGCCTATAATGGGTGAGGATCGAGGAATCTGCTGGTTCGGGTACCTCGTACTTTAGAACTAAGCCGCATATAGCAAACCCTAAGAGCCCACCTTAGGTAGAGCCATGGCAAACCTTAGTGGTCACCCAGATAGGCGTTTGCTTATTTTACTTGCTTTATATTCCATGGTACTAACTTTTTGTGTTTCTTTCTTTTTGTGCATATCATTTCATATTTTAAAGAGACATCGATTCACGGTCCGTTTCTGAGTTAGGAAGCTGGTTATGGAAAGCGAATTCCTTGATAAAGTAGAAGACAATGCGGCTGTCCGCATATGGTCGAGCAATGCCAAATAGAAAAGGAGATAGCTTAGTCGAAGGGTATGTGTCGAGCTACTAACTTCACTAATATCGTTGTCACGCGAACGAGCTCCGGGAGTTGAAAAATTTAGACTCGATGGGATGATGAAGCGAAGCAATGTTCTATGGTACTTACGGTGACACCTTACCGCTTGAGGTCAAAATAGACAAGCACATTCGAGCAATGACCCGCCTCGGAATGCCGCTTATAGCTTTCTCCTTCGGAAAGTGGATCTGGTTCCCCAAGAGAAGAGTATACGACCTTGCTACATTGCCCCAAAATTCAAGTTGACAAAGCTTATTCCAAGGCGGTTAATGGCCCAACCTTCGCGAAGAAGTTGATGAATATCACCGAAATGAGCGAACAGTGGGTCTCAGCTAGAATGCAAAAGAAGGGTGAGGGTAAATGCACACCCTGGATATGTTTGAGAGACCTGATCCTGGCGCATCCCGATACGAAGAAAAAGATAGACATCTTAGCCTTGTGTATCTACGGCCTGGTAATCTTCCCGAAAGCTTTAAGGCACATTGATGAAGCAGTTATTGATTTATTCAGTCGATTGGACAAAGTGGTCACACCCGTTCCTGCCATCTTAGCCGAAACATTCAGATCCTTGACTGCATGTCAGAGAAGAGGTGAAGGCAGGTTTATTGGATGTCTTGCAAATGTTATTGGTTTGGTTCCATAGTCACTTTTGGAAAATAGAAAGTGTCTTGCGGTTTATGTCAGAAAAGTATTCCTCGCTAGAAGAGATAGCAACTACGCCTAGAAGAGAGGATGTGTCCGAAGAAAACTGGATCGCGCTCTTTCAAAACCTTCAAGAGGACGACGTCGAGTGAAAGACTCCCTGGATGATTCCCGACAGGATCCTTTATCGTTGTGGAAGCTTTGACTGAGTTCTCCTATTGGGAATTTGGGGTGCCACTGCCTACGCCCCTTTGCTGGTTCTAAGACAGTATAGTTCAAGACAGTTTGTACCAACGACATACGGGCTAGCTCAATGCGAGTTCTCATATGAAGGGAGAAGCTATAAGAAAAGGGTTAAAGAGATTTCTAGTGCCTGGAATCAGATTCACAGAATGAGAAGATTATCTACAGGCCCGAGGACGACCCCGGAATACCTTGAATGGAGGGCTAGGAGAGTCAACAATAACATTCCTGAGCCAAATCTAGAAGGCGCCCGATCAAGAGAAGAATGCATACGAGTGGTCCCATCAGAATTAGAAATTGTGAAGCAAGATTTTGAACGGATGAGCTCGGAACTCGGGAAAAGGATAGAAAGGTTGGAGGAAGAAAAGATGCTCCTCCAATTAGAAGTGGAAGGTCAAAAATCAGAGGCTGAGAAACTCAGAAAGAAAAAATGGAAAGTATAGGAAGACCGAGATAACTTGAAGACTGAGTACAAGAGGATGCGCTTAACGATAAAAAACGCGGGATTAGGGAAAACTTCAGAGCAGTGGCAGCAAGAGGTCCGAGAGGAAAGAGCCAAAGTCAGCAGTTGGGAGAAAAAGTTTCATGAAATACGAGCGTAGAAGGAAGACTTAGAGAAGGGCAGGACAGAAGACCAAAAAGAGAAAAAGGGATTAGAAGCTAGAATAGCTGAGCTTGGGCGATCTCTACACCGCTATCGAAGTCGAGACTCGGAAAGCCAACTAAAGACAAGCCTGAACAGAATAGAGGAAATGAAAGGTAGGGTTGAAGAGTTGGAATCGGCATTACATAGTAGCGAGCTCCGGATTGAGCTTCTAGAAACGAGAGAAAACCGTTGGGAGGAGGAGCTCCGCCATTCTTGCGAGTAAGTTCGAAGTCGGGACTACCTCATGGGTGAAGCAATAATCCAAATTAGAAGTAGTGACCACCCATGGACTTTGGGTGAGGAGGTGACATATTGGGCATGAGATATGGGCTACTCTTGGGTCATGATGAAGAGCTAATCTCCCCGCTTGGAAAAATCAAAACCTTAGGTCTTAGGGCGAGAACATATTTGTAATCTACTTTATGTAAAGGGTTTTGCCTTCTAATAAAGTTTTCTAAAATAAAATTGATCAGAATCGATGTCTTTTTCTTGCATTCATGCATTTGCATTGCATCATATTACATACATTAAAATTTATAAAAAGAAACCTAATTGGTTAAGATTAACAGAGAAACAAGAGAGAAGAAAGAGGAAACTGAAACCGAACATTACTACGGGACTCGTGCTAAGACAAAGAAAATGGATCAAAGATTTGAACAATTTAGAAAGAAATGCAAGAACAAATGCAGAGCAAATGATGAAACTCCAGAAGAAATGAAAGACCAAATCTTTGGAGGCTCGAGAGAAACATGATAGCACAGATGGCCCGGATGATGAATGCAAGAATGCACAAAGGAAAGGTCCAATGCCTCCGGTCGATGAGGATAGCGAAGGTGCTCCCCAAGTTTTACCCTCTACATGCAAGAGCAAGACCTGAGGAGTATGTCCTAAGGCCACGCCACGATTAGACCCCAACAAGGCGGTGGACGCTAGACCACCCACGAACTCCCACGCCGACTCGTAATCCAATCTAGGAGATAACCCATTAATCATGTTGTACCTAATTTAGATTTGATAGAGAAATTGGGGTAGAGAAGAATCTTCAAAGCAGTTCGAGGATCGTTGCAAATGGTTAGAAGAAAAGTTTAAGGAAATAGAGATCACGACCATCGCACACGGGTAGACGCTAAAGACTTGAGCCTAGTCCGGACCTCGTATTCCGCCAAAGTTCAAGACCCTGATTTTGAAAAATACAATGGGACCGATTGTTCAAGCGCACATCACAATGTTCTGTCGACGGATGGCGGGATATGTTAATAATGATCAACTGCTTATTCATTATTTTCAGGATAGTTTGGCCGGGGCCGTGGCCAAATGGTACAATCAGCTCAGCCGTACCCAGATCAGGTCATGGAAGGACCTAGCACAGGCCTTCCTGAAACAATACGGGCACGTAACCGATATAGCTCCTGATCGAATCACGCTCCAAAATATAGAGAAAAAGCCAAACGAAAGTTTCAGGCAATATGCCCAGCGGTGGAGAGAAGTAGCCACACAAGTTCAGCCACCGCTCCTAGAAAAAGAAACAACCATACTGTTTGCCAATACGTTGAAAGCTCCCTTCATTAATCACATGCTTGGAAGTGCCATTAAAAGTTTTTCGATATTGTCTTTGTGGGAAATGATCGAGAATGCGATCGAAGCGGTAAAATAGAGGTTGGAGAAAGTGTTAGAAAGACGGTGATCGAAGAAGAGGGAGAATGACATAAACAACATAGGTAAAAGTTATTCAAAGCCTATTACTGTGAGCCAGCCAAAGACTGTGACCCCCGATCATCAGAGCCCCTTTAGACAGGAGTCCAACACAAGGCAAAATACGGAGAAAATCCAATTCACGCCTATCCCAGTCCCGTACAAAGAAATGAACCGGAAATTATTTGACGCACATTGTCTCCCCATTACTTAAAACCCTTGCGGCCCGCACCTAAGTGGTATGATGCGAACGACAAGGCACGAATACCACGCAGAATCGGGCATCTATAAACAACGCCTCGCTTTTAAGAAACTAGTGAAAAGACTCATCCGGATGGGCGTTATAGAAGTCGATGACAACTCTTGCAAGGGCACCCGCTATCTAATCATGGGGTCAACATGATAGGCGAAGATGCGAGAAGAAGAGTTAAGAGGATATTTATGATGTGAAACCCCAATGAAACAAGTCCGGAAGGAAATGATAAAAGGGATTGGTTGTGACATGTCCAAGGGAAAACATGAAGAAACACGAAAAGGTCATGAATTTCATAACTTGGAAGGCACGAAATCCAAAGTTGCACCGAGTTTAGAATGTCGGTATAAACCGACGGACAATAAAGAGTTAGAATTTTTGAAAGCAATGAAGTCCGAAAGAGGAAACATCTAGCGTTGGAGGATGAGTTAAAGAAAAGCCTCCGGCGGGCTATCCTTTAGTCACCATCTCACGATCAAAAGGCAACGGAGTAAAAATAAATCCAAAAATCGTGATTCGAAAGCCTACTACTTTTTCATCTGAAGACAACCAAAAGACTCCCGGAGGTTATGACTGCAACGTGACGATTCCTAAAAAGGGGGGTCCGTCCACAAAAGAGAGCCAGGAGTATCCTAAGATCGTGATTCGAAAACCTGCAGCCTTTTCATATAAGGATGACAAGAATGTCCCATGGAATTATAACTGCAATGTGACGATTCCTGAGAAAGGAGATTCGCCTAACACTACAAAAGAAAACCAAGAGGAAGGCTCCTACACGCGCAGTGGAAAGCGCTACGACCTGTCAAACACAAGAACGGAGCACTCAAAAGGGAAAAATTTGATGGGCGAACAAAAGAAAGAGAAAGGGACCAAGCAAGAGACACATATAAACGAGCCAGTGAAGGAGGAAGAAGCTAGGGAATTCTTAAAGTTTCTGAAGCATAGTGAATACAGTGTCGTAGAGTAGCTACATAAACAGCTAACTCGTATATCGGTGCTAAATTTACTATTAAGCTCTGAAGTACACCGTAATGCGCTGATGAAGGTATTGAATGAAACTTATGTTGCAAATGATATAATAGTTAACAAGCTGGATCGCCTGGTTAGCAACATAAGTGCTGATAACTTCATTTTCTTTAACGATGATGAGATCCCTCCGGGAGGTATGGGTTCCATCAAGGCTCTCCACATTACCACGCGGTGCAAAGGATACACATTACCAGGGGTACTAGTCGATAATGGATCAGCGCTTAATGTTCTACCACTATCGACACTGAATCGATTACCCGTTGATAGTTCTCATATGAAGGCCTGCCACAACGTAGTAAGGGCATTCGATAGAACCGAGAGGAAAGTCATGGGAAGGATCGAAGTGCCTCTTTTAATCGGACCAGGCACATATGAGGTGGACTTTATCGTGATGGATATCCACCATCTTATAACCGCTCTTTGGGAGACCTTGGATACACTTCGGCAGAGCAAAGTGCCTCATCATTGCACCAAAAGTTGAAATTAATCTCAGAGGGCCGTCTAGTGACCATAAATGCTGAAGAGGACATCATCGTAATTGTAACAAATAATGCACCCTATTTAGAAGCCAACGATGAAGCAGCTGAGTGTTCCTTCCGTTCTTTAGAATTTGTCAACGCAACATTCGTCGCCGAGGGGAATAAGGTCCCAGTACCGCAATTATCCAAAACCACGAAAATGGGTCTACAATTGATGGTCGGAATGGAGCTATGCCGGGGAAAAGACTTGGAAGGTACCTCCAAGGAGAAATCAAGGTCCCAAGGCTAAAAGAAAAGCGAGACTTCTTCGGTCTAGGATTCAAGCCAAACGCAAAGCAAAAAAGAGAAGAGTTAGAAAAGAAACAAGAAAGAAGGAAGGCACGTCTGAGGGGAGATGAGATGAAATGGCAACCGATGATAATTCCTCATATTCGTGAGACCTTTATATCAGGAGGGGTTATCCATCCGGGACGAGAAACACAAAATGAAGAAATCATGCATGTCAACGCTATATCTGAGGAGGGAATTGAGGAAGAAAATCGGAATGGCATCCGCCCCTATGAGCCGGGTAGCGTTCTAAACAATTGGACCGCGGAGGAGATTCCTATAGCCTTTAGAACTCATTCAGAGTAATACTCGGAACACACTTATTGCTCTAAGTCTAGAAGCAATAAGAACCCCTTTTGTGAAACATGATTTTGTATAAGACATCGTTATTTTCAATGAAATACATCTCCGCTATCTTTTGAGCAAATTTTCTTTTATGTTCATTTCATTTATTCATTATTCTTTCTTTAAATATTCTTCTAAACATTTCTATTCTTCTTTTATCATACCAATAAACATGCCAAGATTCTATGATTCTACATTTCCATAACAGGTCTCCAGATATCAATGATTTGAGTAACGCTACCAATGACTCAGAATGTCCTTTTGAGCAAGATATGGGTGCGAAAGATTTTCAGGATTTTGGAGATGACCAAGGCTGTGATTTAGCTCCTGAACTGTTAAGGATGGTAGAACAAGAGGAGAAACAAATCGTACCTCATAAAGAATTAGTGGAAATAGTGAACCTAGGAAATGGGCAAGAAAAGAAAGAAGTGAAGATTGGAGCTAGTATCACCGCAGAGACAAAGCAAGACCTTATTGAGTTACTCCAAGAATTCAAGGATGTCTTCGCATGGTCATATCAAGACATGCCCGGGTTAAGCACGATATCGTGGTACACTGCTTGCCCATAAAAGAAGAATACAAGCCACCCAACGAAACTTGGAGGATGAGGCGGATGTTTCTTGAAAATAAAAGAAGAGGTAAAGAAGCGGCTTGACGAGGTTCTTGCAAGTGGTTAAGTACTCAGAATGGGTAGCCAATATCGTCCCCGTCCCTAAGAAAGATGGGAAAGTACGAATGTGTGTGGACTACAGAGATCTAAACAAGGCTAGCCCAAAGGACAACTTTCCGTTACCTCATATCGACACCTTGGTGGACAATACTACAGTTATTCCTTATTCTCGTTCATGGATGGGTTCTCAGGATACAACCAGATAAAGATGCTTCCTGAAGACATGAATAAAACCACATTCATAACCATGTGGGGAACCTTTTGCTATAAGGTAATGCCATTTGGGTTGAAGAATGCGGGAGCAACATATCAGAGAGCCATGGTAACCCTATTCCATGACATGATGCACAAGGAAATTGAGGTTTACGTCGACGATATGATTGCCAAGTCTCGGACCGAAAAGGAGCATATCCAAGTCTTAAGGAAATTATTTTTGAGGTTGAGGAAAATCCAACTGAAGCTTAACCCGGCTAAGTGTACCTTTAGAGCCAAGTCAGGGAAACTGCTAGGATTTATAGTCAGTGAAAAGGGGATTGAGGTTGACCCACACAAAGTCAAGGCTATACAAGAATTGCCTCCGCCTCGCACATAAAAAGAAGTTCGAGGTTTCTTAGGAAGATTAAATTACATTGCTCGATTCATTTCACAACCGACCGAGAAATGTGATCCCATATTTCGTCTTCTTAAAAACACAACCAGTGTGTGGACGAGGAATGTCAAGACCTCCGAGCAAAGTAAAGTAGTACCGACCAATCCTCCAAGATTGACACCGCCTAATCCGGAGAAGCCTTTAATCCTCTATTTGACGGTGACTTGATAATTCAATGGGATGTGTGCTCGGCCAAAGATGATGAGTCGGAAAGAAAGAAAAAGTAATATACTACCTTAGCAAAAGTTCACCGAGTGTGAAACAAGGTACTCACCGATTGAGAAAATATGTTGTGCCTTGTCCGACAACTTCGGAGACCGAGGCAAGACATGTTGTATCATACGACTCGCTCATCTCAAGCTAGACCCAGAAATATCTAATGAAGTCAACTACTCTAAATGGACGGATGGCCGATGGCAAATTTTACTTTCGAGTTTGACATAGTTTATGTGAACCGAAAGCGATAAAAGGAGTGCAATAGCGATTTTTGGCTAGTAGAGCTCGTAGATTATGAGCCTCGGACTTTGATTTTCCTAATGAAGACCTAATGACGTAGCAACCATCGAAGAAGATACCACGAAAAGTCATCCTTGAAACCGAACTCGACGGAGCATCGAATGCTATGGGCAATGGAATTAGGCGCTCGTGTCCCCAAACGGAGATCATTACCCATTTACTTGTAAGTTGGATTTTGATTGTACAAAAATATGATGAGTATGAAGCTTGCATCATGGGTATCCGTCGCTATAGAACGTAAAATTAAGGTGCTAGAAGTATACTGGAGACTCAGACCGGTGATTTATCAACTTAAGGGAGAATGGGAGACGAGAGATCCCAAATTGGTCGAATACAAAAGATTGGTCCAAGAACTAATCAAAGAGTTCGATGATATCACTTTCGGTTATCTACAAGAGACGAGAATCAGGTGGCTGATGCTCTAGCTACATTGGCTTCTATGGTACGAGCAAACAACAAGGAGGATATGAGGCCTATACAAATGAGCATTTATGAGGTCCCAGCCCATTGCTACAACGTAGAAGAAGAGGAGCAAAATAATCACCCATGGTATCACGATATACTACAATACGTGAAAGATCATAAATACCCCGATCAGGCAACCGAAAATGACAAAAGGACATTGAGAAGACTAGCTTGTGACTATGTCTTAGACGGAGAGATCCTATACAAAAGAAGAAAGGATCAAGTGCTATTAAGATGTGTAGATGGCGCTGAGGCTAAGCAGATCCTAGAAGAAGTCCATGAGGGTATCTGTGGAACGCATGCCAATGGGTTCTCAATGGCCAGACAAATCATGAGATTCGGGTATTATTGGTCTACCATGGAAAGAGATTGCATCGATTATGCTAAGAGATGTCATAAGTGCCAAATTTATGGGGACAAAATTCATGTACCACCCTCACCGTTACATGTTATGACCTCCCCATGGGCTTTTTCTATGTGGGGCATGGACGTCATTGGACCAATCTCTCCAAAAGCTTCCAATGGACATCGGTTCATCTTCGTGGTAATTGATTACTTCACTAAATGGGTAGAGGCCACTTCATATGCCAATGTGACGAAATCAGCAGTCAGCAAGTTCCTAAAAAAGGAGATCATATGTCGATATGGAATGCCTGAGAGGATCATATCTGATAATGCGTTAAACTTGAATAACAAAGATGATCACGTAAGTCTCAGAGGCAATTCAAGATCGACATCACAATTCGTCACCGTATCGCCCAAAGATGAACGGTGCAGTTGAAGCAGCCAATAAGAACATCAAGAGGATAATAGGAAAGATGACTGAGACTTATAAAGATTGGCACGAGAAGTTGCCATTTGCCCTTTTCGCCTATCGAACGTCAATCAGAACCTCCACCGGGGCAACTCCTTTCTCATTGGTTTACGGAATGGAGGCGGTTTTACCCATCGAAGTTGAGATTCCGTCCCTTCGAGTATTGTCCGAATTGAAATTGGATGAGGCAGAATGGATCCAAACTCGATATGATCAATTGAATCGATCAAGAAAAGAGGTGAAAGCTATCTGTCATAGTCGATGTACCAAAAGCGAATGATGCGAGCATACAACAAGAAAGTGCGCCCAAGAGAATTCCACGAGGAGACTTAGTTTTGAAAAGATCCTCCCATACAAAAGGATTTCAGAGGAAAATGGATGCCAAATTGGAAGGACCTTATGTAGTGAAAAAGGCTTTCTGTAGGGCACTAATCTTGGTGAGATGGATGGGAAAAATCTACCCAATCCCATAAATTCGGATTCGCTAAGAAGTATTATGCTTGAAGAAGGAAAGGCTAAAGTGAAAACTCGTAAAGGCGCTTTACCAAAAAAAAACGGAGAGGTCAAGTGAAAACCCGTAAAGGGCGCTTTGAGACCAAAGGGCTTTGAGTCGAAAACCGATAAGAATGGCCCAAATTAGCACGAAAAGGAGGTATGTGACAATCTTTCCCCAGAATTGGCAAAAGGAGGAATGTTACACCTGAACATCTACAAAGCAATCGCAGATCTCCCAACGTCCATGATCTTGGAAGCATCCGGTGGTGAAGCTCAGGCTGCGATATCTAGGGCACCTACTTTTTTTTTTACCCATTTTTGTACTCCAATAATGTTTACTTTTGTTGAATTAATCCAATTCCGTTCTTTATAAATTCCATTGTTATTTTAAATTTTTGAGTTGTTTGCAATTGAAATAACGATCCATTGACCCATAATGCTTCCATAAAACGAGTCCCGCCTATTACTCGAAGCCTCTAACAACAGAGGAACCTAAAACAAGATGTTGTTTAGGAACCACCACACTTGGGGTTGGAAACATTCAAGAAGAGAAGTCCAAAATTATGACCATTTCTTGATTCGCAGCATAGACATCGACAAGATGTTGTGTCGTGGTCGTGACCTTGACGAGCGAACAAGCAATTTGACCCTAAACTTTTAAAAGAGACCATTCTCATGACATCCTCGCATTCATGCAAATGTCCCCATAATATCATTTAGTCAGAGCATTTGATTTATTACAATCATTGCATCTTAATGAGAAATCATCATTCTCATGACATTCGCATTCATATAAGTGTCATTCATATCACACGTAGTTAGGAGCATTTGAGTCATTTTGACCCAAGACCCGCATCCTTTGGCATAAACACAAGCATATGAAATCGAGTCTACGAGGATATGTCCCCAGAGGACAATGTAGCAACACTATTGAAGACCACCCTATTGCCATCAACCAAGAGTGGAATAGGTTGAAGATTGTCCTATTGCCCAACCAAATGATGGAATAGGTTGAAGATTGTCCTATTGCCGTCAACCGGTGATGGAATAGGTTGAAGATTGTCCTATTGCCACCGACCCAGATGGAATAGGTCAAAATTGTAGATCTTGTCGCCCTAACCAAGAGTGGGGCAAGATCGAAGGCAAATCTTGGCTCCCAACCAAAGAGGGAACATGATTTAGGCTATCGAATCCTATTGCCAACGACCAAAGATGGAGCAGTCAAAATCGAGATCTTGTCGCCTAACCAAGAGTGGGGCAAGATCAAGGCAAATCTTGGCCCCAACCAAGAGGGAACATGATTTAGCCACTGTTCTATTGCCACCGACCAGCAGAAGGAATAGGTCAAAATTGTAGATCTTGTCACCATAACCAATATTGGAGCAAGATCGAAGGCAAACCTTGTCTTCCTAAACAGTAGGAAACATGATTTAAGCCACCATCTCATTTCCACTGACCAGCAGTGGAATAGGATGAAGATACAAATCTTGTCTTGAAGCCACAGTAGAGCAAGTTAAAAATAAATCTCATACCCTGAAGTTACTGTGGAGCAATGAAGCGAATCAAGTCGCAAACTCGTCTCTCTGAAAAGACGATGGAGTAGATCAAAGCACGAGAGGAGATGGACTAGAACGAGGCTATTTAGAGAGGAGCGGATCAAGAAGTCAAGGCTTAGCTAGGCCCGGGAAAAATTGGTTCTTTTATTGTCTTCACTCTATTCTCGTTTCACGACAATAAGCAAAGAGGGGAAGCTGTAATAACCCATTTCGCCCGGCCCAATTACAAAAAATAAAATTACAACCCAACCAAACAACAAACCCAAAACAAAAAATAAAAAAACAGACCCAAAATACAAGCCCAAAACCAACCCACTTTCAGCCAAAACAGAAGAAGACAGAAAACCCTAGCCCTTTGCCTCGACTTCGACTCACTTCCCGCCTCTCTGCACAAGACGCCATCCGTCGCTTGCTCCCCGACATGCTCCGCCCACCACCTGCAAACACGTAAAAAATAAATATCAGCAGAAACAGGGGACTGTTTTTTTTTTTGTTTTTCTTTCTTCCATCTCGGTTATAAAAACCGAACGAAAATAATGTAAAGGGATCCCCTTTTTTTCGACATCAATAGAAAGCAAAAAATTTTCAAAGCAGCAGATCCAAACACACACAAAAAAACAACGCGAAAGCCTCAAAAATCGAAAGAAACAGAAACAAAAAGGTGACCTTTTTTTCATTTTCGAAAGTTATTTCATTTTTTAGTAAACTTACATCATTAAAATGCATATATAGTCTAAAAAAGAAAAAAAATAAAAAAACACAAAAAAATAATAAAAATTTTTACCTTCCGCCACTCAGGTGGTAGGGTGAGCTCCAAGACTCAAGAATCGATCGGTCGCGGCCCTCGCTAAAAATCGCACCACCCTCCCCATGCAGAGAAAACAAAAGGGAGTTAAAGGTTTTTTTAGAAGTGTTGAAAATGAATTTTGCTTAAGGTTTTCATTTATATACCTGCACCTAATACGGCTCGTTTTGGTCATTGCTCTTAAACACCAAAACGACGTCGTTTTGCCATAGGATCCGCATGTCGACCGACTGGTCAAGGATCCGTGTTTCATAAATGGGTTATTTCATGAGTTGGCCCTTCCGCATTTTTAAATTTTTAATAAAGTTTCGATATTATTTCAATTTGGCCCGAACATTAAGCTTGGTTTTCAATATGGTCCCTCATTGCTATGCTGCTTTTGGCCAAAAGGGATTATTTACATTACGGTCCCTCTGCTTCTCTGCTTAAATTGATCCTTTTTGTGATTTTATTTCAGATTGGCCCCTAAAATTTCATTCTATTTGCAATCCAATCCTATTTTAGTTTGAATCGCATTTTTTTTCATATATGATTACTATTATCACTATATTATTATATTAGTATCACTATTACTATATTATAATTATTATTTACATTTCGCTCCAATATTTTATTATCATTTCTTACTATTATTATTATTATTATTATTATTATTATTATTATTATTATTATTATTTACCATTATTATTATTTTGTTGTTAATGCTATTATTATTATTTATTTTACCAAGATTCTATTACTTATTACTATTATTATTATTATATTAGTATTGTTATTACCTTATTATCATTATTATTATACTATATAAATTATACTATATCATGTCATGTTACATTGTATTATATTATATTATATTACATTATATATATTATTTTATCATCCTAAAGCCAATTCCTACGTATTAAATTGTTTTGTATGTTATCAAGTTTATATCACATAAATTTTGTTACTCATATATGTACATATATATTATAATATTATTGTTATTATACTATTACAATGTAATATATGTATTTATTTACATCATATTCCTTACACCTCATATTACTATCGTCATTATAATATGTTTACCGTCATTATATCTTATATATTATATTATTATAGTCATTATATTATCCTTTTTTATATGTGTATATTGTTATTATTACCGTATCTCTCGCATGTACACGCCTCATCATTCTTTTACGTATAACATCGTGTTTTCACACTTTCACGTAAATGTTTTTCAAAACCTTAACTTTACAACGATCAACGTTCGCGTTAGCAATTCGAGAAAATCGAGCCCTAACTCACTGGGTTCCAGCTTCTTCTCGTTAAAGTTGAACAACGGATATCCTTTTTCGAATCACAATTTAAATTTTAAACAAAATACTTAATCCGAAAATTCAAATGTCATGCCCTAACTTATCGGACTCGACACTTAGATACTTGGGATAAGTTTCTTTTCCTAAAATAGAGGCAATCTTCCAGATTTGAAATCTCGGAAATCGAGCCCTAACTTATCGGGTTTCGATTTTCATTTGATTTAATAACGGAAGATCCTCTTCAAATAAAAACCAAGTTTCAAAAGCGAGCTTAGTTTCGGAGTTTAAAGTATTGTGCCCTAACTTCATCGGACGTGATGCTTTACCTCTTCGAAAATAAGAAAGCCTTAACGTCCTTCCAATTTTAAAATAAAAGCATTGTATTTTCGAATCCTTTAAAGTTTTCAACAAATAGGACATCAATCAATCGTTTGGTACCAATTTTGGGCGTGTCGAGGGTGCTAATCCTTCCTCATGACGTAATCGACCTCCGAACCCGTTTTCTCAAAGTTCGTGGACCAAAAGCACTGTTTTAGTAAATTAAATGTTTTATTAAGACGAAGGTGATCCGATCACACCAAATAAAGATCGGTGGTGACTCCTTTCCTTTCTTTTTCAAAATCGCGTCGATCGCTGCTTGCCATCATTTCACCCAAAATGGTTACGACAATCATCACATTCTTTTATTTTTTAATGTTTAAATATATTATTCTTTTTTCATTTGATTACATTATTTCATGAAAGTTTTAATTCATTTTATATGTTTATTCATTTATGTCCTTTTCAATCGTTATTCTTGCTTCACATAGTTCTTTATATATTCTTTCATGTTATATTCTTTTATTATTAATATAATTTGTAGACATGTAGAATTGCTCTTAAATATATATGTTGTAATGTATTCATGTAATATTTTACTCAAACCATCTTTCTATAAAAGCACCTTTTAAATTGATGCCTTTATTTCAAATAGATTTAAAAAAATGGTGATATGAGATATTTGGAGACTTCGAGAAGAATCGTGCCCTAACTTACTGAGTTTTGATTTTCCTCTTCGAGTCTAACGAATCTATTACTTTTAAAAGTTAAAAAAAACTTATTCTTGAAAATTCAAAATTATTGTGTCTTAACTCACTGGATGTGATGATTTGTTATCTCAGAATAAGAATTTCAGAAAATAAGGCAATGTTTCATGTTTGGAAAACCGGGGAATCGTGCCCAATCGTGCTGGGTTTTGATTTTTCTTTCGTCCAAATGACTAAATAACCTTTTAAGATTTTGACCGTAAGGCAATACTTCATGTTTGGAAATTCGAGGAATCGTGCCCAATTGAGCTGGGTTTCGGTTTTTGGTTTGTCTGAATAGTGGAATACCCTTTTGAAATTACAATGTATGAATTTTGGAAATCATGAAATGATATTGATAATGAGGATTGAAACATCGTGTCCTAACATGTTAGATGTGGTATTTCATCTTTTCAGAACAAGGGAATTTTGGTATCCAATTCAAATTACCCAAGCATTTTCTAAAGGATTCGTATTTTCAAATCTTTTCCAACTTTCGACATTAAGACATTAGATTATCAATTAGGTACTAATTTGGGCGTTACGGGGTGCTAATCCTTCCTCGTACGTAACTGATTCCCGAACCCGTTTTCTTGGAGTTCGCAGACCAAAATTAATGTTTTGAAATAAAACGTTTTATAAGGTGACCCGATCACGCCTCATCAAAAAAGATTGGTGACGACTCCCGTTTTCGTTTTTAAAGTCGATCCCCATTTTTCATAAAAATCTTTAAAAATGGTTTGGACATTATGCTTCATTTTTTTGTACTTTTTCTTCTACTTAAACTCTGTTTTTAGTTTATCACTTCATGTTTGATTAGTGTAGCTTATTTTAACATTAATTTGACCTACAAATTTAACCTATAAATAGGTCCTTTTTCACCCTAGAAAAATAACTCATTACACATTTAGGTATTAGCTTTTACAAGCTTTCAGAGAATTTTAGATTTATGTTTTGAAAGTTCTTATTTCGGGTTTTGAGGTTTAATTTTATCTCCATGTTGTTTATTCTTCATTTTTGTTGTTTTAGTGAAATGATTTTTACTCGTTATTTCTTTTATCCTCTTTGGAGGGAGTTTTACACATAAAATATTTTTGTTAGATCTTTTCAATTTCTTCATTATTTTACTTGTTCGTTGCTTAACCGAATTTATCCCTACACAATCATTAATAATAGTTGTTAATACTTTTTAACTAGAAATAGTATTTTAGTTATTGTTGAATTGAATTGATGTTTATTTGACACAAGCACATAATATTAACATCATCTCATGAATTAAAGGTCCTAAAACTAGGCAAAAGCTTTGAAGACGCTCTTTCAAACAAAAATGATAATCCAACATTTGAAAACCTCCGGTCAAGGGAGGAAGATACTTTAGATGGCAACGATGTAGTTATGAATCACACGAAAGGCCATTGAGTTTCATTTCGAGACATGTTGCTAAATCGTTGGAACAGTAGGTAGAATTCTAAGGTTAAGAATGGTTTTAATTTTCTTGAAGATGAGGTAATAAAGGGGTAAATTAACCTTCAATTAGGCTTTTAGAGAGAAATCACTTATGGAGAAAACAATTGTAACCAGAATACATAGAAAGAAAATTGGTTTTAGTATATTGTTGAATGAACTTTATGCAAGTCTGTACATCCATTAAGACACTCCAATCGGTCAAACTAGAGAATGTTTATTGCATGGTGAAATTTAAAGCATGTGGAGGATTATACGAAGGTGTTGTTATAGGTGCCATAGGTTATTTTTGGACAATATCTGGTCGTCGGCTCTTGGACTTAAAATTTTTTTTTATGTCTCAGCCTTATCTGTTCAATGTGGTGGTTTAAATATAGTTATTTATTTTATTAGGGGAATTGTATAAAAAAAGAGTTTATTATGCGCGGTCGACCATATGGTAGAACAGAGATCAAGATTGATAATAATAATGATAGTGGTGTAAGGGGGAGATTCATGCTTATGACAACTTGTATGGATTTGAGGAAGCCACCAATTTCATAGATCAGGATTGAGAGTCATCTCCAAATAGTGGAATACCAGTCACTCCCTAATATATGCTTTAAGTACGATTGATGTGGCCATGAAGAAATTTACCTATTGGTACGCAGTGAGAGCTAATGCAGAAATAGTGAGGTGAGACAACCGCTTATACAAAGAGCTGTCGCTCTTGGATGGTGGTGGTGGAAAGGATCAAACATGGAAACCTCTAATCAAGGTGGGAAGAAATGGTTGTTCCAGATTTGAAGTGCTGAATAAGGTGCAATGGAATTATGTAGATTTAATTTCAGGTGTAAGAAGTTTGACCACATAGCCAGTTTGTGAATTGGGTCAAAGAAAAGAACTGTTTAATAAAGGTCAATTTGAATAACAAGTAGGGAAGTGGCCTAGAATGGAACCCAACATCAACTAATGGATAGTCCACTCTATGAAACGGCCTAAATCAAAAGAATCTGAAGGCCTTTTATCTATAAAAGAAAACTCTCCTAAGGCTTTCTTTACTGCAATTCAAAGTCTCACGTGTGGAGACTAGCTTGAATCAAGAGAGACATATGGTGGTGTCAGTTGAAGAAACTTCCAACGCAAATATTATGGCAGTCGATAGCAACTTGGATTGTGAGGAAAAGATGAAGGGTGCACCAGACGGGTCTGTGATGGTCATTCCGCCATACAAGAAAAAGGATGAGCTGTGACAAATTCGAAAAGAGGTGAAAGGGAAAGGAGTCAAGGTAAGGCTCGACGTGAACCAGAATGTGTCACTAAGAGAAGTGATGGAGGCGATTGTAAAGGGGCTTCAAGTCCAAACTCTATAAGGCAATAGAATGGGCAGAGACTTGACAATGAAGGCAGCTTGGGCATTGCTCAATAAAGCTCGTTAATCCATCTTCTTGATTATTGATGAATTTTACTGCTATAGTTTAGAACACTCAAGGTTGGAGACACCCTAGATCTAACAAAATAGTGAAGGAGTATTAAGGCAAAAGGATTTTCTAGGGGAATTTAGGTAGGTTGGAGAGATACAGTGCCGATTTATGTACTGGTAAATCATGAGCAGATTATCCATATGAGGATGGTATGTGCAACTTGATCGTCTTTATTTCTCTTCATAGTGAAGGTTGCAACGGTGATAGGTTATATGATTAGGGGACAAATGACATATTTGTCTTCAAAACTGAATCAAATCTAGAACATATTTCATGAAAAATCACCCTACACATCATCCAACCTATTACTATAAGGTAATTCGAAAAATATGGAATTAATATTTATTAAAATGTATGATAAAAAAAAACAGTTTCTATTGGTTGCTTGGTGAATCTGGAGGTTTTAGTGTTTTGGACCCTTTATTTTTAATGGTGTTGTAGGCTTTTGGAACTAGTAATTGGGCCATGTTAGGTGGGTTTCTCTCATTTTGGCCCTCAATAAAAGTTATCTCATCCAGAATAATCACAAAAATTCAATACAATAAAACACGTTTTTTAAAATCCATTTAAATGAAAATTCTGTCAGGTTTTCAATTTCGTGTGTGAATTTAGAAGCCATTGTTATATCAATAATTAACTTTGTCATAATTGAAAATTTGATACATCAATATTATTATTTAAGTTTTTTATTAAATTGATATCGAGAGTGAAACTATATCCAGTTAAATTGAAAATGTCAAAAGTATATATATATATATATATATATATATATATTCATTTTAAAAAGTAAATTATATTAGGGTCCTTCAACTTGTTTATTTCTATTTAATTGGTCTCTAATTTTATTTTGGACCCAATTAATACTTGAACTTATATTTTATCAATTAGATTAGTACTTTCATACTAATATTATTAGTTTATGGTAATATGGCACTTCTAGCCAATCTTGTGGTGCGTGGCAAACATAAATTAAAAAGAATTAAAAAAAACTTTTAAAATATATAAATTAATAAAACATTTTTTCGCACCAAGAATGAATGTGCCATTTGTCTAGGTCCATTCCATTTTTTAGTAATTTTATATTTTTTATTTTTATAAATATTTTATATTATTATTATGAAATTAAAATATATAAAATTTTAAAATATATAAATTAATAAAAAACTATAAAAAATTTACATCAAGAATGAATCTAGAAAGGTGGTTTTCTAAATTCAAATGTATTTCTCTAGCTTCATTTTAGATGTGCTTTTAGTTCTTTTTATATTTATATAAGATTATAAGTTTTTAAATATATATTATAATTTTTATAAATTTATATTTTATTTATCAATTTATTTATTTTTAAGATTTTCTATTTTTTTAATTTATGTTGCCACGTTGTATATTGAGAGATTGTCATGTAGTACCAACCTGGTTGACAGAATACAAGTTTAAGTATCAATTAAGTCCAAAAAAAATTAAGAACCAGGTAAGTGCAAATAAGTTCAGTGAGGTTTTAACCAACAACCTATGAATTTAAAATATTCAATTTTACCATTTAATTCTCAATAAAAGTTTAATAATTATATATTTGTTATACAATATTTTTTCACCCACGTCATTATTGGATTGGTAAAATTATATGTTGATTTAAAGGCTAAATAACATATATAAATTAAACCCAATACAGAAAAATACCCGATAGATCTTTTTATTATAGGATGGGTGACACACAAGGATCTTAAAAAGGGCGCGTAGTCCATCCCTTATAGTCCTAGTTCGACTAAATAGTTTTTATTAAAATATTATTATTTTGCTTTTTATTCAAATAAGACTCTTGTGATTTTCTCTATAAATAGAGATTATGAAGCAAGTCAAAAATATAATACTAAGCGTGGTAAAAGTGCTATAAAAGTTATTGTACTAAGAGTTAAATTGTATTTTTTCCCTCTACTAAAAAAATAGATAAATTAGTCCATGTACATTAGACTAAAGAGCAAAATGGTCCTCCTATTAAAAATTTCATCTATTTCTATTGTTAAAAATTAACCACTATATTTCACAATGAAGCATACGTGGCATACTACGTGTAATTATTTGGTTATTCTATTGGCAATGCTAACTTTTTAACAGAAGAAATAGATGAAATTTTTAATAAAAAGAACTAGTTTTCTCTTTAATATAACATTCAGGAACTATGTAATAGCCTGTTTTTCAATAGTTTCGAGACCATAATTTTAATCAACTAATATTATTAAATACACTTATTAATATTTTACTAATTAATATTTTTCTTCCCAACAAAAATTTAGCATGGTTGGCAAATTTTTTTCTTTTTGAGTCATTAGTCCTCAAATTAAAATTTCATCATACTCAATTGTGTTTACTTAATTCTCTCGTCTTATCATACGTAATTGTATATGTATGGATTTTAATCCAAATAATTTTTTATGTTTTTCCATTTATGCATTGTAATAATTTAATTGGGTAAATTTTATATATATGGCGACTTTTTTAAAATATTTAGAGAAATAGGTCAATTTTTTTCATATTTAAGAAAATAAACCGATTTTGGAGAGAAAAACATAAAACGCATCTTGCAAGAAGTGTTTTCAGCTGAAAGCACGCCCTTGGGGCGTCGCTTTCTAAAAACGTTTTCTACAAAACGCGTTTTTTTTGTCACATTAGTTTCTTTAATCAGACGGTTAAATGTTAGTAGTTTTGTTCTTTAGTCTCAGGTTTGATTTCTCTCCTACTCACTTTTGTATTTTTTTATTTCATGTTGCTTTAAACATTTTTCTTATTTTTAATTAATATTTTTAATGTATTAGCTCCTCTAGTTAGATAGTTAAATAATAGTTATTTCATCCTTGAGTTCCAAGTTCGATTCCTTTTCTAAGCTCTTTTTATTTTTTTATTTCATATTGTTTCAATTTTTTTAATTTTTAATTAATAAATATATTCTTTTCAAGTTTTTATTTTTAATTAATAACACTTTTATTTATAAAATCAAATAATAAATATGTAATTATATAAAAAATTTATATTTATTATTATGTTAAATAATTAAAAAAATCAACTAATTTATATATTTTTATATATAATATTTATATGTCAAATATTTATTTTATCCACCTATATTATGGGTGTGGCGAGTTTTAATATTATAAAATTAAATAATTATGTCAAATATCATTATTATTTTTATATGTAAAATATTTCAAATAACATTATTTTTCATCTATATTATGTATATAATATTTTAAATATTTTATATGTGAAATATTTTAATTAATTATTTTAAAATATTATTATGTTTATTTGTGAAATATTTAATTACTTTTAAAATTAACATATTCTTCTAATTTAATTACTTGTCTTAAAATTAATATTTTTCTAATGGGACAGAGGTTTGACCGAGCGGCGCCAGTTATGTATTTGTATAAATATACGTGCCTGACAATTGACATGACATAGTCACTGTAGTAATGTTGAAATTAAGGTGCAGCTTAATCACGCTTCCTTTACGATTTAAGCACTTAATTTGAATATAATGTAGTGAATCCCTCTGTTTTTATTTCTCATTATTTATTTTTCAAAATTTGTAAAGATTAGCCTAAATTTGACTTTTTCAATTCCAATTTCTGCTTTTGACGTCAATTGGGTCCCATTACACGCTTTGGTTCACCCCCTCTTCCCATCTCGTTTCACTCTCACTTATGTCTTTTTCCTTCTATTTTGATTTCTCATGAACCTTTTTCCTTTATTCCTTTATACAGTTGCTAATTTATTTTTATTGTAAGTTTACATTTTTATTGTTGTAACTTTAACATTTATTAAATTATTTAAAAGTTTTTATTTAAGTTATTAAATTATTAAATTTCTTTTAAAGTCTAAATTAGTAAACTCTAAGCGACGATCTGACAATTAGGGTATTGAATCAATATCCATTGATGAGTAAAAGAACATATCCGAATCGATCTAACCATCATTGTTGTAGGTTAGAGAAAAAAACTGTTTAGGTTTTGATTCATAAATTCTAAATGCTCAAAATTGTTTCATAAAAAAAAACTGACTGTAGAAAAGGAGAATGAGAGGTTTCAATTAGTACAGGCGATGCAAGCAGAAAAGGCCATACAAAACGATTTTAACAGCCTAGTGATATAAATAAAAACTTTCAAAAAATTTAATGATCATTTTTAATTTTTAAAGTTGAGTAACCAAACCATAAACCTACTAATAATTTTGACATTGACTGTAATTTACTCTAAATATTAATTAGAATCATTTAACTAGTTTTCTTTTTCGTTTAGTGCATAATTTTATTGAATTTAAAAAATTTATTGATTGAATTTTATACAAAATTTTTTATATATATTTTAATTTGATACATATAAATATTGGTTATGAACTACTTATAATTTACATTTGCTATGTTTTCTTTTAAACCCTACATTTGCTACATTATTTTTATGAGTTAATTATATTATATGTCGGCTCAAATTTTAAATTGCTTTTTAATTTCAAACTATTTTGATAGTGTTTTAAAGCATCAATCTTATATTAATGAGTTCGTATTAAATATATATTATATCAACTAGGTTTTTTTTTGGTTAATGTAAGGAGTAGAAAACAAAAAAAAAGTGATAAATGAAAATTTATTAAAGTTGAGAGATTAAAATAAGTGTAAAATAATATTGCCTAACCACAAATTAACTGTGGATGACCAAAGTGAAAATGGTTGTTAGTGGTAGCTTAAAATGTAAAATTTCTATTTTCGTGTCAAAAATAAAATTTATGAAAGTTAGATGACTAGCCATATAATTTACCTTTAAATATTTTACTGTACATATTTTTTTTCCTTTCTAACAAGTCATATCATTACGTAAATATGTTATAAATATTCGTTTTCAGTATAATTTTTATTAATATCAAAATTTAATGTTAAAATAATTTTGAGTAATATAAATATACAATATATGAATACATTTAAATTTATACCCATAATATAAAAAAATGTAAATTATACATCTTCACAATTTTGAGTTAACATGCAAACTATTTAATCATACCATTGTCTATCAAATATTGTAAAACTTTCTGGGTAGTAATATTTCCATTGGTAAGATTGGAAAGACCAAAAGCCATATGTATTTTTTAATTAATTTAAAATGATCCTATTTAAAATAAATGGACATTATAATATTCTAAAAGATTTCTTTTCATAACTAGTAATGACAATTCATAAATATATGTCGTATTTTTGTTTTGTTCGACAAAAGAAGTAATGTAAATCGTAATTTGCAACATCAATAGTTTGTATTATTCCTTTCAACATAAGTATAATTTGTACTTAGCATCGTCTTTAAAATAAAGGATTTTAAGAAATTGATCACGTTTTCTTTTGAGTCACATCCTATTTGAAATTGATATAATAATGTAATGAAAGAACATGCATTCTCGCCGGAAAAGCTTACCTTCACAGTTCACACGTAGAACCACAGCAGACTTTTCATTTATTTTTCAAAGGAATAAGAAAACATGAAAAACTAGATAGCTAATATTATAAAAGTGCTGAAACTGGGTTTACCATAGTAGTAGGCCCCTGGTTTTTGAAAACAAGAATCCTTCACCCCTCCCCCTCCCCAATAATTTAATCGCTATAAATTCAAACCCCCCCACTCCAAACGTTTGGAATTGGATTGGCATAAAAAGAAAAGAAAGAAATAAATAAAAAAAGGGAAAATATTTACATTGGTCAATGTTTAATTTCTCCCTAAGACAAGTCAGTACCTAACATTCTGCTTTATGTCCCTCTTATTAATCTCGAAACATGAGACTAGGGTTACTCCTATTGTCATTGGATGACGAAGTTGATGTTCTAGAGGGTGGAACCTGTGACGAAACATCCGACCCTTGCATGTTCACACCACCACCAACACCTAGTCTTTGAAAAAAAAGCTCCCCCGGCGCTGGGTTATTATCATTGCTGTTCAATGAAAACATCAACGGCTGGTTTTGGTGGTGAATTAATTGATCTTGATGCTGCTGCTGTTGTTGTTGATATTGCAAGTGAAAACCGGTGGGAGGAAGCATAAGAGGGTTATTAAGGTTACTATTATGGGGTTGATGACGGGTTCCGAACCCGAACCCGAAATTTGGCCCACCATGGTGAGGAGCTCCCCCTGCGAAAGGAGCACTGGGACCGCCAGTGAATTGTTGAACCATGGCTCGGAAATTGGTGGTATCTGTGTTGAGCAAGGTAGTAGGGGTTCGCCTCGAAGCCCTTGATCGTCTTCGGATTGGCTTCCCGACGCGCCCTTCGGGGCTCAAATGACCACCGCTTGAACCACCACCTCGTCCCGACCCTAACAAGCTCACGGGAGCGCTGCTGGAGGTGACAGTTGGAGTGGTGAGGATGGCGGTGTCGGAACCTTGGTCGCCGAACACCGATTCGGACGTCAAAACACGAACACGGTTCGGTATTTCCTGGTTAGAAAGAGCATGATCGTAAAACTGCGGCCAGTCAGTGGGAGTAGACATGGTCTCACTCATGTCCAGGGCGCAAAAAAGCAGATAAAAATATAGGAGAAATATTTTTTCTTTTCTCTTTTGTAAGAGGGGAAAGAAGAGAGCTTAAGTTGAAGGTATTTATGGTGGCAAGGAAGGTGGTCAATGGGAGAATGTTGGGGAAATCAGGGCCGTTGATTTTGGTTAAAAGATTGTTTCAACGAGAAGGGCACGTGGGATGGGCACGTGGGGGAAATGGCGGAAAAAATGTTTGGCGGAAACAGGCGTTCTGGAAGTGGGGATAGTTTCGTCGAAGGCAGCAAAACAAATTCCTTATCATGATGACGTCATCCATTCAATAGCCACGTCAGCTTATGACCTCTTAATTTATTTATTTTGTTTGGTGGAAATTGAAGACTTTGGGCTTGCTCGTCGGTCTTCAAACATGTAATAAAACCTTTCTACTATGTGGAAACAGGAAACATCCTAGGTTCCTTCTTCTTTTTCTTATTTAAATCTTGTTTTTTTTTAATTTAATAAAAAAATTATTGGATTTGATTTATTTTTACCATTAAAATATAATTACACTCATTTAAAAATTTATTAATGACAATCATTCCTATATATTAATAATTTCAACTATTAAACCAAAATTAATCCGGTGTGCATAACTAAATTATCTTATCATGCAAATAAACTCTACATCTAAAATCACATCTAATTACCTGTTGCCTTCTCCTTTGAGATTGAAAGATTCGTTACTTCTCTCTAAGCATTCAATATGGAGTAATTTTAAAATATACATAAATACATGTAACAAATTTGTTTATATTATCTATTCAGATTTTGCATTTAATATAAATATTTATATTTATATTTGTTTACTAACAACACTATATATATTAAAAATATATTTTTGTTTAGATAAAATATCTGTACATAATTTTGAAAATATAAATAATATGAAAAGTTATAAAGTAATTAAAATGAGTGAATATAAAATGTTTCAATTTGGATAGACCATACTCTTTTCATTCACTCCATTGAAATTTCAAAGTTAGACCTTTCTTTTTCCTTTTAATTCCTAGAACCCGACAATGAAAATAGAAGACTTAAGGAACGCCAAAGAGTGGAATTGTACGTTTCTTACATATCTATACCACTTTATATTTGTACCCCGGCCCCAAACATCTATAGATATATCACACCCGTCCAACATAAATTGTTTTTTTAATCATAAGTTAATGACTATACTTAATTCTAATCCCTCTTAGTTTTTTCAGATTATATACAAAGATTTATATTTTTATTTTAATCCTTTGTTTAAATTTATAATTTAATCTTTATATTTTAGTTTTGTCATAATTTTGTGAAAAATATAACGTCGGTAATGACAATATATCGCAAAGAAAAAGAAATAAAATAAAGAACACACAAATTTTACGTGGAAACCCTTTCGAGAAAAAAACCACGGGCAGAGGAGAAGAAAATTCACTATGTCGAATTCGAATGATTACAAGAGGAGTTTCGACTACATCTATTTATAGGTTGAAAAAACCTAATTCTAATCAAAGTAAAAATATATGATGCTAATAAATGCTAAATATATTATACTCATAAATACTAAATCTTCTAGAAAGAAGATATATTTTGTTTAACTTGACTTGCAAGCAATATCTTAGAATTTGGGTCACACAACTTTAACAATCTCCACCTTGACACGAATTCTCAACGAATAAATTTTCACCTCTTCCATAAAACCCTTTAAGGGTTTAACTTCAACAATGAACACCAACCAAGTCTAAGAAATGCTCAAACTTGGTTATAGGAAGTGACTTAGTCATCATATCTGCAGGATTTTCATGAGCACTAATTTTGCTCACAACAATATCACCACGAGCAATAATATCACGAACAAAATGATACCGAACATCAATGTGCTTTGTTCTCTCATGAAACATTTGATCTTTTGTAATGAAGATGGCACTCTGACTGTCACAAAATACTGTGCTAATTTAAAGGTTTTCATTGAGTTCACTAAAGAGCCCCTTCAACCAAATAGCTTCTTTACAAGCCTCAGTATTCGCCATGTACTGAGCTTCAATGGTAGACAAAGCGACTGTAGTTTGCAAAGTAGCTTTCCAACTGATTGCACAACCTCCGATTGTAAAAACATAACCAGTGAGAGATGTTCTTCTATCAAGGTCTCTAGCAAAATCAACATCAACATACCCAATGACTCAATCTCTGTTTCTTCCAAAATGTAAGCAAACATCAGTAGTACCTCGTAAGTATCTTAAAATCCACTGAACTGCTTTCCAATGTTCTTTACCATGATTCACCATGTATCTGCTAACTGCACTGACTGCATATGATAAATCTAGACGTGAACAAACCATAGCATACATGAGAGATCCTACTGCACTAGAGTATGGAACATATGACATGTACTCAATCTCATCATCTGATTGTGGAGATAAAGCCGATGAAAGTCTAAAATGGGCTGCTAAAGGAGTACTAACAGGCTTAGCACTCTACATATTGAACCTGCAAAGAACTTTCTCAATGTACCCCTTCTGACTTAAGTACAATTTACTTGCTTTTCTATCTCGAGAAT
Organism: Gossypium rotundifolium; assembly: GCA_025506655.1. Taxonomy (NCBI): domain Eukaryota; kingdom Viridiplantae; phylum Streptophyta; class Magnoliopsida; order Malvales; family Malvaceae; genus Gossypium; species Gossypium rotundifolium. Next base: position 154,124,784 of record CP106732.1, on the reverse strand, counting down.
CTCCATACCAAGTATCTTCTTTGCTGATCCCAAATCTTTCATCTCAAATTCTTCACTTAGTTGAGTTTTGACTTTTCTTATCTTTCCTTTATCTTTTGCTCTTGTACCACTGTCTTGGTGACTATTTCAAACCGTAAAGGAACTTTTTCAGCAAGCAAACATAGTCTTCTTTTTTGAGACTGTAAAACCCTCTGGTTGTTGCATGTAAATATCTTCATCAAGTTCTGTAATAGCCTGAATTTTTAGTGGTGTCGGAATGGTGATTCGAGGTTACTAAATCTAACAAGTGAGTAGAAAATATTATTAATCTAGTGAGTATAAGTTAAATGTGAAGTTAGAAAAAAAAATTGAAATAGTAAATAGTGTATTAGAAAAAAAAATAATAATTAGAATCGAAAATGAGGTATCGTGACCTTGGAGATTTTTAATCTAGCCATAAATATTTTATAAATATTTATGGAGTGTTAATAAGTTAGTATTAAAATTTCGTCAAGAAATTTTAAAGTTTCGACAGTTAATTGAACAAAAAGGACTAAGTTGTAACAAATGCAAAGTTGTGAGAAATGATTAAATAGTTTAAATGATAAAAGAAAGAGGGCTTAAAAGGAAAATAGACCAAAGGTCTATTTGGGCTGGACGGCAGGGGCATGAAATCAGAAAGAAAATAAGGAGAATTAAGGGCAAAATTGGAATATTGCAAAATTTACTTAATAAGGCTAGGACTAAAGTGGAATTATCTAGATTTCTCTTTATTTTTCTGCATTCTCATCAGCAAAACACCATAGAAGGATTTTCTCTAAGCTGGTTTTTCATATTTTTACTGCAAGTAAGTTCAATTCTTGATTATTTCTTGAAATTTTTGTGTTTTTGTGACTTTTACAACTAGGTCCACTTGTTGAATTCATTAGTTTTAGATTTTATGAATGAAGTTGGAAGTTTCTATGAATATGTTCTGGAAGTATATGATGATTAAGCATGGAATTATAACTTTAAATTGTTTATATGTTGATTTTATTGAAAGAATTGAATAGAAAGTGAATATTTGGGACCTAATTTTAAAAGAATTTGAAGTTAGGGTTTTTATGTGGAAATTCTGAATTCCAATAGATTTGAAATAACTTATAATGACTAGGTAAAGTATTAATTTATAAAAATTACCTTAATTGAGGGGTTAATTGATCAAGGACTGAATTGTATGAACTGTGAAATTTGGGGCAAAATGGAAATCAACACTTTGCACTAAAACAGTTTTGGGCAGAAGCAGTAGTCTAACTTTGAAAAATCACCAAAAATTTTAGAAATTGAATTAGAGGATGAATAAAATATGAAATTAAAGCTTATTGAGTCTAGTTTCTTATAGAAGAAACTATGTAAGCATTGGAATTGTAAATCATAAGATATAATAGGTTTTATGAGACAAGGTCAGAATGATTTCGGGTTCCCCTGTTCTGACTTTGAAAAATCATAAAAAATTGTATAAAAATAATTATGGTCTAAAATTCATATTATTAAAATTCTTAATGAGTCTATTTTAAATAGAAACAAACGGTAACATCATACGAATCCTGTACAAGGAGATAATTAATTTTTAGTGAAAAAGGGTCGGAACTGTCAGACAGCAGAACAGAGGTAACTTTAAAGAATAAACTGTACTTATTGGCTAAACCAAAAATTCTGAAAATTTTATGGTAAGAATATATTTGAGTCTAGTTTCAGGAAAAATTAGCGGATCTTAAATTGAAGTTCTGTAGCTAAAGATAAAATAATTTAGTGACTATGACACAGATTTACAGCTTGAATATCCATATAAGTAAATAGTGAAATTATAGACAATGTTACTTATATGTGGGTTGTAATCATTAAGGATGTGAAATAGAGTAAAGGTGAAATCAATACTGATAAGTGAATGATTTTACGATGATAGATCAAGAACCCAAGCAAGTCGAGGAAAAGAAAAGTAGTCGAATAGTCCTGAATTTTCTCAAATTACGCAAATCGACTCTGTAAGTTCATATGGCTGAAAATAAATGATTAAATGTTAATTTCATGAATTATACAATGTATGATGAGATATAGTATTGATGAATTGAGAATAAAACAACAATGCGAAAACCAAATAAATGATCAAATTGAGCGGAACATCGGATTTGAGTACTTCGATCTGACAAGTGAAAGTGAAAAGTGGTAGCTCGGCCACGATCGATGAAAAGTGGTAGTCCGACTACCGATCGTGAATAATGCTATCTTCGCTACAAGTGACAAGTGATAAGTGGTAGCTTTAGCTACGTTTATCCGATCGGTGATAAGTGATCATACATAAAACCATAGTTATACTATGGCAAAGTGGAAGTGAAACACTCAATTTTCCGTAACTGCTCCCTAATTTGATTAAGGATGGTAAGTGACAAAAGGGCCCAAAAGAGTTAAAGTAAATGGATAAATGGTAGTGAGATTATACAAGAGCACTCACCAAATTGTGGTTGACAGGTGAACTTAGTAAATGTACATAATGTATAAGTGTATAAATGTTTGGTAAGATTTATATTTTATGCCTATGAACTTACTAAGTTTCTATAAACTTACTAGAGTGTATTCAATATCTCATGTAGATTGACGTGTAAACATACAGAGGATCGGATCAACATTGAGGATCACACTATCAAGATTATCTCTGGTAGCTTTTTGTAAATTTCCTTTTTGGATTTATATGGCATGTACATGTTTGATGTTTATATAATAATACTAAAACATGTTTAATGAGTATGTATTAAAGTAAAATGATGATGAATATGCTAAATAATATAATTATAGTAGAAGTATTTGGTATCAAATTGGATTGAATTGGACTGGATTGGTTGGTTTTTAAATTGCAGGGAAGATTGGATATTTATAAAGGGACTATATTGAATTCATAATAAAGATAATATTTTTAAACTTAGGTAATGCCTCATACCCTATTCCGGCAATTAATATAAGTAGGGGTGTTACATTTAGTGGTATCAGAGCCCAGTTTAGTCGGTTCTCGAAACATTTGTGATGTGTAAAGTGTTTAGAAATACATGCCATATAAATCGATAGTGTGATATGTATGATCCGATCTAATATTTGTTATTTTTATAGATATTATTCGATTATAAAGATGTCAGATAGACCTGAATGTATTAAGCAGGAAGAAGTTAATAGTAGAATACAAATTTCTGAACGAGCAACAAGCAGTGATGTTCCAATTTCCCTAATGCGAGAACAAGAATTAAAGAATATGATTTATGGGATTATGAATCAGTGGTATACTGAAACGATACAAGAAAGAAATCAGGCTCCGCCACCTCCTCCCACCACTGCTCCATCAGTGGTACCCTCGGTTGCTCCTCCACCTCCTACAACGACTGAATTCAGTAAGCGTTCTCCATTGGAAAGGCTTAGAAAACTTAGAGCTGAAGAATTTTGGGAAGGACTGATGATGACCTCGTCAAAGCTGAATACTGGTTACAGAGTTTGATAAGAATTTTTAAAGAAATGGCTTGCTCACCAGATGATTATTTGAGATGTGTTGTGTCCCTACTGAAAGAAGAAGCTTATAGTTGGTGGGAAACGAATGAGGCCGTGGTACCAGCAGAGAAAATTTCTTGGGAATTTTTCCAAAATGAATTTAAAAAAAAATGTGGGCAGTCGGTATTTGGATAAAAAGAAAAGGGAATTCCTTGATCTACAACAGGGGAATAAGTCAGTGGCTGAATATGAAAGAGAATTTGTCTACCTCAGCAAATATGCCCGAGACATTGTACCTACTGAAGAAGAAATGTGTATCAGATTTGAAGAAAGGTTAAATGATGAGATTAGAATGATGATTGGGGGCAATGAAATACGGAGTTCGTTGTTCACGATCGTGCTCAAAAGCTCAAGAAGTATATAATGAAAAATACAGAGGATTGAAAAGTAAAGAGTCATTCAAAAGAGGTGCTTCTAAGTCATTTTCAGATTTTTCGGTAAAGAAATTTAGAGAAGAAATTAGTCGAACTACATCAGTGCCAGGAAAATCGGGTAGAGGTAGATCAAGGCAATCTGATTTCAAGGTAATTGATAGACCTGCAGCAAGTATGAGCAGTGTTCAGAATACTCCCCGACCTAAGTGTCAATATTGTGGAAGACATCATTTTGGTGAATGCAGGACTAAGATGGGGGCTTGTTATAAATGTGGGGCTACTGATCATCTTATTCGAGATTGTCCTCAGCTGCAAAAAGATGAAGTGGAACAGAAAGATCTGTAAAATCACTCCCCAAAGAAATAGACGTTCGGGCCTGAGCAGAGCAGTGCTACATGGACTACCCGTTCGGGTATGAGAGAATCAGTTAGTCGATCAGAGAATAGAGCACCAGCACGTACTTACGCCATTCGAGCAAGAGAAGAGGCTACGGCTCCTGATGTAATTGCTGGTACTTTCTATCTTTATGATGTTACTGTTTATGCATTAATAGACCCTAGGTCTACTCATTCATATATTTGTGCTATGCTAGTATCTGAAAAGAAACTTTCTGTTGAGTCCACTGAATTTGATATACAAGTCACTAATCCATTAGGTCAAAGTGTAACAGTTAATTTGATATGTCGAAATTGTCCACTGATAGTGAAAGGCTATGAATTCCCCGCTGATTTGATGTTGTTACCCTTTCGAATTTGATATTATTTTGGGGATGGACTGGTTAATGAAACATGATGCGGTAGTGAATTGTCGTGATAAACAGATCAGTTTGAAATGTCAAACAGGAGATGTAATATCAGTTGGGTCTGAAAATATTGATGATACAGTCAGGATTATTTCAACTCTCTCTGCTCAGAGGTTATTACGTAAAGGCAACGAAGCATTCTTGGCCTATATTCTTGATACTCGGGGTTCCGACTTAAAGCTCGAACAAGTGCCAGTGGTGAATGAATTTTCTGATGTGTTTCCTGAAGAGTTACCCGGTTTACCACCTGATAGAGAAGTTGAATTTGTAATTGATGTGATTCCGGGAACAGCTCCTATCTCAATAACACCGTACAGAATGGCTCCAGCAGAATTAAGAGAGTTGAAGACACAGTTGCAGGAGTTATTAGATACAGGGTTCATCAGACCGAGTATGTCGCCCTAGGGTGCACCTATTTTGTTTGTGAAAAAGGACAGTTCTTTAAGACTGTGTATAGATTACAGACAGTTAAATAAGGTAACGATAAAGAATAAATATCCTTTGCCTCGTATTGATGATCTATTTGATCAGTTGAAAGGTGCTGCAGTATTTTCCAAGATAGATCTTTGATTCGGGTATTATCAGTTGAAAGTTAGAGAGTGTGATGTGCCAAAAACTGCCTTCCGAACCCGGTATGGTCACTATGAATTTTTGGTGATGGCATTTGGTTTAACCAATGCTCCTACTGCCTTTATGGATTTGATGAATCGAATTTTTCAGTCATATTTGGATAGATTTGTGGTTGTGATCATTGATGATATATTGATTTATTCAAAGACGTAGTCCGAACATGCACAACATTTAAGGATGGCATTATGATTTTATGGGAGAAACAATTGTATGCGAATTCACAAATGTGAATTTTGGCTCCATGAAGTTGCGTTTTGGGTCATATTGTATCGGTGATGGAATTAGAGTGGATCCAAGTAAGGCGTAAAAGTGATAAATTGGAAAGTTCAAAATGTTATCTTGAAGTCACGGAGTTTTCTAGGACCTGCAAGTTGTTATCATCGATTTGTCAAAGATTTCTCAAGGATTTCTTACCGTTGACTCGATTACTACAAAAAATGTTGAATTTATATGGTCAAGTGAATGTCATTAAAGTTTCGATCGGTTGAAAAAGATGTTGACAGAGGCTCCAAGTGTTGACTCAACCGTAATCCAAAAATGTACGGTTGTGGTTTATAGTGATCGCTCTGAATGGTTTGGGTTGTGTACTTATGAGGTCGGGCAAAGTGGTGGCATATGCTTCTCAAGAATGAAATCGCACGAGAAGAATTATCCTACACATGATTTGGAATTGGCGTTGATCGTGTTTGCTTTGAAGATATGGAGACATTATTTATATGGTGAGAAATGTTATGTGTATACTGATCATAAAAGCTTAAAGTATTTAATGAATCAAAAAGAGTTAAACCGAGATGAGACAATGGTTAGAGTCTTCGAAAGATTATGATCTTGCCATTGACTATCATCCAGGGAAAGCAAATGTTGTAGCAGATGCACTTAGTCAAAAATCATCATTATTTGCATTACGGGCATTGAATGCTCATTTATCTATTAATGAAGATGGTTCTGTACTAGCAGAATTAAAAGCTAAACCTGTGTTCTTTCAACAGATTCGGGAGCTACAAGATGAAGACCCAGAGTTGATGTTGAAACGACAGATGGTTCAAAATGAGTTAAGCCCAGAATATTTCATTGATGAAAATGGTATGTTATATTATCGTAATAGAATATGTGTTCCGAATAATTTAGACTTGAAAAATGATATTTTATCAGAGGCTCACAGTAGTATGTGTTCTATTCACCCTGGTAGTACGAAAATGTATTGTGATTTGAAGAAAATGTATTGGTGGCCCAGAATGAAACGGGAAATCTGTGAGTATGTAGCAAGATGTTTAATTTGTCAGCAGGTGAAAGCTGAGCATCAAGTCCGATAGGTTATACGTACCCATTATGATTCCAGAGTGGAAATGGGAACATGTCACGATGGATTTTGTATCCGGATTACCAGTAACTCCGAAGAAGAAAGATTCGATTTGGGTGATTGTTGATAGGTTAACTAAATCAGCACATTTTATTCCGGTCAGAGTAGATTATCCGCTTGAAAAGTTAGCGGAGTTATATGTGTCAGAGATAGTGAAATTACATGGGGTGCCAATATTTATTATTTCAGATCGAGATCCGAGATTTACCTCTAGATTTTGGGGTAAATTACAAGAAGCTTTGGGCACCAAATTAAATTTCAGCACAGCTTTTCATCCCCAGACAGATGAACAGACAGACGGACAGTCGAGCGAGTGATTCAGATTTTAGAAGATATGTTAAGGTGCTGTATACTTGAGTTTGGCGGTAGTTGGGAAAGGTATTTACCTTTAGCTGAATTTGCTTATAATAATAGTTATCAAACTAGTATTAAAATGGCACCGTTTGAAGCTTTCTATGGAAGAAAGTGTAGAACTCCATTATATTGGTCTGAATTAAGTGAACCAAAACTAGTGGGAGTGGACTTGATTCGGGAAACTGAAGAAAAAGTTCGTATTATTCGAGAATGTCTAAAAGCTGCATCCGATCGACAAAAATCATATGCAGATTTGAAGAGAAGAGATATAGAGTTTAATGTGGGTGATCGTGTATTTTTGAAAGTGTCACCGTGGAAGAAAGTTTTGCGGTTCGGCAGAAAGGGAAAACTCAGCCCCCGATTTATCGGGCCGTATGAAATCATTGAAAGAATCGGTCCGGTAGCTTATAGATTGGCTTTACCTCCGGAGCTTGAAAAGATTCATAACATGTTTCATGTATCTATGTTGAGACGGTACAGATCAGATCCATCACATGTAATTCCTCATACGGAAATAGAGCTCCAACCCGATATGACCTATTCAGAGGAACCAGTGAAAATTTTAGCTCGGGAAGTTAAAGAGTTGAGAAATAAAAGTGTACCACTAGTTAAAGTGTTATGGAATCGATATGGATCGGAGGAGGCAACCTGGGAGACGGAGGAATTGATGAGATTTCAGTATCCGAATTTATTTACAGGTACGAAAGTTCGAGGATGAAATTTCCTAAAAGGGGGGAGAGTTGTAATAGCCTGAATTTTCAGTGGTGTCGGAATGGTGATTCGAGGTCACTAAATCCGACAAGTGAGTAGAAAATATTATTAATCTAGTGAGTATAAGTTAAATGTGAAGTTAGAAAAAAATTGAAATAGTAAATAGTGTATTAGAAAAAATAATATTAGAATCGAAAGCGAGGTATCGTGACTCTGAGATTTTAATCTAGCCATAAATATTTTATAAATATTTATGGAGTGTTAATAAGTTAGTATTAAAATTTTGTCAAGAAATTTTAAAGTTCCGACAGTTAATTGAACAAAAAGGACTAAGTTGTAACAAATGCAAAGTTATGAGAAATGATTAAATAGTTTAAATGATAAAAGAAAGAGGGCTTAAAAGGAAAATAGACCAAAGGTCTATTTGGGCTGGACGGCAGGGGCATGAAATCAAAAAGAAAATAAGGAGAATTAAGGGCAAAATTGGAATATTGCAAAATTTACTTAATAAAGCTAGGACTAAAGTGGAATTATCTAGATTTCTCTTTGTTTTTCTGCATTCTCATCAGCAAAACACCATATAAGGGTTTTCTCTAAACTGGTTTTTCATATTTTTACTGCAAGTAAGTTCAATTCTTGATTATTTCTTGAAATTTTGTGTTTTGTGACTTTTACAACTAGGTCCACTTGTTGAATTCATTAGTTTTAGATTTTATGAATGAAGTTGGAAGTTGATATGAACATATTCTGGAAGTATATGATGATTTAGCATGGAATTATAACTTTAAATTGTTTATATGTTGATTTTATTGAAAGAATTGAATAGAAAGTGAATATTTGGGACCTAATTTTAAAAGAATTTGAAGTTAGAGTTTTATGTGGAAATTCTGAATTCAATAGATTTGAAATAACTTATAATGACTAGGTAAATTATTAATTTATAAAAATTACCTTAATTGAGGGGTTAATTGATCAAGGACTGAATTGTATGAACTGTGAAATTTGGGGCAAAATGGAAATCAACACTTTGCACTAAAACAGTTTTGGGCAGCAGCAGTAGTCTAACTTTAAAAAATCACCAAAAATTGTAGAAATCAAATTAGAGGATGAATAAAAATTAAAGCTTATTGAGTCTAGTTTCTTATAGAAGAAACTATGTAAGCATTGGAATTATAAATCATAAGATATAATAGGTTTTATGAGACAAGGTCAGAATGATTTTGGGTTCCCCTGTTCTGACTTTGAAAAATCATAAAAACTTGTATAAAAATAATTATGGTCTAAAATTTATATTATTAAAATTCTGAATGAGTCTATTTTCAATGGAAAGAAACGGTAACATCATACAAATCCTGTACAAGGAGGTAATTAATTTTAGTGAAGAAGGGTCGGAACTGTCAAACAGCAGAACAGGGTAACTTTAAAGAATAAACTGTACTTATTGGCTAAACCAAAATTCTGAAAATTTTATGGTAAGAATATATGTGAGTCTAGTTTCAGAAAAAATTAGCGGATCTTAAATTGAAGTTCTGTAGCTCAAGATAAAAATAATGTAGTGACTGTGATATGGATTTACAGCTTGAATATCCATATAAGTAAATAGTGAAATTATAGACAATGTTACTTATATGTGGGTTGTAATCATTAAGGATGTGAAATAGAGTAAAGGTGAAATCAATACTAATAAGTGAATGATTTTACGATGATAGATCGAGAACCGAAGCAAGTCGAGGAAAAGAAAAAGTAGCCGAATAGTCCTCGGATTTTCTCAAATTCGCAAATCGACTGTAAGTTCATATGGTGAAAATAAATGATTAAATGTTAATTTCATGAATTATACAATGTATGATGAGATATAGTATTGATGAATTGAGAATAAAACAACAATGCGAAAACCAAATAAATGATCAAATTGAGCGGAACATCGGATTTGAGTACTTCTGATCAGTGACAAGTGAAAGTGAAAAGTGGTAGCTCCGGCTACCTGATCAGTGAAAAGTGGTTGCTCCGGCTACCTGGTCAGTGAAAAGTGGTAGCTCCGACTACCTGATCAGTGAATAATGCTATCTTCGGCTACAAGTGACAAGTGATAAGTGGTAGCTTTAGCTACGCTTATCTGATCAGTGATCATACATAAAACCATAGTTATACTATGGCAAAGTGGAAGTGAAGCACTCAATTTTCCGTAACCGTTCCCTAATTTGATTAAGGATGGTAAGTGATAAAAAGGCCCAAAGAGTTAAAGTAAATGGATAAATGGTAGTGAGATTATACAAGAGCACTCACCAAATTGTGGTTGACAGTGAACTTAGTAAATGTACATAATATATAAGTGTATAAATGTTTGGTAAGATTTATATTTTATGCCTATGAACTTACTAAGTTTCTATAAACTTACTAGAGTGTATTCAATGTCTCATGTAGATTGACGTGTAAATATCTGAGAGGATCGGATCAACACCGAGGATGACACTATCAAGATTATCTCCGTAGCTTTTTGTAAATTTCCTTTTGGATTTATATGGCATGTACATGTTTGATGTTTATATAATAATACTAAAACTTGTTTAATGAGTATGTATTAAAGTAAACAAATGATGAATATGCTAAATAATATAATTATAGTAGAAGTATTTGGTAACAAATTGGATTGAATTGGACTGGATTGGTTGGTTTTTAAATTGCAGGGAAGATTGGATATTTATAAAGGGACTATATTGAATTCATAATAAAGATAATATTAACTCGTTAAACTTAGGTAATGCCTCATACCCTATTCCGGCGATGAATATGGGTAGGGGTGTTACAAATTCTCCATGCAAAAATGCAGTTTTTACATCTAACTGCTCAAGCTCCAAATCATGCATGACCACAATACCAAGCAAAGCTCGAATCGAATTATGCTTCACAACTGGGGAGAACACATCGTAAAGTCCACTCTTGGAATTTGATTGTAACCCTTTGCAACAAGCCTTGCTTTATATCTGAGTTCTTCAACTCCTAGAGTCCTTCTTTCGTTTTAAACACCCATTTACAACGAACAACCTTTTTACCTTTAGGAAGTTTCACAAGATCCCATGTTCTGTTTTTATGGAGTGATTCCATCTCCTCTTGCATAGCAAACATCCACTTTTTTGAGTCTTCACAGCTAACCACCTCTGAATAATTAGACGACTCTTGGTTTGCATCTATATCTTCGGCCACATTTAAAGCATAATCAACTAAATCAGCCTCGGCATACTTCTTTGGAGGTTTAATTTCTCTTCTAGTTTTGTTTTTGGCGATAGAGTATTGTGGTGAAGAAGCAATTCTATTCTTAATTTTTGTACTAGCTTGAGGAGTCGACTCTGTATTAATATGATGCTCAAACTGCTTTTGATTTTCTTTATTGGAAGAGTCTTTAAGAGATAAGTTAGGTAGCATAGCAGTTTCATCAAAAACAACATCTCTGCTAATCACAACTTTTCTATTTTCAGGATACCATAACTTATACCCTTTTACACCAGCTTTATAATCAAGAAAAACACATTTAATGGATCTCGGTTCCAATTTTCCATTATCAACATGAGCATACGCAGGACACCCAAAGATCTTTAAATCAGAATAATTAGCATGATTACCAAACCATACCTCTTGTGGAGTCTTTTTCTCAATAGCAACGGATGGAGATTGGTTGATCAAAACCATGCGAAGAGAGGTCTTTGGCCCAAAACAAATTTGGTAAGTTGACATTTGACAACATACATCGAACCTTTTCCATGATCGTTACATTCATTTGTTACGCAACGCCTTTTTGTGTGGAGTATGACGAACTATCAAATGTCTCACGATCCTTCCGACTTGCAGGTTTATTAAACTCATCGAACAAAAATCTAAGCCATTGTATGCATGCGGAGGTATTTTATTTGTTTTTCATGTCTTTTTCAATCATAGTTTTCCAAGACTTAAATGCGAAAAACAAATCGCTTTTACCTTCGGGAAGAATGCCCAAACTTTTCGGAAAAATCATAAATAAAAGTTAACATATAATTAGCTCCACCTCTTGAAGGCACTCTTGATGGCCCTCATGATCGTAATGAATATACTCCAACATTCCCTTAGTGTTATGGATTCCTCCGATGTGCAAAGTTGTGAGAAATGATTAAATAGTTTAAATGATAAAAGAAAGAGGGCTTAAAAGGAAAATAGACAAGGTCTATTTGGGCTGGACGGCAGGGCATGAAATCAAAAAGAAAATAAGGAGAACTAAGGGCAAAATTGGAATATTGCAAAATTTACTTAATAAAGCTAGGACTAAAGTGGAATTATCTAGATTTCTCTTTTCTTTTCTGCATTCTCATCAGCAAAACACCATAGAAGGGTTTTATCTAAGCTGTTTTTCATATTTTTGCTGCAAGTAAGTTCAATTCTTGATTATTTCTTGAAATTTTGTGTTTTTGTGACTTTTACAACTAGGTCCACTTGTTGAATTCATTAGTTTTAGATTTTATGAATGAAGTTGGAAGTTGCTATGAATATGTTCTGGAAGTATATGATGATTTAGCATGGAATTATAACTTTAAATTGTTTATATGCTGATTTTATTGAAAGAATTGAATAGAAAGTCAATATTTGGGACCTAATTTTAAAAGAATTTGAGGTTAGGGTTTTTATGTGGAAATTCTGAATTCCAATAGATTTGAAATAACTTATAATGACTATGTAAAGTATTAATTTATAAAAATTACCTTAATTGAGGGGTTAATTGATCAAGGACTGAATTGTATGAACTGTGAAATTTGGGGCAAAATAGAAATCAACACTTTGCACTAAAACAGTTTTGGGCAGCAGCAGTAGTCTAACTTTGAAAAATCACCAAAAATTGTAGAAATAGAATTGGAGGATGAATAAAATATAAAATTAAAGCTTATTGAGTCTAGTTTCTTATAGAAGAAATTATGTAAGCATTGGAATTGTAAATCATAAGATATAATAGGTTTTATGAGACAAGGTCAGAATGATTTCGGGTTCCCCTGTTCTGAATTTGAAAATCATAAAAATTGTATAAAATAATTATGGTATAAAATTTATATTATTAAAATCCTGAATGAGTCTATTTTCAATAGAAATAAACGGTAACATCATACGAATCCTGTACAAGGAGATAATTAATTTTTAGTGAAGAAGGGTCGGAACTGTCAGACAGCAGAACAGGGGTAATTTTAAAGAATAAACTGTACTTATTGGCTAAACCAAAAATTCTAAAAAATTTATGGTAAGAATATATATGAGTCTAGTTTCAGGGAAAATTATCAGATCTTAAATTGAAGTTCTGTAGCTCAAGATAAAAATAATTTAGTGACTGTGACACGGATAGACAGCTTGAATATCCATATAAGTAAATAGTGAAATTATAGACAATGTTACTTATATGTGGGTTGTAATCATTAAGGATGTGAAATAGAGTAAAGGTGAAATCAATACTGATAAGTGAATGATTTTACGATGATAGATCGAGAACCCGAAGCAAGTCGAGAAAAAGAAAAAGTAGCCGAATAGTCCCTGAATTTTCTCAAATTCTGCAAATCGACTTAGGTAAGTTCATATGGCTGAAAATAAATGATTAAATGTTAATTTCATGAATTATACAATGTATGATGAGATATAGTATTGATGAATTGAGAATAAAACAACAATGCAAAAACTAAATAAATGATCAAATTGAGCGGAACATCGGATTTGAGTACTTCTGATCAGTGATAAGTGAAAGTGAAAAGTGGTAGCTCCGGCTACCTGATCAGTGAAAAGTGGTAGCTCCGGCTACCTGATCAGTGAAAAGTGGTAGCTCCGACTACCTGATCAGTGAATAATGCTATCTTCGGCTACAAGTGACAAGTGATAAGTGGTAGCTTTAGCTACGCTTATCTGATCAGTGATAAGTGATCATACATAAAACCATAGTTATACTATGGCAAAGTGGAAGTGAAGCACTCAATTTTCCGTAACCGTTCCCTAATTTGATTAAGGATGGTAAGTGACAAAAAGGGCCCAAAAGAGTTAAAGTAAATGGATAAATGGTAGTGAGATTATACAAGAGCACTCACCAAATTGTGGTTGACAGGTGAACTTAGTAAATGTACATAATGTATAAGTGTATAAATGTTTGGTAAGATTTATATTTTATGCCTATGAACTTACTAAGTTTCTATAAACTTACTAGAGTGTATTCAATGTCTCATGTAGATAGACGTGTAAATATACAGAGGATCGGATCAACACTGAGGATCACACTATCAAGATTATCTCTGGTAGCTTTTTGTAAATTTCCTTTTTGGATTTATATGGCATGTACATGTTTGATGTTTATATAATAATACTAAAACTTGTTTAATGAGTATGTATTAAAGTAAACAGTGATGAATATGCTAAATAATATAATTATAGTAGAAGTATGATTTGGTATCAAATTGGATTGAATTGGTCTGGATTGGTTGGTTTTTAAATTGCAGGGAAGATTGGATATTTATAAAGGGACTATATTGAATTCATAATAAAGATAATATTAACTCGTTAAACTTAGGTACTGCCTCATACCCTATTCTGACGATGAATATGGGTAGGGGTGTTACAAGTTCTCCATCCAAAAATGCAGTTTTTACATCTAACTGCTCAAGCTCCAAATCATGCATGACCATAATACCAAGCAAAGCTCGAATCGAACTATGCTTCACAACTGGGGAGAACACATCGTGAAGTCCACTCTTGGAATTTGATTGTAACCCTTTGCAACAAGCCTTGCTTTATATCTGAGTTCTTCAACTCCTAGAGTCCTTCTTTCTTTTTAAACACCCATTTACAACGAACAACCTTTTTACCTTTAGGAAGTTTCACAAGATCCCATGTTCTGTTTTTGTGGAGTGATTTCATCTCCTCTTGCATAGCAAACATCCACTTTTCTGAGTCTTCACAGCTAACCGCCTCTGAATAATTAGGCGACTCTTGGTTTGCATCTATATCTTCGGCCACATTTAAAGCATAAGCAACTAAATCAGCCTCGGCATATTTCTTTGGAGGTTTAATTTCTCTTCTAGTTCTGTTTTTGACGATAGAGTATTGTGGTGAAGAAGCAATTCTATTCTTAATTTTTGTACTAGCTTGAGGAGTCGACTCTGTATTAATATGATGCTCCAACTGCTTTTGATTTTCTTTATTAGAAGAGTCTTTAAGAGATAAGTTAGGTAGCATAGCAGTTTCATCAAAAACAACATCTCTGCTAATCACAACTTTTCTATTTTCAGGATACCATAACTTATACTCTTTTACACCACTTTATAATCAAGAAAACACATTTAATGGATCTCGGTTTCAATTTTCCATTATCAACATGAGCATCGCAGACACCCAAAGATCTTTAAATCGTAATAATTAGCATGATTACCAAACCATACCTCTTGTGGAGTCTTTTTCTTAATAGTGTGGATGGAGATTGGTGGATCAAAAAACATGCAGTAGAGGCTGCTTTGGCCCAAAACGAATTTGGTAAGTTGACATTTGACAACATACATCGAACATTTTCCGTGATCGTTTTGTTCATTTGTTCTGCAACGCCGTTTTGCTGTGGAGTATGACGAACTGTCAAGTATCTCATGATCCCTTCTGACTTGCACAGTTTATTAAACTCATCAGAACAAAAATCTAAGCCATTGTCTGTACGGAGGTATTTTATTTGTTTTTTCGTCTGTTTTTCAATCATAGTTTTCCAAGACTTAAATGTGGAAAACAAATCGTTTTTCTGCTTCAGGAAGAATGCCCAAACTTTTCTAGAAAAATCATAAATAAAAGTTAACATATAATTAGCTTCACCTCTTGAAGGCTCTCTTAATGGCCCCCACAGATCAGAATGAATATACTCCAACGTTCCCTTAGTGTTATGGATTCCTCAGGTGAATTGAACTCTTTTTTGCTTCCCAAAAATGCAGTGCTCACAGAACTTTAGTTTGCAAATTCGTTGCCCATCAAGAAGTCCTCTTTTGCTCAATTCTGCCATGCCATTCTCACTCATATGCCCTTGGCGCATATGCCAAAGTTTAGTAATATCATCATCTGAAAAGGAAGAGGAAGCGACAGCTGCATCACCAGTAACAATAAAACCCTGCAAAATATATAACTTGGCAGTCTTTCTCTGCCTTTTCATTACAACGAGGGAACCTTTGGAAATCTTCAAAATCCCACTTTCAGCTGTGTATTTGTACCATTTTGAATCAAGAGTACGTAACAAAATTAAATTTCTCTTCAATCTAGAACATGTCGTACGTCACTAAGTATTCTGAAAACTCTATCAAACATCTTAACTTTAATTGTTCCAACACCTGTGATTTTACACGAAGCATTATTTCCCATCAAAACAACGATTTGAGACATTTGTTTGTAAGTTGTAAACCAATCCGATTGCGACTCATGTGAAAGGTGCAACTGAATCAAGTATCCACTCTCGCTCACTTTAGAATTGTTGACAGAAGCGACTAGAAGTTCACCATCGCTTTAGTCTTTTACATTATCAGCTTTACCAGAATTTTCTGGTTGTTTTCCCTTTTGATTCGTAGCCTCCCTTTTAATCTTGTTCTGTAGCTTATAGCACTCAGATTTAATGTGCCCTTTCTTCTTGCAGAAGTTGTAAGTTTTACTTATGTTTGAAGACTTCGATCTACCCTTAGATTTACCGCGAGGATTCCGTTCTTGTGTCCTTCCACGATCATCATTAGCATTCCGATCTTGTCTCCCACGAACAATGAGACCCTCTCCCTAAGAGTCGGGTTTAACTCCAAAATGCTTCATCTTATCATACGAGGTCAAAGAATTATAAACCTCATCAACTGTGAGAGACTCACGGCTATATAAAATCGTGTCTCTGAAGGTTGAATAAGACGAGGGCAACGAACAAAGTAGAACCAACCCTAGATCTTCCTTATCATACTGAACCTCCATGGCCTCCAAGTTTGAGAGAATTTCTTTAAACACTGTTAAGTGTTCGTGCACAGATGCACCTTTCTCCAAACGATGAGCATAAAGACATTGCTTCATATGCAACTTGCTGGTTAGAGTTTTCGACATACATATTTGTTCTAGCCTCTTCCATAATGCAGCAGCGGTCTTCTCCTTCATCACATCTTGCAAAATTTCGTTAGACAAATACAGATGTAACTGTGTTAACACCTTTCGATCCTTCCGCTTCTTCTCTTCCTCCGTCAATGTCGAAGGCATCTTATCTACCCCTAGCAGGGCTTCCTCTAAATCCATCTGTGCAAGAACTGTCTACATCTTTATCTGCCACAACGCAAATCTGGTGTTGTGATCCAACAGCGAAATTTCATACTTCAAAGACGTCATTGCCGTGATCGAGATAAAAAATTCGGAAGCTCTGACACCAATTTGTGAAAAATATAACGTCGGTAATGACAATATATCGCAAAGAAAAAGAAATAAAATAAAGAACACACAGATTTTACGTGGAAACCCTTTCGGGAAAAAAACCACAGACAGAGGAGAAGAAAATTCACTATGTCGAATTCGAATGATTACAAGAGGAGTTTCGACTACATCTATTTATAAGTTGAAAAAGCCTAATTCTAATCAAAGTAAAAATATATGATGCTAATAAATGCTAAATATATTATACTCATAAATACTAAATCTTCTAGAAAGAAGATATATTTTGTTTAACTTGACTTGCAAGCAATATCTTAGAATTTGGGTCACACAACTCTAACAAATTTGATACCTCAACTTTTATAATATCATTAGTTAGCCTAAATACTTTATTCTAATTAAAATGTTGATGTGAATTTTCAAAATTGTGAACACCGTTAAAATTTTCCATTAAATTCATATCCATTACAATGTCATTTTTTTATTATATGGATGCCAAGTGAGTTTTTTCTTTTGTTTCAAAATATCATACCAAAAAATTAATAGATGAATTTTAACAGTGTTAACAAATAGACCTAAATTTTAGATTTGAAAAGTAAAATTAAGACTAAATCTTTAAAAATAAAAGTATAAAGATTAAATTTCAAATATACAACGAATACAAAATTTTGAGCATATTGTAACTTCTAAATTTTTACTTCATAATTTAGCAAAAATTAATTACCCCAATGTAAAAACTTGGGTAAGAATCATACTAGGGATATTAATTTGATTTATATTTTAATAAATTTACACTCATGATCATGTTCTAAATTATGTATGTTGAATTTAAATAAATTTATTTATTAGACATAAAATTTTTGAATCATTAAACATATATTAAAATTAATATTTTTATTGATATAATAATTAGAACTGTAGTTCTAAATCTAACAATTAATTTGTGCGCTTTCAAAAAACAATTAATTTGTTAAAATATCAATAGCACAAAAATTATACAAGCACGTAAAACTAATATATTTTCATACTACTTTAAGTATATATATACTAGTTTTCTTATACATGCAATGCACGGGTTGATTATATCTATTAATTAAATTACTTTTATTAGTTTCTTAATTTTAAAAAATTGTTATGTTTCATTGATAATATGATTACGTAATTAAAACATAAAAACTTTAATTTTTTTTGATGAATTACAATGACAAGACAAAACTCGAACAACCAAAGTGGCTATCGCAACTTGAAAAATAATAATATTTTGAAATATAACTTTTATAATAGTAGATTTTCTTAGATAATTTCTAATTTAATTTTAATTATTCAATAACAAAGGTATATTAAAGTGATTAATAAATAATTTATTATAACATTATTTATATTTTAAATATCTATTTCATTTAAACAATATATTTAATTTCTAAAAATAGTGATAAATTTAAACATATTTTTTAATGTAATAAATTCTACCCAAAAATCTTTTCAAATTGAAAATGATTTGCGGATGTATGTATATTTTTTCTACTTTTAATTGCATTTGCTCGTAATTTAAAATTGAGGAGAAGCTGGTCGTGGGGAAAGTAGAATATTATTATATTTCTGTTTCACTAAATCATATGAAAGATTAAAATATTCTTTGGGATATATTCAATCATGGTAGTATTTTCAGTAACTTCTGAATAGATTATAGTTTAGAAAAGAAATTATACAAAATAGCCAGGAGTTTAACCAGTTAATTAACTACGTAAGAAGTTTTATTATGAGAAAAAATGAGAAGTTACTCGCATACATTCAGTCTACTTACTTCACTACTGTTGATGGAAAATTACAAGTTTGGCGATTCACCCGAAGGTCGAGAGTTGTAGGTGGTCTTCTAAGAGATAGAGGAGAGGAACTTTTCTATTTCCATGGCTTTCTTGTATTGAGAGAATGAAGAGAATATCCCAAGTCCTAAGGGATGACTTTTATAGCCCTCAGCTCTTATGGGGCAACTATGGGGCATATAAGGTCATATGTAGATAGCGTATAGCCCACATGTTTGTAACCATGTAACATTTTGGCAAGGTCGTCTTCAAGGCTAATCGAGCAAAGTATCTATGCATAATGGTCGACCTGGTAATGCCTTTCAAGTGCAATGGAGATGTACAACAATAACACCCTCTTGTCGAATGAAAGTTTATAAAGTGACCTTGCCTAAGGCAAAATAGTGTTGAAGACATCTTTCTGTTGTTGGCCAAATGTTTTCATAAGCTGTTGCTCACGCAAAGATATTCTTTTTAGCAAAAATTTATGTATAGCCTTGCAAAATTAAGAAAAAAAATATTATGAATCTTGAATGTAATTTGATTGCTCTTGCATAACCTGAAAAGGTAAATTGAAAAGATGTAAAGCCTTGAAGGCTAAACAGCCTGGAAAGTAAGATAACTTGAGAGGTAAGATTGCTTGTGAGTAAATCCACCTTGTAAGCGAGAAAACTGGGAGTTTGGAGGCAAAACTGCAGCCTTGTAGGCAAAGTTATTGCCTTATTGGCAAGCAAATTCGGAATATATGATAGCTTAGAGGCATACTCGCCACCTTGTAGACAAGTAAACTAAGGAAACAATAAAAATATAATAGCCTTTTAAGGCAAATTCGCTGCCTTATTATAATGACTCGATTTTCAATGGTACCAGAAAGTGTAGTTTCAGAATCTCATTTTTGTAAACCAAGTTCATAAATATAAAATAGAAATATTTAAGGAGTTAATATAAATATATATTATATAATGATCAAGCAATTTCATCGATTAAATAGTTAATTAAAGCTTAGGGACTAAATTGTTAAAAATCCAATCGCTATTAGGTTTTAATTAACCAAAAGCTTGACGACTTAAATAGAAATTAACTAGAGGGACAAAATAGTTATTAAACCATTCTTAAGTATAATTTAGTGGATGATGATTTGGGAATCCACTTAGATTGATTAGCATTAAAATTAGCATAATTTAAGCTTGATTAAGTTGAATTAAACAAGATTAGTTAAGTCTAGTTAAGATGTGTAAATAATAAGAAAGTGGGAAAAGATGATTATGGATAATCATCTTTTCTCCTTCATTTCTTCATGTTGTTCATTGAAAAAAAAAAACCTAAAATTTTAGCTTGAACATTCGGCCATTAATAAGGTACAAAATTCAAACCCTTTTCTTGAAATTTTTATAGATTTGTGATTTTGGGAGCTTAGTTTAACTAACCCATGTGCCAATTTAATCAATTATTAAAGTTTTAGCAAGTTGCCATTGTTATTAAATTGAAGAATTAGGCTTGAAATTGTTAGATACTGAGCAAAGATTATGAAAAAGGTTAAATCGTAAAGTTAGTTAGGCTTGTTTGTTAACTTTGTTATATTAGAAACCAAATTGCATAAATGTAAAACCCATCATGAAATTATGTTAACAATAGAGAGTATAAGTTCCCTAATGAAAGTATGTGAAATCGGGTTTTAATCTAAACCTAGGAATCGAAATATCTGCTTATCTTAAGTCCAAAGACTAAATTAAATAAAAAGTAAAATATATGGGAAATAAAAAAAAAAAGAGATTTATTTAGGATCATGCATCTCATGACATTGTGTGATAATGTAACACCCTCACCCGACCCGATCACCGAATCCAGGTGTAAAATGTCATAAATGGACCAATTTGGACAAAGTACCATATTTGAAACTTAATAATATATAGACAGACTTTATTGAAAAATAAATATCTCTTACATCAAAAACTTTATATTTTAATACAAAAATTTACTATCTCTAACCTTGACTCTAAAGGAAACTATTTAAATACAATATATTCGACCCTGAGGCGAAGCCTCTAAAGGTACCACATTCCTATGTGCATGACCCTTTTACTGACAATGATTCTTGATCTAACACAATCTGACTTAGTCCCTCCTCAAGGTCCTCAATCACTCTTTGAATCCTATAGACACAAGCCAAATTTCTATAAGTTCAAAAGAACTCAGTGAGTTTCTTTACTACGCAACCCCAAACTTGTCGGGGTAATAAAAATAGAAACTTGACACATTTTACTCCATGATTTTCTTAAGATAATTTCTTTTAATCCTGGTTGGCGGCCTTTGTTTCTCTCCTTTAACTCATCTATAAGCGGATAGGTAGCTAAGGATTTTTCCTTGGCAGATCCTATAGCCATTTGAAAAGTCTTGATAACTTTTCAAATGTCTCGCCATAACCCTAAACTCTATCTTTTCCTTACGTACATTCCTTTCTTTATTTGTTTTCCTTCCCGGACATACTTCTACTCATAGTTTTCAGCCCTTATTCCTATTGTTAGGTAGTCAGCTACTAGTATAGATTCCTTTTTTTCCACCCTTGAACTTATAAGGTTGAAGTCCTGCCTACCACCCTAATAGCCCTTTTCGCTTTGCTTTCATTGGCGATCATAGCAACTTGATCCGTCCTTGGCGAACTCAATTTTTCTTACTTCAGTTCTATAGGACTTAATGATACTTTACCAATGGGTCTGGCTAAGGAAGACCTTCGCCATTTTGGCAAGCTAGATTTCATTTTACCCTTCATCATGGTTGCAATGTTGTTTGGGGTACTCTCTTATGAACCGCTCTAACCTTCTACTGTGGACCGCTTTGGTCTATAATATTCAACAGACTTCTATTCGAGTGACCATTCGAGTTTTCTATTTTTCCCATGTGATGGTTCCTTACGAAACTAACTCTTTGGTTGGTACTTTCTCGATATTTTCCCATTAAAGAGGAATAGTCTTGAAAAATAAATCTGTGACTCGATGTATCCTTTCTAGTACCTCACTCTGTTAATGGTTCCTCTAAGGCTATCATGTTCTTTTAGGTTTGTTTTTCTACAAGCTGGCGACTTTACCTTCAAGGCTATCATATATTCTCGAATTCAATTGCCTGGATGGTGGTGACTTTACCTCCAATACCATTATACCTTATAAGTTCACTTGCCTACAAGATGGTTTTACCTCCAAGGCTATCATACCTTCAGTTCACTTGCTTACAATGTGTATTACCTACAAGGCAATCTTACCTCTCAAGTTATCTTCCAAGTAGTTTAACCTTTGAGGCTCAACACCTTTTTAAGTTTTGCGAGAGTAGTCAAATTCTAGTCAAAATTAATAATATTTTTTTCTTGATTTTTCAAGTAAGGCTATACATAAAATTTTGCTAAAAAGACTATCTTTATATTGGTGATAAACCGTAAAAGTAACATATTTTAACCCCATATTTAATAGGCTTTTGGATGATTTAGCCCGTGATTTCTGTAAAAAGGTGCTTTTAATCCTTTTTTTCATATTTATATTCAGGAAAACACCCGAGGATAAAAAGAACACAAAACGGGCTTAAAACGGAGTAATTGGGCCTTAGCAGGAAATCAACACGGCCTAGCACAAATCCCACATGACCGTGCCTCTCCAACTACCTAGAGCACGACCTCAACTCTGTGCTACACGGCTGTGCAACATCCGTTTATCACATGGACGTGCCTAGTGATCTACATGGCTGTGCCCAAATCGACAGACCTGAAGTATGACCTGAATCCTGACTTACACGGCCGTGCCCAAAACGACAGAATCGAGACATGGCCCAACACGAGTTACACGGGCGTGTGCCATGGCCGTGCCCCTACCACGAGAAAGAGCAATTTCACTTGGATTTGGATGCTTGAAGCCAAAGAAACATACTCCTAAGTCTACTCCAACACCCTAATAGTAATTCTACTTGAAGGAGATACTTAGGAGCCAAGTATAGCATTCCAAAGCCTATATAAACAACCCAAGGCAGACATAAAAGGGGGGTTTTGGCAGAGGCTTTGGCCGAAGCTTTCATATTTTAGGGAGTCACTTGAAGATAGCCAGTTGATCCATCTCAAGAAGCCAGAGTTCCATTCAAGACGGAGGATCTCTCGTTCAATTCCTTCAGGGGGTTTTAGGGATTTCTTATGTTTTTTTTTATTCTTTACTCTTGAAATGTTTTCATATTTAGTTATGAACTAAACCCCTCAGATACCTGAAGGGGATGAAGCCTATGATGGATTTTTTATTTGATTTCTAAATTATATGATAAGTACTTAATTTGTTCTTAACTATGTTGCTTAATTTAATCTGATGTGCTTAGGTGGAGGAGGAATAGACCCCGCCTAAGAGTAGATCTAGCATAATTAAGCGGAGTTGATCAGGCGCCTAGAGATAGGGTTACGAGATTTACCGGATTAGGGTGAAACCTAATATGGGAATCCATTGATCAATTTAATGCTTCCTTAGGGTGTTATTATAAGAGAATGAGAGTTCCACTAATTAACCTAAGGTTAGACGTTATTCGCCTCGAGAGAGGGTTTAATATAGGTTAGGGAATCTCACGGATCAAGCTAAGTAAAGAAATCATATGGTTTGGGGAATGAATAATAAGTGAAGTCATAGGTGGATTCTTCCTGAGGGTATCGTCTTTATCAACTGAGTTTTCCTAAAGTCTTTCTCCCATTTATTCTTTTGTCTTTGCATTTAGTCTAAGTATCTAATTAGTTAAATAATCCAATCACTCCATATTTTAGGCTAAATAATAGAAAGAAAGTGAGTAGTAGTACTTTTAGGTTCCCTTGGGTTCGATAAGATATTCTTCGTGAGCTATACTCTTTGTTTGATAGGTGCACTTGCCTCTATCGTTGTTGCGATCGATCTCTGTGTTTGATCACTCTTTTATAAATATTAAAACTTGACTGTTTGACACGATCAAGTTTTTGGCGCCGTTGCAGGGGAACACTAAAATATTAAGAAAGCTCTATTTCTATTACTTTAGCCATTGTTATTTTTTTAAAATTTCTCTTTTATACATATATTTGTGTTTTTGTTTTTCTAAATTTCTTTCTTTCTTTTCATAGCAGGTACCTCTAGTTTATGACTAGAAGAAATTCGAGAGGGCCATTAGAATATTGAAAGTGACATTGAAGCTACCGCTCGTAGAAATCACAGAAAAATTAAACGAGCCCTAGACTATCAAAGAGAAGAACAGCAAAGATCTAATCCTACTGAAGGGATGGACGAGAACAATCCACCAAATGTGCAAGAACAAAATGCTCCTCGTATTATGTATGATTATGCTAAACCTAATTTAACAGGAGTAGAATCTTGTATTGTTAGGCCCGCTATAGCCGCTAATAATTTTGAATTAAAGCCTAACACAATACAAATGATTCAACAGTTTGTTCAATTTGATGGTTTGCAGGATGAAGATCCAAACACACATATATCTAATTTTTTAGAATTCTGTGATACCTTCAAAATAAATGGCGTTTCTAACGATGCCATACGTCTTCGATTATTTCCTTTTTCATTAAGGAACAAAGCAAAGTAGTGGTTGAACTCGTTCCACGAGGGTCAATCACCACATGGGATCAAATGACCGAAAAATTTCTTTTAAAATATTTTCCACCAGCCAAAACGGCTAAATTTAGGAATGACATATCTTCTTTCGTGCAGAATGACGCAGAAACATTATATGATGCATATGAAAGATACAAGGATCTCCTAAAAAGATGCCCACACCACGGATTACCTTTATGGCTTCAAGTCCAAACTTTTTACAATGGTGTGAATTCTCCAACTAGGCAAATGATTGATTCATCAGCCGGTGGAACTTTGAATAATAAAACTCCTGAAGCGGCTTACTATTTTATTGAGTAGATGTCGTTGAACACTTATCAATGGCAAATTACAAGAGCTAAACCGACAAAATTAGTCGGAGTTTTTAACATAGACGCAGTGACAATACTGTCAACACAGGTGGAGTTAATGAATAAAAAGCTTGATAATTTATGTTCTTCACAGGTACATCCAGTCATGCAATGCGAAGCAAGCAGGAATGTGGCGAATTCTGAGTACCTACCCTGCCAACCAAGAGCAGAAAACGAGCAGACAAACTATATAGGTAACAATTTCTGATCTAATAATAACCCTTATAGTAACACTTATAATGCAGGTTGGAGGAACCACCCGAATTTTTCGTGGGGGGGACAAGGAAATCAAGGAAATCAAAGGCAGAAACCTAATCCAAATTACCAAAATTAGCCCTATCCATAGGAAAAGAAATCAAACCTTAAAGATATGTTGACAAAATTCATGACAGCTACAGATTCTCGTCTCTAAAAGACTGAAGTAATATGTGATGAACAATAAAAATCGATCAAAGGAATCGAGAATCAACTTGGAGAACTTACTAGGTCAGTGGGACATCTCACAAAGGTGATTTCTGAACGTCAACAAGGACGACTACCAAGCAACACAGAAATAAACCTAACAGAGCAAATCCAAGCCATCACAGCTCAAAAGGATACAAAAGTAGACGAGCCCCTCAAGACAAGAAACTAAAGAAGAAAAGGTAAAATAGAGGTAGCACAAGAGAGGCCAAACCGTAATCAAAGAATACCAACCTCGCATACCTTATCCCGAAGCATTGAAAAAAGTTGATTCAGAGGAACAATTAGGTAAGTTTCTAAAACTTTTAAAGAAATTACATATTAACTTACCTCTTCTTGTCTTTTTCAGATGCTTGACTCAAGGAGATTTTTAAGACAGCTCTTGATGAATAAATGCAAAATAGATAAAGAGCACCATGTGGAACTTAACGCAACATGCTCAGCAATGCTATATAATAAACTACCACAGAAATTAAAAAATCCAGGGAGTTTTAAGATTCCATGTTTAATTGGTAGTTTAACTATTGATAATGCGTTAGCCGATTTAGGGGCAAGTATAAATGTCATGCCTTATGAACTGTTTAAACGACTAGGTCTAGGGAAGCCCAAACAAACTAAGATGAAT
Source organism: Gossypium rotundifolium (assembly GCA_025506655.1). Lineage (NCBI taxonomy): Eukaryota > Viridiplantae > Streptophyta > Magnoliopsida > Malvales > Malvaceae > Gossypium > Gossypium rotundifolium. The sequence goes on along the minus strand of CP106732.1, from coordinate 154,098,754 downwards.
ATTCAACTAGCTGATAAAACTGTTAGAATTCCTAGGGGCATTATTGAAGACATTTTAGTAAAAATTGATAAATTTGTTTTCCCAGTAGATTTTGTTGTTTTAGACATGGATGAGGAAAATTTAATCCCTTTAATTTTAGGAAGACCTTTCCTTGCGACCGCCAAAACTAAAATTGATGTTGCCACAGGAGAACTCATACTTCGCGTAGGAGAAGAATCGGTCAATCTTTAAGCTCTCGACTAGCCAAAATTGTTCAAACTATTTCAATAGGTAATCAAATTGTTCAAAATTCATCGCAGGAAACATCAAAAAGCATCAAAGCTGAGCCAACTCATAGTCCCCAAGTCGTCACAGAAGAATCACACCAGAAACAAACCAGAAGACCAACAAATCAGAAGAGCAGAAAATACGCACTAAAGAAAAGCCAGATCCACACGAAGTAAAACCTAAGGAACCACCAGAAGAGCTCATAGGGACATCAAATCACTTTAAAATAGGAGACCAAGTGCTATTAGACAAAGTCGATCCTCACATCACTTCAACAGACCTGAAGAAAAAGAAAGAAATACCCCTTCAGGTACACGATGTTTTCCCACACGAAATAGTCGAGATAAGCAATTCAATATTTGGAAATTTCAAGGTAAACACTTCTCGACCTAAACTTTGTCACGAAAATAAAACTGTCAGTAGGAGGGAAAATATTCAAACCTTTAAACCTCCCTAAAATTTTCAAAGTCTAGGACAGTCTAGCTTAAGACTATAAAAGAGCGCTTCTCGGGAGGCAACCCGAGCAATAACACTTCTTATTTTTTAAAATTATTTTCTTTTCTTTTCTTTCCTTCTCTCTTCTCTCTCCACATTTAAAACAAAGATACAGATTTCCTGTAACAGACCGAATTTGACCGTAGTTGGAACGGTGGTTTCAGGACCACGAATTCGAGTTCCAGAAATATTTTAATATTATATTTTGTGTTTATTATATGTGAATTAATGTGTGTGAAAGTCTCGTAGAAAAATTTATCGTTTAAGTGTTTAATTTAACGAAAAGGACTTAATCGCGTAAAGTGTAAAAGTTGCAGGCTATAGAGTAAAGTGCTAGAATGTGGATGGCTTTTTAATATGAAGCATTAAATGGGTAAATAACCCATTTTTAAGTTAGTGGGTGACATATGACATGTTTAACCTTAATTTTTATATTGTATAATTATTTATAATAAGGTTATAAAGGTAAATGAATAAATGTCATATATATGTTAAATAAAACATAAAAAAATGGCCATTATCATCTTTTATTTGCTTGGCTGAATATTGAGAAAAGAAATGGGGTTTGGTTTCCTTTGAATTTCGGCAACTTCAATCACAAATTCAAGGTTAGTTTGATTTGGTTCTTGATAATTTTTACGTTTTGAGATTGTTACTTGAACCAGTATGGTGACCCATGTTAAAATTTTTAAATCTAAGCATGCTTGATGTTTGGCCATTGTTGTGTTCATGTGGTTTTGATGTTAAATGATTTTAGATGAAAGATATGTTAAAGATTAGTATGTTTTATATTGGAAGTTTTGATGAAATTGAGTATTTAGGGCTAATTTGTAAAAATAAATTTTTATAGGGACTTATTTGTGAAATAAATGGACTTGTAAGGTCCCTAGGAAGATTCAGCTCTTGAGTAGCATGGGGAAATTTTGTGTATTTTGTGTTTTATGCAAATAGGACTAAATTGTAAAATGTAAAACATTAGGGTAAAGTGGTAAATTGCCCATTTATGTGTTTTGGGACTAAATTGAAATGAAATGTACTTGAATGAGCTAAATTTTAATGTGTTTAGATCAAGAACAAAGAAAACAGATTTGGATCGGGGAAAGACAAAGGTTATCGACTAATGGGACACGTGGTTCGTCGACAAATGAGGTAAGTCCTTAAGCAAGTATCGCTAAAGAATTATTTCTGAACATAGTATATAATGATTTTGAATATTTAAAGCATAATTATACATGTTGGTTAATGTGAAGTATGAATTTATAGTGAAATTAATTTGGTAAACACAATGTGAATATGTATGTTTGGATTAATAGGTGAAAGTAAAAGAAGAATATGAGATGGATAATAGTTTAGTACTAAGTCATCTGTATCACAAAGTTAAATGTGTTGATATTCAACCCGTGCCAATGTGCTTAGTCTTGGTGATATATTAAGCTTCGTGCCTAGCGAGCTTAGTCTTGGGTGATATATTCAAAGCTTCGTGCCTAAAGGTGCTTAGTCTTGTGATATATTCGGGCTTCGTGTCTAGCGTGCCTAGTGCGTTGATATATTCGAGCCGTGCTCAGCACGCTTAATGCCGGTGATACTTTAAAACGAAGGAACCATAAATTACTCGAGGTGTAACATAGTGAATCTATTGTGTTAAAAACTCGTAAGCATAAGTCCCATTTGAATTCATGAGAAGTAAGGTAAGTTGTCATTAATGTTACTTGAGTTGAAATATATTATGTTAAGAAGGATGTTATGTGAATTCGAGCTCATAATCGACGTGTATGAATATAGAAATAATAGAATTTTCGGTGTGATAATGTAATGGATATGAATGTTGAATTTACATGATTATAAACATGCGATTCATGTAACATATGCACTTTGTGCTTTGATGAGTTCTTGAGTTGATGGTAGTGAAGTATAAGTAATTGAGTAAATACATTACTAGTATTCGGTTTTGTATCGCTTGCATATCGAAATATACATATACAATGTCCTACATTTATTGATTAAAACGTTAAAATGCTTGATTAGTGAATTATCTTTTGCTTAAGACTTACTAAGCAAGTGAGCTTACTCTGTATATGTTTGTATTTCTGTTTTATAGATCATTGATTCAACTACGGGCTCAGGGGATCATCAAGAAAGTCGACCACACTATCACTCTCTTTGGTATATATATGTTTGCTTTTCGAATCAAAGGCATGTATAGGCTGAATTATGACTTGAATGAATGATGTTTGGTTTGGTAAATGTTTATATATATATGGCCTTGCGAATAAGGCTATTACTTTTGGTTAAGCATCGTTTGTATGATTGATATAATGGTTTGTTTTAATTTTTGGTATAAGAGGTGTGCATATTATGCTTGGAAGTTTAATATGGTTATATAGAAATAACCATTTATATGTATTATATATATGTATAAGTATGCATATTATGTCGTGTGAATTTTTCTACTTAAATTATTATGTGGTTGGTTATAATTCAGAGCTGGTCATGAAAATGTGTATACTTATGTTTGGGTTGATCATTGGAGTTTTAAATTGAGGACCGAATATATGGTCAATGGATTGGTTATATCTATATATTTTGGACTAGTTACATATCATACGTGTTTGGTAGATTATTCAATAATCTTTGTGTCCACTAATTAATAAGGTAGGATGAATTGATAATTATGGTTTGACATGGTTTTTGTTTTAGGGACATTGCATATTATGATAGCATGATGTGTATGTTTGGTTATGCTATAATGTTCGAATGTTACATATGAGAAGGAAAAACTAATAGAGTATCATGGATCTATTCATTTTATTATGCTTATTTGTATAAGGTATAAAAAAGATATGTTGATATTACACTAATGAAATAGATGTATTTATATATGTTTAACATATGAAATTTGGTGTTGTTATATGGAAGCTTGATTGAAACTTGTATAGATTATGAGTAATGATGTATTGCATTATGAATCATGGTTGTTGTAATGTAAGCCTTAATCATCATTTGTTGATATGAAAATTTAAATATGCGCATTGGGTTTATTCCATTTATGACTGTGCTAAATTGTGTCTAGTTCGGTAACGCCTCATAACCCTAATTCGACGACGGGTACGGGTTAAGGGGTGTTACATTTTATTGGTATCAGAGCTACGGCTTAGTCGATTCTAGGACTACCGTAGTGCGTAAGAGTCTAGCTGTACATGCCTTTGAATTGTATATATGATAGTGTGGTGACTTCTGACAATTTTAATTGTATTTTATATAGTAAATGGATCTTGATCCCGATAGAGCCGTAGCTGATTATGTGGAGAGCGTTACGCCTGTTCCCGCGTATGGATCAGCCCCATTAGACTCTCGACCAGTTTCGGGTAGCCATGAGGGGGAGGCTAAACAAGCCTTCTATCAGATGATGAACGAATGGTTTACCCAGTTTATTCAGACTAATCCAGCTGTACAACAACCTCCACCTCCGAATAATCCAACTCCGGTACCTTCAGCACCCCCGATGATAGATTCGATGAGATTTAGCAGGCCTCCCATTGATAAAATCAAGAAATATGGGGTCGAGGAATTCAAGGCCAATGATGATGATGACGCAGATCGAGCCGAGATGTGGCTTGATAACACTATTCCGGTACTCGATGAGTTATCTTGTACTCTAGATGAATGCCTAAAGTGTGCTATATCTCTACTTGTGACACTGCCTATCACTGGTGGAACACTTCGGTATCCGTAGTTTCGAAAGAAAAGTAACTTGGGACTTCCTCCAAATTGAGTTCAGTAAGAAATATATCGATCGAGATTCATCGATCAGAGAAGGAAAGAATTTATGGAATTAAAACAGGGTCGCATGACTGTGACGGAATATGATCGAAAGTTTGTCAGATTGAGCCGTTACGCCGGAGTGTATATCTAAAAGCCATTATGTGTAAAAGATTTGAAGACGGCTGAATGAAGACATAAAGTTACTTGTTGGCATTCTTGAAATCAAAGAGTTTGTGACATTAGTCGAGCGAGCTTGTAAAGTCAAGAGCTCGAAAGGAGAAAAGAAAAGTGAAGTGGAAGCTAAAGACACTAAAAAAGATCATCGAGTAAAATTTTCCATTCTGCATAAGAAGTTCGGAGATGACGCTAGTCAACATAAAGCCACTTGCACTGTCTAGACGTTATCGACCTCGGTGAGATCCCAAGCCACGTCGATAGCTAGTGTCGGTAATGTTTCTGTAACCGGTGAGTGTAAACATTGTGGGAAATGGCATCACAGGAGTTGTAGAGTTCATGATCGGTCCCGCTTTAAATGTGGATCGTCGGATCATTTTATTCGAGAGTGCCCGATGTTAGCCGAGCAAAATACAACTCAGAACACTAGACCGAGCAAAGGCGCCAAGACGGTAGACCACTCAGACATTCAGGCAATGTAGGTGGCAGTCAGAGAGGGACAAAGGACACCGCAATACGATTAGAGGCTAGAGCTCCAGCTAGAGCTTATGTTACATGAGCCAGAGAGGATGCTTCCTCCCCCGATGTCATTACCGGTACTTTCACCCTTTATGATACTACTGTGATTGCATTGATAGATCCTGGTTCGACTCATTCATATGTGTGTGAAACTCTAGTATTCGGTAAGACTCTGCCAGTTGAGTCTACTGAGTTTGTGATTCGTGTGTCCAACCTTTGGGTAGATGTGTATTTGTTAATAAAGTGTATAGAGGTTGCCCGTTGATGATTCGGGATTCTTACTTCCAGTCGATTTAATGTTGTTGCCCTTCGATGAGTTCGACATAATTTTGGGAATGGACTGGTTAACTTCACATGATGCAGTGGTGAATTACAAAAGAAAGCTTATTAATTTGAGATGTCAGAATGGTGAGATCATCAGAATTGGATCTAGTGATTTAAGTGAGTTTCCTACAGTAATATCCTCGATGTTAGCCTGAAAGTATGTAAAAAAAGGGTGCGAAGCTTATTTGGCCTATGTCTTTGGATAATAAAGTGTCCGAAAAGCATATTAAATCCGATCTTGGTTGTGTGAATACCGGATGTGTTTCTGAAGAACTACGGGTTTACCACTAGTACGAGAGATTGGGTTCAAACATTGAATTAGCATTGAATGACTCCGATCTCGATAGCTCCAGATCGGATGGCACCTCTTGAGTTAAAAGAGTTGAAAGCACAGTTGCAAGAGTTAACAGATAGGGCTTTGCACGACCGAAGTTTCTCTCCTTGGGGTGCACCAGTTCTTTTGTGAAGAAGAAAGATAGAACGATGCGAATGTGTATTGATTATCGGCAGAATGAATAAGGTAACTATAAAGAATAAGTACCCATTACCTCGGATTGATGATTTGTTTGATCAGTTGAAAGGGGCTTCGATATTTTCAAAAATAGATTTGAGATCGGGTTATTATCAGTTACGAGTCAGAGATACAGATGTGCCAAAGACTGCATTCCGGACGAGGTATGGACATTTTGAGTTTCTGGTTATGCCTTTTGGACTCACTAATGCACCTGCTATTTTTATGAACCTAATGAATCGGGTCTTCAGACAGTTTTTGGATCGGTTTGTAGTAGTGTTTATTGATGAAATACTGATCTACTCCAAAGATGAAACCGAGCATGCCGAGCATTTAAAATTAGTGCTACAAACTTTGCGAGATCAACAACTATATGCAAAGTTTAGTAAATGTGAGTTCGGATGAATGAAGTCGATTTCTTGGGTCATGTTGTTTCAAAGATCGTATTGGTGGATCCAAACAAAATAACGGCTATACTCGATTGGAAACCACCAAAGAATGTTTCTAAAATTCGAAGCTTTCTAGGCCTTGCGGGATACTATAGACGGTTTGTAAAAGGTTTTTCTGTTATAGCTACACCTTTGACAAGGCTACTACAGAAAGATGTCAAGTTTGAGTGGTCGAAAAAGTGTCAGAAAAGTTTCGAACAGTTGAAAGCTCTTTTGACCGAAGCTCCAATGTTAACTCAGCCTGAATCGGGTAAAGAATTTGTCATTTTTAGTGATACTTCTTTGAATGGGTTGGGTTGCGTTTTGATGCAGGAAGGCAAAGTTATAGCCTACACTTCGAGACAATTGAAGCCGCACGAAAGAAATTATCCGACTCACGATTTGGAATTAGCAGCCATTATTTTCGCATTGAAAATTTGGCGTCATTACTTATTCGGTGAGAAATGTCACGTTTATTCGGATCATAAAAGTCTAAAGTATTTGATGACTCAGAAAGATCTAAACTTGAGACAACGCAGATGTTAGAATTGTTGAAAGACTATGAGTTGGTGATTGACTACCATCCGGCAAAAGCCAATGTTGTTACAGATGCGTTAAGTCGAAAATCATTATTTGCTCTTCGTGCGATGAACGCACAGATAGTTATGTCTGGTGATGGTTCGATCATAGCCGAGTTACAAGCAAGACCGATATTTATTCAGCAAATTTGTGATGCACAGAAAGTTGACAAAGATTTGATTGCTAGACGAATTCAGTGTGAAAAAGATACAGAATCAGAGTTTCAAATTGATGCAAATGACTGTTTGAACTTTAAAAGCCGAATGTGTGTTCTGAAGAACTTGGAGTTGATTCAGATGATTCTGAGTGAGGCTCATAGTGGTCGATTATCGATACATCCGGGTAGTACGAAAATGTATAATGATTTGAAACAATTTTATTGGTGGCCTGGCATGAAACGGGATATATCTGAATTTGTGTCAAAGTGCTTAATTTGTCAGCAAGTAAAAGTCGAGCATCAAGTGCCTTCTGGGTTGCTTCAGCCGATCATGATACCTGAATGGAAATGGGATAAAATCACTATGGATTTTGTATCTGGTTTGCCTATGACACCGAGCAAGAAAGATGCAGTCTGGGTTATAGTAGATAGATTGACCAAATCAGCTCATTTTGTACCAGTTTGTATGGACTTTTCACTCGATAAACTTACTGAGTTGTATATATCTCAAATCGTGAGATTACATGGTGTGCCGAGTTCTATTATATCAGACAGAGATCCGAGATTCACATCGCGATTGTGGAAGAAGTTATAGGATGCTTTATGTACTAAACTTTATTTTAGCACCGCCTTTCACCCGCAGACAGACGGTCAATCTGAGCGAACCATTCAAACACTTGAGGACATGTTGAGATGTTGCGTTCTCGAGTTTGAAGGTACGTGGGAAAAGTACTTACCTTTGATTGAATTTGCCTATAATAACAGTTTTCAATCAAGTATCAAAATGGCACCCTATGAAGCTCTATATGGCATGCAAGTGTAAATGACGCCTTTGTCTTTGGATCGAGCTCAGTGAGAATAAGATACAAGGGGTTGATTTGATTAAAGAGACTGAACAGAAAGTGGCTGTAATCAAAGATAGTTTGAAAGCTGCATCAGATCGTCAAAAGTCTTATGCTGATTTGAAACGCAAAGATATAGAATTTCAAGTTGGAGATCGGGTATTCTTGAAAGTATCCCCGTGGAAGAAAGTACTTCGTTTTGGTCAGAAAGGCAAACTGAGTCCGAGATTTATCGGATCGTATGAAATCATCGAACGTATTGGGCCTGTTGCTTATAGGTTGAAGTTACCCTTTGAATTAGAAAAGATACACGATGTATTTCACGTTTCTATGCTCCGTAGATACAAATCAGATCCGTCACATGTGATTGCTCCATCTGAGATTGAAATCCGACCCGATATGACGTATGAGGAAGAACCGATCCGTATCTTAGCTCGAGAAATGAAAGAGTTAAGAAACAAAAGGATTCCATTAGTGAAAGTACTATGGAATCGACATGGAGTTGAAGAGGTTATGTGGGAGCCTGAGGACTCAATGAGGCAACAATATCTAACGTTGTTTAACGGTAAGATTTTCGGGGACAAAAATCCTTAAGGGGGGAGAGTTGTAACAGACTGAATTTGACCATAGTCAGAACGATGGTTTTGGGACCACGAATCCAAGTCCAAGAAATATTTTAATATTATATTTTGTGTTTATTATATGTGAATTAATGTGTGTGAAAGTCTCGTAGAAAAATTTATCGTTTAAGTGTTTAATTTAACGAAAAGGACTTAATCAGCAGTAAAGTGTAAAAGTTGCAGGCTATAGAGTAAAGTGCTAAAATGTGGATGGCTTTTTAATATGAAGCATTAAATGGGTAAATAACCCATTTTTAAGTTAGTGGGTGACATATGACATGTTTAACCTTAATTCTTATATTGTATAATTATTTATAATAAGGTTATAAAGGTAAACGAATAAATGTCATATATATGTTAAATAAAACATAAAAAATGGCCATTATCATCTTTTATTTGCTTGGCGAATGTTGAGAAAAGAAATGGGGTTTGGTTTCCTTTGAATTTCGCAACTTCAATCACAAATTCAAGGTTAGTTTGATTTAGGTTCTTGATAATTTTTACGTTTTGAGATCGTTGCTTGAACCGTAAATGACCCATGTTAAAATTTTTAAATCTAAGCATTCTTGATGTTCGCCATTGTTGTGTTCATGTGGTTTTGATGTTAAATGATTTTAGATGAAAGATATGTTAAAGATTAGTATGTTTTGTATTGGAAGTTTTGATGAAATTGAGTATTAGGGCTAATTTGTAAAAATAAATTTTTATAGGGACTTATTTGTGAAATAAATGAAATAAATGGACTTGTAAGGTGCCTATGAAGATTCGGCTCTTGAGTAGCATGGGGAAATTTTGTGTATTTTGTGTTTTATGCAAATAGGACTAAATTGTAAAAATGTGAAACATTAGGGGTAAAGTGGTAAATTGCCCATTTATGTGTTTTGGGACTAAATTGAAATGAAATGTACTTGAATGAGCAAAATTTTAATGTGTTTAGATCAAGAACAAAGAAAAATAGATTTGGATCGGGGAAAGACAAAGGTTATTGACTAACCGGATTACGTGGTTCGTCGACAGTCGAAGTAAGTCCTTAAGCAAGTATACGCCAAAGAATTATTTACGAACATAGTATATGATGATTTTGAATATTTAAAGCATAATTATACATGTTGGCGAATGTGGAGTATGAATTTGTAGTGAAATTAATTTGGTAAACACAATGTGAATATGTATGTTTGGATTAATAGGTGAAAGTAAAAGAAGAATATGAGATGGATAATAGTTTAGTACTAATTCATGTGTATCACAAAGTTAAATGTGTTGATATTTGGGCTTCGTGCCTAGCGTGCTTAGTCTGGGTGATATATTCGGGCTTCGTGCCTAGCAGAGCTTAATGTCGGTGATATATTGAGACCCGTGCCTAGCGAGCTTAGTGCCTGGTGATATATTCAAGCCGTGCCTAGCGTGCTTAGTCTTGGGTGATATATTTAGGCTTTGTGTCTAGCAGCCTAGTTGGGTGATATATTCGCTTCGTGCCTAGCAGTGCTTAATGCCTGGGTGATACTTTAAAACAAAGGAACCATAAATTACTTGAGGTGTAACATAGTGAATCTATTGTGTTAAAAACTCGTAAGCATAAGTCCCATTTGAATTCATCAGAAGTAAGGTAAGTTGTGATTAATGTTACTTGAGTTGAAATATATTATGTTAAGAAGGATGTTATGTGAATTCAAGCTCATAATCGACGTGTATGAATATACAAATAATAGAATTTTTGGTGTGATAATGTAATGGATATGAATGTTGAATTTACATGATTATAAACATGCGATTCATGTAACATATGTACTTTGTGCTTTGATGAGTTGGGGTTGATGGTAGTGAAGTATAAGTAATTGAGTAAATACATTACTAGTATTCGGTTTTGTATCAGTTGCATATCGAAATATACATATACAATGTCCTACATTTATTGATTAAAATGTTAAAGTGCTTGATTAGTGAATTATCTTTTGCTTAAGACTTACTAAGCTAGTGAGCTTACTCGTATGTGTTTGTATTTCGCATTTTATAGATCATTGATTCAACTACGGGCTCAGGGGATCATCAAGAAAGTCGACCACACTATCACTCTCTTTGGTATATATATGTTTACTTTTCGAATCAAAGGAATGTATAGGCTGAATTATGACTTGAATGAATGATGTTTGGTTTGGTAAATGTATATATATATATGGCCTTGCGAATAAGGCTATTACTTTTGGTTAAGCATCGTTTGTATGATTGATATAATGGTTTGTTTTAATTTTTGGTATAAGAGGTGTGCATATTATGCTTGGAAGTTTAATATGGTTATATAGAAATAATCATTTATATGTATTTTATATATATATATGTATAAGTATTCATATTATCTTTGTGTGAATTTTTCTACTTAAATTATTATGTGGTTGGTTATAATTCAGAGCTGGTCATGAAAATGTGTATACTTATGTTTTGGGTTGATCATTGGAGTTTTAAATTGAGGACCAAATATATGGTCAATGGATTGGTTATATTTATGTATTTTGGACTAGTCACATATCATACGTGTTTGGTAGGTTATTCAATAATCTTTGTGTCCACTAATTAATAAGGTAGGATGAATTGATAATTATGGTTTGACATGGTTTTTGTTTTAGGGACATTGCACATATTATGATAGCATGATGTGTATGTTTGGTTATGCTATAATGTTCGAATGTCACATATGAGAAGGAAAAACTAATAGAGTATCATGGATCTATTCGTTTTTATTATGCTTATTTGTATAAGGTATAAAAAGATATGTTGATATTAGACTAATGAAATAGATGTATTTATATATGTTTAACATATGAAATTTGGTGTTGTTATGTGGAAGCTTGATTCAAACTTGTAAAGATTATGAGTAATGATGTATTGCATTATGAATCATGGTTGTTGTAATGTAAGTCTTAATCATCATTTGTTGATATGGAAATTTAAATATGCGTATTGGGTTTATTCCATATATGGTCGTGCTAAATTGTGTCTAGTTAGTGCGCCTCAAAACCCTAATTCGCGACGATGCGGGTTAAGGGTGTTACATTTCGAACCACATAGCCTTACACACGGCGTGCCGTGGCGTGTGGACCACCGGAACCATCACATTGACAGAGCAGAGCCGTGCAAGTCAGTCCAACCACTCCCCAACGTCACGAATCCAACCACCCACAGCACGGGCACCGACAAAAATAGCACGGTCGTGCCTTACAACCGTGCTAAGATACTGACTTATTGAGCACGGGCAGACCACACCCGTGCAGTCCAACCGTGCTTACATACTAGCTTTCTAGAAACGGGCGTGCCAACCGACAAACGGGTGTGGAAGAACAACACACGCCACAACACGACCGTGCAAGGCGGCCGTGTGAGTCGACACACCCTCGGCACACGGGCGTGGGAACGTGCCAGATTTGAAATCTTATTTAAATCCCCACAGCCTTCCCCTCTCTCCCATCTTCCTTCTTCCTTCTCTTTCTTTCAAATTCTTCTATGTCCATAGAAAAGGCCCAAAACTCTTAAGCAATACAAAAATCATGCCGAAGAAACGTAAGAAGATAAACAACGTCTCCTCAGAAGAGACCGCAACATGAGTTCATGCCGGCAGCTTCAGCTAACTGACACGCCAAGGGTCTCGAAAACCTCTTCAATTCTATTTTTCTTTTCTCGTTTCCTTTATTTTCCTTATCTATACTTCCTTTCTGCTTAATTTAATTTATTTCATATTAGTTTCTTGGTTTTAGGTTCTAAAAGTCGCTAGGAATCACGCCAATTCCACCATCACCAACACTCATGACCTTAGAAGTCATACACACCTCACGAACCATCTGTTAATAAGGACTTCTTAGTCCATTAGACTTTTCTTTAAATTTTAGTTTTCTTCTTAGTCTCCTCTTTATTTTCCTAGTCTTTAATTATATTATTAGTATAGTATTATTATTTCTCTGGATCTCTTGGCTTTATCTTCGCAGGCTACCCAATTTCTTCATCTAGCAAACTGTTTTTCGGTAGCCACTCTACCATGCCCATAGAAAACACCATCACCGCCACCAAAGACGCCAGGGATCATCCAGATTTCAGGGAGTATTACTTTCCCCACTTATCTCTGTGATTTGGCATCTAATTATCATTATCTATCTTTGTACATTGAGGGCAATGTACATCTAAAGTGTGGGGGTAATAGTGCCTAACTTTTTCCATAATTCTCAAAACCCTGAAATTAGTCTTGATCTTAAGTATTTTTCTCATATTATTAATTAGGGTGAAATTTCTATTGATTTATGATTTTTATTGATATGATTTAGAATAAGTTATAGATAATTGCACACTGATGATGAAATTTGAAGAAATACTAGAGAATCGAGCATGATAAGTCTACTTTTTAAAAATTAAAATTGATAGGTTGTTGAACTGAATTTGAGTATCACCTTGAAGTTCAAAATTTATAAGGATTGATGTCAAAACACCCATAATTTTTGTGAGATTTTGAGCCTTATAGAGCATATATTATTTTTCGTGCTCATTTTTTTTTATTATAAGTGTGTCAACTTTGAATTGTTATTCTAGAATTTGCCTCGTTTATGCATGTCGAGACCACATTAATGATTTGATATACTGAGATGATAAAGGCACCTAGGTATTAACCCGTTCACTCCACTAAAAAGCCTACCAACATAAATAACCCCTAGTGAACCCCACTGAATCCTAACAACCTTTTTATTGACTCACCCACTAATATTAATCCAAAATTCCTTTGTATTTGTTATCAACAATCCTTTGACTACCCCTCTATCGAGAATTGATTTGATCCATTGCCGAATTAGGTTATTTCAATCACAAAAGTTCCTTTTATTAGGTTTGTTTTAGTTTATTCTAAAAAATCCAAGTATATTCAATATTAGTAGTATATAAAAGAGCTTAGAGCATTTAAACTCCAATTGTTGAAGAAAAGCTCAGATTAAAAGTATTATCAAAATACTCCTTATTATAGAGTAATTATCAATAGTAGATATTGTTAGTTTTCATTCGATGTAAATATTCATATTTAGTTCATTATTCTTAGATTAGGTAATTAGTCAATTCAATCTCAATTCTAACACTCTAATTCAGCCTGTATCCACACCCTTAACCTTAGCCCCGTTACAACCCTGATTAAAGACCTTTTGATATGTGTATCATCTCATATACAGTGGTGGAGATTTGATTTTCAAGCAAGCCTATGGGATTAACTTTTCAGGTTCGACTTAGAGTGCTTATTCTTGAACCTTAAACACTTCGAGTGATTTGAGTGAATCTTTAGTGAGGATGTCAGTTCTTGTCGATTTTGAATTAAAGGTAATTACTTAGATAAAGGAAGACACCTATGTTTTCGTGCTATAAAGGCATAACTTATCGTAATTGAATCTTTAGGGTTCTTTAATTGAATTATCCATGTATAAATTATCTATGAATTATGATGAGACAATGTCGATAGGAATTATGAATTATGGAAAGTTTATTTTAATTGTAAGTTGAGAATTTTGCTTGAGGACAAGCAAAAGCTTAAGTGTGGGGGTATTTGATAAACCGTAAAAGTAACATATTTTAATCCCATATTTAATATGCTTTTGGATGATTTAGCCCGTGATTTCTATAAAAAGGTGCTTTTAATCCTTTCTTTTCATATTTATACTCAGGAAAGCACCCGAGGATAAAAAGAACACAAAACGGGCTTAAAACAGAGTAATTGGGCCTTAGCGGGAAATCAACACGGCCTGGCCCAAATCCCACACGACCGTGCCTTGCCAACTACCTAGAGCACGGCCTCAACTCCTTGCTACACGGCCGTGCAGCATCCATTTATCACACGGACGTGCCTGGTGATCTACATGGCCGTGCCCAAATCGACAGACCTGAAGCACGGCCGAATCGACTTACACCCATCGCGCCCAAAACAATGAATCGAGACACGACCCAACCACGAGTTACATGGGCGTGTGCCATGGTCGTGCCCCTACCACGGAAAAGAGCAATTTCACTTGGATTTGGATGCTTGAAGCCAAAAAAACATACTCCTAAGTCTACTCCAACACCCTAATAGTAACTCTACTTGAAGGAGATACTTAGGAGCCAAGTATAGCATTCCAAAGCCTATATAAACAACCCAAGGCAGACATAAAAGGGGGGCTTTTGGTAGAGGCTTTGGCCGAAGCTTTCATCTTTTAGGGAGTCACTTGAAGATAGCCAGTTGATCCATCTCAAGAAGCCGGAGTTCCATTCAAGACGGAGGATCTCTCCTTCAATTCCTTCAGAGGGTTTTAGGGATTTCTTATGTTTTGTTTATTCTTTACTCTTGAGATGTTTTCATATTTAGTTATGAACTAAACCCCCGATACACAGAAGGGATGAAGCCTATGATGGATTTTGTTATTTGATTTCTAAATTATATGATAAGTACTTAGTTTGTTCTTAATTATGTTGCTTAATTTAATCTGATGTGCTTAGGTGGAGGAGGAATAGACCCGCCAAGAGTAGATCTAGCATAATTAAGCGAGTTGATCAGCGCCTAGAGATAGGGTTACGAGATTTTATCGATTAGGGTGAAACCTAATATGGGAATCCATTGATCGATTTTGCTTCCTTGGGGGTTATTATAAGAGAACGAGAGTTCCACTAATTAACCTAAGGTTAGGCGTTATTCACTTCGAGAGAGGGTTTAATAGAGGTTAAGGAGTCTCACGGATCAAGCTAAGTAAAGAAATCATATGGTTTGGGGAATGAATAATAAGTGAAGTCATAGGTGGATTCTTCCTGAGGGTATCATCTTTATCAGCTGAGTTTTTCTAAAGTCTTTCCCCCATTCATTCTTTTGTTTTTGCATTTAGTCTAAGTATCTCATTAGTTTAATAATCCAATCACTCCATATTTTAGGCTAAATAATAGAAAGAAAGTGAGTAGTAGTACTTTTAGGTTCCCTAGGGTTCAATAAGATATTCTTGCCTGAGCTATACTACTGTTCGATAGGTGCACTTGCCTCTATCGTTGTTGCAGTCAGTCTACAGGTTCGATATTAAAACTCGACTATTTGACACGATCAATTGGCAACACCTTATGAAAAAGCCTTTGGTTTGCACTTCGTTCCAACTTAATGTTCAAAACAATTTCATTCTATCTTCTATTAGAAGAGAAGTTGGGACACAATTAGAGAGTTTGCATAAAAAGTACAAAATGTGAGTAAAAGCGATAAGTAATGAGAGAATCAACACATGATATTGGTTAATGCAATTCAGATTCACCAATCCTACATTTGCGGAGCCTCACTTAGAGAATGATTTTAAAATCATTCAACAATTTATGTGGTACAACTATTAGCTAAAGCTCAATCTACCCTTTCCCAATGGATAATTACATCCCAAAGTTGAACAAGGAGTGTCTAAACACACCCCAAATGGCTCAATCTAACCAAAATTGTTACAAATCACTACCCCAAATATTTTACATTACATTCAATATCTATCCATAAAACTCGTTGAACAATGAATGTCTAAACACACCCCAAATGGCTCAATTAAGAAGTCAATTAACAACCTTTTATAGGCTTTTCTTCAATATGTTCAACAAACAAGTAGATAACGTGATCAACAACTAAAATGTAAGTATTCATCACAATTTTAAACATTGATTTTTATCTAAATAATTATCTTAATAAATAATCCCATAAATTGTATCAATATCAAATTTTCCAAAGCAAATTCAAATGTTCTTTA
This sequence comes from Gossypium rotundifolium, assembly GCA_025506655.1. Classification (NCBI taxonomy): domain Eukaryota; kingdom Viridiplantae; phylum Streptophyta; class Magnoliopsida; order Malvales; family Malvaceae; genus Gossypium; species Gossypium rotundifolium. Next base: position 154,082,328 of record CP106732.1, on the reverse strand, counting down.
TCTCATTCTTTGAATGATGTAATTATCATTGATAAATTTTGGAAAAGGATAAAGCTCAAGTTGTTTAAGCATGTCTCCTCTTTTCCTAAGCCACACGAGATGTAGATTGGTTCTATGTAGAGGTGAGCATGGGCTGGGCCGGGTTCAAGCCTAGCTCGACTAAAAAATCAGGCCTGTTTGCTAGGCCCGAGCCCAGCCTAGAACGAAAAATGGGCCTAAAATTTTGCTCAAGCCCAACCCAGATAAAAATTCTAAAACTTGGGCCTGACCCGACCCACCCATATTAATTTTTGTATTATTTTTATATAATTTTAAAATATATATATAATACATCAAGAATACTAAAAATATCAAAATAAATATTTCCCAACAAATTGAAAATAAATTTTAAAAAATATGTATACTTAAATAACACTAAGATAGATGCAACTTAACAAGCAAATGTCTCTAAAATAATAACAAAATTAACAAATGTCTTTAAAATAATAACAAAATTAACAATAAAATAAGTTTTATACAATATCCAAACAATAACAACAAAATAGTAGCAACATAATAGTAAAATGGTAGCAAAATAGGAGAAAATAACAAGAAAATAATATTTAAAAAATTAGACTTTTTGTCCTTTAGTGAATTCGAGCCGAGCCCGGGCCAAAAATGCCTAACTTGAGACAGGCCTATTTTTTAAATGGGCCTTATTTTTTGTCCAAGCCCATTTTTCGGGCCTATATTTTTGCCCAAACCCTTTCACATTTTGGGCGGGCCTTTAGGTCGGGTCGGGTGGCCTGACCCATGCTCACCTCTAGTTTTATTCCTTCAAGCCTTTGGATGTAGGTTTAAGACTATCATAAATACTAGTGCAACATTTAGGCTCGAATATGTCAAAATGTCACCTTTGAGTTTTGACAAAACATAGTTGTTGTTGTTGTTCTAATATAAGTTCGACATAAATAGGAACGATTAAGCATGATTAAAACTCCAACAAACACAACGACATCCTCAACATTATTTTGTCTCAACCAAGGTCACTTTATAACCTTCCTTTTGACAAGGGAGCTATTGTTGTATATCTTTACCTTACTTAAAAGGTCTCACCAAGTCAACTATCACCTACACCAGACCTTGTTGGATCAACCTCAAAGATAACCTCGCCAAAGTGTTGCATGACTATAAATATGTGGGCTATACGCTATTTATATATGGCCTTATATGCCCCTTACTTTTCCCATAAGAGTTGACAGCTCTATAAGCCACCCATTGGGACTTAAGGGGGACTCATTTCATTCTCTCAACACAAGAAAGCCATGGAAATGGAAGAGCTCCTCTCCCATATCCCCATATCTTAATAGATCACTTATGACTCTCAACATTTGAATGAATTGCCATCAACTACTAAACTTGTATTTTAGCATCAACAACTACATATATAATTGTAAAAACAAAGCTTATTAAAATTGTTGAAGGAATAAAGATTATTAGGGCTCCCTTGAAAACCAAGAGTGCTCTCTATAGAGTCCTAGAGAGCAGTAACTACTGTAGCTTGGGATGGAGGAGAGTGGTGGTAAGGAGAGGGAGAGCAGTGAGAAGATCTCACTGTTAGCAAAAGAACTCATTCAATTATCAATTAAGAGATCATTGGTGTTACCGAATGTCAAGCCGACTTTGATTTGTTCAATTTGGATGAAGAAGTCTTTTAATCTAGAGAGCTTTAGGGCACAGTTGAGGAGCATATGGAAAACAAAGAAAAAGTTTGAGATTCAGGTGGTAGGGCAGAATCTTTTATCAATCATTTTGAATTAGAAGAAGAGTTGGAGACGATTATGAAAGGATGGCCTTGGTTATTCCGTAAATATCTTATTTTGTTTGACAGATTAAGCAATCCGATTGAACATGATCAAATTCACCGTACTTCCTCACCGTACTGGATTAAGATCGGTCCATGTTTACCAAACTTTGACATGAAGGATCTTTTGCACGCCATTGGGGGTACTTTCAGAGGAGTTATCAGGTCTGAAATTAATGGCGATAATTGCAGACTTAGGGTTAATCTAGATGTTTAGAAACCCCTTAGGAGAGGTATTTTTGTTTCAAGTGAGAATAGTGTTAAATCATGGATTTCTTTCAAATATGAAAAATTACCAGTATTCTGTTTTGGGTGTGGCAAGAATAGATCACGGTCTTAATGACTGTTTGTTGATAAATCCTCTAGAAAAGAACAAAATTAGAGATGATCCTCCTTATTCTATTACATTAAAAGTTGAATCAAAAGTGGTGGGGAGAGAAAGTATGAAGTTTAATGCTTTCACAAAAAAGTTGGGTTCTCAGTGCACTTACACAAGAAACTCGAAGGAGTATCACAGTTCAGAAAAGGATGTTGAATCTATTGTCATGCAAGGAAAGATACAAGGAGGAAGAATATTGGCGAGTTGGGAGGAATGACTAAAGGAACAGGAAGACAATTTTAATATGATGGAGATTGGGATGCCGAATGAAGATAATAATAAAGTGGAAAGATTCTCAAAAGTCCCCAAGAAGTCAAGTTGGAAAAGGTTAGTTCAAATGAATCAGACAGATAATCGGAAGCATGAAAGCGTTGCGAGTAAGAGAAAATTTTTAGAAGAGGGGATGGTAAGGACCGCACGGGTATGTCAAGTGGAGATGGAGCGAAAAGGGTAAAAAATGATGATCTGGTTGGTAGAGAAGAGGTTTGCATTGAGACAATGATTTATAGTGCGGAACATATTATTGCTTTAAATAATTCAGGATCAACGATTGCCAATGCGCAAGCCGACCGGACACAATGAAAAATATTTACTGGAATGTTCGTGGGTTGGGGAGCCCACAGGCGGTACGGAGGCTGTGACATTTACTCAAGCAGCACAATCCCCATATGGTCTTCTTAATGGAGATGAAGTTAGATCAAAAGCGCATAGAAAAGGCTAGAAAGAGTTGCGGTTTTATTAATGGAATTGATATTGAAGCAGAGGGGTCTCAGGGCAGGTTGTGTTTAGCATGGATAGGAGACATTGAGATAACCATGAAGAGCTTCTCTAAATGGCATATAGATGCTATAGTAAAGGAAGACGGCGTCCATGAAGAATAGATGTTTATGGGATTTTATGGCTCGCTATATTTAAAAGACAAGAATTTTGCATGGAACTTGCTTAGAAGATTAGGCCAAGAATACAATTACCCTTGGCTTGTAGAAGAATACTTCAACGAAATTATGTATTCTTTTGAGAAATGTGGTGGAGTGCAAATGGATCAGAAGAGAATGGAGGCATTCAGAGATACTTTAGAGGAGTGTCAACTGATGGATATTGGGTACTCGGGAGTTTGGTTCACATGGGAAATAGGGAATCTTCTAGAAACAAACATAAGAGAGAGATTGGATAGAGGGGTTGCAAATAAAAATGGATAACTTTATTCCCAATGGGTAACATTCAACATCTTCCTTACTCAACATCAGATCATTGCCCTCTTCTTATAAGTACAGTTAGCGCAATTAACTATTGAGAAAGTTAGAGATTCCATGTAACATCCTTAAAGCGGGGTCTCTGCATTTTTGCATGTGGTTGCATGTGTTGGTAAGTATGTTGTATTGGTTTGGTATGTTTTGGGGTATAACATAACCTCGGGTTAGGCCTGAGTCATAGCCAAACATTTTTATTTTCGTACTTAGGGAGAGGGAGCTAAGAGAGTTAAGGGTTAAAAGAAATTATTGGGAGTTTTGGACACAAGAGCTAAGTTGGAAAAGTTGCCAAGGAGGCGCCACTAAGAGCCAGGAGTGTGACGCCACAGGCAGGGAAGGAGTGCTTGGGTTCGAGCTGCAGAAATCCCTTTTCTGCTATTTCTTTTTCACGCCACAAGCTAGGAGGAGAAGTGCTCAGGATGAACTCTAGGAGATGAGGATAGAAGGAGTTAAACGGATTTGAATGACTGGATGGGAGAGCCTTGAGGAGTTGGCTAAATTTTAAACTGTAGGAGAGAAGGTGTGATCGGTTTGGGAATTAGGGGTAGGCCGAATCTCCTTAGTCAAGAGGGAGTGTATTTTCGGCTAGCCTAGGGGGTTTTCTTTTCTTTTTGGAGAGGTGTCAAAACCAAAACACCAAAGTGCTTTTCTCTTCTCTCTTTTTCGGCAACTCTTGTTATTGGCCGAACCAATTTTACAAGTTTTGTTAGAAGCCGAAACTTGTTTCACTTCTTTTCTCCCATTTTTGATCAAAGGCCGAATCTATTCTCTTCTCTTCATCTTTTTCTTTTTAGCCGAATCTATTTGTTTGCTCTCTACCATTGCCGAATATCAATCAAGCATAGATCATCCTTGGTTTCTTTTCTAATCGAATTTGAGGAGGGTAAGTGATTGGCCGAATACCCTTAGTCTCATTCTCTTCTCTTCTCACGCGTTCTAATCCACTTTAAAGAGCCGAATTTGTTGGTAAGTGGCTTCTTTTCTATTTGATCCTCTGTTAAAGATCTGTACTTAACATTATTCTTGTTCTACGTGGTAGCCGAAACTCCTAACACCACTAGGGGGTGCCGATCTTTGGTGTTTAGAAGCTGAATCAGTCATCAAGGTAAGGAGGCGATAATCCCTTTTGGTTTCGGGATTTATGTTTTGGCCGAATGGCCTTTAGAACTCTAATGGAATGTTTAAACCGATTGTAGGAAGGTGTGTAGCCGAATCTCTGGGATTTGGTGGCCAATCTAGGTAAGGCTTTAACATCTTAATAACCGTTTCTTAATCGTTCAAAAGCCGAAGGCTATTGAGATTTAGAGTTGATGATTGGTCGATTGTAGGGGGAGGATCAGCCTCGCATATCTTATGTTGGGATTAGCGTTCGTAAGGCAGAAAGGTAAGGATTGTGTTAGTTATGCGTTATCACACCCTTCGGGATTTATTGGTATAATGAATGGCTTTTGGTAATAACCTAAGTGTTGGTAGAATGTAGGGGCAAAGGGATCTAGTGCGATGAGACCGGATCTTTGGATTTAGTGATTACGTTAGTAACCAGGTGTGTAACACTTACACACTTCTATTAGTATAATATGCTTATTGTGTTACCGTTATAACTATTGAATCAGTGATTATGCTTTGTGGGCATGAGCTTAGAAACCGGGTAAGTCTCCTATTATGTGATTTCTGGTACATCATCATGATATGTACGATGCTATGTTATATGTTAGTTGCATGATCATTCCATATTATGACACGTATGTTTTGAACATAATGGTGGGTTTGATGAGAGGAGGGGGATGATTTATTTTAGACTATCACCAATGGTTTTGACCACACGACGGGTTGGCCTCGTCTTTATATTATAAATTGTGACTAAGTCCCAGTGGTTTTGACCACCAGTGGTTTTGACCACATATCGATTTGTGACTCGTCCCAGTGGTTTGGTACCACAGTGGGTTGGCCCCACGAGATTATTTACGGGGATTGTCATCGGTGGTTTTGACCACACGATGGGTTGGCCCCATCACTTGATTTGTGACTTGGTCATCAGTGGTTTTGACCACACTTATATATTTGTGACTACGGTCACCGATGGTTTTGACCACCGTAGTTTTGACCACGGGGTAGTTAAAGGAGATTGGATGGTTAGGTTACGGGTTGCATGTTTTGCATGATTTGCTAATGATTTGTGTAAGTGCTTGCACTATCGGGTTGAGGATTTATACCTTTGAGTCTTGGTGACTCACCCTTCCTTACATTTTTGAGATGAATAGATTAAGGAGATGGGCCGGGAGGACTCGGCGGCCATGCATGTTCGTTGGATTTTGATTTCTTTTAGTTACTATTTCAATTTTATTAATTTTCTTTAAATTTTGGTTTTGGGTCTTGTAATAAGGCCGCTAAGTTTTATTTTAGGTTTTATTTTTTGCTATTAATTTGACTATGTTGGATATATGGTTTCGTCAAATTAACAGGTAAAGCAATGTTTTCAAAACTATAACTCTTCGTTTGTCTTTAAAGCGTTGCCATCGGGTAACACCACTTAAAATATGATAACAAAGATATCTTGAATGTTTTCTAAAAACTTGCAGCAATAATTAGACTTCAAGCAAGGATTTCTAAACTTTTCGTACTACCAAAAAGGGTTTCCTAAGAAAATTATCTGACAAACTTTCGCTTTTAAAAAGGGTTATCACTCCGTGGCATGCCAGATCTGGTTGTGGTGTGTAGGCTGGGTTTGGGGTGTTACATTCCATGTCGAAGCCTGGTGGGCCATGGAGGAGTCTATTGAACAAGTTATTAGAGAATCTTGGGAGTCATCTTCAGGACCGCTAATGGAGAAATTAGAAAATTGCAAATTAGATTGAAGAAATGGGCATGTTTTAACAAAAGTAAGAAGGAGGGTTTAAAAAAGAGGCTAACAAAAGAGCTTTAAACTTTGTTGAAAAAAGAAAGAGATGATGAAACGATGACAATGATTATTGACACAAAAATCTACCTGAACATGCAGATTAATAAAGATGAAATGTATTGAAAGCAAAGAGCTAGAGCAAACTGGCTGGAGCTTGGGTATAAAAATTCAGCCTATTTTCACAAATGTGCAACAGTTCGAAGACGAGCTAACACAGTCGCCAAGTTGGTATCGGATGATGGAAAGGAAATTATCGATTGATCAGAAATAAACGAGACTGCCACTTTATTTTTTAAAGAACTTTTTACATCGAAGGGAGTTGTGAATCCATGCAATGTGTTAGCAGGCATTAAAGAAAGTATTTCTAATGAGATAAATGAAGGTTTACTATCTTCTTTCAGGAAAGAAGAAGTTCGGACAACATTGAGGGGGATGAGACTCATAAAGGCACCATGTTCGGATGGATTTCCAGCTTTATTCTTTCAGAGGTAATGGCATATAGTAGCTAATGATGTTATAGAGTAAAAAAAGGTGGTTGAATTAGTTAATAGGATGATATTGTGCTTATCCCAAAAGTTCCAAAACCCACAACTCTGGTAAATTTCAGGCCTATTAGTTTATGCACAGTCATGTATAAAATCGTGTTAAAAATAATAGTTAACCGATTGCAAGTAGTCATTCGAAATTGTATTGGCAAGGTTTGAGCGCATTTGTCCTAGGCCGACTTATTTCAGATAATGTGCTTTTAGCATATGAAATTTTACACATGTTTCGGCAAAAACAAACATGAAAAAAAGGGTATATAGCAATAAAGCTTGATATGAGCAAAGCTTATGACAGGGTGAAGTGAGATTTTGTAAAAGAAGTGATGATTAAGATGGGGGTTGCAAGGGAATGGGTGGGATTAATAATGAAATGCATTACTATAGTATCTTATGCGGTAAATATTAATGGAAGGAGGGGTAGATTTTTTCAACCTACTAGGGGACTTCGGCAGGGTTATCCATTAAGCCCATTTCTATTTCTTATATGCAGTTAATGCCTTTCATCTCTGATGAGAACAACAAAGAAAAAAGGTTTGGTAAAAGGAGCCAAGGCAAGTAGAAGAGGGCCAGAGATATCTCACTTATTATTTACAGATGATTGCATGATGTTTGGCGAAGCAACAGAAAAGGGAGCAAGGATTCTGAAAGACATATTAAAGGAGTATGAAAGCTGTTCAGGCCAATGTGTAAATTTTAGCAAATTTATAATTTTCTACAGTTCGAATACAAATGAAGAGAAAAAAGAAGAAGTGTCAACATTGCTAGGAGGAAGGAGCTCAACAATGTGGTGGGTAGACGAAAAAAAGAGTCTTTTCGAACCTATTGGACAGAATTGCTATGCGTATCGAAGGTTGGAGCACAAGGCTACTATCTCAAGGGGAAAAGAAATCTTTATAAAATCAATATTACAGGCAATACCTACTTATGCTATGTCTTGTTTTCTTTTTCCTAAAGCCTTATGCGAGATGATCGAAAGTAAGTTTGCTAAGTTTTGGTGGCAAAAAGGAGTTGGAAAACGAGGAATACATTGGTGCCAGTGGAGGTTTTTATGTCGACCTAAAGAAGAATGAGGTTTGGGGTTTAGAAATATGGCTCGGTTCAATATTGCCATCTTGGCAAAACAAGGGTGGAGATTGTTAAATAATCCGGATTCATTAATAGCGCAAGTTCTCAAAGCGAAGTATTTTCTGGATAGTGATTTTCTCAATTAGTTTCTGAGGAATTCGAGCTCTTATGTTTGGCGCAATATATAGGCGACTAAGGGTACACTGAAGAAAGGTCTGATTTGGAAAGTAGATACGAGTATGAGAATTTCAGTTAATGAAGACGTATGGATTCCAAATTATGGTAATTTAATATTAATGTCCGTAGTTGATAATTTGCAATATGATAAAGTTGCGGAGTAAATTAACATCTCTGAAAGAGACTGGAATAGAGAATTGATTGTTAATACCTTCCCAGAAGCAGAAGCTGAACTGATTCTCTGAATTCCCTTGGCGTTGGAACCTCATGAGGATTTTCTTGCTTGAAACGACGAATCATCGGGAGAGTTCTCAGTTCTGAGCACCTATAAACTATTACAAAGCTTTGATCCTACAGCTTATGCTTTACAAAACATTTATAAGGATTTTTACAGAAAACTCTGGCTTATTGATCTACCTACTAAAATTAAAATATTAGTATGGAAAATTTCTTGAAACTATCTACCTACTAGGGTAAATATGTCATTCAGAAAATTAGCAACTAGTACATTGTGCCCTCGGTGCGGTGAAGGAGAAGAGACAATGAATCATCTTTTTCGAGAATGCCCTATTTCAATGGCAGTGTGGAGAGTATTGTTAGATTCAAATTTTGTAAAGTTCCCAAATTCAGAGTTTGATGAGTGGCTTACCAAGGTCTTTGCTCTTCTCTCTCTAGAACAATGTAGAATCTTTTGTGGTGCGCTATGGGCCATCTAGGGGACAGAAACACTCGTATACATGACAAAACAAGCAGATCAGGTCAGGAGATTGTAAGTTTTGTCCACAGTTATCTTAGTGAACTTGATAGAGTTAGAAAAGGAACTCAAAAGGTCTCTAAGGTAGATATGAAATGGATTCACCCACCTGGAAAGGTAGTGAAAATTAACTTTGATGGTGCGTTCGACAAGAGAAGCAACCAATCGGCGTCCGGGATAGTTGTCAGGAATAGTAAGGGACGCGTTCTCATATCAAGTACAGAAATTCACAAAGGCGTGGCTTCCGCTTTTGCTGCTGAAACAATCGCCTGTCGACGAGCAACCCAAATAGGCATCGACATGAATAGAGAAGATATCATTATAGAAGGTGAATCGCTCTCAACAATAAAGAAATGCAAGACCACAGATTTCGACAAATCACAGATAGGGGCATACATACGTGACATTCATAGGATAAAATCTAGAGCCAGAAAGTTAAGGTTTGAGTTTATTCCAAGATCAACAAATAGTTTAGCCCATATATTAGCAACAGAATCATTGAAAAGAAAGAAACGATTTACCTGATCGAAAGTATACCCAGCTATGCCGAAAAGCAGGCGAGAAATGAAAGTGTGTGAGAGCCGGATTGAAAAGAAAAGAAGATGAAGAGGCAGAGGAGAGTTTCAAAATGAAAATCTAACAGTCTCAAGCGCATATAACTCCCCTCGGAAACTGATATCACCATTAATGAAAGAAATAAAAGATGTGATAGGATTTGACAGGCGAGAGTCTATCTGATTGGGCAATAGGTCGGTGGCATTAAAATGCATTCTAGATTTTTCTTTTTGAAAACAATTTTTAATTTTCGGGCCAACATGTATTGGGCCAATTTCAATTTTCCTATAGACTTTGTTATTTATATATTAAAAGCCCAATCTGCTTTTCGATTCAAAAAAAAAAATTGTTGAAGGAATAACTTTTAAATTTTCATGTATTATAAATAGGAAAAAGATAACTAAAATATAATACATGAAAAATAATACTTAATATAATACATATACTTGAATTTTCAAAAAAAAAAATGCAAACACTTGAATATATAAAAAATTAAACACTTCTTTTGAAAATTTAATATCTTACAATAACTTGTTGTCACACTTGACAAGCAATCACAAGCAACTTGAATTAAGGAGAAATTGCTCTTTAGAGTGAGGGATAACTATTCAAATGTGTAGAGCTCATCCATAAATTGTTAAAAGTCATAAGTTGTATTAGATAATAATGGTACGGGAGCTAAGCCTTGCAAATTATGGGAAGAATTGAGACATGATATGAACAAAAATTAAAATTAATGTGAAAAATGATATGAATATACTTACATTTTAAAATATGCATAATCAAATAAGTTAGTTATAAATTTATATAATTTATAATATTTTAAATATACAAAAGAATATAAATACATATACATAAATTTTATGTTTTGCTTTGGTTATTAATTTTATATTTTATCTCACTACAAGAAATGCAGACTTTTAGCGGCGTTTTTAGTGGCGTTTTAAAGAAAAGCGCCAAATACAAACCATTAGCGGCGTTAGAGAAAACGCCACAAAAAATGATCAATTGCGCGTTTATTTACAAAAGCGCTAAAAGATATTTAGCGTTTATTCTTAAAGCGCCGATAAAATCGAGCATTAGCGGCGCTTTTGGAAAAACACCGCTAAAAGTCGAGCATTAGCGGCGCTCCGGAAAAACGCCGCTAAAAGTTCGAATATTAGCGCTTCGGAAAAATGCCGCTAAAAGTTCGAGTATTAGCGGCGCTTTTAAAAAACGTTAAAGTTCGAGCATTAGCGGCGTTTTGGAAAACGCTAAAATTGAGCATTAGCGGCACGGCAAACGCCGCTAAAAGTTGAGCATTAGCGGCGCTTTTGGAAAACGCCGCTAAAAGTTCGACATTAGCGGCGCTTTTGAAAAACGCTAAAATCTGAGCATTAGCGGCGCTTTTGGAAAACGCCGCTAAAAGTCTGAGCATTATATTCTCATGATTGTTTAGGTTTATGGTTTAGCATATATAGTTTAGTGTGTAAGGTTTAGGAGCTATTTTAATGTTTAGGGATTATGATTTATGATTTACGGATTAAGGTTTAAGGATTTAAGGTTTAGGGTTTAAGGGGTATAATTTTAGGGTTTAAGGGTTAGGGTGTTAGGGTTTAAGGTTTGGGGTTTTAGAGTTTATGGAGATGTGTTAGGGTTTCATGGGTTAAAAGTTAGGGTTAATGGGTTGAAAGGTAAATGGTTATTTAAGGGTTTGGGGGTAATAGGGTTATAAGTTAGGGGTTAGGGTTAGGATTTCATAGTTTATGATTTGGGGTTTGGGTTTAGATTAATTTAGTGTCTTTTAATTTATATATTAAATAATTTATTAATGTATAATTGTGAAAGATATAACATTAATTTTAATACATTAAAATTATGATTCTAGTTTTAATTATTTAAGAGAAAATTATTTGTTAAAGTTACAAATTGCTAACTAAACAATTTAGAAGTTTTCATTTAAGTTACAAATTAAGCTATTAAAATTGATTTAGGGTTTAATGTTTAGTATGTTAATTTCATGATTTAGGGTTTGTTATTTTGGTATAGGGGTTTAGTGTTTTAAAGTTTGTTGTTTGGGTTTATTGTATATTGTTTAATATCTTAGTGTTTACCGGTATTAAGGTTTAAGTGTTTGTGGTTAGAGTTAAAGTTTAGGGTTAGGGGTTTAGGGGGAAATGGTTAATGGGGTAGGGTTTTGAGTTTAGGGTTTATGGGTTATGGTTTATGTGTTTAGGGTTAGGGTTTGGGGGAATGGCTAATGTGTTAGGTTTTTGATTTTAGGGTTTATAGTTTAGGGTTTGGGGTTATATAATAGGGCTTGGAGTTAAGTTTTTTAATTTATATATTAAATAATTTATTATATAATCGTAAAAAGAGATATTATGAATTTTTTATATAAATTATAGTTTTTTAAACCTTTTTACTTCATATTTTGGAATTTTTAGTTTGTTTTCTTACATAAAAAAATTATATAAAACTTATGGCATGTATCTAATTCTTTTAAATTAATATGACTCGAATTAAGTTTGAAAATTTATTTATTAAAATTTTTAATATTTAATAATAAAAATTAAATTTTTAAAATTTAATAATAAAAATTAAAAATTAAAAACTTAAAAATTAAAACTTAAAATTTAATATTTAATATTTTACTTAAAAGTTCAATACTCAAAATATAATAAAATAAAAATTCAAAAAATGATAATCTCACCATAATAATTTTAAAAGAAAAACATAAAAAATATAAGTTAAAATTGTGTAATAGTAAAAATGGAGTCAGTAGTGGCTTTTTTAAGCGCATATAAAATTCGATCATTTTTCCCCTGATTTTATTTCCCCAAACCCTAAATTTCCTAAGTCCAAAATTTCTCTACATCGTTTCTCAAAATTTCTCTACATCGAACGAGGAAACCCTTATTGTCTTTGCTAAGCAGAGTGAGCCGAACAAGCAGGACCTATGGTGTTCTGGCTGAAGGCAGCTCTTCTTGTACCAAGAATCCATTATCATTGTACCAAAATTTGATTCGTTTTTTTTTTTCATTTTTCTCAGAGCTTTTTTAAGCAATGACGAAGATAGTGGGAACTTTAGGCCCAAAATCTCGATCCATTGAAGTCATTTCCAGTTGCCTTAAAATTGGAATGTACAATCTTGTATTTGTTGCATCCATCTTCATTTTATAATTATGTATTGCAATTTGTTGCCTCAAACTCTAGTTTTATACAATTTTCTTGTTTTGGATAGTGGCGAGTTCGATTTCTCGTGGCATGATCCGCGTATCATCGTGAAACTTTAGAAAATTTGAAGGCTACCGTTAAGCTCACTAAGAAGCTTTGTGCGGTATATTCTTTGTATTTTGGTTGATATTTGTTAGTTATTTACTTTTCTTTGCTTCTTTGCTCTATTTTAATGCGAAGTATTAAGTGTAAACTTTAGTTTTCAATTTGGAAAGAGAATCTTTTGAAAAGTTTTTTTATGTGAATTTTGCGAGCAATTTTGTGGCTTACTCCGAAGGAGGGAGTTGACGTTCTTTGATTTCTTTGATGGAGTCATGGAGATAATGGAAATTAAGAAAATAAAGTGATTTCTATTTTTGTTCTTTTTTTTCGAGTTATGTTGGATCTTGTGGGTCTTTGAGATGCGAGGTTGTTAATAAAAGTGAGAAAGCTATCTCACTTGAGGCGAGATGCTATCGTTGTTTTGACACCGGATAAAGGACAGAGGCCTCTTGTAATTATTGCCAATCAACTTTGATGGATTGTCGAAGGTACAAACCTTGCATGCTACCTCTCATTGCATTTTGCGTATCCCATGTTTGTCACCCTTAAAAGCATCTGCATAAGCCTTGTTTCAATGCCCTTTGGTCACGAGGTTTAAGGCACAATGTCTTTTGATTTCTGATTCCATTGTACACGACTATATTTATAGATTATATCGAGTTCCCTTTAATTAGGGGTTGGGAAGCATGCATTTGCCATTGCACAATGATAATGGATTCTTGGTACAAGAAATTTAGCGTGTCAACATTTTCCGATTAGTTCAAAGGAATTTGTATTTGTATTTGTATTTGTTTTTAAATTGTGCCTTGGGCTTGTCCATTCACAAGAATTAGATTTAAAATATTTATAAACAATGTTGACCAATGAAGCAGTGATGACTAGTTAATATGATATTGTAAGTATCTTTTTACGATTTTTATATATATAAGCAGAAAAAGTTATCTACTTTGGGAGTGAGCATGGTATTGAGTGATGACACCTTTGTTTTTTTCTCTCAAAAGAAAATAATGAAAGGAAAAGAATATATTACCTAATTTCCAGCCGTGTAATTTGTAGGAAGCAAATTATAGATATTAATAAAATACTTACAGGTTTCATATGAAATCTTCTTTGCATTCACTTGTCGTTCAACCATATTTCTCTCCGACTTTATCCAACTGTGTTGAATCTCACCTTGTTTCATGGCTTCTTATGTTTTTGACAAATAATCGACTTGAGATTGTTACTAGACAGTAGCTAAAGCTATTGAAGATGGGGATCTGAAAAGCGCCGATGCTTTCCTTTAGAACATCTTGATTCTTGCTTGATCGGAGAACCAAGTATTGTGGAGATCAAAGCAGTGGTGAATTACTTTGTTTTCTTGAAAATCTTTAGTTGCATGAATCAACAAATTTTTTATGTTCTTTTATTTTAATAAGCATTCTAATAACTGTAGTCTACATATTAAGTACTAAAAGATCCAAATGTCTTTTTATTTTATGTATATGGGTAGTATAGTCTTGAGTGACTTGAGTGGCTTTTCATCTTAGTATTTCAAAATGCACCTTCCGTCACCATATATCATATAAATAATATGTGAAACTTTATCACAATTTATATGTTTGAATGCACTTCTATGAGATGTCGTTCACAAATGAAGAGTGTATGTGAATGTTTTATTTTTAAAATTTGTCTAATAATGTAAGTTGTGTGAATATATATCATGTTATGAAGAGTGTATGTGATTTTTGCCCTAAGCTAATAGTATATGTCCATATTGGATTGGAAGTGTTTGATTCATATGTACATGAAATTCACTTCTAGAATTGACCCAAAAATAAAAGTATATATATATATATATATATATATATATATATATATATATATATATATATATATATATATATATATATATGTATCCCTTTTTAACAAATTTGTGTTTTATTTGATGCAAAGATAAGATCAATAATAGACAGGTACAAGAAGGCTTGCTCAGATACTTCTAACACAAACACTGTTACTGAAATCAATGCTCAGGTATATATAAATTTCTTATACATGTATATCATATATACTATCATATGCTAGCATTTGCATGAAAAGAATGATACATATACGTGTATATCATTAACTGGGTATGAACTATGTAGTATTATCAACAAGAATTAGCCAAGTTGAGACAACAGATTCAAATGTTACAGAATTCTAACAGGTACTTTACTTTCACAAATTAACATTTCAATTTAAATTTAAAATAAAAAACTTGGATTTTTTTTAATTTGTGTTTGTTTGAAGGCACCTAATGGGAGATTCCTTGAGTTCCTTAAGCTGTGAAAGAGTTAAAGCGGTAGAAAACAGCTTGAAAGGGAATTACTAGGATCGGGTCCAAGAAGGTAACTTTATTTTACCTTCATTATTTTTTTTCTTTATTCATTTATATTTCATTTTCTCCTTTATGTTTTAATTTGTTTACATTTGGTGCAACAAAGACGAAATGTTGCTAAATGAAATAGAGTTTTTGCGAAAAGGGTGATTTGTTCTAACATATTTTCCAAGTTTCTACCAATTTTACGACATTTATTATAACTTAATTTAATATGCTATATCTATATATTACAAATGGACACCATGGCGTAATTTGAGTTTCAAGCCATATCCCAACAAATACAACAGGTGTGAAATTTCACCAAGGTGTCTTTTTCGAAAGAAATTTCTTCAATGCCTACCAACATGGGATCATTAAGCTTCATGAGAAACAACCAAGATTTCTTGTTTGAATAGATGGAAATGCCAATTTAGCCTTTCTCGTTAAGTGAACTTATATCACATGTGTGAAGCTTTACTTCTTTGGATGCCATATTTGAGCGTTGATAGGTAATTTTAAATATTCATTTAGTTCGAATGAGTGCATTGCTTTCTCATTGATCATTCGATAATTTGTTTCTTATTGCCATTGTAGCAAATTGTATGTTTTCATATGAAAAATTTGCCCAGAGGATAGTGATTTTCAATCTATATTTTCTATATACTTGATGCATGTTTTTCATGCAAAAGCTAAATTGTATCATTTTGGGATGTGGTAATATAATATAGTTCAATTAAGTGATATACTTATGGCTATGGTTCAATTTTGCTATTACAGCAAGGTGGGAATAATTGCTGCCATTAGAGATTCTGTAAGAAATTTGGAAGTTGGAACTCCTACTGCAGATCATGACAATTGGATGTTATCTTTGAATTCATGAAGGTATAAGATCAAGTTTATTTATTTGTTTATTGAATATTTTATAAAATCTTGTGTATCATCTATTCTACCTTTTTATTCCAATATTTAAATTGTTAAATAATTCAATTTTGAAACTAAATATAGGTTCCTTCAAAGCAAATACTTCCAATTCCAAGACGACCCGAAGTTGTTGCTTTGCTTACTTCGAGATTAACAAGATCAATAGCTTTGGAAGAGGTACCTTTTATTGCACTTTTCTCTTATTAGATGTAGACTTTTGCATTCTCTTATTTGTTTATACTGAAATGATGTTTGTGCACAGTTTCTATTTTCGCTTTGTTCGATTCTCTTTGCATTTTATGTAAAATGGGGATTGCTTGTGAAAGTATAGTTAAAACATAAATCTGGTTTTATCAAAAAACATAGATATTGGTTTTACCACATAATGATTAGTAAAAGAGGATTGTGAGATGAAACATGCTAGTTGTTTAAGATAATGGGAGATAATGCTGTTATAATGGGAGAAAAGATATTTCTCTTCGTAAATATAAAATAAAAATTAAAGTAAAGAACTTGATTGGATAAAAATGAAGCATAATGACATATTTGCAGTGTGCATTTTTTGAATTTAAGCGCCATCCTGTAGATGTATCATTAGTTAATCTGTTTGCTATGATGCTAATCTACATGACTTTTTTTCCTTCGCATTCACTTTATCTTGCCTATTCTCTTATGTCAAGATGCATTTTATGAAATTGCCTATTCTTTGGTGGATTTCGATTTCTAAACTATAAAATTGGTGCAGGAGGTCAATGGAATCAAGGTTCTTCAATCTGAAACTGCAATTGTGCAAAGAATTAGGTATAAAATTGTATCAATTATGGTTATGATGTATTAAAATGTAAAAGATCTGTCTAACCATGTGTTTTTCTTATGTGATTAAGTTCTTTGATCATTTGTTGGTATCAACGCATTACCTCGATCGCGATTTCTTATATGTCTTGTTCATGAATTTCCATTTTAATACATATTGTTCGTGAATTTTATTTTAATAAGTCTTCAAATTAAATTATATATTTTTAAATTGGATTTGTGGCGCTTTTATAATTTTTATTTTTTATTTTTAGGATTTTTAGCGGCTTTTGGTAAAAGTGTCGCTAAAAGTATAATATTTTAATTTTATTATTTTAGGACTTTTAGCGGCATTTTTAGTAAAAGCGCGCTAAAAGTATAATATTTAATTTTTTATTATTTTAGGACTTTTAGCAGTTTTTGGTAAAAGCGCTAAAAGTATAATATTTTAATTTTTTATTATTTTAGGACTTTTAACGGCGTTTTTGCTCAAAAGCCGCTAAAAGTATAATATTTTAATTTTTCTTATTTTCGTGATTTTTAGCGGCTTTTTTTGGAAAAGCGCCGCTAAAGACCATGACTTTTAGCGGCGTTTTTGGAAAAGCGCTGCTAAAGACCATGACCTTTAGCGGCATTTTTTGGAAAAGCGCCGCTAAAGACCATGACCTTTAGCGGCGTTTGTTGAAAAGCGCCGCTAAAGACCATGACCATGATCTTTAGCGTTTTTTTCACATAAACGCCGCAAAATTTTCTTGGCGGTTGTAGTAGCGGCGTTTTTGTGGCGCTTACAAAAGCGCATAAACACTTTTAGTGGCGCTTATAAACGCTAAAGGCAAAAAAAAAACGCTAAAATTACATTTTCTTTGTAGTGTCTTTACTATTATTTAAGTGTCTAATTGAGTTGGTGTCTTTAAGAATGCATCAAAACCTAAATTCTAAAACAATTAATAAATATTATTATAGGACATTTTATCTTTTATATTTTTATATCAAATCTGAAATAAAAATATATATAAAAACAAAAGTAAGGTTAATTTGAAATTGCATATTTCCTGGGAAAATCTTTTATCACTTTTATATATATATATATATATATATATCATCATAAAATTAAAAATAAATATTTCACCTATGATATTCATAAAAGTTAAATGATAAATTTCATATGTACCCATGTTTTTTTATATACATTCTATGCATTTTAATTTTTATGATAAATTCAATATATTAAAGTAAGGATAATTTGAAATTGCATATTTCCTAGGAAAATCTTTTATCACTTTATATATATATCGTAAAACTTACTTGATTAATTTCATACACCCCATTGGTTTTATGATAGTCATTTTATTTTTTTATGATAAATTTCATATAACCAGCCATATAAAAATAAATATTTTTTGAGTTCATTAATGGTTTGATTTCATTTTAATATTTTTATAATTAATTTGAAATAAAATTAAAATTTAAAGTGAAAACAATGATAAGAAAAAATTAAAAAAATTAAAAGAAATAAAATTATAAGTACCTCAATTAGATTTTTTTAATTAAAAAAATATCAAAAACCGAATAGATAATTTTCGGTTCAGTTTATTCGATTTTGGTATACAAAAATAAACCGACCGAATGTGCACCTCTAATTACGCCAAGGGGTTTTCCCAAGAAGTTCTCTCGAAAAGATTGCTGCAGAGGATGATTACTAGAAGTGACCTCGAGGGTTGAGTGCCCAAGGGGTGCACTTGAGGTGTAGGGGTATAACAAGGATAAATTAATAAATTAGAATTTTGTATCGGCATAATAACTTACTTGATCCTCTAACTTTACCAAAAAAAGAATTATTTTAACTCTCTATTTACTCTTTTTTTTTTCTTTTAGCCCTTATCTTGTATTGCAATTAATTATTTTTAAAAATATTTTAAAATATTTTTTAAATAATTTTAATACTTTTAAGATTTTAAATTTTTAAAATTTTAAAAATTAATTAATTATTAATGTAACATTCATGCCATTCACATGTTTGCCACCACGTCAACAACGTTAATGGGTGTTGACTTTTCCATCAATTTTGGGTAATTTGATAAACATAACAAGTTTAATGGCTAAAAGAGACAAAAAATTAAATAAAAACTAAAATATATATATCTATATTTTGTAAAGTTGGTGAGCCAAATAAATTATTATATTTTTGTATTTTGGTTATTAATTTTATATTTGAGTAAATTAATAGGATTGGATTTTTTGGGAGGTTTATGTAAGGAATATTGGGTTGGGCTGACTTTATATAATACTTAATTGACTTATTGAGTTTAGATATCTAAAATAAAAATTAATCAAATAAACTGTTCAAATTAAATTATTTTAGTTTCGGTTAATTCGATTTAACAGGAATCTTGTTTATCTCTATTTATTAATTTAAAAGTTATTCTTTACCAGACCTAATAAAATTTAATGACACATTTTACGTGTCCTAAAATCAACCCATTCCGATTCTCAGTTAAGCCATGGGAGATAACATTTATAGCTAATGAAAGCCTATGTATGATCAACTTTTCATTTTTGGCCGTCAGACGTCGATATCTAGAAGAAGGATTAACACTAGCTACTGCTACTCCAATGTACTCGGGCAATAAATGTGTTGATGCTTGTGGTACAAGAACAATTGGACTTTCTCTTTTATCAACCTAGAAAAATATATTTGGGCAATTTCAAGGGTTAGAAAAGTAATTCTCAAATTTAATAAGTTTTATTTTGATTTATATTAATCTTCTAATTTTAATTCCGTTAAACAATTTAATTTTTATTCCAATACTATTAAGAGGTGATGATAACTCTCAATTTTTTTTTTAAAAAATTATTTTTTAAAAAAAATTAGACATTCAAAATGAACTTTGACAAATAATTTTTAGATTCGTTTGAATCTAGATATTTTTGTCAAGACCAATGTAGTTGGTGCTCCCACTGGCATACTAATGACTACCTTGGTTCAGACTTAATCTAGACATAATTTTTATAATAATTTTATAATTTTAAAAATAATAATTTCAAAATAAGTTTTCATTTTCTTTTTATTTTGGTGACATGCATTTATTTTGGTTCATTCTGAACATGTATTTTTAATAATTTTTATGTTTTTCTTAAATTCAAAATTATTTTTGAAAAAATCTCAAATATTTTTATAATTTTTAATGCATTTTGTAACTTTCCTATAACTTGTTATATATTTTTTATATTTTTTCTAAATTTTATGCTTTTTATAAACTTTAATCAATATATTTTTTTGTCTTTTATATATTTTTAAAAATAATTTCTAAGCAATTAATTATATTGTGCTTTTAGAAAGTGCCACATCATCATTTCTTAACACAATTAAAAAAACTTTAGAAAGATAAAAGTAAAAAAAATTAAGAGACCAAAAGTTACAAGTTCAAGAATTAAATGTTACCTTATCCTTAGTAAAAGTCCAAGTTAAAGTATGTTGGTAATTTCCTTTAAAATTATCAAATTAGTACGTTTATTTTCTTTTAATCATATTCTATGTCACATTAAGGCAATCTAATCAACATGCCAAAATAACAAATTTTGATGAAGAATATTTACATTTTTAATGATTGGACTCAAATTCTTAAATAAAAAATAGGAGGATTTAAATTTTAACTTTTTAAGTATAAGAACTAAATATCAAATTTTGTTGAAGTATAAAGACTAACGGCATATTTTAACAAAAAATCTACCAAGAAAAAGCATAAACTACTCTTATAAATTGATCTCTATATATAAGTGTGTTATATCAGCCTCTGCACGTGTCACAGGTTACAAATCAAAGCCCATGACGATTGCGCAAAGATAGTCTCATATAGGTCAATTGATGAAATAGGGCTCCTTTAACCTGATTGATTTGACCCAACTCGTGGAACATATTGAGAAACTCATCTACTTGAAACCTTAGTGGCCTAATGAAACACTCCAATAAACCTAGAGTTACGAGGGTAAATAGTGTAAATCCTAAAGGGATAAAATTGTATAGAGTTTAAATCCCTTAGGACTCTCAATTGTAGATAGGTTTTAATCTAGACCGTCGATGTAACTCAATTTGTACCATTAGTTTGGGGGATCTCAACTATAAATAAAGGTCTTCCCCCTCATTTTGTAATCATTTCATTCATAGTTGTGAATATATTTAAGAGCATTTACTTAAATACTTGGTGTGCGCTATTTTTCCTTTAGCTTTGCTATTATTCGTTGCTTTTTCGTTTCGAGTTTGCTTTCGTTATATTTTGGTGCCTTAGAAAATTTCTACAAGAGTTCTCACTTTTGCAAGAGTTAGGTTAAATTAGGCAGATTCCGAACAAAGAAATCACCTAAGGCCACGTGATTTGTGAGACTAAAGTTCTAGCCCCGTAATAGTTGGTATTAGAGCTAAGGTTCGAAGGCGTCGATCGAGATGACAAAATGAGTACAAGATCAGATTGAGCCTATAGAGTCCCATGAGAGGTCTAGAAAGGCTAGCCAATTGAGGGACATGTTGTTCGCTTTGAAAGAATGAGTGGTCAATCTCGAGGTAGTCGAGGGATGCATTGTAGTGTTAGACTTGATGAAAGAGCAACTCAAGGAAGTTTTGTTGAAGTCTCTTGGTTCCAATGTGGAAGAGATGTGAGGGGTGCTCAATTCCACTACTGAGGAGCTGAAGTGAGAGCTTATTGTGTGTCGAGCCACCTTGGGTAGAGGAGTGTTGAATGCAACACTAAAACACAAGATAGATGTCCCCAAACCGGGAAAGTTTAAGGGGGAAAGGTCCACAAGGGAAGTAGACAATTTCTTATGGGAGATAGAGTAATACTTTCGTGTTTTGGGCATCAAAGATAATGATGCTAAGGTAAATATTGTTGCTCGATATTTTACTGATTTTGTTCTTTTATGATGGAGATGTAAGTCCATAAATGAAAAGCATTGTCAGGCTGTAATTGAGACTTGGGAGGAGTTCTAGAATATGTTCAAGGAGAAATTTTACCCCTATTATGTCGAGAAGGATATTCAGCCTAAGTTACATAAGTTTTTGTAACAAGGCACAATTCGAGAGAATGTGAAGGAGTTCGGTAAACTGATGCTCCAAATTACGGATTTGAGTGAGGAGGCATTCTTCTATTTCATAGATGGGTTAAAGCTATGAGTCAAACAATAATTGGAATGCCAAGGTGTCAAGAACTTCCGAAAGCCATATCGTGATAGAATTTTTAATCGAGCTTATTATGAGGAAAGACAAGTTTGAATTTTCCAAGCCCATAGAGAAGGGAAATTATGGGGAAAATGAAGAAAGACAAGTTGAGTATAGTAATGATAACGGTGCAATCACAAACCATGAAATGAGAAAGGAAGCCCAACAACCCGAAGGAAAAGAAAAGCGAGATAAAATGTTTCTTATGTGAAGGTTCACATATGGTAAAGGATTGTCCGAAGCGGTCCATGTTTTCTATCATCAAAGAGGATGATGATCCAAAAAAAAGTTTTATAAAGCTTGGTTAGATCGTGCGTAGGAGTTCGAATACAAAAGTGGAAATAAAGAATGGTAAGAAACAAGTGAAGTGTTTCTTATGCTGTGGTCCGCTTAGGATGCGGGACTATCCAAAGCGATCTAAGTTGTCCCCAGTCACTAAAGAAGATGAAGCGGAGCCAGAGAGTGAGCCTTTGTAACACCTCTAACCCGTATCCGTCACCGGAACAGGGTTACGGAGCATTACTAGAGTTTTCAGAACATTTATAGATAATTCATATCAATTACTATTCATTTTCCAATATTAACCATAACGTCCCTAGGACAGACTCTCAAGGCCCAAAATACATGTTAGGATCGGGTCGAAACTAAACCGAGAACATAGGAAAATTTTTGTGAAATTTAAAATTTTTACTCATGTACAGGGGTCACACACCGTGTGGGTAGGCCGTGTGACTCACACGGCCAAGTGACACAGGTCACACGGCCGTGTCCCTAACAAGTGTAACTCTCTAACTTGCAAACATTAAGGTGTAGTTTTCACACGGCCAGGACACACGCCCGTATTCTAGGCCGTGTAGTACACACGGCTGAGACACACGATTGTGTCTCTGCCCATGTGTTCAATTTTGAGCATTTTGTTTCTCAAATTTAAGACGCAGGGGACACACGGCCAACCCATATGCCCATGTCCCAGGCCATGTGTCACACACGATCAAGACACACGCCCGTGTGTCTACCCGTGTGGACGAAAATAGGCCATTTTAAAGCCACTTTTCTCACCCTTTCCACTATCAACCTGCATACAATACTTCCTTATAGCAATATAACCCAACCAAGCAACCAATTCAAGTCAATTATCAAGTTTTAAATCTAATGTGTCATCACACTACTCATTTGAATAATCTTACCATGTAATTCCATTCACTACTATTAGATACTATTAAATACATGTACATGAACTAACATATAAGTATAAGAGCCATTCATAACCATGTTACAAATTTACTTCCATTTTCATTCAATCCTATACATGCCATATAAACCGTAAGTTGTATTACAAAATCTACAGGTGAAATCTGGATAATGTGGCCCGATGTGTTGATCCGATCCTCCGAACTCTTGTTAATCTACAATGAACATTTAACACATAAAAGTAAGCTTATGAAAGCTTAGTAAGTTCATGGGCTTTAAAATAAATCTTATCGAACAAGAAATAACAAAACATTAAATAGAGCATTTCATTAATATTCCATGCCAATCACAATCTCAAATGATGAATTTACTTGATTCAGCTCAAAATCACAACTAATTAAATTTTATCACTTTAGTTCATATAACAATTACCAATTCTTGTCAAATTAGAGAACGTCCTACGGATTTGAGTACATAGTTTGTTAATGACATAGCCCAACTATGGTCTTACACATATATTTCCATGGCCTTGCCATAATCTTGCACATATCATAATACCAAAGCCTCAATATGGTCTTTCACATATACTGCCATGATCCAACTATGGTTTTACGTTTACAATGCCATAATCCAGTTATGGTCTTTTCATTGAAATGCTATAGCCCAACCATGGTCTTACATTCCACACTTTGCCATGGTCCAACCATGGTCTTATCCATCAATTCATCACTGATCATAGAACGATCGTACTCAATCATGCGTCTTACTCAATTTGAACTTCTGTTTCGATTTTCATTTTATCACAATAATCATGATTCCACAAAAAGATGTGAAATAATACATTATATAATCTCTAATTTTAGCAATCAATCATAAAATTCAACCATATGAACTTACCTGGGCCAATCTATAGAATTTGTAGAAAATTTAAAGACTAATCAACTACTTTCTCTTTTCCATGACTTTCTTTGAGCTCTTGGTATGGTGCAAGAATATGAAAGCCCAGCTTAAGAGACTTGCTATGGCCTTTTTTTAGCTGAAGAAATATGAAGAAATGTCTATATTTTTCAATTTGGTCTTTGTTTTATTTGTTTAATTTGCAAAATTTCTAATTTTGCCTTTACTTCATTTTATTTTCTCACCTATTTTCATGCCTATACCGTCCAGCCTATATACTTTTAGGCCTAATTGCCATTTAAATCCTTCTTATTCACTTCTTGATCTATTTAATCACAATTTAATAAATTTTACACCTTTTTCAATTTAGTCCTTTTTAATTAATTAACTATTAAAACGTTAAAATTTTCTAGCGAAACTTTAATACTAACTCAATGACACTCCATAAATATTTCTATTTATGGCTCGATTTATGAATTTCGATACCTCATTTTCGACTCAATTTACCTAATAAATTCTTTTAATTCACAAAATTCACTAATTTAAAAATATTTCTAATATCACATTTGACTCACAAATATTAATTTATTAAAATTTCAACTTACTCATCGGATTTAGTGATCTCGAATCACTGTTTCTGACACCACTGAAAATTAGGCTGTTACAACCTTTGAAGCTTGGGTCAATGATACTCAGTTTTGCTAAGGCAACAAGGGATCGCAAGTAGAAAGGGTTGTTGTTTGTGGATGTCGAAATTATTTTTTTATCGAGTTTGAAAAATGGGATCGACTTTAAAAGGAAACATGGAGTTGCCACCAATCCTTTTTGTTTAGGTGTGATCGGATCACTTATAAAAATATTTTGGCCTGCGAAATTCGAGAAAATGGGTTCGAAAGTCGGTTTCGTACGAGGAAGGATTAACACCCGTAACACCCAAGATTGGTACCAACTTGATTAATTAATGTCCTTATGTTGAAAACTTGAAAATATTAAGGCATGATTATTTTTAAAGAGGATTAGTTTGAATCGAATCTCAAGATTAACTCATTTCAAAGGAATAAAGATATCATACCCAGTACGTTAGGATATAACACGTTCATACCTCAACACCTTCAAAACATATAATTAAGAAGGGTGTTTGGGCTATTTGTTTGGACGAAAAATTGACACCTAGTACCTTAGGGCATAATTTTTCGACCTTCCAAACTCACAAATATTGCCTTACTTGAAGAAAAAAAGAAATTTTAAATGCAAATTATTAAACTCGGCTAAAAATGAATTTTACATGAAATGGAACATTTAGTAGAGACTTAAATACATTAGAATTCAAGGTGTAATACAATGATAAGATGCATAAACATTAATCATGAACTACACACAAATTAAATATCATATTAACAACATGCTATATAATTCTTTTTTTAAAAGATTAATTTATGTTGAATTTGAACCTCAAGATTAGCTCGTTTCGAAGGAATAAAAATATCATATCCAGTACGTTAGGATATAATGCGTTTATACCTCGACATCGAAATCATCTTTGATCTTCAAAATATGCCATTAAAAGGATATTTGGATATTTGGTTGAATAGAAAATTAACTCCCAGTACGTTAGGGCATAATTTTCCGAACTTTCAAACACACAAATATTGCCTTATCTTGAAAAATTTTCATGTACAAAATTTTAAAATTGGCTCCATATACAATTTTTAATACCATAAAACATTTGATAAAGGCTTGCATATATTGGAATTTGCAACATAAAATAATATCAAGAAGCACAAACATAGCATTAGGCATGAAATACATAAACTCAACATCGTACAAATGGACATAATTATAGAAATGATTTACGCACAAATACACAACAATGTATATAGATAACCATATATTAAAAATGTGTGAAATAAATAAAATGTGATCTCTACACTAATTTTAAAATAAAACGTATATATAAAACAAGTTTGAAAGCAAATGAATTTATATAGGTAGATTTAAAAGGCGTATATATATATATATATAAAATAAAATGAAATTAATAATATACATAAAATAATTTAATAACAACAATAGAAACCCGTAAGTTAATAAATGAATAAAATACTATACACAATAGTTTGAATATAATGAAACAATAATAATATTATTAACGATAATAATAAAAATGTTTAAGTAATGGCAAAATAGCAAAATAATTAAAGAACATAGAATATAAAAGAGACTAAATTAAAATGAAAGTAGGAATCTGGGGCAAAAATCGAAAATAAAAGAGAATCAAAAGACTCAAATGAAATGCGCGTAAACGATCAAGGATTAAACTAGCAATTATTCCCGATTGCGCAAATGTTACGTTTAAAGGGGACTAAAATAGAAACAAAACAAAGATTAAAGGCTAAATTATAATAAATAAAACTTGATTAAAAAAGAAATAAAATATGGAAGGAATAAAAGGGAAATTAACCCAATTACATAAAACACGGATCCTTCCCCGGGTCAGGTCACTCGCGTGGGTTGAGGTTAAAACGGCGCCGTTTTGAGGCCACTCAAACAGGCCTAAAACGACGTCGTTCCCATGACATTATAAAAGTAGAAAATCTTTAAAAAAATCATTTTTACTGTGTTGTTTCAAAAAAGAACAAAAGAGAAGGATTTCCATTTCTGCTAGGGTTTTTTACCCCTGTTCGCGCAGTCTAAAAGCAAGCTCTCCATTCGGCCACCATCGTACCACTGTAATCGACAGATGGCAGCGCGCGAAGGTCGATTCTCCTCTATTTGGAGCCATACCAAAGGGGCTCCACCATTTCAAAACCTAAATCCTCATTTAAACTTTGATTTTTGACGAAGAAAATATGGATCCGACGGCGTATTCCAATCGTAAGTCCCTTATCCCTTTTTTTTATTTTCACATGCAAGAAGAAATAATAAATCGAATGCCAATCGAACCAGAAAAAAAATGAAAGAAGTTGAAAGAGATTGAAAACGAAAAACCTTTGAATTTCTGTTTTGTTGATTTATTTATTTCTCTCAATCTTTGTATGTATTCCTAATAATGTCTAGAAGAAAATATAGTGGCTTGCTTCGGCTTTTAAAGGCCAAAATTGAAAAATACAATAAATGAAAATACAATTGTTTTTGCTTTGTTTTCTTTCTGCTGTTATTTGCTGTCACTGCTTGTCCCTTTCGCAGGTGTATGATGTGCAGTGGTGCATGGAGGAGTACGAAGGTCGTACGTGCGGATGTGGCAGGCTAGAGGCTTGTTGCGCTGGAGGCTGCTGAAGCGGCGCAAGGGAGGACTGACGCACCCTATGGTTTCCTGTTAGCATCTGCTGAAAATTGGCTCAATTTTGGGCCGTTTGGGCTTGTGTGGTTATTTTGTAAATTGGGTTGTCTATTAGGCTGAAATTTGGGTAGTGGTTTGGGCTAGGTTTAAGTTTAAATTTGGGTTTGTAATGACAGAGGGACTATTTTGGACTTTTATTATTTGGGTTTTTTTTATTTTTATTTTTTGTTGGTTTTTTGGGCCCCGAGCAAATTGGGCTTACTATAGCTACCCCCTCTTTTCTCATTGTCGTGTAACGAAAATGGAGCAAAGACTTATAAGAAGGGTCAATCTTACCCGGTCTCACTGAATCTCGACTTCTTAGCACTTCTATCCTTCAAGTAGCTTCATTCCATCCCACTGCATCTTCAGGAGCCTGGGAACTGACGCTTCGATCCCATTCAAATGTAATTTCAAGGAGAAGAGATTCGTAGTTTCAATTTACTCCAATGGAACTACGAAGAGATAGATATTCAGAGGGAAGAGATTTGTAATTTCAATCTTCTCACTGAAACTTCTCGAAATAAATTAGAATCCTCGCTGTAAACTCAGGGAGACGGATTTGTAACTTCAACCTACTCCGCTGGAGCTTCGAGGAGATAAGAATTCAGATAGAAGAGATTTGTAACTTCAATCTTTTTACTGAAAATTCTCGAAAATAAAGTTGGATCTTCGTTGTAAACTCAGGGAGATGGGATTTGTAACTTCAACCTACTCTGCTGGAACTTCGAGGTGGTAAGAATTTAGATAGAAGAAATTTGTAACTTCAATCTTCTTACTGAAACTTCTCGAAAATAAAGTTGGATCCTCGTTGTAAACTCAAGGAGACGAGATTTGTAACTTCAACCTACTCCGCTGGAACTTCGACGTGATAAGAATTCAGATAGAAGAGACTTGTAACTTCAATCTTCTTACTAAAACTTCTCGAAAATAAAGTTGGATCCTCGTTGTAAACTCAATGAGACGGGATTTGTAACTTCAACCTACTTTCACTGGAATTTTGAGGTGATAAGAATTCAAATAGAAGAGATTTGTAACTTCAATCTTCTTACTGAAACTTCTTAAAAATAAAGTTGAATCCTCATTGTAAACTCAGGGAGACGGGATTTATAACTTTAACCTACTCCGTTGGAACTTCGAGGTAACAAGACTTGTGGGGCTTTAGTCTGCTCCTGCAACTTCAGGATTGCCAGATCTACTATCTTCAATCTGCTTCGCTCAGGAAGGCAAGATCTTTGAATTCACCGATGTTGCAACAACGTCCTCTAGGGAATCTGTCCTGTAAAATCCTTTTTGTGTTTATGCTTATGCAAAATGGTTAGGATGCAATGATCAGAATGAATCTAATGCTCCTAAATAAATGTATTATAGATGACATTTGCATGAATGCAGAATGCCATGAGAATGGTCTTTTTACAAAGATTACGATGCAATGATCGGAATGAATCAAATGCCCCTAAATAGATGTGTCTTATGGATAACATTTGTATGAATGCAGAATGTCATGAGAATGATTTCTTACAATGATTAGGATGTAATGATCGGAATGAATCAAATGCTCCTGAATAAATGTGTTTTGCATGAGTGCAGAATTTTATGAGAATGATCCCTACTTAAGGTGTCATCGTTCATTGTTTATCAGGGTAATGTGTTGCCCTCTTGTTCGGCTGGTAGTCAACAGAAAACCCGAGAAAATGATTATATCTTGCTCAACAAACTTGCCCCACTGTAACTTCAGGGTTCATCTCATTGTGACCTAGGGGTATAGGATCTGAATCTCTTCCCATCTATCCCACTATGACCTCGAAATGTAGGATTTGTTTCTTCTTCAATCCATCACATTGCTATTCAAAGGTATAAGATCTGTATTATCTTCCATCTATCCCATTGCGACTTCAAAATGTAGGTTTGTTTCTTCTTCAATCCATCATATTACTATTTAGAGGTACAAGATCCATATCAGATTCCATCTATTGATCACTCCCCGGGTGACCCAACCAGATGTGTATGCATGATGCTCGCATGGATGCAGAATATCATTTTTTTCGAGAATGATTCCCGTTTTACACTTGGGTTAACAATGCCCATTTTTCGTCAAGATTGTATCACTGACGCAATACCTTTTCATTTTGTTCAATCGCCATTTTTGACCAAAAATCTAGAGAGATAATCTCAGTTTAGACTCTTCTTCCATCAATATTTCCATCCCTCACACTTGGTGAGTTTTCAACAATAGTCCTGTTTCAGTTTCTTATATCATTCAAAAGCTTCCAGAGTAATATGCGAAACTTCTTTTGTGAAAGTGTTATTAGTCCACTAATCGTTATTTCAATGCAAAGTTCCTGAAAAAGATCATAACCATGGACAAGAAGGAAATTAATTGGAAGCATAGCTTGAAACAAGCAAGTTAATCAAAGCTAGCAAATGCAATTAAGCATGGATTTTATTAAAGGCGTATCTTGAAAAGAATAAGGTAATCAAAGATACCAAATTCAAAATGGATAAGATTGAAAACTAGGTGGCCCAGATATCGCAGCCTGAGCTTCTCTGTTCAAACTTCTTGAGGACCATTTTAAGCTCAACATGTGTTTAGGAGATCTTAAGTACTTTGTCGATGCCCCAAGATGTAGTATACTTCTTCATTGTCAATTCAGGCGTAGCAAGACTGTTGTATGCCCTAGTTTTGGTCAAAATTTGATCCCTTTTTCGGGTTTTCAACTCAAATCCCCTTTGGTCTCAAAGTGCCCTTTGCGGGTTTTCGCCTTGGCCTCTCTTTTTCTTTCTTTTGTTGAAAATTTCTATTTTTCCTTTTTTGATTTTTTTTTGGAAAACTTTTTATTGAATCTAAATTCACCGAATTGGCCAGGTCCCTGAAATCCATTTTGGTCAATGTTTCCAGAACATACTTTTTTCACTACATAAGGTCTTTTCTAGCTTAGCCTCTATTTTTCCCTAAAATCCTTTTGTATATGCAGGATTTTCTTCAATATCCGGTCCCCATTTTGGAGATGAACCTATTTGTCGTAAACTCGCATCATCTGACTGCAATGAATAACTATTAACTTTTTCCTCTCAAATTTGATTGATCACCTCGGAATTGGATCTATTCTACCTTATCTAACTTCAGTTCTGATAAAACTCGGAAAAAGAAATTTTGACTTCAATGGGTGAAACCAATGAGAAATGTGTTGCCCCAGTGACAGTCCTGGCCAATGTTTGATAAGCATAGAGGGTAAATAGTAACTTCTGTATGTCAATCTTTACAAGTCTCAGTCTTTTTATGATTTTTTTTTTCTTTTTGGTTGCCTTTGCTGCACTGATGTGGTGCCTGATCTTTGAACAGACTATAAACTTTGTGCAATTGTGTGGTTAAAATGTGATCTTTTTTACCCTTTTTTTTGTGTTAGTATTCTTTCTTTCTTTCTTTCTCGTTTTTTTTTTTTTTTTTTTGTTCTAATGACCATTGACTTTGTAATATTGGCATAAGAAGCAACCTTCACCCTCTTAGTGAAGAAATTGGCACCCACGAAGATGAATTAGTGTCGGCTAAATGCTCTTGACGAGATTAGCCTCATAACATCTGTGTCCCACATGTAGACAAAATAAAGAAGGCAAATAAGTCCTATTTTCCTAAGTTTGGCATTTGATGCAATTTCCTTTTCTGGGTAGACCAGTAGCCTAAACCTCATGATTAGCTTGATTATTGTAGAACCATTAGCATGGGTTCTTTAAACACCAATCTTAACAGCATACTCATGTTTCAGTAACCTAGCATGCCTTGATATGACCGTGCGAAAACATATTGGAATTCTTGAGAATAACTTAATGATGTCTCGCCTTGTGGTGAATTAGGCTTTGATATTTGCCCCTTCTTAATCTCGCAACGTCTATTGACCTTTACAAGGTAGAGCCTATCTTGTTCTACCATCCTTAACAAATCAAAAGATAGGCTACAATCTCGCCATCTTCCAAGTCCTTAGATCCCTTAGAACCCATATCTCATTCAAAAAGGGAGTCAGTAACAATGTCGCTCATGTCATTGATATTTGGGTACCTATTGTAGGTACGAAGGCAAATTCCAAAGAATAAATGATTCTAAGGATGATTATTTTTATGGTATGGTCATGAATAAAGAATGAAAGAATATTCTAAATGACAAAAGAATGTACAGTATAAGATGTGAAGAAAAATATTTACTTAAAAAGATTTATTTTATTAAAATAAAAATTCTAAACACAAGCCCATTTCACAAAAAGATTCTTATCACTTCTGGGCTTAAAGCAACAAGCGTGTTTTGAATATTACTCTAGATTAGCTCTAAAAATACAATGAT
Source organism: Gossypium rotundifolium (assembly GCA_025506655.1). NCBI lineage: Eukaryota > Viridiplantae > Streptophyta > Magnoliopsida > Malvales > Malvaceae > Gossypium > Gossypium rotundifolium. Next base: position 154,050,594 of record CP106732.1, on the reverse strand, counting down.
TTCTTCCGCAGTTCTACTGTTCAAAACATCCCAAGTACGTAAAGGCAGAAGCTTGGAAAAGTCTATTCCCTGGTTCACCCTTTAGATGCATATTCAACAACGCCAGTATCAGGTTTCGCACCAAAGCCCTGAACTTGATGTGCTCCTAATCTCATGCCCCTATTCATCATGGTACTTATAATAGTTATCTTTTTAACAGCATGGTTGAGTAACGGATTTTCTACACCAGAGGGATCATCGAATCTTATAACTCCTATTTTGATGAATCTTTCGACTAATTTCTTAAAAGCGGTGTAGTTTTCTATCAAGTGCCCCGTAATTCCTGCATGGTATTCATATTGGGCATTCACATCATACCATTTAGGGTATGGAGGCTGTATTGGTTTCAGGTAATGAGGAGCTACAGCATGCATTTCAAATAAGCTCTAGTATAACTCCCTATACGTCGTTGGAATAGGTGTGAACTGGGGTTTTTCTGAGTTTGGTCTTGGACCGGGTTCTTGCCTTAGGGAGACCAGATAACTGGTAACTGCCTTCTTTGGCTGGTTAACTATAAATGGCTTCGAATAGCCCTTGTTATACCCACTCGTATTATTCACATCCTCGTCCTTCCTCTTCGAGGCCTTTGAAGTCCACTCTTCTTTTTCTTTTGTTTCTGTCAGTACAATCGGTTTGGCTTGATCATCCTTGAGTTAAAACTTGAGCCCATCAAGAAATTCAATAGTGTCGAGGTATTAATCTGACATTGGGGTTTGATAATGATCGGTGCCCCTTGCGGAGGCACGTCTGGTCAGACCGAGACACTCATTGGAGAATAAATGATGTCTTCATCATCATCCATACTGTCGACCACTGGATCACTCATTTTTCCAAGCCCTCCGACTAGTAATTGGGTTAACTGGCGCATCATATTCATTTGATCTCGCATATCTCGTTGAATTTTGGCCAACTGCTCTTGCATCAGTATTTGCCTTTACTCTAATCTCTCCAACCTTTGTTCCATGTCTTCTAGGTTAACTGAAATAATTTTTAATCAATTAGAGTTTTTCTACAAATTTTAATGCCTGTGACATAATGTAATGCAAATGCATGAAATGCAATGTAGATGCGTGGAATGAATGCAAAAAGAATGAGAGACGTTGATTCTGAATTCAATTCCATTAGAAGAACTTTTTTAGAAAATAGATTTCTTTACATAAAATGAATTATGTATGCGGCTTTGTCCTCATAGTCTAGGTGAAGACACCAATCCTTTTCTTCGTATCTAGATTTATGGTCGTGTCCCGTGAACTTCCTCAATAGATGCCTCCTCTAGCTTCTTTAAGAAAGTAAAAAAGTGACGGCTCTTGAATAGTCTTTATCGGCTTGAATCTTCGAGCAAAGTCTTGTATTCTTTTGCGGACTTATCTTGTTGTTTACCTGATTATATTTGGACGACCGTATTATAACCCACTTTATCAAGTAATCCATTCACTTATGACAAACTCTTCTATTTAGTAATCGAATATTAATCAACACCTTCTTTCTATGATGATGTAATGCAATGCAATCAAAAGAAAAGAAAATACGTTAGTGCAAGAGAAATAAACAACAAAGAACACCTGACCGGGTGACCACTAGGGTTTGGCGTGGCTCTATCTAGGGTATGCTCTTAGGGTTGCTATATACGGCTTGGTTCTAAAGAATGAATACATGAACAAATAGATTCCTCAATCCTCACCTATTATAGGCTCATATGGATCGAGTTCGGTTCAGAATACATTTCCCTATGGCCATGCGGAGATGAAAAACTCACGAAGCACATAGGTACAGATGTATCACGGAAGCAGTCCACTAGCCCATGCAGAGGTGAAAACCTCACAAAGGCATAGTTTTTCACTCCCACTTAAAGCTATGACCACAACGGTCATGCAATGCAATGCCAAAGTATTTTATGAAACTCGACATTATTGCAAATGCATTGAAAGAAACATGATTTTTCAAAACAATCTTCCAAATTTTCAATCAAAGGACAAGAATTAATCAATTTATGGCCTGACTCTCAACCATTTCCCAGCGGAGTCACCAAGCTGTCGAAACCATTTTTTTATCGGGTTTGAAAAATGGGGATAGACTTTAAAAGAAACATGGAGTCGCCACCAATCCTTTTTGTTTAGGTGTGATCAGATCACCTATAAAAACATTTTGGCCTGTGAAATTCGAGAAAACGGGTTCGAAAAGTCGGTTACATACGAGGAAGGATTAGCACCCCCGTAACGCCTAAGATTGGTACCAATGATTAATTAATGTCCTTATGTTGAAAATTTGAAAATATTAAGGCATGATTATTTTTAAAGAGGATTAGTTTGAATTGAATCTTAAGATTAACTCATTTCAAAGGAATAAAGATATCATACCCAGTACGTTAGGATATAACACATTCATACCTCGACACCGAGATCATATTTGATCTTCAAAACATATAATTAAGAAGGGTATTTGGGCTATTTGTTTGGACGGAAAATTGACATCTAGTACGTTAGGGCATAATTTTCTGACCTTCCAAACGCACAAATATTGCCTTACTTGAAGAAAAAAATAAATTTTAAATGGACATTCTTAAACTCGGCTCAAAATGCATTTTACATGAAATGGAACATTTAATAGAGACTTAAATACATTAGAATTCAAGGTGTAATACAATGATAAGATGCATAAACATTAATCATGAACTACACACAAATTAAATATCATATTAACAATAGGCTATATAATTCTTTTTTTAAAAAGATTAATTTATGTTGAATTTGAACCTCAAGATTAGCTCGTTTCGAAGGAATAAAAATATCATATCCAGTACGTTAGGATATAACGCGTTTATACCTTGATACCGAAATCATCTTTGATCTTCAAAATATGCCATTAAAAGGGTATTTGGATATTTAGTTGAACAGAAAATTAACACCCAATACGTTAGGGCATGATTTTTCGAACTTCCAAACACACAAATATTGACTTATCTTGAAAAATTTTCATGTATGAAATTTTAAAATTGGCTCCATATACAATTTTTAATACCATAAAACATTTGATAAAGGCTTGCATATATTGGAATTTGCAACATAAAATAATATCAAGAAGCACAAACATAGCATTAAGCATGAAATACATAAACTCAACATTGTACAAATGGACATAATTATAGAAATGATTTACGCACAAATACACAACAACGTATATAGATAACCATATATTAAAAATGTGTGAAATAAATAAAATGTGATCTCTACACTAATTTTAAAATAAAACGTATATATATAAACAAGTTTAAAAGCAAATGAATTTATATAGGTAGATTTAAAAGGCATATATATATAAAATAATATGAAATTAATAATATACATAAAAATAATTTAATAACAACAATAGAAACCGTAAGTTAATAAATGAATAAAATACTATACACAATAGTTTGAATATAATAAAACAACAATAATAATATTAACGATAATAATAAAAATGTTTAAGTAATGGCAAAATAGAAAAATAATTAAAGAAAATAGAATATAAAAGAGACTAAATTAAAATTAAAGTAGGAATCTGGGGCAAAAATCGAAAATAAAAGAGAATCAAAGGACTCAAATGAAATGCGCGCAAACGATCAAGGATTAAACTAGCAATTATTCCTGGTCGCGCAAACGCTACGTTTAAAGGGGACTAAAATGGAAACAGAACAAAGATTAAAGGTTAAATTAAAATCAAATAAAACTTGATTAAAAAAGAAATAAAATACGGAAGGACTAAAAGGGAAATTAACCCAATTACATAAAACGCGGATCCTTCCCGAGTTGGATCACTCAGCTGGTTGAGGTTAAAAGCGGTGCCGTTTGAGGCCACTCAAACAGCCTAAAACGACGCTCGTTCCATGGCGATAAAAGTTGAAAATCTTTTAGAAAAATCATTTTTGCTGTGTTGTTTCAAAAAAGAACAAAAGAGAAGGATTTCCTTTTCTGCTAGGGTTTTTTACCCCTGTTCAAGCCATCCAAAAGGGGGCTCTCCATCCGCCACCATCGTACCACTGTAATCGGCGGATGGCAACACGCGAAGGTCGATTCTCCTCTATTTGGAGCCATACCAAAGGGGCTCCGCCATTTCAAAACCTAAATCTTCATTTAAACTTTGATTTTTGACGAAGAAAATAGGGATCCGACACCAATCGTAAGTCCTTTGTCCCCTTTTTATTTTCACATGCAAGAAGAAAGAATAAATCGAATGCCAAAACCAGAAAAAAATGAAAGAAGTTGAAAGAGATTGAAAATGAAAAACCTTTGAATTTCTATTTTGTTGATTTTTTTATTTCTCTCAATCTTTGTATGTATTCTTAATAATGTCCAGAAGAAAATAAAGTGGCTTGCTTCGGCTTTTAAAGGCCGAAATTGAAAAATACAATAAATGAAAATACAATTATTTTTGTTTTATTTTCTCTGTTGTTATTTGCTGTCGCTGCTTGTCCCTTTCGCGGGTGTATGATGTGCAATGGTGCGTGGAGGAGTACGGAGGCCATACGCGCATGACGTAAGGTTTGGAGGCTTGTTGTTGGAGGTCACCAAGTGGCGCAATGGAGGATCATGCGCACCTTTGGGTTTCCTGTTAGCATCCGCTGAAAGTTGGCTCAATTTTGGGCCGTTTGGGCTTGTGTGGTTATTTTGTAAATTGGGTTGTCTATTGGGCTAAAATTTGGGTAGTGGTTTGGGCTAGGTTTAAGTTTAAATTTGGGTTTGTAATGACAGAGGGACTGTTTTGGACTTTTATTATTTGGTTTTTTTATTATTTTTTTGTTGGTTTTTGGGCCCCGAGCAAATTGGGCCTGCTACAGTGTACATCAACATTGCAAGCCAAAGTAGGATTGCTCTTGTTGATACGGGGGCATCTGATCTGTTCATTTCATAAAAAGTAATGGGTAAACTTGGCCTCTTAGTTAGAAAATCGACTAAGAAGATCAATACGATAAATACTGAAGAGATCCCAACTGTGAAAATAGCACGAGAAGTGGAGCTACAAATCGGTGAGTGGAAAAGGTAAGGAAAACTTTAAGGCAATTCATCTAGATGATTATAATTTCTTTCTTGGCTTGAATTTCCTTGACTGGATTGATGCTTATGTTGGTTCCTTTTGTCAATTGCATATGTATCTTAGGTACTCATCAATGACAATGCATGGTGCCAGTGAGACGTAATAAGAAGGGCGGAACCATGGTATTGTTAGCAATCTAACTAGTCAAAGATGTTTTGAGTGGTAGGAATATTGACTTAGTAGTTCAGAGTGCTAAGGAGACCCCTTTGAAAATGCTAGAGGTATGGCAAATCAATAGGAAGCCTGTTGAGTTATTAGTGGGGCTATTACCTATGAGAGAGGTGGGTTGTACATCAGACTTTGGGGAAAAAGTAGTGATGTAAATTGGGCATTTGAGACGAGTAAATTCTATGAGTGAGGTACATCCCAAACACTTTTCTAATGTTTTTCATTTTGACTTACTGTTGGCTTAGCAATGACACAAAGAACCTTTCAGTGTTTTGAAGCGGGTAAGCCAAGGGGCTTACAAACCGGAGTTGGCGGGAAAACTCAAGGTTAACCTAATATTCAATATGGGCACGTCAAAGCCTATTTGTGTGAATCAAGGGGATCTCGACCGAGGCAAGTCACAATGTGGGCAAGTAAGAACGACAGGCTCTTGCAAACAAAATGTACCAAAAAAGAGCATAACAATTTGAGTTAGAAGATGATAGAAGCCGAGGCAAATGTTCTGAGAGGCAAGACCACCTGATAGAAAAGCTAGTCAAAAATCGACAAAGGCATCAAGAATGTTCTGAGGCGAGTCAAACAAGTGCCATTACGATAACACAACAATGGTGTTACGAGAATGGATGGGGGAGAATGTCACAGGCTGTGAATTTAAGCCCATTAACTAAAGTGCAAAGAATGTTCTGTAGAGGTTAATTGATGAAATAAAGCTCATTTAAGCCAATTAAACTAGCCCAACTCGTGGAACATATAAAAAACACATCTACTTGAAACCTTGGCGGCCTAATAAAATACTCTAGTAAACCTAGAGTTATCAAGATAAATAATGTAAATTATAAAGGGACAATATTATATAAAGTTTAAATCTCAATTGCAAATAAACTTATCTTTCGATGTTAAAACTCAAACCATAAATAAAAATCTTCCCCCTTATTTATAATCTTTCCATTAATAGTTGTAAATATATTTAAGAGCATTTACTTAAATACTTAGTATGCTCTATTTTTCCTTTAACTTAGCTTTTCTGTTCTTCGTCCCTTTTCTGTTTCGAGTTTGCTTCCACTATATTTCGGTGCCTTAAAAATTTTCTACAAGAATTCTCACTTTTGCAAGAATTAAGCTAACTTAGACAAATTTAGAACAAAAAAATCACCAAAAGACACATGATTTGCAATACTAAAGTTTTAAGCCAGCGACACATGCTCAACGGATCTAAGAAATGAAATGGAGAGTGATAAAAGTAAATACATGATATATAATAATTAGTTTTTTAAAAAATATCCTTGGTAATGAGCCCATCCGCTGGCAATTCAGGTGGTAGTAAGAATGACAAATCTCACCTAGAAAAAGAATACACCCAAAACAACACCAATAATCATCATGGTGGAAATCTTTAATGTAAGCTCTCAAGAGGAAGCTACATTAACTGTGACAGCAATTTGAACTTTTCCTTTCCCCCTCAAATATATCTCACTCAATAGGACCAGACATTTCAAAAAAATGCTACATTCAAAGATCCCTTCCACAAATAAAGATCGTAGGTTAAAACATTCTACTAAGGTCCACTAAAAAATACAATAGGGCTTAAAAAAAAAAGGGGGAAAACAATAGGCTGGGGCAGGGCTAAGAAGTGCATACAACATTAAACATGAAACAGATTTTATAAGCATTAAGCCTCAGGAAAATGTTAGCAAATTCCACTGCATATAAAGGTGAGAAGTTAATATCTAAAAGCAGCATTGCTTATTTGGGATTTCCATTTGCGATAAAACCTTAGAAAGTTATAACTATGAAAGAGGTTTAGGTAAAGAATCCATGCTCCAACTGCTCTCAAATCAATGTCATTGCTGTTAAAAGCGACAAGTAAAAATGCAAGTCGTGCTTTAGTTCTCCAGAACTTTTGGGCAGAAGCATATCAGAATTAGCAAAGACAAAAGCAACCCAAATTTCAGCCCACAATGTCCCATATGAAACTGTCGGATGCCTTATATTTTAGTTTAGAGTTCGACGAAATTAGCAGAAGTGAATAACAGAGAATATACTGTATTGTGGATTCAATTTTCCTATTACTATATACAGCCCCCCGACTCTAATGTCAAATGTCCCAAGAGGCAAATCCAGGTACCATTACGTTCTCTTCATCATGGATGTCTTGAGACACCACCATGCAATTGTGTTGCCCTCAATTGGGACTCATCCTGCAATAATAGGGGAATACAAATATTCAATAACAGATGCCAGCTCAACAATTTTATTGGACAAATGTTTTCCAAACAAACCTGCAAAGCATAAGTGAAACTAGCTGAAGGCCGATAATCCAATTGTCCCTACATGAGAAAGCACAATAAAGAAACTTTTATTGTCATAACCATTTTAACATAACCAAAGTCATCAACAAAATGGCATTACAAAATTTCATACCAGACCATGCATGCTTTGTTGAGTGCCAAAAAAACTGTCATGGCCGGGTGCCATAGAGTTCAACTGTCCCTACAAATGCAACCCAAAAAGATTAGATCATCATGTTCTTTTTAGCCAATCCGGGCAATGCTGGATAGATTGTGGTGCCTGGATTCAGATTAGACCAAGTTCAGGATGTTAGACTTCTCAAATTTATTGGGGTAATGATTTCATTTGTGTTGGGAAGCTGTTTGGTTGGGTTTGCTATTGTCATTTTTCTCTAACTGATTATTTTGGTTATAAGGCAAGCAAAACTTACAAGACCCTGCATGCTTTGCTGATTAACATAATAACCATCATGAGGTGGTTCCATCAAGTTTAACTGTACCTGCAATTACCCCAATTTAAAATCGTTGCTAAAACTACAACAGTTTTAGAAATCTCCATAGGTTTTCAAATTAGTAAAATATGAAATACCAGTCCTTGCACATTCTGTTGTGCACCATAGTAGCCATTAAGAGTTATCCCATCTGAGCTCAGGTTCTCCTACACAGATAAAGACAAAATAACACAAAGCCACATTAACTTATTATGAGAATCCACACCAAACTGCAGGAAGAATCAGATGCAGAACCATTTTCAATACTTCATTTTTCAGTAAAATTCAATAGTACAAAGTTTAACCCATTATGATTACCACTTAACATCACTGTCCATAATTTATAGTAAAGTTCTTTATTAAAAGACAGTAGATAAAGTTAACACGACACAAAGAATAAAGTTAATATAGTCATTTTCACAGCCCAATGCACCATAGTATAGAACATTTACATTACAACGCAACTAGAATGAAGCTATAAACTTCTTTTGTAAAATGAAAATAGATGAAGTGTACAACATGCAATGAATAATGTTACTAAAATAATTTCACAGACCAATAACAATGCAACAAGAAAGAAACTATGACATCCATCATGTAAAAAGGGTTAAGCTAGGACAAACCATTGGCTGCAAGTTGTCCTGGGTATCAACAAACATGAGAGCTGGCTCTGATTGCCCCTGAAACATAAAACTCCTTTCTTGAATGATTGCATTTTTGTGCTTGGGGACTAGTGGCAAGAGTAACAACATTAAAACATATACACATCAACAAACTTTCCAATTTCACAACTAACCTTCCGTTTCCTGTTTGTGCTCTTTTTTTTACTTGATTTTGAAGCAAGACTCCCTTGATTTTTTTCTTCTGCTTCACGAAGACCTTGAGCATGGCCAGTAGATTCTACCACACTGAGACAAGAGTTGTTAACATTGACACAATTTTTCAAAGCCTCTACCAATACACAAAAAGCAATGTTATAACTCTCTTCAGACAATGATCCTTCCTCACTCAGTTCAATTGCATGTTTGCACAAATCATTGTATCGTTGCACCCTTGTTTGCACTTGGTCTGTTCCTTCAGTTGTTGATTGCCCACTCTTAGCATCCTTAGTCCACCTCTTCAATATATAATGAGGAGGAATACTTGTGCGACCACACATTTGGAGAACAATCATTGCATGCCGACAAAGAAAACCTCTGTATTCAAACAGGCGACAGCTACAAGAAACCTCTGACTTTTCCTCATTCCATATTACCATAAAATTTTCATCCTTTTCACAGTCTTGAACTCTAAATGGTATAGTTCCTTGATTTTCATTTTCCCTTTTGGGATGGCAACCAACTACACCCAAGACTTCAACTTGGAATCTTTTGAATATTGCATGTGTATAAACAATTGACATCTGTTTTTCCCATGGTGATGGAGATCTTAGTGCTGGCTGTTTCTGCCAGGTATCAAAATCAGCAACAGCTTCCTCTTCATATCTATTTTGCAGAATAGCCCCATACTGTTTCACAAACTCTTTCAGAGTAATTTTCTTATGGATATATTTATCAAAGAAGGAGTTCATACTTTCAGAACGCTGACTTGTAGACATTCCAGCAAGAAAGACATTGTCCATGAAAGCAGGTACCCATCTTTTGCGGTCTTCATACAATGATTGAACCCACTCATCATCTTGGAGTTCAAATCGAGTTATCATTTTCCACCATCGCATATCAAACTCTTCATCAGTCCAAGATTTGAAAATGCATTTGTTGAATTTAGGCAAAAAGTTTTCATGTGGCCCAATTACATGTGCTAGAGATTTGGGAATCTTTTCTAAAATATGCCAAAGAGCAAAGCAATGGCGCGTGTTTGGGAAGACCTCTTCGATTGCAGCCTTCAGTTCTTTGTCTTGGTCAGTAATTATAACTTTGGGAGCTTGTCCACCCATTGCTCTAAGCCATGTCTTCATTAGCCAAACAAATGTGGGCTTAGTTTCATCAGCAAGCAATGCACATCCAAGTAACATAGACTGGAAGTGATGGTTAACCCCAACAAATGGTGCAAATGGTAATTTCTCATTGAATTTCACATAAGTGGTATCAAAAGAAACCACGTCATTGAAACTTGGATAGTCGTTCCTGCTTTTAGCATCAACCCAAAACAAATTTCTCAACCGTTGCTCCTCGTTTAAATCTATTGCATAGAAGAAGTCAGGGTTCTCCTTCTTGATACGCTTAAAATATTCCAGCATAATTTGGGCATCTCCCTCATCCACAACCAAGTGCCTACCCTTATCAAACTGATTTTTTATGTCACTCTGAATTACAGTTTGATATCCACCAGACTGTCTAGACATCTCAACATACATCTTCCTCGTCCGTTCACTAACAGCATTTAGAATGTCAATATTGTTCTTTTCAGCCAATTTTACATTCCGATAGATTCGAAAATGATAAGCAAGGGCTGGCAAAAGTTCATGATTATGCTCCTTGACAAATTCATGAATAATCCACTTCCCATCCGGCCTTCTTTTCACATGCATACTGGCTTTACAGTCTGTCTTTTTTACACTTGATCTTCTACTGCTACCCACGTCTGATTCTGGTGTGACTCCATATCTGGAACATGCAAATTTAGCATCAATAAATTCCTTAGATTTCTTTGAACGCCTACTGTTTTTAATTGAGGTAGTAAATCCCATGGACTTGGCATATTCCTGATAAAACGAATATGCTGCCTCGTGTGACTCAAATTCGATGCCATTATGTGGCTCAAATTCTGCATCCCCTTCAAATCCGACAACAGCCCTTTTAGAGGTATCAACTATCCCACTATCTCTACTACGTGCTGTTTCATCCACAATATCAACCATATTTTCATTTACTCCGTCATTACAAGCCATGGCATCTCTGCAATCCACCATATTACTAATTGCATTTTGGTTTTCCACAATCTTTATCATGATTACCAAATGGTAGCTACCTCCCTACTTTCATGAGAAAATCCACTTTCCAACAGATAATCCAGTGGTACCTGGTAAAGACCCAAAATAAGGACAACTTTTACAAACCTAATGTCAGTAACAATGAGACTGCATTTGGTCATAACTAAGCTACCCCGAATTATAAACACCTATCACGCAATATTTAGGTTATTGGTTCGATTAGCATGCTTAAATTTGACCCGTACTTGGTGAAAGGAAAAAAATGTATATCAAAAGCAAGTAAGTCAAACAACGTAATCGAAAATAAACTTCGTTCGAAAGAAAAACAGCATTCAAAAGGGGGAAAAAAGAAAAGAAAGAACAGAATACTAAGAAAACTAACAAGACCGATAACCCTAAAACTATATTGATTGAACTGTCACAAATTCAGACGTGGAAGCAAGAAATGTTAATGAACAGTATATTCACAATTCAAAAGAAAACTAAAATTAGGGTAAAAACATATTCTCAACAAACTGAAGAAAAAGAAAATTACATACACCAGAAGAAGCAAGGTGCTGGAGAATAAATAAATATATATATATCGCTCGTTTAAGGTTGCAGTTTAAGTTTTGACTACGAAACAGAAGAAAAAAAGAAAATGGAGGAGAATTGATGGCTAAAGGGGAGCAAACTCGGCGATGGTGTGGATTAAGCGAGAGATTGCAGGGTGAAATGAGCCAGAGAGTTTTAGATATTTTTCAGGATTGTGGAATTTGGGAATTTTACGTACCAAATAGAAAATTGGGAACTTTAATATTTAGGTCTAAACTTTAATGCAAAAATGAAAAGATTTTTTAAATCGGTTGTTGTGATATTTTTAAATAAAAAATATTTATTAGCTATATAATTAAAAAATTATAATTAATTTTAATTTTAAAAAATTAACAAGATTAAAAGTTAGACCTGAATTTTAAAATTTAAAAAATAGAAAAATTAAATTTCATGAAATAAAAGTACAAAATTAAATTTTAATTTTTAAAATCGAAGACTTGTGACATATTTTAAACTTTTATTTTAATTACTTGATGTTGAATGGTTAATGAGAAGATTAATGTGGCAACTTTTAAAACTGACATAATAATAAATATAGCTTATAATGTTTATATATTATGTCAATTTAGTCTTAATTTTAAAAATTTAGTTCTTGATATTTATACATTATAAAATTATCTTATTTTTACATGAAAATATAATTTAAAACATGATATGTAAATTAGAAATAAAAATAGATATAAAAATTATTTTATAATTAAACTAGACAATCCCCAAATATATATCTTTTCTTGTACTCCAAATGACTAAAAACTTGGTATGTTTCAATGATAATTAATTCTTTTTGTTAGCTTAAGTTGAAATAAAGCGAATCAAAGTCTAAAAAATTATTGGTTTTAAATGTTAGACATACAATTGGATTGAATTAACTAAGTATTTTTTTTTTGAACAATTAAATTGGCTATTCTTTTAGGTTATTATGTTTCTTTTTGTTGTTCATTTTTTTTCATTAAATCACAAAAAAAGACAATATTAGTAAGGGTCACAAAGAAGAGTAAAACTGCAAAATGATCAGATCACATAATGTGTAAACATTGACAGTTTATTTTGTTTTAAAATCAAGACTAAAATGGAACAATATATAAATATTGAGAGTTAAAGTTATTATTATACTAGTTTTAAAAGCTCACGTCAACTTTCCATCATTTAACCGCAAATGATAAAAAAAAAATCGAATAATTGGGTGACTATATTGTACATTTTATAATTAAATGACCAAAATAACTTACTAATAATTAGGTGACTTCTAACATAGTTTACTCTAATGATAAATTTATGATATGAATGAATATATATATATATATATATTTCTTATACTTGAAATTATTTGAAGGATAAATAAGGTTTTGGTTTTGAAAGAAGGTGTCTTAAATGTTAAAAGATTGCAATGTTAGTAATCTCATATTATTAACAATTTAAATAGAAAATTCTTTATAATTTACATAATCGAGTTAGATATGTAATCTATTGGATAAGTGGACTTATTTAATTTTATGTATTGTTGTTTGTAACTTCAAAAGAAGTGCATTGGAACTTGGGCTTCAATTTATTCTTGCAAATAGTTTTTTTATATATAATGATTATTTTTATTTTCTTTGCATATGAATAAATATATTCGAATAGACAACTTTCATAAATGACTTATATGGAATAAAACATAATTTTTCTAAGAAATTATATGTTATGGATTGAGTGATGTCATTTTATTATTATATTTTGTTGTTTTAAGATTTAATTGTATCCTACAAGCAAAATAAAAGTCTTAAAACAGTTACGCTTTAAGTCTATATTTTATATTATTTTCTTGCACCACAATTTTTTCTAACATTAAATTCAAATTCCAAATATTTGTTTAAATTCATTTTGGTTAAAATCCTGTAAAAATTAAAAACACTCTCATAATTATATTTATTGCTTTATAAGAAGAAAAATCGTAGTCATTTTTCATTCGAGTTGATTTATGAGATCAATTATGTTAAGAGCTTAAATATTATTATTGTAAAGATGATCATATTAAGAAATAATAAAATATATTATATTTGTAATTATACACCTATTAATATCTTTTATCATCCAATTATGAAAGATACAAAATAATCACATCGTGTCAATTTAGAACTTGAAAAAATTAGTCCTTAATATTTATATATCATGTCAAAATAATTCTAATTATATAAAAATTAAAATTAATTTATAAAAGTTTCAACAATTAATTTTAAAAATTCAAAAAGAAATTATATCCATAAATTTAATAGAAACTATATAAAACTTGTTATGATTGGATGCAAGTTGCAAGCAAGGGCGTAGCTACTAGTTCCAGTTCCTTCTAAAATAGAAAATTTTCATTTAGGCCCATTTAAAATTTATAAAAAAATTAAACTAGTAAAAGTAGAATTACACTTTGTCTCCCTAACAATGATTAAAAATTTGGTTTAATCCTTTAAAAAATATAAATATATAGATATTAAAATGGTGAAATTGTATTTTTACTATCGTAAAAATATACAATTTAATTTTAGCCCCTAAAAAAATTCTTGACTTTGTCCCTGTTTGCAAGATTTTAAAAGTGTGAATAAGTATAACTTTGCAATATTTAGGATAAGTTATCAAATAAAATAATGTGAGAGCATATTACTAATGAGAACTTGTTAAACTTTTCATAATTCAAATGTGCTCTTGCAATAGCAATACTATGAAAAATGTTTTAAGATACATACTATATTAATATCATGTTTACTTGTGGTCGAATAACTTATTTTAGTATTTCCCTTAATCAAGTTAGTGTCCGATTAACTCGTGAGACCAACTCAATCATAAGATATATATTAAATTAATATCATGTCTACTTGTAGTTGAATAATTATTTTAGTACTTCTCTTGACTAAGTTAGGATCTGGTTGACCGTGAAACTAACTCAATAAAAGTCTTAAATAATAGTATATATATTATACTTAATATTTATTTAATATTTAAATTACTTATTTAATTAAATAATTTGATTCAACTCATCCAACTAATGAAAAGACTTTTGAGTTTCAACTACCCACTTCCTAAACATCGAAAAAGAAATATAATGTACCGTTTTTTCCTATATCATATTTGTATTATTATTTTATTTAAAGTATTTTATAGGTTTTTTTTTACTCAAATAATATAAAATAATAAAATATATACTAAAATAGGATAAGCCTCCCATTATTTACATATCTAGACAAATTCAACAGTGTACCATCGATGCCGCCTGAGCAATCGACAGCACTAGTATCTGACACTAAAAATATATTTTATACATGTAAAATAGAAAAAAAAAAATTTATAAGACCGTCTATGTGTCAGCGACACCCGAATATTTTAAAATAATTTTTAAATTAAAAATAATTAATTAAACAAGTATTGGAACCCAAACCCGTGATCGACGGGTCACATTGGTGGCAGGCCGTCAGGTCGGTGCCGCCTGACAACCCAACAGCATCAACCTGCCGGCTTGCCACCAATGTGACCTATCGGTCACGGGTCTAAGTTCCAAGACTCAATTATTTTAAAAAATTGTACTTTTTGTTTAAAAAATTATTAATAGTATAAAAAAATAATATTATGATGATTATAAAGGAGATTGGTTTAGTCCCCCCAACCTCCCTCAGATCAGTCATCGAAAGGGGAAAAAAAACCAACCCCCCTCCGGAAAATAAGAAGAAAAAGTTAGTGTTAAAAGTGGTAAGGTTATTTTTCAGTAGTATATTTAGTGTTAAAGTTATTTTTTAGTAGTATAAATAGTTATTTTTTTAGTAGTAGTTTATTTGTGTTAACAATGTATTTAGTGTTAAGATTAGTACTAATTGTGTATGCTTATTTTGTAGTGTTTGTTTATTAAGATAAGTTTGATTGTATTTTTGCAGTTTTGGAAAATGAATGGAGAATCAATTTTTTGCAGCCATTCATTTAGATGGTATTATTTTAGAAACAACCATTGGTTGTATTTTTGAAACTCGCCAGAAATTCAGAATGAGGTTCCATAGGAATGTGTTCATCGGTGATATGAAAGAGAAGGTTAGTGCAAAAATTTCTCCATATTGTGAAAGGAGGAGGATGAAACTATTCTACAAATTTCCAGTTTCATCAAATCCTACCAAATTTACCGAGATGGAAATTTTAGACAATGATGAAGCCGAGACAATGGTCGCACGATATTGCCCGCTAAGGAAGGTGAACACTGAACCGATTCAATTGTTTGCTGAGTTAGTCGATGCGGAGCTCATTGAAAATGTAACTCCATTAAGTCAACAGTATAGAGTTGAAAACCCGTGTACAAAGGTTCCTAGAGCATCCATTGATAGGAGGTTGTCTGTGTGTAATTTTGACATCGATCTCAACGTTGGACGTTCATATCAGTACGGAGGTGGAGCCACATCGACATAGGCCCAAAATCCAAACCATGTTCCTTTACAAATACATCTAGTCATTATTGAAACCGATGCACATGGTGAAGATGGATCCTACAATAATGGTTGTTCTGATTATAAAGGTGATCAGATAATAAACGATGTCCCGGATGATATAGACGATGAAGGAGCAAATGATGGAAATGATCACACCTCTTCAGTCAAAAACTCGAGTCATGGCATTGTCATACGCAATGATCCCGTAGACCATATGTCAATTGTCGATCTCGATGCGATGCATGTTTCCAAGTTCCCCATTACTAAGACATAATACTTGCTCATCTAATGTTAGGAGATCTTGAATCAAAAGAGTTATTTGTGGGTCAAAGATTCGTGAGCAAAGACGAGTGTATCAATGCCATCAATTGCTATAGTATGAAGGTGTCTGTAGACTACAAAGTGGTTGACTCTAAACTGACGGTCTATGTTGGTGAGTGTTAGAAGTTGACAGAAGGGTACAGGTGGTGGGTGCGAGCTGCATTTATCTAGATGTCCTAACAGTGGGAGATACGAAAATATGTTAGAATTCATACATGCACTTTTGCACGTATGACATATGACATATGACCACTGCATGCTTGATTCAAAAACCATTTACAACTGCATCTTGTCAATGGTTAAAGACATGTCCACGATTCCTATATCAGTGTTGATTGTCGAAATGCAAGAATGGTTCCAGTACCGAGTTTTATACTGGAAGGTATAGGTGGCTAAACAAATGGCCATTGATCAGTTGTACAAATATTGGGATACGTCGTACAACAAACTCCAATAGTAGGTAGCCACAATGCGAGAGTACGTTCTAGGACTACCGTTAAGTTGAAGGCGTTGCCTTATTACAACCGGGACTACCAACTACATCTGAGGAAAAAACCATTCATCAAATATTTTGGACATTCGATCCATACATTAGGGCATTTCCCTACTGTAAGTCACTTGTGTAGGTAGATGATACTTGATTGTACAGGAAATATACGTAGATACTCATCATTACGATTGCACAAAACGGGAACCGGAACTTGCTATAGATAACCTTTGCCATTGTTGAGAAAAGAACATGAAGTTGTGGGAATTTTTCCTGATCAACTTGCGCAGGTATGTTGTTACTCAGGACAATGTTTGTATCATTTCTGATAGATCAAAGGGGCTAATTGTCATGATTAGGCGTTCGGGTGTTCCGTGGAGATCCGTCAAGTGCATCAGACACATTGCGATAAATTTCCATAAGGAATTCAAAAATGCGGATTAGCACAAACAAGTTGTAAAGATGGGTAATTATCTATTTTATTTTTTAAAATATGTTTAAAGTCTGTGAAACAACACATAACATGTTTTAACGGTCCAGGGTACAAGCTAGAACCACATATGTTTAGATGGAAACTAACTGATCTTCAGGCTGATATGCAAGGTCAAACCCAAACTATATTACAAGAGTGGTTTGAGAGCATGGAGCCTTGGCAATGGGTTCAATTTTTTATAACAGTTTGCGATATGATCATATGACCACCAACCTGGTAGAGACTATTAACGCAATTTTGAGGTATACATGACATCTCTCAATTTCATCTATTTTCTCAACTTTTTTCTACCAACTTGCAACATTGATGCCGAGAATGAGGCTTAAATAAGTAAATCGGATGAATGCGGGGTATGTCTATGTCGAGGCGGTTAGGAAGGCAATGGAGGTCAATGGTCGGAGAGCAAGGACCATGAACTTTCAATTATATTCTCATCATTGTGAAACCTTTCAAGTGATAGAGACCGTCAGTTGTCGGTCGGGTATCACGCCTAGGTCATACGAAGTTGATCTCCCAAACAAGCGGTGCGACTGTGAGAAATTTCAAAAACTTTATTACCCATATGTGCATGTTATTGTAGCATCCGCTGATGCCTCCATCAATGTCGCACAATATATCAATAAGTTGTACACATTGGAACGTACATTATGTATTTGGGGAAACGAGTTCCCAATAATGTGGGTTGTGTCAACATGAAAAGCTCATTCGCTGACTTTCGGGATAGTCCCAGATTGCAGTCTACGGAGGAAGCTCAGAAGTCGCCCACATGTCACTTGGATAAGAAATGGCATGGACATGTGGAGAGGGTCAACACTAAACATTGTGGCATGTGTAGATCAATATGTCATAATCAAAACAAATGCCCATATCAAAACTACCACTAGGGACAATCGTTTCAGTCGATTGGAATGTGAATTTATGCATCCTATTTTGTATTGAATTTCCATTCATGTATTAACTTCCATTATTTACATATATTTGCATGAACTTGATTATTATCTATATTTACATGAACTTGTAACATATTTGCATGAACTTGATTGTCACGTATATTTACATGAACTTGATGGGCACGTATACTTAAAAATATATCAATCATTTCTTTAACATTAGACAAACTTTATAATGAAATAAATTTATAAACTTTAAATAAATTGAACATTAAAATAATCTGAATTAAAACCATAAAAATTTATGGTTTGATGGAGTTGTCTGTGAGGTGTATCGTTGTGGTGGCCTTCTTTCACGTTATGGGTGCTCCCGAAGATTAATGTCCATCTCACTCAAACCAACATTCCTATCACCCATAGGCGATCCTCGAGGTGTACTGAGTAAACTCGAGAAATCGTGTGTCACAAAAGTTTGCTCGGGAGGGGTGTAGTACTGGGATTGCAATGGGTTAAATATGTTAAACATCATTGGTGAGCTGAGTTTCTGATAGAAAGAACTGCAACCACCCATCTTTAGGTGTATTGCCTAACCCGAGTACTTCGGGGTGAAACTGCAACCTCCCTAATTTTGGATGATAGGAACTATCAGTTGAGTGTTTGTATGACAATAAAGTTGTCGACTTGGGTGGTAGAGGAGGATACGGCTGACGAAGTCGTTTTTGTAGGGAACCTCGTCGTTGCAAATATGGATGGACTACTATCAATCTGCCACTATATAAGTAGAGCAACCCATTCGCATGTACCACTGCTGGTAGTTCCTTAAAGGAGTGAAATCAGGAAAACATGATTCCAAATGAGGTCTTCTCTCCAACTGGATGTTCCAATACACAATATTTGGTTGATGCTCTAATTCCCAATTCTTTGCATGTTTCCCCTTTTTGTCAATTCCGTAGACATCAGCGCCCAAATGTATAGGAACGTCCAAAATATATTAATGGTACCGAATTGATGAAGCACCCGATCCTTGAAGTACCAATCCACCATTTGAAAATTGATCACGGGTGCATTAACACACCACAAGAGTGCGTGGACACTAGCCGACAGAGGAATGACGAAAGCAACGTCCGGCGCACTATACGACATCCACTCGAATTGCACAATTAAACACATGATTAAAATACTAATAACAACATAATTAAATAAATAAACTAATTATATGACATTAATATAATTTAATTTTATGAAAAAATCACCCCATCCCCGATGTATGCCTCGATCATCTATCAGTATACAATGGGTGTTTCTGACTTCCCGATATTCGGACAAGTATACCATCTAAAAATATAAACCAAACTCGTAAGAACATATTTTTATTAAAAAAATAAATCTTGATCCAAGTTTCATTTTTTTTACCTATTCACAAGCAGGAACACATGTACTTTGTGACCTACTGATGCTAGAAATGACATCATGTATAACGCTTAGGATTGTAGCAGTATCATATGCCACATATATCTTGTGTTTTGTGCTTTGTCCTTCGGTAAAGCTCACGATACAACATCTTTATTACTATTTGAACCCTAGTTGTAAGAACGAGTACATTGCAAATCAATTAGTAAGGGCAGGTACATCAAATGGACTCTATTATTATTAGAATTCGGCATAAGTTACCCTTATAAGCTACAGTAATAGGCCCGAGCAACAGACATCTTCTCCCTCTCGGTCGCATAATTCGATAATGTTTCAAAATTTGCGTTCAGCCACGAAAATTTTAAACCCATAAATTTAGTTGTACCATCATGGGAGAGCATCCAAGCAAGTTATAGCAAAGCGCCGTAAGATCTACTATGTGGCGTGAATCGATTACCGCATCACTGTCCACGGGGAGCCCTAATTACATTGCGACATCCTCCAGTGTGATGGTGCATTCCCCACACGAGAAATGAAAGGTGTGCATCTTTGGGAACCACCGCTCAATCAGTGCCAATATCAAGTCGCCCCTTAACTCAAACGCACAAATTAATGCCGCTGATCTAAATCCCACGGCATCTAGGTAGAACATAATCCGTTCGTCTGACCGATAGGTCGGACCATGGCCACGTGGCTCAACACGCGGTACACATCCTAATCATATTACATTACAGAATTGGTTAATATCTCACAATTAAATAAAAAATTACGTGCAACTATTATGAAAAATTACATGCAACATTAGAACATTTTTTTACCGGCAATTGGATCATCCTTGCTATGTGATCTTCTGCAGTAATTAAAGAAGTCATATCGATATCTGTACAAACAATTAAAATTTTAATCATCAACTTAACAAATAAACAATATAAAAATAACGGCCCATTTTCATAATCAACAAAAATCTAATTAATCAAACAAACATATAATATTCACTTTTATATCTTAAAATATACAATTTATTATTAAAAAATACAATAGTCAAACTAATTTTAATATTACTTTCAACACAAATCTATCTTAATACAAAATTCTAACAACTCTAATAATTCTACTAAAATAAACATGCACTACCAAACCTATCTTAATAAACATACACTACAAAATTGGCATACACAATTCTATTTTTTTAAAACTATAATACTACAAATATCTAAACTAATACAATTCTAATTATTTATATACTATTAAAAAAATACATACCTTTTTTGGGGGGGAATTTACCTAAAAATACCGAAAAAATAATAAATTTATAGAAAAGGGCCAAAATCTGAAATATTTATGGAAAAGGGCCATTTTTCCACAAAACGTGTCCATGTCAGTGCGTTTTGTGGGGAAAAAGTAGGAAAGCGCTCTATCAAGGGCGTGCTTTCCTGCTGCAACGGTAAAAAAATTTTTGACCGTTGGAGGCCAACGATAAAAAAAAACTATAAAAACCCCTCAACTCTTTTATTTTTTTCACACATTAGTCCTATATCATCTTTCTCTCAACTTTCTCTCAAAATTCTCTTAAAGTCCTTGAAACTTACTCTCAAATTTCAAAATAGTCCTTTAATATTTACAAAAAAGCCCTTTTTTATTTTTTAATATATTTTTTTGATAAGTTATAAAATTTTCGATCGTATTACCAATGGCCGGGGAATTAATTCTTTTAAACGATAAGCACATCTCTGTCGATCAAATACAAATGGTAAGTTTTAATTTTAATTTTCAATACTATTTAATATTTTTTAGTTTTATGCAATTTTAATTAATTTTTATTTTATAATTTTTTAAACAGTCTGTAGATCGGGTGTTGCAATGTTATATTCGCAATATGCATGGTCCCCCATCGTCGTTGATCGAGAATTACCTGCGGGAAGTGAGTTTTTGGCATGTGGCCACGATAGGCCGGGGGTGCAAGTTAGAGCTGAACTTAATCAGTGCGTTGATAAAGAGGTAGAGACCCGAGACGCACACTTTCCATCTTCCATGCGAAGAGTGTACTATCACTTTAAAAGATGTGCAGCTGCAATTGAGATTGCCTGTGGACAGGTCCGTAGTCACCGGGTCTACAACTTCTACCGATTGGACCGCCGTATGCTACAAGCTTCTGGGTGCCATTTCGGATAACATTCATGGAGGTCATATCGAGATAGTCTGGTTACGAAACACATTCCCAGAGCCGAATGATGGTTCGATCGAAATAGAAAGAATACGATATGCTTGGGCATACATTCTTGAGATAATTAGAGGCTATCTGATGCCGCACCTGTCTAGAAACCTCGTACACTTGAGATGGCTGCTAAAACTTGTTGATTTTAGAGCAGCTGGCAAGACATGTATGTGGACCTTTGTACTTTTTGATCTCCCATAAACATGTCCTTTTCCTCAACGAGGCCATGATTTTTCATAAACATGTGTCATCTTGCACTGCACATTTCACCTCGTACTTATCGAGCTTGAATTTAACCATGTGGTAGTTAACCCCGTTCTTAATGCTGTATTGTTTCAATGCACGAAGAAAAGCATCATTGTTGGAAAACTCGTTACCAACTTTTAATTCACCGAATTCAACGATATACTTGTACGGTCATGCGTCCGGTGTGTTAGTTCAGGAAACTTCAATACATCGTCTTGAGATAGATCAACATTATGCATGTGGGCTGGAGGCGAGTACGCCCTAAATAGCGGATCTTCTTCTTCTTCATCTGAACCGCCCTCAACATCTTCAAGTACTATTAGAATAGGCTCCGGTTCAGAAAATAATCCAACTTCTGCACCATCGGGCCCGGGCTCTCGAGGTGGATCCATATCGGACTCATTATCCGACCCACCATAATCTGTAACGAACAAGGACCTCTCACCGGTGGATGTCGTGGGGAGTACATTATTCCTCCTTAAACATCTTTCGTAACGTTCCCAATCATATGTGGATTACCAACCACTAGAAGTTGATGACATTCCCCAATACGTATTTCTATCATCGGACGTTGAAGGAAGGATATGCATGTCCCATCCACCAACCGAGTGTCGTGCAGGGGTTATGTTTTCCATACTACCATCAAACACAGGCACTTCCATATTCTGCCTCCCACTAAGCAGTGTAGGCTTGGGGTCGTGTATTCCCTAATGTAAGTAGATGTTGAGGTCAAAGAAGATCACTTGGCAATGAAAATTGTACATATACCTCAAGATAGAGTGATCCACTGGCAAGATGAGTCTCCACTATTGTCTCAAACCTCCGAGGACCTTTGATGTCGAATGATTCATATCTCACCGGTTCAACCGAAGCGCAAAATCTATACTTAATAGACTGAACTTTCATTGGCGTTGTTCCGAAGATTTTACGCCTAATTCTTTTGCGAAGTTCTAACAAGTCTATGTTCCGATTAAAACCCAGTCGCGCTGTGTTCTCCGATAAAAAAAATAACACTATTTTCGGTGTCACAAACCTCACCATCGTAGTAAATAACAGTATTAATACGTTCACTCATTTTTAGTTTCTACTTTTCTTTTGCCTCAATTTTTGTTATGCAACCTGAGAATGAAATTTGGCTGATTTATAGTCATAATTTTACCGGAGACTACTGTAGTAAAAAAGCGTCCACGTGGGAGCTCTTTTCAGTACTCTTGCTGACAGTGCATCCTGTTTGAAGCGTTTTTGGAACAATTTGTTCAAAAACGTCTTCTCAAAATTTTTTTACCGGAGACTACTGTAGCAAAAGAGCGTCCACGTGGGAGCTCTTTTCAGTACTCTTGTTGACAGTGTATCCTGCTTGAAGCATTTTCGGCACTATTTGTTCAAAAACGTCTTTTCAAAATTATTTCCCTAGATACAACTGTCAAAAAAATTCAAATAATTTTTATTTTGCTAATATATTTTGCCCAAAACCCTAAACATATTTTTACTAAACCCTAATTAACCTATAATCTACTAAAATTAATTTTCTCCTAAAACAATCATAAATCTTAAATTTCATACCTAACACTCCTAAAAAATCATAAACCTTAGAAGGCAAAACCTTAAAAGTGCTTTTCATCCTAATACTAAAATTGCACTGTATGAAATTTAAAAGCGGCTAAGGTTTATGAAAGGTCGCTTGATTTAGGTTTTAGGAGATTATAGGTTAATTCGTTTAGTAAAAATATGTTTAAAGGCAAAATATATTAGCAAAATTAAAAGGGCTTTGATGATGTGGCAAAAAGCGCTCCCTCAAGGGCGCGCTTTCCTGCTTTTTCCCCACAAAACACGCTTACGTGGAAGCTTTTTGTGGGAAAATGGCCATTTTCGTAAATATTCCAAATTTCGGCCATTTTTCGTAAATTTATTATTTTTAAACATTTTGGGTAAATAGCCCTTTTTGGGGAACCTTGTGCTGTGAGGAGGGAAAGAGGGACCATCCAAATGTTTGTAATAAATAATAAATAATAAAAAATATAAAATAATTAATACTAACCTTTTAACAAAAATAACATGCCTTAATACTAACCTTATTAAATTACTACTAAAATATAACTTAAAAAAATACAATACACATTATACTTTGTTTTTCAGGGAGCTTTTCACACCAATCTTCAAAAAAAAAAATCTTTCCAATTGAACAATCCGTGGGGGTTGGGACCAAACCAACCTTTTTATAATAAAGAAAATAATATAATAATATTGAAACAAAAAGTAAAAATAAAATTAAACGGGTATTGGAACTGGAGTCATGATTGACGAGTCACATTGGTGGCATGTCGTTAGGCCGATACCGTCGAGTTGTTAGGCGGCACGGGCCTGACGTCATGCACCCGTTGGTCACGAGTTCGAGTTCCAATACTCGTTTAATTAAGTTTTTACTTTTAAAAAATAAAATTTATTTTAAGATATTCGGGTGCCGCCTGACACATTGGTGGTAATAATTTTTTTTTTTTGTTTTACATGTATAAAAGACCCAATTTTTTTGGTGTCAAATACTGGTGCTGCCAATTGCTTTCACCCAAAAAAATTTTTTAAATATGATAATTGAAGCAATGATTGGTGGCAGAGGAAAGGGGTGTCGCTGATTGCTCAGGCGACACCGATGGTAAACTGTCGAATTTGCCTAGATATGTAAATAGTGGGGGCTTATCTTACTCTAGTATATATTTTATTGTTTGGGTAGAAAACCCATTTTATAAATATTAGGGTTAATTGTACTATTATTCACTAAATTATGAATAAATTTTTATTTTGGTTACATAATTAAAAAGTTACAATTTGGTCACTAAAATTTTTAAATTTTTTTTGTCACCCAACTATTAAGTGGCACTTTTAAATTAGTATAATAATTTTTCTCCTTTTTTATGCTTTCTATCAATTAGGCCCTTATTATATTTAAAATGATAAAAAATAATTTTTTTGAAAAATTTAGAAAAATCTACAAATAAAAATACAAATACAAATAAAAATAAAAATAAAAATAGATAAAAATTTTGAAAATAGATAAAGTGAGAGAAAGTAAGAGAAAATTGTTGTTAAATTGTCAAATTCTCTCTCTTTATTATCTGTATAAAATATTCAAAATTCGTTCTTTAAGAACACATAGAAAAATAAAAAGTATTAATTAAAATTATTAATTCTCTATTTTTTAGCCCTTATGTTTTTCACATAACATTTTCGTTATAAGAAAAGAAAAACAACAAATTATAATTTATTTTACAATTTAAAAATAATTTAAATGAATTGAAATTTTGAATTGTGTCTAAAAAAAGAAACTTTTGTGGTAAATTTTTTTAATTTTGGCTAAAAATTGACATTAGAATTGATTTGACAAATCTCTATGACATCAGTTTGGGATGTTCTTTAAGAGCATGTAACTTGATTTGAAGATATTACTAATTTGGTTTTAAGAAATACTGAGGAAACACGTGAATGATCTATCATTTTTTGTTTTGTTTTTTATTTGTTATTTGATTCTGATAAAATTTTTTTCTCATGCATATTAGTTATTCAACAACAATATTTTTGAGATTTTATTTTCTAGAACTTTTATATAGCATTTTATATTTTTAAATAATTTTGAGTTTTTTTTATAATTTTGTATAGAATTAAAATTAAATTGATAGAAAATATAAAAATTGATAACTAAATTTATTATTACACTAATTAAAAACATGATACTTATATCAAAAATAATTTCAAAAACTGTAATATTAAAATTGTAATTTTTTAGTTAAATGAGAAAACGCAAAATCTATTAAATTAAGAGTATAATATATAAGGCCCAATTTTTAAACCCGGAGCCCAGTACTAATTAACCAAACTAAAAAAAAGGCCCAAATTTCCACTAAGCCCAATAACCTAAGGTTTGCTTCAGGGTTTCAGAAACCCTAACAGAAACCCTAGCGCCGCACGACGTTCACAGCACCCCTTGCGCCGCATCGTGCGCCACCAGAACACCAAGCCACCACGCCACGTCCGTATCCAGCGCTAGCACGTCTCTGCAAAGGAGAAAAGCAGTTATAAACAATAGGTTATAAAAGGCCAAAGAGATTTGTAACAGAGGGGGTTTTTTTTTTGAGAGATAAAAAAGAAAGAAAACACTTGTAGCAGAGGATTTCAGAGAAATACAAAAGAATAAAACAAAGGTTTCGGTTTTTTTCTCTTCTGTTTTTATTATTTTTTTATTATTTTTTGAATCTGTTTTTCGGGTCTTCTTTTTTAAAAAAAAACATAGAAAGGTTTTAAAAAAAAAAACCTTACCTTTTGATTAAACCCGTGAGCGGTGGTGGCGACAACAATGACCGGTGGTCCGTGATCGGGCTTCATAGGAGTTCGTAGGAAGAAAGGGCTCAGAGAGTTTCAAAATTTTTTTTCCTGAGTTTGAAAATAATGAAGGAGAATGGGGATTTCAAAAAAAATTTATGCTTTTATAATGTTACTAAACGGCGCCGTTTTGGGTAAATGGGTTCAGAGGCCAAAACGACGTCGTTTTGGTCCTCTGACCCGTGACCCGACCCGCACAGGGGCTAGGATCCGCGTGTTTTGCTTTGGAGGGGCTAATTGCATTTAGCCCTTCGCTTTTCTTGGTTTAAAATCAATTTTTTATTCACGATTACGCCCAAAAAACTTCCTTATGATTTCAATTAGGTCCTCAATGGGTATTGCGTTTCTGAATGGGAATTATTGCCCTCTGGTCCCCTAAGTTCTTGCGCGTGTTACAATTCGCTCCCTATTATTATTTGTTTCTAAAATTGGCCCCAAATATTCGGTTTTAATCCAATTTAGTCCCCTTTTAATTATTTTTTTGCTATTTTTACCATTAAATCATTCCTTTTTTATTTTGGTTATGATATTCTTGAACTATATTTTTAGTATCTTTACTATTATTATATGTTATTCTACTTACCTTTTTATTTTTAGATTATCATTATGGTCATATTATTTCTACTATTACATTATTACATATTATTATTATAGATATATGTACATCTTGTTACTTACTACTAGTTATTATTATTGCTATTATATCTATTATTGTTACTTCTACTAGTATCTTATTATATTTATCATCTATATATATATATTTATTGTTATTATTAAACTATATACCTTTATACCTATTTGTTATATATAGATATTTTATTTCTTTCAATTATTTGATATATTTAGTATTTAGGTTGGTGCATGTTTATATGTACATTACTTTTTATTTTTATTACATCTATTATTTTTATTTTTTTATTACTAGGGTTATTATTACTTTTATCTTTTTTCTTCCACATCATCATTGCTATTTATTTTTATTACTATTAAGGTTTATTTATCCTTGTTTCCATCATTTGAGATAGGTCGGTGATTTCAATTGCCTTTTACCATCTTTCGTTATTATTATTATTTCCTTTTTCCAAAATTCATAAGAAAGGGTTTCATAAAGGTAATTTTGTGTGTTGGAAGGTCGAAAAATCGTGCCCAATCGTCTTTGGGTTTCGATTTTTCGTTAAATCTAGATCATTAAATAACCTTTAAAGATTTTATCGTGTTCCTAAAATAAGGCAATGTTTCGTGTTTGGAAGTTCAAGAAATTCGTGCCCAATCGTCTTTGGGTTTCGATTTTACATTCATCTAAACAATTAGACATCCTTCATGATTTTTTTCCCTTATCGTATTTCTTAAATAAGGGCAATATTTCATTATTGGAAATCAAGGAATCGTACCCAATCGTCTTTGGGTTTCGGTTTTAGTTTAGCCAAGTAGTGAAATACCCTTTTCAAATTGCACTACATGTATTCGGAAATCATAAAATGATCTTGGTATCGAGAGTTTGAAACATCGTGTCCTATCGTCTTTGGGCGTGATATTTGACTTTAAAAGCGAGAGAGTTTTGATATCAATCTGAGTTAACCAAACATTTTTCCCTCTTGTAAAACATTTTCTAATTTTCGATACTAAGGACATTAATCAACCAACACGGTACCAATTTTGGGCGTTGCGAGGTGTTAATCCTTCCTAAATGTAAGCAAACTCCGAGCCGTTTTCTTAAAATCGTAGACCAAAATGTTTTATAAGTGGCCCAATCACACTTCAAAAAAGATTGGTGGCGACTCCCTTTTTCTTTTTAAAGTCGGCCCGTTTTCCAACAAAAAATGGTTTCGACAGCTTGGCGACTCCACTGGGGACGTTAAGAGAGTCAAGCCGTAAAATTGGTTGATTAATGTTCTTTTTATCAAAAATATTTTTTGTTTTCTTTCTCCTTTTTCCGTTTTTTTCATTTGCATGAGTTTGTGTCGCGCCAAATATTTGTTTTGGTTTTGAAACGCATGAGATACCTTTGCATGCATGTTATATGACCGCTGTGGTCACGTCCTTTAAGTGGGAGCGAGAAACTATGCCTTCGTGAGGTTTTCACCTCCGCATGGGCTAGGGGACCGCTTCCGGGATACATCCGTACCTATGGTTCCGTGAGGTTTTCACCTCCGCATGGCCATAGGGAAATGTATTCCCCTGAACCGAACTCGATCTATATGAGCCTATAATGGGTGAGGATCGAGGAATCTGCTGGTTCAGGTACCCTTTTCTTTCTTTAGAACCAAACCACATATAGTGAACTTTAGGAGCCTACCCTAGGTAGAGCCATGCTAAACCTTAGTAGCTACCTATGTAGTGGTTAGACATTTTTTTTTTCTTTCACTTGCTTTGGTTACTTTTATATGGTACTAATTTGTTTTATTTTGGTCATATTTGCATGTCATTCCATACTTAAAAGGCGTCGATTCTTGTTTTAATTACTAAGTTAGAATACTTGTTATGGGGGACGGATTCCTTGATAAAGTAGAGGATAATGCGGCCGTGCATATATGGTCGGAGAAGACACAGCTTGAGAAGGGGGATAGCCTAACTGAAGGCTACACATCAGAATTATTGGACTTCACTCGTATCAGTGTGACACAAAATGAGCTACAAGAGCTAAGAGATATATGGGCTGGTTGGGACGAAGCAACTAGGCAACTGTTCTACACTAATTATGGTGATCTACCTTACTTACTCGACATCAGAGTGGACAAACACTTGTTTGGGCTATGACTCAATATTGGAATCCCGCTTATATTTGTTTTACATTTGGAGAAGTAGACTTGGTGCCACCGTGGAGGAATATCTGACTTTGCTTGTGATCAAAGGGCTCAGTCGACAAAATTTACTTGAGGCGCTAATGCACCTTCTTTTGTAAAGAAGTGATGAGCATCAACTGGGATGAGCGAGCGATGGGTCATGGCGCGGATTTAGCGAGAAGGGTGAAGGAAATGCATCCTTAGGTAAGCTTGAGGGACGATGATGGCACACCCGGATATGAAGAGGAAAGTCGACATTTTTGCGTTAAGTATCTATGGTTTGGTGATTTTCCCAAGGCTTTGAGGCATGTAGACGAGGATTATTGATTTGTTCGACCGTCTTGACAAAGGGTTACTTGGTACCAGCAATTCTCGTGAAACATTTAGATCTTTGAGCTCGTCTCAAGAAGCGGTGAGGAAGATTCATGGGATGCGCTGGCTATTCTTTGGGGTGGTTCCATAGCCATTTCGGAAAGTAGATAGAAATTCTTGTCGGGTCTTTTTGTAATTATTCCCATTAAAGGAATTGGCCACCGCGCTAAGAGGATGACATATCGAAGAGAATGGATCGCTTCTTGAATCTTGGGAAAAGGATGTGGAATGGAAAGCTCCTTGGTTTGTTTCGATGAAATCCTCTACCGGTGTGGGAGTTATGATTGGGTTCCTCTGTTAGGGTGCAGGGAGGTATTGGGTATGCTCCTTTGCTCGTGCTAAGGCAATACCAATCGAGACAGTTTATCTGGTAACACATGGGTTAGCTTCGGTTTGAATTCTCGTATAGTGGGAATAATTATAAGAAAAGAGTTCGAGAAGTTTCGATGCGTGAAAGCAGATTCACGAATGAAAAGAGTTGCTATAAATCAATGGTAACTCTCGAATATAACACATGGCGAGGCGGAGAGTGAACGACAATATCCCCATGCCGACACGAGGATCTTGCTTTCGATCGATAGAAGAATACGCAAGTAGTCCCTTCGAGTTGGAGATCATAAAGCAAGACTTTGAGAGTAAAAATTCGAGTTAGGAAAAAGATAGAACAAGCTGGAAGGGAAAAAATGGATCGATGTTAGATATTGATATCCGTAAATCGAGGTGAGAAGCTAAGGAAAAGGAAAAAAGAAGGTAGAAGAAGATTTGGATAGCTCGAAGACCGATTACAAGAAGTTGCATCTATCGATGAGGATCTTTGGTGGGTAAAACCTCGGAACAATGGCGTCAAGAACTTCGGAAGAGAAGACCAAAGTCGACCCGATTGGAAGAAGAGATTTCATGGGGTTCAAGCACAAAAGGATACCACGAAAAAAGGCGGTGGGGAGAGCCAAAGCAAAAATAAGATGCTAAGGGCTCGAATAGCGAATTAGAGAAGGCATTGAGTCAAAGTCACAACTCTACAATGAAGTTGGAATCAAGCTGAGCAGATTGAAGAATTGAAGGAAAGGTGGTGGAACTCGAAACAATCTTTGCAAAAAGCAGTGAGCTCGGATCTAATTGTTAGAAGAGATAACCAGCGAGGGAAAGAACAACTTCAACAATCTCAGAACCAAGTCAGAGAAAGAGACTACCTTATGGGCGAAGCTGTGGTTCAGATACGAGAAGTGGCCGATCATCTACGAACCCTAGGAGTTCAGGCTGATGTGTTAAGTATATTTTATGAGTCAAAGTCAGATCAGGGTCGAGAGCTAGCCTCACTTCTTGAGAAAGTTAAAACTTTGGGCATAAGGGCTAGGTCGTATATGTGACTCTGTTTTATGTAAAGGATTTTGTCTTTTTCAATGAGTATTCTAAGAGAAATTGAATCAGAATCGACTCTTTTTATTTTGCATTCATTCATTTGCATTTCATTTTATGCATTGGCCTTTGCATCACTACATTTGCATTAAATATTATAAGACAACCCTATTAACTAGAGGTCATACTATAGTTATCTGGAACACCGCTATTACACTCGGAAAAAGACAAGGGCAATGGATCAAAGGATAGAAAAGTTGGAGCGGATGCAAAAGGAGATGCAAGACCAAGCTGCGAGCTCGGATGCAAGAACAGTTAGCCAAGATCCGGCAGGATATGAGGATCAAATCTTTGGAATCCCAAAGAAGCATGATGAGCCAACTAACACGATTGTTGACTAGGGGCACGGAAATGGAAAAAGGCCTATGGTCGATCTTGGAGAGGATAATGAAGATTTCGTTTGCCTCGGCCCTGGCCCGATAAGTTTCAAGTGCAACCGCCGAGAGTGTCGGTCAATATCAAGCCTCGGCACCAATCCGGTGCTCGGTACTAGTAAATTTCCATGGCTCGAGCTTCAACCCCGAGGTCAATCTGGTAAAACCAATGGTCCCAGACTTGATGAGGCGGAAGAAGGGAGAAAGTAAGCGAGAACTTCAAAAGAGTTCGAGGATCGATGCAAGTGGTGGAGGAGAAGTTTGAGCATTGGAAAGTCTTGATCACCAATCTGAAGTAAATGCTAAGAAGTGAGTCTAGTCCCGCATTTAGTACTTCCTCCAAAGTTCAAGATGCGAGTTGAAAAGTACAACGGGACTAGGCGCCCGAGGCCCATATTATGATGTTACGCCGGAGAATGACGGGATATGTCAACAACGACCGATTGTTGATTCATTGCTTCGAGGATAGTCGATTGAAATTGCATGACAAAGTGGTACAACCGGTTGAGTTGTACCCAAATCAAATCGTGGAGAGATTTGGCGCGAGCTTTCATCAAGCATTACGGCCATGTGACCGATATAGCTTTTGTGAGATCACATTGCAAAACATGGAGAAAAAGCCAAGTGAAAGCTTTGAAATGCGCCTAAAGATGGAGGGAGGTCGCTACACAGGTCCAGCCACCATTACTAGAAAAGGAAATGACCATGCTCTTCATCAATACCCTGAAGGCACCGTTCATTAACCACATGTTGGGAAGCACAACTAAGAGTTTCACGGAGATGGTGATGTCAGGCGAGATGATAGAGAACGCAATCAGGTGTGGGAAGATAGAGGCCGAAGAGAGCACAAGAAGAGCCGCGCCGAAGAAAAGGGAAGCTGAAGTGGGGAATATAAACTCGGGTTATCCTAAACCCGTTACTATCACCCAACCAAAAGCTGTAGCTGTGGGCCAGCAGGCCCGACCAAGACAAGAGCCCAACACGAGACAAAGGGCTGAGAGATTCCAATTTACTCCTATACCGGTGACGTATAAGGAGTTGTATAAGACTTTATTCGATGCGTATGTCGTGTCCCCATTTTACTTGAAGCCGCTGCAACCTCCGTATCCTAAGTGGTATGACACAAACGCTCAATGTGAGTACCATGCGGATGTAGTAGGTCACTCGACAGAGAAGCGCACTTCATTCAAGAGACTAGTCGGCGACTTATCAAAGGCGGGGTCGTGACTTCAAAGACCCACAGTGGAGAAATCCGTTACCCAGTCATGCCGATAATGGGGTAAACGCGATAGTTGAAAAGCAGGGGAGGAGGTTCAAGCAGGGAGATTCTTGAGGTCAAAACCCGTTGAGAATGGTTTGGAAAGAAATGCGAAGGTTGGACTAGTTACGCAAGAGAATGTAAGCGGTCTTGAGATACAAGGAACTACTGTGAGTTCTATGACAAGGAAGGTCATGAAATCCAAACAATGTAATGAATTTAGAGCCCTAGTACAAGGGCTAATGGATAATAAAAGTGGAGTTCTTTGACTTGGTGGAAAGAGAGGATGTATGTTCCACGAAGGAGGTCGCAGAAGGATCCTTGAAGTCAATCACCCACGTGTGATTATCACGCATGACGAGGGTCGACGAGGTAGGGTGAAGGTGGCACCGAGGGTCATAATCGAAGACCGATAATTTACGCTCCTAAGAATGCAATCAAGATCATAATTGAAACCCAAGACTTTTCCTTATAAAGATGACAAGAGGTACCTTGGAATTCGATTGTACTATGACGATTTTGAGAAAAAGAATTGCCGACATACCCGACCCAGTGAGTCCTCTATGGCGAGAAAGGGGCGAGAAAGCAGGACCACCGGTTAATAAACCCGATAACAAAGGATGAGATTTGGGGAGTTCTTGAAGTTCACGAAGCACAGTGAGTACTGATGTGGTGGAGCAGTTACATAAGCAGTAACCACGCGCATCGGTATTGACCTATTGCTAAACTCGAAGGACACCGTAGTGCGTTAATGAAAGCATTGAACGGATTTATGTTCTTGATGACATTTGATAAATAAGTTGGACCGTCTTGTAAATAACATGGCGCAGATAATTTTATCTCGTTCGGTGATGATGAAATCTGGCGGGAAGCGGGGATCTACCAAGGCCTTGCACATCACTACCGATGCAAAGGGTATACACTTGCCGGGGTATTAATTGACAATGGCTCTAAGGCTCGAATGTTTTGCCCTGTCTACCTTGGACGAGTTACTGTAGACGACTCTCACATGAAAGCGTGCCAAAATATAGTGAGAGCATTCGATGGCACCGAGAGAGAGGTAATGGGAGGATTGAGATACCCTCCTAATTGGGCCAAATCGTCACGAGGTAGATTTCCTTATGATGAGCATCAAGCCCTCTTATAATTGCTTATTGGGGGTAGTGGATCCACTCAATAGGAGGTGTACCATCGTCATTACACCAAAAGTTGAAATTAGTAATGAGGCGGTTGATAACTATAAATGCGAGAGGAGGATATCATCGCGTCATTACTAGTGATGCACCGTACATAGAGAACAATCGGAGGCCATAGAGTGCTCCTTCGGTCGTTAGAATTTGTAAATCGACTTTTATAAGTGAAGGAAGCAAGATCCGGTGCCTAAACTCTCGAAGCAACGAGGATGGGCCTACAATTGACAATGGGAAAAGGAGCAATGCGGGAGGGACTGGAAAATATCTCCGTGGTCCGGTCAGTGCGTGGTTGGTTGAAAAGCAGGATCGCTTTGGTCTAGGGTATAGACGGATACAGACGAGAGAAAGAAGGAGCTAGAGAGGAAGCGTGAAAGGCGAAGGGCACGATTGAATGGTCTTTGAGATTGAGTGGGGTTCAATGACCTTTCCCACATATCTAATTCATTCGTGTCGGGAGGATTATTCATTCGAGACGGAGGTCATGAATGAGAAGCATTGAAGACATGATCGAAGTTTGAACATCAACGCGTGGTGCGAAGAAAGTTCGAGGAGAAAAAACTTGGCGGTATTCGCCTTACTTACAAGCACGGAAGTGTTCTAGACAAGCTGGATTGCGGAAGAAATTCTGTAGTTTTAGGAATAAAATAGAGTAATGTTCAAAACACACTTATTGTTTCAAGCCTAGGAACAATAAAATTTTTTGTGAAATAGGCATGTTCACGCATCATTATTTTCAATAAGAAGTGCATTTTCTTTCCATTTCGTGTAATAATTCTTTTACTTCGTTCCACTCCATTCATAATCATAGCATAAATAAGTTGTCCTTAAATTTATTTTCATTGAATATTCTTTTATACCTACCATAGGTCCCCGGATATCGGCGTCATGAGTGACAATCGCTATGAACTCATAATTCCCTTATGAGCAAGACACGTGCGAGAGGATCTCGGGACTTTGCGGATGATGAAGATTATGATTTATCTCGGATTTGTTAAGGATGGTAGGCGGGAGGAGAAGCCGATTCTACTTCATGAAGAGATAATTGAAAATGTGCTTCAGAGGATGGGAAAGAAGTGAAAATCGGTACTGCATAACTTGTGAAACAAGGCGGGACCTCATTAGACTTCGCTAGAGTTCAAAGATGTCTTCGCGTGGTCGTATCAAGATATGCTAGGGTTGAGTCTTGATATTGCGGTACATCGTATCCCGATAAAAGAGAATGCAAGCCGGTCCACGAAGCTTGAAGGATGAGA
Source organism: Gossypium rotundifolium (assembly GCA_025506655.1). Taxonomy (NCBI): domain Eukaryota; kingdom Viridiplantae; phylum Streptophyta; class Magnoliopsida; order Malvales; family Malvaceae; genus Gossypium; species Gossypium rotundifolium. The sequence goes on along the minus strand of CP106732.1, from coordinate 154,015,491 downwards.
CCGATGTCACGAAGAAAGATAAGGGAAGAAGTCAAGAAGCAATTTGATCTTGGGTTCTTACGAGTAGTAAATTACTCGAATGGGTAGCCAATGTGGTTCCGGTCCCCAAAAGGATGGAAAAGTCCGGATGTGTGTCGATTACTGAGGACCTAAATAAGGCCACCGAAGACAACTTCCACTACCTCACATTGACACTTTAGTGGATAACACGGCGGGTTTTCATTTTCTCCTTCATGGGCGGTTTCTCGGGATACAATCAAATAAAGATGCATCACGAGGACATGGTAAAGACCACCTTCATAACCTTATGGGGACTTTTTGTTACCAAGTGATGCCATTTGGGTTAAAGAATGCGGAGCAACATACCAAAGGGCTATGGTAACCTTGTTCCATGACATGATGCATAAGGAGATTGAGGTCTACGTCGGCGACATGATCGCAAAGTCTCGAGCGGAAGGGAGCATGTGCAAGTATTGAGGAAGGCATTCACGAGATTGAGAAAGTTTCATTTAAAGCTCAATCCGATAAGCGTACCTTGAGGGCTCGATCGGGGAAGCTATTGGGTTTCATGGTCGGTCAAAAGGAATTGAAGTAGATCCGGATAAAGTCAAGGCCGTACAAAATTGCCTCCTTGGCCTTTCGGAAGGAAGTCAGGGTTTTCTAGGAGATTGAATTACATCGCTCGGTTTATTTCACAATTGGTGAGAAATGTGATCCAATATTTCGCTTTCTTAAGAAGCACAATCCGGGCATTTGGGATGATGAATGCGGAGGCGTTTGACAAGATCAAACAATATTTGTCCAACACCCGGTGTTAATGCCTCCGATCTGATAGACCCTTGATTTTGTATCGGCGATGTTCGATAACTCAATGGGATGTGTGCTAGGCCAACACGATGAGACAGGGAGGAAAGAAAGGGCGATATATTACCTTAGTAAGAAATTCACCGAGTGTGAAATGAGATACTTGCCAATTGAGAAATTGTGTTGTGCATTGGTCTGGACAACTCGGAGGTTGAGGCAGTACATGTTGTACCACAAGACTTGGTTAATCTCAAAATTAGACCCTCTGAAATACATGATGGAGTCGATGGCCTTGAATGGAAGAATAGTCCGATGGCAAATTTTGCTCTCTGAGTTCGACATTGTCTATGTGAACCAGAAGACGGTGAAGGGGAGTGCAATAGTAGATTTTTTAGCGGTGAGGCGCTAGATGATTCTGAGCCCTTAATTTGATTTTCCTAATGAAGATCGATGTTTGTAGCTACAATTGAAGAAGATATCTTAGAAGATCGTCCTGGAAGATGAACTTTGTGAGCATCAAATGCCGTTGGTAATGGAATTGGGCGATCTAGTATCCCCAAATGGAGAACACTATCCATTCACTTGCAAGTTGGACTTGATTGCACAAACAACATGGCGAATATGAAGCGTGTATCATGGGGATCCGCGACCATAGACCACAAAGTTAAGGTGCTAGAGGTATACGGAGACTCGCTCTTGTCATATATCACTCAAAGGAGAATGGGAAACAAGAGATCCCAAAGCGATCACTATCGAAAGTTAGTTTTGGAACTAATTGAGGAGTTTGATGATATCACATTCTTCTACCTCCCGCGTGATGAAAACCGGATGGCTGATGCTTTGGCCACCCTAGCTTCTATGATCAAAGTGAATGAGCGGAGGGTATGAAGCCTATCCAAATGAGTATTTGCGGGGCTCACTCATTGTTTCAATATCGACGAAGAGGAGAGAGAGATGATCGTCCTTGGTACTATGATATTCTACAATATGTGAAAAGCCGCGAATATCCGATCAAGCTTATTGAAAATTATAAGAAGACATTGAAAATACTTGCGGTGACTATGTCCTAGATGGAGATCACTGTATAAAAGAGGAGGGATCAAGTGTTGCTCGAGATGTGTGGATCTTTGTGGAAGCTAGGAAAATCTGGAAGAAGTCCATGAAGGTGTCATGGAACACATGCCAATGGGTTTACGATGGCTAGGTAAATCATGAGATTTGGGTATTCTTGGTCCACGATGGAAGGAGACTGCATCCGTTATGCCAAGAAGTGCCATAAGTGTCAGGTTTATGGAGACAAGATCCATATGCCTCCTTCACCTCTTCATGTTATGACTTCTCCATGGCCTTTCTCAATGTGGGGCATGGATGTCATTGGGCCAATCTCACCGAAAGCTTCTAATGGACATCGCTTCATCTTCGTGGTCATTGATTACTTCACCAAATAGGTAGAGGCAGCTTCATATGCTAATATCACGAAGACAGCAGTTAGCAAGTTTTTGAAGAAGGAGATCATTTGTCGCTACGGTATGCCAGAAAGGATCGTGTCTGACAATGTACTGAACTTGAACAATAAAGCGATAGCGGAAGTCATAATCGATTCAACATTAAGCACCATAACTCGTCGCCATATCGCCCGAAGATGAATGGAGCGGTTGAGGCGGCTAATAAAAATATCAAGAAAATTGTGGGGAAAATGGTTGAGACCTACAAGGTGGCATGAAAAGTTACCGCTTGCCTCTATGCCTATCGAACATCGGTTAGAACCTCTCAAGGGCAACTCCTTTCTCGTTGGTTTATGGGATGGAAGCGGTTTTGCCTATTGAAGTTGAGATCCCTTCACTCCGGGTTTTGTCGAGTGAAGTTGGACGAGCGGAATGGGTTCAATCTCGATATGATCGGTGAATCTAATTGAGGAAAAGAGGCTAAGAGCTATTCGCCATGGTCAATTGTACGAAGCGGATGATGCGAGCTTACAATAAGAAAGTCCGCCTAGAGTATTCCATGAAGGAGACTTGGTGTTGAAAGCAGATTCTCCTATGCAAAAAGACTTGAGGAAAGTGGATGCCTAATTGGGAAGGACCCTATGTTGTAAAGAAGGCCTTTTCTAGAGGAGCTTTGATACTAGCCGAGATGGACGGTAAAAGTCTGCCAAATCCAATTAACGCAGACTCAGTCAAGAAGTACTTCGCTTGAAAGTGGACCAAGATGAAAACCCCAAAGGGCATCTTGAGTTCAAAAAAAAACCGGAGAGGCCAAAGCGAAAACCCGAAAAGGCGCTTTGAGACAAAAGGGCTTTGAGTTGAAAACCCAAAAAGGCGGCTCAAAGTATGATCAACTCATGAGGGGCACACGATAATTTCGCTATACTTGCATTAACAATGAGGAGATATGTTACGTCTTGGGGCATCTACAAAGTACCATGGATCTTCTAGACACATGTTAAACTCGAGTGGTCTTCAAGAAGTACATCTGAAAAAGCTCGGTTGTGATATCTGAGGCATCAATACCATTCTTAATGAAATTTGTTTTCCTTGTTCAATCCATTTTTCACGGGTTTCTATCTCGAATAAATTTCAGTTTTATTCATTTCTACAGTCTTGTTTCAAGCATTTTTCTTTGAAATGATGATTACTGAACTAACAATACTTTCACAAAAGAAGTTTTATGCACTACTCTGAAAGTTTCTAAAAAATACAAGAATCCAAAACAGGACAATTGTTTAGAAATGACCAGGCTTTAAAAGGGCTCAGAGACTTGAGATAAGGATTTAAGCGGTGACGACATCTTGATTAGTTGTTAAAAGTATCATTTGAGCAGAGAAGACATCGTCGGGTCACCTTAATAAGCAAAGAAGCAATAATGACCCAAATGTTAAAATGGATCATTCTCATGACATTACGCATCCATTCATAACATTCATGATACATATGGTTAGGAGCATCTTTCATGACATCTTAATCATTTGACATATGCATAGACCCCATGAAATCACTTCTACGGTAGGTTCCTCAGAGGACAATGTAGCAAGGTTAATGGGAATTCTGAGAAAAATAGCAGATCTTATCTCTCTGGCGAGGAGTAAGCGGATCGAAGAAGCCTTATCTCCACCGATCGAGTGGGCGAGGCTAAAAATAGTAGATCCTATCTCCATTGGCGAAAGGCGAGTGGAGCGGATTGAAGACAACAGATCTTATCTCTCGAGCGAGAGTAGAAGCAGATAAAAGACAAATCCTATCTCCTTGGCGAGGAGTGGAGCGGATTGAAGCAGAGATCTTATCTCTACCGGCGGGAGTAAGCGGATCGAAGAAGCCTTATCTCCACCGATCGAGGAGTGGAGCGGGCTAAAATAGTAGATCCTATCTCCACTGGCGAGTGGGGCGGAGTGGAGCGGATTGAAGATAGCGAAGATCTTATCTCACTGAAAGGGAGTAGAGCGGATCGAAGACAAATCCTATCTCCACCGGAGGAGTGGAGCGGATTGAGCGGCAGATCTTATCTCTCTTGTAGGAGTAAGCAGATCGAAGAAGCCTTATCTCCACCGATCGAGTGGAGCGAGGCTAAAGATAGTAGATCCTATCTCCCTTGAGTAGGAGTGGAGCGGATTGAAGACGGCAGATCTTATCTCTATGGCGATCGAAGTAGAGCGGATCGAAAGACAAATCCTATCTCCACCGAAAGGAGTGGGCGGATTGAAGCAGCAGATCTTATCTCTTGGCGGGAGTAGAGCAGATCGAAAAAGCCTTATCTCCACTGATCAGGAGTGGAGCAGGCTAAAGATAGTAGATCCTATCTCCACTGAGCAGGAGTGGAGCGGATTGAAGATAACAGATCTTATCTCTACTAAGCAGGAGTAGAGCAGATCGAAGATTGAAGCCTTATCTCCACTGAGCAGGAGTGGAGCAGGCTAAAGATAGCAGATCGAAACAAAACTTCCACACCTCTGGAATGCAGTGGGTGGAATAAAGCTACTTGGAAAAAGGAAGTATCAAGAAGTCAAGATTGAATAAGCTAGGGCAAAATTGGTCCTTTTAAGGTCTTTGCTCTATTCTCGTTGCACGACAATGAGCAAAGAGGGGCAGCTGTAAGGCCCAATTTTTAAACCCGAGCCCAGTACTAATTAACCAAACTAAAAAAAAGGCCCAAATTTCCACTAAGCCCAATAACCTAAGGTTTGCTGAGGTTTGAAACCTAATGCAAACCCTAGCGCCATGACGACGTTCACAACATCCCTTGCGCCGCATCGGCGCCACCGAACACCAAGCCACCACGCCACGTCCATATCCATGTAGCTACGCGTCTCGCAAAGGAGAAAGCGATTATAAACAATAGGTTATAAAAGGCCAAAGAGATTTATCTGGAAGAGGGGTTTTTTTTGAGAGATAAAAAGAAAGAAAACACTTGTAGCAGAGGATTTGAGAAATACAAAAGAATAAAACAAAGGTTTGTTTTTTTCTCGTTTTTTATTTTATTTTCTTTTTTTATTATTTTTTGAATCACTTTTTGGGTCTTCTTTTTAAAAAAAACATAGAAAGGTTTTAAAAAAAACCTTGCACCTTTTGATTAAACCCCGTGGACAGTGGCCGTGGCATGGTCCGGTGATCGGGCCTTAATAGGAGTTCAGAGGAAGAAAGGGAGAGAGAGTTTCAAAATTTTTTTCTGAGTTTGAAAATAATGAAGGAGAATGGGGATTTCAAAAATTTATGCTTTTATAATGTTACTAAAGCAGTAGTTTTGGGTAAATGGGTTGGAGGCCAAAGCAGCGTCGTTTTGGTCCTCGACCGTGACCCGACCCGCACAGGGGTTAGGATCCGCGTGTTTTGCTTTGAGGGCTAATTGCATTTAGCCCTCCACTTTTCTTGGTTTAAAATCAATTTTTTTATTCACGATTCTGCCCCAAAAACTTCCTTATGATTTCAATTAGGTCCTCAATGGAGCGCTGCGTTTTACAGAATGGGAATTATTGCCCTCCTGGTCCCCCTAAGTTGCGCGCGTGTTACAATTCGCTCCCTATTATTATTTGTTTCTAAAATTGGCCCCAAATATTCGGTTTTTAATCCAATTTAGTCCCCTTTTAATTATTTTTTTTTGCTATTTTTACCATTAAATCATTCCTTTTTTTATTTTGGTTAAGATATTACTGAACTATATTTTTAGTATCTTTACTATTATTATATGTTATTCTACTTACCTTTTATTTTAGATTATCATTATGGTCATATTATTTCTACTATTACATTATTACATATTATTATTATAGATATATGTACATCTTGTTACTTACTACTAGTTATTATTATTGCTATTATATCTATTATTGTTACTTCTACTAGTATCTTATTATATTTATCATCTATATATATTTACTATTATTATTAAACTATATACCTTTATACCTATTTGTTATATATAGATATTTTATTTCTTTCAATTATTTGATATATTTAGTATTTAGGTTGGTGCATGTTTATATGTACATTACTTTTTATTTTTATTACATCTATTATTTTATTTTTTATTACTAGGGTTATTATTACTTTTATCTTTTTTTCTTCCACATCATCATTGCTATTTATTTTATTACTATTATGGTTTATTTATCCTTGTTTCCATCATTTCAGATAGGTCGGTGATTTGAATTGCCTTTTACCATCTTTCGTTATTATTATTATTTCCTTTTTTCCAAAATTCATAAGAAAGGGTTTCATAAAGGTAATTTTGTGTGTTCGGAAGGTCGAAAAATCGTGCCCAATCGTGCTGGGTTTCGATTTTTCGTTCGTCTAGATTGCTAAATAACCTTTAAAGATTTTATCGTGTTCCTAAAATAAGGCAATGTTTCGTGTTTGGAAGTTCAAGAAATTCGTGCCCAATCGTGCTGGGTTTCGATTTTCTGTTCATCTAAACAATTAGACATCCTTCACAGATTTTTTTTTCCCTTCTCGTATTTCTTAAATAAGGACAATATTTCATTATTGGAAATCCAAGGAATCGTACCCAATCGTGCTGGGTTTCGATTTTTAGTTTAGCCAAGTAGTGAAATACCCCTTTTCAAATTGCACTACATGTATTCTGGAAATCATAAAATGATCTTGGTATCGAGAGTTTGAAACATCGTGTCTTATCGTCTTTGGACGTGATATTTCACTTTCAAAACGAGAGAGTTTTGATATCAATCTGAAGTTAGACCAAACATTTTTCCCTCTTGTAAAACATTTTCTAATTTTCGATACTAAGGACATTAATCAACCAACACGGTACCAATTTTGGGCGTTGCGAGGGTGCTAATCCTTCCTCGTGCGTAACCGACTCCCGAGCCCGTTTTCTTAAAATGCGTAGACCAAAATGTTTTATAAGTGGCCCAATCACACTTCAAAAAAGATTGGTGGCGACTCCTTTTTTCTTTTCAAAGTCGACCCGTTTTCCAACAAAAAAATGGTTTCGACATAATATACACTAAATTTTATTACTTTAAAAGTATTATCATATATAAATTTTAAAAGATTCGTACTTTCATATGAAATCATTTTCGCTCCAATTTAATATTCCCATGGTGTAAATTATGGCATGAAAGGGGGGTAGGCGCCCGTTTATCACCCACAAACACTCAACTACTGGGAAATCAGAGAAGGTAGGTAAGAACGAAGAATCACAGCTGAAATGTTATGATTTATGAATGAGATGACACACAGCTGTCCTTTGCATTTACCAATCTTGACATTACCAACCACCCTTTGCTCCTTTGCCTACCATTGCCATTACCAACTACTCTGTGCTCTCTCTCTCTCTCTCTCTCTCTCTATATATATATATATCATATTCTTCCATTCCTTCTTCACTAATTTTTCTCTTGTATGTTCCTCTCTCTCCTTTCATTTATGAACTTAATTGCTCTAACTAAACAATATCTACAATTTCATTGTTTCAAGCTTCAACTTCTCTCTTTTACTTATTTATTTGTTTCTGTGCAGTTTGTGGGTTTCGACTTTAACAATCAGTTCCGGCGAATCAAATGGCAAAAGAAGTTGTTAATCCCGATGAACTGGTAATCATCTTCTTTTAATGATTCAATGTTACAAGTACTTCTTTGGTTTTTTTTTTTTTTTTTTTGAAAACCTTAATTTAAGACTACTTATGTTTTTCCCTATTTTACTCAATTTAAGGTTGTTGTTGGAGAGGAATTAGACCATGTAAGAATCATCACTTTGAACAGGCCTCGACATTTGAATGTCATCTCATCCAAAGTGGTATGTAATGTTTAAACTAACACTGCCTTAGGGCTTTCTTTTATGTTCTTCAAGTCAAATCTTCTGAAATCCTTGTTTCTTTTACTGCAATCAGGTCTCCCTGCTAGCTAAATACTTAGAACAATGGGAAAGAGACGAGCAAGCTCAGCTTATACTGATCAAGGTTGTTAAATTGTGTCATTTCTAATGGTTCCTAGTTCTGGATTTCTCTGTCAATTTTCATGATTTCTAAAATCTAAATTATATTGTTTGTAACTTTTATTCAGGGAGCCGGGCGTGCATTTTCTGCTGGTGGAGATTTAAAAATGTTCTATGAGGGAAGGAAATCAAGTAAATGTTCTATCGGTCCTATCCTGATATTGGACTTTTGGTTCTATTCTATTATGTTTTAAACTATGTTGTTCGGATATGGGTATGGGATATGATCTTCTAAATACTTGTAAAACCTTAAAAATAATGAAGTTCTCGTAACATAAGTTTTAAATTCTATTACTTCCTCCATAACACCTAATGTCTGCTCATATATGTGCAATTGTGCACAACGTTATGAATTTTAATTCGTAATGAATTATTCTTCTGACAGAGGATTCCTGCCTTGAAGTGGTCTATCGAATGTATTGGCTTTGCTATCACATTCATACCTATAAGAAAACTCAGGTTTTTTTATTTCCACACTGTATTCTCATACCATTACAAAAGGAGTTCATTAAATGTGAGATCTGCTCACTGTGGAAATCTACCAGTCTAATTGATGTATTGTGTTTGACAGGTTGCTCTTGTTCAAGGAATTTCAATGGGAGGTGGTGCATCATTGATGGTCCCGATGAAGTTCTCAGTTGTAACAGAAAAAACTGTGTGTATATAGTCATTCTCTTGATATTTTGTGTACATAAATCAATACTTTCAAGTTTCAACCTTACCTTCTTTCCTTTATCTGTTACTGAATTTATGTGCTGAATCTTCTGTATGGTATGCTTTTGAATGCTTGTGCTTAGGTCTTTGCAACACCAGAAGCAAGTATTGGGTTTCATGTGGACTGTGGTTTCTCATACATGCTTTCCCATCTCCCTGGCCATTTGGGTAAGAATGACTTGCCAAAGTAGATATAGATTTGTATTTGGTTTTGTTATGGTACTTTTTTTGGAAGCTTATTTAAGACTATTTGGTCATTCATTGCAGGGGAATATTTAGCTTTAACCGGGGCTAGGTTAAATGGTAAGGAATTGGTTGTAGCTGGACTAGCAACCCATTTTGTCCCTCTTGAGGTGAGTTCAGTTATCTATGTTAATTTGAATCTTTATTTTTCATGAAATACCAGTATTTGAACACATAGCCATCATAGATATGGATATATAACTCTCAAAGGACTCTTCAAATGCATGAAAATTCTTGGAAATGCATGGAAAAACATGGAAAGAATTGAACATACTCGTGTCTGATACATAACTATTTCTGACATTCACACCCAAGTATGAGTAGCATAGACTATGGTTATGTAATAGCTGTGAGATTTATTGTGCACAGAAACAATTAGTATTAAGTGTTTCTTCTCCTGTCAAATTCACAAATAACAACCCAAACAAATCTGAACTCTAGCTTGTTTCAACGAATTTGATTTCATAATTTAATTTCCTACCTTGGATCACATTCCATCTATACTCATCAGACATTAATCCATTTTCTTTTGGCCTTCTGCTGCTGCAAGCGTTAAAGATTTACTTGACATTTCTCTTTATATCCTGTATTATTAGCATTCACTTTTGGAAAGAAGTTCTCTGAAGAAGTATATGACCTGGCACGAGTGCTGGGGTTCGCTTCAAACAAAAAAAAAACTCCATTTTTTCTTCTGGCTTCAAGAAGTATCATATATTTTACAATTTATAGGGATAGGCTTGTGTGGGAAGCTGATCCCAACTTTGCTCTAATGCAAATTTAAACAGTCTATGACTATATTAATTGAACTTGAGCATGAGTATGTGTTCTACACATGCACATATGTTCAATTTAAATTATTTTTTTTTATGTATTTGAAGGGTCTTGAAAGATCATATCCTCATACCATGTCCTCAGATACAGGTACCAAATACAAATACTTCATTAAAAGATTGAGAAGTTGGAGATACGAAATCAGCTAACCATGCTGAAATTAGTAACACTTTGACTGTTGAGGATACATAAAAGGAACAATAATCTACTAAAAAATTCGTTCTCAGACTTTTTTGATGAACTTCATTTTCTCTATCCATATTAAAATTTGAAAACACCTCATCAATTTCAGTCTACAAAGAATTTGACTTAAAATATGACCTTTTCATCTTTTAAATTCGTTCCAAGACTTTCTTGACGAACCTCATTTTCTCTATCCATATTAAAATTTGAAAACACCTCATCAATTTGAGCCTTCAAAGAATGTGAATTAAAATTTGAGCTTTTCATCTTTAAATATTGTGTATATGTAGATTGAAATTAATGAGGTGTTTTCTGATCCTTTTAAATTGTCAATTTGTCTATGCTTTTTTTTCCCTTAGATTGAGTTATATCATGATAACGTTTTATTTTCTATTGTAATCAGAAACTTCCTGAGCTTGAGAAGCGTCTGATTAGCTTGAACGTTGGTGATGAAAACGCTGTCAAGGCTACAATTGAGGAATTTTCTTTGCATGTGCAGCTTGATGAAGACAGTATTTTAAACAAGTAAGAAAACCTGTGTCAACCTATGTAGCTCTGACTCTTTAGTTTGTTTGAAGTATCTTCGACAGACATGTTTGATACATACTGAACATGGGTACGGGATAAAACCCTCCAAGGACTCTTTACACATGAAAAAGCTTAGAGCAAATTGGACATACATGTATCAAACACATAGCTATATTTGACTCTTGGATGCAGAAGTGTCAACTAAAAGATGAATTGGGGAAGGTCATTGACCTCAGCATTAGTGAAAGCTGATAGTTTTTATTACTCCCCAGGAAGCAGATAATTGATGAATGTTTCTCAAAGGATACTGTTGCAGACATTATAAAATCATTTGTAAGTTCTTTTTCTTTCTTCTTTAATCTCTCAACATAGAAAGGAACATTAACATAGTTTGAATTGGAAAAGTTCCTCATGATATTCACTTTCTTTGAATGTTCTCTGACAGGAAGTGGAGGCGAGCAAAGAGTGCAATGAATGGATTGGTCCTGTACTGAAAGGGTTGAAAAGATCATCGCCAACAGGATTGAAAATAACATTGAGATCGGTAATAGTTTTTTACTTTATTCTACCATTTATTCATATGTTTAACTGGTTTGCAGAACGTTGGTTTATATTTATAGGCATTTGATAGTGATTTAAGTTAAACTTTTGTAAAGGATGAGGCTTCTGCTTCAAGTGCAACTAACTTGAAATAAATTCATTCCATCCTTCAAAGCTGAGTGAAGTTCATCTCATTTTCTACTGACAATATGGTGTCTACATAAAAGCATCAATCTTTTTCATGTTTAAATTGATGCATTGTCTTGATTTCGAACTTGAGATCAGTGACTACATCAAAGTCTTTCTGATGTCTATACACACGAGTGTTTGTTTCAACTTTTTCAAATTGTAGAACTATGGAACTGGTGTCAACTTAACAAAGCACACCTGGTTGACTTGGTTTTACCCCAAAAGGTCGTTAACAAAGCACAAACATTAATTGTTGGATTAATATTTCTAGATTCGTGAAGGGAGGAAGCAAACTCTGGCTGAAAGCCTGAAGAAAGAATTTCGACTAACAATGAATATATTACGGACCACAATCTCTGCAGATGTCTACGAGGTAATTAATTTGAGTTTAACCACTTACAAAAACTTCAAAACGAGCTTTATCTAACTCGTGAATGGATTTGCGTCTGTTTTTGTTGAAAGGGTATCAGAGCCCTCACCATTGACAAGGATAATGCTCCAAAGGTACCCTCTTTTACTAATGCATCCTTGTATGCTATGTTACTCCAACTCTTTACTTTTCTTGAATTACTTGTGTTTGACACATATGGATGACCCTCCAACTTCAAGGATCTTCCAAATACATGGAAAAACTTGGAAAATTAAATTACTTATCCAATTCAAAAACATATCCATATCCAAATTAAACTCAAAGTCAGGTCAATTAGTGATATAGCTTTCATGTATCTTTGCATGTGTTAATCCATGCATGTCAGCCTAGAATCTTAGTGAAATAACTTATGATTTTTGTTGGTTGCTTACTTGTTAAAAACTTTGAACTTGGGAAGAATTTGTAATCAATCATATTATTACTGGATGAACTTTTCAAATCGATAAGTGGGTAACTTAATTTTTAAGGGGATTCTTTTTTCACATTAAGCATGTCATAACTTCTCGTGTGTCAAACTACTACAGTGGGACCCACCAATTCTTGATCAAGTGGATGATGAGAAGATAGACCTAGTATTTCAGCCATTTACAGAGGATTTGGAGCTCAAAGTTCCAGAACGGGAAGACTGCAGGTAACTATGACCTATATTGCTTATGACATGCGTATATAAATACGAGGATGGAGATATAACCCTCCTATGACCTAAAATGAAATTAAATATACTTGTTTCCGGCATATACCTACATTAACGTATACCCACACTTTGGGACCCTGAGTCCTCTCATGTCATTTATTAGTATCAGGATGGATCTAAAATAGCTGATCTTTCATTGTATTTTTTCTGTCTTCTGGTCTATCATCCGAACCAAATTATAGGTGGGATGGAAAATACGAGAACTCAGCATACGCAAAATGAAAGGACTGAGAGATGATAAGGATGAAGCACAAGAAAAAGTTCATGGTTAGGAGCTGCTGCTTTCCAGTAAACACTACTTTCACCATGGAGGAAATCTCATATCTTTAGATAACAGCTTTTTTGTATCCATTACCGGGTTCATTTTCTGTGTTTAACTATCGAATCTTTACTCTTTGAATAAAGGTATTAATTTTACTTAAAGCCTCACATGCATGTTAATATGTTTGAAGTGGTGTCCTAAATTCAGACTCTTCTATGTTTATAATATAATATGATTGGAGCCGGGATAAAGGCATATTAGCTAGATAGATCATGGTAAAATTGTTACAAACTGAAATTGCTTCATAAGTTATGTTATCATTCTTTATTTTACTTGAACCATTCATGTACGGCGCTTTGTTTTCTGACATGAATATTAAAGACGTGGGATATGAAAAGAAATATTCGTATGAAACATATACTCATATCCGACATTTATTCTAGTATTAATACCATAGTTGATAAGTGATAATAAAGGGCATGCTTGAATTTTAATGATTCATCCTTGGCCTTCCTTTTTTCAACAAACCATTCATTCCGCAGGAACCAGTTTGAGGACAAGAATTAATCCTAGTTTTTTTTGCGATCTAGTCAACAACTCTATTACTGTTTCTTTTTGACAAACTTAAACGATACATCTCTTAAGTTTAGAAAACTATAGATAGAATATCTTAAACAACTGCAAAAATCTCCCAAGGGCATTGGTTCTTTTTCGGTAAGCATTGAATCAGTTGAAGATTGCTGGATTCAAATTCCACGGACTCCCAGTTATTATCAGCCGCAAGTATGGAGCCCAACCTCATAGCTTCGGCATCAGCCGCTAATGCTATAGACACATGAATCAACGCGTTGGTTCCACCTACAATATCTCCATTGCTGTTCCTGGCAATTGTAGCCGCCCTTGCTTCTCGATTTTTCCCTTTTAGAGAAGCATCAAAATTGATTTTTACAACTTAGGGGCATACTGCCAACGATGTTGCGACATCAGGAAGCCAAAGTCGCAACATTCCAACTAGTCCTGAAGATTAAGTATTTTTCCATCGAAGTCGCGACATCGGTTCGACAAGGCCCATATATTTACAATGGGTGTTTTTGTTCATACTATACTAGTGGTGTACAAATTTTGGGTAAAATTGATTTATCAATCGAATCAATTAATTCGATTAATCAGTTGGTTAACCGAATTAATTCGGTTGAGGGTCGGTTAATAATTTTTTGAAAATTCAGTTAACCGTTAATTCGGTTTGAAATTTCAATTTGAAATCGGTTAATTAACCGAAAATTTATATTTTTATATACATTTTATATATATTAAATTCAGTTAATTTTTGATGTGTTTTATACTTATTTTAACAAAAAAACATATAAATTTCTGTTTATTCGGTTAACCGGTTGAATTAATCGAAAAAGTTCAGTTTGATTAATTTTTTTTTAAAAAAATTCAGTTTGGTTAACTGTTAAGGGTTTAAAACGTTCGATTAATTCAATTAATGTTAGTTCGGGTCGGTTAACCGATTGAACACTCTTAGTTCACACAATCTTATTTATCTTGTTTCATAGATTGTAATTGACCTAATTTGGTCATACAACTTAAACACTATAAATATTAGCTTATAAGATCAGATTAGGAAGGTTTGATTTCTGTTTTTAAGTTCTTTCATAGGATTAATTAGGGTTTTAGGTAGATTTCAATATTCGTTTCAATTACTAAAAATTAGTTAATTTTAATATCAATTTCATTTATCTTTTCTTTTAATTACTTTTTTTTTGTTATTTTCTTCTTTGCCAAATCAAAGATAAACATCATTCATAGGTGCTTGGAAAAATCTAATTTGAAAACGATTTTCTTTCACAGCAGAAAATGGAAAAATTTGAAAACCGAGCATGTTTGTGATATTTATAACAATAAACACTTTACCGAAATCGCATGTGTTTTTGGCTAGACGGATCTTTGTCATTCCTGGCTTTTAACTGAACGACCTTATTCGCTATTATTGTAGTGCGAACTACTTCGAGTGTGGGCTCGAATGATTCGAATCAAACATGGAACCACAAAGTAGTTTTCTTATTTTAGTATGAAAACAAAAATCTTTTCTCAATAGAAACCGACAAAAGCGTTATTCCAGAATTTTTTTAATATTTGAGAATAAACTCTCACTATTTTCGGGTAGGGTAACAATATCTTAAAGTTGTCTAAACAACCCTATCAGTACCATCTATTTATAGGAAAAGAAGTAAAACCATTATTGAATTTTAAAAGTTTATTTCAACTAGAAAAATGAATTCCTAATTTAACTAGAAGTATATGGGCTTTTGGGCCTCTCTCATATCGGGTTCAATTACAAGTATTTTCAGGACTTTTAACTCAGGACTTTTAACCTAGTACTATACAATTCGATCCAACCCAACATTTGTTTTTCTATTTCCTAAAATAAATATCTCAATTAATTTTCAATTAAATAATCTTCTCAACCCAATTCTAATTCCGTTAAAACCATGAGAACTTTACCGTAAAAGAATCTATGAGAAGATATATTTAATATTTCTACATTCAACGATTTATTTTGACCAAATTATTTATTTCCATTTTTTAACTTCATTTTATTCGAAAATTATAAATTCATTTCCGAGTCATTTTTCATTTTTCATTCTTCTTGGGTCTAGTCCAATGTATTATCAATCCAGTAAATCACATATATGTATCTATATTTTGATATTCATCCGCTCCGATGTCCAAGATAAAGCATCTCCCCAATTGGACTTGATAGGAATCATATTAGTCTTTTAATTGATTTGCTCATTTTCGATTAAACTAAGGACAAGTTTAGGTTTGTCTGCTAATAAAAGTTGTCTTTCCTTATTACAATTTGACCAAGTAATACCACTTAGTATTAGTTTAAATATTAGACAACTAGTGAGCCAACATTTACTTCTATTTTGCTTTGCATGCAAAAACCACATGAGGACAATTATACAAAGTATATTAATAAAATCCATGAATTATTTTACCAATTTGTTTGAAAAAATTACAAGTGTATATAGACGAAAATACTACACTTAGGACACCAGATCCAACAATGGGTTCAACCATCCAAACTTTGATTCAAGAATTTTGGATTCTGATAATTCTTTTCCTTCTCTTTATATTTACATTTATTTAGATGTTTGATAATTGGGTAGGAGAGATTGCATCTAGAATGACCATGAACTAAAGCCCTAGGTAGGTTAACAAGTTGAAGTGGGAGTGATTGTGTAACACCCTAAACCGTAACCGTCGCTGAAATAGGGTTAAGAGGCATTACCGGACAATCGAAACATTTCATATCCATTTCACAACACAAAGTCAATTATCATTCAATCATATTCAAATATAATCATATAGTCCCTTAATGAGGTCTACGAGACCTTAATCATGCTTTAGAATAGGGATGGGACTAAACCGAACTCATACGAAAATTTCTAAAATTCTAACAATTTTCTAAGTTACAGAGGTCACACTTGGTGTGGGTAGGCCGTGTGCCTCACACAACCTCGAACACACCCATGTGTTCAAACCGTGACAAACAGGCATACCTCATCGACTTGTCCACACGGCTCCGAGACACGCCTGTCTCACCCGGTGGTCGACATCGACTTGCACCACTTCACTTGATAAATTAGCGAGCTTTACATATCCTGATTGTGAGGTTGCATGGAGTACTGTTTCTATTGTTTCGGATAGGGATCCAACGTTCACGTCGCAGTTTTGGAAGAAATTACAAGGTGCTTTAGGCACTAAGCTATAATTTAGTCTGACCTTTCATCCACAGACCGACGGTCAATCTGAACGCAGTCATTCGGATCTTGAGGATATGTTAAGATGTTGCATTCTCGAGTTTGAAGTGCGTGGGAGCGATACTTACCTTTGGTTGAATTTGCTTACAATAATAGCTTCCAATCTAGTATCAAAATAGCTCCTTATGAGGCTCTTTATGGTCGTAAATGCCGCACACCATTATTCTGGACCGAGCTTAGTGAAAACAAGATACACGGGTTGATTTGGTCAAGAAGTCGAAAGAAAGTGGCCATAATCTGCGATAATTTGAAAGGAGCCTCGGATCGTCAAAAATCTTACGGACTTGAAGCGTAAGGACATTGAGTTTCGTGTTGGCGATAAGGTGTTTCGAAAGTTTCACGTGGAAAAAATAATTAGATTTGGTAGTAAAGGGAAATTGAGCGAGATTTATTAGGTAGTATGAAATTGTTGATGTCGGGACGATAGCATATATATTGAAGTTACCCTCTGAGTTAGACAGGATCCACGATGTGTTCCACGTATCGATGCTTCGACGATATAGATCCGACCCTTCTCACGTGATTAGTCCAGTAAAAATTGGATTCAGTCTGACTTGACTTATGAAGAGGAACCGGTTCGCATATTAGCTTGTGAAGTGAAAGAGTTGTGGAATAAGAAAATAAAGCTAGTTAAAGTGCTGTGGCTTAAACACGGGGTTGAGGAAGCAACTTGAGAGACTGAAGAATCTATGAGAGAACTCTATCCGCACTTATTTGTCAGTAAGATTTTCGGGGACGAAAATTTTTTTTTAGGAGAGGGGAGTTGTAACAGTCTGAAAATCGACCCTAATCGGAATGGTGGTTTCGAGACCACGAATCCGAATTTGAAAAATATTTTCTTGATTGATTTGGTGTTTACGTTAAGTGTTTGTGCATGAGTAAAAATATCATAGTGTAATTTAATTGTTTGGGTGTTTAATTTAATAAAAAGGACCAAATAGGTAAAGTATAAAAGTAGCCTTTATTATATGGGATGACTTGATTGGATTGCTTCTTATCTTAAAGGACTTGCATGTCAAATAGTCTATTTTATTTATAGTGGACGGCATAATGATGGACACAAAATATTATTAAATTGAGTTTGTGCCAATTAGTGACATTTTATTATATTATAATAGGATTAAAATAAAGAGAAATGAAATAAAATAACAAATAGTGGGATGTTCATCTTTTTTCTTGGTTTTCATTGCCGAAAATTGAAGGGGGGAGAAAGTTCAACTTTGAATTTCGGTTCTTGCATGTCTTCACAAGGTAAGTAATTGAGCATGGTTTTTGAAAATACTTACATTAATGAGATCATTTTCTTGAGCATGTTTGAACCCATGTTGAAATTTTTAGTTTTGAGCATGCTATGATTCGGCCATTTTTGAGGGTTCTTGAGATGTTTTGCTTGATGGAAAAATAATTAGTGGAATAAAAAAAATGTACAAAATATGAGTTGTATGGCTTGGTATAGGAGTATATAACATTCGGCCATTAGGTGTTTAAGTAGAATCTTGAATGCTTGTGAATTGTACATTTGGGGACTTAATGAAAAATGTTGTAAAAAAAAAATTGAGTATTCGGCTATAGCTCAAAGGATATAAATTTTTATATTTTCGAATAGGTGAATAGAAATAGGACTAAATTGTATGAAATTAAAACTAAGAATGATAAATTGGAAGAAAAGCATAATTATGTGTTTAGGATCGATATGAACGAAATTGGTTTGAATGGCCTCTTTTCTATAAATTTTGTTTAGATCAAGGAAAGAAAGAGTTGGAAGCAAATCGAGGCAAAGCTAAGCTAATTGAATAATCGGGAACCTCAAATCTATCGACTTCCGAGGTAAGATTTAAGTATTTGGATTAAATTGAATTATCCTTACATTACAATGTGGTTGTTTGAGTGAAAATTTATCATGTATTTATTTTAATTATACCGAATAAGGCATGAAAATTTCCATAGTTGATAATTAAACTTGGTTGGTGAGCGCATATGTGTTGGTATAATTGTTAAATGAATGAGTTGATTTATTATGTGAGTGTAGTAAAGAATGGATATGTATGGTTGTACATTAGATGGTTGGGACATGTATAAAGTGGTTAAAGAATACCAATGCAACGGAAATTTTGATTAATTAAGGGTGGAGGCCGAATGCATAGGTGAGTTTTATGAGATCTATAATGGTTGTAATTAAGCTTGTATACTTAGGTTCAATCTTAATTATCATATGTGAAAATGTTATGATCAGCTCAGTGAATACAAAATATCAAGTGCTTGGCTCTATGTGAGCGATACGTTACAATGATTATCGATATGCGGATCTATGTGAGCGATACATTACGAGAAAAATATCCATTTCATAACACAAAGTCAATTATCATTCAATCATATTCAAATATAATCATATAGTCTCTTAATGAGGTCTACGAGACCTTAATCATGCTTTAGAATAGGGCCGGGACTAACTCGAACTCATACGAAAATTTCTAAAATTCTATCATTTTTTTAAGTTACAGAGGTCACACGCCCGTGTGGGTAGGCCGTGTGCCTCACATGACCTCGAACACACCCATGTGTTCAAACCGTGACAAAACAAGGCATACCTACTGACTTGTCCACACGGTCTGAGACACGCCCGTGTCCTCACCCGTGGTCGACACTGACTTGCACCACACATCAGTCACACGCCCGTGTGTCCGGCCCGTGGTCAAGCCTGACTTGATTCACTTGGCAAACTTAAACAACACGGTCAAGCCACACGCCTGTGTGCTCAACCTTGTGGGCAATTATAGGCCATTTTCAAGGCCAAACTTGCCTCCCACAACTTGAATCACCTACAAGCCTTAAATCAATACTAATTCATGTCTCAAAATGCAACCAAACATGCCAATACAAGCACCAATCCATCATCAACTATATCATTTATTTCCATATG
The DNA here is from genome assembly GCA_025506655.1 of Gossypium rotundifolium. Lineage (NCBI taxonomy): Eukaryota > Viridiplantae > Streptophyta > Magnoliopsida > Malvales > Malvaceae > Gossypium > Gossypium rotundifolium. Next base: position 153,995,878 of record CP106732.1, on the reverse strand, counting down.
CCATTTCTACTCAAATAAGTCCATTTAAAACATCCCAAAATATAAGTTAAACATTATATAAACCTTACCATAATTCACATTTAAACCACCATATTCATCAACCATTCGAGCATGAAATATACCATATTCATCACTCACATAATTCCACATATAAGCACAAACATTACTCACTATTAAGCCATATCACATGGAAAAGTGTATACTTTTCAAACATACCACATTAACTAGCCTATACATACTATATTCCAATATACACATTTTTTCAAAAGTACTAAAATAGTTAGCCGATAGTGTGATTGAGTCGCTGACGATCCCCGGATCCGAGCTAGCTTTACTGACACTGTAAAACAAAGAAACACATCACACAGTAAGCTTTAAAAGCTTAGTAAGTTCGTAACATAATACAATCAAATTATCAAATCCAATATATTATACAACAAATCCATCACTTAGATCGTTTCTCAATTAACCATACCATACCATCCATAGCTAAAATACTCACTCAACCATTCGTAATTCTATATACAAGTACCTCAACCACAAAGGTTCAATACATACCTTAGTCAACACATAGTTATTCACCATCCATACTAATTCATGCTCGATGTTGCATTTTTGATCAATCTTTGCTTTTCATTAATTTTAATCGCACACTTAGTGCCAATTTCGTAGCCGAAGCATAATTGTCATCGCACACTTAGTGCCTCCACATAAATCGAACTGAATTTGGTATCGCACACACAGTGCTAATCAGTAAAGCCATAGCTTTCATTACTTCGCACACACAATGCTATTCAACTCTATCTCGATTTCAATTTCGCACACTTAGTGCCACATTTCACAATCTCATATATAGCATTTCTAATTCAATACTTATACATTCATTCAATTCACTTCACATAGATATAGTTTAACAAATAGTATTATATCCGAACTTACCTCAAACCTCGAAATATCGAAACTAGCCAATTAATCGAGTACTTTGTCTTTGCCTCGATCTCGATCCAAATTTCTCCTTTCTTGGTCAATACACATTAAAATTTAGCTCATTCAATCACTAATTCATTCAATTTAATCCAAACACACATATTTAGGGCATTTTACAAAATAGCCCTCACATTTTCACATTTTGACACTTTAGTCCCTATTTCACAAAATCACAAAATACACAAAATCTCACTTCACCCATGCCTAGCCGAATTCTTCCAATGTCCATACAAGCCCTCAAATTTTGCTTATTTCACATTTTAGTCCTCCAATTTCTCATTTTCACAATTAAGCCCAAATTACTCAATTTCACTAAAAATTCAAAGACAAAATATGTTAATCTTTCACCTATCTTTCATATTTCATCACCAATTATCACAAAACTCAAATATTCATCAATGGAATATCTCAAAATCACAATAAATTTCTAAAATTAAAGCATGGGTTAGCTAGAACACTAAGCAACGATCACAAAAACATAAAAATCATAAAAAAAAAAACAAAAATGAACTTACAATTGAGTCTTGAAGTAGCCGAATGTTTCAAAGCTTCCAAGCCCTACCTATTTTCTTATTTTCGGTTGAAAGAAACAAAGATGAACATGTTTTCATCTTTTTGTTTTATTTAATACACATTAATAGACTTTTTACTATTTTGCCCTTTTATTATTTCATTACAAATTCCACTAACTTAGGCATTTTTGTACATCCATTTATCACATGGAATAATAACAACATAAGGAATCATATTTTAATAGCCATTCCAAATTAGTACTTTAACAATCAACACACAACTTTTGCATTTTATGCGATTAAGTCCTTTTTCATAATTCGACACACAAACGATAAAATTTTCACACTAAATTTTCACACATGCTCAATCACATATTATAATCATCAAAAATAATAATAAAATATTTTTCTAACCTCAGATTTGTGGTCCCAAAACCATTGTTCTAACTAGGGTCTAAATCGAGCTATTAAAGATTGGCTTGGGTAAAGGGTTTTGATACTAGTTAGTTAGATTAGGTTAAGTGAATTAAACCTTAAAATTGAAGACTTTAGGAAGTAATTTAAGTATATGAGTCCAAAAGGATAGTTTGCTTAGCACCAATTTAATTTAAATTAATTTAATTTATCAGGTCGAAAGATAAGTAAATTAAGTTGACCAATTAATCTAGTTATAGGCCGAAAGGTATTAATTAGGCTAATTTTTAGCTAATTAGTAAAATCATGGATCTAAGTTAATCATGAACATGGAGGTGAGTCACCCTTCTCTCCACCTATATTGACTGTGATTTTGGTGTTTAGCTTTTATATATTTTACTTTTATTTTGTGATTCATCTATTTATTATTCTATCATAATATGATTAGTATGTGAGCAGCTATTTAAACTTAGTTAGTGTGTTATTCCTTGCTAATAATTTAGTTTAAACAAACCTCCATTGGGTATGATTCGGAATACTTTCCAGTTTTTCGTTGTAAATTTACTATATTATAATTTGACATTTACACTTGTAGATATTGCACTTCATCCAGATATTCAATTGCATTTTCTTAAGCTTGGCTCATACATGCTAGGGCACAATCAATGTGAAAAAAATGAAACTTGAAATAAGCCAACAAAATTAAAGGATTATGTGTTTAACACTAAATTAAACTATGAGTCATAAGAAATAAAATTAAGAACAAACCCTTTTAATTTATATGCCCATAATAAGGAAATTGAAAATAAAAAGTAAGGCTTGCACAAGGAACAAATGAACATGGGATGAATTTATGTGTGAACATGTTAAGAACTAAGGCAAAAATGGGATACATTATTAATTTGTAAGTTAAACCCTTATATTCAGTAGTGAGAAATGAATCCTTTAAAATGAACCTTGGATAGTTCTTACTAAATGGCTCAACACTAACAATGGGATAGGATAGTAGGATTATCCTTGAGTATTTACTAAGTTATATGAGATTAACGTGTTAGTTGTTTAAACGTTGTAGTAACCATATTTTGTCCGGATCAAGCTCAAATTGAGTTTGAGTTTCATGCCTTTTAGTATATTATTATGTCATAGTTTTTATTATTTATTATAATTATACTTTAATATTTATTAATATAATAAAATAATATAGAATTATAATATATATAGATATGCACAGTTGAATAACTTTTAAGTTAACATATAAGTTGTTGGGAATCAACCCAAATAAACAACGAAAAGAAAGAGTAAGAAGATCAAACACACAAATTTAGGTGGAAAAACTCCTCTGATCGATATGACCAAGAGGATAAAAAACCATGGGCAAAGTAGGTTTTGGATTTTCACTAATGAACAAAATAAACAAGAGTACAAGATGAAGAAGAAATTAACCTAGATGTACAAATCTCTAATCCCGAAAAAAAACCCTCTATCAAATACAAAGTTCTATTTCTTTTTTCTTTTTCTCACCTTTATTAGGGTTATAATAGCCCTTTAAATAGGCTAAGATTAGAGGGCCAATATGACAAAAATATCTTTGGAGTAATCAAGGTTCGTTTGGGAGAAAAGTCACATGCTTCCTCGTCGTGACGTGCATCTACTTTTCAAGAGGTTGTGTTTGTCTTCGGTATTGACACAGGCAACTGTAAGTGCCTGCTAAGTGTCCGAAAAATGTAGACCCACTCTATAAATCTCCATCTTGACTCGTATTTAATATGCCTTCTTTTTTAGGCCCAAGTCCAAATAGTGCTCGAACTTGGAAATTGAAAGACTTTTAGTTATCATATCAGCTAGATTATTCTCTATACTAATCTTATGAAGTCTGAACATCCCATTGAGAAGCCACCTCTCGAATGAAGTGATACCTGATGTCTATGTGCTTCGTCTTCTTGTAGTGCATGTGATCTTTAGTGAGATGTATAGCACTTTGACTATCGCAATACACAACAATCATTTATTCTTCCTTGACCAGCTCCCCGAATAGACCTCTCAACCAAATGGCTTCCTTCACAGCCTCTGTGATCGTCATATTTTCTACTTCTCTAGTTGAGAACGCCACAGTGGCCTTTGGCGTGACCTTCCAACTAATAACACAATTGTCAAAAGAAAACAGATAACTTATGAGAGATCTCATTTGGTCTAAATCTCTTGCATAATCTGAGTCTATATATCTAACTAAACCTTCTAAACTTCTCTTGAACTCTAAAAAAATATTAAATGTGCCATTCAGCCTGAGAATCCACTTAACTATTTACCAGTGTAACTTGTCGGGTCTAGCCATGTATCTACTCACAACACTAACAACATGTGAAATATTGGGGTGAGTGTAGATAATTGCGTACATCAAACTAATGATTGCACTGGAGTAGGGAACCCTGGAATAGACTTTTCTTCATTTTCGATCTGTGTTGACTCTGAAGTCAAAAGTTTGAAGTGTGTAGCTACGGGAGTATTAATTGACTTTGAGTTTTGCATCGTAAACCATTCCAAGATCTTTTCTATGTACCTCTACTGCTACAACAATCAATTCCCAAAGTGTCTATCTTTAGAAATTTCTATCCCAAAATTTTCTTAATTACACAAAGATCTTTCATCTCGAACTTAGAGTCAAGCAAGGTTTTTAATCTATCAATCTCAGATGAGTTCTTAGGAGCAATCAGTATATCATCAACTTAAAGCAGCAAAGATATAAATGATCCATCATCTATACGATGTAGATGCACATGGTTGTCACACTTACTTTGAACAAAACCAATGCTTAACATGAAAGAATCAAATTTCTTATACCACTATTAAGGACACTATTTCAGGTTGTACAATGATTTTCATAGAAGTAAGACATGATATTCCTTATCTTCAGTTCTGAAGCCTTCAGGCTACTTCATATAAATATCCTCTTCCAGATCACCATGAAAGAATGCAGTCTTTACATCTAATTGTTCTAATTTAAGGTTGTATAATACAATAAGGGTCAGTAATGCCCGAATGGACATATGTTTCACAACAGGAGAGAAAACATTGTGGAAATTAACTCCCTTCACTTAGTTGTAACCCTTTGCGACCAACCTTGCCTTATACGTAGTGTCACTTAGATTTAATCATTCTTTCTTCTTGAACACCCACTTGCAGCCAATAAATCTCTTTTTGGGACTTCATCTCCTCTTTCATGGCCACAAGCCACTTGCTAAAATCAGGAGCCTAAATAACTTCAAAGTAATTCGAAGGATTAGCTGAATCAATGCTTTCAGATATGCTTAGAGCATATACCACTAGATTTCATAGCAAAACTTCTATGGTGGTTTGATCTCTCATCTCTCCCTGTCGCTAGCTAGCTGATAATTTCGTAGTTGAGATGTAGGAGATGCTTGTGAATTAGATGGAGTCTCTAACTTATATAAAGTGGCTTTAGTAACCTCCTATTACTCCTGAGAACCTCTAGCCTCACATAAATGAGAAATTCATGTGAGCTTCCTCATCGTGACACGGCCCAACTTTGGTTTTAGCTCTACCTTGCTTAAAACACTTTACTTTATTGTGTTGACCAGAACAGTCAACTCTTTTCTCGAATGAAGCATCATAATTTCATCAAAAGTAACAGCTCTACTAACCATGATTTTTTTAGTTTTAGGAATCAAAATTTAAAACCCTTAAATAAAAAAACTAAGAAATATACATTTCACAACCTTAGGTTCAAGCTTTCCTTCACTAATACGTGCATGAGCAGGACAACAAATACTTTAAGGTTTGAGTTATTTGGAAGGTTACCTAACCATAACTCTTCAAAAATCTTTCCATCCAATGCTCGATGTAATAACTAGTTTACCAAATAGCTAGTCAGATTGATGACTTTTGCCCAAAACTAATTTCCTAAGCTTGCATTGAAAAGCATGCACCAGGCTCTCTCAAGTAGAGTTCTGTGTATCTTTCTGCAATGCTATTTTGTAGGAGGTATTAAAAACTGTGCACTGTTAGTCAATTCATTCATATTTGCAATAATTATTAAACTTAACTGCTTAAAACTTTAATCTATTATCTATACTCAATCGCTTCACTGACTTCCTAGTTTGCTTCTCCAATAAGGTCTTCTACTATTTAAAAATCCTGAAAACTTTATTCTTGTGTTTTAGAAAATAGACCTAAACCTTCCTAGAGTGGTAATTAATAAAGGTCAGGAGATATCTACTACCTATTTTAGAGGTGACTTGAGCTAGACCCCATAAATTGAAATGAATATAAAAAATGTGACTTTTGTGCTGTGTACTACAGAATCAAAGTTGACTCGTGTGAGCTTCCCATAAACGTAGTGTTCGCAAAAATCTAGTTTTCCAACTTTTGCACTCGAGCGAAGACCACTCTTACTTAAGATGGTCACACCTTTCTTGCTCATATGACTAAGTTGTATATGCCACAATCGAGTCAAGCCCGACTCCGTAATAGACAAGGAAATTGTTGTTGTACCAGTCACTATTGATCCTTGTAGAATATATAGATTGTTGGTCTTTTAACCTCTTATCAAAATGAGAGCTCCACAATATATCTTAATGCCGTTTGAATCGATGATGATCCCATAACCATTCGAGTCTGAAAAACCCAAAGAGATAAGATTCTTCTTCAAATCAGGCACATGCCTGACATCTGACAGTGTCCTGATGCTTTCATTGTGCATCCTGATCTAAATGGTACCAATACTAGTTATTTTATAGGGTGAATTATTCTCAATAAGTACAACTCCACCTTCAACTAGACTATATGTTGAGAATCAGTCTTTGTTAGGACACATATAGTAAGAACACCTCGAATTTAGGATCTACTCGGATGTAAGTTTAGACCTTTCAACCGTATACAATAGCAACAAATCATCACCCTTATTTTCAGCTACACTAGCATCACCTACCTCAGCCTTCTGCTTCTCTTTCTCATTACACTCAGTAGCTTTCCTATTTTTATTTTGCATCTTATAACACTCTGCCTTGATGTGAATGAACCTTTTGAAGTAGCCACATTTTTTGTCTTGATTCCTCGACTTAGATCTCGACCTAGGCTTGCCCTGATATGAATCCTTAGATTGTTATTTGCTTCTTACAATCAAATGAAGGTTTGTTGATCCGACTTGCTATCTGAACCCAAATCATTATCAAGTTTTTCTTTTCTCAACAAGTTACCCTTCACATCCTTGAATGAGAGCTTATCTTTATCATAAATCAGGGTCTCCCTGGATGTCTTATATGAAGGGGAAATAACACAATAATAGCATAACCTAATCTTCATCATCTATATTAACCTCGACATTCTTCATGTCATTCAAGAAAGTAATAAATTCACTGATGTGAGCCCCAATGGATTGACATTTGACCATATAAAATGTGTACAAACATTGTTTCAACACCAATCGATAAGTTAGAGGAGACTTTGCCATATACAGGGATTTTAACTTCCTCCATAAAGTAAATGTCTTTTTCTCTATAAGCACCTCCTACAACACATTATTCATGAGGCACAACTGAATTACAGATAGGGCCTTTCTTATCAAGCTCATCCCATTCGATTGATCTGAATTTTCAGGCTTTTGATCGATAACGACCTTTAAGTCATTCTGCACTAGGATTGTAGTCATCTAAACTTGCCACAAATTGAAATTTTTGATTTCATTGAACTTCTTGATATCAAATTTCGTTGTCATCATCTTTGAACGAGTCAATTGCGGAACCTTAACCAAGCTCTGATATCAATTTATCGGGAATCAACCCAAATAAACAAAAAAAAAAAGAATAGAGAAGATTAAGTACACAAATTTAAGCAGAAAAACTCCTCTAATCGATATAACCAAGCGGATAAAAAACCATGAGCAAAGTGGGCTTCGACTTTTCACTAATGAGCAAAACAAACGAGAGTACAACATGAAGAATAAATGACCTAAATGTACAAATCCCTAATCTTGAAAACAAAACCCTCTCTCAATTAAAAAGTTCTCTTTTTCTCACATCTATTAATGTTATAATGACCCTTTAAATATGCTAAGATTAGAGGGCTAATATGACTAAAATATCATTAGAGTAATTAGAGTTCGTCTAGGAGAAAGAGTCTTGCTTGACTGTCAAAACGTGGCTGCGTTATTTGAGGAATATGTCGCGTCATCATGGCATCACATGCTTTCTCGTCGCGACGTCACCTTTTCTTTTTAAGAGGTTGGGATTGTCTTCGACGTCGCGACACGAGGCAGCGATAAGTGCATGCAAAGTGTTAGAAAAATGCGAGACACACTCCACATAATTATAAAATATATCTATCACTACAACAAAACAATCCTATAGCGACACTTTTTTTGACATAAGACGACGCAAAAAAGGTTGGCATAGGTTTCGCGACGCTTCGTCCGATGCTTCTAAAATGGTTGTATATAGTGCAGTTGGTATATGCATGGCGATGCTTTTTCAAAAGCGTCGCCATAAGTCAACATAAGCCGACCCTTATTGAAGGGTTGTGAAAAGTTTAGTCAATACCGACCTTTAAAAAAGGTTGGGAAAGACCTAGTCAAGTCCAACCTTTGAAAAAGGTTGTTATAGACATGTTTAAGGAAACTTTAAAAAGGTTGGTATAGTTCTTGTCTAAGGGAACTTTTACAAATGGTTGGGATAGATCCGTCTAAGGCAACCTTAAAAAAGTTGGTATAGAACTTGTCTAAGGCAACTTTTAAAAACGGTTGGGATAAATTCGTCTAAGGCAACCAAAAGGTTGGGATAGACCTATCTAAGGCAACCTTAAAAACGGTTGGGATAAATTGTCTAAAGCAACCTATAAAAAGGTTGGGATAGACTGTTTAAAGCAACCTTAAAAGGTTGGGATAAATCTTGTCTAAAAAGGAACCTTTAAAAAGGTTAGGATAAACCCCTCTAAAGAAACCTAAAGTAAAAAAGATTAGAATAGACACGTATAATGTAATTTTTTATTTCAATATTAATATATTTTTATAAATATTTACAAGTGAATAATGATAGAAATTGTGCTTTAAATACAACTAAAAATATAAAATTAAAATTAAAATTAAAATAAATATTGAATATTCACTACAAAAATCGATCCAACAATTAAAATACACTAACATTTAGTTAAAATGTATACTACTAACATTCAACTCAATGTACAAAAGTAAACAAATAAAAAACTACCTAAGATGATGGTCATTGATATTGATCTACATAAAAGCTAATACATTTTGAAACTGCAACTTCAATTCCAAGAAACTCTGTTGATCTCTTATTTCTACGAAGGTAGCCCCAAGAAACTTCAATTCCTTTCGTTAAGTTTTTCCTTCTCATAATCCTGTCCTGCAGCCTACATTAAAGTAATAATAAGTTAGACATTGTAAGCCTGCAAGAAAGCCTGGTATGAAGATAAATGAATATAATTATATGAAGATAAATGAACGAACCTTGACACCTTTAAAGATAAATCAAAGTTCAGAACTTCAAATGCAGACCATTTGCAGATATCAAAAAACATTCAATAATGTTAACCAAGACCTCCAAATAAGAGTGCAACAGCAAGTCATTCAAAACTTGGCTAACCATTATAAAATAAATAGAGCAACATAGTAAGGTTCAAGGTGGTAATGGTTACTTTTCTAATCCTACAAGGAGTAATAATTAGAACAAACATGACAAGATCTATATTTTGTAGCCTGTAACAAAATTTTTTTAAAAAATTTCTTGAAGATGGGTAACAAGCATGTGATTAGCAAGCTTGAGATACAGCTTTCTTGTATTATTTTGTGTTGAAAGTGGTTTTTGACAGTAAATAGATTTTGGAAAGTGAATGGATTACTTCAGCTGAATTTATTGATGGGGAAAATTTTCAATATCTTGTGTGTGGAGTCGGTTCCCTTCTATTAACTTGCTTAAACAGTTGGTATTGATTTCATGGATGGAACTTGTAGCTAGGGGTAAAGGCTTGTACGGATAAGGAGAAAACTTAACCAATCCCTCTCTAGATGATCTGTAAATCTACTAGCACATGGCGATTCATCTTAGTTTCTTAAAGATGCATGACATCATAGACCATGATTTCATTTGGCATGCCAAAAAGAATATAAATTGCAAAAAGGTTTTACAAAGTTTAAATTTTTAACAAAATAAAAAGAAAAGGAAAAAGTTCTGAAAACAACCCTAAAATATTACCTTGATGTGACAATTATTTATATGATGATGATAGTTATGGCAAACGATAGATATGCTTCCCAAAAGAAATGTGCTACATGCATTAACAGAAAAAATTAAGAAAACACAATTGAACTATCATTGGTGAATACTTACCTTCTTGAGCACTGAAGATAAAATAGGGTATTAAATGATATGCAGCTTGAACAATTCTGGGAAGATCCCAAGCCTGCATTCAAACACAGAAGATACAATAAAATAAGTTTAACATTGTCAATGACAGAACTGTGAATTATGTGATAAGGATGATTAGTCAAAAAATAAGAACTCACAGCTGAGTGAGATATGACAAGAAACGAAATATTGTTTGTAATAAATGAAGGCACATGCATCAAATAATTTAAATTACCTTAGCAAACAAATTTTTCAAAAAGAAATAAATAAAATAGTTACCATCTATGTAAGGACTTTTCATTTTCCCTAACTCAAACATGTGAATAGGGGTAAGATACTTAAAATATAAGGAGAAACTTTGAAAACATTGAACATATTCGTGTGGGACATTATATCTATCCGACAATCGCCACCAAGTTCAAGCAACATAGGTTACCATAGTTCAAAAACATAAGTTTTGAATAATAAATTGTTCACTTTTATTATTACAAGACATAGACAAGAAAGCCATTTGTCTTTACACATATTCTCTACAAGAGTGGTTTTTGTTAGAAAAATAGGGCATGTATATACATGAGGAACCATGAGAATAACACATTCATATTTCGAGCCTAATAGCTAATTGAGTGCACATCAGTAAAAGATTCCATGTCCAACTTTATACTAGACAAGGGTCATGTTGTTAACAATAACCATGGTCTGCAGCCATCAAGATGTTGTCCAATCAATCTTTCTGAAAGGAGATAGTACTCTCTCAGTATTTTATGGCTCTATTACATGTACCCTTCAATTTACCTTAACACAATGAATAACACTTTGACCTTCCAAACCACAGGAAAACTCACAGAGAATGACATATACCATGTGGTCTACAAAGATGACATGTTGGTAAATAGAATTAAATATAACAAACATTCAAGTGATGACCTTTCTAATAACTGAAATGGTCTAATAGACTTACAACATTTGTGTGCACAATTCTAGGTGATACAAACACAACATTAACACCAACTTCAACAGGTAGCCGTTTGTGGAGGACACTGCTAAACATGACCTGCAAGCAAGGGCACCACTTTCATAAGCCATTGTCGATGTAATATATTTTACTTTACATCTTGCTTATATCCAACTTTTTATTTCTAGATGATTAGTTACTACAACAGGATGAAAAATCATGTATGTTGTAGAAAACGCCAGAGGTTCCATTGAGTTGAAAGACCAACTTACTTGTTAAACTAAGTGATCTCTCTCCATATTTAAATTTAGAAGAGAGAAAAAAATTGTAATTGTATTGTTGCCAAGGAGACATCCCAATTGTTAGCAATTGAAAATTTTAACTAGGAGGTCTCAAATTCAATAGAAGAAGAAATAAGAATCATTTACTATGACAATTAGGATAAATGAAATAGATTTTTGTGCATAGCGTGTCAAATTGCCAGTATGTAAAATGCAATCAAGCCACCTTACAAAGCTTGTGAAAAATCCAGCCCCCACCAAGTTCAGTCTCCATCATCTTTACAACCTCTTGCACCTACTAACACGACAGTATTGCAATAAAGAACCTCACAATCATCAAGTTAAAATAAATTATAAAAGCGAAACCGTGTAATATTCTCAAAAACCCAAAATCTTAGCCTTATTCCTTTGAGCTAGAGGATCAGAATCCAAAACCAAAATGACTCGACTTCGTTCAACATTGGGCACATGAACAACCCTCTCATTTCTCCATCCCTGTAAAATGAAGCTAGAAGTCAAAAGATTCCGTGAAAATTACCATTCTTTCACTACATTTCAAAATTCTTCAAATACTCTATTAGCTTTGGATCAGAACAAACTTCTTTTTTTTGCTACTATTGTATTTATGTAAAAAGCAGAAGAACAATCCTGAACTGCAGAAGGCATGTTAAAAAGCACAAAGCGAAAACATAGAGAAGCTTCTTCATGTGTGTATATATAGTATTAAGCAAATTAGAGATGTACCTTGAATTGTACCCCAAGAGTGAAATTCTTGTGAAAAATGGAATGGTTCCTTTCATCAGCTTCATCCCCGGGAGAATACTTGACCCCACAACTTGAATAGGCATGGAGAAGAAAATTAGATTGACCTAACTCCAAATGAAACTGTGCATAACTTCTCTTCTTATTTAGATTTCTCCCATTTGAACCACATTCTTCCCTTGAAACCCTAGTCTCTGATATGGGTTTATTGAACTTGTCATCGCCAGATTCTTTTTTCTTGTCATTCCTTAAGAAGTCCCAAAAGTAAATAAAATTAAAAAAAACAAAACAAAACAAAAATCCAAACTTTTTGTAGAAAAGAAAATACCCATTAAATTTTGAAGGTCTACGCGTGTAGGTGTTAACAATGGTGTGCTGACTCTTCTTCCAGGTGGCTAATTCATCGTTTTCATCATCGCTGAAAACTGGAGGTGAATTTGAGCGCTCAACCGACAGAGAAGAAGGAGGCTTGAAGAAGGAATTTATTTTGGATTACCAAAACTAGTGAAACAAACTTGGAATTATGGTTAAAGAAATTCATTGAAGTGTGAGGATTTTAACGGAGATGCAGTAGAGGGCTGCCGACGGAGATGCAGCACTTTGATGCAGAGGATTGGGGAAAATTTTAGGGATTTTGGGGAAGGGGATTTGGGGAAAATAGAACGGGGAAAAAAGAAAAGGATTTCGGGTGAAAATTGGGGATTTAGGGGAGGGGTGAAAATAAAACGGCGTCGTATAGTAAAAAGTTTTTGTTTTAATTTTTTTTCATTTTTAACATATTTTTTCATATTTTTTTAAATTTTGAATATTTAATTTTTTAACAGAAATATGGACTAAAATATTAAATTTTAAATTTTTAAATATTTTTGAAGATTTTTATAATTTCTAAATTAACATATAAAACAAATAGTATCATGTTGGATTACAATGATTGACAAAAGAGAAAGGTTACTTAAAATAATCATGAAAATATATAATATTAATATAGAATTTAATATATTTTGAATAATAATATAAAAGTTAAAATTTATTATTAGTCATTGTATTATGCCATATTTAATTTCTATATTATAATTTGATCATTTTAGTTTATTTACTTTCTACATTTTAAAATTTTAGTATTTATCAAATACTAAAAGTTAAATTTGTTAAGTTAAATTATGTTATTTTTGAAAACATATATTAATCTTATTTTTATATAATATGACAAAAAATCATGTTATTTTAATTAATGAGTTTAATGGTAGACAAAAATAAAATAAAATAAAAGTCTAAAATTCAAAAGTTTTAAAGAAGTATAAAATTCAAAACAATTGCCAAGAATTTTCCCTAAATTTTAACAATTTACAAAAAAAAAAAAAAAATCGTTGTAGATGGTATATCATAATTTATTAACTTTTAGGAAATATCCGTCAAAAATACATTTCAATCCAAAAATATTGGAAAATCCTAAAACTATACATGAATTATGATTTAATGTGCAATTGTATACATAAAATTTTAATTGATCCAATTATTATAATTTATTAACACAATTATTGATATATCATCATTTTATGTTTACATAAAATGGCCAGTTATTGGTCTAACCGAATCAAAGCCATTCTTCAGACTAGTAACCCCAGCTAGCTGCCAATCCGACCAGCCAATATTGTCCGGTTCAAACATCATTGACCAACACTAAAATAGTAAATTGATTTCTAGAATGGTATCATTATCCAGCCTAACAATGAATGAAAAACCAAAAAACTTGGTCAAACCGAATTGATTAATTCTAATTAGATTAGTTCAATTTCTAACACGAGCACGAACATATGACATTCTAATAACCCTACAAATAAGGGTGAAAAAGGCTTGATTAAAAATAGCTCAGTTCCGATTGACATCGGTTAACTAATTTACAGACCAAATCGTTCTTTAGTAGCATTGGCCTCTCGTTCATTCACGTCATCATTTGATCTACCCTAAACCCTAAACTTTATAATTTTAAACCCCAAATTCTAAAACACCACTCTAAACCATAAACCATAACCCTCAAATATTGGAACCCTAAACTCAAAACCATATCCCATAAATTACAAACCATTAAACCTTTAACTCTAAACCTTAAACCCTAAATTAATTAGATAAAATTTTAATATTATATATTCTTTCAATATTTTAGGAAATTTAAATATCATTTTCAATTTACTAATTAATTTTGTTTCTCTAGAGATGCATGAGTTATCAATTTTTTAAATTTTAATATATATAAAGTTTATCTATTATTTCTTAAATAATTTCAACATAATTATAATTTTAATATATTCATATTAATATTATCCCTAAACCTTAAACTCTAAACCCATAATCACAAAATCTTAAAATCCTAAACCCCAAACCCATAAACACAAAACCCTAAAACCTTAAACAATAAACTATAATCCCTAAATCTTAACTCTAAACCTTAAACCCTAAACTAAATTAATTTTTACGGCATTTTATTAAAAACCTTATTCACACTCAAACTATTAAGTTATTTTTAGTTTGAATATATATAATTATTCACAAATTGATGATGTAAAATGTTAAGAATATTCATATTTTAAATCTAATTTTTGGTGCTACATTAAAAAAGCGAAATTAAAGAAATTTGGGACGTTACACCTTCATACAAAGAGTTAGCCAGAGCATATGTTGACAAGTCTATCCAAACACTTAGGAAAGTGTCGCCCCAAAACTATCGTCTTAGGACTAGATAAAAGCCAACTCTTATTCAAGCGTTGCCTTAGGCATACATATCCCAACCCTTATACAAAGAGTTGGCTAAAGCGTAGTCTATCACAACATTTAGGAAAGTGTCGCCACAAAAGTGTCGTCTCAGGACTACACAAAAGCCAACTCTTATTCAAGCGTTGCCTTCAGCATACATATGCCAACCCTTATACAAAGAGTTGGCCAAAGCATAGTCTATCCCAACACTTAGGAAAGTGTCGCCACAAAAGTGTCATATTAGGACTACACAAAAGCCAACTATTATTCAAGCGTTGCCTTAGGCATACATATCCCAACCCTTATACAAAGAGTTAGCCAAAGCGTACTCTATCCTAACACTTATGAAAGTGTCACCACAAAGGTGTCGTCTTATAACTACACAAAAGCCAACTCTTATTCAAGCGTCGCCTTAAGCATACATATCCCAACTTTTATACAAAGAGTTACCCAAAGCGTATGTTGGCAACTCTATCCCAACACTTAGGAAAGTGTTGACCCAAAAGTGCCGTCTTAGGACTAGACAAAGCCAACTTTTATTTAAGCGTTGCCTTAGGCATGCATATCCCAACCCTTATAAAAGAGTTAGCCAAAGCATATGTTGGCCAATCTACCCTAACACTTAGGAAAGTGTCGCCCCATAAGTGTTGTCTTAGCACTATTTTGTTGTAATGTATTCTTATATATATATATATATATATATATACACGTGGGCCAAAGTTATAATATTTATGTACATATGTGGGCAATGGAAAAATCTTTTAGTTAACTTCCTTATGGGAGTTAAAAATAGGAGTTTTAAAACATAAAAAAAGGGATAATAAGCTGGGCAAAAAAAGCGGTAATAAAGAAGGATAGAAAAGTGACTTTAAAAAAAATATATTTTCAGTTTTTTTCACAGTAAAGAGAACTCTAAAAAAACAACACAAATAAAAGACAAAAAAAAAAAAGAACGCACGTAGAAAAAAAGAATTCCCAGAATTATTCTGAAAATGTGGATAACTAGGGTGTAGTTAGGGGTTGGCAAGGTTCCGTCCTCAAAATATAAAAAATTTTATTTAAGTTTTATAAATTTTTAAAAAATTTAAATTAATAAAATTAAAAATATACTTTGACCTCTTTAAAATAATAAAATTTAATTTAATTATTTAAAATTATAAAAATATAGACTATTAAAATGATGAAATTATATTCTTATTATCACAAAATTATAATTTAATTTTTGGTAGCCTAAAAAAATACTCTGGGGACGACTAGAGAAGAATAGGGAGAGATCCCAAAAAAGGGACGTGTCATTAGAGGAGCAAGGAATACAAAGTACGCAGGTAGTGAATTGAAAATATATGCTTTGCAGTTAATGAGCATAGACGGGAAAGCGTTGAAGGCTACGGAGGAGAGCCTCAAGTCTAGCCAGAAGAAACAATGAATAGTTTTGGATTGATGATGGTGAAAATTATATATGCTGCTTCATGTGAACTGAAAGCCATTCAGGGAGTTCATACTAAAGACATGTTTTAATTTGTGTAAGGTATCTGGTGCCTTAATAAAGAATTGTTTTTCCTCATATTTCGTTTCTTGGTTTTCTCCTACTTTTTATGTGTGCTGTTTTTTTATGTTTTTCTCGATCTATTGCTGAACTCTCTCTCCAAAATTGTGAAAGATATTTAGCTACAAATAAACTAAATACATGTATTAAGATAAAAACACTTTTTATTCGCACAACAGTAAAAGCACTTACGTATCAATGAGGTCCCATAGTAGTATTATTATATACAGCAAATCCATGATCGACACTAATACAACCTTTATAGAGAAACTTAGAATTTGTGATCCAAGTAAGATTAGCTTAGGATTTTGAGATTTATATTTATCAAATACAAAGGTGAAATTTCCCTTAGATATCATATTTATCTATATGAAGAAATGTGATATCTTACACCTGATATGATTGGCGAATTTGATATGAGATATTTCATTCATTGCTGAAGTAATTCGAATTAGTTTCTATTCAAGTTTTATCAAAAATACCCAAGAAATAGTCAATTCATACAAGACCATCATATTAATCATAATCACTTAGGGTCATTTAAAACACTTTAGAAGTATTTTTAAACGAGTTTTAAGTGTTCCGAGGTTGATCAAGACCAAGTTTGGGTCTTTGGGTTCAAAACAATTCAAAACAAGGAAGGAATACTTATTTGACTCAGTTGTATTAGTATAAGTAGATATTTGTGTCGCTACATCTGGCTAGCACTGTTCATCTTTAAACTCATTGATAACAACATAATCACAACATTTTCAATTTCAATCATCAAATTCACCAACTTAACATGCAAACAACACTTAATAATTTATCTATAAAAAAAATAGAAAGAAAAAGAAGATAAGAAGCTGTTTTGGACTTCCTTTTACACATATTATAAAAATATAGATGTAAATGGAATTAAGTTAATTTAATTAATTTGTTAAAATTTAACTCAAATTCAATTGAAATTGAACCTAGACGGATTCAAGGTAAGTTGAGATCTGGCGTGCCTTTGAACGTGTAAAAAAATAAAAAATAAAAACATTAACAAATTTGTGGCCATAGATTCCGCTTGGTCGTGTGCCGCTCAGCGGCAGCAGTAGCAGATAAGATATTTTTTTCTTTGCTTTATTTTTTCTTATTTTATTTGAAGTAAAAAAAAAAAAAAATTACGTCTCAACATCTTAAAACAGCAACAGTGCTCCTTCTGTCTTTTTCTTTTTTGGGTGTCATTGTCTTATTTTTTATTAATAGGTAATGGGAAGTGGGAAGTGGGTTTGGGGTGGGGACGTCAACAATTAATGAATTTAATGAGTCACTTGCATTATTTTCTTGAACCAATGAATCAATGATAGGTACTACTACACTTTTAGGTTTAAAATAAATTAAATTACCATACTTAATGATTTAAGTTTGATTTATACCATGTGAAAAAATAATTATAAAATTATAAAAAGATTATGTTAAAACTTATACAAAATAAATTATTATTATTTTATAGTAAATTACACAGATAATTACAAACTTTCATAAATTTTCATTTTAAACACTTAAAATAAAAATTTACATTTTAAATATCAAAATTTAAATCTATTTTATTTTTGGTCATTATGAAAATAAGGAGTAACGGAAATCCAAGTTCGCATTCCAACTCATTTTTTTAATTTCCACGTTATTAAAAAATAAAGGCAAATATATCAAAAATACCAAAAAAAATTAAAAATTATCGGAAATGACTGATTTCAAAAATATTGACCGGAAAGGGTAATTTTCCCAAAAATCGCGTCTACGTCGTAGCGTTTTTTGAAAGCGACCTAAACTTCGTCTCGAGGGGCGCTTTTAGCCACCTCAAAGAAAACGCTCCCAGTAGCGCTTTTCTTTGAGGTGGCCAAAAGTTCTCCCAGGACGCGCTTTAAGCCGTCAGTAACGATCAAATTTTTTTTGACCGTTGGCCCCAATGGTCGAAAAAAAAACTATAAATACCCCCAACCCTTCATTTTTTTACACTTCAATCCTTTCTCATTTATCTTTCAATTTTCTCTCAATTTGCTCTCAATTTTCTCCCAAAGTCCTTGAAATTTACGCTCAAATTTCAAAATAGTCCTTACTATTTCTGAAAAAGCCCTTTATAATTTTTTAATATATCTATTTTTGGAAAATTTAAAAATTCTTTATCGAGTACAATGGTCGGGAATTACGTCGCTTAGACAAAGAAGCACATTCTTGTCGAGCAAATGAAAATGGTAAGTTTGAATGTTAATTTTTCAATATTATTAAAATTTTTAATTATGTAATTTTAATTAATTTTGAATTTTATAATTTTAAACGTCTCCAACACGACACCACCGCCACACTTCATTATATGAAGCGTCCCACCGACAGTGCAACTTTTCCAACGCTTGCGCTTGGCTATCCAAGCCTTTCAGAAGAGGGCGTGTACCCCATTTGGCTACAAATATTGCCAATTAAGGTAAGCACCTTTGTAGTTTTGGGATCGGCCTTCACCGTCGGGATTATAAAATCACCAACATGTCCGAATCCATCCTCGGATGATCTTGTGTTACACATCAACGAAGTCGTTAAACATTACATAATATTAGTGTTATTCAAATCATTGAACACATAGTGGTCTTGTCATCGGTAAGACATGTATGCGGACCTTTGTACTTTTCACCTCCCACATCCTGTCCTTTTCCTCAACGACGCCATGATTTTCCATGAACATGTGCCGTCTTGCCCGCACACTTCGCCTCGTACCTATCGAGCTTTGATTTAACCATAGTGTAGTTAACCCGTTCTCGATCTTTGTATTGTTTCAATGCACCAAGAAAAGTATTCTTGTTGGAAAACGGTTACCAACTTCTAATTGGTCCGAATCCAACGAAGAATTTGTACTGTCCACGCGTCCGGTGTGGTAGTTCAGAAACTCAATGCATCATCTTGAGATAGATCGACATTATGCATGTCTGGCGGAGGTGAGTATGCCTGAATAGCGGATCTTCTTCTTCTTCGTCGAACCGCCTCAACATCTTCAGTATAATTGGAGCGGCTCCGGTCGAAAATAATCTAACTTCGCACCGTCAGGCCCCGGCTCCCGAGGTGGAACCACATCGGATTCATCGTCCGATCCTCCATAACCTGCAACAAACGAGGGCCCCTCGCTGGTGGATGTCGTCGGTAATACATCATCTCTCCTTAAACATCTTTCGTAAAGATCCCAATCGTATGTGGATTGCCATCCACTAGAAGTTGATGACGTCCCCCAATACGTATTTCTGTCATCCGACGTCGAATGATGAATATGCATGTCCCATCCACCAACCGAGTGTCGTGCAGGGGTTATGTTTTCCATACTACCACCGCACACGGGCACTTCTGTGTTTTGCCTCCCACTTACAGAGTGTCGACTTGAGGTCGTGTATTCCCCTCGAACGATACTAGATGTTGTGGTCGCAGCCAGATCACTTGGAGATGAAAATTCTACATATACCTCGATATAGGGTAAACCACTGGCAAGATGAGTCTCTACCATTGCCTCAAGGCTCTGAGGACCTTTGATGTCGAATGAGTCATATCTCACCGGATCAACCGAAGCGCAAAATCTATACTTAATAGACTGAACTTTCATTAGCGTTGTTCCAAATATTTTACGCCTAATTCTTTTGCGAAGTTCTACCAAATCGACGTTCCGATTAAAACTCAATCGCTACTGTGTTCTCCGATAAGAAAACAACACCATCTTACGTGTCACGACTTCACCATCGTAGTAAATAACGGCATTAATACATTCACTCATTTTCAATTTTTTTTCCTTTGCTTGAATTTGCTTTCGCCAACTAAGAATGAAATTTGGTCGATTATAGCCTAATTTTGCGGATAGCATCAGCAAGCAAAAGCGCGCCCACGTTGGCGCTTTTCAAGACTCTGTAATAGTGCACCTATTTGAAGCGTTTTTTGCCATGTTTGTTCGAAACGTCTCCTCAAAATAATTTTGCACGAGACCACTGTAGCAAAAGAGAGTCCACGTGGGGCGTTTTACGCCACGGTTTGTTACGCAACTCCTCAAAATAATTGTGCCGAGACCATCTGTAGCAAAAGCGTGTCCACGTGGAAGCGTTTTGACCACGGTTTGTTCTCAAACGTCTCCTCAAAATTATTTTGCGGAGACTACCGCCCAAAACTTATTTCATTTTCACATTGCAAGTGGACGGAAAGAATCCCCAAACGCGCGTCCACGTAAGCGCATTTTGGGGAAAATGGCCTAAAGCGTCCCTGGGGGCGCTTTTAGCCCCTCTAAAAAAAAGCGCCGAGGGGCGCTTTTCTTGAGGTGGCAAAAGCACTCCTCGTGGACGCGCGCTTTAAAACGCTTTCTCAAAAACGCAGCGACGTGACGCGATTTTGGAGAAATTGTCCTTCCGGTCAATATTTTTGAAACTGTCCTTTCCGGTAATTTTTGATTTTTTTTGGTATTTTTAGGATATTTGCCCATAAATAAATCTTATAAATTTTCACCAGTTAGGCATTTGTTTTAAACCCCAAATAAAATTGAAATTGGTAAATAGTTTGAACCGAATCCTAAACCATGAACTGAAACTAGTTGATTGTTTATTTGTTTGTTGCTTAGGTGAGAAGTCCGAGCCTCTCTCTTTTCTCAAATAATTTTCACTTGGTTGTTCATTAAACTTGGTCTGTCGGTAAACAAGAGCAGCCCAATCCCATTTTTTTTTTATCATTTGACCTACTCTAACCAAGGGCCTTGCATAACCTCAGTACATATACCCCTCCCCTCCTTGGCCTGAAGACATTGTGCTAAACCTAGAGTATTGGTCGAAGCTGTCGTTTCTTGGTAAAAGAAAAAAAAAAAACTGAAGTTCTCCTATTGGGTTTTGGGAGATGGAGTTTGGGTATCTCTATAGGCTCATGTTGCCTTTGCTTTCTTCAGATTCTACTTGTTATTGCTGCCTCTGCTGTTGTTTCTCTTGTTCACTTGTTGAACTACTGGTCTTGTTAGTTTCTTGTGGGAATTGGGGTTGATTCCTTGGCTTAGGAAGTTAGAACTACTGGTCTTCATTCATTCATCCCTTCCTTTTTCTTTTTTCCGCTTAAATAATAATATTTTTTTTGTGGTCTTTATTTTTATAAATAAATTAAATGTTTTTTATTTAAAGGTTAAAATCATCAATTATATGTTTTAATTTTTATACTTTTGGAACATGAACTATATTTTAATTTAGAAAAATGTGATAGGATAATTTAAATAATTAAAAAATTAATCAAATAAGGATTTGGAAGATATTTGAAAAATTTTAGATTGACAAGGAAGTTATTGGGAAGAGTAAATAAATAAATAAATTAGAATCTCAATTTGAGATAAATTATTAAAATAATTATTTTATTTGTCTCAGATTATATTGTAGTCGCTTATATTTAAAATATTATGTTTTAGTCACTTATGTTATCGTCTTTGTAATATTTTAGTCAATGAGTATTAATTATCATTAACGGTGTAATGGTAAATTGATTTGGCATATTAAATCATAATTTCAAATAAAAAATTTAAGTTAAATTATACAATTGGTCCCTTTATTTTTTCGTTTTGAGCAATTTAATTTTTTCTTTTATGTTCTTTGAATTTTTTTCATTCTCTTCTCTTTCTCTCTATTTTCTTCCATTCTTCATTTTTTTAACATAGTTTTTTTTATATTTTTATTTGTTAAAACTAGTTCCTATGCTTTTATTTTTCTTTATATTTCTTTACTTTCCTTTTCTTCTTCCCCTTTATTTTTCTCTTTTGTCATATTCTTTACTGCAGAAACATAATATTTACCCATCAAATAAACAAGTTCTTGTTTCTTTCACATGATTCCTAAATTAAATTTAACTGAAAATCGAATATCTATTATTCTTAATCAAATCTCGATTTGAATATAACCTAATTTTGAAACTAAAATTGGATCTAACTAATAAATATAAAAAACCATATCCTTAATTAAATCTAAACATAAATTGAATTCTTTATATTCAAAATATTTTTTTCCATTTCCAAACTTTTATAGAATCGTGTAGAATATTCATTTCCTTTCCTTTCCTTTTATTTTTTGACAAATAAAATTAAGCAAGAGATAAAATTGATCTAAACCTTATTGGATATTTTCAAGTAAGCTTGATTGGAAGTCGAGCATGGATGAACCGAAGAGAGAAAGGGAGCATAGGTGAACCGAAGAGAGAAAGGGAGCATGGAACCAAATTGGTTTGGGTAAAGTTGAGGGTAAGTTTCTTATGGTGGTCGTTTTAGTCATTAAGAGTGTAGAGTTCGTTTGAAGAATCCGTGAAACAATGTAGTTTCAAGAGGGTGAGAATGTTGTAGGTAAGATAAATAAGGTGGTCGTAAGGGTTGATTAGGATGTTAAGGGAATGAGTTCGAGAAACTTTGTTGAGGATGGACTGTCATAAGTCACAACTGATGAGGTCTTCAAGTAAGGCGAGCTTATGGACTAGGTCATTAATGATACAACATTAAAGCGATGATGGTTGATAAGGGTTTGTAATTGTGGGGTGAAAATATGCTATGCATGTTTTATTTTGGTTTAGACTTTCGCCTTTTCTTTTTTTATAAACATAAAAGGTTAAAGAGAATGAAAAATAAAGATAAAAAAATAAAAGTTAAATGGACATAAAGAAGAAAATTAAATTGTTTAAAACGAAAAAATATGAGGACTAATTATATAATTTAACTTAAATTTTTTGTTTGAAATGATAATCTAACTTATCACGCCGATTATCGTTACAACATTAACAACAATTAACAGTTTAGTGACTAAAATGTTACAACACGTTAACATAAATGATTAAAATATAACATTTTAAACATAAATAACTAAAATATAATATGAATTAAAAAACTTACTATTTTTAACCTATAATTTGACAGGTTGCTTGTCATTTGTGCTCGTTTATTTATGGATTCATATAAGAAAAATCAAACCTTAATTAGTGCTGAAGTGTTTCATTTCTCTCAGGGCACTCTATGCTTTTGGCCTTTTGCTTCTCTGCATGTTTTTGTCTTCACTTTAGATAATAAAGAAAAAGGTGCCCAACAGCCTCCTTCGATCAACTCTTAAAATCCAGGTTCTAACTTCTTCAATAATCTTCTACATTTTTTTCTTTTCTACTGTTTGATCGACCATTTTCTTCAGAAAAAAAATAGAACGCAGACTTTTTCAATGTCACTTTTACATTTCTTTCAAGTCTCTAAAAAAGCATTTGGCTCCGTTTCGCGACGAGGGAGTCAACCAAATTCCACACTTCCGGAGGAACTATGCATTCGTCAGTTTTCACTAGCAGAGATCAAAGCTGCGACTGCCAACTTCGATGAAGGCTTTATTATTGGTATAAGTAATTTTGGATCTGTTTACAAAGGGGTTATAGATGATGGGACCTTTACAGTTGCTATCAGACGCATGAAATTTAGTCTTAGTGCGTTCCGAACTGAAGTGGTATTCCTTAGCCAGCTGAACCACTTAAATGTTGAATCTCTCATTGGATTCTGCAATGAGAAGGGGGAAACAATCCTTGTTTATGAATACCTGAGCAATGGGTCGCTCTTTGATTGTCTCCATGGTAATGGTATCAGTTGCAATCCAATTGCCTGGGAAAAGAGGCTACAAATCTGCATTGGTGCAGCGCGTGGATTACATTACCTTCATACCGGAGTAAAGTATATAGTACTGCACCGCAACGTGACCAGCAACACTATTCTTTTAGATCATGAATTGGTTCCTAAGCTTTCTGGGTTCTTTTTGTCCAGGTTAGGGCCTCATAGCATGTCAAAAGCTTCAATTAAAAAAGAGTCGCTAGATGTGATGGCTACTTTCGGATACTTTGATTCAGAAAATCTGTCAGGAAAAAATGATGTCTATGCATTTGGCGTTGTCTTACTCGAAGTAATTTGTGGTAAAACACCAGTCTTTGAAGCAAATGGTCAGAAAAGATCTCTGGCTGCCTGGGCAAATTGGTGTTTCAAGAATGGGACCATTTATCACAATATTGATCCATACTTAAAGGGAGGATAGCCCCAGAGTGCTTCAACAAGTATGTGGAGATTGCTATGTCTTGTATCTCTTATAGCGCAGATGAACGACCATCCATGGGTGAAGTAGAGTCGACTCTACAGGATGCACTGGAACTGCAAAAGAAAGCAGACTCTGAAATGAAAAGTATAATTCCTCACAGCGAGGTCATGTGTGAAGATGAACTATTTTGTGCACCTTAATGACAATGAAGAATGAAAAGCCATGAATTGTGATAAAATTTCTGGCAATGATAGCACAGCAGTTGGGGATTTAATAGCCATTGAAGTATGAAGATACAAAACAGATGTGCTTTTAGTTAGATGCCTATGGGAACTACACAGTGTTCTGTTTGTTTATAGAAAGTTTCTTCTTCTATTGCTATTGAAGATCTTAACTCACATATCTATCTATACATGCCATTTCTAAATTTGTTAACAGAATTACTGTCCTTTCTCATTAGCATATATACACCAATTTTTTTCTCAAATTACAGGACTTTTGTCTACTTGTTAAGGAAAGGAACATGCGATTGTGTTCACGGATTTGCTTGAGTCAGTTGATGTATAAAAATTGTTTGTTTGTTTTCATTTGCCTGTTTCGATTGCCAGCTGGAAATCCAAGTAACCAGACCACCATTGTTTCAACTTGTTGTCTGCATTTCTTTCTGTTGGCGTTTTGGAAGAGCAAAGGAAGAAAAACAGGACACAGTACAAGGCAGCAAGATGCAAGAATTATTTTTACTTGCTCACAAATGTGCACAGAGGGAGCTTGTGGCTTTTAGCTCATTTTGCTAATTTTTTCAATACATTTATAGCCAAATGCATCACCAAATACTACCTACTACCACTAAGTAGCCTAGTAACTTGATGAACATTGCTTGTACACCTAAACTAGTCACCTAAACTAGTCATTCAACACCTAAATGTATCAAGCTGTCATCAGCTTGTTCATTTTCAACTAAGTTTAATTACAATGTAACTAAACAAAAACATTGCTGTTACAGCAAGCACATGTGCAGCAGCATGTTTACAAGCTGCATGCACTTCAACCAAAAATATCAAAGCAGCATGGTTGACCAATTTTCAACACTTTCCTCGGTGGCAACAGATATAATCACCTATTATTCACTTAAAGGTGAGACACCCATTTTTTCAATCCCACAGAAGTTTTCTCCCCGTATATATTTACACATATGGCCTAACTAATTCTTTAGCCCCTAAGAGTTCTACTTGAAACCCACATCATTAATGGCCTGGGGTTCACTGCATTAAGGAAGCATCTGACTTAAGTCTCTTCCAAGCAAAACCATCTCAATATTTCTTAAGCTCATAGCCGGTGCAATAAAGGTAATCTATGTAAACAAATGAGCATCCACATCTCTCCCTTCTTTAACCAGTACTTTTCCCACTTGTAGAGCAAGGCCAGCCCCCAATTAATGACCTGCAATACCTACATTTCTGCTTCCATTCCTTTTCACTGATTGATTTTTAATGCCTCAATGCTGCTTTTGATCTTACAGAGCTTTCTGAAGACCTCCGTATCCCTTCTTATAGTAGAGATAACACAGCATGGTGCTCCACTAGGTCTAATGAGCACAAAGTCAGGCAGGGCCGGTGACTGATCCCATTGTAGTACTGCTACGAATATATAAATCCATCCCTTTCATCAATCAAAGTCTGGGGTAGCTAGAAGGTCATCCACCGGTTTGGGGCAAAGAGCATTTTCCTCTGTTCTGCTATCTGGTCTTGTAATCACACTGCCTCATTTGGGGACCACACATCAGCTGTGACTACTTTTAAGTGCTGTACACATCGGCTCATGTTCTATACACATTGCTTTTAGTATATGTATTGGTAATATGCATTTTTTTTTAAAAAGATAAGTTTTTGTTGTATCATTCATTTTTACGTGGATTTAATTTATGGATATTGATATATAAGTATATACATATGTATATATTTAATGCGGTAAATTCTAAAAATTAATATATTTTTTATATATTTAGATGATTTTATTATGTAACACACAAATATTACACATGCACTATAAGAATCCATTAAACATAAATTTAGTTAAACTGGGGACATGTTAAAACAAGTGAAACTATCATGCCCAATGAAACTGTGTAAATTCCAACCTTCATCGCTGGTAATAACTTATATGAATAGAAACAACAGCAAAATACCCTCAATAAAAAGCCTGATAGAAATTTTGTTTACAAGTTTTATTATGTTCTAAAGACCAATCCTTCCAAAGAAAAAATTCAAAATATAGAAGAGAAAAAATAACAGAAATGTCACTAAGTAATATTGGGCTAAGCTCCCTTCCATTATTATTTTAATCCATTAGTATCCATGACAAATTTAATCACCATTCATGTACATATAAATGGTGATGATACATTTATTGGAAAATAATGAATTAGATATTAACATGTGATGATGACATATTTTTTAAACAAAACCTTTCTTTGTAGTTGATCCCATGACCATATTCTCTTGTTTTGAAAGGATAGGATCTTATAGATTCACAGTGCACAAACGATGATTGTTTTTGTGACTGTAAATACGACCATTTTTCATGCAATGCTCCCAACCCTCTGTAAATGTTGATTACACCTAAAATACACACTGCAGTCCCTAGTAACCAGTGTGCAATAAACCATGCACTTCCTCCCTTGGATCTGTAACACCCCCAAACCCGGCCCACGAGCCCTAATCGGATCTGGTTATGTCAACATGGAAGAGCGGTAAAAAAAAATCTTTTGACTTTAGAATAAAACATGAAAATTTGGTTAACTTTTGAAAACCATGTCCGTTTAAAATTATAAGTAAAACTTTGTTATTATAAAATGTCCATATTAAAACTTTAGTATATAAATATATATATCTTGAATAAATAGATTGCTAAAAATAAAATAAAATCATCTTTATATAGTAATTTAATTTTAATCTAACCACAATTAAAATAATACCAAAAATAGTAATAAGGCCCTTATTACAACCGTTATTTAAACAAAATACTTAATATCAAAATTTCATAAAATAATCAAAATCTCTTCTTCGCATGGCCACCTCGTATCCACTCTAACCCGGTCCAAGCTCATGAATTACGAAATGGTTAAGAAAAATTGGGTGAGTCCACGACTCAGTGCATAATCATCACACATGCCTCCACATATAGGCTTGGCCCATATCCACAGATCATACAAATAAATATGCAATTCTGAAACCCAACCCAACCTAAGTCCATCCGTTACACCAACCTTAGCAGACTCCTGCTCAAGGTAGTGGCTAATCCACCGATCACAACCGAAAGTGATCCCACATAACTTACCTCGGCGGACACTGCTTTGACAAGGCAGTGGTGAGCCACCGATCACATCATGATCCTCACATTAATCGACTACGGTGATGCACACGACCCTCAACCGTAGAGATGGGCACCTAGCCAACATCTCCCTTGATGAAACACTGACTAATCATCAAGCGCTAATGTAGCACGAGGCTAACATTAGACCACGTACATAAATATGTACACCCATCCTTCCTTGATCAAATCCAAGCCCCAAGCATATATGTTAATGTATCTTATCAAATCAACATGTAGAATGAATATACACCACATGCTCATTATCATATCACACGTGCACCATAAATAATTTAATATCACATATTCTCGACACATTAACCGAATACCCCAAACGTGGGTATCCACTACTTTAGCCTTTATTGTGGCTATCCCACATCATACACCAAGTATATGTACATATATATCAATACACAAAGCAGGAGAAAGCAGTGCGATAATTACTTTTTGATTATCACACTCGATTAAAACCCGAACCCACGTCTAACGATTCGTACCTTTGCATTGTAGAACTTCTTCCTACACCACCTAAGTCGAATCGGCTAACATAATATACCAAAATGGCCTATGGTAGAATGTAACCAACTCCCTTACCTAATCTTTCCAAAACCCGAAATACCTGCTTGCTCCTTGAGACTGTCAAAATCCTTATTTGCCATTGTTAGTATCTGCTATACACAATAATCAAGAAAGATGGCTCTTGGCCGAATAGTACATATCACCTTACCTTAATCTCTGCAAATCCCGAAAGACTCCTCTTGGTTCTGCCACAAGACTAAAAGGGGTTAGATTTTGGTTTCGACTAACCAAAGATAAAGAAAGAAGAACAACGTTAAAGAGTTTCTTACCACACTATCGGAACCGATCGAATTGCTTGCATCCAAAGTCTCCTTGAACACCGAGAGATTTGGCTATGGCTTTAAAGGTAATGAGATATTCGACTCTTGAAAACAACAATGGTAAAGAAAGGATGCTTGATGAAGCTTACTTAGAAATTGGCTAATGCTCTTAAGAGGTATTCGCTATACCGGAGAATTAGTAGAAATTAAGGTTTGAAGAAAAGAAAAGAGTAGGAGAGAAGTTAGGAGAATTTCGCTAATCACTAAATAAAAGAAGAAGCTTGGAACGAAGGGTGTAGATTCGGCAAAAGGAAGAATATTCAGGTAACTATAATTCGGCACTTAGTACCTCCCCATATTGCCGAAATTAAAACACCACCAAAAGACTTTTGGCCGGCCACTATCTCCTTTTTAATCATATCCCAAGTTAATCTCCTAATTTACCTCTTCCACATCCATTAAAAAAGAATTTAAAAAAAACAAATCCTTATCCCTTATCACCTCTTCAAATAAATAATAAAAATAAAAGAAACCATGTGCTCATCAATTTCTTCCAGCCGAATTTAAAAAAAAAACAAAATCAGCTTGATCCTTATCCCAATTGAAGATCCCATGTGCAGGCCAATTCCTTCTCTCCCTTTTCACGCCAGCATTGAAAAAATAAAAACCCCAAACTGCAGCTTCTATGGTTCGAACATGGGACCTGTTGGGACAAGCGACCAGGTAACGCCCCAGGCCACTCGGCCAAAGCGTTATTTTGTAACATAAATTCGCCATATTTTCTTTTAAGCTCTCCTTCCTTAGTTCCTTCCTCTTTAACGCCAAAAACAAAAATAAAATACCCATTTGCTGCTCACGCCACTCGAACCTAGGACCAGCTGGAACCACCACACGCTGCCAGCCGCTTTGCCAAGGCGCCGTTTGTGTCATAGACTCGCCCCAACTTCTCTTAAGGCCTTCTTCACTAGCTCCCTTGTCTCAAGGCCAAAAACCAAAATAAAACGCACCCTTTGCAGCCCCCAAGATTCGAACCCCTATGCTCGAGGCGTCCCCCAAAGCCCCTTAAGTGGCGCATGGAAGCCACTTTACCAAGGCCAACCCTTGTGTGCCGAAAATT
This sequence comes from Gossypium rotundifolium, assembly GCA_025506655.1. Lineage (NCBI taxonomy): Eukaryota > Viridiplantae > Streptophyta > Magnoliopsida > Malvales > Malvaceae > Gossypium > Gossypium rotundifolium. Next base: position 153,965,916 of record CP106732.1, on the reverse strand, counting down.
ACCCTTAAGGCCTCCTTAGCCCAATTCCCCTTTTACACTTAAAAAAAAATAAAATTTCCCCTATAGCTCGGGCTTTCCCTTAACTTATCACTAGCACCCAAAATACCTCAATTAACACCATGATGACCACACTTATGCAAAATAATTTAATAAAATTTTACCCCTATTTTAGGATATTACAGGATCCCCTAAACATAATGCGTTATATATGCTTCAATTTTACACTTTATATGCCAAAATGCAATATTAGGTTGCTCATGTAGAGATAAGAGGAGCGAGTGGAAAAGTGGAAAGAAATAAATTTTGAATATGCTTAGTTGGGATGAAAAGTGAAAGGAAAGAAAATAGGAGGGATGATTATTTTTCATCTTAATACATAAAAATTAATCCTTCTAAAATGGGACGATAAAAGGAGAGAAAATGAGAGATAAGTATATATTAATTCAAAATTATTTATTTTTCAAATATTTTCACTCTACCAAATAATGGATCAAAAGAAAATTACTTTCTCTTTCTATTTTTCCATCCTTCCCATCAAATACACTTACAGAATTTTTTATTCTTTCAATTTTCCATCTTTCCAATTTTCTTTTCACCCTACCAAACAAAGCCTTAAGGCTAAATTATAAGGGCAAATCATAAACGAAGGTTTTACCTGCATGAACGTAGAGCTCTAGTCAAAGCTTGCAACCATATGATACCATATAAAGCTCCCCCTAGTCTTTGGGGGTGATTGTTGGAGGAGTTATTGAAGTTTTTGATGGACATGATTGCTTCGACTTTAATCAGAAGTATAACAAGTATTTGCTCAATATAAATTTTACTGTCATCCTTAATATTTAACAATCATGTATTTGTAAATCTCAAAAATATAACAAATTTGATGTGTGATTATATTAATAATCATTAAATATTTATGCATCTGATTTAAATAATTAATTTTATGATTTCAGTTATTTTCTATCGTCGATATTTACGGTAATACTAGTAAATGAAAATAAAAATTTGTATTTACCCTGATATATTAAATCACAGGAACCCTTTAAACCATACTTGTTAAAGCCAAGTGATGAAATAGCATTTCTACACGTTTAAAATATTTTTACTTTTCAAAACGAGGGTTATTTAATATATGAAATACTTTGCGAATGAAGAACACGTCAAGGATGCACTTTTATTTTGGAAGAGAAGTTCCAATCTTCATTTTTCATCCCTCCCCTTTTCTTCGGCTTAAATAATAATAAATTTTTGTGAAGATAACAAATTCTATTTGAAAACCTTCTCTATATTATTAATGGATAAGATATTAGTACCACGTAAGCACATAAAATATTATAATTTAATAAGTCATTCAACAATAAGATTGAAAGGGTAATTGTTGAATTGAGTACGCTAAAACATATTATCCTCTTATTTAAGAGTTGAGAAAGACTATGAACAAATTTAAATACTGTATCAATTTTGTTTTAAATGTTATAAGTTATTTTGATGCGATTAAGTGGGAAAGAATCAAATTTTATATTTTATGTTGTCTAGTTATTACATACTAAGAATATTTATATAAGTAGTAATGAGAATTTTACAATAAAATGACAACAGTTAAATTATTTTAACTTTGAATAAATTTAAATCTTATATTTAAAATTTAGATAACCTCTTAAGTTAGGCTCAAGAGTCTTAATCTCACTCTTTCCGATATGGCACATTCTTGTACAAAAGCTATTTCATTTTTCGGTATTGTGCAACGATATATACATTATTCGCAAGTTCTACCAAAAGGTGGACAATTTTGCGTGATAATGTTTGAAATCATGAAATCTCTATCGAATACTCGATGGGAAAGTCGAATTAAAAGTGTTAAAACTATTAGATTTAATGCTTCCAAGATAATATTAGCTTTGTCAAAATTATACGAATCTTGTGTAATGATGCTAAGGTGAAAAGTGAAGGTAAAGTTTGGCTAATGCACTTCAAAATTTTGAATTTTTACTTGGAATTGTTATTTGGTATGATATCTTGTTTTCAATTAACAAGGTGAGTAAAAGTTACAATCCAAGACAATGTGCATTGATACTACGATGAAAAAAGTGGAAGGTATAATATTATATTTTGAAAATTATAGAAAAGAAGGGTTTGAAGCTAGCATTAGTGTTGCCAAAGATCTTGCTTTTAACAAAAAGTGAATTTAATAACATAATAGAAAATAAAAGTTTAAGGTTATCAAAGTTAAGCAATTTAAATATTCAGTATTTATTTTTATTTAAAAAATATATAGAAAAATATATTTACCGTAAAATTCAAATTGCTTTCCGTTTGATTTATTTTTATTTAAAAATATATATAAAAAATATATTTACCGTAAAATTCAAATTGCTTTCCGTTTGTTTATATGTAAAAGGTTTTACGAAAAATATTTTCTGCATTTTTCTGTGTTTGTTTCACAAAAAAATGGTTTGGTCAATAGGTCAAGGTAAAATAAGTCCTTTTTCTTGTAAAATAACTTAACATTTTGAAAAGTGTAAGTTATTTTTGAAAAAGAGCTCATCTATAGGTAATTTTATTTTTATATAAAATTAATTTAAATCAAGCTTAATATTATTATATTGATAATAAATTTTATTTTATTTTTAAAATATTTAGAATATTATATTTTCAATATTATAAAACATACATATTTAATTATTTATATTTATTCATATAAATAAATTATTAATATAATAAATATAATTTATTATTTTAATAACTTATTTAATATTTCAATTTTATTTAATAATAAATTTTAAAATAATAAATTTAAATAATATTATTCACATATTATTGAAAATATTCAATATTAATATTTTAATAATAAATATTTATTACAATTATAAATATAGTAATAATAAATGTTTTATAGTATAAAGGTTAAAATATGTCATAAGTCCATGTACACTTCACATATTTGTAATTTAGTCTTTGTACTTTTATTTTCAAGAATTTAGTCCTTTTACTTTTCAAATTTAAAATCAAGTCCAATTGTTGACATCGTTAATTTTTTTGTCAATTTTATTGATGTCACATTTTAAGTAAAAATACTCACTTAATAGTCATGTAATTAAAAAATGACATTGTAATGAATCTTAATTTAACATAATATTTTTAATATATGCAAAAACAATGTAAAATATAAATTTATAGATAAAATAAATTCAATTAAGCAATAAAAAAAGAAAAATCTTAAATGTATGTTTGTTTAATTGAAAACAACTTTTATAAAATATTTTAAGAAATCTACCAAACACCAAAAAAAGCGGAGCCTTAATCTTGATAACCTAACACTTACTTTTTTTATATTGTTCTAAAGTAAGAAATTATTTAAATATTTTTATCCTAAAATTTATCGACGATTGTTATCTGTAAATAGATTAAACATTAAATCTAAAGTTTAAATTTATTCATTTTAATTTAAAGGAGAAAATCATTTTAATTTTTATAATATACTTCTCATCAATTATATATTTTAATTTTATACACATGTATAATTTAGAAAAAAATTGATAGAATAATTCAAATAATTAAAAAAATAACCAAATAAGGATTTGGAAGATATTTGAAAATTCTTAGATTAACAAGGAAGTTATTGGAAATAGTTAAAAAAAAAAAAAAAAAAAAAAACTTCATGTTAATTTGACAGGCTATTCATGGTGGTGGCCTACTTGTCATTTGTCCTCGTTTATTTATGGATTCATATAAGAAAAATCAAACCATAGTTATTCCACAAGAGTTTTATTTCTCTCAGAGCACTCTATCCTTTTGGCCTTTTGCTTTTCTGCATGTTTTTGTCTTGACTTTAGATAATAAAGAAAAAAGAATGGTGCCCAACAGCCTCCTTCGATCAACTCTCAAAACCCAGGTTCTAAATTCTTCAATGATCATCTACATTTTTTTCCCTTTTTCTACTGTTTGATCAACCCTTTTCTTCAGAGGAAAAAACCCAGACTTCATGTTTTTCTCTTACATGTTCGGTTTCATGACAAGAGAACCCATTTTTTTCATTTCTTCTGATTTTTGTTAAAAAACTTATAAAATCTCAATTTTTTTGCCTGAGTTAGAAAGAAGAAGCTTTTATTAATTTATTTTTTTTCCTTACTTTATGTCGTTGTCATTATTTGTCTGATTTGTTTGACTTTTATACGGTTTCCGGATTCTATGAATCACATGATGCTGTAGAGAGTTACTGAATATTATCTTTTAATACTTTCTGGGAATTTAAAATTACAATAATTTTCTTGTTTGTTGTTTTGGATCAACTTTTAATTATCTGTTAGCGATATATGTTAAAAGGTTATATGATCAGATTTATTCAGGAAATTATGGAATGGAATATTCAATGTTGAGAAATGCTACCGAATCTACTACCTCTTTCCAGGACTCCAACTTCATTGACTATAATTTTAGGTTCTGTTTGGCTTATGAGGAACCACTGACCTGCATAAGTATTATTTATGGTTAACATATCCATTTTGCACACTAATCCCGTATTTCTGGATCAGTTATTATCTTCATGTCTTTTTTGTGAATCTATTAATGTGAAACCTTTTCCTTTGAATGATCACAATACAGCATTGAATAAGAAAACTAGTTGTAATAGAAAGAGAATTTAAGAAGAATTGGATGATATCTGAACTCTCCATTTAGTTACTTATCCTTTATACTGAAAAGAAGATAAAAATAGGAATTAGGGGATTTGAACTTGGGATATCATTTTTGGAACAGGAACTGTTAAGAGAGTGAGGGGTTAGGCCTGATTTGGGTCATTTAACATATAAACACATTCAAAAGCTAGAGGAGCAACATCCACTTGATTTTTCTTCTTCCTTTTGGTTTTTGTATTCATTTCTCAAACATCATATTGATTTTATTTCTCTCTTATTTACAGCTTGGTTCATATATAAAAAATGCTGCTGCGTACAGAAGTTCTATGGACCGCCCACTTAAGGGTGCATTACTGGCAAGATTATATAGTACTGAGCCATCTTTGCAGAGAGATGATTCAGATTTAAAGGATGGCAATGGGTATGTGAATTTATGTATCAGTAACTTGGTATTTAAACCTTTGTTCATGTCTGTCCCACCTCATAGAGGTTTGTCCCTCACTTGTTCATGCATTTGCTCTTGCCATGGGCACCTTAGTTTGTGCTTGTAGAAAACAATATCTGAAGACATAACTTGATGAATATTTTTTAAAATATATGTTACTGTCTTACGGTTTATATTTGAAGATGCTTGTTATATTGATGCATATGGGGTATATAAAAATGTATGTCCTTCATCTCAGGTTTAAGGGGCATGATATGCTGGCTCCATTCACAGCTGGGTGGCAGACCACTGACTTACATCCCCTGGTTATTGAAAAGTCTGAGGTATGAGTCTAAGGTGTTTTTCTTTTACTTATTTAAAATTGTTGCTTAGGTGAATGAACTCACCTCAACAAATGCTGTTTCATCTTTTCTAAAGCTCCTCTTTGCTCCTGCTGTGATAGGGAAGCTATGTTTATGATGCCAATGGGAAAAAGTATCTGGATTCTCTCGCTGGTCTATGGTGTACAGCATTAGGTATTGATGTCTTGTAATTTTAGAACCATCTCTTGGCTCATTCAATATTCTCAACCATTGCCCCTTTTTAATCTTTCTCATCTTGACTTGTATTGAAGATTGTGATTCACTAATGATAATAACTCGAATTTAATGGCTGCGACTAACATCAATTATAGTGCTAGTAATGCAGTTGCACTTAGTCTTTACTGTAATCTGTGATGACCGTTTAGGAATATAGTATATTATATATGCCTGCACGATAAATGTATGTCACTTTGCACCTTTTAGAACATTCTGTATCTGGATCAAGCATTCTTTATTATTCTTGCATGTCAAAACATTTGCAAATGTACCATAAAATTGAGTTAAGAGCTTTTAACTTCTCAATGGTGTTCCCATTCTAGGATAACTGTTAAATCAGTTCTATGACTTTTCTAAATGTGCACTGCATCTTCATGTTTACCTTATGCATTTTTAAGCAACAGAAGGAAATGAACCTAATGCTATGATGTTAGGGCAGAAGAATTCTTATGTTTACTAAATTCTTGCAGGAGGAAATGAGCCTCGACTTGTGGAAGCTGCAACTGCTCAATTAAACAAGTTGCCATTTTACCATTCTTTTTGGAATCGTACGACGAAACCTTCACTGGTATTCATCGATGTTCTTCATCCCATGGTTTCATCCATCTAGTGCATTAGTTTTGAACCATTCTTTCTTATTAGGTTATGTTGTGTTCTGCATGATGCATTTTATTGTTCATATTGCCTTTGTGTTTGTTTTTTCAAACACGTTTAAAGAGGGAAAATATTGATCTTACAGGATCTTGCAAAGGATCTTCTTGAAACTTTTACTGCAACCAAAATGGCAAAAGTCTTCTTTACAAACAGTGGATCTGAAGCTAATGATACTCAGGTTTATTATAGTCTAATAGTAGTGTTTTAAATATCGTTTTTGAATGTTCATAGTAGTAATGGGTATAATTTGATGATTGGTATAAACTAAAAAAGTGAAGTTGGTGCTTGCTGATGTTTAACTTTCTGAATTATATAAATGTAGGTGAAGCTCGTTTGGTATTATAATAATGCACTTGGAAGACCAAACAAGAAGAAATTTATTGCTCGAGCAAAATCGTAAAATCCAACTACTCAATCAATACTATTCTTCTGTGCTTCCCTTTGTGCTATTTCTTGAATACTTACCATCCTTTCTCTTTCTCTAAATACCTCCAGATATCATGGTTCAACTTTGATATCGGCTAGTCTTTCTGGGTAAAATTTACTTTATATTTCAAAATGTTTATACTTAATCCTTGAAATCCTGGAGTTCTTAAACTATTAGATTGCCATTACAGACTTCCTGCTCTACATCAAAAGTTTGACCTGCCAGCTCCATTTGTGTTGCACACTGACTGCCCTCACTATTGGCGCTATCATCTAGAAGGTTTTCAAGTTTACCAATCTTTCTGAGATATACTTTTGAACATTCAAAATGATACTCATCTTTATTTATGTCTCAGGTGAGACGGAAGAGGAGTTCTCAACAAGATTAGCCAACAATTTAGAGAACCTTATTCTGAAAGAGGGTCCAGAGACGGTAATGTCAGCTAATATGTTTTAACACGAAATGGGAATCTTTTTCAACTAGAAAGGGTTTGTTGTATAGCTGACCTAGCAAGTTTCTTCATCTTAGATTGCTGCATTTATCGCCGAGCCTGTTATGGGAGCAGGAGGTGTGATACCTCCTCCTGCTACTTATTTTGAGAAGGTGAGCTTTTAATAGCTAATTATTGCTATACACTTGAAATAACTATTTCTTTTGCTTTTTGGTACCATAGACATTTCAACCTGTTTCTCCTTATTTACTGGAATATTCAAATAGCCAATGCTACTGCAAACTTAGTTTGATTCATACAAAAGCATTAATAATTTACTGCAATTTTTCATTTTTTTCCTAGTGCGGTAACTTTCAAAAGTTCTCTGCAGTTTTTACTGATATAACACTTCAAATATCATGCAGATACAAGCTGTTGTGAAAAAGTATGACATACTTTTTATCGCCGATGAGGTACTCGACTATCTCTGTATCCATATTGATTTTGCTATCTTAGAAATCTTTCCAACCTTTGTTCTTAAGCATGCTTTTGCGCTTTGCTTTAGGTTATTTGTGCATTTGGAAGGCTTGGGACGATGTTTGGATGTGACAAGTACAATATTAAACCAGATCTTGTTTCACTAGCAAAGGTGAATCTAGAAAGTATTCAAGTATTATATAGGCTTTAACCATGAGATAATTCTCACGTTTCAGCATTTGCTGGTATTGTGTTTCGCAGGCTCTTTCTTCAGCATATATGCCCATTGGAGCAGTCATGGTGAGCCCTGAAGTTTCAGAAGTCATTTATTCTCAAAGCAACAAACTTGGTATGTTAATCCTACTCATTGAAGGGCATGTGTATATTCATTTTTTTAGCCCCTCATCGAATTTGGCTCATTTCAGGTAGTTTCTCTCATGGATTCACCTACTCTGGGCACCCTGTATCCTGTGCTGTTGCAATTGAAGCACTCAAGCTCTACAAGTGTGTTTCCATCCTTCCACTAAATAGAAAATATTACATAATTTCAAAATGTCTAGATTGCAAATAGAAAAGCTTGTTTACAGCTGTTATTTCGTGGAGTAGTTGAATTCAATGCAGGTATCTTGGGGTAAGTCTTCATGTTATCTTGAAGGCAAATGAGAGACCAAAATAATAACCAAAGAATACCATTATGAAAACATTACCAAGCTTATTTCTTCAAGTTGTATATGGTTAAACAGTGTTTCTACATAAATCTGTTTCTCGGTTCAATTTTCATCCATTCACTACTCAATCAATTAACCTGCAAAAAGTTGGACATTTTCTGACTCGAGTTAGTTCTCATAGTGCATGTGATATTTAGGGAAGTCTATTTCATATCCTTGCAGGGAGAGAAATATTGTTGAGAAAGTGAAGAGCATTTCAACGAGGTTTCAAGATGGTATAAAATCCTTTTCTGACAGTCCTATTGTTGGAGAGGTGCGTTCGGCATTTGAGACATCCATTTTATGCAGTCAATATGTAATAACAATGAGACATGAAATTGTTATCCTTCTCTGATTTTGCAGATCAGAGGTACCGGCTTGATTCTTGGTACTGAGTTTACAGACAACAAGTCACCTAACGATCTGTTCCCTCCTGAATGGGGCAAGTTCTTCTCTCTACTTACTCTTTTTTACTAAGGCTGCTGTCTACTTACTACTACACTCTTTGAGAGGACACTAATAATTGGTCTTACTGCATGATTACGGATTTGAGTTGCTGGTTTAATATAAAGGCAATTGAGTGTGATGATTTCATATTTTGTTATTCCCTCTATCAGCAAATTATTGATGATTTCCTCCATAGGGGTTGGTACATATTTTGGAGCACAATGTGAGAAGCATGGGTTGCTAGTACGTGTTGCAGGTGACAACATAATGATGTCTCCACCCTTTATAATTACTCCTCAAGAGGTTGATGAAGTAAGTTTTAAGGATGTTACCCCTATCTGCTGAATTATCTATAGATTTCATAGTATGTTCTAGAAACTTTCCTCAGGCAACTTTCTTGGTTTAATCAAAGCTGAAACTGCATAAAGATGAATAACTATGGTTGACATATGGAAATAGCAATTCTAGGTGTTGTTAAGCAGAGTTGTAATAACCCTGAACTCGTTACCCTCTGCAGTTAATAAGCAAATATGGGAAAGCGTTGAAGGCTACAGAGGAGAGGGTGAAGGAGCTCAAGTCTCAGCAGAAGAAACAGTGAATAGGTTATATTGATGATGGTGAAAATTATGTATGCTGCGTCGTGTGAACTGAAAGCTATTCGCAGAGTTCGTACTCGGGACATGTTTTCTGTAAGATATATCTGGTGCCTTAATAAAGAAACTGTTTTTAGTCTTACTCTGTTTCTTGTTTTTCTCTTACTTTATGTGTGTGTTTTGTTTCGATGTTCAGCTAAAAATACTTTTGTTATTGCTTTCTACTTGTATTCCCAAAAACGTGGATCTTGCTCTGATAGTCTCAAATAAATTAAACACGATAAAAGGGTTTCTTATTCCACAACAATGAAGGAATTGTTTCATACTAATGGATTCGGTTTGAGTGGATTCTAATGCACCAGGCCTCTTAATACTTTTCTATGAGGTCCTATCTATTAGTATCATACACAAACTTAGATCTATATTTTATCAAATACGAAAGGTGATTGTACAAAATGTATTAAATAATTGCCCCAAGAAGTACTTCAAGCTTCAATCAAGCATAAAGAGATTGACGACACTTCCTTATTTTTTGAATAGTTCTATCAGATCTGCTGCTTAAGATCTTTGGTCTAAGGATGAGCAATGGAGTGGGAGGGGCAAAATGTCCTCAAACCTATTATTACTTCATAGTTGACATGTCTTACTCCACTATAGATGTATAATATTGAAAAATACTATTACTTTCATAAAGGATGCATATATCCCTCACCTTACGTTATCTCTAATATTTTAAATCTTTTTAGAGTAAATAAATATTTGAACATAATTTTATTTTTAAAAAAAACATATAGGCTATTCGATAATATATTATTACAAATTTATCCTTGTGATAGTTATATATAGATAAGGATAAATAGTAATTTCATATAGTGAGACAGGTAAAAACAAGCAAAGCAATTATCATAATTTCTATACCCATTGTCTAACTTATGCTGTTCTAAGTTTTGTTATCCCTATTTTCGTATCTATCGATTTATCTTATTCTTCAGGTGCATTTCTTGGATTTGATATTTTTGGTCAAAACCATTTCAAAACAATGCAAGAATTTTGGGACTTTGAATGGTGATACCGATAAAAGTGCCTGAAGCAATAGCGAAAGGAACCACTCTCAAAACTCCATCACAGTTACGGGTATTCAGCTAGGGCGGAGGGCACTCTAAATCGTACACAGGGAATGATCCATGAAACATGTTGAGGAAAATTTGAATGTAATGCTAATCGATATGGCAACTGCGGCGTTTCAAACCATTGAGATCCTTGTCGCCATTTATTTCCTTAATCACTCTTTGCACATGTGCATATACAAAAGGAAAAACTCAAGCTCAAGGTATGTAAAATCTCAGACAACTTTTTAGTCACTTAAATTTTTAAGCGTAATTGATTAAACAAGAAACAAGGACTTTTAAAAATATTAAATATGGGGTGTATATTGTGTCCGTAACCTATGAAGAAATCCAAACCCTACAGAAAAGCCCTTCATGGATGATCAATCCAGGCTATCCATTCCTTATGCATCCATGCGAATCACACATCTCAGTCCCTTACCCGCAAGCATTAACTCAAATGCCTTGTTGATCTCTGAGAAAGGCACAGTGTCTGCTTCTACACTAACAGATGAAGTAGGCACCTCAGAGCCTCCAACCTGCAAGACACAAATCATAAGAACGAAATATTGAATGTCGAACGAAGCTCACTTTTTTTCTCACATTTCATAACAAACAAACAAATAATTTATATAATGGTTAGGTTCATTTTCTTCTCATTTTCATAGCAAACAAACAAAGAATTTATCCCAATGCACTTCTAAAAACTCAATACCATCAACACAACAAAGAGCTGTTTTTTTTTCAATTCCCATAACTATTTTTCAATTAAACAAAGGACTTCAAATTTGAGTGCCAAATAAAATCAAAATAGGCTCATATGAACAAAACAGAAATGGGAACAGTTCATCTTTCTTTTCCTCATATTTATTAGCAAACAAATAAAGAATTATCCATATGTACTTCCAAGAACTCAACCCCATCAAGGCAGCAAGACTGTCGAACAAATGAAGAGGGGTCTCTTCCTTGCTATGGCAGCAAGACTGTCGAACAACAAGGGAATTAATTATAGAGAAGAAACAGTAATGGAAGCTCTAGCAATGAAAAATTAATCCAAGTTCCCAAAACCAAACAAAAACAAGAAAGCGAAACTAATTGCTGAGATCTATGTTAATTTTTGAGACCTCTTGTTAGTTGTCACAATGAAGTGCAACTGTCCTAGGAGCCACACTTAGAACCATAATCCCCTTTATCGGTGACAGCTTTTAAGAAGAATGTAAACAGATGTACCCAAGCCTAAAGGGAACCAGAAAAACAATTGTACAGTGTTAAGAAAATTAGAAAACTGAAGTAACACGTCTAACTTGAAAACAAGATAACTAGAAAAAGACTGAATCAAAAGCCTTCATGACAAAGACAAGAAAAAAACATTGGTTTAACCATCCATTATTGACATAAATCTCTGTTTCAATCACTAGTCTTCACCCAAGAGAACCTTTCCTTAAATCAACTACTCGTTTCCATGCTTATGTCCAAGATTTGCAAATTCGCTCCACTAAACCCCTGGAACAAAACCAAGCTTATGGATCAAGCTAATCTTTGGCATTCATCCATATTACATCAGCAGGTAGCAAGCATCATTTTAGAATCTTATTTGAAATGTCATCAATGAACTAATTTTTGGCAATAAATCTTAACTCCTCAGCAGGATATCCAGGAATAAAAGGCAGAAACAGAGTATAACTGGTGACAGTAAATACTTGACTGTGGTGTGCTTACCAACAAAGCACACTGAGCAATACCGTAATACTTAATTCAACAAACGTATAATATATTTACTATAAACAAACTTCTCTTTCAAACTACTTTTTAATTTGAACATAAAACAATTCAATATTTAGAACTTCACCATATCTCATGATCCATAGATAACCAATCTCTTCAAACTTACAACAGTCAATTCAAAATCCAAAATTCTAGATCGCTGACATGCATTGGAATGAAGAAACCATCCCCAATACTATCATCAGCAAAGAGCATGCAACAACCAAACACCATTATGCTCTCAACAGCTCTTAATAGCTGATTGTCAAAATCATTACAATCTCTATCATCCTGTTAATCCAAGTGCTTCCACATGAGATACCCTCTTTGATAATAGGTTTCAAGAATAATGGATTTACAAAGTTAAGCCATTTTAGTTTTTCCTATATATTTTTCTAGGTTCTAAACCAGAATTGTCAAGCAATAATTCAAAATTGGACATGCTCTGATAGGCAGGATACAACTTTATGAATAAAAGTTCAATCACCGTTATTGAAGAAATTGCCCTAAAATGTCACTATTACCCTAAAACTCAACACATGAAGGAACTGCAATCCAGTTAAAAATTAGGGGGAGAAAAAATGGAAAATGATAAATCCTACTAGCAACAATGGAAGCAAATAACTCAAGTTTTCATGGATATTAGATTCCAACCTCACTGATAACTAGAGGAAATTAACCTGTAGTTGCAATATGCAGTTACGCATCACTATATCAGCAGGCATACAGTGAACCGTATCATCTGCTGCCACAAGGGAATCATACACACACACATATATATATTACACCTACACGCACCAAGATTAACAGAAAAGGCATACTAATTTCACCTCCTAAAATCCCATGCATGGAAATTGCGAGAATCAGCCTTCTGGAACTTGTCCAGCAAATCTCAGCTCATTATCGAACGATGTTAATGTGCGACAGTGCAATGACGCGCCTCTCTACATATCTGAACACGGATATGAAGATACCGCTCTTAGATGAAAATTTGTCAAACGAAAGAGCATTTCATCTTGTGTTTTGTGATCAATAATGGGATTGAATGAACTGCAGTTTGCTAACCAACAAGGGCCTTCGTTCTCTCATAAACTCTTTCTTCCTAGTTTAAAAGCTTAAAACTAAATAACATCAAACCAAGTTACTGAAAGTTTTACAAATTAAAGCGAAAGCATTTTTGGAATATTAATGGAACGGGTAAAGTAGTCAATTTTTGGCCTTCTTCTCCGCTTTTCTTATGGCACGCCTTTTCCTAGGGCTTACATAAGAATCGAATCCTCCTTTTCCATACTCTGACTCTTCTAAATCTCTAAATGATTTCTGTAAGAAAAATTGCAGCAAAATGAAACGAGATAATGAAACAAGAAGCAAGCCAGATAAAGGAAGAAAAAGAAAACCTCTCTTAGCTCAGAAAAGCTGACGACATAAAAGGTAGCAGCAGCAGCAGCTACAATTCCCAGCACTGGAAGGGCTAATTGCGTCACCCCGTCCATTTTCTCACTTGGTTTCTGCACTTTTAAGCTATACTCCACTAGCCTACCACTGCCTGGGGATAATGTTTTTGTTTCTTTAATGTGTTTCATAGATGGCATTTGGGCTATTAGCTTAATTTATACCATTGCCTTCATGGGCCGTGTCCAACCATGACACTGTTTTTTTTAGTTACATAATCAAAATAATATTAGATTTTTTGGGTAAAATATTTAAATATACCAAAAAAATTAAAAGTTACAGAATTGGGTTGATTTCTAGAAAATTTATAGAAAATGGCTGATTCACCACAAATCGCGTCCACGTCAGCGCATTTTGTGGGGAAATGGCAGGAAAGCGCACCTCTAGGGACGCGCTTTAGCCTGCAACGATCAAAAAAAAACCTATAAACCCCCAACCCTTTTATTTTTTTACACTTTAATCCTTACTCAAATTCCTCTCAAATTTCTCTTAAAGTCCTTCAAACTTCCTCTGAAATTTCGAAATAGTCCTTTACTATTTACAAAAAAGCCGTTTTTAATTTTTTTAATATATTTTTTGGAAAATTTTAAAATTTTCGATCGTATTACAATGGCCGGGGGATTATTTCGTCTAGACAACAAGCACATCTCCGTCGACCAAATGCAAATGGTAAGTTTTGATATTAATTTTTCAATATTATTTAATATTTTTTGGTTTATGCAATTTTAATTAATTTTTATTTTATAATTTTTTAAATAGTATGTAGATCGGTGTTGCAATGTTATATTCGCAATATGCAGGGTCCCCCATCACCGTTGATCGAGAATTACCTGCGGGAAGCGGTTTTTGGCACGTGGCCACGATAGGCCGGGGGTTCAAGTTGGAGCCGCCTTTGATCAGTGCGTTGATAGAGAGGTGAAGACCCGAGACGCACACTTTCCATCTTTCATGCGGAGAGTGTACTATCACTCTGGAAGATGTGCAGTTGTAGTTGGGATTGCCTGTAACGACCTCAAAAGTATAGATATCGAACAATGAGTTATCGGGTCTTCGTTTTTAGTAAACAGACTCGTAAAATATTTATTAAAAATATTTATAAAGTTAGTTATGTGTTTAATCAAGTTTTAATTAAGTGAATTTAGCTTAATTAAGAGCAATTAGTAAAAAAGACTAAATTGAAATAGGAGTAAAAGTTGAATTATAGATTAAAAGAAATTATAAAGGACCAAAATGGTAATTAAACCATTTTGTATAGTTGAGGCGGTTGTAACGTAGAAAAATCTAAGATTTTTATGGTTAATATATATTATTATATAATTATATAATAAAGATATTTTATGTTTTAATTATAATATATTATACTTATATTGTTTATATATATATATATATATATATATATATATATATGCACGTGTGTGTGTTAAAAAGAGAAAGAAAAAGAAAGAAGAACAGAAAAGAAACAGAGAGCAAGACGAAAACAGGGGAAGAAAAAGGGAAAGGAAGAAAATAAAAGGAGAAACTAGGGATTTGAAGCTTTAAGCTTTAAAAGGTAAGTCAATTAGCCCTTTCTCTTAATTTTAATGTTTTAGAAACTTTTAAACAAAGTTTTGTTGAAATTAAGTAAAAGCCATGGAAGTTCTTAGGTTTCAAACACAGTTCAGGTTGGATAAATTGTTGAATTAGGGATAAAATTGAATAAATTCTAAGTTAGAATTGAAGAAGGGATTAAATTGTAAAAGAAGCTATAAGCTTTGAGTTTTAAGGATTAAGTTGAAATAAATTCGAAATTATGAAAATATGATAAAAATTGGATAGTTAAATGTGAGTTTGTCAAGAAATTGAGTAGTAAAAGGTATGAATTGAGAAGGATAAATATAGGCTTAGTTAGGATTAAATTGCAAAATAAGCCATAAGAAAACAGTTTGGACAGCAGCAGTAGACTGGCTTTGAAAAATCACTGAAACTCGTAGAAGTGTAATTAGAAGTTGAGTAAGATATGAAATTAAAGCTTATTGAGTCTATTTTCATATGAAAGAAACAGAGAAAGCAAAGAAATTTTATATTTTGAGATATTTATATTTTTGTGAGACTGATTCAGATTGATTTCGAGATCCCCTGTTCTAACTTTAGAAAATCATTAAAAATTGTACAAAAACAATTAGGGGATATAATTTATATGGTTAGATTCCTTAAGGAGTCTATTTTTAGAAGAAATAAACTAGAACATCATTTGAATTCTGTACAAAAAGATAATTAAATTTTAGCAAAGAGTGGTCAGAACTATCAGACAATAGAACAGGGGTGAATTTAAAGAATAAACTGTACTTATTGGCTAAATCAAAAATTCTGAAAATTTTTATGGCACGAAGATATGTGAGTCTAGTTTCATATAAAATTTACGGATATTAATTTGGAATTCTATAACTCAAGATATATATAATTTAGTGACAATTTGACTCAACTGTGGCATGTACCTCTAAACTCAATTTTCGAGCTCGATTAAGTCCGAGAATCGGCTAAACTTGATAGCTCTGATACCACTAAAATGTAATACCCTTAACCCCAATCTATCATCGGATTAGGGTTACGGAGTGCTACCAAATCAATCAGATAACTTTACAATTAATACACAATTATTATCAATCATAATATAAAATAATCTTATAGTCCCTTATATGAATCTTCGATAGAAATGGTTCGGGACTAATTCGAATACTTAGAATATTTTCAAATATTTTTAAATTTTTTCTAAATTATAAGGCACATATACTCAACCTGTTCATTACCTAGGTACATGCCACCATTATCAAAGAAGAGTACATTACTCAAAATTCTCTATGAGGTCGGGATTACTCTGGATGCTGGACCGGACACCGACTTTCAATTAACCTGCGCACGGAAACAACCGTACGCTGAGTAAGGGTATACTCAGTGGTATTACCATAATTCAAATTATATAATAACTTATATACATTCAATTTATGATACAATTACTTAATAGTTATTTTATTCTTTAAATTAAATCATCTAATATAATAAACATTATTTCAAGGCTTGTATTTAATTAGATTTATACATTATTTCACTATCCAATTTTCATAGAATTTTATTATCATTATTATTTTCCACATTCCATTCCATTAGTTCATTTCATATCATTTGCAATTCACTAAATTTTTATTCATGATTCAATATTAATTCTATTGCAATTTGTGTTTACTAAAGTCATATCTCAACAATAACAATTTCACTAGTTTATTTATTATATCTTCGCTTTAAATTTTATTTAATTCATATACCTTTGGTCCATATTCTAAATCTCATATCTCAATTTCATTTTCTCACATCAAATTCACACTCAAAATATATATAATTCAATTATATTATTCTTTTCAATTAACTTCTTATATTATTTATATCATTTCAAGCAAAACTGTGAACTTTAGTTTCATTTCTCCATCTTATATAATATTTCAATTCACAATTTATTTTTAAACATTTCATGAACCTTTGGCTCATGCATTCAATTTCATATCATAAATCTCATTTTATATTTTATTTCACAAATTCACTTTCTTATTTCTTTCAATAGCTTAATCACATTTATTCAAAATTTATCATTTCACTTATTTACCCCTATTAACTTGAATCGGACTTTGGCGGATACACGGATCCAACCAAACACACCAGATTGGACCCAATGCCTCATGGATAGTTCGAAGCAATATAGTGACACCCAGTGTCTCATCGGCCTAGCCGAAGTAAAGTGGTACCCAGTACCTCATCGAATCTATCCGAAGTAAAATAGTGACACCCAATGTCTCATCGACTCGAGATCGAAGAATCCCTGAACTCTTCCAATCCTATGGCATGCCAACTATATTCACCCTAGCCCGACTAGTTAATAAGGTATCGAAATCACATATCCATATCACTTTCACTTTCAATTGATCATAATCATTCGGATTCAGTTCAATCACAATAACCAATTCACAAAGTCACATAAATTCAGTTCAAGTCACATTTCAACTCAATCACTTCCTCATACTTTCAATCCATGTACATTTCAAATAATCACATTCAATTCAATTTGATTCAATTTCAAATCACTTTTCACATTTCCATTCCATTCATTTATATATATATATATATATCATCAATTTAATGCATTTTCCACTTTCTAATCAATATATCATCATATGCTCATACATATTCAAACTTCATTTCAATTTCATTCAATTCACAATTTAATTCAGTTTTATCTAATTCAATATCAATATTAACCTTATTTCTATTTACTAAACGTATTATTCAAAATTCAACAATTACTAATAATAAATTCAATTCCAATACATATTTATCACTTAATTCATTCTCGATACTTACTTCAATTTGTTTATCATATATACATATATTAATTTAAAATTTAGCAAATAATCAAATTTGAATTATAGTAATACTAACCTGAATTTCTCATTTTACTTCTCATTTGTTTTCTCTTTTCCTTCCTTGCTCAATGTCTCAATTCCTTGTTTGCTACGGAAATAATAATGATTTACATTATTAATTACAACATTAAATCTCAATAAATAATTGAATTTTATTCGATTGCCTACTCTTCCTCTTTACTCCACATTTTCTGTTATTTACTTATAAGTTCTTTCAAGGCTGTCTACCTGAGTCATTGTCACTAAATTATTTATATCTTGAGTTACAGAATTCCAAATTAAGATCCGTAAATTTTCTATGAAACTAGACTCACATATCTTCGGTCCCTAAAATTTTAAGAATTTTTGATTTAGCCAATAAGTACAGTTTATTCTTTAAAATCACCCCTGTTCTGTTGTCTGACAGTTCAGACCACTCTTTAATAAAATTTAATTTTCTTTTTGTACAGAATTCAAATGATGTTATAGTTTGTTTATTCTAAAAATAGACTCCTTAAGGAATCTAACCATATAAATTATATCCCATAATTATTTTTTTACAATTTTTAATGATTTTCTAAAGTTAGAACAGGGGATCTCGAAATCAATCTGAACCAGTCTCACAAAAATATAAATTTCTCAAAATACAGAATTTCTTTACTTTCTCTGTTTCTTTCATATGAAAATATACTCAATAAGCTTTAATTCCATATCTCACACAACTTCTAATTCCACTTCTACGATTTTTAGTGATTTTTCAAAATTACTCTACTGCTCCTGTCCCAAAACTGTTTTCTTATAACTTGTTTTACAATTTAATCCTAATTAAGTTTACTTATTTTCTTAACTTGAAATTCTATCAATTTAACCCTTAATTCATCATTTTCTTCAACATAAACAATGTCTAATAATTAACTATCTTTCAAAATATCAACTTATCTTCATCAAACCCTTGTTTCAAGGCTTCTAAAACATCAAAATTAAGTAAAAAGGGCTAAATTGACTTACCTATCAACTTTCAAGCTTCAAACTTTCAATTTTTTCCTTTCTTCTTTCTTTTCTTTCCTTCCTTCTTTCCTTCTCTGTTTCGTTTGCCTATTCTGTTTCTTCTCTTTTATTTCTTTGCTTTATTATAAATATAATATTATAATAATAATAAAGTTATCTAATAATAATATATTTTAACACATAAAAATCTTAGATTTTATGCTTATGCCGCCTCAAGTTTGGCAATTGGCATAATTTCCTCTTTAGTCCTTTTTATTTTCTATAGTCTTTAATTAGACTTTCACTCTTTATTCAATTTGATCATTTTTCCTAACTACTTTAAATTAAACTAAATTCACTTAATTAAAACTTAATTAAACACATAACTAACTTTATAAATATTTTTAATAAATATTTTACGAGTCCGTTTACTAAAAACGAAGACCCGATAACTCATTGTTTGATATCCATACTTTTGAGGTCGTTACAATTCTCCCCCCTTTTGAAATTTCGTCCTCGAAATTTCTCACCTGATAAGAGTTATCAAATCGAGTCTATCTCTTTTCTTCTAATTGATAAACCATAAATCATTATAACTCATTTCAATACGGAACTCATGTCATAATTCACGTCAAAACTTTATATTTTACCAAATTCAACTAAACGATCATGATATTCTCCTATCACATCTTCATCATTAGTAGCACAGTTAAAAAAAATTCCCAGTAATCTTCTGTCATAATATAACCGAGAAACCCATATTATCAAACTTTAACTAACGCTTCTAACATGTCTACATTTTAAAACCTTTCAACTTATATTTGCTCCTTTTTTCTTAGAAAGTATCCAGTAATATCATTTTACACAAGTGCGATAGCTTCAACAATCGGAACGATTTTATCCCATAATAACATTTCTCGATTAAAATTGACCTGATAGATATATTTCTGTATTATGCCCACTAGAATACAAATTCCCCATTCCAACGGTTCATCAATTTTCAAGTGAATACACAAAATTTATTCTCGAATCTGAAGATAAACTGAAATGCATATAACTCAATTAACTTTTCAAATGAATAACCCACTCTGATTAAAGTAACTGAGTCGGTTTTATCTACCAGATGATAACTTTCCAGAATAATCCCTTCTTCTTGTGGTCAATACAACCCAAATGTACCATATATCATAATTCCCTCAGAATACCAACTGAAATTACCACGAACTGCATTAATTCAACAAATTATGAAATCCCGTTATTGACTTGTTGACACTAATGAAGATTACCTAGAGAGTGAAAACCAATATACAAGTTTGAGCTTACTCTTCCTTCATCTACACTTTTATCCATGTCTATCCTTGTCATGAGAACTAGAAAAGGATTATATATAATGAAACTAATTCAATTATTAACATTAAACTTTAAAATATACCAAAACCACAATCGTCAAATAGAGTAAAACCATAGTGCTATAATAGAATCAGAATTTCAACCGTATAGACAGAACAATATTTCATCAGCGATAGTGCACTTCGTAATAGAAGAGGAAAACCGAAAGTAATCCCAATAATAATCAGTGCAATAATATGATTTTTATAATCCGAGATCTGCATCACCAAACTCCCATAATCGAACCAGGATTTATAACAGTAAATGTAATTACCTTCGGCCCAAGAGTATCTTTTATAGATGAACCATGTTTGATAGATAAGATTAAACCATAAGAATAATAAGAAAAGTCGAGATAATAAAGTCAAAGATGTGAAGCTATACTGAATTTCCGAGAATAAAAACCACATTGAATGATAAAGAGATCGATGATATCCCATAGAAAATCCAGAGGAAGAATATCACTCGTATGTACTAGAAGCAGTTGTGATAAAGACTGTGTAAATTGTATATATGTAATTCAAAATATCAACCAGTAGAAGTAGAAAATAGCTTCATATGAATTTGACCATTAAGTCTTCTATCTAACAAAACAAATTAGAAAATCCAAAGAAAAATAGAGCAGTACCGATCATGAATCAACTAGACTAACAATACTTCCATTTAACGTTATGATTAACCAAACTTTCTATATGATAAAAATCACATCTGAACAGTTGCATATGCCTCTGAAGATAAAAGAACACATAGAATACCCATATAGAATACCCAGAAGAGATCATTGTAAAATACCCAACTATAGCAATTGTATTCAAATATTTCTGCAATTTCATTACTAATCCGTTAACATATATAATCATCAACAGTTCCATATCATTCACTTCACTCACAAAGCTTATTGGAAGAAATTTTCACTTAACTCATTCTGTAGTTACCATATCTGAATAAATCAATTTCTGATATATGACTTCTTCCTTTAATGGTAGCACTGTGTATCCCCCAAATAATTTTCAAAAAAGAAATCAGATAAATTCACGTTCATATTTAGCAACAGACATGTGGTTCTGCTTCAAATCTAGAAATTCTCTTTTCTTCTTCTCAAGATAAAGTTGACTCACATATTTCTTTTTAAATTTAGATATAAAGGAATTCCAATTAATTTTATCTGTGGAATGGATATTCATGACAGTGCTCCACCATTGGTAAGCTTCACCCTTTAATAAAGATACTACACATTTTAACTTTTCATCCCTTGTATGCTGCAATTCTTCAAATATTCTTTGACTGTTCTCTAACCATTCTTCAGCCTCAACTGGGTCATCATCTTTCTTTCCTTTAAACTCTTCATTTCCACACTTTTGAACTAAATCATTATAATTCCTATCAATTTCACTATAAATATAACTGTACCAATAAGGGGGTAGAGATCGTAAGGCCTCATAATTTAACCTCATGTATATACTCATATAACAACATTTATCATTTCTTACTTACTATAAGACATTTTTCCACATCTTTTCAAATTCTGTTTTATCATAAGTAACATTTTACTTAATTATTTCAATTGGAAAACATTTCTTTCTTTAACATTTCCTCTTTCTATACTAAGAGGTAACCAACTCTATTTTATTAAATGTTTAAATTCCAGTATACATCACAAAATCGATATATTTTATTCTCTCATAAGACATCTTTTTTCATCGGACACAGACAATGAGGTTATTTTTTCATCGGAGAACATAGCACGGCTAGATTTCAACCCAAACATAAAACTTTCGGAGATCCATGTAAGAATTGGGCAAAAATTTGTCAAATCCAACCAGATGAGAGTATCACGATTAAAATATCAATTTTGTGCTTCGATAGACCCCATCAAATATAATGCTTTCGATATCAAAGGCACAAGAGGAATGGAGGCGATGGTCCAAACGCATATTGCTAATGGATCGCCAATACTCGAGTTATGTGCGGAGTTTGCAAACACAGATGAAAGCGGTCGGAGGTAGACATATGTTCCAGTTTGAAAGGCTGAAATGAAAAAGGAAGCTGAAAGTCCAATGACATAGTTGTGTTGGGGTTCACTACTTTGTTAGAAAGTTCCTATTATGATATTTTGGAATCATCGATGGGAAGACACTCATCAATTTTAGCCCTAAATTTCAACAGTGACAGGCAGAATGTCTAGTAGTGGGGGTTTAGCGGTAACCCAAAATATTGGACCCCTACACGACATTTAGTTAATGGTTTTGATTTGAACTTTGGTCAGTCGATGTTTTGCATTGAGAACACTTATAGGGGTATGGCATCAAGTTTCACTAGTAGGTAATCAACAGGTGATTTTGGTTGTTTCAACAACTATACAAGAAGGAATGATGTACTCCCTATGGCCTCCACCGACGAGGGGACATCCAACCCTAGACATGTTGGGGGATTGAGAATGAATAGGGCACTAAATCTGATGACGATCCAATCAGGGGATATCGGGCAGATGGTTCAAAAATTGCATTATTTTCTGAACCAAAGCCGATTCTTGTTGGAAAAATTGTTTGAAAACGATTTTCTTGCACAATGGAAAATTAAAATTTTGAAAACTGACCGGATTTGTGATATTTATAGCAATAAACCATAACTGAATTCATAGTTGTGTTTTCGGCTTAGCAGACATTGTTCACAGCTTTCAACCAAATGATCTTTTTCACTATTCTCGTACGATGAACTGCTTCAAATGTGGGCTCAAACCAATTGAATCGAAACACAAAACTAGAAAAAGTTTTTCACTTTTATTTAGGATGAAAATAGAAATTCTCTCTTCTTTAATAGAAATTGGTAGAATTGTTATTCTGGAAAAATATACTTGATAGTTGAGTATAAATTCTCTCTATTTTTTGGTAGAGTAACAACCTCTCAAAGTTGTGTGAATAGTTTTATTGGTGTTATCTATTTATAGGGAGAGAAGGTAGAACCCTTATTGAATTGTAAATGTTTATTTCAAATAGAAAAACAACCTCCTAACCAAACTAGGAGAGAGAGAGAGGGGCAAATAGGGTGTGCTTCTCCTCATATGTATTATGATGAGGATGCGGGCCTCTTATCGTATTAGGTTCAATTATATGTGCTTTCTAGACTTTTAACCCAACACATTATAATTTAATCCAGCCCAATATTGTTTTTCTATTTCTCAAAATAAACTTTAATATTTTATATTAAATAATTCTCATCCCAATTCTGTTATCGGTAAAATTATGATGATATTACTCCTGGTAAAATTTCTGAGAAAATATATTTAACATTTCACCACTCAACATGTTCACTATGTTCAAATGGTTTATTTTCATTTTCGAGCTTCAAAACAGCTAAAAAACATAAACTCATTCTTCTGATCATTTTTAAGTAATCCATATAGAATTACAAAAGAATAATTTTCATTTCCATTTTGGAAACCTACATTCATTTCCAACTGATTCCTTTTTTCCATTTCAGAATAAACCATAATAATTTTTGTATGTTTCTTGTTTCTCTTTTCCTATTCATTACGTTTAGTTCTATTCAAACACACAATTCATTTATGGTTTTAACGAGCTAGCGGGGAGACCGATTGGACATATGTAATTAAGGCTCAAATGATTTATAATTAAGTTCTGGCTTTTATTCTAGTGGCTATTTGTATTTTTGGTGTTTACTCTTGCTATTGTAAAGTATTTCTCTTAATACTTAGAGGAGATAAATCTTAAGATGAATTCTATTGTTTGATTTCTATTTTTATGCAATAAACTTTTAGTCTCTTTGTTTTCAATCGTGAATGCTTTATTATTTTTGGGTTAACAATTTTAGAGTGTTAATTCATGTTTGATGTGCATAAGTCTAAGGTTGAATAGATCCTTCTTGTGATTAGATATTGCATAATTGAATGGAGTTGCATGTAATTCTAAAAATAGGACAACATAAATCTACCAGATTAGATTCAAATCTAATAGGGGGATCCATAAAGCAAATTAATGCAAAAATAGACGTTTTAATTAGAAAGAAATTTTAATTAATTAATCTAGAGTTAGTTACTTTCATGCTCGAAAGAGATATTAGCATAAATTAAGGATTTCTACGGATAAAAAACCTAAGAAAATAAATTGCATAAATTAGATTTAGATTTATATATAAAATATAGTTGGTTTCTTACCTAGGTGTTGTTTTGTCACTTGGTTGATGCTTGATTGTTTTTGTGTTTCATTCTTTGGTGCATTCATTATTTAATTTAGCTAGTTTGATTTAATTTTAATAAATCTTTTGAATTATAGGTTAAATAATAAAAAGGTGATAATTACTGGTAATTGTAGTCCTTGAGGGGAACGATATCTGTGCTTACCATAGTTATAATATTAATTTATAGGTGCACTTGTCTTGGTCAATTTATTAGTTAGTTTAGTGGACATCGTCGTGTTGCTCGAGCCCACTCTCGACGCAATTTGTTTGAAAGACAAGATCAACCTAAATCCGTCTTACACAAAGCACAAGTACTTTTCAATAAAAGTTTATTACTATAAATATCACAACTTGGCTCGGTTTTAATTAAACTTCCGCTATAACTGTAAATCATTTTTCTTAACTGGATTTTTTCGATATGCTTTGCATAAAACAAGCTCCCTCTTGAGCTTATCCGCCTATTTCTTCAGAGCCTCCACCATTGTTTCAAGAGCATTATCCTTTTGGATCAGTGTATCTATAGTGGAGTTGAGAGCCCCCTGCATACTCTTACATTAGCGTTAAAAGCCTTTTGCATCTATTCCTTGAGCTCATCTCCCACAGATTCCAACTCTGCAATGCAATGCTCAATCACTTGGAGGCTTTCTTTTACATCACCCATGGATTCCTCGAGTTTGGCAACTATACCATCCATCGTTGACAACATATCCCATGAACTGCTAGCTTTCTTGGACCTCTCATGGGTCTATAATAGGTTATCTTGATCATCTTTATTGTTTGCCATCACAACTTAACACTTTAATGAACTTGACTTTAATATTAGCTATCACGAACTTGAACTTTAGCATAGCAAACCATGCGGCCTTAGGTGGTGAATTCCCTTCAAATTTTCCTAAGTTAGCTTGAACCCTCGAATTTGAGAATCTCAAAGAGAATTCTCTAAGGCATCAGTGCTATAAAACAACTAATTAAAACAAGAAAAAAAAAAGGCTCAAAAAAGCTTTGAGTAAATGCTTTCACTTTGATTACCAAATTGTCAATGATACAATATACAAAATGAGGTGAGGAAGACCTCTATTTATAGTTGTGCTCCCTTACATCCAACGATATAAATTGAATTACATCAACGTCTCACATTCAAAGCAATTGTTGATTGTCTTAAGGAATTTAAACTCTCAATAATCTTATCTTTAAGATTACAAAATTACCCTAGTAAAATACAAGTTACTTGAGTGTTTACTGATTCACTAGGCTTCAAGTAGATGAATTTTTATAATGTTCCAAGAATTAAGCTAGGCTTGATAGATTAAGTAAGCCCAATCAACTCAAATGATTGTGTTGAATTGTTTTGCGTGCCTTGATCACGATCCCTTGTACGCCGGGTGTGACATTGCCTCATGTCATTTCGATAGCCAAAGACTACAAAGAAAAAATAAAATGGGTCTAAGTGTTATTGTATAAAAAAAAAATAGAAAAAAAAAAGTTGAATGACAAATTTGACCACTAATGTCTACATGTTTTATCAAAATGACCCTAATTGTATTTATGAACCTTTTTTAACTATCAACCTTTGTTCTTTTTTTTCAAATTATTTTTTTAACAGATTTGATGAAAATACTGTTAAAAAAGTTAACGGAATGATGTGAAATTTCATACGTGGAATATTTTAATGAGATGTAATTTATTACTTAAGTAACCCAATAAGATAATTTTATGTGAAAATAATAAAATAAATAAATCATACATGAAATTAAAAAATAACTCTTGATTTAAATAAAATAAACGTAATTATTTAATTAATAAATTATATCTCATTAAAATATTCTACATATGAAATTTTACATCATCTTATTAACTTTTTAACGATACTTCCACTAAATCTATTAAAAAACAATATGAAAAAACAATAAAGGTTAATCACAAAAAACTCAAAAATTTAATTAAGATTATTTTGGCAAAACATATAAATATTACTAACTAAATTTATGATTAAGAAGAAAAGAAATGACGCCAGCGACAATGAAAAGGGCACTTTTTAGAGATGAGAAATTATGTTAGTTTTTGTGGAAATGAATATTGAAGTAAGGAATTTTTAAATTAATTCAAATTTAGTCCAATTAATTTCTTTTGGTAAAAAAAAAAAAGAAAAAAAGTGTTGCTGCCCTTTGCTTTTTATATCAAAGATTCTCTTTTGTCTTTCATTTTTTATTTTCATTACCTCCACTTCGTCTC
This sequence comes from Gossypium rotundifolium, assembly GCA_025506655.1. Lineage (NCBI taxonomy): Eukaryota > Viridiplantae > Streptophyta > Magnoliopsida > Malvales > Malvaceae > Gossypium > Gossypium rotundifolium. The sequence goes on along the minus strand of CP106732.1, from coordinate 153,938,970 downwards.
TCTTCCTACTTTCTGAATTTTTCAGCAATTATTTTCCATTAGCTTCTCAAGGTAAAAGAAAACACCATTAACCAAATAGTAAGGCAAGCCAAAGCAAAGCAAATCAATCCGACTTTTCTCATCAGGCAAGAATCTCTCTTATCTCTTTCGATGTTTCTGTTTTCTTTTTTTTTCTCCCTTGTTGCATGTTTATTTCAAATATATGATGGATCATCATGATCAGACATCGCTTAGATAATTTTTGGTGTATGATTTTTCCTTTTTCTAGAGAAAGTGAAAGAAAAAACAGCAATTCTTTCGCCAATTGTTTGGATTAGTGTCGAATTTGATCCTCTTCATAACACCAATTTCTTCTTCCTTTTCTTTCTTTTTTTCCTTTTTGTTGTTTTTCCATTAGATAGTGTTTCAATTCCAAGGGGTTAAAACTTTGAAGTGTTTTAGATCTCAAAGGACTACGTAACGTATAGAATTCCTTTCTAATTTATTATTTTCTAGAAAATGAAATTGACTGTCTGGAAACGATATTTGACTGATTGCACTCGACTTGGAACCCTTGTTGATTCCTTGAATTAATGACTTAAATGTTTGGGTTAAGTTAAAATTTACCTGTTTGCGATTTTTTTTATTTAAATTATATTTTCCAGCTATTTTACAAAAAAAATTACTTACTTCACATTTTTACTGATAAATTTTAATTTTGAGTAAGCTGATAAGAAAATGATAATTTAAATATTAAAGTGATTAAAAAAATTTAAAAATAGTATAGTTGAAGGATTAAATCATAAACATAAATTAAGAGCTGCAGTAGTAAAATGTATGGTCATTAGAATTGAGTTGGATCGATGGATGGGATCGAGAATCAATTTACATAACAATTCAGACAAAGAGTTAAATTGGTTTTTGAGTCAAGACTGAGCTTAAAATTTAATTGAACTTATATTTTTAATAATTTATCTAATTAAAATCAAATCCATCAGTTGAATTAATCATCTATCTAGTTTTAAAATTTGTAATAAAAGGAAAACTAAAATAAAAGTAAAAAAAAAAAAAGTTGATTTGATAAAGCAATGGTCTTTAAGCATTTTTCATTTTTTACTCAATTTAAATTTTAAATCTAACTTTAAATATTAAAGCGTTACATATTAAAATCTAATAAAAAATATTCACAACATATAAATCAAATGACAAGAACTAAAATTTTAAAATAAAATACAACTAAAATTTAAATTTTCTACAAATATAGTTTTTTTTTTAAGTCTCAACTAATTATATTATCAATCTTAATAGACATAAATTATTGTACTCAAATAAAATCAATTACTAATTCATAGAAACTCTAAACATAAAAAACCTCACAATCGAGCATACTTAAACCCTAAGATTGGAAATCCAAAAAAATGGAAAAGATGAAATTGAGGGAGAAGGATGGGGGGATGGATGGGCTTCTTTATTGAATTAGTAAAATTAGCTGTCACGATGGCTTATTATATTATTTTTAGAAGTAAATGATTCGGATATGCTTTGGTACATAGAACAAAAAATAAGCTAAAGTGATTGGGTGCCTATTTGATGGCACCCTTTTGGGCCCCGCTAACTTAATGGACCTCACATGATTGACGATGACCACTATTTTCGATGTTCTAATTTGGAATAGTAGGAAAAGATCTGAGTTTTTCTTTCCAAAGAAAACAAAGATTTGTACTCAGTTTGGTGGTAAAAGTCCCGTTGTAGTAGAAGTAATATCGTATTTTATTTTTTCTATTTTGAAAATAAATAAATAAATTTATATATATTAAATTAACTAGTAAATTTATTATTTTGTTAAAATTTTATCCATTTATATTGTAAAAATTAGTGTAATTAATAAAATAATCATATAATGGCATCTCATGCTTATGTATCTCTCATGTTAAAATATAAAATTAATTTTAATAGCAACAATGGATGAAATGTTTAATAAAATAACCAATTTATTCTTTGATTTAATGTATATGAATTAATTTGTCAATTTTTAAATATAGACAGATAAAATATAATCTCACTCTAAATATAGAAACTTTCATAGTACTTTTACCTTAGTTGGGTTAGTATATTGTTATTTCACTAATAAGAACTTGACACTATTGGTAAGGTTGAAGCTCATACTTTGAAGGCTCGTTATTTGCAATTGTGATGTATGGTCTTCCTCCCACTATGTACATATGTCTTGTATGAATTTTATCCGATTCTTTTCAAATAATTCTAACTATTTCAATGACGTTTCTCTTATTGCATTGGTTGAATTTCATATTATAGTTGGTCAAACATATATTTTGTACATATGTTCTACTCAAAGTGAATTTGATTGAGGGTAGACAGTAACTTTTTCCTTCTCAAAATGATAAATTATTTTCAAGCCCTAATAATTAACAAATTATAAGTTGATAATATGACAAAATTGTAGTTTTATCCTCTTAAAATTTACCATTCAAAATTCGCTTCCCCTAAAATGATGTTCTAGCATTGCCCTCTTACAATATTATTTTTGTACTAGTGAAACTGAAAAAAAAAAAAAACTGCTATTTGAATTTAGTTTTTAGCGTGCAATCCTGTATTTAAATTTTTAAGTATATATATTCGTTACAAAAATTGTTGATTGCATCAAATGGCATAATATTTGCATATGAATATTTAATACGTGAATAATATAATAATATGATGATTATATCATTTCAAAATTAAATAAATACAATAATTTATAAATATATAAAATAATTAAAAGTTCATTTTTTCATAAGAAATTATAAAATTTTACGCGGTCCAAAGAATATTTTCATAATTTTGATTTATTTTTATAAAATTATTTCTTTTATTTTTATAAAGGATAAAAATAGTTTGAAAAAAACAAAACAGTATAATTTTTAATTTTCATTTAATTATTGTTATTTTAATTTTAATATGTATATATATTGGTTTAAAATATATATTTGACCAACTATAGTGTAGAATTCATTCAATATAATGTAGAGCAGAAGAACCGAATAAAAATTAGATTAATTTAAAAGAATTAAATAAAACTTGCACAAGATATACAAACAGAGTAAGAAGGAAACCTATACATTACAATTGCAAACATTAAAACTCAAACTCGAACCTTTAAAATTTGAGACCTAAACCTTTACATACAATAATGTCATAGTGACATTCAATTGATTTTGTCAAAATAATTAAACCTTATATAACAAAAATTATACTAAATATAGGTACTTAATAGAATAAAAAATATCAAATTGTACATTAAATTTAAACTCATTTATAAAAATAATGTTGATCTTGATTAATTTAGACTTTTCGATTAATTATAATAATATTGAGATTAATAACTTTATATATCTTTGGATAAAAATAATGTTAGGAATGAGATGAAAACATAAATAGAAGAAATTTAACAAATGAATAGATTAAATTAAAATTTGTAATAATCAATTTTTTTACCTATTTGATAAGTTAAAAATAATATAAAATTATTAAATTTTACATATCAAATGGTACTATAGTTAAAAATATTTTTTATATCAAAACAAGCATACAAATTTTGAAGTAATTGAAAAAGGGTAGGTTCGACGTAGAGTTTTAACCCTTTGATGCCAACAACTTTAGAACCTACCTAAATTATATTAAAAAAACTTGTTTACTTAATTATTTATAGTCATAATTTTTATTAATTAATTATGTATAAGTTAAAATTTATTTAATATTCTGATAATGTTAGATATTTTCAAAGAAACTACACTTCTAAAAATTATATAACAAAATAATATTATATATACATATAAAACATAAAACAAAAGTAACCATGCAAAAGTTAAAATAATAATAATAATAATAAAGAAGGAACTAAAAATAAATATACACTTTTTTGGCCCTTGAAAAATAAAAAAAAGTTAAAACAAATAATGATGAAAAATATAGCAAAAAAATGTGGTTAATCTTAAGAAGAGTCATTTCCTTATACGGGAATGTGATGGAAACAATGCGAACCCTTAATTAAGTGGTATGGTTATTGTTGTTAGGTGGCAAATTGACGATGGCATCATCTTCCTTATACCAACTGCACATCATTCATTTCAAATTTACAACTATCTATATCGTTCAACACCATAATACCACTACTCTTTCTTTTCTATTTATTAGAAAAATGAATAACAGTTCAAAATATTTAGAAGAAAAGATAAAATAATAAAAGATATCTTTTGACACAATATTTAAAAATAAATTCATAAATAAAAATAATACACTTCAACGCACAGCATATAATTTACAAGTAAAAAAAGGAACCCTTTTAAAGACTCTTGCTTCACAAAGTATAAACCTATAAAAATAATATCAACATCATCATCGATTAACATAATATTTTATCTCTATATGATGATATTGTTGTTCGAATATGATTCAATATTACATGCATACATGATGTCTCTCCTTTTCTTTTCATCCTGCATACACAAACTATTGACTAAAAAAATGCATGATTTACATGTTTTCTCTCCTTCTCTTTTCATTCTGAACTGTGAACTTCAATGATTACAGGTGAACAAGTGATAAAACCAGAATTTATTTTGTTCAACCATGGAAGGAGAGAACCTTGCAAGTACTGAAATCCCAGTGAAGGAAGCTCTTAAGGATACTGAAAACATTGCCGAGCCTGTTAATGTAAGACCGTATTTCTGTTTTCTGCAGGTTGTTTCTGTTTCAGTAGTTTTTTATTTGCAATAATAATATGCTCACTCTTAAATCAAACTCATTTCCCCTGCATGCTAACTTTGAAATGGTAATTTTTGGTTCATTTATACATTATTTCCACAAATAGTTCAGTTGATTCTCGGTTGTGCATTCCTTTCTAATGGTTATGGCTTGAGGCATGATGGGCCTCAAATGGAGACTTGCCACAGGTCGGAAAGGAAGGAAACAAAGACGAAGAAGAAACCGCCTTGGATGGAGAATTCATTAAAGTAGAGAAGGAAGCACTAGATATGAAGGACGGTTCAAATGTCGCTAAGCCCTCACCCAACCAGGGCGATGAGTCAACTACCATCGAAAGAAGCTTAAGCAATTCAGGTAGAGAACTACTTGAAGCCCAAGAAAAGATGAAGGAACTCGAGCTTGAATTGGAAAGAGTGACAGGAGCATTAAAGGATTTTGAATTAGAAAATAGCAGACTGAAGGATGAAGCTTTGCTTGCAAAGGAGAAGTTGGATGAAGTGGGAAAGCAGTATGATGAACTTGATCTTAGTAATAAAAAATTGCAGGAGCAGATCATTGAAGCTGAACAGAGATACAGTTTAGAGTTAGCAAATTTGAAAGAGGCTTTCCAAGCTCAAGAGGCAAAACAAAAGGAACTCGCTGAAGTGAAGGAAGCATTTGATGGTCTCAACATCAAAATTGAAAACTCAAGAAAGAGGATGCAAGAGTTGGAGCAGGATTTGTGGAGTTCAGCGGAAGAAGCACGGAAGTTTGAAGAATTGCATAAACAAAGTGGCTTGCATGCTGAGTCTGAGATGCAACGAGCTTTGGAGTTTGAGAGATTGCTTGAAACTGCGAAACTTGGTGCAAAAGAAATGGAAGATCAGATGGCCTCCCTAAAGGAAGAAATGAAGGGCCTGTATGAGAAGGATGCTGAAAATCAGAAGGTTAATGCAGCACTTCAAAGCACAACAGCTGAACTTTCTGCTGCTCAAGAAGAATTGGCAATTTCTAAATCACTAGTGTTGGATTTGGAGCAAAGGCTTGCTTCGAAGGAAGCTCTTATCAGTGAATTGGCTAACGAGTTGGACTTGAAAAAAGGTTCGGAATCTAGAGTGAGGGAAAATATCTCAACGCTTGAGAATATTTTTGCTGCAACTAAAGAAGATCTTCAAGTAAAGGTTTCTGAGTTTGAAGATATTAAGTTAAAATTGGAGGAGGCAGTCAAAGCAAGGGAATTGGTCGAAAACAAGATGAAGGATCAAGAAATTCAGCTCTCCGTGGTGAAAGAAGAAATAAGTAAAGTGCTAAAAGAAAAAGAAGCTCTAGAAATAGACATGACGGATCTCAGCAGCAATGCAGCACGGATGAAGGAGTCGTGCAGTGAACTCGAAGAAAAATTGAAGCTTTCAAACGAGAATTTCTGTAAAACTGATTCTCTATTGTCTCAGGCTCTATCTAATAATCAGGAGCTTGAACAGAAACTGAAATCTCTGGAGAAGCTTCATAGCGAATCGGGAGTTGCTGCAGCAACTGCCACTCAAAAGAATCTTGAGCTAGAGGATATAATTAAGGCATCAAATGAAACAGCAGAGGTTGCAAAATCGAAACTGAGGGAGCTTGAAGCACGTTTTATAGCGGCTGAGCAGAGAAATGTGGAGCTTGAACAACAGCTAAATTTGGTAGAACTAAAAGGCTTTGAAGCCAAGAAAGAGCTGAAGGAATTCTCAGGGAAAATATCTGAACTTACTACCAAATTGGAAGAGGTCGAGGAAGAAAAAGAACAATTAAACAAACAAATGCAGGAATATCAGGAGAAGGTAAATCTGCTAGAATCAGCTCTAAACCAGTCAACAATTAAGAATACAGAGCTCTTGAAGGAGTTGAAGGTTTCTGCCGAGAGAAGTGCTCAACATGAGGACCGAGCTAATATGAGTCATCAGCGCAGCCTTGAGCTAGAGGATCTGTTCCAGAATTCTCATTCCAAATTAGAGGGTGCTGACAAAAAGGTCAATGAGTTGGAGCTGTTACTTGAAGCTGAGAAATACCGGATTCAGGAACTCGAAGAACAGATAAGCAAATTAGAAAAGAAATGCGGAGACACAGAGGCCGAGTCCAGTAGATACTCTGATAAGGTATCTGAACTTACATGCAAACTCGAGGCATTTCAAGCTAGAGCATCAAGCCTTGAAATTGCAGTGCATATGGCCAACGAGAAGGAGAAGGAATTGACGGAGTGCTTGAATTTAGAAACAGATGAGAAGAAAAAGTTAGAAGAGGCGTCCCGAGGATCCAGTGAAAAGCTTGCTGAAGCAGAAAATCTGGTGGAGATACTGAGGGATGATTTAAATATGACACAACAGAAATTGGAAAGCATTGAAAATGATCTTAAGGCTGCTGGTTTGAGAGAAAGTGAGGTAATGGAAAAGCTTAAAGCTGCTGAAGAGGAACTAGAGCAACATGTAAAAGTATTAGAGCAAGCTAGTGCGAGGAACTCGGACCTCGAGTCATTACATGAATCTCTATCAAGGGATTCGGAGGTTAAGCTACAAGAACTGATGGAAAGCTTCACCAACAAGGATTCGGAGGCAAAAACTCTGTTTGAGAAACTTAAATCGTTTGAAGATCAGCTAAAAGTTTATGAAGAACAGGTTGCTCTAGCATCTGGACAATCTGCAACTCTAAAAGAAGAATTGGATCAGAGTTTAAAGAAGCTGGCTTCGTTGGAAAGCACAAATGAGCAGCTCAGAAAAGAGATGTTGAATGTAGAAAATAAAGCTCTTCAATCTACCTCGGAGAACGAACTTCTAGTTCAGACAAACATTCAGCTCAAGGGCCAAGTTGATGAGCTTCAGGAATTGCTTAATTCGGCAGTTTCGGAGAAGGAAGTAACTGCTCAAGAAATTGCTTCTCATGTATACACAATTAGAGAATTATCGGATCAGCATACAAAGGCTTTAGAACATCGAGATCAAGCCGAATCCCGAATTGTGGAAGCAGAAGCACGTTTACATGAAGCTATTGAGAAATACACCAAGAAAGAATCAGAAGCCAATGACCTGATTGAAAAGTTGAATGTGCTTGAAAACCAAATTAAAACTTATGAAGAACAAACTCACGAAGCTTCCGGAATTGCTGTATCTCGAGAAGTTGAGGCGGAAGAGACTCTTGTAAAACTAAAGCAGCTGGAAAGCCTTGTTGAGGAGCTGCAAACCAATTCATCTCACTTTGAAAAGGAGAGTGAAGGGCTGGCTGAGGCAAATTTGGAGCTGACTGAGGAACTTGCCACATACGAGTCAAAACTCAGTGATTTGGAGGGCAAACTGGCTGCTGCCCTGGCAGAGAAGGATGAAACTGCTGATCAACTTCACTCTTCAAAGAAGGCTATAGAAGATTTAACTCAGCAAATAGCTTCTGAAGGGCAGAGATTTCAGTCTCAGGTTCGGTCAGAAATTTTAGATATGATTGTTTTCTATTTTTGTAATATAAAAGTACCTCTGTTTCTCTCTTTTTTTGATGTTACAGATTTCTTCACTAATGGAGGAGAATAACCTGCTCAATAAAACACATCAGGATACAAAGAAGGAACTTCAATCTGCAATATTACAGCTTCAAGAGCAATTGGAAAATGAAAAAGAAAAAGAACAATCTCTGATATCAGAGCTTAAAAATCTCAAGGATGAGATCACAGAGAGTTCCGGGACGCAAACTCGTGCCAAAGAACTTGAAGAACAGTTGGTGAAACTTGAAACTCAATTAAAACAAGAGGTATAGTACTCTGTTAATAAATAAGGAAAATGACTTCAGTTCTTTTCAGAATTATTTGCAAATGATTAGGTTCTTAACTAATTGGTTTGTCACTTGTAGGTTCAAATAATTGCCCAAAGACAGGCTGACCATGCACAAGATCTAGGCGATAGAGATGCTATCGATAAACAAGTGCGTCAATTTTAAAGAGATTAAGATTTCTCATCATTGTGATGTTATCAGTACTGAAGAATCGGAACTAACTGTCTGTTCTTTGTTGAATGTCAAATAATCAGAAAGAGGCAGAACGAGAAGCTGCTTTAAACTGCTGCCTTGAAGAGCTACAAGCAAAAAATAAGGAAACATTACTACTTGAAAAGAAGGTCAAAGAGTTGGAAAATAAACTGCAAGTAGCTGTGAAGGTCAGTTCATATTTTAATCTCCTCTCTGCTCTTATAGGCCGGTTCTTTCATGCACAGTTTGGCTGAAGCCGTGAAAGAAAAGCTACGAAAATTGGTGGCTACATGTAAATTCTTGAGTAGAAGTATATAACACTATTCAAGATCATTTTGGCTACATTTTTCTTGTGAAAATCTGAAAGTTGTTGCTTACCCCTAAATCATGTGTTAAATCATGTGTTTGCAGGGTGGTGGAAGTTCAGCCGAATTGAAGGATGGAGTAGAGGTGAAATCCAGAGATATTGATGGATTAACATTTTCAGCACCATCAAAACGGAAGAGCAAGAAAAAGTTGGAAGCAGCTTCAGTGCAAGCTGCATCCTCTTCATCAACTCCTACCCACCACGAGGTTGCTTTGCCCTTGACCACCTTAAAGTTCATTTTGGGTGTAGCATTTGTGTCCATAATCATCGGTGTTATTCTAGGAAAGCGTTATTAGTGTAAGTTTTTCGTGTTTATTGGTTTTTCTTTGCAGCTTGCGTCTAAACATATAAGCTATGCAGAGCAGAATGAAAAGCTTAATTTTGTGTACGATTTTCTTAGCTTAGTTAGATTTAGTAAGCTGACTAAAGAACTTGTTTCATTCCTTCCCTTGCTTGTTTTTCATAAATGGTTGGTTATATACATATATATACAAGTCATCATTCAAGGTACATTCTGCAAATTGCGTTTTATAATCTGGTTTACCTTTCTTACTTGAGAAGAAATGCCAACTAGACTTCTCTTGCATGTAACCTCATAATCCTTAACCAAAAGCTTTCACTTTCTCTGGGAGGAAGAGTAGAGCAGGAAATTAGTGTGTTTTAAATGTCATAAAATTTGATACAATAGTTAAATATTATATGATTAGACATCGATAATTATTATATGGATTGACACATTTGTTAGAAATTAGTGCATTAATAGTTGATGCACTAAGTTCCATTCATTTTTATACAAAACGTATTATCCTTTGAACTATTTTTGAACTAACAAGTGTATCGAATAATTATCTTACATAAACATATTGTATCGCATGCGAGGTTGTGAATTGAACTTGTAGCAAAAGAACTTTCCACCATGAACCAACGACTAAGAGCTACCATAACAATGCTTTTCAAAAAAAAAAAAAAAAAGGGTAAAAAACATGTTTGAAAAACTCAAAAGTATACTGTGTAGCAATACTTTTATCTCAGAAGTGTTTTTTGTCCCAATGCACTGGCCCTAAAACAATTGGTTACCGGTCAAAGAAAAACATCTTACGTTTCTTTTGAGTTTTCTAAGGTTCCTTCGAGTTTTCTCGGACTAAATGGCATGGTTGACTCGATTATCCATCCACTCACTGATCTTTACTCACTCCCAATCCTTAGAAGTAAGAAAAAATGATAGGGATTCTTCCAACAAAGACGAGAATCTTCAGTACTTGATCAACCAAAATGACAACAAAAAATGCAGCATTGAAACGCACCATCATCAATGCAAAAACAATACGAGTCAGAGCACCAAGATCTACGGTCACTTAAGAAACTTATGCACTGTCACTAGAATAGCAACACTCCCAAATCCAAAAACGAAACCAACTCTAAAATAGTCTTTTAGCAATTTCACACAAATAGAACAAACCATGACCAGTGTAAAACCATATCATTGTCATCGGATCACCAGTCAAATATCCTACAGAAAGAGAGAATTCTAAGTGCACCATAAAACTGCAAAGTGAATCCCACAAGTCCAATTCTTCATTTTTCCTATAGTACGCATCAAAATGCCCAACATATCAGACAAACTTGAAAACATAGAGTGAGCTAATTTTAGTCACATGACCGCATTCAACACTCATTACCTAGTCTAGGTAGAACAAGAATCAAATGATTACTTTGAACCCCAAGGAACAAACAAGAATGAACAAATCCAAACCCCAACTTCTAAACCACAACATAGAACAGCAGAGTATATTTTTATGCTAAACAATTGGTAACGAATTTCCAAATTTCAAAAACAGGCTTGATAATTCTAATGGTTTATCGTTACAATTAATACCCTACAAGCTTAATTTCTAGACCAATGCGAATTTTAAGATCAATAATAAATGCCAAACCAACAAACAAATAGACAAATAGTCACCCATTAGATGACAAGTAAATGGTTGATGAAGAACTGAATTGAAAGTAAGCTTTAAAATCCAAGAAATTTCAATGCAAAACTCCATCTTGAAGCTGAAGCATACCCATTTCTCAGGCAGGAGAAACAACTCCAATGCAGCAACGATAATAGAAAAAAAAATGGCAAAACATTGGAACATTTTATAATTAAAAGATTCTATTTTTGAGAGATTAAAAATCATAAATGTCTAAGAGAAATGAGTAAGCAACATAGCATCATATAACAACAAAAGAGCACATAAAAATATCTCATCGGAACAGATTCAAAATCCGTCCTTAAAATTCAAAATGCTTGAAACACTAGATCCAAATTCAAACTTTTCTTTCTCAAAAAACGATACTATAATAAAGAAAAACACCCTCAAAACCTAAGCTTAGTAAAGAACCACCTGTTCTTTCCAGTCTTGAACCTCTCTTCGAACCTCTCCTTGGTCGCCTTGCAAGCAGCCACTTTCTTGTCCTTGGTCTGAAGTGCATCGACGGTAACCACGTCTTTCAAGTCTACGTCGAGTGTGTAGCGGGTGGGCATCAGGTGCTGGTAGTTGACAAGCTTGACAAAGCACTTGACGCGCGATTTCTTTGCTGTTTTCTTGGCGGAATCCTTGCGGATCACCTTGCTCGGGTACTTCTTTATCCCTGCAACCAAACAGTGGCCATAGGGGCGGTCACGTGTTCCATCGTCGAAGGATCTAACGATCACCGCTTTGCGCCCAGCGTATCGGCCTTGGAGGACGATCACGGCCTTGTTGGATTTCAGAAACTTTACCATGGCGGCGGCGACGACAGTAGCTCCGGTTCTCTCCACGCAAAAGCCCTTACTTAAGAAAGGAGGAAAATCAGAATGAGTTATATAGAGTATGAATAAGTGAAACCCTAGCATTTTTAGAATCTTGCTGGATTTCAGTGGGCTTGAACCTGGGTGAAGTAGAAACTGGACTCCAATTCAGAGACTTGGTGGGTTTCTGTATTGGTCGGACTGGGTTAGATCACCATGGTTTTTTTTTTTTATATTTTTTATTTTCAGGCTCATATTACTTGGTTGGATCAGTTTTACTGTTTAAATAATTTTTAATTTTTAATTTTTAAATTAACATATTTATTTAAATTAAATTAAATTAAAATAAATATATTTTATTATTTAATTTCAATTGAATTCAATATATGAGTTCCAACTTGATTTTTAGGGTAAATAGGTATGCTAATTTTTTAATTGATCAAATAGGCTATTTTTTTAAAATATTTAGAAAAATAAATCGATTTTGGAGAAAATGTGTAAAAGCACACATAGCTGGACGCGCTTTCACACACTCTCTCCTTTGCCATTGATTTTTTTAGAGTTTTTTTTAGGTTTAGTATTTTTTATTTAAGAATTAGGGTTTTTATTGGTTTAAAGTTTTGAGAGTGAAATCGTGAAATTTATAGGTAGATTAAAGAGGACAGGGATGTAGTAACATGTCTCAAAACACATACATTTCATATGTCATGTCAGGATAGGAAAATTACATCATAAACTCATCTTATGGAAGTCAGGTTTCATGGTGATAGCGCTTGATACGAGCACGGGTGATGATTGCCAACATCCGTTGTAACACCCCAAACCTGGCCCATGCGTTTCGACTGGATCTGGCGTGTCACGGCTTGCACATTGAAAACTTTTGCCCTGTTGGTTTTGGAAGTCTTAAGTTAATTAGACATTATTAGAGTAAATAAGTGACATTTTAAAAATAAAATCTTATATTAGTATTATTAAGTATAAATAAACCTTGACATAAAATTTATAAGTTGCATAACATTGAAAACTTCTTAGTTGAATAAAAACTAGGGCCTTAAAAAAATCCCAAATAAAAATAAAATAAACTTAAAGAAATCCCAAATAATTTGTAGAAATAAAACTTGATGGCCCATCGAGTCCGCTTCGCTCCCATGTTCACGATCTCGCTCACCGAAATGTTGGGAAAAATAAAAGGTTGAGTCACCAAGACTCAGTGTGCAAATCCGAGAACACATAAAAGGCTTGAGGCCCACAAACACATTATGAGCTTTGGCCCGTATACAAGGGTAACAAAATATGCAACATGGCCCATCCCAAACCTATGAGTCCATCCTCTACACACCCGCATCAACCATCACACCGTGGGATTTCTACAATCAACCCTCCATCCGCTACACACCATATCACAAATTGTCTTTGTCATAAAGACCGATCATTATGTGACCTATGTGTGGCGAACCGACATCGTATGCGACCTTAATAATATATCAACAAATTGTCGTCATGTCATAAAGACCAATCACTATGTGACCTATGTGCAAAGCCACCGATCGCCTCTTGCGACCGCCTCCCTTCCAGTAAATCAATCAATCTCATCCCATGCATACATGCAAGAATCGAACATTAAACTATCTAAACAGATCACATATTTTACATACTTGATACACATAGAAGTTTCTATGATTACGCACTGCATCCTTGCCTACCCTTTCGGGTATCTGACTTATTCATCTGACCTCATTTTTTCGCTTTTAGCCTATAACATTCATATAATTTAGATTAACTAGTGTGATAGAGATCTACACACCTTTTCCCGCTTTTAGCCCATAACATACATATAATATAACAAAGCTTATGTGTCAAGAATCTACACACGACATCGATAAAACGAGGCTTTCTATATCGACGCTATCCTTAGTTGACACAACTGCTATCCGCTAAGGTGTTGTTCGAGGCCGGTCCACAACCAATTGGCTAATCTCGAGCAACAGATCTCGCTTCATTTCTTAAACTTAGTGATTCTTTCTTTGCTCGATCCATATTTAATTCCATCATAAATCCTTATCGAGTTACTATAATAATATTTAATCGTTAATCCTCCTTATAAAGTTAAAATCTTGTATATAATGATGAAATCTAAAGTGTAAATGGAGGAAATTCTTCTTACCTTTGTTATCTCAAAGTTCGAGACTTATGAATTGGGGCTTTTAGATCGGTCATTAGGCTTCCTTCAAATCCCGAGTTTAACCTCATAAACCATTAAACTATTAGCTTTATATATACCTTTTCAAAATCGGGAATAGATTAAGATCACTAATCATAGGACCTTAATTAGGAGATGTAGTACTGAAGAGAGAAATGACAATGTCAATGGAGGATTTAAATGGAGGTTGTTCAATTTCTGAATGATGAATAAAATCCAATTGGCTTTCCAAGTCGGATGGAAGAGAATAATGGAGTTTTTCTTTTAGAAGAAAGAAGAGTTCCAATGGAGCCAAAAACATGTGGGTCTAAAGAAGAGAATAATGGCAATGCTAGAAGAGAAGAGAATAATGGAGTTTTGATTCAAGGCATATGAACCTTTGATCCAAGAAGCTAATAACGCACAAAGGGAGAGATTTAGAGTCGAAACAAGGAGCTAGCCCCCTATTTATAGGAAATACCCGCCATGCATGTTTATCGTTAAATGTTCGGGTATTAGAAGTTGGCATCTTTGTAGATAAACAAATATCTTTCTTAGCTCATCTAAAGAGACTTAATTATCTCTAACTTCATCAACATATTAACGGCATGAGTTACCATGTCACAAAATCTTTATCAAGAAATTATGAGGAAAATGAGTAATGCACGATGGGAGGTGCCAATGGAAAATCATGGCATCTTTTTCCACCTAAAAATGCCCAAAATTTGTAGATAATAAAAAATTGGGCTCTATATAAATCCACATACTTGTGTTGCGTCACCTCCTAAGATTGCAATCACCCACTTTGGTATTTTATGTGATTTGACCACTTTTAAACCCTATTTTGCCAATAACGTAACTTTGACTCATACTTTGCAGGTGCATGTCAAGATCATTTGGACCCCTAACACTTACATAATATCTAACATAATTCTACCTATTGAAAATAGTCCCAAAAATTTGATGATTGCCAACATCCGTAGTCAGTACAATTATACGCCATCATTTTATAATGCATGGGTCGCAAAACAAAAGGCTATGGATAAGTTGCATCACAAATGTGACAGGTTACATAACGATTTGTGGCAATGGTGTCAGGTATTGGATCGGTACGTACCAGGTTCCATCATTGATTTGGAAACGCACTTAGTGTACTTCTACGACTATCTCGTCCTTGAGAAAAGAGTTTTCCATCGATTTTTTTGGACCTTCGGTTAATATAAAGAAGCTTTCTGGCACTGCAAGTCTTTGGTACAAATTTACGGCACTTGGCCGTACGAAAGGTATGAGTATCGGTTGTTGATGGTTGTTACCAAGGATGGTAATCGGAAGATTATGTCGATAGCGTTTGTAATAACTCCAAGAGAAAAGACAAATGATTGGGATTTCTTCCTTAGTTGATTATGTCGTCATGTTTGCCCCCAGCCTAACTTATGTGTCATCTCCGACCAAGGACTCGAAATCTTGTTCGCTATTAAACGACATGGTAGCCTTTGGGATTGCACACACCATATGTAATATATATGGCATGTCGGCTCCAACTACCACTCAAAATGGTCTTAGAAAAATGAGCGAGAACAAGTCATTGACATGGGTATGCAGTTGCCACTATTTCTACAATCATGCTATACCATATTTCATTCATTGTTTGCATTCATAGGTATACTTTTCTCTACAGGGTACGAGCTTGTCTAACATTGTTTCCATGAAATGTTGGATAACTTGCGCACCATCAATAACAACGGTATGGCGTACCTCGCTAACATAGTATTCAAACAATGAACACAATTGTATGATGAGGGTCTATGATATGGGCACATGAAAACAAACCTAGCGGAATGCATCAATTCCGTATTGAAGGGGACTCGTTATTTGTGGATAACCTTGATTCTCAAAGAAACATACAATCACTTGGAAGCCTTATTTCCAAAGTGGGTTAAGGCATATGCTGGACAGATAGTGAGCATTAACAATTGGTGAGAGGTGTCATGAAAGAAATTAGGCGAAATGCAGAGAGCGCAAACACTATGTATCTAGTGTGTCACTCATGTCCAAACCTGAGATTTTGGGTCATAGAGTACGCTAAACCCAACCAAGACATGTTAGAGATAGCATACCATGTTAACCTACCAGAAGAGACCGACGATTATTTAAGATTCTGACACTTCGATTCCTGTGCGCACGTGCAATTGTTACATGTCTGAATGCAAGAATACAATACACGCCTTATATTAATGATGTGTACAAAATGAAATGCATGCACAATGAATTGAGATCAGAATCCCTACATGTCCCAGATGAGAGTATGTGGCTGCTAGTATCCAACTCCCCATTCGAGTTGGCACCGAATATCAACTTGTGTTACATCCCAAAAAGTCGTTCCAATTCTACTCAGATACGCACCAATATGGTTGTTCGAGAGAGGGACAATCAACAGAGGTTATGTAGCTATTGTAAGAACCCAGGGCATATGAAGACAACATGTCAACATTTAAGGGATTCTGTAATACCCCTAACCCGTCTCCATCGTCAAATTAAGGTTACAGTGCATTACCGATCAATTAGAAACCATTTAACATCATATCATTTAATAAATTAATCTTAATCAAAATCATATTAAATAAAGACATTTGGTCCTTAAATTGAGCCTTCGAGGCCTTAAAAATAACATAGAAGCAATTCAGGACTAATTTGAAACAAAAATAGAAGTTTTAAGAAAAAGATGCAAAAATTAGAAAACAGGAGTCACATTGTCGTGTGACATAACACAAGCCATGTAACATTTGAACAAGGGACACACAGTCGTGTCCCAGTCCGTGTCCTTACCCGTGTAAATCACTGAGCAAGGTCATACAACCGTGTCGCAGGCCGTGTAACTCTTTGAGTTGCCACACATGGACATGTGCTAGGCCGTGTAACTCATTGACTTGAATCAATGGAATTCTACAAATGACACACGACTGTGTGACAGCCCGTGTATCAGGCCGTGTGAACCCAAAAATTTATCTAAAATCAAGTCATTCTATGTTCAATTCATACCTAATCATTCATACCATTTGGGCACACATGCAACGGATTTAAACATCATTCAAATACACATAAACATACCATTTCAAACATCCTAATTCATCTAACCAATATATCATTCAAAGGCACCACAAATGTATCAAAACATTATGAATCAAACCAAACTATTTGACCATATCTCAAGCAAATAACCTCGTTCAAACACTTACTAAAACACATCGCAATGACCATTTTCAAGTCATTACAAACATACCAAAAGGGTTATATATACACAAACATTTCCAAGTGACCAAAGTGACATAACTTGGTAAAGTATTGAAGTTCATTAAACTAAACTGAACTCTAAAAGTTTAAACATACCAACACACTCATTACACATCTATGAAATACCATTACAAAAGACCTATACATGCCATTGTTAACCTCGACTAAAATACTCAAAAACTACCGAAATAGTTGTTGGATAGTGTGATAGGTCTCCGACGAGCTTCCAATCGATCGAGCTTTCGATAATCTATAAAATAAGGGAAATTAACTACGTAAGCAACAAGTGCTTAGTAAGCTTGTAAAAACTTAAACATAACTTACCATGTCATTTATACAATTCATAGATTAAGCATAAATCATTACCAATGCCATAAGCTTATTAAAAGCCTATACAACATCATCAAACTCACAAGTTAGTACACTTGTCCATGATGTAAATGAAGTCAACCATGAGATATGTAGTTTACCATATATAAACACATCATTTAACTCGTTAATGTTATCATAAGATCATGAATAGTTCTATTTGCATACGTAACATTTCATTTTATTTTCTTACCTGTTGAACCATATAGAATTACATCGGATACTTGGGAATGCTCACACATAGTGTGCCTTTCTATATAACTGTAATTTTTCCTTTACATCAATGCTCACACTAGCTGTGAAATGGGCCTGCTCACACGAGCTGTGGGTCGGAATGTAAGCTACATGATGCTTCTCACACAAGCTATAAAGAATCCAAAACAAATGTAAGACCTCAACCATAGGTAGGACATTCAAGACCAGCACCCAAAACATAAAATCCCGAATGACATGTCATTTGTATCCTAAGAATTCTTAAGGTTCAACTGGGACTCATTATCTATCAATTCATTATAGCATAGATACATTTATATATAGATTCATTTAAATTAAAACAACATAGCAAATATTCAATTTAACTAACATTAAAAAACGATCATAATTCATACGAACTTAGCTCGATAACTAGGGGCATAGTAGTAGAGTCGAACTAATCTGAAGCTTTACTTTTTCCTCGATTTAAGTCCGATTGTAGTTTATCTTGATCTAAATAAATAATTTCATTCAATTAAGTTCTTCTAGTATTCAATTTAATCCATAGTTCATATTTAGGTAAAATTATAAAATTACCCTAAATACTTTAACTTTTCACAATTTAGTCCTTAAACACATAACTTACATATAACTCATTTTAGCCTAAATCCAACTTAACCAATGTTACAAGGGACCTTGGAACAATCCAGAATTACCAACATTTCACAATAAAACCCATAGATTTACACTTTTAACAATTTAATCCCTAATTAAAATTTCACCAAAAATCAATTAACAAAACATGTTTATTTTACAAAAAGATTAATAATATATCAAATAAAATCAAAACACATTCAAAAACATCCATGGAAAGCCCCTCAACCCTTAAAAATTTTGCAAATTAACCCCTGGACTAGCTAGATTAAGCTAAAACAGATTTAAAAACATAAAAATCATTAAAAACAGGACTTGAATTCACTTACATGCATCAAAATAAGCTTGACCGACTTCTTATCCAATGGCTATTTTAGGGTTTGAAACAAAAATGAAGAAGATCCATCTTTATTTTGTGTTTTATTACTTAGTTTTTCTTTTATTTACCAATTTACTACTTTAACCTTATCTTTAACCCAAAACTTCAATAAAATCTATCCATAAACATCTACTAACTCTTTAATTGGTATATTTACCATTCAAGTTCATTAAATTTCATTTTCATAGCCATTTGACCCCTTTAACTAATAGAACTCAACTTTTTCACCTTTTATGATTTAGTCATTTTCACCTAATTAAACATTTAAACATCAAAATTTCTTAACAAAATTTTAATACGACCTTAATATAATCTCGTAGAAATTAAATAAATATTAAAATAATAATTCACTCGTCAGAATTGTGGTCTTGAAACCACTAAAAACGGGTTGTTACATATTCATTAAGGACTTAACATCGCTAACATATTTTTTTTGTACAGAAATTGATTACAATGCCTTTTTTTTGTCAAATTTGAGTGCCCAGCTGGACACGCTTTCACACTCTCTCTCCAAAATCGGCCTATTTCTTTAAATCTTTAAAAAAAATGTCCTATTTGGCCAATTAAATAAAAATATCGGCACATTTCTCATATTTAGCTTGATATTTATTTATTTTATGGGCTTGTGTATTTTGGGAAGACAAAAAAATAATTAATGCATCACAATATACAGTTGTTATATGTGGGCAAAGGCGTAGCTAAGGGGATGGCAAGGGTAAAGGCTCCCTCTAAAATGGAAAATTTTCCATTTAGGCCTTTTAAAATTTTTAAAATTCTAAATTAGAAAAGGTAAAATTACACTTTGGCCTCCTCTAAAAATGGTAACTTTTTTAATTTAATCTTTTAAAAATTATAAAGATGTAGGCTATTAAAATGGTGAAATTGCATTTTTACTATAGTAAAAATTACAATTTAATTCCCTCCAAAAAAATTTATAGCTTCGCCTCTGTATTTGGGTCTTCAATTTAATCATGTGTTATCGTCAGATGTGAGTTTTCATCTGGTAGGTTGGTTTTAGTCTTGATTTGTAATAGCCTGTTTGGTGTTGGAAACAGTGGTTTCAGGGCCACCAAATCTGACGAGTAAGTTCGTAAATATTATTATTTAATATTTACGAGACAAATGTGATTTTTAAAAAGGTTTTTGATTTGATAATTTATGTTATATAAGTGATTTATTAAGTTCAAGTGGTTTTAGAAGATGAGGTATCGTGACCTTATGTTTATAAACTGAGTCGTAAATATTTTTATAAATATTTACGAAGTGTTATTAAGGTGGTATTAAAGTTTTGTTAAGAAATTTTAACGTTTCGATAGCTAATTAATTAAAAAGGACCAAATTAAAAAAATGCATTCTCGGGACTCCTTTCCCATAAATCTGAGATATTTACGAAGCTAGTTGTGTAGTTAATTAGATTTCGGTTAAGTGAATTTGATTGAATTAAAAGTAATTAGGTATAAAGACAAAATTGCATATAGGGTGAAAGTTGAATTATAGATTAAAGAAAAATTAAATGGACTAAAGAAGCAATTATGCCATTGCCTTTAGTTGAGCCGGCATAAGTTGTAATATAATATATATATTGTATAAAATATATTTACTTAATATGTAAGTATATTGTAATCACTGAATTTTGACCACGCCTCATATTTTAATTTTTTTTAAAAATTCAAGGCCTATTGGGGCTTAACTTTGGGCTTTGGCCCATTAAATATATATATATATTAATTTTGAATAATAATAAAAATATAAAAAAATTGAAATTATATTTTGACCCTCATCTTTTCCAAAATTACACTTTGACCCTTAAACTTTTCCAAAATTTCATTTTCCAAAATTACACTTTGACCTTACTATTTTCTCAAAATTACGTTTCGATTTTACTAATTTCACTGCGTTTGCGATTTGGTCTTTCTAGCAAAATCATGTGATTTTAGCACCTGCTCCCCAGATTTTTCGACCACCAGCATGGGTGGAGACCCTTCCTTCAACCACCACCTGAAAAATATAGAGAGAAGGTGAAGATTAAAGCATAAAAGGAGGGAAACCAACCAAAAAAAAGTCTCTCCAACATTCGATAAAAGAAAACCCCCCAAGATTCGGCTAACAAGAAAAGAGATTCCTCAAACATTCGAATCAAGCAAAAAAAATAAGCTTCCATCTCCGAACCCGAAAACAACCATAAGCATTACCATTCAACCACTCCACCAAATGCTCCCGACCTCATTATCATCCACATACCCAAATTAAATCATACAAAAAGCAAAATAAACCAACACAACTTCATTTTCGAGTTACCTGGTTCTAATGAGAGGAGAGCCTCGTTTTGGTATTAGACGGGGTTTGATCGGAGCTCTGAGGGTGGTGGTGCATATTGACGG
This sequence comes from Gossypium rotundifolium, assembly GCA_025506655.1. Taxonomy (NCBI): domain Eukaryota; kingdom Viridiplantae; phylum Streptophyta; class Magnoliopsida; order Malvales; family Malvaceae; genus Gossypium; species Gossypium rotundifolium. Next base: position 153,917,682 of record CP106732.1, on the reverse strand, counting down.
TGGCTGGTGTAAAAAGAAGAAAAAAGTTGGGAAAGAAGAAGAAGGTGACCACGTAAATAGAAGGAAAAAGGGGGAAAAAGAAAAAGAAAAAGGGGTAGCCCAATAAATACTACCAGCAGCAGCCCAAAAGCAGTGCAGGCCCATTCCCTCTTGAACCTATTTCAACATCCTAAAGGGAGGTGATAAACCATAATTTACACATATTTAAACCCCATGCTTGGCTTATTTTTGGATGAATTTTCATTAGATTTGATCAATTCGATGCTCATAATCCCTTAATTTCATGTTTTATTTTGGGTCTTCAATTTAATCATGTGTTATCGTCGGATGTGAGTTTTCATCTGGTAGGTTGGTTTTAGTCTTGATTTGTAATAGCTTTGTTTGGTGTTGGAAGCAGATGGTTTCGGGGCCAAATCGACGAGTAAGTTCGTAAATATTATTATTTAATATTTACTGAGACAAATGTGATTTTTAAAAGGTTTTTGATTTGATAATTTATGTTATATAAGTGATTTATTAAGTTCAAGTGGTTTTAGAAGATGAGGTATCGAGACCTTATGTTTATAAACGAGTAGTAAATATTTTTATAAATATTTACGAGTGTTATTAAGGTGGTATTAAAGTTTTGTTAAGAAATTTTAACGTTTGATAGCTAATTAATTAAAAAGACCAAATTAAAAAAATGCATTCTCGGGACTCCGTTCCATAAATCTGAGATATTCTGAAGCTAGTTGTGTAGTTAATTAGATTTCGGTTAAGTGAATTTGATTGAATTAAAAGTAATTAGGTATAAAGATAAAATTGCATATAGGGTGAAAGTTGAATTATAGATTAAAGAAAAATTAAAGGGACTAAAGAAGCAATTATACCATTGCCTTTAGTTGAGCCGGCATAAGTTGTTATATAATATATATATATATATATATTGTATAAAATATATTTACTTAATATGTAAGTATATTGTAATCATTGACACCATGTTTGGTTCAATGTAATAGTTATTCCATTACATGCCTATTACGGACTTATTCTGAGCCCACACAATCCCTTGTTTGGTTGGTTGTAATGGCTATCTGACCTATTCCAAATAGCATTATTCGGGCCAAATTCATCGATTACCATTCAGCACTCTAAGCAAAGAATAGGCATTCGAGCGTTTCGGCGTTTGTAAAGTTTCAACAATACCCTTCTCCATAAATCATCCTATGAATCCTTCCTTTTTCTTTCTTTTCCCATTTCCTTGAGATCTTCCCTCTTTTCAGCGACCTCCAACGAGAAGAACCCTACGCCCATTTTCATCGGTCTTTTCAAATCCCTTCCTACCCATTTCTTCACCATCTCTTTCTCTTCAAAATTTTCCTCTCTCGTTCGTTTTTATCTTTTATCTCTTCCTTCTCAATCGTTTCTATTTTTTTTATTTATTGTGATATTGAAATCACTTGCTTCATCCATAGATTTTGGGTTTTCGCCCTAGGAAATATTGTTTGGTTCGTCTTTTCAAATTTATGGATGTCCGTGTGGTTGTTCTTGTTGGATGCTTTGGGAAAGAAAGAAATTCGGTTCGCAAGATTTCACTGACCATGGCCTCTCTTTTCTGATCAACTACTTTATTATTCATGTTCTCTATTACATTGATTCAGTATCCCAAATAGACCGCTATTCCCTTCATCGTATTGCGGTAATGTTCTTATCGGTATGTTTTCTTTTCAATTTTAATGTTCTTATGCTCTCTCCATGGCTTGAATTCATTCTTTAATGCCCTAAAACTTGAGATAAATGGGATTAGATGCAGTTTAACTTGATACCCATATTTCTTTTATGGATATAATGCTTAAAGTTCAACTAAGACCACATAACTTCATTTCTAGTAAAATTGTTTAAGCAATTGTGCCTTTGTATAAATTGTTAAAATTATATTAAATGTACGGGTTAAATATGATTAGATGCCAGTTTAACTCGATACCCATATTTCTTTTATTTGATATCGTATAATATTGATGATCAAAGCATTAGTAATTGTATTTTTATTTTCTAATAATTTAGATGTTTATGGTGTATTTGAGTTGTATAAATGTTGTTAATTGGGATGTTAAAGTATTGTAAGTTGAGGTGTTTAAATGGTGTAAATTGAAGATGTTTTATTCTTTGTGATTGAGGTGTATAAATGTTGTTAATTGAGATGTTAAAGTGATGCAAAATGAAGTGTTTAAAAGCTGTAAATTGAAGTGTAAAAGTCACGCAAATTGAAGTATTTAAATACTATGAATTGAAGAGTAAGACTACCGCAAATTGAATTGTTTTAAGTAATCGCAAATTGAACTGTTTAGTTCTTTGAAATTTAGATGAGTTGTAAACATTCGTATCGAACACTTATCCATACTCGAACTTAGATCCAGTTTATGTGTACCAAACATCTTGTATTCTTGTTTGTTTCATTACTATTGATCATTTTATGGGAATTTTCTACTTTTGGTAGTAATACAATCCCTCAAGTATGAGTACCAAAATATTTTTTGGCTATTGGGATCTTTTGTGATATTGTTTAGAGGTTTTAATAATTGGTAGTATCATTAGTGGTGTATTTAAATCCATATTTTCTGCTTCTTCATGTGATCTATTGGCTCTTATGAGCTTTCTTAATCTTTGTTTTGCAGGATGATATCTCCGGAAGCTCAAACAATGATTTTGATTGATCACTCAAATCTTATTTGGGCATATTGTTCTTTTGTGGTTGACCATAATCTTTGGGTAGTCATGCCTTTCATGTCATAGGGTTCTGTTTGCACCTCATGAAGTCGGCATATCCAGATGGTTTGAAGAGCTCGCTATTGGGTCTATTCACGAAAGAAACTCTTAAAGCTATGGATTATCTTCATCGACGAGGACATATTCATAGGGATGTTAAGGTCGATTGCCTCACGAAGTTGGCATTATGTTATCGATTGAATTCACCATTATTTTATTTAATTGGCATTACGGGCTAGAAACATCTTGCTTGATAACAATGGCACAATAAAACTTGCGACTTTGGTGTTTCAACTTTCATGCTTGATAACATCGCTTGATAATGATGCCTCGCTGAAGTTGGCATTTTGTTTTTGTAATGATAGAACTAGAATTGAAAAGTGGGGATTTTGGTGAGTGAATCTTTTTTTTCATTTAACAGTTAATTTCTTTGGCTTTAATGTTGCTTTCTACAATTAGCTTGTATTTTATGTTGTGTTCTTTGTTTCATTGAATGTTCTAATCTAGCTTAATTCTTTGGGTTCTAATAAGTGGGGATTATGATGCTTTGAATTGTATGCTTTAAATCTCATTTATGTTTTCTAATGTTATGGTCACTCCTCAGTATAAAGATGGGAATGTAGTGAATTCTAAAAGATGTTGTATTAGTGAGTGTTAATTGTGGGGATTTTGTTGTTCATCATGCTATATAAACTGAATTTCATAAATCCCATTCTCGGTTTTGCTTGTTGATGCAAATAGCTTCTTTGTTGTTCATATATAATATCTTTCAAATGAATTATGAACTTTGATATCAATGAACATACAAGGGTATATACATGTTTAAAAATGGAGGCCTTTTAGTTTAATGGTGATCTATTTTTTTGCTGATTACCTTGGTGAAGCATGCTTGATCCATGTTACGTATATTGCGATGGTTGTTGATGCTAAAGTTGAATAGCTTTTGCTTGTGGTTGTGTGATCGAGGCCCTTCTAATTCTACTATCTACACCATCACGAATGATTCGTCCTCATTAGAAAGTTGGGACATGGTGTTAAGCTTTTCTTGTGTTTTTGCAGATTATTCCGATATTATGCCTCGTTTTTATTTTTCCATTTTCTCAACAATTTCTTTTGCAACATGCACCATTATTTTCAAGCTTGCCCTATAATGGCACCATTCATTGTTGCTCGTGTATTCATTCTTGACCCGAGGTTTAGTTGGCCGTGGCAAACTTTCATTCATATGATAATGTTTTAATCAGTTCTCTATTAGAAGGTCGGGACATAGTCTTGAGCTTTTCTGCATTTTTGCTAACATTTTATATTATGCCTCATTTTTGTTTTCTATTTTCTCAACAACTTTGTTTTTCGGCATGCACCATTCTTTCCAAGCTTGCCCCATATTCCATACTTCAAAGGATCAAAATGGCACCATTATTTGTTGCTTTTATTTTTGTTCTTGACCAAGGTTTAGTGGTTGTGGCAAACTTGAGTTCATACGATAATGTTTTAGTACCACTCACCGTCACTAATGATTCGTCCTCTGCTCTTTATTAGAAAATCGGGACATATCCTTGAGCTTTTTACCGCGTTTTTCTGATGTTACTAAAATTATGCCTCTTTTTTGTTTTTTCTTATTTTCTCAATGATCATTTTGCAACATGCACCATTCTTTTCGAGCTTGCCCTATAATGGCACCATTCTTTGTTGCTTATATATTTGTTTTGACCCGATTTTAGTTGGTCATGGCAAACTTTTGTTCATACAATAGTGTTTTAGGACGCTCATTTGCGTTTAAATTCAATCTTTCTTGGTTGTTTTTTTTGTAGCATCAAAAGTGTTTGTTAATAATTTACATGTTTTGTTAAGCGTTCAAATGCTTGATTACAATATGAATAATTGTTTTATTTCGGGCTCCTTGTGTATTCTTTCGGTTATGATTTAGCCTGTTTGCCTTGAGTATCACTTCTCATTATGAGCGACCAATATGGTGAAGATGGAGTAAGTTACGAGAATTTGGTGACTATTCCGACCGCTAAAGTTTTACCGAGTTTAAAACATTTGATCTTCCTTTCTTTCTCTTGTAGGATGAAGCTCTTTGTTATGGGGTTTGAAGTGCCGAGATCACTGATTCAAGTTATGCACTTGGACAATATTAGTTATCTGGTGTAATATTAGTTATGTACTTGGACAATGTTGTTGTTATTATGTGGTGTACTACTAATTATGCATTTAGATAATATTATTAATTTCTAGTATTAATTGTGGTTTGGAAGCTTATTTATAATTATTCAATATTTATTTTTTATTTTTTATTTTTTAACACAATTACAAATAATTTATTTGACTTTGGTTGTTTTCAATTTATGACAATTAATAATGTAGCTTAATAATTGAGTATTATTATATATTTAATTTGATTTATTTATTTATAAATAAATAATTGTAATATATGTAGAAACAATTTAAAACATAAAAATTTATTAATATGTATATAAATTTATAAATATATGTAAAAACAACTTTTCCAAAAAATATTTTACGAAATTTGCCAAACAATGAAAATATTTTACAAATTCATCCAAACACCAGAAAATATTTTCAGTAAATCATTTTTCAAAAAAGTAAATCATTTTTTAGAAATCATTTTTCGGAAAACATTTTATTGGCAAACAAATAGACCCTACATTGCATCTGAAGTTCTTAACCATCTAATCTGTTGTATTCTGTATAGCTTTTTATCGGTAGTATTGTTTAGCGAGTTGGTTATTGTTTACAAGTCCCGGTGCTAAAGGGAACTTTGTCTTCATAAAGGATTACATTTTACAAGAAACCCGATGTTTCAATGCTTAGTTCCGACTTATTTTGCTGTGAAATTGAGGATGAAATAAATATAGGGCCTCGTTCTTGATCCTTGGAGAGGTAGATCCATTTATGGTAGCCAATTGACGTTGGGTGGAGTTTGAGTTGGTTGTGGGATGAGAGATTAATTTATGGACCAGTTAACTTACGGAATAGTAAGAAGTTGGTTTGTGTCCTAGTTATTTGGTTTTAGGAAGGTATGTAATATGAGATAATGGTTATAGAGTTATTTTAAATAAATGAGTTATTTTTAAGCAAATTAATTACTTCTAATATTTAATTTTTTTGTAGTGTAATCAAATTATTTGTTTGATAATGATATTTTAGCACATATATGTATTGTAGTTTAAAAATAATAAAATAGATTATATATATTTTATAGTATTATATATTTTGATTTTTAATTCATATAATAATAATTATATTGAGCATGTTATTAAATTATATTTAATAATAATTATGTTAAAATATGATTAAATTATTTATTATTTTTATTAAATTATTTTCAATAATAACCTTATTAAAATTAATAACAATAACAATAATCTATCTACCTAAAAAATTCTACTAAGGGTGTTACGGTCATTTTAGTTCTTTTCCTTATGCTATTACAACATCATTCCATTCAACCAAACACAAGAATTCTATTACAATTTATTCCATTCCATTCAACCAAACAGTTGAATTACTTATTACTGTTCTATTCCATTACACATCTATTCCATTACATCTCTATTCAATTACAGCTCTATTCCATTACAGCGAACCAAACGTGATATGAATTCTGACCACGCCTATTAGGGCTTAGCTTTGGGCTTTGGCCCATTAATAATATATATATTAATTTTGAATAATAATAAAAATACAAAAAAAATTGAAATTACATTTTAACCCTCATCTTTTCCAAAATTACACTTTGACCCTTAAACTTTTCCAAAATTTCATTTTCAAAATTACACTTTGACCTTGCTACTTTCTCAAAATTACGTTTCGACCCCACTAGTTTCACTGCGTTTGCAGTTTGGTCCTTCTAGCAAAATCATGTGATTTTAGCACCTGCTCCTCTGATTTTTCGACCACCAGCATGGGTGGAGACCCTTCCTTCAACCACCACGAAAAATATAGAGAAGGTGAAGATTAAAGCATAAAGGAGGAAATCAACCAAAAAAAAGTCTCTCCAACATTCGACAAAAGAAGACCCCCAAGATTGGCTAACAAGAAAAGAGATTCCTCAAACATTGAATCAAGCAAAAAAATAAGCTCCCATCTCCGACCCGAAAACAACCATAAGCATTACCATTCAACCACTCCACCAAATGCTCCCGACCTCATTATCATCCACATACCCAAATTAAATCATGCAAAAGCAAAATAAACCAACACAACTTCATTTTCGGGTTACCTGGTTCTAAGGGGAGGAGAGCCTCATTTTGGTATTAGACAGGGTTTGATCGGAGCTCTGAGGGTGGTGGTGCATATTGATGGTGGCTGGTGTAAAAAGAAGAAAAAAGTTGGGAAAGAAGAAGAAGGTGACCACGTAAATAGAAGGAAAAATGGGGAAAAAGAAAAAGAAAAAGGGGTAGCCCAATAAATACTACCAAATGACCCAAAAGCGATGCAGGCAGCCCATTCCTCTTGAACCTATTTCAGCATCCTAAAGGGAGGTGATAAACCATAATTTACACATATTTGAACCCCATGCTTGGCTTATTTTTGGATGAATTTTCATTAGATTTGATGAATTCGATGCTCATAATCTCTTAATTTCATGTTTTATACTTAGGAGAGCTTAAGAAGTTGAAAAGAATGAGAAACGGGCCAAAAAGGGACAAAATGGGCCTACATCAGAAATCACACGGCCTGGACTATCAACCACGGGTAGATTACACGGCTGTGTGTGGCGACCAGAATCGACCACGACCGAAGGAGTCTACCACGGGAGTGTCCCTACCATAGCAAAGACGAATTCTATTCGGAATAGGGTACTTGTGGGCCAAAAGAGGTGTTCCAAAGCCTATATAAACACCCTAGGGGGTAACCTAAAAGGGCGTTGAATAGAACCGAATAGAGGCGAAAAATACTCCAAGGCGATCGTCGGGAATAGCTCAGAGAAGGATCTCTATCAAGACCGAAGATCTCCCATCAAGTTCTTTATAAGTTTTTGGGTTTTCATTATGTTTTGTGGTTTTCCCTATTTTATGATGTTTCCATCTATTAGTATGAACTAAACCTCTCAAATACCTGATAGGATAAAACCTAATACGAATCTTATTATTTGATTTATAAGATAAATACTTGTTCTTATTCTTAATTGTGAGTTTTTATTCTTGTTTTGATAATTCAGGTTATTGATTCAAGTCGAATGTGCTTATTCAGTGGAGCAAAAGTCCCTGTTTAAGAGAAGATCAATACAATTAAGCGGAGTTGATTGCAACCCTAGAAATAGGGCGACGAAAATCTACCAGATTAGAGTCAAATCTAATAAGGGAATCCATAGATCGAGTTAATGCGACAATAGGGGTTTTAATTAGAAAGAGATTTTAATTAATCAACCTAGAGTCAGTTGTTTTTAGTCTTGAAAGAGATATTAACATAAATAAGGGATTTCTACAGATTAAGTCAAGTGAATAAATTATATGAATCAAAAGTAATAAGTGAAGTCTAGGTGGATTCTTCCTTAGGTATTGCCTATCTCATATAAGTTGTCCAAAAGTATTTCCCAATTCTCTCTCTGTCACGTTCATACTCATTTAGTTAGTTAAATTAGTTAGTTAATTTTAGATTAAAAATAAAGCCCCCTTAATCATTAGGCTAGATAATAAAAAGATAGTTGTTACTAGTAATTTTAGTCCTTGAGGATACGATATTCCGGACTCGCTATAACTATACTACTGTTCGATAGGTGCGCTTGTCTTTGTCAAAATAATAGTTAGTTTTGAGCCCATCAAGTTTTTTGGCGCCGTTGTTGAGGACTAAGATATTAGGAACACTAAATTTTTATTACTTTAGCCATTTTTACTATTTACAATTTATTTTATTTTTGCTAATTTTTCTTTTATTTGCTTCTTGCAGGTAATTTTAGTTTATGACTAGAAGAAACCCGTCAGGACCATTACTTTTTGACAGCGATATAGAATCTACCGCTCGTAGAAATCGAAGAGAAATAAGGCGAAGCCTACAATACATAGAAGAAGAGCAAGAAGATGAAACCAATACTACCGAAGAGATGGCTGATAATAATCCACTACTTCCTGTGGTCGTCGCAAATCCAGTGAATCAAAATCCTGCTCCTCGTACTAAGTATGATTCTGTTAAACCTAATTTAACAGGAACCGAATCAAGTATTGTTGGACCTACTACTGCTGTAAATAATTTTGAGCTGAAACCTAACACTATACAGATGATTCAGTAATTTGTTCAGTTTGATGGTTTGCAGGATGATGATCCAAACAATCACTTGGCAAATTTTCTAGAGTTTTGTGACACTTTCAAATTAATGGCTTTTCTGATGATGCCATTCACCTTGATTATTTCCCTTTTCATTGAGGAACAAAGCTAAACAATGGTTGAACTCGTTACCACGAGGATCAATCACTACATGGGACTAAATAACCGAAAAATTTTTGTTTAAATATTTTTCACCAGCTAAAACGGCTAAGTTGAGGAATGATATTTCTTCTTTTGTGCAGATGGATCTAGAAACACTCTACAACGCATGGGAGAGATATAAAGATCTACTAAGGAGATGCCCTCACCATGGGCTACCTTTGTGGTTAAAACCTTTTATAACGGCGTGAACCCTTCAACTAGGCAGTTGATTGATTCAGCTGCCGGTGGAACCTTAAATAACAAGACCCCTGAAGTCGCTTATGAGTTTATAGAAGAGATGGCACTGAATAACTATCAGTGGCAAGTTATGAGGACAAAGCAAATAAAAGTCGCCGGTGTTTTCAACCTCGACGCAGTGACCATGCTATCAAACCAGGTAGAACTATTAAATAAAAAGATTGATGGTTTGTGTGGTTTTTCGCAGGTACATCCAATACTATAGTGCGATACATATGGAGGAGGGACGAATAATACAGAATACCCACCCTACAACCCTGGCATAGAAAACGAACAGATGAACTATATGGGTAATAATTCTAGACCCCAAATAACCCTTATAGTAACACTTACAATCTAGGTTGGAGGAATCACCCAAACTTTTCATGGATGGTCAAGGAAATCAGAGATAGCAACCCCCGAGACTTTCAACAGCAACCCTACCCACAAGAGAAGAAGCCGAACCTTGAGGAGATGCTAACAAAATTTATCGCGGTGTCAGAAACTCGTTTCCAAAACACCGAAACAACACTAAAAAATTAGCAAGCATCGATTCAAAGAATCGAGAACCAATTAGGACAACTTGCTAAGCTCATATCTGAACGGCCACAAGGTAGCTTGCCAAGCAACACTGAAATTAACCCAAAGGAGCAACTTCATGCCATTACTGCTCACGATAATGAAGGGTTAGATGAGCCAAAATTGATGCACGAGAATGTGGTAGAGGAAGGTAAGGTTGAGGTAAGCCATGATAAACCAAAAACGGTAATTACAGAGTACCAACCTCGTGTGCCATACCCCAATGTGATGAAGAAAGACCGCACAGATGAACAATTCGGTAAATTTCTTAAAATCTTGAAAAATTACATATTAACTTACCGTTTCTTGAAGCTCTTTCGCAGATGCCCAATTCAAGGAAATTTTTAAAAGAGCTCTCGAAAAACAAACGGAAGTTAGACGAGGCATCGCATGTGAGCTAAGTGCAGTGTGCTCAGTAATCTTACAAAATAAACTACAGCAAAAGTTAAATGATCCAGGGAGTTTTACGATTCCTTGCTTAATTGGTAGTTTATCGGTTAACAATGCTTTAGCTGATTTAGGGGCAAGTATCAATGTTATGCCTTATAAAATATTTAAACAGCTAGGTTTTGGAAAACCCAAACAAACTAGGATGAGCATTCAATTGGCTGATAAAACTATCAGAGTTCCTAGGGGTATAATTGAAGATGTACTAGAAAAATTGATAAATTCATATTTCCAGTAGACTTTGTTGTTTTATACATGGATGAGGACAATAATGTTCCTTTAATTTTAGGAAGACCCTTTTTAGCAATTGCTAAAACTAGAATTGATGTTGGTACAGGTGAACTCACACTTTGTGCAGGTGACGAAATGATCACTCTTCAGGCTCTTGACTCAGCTAGGACATCAAGAAATAAAGGTGAGAACATAAATTCTACTAATGACCATTTGGTTCAACCTTCTTTTCAAGAAGCACCACGAAATTACACAACTGAGTTACATCCTAGACCTCGTGCTAACAAGGAAATAACTCATGAGTAGCGAAGACTTTAGATCGATGAACTAGACTAGTGGAAGATATATGACAAGGAGAAACGGGGGAAACACGATGAACCAAAGCAAAACCATGTCAAACTTAAGGATGGGACAACCCAATTCAAGATCGGAGATCAGGTATTGTTGGATAAGAAAGGCCCTCGGATCACCACTTCAAACCTTAATACAAACGAAGAGATCCCTTTCACGTACTGAATGTCTTCCCATACGGAATGGTCGAGTTAACTAATTCTACATTCGGTACTTTTAAGGTAAACACCACTCGACTTAAACTATATATCGATAACCGAATTGATAGCAAGAATGAGGAGTTTCAACTCTTCAAACCACCATGATTATGCGAATGAGAGGTAAGTCTAGCTCAAGACTTTAAACAAGCGCTTCTCGGGAGGCAACCCGAGCACTAACCTAATTAATTTTTATTTTCAATTTTAGCACCTAACCAGAAACTAACAAATTCAATAAAAGCGTAGGTTTCCCTACCACACGACCTTGCACACGGGCGTGGCCGTGGCCATGAGGACACAAAGATTAGGCACATTGACGTGGCCAAGACCGTGAGAACCAAGGACGAAAATTTTCCCCAAAACATGGGCTACGATAAAATGCCACGGCCGTGCGATACAGCCGTGGATGACACTGAGAAATCTACATGGGCGTGGAAACCTCTACACAGGCGTGGGAGAAATGAACGAGATACCACACGGCCGTGCGATACAGTCGTGTGACTTAGCGCGCCTATGGTACACGGACGTGGGCAGCCACCAGATCTCTGATTCCTATTTAAAACCCCCTTCTTTTCACCTTCTCCCCAAATTCTTCTTCTTCCAAACCTTAACCACTACACCCCTTTCTTTTTCTATTATCTTTCTCCTTTCATTTTCCTTTCCCTCACTCTTTCTTTACACCACCATCTCCATGTCGAAGAAGCGAAAGGATCCTAGCATGGTTTTCCCGTGCGCGACCACTCTACATAAGTTCATGCCGGCCGCTTCATTCCCTCGACAAGACAAGGACCTCTGAGTCTATTTATTTTTTTTTCTTTATTTTCATTTTTTAAATTCTTTCCCTTTATCTTTCCTGTCCTTAATTTATATTAGTATATTTTGATTTCTTTAATTTAGGTTCAAGGGGCTGTTACGGAACGACCACACCACGGAGTATCCTCCTCCAACTCGGCCCAAATTTCCCCCATTTCTTTTCTTTGACTCCATCCAAAACTAGGAAGTTTCACTTCTCTCCTTTTCTTATGCTTTTCTTACTTTATTGTCATTTTTATCTTTGTACATTGAGGACAATGTAAATCTTAAGTGTGGGGAGGTGTCAACAATACTCGTATTAGAAAATCCCTGAATTATGCTCTGTCTTAAGTAATCTTCTCATATTACTATTAGAATGAAACTTCTATTAATTTATGATTTTAATTGATATTTCTTGGATTAATTCATAGATAATTATGTATTGATGGTTTATACTTTAAGATATTAGAGAATCAAGCATGATAAGTCTATTTTTAGAATTAAATTTCTAGGTTGTTTTCCTAAATTTAAATATTACTTTGAAGTTTGAAATTTACAAGGTTGACATCAAAAACCATAATTTCTGTGAGACTTTGAGCCTTTAGAGAATATATCTTTTCTTACTCACTTTTTTTGATTATGAATGTGTCAACATTGATTTGTTATTCTAGAACTTGCTTCAACTATGCATGTCGAGACCACACCTTTGATTTGATATACTGAGATGATAAAGGCACCTAGGATTTAACCCACTTATTCCACCAAAAATCCTACCTTCATAATTAACCCCTAGTGAAACCTTTTTGAGCCTAATAGACCGTTTCTTGACTCACCCATCAATATTAACCCAAAACTAAATTTTTGTTTCTACCATTTTCTTGACTCCCCTTATGTCGAGATTTGATTTGATCAGTTGCCTAACTATTTTCTTTATTTCAGTTGTCAAATTCTTCCTTATTATTGTATGTTCTTATTCTTAAAAAAAAGTTGAAAGATATATTCATTTTTAGTTCTTTGCTATCTAAGCTTAAGAAGTTAATTTCGTATTTTGAGAAAAAGCTCGTGATATTATTGATAAGTTTTCAATTATAGTAATTATTAGTTCATTGTTTCTAGTTATGTAAATTGTCAATTCAATCTCAATTCTAACCATCTAATTTAGCCTTTATCCTACCTTTAACCCAAGCCCCATTACAACCCTTTAAAGACCTTTTGATTTGTGTATCATCTCATATTATAGTGGTGGAGATTTGATATTCATGCAAGCCTATGGGATTAACTCTTCATGTTTAACTTTTGAGTGCTTAAATTGAACCTAAACACTTTGAGTGATTTGAGTGAATCCTTAGTGAGGATGTCAATCCTTGTCGGTTTTGAATCAGAGGTAATTATTTAGGTAAAGGGAAACACCTATGTTTTCGTGCTATAAAAATTGATGACTTAGATTGTTTGAATCTTTAGGACTCTTTGAGTTAAATTATCCATGTATGAATTATCTATAAATTATGATGAGACATTATTGATGGGAATTATGAATTGAGGAAGTTAATTTTAATTGTGAGTTGAGAATTTTGCTTGAGGATAAGCAAACGCTTAAGTGTGGGGATATTTGATAAACCATAATTTACACATATTTTAACCCCATGCTTGGCTTATTTTTGGATGAATTTTCATTAGATTTGATGAATTCGATGCTTCTAATCCCTTAATTTCATGTTTTATACTCAGGAGAGCTTAAGAAGTCGAAAAGAACGAGATACGGGCCAAAAGAGACAAAATGGGCCTACCTCAGAAATCACACGGCCTGGACTATAGACCACGGGCAGATCACATGGCTGTGTGTGGCGAGCAGAATCGACCACGGCCGAAAGAGTCCACCACGGGCATGTCCCTATCGTAGCAAAGACGAATTCTATTCGGAATAAGGTATTTGTGGGCCAAGAGAGGTGTTCCAAAGCCTATATAAACACCATAGGGGGTAACCTAAAAGGGAACGTTGAATAGACGTTGAATAGGAGGCAAAAAATACTCCAAGACAGCCGTCGGGAACAGCTCAGGAGAAGGATCTCCATCAAAACTGAAGATCTCCCATCAAGTTCTTTAGAAGTTTTTGGATTTTCATTATATTGTGGTTTTCCCTATTTTATGATGTTTCCTTCTATTAGTATGAACTAAACCTTTCAAATACCTGAGGGATGAAACCTAAGACGAATCTTATTATTATTTGATTTATAAGATAAATACTTGTTCTTATTTCTTAATTGTGAGTTTTTATTCTTGTTTTGATAATTCAGGTTATAAATTCAAGTCAAATATGCTTATTCAGTGGAGCAAAAGTCCGTTTAAGAGAAGATCAACACAATTAAGCGGAGTTGATTGCAACCCTAGAAATAGGGCGATGAAAATCTACCGGATTAGAGTCAAATCTAATAAGGTTATCCATAGATCGAGTTAATGCGACAATAGGTGTTTTAATTAGAAAGAGATTTCAATTAATCAACCTAAAGTTAGTTGTTTTTAGTCTTGAAAGAGATATTAACATAAATTAGGGATTTCTACTGATTAAGTCAAGTGAATAAATCATATGAATCAAAAGTAATAAGTGAAGTCTAGGTGGATTCTTCCTTAGGTATTGCCTATCTCATATAAGTTGTCCAAAAGTATTTTCCCAATTCTCTCTCTGTCACATTCATACTCATTTAGTTAGTTAAATTAGTTAGTTAATTTTAGATTAAAAATAAATCCCCCTTTAATTATTAGGCTAGATAATAAAAAGATAGTTATTACTAGTAATTTTAGTCCTTGAGGATACGATATTCTGGACTCGCCATAACTATACTACTGTTCGATAAGTGTGCTTGCCTTTGTCGAAATAATAGTTAGTTTTGAGCCCATCAGGAGGAAACGGGTTGATTTCAGTAGCCCATAACTTTTGGCTTTGGTATATTCTTGACACTTTTTATTTACCCATTTAGTCCATATTTTAATGTTGTATTATTTCAATTATATTAACATTTTTATGGGCTTTTTGACATATTATTGTGTGATTTCAATTACAAAATTTAATTTTAATATATTCAATTTTTTTAAAGCAACAAATTGGTTTAGCATTAAATCATCAATCTTACTATTATGTTGAGTGAACATCTTTGATTTTGTGTTGAATATAGAACACCTTTCTAGAAATTAGAAAATTCAAATTTTTTAAAAATAATAAAATATTTATTCAAAATTAGTAAAATTTCATTTTTTAAAAAAATACTCACATATATATAGTAGGCTAATTTGCAATTTATCGCAATGATCATCTTTTGAATAAACAATAAACAACGTCGATCACGATCAAATATTAAATCATTTCTTTAAAATTGGTAGATAAAGTAATAATAATAATAATAATAATAATAATAATAATAATAATAATAAGGGTTTATTCAAAAATTATCAAAATTTTATTTTTAGATTATAATACGTCAATTTGTAATTTATCAAAATTTAAAAATCGTGTTTTCAAAAATTCTCGTGTTTCAAAATTTTTGTGTTTTCAACAATTCTCGTGTTTCAAAATTTTCGTGTTTTCAAAAAATTTTCGTATTTTCAAAAATTCTCATGTTTCAATCGGATCACAATTAAATATTAAATTGAACTCTCATTTTAAAAATTAAGACAATGCGCTTAACAAGATACCAATTTTGGGTGTCACGAGGGTGCTAATGCCTTCCTCGCACGTAACCGACTCCCGATCCCTATTTTTCTCTAGAATTTTGATGTAGACCTAAACTCTGCCTTTTTTTAAGAAAATTCAAAAAATAATTTTTTTCTTTTAAAAAGAGGATTTATTAGGTGTCCGATCACACCTAGGAAAAAGGATCGGTGGCGACTCCCTTTTTTAAATAAAATTGAAACTCTGTTTTCAAATTTTCAATAATCACCTCAACTAGCGCCCGAGCAAATTTTATGTCGCTACAGCTGGCGACTCCGCTGGGGACTTTTTTTTTGAGAGTCGAGTCTAGAGTTAAACGCGTGTTGTCAAAATTTTCGAAACTCCTTGTTCAAATTAATATTTAGTCGTGATCCTTAAATTTTGTTTTTTGAAAAGTCATGCATTTGTATCATGTTGTAAATATTTTTCTAACTTGTTTTATCTTTTTGTTTTTCAGCTCTAAGTTTTTACAGTTTTAGTTTTTTTTTTAGTTTTAAAATAAAAGCGAAAAGGTTTGTAAGTTTCTCCCCACACTGTGCACTTGCATTTTGCATAACATGAGCTCTCTACCCGTGCTCCGTCGTTCGCTTAAGTGGAAGTAAACGCTATGCCTTTGTGAGTTAACTCGTCCCTCCACACAGGCTAGTGAATACTTTCGGGTTACATATGACTTATACTTTCGTGAGTTAACTTGCCCCTCGCATAGGCATAAGTAAATGTAATCCCTCGAATTGAACTCGTGAGCTTGTGATCGGCAATGACCGAGGCTCCGTACTAATCTTAGTAGACGATAGTATGAATAATTCGAGTACCTTTCTAGAACCGAAACCGCATATAGTGAACCATACGAGCCACCTAACTAAAGCCATGTCGAACCTTCATCCGTTTAATAGTCACCAAAATAAGTACATGGGAGAAACGCCTATTACCTTTTATTTCTTTTACATTTACACTTTTTATATAAGGGAATCGAGTCTGTTTAATAAATTGGATCGGGTAGATTATCTGATGAGCATGTGGGATAGGATTTTGTAAAGCATGATGAGGAAAAAAAAGTAAAAAAAAAGTGAATCGGTTTCACCAAAATACATAATTGGATAGCTAGATTTTCCATAGTTTTTTCTTTTTTTATACTTATTACTAACCAAGGCTGTTTGTCTTCATTTTATTTTTCATCATGCATCATAGGCATCTTATTAGAAAGGTGTTGACTAAATATTGGTTGCCAAAAATGGGTTTCTGATGGAGGAGTCAATTACGCAAGTAACTGAGAAAAATGTCGTGGTTCGAGACTGGTCTTTGAAAACCCAAAAAGCAAAAGGGGACAGTTTAAAGGAAGGATGTATCTCCAATCTTCCCGAGCATGTGACTTCGATCGAAGACTTGACTAGGATCTTGAAACAATGGGACTCAAACACTAGGGGCATCTTCATTGAAAAGTACGGGGATATAGCTCACTTGATCACCGCTAACGTAGACGAACAGTTGATTCAAGCCATGGTTCAATTCTGGGACCTAGCTTACCAATGTTTCACTTTCAATCAGGAAGATATGACTCCGACCATAGAAGAGTATGCCGCCTTGCTTCACATTGACAATGCACAATTCAATAAGATATATGTGAAAGAGCCCAAACCAATGACCTTCAAGAAAAAGCTAATGAAGTTCACGGGAATGACTGATACATGGACTGAAAAACAGATAAAGAAAAAGAATGAAGTCAGTTATGTTCCATGGTTTTCTTTTCGAGACTTAGTTCAAAACCATCCATATGTTTTGAAAAGAGTGGATTTGTTTGCTTTGGCCATTTACAGATTGATCATCTTCCCAAAGGTTCTCGTGCATATAGAAGTTGCGATAGTGGATTTCTTCAAAAAGTTGAGGCAATGAATCAACCCTGTCCCAACTATCTTGGCCGAGACTTTTAGATCTCTAAGTAGTTGTAAGAGGAAAGGGGAATGATGTTTTATCGGATACTCACAGTTACTTAATGTTTGGATTTTAAGCCACTTTTGAAAGCGGAGCACACACCTTTCCACGTGTTTTCAAAAACATTCGCTCCATTAGAAGCTTACCTTAGGAAAGATTGGCCAAAGATGTCACTGAACAGCACTGGGTTTCGATTTTCAGAACCTCCGCGCTGAAGATATAACTTGGAGAGTACCATGGATCCGTCTTTCGGTTCTGTTATACAAGTGTGGAAGCCAAGATTGGGTGCTTTACTCGGATTATGGGGAGGAGTTGGATATGCTCCATTAATGGTTTAAAAGCAGTTTGCTTCACGATAATTCATACCAACTACCGGGGGATTGGCACAGTCTGAGTGTACCTTTACAGGTAAAGGTTATATGAAAAAAGTCCGAGATACTGCAAAATCTTGGAAGGAAATTTTCCTAATGAAGTTAGCTCTATATGCTGATACTACCACTCAAGATTATGACATATGGAGACAACGACGAGTGAATAGTCAACAAACCTCGCCGATGGATTACACTTTCCAGAATCCTTTCTAGAAGAAATGTCGTCCGAGATGGAAATAGTTAGACATGAATTTGAACGTGAAAAGGCCAAGCTGTTATGGGATATTAGTTCTCTTCAAAAGAAAAACTACCAGCTGAAGATCGATGTTCAAATTAAAAAATCTAAAACCGAGAAAGTCCAAAAGAAGCTGAGATCATGAGAAATGACTTAAGGGATCTTCATTTGGAAAATAGGAAATTAAGAGGCATTATAAGTAATAGTGGGCTGGGCAAATCATTGGTAGAATGGAAGGAAGAACTAAGCAACATCAAAGGTGGGATGGAATTATTGAGAGGAAAAAGCTGCGCGTGCTATGATAGAGTTAAAGAAGAAGAATACTGAATACGAAACCGTGTCTGCAGAATTAATAACTAGTCAGTCTGAGCGTCAAGAGCTAAGAGGGAAAATACGAGATTTAGAAAATACGCTGCAAGCTCATCAGCAACATTTGGATACTATCCTAAAAGCCCTAGAAGAAAAGAATGGTCAGCATGACAGAGACATTCGCGCCTACGAAAGAGCTCTCCAAGAAAAGAATATGTACCTCGGCCATTTGATCAATGAAATTCGCAAGGCAGTCGTACAAATTGTGTGATTATCAGATGAAGCAGAAGTTCTCAGCTGCCAATTCCCTTCAAGCCAAATATCAATCATGTTAGAGTTCTAGAACGGGTGAAAAAACAAGGCGATGTGGCTAGGAAATTTATGTAATAGTTAAAACAAAGATGGTAAAAATGTTTTGTAATGGACTCTTTTGATAAATGAAATGCCCAAGTATGGGGTTATCTTGAAATTAACACCTATTTTTTGCATACCATACATTCATTCATTGCATGTACATATCACCCCAATCATTCACTAAGGTTAAAACCATAGAATCCACAGTTGCAGCACTACAAGTCTAGAATCACACCATTCTTATAGGACGCGTCTAAGAGCTAGAATTATGGAGGCTGAATTCAATAAGAGAATTGAAAGAATGGAAAGAACCCAAAGAGAGTTGCAAGAGCAGTTGGCTAAGTCACAATAGGAAGCAAGAGATTTGATGGTAAGATCTCGAGAGGAATCGCTTCAGCAAAAGGATCAAATGGCCAAAATGATGGAGATGATGACAGCTTTGGTCAAAGAAAAGACCCATGTAGAGCCCTGATACCATAGAACCCCAGTCAAGAGCTAATCAGGATTCGCTCTATCCCCCAAGATTCACTCCACCTCACGCCCATGCAATGCAAAGAGGATATCCTCAAGGGGAACCTATAAGCCTGGAGCAACGACCTGCACCACCTACTCATCTAGGGCAAGGTATATTCGTTTCGAACCCCAGAGCTAATCCTGTTGATCCAATTATTCTAGATTTGGATGATCCGATAAAAATAGCCAGGTTGAAAATGGATGATCATGATGCTCAGGATAAGTATAGGAGCCTGGAAGAAAGGCTCAAGGTGATAGAAGGTATTGAAGTCTTCTCTGCACTGACAGCCAAAGAGCTCAGTTTGGTGCCCGATCTGGTTCTGCCTCCTAAATTTAAAGTGCCAGATTTTGAAAAATATGATGGAATGAGATGTCCAAAGGCGCATCTTATCATGTTTTGTCGGAGGATGACTGGTTACGTGAATGAGGATAAATTACTAATACACTGTTTCCAAGACAGCTTGGTCAGAGCGACTCTTCGATGGTATAATCAACTCAATAGAGAAAGGATCCGATCATGGAAAGACTTAGCATCAATATTTTGTGAACAATACAAGCATGTATCTGACATGGTGCCTGATCGACTAACTCTGAAGATAATGGAAAAAAAATCGATGGAGACTCTTAGGTAATACGCGCAAAGATGGAGGGATATCTCGGCCCAAGTAGAACCCCCATTAACTAAAAATGAGATAACGGTCTTCTTCATCAACACCTTGAAATTGCCGTTTCAAGAGTGGAAGGATGGAAGGCCCCGAGAGTTCGAAAAGGGCAGTTCCATAAAGAAAAAAGAGGCAGAAACCCATATGGTGGGAACCGAGAGCCACTACACTTCTAATCCGTACCCAACCCAATCATAACCTCGATATCGCCCACTTCAAAACTTATATTTTCCTTCCCAAAGCCCTTACTATCAAGTACCTCCTTCTTACCCTGTCTATGCCACAAATAACTAAAGACCATTCGCCATGTTCCCACCAAATACCATGGCTGCTTAAAGCCAACCCAAAAATGAACAAAGACCGGCAAGACCCAATCCTGAAAACCTCAATTCACCCCTATTCCCGTGTCATACAGAGAGCTGTACCCAAAACTATTGGAAAAATAATTAATATCCCCATATTATATGGTACGATCCTAATGCTAGTTACATGTACGACGCTAGAAACTAGAGGCATTCTACAAAAAATTGTCTTGCCTTTAAAAGGAGGGTTCAAGGTCTTATTGATGCAGGTATTTTACGATTTGATGGTGCTAGTAATATGGCTAGAAAATTTGCTGCCTAACATACTGAAGATAACGTGAGCGCGGTGACAAAGGAAGACAAGTGGCGAGCCAAAAGTTGTGTTTCTGAAATAAAGACACCTTTGCGGAAGGTTTGGGAGGTAATAGTTGAAAAGGGGCCATTCTGTCATCCCAACAGAAGTTTTCAAAGAAGGAAACACAAAAAGTCAATGTTTTGTGATCTCCATGGCATCGAAGGGCATGACATCCAGTCTTGTGAGGGATTCAGAAAATTACTTCAAGATATGATGGACAAGAAGGAGGTCGAGATCTTTAACAGGGTGGAAGAGGCCGATGAAGGAGAAATGTGCGATAATCAATCATTAAGTTTCCCTTATAGCTTCGATCGACTTTTGGTGATTTATTATGAGGCAAAAAAAGAAAAAAGTGAAACCAAAGATGATAATTGAAGTTCCATCTCATTTCCCTTAAAATGACAACAAGGCGGTACCATGGAAATATGATGTTAACATTATTAAACCCGAAGGTGAAAAATCCAAAGCTACGATTAGAAGTGTTAGCGAAATAGGACACTTTACCCGCAGCGGAAGATGTTATTCTCCTGAGGTGGTTGAACCAAGAAGAAGACTGGTGACTCGAATCAGAAAGCAAAGACACCGATGCATGAGGCTGAGGTCGAGTTTGAAACTCCGTCCTAACAAGAAGTTAAAAGGCCTGTGAATGAGGATGAAGCACATAAATTCTTGAAGTTCATTAAGCACAGTGAATATAACGTCATAGAATAATTAAACAAGTAACGAGCAAATCTCGGTATTATCCCTACTGTTGAATTCAGAACCACATTGAATACTTTGCTGAAAGTGTTAAATCAAGCTCATGTGGCGAGTAACGCATCTGTTAAAAAGCTTGATAGGTGGGTGAGCAATCTGAATACGGATAATTTCATCTCTTTCAGTGATGACAAAATACCGCCAAATGGTAGGGGCTCCGTAAAAGTATTGCACATCACAACCAGTTGCAAGGGTTATATAATACCGAATGTGCTCATTGACAACGGGTTGGCACTCAATGTCATGCCTTTGGTTATGCTTTCTAGGATGCCAATTGATATGTCTTATCTGAGGCCTTGTCACTCTACAGTAATGGCATTTGATGGGATACAACGAGAGGTCATTGGGAAGATTGAAATTCCTCTAGAAGTGGGCCCATGTACATATGATATCGAGTTCTAGGTTATGGACATCACGCCTTCGTATAAGTGCCTTTTAGGAAGGCCTTGGATCCATTCTGCTGGAGCAGTTCCTTCATCTCTCTATCAAAAAGTAAAGTTTATCATGGATAGTCGCTTGATCACGGTTGTTGGTGAAGAAGACATTGTTGCATCTATCTCTGCTGACATGCACCCTACATCGAAGTAAACAAAGATGCAGTAAAATGTTACTTCGTTCCTTAAAATTTATCAATGCTGCATTTGTTGTTGAAGAAAACAGGATTCCCACGCCCAAACTGTCAAGGAATACCAAGATGGGAATTAAGCTGACTGTGGGAATGGGAGCCCAAACGAAGAAAGGTTTGGAAAGATATCAGCAAGGGATAGTCAGAACACTAAACTAGTGCACCACAAGGCTCGATACGATTTAGGGTTCAAGCCGGATATATGACAAAGAAGAAAATAGTTGCAGAAAGATCAAGAAAGAAGGATTGCAAGAGCCTCAGGTCGGGAATTAGAATGAGAGACCATAACGTATCCTCCTTTGTCAAAAACATTTACATATGCATGAATGATGTATCCAGGAGAGATAATTCACAAAGCACAGTGTTATAGATTGAAAGGGGTCTTCAGAACGTCAGTATAAATGTTATTGACAAAGGGGATGATGTAATTAAAGATATTTCAATAATACGCCATTGTCCTTCTAGATTCATTTTGAACAATTGGACTACTGTGGATCTTCTTGTAGTTTTTAAGTCCTCTCCAGAGTAATGCTCAATGTTAACTCTTTTTTTTATGTGCCCCCAAGTAATAGCAGAATTCTTTTGTAAGAGCTTATGTTTGCTCTTTATCATTTAAATGAACATTAATGAAGATGCATTTTGTCAGTCTTTTCATTCTCATTAACTCCATAATCATTCCCTCTTCTTACAGCCTGTCCTTACATATATCTCATATCATGCCATAACATAATGCTTGTTGGTTTCAATACTTTGATGCTCCTCTATAGTTTTCTTTTCCAAATTAACTTTCAGGTGCTTAGATATCAACGAGATGAGCAATCCCATTACAAGTCTTGAAATCAATTTCGAGAAAACTATTTGTTTAGGAGAATTTGAAACTGAGGAAAATGTTGAAGATTATGTCTCGTCTCCTGACTTACTAAGAATGGTAAAAAAATAAGATAAAAAGATTTTACCCCATCAAGAATCGGTTGAGACAGTAAATTTGGGAAATGAAGAAAAGAGACAATAAGTGAAGATTGGGACTTTCATTTCATATAACACCAAACATGATTTGATCGCCTTGCATCATGAGTATAAAGATGTATTTGCATGGTCGTATCAGGACATGCCAGGTTTGAACGAAGATGGAGTGGTCCATAGACTCCCATGAAACCAAAATACAAACTTATTCAATAGAAGTTAAGATGAATGAGACCTGAGATGCTATTAAAAATAAAAGAAGAAGTCAAGAAATAATTTGATGCTGGCTTCCTACAAGTCTCCAAATACCTAGAATGGGTAGCTAAAATAGTCCCAATACTAAAGAAAGACTCTGAATCGAAGCAAGTCCTAAAGATAATTTTCCCTTGCCACACATTGATATGTTGGTGGATAACACAGAAAAACATTCATTGTTTTCTTTCATGGATGGATTCTCGGGTTATAATCAGATAAAGATGGCTCCTGAGGATATGGAGAAAACTACCTTCGTAACGATGTGGGGGACATTCTACTATAAGGTGATGCCGTCGGATTAAAGAATGCTAGAGCAACATATCAGAGGGCCATGGTGATGTTGTTCCATGACATGATGCACAAGGAAATAGAAGTCTATGTCGATGTTATGATTGCCAAATCTCAGGGGGAAAGAGAACATGTTGGAAACCTCAGGAAGTTGTTCGAAAGACTAAGAAAGTTCCAACTGAAACTTAATCCAGCCAAGTATAAGTTTAGGGCTACCTCGGGAAAATTACTAGGCTTCATTGTCAACAAGAGAGGTATTGAGGTTGATCCAAATAAAATAAAAGCCATACAAGAACTACCACCTACACGCCCACAAAAAGAAGTCAGAGGATCTTTAGGGAGGTTGAACTACATCGCTCGATACATTGCTCAACTTACCAACCAGTGTGACCTAATTTTTTGACTCCTTCGAAAACATAATCTGGGAGAATGGAACGAAGAGTGCCAAGTGGCTTTTGACAAGATAAAATAGTATTTGTTTAGTCCACCAGTGCTAGTACCGCCAGCTCCCGAAAGACCGTTAATATTGTATCTAATTGTGTTCAAAAATTTAATGGGACATGATGAGTCGGGGAAAAGAGAAAAGGCGATTTACTATCTCAGCAAAAAGTTCACAGAGTATGAGGCAAAGTATTCGTTAATTGAAAAATTCTGTTGCGCTTTGGTTTGGATAGTTCGGAGGCTCAGGCAATATATGTTGTATCATACGACATGGTTAATTTCAAAGCTGGACCCAATAAAGTACATGATGGAATCACCTATACTCTCAAGAATAATGGCACGATGGCAGATTCTACTATCAGAGTACGACATCATCTATGTAAGCCAAAAGTCGATAAAGGGGAGCGCAATAGCTGACTTCTTAGCAACTCGAACAACGGAGGAATACGAGCCATTGAGATTTGATTTTCCAGATGAATACTTGATGTGCATTACAGAAAAAGAATGTGAGTCGTCAAAAGAGAAATCATGGAAGATGAGCTTTTATGGTGCATTGAATGCATTGGGACATGGGATTGGAGCAGTCTTAGTGTCACCAGAAGGGAACCATTATCCGCTCACTGCCAGATTAAATTTCTTTTGTACCAATAACATAGTGGAATATAATGATTGCATCATGGGACTTCGTGTAGCTATTGAACGAAACATCAAAATCTTAGAGGTGTACGGGGACTCAGCGTTGGAGATTTACCAAATTCGTGGAGATTGGGAAGTGAGAGATTCAAAATTAGTTAAATATCATGATCTAGTTGCGGAACTGATTAAAGAATTCAAAGAAGTGACTTTTAATTACTTCCCACAAGAAGAAAACCAATTGGCTGATGCCCTGGCCACTTTGGCTTCAATGTTCAAAGAAAATAGAGAAACGAAATAATGCCTCTCCAAATGAGCATATATGAGGTCCCTGCACATTGTTTTAGCATTGAAAAAGAGACAGATGGATGGCCATGGTTTCATGATATCTTAGAATATGTCAAGAATCAAAGGTATCCCTAGAAAGCAAATGAGAACGACAAAAGAATAATCAGAAGAATGGCGGTGGGATTTGTTCTTGATGGGGATATCCTGTATAAAAGAGGAAAAGATCAAGTGCTTTTGAGATACGTGGATGCTGCTGAAGCCAGAAAAATACTTGAAGATGTCCATGAAGAAATTTGTGGGACGCATGCCAATGGTTTCACTATGGCTAGGCAGATTATGAGACTCGATTATTACTGGCTGACGATGGAAAACGACTGCATTAGTTATGCACGAAAGTGCCACAAATGTCAAATTTATGGCGATAAAGTTCATGCAGCCCCTTCGCCCTTCATGTCATGACTTCTCCGTGGCTTTTTTCTATGTAGAGCATAGATGTTATAGGGCTGATTTCCCCAAAATCTTCTAATGAACACCGATTTATTTTTGTGGTTATAGATTACTTCACAAAATGGGTAGAAGCTGTTTCATTTGCTAATGTGACGAAGACTGCAGTTTGCAGGTTCTTAAAAAAGGAAATCATATGTCGATACGGTTTGCTTGAGAGAATCATTTCAGATAACGCTTTAAATCTGAACAACAAGATGATGAAAGAAGTGTGCGAGCAATTTCAAATAAAGCATCATAATTCCTCACCCTATCGCCCAAAGATGAACGGAGCAGTAGAAGCTGCTAACAAAAATATTAAAAGGATTATTGGGAAAATGACCGAGACATATAAAGACTAGCATGAGAAGCTACCATTCGCTTTGTATGCATATAGCACATCTGTGCGGACATCTATGTGAGCAACTCCTTTCTCTCTGGTCTATGAAATGGAAGCTGTACTACCCATCGAAGTTGAGATCCCCTCTCTACGAGTCTTAATGGAGTCGAAACTAGAGGAATCAGAATGAGTTCGAGCTCGATATGACCAGCTAAATATTATCGAAGAAAAACACATGAAGGCAATCTGTCATGGACAGATGTACCAGAAGAGAATGATCACGGCCCATGACAAGAAGGTGCGGCCAAGAGAATTTCGCGAGGGAGAACTTGTACTGAGAAATATTCTTTCAATACAAAAAGACTTTCAAGGAAAATAGGCAACAAATTGGGAAGGGCCGTATGTTGTAAAAAGGCCTTCTCGGGTGGGGCTCTGATTCTCATTGAGATGGATGGGAAAGAGTTACCTAATCCAATGAACTCAGATGTTGAGAAGAAATATTATGCCTAAAAAAAATTTTTAAAAAAAAAAGAGATCAAGATGAAAACTCAAAAAGGGCGTCTTGAAAAAAAAGGGAGATCAAGATGAAAACCGAAAAGGGTGTCTTGATAAACAAAAAGGATTAGGATGAAAACCTGAAAGGACATCCTAATGAAGGGGGTTCGGACTTAAGGAGCAAGACGTTTTGAACGGGGAGTCAAAGGACAAATTTACAATATTTAAAGCATTCTCAGAAGCTCGAAATCTTCTCTACAAGAAGCCGTGCTCGAAAAGATCCAAGATGAAGAAACGTGGAGAAGTTCATGCGTTGGATATCTAGAACATTTGTGACAATTGAATCTGCTTTCCTATTCCTTGTCAATTTTTTTTGCTTGTTGCTTTTGAAATAAATATGAATGTGAGGTATTTCTTTCATACCTATTATGCCATTGTCAAGCATATCATGTTTGGTTTATTTAAATGATAAATAGTAAAATGGCATACTCTAAATAAAAGGAATGTTGAGCATTACTTGGATGAGAATTTGGTAAGTACAATAGCCTCAAAGCAAGGACAAAAGTTCAATAGGGGGCAAAAGGGTGATATACAAGAAACGCAGGTTACTCGTAAAGCTTGAGGACGGGTACAAAACCTGAAAGGAAAGTTAAGAATCGAAGCAATGAATGCAGGTCATCATGAAAATCGTAACAAAAAGGGATATATGACAAACAAGCCCAAGGCGCATGGCATAATCATGTAGGCATAAAAGCATTTAAGACAAACACGTGCATATCATGATAACATCATGCATGACATATACAGATACTCCAGTAGAGCAAGAGGTTTTGATGATAGTTGTACTGAATCAAGGAAAAAGAAGACATCTGAGTTCCATATGTTTTGAAATTCTAAAATTTTTAAAAAATTTATTTCATTTCAGTTTTTCCAAAAAAAGTCAACTCATAATGCGAGAGGTGAGTTGAGCCTCGGGTCACATACCGAGGTATTTTAAATTTTTATTTCAATTTCAATTTATTTTTCAAAAAAAAATCAACTCATAATGCGAGAGTTGAGTTGAGCCTCGGGTCGCATGTCGAGGTATTTTCAATTTCTATTTTTCAATTTCAATTTTTTTCCAAAAAAATCAACTCAAAATGCGAGAGGTGAGTTGAACCTTGGGTCACATGCCGAGATATTTTTCAATTTTTGTTTTTCAATTTCAATTTTTTTTCAAAAAGTCAACTCATAATGATAGAGGTGAGTTGAGTCTTGAGTTACATGCCGAGGTATTTTCAAATTCTGTTTTTCCAAAAAAATCAACTTATAATGCGAGAAGTGGGTTGAGTCTCGGGTCACACTCCGAGGTATTTTTCAATTTCCTTTTCAAAAATCGACTCGTATTGCGAGAGGTGAGTTGAGCCTCGAGTCACATGCCGATGTATTTTTTTAATTTCTGTTTTTCAAAAAAAATCAACTCATATTATGAGAGATGAGTTGAACCTCGGACACATACCAAGATATTTTTAAAATTTTATTTTTCAAAGATCAACTCATAATCCAAGAGGTGAGTTGAGCTTCAGACCGTATGCCTAGCTGTTTTCGATTTCTGTCTTTTTAATAACAATAAAAAGGACTGTGGGATAGTCGAACAAAATTTAGTTCTTTAAAGTCTTTGCTCTATCTCTGCATTTCACGATGCTTGAGCAAAAGAGGCGATGTAATCTTGAATTTTCTCCACGCCTCATATTTTATTTTTTTTTTAAAATTCAAAGCCCATTGGGGCTTAGCTTTGGGCTTTGGCCCATTAATATTATATATATTAATTTTGAATAATAATAAAAAACAAAAACAATTGAAATTACATATTGACCCCTCATCTTTTCTAAAATTACACTTTGACCTTATTACTTTTCCAAAATTACACTTTAACTCCTAAACTTTTCCAAAATTTCATTTCAACCCCTCAAATTTTCCAAAATTTCACTTTGACCTTATTACTTTATCAAAATTATGTTTCAACCCCACTAGTTTCACTGTATTTATGATTTGGTCCTTCTAGCAAAATCACATGATTTGAGCACCTACTCCCTGGATTTTTCAGCCACCACCATGGGTGGAGACCCTTCCTTCAACCACCACATGAAAAATGCAGAGAGAAGGTGAAGATTAAAGCATAAAAGGAGGGAAATCAACAAAAAAAAAAAAGTCTCTCCAACATTCGACAAAAGAAGACCCCCCAAGATTCGGCTAACAAGAAAAGAGACCCATCAAACATTTGAATCAAGCAAAAAAATAAGCTCCCATCTCCGAACCCGAAAACGGCCTTAAGCCTTACCATTCAACCGCTCCACCAATTGCTCCCGACCTCATTATCATCCACATACCCAAATTGAATCATACAAAAAGCAAAATAAACCCACACAACTCCATTTTCGGGTTACCTAGTTCTAGGGGGAGGAGAGCCTCGTTTTGGTGTTAGACGGGGTTTGATCGGAGCTCTGAGGGTGGTGGTGGAAATTGATAGTGGTTGGTGTAAAAAGAAGAAAAAAGTTGGGAAAGAAGAAGAAGGTGACCACATAAATAAAAGGAAAAATGGGAAAAAAAAAAAAAGAAAAAGGGTAGCCCAATACATACTACCAGCAGTAACCTAAAAGCAGTGCAGGCCCATTCCCTCTTGAACCTATTTCAGCAGCCCAAAGGGAGGAAACGAGTTGATTTCAATAGCCTATAACTTTGGGCTTTGGTATATTCTTGACACTTTTTATTTACCCATTTAGTCCATATTTTAATGTTGTATTATTCAATTATATTAACATTTTATGGGCTTTTTTAAAATATTATTGTGTGATTTCATTTACAAAATTTAATTTTTAATAAATTTAATTTTTTTAAAGCAACAAATCGGTCTAGCATTAAATCATCGATCTCACTGCTATGTTGGCTAGACATCTTTGATTTTGTGTTGAATATAGAACACCTTTCTAGAAATTAGAAAATTCAAATTTAAAAAAATAATAAAATCTTTATTCAAAAATTAGTAAAATGTCATTTTTAATATATATATATATATGTATTATGTAATATATATATATATAGTACGCTAATTTGCAATTTATCATAATGATCATCTTTTGAATAAACGATAAACAACGTCGAGATCACGATCAAATATTAAATCGTTTCTTTAAAAATTAATATAATAATAAGGGGTTTATTCAAAAATATCAAAATTTTATTTTAGATTATAATACGTCAATTTGTAATTTATCAAAATTTTCGTGTTTCAAAAATTTTTGTGTTTTCAAAAATTCTTGTGTTTCAAAATTTTCTTGTTTTCAAAAATTCTCGTGTTTTCAAAAAATTCTCATGTTCCAAAAATTTTGTGTTTTCAAAAATTCTCGTGTTTCAATCGGATCACAATTAAATATTAAGTTGAACTCACATTTTAAAAATTAAGACAACGCGCGCTTAACAAGATACCAATTTTGGGCGTCACGAGGGTGCTAATACCTTCCTCGCGTGTAACCGATTTCCGAACCCTATTTTTCTAGAATTTTGACGTAGACCTAAACTCGACCTTTTTTTAAGAAAATTCAAAAAATAATTTTTCTTTTAAAAAGAGGATTTAGGTGTCCGATCACACCTAGGAAAAAGGATAGGTGGCGACTCCCTTTTTTAAATAAAATCGAAACTCTGTTTTCAAATTTTCAATAATCACCTCAACTAGCACCCGAGCAAATTTTACGTCGCATATATATATATATATATATATATATTATATTATAATAATAAAATCAATAAGTAATAAAAGAAATAGAAAAAGAAAGAAAGCCAAAACGAAAAACAAAAAGAAAAAGAAAGAAAAGGGAGAAAGAAGGAGACGAAGGGCTAAGGGCTTCAAAAGTTTCCAAGTTCAATTGGTTAGTCAATTTAGTGCCCTTTTCTTGTAATTTTTATGTTTGTAAAGTCCCGGTATTAAATACTACCCGACCCATGTCAAAATTTTAGAAATTGTTGAGTTTTTAAATGTTGTTTATGTTGAATAATTTGAGTATTAGGGATTAAATTGATAGATTTTCAAGTTAGAAATGAAAAAGGATTGAATTGTAGAATAAATTGTAAATTTTGAATAATAGGGACTAAATTGTGAAAAATTTTAAATTTAGGAATTTATGTGAAAATAGGGAGTTGAATTTAGTCTAAAGTGGAATTTGCATGAAAATAAAGAATTAAATTGTGAAGAAATGAAATTAGTCTCGGTTTAGGGACTAAATTGGAAATTGGGAAAATATTGATTAAAAATTGAAATTTTTAATATGAAATTAATTTTTGTTGTATTAATGAATTTTAATTGTTTTAATTCTGTAGCTAACATCGTACCGGAATCCTCGACTAAAAAGGGAAAAGATAAAGTCGACGTGGAATAGTTCGGAATTCCTGGTTTGTATTTCTATAATCCGAAGCTAGTTATTAATTGTTGCAATAATTATTTAATATATATGGTTGAGGTGAGAATTATTGTGTTTTGCAATTTAAATGGACTGATTTAGTATGTGATGAATTTATTGAATTTATATTGATTGAATCGGTATATATGTATATTGAATATATTGATTATTTGAATTGAAATGAGTATTGGTTGTATTTGAAAAGTAAATTGGAACCCTATTAACTGTATCGGGCTATGTCAGATATAGATGGCATGCCATAGGATTAGAAGAGTTCAGGGATTTCTTTGACTTCAAGTCGATGAGACATTGGGTGTCAATTT
Source organism: Gossypium rotundifolium (assembly GCA_025506655.1). Taxonomy (NCBI): domain Eukaryota; kingdom Viridiplantae; phylum Streptophyta; class Magnoliopsida; order Malvales; family Malvaceae; genus Gossypium; species Gossypium rotundifolium. Next base: position 153,886,615 of record CP106732.1, on the reverse strand, counting down.
ACTACTTCAGATTAATTCGATGAGGCACTAGGTGCCAATTTACTTCGATTTAGCCGATGAGACACTAGGTGTCAAATTATTACTTCGAATTATCCAATGAGGCACTAGGTGCCAAATTGGTGTGTTTTGGTTGGATCCGTGTATCCATCCGAGTTCGAGTCGTGTTAATAGGGGTAAATGAATAATAAAGTTTTATAATTGATATTGAAATGGCATGGTATGAGAATTGGAAAAGAAATAGTGAATTGAAAATAGAATGTAAAATATGTTGCAATTTTATGGAATATATTAGTTATATACTCATGAAATGACTATGGAATGTATATTGCAATTGTATAATGAAATGTGAAATAAATTGTGAAAAGCTATTTATATAGCAAGTATGAGAATTGAGATATTTGTGAAACAAATGAAATATGATATGGTTGTTGTAATAATTAAATATTAATATGTGTTTATATTTAAATTGTATATTTGTAATTTCTTATATTTAAATATTTGGATTATAGAAATACCACTGAGTTTATACTCAGTGTACGATTTTGTTTTCCATGTGCAGGTTAGGTACTTAACTTTTGATCGTCAATTCAGCATCCAACAACGATTCCAAACTCAAATGTGGTGATGTTTATCCTTTGTATCGGCATATACCTAGGGTGTGTAAATAATAGTTATTTTGTGGTTTGATTGTAAATGAGGTTATAAGTTTAATATTGGTTGGTTTTATACATATAAATATGTGTTTGTTTTTGAAGCCATATTATGACATGATAAATTGAACTAAATCTAGATAGGTGCATGTGAATTTAACTCTATGTTTAAGTGTTCATGAACTAGGCAAAATTGATTTGGATTTGATATGTTTATAATTTGGATTAAAATGATGCTTTGATGACTTATTTTGATGACATGAAATGTTTGAAATTTCTGTCTGTTTGATTTATAAACTCCAGTAATGCTCTGTAACACGGTTCCGACGAGTGATACGGGTTAGGGGTGTTACATGATTATTCTATTTTTATCAATTTATTTTTTATATTGATTTTATTTTATTTTGTAGGTGCTTGAATTGCATATGTATCTGGGATCCTTGTCCATAGTATGTTGTGACAGTAAATCAATATGTAAATGTTGGACCAAGTCGTTATCTACAATAGAACTAGCCAAGGGTGTTTGTAGTGGTGAAAACATCAACTTGGCAATTCATAACAATGATGAGACTCCCTTGCAATTGTTAGAAGTGCAATAATCCGTTACTAATATGAAGTTTATTGAGTTACAAGTAAGGCTACCACCTATGAGAAAGGTGGATTATGCATCAAACTTTAAGCGAAAAAAGTGTTGATGCAACATGAACAATCAAACAAAGTAAAGCCACTAAGGAAGGTACATCTCAAATGATATTCTAGTGCTACACAATGTGATTTGCCTAGACCATTGAATGTAGTTTGTACACAAACAAGCCTTGTAGCTTGTGGGTTTACTAAGGCTTGGTAGACACACAAGGGTATTTTTGGAATTTTAAAACTAGTAGGTAAAGTGAGTTACAAATTAGAGATGTCTTTGATACTTAAGGTTCACTTAGTGTTCCATGTCAATAAGCTTAAGCCTTTTCATGAAGATAAAGGACATCCTGATTGAGACAAGTCACAACGAGCATCAATGGAAGTGAAGGTCTCTTATGGTCAAGATTTTAAGTGTATGTTAGAAAATCAAATTGTTCGACAACACAATTATAAGTCGAGGCATGAGTACTCTATCCAATGGAAAGGGTATCTTATTAATGAGGTTAGCTAGAAACTGACGTAAGCATTGTGACAGTATCAAGACAATATAGGCTATTCCATACCTAGATACAACGAAAGTGTTACTAGAACAAGTGGGGGAAAATGTCATAACCCACGCACAAAAGGCCATGACTAAGAAACACACTCTAAACTCACACTTGTTCTTATGGATGATTTGAGCCTACTTTGGCTTACTAAGATTGGCCTAATACTTAAAAGATTTTAAAAGACTCATCTTCTTAAAGCTTAGTGAAACTGTAAATATTCTCATATTTTATATTTTATCAGGGTAAATTTATATATTAAAGATGAGATAATAAAAAGTTTAAAACTATAGGATTAATGTGAGCTCTTGATATAAAGAGAATTCAGCAATAAATAAAAGTCTTTTACACTTCATTTATGTCATTGAGCATTAAACTATTAATACAATTGACAACATTTATTAAATTTAAGATTTTAAATGGCTATACCTAAAGTTACCTACTATTCCATTTGCCAAATTTATCCATAATTATCAACCAAATTATCTATAATGCTTCATTATCGAACACATTACCTTATTTACTAAATGAAGCCACACCCGTTACAACTTTCTTTTAAGTTTTCCTAATGCAATAATATAAATATAAATACATATTTAAACAATTACAATTTAGAATTAAATCTATAAAAAAACATAACTAGCCCACAAGAAAATCACACCCGCTACTTGAGTGGTAAAACAACCTTTATTTATAATAAAATAAAACTAGTATAGCTCTTATCACGTTTGCACTACTTAATTATATTTTGGTATATATTTAAATATTATAATATATTTCAAGTCTCTATTCTCTTATGTTTCAAATTTAGTTTTCATATTTTTATTGGTATGTCTATTTTAAAATTTAAAATTTAAAATTTTAGACTTAACTCTTAACATCATTAAATTCTTTTGTTAAATTCACTGATATAATATTTTGAAATTAAAAAATACTCACTTAATAACCATGTAACAAAAATGACATTACAGATGAGACTTGAATTTAACAAATAATTTTAACAATATTTTACAACTCTTAAAGTTACATAAGCATTTTAATCAAAATAAAATATTTGAACACATTATTAAAGTTTGAGGTACCAAATTTTGTCAAAATTTTAAATATAAAGATTAATCTTAAATTTGGGTGTTGCACTAAAACAAAATTGAAATTTAACTATTGTTATACTACCTTAAATTTGAGTATAGAGACCAAAATTAAAATTTTACGTTTTAATGCAAAAGGAAAAGGAGAAGAAAAAAAGAAGTTACCCACGTGTTTTGTGCAAGGATATTAAGATAGGGACCAAAACTGAAATATTACCATTTTAGTATAAAATGCAAAAAAAATAATGACCCATGTGTCAACAGAGGTAATCCTTGGGACCTTCCTTATATAGAAAGTAACTTCAATTTTTCACTAAGAAAATGGCAAAGAATTGTGAGGATAAGTTCTTAAAATTTTTGTTATATAAAAGATTAAAAGGTGTAACTACCCTTTATTTAGACTATAATATAACATAAAATATCTAGTTTTTCAATCAATTTATTAATTAAGATCATCGACTCAATTAGACATTTAGAAATCACAAATTTAAAAATATATCAAAAGAAGGTAACAATGTAAGCAACAGAGTAGATTCTAGTTAAACATGGGAAGGACCTTTTTAGTTTATTACAGGATGGATTGTGATGGCTCAGCGAAGAAGGCCCTTTGAATAACTAGTCAGTTTTCAACAAATAGAACCGCCCCCAAAAAAAAAAAAGAAATACAGCAACAGTAGGACATCATCGATTGTGAGACTACCTCAGAACTAATGTAACCAAACAGCACATAAAAAGAAAAAGAGGAGTTTCCAAAGGTTCTGTAAGAAGACCAGCAAGCTGTACATTGTTTCTAAGTTCTAAACTACTACGGCTTCCACTTGTACTGGAGTCTCGCAACAGAGCACCAAAATAAAGCTCCCCACAACTCCCATCATTAACTTAATACACACTCATCCGCTACTTCTACAACTGCTACTACTGTAAGTTTCATCAACTTCCCAATCTTTGATTCCTTCGCTCCCAAGGCTTTTTCTTTCTTAAACACAGAAAAATAATAATAACACCATAAAATATAAAATAAATAAAAAAAGTAAAGAGAGGGGCAAAGGGAGGGGAGAGCTGTGAGGGGCAAGCTACACAATTACAATCGGAATTTGACAATGGACAAGAAGCAGAGTGTCCAATGCAATGAACTGCAGATAAGATAATGGCGGCCCCTTCAAACCAGACTCCCTCAAGTACAACACACAGCCCTAGTTTCTGCTCTCCCATTCCACACTCCATCGAGTGCACATTTTTCACACTGACCTGCTCCCTTTCTTAACCCCTCACTGATTCAGAGTTTATTTGGCTGGTACTCCCAGCATGGGAATTGGCTCCGTTCATGGGTACAGAACGCTGGGAAAAGTCCATTAAAAGCTTCCTCTGAGCTTCATTTGTGTGAGGAAGACTAGAACGAAGAAGCTCACAAGGCATTTCTTGCCTCATTGCGTCTGAACCAATCACTTCCATTGTTGGAGACTGGTTCTGTATTGATTGCTTGATCATCTCATATTTATTCACGCAATACTTGGTAAGAAGAGTGAAAAATTCATCAAATGAAGCCCTCCAGAAAGCATAATTTGGCATGCTGCAATTTCCAGAAGGATAACTTAAAAGTTGAGTGGCCCTTTCAAGAACTGATTTTAGAATAACAGAAGCACCATCCCCAGCAGGGCTTCCCAGGGGCCTAAGTGGTGGCTGCTCTGAAGAACAAACAACTGCTACAAGGCAAGCGCTGAGAGCACGAAGATCCATACCATTAACACATGTAGAAACAGTCTTTGCAAGATTAGTAGTTGTCTCAGCTGCTTCCAGATCAGAACAAAGACCACCAAACAAGAATCTCAAGTGACGGAAAATTGCCATGCACACTACTCGAACAAGCTCACTTCCAGGGATAAGAAGCTGAAGGAACCTGGTGACCAGCTTACGGCCCTTTGCAAGAGAGACTAATCTGAGGAACACAATGTCATCTTTGGCAACACATTTAACTGCATGCGCACCTTTGCTAAGTGGATCAACAAGCTGCAGTGATGCTGCCATACCTTCAAGCAGGATCTGCCGCCTCCGTCTGAGCTGGATCCCACCATCTTGGGGTTGACTAAATTGTATGAGCCGGTCAATATCATCTACATCAAGAAGAAGAGACAGACCATCCTCAATGGTGATTCTAGCTGCAAGCATAGGTTCCTCCTCTAAAGGCCTCTCAGTTTTCTGTTCAGAACCTCCATCACCTGAACCTAAGGGAGGATCGACTTCAAGCAGGGGACGAGGTCTTCGAATGGAAGAGAGGGGGGCCTTCCCAAGTGCATCAGCATGTAGATGCAAATGCTGCTCTCCGCTGTTACGGGATCGAGAATGTAAATCCTTCAGGTGAGATGGACAAAATTTATGTTTACCCCTGGATCCAAAAGATCTTTTGGCAAGACAAGCTTGGTGGTAATAATCATCTACATAAGGATCATTACTATGTGTGGCAGCATGCTGCATCTTAAGAATGCTCTCTATCTCTTCAGCAGACATATACTTGGATCTGAATTGCACCAACCCACTCTCACTTTTCTGGCTACCAGTATCAGAGTTTTGCTGGGAAATACGCGAGCTCTGTCTCTTTCTTTGTGATGATTTAGTTCGTTGATCCCTAAGATCGGCTAGTCCAAGCATCAATTTATGCGATGGAGGATGAGCATTATACAGCTGAGATTGCAAAGCTGCAAAATGAGCCAAAGATGGTTGAACCGAATGGTGCAGTCTCTGCTGTTGTGGTGACATTAACTGTGGGGAAATTAGACCATTTTGATGAGGTATTTGCTGTTGCAACATATTATGCAAAAGACCAGCATGATCTCCATGCAATAGACCGGAGTGGTTAACCCAGTGATTATGTGACCTGCTACTAAAAGATAGGCCAGGAGATGTTAACTGGGGCACATTACCACCACAATGCAATCCATGGGATAAACCAGCCAGATGAAGACTGGAGTTGGACAATGGAGAGAGGCTTGCTGCAGAGAAGGGTGGCTGAGATCCACTGGAAAGAGCAGAAATGTTGAGGTGGGCAGGTGAAGACTGCTGGCATTTGCTACCAGGAGGAGGGAAAGATATGAAGTTCGATTTTGGCCCAAAAATTGGTTCACTTGAGAAACGATGCAGCTGGGGTTGCTGCTCAGGATATGAAGAAGTTCTATACAAAGGCTTTGAGTCAGAAACACGAGCATATGGTTGTGGCTGTGAAGACCATCTCTTGCCGTCTTGAGCATCATCTGCATCAAAAAGATGCTGATCCATCCAGGTTACGTATTCTCCATCTTGAGCCCAGTCAGCAGCAGAGGAACCTGAAAAGATTTGCTCACAGCATGAAACATAAGCAATCTCAAATAGAAAAGTTTATCAACCACTTACCACCATTGAAATAAATAAAATTCAACAAATTCATTACTCAAAAATGGGCACAGCTCTGAACCAATTAGGAATTTCTAATTAACAACTCATGCATCTTACATAAATAAAAAAGTCTATCCTGTTATCTTAAATGACAAGAAGTTTAGGTAAAGAAAGGAGGTTGAGTAGAGTAACTGCAATTATCATATTCAACTTATCTTTCAGTTAGCCACCTTCGCAGAAATTATAAAGATTTGTTTAAGAAAAAGACATGATTCACCCTGAAATCATGTTAGGACTTAGGACAAGAACAAACATATTCAAGCTTGCATACTTATTGGAAAAATATAAAAGCAAAAAGCTTGAATGGCCTTGAAAAAGAAAATGCAGAAGGAAGTCAGATCAGTAATATATCAAGCATGTACATGTAAAAGAAACTGAGAACAAGTTATCTGAATAGAGGCCATCATTAAAGCATATCATCAATAGTATCAGAACTGCAGCAAGAGACCAAAATATAGTGTCCAAGAAACAACAAAAAACTTATAGAAAAATATGAAAAAAGGAAAAGAGGCAAATACAAGAGACACTAACCAGAAGTATTTAAAGAGAACATTAGGAAAAACAAATATGCATTTCTAAATACTAAGAAGAGTCATCAACCAATCTAGAACCTAGCTCTGCAGGAAACTATTTAAGAAGGTAAGAGCCTTGCTCTGGATATTTTCATGCAGAGAAGTAAGATAAAAGATTTTATTTCTTTCAAGTATCGTTCATTAGTACAGATCATAACTACAATAACGATGGCATAAAAATATGGCATATTGTACTCACTTTCCCTTGAAAAAGATCCAGATCTATCACCAATAACTCCTGGATTTCTTGGCCCAGTTACAACTCTATTCAACTGTGGGAAAAAAGAGAAATATATTAAAATCCAACCAACAAGAAAGGGAAAAAAAATCAGAACAATAACAACAGGGTAAGTTAAGCAAGTGCACTTTAGGACAACATAACTTCACGCAGCTTTTCTTTCTTTCTTTTCTTTTCTTTTTTTTTTTTTTTTTTTTGGGGGTGGGGTGGGGAGGAGGGCTTGCTCCAACTTGTTTCACCAAAGATGACAGGTTTTCTTTAGCCTGCCACCCTTGACTTTGGGCCTCACCAGCTCCAAAACAGAAGAATCCTCAACCCCTTCCACTTCCTTTTACATTTCTTACTCTTTCTTTCCTTTCCCTCTCTTTCCCTTCTCTCCACCCACTATTTAACTGCCTTTCATCAATCTCGATATATATAAGTGTCTTGCTGTGATATTATATTTATTGTCTTGCTCTACTTTGCTCAAATTCTAGGTTCTTCAACTCTTAATTTACCTTAACAACTTCTAGTCTGTGGAACTATATCTTCATGAATCTCTCCCTCGCTATCTCTTTTCTTTATATTCCAGGTTGCTAGTGCTTGAACTCTAAACGTCTAATCACTGGAACTAAAAGTCAAGCAATCTATCACAGTCCACATTGTTGTCGGCAATTATCTCATATAACAAGCAACAGCAGAATATTTTTTCAATCAGTTTCACTTTCTTCTTTATTGCTAATGCATGTTGTCCTCTCCTTGTTTTCCATCACATGGTCAAAAGAGAAAGAAAAGCTATAGTCGATGAACTAGGGCATGATGCAAGATCCATGCTTTTCAAAACAAATTTACCAAAATAGAAAATGCAATCACATTTTTCAGTCAATTTTGCTTTTAATTGAAAAAATTGCAAACTTAGTCCAAGAGCAACACCTAAGTTAGGTTGGTCCCAAAGTAAGAACATAATATATCCAAGAAGTCAATCGTACTCCATTTCTATATTTTAATGTTTTATCCAACAAGTTAGATGAACTGTGCAGTAAACCCCAAAATCTCCCATAGCTCGAATGTTTCTCTACAACAATTCCAATAAGTGTAATTTTAGGTCCAACTCTCTCTTTCCCAATATTGAGGTCATATAGCATTACCAGCACATGCTGGAATACAGGGACAAGAAAATACGAAACCCCTTCTCAACATTGAGAACAACATGAGGATAAGGAAATAGCTTTGCAAGGCAAGCTTGATACTATACAGCCCAACTATGAGTGCCAAATGTGAAGTGATAAAAAATCCGGTTCATCTTCTTTTCCACATTTTTCTAACAAAAGTCATTTCTATCTAAAAAGTAATTTTGTGACGTGAAACATTTGTAGACAGAAATAACAGAAGCTTATTAAATAATTTCTTTCAAATACAATGAATATATCAGAAACAGTCCATTGATTATGAGATCATCCCAACTAAACCACATCAAAGAATATTCTTTTACATTTTTTTAATGCCTAAAACTTTGGATTATCATTAGTTTTGAATTATTAACATGTCAAAATCATTCCCATTAAAAGAAAACTACACATAAAATAATCTTCTTTTAGTTTTTTCCATGTCTAAATCTTTGTGCCATGACTGGTAATAGTCCAGATCACAAGCTATATTTGATAAGATCTTAATTTATCTAGAGTTAGCTATTGGTCATTTCATAATGCAAAAAAAATCAAGACATGGATCCAAAATTAGCCGTAATTGACATTGTCAACCAAAAGGTAAACCATAACCTATAAGACAAACTTCAGTATAGAATACAAAATCAAGTCCGTGTTGCATGATAAACAACCTTCAAATATAACAAACATCAATGGAACATAAAAAACAAAAATCCCAGTTTTTCAGCACAAAGATCAATATAAAATAAAGATAACCAGAAATTCAAGAAACAAGTATACCAAATCTTATAAACAAGAGTTAGTGAGAAACATCAACTACATAAATCATCCCACCACAAACATTTATAAATACATAAATAACCAACCTTTGCAAAAGTAGTAGCTAGATCATCCACATCAGATAAAGAGCCTAAACCTACAACCTGCAAATGAATAACACAGAAATCAGAACAGAAATAGTCATGTTTCAAAGTCCAAAGTAGAGAAAGTTGAAACCAAGGTTTTGAGTTTAGCTAGTTATTGTTTACTGAAAATAGGTGAAGGGATGAACAGCAATACCAACAACTAAAAATTAGAAATAAGGTAAAAATAAGATCAATGTACAAGAGTGTGGATAACAATGACATAAAATCCTTACAAGATGAACGAAATGCAACCAAAAACTAATATAATAACTGTTGCACTTGATGCATGACAATACAAATATAGGAATCACATGTTCTGTTAAAGCTTCTTTTTCTGAGTACATCAGTCTGCTTTCACATATCGATTGTCAACAATTAAGCAACTATTTTTTTAATCCAATTCCTAATTTAAAAATTCAACAAAACCATAGTGTGTTTACAAGCATATATTTGTAGTAATATGTTCCATGCATGTTAACGCCATTAAATGATCACATATCAGGAGAGAGAGTTCAATTAGATAGATAAAGTAACTAGTTTACAAATGCAAAACTCCTTTCACCTGGGCAACAAAATTTAAAATACATGCCAATGAGAAAACCTTGAAACGCAATTATTGTCTGACTACCTTAAATAAGTAGCAATTTCAAGTTTTGAACTTGACAGATATAACTTGCTTATTAAAAATCTAATTCCCAAAATGACCACAGAATAGAACTTTTTATTGCTAACTGGTGGAGTGTGTAAAACTGAGATTAAAGGGTACAGAGCAAAATGTAAGTTCGAAACATATTAAGTTATGAAACAACTTTGGCTCAAATAAAGAACTCTAATGCAAATTATTGTTTATGGTCATAATAAAGTAATATGATATCATGGGAATGAAAAAGTAGCAGGAGCTGAAAAGCAATACAAATGAAACCAGAGTTGGCCGCTCAATGATAACCGAATGAACGAAATCTCACCTCTCCCTTATCAAACAAATGGTACTCATCATCTTCAGGGGAAGCAAACACAGGAGCATCCTGTTCATCGTCTTCTAGACCCCCCAACTCCACTTCTTCCATAGCATTTTGACCAAAAAATTCATACTGGGATGCATCAAAAAGCGCATTATCTGCAAAACCACTAACTAATTCAGCAATTAAACAGTAACGTTGACGCGATCAACCAGCATAATATAGCTTAATAACCATCAAATGCAAGAAACATAAAAAAAAAAACCTTTGTTTTGTTTAAGATAAACACGTAATCAAGCAAATACAATAAAGTTAGTGGGGTTAACAGTAAAGACCCGTTTGGTACCCAAGAAGGAAAAAAATAAAGATCCGAACTTTCAAAGCAAAATTCATCATCTTTTCGCATCATAAAATCAAACTAATGAAGTAACGGGGAAAAATCGAAAAAGAAAAGAAGGAATTGAGGAAAGAAACCTGAGGAAGATAAGGAGGATAAGTTGTTGTGAAGTTTGCCATCGGATCGATCCATATTTACAAAAACCGACGTAACAAAAAAAAAAACCTAGCTAGATATAGGAGATAAAAAAGAACGATAAGATGAAGAAGAAATTAAAACCCTAGAGATACAGAAGGAAACGAAGAAAAATCTCTCTGAGAAAGAGAGGGAAGGGGGGTTGAGAGATTAGGGGAAGGGAGGAGAAGGGGGGGGGTTTGATTTCGGGTCTGGGGTTTCGATTTAAACCAAAAAGAGGAAGAAGAAAAAGCAAAATGGAGGATTTGATTGATTTAATTTGTGTGTATGTTTTTGAGTGCACGCCGAGATTGAAGAAGGACACATGTGCAGGGTGAGAAAATGACGCTCATTCATCACAATTCACAAGCTTAGATCCATTTCCATTCACTAATATTTATTTGTTAATATATTAAAACTAAAGCATATTTCATATGTAAAGATTCTTCCCCACCCATATATTCTCTAACCCTTCTTCACCATATTTTAAAAATTTATTACTTTTATAAAGAAGCACTAGTTTATTTTTATAAAAATCTTACTAAAAATAAAAATTAAATTAAAATTTTCACCTTGAGTAAAAAATTAACTTGTAATTAAATCCTCCTCAATAATTATTATCGACTATTTTAACAATTAAGTTATGTTGGTGTGATTAACAAAACCTTTAAAAGATAACACATGTAGGGTGAGCAAAATTAGATTCGATTCAAAAATTTGATAAAATTTTCAAATTTTGAATTAAATAGTTCAAGTTATTTGAGCTAATCAAGTTTTTAGATCAACTCGAATAAAAAATTAAGTTTTTCGGTTTAACTCGAATGTGAATTACACAATTCGGGTTATCCGAAAATCCGAATAAGAAAAGGCAAAACTACGCCATTTTAATAAATGTTTGCCTTTTCTAAAGTTAAAAGTCAAAATCATTAAGTTAAAAGTTAAAATTTCGTTGTTTTGATAAACATTTACTCATTAAGTTAAAAGGCAAAACCATTATATTGTTTATGTAGTTAAATAACTTTATACTTCATTTACTAGTTAAATAATTGGTTCATGAAAATGTAACATTAAGTATAAATAATAGGATTCGTTAACTCGACTCGACTTGACTCGAAATTTTTTGACTCGATTCGATCCGATTCGGAAAAAAATTCAAATTGAATTGGTTCATGAAAATAGGATTCGTCAACTCGACTAACTCGAAATTTTTTGACTCGATTCGACTCGACTCGATCGAATACTCACCCCTAAACACATGGCATCTGAACATAATTTATCACTCAAAAATTTCATCATTTTCATTGACTTTCTTAAACCTTGAAACCATCCAAAATAACCCATTTCTTTTGCCAACCCATTACCGATGCCAGCCACAAAATGAGCAGTGCATTAGTCTCGCCTCCAGCAATGTAGGTCGATTTGGACATGGGTTTGAAGTTTTCATTGGGATCCTGTTGCTTACCACCACGACGATTGATTCCATAAGCTTCGTCGCCGTCAAGACTCGATGAGGAAACCATAAAAAGCTACCCAAAGTTGATGTACACACTCTTGAAGAAAGATCTTTTGGATACATGTCGTGTCGTGTCGTGTGCTTAGCTAATTACAAAAGTAATGATAACCTTATACTTTTGCCTGATTACAACCATTTCTTCCATCTCAAATGTGTGAACCACTAGTTGCAATTGCACTCCACATGTCTTATTTATTGGACATCTCCAATCCCACTGTTGTTTTCACTGTCTACCATATATTTGTAATTTTATATTTTTATGATTTTATATATTTAATTTTTTATAATTTATTATCATTTTCCTTAACTTTTTATTATATTTATAATTTTTTATATTTGCAAACATGTTGTCCTTATAGGGATTTGTTAACCATTTTATTTTGATTTAACTATCAAATTAGTTCACATGATTGCTCTTAACGGAAGACTTAATTGAATGCAAATTAAGTTGAAGAATTTATTTAATTTTTAAATTTTCACTAAAACTTTTAGACTCATTAAATAAAAAATAAAATAATATTTTTACTCATAAACTCTTAAAAATTATTTTAGCATTTTAGTTTTTTGTGTGTGCTTTATTTAGCTCTTAAGCTATTATTTTTGTTAAATTATTCAAAATTGAATGAAAAAATTAATAGTGTCAAAGGTAATATCACATGATAGTACATATATATTATTTATTAATATTATATTATTTATCTTATATATCACATTAAGCGCTAAAAGATTAACCGTTAATATTGACCAAAAACAATATTGAAAAGGTAAAACAATATTGAAAAGGTAAATTATACCCACCTGTGGTAAAGACAATTTAATGAAGGTTAAAATATGTTGTTAATCCTTATAAATTGAATTTAAACATTGTTCTTAAAAACTTAAAATTTAAGTCTTTCTATTTTTTATTTAAAATTTAAGTCTAGTCACTAAAAATGTAAATATTTTTCTGTCAAAATTTATCAACTTGAAATTTTGATTAGATTATCCTCGTATAACATGACATATGATTGACATAAAATAAACATATTAAATGTCAAATTTTGACAGAAACTATCAATGAGCTTGGACGTAGACAAGGGGGCTAACAAGGACCTCGGCCTCTCCCTAAAATAATTTTTTTCATTTAGGCACCTTTAAAATTTATAAAAATTTAAACAAGTAAAGATAAAATTATACTTTGACCCCTAAAAATGATAAAAAAAATTGATTAATCCTTTAAAAATTATAAATATATAGATATTAAAGTGGTGAAATTATATTTTTATTATCGTAACAATATACAATTTAATTCGATCTCCTAAAAAAATATTCTAATTTCAACCTGTAAACGAAGATAAAAAAACAAATAAAAAGAAAAATATTAATACACATTGAAAAGATAAAAAAAGGCTAAAACAACTACACTAAGATTTTTCTGAAGGCTTTGTTCTCGAAATTATTTACGAAAAGATAAGGTCAAGTGCATGTCTTGCAACAAAAAATAAAATCATTTTTAGACCGAAAAAATGAAACAGTGATCACCCAAGGCATTTATCTTTCACAAATATGCTAGCTGTTAAAGCATTATTAATTAATATGTTAGCTGATTATCTTCCACTTGCACCGACAATTAATAAGAACCAAGTTTGGGATTAAGCATTCCAACATGAGATATTATCCTGCCAGCAGCAAAATTTTTCCTTGCATTATTTTTACAAAAAAAAAAAAAATTGAAAATGAGTGAACATTTTTTTATTTAACCAACCATGAATCTTTTACAGTTTTAAGTTTTGAAAGTTCATTTTAGATAGACGATGAAATTGTTTCTAGTGAGGTTGAAAATAATGGTGATAGTGAGTTTAAATACTATAATAGTAAAATTAAAATTTGGTAGTATGGAAAACATAAAACGACCTTTCGGTTGGTGGATGGGACATGCATATTAAATCAATCGACGTCGGATGGCAATACGTATTGGTAGAAAGAAGCGCTCCCGACGGTACCTCCTCAATCCCACACCCGATGTCGGCCTCACGATCGGTGGCTAAAAGGAGTTGTCGGGAACGGACTCGAACCCGCCATGGATTCCAGGGGGAAACTGGGGGACTAGAAAAAGGAAACATATATGGGTTAGGAGGATACATGTAAGGCGCATAAGCTAATGCATAAATGTGGGATTGTGTTATCGGTGTTGTCACCGAATCGATGGGCCGGTGATTGTATAGGCGCTGTTGATGGGCCCGATGGATGTATAGGCGCTGTTGATGGGCCCGGTGGTGTAGAGTCTTGTTGATGGGCCGTCTCATCACCCTTCTCCTTGAATGTAAAGGGGCCCGACGTTCCTTATTTCATAATTTGCTGTCGCCTCTCTTCACCGATAACAGATACTGACTTGCCATGGATTCTAAACCATGGCATGTACTCAAGACGCACGCTAACTCGGGAACTACGATTGGTTCGGTTAGGTAAAAGTCATACTGGGGTTCTCCCGTCTCGATATGTTCGACCAAAATATTGGCCAATCAGGTGTCTTTGCCGTAGTAAGTCCACACTGTGCTCATCATCGAGCACCTCAAGAACCACGGAATCGGTCGTTGGAATCAAATTGTCGCAGAACTCGATCGATTGGTGCATCTCCACAGTCGCGTAGGTGATTAGCGGGACCTTAACGTGCATATTGATTTTGGAGGAACTCCTCGGAATTCTTGCCCAATTTCGGGATCTCGACGGTGTCCATTGAAACTATATTAACATTACCAAAATATTAGTTATATACATAAATACTAAATTATAATAACGAAATTGACACTTACTTGTGATTAAATAGTTGTTCCAATAGGAGATAGTATATCCTCAAGCGAGTCAGTATTCCAACATGACTTCTCGGATGGTTCCACCTAATTAAATAAACTTTTAGCATGCAATTACACTATAAATCTACGACATAATTGTAAAATATAATATTAAATTTACCTTGTTATCAATGGGAATGAATATGGTCGGTCGAGTGGGGCGTAAAATGGAAATCGAAACCATGCCCATGATTGCAGGTAGTGATAGGCAACCTCCGATTTTTGCTTTATTCAACACCGCCGTCCGCACATCTCCCGGTACAACCTCGATAGCACGGCGGACCCCAACTCAATTCACCTGCTCAGAAATCAACAAGTTTGAGAGCCATCTCGGTGGACGAGGTTTCTAGAGGCGTCGGCATCGGATAGCCTCTAATTATCTGAAGTATGTATGCCCGTGCATACCGTATTCTTTCATCTTCAGTCGAATCTTCATTCGGCTGCGGGAATGTGTCTCGTAACCAAACCATATCGATCCGACCTCCTTGCAATTTATCCGGAATGGCACCGAGAGCTCGTAGCATACGGCCATCCAATCGAGAGATGTTACGGACCGGTGATCACTGGGCAAATCACCGGTAATCCCAAGCAGAATCGCACATCTTCTAAGGTGATGGTACACTCCGCATGGCGAGATGG
Organism: Gossypium rotundifolium; assembly: GCA_025506655.1. NCBI lineage: Eukaryota > Viridiplantae > Streptophyta > Magnoliopsida > Malvales > Malvaceae > Gossypium > Gossypium rotundifolium. The sequence continues at coordinate 153,870,957 of CP106732.1, read as the reverse complement.
AAAGTGTGCGTCTCGGGTCTCCACCTCTCTATCAACGCGCTTATCAAAACAGGTCCAACTTGAACCCCTACCTATCGTGTACGTGCAAAAACCCGCTTCCGCAGTAATTCTCGATCAATGGCGATGGGGACCGGGCATGTTGCGAATATAACATTGCAACACCGATCTCTGATCGTTTAAAAATAATAAAATTCAAAATTAAATAAAAATTGCATAATTAAAAAATTTAATAATATTGAAAATTAAAATTCAAACTTACCATTTTCAATTGCTCGACGCCAATGTGATTCTTTGTCTAGCGATGTAAATCCCGACCATTGTACTCGATAAAGATTTTTAAATTTTCCAAAAAATAAATATATTAAAAATTTATAATGGGCTTTTTAAGTAAATGGTAGAAGACTATTTCAAATTTAGCGTAAATTTCAAGGGCTTTGATAGAAACTTGAGAGAAAATTGAGAGCAAATTGAGAGAAAATTGAGAGAAAATTGAGAGAAAATGAGAAAGGATTGAAGTGTGAAAAAAATGAAGGCTTGGGGGTATTTATAGTTTTTTTTCCGTTGCTTTTTTGACCGTTGGGGTCCAACGGTCAATTTTTTTGATTCTTGGGCCTAAAAGCGCGTCCATGGGGGCGCGCTTAGGCCAACTTCAAAGCAGCGCCTCGTGGAGGCGCTTTTCTTTGAAGTTAACCTAAAGCTCCCCATGGACGCTTTTAGGCCTTTCCCAAAAAAGCGCCGACGTGGACGCGATTTTTGGGGAAATTGCCCTTTCAGGTCAATATTTTTGAAACCTATCCTTTCCGGTAATTTTTTAATTTTTTTGGTATTTTTGGGATATTTGCCCTTTATCTTTCACAAATATGCTAGCTGTTAAAGCATTATTAATTAATATGTTAGCTGATTACTTCTTGCACCGACAATTAATAAGAACCAAGTTTGGGATTAAGCATTCCAACATGAGATATTATCCTTTTTTTACTTCATATTTTTTACTTTTTTTTTTATAACCAACCATGAATCTTTTACAGTTTTAAGTTTTCTTTTTAGATGGACGATGAAATTGTTTCTAGTGAGGTTGAAAATAATGGTGATAGTGAGTTTAAATACTATAATAGTAAAATTAAAATTTGCAATGAAATGTGTGTTTAGATTCAAATGCGATTGTAATTGTAAAATTAGAAAATGACTATTAAAAATATTAGATTATAAATGAAATATGATAGAGACTAATTTACCAAAATATACTAAAATAAAAAAATACAAAAATGGACCAAAAATTCAATTATTTATAAAAGAGGTTATTTTTCCCCAAAACGCGTCCACGTCAGCGCGTTTTTAAGGGATAAATAGAAAAGCGCGTCTACAAGAGAGCGTTTTCTACCACATCAACCAAAAATGCTTCCTTGAGGGCGCGCTTTGCTGACATGGCAAAAACGCTCTTCCAAGGACGCATTTTAGCCCGTGTTTTCTTTTTTAAAAAAATATTCTCGAATTTTTAAAACATATTTTTTTAAGGTGACATCAATTAATAATGAAATATAACTTACAAAAGAAATCTTTATATAGACGGTATAGACCCAAAGTCTCATTTCCCTTGTTTTCTTGAGCAAAGTGGGATATGAGATATGTGTATATATAAACTCATGAATAGTTTTGCAGCTTGTTCCTAAACAATGTAGGATTCCTTCCTCTTTTAACTAACAACATGAGATGAAATGCTACATTATATTTGATTTTTTTTACAAAATAATTTCTCTTTTTTTATATTTTGTTAACATTTTCTTATATTATAAAATTATGTTTTGATATCTTTAATCTTGTTGCATTTTAGAATTGTTAACATATACAAAAGAACTATTAAAAAGAGAAAACAAATTGCACATATGAAACTTGTACATGCAGTAATTTTCTATTCAATTTTAAATGTTTGATGTTAATATCAATGCAATTCTAATTTTTAAAATAATTTTTCATTATTTAAATTTAGAAGTTAATGTCAAGCATGGCATTCAAATATTTTATCTTGATGCAATATATAATAGTGCATGACCGTGCTATATCGAATGACAACGAATGATAACAAAGCAATATCCTTAAAATATTTTTTACGAGAAAAAAATACATCCAAAATTTTATTTGTAAATTTAAAATATCTTTAATTAGTTTTACCGAATAACTGGCATACCTCGAGGCAATGTCTGAGCCACAAATATGCACATAGATGGCAAAAACGAAAAGGAACAAGAGAAAGGAAACCATGGAAGAAACAAAACTAAGGCCCAAGCTAGATTAAACAAATGCATTATGTAACCGAAATGCTTTATGTCCAGTATAGATGTTGAACATAATGCTATACTTATTTATTATAACACGAAAATTTTGACCCTTTTGCATGTTTGAAAACATTATTTGCATAACACTAAATGATAAAAATAAAATTATTAAAATTGTTTATTTTAGAGCGAGTTTACAAACAAAGATAAGATTTATTGTTGTCATCAAAATGTCATTTTTAATTTTACATTCATAATATAAAATAAAATAAATAATAAAAATTAAAAGTATAACTTCTAAATTTAAATAATGGAAAATTATTTTAAAAATTAGAATTGCATTGATATTAACTTCAAACATTTAAAATTGAATAGAAGATTATTGCATGTACAAGTTTCATATGTGCAATTTGTTCTCTCTTTTTAATAGTTCTTTTGTATATGTTAACCATTCTAAAATGCAACAAGATTAAAGATCTCAAAACATAATTTTATAATATAAGAAAATGTTAACAAAATATAAAAAAGATAAATTGTTTTGTAAAAAAATCAAATATAGTGTAGCATTTCATCTCATGTTGTTAGTTAAAAGAGGAAGGAATCCCACATTGTTTAGGAACAAATGCAAAACTATTCATGAGTCTATATATACACATATCTCATATCTCACTTTGCTCAAGAAAACAAGAGAAATAAGACTTTGGGTCTATATAAAAATTTCCTTTGTAAGTTATATTTTCTTATTAATTAATGACATCTTAAAAAAATGGTGTTGTCACTTTGAGCCTTTATAAAGGTTTATTCTCGTAAATTTTAAAAATTGAGAATAGTTTTTTTTAAAAAAAACACGGGCTAAAACGCGTCCTTGGGGGAGCGTTTTTGCCATGTCAACAAAGCGCGTTCTCAAGGAAGCGTTTTTGGCTGATGTGGCAGAAGCGCTCCCTCGTGGACGCGCTTTTCTGTTTATCCACTAAAAACGCGCTGACGTGGACACTTTTTGAGAGAAAATGACCCTTTTTCGTAAATAATTAAATTTTTGGCCTATTTCTGTAATTTTTTTATTTTAGTATATTTTGGTAAATTAACATATGATAGAAGCTTTTAAATTATTTTATTTTTATGATATTATAAAAATATGTGAATTTGTAATTCTACTTAATAAAATAATATGTATCATAATATTTTTATAAATATTTTAATTAATTATATAATCATTTTACATTATTTGTTATGCTAAATGATAAATATTTTAAAATATATTACCTATAAAAAGAATATTATATGCACGAGTCTTTTAAATAGAAATGAATAAAGAAATAAAAAAAAAAGAAAAAGAAAAGGATATATTTGTTAAAATGAGGGTCCAATGAATAAATTAAACCCTCCTACCTTTGATGAGAATTTGAGGCTCCAGCGGTAAACTGGAGCAATGGAGTCAAAGTACCAACCATGATGTTCCATAATTTACCCTTTAATCTTGCAAATTGGATCAAGCGCTTCAAAAAAATTTGATAAACCCTTTTTATACCAACTAAAAAAAGATGGTCAATTTATCAGAATATACCATATTTAAAAAAAATTATAGAAAATAGCCAAAAATAATTATTTATTGGAAATAGTCATTTCAAAATGCGTCACGTCGTCGGTAGCGTTTGTGGGATGAATCGAAAAACGCGTCCACAAGAGAGCGCTTTGTGCCACATCATCCAAAAACGCGTCCTTTCGCTTTATTGATGTGGCAAAAGTGCTCCCTCGTGGACGCGCTTTTGCCCTTCACCCCTCGATAGACTTTTCAGTTATTTTTATTGTTAGGATATGAGTTTTTAGGGTTTTAATGTTACGATTCAGGGATTTTTAGGGTCTTAAGGTTTAAGATTTTAGAGAAAAATTAATGGACTATATTTTAGGGTTAATTAATTAGAATAATTTTAAGTTTAGGGTTTTAAAATATATATCAGCAAAATAAAAATTATTTGAAATTTTTTACATTAGTATTTGGCAAGATAATTTTGAGAAGACGTTTTTGAACAAATAGTGACCAAAACGCTTCAAGCAAGATGCACTGTCAACAAGAGTACTGAAAAAAGCGCACACGTGGACGCTTTTTTACTACAGTAGTATCTGGCAAGATAATTTTGAGAAGACGTTTCTAAACAAATAGTGACCAAAACGCTTCAAGCGGGATGCATCACAAGAAGGGAAAAAAAAGCTCCCACGTGGGACGCTCTTTTACTCTGATGAGTCTCGGCAAAATAATTTTGAGAAGACGTTTCTTAACAAATAGTGGCCAAAACGCTTCAAGGGATGTACCGGCAAGAGTATCGAAAAAGCTCCGCAGATACGCTCTTTTGCTACTGATGAGTCTCTGGCAAAATAATTTTGAGAAGACGTTTCTGAACAAATAGTGACCAAAACGCTTCAAGCAGGATGCACTGTCAGCAAGAGTACTGGAAAAAGCTCCCACATGGTCGCTCTTTTGCTACAGTATTCTAGCAATCATTAGACTATAAATGAGCCAAATTCATTCTCAGGTTGCATAACATAAATTGAGGCAAAATTAAAATAGAAACTGAAGATGAATGAACGTATTAATGTTGTTATTTACTACAATGGTGAGGCTTGTGACACCGAAAATGGTGTTGTTTTTTTATCGGAGAACACAGCGCGACTGGGTTTTAACCGGAACATAGATTTGACAGAATTTTGCAAAAGAATTAGGCGTAAAATCTTCAGAACAACGCCAATTAAAGTTCAGTCTATTAAGTATAGATTTTACGCTTCGGTTGATTCGGTGAGATATGACTCATTCGACATCAAAGGTCCTCGGAGCTTGGAGGCAATGGTGGAGACTCATCTTGCTAGTGGATCACCCTATCTTGAGGTATATGTACAATTTTCATTGCCAATTGATCTTTCTTCGACTTCAACATCTACTGTTGTTCAAGGGGAATTCATGACCCCAAGCCGACACTCTATTAATGTAACACCCCCTACCCGTATCCATTGCTGGAATAAAATATGAGGCATTACCGACTAAGACGGAATACTCATGGACAATTTAAGCCATTTATCGCTCAAATACGAAATTGACTATAAAAGTTTCTTTACACATATAGTGCACTTGAGGTGCACCATTCCATAATTACGAATGAACACATTTATCAAACATATGTCATGTTTTTATATATATCATAGTCTCATATTTCCATGTATCAATTACCATCATTTCCTCATATTTCGACAAATACGTGTAACAATTCATAAACATGCAATTCACTAACCCTTCCCGCTAATCACAATTTAAAGTGACAAATCACTTATTGAGCCCAATTTCAATGTTCACTACAATCTATCATATAAATTTGGATATACGTATCCACCAATAAATTCCATGTACGGTATCATCATCTCATATTTCCACATATGTTACTTTACACATTATGAACTCAAATAACATATACAAGACATACCAATGTATTTCAAATACGTTTCATAATATTTCATTTAGAATTAAGATTATTTCATATTAAAACTCTTCTCATTAACTCATTTGGAATACCAATTCATACAGATAATAGACTCAATGATGTACAAATATATAATCACAAATGAACTCATTCGTCAACCAAGTTCTACGTTCATGTCTTATCAACTCGTATTTCCTTATATCACATAATATATATATCATGATTTCCATTCCTTGATATTTTTCCATATTTATCCCATTGAATTTCTTGGAATTTTGATGGATTTTTAGAGGTACACTTTAGTGTACAAATCCAGTCCGTCAATTCAAGTTCATGTGGGCACATTTCCATTTCAGAGAGCACACTCCCATGAAACCTCATCCTTAAACAGAAGAGAGATTATCCTTATAGCGGGATTACCAGTCCGAGCTAAATCCTCAGAATATAAACTCATAGAGTATTGTCGGGATTACGGTCTAGGCTAAATCCATTACTCTAATGAGCTTGGATCTGAATTACCGATCAAAGCTAAATTGGACCTAATTTGGATTACCGTCCGTGCTAAATCTATTTTCCACATATTATTCGGAGGGCTATATCAGGATCACCCGTCCGGCTAGATCCTTTTCACACATATTCTTCGGAGGGCTATATCGGGATAGGATCACCCGTCAAGGCTAGACCCTTTTACCGTCAATTCTTTTCGAGATCCATCGAATTTTCCTTTCATTCAACCGGATTTCTTCCCTTTTATCAAATATATCAATGTTTCATCAACTTTCATACAATGAACATTCAAATTATATTCATATCAATAACATACATTTCAAGCATTTAAGAATATAATTCAAGTTACATGAACTTACAATTCGATTTTTATACCATAACGATGATCTTAGTTTCATAATAAATATTTGAAATAAAACATTATATCATTTCTACCTCAACGTTTATCAATTATAATCGAGCATGTGATCAATTTATACACAAGTCATTCATTTATTATTTTTCCTCCTCCTCCTCTCCATCCACATCCTTAGTATAAACAACACACTTGTAAGTAACATTATCTATAATTTTCACTATTTATTTATGTGAATATTCAAGCTGTCCATCCGTGTCATAGTCACTAAATTATTTTTATCTTGAGCTACAGAATTCCAAATTAAGATCTGTAAATTTTATTTGAAACTAGACTCACGTATCTTCTTACCATAATATTTCCAAAATTTTTGGTATGGCCAATTAGTACAGTTTATTAGTTAAGTTCTCCCCTATTACACAGTCCTACTGCTCTGACCTCTCTTCACTAAAAATCAATTATCTCATAGTAAAATTTTCATATAGTGTTTACAATTATTTCTAATGAAAATAGGCTCACTAAAGAATACTGAAATATAAATTATAACGCATAGTTCTTTTTGTACAATTTTTAGTGAATTTCTAAAGTAAGAACAGGGGCTCACTAAGTTATTCTAAACCAGTCTTACCAAAATTTAAATATCTCAAAATGTAGACTTCCTTTGCTTTCTATGTTTCTTTTATATGAAAATAGACTCAACAAGCTTTAATTCTATATCTCACTCAACTTCTAATTCAATTTATACCATTTTTGATGATTTTTCAAAGTTAGACAACTACTGCTGTCCAAAACTACTTTAGTATAACATGTTGATTTCTATTTTGTCTCAAATTCCACATTTCATACAATTCAATCCTTGCTCAATTAACCCCTCAATTGAGCTAATTTTCTCATTTAATACTTTTCTATCGTTTTAAACTACTTCATAACCTTTGAAAATCAGAATTTTAACACTAGGCCTTAATTTCAACTCTTTCACAATTAGGTCCTAAAACTAATTTCCATCAATTTTACTTGATAAAATCATCATATAACAAAATTAAAGCTTCAATTCAATATTTATTCATCACATTCTTCCAGCACTAATCCACATCAACTTTAAAAATTAGCCATAGAATCAAAACTAATGACATAGTAAGTTGGATCCAATTGTAAAAGTCTAAAACATAGAAATTTTAAGGAGAAAGCAAGAATTAAACTTACATGAAGCTTGAGTATGAAAACCAGCTTGAAACTCTCTCCCATGGCTGTTTTTCAGCTGAAGAAAATGAAGAGAAATGAAGAGAATTCTAGATATTCCAATTTGGTCCCATTTTTATTTAACTAATTTTGGCAATTTTCCAATTTTGCCCTTATTTCACCCATTTCCTGATTTTTCTCAGCTATTGCCGCCCAAAATATCTCCTTTGGCTTATTTTAACTTTAGATCCTTCCTCATTTGACAATTAATCTATTTAATCTTTCTAGCAACTTTTACACCTTTTCCAATTTAGTATTTTTATTTAATTAACCACCCAAACGTCAAAATTTTCTAACGAAATTTTAATACTAACTTATTGACATTCCGTAAATATTCCGTAAATATTCATAAAATACTTATGACTCGGTTTATAACACCGAGATCTCGATACCTCTTTTCTCGATTTTTGACCAAATAAATCTTTATAAAACATAATTTACTATTTTAAAAATATTTTAAAAGCTACATTTGACTTGTAAATATTAAATAATATGGTCTATGAGTTCATTTGTCGATTTGGTGGTCTCGAATCACTATTTACGACACCACCGAAATTTGGGCTATTACGCTTAATGGGAGGTAGAATACTAAGTGCCCGTGTTTGGTGGTAGTATGGAAAACACAACCTCCGCACGACACTTGGTTGGTCGATGAGACATGCATATCCTTCCTTCGACGTTCGATGCTGGAAATACGTATTGGGGAACGTCATCAACTTCTAATGGTTGGCAATCCACATATGATTGGGAACGTTACGAAAGTTGTTTAAGAAGGGATAATGTACTCCCCACGACATCCACCGGCGAGGGGCCCTCGTTCGTTACAGATGGTGGTGGGTCGGATGATGAGTTAGATGTGGATCCACCTCGAGAGCCCGGCCCCGATGGTGCGGAAGTTGTATTATTTTCTGAACCGGAGTGATAGGCAACCTCCGATATTCACTTTATTCGGTCGCGTTGCCCCGCAAATCTCCCAATACAATTTTGCTAGCACGCAGACCCCCAACTCAATTCACCAGCTGCTCTAAAATCAACGAGTTTCAGTAGTCACCTCAGATATATGAGGTTTCGTGAAAAGTTCAGCATCAGATAGCCTCCAATCATCTCAAGAATGTATACTCGAGCATACCATATTTTTTCTATTTCGCTCAAATCATTATTCGGCTCCAAGAATGTGTCTCGTAACCAGCCCATCTCGATCCGACCTCTGTAAATGTTATCCAAAATAGCACCCAAAAGCTCGTGGCATACGGCTGCCTAATCACCAGAATTTGCGGACTTGGTGACTACATATCTAACACCCCTTACTCGAATTCTATGCCGAAGCCGGGCACGAGGCATTACCGGACTTCATTTACTTAAATCGCACAACTTCAAACCCAACTTGACATTTCCCTTTCATCATCACAACACATGTTATTAAGGACCTACAAGGCCTTAAACATACATACGAGGGATTTCGAAACCCTACCGAAAACTTTTACGATCTTAAAATTTCTTTCATCTAATCAAGGGCTACACGCCCATGTGTAATGGGACACGCTCGTAGGGTTAGATCGTGTGGTTACACACACCCATGTCCCTACCTCGTGTATAAAAAATTGGTAAATTTGTTTATGTCACACGACCTAAGAACACGCCCGTATTCTACACCCGTGGTGAACACTGACCATTTCACACGGCCTAGGTACACGCCCGTGTAGCTAGCCCGTGGTCCAATCTGACTTAAAACACTAACATGTAGGGGACACACGGCCTATTAACACACCCATGTGAGTTGACCGTGTGTCACACATGGCCTAGACACACGCCCGTGTATCTACTCGTGTGGACCAACTCAAGGCTATTTTCCAAGCCATTTAGCCACCCTATCTTGCTTACATTCTAACACCATCACATAACATCACATAGCATCAATATAACTCTTGAATTAAACACATTTAATTCATACAAATGAAATTTTCGTCCCAAACACAAGGGAGAACTATTTTTAGCACAATTACAATCGACTTAAGCCATCATCTATGGCTATTCACAACCAAATCATAAACTCTTTTGGCCAACACATTTGGCTATATTAACTATGACTTAATCAACTTTAAAAGATATCCCTATACATGCCATAACTCATAAGGACTTGAAATCTCATACCAAGTGTTTGCTCGATAGTGTGAAAACATCTCCGGCGGTCTCCAACCCGAGCTAACTAAGTTAACCTATAAGAGATGAGAAAGGAAGAGGAGTAAGCAATAATGCTTAGTAAGTTCATACGCATATAACAATCAACTATTGATATTCATTGATTTTACGCTACCACAAGGTATTATAATGCGTCGTTGAAAGCACCAAAAATATCCTATTCCCTACAAAATAACGAAAAAGAACAGTAAAGGGGAAGTAGGGTCGAATCCTCAAGGACCAGATTATACGAATGCTTGTTTCTCAGAATCATGGGCAGAATCGTCCCCAAGAAAACTGCGTTCCTAAAAAAAATAAAAAAATAACAGAATTAAAAGTTAGATCTAGAAAAGAAAATAAAATAAAAACAGAATTGAGAAGTCTAATTAGAATTGCAAAAATTAAAAATAGGAAATAGAGTTGAGATAAGGAAATTCTTATGGGGAGATTCCAGCCTCCAGTTGCATCGATCCACCTTGGGTTCAATCCTTGGCTTTTAGATGATCCTTCTCAAACCGAATAAGCCAGTTATAGTGGAAGAGGGCGCCTACGACCACGAGCTCCAAGGATTAAGACTTTGATTTAGTGGAACCTGACTCTAGCCTGCAATCGCTTTGTAGAGTCATCTATGCTAGATCAACATTTCTCAATGGTGAATCCCATGCCATTTTGTCTCTTGGGCTCGCCAATCTCTGACGCAGTAAGCTAACGAACCGACTATGCAATCCTTCCAAAACATACAAAGCGGCCGTCTTTGCATAAGTTGAAAAGTTTACTTCTTAAGGGACCTGGATGGAAGGCCACCAGAAAAGTGAGAAACGATGAATATCCTGTTGAGAAGGCTAAGTGCAAATTCTAAACCTCAAGAACTCTTTTTGGGGATTTTCGGCAACCTTTGGCAAGATGGGTTTTAGTGGCTCATGGTTGTGGTGGAAAAGAAAATAAATATATAATAAAAATAGAGATTTTATTAAAAGGAAATATGGAAAGAACAAAATACTTATTGGGAGAGTGTTTACAGAAAAAAGATCAACCCGCATTTGAGTCACCTCTCCTCTTATTTATAGTGCTAAGATAGATAGACTAATCCTACTCAAATTCCTAAAGATAACTACAAATAATCAAAGATAAATAAAGATAAATAAAATAAATCTTAAAATTAAATAATCCTTAATAATTATCTTAATATTAATTATCCTAATATAATCAAAATAGAGTCTAGTAGAATAAAAACTCTTCTTTTTGCATTTCAACCCTTGTGTCCTCCATGCTTGCACTTTTGGCACTAACTTTTCTCCATGTCTCACATTGGCCCATTTTATCTCTAAAGCTCTAAATTCACGCTTTTGGCCCTTAATTTCACTTTTGCCTCTAATTTAATCCCTATAAGATAAAATATCATAAATAGCTCAAATTAGCAGGATCATACTCAGAATAAATACATAATTAATACATAAAAATACGTTATTCTAGAGTATTATCAAATTTCCCCTACTTAGCCCATGCTTGCCTCAAGTATGGTTCTTATCTACTGTGAAAGTTAGATTCTGCCATAAAAGAAGTACCACTCCAAAGTTTCATAAAAAGTAGTCAAAAATGCATATGAAAAATAAAGAAAACCCTAAGCTTACTTTAAGTAAAACAGAAAAAGTTTTCAATTAATACAGACATTAATATCAACTTGAATTATTTCATGGAAATTAGGTAAATTACTAAACCTACCAAGACACCCCCTTTGTTTCTTCCTTTAGTCCTAAATTTTGTTTGCACATATTTTTTTCCGTTTTTTTAAAATAAAATAGAGATTATTTATTTACTTAGGAATATATTGAACCTTTTGATGCGCAGAGAGATGACAGCCCAAGCACCTCACCCCGGTTACTCAGCCCAACATACTCCTAAAAATTACTTATTTTCGGTTAGTAGAGTTTTACCCATCACGTCACACAACCTTTTGACGTGAAGTAGAATGACAACCCAAGCATCCTACCCCGGTTACTCAGTGAGTCACGTTTTGAGCCGCACTCATAACCTTGGTTAGCGGAGTTTTACCTATCACGTCACACAACCTTTTGACGCGAAGTAGAATGACAACCCAAGCACCCTACCCCGATTACCCAGTCAGTCATGGCCTAAGCTGTACTCTTAACCATGGAAAAATGTATTAACAATTAAACGAAATTTAAATTTTTGAGAACTTAGGAAAAACAATTTAAGTGTCAAGAATAAGTTTCAATAATCACCTAATATCCATGAACATAAATTAAGCTTGCAATCATTTTAGTGTTCACTTTATATTAAACTTGATCAATTTCACGAAAAGTAAGATAGAGTTAACTCTATTAATCACAATTATTTTTAGGCGAATAAAAATAAAACAGTGGAAATGGCATCAATTATGGGAAAAATCATAATTTCCTCAGTAGGCAAGAATCATGCTTGTGGGGCAATTAGTAGGCAATTCTTGGTCAAAATCTTGGGCATGAAAAGAGGCAAAATATTCTTTAAAAAATATGGACAAAATGGAGCCTCAAGCAGCAAACACAAATCACATCAGAAGACGACAGTAATACGAAGAGTACCTCCCCCTACTTAAAACACATTGTCCTCAATGTGGATGCAAAAGAAATAAATAAGTAGAAAAGTTTAGAAAAACTCCCGTGTAGCTACTGTCGATTGTGGAGGATGGCAATGAGTTCGGTTAGTTACTGGCCAAAAGTGTCAAGTCGAGCCTCAATGCGCTCTAAGCGTTGCTCAACAGTCGAATGAGGTTGGGCTTGAGTGCTGGCGCGTCATTTTGATTTTGTTGTTGTAACATCACGAATTTGGGCCTAGAAGAATTGGGCTTATTGGGCCTTGGGCACGGGAGCGTTTAAAATTTTTGAGAACAAGAGAACGGCTTTAGTGCTAGTTGGACCTATTAGGTGAGTGATTTTGGAACGTTATAGGGTTTCTATGAAGTCCTGGGTTCAAACTTTGGCTTTAGGAAAATTTTGGTTTTAGGTGAAAAAAACCTGGGAGTTGGTAGGTAGGCTTTAAAAATAAAATGTGGGAAAAAATGACAAGTGGAGTGTGTGGTGTAGTGGCAAAGTGACGCCACTTAAGGAGCAAGGGAGTGACGCCACAAAGAAGGAAGGAGGGTGCTTGCATTTTAGTTTTCTTTTTAAATGGATTTTTCAATTTGGCCATAGGACTTAGACATAAGAAAGTGAGTGGTCTAGTGGTAAGGCGTCATTAAGGGTGCAAGGGAGTATTTATTTTGCGGATTGGACGAGAAGAGTTTGAGTTAGATTTAAACTCTGCTAACGGAGGGATCCCACATCGATAAGATACAAAGAAGGAAGGTGAGAAGCTAGCTATATATAAATCCATTCTATGAGGAGAGTTAATATACCTTGGTGGGCGTTTGGTGTGCACTCAGAGGATAATCGCCAATAGTAGCAAAGGAAGGGCTACTAGAACGTGAGGTACACAGTAAGGTTACGGTGAAGTTTCGATTTTGATAAGTGTATATTAAGTTATGATTAATCGTTAGTTGATGTCGATTGTAGGTTCGTGGCTAAGGGGTTTACAAAGACGCGAGGTTACAGTGTGTACAAAAACTACATACACAAAATCGGCAAAGTCGAAAGTTATTAAATGGTTCAGATGGGCCCCGAGGCTAAGTTTGATGAAATGGTTTGGTTGGTTATCTGAATTGAATTAGTCATGCATGATACATGAATTGATTTGTTTTGGGCCTAATAGGCCATATGATGAGATTTGGGCCTAATGGGCCGTAAGAGAGTGATTTTGGCTTATGGGGACGTAGACATATATGTAAGGGTTTATGGACCTTAGGCTTAGTTTGAATAACTCGTAAATTTCATAAGACTTAATTCTAATTAAACATGCCTGTGAACAAGTCGCTGGGTTAGGGTGTGGCAACGGGCATACGCATGTCTAGGATTGGATCTAGGGAGAGCTTGGTACTTAAGTGGCCCTAGTGGCCCACCTCTTCTTTTCTAGAAACCTACCTAGTGCGTAGTGTTTGTTCACTTTAGCCACGAGGACTTGTTGATGGGCCAAAGTTCATAGCTAAAACCCGAAAGGGACCGAAATACCCCGACTTGCAAAATTAACAAAGTACCCTAGATTGCGAAATTACCTAAATACCCTTAATTTGTGAAATTACCAAAATACCCCCAGTTTGTAAAATTAATGAAATATCCTCAATTTGTGAAATTACCGAAATACCCTCGATTTGCGAAATTACCAAAATACCCCTAATTTGTGAAATTATCGAAATACCCCTAATTTACGAAATTATAAAAATACCTTTGTAGGGTAAATTACGAAAATACCCTTGGTAGGTAAATTATGAAAATACCCTTGGTAGGTAAATTACGAAAATACCTAAATTACAAAAATACCCTTGGTAGGTAAATTATAAAAATGCCCCTGATAGGTAAATTACGGAAATACCCTCGATAGGTAAAATGACCGATATGCCCCTAGAGGGCAAAAATGATGAAAACGCCCCTACATGTTATATGATTATTCTTGTATGTGATTTATGATTGTTATCGTTTTATTATTATTGTATGTTGCATTCATGTGTTATTATGTTGCATGGGGATGGGATTATTCGAAGGGAAGTGCAGATATGATCGCATGGTCGCTGACGATTGTGGATCCACCAAGGCTTTTAGCCACCGAAAGAGCCTATGTTTGCACCGATAAGTTAGTGCCGAAAATCGGTGCTACATAAGGAGTGCAAGGATGGGTGGGTCGATTAAATCTCCACAAGAGTGTATGGGTTGGACGAGAGAGACGTGCGTGGTTGGTATGGGCATTAATGCATTGCATATGTGGTTTTATTTAAGATGGGCTCAGCCCGAGATAAATATGATTTGTGACATTTATGGGTTAAGGCCCAATCGAGGCTTTTATGGGCTAAGGCCCAATTGCCACCACATCGAAATAGGCTTTACCGAACTATTGTGATTCATGTTCTTATTGATGAGGGTTATGCACACCGAGTTTTTGTAAACTCACACCCTCTTTTAATTTTTTCTCGTGTAATCCTCGAGAAGTGGTTCGACGTGCTAGAGGACTCGGAGGTGGCCACACTACAAGCGATTTTGGACTCTAGTATTTTACTTATTTTAACTTGGGTTAATATTTTGTAATAAGGCCTCTTAAATTCGGTTTTTGTTTTGGATTTTAGTTTATTGTGTTTTAAATCTGTTAAACTTTGTATCACGGTTTTCAAAACAATATCGCTTTAAAATACTACGCTTTCGCGAATAGGTCGTAAACATCACGTTTTCATAAGTCAGTTGTTTTAATTAAGTTTCCGCAACAAACAAAGTTTTTTTTAGGTAATAACTTTTTAATAAATGTCAATTAATAATAAACCAACGCAAACTGGGACTTTAGTTTTTAATATCAAGAAAGGTTTTCAAATGGAACCATGGTTTCTCAAAAAGCACCCCAATGTGACAGACCAAATTTGGGCCTAACTTCTAGGCCGGGTTTGGGGTGTTACAGCTGTCAAAAGACTCGTTCGGATGGGGTGGAACGAACACCATGAGGGACAAAGTGAAAGGATGATAGAGTGCCAATAAGGAGCCCTATTGAGTCGAGGCATCGAGCGTCTAAAGGATCGGCCTGACAAGCAACATGTAAGTCTGAAATAGGAGCGTTAGAACCATGCAGAGAAAACAACAGTTGTGTAATAAGAGATCCTAAAATTAGAGGGCGCTTAGCTTTGATAACATGCTCAAATTGAAGTGCAAACCAATAACCCAAATTAACCGGACGACCGGTATACATATACCACAAAAAGAATAATTCTGTCTTTGAGACGGTGGTCAGAGCATCTAGACGGCCTGAGAAATTGTAAGCTAAATAACGGTGTATGTAACATAAGGCAGGGTCACGAGACCATAAATCCTTTGATGTTTTTGGGCTATACATAGATTCGACATTATTAGTTAGCAAAGTAAAGTCCTCGATAGCCTTAAAACCAGTAGGAAATTTACACAAACTATTCTGAAAATTCGGAGACATAGCATACTTTTTAGTTACGAAAGATAAAGCAATATTAAATTCAATAAGAGATCAGCTATACATGGTACCTAATAACTTGAATTTGAAAACACTGGTGTATCTAACAAAATGTGACCGTGCCGATGAAATTGAAAAGTAGAATAAAATTCTAAAACAAGTTCATAATAGGCAGAATGAGGCACATCAAAATTTCCAACCCAGCCAATATTTTTGAATTAATCTATAACAGTAGTTTCAATATGTAAAACAGCTAAAACAGGTATCGACAGGCATTTACAAGGTATTATCATTTTATGTCGAAGAAAATCATACATGTTCCGATCAATATCAGAAGTAAAAGTAAGGTTACCGTGCAAGTGGGCCTCCGGGGGTAAGACATTGACGCGAGAATGGTAGGTTCGGCTATGAGAAGGCATTGGGTGGTGCTCGTTAGTTAGTGTCGAGGAGTGGACAGTATCATTCGAAGAGGAGTCGGAGGTCGCTTCGACAGTTCGGGCCACGCGTCGTGGTGGTTGACGGCTTTGTGGTGGTTTGGTGTCAGAGGAGGGGTCGGAGGTCGCTTCGACCATTCTGGTCACGGCCGATGCGATGGTTCAGGTGTTGCATGGCATGACAATGGTAGGAGGGCTAACACGTGATCGGCACGTGAAGGCATGGTTGTCGACGACTCGTGGTCACCGTGTGGAGGAGTTGTCGAACGGTGCAAAAGAGATGGTATGGGTGTTGATGGCCCACCCATCGACGCGATGGTTGGACGACTTGTCCCTGAGGGCGATGATGCGGTGGACCCGACGGCTTGTGCGGCAACCATAGAGGAAGAGGGCGCGAGGGAGTTCGAAGGAGAGGTAGTTGGTGTTGGAGAGGAGATTTACGGTGGTGAGGAAGAGGAGAGAGAGGAGACGCCGGTCAAGTTGACGGCTTAAGGTGCAGAGAGGCGGTGACAGTGCGAGTTGACTACGAAAGTGGGATCGACGGCGGCGCATCTCCGAGTGCGCACCATTACGAATGACGAACGGCGATGGTAGGGGTGAGAGAGCGATTTCGGCGGCTAAGAAATTGGGTGAAGTAAATTTGGGAAAATATTTTAGGTTTTTGGGGTTTTATTTGGCTGAAAAAAGGTGTTTGGTTGCATGTTTTGGGGTTCTAGGGCTGGAATATGACTGTTTGGCTGCAGGGATATGACATTCTGGGTTGGAATAGAATCTAGAATAGGGGCTATTTGGAACCGTGGATAGGGTTGTTTGGCTCTATTTTTCTGACTTTTCTATTTTTTCTTCGTATTTTTGCTCCATTTTACTTAGACTGAAGAAGGAAAATTTATTAATATTTAGAAATAAAGTAATAAATAAAATACTAATAAAATGAAATAAAATAATAAATACTAATGAAATAAAATAATAAATACTAATAAAATAATGATTAAAAAAATAAAGGTTGGGTTGCCTCCCAACAAGCGCTTGTTTAACATCGCTAGCTTGACGCCTCAACTAGTATTAGAGCTATTTCAACTGAATTCTTTCGTCCGTATGGGCTCGAAAATTCTCCTTTTTTAACATATCCACCATATTTGGCTTTAATCATCTTTGCGTGCCTTTCAAAGGGTTAATCCCTTTTAGATTGGCTATGGTCTCCTCATTCTCCAAAAATGTGCACTTGAGATGTTTGGGAAATGGTTTTAATTCTAGATCTGGTGCCTGCACAACAGAAGATAGAAATTTAGTATCCTTAGGAGCCAATAATTTATTAACAGAAGAATCATCAAACATCATTTTAGATTTATCTCCAAAAGATGACTCAAAAGTTTGTTCCACTAATGAGTTAATTATGTCGACAGGGTTTACGTCCAAGACTTCACTTGGGTGGCTAATAGTGCCATAAACGTTAAACTTCACGATCTACCCATCAAACTCCATCGTGAGGGTTCCACTCCGTACGTCAATCTTAGTATTTGTAGTACTAAGGAAAGGTCACCCCAACAAGATATCTGAAGACCCAAGAGCATTATCCTCCTCCATTTTTGTCACATAAAAGTCCGCAGGGAAGATAAGTCCATTGATTTTGACTAATACATCCTTACGGACTCATTCGAGATACATAACAGACATGTCTGCCAACTGAATGATAACACCTATTTTTGTAAAAAAACCCGCATTAAGTGATTCATAAAAAGAAAAGGACATGACATTTATGGAGGCCCCTAATTCATACATAGCCTTCTTAATTCCTAAATGACCTATTTTGCATGGTATTGCAAACATGCCCCTATCCTTACATTTTGCCGGCATTTTTTGCTGTAACACTGCGGACACATTTTCACCAACATTTACCCTTTCATTACCTGTTAACTTTCGCTTGTTGGTGTAAAGCTCTTTAAGAAATTTAGCATACCTCAGTATTTGCTTGATGGCATCCAATAATGGAATGTTGATCTCGACATTCCTAAATGTCTCGAGGATCTCCTTGTCCTCCTTATCTCTTTGATATTCGTTAAATCGTTCTGGAAATGGAGGTTGGATTTTAGGCAGTGGAGGTTTCGGTCGAACCTGTTAGTCTTTCTCGGGTTTTTCCTGGGCGATTTCTTAGTCAAGATTCTTATCGGGAATAGGTTCTAGTACCTTACCACTTCGTAATGTCACTGCATTCGCCTTTTACCTCGAGTTCAGCTCTGTTTGTGATGTCAACTTCCTTGAGAACTTATTTTCTCAATTGATGTGGTCAACTCCCTTATGGATGCCTCAATTTTCTGTTGAAAATCAAGCATATTAGCTACTAATTTATTAACCAAAGTTTCTAAAGAGTTACCTGAATTTTGCAGCTGTTGAAGAGGTCGGTTTGGTATGACTGGTTATATCGTGGGTTGGCACCATAACTTAAGTTAGGGTGATCCCTCCATCTTGAGTTGTAGGTATTAGCGTAAGGGTCATATCGTCTCTGTGGTGGCCTAGGAAATTTCCACAGTATCCAGATGGGCCATGGATCATCATATAAACTAGGATACACATTAGTTGCATGGTCAGGTGTAGCACATATTCCGCACAACCGGGCTGTCTTCATTTTTTCTAAAATAAGAAAATTCATCATATTAGTAAGTCTATCAACTTTATCCTTTAAGGTTGAATTACTTAGCTGGTGAACCCTTCTAGGGGGTTCAGTATTGGCTCGAAATTGTTGAGCATTTGCAGCCATTATGGAGATTAAGTCCCTTGCTTGTTAGGGAGTTATGTTGACCAATGCTCCTCCACTAGCGGCATCTACCATATTCATCTCCATTGGTTTTAAACCTTCGTAAAAGTACTGGAGGAGAGATTGTTCTGTTATACCGTGTTGTGGGCAGCTCGCACACAACTTCTTAAACCGTTCTCAATAATCGTAAAGAGTCTCTACTTCTTTCTGCCTTATTCCCACGATCTCCCTTCTCAGCTCAGCTACTCTAGATGCTGGGAAAAACCTGTTGAGAAATAAACGAGATAAATCAACCCAAGTAGTAATAGATCCAGGAGGTAAATAGAATAATCATTCCCTAGCTAAATCTGCCAGAGAAAAAGGGAAAAAGCGTAATTTAATTTGATCCTCAGTTACGCCTTGAGGTTTTATACTCAGACAAACCATATGAACTCCTTCAAATGTTTATGGGGTTTTTTATTTTGTAACCCTCGGAAGGTTGGCAGCAACTAAATTAACCCTGACTTTAATTTAAAATCAGTATCCATAGTCAGGGTTGTGCGATACCATCAACAATATTATAACGGTTGGCAGCAACAGTGGTTGTTCTGTCAGAGCTTAGGCCAGTTGTCGAATTGTTTGAGCCATTGGTTGATGTGCCAAATTTGGGTTTTCGTTAACCCTAGCGTTAAGCGCTTCTTTTGGGAAATCGAATTCTACTTTTTTGCCTTCAAAAGTTTGAGTAGGTTTTTGTTAACCCTAGACTCTGCTTCATCGTCGATTCTGATTTCTGGCGGTGGATTACTTTGAGTCTCAACCACTACTGACTGCTTTTTCCTTAGCTTTGTTTCCTTGTGATTAGCTTTTGCAGTCTTTTTAATCTCCGAGTCAAACGCAAGAGTGCCTTGAGTAGATCTGGTTATAGAAAACAAAAAAACAAGATTAGTACGTTACCGGTCCCCAGTAACGGTGCCAAAAATTGATGCGTCATTGAAAGCATCAAAATACCCTATTCCCTACAAAATAATGAAAAAAAATAGTAAAGGGGAAGTAGGGTCGAATCCTCAGGGACCGAATTATACTAATGCTTGTTTCTCGTAATCTCGCGTAATCGTGCCCAAGAAAACCTCGTTCTGAAAAAATAAAAAATAATGTAATTAAAAGTTGGATCTGGAAACGAAAATAGAATAAAAACAGAATTGAGAAGCCGAATTGGAATTGCGAAAATTAAAAATAGGAAATAGAGTTGAGATGAGGAAATTCTTATGGGGAGATTCCAGCCTCCAGTTGCCTCGATCCGCCTTGGGTTCAATCCTTGGATTTTAGATGATCCTTCTCAAACCGAATAAGCCAGTTATAGTGGAAGAGGACGCTTACGACCACCAGCTCCAAGGATTTAGACTTTGATTTGGTGGAACCTGACTCTAGCCTGCAATCTCATTTGTGGAGTCATTTATGCTAGATCAGCATTTCTTAATGGCGAATCCCATGCCATTTTATCTCTTGGGCTCGCCAACCTCTGACGCAGTAAGCTAACGATGGGTTTTCGGCAACCATTTACGGATTCTAAACCTCAAGAACACTTTTTTGGGATTTTCGGCAACCTTTGGCTAGATGGGTTCTAGTGGCTCATGGTTGTGGTGGAAAAGAAAATAAATATATAATAAAAATAGAGATTTTATTAAAAGGAAATATGGAAAGAACAAAATATTTATGGGGAGAGTGTTTACAGAAAAAAGACCAACCCCCATTTGAGTCACCTCTCCCCCTATTTATAGTGCTAAGATAGATAGGCTAATCCTACTCAAATTCCTAAAGATAATTACAAATAATCAAAGATAAATAAAGATAAATAAAATAAATCCTAAAATTAAATAATCCTTAATAATTATCTTAATATTAATTATCCTAATATAATCAAAATAGAGTCTAGTAGAACAAAAACTCTTCTTTTTTGCATTTCAACCCTTGTGTCCTCCATGCTTGCACTTTTGGCACAAACTTTTCCCCATGTCGCACTTTGGCCCATTTTATCTCTAAATTTACGCTTTTGGCCCTTAATTTCACTTTTGCCTCCAATTTAATCCCTATAAGATAAAATATCATAAATAGCTCAAATTAGCATGATCATACTCAGAATAAATACATAATTCATACATAAAAATATGTTATTCTAGAGTATTATCAGTTTTACTCTTAAATTCATGGTTACCTACTCAATCATTTTTGAAGCTTACTCATTTTGTCTCTTACCACATTCTAACCATGGCACAGCCAAACGCTTATGTTAATTAGCATACATCCTGTACTTGCCACTGCATAATTATATAAAACAACACATCAAACATTTTTTCTTCCATAAGCCACTCAAACTACCAATCACTCGATGGTTTTGCACTTAGCCCACCCTCAAGAATAATTACGTTGGTATCGCACTTAGCCCACCCTCAAGAATAATTACGGTGGTATCGCACTTAGTCCACCAAATGATATTATAATTGATGGTATCGCACACAGCCCACCGTTAATAATATTGTTGATGGTATCGCACACAACCCATCGCTAACAATTAATAATGTGGTATCGCACATAGCCCACCGTTATTATACACTCATAGACAGTTATCCACATGCATTTCTCTATTTCAAATGTTCATCCGGGAAGATCTTCACACACTACCATTTTTACTTAGCTTTCTACGATAATCGTTTGCATTCACGCAATGCATTACTAATTATAACTTATGCAACCAAGGTGCATCATTTACACATAACCCACTGTGGTTTCATTATATACCGTATTTATCTCAATTCAGTTCTAGCACATACTTGTATCTCTCGTGGTACAACCACATTCATTCTTATTTTCAACATACTTGTTGAATCACTCAAATTGTTAAATAACACTCTTGAGTCTCATACACATAATGTCACATTGACATTATACCCCCGATAGGGTCTTACATGATTTAACATATCGATGCCATGTCCCTAACATGGTCTTATACGAAGTCCCACACCGAGGCCATTTTCTAAATATGGTCTTATACGAAACCTTAATTACCATCGTATCATGCTATTTGTATTTCCACTATTCATGGTTTAAATCAAGACTTTCATTTCTTGACATCACATCAAAACGTATTTAACGTATACATGGAGGTAATAAAAAATTCATACAACATCAAAATATTAAAAATACTTCACTTAGAGTTGTACAATTTAATACATGAACTTACCTCGATACCGAAAAGGGTAAAAAAGAAATCTATTTGTCCACGTTTCTCTTTTCTCCCGTTCTAAGTTCGAATCTCTTTTTCTTGATCTAGAACAATAGAATTTTACTCATTTAATCACTTATAAATCATAATACATCATAATCTACACTTAGGCAAAAATGACTTTTTTGCCCTTATACTTTGGCAAAATTATGATTTTTCCCCTAGGCTCGTAAATCACTTTTCATCATATTTTCTTATCAAAAAAGCCTAGATGAACATTTAATTCTCTTACAACTATTCATAATTCAAACTATTTCATGTATTAATGAACAAATTATAACATTTGCATCTTAGTCCTAATTAGGTGTTTTCATGACAACACCTTTCACAAAAGTTGTTTCTCATCTTCCCAACATTCATTTGCTTCCATAAAAACTCAGCAAACAACACAAACTCTCTCATGGAAAGTCTCTAGACTTTCAACCATCTTGTAAAATAGTCCCCTCTTTAGAAAGCTTAGGCTTTGGGGACTCCAAAAGTATAAAAATTATCAACTAAAACCATCAAAATCACTTACTTGAAGAGAAAATGAGTTGCTAAAATTTTGAGCTTTCAAACACCGGTTTTTTGCTGAAAATTTCGGTGGAGAAGAGAAGAAAATAAAAAAGATGATAGCTTTTTGCTTATTTCATCTTATTTTATTCATTTATTCAACAAAAGTCACAAACTTTTGTCAAACTTTTAATTCCTTGTCCCCTTGATCGTCCATCTGTCTTAGGTAGGTGTAATTGCACTTTAAAGGCCTCCAATTTACATTTCATGGCTATTTAATACCTTTAGCCTATAGAATGAAACTTTCACACTTTATGCGATTTAGCCTTTTTCGCAATTAAGCATGAAATCGCTAAAATTAAAGCACGAAAATTTCCATACATCCTTATAAACATGTTATAACACATAAAATAACATGAAAATAATTTTCTCAAACCTCAGATTAGTGATCCCGAGATCACTGTTCGACTAGCCCCTAAATCGGGCTATTACAATTCTCCCCCTTAGGAATTTTTGTCCCCAAAAATCTTACCAGGAGAAGTTGCTCTTAACATTCTGAAACGTTTCCACTAACTCTTCAAAATCACAACTCGACTTATCCTCAAGTTTCTCTCACCAACAACCTTTAAGCTGTAGTACACAAGGTTGAAACACAACTTTGAGACCTAGATTACTCTTCCTACCGGGCACGTATACTCAGTAATCTTACAACTATGAACTCAGCACATCCCAGAATGATCTTTCGGGTCTTTATCGCATACTTCACTAAAATTTGGAAATCAAGTCACTTCAAATTTTAAATCTATTGTATTTTATCTCACCTTATCACTAGGATATTCACCGACTGTAATAGTCCTGACTTGCATGCTCTGAAAATTCAGCTTTTAGTGGTTAACTATTTCTGATCATAACTCAATCATATCGTGAAATGTACTTAATTATCAAAACATTTATGCGTATAACTGTACTTCTTCTTATTCTTGCATGAGTGGACATACTATTACTAAATCTCATACTAAAACTTCTGTATAAGCTCTGAATTCATCGACAATGGAAATCTTATCCGACCTGAATTTTAACATCTTAAACAAACTCATTCAAAGCTTATTTAAAATACCATTCACTATCTTACTTCTGAACTCCTTTGTTTCGAAAGGAAAACTCGTTTTACCAAATAAGGTCAATCAAGTAACTAACTCGCATTCTTAAACAAGGATCCTCCATCCAGACATCTGTACTATGTTCTCTATCTGAGAAGTATTTCAATAACTACACACACACCATTGTAATAGTTCAAGCCGTTTTCACTATTCCACTTTCAAATTTTTCTGTAACATTCAATATTTCAACTCATTCGAATTCAGAAAACACATATCATTTTCCATGGATCATTTCATAACATCGAATTCACAACACAGACACAAAAGTGGTCGTCTCAAGATCTCCGATTCAATAATTCCTTTCGACGTAACTCTAATCACCCAAAAATGTAAACCATTTTTTACATACTGGCATTAAAACACTTTTCAATTTATTCATTAGCGCGTTATTAAAATTCATAAACTCTTTTTCCTCGATTCAACTGAACTCGATATTAGAATTTTCAGTTAATGTAAAATCTGTAGATTCAGATTAATCCTTTAGCTAATTAGGTTACAGGTATATAAAGAGATAAACTATTTTAAGGAAGGAAATAATCCCTAAAAAGCGTAATTATCTTAAGAATCAAGAATTATGATTAACTTCTATTTACATAAGATTTCCTCAATAATCTATCCCTAATTCTAGGGATTCTAACACTCCCCTCAAGTTAGAGTGTAGATATTTATCAAACCCACTTGCCAACATGTTGTTCAAACATGTTTTTGTTTAAACTTTTGTCAACATATCTCGCAACTTTGTTGTCTGGTAGGTAGATAGGTAACACTCACTTCCCCTGAGTGTATTTTCTCTTTTATGAAGTGTCGGTCTATCTCGACATGTTTGGTACGATCATGATGCACAGGATTGTGAGCTATACTGACAGCAGCTTGGTTGTCACAATGCAGCTGTATAGGCTTATTTTAAGAAACCTTTAGTTCTCTCATCAGCCTTTGTATCCAAATTCCTTCACAAATACCTTGTACAAGTGCTCGATACTCAGCTTTTGCACTGTTGCGTGCTACCACAGACTGTTTCTTACTCCTCCATGTCATTAGATTACCCCAAACATAGTTGTAATAACCACTAGTTGATCGTCTGTCATTAATAGAGCACCTTGATCGAGATCGCAGATACACTTCTACATTTTTGCTGTCATTTTCTTGATGTATAGACCCTTACCAGGATTTCCCTTTAGGTACCTTAGTATCCGATATGCAGCTTCTAGGTGTTTTTCCCTTGGGGCATGCATATATTGACTTATGACGCTGACACTAAAAGCAATGTCAAGACGAGTGTGAGCCAAGTAGATAAGTCTCCCTACTAGGTGTTGATATCTCCCTCTGTCGACTTCTTCTCCATCTTTACTAGTTCCCAACTTGAGATTAAACTCCATAGGAGTTCAGCTGGTTTACAACCCATCATCCCAACTTCTGATAGCAGATCGAGAACATATTTCCTTTGGGAGATAGAAATACCTTTTTGAGACCTTGCTATCTCCATGCCAAGAAAATACTTAAGATTTCCCAAATCTTTAACTTCAAAAACTGTTCCAAGAAACTCTTTTAACCTTTCAATTTCACTTGTATCATCGCCTGTTACTATTATGTCATCCACATAGACAATTAGAATACAACATTTTCCTTGTGCCGAATGCTTGTAGAACATGGTGTGGTCTATCTGTCCTTGAGTATATTTCCTGCTCACCATAGCTTTTGCAAACCGATTAAACCATGCCCTTGGAGATTGTTTCAGCCCATACAAAGATTTTTTCAACTTACACACTTGGCCCTTTCTTTCTTCAAACTTAGGTGGGAAGTCCATGTAAACTTCTTCATTTAACTCCCCATTAAGAAAAGCATTTTTAACATCCAGCTGGGTCAATTGCCAATTAAGATTAACAGCAATGGACAAAAGGACTCTAATTGTGTTTAGTTTGGCAACCGGTGCAAATGTCTCCTCATAATCTAGCCCATAAGTTTGAGTGAAGCCCTTAGCCACTAGACGAGCCTTGTATCGATCAATCTGGCCATCAGGCTTGAATTTGGTAGTAAAAACCCATTTGCAGCCTACCGTCTTCTTTCCTTTAGGCAGATCTGAAACTTCCCACATTCTATTATTTTTGAGAGCCTTCATTTCCTCCATCACGGCTTGTCTCCATTCTGTTGACTCAAATTTCTTCTATAGTTTTTGGAGTTTTTATAGAATCAACATTAGTCACAAAGGTTTGATAAGACTTAGATAAGTTACCATATGATACAAATCAAGAGATAGAATGTTGAGTGCAGCTCATTGTCTCTTTTTGCATTGCAATTGGAAGATAGATAGATAGTGATGGTGGTGAGGCTTCATTTTCAGAACAGTCCTCGGTTGAAGATGTGAGTGGCACTGTTGTATCAGTTTCAGGATGTCGATTCTTTCTGGAATAAACCTATAGTTTGGGCATCAGCTGTTGCTGTTTTCCTTGTTTAGGGGATTATTCAGTGATGGTGTTGGTATCGGGAAGTATAGTGTTAATTTCTTGCGGCATAGAAGGGGAAACAACAGTATCAAGGTTGATAGTAGTGGTGGTAGGGTCAGGAGGTATAATAAGGAGGGTATTAAGGTTCTCATCTTCATTAAAACTCTCCCCTTAAAGATGAGAAGCTCTAAAGAAAGGTTCGGTTTCAAAGAAGGTGACATCCCGAGAGACAATAACCGGTGTAAGGTTGGTGAGTAGCATTTGTAGCCTTTTTGAGTAGGAGAATACCCAACAAATATACAGGGGTGGGCTCGAGGATCAAGTTTGGATTGGTTGGGTTGATGATTATGGACAAAGGCTTTACACCCGAATATTTTTGTTGGAATAGTGGGAATATGAAATAGAGGAAATGATTTGTGTAGAGTGTTTAGAGGAGTTTGGAAATTAAGGACTTTTGATGGCATCCTATTTATTAGGTAACAAGCAGTAAGAACAGCTTCGCCCCATAAATATTTAGGGACATTCATTGTGAACATTAAGGCTCGAGCAACATCAAGAAGGTGTCGATTTTTCCTTTCGCATATCCCATTCTGTTGAGGGGTGTTTGGGCATGAACTTAGGTGTATAATTCCTTGTTCTGAAAGGTATGACTTTAGGACAGAATAAAAGTATTCTCTCTCATTATCAGTGTGGAGAGTTTGGATGGTAGAGTTGAATTCTGTTCGAACCATTGAGTGGAATTTTTGAAAAACTTTGGGAGTTTTACATTTTTCTTTTAAAAGATAGACCCAACATACCCTAGTGTGATCATCAATAAAGGTAATAAACCACTTCTCACCAGTAATATTTGTCACTTGGCTAGCTCCCCATAAGTCACTGTGTATTAATGAAAAAGGTTTGGATTGTGTATATGGTTTGAAAGGATATGGAACACGGGTATGTTTGGACAATTCACAAATATCACATTGCAAGGAATTTATCTTTTTATTTCGAAATAACAGCGGAAGATGCTTTTTTAGGTACAAAAGATTTGGATGTCCTAACCTACGGTGCCATAACATAATAGTATCCTCTTTTGCAGTAGATAGAGCTAATCCCCCTTGTGTGCTGTCTTTATTCCACACATACAGTCCATCATCAACCTTAGCAGTGCCAATCATCTTCCCCGATTTCTATTCCTGTATTACACAACCAAATGCAAAAAATCCAGCAGGCATTTTCCCATCTTTAGTAAGTTTACTTATTGAAAGTAAATTACAGGATAATTTTGGAACATGTAGAACATTATCAAGGTTAAAATTCTTAGCTACTTTTACTTTCCCTACTCCAGCCATAGGTGAGTATGATCCATCCGCAATCCTGATTCGGGACTTGTTATGACAGGTGGTGTAAGTTTAAAATAGAGTGAGGTTACCTGTCATGTGGTCCGAAGCACCCGAATCTAGTATCCAAGGAGATTGGTTATTAGATTCAAGAGCAATATTGAGAGCAGTACCTTGAGTGGCTAAATTCCCATGACTGGTAGAGGTACTCAGAAATTTTTGGAGATTTTCGAGTTGAGTCTTGGTTAGGCCCACATCCAACACCTCATCAGCAGCATTGGAAGATAACAAAATAGTTTTCCTGTCTTTCTGTTTTTTATCTGGATAGCCATGGAGTTTAAAACATTTTTCCTTTGTGTGACCAACACGATTGCAGTGGCTACACCATGGTCTATTCGATTCGGACTCATTCCCAGACGAGTTTTTGTGTTTGAGGACCTTTGGACACAAGAGCAAAGCAGATTCAAGAAGTCGGTCGATCGAGATTATTGGTTTGGGTTCCCCATCATGACAAGACGACGTTTCTCTTCTCTCTTCACTCCTGCAAAGGCTTCACTAATGGTTGGGAGAGGTGATCTGCCCAAAATTCTACCACGAACCTCGTCTAACTCATGCCTCAGCCCAGCTAGAAACTCATAGAGACGCTTGTTGTTGAGATGAGTCATAAACATAGTGTGTTCTAGGCCTTCCCCCCAATTAGCTTCATAGTACATGTCTAACTCCTGCCACAATATTTTTAGATTGTTGTAGTAGTGAGTTACCTCAAGTGTCCCTTGTCGAATGTCTTTCAACTTGAGTTTGATCTCAAAAACTTAGGAAGCATTTTTAAGATCAGAATAGTTCTCTTTGACTGCATCCCACATGTCTTTCACAGTCTTGAAGAAAAGGTAAGTCCGGCCTATATGACCTTCCATGGAATTGATCAGCCATGCCATAACAATTGAGTTATTGATTTCCCAAGCAGCATAGGTAGGGTCTGCTACATCAGGACATGGGAGGTCTCCATTGATATATCCCAACTTGCCACGACCACGAATCACCATTAGGACGGGTTGAGACCATTGTAGGAAGTTTTTTCCATCTAGTCGATGACTAGTGATTATTAGTGAAGAATTGAGGTCACTTTGATTGATCCCTCGATTGACAGTCTGAGATATTTGTACAAATATCAAAACACACAATGACCCGAGCCTACAAACACATTATGGGCCCTGGCTCATACATGAAGGTAATAATCATAATCACATGGTAAACGATAAATAATGAATAACCCAACCCATCCTAGGTTTCCATCCTCTACACACCAACCCGTACCAACCATCATACATTGGGGATTTCTACAATCAACCCTCCATCCGCTACACACCAAAACGACAGCCGCACTGCCTATTCTTATTAACTAGGAATCATTGAATGTGGCATAGCCACTGATCACTATGTGACCTAACATTTGTATATGTGGGATTTCCACCACCGATCACCAAGTGACCTATCATGCACTTCCCCTTCAATATCATATTCCCACCCCATGCATACACATAAAGAAAACATCATGCAGTCATATATATTTTTCGATACACATAGGGAGTTCTATGTTTACGCACTGCATCCTTGCTCGACCTTTTAGGGTTCCATTCGATTGTCTATCTGACCTCATTCCGGCTTTTAAGCCCATAACATATATATAGTCATACATACATGTTTATTAGTGTGTTAGAGATCTACACACCTGATTACCGATAAGACGATGCTTTCTATGTCGACACTATCCTTAATCGACACTACTGCTATCTGCCTAAGGTGTTGTTCAGAAGCCGGTCCACAATCGAGTGGCCAATCTCGAATGGCAGATACACACAGTCCATTATTTAATAATTAATAAGGTGATAGCGCACACAGCCCACCTTTAACAATATTGTTGATGGTATCGCAAAAAACCCATCGCTAACAATTAATAATGTGGTATCGCACATAGCCCACCATTATTATACACTCATGGACAATTATCCACATGCATTTCTCTATTTCAAATGTTCATCTAGGAACATCCTCACATACTACCATTTTTACTTAGCTTTCTACGATAATCGTTCACATTCACGCAATGCATTACTAATTATAACTTATGCAACCAAGGTGCATCATTTACACATAACCTATTGTGGTTTCATCATATACCGTATTTATCTCAATTCAGTTCTAACACATACCTGTACCTCTCGTGGTACAACCACATTCATTCTTGTTTTCAACATTCTTGTTGAATCACTCAAATTGTTAAATAACACTCTTGAGTCTCATACACATAATGTCACATTGACATTACCCCAGATAGGGTCTAACATGATTTAACATATCGATGCCATGTCCCCGACATAGTCTTATATGAAATCTCACACCGAGGTCATATTCTAAATATAGTCTTATACGAAACCTTAATTACCATCATATCATGCTATTTGCATTTCCAATATTCATGGTTTAAATCAAGACTTTTATTTTTTGATGTAACATTAAAACGTATTTAACGTATACATGGAGGTAATAAACAATTCATACAATATCGAAATATTAAAATACTTCACTTAGAGTTGTACAATTTAATACATGAACTTACCTCGATCCGGAAAAGGGTAAAAAGGAAATCTATTTGTCCACGTTTCTCTTTTCTCCCGTTCTAGGTTCGAATCTCTTTTTCTTGATCTAGAACAATAGAATTTTGCTCATTTAATCACTTATAAATCATAATACTTCATAATCTACACTTAGGCAAAAAATGACTTTTTGCCCTTTATACTTTGGCAAAATTATGATTTTGCCCCTAAGCTCGTAAATCACTTTTCATCATATTTTCTTATCAAACAAGCCTAGATAAACATTTAATTCTCTTACAACTATTCATAATTCCAACTATTTCATGCATTAATGAACAAATTATAACATTTACATCTTAGTCCTAATTAGGTGTTTTCATGACAACACCTTTCACAAAAGTTGTTTCTCACCTTCCCAAGATTCATTTTCTTCCATAAAAACTCAGCAAACAACACAAACTCTCTCATGGAAAGTCCCTAGACTTTTAACCATCTTGCAAAATAGTCCCCTCTTTAGAAAGCTTAAGCTTTGGGGACTTTAAAAGTATAAAAATTATCAACTAAAACCATCAAAATCACTTACTTGAAGAGAAAATGAGTTGCTGAAATTTTGAGCTTTCAAACACCCCTTGTTTGCTGAAAATTTCGGTGGAGAAGAGAAGAAAATAAAAAGATGATAGCTTTTTGCTTATTTCATCTTATTTTATTCATTTATTCAACAAAAGTCACCAACTCTTGTCAAACTTTTAATTCATTGTCCCCTTGACCGTTCATCTCTCTTAGGTAGGTGTAATTGCACTTTAAAGGCCTCCAATTTACACTTCATGGCTATTTAATACCTTTAGCCTATAGAAAGGAACTTTTGCACTTTATGCGATTTAGTCCTTTTTCGTGATTAAGCATGAAATCGCTAAAATTAAAGCATCAAAAGTTCCAT
Source organism: Gossypium rotundifolium (assembly GCA_025506655.1). Classification (NCBI taxonomy): domain Eukaryota; kingdom Viridiplantae; phylum Streptophyta; class Magnoliopsida; order Malvales; family Malvaceae; genus Gossypium; species Gossypium rotundifolium. Next base: position 153,839,496 of record CP106732.1, on the reverse strand, counting down.
ACATCCTTATAAACATATTATAACACATAAAATAACATGAAAATAATTTTCTCAAACTCGGATTAGTGATCCCGAGATCACTGTTCTGGCTAGCCTCTAAATCGGGCTGTTACAATATACACATCCACCAGGAATGTAACACCCTGGTTTAGGGGCTAGGCAATTTGGGTATAATTCAAGTGTTGGAGGGTTTTTGGGGTGTTTTGGATGTGTTTTAGAATTTTAAGAATGCTCGGATGAAAGGGAAGACTTTAGAAAATTTTAGATTTCTAGTGTAAAAAGGGAATTAGGGCAAGTAGGCTTTAAAATAAATTGGTGGAATTTAGGACATAAGAAAGGAGTTGGCAAAGTGGCATGAAGGCGTTGCTTGGGGCTTGGGAAGGTGACGCCTAAAGGGGGCAAGGTTCGATGCTAAGGCAATTTTGTTTTATCTTTGCGCTAATTAGGGGACTCGGCCAGTATGCTTATAAATAAATGGCAAAGTTATTGGACATGAAAGACCAATTGGCGAGTGGCTCTTAGCGCTACTTAGGTACTGGAGGGAAGGAGGTCGGTTTTAGATTTGCAGCTGACATTTTGGGCGTGTTTTCTTTTATATGCGGTTATGGGTGGAGTAGGAAGGGTTTAAAATTAAATGTTGGGGCTTTATGGCATAAAATCAAAGTGGCCGAATGGCTGGGCGCCGCTATGTACATTGGCTACCTCTGTGTCCCGTGTTCGAATCAGAAAAAGCAAGGTGGTTTTTTCTTTTATTTTGCAGAATTGGGCGCGCAAAGTGGGACGGCACATGGAGTCTTCATGGACAATGTGGTGGTGTTTCAAAATCGGTGGAAGATAAGGATGAGTTTTATTTTTTTATTTTGTATTTTAAGTTGAAGGAGTGATAAGGGTTGGTTATTTTAATTATTTTAGATAAGTGTAGAATTATTTTAGAATTAGAAAATAGGTGATAATGGTTGCTATTAGATTATTTTATTATTTTGAATTGGATGGTATTGAGTGAATTTAGGAAAGAATTTTGGGTTTGGTGGAAGTCATGGCCGAATGGGGGGGGCCTTGGAGTGCTTGGTCGGCGTTGGAGTCTTCTAGGGGAGGGGGGTGCCGAATGCTTTATATAGGGAGAGCACCCTTTTGGAAATTCTTTTTCCTCTTTGAATCTCCAAAACCGAAAGTGCACTCTCTCTTGTGCCAAATTTCTTCCACTATTCTCTTCCTATTACTTCCATTCTTCCAACCTTATTTCTTACTTTTCTTGACTAGGCCGAAACCTTGAGCCTTTCTATTTCTCTCTTTTATTTCACCAAAGCTTAAAGCCAAACCTTGTTCACCATTGAGTCTATTTTGTTCGTGATTGAGGCAAACTCCCCTTGAATCTCTCGCAGCACGTAGGTGGTAAGTGTACTTTTGTGATCAATCGATTTATGTACCCTCTCCGTAGTGGCCAAACCGAATGGTTGGCCTTAGTGGGGTTGGCGAATGCTCTATAGACTATAAGTGATGTGTTTTTTTCTATTGTAGCCAACGCAAGGGAGCATTTAGGGGCTGTTCAGATTCGGTTACTCAAGGTAAGGGTTAGGTGCTATTCGGCCAAAGGGGTCCTCTTTTCATGGATTTTTGTTATAAACCATATTTGGCATTTGTGGTAACCGATTCTAACCTTGACCATTTAGGAGTTTCAGCAGTGATTAAGGAGCTTCAGGGTTTTCAAGACTCATCGGTAAGGATGAGTAGTTTATGATTATTCGTTTAAGATCTGTATTAACCAAGTTTTGATTAGATATCGTTATGGATGCGAATACCAGTCAAGGTGAGCAAGGGAAAGTCCCTGTTCCGAAGTTTAAGAAGAGGTCAGTTTCAGCTGTACGAGATTGGCCACCGGGGTGTGGGCGTACAACGGAAAACGAAAGGCAGATAACGGTAGTCTCGCTAAACGATAGTGTCGGGATCGAGGGATTAGAGCTTCAGGTTATAAGGTGTGTGATTAACCCATCGATTTCCGGGTATATGATATGTATGCGATAGGTGTATGTGTTAAATATGTGTTAATAAGTGCAGTGACTATGTGAACCGGATACCCTTAAAGGGTATGTCGATAAACAGGTTAGTATCAAATCTGTTGAGATGTGGTTATTAATACGTGTATGTGAGTATGTCTATGAATATGAATGTATGCCTGAATATCATGTACATGCTTTATTCATTATGTCATTATATTATGTTACATGTGCATGGGTGGGTTTATGAAAGAAGGACAGGGTGTACTTCGAGTACGTGGTTGATGTCAGCTTTGTGCTACATCGTGGATTGGCGCTGACTGAGGTCGCGTTGTGGATCTTTGCGATTTAGTTCGCGTGGTTACCTTGATTGATATCCGCTTTATGCCATATCGTGGCTTGATGGATTGCCGTGTGCTCCATCGTGGTTTGGTGTTAGCTATACGCTACATCGTGGTTGGCATTGGTTGCCTTTTGGAGATAAAGGAGAGGGTGACTCGATAGTCCCCGGTGTGTGGTAGGTTGGTTAAGGGGTGTGTAGCGGATGGACCTTAGGATTGGGTTGGGTTTCATGTTGCATTGTTTTGTTATGAAATGATATGGAAATGGGCCAAGCCCAATATGACATGTGGATAGGTATGTTTTGAGAACATACGTGGAAATGGGCCAAGCCCGAAGAATCGTGGATCGATGAGAAAAGGGCCTAGCCCAGTGCTTGAATATGATTTGATTGTGGGCCAAGCCAGCATTGTGGTAATATCCATGTGATTATATTTTTATGTTACATTTGATAATTGGGTTAATTTGTGACTAACATGTGGGTGGATATCGTGGTTTAATTACACACGAGTCATTATGACTCACCCAAATATTTATCCAACATCGCAGTGACTTGTTGACCGGACCGGTCGGAGAGGTCGCAAGGTGGCCCATGCGAGAAGGAGATCAATTTAATTATTTTAAGTAATTTTAATACTAAGTGTTTTGTTTAATATTGGTTGTAATAAGGGCCACTTTTGATTTAAAGTACTTTATTTATTATTGAAGCTTATATTATGCTTAGATATATTTTCCTTACAAATGATTTATCTTTTAATAAAATATAATAAAGTTTTAATTCACATATTTTATAATGAGCTTATATTAGTAAATAATTTCTAATGGACACATTTTTCAAAAGTTAACAAAATTTTCAAGTTTTATTCTAAAGACAAAGATTTTCCATCGTCATTCCGCAGTGACATAACCAGATCCGGTCAAGGCTCGTGGGCCGGGTTTGGGGATGTTACAGATTGGTATCAGAGCCCGGTTCAAAACTCGGCTTTGAGGGTTTTGGGCCCAAAAACATTTTCAAATAGGCTTTTCAAAATATGGGCTTTTATTTCAGGTTTTTCTGGCATGGCACCTGTACCTCTACCGAGTCCACTGTAAGTACTTGGACTTTTGAAGTGCTTTACTATATGAACTGTTATGGGCTTTGTTGGGCTCAGAGATTAGTGAATTAGGATCTTGAACCCTAAGGCTAGTCTACTCAAACATGTGCATAAGACTTAAGGTTCTTGAACAAACCTATGAAGTAAGTCACCGTGTTAAGGTGTGGCAACTGTGCGTATGTCTAGGAGTGGTGTTCATGGGAGCTTGGTATTTAAGCGATCGCGTGACTCACCTCCTCTCCACTTGAATCCTACCAGTGCGTAGCTACTGGTTCACCTTAACCAAGAGGACTTGTTCATAAAGTTAAACCAATTATTAAAACCCGAAAGGATTAGCCTTGCTGATTTAAAATTCTTGGTTTTACAATTTTTAAATTTACCCTTTTTGGTTTGTAAACCCTAAATCTGGTTTTGAAAAAAAAATTTCGATTTACCAAAATTACCAAAATGCCCTAGTGGCAAGATTACAAAAATGCCCCTGTATTATAAAATTACCACACTCCACTCAACTTTTGTTAAAATGATTATCACTTTGCAAAATATTAAAATCTCTAGTGTTCAAAATATCAATATACCCGATTTGGGAAAATTTACAAAATACCCCTGTGTTGAAAATTACTAAAATGCCTCGACTTTCAAAATTTTGAGTTAACCCCAACTTTAATAAAATTCTCTCACTTTGCAAAAGTATCCAAATTTTGTATTTCAAAATAATACCCGACTCTTGAAATTTACAAAATTACCCCAGTTGACAAAATTACTAAAGTACCTCGGTTTCCAAAATTTCACAGTATCTCTAATTTGACAAATTCTCAAAAATACCCTCCCGATGTGGAAATTTCAAAATGTCCTGGTTTATTAAAGTTCTAAAATTTTTTCGGTTTATTAGAAAATGTCCTCAGAGGAAAATGACGGAAATACCCCTGGGGTAGAAACAGGCAGAAATGTCCGAATAGTGAATGTGTGTGGTAGATACCACTGAATGTGCCTTTACTGAGGAAGGAATGTGTTCTTGTTGATGAACGGATGTGTGTGTGAATGTGATTCTTGAACTAGAGTAGTAAACTCGAACTGAAACTTTGTGTGATCGAAAGAACTACTTCTAAATATCTTTCATTCCATAAAATTTGCTCGTGGTTAAATATTGGAACAATTACTAATGCATAAAACTTCTTAATTAGATAAATCAAGATGATAGAGATGAGTTCTAGGGGACGCAGAGAGCTAGAATGGCGAGATCGGAACCGATAGAGTCCGCCATGGGTCGAAAGTGAAAGTTGCTTGAGAAGGGTCGGAGGAACAAGATCGAGCCGAGAAGATGAGGCAAGATCGCGGGCCATGTTGCGAGTGCTAGAGCGAGTAGCGGGAGTTAGTAGAGGAAATGGAACTCGGAAGTCGGTATCGGAAAGGCTTAGATCGAACGGAGCCGAGATCTTTAGAGGAGTGTCGGGAGTAGCTCCTAACGTAGCAGAGTATTGGCTAGAAGCAGTCGAAAGAATCATGGACGATTTGGATTGCACCAATGAAGAAAAGCTGAAGGGTCGCTGTTTCATTGCTTCGCGACGAAGCTTATCGTTGGTGGCTCACTGTCAAACAAGGTGTACCGGCGGATCGACTGGATTGGGATTTCTTTAAGGCCAAGTTCGAAGGAAAGTATGTAGGAGCCAGTTATTTGGACTCGCAAAGGAAAGCGTTTCTAAATCTAGTGCAAGGGAATAAGTCTCAGCGGAATATGAAGCTGAGTTTGTGCGACTAAGTCAGTACGCCAAAGGAATCGTGGCTACTGATTACGAAAGAAGTGTTCGATTCGAAGATGGGCTACGAGATGAGTTGCGGGAGTTGATCGCTCCGCACAGAGAAAGAGACTTTGCCATTTTAGTGGAGAAAGCTCGGATCGCTGAAGAGGTTAAGAAAACTATAAGGGAAAACCGAGAGAAGAATAAGAACGAGAATAAGAGAAATGTCGGACCATCAGTATCATTTGGTAATGCCCAGAAAAGACCAAGGACCGAGAACCCTGTAAATGCACTTGTACCAGTGGATCGGAATCGTCATTGTGCTCGGTGTGGAAGACCTCACATAGGAGAGTGTTGGGGAAATAGTAAAGAATGCTTTCGGTGTGGATCTAAGGCACATTTGGTTAAGAAGCGTCCTCGAGCGTGAGAGGTCGTGGTTCGAGCCATGGAAGGAATGGTTCTAGTCGAGTCAACCAAGGATGTGACATCGGTAAGCTCCTTTGCTTTGGTACATGCTTTGATTGCTTTGCTTGCACGTGAATTAGTCTTTTCTCGTGATGCTAAGAGAGGTGTTTTGAATTTTGAGTGCGAACTTAGAAACCGTGTTGGAAAGGTATGATAGTCTTAGTTAGATCGAGTCTGTGAGATAAGCGTAAGGTGGTAAGATAGGTGGTACGGACGTCTGTTAGTTAAGTAATTTCGAGGACGAAATTATTTTAAGGAGGGTAGAATTGTAACACCTGGTTTAGGGGCTAGGCAATTTGGGTATAATTCAAGTGTTGGAGGGTTTTTGGGGTGTTTTGGATGTGTTTTAGAATTTTAAGAATGCTCGGATGAAAGGGGAAGACTTTAGAAAATTTTAGATTTCTAGTGTAAAAAGGAATTAGGGCAAGTAGGCTTTAAAATAAATTGGTGGAATTTAGGACATAAGAAAGGAGTTGGCAAAGTGGCATGAAGGCGTTGCTTGGGGCTTGGGAAGGTGACGCCTAAAGGGGGGCAAGGTTCGAGTTGCTAAGGCAGCAATTTTGTTTTATCTTTACGCTAATTAGGGACTCGGCCAGTATGCTTATAAATAAATGGCGTGTTATTGGACATGAAAGACCAATTGGCGAGTGGCTCTTAGCGCTACTTAGTATTTGGAGGGAAGGAGGTCGCGGTTTGAGGCTTTGCAATGACATTTTGGGCGTGTTTTCTTTTATATCGGTTATAAATTTGGAGTAGGAAGGGTTTAAAATTAAATGTTGGGGCTTTATGGCATAAAATCAAAGTGGCCGAATGGCTCAAGGCCGCTTGGTCATTGGCTACCTCTGTGTCCTGTGTTCGAATCAGAAAACAATGGTGGTTTTTTCTTTTATTTTGCAAATTGGGCAAGGCGATGGGACTGCACATGGAGTCTTCATGGACAGTGGTGGTGTTTCAAAATCGGTGGAAGATAAGGATGAGTTTTATTTTTTTATTTTGTATTTTAAGTTGAAGGAGTGATAAGGGTTGGTTATTTTAATTATTTTAGATAAGTGTAGAATTATTTTAGAATTAGAAAATAGGTGATAATGGTTGCTATTAGATTATTTTATTATTTTGAATTGGATGGTATTGAGTGAATTTAGGAAAGAATTTTGGGTTTGGTGGAAGTCTTGGCCGAATGGGGGCCTTGGAGTGCTTGGTCGGCGTTGGAGTCTTCTAGGGGAGGGGGTGCCGAATGCTTTATATAGGGAGAGCACCCTTTTGGAAATTCTTTTTCCTCTTTGAATCTCCAAAACCGAAAGTGCACTCTCTCTTGTGCCAAATTTCTTCCACTATTCTCTTCCTATTACTTCCATTCTTCCAACCTTATTTCTTACTTTTCTTGACTAGGCCGAAACCTTGAGCCTTTCTATTTCTCTTTATTTCACCAAAGCTTAAAGCCAAACCTTGTTCACCATTGAGTCTATTTTGTTCGTGATTGAGGCAAACTCCCTTGAATCTCGCAAAGCACGTGGGTGGTAAGTGTACTTTTGTGATCAATCGATTTATGTACCCCTCCTGTAGTGGCCAAACCGAATGGTTGGCCTTAGTGGGGGGTAAGAATGCTCTATAGACTATAAGTGATGTGTTTTTTCTATTGTAGCCAACGCAAGGGAGCATTTAGGGGTCATTGATTCGGTTGCTCAAGGTAAGGGTTAGGTGCTATTCGACCAAAGGGTCCTCTTTTCATGGATTTTGTTATAAACCATATTTGGCATTTGTGGTAACCGATTCTAACCTTGACCATTTAGGAGTTTCAAGAAGTGATTAAGGAGCTTAGGGTTTTCAAGACTCATCGGTAAGGATGAGTAGTTTATGATTATTCGTTTAAGATCAGATTAACCAAGTTTTGATTAGATATCGTTATGGATGCGAATACCGTCAAGGTGAGCAAGGGAAAGTCCTCGTTCAAGTTTAAGAAGAGGTCGGTTTCAACAGACGAGATTGGCCAACGGGTGTGGGCGTGCAACGGAAAACGAAAGGCGATAACGGTAGTCTCGCTAAACGATAGTGTCGGGATCGAGGATTAGAGCTTGAGTTATAAGGTGTGTGATTAACCCATCGATTTCGGGTATATGATATGTATGCGATAGGTGTATGTGTTAAATATGTGTTAATAAGTGCGGTGACTATGTGAACCGGATACCCTTAAAGGGTATGTCGATAAACAGTTAGTATCAAATCTGTTGAGATGTGGTTATTAATACGTGTATGTGAGTATGTCTATGAATATGAATGTATGCACGAATATCATGTACATGCTTTATTCATTATGTCATTATATTATGTTACATGTGCATGGGTGGGTTTATGAAAGAAGGGCGGGTGTACTTGATGCGTGGTTGATGTCGACTTTGTGCTACATCGTGGATTGGCGCCGACCGAGGTCGTTGTGGATCTTTGCGATTTAGTTCGCGTGGTTACCTTGATTGATATCGGCTTTATGCCATATCGTGGCTTGATGGATTCTTGTGTGCTCCATCGTGGTTTGGTGTTAGCTATACGCTACATCGTGGTTGGCATTGGTTGCCTTTTGGAGATAAAGGAGAGGGTGACTCGATAGTCCCCGGTGTGTGGTAGGTGGTTAAGGGGTGTGTAGCGGATGGACCTTAGGATTGGGTTGGGTTTCATGTTGCATTGTTTTGTTATGAAATGATATGGAAATGGGCCAAGCCCAATATGACATGTGGATAGGTATGTTTTGGGAACATACGTGGAAATGGGCCAAGCCCAGTAATCAGTGGACTGATGAGAAAAGGGCCTAGCCCAGTGCTTGAATATGATTTGATTGTGGGCCAAGCCCAGATTGTGGTAATATCCATGTGATTATATTTTTATGTTACATTTGATAATTGGGTTAATTTGTGACTAACATGTGGGTGGATATCAGTGGTTTAATTACACACTGAGTCATTATGACTCACCCAAATATTTATCCAACATCGCAGTGACTTGTTGACCGGACCAGGTTGGAGAGGTCGCAAGGTGGCCCATGCAGAAGGAGATCAATTTAATTATTTTAAGTAATTTTAATACTAAGTGTTTTGTTTAATATTGGTTGTAATAAGGGCCACTTTTGATTTAAAGTACTTTATTTATTATTGAAGCTTATATTATGCTTAGATATATTTTCCTTACAAATGATTTATCTTTTAATAAAATATAATAAAGTTTTAATTCACATATTTTATAATGAGCTTATATTAGTAAATAATTTCTAATGGACACATTTTTCAAAAGTTAACAAAATTTTCAAGTTTTATTCTAAAGACAAAGATTTTCCATCGTCATTCCGCAGTGACATAACCAGATCCGGTCAAGGCTCGTGGGCCGGGTTTGGGGATGTTACAAGGAATCCCAATTGCAAATGCACGCCTTCCAAAGTGATAGTATACACTCCGTATGGAAGATGGAAAGTGTCGCCTCGGGTCTCCACCTCTCTATCAACGACCGATTAACTTCAGTCCAACTTGCACCCCTACCTATTGTGGTCACGTACAAAAACCTCGCTTCCCACGGTAATTCTCGATCAAGCGATGGCGGACTGCATATTATGTAAAATAGCATTGCAACACCGATCTACTGATGTTTAAAAATTATAAAATAAAATTTAATTAAAATTGCATAAACCTAAAAATATTAAATAGTATTGAAAAATTAAAATTAAAACTTACCATTGTCATTTGATCGACGAAGATGTGTTTATTGTGGAGACAATTAATTCTCGACCATTGCTAATACGATCAAATATTTTAAAATTTATCAAAAAATATTTTAAAAAATTAAAAAGGGCTTTTTATAAATATTAAAAGACTATTGTGAAATTTAAGAGGAAGTTTAAAGGAATTTAAGAGAAATTTAAGAAGAATTTGAGAGAAAAATGAGTAACGACTTTTGTGTGAAAAATAAAAGCGGTGGGGTTTTATAGTTTTTTTACCGTTGAGGCCCAACGGTAAAAAAATTGATAGTTACAAGGCAAAACGCGTCCACGAGGGGCGCTGCCATTACATCGTGAGCTCGCCCTCAGGACGCGTTTTTGGTGATGTGGCACAAAACGCCCTCGTGGACGCTTCGATTCATCCCTTGAAAACGCTACCGACATGGTACGCGTTTTCGAGGGAAATGATCCTTTCCGTTAAATAATTATTTTTTCAGCCCTTTTCTGTAAATTTTTTTAAAATATGATATATTATGATCATTTACCCAAAAAAAGACACTATCAGAGATAAACCTCCTTTTTGTTTTTTAATGGTTTAATTCACGATTTGACATTTGAAATATACTTATTTTCCATTTCTGGTATTTAAACCTTTTTATCCGAATTTAATATCTAAATTATCAGTTACTTTTCAATTTGGTACCTAAAGTATGCATCTGTTACATTTTTAGTTCAATTTTTGATAGACATTTAAAAATTGATAATCAATCATAAAGTGCCATGTGGTGGTTTTATGTAAAAAACATTTTCTTTTATTAAATGTATATGCACATTAAAATATAAACAATGAAAATATACTATAATTGAAATAAATAATATTATTACAAAAATATAAAATGGTTAAAATAATTAAAAAGTTTAAAAGTAATATATTTATAAAATTCTAACAAGGTATTTAAATTTTAAAGTTTTTACAATTACTTGAAATTTAATTTTTTAAATTTTTATAACCATTTTCAAACTTTATATATTATTTTGACTTTTAAAATTTATAGTTATATATTTTAGAATTTTATAAAAAGATATTTTTTTACATTTTAATTAATATAATATTAATTTAAAAAAAAGACACGTGAAGTATTCTAATAGCACCATGTGACAAATCAATGTCGATCAATGATAAATCAATGTCAACAATATTTTCTAATACTTAAATATTTACTATTTTTAATTTTATTTAAATTTAATCTTTTTATTTTTAATAAACATGTTTGTCACTTGACATTTTCATTGGTAAAGAATAAGCCACGTGACACTTTTCCATTGGTCAAAGTGACCTTACAATTTTTTTCAATTGTTGATTATAAAATAGACCAAAAATAAGGAAATTGATACTTTAAGTACTAAATTGAGATAAAAAAGTTTAAACTCCAAAGTAAAAAATAAATATACTTCGGAGCTAAATCTTAAATTAAACTTTATTTTTTTAATTAATCAACTTAAATCAAGATTCAAGATGTTATCCAAATAAGTCCCTTTCCTAGCTGCTAACTACTTCCCACCTACCAGCTGCCTTCTTCTTCGCTTTCGCCCGAAGCCAAATGCAAAATAACAAACAAAATAAAGTGAACCATTTGACTCCTTTAAGTAAACCATCTATTCCGACACAGACATTTCCCATTCTATAAAACTATAATAATCATACTGAATTACACAAAATTTGACCCTTTATGTTTTTGTAATAATCCGAATGAGAATAAAAGAATGAATATTAGGTTTATGGATAATACAAATATGAACAAAAAATAATTAAAATAACTTGATATGATATGAAAATACTAATTACCTAATATATCAAAATTATATACAATACGAACCCATGTAATGGTTTGATAGTCTGATGGTCAAGAGTGTTCAACGCCTCATATGTGACCTGAATTCAAATTGCATTAATCCTGTTTATTGTTCGGGCTTTGCCTGTTATTATAATTCACCAAAACAAAATTATATACAACACAAATTTTGAACATATATAATATATCCGACATGAAGCATAAAAATATGGTACAAATACAAAATTAATGAAGAAGGTGTTCGCAGTATATAATGTTAATGATCTCTAATTTCTTGCTGCTTAGAAAAGTTAAAAATAAAGATGCAAATTATGTTATGGATTAATTAGATTAGCTAAGTGATAAGCTTAATGGTTTGATTTCATATGGTCACCTTTTATATTATTTATTATTTATTATTTATATTTATATTTATATTTATATATACTTTTAAAATAATCTGTTTTGTTTAAAAGTTAAATTAAAATAATTATATGGAAAAAAAGAGATAATACTTTTAAGCAGTATTTAGTGAAAAGAAATATTTTGTAAGAACACATTTATATATATTATAGGGTAGAAATGACTTTTTGTAGATATCACAACTGTCAACATCCAAGCCCTACCAATAACAATTTTCGCCCGTAAAATTTGGGGCAATTTACTAAAATATACTAAAATTAAAAAAAATTTATGAAATGGGCCGAAAATTTAATTATTTATGGAAAAGGGCCATTTCCCCCCAAAATGCGTCCACATCAGCGCGTTTTGGGGGGATGCAGCAGGAAAGCTCTCCTTTTGTGCCACATCAACAAAAAACGCGCCCTTAAGGACGCACTTTGCTGATGTGGCACAAAGCAAGGGAGCCCTTTTGCCCTCCAACTCCCGATAGGCTTTTCAGCTGTTTTTAGTGTTAGGGTATGAGTTTTTAGAGTTTTAGGGCTACGGTTTAGGGATTTTTTGGGTCGTAGGGTTTAGGATTTTTAGGGAAAAATTAATGAACTAGATTATAGGGTTAATTAATTAGAATAATTTAAGTTTAGAGTTTTGGGAAAAATATATCAGCAAAATAAAAATTATTTGAATTTTTTTACAGTTGTATCTGGCAAATAGTGCCCAAAACGCTTCAAGCAGGATGCACTGTCAACAAGAGTACTGAAAAAAGCTCCCACGTGGACGCTCTTTTGCTACAGTAGTATCTGGAAAAATAATTTTGAGAAGACGTTTCTGAACAAATACTAGCCAAAACGCTTCAAACAGGATGCACCGTCAGCAAGAGTACTGGAAAAAGCTCCCACGTGGATGCTCTTTTGCTACAGTTGTATCTGGTAAAATAATTTTGAGAAGATGCTTCTGAACAAATAGTGACCAAAACGCTTCCAGCAGGATGCACTGTCGACAAAATCTTGAAAAAAGCTCCACGTGGATGCTCTTTTACTCTGATGAGTCTCTGGCAATCTTTAGACTATAAATCAGCCAAATTTTATTCTCAGGTTGCATAACAGAAATTGAGGCAAAAGAAAAATAGAAACTGAAAATGAGTAAACGTATTAATGTTGTTATTTACTACGATGGTGAGGTTTGTGACACCGAAAATGATGTTATTTTTTTATCGAAGAACATAGCACGATTGGGTTTTAATCGAAACATAGATTTGACAGAACTTCTCAAAAGAATTAGGTGTAAAATCTTCAGAACAACACAATGAAAGTTCAGTTTATTAAGTATAGATTTTGTGCTTGATTGATCCGGTGAGATATGACTCATTGGACATCAAAAGTCCTCGGAGCTTTGAGGCAATGGTGGAGACTCATCTTGCTAGTGGATCACCCTATCTTAAGGTATATGTACAATTTTCATCGCCAAGTGATCTTCCTTCGACTTCAACATCTACTGCTGTTCGAGGGGAATACACGACCCCAAGCCGACACTCTGTTAGTGGGAGGCAGAATACGGAAGTGCCCGTGTTTGGTGGTAGTATGGAAAACACAACCCCTGCATGACACTCGGTTGGTGGATGGGACATGCATATCTTTCCTTTGACGTTCGATGCTAGAAATACGTATTAGGGAACGTAATCAACTTCTAGTGGTTGGCAATCCACATATGATTGGGAACGTTACAAAAGTTATTTAAGAAGGGATAATGTACTCCCCACGACATCCACCAATGAGAGGCCCTTATTCGTTGCAGATGATGGTGGGTCAGATGATGAGTCCAATGTTGATCCACCTCGAGAGCCCGGGCCCGATGGTGCAAAAGTTGTATTATTTTTTGAATAAAGCTGTTCCAACCGTACTTGAAGATGTGAAAGGCAGTTCAGATGAAGAATAAGAATATCCACTATTCAGGGCATACTCGCCTCCAGCCTACATACGTAATGTCGATCTATCTCAAGATGATGCATTGGAGTTTCCTGAACTACCACACAGAATGCGTGACCGTACAACTTCGTCGTTGGATTCGGGTAAATTAGAAGTTGGTAAAGATTTTTCCAACAATGATACTTTTTTGGTGCATTAAAATAATATAGCATTAAGAACAGGGTTAACTACAACGTAGTTAAATCCAAGCTCGATAAGTACGTGGCGAAGTGTGTAGTGCAAGACGGTACATGTTTATGGAAAATCATGGCCTCGTTGAGAAAAGGGACAGGCTTGTGGGAGATCAAAAAGTACAAAGGTCCACATACATGTCTTGTCGGTACAGTATCACTAGGTGTTCAAGGTTTTTGAATAATACTAATATTACGTAATGTTGCATTATTTAACGTACTTCGTTGACAGGTGTTTCACAAGATCATCCGAAGATGGATTCAGAGATGTTGGCTGACTTAATAATACCGATGGTGAATGCCGATCCCAAGACTATAGTGTCGGCCTTAATTGGCAATATTTGTAGCCAATTTGGGTACACACCCTCTTACCGGAAGACTTGGATAGCCAAGCAGAACGCATTGGAAAAGTTGCATGGTCGGTGGGACGCTTCATTTAATAAAGTGTGGTAGTGGTGTTAGGTGCTGGAGAGATATGTCCCAAGCAACATAACAGACTTTGAAACGAAACCGCGTACTACAATGATCGGTTGCTCCGTGGATTCCAAGTGTTTAAGCGTCTGTTCTGAACATTTAAGCAATGTCGAGACACATTTATATACTGCAAGCCATTGGTAAAAATTGACGGTACCTTTATGTATGGTAGATATATGCGGCTATTGCTAGCTGTGGCACAGGACGGCAGTGGTAGAATCTTTCCAATTGTGTTTGCAATAACACCGAGGGAGTCAGCTGATGACTAGGATTTCTTCCTATCTAGGTTAAGGAGGCATGTCTACCCCTAACCTGATATATGCGTTATATCGGATCGGGGCCCTAGAATACTAGCCGCAATAGAGCGATAGGGAAGCCTGTGGCATCGCACACACCATCGATATTGCCTAAGGCATGTTGCATCCAACTACTACAGGCAACATCGATCTACAAGTCAACGATGACAAGTGACCAATATGGGTATGTAATATCTATTAATATAATTTCGTTTGTAATATTCAATTTATTCTAAATTGAAGAGTGGTATGTAATATTCGCTATCAACTTATATTGCTAGGGTACGAGATCAATAAGGACCGTTTTAGAAGATGTTGGCGAGTTTGCGAGAAGTTAATGAAGAAGGCACAAACTACCTATGCAATATTCCTTTCGAACAGTGGACATAAGCATATGACGGCGGCCTACGATATGGTTATATGACCTCAAACCTGGCCGAATGCATAAATTCTATTCTAAAAGGAACGTGCCATTTGTCGATAACATCGATTGTGTGAGAGACATATTTTCATTTAGCGGCACTATTTCCAAAGCGAGCAGCTAGTTATAAAGGCCAAATGCAAGGAGGCCATGTATGGTGCGCAAAGGTCTTACGAGAAATTAACAAGGGGAAGGCACCGGCTAACACCATGCACACAGTGTGTCACTATCACGACAACCTATGGTTTCGTGTGATGGAGTTTGACAGACCGAACCAAGGTATTGTTGGTGAGCAATATCGTGTACACTTGAGAAATAGGACCTGCGACTATGGGATATTTGATGCACTTCGTTACCCATACGCTCATGTACTTGTGGCTTGACAAAATTTTCGTCTGGATCCCATGAGCTATGTCGACGACGTGTATAAAATAGAAAACATGTACAACGTTTGGAGACACGTATTCCCACCAGTCCTAGATGAACGTAAGTGGCCGTCTGTATCGCTTGCATCGTATAAGCTGATACCGGATAGACAACTGCGGTGAAAACCAAAAGGTCGACCTTGCTCGACTAGAATACGTAACAATATGGATATCTGAGAAATGACCAACCAACGGAAGTTATGCGGATGGTGTAGGAACCCAGGCCATACATCTCGCTCGTGTCCAAATCGAAATAGTTGATAGTCTTCTTAACATTTTTGTCTCTTGGTGGCTATGTAAATTCTATTTATTTCTTAATGAAAATGGTGAACTTTTGTAGAAGGACTAAGTTGCAAAAAAAAAATACAATAAAAAATCTTGGACTTTATTTTTATTAAATATATAAAAATAAATTACAATAAAAAATAAAAACAACTTTTACTTTATTAAAATAAAAATAGATTAAAAATAAAAACAACTTTTACTTTATTAAAATAAAAAATTAAATTACAATAAAAATAAAAAATAACTTTTACTTTATTAAAGATATAAAATTAAATTACAATAAAATAATAAACAATTTTTATTTTATTAAATATATAAAAACAAATTACAATAAAAAATAAAAACAACTTTTACTTTATTAAAATAAAAATAGATTAAAAATAAAAACAACTTTTACTTTTTAAAATAAAAAATTAAATTACAATAAAAATAAAAATAACTTTTACTTTATTAAATATATAAAATTAAATTACAATAAAATAATAAGCAATTTTATTTTATTAAATATATAAAAATAAATTACAATAAAAATAAAAACAACTTTTACTTTAATAAAATAAAAAATAGATTAAAAAATAAAAACAACTTTTACTTTATTAAAATAAAAATTAAATTACAGTAAAAATAAAAAATAACTTTTACTTTATTAAAGATATAAAATTAAATTAAAATAAAAATAATAAACAATTTTTATTTTATTAAATATATAAAAAATAAATTACAATAAAAATAAAAATAACTTTTACTTTATTAAAATAAAAATAGATTAAAAAATAAAAAATAACTTTTACTTTATTAAAATAAAAAATTAAATTACAATAAAATAAAAATAAATTTTATTTTATTAAAGATATAAAATTAAATTACAATAAAATAAAAATAACTTTTACTTTATTAAAGATATAAAATTAAATTACAAAAAAAATAACTTTTACTTCATTAAAAATAAAAAATAGATTGCAAAAAAAATAAAAAATAACTTTTATTTTATTAAATATATAAAAATAAGTTACAATAAAAAATAAAAAATGGCGGTGGGATCAATGTTGGTCCTTGGTGAATCGATGCCACATGGGGTGGTTGATTCTGTGCTTGGATTCCTCCTTCTTCTAGCTTCCCATGGGTATTGAAACCTCAAAGGGATTCAGTTCTCAGTGCGGGTGCAGTTGTGGGTGTTGGGAGGATGACCCACCTTGATAAAATAAAGACTGGGGAGGTGTTTGCATAAACCATGGCGGGGTGTCTGAATCCCATACGACGAAGGAGACTGGTAAAAAGAAGAGCTCCCCGACGGCGCCTCGTGCGATCCTTCGTGTGACGGAGACCTCAAGATTGGCTGGCCAGTCGGAGTAGTCGGGAACGAACATGAACCGGGCCATGCATTCCAACCTGCCATGGGACTTGAAAAAGGAAATATATAAGGGTTAGGATACATATAAGGGCTAGGGTATGCAACTGGCATAATCTAAAAAGGTTGTGATGTGGGTGTCGTCGGCTGAAGTGTTGGGCCTGGTGACTGTGTGGGCATTGTTGATGGGCCCGTGGTTCTATCGGCGCTGTTGATGGTCCCGTCTCATCACCCTTTCTCCTATGATTTAAAGGGCCTCGTCGTTCCCTTTGTTCACGAAGTTGCCATCGCCTCTCCTCTTCCGATAATAAATACGGCTTGCCATGGATCCTAAACCATGGCATGTATTCCGGCACGCACGCTAACTTAGGAACGATGATTGGTTCCCGAGTAGGTATATGATCATACCGGTTCTCCCACATTTCAATATATGCTGACCAAAATCTTGGCCAATCCGTATGCAATTGCCGTAAGTCGACTTTGTGCTCATTATCGAGCACCTCAGGTGCCACGGGAATCGGTTGTCGGAATCCAAATTGACGCAGAATCCTATCTGACTGATACATCTCTACGGTGGCATAGTTGATCAATAGGACCTTAGGGGGGACGGCAACAAGGCTATTATTTAGGAGATTTTTAGTATTTAAAATATGTGGATTTTATGCTGATAAAGGATGAGGAGTTGGAGCTAATTAAGTCTCTTTTGAATGAGTCAGTAGATCAAGATAAGGGAAAAGGATATGAGCTATCTTTTGGGTTGCAGAGTTGGCCGACAATCAACTACAGGGGGGAGAGAATCGATTTAGTATAGGCAGAAGTATGTGCCAAAATTTGCTATCAGGTTCTCATCATCTTTTTCTTTTCTCTGCTGAAATCCCCACTTCATTCTCCCTCTTAAATTTTTCTTTCTTTTATTTTTCCATTAGGCCGAATCCTCTGACAACTCCTTTCTCATCTCTTTCAGACACTTTAGTCGAATCTTCAAACCTTTCTTTGCTTTCTTTTCACTTTTCTTTTTAGTAGAAACCACATCAGTTCATCTTTTTCGGGATTTTCACAAAAGTCGAAATCGTGAGATCTCGTCTCCTGTGATTGCCGAAATCACTCTAGGTGTCTGCTTGTGCCGAAATCTGAAAGAAATCTTAGGTAAGTATTGATTCGAGAGATCCAAATCTTTTCCGGTTTTTCAAAGTCTCTAGTCGAATAGCCATTTAGAAATTAATCTCTTGTTTTCTCTTATTTTCGGCATTCTGGGATTTGAAAGGAGTCTATCGCGTAGATCTCTAAGTCATAGTTTAGTAACACTCGAATCGTGTTACTTTTGGGATTTCAAGGTAAGGAGATCTATTGATTTTAATGTGTAAATTCGGGTATTTATTAATCCTTGACCGAATGTAGGGGAGCCCAAATCTTCGTGTTTTTCCGGCTTTTGAGCAAGGTTTTAGACTAAGGGTTGTAGATCCAGATAGTAAAGATATTGGCTAAGGGTGTAAAACTACGCGATATCAGGTGTGTAACACTTCTACACTATTTAGATTGCCTGATTAAATCTGTTATAAATCTGTAATATTCTGTAAAATGCCGAAATATCGGCAAGGCTGTTGAAAACCCGAGGAGGGTAAAAGCGAATCACCAGGTTAGTGATCCCTATCATTCTAAGTGAATGTTCTGATTAAATGATATGAGTATGCCGATTTTCTGTGATTGCATGGGGTTAGGTTTGATGAAAGGGGAAGTATTCTGTTGTAGCGGCTTTTTCCGTGACCTGTTGTCGCGGCTTTCGTGTAACTTTGTTGTAGTGGCTTTTGCCATGACACATTGTAGTGGCTACGACCATGATCGACGATGAGCAAACATGACCGCCATCAATGGCGTGTAGCGGTGTGGGTTGATTGTAAAAATCCCCAATGGTGTGAATGGCAGGTAAGGGTGGCGTGTAACGGATGGAAACCTAGGATTTGGGTTGGGCTTGCATAATTTTTCTTATATATATTAATCATTATTACATTCTGTGGGGATAAGGCCCAAATCTAATGGTGCATAAGGGTTGCACACTGAGTCTCGCGACTCAACCTATTATTTAACATTTTTTTCAGGTAGCACCTAGTGCTTCGGACCGGGCTGGAGAGGAGCGCAAGGTGGCCATGCAAAAGAACATTTGGATTCGAAAAGAAAAGACTTTAGTTTATTATTTTATATTTTTATTTAATGGGTTTTAAATTTCAATGAAATAAGGCCATGGGCGAAAGAGACTTTATCATTTTGGGTTTTATGTTGGGTTTTATTATTAGTAAACATTTAAATTTTATGTTTAAATTAAATTAAGGCATGTAACAAATTTTGAATTTTATTTAAAAATCACCAAGGCATTTTATAACTTATATGAACTTATAAATTATTAAGTTTTCGGTATAAATGTTTAGACCTGATAATTATTTTTCCAAAGTGCCACAAGTTTTATAAAATCTCCTTAGTGACATACCAGATCCGGTTGTAGTGTTTGGGCTAGGTTTGGGGTGTTACACGTCTCATCACCCTTTCCCTATGATTTAAAGGGCTTCGTCGTTCCCTTTGTTCACAAAGTTGCCGTCGCCTCTCCTCTTCCGATAATAAATACGGCTTGCCATGGATCCTAAACCATGGCATGTATTCCGGCACTAACTCAGGAACGATGATCAGTTCCCGAGTAGGTATATGATCATACCGATTCTCCCATATTTCGATATATGCTGACCAAAATCTTGGCCAATCCGTATGCAACTGCCGTAAGTCGACTTTGTGCTCATCATCGAGCACCTCAGGTGCCACGTGAATCGGTTGTCGGAATCCAAATTGACACAGAATCCTATTTACGGTGGCATTGTTGATCAATGGGACCTTCACATGCCAAAGGTTCAGTTTTGAAAGAACTCTTCTGAATTCTGCCTGAATTACCGGATCTTCGTATGGTGTCCATTGAAACTATATTAACATGATAAAAATATTACTTATATACATAATACTAAATACTAAATATGAAATACTAAATTCTAAATACAAAATACGAAACGACTATTTTATTATGAAATTTAATTAAAATTTAATACTTACTTGTGATTCCGACTGTTGGTCTAATAGAAGCCGTATATCTTCAAGTGATGTAGGTATTCCAATATAACTCGCCGAATGGTTCCACCTAATTAAATAAATTTTTAGTATACAATTATATTTTAAATTTACGTAATAATTGTAAAATCTAATATTAAATTTACCTCGTTATAAGTGGGAATGTATATGGGTGGTCGACTTGAGGACGTAAAAACGGAAATCGAAACCGTGCCCATGATTGCAGTAGTGATAGACAACCTCCGATTTTCACTTTATTCGGCCGCGCCGCCCCGCACATCTCCCGATACAATTTTGCTAGCACGGCAGACCCCAACTTAATTCACCAGCTGCTATAAAATCAACGAGTTTCAACAGTCATCTCAAGTGTACGAGGTTTCGTGACAGGTCCGACATCAGATAGCCTCCAATCATCTCAAGAATGTATGCCCGAGCATATCGTATTCTTTCTATTTCGGTTGAACCATTATTCGGCTCGGGGAATGTGTCTCGTAATAGCCCATTTCGATCCGACCTCCGTAAATGTTATCCGGAATAGCACCCAAAAGCTCGTAGCATACGGCGGTCCAATCGGCAGAAGTTGCGGACCCGGTGACTACGTACCCATCCACCGGCAATCCCAATTGCAAATGTACGTCTTCCAGATGAAAAGTGTGCATCTCGGGTCTCCACCTTTCTATCAACGCATTGATTAACTTCGGTTCCAACTTGCACCCCCGGCCTATCGTGGCCACGTGCCAAAAACCAGCTTCCCGCAGGTAATTCTCGATCAACGGCGATGGCGGACCAGACATGTTTCGAATATAGCATTGCAACACCCGATCTACAGACTGTTTAACAAGTTATAAAATAAAATTTAATTAAAATTGCATAAACTTAAAAAATATTAAATAGTATTGAAAAATTAAAATTAAAATTAAAATTAAAACTTACCATTGTCATTTGATCGACAGAAATGTTATTATTGTCGAGACGAATTAATTCCCCGGCCATTGCTAATACAATCGAATATTTAAAATTTATCAAAAAAAAAATATATTTCACAAAATTTTAAAAGAGCTTTTATGTAAATATTAAAGGACTATTGTAAAATTTGAGAGGAAGTTTCAAGGAATTTAAGAGAAATTTGAGAAGAATTTGAGAGAAAGTTGAGAGAAAATCAATAAGAACTTTGTTGTGAAAAAATAAAAGGTGGGGGTATTTATAGGTTTTTTTCCTAACCGTTGGAGGCCCAATGGTAAAAAAAAATTGACCTGTTTGAAGAGAAAGCGCTCCTTTGAGGGAGCGCTTTCTTCATCCCCTAAAACGTCTTTGACGTGGACGCGTTTTGAGGAAATGGCCAATTTCCATAAATAATTAAATTTTCGGCTCATTTCGTAATTTTTTAATTTTGGTATATTTTAGTAAATTGTCCTAAAATTTGCAATGTATAAAGAATTTTATTTTATAATATACACTTTAATTTAATTAATTTTGTTTTAATATTGTTTTATTGCTTATTATTATAAACATTACATATTATATAATACATATATTTTTTTTTCTTTTTATTTCTCAAGATATCTATTGAAGCGAGTCCAATAATTAATATTCCGCATTTTATAGGTCCATTAAGGGGTAGATGCTAGTCACGAGTTTTAAAGTTGTTCTATATCCAAGAAAAGGATCAAACCCTCAACTACTGATTAAGATAGAAGAGACCCTTACTATCTCACTTAACTCCCATAATTTAATACATATCTTCTTTAGTATCGAAAATATTTTACATCAATATAGTATAAACTCGTTTATCCCTACTATATATATGTGACTCTAATATATGCAGGAGATGTAATAAAACCATGAAGGAAGTGCTGTCCATGTTTTTTGTACTTCAAATTGAATTTTATATTCTTTCATCTATTATTTTTAGTTAATGTATTTGGGACGTCCCTATATGATAGGGACTGAATTAAAATTTTTATTTTATTAGTAAATAAATTAATTTGATCCTTATACTATTTTTCCTAATAATTCATGAAGGTAACCATCTCCTAATAATTCATTCTGCTACTTTATCACCTTGCTATTTTTCCTTGGGTTTTCTTCTCCTCTCCTCCATTGGAGAATGTCTAGAACCACAAACTCCTATGCCTTAATAATTCACTCAAATTTAGCTTATATTTCAAAAGATGAAAATGATATTAAAATTCGTATTGAATTGAAATTTATATATGATTGAAGATTTTTATTTTCATTAATATAAATAGAAAAATTAGTTAATGAAATGGAATAGGAAAAAAATCTTAAATACCTATATTTAAAATTATAAAATAAAATAAAATCCAGCAATTGTAAGTTTCTGTTTCTAGAATGTTAAAGGAGAAATAAGAGATTGAGCGTCCATTGGGGGATTCCGAATCCATACCCCCACAAGAACAACATTAAATAAAATTAATGTTATGAAGTAAACTTAACTTAAAGTGATACCAAACTCCAAACTCCAATCTCCAGCCTACACATTCCAAACCCAAACAAGAAGTGAGCTGGCGACACACCAATCAACTTTAATTTCTGCTTTCTTAACAAAGCTTTTTGTTATATAGATTTTCATATGTTTATATATGGGCGTACCAGAAGTTGTCATTACTGCTGTAGCCGTTGTAAACTACCTTTTAAACAACAGATTGAAATGCTACCGAGATAACGGACACTAGCACGTCATGACCGTTTGGTTGCTTTTTTGGTATTCAGCGTTGACGTTAAAGTCGTTGCATCATTTATCTCACTTTGTGATTCAGCCGTTATAAAAGGAGAGAAATTAGCTGGCTCATCACTGGATCCATCCAATTCATTAATTAAACCCCGAAATAAATATTTGACCGTGTTAAACCAACATTATATTTAAATTTAAAATCTTAATATTCATTTAACCAAAATTTTAAACCATGTTACATCTTACTTTAGAATTGGTCAAACATTATACTTTACGCCAATGCCATTTGTATTATTCTTAGTATGCTTAAAATCCACTAATGCTAAAACACAGGTCACAAATTCTAATATAACATCTTATTTTATGACCATTTTCCAAATTATATGTACAATTCAAGTCTGATTTAACAATTAATTTTGTTTTAAAGGGACTCATCAATTCTTGTTTCTTGTTTTGAAGCAGTTTCTACCCCATTTTTATTTTATTTCTTAATATTTTTTTATCTCGATCATTATTTTTAAAAATAATATTTTTGGGCGACTAAAATGAAAATATGAACATAATGTGGCGTGTATAAGTTAATTGCTATTAGAGATTTAACTGTAAGGTAATTCAAAGGTCCAGAAAATTAAGTGACGATATTGTAAGGTTTTATTTTGGGTGATCAAAATAAAAATACCTTAAAAATTGGGTGACCATCTAAATAGTTTACCCCCAATATTTTTTAATAATGTTGTGTTGTGAACCGTCCTCAAACCAGGAATAAAATTCGACAGTCCCTACCCACCATTTCCCAGCCTGCCTGCCTTTGCCAGCAAACGCCTCTCTTTTCTTTATTTTTTTGAGCAAACCAAAGTGATCGAATCGGATCCCTCATCTGTCACCCCCACCCTCATATATATACACATTCATTAAGCACCAGTTTTTATCTCCAACCGTGTCAGAGAGAGAGATTGGGTGGCTCTTGAATTTCTCCAATAATGGTGATGGGAATGAAGAATTGGTCAGTAAAGAAGAAGAGCTGGAAACTCTCAAAAGCATTCAAGTGGAAGAAACCCGCTGATTTCCAGGTGAAGATAATCGACAATTTGGTATTCAGAGTTCTTTATGTTGTAGAAGCCGTAGTTCTTGTCTCCACTCTCTGCTTCTTCTATCTTTGCTGCGGCTGCAACATTTAATTTCTCTTCTTTCTTTCATTCTTCCCTTTTTCATTCTTTTTATTTTACCTATCGCAATAGATGATTGTAAGGTAACCTTATAATTCTTCTTTTTTGTAATTTTTAAAATTCTTTCTAGTTTTGCTCTTCAATTTTTTCCAGGGAAATGTTTCCTCATCATAACTTTATATATTTATATTTATTATAACTAGTGTGTTAGAATTTTATTTGGTTGAATTTGTTTTATTTACTTATCATTAAGGAAGGATGCATATGATTTTTGTTCTACTATGGAGGATTAATGAAGTTATTTGTATGTTAAATATATATATTTATATATATTAGAAATTTATTTAATGCAATTCTTAATAATTGTTCGTATTGGCTATCGAGAAAAAAAAATGAATGTGGTAAATCATTCGAGATAAAAATAATAATCTATTGGAAATCTAAAACTAAATGTTTAATATCTCATTTTCTAACATTTTAAATTGATATTGTGTTTTTAATATTGATTTATAAATAAAAATTGAAAAAAAGAATTGAAACAAATTCTAAGATCCGACAGGCGGACTCGTAAAGCTGGTGCAAGTCTGCATTTGTCTAAGTTAAAGCCGGCAAACTCCAGGCCGCTTGGGGGAGAGGCACAAGTTTATCCACGTCACATAAATTCAATAATTAATATATAAACTTATTTCACACTTCAGTTTTATTAAAAAATTTATTTTAGTCTTTCATTTAATTTTTTATTTTTTAATTTTTAAAATAATATTATTTATCAAATTATTTTAGTATAGATGAAGAAATTAACATTTATTTACTTTGTTGACATATCATTCAAGTATATATCAAATTAACAATTAATTAATTTTTAAAAATTTAAAAATATTTTTATATTTTTAATATTGTTAATATTTTTAGATTTTTTAAAATGAATCAATTACTGACAATTCAGGTGTATGATGTTAACAAGAGCTAAAAAACGAAAAATTAAATGAAGAGTTAATTTTTATAAAGTTAAAAGCCAAATAAATTATTATGCCTAAAATATATTATAATATAAGATAATTTTAAAATTGACACGTCTCGGATTGTGGGTTAAAAATTTTCAGGAATATATTTGTTAGTATTGAAATTATTTTATTTTGCTGCTTCAGTTAATATATGGGCCACTGCTAGGGATTGGTCCTGTTATAGACAACAGAAAAATTGTAAGCCCTAAACTCCCTTCCCACATTTTCCCTGTGTCACCAACCCTAGTGCTGAAACCCTGGTATCTATACCTTGTTATGCTAGGCTGGCCACTATTTTTCTTTTTCCTAAGTTTTTCCCTTGTGTCACCCCTCTTCCCTTTCTCTTCTTTTCACTTTTTCTTCTAACTTCTTCCTTTTCATTTCTCTTTCTTTTTCCTGATTGTCGCACCATTATAGCCACCGTATTCATCCACCACCATTGATTGTTACTGCTCCTTACATTCCTTGAATCGTTGAATCCCTTTCCCTTATCGAATCATCCTCCTTTCGTTTGAATTCTGTTGGTGTTTAGATATGTTAACGAGAACTATCGTTATCTTTTGTCGTAGAGTGGTAAGTGTGATCTATTTCAATGGTTAAATCTTGATTTTCGGTTGTACAATTGAGTTATGTTGTTCTTTTCGTTTTGCTTAATCGATCTCTTTCGGGTTTTTGTCGAAAGCCTTAATAACAATCACTAACTTGTGTATCTGGTGCGAATATGTCATTTAAAGGATTGGATCTAGGGGTATCGAATTAGATCTAAGCGCATGGAGTGCCGAACGAACTTGTGATGAAAGGTGTGTGTCCTAATCATGAAAATTGGTGTTAAACCGTGTGTGTATTTTGGGATCACATGGTCTACCACATGAGCATGTGTCCTACATGATGGCTTAACACAGCTATAAGCTATTATAACTTTAGGATATTTTCAATGTCACACAACCACAACTAGTTACACGACCCAGTCACATGATTGTGTGACTATCGTTGGAAATTTTGCTTACTGATCATGTGACCTCAATGAATTACACAACTTGGACACACAACCATATACCTCAACGCCACACGGTCGTGTGACCTCTATTTTATAATTTTATCATAATGTTTGTGAAATATTTCAATTTAGTCCCTGTACAGTCCCCAACTTGTTTAAAGTTCTCGTAAGCTCAATTGAGACCTTTTTTCCATATTTGTTTTGTAATCTATGATCTGTTTGATTATGTGTTAAATCTGAAATTGCTACTAATGTATATTCACTACTACTGTAAAAACTACAATTGCTATTGTTTGCATGATAATCACATGATCATATTGTTATCATTACTGTTTATTGATCGATAAAAAGTATGCTGTACAATTGCATTAGGATTGGGTTGTTGAAGGAGGAAGTGCTACTGCCGGTTTATCCGCGTATCTACTGCAGTTTATCCGCAGATTTTGCTGATGGTATATCCATACGAGCTTATGCTCCTATTGTTATGGTGTGTAAGGTCGGATGAGTTGTGGAGAATTTTTACCGTGGAGAGTAGCTGATGGATGGGTAGGAAAATTTTACTATTAAACCTGCATATTGCATACTGATATCATCGTGAAATTGATAATATGATATGTACTGTATATTGCAAAACTGTATGTTATTATTTATTGTTTAAGACGACATTGAGTTTTATACCTCAGCCTTTAGATTTTCCTATCTTTTCAGATAACTTTGGAGGTTAGGGCTCGAACTCAACATTTGGAGCAGTTGTCTGTTTTCATCTAAAAACGTACTTTTAAACTGTTTTATTAATTCTTTTGGACTTGGCATTGTTTAATTTAAACGGACTGTGACATGGAATTTAACATTCATATGGGGTGTTTAAATAGAGGATTTGATATAATATTTTGAATAAGGTTTTCAGGATATATTTTACTCTCAATTATTTTATAATGGTGGAAATATGATTTTCCTATCAATTTGGGAATCGAAATCAAATTGAACGAGATAATAAAAATAAAACAACGATTCTTAACGTAATAAGTATCTACCGTTGACTTTTTGAAACCAAACGAAATTATTTTCTTGAGAACGGTTCTCGTCAATTTTATAAAACGATGGTTCCTTCTACGAATTTTGAGACTTTTTACTATCGAATACTTTTTATTAAACTTGAACGTTTTACTGCTCATGGCTAATGTAACTTTTATGATTCGACTATAACGTATTGGTCGGGTTAAGGAGGTCACAAAAATAATAATTTAAAAAATATAAAATTATTTTTATAATTTTTTTTCAAAGCCTGCTACTAGACCTCTTGATTTGCATAAGTTGTACTTTAATTTGATTAATTTTAGTCTCAATATATACTATTCAAATTGGTCAATTTTAGTCCTTATATTTTTTAAAATTTAATATTTTAGTCCTAAACCAAATGGTAGTAATTAAATTTATTTAGTTAAATTCTACTATTATGCGTAAAGTTATAGATTTAGGGCTAGTTTGGCAATGCTTTTGAGAAATGCTTTTGAGAAGTATTTTTCAGAAGTACTTTTGAGAAGTGCTTTTGAGAAATTTTAGTGTTTGGCATTCTTTGTCAAAAAATCTTTTGAGAAGTAAAATGTCTATTTTAGACATGATATTATAAAGTAACAAATATGTATTTAAATAATGTTTAAATTAGTTAATATTATGATATTTTAACAAAATATAAAAATAATTTATTATAATTTATTATTAATATTTTAATAAATAATATTAATTTTAAATATTTTTGAAGAATTAATATTAATTATTTATTAAATTTAATTAGAATATATAAATTATATTAAAATATTTAAATATAATAATTAAATATTTGTAATTAGATATTGACACAATTGTATTATTTTAAAAATTATTTTTTTAATTTTTAATGCTTTTAACACATTTTGTAAAACTAATATTAGATATTAACATAACATAGAAAACATAAACGTAAGAAATTAAAATATTACATATATTGGGATTAAAGTTTCAAAAAGGGATAATATTTATATACCAAATATAAATACTAAAAAATTTACAATAGCATTAAACTGAATTCATTAAACTAGAAGCTATAGCATCTCTTGTTAATTCCATTTCAGAACCACTTAAATTGCTTGATTCACCGTCATCATCACCACCATCATCGTCGTCGTCATCATCATCACTTTCTCGACCATGCGCATTTTCTGAATCAATAGTATTCTCATATGCCCAGTTAATATCTTCGTATTCCATAAAATCTGCATCATTTCGACCGACATGTTTTCGGATAAAATTGTGTATCGTCATTGTAGCAACAACAATCATCGTTTGCTTTTCAAAACTATAACTTGGCATATCCCTTAAAATGGCCCATTTTTTTTTCAAAACACCAAAAGTTCGTTCAATCACACTACGTAATGATGAATGTGAATGATTGAATATCTCTTCTTTACCAGATACTGGTCTACCTCTACGAAAGTCCGGTAAATGATATCATTGACTCTATATGGTCCAAGATAACCTTTCATTTGAGGATATCCGAATCAACAAGATAATATTTTCCTACATGTCATAATATAACAAATAATTAGTTCAATAATTTTTTAAAAAATATCAATTAAAGAACTTATACTTTATTTTTAAAAATCACATATAAATAAAATATCTAACCATTTGGTGGGTGCGGAAATTTGTATTTTGGATCTCGAATTGCATCAAGAAATATTCTAGTGTCATGTGCCGATCCTTCCCATCCAGCGATGACAAAGGTGAAACACATATTAAAATCACATCCGCCATAACATTTTGAGTAGGGATACCTTTTCTTCCAATATAGGAATTTGTTCACTTGGTGGAAGAATAGCGGCAATATGAGTACCATCAATTGCACCGATGCAATCCTGAACAAATAATCATATTAGTCTCGTGTATATTTTTAGTCAACCAAAAATATTAAAAATATAATAAGATAAATTAAATTTTAACCTTAAAATGCGGCATATATCTAGAATCATTACGTATTTGTTCGGTATTGAGCTAAAAAGGATCTTGGTGCAATTAGATCGGTGGCCATCCTTGAAACTTTCTCAAGCACAATTGCAAAGTATCGACTTATTGTTGATCCGGACCTTTGAAATCTTTCTCGACACTGGAAACTTTTGCCGGTGCCCAAGATGTATAAAAAATTCCCAACATTTCAAGTAGAAGATATGTGTCTTGAAGTTTGCAAGTTGTATCTTGTCTCCAAAACTCTCAACAAACTTGTGAATACCATTTTAGACATCCTAAAATTAATCATACAACGTGATTCGTGACCGTCAAGGATCTCTCGGATCCATGTCTCACCGATTGTTTTGAATTCATGCATGGTTGCTTCAATATATACTTCTCGTGATATAATTGCACGGAAGAAGATGCAAAACAAATAAGCGGTAAAACATTCCACGCGTTGTAAAATCCCTTTCTTTTCCGTTCATCATCACTTTCATCACGCTGTAATTTTCAACTATACTCATCACCGTAAAAAAATTGAACATCCAAAATCATATATAAACAACTATTGATAAAATTAATTTAGTAAAAATAAGTAGAACATAAATTCAATATCCAAAGACCAAATATAGACAACTATTAATAAAAGTATATTACACATAAATAAATAGAACATAAATTCAATATCCAAAAACCAAAGATAAATAGTCATTGATAAAACATAAATTCAATATCCAAAAACCAAACATAAACAACTATTGATAAAACTAGTTTAGCATTTTTTAGTCACATAATAGATATCTCTAAACACTAGAAGATCAG
The DNA here is from genome assembly GCA_025506655.1 of Gossypium rotundifolium. Taxonomy (NCBI): domain Eukaryota; kingdom Viridiplantae; phylum Streptophyta; class Magnoliopsida; order Malvales; family Malvaceae; genus Gossypium; species Gossypium rotundifolium. The sequence goes on along the minus strand of CP106732.1, from coordinate 153,809,762 downwards.
AAAATTTTCAACTATCCTTCATTTCCGTCTTAAGCCACAAAGCTCTAATCTTGGGATTAATTGATAAAAACATAATTCGCTTGTCCTTATTGAGCAATAATCTAAGTGCGAAAAAGTATAGCGGACTAGCTTCTGGAACTTCTTCCGACATGTCGAGCACTTTGATCGCTATACGGAATACCATATGGATCCATAACAGAGTCAAACTAGGCGTGGCTTGACTCATATTGTCACCGCATTGCATAATTTTTCTATTTGATTGGACAATCTTGCAGCCCTCCAATTTGCTTTGAGGATTTCTTTCTTCCAGGTTTAAAATGTGAACTTGATATCTCAGGATTTTTTCTTTTTTGCCCGTTTCCATCAATTTGAACATCATTTGAAATGTGAACATCATTTGAAATGTGAACATCGTTTAAAATCTGAACATCGTTTCTCACATTCTCATCTTCATTCTCTTGGTATTTCATTGTTAACATCCTCAAAAAATCAGACGAGTGTACCACAAGAAGGTGCCCATGCTTTATCACTGTTGTAACTATCCCCATGAACATTTGGTCCAACTTCCTTCAATTCGGGATCAATGCCCGATGTTTTAAATTTTTGAGCTTGAGCACAACCTACATATAAAATGATAGTTTAATAACATGTAATTATCGATAACCTCATTGAAAAGAAAAAAATTCGAATTATTAATGTACCTTTAGCCTACTCTCCCACCAATCATCCGATGCATCAACGGTTCTTTTTATAGGATCCCACCCTAGACCAGTATCTTCGCCTTTAAGTTTTTTCCAAGCTTTCCATTCTTTTTTTAGGGCGTCCCACCTATTTTTAAGTTGTCTTTGTGAAAAACCCTTGCCCGTTTCTTTCTCAAAGTTTGTCATTATTTTCAACCATCCATCTTTTGTGAAATGAGTACCAGTTCTATTGCCTTTCAATATTTCTTTAATACAAATATCACAAAATATTTCTGTCAATCTCTTATCCCACATTGCTTTCACTTTTTCACCACTAACTTCAATCGCCGAAGTACTCATCTATTGTGTATACAAACAGATTCGTTTTAGCCAAGCAATCAAGAAAATCAAATGTCACATAATGAATTATGATTATGTAAGCATGTGTAATTAATGTAAGCACAAATAATTAATGTGTAATTAATGTAAGCACAAATAAATTCTAACTTTATTTAATTTCGTAAATGTGAGAGATGTGGTTGGTTTCGCTATTGTCACTGTCGTTTTGGTTCTAACTGTATAACAAAGTGAGAGAGAGGAGATAGAGTAAAGAAGGGGGCAGCATCTAAAGCTAGGATTTTTATTTTTATAATTCTTAGATTTTTCTATATTTACAATATAGATCCGGTAAGAAACACACGTAGCTCCTCGCAACATCAAAATCTCCCATAAATTAGGCAGTTCACTACCGATCTACAACAAGAACCCGTTCACAAACTTGGGCATTTAAAGAAACAAAATCCGCAACTAGAAAACGTAAAGTCAACTGGAGTTCTTCCACTAGATCAACTTTGAATCGACTAATTCACAACCAAGACTCAAAATTCAAACTTCACCTAATCAACCAAATACCAAAGAAAGACCCTTTTGTAAAAATCAAATTGGGAATATATCAAAAGCTATAAAAATCATCAATGATATTTCACGATAATAACAAAGATCGATTACCCTAAGCTACCATGTACGTTCTCAAAACTCTAGTGTTTTCCATATTGAAATAAAGTATAGCCTAATCATATCGGATCTACAAACCAAGTTGAACAAAATGAAATCAAAGATACCCACACGTAAAAAAAAAAAATGAAGCTAAAACTAGCGAAGATGGAGAAATTACCACTAAAAGAAAAGAGCTTTGACATGGGTACAGCTCAAAAAAACCCCGGAAGATGAAATCTGCACCTTTTGTCTCTCATGTTCGACACATGAATACATGGGCATGACTTTAATAAATCCTCCAAATACACGAAAAAAGTTTTAAAAAATTATACTATATTCGAATAACATACCATATCCACGAATATATATATCCATATTCAATTTCATTGGTTTGATTTATCACACATATCATGTATTATGAGCTCAATTTACATGCGAAACCTTTCTCATAATCAATTTATCGGCAATGTGCCTTATTTGATATCTCGGATGTCCAACATCGAAAGCATGTAAGTCAAAATAATTGGTTGCATTCCATCTATCTATTTTTCATTACAATTTCATCGCTTTTTTAACCATATCTAACTATTTGGTTGGTTTATGAAGAAATCTAAGCAATAATAAACTCGACGGAACCTTGAGCGATATGTTCGCCAAAGTTAAAAAACATAAGTCATTGTAAGTATATAATTTCGCAAACTCCTCTTTCTATTTACATAGCTTTAGAGTGTAGGCGTAGGGTTAGTCTTGTATTGCTAACATAGGAGCCGATATGCGATGATTTATCCAACAACGAATCGACCGATAAGCTTCAATTCTTTTGCAAATCTTACAAATTTAAACACTTTGTAATCGCTCTTAGATATATTCTATCATTTCAGATAGCACAAAAGACCAATAATTTTGAATTTTCATCACCACATCTCATAATATAATAGTCCAGTTCAAAGAAGCATAATTACCTTCCCTCGATGCTTTGTTATTGCCCCTATTCACAAGTTCTCTTGCGACTTTAGGCTTAGATTTCAGTTTCCTTTGTTGAAGAGTAGCCTTTGTAGACACGGAGAGGAATGTAAAAACTGAGGGAAAATCAAGGGAAAGAAAATCAATTTTCTTGCTAATACGCACAAGAGATTGAAAGAAGCAAAAGCCAAAAACCCAAGTTTTGATTTTTAAGTAGTGTTGGTTTGAGCTCGAAGATTTCAATTAAACTTAAGGTTTGGATTATTTAGGTTCTAAATGATTCTAATAAGAGTTTTAATGTTTTTACAAGCCTAGTAAAATTAGAAACCACACATTAACATAAGGAAAATTTTTCATATAAAAATTTAAAACTCCATAAGTGCCACATAATTTTTCATATAGGGGCATGCATTAGGTTGGTTCGGTTTTCATATGGTAATAACCAAATGAACCGACTAATTATACAAACCGAAATAACCCAACCGATTTGAAGAGTGTAACCAAAGTAACCAAACCGAATAAGACCGATTCGGTTTGGCTAATCGGTTTTAATTGCAAGTGAGTCCAACTATAATGATGAAACAGTCAAACTCATACTAATGAGGTTACAATGCACGGAACATTGGTGAAAAGAATCAAAACTCAAACAAAATTCACCATTAATTGCAAGTGAGTCCAACTATAATGATGAAACAGTCAAACTCATACTAATGAGGTTACAATGCACGGAACATTGGTGAAAAGAATCAAAACTCAAACAAAAATTCACCATATGATTTAGGAAGACATTTAATTACGCATAAAACATATCGAGAACCAATTCCATCAAAGATACTCCATTACTTCATCAATTTCTTATTCTTATGAACACTTTCGTTCTCTTATTCAAATCCTCTTCAATCTTCACAAAGACTACAAAAGGTCTCCATTTTGATTCATAAAAAACAAAAAAAAAAACTATTATCATTAACCCAAAGCCAAGACTACAACAGAGAATCAATACTAGTCTACAACAAAGATCCCGATATATATCTGTTCACTTGCATGTTACCTTTGTGGTCAAGGCGTGAAAGACGATGATGGTGGAGCGGTGGAGGGCGAATGAAGTACGATGGTGGTGGCCTGGCGGACGCCGGAAGGTGGTGAGTGTGACCGTGTGAGTGTGTCGGGCTGTCGGCACTGGGAACAGAGGAAAAATCAAAGGGGAAAAAAATCAAAGGAAAAATTTCTTGCTAATAAAAATCAAAGGGGAAAGAAAAATCAGAAGAAAACTCCAGAGGAACAGAGGAAAAATTAATTACGCATAAAACATACTGAGAACCAATTCCATCAATGATACTCCATTACTTCATCAATTTCTTATTCTTATGAACACTTTCGTTCTCTTATTCAAATCCTCTTCACTCTTCACAAAGACTACAAAAGGTCTCCATTTTGATTCATAAAAACAAAAAAAAACTATTATCATTAACCCAAAGCCAAGACTACAAGAGAGAATCAATACTAGTCGACAACAAAGATAATCATATATATCTGTTCACTTGCATGTTACCTTTGTGGTCAAGGCGTGAAAGACGATGATGGTGGAGCGGTGGAGGCGAATAAGTACGATGGTGGTGGCCTGGTGGACGCCGGAAGGTGGTGAGTGTGGCCAGGTGGAGGTGTGTGAGGTCATCAAGACCTTTGGGAACAGAGGAAAAATCAAAGGGAAAAAATCAAAGGAAAAATTTCTTGCTAATAAAAATCAAAGGGAAAGAAAAATCAAGAAAACTCCGGAGGAACAGAGGAAAATGAGAGAAAGAATAGGGGAAAAAAAGGATACTGGTCGGAAAAAATGAATGAACGCATACAAAGAAGACATAAAATAAGGATAAAAAGTAAAATATCATGTAAAAGTGCTTCTGTTGTGAAAAAAGTTAAAAATTTTGGCGTTTCCATCTGGAAAAAAGAACTTTTGAAAAGTTGGAAATTTTGCTCCACTGGTCCTTGTTCTGTAGCGCTTCTGGCTGAAAAGTGCTTTTGGCCTAAAAAGTTCATCCCGGATGGATGAACGAACAGCCCTTAGTCTATGTTCTTCAACCAAAACATTTTTAGTTGCTATATATTTTTTTAAAATTTGAAATTTTAATCTTATTTTAAAGGTCATCGTTAAATCTATTAATTATTTTTGTTTGTGAGCAATATGTGGAAATAACATGCGAACATGACATTACATATACAATAATATATTTAACATATCAAAATTTGAAAATAAAAAATTAATTTAATTAATTTAATTCATAGAAATATATTTGCAAGCATTCCATATAAAAATCCAAAACTTTAGGCACAATTTTAATTTAAGAAAACAATTATTTCTTTATTTTTATTTTAAAACAAATTTTAATTTTTATATTTAAAAAATAAAAATACATTTGTTAAATAAAAAATTAAAATATATTTTCGAAAATTAAAATATGAAAATGGTAATGTTGATTACTATTAGTAATTAAACTAAAGATAATTTTAAATAAAAATAATTTTACTAATATAATAAAATAAAAATCAATATTTTTATATGAATTTGAATTAAGATAAATTATATTTAAATTTGAAAATTAATGTTTTCAATTTTTCAAAACAATTTCTATGAAAATAATGAAAATGTTACAAAATAAATAGATAAATAGTAAAGAACAAAGAGAATGAGAGAGCAAAGAGAGCGTATTTTATTGATCAATGATAATATTTACAAAGCTTCTCCAAAGTATCTATTTATAGGCATAAGAAGTATAAATGAAGTAGAGGTCTACTTCTAATTACTATTAGAATTTAAAGTACATGAAAACTTATCCGATCTTGATGATCCCGATCTTGATGAACATCCACTTACTAAGATATTCATAACACTCCCCTTTAGATGTCCATTGGTAATTAATAAAAATTCTCAGTGAAGGAAAAAGAGTACACATATTTATAATACGTATAATATGCTCGCTAATGACTTAAGAATATCTCGAACTGAAAGTTATATTAGCGAGGAAAATTTTTAACAATGAAGTAGGAAAAAAAAGAAGATAGAGAAATATTGTAAAATGGAGTATAGAGATGATGTGTTTGGGATGATGGAGTATGAAGGGGGAGACACCTTTTATAGGTGTAGGGGAAGGATCAGATTGCAAAGGAAAAAATTTGGTGGTCGAAAACTCTTTACAGGATCAGCGTTTTCATCGAATATCACTTAAACGTGCTGAAAATTTGCAAAAACATTGCTTGGATCAGGTACTTTTATTCAGGCTTTTTGAAAACATTAGAGAAAACTCGTCCAACTGGGCGAGCTTCTCTGGTGACATGGCAGGAAAGCACTTTGAGCGTTAATCTAACAATAATTGGGTTATCTTTGAGCTGCTCGGGTAGTCCCACGTAACTCGGTCCATGGTTTCACCTATTCAATCGATATGTTAATTCAAACATATAATAAATAAACAATATTTACTATACAAATTACATATTTATTAAGAAATAGTTTTTACCTTATCGCCAATGGAAACATACATGGGTCGTTCATCGGGGATGTAGAAATGATAGTTGCCACTAAGCCCATGACTGCAGTAGGAGTAGGGAACCACCGATTGACATCTTATCTGGTTGTGTCACCCGATACAACTCCTTGTACAATGTGGCCAACATGACTGATCCCCAACTCATTCGTCCGCTTTCTTTGAAGTTGATTAGGTGTAGTAGTCACCTTTTGTAGAAATGATAGTTGCCACTAAACCTATGACCGCAATAGGAGCAGGCAACCACCGATTGACATCTTATCCGGTTTCGTCGCCCGATACAACTCCCTGTACAATGTGGCTAACATGACTGATCCCCAACTCATTCGTCCGCTTTCTTTGAAGTCGATTAGGTGTAGTAGTCACCTTATGTGTACCAAATTTTGAGATTTATCGGGCATTAGAATGCCCCCGATTAACCTTAGGATGAATGTTTGAGCGTATTGTTCTTTGATGACGTCGGTGCGCCCGTAGGAAGCTCTTTGAAATTGGTTTTCAACCACTTCATATCTATGCGACTACCATAAAATTTATTTGACACCTTCTCAAAAAATGCCTCGCAAAGGTCCTCTTTACTGGAAACGATCACTGACCCCGTGACGATTGACCCATCCACCGGTAAATCGAGTTGTAAAGCTACGTCCTCGAGTGTCATTGTATGCTCGCAACATGGAAGATGAAAAGTGTGTGTCTCGGGCCTCTATCTTTCCACCAATACGTTGAAGAATGTAGGATCGAGTTTGCTGCCCCGAGCATACGAGACACATGCAAGAATCCCGTGTCTTACAAGTAACCACGAATTTTAGTGATTGGGCCCTTTGAAAAATTATATATGAACCCCTTCAAAACACGTATTGACAAAAAAATAATTTAAAATAATTTAAAAATAAAAAAACTTTAAAATTAACTTAATTTAAAATAGCGAAATTTAAAATTTTGTCTTACCATTATCGCTTGAGCAACGGAAATGTACTTGTTGTTGAAACGAATCAAAGAGGTTGTCATTCGTGAAAACTTAATCGAAACGAATAATATACGAAATAATTAAATAAATCTACTATAATTTTAAACAAACATATTGGGAAATTTAGAACAGAACTTGAGAAAATTAAGAGAGTTGAGAGAGTTGAGACTCTAGAAAGAATTGAGATAGTTGAATTTGAGTGAAAAGAATGAAAAATGACTTGATATTTATAGGAAAAATAAAATTACAGTCGAGGTCCTTCAAAATTTTACCATTGCCAATGTTAAAAAAATTATCGTTGATGAAAAGCGTGTTTAGCTGAACGCTCTCACACTCGCTCAAAAACGACCTATTTCCTTAAATTAAAAGAAAAAAACCTAAAAGTCACATTAAAATATAATGCTAATTTAGCCTCACTTTTTCACTTAATTAATCATACCAAGAAGTGCACTTATTTCATATTGGTGCAGGATAAGATTATAGATATATCATCATTGCTTTTGAAATAATGGGCTTTTCTCTTATTTTGATTGGTGGAAGATTTTTGTGTTGCTCACAACGAAAAGGATCATTTATAGGTTATCATAATAGAGAAGGCATGTGAATCTTCATTACCATTTAATTATAGCTTATCATTTTGTAGGTGTTCTTTTCTTTTAAGGCATGCTCTTATAGGTTATCCCTTGGGCTAAAACATTAATGGTATATAAATCTTCATTACCCTTTAATTTAGTAGGTGTATCGATTCGATCTATATTTATTATATGATATGGATGATTTTTTAAAAGTTTATAAGAATAAATATATCCATATATTATTACAGAGTTTACATTTTAGTTTGTGATTTTTGTGATAAGTGATAAAATAATATATTTTAGTTTCATTTTAATGCGTTTTTGGATGATTAGTCTCTATAAAATGGTGAATTTTATGTTCCTAACACTTTAAATCAATGTTTCTATATTTAGAAGAGTATTTGAGAGAAAAATGAGCGAAAATTAGAAAATCGAAGCAAGTTTCAGGAGCCATACGGGCTGGACTCTCCCACATGGGATGGGCACACAACTGTGTGAGCCATACAGACTTCCATACGACCATATGCTAAACCGTGTGAAAATTGCGAATTGCACTCCAAACACGATGAAAAATACAATTTTAGGTTTTTTGGGCATTCTAAGACATATATATGACAAAGATAAGAACATGGGAGAGGACCGTCATAGAATATTCAAGAAAACAACTCGAAAAACACCATTGAAGTCGACTTTGAATCAGATTTCCATCAAGATTGAATATCTCCTTTTGATTTCTTTTAAGTTTATTATGAATTTCTTTGTTTCTTGTGATTATACTGTTTTCGAGATGTTTTTAATTGCTATCATGAACTAGTTTTCCAAATACTTTGGAAGATGAACCCTAGGATGAATTCTATTATTTGATTTCTATTTTTACGTAATAAATACTTGGATCTTGTTCTTAATTATGTGTGCTTAATTCTTGGTTTAATATTTCTAAACTATTAATCCATATTTGATGTGCTAGAATCAGAGGAGGAATAGATCCTATTTAAGAGTAGATCTAGGATAATTGAGTGGAGTTGCATGTAACCATAGAAATATGACGACATAAATCTACCGGATTAGAGTCAAATCTAATAGAAGAATCTATAGATCGAGTTGATGCGATAATAGAGGTTTTAATTAGAAAGAAATTTCAATTCATCAAACTAGAATCAGTTACTCTTAGTCTTGAAGAGGGATATTAGCATAATTTAAAGATTTTTATGGATCAAGATATTAAGTGAAAAAATTGTGTAATTTAGATTGATAATGACAGATAAAATCTAGGTGGATTCTTTCATCGTTTATTTTTCTGATTTGTTTTTTTTTCCTTGTTCTTTAGTTGATTAATTTAGTTAATTTTAGTTTTAGTCAATCACTTCAATTTGCGGTTAAATAATAGAAATTACTAATACTTTTAATTTTCGTGAGAATGATATTATTAATTGATAAAAACACTTGTCTTTCTTGTACAAGCCCAATTTTGCCCGGGCCCATTAAAACCTAAAACCCAACTACCCAAACCAAAACTAAAAACTCATTAAACCAAAAAACAAAATAAACCCATTCAACACCCAACTCGCCTTGATTAATACCCAAAACCAAAAACCTAACCCTAGCTCTTTGGCGGTACGAACCAACCCCTACCTACCCTGACCCTTCAACTTCTGACACCCCCTTGCCTCTGCGACCACCTGCTAAAGCCACCGGCCACCATCCCATCGCCACTTGCTCCCCATACCCTGCAAGAATAAGAGAACACGCAACAAATGGCAGAAGAAGCAAAAATGACAGCAAACAAATTGTAAAAGGCTATAAAAGCCGATTCAAACATTGTAAAAGAGGTCCTTTTTTCAAAAAAATAAAAATTTGAGAGATTCAAAAGCAAAAAAGTAGATCACACAATATCGAAACAGACCGGAAAAGGTGATTCGTCCTTTTTTTCTTTTAAATTCTTATCTTTTTTCGCTGCTAAAAACACTTCATTCGCGCAAACATACCAAAATACATATATAAACATAATATTTCTCTAAAAAAAATTTTACCTTCCAGCCCTGTAGGTGTAGCACCTTGCTATGAAACAACGGTGATCCATGGCCCACTCACGGAGGCTCCCCCCCTTTGCAGAGAAAAAAAGGGAGAAAGGAATTTTTTTTACTCTCAGCTCAAAAATGATTTTTTTTTCGACTTTAGGGCCTTAAATAGCCCCTCAAAACGACGTCGTTTTGGGGCTGGCCTTTAATGCCCAAAACGACGTCGTTTTGCCCCTTACCGACCCGATCCGACCCGACCCGCCTCAGGATCCGCGTGTTTTTGTAGAAGGGTCTATTTGCGCATTTGACCCTTCCGCATTTTCTTACCTTTCCAATCCAGTTTTTGTTATTTTCACATTTGACCCTATGATTTATTCCGGTTCTCAATTTGGTCCCTGGTGCTGCTGCGCGTTTTGGCCGAAGGGGTTTATTACCTCTTTGGTCCCTCCAGTCTTTTCGCGCGTGTAAATAAGCCCTTTTTCTTTTGTTTTATTTCGAATTGACCCCCAAACTTTCATTTTAAATGCAATTTAATCCTATTTTAGTTATTTTGCAATCTTTTTAGTTTTTTTTGTTATTATATTATTGTTATTATCATTATTATATTTTTTATGTACATGTTTTATTATTATTGTGTTTCACTAACTTTATTATTATTATTATTATTGTTATTATTTGTTATTTTGATTATATTTTTACTATTATTCGTTTGCTATTACTATTATTAATTATTATGATCGTATGTGTTATTATTTTATTTTTTTACCATTATTATGATGAGATTGTTATTTTATTATTATTATTATTTGTTGTCTTCATCATTATTATTATTATTATTATTATCTATTTTTATCATTATTTTATCATTATTATTATTACTATTATATTATTTTTATATGTATATATTTTATTTACTTATTTTATATATATTATTTCATGTATTATTTGCCATCATTTTTGTATTATCATTTTATTTTATTTTCATTTCAAGTATCATCATTATTATTTTGTAATTATTATTTCTTATTGTATTTTTATTTATTTATTTTTCTCCATCACTACTTTGTTATTATCATATTATTATTATTATTATTATTATTATTATTATTATTATTATTATTATTATTATTATTACTATTATTATTATTTGTTTTTTATTTATTTACTACATTCACATCCATATTTGTTTTCTTCGTTTTGTACTAAATTATTAAACAAAACACCATTTGTAAAATCATCATATTTCACCTGAAAGATTTTAAAATAAGGCAATGTTTTGTATTTAGAAATTCGGGAAATAGTGCCCTAACGTGCTGGGTTACAATTTTCCGTTTAGCTAAATAACTTAACATTCCTTTTACGAAGTTTTGCGAATCACGAGACGACTACGAGAGATTAAAACATCGTGTCCTAACGGGCTGGATGTGATGTTTATATCTTCTCGGGACAAAGAAATCTCAAGTTTTGACTCGAGCCTTTTCTTTAAATTAATACGATACGGTGCATTTTGTAAAATTGCTACACTCCATTTAAAGGCTTTAAAATAAAGGCAATGTTTTGTATTTAGGAATTCGGGGAATAGTGCCCTAACGTGCTGGGTTGCGATTTTCCGTTTGACTAAATAACTAAACATCCTTTTGATAAACGTCGTAAAATCATGAGATAGCTTTGATTATGAAGGTTTAGAATATCATGTCCTAACGTGCTGGATGTGATGTTTGTACCCTATCGGAACAAAGAAATCTCAAATTTCCCAATACCTTTTAAAGGATCCGTATTTTAAAACCTTTTCAAACTTCCGACACTAAGACACTAATTAATCATTTTGGTACCAATTTTGGGCGTATCGAGGGTGCTAGCCCTTCCTCGTGCGTAACCGACTTCCGAACCCGATTTTCGAAATTTCGCAGACCATCAACATTGTTTTAGTAAACCCAAATGTTTTATTAAAACAAAGGTGATCCGATCACACCAAATAAAGATCGGTGGCCACTCCCTTTCCTTTTTTTTTCGTTTTTAAAAATCAAAGTCGAACCCCTTTTTGTTTTCTTCCAAAAGAATGGTTACGACATTTAGGACTGCATTAGTTTGATTTTTAAAAGAGTCTTTTAAAATCTTGTCCTTTCATTAGACATGTGGTGAAGTAAATAAAGTGGCTCACTATTTAGTAAAAAGGATCTTATTATGTGCTTATGATGTTATTTATATTTATTTTTAATTGATTATTTATAGTTTGATTTGATGTCATGATTTTGAAGGACCTTAAGATAAAGTGTATTGACCTCCATTTATCGCTTTTTTTTTTTTTTTTTTGGATTTTATTAATGGTAGATGGATTTGATTTACAGCTATTTTTTGGGTCTCTAACTGGGTTGGAACTTGGATGTTTTTGAGCAATACAATCTTTGCATCAAGAATCTCCAACAATTGATGTGCTAGTGGGGCTATAGAAAAATCTTTCAACGAGGTTGACACCAGAGAGTTTGAACAATGTGTTCTTAAGGAAGAAATTACGAAGGTTAATGGAGGAAAGCAAAGATTAGAAAGAAATGGAGGACCTTCAATCCAACTCCCTAATGACTAGTCACCAAGAAATTGTGCAAGAAGCTTTCCAGCATCTTTATGGGTAATGGTATTGATAGTCTGAAATATTTTGTTCAATCCAACATTTTGTAAAAAAATTATTTTAACTATCCATTTAATTTTTTATTTTTTAATCATTAAATTTATTTTTATGTCAAATCATTCATAATAAATGGAAAAATTAACATTTTTTATTTTACTGATATTATATACATGTTATTGTTATATGATTGACGGATCAGCATTTAAATAATTTTTAAAATTTTAAAAATGAAAAGAATTATTTTTAAATTAAAATCATTAAAATTATTAAAAATTATAATTTTTAGTATTTTTTAAAAATATTAAATACTTACATGTCATCTACGTGGCAATTCACGTGTATGACACGTCAGCAAAGTTTTAAAAAAAAAATTAACTTTTTTATCTATTTTGGGTTGATTTGACGAAAATATAAGTTTAAGTATTAAAAGAGATACTAAAATCACTTTTTCTATAAAGTTGGAGGGCCAAAAATATATTATGCCTATTTCAAATGCTATCAACTAACCTCCTGCCATTTTATAAGTCATATAGTTACTATAATTCAGAGATCCAGAAAAGAAGAGCTAAAAGTTGTATGAATGAGCCAGTTCCAGCAGCAAGCAAGCTTTTCTGACTGAAATGTCCCAAATCTTGGTCTTCTTTTTGTGGTTTGATGTAGTCATGAGATGCTCAATGGCATCGAATGCTAACGATGAGGTAGGTCACGGATTACAAAGCATTTTTACGAGTGTTTAACATCAGCGGGCTTCCACAGTTTTATTTTTTGATTTTTTATGTCTGTTTTATTGTCTATATTTAAGATTTTTAGTGGTTAAAGAGAGCAATGTTTATACTTATTGGCTTCACATTGTTACTGTACCGCTTGAACAACCTTATAGACCCCTCATGACATGTCTTTCTCAAAGAACAAAACTGCTTGACAGGCCTTCACCTTTAAAGCAAACAATAACTCAATTACAGACACAGTCCAACAACCCTTCATCAACACCTACCATCTCATTCATTGTAACAAAATTATAATGAAGCTGCCCAAATTTGTCTATCGAAAACGAACAGGAAGTGTTTTATTTTTCAAGAAACTAGAGTCTTAAATCTGGGCGGTTTGATTGCTTAATATATGCTACAAAGGTGTCATTCATTGACTACGCTAAAATCAAAAGATTTCCCAAAGCTACTCTACTCAGGAGCCAATGTTAATGTGAGTTTGCATATTATCTACCTACTGTCTGATAAAGTACAAAAATAAAGAAGCATCATAAGAGCAAGTAGAACATAGATGAAACAGAGTAACTATATAATTGGTTTCCTTAAAATGACAATCGATGGAAATGTATGCGCACCTCATTAAGTTGTAAAATTCATACAGAGACTGGAAGACATACTGATCTATAAACAATGAAGTTCAAATCATGGTTATAAATATAAGTGTCCCTGAAAAAATCAGCACTACCTTAGCTGTATATGCAAATACATCTTTAGACGGCTTTCATTAGCAGCAACTAGTTTTCTTACAGATGACATATGTTAGAATTATTTAAATAGGCAAAAACTAAAGAAGAGGCACCTCCAACAACTAATCATAGAGATTGTCTAGGCCTGTAACTTAAATAGATCATCATTAATGAACAACAAAATCACAGTAACCCCTTTCTCCTCGTTGTGCCCTCAAAATCGATTTACAGAAAGCATTCGACTCCTTAAGATGGAGTTTATTCTTGAAGTTCTTGTTGCATTGAAGATGCCTGAACAAACTTTAAATTGGATAAGAACCTGCATCACTATACCTAGGTTCTGCATTTCTTGAAATGGGGGACTAGTGGGGTACTTTAAAGGTGCTAGAGAGTTAAGGCAAGGGGATCCAGTCCACTATCCCCTTACTTTTTTGTGCTATCCATGAACATTCTTTCTAAGCTTCTTGATGCTGCTGCCACTCATGGACTTTTTCAATACCATCCAGTGTCATAGGATAAAATTAACTCATCTGTGCTTTGCAGATGATTTGTTAATCTTTTCCAAGGTAGATTTTGATTCTTTTTTGGGGATTTGGAGTGTATTTACAGGTTCTATGAATTCTCTGGTTTGCAGCTTAATCCAACAAAGAGTGAAATTTTTTCTTCAGGGATCTCAAAAGATGAGTTGGATGGAATTCAAGCAGTTACAGGTATAAAAATAGGCAAACTACGTGTTAGATACCTTGGAGTTCCACTTGTCATAGAAGGCTTACTGTGAGAGATTGCACCCCGTTAATTGATAGGATTACTGCAAGATTACATAGTTGGGAAGCTAAGCATTTGTCTTATGCAGGGAAAGCACAAGTCATCCAATTTGTGATCTTTAGTTTACAGAATTTCTGGTGTAGACAGCTTATCTTGCTTAATGCTGTTATTCAAAGGATTAATCAATTATGTTCACGATTTTTCTCGAAAGGGAAGGATGAGCCTGTGAAGGGTGGTAGAGTTAGTTGGGACTCTATTTGCTTCCCAAAATCAGAGGGGGGTTTAGGCCTGAAGGATTTAATGTCTTGGAATCCAGCATTTTAAAGCCATTTTAACAAAGCAGGGCCTTTATGGATTGCGTGGCTTTATGCTTCTGTTATAAAGGATTGTTTCTTTTGGCAGTTGCAAGGAACAAAGGGAGGAAGCTGGACATGGAGGAAAATATTGAAGATGAGAAGCGTTGCTATAACAGCATTAAAGTTACCAATTGATGCTGGGATTACTGTTTCTAGATATTGGAAAGAAATTAGAAAGAAGGAGAAGGTGCTATGGGATAGATTGGTCTCGTGGATGGCCATATTGGATAGGCTGCTGACAAAGGAGAAATTGATTTCATATGGAATGAATATTGATGGAGACTGTATTCTGTGGTAGGGAGAAAGAAAGCAGATATCACCTTTTCTTTGATTGTGATTTTTCAAAGGTGGTCTGGAAGGAGATTCTGAGGTTGCAAAGAAATGTTATGGGGTGGCACTAAGAGCTTCATTGGGCACTTGAAAGATTGAAAGTAAAGTCTCTTATTACTTTCATTTTGAAACTTGCTTGGGATTTGGAAAGAAAGAAACAAAAGATTATTTCAAGGGCTGCAAAAAATAGTGACAATAAGATTACTAGGGAAAACAATAAGTAGAATTGGAGGAGTTAACAATAGGTTTTCTATAGATTGGGATATTAAAAGAATGGGAAAATTACACCTATGGTCACTTTTGTTTACCTTAGAGTACATTTTACTTATTTTTGAAATGTTATGTTTTAATCACTTAAGTTATCGTGTTATAACATTTTAGTCACTGAACCGTTAATTACTATTAATGGTGTAACGGTAAGCTGACATGGCATATTAAATCATCATTTCAAACAAAAATTTTAGGTTAAATTATATAATTGGTCCCTATATTTTTCATTTTGGGTAATATAAAATTTTTCCCTTTATGTTAATTTAACTTTTTTTTACATTCTCTTTCATCCACTAACACCTTCACCACTATCATGACCTCATTTCGAAGATATTTAAAAAAAATCTCTAACTTTTAAACTAATACCTCCTTCTTAACTGTTAGGATTGACAAGAAAGTTGTCAAAGTACCTCGAACCCCTTGACCTAAAAGCTAATCCCTCTCTCTTCCTCTCTCCCTCTCTCCCTCCCTCTCTCTCTCTCTCCCTCTCTCCCTCTCCCTCTCCCCCTCTCTCCCTCTCTCCCTCCCTCCCTCCCTCCCCCTCTCTCTCTCTCTCCCTCCCTCTCCCTCTCTCTCTCTCCTCCCTCTCCCCTCTCTCTCTCTCTCTCCTCTCTATCTTTCCCTCTCTCTCTCTCTCTCTCTCTCTCTCCCTCTCCCTCTCTCCCTCTCCCCTCCCTCTCTCTCTCCCCTCCCCTCCTCTCTCTCTCCTCTCCCTCTTCCCTTCTCTCTCTCCCCTCTCCCTCCTCCCTCTCTCTCTCCCTCCCCCTCCTCCCTCTTCCTCTCTCTCCCCTCCCCTCCCTCTCCCTCCCTCCCTCCTCCCTCTCTCTCCCTCCCTCTCTCCCTCCTCCTCCCTCCCTCCTCTCTCTCTCTCTCTCTCTTTCTCTCTCTCACCTCTCTGTCTTTCCTCCCTCCCTCCCTCTCCCTCTCTCTCTCCCTCCCTCTCTTTCGCTCTCCTCTCCCTCTCTCCCTTTCCCTCTCCCTCTCTCTCCCTCCTTCTCCCCCCTCTCCCTTCTCTCCCTCCTTCTTCCTCCCTCTCCCTCTCCCTCTCCCTCTCTCTCTCTCTCTCCTCTCCCTCTCCTCTCTCCCTCTCTCTCTCCCCTCTTCCTCTCCCTTTCCCTCTCTTTCTCTCCCCCTCCCCTCCCCTCCCCCCTCCTCCCCCCCCCCCCTCCCTCTCTCTCCCTCTCTCCCTCCCTCCCCCCTCTCCCTCCTCTCTCCCTCCCTCCCTCCCTCCCTCCCCCTCCTCCCCTCCCCCCTCCTCTCTCTCTCTCCCTCTCTCTCTCCCTCTCCCTCTCTCTCCCCCTCCCCTCCCCCCCCTCTCTCCCTCTCTCCCCCTCTCTCTCCCTCCCTCTCCCTCTCCCCTCCCCTCCCTCCTCTCTCTCCCTCTCCCCCTCCCCCTCTCTCCCTCCCTCTCCCTCCCCTCTCTCTCTCTCTCTCTCTCTCTCTCTCTCTCTTTGTTGCAAGTCTAATCTTTGGCTCTCTGTGATTTTATGGGGCTTATTAATTGTTGTTTACTTGAATTCTTGATTGACTTAAACGTGGGTTTATTGGGTGATGAGGGGACGATATTGTTGGGTTAGTTATGAATGAGGTTATGGTAGTGGTAAAGGTGTTAGTGGATGAAATGAAAATAATAGGTGGTGGTGGAGTGTTTTTGATAGTTAGCAGATAGTATGAGTTTATGGGTTTTTGGCAATGGTAAGAAAACAGAGGGAGAAGCAGAAGTGAAAGGAAAAAAAAAAAAAGAAAGTTAAAACATCATAAAAGAAAAAAATTAAATTGCTCAAAATGAAAAAAATATGAGGACCAATTATACAATTTAACCTAAAATTTTTATTTGAAATGATGACTTAACGTGCCATGTCAACTTACCGTTACACCGTGAACGATAATTAATAACTCAGTGACTAAAATGTTACAACACGATAACGTAAGTGATTAAAACATAACATTTCAAATATAAATAACTAAAATGTAACTTAAAGTAAACAAAAGTGAGCATAAGTGTATTTACCCTTAAAATTATGATTTAGATGATATAGAATTCTTTTGTAACTATATGTGGACTTATAACTTTGGTAGCAGACCACTGCTTTCTTTAAGTAATTAATTTTACCATTAAGTATACGATCTTATGCTTTTTTTTTTAGAAGACCTCACTGGCATATTCAAATTATACTTGGACAAGAAATTATTTTATGAACCATTTTCATCATATTATTTATGATTCTTTTTAATTATATGATAATATTTTAGTAAATTTTTTGTCATTGATATATAATTTTGATAATATTTTACCTCAAACCTTAAACACCAAATCTCAAACATTAAACTCCAAATCAAAACCTTGAACCTTAAAGATTGATTCAAGTTTGGGGCTCAAGATTTAGAATCCGAAGTTTGGGGTTCAAGATTTGGAGTTCAAAGTTTAGGATTGTGGGTTCATGGTAAAAAAAATTACTAAAATTATGTATCAATAACATAAAAAAATAATAAAAGAGGCTGTGAATGATATGGTGAGAAGGGTCTATAAAATAATCCAATTCCTTTTCCTTTATCAATTTATATATCCATCAATGAATAAAATATAACCTTTTTTAAAAATCAAATAAAATATAAACTTAGGTAAAATTACATATAATAAATCTTGAATCATAGATCAAATATAGGCTTTTTATAAAAATAACCCAAAAAATTAATTAATTACGTAATTGACCTACTTTTTTGATTAAACACATAAATAACCTAAATTTTACCGTGAAAGTTGGTAGAGCCAAAGAGTTTGGCGCCACCAACGTGCTATGTCAGCAACCGTGATAAAAAAATCATTTTTTTGGTGGAGCCATGTAGAATGACGCAATCTGTATAAATATCAGAGAAATACTGTAATTTTTGAAAAATTAGAGATAGACTTTTAAAAATATTCCTTTTTTTGGTGGAGCTAAATAATATGGCGCCATCAATTTTCAATACTGTCAGTGTCTTTTTTAAACTTTTTTGTAGTTCCTATTTAAAAAAAAATTAAATCTATATTCTTTTTGGTAGAGCCATTCTAAATAGTGCCACCAGTACATTTCCAGGCTTCTTTTAAATATGTTTTTTTTAATTAAACTTTTTTTAAAATAATATTTTATTTGGTAGAGCAATTCTTTTTTGCATGACCAAATTGATATATATAGCCCTCAATGGCAAATCAATCTGAGTTGAAGGAAAAAAATTACTTTTACTTTGTTAGAGGATGAATGAGAAATATATGAAAAATGTTTATGTATTTGTGTGTTTTTTTTTTTAATTTGAAAGTATGTTTTGTTTCACGATAATCTAATGAAGCTCCGACTTCGGTAAATTTAATGTTATTTTTGGATGCCAATTATTTATTTGGTAACGGGTTCAAATTGGTTATATAATTGTTTCCGTTGATTGTGGTAGGACGATAACGGGTTCAAATTGGTTATGCAACCAACGGGTGAATTATTTGGGATTCCCAAGGTTAATGGGATGTTCGAAGGTTTTAAGAAATCCTAAATCGAATCACACAGGTGATATCATCAATATCGACAACATTCGAGCTACAATTTAATAGCATCGAGAAAGTCGCTCTTGCTGCGGTTAAAAAAATTGTTTTTCAATTTGTAAGATAGAATGATGTCGGTTTTGAATAAAACCGTTTAATTATGTTTTGTTTGTAAGACACAATATTGTCTATCTTAAACAAAATCGTTTAAATTTTTTTTTTTTTAGTATTGAGAAAGTTGTTCATGTTGTAAAATTATATATTGTAAGTTAAGTGAAACTATTTAAAATGTTTGAAATGTAAAATTATATTTTGTAAAATATATTTTTGAATTATGTAAATTGATAATTATTTTGTGAAATATAATTTTATATAAATTATTTATGTAATGTGAAATTAAGAAAATTAAAGAGACATTTTTAAAGAAAGACTGGTAAGGGATATTAAAAAAAAAACGGAAAACCAAAAATAAAGAAAGTTTAGAAAAGAGTTGAATTGACTAAAAAATGAGAAAGAGTTTATTTGTAAAAAAAAAAAACTATGGCATTTTAAAAAAATAAAAGGATTAAAATAAATATACTAACTGGTCACATCACATTAACAATGTTAACGATGTGATTGGTAAAGGTAAGTTGGCGTCGGAAAAATAAAGAGGAAAAAGAAAGAAAGAAGAAAGAAAGAAGGAAGAAGGATTTCGGGGGAAAAATTAGGAGAAAATTAGGTATATATTTTTTAAATAATGTTTGTGTTCTTTGTTGTTAGTATATTATTATATTAAATATTAATTTTTATTTTATTAGTTATTTGTTGTTAGTAATTTATATTAATAAATATTGTTACTTACTTAGGATTAAGATTAGGATTAGTAGGTTAAAATAGTAATTTAGTTATTTAGTAAGTTAATTATATTATTATACCGTAGTTAGAAACCCTAAAAAATAGTTATGTTAGTTAGTATGTTAGTATATATTAATATGTTAGTTTTAATACTAACATTATTTTATTTAGTATATTGTTATTAGTTAATCCTTAATGAATAATTTAGATAGTAGATATAATAGTTATTATTATTGTTAGTGTAATATTGTTGTTAGTAAAAATGGTAAATGTTATTTTAATTAGTATTATATTATTATTGGTAATATATTATAATTATTGTTAGTATAAAAACCATTAAAATAATATATAAAACATTATGTATTAAAATAAAAATATAAAATAATAAGATCTGAAAATAATATATTTTTTGAAAGTAATCGAATTTGAGAAAAGTGTTAGTATATTAATGTTAGTTAGTATGTATATTAATGTGTTAGTATATTAATATGTTAGTTAAAACCTTAAAATAATATATTGTTAGTTAGTATGTATATTAATGTGTTAGTATACTAATATGTTACTTTAAAACCCTTAGAACCTTAAAATAATATATTGTTAGTTAGTATATTAATACGTTAGTATTACTCTAAAAGTTAATATTTTAGTTAGTATATTTTAGTTAGTATTATTAATATTGTTAGTATAGTAAAAACCTAATTATTATTTTTGTTATTTTTAAATTTTTAGTTTTGTTTTAAAGATATTATATTTTGTTTGTTTATTTTGAATTGTTAGTAAGTTATTTGTTTATATTAATTAATTTTTATTGTGAATGTTATGTTTTAAATTTTGTTTATTTTTTAACAGATTGACCATTGGATGATCAGTTTTTCGTATGCGTTTATTTCGATGGAATCATCTTGACAACAACCATTGGATGCATATTTGAATGTCGGCAACAAATAGCAATGGGATTTAATAGAAATCTCTCGTTGGATGATATGAAGGGAAGGATTAACGCAAAAATTATTAGACGTTGTGGGAGATCGATTTCGAGAATTTTCTACAAATTTCCAGTTTCAACAGATCCGATCAAATTCACAGAAATGAAACTTGTAGACGACGAAGACGTGGAGACAATGATCGCTTTTTACTGTGGGAATGGGAGTAACAAAAATGAACCGATTCACTTATTTGCTGAGTTAGCCGGTATTGAGCAAAATGAAGACATCAATGCATATGGTAAAGAACATGGGGCTCAAGAACCGTGCATGGTGCCTCCAATTTCGTATGTTGATGCCGACTCGACTATACATGGGATCGATATCGATCTTAATATTACACCCGATATTGATGTCGTTGGTGATGATGGACACGATAGTTGTGATCATTGTGAGGAAGAGGTCGATATTTACAGTGATCCCGATATGGACAATATACGATGATATTGACGATGAAGGCGTGAATGACGATGGGAGCGATGGTGCGTCTTCGCCGGGAACCGGATCGATGTATTACGATACACAACAATCACGGGCCACACATGTCACTCATAGACCCCGACGCGGTAGCGTATGGCGAGTTTTGAGTACCACGAAATATATCCTACTCACCGGGTCGCCATAAATTCTGATCATGAGGAGTTATTCGTAGGCCAGAGATTCAGAAGTAAAGAAGAGTGCGTATCTGCTATTAAACGGTATAGCATGGATATATCGATGGATTACAAAGTCGCGAGTCTAAATCGACGGTATATATTCTTTGAGTGTTGGAAGGCAGCGAAAGGCTGCAATTGGCGGATACGAGCTACATTCATTCAAAAATCGCAGATGTGGGAGATAAGAAAATTGGTTGGGCCTCACACACGCAGATCAACACGTATGACTGAAGATCATCGAAAACTTGATTCCAAAACTATATGTACATGTATCATGCCAATGGTGAAGGACATCCGACTATTAAAGTTTGATGCGATTCTTTGAAATACAAGCACGATTCCAATATCGAGTATCATATCGAAAGGCGTGGATAGCTAAGCAGATGGCAATGGAACAATTGTATGGGGATTACGATTCATCGTATAACGAGCTCTGAGGATGGATAGGCGCTATGCGGGAGTACATACCGAGGCGTGATTGAGTTCTGAACCACGACCTTTTACGGCCTAAATGACCAATTACGGTAGGAAAAGAATTTTTCATCGGATGTTCGGACGTTTGATCCATGTGTACGGGCATTTCCACCGCAAGCCGTTTGTGCGGTGGATAGGACATGGCTATCTGGAAAATATACAGATATTACTTATTGCGGTTGCTCAAGATGGCAATAGGGCGTGCTCCCAATAGCGTTTGCATTAGTAGATAAGGAGAATATGGAATCTTGGGAATTCTTCCTTACCAACCTGCGGAGGTATGTTATTAGCAACGATAATATTTGCATCATCTCCGATAGAGGGAAATGACTAATTGCTGCAATTAGGCGTTTCGGTGTGCCATAGAGATCCGTTTGCTGCATCCGTCACATTGAGGCTAACTTTCTTCGAGAGTATAAGAATGCAAACTGGAAGAGAGAAGTGGTGAAAATAGGTAAATGATAACCTTATATTTTCAATATAAGTTTAATGTTTTTAGTTATCCGATTCTAGTAACTTATATTTTTAAAACATGTACAGTATGCACGAGTTAGAGCCACATATTTTTCACCAAATGATGACTCAACTTGAGAGTGACATGGAAGGTCAAACGAACAAATCTTTTGGGAGTGGTTGGGTACAATGGAGCCGTGGCAATGGGCTCAAAATTTTGTGAGGGCTTTCGTTATGGTCAAATGACCACAAACTTGGTGGAGGGTCAATCTTTGTGTTGTTGAAAACACGACATCTATCGATTTCATCTGTCTTCTAGGCTACATTCTACAGGTTGGCAACCTTGATGCCAAGAATGGGTGAACAACAAGTCAACTAGATGGATGCGGGACACGTGTTTGTAGAAGATGTCAGGGATGCATTGATTTCAAACCGCCGAATTGCGAGATCGATGACTATAGAAATATATTCACGACAAATGAAAACTTTTTGAGTTATGGAGTCTATCGGTTGTCGACCCGGTTTGCCACCTAGGTCTTATGGAGTCGATCTTCGGAACAGATAATGCGAATGCAGGAGGTTCCAAACACTTCATTATCCGCGTGCACATGTTGTGGCAGCGTGTGCTAAAGCGAACCTTAGTGTTGAACATTTTGTCGATGATGTGTACACACTTGAGCGTACGTTGCGTGTCTGGGAAAATGAGTTCCTTGTCCTGCCCGACCTGTCTACATGGGAGGTGCCTCGGACTACTTTCGAGCTTGTCCCAGACAGAGCGCTACGCAGGAATCCGATAGGCCGTTCGCAATCATCCAGAATCCGTAATGAAATGGACATTAGGAAGAAATCCGACGGTAAGCGCTATGGAATATGCAGGTTAGGTGGTCATAATCGAAGTAAATGCCCGCAGCGAAACTATCATGTTGGACAATCATCACGAGCGATAGAGAAATGAGCTTATTCAGATTAACATGTTTTGTATTCAGATTAACATTTAAGCTTAGTTTTCATTAATTTTAACATTTTTGAGATTATTATCATGCATATTAACTAGCCCATTTTTTAATTTGTGTTTTCATTGTATGTTTCGAATATGGACATGAATTTTGGTATTAGTGTGGTTTGATAAAAAGAAAATTTTATACAAATAAAGCTGTAGGTGATTGCGTTTGTGTTCAGTGATTTTGGTCCTAATTCGATGATTGCGTTTGTATTCAGTGAGCTGTAGATGTGATGTCCTAATATCTTGTTATGAAATTTTAAAGCTCCAAATAATCAAAAATCATAGCAATATTAAGTAATCATAGTTGCAAATAATCAAGTTAATTTTATATAAATAAAGTATAAACATCGTAATATTTACAAATACAAAATACAAGAAAATCAAAATAGCAAGAAACACCTAAAACTGATGGTTCGATGGTGTAGTCCTCGGTGTGTACTTCTGCGGTGGTCAACGTTCACGTCGTGGGTGCCCGCGACGACCAACATCCTCTTCAGTCTCCGGTGGGGGTCCGGGTGGGGGTCTAGGTGGGGGTGTGCTAAACATGGCCGAAAAATCATGTGGCTCGAAGGGCAAAGATGAACTCGATCCAGAAGGAGTGCCCTGCTGCAGTGGATACGACCCAGGATACGAGTCGAGAGTGCTGTACTACGGTGTGTACGATCTGAATATATTAAGCCCGTACTGGTATCCACCTCCTGACGAGCCCGAAAAGTAGTCATTGCCCAGCACATATAGATGATACGAATGTGCATTTGAATGTGAATGTGATTGCTCGGGCTCGGGCTTCGGCTCGGGCTCCTGCTCGGGATCAGGATCTGCAGCTACCTCTGCATCTGCCACTGGCTCATATGCCCCATGTCGGTGCATGTGTGGGGGGACTACAATTGACTACCCTCCGAGTATATATGGCTTCACCATACTAGAGCACCATTGTACGTACTCTAATGGAGGTTGAAGATCGGAAGCCATATCCATCCGGGGCATTCGAGACATGCGATCATTCCACACCGCAATAAATTGCCCACGCCTAACCCCCCAATCCAAGTCTGGTCTCCCTCTCTTATTTTTGCAATGAACCTCTCCCACCTGGCATGGCGGATCCGGGATGTATTGGACGCAACCAAATTGCCGCAGCACTCGGTCCTCGTGATACCACTCGACTACATGGAAACAGACAATTGGTGTGTTTGTGCACCACATATATGAGTGGATATAGGCGGATGGGGGTATAACGGCTGCAATTTCCGGTCTACGGTATGGCATCCATATAAACTGCACGATTAATAACATCGTTAAAATTAAACACAGTGTGCGTAAGATATACAAACTACCACGTAACCAATATTGGAATCGCTTACCCCTTCCCCGGCATGTTGTTCAATCATAAGCCGGTATATCGGGACAGTGTATGACCTCCCGATACTTGGATAAATACTCTACCTACAACAAAAATAAGTAAAATAATATCAATATAAAGAAATTTCAATTAATAACAAGTTATATTTTATCACCTGTTTACTAACGGATATACGTATGGTTGGTGGGTGGCGATGCCAAGAATGGCATCCGATCTGAGCCAGGGCGCAATAGTGTAAGGCATCCGCCTATGTCTCTGATCCTTTGGATTTGTCGTCGAAAAGCTCACGGTACAACCACGTAAGAAGCTGCGGAGCCCCAACTATCTGAACGAGCATTGCTTAAATCGGCCAATAGGGTAGGTCGAATATGAACCCTATTATTGTTTGCCTTGGGCATCGATTACACCCTTATGATGTGCATAATGTCGCTCAACTAGCGCACATCAAGTCGCCTTGATGGCATCGGTGATATATGTTCGTACCTCGCTCTCGACCATGTAAATTTCAATTCGTAAAATATTTTCCATCATTGTCGTCGAGCCCCTAGTAGGCTTTGACAGTGTAAGCGGGTCACTACCGCACTAACGTCATGTGAGACTCCGTCAATTGGGAGCCCAAGCTGCGATGCAACATCCTCAGAGTGATGTACACTCTCCACACGGAAATGAAAAGTGTGGGTCTCCGGCAACGCTTGACTAGTGCGGATATTAAATCATACCGCAAGTCAAGCGTTAGGATCGATCTTCTTGACCGAATCCGACTTGCTCTATATACGACATTAGTCGTTCATCAGAGGATTTCTTAAGCCATTCACCCGCCCCGTAATACTGCAGTGCGAGTCTGACGGTGTTAAATCATAAAAAATTAATAACTTATGATTAATAACATAATTTATTATGTAGCTATTTTGTTAATATAACTTTGTGATTAATAAATAACAATACATTACCATATTATTAGCGGCGTCGGATATGTGAGGAACTTTACTAATCAATGAAGTCATTTACATCTCAAATAAATTTTTACCTACATAAAAACAATAAATCTATATTCAATTAGTAACAAATAACATGCCAATACTAATAATATAACAAGAACATCATGTAAACGACGCATAATAAATATAATATTTTATTATTTATACAAACATCATAATATTAAGTAAAATATTCATTAGAGTTTTTACAAACAATGATAATAACTAATAATAATATTTACGGTTTCTTAATAATAATAATAATATATTAACATAGCTAAAGTAATAATAATAAATTTTATGATTCCTTAATAATAATATTACGTATATGTATACCTTTTTCTAATAAAACCGTGATTAACAAATAATAATTTAGTACATATTTATTATATATTACGAGCCTTTGTCCGTTTTATTTTATATTATTTTAGTACATAATAATTAAAATATATTATTCTAGACACATTTTAGTACATAATAATTCAAATATATTATTTTACTATTTTCTTATTTTCTTATTTTATATTATTTTTTTAGTACGTAATATTTCAAATGTATTGTTTTATTACTTTTTATATATCAATTTAGTAAAACCCACTTATTTTAACTATTTATTCGTATTTTCCTTTTCTCAAATTCTATTACTTTAAAAATATACTATTTTCGTATTTTATTATTTTATATTATTTATTTTATACATAATGTTTTATGTATTATTTTAATGTTTTTATACTAACAATAATTATAATATATTACTAACAATAGTAATATAATACTAAATAAAATAACATTTATCATTTTTACTAACGACAATATTACACTAACAATAATAATAACTATTATATCTACTATCTAAATTATTCATTAAGGATTAACTAATAACAATATACTAACTAAATGTTAGAGTTAAAACTAACATATTAATACACACTAACATATTAACTAACATAAATAAATATTTTTTAGGGTTCTATTCTAACTACCTACCAATAATAATAGTATTTAACTAACTTACTAACTAACTACTACTTAAACTACTAATCCTAACTAAGTAACAATACTTATAATAAACTACTAATAACAAATAAGTAATAAAATAAAATTAATATATAATAAATTAATTTAATAAAAATAACAAATCAAAAACAAAAACATTATTTAAAAAATTATACCTAAATAGATTTTCTCCTAATTTTTCCCCAAATCCTTCTTCCTTCTTTCTTTCCTCTTTCTTTCTTTTTCTTTCTTCTTCCTCTTTCTTTTCCAGTACCACCACTTCTTCTTCTTCTTCTTCTTCTTCTTCTTCTTCTTTCTTCTTCTATTTCGCTTACGCTTGGGTGTGGGGGTTGGGGGCGAGGGGACCATTTAAGGTCCCCATCTTTGAGAAGAGGCCAAAATCGCATGCAAGTGCCGCCGCCAAGCCATTGACCACCACAGTGCGACCTCTGCGATCCATTTTCAGTCAGTCTTGCCTATTGCAGACCATTGTTCTGCTTTTTTTCCCTGCTCCTGCATGCCTCTATCGATTACTGTTTTCTTCATTGTTTCCTTCACTTGCCTAACTGTTTTCTCTTATTTTGCTGCAGGGGGGATGACTTAAGGGTGGTGCCGCCTATGGGAGTGGCGTGACCACCCTGGTCACCCCATTTCGGTAAATAATCTGCATGTCATCCCATTTCTGTGTTTTTTTTTCCACACCATTTCAATAAAAAAAATTATTTGTTTTAAAGTTGATAAATACAAGTAAGGAATGTATAGTTTTTTTTAGGTGCATATATGATGTTAAAAGTAGTTATTGTAATATAATAATTAATTATATTTAATTTATGTAATTTTTTAAAATTATCGAGATATTAGAATATTTTTCAAGTAAATACGGATCACACTTTATTAAGCATCAATTAAACAATAAAATTAATTATAAATTAAATAAAAAATTCATTTTGGTTTCTCATTTTTCTTTCTCGGTGCTATTTTACTCTCGTGTTTTGGTTGTATAAAACTAATCTCTATTCTATTGTTATTAACCCTTTTAGTCCCTTTTTGCATGAAACCGATCTCTACGTATTTTGCATATATTTATCTGTATTTATCTATTTGGTTGCTGTATACAAATAAAATTTAATAGCTTATATTATATTTCCCTTTTTAGCTTTTTTATTTTAATAATATTTTATTACTCATTTAATATAATTTAAATAAAAACTTAAAAAATATTTTAAATTAATTTATGTTAAAATTAATAAAATATATAATTTCTTTAATTTTATGAGTACTGAATGTGTGAGTATGTCCAACATGGTTATGTTAAATTTTTCTTGTGTATTTGAAAAGTCTTTCAAGGATCTAATTATAATGTGTTGTTATTAATCTAGTCCACCATTCTTAAGCAAATGGTCTTCTCTTACAATTTAATTTAACATTGGTAACTTGTTTATATTTGCTAAGCTAAGTTTGCTTTCATATGGATGTTTGCTGCGTTGATTTGATTAAAAACATTTCGTTGCATTTTCAAAAATTTATTGGGATTAAGGTTAAACCATTATCTATGATCATCTCTCAAAGTTTGCTTTGATATGGATGTTTATATATGTACTTTTCTTTTACATGTTAAAATTATGTGTGAAATATGAGGTGAAGGAAAGTGATGTGCCTAAGACCGCCTTAGTACATTATGGCCATTATGAATTTTTGGTAATGCCGTTTGATTGACCAATGCCCACTCTTTTATGGATCCGATGAATCGCATTTTCCAGCCTTACTTAGATCGGTTTGTAGTGGTATTTATTGATGATATATTGGTATACTCGAAGACGAGGCGTAACATGATCAAGATCTTGAAAAGTTTCTGATTCTGGGAAAAGCAGTT
Source organism: Gossypium rotundifolium (assembly GCA_025506655.1). Taxonomy (NCBI): domain Eukaryota; kingdom Viridiplantae; phylum Streptophyta; class Magnoliopsida; order Malvales; family Malvaceae; genus Gossypium; species Gossypium rotundifolium. Next base: position 153,781,104 of record CP106732.1, on the reverse strand, counting down.
ATATGGGAAATTAAGTAAATGTGAATTACGGTTGTCGAAGTGGTATTTTAGGACATGTAGTATCTTGATGGAATTAGAGTTGATCCGAAGAAGATTGAAGCAATTGTTCGAAAGGAAGGCCAAAGAATGTATCGGAGGTGCGATTTTCTCGGTTTGGTGGATATTATCGTAGATTTGTAAATGGATTCTCAAAGATAGCACTACCAATGACTAAACATTACGGAAGAATGTTCCTTTTGTTTGGGATGATCGATTATCGGAAAAGTTTTGAGACTTTGAAGCAAATGTTGACAGAGGCACCGTATTAACATTACAGTCGGGGAAAGATTTTGTTGTGTATAGTGATGCTTCTTTGAGTGGTTTGGGTTGTGTATTGATGCAAGATGGGAAAGTCATTGCTTATGCATCTAGCAGTTGAAGCCACATGAACGTAATTACCCACGCATACGACTTGGAATTAGTGCATAATTTTTGCTTTAAAGATTTGGAGGCATTATCTTTATGGCGAGAAATGCTATATCTACAGACCATAAAAGTCTCAAATATCTTACATCACGAAAGAGTTGAATTTAAGGCAAAGACGGTGGATCGAGCTTCTAAAAGATTATGATTGTGTTATAGACTATCATCCGGGAAAAGCAAATGTGGTAGGTGATGCATTAAGTAGAAAAGTCTGCGATTGAATTACGAGCAATGTTTGCTCGACTCGATTGTTAATGATGATGGAAGCTTGTTAGTGAGTTAAGGGTCGGATGGAAGATGACAAATTATTAAAGAAAAGAGAAATGGTTCGAATGGTACAATCGAGAATTTTAGTATTGATCAACATGGTTGTTTGAGATTTCAAAATCGGATTTGTGTTCGGCTACTATCAATTAAAGAAGATGATTCTTCAAGAAGCACACGATGGCACCTTTGCATTGCATCTGGTGGAACAAAATGTATCGTAATTTAATGGCAATTATGCCATTTAGCATAAGTTGAGGCGGCATAAGCTTAAAAAAATCTGAGATTTTATGTGTTAAAATATATTATTCATATTATTAAATAATTATATTAATATAATATTATATTATATAATAAAGTAAATAGTATAAAAGAAATAGGAAAAGAAACAGGAGAGAACAGAGAAACATTCGAAACAAGCAGGAAAGAAGAAGAAAAGAAGGAAAAGGAAAAACTAAAGATTTAAGGTTTGAAGTTTTAAAAGGTAAGTCAATTTAGTCATTTTCTCTTAATTTTGATGTTTTAGAAGCTTTAAAGTAATGTATATAATTTTTGTACGCTTGAATACTTTATTTACGCTCGTAATTATTTGATATTAATATGTATCTGCTTTAGTGGTTGAGTGATCTAAGAGTGTGTGAGAGGTCTTGGGTTCAAGTCTCACTTTTGCCAATTTTTGGAATCAAGCCCTATGTTTGTTCAGTGGGCTTATATTAAATTATCTGTATATTCATATAAGAAAGAGCCTGTTGATTTAAGTGGTTAGTGGAGAGAAATTAGGGATATGCTAGCAGTTTTTCTATTTTTTCCAAAATTTTCTTCTCTCTGGCATTTTTCTTTCTGTCTTTCCACTTCCAATTTTCGGCTTCATAATTTTGATTTCCATCAAAATTTTCCTTCCTAACCGTGGCACGTTGACGTTTCGTTCCTCCGTGTTGTTGTGTAGGTAAATGTTTCGAAGTGTTTTTAAGATAGTTTTGTTTTTGCGTTAGTTTCTGTTAGTGTAATCGTGGGATTTGATTTTTCTGTGATTATTTTGGATGTAGCACTACAGCAAAACTGACATATAGCGGCGTTTTTAGTGGCGTTTTTATCCAAAACGTCGCAAAATTTAGACTTTAGCGGCACTAGCAGGAAAACGCCGCAAAAGATTGGGCTATAGCGGCGTTTTTTAGAAAAACGCCGCTAAAGATGACTTATAACGGCGTTTTTTAGAAAAACGCCGCAAAATATTGGGCTATAGCGCGTTTTTAGAAAATGCCGCTAAAGATGATTTATAGCGGCGTTTTTGAACGCATACAAAATATTTTTATTTCAACACGTAGAGGCGGCGTCGTTTCAATAACAAAATAAAAATTGGAAAAAGTTAGCGGTGCTTTTTAAAAAAAACGCCGCTAAATATGACTTATAGCGGCGTTTGTTAAAAAAACGCCACAAAATAATTTTTTTATTTCAAAACGGAAACTACGTCGTTTCAATAACAATATAAAAATTGGAAAAAGTTAGCGGCGTTTTTTAAATAAACGCCGCTAAAGATGACATATAGCGGCGATTGTTAAAAAAACGCCACAAAACAATTTTTTTATTTCAAAACAGAAACTACGTTGTTTCAATCACAATATAAAAATTGGAAAAAGTTAGCGGCGCCTTTTAGAAAAACGCCGCTAAAGATGACTTATAGCAGCGCTTGTTCAAAAAAGGCCACAAAATGATTTTTTTAATTTCAAAACAGAAACTACGTCGTTTCAATAACAATATAAAATTTGGAAAAATTTAGCGCTTTTAAAAAACGCGCTTCTGAGATGACTTATAGCTTCGTTTAAAAATGCCACAAAATAATTTTTATTTTAAAAGCGGAAACTACGTCGTTTCAATAACAATATAAAATTGGAAAAGTTAGCGCTTTCTAAAAAACGCAACTAAAGATAACTTATAGCGGCGATTGTTACAAAAACGCCACAAAATAATTTTTTTTATTTCAAAACAGAAACTACGTCGTTTCGATAACAATATAAAATTTGGAAAAATTTAGCGGCGCTTTTTAAAAAAAACGCCGCTAAAGATGACTTATAGCGGCGTTTGTTAGAAAAACGCCACAAAATAATTTTTTTATTTCAAAACAGAAACTACGTCATTTCAATAACAATATAAAATTTGGAAAAAGTTAGCGGCGCTTTTTAAAAAAACGCCGCTAAAGGTGACTTATAGCGGCGTTTGTTAAAAAAATGCCACAAAATAATTTTTATTTCAAAATAGAAACGACGTCGTTTTAATAACAATATTTTTTATTTAAAAACAAAAACGACATTGTTTTCATGTAAATATAAAAAGTGTAAAAAAGTTGCGGTGTTTTTATCAAAAACGCCACTAAGGGTAGCCTTTATTCAACCTATTTGAAAATAAAAAAAAAAAAGCGTTGTTTTGATCATTGTATAATAATTCATTTTTAATTTATGTTTCTTGTTTAATTTTTTGCCCTAGTGTTAAGGGTTTAGCATTTAGGGTGTAAGGTGTGGGTCATAGGGTTTAGGGGTTAATGTTTATAGTTTAAGGGTTTAGTGGTTTAGAGTTTTTGATTTAAGGTTTAGTATTTATGGTTTTAGGGTTTATATGTTTTATAAGGGTTTATGATTCAGGGCTTCATGGTTTATGGTGTTTCAAGGTTTAGAGTTTATAAAGGTTTATAGTTTAGGGTTTTGAGGTTTATAATATTTTAGGGTTTAGAGTTCGTGGTTATGTGTTTAGGGTTTTATAGGTTTTAGGGGTTTAAGGGCAGACTTAGGGTTTGGATTTAAACAAACCGGTGTTGTATTGCTCCTTACAATCTGATCCATCATCCAAGTTGTCATCATGTATTATTTTCGAAAACTCATGCAGTACTCTTTCATCCTCTTGATCTATTATTATTTAACTAATTTTTTATATTAATTAATTAAAATAAAATTTATTTGTAATTTAATTTTAAAAATTCAAAAATTAATGACATGTACAAAAATTTAGAACTAATAACATTAAAAATATATGTTAAAAATTAAAAAATTAAAATACTATTACCTTAAATTTTAAAAATTTTAAAGATTTCAAAATTTTAAAGTGTTAAATAAATTTTAAAGATTTTAAAATTTATCCAATTCTTTAAATATTACTTAAACTTTAAAATAAATAAAAAATTGGATTAAATCTTTAAATATATATTAGTATCAAAATTTTAGCGTTTTTGTTAAAAAGCCGTAAAAGGTAAGAAATAGCGGCATTTATTAAAAGCATACAAAAAATTATTTTATTTTAGTAAAAAGACATCACTTGTTTTGGCTCGAGTTACAAATCTAATGAATATTTATATATGTCTATTTTTCAATTTTTAAAATGAAATTTATTTATTAAAGAATAAATCTAATGAATTAAAAGAATACTAACAAGTTACCCATTAGTGTGGCGTTTTTATAAAAGCGCAGGAATATATCTGAAAATAACGAGCGACGTCGTTTTCATTGAAAGTTTAGTGGCGTTTTAGTCAAAACGCATAAAAGTTATGTTTTTACGGCGTTTTAGCTAAAAAAAGCCACTAATATATCAAGAGTTTCCAAAAGCTACCGATTTGGTATATTTTATTAGTGGCGTTTTTATAAAACGCGCAAATTGGGGACAAAACGCGTTTTTGTATTTTATTTTGTGGCATTTATTTAAAAACGGCGCAAAAGGGATTTAATTTTTCATAAACGGCGTCGTTCTTTTTACAGCCAAATTAAGGAAGCAAAAACCTTATTTCATTTCGACAGTTCCCCATTTTTTCTAACTTCCGAAAGCCCTAATTTGTTCATCCCCTTTCCAATTCCCCTCCGAATCCCTAATTTCTTGTTCGATTCTGGTGCAATTTCTTCCCCAATTTGATTACCTCGACAAGTTTTCTTTTATTTTCAGTACCTGGACCGAGAACAACTCAGGTTTGTTTGCTGAATTTGTGCCCTTGGGTTGTTCTTTGCTCTTGGTAATTCTCATTGATTGTGTAGTGTGTGATTAATTTTATTCTATATTTTTGCTGCTGTTAGGACTCCAGGTAGACGCCAAGATTCGATTGCTTTCGGATAACGTTACGCCACAAAGAAGATTGAGGTGAGTTTTGTCTCTATGTTAACGAATGATTTGATTAAGGCGGGTTCAGGAATTTTCTCGAATCGGGTTTTTACTAATCGGATTGAGTTCGAGTTCTGATTACTTTTAAGAAAATGCAATCGTTTTAGGCTTTTTGAAGTTCAAGAACAAAGCTGGGTGGTTTTCTTTTTCTGGGTTCAGATTATAGTTTATTGTCGTTCGAGCTTTCTGATTTTTTTGGGATATAGTTACTGGTTTTCGAATATAAATGATGTTATTGTGCTAATGAGATACATCACATCATTCATGGGATGATGGTAATGACATTAAATGTATGTAACAATGTAAGGGAGGGAGGGATAAACAGATGGGTCTTCTTTTGTCTGTTAACTTGACGTGCCCTCAGGAGAAATGTTTGTTTGATATGTGTGGGGGGATTTTTGTATTCTTGCTTTTGTTTTTTTTCTCTGCTATGATCCAATTTATTTGCTCTAATTTAATCTTCATTGAACTCTAATCCAAATTGATGCAGAGGACAAACATTCCATGTTAGCAGCTTAAATTTTTATTTTAGATTATGTTGTATAAGATATGACGTATCATTTAATAGTTAAATTAACGAGAAGGACCTGATTAATGAACACCGATAGTTTGAATATATAATTAGTAATCGGATCAGAACCAGTGGGATTCAAGTCATTGTTCTATCTCTATGTTTGTGTGTTTATATGTATATGTAGGTGTTAAGATATTACCATGATGATAGCTTTTATGTTATCTTTGGTGAGCTGAATGGAAGAATTGGAGGACTCGTTATCTTTGGTGTTAAGATATTTTGTTTTATTCTGGAATTGGAATTTAAGCTTTATCTTGGATGCCTTTTATGATATCATAAGAATCTCTCTGTTGTGAATTTATGATAATCTTCCCTTCCTGCGTATGAAATGGGTACTGAATTTGGCATTCATTAACTAGTACTTCTAATTATTATTGTCTTGCTATTAATATACTTTTTATGCATCATTAAATTTATGTAAATTTTAGAAGGGCCATATCAAAATTTTAGATTCTTGTCGATTCGCATACTTTTCTAGATGAAACTACTGTGCTCTAAGTTGCATAAGTTGTAGGTAATTTATCCGTGAAGTGGACCCTGATATTATAATTGGATATACCATTTGCAAGTTCGGTTTGCCATATCTTATTGAGGTAAATGGAAAATTTAACTTATGTTTTATTCTACATGAATGTTCTTTGCAGGAAAGGTTTCTTTTGGTTCATTATATACGGTTTCCTTTATTTGTGAAAATATAAAAATAACATAAACAAAATATAAAAGTTAATTGTTAAAAATGTTAGTTGATTGTGTTGAAATTATTTGAACTGATTTTAGTTTCTAAACTAAAATTACACATGCATATATACGAGCGTTTATGAAATATGGATGGGTATGATGAACTGAGTTTTTCCCCTTATTTTCCCTTATAATTGAAACTTATTTGCTAAGTTGTATTTGTGGTTTATGCTAAACCCTAAAACCCTAAACCTAAACCCTAAAACCTTAAACCTTAAATCGTAACCCCTAAACCCCTAACCCATAACCCTAATCCTATAACCCCTAAACCTAATCCCTAAACCCATAAACCTATAAACCCTTAACCTTAAACCATAACCCCTAAACCCTTAAACCCTTAACCTTAAACCCTAAAAATCTAAAACCCTAAACCTTAACCCCTAAAACCTAATCCCTAAACCCTAACATTTAAACCCTTAAACCCTTAAACCTTTAAACCCTTAACCATAAACCCTAACCTCTAAACCTTTAAACCTATAACCCTAAACTTTAAAACCTTAAAACCTTAAACCTTAAACACTAAAACTTTAAACCTTAAACCCTAATCCCTAAACTCTTAAACCTCTAACCCTAAACTCTAAAACCTTAAAACCATAAACCTTAAACTCTAAAACCTTAAACCTTAAACTTTAAACACTAAACCCTTAAACCCCTAACCCTAAACCCTAACCCCTAACCATAAACCCTAACCCCTTTCATAACTGACATAAGTTTACGATCAAATTTCATAACTAACATAATTTTCCCTTAAGATCAAACTTCATAACTTACATAATACTTGTATATATAAAAAAAAAAAGGATTCAAAGTATATAGGTCGGAAACCGACAAAGTTGCCTTATATCTCATAGTCGATATAATGGATCTTCCTAGGTGTAACAATGCCACGTATGATGAATCTAAACGAATACAAAACTTATCTAATTTTAAGATCAAATTTCATAACTGACATAAGTTTACGATCAAATTTCATAACTAACATAATTTTCCCTTAAGATCAAACTTCATAACTTACATAATACTTGTATATAAAAAAAAAAAGGATTCAAAGTATATAGGCTGAAAACCTGACGGGTTGTCTTATATCTCACAGTCATATATAATGGATCCTCCCTAGGTGTAACAATGCCACGTATGATGAATCTAAACGAATACAAAACTTATCTAATTTTAAGATCAAATTTCATAACCGACATAAGTTTACGATCAAATTTCATAACTAACATAATTTTCCTTAAGATCAAACTTCATAACTTACATAATACTTGTATATAAAAAAAAGATTCAAAGTATATATTTGGAAACACGACGGGTTGCCTTATATCTCTGAATGATATAATGGATCCTCCTTAGGTGTAACAATACGCGTATGATGAATCTAAACGAATACAAAACTTATCTAATTTTAAGATCAAATTTCATAACCGACATAAGTTTACGATCAAATTTCATAACTAACATAATTTTCCCTTAAGATCAAACTTCATAACTTACATAATACTTGTATATAAAAAAAAAGGATTCAAAGTATATAGGTGGAAACTGACGGGTTGCCTTATATCTCACAAATGATATAATGGATCCTTCCTAGGTGTAACAATACCACGTATGATGAATCTAAACGAATACAAAACTTATCTAATTTTAAGATCAAATTTCATAAGCGACATAAGTTTACGATCAAATTTCATAACTAACATAATTTTCCCTTAAGATCAAACTTCATAACTTACATAATACTTGTATATAAAAAAAAAAGGATTCAAAGTATATAGGCTGGAAACTTGACGGTTGCCTTATATCTCACAGTTAGATATAGTGGATCCTCCCTAGGTGTAACAATGCCACGTATGATGAATCTAAACGAACACAAAACTTATCTAATTTTAAGATCAAATTTCATAACTGACATAAGTTTACGATCAAATTTCATAACTAACATAATTTTCCTTAAGATCAAATTTCATAACTTACATAATACTTGTATATAAAAAAAGGATTCAAAGTATATAGTTGGAAACTGACGGGTTGCCTTATATCTCACAGTCAGATATAATGGATCCTCCCTAGGTGTAACAATGCCACGTATGATGAATCTTAAAGAATACAAAACTTACCTAATTTTATGATCAAATTTCATAACTTACATAAGTTTAAGATCAAATTTCATAACTTACATAATACTTGTATAGATAAAAAAAAAAGATTCAAAGTATATAGGCTGGAAACCTAATTGGTTGCCTTATATCTCACTGTTAGATATAATGGATCCTCCCTAGGTGTAACAATGCCGCGTATGATGGATCTTAAAGAATACATAACTTACTTAATTTTAAGATCAAATTTCATAGCATTATTTACATAAATTATTAATTAACAATTTAGCCGTGTAATTTATTGTCAACTTTAGACTTCAACAACTACGAAATGGATAGGAGTTGGATAAAATTGTCAAGGGTTAGCAACGACTATCGAAATGGAGTAGAAACTTTTCTGAATTTCGCATTTCAAAATGCAAGCCAAGAGAATATGATTCTTTGCCCGTGTAAGGCGTGTTGCAATATTAGCGGCATTATCGTGAAGTGGTCTACGAACATCTAGTTGTTAATGCCTTTGTCCGGTACAAAAATGGTTTTTCATGGAGAGTGTACATCTAGTGGAGCATCTTCATCGATGAATCTGGGTATCCTAATAGTGCTTTCAATCGAATGTTAGAGACGATAACATAGAAGGCATGTTGCTGGATGCTTTTAATATGCGCAGTGATGGTTTCTGGACATTTCCACCTCACTTGGGTGCAACCGATGATCATTATTTTGGTGGCAATAGTTTCACCAAAACAAGAAGCAGTATACCGAATGAACAGCCAAATGAAGAAGCGGCGAGGTTCCACACGTTACTTGGTGAAATGAATGAAGAACTGTATGAGAGATCAAAATTTTCCAAACTGTCATTCTCAGTATTCGTCTTTTTCACTTGAAATGTTTGGGGGTGGACCAGAAAAATCGTTGACAATCTTTGTTAGAGTTTCTACAAGAAATGTTCCCGTTTGCAAAAATCCCTCAATCTTCCAAATACATAAAGAAATTGATAAAGGATTTGGGCCTTGGCTACAACAAAATTCACAGTTGCCCAAATGACTGCATGTTGTATTGGGGCGACGGGATAAATCAACAGTGTTGTCATGTATGCAGCCAATCCCATTGGATTAATAGAAATACAGAGGGATGCAATGAGGATGGACACGATACACAGTCAAGGAAGCAGCTAGTTAAGGTTTTACGGTATTTTTTGCTAATACCAAGGCTTTAACGATTTTCATGTCGTCGAAGACAGCCGAATCAATGACGTGGCACCATGATGAATGAACAGATGATGGGTTGTTAAGGCATCCTGCAGATTCTTTAGCTTGGAAATTGTTTGACTGTAAATTTTCAAGCTTTGTAAGTAATCCTCGGAGTGTGAGGCTTGGGCTAGCATCCGATGGATTTAACCCTTACAAACTCATGAGCACAATGTACAGTACTTGGCCTGTGGTGCTTGTTCCCTACAATTTGCCTCCATGGGTTTGCATGAAACAATCTTCTTTTATCTTGTCTATGATTATACCTGGAAAAAAAGGGCTGGGGAATGATATTGACGTATATTTGCAGCCACTTGTTGACGAGTTAAAACAACCATGGGCTGGTGTTCAGACATACGATGCAATGAGAAAAGAGAACTTTAATTTACGTGCGGCTTTAATGTGGACTATTAACGACTTCCCGGCTTATGCTAATTTATCTGGTTGGAGTACCAAGGGACGTTATGCTTGTCCGTGTTGTCTTTGCATGCACATGTTCGCAATGGTTATATAATGGGAAGAAGTTCTCTTACATGGGCCATCGTCGGTGGTTACCAGAAAATCATACATTTAGATTTCAGAGTGCTCAGTTTGATGGTACTGAAGAGTTTAGACCAGCTCCTTTGCAGACCGGTGGATCCAAAATATTATTAATGTTGAAAGATATGAATTTTATTTATGGGAAGATGAATCAACCGGCCAACCCGCAAAGAAATAGAAGATCTAGGGATGGATCTGATGAAGAGGACGATCCTAATGAGGCAAACTTGTGGAAAAAAAGAAGTATTTTTTTCGAGTTGCTTTATTCGGAGCATCAAATTTTACGTCATAATCTTGATGTCATGCACATAGAGAGAAATGTCTGCGAGAACATCATTGGGACTATTTTGAATGTCGATGGAAAATCAAAAGATAATCTTCTGAGTCGACTTGATTTAGTCCACATGGGAATTCGACGTGAGCTTCATCCCCGACCACTTTCGAATATGAAATATCGATTGCCGCCTGCTATTTTTTCAATGTCGAATGCGGAGAAAGAAGTGTTCTGTACGGTGTTGAAGGATATAAAGGTCCCGGATGCGTATGCATCAAATATATCACAATGTTTGAGTCTTAAGGATCGAAGACTATATGGCTTAAAATCGCATGACTATCACATCTTGATGCAAGACTTATTACCAGTTGCTATGCGGTGCTGTATGTCGAAAAAGGTGACGGATCCTATAATTGAACTGTCGAATATTATGAAAGGCATTTGTGGTAAAGTTTTGAATGTTCAAGAATTAGAGAGACTACAAGACCGAGCCGCATTGACTTTATGCAATCTGGATAAGATATTCCCGCCTTCCTTCTTCACTATTATGGTGCACTTGTTAATTCATCTCCCACGTGAAGCACTTCTTGGTGGACCCATTTTCTATTGATGGATGTATCCCATTGAAAGGTCTTAATTTATTTACAAAATATTCCTTCATTCAGCTCAATTCCCATGATAGTTGCAACTTTTGATAATGTTGTATACCGTATTTAGGTTCCTTTCCAAATTGAAGTCATACTGTCGCAATAAGCGTTATCCGGAAGGATCAATTGCGAGGGCTACTTGGCGAGAGGAATGTATGACTTTACATTCGAGGTATTTGGAAGATGTTGAAACAAGAATGAGCAGACCAAGTAGAAATCTTTGGGATCACGGATCATAATTTGGCCGGAACTTATTTATTTCAAAGTTTCGGAGAACCGATCGGCAAAGTCGAAATTGCAGAATTAGACGATAGATCGTGGGTCCAAGCACATCGATACGTTCTTTTTCATCACGATTCAATGGAACCATTTCGGAAGTAAGTTCTAGAATTTGATAAATACTCATCAATTATAATTTATTTGTCTTCTAACAAAGTAAAATATTTTTTTACCGTAGTGAGTACAAACATATATTGAGAGCTCGTTCACGATCCCGAAGATTAAATCGACGAGAAATTAATAAGTTGTTCGCAGAATCATTTCATGAATGGTTAAGCCAAATGGTATGCAATTTAAATTTTCGTTGACAAGTAATAATGTTTTCTCATAACATTCATAATTACTCGATTTACTTTCGACTCAATAGGTTTGGAGTCGGAATGAAGTAAATGATGACATTAAATGGCTTTCACAAGGTCCAAACAGAATAGTTAAAAGATATAGTGGCTTCCTCATCAACGGATACATATTTCATACAAGGTATCGCGAGAGATTGAGGAGAACCCAAAATGCGAAATTGTTGTTAATTCTTTGATTACAAGTTATGCTAGTGCTAGGGACAGTAATCCGGTCGAGGGGAATTTGAAATATTACGGACTTATTACTGACATCATTGAGTTGGATTATTACGGCAATTGTAAAGTTGTCTTATTTCGAGGTGATTGGGCTGATGTGAATACGGCTCATGAATTAAAAACGATCAATATGGCTTTACAATGGTGAATTTCTCTCGATTGATTCACACCGGAGAACAACTGATGGACGAGCCGTATGTGTTTTCTTCTCAAGTTAAACAAGTTTTTTACTCCCAAGATCCAACTGATGAGGGTTGGTATGTTGTACTCCAAAACACTCCTAGAGACTTGTTCGACATTGGCAATGGAAGTGGAGATGACATAGTCGAAAGATCAGAAACTTTGCCTTTTCTAGAACAAGACTTAATTGAAAATATTCCTAGTACTAGTCAACAATTTCAATGGGTTCGTCAGGATGTGGATGAAGATATTTACGAAATATGATGTAGTAAGATTTAACGATTTATTATTTATATGTTATATTATAATTTTCATGTTGGTCATGTTACATAATTTAACTGTTTTAAATGTCCTATTATTGTTGTTATTTGTTACTAAAATTTTGAACTATTTTATGTGTATTGCAGAGAAAATGCCTAGAAGACGATTACGAGGTTTAAATATTGTCCGGAGTACTCCAAATCCAGAAGAAGTAAATAGTGGACAGGATACAGTTGTTGGATCTTCTAGTCTGCCGGACATAGATGACGAGCATGGACAAATCCAAAGCAATGTTAAGTTTATTTTACATGTATGTTGAATTTTATTATTGATTCATTTTTCAATTTTAATATAATAATATATCATTTTTCAGCTGAAGGTGGTGGGACGAGCAGAGCTCGGGGACGTACATTACTTACAGATTTATACGACTTAGAGCCTAACGACCGTGTTAAAGTAAGGAGAAACGATCATGGCCAGCCTATCGGATCTGAAGCTCGACTCTTCGCAGGCTATTTGGGCATTGTAGCACGAAATGTGAATATGTTGCCCAATAACTACGAATCATGGCATCACGTGCCTGATGCCAACAAAAATCAGGCTCTCGATAATATTAAGGTAATAAAAGATGAATGTAATTTATAATACTTTAATTTAACCTTCATTTATATTAACTTTTTTAAAAAATTTTTTCTAGGGTAAATTTGCTTTAGAGGTCTCCGATGACTATGTTAAGAAGACGTTGGGTAAAAAATGGAGAGACAATAAAAGCACCCTAAAAAAAACAATATTTTAAGAAAGGTATAAGCCTCAACGAAAAATTGCGAAATGTCCCGCCGGAAATGTTGAAGTACCAATGGGAAGATCAAGTTAGATTCTGGAATTCAAAGAAAGGAGAGGTATTACGTACTTTCAAAGTCTTATAAATTTTTCGGTTTATCGTATTTACTATATACATAATTCAAATTCCATTATGTAAGACCGTGAGCGAGTTGGAACAAGCAATGACGAAACAACAATTCACGCATTAGCGAAGAGTTCGAAGTTTTGCTCGTGTAATGAGGCCGAGGTATTATAATTTATTACTTCTTTCAAATATTAATTACTTTATACTATTAAATTATATTTTTTTACGCTATAATGTAGGAAGTTTAAATCGAGTCAAAAGTTGGACGCCTTCAACTTTTGACATTACATATAGGAAGAAAGATGGATCTCGATGACACCAAGCTACGAAATTTTGGTATATTTACTTAATAAAATTTGATTTATTATAAATATTTATAATGTTTAATTACAATAGTTTAATTCATCGTTTGTAGTTGTAAATTTATGATTTTAAGTTATGTTCCATTCCTTTTTATTATATATTTCGTTTCTAACTTTTTTATTGATTTATTAGGATAAACTAAAGGAGAAGAAGGCGGAGTATGAAGCTGTTGCTTCGTCTGACAGTTCTGTTAATCTCGAGGAGATTGATAATAGAATTATTGTTGATGTTTTGGGTCCTGAAAGGTACAACTGCTTCAATTGATGGTTTTGTTAATCTTGAGTATATTTATAACAAAATTATCACTAATGTTTTGGGTCTTACAAGGTATGGTCGGGTTCGATGTCAAGGATCAGGTGTTACCCCTACTCAATATTTTGGATCCGGCTCCTGGCAATACATGCCTTCCGGGAGTCAATCTCGAGCTGAAGTTCAGAGACTAAAAGACCAGATATCTCTGATGGAAGTGAGCACAGCTGAGCAAATTTCTCAGCTTAAAGCGGAGGTAGCAGCGAGGGAGGCGGAGCATATTGCTCAACTTAGAGTGGAGGGCGCAGCAGGGAGGCAGAAGCGAGAATAAAAGTGTGAAGAACTCCACCACAATTGCAGATTATGATCATGATTGTTCAAAGAAGCGATGCAGAGGCCGCCTCTTAGACATTTGTTTTATTGTTGTAAGATTTTTTAACATTGGTACGATTAACATTATTGTAAAATTGTTTGATTTATTATTCATTTATTAATAAATATCATATATCTTTTATTAAATTTGAAGTATCGTTTAGATTTAATGCTTTTGGTGAGATTTCAATGTTTTATTTGTTTGCATTGGGTTGGAATTATATGCAATTGTCTTTGTTTTTGGTTGGTTTTAATGCGGGAGGGTAGGATATTGCGGAAAATAGCTTCGCAAATTTGTGCAAATTAGCGGCATTTATTGCGAAAAACACCGCTAAAAGACCAGACCTTTAGCGGCGTTTCTTAGAAAAGCGCCGCTCAAGGTCCGGTCCTTTAGCGGCGTTTCTTAGAAAAGCGCCGCTAAAGGTCCGGTGCTTTAGCGGCGTTTCTTAGAAAAGCGCCGCTCAAGGTCCGGTCCTTTAGCGGCGTTTCTTAGAAAAGTGCCGCTAAAGGTCCGGTCCTTTAGCGGCATTTCTTAGAAAAGCACCGCTAAAGGTCAAGACCTATAGTGGCGTTTTTAATAAACGCTACTAACTTTTGCGGCGCGTGTTTTAGCGACATTTTTCAAGCGCCGCAAACACTTTTAGTGGCACTTATAAACGTCGCTAAAGACCAAAAAGAACGCCGCTAAAAGTCTGTTTTGCTGTAGTGCAGGAAAAGGCTATGAACAGTGAGTTTTCCCACCATTTTCTTTTACGGTTTAAGTGGTGGTTTTCGTCACCGGTAAGTCTTAAACGTTACTTCGATTTTTGTATTGATTCGTAAATTGACTACTAAAACAGCTTTTGGGTGCTCCTTTCTTATGTTTCAAGGCCTCAGGAGTGATTTTGCATCTAAACTATAACAGGTGTACACCTGAATCGCGAAAAATTGGGTTTCAGTGAAAGCCGAAAACCTGCTCTGTTGACATCACACGGGCGTGTGGTCGTCCGTGTGCTAGACACAGCTGTGTGATCGACGTAAGCATGGCCATGCAAGACACGGCCGTGTGGTGGTTTGAGTGCAGTCGTGTGGGCCACACGGGCTATGCCCAATTGGGCGTGTAGGCCTACACGGAATGTCACACGGGTATGTGGATTTTGGTCCAAGCCATGTGGGCCACACGGGTAAGGCCAATCTGGGCGTGTGGGCCCGCACAGACATATGGGCCCATATTTCTGTAACTTTCCCTAGGGTTGCACGGGTCGCTCTAATCGACTGTGGGCATACTGTAGGGTCGGTAAGGGTTATTTAAACCCTATTTTTCATGCTGTGATATTTTGATAGACCGATCTAAGTAGGATACTAAATGTATGCCTTACTGTACTGCTTTATATATATATATATATATTATTTGTATAAAAGTATGTTAAGCGTGTTTAATCTGAAAAATCTGTATCTGATTTCTGCATTTGTTTTTGGGGTGGGTTTGCATATATGGAGGAAGTGTTCTGACACTACACCAAAATAGACTTTTAGCGGCATTTTTTTAGGCTTTTAGCGGCGTTTATAAGCGCCACTAATAGTATTTGAAAGCACCACAAAAAATACCGCTAAAAAAAATGACACAAACTTTAGCGGC
The DNA here is from genome assembly GCA_025506655.1 of Gossypium rotundifolium. Classification (NCBI taxonomy): domain Eukaryota; kingdom Viridiplantae; phylum Streptophyta; class Magnoliopsida; order Malvales; family Malvaceae; genus Gossypium; species Gossypium rotundifolium. Next base: position 153,765,324 of record CP106732.1, on the reverse strand, counting down.
GTTTATGAGAAAAAAATACCGCTAAAGGTCATGACTTTTAGCGACACTTTTCCCACAAGCGCCGCTAAAGGTCCTGACTTTTAGCGGTGCTTTTACCACAGACGCCGCTAAAGGTCTTGACTTTTAGCGACGCTTTTCCCACAAACGCCGCTAAAGGTCATGACTTTTAGCTGCGCTTTTCCCACAAGCGCCGCTAAAGGTCCTGACTTTTAGCTGCGCTTTTCCCACAAACGCCGCTAATTGGTACAGATTTGCAATACACAAATTTTCCAATATCATACCCTTCCTGCATTAAACCCAACCAAAAACAGCAAATGTAGCATATAATTCCAGCCAAAAAATAACAAATGTAGCATAAAAATCTCACCTAAAGCATTAATTCTAAATGATACTTCAAATTTAATAAAAGATATGTGATATAAATTAATAAATGAATTCTTACGATAATGTTAAATGTAAAAATGTTAAAAATGATCTTAGTACGAGAAAATAAATGTCTAAGATGGCGGCCCCTGCGACTGCTGGAACATCTTTATCATAGTCTCAAGTCAGAGTTGGAGTTCATCATACTTACTCGCTCGCCTCGCCTCCTCGCTTCCTTTGCCTCCTCTCGCCGCCTCCGCCTAAGTTGAGAAATTGGCTCAACTGTGCTCGCCTTGCATCTCATTTATATCGGTCTTTCAACCTCTGAACTTTAGCTCGAGATTGACTCCTGGAAGGCATGTATTGTTGGGAGCTGGATCCAAAATATTGGGTCGGGGTAAGACCAGATCCTTGAAATCGAACCCGACCATACCTTTCAGGACCCAAAACATCAGTAATAAAAAACAGCAAATGTAACATTTAATTCCAGCCAAAAAAAGTAAATATAGCATAAAAATTTCGACCATACCTTTCAGGACCCAAAACATCAGTAATAATTCTATTATCGATATCCTTAAGATTAATAGAACTATCAGTCGAAGTAGCCTCTTCATACTCTGCCTTCTTCTCTTTTAGTTTCTCCTAATAAATCAATTAAAGAGTTAGAAACGAAATATACAATAAGAAAGAATGCAACATAACTTAACATTATTAATTTAAAACTAGTAATGAAGAATTAAACTATTATAATTAAACATTATAAATATTTATAATAAATCAAATTTTATTAAGTAAATATACCATAATCTCTCCAGCTTCGGATGTCATCGGAGACCCATCCTTCTTCCTATGCGTAATGTCAAAAAGCTGAACGTGTCCAACTTTTTGACCTGATGAGGCTTCCTAAAATGTAGTAGTAAAAATATAATTTAATAGTGTGAAATCATTAATATTTGACAGAATTAATAAATTATAATACCTCGACCTCACCTGTATAAAACTTCTCAACCCCGCCGTGTAAGCGTGAATTTTATTTCACTCACGCTTCGCTCCAACACGCCACGGTCCTACATAATGAAATTATTATTACGTATATAGTAAATACTATAAACTGAAAAATTTATAAGAGTTTAGAACTAGGCAATTCCTCTCATTTCTTTGAGTTCCAAAATCTAACCGCATCTTCCCATTGATACCTCAACATTCCCGGTGGGAAATTTCGCAATTTATCCTTGAGGCTTATGTCTTTCTTAAAATATACTTTTTTCAATGTACTTTTATGGTCTCTCCATTTTTTTTTCCTAATGTCTTCTTTATATAGATCGGAGAACCATAAGTTTAGAAAGTAAATATAAATGAAACTTCAACCAAAGTATTATAAATTACATTCACGTTTTGTTACTTAATGTTCTCGAGAGCTTGATTTTTGTTTCCATCAGGCATGTGATGCCATGACTCGTAATTGATAGGCAACATATTTTCATTTTGTGCAATAATGCCCAAATAGCCTGCTAGAAGTCGAGCTTCAGGGCCAACAGGCTGGCCATGACTGTTTCTCCTTACTTTCACATGCTCGACAGGATTTAATTCGTATAAATCTCTAGCGACTTACGTCCGCGACCTCTGCGCGTCCCACCACTCTCAAATTGAACAATGATATATTATTATATTAAAATTGAAAATGAATCAATAATAAAAGTCAACATGCATGTAAAATATACTTAACATTACTTTGTAATTTCGCAGCTCATCATCTATGTCGGGCACATTCGAGGATCCAACAACCGCTTCTTTGCTCACTATTGCCCTCTTTCAATTTCTGAGAATCTGCATAATATTTAAATCTCGTAATCTTCTTCTACTCATTTTTCCCGCAATACACATAAAATTTTAGTAACAAATAACAACAATAATGGTACTTATAAAATAGTTAGATTATACAAAATGATCAAGATTAAAATTATAATATTATATATAAATAAAAAATCGTAAAATCTTACTACATCATAATTCGTAAATATCTTCGTCACGTCCGCGAACCCATTGAAATTGTGTACTAGTACTAGGATATTTTCATCTAAGTTTTGTTCTGGAAAAGGCAAAGTTTCGATCTTTCGACGATGTCATCTTTACTTCCATTGCCCATGTCGAACAAGTCTCTAGGGGTGTTTCAAGTACAACGCACCAACCCTCATCATTGGATCTTTCGAGTAAAAACTTGTTTCACTTGAGAAGAAAATACATACGGCTCGCTCTATCGCTTATTCTCCAGTGTGAATCAATCGAGAGAAATTCACCATTGTAAAACCATATTGATCATTTTTTAATTCTGCAAGCAGTATTCACATCAGGTCAATCACCTCGAAATAAGACAACTTTCCATTTTTCGTAATAATCCAACTCAATTATGTCAGTAAGAAGTCCGTAATACTCTAGATTCCCTCGTGATTATTCATCCCTAGCACTAGCATAACTTGTAATTGAAGAATTAACAACAATTCCACAATTTTAGGTTCTCCTCAATCTCTCGCGATACCTTGTATGAAATCTGTATCCATTGATGAGGAAGGCACTATATCTTTTCACTATTTTATTTGGACCTTGTGAAAGCCATTTAACTTCGTCATTTACTTCATTCGACTCCAAACCTATTGAATCGAAAGTAAATTGAGTAATTATAAATGTTATGAGAAAATATTATTACTTGTCAATGAAAACTTCAATTGCATACCGTTTGGCTTAACCATTCATGAAATGATTCTGTGAACAACTTATTAATTTCTCGTAGATGTAACCTTCGGGACCGTGAACTAGCTCTCAATATTTGTTTGTACTCACTATGTTAAAAAAAGGTTGACTTTGTTAGAAGACAAACAAATTATAATTGATGAGTATTTATCAAATTCTAAAACTTACTTGCGTAACGGTTCCATTGAATCGTGATGAAAAAGAACGTATCGATGTGCTTGGACCCACGATCTATCGTCTAATTCTGTAATTTCAACTTTGCCGATCGATTCTCTGAAACTTTGAAATAAATAAGTTTCGGCCAAGTTATGATCTGTGAGCCCAAGATTTCTACTTGGTTTGTTTATTCTTATTTCAACATCTTCCAAATACCTTTAACAGAAAGTCATACATTCCTCTGCCAAGTAGCCTTCGGCAATTGATCCTTCTGGATAACATTTATTGCGGCAGTAAAACTTCAATTTGGATAGGAACCTAAACACGATAAACAACATTATCAAAAGTTGCAACTAAAGGCATTGAGGTGAATAAAGGAATAATTTGCAAATAAAGTAAGACCTTTCTATGGGATACATCCATCGATAGAAAACGGGTTCACCAAGTGTTGCTTCACGAGGGAGATGAATTAACAAGTGCACCATAACAGTGAAGGAGGAAGGCAGGGAGATCTTCTCCAGATTGCGTAAAGTCAATGCGGCTCGATCTTGTAGTGTCTCAAGTTCTTTAACATCCAAAACTTTGCCACAAGTACCTTTCATTATATTGGACAGTTCAATTACACAAGGCGTCACCTTTTTCGACATACAACACCGCATAGCAATTAGCAGTAAGTCTTGTATCAAGATGTGATAGTCATGTGATTTTAATCCATATAGTCTTCGATCTTTAACACTCACACATCAAGATATATTTGATGCATACGCATCCGGGACTTTTATATCCTTCAACACCATACAGAACACTTCTTTCTCCGTCTTCGACATTGAGAAAATAGAAGGCGGCAACCGATATGTCATATTCAGAAGTGCTTGGAGATGAAGCTCACGCCGAATTCCCATGTGGACTAAATCAAGTCGACTCTGAAGACTGTCTTTCGATTTTCCATCGACATTCAAAATAGTCCCAATGATGTTCTCGCAGACATTTTTCTCAATATGCATGACATCAAGATTATGTCGTAAAATCTGATGCTCCCAATAAGGCAACTTAAAAAATATACTTCTTTTTTTCCACAATTCTGCCTCATTAGGATCGTCCTCTTCATTAGATTCATCATCAGATTCATCCCTTGATCTTCTATTTCTTTGTGTGTTGGGCGGTTGATTCATCTTCTCATAAATAAAATTTATATCTTTCAACATGAACAATATTTCAGATCCACCGGTTTGCGAAGGAGCTTCTCTGAACTCTTCAGTACCGTCAAACTAAGTACTCTAAAATTTAAATCTATGATTTTTCGGTAACCATCAACGATGCCCAATGTAAGATAACTTCTTCCCATTATATAACCATTGCGAACATGTTTGCGCAGAACAATAAGGACAAGCATAACGTCCATTGGTACTCCAACCAGATAAATTGGCATAGGTCGGGAAGTGATTAATAGTCCACATCAAAGCCGCACGTAAATTGAAGTTCTTTTGTAACACCCCAAACCCGGCCCAAACACTACCACCGGATCTGGTATGTCACTAAGAAAATTTTGTAAAACATGTCGTATTTTCAGAAAATATTTTTCTTATGTTTAACCCTTTATTCGGGAAAAATTAATAGTTAATAGTTTAAATAAAATATGCCTTTATGAATTAAAAACCCAAATTTAAATACATGCATTAGTTCAATTAAAATAAAAATTTAAATAACTAAAGATACTAAAAGCCCATAATAAAACAAAATATAAACTAGTGGCCCATGGCCTTATTACAACGAGATTTAAAACCCATTAAAAATATATATAATAATAAACTAGAGTCTTTTTGCTGAATCCAAATGTTCTTTTGCATGGCCACCTTGCGCTCCTCTTCAGCCCGGTCCGATGCACTAAATGCTACCGAAATGTTAATTAATTGGTTGAGTCACGAGACTCAGCAGCAACCTCATGCACCATTAGATTTCGCCTTAGCCCCATAAAACTAAAATAATCAAAATTAATATACATAATAAAAATAATATGCAAGCCCAACCCAAATCCTAGGTTTCCATCCGCTACACGCCTGCATCGACCATTCACACCATTGGGGATTTCTACAATCAACCCACACCGCCACACGCCTTGATGGCAGTCGTGCTGCTCATCATCAGATCACGACAAAAGCCGCTACAATAGATCACGGTAAAAACCTCTACAACAGATCATAGTAAAAATCGCTACAACAGATCACGGTAAAAATCGCTACAACAGATCACGGTAAAAACCGCTACAACAGATCACGGTAAAAACTGATACAACATATAAGTTCCTCCTTTCATCAAACCCAACCCATGCAATCACATAAAATCAATATACTTATATCATTTAATCGTAACATTCACTAACACGATGATTTGTTTTACCCTCTTTGGGTTTCTCTATTATGCCCGAATTTCGGCATTTATCAAAACATATAAGACTTATAATCATATATTAATCAAACAGATCTAGATGGTGAGAAAGTGTTACACACTTGATATCGCGAAATCCAATATTCTTAGTCGATATCCTTGTTATCCCGATCTACAACTTTGCTCAAAAAGCCTGAAAGATGTGAAAATAGGGCCTCTCCTATATTAGGCCATGGTTAGTGTTCTACCCAATTTCATATATTTATAAATAAACCAATCTCCTTACCTTGATATCTCAAAAATAACACGACTTGAGTGTTACTGATCTTTGACTTAGAGATCTAAGCGTTGGACTCCTCTTCAGATCCCGAAATGCCGAAAATAAAAAACCCTTGATTAGTCACTAAATAGCTATATTGGCTAGGGACTTTGAAAAGCCGAGAAATATTGGAAACTCAAAATCGACACATACCTATTGTTTTCTTTAGATTCGCATAAGGCACTTTCATCAAGAAAATTAAGCAACTTCAAGAGGTGAAATCTAAGAATTTCAGTTTTAGAAGATTTAAGAATTGAAGAGATGGCTAAGAGAGATTTGGCCAATGAATATTAAGGAGAAGAATAGAATAATAGAGATGTGATTTGACTTCGAGGATTAGAAGAAAATGACAATAGAGGTTAAAAGATTCTACCAACTGTGAAATTTTAGAGAGGAAGAAAGGGTGACGAAAATGGTGGTTTTCACTTTTGAGAGGAAGAAGATGAGAAAAGAAAATAAAAGAAAGGCTTCCAAAATTTAAGACACCCCCTCTTTATATAGATAATCGATTCCTCCCTTTAGCAGAGATTGATTTTTAGCCAGCACTGCCACACATAATAGCTCCTATCCCTTTTCCCTTATCTTAATCTAATATCTCCTCAAAAATAATCTTTATCTACTTATTATCCTTAAAGGCTAAATCCCTAAATAATAGCCTTTATCTGCTTATTATCCATATAGAATAAACATAATAAAATTCCCAAAAAAATAGCATTGTGCCATCCACTTCCCTAATCCCTAATACCAAATTTAACTAACTTAAATTAGAAGATTTGGGCTCCTTAAAACTTAAAATTTGGGCCCCTAACACTTAAATTAACTCATTCCACATATTCACCCATTAAACGCATAGGCCCAAAAATTTAGGATGTTACAGTTCTATCCTCCTTAAAGAAATTTTATCCTCGAAATTTTCAACTAACTAGAAATCATACTACCTAAGTCTCACCACTATGTTTTCACTGCGCACTCTAATTCTAAAGCCAAAATAAAAACTTAGTATACTACGGTAGGGTACGCACCATTATTCGCATTTGAAGCGTCTTCGTCCCCTTGTACTCATTCTTTTGATTGACGTTTATCTGATTAAGAATTTTATGAATAATTAATTCTTCCCACTTATTAACCGCGAACAATCTTATGTAAAATCATTTCGATAGTAGTTCTTTCGAATTTGAATTCTATCTACGGGTTTAGTTCTCAAGTCAATACTTCCTAGTCCTAGAATTCACCTTCAGTCAACATTCAGCACACATCAATCATAAAAACAACCTTATAAACTTACATTCACCACCTAGGGGTATTTTCATCATTTCACTACCTAGGGGTATTTTCGTAATTTTACCTATCGGGGTATTTTCGTAATTTTTTTCAAAATAGTGTATCTTGGTGATGTTTCAAAATAAGGGTATTTTGGTAATTTTACAATCCAGGGGTATTTCAGTAATTTTGAAATTTGGGGGTATTTCAGTAATTTTGCAAATCAGGAACAATTTAGTAATTTTACAAATCAGGGTTAACTTGGTAATTTTACAAATCAGGGGTATTTTGGTCATTTTGCAAAATAAGGGTAGTTTGGTAATTTTTCAAACTAGGGATATTTCGATGTTGTTGTTGTTGTTTTTTTTTTAAACAGGGGTACTTTGGGGATATCTAGTTTCATAGTCCAGGTTACTCTTATAAACATGAGGTTTTTCGGGTAAAGTTTTCAAAACATGGTTGATTGGAAATTTTCATAACTCAAAGGTACTTTTGAATACAAAACTTGGGGTTTTTTTTTTTTTTTTTAAAATAGGATGGCTGGTCCCTTTTGGGTTTTAATTATAAGGTTTAGCCCATCAACAAATCCTTGTAGCTAGGATGAATAGTCACTACACACCAGGTAAGATTCTAGTGAAGAGGAGGTGAGTCACCATGGTGATTAAATACCAAGCTCTCCTCGAATCTACTCCTAGACATGCGTATGTCTATTGCCACACCCTAACTTCGGCTAAGGTGAAGCAATACCACGCACTGTAGGATTCCAACAAGAGGAGGTGAGTCACTAGGACTACTTAAATACTGTGCTCTTAGCATCCAATCCTAGACATGCGTATGCTGTTACCACACCCTAGTCTTCATGGCTCGTTCACGGGTTTGTTTAGTAGAATTAAGTCTTATGAAATTTAAGAAGTGTTTTAAGCTAGGCCTAGAGTCCATCAAGTTCTAATCTGATTAATCCACGTCCCTTAAAGCCCATCAAGCCTACATGCACATATATCACAAATTGGGTTTAGAATACTTACCTAGCGGACTTGGGCCGGAGACACAGGTGCCATGCCGAGCTAACAAACTGTTATCGCTTCAAAAAAACAACATGCAAGTTTCAAAAGCCCACCTTTAGAAAACGTTTTGAGCCCAAAACCCCAAAGCCGAAGTTTTGAACAGGGTTCGATACTAATTTGTAACACCCCAAACCCTACCCAAACGCTACCAACGGATCCGGTATGTCACTAAGAAAATTTTGTAAAACATGTCGATTTTTAGAAAATATTTTTCTTATGTTTAACACCTTTATTCGGAAAAATTAATAGTTAATAGTTTAAATAAAATATGCCTTTATGAATTAAAACCCAAATTTAAATACATGCCTTAGTTCAATTAAAATAAAATTTAAATAACTAAAGATACTAAAAGCCCATAATAAAACAAAATATAAACTAGTGGCTCATGGCCTTATTACAACGAGATTTAAAACCCATTAAATATATATAATAATAATAATAATAATAATAATAATAAACTAGAGTCTTTTTGCTGAATCCAAATGTTCTTTTGCATGCCCACCTTGCGCTCCTCTCCAGCCCGGTCCGATGCACTAAGTGCTACCTGAAATGTTAATTAATTAGTTGAGTCGCGAGACTCAGTGTGCAACCCTCATGCACCATTAGATTTGGGCCTTAGCCCCATAAAACTAAAATAATCAAAATTAATATACATAATAAAAATAATATGCAAGCCCAACCCAAATCCTAGGTTTCCATCCGCTACACGCCTGCATACCGACCATTCACACCATTGGGGATTTCTACAATCAACCCACACCGCTACATCGCCTTGATGGCGGTTGTGCTTGCTCATCATCGATCATGGCGTAGCTACTACAATAGATCACGGCAAAAGTCGCTACAATGATCACGGTAAAAACCGCTACAACTGGCGATCACGGTAAAAGCGCATAACAGATCACGGTAAAAACCGCTACAACAGATCACGGTGAAAACCGCTACAACATATAAGTTCTTCCTTTCATCAAACCCAACCCATGCAATCACATAAAATCAATATACTTATATCGCTTAATCGTAATATTCACTAACCGATGATTTGTTTTACCTCTTTGGGTTTCTCTATTATGCCCGGATTTTGACATTTATCAAAACATATAAGACTTATAATCATATATTAATCAAACAGATCTAGATGGTGGGAAAGTGTTACACACCTGATATCGTGAAATCCAATATTCTTAGTCGATATCCTTGTTATCTCGATCTACAACTTTGCTCAAAAAGTAGAAAAGATGTGAAAATAGGGCCTCTCCTATATTCGGCCATGGTTAGTGTTCTACCCGATTTCATATATTTATAAATAAACCAATCTCCTTACCTTGAAATTCCAAAAATAACACAACTTGAGTGTTACTGATCTTTGACTTAGAGATCTAAGCGTCGGACTCCTCTTCAGATCCCGAAATGTCGAAAATAAAAAACCCTTGATTAGTCACTAAATAGCCATTCGGCTAGGGACTTTGAAAAGTCAGAGAAATATTGGAAACTCAAAATCGAAACATACTTATTGTTTTCTTCAGATTCGGCACAAGCAGACTTTACTGAAGAAAATTCGGCAACTTCAAGAGGTAAGATCTAAGAATTTCAGCTTTTAGAAGATTTAAGAATTAAAGAGATGGCTAAGAGAGATTTGGCCAATGAATATTAAGGAGAAGAATAGAATAATAGAGATGCGATTTCGGCTTTTAGGGATTAGAAGAAAAATAACAATAGAGGTTAAAAGATTCGACCAACTAGGAAATTTTAGAGAGGAAGAAAGGGTGAAGAAAATGGTGGTTTTCGGCTTTTGAGAGGAAGAAGATAAGAAAAGAAAATAAAAGAAAGGCTTCCAAAATTTTGGCATACCCCTCTTTATATAGAAAATCGGTTCCTCCCTTTAGGAGAGATTGATTTTCAGCCAACACTGCCACACATGATAGCTCTTATCCCTTTTCCCTTATCTTAATCTATTATCTCCTCAAAAATAATCTTTATCTGCTTATTATCCTTAAAGACTAAATCCCTAAATAATAGCCTTTATCTGCTTATTATCCCTATAGAATAAATATAATAAAATTCCCAAAAAAATAGCCTTGTGCCATCCACTTCCCTAACCCCTAATGCCAAATTTAACTAACTTAAATTAAAAGATTTGGGCTCCTTAAAACTTAAAATTTGGGCCCCTAACACTTAAATTAACTCATTCCACATATTCACCCATTAAACGCATAGGCCCAAAAATTTAGGATATTACATCTTTTCTCAGTACTCGTATGTCTCAACACCAGCGTGCATAATTGTTTTAACTCTTTAATAAGTGGCTGCAAATATATGTCAATACCATTTTCGGGCCCTTTCTCTCTAGGGATAATCATAGATAAGATAAAGGATGATTTTTTCATGCAAACCCATGGGGGAAATTGTAAGGAACAAGCACCACAGGCAAAATACTGTACGCAATGCTCATGATTTTGTAAGGGTTAAATCCATCAGATGCTAGCCCTAGCCTCACACTCCGAGGATCGCTTGCAAAGCTTGGAAATTTGGAGTCAAATGATTTCCAAACTAAAAAATCTACAGGATGCCTTAATAATCCATCATCGGTCGTCCATCATGGTGCCAGGTCATTGACTCGGCTGTCTTCGACAACATTCGATGACATGAAAAGCCTTTGAAGCCTTGGTATTAGCGAAAAATACCGCAATATCTTAATTGGCTGCTTGTAATATCCTAATTTTGTGGGTCTGTGCATTTGATACGTTGCATGGCTAAATTAGTAGGTGAAGGCTTTGAGGTTGGGATTGGGCCCAGGTTTTGGCTTAAATCAAAGTTAAATTGTTTAAAAAGAAAGTTAGTAGTATTTTTAATTTAAATTATTATGTTAGTAGCAAGCTGGGACTCGTGGCCCAAAAATCTGGAGTGCCTTGAGTGGCCATTAAGGTGGCACCACTTGGGGGGATTATTGGGCCATGTGTGGCCACTTGAAGCCCAAATGGATGGGTAAAATTTGGCACTCCTAGGGGAAGAGGGTTGGACGGCACCTAGCTACCATTTAGGAGTGTTCATTCTTTTATTTTTATGATTAAAAGGTGATAATTAAGGGAAGAGAGTTGGTTTGAATGTGGTCTCTGTTGGAGGTGAGATAGGGATTGGGTTATCTAGATGGATAAAGGTTATCAGGAGGGAGAGAGTTGGCCAAAACTCCAACTCTGAGGAGAGTGCTTGTGTAGCCGAATTTTGTAGCCAAAGCGCTCATCTTTCTTTCATTTTTTTCATCGATCTACTTTGCTAGCCGAAAATCCTCTCCTCATTTTTCTCAAACTCTCTTCTTTTCTTTTTCTTGCCGCCACCTCCCAACACTTTCTCTCTCTCTTCAAATAGTTTTTCTTTCAAAACCCACTCCCCTCTGATCATCTTCCTCCATAGTCGAATCATCAAGGTGGTTTCTCTGTTTCCTGAAAGTGTATCGTAAGCCAAATACTCCTCTGTAATCCGGTGAGTTTCGAGATTTTTTTCCTCTGTGATTTCTTTATTTCTATCAAGTTTTAATCCAAATCACTTGTTCTAAGGCTTGTCGATTTCCCTTCTCTGTCCATAGAAGTCGAATCCTGCCTATCAATAGTCAGAAGTGCCGATTTGGTGGAAAAGCTAAAGGTAGGTTGATGGTAGGTTTGGCCGAATGGCCTTTCCTGTTCAATTGAGGTTGGCCGAATGGTTTTTTCTTGTTCATTATGGTTGGCCGAATGTCATATAGTACATGTGTGGTTCCGAGTAAAGGATCGGATTAATATTTTGGTGTTGGCCGAATGTAGGTGGGGGTGTGAAGCTTTCTTAAAGACTTTTAGGATTCGACAGATTAGGTAAGGGTTCGTTTCGGTGTTATAATTATTTAAGTAGTTAGATCTCATCGTTTGATTGGTTAAGTGACTAAGGATTATTGTGGACACTAATAATGGTCAAGCAATAGGAGGGTTGGATCAGTAAACCCAACGCCAAAGTAGCGTGAGAGCGAGAGTATTAAAACAGTGTGTAACTCTTACACACTTTCTTTACGTAATATGTTATATGTTATGTGTTATTAAAAGCCAGAATGCCCGCAATGATTACCAAAGTACCCTTATGGGTAAAAGCATGGATGCCAGGTAAGTTGTTATTATTACTCGTGTTGAATGAGATCTATGAATGTATGATACTCTGTATACATAATCTTGTATGTTAAGCATGATCATACTGATTTAGTTAGCATAACTATGTGTTATGGGTGATGAGAGGAGGGGAAGTATAATTTATCGGTGTCACCGGTGATTTGGTATCACACGATGGGTTGGCCCCACAAATTATAAAAATCGTGACTAAGTCTCGGTGGTTTGGCACCACCAGTGGTTTGGTACCACATATGTATCTTTTTTGTAACTTCGGTTACCAGTGGTTTGGCACCACCAGTGGTTTGGTACCACAAGGGGTAGATTTGGGAGATATGGATGGATACCTAGGTTGATGGGTTGCATGACATGCATATTTGTATTTGAATTTGTGTAAGAGCATATTTCCATTTGGGATAGGGACTTACACACTGAGTCTAGGTGACTCACCCCTTCCATTACATTTTGCAGATCAGGCCTAGATCGTGGATATGGAGCCGAGAGGACTCGAGGTGGCTATGCACAACATTTGGTTTATCACAAAATTTTCATTCGAACTTAGTTATTTTGTTTAATTTCGTTCACAGCTATGTAATAAGGCCGCCTAAACTTTATTTTGGGTTTGTTTTTATTTAGTAGACTCTAAAGTTCATATTTACTATGTTAATTAAACTAGGAATTGAATGTTTTAAAAAAACTAAATAAGTACTTTTTTTTTATATATATCATGCCTAAGTAAATAATACGGAATATCATCATGTTTTGCACCTTTCCAAAACACCTCGACGTTTTCTAAAAAAAAATTAGTTTTACAACGACTTTTCCTTTTCAAAAATCAACGAATCGGTTTTAAAACATTTTTCCTTTTCGTGGCACGTCAGATCTAGTTGTGGCGTTTAGACCGGGTTTGGGGTGTTACATTTTGGTATCAGAGCCTGGTTCAAAAGCTCGGTTATGGGCTTAGGGCCCAAAATATGTTTTTGGGTTTGTGAAATGATTAGCTTTCGGAAAGCATGGCACCTGAGTCTCCGGCACCGATCCACTCATGTAAGTACCCTAACTTCTATTATGATATATTTGTTGGGTTTTGTGGGCTTAGACGTAGCTAAAGATGATAGTACCAATGGACTCTAGGTTTACACAAACAACTTTTCTAATCCATAAGACTTAACCGTAATAAACAAAACCTGTAGACAAGTCATAAGGCCAAAGTGTGGTAACAAGCATATGCATGTCTAGGAGTAGATCCGGAAGAGCTTGGTATTTAAGCAGTCCGAGTGACTCACCTCCTCTTCGCAGAATCTTACAGTGCATAGTGATTGTTTACTTTAGCCAAGCTGTGGTGTGGCAATAGGCATATGCATGTCTAGGAATGGATTCAGGAAAAGCTTGGTATTTAAGCAGCCCTAGTGACTCACCTCTTTTTTACTAGAATCCTACCTGGTGCATAGTGACTATTCACCTTAGTTACGAGGACGTGTTGATAGGCCAAAACTTACAACTAAAACCCGAAAGGGACCAGCCACACTGTTTTGTGAAAACTCTAGTTTTAAAATTACCAAATAACCCCTAGGTTTGTGAAAATTACCTTAGATTGAAAAGTGACCAAAATACCCTTAGTTTATAAAACTACCAAATTACCCTGATTTGTAAAATTTTTGAAATACCTTCGAATTTACAAAATTACCAAAATACCTCCAGATTTGTAAAATTATCAAAATACCCACGAGTTGAAAAAAATTACCAAAATACCCTTATTTTGCCAAATCACCCAGAATCATGTTTTGGAAAATTATGAAAATACCCCTGTAGGATAAAATTATGAAAATACCCTCGGGTAGTGAAATGACAAAAATAACCCTAGGTGATGGATGTGCTCGTATGAATGTTGAATTAGTATTAGGAAGACTGAAAACTGTAGATAGGTCTGAATGCGAAAGAATCACTTTTAAAAAAAAAACTATTTTTCATAAAATTGTTCGTAGATAAACAGTGAACAGAGTTAATAATTCATAAAATTCTTAACCAGATAAACCGAACGAGAAGAATGAGTACACGAGGTCGTAGACGTCTACTACGTGGCCAGTAGTAGGGGTAGGATGGCCTTGTTGGAGCCAGCAGGGTCTGGCCATGGGTCCGAAAATGTGATGCCGGATCTTCCGGCGGTGGAAGCTGAGTTTCAAGACTAGACCGGTGGTAATGATGTAGTATCACATGCGGTACTGTGAGTTTTAGAAAGAGTTACCGAGGCAGGTGGGGGAGCAGAAACTCACAAATCGGTGGCTGAGCGACTCCGAGCTAATGGAGCGGAGGTGTTTAAGGGGGTGTCCGGTGTAGCTCCCAATACTGCTGAGTATTGGTTGGAGGCAACAGAGCGAATAATGGATGATTTAGACTTCTCGGCTGAGGAGAAGTTGAAGGGGATAGTGTCTCTTCTCCAGGATGAGTCGTACCAGTGGTGACTCACGGTTAGAGATGGTACAGTGGCAGGTAATATCACCAGGGATTATTTTAGGGCAGCCTATCAGAGGAAGTATGTGGGGACTAGCTATCTCGACGCGCAACAACGTAGGCGTTCCTAAATTTGGTACAAGGGAATAAGTCGAGACCGAGTACGAGGCTGAATTTTGAGGTTGAGTAGGTATGCTCGGGGTATGGTGGCTACAGAAACATGTGCCGCTGTGTTAGGTTTGAGGATCGGCCGAGAGATGAGTCATGGTGTTGATCGCACCTCGGCGTGAAAGGGAATTTATCGTTCTCGTGAAAATGCCAGAATAGATGAGGAGGTGAAGCGGACCGAGAAACGGAATCAGGATAAGGGTAAGGATAAGAAGAGTTTTGGGCCATCAGGGTCTGGAGGAAGTGCTCAAAAAGGACTAGATTTGGTGGGTTGGATCAAGTGCGAGGCTCTTCTTCACATTTCGATGGCCACCGGTGTGCTCGATGTGGGAAGTCTCATTCGGTGAATGTTAATGGTAATAGAGGATGTTTTGAGTCGGGCCGATGGAGCACCGTAAGGGACCTGTCTGCAGGTTAGCTAGGATCCAAGCCGAGGTCAAGGACGTGGTCAATTCAGAGAGATAGCCAACAACCACGGAGGGTCGAGGTACGCCTAGGCATAATGGTAATGGCAATGGTCGAGGTCGTGGAGCACTGGCCAAGGTCTTGGAGGGCTAATGCTAAGCGACTGGGTTGGTCTCACGCACCAAACATCGAGAGGAGGCGACGCACCGGACGTCATAACCGGTACGTTTATAATTTCTAGGCTGCCTTACATTGCTTTAATTGATATTGGTTCGACACACTCGTATGTTGCTAGTAGGGTGGTAGGAACTCTGAACTTAGCTTATGAGATAGCTGCTAGGAAGATGATGGTAGTTAGCCTTCTAGGACACTCTGTGGTGGTAGACAAACTATATAGGGATATACCCCTAGAACTTCAAGGGGTCGTGTTTCAAGCGGATTTGATGGAACTACCCTTTGGGGAGTTCGATTTAATCTTAGGAATGGATTGGTTTGCTAAGTACCAAAGTAAATTAGGTGTGTGACTAAGCGCATGGTGCTAAAAACTACGAGGTGTAGAGGTGGTAATGATAGGTGAGAGAAGGAATTACCTATCTAATGTGGTGTCCGTACCGAAAGCGGAGAAGATGGTAAGGAAAGGATGTGAGGCGTTTGTAGTTTATGTTTGTGCTTTGGAAGGTAAGGAACCGGCTTTAGGAAGTGTTCGAGTAGTGAATGAGTTTGTGGATGTCTTTCCGGAGGAGCTTCCGGGGTTGCCCCCGAATCAGGAGGTGGAGTTCGGTATAGACCTTTTACCGGGAATAGTGCCAGTGTCCATTGCTCCGTATAGGATGGCGCCAAAGGAATTGGCGAGTTGAAAATCTGATTCAAGAGTTCTTGGATCGGGTTTCATCCGCCAAATGCATCTCCGGGGAGCACCCCAGATTTTGTTAAGAAGAAGGACGGTCGATGCGTATGTGCATAGACTATCGCCGATTGAATAAATTGACGATTAAGAACAAGTACCCTTTGCCTAGGATAGACGAATTGTTCGACCAACTTAAGAGGGCATCGATCTTTTCCAAGATAGATTTGAGGTCGGGGTATCACCAACTTAAGGTAAGGGAGGCAGATATCCATAAGATGGCATTTCGTACTCGATACGGGCATTATGAATTTTTGGTTATGCCGTTCGGGTTGATGAACGCACCAGCAGCGTTTATGGATATGATGAATTGCGTGTTCCAGCCGTATTTAGATCGGTTCGTCGTAGTATTTATCGACGATATTCTGGTGTACTCAAAATCAGAGGAGGAGCATGATGCGCATTTACGAGTGGTGTTGCAGATTCTAAGGGAAAGGCGTTTATACGCCAAGTTTAGTAAGTGCGAGTTTTGGCTGAAGGTGGTTACTTTCTTGGGTCATGTAGTATCAGCTGAGGGGATTAGAGTGGACTCTCGGAAGATTGAGGCCGTTTTGGATTGGAAGCCACCGAAGTCTGTGGTAGAGATTCGGAGTTTGCTAAGGCTAGCAGGGTATTATCGGAGGTTCGTGAAAGGATTTTCTCTGATTGCAGCGCCGTTAACCAAGTTAATGAGGAAAAGGGTTCTGTTTGTGTGGTCAGACAAGCAACAGGAAAGTTTTGAAAAGTTAAAAAAGATTCTGATGGAGGCCCCGGTGTTCATTCAACTGGAGGCTGGAAAGGAATTTACGGTTTATTGTGATGCATCCCACACAGGATTGGGTTGTGTACTGATGCAAGAAGGAAAAATGGTAGCATACGCTTCTCGACAGATTAAGACCTCAAGTGAACTATCCGACGATGATCCGGAATTGGTGCAGAGTTTTCTATTTGAAAATTTGGAGACATTACTTGTATGGAGAAAAGTCTGTCGTGTATACGGACCACAAGAGTTTGAAGTACCTTCTTACACAGAAAGAGTTAAATTTGAGGCAAAGGAGGTGGATTGAGTTGTTAAAGGACTATGATTGCTCAATTGAATACCAACCGGGAAAGGCTAATGTGGTAGCAGACGCCTTGAGCCGTAAGGTGGTGGCAGATTTAAGAGCCATGTTTGCTCGCCTCAGTCTGTATGAGGATGTGAGCTTCTTAGCGGAATTGCAAGTAAAGCCACCGTGGATTAACGAGGTTAAGGAAAAACAACTGGCAGATGAAGTTTTAAGTGCTCGATGGTTGCAAGTCTTGAATGGTGAATTGGAAGGTATAGCTTAAACAAATGATGGAGTCTTTGTGTTTTCAAGGGAAGGTGTGTATGCCTAAGGATGTGGAGTTAAGGCAGAAGATTTTGCAAGAGACATATAGCAGTCTATATGTTATGCATCCAGGAGGTAGTAAGATGTACCAGGATTTACGGGAGCAGTTTTGGTGGCTGGGCCTTAAGAGTGAAGTGACGAAATTTATGAGCAAGTGTCTGACATGTCAACAGGTTAAAGCTAAACATCAGTTACCCTCGGAATTGTTGCAACTGATTAAGATTCCACAATGGAAGTGGGAAAGGATTACAATGGATTTTGTGAGTGGGCTACCCCTGACACCTACCAAGAAGGATTCAGTTTGGATGATTGTGGACCATCTGACAAAGTCGGCTTATTCTATACCTGTATGTATGGATTTTTCTCTTCAGAAGCTAGCAAAATTATATGTAGCAGAGATTGTAAGGTTGCATGGGGTGCCAGTGTCAATTATTTCGGACAGAGACCCAAGGTTTACGTCAAGGTTCTGGAAAGCTTTGCACCAGGCACTAGGCGCAAGATTAGATTTCAGTACAGCATTCCATCCCAAGTCAGATGGACAATCGGAGAGGGTAATTCAAGTTTTGGAGGACATGCTAAGGGGATGTGTCTTGGATTTCAAGGGCAGTTGGGAAGAATTCCTGCCGTTGGCAGAGTTCGTGTATAACAATAGTTATCAGGCGAGTATTAAGATGGCTCCATACGAAGCATTATATGGTCGAAAGTGTCGTACCCCTACGTGTTGGACGGAATTGGGAGAGCGGCGGTTGTTGGGTCCAGAGCTGGTTACAGAGACAGAGGATAAGGTGAAAGTGATTCGAGCTCGTTTGAAAGAAGCCTCGGACAGGCAGAAGTCTTATGCCGATCTCAAGCGGAAGGATATAGAGTTTGCTGAAGGTGACAAGGTTTTCTTGAAGGTGTCGCCGTGGAAGAAGGTTCTGAGGTTTGGTAGGAAAGGCAAGTTAAGCCCTAGATTTATTGGGCCCTATCAGGTGTTGAAGCGGGTAGGACCAAGTATGCATCAACTTGAGTTGCCACCAGAGTTGGGTCAAATCCACGATGTGTTTCATGCTTCCATGCTTAGACACTATCGCTCAGATCCATCACACGTTGTGTCAGTGGAAGTGATAGAGGTGAATCCTGACTTATCGTTTGAGGAGGAACCGGTGCAGATCCTAGATCGGGATGTTAAGGTATTGCATAGGAAATCTATTCCTTTGGTAAAGGTACTATGGCGGAACCATGGATCAGAGGAAGTGACATGGGAGCCGGAGGATATTATGCGCCAGCAATACCCTCGACTCTTTTGACCAGGTAAATTTCAAGGCCGAAATTTATTTTAAGGGGGTAGAACTGTAATATCCTGATTTTTGTGGGTCTGTGCATTTGATGCGTTGCATGGCTAAATTAGTAGGTGAAGGCTTTGAGGTTTGGATTGGGCCCAGGTTTTGGCTTAAATCAAAGTTAAATTATTTAAAAAGAAAGTTAGTAGTATTTTTAATTTAAATTATTATGTTAGTAGCAAGCTGGGCTCGTGGCCCAAAAATCTAGAGTGCCTTGAGTGGCCATTAAGGTGGCGCCACTTAGGGGGGATTATTGGGCCATGTGTGGCCACTTGAAGCCCAAATGGATGGGTAAAATTCGGCACTCCTAGGGGAAGGGGGTTGGACGGCACCTAGCTACCATTTAGGAGTGTTTATTCTTTTATTTTTATGATTAAAAGGTGATAATTAAGGGAAGAGAGTTGGTTTGAAAGTGGTCTCTGTTGGAGGTGAGAAAGGGATTGGGTTATCTAGATGGATAAAGGTTATCAGGAGGGAGAGAGTTGGCCGAAACTCTAATTCTGAGGAGAGTGCTTGTGTAGCCGAATTTTGTAGCCAAAGCATTCATCTTTCTTTTATTTTTTTCATCCATCTACTTTGCTAGCCGAAAATCCTCTCCTTCTTTTTCTCAAACTCTCTTCTTTTCTTTTCCTTGCCGCCACCTCCCAATACTTTCTCTCTCTTTTCAAATAGTTTTTCTTTCAAAACCCACTCCCCTCTGATCATCTTCCTCCATAGTCGAATCATCAAGGTGGTTTCTCTGTTTCCCGAAGGTGTATCGTAAGCCAAATACTCCTCTGTAATCCGGTGAGTTTTGGGATTTCTTTCCTCTGTGATTTCTTTATTTCTATTAAGTTCTAATCCAAATCACTTGTTCTAAGGCTTGTCGATTTCCCCTCTCTGTCCATAGAAGCCGAATCTTGCCTATCAGTAGTCAAAAGTGCCGATTTGGTGGAAAAGCCGAAGGTAGGTTGATGGTAGGTTTGGCCGAATGGCCTTTCTTGTTCAATTGAGGTTGGCCGAATGGTTTTTTCTTGTTCATTATGGTTGGCCGAATGTCATATGGTACATGTGTGGTCCCGAATAAAGGATCGGATTGATATTTTGGTGTTGGCCAAATGTAGGTGGGGGTGTGAAGCTTTCTTAAAGACTTTCAGGATTCGACAGATTAGGTAAGGGTTCGTTTCGGTGTTATAATTATTTAAGTAGTTAGATCTCATCGTTTGATTGGTTAAGTGACTAAGGATTATTGTGGACGCTAATAACAGTCAAGCAATAGGAGGGGTTGGATCTGTAAACCCAACGCCAAAGTAGCGTAGAGGCAGTAGTACGAAAACAGGTGTGTACTCTTACACACTTTCTTTACATAATATGTTATATGTTATGTGTTAATAAAAGCCGAAATGCCAGCAATGATTACCAAAGTACCCTTATGGGTAAAAGCATAGATGCCGGGTAAGTTGTTATTATTACTCGTGTTGAATGAGATCTATGAATGCATGATACTCTGTATACATAATCTTGTATGTTAAGCATGATCATACTGATATTGTTAGCATAACTATGTGTTATGGGTGATGAGAGGAGGGAGAAGTATAATTTATCAGACTGTCACCAGTAATTTGGTATCACACAGTGGGTTGGCCCCACAAATTATAAAAATCGTGACTAAGTCTCAGTGGTTTGGCACCACCAGTGGTTTGGTACCACATATGTATCTCTTTTGTAACTTCGGTTACCAGTGGTTTGGCACCACCAGTGGTTTGGTACCACAAGGGGTAGATTTGGGAGATATGGATGGATACCTAGGTTGATGGGTTGCATGACATGCATATTTGTATCTGAATTTGTGTAAGAGCATATTTCCATTTGGGATGGGGACTTACACATTGAGTCTAAGTGACTCACCCCTTCCATTACATTTTGCAGATTAGGCCTAAATCGTGGATATGGAGCCGGAGAGGGCTCGAGGTGGCCATGCACAACATTTGGTTTATCACAAAATTTTCATTCGAACTTAGTTATTTTGTTTAATTTCGTTCACGCTATGTAATAAGGCCGCCTAAACTTTATTTTGGGTTTGTTTTTATTTAGTAGACTCTAAAGTTCATATTTACCATGTTAATTAAACTAGGACTTGAATGTTTTAAAAAAACTAAATAAGTACTTGTTTTTTTATATATATATCATGCCTAAGTAAATAATACGGAATATCAACATGTTTTGCACCTTTCCAAAACACCTCGACGTTTTCTGAAAAAAAAATAGTTGTACAACGACTTTCCCTTTTCGAAAATCAACGAATCGGTTTTAAAACATTTTTCCTTTCCGTGGTGGCGTTTAGACCGGGTTTGGGGTGTTACACTGCTTCCTTGACTGTGTATCGTTTTTATCCTCGTTACCATCCTCTGTATTTCTATTCATCCAACGGGATTGACCGCATACATGACAGCACTGTTGGTTTTTTCAGTCGCCCCAATACAACATGCAGTCATTTGGGCAACTATGAATTTTGTTGTAGCCAAGGCCCAAATCTTTGATCAGTTTCTTCATGTTTTTGTCTTTGATCAGTTTCTTCATGTCTTTGGAAGATTGAGGGATTTTCGCAAACGGGAACATTTCTCTCAAAAACTCTAGCAACATTGTCAAAGAGTTTTCGGTCCACCCTCCCAAACATTTTAAGTGAAAAGACAAATACAGAAAGACAGTTTTGAAAATTTAGATCCCTTATACAGTTTTTTGTTCATCTCGCCAAGTAACGTGTAGAACTTCGCCACTTCTTCATTTGGCTGATCGTCAGGTACACTTCTTCCCCTTTCGGTGAAAGTATTTCCACCAAAATTATAATCATCGGTTGCACCCAATTCAGGTAGAAATGTTTGCAAACCATCATCGCGCATATTAAATGCATCCCGCAACATGCCATCCATGTCATCTTCTCTAACATTTTGATTGTAAACACTATGAGGATAACCCAGATTCATCGATTAAGAGGCTCCACTAGATGTACACTTTCCATGGAAAATCCATTTTTTATACCCCTAAACAAAGCCATCAACAACTAGATGTTCGTAGACAACTTCACGATAATGCCAATTGATATTGAAACACTTCTTACACGGGCAAAGAATCATATTCTCTTGGCTTGCATTTTGAAATGCAAAAGTTAGAAAAGTTTCTACTCCATATCGATAGTCACCGCTACCCTTGACAAATTCATCCAAGTTCTATCCATTTCAGAGTTGTTGAAGTCTAAAGTTGATGAGAAATTACGGGTAAGTCGTTTATCTATACAGTATTATGTAAGTTATGAAATTTGATCTTAAAATTATGTAAGTTATGTATTATGTAAGTTAAATAATTTGATGAAAACTATGAAATTTGATCTTTGAGATAACCCTAAAAATAACATCCATAGTAAACTTTATTTATTATTTATAGCTATAAGTGTCATTAGTGTTTTTTTTTTGAATCAAGTACTATTATTTATATTGAAAATATGCGTATTTTCAAGCTAGTAAAAATTTTAAAATAATAAAAGTAAAATTATATTTTAAACCTTTAAAAATAATAAAAATATTTAATTTTAAAAATATAAAGATATAGACTATCAAAATAGTGAAATTATATTTTTACTATCATAAAATTATAATTTAATTTTAACTCCTATGTACTTTTCTAGATATGATGAAAGAAATAAGAAAATAAAATGTAAGTAGATGAAAAATGTTTGAAGAAAATTATTAATAATATGTGTGTGAATATGGATCCACTAGTTTTGGATTTAGTTGCATAGGTGACATTATATGAGTAGTGTGGAGTGAGGTTCACTGACCGTTAGGCATTAATTAGTGTTGGAAATCTACCGTTAATAATATTATTGTTGTTCTTTATTTGGAAGGATCATTTGGTTGAAGGTTTGTCGTTACGAAATTATTGGTGCTTTTGGAATGATGTCGTGTCAGCAATTCAACATAGTGTTTTACAAAGTATTTTAATACTGTTAAAATTGTATTTTTAGAACAATTAAAAGAATATTTATAAATTTTACAAACAATATTAAAATAGTATTTTAAAATTAAAAAATATTATTGTAAATAGTATTTGTTAAAAAGTGTTTTAAATATACAAAAATTAATTTAAATATGCTTGCAAAATTTGTTTAAATTAATTTTATAATAAATTAAATATTTTTATTA
Organism: Gossypium rotundifolium; assembly: GCA_025506655.1. Taxonomy (NCBI): domain Eukaryota; kingdom Viridiplantae; phylum Streptophyta; class Magnoliopsida; order Malvales; family Malvaceae; genus Gossypium; species Gossypium rotundifolium. The sequence goes on along the minus strand of CP106732.1, from coordinate 153,742,125 downwards.
ATGCTTTTTAATCGATTGTGTATAAATTAATTTATTAATCATATTTACAATATAATTTATAAATCTAGAACTACTTAAAAGCAATCGAATAAAGGATACCAAATATGTCATAAGCAACTAATTAATTATATGGTCAAACATTATTAATATAAAACCAAACATTATTAATATAAAATGGATCCATTAAGCGTAATATAATAAATGTAATATATAGCAGTTCAAACAATATAATAAACGACAATTTAGATAGCAATTTGGATGAAATTTTTAAGATTCATCATACGTGGCATTGTTACACGGGAGGATCCGTTATATCTCATAATGAGATATAAGGCAACCCGTTAGGTTTCAAACCTATATACTTTGAATCTTTTTTTTTGGACAAACAATATAATAAAAAAGATATATACCAACCAAGGTGATAATAAATGTAAATTTGGACAGCAATTTGGATATAAATTTTTTAAGATTCATCATACGTGGCATTGTTACACCTGGGGACGATCCGTTATATCTTACAGTGAGATATAAGGCAACCCGTTAGGTTTCCAACCTATATACTTTGAATCTTTTTTTTTTGGACAGTAATATAATAAACAGCATATATACCAATCAAGCAGGATAATAAACAGCAATTTGGACAACAATTTGGACAAGTTCATCATGATATAACTGTTACTGACACTACACCAAAACAGACTTTTAGTAGCGTGTTTTTGGCTTTTAGCGGCGTTTTTAAGCGCCACTAATACTATTTAGCGCCGCAAAAAACGCTGCTAAAACATGCACCGCAAAAGTTAGCTGTGTTTATTGTGAAAAAACGCCGCTAGAAATCTTGACTTTTAGCGGCACTTTTATAAGAAACGCCGCTAAAGGTGGTGTCTTTTAGCTGCGTTTTCTATAATAGCGCCGCTAAAAGACCACGCCTTTAGCGGAGCTTTTATAAGAACGCTAAAAGACCCCACCTTTAGCGGCGCTTTTTATAAAATGACGCTAAAGGTTGGGCCTTTAGCGGCATTTTTGTAAAGCGCCGCTAAAGGTGTGAGTCTTTAGCGCGTTTTTGTAAAAGCGCGCTAATTTGCATGATTTGCAATGCTATTTTTCTACAATATCCTACCCTCCCCGCATTAAAACCAACCAAAAACAAAGAAGAATTGCATATAATTCCAACCCAAGGCAAAGAATAAAACATTTAAATCTCACCAAAAGCATTAAAGCTAAACGATACTTCAAATTTAATAAAAGATATATGATATTTATTAATAAATGAAGCATAATTCAAATAATTTTACAATAATGTTAATCGTAATAATGTTAAAAAATCTTACAACAATAAAACAAATGTCTAAGAGGGCGGCCTCTGATCTTCTTTGAACAACAGATTATAGTCTGCAACAGTATGGAGTTCTTCATACTTTCTTCTTCTATCGCCTCCGCCGCCGCCTCCGCTCTAAGTTGAGCAATATGCTCTGCCTCCTTATTCACGCCTTCGCTCTAAGTCGAGAAATTTGCTTAGTCATGCTCACTTCCATCGAGATATCGGTCTTTCGGTCTCGAACTTCAAGACGAGATTGACTCCTAAGGCATGTATTGTCGGAGCCGAATCCAAAATATTGAGTCGGGTAACACCGATCCTTGACATCGAACCCTACCATACCTTGTAATACCCAAAAATTAGTGATAATTTTGTTATAAATATACTCAATATTAACAAAACTATCAATTGAAGCAAATGTATTTTCGGGACCCAAAACATCGTAATAATTACATTATCAATCTCCTCGAGATTAACAGAATCGTCGATTTAAGCAACCGCTTCATACTCCGCCTTCTTCTCCTTTAGTTTATCCTAATAAATCAACAAAAAGTTAGAAACGAAATATATAATAAAAAGGAATGGAACATAACTTAAAATTATAAATTTAAAACTACAAACGATGAATTAAACTATTGTAATTAAACATTATAAATATTTATAATAAATCAAAATTTATTAAGTAAATATACCAAAATTTTCATGACCTCGGATATCATCTGAGATCCATCCTTCTTCCTATATGTAATGTCAAAAAGTCAAGGCGCCCAACTTTTGACTGACAAAACTTCCTACATTATAGCGTAAAAATATAATTTAATAGTATAAAGTAATTAATATTTAAAAGAAGTAATAAATTATAATACCTCTACCAAATATACGAGCAAAACTTCCGAACTCCGCCGTAAAGCGTGAATTGTTGTTTTGTTTGCTATTTGTTCCAACTCGCCACGGTCCTACATAATGGAATTTGAATTATGTATATAGTAAATACGATAAACCGAAAAATTTATAAGACTTTGAAAGTACGTAATACCTCTCCTTTCTTTGAATTCCAAAATCTAACTTGATCTTCCCATTGGTACCTCAACATTCCCAGCGGGACATTTCGCAATTTTTCGTTGAGGCTTATGTCTTTCTTAAAATATTATTTTTTTAGGGTGCTTTTATTGTCTCTCCATTTTTTACCCAACGTCTTCTTAACATAGTCATCGGAGACCTCTAAAGCAAATTTACCCTAGAAAATTTTTTTAAAAAAAGTTAATATAAATGAAGGTTAAATTAAAGTATTATAAATTACATTCACCTTTTATTACCTTAATATTATCGAGAGCCTGATTTTTGTTGGCATCAGGCATGTGATGCCATGATTCGTAGTTAATGGGCAACATATTTGCATTTCGTTCTATAATGCCCAAATAGCCTGCCAACAATCGAGCTTTAGATCCGATAGGCTGGCCATGATTGTTTCTCCTTACTTCAACACGCTCGGTAGGCTCTAAGTCCTATAAATGTAAGTAATGTACGCCCCGAGCTCTCGTCATTCCCACCACCCTTAGCTGAAAAATGATATATTATTATATTAAAATTGAAAATGAATCAATAATAAAATTCAACATGCATGTAAAATAAACTTAACATTACTTTGGAATTGTCCATGCTCGTCATCTATGTCCGATGCACTAGAAGATCCAACAAGCGTATCCCGTCCACTATTTACTTTTACGGATTTGGAGTATTAGGAAAATATTTAAACCTCGTAATCATCTTCTAGGCATTTTCCTGCAATACACATAAAAGATTTCAAAATTTTAGTAACAAATAACAACAATAATAGGACATTTAAAACAGTTAAATTATATAACATGACCAACATGAAAATTATAATATAACATATAAATAATAAATCGTTAAATCTTACTACATCATATTTCAGTAAATATCTTCGCCCACATCCCGACGAACCCATTGAAATTGTTGACTAGTACTAGGGATATTTTCAGTTAAGTCTTGTTTTGGAAAAGGCAAAGTTTCTGATCTTTCGACTATGTCATCTCTACTTCCACTGCCAATGTCGAACAAGTCTCTAGGGGTGTTTTGAAGTACAACGTACCAACCCTCATCGATTGGATCTTTGAGTAAAAACTTGTTTAACTTGAGAAGAAAACACACACGGCTCGTCCATCGCTTGTTCTCCGGTGTGAATCAATCTAGAGAAATTCACCATTGTAAAGCCATATTGATCGTTTTTAATTCTGCGAGCCGTATTCACATCAGCCCAATCACCTCGAAATAAGACAACTTTGCATTTTCCGTAATAATCCAACTCAATGATGTCAGTAATAAGTCCGTAATATTCCAAATTCCCTAATCGGATTATCTTGTCCCTAGCACTAGCATAACTTGTAATCAAGAAATAACAACAATTCCGCAATTTTGGGTTCTCCTCAATCTCTCGCGATACCTTGTATGAAATCAGATCAGAACGCCCCTCACCCGTATTCGTTGTCGAATAGGGTACAAGGCATTACCGAGTTCTTTTTTTTTTTTTACTCAATATAGCCCTTTATAAATATTTAGCCTTCCGCAATTTTAAACCGAGACCAATCCACATCAACCAATCCAATTCAACATATTTTCAAAATAGATTCATGCATATTTATAAGATAACATCAACACATACCAAGCCAATGTTTGCTAGCCATACCAATGGTGACCTTACATTCATTTCATATTAGCGAGATTTTATTAGCTTATACATGCCATTGATTTCCAAAATAAAGTTTCTTTATATACCGAAATCTTGAGGCTGATAGTGTGATATATCTCCTACCAAATCGACCTCCGAGCTCTTCTCACTACAAAACAGAGGAAAAGAAAGTGGTAAGCACTTTGTGCTTAGTAAATCCATGTAACAAGAATTATACTTACCTAACATTTTCAATACAACGCAATAAACATTCATATATCCATTCAATGCATTATTACCCTAACATACACAAGCTCAACATTCAAGTTAGTTCAATAATTTCCATGTATCAATAATACAAATACTATGATTGATGAGCTCATCAATATCATGATTTCCATTTCCTTATTATTTTCCATATTTATCCCGTTGAATTACTCGAATTTCGATGGTTTTCAGAAGTACACTTTAGTGTACAAACCGAGTCCGTCAATTCATATTCATGTGCACATTTTCATTTCAGAGAGCACACTTCATGAACCTCATCCTTACAATAGGATTACGATCGAGCTAAATCCTCAGAATATAAACTCATAGAGTATTGTCGGGATTACCACCAAAGCTAAATCCTCGCAACGACAATTACTCTAATGAGCTTGGATCCAATTACTACCAAAGCAATCAGACCCTAATTCGGATTACCCGTCCGGCTAAATCCATTTTCCACATATTCTTCTGGAGGGCTATATCAGATAGGATCACCCGTCCGGCTAGATCCTTTTACCGCCAATTCCTTTTCGAGATCCATCGAATTTTCCTTTCATTCAACCGGATTTCTTCCCTTTTATCAAATATATCAATGTTTCATCAATCTTCATACAATGAACATTCAAATTATATTCACATCAATAACATATATTTCAAGCATTTAAGAAGATAATTCAAGTTACATGAACTTACCTCGATACTAGTTCAGATATAAAATCTACTAATCCGGACTTTTTCCTTCCTCGATCTAGCTTCAGATTTGAGTTTTCCGGATCTAAATAAATAAATTCAATCATCAATTCAATACATTTCATGTTCACATGTAGCATTTTCTATAATTCTATTATTATTTTTAGTTTATTCAATGCTGTCTACTTGAGTCACAGTCACTAAATTATTTATTTCTCGAGCTACAGAGCTCCAAATGAAGAACCGTTAATTTTCTCTGAAACTAGATTCACATTTCTTCATACCATAAAATTTCCAGAATTTTTGCCTAGCCAATTAGTACAGTTTATTCATCAAAGTCACCCCTGTTATGCTGTCTGACAGTTCTGACCCTTATTCACTAAAAATTAATTATCTCTTTATACAAGATTCAGATGATGTTCTCGTTTATTTCTATTGAAACTAGACTCATTAAGAATTCTAAACATATAAATTTAATCCCATAATTATTTTTATCCAATTTTAATGATTTTATAAAGTTAAAACAGGGGAACCTGAATTCATTCTGAACCAGTCATACAAAATCTAAATATCTCAACATACAGAACTTATTTTCTTTCCTTGTTTCTTTCATATGAAAATAGACTCAATAAGCTTTAATTTCATATCTCACTCAACTTCTAATTCCACTTCTACGATTTTTGGTGAATTTTCAAACTTACTCTACTGCTGCTGTCCCAAAACTGTTTTCTTATAGCTTGTTTTACAATTAAGTCCTTAATCCAATTCTAACTTCAAATTCTTTCAATTAAACCACTAATTCATCATTTTATTCATCATATGCTATATTCAAAAACTCTAAAACTTCAAAACTTCAACTTAAATTCATCAAAACTTGGTTCTAAAACTTATAAAGTATCAAAATTAAAAGAAAAGGGCTAAATTAACTTACCAAATTAAACTCCAAGCTTCAAACTTAAATTTTCCCTTTTTTCTCTCTTTTCTCTTTTCTTTCTTTCCTTCACGTTAGCTCTCTGTTCTTCCTTTGTTTTTATCCTTTTGTTTCTTTTCTCCTTTCTTTATATATATAATAATATAATATAATAATATAATAATATAATATAAATATAATATAATAATATACTAAAAAATCTCAGATTTTCTTCAATGAACTGCCTCAATCTAGACAAAATGGCTTAATTGCCATTTTGGTCCTTTATACTTTCTTTTAATTTATAATTAAACTTTTACTTTCATTTTAATTTAATCCTTTTCATTTAATTACCTACCCAAACATTAAAATTTTCTAACGAAAGTTTAATACCACATTACTAACATTTTATAAATATTTATAAAATATCTCCTATCATATAAAAACTCATGCAAACATATTGAAATAAATTTCTATTTAAATCGGATTTATGGTTGCGAAACCATTGTTCCGATAACCTTGAATTTAGGCCATTACAACTCTCCCCCTTTTAAGGATTTTCGCCCTCGAAAATCTTACCAAAGAAGAGGTTTGGATATTGTTTCCTCATTGCCTCCTCCGGTTCCCATGTCGCTTCCTCAATCCGTGCTTTTGCCACAATACTTTCACCAAATTTATTTTTTATTTCTAAGCTCCTTTGTTTCCGTGCTAATATCTTGACCGGTTCTTCACCGTAAGTCATATCCGGTGAATCTCCACTTCCGTTGGAGAAATAACATGTGAAGGATCCGACCTATATCGTCAGTAGCATAGACACATGAAAAACATTATGGATTCTATCAAGTTCGTGGTAATGCCAACCGATAAGCGATCGTCCAATTTTTTCTATGATCTCATATGGCCCGATAAATCTTGGACTCAATTTACCCTTTCGACCGAACCGAGAACTTTCTTCCAAGGAGACACTTTCAGAATACCTTGTCACCGACCGAAATTCAATCTCTTTTCGCTTAAGATCGGCATATGATTTTTGGCAATCGAAGTCGCTTTTAAACTATCCCGAATAACCTTCACTTTTCTTCTGCTTCCGGATTAAATCAACCCCATGTATCTTCTTTTCATCGAGCTCATGTCAATACAACGGTGTTCTACATTTTCTACCATACAAAGCTTCATATGGAGCCATTTTAATATCGGATCGATAATCATTATTGTAAGCAAATTCAATCAAAGGTAGATACCTCTCCCAATTACCTTCAAACTCTAGTATACAACATCGGAGCATATCTTCCAATACTTGAATTACACGCTCAGATTGGCCATCTGTCTGAGGATGAAATGCAAGATCTTGAAATACAACCGAGTACCCAAAGCTTCTTGCAATTTATCCTAAACGAGACGAATCGGGATCTCTATCGATATAATGGAGACAGCACTCCATGTAGCCCGACAATCTCAGATATGTACAATTCAGCCAGTTTATCTAAAGAATAATCCATACGTACCGGAATAAAGTGTGCTGACTTTGTCAGTCGGTCAACAATCACCCAAATAGCATCTTTTTCCTCAAGACAATGGTAACCCCGATACAAAATCCATAGTGATTCTTTCCCATTTCCATTTCGGATAGTAATTGGTCAAGTAACCCGAAGGTACCGATGTTCTGCTTTGACTGTTGACATATCAAACATCTTGATACAAACTCGTAAATATCACGTTCATACCGCCACCAAGACATCTTCTTCAAATCATTATACATTTTATTACTTCCGGATGTACGGACATAATACCACCGTGAGCCTCGTGTAAAATCTTTCAGATGAGCTCAATTCTTGGGTACACATACCCTATCTCCGAATAATAAACAACCATCAACCCCTAACTTGAAATTCGAATCAAGACTGACTCACATTGTGCCCGCTTAACTCGCAACTTCTCATCATTCTTCCGGCTTCACATATTTGTTTGTAGAAATGTCGATTTAGCTCTCAATTCAGCTATAATTGATCCATCATCGTCGGTGACAATTGGGTATTCATAACTCGTAAAGTAAACAAAGATTTTCGACTCAAAGCATCACCACAACATTAGCCTTACCGGATGGTAATCAATAATCAAATCATAGTCCTTTATCGTTCAAGCCATATTTGTCTCAAATTCAAATCTTTCTCGTGTCATCAAATATTTCAAGCTTTTATGATCAAGATAAATATGACATTCTCACCATATAGGTAATGCCGCCATATCTTCAATAAGAAATACAATAGCGACTAATTCAAGATCATGTACCGTAATTTCATTCATGTGGTTTAAGTTGTCTTGAAGCATAGGCTATTACTTTACCTTCTTGCATCAAGACACAACCTAAACCATTTAATGAGGCATCACTATAAATAACAAATTCCTTACCGGCTCAGTTGCACTAACACTGGGCTTTCGTTAATAGATCTTTTAATCGGTTAAAACTCACGACATTCATTAGTCCACTCGAACTTTACATCTTTTCGCAATAATCGAGTCATCGGAGAAGCTATCATAGAGAATCCTCGCATAAATCTCCGATAATAACCACTAAACCCAAGAAACTTCTAACTTCAGACATGTCTTTGGTGGATTCCAGTTGACAATAGTGAGATTTTACTTGGATCTACCCCGATGCCTTCAATGGATACAATATGTCCAAGAAAACCCACTTCTCAAGCCAAAATTCACATTTATCGAATTTAGCATATAATCGCTTCTCTCGCAAAATTTGTAACACAATTCTCAAATGTTACGCATGTTCTTCTTCATTTCGAGAATAAACCAAAATATCATCAATGAAAACTACCACGAACCCGTCTAAATATGGTCTCAATATCCGATTCATCAAATCCATAACATCGCAGTGCATTAGTCATTAAATGGCATAACCAAACTCATAATGCCCGCATTCGGTTCGAAAAGTCGTCTTTGGCACATCCGACTCTCTTTACCAGAATCGATAGTAGCCCGATCGGAGATCAATCTTTGAAAATATAGTAGCACCTTTTAGCTGATCAAATAAATCATCAATCCGGGGCAACGGGTACTTATTCTTTATAGTTACTTTATTAAGCTGCCGATAATCAATACACAATCTCAAAGACCCGTCTTTCTTTTTCACAAACAGAACCGGAGCACCTCAAGGTGAATGACTCGGTCGGACAAAACCTCTATCAACAAGTTCTTGCAACTGTGTCTTTAATTCCTTTAATTTCATAGAGCCATCCCGACGGAGCTATAGAAATCGGAGTAGTTCCTTAATCAAATCTATAGAGAATTCCACTTCCCTTTCGTGGCAACCACGTAATTCCTCCGAAACACATCGGAAAATTCGATACCATCGCATCGCTCAGATCTTTGACTCAGATACCTTGGTGTCGAGTACATAAGCAAGAAAAGCATCATACCCCTTTTTAACATACCTCCGAAAGAATAATGAAATCACATCGATAATCCTCCGTTCGATCGATTTAACCCGGAGTAATTCGCCATTCTGACACTTCAACACAATATATTTCTGTTTACAATTTACTACTGCATCATGCTGAGTTAACCAATCCATGCCCAATATCACATCAAACTCATCAAATGGCAGTAACATCAAATCAGCCAGGAAACAATAACCTCTTACCATCAGTGGACAATTTTTACAAATTTTATCCACCAAAATAGATTGGCCAAAGGGGTTCGAGACTTTAACCACAAATTCAGTAGGTTCAACAGATAAATTTTTAACACATACAAGCTTTACACATATATATGAATGCGTAGAACCGGGATCAATTAATGCAGTAATATTAGTATCAAGTAAAGAAAATGTACCAGTAATAACATCGAGTGCTGTGGCATCTTCTCTGGTACGCATGACATATGTCCTAGATGGCGCTCGTGTCTCAGGCCTACTTGCAGTATCTTTTGTAGCTCCTCGACTACCACTGACATTACCGGATGGTCGAGATGGTCTACCCCTCAAAGATGGATTACTTGGCTTCGATATATATTCAGCTTCTTTTTCACTTCTTTCTGGACAATCTCTGAGGAAATGGTCAAAAGAACCACATCGGTAACAAGCTCCGCTCTTAACCCAAGATTCACCAAAATGAGCCTTATTACAATATTGGCATCTCGGCTTAGGGTACCAACACTGCCAACACTAGTCACTGATGGAGTGGAAGGTCTTGGATTATTGCGTTGAGAACCTCGCTCTGCCCCAATACCCCAAGTGGTTGAGGTAGAACGATCCTGGTACTTCTTCAATTTCTTTGGAGCATAAAATTGGGATTTTCCCATTGGTCTTTTACTAAAATTCGAGCTTCCTTTTCACTGTTTCTTTTCTTTGCTCAATTCTTACGCTTTATAAGCTCGCTCTCGCTAATGTAGCAAACTCTCAATTTCAAGAATTCGATAAGTAGCTTAATTTCTTCATTTAACCCTCTTGAATCGTTTGCACATTTCACTTCCGATTGTACCCATTCTCGAGCATATTTACTCAACCGAACAAATTCTCTTTCATACTCGAGACATCGCCTATTGCCTGCTTTCACTCAAGAAATTCTTTTCTTTTCGATCAAGGAATCTCGATGATATATTTCTTTTTGAACTCGATGCGGAAGAATTCCCATGTAATTTCTTCTTTCGAACAACAAGCTTTAGTATTCCACCAATGATAAGTTGTGTCTTTTAGCAAAGGAGACGGCACATTTTAAACATTCTTCGGTGTGCAAGATAATTCTTCCAAAACCCGAGTAGTATTCTCTAACCAAAATTCAGCCCGCTCAGATCATCATCAATCGCCGTCAAATTCTTACCCCATATTTTCGGATTTTATCAACTGGAGCTTTCCCTTTCTCGACAGATTCAAGACTGCACCTGTGGAATCTCGAACCGGTGGAGGAACAGAGAGGGAGCTTGAGTTTGTTTGACCGTAGGGTTAGTTCTTATATCTTGAGTAAACCATTCATTCATCATTTGAAAGAAGGCTATTTTGCCTCCTCTCCTTGACCCTCTATACCGCCTTCTCTGCTAGTTTCTTCTCTTTGTATCAAGCGGAGCATGACTCCGACTTCCTCAGATTGAGCTCTACGATGACATTACTATAAGGAAAACACAATTTAAATGGTCGAGATATCACACTATCAAAATAATTTAAATGGCATGTATAGCTAATTCAGATTCACTATATCGGTCCTAGAACCGACTAAACCGTAGCTCGATATCAACAAATGTAACGCCCCTACCCGTATTCGTTGTCGGAATAGGTACAAGGCATTACCGAGTTACGATTTATTTTTTTTTTTTACTCAATATAGCCCTTTATAAATATTTAGCCTTCCCGCAATTTTAAACCGAGACCAATCCACATCAACCAATCCAATTCAACATATTTTCAAAATAGATTCATGCATATTTATAAGATAACATCAACACATACCAAGCCAATGTTTGCTAGCCATACCAATGGTGACCTTACATTCATTTCATATTAGCAAGATACTTTATTAGCTTATACATGCCATTGATTTCCAAAATAAAGTTTCTTTATATCCCAAATCTTGAGGCTGATAGTGTGATATATCTCCTACCGAATCGACCTCCGAGCTCTTCTCACTACAAAAGCAGGAGGAAAAAGAAATGTGGTAAGCACTTTGTGCTTAGTAAATCCATGTAACAAGAATTATACTTACCTAACATTTTCAATACAACGCAATAAATATTCATATATCCATTCAATGCATTATTACCCTAACATACACAAGCTCAACATTCAAGTTAGTTCAATAATTTCCATGTATCAATAATACAAATACTATGATTGATGAGCTCATCAATATCATGATTTCCATTTCCTTATTATTTTTCCATATTTATCCCGTTGAATTACTCGAAATTTCGATGGTTTTCGAAGTACACTTTAGTGTACAAACCGAGTCCGCAATTCATATTCATGTGCGCACATTTTCATTTCGAGAGAGCACACTCATGAACCTCATCCTTACAATGGATTACCGGTCCGAGCTAAATCCTCAGTAATATAAACTCATAGAGTATTGTTTGGATTACGGTCAGGCTAAATCCCTCGCAACGACAATTACTCTAATGAGCTTGGATCTGAATTACCACCAGCTAAATTCAGACCTAATTCGGATTACCCGTCCGGCTAAATCCATTTTCCACATATTCTTGGGAGGGCTATATCAGATAGGATCACCCGTCCAGGCTAGATCCTTTTTACCGTCAATTCCTTTTCGAGATCCATCGAATTTTCCTTTCATTCAACCGGATTTCTTCCCTTTTATCAAATATATCAATGTTTCATCAATCTTCATACAATGAACATTCAAATTATATTCACATCAATAACATATATTTCAAGCATTTAAGAAGATAATTCAAGTTACATGAACTTACCTCGATACTAGTTCGTATATAAAATCTACTAATCCGGACTTTTTCCTTCCTCGATCTAGCTTCAGATTTGAGTTTTCCGGATCTAAATAAATAAATTCAATCATCAATTCAATACATTTCATGTTCACATGTAGCATTTTCTATAATTCTATTATTATTTTAGTTTATTCAATGCTGTCTACTTGAGTCACAGTCACTAAATTATTTATTTCTCGAGCTACAGAGCTCCAAATGAAGAACCGTTAATTTTCTCTGAAACTAGATTCACATGTCTTCATACCATAAAATTTCCAGAATTTTTTGCCTAGCTAATTAGTACAGTTTATTCATCAAAGTCACCCTGTTATGCTGTCTGACAGTTCTGACCCTTATTCACTAAAATTAATTATCTCTTTATACAAGATTCAGATGATGTTCTCGTTTATTTCTATTGAAACTAGACTCATTAAGAATTCTAAACATATAAATTTAATCCCATAATTATTTTTATCCAATTTTAATGATTTTATAAAGTTAAAACAGGGGAACCTGAATTCATTCTGAACCAGTCTTACAAAATCTAAATATCTCAACATACAGAACTTATTTTCTTTCCTTGTTTCTTTCATATGAAAATAGACTCAATAAGCTTTAATTTCATATCTCACTCAACTTCTAATTCCACTTCTACGATTTTTGGTGAATTTTCAAACTTACTCTACTGCTGCTGTCCCAAAACTGTTTTCTTATAGCTTGTTTTACAATTAAGTCCTTTATCCAATTCTAACTTCAAATTCTTTCAATTAAACCACTAATTCATCATTTTATTCATCATATGCTATATTCAAAACTCTAAAACTTCAAAAACTTCAACTTAAATTCATCAAAACTTGGTTCTAAAACTTATAAAGTATCAAAATTAAAAGAAAAGGGCTAAATTAACTTACCAAATTAAACTCCAAGCTTCAAACTTAAATTTTCCTTTTTTTCTCTCTTTTCTCTTTTCTTTCTTTCCTTCACGTTAGCTCTCTGTTCTTCCTTTGTTTTTATCCTTTTGTTTCTTTTCTCCTTTCTTTATATATATAATAATATAATATAATAATATAATAATATAATATAAATATAATATAATAATATACTAAAAAATCTCAGATTTTCTTCAATGAACTGCCTCAATCTAGACAAAATGGCTTAATTGCCATTTTGGTCCTTTATACTTTCTTTTAATTTATAATTAAACTTTTACTTTCATTTTAATTTAATCCTTTTCATTTAATTACCTACCCAAACATTAAAATTTTCTAACGAAAGTTTAATACCACATTACTAACATTTTATAAATATTTATAAAATATCTCCTATCATATAAAAACTCATGCAAACATATTGAAATAAATTTCTATTTAAATCGGATTTATGGTTGCGAAACCATTGTTCCGATAACCTTGAATTTAGGCCATTACAGTATCCGTTGATGAGGAAGCCACTATATCTTTTAACTATTCTGTTTGGACCTTGTGAAAGTCATTTAACTTCGTCATTTACTTCATTCCGACTCCAAACCTATTGAGTCGAAAGTAAATTGAGTAATTATGAATGTTATGAGAAAACATTATTACTTGTCAATGAAAATTTAAATTGCATACCATTTGGCTTAACCATTCATGGAATGATTCTACGAACAACTTATTAATTTCTCGTCGATTTAATCTTCGGGATCGTGAACGAGCTCTCAATATATGTTTGTACTCACTACGGTAAAAAAAGGTTTTACTTTGTTAGAAGACAAATAAATTATAATTGATGAGTATTTATCAAATTCTAGAACTTACTTCGAAATGGTTCCATTGAATCGTGATGAAAAGAACGATCGATGTGCTTGGACCCACGATCTATCGTCTAATTTCGCAATTTTGACTTTGTCGATCGGTTCTCCAAACTTTGAAATAAATAAGTTTCGTCAAATTATGATCCGTGAGCCCAGCATTTCTACTTGGTCATTCATTCTTGTTTCAACATCTTCCAAATACCTCGAACAAAAAGTCATACATTCTTACGCCAAGTAGCCCTCGCAATTGATCCTTCGGATAACGCTTATTGCGGAGATATGACTTCAATTTGGAAAGGAACCTAAACACGGTATACAACATTATCAAAAGTTGCAACTAAAGGCATTGAGCTGAATGAAGGAATATTTTGTGAATTAGGTAAGACCTTTCAATGGGATACATCCATCGATAGAAAACGGGTCCACCAAGAAGTGCTTCACGCGGGGAGATGAATTAACAAGTGCACCATAATAGTGAAGAAGGAAGGCGGGAATATCTTCTCCAGATTGCATAAAGTCAATGTGGCTTGATCTTGTAGTCTCTCTAATTCTTGAACATTCAAAACTTTACCACAAATGCCTTTCATTATATTCGATAGTTTAATTACAGGAGCCGTCACTTTTTTCGACAAATAACATCGCATAGCAACTGGTAGTAAGTCTTGCATCAAGATGTGATAGTCATGCGATTTTAAGCCATATAGTCTTCGATCCTTAAGACTCACACATCGCGATATATTTGATGTATACGCATTCGGGACCTTTATATCCTTCAACACCGTACAGAACACTTCTTTCTCCGTCTTCGACATTGAAAAAATAATAGGCGGCAACCGATATTTCATATTCAAAAGTGCTCGGGGATGAAGCTCGCGTCGAATTCCCATGTGGACTAAATCAAGTCGACTCTGAAGATTATCTTTCGATTTTCCATCGACATTCAAAATAGTCCCAATGATGTTCTCGCAGACATTTTTCTCTATGTGCATGACATCAAGATTATGACGTAAATCGATGCTCCCAATAAGGCAACTCGAAAAAATACTTTTTTTCCACAAGCCCGCCTCATTAGGATCATCCTCTTCATCGATTCATCATCGATTCATCCCTAGATCTTCTATTTCTTTTCAAAGTTGGCGGTTGATTCATCTTCCCATAAATGAAATTCATATCTTTCAACATTAAGAATATTTCGGATCCACCGGTCTGCGAAGGAGCTGGTCTGAACTCTTCAGTACCATCAAACTGAACACTCTAAAATCTAAATGTATGATTTTCTGATAACCACCGACGATGCCCCATGTAAGAGAACTTCTTCCCGTTATATAACCATTGCGAACATGTCTGCATAGCACAACACGGACAAGCATAACGTCCCTTGGTACTCCAACCAAATAAATTAGCATAAGCCGGAAAGTCGTTAATAGTCCACATTAAAGCCGCACGTAAATTAAAGTTCTCTTTTCTCATTGCATCGTATGTCTAAACACCAGCCCATAGTTGTTTTAACTTGTCAACAAGTGGCTGCAAATATACGTCAATATCATTCCTCGGCCCTTTCTCTCCAGGTATAATCATAGACAAGATAAAAGAAGATTGTTTCATGCAAACCCATGGAGGCAAATTGTAGGGAACAAGCACCACGTGCCAAATCATCAGACGTTGTGCTCATGAGTTTGTAAGGGTTAAATCCATGGATGCTAGCCCAAGCCTCACACTCGAGGATCGCTTGCAAAGCTTGGAAATTTGAGTCAAAAGATTTCCAAGCTAAAGAATCTGCAGGATGCCTTAACAACCCATCATCTGCTCGTCCATCACGGTGCCACATCATTGATTCGGTTGTCTTCAACGACATGAAAAGTCGTTGAAGCCTTGGTAATAGCGAAAAATACCGAAAATCTTAATCGGTCGCTTCCTTGATCAGTATATCGTGTTCATCCTCATTACTGATCCTCGTATTTCTATTAATCCAACGGATTGGCCGCATACATGACACTTTTGGTTTATCCGGCCGCCTAATACAACATGCGATCATTTGGGCAATGTGAATTTTGTTGTAGCCAAGGCCGGATCCTTTATCAATTTCTTCATGTCTTTGGAAGATTGAGGATTTTTGCAAACGGAACATTTCTTGCGTAAATTCTAACAAGATTGTCAATGATTTTTCGATCCACCCCCAAACATTTCAAGTGAAAAGACGAATCTGAGAATGACAGGTTTGAAAATTTTGATCCTCATACGCTTCTTCATTCATTTCACCAAGTAACGTGTAGAACCTCGCCGCTTCTTCATTTGGCTATTCATCCAAGACACTTCTTCTTGTTTGGTGAAAGTATTTCCACCAAAATTATGATCATCGGTTGCACCCAAGTCGTGGAAATGACCAAACCATCATCTGCAGATATTAAAAGCATCCCGCAACATGCCTTCATGTTATCGTCTCTAACATTCGATTGAAAGCACTATGAGGATATCCCATTCATCGATGAAGATGCTCCACTAGATGTACACTCTCCATGAAAAACCATTTTTGTACCCCGGACAAAGCCATTAACAACTAGATGTTCAGTAGACCACTTCAAGATAATGCCGATTAATATTGCAACACGCCTTACACGGGCAAAGAATCATATTCTCTTGGCTTGCATTTTGAACTGTGAAATTCAGAAAAGTTTCTACTCCATTTCGATAGACGTTGCTTACCCTTGGCAATTTCATCCAACTCCTATCCATATCCAACTCCATTTGGACAAATTCATCATGATATAATAAACGTACCTTAATAATTTCAAGAAGATGGTCTACTCCACTCTCACCAAGAAACAAGGGCTGCAGTCAAAATACAAACAACATTAACTCACTAATACTTTAAAAAAATAGGAAAAAAATATTAACATGAATGATGAAAAATTATAAATAACTATACTAGATACCAACAATACATACATATCTCCGAGTAAGCAGTATTGGTGCAAGTGTAAAAAATTAAAAACCAAATATAAGGAAAAGCATTGTTAAGAAGCAATATATCTTTTCAGATCTTAATTATCATAAACCGAAAGAAAATATAATTATATTTAATCAATCTTTTGCATGTTAATGCAATAAAAGAGTACTTGGAAATATCGAAGGTGAATCACAAAAGATTAATAATCTTGACTAACAATTGGATATCTAATATTTTTATATCAAATGAATATAAATCAAAGAAACGAATATAAATAAGAATAATTATGATTTTATACCATTAAGTTATTACCACCAAATTCAATCCAACGATTCAGGTGAGCGGAGGAAGCGATGGCGAAATACAAACAACATATGAATTAACAAATTCTATTGATTAATTACGAAATGCTAAGATTATGTTACAAGCTTAGTTAGTTAATTATTTTTAAGAGAGTTCACATATATAAACACATCTCATACTTGGTATGTAACCAATGTGGGATCTAAGCTTTTACTTTTCCTCAACAATATTTCCAAGTAGCTTACTTTGAACATCAATTTCTCATTCATCACTCAACCATTTTGAGCATATAATATACCGTTGAAAAGGTCTTATGGAGTAGAATATGAAACCATAATTTTATGATTCAATTCTCCGCCTTTACCTATTGAGAAAATGCCTCAAAGTTCCCATAAAAGTAATTTTTCCAACAAAAATATGATCCACTTTTATATACAATTAATTAATTTTTTTGGTAGAAGATAACAACAAACTACGATTACATCAAACAACACTTAAGCCCATGAAGGGTTGTTATAATTAGCTAACAACAACTCCTAAACAGATAATGACGGCTCATCAAACACACACTACACCAAAACAACTTACATAATACTTGTATAGAAAAAAAGAGATTCAAAGTATATAGGTTGAAACTGACGGGTTGCCTTATATCTCATCATTAGATATAACGGATCCTCCTAGGTGTAACAATGCCACGTATGTTGAATCTTAAAGAAGACATAACTTACATAATATATAACTTACATAATACATAACACATAATACTTGTATAGAAAAAAAGAGATTCAAAGTATATAGGTTGAAACTGCGGGTTGCCTTATATCTCATCATTAGATATAACGGATCCTCCCTAGGTGTAACAATGCCACGTATGTTGAATCTTAAAGAATACATAACTTACATAATATATAACTTACATAATACTTACATAGTACTCAGTTATATATATGAAATTATCATTACTTACGTAAATTATAAATTAACAATTTAGTAGTGTAATTTATTGTCAACATTAGACTTCAACAACTACGAAATGGATAGGACTTGGATGAATTTGTCAAGGGTAAGCAGCGGTTATCGAAATGGAGTAGAAACTTTTCTGAATTTCGCATTTCAAAATGCAAGCCAAGAGAATATGATTCTTTGCGTGTGAGAAGTGTTGCAATACCAATTGGCATTACCGTGAAGTTGTCTATGAACATCTAGTTGTTGATGGCTTTGTTCGGGGGTACAAAAAATGGATTTTTCATGGAGAGTGTACATCTAGTGGAGCATCATCATCGATGAATCTAGGTTATCCTCATAGTGCTTACAATCGAATGTTAGAGATTATAACATGGAAGGCATGTTGCGGGATGCTTTTAATATGCAGTGATGGTTTGGTCATTTCCACGACATGGGTGCAATCGATGATTATAGTTTTGGTGGAAATACTTTCACCGAAGGGGAAGAAGCTGTACATGATGAACAACCAAATGAAGAAGCGGCAAGGTTCTACACGTTACTTGGTGAAATGAATGAAGAAGCGTATGAGGATCAAAATTTTCCAAACTATCTTTACGTATTCGTCTTTTCACTTGAAATGTTTGGGAGGATGGACGAAACTCGTTGACAATCTTGTTAGAGTTTCGCAAGAAATGTTCCGTTGCGAAAATCCTAAATCGTCCAAAGACATGAAGAAACCGATAAAGGATTTGGGTCTTGGCTACAACAAAATTCATAGTTGTCGAAATGATTGTATGTTGTATTGAGGCGGCCGGATAAACCAACAGTCTTGTCATATGCGTGGTGAATCTCGTTGGATTAAAAGAAATGCAGAGGATGGTAACGATGACGAGCAGGATACACATTCAAGGAAGCGGTAGGTTAAGATTTTGCGGTATTTCCACTAATACCAAGGCTTCAAAGGCTTTTCATGTCGTCGAAGACGGTAGGAGTCAATGACGTGGCACCATGATGGACGAACCGATGATGGATTGTTAAGGCACCCCGCAGATTCTTTAGCTTGGAAATCATTTGACTCAAAATTTCCAAGCTTTGCACGCGATCCTCGGAGTGTTAGGCTTGGGCTAGCATCAGATGGATTTAACCCTTACAAACTCATGAGCACATCGTATAGTACTTGGCCGGTGGTGCTTGTTCCTTACAATTTACCTCCATGGGTTTGCATGAAACAGTCATCTTTTATCTTATCTATGATTATACACGAGAGAAAGGGCAGGAATGATATTGACATATATTTGCGCCACTTATTGAAGAGTTAAAACAACTATGGGTTGGTGTTGAGACATACGATGCAATGAGAAAAGAGAACTTTAACTTACGTGCAGCTTTGATGTGGACTATTAATGACTTCCCGGCTTATGCTAATTTATCTGGTTGGAGTACTAGGGGACGTTATGCTTGTCCTTGTTGTGCTGCGCAGACATGTTCGAAATGGTTATATAATGGGAAGAAGTTCTCTTATATGGGGCATCGTCGGTGGTTACCAGAAAATCATAGATTTAGATATCAGAGTGCTCAGTTTGACGGTACTGAAGAGTTCAAAGAAGCTCCATCGCAGACCAGTGGATCCGAAATATTATTCATGTTGAAAGATATAAATTTTATTTATGGGAAGATGAATCAACCGGCCAAGTCGAAAAAAGCTGCAGAGAAAGGATGAATCGATGATGAATCGGCGAAGAGGATGATCCTAATGAGGCGGAGTTGTGGAAAAAAAGTATTTTTTGAGTTGCCTTATTGGGAGCATCGGATATTACGCCATAATCTTGATGTCATGCACATTGAGAAAAATGTCTGCGAGAATATTATTGGGCCTATTTTGAATGTCGATGGAAAATCAAAAGACAATCTTCAAAGTCGACTTGATTTAGTTCACATAGGAATTGGCGTGAGCTTCATCCTCAAGCACTTAGAATATGAAATATCGGTTCTGCTGCTATTTATTCAATGTCGAAGACGGAAAAAGAAGTGTTACATGCGGTGTTGAAGGATATAAAGGTCCGGATGCATATGCATCAAATATATCTCGATGTGTTAGTCTTAAAGATCGAAGACTATATGGCTTAAAATCGCATGACTATCACATCTTGATGCAAGTCTTCTTGCCGGTTGCTATGCGGTGTTGTATGTCAAAAAGGTGACGTCTTGTGTAATTGAAGCGTCCAACATAATGAAAGGCATTTGTGGCAAAGTTTTGGACGTTCAAGAACTTGAGACACTACAAGATCGAGCCGATGTGACTTTATGCAATCTGGAGAAGATCTTCCGCCTTCCTTCTTCACAATTATGGTGCACTTGTTAATTCATCTCCGCGTGAAGCGATCTTGGGTGGACCGTGTTCTATCGATCGATGTATCCCATTGAAAGGTATTAATTTATTTGTAAATTATTCCTTCATTCACCTAAATGCCTTTAGTTCCAACTTTTGATAATGTTCTATTTCGTGTTTAGGTTCCTCTCCAAATTGAAGTCTTATTCGCAATAAGCGTTATCCGGAAGGATCAATTGTCAAGGCTACTTGGCGAAGAATGTATGACTTTACATTCAAGGTATTTGGAAGATGTTGAAACAAGAATGAACAGACCAAGTAGAAATCTTGGGCTCACGAGATCATAACTTGGCGGAACTTATTTATTTCAAAGTTTCGAGAACCGATCGGCAAAGTCGAAATTGAATTAGACGACGGATCATGGGTCCAAGCACATCGATCGTTCTTTTTCATCACGATTCAATGGAACCATTTGAAGTAAGTTCTAGAATTTGATAAATACTCATCAATTATAATTTGTTTGTCTTTTAACAAAGTAACCATTTTTAACATAGTGAGTACAAACAAGTATTGAGAGCTCGTTCACGGTCCCGAAGGTTACATCGACGAGAAATTAATAAGATGTTCACGAATCATTCCATGAATGGTTAAGCCAAATGGTATGCAATTTAAGTTTTCATTGACAACTAATAATGTTTTCTCATAACATTTATCATTACTCGATTTACTTTCGATTCAATAGGTTTGGAGTCGGAATGAAGTTAATGACGAAGTTAAATGGCTTTCACAAGGTCCAAACCGAATAGTGAAAAGATATAGTGCATTCCTCATCAACGGATACAGATTTCATACAAGGTATCGCGAGAGGTTGAGGAGAACCCAAAATTGTGGAATTGTTGTTAATTCTTCAATTACGAGTTATTCTAGTGCTAGGGACATGATAATCGTCGAGGGAATTTGGAGTATTACGGACTTATTCGACATCATTGAGTTGGATTATTACGGCAAATGGAAAGTTGTCTTGTTTCGAGGTGAATGGGCTGATGTGAATACGGCTCGTGGAATTAAAAAGATCAATATGGTTTTACAATGGTGAATTTCTCTCGATTGATTCACACCGGAGAACAAGCGATAGACGAGCCGTATGTGTTTTCTTCTCAAGTGAAACAAGTTTTTATTCGGAAGATCCAAGCGATGAGGGTTGGTATATTGCACTTGAAATACTCCTAGAGACTTGTTCGACATGGGCGGTGGAAGTAGAGATGACATCGTCGAAATATCGAAACTCGCCTTTTCGAACAAAACTTAAATGAAAATATCCCTAGTACTAGTGCACAATTTCAATGGGTTAAATCGGGATGTGGACGAAGATATTTACTAATTATGATGTAGTAAGATTTTACTATTTTTTATTTATATGTAATATTATAATTTTAATCATGGTCATTTTATGTAATTTAAATATTTTATATGTACCATTATTGTTGTTATTTGTTACTAATATTTCAACTATTTTATGTGTATTGCAGTGAAAATGAGTAGAAGAAGAATCGAGATTTAAATATTGTACATGATACTATAAATTAGGAGAGGCAATAGTGAGCAATGACGATAGTTGGATCCTCTAATGTGCACGACATAGATGATGAGCTTATGAAATTACAAAGTAAAATTAAATTATTTTACATGGATGTTGACTTTTTATTGATTTATTTTCAATTTTAATATAACAATAATTTATCATTGGTCATTTGAGAATGGTGGGACGCGCAAAGGTCATGGACGTTCACGCTAAAGGTTTATCTGAATTAGATTTGGCGCCCATGTGAAAGTAAGGAGAAAGCAGATTATGGCCAGCCTATTGGCCTGAAGCTCGAGTTCTAGGAGGCTATTTGGGCATTATTGCACGAAATGCAAATATGTTGCCCATCAATTACGAGTCATGGCATCACATGCCTAACGCAAAACAAAAATCAAGCTCGAGAACATTAAGGTAACAAAACATGAATGTAATTTATAATACTTTGGTTGAAGTTTCATTTATATTTACTTTTAAATTTATGTTTTTTAGGAGAGGTTTAATTTGGAGGTCTCAGATGACTATATAAAAAGACATTGGGAAAAAATGGAGAGACAACAAAAGCATATTGAAAAAGAATATTTTAAGAAAGAAATAAGCCTCGAGGATAAAGCTGCGGAATGTCCCAATCGAATGTTGAGGCATCAATGGGAAGATGCGGTTAGATTCGGAACTCAAAGAAAGGAGAGGTATTACCTACTTCTAAACTCTTATAAGTTTTTGATTGTATAGTATTTACTATATACGTAACAATAATATCATTATGTAGGGACCGTGGCGTGTCGGAATAAGCGTGCGAAACAAAATTCACGCTTGCGGCAGGATCGAGAAGTTTTGCTACATGAGTGAGGCCGAGGTATTATAATTTATTAATTACATCAAATATTAATGACTTTATACTATTAAATTATATTTGTAATACAACACTGTAGGAACTCTCCATAGGTCAAAAAGTTGGACGCGTTGACTTTTTGACATTACTATGAGGAAGAAGGATGGGTCTCCGATGACACCAAGTTGGAGAGATTATGGTATATTTACTTAATAAAATTTGATTTATTAAAATGGATTTATAATGTTTACTTATAATAGTTTAATTCTTCGTTAGTAGTTTTAAATTAATAATGTTAAGTTATGATGCATTCCTTCTTATTGTATATTTCGTTTCTAACTTTTGATTAATTTATTAGGAGAAACTAAAGGAGAAAAAGACACTTTATGAAGCGGTACGCTTGAGTGATAGTTCTGTTCATCTTGAGGATGTCGATAATGTAATTATTACCGATGTTTGGGGTCTGAAAGTCGATTGCTTGATTGATAGTTCATTATTCTTGAGTATATTTATAACAAAATTATCACTAATGTTTTGGGTGTTGAAAGATGCGGTCGGGTTCGACTTCAAGGATCCGTGTTACTCAGGCCAATATTTTGGATCCGACTCCCAACAATATATGCCTTCCGGAGTCAATCTCGTCTTTGAAGTTCAGAGGCTAAAAGACCGAGATAGCTCAAATGCAATCTAGCACAGTTGAGCAAATTTCTCAACTTAGAGCCGAGGCAGTGAGCGAGGAGGCGAGGCGGAATGAGGGAGGCGAGCAAATTTCTCTACTTAAAGCGGAAGCAATGACAAGGGAGGCGAGCAAAGCAGAAGTATGAAGAACTTCATTCTGACTTGAGCTATGATGAAGATGTTGCATGATACATGACGCAGCCATCTTAGACATTTATGTTCTTATTGTAAGATGATTTTAATATTGTTACATTTAACATTTTGTAAGGATATTTTCTACGATATCATATATTTTTATTTATTTTAAAATAACATTTAGAATTAATGTAGTTGGTGCAATTTTTATGCTACATTTGTTATTTGGGATGAAATTATATATTATATTTGTTGTCATTGGTTGGTATTAGTGCGAGGCGTATGATATTGGATAAATTGAATATTTTAAATATGTACAAGTTAGCGGCGTTTGAGGCAAAAGCGCGCTAAAAGTCAAAACTTTTAGCGGCGTTTTACAAAAGCGTCGCTAAAAGTCATGTTTTAGCGGCGTTTTAAAAAAGCGCGCTAAAAGTCATGTTTTAGCGGCGTTTTAAAAAAAGCGAAAAGTCATGTTTTAGCGGCGTTTTAAAAAAGCGCGCGAAAAGTCATGTTTTTAGCGTTTTAAAAAAAGCGCGAAAAGTCATGTTTTTAGCGGCGTTTTAAAAAAAGCGCGCGAAAAGTCATGTTTTTAGCGGCGTTTAAAAAAAGCAAGTGAAAAGTCATGTTTTTAGCGGCGTTTTAAAAAAAAGCGCCGCGAAAAGTCATGTTTTTAGCGGCGTTTTGGAAAAAAGCGCCGCCAGAAGTCATGTTTTTAGCGGCGTTTTAGAAATAAGCGCCGCTAAAAGTAGCTACCTTTAGCGGCGTTTGTGAGGGGAGCGCCACTAAAAGTTATGTTTTTAGCGGCGTTTTTTCTAAAAACGCCGCTAAAAGTCATGGTTTCTAGCGGCGTTTTTCACAAAACGCCGCTTAAATTCTTGGCGCCACATTTAGCGGCGTTTTTGTGGCGTTTTTCAAAGCGCCGCAAGATCTATTAGTGGCGCTTAAAAATGCCGCTAAAAGCCTAAAAAAACGCCGCTAAAAGTCTGTTTTGCTGTAGTGACACATAAACTTATAAATCTAAAATTCGCACACTTAGCCATATAATTTGCAACTTCATTATGCGCACTTGGAATATGATGAACATTTACCTTCCAATTCCTGCCTAAAAGATAGTGTAATAGACGTAGCTTAGCCAACGAACTGTTAACAACTCCACTTGCCAACAGAGATTCCACTAGAAGAGCATTGTTGTATTCTAACTCAACCTGTCTTAATCCTTTTTCCCATGCTAAGCGGAGACCCTCTAAAACAACTCCAGCTTCAAATTTAAAAGGCGTCTCCTTATCCATCGCCATAGAAAAACCATATACCCAAGTAGCATCAGCATCTCTAATCACTCTTCCTATCGACACAGACATAACATTCCTCGACATAGCCGCATTCGTGTTAAGTTTCATCCATCCTCTCTCTGGTGGCAACTAATGAGACCTCATAACCGATGGATTCAAAGTAACCTATTTCGAACTAGTCTAATTATAACTTATTGCCCAAGTAAACCTTGTATCCACTAGGTCTTGCATACAATTATTACTATTAGAAATTTAAAGAGATTACGATTTTTCCATAACAACTAACATAAAATGGAGAAAAAAGTTTGCCAAGTAAGATCATCTCTACCACACTTCCCTTTATCCTGCAGATTCCAAACCAACCATTCTTGAAGTGACATAGAGAAAAACAACCATGTGCATAGTGCGAGAATACCTTTCACCAAACAAATTTTGAGAAAGAACAATCCCGAATGGTAGGCAAACTCGATTCCAAAACATTGTCGCACCTCATTTATCATTAATTTGTTCTGCCATAGAAGCCATATAAAGGCCTGTACCCTTTGAGGAGCTTTAGACTTCCAAATCAAGTTCCAAATTTTAGAAGACTTACCTCCTTAAAAATGAGGAATATTCTTATAAGTCTCAAAACTAGAAAAATTATCTTTTACCGTCAATTTCCAAGCTAACTAATCTGGTCTGACCTCAGCAGATGGTTGTAAGATAGACATAATATGTGCGAGGACATTGTCAAGCACTAGATAACTTAACCTATCCCAATCCCGACCACCACAAATCGTCACCATGTCAAACACTTGTAGTGTATCATCTGGTTGTCCATCATCCCTAAGAAGTTACTAATATGGCCAAGTTGTCGAATCCAAACATCATTCTAGAAGTTTACGAGTCTACCATCCCCTATAGACTAGTAAGCATTACCTATCACATCTGGCCATTCCTTCATCAATGATCGCCAAATGAAGGAACTCCTAGTCCTCGAAATTGAATTGGGTAACAAACCATGCATATTGTATTATTCCTTAGCAATTGTACCCATAAGGCCTCTGTATTGGTAAGTAACTAAAACCCCAAGTTAAGTAGAAAGATTATGTTCTGCACAACTAGGCTTCTTAACCCTAAACCTCTCGCATCCAATGGCCTACAACAGTCTTCCCAAGATATCAATGTAGGTTTTCTTGCATCTGGCTTAGACCCCCAAACAAATTACATGCAATCCTTTCTATCTCATTGTAAAAATTATTGGAACATGAATTGAATTCATGTAATAGTTAGAACTAGCTAGTAGAATAGACTTAGCCAATGTTATTTGGTCTACCAATGATAGCCTCCTCGCATCCCATCCATTCAATTCATTACAAACCTTATTAATCAGGAACTCAAATGTATTAGTGGTCACCCTTTTATGGAATAAAGGCATGCCAAGATAAACCCCAAGTTCCTCCACACGTTCAAGCCCCACCTAGTTACAAATAATATCTACGACCTCATTTGGTGTGTTACGAGAAAAAAATATCTGTGATTTACCCTCATTCAACTATTGGTCTGAGAAATAACAGAACAAACTAATAATCTCCTTAATCTGAACTGCTTGTAACCGATCAGCTTCACTAAACAGAATGAGGTCATTGACAAAGAAAAAATGAGAAAGAGTCGGGCCTTTCCTTGACAAAACAAAGGTGACGACCTCCCCCTACTCACTACTTCCCTAATAAAATGCCATAATCATTCTATACATAATACAAATAAATAGGGGGAAAAATGATCCTCTTACCTTAGTCCACATATAGGTCTGAATTCTTCCATCATCTCACCATTCCATAGAACTTAAAGTGAGGTCGAGGAAACACAATTTATAATAATGACAATCAGCAATGATAGTAACCCACCAATGAAAGTTCCATCTAACTCTATCATAAGCCTTTTCTAAGTCAATCTTCAATGCCATATCATAGTTTCTACCCTCAAAACTTCGTATGGAATGTATTGCCTCCTGGGCAACCATAATGTTATCCACAATGTTCCTACCTGCTACAAAACTTACTTGATTCTGTTTAATAAGCTTAACCAACATTGGTGTAAGCCTATTCACAATTGTCTTCGTTACGATTTTATACAACACATTACACAAATTGATAGGTCTAAATTGATTAATCCTTTTGGTCCAACAATCTTAGGTAACAAGACAAGTAGAGTCCTATTCACCTTAGAATCCAACGGACACCCACTCAACACCCGTTTGACAAAAGAGCAGATCAAATTCCCCACTGTATCCTATTGCGCCTAATAAAACTTAGCGTGAAAACCATCAATACCCAGAGACTTCACTAGATTCATATTAAAAATATATCTACGAATTTCCTCGTCCGAAGTAACCAACAACAAACCCTCATTCTCTATCAATAAAAGCAAAAAAACTTCCCATGACAAAGAAGAACCCCATTGACTGGTTTATCCACGATATATGGCTCCTTAAAAAAATTACAACATGTAGTTTTAAGACCTCACCATTGAAACACCACTCATCCGTCCCAATTTTTAGCCCTACAATCCTATTCCGTTTCTTTTTTGCCATCATACGATTGTGGAAATATTTAATATTCCAGTCTCCATTACAAAGCCACTCAGACCTAGATTTCTAGAACCATAACAGTTATTTATGATTAAGAACCTCCTCTATCTCTTGATGTAATTCCAACTCCCGCTTGCGTTGTTTCAAATAGAGTCTTAAGTTTAAATTTTTTTCACATGAGGTAACTCAAATATTAAATGTCGTTTGTGCATAAAAATATTTATGTATACCTTATTGTTCTAGTCAATAACTATCTATTGAAATTTCTCCAAATTTATTCTCACCTCCAACTCATTATTCCAATTCTCATAAACAAGAGCTTTGAATTCAACATGAAGTAACCACCTCAAAATAAAACAAAAGGGCCTAGTGCCACTTTGATGCCCTGGATTAAAGGACACCAATAATGGTCTATGGTCTGACTTAAGCCGGTGAAGAATAAGAACCAAACAATAAGGCGCGAACAAATCCTAAACTGAATTGTCAATTGCCCTATCAAATCTTTGAGATAAATGCCTCTATTCCAAGTAAATTTCAGGTCGCAAGCACCCAAATCAAGTAAGCCACCATTAAACAAAAAGGATTGAAACCATTTGCAACCATGACGCATAGAAACTGCCCTCCATTCCTCTTCAAACCAATCAAAAGGGAGTTAAAGTCATTAGCCACAATCCATGGCTCAGAGATAAATACTGGAAGAGAATACAAAACATGTCAAAGTTCTCATCTCATTGCTGCTTGTGGGCTAGCATAAACAAACGAACAAAAGAAACTTGTCGAGCCTTGCTCATTACTAACTTTGAAATGCACCAATTACGAATTACACTTCAAATTATCAACCAAAATTGAGACACTCCAAAGCACCTAAAGATATCCCAAAAAACCATTAGCCTCTATCCGAAACGAGTTAGGGAACCGAGCCTCAAAATAATTCCATCTGCTTTAAAGCCACTTACACGGATTTCATAAAAACAAATAATATCATGTCTGAATTATTTCCAATACTCAGCTACAATTTTATGAAATTGGGGATGTCTGGTTCCTTGACAATTCCACAAAAATAATTTCGTGCCCATAAGTAAATGAGAGAAAAACCAACAGTCCTCGACTTATACACTGATTTAACAACTTACCATAGTATCATCTTCAATTACAATGTTCATAGCCTCTTATTCATCTGGGATATCATTCTCCATAAGAGCTATATTCAGTTGTCCCTGATCCAACTCCTCGACAATACTTTGAACTGCCTCCACCAATTCCACCGACTGAGATAATTCTTTTATCAAGCCATCTAGAGGCTTTTTCTTTCAAATAATTCCCTTTGAAATTCCTTGAAACCTTTATCGATGACATTTTTGCTCCCTTCCCCAAAGAGAAAAACGTTGTTCTCCTTACCTAAAACTTCCCTATTTTGCTCCTTATTGACAACTCGTACTACAACATGTTTTTCTTTATTTAACTAGGCTGAGATCATAACGAGTTGCACACCTACCTTGTTTCCTTCCACTACAGCAAGCTTACCACCCATTTTAGACCCATATTCAAATCCATCAGACCTCATATTAGCTAATGGCCCAACATGTAACAGCCTAATTTCAGTGAAGTCAGAATAGTGGTTTCGTAACCACAAATTTGAGCCGGAAAGATAAAATATTTTAATATTATGAAATAATTAGTAATATAGTAGAAATGTTGCATGAGAATTTTGATGAGAAAATTTTATCAATTAGGTGCTTAATTGTAAAAAGGACTATATTGTATAAAATGTCAAATTTAAATTCTAGTAGCTATAAGGATTAAATAGCTATAGAATTTAAAACTTGAGGTACTTAAATGGTAATTAGACCATTGATGGAAAATATGTCGATATTTTTGGTGAATCATCCATGGAAAAATTAAAAAGGATAATGACTAAATTGGAAATAGAAATAGTTAAAAGATGATAAAGATTAAAATAGAAATTAATATCATTTTATATCATCTTCTTCGTATAAAAATACATGGAAACCCTAGAGAGAGAAAACAAGCTTTCCAAGCATAAATTGGTAAGTTCTTCTGTCTCATTTTTTAGTACTTTTTATATTTTTGAGATCGGGAAAGCTTAATTTCTCTATTTGGGGGGTTACTTTGAATAGATATCAAAGTATAGAAAATTTTTCATGGATGAATATGCTGAAATTTGAAATATTATGGTAGAAATTGAAAGGTTATTGATAGATGAACAACTTTTACAAAGTAGTTTTTGATAGAAACATGTTTTGGGACTAAATTGAAAAGTGATGAAATTTATGGAAAAATTCTGAAATTTTTTGAATACATGTGCTGTAAAAGTTATATTAGAATTTTTATTAGGCATGGAATAAGAAGTAAAATTGAATGAATTTCAATTTTCGAGCCAAGGGAAGAAATTGGAATTAATTAAAAGTTTAGGGGTAAAATGGTACTTTTGCCTAGAATGTGAATTGGGTGCAATTGAATGTGAAAAGTATTAAATTGATGATTAAATTCATTTATATAGATACGGAAATACCAAACAAAGAGAAAGATCAAGGAAAAGAGAAAGTTTCGGATTAGTAGATACGAATAATTATCAAGGTGAGTTCATATAACTTAAATAAGCATGAATATATGTGTTGATTTGATTGTTGAATTATATGAAATGTGATATGTGAATTATATGTACATTAAGCATGAACATTGAGAAGCATGAAATATGTATATGATGTAAAATGATTGAAAAAGGGTTAAAATCCGTTTGAATATTGAATTTCGATTGGATAAATGTGATTTCTCTGATAAAACTGCATGTGTTGCAGAATAGATTTAGCCTGGACGGGTAATCCTTTGAAAATGGACTCTCGAGAATATGTGTTTCAATTAGGATTTAGCGTGGATTGGTAATCCTAATTGACTGGATTTAGATTGGATTGGTAATCCAGATTGGACTCTATAGAAAATTCTTTGTCGTATAATAATTTAGCCTGGATTGGTAATCCGACAAAGCCCTTAGAGTATATGTGCTAGAACTAGAATTTAGCCTGGACTGGTAATTCTGCTGTATGATATGTGGCTCGAGAGTGTACCTAAACGGTACTACTGGATATGAATTGACGGATAACGGAATTGTGCACCTCGAGTGTACTACTAGAAATATCCATCGAAAATTCAATGATTCAATGGATAAAATACTCATATGGCATGATGAACTCATCTATGCTTATTGTATATTATGGCTAACATGTTGATTGAATGTTTGTAACTAGGCAAATTTGCCAAATTGATGGATATATGCTTTGTATATGTTTTAGATGTTAAATATGATTGGTAAGTGTAATTTTGGTTATACGAGCTTACTAAGAATATAATGCTTACTAGGTTTATTTTCCTTGTTTTATAGTGCTCAAAGCTCGGGAAAGTCGAAAAATTGGTCGGAGCTATCATCACGCTATCAACTTCTTGATTTTTGGTATAAATGAAAATTTTATTTTGTTAATGGCATGTATAGGCTAACTAAGTTAAATTATGGTATGTAGTTAAATGATGGTATGTAAATGATAGATAAATATAAAACTTAGCCATTAGAGTGGCTAAAACACTTATGTTTTTAATATATGTTATGGTTGGATTTTACTTGAAATTGGTTGGAATATAATTGTTAGTGTTGATGTAGGAAAAATGGAAAATTTGGGTGAGAAATGAGGCTAGTAAATAACCTTATTTTGCCCACACGGGTGTGTGTCTAGGCCGTGCACAGCCTGGGTACATGGGCATGTGATCTGGCCATGTGTCCCCTGCTTCTAAAATTTGCAAAACAGAATGTCCATAATTTAACACACGGCAGAGACATGGTCGTGTGTCTTAGCAGTGTGGATGACACGGTCTTAGACACGGGCGTGCATTACAACCGTGTGAAGTCTGCACCTATTTTCTAAAATTAATTTAACCACACGGCCTAGCACACGGGCATGTGACACGGCCATGTGTGCAAGTCAGAGAGCACCTTAAGTTAGACACAGCCTGAAGTACGAGCATGTCTAAGGGTCACACGGGGGTATCCCTAGACTTCATGGGCGTGTTAAGTCACACGGGCTGACCACACGGGTGTGTGGGTACTGTTCATAAGTGAAATTTTGTATACTTTGTGAAAAATTTTATGAAATCCCGATTGATTCCCGACTCAATTTTAATATTCGATTTGGGCCTCGAAGGTCTAATTAAGGAACATTATGTATGTTTTCGGTAAATGATTAGTAAATGATATAATTAATTCTGTAAATGTTCTATATTTACTGGCAATACTCTGTAACTCAATTTTGATGACGGATACGGGTTAGAGGTGTTACATTTATTGGTATCGAGCTACGGTTTAGTTGATTCTCGGACTAACGTAACAAGTATGAGTTTAGCTATGCATGCCATTATATAATTTTGATAGTGTGATATCTCCTAACCATTTTAAATGTATTTTTCATATAGTAAATGTCTTCCAACCGAGCTAGAGCTGATCCTGAGGAAGCTGAGAGTACTGCTCAAGCTTCCGTACAAAGAGCAACATCTAGTAGTAGAAGGCCCGAGTCTAAGGATCGAGATGATGAGGGTAAAGCTGCATTCTTTCAAATGATGAAATAATGGTTCATACAATATATAATAACAAATCCCATTGTTCAGCAACCTCCCCCACCTGCTTCTCAACCGATACCTGATATATAACAAGGTACTGAATCAGTCAAAATTAGTAAGGCTCCTGTTGATAAAATCAAAAAATTTGGGGTTGAGGAATTCAGAGCTATTACAGATGATGATGCTGAAAAGGCTAAGTTTTGGCTGGAGAATACTATCCAGGTATTAGATGAGTTGTATTGTTCACCAGCCAATTGTCTGAAATGTGCAGTTTCTTTATTGAAAGATACAGCCTATTATTAGTGGAAAACTATAACTTCTGTTGTTCCAAAAGAAAACATTACATGGGAGTTCTTTCAAACAGATCTTAGAAAGAAATATATTAGTCAGAGATTTATGGATCAGAAAAGGAAAGAATTCCTAGAACTCAAACAAGGGAATATGACAGTGTCAGAATATGAACGAGAATTTGTTCGACTAAGTAAATATGCTAAAGAATAGGTTCAAATAGAAGCTGAAATATGCAAACGATTTGAAGAATGGATGAATGAAGATATTAAGCTGTTGATTTGAATTCTTGAAATAAGAGAATTTGCAATACTGGCTGATTGAGCATTAAAAGCAGAAGAATTAAGTAAAGAAAAGAAACAAGCTAAAAGAGAAGCTCAATTTTCGATAAGAGATCTATGGGAAAATATCAATAATCTGTTTCAAAGAAATTAAAGAGATATTATGATCGTTTTACCACATCTGTTGGATATTTTGGAAAAGAGCGGGGTTCTCAACGCTCTAACCCGAGATCACCGTCTACATCAATAACTAGTGTTGGTAGTGTCAGAAATCCAAAGCTAAAATGTAACTATTGCAATAAATTTCATTTTGGGGAATGTCAACTAAAAAGTGGAGCTTGCTACCGATGTGGTTCTTTTGATCATTTTCTCAGAGATCGTCTAGAGAGAGGGAAAAAGAGGTTGAACAGATTCTAAAGTAGAGTAATACTGCCTCTAGAGGTAGACCACCTCGACATCCTACAAATGTTGGTGGTAGTCGAAGTGCTACAAAAGATTCAATGGTTAAATCTGAGACACGAGCACCAGTAAGAACTTATGCTATACATGCCAGAGAAGATGCTTCTGCTCCAGATGTCATTACTGGTTCATTTTCTTCACTTGGCACTAATATTATTACTTTAATTGATCCTTGTAACACCCCAAACCCTGGACCAAACACTACAACCGGATCTGGTATGTCACTAAGGAGATTTTATAAAACTTGTGGCACCTTGGAAAAAAATTATCAGGTTTAAACATTTATACCGAAAACTTAATAATTTGTTAAGTTATAAAAGATATGAAGTTATAAAATGCCTTGATTTTAATAAAGCCTGAAAGTTAGTACTGGTCTTAGCTTAATTTTAACATAAAATTTAAATACCTAATAAAAAAAACCAATACAAACCCCCAAAATAAATATAAGTCTAGTGGCCCATGGCCTTATTACATTTAGTCTTAAAATCCTTATTCAAAATATTAACAAAATAAAATTCTAAGCAAAAGCTTCTGCTGGACCGGATACTCTCTTGCATGGCCACCTTGCGCTCCTCTCCAGCCCGGCCCGATGCACTAGGTGCTACCTGAAAATATTAAATAAAAGGTTAAGTCGCGAGACTCAGTGTGCAACCCTCATGCACTATTAGATTTGGGCCTTAGCCCCAGAACAAAACAACAGATTAGTATATATATGAAAAAAAAATGCAAGCCTAACCCAAATCCTAGGTTTCCATCCGCTACACGCCACCCTTACCAGCCATTCACACCATTGGGGATTTCTACAATCAACCCACACCGCTACACGCCATTGATGGCAGTCGTGCTGCTCATCGTTAGATCATGGTCGTAGCCACTACAATAGTTCATGGCAAAAGCCACTACAACAGGTCACGACAAAAGCCGCTACAACAGAATACTTCCCCTTTCATCAAACCCAACCTCATGCAATCACAGAAAATCGGCATACTCATATCATTTAATCAAAACATTCATTTAGAATGACAGGGATCACTAACCTGGTGATTCGCTTTTACCCTCATCGGGTTTTCAATAGCCTTATCAATATTTCGGCATTTTATAGAATATTACAGATTTATAACAGATTTAATCAAACAATCTAAATAGTGTGAAAGTGTTACACACCTGATATCGTGTAGTTTTACACCCTTAGTCAATATCCTTACTATCTGGATCTACAACCCTTAGTCTAATACCTTGCTCAAAAGTCGGAAAAACACAAAGATTTGGGCTCCCCCACATTCGGCCAAAGATTAATAAATACCCAAATTTACACATTAAAAATCAATAGATCTCTTTACCTTGAAATCCCAAAAGTAACACGATTTGAGTGTTACTAAACTATGACTTAGAGATCTACGAGATAGATTCCTCTTCAAATCTCGAAATGCCGAAAATAAGAGAAAACAAGAGTTTAGTTTCTAAATAGCTATTCTACTAGAGATTTTGAAAAATCGGAAAAGATTTGGATCTCTCGAATCAATACTAACCTAAAATTTCCTTCAGATTTCGCCACAAGCAGATACCCTAGAGTGATTTCGGCAATCACAGGAGACGAGATCTCACGATTTTGACTTTTGTGAAAATCCCAAAAAAGATGAATTGATGTGGTTTCAGCTAAAAAGAAAAGTGAAAAAAAAGCAAAGAGAGGCTTGAAGATTCGGCTAAAGTGTCTGAAAGAGATGAGAAAGGAGTTGTCAGAGGATTCGGCCTAATGGAAAAAGAAAAGAAATAAAAATTTGAAAGGGACAATGAAGTGGGAATTTCGACAGAGAAAAGAAAAAGATGATGAGAACTTGACAGCAAATTTCGGCACATACTTCTGCCTATTCTAAACCAATTCTCTCCCCCCTGTAGTTGATTTTCGGCCAACTCTGCAACCCAAAAGATAGCTCATATCCTTTTCCCTTATCTTGATCTACTGACTCATTCAAAAGAGACTTAATTAGCTTCAACTCCTCATCCTTTACCAGCATAAAATCCACATATTTTAAATACTAAAAAACTCCTAAATAATAGCCTTGTTGTCGTCCCCTAAGGCTCCCTCAGAAGTGTCGAATTTGGCCCTATAACTTGGGCTCCAAGCGGCCACAAATTGGGCCTCTTCCCTTGCCTATTGACGCCAATCATAGCCCTCCTTATCGTGCCCCTAGTCTTTGAGCCACAAGCCCAAGATATCAACTAAATTACTCAAAACTTTATTTTAAGCCTTAGAGTGTCTAAACAAAATATTTAATCAAGGCCCCAGCCAAAACCTGAGCCCCATTTTCACCCCAAATTCTCAAATTAACATATCAAGCAAACACCACATAAAATGCACATGCCCATAACTTTAGGATGTTACAGTTCTACCCCCCTTAAAATAAATTTCGGCCTCAAAATTTACCTGATCAGAAAAGATAGGGATATTGTTGTCGCATAACATCCTTTGGCTCCCACGTTACCTCTTCTGCGCCATGATTCCGCGATAAAGCTTTGACTAAAGGGACGGACTTCCTTCTCAACACTTTTATGTCTCGATCTAAGATTTGCGCTGGTTCTTCCTCAAAAGACAAATCTGGCCTTACTTCAATCTCTTCCACCGGCACTACGTGCGATGGATCAGAATGATAACGTCTTAGCATCGAGACATGAAACACATCATGTATCTATTCCAACTTTGAAGGTAACTCCAAGCGATAAGCCACTGGGCCCACACGTTCTAGTACCCGATAAGGCCTAATAAAACGTGGACTTAACTTACCCTTCCGTCCAAACCTTATCACCTTCTTCCATGGAGATACCTTCAAAAAGACTTGGTCTCCTACTGCAAATTCCACCTCCTTTCGTTTTAGATCCGCATAAGATTTCTGCCGATCAGACGCTTCTTTCAATCGAGCTCATATTAACTTCACTTTCTCCTCCGTTTCAAACTAATTCTGGACCCAACACCTGACGTTCACCCAACTCCGTCCAACAAGTTGGGGTACGACATCTCCTTCCATATAACGCTTCATAAGGTGCCATCTGAATACTAGCTTGATAACTATTATTGTACGCGAATTATGCCAAAGGTAAATACTCCTCCCAACTACCCCTAAATTCGATGATGCAACCCCTTAGCATGTCCTCCAAGATCTGGATTACCCTCTCAGACTGACCATCAGCCTGTGGGTGAAAAGCAGTACTAAAGTCTAACCTTGTTCCCATTGTTTGATGAAGAGCCTTCCAGAATCGGGATGTGAACCTAGGGTCTCTATCCGATATGATCGACACAGGTACACCATGCAATCTCACCACCTCGGCCATATACAACTTAGCCAACTTTTGCAAAGAATATTCGACCTGAACCAGTATGAAGTGAGCCGACTTTGTCAAACGATCCACAATCACCCAAAGTGAATCCTTCTTAGTGGGCGTAAGGGGTGACTCACTAACAAAATCTATCGTGATCCTTTCCCACTTCCACTGTGGAATCTTGACTAGCTACAACAACCCCGAAGGCAACTGGTGTTTCGCTTTCACCTGTTGGCACGTCAAGCACCTTCCCATGAATTACGTTACATCTCGCTTCAGACATGGCCACCAAAATTACTCTCGCAAATCCCGATACATCTTAACTCCTCCAGGATGCATAACATAGGACTACTATGCGCCTCCCGCAAAATCATCTGCCTTAACTCCACATCCTTCGGCATACAAACTCTCTCCCGGAAACACAAAACTCCATCACAATTCAAGCTATAGTCCTCTACTTCACCACTCTGCGCTTGTCGGATTCGAGTACTTAAGACATCTTCCAGAAGTTGCTTTTCCTTGATCTGACTTGTCAACATAGGTCTTACTTGTAGTTCAGCTATCAAACTGCCATCCTCATACAGGCTAAGATGAGCGAACATCGCCCTTAAATCCATTATCGCCTTTCTACTCAACACATCCGCCACCACGTTAGCCTTGCCCGAGTGGTACTCAATCGAACAGTTATAGTCCTTTAATAGCTCGATCCACCTTCTCTGCCTTAGGTTCAACTCCTTCTGAGTAAGGAGATACTTCAAGCTCTTGTGGTTAGTGTAAATAACTGACTTCTCCCCGTACAAGTAGTGTCTCCAGATCTTCAGAGCAAACACTACTGTCACCAGTTCCAAATCATGCGTAGGGTAGTTCAACTCATGCGGTCTTAACTATCGAGACGCATAAGCAACCACTTTTCCATCTTGCATCAACACACACCCTAACCTTGTGTGTGACACATCATAGTAGACGGTAAATTCTTTTTCTACCTCTGGCTGAATTAACATCAGTGCTTCTGTCAAAATTCTCTTCAACTTTTCAAAGCTCTTCTGCTATTTATCGGTCCATACAAACAATACTCCTTTCCTCAACAACTTAGTTAAAGGTGCCACTATCAATGAGAACCCTTCAACAAACCTTCTGTAGTACCCGGCCAATCTTAAGAAACTTCAAACTTCCACCACAGACTTGACGATTTCCAATCCAATACAGCTTCTATCTTTCGAGGGTCCACCCTAATTCCCTCTGCAAAACCACATGTCCTAAGAAAGTTACTTCCATTAGCCAAAACTCACATTTACTAAACTTTGCAAACAACTGCTTCTCCCTCAGAGTTCGCAACACCACGCGAAGATGTTCGTCATGCTCCTCCTCAGACTTAGAATAAACCAGGATATCATCGATGAATACTACGACAAAGTGATCAAGATATGGTTGGAACACCGATTCATCATATCCATAAAGGTTGCTGGCGCGTTCATTAACCCGAACGACATCACAAAGAACTCATAATGACCGTACCGAGCTCAAAACGCCGTCTTATGAATATCTCCTTCCTTAACCCTTAATTGATGATATCCCGACCTTAAGTCAATCTTAGAAAAGACCAAAGCTCCTTTGATCTGATTGAACAGATTATCGATTCTCGGTAATAGGTACTTATTCTTAATCGTCAACTTATTCAGTTGACGATAATCCACACACATACGCATGGATCCGTCCTTTTTCTTCACGAATAGGACCGGCGCTCCCCATGGAGACACACTCGGTCGAATAAACCCTCAATCTAACTGTTCCTAGATCTGAGCTTTGAGCTCCACCAACTCATTCGGTGCCTTTCTATAAGGAACAATGGACAAACCCGGAAGTAGCTCGATTGTAAACTCTACTTCGCGATCTGTGGGTAATCCTAGCAACTCCTCCGGAAAACATCTGCGAAATCCTTGACTGTTCGAACCTTATCGACAGTCATTTCCCTAGCATCCAACTCACTGATAAAGGATAGAAACGCGTGACATCCCTTCCGAATCATCTAACAGGTTTTAATGCCAAAACTACGTGGGATAAATAGTTCTTTCTTTCTCTTAACACAACCACCTCCCCGCTTTCTGGGGTACTCAACACCATGCGCTTAGTCTTACAATCCAACTTAGCACGATGCTTAGTCAACCAATCCATTCCTAAGATAAGGTCAAACTCTCCAAACGGTAATTCTATTAAGTCTGCCGGGAACACTACCCCTTGAGTCTCTAAAGGTACATCCCTAAACAGTTTGTCCACTACCCAAGATTGTCCTAAAAGACTAACCACAGTCATCTTCCTAGTAGTTGTTTCAGAGTCTATACTTAGGGTCTCAAATACTGAACATGCAATATAGAAATGGGTTGACCCAATATCAATCAAGGCAAGAAGAGGGTTATCAGCAATAAGAAACATACCGATTATAACATCCGGTGCATCACCATCCTTCCACCGGTGAGCTACATAAACTGACCCGACTGTCTCGCATCTATATTATTTGTACCCCTACCAGGTGCTCCATAACCCCGACCAGACCCATTTCCTCCTCTAGCTGCGCCACGACCCCTTGGTCCAAGCTGATCACCTCTCTAGTCGATCGTAACCTCGGCCAGATTGGCATGCGATCCATCTGAGGACAATCCTTAATCAAATGCTCTGTGGATCCATATTTAAAGCATCCACCGGTTTTCATTTTGCACTCCCCATAATGTGTCTTCCCACATGAAGGACATGATCGATTTTGGCCCGTCGGAGCACGAGTTGGCCATCAGTCCTAGGCCTTTTCTAAAAATTTCCCGATGCTCTTGATAGCCCAAAACTTCTCTTATTCTTACCCCGATCCTTATCCTTTTCCTGTCTTTCAGCCCGTTTCACCTCCTCAGCTATCTTAACCTTATCCACTAAAATAGTAAAAACTCCATCTCGCTGCGGTGCTATCAGAACCCTTAACTCATTCTGCAGCCTATCCTCAAACCGAACACAATGTTCATACTCTATTGCTACCATTCCTCAAGCGTAGCGACTCAAGCACAGAAACTCTGCCTCATATTCAGCCACAGACTTACTTCCCTGCACCAAGTTCATGAATGCCTTCCTTTGTGCATCCATATAGCTGGCCCCAACATACCTTCCCTGGAATGACTCATTAAAAAGTCCCAGTTAATTCGGTCTGCGGTAGTACCCTCCTTCACTGTGAGCCACCACTGATAGGCCTCGTCTAAAAGAAGAGACACGACCTCCTTCAACTTTTCTTCCGCAGTGAAATCAAGGTCATCCATGATCCGCTCCGTTGCTTCTAACCAGTACTCGGTGGCGTTAGGAGCTACTCCAGAAACTCCCATAAACATCTCTGCTCCGTTGGCTTGGAGTCGTTCGAACCTGACTTCGAGCTCTCGAACCGTGCCTACTCCACCACTCTCCGAATCTACAACATTACCTGAGACACTGCATCGTCTCCACCCGTTTGGTCCTAAAATTCTCTCTCCACATCTGACAGTTCTGGCATCTCGTTTCCTGACCCGTGGCCAGACCCTACTAGCTCTGACACAGTCATCCTACCCCTACCACGACCACGCGACATACGTCCTCGACCCCTTGTACTCATTCTTTCGATCGACGTTTATCTGATTAGAAATTTTATGATTTATTAGTTTTTTTCCACTGATTAACCACGAACAGTCTTATGAACAGTAGCTTTAAGAGTGGTGCTTTCGAATTCACAACATGTCTTGGAATTCACTCAAGTCTACTACCCTAATTCAGAGAATCTCATACATTTACAATCAGCATACAGAGGCGTTCACAAACTTACGTTCATCACCTAGGGGTATTTTCGTCATTTCACTACCTAGGGGTATTTTTGTAATTTTAACCTACATGGATATTTTGTAATTTTCCAAAATAAGGTTTCGGTGATTTTACAAAATAAGGGTATTTTGGTAATTTTTACAATCCGGGGGTAGTTCGATAATTTTCGTAATCCGGGGGTATTTCGATAATTTTGTAAATCAGAGGTATTTTAGTCATTTAACAAATCAGGGACAATTTAGTAAATTTTTTTACAAACCAGGGGTACCTTGGTCATTTTCCAAAACCTGGGAAATTTTTACGAATCAAGGGTAATTTGGTAATTTCAAAACTAGGGTTTACTTTAGGATTTTACAAAGCAGGTGGTGGTCCTTTCGGGTTTTAATTACAAGTTTTGGCACATCAACACGTCCTCATGGTTAGGGTGAGCAATCCCACGCACTAGGTAGGATTCGGTGAAGAGGAGGTGAGTCATTAGGACTGCTTAAATACCAAGCTCTCCCTGAATCCACTCCTAGACATGCGTATGCCTGTTGCCACACCCTAACATGGCTAAGGTGAACAGTTACTACGCACCAGGTAGGATTCCAGTAAAGAGAAGGTGAGTCACTAGGACTGCTTAAATACCAAGCTCTCCCTGAATCCAATCCTAGACATGCGTATGCTGTTGCCACACCCTAACTCGACGACTAGTTTACAGGATTTGTTTGGATAAATTAAGTATTATGGAATTTAAGAAGTTGTTTAAGCTAAGCCTATAGTCCATCAAAGTCTAATTAAACTAGCCTACGTCCCATAAAGCCCATCAAGTCCACATATATATATCACACAATGGTTTAGAGTACTTACGTGGGAGGACTTGGGCTGGAGACGTAGGTGACATGCCGCTAATAAACCTTTATCATTTATAAACATACATGTTTCAAAAGCCCTTTTCTAGAAAATGTTTTGAACCCAAAAACCTCAAAGTGAGTTTTGATACCAATTTTAACTCCGCCAAACACTACGGGCGGATCTCGGTATGATAGGAGATTTTATAAAACTTGTGGCACCCTAGAAAAATAAATCCCGAAAACCCCAAATCTTTGATATGAAGTTATAAAATGCCTTGATTTTAATAAAACCGAAATTTAGTAATCGGTCTTGCTTAATTTTAACATAAAATTTAAACACCTAATAATAAAAAAACCAACACAAACCCCAAAATAAATATAAGTCTAGTGGCCCATGGCCTTATTACATTTAGTCTTAAAATCCTTATTCAAAATATTAACAAAATAAAATTATAAGTAAAAGGTTGAGTCTTGCAGACTCGGTCTCGTGTGCAACCCTAGGTGCTACGAAATATTAAATAAAAGGTTGAGTCGCGAGACTCAGTGTGTAACCCTCATGCACTATTAGATTTGGGCCTTAGCCCCACAGAATAGAACAACATATTAGTATATATATGAAAAAAATGCAAGCCCAACCCAAATCCTAGGTTTCCATCCGCTACACGCCACCCTT
This sequence comes from Gossypium rotundifolium, assembly GCA_025506655.1. Classification (NCBI taxonomy): domain Eukaryota; kingdom Viridiplantae; phylum Streptophyta; class Magnoliopsida; order Malvales; family Malvaceae; genus Gossypium; species Gossypium rotundifolium. The sequence continues at coordinate 153,700,112 of CP106732.1, read as the reverse complement.
ACCAGCCATTCACACCATTGGGGATTTCTACAATCAACTCACACAGCTACACGCCATTGATGGCATTCGTGCTGCTCATCGTCAAATCATGGCTGTAGCCACTACAACAGGTCATGGCAAAAGCCACCACAATAGGTCACGACAAAAGCCGCTACAACAGGTCACGGCAAAAGTCGCTACAACAGAATACTTTCCCTTTCATCAAACCCAACCTCATGCAATCACAGAAAATCGACATACTCATATCATTTAATCAAAACATTCATTTAGAATGACAGGGATCACTAACCTGGTGATTCACTTTTACCCTTCTCGGGTTTTCAACAGCCTTGCCGATATTTCGGTATTTTACATAACATTATAGATTTAAAACAGATTTAATCAGGCAATCTAAATAGTGTGGAAGTGTTACACACCTGATTTCGCGTAGTTTTACACCCTTAGTCAATATCCTTACTATCTGGATTTACAACCCTTAGTCTAATACCTTGCTCAAAAGCCGAAAAAACACGAAGATTTGGGCTCCCTACATTCGGCCAAGGATTAATAAATACCCAAATTTACACATTAAAAATTAATAGATCTCCTTACCTTGAAATCCCAAAAGTAACACGATTTGAGTGTTACTAAACTATGACTTAGAGATCACGCGATAGACTCCTCTTCAAATCCTGAAATGCCGAAAATAAGAGAAAACAAGATATTAGTTTCTAATTAGCTATTCGACTAGAGATTTTAAAAAACTAAAAAAGATTTGGATCTCTTGAATCAATACTTACCTAAAATTTCCTTCAGATTTCGGCACCCCAGAGTGATTTTGGCAATCACAGGAGACGACATCTCACGATTTTGACTTTTGTGAAAATCTAGAAAAAGATGAACTGATATGGTTTCGGCTATAAAGAAAAGCTAAAAGAAAGCAAAGAGAGGCTTGAAGATTCGACTAAAGTGTCTGAAAGAGATGAGAAATGAGTTGTCAGAGGATTCGACCTTATGGAAAAAGAAAAGAAAGAAAAATTTGAGAGGGAGAATGAAGTGGGAATTTCGACAGAGAAAAGAAAAAGATGATGAGAACCTGACAGCAAATTTCGGCACATACTTCTACCTATTCTAAACCGATTCTCTCCCCCATATAGTTGATTTTCGGCCAACTCTACAACCCAAAAGATAGCTCATATCCTTTTCCCTTATCTTGATCTATTGACTCATTCAAAAGAGACTTAATTAGCTCCAACTCCTCATCCTTTATCAGCATAAAATCCACATATTTATAATACTAACAATCTCCTAAATAATAGCCTTGTTGCGGTCCCCTAAAGCTCTCTGTAAGTGTCGAATTTGGCCCTATAACTTGGGCTCCAAACGACCACAAATTGGGCCTCTTCCCTTGCCTATTGATGCCAATCATAGCCCTCCTTTACTGCACCCCTAGCTGTTGATCCACAAGCCTAGTATATCAACTAAATTACTTAAAACTTTATTTTAAGCCTTAGAGTGTCTAAACAAAATATTTAATCAAGGCCCCAGCCCAAACTTGAGCCCTATTTTCACCCCAAATTCTTAAATTAACATATCAAGCAAACACCACATAAAATGCACAGGCCCATAACTTTAGGATGTTACAATCCTGGTTCCACACACTCATATATATGAATAAAATTAGTATCTATTGAAAAGTTACCGGTTGAATTTATTGAATTTGTGGTGAAAGTTTCAAATCCCCTAGGTCAAAGTGTGATGGTAGATGAAGTTTGTAAAAACTATCCATTGATGGTAAAGGGTAAATGCTTTTCAGCTGATTTGATGTCTTGCTTTTGATGAATTTGATGTAATCTTGAGAATGGATTGGTTAACCCAGGATGATGCAGTGGTGAATTGTAAACAGAAATACATTATGCTTAAATGCCAAAATGAGGAATTACTTCATGTTGAATCTGATAAATTGGATGGGTTGTCTAATGTGATTTCAGTTGTAACAGCACAAAAATGTATCAAAAAAGGATATGATGCTTACCTTACTTATGTCTTGGACACAAAGGTAATTGAGTCAAAGATTCAGTCAGTGCCGGTAGAGTGTGAAGTTTTGAAAGAATTATCTAGGTTGCCACCGTTAAAGAAGTGGAATTCTCTATAGATCTTATTCTGGGAACAACACCAATATCAATAGTACCTTATAGAATGGCTCCAGCTGAGTTGAAAGAGTTGAAAGCACATTTGCAAGAATTGATTGACAGAGGCTTTGCTGGACCTAATTTTTCACCTTGGAGTGTACCGGTTTTATTTGTGAAGAAGAAAGATGGATCTCTGAGGTTATGTATTGATTACAGGCCACTCAATAAAGTTACAATCAAGAATAATTACCCATTGCCTCAAATAGATGATTTATTTGATTAATTAAAAAGAGCTACCATATTTTCAAAAATTAATCTTCGCTCGGGATATTATCAGTTGCGGGTAAAGGACTCAGATGTTCCAAAAATAGCTTTTAAAACCAGGTATGGTCTCTATGAGTTTTTAGTAATACCATTTGGGATGACTAATGCACCGGCAATGTTTATAGATCTGATGAACAAAATTTTTAGGCAGTACCTAGACAAGTTTGTAGTGGTATTCATTGATGATATTTTAGTCTATTCTCGGGATGAAAAAGAGCATGCTAATCATCTGAGAATTGTATTACAAACCTTACAGGAGAAGCAGTTGTATGCCAAGCTCAGTAAATGTGAATTTTGGCTATGAGAAGTTAGATTTCTTGGACATATTGTATCTGCTAAAGGCATCAGGGGAGACCCAAGTAAATTTTCAGCAATTGTTAATTGGAATCCACCAAAGAGTGTGTCAGAAGTCAAAAGTTTTTTGGGTCTACCTGGGTGTTATCGGAGATTTGTCAAAGGGTTTTCGATGATAGCCTCTTCGAGACTCGACTGTTGCAGAAAGATGTGAAGTTCGAGTGGACTGATAAATGCCAACAAAGTTTTGACAAGTTGAAAGCTCTATTGACTGAAGCATCCGTGTTAGTATAGCCTAAATCAGGTAAAGAATTTGTGATTTATAGTGATGCATCTTTAAATGGTTTAGGTTGTGTTTTGATGCAAGAAGGTAAATTAATTGCCTATGCTTCAAGACAATTAAAACCACATGAAAGAAATTACCCGATACATGATCTTGAATTAGTAGCTATTGTGTTTGCATTGAAAATATGGTGGCATTACTTGTATGGTGAAAAATGTCATATTTTCACTGATCATAAAAGTCTGAAGTATTTGATGACACAGAAAGACTTGAACTTAAGACAACGTAGGTGGCTTAAACTGTTAAAAGATTATGATCTGGGGATTGATTATCATCTAGGTAAAGCCAATGTAGTTGCTGATGTTTTGAGCAGAAAATCTTTATTTGCTTTACAAGCGAAGAATACTAGGTTGTCTATTTCTGATGATGGTTCTATTATGGCTGAGTTGAAAGTTAGACAAGTATTTTTGCAACAAATTTGTAAAGCTCAGAAGAATGATGTGAAGTTACAGGCAAATCGAGAACAATGTGAATTGAATTCTAATTTAGAATTTCAATGGGGTATGATGGTTGTTTGTTGTTCAAAGGCAGATTGTGTGTGCCGAATAATTCAGAGTTGATACAGAAGATTTTATATGAAACTCACAATGGTACAATGTCTGTGCATCCCTACAGTAATAAAATGTATAATGATCTGAAAAAGATGTACTGGTGGCTGGTAATGTAAAGAGATATTTCTAAATTTGTATCCAAATGTTTTATATGTCAGCAAGTGAAAGTTCGCATCAGGTGCCTTCGAGGTTATTACAGCCAGTTGTTATAGCCGAGTGGAAATGGGAAAGAGTTACAATGGATTTTGTATTGGGATTACCATTGACTCCAAGAAAGAAAAATGCTATTTGGGTGATTGTCGATCGGTTGACAGAGTCAACACATTTTATATCGGTACGTATGGAATTTTCTTTGGATAAATTGGTTGAATTATATGTCTCTGAAATTGTTAGATTACATGGGGTGCTAGTTTCTATTATTTTGATAGAAATCCCTGGTTTACATCCCGATTTTGGTATAAATTACAAGAGGCACTGGGTACACGATTGCATTTAATCTTGCATTTCATCCTCGCACGGATGGCGGTCGAGCAGGTTATCTGATTTTGGAGGATATGTTACGGTGTTGTGTACTTGAATTTGAAGGTAATTGTGAAAAATATTTACCTTTGATTGAATTTGGTTATAACAACAATTATCAGTCCAGTATTAAAATGGCACCGTATGAAGCTCTGTATGGTCGGAAATGTAGAACACCATTGTACTGGATAGAGCTTAGTGAAAAGAAGATTCTTGGAGTTGATTTAATTCGGAAAACAGAAGAAAAGGTAAAGGTGATTCGAGAAAGTTTGAAAGCAGCCTCTGATAGAAAAAAGTCTTATGCTGATCTTAAAAGAAAAGAAATAGAATTTAAGGTTGGTGATAAAGTATTTTTGAAGGTGTCACACTGGAAGAAAGTTTTCCGGTTTGTTCGTAAAGGAAAACTAAGTCCTTGGTTTATTGGGCCTTATGAAATTATTGAGAGAATTGGGCGGTTGCTTATCGACTAGCATTACCACCGAAACTTGAAAAGATTTATAATGTTTTTCATGTATCAATATTAAGACGGTCGATCGGATCCTTCACATATTATTTCTCTGAGAGAAGTTGAGATTTAGTCTGATATGACATATACTGAAGAAACAATCAAGATTCTGGCACGAAAAACAAAAGAATTGAAAAATAAAAAGATAGCATTGGTAAAAGTTCTCTGGCAAAAGCAAGGAATTGAAGAAGCTACTTGGGAACCGGAGGATACCATGAGGAAGCAATACCCTAATCTCTTTACTGGTAAGATTTTTGAGGATGAAAATCCTTAAGGGGGGAGAGTTGTAACATCCCAATTTCAGTGAAGTCGGAATAGTGATTTCATAACAAAAAATCTGAGCTGAGAAAATATATTTTAAGATTATGAAATGATTAGTAATATAGTAGAAAGGTTGCATGAGAATTTTGATAAGAATATTTTATCAATTAGGTGCTTAATTGTAGAAAGGACTAAATTGTATAAATGTCAAATTTAAATTCTAGTAGCTATAAGAATTAAATAGCTATGGAATTTAAAACTTGAGGTCCTTAAATGGTAATTAGACCATTGATGGAAACTATGTAGATATTTTTGGTGAATCATCCATGGAAAAATTGGAAAAGAATAAGGACTAAATTAGAAATAGAAACAGTTAAAAGATGATAAAGATTAAAATAGAAATTAATATCATTTTATATCATATTCTTCATAAAAAATACATGGAAACCCTAGGAGAGAGAAAACAAGCTTTCCAAGCATAAATTGGTAAGTAGGGTTAATTTGAGATAGGGAATTTTTGAGTAATTTTTATATTTTTGGGATAGGGAAAACTTAATTTCTCTATTTGGGGGGTTAATTTGAATAGATATCAAAGTATAAAAAATTTTCCATGGATGAATATGCTGAAATTTGAAAGATTATGTGATGCAGTCGTTGAGAGCACTAAAAATATCCTATCCCTATAAAATAATGAAAAAGAATAGTATAAGAGAAGTAGGGTCAAATCCTCAGGGACCGGATTTGCACAAATGCTTGATGTGTCTCTAACTAACTACGATTACAATAAAGGCAAGCGCACCTATCTTTTAATAGTATAGTTCTGGTAAGACCGGAAATATTGTATCCACAAGGACCAAGAGTACTAGTAATTACTTTCTTCTTATTATCTAGCCTAAGAATTGGAGTGATTTATTTTTAAACTAAAATTAATTAAAAGCACGACAGAGAATGAATTGGGAAAATACTTTTAGACAACTATATGAGAAAGACAATACCCAAGGAAGAATCCACGTACACTTCACTTATTACTTTTGATTCATATGATTTATTCACTTGACGTAATCCATAGAAATCCCTAAATTATGTTAATATCTCTTTCGAGACTAAGAACAACTGACTCTAGGTTGATTAATTGAAATCTCTTTCTAATTAAAACTCCTATTGTCGCATTAACTAGATCTATGGATTCCCTTATTAGATTTGACTCTAATCCGATAGATTTACGTCGTCCTATATCTAGGATTACAATCAACTCTGCTTAATTGTGTTGATCTACTCTTAAACAGGGACTTTTGCTCCTCTGAAAAAGCACATTCGACTTGAATCAATAACCTAAATTATCAAAATAAGAATAATAACTCACAATTAAGAATAAGAACAAGTATTTTTCTTATAAATCAAATAGTAATAAGATCTGTCTTAGGTTTCATCCCCTTAGGTATTTAAGGGATTTTGTTCATACTGATAGAGAGAAACATCTTAAAATAAGGAAAACTACAAAACATAAGAAAACCTAAAAAACTTCAAGAGAAATTGATAGGAGATCTTCAGTCTCAATGGAGATCCTTCTTCCAAGCTGCTCCCGACGGCTGTCTTCGAGTATTTTCTGCTTTCTACTCTGTGTGTCTTTTTAGGTCCTCCCCTAGGGTGTTTATATAGGCTTTGGAACACCTTTATTGGCCCCAAAGTGGTCTTTTCCTAATAGAATTAAACTTGGGATCGGCAGGGACACGCCCATGTGCGATGCCTTAGGCCGTGTGGTCTGCCCGTGGGCAGAAGTCCAAGCTGTGTTAATTTTTGAGGTAGGCCATTTTGTCCCATTTTGGCTCATTTATCATTCTTTTCGACTCCCTAAGCTCTCCGAGTGTAAAACATGAAATTAAAGGATTAGGAGCATCGAATTTATTAAATCTAATGAAAATTCATCCAAAAATAAGCCAAGCATGGGGTCAAAATATGTATAAATTACGGTTTATGAATGCTTGTTCCTTAAAATCCTAGACAGAGTCGTGCCCAAAAAAACCTACGTACCTGGAAAAAAATAAAAAAAAAAGAATTAAAAGTTTTGATCTGGAAAAAATAAAATAAAAACAAAATTAAAAGTTCTGGTTGAATTGAAATTGTGAAAATTAAAATTAAAATAGTAGAGATAAATAGAGTTGAGGAAAAGGAGTTTCTTATGGATAGATTCCAACCTCCGGTTGTCTTGATCCTCCTTGGGTTCAACCCTCAACTTTTAGGTGATCATTCTCAAACAGAATAAGCCAATTATAGTGGAAGAGGACGCTTCGACCACCAGCTCCAAGATTTTAGACTTACTATTTTGTGGGACCATCTTATACTAGATCATCACTTCTCAATGGCAAATGCCACGCCATTTTGTCTCTTGGGCTCGACAATATCTGATGCAGTAAGCTAACGAACCGACTGTGCAACCTTCCTAAAACATACAAAGTGGCCATTCCTTGCACAAGTTGAAAAGATCACCTTTTAAGGGAGATGAATGAAAGCGTTAGCCCCGTAATGCGGAGAACCGATGAATACTCGTTGAGAAGGCTAAGCACAGATTCTAAGCCTCATAAACCCTTTTGGGGAATGTCGAAAACTTTGGCTAGATAAGTTTAGTGGCTCATGATTTTTGGGGAAAAAGAAATAAATGTAATGGAAATAGAATTTTTATTGAATAATATGAAGGGAAAGAAAGCTAAGCTTTTTGGGGGAGAGAGTGTTTACGAGAAAAGATGAGTGAAATTTGTGTCACTCCATCCCCTATTTATAGTACTAGGAAGCCTAGTCTATTCCTACTGAAATTCTAAAACATAAATAAAAATAATTAAAGTTAATTAAAGATAAATGCTAAAATTAAATCTAAATAATATCTTTTAATAATTATCCTAATTTGTGTTTATAAAAATCTCTTCTTTGCACTTTTGCCCTCCAAGTCTTCCATACTTTGCATTTCTGGCACTACTTCTCTCCTATTTCGCATGTTGGCCCATTTCATCTTTAAATTCACGCTTTTAGCCCTAAAATTTTCTTTTGCCTTTGATTTAGTTCTTACAAGATAAAAAACCATAAATTGCTCAAATTAGTAGGATCATACTCAAAATAAATGTGTAATGAATACATAAAAATATGTCATTCTAGAGTATTATCAAATTCCCCCTACTTAGCCCATGTTTGCCCTCAAGTATAGTTCCTATCCACTGTGAAATTTAGAATTTTGCCATGAAAGAAATATCACTCCAAAGTTTTATAAGAAATAGGCATAGTGCATATGAAAAATAAATAGCACCTTTAGCTTGCTTTAAGTAAAAGTGAAAAAGTATTCCAATTAATAAACACAAAAATTAAAATCGACTTGGGTTATTTCATGAAAATTAGATAATTTACTAAACTTACCAAGACACCTTATTTGTTTCCACCTTTAGCCCCCAAATGCAATTTTATTATTAATACATCATTTTTCTTCTTTTTTTTCTCTTTATTATTATTATTGCTTAATAATACATTAAACCTTTTGACGCGAAGAGAGATAAAAGCCATGCATCCCACCCCGGTTACTCAGCCCAACATATTCCCAAAAAAATTTTAATTCGATTAGTGGAGTTTACCTAACACGTCACACAACCTTTTGACGCGAAATAGGATGACAACCCAAACACCCTACCCCTGTTACTCAGTCAGTCACATTTTAAGCTGTACTCATAACCACGGGAATGTTAAAATTTATTATTAATGGAACAGAAATTTAATTTGGAAGACTAGGGAAAACAATCAAGTGTCAAAAATAAGTTTTGGAAACTACCTAACAATCATGAATAGAATTTCAGTATGCAATTTTTATTAAGTGTTCTCTTTACATTTAGACTTAATCAATTTTACTATAAGATGGATAGGGTTAACTCTATCAATCATAATTATTTAGCCTAAAAGAAATAAAACAATGGAGATGAAATCAAACAGGCAAATTCATAATTAACTCAGCAGACAAGAATTATGCATGTAGGTCAAATAGTGAGCAAGTCGTGGTCAAATTCTTAGGCATGAAAAGAGGCAGGATATTCTAAAAAAAATAAATGTGGGAAAAAACGAGCACAAGGCAGCAGCAGCAATAGTACAACAGTAAAACCAACAGATAAAATGACAAAAATAATGAGGAATGCCTCTCCCTACTTAAAACACATTGCTCTCGATGTGAAAAAAAAGGAAAAAGAAAAATATGTGAAAGTAAAAGGGTTTAGAAAAACTCTCAATGTAGTCATTGTCATTCACGCATAGCTGCAATAAGGGAAGGTTTGGCGTTGTGTGGTAATGAGGTGGGCGAATTGCGCGGTGCAGATAGTGATGGAGACGACGTGGGCGAGTCCTTACCATGGTGTTTGAAAAATCTGTGGTGGGGGGTGAGGAAGAAGGTACGGCGGCTGGTGGGGGTTTGGGTGAAAAATGGGATAATTGTTTAGGGTTTGAGGGTATATAGGTAGAGTGTTTGGCTGAAGGGTGGGGTGTTTGGGTGCAGGTTTTGGTTTGTATAAAGCAGGGACGCGCTATTCCTACTTGGAATTGGGATAGAATAAGGGATGTTTGTGAAAGTATGCCAATTCTGAGTTTTTTCCTTATCGGTTTACCTAGACAGAAGAAGAGATATTTATTAATATCCAAACAAAATAAAGTAATAAATAATAAAATAAAATAAAAATAAAGAAAAATAAAAATTGGGTTGCCTCCTAACAAGCGCTTGTTTAACGTCGCTAGCTTGACGCCTCAACTAGTATTGGGGCTGTTCCAACTGAATTCTTTCATTTGTATGGGCTTGGAAATTCTCATTTTTTACCATATCCACCATATGTGGGTTTAATCATCCTTGTGCCTCTTTCTTTGGTCTCATATTTTCCTCCAAGAAAATCTTATGTGTGCCTGTCAAGAGGTTAATCCCTTTTAAGTCGGCAATGGTCTCATCATTCTCTACAAATACATATTAAGATGCTCGGGAAGAGGTTTGAATTCCAAATCTGGTACCTGCACAATAGAAGGTAGAAGTTTAGTACCCATAGGAGCCAATAATTCATTAACAGATTCAAAATCATCAAACATCATTTTAGATTTATCTCCATAGGTTGACTCAAAAGTTTCTTATACTAATAAGTCAATTATGTCGACACAGTTTATGTTCAAGATTTCACTTGGGTGACTAATAGCGTCGTAAACATTAAACTTCACGATCTCCCCGTCAAACTCTATTGTGAGGGTTCCGCTACGCACGTCAATCTTAGTATTTGCAGTACTGAGGAAAGGTCACCCCCCACAAGATGTCTGAAGATCTAGGAATGCTATCCTCCTCCATTTTTATCACATAAAAATCTGTAGGGAAAATAAGACCGTTGACTTTAACTAATACGTCCTCAAGGACTCCTTCGGGATACACAATACACCTATCTGCCAACTGAATGATAACACTTTTTTTCGTCAAAAAACCTACGTTAAGTGATTCATAAATAGAAAAAGGCATGACATTTATGGAGGCCCCTAAATCACACATAGCTTTTTTAATTCCTAAGTGGCCTATTTTGCATGGTATTGCGAACATGCCTCTATCTTTGCATTTCGTTGGCATCTTCCACTGTAACACTGCAAATACATTCTCACCAACGCTTACCCTTTCATTACCAGTTAATTTTCGCTTGTTGGTGCAAAGCTCTTTAAGGAATTTGGCATATCACAGAATTTGTTTGATGGCATCCAACAATGGTATATTGATCTCGACATTTCTGAATGTTTCGAGGATATCCTTGTCCTCTCTACCTTTCCGACATTGGTTCAGTCGTCATGGAAATGGAGGTTGAATTATGGGCAATGGAGGTTTCTCTCGGACCTGTTCATCGTTCTCGTGCTTTTCTTGGGCGAATCTTGGCCAATATTTTTGCCAGGAATTGGTTTTAGTTCTTTTCCACTTTGCAACGTCCCTGCATTTGCATGTTGTCTTGGATTAGGTTCTATTTATGACGGCAGCTTACCTTGTGAGTTCATTTTCTCAATTGATGTGGTCAACTCTCTTATAGACGCCTCGATTTTCTGTTGAAAATCCTTTGTTTCCTTTGAAAATCAAAAGTTTACCATAGTATTTGCTATTGGAAATCAACAGTTTGTCGTTGTATCTGCTGTTGGAAATCAAGCACATTAGCTGCTAATTTATTGACCATGGTTTCTAGAAAGGTACCTAAATCTTGCGTTTATTGTGGAAACCGATTTTGGTATGGCTGGTTATACTGTAGGTTTGCCCCATAACTCAAGTTGGGATGGTCTCTCCATATTGGGTTATAGGTATTAGCGTAGGGGTCATATTGCCTTTGTGGTGGCCTAGGAAAGTTTCCAACAGCATCCAAATAGGCCATAGTATCATCATACAAACTAGAACATGCATCAGTTGTATGCTCAGGTGTAGCACATATTCCGCATAGTCGAGCTAGTTTTGCTTTTCCTGCAACAAGAGAGTTCACAATATTAGTAAGTCTATCAACTTTATCTTCTAAGGTTGAATTATTTAGTTGGTGAACCTTTCTAGGGGGCTCAGGATTGGCTCGAAATTGTTGAGTATTTGCAGCCATCGTGGATATCAAGTCCCTTGCTGGTTGGGGAGTCATGTTGACCAATGCTCCTCCACTGGCGGCATCTACCATATTCATCTCTATGGGCTTTAAGCCCTCATAAAAGTATTGGAGCAGAGATTGTTTCATTATACCATGTTATGGGCAACTTGCACACAACTTCTTAAATCGCTCCCAATAGTCGTAAAGAGACTCTGATTCTTTTTGCCTTATCCCAACGATCTCCCTTCGTAACTCAGCTGCACGTGATGCTGGAAAAAACCTATTGAGAAACAAATGAGAAAGATCAGCTAAAGTTGTAATAGATCTAGGGGGACGATAAAATAACAATTCCCTAGCAAAATCTGCTAGGGAAAAAGGGAAAGCACGCAATTTGATTTGATCCTCAGTTACCCCCTAAGGTTTCATGCTAAGGCAAACCATATGAAACTCTTTCAGATGTTTATGCGGATTATTGTTTTGCAACCCATGAAAAGTTGGCAGTAACTGGATTAAACCTGACTTCAATTCAAAATCAGTATTCATAATAGGATACTCAATGCACAATAGTGGTTGTTCTATCGGAGCTTTGGCCAGTTGCCGAATCGTTTGAGCTATAGGTTGAGGTGCTAGATTCGGGTTTTCATTAATCGTAGCGTTAAACACTTCTTCTAGTGAATTGACTTCTACTTTTTCTCTTTCAAGTGTTTGAGTAGGGTTTTCGTTAACCCTAGACTCAACTTTGTTGTCAACTTCGATTTCTGGTGGTGGGTTCCTCTGAGTCCCAACCATTCCTGACTACTTTTTTCGTAATTTTGTCTCCGTTTGATTAGCTCTAGCAGTTTTCTCTATTTCTGAATCAAACGTAAGAATACCTGGAGCAGATCTAGTTATAAGAAACAAAGAAACAAGATTAGTACGTTACTAGTCTCCGGCAACAATACCAAAATTTGATGCGGTCGTTGAGAGCACCAAAAATATCCTATCCCTATAAACTAATGAAAAAGAATAAAATAAGGGAAGTAGGGCCAAATCCTCAAGGACCAAATTTGCACAAATGCTTGTTCCTTAAAATCCCGGATAGAGTCGTGCCCAAGAAAACCTGCGTACCTAGAAAAAAATAAAAAAAACTGAATTAAAAGTTTTGATCTGGAAAAAATAAAATAAAAACATAATTAAAAGTTCTGGTTGAATTGAAATTGCGAAAATTAAAATTAAAATAGCTAGAGATAAATAAAGTTGAGGAAAATGAGTTTCTTATGGATAGATTCCAACCTCCGGTTGTCTCGATTTGCCTTGGGTTCAATCTTTGACTTTTAGGTGATCCTTCTCAAACAGAATAAGCCAGTTATAGTGGAAGAGGACGCCTACAACCACTAGCTCCAAGATTTGAGACTTATGATTTAGAGGAACCTGACTCTAGCCAACAATCGCTTTTGTGGGACCATCTTATACTAGATCATCACTTCTCAATGGCGAATGCCACACCATTTCGTCTCTTGGGCTCGCCACCTTTGACGCAATAAGCTAACGAACAGACTGTGCAACCTTCCCAAAACATACAAATCAGTCGTTCCTTACACAAGTTGAAAAGATCACCTTTTAAGCTACATAGATGGAAGCGTCAGCCCCGTAATGCGAAGAAACGATGAATACTCGTTCAGAAGGCTAAGCGCGGATTCTAAGCCTCATAAACCCTTTTAGGGAATTTCGACAACTTTGGCTAGATAAGTTTAGTGGCTCATGATTTTTGGGGAAAAAATAAATGTAATGAAAATATAATTTTATTGAATAATATGAAGGGAAATAAAGCTAAGCTTTTTGGGGGAGAGAGTGTTTACAGAAAAGATGAGTGAAAATTGTGTCACTCCATCCCCTATTTATAGTACTAGGAAACCTAGTCTATTCCTACTGAAATTCTAAAAGATAAATAAAAATAATTAAAGATAATTAAAGATAAATAAAGATAAATGCTAAAATTAAATCTAAATAATAATTTTTAATAATTTCCTAATATAATTAAAAATTAAATATAGTCTTGTGTTTATAAAAATCTCTTCTTTGCACTTTTGCCCTCCAAGTCTTCCATACTTTGCATTTTTGGCACCACTTCTCTCCTACTTCGCATGTTGGCCCATTTCATCTTTAAATTCACGCTTTTAGCCCCAAAATTTCCTTTTGTCTTCGATTTAGTCCTTACAAGATAAAAAACCATAAATAGCTCAAATTAGTAGTATCATACTCAAAATAAATGTGTAATTAATATATAAAAATATGTCATTCTAGAGTATTATCATTATGGTAGAAATTGAAAGGTTGTTGATAGATGAATAACTTTTACAAAGTAATTTTTGATGGAAACATGTTTTGGGACTAAATTGAAAAGTGATGAAATTTATGGAAAAATTCTAAAATTTTTTGAATACAAGTGCTATAAAAGTTATATTAGAATTTTGATTAGGCATGAAATAAGGAGTAAAATTGTATGAATTTCAATTTCCGTGCCTAGGGATGAAATTGGAATTAATTAAAAGTTTAGGGGCAAAATGATACTTTTGCCTAGAATGTGAATTGGGTTCAATTGAATGTGAAAAGTATTAAATTGATGATTAAATTCATTTATATAGATCCAAAAATACCAAACAAAGAGAAATATCGAGGGAAAGAGAAAGTTTTGGATTAGTAGATACGAACAATTATCAAAAAGTTTTGGATTAGTGGATATGAACAATTATCAAAATAAGTTTGTATAACTTAAATAAGCATGAGTATATGTGTTGATTTGATTGTTGAATTATATGAAATGTGATATGTGAATTATATGTATATTAAGTATGAACATTATAACGCCCGAAAAATTTAAGTCTTTAATTTTTGCATGATAAGACACAAGTTGATTGTTTGCTTTAATAGCTAAGTGATTTGGGTGTGTATGGGAGTGTTTGAGAAGCATGGGTTCAAGTCTTGGATTTTGCAAAATTTTAGTTTTGTTCTTAAATGAATCTAGACACTAGCATATAGGCCTTATAAATAATAGTGCTTGTTTTATGAAACAAAAAGAGCTTGTGGTCTAGTGGCAAGGTGGCGTGTTGTATAATTGGGAGGTTTGAGGTTCAAGTCCTGGGTTGTACAATGGAATGTTTATTTTGCTGCTTAAGCTGTGTAGGTAGTGGATTTAGACTGAAACACAACTAAGGGGAGTTTGAATAGAATTTGAATGGAGTTTGAACTGGTCATGGAGAGGTTCAAGGAGGGATAAGGGGAGAGAGATTCAAGGAGAAAATCAAGGAGTTTGAGTGAGATGAGGTGTTGTGCAGTTTGAGGGAACTCAAGCCTTGAGAATTCGGTTGGGGGTGAATGTTGGTCATTTTCGACATTGGGTTAGCATCTACCGAATTCTCTTTTCTTTCCTCCCATTTACCGGCTTTTGGTTATTTCGGAATTATTTTTGGTTGCTACGCATTAGCCAACAAAAGTCCCTTCTTTTCAGTCAATAGATGTCAGTCGTTTTTGAGCAACTCTTGCTTTTCTTTTCTCTTTTCTTCTCTTCCTAAATTTGTACTCTCTTCGCCAAATATCCTTTGCCTTCCAATCGGTTTATCTCCTTTTTCCTTCTAGGTTCTGCTCTTAATTGGTTTGACTTGGTCCGATTCTTCTCTTTTCGTTTCTACCTCCAAATATTTTTCTTGTTTCGATCGAGAGCTATCTCTCCTTATTGATTGTGGTTTGGCCGAATATCACCTTTGTGTTATCACTCTCTGCGCCGACTTTCTCTTCGCTGCTTCTTGCTGTTCCAGTGCTGCAAGTATTTCTGATTATCGGTAAGTGTTTATACTCCTTACTTTGTGATTAAACCTGTTCGCTTCTATTCTTCTTCTTAAAATCGATTACCCTCTTATTCATCTTTTGATTACCGAATATTGTTTTTTTTTTCTTTCATGATGTGTTACTTGTCGCAGTTCAAGGGTTTTCCTTGAGGAGTGGTGGAGTGTCAGTGATTTCGAAATAGTCGTAACCCTCATTCTCAGCATTCAATTAAGTTAATGCGTTATCTCATTTTTAGAGTTTAAGCCGTCTACTGATTATGTCTTATAGGAGATCATTTGTGGGAAAGAGGCCACTTACATGGCCTACCTTGGTAGATCGGTGTTGTGGTTCAGATAATCTATAAAGGCGTGTGATCACTTCTGGTTAGCGATCTTGGAGGACTAAAGTTGCCTCATTCAAGCAAGGTAAGGATGGTGGTTTTAGATTAAGTGTCAATAAAAGGGTGTTTTACCCTAATGATCAAAAGATTGACATTGGGTCATGTTTGAATCTAGGTTGGGTGCTCGTGGAACTTGGAGTGGTTTCGTAAATAGGTGTGTATTCACACTATTTTGATTGTAGAACAGCAAAAGTCGAAAAGTCGAAAAGTTGAAAGATTGGGCTTGGAGGTCACATGGGCGTGCGAACGCTCGTGTGGTCAAACCGAGCCCATGAATCACGAGTGTATGACTGTAGAGGCCTCCATGAGCATTATCATGGGCTTAGGCCGAAATGGGCCACATTGGGCCAAAATAGACTGTGTGGGCCCAATGGGCTTGTGGGCCCCACACAGATGAAATCCATGATTTGTGGCAAATACTGGACTGGGCTATGTAGGCCTCATAGCCGTGGCAAAATCTGAAATTTGAGCAGGCATGTGCGAGTTGTCCCACTTGAAGTAGAGTAATGGGCCTTGGGCCTATTTATACTGTTATGACCATTTAGGTTATTGAAGTCGCTCGAGGCAACTGTGGACCTTCCGTGAGGTCAATATCTGCACAGAGACCCCAAAGTAGTTAAAATGACCAAAATACCCCTAAAGGGTGAAATGACTATTTTACCCCTAATAGATAGAAATGACCATTATACCCCTAAGGGTAGGTTGATTCATGTTTTCATGATTTATATATGACTGTTACTGAGCATGACATTCTGCATATATGTATGATTTATGACATGACATATTGCATGGGGTTGGGATACTGTTATAGAGGAAGTATCTTTGTCTTGGTGGCTCGCCACATATATTTTCTTGGTAGCTTTTTTGCAATATTATTCTTGGTAGCTTTGCTCGATCTTCATTCTTGGCGACTTTCTTTGCGATATTATTATTGGCAGTTTTGCTGCGATATTGGTGTGTTGGCTGGGTGAGTCGATTTTATCCCTACATGGTGTATTAGTGGTACGGAGTGGTGTGTTGGCTGGATTGGGATGGGTTGCATTATTGCACTGTACTGATAGGGTATTGAGCTAAGGCCCACACTGTTACTGTATTGGGCTAAGACCCACACTGTACTATTATTGTATAGGGCTCAGGCTCAGACTGTTACTGCATGTTGTATACTGACTGACCGATAAGGGATTACACACTGAGTTTTCGTAAAATCACCATTTCCTTTTTACTGTATAGGTAATCCTCAGCCATAGGCGATTTGGTGCTGTGAGGGACTCGGAGGTGGCCACACTATTGCAGCTATTTTACACTGCTTTTACTTAAATTTAAAATTTATGTTGGGTTTTGTTTATGTAATAAGGCCATTTATGTTTGTTTAAAATTTTAATTGGGCTTTGCTTACTTACTTAAAACTACTAGTTTAAGAGAAGGCGGATTTTCAAAATAATTACTATTTTCAAAGACACGAAAGTTAAACATTAGATTTTTCCAAAAGCTTCCACGATTTTAAATCAACCTATTATAACAATGACTGATAATAAGGAAAATGTTTTGACTAGAGGATTTGTTAAATAGTAATAAAGGGGTTTTGAATTTGGAATCGAGTTTTACCAACAAGTCTTATTTTGAAAGACACTTCAATGTGACATGATTCAGCCATAACGTCTAGGTCGGGTTTAGGGGTGTTACAAACATTGAGAAGCATGAAATATGTATATGATGTAAAATGATTGAAAAAGGGTTAAAATCTGTTTGAATATTGAATTTCGATTGGATAAATGTGATTTCCCTGATAAAACTGCATGTGTTTCAGAATGGATTTAGCCCAGACGGGTAATCCTTTGAAAATGGACTCTCAAGAATATGTGTTTCAATTAAGATTTAGCCTGGACTGGTAATCCTAATTGACTGGATTTAGCTTGGACTGGTAATCCAGATTGGACTCTATAGGGAATTCTTTGTCATATAAGGATTTAGCCTGGACTGGTAATTCTGCTATATGATATGTGGCTCAAGAGTGTACCTAAACGGTACTACTGGATATGAATTGACGGATAACGGAATTGTGCACCTCGAGTGTACTACTAGAAATATCTATCGAAAATTCAATGGTTCAATCGATAAAATACTCATATGGCATGATGAGCTCATCTATGCTTATTGTATATTATGATTAACATGTTGATTGAATGTTTGTGACTAGGCAAATTTGCCAAATTGATGGATATATGCTTTGTATATGTTTTAGATGTTAATGTGATTGGTAAGTGTAATTTTGGTTATACGAGCTTACTAAGTATATAATGCTTACTAGGTTTATTTTCCATGTTTACAGTGCTCAAAGCTTAGGAAGGTCAAAAAATCAGTCGGAGCTATCATCACGCTATCAACTTCTTGATTTTTTGTATAAATGAAAATCTTATTTTGTTAATGGCATGTATAGGCTAACTAAGTTAAATTATGGTATGTAAATGATATATATATATATATATATATATATATATATATATATATAACTTAGCCATTGGAGTGGCTAAAACACTTATGTTTTTAATATATGTTATGGTTGGATTTTACTTGAAATTGGCTAGAATATATTTGTTAGTGTTGATGCAGGAAAAATGGAAAATTTGAGTGAGAAATGAGGCTAGGAAATGGCCTTATTTTGTCTACACGGGTAGACACACGGGCGTGTGTCCACGGCCTGGGTACATGGGCATGTGATCTGGCCGTGTGTCCTCTGCTTCTGAAATTTGCAAAACAGAATGTCCATAATTTAACACACAGGCAGAGACACGGGCGTCTGTCTCAGCCGTGTGGATGACACGGTCTTAGACAGGGGCATGCGATACGACTGTGTGAAGTTTGCACCTATTTTCTAAAATTAATTTAACGTGTGTGACAGTTAGAGCACCTTAAGTTAGACACGGCCTGAAGCACGAGCATGTCTAAGGGTCACAAGCGTATGCCTAGATTACACAGGCATGTTAAGTAATGCAGGCTAGATCTAAATCCCGAATGAAGAAGTCGACCACCCTAGATCTCTTGGTACCTACATTCGGCCAACCATGGATTAGCCCTATGGCCTATTCGCCAAAGTAAATAATTTAAAGGGTTCTCCTTTTGAACCCGAATCCTTACCCGAAAGTCTTGAGTATCACCCTTTGCTTCACCACCCTAAAATCAGACTTAACCAAATTAGTAGCCTTGACTTAATCGATTAACAACTACTTGACTAAAGTAGATCTTACCATTACTTACCAACTAGATATATCGAGAAAGGAGGTCGATTCATCGCAGAATCCGGAGTTCCTAGATGAAATCGGCCCAAAGAGTGGTTAGTTCTTCGCTTGCAAATGCGAAATTTCGCTTTTCTCCAACCCACAAATCGATGAGAAAGGAAAATAGGAAAAGAGTGTTCGCCATCACTTACCTTCGCAACAATCGAATATAGGAGAATCCAAACCACTATACTATTCGCCAAGTAGAGTTTAAAGAAAAGAGAAGGAATTTGGCACTTTGATAGGTATTAGATTCGCTATGGTCGCCTAAATAAGGCTGGATTTTAGTGAGGAAAAGAAGAAAGGTAGAGGATTTGTTGATTGGCTAGTAGGAAATAAGAGAAAGAAGATTTAAGAATGGGAATTTTGCAAGGAGAATGTTGTTTTTTTTTCCGCTTTTGAGAGTTTGAGAAGAAAAAGGAAAATCAAGAATGGAATTTGGCTATTTTAAATTTTGGAAGGAAGAAAACAAAAGATGGAGAATGTGCCTATAGGAAATTGGCACTCCCCCTCTTCCACAAGTCCTTGCCGTCACTCCACCTCAACAAGGAGTCCAAGATTCATCCCACTTCCTTAATTCACTCTAGGCCACCCATTTAGTTTAATTCAAACTAATAGGATTTAATTTCTAATAATCTTTATTAATCCACAATATTCATCTATTATCCTTAGAATAAATAAAATCCCTTATAATAGCTCATATTATCTTTTATAAAAAAAAAATAAGAGTTTAAAGAGAAGAAAAACTCTCCTCCCTATGCCGTCCAAATAAAGAACAAAAAGAGGGATTTTCGCGACTAGAACACAAGCTCTCCCTTGCTCCTTGGTGGCGTCACCTGTAGCTCTTAAGTGGGCTTACTTTGCCACTTAGTCTAGGCTCATTTTATGTCCAAATTATCCCCATTTATTCTTATAACACCCTCCTGCTAAGGCTCCCTACCTTAAAAGTTAAAAACTAAAATTTCCTACCAAATCGAGCCAACACAAAGCATTAAATTGATCATTATTATTCCATAAATAATGACACAGCAGTTCATACATAAGAAAAATAATTTATTTCCAAATAGCCCCGTTTTTGGGATGTTACATACTTTGTGAGATCGACTCAATTTTAATATTCGATTTGGGCCTCGAAGGTCCAATTGAGGAACGTTATGTATGTTTTCGGAAAATGAATAATAAATGATATAATTAATTCTGTAAATGTTCTATATTTACCGATAATACTCTGTAACTCGGTTCCGATGACGAATACAGGTTAGGGGTGTTACACAACACTTGAATAATAGGCCTTAAAATTTTCACATTATTTCTGGCCTAGCTACAAACATGTTCTTCCCTTTAATTTTTTGTATCGATTGCTTGCTAGCTTTATCATCATTTGCAACCACCTTACCCAAATTTGCTCTCAATCCCCCAACTTGATTTTTTTCAATCATGACCCCTCTCTAAACCCTATCTAAATCCCTGTTAATCATGGCAACAACGTCATCCTAAACCCTATCAAGAGCTGCAAGTCCTGATCCCCCTAATTTTGCACTGTGATTTCCTCTACTTGTTGGTCCCTCACACTTTCTCCACCTCCCTGCCGGCGCTCCACCAGCATCTTGGGGTCGGAATCCTCCTATTTCTCCTACTTTTAAACCACCAATTTACCCACCACTTCTCTGTCAACCACCAACTCACCCTCCAACGCTAGAGCTTTCTTCCCCAAACAAAAGTCCTATTATGTTCATACTTGCCACACCGAAAACAAATAGTAGGAAAAGATTCATACTCTATCCTTTGTATCCTCCCACTTATTTTGATTTTTGACACTAGAGGTTTTTTCAAATCTATAAGCACTTCTATCCTTATAAATCCCCCTCTCCGCACATTGTTGGTGTGAGCATCCAATTGCACCACCGATTAAAGCAATTGGCCAATGGCCCAGATAAGGAAATCCAAATAAAAGCACTTAGGAAATCCAGGTAATCTCACCCAAACTAATTAAGTATCGACTTCGATTGATTGGTTGAAAAATCTACCGACCATAGACGAGACAGTCAGATGTTGTCCAAAAATCACCCATAAACCAATTAGTACAACTTTATTGTAGTCATCTTCAGAATTGAACCTGACTAAGTAGTAATCATTCTCAAGATCCATGAGTTGAATGTGGCTTCTAGGACACCCCAGAGAAGTAATCTTATTGAGCAAAGCATTAAACCATATACTTTTCCCTAATAGCTTCACAATAATCATTTTTGCCATCTTGCGTTCAATATACTTATGCACTCGATCAGAAAACGTAATTGTTGGAACCGTAACCATATCACCATCCTTTAGTCCAAATTCCTCATCCATGTTGACATCTTGCATAGGACTCATATACGACCCCAATAAAGTAGACTTATAAAAAGCCTTCGTTATGCCCGGATCTAGAACTAGCTGACCAAATCCATCTACCGTCGGATCCTCCGACTTTGGTGAAACGTCAAGCCGCCTTTGCACTTTCTTTGTCACACGACCCACACCATTGTTGGATCTTGACAAATTCACCCCCACCACAAACTCCACCGTAGGAAGAGAGTCGCTCATGTAAAAAAATTCTCTTTCTCTTCAAACTCTCAAACTAACAGAATGTTATATAATTAATTAATTGATTATTCTTGTTAAAAATGGCACATGTTAATACCCTTCCAAAAAAAAAACCCACCTAATAAGATAAGAATAGTATTTTAATTCTCAAGTAAAACAAAGGTATTACACTTAAGTTAGAATAATAAATTCTATGATATTGATTTCATACATTATATATATCTTTTATATTTAGAGAAAAATAGAAATAAAATCTTTAACATTTATATAATATTTTAAGGTAAATTTTGATAAATTAACTATTTGTAGTACATGCACTTTATACACCAATATATTTGTTCTTATTTTATGTAATTACCTGCCCTGTATATTTGGTCAAATCTATCATTTTGATCACCTAAAAAAATGCTTCACACTTTTATTAGAGGTGTTCATGTGTCGAGTTCGAGCAAAGTATTTGATCAATTTTTTAATTTTGGGTACGATTAGACTTGAAAATGGGCTTATTTTTTTGTCTAAGCCCAACCTAATTTAAGAAAAGTAAGCTCAATCTCGCCTGCCTATATTTGATTTTTTAAAATTATTTTTAAAAATTATAATACACTAAATGCACTAAAATGCTAAAATAAAATTTTTTAACACATTAAAATTATATTAAAAATATTTATATTAAAAAACACTATCATAAATATAAGGAAATAACTTATATTAGGATCATCCTAAAATTAAAGTTTTTAGGCATCAATAAAATTTTGTCACATCATCAAATTTTAAAGACATAAAATTATTATTAAACACCCATCCTTTAACCTATTTACAAACTCTATTTTTTAAAAAAAACATAAGTAATTAAAATAAAAAATCAAAGAAACTTTAAAATTTACACAATTAAGATTCAATGCAATATAAATTTTATTTTCAAAAATGTATAATATAAAATAGAAAATAATTTAAAACAAATGAAAATTTTGTTTTTTATAAATTATTATTATTTTTTATATATTTAATATTTGGACAGTGAATTTTTCTTTTTCCATTTTAAATTGTTTTCTATTTCATATTATACATAAAATTTATAATCTACTACCATGTATGAAAATGAACACCAAATCTATTATACATAAAATTAACAACTCTATCATAAATAACTTCTTCCTTACCTAAGAAATTATGTTTATCCATTGTTTTCTATTTCATATTTTGGTCTAAGTTTAAGTCATTATGCATTGTGCTCACGAAGTCAAGCAACTCTATCGTAAATAACTTACTCCATAACTAAGAAATCATGTTTATCTTAAAGATGTAGAAAAGGAACATATTTTAAAATTCCTCATCTACCATTTCTATTAATTGTCTTTTAATATCAATAAAAGCGATATCATATTGGGAAAAAGAAAATATTTTAATTTTCCTCAATAATCTACCATTTCTATTCATTGTCTTTCTAATATCAATCAAAGAACATATTTTTAAATTTCCTCAATGAACCTGCCATTTCTATTCATTGTCTTTTGAATATCAATTAAAACCATCATTCCCAAAGTCAAGAAGCCTATAAGCAATCATTTCACGATGTAAAATATCTTCAAATAATAATTCCTAATTCTTAGACCATAATTTAGAAAAATTATCAATTTCGTAAAACAAAATGATAATTAAAAAAAAAAGTCGTGTTATTAAAAATCCATTGTTTCGAAATTAAATATATAAAAAATTAGAAACTAAATATATAAAATAATCAAAATTTCATTTTTAAATTATTTTTATTTCATATGGTACATTTTTAAAAATAAAATTATATTGCATTGAATCTTGAGTAATAATAATTGTGTCAATTTTAAAGTTTCTATGTTATTTAATTTTTTATTTTAATTATTTATGTTTTTATTTTAAACTATAGTTGGAGAGTAAGTTGAATATGGATGGATATATAATAATTTTATTTTTTCTTGGATAAAAATAATTTTATATTTTAAAATTTGATGATGTGACAAAATTTTATTGGTGTCTAAAATTTTAGTTTTTAAGATCATCCTAAGTTATTCCCAAAATTTATATAATAAAAATTAATAAACCATTGCAATATAAATTTTTTGTATATGGATATAGTATTTATTATTATTATACTAAAATAAATGTTATTTTTAGAATATTTTTAGTGTTATCTCAACACCTATTGATAACTCTATACAACTATTAATGTGATTATCCCAACTATAATTAGTATCATTATCATACAAGTTAAAAATGATAGTGGGGCTCATCATTTTCCATCCATTATTCATATAACTAGAATTATGATAACTATAAAAAAAATTCTAATTCACTCAAAAAGAATGCTCATTGTTAAGCTCAAAAATTTGATTTTCACTATCAAAATATATGGAATAACGATCTTGATTACTATTCCTAATTAAAAAGGTATCATCAGAAATAAAATTTCGAATGTCTTTGGCGTCAACTAAATAATCAAACTTATTGTAATAACTAGAGTTGTCACTACAATCATGAATGTTTTTATCCGTATCATTTTTATTTGGGTCTTCGTTTACACTAGTATTTTCAATAGGACCAAGGCGGTTATCCATTGATTTACTTAGCCCACATCTGTATTCTAGTTCTCCTTGACAAGATCAAATAGAACCATGATTTTTCCATAGAGCTTTCTTGCCTCTATTTCCATGAAAGTACAATAGATGAATAGTTATTCAATGAAAAATCAATTGAATAATTTATTTGAGTAGGATTTTAGTTTATTTTATAAGTTAATTTTATTAGATTTTAGGAATTTTTTAATTTTTATTTTAGTTAATTGTATATTATTAGTGTTAAATCAAATTCATTTTGAGTGTTCATATCTAATTTAGGTCTGATAAAGTATGAGGAAAGCATAGTTTGACATAGGCAATTAAGGTAGATTTCAGCTCCAGCGAAAATGTTTTCGCCCCAGTGAATGCAGGTAGATGACTCTCTATTCTAGCGAAATATTTCTCCACCCCAACTAAAGTAGATAGACAACTTTCTACTCTCCAACAGAATGATTATCTGCTGGAGCAACACACATACTTGAACAATTTTCAAGAGTTGGGATTTTTAGGGCTTATAATAAGAAAAAGAGACCTAAATTGAAAAGAGAATAGGAGAAGCTGCCAAAGTCTTTACGCATCAAGAATCGACGGATTCTTCTTGTTTTCTTGTTCTATGTCTAATTATTGTTGTTATTTTAAGATGCTTTTCAATTTCACCATAAAATTTCTTTTCTAGGATTGCAATAGATTCCATATTAGTTAATTAAACGTTTTATATTTCCATGTCTTTTTTATTTTTAATAGGAATTTGATTATTTATTCATTCTTTTTTTTCATTGATAATAGTTTGACCAACTATTAGTTTGAAAATAAACATATTAAAATAGGAAAAGGACTTTACCTTTTAGGTTTAGAATGAATAACTCTTGATGTAAATTAGACAAGTTAATCCGTGTTTCGTAATTTGACCATGAATATATTTGACTACCTTAGGTAGCCATAATTGAAGTTTGTTCTTACTGGATAGAAATTGCTCTCTCAACTGAATGTATAATTAACTTGGCAAAATAATAAATCTCTCATCAAAATTGTAGCTTTCAAAATTTTCCTCAAATCTAAACCTTAAATGACATAAGTGCATAAATTATATTGCATATCTTTAGATATCCTTATGCTCACACACGCATACAAAAATGAAACACTCAAATCCTTTTTTATGATTCATCACTTTGATTTGGCAATTGAAATATTACTTAAAAAAAGTTGAACTCTTCTTTTTATTTAAAAAAAAGCCTGCTCAAACTCAACCCACTAAAAAAATAGAATATTATTATTCAAAATCAAGATTCAAAATTCAAATTCAAAAGCAGAAAACCAAAACCACCTTGTTGCCTATTTAAATGGACGAAATATAGGTTATGTTGGGCCAATCCTCCCCTCTCTCTTGTTTATATCGCCATTCTAAATATGGCCATTTTTCAATCTTCAGCATTTTCAGTACCGTCAGGCTTTGTATCCCTTGGGGCAATGACCTCAAATTATAACATTCCCAAATATTCAATTCTAAAAGCAATGTGAGGTGTTGTATCTCATTTAGGAGAGAAATTAATACCTCACAACCATAAATACGTACATATCAAATAGAAGAAAGTTGTTCGGATACTCTTTGACAATGAGCTTAACTTTGGACATCCATTGATCCATAAATCTCGGAATGAATTTAGATATTGCACCCTCAAATAAAGAGGTTACTTTCTCAAAATTGAGAATATACAGTGAAGATAAGGAAGATAAGTCTTGCAAACAATTTACTAGAAAGGATACAAGGCTATCATAATAATTTAAATTTGAAGTTTCTAAAGAGCTGAGGTTTTGTAGTCCTCCAAGCAAGCTTTCAAGTTGGAAGAAAACTTGAAAATTCAAGTACGTAAGGGTGGATAGATTATCTGGAAGATCAGATAAAGACTTTAGAATTTCTGAAACAATCGACAACCTATCTAGGTGCTTCTAATTTGGAAGTAGTCCGATCAGTAAATCCGTTAACTCATGGAAATCACCAATCTTGATAAATGTAAGAACAATAAAGGTTATCATTAATGATTTGAATAAACTAACATTACTTAATTTGAATAAACTAACATTACTTCCTCAGCATGTCACTTTTTTACAGATTGAAGCATTGGCAATTTAACCAACTTAGGACAACGTAGGATAGTTACTGAACTTAAGAGAGGAAAATGTTCTCTACCATTCATTGCTATCAATTCCTCCAAACATGGTGCCCGACATATTTCGAGAACCTCTAATGATAGGAAAGGACTTTCCATATTTCGAGAAATTATGCTTCCTTATTGTCATTATGCTTTAGATTATTCATTCTTCAAACAGTAGGGACCTTAAGGAAGCATAATTTCTGTTGGAATTTCGATACTAAGGAAGAAAGAATTGCACAAGAGAAACGAGAAAAATTTAGCAACAAAATTATCTGCTAAGGTTTTTATTATTTTCACTCATCTATATTGAACAATGTAACATGGGCATTTATAACAAGAAAAAATTGCTAAATTTAAAAAGAAATAACTAAGATTTTATGCTAATATATTATGCTAATAAATTCTAAATATATTATACTAATAAATACTAAATCTTCTAAAATAAAATATATTTTGCTTAACTTTACTTGCAAGCAATCTCTTTAAATTTAATTCGTATTTTTAGTTCACAAAAGTAATGATCTCGCCACTTTCTGTGAGTTCGCATCTTTGTGTTCAATGTTTGCCATTGCATGAATGACCACTTTCCAACACTCATCCTTGGACTCCATGCTATGAATCTTAATATCATAATGTAGCTTTTCCAGCTTCATCTTCTCAAGAGGTTTTGTAGTAGTATCAACAAGTTTGCATCTTATCCTGCTCATAGTTCACACATTTGTCAACTCTCACAATTTTGAGTTCTCAACTTGCATTTTGGTGAGCTCGCAAGCTCACACTTCAACTTGCTACTGCATGAGTGGCCAATTTGCAACACTCTTTCTTGACCATCTTGTAGCCAACTCCAATGTTTTCTCATGCAACTTCTTTAAAAATTGTAGGCTCCAATATTGTTAAGCCACATCTATGATAAGTTTCAACAATAGGCGTGATGATTTTAACAAGAAGATCATCAAAGCCTTCATCTTCATCTTTATTTTTAACTTTAGTCATCTTTTCAACCGATTTTGACTTGCACACTTAACTAAGGGAATTATAGTTCACAAGTCACTGTCTTTTGTGCCAACTATATGATTCATCCACTGGAACTGGTATAAGCTCTTGAAACCTTAAAGTTCTAATCTAGCACAAAGCTTTTATTATTCATTGAGGTTGTCACCACTTCCTCCCAATAAATCTAATATAGTGCAACATTTATTTTTGAAGACAACAGTGTATTTCTTCTCCATAAATTGACCAATGCTAAGGAGATTACGATCTATTTTAGGAACTAAAAGCACATTTGTAATTATTTTAGTACCTGTTGGAGTGTAGATTAGCACATCCCCTTTTTCCTTAGCTTCTAAAAGTTCCCCATTACTATAATAGCCCGATTTTCAGTGGTGTCAGAAATAGTGGTTTCAAGACCATAATTCTGACGAAATACTATATAGATATTATTTAATTAGTATATTTATGAGGTCTATATAGTCAAATTAAATTTTGGTTGAGAAATTTTATTATTTGGATAGTTTAATAAGTAAAAAGGATGAATTGTAAAAATTGTAAAGGTTGAGTAGTTAAATTAAAGGGACTAAATGGACAATTTAACCCATGGAAAATTAGTTAGTGGGATTTGATGAGGTTATGCTTAATTAAGTGGTTTAATTAGGCTTAATTAATGATTTATTAAAGCTTAATTAAGAAAGTTGAAGTATTTATAAAAATGTCATAGTATATATAATAAAATTAAACCTAAATTAAAAATAAAATTTTCATTTTCTTCTCATCTTCTCCATGGAAAAAGAAAGGAAAATGCTAGGGTTGCAAGCTTTGATTTTAAGCTTTGATTTGGTAAGTGTATTGATGCCCCTTTTTAGTAATTTTTATGTTTTTGAGTTTGTATTAGTTTGGTCCAGCTAAATCAATGACCAATTTGTGAGACGGTTAAATGTTATAAAATTTTTCATTGATGAATGATGCTATTTCTTAAAGCTTATAATGAAATATGAAACTTTGTTAATAGATTAGATTATTTTAAAAAGTGATTTTTGATTATTTTGATGTTTAAGGACTAAATTGATTAAATGATAACTTGTTTGTACTTGAGGTAAAATTATTGAAAATAGGGACTGATATGAAGTTATAGAACATTTGGGTATCATGAGTGTTTGGGAAAATGAGTAAATTGCATGATTAAGGCCTAAGGACTAAATTGAATAAAATGGAAAGTTAAGGGGTAAATAAGTAATTTGCCAAAAAGGACTTAATTAAATGAGAGGATCAAATGTTGTTGTTATTCTAATCGATGGAATGAATTTATTATTGTTAGATCAAGAACATGCTGATAATGGTGGAAAAGGAAAATCGAGAAATAGTCCTTGTACTCTAGAATCTCCTGCAAATTAGTTCAGTAAGTTCGCATGTTTATTTCTGCTCCTAAAATGCTTACATTCTTGTTAACTTGCTCTTAATTAATGTTGTATTGTCTACTAGAAGTACGCTCTATCAAACCAAATCATACTGTTATACTGAATGAAGCTCAATCGAGCAAATCATACCATTGTACTAAATGAAGCACAACCGATCAATTCATACCATTATACTGAATGATGCTCAATTGAATAAATCCTACTGACGTGCTAATTGAAACTCTAATGAGGAGAAATCTACGGACATACCGAAGAAAACTTAAATTGAGTAATGTCCACCGAGTATACTGAATTATTGTATTAGTTGTTAATTACTGTGATAAGTTGTGTTCAATGAAATTATCTATGTTTAATACTAATTAAATCTATGTTTGACTTGAAAGGATTATTAAATTTTGAACGAACTTACTAAGCTTCATTAAAACTTACCTGTATTTTGCTTATTTTGTAAATTACATTTTGAAGGCTAGAAGATCGGTCAACGCTAGGAATCACACTATCCGGGAATCTTGGTAGACTTAATTTATCGGTTTTGGTATATGGCATGTACTAGGATCCTATGTATAGTTATGTCAAATACTTTGTTTTGAGTAATATGTTATGTCATGTTGTGCACTTGAATAATTTGTAATTTCCTACTTGTTACCTAAATGTGTTTTAAAGGTTATGATATGAAGTAATATGCTATGAGTTAACTTAAGCTTGTAATGATATGAATGTTTGTTGTGGAAATAAAGATGTGTTTATGGTTGCAAAGTTGGGAAGCAATGTTTGTAAATTTCATTGAGGTGTTGATGATGATAAATGTATGATACATTGAATGAATATATGTGATCATGTTTGAGTGTGTTTTGAAGTTGAATTTCACCTTCTAAATGTGTCTTTGAAAGTGTATAGGTACCTATGCAATAATGGAGTGAAATTGACCAAGGAATGGATCACTTTGGGTATAAGGCCTGAGACACGGCGCGTGACTCAGCCATATGAGGCACACAGGCCTTGCAACACGGACGTGTGTCATCTGAGAGTTCTTTTGTATGCAAGTCAATGAGTTACAAGGCTTAACACACGGCCTGACACACGGGCGTGTGACACGGCCTATGACCCTAATTAGAGAGTTATAAGGGTGAGGACATAGGCTAGGACATGGCCGTGTGTCCTTTGTTCAAAAGTTATATGGCCTAGGGAGGTTCCACACGGCCTGGCCACACGGGCCTGTGTCCCCTGTTTTCACATTTTGCTTTTTTTCTTAAACTTCCTGTTTTGTTTCAAATTAGTCTTGAATTGCCCCCAAGCTATTTTTAGATCCTTGAGGGCTCAATTTAGGGATCAAATGAATGAGAATGAATGGTTTATGATATTTTTGAATTTATCGAATGTTATGATGTTTAAAGATTTTAGTTGATCGGTAATACTCTGGAACCCTAATCCGGTAATGGATACAAGTTAGAGGTGTTACAATTACCAATCCTCACCTTAAGATCGCATCTTCTATCAATTTTTCTAAAGATAATTTCATTTGAGGTCATGTGGTTGGTGCATCCACTATCGATCCTCCAACCTTTTGAGATTTTGTTTTTTTATGCAAAACTTGTGGCTATAAACACCTGCTCCTCCTGAATGTGATATCTCTCAGCTACTTGAGCTTGCACATTCTGTTGAAGGGTTCACCCTTTTTTCTTGCATACCTGTTTCATGTGACCAAATTGTTTATAGCTTCTACATTAAATATCTGGCTTGAACCAGCAATACCTTTCCAAGTGATTTGTCTTTTTGTAATGAGAGCATGGTGGGCTTTTTTCCTTGCCACCATCTCTCCATCTATCATCTTTTTCTCTATCCAACCTTTCTTACCTTTATGTTTTCGGGGGTTCGCATCATCAATACTCAGGGTTTGTAGTGCTTCTTCTTCTGTGCGCTCCCAATGCCTTGATGTTTTTCTTTGCTTTTAAGCATATAAGGCATTTATTAACTCTAAAAGAGAGATCGTTGAGAGATTCCTTAAGTCTTTGAGTGATGAAATCTTAGATTGATACCTCTTAGGAAGGGTTTTTATGACCTTCTCAATGACCTTGCTATTTGTAAACACTTCCCCAAGTAACCTGATGTTATTAACTACTATCATAATCCTATCTGTGTACTGCTTTACTGTTTCAACCTCATTCATCTTCAAATTCTCAAGATCTTTCCTGAGATTAATGAGTTATTATTGTCTGGTTTTATCAAAACCTTGAAACTCCTCATTTAGCTTATCTCAAGCTTTTTTTGGGGTTTCATAGGCCATAATACGTTTGAATATGACATCTGAGATGCCATTCTTTATAAGGAGATTGCCTTGTATCTTTTAGCTCGCTCGTCATTATGGTGTTTAATTTGAACGACTGTAGCATTTTCCTTTAATGGTGCTAGCTTAACATTAGTATTCACAACCTCCTATATGTTATAAGCTTGTAGGTATATTTTCATCTTAACAACCCATATATGATCATTTTGCCATTGAAAACAAACACTGAAGGTGGTGAAAAACTCACGGAAGCCATTTATAACATAGAAAGAACAACAACGACCCTTAAGAAGATAGCTCTGATACCATTTATTGGAATTTCAATACTAAAGAAGAAAGAATTGTAAAGAAGGAATGATAAAAATTTTAGCGACCAAATTGTGCGCTAAGGTTTTTATTATTTTCACTCATCTATATTGAACAATGTAACATGGGTATTTATTACAAGAAAAATGCTAAATATGGAAAGAAATAACTAAGGTATTATGCTAATATATTATACTAATATATGCTAAATATATTATACAAATAAATACTAAATCTTTTTAAAAATAAAATATATTTTGTTTAACTTGACTTGCAAGCAATCTATTTAAATTCAATTCATATTTTTAGTTCACCAAAGCAATGCGTTCACCACTTTTTGTGAGTTCGGATCTTTCGTTCAATGTTCGACATTGCATGGATGGCCGCTTTCTAACAATTTCCTTACAGGTAGAAGTTGATCACATTTTCCACAGCCTAATAACAAGATTTCAACAAGGTTTGGTAGAAGCAAATTCATCATCCAATATGGAAACTGAACACCTTGATAATATTTTATGCATAACTTCTTCAAACTTGAATGAGGTTGGAGAACTCAAGAATCTCTTCATCATTTCTGTGTTGATGATAAGAGATTTCCTTCCTCTTTAGTTGCCAAGATAAGGTTAATGAGCTTAAAGTTGCTTCTTTATCAAATTAGCTTCGATTGAACTCTTCACGTTGCATAGTCTTGTGATGCTTAGTTCCCCTTCTAGGGCCAAATGTTTCAACTCATCAATGCCACCACAACCATTACCCTCTCCCACAAAAAACATGCTAAGCTTGTGAAAGCATGTTAATTATCCCAATCCAACACACATACAAGATAGTGATTAGCACTTTCTGAGGTCCAAATACCTAATATTTTTCAAGTGCTTCATACCTTTTGGTAACATTTGAATATTGTAAGAAGATTGGAGATTTAGTGTTTGCAAGTTATGAAGGGAGCTTGTTGATTGAGGTGGAGTTTACGACGATACCTCAACTGTTTCAATTTTTCAAATGCAATATTGCTAAAACCATTACCAAAATCCAACACCTTCAGATATTTTTGTTTACTAATGAAATGGGAAGGATTAGAATGGTTACCAATACTATGATAAGTGAACTTGTTGCTGAGGATCAAAGAATGCAATGATTGTAATTTCGATAAGTCCATAATGTTTCTTGATGAACTGCTATTATGAATAAATAAGTGGCGAGTAGTTTTCAGTATTTTCGACGTTACGTTGGGTTCAATCATGTAGCATTCCTGTCCCATAATTGATTTTGCAACGTCATGGATTAAATCATTCATTTTACATGTAACAGTTCCATTAGCATCCTCTTTGACCTTTTGGAAAAAGGACTTTCGAGTCAATTCAAAGAATATTTCACAACTTGTATCATGCAAATCCAGCTGTCTTTCAAAAGGGATAAATGCATTTGCTATCCATAGTCCTATAAGCTTTCCCTTTTTCATGACATAATCTTTTGGATATATTTTGCAAAATGAAAAACATTGCTTCATCTTTGGTGGATGGTGCTCAAAACTCAAGTTCAACAAAGCTAAGATTCTTTTTGCATCGTCTTGCAAATCAGAAATCTCGCTATCTTTGACACGTAACCATTCACTTTCTTAAGTTTTGAAACACAGAATGCTTCCTATGGTCTTAATTGCCAATGGTACTCCTCCGCATCTCTGCACAATCTGCCTCCCAATCATTTCCAGGTTCACATTACCCTCATTTGTTCTCATTCCAAAGGCTTTTTGCTCAAACAAGGACCAATAATCATCATCTAACAAACACTCCAAGTGATGACAAGAAATAGCCGTCTTAAGAGTAACTTTCTCTAGTTGAGTAGTGACAATGACTACACTTCCTCTCAGTCCACTCCATAGTACTTGCTTTAGTTTATCCCACTTGTCATATTATTCATTCCATACATCATCTAATACAAGTAAAAATCATTTTCCAACAAGCTTATCCACTAAGCGTGGTTGTAGAGGATCTAGCTCTTGCATATCACATGGGCTCCCTTGAATGGATTCCACAATGACTTTAGTCAACCTTTTTATATCAAAATCATCATATACGCACACCCAAGCTCTCAAATCAAAGGCCTTTTCCACATTTTTGTCGTTGTAAACCAATTGAGCAATTGTGGTCTTTCTAAGACCTCCCATGCTGCATATTGCATGAACAGAAAGGCCACCGTGGTGACTCACATGGCCAAGTAATATACTATCTTCTCCTTCTCACTTGTTTTGCCTAATACTTCCAGTTCTTCCACAAGGGAGTTGGTTTGCTTGTCTTCATTCCGCTCAATTTCAGCTTCTCCCACGCCATTCCTCAGGTGGAACTTGCTTTTCTCTCCAGCAATGGCATCTAATTTCTCTCTTGCATTCTTAAATTTATGTGCCATATTTGAACAAAACACAAGTGGCTTCTTCTTTGAAATCATCAAGCACATCTTCCATATCATAAGTTGTTTGTTTGAGTTTTCCAAGCCAATTCTTGATAGCTTCAGTCTTCCACTACTTCTCCTTAGCATCTTAGAGAACAGCTTGGATGGTAGTAAGAGTACTCTCCAAACCCTCGAGCTCTATTTTGAAGCTCCTAGCAAGGTCGATCTCCTCTAGGGAGAAGGAGTCCAAGTTGGCCAAGATGGTACTCACAAGAGCTGAAACAAATATGTCTGCCATTTCCACACTCTCCTAAAATTTACATATACAAAAGAGGGGATATATACATATATTAGAGATAGAAGCAAAATGACGTTGCTATTTCAATCAAGTAATAAAGTAGAAGGGATACCATCAAAATCTGAAAACAAAACCCATCAAATCTAAGGACTTTCAGCCTTGTTCTTATAGTAACAAGCACCTTAAGTTGAATCTGATTCAACCAAAAAACCCTTTGGGCACCTCTTTTGGTCCAAGTGCTGATTCAAACGCTGCATTTGGGATCAAAAGCCCCGCTACTTGTTGGCAACAGAGCTAAAATTATACACAAATAATATGAAAAATAATAAAAATATAAAATGAATATTACATGTAATGTATGGAAAACAAGGTAAAAATTGAAATAAATTCATAATAATTTAGATACATAAAAAAAAACAATACCAACATATTTTTTCTTTAAATTGAATACTATAATAATTAATACAAAATATAAGTCAAAATAAAACTCGACATGGAAACATAAATTTGAATTTTCTTTTCTTGGATGTCCGATACATTGAGATTGCTTTAATAGATAAATTAGAATTTATTTGTCATTATTCACCTTAGATTCTTGGAAAAAATGAAGAATCGGTTTCAATCTATAAGCATAAGTAAATTTGTGAATTTCAGATCAATTTTACCTTTTGTTTTCTTAAATGTCAAAATTTTATCTTTCTTTTACTATATTTATATTTGTTATTTTATAGTTCATGACATGATTTATTTTCATTATTTTAAGTTTTATATTGTATGAATTCAATATATAATTTACCTATTTTTTATTGAGTAAATTACATTAATAGCCACCTAATTATTAGTAAATTTCTTTTTTTTTTGTCACTCATGATAAGTTATAATATGATCACCTAACTATTCAATTTTATCTTTTTGGTCATTGGTTGTCTAACGGTAACAACTTTTAAATTGGCATAATGGCAACTTTATCCTTCAACATTTTTAAATTATGTCAATTTAGTCTTAATTCTAAAAAAATTTAACCCATAACATTTACACATTAGGTATTTTGGTCGTTTTCTTTTCTTTTCTTTGTGACATAGAATGTTAATTTTAAAAGAACGAGAAAATATGAAAATTATTTCTTGGATTTTTGGGTGTTTCTATTTTTTTTTTTGTATATTTTCAATCAAATTTAGCTAATAAATTTATTTTTCTAGTTTTTCAGGTGAAAGGGTCACAAAGAAAAACAAAACTACAAAAAAAAATCAAATTACACAGTGTAAATATTTAGGGTTAGATTTTTCGAATCAAGATTAAATTGACATGATGTGTAAATTTTAAGGGTTAAATTATTATTATGTAAATTTTAATAGTTGCTATTATTAGTTAGTTGGTGATTAAAAAAGAAAATTCAATAGTTGGATTACCATTTATGTAACTTTTATGATTGAGTGACCAAAATAAAATTTACTAATAATTGAATGGTAATTTTGTAACTTTTCATAATTAGGTAAAAAATATTAATAATTTAGTGACGTTTAATATAGTTTAATTTTTATTTTTATTGGTTAAATGTTGAAAGTGGTATCACTATTTTCTTTTCTAAAAATAATACCAGTTGAATTTTACGAGAGAGAAGCTGGAAAGTTTGAAAAATAACTAAAGAAATGAAACGGCAAAAACTAAAGAAATTGAAAAAAATTAGGGTAAATTACACCATTAGTCACCAAATTATGGATAAATTTTCGTTTTGATCA
Source organism: Gossypium rotundifolium (assembly GCA_025506655.1). Taxonomy (NCBI): domain Eukaryota; kingdom Viridiplantae; phylum Streptophyta; class Magnoliopsida; order Malvales; family Malvaceae; genus Gossypium; species Gossypium rotundifolium. The sequence continues at coordinate 153,664,394 of CP106732.1, read as the reverse complement.
CTTACTAAAAAAGTTACAATTTAGTCATTAAACTATTTAATTTCATTTAAATCGACGTGCTATTAAAATTGATGTTATATGACTTTCTCTGTTCGCGTTACTTACACCAATCGAAAGCTCACTTTCCTATTCTCTTCTCCAGTTCAGTTCTTTTTATGAAACAATTTTGGACGTTATGAATTTGCGAACTAAAATTCAAACAACTTTTTTCTTTGATCTCCAACATTAATCGTTAGACCAACTTAGATTTAATGTATGTTCTTCTACTTGTCGATGGGGACTAATCCACCATATCAGTTGTAGAATAGTCGCTTGGAGTTTGTTAGTAGAACTTTAAAAAAAAAAAAGCTTAATAGTCCAATGACTTAAATAAAAACTTTTGAATAGTTTAGTGGCTTAAATGAAAACTTTCAAATAATTCAATGACTAAACTGTAACTTTTCTTAGTTAAATGACCAAAACAAAAATTTACCCATAGTTTAGTGACTAGTTGTGCATTTACCCAAAATAAAAGAACTCTTTAGTTCTATCCTTTGATTACCCAAAGAAATCCTGTAAGGCTTCGCCTAAATTCACCGAAACTCCATGAATAGTTGTATATCGGAAGATTTATGATGAAAAAATAACGTGCAATGCATTCTTGCCATGAAATCATCGTCTTTCGAAGCATTCCATAGTCGTTTTCGATTGCTAAGTGCTCAATCTGGAGGGTCTACTCCAAGGCGGTCAACCTCAAGTGCGATAGCAAGTCTGGCGAAGCTTCCTCCATCTAGTAAGTATTCTCCTTTACCGTGAGTCCTTTCTTTGCTAGTAAATGAGCTACAGTGTTTCCAAATATTTGAATATATGAGAACTTAAAGTATGAAATTGTCTTGAAATAATTTTCCCATCAATATGATATAAGCACTGATTAAGGATCTATTATTTTCTACAGCTTTCGACTTCTGTAGAATTGTCAAGCTCTCTCTCTCTCTCTCTCTCTCGAGTTCAACGTGATTGAAACCCAAATCGGAATCAAACTGGAGCACTTGAATTGCCGCTAAATCTGTTGCTGCAAAAGAACCCGATACGTTGCTATTTTTCAACGCACAAGCTACCATAACCAGTCCTTCATGATTTCTAGCTACAATCCTGATAAATTTGTTGCAAGCTGAAATCCAACATCAAAATTATTTTTAACACAAGGGGCCACAAGGGGGATTCTATCTCACAGTCCGAAGAGATGCAGAGGGTAATCTGAAATTGGTCAGTGCCTTGAGTTCCACTTCCATCAGATAAGATTTAATTAGGGTAACCATATCTGAACCCGATTGACTAACACCCTCATTTACAAACTTGTTGCGAGAATACGAAATTGCCCATGTGGATAACACAAATCTTAGTACATTTTGCATTATCAAGTTGACTAAAATCATGCTTTAAACACTTTGCCTCTATGTCTATATTATCTGATGAGGTCCAACAGTATCCAGTTGATCCCAAACTGGTTTGATGGATGTGCAGCCACCGATGGCATGGTTTAATGTTGGTCAGTGCATTTTTGAAGGAATAACATAAAACCACTACAAGGAGCAGATGTTGTAAGGTAAAACCTAGCGACGACCTTGATTTTAACAAATTCTCTGCTAGCCTCGTGAATCGCCATCCTCAATTCTTATCTGCCATCATTGAAGTTTCTTCAATGTCACTTTCACATTTCTTTCAAGTCTCTAAAAAAGCATTTGGCTTCGTTTCGCGACGGGGAGTCAACCAAATTCCACACTTCCGGAGGAACTATGCATTCGTCAGTTTTCACTAGCAGAGATCAAAGCTGCGACTGCCAACTTCGATGAAGGCTTTATTATTGGTATAAGTATTTTTGGATCTGTATACAAAGGGGTTATAGATGATGGGACCTTTACAGTTGCTATCAGACGCATGAAATTTAGTCTTAGTGCGTTCCGAACTGAAGTGGTATTCCTTAGCCAGCTGAACCACTTAAATGTTGAATCTCTCATTGGATTCTGCAATGAGAAGGGGGAAACAATCCTTGTTTATGAATACCTGAGCAATGGGTCGCTCTTTGATTGTCTCCATGGTAATGGTATCAGTTGTAATCCAATTCTCTGGGAAAAGAGGCTACAAATCTGCATTGGTGCAGCGTGTGGATTACATTACCTTCATACCGGAGTAAAGTATATAGTACTGCACCACAATGTGACCAGCAACACTATTCTTTTAGATCATGAATTGGTTCCTAAGCTTTCTGGGTTCTTTTTGTCCAGGTTAGGTCCTCATAGCATGTCAAAAGCTTCAACTAAAAAAGAGTCACTAGATGTGATGGCTACTTTCGGATACCTTGATTCAGAAAGTCTGTCAGGAAAAATTGATGTCTATGAATTTGGTGTTGTCTTACTCGAAGTAATTTGTGGTAAAACACCAGTCTTTGAAGCAAATGGTCAGAGAAGATCTCTGGCTGCCTGGGCAAATTGGTGTTTCAAGAATGGGACCATTTATCACAATATTGATCCATATTTAAAGGGGAGGATAGCCCCAGAGTGCTTCAACAAGTATGTGGAGATTGCTATGTCTTGTATCGCTGATAGCGCAGATGAACGACCATCCATTGGGGAAGTAGAGGCGACTCTACAGGATGCACTGGAACTGCAGAAGAAAGCAGACTCTGAAATGAAAAGTATAATTCCTCACAGCGAGGTCATGTATGAAGATGAACTATTTTGTGCACCTTAATAACATTGAAGAATGAAAAGCCATGAAGTGATGAAATTTCTGGCAATGATAGCACAGCTGCTGGGGATTTAATAGCCATTGAAGTATGAAGATACAAAACAGATGTGCTTTTAGTTGATGTCTATGGGAACTACACAGTGTTCTGTTTGTTTATAGAAAGTTTCTTCTTCTATTGCTATTGAAGATCTTAACTCATATGTCTATCTATGCAAGCCATTTCTAAATTTGTTAACAGAATTAGTGCCATTCTTATAGTAGAGATAACACAGCCTGGTGCTCCACTAGGTCTAATGAGCACAAAGTCAGGCAGGGCCGGTGACTGATACCATTGTAGTACTGCTACGAATATATAAATCCATCCCTTTCATCAATCAAAGTCTAGGGTAGCTAGAAGGTCATCCACCGGTTTGGGGCAAAGAGCATTGTCCTCTGTTCTGTTATCTTGTCTTGTAATCACACTGCTCTCAAGTTTGCCTCATTTGGGGACTACACATCAGCTGATGTTCTTTTATACACATTGCTTTCAGTATATGTATTTGTAATATGCATCTTTTTAAAAAAGATAAGTTTTTGTTGTCTCATTCATTTTTACGTGGATTTGATTTGAGTTATGGGTATTGATATATATATATATATATATAATGCAGTAAATTCAAAAAAAAAAATCAAGAGCTTTTTCAGATTATATTACGTAACACACAAATACTAGACACATGCACTATAAGAATCCGTTGAACATAAATTTAGTTAAACCGAGGACATGTTAAAACGAGTGAAAGTTAACCATCAAGGCCCAATGGAACTGTGTAAATTTCAACCTTCCTTGCTGATAATAACTTATATGAATAGAGACAACAGCAAAATACCCTCAATAAAAAGTCTGATAGAAATTTCTGTTTACAAGTCTTATTATGTTCTAAAGACCAATCCTTCCAAAGAAAAAAAAAATCCAAAATATAGAAGAGAAAAAATAACAAAATTGTTACCAAGTAACAACGGCCAAAGCTCCCTTCTATTATTGTTTTTATCCATTATTATCCAATACAAATTTAATCACCATTCATAAACTCAATTTACATAATTCATGAGCGAACCTTACACATATGAACGATAATGATCCATGTATTGGGAAATAATGGACTAGATATTAACCCGTGATCATTACGTTTTTTTTAACCAGAACCTTTTTTTAGTAGTTGAATCCACGATCATATTCTCTTGTTCTGAAAGGGTAGGGTCTTATAGGTTCACGGCGCACAAACGATGTTTGCTTTTGTGACTGTAAATATGACCATTTATCTTGAAACAGATAAATGAAAACAATCAAACAAATCTCAACAGTTAAAAGTATGGTCCAAAGCTTTGTGCTTGCTGATGTCTTTTCATGCAATGCTCCCAATCCTGTGTAAATGTTGACTACACCTAAAATACACACCGCAGTTCCTAGTAACCAATGTGCAATAAACCATGCACTTCTTCCCTTGGATCCCCTAAACATAATACGTTATAAATGCTTCAATTTAACACTCTATATGCCAAAATGCAAGCTCATTTAGGGTGTGCTTGGTTGAGTAAAAAAGTGAAGGAATGAGAAAAGAGTGATAAAAATGAGTAGAAAGAAAATAAGAGTAATGATTATTTTTCATCCTAATGTAATAAAATTAATCCTTTCAAAATAAAACGATGAGAGGAGAGAAAATGAAATAGAAATATTTGTTAGTTCAAAATTATTGTTTTTCAAATATTTTATTTTCTTTCTTTTTACTCTACTAAGCAATGTATTGAAAGAAAAATACCATCCTTTCGCATAAAGTACACTTACAAAAAGAAAATATATGTTTTCTATCCCTTCAATTTTTTTACCACTCTACCAAGCAAAGCTTTAGGGCTAAATTACAAGGGCAAATCATATATGAAGGTTTACCTGCATGAACGTAGAGCCCCGGTTAAAGCTTGCAACCATATGATACCATATAAAGCTACCCCTAGTCTTTGGTGATGATTGTTGAAGCAGTTATTGAAGTTTTTGATGGACATGATTGCTCCTACTGTAACTAGAAGTACAGAAAGTATCTGCTCAACATAAATTTTACTGTCATCCTTAATATTTAACAATCATATATATTTGTAAATCTCAAAATTTTAAAAAATTGATCCGTGATTATATCAATAATCATTAAATAATCATACATCCGATTTAAATAACAATCACAAATCATAATAAGAAGTTATGTTAATTTAATGATTTCAATTTTTCCTATTGTTGATATTCACCGTAATGCTACGCAAATGGCTATGATTCATAGCGGTTAAACACATGATAGTCAACTACATGTATATATTATATATATTGTAACTTGTGAATAATTTTATTTTATAAATAATACATCATAAATTATTTTTAAAAATCATTTTTTATGATTGCAATAACTGTGTGAATTATAAATATTCACAACAACTATTTAAATTATCATATAAATATCTAATCTATTTATAGATTTATATTATATTCAAGTAATTAACTAAATTCACCTTTGGATATCAATTGAGCTCTACTATTTAAATTATCATATGAAAATCTAATCCATTTATTTTGGTTTTAAATTAATTTTCATAGTTATTATTATTTGTTACTTTTTAGATTTTATTATTTAAATAATAAGAAAAATATTATTTAGGAAATCAGGGTGGGAGAAAATTTATTTATATAATGAGTTTAAATGAATAGTAAAAAGCGATATCATCAACTTGTCAGGTGACATCATTTATAAAATTAATATTTTAATAAAAATAATTAATATAATTTAAAAATAAATAAATAATAATATTTTAATAAAAAGGTACCATTATGCAGGAATTTTAATTTTATATTTTTAAATAAATTTTATATTTTTTAAAGAGGGTGTTGTCTTCCTGCATAGCATTACAAGACTCTTAAATTAAAATATTATTTTTTATAGGTGATATCACTTTGACAGATTGGTAACATCGCTTTTTACAATTCATTTTAATCCATTCTCATAAATAATTTTTTCTCATCCAATTATATAAATATTTTTTCATATTATTTAAATAAAAACTCAAAAAGTAACAATATGATTACGATGATATTTTTGTTTTTTATTGTTAAATAATAACTATGACCTTTCAAAATAATAATAACTATGAAAATTAATTTAAAACCAAAATAAATCTACAAAAGATAGATTGAGAAAATTTTCTAAAATTAATTTTATCATTTCAAAAAATATTTTTACATAAAAATTAAATCAAATATTTGTAAAATGATTGCAGTGTTATTGCCACCCTCAAGTTAAAAGCAAATAATTAAAGTTTTCTTGGTTTTAATTGGATATGAAGAAACTGTGAGGGTAGACATATATCTTAATGCCACGAATCACGCTTCTTATACATAGAAATTCTCTTTTTGCTTTCTCTTTTGTTATCAGTGAAAAAGCTAAAGGGTTATCCAAATTAAGCTTTGATACTACCATTTCCCAAGTCAGCTGAGATACCATTAGTTGTAACACAAATTATAATATATATGAGTTAATATTTCATTCATTAATATTATATAATTTTATGCATAATTAATAAATTATATTGCAATATATACAAAATTACATGCCAATAATGCATCATATATAACTTATATATATACCTAAACGTAAAAGATGAACTTGCCTGTGACACTGCATGAACATAGAAAAGAACTTGATGTCTCGTCCCACGTTCTTCTTCTTTGTTCGACATTCTAATAGCAAGTATCCCAACAGGCACCAGAAACCCCATTGATGCCCAAAGGATAATCCCATGCAATATAATCTCAAACATCAGTTTATGACTCACCTGTGTGAATTCTCAAGCTTCAGACTAGGTGATTCCAAAGAGGATTAAACTCCATCAATTGAAAGCGTCTAAGTTAACAACGTGAATAGATTACCTTAGGAATGTTGTCTTTATCGTTTGTATTGCTGCCATTAATGGATTCCACATGTTGTTGAGATGAGCTGACAAATGGTAGAACAAGTATGACTATAAGAGTTATAGACATGGTGAAAAAAACCAGTTGCATTCTTGTTTTAACAAGTGAAAGATGAACGTATGTTGATGTTGAAGCTCTGAATTTGAAGTCTGTGATAGGACATTAAGTAGCAGTGAAATACAGTGTAGGGCAATGGGAAAAAGTGTCGTCAATGTTGTGATGATAAGCTGACTACTTGAAAAAGAATGTGGGGGAATGGGAATAGATTGCAACTTCAAATTTCAACCATGTGGGGGGTTCACTTCTAGAATATTATTATCATAATCGATCCCTGATTGGGACTGGTTTACCACTTTACCCTGAATGCATAACATTACTATTACAACGACTGCAAGGAGAAACTATAAATCAACTTCAATTTGATATTAAGTCGAGAACATAACCATTCTGTCAAATCTCGTCGGTTAAGCTTACTCTTTGTTAATAATTTGTTATTAACATAAATTCAACCGAGCTGTTAGAAGATCATATCTGCATCATGAAATGTGGAAAACTGGTTTGGTTTCGATGATTGCTTACAAATTCCAAAAGCAAATAGTAAATGATTTAAATGTATAATAATGAATGTTGGGTTGAATGATAAGAAGTTCGATATTGGTTTAAGTTAATGTTGAAAGAATTTGTTTCCATTTTAGAGTTTGACCTGATTCGATTTTAGATTTATATAAATTTGTATTTGATGCACTTTCTATAGATAAATTTATACGATACTATCATTTAAATGAAAGAAAGAAAGGAAAACTACGTGTGGGTTGTGTTACATTGTGGCCCTCTTCATCTCACTTCATCATATAGTTAATGCACTCAATTCCTTTAGGGCCCGTGATTATTATCTGGAACTTTTTCTTATTCAAAATAAACAACAGAAATACTAGCAGTATTACATTTGTCCATAGCAACTAGCTAGTGCCCTTCCTAAAGATGTGCAAAAGACGAGTTTGATGGAAGTCATTCAGCAAAGTCATGCAATCAGTCACAATAAGATGAAGCAACAATTTTTTCAGATAAATGTTGTTGATGAAACTAATAACAGAGGTGGTATCCACTTCAATGAGGAGGTTAGAGATATTAAGTTGGTTAGTAAGAGAGACCATACGCAGTGCCCATAATTCAACCATGTTTGATATTTATGAGTGAACCGATAAGACTTAAGAGGTGGTAGAAGAGTAGCCTAACTATGGTGAAATATTTATATTTCCAGAACTTCCATTTTATAGACAATATCTTCCGTGGAATACCTTTTCATTTTTACAATAGTAAACTGTAGTTCTTGAGTAAATTGAGATAATTTTATTCTCAATTATAGCTAATTTCATCTGCATCAACTAAGGGCTTCCCATTTTCAAGCAGAAACTGGGAGTTTTTTTTTTTTTAACTAACCCAAAGCACCCAAGACTAGTAGATATGTTAAAACTGCTGAATCATACATGCATTGGTCCCCCAGCACCGCTTTATTGTTCTATTAACTTGGAAAGTGCTTCTCTTCGGGCTAGTTAGCTTAGGAAATTGAAATATGATGGTTATACTTGATGGCATCGTGATGATGGTCCAACGATATGTTCAAGCGTGAGAAATATTTGAATATGGCATATGGGAATAACAAATTTAATACCAAGAAACTTATACAAAATTGACCTAAATAAGTTCTCTTCAAAATATTAATATGAAACTATTAAGTTGATGATGAAAGAATAGAATTGTTATTAACTTATAATTAATTTTAGCATGTTTCTAAGTATGTCTAATTTTCATTTTAATCCAAAATTTGAGATTAATAAGCTAGTTTAATTTGGCATAAATTCATCCTCAATTTTTATAATCAATTAAATATTTTTATTTTTCTACAATCACGAGTGACTTTAATGATGTAAGTAAAGTATTATCAATTTAATTCTATTATAATATTATAAAATAAATTGTCAATTTATATAAAATTAAAATGAAAAATTAAATTAAAAATTTTAACATAAAAATAAATTAAAACCATAATTACATTTTTAATCGTGGTACCAATGATTTCCATTGTGATTGTAACATGAGCATGTCACTTACAATTATTCAACCAAAATTCAAAATTACATTACATTCATCGAATTATTGCCTAAAGGTCACTTATCTATATTATTTAAGTTGGTGTCACCCACAATCTAATCATCAATTTGATTAAGAAATTATGGAATGCTCTCTCTAATTAAAATAAGTTATAATATTTGGAGGCATTTAGTCTTTTTATTTTAACAAAAATCAATTAAATTATGCATCTATTAAGATTTAAACCGCATCAATTAGATTAATAAAACATTAAATTTACCACTCAATTAAAACTTCATTTTAATTTATTTTATGCATTTTATTTTAATCTTGACAAATTATTATCTCATTAGTTCTATATCTATACTATTTATTAAGTGTTTTAATAAGTTGGTGTCATGAGTCAACTTGACACTAACTCACAATTGTTGACAAAACCATGATATATAATTGTAGTGTATTTATTGTTATTTATCTTATGAATTGTTGCATTTAGATTTTATTTTACACAATTTAATCTATTTTTTATTTTAACATTGTACATATTTAATGTGTTATTATGACCAATTGATTCTAAATCGTACGTTTCATTATTTATTGTATGCTATTTTTAAACACACATCTATATTCTAAATCCATAATTTCACACACGGGTGTGATAAGATTTCTTATCTTATGTTATGAACTTCTATCTAATCTTTTTTTTATATATATATATATATATATATATATTTATATTTTCATGTCTATTTTACTGTCATGTTCGGAGTTAGAGGTTGTTACTTCCAACAATATTATCTTCAAGTTACGAATATATATAATTTCCTTGAAAGTACAATGTACCTTACGATTGTACTCAACACTTGATCATACTCAGTGGCGTTGTGATGATGATCTGATCAAGCATAAGAAATATGTAAATATGGGTCTATCAAATTTAATATTTATTTGATCAAATTTAATAATAATAAAAATTTATACAAGTTTGACCTAAATAATTCTCATCTAAGTTCTCATCACAATTTTCATATGAAACTATTAAGTTCATGATGAAAGAATAGAATTGTTATGAAGTTATAATTAATTTTAGCATGTTTCTAAGTAAGTTTAATTTTCATTTTAGTCCCTTTATTGTATTGAAATTGAGATTAATACATTTATCTTAATTTGACATAAATTGATCCTCAACTTTTATAATATAATTAAATATGTTTAATCAATAATAAATTTACATGTTAGTCGGTTTAAATATATTATTTTCTAAAATTACATCATGAATAACTTTAATGACGTAACTAAAGTATTATTAATTTAGATCTATAAATAACATTATAGAAATAAATTGTCAAATTATATAAGATTGAAATAAAAAAATTAAATTACAAATTTTAGCATAATAAGTAGACTAAAACCATAATTACACCTTCTAATTATTACTCATAGTAACAATGACAAGTTATTGTATATCTATACTATTTATTAAGAGTTTTATTTAGTTGAGGGTGACACCAACTCATTAAAACACTTAATAAATAGTATAGATAATGTTGTTGATTGAGTTGATATCACAAGTCAACTCGACACTAACTCACAATTGATGACAAAACCATGATAAATAATTGTGGTGCATTTAGTATTATTTATCTGATGTATTTATGTGTTTAAATTTTGTTTTACACAATTTAATATATTTCTTATCTAAATATTATACATATTTCATGTGTTATTATGATTAATTAGTTTCAAACCGTATGTTTTATTATTTATTGCATGGTATTTTTAAGCACACATATGTGTTCTAAATTTTGGTTTCCACACGAATACTCGTGTAATGGGATTTCTAGTCTTCTGTTATGAACTTCTATGTAATCTTTTTTATTATTTATATCTTTTATTGTATTTTTCATGTTTGTTTTGTGATCTATGATATTCCTTCCAACAATATTATCTTTAATATATCAACATGCGTCCATTCTTAACACTTGATAATTATTCTGAATAAAACACTTTCCGCCCTAATTAAACTCTAATTGAAATGGAATATGAGTTGTTGTATGATGGGGGGACAAATAAAATTCAACATCATTAGCATTAACATTCCACTCAAGGGTTTATTTAATTTGGACTCACATATAACATGATTCAATCATAACTATTTTCTAACATTTGTTGGCATAGCTAGCATTGCCTTTCCAACCCATAATCATGAAGTTGAAAGAAAACGATACTGCACTTTTAATTGGGTAAGGAATTGAAATTCCAAAAGGCAAATAAAGCTAAAACTTTAACTTAATTCTGAAATTTTCCATAGATATAAACATTGCAAGATGCCGTATTATTAGTCGAAAAATACAGTAGAATAAATAAAAAAAAAGGGGAAAAAATGAACATAGAGTTTATCGAAAATTATAAAAATATAAAATACATACATGAAATATATTCATAATCATACAAAGATTAATCCCTAATTCCTTTTGAGAAGTTATGATTATGGATTCTCTAGCTCATTTGATTGGAACTGTCCAACTACTTGAATTCCTTTGTTGTAACAAGCAAGGTCTTAAAATTCAGCAATGAATGAGGATAGTTGATAAGAAAATTATTAGTATGGCGACAAATAAGTTGATAGATTGTGTTTTTGGATTCATTAATGAGTTGAATAAATCAGATCTAAGGTTGGGTTAATTTTACAAGTCAATAACCTAATGATGACTCAAATGTAAATTAATCTAAATAAAAAGTTATAAACACAAATTAAACAGGAGTAATATGGGTACTATAATTTTAATTTATAAAATGAAGTTTATTAGAGTAATTACTTTTTTACGCTTACATTTCCTAATTGGGCTGTTTTAAACTTGAATCCCATCACGGATTGATTTTACATATTTCAATTAATTTCTTGAAATTTTTGTCAAATCTCATTGAATTTAGATGTTGATCTTGTCTACATACGTTGCCTCAATCGTTTTAGGTGTTTGCCAAAAATCTCACCGCCAGAAGCAAGCCCATGTATTTAGCATTCTCTTGCTTGGGCTTCTAAAATACTCAACCCAACGCCAAACGAAGGAAATTTGTCTTTTAACAACCAAATATTTATCAACTTTGCATTTTTAGTTTTTCTATTGAAAAAATTGGGTAAATTAGCCCGTCAGATGACTGAATAAAATACTTCCTCTATTAAAATTTGACATTTACATATAAGGTATATATAAAATAGTTCCTCTATTAAAATTTGGCATTTATTCAATTTGACCCTTACCTTTTATTGGAAGTAAATTAAAATAAATTTAATCTATTAAGGTTAAAGGGTCAAAAGAAATTAAAAAATCAATTAAGTCCTTTTAAATTTTAAAATTATTAAAAAATCATAAAATTTATAAACAAAATTTATAAATAAAAAAGTTATAAATTTTTACGAAAAATTAACAATGTTGACCCACTAAAATCTAATGGTATAAGATTTTAAAAGAAAATTTGACCCTAATCTTTTATTGGATTGATATTGTTATTTTTAATAGAAATTATAAATTAAAAATTTTATAACTATTTTTATAAATTTTCTTTATAATTTTTATGATGTTTTAAATAATTTTAAAATTTAAAAGGGTTTCATTGATTTTTTATTAAAATTATTACTAATTAATTTCAAAAATTTCTAATTTATTCTCAATAAAATAATAGAGGTCAAATTGAATAAATTTGTACAGGTTGAAGGTTAATTTTATTATTATACCTTATATATAAACAATAAAACAAATATTTACCAATGCAATTTTAATGGAGGAGCTATTTTGCTCGCTCATTTAATGTATAGGGGATAATTTATTTATTTTTTCAGTAGACAAACTAAAATGCAATCTATGGTATAGTACAAGGCGGTTTGCAGTATTTTTTACCTATAAGTAACATTTTTAAGAAGAAAAAACTTTATAAGTAAGGAAAAAAAACCTTAGTATGAATTTTATTATTATAGAAGTAGATGTCCATTAAAATAAGAAGTTTCAGTATACCTTAGAACTTCATTGTCAATTAGAAATAAAATTTTATATAATTTATATTTTTATATCTATAAATATAAACTTTAGAGAAGCACTATAAATATCACATCAATAAATAATATTCATTTTGCTCTATTTGTTCTCATATTTCTCTTGTTCTTTACTTCCTTCTTTATTTAAAAGGAACTTAAACTATTTTTCATAAAACTCATGTATTTATTTGGGTTAGTTTAATAGTTTACCAAATTTCAGTGATTTTCTAGTGAGATTTTGACGACATTGATGGTACCAAAATGATACGTGAGACATCCATTTTGGTTAAGTAATTTAAAGAATAATTTTTGAATTTTTTTTGAGGTTTTGACAGTTTCGAATAACCGACTTTGATGCACTAGAAATCCATCTTTAAGTGTTTATTTGTTTCAAAATTTTTTATTTTTTTTATAGTGCAAAGTTTGTACTTTCATTTGCTATTGTTATCTCTATTATGAGTCCTATGTTAAAAGGTATGAAACTCTAAAGTAGATTAATAGAAATTGTTAACCTAGATAGAAAAATCTACGCAGAATACGATAATTTCTTATATATTCACTTTTGAAACTTAGACTTTTGGTAACCAATTTTGACAAAAAATTTTAAGTTTTAGTATTACATTTAATATTTAAATTCATGTTTTTACACAGTAGAAGGATCAAGTAAACCATGAGTTTGAATGGCTATAAGTCAAACAATAAATTTAGATTTTAATCATTTTAAAATATATTTTCAATCTGGATACACATTATTTGGTTGAAAGCTATATTAAACTGAGGTTTATTAATTTATTGAATTTTCTTAATCATATGTATATTTAAATAAATTTGTTCGACTCAATTGAGTGGTAAAATGCTTATAAAACACAATTAATAACTTTATATAAAATTCTAATTTTGTAAATTAATAATCCTCATCTATTTTTATATTTTTAGTATGTAATTTATTACTATACTTTTCTTCTTATTTTGAAATATTACTACAGTTTTTCTAAATATTTTTTATTTATAAATAATTTAATTAAATTGTACAATTGTTACACAATTGAAATGCCTCATGAATACCATAGAAATTTGTATCTTTTGAGCCTCTAATTTATTAATCAATTCTAATTTTGTAGTTTATTCTTAAATTTTAGGCTACTAGAAAATTTGTGAAAATCGTTGCTTAAGTATCAATTCAATAGGCTAAATAAGTGACTTGACACTCCTTCAATATTTTATGTCATATTCATGATACATAATGTGTTTGTCCATGTTTTATGAAAATCAAGTTAAGCATACTAGTATGATTATTTTTGAAGAAATAAGTAATTGGATTGTGCTTTTGGTATTCCTATGTTACTCAAATTATGTTTTGGTCTATATATAATATGTTTTGAGAAAGTATAATATTGAATTATTTTTTGTATATGATGTTTTGTATAATTTAAAAAATTATGGGTAATCCAACTTTTATGATTTTGAATTTGCTTCTAATATGTTATGTTCCAGCCCTTGCATTTTGTACTTAGAGATTAGATTCAACCATGCCACCGGTTTAGAATAGTAATTTTTGACTCAGAGTGAATTGTGGTTTTTATTATGACCCACTGTTATTGGTGTTAATTGTGATTTTCAATCTTTGTCACTAAAATTAAGAGTGATTTTTATCTTTCGATATTTTAAAAATTATTAAATTATACATGAAATATGCTTTGAATTATTTGTTGCGAATTACCCATAAATTCTGGAATTATATATTTTCAATAAAATAATGACTTAAATGTTTTCACACATGCTTAACCCTGAAATGACAGTTACTGAGTAGTAAAACTCACTTCCTCTTTTAATATTTTTTTTACAGGTTGTGACCTTGCTTGTGAACATGGGAAGTCTGGTGAGTGATGATTTAAGATATTATTGCATTTTTTTAAGAATTTTCAAGATTTTTCAAAGTTTAAGATTTTCGATACTACTAGACCATTAAAAGTTTAAGTGATATTTTAAGGTTTCTTAATTTACTACATATCTTGAAGCTTATTTTCAAAATAAGAATTTTATAAATATTTTTTAAGATTGTGACCTCCTTATTTTTATTTTAAATGTTTTGGTTTATTTGAATTTTAGATAATTAGTGATTGTCTTACATATTCGAAAGGGCACATTCATGATGCATTATATTCGATAAGGACAATAGACCAAGATTATGTTCAAGTTGTTTGACTTGAAAAAGATTCAAAATTGACCTAAAAAGAAAAAATCAAACAAATTTGGAAAATAAATAAAACAAAAATAAACTACAAGAATAAATTCAAGAACAAGAATAAAGATTCAAAACAGTAAATAAATAAAACAAAAATTAAAAAGTAGAAGATGGATCGAGTAAACCGATTGATATGATGGATAGATTGATAAATGTCCGATTGAATCTTTCGGAAAAGATTTTGACAAACTCTATCAATAGGTCTAACCAACCCCTTAGGGTCAAACCCTAATAAATTCGAGGGTGAAGAGTTTTCCCATGACTTCGAAGAGAAAACCAAGAAGAAAATTTACTTCTAAATAAACAAAAGAGAAATCTCACAAAGAGAAATAACTCAAAGAGTTAAAATTTTATTAATCAAGATGTATATGAATCAATAATGAAGAGGTTTTGTATAGATTAGCTAATTACATAACTTTCTTGTCGACTAAGAAATATAAAATTTTAAGCAATTTAAAATACTTAAAAAATCTTAAACTTTGAAATAAATAAACAATACAAATATAAAATCTAAGAGATACAACATTAGGCTAATATGTAACCAAAATTAAACCTAAATATCGAACTCAATATGATTTAAACTCGAATTAAAGTCTAAAACTTGTAATTTCTCATAATAATCCCGTCCAAAAATTTTGCTTGTGCAATTTTCATTAAAACAGTAATAATTTGAGCTCGCGAACTCGAAATCAAGTAATTCAAAGTTCGTTTCAAGTTTAAGATATATCTCTTCAAACTTTATGAAGACATATCAACCCAAAAATGTCTTGATCTCATCCAAAAAGTCACCGCAAATTGATTGATTTTTTTAACTTAAAAATTGACAGTTTTGGTGAATTGAATTAAATAAGTTTCACTCCATTCGTGCATATATCATTCCCTCTTTATTTGAAAAGATTTGTACTCGACTCTTGCCTTTGATAAAACAAGAAAGAATCTTTATCATAAGTAGAAATGTTTAATTGTGCTCCTCTCAAACGATTAACAAATTCCTAAAATAATTAAACAAACTCATTGGACAAATTTAAGTTAAAGTTAGTGAAAACATAATTATTCCTCTCTTTTAATTTTACATCGTATGAATTTTCACTCACTAAATTTGAACCATTAAATTGACTTTTATCGATGAAGGTTTCGGTCTTTTTACATGAATCCTACCCACTTTTCTTGAATCTCTCACAAAATTTTTTAACTAAAAATGCTAAGAAAAGACTTCTTGTATTAATACTAAAGACTCATTTCGGTTGAGATATTAGAATCTTTAAGTAGACACTTTTTGTTTCTTACGTTATTCTCCTATTTGCCAGTCTTTTCTTCATCCTTGGTAAGTGTCAAACATCCGCCTAATGGGTGAACCATCGTTAAAGTGCATTTCACACTATAGGACTGATAAAAAGACAGATTAACACCTCAAATAGCAATCAAGTATAGAGTTACACCTCCCAACTCCTTTGTTGCTTATCTGCTTCCAACATGGGAGATCCTCGGCGTTTTCTTTCAAGTTTTTTCAGTATCTTTAAGAAAGAAACATGTAATAGAAATTGAAATTAAGGGAGATGAGAAGCTGGCTATACTGGCTCTTCCCGAAGAAGTAGGCCATCAATTTTCTCTAGCTGAGATAAAATCTGCAAACCTACAACTTTGATCTAGATTTAATTACCGGCGTATGTGGTTTTGGATTTGTGTTGAAAATATCTACTGCAAAATAAAATGGTTTGCATTGATAGGAAATCAAACTGAGTGTAAACAAATAAAGAAATCATTGTGTCATGGAAGAACCACTGTTTTAGAAGCAAATTCGCCTTAATTGACATAATCATGTAGTGGACGTTGCCTCTTAAAGTTAACACAATACTTCAATATTCATACACCCGAATAAATAAGGTGGAACACAATTAGTATTATTCTTCTTGAAAGAAATTGAAATTGAGAAAACAATAGTAGTTGGTTGGAAATCTAATCGGAAAATAAAATAGAAGAAAATCGACGAAACCACACTAGGTTCAATTATCATGAAAAATTAGAGGGTCACAGATGGTCCCGCTTAAAACTTGATATCTTAAACAGAATTTTCCTCTCGTGTAATTTCGCAGAACAACAAAATCTAGAGAACAAGAGGATGAGAGAAGTTATTTTTCTCTTGTTGTGTTCTATTTTTATTTATGGTTATCATTATAGTAAGCATTGCTAGAATCATTGTTATTAAGAATTTTTTAAATTGATAAAGCTTTTTGCAATATTCAAACTGTAATATTTGATGGCCCCAATATGACCGATCAACTATTGGCACAAATCCATTTGAATGGAGATATGTATTCAAATGAATGGAGTTTTTTTCCAATCAAACATGACATTTTAAGAGTGAAGCTTCCTTAGGGAGCACGAAAAGAAGCATGAAAAGAAGGATTTCAAGGAAAATCCAAGTTGAAAGTACTAAGTGAATATCCAACACGAAGTATAGATTTTTGTGATCTAGCAAAAAGGGGTGTAAATGTTGGGAAAACAAGTTATGGAAAATAGTTTTAATTGCGCAGAGAAATTTTAGAATTTTTCACAAATTTGGATCATGGAGATTTGTTTGATCTTGGGTTTAACACCTAAATCTTTATAGCTTTTATCGTAACCATTTTTTTTTTTTTGGAAAAATGGGAATCGACTTTGGTACCAATCTTTTTTGTTGAGGTCTAATCGGGTCACCTCGTAAAACGGTTGTTTTTAATAAACAGTTTGATTTATCAAAACAACGATTTTGGTCTACGAAATCCAGAAAACGAGTTCGGGAGTTGGTTACGCACGAGGAAGGGTTAGCACCCTCGATATGCCCAAAATTGGTACCAAATTGATTAATTAGTATCTTAATGTTAGAAATTTGAAAAGATTTTAAAATACGGATCCTTTAGAAAATGTTTGGATAATTTAATGAAATTGAGATTTCTTTGTCCGAGAGGATACAAACATCACATCCAAAGACGTTAGGACACGATATTTTAAACCTTCGCGATCAAAGTTATCTCATGATTCTGAAGTTTATTAAAAGGATGTTTAGTTATTTAGTCAAAGAAAACGGCAACCCAAAGACGTTAGGGCACTATTCCCAATTCCTAAATACAAAACAATTGTCTTTATTTTAAAACTTTAAATGAAATGTTTAATTATTTTGTCAAACGGAAAACCGTAACCAAGCATGTTAGGGCACTATTCCCAATTCCTAAATACAAAACATTGCCTTTATTTTAAAAATTTTAAATGAAATATGATAATTTCTGAAATGTATTTTGTTTGATGATGAACATAGATAAAAATGCTAATAATAATAATGATAATATCAAATAATAGTAATAGCAATAATAATGAAAATAAAATAACAATAATGATGATAATTAAATAATAAAATAGTAAAATATAAAATAATGAAAATGAAAATAATATATTAATACTAACAATAATAATAAAACAATAATAATAAGTGAGAATAATAATAACAGCAAAAATTAGTAAAATAGTAAAAATAATGCTAAGGATAATATTTAAAATAATTATTGACTATAATATAGTAACATTAAAAATAATAATGGTATAAACTAAAATTAATGCCAATAATAACAAATATGATAGTAATAACGTAAATAATACATAATAACAATAGTAAGATTAAAAGTAGTCAATAAGCGAAATAATAATACTATGTATGTATATATAAATAGTAATATAATAATAATAGTATCATAATAAAAAGACTAAATAATAGTAATAGGAATAGAAATTGCAAAATAGCTAAAAAAAGGGATCAAATTGGATTTAAAACGGAATTTTGGGGTCAATTCGAAATAAAATAAGGGGGAAAGGGCCTATTTGAAACGCGCGTGAAAGGAGGGGGACCGAAATGGAAATTATTTCCTTCTCCTAAAACGCAGTGTCTTGACAGGGACCAAAATGAGAATCAAAATAAATTATTGGGCGATATTTAAAAATAAGAAAAATTTGATTATAAAACAATAAAAAAGCGGAAGGGCTAAAAGTGAAATTAGCCCTTCCTTCAAAACTTCTGTGGATCCTAGGCTCTGGGTCGAGTCAAAATCGAATTGGAAGCAAAACAGCGTCGTTTTGGGTGTTTAAGGCCACCTAAAAACGCGTCGTTTTGAGAGGCTATTTAAGGCCAAAACTCTTCAAAAAAAATCATCATCACTTGTTTTTCAAAAAAAAAAAACTCTTCTAACTCTTTTTTTTCTCTACAGAACCTTAGTCTCCGGGAGAATTCGGCTTCCTTCCCGTTGTCGATTAAACGCTGCGAAGTAAATCCGTCTACGATTGTCGAAAAAGGTAAAACTTTTTTTAAAATATAAGTATATACTATTAAAAAATAAAGAAAATATATATTTATATTGTTTGTATATTTGAAAGAGGAGAATAAAGAGAAAGAAAAAGAAAAAAAAATTAAATAAAGCAAAAAAAAAAAAACTCGAGATGAATGAAGCGAAATGCAACCTCTTTTTTTTTGTTAAATCTTTTCCTTTGTATTTTTTTTTCAAAATCCCCTTTACAATGAAATTAGATTGGCTTTTATAGCCATTGTTTACAACTTGACTAATATCCTATCTTTTCTATTTATTGTTGCGAGGCTGACGGTGCAAGTGGCGATGTGGCGTGGGCGGTGCAGTGAGAGACATAGGCGGTGGAGGCGAAGACCCGGCGGAGTTCGACGGTGCAAAGGGGCAAGTGACCCTAGGGTTTTGTTTTTTTCTGATTTGGTTTTGGGCTAGGTTTTAATTGGGCTGATTGGGTTAGGGTAATTTAGTGGGTTAGTTTGATTTGGGTCTGGTTTGGGGTTTAATTTTGGGTTGTAATGCTTGGGTCTATTTATAGGTGGGTTGGGTTTTAATTTTGTTTAGTTGGGCTTGTTAGCCCGGGCAAAATTGGGCTATGACAGCTGCCCCTCTTTGCTCGTTGTCATGTAACGGGAACGTAGCAAAGACTTCAAAGAGGGCCAATTTTGCCTGGGCTGGCAGGGTTTTGACTTCTTTGGTGCTCTTCTTCTTCAAGGAGTCTCATTCCAACCACTGCATCTAGCTTCTTTGATTCACTTCATCGCCACTTCAGAGAGATAGGCCATGTATCTTGAATTTGCTCCTGCTGCAACTTCGAGGGGATGAGATTTGTTTTGATCTGCTTACTGCAACTTCAGAGAGATAAGATCTGTAATTTATAGCTTCGATCTGTTCCACTGTAACTTTAAGGAAATAAGATCTGCTATCTTCAGTCTGCTCCACTGCAACTTCAGGGAGATAAGGTTCGTTTTGATCTACTCTACTGCAACTTCAGAGAGATAAGATCTACTATCTTCGGTCTGCTCCAATGCAACTTCAGGGAGATAAGACTTGTATCTTCAACCTACTCCACTGTAACTTCAGGGAGATAAGGTTTGTAATTTATAGCTTCGATCTGTTCCACTGCAACTTCAGGGAAATAAGACTCGCTATATTCAGTCTGCTCCATTGCAACTTCAGGGAGATGAGACTTGTAACTTTAATCCGTTCCACTCAATCTTCTCTGCTTCAAAGAGATAAGGATTGATCCTCATTATAAACTCAGGGAGAGGGGATTTGTAATCTCAACCTACTCCACGGTAACTTCGAGGAAATGAGGATTCAGGGAGAAGAGATTCGTAATCTCCATCTTCTCTACTGAAACTTCAAAGAAATAAGGATTTAACCTCATTGTTAACTCAGGAAGACGGGATTTGTAATCTCAACCTACTCCACGAGAACTTCGAGGAAATAAGAATTCAGGGAGAAGAGATTCGTAATCTCCATCTTCTCTACTGAAACTTCAAAGAAATAAAGATTTAACCTCATTGTTAACTCAGAGAGACGAGATTTGTAATCTCAACCTACTCTACGAGAACTTCGAGAAAATAAGAATTCAGGGAGAAGAGATTCGTAATCTCCATCTTCTCTACTAAAACTTCAAAGAAATAAGGATTTAACCTCATTGTTAACTCAAGGAGACGGGATTTGTAATCTCAACCTACTCTACGGAAACTTTGAGAAATTAAGAATTCAGGGAGAAGAGATTCCCAATCTCTATCTTCTCTATTGAAACTTCAAAAAAAATAAGGATTTAACCGCATTGTTAACTCAGGGAGACGGGATTTGTAATCTCAACCTACTCCATGGGAATTTCGAGAAAATAAGAATTCAGGGAGAAGAGATTCGTAATCTCCATCTTCTCTACTGAAACTTTAAAGAAATAAGAATTTATCCTCATTGTTAACTCAAGGAGATGGGATTTGTAATCTCAACCTACTCCACTGGAACTTCGAGGAAATAAGAATTCAGGGAGAAGAGATTCGTAATCTCCATCTTCTCTACTGAAACTTCAAAGAATAAGAATTTATCCTCATTGTTAACTTAGGGAAACGGGATTTATAATCTTAACCTACTCCGCGAGAACTTCGAGGAAATAAGAATTCAGGGAGAAGAGATTCGTAATCTTCATCTTCTCTACTAAAACTTCAAAGAATTTATCCTCATTGTTAACTCAGGGAGACGGGATTTGTAATCTCAACCTACTCCATGAGAACTTCGAGGAAATAAAAATTCAGAACTTTCTAATTTGCTTCCTTACTATCTCAGGAAGACTTCAATCTTCAGTCTGCTCCACTACCATCTCGAGGAAACAAAATCTGAACTTTCCAATTTGCTTCCTTACTATCTTCAGGAAGGCTTCAATCTCCAGTCTACTCCACTATCGTCTCTAGGGAATAAAATCTGAACTTTCCAATTTGCTTCCTTACTATCTTCAGGAAGACTTCAATCTTCAGTCTGCTCCACTATCATCTCTAGGGAACAAAATCTGAACTTCCATATTGCTACACCGTTCTTTGAGGAACCTGTCCTGTAGAATTAATTTTATGTGCTTATGCTTATGCAAATGATGAGGATGCTATGATCGGAATTACTCAAAGCCTCCTAACTACATGTGTTATGGACGACACTTGCATGAATGCAGAATGTCATGAGAATGGTCTTTTTACAATGATTAGGATGCAATGATCAGAATGAATCGAATGCTCCTAACTAAATGACTATGGATGACATTTGCATGAATGCAGAATGTCATGAGAATGATCATTTATTAAATGTATAATGATTAGGATGCAATGATCAGAAGGGACCTAATGCCCCTAACTAAATGTATTATGGAAGATATTTGCATGAATGCAGAATGTCATGAGAATGGTCTTTTTATGATGATTAGGATGCAATGATCAGAATGAGTGAATGCTCCTAACTAAACGTGCTTTGAATGATGATGTATGAATACAAAATGAAATGATCCCTTTTATATGCTTAGGGTCATCATTGCTCGTAGTTCATTAATGTTCTATCAGCGATGTGTTATCATGCTTTTTCGTTCATTGGTATCTTTGATGAAAAATCCAAAGAAAGCGATCATATTACGCTTCGACAAGCTTGCCCGTTGTAATTTCATAGTCCCTTCCACTGTACCTTCGGGACATAAAGTTTGTACCTCCCACGCAACCGGGAGAATAACATTTGGTTTCTTCTATCCATCCTGCTGTAGCCTCGAGGTATAGGATCAATTTGATCTGTTACACCATTCACTGGGTGTAATGACCAGATGTATATGCCTGATATTTGGATGAATGCAAAGCATCATCATTTTTTTTAGAATGATCCCCTTGTACAGTTGGATTGACATTGCTCGTTATTTGTCAAGGTGGTATTACCGAAGAAATGCCTTGTCTTTTTGTTCAACCAATAAAAGGTCCAAAGAGATAATCTTTTTTCTCCAATATTTCCAAACCTTAAACTTGGTGAATTCTAAACAATCGTCCTGTTTTAGGTCCTTGTATTATTCAGAAGCTTCCAGAGTAATATGCGAAACTCTTTTTATGAAAGTATTATTAGTCCACCAATCATTATTTCAATGTAAAATACTTGAAAAACATCACAACAATGGACAAGAAGAAAACTAATTGAGAGCATAGCTCGAAACAAATAAGTTAATCAAGAATAGCAAATGCATTCAAGGAAGAAATTTATTGGTAAGGTATTTTGAAACAAATACGGTAATCAAAGATAGCAAATTCAAATTGGGTAAAATGGAAACTAGGCACCCAGATATATGACTGAGCTTCTCATCCAAACTTCTTGAGGACCATTTTGAGCTTAATATGTGTTTAGGGGATCCAGTACTTTGTCGATGCCCAAGATGTAACATACTTCTTCGAGCATAGCAAGACTAATGTATGCCCCACTTTCGAACAAAATTTAAGCCGCTCTTCTTGGGTTTTCAACTCAAATCCCTTTTGGTCTCAAAGTGCCCTTTGCGGGTTTTCACCTTGGCCTCTCCTTTTTCCTTTTTCTTTTTTCTTTCTTCTCTTTTTTTTGTGTTTTTTTGTGTTTTTCTTTTTTTTTCTTTTTTGGTTTGTTTTGTTTTTTTTTGGAAAACTTTTTATTGAATCTGAACTCACTTGATTGGGAAGGTCCTTACCTTCCATCTTGGTTAATATCTATACTTCCCCAGAACAAACCTTCTTTGCTGCATAAGGTATTTACTTTCCTCTAGAGTCCTTTTGGATAAGGAGAATCCTTCTTAATGCCAGGTTCCCCTCCTAAAATTCTCTTGAGCGAACCTTTTGTAATAAGCCCGTATCCATTTTTGGTACATTTGACCATCTTGAATACTTTCAATCAAGCTTCTTGGAGGTATTCGCTTCATCTAATTCAATCAAGCTTGAGGAAAGGAATCTTATCTTCCAATAATTGTTTCCTTTCATAAACCAATGGGAAAGATGCCCCGTGAAAGTCCCGCCAACGTTCAAGAAACCTAGAGGGTAAATGGTAACTTCTATACCAACCTTTACAAGTCTCGGTCATTTTTCAAAATTTTTGAATGTTTTTTTCTTTGCCTTTCTTTGTCTTGAATGGTGTTTGATCTTTGAACAGACTGTAAATCTTTGACATTGTGCAATTATGTTCATTTCTGACATTCTTTATTGCCACTCTTTTTTTTTTAGATTTGAATTTGAATTTGATGACTGCGGACTTTGTAATTTTGGCATATGAAGCGACCTTCACCCTCTCAGTAAGGTAACCAATGACCATGAATATGAATCAATGTTGGCTAAAAGCTTTTGAGGAGACTGGCTTGATAACGTCCATGCCCCACATATAGGGAATCTGTGAAGAAACAAAGGAGGCGCATAAATCATGTATTCAATTTCCCTTTCTTGGTAAACCAGTAGCTCGAACCTCCTAACCGTTGTAGAACCATTAACGTTGATTCTTTAAACATCAATCTTAACAGCATACCCATGTTTCAGTGGCCTAGTGTGCCTTGATATGATTGTGCAAAAACATATTTGCATTATTGAAAACAACTCAATGATGTCTCGCCTTATTTCTGTGATGAGCTAAATGTTCGCTGGCATTTCGTAAGGTAGGATCTACCATTCTTAACAAATTAGGAAATAAGTTGTAATTTCATCATCTTCAAAATCCTTAGATCCTCTAGACACATATCTCACTAAAAGGAGAGTCGATGTGCGTCGCTCATGTCATTGATATCTGGGGACCCATTGTGGGTATGAAGGTAGAAAATCCAAAGAATAAATGATCCTAAGGATAATTATTCGTATGATATGGTCATGAATAAAAAATGAAAAAAATGTATAGTATGAAATGTAAAGAATGAACATATTTACTTAGAAAGATGTATTTGATTGAAATAAAAAATTCTGGACATAAGCCTATTTCACAAAAGGACTCTTATTGCCTCTAGGCTTAAAGCAACAAGCATGTTTTAAATATTACTCTAGATTAGCTAAAATATGAGGATCCTTGAGTCTCATTGTTCAAAACGCTCCTAGGTTCATATTTTTGCATTTGGCGCGTCATCTGTCTTCATAATACCCATGTTAATGAATTTTTCCACCAATTTTTTGAAACTAAGGCAATTTTCTATCAAATGCCCTGTGACCCTTGCGTGGTACTTACATTGGGCATTTGGGTCGTACCATTCTAGGTATGGAGGTTGCATCGGTTTCATGTAATAAGGAGCTACAACATGCATATCAAATAAGTTCGGTATAACTCCTATATGTCATGGGAATAGGAGTGAACTGGGGCCTTCCAGTGTTAAGCTTTGAGTTGGAATCCTACCTAGGGGCCTTGACGATCGGTAGTCACCATCCTTAATGGCTTCTTATGTCACTCGAATGGCCCTTGTCATACTTACTCGTACTTCCCTTTTCTTTTCTTTTTCTTCGAAGCCTTCAAAGTTCGCTCTCTCCTTTCCTTTGTCTCTGCCTGAACACTTGATTTGGCACGATCATCCTCAAGTTTAAAACATGAGCCCATCAGAAAGTTCAACAAGGCCGAGGTATTAGTCGACATTGGGGTTCGATAATATGGGTGCCCATGCATTGCTTGCGTCTGGTTGAGTCGGGATATTTATCGGGCATAAATGATTTCTTTATCATCATCTATACTGTTGACCACTGGGCCACTCCTTTCAAGTCTTTCGACTAGTAATTGGGTTAACTGGCCCATCATATTCCTTTGGAATTCTAGCATTTGTTCTTGCATCTCTTGTTGAATTTTGGTCAATTGCTCTTTCATCTGTATTTGCATTTTCTCTGTTCTCTCCAATCTTTGTTCCATGTCTTCAAGGTTAATGAAATAATTTCACCTAATTAGGGTCTTTCTACAATTTTAATGCATGTGATATGATGTAATGCAAATGCATGAAATGCAATGCAAATGCATGGAATGAATGCAAAAGAAAGAAAGGCGTTGATTATGAATTCAATTCCATTAGAAGAACTTTTCTAGAAAATAAATTTCTTTACATAAAACGGATTACATATACGGCTTTGTCCTCATAGTCCAGGTGAAAACACCAATCCTTCTCTTTGTATCCGGATGTTGTGGTCGTGTCCCGTGAGTTTTCTCAATAGATGCCCCTTCTAGCTCCTTGTTGCTCGGTCCAGGTCGTACCTCTTCACTCACTTATCCTCTGTGATGTTCATAAGCTTCTTTAAGAAGATTGCGACATGATGACTCTTGAATAATCCTTGTCGGCTTGAATCCTCGGGCAAAGTCTTGTATTTTTCTGTGGACTATCAGTCCTCTCTCGTTATCTTCCTAGACTATGTTCGAATGACCGCATTATAATCCACTTTATCAAGTAACCCATTTCCTTATGACAAACTCTTCTATTTAGCAATCGAATATTAATCAACACCTTCTTTCTAAGATAATGCGATGCAATGCAATTAAAATAAAAGAAACATGTTAGCACAAGAGAAATAAACAACAAAATAAAGTACCTATCTGGGTGACTACTAGGGATTCGAAACGGTTCTACCTAGAGTGGGTTCCTAAGGTTCGCTATATGCAGTTTGGTTCTAAAGAGAGGTACCCGAACCAGTAGATTCCTCAATCTTCACCCATTATAAGCTCATATAGACTGAGTTTAGTTCAGGGGAAAACATTTTCCTATGGCTGCACGGCGATAAAAATCTCACGAAGCACATAGGTACGGATGTATCCCGGAAGTAATCTACTAGCCCATGCGGAGGTGAAAACCTCACGAAGGCGTAGTTTCTTACTCCCACTTAAAAGGGTAAAAATCAAACGATTATGCGATATGATGCGTAAATGCCATTCAATAAAACAAAACAAGTCAAGATTTCACACAACTTAAAACAAGCAAGAAACAAAGCACCTACTTGGGTAACCACTAGGGTTTGGCGTGGCTCTACCTAAGGTGGGTTCTTAGGGCTTGCTATTTTTGGTTTTGAAAACGAAAATAAAAATAGGAAGTCGCCACCAATCTTTTTGTTGAGGTGTAATCGGGTCACCTCGTAAAGCGGTTGTTTTAATAAGCAGTTTGATTTATCAAAACAACGATTTTGGTCTACGAAATTCAGAAAACGAGTTCGGGAGTTGGTTACGCACGAGAAAGGGTTAGCACACTCGATATGCCCAAAATTGGTACCAAATTGATTAATTAGTGTCTTAATGTCAGAAATTTGAAAAGATTTTAAAATACGGATCCTTTAGAAAATGTTTGGATAATTTAATGAAATTGAGATTTCTTTGTCCCAGAGGATACAAACATCACATCCAGCACGTTAGGACACGATATTTTAAACCTTCGCGATCAAAGTTATCTCACGATTTACGAAGTTTATTAAAAGGATGTTTAGCTATTTAGTCAAACAGAAAACGGCAACCCAGCACGTTAGGGCACTATTCCCCGAATTCCTAAATACAAAGCACTGTCTTTATTTTAAAAACTTTAAATGAAATGTTTAATTATTTTGTCAAACGGAAAACCGTAACCCAGCATGTTAGGGCACTATTCCCCGAATTCCTAAATACAAAACATTGCCTTTATTTTAAAAATTTTAAATGAAATATGATAATTTTACTGAATTGTATTTTGTTTGATGATGAACATAGATAAAATGCTACTAATAATAATGATAATATCAAATAATAGTAATAGCAATAATAATGAAAATAAAATAACAATAATGATGATAATTAAATAATAAAATAGTAAAATATAAAATAATGGTACTGAAGTGAGAATAATAATTGAAACATACAGTGATAAGCAATCGGATCTGGTATGTTCCCAAAAGTAAACCGATTTCGAAACATTTGCGATACATAGAGAAAATTGTAAATTTTTAGAAAAGCTATTATTTTGAGTTGGGCTTAGATTGGAAACCCATTTATTTGATTTTGTAAGCCCATTTAATTAAATACATCCAATGTAGTTCTTCGCATGAGACTTAACAGTAAGCTAACATAAAGTATAATCCACTGGGCCTTAAGGCCTTATTACATCAAGTAAAACCCAAAATAGAATAAAAGTAACTAAAAATAAAATTAAGTCCAAACTAAATGAAATTTTTCGCATGTAGCATGGCCACCTCATGGTCCACCGGCCCGTCAAATCACCTTCATCACCGAAAAAATAATTCCCACAATGGGGTGAGTCAACAGACTCAATGTGCACACAAGGCTATCATTCAATAAATCAGGCATTCATGTTCAATTCATTAAGTCCATACAATAATGAAATTATGATGCAACCCAAACCCAATCCTAATTAGCCATCCACTACACTCCCCGTACCAACTTTGCATAAGTGGGGACTACTAAGTCAACCCTCCATCCGCTACTCTCCATCAAAGGCATTCGCCCATATACGTTGTGTCATTAGACACTATAATCAAATTTATACGTTGTGCCATTAGACACTATTGTAACCGAAGTTACCAAAATTTCGCAATGTGACCGTAGTCAACATATTTCGTTGGTGAGACCGAAGTCAACACCTTCGTTGGTGAGACCGAAGTCAACACCTGTTCTCCCCCTTTCACATAAATCCCGAATGCCCCAAAAATATATATCATGCATAACATACTTAATTTCATAATCATATATATATATTCGCATGTTATAAAATAACATTTTTCACAATCCTATCAGAAGTAGGAAACGTACCTGGGTACTTTTTGCCACATTTGTGGTACATAGCCACATTCACATTCTTATTCATAATCATATATTAAAATATTTAGCCATAAAATATCGAAGGATAGTAAGGGTACACACCTTATTCGCTTAAAAAGTTCCTTGAGATCTCGAAAATCCCGATCTAATCTTTAGATCTAATAATTCCTATATTCGCCCACCAAATAAAACACATTAATAAACCCTTTTGTCTTAAAACAAAACCAAATCCTAGTAGGATTTGTAAAAGACTCACCTTTGCCGATTGGGTGTTTATACAAATCCAAAGTTGGTTTTCCTCTACACGATATTCGCCAACCTTGTATTTCAATATGGGTTAGTTTTTCGACTTTTCACAAATTAAGGAATTGATCTAGATAATCTTACAACCATTGGCGAATATTTTGAGGCTTACCTTCTGATTCCAAATCCGAAAGTTTCCTTTATCTTGAATATCTGTCGAAAATCCTAGTATTTAGAAGTTAGATCTGATCTAATTTTAATAAGTAGGAATTGGCCTTTGGCCGAATGTGTCTCACTTACCTTGGATCCTTGACCCCTTCTATTTGATGATGGTAGAAACCCTTTTTGATGTTGTAATTGACTGCTCCTTTACTTAGAATTGACAGGGATTCGGTTTTGATAGTAGAAACAGAGGAGAAAAGAGAAGAAAAGAGGATGGTTTTTGTTCAAAGAAAATTCGGCAAAAAGGGGAGGAGAAGAGAGCTATGAAAATTTCAGCACCACTTAGGAAAGATGAGAGAATGGCCTTAATTCTCCTCTTTTAACTGAAATTGCTATGCCAAGAGTCCTTGACTTGGCCACCACTCCCCCCACAAGTGATAATATTATCATTTAATTATCACTTTAATTAAATTAGAGTATTTTATCCATCCTTTATCTCCTTATTTATTTTATTAAAAGAAATTCCTTTACTTAACACTTAATTACACAAGTTTTAACCAAGTAAAACTCCTCTAATTCAAGAAGCTTGTGCCGTCCACCTCTTAGCCTAGGAAGCAAAATAAAGCCTTCATTATTTGCTTCTGGATGACTCAAACTCAGCCCAAAACCTCTTGTATTTGGGCCATTTCCTAAGGCCTTAGGTGGCATCTTGAGCCACATTTCCAAGTCCGTTATTGGGTCGATTTCATGTGCTTTATATTTTAGGGTCACTTGGCCTAAGTTCCCCTTTGGGCTCTTAAATTCAACATTCCGGGTCAATTTTATGTTTCCTAAAATTTTCGCGCGGCTCTGTATTTTCCAGGTTTCCAAAATGTTTAGGTTTCCAAAATGTTCAAGTTTCCAAAATGTTCAAGTTTCCAAAATGTTCAAGTTTCCAAAATGTTCAGGTTTCCCAAAATGTCTAAGTTTCCAAAATGTCTAAGTTTCCAAAATGTCCATTTCCTTTCCATTTTCATTTCCATTTCCATGCATTTCTAGGTTTCCAAAAGTATCAAAAATTTATTCATAGTACTTGAAACTTGTCATTTCATACAATTAAACTGGAAATGCATAGGCCCTACTCAGGATGTTACAGTTCTACCCCCCTTAAACAAAATTTCGTCCCCGAAATTTCCTAACTAAAATAGTTGAGGGTATTGCTGTCTCATGGTCTCCTCTGACTCCCATGAAGCTTCTTCCGTTCCATGATTGCGCCATAGCACTTTGACTAGAGGAACTGTCTTCTTTCGTAGTACCTTCACATCACGTTCCAAGATCCGAATCGGTTCTTCCTCATAGGATAAGTCTGGCCTTAGTTCCACCTCTTCAACCGGTACCATATGAGATGGATCCGATCGATAGCGACGTAACATGGACACATGAAATACGTCATGCATCTCGCTTGCAATTCGGTGGCAACTCTAATTGATGCATGCCATCGCCCAACGCTTCAAGACTTGATAAGGCCCTATAAATCTTGGGCTTAGCTTCCCTTTGCGGCCAAACCTCATTACCTTCTTCCAAGGTTAGACTTTCAGAAGCACTTGATCTCCCACTTCAAACTCTATTTCCTTCCGCTTAAGGTCTGCGTACGACTTTTGCCTATCGAGGCTTCCTTCAATCGTGTAGAATTAACTCAACCTTCTCTTGATTTACGCCACCATCTCGGACCCAAAACTTCGGCGTTCTCCTAACTCGGTCCAACAAGTAGGTGTTCTACACTTCCTTCCATACAATGCTTCGTATGGTGCCATCCAAATGCTGGCTTGATAGCTGTTGTTGTAGGCGAATTCGGCTAAAGGCAAGTAATCTTCCCAACTTCCTCGAAAATCCATTACGACCTCTCAACATATCCTCCAACACTTGTATAACTCGTTCGTGATCCGATGTCGATTGTGGATGAAAAGCCGTGGTGAAGTCTAGCTTAGTGCCTAAAGCTTGATGAAGTGCTTTTCAAAATCGAGACGTAAACCTTGGGTCTCTATCAGAGATGATCGACATTGGTACTCCATGTAACCTCACAATTTCTGCCACATACAACTTAACCAACTTCTGAAGAGAATAATCCATTCTGACTGGGATAAAGTGTGCGGACTTGGTCAAACGGTCCACTATCACCCATACCGAGTCCTTCTTAGTAGGCGTAAGGGGAAGCCCACTAACAAAGTCCATGGTAATTCTCTCCCACTTCCATTGGGGAATCTCGATTGGTTGAAGCAAACACGATGGGACTTGGTGTTCAGCCTTAACTTGTCGACCGTCAAACATTTCCCCACAAATTGGTCACCTCTCGTTTGAGTCGGACCACCAAAATTGTTCCTTAGATCTCTATCTGACTTGATGCCTCCGGATGCATAGCACAAGGGCTACCATGCGCTTCAGAAGAATCCTTTGTCTCAACTCCTTATTCTTGACATACGGACTTTACCCTTGTAGCACAATACTCCTTCATTGTTGACATCATAATCCTCTATTCCCCTTCTGTACTTTGCGCAACTTAGTACTTAAGTCATTATCGACCAACCGTCCCTCCTTCACTTCCTTTAGCCATGTGGGCACGATTTACAACTCGCCAATGAGCTTCCATCATCATCTGAGACTTATATGAGCGAACAAAGCCCGTAGATCCGATACAACCTTCGACTTAGGGCATCGGCTACTACGTTCGCCTTGCCGGATGATACTCTATTGAGCGATCGTAGTCCTTCAAACAATTCCACCCACCTTCGTTGCCTCAAGTTCAACTCCTTCGAGTTAATAAATACTTGAGGCTCTTGTGGTCTGTGTAGATAACTTACCTTTCTCCATAAAGGTAGTGCCTCCAAACCTTAAGGCGAAAACCACCATTGCTAGCTCTAAATCATGAGTTGGGTAGTTAAGCTCATGAGGCCTTAGTTCTCGAGACGCATAAGCAACCACTTTGTCATCTTGCATTAACACACACCTAACCTCAGATCTGAAGCATCACAAGACACCACAAATTCCTTTCACGCCTCAAATTTGAATTAACACTGGAGCCTCTGTCAAGACCTTCTTAAGCTTTTCAAAGCTCTCTTCTTGCTTATTAGTCCATTCGAAGGTACTTCCTTCCTTAGTAACTTGGTTAAAGGCGCGGCTATTGGCGAGAATCCTTCCACGAACCTTACGTAATAGCTTTGCCAAGCCTAGGAAGCTTGGTTCACCACCGGACCTAGGTGGTTTCCAATCCAACACCGCTTGATCTTCCTAGGATCCACTCTTATTCCTTCCGGATACCACATGTCCTAGGAATGCCACCTCCTTAAGCCAAAATTCGCACTTGCTGAATTTGGCATGAGCTCTTTTCCTTAACACTTCCAACACGACTGGAGATGCTCATCATGCTCCTCCTCCGACTTGAATACACCAAAATATCATCGATGAACACAACGATGAATCTATCCAAGTAGGGTTGGAAAACCCGATTCATCATGTCCATGAACGCGGTGGAGCGTTCGTCAACCCAAACAGCATCACCACAAACTCAAGTGACCATATCTTGTCCTAAAAGCGGTCTTATGGATATCACCTCCTTCACCTTCAATCGATGGTATCCCGACCAGAATCGATCTTCGAAAACATCGGCTCCCTTCAATTGATCGAACAAGTCCTCGATCCTTGGCAAGGGATACTTGTTCTTAATGGTCACTTATTTAAGCGACGGTAGTCTATGCACATACGCATAGTTCCGTCCTTCTTCTTCACAAATAAGACCAGGGTGCTCCCCACGGAGACACACTGGGTCGGATGAACCCACGGTCCAACAGTTCTTGTATCTCGAGCCTTGAGCTCCACTAACTCCTTTGGTGCCATTCGGATGGGGCGATTGACACGGAGTCGTCCCCAGAGCAAATCAATCCCAAATTCCACCTCCCCATGCGGGGTATTCCATTAACTCCTCTCGAAAACACATCCACAAAGTCCCTTACCGTTCTAACTCCATTAACACCTTCCTCCTTTCCACCTATCGTGCTTACAAAGGCTAAGAACGCTTTGCAACCTTTCTTAACCATCTTCTCACCTTTTCAAAGGTCAGAAACTACATTAGATAAATAGTTCCTCCTTTCTCCGATCATTATTACCACTTCATCTTAGGGTTCTTAGTTCCATACGTTTAGCCGCACAATCCAACACGGCTCGGTGTTCTACTAACCAATCCATTCGAGTATAAGCTCAAACTCTCTCAAGGGTAACTCCATTAAGTCCGCTCAAAAGTTCACTCCTCAATCTCTACGGTACACTCAAAAGATCTTGTCTACCACTATAGTTTGGCCTAATGGGCTTATTACAGTCATCTGCCTATTAGAGAGTTCAGAATCTAGACCTAGTGTTTTCACTACACTACTGGCCACATAGGAATGGGTCGAGCCCACATCAATCAAAGCAAAGTAGGGTTTGTCAAAAATAAAGAACGTACCGGTTATAACATCCGGCGGGTCTCCATCTTCCCTTCGGCGAACTGCATAAACCAAACTCGATTGTCTTGCATCGGTATTAGTATTACCTCGGCCCTGTGTTCCACGGCCTCTATCTATACCACTACTACGGTTACTCGAACCACGACCCCATTGAGGCTCTTGTTACTTCTCACCGGTCAGCTAACATTACGAACTACCGGGTCGGTTCTCGTCCGATTGTTTGGGGCAATCCTTAAACATATGGTCCTTGGACCCACACCTAAGACATGCTCCTATCTTTTCCAACACTCCCTAGATGCCTCTTTCCACAATACTCATAAGGACGAATCGCACTTTGCATCAAATTTATTGATTCCGTGGCCCATCAACCCTAGGCCTTTGTAACCCTTTCCGGATGGCCCAAACCCTCTTTTGGCCTTATTCTTATCCATGATGCGCTTAGTAGCATCCTTAATCCCTTGGCCACCTTGGCCTTTTCTACCAAAACAGAGAATTCCGTTCTCGATGCGGTGCTATTATGATCTTAAATCATCTCTCGGCCGTCCTCAAAAGCGAACACGGCGTTCATGCTCGTTGCCACTACCCTCGAGCATAGCGGCTCAATCTCAAAATTTCGCCTCATATTCTCATGCGATGGACTTACTCCCTTGTACCAACCCTAGAAAAGCCTTCCTCTCGCTCATCTCAGATACGGTTCCCACATACTTCTTCCGAAGGCCTCTTTAACATACTCCCAACTCAAATTTTTAATTGTGGTACCATCACGACCAATCAACCACCATCGACACGCTTCATTGCGTAACAACGCCACCATCCCTTTCAACTTTTCTTCCGAGTCGATCAAGCTCATCCATTATCGCTCCGTTGCTTCCAACCATCTTTCGGTATCTTGGGTGCCACATTGATACTCCACGGAATATTTTCGCTCCATTAGCTCGGAGCCGTTCAGGTACCGACTTTCGATTTCTTCCATTTCCTCCTACACCGGCCACCAATTCCAAAACTCGCAGAGCGACTGCGACCATACGCCTCTTCCTCCGTCCGAGCTTCACGCTCAACATTAACGGTTGGGGGTGGTGGTGGCGGTGGCATCTCATTGTCGGACCCTTGACCCGACCTAACGGGTTCCGACACGGTCATCCTTCCTCTTCCTCGACCACGACGACCACGCCCTCTCAGAGCTCATTATCTAACGTCGAGATCGATTAAGAAATTTTATGGATTAGTCAATGTTCCACTTATTTATCGTGAAGAAGTTTTATGAGAAGGGATTTTAGAGTGGTTCTTTCGTATCATACAAACACGTCTTTTCCATTTTTCCATTCATTCATCAAACAAGTATGAACTCCCGTTCATTCAGAGAAACGTTGTAGTTTTTGTTGCTTGTTGTTGTTTTCCACTACTCGGGGGTATTTTCGTAATTTTTATCCTACAGGGGTATTTTTGTAATTTGTCAAAATAGGGTTCCTTGGTGATTTTGTCAAAAATTATTTTTGGAAATTCTAAAATCTCGAGGTAATTTGGAAAAATTTTGAAGTCCGAGGGTATTTCGATAATTTTTTTTGACCTCAGGGGTATTTTGGTAATTTTGTAATTTTCCAAAATCAAGATATTTTTGATAGTTTGCAAGTTAGGGTTTTTGAACATTTATAAAATAATGAAATTTTGAGAAAATGGTTGGGCAGGTTCACATTTTGTAAATCAAGGGCATTTCGGTAATTTCACCACTAAGGGCATTTTTGTAATTTTCGCAAATCAGGAGTTTTTTTTTCAGAAAATGTTGTAAGAATAATTTTCTTCGATTTCAAAGAAAAGTTTTAAAGGTTTGAAAAACTAGGGTTTGTTGTTTTGTTCTCTCTTCTTTTCTTTTCTTTTTTAAAACATGGCTAGTTCCCTTTCGGGTTTTAGTCATTATGTTTAGCCTATGACCGAGCCCTCTTGGTCGTGGTGAACCAAAGCTACGCACAGGCAGGATTCGTGTAGAGAGGAGGTGAGTCACTTGATTTGCTTAAAT
Organism: Gossypium rotundifolium; assembly: GCA_025506655.1. Lineage (NCBI taxonomy): Eukaryota > Viridiplantae > Streptophyta > Magnoliopsida > Malvales > Malvaceae > Gossypium > Gossypium rotundifolium. The sequence goes on along the minus strand of CP106732.1, from coordinate 153,628,857 downwards.
ACCAAGCTCCCAAGAAACCATTTCTAAACATGCGTCAGAGGTTGCCACACCACTGAGCTCTCGAGTTAGGGTGAACTGCTACGCACTGAGTAGGATTCCTGCGAAGAGGAGGTGAGTCACTAGGACTGCTTAAATACCAAGCTCTTCCGGATCCAATCCTAGACATGCGTACAAGGGTTACCACACCTTAGCTCAGTGACTTAGCCATAGGTTGGTTTAGTACATTAAGTCTTATGTGTTTGTGTTTGAGTAGTCTAATCCTAGGGTTCAAGTTCCTATCATTCTATTCTACGTTCCATACCTTTTCTACCCTTATATAAATCACAGAATCACACATATAGTTAGGGGTACTTACCTGGTGGACTGCGGGTCGGAGACTTAGGGGCCATGCCAAAAGCCTGCTTATTTTTCAAAGAAAATCATTTGGCTCGCTTTGAAAACGTTTTGGGCCTTAGCCCACAGGCCGAGAGTTTAAAACTGGGCTCTGATACCAAACTGAAACACCCCACACCCGGCCCACCTGACTGAGCAGGATCTGGTATGTTCCCAAAAGTAAACCGATTTCGAAACATTTGTGATACTTAGAGAAAATTATAAATTTTTAGAAAAGCTATTATTTTGAGTTGGGCTTAGATTGGAAACCCATTTATTTGATTTTGTAAGCCCATTTAATTAAATACATCTAATGTAGTTCTTAGCATGGGACTTAACGAGAAGCTAACATAAAGTATGATCCATTGGGCCTTAAGGCCTTATTAAATCAAGTAAAACCCAAAATAGAATAAAAGTAACTAAAAATAAAATTAAGTCCAAACTAAATGAAATTTTTCGCATGTAGCATGGCCACCTCATGGTCCACCGCCCATTCAATCAACGCTCATCACCGAAAAAATAATTCCCACAATGGGGTGAGTCAACAGACTCAAAGTGCACACAAGGCTATCATTCAATAAATCGAGCATTCATGTTCAATTCATTTAGTCCATACAATAATGAAATTATGATGCAACCCAAACCCAATCCTAATTAGCCATCCACTACACTCCCGTTACCAACTTTGCATACCGTAGGGACTACTAAGTCAACGCTCCATCCGCTACTCTCCATCAAAGGCATTCGCCCATATACGTTGTGTCATTAGACACTATAATCAAATTATACGTTGTGTCATTAGACACTATTGTAACCGAAGTTACCAAAATTTCGCAATGTGACCGTAGTCAACATATTTAGTTGGTGAGACCGAAGTCAACACCTTCATTGGTGAGACCGAAGTCAACACCTGTTCTCCCCCTTTCACATAAATCCCGAATGCCCCAAAAATATATATCATGCATAACATACTTAATTTCATAATCATATATATATATATATTCGCATGTTATAAAAATAACATTTTTCACAATCCTATCAGAAGTAGGAAACGTACCTGGGTACTTTTTGCCACATTTGTGGTACATAGCCACATTCACATTCTTATTCATAATCATATATTAAAATATTTAGCCATAAAATATCGAAGGATAGTAAGGGTACACACCTTATTCGCTTAAAAAGTTCCTTGAGATCTCGAAAATCCCGATCTAATCTTTAGATCTAATAATTCCTATATTCGGCCCACCAAATAAAACACATTAATAAACCCTTTTGTCTTAAAACAAAACCAAATCCTAGTAGGATTTGTAAAAAGACTCACCTTTGCCGATTGGGTGTTTATACAAATCCCGAAAGTTGGTTTTTCCTCTACCTGATATTCGGCCAACCTTGTATTTCAATATGGGTTAGTTTTTTCGGCTTTTCACAAATTAAGGAATTGATCTAGATAATCTTACAACCATTGGCCGAATATTTTAGAGGCTTACCTTACAGATTCCAAATCCCGAAAGTTTCCTTTATCTTGAATATCATCGAAAATCCTAGTATTTAGAAGTTAGATCGATCTAATTTTAATAAGTAGGAATTGGCCTTTGGCGAATGTGTCTCACTTACCTTGGATCCTTGACCCTTCTATTTGATGATGGTAGAAACCCTTTTTGATGTTGTAATTGACTGCTCCTTTACTTAGAATTGACAGGGATTCGATTTTGATAGTAGAAACAGAGGAGAAAAGAGAAGAAAAGAGGATGATTTTTGTTCAAAGAAAATTCGGCAAAAGGGGGAGAAAGAGCTATGAAAATTTCGGCACCACTTAGGAAAGATGAGAGAATGGCCTTAATTCTCCTCTTTAAGCTGAAATTGCTATGCCAAGAGTCCTTGACTTGGCCACCACTCCCCACAAGTGATAATATTATCATTTAATTATCACTTTAATTAAATTAGGAGTATTTTATCCATCCTTTATCTCCTTATTTATTTTATTAAAAGAAATTCCTTTACTTAACACTTAATTACACAAGTTTTAACCAAGTAAAACTCCTCTAATTCAAGAAGCTTGTCCGTCCCACCTCTTAGCCTAGGAAGCAAAATAAAGCCTTCATTATTTGCTTCTGGATGACTCAAACTCAGCCCAAAACCTCTTGTATTTGGGCCATTTCCTAAGGCCTTAGGTGGCATCTTGAGCCACATTTCCAAGTCCGTTATTGGGTCGATTTCATGTGCTTTATATTTTAGGGTCACTTGGCCTAAGTTCCCCTTTGGCTCTTAAATTCAACATTCAGGGTCAATTTTAAGTTTCCTAAAATTTTCAAGCACTCTGTATTTTCGTGTTTCCAAAATGTTTAGGTTTCCAAAATGTTCAAGTTTCCAAAATGTTCAAGTTTCCAAAATGTTCGGGTTTCCAAAATGTTCGGGTTTCCCAAAATGTCTAAGTTTCCAAAAATGTCTAAGTTTCCAAAATGTCTAAGTTTCCAAAATGTCCATTTCCTTTCCATTTTCATTTCCATTTCCATGCATTTCTAGGTTTCCAAAAGTATCAAAATTTATTCATAGTACTTGAAACTTGTCATTTCATACAATTAAACCTGAAATGCATAGGCCTACTAGGGATGTTACAATAATATAAGTGATAATGAAATGAAAATGAAAATAATATATTAATACTAACAATAATAATAAAACAATAATAATAATGATATTAGAAATAAAGTAAATAATAACAAATAATAATAACAGCAAAAATTAATAAAATAGTAAAAATAATGCTAAGGATAATATTTAAAATAATTATTGACTATAATATAGTAACATTAAAATAATAATGGTATAAACTAAAATTAATGCCAATAATAACAAATATGATAGTAATAACGTAAATAATACACATAATAACAATAGTAAGATTAAAAGTAGTCAATAAGCGAAATAATAATAGTATGTATGTTAGAGGTGTGCATGGGCGGTTGACTGACTACCAAGGCCCGCCTTAGAAATGTGGGAGGTTTGGACAAAATATAGGCCGAAAAATGGGCTTGGGCAAAAAACGAGGCCGTTTAGAAAGCAGGCAGACCTCGGGTATGATTTTTTGGCGAGGGTCATTACCAATTCAAATATTTTATTTGTTATATTTTAATTGTATTTGATTTATTTTTAAATGTTTTTTATTTGTATTTGATTTATTATATTTTTAAATGTATTTGATTTATTATATTTTTCATTTATTTTTTTAATATTTATTTTATTTTTAAAATGTATTGAATTTATTATATTTTATTTTTAATAAAATAAAAAATTTTATACTAGTCGGGCCGGACTTGGGCCGAGCTCAGATCTACCAATTTTAAAGCGGGCTGGCCTGGACAAATTTTAGGCCCATATTTTGGGTCGGCCGAGCTCAGCCTACCAATCCAGCAAAAAAATTTTTGGGCCCTACTAAACCCACCAACCCGACCCATGCACACCTCTAATGTATGTATATATAAATAGTAATATAATAATAATAATAATAATAGTATCATAATAAAAGACTAAATAATAGTAATAGGAATAGAAATTGCAAAATAGCTAAAAAGGGATCAAATTGGATTTAAAAGCGAATTTTGGGGTTAATTGAAATAAAATAAGGGAAAGGGCCTATTTGAAATGCAGCGTGAAAGGAGGGGACCGAAATGGAAATTATTTCCTTCTCCTAAAGCGCAGTGTCTTAACGAGGACCAAAATGAGAATCAAAATAAATTATTGGGCGACATTTAAAAATAAGAAAAATCTGATTATAAAACAATAAAAAAGCGGAAGGGCTAAAAGTGAAATTAGCCCTTCCTTCAAACTTCTGTGGATCCTAGGCTCGGTCGGTCAATCGGTCGAAGCAAAATGATGTCGTTTTGGGTGTTTAAGGCCGACCCAAAGCAGCGTCGTTTTGAGAGGCTAGTTAAGGCCAAAACTCTTCAAAAAAAAAATCATTTGTCACTTGTTTTTCAAAAAAAAAAAAAACTCTTCTAACTCTTTTTTTTTCTTTGCAGGAGTCTTAGTCTCCGGGAGAATTAGCAGCGCCTTCCGCCGCCGGTCCGATTAAAACCTTGTCATGAAGCCACCGTCGTACGGTTGTCGAAAAAGGTAAAACTTTTTTTAAATATAAGTATGTATACTATTAAAAAAATAAAGAATATATATATATATATTTATATTGTTTGTATATTGAAAGAGGAGAATAAAGAGAAAGAAAAGAAAAAAAATTAAATAAAGCAAAAAAAAAAAGAAACTCAGATGAATGAAACGAAATGCAACCTCTTTTTTTCTGTTAAATCTTTTCCTTTGTATTTTTTTTTTCAAAAATCCCCCTTTACAATGAAATTAGATTGGCTTTTATAGCCATTGTTTACAACTTGACTAATATCCTATCTTTTCTATTTATTGTTGCAGGCGACGGTGCAAGTGGCGATGTGATGTGGGCGGTGGCAACAGAGGTGACATGGGCGGTGGGAGGCGAAGACCCTGAGGCGGGTTCGACGGTGCAAAGGGCAAGTGGCCCTAGGGTTTTGTTTTTTGATTTGGTTTTGGGCTAGGTTTTAATTGAAATTTGATTGGGTTAGGGAAATTTAGTGGGTTAGTTTGATTTGGGTGCGGTTTGGGGTTTAATTTTGGGTTGTAATCGTGGGTCTATTTATAGGTTGGTTGGGTTTTAATTTTGTTTAGTTGGGCTTGTTAGCCCGGGCAAAATTGGGCTATGATAGCTGCCCCTCTTTGCTTGTTGTCTTATAACAGGAACGTAGCAAAGACTTTAAAGAGGGCCAATTTTGCCTGGTCTGGCAGGGTTTTGACTTCTTTGGTGCTCTTCTTCTTCAAGTAGTCTCATTCCAACCACTGCATCTTGCTTCTTTGATTCACTTCATCGCCACTTCAGAGAGATAGGCCATGTATCTTGAATTTGCTCCTGCTGCAACTTCGAGGGGATGAGATTTGTTTTGATCTGCTTATTGTAACTTCAGAGAGATAAGATCTGTAATTAATAGCTTCGATCTGTTCCACTGCAACTTCAGGGAAATAAGATCTGCTATCTTCAGTCTGCTCCACTACAACTTCAGGGAGATAAGGTTCGTTTTGATCTGCTCTATTGCAACTTCAGAGAGATAAGATCTACTATCTTCGGTCTGCTCCACTGCAACTTCAGGGAGATAAGACTTGCATCTTCAACCTGCTCCACTGTAACTTCAGGGAGATAAGGTTTGTAATTTATAGCTTCGATCTGTTCCACTGCAACTTTAGGGAAATAAGACCTGCTATATTCAGTCTACTTCACTGTAACTTCAGGGAGATGAGACTTGTAACTTTAATCCGTTCCACTCAATATTCTCTACTTCAAAGAGATAAGGATTGATCCTCATTATAAACTCAGGGAGAGGGGATTTGTAATCTCAACCTACTCTACGGTAACTTCGAGGAAATGAGGATTCAGGGAGAAGAGATTTGTAATCTCCATCTTCTCTACTGAAACTTTAAAGAAATAAGGATTTAACCTCATTGTTAACTCAGGAAGACGGGATTTGTAATCTCAACCTACTCCACGAGAAAATCGAGGAAATAAGAATTCAGGGAGAAGAGATTCGTAATCTCCATCTTCTCTACTGAAACTTCAAATAAATAAAGATTTAACCTCATTGTTAACTCAGAGAGACGGGATTTGTAATCTCAACCTACTCCATGAGAACTTCGAGAAAATAAGAATTCAGGGAGAAGAGATTCGTAATCTCCATCTTTTCTACTAAAACTTCAAAGAATAAGAATTTAACCTCATTGTTAACTCAAGGAGACGGGATTTGTAATCTCAACCTACTCTACGGGAACTACGAGAAAATAAGAATTTAGGGAGAAGAGATTCGTAATCTCCATCTTTTCTACTGAAACTTCAAAAAAAATAAGGATTTAACCGCATTGTTAACTCAGGGAGACGGAATTTGTAATCTCAACCTACTCTATGAGAACTTCCAGAAAATAAGAATTCAGGGAGAAGAGATTCGTAATCTCCATCTTCTCTACTGAAACTTCAAAGAAATAAGAATTTATCCTTATTGTCAAATCAGGGAGACGGGTTTGTAATCTCAACTTACTCCACGGGAACTTCAAGGAAATAAGAATTTAGGGAGAAGAGATTCGTAATCTCCATCTTCTCTACTGAAACTTCAAAGAAATAAGAATTTATCCTCATTGTTAACTCAGGGAGATGGGATTTGTAATCTCAACCTACTCCACGAGAACTTCGAGGAAATAAGAATTCAGGGAGAAGAGATTCGTGATCTCCATCTTCTCTACGGAAACTTCAAAGAAGTAAGAATTTATCCTCATTGTTAACTCAGGGAGATGGGATTTGTAATCTCAACCTACTTCACGAGAACTTCAAGGAAATAAGAATTCAGGGAGAAGAGATTCGTAATCTCCATCTTCTCTACTGAAACTTCAAAGAAATAAGAATTTATCCTCATTGTTAACTTTGGGAGACGGGATTTGTAATCTCAACCTACTCCACGGAAACTTCAAGGAAATAAGAATTCAGGGAGAAGAGATTCGTAATCTCCATCTTCTCTACTGAAACTTCAAAGAATTTATCCTCATCGTTAACTCAGGGAGACGGGATTTGTAATCTCAACCTACTCCATGAGAACTTCGAGGAAATAAGAATTTAGAACTTTCCAATTTGCTTCCTTACTATCTCAGGAAGACTTCAATCTTCAGTCTGCTCCACTGCCATCTCGAGGAAACAAAATCTGAACTTTCCAATTTGCTTCCTTACTATCTTCAGGAAGGCTTCAATCTCCAGTCTACTCCACTATCGTCTCTAGGGAACAAAATTTGAACTTTCCAATTTGCTTCCTTACTATCTTCAGGAAGACTTCAATCTTCAGTCTGCTCCACTATCATCTCTAGGGAACAAAATCTGAACTTCCATATTGCTACACCGTTCTTTGAGGAACCTGTCCTGTAGAATTAATTTTATGTGCTTATGCTTATGCAAATGATGAGGATGCTATGATCGGAATGACTCAAAGCCTCCTAACTACATGTGTTATGGACGACACTTGCATGAATGCAGAATGTCATGAGAATGGTCTTTTTACAATGATTAGGATGCAATGACCAGAATGAATCGAATGCTTCTAACTAAATGAGTATGGATGACATTTGCATGAATGCAGAATGTCATGAGAATGATCATTTGTTAAATGTATAATGATTAGGATGCAATGATCAGAAGGGACCTAATGCCCCTAACTAAATGTATTATGGAAGATATTTGCATGAATGCAGAATGTCATGAGAATGGTCTTTTTATGATGATTAGGATGCAATGATCAGAATGAGTCGAATGCTCCTAACTAAACGTGCTTTGAATGATGATGTATGAATGCAAAATGAAATGATCCCTTTTTAAATGCTTAGGGTCATCATTGCTCGTAGTTCATTAATATTCTATCACTGATGCGTTATCATGCTTTTTCGTTCAGCTGGTATCTTTGACAGAAAATCCAAAGAAACGATCATATTCCGCTCAGCAAGCTTGCCCCGTTGTAATTTCATAGTCCCTTCCATTGTACCTTCTGGGACATAAAGTTTGTACCTCCCACTGCAACTTTAGGAGAATAACATTTGGTTTCTTCTATCCATCCTGCTGTAACCTCGAGGTATAGGATCAATTTGATCTGTTACACCATTCACTGGGTGTAATGACCAGATGTATATGCCTGATATTTGGATAAATACAAAGCATCATCATTTTTTTGAGAATGATCCCCTTGTACAGTTGGATTGACATTGCCCGTTATTTGTCAAGGTGGTATTATCGAAGAAATGCCTTGTCTTTTTGTTCAACCAATAAAAGGTCCAAAGAGATAATCTTTTTTCTCCAATATTTCCAAACCTTAAACTTGGAGAATTCTAAACAATCGTCCTGTTTCAGGTCCTTGTATTATTCAGAAGCTTCCAGAGTAATATGCGAAACTCCTTTTATGAAAGTATTATTAGTCCACCAATCATTATTTCAATGTAAAATGCTTGAAAAATATCGCAATAATGGACAAGAAGAAAACTAATTGAGAGCATAGCTCGAAACAAATAAGTTAATCAAGAATAGCAAATACATTCAAGGAAGAAATTTATTGGTAAGATATTTTGAAACAAATAAGGTAATCAAAGATAGCAAATTCAAATTGGGTAAAATGGAAACTAGGCGCCCCAGATATCGCAGCCTGAGCTTCTCTGTCCAAACTTCTTGAGGACCATTTTGAGCTTAATATGTGTTTAGGGGATCCATAGTACTTTGTCGATGCCCCAAGATGTAACATACTTCTTCGAGCATAGCAAGACTACTGTATGCCCGACTTTCGAACAAAATTTGAGCCGCCCTTCTTGGGTTTTCAACTCAAATCCTTTTTGGTCTCAAAGCGCCCTTTGCGGGTTTTCACCTTGGACTTTCCTTTTTCTTTTTTCTTTATTCTCTTTTTTTTTGTGTGTTTTTTGTGTTTTTTCTTTTTCTTTTTTTTTTTTTTTGTTTGTTTTGTTTTTTTTTTTTGGAAAACTTTTTTATTGAATCTGAACTCACCGGATTGGGATGGTCCTTGCCTTCCATCTTGGTTAATATCTATGCTTCCCCAGAACAAACCTTCTTTGCTGCATAAGGCATTTACTTTCCTCTAGAGTCCTTTTGGATAAGGAGAATCCTTCTTAATGCCAGGTCCCCCTCCTGAAATTCTCTTGAGCGAACCTTTTGTAATAAGCCCGTATCCATTTTTGGTACATTTGACCATGCTGAATACTTGCAATCAAGCTTACTGGAGGTATTCTGCTTCATCTAATTCAATCTAAGCTTAGGGAAAAGGAATCTTATCTTCCAATAATTATTTCCCTTTCATAAACCAATGGGAAAGATGCCCCGGCGAAAGTCCTGGCCAATGTTTAAGAAACCTAGAGGGTAAATGGTAACTTCTCTATGCCAACCTTTACAAGTCTCAGTCATTTTTTCAAAAATTTTTGAATGTTTTTTTTTACTGCTTTTGCTATACTGAATGGTGTTTGATCTTTGAACAGACTGTAAATCTTTGACATTGTGCAATTATGTTCATTTTCGACATTCTTTATTGCCATTCTTTTTTTTTAGATTTGAATTTGAATTTGATGACTGTCGACTTTGTAATTTTGGCATATGAAGCGACCTTCACCCTCTCAGTAAGGTAACCAACGACCATGAATATGAATTGATGTTGGCTAAAAGCTTTTGAGGAGACTGACTTGATAACGTCCATGCCCCACATATAGGGAATCTGTGAAGAAACAAAGGAGGCGCATAAATCATGTATTCAATTTCCCTTTCTTGGTAAACCAGTAGCTCGAACCTCCTAGCCGTTGTAGAACCATTAACGTAGATTCTTTAAACATCAATCTTAACAGCATACCCATGTTTCAGTGGCCTAGTGTGCCTTGATATGATTGTGCAAAAACATCTTTGCATTATTGAAAACAACTCAATGATGTCTCGCCTTATTTCTGTGATAAGCTAAATGTCCGCTGGCATTTCGTAAGGTAGGATCTACCATTCTTAACAAATTAGGAAATAAGTTGTAATCTCTCATCATCTTCAAAATCCTTAGATCCTCTAGACACATATCTCACTAAAAGGAGAGTCGAGAATGACGTCGCTCATGTCATTGATAACTGGGGACCCATTGTGGGTATGAAGGCAGAAAATCCAAAGAATAAATGATTCTAAGGATAATTATTTGTATGATATGGTCATGAATAAAAAATGAAAAAAAAATGTATAGTATGAAATGTAAAGAATTAACATATTTACTTAGAAAGATGCATTTGATTGAAATAAAAATTCTGGACATACGCCTATTTCACAAAAGGACTCTTATTGCCTCTAGGCCTAAAGCAACAAGCATGTTTTAAATATTACTCTAGATTAGCTAAAATACAGGGATCCCTTCGCAGTCCCATTGTTCAAAACGCTCCTAGGTTCATATTTTTGCATTTGGCGTGTCATCTGTCTTCACAATACCCATGTTAATAAATTTTTCCACCAATTTCTTGAAAGCAAGGCAATTTTCTATCGAATGCCCTATGACCCTTGCGTGGTACTCACATTGGGCATTTGGGTCGTACCATTCTAGGTATGAAGGTTGCATCGGTTTCGTGTAATAAGGAGCTACAACATGCATATCAAATAAGTTCTGGTATAACTCCCTATATGTCATGGGAATAAGAGTGAACTGGGGTCTTCCAGTGTTAAGCTTTGAGTTGGAATCCTACCTAGGGGGCCTTGACGACTGGTAGTCACCATCCTTAGTTGGCTTACTGTAATCGGCTCCGAATGGCCCTTGTCATACTTACTCGTACTTCCCTTTTTCTTTTTCCTTTTTCTTCGAAGCCTTCAAAGTTCGCTATCTCCTTTCCTTTGTCTCTGCCTGAACGCTCGATTTGGCACGATCATCCTCAAGTTTAAAACATGAGCCCATCAGAAAGTTCAACAAGGCCGAGGTACTAGTTTGACATTAGGGTTCGATAATAACGGGTACCCCATGTGATTGCGCGTCTGGTTGAGTCAGGATATTTATCGGGGCATAAACGATTTCTTTATCATCATCCATACTGTTGACCACTGGGTCACTCCTTTCAAGTCTTCCGGCTAGTAACTGGGTTAACTGGCCTATCATATTCCTTTGGAATTCTAGCATTTGTTCTCGCATCTCTTGTTGAATTTTGGTCAATTGCTCTTGCATCTGTATTTGCATTTTCTTTGTTCTCTCCAATCTTTGTTCCATGTCTTCAAGGTTAACTGAAATAATTTCACCTAATTAGGGTCTTTCAACGAATTTTAATGCATGTGATATGATGTAATGCAAATGCATGAAATGCAATTCAAATGCATAAAATGCAATGCAAATGCATGGAATGAATGCAAAAAGAAAGAGAGGCGTTGATTATGAATTCAATTCCATTAGAAGAACTTTTCTAGAAAATAAATTTCTTTACATAAAACGGATTGCATATACGGCTTTATCCTCATAGTCCAGGTGAAAACACCAATCCTTCTCTTTGTATCTGGATGTTGTGGTCGTGTCCCGTGAGTTTTCTCAATAGATGCCCCTTCTAGCTCCTTGTTGTTCGGTCCAGATCGTACCTCTTCACTCACTTATCCTCCGTGATTTTCATAAGCTTCTTTAAGAAGATTGCGACATGATGACTCTCGAACAATCCTTGTCGGCTTGAATCCTCGGGCAAAGTCTTGTATTCTTCTGTGGACTATCAGTCCTCTCTCGCTATCTTCTTGGACTATGTTTGAACGACCGCATTATAATCCACTTTATCAAGTAACCCATTTCCTTATGACAAACTCTTCTATTTAGCAATCGAATATTAATCAACACCTTCTTTCTAAAATGATGCGATGCAATGCAATTAAAATGAAAGGAACACGTTAGCACAAGAGAAATAAACAACAAAATAAAGTACCTATCGGGTGACTACTAGGGGTTCAAAGCGGTTCTACCTAGAGTGGGTTCCTAAGGTTTGCTATATGCGTTTGGTTCTAAAGAGAGGTACCCGAACTAGCAGATTCATCGATCTTCACCCATTATAGGCTCATATAGACCGAGTTCAGTTCAGGGGAATACATTTTCCTATGGCTGCACGGAGATGAAAATCTCACGAAGCACATAGGTACGGATGTATCCCGGAAGCAATCTACTAGCCCATGCAGAGGTGAGAACCTCACGAAGGCGTAGTTTCTTACTCCCACTTAAAAGGGTAAAAATTGGACAATTATGCGATATGATGCGTGAAAGTGGACTAAGTGTAATGAAAATGCCATTCAATAAAACAAAACAAGTCAGTATTTCACACACAACTTAAAACAAGCAAGAAACAAAGCACCTACTCGGGTAACCACTAGGGTTTGGCGTGGCTCTACTTAAGGTGGGTTCTTAGGGCTTGCTATATGAGGTTCAGTTCTAAAGTAAAGGTACCTGAACTAGCAAATTCCTCGATCCTCACCCATTATAGGCTCATATGGATCGAGTTCAGTTCAGGGGAATACATTTCCCTATGGCTGCACGGAGATGAAAATCTCACGAAGACATAGGTACGAATGTATCCCGAAAGCGATTCACTATCCTGCACGGAGGTGAAAACCTCACGAAGGAGTAGCTTCTCACTCTCACTTAAAAGGGTGTGACCACAACGGTCATACAATGCAATGTGCAGAGATATACACAAAGCTCGAAACAAATAAGGAAATATGAATAAAAATGATGAAGACCGTTAACACAAAACAGATGAAATGCAATGAAAAGATCGTATATTAAAACCAAATTTTCAATTTTCGACATAAAGACAAAAATTAATCAACTCATGGCTTGGCTCTCTTATTCAAGTCCCCAGCGGAGTCGCCAAGCTGTCGTAACCATTTTTTTTGGAAAAACGGGAATCAGCTTTGGTTTTGAAAACGAAAATAAAAATAGGGAGTCGCCACCAATCTTTTTATTGAGGTGTGATCGGGTCACCTTGTAAAACGGTTGTTTTTAATAAACAGTTTGATTTATCAAAACAACGATTTTGGTCTACGAAATCCGTAAAACGAGTTCGGGAGTCGACACACATACGAGGAAGGGTTAGCACCTTCGACACGCCCAAAATTGGTACCAAATTGATTAATTAGTGTCTTAATGTCGAAATTTGAAAAGATTTTAAAATCTGGATCCTTTAGAAAATGTTTGGATAATTTAATGAAATTTGAGATTTTTAGTCCAGAGGATACAAACATCACATCCAAAGACATTAGGACACGATATTTTAAACCTTCGTGATCAAAGTTATCTCATGATTTATGAAGTTTATTAAAAGGATGTTTAGTTATTCAGTCAAACGAAAAACCGCAACCCAACACGTTAGGGCACTATTCCTCGAATTCCTAAATACAAAACACTACCTTTATTTTAAAAAATTTAAATGAAATGTTTAGTTATTTAGTCAAACGGAAAACCGCAACCCAGCACATTAGGGCACTATTCCCCGAATTCCTAAATACAAAACATTGCCTTTATTTTAAAAACTTTAAATGAAATATGATAATTTTACGAAATATATTTTGTTTGATGATGAACATAGGTAAAAATATTACTAATAATAATGATAATATCAAATAATAGTAATAGCAATAATAATGAAAATAAAATAACAATAGTGATGATAATTAAATAATAAAATAGTAAAATATAAAATAATGGTAATCAAGTGAGAATAATAATATAAGTGATAATGAAATGAAAATAAAAATAATATATTAATACTAACAATAATAATAATAAAACAATAATAATAATGATATTAGAAATAAAGTAAATAATAACAAATAATAATAACAGCAAAAATTAATAAAATAGTAAAAATAATGCTAAGGATAATATTTAAAATAATTATTGACTATAATATAGTAACATTAAAATAATAATGGTATAAACTAAAATTAATGCCAATAATAACAAATATGATAGTAATAACGTAAATAATACACATAATAACAATAGTAAGATTAAAAGTAGTCAATAAACGAAATAATAATAGTATGTTTGTATATATAAATAGTAATATAATAATAATAATCATAGTATCATAATAAAAAGACTAAGTAATAGTAATAGGAATAGAAATTGCAAAATAGCTAAAAAAGGGATCAAATTGGATTTAAAACAGAAATTTGGGGTCAATTCGAAATAAAATAAGGGGGAAAGGGCCTATTTGAAACGCGCGTGAAAAGAGGGGGACCGAAATGGGAATTATTCCCTTCTCCTAAAACGCAGCGTCTTGACAGGGACCAAAATGAGAATCAAAATAAATTATTGGGCGACATTTAAAAATAAGGAAAATCTGATTATAAAACAATAAAAAAGCGGAAGGGCTAAAAGTGAAATTAGCCCTTCCTTAAAAAACACGCGGATCCTAGGCTCTGGGTCAGGTCAAAATCAGGTGGGAAGCGAAACGATGTCGTTTTGGGTATTTAAGGCCAGCCCCAAAACGACGTCGTTTTGAGAGGCTATTTAAGGCCAAAACTCTTCAAAAAAAAAATCACTTGTCACTTGTTTTTCAAAAAAAAAACTCTTCTAACTCTTTTTTTTTTCTCTGCCTTGGTCTCCAGGGAGAATTCAGCGCCTACACACCGGCCCGCGCAGTACAGTTGCGAGAAAAGGTAAAAACTGTTTTTTTAAATATAAGTATGTATACTATTAAAAAAATAAAGAAAATATATATATATATATATATTGTTTGTATATTCGAAAGAGGAGAACAAAGAGAAAGAAAAAGAAAAAAAATTAAATAAAGCAAAAAAAAAAGAAACTCAGATGAATGAAACGAAATGCAACCTCTTTTTTTCTGTTAAATCTTTTCCTTTGTAATTTTTTTTTCAAAAATCCCCCTTTACAATGAAATTAGATTGGCTTTTATAGCCATTGTTTACAACTTGACTAATATCCTGTCTTTTCTATTTATTATTACGGTGTGGTGCAAGTGGCGATGTGGCGGGCGGTGGCAAGAGACCCACATGGGCGATGGAGGCGAAGACCCTGTAAGGTGTTCGGCGGTGCAAAGGGACAAGTGGCCCTAGGGTTTTGTTTTTTTCTGATTTGGTTTTGGGCTAGGTTTTAATTAGGCTGATTGGGTTAGGGTAATTTAGTGGGTTAGTTTGATTTGGGTCTGGTTTGGGGTTTAATTTTGGGTTTTGTAATGCTTGGGTCTATTTATAGGTTGGTTGGGTTTTAATTTTGTTTAGTTGGGCTTGTTAGCCCGAGCAAAATTGGGCTATGACAGCTTTCAACAGAACGGTCTTCTACACTATTATCTAACTCTAGGATGCGTAGAGAATGAGCTTTATTCAAGAGTCAAACCCTCGTTGAAATCTAAGACTTTTAGTACGAAAAGTCTACTTTCTCTAAGGAATCCAAAAATGACAAATTCATTTTCACAAATTTGAATTATAATTTATAAGGAGTATGCAATTATAATCTCACAAATTTGTACTATAAGTACTCATGAAAAATAGAATTTATTGAACTTCAAGGAAATAACTCAAATAAAGTTTTCACTAAAATTCAACAAAAGTATCCTCATTTTTTTTTCAATTTCTTTGCATTACCAACATTGTGTACAAAGGTTTTTCAATGATGGGAACTTGATTACTGCTGTCAAACGCTTAGATCCAGAGTCATCACAAGGATTTAATGAGTTCCAAACTAAACTGCTGTTGCTCTGCCATCTGCACCATCAACATATAGTACCTGTTATAGGGTTCTGCAATGATAAGGGTGAGATGATAGTTGTGTATTAATACATGAGAAATGGGACCCTACATGATCATCTCTATGGTTCTGGATATGATTCGCTTCCATGGAAGCAAAGGCTGGAGATATATGCATTGGTGCAGCTCGTGGATTACATAACCTTCATATCGGAGCAAAGCGAGCAATAATTTACCGTGATGTTAAGAGTAACAATATTCTTTTGGATGATAAATGGGTTTGTAAGCTTTCTGATTTCGGGCTTTCCAAACTGTGTCCCCGTAGCAAGTAAAAAACTTTGGAAAAAATAGATCCAGGAGTGAAGGGTGCTTGGGGTTATTTGGATCCTTAGTATGCAAGAGGACTGGGACTTAACGGGAAAATGTGATGTGTATTCATTTGGGGTTGTTTTATTCGGAGTGCTGTGTGCTAGAAAGCCAATCGATCGCCAGCGTTTGAACAAGAGTGAATGTCATCTAGCTTATTGGGCCTGTCAGTCAATTTTAGATGGAACCCTTTGTAGTATCATAGATCCATATTTGATGGGGCAGATGGCGACAGAGTGCTTTATCTTTATCGACATCGCCTATTCCTGTACTTGTCGAGAGGGAAATTCATGGCCTGAGACGGGTGAAGTGGAGTTGATGCTAGAGCGTGCTTTGGAACTTCAAGAGAAAGCAGATTCTTATAAGGCGTCGATGTGTGCCTTTGTTCCTCAACACAAATCTAGAGTAGACAGTGACGGTGTAGAAGGTAACTCTGGAATATTCGCTATTGCACAAGACAGTTCTGATTAACCTATCCAATTATAGATAACAGTGATATTGAATCGATTGCAAGTTATGAATTGAAGGAATTAAACCGACTTCCTTACATTAAACTACTTGTTTATTCAGCAAAAGGAAAATGGAGTCCACTAGTCAGCTGTTTAACTTTGTTTTAAATTATGCATGCTTTGTGGCAGTTTTATGATGCTATTTGTTCATTTACAGTTAAAAATTTTTGTTATGGCTCTAAAGAATACGAGTTTATCGATTAGGAATAGAACTTTATTCAAGCATTCTTTTTATTTTTCTTCTTAATTTTATGTACATGTATGCTTGGCATGACCTTCTATTAATATAATTGATACTTGCAAACCAAGCAACCTGAGGGTTCATCAAATTGCCATAAGATGCAGCCACTGTTGCCTACTATTTTTTTCTTTCTTCTAAAGAAAAGTGAACTAGAAGAAGATAGAATGCGCATGAATCCTGAAGAGAAGAAAAGAAACATAGCTTTTTTTTCACGGGATTCATCGAGCTGCAATGAAAGTAAAGAACAAATTCAAGGTTCTTAAACCGCCTCTGTATTCATTTTAACTCAAATCCAAATGCTTATACCTTCTATCTCGTTGAAAGTAGTTTCCTCCGTTGGCACCAGATAAAGCACTCATTCTTCAACTTATTTATAGTTTGTGAGTCATGGTTTCAAAGTTGTTGCTTATTACTTGACTCAGGTTTCTGAGAAGAGATGGTAATGAGTAAGGCAGGGTGACCTTCTATTCTAAGAATTTACCCTGTGTCTCTAAAGGCAACTGCAAGCAGCATTAAAGCAGTTTTTGTATTGAATTGGGAAGTAAAAAAGGGGGAGGTACTGGGAGTGGATATTAGTAATAGGGTTTGTTTGAATACATGAATAAACAAATACTAGTTTCACTTCCATTCTTCTATAAGGCTTGTTTGTAAATAGTATCATTTTCCCTAATGAGATTGCAGGTTGAGTGTTATAGGATAACTGAGTTTCCTTCGTAAGAAGTATTGTTTGTTGTCCAGTGGGAGCGCTTCAATTCTATATACCATCAGTACTTTTCATTGTTACTGAACTATCGCCATTGGTAGGTGTCTTGAAGTTCACCTCTTTAAGTAAATTTATTATTACCATAAATTGCTCCACCATCAACATTTTGATCTGAAAGCCATTTTCAGGATCTCCTTTTATAAATACTCGGTATCATTTGAGGCTAAAGTCAGTATCAAGATCATGGTAAGTACGTTACTGACTTGCTTCATTATTGAAGAGAGAGGAGTATTTAATACAATTTAGAAAGTAATAGTCAGCTTGCTAACTCTAACTAACCAACTGATTAACTAACTATTAACTACTACACAACTAACCCTTTTTAACTAACTTATGTTTATCTAATCGTTATTCTTAACATTCCCCGTGCTGCTCGACTTCCTTTCTGTATCTTCAACATTACGAGTGATAATCTTGAGCCGATTCCTAAACTTGTGGAACGGCCCGCAGATAATGGTTTTGTCAACACATCTGCAATTTGTTCATGAGTTGGAACATGCCCAACTTGGAACAATCCTTGGGCAACTTTCTCTCGAACGAAGAAAATATCTAGTTCAACATGCTTAAACTTCGAATGCATTACAGGATTTCCTTCGACTGCCACAGTAGCTGAGCTATCACACATACCAACACTTTGCTCTTAGTAGAAGCTCCTAATTTAGACAACAATGACAGAATCCAAACCATTTCAGTAGTGACATGAGCAAGGCTTCTATACTCTGCCTCAGCTGTAGAATACGAGACCACCTGCTGCTTTCTAGAACTCCAGAGACGAGGTTGCCTCCAATAAAAACACAATAACCGGACATTGACCAACGATCATCATTATCGGACCCCCAACTAGCATCTGAGAATCTTTCAAGTAGAAATTTTAGAATCTGAGTGAATTTTATGCCATAATCCAAGGTCCCTTTCAAATATCGTAAAATTAGTTTGACAGCTTTAAAGTACAGGTTTGATGGTTTGTGCATGAATTAGAAAACCTTATTAACCAAAATGCTATATCTGGCATGGTAATCATGACATACTGTAAGGCACCAAATATACTTCTGTACAACTTTGTATCTTCAACTAGAGTACCTTCATTAGCTGTCAAATGACAGGTTGTTGTCATGGGCGTAAATGAGTCATTTGACTTGTCCATGGATGCCCTTGTAAGAAGATCAAGTATATACTTCCTTTGACTAAGCAAAATCCCATCTGGTGTATAGCTGAGCTCAATACCTAGGAAGTAACTCAACCTTCCCAGGTCTTTAAGAGAGAACTAGACATCAACTCTTTAACAAACCGATCTATAGCTTGGGAATTTATCCCAGTTACAATTATGTCATCAACATATACAAGGATATAGATTAGTTGAGATCCTGACCGATGAACGAATAGGGAATTATCAGCTTTTGAAACAGCAAATTGTGCAGTTACAAGAAAATCCCTGAGCTTGTGAAACTAGGCTCGTGGTGCCTGCTTAAGTCCATAGAGTGCTTTTCTCGATCTACAGACCAACTGTTGACCACCACCTCCTTATTGTTCAAACCCTGGTGGTTGCACCATGTATATTTCCTCTTACAAGTCTCCGTTCAAGAAAGCATTGTTAATGCCTACTTGTCGAAGAGTCCATCCCATGGAAACTACTAGAGCCAGAACTACTTGAATGGTTGTTGGTTTGACCACAGGGCTAAAGGTTTCTTGAAAATCAACACATGCCTCTTGAAAATACCCTTTGACAACCAGCCTACCCTTTTATCGAGCCACAAAGCCATTAGCATGTCATTTGACTTTGAAGATCCACTTGCAACCTATAGCCCTACGACCTTCAGGTAAGAAAACAAAATCATAAGTATGATTTGCAACTAAAGCCTCATACTCATTGTGTGCAGCTGTTGTCCACGCAGGGCTTTGAAAGGCTTCAAGAATAGAAGTGGGTTCTTTTTCTGTTAAGAATGAGGCAAATACTTTAGGTTTGAAGATGCTATTTTTGGATCGGGTTCTCATAGGATGAATATTCATAGAAGTAATAGCCTGATCAGGAGAAGGAGACTGAGTAGCTGTTGCTAGTGAATCTACAAGAGCACTTGGTGGACCAGATTGTCTATTAGGAGATCGTATGCTAGAGGATTGGATCCTGCCAAAAAAGAGGAGATGACTTGGTCTAGAGTGGAAGAATTATAAGTTGAAGGGGCTGTGACTACCACCATGGGAAGGCTAGACTTGTGATGAAGAGAGCTGATTGAGCTAGAACCAGAATATAAGAAGAAACCAGTCTGAAAAGGAAATAGTGTTTCATCAAATGTAACATAACGAGAGACAAAGATGCGGCCATCATTATCAAGACACTTGTAACCCTTTTGATTTGTAGCAACTCTAATAAACACGTATTGTCTGGATTGAAACTGCAGCTTGTGCTTCAGATATGGCCTCAAGGAAAGAAAGCAAGCACAACCAAAAACCTTTAGATGAGAATAGGCAGGTCAAGCTTTGTAAAGAACCTTATAAGGGCTTTTCTTCTATAGAAGGGGAGTAGGGAGCCTATTCACCAAGTGAACAGGATGAGCAAAAGCATGGGACAAGAATTCCAAGGGTAATGAAGCCTGTAACAGTCCGGTTTAGACCCTAGTCGGAACAGTAGTTTCTGGACCACAAATTTGAGTCAGTAAAAAATATTTTAATATTATTTTCTATACCTTTGATATGTGACTAAGCATGTGTGAAAACCTCGTATGAAAATTTAATCATTTGTGTGTTTAATTTGACAAAAGGATTAAGTCGCATAAAGTGTTAAAGTGGCTATTTGATGTGGCTTTTAAAAGTGGAGGCCTTATGAGGCAATTATGCCAATATTTAGATAGTGGATAGTTGTTGGACTAATCTAACCTTGATAAATATATGTATCAAATGTTATTTGATAAAGGGTAAATTAGTAAAATATGTGTTAATGTTATAATAATAAAACAAAAAGATGAAAGTGATCATCTTTTATTCATTCATCTAGCCGAAAACTAAAAGAAAGAAGTAAGGGTTTGAGTTTTACACATTCGGCTACTTTAAGGCTTAAATCAAAGGTATGTTTTACTTCGGTTTTTGATAATTTTTATGTTTTTGCAATCGTTGCTTCGTATGCTATAAAACCCATGTTGTAATTTGAAGAATTGATGATGTTTGTGAGATGTGCCATTGATGAAATTGTGAGCTTTGTGATGAGTATTGGTGTTAAATGAAAGACATGTGTTTAATGAACATGTTTTATTCTTAAATTTTGGATGAATTTAGCTAATTAGGGCTAAATTATAAAAATAATATTTTAGAGGACTAAATTGTAAATTTGATGAGAAATATGGACTTGTATGGTTCCTAGGGAATTTCGGCTATACATGTGTGTAAATAAATTTTGTATATTTGATGTTTTGAGAAAAATAGACTAAATTGAGAAAATGTGAAAATGTAAGAGCTAATTTGAAAATTACTCTAAATATGTGTATTTGGATTGAATTGATTGAGTTGTTGAATAAATGGATCAAATTTGAATATGTATAGATCAAGAACCGAAGAAAATGGACTTAGATCGTGGGAAATCGAAAGTAATCGAGTAGCCGTATCCGTTTCCGTTAATCGAATCTGAGGTAACTCGATATACAAATAAATGTATTTGAATTGAATTATTTGTGAACATATGGATTTGAATTGGTATGAATATCCATTGAGATGGAATGTATGTGAAAGTTAGCAAATAAGTCGACAAGTTGTATAAGTCCGAGAAGTCCCGTCTGAACCTAGGAATAGATAGGATTAACTATGTTATGACATAGGTGTCTATTATCTGATATCATGTAAGACCACGTCTGGGACGTTGGCATTGATTTGAGATTTCGTGTAAGACTACGTCTGGGACGTTGGCACCGATATGAGATTTACGTGTAAGACCATATATGGGACATTGGCATCGTATTTGATTCGTGTAAGACCTTGTCTGGGATAGTGGCATCGATATCTGACTACATGTAAGACCTTGTCTGGGATATTGGCATTTTATGACTATTCTGAGCACTCTGAGTATCCTATTAGATTCCGAACGGTTCAACAGGCAAGTCTGAGAAATGAACGACTATGTGATTTGAATATTTGTTTCAGGTACGTTTGAAAAGTACACTCTGTGTGTATGAAAGGTAAGTTCCTATATGAACTTACTAAGGTGAATATGTGTATTGAAATGATGATATATTATATGAATATAAGCTTGGAAGAACTATTAATGTCATTGTATTAATATGATTATGAGCATGATATGATAAGTTTATTTGTATATGGCTTACTAAGCTTTTGAAAGCTTACTTTGTATGTGTTTCCTCTATTTTGTAGATCGTCAAAGCTACTAAAGGCTCGGGGATTGTCGAGGATCATTATCATACTACTCAAACTTATTTTGGTACTTTAAAAATGTGTATATAGCTAAATATGGCATGTATAGGCTAGTCATTTTGTTATAAGTTTGAAATATGTGTAAATAGCCATGAGATGTGGCTAGATAAATGTTGATAATATGCATAAGTGAATTTGATATATGATGCATGGTTTGGTATGGTTTGGTAGCTAATGAAATGGCCAAGGCTATGGTAAGCACATGAATGCATTATGAGTAAGTATGTTTGAGCCAAGAAATGATCAAATGAAAGGTGAAAATGTGGATGTATTATGCTTAGATGTATATGTGCTTCAGTTGTGCAATTTGGTATATTTGGAATCAAGATTGGATACAAAGCTTTGTTTATTAGCTTGACATGTTTTTTGGATGTCAATTGTGCATGAAATGAATTGGTATATCTCTTGTAGGGTTGATCCAAATGTGGGTGGCATTTTGGCCTTGCAAATGGCATGTTTTGCATACAGTGGTGGAACAGGCGTGCCTAGTGGCCGTGTTAATAAGTTAGTATTTAACCTAAGTGTACACGGCCATGGCATACGGGCGTGCCTGGTAGCCATGTGAATAAGTCAGTAGCTAGCATATGTGTACATGGCCATGGCACACGGGCGTGTCTGGTAGCCATGTGGATAAGTCAGTATACAAGCTTTGTTTTGGCACGGCCAAGACACATGGGTGTGTCTGATAGCAGTGGAAGGCACACGACCTGCCCAGACGAGCATGTGGCCTTTGTAACTTGGAAAAAGTTTTAAATTTTTGAGAAATCTTGTATGTATTCAGTTTAGTCCTGACCCTATTCTAAAGCATGATTAAGGTCTCACTGACCTATAGAAGGGACACGTTGATTGTGATTGATGACTCATATTATGAAATGTCTGTAAAAGTTTCTAATCTGTCCAGTAACACTTTTAACCCTAATCCGATGATGGATACGGGTTAGGGGTGTTACAATGCCTGTGCGAGAAGTGTCAACCCCATGTTAACGAGGTGTCGATGCTTCCTTTCAACCACCCCGTTCTTGCTAGGAAGTGTAGGGACAAGTGACCCGATGTTGAATACCAAGTCGAGACAAATCCTTGGACACAGACCTATATTCACCCCCAATTAGTTTGAAGCCTCTTAATAGAGCAGCCAAATTGAACTTGAACCATTACATGAAAATGGAGAAAACACTTAAAGAACTTTGACTTAGACTGTAGGAAATACACCCAGGTGTACCTGCTATGCATGTCCACAAAGGAAACATAATATTGATTTTAGATGAGTAGGGCCCCAAACATCAGATTCCACTAATTCAAAAGGCAACGAGTATAAGGTTTTCAATAGACTGAAGGGCAGTTTATGAGCTTTGCCTAACTGGCAAGCTGAATAAATGGTAG
Source organism: Gossypium rotundifolium (assembly GCA_025506655.1). NCBI lineage: Eukaryota > Viridiplantae > Streptophyta > Magnoliopsida > Malvales > Malvaceae > Gossypium > Gossypium rotundifolium. The sequence goes on along the minus strand of CP106732.1, from coordinate 153,605,530 downwards.
ATAGAGTGCTACGTCTGAAAGGAACATTACAACTACGCAAAACATTAATAAGAACATAGGTACATGGATGACCTAGTCGACTATGCCACAATGTAGGGGAAGGCACAAGTTGAGTTGTGTATAATAACGTCGAACTGGGCTGAGAAGATGCACCATGTTTGCTGGAGATTGGATTAGAGGTATCAAACTTGTAGAGACCATTATGTATACGGCCCACTAAGAGGGTTTTCCTGGTTTAAATATCCTTCACAAAGCAAAGCAATGGGTGAAATTCAAAATAGATAGCATTATCTTTGGCAAATTGGCTAACTGATATCAAGTTCTTGCACACAATGGGGACATGTAGTACATTCTTTAGGCGGAAAAGCCTAGAACCAGCCTGCATACTGGATGAGTCTATGTTGGCAATCGAAACAGAAGCACCGTTACCCATAGAAACTTGCCTCGTACTGTATAAGGAGAAACTATTGAGAGATTGTCTATGTCAGGGGTGATGTGAGTAGTTGCCCCAGAATCTGAATACCAGGCCTGATCATGAGTGGTAGAGGAAGGCTATCGAGGAGAGGGATGAGAGAAGGAGATGGTAAATTGATATGAATGACTACAAGCAGGAAACATATAAGAACAAGAAGTTACAGTAGAGGAACCTCCCTGATCGTGGATTTTATGGTAATTAACTGTCATCGAATGGTTGGGACTAGCACCTGAAAATGTTTCATCAAATCGATGATAGCATGCCTGAACTAAGTGGCCGATTTTGCCATATAACTGGCATTGCGGTCTAGATCGTGGCCAACTTATACCATTTCCACGAGCCCTGCCATAAGACCAACCCCGGCCTTGCCCTCTGTGGCCATGTTTATACTCTTGATGACAACAGGTAGGATCATTAGTGTGTTTAGAATTCACATTACTATCCTGCTTCTGGTGGGACGCCAGATTAGCTTGCAAGGGTACCTAGTCAGAGAAGCCAACTGTCATGTTTCACAATCAAGAAGCATCTTTGTTAACAACTCAAGAGACATTGGTGTGGCAGAGGCAACCACACGAACAGATTCATACTCCAGTGAAAGACCAGCCAGTATGATGCGTACTTGTTCTTGCTCCGTGACCATACTACCACCAACATTGAGACTATTGCTGAGATTTTTCACCTTAGTCAAATACTCTTTAACAGGAAGACTTCCTTTCTTGAGAGAGTACAATGCAAGGCGCACGCTTGATAGTTTGACGTTGGATTTTACCCCAAATCTCCTTTTAATTCCAGTCCAAATGTCAAAACTGGTCTTGGCCGATGTGAGATGGACCAGAACTTCATCTGTGACTGTGGAAAGCAACCAAGAAGCTAAGAATTTATCCTACTTTTTATGGATCAGAAACGAAGGGTTATCAACATATTGTCCGTCAAGATCATAGCCTTCAAGAATCAACAAGATCTGATGTTTCCATAACAAGAAGTTGTGCTCCCCTAGTTTGATTGTAACAGCCTGATTCTGACCCTAATCAAAACAGTGGTTTTGGGACCACAAATCCGAGATAATAGGATATTTTTATATTATATTTGGTGTCTATGATATATGAGTGAGCATGTGCAAAAATTTCGTGAATTAATTTGCCCGTTTGTATGTTTAATTTAAGGAAAAAAACTAAATCGCATAAGTGGTAAAAGTAGTCTTTTATTTAATTGAGTGGTTTAATTGATTTATCTTCTTTTATATGTGGAATTAAGTTGTAAATTAACCAATTAGCATGTTAGTGGACAGCATTTGGCTTTAATTTTATATTAATATGTTTTTATATACATAAAATATAAGTTAAAATGTTATATTATAATAAGTTAATATTATTAAAATAAAGAAACATGTTTTTCTTCATCATTTTTATTTCTTCATCACCGAAACTAAAGAAGAAAGAAAGAACTTAAGCTCTCAAAACATTCGGCCCTTTGCATGCTTGATTAAGGTATGTAATTGAGTTCGATTTTTGAAAAATTTTACGTTTTTGAGATCGTTGCTTCGAATACTATCTGACCCCTGCTAGAATTTTTGACTTTGATGCATGTGTGGTGTTTGGCCATTGATGAAAACTTGTGTTTTGTGATGTTTGGTGATTATATATTAAAGATATGTTTTAGATTAACATGTTCTATATTGAAAATTTTGATGATTTTGAGTAATTAGGACTAAATTGTAAAATTTGTAAATTGAAGGGTTAAAATGTGAAATAAATGGATTGTATGAACATGAGTAACATTCGGCCCTAAAGGAGTGTATTCAAATTTTTCATATTTTTTGTTTTACGCAATAGGGACTAAATTATAAAAATTGTAAATGTCAGGGGTAAAAGCATAAATTTGCTAGATTATGTGTTTTTGGACTAGATTGAATGAAAATATGTTGAATGAGTTTAATTTTTAATTTATTAGATCAAGAACAAAAAGGATCGGGATTGGATCGGAGAAAGGAAAAGATAATCGAATAGTCGGAAAACAAAGTCCATCGATACCCGAGGTAAGTTTTTAAGCAATTGGGTTGAATTGAATTTTAATCTATATTAAGGTGCATATGTTAAATAGAAGTAAGCATGTTAAATTATTTAATGTCGAATGTGACATTGAATAATTTATGTGCTAGCCGAATATAAGGTTGGTATTTATATAAGCTTTGATTTATTTGACTTGAATGAATATATATAATTTGAGAGATAGTTAAATGTGGAATTGTAATGGGTGATGATTGTATTGATTAGGTGAGTATACATGTTCATTGACTATGGCCGAATGTGATGGTGTTTTATAGGAAGAATGGGTTGGCTCGAACATAAACATATATGGGTGTTTATATGTTTTAAATGTAATTATATATGTCTGTATGAATGAGGAGAAGATTGGGTTAATGAGCACTATGTGTGCGAACTTATACACAGAGCACTAAGTGTGCGAAATTAGTCATTTGGCACTAAGTGTGCAGAATATAATGTAATGGCACTAAGTGTACGATACATTACACGAAATTTGCACTATGTGTGCGCTTTATCAAAGTAACGGCACTAAGTGTGCGATACGTTACATGGTTTTGCACTAAGTGTGCGGGTTTGCAGATTCATTAAGGATATCAGCTAGTGAATTGTGATAAACGAAATGAAATAAACAGGTATGAGATTCATGATAGTTGGATAATTTGCTATTAATGAGGTAAGTTATACTTGCATGTGAAACCAAGGAGAAGGAGAGGTGGTTATTAGTTTTGAGTTCATTTTGATATGGAATAATGATGCATAGTTTAAAATAAAATCTAATAAGGTATGCATGAGTATTTAATTTTGAGACTACTAAATGCGGTAGTTAATGAATGGTGATATGATCTATACTTATGTTTATGAGTTTCGTAGATGATTATGTTAATTTGATTTAAATTATATAAAATCAAATTGTATACTTTACCATTGCTTATAAGTTACTAAGCTACGTTAGCTTACTGTATTTGTGCAATTGAATATTTTAAAGATTTTGAAGACTAAGTTCGAGCTCAGGGATCATCGTCAAAGTCAATCACACTATCAACTATCTTTAGTACCCTATTTATAAGTTGATCTTTTGGAACTATGGCATGTATAGGCTTTATTACTCTTTTGAGTTATTTTGAATATGATGTATAATAAAAAAATTCCATGTGAAAATGGCTTTACATCTATGTTTGGGGTTTGAGTTGGTTATAAATATCTGATCATGATGATAATGTTTGCATATATTCGGTTTAGTTGTAAGTTTATTTCGAAAGTTATTCCTTCATATTTCATATATGTTGTAACACCCCAAACTCGGCCCACGAGTCCTGACCGGATCTGGTATGTCACGGAGTAAAATAATTTAAGTCCTTCTGAAAGTTTGGTGAAAACTTGGTAAAATTTGGCTAAGGTATGAAAACGGGGTTTGAAAACTTAGTTGGGCTTTTATAAATTCAGTTGGGCTGATAAACCCTTTTGAAAACATTTGATCATGTAGCATTTTAAAATCATCTGAGTTATTGGTGACTTGGTAAATTTTTGTTACCCGATGGTAACATCAAAAAAAAACCCGTAGAAGTTTATTAAGTTTGAAAAATTACTTTTAACCGGTTCACTTATCATTTAGAAACTTCATTTGTAACATAACATAAGTAAAATAAATTAACATCCAAATATTAAATAGCGGCCTTATTACAATCCCAAAATGAAAGCCTTAAAAAAAATAAATAAGATTAACTAAAACATAGTAATTTCAAATCCAATGATGGCATGGCCGCCTCGAGTCCTCTCCGACTCCATCTCATGATCTACTCATCCGCAAAATGGTAATGGAAGGGTGAGTCACCAAGACTCAATGTGTAAATCCCCACCGGAAAATGCATCTCATACACAATTTATTAATAAACATGCACATGCAACCCAACCTAACCATCCATACTCCTTAACTACCCCGTGTGGTCAAAACCACTGGTGGTCAAAACCACTGATGACTTAGAGTCACAAATCAAATGATGGGGCCAACCCATAGTGTGGTCAAAACCACTGATGACCATAGGTCACAATATGTCAAGTGTGGTCAAAACCACTGGTGGTACCATACCACTGGGACTTAGTCGCAAATAATCAGTCGATGTGGTCAAAACCACTGATGACCATGGGTCACAAATAATCTGATGGGGCCAACCCATCTTGTGGTCAAAACCACTGACGACAGTCCATAAAATCATCCCCCTCCTCTCATCAACCCCACCATCACATGCTTATACATCAATTATCATATTTCATGTCATAGCATTTAATATCATGTGATGGCATGCAAATCGTATATAAAAAAAAACACAAGTTAGGGGACTTACCCAGAAACCATGATTTTGCCACAAGCTAATCACAACCAAAAGATTAAAGGCAAACAATTAAGTCATGTAAATTAATAAAGTGTGTAGTGAGTTTTTACACACCTGTTTCTACCACGAATCCTAGATCCCGAAGATCCGATCTACAACGCTAGATCTCTTAACCTATAATCGGCCAACAACATAATTAGGGACATTAGGCCTATTCGGCCATGTTAATAACCCCGAAGGATCTCTTGTACCAAAAATATGGCCTTTGGCCGAATGTACTTATCTCCACCAAACTTACCGAAATCTCAAATTTGCCACTTGAGTCTTCAAGATCCCTACCAAAACACATGTTAAGAATCGACTTGTACAATCACACATAATCAAAGCCTATGGCCGAATGTCACTTACCTCCTTACCTTGGGGAATCAAATCCCGAAAGATCTCCTTACTCCTTTAATGTTATCCTCTATTGACTACAAAACAAAGCATGAATCCAAGGTCTTAATAAGGTTCAGCCAACCCAAAAATACATGGTTGAGCCTCAAGGTTTCAGCTGGCCATAATAATTAAAGAATTAACTTAGAGAGATCCCTTACCACACTTATGAAAATCGGCAACACCTTAGTTAGGGAGGTGAGATTCGGCCTAAGCACAAGATGGAGGCTGGAATTTGAGAAGAAGAAAGGGTGTATTGGCTAAGAAGGAACAAGAGAAGCTGGAAATTTTTTGAAGAATTTTTGCTAAAGATCAAGGGAGAATTCGGCAGCACAATGAAGAGAGAAAAACAAGAAAGGAACTTGATGGATTTTAACACTTCTTTGCTGTAACAAAATCAAATATGGACAACCCCCAAGGGGTCCAAATTTCGGCAAACACCCTCTTGTTGGTGATAAATTCCAGCCTCTAATTATCACAAATAAAACATGATTTATCTTACTTTCTATCCCTTAATCTCTCTTTAACAAATTAAATGAAATTTAACTACTAATACTTCTCCCTTCCAGCCAAATAAGTGAAAAAAAATAAGCCTTATCTTTATCATTTAAAGAGTCCAAGTAGCAGCCATCACCCCCTCCTTCACGCCAGCAGCAAAAAGAAAAAAAATAAAACCAAAGTGCTGCTTCTTTGATCGAACCAACGACCTTACGCCCCAGCCCTCTCTTCCAACGTCCCTAGCCACTTCTCCCATTAGACTTTCATGTCAATAACCCCTTCATTTATTTATAAGACCTTCTTCTTGGCCCTTTTTCTTTTAACGCAAAAAGCCCAAAATAAAATGCTCCTTGCGTCCCTTGTGTCTCGAACCCGAGACCTGCCACTTCTAAACTCTTAAGTGGCACCCCAAGCCACTCCAACCACCTGGACTTTCATGCTCAAACCTTGCCCAAAATTTCTTTAAAGCCCTCTTCACTTTAACGCCCCAAAAACCCAAAAGAAAAAAAACATTTCCCCCTTGTAACTCCCAAGAATCGAACCCAAGACCTCCCTTGCAAACCCTTAGACGCACCAAGCCAAATGTGCCAAGCCTATTCTTTGTGTCATATTTCTCTCTAAATTTTATTTAAGCCCTATCTCACCTAGCTTCTCTCCTTTAAGCACTTAAAAAGAAATTTCTAATTCCAAATCTGACCTAATTCGGGGTTATATCAAGACCCTAAATATGCTTAGAAATCAAAATATTTATTTCTACAAGCACATACATGGAAAATTAATTAAATTACCAACAACCCCTAATTTAGGGTGTTACAGTTCTACCCCCTTAAAAATAATTTCGTCCTCGAAATTACTTGCTAACGAATAGTCGTACATCTTAACTCACCGTACTACGCTTATGCTACGCACTCTGATCTTAATAAAACTATCTTACTTCCTAGGCACAATCTCTAAGTTCACAACCAAGGTTTCAGGCACTTCTCTAGTAAAACAAGAAAACTCTACAATAATCAAAGCAATTAAGGGTATTTCTGAAATAAGGAACATACCCGTTGTCACATCTGGCACATCTTCCTCCTTGCGACAGCCAACTGCATAAACCAACCTTGGTTGCCTCGCCTCTGCACCTTCAGCACCTCGGCCACGCCCGTTACCATTTCCATTACCCCTAACTACACCTCAACCCCTTTATGGTTGTTGGTTATCTTTCCTATTCGGTGCATGATCCTGACCTTCTGATCTCAGTCTAGCTTCTTTTTTCGGATAGTCTCCAACTCGATGCTCCAAGGACCCACACTCAAAGCATCCCCGATTGCCATTTCAACATTCCCCCATCTGAGACTTGCCACGCCGAGCACACCGGGGCGGCCATTGAGGATTAGCAGCAGCGGCAGGCCTAGTAGCTTGATCTGACCCATCAAACCTTGTCCTCTTCTGCTCATTATCTGAGAACCTTGAAGGTCCCGAGCTCCTCTTATTCCAATTTCGATCTTGGTTCCGTCTTACCGACTGTCTTACCCCTTTAGCAACTTTAGACTTCTCCACAAGGACAGCGAACTCTCATTCTTGTTATGGAGCTATCATCATCCTCAGCTCATCCCTCAGCCCGTCTTCAAATCTCACACAGCGTTCATGCTCGGTACCCACAATACCACGAGCATACCTACTCAACTGAAAAAACTCGACCTCATATTCCGCCACCGTCTTATTGCCTTGAACCAGGTTCAAGAAAGCCTTTCGCTGTGCATCCACGTAACTAGTTCCGATATATTTCTTTTGATAAGCCTCTCTGAAGAATTCCCAGGTGAGATTTTCTACCACAGTTCCATCCCTTACAGTGAGCCACCACTGATATGACTCATCTCGAAGCAAAGAAATTATACCCTTCAACTTCTCCTCAGGTGTGAAATCCAAGTCCCCTATAATCCTTTCAGTGGATTCCAACCAATACTCCGCCGCACTGGGCGCCACTCCGAAAACTCCTCTGAATACTTCTGCTCCATTAGTCCGAAGTCGTTTAACCACGATTTACGGGCTCTTGCACACTTTTGTCTCAAAGAACCTGCTTCCAAAACCCGCAACCTGACTTGAGATACGACATCGATTACCACCGTCGATCTTGAAATTCGGGCCACGGTAGATCCCAGTATCTCATTTCCAGACCCGTGACCAGACCTTGCTAGTTCAGACAAGGTCATCCTACCTCTACCACGACCACGCGACGGACGTCCACGACCTCTTGAACTCATTCTAACGATTGCGTTTATCTGTTTAAGAATTTTATGTATTAGTACATGTTTCACTAGATTATCCGCGAAGGAATTTTATGATAAGAGTTTTAAGAGTGGTTCTTTCGCAATCATACATGCACACAATTTTCCATTCATCCATTCAAAGAGACGTTGATTTCGTTGTGATTATTTTTCCACTACCCGAGGGTATTGTCGTAATTTGTCCTACAGGGGTATTTTTGAAAAAAATTCAAAAATAAAGGCTTTCGGATGATTTTGTCATAAAGTATTTTGGAACTCTAAATTTCCCGGGGTATTTTGAAAAATTTTGATTTTCGGGGGTATTTTGGTAATTTTGAAGTTCAGGGGCATTTTGGTAATTTTTCACAAATCGGGGTGAATTTATAAAGTTTAGGAAATCAGAGATATTTCAAAAGTTGTAAAACTTTGGGGGTTCTTCTTAAGAATTTATTTTCCAGGTTGATAGTGTTGCAAAAGTTTTGAAAACCAGGGTCATTTTGGTAACTTTGTAGGTTAGGGGAAATTTTGTAATTTTCTAAAATCATAACGTTTTTGGAATCTAAGGTTTTTGGGCACTTTTTATGTGATGAAATTTTTGATTAAAAATCGTGGGTATTTTGGAATTTCATAATTCAAGGGCGTTTTCGTAATTTTACCCTAAAGGTATTTTAGTAATTTCACATAATCAGGGTGTTTTCATAAAATGATTTCCAAAAATTGGATTCTAAGTGGTTTCACAAAAGAAGGATATTTTGAAAATTTCTATTTGAAAATTTTTCATATGGAGGGTATTTTGGTAGTTTACAAGCCAGGGGTATTTTAGTCATTTTTTTAAACAAGATTTTAATTATTTTCAAAAACAAAACGGCTAGTCCCTTTCGGGTTCTAGTTATCGAGTTTAGCCTGTGAGTGTGTCGTCTCAACTAGGATGAACCGTTACTACGCACCACTGTAGGATTTGAGTGAGTAGGAGGTGAGTCACTAGATCGCTTAAATACTGTGCCCCACCGAATCCAATCCTGACATGCGTATAACGATTGCCACATCCTTTGCTCGGTGACAACCCACAAGGTTGTTTAGGTAATTATTAAATCTTATGCATAGCTGGGGTATGCTAGCCCTAGGGTTCAACAAATTCTATTCTAATAGTCTACGTTCCCAATTTTACCCTTCTACCCTCATCAAAGATTCACAAAAATGGATAGAAGTACTTACATGGGCGAATTGGTGCCGGAGACTGGGTGCCATCTCGTTTCAAGCCAAAACAATTTCTCAAAACATCATAATAAGGCCTACTAACAAAAACAAAACATTTTGGGCCTTGGGCCCCCCACAGCCGAGTTTTGAACTGGGCTCTGATACCAAAGTGTAACACCCCAAACCTGGCCCATGAGTCCTGACCGGATCCGGTATGTCACGAGTACAATAATTTAAGTCCTTTTGAAAGTTTGGTGAAAACTTGGTAAAATTTGGCTAAGGTATGAAAACGGGGTTTGAAAACTTAGTTGGGCTGATAAACCCTTTTGAAAACATTTGATCATGTAGCATTTTAAAATCATCGAGTTATTGGTGACTTGGTAAATTTTTGTTACCGATGGTAACATCAAAAAAAAAACCCGTAGAAGTTTATTAAGTTTAAAAATTTACTTTTAACCGGTTCACTTATCATTTAGAAACTTCATTTGTAACATAACATAAGTAAAATAAATTAACATCCAAATATTAAATAGCGGCCTTATTACAATCCCAAAATAAAAGACTTAAAAAAAATAAATAAGATTAACTAAAACATAGTAATTTCAAATCCAATGATGGCATGGCCGCCTCGAGTCCTCTCCGGCTCCATCTCCGCGATCTACTCATCTGCAAAATGATAATGGAAGAGGTGAGTCACCAAGACTCAGTGTGTAAATCCCCCACCTGGAAAATGCATCTCATACACAATTTATTAATAAACATGCACATGCAACCCAACCTAACCATCCATACTCCTTAACTACCCCGTGTGGTCAAAACCACTGGTGGTCAAAACCACTGATGACTTAGAGTCACAAATCAAATGATGGGGCCAACCCATCGTGTGGTCAAAACCACTGATGACCATAGGTCACAATATGTCAAGTATGGTCAAAACCACTGGTGGTACCAAACCACTGGGACTTAGTCGCAAATAATCAGTCGATGTGGTCAAAACTACTGATGACCATGGGTCACAAATAATCTGATGGGGCCAACCCATCTTGTGGTCAAAACCACTGATGACAGTCCATAAAATCATCCCCCTCCTCTCATCAACCCCACCATCACATGCTTATACATCAATTATCATATTTCATGTCATAGCATTTAATATCATGTGATGGCATGAAAATCGTATATAAAAAAAACACAAGTTAGGGGACTTACCCGGAAACCATGATTATGCCACAAGCTAATCACAGCCAAAAGATTAAAGGCAAACAATTAAGTCATGTAAATTAATAAAGTGTGTAGTAAGTTTTTACACACCTATTTCTACCACGAATCCTAGATCCCGAAGATCCGATCTACAACGCTAGATCTCTTAACCTATAATCGGCCAACAACATAATTAGGGACATTAGGCCTATTCGGCCATGTTAATAACCCCGAAGGATCTCTTGTACCAAAAATATGGCCTTTGGCCGAATGTACTTAACCTCCACCAAACTTACCGAAATCTCGAATTTGTCACTTGAATCTTCAAGATCCCTACCAAAACACATGTTAAGAATCGACTTGTACAATCACACATAATCAAGGCCTATGGCCGAATGTCACTTACCTCCTTACCTTGGGGAATCAAATCCCGAAAGATCTCCTTACTCCTTTAATGTTATCCTCTCTTGACTACAAAACAAAGCATGAATCCAAGGTCTTAATAAGGTTCTACCAACCCAAAATACATGGTTGAGCCTCAAGGTTTCGGCTGGCCATAATAATTAAAGAATTAACTTAGAGAGATCCCTTACCACACTTATGAAAATCGGCAGCACCTTAGTTAGGGAGGTGAGATTCGGCCTAAGCACAAGATGGAGGGCTAGAATTTGAGAAGAAGAAAGGGTGTATTCGGCTAAGAAGGAACAAGAGAAGCTGGAAATTTTTTAAAGAATTTTGCTAAAGATCAAGGAGAATTTAAGAAGACAATGAAGAGAAAAAACAAGAAAGGAACTTGATGGATTTTGATACTTCTTTGCTGTAACAAAATCAAATATGGACAGCCCCCAAAGAGTCCAAATTTCGACAAACACCCTCTTGTTGGTTATAAATTCCAGCCTCTAATTATCACAAATAAAACATGATTTATCTTACTTTCTATCCCTTAATCTCTCTTTAACAAATTAAATGAAATTTAACTGCTAATACTACTCCTTCCAGCCAAATAAGTGAAAAAAAATAAGCCTTATCTTTATCATTTAAAGAGTCCAAGTAGCGACCATCACCCCTCCTTCACGCCAAAGAAGAAAAGAAAAAATAAAACCAAAGTCTTCGCTTCTTTGATTCGAACCAACGACCTCATGACCCTCTCTTCCAACGTCCCTAGCCACTTCTCCCATTAGACTTTCATGTCAAATAACCCTTCATTTATTTATAAGACCTTCTTCTTGGCCCTTTTTCTTTTAACGCAAAAAGCCCAAAATAAAATGCTCCTGCGTCCCTTGTGTCTCGAACCCAAGACCTGCCACTTCTAAACTCTTAAGTAGCGCCCCAAGCCACTCCAACCACCGGACTTTCATGCTCAAACCTTGCAGAAATTTCTTTAAAGCCCTCTTCACTTCAACGCCTAAAACCCAAAAGAAAAAAACATTTCCCTTGTAACGCCCAAGAATTGAACCCAAGACCTCCTTGCAAACCCTTAGGCGCCAAGCCAAATGTGCCAAGCCCATTCTTTGTGTCATATTTCTCTCTAAATTTTATTTAAGCCCGATCTCACCTAGTTTCCCTCCTTTAAGCACTTAAAAAGAAATTTTTAATTCCAAATTCGACCTAATTTGGGGTTATGTCAAGACCCTAAATATGCTTAGAAATCAAAATAATTATTTCTACAAGCACATACATGGAAAATTAATTAAATTACGAACAACCCCTAATTTAGGGTGTTACATATGTCATATATGTGAATGCATGAATAAGGTTTTGAGTAAGACATATAGTATATTAAGGTAGTTGGATGAACTTATGCACAATTATATGTATGTACCGAAATGTCAAGTTATGAAATGACTATGTCTTACTCTATATGTATAAGCTAACTTTTGTTTGGTTCGTTTTAAAGTTGTATATATATTAAGCCATACGAAAGTGGCTAGACCATTATGTTTAATCTTGATTTATTATGTTTTTGGCTAAATGTTTGAGTACTTGGTTTTGATGATTCGACTTTATATATATATATATATATATATATTTGGTATAGAGCATAACTTGTATGATTGGTATCTTGATCATATGTTTTGTTTGGTTTTGCCGTAAATGACTCATGATCTAGTTCATAATAGTATATGTGCATATATCATAATGGCTAATGTAATGAGTTGGTCGAATAAAGACAAGTTGATATGTTATTTGGAATTGCTATTATGTTAATAAACTAGGTGTACTATGAGTTTATTAATCATAACTGAAAATGATAATTGGCATAATAGCATGATAATATGGTCATTTGCGAATGATCTTGTAGGTAGAGAATAGGTATGCTTAGTCATTAATAAATATGTTATGTATGTTTGTTCATATTAACAATATTTAACGCCGCATATGGTACTGGCTATTAAACTCATGTTTTATATATATGTATAATAAGATATTCGGCATGGCTTTAAAATATGTAAATTAACTTGTAAATATGGTAAATGTTTGAAATGAATTCAATTGAACTCTGATATATGATTTCTATATTTAGATAACAAAATGTTATTTTTATAGATATTTGCAAATGAGATCTATATGATTATGTGAATGTATGAAAGTTGTGTTTCCTTTGGTAATACCTCGTAACCCTAATTTAGTGATAGATACGGGTTAGGGTGTTACATTTGATTGGTATTAGAGCTACGGTTTAGTCGATTCTCAGACTAACGTAGTGCATGTGAGTCTAGCTATACATGCCATAGATATACTATGATAGCGTGATGACTTCTGACAGTGAAATGTGTTCTCTTCTTTTGTATAGTAAATTTCAGACCAATCTGGTTGTTCAACAACCTCCGAATCTGAATACTCCACCTATAGTACTGGGGGTACCCCCGATCGTTAATCTTGAGAGAATAAATAAGCCTCCGATCGATAGAATTAGAAAACACGGGGCTCAAGAGTTTAGAGCTGAAGATGATGATGATGCTGAAAGAGCTGAATTTTGGCTCGATAATATAATTCATGTTTTTGATGAACTCTCTTGTACACCTGATGAGTGCCTGAGATGTGCTATATCTTTATTATGGAATTCTGCCTACTATTGGTGGAACACTCTCGTATCAGTTGTTCTAAAGGAACGAGTTACTTGGGACTTCTTTCAGACAGAGTTTCGCAAGAAATACATCAGCCAGCAATTCATAGATTCGAAACGCAAGGAATTTCTCGAGCTTAAACAGGGTCGTATGACCGTATCTGAGTATGAGCGTAAGTTTGTGAGACTTAGCCAATACGCCCGTGAGTGTGTTTCGTCTGAAGCTACTATGTGCAGAAGATTTGAAGAAGGGTTAAACGAAGATATAAAACTACTGGTTGGCATACTTGAAATAAATGAGTTCGTGGTACTTGTTGACCGAGCTTATAAAGCCGAAGAGCTGGGGAAAGAAAAACGGAAAGCTGAGTTTGAAGCTAGAGATTTTCGTAAGAGATCAGCGAGTAAATTTCCTCAAATGTCATCAAAGAAGTTCAAAAATGATAGTAGTTGATCCAAAGCTAATACAGGGATCTCTATACGAGAACGACCACCAGTGAGTTCACGAGCTATCTCGATTGCTAGTGTCGATAATACTCGACCGAATAAGCCCGAGTGTCAACAGTGTGGTAGGCAGCATTTTGGTAAATGTTGGGGTAAATCTAACAACCGAGCTTGCTACAAGTTTGGTTCGCAAGATCATTTTATTCGGGATTGCTCGGGGATAGTTGAAAAAGACAATGCTCAGAGTGCAAGACCGAGCAATACTGCAACTAGAGGTAGACCACCTCGCAATGTGGGAGGTAAGAACGGCACTCAGAGAGGGACTTCGGATACAGCTATTCGATCAGAGGCTCGTGTGCCAGCTAGAGCCTATGCCATTCATGCCCAAAAGGAGGCTTCATCTCCAGATGTCATTATCGGTATATTCACTCTCTTTAATACTAGTGTAATTGCTCTGATTAATCCCAGTTCAACCCATTCCTATGTGTGTGAAACATTAGTATCCAGCAAGACTCTACCTGTTGAGTCTACTGAGTTTGTGATTTGGGTTTCGAATCCCCTGGGCCGGTGTGTGCTAGTTGATAGAGTGTGCAAGAATCGCCCTTTGATGATTCGAAATTCATGTTTTCTGGCTGATTTGATGTTACTACCATTTGATGAGTTTGATATTATCCTTGGTATGGATTGATTAACCGTGCACGATGCAGTAGTGAATTGTAGACGAAAGACTATTGATCTACGGTGTCAAAATAATGAGATAATTCGAATTGAATTTGCGAATTTGAATGGGCTACCAGCAGTGATATCTTCGATGTTGGCTCGACAGTATTTGAGAAAGGGTTGCGAAGCTTACTTTGCTTACGTGATCGATAGTAAAGTGACCAAAAAGAAGATTGAATCTGTACCAGTTGTATGTGAGTATCTGGATGTGTTCTTGAAGGAATTGTCGGGATTGCCACCTGTTCGGGAGGTAGAGTTTGGTGAGTTAGTGCCAGGGACGACTCCGATTCGATAGCTCCATATAGAATGGCACCGACTGAATTAAAAGACTTAAAAGCTCAGTTGCAAGAATTGACAGATCGAGGTTTTGCTCGACCGAGTTTCTCTCCCTGGGGTGCGCCAGTTCTATTTGTAAAAAAGAAGGATGAAACTTTGAGAATGTGTATCGACTACCGACAACTCAATAAAGTGACCATAAAGAATAAATATTTGTTGCCTTGTATTGATGATTTATTTTATCAGCTAAAGGGAACCTCAGAATTTTCGAAGATCGATCTGAGATCATGTTATTATCAGCTGCGAGTTAGAGACTCAGATGTACCTAAGACCGCCTTTCGGACTAGATACGACCATTACAAGTTTCTAGTGATGCCGTTCGGACTCACTAATGCCCCTGCTGTTTTCATGGATTTGATGAATCGGGTATTTAGACAGTATCTGGATCGGTTTGTGGTTGTATTCATAGATGATAGTTTGATCTATTCGCATGACGAAACCAAGCATACCGAACACTTAAGACTTGTGTTACAGATTTTGCATGATAAGCAGTTATACGCGAAATTCAGCAAATGTGAGTTTTGGTTAAATGAAGTCAATTTTCTGGGGCATGTTGTTTCATCATCAGGTATTCAGGTTGATCCGAGTAAAATCTCAGCTATACTTGATTGGCAAACCCCGCGAAATGTTTCTGAAGTTCAGAGTTTTTTGGGACTTGCCGATTACTATAGACGTTTTGTGAAAGGATTTTTAATGATTGCAGCTCCGATGGCAAAGCTGTTACAGAAAGATGTTAAATTCGAGTGGACAGAGAGGTTCCAGAAGAGTTTTGATCAGTTGAAAACATTATTAATAAGCTCCAGTGCTTGTTCAGCCAGAGTCGGGTAAAGAGTTCGTTATCTTTAACGATGCATCCTTAAATGGGTTGGGCTGTGTTTTGATGCAGGAGGGTAAAGTTGTAGCCTACGCTTCGAGACAGTTGAAACCGCATGAAAAGAACTATTCGACGCATGATCTCGAGTTAGCTACCATAGTTTCCGCTTTGAAAATATGGCGTCACTATCTATTTGGTGAAAAATGTCATGTCTATTCTGATCACAAGAGTCTAAAATACTTAATGACTCAAAAGGATCTGAATTTGAGACAACTACGATGGTTGGAACTGCTAAAAGATTACAAACTAGTGATTGATTATCACCCGGAAGTCTACATGCAATAAATACGAATTTAGCTATGACCGATGACGGTGCGATTATTGCAGAGTTGAAAACCAGACCGTTATTCGTTCAACAGATTTGCGAAGCTCAAAAGGTTGATAATGATTTATTAGCAAAAAGGAATCATTGTGACTCAAATCTTGATTCGAATTTGATTGATCTTGAGGATGCTTATGGTTCAGAAACCGAATGTGTGTGCCAAAAGATCCTGAATTGATTCAGATGATTTGTAATGAAGCTCATAATAGTAGATTGACTATTCACCCAGGTAGCACAAAGATGTATAATAATTTGAGACAACATTACTGATGGCACGGTATGAAACGAGATATTTCAGACTTTGTGTTTAAATGTTTAATATGTCAACAAGTAAAAGCCGAGCACCAGGTGCTATCCGGATTACTTCAGCCGATTATGATACCTGAGTGGAAATGGGATCGAGTCACAATGGATTTCATAGCCGGGTTACCGCTGACGCCGAGCAAGAAAGATGCAATTTGGGTTATTGTTGATAGATTGACGAAATTAGCCCATTTTATTCCGGTACGTACGGATTTCTCGCTTGATAAGTTAGCTGAATTGTACATTTCTTAGATCGTACGATTGCACGGAGTACCTATTTCTATTGTTTGGGATAGAGATCCGAGGTTTACATCGCGGTTTTGGAAGAAATTGCAAGATGCTCTAGGTACTAAACTGCACTTCAGTACTGCTTTTCACCCTCAGTCGGATGGTCAATCCAAACGTGTTATTCAAATACTCGAGGATATGTTGAGATGTTGTGTTCTTAAGTTCGAGGGTACGTGGGTACGTGGGAACGATACTTGCCTTTGATTGAATTTGTGTACAATAACAGCTTTCAATCGAGTATCAAAATGGCACCTTATGAAGCTTTGTACGGTCGTAAATGTCGTACACCTTTATATTGGACCGAGCTAAGTGAAACCAAGATACACGGGGTTGATTTAATCAAAGAGACTGAACAGAAAGTAAAAGTGATCCGAGAAAGTTTGAAAGCTGCGTCAAATCGTCAGAAATCATATGCGGACTTGAAACATAAAGATATAGAGTTTCAGGTGGGTGACCCAGTATTTTTGGAAGTATCGCCGTGGAAGAAGATACTTAGATTTGGTCGTATAGGAAAGATGAGTTCGAGATTTATTGGGCCATACGAGGTTATTGAGTGTGTCGGACCAGTTGCGTACAGGTTGATGTTGCCATTTATGTTGGACAAGATCCATAATGTTTTTCATGTATCGACGCTTCGACGATACAGATCCGATCTTTCTCATATGATTAGCCCGTCAGAGATTGAGATTCAGCCTGACTTGACTTATGATGTAACACCCCTAACCCGTGTCCGTCGTCGGATTAGAGTTACGGGCATTACTAACTCAACTATTCCATGCTATGCTATCAACTCATACCCGTCTACAAAATGCTCATTCATCGACCTAACCAAAACCATTTGCAATGATATACATCCAATCCATATGCAGACCAATTACTCATTCAATTCATATCAATCAAATAATCATTAAAACATTAGTTGCATACATGATACTATTCCCATTCGCCTTCTCTATAAATTTAGATTCTACGCCATGTTAAAATCAGCCATCTTGTGTATACACATCAATGGTTATGCTTATATACCCTATTGGATATATCAAG
This sequence comes from Gossypium rotundifolium, assembly GCA_025506655.1. Lineage (NCBI taxonomy): Eukaryota > Viridiplantae > Streptophyta > Magnoliopsida > Malvales > Malvaceae > Gossypium > Gossypium rotundifolium. The sequence goes on along the minus strand of CP106732.1, from coordinate 153,587,703 downwards.
AGATCAAGGATAATATAAAACACTACAAGTACATGATCATATATCCTTTTTGACCTGTACTATTACAATTCCCATATCACATTTGGTACTTGATGATATATATATTATATTTGCTAGAACCTACATGATTTAACTTAGTACCTATCACTTAATACAATTCACTCATAACTTACACAAAAAAATGTAGAATTTAATTTCCATACTAAGATTATATCAAGACCGAACATACATAGATGCTAACAACATGATCAAGCATAACCAATTCATTCCCAAGCATAGAAATATAGCCATTTTCGCATGGCATTTATATATACATTTGCAAAATAACATGTAAACTTGTTCTAGGGAATCTAGCTCATACATGCCATAATATTAAGTTCATTTACAAAAGAGTACCAAAAGTTGATAGTGTGCTTGACTTCGACGGGGATTCTCGAGTTTAAGCTGCGACTTCAAGATCTAAACACCAAGAAATAAACATTCCAAGTAAGCTTAGATAGCTTAGTAAGTTTAAGCAAGAAGGTAAAGTACACAAATATGCATTACATCATTTCTTTAGTTTTTCAAACTAACTATAGAATAATTCAATCTATCAACATGTAGCCAAAACTAATATTCATCAATCCCATATTCATTCAATCCCAAATCAATAATCAAAGTAACCATATAGTCACATGCTTCATAGCTAATTTAAATTAACTTACTTAAATTCGCATCAAAATGATGAACCATTCGCCAAACATACCGACGTCATTATTTACTTTTAATAATTACTTTATTCTTACCTTTTACCGATCTCGCATTTACAAGATTTCGGTAATTATAATTCTGCACACACAGTGCCTCTCGACCGATATCGCATACACGATTGTTTCGGTAGTTAATTTTCGCACACACATTGCCTTTCAACCGATATCACACACACAATTGGTTTCGGTGATTAATTTTCCGCTTTACACGGTGCCTTTCAACCGATATCGCATACACGAGGTTTCGGTGATTAATTTTTCGCACACGGTGCCTTTCAACCGATCTCGCACACAAAATGCTCGGTGAATATATATTTTCGCACATATAGTGCCTTTCGACTCATTTTCTCATCAAAAGTATATATGCATATGATTCCAATTTCATCCATATATATATATATATATACCCCTACAATTAAAAGTTCAAACAACTTCTATCTTTTATCACTTTATATCACATTCGGCCACACTGTATATATATGCTAAAATAACTATTCAATTCCATCACCTATTTCCAATATCTATATTTAACTACTACTACTCAAATCACAATTGTATATCTAAACCAATGCTACCGATTATCACATAGAAATCATCCACATTCAGTTAACATAAATGTTAAACCCCAATCCACATCGAATTCACAATCAAGAGAAACCAATTTCAAATGCTTAATTCAACTAGTCAATATATACACGTACTTACATGCATATAATAGACTCCATTCAATCAATGTATTTTAACATTCCCATGCTTCATTCGGCAATTCCACTAATAATTCATTAGCAAATCGTATACTTCTCATTTTCAAATATTATTCGATTAAACCTAATTGCTATAAACTTACCTTTGAGGTTGATAGATTCGTATTTTTTGGCTATTCGTTGATTTTAGCTTTTCCCCGATCTAGCTCCTTTCCTTTTTGTACTTGATCTAATAAATGTCAAGTAAAGTTCATTCAATTTCATTTTCCATTCAATTTGGTTCAATACTAAAAACTATAAAATTCTACCATTTTACTTTTATAATTTACATATCTTTTAATCAAGTCCTCAAAGCATTAAGACTAAAAAAATCAAGATTCAACAATATTTAATAAGGACGAATACTCCTAGCCCTTTCATCAATTCAATTCTCCTTATTAGCCTCTTAACCCTTTCAAAATTTCATAAAAAAATATAATCTAACACAATTTATTTCTTCATCCCTACTAATAGAATATGCCATTTCAATCCATACATGTTTCAATATATATATATATATATAACCAAACAATTTAACTAAATAAACTTCATACATGCTCACACCAACATTTAGCGAATGTAAAGAGCATCTCTATGCTCAAATTAAATAACCTCCATAGCATTCATACCATTTAAAATCTAATCTCCATTTCATCTAAATCTCTTCCTCAACTCACCTTATATTCATCAACACAACAAACCACAAATGCACCCCCTTGGCCGAATCTAAACATGCTTAATCTTAAAAATTTTCAAATGATTTTGATAGTACTTAAGGTAACCAACTCAATTATGTTATGATTTTCAAAAATAAAGCTTAATTTCTTTACCTTACAAACACATGCAAAGTAGAATGAGGGACCATCCATTTTCTTCTTTTCTTGAAGAAATCGGTGAGGAAGATGAAAGAAAGAGAGAGAAAAATGAATTTTCACATGTTCTTTTATTTTTTTTCAATATAATACATATTATAATATTCTTAAAATATAATAACTAAAATTTTAAAATGCTTAAATGTCTTCCCCCATCATCATTACCGTCCACTACTATGGAATATGAGAAAATTGACATGCAAGTCCTCACATGAAATAAGACAATTCAATTAACCTTTCCAACTTCATACACACCACTTTTACTACTTTAACTATTTGATCCTTTTATTCAATTTAACACATAACATTCAAATATTTAATATTAAATTTTCACACATACTAATTCACATATAATTAACACAGAAAAAATTCTTAAGTTTTTTTTTTATACTCGGATTCGTGGTCCTGAAACCACCTTTCCGATTAGGGTCGTTTTGGACTGTTACAACTCTCCTCCCATTAAGAAATTTTCGTCCCGAAAATCTTACCGATAAAAAGGCGTGGTAACGTCCCTTCATTGATTCTTGGTTTCCCAAGTTGCTTCTTCTACCCCATGCTTATGCCACAAGATTTTAACCAAAGATATTTTCTTGTTTCGCAACTCTTTTTCTTCACGATCTAATATGCGAATTGGTTCTTCTTCATATGTCATATCGGGCTGAATTTCCACTTTAGATAGATTAATCACATGAGAAGGGTCAGATCTGTATCGTCGGAGCATTGACACGTGGAAAACATCATGGATTTTATTTAGTTCATACGGCAACTTTAATTTGTATACAACCGGCCTTATACGCTCCACAACTTCGTGTGGCCCAATAAACCTCGGACTCAGTTTTCCCTTACGACTGAATCTAAGTATCTTTTTCCATGGTGATACCTTTAAAAATACTCGATCACCCACTTGAAATTCTATATCTTTTCGTTTCATATCTGCGTACGACTTTTGGAGATCTGATGCAGATTTCAAACTTTCTCGAATTATTTTAACTTTTTGCTCCGTCTCCCTGATTAAATCAACCCCGTGTATCTTGCCTTCACTTAGTTCAGTCCAGTATAGAGGTGTACGGCATTTACGTCCGTACAAAGCATCATAGGGTGCCATCTTGATACTTGATTGAAAGCTGTTGTTATACGCGAATTCAATTAAAGGTAAATATCGTTCCCATATACCCCCAAACTCAAGGACGCAACATCTCAACATATCCTCAAGTATTTGAATAACATGCTCGGATTGACCATCTGATTGAGGGTGAAAAGCAGTACTAAAGTGCAACTTAGTACCTAAAGCATCCTGCAGTTTCTTCCAAAACCTCGATGTAAACCTCGGATCTCTATCTGATATAATAGAAATTGGTACTCCGTGCAACCGTACAATCTGTGGTACGTATAACTCCGCCAACTTATCAAGTGAGAAATTCGTACGTACTGGAATAAAATGAGCCAATTTTGTCAATCGATCAATAATGACCCAGATTGAATCTTTCTTGCTTGGCGACAAAGGCAAACCCGATACAAAATCCATAGTGACTCGGTCCCATTTCCACTCAGGTATCATAATCGGCTGAAGTAGTCCCGATGGCACTTGATGTTCTGCTTTTACTCGTTGGCACACTAAACACTTGACACATATTACGAGATGTCTCGTTTCATACCGTACCACCAATAATCTTTTTTGAGATCGTTATACATTTTCGTACTACCGGATGAATCGACAACCTACCGTTTTGAGCTTCATTACAAATCTTTCCAATTAACTCGTGGTTCTTCGACACAAATCCTATTCTTGAACCATAGACATCCTTCAAACACCTATCCAAAATCGAATCCACACTCGAACCACAAAGATCTTTCTTTGCTTTTAAAGCATTGTCAACTTCTTGAGCTTCTCGAATCTGCTGCTCAAACATGGGTTTCACCTTCAGCTCAGCAATGATCGCACCATCCTCGAAAATAGCCATGTCCGCATTCATCGCTCTTAAAGTAAATAGTGATTTTTGGCTAAGCGCATCAGCAACCACATTAGCCTTTCCCGGGTGATAATCAATTATAAGCTCATAATCTTTTAATAATTCCAACCATCGTCGCTGCCTCAGATCCAGGTCCTTTTGAGTCATTAAGTACTTTAGACTTTTATGATCCGAGTAGATGTGGCATTTCTCACCGTAAAGATAGTGACGCCATATCTTCAAGGCAAAGACTATTGCAGCTAACTCAAGGTCGTGTGTCGGGTAATTTCTCTCATGCGGTTTCAATTGTCTCGAGGCATAGGCTACAACTTTACCCTCCGCATCAAGACACAACCGAGTCCATTTAAAGATGCATCACTAAATATTACGAACTCCTTACCCGACTACGGTTGAGCGAAAACGGGCTTCCATCAACAAAGTTTTCAAGCGATCAAAACTCTTGACACCTTTCGGACCACTCAAATTTCACGTCTTTTTGTAACAGTTTTGTCATCGGAGATGCTATCATGGAAAACCCTTTCACAAAGCATCTATAATATCCCGCAAGTCCAAAAACTACTAATTTCAGATATATTCCACGGGGTTTCCACTCAAATACGGTGATACTTTACTAAGGTCAACCCAAACACCGATCTTTGAAATAACATGCTCCGGAAGCTAACTTCATTCAACCAAAACTCACATTTTTGAATTTCATGTACAATTGTCTTTCACGCAAAATCAGTAGTACTAATCTCAAATGCTCGCATGCTCGGTTTCATCTCGAGAATAGATCAAGATATCATCTATGAATACCACTACAAACCGATCTAGATACTGATTCGAAAACTCAATTCATCAAGTCCATAAAATCGCGAGGGCATTAGTGAGCCCAAACGGCATCACCAAAAATTCATAATGTCCATATCTTATTCAAAAGGCGGTCTTGATGCGTCGATTCTCTAACTCAGAATCGATAATATCCAGATCTCAGATCAATTTTTGTAAACACAGTGGCTCCTTTCAGCTGATTGAATAAATCATCAATACGTGGCAAAGGATATTTGTTCTTAACTGTCACCTTATTGAGTTGTCGATAATCAATGCACATTCTTAATGTTCCGTCTTTCTTTTTCACAAAAAGAATGGGAGCACCCCAGGGAGAAAAACTTGATCGAGCAAAACCTCTATCGGTCAATTCTTACAGCTGAGCCTTCAATTCTTTTAGTTCTGCAGGTGCCATTCTATACGGAGCTATTGAAATCGGGGTGGTCCCTGGCACCAACTCAATACCAAACTCCACATCACGAATAGGTGGCAATCCGGCAACTCCTCTGGAAACACATCTGAGTATTCACAAACAATAGGTACCGATTTAATCTTCTTCTCTGTTACTTTGCTGTCAATCACCTATGCCAGATAAGCCTCGCAACCCTTTCTCAAATACTGTTGAGCTAATAATGAGGATATCACAGTTGATACCCCTTTCAAATCTACAGATTCGATCCGAAGTATTTTGTTATTCCGACACCTCACATCAATAGTCTTTCGTCTACAATTCACTACTACATCGTGAGTGGTTAACCAATCCATACAGAGGATGATGTCGAACTCATCGAAAGGTAATAACATCAAATCAACCAGAAAACACATATCTCGAATCATCAAAGGGCAGTTCTTGCACACTTTATCCACCAATACACATCGACCCAGGGGGTTTGAAACCCGAATCACAAATTCGGTAGACTCAACAGGTAGAGTCTTACTGATTACTAATGTTTCACACATATATGAATGAGTAGAGCCGGGATCAATCAAAGCAGTTACATCAGTATCAAAGAGAGTAAAAATACCAGTAATGAAGTCTAGAGATGAGGCCTCCTCTCTAGCACGGACGGCATAAGCTCTAGCCTGTACTCAAGTATCTGCTCGGATAACCGCATCTGAAGTCTCTTTCTATGCACCGCTCTTACCTCCCACACTACGAGCTGGCCTACCTCTAGCTGTAGTGTTGCTCGGTCTCGCATTCTGAGTAGTGCCCTTCTCAACAGTCTTCGGACAATCCCTGACGAAGTGATTTTGCGAACCACACTAGTAACAAGCGCGATTAAAGATTTAACCCAAAGACTCTCGAAATGTCGCTCTCACGCGTCTGCGACATTCAGTTTGCTCGATCGAGCATTGCCGACACTAGCCACTGATGTAGCTTGAGAACTTATTGGTGGCTGATCACGAATAGAAATCCCAGTATTGGGTTTGGGTCGACTATCATCGTTCTTAGTCTTCTTTGTTGCCATATGTGTAAATCTACCCGCGGATCTCTTCCGAAAATCCTTAGATTCGACTTCAGCTTTCCGTTTTTTCCCAGTTCTTCAAATTTACAAGCTCTCTCCACAAGTACAACAAACTCGTTAATCTCAAGAATGCCAACTAGGAGTTTTATGTCTTCATTTAGACCATTCTCGAATCTCCGGCACATAACAGCCTCAGAAGATACATATTCGTGAGCGTAGCGACTAAGTCGCACAAATTTGTGCTCGTATTCAGACACAGTCATACGGCCTTGCTTGAGCTTGAGAAATTCCTTACGCTTGGAGTCTATGAAGCATTGACTTATGTACTTTTTTCGGAACTCCGCCTGAAAGAAGTCCCAAGTAACTCTCTCTTTTGGGACAACAGATACGAGAGTATTCCACCAGTAATAGGCAGAATCCCGTAATAAAGATATGGCGCACTTCAAGTGCTCATCGTGTACGCAAGATAACTCATCAAAAACACGGACAGTATTATCGAGCCAAAGTTCAGCTCTTTCAAGATCGCCGCCATCTTCGGCTCTAAATTCTTGAGCTCTGTTTTTTCTTATACGATCAACAGCAGGTTTAGATACTCTTTCAAGAATGGCAACAGGAGGTACAATTGGTGTTACGGGGGGAACATTTGGATTCAGGGATGGTTGAAGCTGCCAGAGTGGTTCATAAGTAATGACCGAACCAATCATTCATCATATTATGGAAGGCACCTTACCCTCCTCGTCAGGCCACTCGCAGCAGTCGAGATTCTTCCGACGTCCCTTGCGGGAAGCGAGCACCATACTCTCGACATCATCAGCTAATGCTCGCTCAGGATCCAGATCCATTACTATATAAAAGAAACAAAATACATTTCGCTGTCAGAAGTCATCACACTATCACATTGTAAATAATGGCATGTATAGCTAGACTCTCACACACTACGTTAGTCTGAGAACCAACTAAATCGTAGCTCTGATACCAAAAAAAATGTAACACCTCTAACCCGTGTCTATCTCCGGATTAGAGTTACGGGCATTACTAACTCAATTATTCCATGCTATGCTATCAACTCATACCCGTCTACTAAATGCTCATTCATTGACCTAACCAAAACCATTTGCAATGATATACATCCAATCCATATGCAAACCAATTACTCATTCAATTCATATCAATCAAATAATCATTAAAACATTAGTTGCATACATGATACTATTCCCATTCACCTTCTCCATAAATTTAGATTCTACGCCATGTTAAAATCAGCCATCTTGTGTATACACATCAATGGTTAAGCTTATATACCCTATTGGATATATCAAGAGATCAAGGATAATATAAAACACTACAAGTACGATCATATATCCTTTTGACTGTACTATTACAATTCCCATATCACATTCTAAGACTTGATGATATATATATTATATTTGCTAGAACCTACATGATTTAACTTAATACCTATCACTTAATACAATTCACTCATAACTTACACAAAAAATGTAGAATTTAATTTCCATACTAAGATTATATCAAGACCGAACATACATAGATGCTAACAACATGATCAAGCATAACCAATTCATTCCCAAGCATAGAAATATAGCCATTTTTGCATGGCATTTATATATACATTTGCAAAATAACATGTAAACTTGTTCTAGGGAAGCTAGCTTATACATGCCATAATATTAAGTTCATTTACAAAAGAGTACCAAAAGTTGATAGTGTGCTTGACTTCGACGGGGATTCCCGAGTTTAAGCTGCGACTTCAAGATCTAAACCCCAAGAAATAAACATTCCAAGTAAGCTTAGATAGCTTAGTAAGTTTAAGCAAGAAGGTAATGTACACAAATATACATTACATCATTTCTTTAGTTTTTCAAACTAACTATAGAATAATTCAATCTATCAACATGTAGCCAAAACTAACATTCATCAATCCCATATTCATTCAATCCCAAATCAATAATCAAAGTAACCATATAGTCACATGCTTCATAGCTAATTTAAATGAACTTACTTAAATTCGCATCAAAATGATGAAGCATTCGCCAAACATACCTGACGTCATTATTTACTTTTAATAATTGCTTCTATTCTTACTTTTTATCGATCTCGCACATACACGTTTCGATAATTATAATTTCGCACACATTGCCTCCCGACCGATATCGTACACATTTCGGTAATTAATTTTTCGCACACATAGTGCCTTTCAACCGATATCGCTTTTACGATGGTTTCGGTGATTAATTTTCGCACACACAGTGCCTTTCAACCGATATCGCACACACAGAGGTGCTCGGTGATTAATTTTTCGCACACACAGTGCCTTTCAATCGATCTCACACACACAGTGTTCGGTGAATATATATTTTCGCACACATAGTGCCTTTCGACTCATTTTCTCATCAAAAGTATATATGCATATGATTCCAATTTCATCCATATATATATACCCCTACAATTAAAAGTTCAAACAACTTCTATCTTTTATCACTTTATATCACATTCGGCCACACCTGTATATATATGCTAAAATAACTATTCAATCCCATCACCTATTTCCAATATCTATATTTAACTACTACTACTCAAATCACAATTGTATATCTAAACCAATGCTACCGATTATCACATAGAAATCATCCACACATTCAGTTAACATAAATGTTAAACCCCAATCCACATTGAATTCGTCAACTGAAGAGAAACCAATTTCAAATGCTTAATTCAACTAGTCAATATATACACGTACTTACATGCATATAATAGACTCCATTCAACCAATGTATTTTAACATTCCCATGCTTCATTCGGCAATTCCACTAATAATTCATTAGCAAATCGTATACTTCTCATTTTCAAATATTATTCGATTAAACCTAATTGCTATAAACTTACCTTTAGGTCGATAGATTCGTATTTTTTGGCTATTCGTTGATTTTAGCTTTTCCCCGATCTAGCTCCTTTCTTTTTTGTACTTGATCTAATAAATGTCAAGTAAAGTTCATTCAATTTCATTTTCCATTCAATTTGGTTCAATACTAAAAACTATAAAATTCTACCATTTTACTTTTATAATTTACATCTCTTTTAATCAAGTCCTCAAAGCATTAAGACTTAAAAAAAATCAAGATTCAACAATATTTAATGAGGACCGAATACTCCTAGCCCTTTCATCAATTCAATTCTCCCTTATTAGCCTCTTAACCCTTTCAAAATTTCATAAAAAAAATATAATCTAACACAATTTATTTCTTCATCCCTATGACCGAATATGCCATTTCAATCCATACATGTTTCAATATATATATATATATAACCAAACAATTTAACTAAATAAACTTCATACATGCTCACACCAACATTTAGTCGAATGTAAAGAGCATCTCTATGCTCAAATTAAATAACCTCCATAGCATTCATACCATTTAAAATCTAATCTCCATTTCATCTAAATCTCTTCCTCAACTCACCTTATATTCATCAACACAACAAGCCACAAATGCACTCCCCCTTGGCCGAATCTAAACATGCTTAATCTTAAAAATTTTCAAATGATTTTGATAGTACTCAAGGTAACCAACTCAATTATGTTATGATTTTCAAAAATAAAGCTCAATTTCTTTACCTTACAAACACATGCAAAGGCCGAATGAGGGAGCATCCATTTTCTTCTTTTCTTGAAGAAATCGGTGAGGAAGATGAAAGAAAGAGAGGGAAAATGAATTTTCACATGTTCTTTTATTTTTATCAATATAATACATATTATAATATTCTTAAAATATAATAACTAAAATTTTAAAATGCTTAAATGTCTTCCCCCATCATCATTACCGTCCACTACTATGGAATATGAGAAAATTGACATGCAAGTCCTCACATGAAATAAGACAATTCAATTAACCTTTCCAACTTCATACACACCACTTTTACTACGTTAACTATTTGATCCTTTTATTCAATTTAACACATAACATTCAAATATTTAATATTAAATTTTCACACATACTAATTCACATATAATTAACACCGAAAAAAATTCTTAAGGTTTTTTTTTATACTCGAATTCGTGGTCTCGAAACGACCTTTTCGATTAGGGTCGTTTTTGGACTGTTACATATGAGGAAGAATCGATTCGCATTTTGGCTCATGAAGTGAAAGAGTTACGAAATAAGAAAATCTCGTTGGTTAAAGTTATGTGGCATAAGCACGGGATTGAGGAAGCAACCTAGGAACTTAAAGATTCAATGAAAGAATGCTACCCACATTTATCCATCGGTAAGATTTTCGGGGATGAAAAATCCCTTAAGGGGGGAGAGTTGTAACAGCCCGATTCTGACCCTAATCAAAATAGTGGTTTCGGGACCACAAATCTGAGACAATAGAATATTTTTATATTATATTTGGTTTCTATGATCTATCAGTGAGCATGTGCAAAAATTTCATGAATTAATTTGCATGTTTGTGTGTTTAATTTAAGGAAAAGGACTAAATCGCATAAGTGGTAAAAGTAGTCTTTTATTTAATTGAGTGGTTTAATTGATTTGTCTTCTTTTATATGTGGACTTAGGTTGTAAATTAACCAATTAGCATGTTAGTGGACGGCATTTGGCTTTAATTTTATATTAATATGTTTTTATATACATAAAATATAAGTTAAAATGTTATATTATAATAAGTTAATATTATTAAAATAAAGAAACATATTTTTCTTCATCATTTTTATTTCTTCATCACCGAAACTAAATAATAAAGAAAGAACTTAAGCTCTCAAAACATTCGGCCCCTTGCATGCTTGATTAAGGTATGTAAATGAGTTCGATTTTTGAAAAATTTTACGTTTTTGAGATCGTTGCTTCGAATACTACACCCATGTTAGAATTTCTGATTTTGATGCATGTGTGGTGTTCGGCCATTGATGAAAACTTGTGTTTTGTGATGTTTGGTGATTATATATTAAAGGTATGTTTTAGATTAACATGTTTTATATTGAAAATTTTGATGATTTTGAGAATTAGGACTAAATTGTGAAATTTGAAAATTGAAGGGTCAAAATGTCAAATAAATGGATTGTATGGACATGAGTATCATTCGGCCTTAAAGGAGTGTATTCAAATTTTTCATATTTTGTGTTTTACGCAATAGGGACTAAGTTGTAAAAATTTTAAATGTTAGGGGAAAAAGCATAAATTTACTAGATTATGTGTTTTTGGACTAAATTGAATGAAAATATGTTGAATGAGTTTAATTTGAAATTTATTAGATCAAGAACAAAAAGGATCGGGATTGGATCGGAGAAAGGAAAAGATAATGGAATAGTCGAAAAACAAAGTCCGTCGATACTCGAGGTAAGTTTTTAAGCAATTGGGTTGAATTGAATTTTAATCTATATTAAGGTGCATATGTTAAATAGAAGTAAGCATGTTAAATTACTTAATGCCGAATGTGACATTAAATAATTTATGTGCTAGCCAAATAAGGTTGGTATTTATATAAGCTTTGATTTATTTGACTTGAATGATTATATATAGTTTGAGAGATAGTTAAATGTGGAATTGTAATGGGTGATGATTGTATTGATTAGGTGAGTATACATGTTTATTGATTATGGCCGAATGTGATGGTGTTTTATAGGAAGAATGGGTTGGCTCGAACATATACATATATGGGCGTTTATATGTTTTAAATGTAATTATATATGTCTATATGAATGAGGAGGAGATTGGGTTAATGAGCACTATGTGTACGAACTTATACACCGAGCACTAAGTGTGCGAAATCGGTCATTTGGCACTAAGTGTGCGGAATATAATGTAATGGCACTAAGTGTGCGATACATTACACGAAATTTGCACTATGTGTGCGCTTTATCAAAGTAACGGCACTAAGTGTGCGATACGTTACATGGTTTTGCTCTAAGTGTATGGGTTTGCGGATTCATTAAGGATATCAGCTAGTGAATTGTGATAAACGAAATGAAATAAACAGTTATGAGATTCATGATAGTTGGATAATTTGCTATTAATGAGGTAAGTTATACTTGCATGTGAAACCAAGGAGAATGATAGGTGGTTATTAGTTTTGAGTTCATTTTGATATGGAATAATGATGCATAGTTTAAAATGAAATCTAATAAGGTATGCATGAGTATTTAATTTTGAGACTACTAAATACGGTAGTTAATGAATGTGATATGATCTATACTTATGTTTATGAGTTTCGTAAATGATCATGTTAATTTGATTTAAATTGTATAAAATCAAATTGTATTCTTTACCATTGCTTATAACTTACTAAGCTACGTTAGCTTACTGCATTTGTGCATTTGAATATTTTATAGATTTTGAAGTCTAAGTTCGAGCTCAGGGATCATCGTCAAAGTCAATCACACTATCAACTATCTTTGGTACCCTCTTTATAAGTTGAACTTTTGGAACTATGGCATGTATAGGCTTTATTACTCTTTTGAGTTATTTTGAATATGATGTATAATAAAAAAATGCCATGCGAAAATGACTTTACATCTATGTTTGGGGTTTGAGTTGGTTATAAATATCTAATCATGATGATAATGTTTGCGTATATTCGGTTTAGTTGTAAGTTTATTTCGGAAGTTATTCCTTGATATTTCATATATGTCATATATGTGAATGCATGAATAAGGTTTTGAGTAAGACATATAGTATATTAAGGTAGTTGGATGAATTTATGCACAATTATATGTATGTATCGAAATGTCAAGTTATGAAATGACTATGTCATACTCTATATGTATAAGCTAACTTTAGTTTGGTTCGTTTTAAAGTTGTATATATATTAAGCCATACGAAAGTGGCTAGACCATTATGTTTAATCTTGATTTATTATGTTTTTGGTTAAATGTTTGAGTACTTGGTTTTGATGATTCGGCTTGATATATATATATATATATATATATTTGGTATGGAGCATAACTTGTATGATTGGTATCTTGATCATATGTTTTGTTTGGTTTTGTCGTAAATGACTCATGATCTAGTTCATAATAGTATATGGCAATATATCATAATGGCTAATGTAATGAGTTGGTCGAATAAAGACAAGTTGATATGTTATTTATGTTAATAAACTAGGTTTACTATGAGTTTATTAACCATAACTGAAAATGATAATTGGCACAATAGTATGATAATATGGTCATTTGCGAATGATCTTGTAAGTAGAGAATAGGTATGTTTAGTCATTAATAAATATGTTACGTATGTTTGTTCATATTAACAATATTTAACGTCGCATATGTCTTGGCTATTAAACTCGTGTTTTATATATATGTATAATAAGATATTCGGCATGGCTTTGAAATATGTACATTAACTTGTAATTATGGTGTATGTTTCAAATGAATTCGATTGAACTCTGATATATGATCTCTATATTTAGATAACATAATGTTATTTATATAGATATTTGCAAATGAGATCTATGTGATTATGTGAATGTATGAAAGTTGTGTTTCCTTTGGTAATACCTAGTAACCTTAATTCGGCGACGGATACGGGTTAGAGGTGTTACATTGATCGTATCGTGTTTGGAGAAGTAATGAATAGTCTGTAGAGTCGTGCTGCTAAGACCGTGTGAATGAGCTGCTCCTTCAACATTAGACGAATGACGAGGTGTATCACCTATAGGTATAGTTTCATTTTCCATGAGAAAATGAAAAAAAAAAAACTGAGAGAAAAGAGGAAGGGAAAGAATAAGCTATCCCAAGAAAAACCCTAGCTCATGATACCATATCAAGATCATGGTAAGTACGTTACTGGCTTGCTTCATTAATGAAGAGAGAGGAGTATTTAATACAATTTAGAAAGTAATAGTTAGCCAGCTAACTCTAACTAACCAATTGATTAACTAACTATTAACTACTACACAACTAACCCTTTTTAACTAACTTCTATTTATCTAATCGTTATTTCTAACGATCGATATTAAATGGGCTAAAAATCATAGTTCAAGGTAAACCTGTTAGCATTATATACAATTTATATATACATACATAGAAAGGAAAGGTAAGTTCCAAAGTTTCATATAGTTAAATAATAAGTTTATATCTTTGGCTTTTGATCTATATTTTTAATTTTTTAAAATTAATATATATATATATATATATATATATTTGTTATAGAAAAATTCTATAGGATGAAATCTATGAGACTTACGGAATGATGGAAGGAAATAAAATATGTCAACATTGAAAGCTTGATTTGTTATTATTTAATCAAAATTATATACTATTGTTGGAAAATATTAATTGTCGTGATTAATTGTCTTTAGTTGCTCAATTTACTCAATATCAAAATTCCAAGTTATTGGAGAGGTGTTTTTTCCATGAGGACTTTGCTCTATAGCCCTTTTTTCCTTGGTGAATGTACTTGAAAGGTCCCTCTATCATAAGGACCTGATCAAATTAGTCCCTCTACCATTAATTAGATTAAGTTAATCCATGTACTTGTAAAAAAAAATCTAACAAGACCAAATTGGAATAGATTTAACATTTATTGTTTAATAAAGTTAATATTTTTAAAGTTTATATGGTTTTGTAAATGAAATTTTTATTTGGAATTGAATTGCTATTAAAAATAACTTTTAAGACATTTTTATATAGTAATTGTTAACTCTGTTACAATCTGGACTTATTTGATTCTTTTAAATAGTATAATAACTAAATTGTTTTATTTAATAATAGATGGACCATTTTTATCCCGTCCCTATAATAGAAGGACCTTTTAGGTACTTTAACCCTTTTTCCTTTGTTTTTCTTTTTTAAGTACCTCCTACTCTCTTTTAAGTATTATTTTTAAGTCAAAATTTACTATTATTCACTTAATTATGCGTAAATTATAGATTTAATCTCAATATTTTAATTGATCAATTTTAGTTCATGTACTTTATATTTTTGAATTTTAAATTTTGTCCTAATCCAAACAATAGAATTAAATTTGTGTGGTTAAATTTTGCTATTAATCATGTACTATGTGTTAAGATGTACATTTAATCCATGTTATCCAATTTGATTATTTTTAACCTCTATGCTTCCAAATTTTAAATTTTAGTTTTAATATAAACAACAGTGGTTGAATCTAATAACTAGTTTTGATGTGAGCAATATGTATAATAACAAGTCGACATGTCATTACATTTGTGATAATATATTTCTCACATAAAATTTTAGAAATAGCATAATTCAACCTAACGAATCTAACGGCTATCATTTGGTCAATAATGAAACTTTGAAAGGCTCTGTTTGGTTTTAAGAAATAAAAGTCATTTTTGTTTTCATTTTCTTAGAAATTTGAGAACACTTGAGAAAATGTGTTCAGTTGACTATTTTAAAAATGATTTATAGAAAATGAAAAAGTGTAAAAATTAGAAAACAATAAAAGTTATTTTCATTAAAATATTTTGTAAAAATAATAATAATAATAATAATAATAATAATAATAATAATAACAAGTGCTTTTAACTTTAAATCAATGATCCCATATTCAAACTCATATAAATGTAAAATATATTTTCAACAATTTTTCAAATATTAAATTTGGTACCCTAGTTGATATATAAAATATATTTTTATTTTATTTCCTATGTTTCTATTATAGAAAAATAGTTACCAAACGTGTTTTTATTGTTGAAAATAATTTTTCTATTTATCAAACTTGTTTTTCAACTTTTAAAAATAAAATAAAAATTATTTTCTAATAAGGAAAATAAAATTAATTTTAGAAATCAAATGAAGCCTAAATCTATAACCTAGACATAATACAAAATTATTAGGTGAGTTTAAAGTATTCCTTTTAAAGTTTTGAAATTGTTTTTATCATAACCCAATAAATCTATAACGATGGATGTACTATTTTTCTATTAGTACTAATATGTATCTATCCAGTTTGTTTCACTATTCTATTTCGGATTTATTGCTATTTTTAAGAAGAAATTGATATGTATATATAAAAAAATATTTATAAATATCAAATAATGAGATTAAATAAATCCCTAATATAAAATACTCTTCAATCACGTAAAATATTCTTTAATAAGTTTCACAAATACAATCCATCAGTACGTGGTCAATCCATGTGAGTTGACAAAAATTGCAAGTTTAAGGGTAAAAAAGACGAAAAATTAAATGGAGGGCTAAAATGAATTTTTTTTGTAAAGTTGGAGAGTCAAATAAGCCATTAAGCTAAATTAAACAATAAGAACATTGGTAAAAGTACCAATGAGACCTATGTATTAGGAGTTAAATTGCATTTTGCCCCCTTTTATTCAAAAAATGAACAAATTAGTCCTATACGTTAGATAAAAGAGGAAACTAATCATTTTTGTAAAAAAAACTTCACCTATTTCTATTATTAAAAACTGGCGTGGTGTAACGATCCGAAATTCAATGGTGTCAAAAAATACGATTTCGAGACCTCGTTTTCATAAAACGAGTCTGTAAATATTAAATATGGATATTTATGTAGTTAGTATATTGATTAATTAAATTTTGGTTAAGCGATTTAGCCGAAATTGTGAGTAATTAAGGCCTAGTGACTAAATTGTAAAAGTCCAATTGTTATAAATTTTTAATTAGGAAATGGATTGAAGACTTAGATAGCAATTACCACAAGGACTAAAATAGTTATTAAACCAATTTTTTCAATTACTTAGTGTACGGTAATGATGAATGGTTTAAGGTTAATTTATTAATCAAAATTAGTTTAATTAAAGAATAAATCATGATTAATTAAGCTTAAGTAAGAAATTAATGTTAGTATATAAAGAAAACACTAGTGGGAAGTTGTCATCTTCCCCCCAAACCATCGAAAATATTAGAAAGAAAAACCTAAAGAAGAGCTTCAAAATCGTAAGCTTTTGACCATCAATTTGGTAAGTTCAATTAAGTTATTTTTCTTATAATTTTTGTAGATTTGAGGTCATGGGATCTTGATTTAGTTAACTCATGCACCAATTTGTGAAATTGTTAGAGTTTTAGAAAGTTGTCATTGTTTTCTTGAAGTATTAGGTGTGAATTTGAAAGAAATTAAGCTCAGTTTAAAAAATGA
Source organism: Gossypium rotundifolium (assembly GCA_025506655.1). Classification (NCBI taxonomy): domain Eukaryota; kingdom Viridiplantae; phylum Streptophyta; class Magnoliopsida; order Malvales; family Malvaceae; genus Gossypium; species Gossypium rotundifolium. The sequence goes on along the minus strand of CP106732.1, from coordinate 153,570,006 downwards.
TTAAATTGTAAAGCTTAATTGTTGATTTCGTACATTAGGGATTAAATTTAAAAAATTGCAAAACTATTATGAAATTTCAGTAGGAATAGAAAATAAGAGGTCCCTAATGAGTAAAGGTTTATAGACTAAATTGAATAAATTGCAAAATATGTATGACTTTGAATTTGAATATGATTTGATATGAAATTTGATTTTGTGTTGTTATTGAATTATTATTCGTAGCTAAAAACGACGCAGGACTGTTGAGAGGGAAATGAAATGCAAGAGCCAACAACGAGTGACACGAGCTTTCGATTTGTATCTATATGACCCAAGATCAATCTAATTATTGCATATTCATGATATTTTGCATTATATAATGTTGAGGTGAGTTGTTAATGGTTATTAAGTTGAAATGTTATGGTTGAAATTGAATATCGAGACAAAGACTAAATTGAATAGAATAGAAAGTTGTATGACTTAACTGATATAGGAAATTTGTATGAAATTGAGATGAATTATGTTATATTGTATGATGAATTGATGTTGAATTGAGAATGATGGGATCTGAATTGAACTATGTGATGAAATTGAAAATTGGTTACTCTATTAAATGTACATATTTATACTTCGGTTTAGCCGATGATGCATTTACATGCCAATATATTTGTTTCGGTTTATTTTATGATACACTTATGTACTTGTATAATTAGGGATGAGCGTTCGATCTAATCGAATGACAAAATTTCGAGTTAATCGAGTTTACAAATCATATTTTATCATCCTAATTTGATTTGAAATTTTCTCGAATCGAGTCGAGTGAGATAGAATTCGAAACGAATTGAATCGAATATATTTGTTCGAGTTAAATTTTAAAAAATAAACTTGGGTCCTTGTAACCATTGTCACCCATCGTAATAAAATTTGTCCACCTTAACCAAATTTTTTATTAACTTGCATCACCAAATAATTTATTTATTAATCTTTTATATACGGGTTAGATTCTTTACTTGTTTAGTTGTTTCAATTATCTTCAGATTCTTGTCACTATGTATTTTGGAATTAAAAATATATTAAATATAAAAATATATTTTTTTAATAAAAGCTATTTTAAAGATAAAATGTAAAATTGATACCAATATAAAATTTTAACACGAATATTTTATGGCATAATTAATAATCCAATTTTAATATAAATATTCAATATGACTAAAAATTCAATAATACAAATAATATAAAATGTGAAATTTAATTTAATAATATAAATAGTAGATATAAATAAAATTATTACTATTTATGTTTAGTAATTTTCTTTGGATAATTTTGATTTTTTATTTGAGAGTAAATGATGAGAAATAAAAGTTTGGGGAAAATAAAAAGTTTAGGAGAATAAAAGTCTGAAGGAAAGTAAATAGGGGGAGTAAAATTTTGAAGGGAAAATATTAAAAAAAAATTAGAGGGGGGATGGGTTTGGGGTAGATGGGAGGTGAAATGGGAAGGGAGTAAAAGTTTTAGGGGAAAAGTGGGAGGGAGTAAAAATTTTGGGGGAAAATAAAAAGTTTTGAGGGTTTTTGGGAGTAAAATTTTGAGAAAAAGTAAATGAGAGAGTAAAATTTTGGTGGGAAATGGATTTTGATTAGATTGGAGGGTTGGGATGGGATGGGAGTAAAAGTTTTGGGGGGAAAGTGGGAAGGAGTAAAAGTTTTGAGGGAAAAGTAAAAATGTTTGGGAGTTTGGGGTAAAAATGTAAAATATTATAGTTTGATATTCGAATTATTCAAGTTATTCGAATTCAAAAATTCAACTCGATTCGAACTCGAAATTCGAAAAAAAAATCGAGTTGACTCGAATAACTCGATTAACTCGAATAACTCGATTCGTTTAAGTCGAAATTGAATTTTTTTCGATTTTTTCAAGTCGAATCGAATTTTGCTCACCCCTAAGTATAATTGCTTCGGTAAATTCAATGATGCAAAAATTGTTGGAAAATGTGTCCATATTGTAGTAAACATATAATTTTTTCTATGTATTTGAATGATGAATAAATGGATAAAGTTAATTTTACATTTCACTATTATATCTTTTGTGTTTTTGTTTTTCATGTTTTGCATATATAGCGGAATTGTGACAAGCAAATATTAGCTCATTGATTGTCTAAGTTCAAATTGATGATAACTGACACTGTAAGAACGTTCACATTACAAGAAAAACAACTTACTTCAGTAAATAATCTAAACGAGTTTGTAATCCCGTAAAAGAATCAAAGTGAGCATTTGATTCAAATTGTGAAAAATATAAAGTCGGTAATGACAATATATATCGCAAAGAAAAGAAAAGAGAATAAAGAACACACAGATTTTACGTGGAAACCCTTTCGGAAAAAACCACAAAGAGGAGAAGAAAATTCACTATGTCGAATTGAATCATTACAAGAGGAATAGACTATGTCTATTTATAGGCTTATAAAACCCAATTCTAATCAAAGTAAAAATATATTATGCTAATAAATGCTAAATATATTATACTCATAAATATTAAATCTTCTAGAAAGAAGATATATTTTGTTTAACTTGACTTGCAAGCAATATCTTAGAATTTGGGTCACACAACTCTAACAATCTCCACCTTGACACGAATTCTCAACAAACAAGTTCTTCATCGCGAACTCTCAACGAACAAGTTCTCCACCTCTTCCATAAAACCCCTTAAGGGTTTAACTTCAACAATGAACACCAACCAAGTCTAAGCAATGCTCAAACTTGGTTATAGGAAGTGACTTAGTCATCATATCTGCAGGATTTTCATAAGTACTAATTTTGCTCACAACAATATCACCATGAGCAATAATATCACGAACAAAATGATATCGAACATCAATGTGTTTAGTTCTCTCATGAAACATTTGATCTTTTGTAAGGAAGATGGCACTTTGACTGTCACAAAATACTGTGCTGATCTGAAGGTCTTCATCGAGCTCACTAAAGAGTCCCTTCAACCAAATAGCTTCTTTACAAGCTTCAGTAATCGCCATATACTCAGCTTCAGTGGTAGACAAAGCGACTGTAGTTTGCAAAGTAGCTTTCCAACTGATTGCACAACCTCCTATTGTAAAGACATAACCTTTTGCAACAAGCCTTACTTTATATCTGGGTTCTTCAACTTCTGGAGTCCCTTCTTTCTTTTTAAACACCCATTTACAGCGAACAACCTTTTTACCTTTAGGAAGATTGACAAGATCCCATGTTTTGTTTTTGTGGAGTGATTCTATTTCCTCTTGCATAGCAAACATCCACCTTTCGAGTCTTCATGCCTAACCACCTCGTAATAATTAGACGGCTCTTGGTTTGCATCTATATCTTCACCACATTTAAAGCATAAGCAACTAGGTCACCTCAAAGATACTTCTTTGGAGGTTTAATTTCTCTTCTAGTTCTTTTTGGCGATAGAGTATTGTGGTGAAGAAGCAACTCTATTCTCAAATTTTGTCTTGGCTTGAGGAGTGGACTCAGATTAACTGATGCTCCACCGCTTTTTATTTTCTTTATTGGAAGAGTCTTTAAGAGATAAGTTAGGTAGCATAGCAGTTTCATCAAAAAACATCTCTGCTAATCACAACTTTTCTATTTTCGGGACACCATAACTTATACCCTTTTACACCAGCTTTATAACCAAGAAAAACACATTTAATGGATCTTGGTTCAAATTTTCCATTATTAACATGAGCATACGCAGGACACCCAAAGATCTTTAAATCAGAATAATTAGCAGGATTACCAGTCCATACCTCTTGTGGAGTCTTTTTCTCAATGGCAACGGATGGAGATCGGTTGATTAAAAAACATGCAGTAGAGGCTACTTCGGCCCAAAACCACTTTGGTAAGTTGGCATTTGACAACATACATCGAACCTTTTCCATGATCGTTCGTTCATTCGCTGCTCGCAACGCCTTTTTGTTGTGGAGTATGACGAACTGTCAAGTGTCTCACGATCCCTTCTGACTTGCACAGTTTATTAAACTCATCAGAACAAAACTCTAAGCCATTGTCTGTACGGAGGTATTTTATTTATTTTCCCGTATGTTTTTCAATCATAGTTTTCCAAGACTTAAATACGGAAAACACATCGCTTTTCTGCTTCAGGAAGAATGCCCAAACTTTCCTGAAAAAATCATCAATAAAAGTTAGCATATAATTAGCTTCACCTCTCAAGGCACCCTTGATGGCCCCCACGGATCGTAATGAATATACTCCAACGTTCCTTTCGTGTTATGGATTCCTCCGTGAATCGAACTCTCTTTGCTTCCCAAAACACAGCTACCACAGAACTTGGTTTGCAAATTCCTTGCCCATCAAGAAGTCCTCTTTGCTCAATTCGCCATGCCATTCTCACTCATATGCCCTAGGCGATATGCCAAAGTTTAGTAATATCATCATCGACAAAGAAGAGGAAGCGGCAATTGCATCACCAATAACAAGAGAACCCGCAAAACATATAACTTGGTAGTCTTTCTCCGCCTTTCATCACAATGAGGGAACCTTTAGAAATCTTCAACATCCCACTTTTAGGCGTGTATTTGTACCCTTTTGAATCAAGAGTACTCAACGAAATTAAATTTCTCTTCAATTCTGGAACATGTCGTACGTCACTAAGTGTTCTGACAACTCCATCAAACATCTTAACTTTAATTGTTCCAACACCTGCGATTTTACACGAAGCATTATTTCCTATCAAAACAACACCTTCGGACACTGTTTCGTAATTTGTAAACCAATCCCGATTGGGACTCATGTGGAAGGTGCAACCCGAATCAAGTATCCACTCCTCGCTCACTTTTGAATTGTTGACCGAAGCGACTAGAAGTTCACCATCGCTGTAGTCTTCTACAACATCAACTTCACCGGAATTTTCTGGTTGCTTTCCTTTTTGATTCGCAGCCTCCCTTTTAATCTTGTTCTGTAGCTTATAGCACTCAGATTTAATGTGCCCTTTCTTCTTGCAGAAGTTACAAGTTTTACCTCTGTTTGAAGACTTTGATCTACCCTTAGTTTTATCGCGAGGATTCCGATCTTGTGTCCTTCCACGATCATCATCAGCATTCCGATCTTGTCTCCCACGAACAATAAGACCCTCTCCCTGAGAGTCGGGTTTAACCACAAGATGTTTCATCTTATCATACGAGGTCAAAGAATCATAAACCTCATCAACCGTGAGAGACTCATGGCTATATAAAATCGTGTCTCTAAAGGTTGAATAAGACGGGGCAACGAACAAAGTAGAATCAACCCTAGATCTTCCTTATCATACCGAACCTCCATGGCCTCCAAGTTTGAGAGAATTTCTTTAAACACCTGTTAAATGTTCGTGCACGACGCACCTTCCTCCAAACGATGAGCATAAAGACGTTGCTTCATATGCAACTTGCTAGTTAAAGTTTTTGACATACATATTTGTTCTAGCCTCTTCCATAATGTCGCATAGTCTTCTCCTTCATCACATCCTGCAAAATTTCATTAGACAAATGTAGATGTAACTGTGTTAGTGCCTTTCGATCCTTGCGCTTCTTATCTTCCTCCGTCAATGTCGAAGGCATCTTATCTACCTCTAGCAGGGCTTCCTCTAAATCCATCTGTGCAAGAACTGCCTGCATCTTTATCTGCCACAATGCGAATCTGGTGTTACGATCCAACAGCGGAATTTCATACTTCAATGACGCCATTACCGTGATCGAGATGAAAACCCTAAGCTCGATACCAATTTGTGAAAATATAAAGTCGGTAATGACAATATATATTGCAAAGAAAAGAAAAGAGAATAAAGAACACATGATTTTACGTGAAAACTGCTTTGGAAAAAACCACGGCAGAGGAGAAGAAAATTCACTATGTCGAATTTGAATCATTACAAGAGGAATAGACTATGTCTATTTATAGGCTTATAAAACCCAATTCTAATCAAAGTAAAAATATATTATGCTAATAAATGCTAAATATATTATACTCATAAATACTAAATCTTCTAGAAAGAAGATATATTTTGTTTAACTTGACTTGCAAGCAATATCTTAGAATTTGGGTCACACAACTCTAACACAAATACTTAGAAGGATTATTATGTTGTCTACAATTCCAATTAAGGAGATGGCTAGTCTTGGCTATCGGAGTAGTTAACTCCACAAGTAAAGATATAGATATACTCATTGGAAGAATGATACATTGGACTGAACCTAAGTTAAATTAATTCTGAATCGGTTTGTGAACTGATTCACTTGTGACGTTCATGGTATGACTTACCTAAATCCTAAGTTAGTCACTAACCATGCGTATGTAACTCATGTGATTTGAAAAAAGTGGAGCTTATGCTCTAAAGATGATCGAGTCGATAACTAGTATGTTGGATACATGACTTGTGTATGGCATGGCTTTACTAGCAACAATGGAAGTCATAGCTCGATTAAAGAGTTTATGATATCCTCTCATTGGCATTGTGTGGATTGATAAATATGGCACATCGCTACCGTTACTTGTTCTCGAACAAGTAGTTTATCACAGTCATTAGTTAACAATGATCATATTAATTATTAAGAAGACACAATGGTGACAATGAGATAAAATATGATTGTATTGAGTGAACGGATTCAACTCAAAGGAATCAAAGATATCATATAAGGGTAACACACACATGATGAGGTCATTGGATAAAACAGTTGGATGAATTGTTTTCATAAAGAGCATATAATAAGGAGTTTTCAATCAGAGTACTTCTTGTGAATTGACTCAATGGTTAAGTAAATTGCGAATTATTGGAACGATGTTTCTAGATGTAATTGCAATTACTCGAGTCTAATTGTATATGTTTCATTAGATCTTCCATTAGCTTAATAAAAGCTTGATCGGACTACATTTGAGTTAGAAGAAAATTCTATGACTTTGGAAATAATTTAATTGAGAATTTGATTAAAGAATTTTCTTGGAAAATTAATTTGAAAAATATCAATGATTTTTGGGAAATTTAATTTTTATCAAGTAAAATTAAATTAATCAAATTAATTAAAATAAATATGATATTTTTGGAAATTAATTTCCAAGTCGGACAATTGGCTTAATGGGTATTTGAACTTGAAATTTGGACCCGAGAACCAAAAACCAAGATCGAGACCCAAAATTGATTGAATCGGGCTCGGTGTATGAAATTGGACTGGATCGAACCTACAGTAGTTGAACAAGCCAGGCCCATTCGGGCAAAATAGCGACGGTTCGGGGTGCCGGGGGAGTCGCGCCAACAATTTTCCAACACTTGCATGCTAGTATATTTGCTTCGAAACATTTGATGATGCACTTACATGCAAGTATGATTGCTTCAATTTATCCGATGATGCACCTCATGTGTTAGTATAATTGCTTTGGCTTGCTCAATGATGCACAATGTGTGCCAATAACTTTCCTTTGGTATATTCGATGATGCACTGCGGTGTTAGATTGAGATGCAAGTTGTCTATTCTGTGTATTCGTCTTGAAATTTCAGTTAGGTTAACATGGGTCATTAATAATAAGTTTGGTAACTTATATTGAAATGAACTAATATGATGCTTGAGATTTTGAATATGTTCATATATGAATTTGAAAGGAGAAGTATGCATCTTATTATGCAAAGCAAATGGATCGAGCCTTAGGGGCTGAAACGAATGTGAACGAGTCGGTAAACTCCAGAAACGAATTGACCGGTAAGTATAAGGTCAGTAATGGAATAGATCATGACAAGTTGATTAAAGTAATGCCTTTGTTATGTATGAAATTGAAAGGTGAACAGCAAAAGTATAGCTTTGATGATAATGTTGAAATGTTAAGCAAATGGGCTTACCTAATAGGATATGCACACTTTCATGTATATATCTATATAAACTTATACAAGTTACAATTTGAGTTCACATACTTATTGCCATGCTTTTATACTAATTTATAATTTCTTGAATCATAAAGGTACCACTGGGCCCTACTATTCAGCGTTTGGTTTGTTTTATCTGTGCACAAGTTCAAGTATTCCTCAAACCCCGAACTTGAAGTCAACATCCAGACTACCATTTCTGACTCAAAAAAGTTTGTAAAGTGTATTTCATTTTGGCCTTAAGGCATGTACCTAGGAACATTTTGTTTAATATCACAAATGGTTAAGTTGTAAATGCATATGTGTTGATTTTGTGAATTGATGAGTATTAATGTTTGAACCTTGTATTTTAGGCTTGCTTTAATCGTGAATAACTGGAATTGAAGTCCTAAGATTAGTGTATATTTTGTTGGTGAAGTTTTGGTATGATTCATTTAGGTACCAAATTGAAATTCTTGAATTGCAAGGGTACGTCGTAGCTGCGACGAGAATCAGTTCAGGGCTCACGTTGCGACGATGTAGCCTCGAGGTCACGACGAACCCTATTTAGAGAGTCACGCCATAATATGGAAACCCCCAAAGTCGCGACGTCAATTCGAAATTTTGTATCCTTTACAATTTGATCCAATTCGACCCTAGTTTAATAAAAGAGCTTTGGTAGGCTTGTATTAGGTTCGAAAATGATCATGCATTATTTAATTAGCATGAATTACTAGTATTTAAATGTATATTGACATTAAATTGGATGTTATCGATTGTAGCTCCGGCAACGAATGTGACACCTTATAACTCAGACACAGCAATCAAGTCCAGTATCGAGGTGTTACAATGGTAAACGAAATAACCAAACAGTTACATATAGCATGTCATTTGTACCTCATGTTGACATATAGGAACCAGTTTTTAATAGTAAAAATGGATGAAACTTTTAACAGAAAGCTCATTTACTCTTTGATTTGACGTACAGGGATTAATTTTTTTTTTTCTTATTAATAAAGGAGGTTAAATGTAATCTTACTCCTAATATAAGGGCCCCTTAGTACCTTTTCCTAAGATTGTCCCAAACTATGCATATAGCAATTCATAATTCAACAACAATATGAATTATAAAAAATTAAATTTAAAATATATTTTAAATTGAATTTTTTTGAACCGACCAGTATACAATATTCCGACCGGTATGTACCGGTATAGCTGGTTCCAACCAGAATTTACATTGGAGCGAAACTTAAAATTTGTTGTCGATATGAGCAATACCAGAATGGGATTAACTACCATGATTGATATCCCGCAAATAAAACGACAATTTAAAAGTTATGCTTTTGATATTTAGATATTTAGATATTTTAGGTTTTAGGTATTTGAATGTGATAATTTATATTTAGTATTTTTTTTTCTTGGACTTAATTGGTACCCAAATTTAAAATTATAAGTCAACTTGATATTTTTTAGGTACTTGACTAACATTTTAAAATCTCACTGATGTAGCGTTAATGTGACACTAACGATCAATAATATAATGACACGTGATAACATTACATTTTAACAAATGGCAAAAATTATAAGTTTTATTTTTATTTTTTACCACATGTCAAAATGTGAGACTATTATATGTTATCATACTATTAATCAACATATTTTAATGATGTTAGTGATGTACCTAAAAAATCAAATTGATTTATGATTTCCAAATTTAGATATCAATTAGATAAAAAAAAATAGTTACAAGTATGTATAAGTTTCGAAATGATTCAATACATTAACCTTTTTCTTTTTGTTTTTATTTTTAATTTTATGAGATAAATATCAAAATTACACATTAATTATGGTTTAATGTGTAATTATATACATAAATTTTAATTTTACATAATTTTATACATGAAATTTTAATTTTATCTAAATTTTGTAAATTATTAACATAATTATTAATAAAATATCATTTTATATTTATATATTACATACATAAATAATTATATTAATGCAATGTAAAAATAAATTGATGTATTTATTTTTAAATTATATGATTAAATTAAAATTAAAATTTTAAATATATATTTAAATTAGGTGAAATTAAAATTTATATATACAATTCTTCGTTGAATCAAACATCATCTATAATTTTGAGAATTATCCAAATTTTATTTTCAAAGTTTAGGGTATTTAGCCTACCCAACCGCCGTTAAAATCCACCCAGCTCTGCTTCTTTGCCGGACATCATAATATTCCATTAGGAAAACCCCAAACCGAAATGCCGTGTAGGTGCGGAAGTCATTCGACCATTCGCGACGACCAGACGGGCAACCTCGTCTGCTCCAAATGCTACACCATCCTCGATTTCGACAACTACGAAGCCCAAATCGGCGGCATCAGCGGTCCCACAGGCACCAATATCCACATCGGCTACGCAGGTACCGGTTCGCTCTTCTCTTACAAAGACAGGAAAATCTACCAAGCCAAAACCTTAATCCACGAATACGCCTTGAGGCTTGACATAACTTATTCTGAAAACGACATTACTTCTATGATCGATGAGATCACCGATGGGGAATTCGGTGAAGGCGATTGGTTCAATGTTCTAATCGGTGCTTGTTCTTATGTTGTTATGAGGAGAGATAAGAAGTTTTTTCCGGCCGCCGAGGTTGCGAAGGCTGTTGGTTGTGATATTTATGAATTAGGTAGGATGATTGCTCGTGTCGTTAAGTTTCTGAAATTGAGTTTGCCTGAGATTAGTATTGCCGGTTTGTTTGAAAGAGAATTCAATAATTATATGAATTGGAAAAATGTGGCTGAGGATAAGAAAGAAAGGATGATGAAACAAGGGATTTTTTTGGTCAATTGTGCTGTCAAGTGGTCTTTGACCACAGGAAGGAGGCCTTTGCCGATGGTGGCAGCAGTGATGGTGTTTGTTGCCGAGTTGAATGCGGTGGATGGTTTGAAGATCGAGGATGTGGCGGAGCATGTTCATGCCGTGGTGTCTACTTGTAAGTTGAGGTATAAGGAGCTCTTGGCCGCACTTGTCAGGGTTGCTCAAGTGTTGCCATGGGGTAAAGATATTTCAGTGAAAAATGTGGTCAAATATGCACCATTTGTTATTCAGTATATGGAGCTAAAGTCGATGGAAGTGCCTGGAGGACGAGGTGAGAGGGTTGAGCCTTTTGATATGGAAGATGTGATTAGTGAGTGTTTGCAAAAAGTTGCAGCATATGGGAATGATGAGAACCTTTCTAATGGTGATTCTCAATATTTTGAGGTAAGGAATAGAAGTGATTTTCCTACATTATCTAATGATAATGATGGAAATAACCTTAAGCTTTCACATGAATGCTTGTCCTTGATTTATTCAACATTTTCAAACGAGGTTGATGCTGAGAAGCTGAATGGACAAAGTGGACAGATTCATGTGCGAAGGAGAAGGGGGCTCGAGCCATATACATGTCAGGATTGGTGGAGTGGGAAATCAGAATTAAGTAAAAAGCTTCTTCTAAAGCAAATTTTGGAAAAAGAAGTAGGTTTTGATATGATGCCACCTTCTTTTATTGCCGGTTGCAAGGCAAATGAGAGGAGAAGGCAAAAGATTAACGCCGCTAAGGTGCGAATCAATAAGTTAATGGATCCATCCTATGCTGGTTCAGATGGTAGTGACAATCTTAACTCTTCAGAAGTTGCTTGCGGTGGGAAGAAGAGAAAGAGAAGACAATCCAGTGAAATTGATTGGGAAGATTTTGTTATTGAAGCCCTCCTTTTGCATCGGGTTAAAGAAGAAGATATCGAGAAAGGGCATTATCGAGCTTTGCTAGGTTTGTATGTCTTTAACTCTGGGACGATATGAGAGCTTTTAGTCCAGAAAACATGTCTGAGAATCTTGCTTCCTTCCTTGGACTAACTGGATTTTTGTATGGATTGTTTTGTCCACATCTGTATTTTTAGCTTTTTACAGCAACGGGAAACTTTTTGATGGAGGTACTATTGATAAAAATAGAAAGGAAATTTTGGGGAAGATCTTGAATTTTAACTCTTAACTGGGAAGAAATCCAGTCACTTATTTTCATTTTTAGTGTACTTTTTACTTTGTTTACAGTATTTCTAATAGGGAAATTTGGTATTTAGATCTTTCAAAAATGATTTAAGAGGTAAAGTTTCAACTGTAAAATTAGAAGTCATTTTTAATGCTTGTAGGAAGTAATTTGTGATAGCAAAGTGATAACCAACAGAAACTTCACCAACTAGACAACGGTCCAATATTATTAAAAATAGTATTTCACCATGGTAATCAAATTAAAAATAAACTTCCCAAACTACAAAATCTTCCAAGACATAAGGGGCTACAAAAGAAAACATAAAGTGTTCAAAATCTGATGTATGCTATCCATCTAACAGGACAAGTAATCAACCTAAAAGGCCTTTTACCCTACCATCATCAATTATGGACTACTACATAAACAAGTTGGGTTTGGAAGCCTTGTATGTTGTCTTAAGCTTCCTAGTAGGCGGTCTGACCTTCTTGAATACCAGTGGGAATTTGATCTTGGAGTTGTGAAACTGCTTGGTGCTGTCCCTCTTGCAAAGTTTTGCTGGGATAGTAGCTGTCTTGATGATTTGAATGCATGGAAACCTCACCCTGTGACGAGATGCCATCTCAGTGTACATCTGTTCTACTGCACCATTGAGAGTAGTGTCCCGGTATTCCTTGTACATGTTGTGATAACCAGTTCGACTTTGATATCGGAGCCAAATGCCGTAGTTCTTGATCTTGGTAGGGTTTTTCTCAAAAATCTACAAATATAAAACATAGCATGAGAAAATATCAATATCTGTTAAATCACTAGATGTGATTCAAAATAACACTCAAGCATCTGGCTCAATGATCATGGAACAAATGTGATCCTGTTCCACCAAGAGGAAAACAAGAAGAATGCTAACTTACGATCCAATCAAGTTTATATATATTTAGACAAGCCACCTTCATAACAATGGAACACAACTGAGCCACCACCAATGCACAAATGTAATGTATAAAACATTATTTTCATCCCTGTACTCAACTGTCAACGCAGTTATATATGCATGTATGTTGTCTCTTACACAGGTATATATCAGCACTGATACTTGATTCTGTCCAATTAATGACCAAAGAGACAAAACTCAGCTGAACAACAAACTGCCACCTTCATTAGCAGAGTGCTTCCTTTAAATCTAAGTAAACAGATTGGTCCATACATTTTTTAGATAGAATGTTGGATTCCGAGTTCAAGCCCGAGCAGAATTCGCATATTTCTTTAGAAGACTATCGCTTATCCAACATGTAAATGTCACACTAAATAAAGCAACCAACTTAACTCCAGCAGCTAAGAAATTCAAACTACATCCAACATACAAATGAAACACCATTTCACTTATAGGGTTTAAAACTTTCAAAAGAGATGTAAAGGACAAGACATGGTCAATACCTCATTGATTGCTAAAACTTGTCCATTGCTTTTCTTCACCTTCTTCAGCTTCCTCAGAAAATACCTAAATTTTAAAAAAATCAAATAAAGGGAAAAAAATAAACAAGAATAACAAATATGATCAGCAAAATGTAATTTTACAGACCAAAACTTGGATTTGGCACGGACTTCATTGGTGGCCCAAAGCTTCATTCTGTAGATCTCAGGATGCTGATCTGCTTCTGTTGGGAGACCTCGCCCCACCACTTGGTACTGGTGAAACTATGTTTTGTTTTTTCCAAATAAAAATCAAGACAAAAAATCCCATTACAGCTTTATAAAGAAAAAACACAAATAATGGAAATGGGTATTGATTGGTAACTTACCCTGAAAGCAACCATTTTTGTAATAAAGAAGAAGATAAGCTGCCGCTCACTGCTATGGCCCGTTCCCTGGTTTCTCTCTGTACTTCTCTTATGGCAGCGCATTGGTAGGGATAAAAAACCCTACGTATTCTTTCCCTATTAGCTTTTTGTGGGCTTACGAGAGTGTTGAGTGACTTGGGGTGGAGCTGAAATCCTAGGCCCATTTAAGCCCACAAAAAGTAGGATTTGAAGTCTTTGGCTTTTTGAAGTTCAAATATTTTTCTCTTTATTTCGGAAAAATATAAAAAGCACTCGCATAATTATATTTACTATTTTTTAAAATAAATTTTTTAATTGAACTTATTCGCTCCTAATCTAAGAGGTTAATTCTATATGATTTGAAACGTCTTGTTCTGGTAATAAATTGAAATAATAAATTTTAATTTTTGTTTTAATTTAAATTTAAATTTCAGTCAACGTCGGTTGTATTTGTGCATTTTAATTTGTACTAGTACATACCAACTCATATTCATTAGTATAAGATTTTAATATTTTAAATTTTAAAAATATTTAAAAGTATTGATATATTCAAAATGGTACATCAAAGCTTATTAGTATCCGTATGTACTAATATAAAAACAACGGTACATCCACTAGTATAATACTAATTATCTTATCCATAATTTACATATATTATAAATATATATGATTAAAATATTTTAAATTTAATATAAAATGTGACATAATATGATATTGTAGTATAAATATGCTAAAATTTATATAAAATCATTTGTTAAATTAATTCAGGTTAAATTATCAAATTTTATATAAAAGTAATACTACTTTAAAAATAATTATTACACATACTAAAAATCTCATTCATCGTTGTTATAATAAAACCTACTAAATGACTAAAGCACATGTGCAATTATTAACACGATTGGTATGAATAAAATACTGTTCAGTTAATAATTTTATAATAATATAACATCCACTTCAATTCAATATATATTCAATATGTCATGGTTTAATACCTATTAACCAAATCAAATATAATGATAGATATTCAGATCAATTTACCTTTACACCAAATATGTACTGAAGTGCTAATCGGATATAAATACACTAGTTCTACCTACCACACCTAAATACGCTTGTACCCCCAGGGTATTTGAGCCGATGATATGTTTTCGACCCCGAAGGTATTAGGGAACTGTCTCATATGTACACACATAGGGCTGAATCTCCCACCTATCAAAATAGACCCTATGGCATGCCAACTATATCTGTGACTCTATTCGACAACGTTAATAAGGCAAATATCATTGTTATTAATCATATTTCATCAACAAGCATAAATACATGTATTCAACCAACCAAATGATCACTACTCACATAATCATGTATATACATACCTTTCGAGTATTTCACATTATTAGTGTGAGATGTGACTTCCATTTATCAAATATGTTGCAGGCACTTAAGATGAGAAATCGAAAAGAGCAAAAAGCCACGCGACGCCCTTGGTAGCCAAGCCAGGCTACGACGTCATGACGAGCAAGTAGGCCATGTTCTGCTCAAATACAACCACATTTTTTACACTCAACATGACTTCTTCTTCCAGTCAAACTCTATTTCCTATAGGGTTATTTTAGTCATATTGGACCCACGTCCCAAGACTATTTAAAAGACCTTTTGAACCCTGTTTAGTAGAATCAGATTTGCGTTATATATCTCTTGTGTGAGATTTGTTAAAGAGTTTTTAAGGAAAGCTTTTGTATTTAGCATATTTAGTTTTCTTTTGGGATTTGCTTTTTGGGTTCAAATTGAATACTTTCCATCGTTATACTCTTTGTTTGTTGCTTAGTGAAAAGCCGAAGCCTCATTTGCCCATGGTTTTTTTTATCCCTCAACGAGGGTTTTCCATGTAAATAATTGTGTTCATTCTTTTCTACTTTTACTATCTTATTGCTCATACGGATCGATTCCTAACAAATTGGTATCAGAGCTTAGTTTAGCTTTCGTAGATTAACTCATTCAGGATGGCAACAATTAGATTTGATATTGAGAAGTTTGATAGGATCACAAACTTCAGTTTATGGTAGGTTCGGATGACAACACTTCTAGTTTAGAATGACCTAAAGAAGGTCGTTATTGGTAAAAAGCTTGAAGGTATGAAAAAAATCAAAATAGGAAGAGCTTGATGAAAAAACTCTATCTACGATTCAGTTATGCCTCACGGATAATCTACTACATGAAGTACTCATAAAATAAACAACGGTTGCTTTATGGATGAAATTAAAAACCCTTTATATGAAAAAATTGTTGGCCAGCCAATTGGTATTGAAGCAGTGCTTGTACACATTTCGTATGGACGAAAAAATGTCCATTAGGGTTCACATTAGTGATAATATTACACTTCTGAATGACTTAAAGAATGTTGAGGTTAACATAGATAACGAAGATCAAGCATTGTTATTTTGTACTCTTTGCCCTCTAAGTATAAATCTTTCATAGAGACCCTAATTTATGGAAGAGGTAAACTGTCATTTGAGGATGTAAAGGGAAATTAGTCGAGTAAGGAAAAACTCGACAATGAATTAAGTTCAAGCAGCAAATTTGATGAAAAAGCCTAGGTTTTAGTTGCCGGAGGCATGCAATAGTCTAAGTCAAGGTCAAAATCGAGGAACCATGATAAGAGATCCAAGTACTGCAAAAAGATAGGTCACATAAAGGCATAATGTTATAGTTTGAGAAATAAAAATAGGAAGGCTGCCTAGAGCGACGAGGATGAATAGCAAAATGCTGAGGTAGCCAATACTACTGTTACTGTAGAATAAGGTGATGATTTCTTATTAGTGTCAACGAGTGAAAGCTCCAAACTTACGTCCAAATGGATCTAAGATTTGGAGTGTTCTTCTCACATGTGTCCCAATAAGGGCTGGTTCTCCACATACAGTTTAGTTAAAGGTGGAGTTGTACATATGGGGAATGGCTCATCCTGTAAGATTATTGGTATTGGTGTCATTCAGATTATGATACACAACAAGACAATCAGGACACTATCAGATGTCAAGCATGTTCCTAATTTAAAGAGACATCTTATCTCATTGAGAAATTTGGACTTAAAGGGTTGTAGAATTAACATCGAGTCAAACGACATTAAAGTGTCTCGTGGTGCTCTCGTTTTGATAAGAGGTTAAAAGAATGACAATCTTTGTATTCTAAAAGGATTAATGATAATTGATAAAACTACAAGTTCCTTGTTGGTTAAAGAGTTAGATCCGACTCAGTTGAGGCATAAACGACTTGGTCATACAAGCGAAAAATGTATGACCATTCTGGACAAGAGAGGTTCTCTTTCATGTGCAAGAGTTAGAAAAATAGAGTACTACATTCACGGGAAGAAAAAATAAGTCAGTTTCAATAGCAGTGCACAAGAAAAAGACTAGAAGTCTTCTAGTTTCAAAGTTCAAGTAGATCTTGAACTTGGTTATAAGCCTACAAAGTTTGAGATAGGCCCATAGTTGGCTTTGGCAAATAAAACACGATAAATACAAGTCAATGTGGAGATTTGTGGGATGTGTCTCACATTTATCGGATACGCTGTAGGCACTTAAGATTGGAATTGACGAAGCAGAAAGCCACGTGACGTTAGGACAACGAGACACCCTTGGTAACCAAGCAAGGTTGCGACGTCGTGACAAGCAGGTAGGCCACGTCATGATGAGGCGATGTTTTCTGCTCAAATATAACCATGTTTTTTTTTTTTTTTTACTTTCAACAGACTCCTTCTCCCAATCAAACTTTATTTCCTACAGGGATATTTAGTTATATTGGATCCATGTCCCAAGCCCATTTAAAGGGCCTTTTGAACCCTGTTTAGTAGAATCAGATCTAGAGAATTAGATTTGAGTTATATATCTCTTGTGTGAGAATTGTTAAAGAATTTTTCGAGAGAGATTTTGAGTTTGGGATATTTGGGTTTCTTTTGGGATTTACTCTGTGTTTGGGTTGAATACTCTCCATCGTTATACTCTTTGTTTGATGCTTAACAAAAAGTCGAAGTCTCCTTTGCCTATGATTTTTTTATCCCTTAATAAAGGTTTTCCATGTAAATACTTGTGTCCATTCTTCTCTACTTTTACTATCTTTTATTTATACGGGTCAATCCCCAACAATTAAATTACCATTTCCGAACATTTACTGAATCAAACATATATATATATATATATAATATTTTATATAACGAACTCAAATTGTGAGAATACAAACCAAAATATCTATTCGTAAATAGCTTTAGATTTTCCTTTATTTTTCGACGTCTCGACATGGTCTTAGCTTATTAGATTAATGACCGAACGGAGAAGATGAGTGTTGCTCATTGTTTACTTTTCCAATCGGTTTGCAGAGAAGAAAATAAGAAAACAAATGTTTTTTCTCACCCCCGACTTAACATGCATATATATACACTTTAATTAACAATGTAATTTTTTAATTAATCAACCTAATTAGTTACTAATCAACTGATTAATAGGTATAATATTATTTAGTGGAAAGTGATGACATTGATAATTAATTTGATATCATAATTTACTAATGGTCAATTTGCTAATATAATCTTTGTTTAATTGCCATTTAAGGCACTTGTCAATTTAAAAGCAATTTCTTTTCATTTTAGTCACTAATCAATTTAGTCTTTGTATTATTTTATTAACTGATTTAATTCAATAACACTTAATAATTCGACCTTCTCAATCCGTATTTGACTCATAATTATTCTATTTTAATAATTTATTAACTCAACTCAATAAATCTAGTCCGAAATCAAATTTTCTAATAACGCTACAAATCAGTCGTTACAATTACTAATTTGCCAAGTATAAAAATTAATATAAGTAATTTATATTAAAATCATGTAATTTAGTTTAAATATTTACTAGGTCAAAATGTATATAAAATTATTTCTCATAAATAAAAAATTATATTATTTAAATGAGATTAATAAAATAATGTATAATTATATTTTAAAAATAAACATAGGTATCAAAATTAGAATAATAATATTATTGTATACGTTTAAGCTTAAAGCATATATGTGTATGCTTGGAAAGCCATAAAACAATTCAATTTGAGTATAATTGTTTATATTACCCACATAATTACTATAATTCCTATATATCCATATAATTGAGATGTTTATTTATACTTGATTCAAAGAAATCAACTAATCACAATAATTATCTAAACATATCAAACATGAATAATTACAATAAATTACACCTAAAACCAAATACAACCTAAAGATATATGCGTTGTTTTGAATCTCATGCAACTAACAACCTATCCATGTAAATAATAGTAATGAAAGATGATGCTTTTCTTTTATCTTTAAACTTTTAAATTAACCGTTCAATTGGAGTTTAGTATTTGATCTAATGATTAAAGATTCTTCATTCATAAAAATCGTTCCAAAATTGTTTTTGGGAAGCAAAAAATAATTTTTTATTTAGATAACTTCCTTTGATTTTGTCCTATGGTATATGTAAGTATTAAAAT
Organism: Gossypium rotundifolium; assembly: GCA_025506655.1. Taxonomy (NCBI): domain Eukaryota; kingdom Viridiplantae; phylum Streptophyta; class Magnoliopsida; order Malvales; family Malvaceae; genus Gossypium; species Gossypium rotundifolium. Next base: position 153,550,796 of record CP106732.1, on the reverse strand, counting down.
TTAAACTAATCACTCAATCGTTACATATTGTTTTGCATGATTTTACTTTTATTTTCTATTTTAGATATAGAAATCTAGGTAGAGTGGTTCTTAAGTGATTGTGCATTTACCGTCTCAGCTTTCTGCTTCCAATCATCTCCTTCACCTTGATTGGCTCAAAGTTTATAGATGACTTCAGAATATTTCATTTTTCACACAAGTACATCCCCATCTTAAACTACATGCTTAGGATGACCCAATTGCTTCATCAAAGGATATGGGCCTTTCCAGAAAATCAAACCAGCTCTACTCGGGCTGAGTTTGCAGATATTGGAAAGTGGGTAGGGCGAGCCCACCTCTACTCTTTTCGTTTTCTATTTAGTGTCGACTAAAAGATGGTATAACGTTGGTTCCTTCCTTCATTGAATGGAGAAGAAAGGGAGGGATTTACTTGCAGCTTTCCGTCAAACCTTTCTCACCCTCCAAAACATGACTCCCCAGGCTGAAGCTGAGGCTGAGGCAGGCACCCACACTCTCTTTCTCACTTTACGATTCTAAATCAATCCATTTATATATATATATGAATGAATTCTCTGATTTATTTATTTATGTAGATACAGCTGAATGCAGCATCAGCGCGTTACAGTTACAACCCCATATTGCGATGGAACCCTCAAGTCGAAAATTACTTCATCAAAGCATACGGGTCCCTCCATTTTGCTCAAATCTCTAAAGCCTTAACGTACGTTCTTTCTCATCAATAAATAACCTATAAGCTTAGCACCTCATTTACTCCTTGGCTTCCTTCATTTTTGCTTGTTAAGCCAATACTCTTTTCTTTATAGATATACTTCTATCTCGGTGGTGCTGTACCTAATACTCTGACGTTGCCTCTTACTATATGCTTTTGCTTATTTTTTAATGGTATTTCAAGGGCAAAAGGCATTTAGCAAAATAAAACTTTTAAATGGATGAAAACATAGTCCTTTGATTTTTCATGTTGTCTTTCATTCTTTTTTTTTTTTTTTTTTTGGTTATGCCATTATTGGTTATTGATTAGGCGGCCGTCTTGCTATTCTTGCATTCGGGTGAACACTCTCAAGTCAACAAGTGATGCTGTCATTGAGAAACTTCAGGAAATCATGAGAAAATCGGGGTCTCAAAATGATGTTGTAGGCATAAATTTGAAAGAGAATAAAGCAAGTAATGATATTGACTTGGATATGGTTGAGAAGCAATCGAGCTTACAAAATGAGTCCATCGCTAAGTGTCAGATACCAGGTTTGGAATATGTTGTATTTGTTAAGGGTTCTGGACCACATGAAATTGACTACGGTTATTTGCCCAACAAACCACCTAAGGAGGTGCTTGTTAGTAGGAAATGTGCTGAAGCAGTTCTTCGAGGTGCTCAGGTACAGCGTGTTCCCTCTAATGTGTAATTAAGAGCTAAAGTTTTTATTCATTTTTATCTGTCATTTAAATTTGGAATTAATGGGTTTCTTTGTATTTTGCATGAAAGCTCTGCATTTGGTTCTTTGTGTATTAGTTAAAAATTGAGGGTTTGTCTTTTCTCTTTAAAAGTTATCAACAACTTTTGTAGGGATTCCAGAGGGATTTGTAGAATATCGTGTTGCTAGTACTCATCGTTGACTTAAAAATTCATCCTTTGTTTTCTCGTCTTTGTTTATCTGTAGGTATATGTTCCAGGTATAATGGCCTGCAGTTCTCATGTTGAGGAAGGGGATCTAGTTGCAGTTTCAGTTGCTGTGGAGCAGCCTTTTCCTGACGGTGGATGGGGACTTGGTATAACACGTGGGACTGTTCTGCAGGGACTACCAACCGGTAAGTAGTATATATTTTGCTTTAATATCAATGCTTCACCATTTTGATCCTTTGGTTTTCAGCAATTGGATGCTACATAGATTTAAGATTTATTTTAACAAACTAAGAATATTATTGTCTTATTATTATCTCTCTCCTTTTTTTTTAAAAAAAATTAGTTGATCTTGTTTTGTAAATATGTAGATTGGAAGGATTAATTTTAGGTGGCTTTTAGAATAGATGTGTATGATTGATCTTGTTAGATATTTAGTTAAACTAATCTGTTGTCTTTTCTTAATGCATCTCAAAAGAGGGTCAAGATGTTGATGCTACAAATTTTAGGTGTTTTGGAAAGAGAAAGAGATATAAGGCTTTAAGACTGGATGCAAGGAATAATAATGACACTACCTGGTCGCAAGGAATGATGTATCTGCATCAATTGCAATCCATTTCTCTAGACTAAAGTGTAATATAACCTAATCTGAAGTAAATATTAGGAAAAAAGGATATTTGGGTATAATAAGAGAAAGCAAGGTAAAGCCAAGCGCAATTCGCCGCACTTTTGATGGGGACTTCTCATATTTTGCAAATGAGAAATTAAATCCTGAATCATTTTATTTTTCTGATCATCATATTGAACCCAAAGACTATGTAATTAGTTTGATTAAACATGTGTGTTACCTTATATAGCATTTCTTGTATATATGGTTTATATTTGACTGCATGTATCTTCTAGTGCTGTGAAATAGCTAAAGTTTCTTGAATTATATGCTATGATACACTGCAGATCCCTGTCACTTTGAGCGAAATGGATTATACATTGGTCAAGGAACAACAATGTTGTCAAGAGCCGGGATCTTCCGTGCTTCTCAAGGAATTGCTGTTGATATGAATAATCGAGTATTTAAGTTGCCTTCATTTTATGGTATAATTCATCCCTTATTGAAAACATATGAAAATGCTTGAATGGATTTATGGAATTATGTTAAGTTCTGGATGATGTTTTCTGAAATTTTGGATTGCTCTTGTTATTCTCTTTTGTTTTTCACAGATGTTCTTGAGGGGGAAATATTTCTTCAAAACCTGCCGAGCATTATTGCTGCTCATGCTCTTGGTATCTACCTCCTAATCCTTTTCCTTTCTTTCTTTGGCTTATTTACAAGTTCACTTTCTTGTCTAGTATTCTTTGTTTTTAAGCTATGCCATGTTATATATCTCTATGCTAGTTTCTTCATTTTTCTCAATTCTCTTTTGCAATATCTTTGATAACTATTATGTAGTGCTTTGTAAATGTTTTCTGGTCCTGGAACTTAAATTAGGCACTGGAGAACATTATGGTGGATGTTAATCTGTTATTGTGATAATGAAGTGGGATTGAATGCAGTAAGTTGAGGTGTTCTTATTTTTGTTGCCAGTTCGAGTGCCAAGGTATTCTAGAGGTTTGAATCTGAGACCTTGGTCCTGGAACCAAGGTTTTAACAAGTTATCGGGTACCAATTCTGGTAGGCTATATTTGATATTTTTTTGCAGCCCATTGTCTGTTCCCAGTTACTGCGAGCTGATTCCTATGACTGGATAAAGATGCTTTAAGTGTCTTGAAATCTGACTTTTCTTCATTGGGTTTGAGGATTTCTATATATATTTTTTAATTTTATCTCAAGTGTCCATTTTTTTTATTCTTGATTGAGGTTCTGGTATTGTTTACTTTTTAATAAGCCAAAACTACTGAAGTTTTCAAATCAGAAGAGCATGGTGATTATTCATCATAAATGTTGAAGTTTCAAGATCATCACTAATGCTAGCTAACATGCAATTAGAGTTAGTAGATCAATATTTTAAATTATTATTTTGAATGATGCTTACCAAAAAAAGTTCACAATCCTCCCAAAATAAAAATGATTTCCTCTTATGACCGAAAGTTCAATATCCTCCATAAACACTACTGCTTTCCAATTATTATAGACCACCACGGGGGTGAAATTTTTCTGACCGGAAAAGAAAAAGTTTTATGCTTTTTGAATGGACAAGGAAGAACTATTAATAATAGAAACACTAAAGATGTCTCTGATTTATAGGTCCTAGATTTTCCAACTAGGAGTTCCTGTAGTCACCTTATATGGTAGGTTTGAGTTGTGCTTGTCTACACCAGCTTTTGTGACCTCAAGTATTTCGACGAAGGCAATATTGTAGATATTGAAGGGAGTCAAACCTCATTACTCCTTTTAGCTATTCAAAGGTGTAATAGTATAAATGGTTGTTGGCAGCGGCTACCATGGCTTCTATTGTTTATATTAAGTGCTTGGTTGCCTTTTTTTTTCTTTGGCTGAAATATATTTCTTAAAGGTGTGTAGATGTAATCTTTGGAAAATGGAAAATCTATCTCCTTTTGTTTCAATCTTTTCCCTCTAAAAAAGATTGATTGGTTTCTCTTTTGTCTTGAGTATTCTTTGCTTGAGGTATTCTTCACATATATGCTGAATTGTGAACTTTTTGCCAAACATGGTCATTGTGTGTGTGATCTTTTTTTGTCTCAGATCCTCAAAAAGGTGAGCGGATACTGGACATGTGTGCAGCTCCAGGAGGGAAGACAACTGCAATTGCTATACTTATGAAGGATGAAGGGGAGGTGATTGCAGCAGATAGATCTCATAATAAGGTGAAAATCTTAATCTAAATGAATTAGTTGATTATCATCTAGATTTTTACATGTGACTGTGAAAAATATAGGTCGGTAATGACAAATATATCGCAAAGAAAAGAGAAATAAAAATTTAAAGAAGACAGATTTTACGTGGAAACTTTTTTGGGAAAAAACCACGGGCTAAGGAGAAAAAAATTCACTATGTCGAATTTGAATCAATTACAAGAGGAATAGACTATGTCTATTTATAGGCTTGTAAAGCCATATTCTAATGGGAGTGTAGTAAGATTGAAACTCCTTATTCTAATCAATATCAAATAGATGGAGTTTAATAAGGTTTAAAAAATCTTATTTAAAATAAAATAAAAGAAGTGTAGTTTTATAGTGATTCTTCTTTTATTTTATTTTATCAAATTCTTCGCCTTTTTATTTTATTTAAATAAGGATTCGGATCACTTTATTCTAACAATCTTCACCTTAACACAAAATTCTAAATGAACAAGTTCTTCATACAAATGTGTTAAAATTATTAATTAAAAATAAAAATATTTTAAAATATTAATTACAAATATTTAATGGTTATATTTAAATATTTAAAATGTAGTTTATATATTCTAATTAAATTTTATAACTAATTAATATTTATTACGAACTCTCATTAAAATAAGTTCTTCGTAATTTTTATATTTTCCATACTTGAAAACCCTTCAAAAAGGGTTTAACTTCAACAATAAACACCAACTAAGTCTAAGTAATACTCAAACTTGGTTATAGGAAGTGACTTAGTCATCATATCTGCAGGATTTTCATGAGTACTAATTTTACTCACAACAATATCTCCACGAGCAATAATATCACGAACAAAATGATACCGAACATCAATGTGTTTTGTTTTCTCATGAAACATTTGATCTTTTGTAAGGAAGATGGCACTCTGACTGTCACAAAATACTGTGCTGATTTGAAGGTCTTCATTGAGCTCACTAAAGAGTTCTTTCAACCAAATAGCTTCTTTACAAGCCTCAATAATCGCCATGTACTCAACTTCAGTGGTGGACAAAGCGACTGTAGTTTGCAAAGTAGCTTTCCAATTGATTGCACAATCGCCGATTGTAAAGACATAACCAGTGAGAGATCTTCTTCTGTCAAGGTCTCCAGCAAAATCAGTATCAACATACCCAATAAATCCATCTCTAGTTCTTCCAAACTGTAAGCAAACATCAGTAGTACCTCGTAAGTATCTTAAAATCCACTGAACTGCTTTTCAATGTTCTTTACTGGGATTCGCCATGTATCTGCTAATTGCACTGACTGCATATGATAAATCTGGACGTGAACAAACCATAGCATACATGAGAGATCCCACTGCACTAGAGTATAGAACATGTGACATGTACTTAATCTCATCATCTGATTGTGGAGACAAAGCTAATGAAAGTCTGAAATGAGCTGCTAAAGGAGTACTAACAGGCTTAGCACTCTGCATATTGAACCTGCAAAGAACTTTTTCAATGTACCCCTTCTAACTTAGGTACAATTTACTTGCTTTTCTATCTTTGAGAATCTCCATACCAAGTATCATCTTTGCTGGTCCTAAATCTTTCATATCAAATTCTTCACTTAGTTGGGCTTTGACCTTTTTTATCTCTCCTTTATCTTTTGCTGCTATCAACATGTCATCAACATAAAGAAGTAGATACACAAAAGAACCATCATAGTTTTTCTTAAAGTAAACAAAGCTGTCAAAATTACTTCTTTTAAAATTATGAGAAGTCATAAAATAATCAAACCTCTTGTACCACTATCTTGGTGACTGTTTCAAACCGTAAATGGACTTTTTCAGCAAGCAAACATAGTTCTCCTTTTCTGAGACTGTAAAACCTTCTGGTGGTTGCATATAAATATCTTCCTCAAGTTCTCCATGTAAAAATGTAATTTTGCATCTAACTGCTCAAGCTCTAAATCATGCATGGCCACAATACCAAGCAAAGCTCGAATCGAACTATGCTTCACAACTGGGGAGAACATCTGTGAAGTCCACTCCTAGAATTTGACTGTAACCTTTTGCAACAAGCCTTCCTTTATATCTGAGTTCTTCAACTTTTAAAGTCCTTCTTTCTTTTTAAACACCCATTTACAGCGAACAACCTTTTTACTTTTAGGAAGTTTCACAAGATCTCATGTTCTGTTTTTATGGAGTGATTTCATCTCCTCTTGCAAAGCAAACATCCACTTTTTGAGTTTTCACAACTAATCGCATCAGAATAATTAGATGGCTTTTGGGTTGCATCTATATCTTCGGCTACATTTAAAGTATAAGCAACTAGATCAGCCTCGGCATACTTCTTTAGAGGTTTAATTTCTCTTCTAGTTCTGTTTTTGGCGATAGAGTATTGTGGTGAAGAAGCAACTCTATTTTCAATTTTTGTACTGGCTTGAGGAGTCGACTCTGTATTAATCTGATGCTCCACGTGCTTTTAATTTTCTTTATTGGAAGAGTCTTTAAGAGATAAGTTAGGTAGCATATCAGTTTCATCAAAAATAACATCTATTCTAATCACAACTTTTTTATTTTCAGGACACCATAACTTATACCCTTTTACACTAGCTTTATAATCAAGAAAAACACATTTAATGGATCTCGGTTCTAATTTTCTATTATCAACATGAGTATACGCAGGACACCCAAAGATTTTTAAATTAAAATAATTAGCAGGATTACCAGACCATAACTTTTGTGAAGTCTTTTTCTCAATGGCAATGGATGGAGATCGGTTGATCAAAAAACATGCAGTAGAGGTTGCTTCAGCTCAAAACGACTTTGGTAAGTTGGCATTTGACAACATACATCGAACCTTCTCCATGATCGTTTTGTTCATTCGTTTTGCAACGCCGTTTTGTTGTGGAGTATGACGAACTGTCAAGTGTCTCACGATCCCTTCTGACTTGTACAGTTTATTAAACTCATCAGAACAAAACTCTAAGCCATTGTCTGTGCGAAGGTGTTTTATTTGTTTTCTCGTCTGTTTTTCAATCATAGTTTTTCAAGACTTTAATGCGGAAAATACATCGCTTTTCTGCTTTAGGAAGAATGCCCAAACTTTTTTAGAAAAGTCATCAATAAAAGTTAGTATATAATTAGCTTCACCTCTCGAAGGCACTCTTGATGGCCCCCACAGATCAGAATAAATATACTCTAATGTTCCTTTCGTGTTATGGATTCTTCTGGTGAATCGAATTCTTTTTTGCTTCCCAAAAACGCAATGCTCACAGAACTTCAGTTTGCAAATTATTTGTCCATCAAGAAGTCCTCTTTTGCTCAATTCTGTCATGTCATTCTCACTCATATGCCCTAGGCGCATATGTCAAAGTTTAGTAATATCATCATTTGACAAGGGAGAGGAAGCGACAACTGCATCACCATTAATAATAGAACCCTGCAAAACATATAACTTGGCAGTCTTTTTCTGCCCTTTCATCACAACGAGGGAACCTTTGGAAATCTTTAAAATTCCACTTTTAGCTGTGTATTTGTACCCTCTCGAATCAAGAATACTCAACGAAATTAAATTTCTCTTCAATTTTGGAACATGCCTTACGTCACTATGTGTTCTGACAACTCCATCAAACATCTTAACTTTAATTGTTCCAACACCTGCGATTTTACACGAAACATTATTTCTCATCAAAACAATACCTTCAGACACTGTTTCGTAATTTGTAAACCTATCTCGATTGGGACTCATGTAGAAGTTGCAACCCGAATCAAGTATCCACTCCTCGCTCACTTTAGAATTGTTGACAGAAGCGACTAGAAGTTCACCATCACTGTAGTCTTCTACAACATCAGCTTTACCGGAATTTTCTGGTTGTTTTCCCTTTTGATTCGCAGCCTCCCTTTTAATCTTGTTTTATAGTTTATAGCACTTAGTTTTAATGTGCCCTTTCTTCTTGCAGAAGTTACAAGTTTTACTTCTGTTTTAAGACTTCGATCTACCCTTACACTTACCGCGAGGATTCCGTTCCTATGTCCTTCTACGACCATCATCAGTATTCCGATCTTGTCTCCCATGAACAATGAGACCCTCTCCCTGAGAGTCGAGTTTAACCATAAGATGTTTCATCTTATCATACGAGGTCAAAGAATCATACCTCATCAACTGTGAAAGACTCACGGTTATATAAAATCGTGTCTCTGAAGGTTGAATAAGATGTGGGCAACGAACAAAGTAAAATTAACCCTAGATCTTCCTTATCATACTGAACCTCCATAGCCTCCAAGTTTGAGAGAATTTCTTTAAACACTGTTAAGTGTTCGTGCACAGACGCACTTTCCTCCAAACGATGAGCATAAAGACATTGCTTCATATGCAACTTGCTAGTTAGAGTTTTCGACATACATATTTGTTCTAGCCTATTCCATAATGCCGTGACGGTCTTCTCCTTAATCAAATCTTGCAAAATTTCGTTAGACAAATGCAGATGTAACTGTGTTAACGACTTTCGATCCTTGCGCTTTTCTCTTCCTCCGTCAATATCAAGGGCATCTTATCTACCCTAAGCAGGCTTCCTCTAAATCCATTCATGTAAGAAGCGCTGCATCTTTATACGCCTAACGCGAATCGGTGTTGCGATCCAGCAGTGAAATTTCATACTTCAAAGACGCTATTACCGTGATCGAGATGAAAAACCTGGAAGCTCGAATACAAATTTGTGAAAAATATAACGTCAGTAATGACAAATATATCGTAGATTAGTATCCAAGCTTCAGGTTTTTCATCTTGATCCCAGTAATGGCGTCTTTGAAGTATGAAATTTCGCTGTTGGATCGCAGCACTAGATTCGCGTTGTGGCAGATAAAGATTCAAGCAGTTCTTATACCAATTTGTGAAAAATATAACGTCGGTAATGACAAATAAAATAAAAAAAGTGTAGTTCTATAGGAATTCTTCTTTTATTTTATTTTACCATTGTATTTTATTTAAATAAGGATTCGGGTCACTTAATTCTAACAGTGACTGTATAGTTTAATAGGTTTGCTTGATTGATTGGCTGTTGATGTTGTAAACAAATGACTTATGCTGTTTTCTTGCAAAAGAGGCTGCATAAATTGTATACTCTTTATTGGGTTTCATCAGTGTAATCATAGTTGATTCTTCTCATACACTATAGTTTGCATACCAATGCTGTTAACATCATTTGCATAACTGATACTTACATAAGCATGTTACTTCATGCTTACCTTTTTGAGACTTAAAGCAGTGTTTTAAAATCAAACTAGACCAACCAATTAAAAGTAAGAATTAATCATTCTTTTAGAAAGTCATTCTTGTAATATTGTTTCTTATGTCTTAGGACTTTTTCTGCTAGGTATTCTAGCTGTTAATTTTCAACATGCCTATTATTTATGTTTTTTTCCCTTGGTAAATGAAACTCAATGTCACTTGAGTAGACTGTTTGTCTGGTGAGACCTCCTCTAATGATTAAATTAGTTAGTGGAACTGGGAGCTTATTTCTCAAGAAAGAAAGGAGTTTTGTGGAGAATGTTGTGCTTGGTGAAAAGAGAAGAAGGGTACTCTATTTCTATTGAGGATGAGGGGTTGTCATGGTGGTTGTGAGATACAAAGGAGGCTCAAAGGATGTGCCTTATTTCAGAAAGTACTGGCTCTAAGTACATAAATACTGGTTTAATGTGCTTGTTTTCACTTGACTTCTGGTCTTTGGTCATAATATTTGTTGTCTTCTTAAGGAAAATATGATGTTCAACGCTTGTTTTCCGCTTCATCCTTTCTCCATGAGTGTTGCAAAACTTGAATTTTCCCCTACTTAAATTGGTTATGCTTGATTTCCACCATGCTTGAAGAAGATGACATGTGTTCTTATCAGAGATCAGGAAGACGTGTGGAATGAACCCATGATCTCTATGACCCTTTAATGCAGTTGTAGTAAGAATCCTGGAGGCAAAGCATAGAGCTTGTGACAAAAAGGAATGTAGAAATCAGAGTAATTCTTTGTATTTTCTTAATATTTCAATAGAACATATTACACCTTTATATATATAAACTATGTCTCTAATTTAAGAAACTCTAAGATAGGAAAGAAACTAATAGAGATATGATCCCTTAGAATAAGAGATTGTAAAATATTTACAGAATCCCTTTACTAAAGGGATGATAATTCCTACACTCTCCCTCAAGCTGGAGAATATACATTATATAATCCCAGCTTGAATAGAAATTTATTAAAAACAGACTTTTGCAAAGTCTTAGTAAGAATGTCTGCAATCTGTCTTTTTGAAGGAATGTATGAAAGAGTGGCTACCTTTTTGTTGACTTGGTCAGCAATAAAATGCCTATCAATCTCCACATGCTTTGTTCGGTCATGTTGAACTGGGTTCTTGGCAATCTAAATGGCAGATTAATTATCACACAAAACTTCAAAGTGATCCTCCTGATTACTGCCAAGTTCTTTTAGTAATTTAAGTAGCCAAATTCCTTTGCATATTCTCAAAGCTAGTGCTCTAAATTCAGCTTCAGCACTACTTCTTGAAACGACAGATTTTTTTTTACTTCTCCAAGTTGTAAGGTTATCCTAAACAAAAGTGCCATAGCCACTTGTGGATCTTCTTTCAGTGAGATCTCCGGCCCAATTAGGGTCTGTAAAATTCTTAACAGTTCTGTCTTGTGTCTTCTTAAACATTAAGCCGTATCATGGAGTTTTCTTCAAGTACTTGAGAATTCTATTTGCCGCTGCCATATGCTCTTCAGTAGGATTAGTCATGTGTTGACTTATCACATTTACGAGAAAGACTATATTTGGCCTCGTCAAGGATAAGTAAATAAGTTTCCCAACTAATCTTTGAAATTTTTCTCTGTCTACTAAAGACCCATCTTCTTTGTTGAATCTCAAGTTTGCTTTATTGGTGTATCAGTTGGCTTACAACCAAGAAAACCAGTTTCTTTGAGTAAATCAAGTACATACTTTCTTTGATTGATCACAAGTCCTTCTTTTGATCTTGCCACCTTCATTCCTAGGAAATACCTTAGCTTTCCCAAGTCCTTGGTTTTTAATTCCCTGTTTAACAGCTCTTTCAAATTGTTAATCTCTTCCTCATCATCTCCAGTAAGAATTATGTCATCAACATACACAATTAGGATAGCTTTCTTATTTGTAGAAGTTACCTTGATGAAAAGTGTATGATCGGCAAGGGATTGCATGTAGCCATTTTTAAGAATGACTTTAGTGAACCTCTCGAACCAAGCTCTGGGTGATTGTTTTAACCCGTATAGAGACTTGTTGAGCTTGCAAACCTTATTGCTACCTTCAAAAGACTTTAAGCCAGGTGGCAATTTCATATAAACTTCTTCCTCTAGCATGCCATTAAGAAATGCGTTTTTTTACATCAAGTTGGTGTAATTGCCAATCGCAATTTCTGACCAAACTTAGGAGTACTCGAACAGGTGTTAAGCTTTGCCACAGGTGCAAAAGTTTCTGTGAAACCCATCTCATATGTTTGCGTAAAGCGTCTAGCTACTAGTCTAGCTTTGTATCGTTGGATACTTCCATTGGAGTTATACTTTACAGCAAAGATCCATTTACAACCAACAACCTTTTTTTCCTTGAGGAAGGTCTATAACGGTCCAAGTAGCATTTTTCTCTAGTGCACAAATTTCCTCTTCAACAGCCCTTCTCCATTTAGGATCCTTTAAAGCTTTAGCTATGCTTGTGGGAATCTGTTCTTTATCTAAGGTTGCTGTAAATGCTTGAAAAGAAGGCATCAATAAATTATAACCAGCAAATTTTTCAATAGGATGCTTGGTGCATTGTCTAACCCTTTTTCTAATAGCAATAGGAAGTCATCTAGAGTAGTAGACTTACTGATTTCTTCTTCCATTTCGGCAGTTGGACTCACATCCAATTCTCGGCAAGAATCAGATTGCAAAACAGTCTCAGGGATATTTTTTCTTTTTCTTGTGTAGACACGAAGCTGTTTGGGTGGTGATGTTTTTTGAAGACTTTCAATAGGAGTAGGTGTATTTTTGGGAGGGGTGTTTAAAGTAGGTGTGGGTGAGTTAGTGATAGGTATTATAGGAGAATCAATTGGAGTAGTCACGGGTGACAAATTTGCATGTAAAGGTGAAAATGGTGGCAATTTTGAAGGTTGAGAATGAAAATTAGGAGGAGATACCTGATTTGGCTGAAAATCACTCCATGTCTCCCCCTGAATTTCAGCCTGAGTGAAATAGGGATCCTATTCATAAAAAGTTATATCCATAGTGGTAAAAAATCGTTTTGAAGGAGGATGATAGCATTTATACCCCTTCATAAGTGAAGAATACCCAACCAGTACACATTTTAAAGACTTAGGATCTAACTTGGACTTATTAGGAGCAATATTTTGGATAAAAAACAGTGCAGCCAAAGATTTTAAGTGGCAGAATGGAGGAGATAGGCTTAAAATGGGGAAATTGTTGCAAAAATATAGATTGAGGTGTTTGAAATTTTAAAACCTTACTAGGCATTCGGTTGATTAAATATATGGCTGTTAATAAGGCTTCCCTCCACAGATATTTAGGAACATTAGTTGTAAACAGAAGGGAGTAACTTCAAGGAGGTGCATATTTTTTCTTTCGGCAATGCCGCTTTTTTCAGAGGGTTCCAACACAAGAACTAAGCTGAACTATGCCCTTTTCATTGAAAAAATCACCCAAAGACCTAGCAAAAATTCACGCCATTATCAGATTTAAAGAGCTGGATTTTAGACCCAAATTGAGTGAGAACCATGTTATAAAATTTTGCAAAAACACCAGCAATGTTAGATTTAGCTTTCGGCAAATAAGTCCAAGTTAACCTACTGTGATCATCAATGAAAGTGATAAACCACTTATAATTATCAGCATTCTTCTCCCGAGAAGGGCCCCAAACATTATGGATCAAAGCAAAAAGGTGAGAAGGCTTGTATAGAAGGAAAATAAGATGATTTAGTACGTTTGGCAAGAGAGCAAACTTTGCAAAAAAAGAGTTTGGCTTTTTATTAATGAATAGAGCATGAAACAATCTTGCAAGGTATTGAAAACTAGGGTGGCCTAAACGAAAGTGCCACAACATAACAGTATCAACTTGTGTTAATGCGGTTAAAGAGTTGGAGATCTCGGTTTTAAGAGAGGAAGGGAGGATGTAGAGACCATTCTGCAAGCTAGCCTTACCAATCATCTTCTTCGTTCAGTGCCTGCAAAGTACAATCAAGATCATTAAAAATTGCGGAGCAGTGCAAGTCTGTGGAAATTTTACTTACGGAAATGAGATTGCAAGCCAGATTTGGTGCAAAGAGAACATTTTTAAGTGCAATCTGTTCATTGAGAACAACAGTGCCATGTCCTTCTATTTTGCATAAGGAACCATCAACTGTTTTGACAGCTTTACCAAATGTTTGGAAAAAATTGCGAAATAAGGCCTTGTTACCGGTCATATGATCCGTAGCACGTAATCGAGGATCCAATTAGAGTCAACTGGAAGAAAAAATGTTGTAGAAGAAGGGTTACCTTACGGTTCTTTCATGACCAGATTACCTCACAAGGCCCTCAAACTTTCCAAAGCAGTTTTTGAAGTTCAAGAATCGCTCTTTGGTGAAGCTAGTGATGATGTGGCGGCGACAAGGCTTGATTTAGTATCTCGAGAGTTATTAGACTTCCAGTCCTGAGGCTTACCATGAAGCTTCCAACACTTTTCCTTGAGTGGCCGGGCTTTTTGCAATGATCACACCAAGGTCTCCCCTGTTTGGAAGAGGGAGATGATTGATGTGTCACTAAGGCAGATCCTTCAGAAGTGGAATATGGTTCATCAAGCATCACACACCTTTGGCTTTCTTCCAGGTCCTTGTTTAAGCCTTGTAGAAATTGAAATAGCCTTTGCTGAGTGAAAATTTGCTGATAAAGGCGGCATCTCTTGGATCTGCGCCAATCATGTCATGCATACAAATCTAATTCTCGCCAAAGAGCGGTAAGAGTATTGTAGTAGAGTGACGGGCATGGTTCCTTGCTTAAGGGTGGTGTTTGATTTTCAACATGATACAATTCGACAATGTTATTAGTGCTAGAGTAGGTTTCACAATTTGCACTCCAGATTTCAGCGGTGTGGTGTAAAGAAGAAAGTTTCGCTTATACACGGGTCTTGGAATTAAGGAGCCAAGTCATAACGACCATTGTCACGCATCCACTTAGCAAAACCGAAGGTCGTGCACAACTATGTTTCTTGATTTCACCAAGAATATAGCCCAATCTTTCTCTTCCCAAGAGAAAAATCTTAACCGATTGAGACCATTCTAGAAAATTGTTGCCATTCAATCGATGGCGGTGATAGTCGACAGACGAATCGATTGAGCATCGAGCCGAAAAATTTTCGGATTTGAAGTAATCTCCGGAGTAGGAGAAGGATATGTAGAAGAAGTCTCGGACATGATCTAGGTTGGAAAGGAACCATAACCTAATCTGATACCATGTAGAAATCAGAGTAATTCTCTGTATTTTCTTAATATTTCAATAGAACATATTACACCTTTATATATACAAACTATGTCTCTAATTTAGGAAACTCTAAGATAGGAAAGAAACTAATAGAGATATGATCCCTTAGAATAAGAGATTGTAAAATATTTACAGAATCCCTTGACTAAAGGGATGGGAATTATCTTCAAACTGTCACATCATGCTAGGCTTTATGTGCTAGAGCTAGCACTTTCTGACATGGTGTGTCCCTACTCCCTCAAGCCTCCTTTGTGACACATCTGTCTTGGAGCCCCCCATCTTCGAGTATAGATAGAATATCTTTTCGCTTTTCACCAAGCTTTTATTTTGCAAAAAGTCCTTTCTGTCTAGAGAGACAACCTATCAATGAAAGGATCCCTAATGGTCAAAGACTAGCCAACCTCCTTGTATTTGTCTTGTAGGACTTGCCTTGTCAACTCATTTGGGATTTGATTTTCAATCCCCTTGAGAAAAAAAGCATGGTGGGGTCCTTTGAATGGTCATATTAGTTAATTTTAACTTAAGCATATGAAACAAATTGTTTCTCTGTTTCCATATTCCTAATGATTGATTGGTGGTCTTGTATGAGGATACTTGGCTTAAAAGTACAAATTATGCCACAAGAAACACATCCTTATTATTTTTTACTTGATTGCTAAGAAAAAAATTTCTACTTTAATCTGCTGTTAGGATAATCTATTTTATTTGAATCTAGAATCTATAATCTCTTTGTTTGAGGACTCCAATTTCTTTATTTATAGGTGATTGATATTCAGAAATTGGCAGCTGAGTTGGGTTTGACTTGTATAACAACATATAAACTAGATGCTCTCAAAGCTGTTCGTAAAAGAAATGGTTCAAGTGATATGACCACTCTGTGCTGTAACAAGGATAACAATGATGTTGTGAATCAAAGGTCTGACTCGGGGCCTCTTGGCAACGGATTGTCATCTACTACCATTGTAGGATCAAATGCTGATACAACTTTCAAGGAAAATGGTATGTAAATTCTGTCAATTGTTCATGTGAAAAAATATATATTTTGCCCTCTTTCTTGTTGTTTCTTTTTCTGTGGGGAGTAGGGTGAAGGTGGGAAATGTGTATTTTCCAAACATTATCTTCAAAGATGATTGGATTTATACTAGATCTATCTAAAGGCAGAATGAACCTTGGTTTTGTGCATTAGAGCCTCTTCTTGAGTGAATGGCAACTGCTGAAATGGTGTTAGGCTTTAGAGTGACAGCTTTTTGATATCCTTCCTGATCGGATTGTCTCTTCTTTGCCTGTGCCACAGAAAAAACTGAACCACCTTTTGGGTTATCTTACATGATTATTGATTTCTTTTCTGTTTGAGTCTCAATAATTATGATTGTCTTTTTCAGTTTGGCATGTAGAGTTTTAGCACCACTTTTATTGATATTCTGAGTTGCAGTAAATTCAACATTTTCGATCTACAAATGAAGTTTTTGGTGATAACTTCTTTAGTCTATTGTCAATGTTGTAAGATTTTCAGAACAATGGCTAATTTGCTTACATGCTTAAGTATGAATGACTGGTGTGAAGTTATAAGTTCAAATTTTCCACAATAAATAAATAGTCAATTACTCAAAGACTTTTTTTCATCTGTATGAAATTCAGAAATTCTATCGCTATATTTGCTTTAAATGTGCATTTTATGCTTATATTTAGACTCTGATGGAATTGTTCGAAAAGATAATGAAATCAACATGCAAGTCATGTCCCTTGCTAAGAATTATAGACATGAGTTTTCTATATCATTTATAGCTTCTGAATTTCAATTCGTTGTTAAATAATGCTTTCTCTACCATTTTTGTTTTGCATGAGTAGAAGGCTTAGAGTTACATATTTGTTTCTGATTATCAATGTTCTAGTTAGCAATGAAAAAGCAAATGAGAGAACTTACACCAGCAAAGCTGACATTAGGAAGAACACGCGAAGAATGAGGAATGGCCCAGGGAGAAATCAAAGCCTGGGTGGTAGAGTTGAGAATTCGAAAGGCTTCCTTCCTAACAGCTTTGATCGTGTCCTTCTTGACGCTCCTTGTTCTGCTCTTGGTTTGAGACCTCGGCTATTTGCAGGAGAGGTAGGATATTATGTTTATACTGGTTACAAACTGACACTTGTTCTTCTTCCTGGTTATTTTGCTGCACTCTAAATTCTGTCCATTCCCATGCATAAAATCAGTAGTGATGAAACCTATGTCCGTGACATAACTGCATTTCTAAATTCTGTCCATTCACATTCTTAGCATCAATAGAGTGATGAAAATATATGTCCTTAACTCAAGAAATGATTTATACAGTCTTAGAAGATCTGCGCTATAGAGAAGACAGCTGTTACACATAAATAAAATAAAAAATAAAATCTACATTTTGTATATGTATACACTGTAGACTTGTTTCCTTTTAAGGGATTGATTTATGTGAACTATGCTGGTATTGGAGTGTTGTTACCTGTAAATTAGTATATGCTTAGCTGCAGGAACTTTCTTCCAAATGTCCTTCAGTAACAGAGCATATGATTTTACAATTTGCTTGTTTATCTTTCAACCTTTAAAGCAGATTGCTAAAATATTCTCTATGGTTGCTTAGTTTTTTTAATGCGAGAATTAAGATGGTTATAAAGTAAGTGAACTTTACTCCAATTGATCTTCCTCCAGAATATCATGAGCAAGCATTAGTTACTGCTGTTTCATAAATTAAGCTTGTAATTTGTTGTTTCTACATGTTGCCTCTGTGTTTTCATTTAATTATTTGTTCTTGTTTTTTTTTTTTTTTTGGGGGCTATATTAATCAGGTGTGACAGTCTGGTCTACTGGATAAACTCATTTTCTCAGTTTTAATCGTCTAAAAGTTAAATAATTTGTATTTCTTTTAGTTCTTCTATTTAATATTCTTTAAATTATTTTGATTAAACAGAAAGAAAAGAAAAACCTTTAACTGAATCAAATAAAATTGTTTTGGCTGTTTGCTGTTTTTCTTTGGCATACAGGAAACCATAGAGTCATTGAGAAATCATGGGAAGTATCAAAGGAGGATGTTTGATCAGGCTGTTCAGCTAGTTCGCCCTGGTGGAGTCCTTG
This sequence comes from Gossypium rotundifolium, assembly GCA_025506655.1. Classification (NCBI taxonomy): domain Eukaryota; kingdom Viridiplantae; phylum Streptophyta; class Magnoliopsida; order Malvales; family Malvaceae; genus Gossypium; species Gossypium rotundifolium. Next base: position 153,532,729 of record CP106732.1, on the reverse strand, counting down.
TGTACTCAACGTTAGTTTGCTTTCTTTTGACAAATTTATATTTCTTTATATAAATTATAAATCTACTGTTCTCTTAATAAATTATAAATGTATTATGTTGCTTTTAGACATTTCTGATAGGCTGAATTTATTCTAATATTGGAGGCTTTACTAAAATTGAGGTAGTTAGATGTTATTTACTGGTAAAACTGATGTTTGTTGTTTTTCCTCTCAATACTGAAATATTGTTAGATGTACAATCAATCCTGGTGAGAATGAAGGATTGGTCCGATATGCTTTGGACACATACAAGTTCCTGTCTTTAGCTCCACAGGTAATTTAACTTAACCTCTCCACAACACATTAAATTGTAAACTTATTGATTTTCATCATGGCTTTAGTATATTTAAGGTGGGAAACTCCAGAGAGATTTGACCAACATTTGGATGGTTTTTATAAGGTTTTACCATTGGCATTACAACGATGTTATAGATTCAATTTTAGTTTAATTGTCTGATGATACACACTTTTCCAGCATCCAAGAATTGGAGGAGCTGGTCTTGTCGGTCGTTGTGAATTTCCAGATGGATATGTTGAGTAAGTATTTCTTGTTACTCGATCTTGTTTTTTTTAACCAACTAAAAAAGGTATTCGGTGATGCTGATCTATACTATATACTATACTAATATTAATACTAATACTGATACTATACAGAGAATGGCTAAGACCAGGCGAGGAGGAATTGGTTCAGAGGTTTGATCCTTCATCTCAACTTGATACTATTGGATTTTTCATAGCCAAATTTGCTGTAGGCCCCAAAGACAACAATATAAACTCACTCAAGTAGTAACCATTTAACAACTAGGTCTTTTGTTGTTGTAGTATTTATTATTTATTTATTCACTTTTAACTGTGAGATTTGAGTTTATGATTTTATTCTCTTTACTACTGCAATAATAATATGTATTTTATAGGCTTCATATGACTTCAAGTCGCTAGTTTAATATACACAAAGCTTGGATGGTATATGTGCATATGAAGAGAAATCATTACATTTATTCTGTTATGGAATTTGCTGAAAATTTTAAGCCTTAATTTGGTCACATCACTCAAAACATCCCCCAACCTCATCTTCCAATTCTTATAGTAAATAGGCGGTGGGGATGGCAATGGCAATGGCAGGTTAAAATCAGGTCTGGTCTGGATGGTTAGTTTTATTATTAAAAGATAATTGTCGAAACTATTTTTAAACCGAAGGTTTGAAAAAAAAACGGGGATCGACTTAAAAAAAATGTGGAAATGGAGTCGCCACCGATCTTTTATTTAAGATGTGATCGGATCACCTTGAGATGAATTATTTTAATAAAATATTTTTATTAAAACAATAATTTTGGTCTACGAAATCTAGAAATTGGGGTCGGGAGTCGGTTACGTACGAGGAAGGACGAGCACCCTCGATACGCTCAAAATTAGTACCTAATTGATTAATTAATGTCCTAATGTCGAAATTTTAAAAAGATTCTAGATTACGATTCATTCATTTCATATATATTTGGACAAAATCATATTGGATGCTAAAGTTTCTTATTTCGAAGAAATAAAATGCCGTACTCAGTAAGTTAGGGTATCACATCTTATATTCTCGAAATTAGGTTTATCCTTCGACATTCAATACTCGTACATTTAAAAAAATAAGGATATTTAATTATTCGGGTCAAACGAAAAATCGCAACCCAGTAAGTTAGGGCATTATTTCTCAAAATTCTCGAATACGGAATATTGCCTTTGTTCTTTTGAAATTCTTATCTCGAGATGATAAGATATCACACTCAGTAAGTTAGGGCGCAATATCTCAATTCCCTGAGAATAAGTTTTTATATTTGAAAACGTGTATTTTAATTTAAGAGAGAAAGGATACTCGGTTAATAGTTTTTAAACGAAGAGAATCGAAACTCAGTAAGTTAGAGCACGATTCTCTCGAAACCCCTAAACAAGAGCATTGTCTTGTGATCTTAAAACCGAAATGACGTTAAAACACTACATCTTTCGTAAGATACAATGGAATGCAAAGCAATATATTAATCTATACATTAAATATTACAACGATGAATTACAAATAATTAATGGCTACGAATTAAGAGATATAATACATACAATAACAGACAAATGAGCATTTAATACATCAGGAATAATATGCATCAACTTAAATGATACATGCGTAATGAACTCGACGTAATATAATTGTATGTTAAAATAATAATGACAAATGAAAGCGTTTGGAATAAATAAATATATAATTTAAAAGGAGTTTTACAAAGAAACTAATTATACATAGATAAATTTAAAAGAATATATATATATGTATACGTATGAATAAATTCAGAAAAATAATACGAAAACAATAATATATATACAAGAAGAATAATATAAGTTATATATAAAGAGAATATATATATACACAAAAGATAATATAGATTATATATGAAAAGAATACGTAAATATGTACCTAAAAATAATTTAATATAAATTACATATGTATATAAAAGAATATATGTATATATAAAGTTTAATGAAAATACTGTAGAGAAATAAATAATACTTAGAACCATTTAAATATATGAAATAAAACAGTTTAAAACTAAACAAATAGATTGATTAAGTAAACTAGAGACGAAAATGAAAGTCAGACAATGTATTAAAGACAAACAGGGAATAAACAAAAGGCAGAATCAGGGACAAAAATAAGGTTCTCGTAAACAAAGGGGGATTAAAAATGAAAATAATCCAGGCTGCAAAAACATCTGCTTAAGGACTAGAATGGATCGGGGTATCACGCAAACTACAAGGACCGATTAGGGAATAAAAGCAATTGTATAACAGGTCTAATTAAAAGAGAGCAAAACATGGAGGGACTAATCTCATAAATATCCCCAAAATGCAAAAGCACGCGGATCCTATGGGCGCCGGATTGGGTCAAGTCGGGTCGCCTTATACGACACCGTTTTAGAGCCACTGAAACAGGCCTAAACGATGTTGTTCTGTGTATTTTAATAAGGCTAAAAAAAAACTTTATTACCCAGTTACTTAAAACAAAAACCTAAACACTCATTCCCCTCCTTAATCAGGTACCAAACAAAAGGAAAACCCAAGAGCCTCCTTCCTTGCTCAGCCTAGCGAACCAAATCGACACCCACTTCGCCACCATGAACGATGAGTGGTTATCTGAAGGCCGATTAGGCCATTTGAGCATATATCGGATGACTTTTCTTTCCTCGTTTGAACTTCAACGATAGCAAAGTAAACAGAAGCCCAATAACAGGTATGAAAACCCCTTTTTTTATTCCTCTATATGAAAAGATGGAAAGAAAAAAAATATAAAAATAGCTTCCAGTAAAAAATGATAAGGGAGATGAAATCGAAAATGAAAACCTTTTGAATCTATTTTTTCGGTTTCTATTGCTGTATTCTCTGTAAAAAAAGGGAACTCCCCCCGCCCCCTATTATTTTTTTTTGGGGCTTTTAAAAGTCGGCGATACATACACTGTTGGTGAAGGCTCTGGCGTGTGTAACACCTACAGTTTTAGGGGCTATCTTGGGTTGTGTGTAATTCGAGTGTTAGTAGGTTTTGGGAGTGCTTGGATGAGTTTTAGGGATTTTAGAAATGTTTGGATGAAAGGGAAGGCTTTAGAAAATTTTAGATTTTTAGTGTAAAAAGGGAAATAGGGCAAGTAGGCTTTAAAATAAATTGGTGGAATTTAGGACACAAGAAAGGAGTTGGCAAAGTGGCAAAAGGCTGCTTGGGGCTTGGGAAGGTGGCGCCTAAGGGTCAAGGTTCGAGTTGCTAAGGCAGCAATTTTGTTTTATCTTTGCGCTAATTAGGGATGGGCTGTATGCTTATAAATTAATGTCCAAGTTGGTGGACATGAAAGTCAATTAAGCGAGTGGCTCTTAGGCACTACTTAGGCGCCTGGAGGGAAGGAGGTCGCGGTTTGAGGGCTGGAGCAGCATTTAGGCGTTTATATTTTGCTTGTGATGAAATGAGGTAGGAAGGGTTTAAAAATAAATGTTGGGGCCTTATAGCATAAAATCAAAGTGGCCGAATGGCTGGGCCTTCTTGGATGATGGTTACCCTGTGTCCGTGTTCGAGACCTATGGGCGCAGGTGGTCTTCTTTTATTTTGCAGCCATTGAACAAGGCGATGGGCGGCACAAGGAGTCTTCAATAGATAAATTGGTTGTCTTGCAAATTCGGTGGAAGATAAGGATGAGTTTTATTTTTATTTTGTATTTTAAGTTGAAGGAGTGATAAGGGTTTGTTATTTTAATTATTTTAGATAGTGGTAGGATAATTGTAGGACTATTTTATTTAGTTTAAAATTAGTAAATAGGAGTTTTATTGGTTTATTTTGATTGTGATAAGGAGGAATTTTATTAGGGATTAAATGGTGGCAAATTGGACTCTTGGGGATGTGCCATTCTACCATGAAGTTTATTAGGAGAAGTCTAGAAAATTTGTTTCTTTTTACCTTTTGTGTGCCAAATTTTGATAGGAGGAAGTTCATACTTTTGTTCTTTCCTTGATCCTTCCATTCTTAAATTTTAAAGCTAAGAAAGTTCTTTTGTTCTCCTTTTCTAAGTAAAGCCGAACCTCTCCCTTTTATTGTCAAAATCCTCCTTTTCTTTTGTCTTCATCTTGGCAGAAATCTTGGATGTTGATCTCTTGGGGCTATTTCTCAATCGGTTAAAGTAGGTAAGTGCTCTGTCTTAAGCAATCAATATTGGATTTTCTCTTTTATGGCCAAAACCGAATGGTGGCCTTAGTGTGGGTTGGTAGAATGCTCTATAGGCTATAAGTGATGTGTTTTGCTTATTTGTAGCCAGTGCCAAGGAGTCTAAAGGAAAGTCTCGAATTGTTTGAACTCATCAAGGTAAGGGGTGGCAAGGTATTCGGCCAAAGGGGCCTTTCCATGGATTTTTGTATGGCCGATTCTAATGGTCTTGTGTACAGGGATTTGCGGCAATTCCATTGGTGTTTTGGGATTTAATTAAAAGGGGTAAGTGACTTGTGATATTCGGCCACAAGGCCATATTGGATATATAGTTGACAACCTATTCGGACTGTGACCCTATGAGAGTTTTGGCAGTGATTAAGGAACTTCCGGGATTTCAAGACTTTTCCGGTAAGTAGGTTAAGTTTTAGATATTTGGTTTAAGTTGCGTATATTGATAATTAACGAAGTGTTCTGATTAAGTGCCGTCGATGGATGCGAGTGCCAGTCAAGAGGAGAAAGGGAAAGCTCCCATCCCGAAGTTCAAGAAGAGATCGGTTTCACTGTGCGAGATTGGCCCAAGGGGTGTGGGCGCAATGAAAACGATAGGCGATAACTGTAGTCTCGCTAGCGATAAGCGTCGGGATCGAGGTTAAGAGCTTGAGGTTATAAGGTGTGTAGTTAGCCATTGTTTCCGGTTTTATGGGATATCTGCTTATGTTATATGCTTACTAATAAGTGCGATGGTAAAGTGCAATAGATACCCTAAAAAGGGTATGACGTCGATCGGGTAAATAGCAAATTGTTAATATTGTTGTCATTTATTTAAATATGAGTGTATGCCTATATTTGTGAATGACATGCACATGCATCATCTCAACATTATATCATGTTACATGTGCATGGGTGGGTTATGAAAGAAGGTACAGGTGTACTTGATGCGTGGTTGATGTCGACTTTGTGCTACATCGTGGATTGGCGCCGGCCGAGGTCGCGTTGTGGATCTTTTGCGATTTAGTTCGCGTGGTTACCTTTGTGATATCGACTTATGCCATATCGTGGCTTGATGGATTTTGTGTGCTCCATCGTGGTTTGATGTTAGCTATACACTACATCGTGGATGGCATTGGTTGCCTTTTGGAGGGAAAAGGAGAGGGTGACTCGATAGTCCCCGGTGTGTGGTAAGGTTTGGTTAAGGGGTGTGTAGCGGATGGACTTTAGGATTGGGTTGGGTTTCATATTGCATGGTTTTGTTATAAATTGATATGGAAATGGGCTAAGCCCAATATGGAATATGAATAGGTATGTTTTAAGAACATACGTGGAAATGGGCCAAGCCCGGTGATCAGTGGACTGATGAGGGAAGGGCCTAGCCCGGTGCTTGAATATGATTTGATTGTGGGCCAAGCCCAGATTATGGTAATGTCTAAATGATTATATTTACATGTTGCATTTGATAATTGGGATGTTATGTGGCTAGCATGTGGGTGGATTTCGATGGTTTTAATTACACATTGAGTCCGTGTGACTCACCCAATTATTTTCCTAACATTTCGGTGACTCTTGAGATTGGACCGGATCGGAGAGGACACATGGTGGCCCATGTGAAGGAAGAGTTTAAATATTTTAAAGCTTATTTATATTAAGTTTTGGTTTAAATATTGGTTGTAATAAACGACCTCTTTATTAATTGTTGGGATCATTTTATTATCTTTTGATTAGGGTTTATATTATACTTAGATATATTTCCTTCAATTGATTTATAATATAATAAATTATAACAAAGTTTTAATTCACATATTTTATATCGGCGTATAGTATTAAATAATTTTAATGGAATTACTTCAGAAAATAAACAAAATTTTCAAGTTTTATTCTAAAGACAAAGATTTTCAATCGTCATTCAGCGATGACATAACCAGATCCGGTCGGGACTTGTGGCGGGTTCGGGGATGTTACTGATGGAGTGGAAGCGCAAGTGGCGGCGTGGGTGGAGCGCGTGGCGCGGCGAGACACGAACAGTCGCGTCGTGAAGGTCTGTTGTAGTCCAAGGTCACGCGTGGGGAATGGTTGCGGAGAAGGCACCTAAAGGTTCGGAATTACGAGAATGGGCTAGTTGGGCCTGACTTAAAGTTGGGCGATTGTAGTTAGGTCTAATATCGATTTGGGTTTTTAATTGGGTAGTGTTTTAGGTATTTGGGCTTTAAGTGCAGGTTTGCATTGGGCTTGGTTTATTGATTTGTAATGGAGTGGTGGACTATTTTGGATTTTATTTTTAATTGGTTTTTGTATTGGTTTAATGGGCCGTGCAAATTTTGGGTCTTACAGCTGCCCCTCTTTGCTCATTGTCGTGTAACGAGAATAGAGCAAAGACCTCAAAAAGAGCCAATTTTATCCGACCGTGCCTCTTTCAGTGCTTTTCTTTTTCGAGTAGCTTCGTTCTATCCCGCCTCATATTCAAGGGCTCGGGAACTGATGCTTCGATCAACTCAAGGAAATTAGACTTTCAATCTACTTCTGCAACTTCAGAATTGCCAGATCTGCTATCTTCAATCTGCTCCTACAAACTCATGATTGTCAGATTTGCTATCTTCAATCTGCTCCTGCGAACTCAGGATTGCCAGATTTACTGTCTTCAATCTGCTCCTGCGAACTCAAGATTTTTAGATTTGCTGTCGTCAATCTGCTCCTGCGAACTCAGGATTGCCAGATTTGCTATCTTCAATCTGCTCCTGCGAACTCAGGATTGCCAGATTTACTGTCTTCAATCTGCTCCTGCAAACTCAAGATTGCAGACGGTTGTCTTTAATCTGCTCCCTTCTTCGGGATTGCAGTTGTTGTCTTCAATCTGCTCCTGCAACTTCAAGATTGCCAGATTTGCTGTCTTCAATCTGCTCCTGCAAACTCAGGATTGCCAGATTTGTTGTCTTCAATCTGCTCCTGCAACTTCAAGATTGCCATATTTGCTATCTTCAATCTGCTCCTACAAACTCAAGATTGCAAGATTTGCTGTCTTCAATCTGCTCTTGCAAACTCAGGATTGCCAGATTCGTTATCTTCAATCTGCTCCTGCAAACTCAGGATTGCCAGACTTGCTATCTTTGATCTATTCCGTCGGAACTTCAAAGAAATACTGCCTGATCCTCGTTGTAAACTCAGGGAGGAGGGATTTGTAGCCTCCACCTACTCCACTAGAATTTTGATGAGCTAGGAATTTAGGGAGAAGAGATTTGTAACCTCCATCTTCTCTGTTGAAGAAAAACTGACTGGTCCTCATTGTAAACTCAGGGAGGATGGATTTATAACCTCCACCTACTCCACTGGAGCTTCGAGGAACTAAAAATTCAGGGAGAAGAGATTTGTAACCTCTATCTTCTCTGCTGAAGAAAAACTCACTGGTTCTCATTGTAAACTCAGGGAGGAGGGATTTGTAACCTCCATCTACTCCACTGGAGCTTCGAAGAACTAAAAATTCAGGGAGAAGAGATTTGTAACCTCCATCTTCTCTGCTGAAGAAAAACTGACTGGTCCTCATTGTAAACTCATAGAAGAGGGATTTATAGCCTCCACCTACTCTAGTGGAACTTCGAGGAGATAAAAATTGTTTGGCTTCGACTGTTCACTGTAACCCGGGGTTGCGGATCTGCTTGTCTTGATCCGCCATTGAGGAAGGCAAGATCTGAATTCACTGATGTTGCGACAAAGTCCTCTATGGGACCTGCTCTATGAAATCAGTTTTGTGCTTATGCTTATGGAAAATAGTTAAGATGCAATGATTAGAATGAATCTAATGCTCCTAACTAAATCTATTATGGATGACATTTGTATGAATGCAGAATGTCGTGAGAATGGTCTTTTTACAAAGATTAGGATGCAATGATTGAAATGAATCAAATGCTCCTAAATAGATGTGTCTTATGGATGACATTTGTATGAATGCAGAATGTCATGAGAATGATTTCTTACAATGATTAGGATGCAATGATGAGAATGAATCAAATGCTCCTAAATGTGTTTTGCATGAATGCAGAATTTCATGAGAATGATCCCTGCTTAAGGTGTTACTGTTCATCAGGGTAATATCTGCCCTTTTGTTCGGCTGGTATTCTTGATAGAAAACCCGAGAAAATAAATATCTTGCTCAACAGACTTGCCCCACTGTAACTTCAAGGTTCATCTTATTATGACTTAGGGGTATAGGATCTGAATATTTTCCCATCCACCCCACCACGATTTCAAAATGTAGGATTTGTTTTTTCTTCAATCCATCCCCTTGCTATTCGAAGGTATATGATCTGTATCAACTTCCATCTATCCCACTATAACTCAGGGGTATAAGGTCTGTAGCTTGTTCCATCAATTGATCGCTCTTCGGGTGACCCAACTAGATGTGTATGATATTTGTATGGATGTAGAATATCATGTTTTTCTTGCGAATGATTCCCCTTTTACACTTGGGTTGACATTGCCCATTTTCGTCCAAATTGTTTCACCAACTATTTTTGACAGAAAATACAAGGAGATAGCCTCAAATTAGACTCGTCCTTAAACTTGGTGAGTTTTAAACAATAATTCTATTTCAGGTTCTTGTATTATTCAGAAGCTTCCAGAGTAATATGCGAAACTCATTTTATGAAAATATTATTAGTCCACTAATCGTTATTTCAATGCGAAATGCTTGAAAGAGATCCTAACAATGGACAAGAAGGAAATTGATTAGGAGCATAGCTCGAAACAAATAAGCTAAGCAAAGATAACAATCGCAATTAGGAAAGAAATTTATTGTGAACATATTTTGAAAAGAATAATGTAATCACAAATAAAAAATTTAAAATGGATAAAGTGGAAACTAGGTGCCCCAGATATCGCAGCCTGAGCTTATCTGTTCCAACTTCTTGAGGGTCATTTTAAGCTCAATATGTGTTTAGGGGATCTGAAGTGCTTTATCGATGCCCCAAGACATAGCATACTTCTTCATTGTTAATTCAGGCATAGTAGGACTGCTATATGCCCCGCTTTCAATTAAAATTTGAGCCACCCTTTTCGGGTTTTCAACTCAAATCCCTTTTGGTCTCAGAGCGCCCTTTACGGGTTTTCACCTTGGCCTCTTCTTTTTTGCTAATTTTTTTTTCTCTTTTTTCTTTTTTTCTTCTTTTTTTTGAATTCTTTTTATTGAATCTAAATTTTTCGGATTAGGTAGGTCCTTGTCATCTATCTCAGACAATATCCATGCTTCCCTAGAACAGGCCTTCTTTGTTGCCTAAGGTCCTTCTCGATTTGACATCTTCTTTCTTCTGAAGTCCCTTTTGCATGGGAAAGAATCTTCTTCAAAGCCCTATCATGAAATCTTCTAGGGCGAATCACTTTTTTTGTGAGCTCGCATCATCTGACCGTGATAGATAGCTTTTAACATTTTCTCTTCAAATTCAATTGGTCAAGTTGAGATTAAACGCGTTCTACCTCATCCAATTTCAGCTCTGACAAAATTTTGATTCCAATGGGCAAAGCCAACGAGAAATGTGTTGCCCCGGTGACAGTCTTGGCCAATGTTCGACAAGCATAGAGGGTAAATAGTTATACAGATGCCAATCTTTAAAAGTCTCGGCCTTTTTTTTTGATCTTTTGTTTTTATTTTGGCTGCCTTTCTTTGTGATGTGGAAGGCGATATTTGAGCAGCATGCAGACTTTTGACATTGTGCGGTTAAATGTTGATCTTTTTGACATTTTTTTTGTCAGTATTCTTTCTTTCTTTTTTTTCTTCTTCTTCTTCTTCTTCTTTTTTTTTTAAGTCTAATGACCATCGACTTTGTAATATTGGCATATGAAGCAACCCTCACCCTCTTAGTGAAGAAATCGACGTCCACGAAAATGAATAATGTTGACTAGAAGCTTGTGAGGAGATTGGCTTGATAACGTCTATGCCCCACATGTAGGAAATCTTATTTCTGCATTGAGCTAGGCTTTGATCTTCATCTCCTTTCTTGGCTCACGACGTAGGATTTGTTTTTCATCCAGTATTAACAAATCAGAAGATTGGTGACAATTTTGGTCATCTTCAAAGTCCTAAGATCCTTTAGACACACATCTCATTCAAAAAGGAGTCGAGAATGTTGTCGCTCTCCGTCATTGATATCTGGGTACCTAGTTACAAAGGTAATCCCAAAGAATAAATGATTCTAAGGATGATTATTTTTATGGTATGGTCATGAATAAAGAATGAAAGAATATTCCAAGACATGAAAGAATGTACTGTATGAAACGTAAATGATGAAAAAAAATATTTACTTAAAAAGATGCATTTCATTGAAATAAAGATTTTGGATACAAGCCCATTTCACAAAAAAGATTCTTGTTGCTCCTATGCTTAAAGCAACAAGCATGTTTTGGATATTGCTCTAGATTAGCTCTAAAAATACAAGGATTTTTTTTCACAGTTCCATTGTTCAAAACTCCCTTAGGCTCAAATTTATGCATTTGGCATATCACCTAATTTCACGATACCCATGCTGATGAACTTTTCCACCAATTTATTGAAAGCAAGGCAATTTTCTATCGAATGCCCTGTGACCCCCGCGTGGTACTCACACTGGGCATTTGGGTCATACCATTTTGGATATGGAGGCTGCATCGGTTTTGGGTAGTGAGGAGCCACCTCATGTGTATCAAATAGGCTTTGATATAACTCCCCATACGTCATCGGAATTGGTGTAAACTGGAGTTGCTTTGCACTGGATTCTCGTCTTGATGAGCCCTGATGACCAGTTATCACAGCCCTCGGTTGACCTACCGTGACTAATTTGGGACGCTTGCTCAGGTTGTTCACTTTATTTTCCCTATTTCTTGGGGCCTTTGAAGTCCACTCTCCCTTTCCCTTCATTTCTATTAGTACCGGTTTGGCTCGATCATTCTCCGGGTTAAAACCTAAACCTATCGAGAGTTTGAATGGGGCTGAAGCATCAGTCTGACATTAGGGTCCAATAATGACGGGTCTCCCATGTGAATGCGGTCTGATTGAGTTGGGATATTCATCGGGGAATAAACGATGTCATCATCATCATCCACACTGCTGACCACTTGGAAACTCTTTTTTTCAAGCCTTCCAACTAGTACTTGGGTTATCTGGTGCATCATATTCATTTGATCTCGCATGTCCGGTTGAATTTTGGCCAACTGCTCTTGCACCAGTATTTGTCTTTGCTCTATTCTCTCCAACCTTTGTTCCATGTCTTCTAGGTTAACTGAAAATATCTCGCCTTAATCAGGGTCATCTCATGAAATCTAATGCATGTGATGTAATGCTATGTGAATGTATGAAATGAATGTAAAGAGATGTCGATTCTAACTCAATTTCTTTTAGGAAACTTTACTAGAGGACCAAGCTCTTTACATGAAACAGACTACAAATATACTGAACATCCGTATTGTCTTCTGTTTTATCAAGAAATTCGTTCTCCATGCCGAGCTCTCTAATTTAGCAACCAAACCCAAATCGACATCTCTCTTTAATATAAAAATACGTGGAATGAATGCAATGTAATGCAATCAAAAGAAAACACGTTAGTGCCAGAGAAACATAGAACACCTGACCGGGTGACCACTAGGGTTTGGCGCGACTCTATCTAGGGTAGGCTCCTAGGGCTTTTTTATATGCGGTTTGAGTTCTACAGTTGAGGGTACCTGAACCAGCAGATTCCTCAATCCTCACCCATTATAGGCTCATATGGATCGAGTTCAGTTCAGGGGAATACATTTCCCTATGGGTGCACGGGGATGAAAATCTCACGAAGACATAGGTACGGATATATCCCAAAAGCGATTCACTATCCTGCACCGAGGTGAAAACCTCACGAAGGAGTAGCTTCTCACTCCCACTTAAAAGGTGTGACCCGACGGTCATGCAATATGATGCAAACATGTTCTACAGTAATCACAACAATATAAATACAATAATAGGATCGTAATTTTCCAAATCAAATTTTCAGTTTTCGACAAAAGGACAGAAATTAATCAATTTGTGGCATGACTCTCAACCAGTCCCCAGTGGAGTCGCCAAACTGTCGAAACCATTTTTAAACTGAAGTTTTTAAAAAAAAAGGGATCAACTTAAAAAAAATGTGGAAATGGAGTCGCCACCGATCTTTTATTTAAGATGTGATTGGATCACCTTGAGATGGATTATTTTAATAAAACATTTTTATTAAAACAATAATTTTGATCTACGAAATCCAGAAAATGGGTTCGGAGTGATTCACATTACGAAAGGGCTAGCACCCTCGATCGCCCAAAATTGGTAGCTAATTGATTAATTAATGTCCTGATGTCGAAATTTTGAAAAGATTCTAGATTACGATCCATTTACTTCATATATATTTGGACAAAATCATATTGGATGCCAAAGCTTCTTATTTTGAAAAAATAAAATGCCGTACTCAGTAAGTTAGGGCACCACATCTTATATTCTCGAAATTAGGTTTATCCTTCGACATTCAATACTCGTACATTTAAAAAATAAGAAAGATATTCAATTATTCGGGTCAGATGAAAAATCGCAACCCAGTAAGTTAGGGCACTATTTCTCAAAATTCCCGAATACGGAATATTGCCTTTGTTATTTTGAAATTCTTATCTCGAGATGATAAGATATCACACTTAGTAAGTTAGGGCGCAATATCTCAACTCCCCGAGAATAAGTTTTTATATTTGAAAACGTGTATTTTAATTTAAGAGAGAAAAGATACTCGGTTAATAGGTTTTAAACGAAGAGAATCGAAACTCAGTAAGTTAGAGCACGATTCTCTCGAAACCCCTAAACACGAGCATTGCCTTGTGATCTTAAAACCGAAATGACGTTAAAACACTACATCTTTCGTAAGATACAATGGAATGCAAAGCAATATATTAATCCATACATCAAATATTACAACGATGAATTACAAATAATTAATGGCTACGAATTAAGAGATATAATACATACAATAATAGACAAATGAGCATTTAATACATCAGGAATAATATGCGTCAACTTAAATGATACATGCGTAATGAACTCGACGTAATATAATTGTATGTTAAAATAATAATGACAAATGAAAGCGTTTGGAATAAATAAATATATAATTTAAAAGGAGTTTTACAAAGAAACCAATTATACATAGATAAATTTAAAAGAATATATATATGTATACGTATGAATAAATTTAGAAAAATAATACGAAAACAATAATATATATATATACAAGAAGAATAATATAAGTTATATATAAAGAGAATATATATATACACATAAAGATAATATAGATTATATATGAAAAGAATACGTAAATATGTACCTAAAAATAATTTAATATAAATTACATATGTATATAAAAGAATATATGTATATACAAAGTTTAATGAAAATACTGTAGAGAAATAAATAATACTTAGAACCATTTAAATATATGAAATAAAACAGTTTAAAACTAAATAAATAGATTGATTAAGTAAACTAGGGACGAAAATGAAAGTCAGACAATGTATTAAAGACAAACAAGGAATAAACAAAAGGAAGAATCAGGGACTAAAATAAGGTTCTCGTAAACAAAGGGGGATTAAAAATGAAAATAATCCAGGTTGTAAAAACGCTGCTTACGGACTAGAACGAATTGGGGTAACATGCAAACTACAAGGACCGATTAGGGAATAAAAGCAATTGTATAACAGGTCTACTTAAAAGAGAGCAAAACATGGAGGGGCTAATCTCATAAATATCCCCAAAACTGCAAAAGCACGCGGATCCTATGGGCGCTGGATTGGGTCAAGTCGGGTCGCCTTATACGATACCGTTTTAGAGCCACTGAAATAGGCCTAAACGGTGTCGTTCTGTGTATTTTAATAAGGCTCAAAAAAAACTTTATTACCCAGTTACTTAAAACAAAAACCTAAACACTCCTTCCCCTCCTTAATCGGACACCAAACAAAAGGAAAACCCAAGAGCCTCCTTCCTTGCTCAAATTTAGCGAACCAAATCGACACCCACTTCGCCACCATGAGCAGCAGTGGTTATCTGAAGGCCGATTAGGCCATTTGAGCATATATCGGATGACTTTTCTTTCCTCGTTTGAACTTCAACGATAGCGAAGTAAACAGAGGTCCAATAACAGGTATGAAAACCCCCTTTTTTATTCTTCTATATGAAAATATGTAAAGAAAAAAAATATAGAAATAGATTCCAGTAAAAAATAATAAGGGAGATGAAATCGAAAATGAAAACCTTTTGAATCTATTTTTCCGGTTTCTATTGCTGTATTCTCTGTAAAAAAAGGGATCTCCCCCCACCCCCCATTGTTTTTTTTAAGGCTTTTAAAGGTCGAAAATAAAAAAAACAACTATTTTTCCTTTTTTTTTTGCTTTGTTGTTGTTTGTCCTTGTTTCTTTGTGTGAGTACAGACGCCGGCCGAGGTGCAAAGGGTCGTCGACTCGGATGCAAAGCGCAAATCGCATACCTGTTGGTGAAGGCTCTTGGCGTGGGTGGAGCGATAGTGGCGGCGTGGGTGGAGCAGCGTGGCGTGGCGAGACACTGACGATCGTCGTGCGCATGAAGGTCTGTTGTAGTCCAAGGGTCACGCGTGGGGAATGGTCAGAGAAAGCGCTGAAGGTTACGGAATTACGAGAATGGGCTAGTTGGGCCTGACTTAAAATTGGGCGATTGTAGTTAGGTCTAATATCTGATTTGGGTTTTTTAATTGGGTAGTGTTTTAGGTATTTGGGCTTTAAGTCTGGGTTTGCATTGAGTTTGGTTTATTGATTTGTAATGGACTGATGGACTGTTTTGGATTTTATTTTTAATTGGTTTTTGTATTGGTTTAATGGGCCGGGTAAATTTTGGGTCTTACAATAATAAAATATTTTTTAAATATTTTTATAACAAAATTTAAATAAAAATATTTTTATTGATTAATAATTCAACTCCAATCGGTTTGAATTTGAAAAAATTATAAAAAAACCTCTCTTTATTTAACTCGTAATAGTTCTTAAAAGGATTTTACACTTCTCTGTAAATAGAAGTAATTTTATACATTTTTGTAATTTTTCTAAAAGATAAAATTTAACAATCCGAAGCAACTGTAAGAGGGTGGGTTAAAATTAAATGTGATGATGCAATGAACCCCAACACTAGTGAAGCACAGGCTGTACTGGAAGGAGACAATGCCTTGGCCAATTCAGCTTGTTTTGAAACATGCGGAAGGTTCGAGTTCTTCTGGTCTGGTGCGTATGATGAGGGAGCGACGGTGCAAGGTATGTTTTTATCATATGCCTCGTGAAGCCAATAAGGCTGCAGATTCAACATATCGCCAGCAAGTGTTATGTCAGCTCTAAAGTTACGGTGAAAAGAAAAATGGAAAGATGAAAAGATGACGGGGGAGAAAAATTAAAACGGTGGAAAATATAATTTTTTTCATAAGTATATTTGATAGGAGAGATGAAAATTTGAAAAGAAAACGTTTCATTCATTACTTGGTAGAGTTGAAAAATAGAAAGAAAAAAATGAAACGTTTAAAAAATGTATAATTTGAACTAACATACACATCTTTCTCATCTTCTCTACTCTCATCATTTCAATTTAGAAATATTGATTTATGCATTAGGATGAAAAATGATCATTCTTTCTATTTTCTTTCCTCACTTTTCTTTCTAACCAAACACACTCGAAATTTATTTTATTTTCACTTTTCTATTCTCCCCTCTTATCCTTCTATTTTTTCACCCAACCAAACACACCCTAAATGTTGAGGAACTAACTTTTACCTATCTAAGGTTGATGTACTTAGAGAAAAATAAAATAAAAATTTTAATAATTCAATCAATTATATTTCATGTTCTATTTATATAGACCAAAAATATCAATTTTGAGTGAATAAAATTTTATATTTAATTTCTATAAAAATTTCAGTTGTTAAATATATTAATATAAATGGTATTTTATTAATATAATATAATATCAAATCAATTTAAAAATTATATGCATAACAAATTTAATTATCTTTATAAATTTAACAGTTAAATTGTTAAAATATTAATTATAAAAAATACAAAAATATGAACAAATGAAGAGATGTTATAGGAATCAAAAGATTTTCTGGCAAAATAATAAAATATATATATATGTGTTGGACCATTTCACGGCTATTTTATCCCAATAATACAAAAGAATAAAAAATCAAACTAATATAACTTTTACAATGTTTACCAAATTAGTACATGTTTTATTGGAGAGGAAATCGGTTTGATCAAACATATTTTATTTTCTTTTACATATTTCTAACTTAATAAAATTATATTTATTGATGGATACGATATGTCATGGGACTAGAACTTAATCTGGTAAACTGTTGGAAAAAATTTAGTTCGAAAACAGTTTTTTGCACAGCAGAAAAAGAAAATTTTTGAAAATCGAGCCAGGTTGTAATATTATAGCAATAAACTTTTTTTTCCTGAAATAATATTTGTGCTTTGAGCGAGACGGATCCTAGACGTTCTCAACTTTCAACCGAATGACTTTCTTCACTATTCTCATACCACGAACTACCTTGAGTGTGAGCTCAAACAATTTCAAACCAAACGCAAAACCATGAATAATTTTCTTACTTTTAGTAGGAAAGTAAATATCTTTCTTTTATAGAAATCGGTAGAATTGTTATTACTACTCTCGGTATTGCAACTCTTGCTTCGCTCATGGCTTTAGCCCATGCATAAATGAGAAAAATGTCTCATTCTCACCCAAATCAGAAATTTGGAGCATCAGCTCACTGAACTCATTCACATACTCCATAGCTGTGCACTGTAGCGAAAGCCGATGCAACTTAGCCCGAGCCTCATCCTCGACATACTCCAGGTAAATTTGCCCCTTGAGTTCACTCTGAAACTCCTCTCAAGTCCCAATAGCGATACCACCTTGTCTCTCATCTATGGACCTACGATGCCACCATAATAAAGCAACATCAATAAAATACATGGCAACAATATTTACCTTGGTAGCACCATCCGTGATGCCTTTGGCATAAAACTATTTCTCAATTCCCCAAAAGAAGTTGTCCACATTCTTTACCCCTTAGGCTTGGGTGCCGCAGCCAACACCCTATTACCCAAAGAAACTTTTCAGATATTGAGCTCCCCCTTGAGCTCCTTAATGTTTTCCTTCAAGGTCGACACCATAGCCTCGAGAGCATAACTCTTCCCAGTCAACTCACCTACAACAATATTGAAGACCTCTTGCATTGAATCAACATTAGCACTAAGGGCCTTTATCACTTGTTCTTTGAGATGAAATTGCCTCGGTTGTAGCTCTGTTCGTCCACCAACTTCCTCAAGGGTCTCTGTGACATCACTCATAGAACCCTTTAGTTTGGCAACCCTGCCTTCCAAAGCTAACAGTATATCCCTTGAGCTGTTAGCTTTTTTGCCCTCCCACGAGTCTTCATAGTCTCAATCTGTTAGTCTACTCCCTTCTACATCTCAACCGATACCTTTGAACACTGGTTCTAATACCAACTATCACAAGGCTAGAACCGAAGTCTAGCATGTAACAACCCGTTTTCAGTGAAATAGGAACAGTGGTTTCGGGACCACAAATCCGAGTCCATAAGAAAAAATTATTTTAATATTATTTCATGATCTGCATTATGATAGGAATATCGTATAGAAATTTCATTAAGAAAATTTTACCGATTACATGATTAATTAATAAATGGACCAAATTGCATAAAATGCAAAAGTTGAATTCTAGTAGCTAAAAGGATCAAATAGCTATGGAATTCAAAATTTGAGTTCCTTATATGGCAAATAGATCATTAAGATGAGTTAGTAGATAAGTATGATGATTCATCCATGGAAATTTAAGAAAAGAAAATGACTAAATTGGAAAGTAAATAAATAAAAGATGATAAATCAAATAAATATCTAATATCATCATTTTATATCATCTTTCCCAATTAAAAAGCCATGAAAACTTTAGTTTGAGAGCTTGAATATAGAAAAACTTATTTTAATTAGGTATGTTTTCTTGTCCCATTTTTAGTAATTTTTATATTTCCGAGATCGTAATAGCTTAATTTAGCTATCTCGGAGATTAATTTGCAAAATTATTATAGTACTAGGGTTTTTCCATGGATGAATATGCTTGGATTATGAAATTTATGGTAAAAAATGAAAGGTTGTTGGTAGATAAACAACTTTTGTAAAGTGAATTTTGATGAAATTGTGATTTAGGGACTAAATTGTAAAGATGTGAAATTGATGGAAAAATTTTGATTTTTTTGAAATACATGGGCTGCTATTGTGATATGTAAAAATCGACTAGGCTTGGAATAAGGATTAAATTGCATGAATTTTATTTTTCGTGCCTAGGGATGAAATCAAAAATTAATTAAAAGTATAGGGGCAAACTGATAATTTTTCCTAGGATGTAAATCGAATTGAATTGAATATGAATTGTATTAAATTGAGCTAAATTTACTCATATAGATCCGGATAGATCAAATACGGAGATAGATCGAGGTAAAGAAAAATGTAACGGATTAGTACTATACAAACATGAACATTGTTGAGGTAAGTTCGTGTAACTAAATTTCATATTTATGTGATATGCTTGATTTATATGTATGTGATTTGTATAATTTTTAAGTATGAAAATAAATCACATATCCGACAATGTCCGACAAGAAATAAATCCTGTTTGAACAAATGAAATTAGATGGATATAGGGTTCCCGAAGTGGTTGTGGTTCTACATATATTGCAAACACACCATAGCTCGCAAGAGCTTCCGTTATAGCTCACATGAGCATCCTGATATAAACTCTCTTGAGCTTTCTGATACATGGTTCTTCCAAGCTTCCTGTTTATATGCTCCTATAAGCATTCTGATTGGTAGTGATCGTACATGTGTTGCGGATACACCGCAGCTCTTATGAGCGTCCCGATATATGGCTATCCGGAGCTTCCCGATAAAAAGTTCTTTCATGATATTCTTGATAATAGCTCTTCGGAATTACCTGTTAAGCTCGCATAAGCTTTTTGATTTAAGTTCTTATGAGCTTCCTATTATTAAGCCCGAATAAGCTTCCCGTTACAAGCTCACATGAGCTTTCTGTTATTTGGCTTGGAAGAGCTTCCCATTTATGTGCTCGTATGAGCATTCCTAAATATGAATTGACGGATTATAGTTTTGTACACTTTGTGTGTACTACCCTTGTATCCATCGAGATTTTAAATGGTTCAACGGGCAAAGTTCTGATATGAGATAATACGGATTCGGAATGGATTATTACTGAATATATATGAAATACATGGAAATAGTTTGTACATGTTATATGAATTTATGATATGGAAAGTATATCATTGTTATGAGCTCATATATGTCCCTTGATATTTCTAAGAAATACATAACTAACATGCTTGATGAGGATATGTGTTTAGGCAATTGGCCAAATTGGTTTGAGCATGTTTAGTTAGCTTACCTTAATATGAAATAAATGTTAAGTTAATTTCCTGTTATACGAACTTACTAAGCATTAAATGCTTACTCTATTTTATTTCATCTATTTTATAGTACTTCGGAAGCTCGTTGGGTTAGAAGCTTGGCGGAGATAACTCACACTATCCATCAGCTCATTTCGATATAAATAGTTAATTAATTTTGGTTATAATGACATGTATAGGTTTAAATAGCCAATATTGGCATAGAAATGTTTTGGTTGTAATTAGCCATTGGAATGACTTATGATGAATGTGTTTTGATGTAAATATATGAAATAATATCAAGTTTGATATGAGTGTTTAGTATGGTTAATTGATAGTAAACTTTATAAGTATGTCTATATGCATATTTGATCAAATGGGTAAGTTTAGATATATAGAATTAAGAAGTGATATGGCATGCATAAGAATTGATTTTGGCTTGGGTTAAATGTCTTGGATTGGTTTGAGAATATGTTTAAGTGTTTATGTAAGTGATGGCAAGTTTGGGTGAGAAATAAGGCTTGGAAATAGCCTTATTTTGTCCACACGGGTAGAGACAAGGGCGTGTGTCTCAGCCGTGTGTGACACATGGCCATGCGCACGGGCGTGTGGTTCGGCTGTGTGTCCCTGTAACGCGTAGGTTTGTGCAAGTGTACACATTCGTTATCAAGTAATAAGTAAGTATCGAGTTATCGTCTCCATAGGGATTTTATTTGTGCTAAGTCACTTAATTTGTAAAATTATATTGACAATTTGGTAAATAAAAACACAATATAGTTGAGAAGTGATGATTAAAATATATTAAACTAAATGCAATGATCCCTAATGCAAATTATCCTAAGTATGCAAACTATATGAATGAAATAGATTTTAGTAAAACTAAACACAATTTGCAACAATTATAACATAAATAAACTAGGACAATTAATTAAACTTAATTTATTATCAACATGCTTAATACATTCGGAAAAACATTCCATGGCAACTCGATATTTCATGAGTTTGGAAACCACATCAAGTCCTTTCAGAATCCTTTACTTAGTAAATCGTATTTTACTGATCCTTATTTACTAAGGGTTTCTTAGCATTCGTTGAAGCAACAGGGACGTGTCAGGTTTGAAACAGTTTAATCACACAAATCTAAAAACTATGCAGATAACAGAGCTTGGTCAAAGTTGTTATGCAACCTACAATTTAATCGGGTCAGGATCTAAATTGAGCATGCACATTTCAATTATGTGTCTATTAGTCGTCGTCTGGTCAGGATCGCTCAGCTAATTCAGGTGCACTTCAATCATGTATGAACGAAATACATATTTGATTTTAATTGAAAACATGATCGATTGAGGCACAAACATTATAAGCATGAATCAAATAAATATTATTTAATCGAAGCAATCATCCTAGCTTAAATAAAATTAAGCTAAAATTGTTTTAAACAAGAACAAAGAACACAGAGCAAACATCTTTAGATTAAATTAAAGAAAAGGAAGATTAAACCCAATTCAGAGTGGCTGTCACCCAAGACTCTAATTGACGAGGCTCCTTCATTCCTTTGCTTTGCTCCTTTGCTGATGGCTCTCCAAGGTGGCCGACCAAGGGTTCTTTAAGAGGCTTAATTGCTAAAATCTCTATGAAGAGATGATGCTAGGCGTGGGAATGGAAAAGGGTAGGAGAATTTGGAGAGAATAAAGAATGATGAATGATGAGAAAGAATGAGGAATGATTGAGGGATGCTTGAGGGATGCTTGAGGGATGATGAATGAGGGAATGAGAGGGTCTTATTTATAGGTGAGGAGAGGGGGATAGTTTGCTAAAAATAGTGGATGTTAACCCCTTCAAATCTCCTCAAATTGTGGTCGGCCATGCTTAGTGGCTTTTGACTTGATTTTTGCTTGATTTTTAAGCAATTTTGGATGCCACACAACTCAGGACTGAGACTCGGTCAATCGTAAATCTTTAGGCAAATCTCTAATTTCTTCAACACTGTAAGGACCTTGTGTAATTAAACCAAAGAATGGTTTAAATGGATAGCCATGTGTAGCCGAATATTGGGTTGACTTGGTCTCCAATTTGGATGGTTTTGTAATCCAGCAAAGTTATCAGACCTGTCCAGAATAAATCAACAAGTTAGAGGACCAAAGAATAAAATTTATCCAATTTAATTAATTAATTAAAACTCAAATTATTAATGAAATATTTTAAAATAAATTATTAAATATAATTTTATATTTTATTATTTAATTTAATCATGCATGGCCCACTTTATGTCTTAAAAAATACAATATATTCAAGTTAATATAAAATAAACCCTTTATTGCATGAAAATATATAATAAAGCATAAAATCACATTTTAATAATTTCTATGTCCTAATTTCATATTTTCACATATTTCATTAATTTATTAAACAATTACTTAGTTTTAACAACGAATTTAAGTAAAAATGTGATAAATTACATAGGAAAAATCCTATATATTTCTCCGTTTACACACCCCCAAACTTAAATAATTGCTCGTCTCGAGTAATGTTTATGCACAGCAAAAGGTCTTGCTAAGGCAAAATTGCTAATTGTGTAAGCAGCATTAATCTTTGTCCTATAATCATGCATTAAGAACTTCATGATTATCGATCTTCTTTATTAACAAGTAATTCATATGCAAACATTCCTTAAGATTATACTAAGCTTCAAAACATGCCAACATGAATTATAGTTTGCATGTATGTCACAGCCATAGATAACATTCTTCATTCAACATAATTTCCTATCAATCAAGCAAACAATCACAAGGCTTATTTATGATCTTCATATGTTGAACTCAGGACTTCCTCTCCACTAATGTAGGTGACATAATCATCAAATCAATAGGTCTTTTATAAGGTTGTAATGGGGCTCGGTTAAAGGTAGGGATTTTAAGAGATGGGACATTTCGGTTTTAAAAATCTTAACCTTTAACATTGTCTTGTTTTTCGTAATAAAACCTTTGTTTCTTTAAGTGAACCTTTGGAATAACCTTGAACTTATTTTGAGCTCAAGCTTATACATTTTTCCTTTTTGGAGACTGAGCAAACTTTTCTTTGCTTTTTTTTAAGCATGAGCACATACATCTTTATGAAAATTTCCTCAAATGTTGATTCCCAAGACAACTTTAGTTAAGATAGGTGCACAAAATTAAGATAACTTTAAAAAGATGGGAATTGGCTTATAATGTAGGTTCATTGCAAAAACAAGCCTTTAAGCTCAAAATTACAGTTTCAAGGGTTTAATATCATAGGGTTGGCTTGAAAAGGCTCAAACGGTCCAAAGAAATAGTGCCTATATCATTTTAGATTTTTATGTCCCCTAGGATTTTGCCTCAAGAAAGTTACTAAGTCAATTCTAAAGATATAAACCTTCATGCATGTCTAATCTCAAAAGAAACTAAGTTTTCGTGGCAAAAGTTACTAAGCTAAGATCATACAAGCATTCCATTCTTCATGATAACATACTTTCACTTAGATAAAATCATCATCCATACTTGCATACAAACTATCTCAGTAACAAAAAATATCTCTAAACATTCATTTATTAAAACATACTTATGAAAGAAATGATTGAAACATAATTGAAAAAATTTAAAAGTTTGAGCAATTTATTTTCCTTACCCCCTTTAAAAAGAAGAAATGTCCTCATTGCAAGAACAAAGTAATGAATGAAAACTGAACACTAGGTAGGGTTGTAAAGAAAGAGAGGTGAGTCATTAAGACTGCTTAAATACCAAGTCTTCCCTAATAACCCAATCCTAGACATGTTCATTCCCATTACCACATCACTTAGTCTTATTCTTTCTAAAGAAGTGTTAAGTTTGTTCATCCTTGCTATGTTTTATTCTATAGAAATTAAATCCTAATTACGAAAGAAATAAATTCCTAAGGACCTAAAAATAATTAAATAAATAACAAGACAAGAATCCCCCCTTTTATTTTTCTGACTCATTCCCTTTGTCTTCTTTAGCTCCATCTCCGCTTACATCGTCAGTATCTTCCGTCCATGTCTCAAAGATAGCATCTGGGAACTCAGTAACAAAAGTATTAGAGATATTCTTAAAAGTATTTCGAATTGAGTCATCTCTAATTTTTGCATATTTCTAGTAAGTTTGTTATTGATTGTGCATGAACTTTCACATATCCATCAAAATTGACAACTCCGATTTCCTTGAAGTACTTGCAGAAGTCGGCATGGGAGTTGTATATTTAGGTTCAACACTTAGCTTGACTGGTTCTTCTTCTGGCTCAACCCTTGGTTCAGGAATGTTCGGTTCCTTATCAGATTCTTCCTCTTCAGTGTCTGTAACTGAATTAGCTTTAGTTTCAATTCCATCTATTGACTCTTCGGTATCCAGCTCAATTGGCTCTTCTTGCTCACCTTGGTTCAGCTCATGCACCCTCTCTACTAATCTTTCAAGATCATAATTTGTAATGCATCCTTGAACATATCGCCCCTTCAGATTTGCTTGTGTTTTAACACGGGCCTTTAAGCAAAGTGAAGTGATTAATGATGGGAAATAAACACTTCCTGCCTTCTTTTTAGCATAATCATGAATCTCCTTGAGGATAATTTTCCCAACATTAATGGACTTTTCTATCAAAATTGCATATAACAAAAGCATCCGTACCATCGAGATGGTGGAACTATATGAGATAGGCATAAAACTGTAGTGAACGAAATAAAACCATACCTTTGCTACTGGTTTTAAGTATTCTCTTCGACAAGAATGGCTCCCAAACTTTCTTATAATCCATTGGGATCCCAGATCTATCACAACATCAAGCACTTGTTCAAGAAAATCCTAATTGATATTGTTCATCATACGGTAGTACTCATCTTCTTCAACATCAGGTAAATTAAACAAATCATTGATGGACTTAGAAGTAAGAGGTACTTTTTTCTTCTGAACGATGACTTCAGTAGCATCTTGCTTAGTCAAACTAGCATAGAATTTTTGAACTAGTTCATCATCGGGAAGTGAACGAGTATCACAAAATCGTTCCCACTTGAGAGCATTGATTTTCTTTCTAATCGGTATGGGAACAACCATCAAATCATTACTCTTCAAGTCAAAACTTTTTCCCGGCATCATAGGTTGATGCTTGAAGATTGAATCAAATCTCTCTTTCACTTTTTCATCGATTAAAATCAGGTTTTCAGGAGTAGTCTTTGAAGATCTGGTTCTTTTGCGAGACATGGTATCTTTTTCTGAAAATTCGGCAAAGTTTCTGCACAAGAGAGAAAATAAAAATGGGCAAAGAGGGTAGAACTTGCTACGACAAAAATCTTGCAACGACAAGGATGGTGCAGTACGGCAACGAAAATGGTGTGCGACAGCAACGACGGTGCTTCGACAATCTCTTTGTAGTGGCAATAGGGAATTTTGACAGAAAGGGAAGAGAACTAGGGTTTCTTTCAGGATTTGAGGTTGACGGCACAAAAGGGAGATTTAGGGATTTTTAAAGTGTAATCAAATTGCTTTGAGGGATATGAAAATTAGTAGAATGGAGAGGGGTTTATATAGGAAAAATTAGGGCAACATGTAGCAAAAATTTAGCTACATTAGGGTTACTTGGGCGGCAATCAATGGGTGTGACGGCAAGGCATGGATTTTTCCCTCCTTTTTGCTGTCTTAGGCCTCAAACTCAGACTGTATCTTCCTAAAAAAATTGATTAGTACTTGGGCCAAATTTGACCCCTTTTATTAACATTAAATTTTAAAATTTAAACAGAACAAATGAAACTTAAAAATTTTAAATCTTAATTAGAAATTTTCTTCTTACCAAATTATATTAAATTAATTCCCAGGAAAGGTTGGAGAGGTCACAACGGTCCCGCTTAAGTTCCAATCTCCTTAGACAGAATTAATTAAATGTAATAAGTTAAGAAAATAAGTTCTAATTATTTATTTATTTACAAAATGAGTTCATGAAAAATTAACTATTAATTTGAACGAGGATTAACTGGCTCAACTTCACCATCCCAGTAGTGTTTGAGACATTGACCATTAACTTTAAACGTATCTCCATAATTGTTGTATAATTCAATAGCTCTATAAGGATAAACTCAGTAGCTGGTATAAGGTCCTTTCCATCATGATTTAAGCTTCCCAGGAAAAAACTTTAACCTTGAATTAAACAACAAAACCTTCTAACCTTCTTTAAACTCGCTAGGTTGTATATGACTATTTTGATCTTTCTTTAGACATTTTGGTATTCTCATAGGAAAACAACCTCAGCTCTTCCAACTCATCAAGTTGCAACATCATTCTTTCACCGGCTTGCTTTCAACTGCTTCAAAGCCCAGTGAGCTTTATTCTTTAATTCTAATGGCAAATGACATGCCTTTCCAAAGACTAACCGATAAGGAGTCATTCCTAATGGTGTCTTAAATGTTGTTTGATAGGCCCATAATGCATCATCGAGCCTTTGAGACCAATCTTTTCTGCTAGGGCGTACTACCTTTTCAATAATACCTTTGATTTCGCGATTCACTCTTTCAACTTGCCCATTAGACTGGGGGTGATAGGCAGTAGCAATCTTGTGCTTCACATCATATTTGTCAAGCAACCACTTAAGCCATTTGTTCACAAAATGAGAACCTGCATCACTAATAATAGCTATTGGTGTCCCAAATCGTGTAAACACATGCTTATGTAGGGATCGCATGACTACCTTAGCATCATTTGTAGGGTATGCTTCAGCTTCAACCCACTTGGATACATAGCCCATAGCAACTAAGATGTATTTGTTCCCATACGAAGAAGGAAACGGGCCTAAGAAGTCAATGCCCCATACGTCGAACAGTTCAATCTCCAAAATGTTTGTCAAGGGCATCTCATTCATCCTTGATATATTTTCGGTCCTTTGGCATTTATCACAGTTCTTCACATAAGCATAAGCATATTTAAATAGCGTAGGCCAAAAGAAACCTGCTTGCAAAATCTTTGCTACAGTACGTGAACCACTAAAGTGTCCCCCACTTGGAGATGAATGGCAATGATACAAGATCTCAGCAATCTCGCTTTTAGTTACACAATTTCGGATTATATTATCTGCACATTGTTTAAACAAAAACGGATCCTTCCAAAGATAATACCGACTATCATGAAGGAATTTTTTCTTTGTTGGTATGTCATTTCTCGAGGAATTATTCCACATGCAAGATAATTGGAAAAATCAAAAACCAAGGTATTTCATGAATTCGATTTACCTCAAATAAGTGTTCATCTAGGAAATTCTCATTGATATGCACACATGATCGAGTTACCTCATCTTGCCCTAACCTCGACAGATGATCAGCTAGAGGTGTTCACACTACCGAAGGCCCGAGAAATTTGGGAGGTTTGGGTAAAAATATAAGCTTAGAAAAATGGGCTTGGACAAAAATAAGGCTGTTTAAAAATGGGCGGGTGTAGTAGTATTTTGGCTGGCCCGGCCCAACCAATTCACTAAATGACAAAAAAACTGCTATTATTATTATTATTTTTAATGTTGTTTTCTTGTTGTTTTCTCCCTATTTTGCTACCATATTACTATTATGTTGCTACTATTTTGTTGTTATTGATTGAATATTGTATAAAACTTATTTTATTGTTAATTTTGTTATTAATTTAAAGGCATTTGTTAATTTTATTATTATTTTAGAGGCATTTGCTTGTTAAGTTACATCTATCTTAGTGTTATTTAAGTCTACATATTTTTTAAAATTTATTTTCAATTTGTTGGGAAATATTTATTTTGATTTTTTAGTATTTTGATGTATTATATATATTTAAAATTATATAAAATAATATAAAAATTTAATCTGGCGAGTCGAATCAGAGCTGGTTTTTACATTTTATATGGTAGGGCTTGGGAAAAATTTAGGCTGTTTTTTTTTGCCCTGACCAAGGAGCTCGATGAATGGGCCTAAATTTTAGTTGAGCCGGCCGAACCCATTGATTTTACCCATGAACACCTCTATGATCAGCTATTTGATTTTCGACACCTTTTCTATCTTGGATCTCAAGGTCAAATTCTTGGAGTAAAAGTATCCAACGAATTAGCCTTGGTTTTGCATCTTTCTCCTTGAGCAAGTATTTAATGGCCGCATGGTTAGTAAATACTGTAAACTTTGGTACCTATAAGATACGAAATTTGTCAAAAGCAAAAACTATAGCAAAGAGTTCCTTTTCAGTTACCGTATAATTGAGTTGGGCTTCCGTCAAAGTTCTACTTGCATAATAAATAGGGTGAAACACTTTGTTTCTTCTTTGACCCATCACAGCTCCAACGGCATAGTCACTTGCATCGTACATCAACTTAAAATGTGAGTTCCAATCAGGTGTAACAATTATTGGGGCTGAGATTAACCGTTTCTTTAGATCTTCAAAAGCTTCCAAACATGCTTTGTTGAAATCAAACACTGTATCTTTCTCTAACAACAAACACAACGGTTTAGAAATTTTTGAAAAATCTTTTATAAACCTTCGGTAAAAATCGGCATGGTCTAAGAAACTTATGACTTCTTTCACATTCATTGGGGCCAGTAATCTTTTAATTATTTCCACCTTTGTTGTATCGACTTCAATTCCTTTTTTTAAGATCTTATGACCTAAGACAATTCCTTCCTTAACCATAAAATGGCATTTTTCCCAATTAAGGACAAGATTCGTCTCTTCGCATCTCTTTAGTACCTTAGCCAAATTACTCAAACAGATATCATAAGTGTTACCAAAAATAGAAACATCATCCATGAAAACCTCAACAAAATTTCCAACCATATCAGTAAATATTGCCATCATGCATCGTTAAAAAGTTGCAGGTGCATTCATAAACCAAAAGGCTTTCGCCTAAAAGCAAACGTATCGTATGGACAAGAAAAGGTTGTTTTATGTTGGTCCTCCAGGGCTACAACTATTTGGTTATATCCTGAATAGCCATCTAAAAAATAATAGAATTTATTACCTGCCATTCGATCTAATATCTGATCCAGAAAAGGCAACAGAAAATGGTCCTTCCGAGTGGTTTTGTTCAACTTTCTGTAATCAATACAAATTCTCTAACTGGTAACAGTTCTCGTTGGAATTAACTCGTTACTCTCATTTTCAACAATCGTGGTTCCATCTTTCTTCGGCACACACTGCACCGGACTTACCCACGAACTATTTGAAATAGGATAGATGATTCTTTCATCTAACCATTTGATCACTTCCTTTCTCACAACTTCTTTCATAATAGGATTGAGCCTCCTTTGCCCATCAATTCGAGCTCTTTCACCTTCTTCTAAAATGATTTTATGCATGCAAAAGAAGGTCTTATACCTCGAATATCAACTATGGTCCAACCAATTGCTTTCTTAAATTTCTTTAGAGCAACAATTAGTTGCTCCTCTTGATCTTTCATCAGTTCCGCTGAAATAATCACAAGAAAAGTAGAACAGTCACCTAAATAAACGTATTTCAAATGGCAAGGAAGTACCTTTAGTTCGAGTTTAGGTGATTCTTCAATTGACAACTTGGGTTGCACAAATTCTCTGACTTTCAACTCTAACGGTTCAAACCGTGTGGATTGAATAAAATTTCTCGGATTGGCTTCCATCAAAGCCATGTTTTCTTCACCTTCTTCATCCTCCAAAGGGTCAATATCTAAGGCTTTCTCCAATGGATTTTCTTCAAAATTGCTTTCCATAGAAACCAAGGTTTCTATCTCTTCCATAACTGAACACTCCTTTGTTGGATCGAGAAATTTCATAGCTTTAAGAATGTTAAAGGTTACCTGATTGTTTTGAACTCGTATGGTGAGTTCACCTTTCTGCACATCAATTAACGTTCTTCCGTGGCTAAGAAAGGTCTCCCAAGGATGATCGGCACTTCCTTGCCTGCTTCAAAATCTAAGACAATAAAATCAGCACAAAAATAAATTTATTGACTCTTACCAAAATATCCTCGATCTTTCCTTCGGGATATACAAAATATCAATCCGCTAGCTGAAGCGTCATAGTTGTAGGCCTTACTTCACCTATCCCTAACATCTTGAAAATAGACTATCCCTAACATCTTGAAAATAGACTTAGGCATCAAGTTGATACTCACTCCTAAATCACACAAAGCTTTACCACAGTAAGATTCACCAATGTTACAGGGTATAGTAAAGCTTATTGGGTCTTTCAATTTCGGTGGCAGTTTGTTTTGCAGGAACGTACTGCACTTTTTTGTCAAGGCAACAGTCTCATACTCACTCAATCGTTTCTTCTTAACAGTATATCTTTCATAAAGTTCACATAATTCAACATTTGTTCTAAAGCCTCCACCAACGAAATATTGATGTGTAACTGCTTCAGAACATCCAAAAACTTCTTGAATTACACCTCCTGTGTAATAACTCAAATTTCAAGGGCACCGAAAAAGTGAGTTTAGGGCCTCCGTCTTAGGAAAACGAGTCCGTAAATATTTATTAAAAATATTTACGAAGTTAGTATGGGTTGAATTAGATTTTTGATAAGTGAATTTAGTTTAATTAGAAGTAATTATTAGAAAGGACTAAATTAAATAGAGCATAAAAGTTTAATTATACAATGGAGAAAGGTTAAAAGACTAAATTAGTAATTAAACCAAATTAGTGAAATGTGTAAGTTAGAGAATAAATACATGTGTAACTAAAATATTACTACAAATGTATATTATATATGTATTTACTTATTAGTTAAGTAAAATATTATTATTATTATTAGTATTTATTTATTATGTTTATTATATTATTTTTGTTAAATAAATTGATAGTGCCAAATGTGTGGTGATAATTATTACATGTGTATATATATGTATTAATACACATGTAATATATATATTAGTTATTATATAGATATTTTCATTTAATAATAATAAAAGGAAAAAAAAAGAAAAAGAATAGAAAAGTTAAGAGAAACAAACGAAAATTGGGGAAGAAAGAAAGGAAAGAAAAGAAAAAGGGGAAAAACTAGGATTTTGAAGCTTAAAGATTATTTGGTAACTTTAATTAAGTCATTTTCATGTGATTTTAATGTTTTTGAAGTCTTTGAGTAAAATACTTTTGAATTTATGTGGAAATTTTGAAAAATGATAGATTTTTAGTATGGTTTGTGTTGAACAAATAATGGAATTAAAGATTAATTTGATAGAATTTGTGATTAGAATTGATTGGAGGACTAAATTGTAAACTAGGCTATAAGTTTTGAGTTTTATGCGCTAAATTGAAAGAAACTTGAAATTATGGTTATATTGAAGTTTTGATGGAAATTGAATAAGGAAATGATATGAATTGTAAAAAGGAAGAAGGTGAAAATGGTTTGGACAAATTTGGGATTTAGGTAAAAGTTGCATGGAAAGTTATCATTTTATATAAAATATGTGTGTTGTTAATTAATTATAATTATGTTAATTTTCGTAGCAAACAAGGAAACTCAGACGTCTAATATGAAGGGGAAGGAAAAAGTGACTGAGGAGTAGCTCGAGAAAATATCGGTTTGTATTATCATAATTCAGATTATTTATTATTATATGTTTAATTTCAATGTATGTGTTTGAAAAATGAAATTTAGGTAAGTATTGATATTTGAATTGAATGTGATTTGGATTTAATTGATGAATATATATGTATGTGTGAATTAAATAGTATAATTGTAGTGAATTTGAAATGAAATTGAGTAGTGAACTTGAATTGGAAGTGATTTGAATTGTGAATTTGAGATTGAGATTGAATTGATAATATGTATGAATTGAATTTGGTTGATTGTGATCATTTGGAAGAGAAATTGATATTTGAACCAATACCCTATTAACTAGTTGAAATTTGAGTTGGATATAGTGGCATGCCATAGGATTGGAAGAGTCTGAGGATTCTTCGACCTTGAGTCGATGAGACCTTGGGTGTCATATTATTTACTTGGATAGATTCAATAAGGTCTGGGTACCACTTTACTTGACTAGGCCGATGAGACACTGGGTGTCACTATATTGCTTCGAACTATCTGATGAGGCACTGGGTGCTAGTATGGTGTGTTCGGTTGGATCCGTGTATCGCCAAAGTCCAAGTCATGTTAATAGGGGTAATTACATGAAATGAGAAAATCATATGAATTTGATTATTTGAACCATTGAATGAATAGTGAAAGAGATATCGTGAAATGAAATAAGAAATGAAATTATGCTATGAGATTGAAGGTATGAATCAAAGGTTCATGAATGATTCCGATTGAAATGTGAATTGAATATTTATATGTGATTGAGGGATGAACCAAAGGTTCATGAACAGTTGGAATTGTATGGATGAGATATTAATTCAAATATTGAAAATGTCACATTGGAAATATAATAACTTAGTCTGAATTTATATGTATGATATGTTATTTATCTAAGTATGTTTATGATATTTGATAATTGCTATAAATTGAATTATGATAATACCACTGAGTAGTTCCAATACTCAGCGTACGGTTTGTTTTTCGTGCGCAGATTAGGTCAATATAAGTTTGATTCAGCATCAGATTCAATCCTGGCTTCAGGTCAATTTTGGTGATGCTTCAATCTTTTGGTAAATGTGGCATGTACTAGGGTTAGTGTTTGTCATTTGTAAATATTTTATATTTTGGTTGTAAATGTGATATAAAATCTTTAAGAAGTTTTTTGGGTATGATGAATGTTATATGATCAAGATTTATAAGTAAATGATTGTGTATGAACTAGGTGTATTTAGTATGTAAAAATAACCTAAAAATGGTGAAAAATGCAATTTTCACACGGCCAAGTCACATGGGCGTGCGCCCAGGCCGTGTAGCAAAGTCAAAATCGCCCATAGGCTAGTCCCACGGCCGTGTGTAGCAAGTCAGAATTGACCACGGGCTTCCCCCATGGCCATGTGATCCCCACGGGCAGGCCACACGGGCATGTCTTAGACCACACAGGCATGTGCCCCTATTTTCAAGAAAAAGTTTCCAAAGTTCTTGGTTTTGTCCCAAATCACTTTTTAATCATATTTTGGGTCTCGTAGGTCCATATTAGGGACTTAAAAATTAAATTTGAAAATTTTTAAATTAAAACACGGAATTTTGTCTCAATTTACTTGTTTATTAGTGTTTAACTCCGGTAATACCTCGTAACCCTATTTCGGCGACAGTTTAGGGTTAAGGGGTGTTACATCCTATTCTGCTTGTGTTGCTGCAATCTTTACGGATATGGAGGTGATGAAACTTTCGGTTGAACCTAACAACTTTTTTGATTAGGTAAATTTGCATCCAAAGAAAATGTTAAAATATTTGAATTCACTAAGTCAGGGTTTACCTTGTTAGACTTTGTAGATTCTGATTCCTTTGGTATAGGAATTTTAACAGCCGGTTGATTCTTCTCTATGGGCTTCTCTTCGACATCAATCAATCGGGGTTCCAGAATATTACCACTTCGCAATGCCACTGCCTTGATATGTTCTTTTCCCAAATTTCTTGGATTCTCAGATCGCTTGACAAGGTTCCTTGTGGTCTATTACGAAGCTCCGTAGCTAATTGACCCATTTGGTTTTCCAAAGTTTTCAGTGTTGCTGCTTGGCTTTAGATCGAAGCGTCATTCTTTGCCATGTACGCTTTCAACAAGTTTTCCAAACTGTTTGATGCCTCAGCTTGAGGTGGTTTTAGAGCTTGCTAATTAAACCCTTGAGATTGGTTGGGTCTTTGCTGCAATAAGTTGTTGTTCGGTCCATTTCCTTGGTTGCTCCAAGAAAAGTTAGGATGATTACGCCATGAAGGATTGTAGAAGTTGGACTAGGGTCCTTATCCACTCCTATTTTGATATTGGTTCCACACATAGTACACTGACTCGGGATTTGATGGACAATTCTCAAAAGAATGACCGTTCCCCACAGTACACACATAAAACTACTTCAAATAAACTTGGTGGCTGAGCTGCAAAATTGTTAGCACTATTGACGGTAAACTGTTTAACATAAAGGAAATAGACGATACCTGAGTTGATAACGAAGTGAGGGTGTCAACTTTATGAACTCTGGCTACATGTCTTTCTGAAGCTATTCGATTTGTTGGCCATTGATAGTTATTACTCGCGATCCTCTTGATGATCTCATAAGCCTCATTATAAGACTTAGAAAAATTGCACCATTCACGGAAGCATCTACCATCAATCTTGTATGTGCATTGAGACCATTATAGAATGTATCCAACTGGATACAATGAGGAATCCCATGATGAGGACACTTACGAAGTAACTCCTTGAATCGCTCCCAATCCTCATGCAAAGACTCCTCATCCAATTGTTGGAAAGTTTTGATCTCGTTCCTCAACTTAGCATTTTTGCTAGGTGGGAAATACTTAATCAAAAATCCCTCTGCTAATTCTTGCCATGTAGATATGGAACTTGGTGGCAATAAATTGAGCCATGCTCGTGCTTGATCTCGTAATGAGTATGGAAACAACTTCAACCTCAGTGCGTGTTCAGTCACACCAGCTAACTTGAATAAATCACTCACCTCCATAAACAATAGAAGGTGGAGATGTGGATCTTCTATGGGCATACCATTAAATTGGCCCACCGTTTGTAGCATTTGAAACATCACTGGTTTCAATTCAAATTGTGTTGCCTCAATATCTGGCCTTCTAATTCCTAGATTTAACTCACTGAAAAGTGGCACAGCATATTGTCTGATGCATCGATCCCTATCATCAGCAATAAGGATGGGATTTCGTACATGATCGGCTTCATTACCTTAGTCTTGATTCTGATTTCCAAGGTCCACATCAACTTGTCTTTGAGCTATTCGTTCACGTCTTCTTTGCCTGAAAGTTCACTCAATTTCAGGGTCTGTAGGGAGTAAATCGATAATTCGATCTATGCCCATAAACACCTGAAAAGAAAATAAAAAAAATTAAAAAGAATAAGTTAGTAATGTTAGGAATGAATCAAATTGAAAATAAATAATTTCA
Organism: Gossypium rotundifolium; assembly: GCA_025506655.1. Lineage (NCBI taxonomy): Eukaryota > Viridiplantae > Streptophyta > Magnoliopsida > Malvales > Malvaceae > Gossypium > Gossypium rotundifolium. The sequence continues at coordinate 153,497,511 of CP106732.1, read as the reverse complement.
CAAAACAAATGACTATGGCAACAGTTGACAATCCCCGGCAACGGCGCCAAACTTGTAACGCGTAGGTTTGTGCAAGTGTACATAATCGTTATCAAGTAATAAGTAACTATCGAGTTATCGTCTCCACAGGGATTGTATTTGTGCTAAGTCACTTAATTTGTAAAATTATATTAACAATTCGATAAATAAAAACACAATATAGTTGAGAAGTGGTGATTAAAATATATTAAACTAAATGCAGTGATCCCTAATGCAAATTATCTTAAGCATGCAAACTATATGAATGAAATAAATTTTAGTAAAATTAAACACAATTTGCAACAATTATAACATAAATAAACTAGGGCAATTACTTTAATTAAACTCAATTTATTATCAACATGCTTAATAACATTCGGAAAAACATTCCATGGCAACTCGATCTTTCATGAGTTTGGAAACCACATTAGGTCCTTTTGGAATCCTTTATTTAGTAAATACGCATTTTACTGATCCTTATTTACTAAGGATTTCTTAGCATTCGTGTGAGGTAACAGGGACGTGTCAGGTTTGAAACAATTTAATTACACAAATCTAAAAACTATGCGGATAGCAGAGCTTGGTCAGAGTTGTTATGCAACCTACAATTTAATCGGGTCAGGATCTAAATTGAGCATTGCATATTTCAATTATGTGTCCATTAGCCGTCGTCTGGTGAGGATCGCTCAGCTAATTCAGGTGCATTTCAATCACGTATGAACGAAATACAGACTTGATTTTAATTAAAAACATGATCGATTGAGGCACAAACATTATAAGCATGAATCAAATAAATATTATTTAATCAAAGCAATCATCCTAGCTTAAATAACATTAAGCTAACATTGTTGTAAACAAGAACAAAGAACACAGAGAAAACATCTTTAGATTAAATTAAAGAAAAGGAAGATTAAACCCAATTCAGAGTGGCTGTAACCCAAGACTCTGACTGACGAGTCTCCTTCGTTCCTTTGCTTTGCTTCTTTGCTGATGGCTCTCCAAGGTGGCCGACCAAGGGTTCTTTAAGAGGCTTAATTGTTAAAATCTCTATGAAGAGATGATGCTAGGCGTGGGAATGGAAAATGCTAAGAGAATTTGGAGAGAAGAGAGAATGATGAACGATGAGAATGAATGAGGAATGATTGAAGGATGCTTGAGGGATGATGAATGAGGGAATGAGAGGGTCTTATTTATAGGAGAGGAGAGGGGGATAGTTTGCCAAAAATAGTGGATGTTAACCTCTTCAAATCTCCTCAAATTGTGGCCGGCCATGCTTAGTGGCTTTTGACTTGATTTTTGCTTGATTTTTAAGCAATTTTGGATGCCACATAACTCAGGATTGAGACTTGATCAATCGTAAATCTTCAGGAAAATCTCTAATTTCTTCAACACTACAAGGACCTTGTGTAATTAAACCAAAGAATGGTTTAAATGGACAGCCATGTGTAGCCGAATATTGGGTTGACTTGGTCTTCAATTTGGACAGTTTTGTAATCCAGCAAAGCTATCAGACCTGTCCAGAATAAATCAACAAGTTAGAGGACCAAGAACAAAATTTATCCAATTTAATTAATTAATTAAAACCCAAATTATTAATGAAATATTTTAAAATAAATTATTAAATATAATTTTATATTTTATTATTTAATTTAATCATGCATGACCAACTTTATGTCTTAAAAATATAATATATTCAAATAAATATAAAATAAGCCATTTATTGCATGAAAACTATATAATAAAACATAAAATCACATTTTAATAATTGTTATGTCCTAATTTCATATTTTCACATATTTCATTAATTTATTAAACAATTACTTAGTTTTAACATCGGATTTAAGTAAAATATGATAAATTACATAGGAAAAATCCTATATATTTTTCCGTTTATAGTCTCATGTATCTTTAAAATTGCAAAACAGAATGCTCAGGTATTTTCACATGAGTAGAGACATGGGCGTGTGACTTGGCCGTGTAGCCCCTGCACCTAATTAATATAAATTAAAATGTTCACAAGGTCTAGCACACGGGCGTGTGGCTTGGCCGTGTGACCCAAGTCAATAACCGCCCTAATTTGGACATAGGCTGGGGCACGACCGTGTGTCCCTATTTCGAATGTCCACACGGGCATGTCTCTTGCCCGTGTGAGCCACACGACCTGACCACACGAGCGTATGTACCCTGCATTTAAAAAAAATTTGAAATTTCGCGAAAAATTCTTTGAGTATCTGGTTTAGTCCCTACTTGTTTCTAATGCATATTTTGGGCCTCGAGGGTTAATTTAAGGGACAATATAATTCATTATGAATGACTTCTGATATAAATGTTAAATGTTATGAAATGACTGTATTTAATCTGTAAATTTTAGTAATGCTCCGTAACCCTGTTTCGACAACGGATACGAGTTAGAGGTGTTACATAGCAAACCGCGCGACCTTAAGCAATTTCTTTACTTTGAATTTTCCTAAGTCTGCATAACTCCCAAAAAGCGAGAATTCTTTAGGAAATTCTCTAAAGCACCGAAAATAGAGCGAAAGCAACTCAAAAGCAAAGGAGTAACAAAAAAGCTTGAAAAACCACAAGAAAACAATGCACACCAAGTGTTCGAGTGAATGCTCTCAAATATATTCTTTAACTCAATAATGAAATAAAATGGGGAAAACCTCTATTTATAGTTGAACTCCCCCAGATCCAATGAGATGATTATAACAATTGAGATTAGTGTCTATCTATAAGATGAGAGTCCTAAGGGTTTTAAACTCTATACATCTTTTCTCTTAAAATTTACATTAATTATCCTGATAACTATAGTTTTACTAGGCGTTTCATTGGGCCACTAAGACTTCAAATAAATGAACTTCTCCATGAATTTCACGAATCGGATCAATTCAAGTGGGTTAAATGAATCTTATTTAATTAATTGACCTCCATAAGATGTTCTGTGCACAATGGTCATGAACTTTGATCCACAACTTCTGATAATAAAATGACTAATTGATGGATGTGCATAAAAGTTTTTTCTTTTCTCACCCAAAGTTTTTTTATAATTTTTATAAAACTATCATTTTTAATATTATTTTTAAATAAATTATAATTTATAACACTATATTTAAAAAATAAAAAATTAATTCAATCATATTTTAAGATATTAAAATATTAAACATCTATATTTTTTTATAATATCTTTGTAAGATTCAGTTTTATAAAACTTAAAATATATAATGCTATAAATGATGAGTTTTTATAAATAATATATAATCTTGGAAATTAATAATTTGTTTTATCAAATTTAATAAAGGTAAAACTGATTTCAAGTCGATTTCTCTTTTCCATCAAAACTTGTACTAGTTTGATAAATATGGAATACGTATTTTTTCTTTTTACTACTGAGATAAAAAGACTTTAAAATTTTGATGGTAAATAATTGAAATTTGATAAGAGACCATATTTTTTTATATAAAATTGTTTAAAATTATCAATTGAGTTTTAATTTAATTGTTATTATTATCAATGCAAAATGACATAAATTTAAACACACTTTTACAGATTTATCTTTCTATTTGAAGACTAGAAACGAACTTTGAGCAATTTTAGTTATTATATAAGAAAAAATACATTCTAACTCATATCCTTTGACACTTACAACAATGTTAATGCTAATCAAACTAAAACTCAATCAACATCATTTAATATTTATGATGTCATTTAATCACCAATTGAATTTTTTAATGGAGTTCCAACCAATTGAATTTTAAGGACTCATGGATCATCCATTCAAATTCTACTTATGAATCCTCATATTTTATCTTTTAATTAAATTAAAATAATTTTTAATCATCATTTTGAGAGAACAAAATTTTAATTCCCATATTAAAGTCGGTATAATTAATTTTTCATTTTACTCGGGTTACAAGTTATTGATCATTTTATATTCAAACAAAATCACTGTCAAAGGCAAAGCAAATCTATGATCAACCTCGCCTAAAATCACTGAATTTTCACCAAACACAATAACCTAATCACGATATATAATCAACATATTTTTTCAATCAGTTGTGTTAAATAAAAGACCACCCAATTTTCAGCAATCATATAATCAGCCTTATAATTAGTTCATCAAAAGGGAATGGGCAAAACACCCGCTTACCCTACTTCAATTATGCTCCTCGGGGCTCAGGCGTTTAAGAGGGTAGCGGATTGGATGGGATCTTCCACGTCATGAGGATGGTCAAGAGACGTAACATGATTCTTGAAAGAAGATGCAGCTTCTTCCCTCTGTTCTGGTTGCCCCAGCTTGTCAAATACAATGGCCATCAAGTAGAAAGCTTCGGCCATTAATTCATGATGCTGAGGACCAAAACAAGTTTCATCCCGTTAATAACAATGCCAATACTTGCTATGAAAACAAAAGCAAGCAACGATGATTCGTTGCTGCTACTATATGTACCCACAATTGGATCATATGAATCCTAACGACCAATGAAATGCATAGGTTCTTGTTTCATTTTTTTCTTTTTTATGGAATTCTTACTTCTGTCAATGGCTAAACCTAAGAGCAGAAAATATACAGGAACTTGACTTGAAGACATAAATGCTAAAAGCATTCCAAAGGAGAAAGGAGAATGTAGACATTCCATATCAAAAGTCAACTAACCTCCAAAGCTTGCAACTCATCTGCAGCTTGCCTTAAAGGATCCAGCACAAGTTCTGGATTTTTGGAAACTGGTGAGGAAACTAAACAAGTTAGTGCAGTGTAAGTACATAACATTTACAATTCAAACAAGCTTAACAAAAAGGAGGATATGGAGGAAAAGGGAAAAACATTGGGCCAATTTCATATTATCCTAAAAGTTGGGATCTTTTACAAAAAGAACTCCATACTTCAATTACAAGTCATTAAAAATGATAATTATGTCTTTGTGGAAATATTGAACTTTTAACCACTCTGATCAGATGAATTACTTTTAGAGCTTTGTAGCATCATTCGATGAGAAAAGTTGCTTTAGACTGTTCCAAAGCCTGTTCTGAAAGAACTTAAACTAAAACACTTCTAACTTGTCTGCAACTCAATCCAGAATGACCTAAGAACATACCACCCATTGACAAATACCATCTGACCAGAAGCAGTAGTCCAGTGCCTTTGACAAGAGTTTTCACTTTAGGCACCGTAAACCATACAAGGTAGTTGGAAAAATGACTGGTCCAATATGCTCTTTGTAAACATATCCTCCATCAAGTTTAAGAAACATCCTCATTCTCACAGCCTTTACCGCATCCATTTCCATTGATAAACCAGTCAAATCAATACCACTTAATTTCCTTTTCATAATTTCAAATTCTATTAAATAATCCTATTTTGTAACTGCACTTTTTATTCGCATCTTCTATATAATCAAACAACAATTATTCCACTCATCTTAAACTTGACCCCTTATTGAGGGACTAATGTCTTGCTCCCAGTCCTCAATTGTCCAATCTAGATTTGAATTCCAACATACCATGCTCTGCCAATATTCAACATACCCTTTGTAGCTAGTTCTCTATTTCCAAAAGAACTTCCTCAATCTTCATTTTTCATGTAAATCCAAACCTAGATAATGAGCATGGTAAATCTCAACTGCCTCTAAGCATAAATTAGAAGTTTCAGTAATTATCTGGTTTTACATAGAAATATGTATCTTAATGCATAATTTCTCATTTTTCACCAAAGATAAGAGGTCTATTGACTTCAATAAATCTAGAACTGATAGAAATAGACTTTTCTATTATATTATTTCACAAGAAATTACACTAACATTTATACACATGATGAGCCTAACTTTAGGAAACTCTAAACTAGGAAACAACTGATTCTAGGGATGCTGTCCCTTAAAACAGCCTTAAAGTTAGGGGTATAAAATATCTACAGGATTATATAAAATATCTACGATTCTCTGAATATTCCTAACTAGGAAGCTGTAATCGACACTCCCCTCAAGTGGGAAGTGGATATCATCCATTCTCAACTTGTTTACTAATTCTGAAAGGTCTTCCCAGATAATCCTTTGGTTAAGATATCGCGATTGACCATCGGTGGACACATATGGAGTGCAAATTAGGCCCTTGTCAAGTTTCTCCTTGATGAAATGTCATCAACCTCAATGTGTTTTGTACGATCATGTTGCCTTTGGATTATGTGCAATATTGATATGAACTTATTATCACAATCTGACTTCATTGGACCTTCCCACTTGATCTTCAAATCCTCCAAAATGATTTTCAGCCATAGTAATTCACAAATTCCAAGAGCCATCGCTCTAAATTCGCTTCGCACTAGATCTAGCCACAACATTACATTTTTTACTTCTCCAAGTTACAAGGTTGCCTCCCGAAATGTGCAATAGCCGAGGTTGATCTTCTATCAACCATAGATCCTGCATAATCTGCATCGATTATAGGCTTCAAGAGTTAAATTCTCCCTTTCTTAAATAGGATTCCTTTGCAGAGTACCTTTTAAATCTTGTAGAATCTGTAGACAGACTCTAAGATGTGATTCTTTAGGATTGTGCATGAACCGACTTACAACACCAAGCTGCATAGGCAATATCCAGGTCTAGTATGTGACAAGTAAATGAGCTTCCCTACGAGTCTTTGATATGAACCTTTATCAACTCTGCATCTTCTAGTGCATCTCCAAGTTTGTGGTTCACTTCATAGGTGTCTCTGCTGGTTTGCATCCCAACTTGCCCGTCTCTGTCAACAAATCAACTATGTATTTTCTTTGAGATATAAAGATTCCTTCAGAGTGTGCCACTTCAATACCAAGGAAATATTTTAGTTTACCAAGCTCTTTGACCTCAAATTCTTTTACGGGCATTTCTTCAAGTTTTCCATTGCTTCCAAATCATCACCGTCACTATAATGTCATCTACATAGACTAACAAAGCGGTCATTCCCCAAGATAAGTGCCTTACAAAGCAGTGTGATCTCCTTGACTCTGTTTATACCCCAACTTGAGCATCACTTTGGTAAACCTTCCAAACCGGGCTCTTGGGATTTTTTAGTCCGTCTGAGCCTTTTTAGTTTGCAAACCGCTTCATCTGTATCTCAACCAAAACACGGTGGAACATCCATATAGACTTCCTCCTCAAGATCACCATGTAAGAAAGCATTCTTGATGTCAAAGCATTGTAGTTTCCGACCTCTCATTCATGACAAGTGACAACAACACTCTCACGGTGTTCATCTTTGCAACCGGGCAAATGTCTCAAGGTAATCTATTCCATACTTTTGAGTGTACCCTTTAGCAACTAATCTTGCTTTGTACCTCTCCAAAGAGCCATCTGAATTGTATTTCTTGTATACACCCAATGACAACCAACTGTTTTCTTTCCTTTGGTAATTCTACCAAATCCATGTCTTATTTTTTCAAGTGCTTCCATTTAGACATTCATGGCATTTTCCAATTCTCATTATTTAATGCCTCGTATACAGTTTGGGAATGGAGATTGAATTTAGGCTAGTAAGGAAGGTTTTGTGGTTATGGGACAAATTTTTGTAGGACATGAATGAGTACAAGGGATGTTTTGTGCAGCCCTAGTTCCTTTTCTAATAGCAATAGGAAACTCATAGTCTCTCGATCTGAATTTTCGGTAGTATTCAAAGTAGGTTCGATGAGTTACCTCGGGTTGTAGAAGCGATGAGGTTGTTTATCAAGAAGAAGATGATTGAACTTGCCGGTGCCTTCTTCCTTGAGTAAACTAGTAAGGCGAGTAGTGTCTGAATTCCTTCCGGTGACTTAGGTGTAGTAAGCTCAATTTCGAGTTGCATAGGGTCAAGGTGAGCAATTTGGTTGGTAGGTAAGAAATTTGAGTGTTTGGTCTTTGAATAGGAGTTGGAAAATGAAGTTGGGCGAGGCTAGATAAGTGGAAAATCAAGAAGAAAAAATCTCTATCCTTATCTTACGTGAATAAGTTCTCCCCCGAAGATAAGGACGAGTAAAAAGTGTTGTTCTTACGCAAAAGTGACATCAATTTGAAACAAAATATTTTTTGGTGGTGGATTGTAGCATTTGTACCCTTTTGTGTAGAGGAATAACCAAGAAAGACACATTTGATAGCTCGTGGATCGAGTTTTCCCCTATTTTGAGAATGGACATGGACAAAGGCAACACACCCAAATATTTTAGGAGGAAGATTTGAGGTATGGAAATCAGGAAAAAATTTCGATAGAGCTTGTATAGGACTTTCTGAGTCAAGGACCTTTGTAGGCAACCTATTTATCAAATAAGTAGCGTTAAAACCTCTCCCAGTATTGTTTAGGAACATTGCTTTGAAACAATAGGGCTCTAGTAATAGCTAAAAGATGACCATTCTTTCTCTCGGCAACACCATTTTGTTGGGGTGTGTGAACACAAGAGGACTCATGGAGAATGCCTTTTCTTGAAAATATGAGGAGAGAAAGTGATTGAAATAGTCTTTAGCATTATACATCCTAAACCGTTTATTGCACCCCAAATTGTGTTTTGATCAGGTTGTAAAGGTTTGAAAAAGACTTGACATCGATTTTTGTTTTAATAGAAATATCCAAGACACACGGGTACAATCATCAATAAAGAAGCGAACCACCGAGCCCAGGAGATGTTTGAAATATTTGATGGTCCCCAAATATCACTATGAATAAGAGTAAAAGGCGGATGTTCTTTTATTGCTTCTTTGGAAAGGAGAATACGTTTATGTTTGGCAAGTTCACAAACATCACAATGGAAATTATCAACATTTATTCCTAGGAACAAGGAGGAAACATAAATTTAAGAAATTTGAAACGAAGGATGACCAAGGCGGAGGTGATGGAGCCAAATTAGGTCTTTATTAGCTTGAGCAGACTTGGATAGGAAAGATAATGTTGAGGAATTGAGCACTAACTTCTCCACTAGATTCTTCAAGATAGTATAGACCACTTGCTTCCTTAGCATGTCCAATCATCCTCTTCGTATTACATTCTGGAAAAACATTGTTTGGGATAAAAAACCACACTACAATTAGAATCCCTGGTAAGTTTTTGTATGGAGAGAAGATTGGGAAATAATTTAGGAACATGAAGGACATTTTTAAGGGTAAGGGTCTTATTTATAACAATATCACCTTGACCACCCATCGTTAGCATAGAACCATCACCATCTGTAATCTTTCTATTACTAGGACAAGGGGTATATGAAACAAATTTGTGGGAGGAATGGGTCATATGGTGCAGTAGCTCCAGTCAATGACCCAAGACACATTGGATTGTGTCCGAGACATTAGAATTTTGAGAAGAGGAAATACACGAAAGTGCCAAGCGCAAGTACACTGTGGAAGAAGATTTTTCCAATGTTCCCAAAGAACGTCTTTAACTTCTCAATTTCATCTTTATTAAAAACACGAGTTCATTCTTCATCCATCTGTCGTGCTATATTTGCTCGCCCTTGTTCCTTTGAGTGCCATTGTTGTCGAAAAATTCCTTTTTATTATGCATGGCTTCCATGAAGCTTCCAAAGACCTGTTCTTTTGTGTGTGAGATTTTTACATGATGGGTGCACCATACAGACTCCCTTTTAATAGACCTTGTAGAATCTTTTCGCTTCATATCATTGCCGGTTAGGCATTCCATGGCAATTTTCCTCTCATTGTGACCTTTGTAACTAAAGTAGAACCATCTACTCTATTATCGTCAAGCATAACTCCTCTTACGCCTTCTTCAAAGACGAACTATCGCGAGTGTCTCATTTAGTGATGGTAACTCCTCCTTTCCAAGTATTTGGACTCGACGCATCAAATTCAACATTTAGCCCAAAAAGAAAATCATAAATTCGGTCCTTTTCAACGAACCTTTTCAAGAGTCTTTGCATCGACCTTGCCTGCGCATTTTAATGCACCGGTAATGATCCATCTCCGCCATAAGCTTTGCAAAAGATTAGAATATTCCGTGATGGAACGACTTCCTTGCTTTGTGGATGAAATCTTAGTCTTGATTTCATATATCCAAAGATCACGAACCTTGAATAAGTTTGTTGTCTGACCTCCCATATTTCTTTAGATGAGTTAAGAAACATGCATGTGTCACCGATGTCGGGCATCATAGAATTCCATAACCAAGACATAACCATAGAGTCTTGTTCATCCCAAGCGACAAGCGAGGATCTCCTTCAGAGGTCTGTCTTAGAGTAAGTGATCTGACTTTCCTCGCCTTTCAAGAACGTTCGAACCAAATTGAGACCACTTTGTAATTCTTCCCATTTAACCGGTGAGCCACATGAATATACGCAACTCACTTGTTTGGTGTGAATGTGGCGGAGAGATTTCAGAACTATCCCATTTGTATTGGTTTGGATAATTTCGGACATAGTTCTTTTGAACAAAAGAAGCGTGCTTAAGGGTTGTGTGGGAGGAAAAGATTACGGAAAAAAAAAATCCTTAAATCGATCTAATCGATACCATGATAGAAATAGACTTTTCTATTATATTATTTCACAAGAAATTACACTAACATTTATACACATGGTGAGCCTAACTTTAGGAAACTCTAAACTAGGAAACAATCGATTCTAGGGATCTTGTCCTTAAAAAACAACCTTAAAGTTAGGGGTATAAAATATCTACAGGATTATATAAAATATCTGTGATTCTACTGAATATTCCTAACTAGGAAGCTGTAATCGACAAGAACACTCAATACTAATCAATTTAATTGGTGAGAGGTAAGTCAATTCATACATGCATTGGAGAAAAGTAAACAAGCCAGATAGTTGTCAAACTAACAAGTCATGATATACCTTTCCTACATCCCCAATCCTGTGAGACCTTAAAAGAAGAGGAAGGAGGGAAATAAAATACAGCACACCTGCTCTACTTATTAATAAAATTAGGTACAAATGCCTAAGAGGATGATAAAAATAATACCTGAGAAGCTTGGATCTGAGAGAGAACATTTTGCTTCTGTAATATAGGCCCGAGCACAGAGTTCCAGACCTCCATGGCCAAGAATCATTGGAAAAGCACCATGTAAAAGTGTTAAAGCAGTCTTTGCATGATTGGATCCAAGTGAAAGCCATAATTCAGCCAGTGTAAGAGTTGCTGATGCTCTAAGAAGATCCAAGTTAAATGTCTGACAATACGAAAGGCTTGCTAATGCATAGGGAAGGCCTACGACAGCATTTCCTGATTTCTGGTGACACCAAATAAGGAAAATATCAAGATTTCAACACTTTGAGGTCTAGTCTACACAATAATCCATTTTTCTTCCCTAAAGTACGCATCTTGGACACGTATAACAGAGATAAGGATGGTATAAAACAATCTGTTGGTCTATAGGGAAAGATGAGATTGTAAATAAATGCTTGTAGATAGAAGGTATGGATATTACAAGCACAAAATGCTTGTATAAGTTCCCCTTGACAAAGATGTGACACAAAGACAATGCTTGTGTTGGAAGAAAGGAAGACCAAATAATCAAAATGAAACTGACACAAAGAGGATGCCTTAAAGTATGGTGTTCAATTTCTCCTTATTTAATGGGGTTGGATGACAATGCGCAAGCCATTAAAACATCAGTGGTTTCAATTTACAATCCCCCCCCCCCCAACAAAAAAAAAAAAGGAGAAAACATATATGTACCTTATTTGGGAAGAATGGACATGTAGATGGTCATTATATAAATATCATGTCTAAAACAGTTTCATGCAATACAGTTACAATTTATAATAGCACGATAGATAGTTAAATTTCAATTTAGCTATGTTCCATCTCAAATTGCATATATAGCTGTCAAATACATGATCATACCATGTGAATTTCAGCAAGCAGAAGAAGAACGGTTGCACTTTCAACTTGAAGATTGAATTTGTAACACATGCAAAAGAGGGAGTGTGCCACAGCAGCTGCCTGCAAAAATCATCGATAATAAATGGGAATTCCAGGAACAGTAAAAATATATTGGTTAATAATAGAAATTAAGGACCCAATGGATCACTGTGAAACCTAACAACACAAAATCAGAAATATCACATTTGTTCAAGAAACATAAAGATCAATCAGTTTTATTGGTCATAGTTAATAGCATTTGGTAGCCTCTAGCCTTGCTGACAACCTAAGCTGTCAAACTCTTGATGATACTCAATGAAATCTCAAATACTTGCGTGCGACATTTTCCACCCTCCAGTTTTATCAACTCAAAGGTGTCAAAAATGCTGCATGTTTTGGCATGAGCATAGCGATGAAAGTTTTTGAGGACTAATATGCATCAGAAAAACCTACGCCCTGGAATCAGCTTCAGTTTGCCTTCCCTTTCAAATTTGTAGCAACTTTTAATCAAAATAGTAAATCCAAACTGCATTACAATTTGCCTCTAACTTGTATTTTTGGAAATAGAGCAACTTACCTCAACACAAGAATGTGGCATGCATATCAAGCACATACCTGGCTAAATTGCTTTGCTGCAAGCAATGTACGAGCATGGCGAAGGCTTGCCTCTGTCTTCAACTCCATGTCCACAGCAGTGACAGATGATGCCAGTACTCCAAGTTCATCACATACTTGTTGGGCAAGCTTGAGATGTCCTCTAGCATCATCAGAAAAATGAAAGCAATTGAAAACTTGCAATAAATATGGGAAGAATGCCGCATATATACATTTTACCATGTAACCTTACCGATGTAATGCACGCTCATGGAGCAGCTGTAGCTTCAGTATCAATATACGAGATTTGGATACACATAAAAACTTCTCTTCCGCAGTTTTAAGAGCAGCAAAAGCCTCTAAAAATGTATAGAAATAACAAATTACTAAAAATTGATGATAAAGTAATTAAAGAGATAACAACAGATATGCATGTGTTTAGGTATAGGCTAGAATGTGCACATGGTTATGATCAAGAAATTCTATTGAAGCAAGAGCATTTCAACCAAATTGAAATAATCAGATAGATCAATTCACTTCATTCTCTCTAACTATTTCACATTCTTGATTATGTCTCAGTGACCAGATGAACATGAGATAACAGAACCTGGATACTAAATAAACATGATGTATTCTGCCTAAATTTAATATTATCTAAAACCAGACATTAACTAATATTTCAACTTGCAAATATAAGGCTCCATTTGTTTCACTAAAAAATACTTCCGGAAAATGATTTCTGGAAAATGATTTACTTTTCTGGAAAAACTAATATTTTCGGTGTTTGAATAAATCTATGTAAAATATTTTCATTGTTTGGTAAATTTCTTAAAATATTTCATAAAAGTTGTTTTCAATTAAACAAACATACATTTGAGATTTTCTTTTTTTTATTGTTTAATTGAATTTATTTTTATCTATAATTTTATATTTTACATTGTTTTTGCATATATTAAAAATATTATGTTAAATTGATTCATTAAGTCATTTTTAATTACATGACTACTAAGTGAATATTTTTATTTAAAATGTAACAGCAACAAAATTGACAAAAAATTAACGATGTCAACAATTGGACTTGATTTTCAAATTTGAAAAGTAAAGGGACTAAATTCTTGAAAATAAAAGTACAAAGACTAAATTATAAATCGTAAAGTGTACATAAACTTATGATATATTTTTACCTTTATACTACAAAAGATTTATTATTAATATATTTATAATTGTAATAAATATTTATTATTTAAATATTAATATTGAATATTTTCAATAATATTAATAGTGAATATTTTTATTTAAAAATATAACATCAACAAAATTGACAAAAAATTAACAATGTCAAGGACTTAATTTTCAAATTTGAAAAGTAAAGGGACTAAATTCTTGAATATAAAAGTACAAAGACTAAATTACAAATGTGAAGTGTATATAGACTTATGATATATTTTCACCTTTATACTACAAAACATTTATTATTAATATATTTATAATTGTAACAAATATTTATTATTAAAATATTAATATTGAATATTTTCAATAATATGTGAATAATATTATTTAAAATTATTAATTTTAAAATTTATTATTAAAATAAAATTGAAATATTAAATAATTTATAAAAATAATAACTTATATTTATTATATTAATAATTTATTATATGACAAAATATAAATAATTAAATATGTATGTTTAATAATATTGAAAAATATAATATTTTAAATTTTTTAAAATAAAAATAAAATTTATTATCAATATAATAATATTAAGCTTGATTTAAGTTAATTTTATAAAAAATAAAATCATCTATAGATGAACTCTTTTCCGGAAAATGACTTAGGCTTTTTAAAATGGTAAGTCATTTTACAAGAAAAATGGCTTATTTTACCTTGACCTGTAAGTTATTTTCTGTTGACTAAACTATTTTCTGTGAAACAAACACAGGAAAATGCAGAAAACATTTTCCGTAAAACCTTTTACATGTAAACATGCATACCCTAAGTGGATGGGCAGTCTCAAATTTCAGTAAAAGTGGAACAAGGTATACACTATCATCAATTAAAAAGAAATCAACCTGTTTCAAGCAAAAGGCAGAGTAGGAAAAACAAATGCAAGAATATAATGCCAGCAGCAACGCATTCGAACATTTTATCTGACCTTTGTAGCCTTTAAATATTGCCAGATGTTGAATAAGTTTCACATGCACTAATGCTGCATCAGATGAACTGGGATATCCAATGTTTGGTAAACCTCAAGTTAAGAAAGACTTAGATACACAAATATAGTAAAAACGAAATACACAGAACCTAGCCAAATACTAGGTCGGTTTGCATGATTATTACCTTGAAGCATCAGCAAAGCAAGTTGCATAAACCAAAGCATTCACCCGAGCAAGTGGAGCACTGACAAGTATAGACAAGAAAAAGAAGAAAAATATCAAGCAATCAATTGTAACAAGCAATTAGATTTTTTTGAGCTAGACCAAAACCTAAACACAACAAACATATAATTCAAATATGAATCTTCCTGCTTTATCCAATTGTACCAAAAATGATAAAGTGAGGCAACACCTGTGCTCAGAAAGCGCAAAAAGTGTGGGTGAAGGAACCATAAAAGATAATAAAACAAAATAAATGGTAAACGAATAAAGAGCAGTGAAGGTAGTAAATGCAAAGAGCAAAATTCCTAGTTCTACTGATCTTGTCACAAGATACAATGAAGAAAAGAAAGGCGACGAAAGGAAGTCATGAAACACCAAGACACCCAAAGGTCCATGCTAGCATCAAGAACTCTGATAGTATTACCAAGAGGACCAGTAGCTTACATCACCAGATCAACTCCTGCTTGTAGACCACGGGAGTGCTTGATAAACCATTGAAAATTTTCAACTTTTTCAATGCATTTAATAAATCATCAGCATTTATGAAACCACTTAATGGAACATTTTTCAAAGGAAAAATGTTGAATGCTAAGCAGTTTTCAGGTACTTAATGTATTAAGTGAATATTTAAGGAAAAAAATATATGCAATTTTACTAATCTTATATTCTTTACGTTCACTACTGATTTGTTTCCTCAACTTTTACCAAGTGGAAATATTGACAAATTTGTATATAAAAATCTAATAAAATTTTACATTTCAATAGTATATCAAGCATCTTATAACTGAATTCAGTACTTCAAATTCTCACAGTTAAAAGAATAGTACTTGAATTTTCAGTATTGAATTTATTCATTTTATCAAACAATGCCTAAAGCTATTATTTTAGAAAAGAAATCCCTTGATGTCAATTAGTTGGAAAGAATGTCTGCAATAGAAGAATCACAGACCTGCAAATGCTGGACACAACAAGATTGCAAGAGACAAATATGACAAGGAAAAAAATAAGGTCTAATTAAGCTCCCGTCCTTGTACTCTTCATGCTTTTGAAATTTTGTCTCTTTACTTTTAGTCCCAGGAATTTAGTTCCTTGAATCTTTCAATTTAATGATTAAAAGTCCATTGATAACACTGTTAAAGGATTTCCAATAAATTGAACTATTTCACGTTTTTAAAATAAAAATTTTGCTCACAGGGAAAATATAACATGCATGAAGGTCAAATGAGCAAATAAAAATGTTGAATCCAGAGTGGTAAGGTTTCTAAATTTGGGGTTGTAAGTCAGCAATATTCAAGAGAAGAGTAAAATTCGATACCTTTTTTTTGCTCACATGACTTCCACACAGTTTTAAACTGGTCACATGAGCTTTTTTGTTTGTTTGTTTATTTTAAATGACACATAATCCAATTTAAAGAAAATATTTTTACAATCATATCAACTGCACTTCAATTGTTAAACCAAAATAGTAGAGGGACTAAATTTCAAATATGCAAAGAGTACAAGAACTGGAGCATAATTAGACTAAAAGATAATCTAGACAAGATACTTAACACAACACGAAACAAAAAAGAAACACAAAGACGACAAAACTACACAAATATGACAATCCATATAAAATAACTTAAACACAATTATGACGTGAGAATATACAAAAACATGGCACGAATGCACAAATTGCCAGGCAGGGGTCAAGAATGACTAGTCAAAGCTGGACAATCTTAAGTAAGCAGTGCAACAAAGAACAAAAAAATATGTAAGACGTGCTTGTTAAATTTCACCTTCCATATATCTCGCATGCGGTAGCACGATGTAGATACGAAGAACCTACTAACTGCATAACAGATCCAGGAATTGAACTTGGTTGTGTAAAGAATAGAAAAGGATTAGAATTGTTCCTAGAACCATTATCTTGGGACAGCACTAATGAACCCATGGGCTTTTGCAAGTTCTTAAGCCATGCAGTACTAAAAGCACCATCTGCAGTCATAGTAGAGCCCTCACAACAAAATTCACTGATTAAGTGGTAACCAGATCGTAGTTCCTGCAAAGATAATATATTATTATGAAATAGAATTCAACTGCAGAAGTCCTCATACATACAAGAAACAGGAATGCCATAAAGAACAGAACTTAACCTTACAAACAATAATTGGGCATGTCCGAAGCTTCATGGAAGTCTTGGGACCAAATGACAGCAGAGGTCTCTGCACATGCTGCATGTGATAATAAGAAGGTTATATATTTTAAAACAATAGAAAAGATTAAAGGAATAACAAATTCAAAAATTAATGGAACAAAAAATCAGGAAAAAAAAAAAATTCCCCTATGTACAACAGATTTCATTAACCTTACAAGAACCAAGTATATAAGTTCCCTGCCACATCTTAAAAGATATCTTCATTACTCCAAAAGGAAACATGACACAAGGATAAGCAGAGAACCAAAGCTATATAAAAATGGAAGATTGAGGTGATATCAAGGCTGAAAATTCTCTTTGCTGTATGAAATTTAGCTCTTTCTTGCATATTAAGAGTAAAAAACTAGGAGAAAAGGACAAATTTCCTATCTAGATTTAGTTTTATATGAACCCCATAAATAAAAACCTAGTAGCTAACAATTTAAAGACTGACATGATATGCGAGTAAGCCTATAGCTTATTCTGATATGGAGTTCTTCATGTGTTTTATATTTTAAGCATGCATATGTTTTGGACTTTAGGAACCTTTCTTCTACTGATACTAACCTTTTTTCTTTTGAAGTTCTTAGAATGCGTACTTTTGGCATTTTTCAATGCTCACTACTTATGACGTATGAGAGAGAGAAAGAGAAAGAAAATCACCTTCCAAATATTCTGTCAAACATTTTCACACCAAAACACAAGTTCATTAAGAAATCATATTAGAATTGGTTCATAGTAACATTCATCAGGAATATTCCCCACATAAATACAAACTAAAGCATGACAAACTTCGAGTCTATGATGTTACAAGGAAAGAACTCTTAAAAGTACCAATAAGAAAAGATTATTCTAATGCTGCTACAAAGGTAATGGTGTGCTTATAAAAGGAGAAAAGAAAATGAAATAAATTTTGACCCATCATAAAAGCTATGAGCATCAGTCCCCTCTTCCATAAAGCTTATTAATCTGTCTATGCACGGGCTTGTTTGTGTGCATGAATATCTCATTCACATCATTGTGTGAACAGAGGCTGTACAATATTTCCTTTCAATTTAGTATTCTAAAGTCTAATTATCAACATAACTAAAAATCAATAGTATCAAACCAATCAAATGAGATATTCATGCACATGCAGCTTATTTGAACCATAACTCAAGCTCACTTGCTCATAAGACCCAAAAAGTATTTCCATGCAAGTCCAGAATAAAGAAATGTGATTGTTTTGGATTCACACCATAAATTGGAAAAAATAAGAAAGTGTAAAGGTTTAAAGAACTGAATATAAATGAGACAAATCCAGAAATTCTGAAGTTCCAAATGTAATCTTTCCTAACTGCAGAAAGTATCCTATAATATATGGAGTTCCAACTTACATAAACATTGCTATACTCCCAGATATTCTCTATCTCCTTATAGGAAGAAACACATGAGCATGGCACCCAAGGAAACTATGCATGGCTACAAGTTTTATTAGAATATTCTCCATCGTCAATCAGTCAAATCACTATGATGTCATCCACATTCCGCGGGGAAGATTTTTAAGAGGCCTAGCTAGAGGCCTCTGAAAACAAAGTTTAGAAGATGGGTAATGCAAAAATACACTTTGAGATGCAGCCTTAAACAAATGATCTAGCACTTGCCCTAAAAAGCTTTTACTTTTGCAGATTTATGTGCAGTAACATTTCAATTTGTAGACACTTCTTTAATAAGAGAATTTGTTACGCACAAAAAATAGTGTACAAAGAGCTGTCCGTTTTACAGAGAAAAACATAGCTGCAGCAAAATTCGTTCCTAAGAAAATAGTTCTGTTTCAATCAAGGTAGTATGAATGACAAACATGCATAACCTATGTAGAAGGGGGGTTGTGTAATTAAGTCGTAAAGGAAATTTTGCAAAGTAAAGGTACATATTCTTACTGTCAAATCAAATTTAGCCATTGCAAGATGATTGGCAGCTACCAGTTGCTTCAATTTCAAACTCTCTGCTCTCTTTAGAGATCCTTTCAGGAGAACAAACAATTGCTGCTGAACAGACAAAGAAGTGCCTACACTGATCATAGGAGAGAATGGCGATCCAAGTATTCCACTAGTGGTTGAGAAACCAATCTCAGACAACAAGTTGCAGATAGCAGCTAAAGTGTAGGCCAGACAAGTATCATTGCTGTGCTGCAAAAATTGAAAACCATTGGACCTATCAGTATGAAAAGAAATTGAAATATATGACAGGTTAACATTCAAAAACATCAGACTGATAGAATGAAATTACCTGTTGGGAGACACGAACAGCTTCAGTTAGGACCTGAAATCATCACAAAAATCACCATTTCAAAACAAATATGGCAAGAAAGTCAGCTTCCAGTGAGCTTGTCAGGAAGGCTGTGCTGAGTTTGAGGTTGGGGCAAGTTACAATGGTTTCCACAAATACGCTTGGGACATGAAATTCTTGCCAAAAAAAAAAAAAGGATCTCAATTCTCATCTTATACATCAACTGAGCTCAACAACCAAAAGCAATAACATCAGAAATCTGATTGGCCTAGGCATAGAGAGCCAAAGCAGCATATTGAGACAACCTAAGACTAGGCATTGTTGATTTAGGACAAATATTTGAAACCCCAGCGGGAAAAAAAATTAATTAAACAAATGCATAGCCCAAAAGACCAGAACAGATGGGCAAGCCTTAGTCACCTTAACCAATCAACAGTCCTACCAACCACTATTTCATAATTACCAGGTTATGCGCAAATCAGGCATATTGTAGGGGAGAAAGTCCTCTCATGTTACCTCCAAAGCCTTCTTAGGATGCCCAAAGTGAAAGTGCATCATCCCCAAACATAACAGAGCAATCTCATATCTTCCAAAACTATTGCAACCAGCAGGAGGAACAAAATCGAATCCCTCAGTTCCTGCACTGTTTTGCCAAAATTTATCAGAATGGTTAATTTCAAGCAAGTAGCTTCTTCCATCCAAGATTATATTTGGAAGCCAAGAGAATAACAAAAAAAGATAAGCCAGAAAAGAAGCATATCCTCAGACATATATGAACGTGCAGACCATAATAATATTGGTGGACACATCTGGAAAAACAAAAAGGTTTCAATATTTAAGGAGAACAACCCATATGAACTCTTAAACATTTTAAAGCATCAGATAATGTGGCAAAATTCAATAAAAAATCAAATTTCAATGTAAAATTCAATCAAACAAAAATAAAATGGCAAATTTCAATAATGAGTTATAGTAAGTAAATTTACTCTTAAACCCAAAAGTATGATTACAAGTATCAATCAAAGTAAATATAGAGCCAAATTTCAATATCCACCTATAGAATAGTGGCAAATTCACAATTTAACCAAAAAGAAAATAAGTTTCCAAGTCACCTGTAATCAAAATAACGATGAAGATTCTCCAATGCAGAAAAATAGTCATCATGATAAAGATTATTCAAGTAACGCAAGAAATGGACCTGCACCACAATAAAACAGAGGCAAAAAGTAATACAAGTCATATACCAACTCAAAGCAAGATGAAAGAAAGAGCACGTGCAACTTTAAAAAAATGTCAACCTACACGATGGAGCTCTGGGGCCAACTTCTGAAGCTGCCTTAGAGTCAGTTCAAAGGCATTCAAAGTGAAAGAACTGCCATGCCTGCCACAAGAAGACGCGCAGTTTAGTTCAATTTAATTAGCATTTCAAAAGTTGAATGCAAAAGATTTTAAGTCAGTAAGTGGCTTACTTTTCGATTGCGTCAGCTTGCTCCATTAAGTAACCTTGTATTTGCCAATTGGTGCGCAAAAATACCCCACCATTGGGATCAACATCTCTCAATAATTCACCAGAAGCATATGAAGAAGATTCTCTGCCTTTGTCATTGTGCTCTGATTTAGGATCAGCAAAAACCTCAATATCTGCATGCATAGTTTCAAAACTGCTAAGCAATACCAGTAAAATGGTAAAGATTTTACACAAATTCACCAAAAATAACTTTAGAGTCATTCAATTTTGATAAATAAAGCATATTTCAAAACCAACAACTCCAGTTCAAGGCACCTTGCTTAAAAGAAAAGTTTAGACAGCAGAACAAGAAACCTAATTACGTGCATATTAAGGTTATGAGGGTGAGAAGAACTAAAAATAAAGTTGCATCAACCACAAGAACTAAGGCATCTTCAGCATAGGACATTTTGAATTCCTTATGAGCTTGCCATGGTTAAACATTGCCCCACAAAAATTCCTTATATTTCACTTTAAGATTGAAGAAAGTAGATTTGGAGTGAACAACCAGATTCATTGGCTTCTGCTATACAATTTTTGTGATCTAGCATATATCATTAGCAATATGTCAAAGAAAAATTACACTACAACCATATCATCATGACAAGTATAACCATTAGTCTCCTGTTGAAACAGCATAAAGTGATTACAAACACAAACACAAACACATGCTTTACAAGAATGGAACTACCTTCCACCAATGTCGAAAGTTCCTTTGGAAGATGAAGATGAAAAGAAACTTGTTCAGTGGCTCTTTTCCTTGCTTCCATTTCTTCATTTATTTTTTTGAAAACAAGATTGAGATCCATATTCTCATACTCAGATAAAGATTCCAAGTCATTACCAGAGTCGTCTACCCGACGCAACTCGTAAGATGAACAACTCGAAATGGCTTCTTTACAATAGATCCCTATATTTGTCAAAAGATGGCAGATACCCTGCATTACATGACAAATGTCAGTGTCATAAACATAGCCTATGCTGAAACAAGAATCCATCATACCGTACATTCAACCTTCTATTTATACATAAAAAGAATAATGATCATGAAAATTAACTGAAAAAATAAAATTATAAATACTTAAAAGAAAAGCACAGAACAAGGGCCTATAACATTTAAAGTATAATATATACCAACTCAACAATAAAGAATGTAACTAAATTCAACTAGAACAGCAGTGAGTATAATGTTAATTAAATTCCCGACCTTTCAATACTTTCATAAGCATATGCATCCAACCATCAATATCAGGATATAGATTGACAGATTTATACTTCAATGGCCACCACGAAGCCCATAAGGTGATACCAACAATATGCTCTAATATCTATCTCTATACTGATTCTTGCATCACAATTTCATATATATCTTAGTCACAGAAGACAAATGATTATTCCAACAAAAGCATAAAATTGAATTCAAAATATATGTACAACTTATGAGGCAGGATAGAAATACCTCAAAAGTTAAGAGGTTGAAAGCAAGTATGCAGCGACGAAGAAACATACCCAGGTTACTGTTTGGGTCCAAAATAACCTGGTCATCTTCCATAACTCCTGAATCAGGTCCCCCAAGTGTTTCTACAAAAAATAAATAAATAGCAGTAATAATAGCAAAAAAAAGAAGATGATAAAGTGATGAAAACAATAAAGGAATAAAAAAAGAAGCTAACCTCGCAACTCGTTAAAGAAATTGAACAGATCATCAGGAGATGATAAAGAAGATAACCGACTAGTTACATGATCAGTTAACCAATGATCCAGTAAACCACCAATCTCCCTCAATTGGTTAATGAGCTGATCTAATTTTGGCTCCAAAATGTCATCACATGACTGCAACATCAAAATTTTACACCGCAAACATCAAGACCAGTAACTTAAGCTTCACTTGCCATTTGATTCCAAAAGCAAAATATAGATACAAAAGCGAAGGATATTTTTGGAAAGAAAAGGGGGGAAACTCTGGAAATACCTTGGTGAGAGCTAATAAATACAAGCCGAGGCGGTTGTGCTGAGAAACGGAGGAGAAAGGGAAAGGGACCGAGATTTGAGAAGGAGAAGCATAGATATTAACCAAAATGCAGACTGAAACTTTGTGTGGAGTTATGGCAAAGGCACCCGGCGCTTTCACTACCCCTGCCATGTCCACGATAATAGACTTGACAAATTTGATAACTGAGTTAGTGAGTTATAGTAAGCGAGTGTGAGAGGAGAGGTTTATGTCTGGCTCTTTTTTTTTTTTTTGGGGGGGTTCGAACTCAAATCCTTAAAGACTGGTATTTTTGGTGTTGGGGTTTCAAAAAAAGTGCCGCCTAAAGTTACCGCATCCTCATCCTCCCTTTCTTTCCCATAACATTTACGGGTCGGGCGGCAGACAGAGTGACTCCTCTGACCCGATACTTCAACTCATCGGAAAACTAAAATGATGAGCTATTAAAAAATTAAAACCTCTTAAACAATACCTTCCAAGTAAATTAATTGAATTTAAATATAGGAATAAAAATTAATTATGTTTGAGTTTAAATGATTTAATTATTTAATTTTACTAATAAATATTAATATAACAGACCTATTTAAAAATATTTATTAATATATAAAGTAAGACATGTTTTGAATCAATTTAGATGTATTTGAAAAATCATATGGAAGGTTCTAAAATATAAATATAAATTATAAACCATTAATTTTTTTGAACAATATTATTATAGTTTCTTATCATATTATTCTTTTTGACATGTAGAATTACTCATAACCCATCTGTTAGATATTTGAGTGGAGACTATAGAATAGGAAACTTATATGGAAATAAACAGTATACTTCGAGGCGCGGATGACACTTTTCAAAGAGAACTATTTGTCTCCACACAAAGTTGCTAGAGGGTCAAGACAAAGATCTTCTCGGGATACAACGAAGTTTTGAATTTCCTTTGATTAGCAAAATCGAGGAATTCCCTAACTCTTACTCTAGTTTTTAAAAATAGGATTGATTGTAATTGTGTAATTTGTGAGCACCATAATGCCTTCATTTATATGCACTCAATGAATATAATTTTGAAGAGCCACAACCCTTCATATTGGACATACTTCTTGGGAGAAACATGTCCCATGGAAATGTATCTATTGGATGATAAATCATCACTTTTAATTTGAATAGTGCTTATGAATAATTAAATTTGTAAGATGATAAATTATTACTTTTAATTTAAATAGTACTCGTGAATAATTAATTTGCAATCTATAATTTCCAACAATCCCTCACTAGATTGCTAATTCCAAAAAATAAGTACACAACGATTATGCATAAAGAAGGGTGTCCGCAGATTGAACCTTCCTTTAGTGCAAACTTGTAACACCCCTAACTCGTATCCGTCACCGAGATGGGGTTACAAAACATTACCGAAACATTTAGAAACATATCACAAATAATTTAAATAATTTAATATTCATTTATCGAGATCAATTATAACGTCCCTTGATCGGGCCCTAGAGGTCCAATACGAGCATTAAAATCGATTCGAGACTTAATCGGGACCTCTAAGAAAATTTTGCAAAATTACAAAAATTTTCCAAAGTGCAAGGCTCACACGCCCGTCTAGTCCAAGGGACATGCCCGTGTGACCCTTGGACATGCCCGTGTTGGAGGCCGTGTTCGACCCCGTGTAACTCTCTGACTTGCACACATGGCCATGCCACACGCCCCTATGCTAGGCCGTGTGGTCAATTAATTCAATTCGAAATTAGGTGCAGGTTTCACACGACCAAGACACACGCCCGTGTTCTAGGCCGTGTGGCACCCACGGCTGAGACACATGCCAATGTCTCTGCCCGTATGCCCAATTCTGAGCATTCTGTTTCTCAAAATTTAGGTGCAGGGGACACACGGCCTAACCACATGTGTAACACCCTAACCCGTATCCGTCGCCGAATTAGGGTTAAGAGACATTACCGAAGTAAACTCAAATCCAAATAGACATTCATTTGAATTGTAGCACAAACAATGTAATCTTCCCTATTTCATATAGCATTACAACCCATTTATAAATAAATGATGTATAACAAGTTTTATTACAGGTACTTATTACCGGACAATGCCCGAACCACATAACTTAAACATTCATGAAATATTTATTCACCTAAAACATATCCCTACTTGTATCATTATAACCTATGTTTGTCATAATCAAATCTCATATAACTCAAACTGTTTTCCACTCATTTTACTGCAATACAAATACATATAAAACCAACTGAACCATTTATGATGTTCATTCCATAAAAATATATCAAATATTCGTACAACATAATAATTACCACATGATCGAATTTACCCTTGATTGATACATATATATAATGTATACTATACCCTATAAGCAAAAGTCACATTTGCGTTGCACATAATTAACCTTACAATGCACACCAAATTCGAATATAGATATTGGTTTACCTAAACTTCACAATTTATCATATTAACCAACCATATCATTTCACATATCATTTGGATTTGCATTTAAATAACCATAAAACAAATTCACTTCTTACCATTAGCATCCGTACCTTTATAGCCACTTTTAATATTCATACTTCATTTCATAACTATAATTATCACTTAGCTGAAATCATTTAAGCATAGCACCATTATTCCTCCTAAATACATCAAACATATATTATTTACCTTATTAACGAAACACATGACTTAACTCAACTATCACTAATAAATCAAATCAAATAAGCAACACATAAATCACCTAAACCAATATCATACTCCCAACATATACACATCAACCTCATTTCGCATATAATAGGCCAAAACTGAATTTGCTAAAACCAAACACAACAATCGCTTAACCAAAAAAAAAACACTTATAGCTAACTTAAACTTCATGGTCAAATCATTATATCCAAAAGCATAAAGACTAAGGTTAACCAAAAGAAATAAGCCATTTTCGCAAGGCTATATTTATATACAAAACCAAAGTTCGTTGATTTTACAACTTAGTCTAACCTATACATGCCTTTGATTCATGAACTAAATTTATAAGTACCAAAATGGGGTGATAGTGTGGTTGACTCCTCTGACGATCCTCTGAGCCCGTAGCTTTACTGGAATCTATAAAACGAAACAATGAACACACACGAAGTAAGCTTACTAGCTTAGTAAGTCTTAAGCATTATATTATATTGCTCAACCATCCAAGCATGAAATAAAATCAATTCATGACATCAAATATACATGTCTTACTTATAAACTCACCATAACAAAGTGTCATTACCTTACTTAACTTGGTAACTTTCAATTCCTTAACAAATACATCAATTGCTGAATATACATAAATAATCACATATCTAGGCGTATAAATATACCTACATGAACATTTTAACCACACTCATGTTTTCGAATTTCCAATAACCACATGGCATATTATATATACAAACTTCACAACCAAGTGTATAACACATTTCTTTCATCATTTATTTTGCTCATTATCATAGCATATATATAACATTAAAGTATGAAAGTACATACCTTGTTGCTGAATTAACAAATTCATTTTCAAAGCTTAAACTTACTAGATTTGTTTCATGACCTTATTACTATATAAACGAAGTTCGAAATTGAAACTCACAGGTATAGAACCTGCTAGGCCTTAGCCCAAATCGCTTACACCGGCACTAGGCCTGCTAGACTCAAGGTCCAAGATTTAAACACCGGCATTTAGCCTGCTAGGCAATAAGCCCAAAATATTTCACTGGCACAAGGCCTGCTAGGCATTAAGGCCGATATAGATCACCGGCACAAGGCTTGCCAGCTCAAGCCGAAATAAATCAAGCACAAGGCACGCTAGGCTCAAGCCGAATATCAACACAATTAATCATTCCATACACATTACTTAATACTAAAATCACTAACATCACATATATTTCATATTACTTTCACATATCAAGTCGAACATGCTTGATCACTTTACATTTAACAAAACAAATTCAATCCATTACTATACTTCACATTCGGCAATCCCATATTTTTATCCTTAAAAATTTAAAATTTCAACTTTTACTAGATTCATAAATAATTATTTGACATATATTTGCTTAAGGACTTACCTCGACTATCGACGGACAACGTAGAGTGGCTATTCGATAACCTTCGCCTTTCCCCGATCCAAATCCGTTTTTCTTTATTCTTGATCTGAACACATTAAAATTTAACTCATTCAAGCACATTTCATCTCAATTTAGTCCCAAAACACATAAATGGGAAAATTACCATTTTACCCCTAATGTTTCACATTTTTAAAATTTAGTCCATATTGTACAAAACACAAAATACACAAAATTTCACTACACCACCTAAGGGCCGAATGTTCATAAGGACTATACAAGTCCATTTATTTCATTTATTTTGCATTTTAACCCCTCAAAAATTTATTCTTTTCAATTTAGTCCTAAATGCTCAAATTTACTAAAATTTCCAATTCAAAACTTGTTAATCTATATCATAACTTTAAAATAAAATCACCAAACATCAAAAATCATAAGAACATGTCAATGGCCGAACATCACATACACACTAATCTCAAAAATGCTAGCATGGGTCGGATAGTATTCGAAGCAACGATCACAAAAACGTAAAAATTATCAAAAACCGAAATCAAACTAACCTTGGATTTGAGCTTACAAGTGCCGAAATCTAAGCTTGATATTCTCTTTTCTTCTTTAGCACATTCGGCCTTAGGAGAATAAAAAGTTGATAATGGTTTTCTTATGTTTTATTTAAAATATATTATGATATTTAATTATTTACTTATTTAACCTTATAATTAATAACATTTTTAAACATAACATAATGGCAAAATGGATCTTAGCCGTCCACTAACTCTTAGAATGGGCTAATTGCCCTTTTAATACCCCATATTAAAAAGACATAATCAATTTAGTGCATTTCACTATAGTTTGCAACTTTTACCTTTTACGCAATTAAGTCCTTTTTTTTCAAATTAAACACACAAACGATTAAATTTTTCTACGAAACTTTCACACATCATAAATCACATATAATTAGCACAAAATATAACATTTAAAAATTTTTCAGACTCAGATTCGTGGTCCCGAAACCACCGTTCCGATTAGGGTCAAATTTGGACTGTTACAACATGCCCATGTTACTAGGCCATGTGTCACACACGGTCTAGACACACGCCCCCCGTGTGGACAAAATGAAGTCATTTCTAGCTTCATTTCTCACCCAAAATTTCACCCAAAACCTGCACTTGAAACGCACATCCAATACCAACCAATTGAAGAATTCAACTTGGACAATTTCCATCATTCAACAAGGCATATTACTACATGCATATGTGTTTACAAACTTACCTTGGTTTAACTTAGGCATTAGTATCATTTAATCACATACACATAACATATCACATATAAGTATACCATCATAACCTACTTAACCATACCAAAATAAACCATTACTAGCCATTCCAATGGCTAGGTTACAAAAAATATCATTTTCAAACTACCAATGGTCAAGTTGTCCTATACATACCATTATACCAAAATGACTTTACTAAGTATACCCAAAATAGCTAGTTGATAGTGTGATGATGCTCCAACGATCTTCCAACCTTCGCGAGCCTTCGAGCACTATAAGACAGAGGAAAATAAAAACGGAGTAAGCATTACATGCTTAGTAAGTTTGTATTTTACATCTAAACATGCAATAACAAGTTTTCCATCCATTTGGCTAATTTTCCCAAACACATACATTCAATGAAACATGTTAGTCACCAAAATCTTCATATAAATCAAGTAACATAGATGAGCTCATCAAGTAATATTCTTTCAAGTCATTATCATTTCATCTCAAAATTTTCATTCCATGTCAAGAGTTTTATGTTCGTTGAATCATTGAATTACAATGGATGCTCAAGTAGTAAACTCGAGGTGTACAGTTCCATAATTCGTCAATTCTTATTCGAGGGTACCCATTAAGGCACTTACCCAAAGAACACACTCTCGGCCACATATCGTATAACATGATTAACAGTCCAGGTTAAATCCTTTATATAACGTATGCACATAGAGCTCGATTAGGATAACCAGTTCAGGCTAAACCCTATTCATAACGTATGCTCGAGTGGTATTATATTAGGATTACCTGTCCGGGCTAAATCCTTTATATAACAAGATCAATGGGATTACTCGTTTGAGCTAAATCTAGCCCGCAACAAATATAGGACCTTATTCGTTTCGGGAAAGCGCATATAATCATCGGAATTCAGTATTCAATCGGGACTTAACCCTTTTTCACATTTCAAGCATATATCAATTTTCCATCATAGCATACAAGTAAAGCACATCAACATAAATCACATTGTATACAACCACAACATTCAATTAACATAATTACATGCCCAATTAAGTTACATGAACTTACCTTGACACTTGTTCGTATTAGAAATCTACTAAACGAAACCTTTTCTTTTCCTCGATCTAACCTCGAATTATTATTGTCCGGACTATATAAATGAGTTTAATCATCAATTTGATACATTTTATATTTAAACAGACTTAATTTATGTCCTAGGCAAAATTACCATTTTGCCCCTAACTTTTTCATAAATTTTAATTTTGTCTCTAGGCTCAGAAAATGAAACTTGTGCAAATTACTCCCTATTCCAAGCCTAACCAAAGCCCCATTACAAATTTTACAACACATGTATTCATGAAATTTTAGAATTTTTAACAAATTTTATAACTTTTCATTTTAGTCCCTAAATCATGTTTTCATCAAAAACACTTTGTAAAAGTTGTTTATCTATCAATAATCTTTCATTTTCTACCACAAATTTCTAATTTCCAGCATATACATCCATGAAACATTTTTCATACCTTGATAGCTTTTCAAATTAATCCCTCAAATAGAGAGATTAAGTTATCACGGTTTAAAAAATACCAAAATTACTAAAAACGGGACAAGAAAACTTACCCAATTAAGCCTTGAAAGTTTATTCTCTCTGTTTTACGGTTTCCATGTGTTTTTAGGTTGAAGATGATGAAAATAAGATGATACAATTTCTTTTCATCTTTTAATTAATTAATTATTTTACTATTTTCAATTTAGTCATTGCCCTTTTTCTATATTTCTATGGATGAGTCACCAAGAATCTACATAATTTTCTTAATGGTCTAATTACCATATAAGGACATTAATTTTTGAATTCCATAGCTATTTGATCCTTATAGCTACTAGAATTCAAGTTTCACATTTTATGCAATTTAGTCCTTCTCGTAATTAAGCACTAAATCGATAAAATTTTCATATAAAAATTTCCACAAGACGTATCTGCCATATTATAGACCATATAATAAAATAAAAATAAACTTTATTTTCGGATCGAATTTATGGTCCCGAAACCACTGTCCCGATTTCACTGAAAAATGGGTTATCACAAAACTCTTAGAGTATCAACAAAGTGAATGGTGGCTAGTTTCTTGAACCATCACTCTTAAAGTAAATACCATAAAAATTTCACACATAATCGTAAAGTATTAGAATAAGAGTTTAATTTGCTTTAGCACCGTTATGGCCATGTGCTTATCCCGTTTCATGAACATGTATGAGAGAAAACCATAAAGAAAATCTCGTTGAAGTAGCACCCTTCATGTTCATATAGGTGGATTTCATGACAATTAATGTCCATCCATTAAGAGTAAAACTCATCATCCTAAAATATAAACATTAAATCCTGATTCTTAGTGTACGTTGTCATTCAATAACTTGATATTACCCTTTGAACCTTAAAACTAACTTTTGGCTTGAACAAAGTAGGGTTTCCATTATCAATGACGTGATTAGAATGATTTTAATCCTATCTTAGTGGTGGTACTCTTAACCAAATCCCTTGACAAACCCATTGTCGATGGATCCGCTAATTTGTCAATTGACTTAACTTAGGTAACAATTATAACACCGTCCTTAATCAACTGTCTCACATACTCATGTCTCAAACTTATATGTCTAGACTTTCCATTGTACACCTTATTATTCGCTCGAGACATGGTAGATTCACTATCACAATATACAAAATGGCGAACCTACTTGTGGCCACAACTTTATATCTAGCAAGAGATCTTTTAACCATTCTGCTTCTTTTCCAGTAGCCGCTAAGGCTATAAATTTAGCCTCTATAGTTGAATGCGAGATGCAAGTTTGTTTCTTAGAGGACAACTAATGGCTCCACCTTTGATTGTAAAATTCCATCCCGATGTGGACTTATTGTCACTTAAACTTGTAATCCAACTTGTATTCGAGTAACCTTCTAATATTGTAGGATAATCACTATAGAATAATCCCAAATTTTTATTTTCTTAATATAGAAAAAAATCCTACAAATGCCTTTCCAATGATTAGTATTAGGACAATTTGTAAATCTCGCCAATTTGCACACAACAAATGCGATATCAAGTTTAGTTCAATGCATTGCATACATTAGACTTCCGATTGCGCTGGCGTACTCAAGTTGCACTATAGCCCTACCATTATTCTCACTTAACTTGAAGTTCGAATCATATGGAGTGTTCGAATCCTTGATATTCAAGTGTTTAAACTTTTCTAATACTTTCTCGATGTAGTGAGATTGACTTAGTGCAAAGCCCTTTTCATGTTTTTCCACCTTTATACCTAGAATTGTATCTACCTCGTTGAGATCCTACATTCTAAATTTTGAGGCTAGATACTCTTTGGTTTCACGAACACCTTCTATGTTCGTACCAAAAATCAACAAAACGTCTACAAATAGACAAATAATTACACTATACCTATCGGTGAATTTAGTGTAAATACATTTATCCGCACAATTATGTAAAAAAACATATGACAAGATAACCGAGTCAAATTTCTCATGCCACTGTTTAGGCACTTATTTTAAACCATATAATGACTTAATCAATTTACACACCTTATGTTCATTCCCAGGAAGCACAAAACCTTCTAGTTGCTCCATGTAGACTTCCTCTTCGAGATAACCATTCAAAAAAGTTTTCTTAACATCCATTTGATGTACATGTAACTTATGGATAGATGCAAGTGCTATAAGAATTTGAATAAATGTCATACTAGCCACTAGTGCATAAGTGTTAAAATAATCTAGGCATTCTATTTGCCTAAATCCTTTAGCCACCAACCTAGCATTGAAGGTTGGAGAACCCCTTATTGGAGTATTCTTCCTTTTAAACACCCATTTACACCCGATAGGTTTCGACCCTTGAGGAAGATCAAATATAATCCAAGTATTGTTGGATAATATTGAATCCATTTCATCATTGATCACCTCTTTCCAAAATGTTGCATCCCTAGAAGTCATAGCTTCCCCATATGATTGGGGATCACCATCCACATTAAACATTATGAGGATCTTCCTAATTACGGATTCTCTATTTCCCTCAATAAGGAATGCTAGAGATTGTGAAGAAATGAAATCAGGACCAAAGTCCTTTACTTTTTTCACTCTTTGACTTTTTTTCGGCTCCATATCCTTATTATCAAAAGACTTCTTTTGGTTTGATCACTTGAGATCATTGGTTGATATTCTTTTTTCAAATCTATTGAATTGTTGAAAACCTTATTTTCAATGAATACAACATCTCTTGTTTCAATTTTCGTATTCAACACTAAGTCAAGAACACGATAAGCCTTAGAGTGTTGGACATATCCAACGAATGCACCCTTGATGGATCTAGGACCTAACTTAGTTCTCTGCTGGTCGGGAATTCTATAGTAAGCCAAACACCCTCACACTTTGAAATAATCTAAGTTTGGCATCCGACCCTCCCATAACTCATATGGATACTTTGAATTTTCTCGATGGTATTCTATTAAGAATATAACATGCAGTTAATAATGCTTCACCCTATAGATTATATGGAAGTTTAGCATTTAACAATATAGAGTTAACCATATCTGTACTAGTCCGGTTTAGACCCTAGTCGGAATAGTGGTTTCGGGACCACAAATTTGAGTCAGAAAAATATTTTAATATTATTTTCTGTGTCTGCAATATATGATTAAGCATGTGTGAAGGTTCCATGAATTAATTTGTCTGTTAATGTGTTTAATTTTACGAAAGGACTAAATCGCATAAAAGGTAAAAGTGGCCTATTAATTAAATAAGTGCCGAATTGATAATGTTCTTTTAATGTGAAGTCCTTAAAGTAGAAATATGCCATAAGAATGATAGTTGGACGGTAATAGGCATTAGAAAGTGGGATTTTTAAAGTGTAATTAAAAGGTTAAATGTGTAATTTAATTAATAGTATATGTTATAAAAAACAAAGTTAAAATGATGGATATTTCTAAGTGTTCATCCACCGAAAATAAAAAAGAAAAGAAATAGTTTGAGCTTGTTATATTCGGCTATGGTCTAAGCATAATCGGGTATGTGTTTTTGATCGGTTTTTGATAATTTATACGTTTTGTAATCGTTGCTTTGTGTTCTTCAAAACTCATGCTTCAATTTTGTAAATTGATGAATATTTTGTAATGTGCCATTGATGAGCATATGAGTTTTTGGATGTTTGATGGTGAAATATGAATTATATGTGATATAATAACATAGTTTGTCTTTGGAGTTTTGATGATTTTGAGTAATTCTGCATCACCAATAACAATAGAACCTTGCAAAACATGTAACTTGGCAGTCTTTCTCTGCCCTTTCATCACAATAAGGGAACCTTTGGAAATCTTCAAAATCCAACTTTCAGCTGTGTATTTGTACCCTCTTGAATCAAGAGTACTCAACGAAATTAAATTCTCTTCAATTCTGGAACATGTCGTACGTCACTAAGTGTTCTGACAACTCCATCAAACATCTTAACTTTAATTGTTCCAACACCTGCGATTTTACACGAAGCATTATTTTCCATTAAAATAACACCTTCAGACACCGTTTCATAATTTGTAAACCAATCCCGATTGGGACTCATATGAAAGGTGCAGCCTGAATCAAGTATCCACTCCTCGCTCTCTTTAGAACTGTTGGCAGAAGCGACTAGAAGTTCACCATCACTGTAATCTTCTACAACATCAGCTTCACTGAAATTTTCTGGTTGTTTTCCCTTTTGATTTGCAGCCTCCCTTTTAATCTTGTTTTGTAGCTTATAGCATCAGATTTAATGTGCCCTTTCTTCTTGCAGAAGTTACAAGTTTTACCTCTGTTTGAAGACTTTGATCTACCCTTAGATTTACCGTGAGGATTTCGATCCTGTGTCCTTCCACGATCATCATCAGCATTCCGATCTTGTCTCCCACAAACAATGAGACCCTCTCCCTGAGAGTCGGGTTTAACCATAAGATGCTTCATCTTATCATACGAGGTCAAAGAATCATAAACCTTATCAACTGTGAGAGACTCGCGGCTATATAAAATCGTGTCTCTAAAGGTTGAATAAGACGGGGGCAACGAACAAAGTAGAATCAACCCTAGATCTTCCTTATCATGCTGAACCTCCATGGCCTCCAAGTTTGAGAGGATTTCTTTAAACACTGTTAAGTGTTTGTGTACAGACGCACCTTCCTCCAAACGATGAGCATAAAGATATTGCTTCATATGCAACTTGCTAGTTAGAGTTTTCGACATACATATTTGTTCTAGCCTCTTCCATAATGTTGCAGCAGTCTTCTCCTTCATCACATCCTACAAAATTTCGTTAGACAAATGCAGATGTAACTGTGTTAACGCCTTTCGATCCTTACGCTTCTTATCTTCCTCCGTCAATGTCGAAGGCATCTTATCTACCCCTAGTAAGGCTTCCTCTAAATCCATCTGCAAGAAGCGCTCGCATCTTTATCTCGCCACAACGAATCGGTGTTGCGATCCAATGTGAATTTCATACTTCAAATACGCCATTACCATGATCGAGATGAAAAACCCGGAAGCTCGGATACCAATTTGTGAAAACATCGGTAATGACAAATATATCTCAAAGAAAAGAAAAATAAAAATAAAGAACACACAAATTTTACGTGGAAACCCTTTCGGGAAAAAACCACGGGCAGAGGAGAAGAAAATTCACTATGTCGAATTCGAATCAATTACAAGAGGAATAGACTATGTCTATTTATAGGCTTGTAAAGCCATATTCTAATAGGAGTGTAGTAAGATTGAAACTCCTTATTCTAATCAATATCAAATAGATGGAGTTTAATAAGGTTTAAAAAACCTTATTTAAAATAAAATAAAAGAAGTGTAGTTCTATAAGGATTTTTCTTTTATTTTATTTTACCATTATATTTTATTTAAATAAGGATTCGGGTCACTTAATTCTAACACTTAGGCCGAAATCAAGTTATTCAGGAAGGAGGAATAAGTGCTAAACCTCTCTTTACAAAAGCTATACAAATGTCAAATATTTAAATTACTTTTGATTTACTATAACATACTAAATTAATTACAATCAATCTTCTCATAAATAAAGCAAATAAAGCATGATAATGAGTACAGAAATTATTTTCAACAAGTCTAACATAAGTTTTCAAATATTCAAGTTAGCCAATCTCCTTAAAATAGAAATTCGATTTGTTTGATCAAACCCAAATTAATCTTCAAGATAGATTAATCTTGCTCTTCAAAGATGGGTACAAAATATCAACAAAGAGCATACCTCAAAGATATTTGTTTACAAAAATTACCAGTTTGCAAACATGGCAAGTTATGGGAATGAGTTATGCCAGATAGTAGTGGGCATTGTTCATGGCACTGCTCTAAACACTCAATATTATTAAATTATTATAAATATTATTATTAAGTTTAAAACTAAATGATTATTTATTTTCTAAAGTAAATTATTATTAAATTTTAATACATATCTTCCCATGCAAATTGAATGAATAATTACTATATCTAAGTTTTTTGTTATGCATCTTTACATGCAAATTGAATGAATATAATTAATAAACTTCTACCTCATTCCTACGGTAAAAGAAAGTGATGTGTTTACGAAAATTAGATAAAGCTAAGCTCAATGAGCAGCAAATTCGCTGAAGAGGAAATAAATGGTAGGACCCTGACTTACGAAAATTAGATTTCCAATTTTTTTAAGCCACTTCACTTGTTTGATATCATAGTAAATAATTTACCTTTTTTACACTACTTATAATTATAAATATTGTATAAATTATTAACAATAAATAAACACTATGATTAACTTGAACTCTGTATAAATTGTTTATCACCCTAAATATAACTTGAATTCAAATTATGCTAATCGCTCAGCTTTTATTAATGTCAATGCCAATACTACTAAAACTTTTTGGACAATTATTTCAAAAATTTAAACCAAAAAAAAAGAAAATCAATAAGTAATAAAATCTTAGAAAATAAAAGAAAAAAAAATTGCCTTTGAAGCACATTCAATTGAGCACTTGATTCTCTTTGATATCTCCATGATTTCTTCATCTTTATTCATAACATCAAACATAGGCAAACACAACGATATAGGCAAACACAACGATAACTGTAACCTCCCTAACCCTATCAACATTTTATTGAACTATAACTAACATAGGATGACTAGCTGGCCTCCTAAAACAGATAAAGACCAGACCCCAAATCAAACCAAACTGCTAAACAACAAAGCAGGCATTGTTGAAAAGATCCCATAACCAGATTGCATCATTTTCAATTCTTAGAAAGGAGGAGCATAGAGCTGGAGAACCTTCTGCCAGGACGGTCTGCTGCTAATATCGTCCCACCAAGCACTCACATGCTTCCTGCTGGTTATCATGTATTCCTTTCCCATTTGACCCACCAAGTACTGAGTAAATGGCAGGTGGCTCAGGTCAGCAAGGCTGAAGAAATCTCCGGCTAAGTACTTGTTCTTTGACAGCCTCTCCTCATAAATATCCAGCACTTTGCCTAGCTTTTCCTCGCTTTCCTTTATCAAATTTTCATCAGGAGGGAACCCCATCTTGGAAGCAAACATCACATGTAGGGTCAAGGCGTAAATTGGTGGGTTGAAATTGTGTGCCTCAACTTCTAGCCAATTTTCCACTTGACCCCTTTCCTCTACTGTCTTTCCCAGTAGATCAGTCCCTTGTGATTTGTATTTTTCTGCATAGTACCTTATGATTGCACGGGATTCTGCAAAAACCCAAATTGTAAAAATCATCATTTGGTGCTGTTTAATTATTATGAATATTAAAGTCAGAAAGATTTGTTTTTAAGAAAGTGGTTTAGAATGTCATCTTTCTTTCCTAAAGAGTCAGCACTCACAAATTAAAGTCTTCCTAGGTACTTTTATCAATCGTATTCTCTATATTATAAAAATATGGAATTCTCCGGCACCACTGCTCTCTTTGTTTTCTAGGAAAAGGACTATCACTTGCATTATAATATGAACACTGGAACCAGTCAACCACTATGATAAAAGGGCAAGTAAAATTGTATTTTACCCTTTTTACTAAATAATAAATAAATTAATTTTTCTAGTAAATTGATCCTTTTATAAAAATTTTATTTATTTTTATTATTAAAAATTAATCGTTATTTATTAATTTAAAGTGCGTGACATACCCCATATTAGTGCTAATTTTTAATAATACAACTAAATATATTTAGTTTTTAATAGAGAAAAAATCAATCAATAAGAATAAATTTTAGTGCCCTTTATTTTAATCTTATATATTCTCAAAGACCCTAAAAATTTGGGGAGAAGATAGATCTGAATCTACATGTAAGAAAAACAGGAGATAAATTACCATATAAAACATAATCTCCATCTTGAGTGACAGGAACTGTTCCAAAAGGCTGCAAAGAAGAGATTGAGATGATTGATTGTTTAACATTAATTTTCACTGAGAACTGGAGTTTTTTAACAAAAAAAAAAAAAAAGGGGTGGGGGGGTGCTTAAGAAGGTGACCTGGAGCTTGAGAAATTCAGGGTCTTTGTGCTCTCCTTTAAGCAAATCAACAGGGACAGTCTCGAATTCAATCTCCTTTTCAAGAAGACATGCAATCACTCGCTTTGGAGAAGCAAAGGCTGGGCCATATACCTTCACCACCATTGTTGTAGTCCTTGGCTGGCTGTTGTACCCAAATTGTTCACTGCATTTAACAGGGTTTATGGCCTTTTCAATTTATAGAAAATTGGCTGCTGCAGTGTTTTCCCATTATTGCCCCCCATAGGTGGTAGGTGGGACTTTTCTGCTCTACTGATTAGGAAGGTTAAGTATTTTGATAAGGCTAGTATTATCAAATGGAGAGGCCCAATTAGTTAAAAGATTAACACCACCATCTTGTTTTTCTATAATTGGAGGTGGGATATGAAATTATTTGAAATAGATACTAAATTTTTACTATTCAGTGGAGATTATTAGCAGCTTATCATTTTTGTTATTATCTGAATTTGACAGAAAAAGTAACGTACAGCATCTCTTCCAAGGTTGAGAGATACATCAACCTGGCATTATTACAATGGAGAATCAGACAACGGTAGGTGGCTTGTTTTGTCCTATAATATAACAGTAGATTAAAATAAGAGAAACGCTTTTTTACTTAAATAATATAAAAATAAAATTAATAATTGAAATGGTATACTCATAAAATTATTTACTAAAATCGTATAGTTTTACCTGTCAAATTAGTAATATCGAACTAAAATGTAATGATCTAAACTATTTAGAGACTTATTATGCAATTTTTCATTTAGAGTGGCTGTTAGAAAAAAAAGAAAGGTAGCCGCACCAAATTTTAAATATAGTTAATTGTCTTATATACCCTCTTTATTTATTATTTTCTTTTATTCCTATTCAATTCACTATATTATTTTTAAACAAACTATTAACCTATTTTTGTAGTTAAATAAGTCATTAACTTATAGTTTTGACTCATAAAAGCCATTTATTTTGATATTAAAGTAAATATATTTTCAATTTCAAGCTCTTTTCTTAATTTTTGTTGATGCAATAAAATTATATACACTTTAACATCAACATAAAATCTAAAAAGTAATCAAAATTTTCAAAAGAGTAGTTAAGAATATCATGTAAATAAGCACTCTCAAAAAATTTAAAATTTTATTTTATTTATTTAATAAACTATTCTCATCAAATTCACATCAACATAAAATATGAATTAGTTTATATTTTTAAATAGTGATAATACTCTAGAATAACGTATTTTTATATATTAATTATGTATTGATTCCGAGTATGATCCTGCTAATTTGAGCTATTTATGATATTTTATCTTATAGGGACTAAATTGGAGGCAAAAGCGAAATTAAGGGCCAAAAGCTTGAAATTAAAGATCAAAAGGGTCAATTTGCGACATAGGGAAAAGTTGGTGCCAAAAGTGCAAGCATGGAGGACACAAGGACAAAAATGCAAAAAGAAGAGATTTTATTCTATTAGACTCTATTTTGATTATATTAGGATAATTAATATTAAGATAATTATTAGGGATTATTTAATTCTAGGATTTTATCTTTATTTATTTTTCAATTAAATGTATTTATCTTTTGGGAGTTTAAGTAGGATTAGACTATTTCCCCTAGCACTATAAATAGGGGGTGAGGTGACTCAAATAGAGGCTTCTTCTTTTCTGTAGACACTCTTTCCCCAAAAGTTTTGTCTTTTGTTCTTTCCATATTTCCTTTTAATAAAATCTCCATTTTTATTATATATTTATTTTCTTTTTCACCACAACCACGAGCCACTAAAACCTATCTAGCCAAAGGTTGTCAAAAATCTCCAAAAAGGGTTCTTGAGGTTTAGAATCCGTACTTAGTCTTCTCAACAGGGTATTCATCGTTTCTCCTCATTACGGGGCTGACGCTTCCGTCCATGTCCCTTAAAAAGTGATCTTTTCAACGTGTGCAAGGAACGACCGCTTTGTATAAATTGAGAAGGTTGCACAGTCGGTTCGTTAGCTTACTACATCGGAGGTTGGCGAGCCCAAGAGACAAAATGGCGTGGGATTCGCCATTGAGAAACGTTGATCTAGCATAAGATGATCCCATAAGAGCGATTGTTGGCTAGATTAAGGTTCCACTAAATCGAAGTCTAAATCCTTGGAGTTGGTGGTCGTAGGCGTCCTCTTCCACTATAACTGGTCTATTCGGTTTGAGAAGGATCATCTAAAAGCCAAGGATTGAACCCAAGGCGGATCGAGACAACTGGAGGCTAGAATCTCCCCATAAGAATTTCCTTATCTCAACTCTATTTCCTATTTTTAATTTTGCAATTCCAATTCGACTTCTCAATTCTGTTTTTATTTTATTTTTCTTTTCCAGATCCAAACTTTTAATTCTGTTATTTTTTATTTTTACAGGAACGCAGGTTTTCTTGGGCACGATTATGCCCAGGATTTCGAGAAAGAAGCATTCGTATAATCCGGTCCCTGAGGATTCGACCATACTTCCCCTTTACTGTTCTTTTTCATTATTTTGCAGGGAATAAGATATTTTTGATGCTTTTAATGACACATCAAATAGCTTTAATTTGGGTAAAATATATTTACTTTAATATAAAAATAAAAGGCTTTTATGAGTAAAAATGATCGTGTGTCAAAGT
Organism: Gossypium rotundifolium; assembly: GCA_025506655.1. Taxonomy (NCBI): domain Eukaryota; kingdom Viridiplantae; phylum Streptophyta; class Magnoliopsida; order Malvales; family Malvaceae; genus Gossypium; species Gossypium rotundifolium. The sequence goes on along the minus strand of CP106732.1, from coordinate 153,457,179 downwards.
CTTAAAAATTTATAAAAAGAATGATCGATCCTGAAAGCTAACTAAGACAACGATAGAGGCAAGCGCACCTATCGAACAATAGTATAGTTTAGTGGGAAGACCGGATTGTTGAACCCAAAAGAACCAAAAGTACTAAGACTAATTTCCTTTCTATTATTTAGCCTAAGAATTAAGTGAATTTATTATCTAATCTAAAATTAACTAACAACTAAGCTAAATATGCTAAGACAAAGAAGTAATTGGGGAAAGACCTGAGGGAAAGCCGATTGATTTAGACAATACCCGAGGAAAAATCCACCTAGACTTCACTTGTTATCTAACTCTGAACCAGACGATTTATTCACTTGACTTAATCCGTAGGATTCCCTAAGTTATATTAATACCTCTTTCGAGGCTACTAATGTCTAATCTTAGGTTGATTAATTGAAATTTCTTTCTAATTAAAATCCCTAGAATTGCATTAACTCGATCTATGGACTCCCATATTAGGTTTGACCCTAATCTAGAAAATTTACGTCTCCTATTTCTAGGGTTTCGTTCAACTCCGCTTAACTATGCTAGATCTACTCTTAGGCAGGGACTTTTGCTCCACCACCTAAGCACATCAATACTTGAATCAATATCCCGGAAATACCAAAACAAGAATTAAGAACAAATAGTTAAGAACAAATCAAGTATTTATCATACAGCTCAGATAACAATAACAAGATCCGTCTTAGGTTTCATCCCCCTCAGGTATCTGAGAGGTTTAGTTCATAATCGTAAAAGAATACGTCTCAGAAGAAAATATAAAACAAAACATAAGAAAAACCCTAAAACCTCCTAAAAGAATTGAATGAGAAGTCCTCAGTCTTGAGTATGATTCTGGCTTCTTGAGATGAATCAACCGGCTTTCTTCGAGTAAATCTCTGTATTCAGCTTCTCTGGCTCGGCTCTTTGGCCTAGCTGAACGCCCCCTTGAAGGTTGGCCTCTAGGGTGTTTATATAGGCTTTTGGAATATGTTTCTTTGCCTCTAAGTACCCTAATCCGAATAGAATTCTTCTTATCTGTGGCAGAGGCACGCCCATGGCACACACCCATGTAAATCGTGGCCAGGCCATGTTCGGGTCTGTTGATGAGGCACGACCGTGTATTTTAGGGTTCAAGCCGTGGTCGACTCTTCTTACGGGGCACGACCGTGTGGTCTTGGGACCAGGTCGTGTCGATTTCATGATATGGCCCATTTTCTCCTATTTCAGCACGTTACTCGTTCTTTTTATCCTCCGGTGCTCTACTGAATATAAAAACTGAAAACAAAGGATTAGGAGCACCTATTTCCATAATTAAAGGGATAAATCATCTAAAAGTAAGCTAAATGTGGGATTAAAATATGTTCATTTTACGGTTCATCAAATACCCCCACACTTAAGCTTTTGCTTGTTCTCAAGCAAAATTTTCAACTCATAATTAAAATGAACTTCCTCAATTCATAATATTTATCGATAATGCCTCATCATAATTCATAGATAATTTATACATGGATAATTTAACTAAAAGAGTCCTAAAGATTCAAACAATTAAAGTCATAGTTTTGTAGCATGAAAATATAGGTGTTTCCCCTCACCTAAATAATTACCTTTAATTCAAAATTGACAAAGATTAACATCCTCACTAAAGATTCACTCAAACCACTCAACGTGTTTAAGGTTCAAAATTCAGCTCTCAAAAGTCGAGCATGAAAAGTTAATTCCATAAGCTTGCCTGAAAATCAAATCTCCACCACTGTAAAATGAGACGATACACAAATCAAAAGGTCTTTTAAGGGTTGTAACGGGGCTAAGTTAAAGGTGTGGATAAAGGCTGAATTAGAAGGGTTAGAATTGAGATTGAATTGACAAATTACCTCACTAGAAAAATGAACTAATAAACTGAGTAATTACATAACATGAAAAATAATAATACGAGCTTCTTCTCAGGATATTGAAATTAAACATGTAACTCACTTAATCACAGAACTAATAATGAATATACTTCGATGATTTTTTTTAAGAACAAATCAATATAAGATAAAACTTTAACAACTGAAATAATATAATTAGGCAACTGATCAAATCAAGTCTCGATAGAAGGGTAGTCAAAAGGAATGGTGATAATAATACAATATGGGTTTCGGGTTAATATTAGTGGGTTGAGTCAATAAAAGGGTTGTTAGGATCAAAGGGGTTCACTAGGGGTTAATTGGGAGGGTAGGCTTTTAGTGGAGTAAGTGGGTTAAATCCTAAGTGCCTTAATCATCTCTGTATATCAAATCAATAATGTGGTCTCAACATGTATAATCGAAGCAAGTTCTAGAATAACAAATCAATGTTGACACGCTCATAATCAATAAAAGTGAGCAGGAAAAAGAATGTATGCTCTAAAAGGCTCAAAATATCACAAAAATTATGGGTTTTTGATATCAACTTTGTAAATGTCAAATTTCAAGGTAACAATTAGATTCAGGTAGACAACCTAACAAAATTTTTAATTTTTTGAAAATAGACTCATCATGCTTGATTCTCTAGTATCTTGAAGTTTAAATCATCATTGCACAATTATCAATGAATTAATCTAAAACATACCAATAAAAATCATGAATTAAAAAGAATTTCATTCTAATTAGTGATATGAGAAAATTACTTTATGACAGAATATCATTCAGGGATTTGAGAATAATGCAAAAAATTAGGCACTTTTTTCTAAATAATTTTCATCCCCCACACTTAAGATGTACATTGCCCTCAATGTACAAATATAGATAATAATCATATAATAAGAAAATCAAAAGTGAGGGAGAGAAGTGAAACTTCCTAAATTTTTGAATGGAATCCTTGAGTTGGAAGTGTGGAAACTTGATTCGGAGATGAAAGATAAGTTGGGGGGCACCTCAAACTGTTTGAAATTGGATCCTTGAAGCAACCGGTCTAATCTTATTGTATCCTAAGCTTAATCTAAATGGCATGAAGAATAAGAATAAAGTAATAAAGAAAATAAAAAATAAATATAAAAAGAAGAATAAAAATAAATAATGAAAAGTGGATATGCGGTCAAAGAGAAAGGGAAAAAGGAAAGAAGACTTTAGGGAAGAAAGTGAACAGAAGAAGGGGATTAAGTAGAAATCATGGATCTGGTGGTTGCCCACGCCCTTGTACCTTCTTGTGGTGGCCACACGGCCACGGCCACAGCCGTGTGCAAGGCCATGTGGGTGTGAAAACCTGCGCCTAAAAGTTTGGTTAGTTCTTAGTTAGATGCTAAAATTCGAAAATATAAAAATTAATGGGGTCAGTGTTCATGTTGCCTCCCTAGAATCACTCGTTTAAAGTCTTGAACTAGACTTTCCTGTTATTCGCATGGCCATGGTGGTTCATGGAGTCAAAACTCCTTTTTCTTACTATCAGTTCTATCAACATATGGTTTGAGTCGGGTAATATTTACCTCAAAAGTGCCGAAATTAGAATGTGTTACCTCGACCATTCTATATGAAAAGACCTTACGTGTCATAAAAGGAGTCGCACCGTTTGTATTAAGCTCTGAAGTGACTATTTGAGGGTCGGTTGCTTCTGACAGTACACGAAGTGTGAGCTCACGTAATAGTTTATTTCTTAGAATTGTTGGGCACACTGCATTTAGCTCTTCATGCGACTTATCGTCTAACTTCCGTTTGTTTGTCAAAAAATCTTTTAAAAATTTCCTTAAATCTGTCATCTGTGAAAGAGCTTCAAGAAACGGCAAGTTAATATGAAATTTCTTTTGAGGTTTAAGAAATTTACCGAATTGTTCCTTTGTGTGGTCTTTCTTTATCGTATTGTGGTATGGCACACGAGGTCGGTACTCTGTAATTACCTGGTTTGGTTTATCATTGCTTACTTCAACCTTACCTTCCTCCACCACAGTCTCTTGCTTAAACTCTGGTTCATCTAACCCTTCACTATCGTGAGCCATTATTGTTTGAGGTTGCTCTCTTGGGTTAGTTTTGGTGTTGCTAGGCAAGATACCTTGTGGTCTTTCTGAGATCTGCTTAGCAAGTTGCCCTAATTAGTTTTTGATCTTTTTGAAACGATGCTTGTTGATTTTTAAGTGTTGTTTTAGTGTTTTAGAAATGTGTTTCTGACACCGCAATGAATTTTGTCAGCATCTCCTCAAGGCTCGGCTTCTTTTCCTGTGGGTAGGGCTGGTGTTGGAAGTTTGGGAGGGGTTGTTGTCTCTGATTACCTTGACCACCCCACGAGAAATTAGAATGGTACCTCCAACCTTCATTATAAATGTTACTATAAAAATTATTTTAAGATCGAAAACTATTACCCATATAGTGAACTTGCTCGTTTTCAGCGCTTGGGTTGTAATGTGGATATTCTGTATTGCTCATCCCTCCTCCATTCATATCGCACTGCATAACTGGATGTACCTGTAAAGAACCACACAAACCATCAATCTTTTTATTCATCATCTCTACTTGATTTGATAGCATGGTGATCGCGTCAAGGTTGAAAACATCGGCTTCTTTAGTAGGCGTTGTCCTCATGACTTGCCATTGATAATTATTCAGTGACATCTCTTTGGTTTCTGCGAGTGGTATGTTCTATTTCACTGTAAGAAAAATCAAGGGTCCCGTCGGGTTCCTTTTAATCATAAACTAGAGGTACCTATCAGGAAAAGAGAAAAAGAAAGAAAATTAGAAAAGTAAAATTAAAATTTAATAGCAAAAATAAAATAAAATATGGCTAAAGTAATAAAAATTGAGTTTTCTTAATATTTCAGTTCCCCGGCAACGACGCCAAAAAACTTGATCGTGTGTCAAAGTTTTAAAAATTTATAAAAAGAATGATCGAACTTGAAAACTAACTAAGACAACAATGGAGGCAAGCGCACCTATCGAACAGTAGTATAGTTTATTGGCAAGACCGGATTGTCGAACCCAAAGGAACCAAAAGTACTAATACTAACTTCCTTTCTATTATTTAGCCTAAAAATTAAGTGAATTTATTATCTAATCTAAAATTAACTAACAACTAAGCTAAAGATGCTAAGAAAAAGAAGGAATTGGGGAAAGACTTGAGGGAAAACCGATTGATTTAGACAATACCCGAGGAAAAATCCACCTAGACTTTACTTGTTATCTAACTCTGAACCAAATGATTTATTCACTTGACTTGATCCGTAGGATTCCCTAAGTTATATTAATACCTCTTTCGAGGCTACTAACGTCTAACCCTAGGTTGATTAATTGAAATTTTTTTCTAATTAAAACCCCTAGAATTGCATTAACTCTGTCTATGGACTCCCATATTAGGTTTGACCCTAATCCGACAAATTTACGTCATCCTATTTCTAGGGTTACGTTCAACTCCGCTTAACTATGCTAGATCTCCTCTTAGGTAGGGGCTTTTGCTCCACCACCTAAGCACATCAATACTTGAATCAATATCTCGAAAATACCGAAACAAGAATTAAAAACACATAGTTAAGAACAAATCAAGTATTTATCATACAGCTCAGATAACAATAACAAGACCCGTCTTAGGTTTTATCCCCCTCAAGTATCTGAGAGGTTTAGTTCATAATCGTAAAAGAATACATCTCAGAAGAAAATATTAAACAAAACATAAGAAAAACCCTAAAACCCCCTGAAGGAATTGAAGGAGAAGTCCTCAGTCTTGAATATGATTCGACTTCTTGAGATGAATCAACTGGCTTTCTTCAAGTAAATCCTTGTATTCAGCTTTTCTGGCTCGACTCTTTGGCCTAGCTGAACGGCCCCTTGAAGGTTGGCCTCTAGGGTGTTTATATAGGCTTTTGGAATATGTTTCTTTGCCTCTAAGTACCCTAATCCGAATAGAATTCTTCTTATCTGTGCAGAGGCACGCCCATGGCACACACCCGTGTAAATCGTGGCCAGGTTGTGTTTGGGTCTATTGATTTGGCACAGCCGTGTATTTCGGGGTCAGGTCGTGGTCGGCTCTTCTTACGGGGCACGACCGTGTGGTCTTGGGCTCAGGCTGTGTCGATTCTGTGATATGACCCATTTTCTTTGATTTCGGCCTGTTACTCATTCTTTTCATCCTCCGGTGCTCTACTGAATATAAAACATGAAAACAAAGGATTAGGAGCACCTATTTCCATAATTAAAGGGATAAATCATCTAAAAGTAAGCTAAATGTGGGATTAAAATATGTTTATTTTACTGTTTATCAAAAAACCATAAGTTAAAGGGCTTATTTAACTACAAAAATAGGTTAAGGGCTTGTTTAAAAACAATACAGTGAGTTGAAAGGGAATAAAAAGAAAATAATAAAGGAGGGCTTACAAGGCAATTAGCCATATTTAAAGTTTGGTGCTGCCAAACTATCAGGCGGCACCCTTTCCCTTTTTTCAGCAGCAATTCTAAATGGAAATATTACATAACAAGTTCCTAAATACTTTAGATCATTACATTTCAGTCCAGTGCCGCCAATTTGATAGGCGACACTAGTAAAACTATACCATTTTGGTAAATAATCTTATGGGCATACCATTTCAGTTATTAATCTTATTTTTTATTTTATTTAGGTAAAAAAACCTAAAAGAAAACACCTTCACCACATTGCATGTCATCTATCCTTTCTATTTAATTACATTTCTCCCACACAAAAATAAAATGATGCAGGTTTTTGTATTAAGAGTTAAATTGTAATTTATTTATTTTATTTAAAAATAGATAAATTAGTTATTGTATATTAAATCAAAGAGCAAATTAGTTATTTTATTAAAAGTATCCTCTATTTCTATTGTTAAAAATAGGTCCATGTACGTCATCATGATGCATACATGGCATCACGTGTAGCTCTTTAATTATTATGTTAGTTCTTTCTATTAAATTTTTTATCTAACTTATAGGGACTGGTTACCTTTTTTTTAGTGAAAGAGGGTAAATTGCAGTCTAACACTTAATACAAGGACCTTCATGGTATTTTTACCAATAAAAGACAAAGTATATTTGCATAAGTGATCAAAGTAGCCATACCCAAAAGCCAATGTTAGATTTATGTAACACCCCTAACCCATATCCGTCGCTGAATTTAGAGTTACAAGGTGTTACCCGAAGAATACAACTTTCGTATAATCACATAATCACATAGATCTTATTTGCCATTATTTATAAATTAAACTTTTTCTAACTAAACATATGAATCATACTGCAGAGTTCAATCAAATTTCATTTCAATAATATATCATATTTACAAACCAATGCACATATCTCAAAGCCACACCAAATACCTTATAATACATATATATATATGTATATATATATATAAATCATGAGTTTAATAGTCAAAACCATATACGGCATTAAATATGAAAATATGAACAAACTTACGTATCATATTAATAAAGACTAACATACCTATTTCGATTACAAGATTATTCACAAATAACCATATTATTATTCTATCATGCAAATCATCATTTACGGTTATGATCAATAACTCAAAGTACACCTAGGTCATTAGCATACAAGAATGTATATTAGAATTTCAAATTGTCTTTGCTCGATTAATACATTTCGTAAGCCATGTTGTCATATATATATAATATATATATATATATATGTATACATAGTTTCGATTAACATATAATAGTTTCGATTAACATATAAACCACCGAAATCAATTTCTCATTCAAATTATAGCATAACCACAACTTCATGTAAAATCAAATCATGGCCAATGTACATATACCATAACCGAATTATCAAAACCAAACACTCAAACATTTAATTAAGAACATATAAAATCAAGTTTAAACCAAAGGGTCAAGCCATTTTCAAAAGGTACCATGATCATTGTTCTTCAACTTTTAACTAAATAAAAGACTAATTAAATCAAGTACATTACTCACATACATATATACCATGAAATGAACCTTCAAATTAAACTTATAGCAAGGCCGAATATCCACAACATTAATACCATAACCACCATTACCAAATCATACTTAAACATAGAAACATAGCCATTTTCACATGGCATATATATATATATATACATATCATTCGAACACAACCCAAGAGACATAGTCTATACATGCCATAAGTTCAAAAGAGATACAACTTATAGAATACCAAAGTTAGGTGATAGTGCAATTGACTTTGACGATGATCCCCGAACTCGAGCTTAGACTTCAAGATCTATACAATAGTCAAACAAACACATATATGGTAAGCTAACATAGCTTAGTAAGTTTTAAGAAATGGTAAAAATATGCAACTAATCGATATGCAATTTAATCAATCCAACTTGACCATTAACGAATTCATAAGCACAAACATGCATAAATTGTCATCATTCAATAATTACCATATCTAATAAGTCTCAAAACCGAATACTCATGTACCATTTATCCATTTAGAACAAGCTCAAAGTTTAACAATCACATCTCATTTCTAAACTTTCATAAGCAAGAACAACTTACCTCATAGTACTTTGTTATTCAGCTAACATACAACACTTACCCGTGTATCATCTCTTGTTTATCTCCCTTCATTAGTTTATATCTCTGAAGGATCTGTAAACCCACACACATAGTGCAAATTATGTAATGTACAGCACACTTAGTGCCGTTACTTGAGAAAGAACACACATAGTGTCATTCACTAGTAATGTATCGCACACTTAGTGCCATTACTTACATATTCGCACACAAAGTGCCAGACAACCGATTTCGCACACATAGTGCTCGGTTTATAAGCTCGCACACATAGTGCCATTAACCCATTTCTTCCTCATTACAAAAATACACATATGATTTCATATTCATTCATACGTATACATATAATTAAAGGTTCTCAACAACTCATTTCTTCTATAATATAACATCACATTCGGCAACATTAATATATAAATAGATACATATATATATCCGCATATTCAATTACAACACCACTCTCATTTCATTTATATATATAAGATCAACCCAATTAATCAAAGCTTATGTATAAACATATATATACTAACCACATTCAACTATTTCATGATATTTTCACATGCCACATTCGGCATTTTGAAATTTAAGCTATTACTACACATTATCATATACATTTTAACATAGAATAAAATTTGATTCAATCCAATTGCTTAAAAACTTACCTCGGAAATCGACGTATTAGGGTTTCCCGGCTATTCGTTCAACTTTGTCTTTCCCCGATCCAATTCTGACTCTTTTTGTTCTTAATCTAAATAATTTCAAATTAAGCTCATTCAAATATATTTTCATTCAATTTAATCCAAAAACACGTAATTATGCAAATTACCATTTTACCTCTGATATTTATAATTTTTACAATTTAATCCCTATTGCACAAAACACAAAATACTCAAAATTTGCACTCACTCCTTTAGGGCCGAATGTTACCTATGCCCATACAAGTCCCTGCAATTCATTTATTTTGAATTTTAGTCCAGCAAAAAATTATTTTTGCAATTTAACCCAAATTTCTCAATTTCATCAAAAATTCAAGAACAACACTAGTTAATCTATCGCATATAATTAATATTTCATCATCAAACAATAAGAATATCAAGCCTCCTTCAATGGCATCTCACGAAAAACATAACCAATTCAAAAATTTACACATGGGCTAGTTAAAACTCAAGGCAACGATCTCAAAAACGTAAAAATTATCAAAAACTAAAACTAAATCATACCTTAATCAAGCTTAAGAAATGTCAAAACTTTTGAAGCTTTTTCTCTTCTTTTCTCTTTTTAGTTTCAGTCAAATGTAAAGAAAGATGAACATGCAATTCTTTTAGCTTTTTGTTTTATTATAATATGTTTATAATAAATCTTTTATCATTATTATAATTTTAACATATAAAACAAACATATAATATATATTATAAAGACATATTGCCATCCGCTATACTTGTAAAAGGTGAATTTTCAACTTAAATACTCATACAAAAGAAGACAAATCAATTTAGCCACTTAATTTAATAAATGGCTACTTTTATCACTTACGCGATTTAGTCCTTTTTTTAAAATTAAACACACAAACGGTCAAATTAATTCACAAAAATTTTTACACATGCACAATCATAAATCATAGACACCAAATATAATATATAAATATTCTATCAACTCAGATTTATGGTTCCAAAACCACTGTTTTCGATTAGGGTCAAAATCGGGCTGTTACAACTTCCCCCCTTAAGGGATTTTCGTCCCCGAAAATCTTACCAATGAATAAATGTGGGTAGCATTCTTTCATTGATTCCTTGAGTTCCCAGGTTGCTTCTTCAACCCCGTGCTTATGCCACATTACTTTAACCAATGAGATTTTCTTATTTCGTAACTCTTTCACCTCACGAGCTAGAATACGAATCAGTTCTTCCTCATAAGTCAAGTCAGGTTGAATCTCAATCTCCGATGGGCTAATGACATGAGAAGGATCGGATCTATGTCGTCGAAGATCGATACATGAAAAACATTGTGAATCTTATCCAACTAGGATGGTAACATAAGTCTGTACGCAACCGGTCCAATACGCTCAATAACTTCATACGATCCAATAAATCTCGGACTCAGCTTTCCTTTATGACCAAATCTAAGTATCTTTTTCCAAGGTGAGACTTTAAAAAATACTCGGTCACCCACCTGAAACTTTAAATCTTTACGTTAAAATTTTGCATACGACTTTTGACGATCTGAGGCGGGTTTCAAACTTTCTCATATTACTTTTACTTTCTACTCAGTCTCTTTGATTAAATCAACCCCGTGTATCTTGCTTTCACTTAGCTCGGTCCAATATAGAGGTGTACAACATTTACGACCGTATAAAGCTTCATAAGGTACCATTTTGATACTCGATTGAAAGTTGTTATTGTACGTAAATTCAATCAAAGGCAAGTATCGTTCCCACGTACCCTCAATCTCAAGAACGCAACATCTCAACATATCCTCGAGTATTTGAATAACACGTTCAAATTGACCATCCGAATGAGGGTAAAAAGCAGTACTGAAGTGCAATTTAGTACCTAAAGCATCGTGCAGTTTCTTCCAAAACCGCAATGTAAACCTCGGATCTCTATCCTAAACAATAGAAATAGGTAATCCGTGCAATCGTACGATCTGAGATATGTATAACTCAACTAACTTATCAAGTGAGAAATCCATACGTACCGAAATAAAATGGGCCGATTTCGTCAATCTATCAACAATAACCCAGATTGAGTCTTTCTTGCTCGGCCTCAATGGCAACCCAGATACGAAATCCATCGTGACTCGATCCCATTTCCACTCAGGTATCATAATCGGTTGAAGTGATCCCGATGGGACCTAATGCTCGGCTTTCACTTGTTGACATATTAAACACTTCGACACATAGTCTGAAATATCCCGTTTCATACCATGCCACCAGTAATGTTGTCTCAAGTCGCTATACATCTTCGTACTACCCGGATGGATTGACAATCTACTATTATGAGCTTCATCACAAATCATTCGAATTAATTCAGGATTCTTAGGCACACATATTCGATTTCTGAACCTTAAGCATCCCTCAGTATCTAGTTGAAACTCTGAATCATTACTCGAACCACAATGATTCCTTTTTGCTAATAGATCATTATCAACCTTTTGAGCTTCACAAATATTTTGAATGAATAACGGTCTCGCTTTCAACTTTTCTATAATCGCACCATTATTAGTCATAGCTATATTTGCATTCACTGCACGTAGAGCAAATAATGACTTTTGGCTAAGTGCATCAACAACCATATTAGCCTTCTCCGGGTGATAATTAATCACAAGCTCATAGTCTTTTAACAGTTTCAACCATCGCTGTTGTCTCAAATTCAGATCCTTCTGAGTCATTAAATACTTTAGACTCTTATGACCCAAATAAACATGGCATTTTTCACCGAATAGATAGTGACGCCATATTTTCAAAGTAAAAACTATGGCAGCTAACTCGAGGTCATGCGTCAGATAGTTTTTTTCATGCGGCTTCCACTGTCTCGAAGCGTAGGCTACAACTTTACCCTCCTGCATCAAAATACAGCCCAAACCATTTAAGGATGAATAACTGAAAATAACGAACTCCTTACCTGACTCTGGCTGAACAAGTACTGGAGCTTCCGTTAACAAGGTTTTTAGCTGATCAAAACTTTTCTGGCACCTTTCTGACCACTCGAATTTAACATTTTTCTACAACAACTTTGTCATCGGAGCTGCAATAATAGAAAACCCTTTCACGAAGTGTCTATAGTACCCGACAAGTCCCAGAAAACTCTGAACTTCAGAAACATTTCGTGGAGGTTTCCAATCAAGTATAGCCGAGATTTTACTCGGGTCAACTCGAATGCTTGATGCTGAAACAACATGTAACATTCGGGATTTGGGGGTTATGCGTTTATTGTATAATTCAAGTGAGCTAGTAGGCTTTGAGTGTGTTTTGGGGGTTTTGAGAACTTCAGGAGAAGGGGAAATGCAGTGGAAAATATTTAGATTTCAAGCTTAGGAAAGGGAGCTAGGTGAAGGAGGTCTTAAGAGAAATTGTGGGGAGTTCATGACACAAAGGAACCATGTGGTAAAGTGGCTTGGGGACGTTACCTAAGGAGCAGGAAAGCTTGCGTCAAAGGGTTTCAGGAGGGAGGAGGTTCAAGTCAGGATGGCAGCATAAAGTGTGGTTTTATTTTGCAAATTGGCGTCAAGAGAGGTAGGAGTGTTGGACGGCATGTGGACTTCCAAAAGGATGAGATAAGGCTGGGTTTATTTTTTTGAATTCGGCTATAAGGTAAGGATAAATGTAGACTTATTCAATTTATTTTGAATGAGTTGTATGGAGAGAAAATAGGAAAGAATTAAGGGATATGATATGAGATGATATAGTGGCCGGCCAAGAGACTCTTTGGTTGGACAAATTCGGTTATGTAGGGGGTGATAAGTGCCAAATTTTAGTTAGTAAGGGAGCCCATCTTGTTGCCGAAATTGAGAGTGAAGAGAATTCTCTCTTTTTCCTTCTTTTTATTTGAAGCCGAATCCCCATTGTTCACCATTGCCGAAATTTTCCTAATCTTCTCTTCTCATTCTTTTTCCTTCATTCAACCTTATTTCTACCTCTTTTCTTAAATGGCCAAATGCCCCTTTGTCATTTAGAAGCTTAGCCGAGATTGGTAACCTTCTCCTCTCATCTCTTGAGATCATCAAAGTCGAAACCTTCTTCTTTGGAGAGCCATAGCCGAACCTTATAAGCCCTTCTTTTCTTTTCTTCTTCATCACCATTTTTGAGCCATAGCCGAATGTGCAATTACCATTTGAAAGGCTTAGCCGAATCTTGTTGTGAGTTTTAGAAGCTGAAACCTTTTCTCTTTTAATCTTTTCAAGCAACGTGGTGGTAAGTAATTTCTATCCTAGTAATTGGTTTGGGTTCTTATTCTTTTAGTGTGCCGAAATCAATGGTTAAGCCTTGGTTAGGGATGGCCGAATGTGTATAGTGCCATAACCTCGTGTTCTTTTGTGTGTAGCCAATGTTAAGGGGCAGTAAGGAGACTTTCGAGATTTGAAGTGTTCAAGGTAAGCAACTATAATATTCGGTCGAGGGCCATTCTCATGGATTATTGCTTAAAGCTGATTTGATTAGTAAGGAATTTCGACAACTTCATAGACCAGTGGTGATTCGGGATTTAGTTAAGCAAGGTAGGTGGTATGTAGTATTCGGCCATAGGCCATTTTATGAGTTTAAGTGATGACCGATTTCTGACTTTGGTTCTTAGAGCAAATCGACAGGAATAAGGAGAATTTCGGGAGTGAGTAGACTGTGCTAAAAAGGTGTGTAGTTATCGTACTGTTCTCCTGTTATTTATGTATGTTGTTATATATATGTTTATGATGTGGATGGAAGCCGAAAATATGGTTGAGATGGCGGCTACCCATGGTGGGTAATCGATTGATCAGGTTAGTATTTTATAACATTAATTTACCTATGGTATATGTATGAAATTACGATAGCATGTGATGTATGATCAATCCAATGATATTTTGTCATGATACATATATATATATGCATGGGTCTTGGGATATGATCACAGAAGGACAGGGTATACATATTTATGTACGTGGTCTGATGTTAGCCTTGTGCTACATTGGCGCTTGATGTTGGCTATGTGCTTCATCAAGGTGGGGTATTGGCTATGTGCCACATCGTAGGTGGATGATAGCTGTGTGCATCACCGTGGATAGAGGATGACCTTTAGTCACCTCGTGGATACAGATATATGGGGTCACTTAGGTGATCGGTGGCTAAGCCACGGCTTTGAGCAGCATGACTGCCAAAGAGGTATGTAGCGGTTGGAGGGCGATTTAGTAATCCCCTGGTGTGTGCGGCGGGTACGGAAGGTGTGTAGTGGATGGACTCTAGGTTGGATTGGGAAGTATTTTGCATGACTGATTATGTGGATCAATGTGGATATGGGCCAAGCCCAATATGTAGAATTATGTGGATGAATTGCCTCATCATCTGATAAGTATTATCTGATATGTGATTGACATGTGGTTGTGGGCTAAGCCCATGTGTGGAGGCATGTGAAATAATTACACACTGAGTCTATTTGACTCACCCAAATTTTTCACCAACATCGCAGGTGATTCGTGATGCTTGGACCGGGTTGGAGCGGATACGAGGTGGCCATGCAGAAGATGTTTTAATTATTTTATGTAGTTTATTATTAAGTACTTTGATTAATTATTTATTGTAATAAGGGCCTCCTAAAGTATTTAAGGTTTATTTTTATGTTTTAGTTGGATGGAAAATTAAATTACTATTTGGAAATGATTTTATTTTTAGCAACTTATATCTTTTATATATATATATATATTAAAGTTTTAATTCTGATAATTTGTAACATCAAAGTTTTATTTATAATTTTAAGTAAACAATGTTTTAGAAATGAGCACAACCTTTAATGTTTTATCTTCAAGTCAAAATCCTTCAAACGTTTTCCGCAGTGGCATCCTAAACTCGATTACGTGGTGTATGGGCGGGCTTGGGGTGCTACTGATTTTGGTATCGAGCAGTGTTCAAGACTCGGTTTTGAGGGTTTTGGGCCCAAAATGTTTTCAAGGATGGGCTTTTAAAAACATGGACTTTTACTAAATTTTTCAGTTACTCGGCATGGCACTGAATCTCCTATCAAGTCCACCGTGTAAGTACCTCGATCGCTAAAGTGGTTTGTATATGTGAATTTTATGGGTATTATTGGATCGTAGATTAGAAGATTAGGGCTATTGAACCCTAGGGCTAGTGCACTCAAACACAAGATGCATAAGACTTAAGGACAACCCAACAAACACGTGATTAAGTCACCGAAGTTAGAGTGTGGCAACAGGTTATGCGCATGTCAGGAGTGGATTTGAAGAGCTTGGTATTTAAGCAGTCCTAGTGACTTACCTCCTCTTTACTCGAATCCTACCACAGTGCGTAGTAACCGCCCACCCTAACCAAGAGGACTTATTCACCCATTAAACTCAATAATTAAAACCCGAAAGGGACTAGCCAAACTGTTTTATAAAACCCTTAGTTTTAAAATCACCCAATTTACCCTTTTGATTTGTAACCACTAAGTTCGATTTTGAAAAATAGTTTTCGAAACATTCCCGATCTACAAAATTACCCAAATACCCTGGGTTTGTAAATTACTAAAATGCCCTTAGTTTATAAAATTATCATACTACCCTCAACTTTTGCTGAAATATTCTTCCTCTATAAAGTACCAAAAATCCCTATTTTGTGAAATATCAGGATACCCTGATTTGGGAAACTTACCAAGTTACCCCTGACTTACAAAATTACCGAAACGACCCCGATTTCTAAAATTTCTGCAATACCTTTAATTTGAGAAAAATTTTTAAAAATAACCTCGAGTTTTGAAAATTCTAGAATGCCTTTGATTTGTAAAGATTATTTTCGAATTGACCTGATTTATTACAAAAATACCCCTGTAGGATAAATGACGAAAATACCCTTGGGGTGAAAATGGACAGAAATGCCCATAAAAGTGTAGTGGATGTTGTGGATGAATGTGAATGTGACTCTCTGAATTAGAATAGTGAACTTGAGCTGAAAACTTTGGTTGATAGAAAGAACTACTTCTAAATACTTCTTTTCATAAAACTGTTCGCGGATAAACAGTGGAGCCGAAAGGTACTAATGCATAAAATTTCTTAATCAGATTAAAGCGCGATCATAGATATGAGCTCTAGGGGATGTGGTCGTAATGTGCGAGGACGCGGTAGAGGCAGAATGACCGTATCGGAACCCATTAGATCGGGTCAAGGGTCTGAGAATGAGGTACCACCACTAACCCCACCACCAGCTGTTGGTGTTGAGCAGCAAGATCAGACGGGGGATGATGCTGTATCGCAGATAGTGCTGCGAGTTCTTGAGATGGTGGCCGGAGCAGGTAGAGGTATGTGAGCTCAAAAATCTGTACCCGAGCGACTCCGAGCCAATGGAGCTGAGGTGTTCCGTGGTGTATCGGGTGTGGCACCCAGTACGGCTGAGTATTGGTTGGAGGCAACAAAGCGAATTATGGATGAGCTGGATCTGAATGCAGAAGAGAAACTGAAAGGAATGGTGTCGCTACTCTGCGATAAGGCATATCAATGGTGGCTCACAGTTCAGGATGGGGCCACAGTTGAGGATCTCACTTGGGAGTATGTTAAGGCAGCGTATCAGAAGAAGTATGTTGGAACCAGTTATATTGGTGTGCAGAGAAAGGCTTTTTTGGGGTTGGTTCAAGGGAACAAGTCCGTGGCGGAGTACGAGGCTGAATTCCTAAGGTTAACCCAATATGCTCGAGGACTAGTGGCTACGGAGCACGAGCGATGTGTCCGATTTGAGGACGAACTAAGGGATGACCTGAGGCTGTTGATAGCTCCACATCAGGAGCGGGAGTTTACCGTATTAGTAGAAAAGGCTAAGGTAGTTGAGGGGATTAAGAACTCTGTGAGACAAAGCAGAGATAAGGATAGGAACCGGGATAAGAGGAGTTTTGGACCGTCAGAATCGTCTGAGAGCCTTTAGAAAAGACCGAGGGTTGAGAATTCTGCTCGTGTTTCTAAGCCAACTACTGGAAATTCGGACCGTCCGTGTGCTCGGTGTGGAAGGTATCATGTTGGCGAGTGCTGAGGACGGGACCGAGAGTGTTTTAGATGTAAGTCTAAGTCTCATTTGATTAAATACTGTCCTCAGGATCCAAATAGGGCTCGGACAGCAGGCCAAGGTTATGTGTAGCCAGGTAGAGGTGGTCAGCAGGCGACAAGGGTCGTGGTCCGAATCATGAAGGGAATGGTTCCGACCGAGGTCGTGGAACACCAAACAGAGGTGCTGAAGGTGCAGATGCGAGGCAACCAAGGTTGGTTTACGCAGCCAGGCGTCGCGAGGAGGAAGATGTGCCAGATGTGACAACGGGTACGTCCTTTATTTCTGGAATAGGGTTAGCTCTTTCTTATATTGTTAGTGAAGTGTTTGAAATCTTAGATGTGAATTGTGAGACCGCATTTAGTTCTCTAAGGTGATCAGTGGTAGTAGACAAACTTCTTAGGTAAGTACTTTTAGAAGTTTAAGAAATAGTAGTACCTTTGCTTAGTTTAGCCAAGTAATTTCGAGGACGAAATTATTTTTAAGGAGGGTAGAACTGTAACATCTGGGATTTGGGGGTTATGCATTTATTGCATAATTCAAGTGAGCTAGTAGGCTTTGAGTGTGTTTTGGGGGTTTTAAGAACTTCAGGAGAAGGGGAAATGCAGTGGAAAATATTTGGATTTCAAGCTTAGAAAAGGGAGCTAGATGAAGGAGGTCTTAAGAGAAATTGTGAGGAGTTCATGACACAAAGGAACCATGTGGTAAAGTGGCTTGGGGACGTTACCTAAGGAGCAGGGAAGCTTGCGTCAAAGGGTTTCGAGGAGGGAGGAGGTTCGAGTCAGGATGGCAGCATAAAGTGTGGTTTTATTTTGTAAATTGGCGTCAAGAGAGGGAGGAGTGTTGGACGGCATGTGGACTTCCAAAAGGATGAGATAAGGCTGGTTTTTTTTTTTTTGAATTCGGCTATAAGGTAAGGATAAATATAGACTTATTCAATTTATTTTGAATGAGTTCTATGGAGAGAAAATAGGAAAGAATTAAGGGATATGATAGGAGAAGATATAGTAGCCGGCCAAGGGACTCTTTGGTTGGACAAATTCGGTTATGTAGGGGGTGATAAGTGCCAAATTTTAGTTAGTAAGGGAGCCCATCTTGTTGCCGAAATTGAGAGTGAAGAGAATTCTCTATTTTCCTTCTTTTTCATTTGAAGCCGAATCCCCATTGTTCACCATTGCCGAAATTTTCCTAATCTTCTCTTCCGATTCTTTTTCCTTCCTTCAACCTTATTTCTACCTCTTTTCTTAAATGGCCGAATGCCCCTTTGTCATTTAGAAGCTTAGCCGAGATTGGTAACCTTCTCCTCTCATCTCTTGAGATTATCAAAGCCGAAACCTTCTTCTTTGGAGAGCCATAGCCGAACCTTATAAGCCCTTCTTTTCTTTTCTTCTTCATCACCATTTTTGAGCCATAGCCGAATGTGCAATTACCATTTGAAAGGCTTAGCCGAATCTTATTGTGAGTTTTAGAAGCCGAAACCTTTTCTCTTTTAATCTTTTCAAGTAACGTGGTGGTAAGTAATTTCTATCCTAGTAATCGGTTTGGGTTCTTATTCTTTTAGTGTGCCTAAATCAATGGTTAAGCCTTGGTTAGGGATGGCCGAATGTGTATAGTGCCATAACCTCGTGTTCTTTTGTGTGTAGCCAACGTTAAGGGGCAGTAAGGAGACTTTCGGGATTTGAAATGTTCAAGGTAAGCAATTATAATATTCGGCCGAGGGCCATTCTCATGGATTATTGCTTAAAGCTGATTTTAACAGTTGATTTGTAAGGAATTTCCACAACTTCATAGACCAGTGGTGATTCAGGATTTAGTTAAGCAAGGTAGGTGGTATGTAGTATTCGGCCATAGGCCATTTTATGAGTTTAAGTGATGACCGATTTCTGACTTTGGTTCTTAGGAGCAAATCGATAGGAATAAGGAGAGTTTCGGGAGTGAGTAGACTGTGCCAAAAAGGTGTGTAGTTATCGCGCTGTTCTCCTGTTATTTATGTATGTTGTTATATATATATGTTTATGATATGGATGGAAGCCGAAAATATGGCTGAGATGGCGGCTACCCATGGTGGGTAATCGATTGATCAGGTCAGTGTTTTATGACATTAATTTACCTATGGTATATGTATGAAATTGCGGTAGCATGTGATGTATGATCAATCCAATGATATTTTGTTATGATACATATATATATATATATGCATGGGGCTTGGGATATGATCACAGAAGGACAGGGTGTACATATTTATGTATGTGGTCTGATGTTAGCCTTGTGCTACATTGGCGCTTGATGTTGGCTATGTGCTTCATCAAGGTGGGGTGTTGGCTATGTGCCACATCGTGGGCGGATGATAGCTGTGTGCATCACCGTGGATGAGGATGACCTTGAGTCACCTCGTGGATACAGATATGTGGGGTCACTTAGGTGATCGGTGGCTAAGCCACGACTTTGAGCAGCATGACTGCCAAAGAAGTGTGTAGCGGTTGGAGGGCGATTTAGTAATCCCCTGGTGTGTGCGGTAGGTACGGGGGTGTGTAGCGGATGGACTCTACGTTGGGTTGGGATGCATTTTGCATGACTGATTATGTGGATCAATGTGGATATGGGCCAAGCCCAATATGTGGAATTATGTGGATGAATTGCCTCATCATCTGATATGTATTATCTGATATGTGATTGACATGTGGTTGTGGGCTAAGCCCATGTGTGGAGGCATGTGAAATAATTACACACTGAGTCTGTTTGACTCACCCAAATTTTTCACCAACATCGCAGGTGATTCTTGATGCTTGGACCGGGTTGGAGCGGATATGAGGTGGCCATGCAGAAGATGTTTTAATTATTTTATGTAGTTTATTATGAAGTACTTTGATTAATTATTTATTGTAATAAGGGCCTCCTAAAGTATTTAAGGTTTATTTTTATGTTTTAGTTGGATGGAAAATTAAATTACTATTTGGAAATGATTTTATTTTTAGCAACTTATATCTTTAATATATATATATTAAAGTTTTAATTCCGGATAATTTGCAACATCAAAGTTTTATTTATAATTTTAAGTAAACAATGTTTTAGAAATGAGCACAACCTTTAATGTTTTATCTTCAAGTCAAAATCCCTTCACTACAGCAAAACAGACTTTTAGCGGCGTTTTTAGTGGCGTTTTAAAGAAAAACGCCGCAAATATCATACATTAGCGGTGTTTTTCATAAAACGCCGCCAAAAAATGAGAAATAGCGGCGTTTATTTACAAAACGCCGCTAGAAAGGATATATAACGACATTTTTTGGAAAAACGCCGTTAAAAGTCTGGGCATTAGCGGCGCTTTTGGAAAACCGCCGCTAAAAGTCAGGGCATTAGCGGCAGTTTTGTAAAAACGCCACTAAAAGTCTTGGCATTAGCGGCGTTTTAGCGGCGCTTTTGGAAAAACGCCGCTAAAAGTCTGGGCATTAGCGGCGCTTTTGGAAAAACGCCGCTTTTGGAAAAACGCCGCTAAAAGTCTGGGCATTAGCGGCGCTTTTGGGAAAACGCCGCTAAAGTCTGGCATTAGCGGCGCTTTTGGGAAAACGCCTAAAAGTTCAGCATTAGCGTTTCCAAAAGCCGCTAAAGTTTGAGTATTAGCGCTTTTAGAAAACGCCGCAAATAATTTTAAAGTTTTTTGGATATATATAACGATTGTTTTAAATTTATATATAATCGTAAAAGATATATTATTAATTTTAAAATATTGAATTAATTATCATGATTATTTAATGTTTATGGTTTAGCATATATAGTTTAGGGTGTAAGGTTTAGGAGTTATTATTTTAATGTTTAGGGATTATGATTTATGATTTGCGGTTTAAGGTTTAAGTGGAATGTGTTAGGGTTTCATGGGTTAAAAGTTAGAGTCAATGGGTTGAAAGGTATCTTGATTAAGGGTTTGGGGTTAATAAGTTAGGGGTAGGGGTTAGGGGTTAGGGTTTTCTAGTTTATGATTTAGGTTTATGGGATGAGGATAGGGGTTATAGGGTTTAGATTAAATTAGCGTCTTTTAATTTATATATTAAATAATTTATTATATAATTGTTAAAGAGATAATATTAATTTTAATACATTAAAATTATGATTCTAGTTTAAATTATTTAAGAGAAAATATTTGTTAAAAATGAAAAAAATATTAAATAATTTCTTATATAATCGTAAAAGAGATAGTATTAATTTTAAAATATTGAATTAATTCTCATGATAATTTGGGGTTTATGGTTTAATTTATGGTATATAGTTTATGGATTAATCTTTATAGTTTAGAGTCTAGAGTTTATATGTTTTAGGGTTTAAAATTTAGGATTTAAGATTAAGGGTTAGGTTAGGATTTAAAATGGGTTTATAGTTTAGTTTTTATTATTTTAGAGTTATAGTGTTTTGGGTTTAGTGCTTAAACCATATTGAATAATAATTATTTATTTTCTTTATTGTAACTTCATATTGCTATAGTGTTTAGGGTTTATGGGATAGGAGATAGGCGTTTAGGGTTTAGATTAATTAGTGTCTTTTAATTTATACATTAAATAATTTATTATATAATTATAAAGATAATATTAATTTTAATATATTAAAATTAATATTATAGTTTAAATTAGTTAAGAGATAAATAGATAAACTTTGCATATATTAAATGGTTTAGGATTTAAGGTTTACTTGAGATTTGTTAAATGATGAATTTTTTAAAAATTCAAAAAATAAAAAAGCAAAAATAAAAAATAAAAAGTTTATAAAATTAAAAAATGAAATACATGTAAATTGTCATATAAGTTGTTATGTTTAAAAAGTTAAAAGTTTTACTCATTATTTTCGTTTAAAAATATCATTTCAACTTTGTTTTTTAAGTAATAATTTAATTTAAGTTATTTAAAAACTTGAGGTGAACTATTTTTTAAATTAATAATTTAATTTAAGGTAATTCACATGACATGATACTATTTTTTTATATGTTAATTTAAAATTATAAATTTTCAAAAATTTTAAAATTTAAAATTAAAATTAAAAACTTAAAATTTAAATTTTAATATTTTAGTCCATATTTCAATTAAAATTGTAATATTCAAAATTTTAAAAATAAAATTTCAAAAATAATAATCTCAACACAAAAGTTTTGAAAAAAAAAATAAAATTAAGTAATAGTGGCGTTTTTTGAGAAAACGCCACAAAAATTTAAGCTATAGTGGCGTTTTTGTAAAAAACGCCATAAAAAATTTCCATTGAAACAATCCTGCTTTCACCCTCCCTAAATCCCCAATTTTATGCCGCCAACATTTATCTTGAAAATTTTGCATTTCCACCGCTAAAATAAAACCCTAGCTTTCACATCACCACACGAATCTGCTTACGCAAGTTCGATCGATAAAACTCTCACCGTCGTTATGATTTCATTTGATAAGCGTCATCAGTGAAGGTTAGTTTTGGCGATTCGGCTTTAACTTGCAAGATGCTTTATTGAACTGCTCTCCTTGAGTACAGATGCTTTGATACCCTCCATCACTCATTCTTTGCATGCGCAATTTTCCGCCAAATTTATACTTCTTCCATCAAAGAAACCTTGGGTATGTTCATGTTCCTTTCGGACACAAGCGACTTCTTCTTCTGTTTTTCTTATTTGAATAGACTCTTTTTATTGACATTACTTAGACTGATCTCCATTTACTAACATTACTAACCAAAAGCAGAGCTCAAGCTCAAAAAGCTCGGCTTTGGCCTCCTCTTTGGTGGCTCTTAATTCCTTCTTTAATATATTTGGTTTTTTTTTTATAATTTTTTCTTTCTCATTGTTCTTGGATTCTTATTTTCTGGGACAATGTGTGGAAAGAACTGTTCAAAATTTTAGATTTTTTGAATTTGATGGGGAATTCAAATTTTTTCCGTGAACTTCTTTTTACTATTAAAGGAATTATGAGCAGAACAAATTTGGGTTATCATGAATTTTTCATTTTTTCCTCCTGTTTAGAAGGTTTTAGAACAAAAAAATGAAAAAAAAAACTATTTTAGAACAAAAAAATGAAAAAAAAAACTATGAAAAAAAAACTATGCTTAGCAGTTGGTTCTACTTACATTTAAGTAGAAAGCTATAGTGGCGGTTCTGTTTATTTTGTGTATTTGATTTTTTTGTTTTCATGGGTGATCCAAATTTGGGTTATCATTAATTACTTGAAGTTTGAAATGACTGCCCCAACAGCTAAATGTTTCTTAAGGTAAATATTTTACCCCGTTATTATTGAATAATATACTTACTGTTATTTTTTCTCCATGTTTATGATTCTTGTTTCAACTTTGTGATCATTGGTATGACAATTTAGACGGTTTGTTCTTGCTGCTCAAGGGATTAATGAGGTATCACACAAATCTTGTAAAGCTTTAATATCTCTACAAAAAAGTAACATAGTTGCACTATTTGAGACCATGCTTAAAATTATATTGGGTATCAATTGAAATCAATATTGTAAATACTTCTGTCCATCATATATCCAGACATGGCTTTGGAGAATTATGGATAAACTTGGAAAAAAATTGAACATACTCATGCTAGAGAAACTTTTATTCATCACCGAAACCCAAGTCTGAGTAACACCAGTTATTTCCATTAGTTTTTCTACGCCTAACTCCTTGATTTTCCTTTGTTGTTGGTGTGTTTTTCTGATTAGGTTCCATCAATGCAATTAGAGTGCATGGCCAACTACATTGCTGAACTGTCTCTCCTTGAGTACGGTATGCTTTGCTACCCTCCATCACTCATTGCTGCATGCACAATTTTCCTGGCCAAATTCAAAAATGATGATTTGAAATATATATATTTATGCACCTAATTTATTTGTTTAATGTGTAATTAGATGGCATGGGGAGTTTAAACTGAGATTGACAGATTTTTTCCTGTTGTTTTGAACAATCATTTGTTAATTTGCAGGCAAGGATGATCTCAGTTCTTAAAGTGGTAGTTTTTCTTTTGTGGTTTTAATTATGGCTTGGGATCTTTGATTTTTAGGAGCATAATTAAGGATTAAAATCTTGTATGTTAGCAAGGACTTGCTAGACTATAAAGAGATAAGAAAGGGCCTCCTTAAATATGTCATTTATGTTGGAAATTAAACGAAAAATGAAGTTGACAGTGTAAAAGTCCAACCATCGAATTATTAAAGTTCCTTGAATAAATAAAGGAAGGCTTGTTAAAAATCCAGCTATACTTTTTTGTACTGCAATTTACATAAAGTAGACTAGTTTGACCCTCCCTTTTATTTCTTTCAAGTGCTGTATGTGCGTGTCATATTTTCTAGTTTATCTGTTTTTGCTTGGACTCATATTTTCCTTTTTGGGCTGTAGGTACATGATACTGGCCACAACAATAGTGTCAACTTTTGTAAAATATGTTTTCTATGTGAGTGACATGCTTATGGAAGGGCAATGGGAGAAAAAGTCAGATATACCTTCTACTTGGAGCTCATCCGAGACTTGCTTCACTTGTCTATGTACTTGTGCTTCTTTCTTGTGATTTTCATGTAAGTAAGCCATTTATTTTTACTTTTCGCTTTGATCAAATAGATGATTATATTATTCTTGTGCAAATATAATTTTTGACTGCTGGATAGTGTTCTAGGCATGAGGTTCTCTAAAACTTTTGGCTCACTTGAAGGCAAGGCTTAGTGCATGTTGAAGCAATTTTAAGCAAAGGTTCTAAAATTTTGGATATCTTATAATTAGGTTTTGAACTTATAATTAGGCAATTTTGGTGCTTCAAATCCCTTCGCTTATGTGGATATCTTATAATTAGGTTTCGAACTTGAAAGGTGGCATTAGGCATGTGGTTTTCTACATATAAAAATGCATTGGGCTGATTTGACATCAAACTAGGCTCAAATTCGATAGTGAAATACTTTTTTGAGATTGTATTTATGGTTCTAAACTTGCCTCGTTAATTGGAGAAACAAAGCAATCTCTATCCTATTAGATTTTGTATGGTGTCTAGAATTGCTTTAGATGAGACATTCATCATACTACAGCCAAGTTCTTTTTCTGCTTTTTCCATCATGAACTTTTTGATATATTAAAATATCATATTAAAATATTGATATTTTGTAGATCAAGAATTCTTTTTAACAATATTAAAAATTCATATTAAAAATTCATACTAAATTTTAAATATCATATTAAAATATTGATATTTTGTAGATCGATAATTTTTTAACAATATTAAAATATTATGTATTCCATTACCGATTTCATTTTAACATTTGAGTTGCGGTTGTCGACTTAGAATCTCGAACTTGGGGCTTTCATCCTAATGTCTTGTATTTTTCTTTTGATAGGAAGAGTTAGTGTCTCGTCACTTTTAATATGGACAAAATTAAGAACGCTTTTGAATGTTGGAGAGTTAAAATCTTATTCGAGGAAGGGGTCTATTTTGTTTATGGATCATCTTAAGAAATACCATAATAAAGGGGGAAGTTATGATTTTACCATATCCAATTGTCTCGATCAAGAATTATAGAGTCGTTGTAAGTTTTTTGTTCTTAGGACAAAAACATTTTCGATGTTTCTTTAGACCATAATTTTATTTGATATTGTTTTGCATCCCTCCTACTATAGGCTTAATTTACATTTCTAAGATTTGATTTTGCATGGTATTGATAGATTTTGCATTTGAACTTGACCACTGCAGTTGCTATAATTAAATGTTAGTATTAACTGTGCCTATCCAATGAATGATTTGTATTTAAAAGATATGATTAGAAAAGCATCTTTTGGGAATTTGGAGAACTCATCTTGTAAAATGCCGTTGCTCCCTTTATTGTGGAGCTTTGATTTTATTTAAATATTTTGTTTTATTCACTCATTATTGAAGTATCTATTTATAGCTACATAGAATAACCATTGGAAAATTTTCATTGATGATATAGACATTTTTTAAATTTATTGGACATGTTTAATAGGTGATGACTTTCCAACTACAAAATTATATAGACGTCAGAGTGATAGATATCTTAAGTTGCCAAGAGGTTAGTATTGTTCTTTTCGGTTCACAAACAATAAAGTAATTGAACTTTAGTTAAAGAATCTTTGATCTTAGCCAAGTTGTTTATTTTTTTTCGTAAGTTCATTGATTTATTTTGTTTCTTTACATTTTCTTTTGTCGTATGAGTCAACGGCATGGTGACAAAGAAGCGTAAATTTTGCGCCTTCAATACTTGGAGAATGAAAAGTGATATGAAGAGTTGAAGAAATCCATCCTTGGTGAGGAGTCCGAGGATGAAAAGGGTTCGATCTGAGTTCAAGTGATTTGCTAAAGTGATATGAAGAGTTGAAGAAATCCATCCTTGCTTCTTTTTTAAAATTCTTGTTGAATATTGTTTGCTATCGATTTCCTTTTTTGGTTTAAATGTTATGGGTGAAAAATGTTTAATTTTATTATTTTTCCTTAAATATTTTTATAATATTTTAATATTTATAATATTTTAATTTTATTCTTTTTATAATATTTTAATTTTTTTAATTTTCATGACTTTTAGCGGCATTTTTTGAAAAGCCCTACCAGAAAGACTGCTTTTATGAAAAGCGCTAAAAGCCCCCACCTATACGGCGTTTTTCTTAAAAGCTACCGCTTAAAGCTTCTACCTTTAGCGGCGTTTTCAAAAGTTACCGCTAAAAGTCCCTACCATTAGCGTTTTTTTTAAAAGCCGCTAAAAGCCCTACCTTTAGCGGCGTTTTTCAAAAGCGTCGCTAAAGCCCCTACCTTTAGCGTTTTCCTAAAAAGTACCGCTAAAAGCCCTTACCTTTAGTGGCGTTTTTCTGAAAAGCGCCGCGAAAAGCCCCTACCTTTAGCGGCATTTTCCTTAAAAGCGCCGCTAAAAGTCCCTACCTTTAGCGGCGTTTTTTCACAACAAACGCCACTAAATTTTGCGGCACCTTCTTTAGCGGCGTTTTTTGCGGCACTTTCGAAAGCGCCGCAAATACTATTAGTGGCGCTTAAAAACGCCGCTAAAAGCCCAAAAAACGCCGCTAAAAGTCTGTTTTGGTGTAACTTCAAACGTTTTCCGCAGTGGCATCCTAAACTCGGTCGTGGTGTATGGGCCGGGCTTGGGGTGTTACACAACATGCCTCAAAAAACTAACTTCATTCAACTAAAACTCACATTTACTAAATTTCGTGTACAACTGCTTATCACGCAAAATCTGTAACACAAGTCTCAAGTGTTCAGCATGCTCGATTTCGTCACGCGAATAGACCAGAATGTCATCTATGAATACAACCACAAATCGATCTAGATACAGTCTGAATACCCAATTCATCAGATCCATGAAAACAGCAGGGCATTAGTGAGTCCGAATGGCATCACTAAAAACTCGTAATGGCCGTATCTCGTCCGAAAAGCAGTCTTAGGTACATCTGAGTCTCTAACTCACCGCTGATAGAAACCTGACCTCAGATCGATTTTTGAGAATACCGAAGCTCCCTTAAGCTGATCAAATAAATCATCGATACGTGGCAATGAGTATTTATTCTTTACGGTCACTTTATTGAGTTGTCGGTAGTCGATGCACATTCTTAAAGTTCTATCATTCTTTTTCACAAATAGAACTGGCGCACCCCAAGGAGAGAAACTCGGTCGAGCAAAACCTCTATCCGTCAATTCTTGTAACTGAGCTTTTAATTCTTTTAATTCGGTCGGTGCCATTCTATACGAAGCTATCGAGATTGTAGTCGTCCCTGGTACTAGCTCAATACCAAACTCCACTTCCTGAACAGGTGGCAATCCTGGCAATTCCTCTCCGGACACTCATAAACAACCGGTACAGATTCAATCTTCTTTTTGGTTACTTTACTATCAATCACATACGCAAAATAAGCTTCGCCACCCTTTCTCAAGTACTGTCGAGCCAATATCGAGGATATCACTGCTGGTAACCCTTTCAAATCCGCAGATTCAATTCGAATTATCTCATTATTCTGACTTCGCAAATCTATAGTTTTTTTCTGCAATTCACTACTGCATCGTGTATGGTTAGTTAATCCATACCAAGGATAATATCGAACTCATCAAATCGACTGGAAAACACGAGTCTCGAATCATTAAAGGGCAATTCTTGCATACTCTATCAACTAGCACACACCAGCCCAGAGGGTTTGAAACCCGAATCATAAACTCCATAGACTCAACAGGTAGAGTCTTGCAGGATACTAATGTTTCACACACATAAGAATGGGTTGAACCAGGATCAATTAGAACAATTACACTAGTATCAAAGAGAGTGAATATACCGGTGATGACATCTAGAGATGAGGCCTCCTCTCTAGCACGAATGGCATAAGCTCTAGCTGGCACACGAGCCTCTAATCGAATAGCCGCATCTGATGTCCCTCTCTGAGTGCCGCTCTTACCTCTCACATTATGAGATGGTCTACCTCTAGCTGCAGTGCTGCTCGATCTCGCACTCTGAGCAATATTCTTTTGAGCTGTCTCCGGGCAATCCCGAATAAAATGATCCTCCGAACCACACTTGTAGCAAGTGTGATTGTTAGATTTTCCCTAACATTCACCAAAATGTCGTCTGCTACACTGTTGACACTCGAGCTTATTCGGTCGAGTATTGCCAACACTAGCAATCGAGGTAGCTCGTGAACTCACTGATGGTCGTTCTCGTATAGAGATCCTTGTGTTAGCTTTGGATCGGCTACTATCATTCTTGAACTTCTTTGATGACATTTGAAGAAATTTACCCACTGATCTCTTACGGAAGTCTCTAGCTTTAAACTCAGCTTTCCACATTTCTTTCCTTAGCTCTTCGGCTTTACAAGCTCACTCAACAAGTACTACGAACTCATTTATTTCAAGTATGCCAACCAGTAGTTTTATATCTTCGTTTATCCCTTCTTCAAATCTCCGGCACATAGCAGCCTCAGATGAAACACACTCACGGGCATAGTGACTAAGTCTCACAAACTTGCGCTCGTACTCAGATACGGTTATACGAACCTATTTAAGCTCGAGAAATTCCTTGCGTTTGGAGTCTATAAATTGCTGGCTGATGTATTTCTTACGAAACTCCATCTGAAAGAAGTCCCAGGTAACTCGTTCCTTTTGAACAACTAATACGAGAGTGTTCCACCAATAATAGGCGGAATCCCACAACAAAGATATGGCTCACTTCAAGCACTCATCAGGTGTACAAGATAGTTCATCGAAAACACGAATAGTATTATCGAGCCAAATTTCAGCTCGCTCAGTATCATCACCATCTTCGGCTCTAAACTCTTGAGCCCCGTGTTTTTTAATTCTGTCAATTGGAGGCTTATTTACTCTCTCAAGATTAACGATCGGGGGTACCACCGGTACTACAGGTGGAGTATTCAGATTCAGGGGTTGTTGAACAATCGGATTGGCCCGAATATATTGATTGAACCAATAATTCATCATGCTATAGAAGGCTTGTTTAGCCTCCTCATCTGGATTACTCGTAGCTGGTCGAGATTCATCCGGCGCGGTCCCTTGCACGAGAGCGGGTGCCACACTCTCGACATCATCAACTATAGCTCGATCGGGATCAGGATCCATTTACTATACGAAAGAAGAAAACATATTTCACTATCAGAAGTCATCACACTATCACATTATAAATTATGGCATGGATAGCTAGACTCACACGATCTAAGTTAGTCCTAAAACCGGCTAAACTGTAGCTCTGATACAAATCAAATGTAACACCCATAACTCGTATTCGTCGCTGAATTTAGGGTTACAAGGTGTTACCAGAAGAATACAACTTTCGTATAATCACATAATCACATAGATCTTATTCGCCATTATTTATAAATTAAACTTTTTCTAACTAAACATATGAATCATACTTCAAAGTTCAATCAAATTTCATTTCAATAAAATATCATATTTACAAGCCAACGCACATATCTCAAAGCCACACCAAGTACCTTATAATACATATATATATATATATATAAATCATGAGTTTAATAGTCAAAACCATATACTAGATTAAATATGAAAATATGAACAAACTTACGATCATATTAATAAAGACTAACATACCTATTTCGATTACAAGATTATTCACAAATAACCATATTATTATTCTATCATGCAAATCATCATTTACGGTTATGATCAATAACTCAAAGTACACCTAGGTCATTAGCATACAAGAATGTATATTAGAATTTCAAATTGTCTTTGTTCGATTAATACATTTCGTAAGCCATGTTGTCATATGCATAAATAAATATATATATATATATATGTATACATAGTTTCGATTAACATATAAACCACCGAAATCAATTTCTCATTCAAATTATAGCATAACCACAACTTCATGTAAAATTAAATCATGGCCAATGTACATATACCATAACCGAATTATCAAAACCAAACACTCAAACATTTAATTAAGAACATATAAAATCAAGTTTAAACCAAAGGGTCAAGCCATTTTCGAAAGGTACCATGATCATTGTTCTTCAACTTTTAACTAAATAAAAGACTAATTAAATCAATTACATTACTCACATACATAAATACCATGAAATGAACCTTCAAATTAAACTTATAGTAAGGCCGAATATCCACAACATTAATACCATGACCAACATTACTAAATCATACTTAAACATAGAAACATAGCCATTTTCACATGGCATATATATATACATATCATTCGAACACAACCCAAGAGACATAGTCTATACATGCCATAAGTTCAAAAGAGATACAACTTATAGAATACCAAAGTTAGGTGATAGTGCGATTGACTTTGACGATGATCCCCAAACTCAAGCCTAGACTTCAAGATCTATACAATAGTCAAACAAACACATATACGGTAAGCTAACATAGCTTAGTAAGTTTTAAGCAATGGTAAAAATATGCAACTAATCAATATGCAATTTAATCAATCCAACTTGACCATTAACGAATTCATAAGCACAAACATGCATAAATTGTCACCATTCAGTAATTACCATATCTAATAAGTCTCAAAATCGAATACTCATGTACCATTTATCCATTTCGAACAAGCTCAAAGTTTAACAATCACATCTCATTTCTAAATTTTCATAAACAAGAACAACTTACCTCATAGTACTTTGTTATTCAGCTAACATACAACACTTACCCGTATCATCTCTCGCTTATCTCCTTCATTAGTTTATATCTCTCAAGGATCTCAGAAACCCGCATACATAGTGCAAATTATGTAACGTATCGCACACTTAGTGCCGTTACTTGAGAAAGAACACACATAGTGCCATTCACTAGTAATGTATCGCACACTTAGTGCCATTACTTACATATCCGCACACATAGTGCCAGGCAACTGACTTCGCACACACAGTGCTCGGTTTATAAGCTAGCACACATAGTGCCATTAACCCATTTCCTCCTCATGACAAAAATACACATATGATTTCATATTCATTCATACGTACACATATAATTAAAGGTTCTCAACAACTCATTTCTTCTATAATATAACATCACATTCGGCAACATCAATATATAAATATATATATATATATATATATATATATCCACATATTCAATTACAACACGACTCTCATTTCATTTATATATATAAGATCAACTCAATTAATCAAAGCTTATGTATAAACATATATATACTAACCATATTCGGCTATTTCATGATATTTTCACATGCCACATTCGGCATTTTAAAATTTAAGCTATTACTACACATTATCATATTCAATCCAATTGCTTAAAAACTTACCTCAGAAATCGATGGATTAGGGTTTCCCGGCTATTCGTTTAACTTTGCCTTTCCCCGATCCAATCCCGACTCTTTTTGTTATTGATCTAAATAATTTAAAATTAAGCTCATTCAAATATATTTTCATTCAATTTAATCCAAAAACACATAATTATGCAAATTACCATTTTACCCCTAATATTTACAATTTTTACAATTTAGACCCTATTGCACAAAACACAAAATACTCAAAATTTGCACACACTTCTTTAGGGCCGA
The DNA here is from genome assembly GCA_025506655.1 of Gossypium rotundifolium. Taxonomy (NCBI): domain Eukaryota; kingdom Viridiplantae; phylum Streptophyta; class Magnoliopsida; order Malvales; family Malvaceae; genus Gossypium; species Gossypium rotundifolium. The sequence goes on along the minus strand of CP106732.1, from coordinate 153,424,964 downwards.
ATGTTACCTATGCCCAGACAAGTCCCTACTATTCATTTATTTTTCATTTTAGTCCTGTAAAAATTTATTTTTACAATTTAACCCAAATTTCTCAATTTCATCAAAAATTCAAGAACAACACTAGTTAATCTATCACATATAATTAATATTTCATCATCAAACAATAAGAATATCAAGGCACCTCACGAAAAACATAACCAATTCAAAAATTTACACATGGGCTAGTTAAAACTCAAAGCAACAATCTCAAAAACGTAAAAATTATCAAAAACTAAAACTAAATCATACCTTAATTAAGCTTAAGAAATGTCGAAACCCTTTGAAGCTTTTTCTCTTCTTTTCTCTTTTTAGTTTTGGTCAAATGTAAAGAAAGATGAACAAGCAATTCTTTTCTCTTTTTGTTTTATTATAATATATCTTTTATCATTATTATAATTTTAACATATAAAACAAACATATAATATATATTATAAAGACATACTGCCATCCACTATACTTGTAAAAGGTCAATTTGCAACTTAAATACTCATACAAAAGAAGACAAACCAATTTAGCCACTTAATTTAATAAATGGCTACTTTTATCACTTACGCGATTTAGTCCTTTTTTTTAAATTAAACACACAAACGGTCAAATAAATTCACAAAAATTTTTACACATGCACTCTCATAAACCATAGAAACCAAATATAATATATAAATATTCTATCAACTCGGATTTGTGGTCCTGAAATTACTATTTTTGATTAGGGTCAAAATCGAGCTGTTGCAATTTATGTTTTAGGGTTAGTTTGATATTTGATAAGTGTCAAAAGTAACATATTTTAGCCTCGTTCTTAGTGTATTTTTTGGTGATTATTTGGTTGACCTACCACAACAAATTGTAATGACAATTTAAGTACTTTTTGGCATATAATGCGTTTGTTTTCTAGCTATTTTATTATATTTTATTGCATTTTCAGTTTTCTTAGCTTAAATTTAAATTGTTGCAAAATAAGCATTTTTATGCCATATTTCAAGTTAGTTGACCTCTTGGGCAAATGCTGACCTTAAGGTGATTTTAATGAGCTTCATTGAGTGTGCAAGACACCTATTTTTAAGCCCAAAAGTATCAGGAATGACGGTCGAGTTGCAACACAAACTTATGGGGTTGCAACACAACTAAACCAATTCCGGAATTAACATTTGCACTTGTGTGTCGCGACACATGTTTAATGGAGGGAAAAATTAATTAAGGGTGTTTCAGTCTGCACAATCCATATTTAGTGTGATTAAGGCTTGTATTTGACTTAAATTGAACAACTTTGCCTATAAATAGTTAAGCATAAGTTAAGCTTGGGAACTTTTGGCCAAGTCGTTTGTTGGGGATCGACTCGTATAAACAAAGATATAATAAAAATGGAGAAGAACGAACGCAAATGTTTTAGGTGGAAACCCCTCAAAGAAGAACAAAAAACCATGGGCAAATGAGGCATCGGCTTAACATTAATAGAGTAAACAAAACGAGAGTATAATGAGAATACAAAAACCCAAGCCCCGAATACAAAGCTTACACCCAAAGCTCTCACAAAAAGGGTTTCACAAAATTCTCTCAAATTCTCACCAAAACTCCATATACGACTATATCTTGTCGCCCTCAAAAGAAAAGCCCTATAGTATACATTTTTAGTTTCCTCTTAATTGGTAGCACAAAATTGTGATATAAAGCCCCTTTAAATAGGCTAAGGTTAGAGGTCTAATCATACTAAAATATCCCTGGAGTAATAAGAGTTTAATTGGGAAAAGATAGTAGAGTTTAACTAGGAGAAGAAACCTAATTTATGTAAGGAACATGTTGCCACGTTGCAACGTCCCCCATTCGCGTCGTCACGATGTCGTCCATCGTCACAACGTTGGGAAGCTTCTCATCGTAACGTTGCTATTTGTTCGACTAAAAATACGAGGCACAGCCTTACTGTTTTTAGGGTTTAGTCAGTAAATTTAGGTTTTTAATTTAGGTTTTATTTCTTTTCAAAATATTTCACAACTTAACATGTTCACTATGACCGATAGTTTATTTTTATTTTCGGGCTTCAAAATAATCCAAAAACATAAACTCATTCTTGCAATCATTTTTTAAGTAATCTATATAGGATTGAAAATGAATCATTTCCATTTTCATTTTTATTTCAATTTCCATTTTTGAAAACCTATATTCATTTTCAAATGATTCCATTTCTCTATTTCAGAGAAAATTATAATCATTCTTGAATGTTTCTCATTTCTCTTTTCCTATTCATTCCATTCATTTCTATTCAAACACGCAATTCATTTCTAGTTTCAATGAGCTAGCGGAGGGACCAATTGGACATATGTAGTTGAGGGTCAAATGATTTATAATTAAGTTTTGGCTTTTCGCCTATTAATTATAAACTCATTTAGGCACGAAGTCATTCCACTATAGTATTGTAATTCAACTCTCCCCAATGACATACCATTATGGAAGCAACTATTCAATACTCGTCCAATGACCTTGTCATAAGTGTGTTACCCTCATAGGATATTCTTAATTTCTTTGGGATAATATATTTTCTCCTAATATGATCATATTTTATCTCATGGTAACCATTACATCTTCTTTTATGAAAAGTCAATCACTATCAAATAGTGATCAAGTCATCCATCACAAAGACGGACGACCCGTGGTCATGTTTGTATTTCATCAACCATGTAATTCTAATAAGAGGATATCATTTACCCATGTTTTGGACTATGAATTTCACTATGTGAATGAAACTATGTACTACAAAAGTCGTACACTTAATGCACCAGCTTTCAGTTCTTTATCTATTTGAACTCAGGCTTTTACTTAAATCAAAATGTATGAGTCACACACACATAGTAGTCCGCCATCCACTTAGGATTTAGGTATGATACACTATGAACGTCACGAGTGAATAGATCCATAAATGGATTAAGGATCTATTCTGCTTGGGTCTTGTCTGATGTACTGTTAATCCAGTCAGTTACATCTATGTCTCTATCTTTTGGGAGTCATCCACTCCGATGGCCAAGATAAAGCATCTTCAAAATTAGACTTGATAGACAACATATTAGTCTTTCAATTGGTTTGCTCATTTCCAATTAGACTAATGACATATTTAGGTTCGTCTATTAATACAAGTTGTCTTTCTGTATTACGATCCGACCACGTAATATCGCTTAATATTAGTTAAACATTAGACAACTAGTGAGCAACATTTGCTTCTATTTTGCTTTGTGCAAAAAATCATTTGAGGAAAATAATACAATGTATTAATGTGATTCATGAATAATTTTATTAACCAATCTGTTCGAAAAATTACAAGTGTCCTTAGACGAAAATATTACACTTAGAGCACCAGATCCAACATTAACGACTTCCCCATCGATCGGCAGACTGAGTTATAAACTAACATCCTCGAGTGCAATTGTACACTCACCACAGAGAAGATGGAATATGTGTGTCTCCGGTCTCCATATTTCAACCAAAGCATTGATAAGTGGGGGATCCAATTTAGTCCCCCGAGCATTCGATTCACTTTTAAAAATCATGTGTCTCACAAGTGTTCATAAATGACATTCGATGCACATTTGCTTAAATTGTTTATGTACGTCTCTAAAATCCGACATTTGGGTTGAATATATAAACATAAAATAATAATAATCTAAACATCATAATAATTAACTATTTAAAATTAAATAATTTAATAATATTTTCTTACTATTTATAATTGAATGTCGGAGATATGTTTGTCATCCAAACAAATAAGTTGATTTTCTATTTAAAATTATCATGAATAAAATAAAATTGAAGAGAATAAAATTCAGAAAAAGAATTAAAAAAATTAAGAATTGAGGATTAAGAATTTAAGATTGAGGATTGAGTATTGAGTATTTTTGGTTGAAAAAAAATGAAGTTTAGAGAGGTTTGTATTGGAAAAATTATGGTTGTTGAAATTCTTTTAGCCATTGGAAAAATTACAGTTGGAATAGTTATCGTAGGACGCATTTTTATTCTTTCTTTTGAAAACGCTTCTTATAGGATGTATTTTCACTAATGTGATAATGAAAACTTTTTCCTTTCTCCAAAAATAAAGTAATCGATAAATTAAAAAGAAAACCTTCTCAATTTGTTTTTCAGCATATTCTTATTATTCTGCCAATAAATATATCTTAATCATTTAAAATTTATGTTTACATAAGAGGTTTTAAACCAATAAAATACTATTGAAAACTTTAAAACATAATAATATTTTAAATAATTAATAGTATTATCAACATATACCATCCTAAAATTTAATCAATTGTAATCTGCGCAAACAATCAACCTGTGCGAAAAGCTAATACTGTCTATATATAAGTTTTAGAATTTGTTATGAGATTAGGCCAGGCTTAGTTACTTGTATTAAACAGGTTTATGAGTGGGCAGCTCAAATCCGTCTAAATTTTGGGTTTTCTTATATCTTGAGCTCCAACCCTAATTGCAAAAAGGTCGGGAGGTTGAGCTCTCTCATCTTTTGTGTAAGCCGATCCCTTTACAATAACAGCATACTTAATTTACTGAAATAGAACAGGACTATAATGAAATGGTCATTTTGTAAAAGTTGATTAGGATTATAATTAAATTAAATAGATATAATAATAATTTGTTTGACGGAATTTAACGAGTAATTGTTTTATTTTTATAAAAACATTAAAAACCAAAAACATTAAATGTTGAAATGATAAATATATCCTTTAATTTTTTTTTTAAATGTAAGTGTCATTAAAAAACCCAAAACTTTAAATGTTGAAGGACAAATATACCCAATCAATCACACTCTTGAAGCAAATTAACATAGCTCTTAAAATATATCATGTTTTAACATAGCTCTTAAAATGTATAATTTAACTTTTGAACTTTTAAATTTTACAATATTTTAATTTAGTAAAAGATAAAAGTACACTTTGTATCTTAAAATGATAAAATTTTAATTTATTCTTTTAAAAGTATAAATATATAAGTTATTAAAATTGTGAAATTATATTTTAATTTCGTAAAATATACAATTTAATTCTAAAATGTCTGAGAAAATTTTTGACTTCGTCTCTCAAGAATTAAATAGTTATGTGGTGAGAATTAAATATATTTAAGAAATTAAACTTAAAGAAATTATTTGCAAATATAATTAAACAATCATCTTTTAAATTTAATGGAAAATTATATAATGAAAAATATTATATAGTATTTAATGTTAAAAATAATTTGCTTTAAGCCTGGTTATTAATATCAATTTTTTTTCAACATTTCTGATTCATTCTCTCGTCTCCCTCACAATCATCTCCTCTCTCTCACAGTCTCGGTCTCAGTCTCTCGTCCAGATTCAAAAAGCAGAAAAATAAAAACCCAAAATTCAGCCTTCTTCCGTCACCCTCACCTCCATCGTCGTCTACTACCACCCATGAACACTAAACATCACCTTTCATCTCTTCCCACTTCTGGAACTCAAAATCTCACCAATCTCTTATTCATTTTTTTATGTTTCTTTTCATGCGTTATGATTTTTCGGGATATGTTAATTGATTTTCTTTGTTTAATTTTAGAGTTTTAGATAATTTTCTAATTTGGATATATATATATTCGAATAATCACCAAATAACCTATTAAGAGATAGTGTGGTTAATGGTGATTACTAAATTTTATCGCTTAGTACTGAATTAAGTCATTCAGTTGAATGACCATTCAATCAACTAAACGTCCAACTAAACGTTTGCTTCACTATAGCGGGTTGAATACACTCGAAATGATTTAGTTATTTAAGTGAATTAAACATATTTTACTAAATATTAATTAATACAATTATGTTAAGTTATCTATATTTATTTGTAATTCATTTATTGCTTTTTATTTTAATTAATGATGAATTATCTTTATTTTTGGTGAAAATTTATCATTTTATTATACATGGATGGCACATGAAATTCGTAACTTAATAATATATTAAATATTGTTCTTTAATTTTTAGAGATAATGATATATTTGTCCCTTGAACTTTGATTAATCTTTTAATGTGGTATTTGTACTTTTACATTGTTAAATCAATTCAATATCTCTAAGTGACGGTGTTAATTTTTTATTTGTCTTGATGCATGACCCAATTATAAAATGTCACGTGTCATTTTTTATATAAAAAATCCAAATAATAAGAGGTAGAGGTGAGTGTTCGATCGAATCGAATCGAATGAAAAAATTTCAAGTTAATCAAGTTGATGAATCATAATTTATCATCCTAATATGATTTGAAATTTTCTCGAATCGAGTCGAGTGAGATAGAATTCGAATCGAATCGAATCGAATATATTTGTTCGAGTTAAATTTTAAAAAATAATTTTGGGTCCTTGTAACCACTGTCACTTATCATAATAAAATTTGTCCACCTTCATTAAATTTTTTATTAACTTTCATCACCTCATAATTTATTTATTAATCTTTTATATACGGGTTAGCTTCTTTGCTTGCTTAGTTGTTTCAATTATCTTTAGATTCTTATCACTATGTATTTTGGAATTAAAATATATATTAAATGTAAAAATAGGATTTTTAATAAAAGTTATTTTAAAGATAAAATGTGAAATTGGTACAAATATAAAATTTTAATATGAATATTTTATGGCATAATTAATAATTCAATTTTAATATAAATATTTAATATGACTAAACAATTCAATAATATAAATAATATAAAATGTGAAATTTAATTTAATAATATAAGTAGTAGATATAAATAAAAATTTATTATTTGTGTTTAGTGATTTTTTTTGGATAATTTTGATTTTTTATTTAAGAGTAAAAGGTGAGAAGTAAAAGTTTAGGGCGAAAATAAAAAGTTTTAGGGAATAAAAGTTTTAGGGAAAATAAATAGGGGGAGTAAAATTTTAGAGAGAAAATATAAAAAATAATTGGGGGGGATAGGTTTAGGGTAGATGGGATTTGGGATAGGAAGGGAGTAAAAATTTTAAGGGAAAAGTGGGAGTGAGTAAAAATTTGGGGGAAAATAAAAAGTTCTAAGGGTTTTTGGGAGTAAAATTTTGAGAAAAAATAATAGGGAGAGTAAAATTTTGGTGGGAAATTCGAATAATTCAATTCGTTTAACTCGAAATTTGAATTTTTTTTTTATTTTTTCGAATCGAATCGAGTTTTACTCACCCCTAATCTCACCTTTCCTCACTCTCTCAACAACTCTATCATATAACACTATAATAATCACTTTGTTTAAATAAATAAATATTAAGATATCTTCAACTTTTAATTTTTAAATTTAAAATCTTAAATTTTGTAGAGTTATTAAAATTTATTTATAATAGTTATAATGTTTAGACTAATTATTAGTATTTATTTACAAGTTTTTCATATTTTTTATTTAATTTAATGATGATAGGTCATGTTATTGTTCACTTATAATCAATGGCGAAGTCAAGAGGTTAGTAGGGGCCTTGACCCCATTAAAATGAAAAAAATCATTTAGACCCTTTATAATTTATTGAATTTTAAATTAATAATAGTAAAATTACACTTTGATCTCCAAAAGAATAAAAATTTGATTTAAGTTTTAAAATTATAAAGATATAAGTCATTAAAATTGTAAAATGTACAATTTAATTCCAACCCCTTAAAAAATTATTTGACTTCGTCTTATGCATCAAATATTCTCCTTATTGTACAATATCAAAATCATACAACACACAAGAGTGAATGTTACCACATAAACAAAAAGACGTTCCAGATCTATTTTATTATTATTAGAAAAAAAACCCTATTATGACGATGTATAAATATTGATGATTAATTTTGTAAGAATGTTATTGCATAAAATTATCATCTTGGATTTTTTTTTGGTTGAAAAGCAAAATTGAAAAATAAGATCAAATTACATAATGTTTAAACATTGAAGGTTAAATTTTTTAGAATCAAGATTAAATTGACGCAATGAATAAATGTTTAAGTATAAAGTTGATATTATGAAAATTTTAAAAGTTATCACGTCATCTTTTTGTTAGCATTTTTCGGAATGTAACATCCTGAATTTGGGCCTAGTAGATTTGGGCCTATTGGGTTGTAACGCCCCAAAAATCCTGAAACTTTTAATTTCTGTGCATGGGAGTTAATATGTATGTGTAGTACTTAGAATAATAACATTAAGGTATTATCGGGATTATTTGAAGCCTTAGAGTTAGGGGAGACCATAGGGAAATTTTTTTTTTCTTACTTAGTGGACCCTAGTCTCAGGCATGAGGCCTCATAAGCAGATTAAAAGAAGAGAGGACACAAATGGGCTTGTAGTCTAGTGGAAAGTAGCGTCATATAGGGGCTATGAGGTGGCGTGTTAAGCAATTAAGGAGGTCCAAGGTTCGAGGCCTAGGAAGGGAAAATTAAGGAGTTTTATTTTTGTGTCTGGACAGAAGGAGTTGGCGTTAGAGGGACTCGGAAGGAGTGCTCGTGATGTAAATTTAAGGTTCAGATAAGGGAGAAAAGATAGGGATTGGGAGGTGGATATAGTGGTGCCGAATTGGACTCTGAGGGAAGGGAAGTTCGGCTAGGGGCTATATATATGAGTGCCGAATTAAGTTCCTATGTTAATGATGAATTTTTGCTTCCCTGCTAGCCGAATTTCATCACTTGTGAGATGTAGACGTTTTTCTAAGTGTGTCAAAGCTGAATCCTTCATATCCTCCCTTTTCAAATTCCCTTTTTGGTTCACCACTCAGTTCTAGCCAAATCACTTTAATTTCTTTTCCCCCTAGTGTTGTCGAATTGCCTCTGTCACCTTACTAGTCTCAAAAGCCGGACTTAAGTCGTAGGATCAAAGGAAGATTTCGGTAAGAGCTTAGTTGAATTTTTAATGGGTTTTATTAAAAGCCAAAGGACTATCTAACCCCTGTTTGCCGTTACCATGTACTAACAAGGGTGAGGCTCAGCAATCGCAAGCGCGGTAGGAAAGGATAGTGAAAAGCCAGTAAGTATTCTCGATTCCGTTAAAGTTTTAATAAGTGACCAAATTTATTGTGGCTCATAGGGGTGACTTATGATCAATATGGGTTACTTGGTTTTGACAATATAGGTGTTTAGGTGCAGATCTAAAGGATAATCGTCAATAGTAGCAAAGGAAGGGCCACTAGAACCTAAGGCACACGGTAAGGTTACGGTGAGGTTTCGGTTTCCGATAAGTGTATATTAAGTTATGATTAATCGTTAGATGATGTCGATTGTAGGTTCATGACTAAGAGGTTTACAGCACGCGAGATTACCAGGTGTGTACAAACACTACACACACGATATCGGCAATGCCGAAAAGCCGAAAAGCCGAAAGTGGCTAAATGGAATGGTTTGGTTGGTTATACGAATTGAATTAGACATGCATGATATATGATCTAAATTTGTTTTGGGCCTATTTGGCCATATGATGAGACTTGGGCCTGATGGGCCGTAATGATGTAATTTGGGTTTGATGAGCTTTATGGGGACGTAAACAAGTATGCTAGGGTTTATGGACCTTAGGCCTAGTTTAAACAACTCTTAAATTTCATAAGACTTTCTAATAATTAAACATATCCGTAAACAAGTCGCTGGGTTAGAGTGGGACAACGGGCATACGCATGTCTAGGATTGGATCTAGGGAGAGCTTGGTACTTAAGCGATCCTGGTGGCCCACCTCCTCTTCTCTGGAATCCTACCTGATGCGTAGTGTCTGTTCACTTTAGCCGCGAGGACTTGTTGATGGGCCAAAGTTCATAGCTAAAACCCGAAAGGGACGAAATACCCCCGATTTGTAAAATTACCGAAATACCCTTAATTTATGAAATTACCGAAATACCCCTAATTTGTGAAATTATCGAAATACCCTTAATTTGTGAAATTACCAAAATACCCCAATTAGCAAAATTACTAAAATACCCCTGATTTATAAAATTATCAATATGCCCTGATTTACAAAATTACCAAAATACCCTTACTTTATGAAAGTACCAAAATACCCTTATTTTGCAAAATTACCAAGATAACCCTATTTTGGAAAATTACAAAAATACTATAGGGTAGAATTATGAAAATACCCCTGGGTAGTGAAATGACGAAAATACCCCTATCTAACGAATATAAGTTTATGGATGTTACTTGTGTGTTTGATGCATTCATATGATATTCTGCTTAGGATGCATATGGGTGGGAATTATGGTATGAAGGAAGATTTGAGGATCGCATGGCCGTATGGTATGGATCCAGGATCGCATGGCCATATGGTATGGATCCAAAGGAGGCTTTAAGCCCAATATTCGATTAGCAGCTTTGCTGCAACATTTGGTAGTACCGTAACCGAGCTACCCTTGGTGTGTAGCGGAGGGGTGGGTCAAGCTAAAATTCCCCACAGGAGTCATAAGGTTGGAAAGGAAATGGAGTGTGTAGCGGATAGATTTTTGGGGTGGGTTTTGCATTATTTGTTTATAAATGATACGATATAATATGATATGAGGTCATTATGGGCTAAGCCCAAGACCACTGATTTTGATAGGGCTTAGGCCCAACGTGAATATTTGTAAGTGATTGTTTGCCAAGGGTTGTGCACACTAAGTTTCGAAACTCACACCCTTTTAATTTAATGTTTCAGGTAATCCCGAATAGACGACTCGACGTGGGAGAGGACTCGGAGGCAGCCACACTACAAGAGGCTTGAATTTCTATTTATTTGTTTCAAAATACATGTTTTATTTACTTAATTTTCAGTGGACGTAATAAGACCTTGTGCTCCGTTTTGACTTCAAATTTAATTTGGGTTTTGAGATTAAATGTTTATTTAATTATTAAACCTAAGTAAGCTCTTATGTTCAAACTTGGTTTACTAAATGCTTAAAATAATAAAATGGGTTTTTTTTATCTTTAATTAATAAGTCTATTAGATTTTGGGTTTTTGGGCCTTAATTTCTTAATTAGCAAAATCGTTTTGAATTGTGCCTTTAATGTGACATTCCGGATTCAGGCCTAACTTCTAGGCCAAGTTTGGGGTGTTACATTTAGTAGTATCAGAGCCTAGGTTACAAAGCTCGGGCTGTGAATGGGCCTTAGATTTTGGGTTTTTTAGAAGTTTTGGCAGGATTCTTGAAGTGTGGTTCATTGAGCCCTCGACGTCGAGCCAAGTAAGTTTTTCTATTATTGTTTGAATTATTGAATTGTATAGATAATTGGCTACTTAAAAATAGGCTTTTAGAGACTAAAGCCCGTAGGAAACTTAAGCTCAGTAGTGAATTTCTAATCGCAAGATAACTCTAAGAAATTGTTGTTACTTACATAAGACATGTGCCCTAAACAAGTGGAACTAAGTACTAATTTTATAAAATTCTTAATTTAGAAATACGTAACGATGAGCGTGAGATAAGGTGGAAAAGGCCGCGGCAAAGGTCGTAGAGCTGTTAGGGCAGGATCATCAGAGTCCGGCCATATGCCTAATGTAGGAGTAGGGGAGGCTCCGGCCTCACCCGTAGCGGAAAGAGGAGCAAATGAACGGGCTATCGCTATAGAAGATACCGTATCACAGGCCATGTTGAGAATCTTAGAAAGGGTCATTGGGCCCAATAATGGTACGGGGAGTCGTGGGTCGATCGTGGAGCAACTCCGAGCCAATGGGGTTGAGATTTTTAAAAGAGTAGCGGGGGTGGCTCCAAATGTGGCAGAGTATTGGTTGGAAGCTACTGAAAGAATAATGAATGACCTGGATTGCACAGCTGAACAAAAGTTAAAAGGAGCAATATCCCTACTCAGGGAAGAAGCCTATTAGTGGTGGTTGACCGTAAAGGAGGGCAACCAACCGGAACAGATCACTTGGGAGTTCTTCAAATCGGTATTCCAAGGGAAATACATTGGAGCGGCTTATGTGGATGCCAGAAGGAAGGAGTTTTTGAGTCTGACTCAGGGAGATAAGTCAGTAGCAGAATACGAGGCTGAGTTTTTGCGCCTCAGCCGATACACTAAGGGGATAATAGCAACCGAGTATGAAAGGTGCGTACGATTCGAAGATGGATTATGGGATAGCCTTAGGGTACTGATAGCTCCATAAAGGGAGCGAGATTTTGCGGTCTTGGTGGAGAAAGCAAAAATAGCAGAGGAGGTAAAGAGCACGAAGCATTGCAACCGAGAGAAAGAGAAGGGCAAGAACAAGCGGAATATAGAACCTATGGGAGCCGAACAGAGGCCCATGAGGAAGGCCAGAGTGAATGGGCCGGTTAGAGATATGGCCCCTATTGCCGCTGCTAATAACGGAGTACCGCATTGTGCAGAATGTGGGAGAAGGCATCTGGGCGAATGTTGGAGGAGGACAGGAGCATGTTTAGGTTGTGGATCGATGGAGCATAGGTTTAGGCAGTGTCCGAGAAGGCTAGATTAGGAGCGAACCGATGGCAGAGATAATTTTCAGCCTTAGAGGGGTGGTCAGCAACCACCAAGGGGCCGTGGACAAGCCAGTGGCGATATTGGTAATGAATGCGGTCGTGGAGCACTAGGTAGAGGTGCAGGTTATGCTGAGGTGAGGCAGCCAGCTTTGGTCTATACAACACATTGCCAAGGGGACAAAGACGCTCCAGATGCGAATAATGGTGCGTACCCTACTTTAGTATACTAAGTGTTTATTTTTTTTGAATTGGAGTTGGCAGCGAAAGCGTAGTGGTGAGACTTGGGTAGTACAATTGATAGTTAGTTGAAAATTTTGAGGACAAAATTTTTTTATGGAGGGTAGATCTGTAACATCCCGAATTTGGGCCTAGTAGATTTGGGCCTATTGGGTTGTAACGCCCCAAAAATCCTGAAACTTTTAATTTCTGTACATAGGAGTTAATATGTATGTGTAGCACTTAGAATAATAATATTAAGGTATTATCGGGATTATTTGAAGCCTTAGAGTTAGGGGAGACCATAGGAAAAATTTATTTTTCTTACTTAGTGGACCCTAGTCTCAGGCATGGGGCCTCATAAGCAGATTAAGGGAAGAGAGGACACAAATGGGCTTGTAGTCCAGTGGAAAGTGGCATCATATAGGGGCTATAAGGTCGCGTGTTAAGCAGTTAAGGAGGTCCAAAGTTCGAGGCCTAGGAAGGGAAAATTAAGGAGTTTTATTTTTGTGTCTGGACAGAAGGAGTTGGCGTTGGAGGGGACTCTGAAAGAGAGTGTTCAGGAGAGAAATTTAGGGTTCAGATAAGAGAGAAAAGATAGGGATTGGGAGATGGATATAGTGGTGCCGAATTGGACTCTGAAGGAAGGGAAGTTCGGCTAAGGGCTATATATATGAGTGCCGAATTAAGTTCCTATGTTAATGATGAATTTTTCTTCCCTGCTAGCCAAATTTCATCACTTGTGAGAGGCACACATTTTTCTAAGTGTGTCAAAATTGAATCCTTCATATCCTCCCTTTTCAAATTCCCTTTTTGGTTCACCACTCGGTTCTAGCCAAATCACTTTAATTTCTTTTCCCCCTAGTGTTGTCGAATTGCCTCTGTCACCTTACTAGTCTCAAAAGCCGGACTTAAGTCGTAGGATCAAAAGAAGATTTCGGTAAGAGCTTAGTTGAATTTTTAATGTGTTTTATTAAAAATCGAAGGACTATTTAACCCCTTTTTGCCGTTACCATGTACTAACAAGGGTGAGGCTCAGCAATCGCAAGCGCGGTAGGAAAGGATTGTGAAAAAGGCAGTAAGTATTCTTGATTCCGTTAAAGTTTTAATAAGTGACCGAATCTATTGTGGCTCATAAGGGTGACTTATGATCAATATGGGTCACTTGGTTTTGAAGATATAGGTGTTTGGGTGCAGATCTAAAGGATAATCGCCAATAGTAGCAAAGGAAGGGCTACTAGAACGTAATGCACACGGTAAGGTTTCGGTTTCCGATAAGTGTATATTAAGTTATGATTAATCGTTAGGTAATGTCGATTGTAGGTTCGTGACTAAGGGGTTTACAACATACGAGATTACCAGGTGTGTACAAATACTGCACACACGATATTGACAATGCCGAAAAGCTGAAAAGCTGAAAGTGGTTAAATGGGCCCGGTGAGCCCTGAGGCTAAGTTTGATGAAATGGTTTGGTTGGTTACATGAATTGAATTAGACATGCATGATACATGATCTGAATTTATTTTGGGCCTATTTGGCCATATGATGAGACTAGGGCCTGATGGACCATAATGATGTAATTTGGGTTTGATGAGCTTTATGGGGACGTAAACAAGTATGCTAGGGTTTATGGACCTTAAGCCTAGTTTAAACAACTCTTAAATTCCATAAGACTTTCTAATAATTAAACATGTCCGTAAACAAGTCGCTGGGTTGGAGTGTGGCAACGAGCATACGCATGTCTAGGATTGGATCTAGGGAGAGCTTGGTACTTAAGCGGTCCTAGTGGCCCACCTCCTCTTCTCTGGAATCCTACCTGGTGCGTAGTGTCTGTTCACTTTAGCCGCGAGGACTTGTTGATGGGCCAAAGTTCATAGCTAAAACCCGAAAGGGATGAAATACCCCCGATTTGCAAAATTATTGAAATATCCCTAATTTGTGAAATTATCGAAATACCCCTAATTTGTGAAATTATCGAAATATCCCTAATTTGTGAAATTACTGAAATACCCCTAATTTGTGAAATTATCAAAATACCCTCGATTAGCGAAATTACTAAAATACCCCTGTTTTACAAAATTATCGAAATACCCCTAATTTTTAAAATTACCAAAATACCCCTACTTTATGAAAATACCAAAATACCCTTATTTTGAAAAATTACCAAGATAACCCTATTTTGAAAAATTACCAAAAATACACCTTTAAGGTAGAATTACGAAAATACCCCTAGGTAGTGAAATGACGAAAATACCCTATGTGACGAATATAAGTTTATAGTTGTTACTTGTGTGTTTGATGCATTCATATGATATTCTACTTAGGATGCATATGTGTGGGAATTATGGTACGGAGGAAGATTTGAGGATCGCATGGTCGTATGGTGTGGATCCAGGATCGCATGGCCGTATGGTATGGATCCAAAGGAGGCTTTAAGCCCGATATTTGATTAGCAGCTTTGCTACAACGTTCGGTAGTACCGTAATCGGACTACCCTTGGTGTGTAGCGAAGGGGTGGGTCGAGCTAGAATTCCCCACAGGAGTCATAAGGTTGGAAGGGAAATGGTGTGTGTAGCGGATGGATTTTTGGGGTGGGTTTTGCATTATTTGTTTATAAATGATACGATATGATATGAGGTCATTATGGGCTAAGCCCAAGACCACTGATTTTGATAGGGCTTAGGCCCAACGTGAATATTTGTAAGTGATTTGTTTGCCAAGGGTTGTGCTGCGAGTTTCAAACTCACACCCTTTAATTTAATGTTTCGTAATCCGAATAGATGACTCGACGTGGAGAGGACTTGAGGCGCCACACTACAAGAGGCTTGAATTTCCATTTATTTGTTTCAAAATACATGTTTTATTTACTTAATTTTCAATGGACGTAATAAGACCTTGTGCTCCGTTTTGACTTCAGATTTAATTTGGGTTTTGAGATTAAATGTTTATTTAATTATTAAACCTAAGTAAGCTCTTATGTTCAAACTTGGTTTACTAAATGCTTAAAATAATAAAATAGTTTTTTATCTTTAATTAATAAGTCTATTAGATTTTGGGCTTTTGGGCCTTAATTTCTTAATTAGCAAAACCGTTTTGAATTGTGCCTTTAATGTGACATTCCGGATTCGGGCCTAACTTCTAAGCCGAGTTTGGGGTGTTACACGGAAGGTGACAAAAATGAAAAAATTATTTTGTAATTACTTTTAGTAAAAAAAAAAAAAAAAAAAGAGAGAGAGAGCCTAATTTGTAACAAAAAGAAATCTGATGACACTAAATGAGTTTTGTCATCAATTTGAATTACAATGCATTTAATTTTTGTGGGTTCTATAAAGAATGATTGTACTTAGAATTAGGTTACCACACTTACTATATACATTTTCTTTTGCTAGCTGTGCCTCTCAACTTTTCTTCCAACGAAATTAAAACCTTTGCTCTTTGCCCATGTGCACTTTGATAAGGACAATCTTTATACTGAGATTTAACTAATTTATTATATTTTTGAGAAACTAATTTTTCTTAACATATTGCTTTAAATTCTTGATTTTTAAGTGTTTGGTTTGGAAAAAGTTAATTAAGTTGGTGAAATAATAAGAAAGATTACATTTTTACTTAAAATTTTGTTACGCAATTCTAAAAGAAAGCAAAGTCAGATTCTGTAGATTATTTTTAACTTGGCCCTGCTTAGCTGCTCAGTGGAACGCTGAGAATTTTAATGATTAGAGATTTCTGGGAAATATGGGAGACTGTAGGAGAATTTTGGGAGGTTTCAATTTAGCAATCCTGATGGTGATGCTACTATTGAGCACCGACCGACACTGTGCGGCCGACGCGGTTAAGAAGAACAAGAACATCGGCAGCCGGTGGTGCGGTGGTTCTTTAAATAAGGAGGAGTGCCTGCAGCTTTCGGACGACATGGAGACGGAGTTGTTGATGGATTCAGAAGCGAGCAAAATGGTATTTGAAGCAAGTGCAGCAATCAACTTCGCCGGCAGTAAACGTCCAACTACCAGGGCCCTTGTCCCTTCTCCAGCTGCCTGCGACCGTAATACTCGCAAACGTTGCGTCCCTGATAGTAATTCAGGCAGAAAGAAACCTCCAAATTGTTCACTATACAACAAAGATTGCCACTGATTTACTACTTTTTCTTGCTACGCTGGTATATTGTGTTTGTGTGTCATTTTCAATTATTATGAATAATGGAAAAATGTTTTGTTTGAATATATATATGTATGCAAAAATATTTATGGTTGCATAAATCTGTGTTCATAATTTGTAGTATATGAGACAACAGACTCTCACTCCTCAAACCTTTTCTTTATGCTCATAAAATCAAAGTTTGCCTTTAATAAGATGTCAATATTTAATAGCAGTGGGTGGTATGGTTAGCAGATATTAGTTTTGGAGGAAAAAATATAGTACGATATAAATTAATACGATATTCTTTTTGTTTATTTTTATGTTTACTGGGTACTAAATACTAATCAATAAATTGCAAATAATCCGCAAACGTTAAACTTACACAATATATAGCCAATTAAAGCAAATATACAAGTAAAATACAGTGCATTGTTACCGGGTAGAGTTGTCCGTTGGTCGAGTCGGGTAAAAAAATTACGTTTGTTTTCTAGGTCTGACCCTAAAAATTAGTTTAAAATTATGCTCAAGTTAAATCCGAATAAAAATGTTAAAATTCGAGTCTGACTCGACCTGCTCATATTAAAATTATTTTTGTTATTTTTATATAAAATAAATTTAAAAATATAATACATCAAATACACTAAAAATATTAAAATAAATGTTTCCCAACAAATGAATTTTTTTAAAAATATACTTAAATAACGATAAGATAAGTGCAACTTAGCAACCAAATGCTTCTAAAATAGTAGCAAAACATATAAAAAATAAGATTTATACAATATCTAAATAATGAAAATAAAATAGTAGCAATATAATAGCGAAATGATAGTAAAATAATGAAAAATAGTGTCAAAACAGTAAAAAAAGTAGTAACAAATTTTTTTATTTGCAAATTCGGGTCAAGCCTAGGCAAAAAAAAACTTACTCGAGGCCCAACCTATTAAAAAAACGGGTCTTATTTATTGTTCAAGCCCAATTTACAGTCCTATATTTTTGCCCAAACTCTTTCACTTTTTGGGTAGTTCGACCCATGAACAAGTCTATTCTCAAGAGCCTATGGATTAGGATTTGAATTTACAATTGTAGAACACTTGCATGGTCAGCAGGCCGTTTATCAATTTTTTATTTTGGTCTAATGATTTTTTTAGCCCTCCAACTTTATAAAAAAAAAATCATTTTAGTCTTCCATTTATTTTTAGAGAGCCTTTGTATTTGCATTTTTTTTGTCAAATCAACCAAAAATAGGTGAAAAAGTTAATATTTGTTAACTTTGCTGACATGGCATACATATGGATTGTCACATAAATAACATGTCAACATTTAATTAATTTTTGAAATTTTAAAAAATTTTAAAAATATTTTTATAATTTTATACCTTTTAAATAATTCTTGACTTTTAAAAATATTTTATAATTTTTAAATTTTAAAAAATAATTAAATGCTGACATGTAATCCATGTGGTAATTCATGTGTATGCCACATCAGCAAAGTTATAATCTAGATATTCAATAACTTATAATCTAGGGTAAAATATCCAAATATACTAAAAAAATAAAATTTACGGAAAAGGGCCGGTTTCTTGAAAATTTACGGAAAAGGGCCATTTCTCCACAAAATGCGTCCAAGTCAGCGCGTTTTGTGGGGAAAAACCAGGAAAGCGCGTCCCTGGGGACACGCTTTGTGTCACATCAAGAAAAGCTGGCCGACGAGACGACGCTTTTGTCGATGTGGCACAAAGCTGCTCCTGTGGGCGCAGGTTTTGCCCTCTTCCCCGTCTTGCCTTTTTCCAGCTGTTTTTAGCGTTATGGTATGAAATTTTAAGGTTTCTGGGCTAGAGTTTATCATTTTTTAGGGTTGTTAGATTTAGGATTTTTAGGGGAAATTTAATTAGGGTTAATTAGGCTTTAGTAAAAATATATTTAGGGTTTTGGGCAAAATATATTAGCAAAAAAAAATTATTTGAATTTTTTTGACAGTGGTATCTGGCAAAATAATTTTGAGAAAACGTTTCTGAACAAACAGTGGCCAAAACGCTTCAAGCAGGATGCACTGTCAGCAGGGGTATTGAAAAGAGCTCCCACGTGGATGCAATCGATGTATTAGGCGTAGTTCCACCAATCTACTATCAGCTCCACTAACTAAGAGAATTTCCACCAAAAGAGCATTATCAAATTTTACGTCTAATTGTCTAAAACCCTTGTCCCGTGTTAAGTGTAGACCTTCTAAACAACCCTTGCTTCGATTCTAAAAATTGTCTCCTTACCCATCATCATCGAATGACCAAACAATCAATTCACACCAAAATCTCTAAACACGCTTCCAATAGATACATTCAAACTATTTGGTGACACTACCCCATCCATATTAAGCTTAATCCATTCTCTATCTGGTGGTGACGAAATCGTAACAGTGACCATAGGAATAGGATGCAACAGGTTAGAAATCGTCCTTACATAACTCCTCATCCAAATAATACCTATATCCATAAGTTTTTATACATAATTATGACAATTAAAAAAAAAACATAAAGATTTCAATTTTTCCATAATAACCAACATAAAATAGGAAAACGAGTTTGTCAATAAACTTCCTCATTAGTACATTTTCCTTTGTTTTGCATATTCCATAAAAACCAAATTTTAAGCGGCATTGAAAATAAAGTGACATAGTTACATACACGGGAAGGAAATATATTCATCTTCAAATATATATATATATTGGCCCATTGAACCTATTGATGTTAACTGTGGCTACGATGTGCTTAAAGTGAATCTACAATTGGAATCAAAGGTTTAATTATTTATGACAGTGAGTTGATTGACTTTATTGATATCACCACCATTCATAAATTTAAATATATATTTATTCAAGTATTATAAATTTATATAATATTTACTTTGTCTAATAAGACTAAAACAAGTTTTATTTAAGATCTAAGTTTTATCTTTTCCCTAGTTTCTCCACAACCATAGAACAAAAAAAAAAAAAAAAGAACCGAAGAAAGAAACCTCAATATTAAAAACAAATCACAAATATATTTCAGACATTTCAACATTGAAAATGTGGCAGGTGGTGTTATGTCGATAGGTGGGCTTATTGGAAAAGTTGGGATTGTGGTCATAATTCGTCGTCACCATTGTTAAATTCTTTCTTTTTAAAAAGAATTTAAATGTTGATGATGTTATTATTGAAATCTTCATATTACAAAAAAAAAAAACAAACAAAAAAGTATTTTGGACTAATTATAGAAATTCATTGCTTTCAAAAGTTAGAAAAATGTCGATCAATAATTCGTTAATGAATTAATAAAATTTTTAACGACAGTGATCAATTTAAATAATTATCTTAATTAGAGTAATTAAATTGAAAAAATTAAAATGACTAAAATATATATTATAATTTACCCTATTTTTATATTAAAAAATACATATATATTATGGAATTTGAACTTGATACCTCATTATAATTATAAATTCAATTTTAATGACTGAAAAATAAATAAATTCAATTTTATCATTTTAACTAAAACAATATTTAATTTCTATTTTATCTTTTATAAATTTATCTTTTCACATTCATGTTAAAAGTATCATAATTTAACAGTTATTATACACTTTTCTTTTGCTAGCTGTGCCTGTTGACTTCCTATAAAATTAAAACCTTTCTCTTTTGAAAAATAAGAGCCATGTGCACTTTGATAAGGACAGTCTCAATCAAAATTTGGGATTTAAATTAATTTATTATTATTTTGAGAAATTAAAATTACTTTGTACATTGATTTAAAATTTGGATTCAACTTTTCTCTTCATAATGTTGATTTATTTGGATGAACATTTATTTTAGTGTAATATATTTAATTTATTTTTATCTCATATTATAATATTATTATGATATTTAATTTTATCATCACCCTTATTTTTATAATAATTATAATGAACAAACTGCGGATTCAAAATGACTATTAACAAGCTTAGTCAACAAAATGATGCTAGTAAGCTCTATATTTTACCAAAATGCTTTTAGCCGCCCTATAAATGATTTTTAATTTTTTTTATTTCCATACTTGGTAGAATTTTCAAACTCAATCCAATTTTAAGTTAACTACACGACGAAGATCAATATCACATCAAGAAGTCAATGTTTATCTCAAATTTTCACATGGAAGAAAAGTGACGTAATTTTTAATGAGATAATTTCTTTTAAGAAAATAATAGGATTAATAAGAGTTACAAATAATAATAATAATATGAAGATATTATGGATAATGAAAATGATAATAATACACTATAAATTGATGTACAAGTATCATATCAATAGAATAATCTAAAAGAGAATAAAAATAAACTTACACGGGACTTCAAAAAATTCAGAAGCAAATTAGAGACGTAATATTTTAATCAAACTATTAAAAATTGCATCATAATCCTATTATTATTAGATCAATTTGACAATAAATTTTGATCAACTAAAAAATTACTGTCAAGAGAACCACCACAATAGTGGTGCACAAAAGGTCAAATCTCATATGGTTTACCATTCTTATCATCATTATCTCGGATTCTAATTTTAAAAATACCATCTCTATGCTCTATTTTTGATAAGGTCTTCCGAGAATAGTTTCAAATAGATTTGACAATACCTTTACCTTGGCATATCTCATATAAATGCCACAACGTGACTAGAAATTAAAAACTAAATCACAACTGCTTTCAAAGAAAATATAATAAAATGTATAAAATAATAAATAAATAATAGTGAAAATGCACTTTAATCCCTCAAATGATAAAATTTTAATTTAGTCCTTTAAAAATATAAATATATTAACTAATACGACGGTAAAATTATAGTTTAACTCTTATCAAAATTTATAATTTAATTTTGCCTCCAAAAATTTTCTGACTTTGCTGTTGAATTCGTTCTTAACAAGATGGATAAAACAAAACTATGAAAATGTAAACAAAAATTAAGATAATGTAGTCTAAAATTAAAATAAAAAATAAGAGAATGTTTTATTACAATTACTTGACGGTTCTAATTTATTTATAATAAAATTTGATGAAATTAAATATGTGTAATTTATATAAAAATTGGTGTTAACAAAAGTCTTAAGAAAAATATATATTTTCCCAAAATCAGTTCTTGTTCTCTTATCAATAAGTAAATATTGATTCGCTGATTCGTTTATTATTGATATGTTTTATAATTTATTATTTTATATAATTAAAATTACTTCTATTATTTTTAAATTCTAGATCCGCTAGTTTTCTCTTTTAGCTTCTTCCCATCTATACTGTAAAATAAAAAGAAAAAAAACAGTACCGATATAATTACCAAGCTATGTCTAAACAAATAATTAATTATATGTCTTAGCAAAATAAAATGTATGCTTTTTTTTTTATGCTTAAATGTAGCAAAGAATAATTACTTAACTAAAATCAAGAAATAAACAAGTGCCAAATCTTCAAGGCAGCTGCTGTTTGAATGGATTGGTTCAGTTATTTGTTAGTTGGATAATTTTGATAATATTTTAAGATAATCTATAGTTGTCATGATGTGTTGTTAGAAACAAATTATTTGGAAGCGTTACATCATGTTAAGGGTACTCTGATGATACAATAGCTGGATTCGTATGTCATTTGTAATAGCCCATTTTTAGTTGAATCGGAACAGTGGTTTCGGAACTACAAATTCGAGGTCGAAATAATTATTTTATTATTTTTAATGTCTACAGTATGATAGTATAATTATGTGAAAATTTCGTTAATAAATTTAATCGTTTAAATTCTCAATTTGATAAAAAAAATTAAATCGTGTAAAGTATAAAAGTAGAGTTCTATTAGCTAAAGGTGTTTAATAGCTATAGAACCTTAAATTGGAGGTCCTTATGTAGTAATTAGCCCATTTTTGAGTTAATGGATGATAATGACTTGGCATTTAGTGAAATAATTAATGTTCATTAAGGTTAATTTTGTAATTTAGTTAATAAAGATAATTAAATCAAAGAAAACCACGTATCATCTTTTTATTCTTCATCTTCAACCGAAACTAGGGTAGAAGAAAGCCATTTTCTAAGCTTCAATATTCAGCCAAGGCAATTTTTCCAATTAGGTACGATTTTTTTCTCGTTTTTAATGATTTCTATGTTTTTGAGATCGTTGCAGCTTAATCTAGCTAGTCCAGGGGCTAATTTTCAAATATGTTAAAGGTTTAGGGTATTTCCATTGATGAATACATGTGTATTTTGATGTTTGATGATAGAAAATGTATGCTTGTTGTTAGATAAACAACATTTGTAAAGTGATTTTTAGAAAAATTTCCAAATAGGGATTAAATTGTGAAATGTATAAATTTTGTCGTTAATTTGTGAAATAAATGAAAAATATGGGCAGCTATGGTAATAAGAGAAATTCGGCTAGCATAGGTATGGACTTAATTGCATGAATTTGTATTTTTATGAGCTAAGGACTAAATTGTAAAAATGTTGAATTATTAGGGGAAAGAATGTAAAGTTGCAAAAATATGATTTTTGGGCTAAATTTAATAGAATGATAATTAAATAAGTTAAATTTAATTATATATAGATCAAGAAAAGTGAAGTTCGGAATTAGATCAAGGGAAAAACAAGATTGTTGATTAATTGCTCGATTCTCTCCGTATAAATTCAAGGTAACTTTGTATGTTACTAAGCATTAATATAGTTGTATTTTAAATTTTTTATTATTGAATAAATTGTGAATACGATCTTACGGAAATGTTCGACGAGAATTGGATACGTGTGAAATCTCAGTTGAACCTTAAGAATAGATAGGATACAAATGACAAGTCATTAGGGGTTATTGTGTTTTGGGTGCTGGTCCGTACGTTCTACCGGTGGCTGAATTATCTGGCATGTGTTGTGGATCCTTGTCAGCTTGTGTGAGCAGCACCGTGTAGTTACGTCTTGACCATCAGCTTGTGTGAGCAGACCCGTTGATAGCTCGAGAGTGAGCCTTATATGTGATATTAGATTGAGATAGCTTCGGCTATCTATGTGGCACTTAGGGTGTGAGATTCTCGGGTATCCATATTATTCCGAATGGTTCAACGGGTATATCAAAGATATGGATGAGTATGAGATCGATACGAGCTTGTACAGGTATGTACGTGAACTGTACAATCATCGAATCGAAGAAGTTGAAGGAAATTATGTTTAATCTTTGGATTGAATACATATGTTAAGTTATGCTTCAAATTTGAATTGCATTATATGATGTTTATGTTATTGAATTACTAGTTGGTAAGTTTTACTTATTTAGCATACAAGCTTACTAAGCTTTGTATCTTACTCTGTTAATTTTTTTGTGTTTTATAGTGAATATCAGAGCTAGCTCGAATTTGGGAATCATCAGAGATCTCATCACACTATCAAGCTTTCACTTTGGTACTTTTGAACTTATGTATTTGGTTATATGGCATGTATAGGAGTTATGGTCATTTTGGTATATGTTAGTAATGGATTTTAGCCATTTGAGTTGGCTTGTAAATGTTAAGTGTTTGGTTTTGTGTATAGCCAAGAGAGTTGGCTTATTTTGGTAGATTTGGTGATATATATTTGTACAAATGGCCTTTTGTTGTGTGGTTGATAATTTCCATTTTATATGCTTGTTATGAATTGGCATTATGGATGTCAAATGGTTGAAATTGGAAATTGATATGCTTATGGTTTTATGGCAAGATAATATATGTATGAAGTTAATCATTTAGGTTAAATTATGAATGTGATTGGCATGTTTTGCATAGGCAATTTATGATGTTATGAGCATTATAGTTTTTGGTATGGAAATAGCATGAATTAAACTTGATTGAGATTGGTTGGAATGTCTATTTATGCCATGTTATGTGCCATATGGTTTGTGTAGGTGATTGAAAGTTTAGGTGAGAAAAATGGCTTGGCAAATAGCCTATTTTGTCCACACGAGTAGAGACACGGGCGTGTGTTTCAGTCGTGTGTGACACACAGTTAGGTGACACAGCTGTGTGTCCCCTGGTGTTTAATTAGAAATCAAGTTAGTATGCTCTACACGGCTCAACACACGGGTGTGTGACTTGGCCGTGTGGCATAAGTCAGTATACCCTACAGGTTTGGCACTGCCTAGCACACGGCCTGGCACATGGGCATGTGAGGCCATTTCAAAGGACATACGGGCTGGTCACACGGGCGTGTGGTTGGCCGTGTGACCCAAGTCAGAGAGTTACATGGGGTCAGACACGGCCATGTAATCCCATTTCGAATGTCCACACGGCCTATGACACGGGCGTGTCTTTGGCTGTGTGAGACACACAGCTGAGCCACATGGGCATGTGTCCCTTGTATTTTGAAAAAAAAATTCTAAGTTTTTCGAAAATTTCTTGAGATATCGCCAAAGTATTTTTAAAGCATGTTTGGGGTCTCGTAGGCTCGTATTAGGGACTTAATGAATGATTGTGAATGACTTTTATTTGAATTTGATAATTGTTTAAGAAATGTATGTTCAATTGAGTTATAAGTTCGGTAATACTTTGTAACCCTATTTCGGTGTTGAATATGGGTGAAGGGTGTTACATCATTCATGCCATACGAGACTTGTTACGTTGAGATTGAGATATTGATATTAGGCATGTGCATCGAGAATGCGATAGGATGGTTGATTGCTTAGCAAAAGCTACAGAAGGAATGGTTATTGGGTACCTCTTGATTTTGTATTGAATGTGTTGTATGAAGATGTTACTGGTTTATCTTTTCCTAGATTGATTACTATTAATAGCTTTTACCCTCCTTAATAAAAAAAAATCGTTTGTCTTATTTTAAAATTTTCAATAAAATAATATGATTTAATTTAAAGAAAAAAAAAAACTTATCTACGGTAAGGAAAAGAGAAATTTGAAAAAAATTGAATATTAATTATTAGAGGAGAAAATGACTTTTTATAGTTGTACATCACAACTAAAAAGAGAAAGAAAAGGAGTCCATGACTCAATAACTTTGAATAAATCAAACAAATAAATATCACTGAAGAAACGTGATTTATTATCCAAACAACCTAAAACAGATTATCAAACCCTAACAATTCCTCCCTTAAACTAAAAATGCTCTAAGCATTTAGTTTATGTCAGCTTCTGCATAGACACCCAAGAATCTTCTTAGCTTACAAAACTGATCTAGCTTAAGAGGTTTGGTCATCACATCTGCTAACTGATCCTGTGAATTACAATGCACCATTTTAATGTCGTCAGTCTTTGTCAAGTCTCAAAGGAAATGAAAGCGCACATCAATATGTTTGCTGCGACCATGCATTACTGGATTTTTGGAGAGCTTGATTGCCGAGCTGTTATCACAAAAAAGAGTGATCAATTTCTCATGATTCTTGTCCAATTTCGCCAACACCCTTTGTAACCATACTGCTTGACATGCACATGATATTGCATCAATAAATTCAGCTTTTGTGGTAGACAAACTAACTATTGGTTGCTTTTTAGAAGAGCATGAAATTGCTCCCGAGCTTAATAAAAACACATAACCAGCGGTACTCTTTCTATCTTCTATATCTCCAGCATTGTCGCTATTAATAAAAGCAACAAGTTCATCTTCTCCTCCCTTCTTATAGAAGATTGAAAACTTAGTGGTACCCTTTAAGTATCTCAAAGCTAGTTTCACCACTTGCAAATGTAGCTCAATAGGATTTTCCATGTATCTACTAGCAAGACTTACCACAAACATCATGTTTGGCTGTGTTGCAATAAGATACGTAAGACAACCAACAACTTGCTTGTAGCAAGTCTTACCCACTTTGACTCTATCTTCGTCCTTTGAAAGCTTGAATCCAGGGACTAATGGAACCTAAACAGGGTTACTCTCATATATTTCGAAACTTTTTAGCACCTCTGATGCATACTTATTTTGACTGATAAATATACCATCAAATTTTTACAACACTTCAATACTAAGAAAATACCTCATCCTCCCAAGATCTGTCATGTCAAATTCATTCTTCATAGAATTTCTGAACTCAATTATCATCTACTCATTATTACCAGAAACAATGAGATCATCAACATACAAACTAACAATTACCATTTTTATGTCTCGCCTTTTTATGAACAAAGTATGTTCATAATTACATTTCTCAAATCCTTCCTTCATGAAGTAGGCATCTATTCGACTATACCAAGCACATGGAGCTTGCTTAAGCCCATAAAGCCTTTTTTTTTAGTTTATACACCTTCCCCTCATTTCCCGACTTAACATGACCACTTGGTTACTCCACAAAAACATTTTCAGTTAATTCACCATGCAAAAACATTGATTTCACATCTAGTTGGTAGATAGTCTAACCTTTTTGAGCTACAAATGCTACAACCATTCGAATTGTTTCCATACGAGCAACAGGGGAAAATTCTTCAATATAATCTACTCCATACCGTTGCGAATACCCCTTCACAATAAGTCTAGCCTTGTATTTATCCACCTCTCCAATCTTATTAAATTTGGTTTTATAAACCCACTTCACTCCTACCTTCTTTGCTCCCTTTGGTAATTCTGTCAGTTCTCATGTATTAGTTTTCTCTATTGATTCCATTTCTGCATCCATTGCTTTCCTCCACTTTTCACTTTTAACTGCTTCTTCAAACTGAACAGGATCGTCAGCTATAGACATCACCAAATAAGCTTCATTATCTTCTTTAAAAAGCCCTTCTCCAGTCTCATAATCTCTCATCTAAGCCATTGATGGCCTGTTTCTCTTTTCATCTGTACGAGAAGCATCATCTCCAGTTGAAACATCAGAGGAAGGATTCTATGTCTGCATCAACTTCAGATTCACCTTCCTCTTCAGTTTCATTAATTCCAGTCGCAGCATTTTCCTGATGTCCCCATTTTAAGTCATACACAGCAGTGTTTTCATACTTTTCATCCCAATCCCAAGCCTTATCTTCTTCGAACACATCCTTATTATAATTTTTTTTTGAGTTTGGATTGTAAAGTCTATAAGCCTTTGACTCATTACTAACCCCCAATAAAACAGACCTCATGCTTTTATCATCTAATTTGGTTCTCTTAGAATCAGACATATAAACATGAGAAATGCAACCAAAAACACGAAAATACTCAATTGAGGGTTTGACTCCGCTCCATGCTTCCTCTGGTGTCTGATATTTGACAGCAAGAGTTGGGCTTTGATTCAAAACATGTATTGTCCAATTGACTGCTTCGGTCCAAAAGGTTTTCAAAATCTTCTTTGCGGAGACTGTAAAACCCATAATTTGCTTGGGCCCACTTTTACAACCTACTAAAACCCAAATCAAGTAAGACCCAAAAACTTTAAACCCAAGACAAACCTAAAGGCCCAATTAGTCAACCTAAATTAGAAAAAAACCAAAAAAAAGAAACAAAACCCTAGGTGCGCCGCACCTAGGGCCTTCTGCCTTATAGCCACCGCCCTCTGCCATTGTCAGAGCCTGCCACCGCCTTCACTTGCACCGCCCAAGAGCACCTGCAAAGATTAAATGAGAAAAGACAAAAAGCAAATGAATGTAAAATTTTAGGCTATAAAAGCCGATTGTATTTCTTTGAAAAAAGAGACTTCTTTTTTTTCGATTATCAATATAAACAAGAGACAGATTCAAACAAGAGAAAAAATTAGAGAATAGCAAGCATAGATTAAACAAAAAGGCAGAGATTAAACATTAAAGAAAACCTCTAATAATCAGGAACAGAAATCGAAATGAGGTAAATTTTTTTTTTTCATTTTCGGAAGTTTTTCTTTTCTTTTTCTCTCTTTTTTCAGCACACATATATATTATATACTATATCATTTAAAAAAAAACATAAAAAATATAAAAATCTCACCTGTTCGGGGCTCCGACCGCTGTGCATAGCGGCGTCGACGACGGAGCCCGCAGCAGAGGCCGGCCTGAACTTCATCGCCTCTCCCTATACCTGTAGAGAACAAAAGGAGAGGGTCTTTTTTTTTTTTAAAACAGAGAAAGAAAATGAATTTTTTGAGAAAAAATTGGCTTATATAAGCAACACAAAACGACGCCGTTTTGGTCGGCGCCTATAAGCCCCAAAACGACGTCGTTTTGAGCTGACTCGCGCGACCCGACCCGCTCCAACCTCAGGATCCGCGTGTTTTCTAAAAATGGGGAATTTATGCATAGTCCCTCTGCCTTTCCAGAATTTTGCAATCAAGTTTTTGTTTTTTTAATTTGGCCCCGAAAGTCCATTTGGTTTTCAATCGAGTCCCTGCCTATGCTGCGCGTTTTGGAAGGAAAGGGTTATTGCCCTTTTTAGTCACCTATGTAATCCGCGCGTTTCAAATAGGCCCTTTCCTCCTTATTTTATTACGAATTTACGCCAATAATTCGCTTTTAATTCGATTTTAGTCCCTTTTTAATTTTTTAAATTATTTTACTAATAAATTCATTACTTTTAAAATTATTATTATATGTATCGTTATTTATGTTATTATTGTATTTATTATTGTTGGTTAATATTAATTTGTATTGTTATTTTAATATTATTAGATTGTATTTAATAATTGTTTTAAGCATCATTATCAACATTATTTTTCGCTATTTTATTATTTATCATGTTTATTTTGTTATTATTATTATACTCGCTATTATTACTTATCTTATTTCTAATATCATTTCTACATTGTATTCGTTTTGTATACATTATTATTATATTTATTATTTATTATATTTCATATCATTATCATTTTATTACACTTTTTACTATTACTAATATGCTACTATTATCATTAATTAACATATTATTTTCATTTTATTATTATCTATATTATTATTCTTACTTTGTTATTATTATTAACTTATTAATATCACCTGTATCAGTATGTTATTCGCATTTTGTAACATCCTCAAAGTGGGCCTACTCATTTATATGATAGTCTAATATGACAAGTTGAGATTGTAAAGGTTGGGCTGACTTTTTGGATTAGAGTTTAAATTAAGTGATATTTTGGGCTTTTAAAAAAATTGGGTTAGGTGGCTAATAAATGGTGTTAGCTTATAATTTAAGAAGATGGTTAATTAAGTGACAAGCTGGGCTTGTGGCTCAAAGAATTAAAGTGCATTAAGTGGGCATAAGGTGGCGCCATAAGGGGGGAGGAATTTGGGCCCTTGTGTGGCCGTTTGGGCCCTAAAAGATGGGTCAAATTCGGCACTTAAATGGGAAGGGTGGATGGCAATTAGGCTACCTTTTAGGAGTTATTTCTTTTATTTTAACTGTTAAAAAGTTGATAATTAATAAGGAGGAGTTGGATTTAAGGTGGGCTCTCTTAAAGGTAAGATAAGGATTGAGTTATCGATGAGATGAAGGCTATCAGAGAGGGAGAGTTGGTCAAATTCCAACTCAGTGTGTATGGGTATGCCAAATTCTCTATAAATAGGAGTAGTATTCTTCAATTTTGGTATTCGAAACCCTATTCTTCTCTCATTCTCTGCCGAAATTTCCAAGCCTTCTCTATAGTTTCTCTTTTGCTTTTTCTAAAAGCCGAATTCCTTTGTTCATACCTCATCTCCCATAGCCAATCTACAAGTGAGATTGCTTTTCCGAAGGTGCACCATAAGCCACATACTCCTTAGTAATTTGGTAAGTTTCGGATTTTATTCTATGTGATTTCACTCTTTCTTTTCATTCAAATCTAACCCAAACACTTATTTAAGGCTGTCGATTTTCCTCTCTCGCTTTTAGTAGCCGAATCTGTCTCATTAAAAGTCTCTGTGCCGATTTGGTGGAAAAGTCAAGGTAGGAAGGTGACGTTTTCTTAGGGATTTTCGGATTCTACAAATAAGGCTCTACGTTAGGGATAATAGATTTTCGCGGTAACCAGGTGTGTAATACCTCCCCACCATCTAGATCTACCTAATATTGTATGTTCATGTGTTTTATATGTTTTGATAAATGCCGAAATCTCGGTTTATTGATGCAACCCCAAGGGTAAAAGCGGATCCCCAGGTTAGTAAATAATCTGTTTAAATGTTATAAGTAAAATGCTTGTATGTGATTGCATGGGTTGGGTTGATGAAAGGAGGAAGTTATATGTTATATGTGTAGCGGCTAATGCCGTGAACTGTTATACAAGCTTCGGCCATTAAATGTTATATGGGCTTCGGCCATTATATGTTATAAGGGCTTCAGCCATCAGATGTGGATGAGCAGCATGACTGTCATCATGGTGTGTAGCGGTGTGGGTCGATTGTAGAAATCCCCAATGGTGTGAACGGTTGGTACGGGGGTGTGTAGCGGATGGAAACCTAGGCAAACGGGTTGGGCCTTGCATATTAATTGCTATTAATTTTTATTATGATTATTACACTGTTTATTTTGTTTAATGGGCTTAAGGCCCAAACTCTAGTGGTGCATGAGGTTGCACATCGAGTCTCGCGACTCACCCTTTAATTAACATTTCGGTGATACCTAGTGATTCTTGATCAATGGAGAGGAACATAAGGTGGCCATACTGAAGAATATCTGATTTGGCAAAAGAGACTCAAGTTTTATTTTATCTTTTAATTAATGGACTTCAAATCTCGTTGTAATAAGGCCATGGGCTATTATGTTTTATTATGGGCTTCTTTTACTTTAAGTCGTTTAAGTTTTTATTTTAATTAAAAATGCATGTATTTAAGTTTGGATTTTTACTCTACTTAAGCATATTCTATATAAAACATATTTGGGCCTTTCTGAAAATACGACATGTTTCGATAGAATTTTTCTTGGTGACATACCAGATCCGGTTGTAGTGTATGGGCCGGGTTTGGGGTGTTACACATTTCATATCATTATTTTATTATTATTATTCTTTTCACACATAACATTGTATTTTCATATTATCATTTGTCACACTAATCTTTCTCGATGCGTCAGGTTTTTAAAATAACCGATATTTCGTATTAAAGATTCGAGTAAATCGAGCCCTAACTTACTGGGTTCCGATTTTTCTCATTCAATCTGAATAACGGAATATCCCTTCTAAATCGCAATACAAGTTTTGAATAAAATACTTGTTCTCGGAGTTGTGCCCTAAATTACTGGCCATGACATCTAGATACCCCGAGATGAGTTTTTTAAAATAAAGGTAATATTCCGTATTTGAAATTTCGAGAAATCGAGCCCTAACTTATTGAGTTTCGGTTTCTCATTTGACAAATGACGGAATATCCTCCTCAAACTTAAGTCCGAGTTTTAAAGTCAAAAGACAAGCTCAGTTTCGGGAATCCAAATTGTCGTGCCCTAACTTACTGGGTATGACATTTTATCTCTTGAAATAATAGGGTCTTATCATCCATTTTGATTTATTCAATTTTTTTTCAAAAATAAAAGAGGATCGTATTTTCAAATCTTTTCTAATTTTCGATATTAAGACATTAGATAATCAATTAGGTACCAATTTTGGGTGTATCGAGGGTGCTAACCCTTCCTCGTGCGTAACTGACTCCCGAACTCATTTTCTGAATTTCGTAGACCAAAATCGTTGCTTTGATAAATCAAATTGTTTATTAAAAACAACCGCTTTACGACGTGACCTGATCACACCTCATCAAAAAGGATTGGTTGCGACTCTCATTTTTCGTTTTCATTTCCAAAACACAAAGTCGACCCCATTTTCGTTTTTACAAAAAATGGTTACGACAGCTTGGCGACTCCGCTGGGGACAAGAGAGAGTCGAGCCCTAAAATGGATTGTTTTCTGTCTTGTTGTC
The DNA here is from genome assembly GCA_025506655.1 of Gossypium rotundifolium. Lineage (NCBI taxonomy): Eukaryota > Viridiplantae > Streptophyta > Magnoliopsida > Malvales > Malvaceae > Gossypium > Gossypium rotundifolium. The sequence goes on along the minus strand of CP106732.1, from coordinate 153,392,434 downwards.
AAAAATTGAAAGTCTGATTTGAAAAATTATGATTTTATTATTGTATTCATTCGTATTGTTATTTCATAATTACTGTGGTTTGAGTCTCGCATCATATTGCATAAGGACCATTTTGGTCTTAGCCTTTTAAGTGGGAGTGAGAAACTACTCTTTCGTGAGGTTTCACCTCCGTGTAGGATAGTGGATCGCTTTCGGGATACATCCGTACCTATGTATTCATGAGATTTTCGTCTCCGTGCAGCCATAGGGAAATGTATTCCCCCGAACTGAACTTGGTCCATATGAGCCTATAATGGGTGAGGATCGAGGAATCTGCTAGTTCGGGTACCTCTCTTTAGAACCAAACCACATATAGTGAACCCTAAGAGCCCACCTTAGGTAGAGCCACGCCAAACCCTAATGGTTACCCGAGTAGGTACTTTTTTTCTTGCTTGCTTTAAGCTGTGTTTAAAATACTGTCTTGTTTTGTTTTATTTTGATTGAATGTCATTTTCATCACACTTAGTTCACTTTCGCGCATCATATTGCATAATCGTCCGATTTTTACCCTTTTAAGTGAGAGTAAGAAACTACGCCTTCGTGAGGTTTTCACCTCCGCATGGGCTAGTGGATTGCTTCCGGGATACATCCGTGCCTATGTGCTTCATGAGATTTTCATCTCCGCATGGCCATAGGAAAATGTATTCCCCTGAACCGAACTCGGTCCGTGTGAGCCTATAATGGGTGAGAATTGAGGAATATGCTGGTTCAGGTACCTTCTTTAGAACCGAACCCCATATAGTGAGCAGGTAGAACCATTCCAAACCCCTAGTAGTCACCAGGATAGGTACTCTATTTTTGTTTATTTCTCCTGTGCTAACATGTTTTGTTTTGTTTATGATTGCATTGCATTGCATCGCACCGCATCATCTTAGAAATGAGGTGTTGATTCATATTCGATTGCTAAATAGAAGAGTTTGTCATAAGGAAATGGGTTACTTGATAAAATGGATTATAATACGGTCGTTCGAATATAGTCCAGGTAAACAACGAGAAAGGGCTAATAGTCCGCAGAAGAATGCAAGAATTTGCCCGAGGATTCAAGTCGACAAGGATTATTCGAGAGTCATCATGTCTCAATTTTCTTAAAAAGCTTATGAACATCACGGAGGATAAGTGAGTGAAGAGTGTGGCCTGGATCAAACAACAAGGAGCTAGAAGAGGCATCTATTGAGAAAGTTCACAGGACACGACCATAACATCCGGATATGAAGAAAAGGATTGTTGCTTTCACCTGGACTATGAGCAAAAAGCATATGCAATCCGTTTTATGTAAAGAAATTTATTTTCTAGAAAAGTTCTTCTAATGGAATTGAATTCATAATCAATGCCTCTCTTTCTTTTTGCATTCATTCCATGCATTTGCATTGCATTTTATTCATTTGTATTACATCATATCACATGCAATAAATTTGTAGAAATACCCTAATTAGGTGAAATTATTTGAGTTAACCTAGAAAACATGGAACAAAGGTTAGAGAGAATAGAGTAAATGCAAATACAGATGCAAAAGAAATTGTTCAAAATTCAACAGGATATGCGAAATCAAATGTCAGAATTCTAAAAGAATATGATGGGTCAGCTAACCCAGTTACTAGCTAGAGGACTCAAAAAAAGAAGTGGCCCAATGGTTAATAATGTGGATGATGATGAAGACATCGTTTATCTCTCCGGTTGCACTCTAATAAGTGTTCAGACCCAACCAGATGTGCCTCTGTAGGGGGTACCTATCATTATCAGATCCCAATATTAGACTGATACCTCGGTACTGCTGAACTTTCTGACGAGACCTGGTGATGATCGAGTCAATCCTGTTGTTATTGGCCTAGCAGAAGCAAAGAAAAAGGGAGAGTGGGCTTCAAAGGCCCCAAAGAGGAAGGACAAGGATGCGAATAATACGAGTAGGTATAACAAGGGCCATTCGAGGCCGTTTATAGTAAACCGGCCAAAGAGGGCAGTTACCAGTTATCTGGTCTCCCCAAGAGAGGAACTCAATCCAAGACTGAACTCAGAAAAACCCCGGTTTGTGCCCATCCTAATCTTGTATAGGGAGATGTACCAAATGTTATTTAACGCACATGTTGTAGCCCCTTTTTACCTAAAATTAATACAACCCCCATACCCTAAATAGTATGATTCAAATGCTCAATGTGAGTACCATGTCGGGATTACAGGACATTCAATAGAAAATTGCCTTGCTTTCAAGAAGTTGGTTGGCAAATTAATCAAAATAGAAGTTATAAAATTCGATGATCCCTCTAGTGCAGAAAATTCGTTACCCAACCATGTTGTTAAAGGGGTAAATATTATGAGTATAATGATGAATGGGAGCATGAGATCAGGAGTACATCAAGGTCAGAGCTATAGTGCAAAACCTGATACTGGGAAATTTGAACATTAATGACGTATCTAAAGAGTGAACCGAGAAATCAAAGTTTCCAAGCCCTTGCATATTTAGGAGTGTTTTAAACAATAGGATTGTGGAAGAGATTTATGTATTTTTAAAGCTTACTCATAGTAATGTTTGGAACACGCTTGTTACTTTAAGCCCAGGAGCAATAAGAATCTTTTTGTGAAATAGGCTTATGTCCTAAATCTTTCCTTCAATAAAAAATACATTTTTGCATATCTCTTTGAACAAATATTCTTTTATTCATTTATTTCACTCATGTTCATACCACATAAATTTTTTTGTTCTTTGAATATCCTTCATACCCACAACAGGTCCCTAGATATCAACGACATGAGCGACACTACTACTGACTCAGAGTCTACTTTTGAGTAAGATAGGTGTCTAGAGGGATCTCAGGACTTTGGAGACGACGGAGATTGTAACTTATCGCTTGATTTGTTAAAGATGGTAGAATAAGATGAGAAACAGATCCCACCTTACAAAGAATAAGTAGAATTTATGACTTTCTCTTTGTGGGGCATGGATGGCAGTGGGCCAATCATGCCAAAAGCTTCTGACGAGTACCGATTCACCTCTGTGGTCGTTGATTACTTCACCAAGTGGGCGAAAGCTACTTCATATGCCGATGTCACAAAGTCGCAACTACGCGACTTCAGAAGTTTGTAGTCTGTTCAAGATTAAACACCATATCGCCCTAAAACGAACGGTAAAAAAAAAGAAAGAAAGAAAGAAAGATCATGAGGAAAATGATTGAGACTCATGAAGATTGACATCTGTGCTTATCAAACATTGGCCAAGACCTTAGCTGGGGCAATGCCTTAGCTTGTGAAATAAAAGCGTTTTGTTTATTGAAGTCGACATTTTTTTTGAGTCTTGTCAAAACTGAAGTTGGAAAAGGTAGAATGGATTTAATCTCAATATGATCAGTTGAAATTGAAGAGAAAATGTTAAAAGCTATCTGTCATATTCAGATGATGCGAGCTTACAACAAAAAATGTTCGCCCTAGAAAATTTCATGATAGGGCTTTGAAGAAAATTTTTCCCATGCAAAAGGGACTTTGGAAGAAAATAGATGCCAAACTGGGAAGGACCTTATGCAATAAAGAAGGCCTGTTCTAGGGAAGCATGGATATTGCTTAAGATGGATGGCAAGGACCTGCCTAATCCGATGAATTCAGATTTAATGAAAAAAAACACAAAAAAGGAAAAGAAGAAAAAAAAGAAGAAAAAGGAGAGGCCAAGGCGAAAACCCGCAAAGGGCGCTTTGAGACCAAAGGGGATTTGAGTTGAAAACCCAAAAAGGGTAGCTCAAATTTTGATCAAAAGTAGGGCATACATTAGTCTTGCTATGGCTGAATTAACAAAGAAGAAGTATGCTACGTTTTGGGGCATCAACAGAGTACTCCGGATCCCTTAAACGCAGATTGAGCACAAAATGGTCTTCAAGAAGTTGGTACAAAAAAGCTCAAGCTGTGATATCTGAGGCACCTAGCTTTCTATTTTACCCATTTTCAAATTTTCTATCTTTGATTACCTTATTCTTTCCAAGATACGTCCCTATAAATTTCCTTCTTAATTGCATTTGTTATCTTTGATTAACTTATTTGTTTCGAGTTATGCTTCTAATTAAGTTCCTTCCGGTCCATTGTTATGATCTTTTTCAAGCATTTTCATTGAAATAATGATTAGTGGACTGATAATACTTTCATAAAAGGAGTTTCGCATATTACTTTGGAAGCTTCTAAATAATACAAGAACTTGAAACAGGACTATTGTTCAACACTCACCAAGTTTAAGGGATGGAAATATTGGTGGAAGAAGCGTCTAAACTGAGACTATCTCTTCAAATTTTTGTCAAAAATAGTGATTGAACAAAATGACAGGATATTGCGTCTGTAATACAATCTTAACGAAAAATGGGCAATGTTAACCAAAGTGTAAAAGGGGAATCATTCTCAAAAAAGAAAAAAATGATATTCTGCATCCATACAAATATCATGCATACACATTTGGTTAGGTCACCCGAGGAGTGATTAGTTGATTGAACAAGTTACAGATCCTATACCTTTCATTTGCAGCCGGTTGGATTGAAGAAGATGCAGATCCTATACTCCAAATTTACATCAAGTTGGATTAAAGATGAAATAAATTCTATACCCTTGAGTTGCAGTGGGATGGATTAAAGATGACACAGATCCTATACCTCCCTGAATTGTAGTGAGAGGGTTTGAAGATGGTATAAGCCTTAAAGTCCCCAGAGATACCAGGGAAGCGACTCGAAATTACAGCGGGGCAAGCTTGTTGAGCAGAATTTAATCATTTTCTTGGGTTTTCTATCAAGAATACCAGCCAAACAAGATGGCAGCATAATACGTCAGTGATAAAGCCCTAATAAACAATGAGCGATAACACCTTAAAAAGGGATCGTTCTCATGAAATTCTGCATTCATGCAAAACAGATTTAATTAGGATCATTCGACTCATTCTGATCATTGCATCCTAATTTTTGTAAAAAGATCATTCTCATGACATTCTGTATTCATGCAAATATCGTCCATAATACATTTACTTAGGAGCATTAGATTCTTTCTAGTCATTGCGTCCTAATCATTTGGCATAAATATAAGCATATAAAATCGAGTCTACAATATATATCCCTCAGAGGACAGTATAACAACATCGGTGAATTCACCAGTCCTATCTCCCTGACCAGCAGTGGAATAGGTTGAATATTGTAGATCTTTGTCACCCTAAGCAGTAGTGGACCAAGATCGAACGTCAAATATTGTCTCCCTAAACAGTAGGGAACATGATTTAAGCCACCGTCCTATCTCCTTGACCAACAGGGGAATAGGTTGAAGATTGTAGATCTTGTTGCCCTAAACAGTAGTGGGACGAGGTCGAAGGAAAATCTTGGCTCCCTAAATAGTAGGGAACATGATTTAATCCACCGTCCTATCTCTCTGACTAACAGGGGAATAGGTTGAAGATTGTAGATCTTTTTGCCCTGAACAGTAGTGGGACAACGTCAAAGGCAAATCTTGGCTCCCTAAACAGTAGGGAACATGATTTAAGCCACCGTCCTATCTCCCTAACCAGCATAGGAATAGGTTGAAGATTGTAGATCTTGTCGTCCTAAACAGTAGTGGGACAAGGCCAAAGGCAAATCTTGACTCCTTAAACAGTAGGGAACATGATTTAAGCCACCGTCCTATCTCCCTGACCAGCAGGGGAATAGGTTGAAGATTGTACATCTTGTCGCCCTAAACAGTAGTGGGACAAAGATCGAAGGCAAATCTTGGCTCCCTAAACAGTAAGGAACATGATTTAAGCCACCATCCTATCTCCCTGACCAGCAGGGGAATATGTCGAAGATTGTATATCTTGTTGCCCTAAACAGTAGTGGGATGAGGTCGAAGGCAAATCTTGGCTCCCTAAACAGTAGGGAACATGATTTAAGCCACCGTCCTATCTCTCTGACCAGTAGGGGAATAGGTCAAAGATTGTAGATCTTGTCACCCTAAACAGTAGTAGACGAGGTCGAAGGCAAATCAAGGCTCCTTAAACAGTAGGGAACATGATTTAAGCCACCGTCCTATCTCCTTGACCAGCAGGGGAATAGGTTGAAGATTGTAGATCTTGTCGCCCTAAACAGTAGTGGGACAAAGACTGAAGGCAAATCTTGTCTCCCTAAACAGTAGTGGAACATGATTTAAGCCATCGTCCTATCTCCCTAACTAGCAGTGAAATATGCTAAAGATTGTAAATATTGTTTCCCTGGAAATTACAGTAGAACAGGATCAATTACCAATCCTTGTCTCCCTAAAATCCCAGTAGATGAAGCAGATCGAAACACCAATTTCTGTACTTCTGAAGTTGCAGCGGAATAGAGCGAAACTAAAAATCTCATATTTCAAAGTTGCAACTTTGCCTGAGCCCATTTTTACAACCCACTAAAACCCAAACCAAGCAAGGCCCAAATACTTTAAACCCAAGACAAACCTAAAGTCCCAATTAGCCAACCCAAATCAGAAAAAAACCAAAAAAAGAAATAAAAACCATAGTGCGCCGCACCTAGGGCCTTCTGTCTTATGGCCAACGCCCTCTGCCACTGTCAGAGCCTGCCACCGCCTTCACCTGCACCGCCCAAAAGCACTTGCAAAGATTAAATAAGAAAAGACAGAAAGCAAATGAATGTAAAATTTTAGGCTATAAAAGCCGATTGTATTTCTTTGTAAAAAAGGATTTTTTTTTTTTGATTATCAATATAAACAAGAGATAGATTCAAACAAGAGAAAAAAAATAAGAGAATAGCAAGCATAGATTAAACAAAAAGGTAGAGATTAAACATTAAAGAAAACCTCTAATAATCAAGAACAGAAACCGAAAAGAGGTAATTTTTTTTCATTTTCGGAAGTTTTTCTTTTCTTTTTCTCTCCTTTTTCAGCACATATATATATTATATACTATATCATTTAAAAAAAACATAAAAAAATATAAAAAAATCTCACCTGTTCGGGGCTCCGACTGTAGTGCACGGCGACGCCTGTGACGGAGCCCACGACAAAGGCCGGCCTAAACCTCGTCGTCCCTCCTTGGACCTACAGAGAACAAAAGGAGAGGGTCAGTTTTTTTTTTAAAACAGAGAAAGAAAATGAATTTTTTGAGAAAAATTTGGCTTATATAAGCAACACAAAACGACGCCGTTTTGGTCGGCGCCCATAAGCCCCAAAACGACATCGTTTTGAGCCGACCTACGCGACCCGACCCGCTCCAACCTCAGGATCCGTGTGTTTTCTAAAAATATGGAATTTGTTCGCGTAGTCCCTCCGCCTTTGTAGAATTTTGCAATCAAGTTTTTGTTTTTTTTAATTTGGCCCCGAAAGTCTATTTGGTTTTCAATCGAGTCCCTGCCTATGCTGCGCGTTTTGGAAGGAAAGGGTTATTGCCCTTTTTAGTCCTCCATGTAATCCGCACGTTTCAAATAGGCCCTTTCCTCCTTATTTTATTTCGGATTTACCCCAATAATCCGCTTTTAATTCGATTTTAGTCCCTTTTTAATTTTTTAAATTATTTTACTAATAAATTCATTACTTTTAAAATTATTATATGTATCATTATTTATGTTATTATTGTATTTATTATTGTTGGTTAATATTAATTTGTATTGTTATTTTAATATAATTAGATTGTATTTAATAATTGTTTTAAGCATCATTATCAACATTATTTTTCGCTATTTTGTTATTTATCATGTTTATTTTGTTATTATCATTATTATACTCGTTATTATTACTTATCTTATTTCTAATATCATTTCTACATTGTATTCGTTTTGTATACGTTATTATTATTATATTTATTATTTATTATATTTCATATCATTTTCATTTTATTACACTTTTACTATTACTAATATGCTACTACTATCATTAATTAACATATTATTTTCATTTTATTATTATCTATATTATTATTCGACTTTGTTATTATTATTAACTTATTAATATCACTGTGATCAAGATGTCATTCGCATTTCATATCATTATTTTATTATTATTCTTTTCACACATAACATCGTCTTTTCATATTATCATTTGTCAAACTAATCTTTTTCGATGCGTCAGGTTTTTAAAATAACCGATATTTCGTATTAAAGATTCAAGAAAATCGAGCCCTAACTTACTGGGTTTTGATTTTTCTCATTCAATCTGAATAACGAAATATCCCTTCTAAATCGCAGTAGAAGTTTTGAATAAAATACTTGTTCTAGAAAATTAGAAGTGTTGTGCCCTAACTTACTGGCCATGACATCTAGATACTCCGAGATTAGTTTTTTAAAATAAAGGTAATATTCCGTATTTGGAATTTCGAGAAATCGAGCCCTAACTTACTGAGTTCTGATTTCTCATTTGACAAATGACAGAATATCCTCCTCAAACTTAAATCCGAGTTTTAAGGTCAAAAGACAAGCTCAATTTTGGGAATCCAAATTATCGTGCCCTAACTTACTGGGTATGACATTTTATCTCTTCGAAATAAGAGGGTCTTATCATCCATTTTGATTTGTTCAATTTTTTTCAAAAATAAAAGAGGATCGTATTTTCAAATCTTTTCTAATTTTCGATATTAAGACATTAGATAATCAATTAGGTACCAATTTTGAGCGTATCGAGGGTGCTAACCCTTCCTCGTGCGTAACTGACTCTCGAACCCCTTTTTTGAATTTTGTAGCCCGAAATCGTTGCTTTGATAAATCAAATTGTTTATTAAAAAAACTATTTTACGAGGTGACCCGATCACACCTCATCAAAAAGGATTGGTGGTGACTCCCGTTTTTTGTTTTCATTTCCAAAACACAAAGTCGACCCCATTTCTATTTTTACAAAAAAATGGTTACGACAAAGACCATATTGCGTACCATATTTATAATGGCTCTGTTTGTAATGCCCCGGTTTTTCTTTAATTTCGGCTTTTGTAAATTGTGACACTAATGTGTATCTAGTTCAGTGGTTAAGTGTTCTGGGAGTGTTTGAAAGGTCTTAAGTTCAGGTCTCAACTTGGGTAAATTTTGGTATTTTTATGAATAACGCCCAAACTCTGGTCAGTAGGCTTTTAATTAGTTGTTATGAAATTTATGTCAGAATGGGCCTGCTGGTCTAGTGGCTAAGTGGAGTGTAAAGGTTGTTGGAGGTCTGGGGTATAAATCCCTGTACAAGTAGGGGGGATTATTTTTGTTGCTAATGTTGTGTAAGAGTTTGAGTTTTAGTTAACCACTAATGGTGGAGTGTTTGAAGAAGATAATTAAGGAGTTGAGAGGGGAGAGTTATCAGATTCTGATCAGTGTTTCAATTAGGCATTTTCGGCTCTCTCTTCCTCTTCCCTTTTTGCTGCTGTTTTTCGTTCCCATCATCTCCTTTGGGCTGTCGAAATTCTACTATTTTCCCCCTCCCTTATTTTGGTTCTCTTCCCTTTCAACCGTGTCGGGACACACGATCGGTAAGTGGTTTTTCTATAGTTTTAGTGTTATTTTTGATTAAGCGATTAACGAAAGAATCGTTTTACTCACGTTTAGGTACTGCTCGAAGGCTTTAATCGAGTTCTCGTGTTGCAAGACACTACTTCTTGCTCATTAAGATAAGGTTGTCAGTAGGTTTCTGGAAATATCCTGCTCATAACAACTTGGATTAAGTGGCTGAAATTGGGCTTTCAATTGGTGAATATAGGTTTTGGAGTGCTCAGGAGTGGTTACGCGTCGAAATCGAACAAGATGTGTACCCAAAAATATAGAAAATGAGGATTCGGTGAAAGTCGAAAACCTTACTGTCGATGCCACACGGGTGTGTCCTCGCTCGTGTGTTAGGCTGTGTGCAGGACTGTAAGTCACCACACGGCCGTGTGATCGACGAGCCCAGTTGTATGCGAGCGAGGCCTTGTGCGACACACGGGCTCGACAATTGGGCCGTGTGGGCCACACGAATAGGACACATGGGTATGTGAGCCCATTTTTCTGAAAACTCTGTAAGGTTGCACGTGTCGCCCAAGTCGACTGTGGACCCACCGTAGGGTCAGTAAGTAATACTTAGACCCCTAAGTGAATGATCTGTCTATCTGATTTCTGTATTGAGCATGTATGCTAATCTGAATATATGAGTTTAATTGTATAATAGCATGTCATTTTTGTATGTTGCATTGCATCATGGTGGGTTGAATATGATTGGAGGAAGTATCTGAAAGGCTCTTAAGCCTGTTATCTGGCAGCTCAGCTACAAATTTCTAATTATGTGCCGCATTCGGTACAACATTGTGTATAGGGCTGGGTGAGTTGATTTTATCCCCACATGGTGTGTAGGGTTGGACAGAGTTGGTGCGTAGAGGCTGGTAGGTAGGACTCTGTTATCTTCATATTCTGTTTGAAATGGGCCAAGGCCTTGTAATATGTGTGATCTATATCTGAGTGGGCTAAGGTCCACACTGTTTTTGTAATGGGCTCAGACCCGAACTATGAACTTATGTCTGTTTTCTAATATGACTGTGTGTATGTTTTTTGTGGGGCTTACACACTGAGTTTGCGAAAACTCACCCTTTTCTATTTAATCTGTTTAGGTAATCCTCAGCAGTAGACGGATCGATGTGACGGAGGACTTGGCGGTGACCACAGTTTTGGACCTTTAACGGTTTTTCATTTATAGTTCTGATTATATTTGGGAAGTTTTATGTAACATGGCCCTTATGGACTTTTGTTTAAAATTTGGGATTATTATTTTATAAACTGCTAGTAGTAGTATAAGATACGGATTTTCTGAAATAAATAAATGTTTTATAAAAAATACACTAACTCGCAAATTATGTTAAAAGCTTCCGCAACATATAATGTTTTGAAAATGGATAATGAATAATTAAATGACACGTTTTGACAAAAGCCCAAGATATCTACAAATGGTTTTAACATAGTTATGTTTTTCCAAAGCACTATCATATGACGTCGCCAGATTCGACCATAACGTCTAGGCCGGGTTTGTGGTGTTACACTGTTCTTGCGTTCTGCTACTCCGTTTTGTTGCGGCATATATGCAGCTATCAGTTGTCTTTGAATGCCATTGTCATCGCAAAATTTAGTGAATTCATGTGATGTAAATTCTCTTCCACGATCAGTTCGCAAACATTTGATAATCGAATTTGATTCTTTCTCAACACGAACTTTAAAATTTTGAAAAATAATAAAAGCCTCTGCTTTTTTTGTTAGAAAATAGACCCAAGTTTTTCTACTGAAGTCATCAATAAAAGTAATCAGGTACCTTTTTCCACTATTTGAAGCAGGTTTGATTGGTCCACAGATATCAACATAAATTAATTGAAGAATTTGCGCCGCCCTCCAAGTGCTTTTCTTTGGAAATTGTGTTCTGTGTTGCTTTCCCACCATACATTCCTTGCAAAGCTCTGATGAAGACTTGAGTTCCGGTAAGCCATTGACCATCTTCTTCTGCTAAAGTGTTTTTAGACCTTTATAACTCAAATGCCCATATCTGTAATGTCAAAGCTGTTGAACCTTTTCTTCCGTGATTGTGCTAAAACAAGAAGGTAGTGTAGTAACAACATGTAGCTTGAACATTCCATTTGCTACCATATTTGTATCCATGATAAACTCTTTCTTAGAGTGATATACCTTGCATCTATCATGTTGAAATAGAACAACTAGCCCCTTCTCTTGCAACTGCCCCACACTTAGCAAATTATTCTTCAATTCTAGCATATAAAAAACTCCTGTGATGATCTGCACCATTCCATTTACTAGTAATTTTACATTGCCCTTTCTTATTACAGCCAAGCTTGTGTTGTTACCTAACTTCACCATCTCTTGAGTTTCTACATAGTTTGCCTTTTTGCTTGGGCATTCCCATTGAAAATGTCTTAATTTGTGACATTTGTTTCATTCCACAATAGCTTTATCAAGACTTTGTCTGCGTCTTCCCCTTCCTCTTCCTCTGGAACCACCTCAACCTTGACCTCTTGAACCAAACTATTCCCCAGAAGAAATCTTCAACACCTGTGCTTCTTCAGCTAAAGGACTCATGTTGATGCGTTGCTTATGCACCAACAAGCTACTTTGTAATTCATCAATAGTCAAGATGTTTGTGTCTTTAGATTCCTCAATGGAACACAAAACATAGTTAAACTTGGAAGTCATTGATCTCAGAATTTTTTAGATCACTTCAGAATTTGTCTTGTTCTCACAATTTATTTTCATCTTGTTGACTATTGTGAAAGTTCGAGCAAAATATTCATTGACAGATTCACCAGTCTTCATTTCAAGAATCTCAAATTCCTTTCGCAGAGCCTGTGGGTGTGCATGTTTTACTCTTGTTGCACCTTGAAATTTCTGTTTCATAGAATCCCATATAGTTTTGCATGTATCCTTATTAAGGATTGTCTCAAGGACTGAACGATCTAATGCTTGAAATAGATAGTTCTTTGCCTTCAAATCTTTCAACTTTTGATCCTCGACCTATTTCTTCTTTGCCTCTGTTAAGGCTTTTCAAGTACCCCATTTTCTACTATGACCCAATATTCCTTTGATCGCAGAAAGTTTTCCATTAGCATTGGCCAGTGGTCATAGTGTCCATCAAATTTTGGAACAACAGGCTGCACAAATGAACTTTCTGTTGTCATCTTCAATCACCTAAAATATCACATAGAGAGCTATTGCTTCTAAATCAATTAGGTCCCTTGAGGAAGTGCTGATACCAAATGTAAGGTAAAGAGAATTTGAAAAGAATTGAATATCAATTATTGAAGGATGAAATTACTTTTTATAGCCATACATCACAACTGAAAAGAGAAAGAAAAGGAGTTCATGACTCAAAGACTTTAAATAAATCAAACAAATAAATATCACTGACAAAACGGGATTTATTATCCAAACAATCTAAAATAGATTATCAAATCCTAACATCTACACCCGTGATGTATTAATTATTGTATGCATTGTATAAATATTTTTCTTTACACATATCTACAATTTTTTATGAAACATATATATTATATTAAGGTCAATGGATAAGAATCGATTTTATATGTGAAATTGAAATGTTGTGTATGATAAGAGAGGTTTTGGGAGGCAGCAGGAGAATGATCGAGGTTTGAGTTTAGCAATGCTGGTGCTAATGATAATGGTGATGCTATTGAGCACCAACCGACACTGTGCGGCCGACATGGTTAAGAAGAACAAGAGCATCGGCAGCCGGTGGTTCTTAAAATAAGGAGTGCTAGTAGCTTTCAGAAGACATAAAGATGGAGTTGGTGACGGATTCCGAAGCAAGTGCAGCATCCAACTTTGGCAACAGTAAATATAAAACAACCAGATCCCTTGACCCTGCGACCGTAATACTGGCGAGTCTTGCCTTCCTGAGAGTAATTCAGGCAGAAAGGTACCACCAAATTGTACGCCACCGCTATTGATTTGCCACTCACTCATTTTCATGATCATCATCATTGTATGACTTCTACAGAAATCATGAATTTTTTTTTGTTCTACATTTATGTAAAGTAAATGTTCATATTGATAAATGTAAATTGATATTAACTGACACAAATTGATCCTTAATGATTTAAATTACTAATCAATACCACCTACTGCTATTAAATGCCAACAACCCTTATTTATCAAAAAGCAACAACTTGATGTCCACACTTACTTTCTATGGGCATGAAGTGAATTGAATGATAGCAGAAAAGTTGCATGGTCATGGATAGTCTTTTCATAATTGATTGAGGGGTTTGAACTGAAACAGCAACTTGCCATTCAGATGCAATCTTTGGACTATTATTCAACAAGGCAGAACTTTCCAATTTATTGTCACACAAATTTTTTTTTGGGCACATCCCCTTCAATTACAGCTATTTATTCGTGTATTAATTTTTTTTGAATGGACTGGTTTGAGGGCGAAATTGAAAGGGGCGAAATTAAATTGTAAGTTTTATGATATAAAAAATGTAATTTTATTATTTTGGTAGTTTATATTTTTATAAAATTTTAAAAATTAAATTAAATTTTTTATATTTTTAGAGGATCAAAATAAATTCAATCTTTACTAATTAAAAATTTTAAAAATTTAAAGAGAAAAAATTTTATTTTAAGGGACCCGCTTGTAGGCCCTAATTGGTTTGCTAGTCATTTTCTGGACATCACCTTTTCTTTTTTTTCTAAATATCTTATTATAAAATTATGTTTGTAATTTTAGAGATGTAGATTAATTACTTTTGAGCTTCATCTCTATATCTATATTCTATAAATTTTTTATGGAGTTTGGTATTACAAATTAATCAACAGTAAAATATTTAAAATTATTTTTAAATGTGTTTATCATTTAATTTTTAAATAAATTAACTTAAACCATTCCTTAAATAAATATTTTTTCATCTATATCACGACTAAAAATCCTATCACACGCATATAAATGTGGAAATCATAAATTTAGAACATAAATGTGTGTTTAAAATATTATATCATAAATAATGAAATGTATGGTTTAAAACTAATTAATAATAATAACATATGAAATATGTACGATATTAAAATGAAAAATCGATTAAATTGTTTATTACAATATTGTCATCAATCTTGAGTCAGCATTAAGTTAACTTGTGGTGTCAACTCAATCGAATACATTATTAATAAGAAATCTTATCACACGCATATGCATGTGAAAATCATTGATTCAAAAATAACATACAATTATCAGCTGATGGAGGTAATAGAGTGTGCATAATAAAATGAAAATGTATAAATAAATTAAAATAAAGTCTTGATTGAATGGTAAATATAAAGTTTTTCTGTGACATAGGTTCAAATCCTATTATATGCATGTTTTTATTGTTTTTTAAATTAAAAAAATTAAAATACCCTTGAATAATATAATTGTTTTAAATATAGAAGGTCATTTTTGTAATTTCCTAACCGAGTTGGTGTCCGCTTGACTCGAGACACCAACTCAATTAAGGATTTTACTAATAGTATAAGTGAAGATTCCAAAACACAGTTAAACATGAATAAAATATGTAATTAATAATATATAATCTATAAGTCACATAGGGGTGAGCGTTCGGTCGAATTGAGTAAAAAAATTTCGAGTTAATCAAGTAGGCGAGTCGTATTTATCATCCTAACTTAATTTGAAATTTTTTCGAATCAAGTTGAGTGAAATGGAATTCGAGTTGAATCGAATCGAGTAAAATTGTTCGAGTTAAATTTAAAAAAATTAAACATGCCTAATTAAAATATTATTACAAAGATAACTAAATTCATGTTAGAGTACATAAATTTGAAACCATATATATTTTAAAAATTTTAAAGAAAAATAATAGTATACTTTAATATGATAAACTTGAATTATTAATTAACTTATTTAGGTCTCCAAATTATTATTTTGGAAAAATTTTAAAATTTTAAGTTTCTTTATATATTATTTAAATTTTTAGAATTTTATAACTTTTATAGATATTTTGAATTTTTTTTAGAGAGACGGTTTGCTTTCATTTTCAAAATTGATAGGACCAAAAGAGTATTTATATTAATCTGTTATTTAAATTATTTGAGTTATTCAAAATTTAAAATATTTTAATTTATTTTTTGAATCAAATTGAGTGTTTGCACCCCTAAACTAAACGCTAAAAATAACAAATAAATAAAAAAATTCGAAAGTTTGAAAAATAGAAAGAAATTTCTGCAGCTCTAGATTTCTAGAAATGGATGTTTGAATAGTATTTCCTTTGATATTATTGCATTTACAAAACAACATAATACTATAAATCCAAACTCATCAGATTGCAGATAGCTGTCTTTGGTTTTTTTAATCAACCAAATGTGAGAAAGCCATTACAACGAATATAATCCCTCACGCTAAAAAGCACCAGTAAAGTGGTGCCAAAAGCTGAAGTCCTTTTGAGTTTTGACAAGTCTTCCGTGACTCTCATTTGCATTACAGCATTATACCACTGATATTATATGATAGTTTGGCTTTCAATCATTTTCTTAATCTTTTCTTAATCTTTGGTCGTCGGCAGTTTAGTATTTGTATATAAAAAAAGGAACCGTACCATTGTTGTAAATTGACCCCCGGGAAAGAAAACAGAGGAAGATGAAGGGAAAAGAGAGAACGTTGTATGAAATTTCAAAGCAATACACTACTTAAAGACTTCATAATTTCTTTCTAGCTTCCTTCATCTCTGATCCCTTTCTTCGTATCTGTCTCTCTGTTTTCCCTCCGTAGCAATGGAGTTTACTAGTTTCTGCCTTCAAAGCCTGTTATTTCTCATGTTTCCATGTTTCTTCTTCTTCTTCATTGGATACCTTTCTGTCCCTGTTGCCGCTTACAACCCCATCGAGAACATCACAATCGACTGTGGTTCTTCCACTGGCGGTCAATCTACCGATGGCCGTCCTTGGGACGGAGATGTCAACGGAAAATTCACCCCTTTAGAGCAACAAAGCAATAACAACAAATCATCCGTGCCTTCAACAGCACCTATACAGAACTCAGTCGAGCAGGTCCCCTTCATCACAGCCCGTCTTTCTCGCTCTGAATTCACCTACTCCATTCCCTTAACCGCCGGTCAAAAGTTCATTCGCCTCTACTTCTACCCGACAACATATCCAGGCTTTGACGACCCTTATAAAGCTTTCTTCTCTGTCAAAGAAGGTCCCTATACCCTTCTCAAGAATTTCAGTGCTTTACTCCATGCGCAACGCCAAGTTACTCTGATCAAAGAATTTTGTGTAAACGTTGATGGAAGTCAAAGGCTAAATTTAACCTTCACCCCAAGCCCTGATATCTCTGATTCTTTTGCTTTTATCAATGGAATTGAAGTTGTTTCCATGCCCACCAATCTATATTATACAGCAGGTAGTGAAGATGAGGTTCCTTTTCTAGGCCAGGCTGAGGGACGCTCCTATTTCCTAGAAAACAACACTGCCCTTGAGAAAGTGTACCGACTCAACGTTGGTGGGAACCAAATCTCTCCGGGAAGCGACACTGGAATGTTCCGGAGCTGGTCAAGTGACGACGACTATTTGACAATAGCGAATCCAAGCGCTCTTCCCGTTAATAGCACTGTTAATCTCACCTTCAGCACTATACCATCGTTCTCGGCTCCAAGGGATGTTTATGTCACTGCCAGAACCATGGGACAGAACAAGACTGAGAATGATAAGTACAATCTGACATGGGAGTTTCCTGTTGATTCTGGGTTCAATTACTATGTAAGGTTACATTTCTGCGAGTTCCAGATAGAGATAACGAAACCAGGTGACAGAGTCTTTGAGATCTTCTTGGCTAATTTAACAGCAACAACTCAAGCAGATGTTTTAACCTGGAGTACCGGGAATGGGTTTCCAGTGTATAGGGATTATGTTGTGGCAATAGGAAGAAACGGAAATCAAAAGCAACAAAAGCTCTCAGTTGCTTTGCATCCTGCCCCGGCATGGAGGACTCTTTACTCTGATGCCATCTTGAATGGGCTAGAAATCTTCAAATTGAGCAATGGTGTTGATCTTTCCGGACCTAATCCGGACCCCATCCGGTTAAGCCCTCCAGGGAATTCACCACCGGTACCAACCAAGTCCAACAACACCAGAAAAACAATAATTGGTATCGTGGTTGGTGTAATTGCGAGCTTGGTTGTTCTCTCTCTCATTTGTTTCTTGATTTTCCGGCGAAAGAGGAGAGTCAAAGATTCAGGTTCCAATGACGGAGCTTCATGGTGGAGCCAATTTTCCTTTACAACGAAAACCACCAAATCAACAAAGTCGACCAAGTCCCGTGGCTCATCTCTACCTTCCGATCTCTGCCGCTACTTTTCCCTGACTGAGATCAAAGGGGCAACCAACAACTTCGACAGTGTTTTCATTATCGGGGTTGGCGGTTTCGGTAATGTATACAAAGGGTTCATCGATGGTGGGGCTACCCCTGTTGCAATCAAACGGTTGAATCCCGAGTCTCAACAAGGGGCTCATGAGTTCAAGACCGAGATCGAGATGCTCTCGCAGCTACGCCACCTCCATTTGGTGTCGTTAATCGGATACTGCAACGACGAAGGCGAGATGATACTTGTGTACGATTACATGGCTCATGGCACACTTCGTGATCATCTTTACAACACTGAAAACGCTCCTCTCGCATGGAAACAACGTCTACAGATTTGTATTGGTGCCGCTCGTGGGTTGCATTATCTTCACTCGGGTGCAAAACACATCATCATTCATCGAGACGTGAAGACAACGAACATCTTGTTGGATGAGAAGTGGGTGGCTAAAGTTTCGGATTTTGGGTTGTCTAGAATAGGCCCTACCAACGTGTCCAAGGCACATGTTAGCACAGTGGTGAAAGGTAGCTTTGGGTATTTAGACCCGGAGTATTATCGTCGTCAACAATTGACGGAAAAATCTGACGTATATTCATTTGGTGTGGTACTATGTGAAATACTATGTGCGAGGCCACCAATTAGTCGAACGGTCGAGAAGGCACAGATAAGCTTAGCAGCATGGGCTCAACAATGCCATCGAAGAGGAACTCTTTACAAAATCATTGATCCATTTTTGAGGGGTAAGATTGCACCCGAGTGTTTGAAAAAATTCGCTGAAGTGACAATGAGTTGTTTGCTGGACGAAGGAATCGAAAGGCCATCGATGGGCGATGTGGTGTGGGGACTTGAGTTCGCACTACAACTGCAAGAAAGTGGTGAGGCCAAGCTTAAATCTGTTAATGGTGGGGCTGCCACTGAAGCAGACATTGATGAGGAGGCCCCCTTTAAAAGCCAAAGCCTTGAATTGGAAGATGACAGTGGGGACGTTTTCAGTAGCCTCGGCGATCATGTCCTCAACTCCAAGAGCACTAGCACTTTCAGTTTGACGACAAGTGATGATCAAAGTTTTGCCAGCAAGGATTCCGAGAGACTCTTGTCTAAGGCAGTATTTTCCGAGATTAGAAATCCGGAAGGACGATGATCAATCATTTGATCTCAGATCTGTTGATACAGTAGTAGATTGTTAGTTTCAAGTTGCAAGTCAAAACCATGGCAACTTCAACAATGAAAAAAGAATACCCTTGAAGCTGGAAGTGATGACCAAGTAAATGGTCGTATTTAAGTATTTGTATGGTAGCTTCCTTAAATATATTTGATTTTAAGTTAGGTATGCTGTACCTCATATGAATTACTTAATGCCTTTGACCAGCTTTTATCATTTAATAACGGTGTTATTAAATGATTTTTTCTACAATTAATTAATAATTATCTCTATTTTACAATTCCTAAAATAATTTAATATAGGCGAAATTATTTGGTAGACTTGTGTAAAGTTTTTAGACTTCACAAGTAAGTTTAGAGTTCACAAGTAAGTTTTTATATCGTGTTATCTAATCATTACAATTATGATTAAATGGTTAGATTTGTAAAATAAATCTAAAATAAAACTTAATAAATCAGGATCTATCATGTCAAATCATCAAGAATAAATCAAGAATAAAACTAAATGCAAAAGCGTACCTGAATCCATGAATTTCTTGAAGTTTTGCCGGATCTTGAGGATTTGATCTTCCAAATTAACACACAAGAAATTCAAAAGAATATATGCTCTCTCTTTCCTAATGACGGGATATTAGAAAAGATATTTTGTGTGTAATTTGGGGACCATAACCTTAGTATTTATAACCTTAATTAGCCCATCATTAATTAGAATTTGATTAGAAGAGTATCTACACATATTTATCCCATACTTTATTTAATAATTAAAAGCCCAATAGAATTCTAACCAAATTAGATCACTTTTAATTTGGGCTAACCTATCATGTAGTAGATAATAACATGTAATTATCCTTATTATATATGTGATGTCCAAATTTTCCAACAATCTCCCACTTGGACCACATATATATACTAATTACTTTATAATTACATGTCATTATATAACCTTATGAGCTCAAAATTTTATTATCATATCCAAAAGGTATTCTGAATAATCTCGTCCATTAATTAAGTTAACATTGAACCAAGGCGACTTTCGTTACATATATCGTAACTAAATCCATCCATGATCACGTATATTAACACAACCAAATGACACAGATAAGTATGGATGTGTAGCATGGAAATTACATGCAATATGATCTAAACATGTCTATTTCCAACTGGTCCTCTTTAAACTAAACTGAGGTCAGCTTCAAAACAATAAACTGAGTGAATAAACTGAATACTTCATTTCTGATCAGAAAGTAACCAAATGCATAAATGTCTGAAAACAAATAAAATATAAACTCCCACTAAGTCATGATATCCTCAAACAATATAACACCCATGTGAGCAGTGTGCTCATGAAAGACCTTGGGTGGTAGACCTTTTGTGAGCGGATCCGCTATTATGGAGTTTGTCCCAATGTGCTCTATGGATATTTGACCATTTTACACTCTTTCTTTTACAACTAGGAACTTTATGTCAATATGCTTTGACTTAGATGAACTCCTATTGCTATTGGAATACAGTACTGCTGACTTATTGTCACAAAATAATTTGAGGGGTCTTTCTACATTCTCCAAAATACGCAGCCCTGTGACAAAGTTCCGCAACCATATTCCAAGGTTTGATGCCTCAAAGCATGCTACAAACTCTACTGCCATAGTGGATGAAGCTACAAGTGTCTGTTTGACACTTTTCCAAGATATAGCTCCTCCAGCTAACAGGTAAACATAGCCTGATGTAGATTTCCTACTATCTTGGCATCCAGTAAAATCAGAATCAGAATACCCAATGACCTCCAAAAGATCTGATCTCTTATAAGTAAACATGTAACTTTTTGTTCTCTGAAGATATCTCATAACCCTTTTGGCTGCTATCCAATGGTCTATTCCAAGGTTGCTTAAATATCTGCCTAACATCCCAACAATGTACGCAATGTCCGGACGTGTACAAACTTGAGCATACATTAAACTCCCAACAGCTGATGCATAGGGAATCTTTTGCATTTCCTGAATTTCAATGTTACTTTTAGGGCATTGAGTAAGACTAAATTTGTCTTCTTTTAGCGACAGGGGTGTCAACTGGTCTACAATTCTACATGCCAAACCTTTTGAGTACTTTATCGATATAGTTCTTTTGTGATAATCCAAGAATACCTCGAGATCGATCTCGATGCATCTGAATTCCTAAAATAAAAGAGGCGTACCTGAATCCATGAATTTATTTAAAACTTTATTTAAAACTTTAAAATTGTATTTAAAGAATCAAAACCCAAAAATTTATCACGAACATCAAAAATTTAACATAATATATAATTAAAATATCAAATCCATAAAATTAAAAAAGAAAAACGAATCAATTCATTCTCAATGATTCAACATGACAAAGCTCGGATGTCACTTGTTAGATTTGTAAAATAAATCTGAAATAAAACTTAATAAACCAGGATCTATCATGTCAAATCATCAAGAATAAATCAAGAATAAAACTAAATGCGGAAGCGTACCTGAATCCATGAATTTCTTGAAGTTTTGCCGGATCTTGGAGATTTGATCTTCCAAATTAGCACACAAGAAATTCAAAGATTATATGCTCTCTCTTTCCTAATGATGGGATATTAGAAAAGATATCTTGTGTGTAATTTGGGGACCATAATCCTAATATTTATAACCTTGGCATATTAGTTCTAATCAAATTCTAATTAGCCCATTATTAGTTAGAATTTGATTAGAAGAGTATCTACACATATTTATTCCATACTTTATTTAATAATTAAAACCCAATAGAATTCTAACCAAATTAGATCACTTTTAATTTAGGCTAAGCTATCATGATAATAGATAATAACATGTAATTATTCTTATTATATATGTGATGTCCAAAATTTCCAACAATGAAAACTTCCAATTTTCTTAATTTTGGTATTTAAATTAATTATTCTAACAATTTAATTGTCAAATCAAACCCATGAATAATTGACTATTTTTGTTATCAGTTATATTCTACTAATTTACCAATGATTTAATCCTACTATCAGTCATAATGCAATAGCATTTTACAAATATTAATATTTGTAATTACGAAATTTACTATCAAGTTTTTCTATTATATTTGCTATTAATCGCAAATTATGAAAATTTTGCAATTTAACTATCTAATATTTATAAGTTAGCTTGGAAAATTAATACAATTTTAAATCTAAACTGATGTACAAAAATAATAGTAATATTTGTAAATTTATAAAATTTTTAATAGCTTATGTAAAATTTGGCATTTTTAATGATGAATTTACAATTATTATTGTATCCATCATAATTTGTTACTCTGTTATGAATTATGAATTACTATATCATCTATTATTTACTATAATTTTATTAATAATTTTAATTATTTTGTTAATATGTTAGTCATTTATTAAATATTTTCATTTAAAATTATTTAACACATTAACTGAGTCATGAAGTGATTTCAAAAGTTACAAATTCCCCAACAGTACTTGGTTTCTTCTATATAAATAAACCAGGCCCATCCCCTCTCAACTGCTCCATTCGTTTGGGCCTCAGCTAGGGCCGTGGGATTGAAGGGTTCGTTAATACATCAACAGTTGGTTTCTTCTATATAAAATCCTCAAATTGGTAATCAAAATTTTCATTCCTCTAATGTGTAAGTTTTGAGCAAAAAGCATATTTAAACCTTTTGTATATATAATATTTGAAAAGTGTCGATAAAACCAAAACAGTAACCCAAAATATCTTTGTATCAACATGCAGAAATATCAAAAGGAAAATGGTACACAGCTGCTTTGTTTTGAATCCCAACATCCATTTGTTTAATGTATGACTATTATAAAATTATGGTTAAATTTTGTAATTAATCTCTGTATTATGTGTAATTGTGAATTTAGTTCTTATGCTTTAATTTGGTTAATTTTAGTCTTTATATATTTTATTTTTAAAATTTTAGTCTTAACCAAATGGTAAAAGTCAAATTCTATTATTTCCAAAAGTTGATACTACAAATGTCTTATCATATGTGTAATGCCATGTTAACTTGTTATTTGAATATATTACTCACAAAAAAGTCAGTTACTGAATTTAACAATCGTTGTTTGCATCAAGATTGTAATTTCAAATTTTGAAAAGTATAGGGACTAAGAATGATCCAATTGAAGAATATGAACTAAATTTACAACTTTACACATTCCAAAGGACTAATAGCATAATTTAATCAAATAAATTTAACTCTACCTTTTGGACCAGGATTGAATTTTCAATATTCAATAAGTATAGGGGTTAAAATTGACTAATTCAAAAAGTACATAGACTAGAATTGATCAAATTGAAGTATAGGGATTAAATCCACAACTTACACAAAGTATAGGGGCTACTAATAGAATTTGACCTAAAATTATAATTTTACATACTTTTATAATTTTTTATAATTAATATTTTAACAATTTTATCATTATATTAATATAAATAATCTTTTATGAATTTGAATAAATTAAAATGTTTTGAATAAATTAAAAATGTTTAACTATGTGCTCAATATAAAAATTATTCAACCGTAAAATATATTGATATAAGTGTTTTCAAATAATACAACAAAGATATTGAATTGATTTAAATCAATTCAATATTGAAACTTTGCACATATGATTAGCACAATTATATTATTAAATCTAAATCTAACGGTTGAACTAATAATTATTTTAGTATGACCAAAATATCTTTTATGCTTATTTTACGATTCATAAAGATTAATTCTTTTGGGGTTCGTGGTTACTCTTCCTAATAATATCACCTCCTAAGCTTGAACTTGAGTCCTCTCTATGAGAATGCTATGTATTTTACCATTGCACCTAACATTGGTTAATTGATAAAATATTAATTATATTGCAAGTGAAACTTTTTGTAATTTTCCATTAATGTGTTGTATATTTATATTGTATTTAAAGGGTTTATTGAGTTGACGTCACCCTTCAATCGGATCCCAACTAAGTTGAGCAATTATAAAAAATTCTTCCTTTTATAAAATAATAACTAAATTTGAACTCACTTGAGCAGTTATCAAAAACTCTTTCTTTATAAAATAATGAACATAATTGTGAGTATATTTTATCATTTTAAATCATGTGAAAAATTAGAAAAATGCGTTTGATAGAATTCGAATCCAAAGTATTATAACTTTTAGTGTAATATCATGAGGAAAACCTTATTTCTTACATATGTATTACAATGGGTAATTTACCAGAAAATGCCCTTTTTTTTCAAAATTTACGGAAAAGGACTTGATAATTAATTATTTACTGGAAAGGGTCATTTTTCCCGAAAACGCGTCCACGTCAGCGCGTTTTCAGGGGATGCAGCAGGAAAGCGCGTCCACGAGGGAGCGCTTTGTACCACATCAGCCAAAATCGCGTCCTTGAGGGCGCGCTTTGCTGATGTGGCAAAAACGCTCTCTCAGGGACGAGTTTTTGCCCGTTCCAATAGTCACTTTTTTTTTACCGTTGGGCCTCCAATGGTAAAAAAAAAACTATAAAACCCCCCCACCCTTTCATTTTTTTAACACAAAGGTCCTTACTCATTTTTCTCTCAAATTTCTCTCAACTTTCTCTCAAATTCCTTTCAAATTTCTCTCAAATTCCTTTAAAGTTCCTCTAAAATTTCACAATAGTCCCTTAATTTTTACAAAAAAGCCCTGTTTAAAAGTTTTTTTAAATATTTTTTTGTTAAATTTAAAAATATTCGATCATATTAGCAATGGTCAAGAATTAATTCGTCTCAACAATAAACACATCTCCGTCAATCAAATGACAATGGTAAGTTATAATTTTAATTTTTCAATATTATTTAATATTTTTTAGGTTTATACAATTTTAATTAATTTTTATTTTATAATTTTTTAAACAGTCTGTAGATCGGGTGTTGCAATGCTATATTCGCAATATGCCTGGTATGCCATCGCCGTTGATCGAGAATTACTTATGACAAGTGGGTTTTTGGCACGTGGCCACGATAGGCTGGGGGTGCAAGTTGGACTCGAAGCTAATCAGTGCGTTGATAGAGAGGTGGAGACCTGAGACACACATTTCCATCTTCCATGCGGAGAGTGTACTATCACTCTGGAAGACGTGCATTTGCAATTGGGATTACCGGTGGATGGGTACGTAGTGACCGGGTCCGCAACTTCTGATGATTGGGCAGCCGTATGCTACGAGCTTTTGGGTGCTATTCTGGATAACATTTACGAAGGTCGGATCGAGATAGGTTGGTCATGAGACACATTCCCGGAGTCGGATAATGATTCGACCGAAATAGAAAGAATACGATTTTCTCGGGCATACATTCTTGAGATGATTGGAGGCTATCTGATGCCAGACTTGTCACGAAACCTCATACATCTGAGGTGGCTGTTGAAACTCGTTGATTTTAGAGCAGCCGGTGAATTGAGTTGGGGGTCTGCCGGTGAAAATTGGAGGTTGCTTATCATTACTGCAATCATGGGCACAATTTCGATTTCCATTTTTACGTCCTCGAGTCGACCACCCATATACATTCCCACTCATAACGAGGTAAATTTAATATTAGATTTTACAATTATTACGTAGATTTAAAATATAATTGTATGCTAAAAATTTTATTAATTAGGTGAAACCATTCGGCGAGTTATGTTGGAATACCTACATCGCTTGAAGATATACGGCTTCTATTAGAGCAACGGTCGGAAGCACAAGTAAGTATTAAATAAAATATATTTTTTCATAATAAAATAGTCGTTTCATATTTAGTATTTAGTATTGGGTATTTAGTATTTAGTATATAACTAATATTTTTATCATGTTAATATAGTTTAAATGGACACCATACGAGGATCCATCAATTCAGGCAGTAATTTCGGATGAGTTCTTTCAAAATCTGAACATTTGGCATGTGAAGGTCCCATTGATCAACTATGAAACCGTGGAGATGCACCAGTCAGATCGGGTTCTGCGTCAATTTGGATTCCGACAACTGATTCCCGTGGCACCTGAGGTGCTCGATGATGTGTAACACCCCGAACCCGGCCCAAACACTACGACCAAATTTGGTATGTTATAGAAGAAAACCTTTTGGAAAATCCCTGTTTAGCCGATTTAATTTAAAGTAAAATGATACTGTCTTGTTTAAAACTATTGAGGTGCATGAAGAAAACAATACTTAACTTAGTGGTTAAAAATTTATCAAGTCAGATGGTTACCGATATCAAATGTACCTGATGGCACAATAAAACATTTACGTTTGAATTTAAGAAAACGTGTGTACCCATTTTAAAGTCACTAAGTAGTTTAAACAAATTATCCAAAACATGTAAAATAATCAAAGTAAAATCTTAGGAGGCCTTATTACAACTTGAACAAATAAAACCGACAATAAAATAAAAATAAATCAAAATTCATTTAATCCACATTTTCACTGCATGGCCACCTCGAGTCCATCCGGCTCCTCATCCGCGATCTATGAGTCACCTGAAAAAGTTAAAGGAGAAGGTGAGTCACCAAGACTCAATGTGTAACCCTTCCCCCGGTTTAATGCAACATCATACACAAATTATAACTAAGTTAACATGCACTAAGTTTAACATGCACCCAACCTAGCCATCCAAAACACCTTTCTCTACCCCGTGTGGTACCAAACCACTGGTGGTGCTAAACCACTGGTGACTCAAAGTCACGATATCCATCAATATTGTGGTGCCAAACCACTGGTGGTGCCAAACCACGGTGACCAAGTCACATAAAGTAAGTTGTGGGGCCAACCCGTGTGATACCAAATCATGGCGACGATCCCATAATATCAACGTGGGGCCAACCCACGTGGTGCTAAGCCACGGGACAAGACGCTATGAGGTGCCAAACCTCGGTGACCGTAGTCACGAAATGTGGTACCAAACCACTGGTGTCCGTAGACACGGATATCACTTCCCCCTCCACTCGTTTAACCCACATCAATCAATGATATGCATTTAACAGAAATCATGCCATCATGTTTATTTAACAACATACACTGAATTTATCATCAGTCACATATCTATATGCCACATATACCAAATATGTCATGCTTCCCAAAAGCATCATAAAGAAAGCTCATAACAACAAGGACTTACCTAAATCCTTGCTTATACCTTTATGGCATTAAATCCAAATCTACACCAATCTAGTTTAGCATACACAATGTATTTAGCACAGTTATTAGTTATAAAGTGTGTATGTACACACCTGTTACCAATGATAGTCCTAAATCCTCAAGAGTCAATCGCCACACTAGGTATCCTTGCTCCTATATTCGCCAAACATAGGGTTAGTGTTATAGACCATTCGGCCAAACCCAAAATAATACCAAAGGGTTACACACGAACCCGAAACTTTACCTACATGTCCTTTGAACACTAACCACCTCACGATATGTAAATCTGTTTCACTTTCCTACAATCGGCAACCATCCATATTAATAGCCTTCGGCTTTTCGATCACTAAAAATATAGTCTATTAAAGTAGATCCTTACCACCACTTACCAAGATTACTTGCTAACAAATGGAGGCTCAGTTCGAATACTTCAAAATCCCGGAGTCCCTAGGTGAAATCGGTTTCAAAAGAAAGATTAGCCAAACTCTCAACAAATGCCGGATTTCGGCTTTCCATTTATCCAAGTCGACAGAGAATCAAGAAAAACAGAATAAAAGGCATTCGGCCTTGTACACTTACCCACCTTTACAAACCGATTAGAGGAAATTCTAGAAGAGATCACCTTTGCTTTGATGTTCGGCCAAAACTACACCAAATAGGGAGAAGGGGATTCAACTATGGTTGATTAAAATAACATTCAAGGTTTGACTTTGAGTGAAATAGAGGAAGAGAAAGAAGTGAAATAGGAGTTTCGGCCAAAAGGTTTGAGAAGAGGAAAGAAAGGTATGAGGGGAGAGTATTTTCGGTTTAGCACAAATGAAAGAAAAGAGAGGGATAAGAGAGTAGGTGATTCGGCCAAGGGTCAAAAAGAAGAAAAGATGAAGATGGCAATGGGGTTTCGGTTTTAAGAGAGGGTGAAAAAGAAAGAAAAAAAGATGAAATGCTAGTCGAATTTGTTAAGTAATTCACTAAGAAAATTCGCCGCCCCCCTACATAGCTCCCTTGTTGTCCACTCCTCTCTGTGGAGTTCAAATTTCGGCCAACACCTTGAATCACTCTTGGCCAATAGTTTAAAATTATTTCAAAAGAATTTGAATTAAACAAATGCCTACTTTTCCTCCTTGCCACCCTTTTAAAATTAATCATATAAAATCCAATTAAAATCATTATTATCCTTATTATCCTGAAATCAAAATTGAGCATTTCTCTCTCTCTTGCCGTCCAAAATAAAGAGCAAAAAGGGGAATTTCGTAACTCGAACTTAGGCTCCCCTTGCTCCTCTTGTGGCGTCAATTCCAGCTCCTAAGTGGCCTCCATTTTGCCACTTTTCCAAGGCCTTTTTAGTGTCTAATATTCCCTCATTTAACTTGTAACCCTTGCTTACTAAGGCTCCCTATCTTTAAAGCTTACAAATGAATTTTTCTACCATTTCGAGCCTACTCAAGATCCATGACTAAGTCCTATTACTCCACGAATAACACCACAGCAATTCAATCACAAGCAAAACAATTTAATCACAAATAACCCCTATTTTAGGATGTTACAGTTCTACCCCCTTAAAAAGTAATTTCGTCCTCGAAATTACTTACTAACAAATAATCGTACATCCTAACTCACCGTACTAAGCTTATGCTGCGCACTCTGATCTTAATAAAACTATCTTACTTCCTAGGCACAATCTCTAAGTTCACAACCAAGGTTTCAAGCACTTCCCCAACAAAACAAGAAAATTCTACAATAATCAAAGCAATTAAGGGTATTCCAGAAATAAGGAATGTACCGTTGTCACATCCGCACATCTTCCTCCTCGCGATGACCAACCTGCATAAACCAACCTTGGTTGCCTCCCTCTGCACCTTCAAAGACCTCTACCACGCCTGCTACCATTTCCATTACCCCTAGCTGCACCTCGACCACTCTGTGGCTGTTGGTTATCCCTCCTATTCGGTGCACGATCCTGACCCTCTGATCTTAGTCTAGCTGCCTTTTTCGGACAGTCTCTAACGCGATGCTCCAAGGACCCACACTCGAAGCATCCCCGATTACCATTCCAACACTCCCCCGTGTGAGACTTGCCACACCTGGCACACCATGGCAGCCATTGAGGATTAGCAGCAGCAGCATGCTTAGCAGCTTGATCCGACCCACCAAACCTTGTCCTCTTCGGCTGATTACCAGAGAACCTTGAGGATTCAGAGCTCCTCTTATTCCAATTCCTATCCTGATCACACCTAACTGACTGCCTTACCCCTTCAGCAACCTTCGATTTCTCCACTAAGACCGCGAACTCCCGTTCCTGTTGTGGAGCTATCATCATTCTCACTCATCTCTAAGCCCATCCTCAAATCTAACACAGCGCTCATGCTCGGTACCCACAATACCACGAGCATACCTACTCAACCGGAGAAATTCGGCCTCATACTCCGCCACCGTCTTATTGCCTTGAACCAGATTCAAGAAGGCCTTCCGCTGTGCATCCACGTAGCTAGTTCCGATATACTTCTTTTGATAGGCATCTCTGAAGAATTCCCAGGTGAGATTTTCTGCCACCGATCCATCCCTTACAGTGAGCCACCACTGATATGACTCATCCCGAAGTAGAGAAATTATACCCTTTAACTTCTCCTCAGCTGTGAAATCCAGGTCATCCATGATCCTTTCTGTTGCTTCCAACCAGTACTCCGCCGCACTAGGTGCCACTCCGAAAACTCCTCTAAACACCTCTGCTCCGTTAGCCCGGAGTTGTTCAACCACATATTTACAGGTTCCTGCACCCGCGTCAGCCTCAGCAACTCGTTCCAATACCCGTAATACAGCTTGAGATACGACGTCGTTATCACCCGTCTAGTCTTGGAACTCAGTTTTCGCCGCCGGCAGATCCGGCATCTCATTTCCAGACCTATGTCCGGACCCTGCTGGCTCAGACAAGGCCATCCTACCCCTACCACGGCCATGCGACGGACGTCCACGACCTCTTGAACTCATTCTAACGATTATATTTATCTGTTTAAGAATTTTATGCATTAGTACCTTGTTTCACTTGATTATCCGCGAAGAAATTTTATGATGAGAGTTTAATAGAGATTCTTTTGATCAATCAAAGTTTTAAGTCCTCTATCCTAGTTCATACAGGAAAGCACATCCATTCCTAATACCTTTCATACACACTCACTCTTTCGGGCATTTCGTCTGCTTTCTATCCTGTGGGTATTTTCGTCATTTTCCTCTGAGGGTATTTTCGTAATAACCGGAGAAATTTTAAAACTTTAATAAATCAGTATGCTTTGAAATTTGAAATTTCCAAACCTGGAGGGTATTCGAAAATTTGTCAAATTAAAGGTACTGCGTAATTTTAGAATCCGAGGGTATTTTGGTAATTTTGTCAATCAGGGGTAATTTTGTAAATTTCCAAAGTCAGGGTATTATTTTGAAATACAGAATTTTGGATACTTTTGCAAAGTAAGAGAATTTTATTGAAATCGAGATAGTACGGTAATTTTAGAAACCAAGGGCATTTTCGTAATTTTGCCACTAGGGGCATTTTGGTAATTTTGGTAAGTCGAAAATATTTTGAAAATTTTCCAAAAATAGATTTTTCGCTACTATTAAAAAGAGATGCTCTAATGATTTTAAACTAGAGTTTCTATAAAACATGGCTAATCCCTTTCGGGTTTTACTCAAGATGTTTAGCTTTATGACCGAGTCCTCTTGGTTAGGGTGAACCGAAGCTACGCACTAGGTAGGATTCTGCCAAGAGGAGGTGAGTCACGAGGACGCTTAAATACCAGCTCTTCGGATCCAATCCTAGACATGCATGTGGGTTACCACACCCTAACTCGCGACTTAATCATAGGTTTGTTTAATTAGGCATTTAAAGTCTTATGTATTTTGTTGGGGTAAACTAGTCCTATGGTTCAAACACCTATCATATTATCTACGTTCCATACCTACCCTTCTACGATAATAATTCATACAAGATTAGAAGTACTTACAGGCGGATTGGTGCCGAGACTCGGTGCATGTCTTTTCCACAACCAAAAATATTTCACAAAGGCCTCATAAAACATTTTGGGCCTTGGGCCCCCTACAGCCGAGCTTTAAACTGGGCTCTGATACCAATTTTGTAACACCCCGAACTCGTCCCAAACACTACGACCAAATTCGGTATGTTACAGAAGAAAACCTTTTGGAAAATCCCTGTTTAGCCGATTTAATTTAAAGTAAAATGATACTGTCTTGTTTAAAACTATTGAGGTGCATGAAGAAAACAATACTTAACTTAGTGGTTAAAAATTTATCAAGTCAAATGGTTACCGATATCAAATGTACCCGATGGCACAATAAAACATTTACGTTTGAATTTAAGAAAACGTGTGTACCCATTTTAAAGTCACTAAGTAGTTTAAACAAATTATCCAAAACATGTAAAATAATCAAAGTAAAATCTTAGGAGGCCTTATTACAACTTGAACAAATAAAACCGACAATAAAATAAAAATAGCTCAAAATTCATTTAATCCACATTTTCACTGCATGGCCACCTCGAGTCCATCCGGCTCCTCATCCGCGATCTACGAGTCACCGAAAAGTTAAAGGAGAAGGTGAGTCACCAAGACTCAATGTGTAACCCTTCCCGGTTTAATGCAACATCATACACAAATTATAACTAAGTTAACATGCACTAAGTTTAACATGCACCCAACCTAGCCATCCAAAACACCTTTCTCTATCCCGTGGTACCAAACCACCGGTGGTGCTAAACCACCGGTGACTCAAAGTCACGATATCCATCAATATTGTGGTGCCAAACCACTGGTGGTGCCAAACCACTGGTGACCCGAAGTCACATAAAGTAAGTTGTGGGGCCAACCCACGTGTGATACCAAATCACTGGCGACGATCCCATAATATCAACTGTGGGGCCAACCCACTGTGGTGCTAAGCCACTGGGACAAGACGCTATGAGGTGCCAAACCTCTGGTGACCGTAGTCACGAAATGTGGTACCAAACCACGGTGTCCGTTAGACACGGATATCACTTCCCCTCCACCCGTTTAACCCACATCAATCAATGATATGCATTTAACAGAAATCATGCCAACATGTTTATTTAACAACATACACCGAATTTATCATCAATCACATATCTATATGCCACATATACCAAATATGTCATACTTCCCAAAAGCATCATAAAGAAAGCTCATAACAACAAGGACTTACCTGAATCCTTGCTTATACCTTTATGGTATTAAATCCAAATCTACACCAATCCAGTTTAGCATACACAATGTATTTAGCACAGTTATTAGTTATAAAGTGTGTATGTACACACCTGTTACCAATGATAGTCCTAAATCCCTGAAGAGTCAATCGGCCACACTAGGAATCCTTGCTCCTATATTCGGCCAAACATAAGGTTAGTGTTATAGACCATTCGGCCAAACCCAAAATAATACCAAAGGGTTACACACGAACCCGAAACTTTACCTACATGTCCTTTGAACAACCACCTCATGATATGTAAATCTGTTTCACTTCCCTACAATCGGCAACCATCCATATTAATAGCCTTCGGCTTTTCGATCACTAAAAATATAGTCTATTAACGTAGATCCTTACCACCACTTACCAAGATTACTTGCTAACAAATGGAGGCTTGGTTCGAATACTTCAAAATCCCGGAGTCCCTAGGTGAAATCGGTTTCAAAAGAAAGATTAGCCAAACTCTCAACAAATGCCAGATTTCGGCTTTCCATTTATCCAAGTCGACAGAGAATCAAGAAAAACAGAATAAAAGGCATTCAGCCTTGGACACTTACCCACCTTTACAAATCGATTAGAGGAAATTCTAGAAGAGATCACCTTTGCTTTGATGTTCGGCCAAAACTACACCAAATAGGGAGAAGGGGATTCGGCTATGGTTGATTAAAATAACATTCAAGGTTCGACTTTGAGTGAAAAAGAGGAAGAGAAAGAAGTGAAATAGGAGTTTCGGCCAAAAGGTTTAAGAAGAGGAAAGAAAGGTACGAGGGGAGAGTATTTTCGGTTTAGCACAAATGGAAGAAAAGAGAGGGATAAGAGAGTAGGTGATTCGTCCAAGGGTCAAAAAGAAGAAAAGATGAAGATGGCAATGGGGTTTCGATTTTGAGAGAGGGTGAAAAAGAAAGAAAAAGAGATGAAATGTTGGCCGAATTTGTTAAGTAATTCACTAAGAAAATTCGGCCTCCCCCTACATAGCTCCCTCTTGTCCACTCCTCTTCGTGGAGTTCAAATTTGACCAACACCTTGAATCACTCTTGGCCAATAGTTTAAAATTATTTCAAAAGAATTTGAATTAAACAAATGCCTACTTTTCCTCCTTGCCACCCTTTTAAAATTAATCAAATAAAATCCAATTAAAATCATTATTATCCTTATTATCCCGAAATCAAAATTGAGCATCTCTCTCTCTCTTGTCAGTCAAAATAAAGAGCAAAAGGGAATTTTGCAACTCGAACCTAGGCTCCCCTTGCTCCTCTTGTGGCGTCAATTCCAGCTCCTAAGTGGCCTCCCTTTTGCCACTTTTCCAAGGCCTTTTTAGTGTCTAATATTCCCTCATTTAACTTGTAACCCTTGCTTACTAAGGCTCCCTATCTTTAAAGCTTACAAATGAATTTTTCTACCATTTCGAGCCTACTCAAGATCCATGACTAAGTCCTATTACTCCACGAATAACACCACAGCAATTCAATCACAAGCAAAACAATTTAATCACAAATAACCCCTATTTTAGGATGTTACATGATGAGCACAAAGTCGACTTACGGCAGTTGCATATGGATTGGCCAAGATTTTGGTCAGTATATATCGAATTGTGGGAGAATCGGTATGACTATATACCTACTCGGGAACTGATCATCGTTTCTGAGTTAGCATGCGTGCTGAAATACATGCCATGGTTTAGGATCCATGGAAAGTCGTATTTATTGTCAGAAGTGGAGAGGAGACGGCAACTTCGTGAACAAAGGGAACTACGGGGCCCTTTAAATCCAAGGAGAAAGGGTGATGAGACAGGACCATCAACAGCGTTGACACAACCACTGGGCCCATCAACAGTGCCCATACAGTCACCGGGCCCAACACTTCAGCCAACGACACCCACATCGAAGCCTTTTCCGGTTATGCTAGGTGCGTATCCTAGCCCTTGTATGTATCCTAATCCCTATATGTTTCCTTTTCCTAGTCCAATGGCAGGTTGGAATGCATTGCCTGGTTCGAGTCCGTTCCCGACTACTCCGACTGCCCATCCAATCTATAGGCCGCCGTCGCATGAGGGATTGCATAAGGCACCGTCGGGGAGCTCTTCTTTTTACCAATCTCTTTCACCTTATGGGATTCAGACACCTCCGCCATGGGTGATGCAAACACCTCCGCAGTCAATATTTTATCAAGGTGGGTCATCCTCCCAATATCCACAACCAAACCCCTTGTCGAAGGAACCAGAACCCCCGCCTCCCCGCCGGAAGCTAGAAGAAGGAGGAATCTAACGCAGAATGTGCCGACCACCCTCATGTAGAATCGATTCAATAAGCACCAACATTGATTCCAATAGTCATTATTTTATTTTTATTGTAATTTATTTTATATATTTAATAAAATAAAAGATGTTTTTATTTTATTGATTGTAATTTAATTTATTTCTTATATCTTAAATAAAATAAAAGTTGTTTTTTATTTTTATTATAATTTATTTTATATATTTAATAAAATAAAAGATGTTTTTATTTTATTTATTGTAATTTAATTTATTTCTTATATCTTAAATAAAATAATTTTTTATTTTTATTGTAATTTATTTTTAGATCTTTAATAAAATAAAAGATGTTTTTATTTTATTTATTGTAATTTAATTTATTTCTTATATCTTAAATAAAATAAAAGTTATTTTTTATTTTTATTGTAATTTATTTTTATATCTTTAATAAAATAAAAGTTGTTTTTATTGTTTTATTGTAATTTATTTTATTTCTTATATCTTAAATAAAATAAAAGTTGTTTTTTATTTTTTATTTTAATTTTTATATCTTTAATAAAATATTTTTAAATTTTTTTATTGTAATTTATTTTTATATCTTTAATAAAATAAAATATGTTTTTTATTTTTATTGTAATTTAATTTATTTCTTATATATTAAATAAAATAAAAATTATTTTTATTTTATTGTAATTTATTTTATATCTTTAATAAAATAAAAGTTATTTTTTATTTTTATTGTAATTTATTTTTATATCTTTAATAAAATAAAAGTTGTTTTTTATTTTTTAGTGTAATTTAATTTTATTTTTATATCTAGAAACTAAGAAGAAATGGATGAATTAGGACTAAATTGAATAAGTGAAAAAGTATGAGGGGTTAATTTGTAATTCTATCATGACGGATGTTGATCCAATGTATGAATTTTGAAGGATCGTGAGGGGCAAAATAATCATTTAGCAAGAAAGATAATTTTGAAGAATAATGATGATGGTGATATTTTGATTAATTGAATAACTTTTTTTTGTTTTGCAATTTAGTCCTTCTACAAAAGTTCACCATTTTCATCAAGAATTTTCATAACCACCAAGAGACACAAATGATAAAGAGACTATCAACTATTCCGATTTGGACACGAGCGAGATGTATGGCCTGAGTTCCTACATCATCCGCATAACTTCTGTTGGTTGGCTGTTTCTTGGATATCCATATTGTTGCGTATTCTAGTCGAGCAACGTCGACCCTTTGGTTTGCGACACAGTTCTCTATCCGGTAACAGCTTATACGGAGCAAGCGATACAAACGGCCACTTACGTTTGTTGAAACCATTTTTAAAGTTTTTGAAAAAAACGGGGATCGACTTTAAAACAAAAATGGAGCCCCCACCAATCCCTTTTTACCTAGGTGTGATTAGATCACCTTATAAACATTTTATTTCAAAATGTTGATTTTAGTCCACGAAATACGAGAAAATGGGTTCGGGATTCGGTTACGTACGAGGAAGGGTTAGCACCCTCGTAACGCCTAAAAATTGGTACCTAATTGATTAATTAATGTCCTTATATCGAGAATTTAAAAAAGATTTGGGAATATGATTTCTTTAAAAATTTGAACAATTTGAGTTGAAATTGGAGATTCCTTTGTTCCGAAAGTATACAAACATCACACCCAGCATGTTAAGACATGATGTTTTAAACTCTCGTAACCAAAATCATCTCATGATTTACAAAATTCATTAAAAGGATATTTAGTTATTTGGACGAACGAAAAA
The DNA here is from genome assembly GCA_025506655.1 of Gossypium rotundifolium. NCBI lineage: Eukaryota > Viridiplantae > Streptophyta > Magnoliopsida > Malvales > Malvaceae > Gossypium > Gossypium rotundifolium. The sequence continues at coordinate 153,356,024 of CP106732.1, read as the reverse complement.
CCGAAACCCAGCATATCAGAGCACGGTTTCTCGAACTTCCAAACACGAAACATTGCCTTGTTTTCTGAAATTTTTATCCCAAGATAACAAAACGTCATATCCAGTGAGTTAGGACACGACAATTTTAAATTCTCGAGGATAAGTTTTTATTTAAAATTTATAGGTTTTTCTTATAAAAGAAGAGGATAATTGATATTTTAAGTTCTACGAGAAAAAATTAAAACCCAGTAAGTTAGTGTATAATTTCTCTCGAAGTCCCCAAATATCATATATCGCTGTATTTAAAAGCCTTTGAATAAAATGCATAAATGTAATTAAATGTGTTTTATAAAACAAATGGTTTTGGAGTAGATATGGCAACATACATATTTAATAGCAATTCTACATAACTATAAATTATACTAACAATAGATAATAAAGAATAATATATCATGAATGAATAAATAAAAATTATGTTAAGCATTGAATATACAATATAATAAGAAAAAGAATATGACAATTTCTAAAACTATTTAATATATACAAACAATATTTTAAATAAATAATAAAAAGTATATAAAAGAAAAATTTATAAAAATACATAATTTAATAATTTAATACATATATAAATGATTATATAATAAAAACGATGAATAAATAGTATAATAATAATTTTAAATAAAAACATATATAATACACTAATCATAAAAATCACATATATAATATAAACCATAAAATATATTATATAAATTTTATACAAAATAAGATTTCAAAAAAAATGTATGATATAATATAATATTATATAATATACAAATTAAAAAATATATAGTAATTAATATATAAATCATAAAAATCATATTAAACCAAATAAAATAATAAATCATAACCGATAATAATTTAATGTGTATAAAGATAATTCATATATATATATATATATATATATATATTTTATACTATTAACAAAATTAACAAAATAAAATAATAAAATAGTTTAATATAATAAAATAATTAAGTATAATATTAGAATAAAAAATAAAATAAAAAAGTTTTAAAATGAATAAGGATTAAATTAAAATAATAAAAAAAGTTTAGGGTTAAAACGCAAGAGGGACGATAATGAAACGCACGCCGAATGCAGGGACTTATTGAGCAATTATGTCCCATCTCATAAACGGAGCCGTTCTGTTACCAGTCCTTAAACAGCCCAAGGGACTAAATCAAAATGTAAACAAACATTTAGGGCAGAACTAAAAAAAATAAAAAAAATTAATTTAAACGGAATTAAAAATAATAAAAATGAGGAAGGACTAAAATGATAATTAGACCTTTAATAAAAACGCGTGGATTCTATTCGGGTTTTCGGGTCAACACGTGGATCTAGCCTTAAAACGACGTCATTTTGGTCATTATCTGACCACACCAAAACGGCGTCGTTTCTTAGGCCTATATAAATTAAAAATTAATAAAAAAAAAACTCATTTTAACAGCCCTTCAAAAAAAAAAAAAAGAAAAAGAAACTGAGCTTTAGAAAGCTCTCCCTTTTCCTCTGCTTGGGCAATTTTCGGTAGAGCTCCGGCGAAGTTTCGGCCGCCGTTTGCTTCCATCCGTCGCCGTCGTCGGCCACCGTGTATGATGGCCGAAACTCCCAAAAATGGTAAAATTTCCTCCCTTTTTAATATTCTTGTATTATTTTATTAATAAAATGATTAAATCGAAGAGAAAAATAAGAAATAACACGAATAAAACAAATCGTAAATCACCTTTAAAAAAATTCTATATTCTGTTTCAGTGTAATTTTTTGTATATATATCTCTATCTGTGTCTGTTCATTTTACAGATCTTTGGGGTTTTAAATAGCCCCGAAATAATAAACAAAAAAGGAAATATATTCCGTCTTGTTTATTTCTTTCCTTTTGTAGGCGAGAAACGGAGATCTTAGCGTCGTAGCTCGCGAGGATTGCGGCGCAAAGGAATTTTGGTGGAATGCGGCGTGAATGGGGTTGCTTGCTGGTGTGCTTGCGACGCAGCGGAAACCTAGGGTTTCCTGTGTCCGCGAGCATCCAGGCCATTTGGGCCAGTTTAGGTTCTTGGGCTCGAGTGTGTTTTCTTGGGCTAATCGGTTTTGGATTTCTATTGGGTTAATTTAGGTCTAGGTCTGAGGGTGTATTCAGGTAATGGGTAGTTTTAGTATTTGGGCCATTTGGGCCTTGTAAAAAAAAAAAACTGTAAAATAGACATTCTATTATTATTTTTTATTTTTTTGGTTTTTTTCTCTGTTTTACACGGGCCCGGGCACAAATGGGCCTCTACAGCTGCCCCTCTTTGCTCATTGTCGTGTAACGAGAATAGAGCAAAGACTTTAAAAGGCCCAATTTTGCCCGGTCTTTGCCGAGCCTTGACTTCTTGGTCCTCGTCTTCTTTAAATGGATTCCAATCCCAACTGTATCTTCAGGGGTACTGGAACTGCAACTTTTAGAAGTATTGAGCTATAAGTCTGATGGCTTCGATCTGCTTCCTGCAACTTCAGGAATGCCAAATCTGCTATCTTCAATCTGCTTCCTGCAAACTTAGGGATGCCAGACTGATGTCTTCAATCTACTTCCTGCAACTTCAGGAATGCCAGATATGCTATCTTCAATCTGCTCCCTGCAAACTCAGGGATTCCAGACTGATGTCTTCAATCTGCTTCCTGCAACTTCAAGAATGTCAGGTCTGATGTCTTTAATCTGTTCCCTGCAAACTCAAGGATGCCAGACTGATGTCTTCGATTTGCTTCCTGCTACTTCAGGAATGCCAGATCTGCTATCTTCAATCTGCTCCCTGCAAACTCAAGGATGCCAGAATGATGTCTTCAATCTGTTCCCTTCAAACTCAGGGATGCCAGATCTACAATCTTCAGTCTGCCCTACTACTATCTCAAGAGGACAAAATCTGAACTTTTTAGTCTAATTCCTTACTATCTCAAGAAGACTTCAATCTTCAGCCTGCTCCACTACCATCTCGATGGAATAAAATCTGAACTTTTCAATTTGCTTCCTTACTATCTCAAGAAGACTTCAATCTTCAGTCTGCTCCACTACCATCTCGAGGGAACAAAATCTGAACTTTTCAAATTGCTTCCTTATTATCTCAGAAAAACTTCAATCTTCAGTTTGATCCACTACCATCTCTAGGGAAAAAAATATAAACTTTTTGGTTTGCTTCCTTATTATCTCAGGAAGACTTCAATCTTCAGTTTGCTCTACTACCATCTCTAGGGAACAAAATCTGAACTTTTTGATTTGCTTCCTTATTATCTCAAGAAGACTTTAATCTTCAGTTTGCTCCACTAACATGTCTAGGGAACAAAATCTGAACTTTTTGGTTTGCTTCCTTATTATATCAGAAAAACTTCAATCTTCAGTTTGCTCCACTACCATCTCTAGGGAACAAAATCTGAACTTTTTGGTTTGCTTCCTTATTATCTCAAAAAGACTTTAATCTTCAGTTTGCTCCACTACAATCTCTAGGGAACAAAATCTGAACTTTTTGGTTTGCTTCCTTATTATCTTAGGAAGACTTCAGTCTTCAGTTTGCTCCACTACCATCTCTAGGAAACAAAATCTAAACTTTTCAATGTTGCTACACCGTCCTCTGAGGGACATGTCCTGTAGACTCGAATGTATTATGAATGACATTTGCATGAATGAAGAATGTTATGAGAATGATGATTAGGATACATGATCGGAATGAATCGAATGATCCTAACTGAATGATATAAGGGATGACATTTGCATGAATGTAGAACATCATGAGAATGATTTTCTCTTTTTCCTTTTTTTTTGTACAACGATTAGGATACAATGATCGGAATAAATCAAATGCTCCTAATTGGGAATGTGAGAATGATCCCTATGGGTTGTCATTACTCATAGTTCATCAAGGTTCTATCACTGATGCGCTATCATGCTTTCTCGTTCAGCTGGTATCTTTGACAGAAATTGAAAAACGATCATATTTTGCTAGCAAGCTTGCCCCGCTATAATTCCAGAGTCCCTTTCATTGTACCTTCTGGGACATAAAGTTTGTACCTCCCACTGCAACTCAGGGGAATAACATTTGGTTTCTTTCATTCATCCTGTTACCACTTAGATGTATGGAATTTGCATCATCTTCAATCAAGTTGATCTGTTACACCACACCCTGGGTATAATGACCAGATGTATATGCCTGAAATTTGCATGAATGCAAAGTATCATTTTCCTTTTCCCAAGAATAAGCCCCTTTTACACTTGGGTTAACATTGCTTGTCATTTATCGAGATGGTATCATCGAAAAAATGTCTTGTCCAATAAGAATCTGAAGAGATAATCATCTTTCAATATTTCCAACCCTTAGGCTTGGTGAGTTTTAAACAATAGTCCTGTTTCAGGTTCCTATACTATTTAAAAGCTTCCAAAATAATATGCGAAACTCCTTTTATGAAAGTATTATTAGTCTATTAATCGTTACTTCAATAAAATGCTTGAAAAAGATCACAACAATGGACGTAAAAGGAATTAATCAAAAGCATAGCTCGAAACAAATAAGCTAATCAAAGATAACCAAGGCAATAAAAGAAAATTGATTAGTGTATCTTAAAAAGAATAAAGTAAGCAAAGATATCCAAGGCTATAAAAGAAAATTGATTGGGGTGTATATTTGAAAAGAATAAAGTAACCAAAGATAGCAAATTCAAAAATGGGTAAGATAGAAGCCAGGTGCCCCAGATATCATAGTATGAGCTTCTCTATACAAACTTCTTGATGACCATTTTGAGCTCAATACGTGTTTAGAGGACCTGGAGTACTTTGTCAATGCCCCAAGATATAGTATATTTCCTCATTGTTAATTTAGGCATAGCAAGACTACCACATGCCCTATCTTTGATCAAAATTTGAGTCGCCCTTTTTGGGTTTTTGGCTTAAAACCCTTTTGGTCTCAAAGTGCCCTTTGCGGGTTTTCACCTTGGCCTCTCCTTTTTCTTTTTGATCGTGTGTCAGAGTTTTAAATTTATAATGAATGAGAATGATCGAACCTGGAAACTAACTATGACAATGATTGAGGCAAGTGCACCTATCGAATAGTAGTAATGCTTAAGCAAGACCAGATTGTCGAACCCAAAGGAACTAAAAGTACTAATACTAACTTTCTTTTTATTATCTAGCCTAAAATAAGTGAAGTTGTTTGTTTAATCTAAATTTAACTAACTACTAAGCTAAAGACGCAAAGACAAAAAGAATGAATTGGGGAAATACTGTTGGGAAAATCAGTTGATTAAGACGATACCCTCAAGAAGATTCCACCTAGACTTAACTTGTTATCTAACACTGAACCCGACGATTTATTCACTTGACTTGATCCATAGGATTCCTTAATTTATATTAAACCCTCTCTCGAGATGAATAACGCCTAACCCTAGGTTGATTAATTGAAATCTCTTTTTAATTAAAACCCTTAGAATTGCATTAACTCGATCTATGGACTCCCATATTAGGTTTCACCCTAATCTGGCAAAATCTCGTCACCCTATCTCTAGGCGCGCGATCAACTCCTCTTAATTATGCTAGATCTACTCTTAATAGGGACTTTTGCTCCACCACCTAAGCACATTCAACTTGAATCAATATCCCAAAAATATTAACACAAGAATTAAACACACATAATTAAAAACAAATCAAATATTTATCATATAGTTCAGAAAACAATAACAAGATCCGTCTTAGGTTTCATCCCCTTCAGGTATCTGAAGGGTTTAGCTCATAACAATAAAAGAAAACATCTCAGAAGAAAAGATAAAACAAAACACAAGAAATCCCTAAAACTCATTGAAGGAATTAAATGAGAGATCCGCCGTCTTGAGTAGAATTCTGACTTCTTGAGATGGATCAATTGGCTATCTTCGAGTGATTCCCACAAATTTGACCTTTTCGGCTTGGCTCCTTGGCCAAGTTAACCGCCCCCTTTCAAGTTACACTTAGGGTGTTTATATAGGCTCTTGAAATGCATTTTTTGGCCCTAAGTATCCTTTTCCGATTAAAATTGCTCTTTTCCACGACAGGGACACGGCCATGTCACACGCCCGTGTGAGTCATGGTCAGGCTGTGTTCAGATTTGTTTAATGAGGTACGACCGTATGAATCGAGATTAGGCCGTGTTCTAGTAATTTAATGAGGCACGGCTGTGTGGTCTTGGGCCCAAGCCGTGTTGATTTCCACTTTGGCCCAATTTGATCTGTTTTATGCCCGTTTCTTATTCTTTCCATCCTCCGGTGCTTTCCTGAGTATAAAGTATGAAAAGAAAGGATTAAGAGCACTTTTTACATAAATCAAGGGATAAATCATCTAAAAGTATGCTAAATATGGAATTAAAATATGTTACTTTTATGGTTTATCACATACCCCCACACTTAAGCTTTTGCTTGTCCTCAAGCAAAATTCTCTACTTACAATTAAAACGAACTTTCCAAAATTCATAATTCCAATCAACGATGTCTCATCGTAATTCATAGATAATTTATACATGGATAATTTAACTCAAAGAGTCCTAAAGATTCAAACAATATAAGTCATACATTTGTATCACGAAAACGTAGGTGTCTCCCCTTATCTAAATGATTACCTTTAATTCAAAATCGACAAGGATTGACCTCCTTACAAAAGATTCACTCAAATCACTCGAAGTGTTTAAGGTTCAGGAAAATAACACTCATAAGTCAAACCTGAAAAGTTAATCCCATAGGCTTGCTTGAAAATCAAATCTCCACCAGTGTAAAATGAGATGATAAACAGATCAAAAGGTCTTTAACAGGGTTATAATGGGGCTAGGGTTAAAGGTGTGGATAAAGGCTGAAATAGAAGGTTAGAATCAAGATTGAATTGACAAGTTACCTATCTAGAAATGCCAAGACGATAATAAATAATTACATCAACTAAAAAGTAATAACCCTAATAATACGAGCTTTTCTTTCGATAGATAGACTTTCTGTATAAGCTCACTTTTTTATAATACTAATACTGAATATGCTTCGATTTTTTTTTAAGAACAAATAAAATATTTACGGGTAAATTCAACTACTGAAATAATATAATTAGGTACCTAATCAAATCAAATCTCGATATAAGGGTAGTCAAAAGGAATGGTGATAACAAATACAAAGGGTTTTGGGTTAATTATTAGCTGGTAAGTCAATAAAAAAGGGTTGTTAGTATCAACGGAGTTCACTAGGGGTTAATTATGATGGTAGACTTTTTATGGAGTAAGTGGGTTAAAACCTAAGTGCCTTAATCATCTCTGTATATCAAATCAAAGGTGTGGTCTCAACATGTATAGTCGAGGCAAGTTCTAGAATAACAGTTCAATGTTGACACACTCATAATTAAAGGTGAGCATGAAAAAGAATAAATGCTCTACAAGGCTCAAAATCTCACAAAAATTATGGGTGTTTTTGACATCGACCTCGTAAATTTTAAATTTCAAAGAAATGTTGATTCGATTCAAAGAACCCAAACAAAAATTTTAATTCTGAAAAATAGACTTATCATGCTTGATTCTCTAGTATCTTAAAATTTAAATCATCAATGCACAATTAACTATGACTTACTCAAAAACATATCAATAAGAATTATAAACCATCAGAAATTTCATCTAATTAGTAATATGATAAAATTTCTTAAGAACAAGATATAATTCAGGTGTTTGAGAATAATGCAAAAAGTTAAGCACTTTTACCCCCCACACTTAAGATGTACATTGCCCTCAATGTACAAAGATAGATAAATAATCATGTTATACAAAATCAAAGAGAAGGGAGAAGTGACACTTCCTGAATTTTGGATGGATTCCTGAGTTGGAGGTGAAAGATAAGTTGGAGGAGGCGGTGGTGTTGGCTATGGTCATGGTGCAATGGCTATCAACAATCATTGTACGGATGAAGAAATTGGGAAGCTTTGTGAAGAATTAGCCAAGAAATCGAAGAAACATTTAAAATAAACTAATTATGTATTTAAAGACAAGAAAGATAAAGAGAATGAGACTAAGAAGGAAAATAAAATTAAAAGAAAATATTAATGGACTGAGAAGTCCTAATTGATAGATGGTTCGTGAGGTGGGTGTGATTTCTAAGGCCGTGGTGTGTGATTCCCAAGTAGCCTTTAGAACCTAAATTAAGAAATTAAAATAAGATAAACTAAATTAGGCAGAAGAGAAGTAACAATAAGGAAAATAAAGGAGAAGTGAAGAACAGAAGAAAAATTTAATGGTCTCAAAAACCCTTGGCTTGTCGAGTAGCTGAAGCTGCCAGCATGAACTTATGTAGATCGGTCTCCTTTGAGGAGACTGCGCTTGGCTTTTCCGCTTCTTTGACATGGTTTTGGTGTAGCTCAAGAGTATAGAGAATTGATAGGGAGGGGAGAAATCTGAGAAAGGGAAGGAAGAAAATAAAAGATAGGGAGTTGGTGAGAAGAAGGGGAAATAGAGGTTGGGTTTAAATAGAGTTTTGGGGTTTAACGCTCCCTACGCCCGTGGACCGTGGGTGTGTCGATTCACACGGCTGTGTTGTACGGCCGTGCGTCTAGGCGTGTTGGTTCACCCACTCCCATTTTACAGATTGCCACGCTCGTTGGTGATAAGTCAGTGTCGTCCACGGTCGTGTCCCACGGCCGTGGCGTTTCGTCAGTGCCCGTGGGGTGGTGGTTAGAGTCCGTGACTCGAAGATTTGATTCTCTCTGACTTGTACCTCTTCTGCCATTATCAATACGGAGATTTTGTACTTCCATCAGCCATGGCCACGGCAGTGTGCAAGGCCGTGTGGTCTAGGAATCTGCACTTTTGGTTAGTTTACAACTAGGTGTTCAGAAAGAAAAAGAGAAAAAAAAAATGTGAATTTGAGATATGATTAGTGCTCGGGTTGCCTCCCGATAAGCGCTCATTTAAAGTCTTAAGCTAGACTTTCCTTTTTCTCGTATGATTATGGTGGTTTCAAAGTTTGAACATCTTCCCTCATGCTGTCAGTTTTATTTTCATGGTAGAGTTTAAGTCGAGAAGCGTTTACTTTAAAATTGCCGAATGTTTGATTGCTTACCTCGACTGTTCCGTATGGGAAGATATTGTGTACCTCAAGAGGGATTTCTTCATTTGCTTTCAGGTCTGACGTGATGATGCGAGGATCTACTTTATCTAACAGTACCTGGTTTCTTATTTTGAAGTGGTTTGATGTTCCTATGAGCTCTTCTGGGGACTCCTTCGATTTTACTTTGTGTGGTTCCGGTTCTTCTTTAAAGTGTGTTGTCAACTCTTCTAATTTGTCGATCTTAAGGCTTCGTTCTTTATGTAATTCTTCTTTGTTGGTATGGGGTTCATGATTCGGCTCAGGTTTGTAACCTTGTGGTGTTTCCTATGGTGAAGTTTGAACAAATTGATTATCAACTGAATTTACTTTCTCACCTTTATCATTCATTGTCCTGGCCGAGTTAAGAGCTTGTACACTGATTGATTCGTTACCTATATAAAGTATGAGTTCTCCTGTGCCTACATCAATTTTTGTTCTAACAGTTGCTAAAAAGGATCTTCCTAAAATTAAAGGAATCAAATTATCCTCATCCATGACTACGACAAAAAAATCTACTGGAAAAATAAATTTGTCAATTTTTACAAGAATGTATTCGATAATACCCCTAGGAATTCTAACAGTTTTATTATCTAATTGAATACTCATCCTAGTTTGTTTGGGTTTCCCTAGACTTAGCTGTTTAAACATTTAATAAGGCATTACATTTATACTTTCCCCTAAATCAGCTAAAGCATTATCAACAGTTAAACTACCAATTAAACATGGAATTGTAAAACTCCCTGGATCTTTTATCTTTCACGGTAGTTTATTCTGTAACATTGCTGAGCATACTGCGTTTAATTCCACATGTCGCTCCTCGTCTAACTTACGCTTGTTCGTCAAGAGTTGTTTTAAAAATTTCCTCGAATCTAGCATCTGTGAAAGAGCTTCAAGAAGAGGTAAGTTAATATGTAATTTCTTTAAAAGTTTAAGAAACTTACCAAACTATTCCTATGTATCGTCCCTCTTCATTGCTTCGGGATACAGTATGCGGGGTTGGTACTCTTTGATTATCGATTTTTGGCTTTTCTTGTGTTACCTCAACTTTACCTTCTTCTGCATTGTTTTCTTGTATTGAATTGGGTTCATCTAACCCTATATTATCATGAGCTGTGATGGCTTGGATTTGCTCCTTTGGGTTAATCTCAGTGTTGATTGGTAGATGCCCTTGCAGTCATTCGGAAATTAACTTTGCAAGTTGTCCAACTGACTTAGTAAGTTCCCCGACTTGGTTCTCGATCCCTTTGATCAATGCTTGTTGATTCTTGAGCATTGTCTCAGTTTTTTTGAGACGTTTATCTGTGGCTGCCATGAATTTTGTCAACATCTCTTTGAGGTTCGGCCTCTTTTCCTGTGGATAGGGCTGATTTTAGAAATTTTGAGTAGGTTGTTGTCTTTGATTTCCTTGACCTCCCCATAAAAAATTTGGGTGGTTCGTCCAAACTGGATTATAAGTATTACTATAAGGGCTATTATTAGATCTGAAATTATTACCTATATAGTTCATCTGTTCACTTTCTGTGCCCGGTTAGTAGGGTGGGTACTCAGGATTTGCCACAGTTCCACTTGCATCACACTGCATTATTGGATGTACCTGCGAAAAACACAAACTATCAAGTTTTTATTCATCATCTCTACTGCGTTGCTGACATAGATGGTTATCGTCGAGGTTGAAAACTCCGGCTGATTTTGTTGATTTTGTCCTTGTAACCTGCCATTGATAGTTATTCAGTGACATCTCTTCAATAAACTCGTAGGTCGCTTCAGAGTTACATTGTTCGTGGTTCCACCGGTATTTGAATCAATTAGTTGCCTCGTTGAGGGTTTACACCGTTATAGAAAGTTTGGACTTGGAGCCATAAGGGTAAACCATGGTGCGGACACCTTCTCAAGAGATCCTTGTTGTAACACCCCTTACCCGAGACTGTTGCCGGAGTCGAGCTCGAGGCATTATTAAACTTAACTACTAATTCGGGGCATAAAAATTGAAACTGTCCATCTGCGTCATGTTGACTAAATTAACTATAACTCGAGTTAAAAAACTCAAAATTTAGATCCGTAAATTTTCCTCGAAACTAGACTCATATATCTTCTTACTATAATTTTTCCAAATTTTTTTTTGTGGCCAATTAGTACAGTTTATTCATTAAAATTTCCCCTGTTACAGTGTTTGATGGTTCGGACCTATCTTTACAAAAACTCAGTTATCTCATTGTACAGAATTCAATTAATGTTCTTGTTTATTCCAATAAAAAAATAGACTCATTAAGGATTCTAAGAATATAAACTATGCTCCATGATTATATTTTTTACAATTTTAATAATTTTTCCAAGACAAAACAAGGGATCACAAAGTCCTTGATTCAGTCTCACTAAAATTTAAATATCTCATAATATAAAATTCTTTTTCTATTCTGTTTCTTTCATCTAAAATAGACACAATAAGCTTTAATTATATATCTTATTCACTTTATAAATCCATTTCTCCTATATTTGGTGATTTTTAAAATCACGTCCTACTTCTAACCAACAACTATTTCATTGCAAAACATGGTTAACATGTTTATAACATCTTTACTCCATTTCATTTAAACTCTATACATTAACCATACTTATATATATACCAAAACCAAAACAACCAAAACCACAACCAAACATAATCATCAAGCCAAATATAAATTCCAAGATTAACAAAATGGACAAGCCATTTTCGCACGGCTTATACAAATATATACATATCCCAAAACAATCTTTTCAAGATATAACTTAGCCTATACATGCCATAGTTTCAAAAATTCAGCTTATAAAATACCCAAAATTAGTCGATAGTGTGATAGACTTTGACGATTATCCCCGAGCTCAAAACTTGACTCCAAAATCTAAACAACAATACAAGCAAACACACCGAGTAAGCTATTATAGCTTAGTAAGTCAATAGCAATTTAATCAACCTAACAATAATACTCAATGTGATTTAAACAAACATTGTAAATAAGAATTTATCAAATACCCATTTATTAATACAATCATAAACCACTTATTATCTCTCAAATTCAAATTCGAATATGTAGTATACAATTCCATTCTCAAGTCTCATCCACATACTCAATTTCGAGCTATCCACATATACCTATAATTCAATAACTCACATAGCCGAATCTCATTAAGTGATTCATACAACATTTTATATGCTCTAGTAATTATTTTACCGTACCAACTCAATCATTCAAATTATACCTTAAAAATAACAATCCATCTAAGCCACCCCTTTAACATATATACTTGATTTCGAATGATAAGATCTCATAGTATCAACTTACCAAATTTAGTCTTTGAGATTACAATTGATAGCACACTTAGTGCTCTTCAGCCAATTTCGCACTCATAGTGCTCGGACATTTAATTCGCACACTTAGTGCATAACAACCGATTTCGCACAATTAGTGCTCAGTATAATAAAATTCGTACACTTAGTGCCAAATGACCGATTTATCACACTTAGTGCTCGGTATCATAATAAAATTCGCACACTTAGTGCTCGGTATAATAAAATTCGCACACTTAGTGCATATCTCAAGCTTGCTACTTATTCACATTCATATATACACTCATAAAGCTTAAACCTCAACCTCATAGGTAAATATATAGTAACATGTTCATTACATGATTTATAACAAAATCGAATATATCATTACATATATTTATACCTCACATTCGATTCTACTTATTTTCCAACCAATATCATAATTGGATATACCATTGCCAAATAGGTATACCTCACATTTGGCTTATCAACATAGTGATACATATATTTCCATTAAAATTATATTCGTCAATATAGATAAATTCCATGCAATATGTTTGCTTAAAAACTTACCTAAACAAAACACTCCAAAGTGTATTGATTTCAGTGTGCATTTGGACATGTTGAATTCTTGCATGCATTCGGACACTTAAAAATTCAGCATACATTTGAACATTAAAATTTCACTAGTGACTGACAAATAATTTTCGAGACAATTTAGTTCCTACATCCTTCCAACAAATGCTTGTTTTCTTAGCTTCAACCAATAATAATGGGACTTTACTAAAACTGAAATTTGGAAATGTAAATCCCAAAATTAAACTGCTTTTAAGCTCTAAAATTTAGTAACTCTTCAAACATAAACCGAATAAAGAATGCATGTTAATTTCAACCACCTTTATATTTTGCTTATTACCACAAAATGAACATTTATCAATCAACATTTTACCTTAATTAGATCAAGAGTGATCAATTACACGGGACTTATTGCACAATAAAATACAAGCAATTACATGTGAAACTATCAACATTCAACATGTGTTTCAACACCAACTTATACATTTATTTATCAACTCTTCTTCACTTCTAACACCAGTATTTTGGTAACAAATAACATGTATTTTAACTACTAACTTTGCTTATGGTCCTTAAATCTGCTTTTTACGCGCGTATTAAACACATAATAAATATGGAAATTTTTAAAGTTTCATTGCAAGGACTTACCGAACAGCGATCGAACCTACTCTTGAGCAATTTCTTCCCCTTCTTCTTGCCATCTTCAATGAGTTTCTTGAGGAACTAGCTCCTAAATGAGCTCAAAAATTAAACATGCGACAATCCTCTTTTCCTTCTCCATTCGAACAACCAAGAAATGGGAAAAGCTCAACAATTTTTTTATTTCCTTTTCTCTTTTCTCTCTTAATTTTGATTAACACCGTAAGAAGATGAACATTTTTTCCTCTTTTATCTATTATATTCTTATCACATGTATTAAAATAATACATTATAACATATAATATAATAAAATCCCAAATCACTATTACATGCAAATCATGACCAGCCACTATATCCATTTTATGGTCAATTTGCTACTTTAAACCTCTAATTTATAAAGACATCATCAATTCAGTACTTGCACATTTAACCACCAAATTTTCTTTTTATGCGATTAAGCCCTTTTTCACAATTAATCACCAAAATGATCAAATTTTAATACAAAATTTTCACACACACCAATTCACAATAATAAGCATAGAAAATAATATTAAAATATTATTCTAACTCGAATTCATGTTTTCGAAACCACCGTTCCGATTAGGGTTAAAATCTGGCTGTTACACTTGTATCTCTCCCATGCGTCGTATAATGTCTCTAAATCCATCTGCACAAAAGAAGAGATATCATTCCGTAATTTGGCCGGTGGGAAATATTGTAATAAAAAATTTTCGATCATTTGATCCCATGTGGTGATTGACCCTCGTGGTAACGAGTTCAACCACTGGTTGGCTTTATTCCTTAATGAAAAGGGAAATAACCGAAGATGTATGGCATCATCAGAAACGCCATTTATTTTGAAGGTATCACAGAACTCTAAAAAAATAGCTATATGGGTATTCGGGTCTTCGTCCTGCAAACCATCAAATTGAACAAATTGTTGAATCATTTGTATAGTGTTAGGCTTTAATTCAAAATTATTAGCGACTATAGCGAGCCTAACAATACTTGATTACGCTCTGTTAAATGAGGTTTAGCATAATCATACATAGTACGCGGAGCATTGTTTTCTGCCATATCTTGTGGTGGTGGATTATTCTCGTCCATCCCTTCAGTAGGATTGGATCTGCCTTTTCGCTCTTCTTCTGTGTAATTTAGGGTTCGCCTAATTTCTCTACGATTCCTATGAGCAGTAGCTTCAATATCACTGTCGTATACTAGTGGTCCCTTCGGGTTCCTTCTAGTCATAAACTAGAGGTAACTTCTAGGAAAAGAAAGAAAATTTAGCAAGACTAAAAATAAAAGTAAATTGCAGAAAATAAAAAAATGGCTAAAGTAATAAAAAATAAGTTTTCTTAATATTTTAGTTCCCCGACAATGATGCCAAAAACTTGATCGTGTATCAGAGTTTTAAATTTATAATGAATGAGAATGATCGAACCTGGAAACTAACTCTGACAACGATTGACACAAGTGCACCTATCGAACAGTAGTATAGCTTAGGCAAGACCAGATTGTCGAACCCAAAGGAACTAAAAGTACTAATACTAACTTTCTTTTTATTATCTAGCCTAAAATAAGTGAAGTTGTTTGTTTAATCTAAATTTAACTAACTACTAAGCTAAAGGCGCAAAGACTAAAAGAATGAATTGGGGAAAAACTATTGGGAAAACTCAGTTGATTAAGACGATACCCTCAGGAAGAATCCATCTAGACTTCAATTGTTATCTAACACTGAACCAGACGATTTATTCACTTGAATTGATCCGTAAGATTCCCTAATTTATATTAAACCTCTCTCGAGGCGAATAACGTCTAACCCTAGGTTGATTAATTGAAATCTCTTTCTAATTAAAACACCTAGAATTCTATTAACTCGATCTATGGACTCCCATATTAGGTTTCACCCTAATCCGGCAAAATCTCGTCACCCTATCTCTAGGCGCGCGATCAACTCTGCTTAATTATGCTATATCTACTCTTAAACAGAGACTTTTGCTCCAGCACCTAAGCATATTCAACTTGAATCAATATCCCGAAAATATTAACACAAGGATTAAGCACACATAATTAAGAACAAATCAAATATTTATCATATAGTTCAGAAAACAATAACAAGATTCGTCTCAGGTTTCATCCCCTTCAGGTATTTGAAAGGTTTAGTTCATAACAATAAAAGAAAACATCTCAGAAAAAAAGATAAAACAAAACATAAGAAGTCCCTAAAACTCCCTGAAGGAATTAAAGGAGAGATCCGCCTTCTTTAGTTGAATTTTGGCTTCTTGAGATGGATCAACTTGCTATCTTCGAGTGATTCCCACAAATCTGACCTTTTTGGCTTGGATCCTTGGCCTAGTTAACCGCCCCTTTTTAGGTTACACCTAGGGTGTTTATATAGGCACTTGGAATGCTTTTCTTTGGCCCTAAGTATCCTTTTTCGATTAAAATTACTCTTTGCCACGACAGGGACACGGCCATGTCACACACTCGTGTGAGTCGTGGTCAGACTATGTTCGGATTTATTTAATGAGGCACGACCGTGTGAATCGAGATCAGACTGTGTTCTAGTAATTTAATGAGGCACGGCCGTGTGGTCTTGGGCCCAGGTCGTGTTGATTTCCACTTTGGCCCAATTTGATCTGTTTTAGGCCCGTTTCTCATTCTTTCCATCCTCCGGTGCTTTCTTGAGTATAAAACATGAAAAAAAAGGATTAAGAGCACCTTTTTACATAAATCAAGGGATAAATCATCCAAAAGTATGCTAAATGTGGGATTAAAATATGTCATTGAGATTAGCGTAAATTGGAGCTTTTCAGAGTTTTGCCTTGTGCCCGACTCTTGTCTCACCAACCCTTGTTGCCCAGCAGTGATCACCTTTGGCTGGTTAGCAGTAATTGCTTTTGAGTACCCTTTGTTGTATGTACTCGTATTATTCACCTCTTGATCCTTTTTCCTAGGAGCAAACCTTTTAGTGGTTTCCCCTGCTTCAGTCTTGCCACCCCTTATGGCATTTTCAATCATCTCTCTTACCATCACTATATCTGCAAAGCTCTTCGTGGTACTTCCTATCATATGAGTGATGAATGGAGCCTTCAAGGTATTGATGAAGAGTATTGTAGTCTCCTTTTCTAGGAGTGGTGGCTGAACTTGCATGGTGACCTCCCTCCATCTTTGTGCATACTGCCTGAAACTTTCATTTGACTTCTTCTCCATGTTTTGCAAAGTGATTCTGTCAGGCATCATGTCTGTGACATGATTGTATTGCTTCATGAAGGCTTGGGCTAATCTTTTCAGGAGCTAATTCTAGTACGGCTGAGTTGGTTGTACCACTTGGATGCTACCCCCACTAAACTGTCTTGGAAACAATAAATCAAAAGTTGATCATTGTTCATATAGCCAGTCATCCGTCTACAGAACATAGTGATGTGGGCTTCAGGGCAGCTAGTCCCATTGTACTTCTCAAATTCTGGCATCTTGAATTTATGAGGAAGCACCAAATCTGGAACCAAACTCAAGTCTTTAGCGTCAATAGATGGGGATGATCGACATTTTCCAAAGCCTTGAATTTTTCTTCCAACCATCTATAGCGATCCTCTAGCTGCCTCGAGGATTCAGTTCTTGTGCCTTCCCTCTCTGCTATGTCCAAATCAGGGATAACGGGATTAACAGGGTTATCTCCTGGGTTAGATCCTGGACCCACTTGGAAGTTCATGGGTGGTCTGGGATCCGCTTGCCCCTATTGAGGCCTAATTATGATAGATGGCCTTTGGGGATATTCCTCAGGTTGTACATGAGGTGGGGTGAAACCCCGAGGAAAGTCCTCATTGTCTTCAGCGTTAACTATAGGACCCTTTCCTTTACCCATTGCCCCACTCAGCATCTGGGCCATTTGAGCCATCATGTTCTGTTGGGCTTCCAACATTTGGTCCCTCACTTCTTGTTGGAGCTTTGCCAATTTCTCCTGCATCTGATCTTGCATATCCCTCTGAAATTATTCAAGTATTTGATCCATTTTCTTTGATTTGGCGCGTGTACCGTAGTGGTGTTCGGTTTTAGATGTCCCTTCTCTCTTTCTCTTTTCCCTCTCTCTGTTATAATTTCAACTAATTAGACTCTCTCTATGGACTTAAATGCAAATGATAGGATTTAATGCAAATGCATGGAATGAAAGCAAAAGAAAGAGAGGCGTTGATTCTGAATTCAATTTCATTAGAACAACTTTTCTAGAAAGTAAATTTCTTTACATAAAACGGATTACATATGCGGCCTTGCCCTCATATTCAAAGTAAAAGCATCAATCCTCTTCTTCGTAAAGGTCAAATCTTCTAATAGATGCCTCCACTAGCTCCTTTTTGCTTGGGCCGCGACTCATTACTTACTTATTCTCGCAATGCTTGTTAGCCTCTTCAAGAAAGCCGAGACGTGGTGATTCTCGAATAATCTTTGTCATCTTGAATCCTTGGGCAATAAAGTCTTGTATTCCTTCACGGACTATCAGTCTTCTCTCGTTTACTTGGACCATATTCGGACGACCATATTATAATCCACTTTATCAAAAAATCCATTTTCTCATGACAAACTATTCTATTTAGCAATATAATTTGAATCAACACCTCTTTTCTATGATATGAATGCAAATACAATCAAAACAAAAGAGAACACCTTAGCACAAAAAGATAAATAACAGAATAGGGCACTCGTCTGGGTGACTGTAACATCCCAAAATTGGGCCTAGTAGCATTGGGCCCAATGGGCCTTAGGCGTAGGACTGTTTACAATAATTGAGAATAAGAGAATGGCGTTGTTACAAATTAGACTTATTAGTTAAGTGAATTTGGAAGGTTACAAGGTTTCTATGAAGTCTCAGGTTCAAGTTAGGCCATAGGAAGAATTTTTATTTTTGGACTTTTAGTGGATATGGCTGATGGAAGAATGACTTAAGAATAAATGGGTGCATTTAAGAGACACAAGAGGAGCTTGTGGCTTAGTGGCAAGTGGTGTGAATTGGCTGATGGGAGAACTAGGGTTCGAATCTCATGAAAATCAAGGGAGTTTTATTTTTACCAAAAAGGAGAAAAGATGATAAGGGGACAAGTGGAGGGATTAATGGAGGAAATCATGGAGATGGAGAGGAGATTGAGGAAGAAAATAAGGCAAGGTGGCTAAGGAAATGTGGTAAGGAAGAATGGATGGAAGGGAATCAAAAGAAAAGGGCAAGTAAGGGGAACATGTGGCCTTTTTCAAGGGAAGTGTTATAAAAGGTATGGTTGGCCAACTTTTGACCATTATGGTCATGTATGTGGATAGTTTTGGGGGAAAGGGAGGTAGCTGAAATTTGCTTGGTCATTTGGCAGAATTTTAGTGTTGTTAGGCAAAAATCACTTTTGCACTATTTTGTGTCTTTCTCCAAACTCCTTCTTTTGCTTTGTGCTGAATTTACAAGCCATTAGTGAGCATATTTTCTTCACTTCTTCCTTGGGTGCCGAAACCTCAATCCATCTTTCACCATTCTTCTTGTTGCCGAAATACTCACATTTCTCTTTGGTTCATATCTCTTTTGGTGTTGACCGAAACACTCCAAACACCTTGATACATCTTCTCCTTTCTTTTAATCATTTCTACTCATTTGTGTTGACACTCACTCGTTTGATCAATCGAGTTATAGTGGAAGGCCGAAACTTTGACTCATCCGTAGCCATTGTACAATCGTTAGAAATCAGAACTAATATCGTTAAGGTAATGGATTCATCATGGTTCTTTTTGGATCTTTTCGTTGACCTATTATTTTGCTTAACAAGATAGTGGTTGTGGCTAATCGATTATATTTTTAGGGACTAAATCGCTCGATCTATCCCTCGTAATAAGAGACTCGAATTGTTGGTAAGTGATATAGATTGTTAATCAATCGAAATATTTGGTTGAAGTGGTAAATTGGGTATGGACTAATTGTTGACCGATTGTACTTTTAGGTGCCATGAAGAGTATCGTGTTACGAATCCCGTAATAAGGTGTGTAATCTCGTACCTTCCGTATACATATCTGAAATGGTGTGTAATCTCACACTTCTCTGAAAGTTTGTATGAAATATTCTGTGAATCGATCGAAATACCAAAGAAAACCAAAAATCGGCATCCGTAATCACTCGAGCATGCGTATGATCTTAGTAGTAATTATATTTTGTAATAAAACAGTTTCAGTTAGAAACAATGACATGTTTTTGAAAATTCACGAAAAATAGGAGAAAGGGAATTAGAAAGTGAATTAGATATCAAATAAAATCTTACTGTGTTTATTTTGATAGGAAAGAAATGGAGAAGGAAAAGGAATTTTATATTCTGAGATATGTTAAATTTAGTAAGACTGGTTCTGAATGACTTTGTGGTTCCCTGATCTATCTTGGAAAAAATCATATAAAATTGTACAAAGTGAATTATGGGTTATAATTTATATGTATGGATTCCTTAATGAGCCTATTTTCAATAGAAACAAGTGGGAGCAGTATATGAAAACCAAACTGTAATATCCTGAAAATGGGCCTATGCATTTTTGATTTAATTATACGGAATGGCATGTCTTATGTGTTATGAATGTATGGTGAACATTTTTTGGAAACTTGGAAATGTTAAGTTTAAAAGAGGAAAGTGAACATTTTTGGAAACTTGGAAATGTAAGGAAATGTTTTAGAAATGTTAACTTTAAAAGAGGGAACTAAAACAAGGTGGCTTTAAGAAAATTAATAGAAGAAATTTGACATAAACATAGGCTTGTTTAAGTGGCTTGGAGGCACCACTTAAGGCCCAGGTAGGTGACGCCACAATCTATGCAAATGGGCCTAGGTTCGAGCAATGAGGGAAGCAAATAAAGGATTTTATTTTGCGCCATGGAGAAGAGGTAATGGACGGCATTAAGGCACTAAGGGAGGAGTTTTAATCCTCTTAAAATTTCGGCTAAGGGGTAGATAAATGATGATTTATTTTTGATTATTTTGAAAGAGATAATTAAAGGATTATTTCTATTAATCTTTAAACAAGGAAGTGATGGCCAAGTAAGGGACTCTAGCATAGTAATTTCGGCCAAAGGAGGAATTAAGCCAGTATTCATTCTTTTTCCTTTTCCTTCCCTTCTCTCTCTGCCGAATTTCTTCTTGTTATTAAGCATCCATATTTCTTCTTTTTCTTTTAGCCTCCTAGCCGAATTCTTTTAGCTTTTCTCTTTACATCTTTTCCTCTTGTGGCCGACTTCTCCATCACCATCTAAAAAGGGTAGCCGAATCTCAAGGCAATCTTTAGCCGATTGTTCAAAAAAGCCTAAAGTCGAAGGTTCATTCTTTTGAATCGATCTCTCCTGCAACCTCTTTGCCGATTCCAATATTGAGGGTAAGGAATCCTATTGTTGTCATTCTATTTCTTTTCTTTTAACCAAAATCAGGATACTAATCCTATTAATATCTTGTTGCCGAAACTTTGAAGAGATCTTTCGGGATTTACTAAGTGTCGACTACAAGGAAGGAGAAATTCTTTTCCCGAAGGTACACCATAGGCCGCGTGTTCCCTAATTATTCGGTGAGTTTTGGGATTTAAAATCCACAAGGTAAGTATCTATAGCATTCGGCCAAGGCCATGTTGAGTAGATATATGTGTTTCATTAATATTTAAAAGCTGAAACTAATCTATTCAAGTAATCTAGTGATTGTCGATTTCAAGAAAGAAGGAGACAAAGTTTCCGGCATTTGATTAGACATCAATCAGCAGCAAGGTCAGGATTTAAGTGTACTAATCCTACTAGGATTTGGATTTAAGGCCTAATGGCTCTTTACTAAGTATTAAGTGATTGATCAAATGTAAAGATTTAAGATCTAAGGCATTAGATCAAGCTTTTCGGGATTTGGAGTGAACTTGCTAAAGCGAATCAGGTGTGTACCCCACACTACTTTTTAATAAGATTTATGGCAATAATTAATATGTGCATGTTTATAAGAATGTGAATATGGCTAAGGTACCATGTTATGGTACAAAGTACTCGTGCACGCTTCCTACTCCTACTAGGATTATGTTAAATATCATTACGACACACATATGACATTATAAGAATGTGAAATAAGAATTTGGCATGTTAATGCATGATATGTATGATATGGGGCATATGGGTTATATGAAAAGGGAAGTGAATGTGGTGACCTAAGACCACGATATCGAATGTGGTGACCTAAGACCACGATGATGAATGTGGTGACCTAAGACCACGATATCGAATGTGGTGACCTAAGACCACGATATCCGAATGTGGTGACCTAAGACCATGAATTTTATAAAGGCGATGAGCACGTCATTGCAATGACGCCTTCGATGGTGTGTAGCGGATAGAGGGTTGACTTAGTATTCCCACGGTGTGCAAGATGGTACGGTGATGTGTAGCGGATGGCATATAGGTTTGGGTTCGGGTTGCATCATTATTTCCTATCATTATTTGAATATGCACGTAATATGTGAACATATGCCTAAATTGTTAAATTTTAGTGTTGGTTACACATTGAGTCTGCTTGACTCACCCTTGTGGGATTACTTTTAGGTGACGATCGGTGATGGTAGGGTCGGCGGGAGCTTAGTGGAGGCCATGTGAAGTTCAGATTTTTCTTCGTTTTGGACTCTTATTATTTTGAGTACTTAGAATCTATTTTTGGGAATTATTTGATGTAATAAGGCCATAGTTGGATTATTTTATTTTACTTCTACTTATCCTGCTACAAAATATTATTTTAGAAAAAAAAAGACTAAGTGAATTTATCATGAGCTAAACCCTAAATGTTTTGTCACCTAAAGTAAAGGATTTTAATAATGAAATAAACTTGTTTTCAACTCAAGCCCAACCCAAAACAATCTTTCTTTCAAAACACACAAGTTTTTCCTAAGTAACAAAAGAATTTGAAACGGTTTACACCGGGGAACATACCAGATCCGGTCAAGGCTCGTGGGTTGGGTTTGGGGTGTTTTAATTTGGTATCAGAGCCTAGTTTTAAACTCTATGCCTTGGGTTTAAGGCCCAAAACGTTTTCAAAGTTAAGCCCAAAAAGAATTTTTGTGAATTAAGCAGGATTTTCTGGCATGGCCCACTAAGTCTCCTACCCGCAGTCCACCAGGTAAGTACTTCTGACTTCTGAAGTGATTTGAATATGTGAAATGTATGGGCTTTTATGGCAACGTAGATTAGTGAACTAGGATCTGTTGAACCCTAGGACTAGTCTACTCAAAAACACAAGTACATAAGACTTAAGGACCATTAGACAAACCTGTGATTAAGTCGCCGAGCTAGGGTGTGGTAACTGCTGTGCGCATGTCTAGGAGTGCATTCAGTAAGAGCTTGGTATTTAAGTAGTCCTAGCGACTCACCTCCTCTCCACTCGAATCCTACCTGGTGCGTAGCTACGGTTCACCCTAACCAAGAGGACTTAGCTACGGGCTAAACCCTTGACTAAAACCCGAAAGGGACTAGCCGTATTTTTATGAAAACCCCAATTTTAAAATTTCTAAATTACCCTCTTGATTTGAAAAGATTATTTTCATAAATTTTCTTGAAATATTTCTGATTTAGAAATTTACTAAAATACCCCTAATGGTAAAATTACAAAAATGCCCTTGGTTTATGAAAATTTCAAATACCCACAATTCTTATCAAAATTTCATTACTTTATAAAATGTTTAAAAACCCTAATTTGCAAAATATCAGAATACCTTGATTTTAGAAAAAATTACGAAATTACCCCTACCCTGCAAAATTACCGAAATACCCCGAGTTACAAAATTACCAGAATGACCCCCGATCTTCAAAAATTTCTACAACAACACTAATTTGGAAAACAAATTCTCAGAAACAACCTTCAAGTTTTGTAAATTCCAAAATATCCTTGATTTATTAAGATTTATAAATTTACCCTGGTTTATTACTGAAATACCCCTGTAATTTTAAAATTTTGAAATACCCTTGGGATTTCAAAAAATTACCAAAGTACCCTTATTGACAAAATCACCAAGGAACCTTATTTTGACAAATTACGAAAATACCCCTGTAGGGAAAATTACAAAAATACCCATGGGTAGTGGAAAAATAACAACAATGAAAACTACAACATTTCTCTGAATGAACGAGAGTTCATAATTGATTGATGGATGTATGAATGTAAAGACTGTGTGCATGTATGAATACGAAAGAACCACTCCTACAATTCTTTTTATAAAACTTCTTCGTGGTTAAACAGTGGAATAAAGGCTAATTCATAAAATTTCTTAATCAGATTAAAGCGCATCGTTAGATATGAGTTCTAGAGGACGCGGTCGTCATGGACGCGATAGAGGAAGAATTACTGTGTCAGAACCCGTTAGATCGGGTCAAGGGTCTGACAATAAGTTACCATCGCCACCACCACCCCCAATTTATTGGTGTCGGCGGAGAGCTCAGACGGGGATGATCTTTGATCGTATCGTCAGGTCTTTGCGAGTTCTTGAAATGGTGGTGGTCTTTGGAGGGAATATAGGAGCTCGTAAATCAGACCGAGTGACTCGAGCCAACGGAGCTGAAGTGTTCTATGGAGTATCTGGTGTGGCACCCAGTACAGCTGAATACTGGTTGGAAGCAACCGAGTGAATTATGGATGAGCTCGATCTGACCCTTGAGGAGAAGTTGAAAGGAATGGTGGCACTGCTACGTGATGAAGCGTATTAATGGTGACTCATGGTGCGAGATGGTGCTGCAGCTGAGGAACTCACATGGGAGTATGCTAAGGCAGCGTACCAGAAGAAGTATGTGGGCACTCATTCAGAGAAAGGCTTTTCTAGGGCTGGTTCAAGGGAACAAGTCCGTAGTAGAGTACGAAGCTGAATTTCTGAGGTTAAGCCGGTATGCTCGAGGAGTGGTGTCAACAGAGCATGAGCGGTGTGTCCGGTTTGAGGACGGACTAAGGGATGACCTGAGGTTGTTAGTTGCTCCACATCAAGAGTGGGAGTTTTTTGCTTTAGTAGAGAAAGCTAAGATAGCGGAAGGAATTAAGGAGTCCGTGAGGGAGAACTCCGATCAAAATAGGCAGAAGAGAGAATTTGGATCGTCAAGGCCATCTAGGAATGAGCAAAAGAGGCCTAGAGTTGAAGGGCCACAAGGTCGAGAAGTCGCTCTCGGAGGCGAGACCTACTTGTGAACAATGTGGGAAGAAGCACTTAGGTGAATGTTGGAAAAAGACGGGAGGATGTTTTAAGTGTGGGTCAAAGGACCATATGATTAAGGACTGTCCAATGAGACCAGATGGGAATCAACCAGTAGCTCAGAATGTTAATTAGGCTGGTAGAGGTGGACAGCAGCCTCAACGGGGTCGTGGTCCGAACCATGGAGGAAATGGTTCCGGCCGTGGTCGTGGAGCACCAAGAGGAGGTGCTGAAGGTTCAAATGCAAGGCAGCCAAGGTTGGTTTATGCAGTCGGCCGTCGCGAGGAGAGTGATGTGCCAGATGTGACAACGGGTAAGTTTCTTATTTTCGGAATGCCTTTATTGCCTTGTTTATTATAGAGCTAGTTCGTTCTTGTATTGCTAGTGAATGGTATGAAACCTTGGATGTGAACTTTGGAATTGTGCATAGGAAATGTGTTAGTTTTATTAAGATCGAGTCTTGTGACAATAGCGTAGTGTAGTGAGTTAGATTGTACGATTGTTTGTTAGTAAGTAATTTCGAGGACGAAATTATTTTTAAGGGGGGTAGAACTGTAATATCCTGAAAATGGGCCTATGCATTTTTGATTTAATTATACGGAATGGCATGTCTTATGTGTTATGAATGTATGGTGAACATTTTTTGGAAACTTGGAAATGTTAAGTTTAAAAGAGGAAAGTGAACATTTTTGGAAACTTGGAAATGTAAGGAAATGTTTTAGAAATGTTAACTTTAAAAGAGGAAACTAAAACAAGGTGGCTTTAAGAAAATTAATAGAAGAAATTTGACACAAACATAGGCTTGTTTAAGTAGCTTGGAGGCACCACTTAAGGCCTGTAGGTGATGCCACAAGCTATGCAAATGGGCCTAGGTTCGAACAACGAGGAAGCAAATAAAGGATTTTATTTTGCGCCATGGAGAAAAGGTAATGGACGGCATTAAGGCACTAAGGGAGGAGTTTAAATCCTCTTAAAATTTCGACTAAGGGGTAGATAAATGATGATTTATTTTTGATTATTTTCAAAAAGATAATTAAAGGATTATTTCTATTAATCTTTAAACAAAGAAGTGATGGCCAAGTAAGGGACTCTAGCATAGTAATTTCGGCCAAAGGAGGAATTAAGCCAGTATTCATTTTTTTTCCTTTTCCTTCCTTCTCTCTCTGCCGAATTTCTTCTTGTTATTGAGCATCCATATTTCTTCTTTTTCTTTTAGCCTCCTAGCCGAATTCTTTTAGCTTTTCTCTTTACATCTTTTCCTCTTGTGGCTGACTTCTCCATCACCATCTAAAAAGGGTAGTCGAATCTCAAGGCAATCTTTAGCCGATTGTTCAACAAAGCCTAAAGCCGAAGGTTCATTCTTTTGAATCGATCTCTCCTACAAACTCTTTGCCGATTCCAATATTGAGGGTAAGGAATCCTATTGTTGTCATTCTATTTCTTTTCTTTTAACCACAATTAGGATACTAATCCTATTAATATCTTGTTGACGAAACTTTGAAGAGATCTTTCGGGATTTACTAAGTGTCGACTACAAGGAAGGAGAAATTCTTTTCCCGAAGGTACACCATAGGCCGCGTGTTCCCTAGTTATTCGGTGAGTTTTGGGATTTAAAATCCACAAGGTAAGTTTCTATAGCATTCGGCCAAGGCCATGTTGAGTAAATAGATGTGTTTCATTAATATTTAAAAGCCGAAACTAATCTATTCAAGTAATCTAGTGATTGTCGATTTCAAGAAAGAAGGATACAAAGTTTCCGGCATTTTATTAGACATCAATCGACAGCAAGGTAAGGATTTAAGTGTACTAATCCTACTAGGATTTGGATTTATGGCCGAATGGCTCTTTACTAAGTATTAAGTGATTGATCAAATGTAAAGATTTAGGATCTAAGGCATTAGATCAAGCTTTTCGGGATTTGGAGTGAACTTGCTAAAGCGAATCAGGTGTGTACCCCACACTACTTTTTAATAAGATTTATGGCAATAATTAATATGTGCATGTTTATAAGAATGTGAATATGGCTGAGGTACCATGTTATGGTACAAAGTACTCAGGTACTGAAACACCCCACAGCCGGCCCACGAGAATGGACCGGATCTGGTATGTTCCTCGAAGTAACCCGGTTCAAATTCATTCGAATACTTTGAGAACTGTGTGTTTTGAAAGATAATTTTTGTGGGTTGGGCTCGAGTTGAAAACAAATTTATTTTATAACAAAAACCCATTTGTTTCAAGTGACAAAATATTTAAACTTATTTCATACTAAGTGGGCTTACTCTTTATAAAGCCCTAAATTCATAACATAGTAATTATAGTAGAAATAAAAATTCGTCACGGTGGCCTTATTACATAAAATGAAACCCAAAATAATAAATTGTACAGTACCAAAAATAAAATAAATATTCAAATTAAACTGAACTTCAAGTCGAGCATGGCCGCCACAAGTTCTGCCGTCCCGGTCCATTACTGCTCATCACCTGAAACATATTCCCACAACGGGGTGAGTCGATAGACTCAGTGTGTAACCAACACTAAACATAATAGAAATAGGCACACCACAAAAATCATATGCATATAAAATTCAAGGTAATGATGCAAACCCGAACCCAAACCTATATGCCATCCGCTACACTCCACCCGTACCAACCTATACACCGTGGGGACTACTAAGTCAACCCTCCATCCGCTACACTCCATCGAAGGCAGTCGCTGCAGTCGACATGCTCATCGCCCATCGATAATATTGTGGCATAGCCACCATCGTAATGTAACCGGTTACCACTTAATGTGACCAAGTCACCACTTTCACTTAGTGAGACCAAGTCATCACATTCACTTAGTGAGACCAAGTCATCACTTTCAAATATAACGTTGGTGAGGCCAAGTCAACACCTTTACTTAGTGAGACCAAGTCATCACTTTCAAATATAACGTTGGTGAGATCAAGTCAACACCTTCACTTAGTGAGACCAAGTCATCACTTTCAAATATAACGTTGGTGAGACCAAGTCAACACCTTCACTTAGTGAGACCAAGTCATCACATTCACTTCCCTTCTTCAATTGACCAATGCCCCAAATTATACATATCATGCATATCATATTTTATTACACTTTCACATCACTGTTCACATGTTAAATATAACATCTTTTGAAATCCTAGTAGAAGTAGGAAAACGTATTTTAGCACTTTGTACCATAATATGGTACTTTGGTCACTTTCTTTTACTTTAACATATATAACATATTTAAACCATAAATCTATTAAGATTAGTGTGGAATACACACGGTACCTTAGCCATATTCTTACACTTTCATATTAACACATATAATGAATTAAAGCCATAAATCTATCAAGATTTAGTGTAGGGTACACACCTGATTTGTTTAGCGATTCCTTGAGATTCCGAAAAGCTAGATCTAAAGTTTAGATCCTTAGTCCCTACATTTGATTCATCATTTATTACTTAGCATAAATTCTATTTGGCTATGATATCCAAATCCTAGTAGGATTTGTAAAAAGACTTACCTATGATGCCGATTTGGTGTTTATTCAAATCCCGAAAACTTGGTTTTCCTTCACTTGATATTCGGCTAACCTTGAATCTCAATATGGGTTAGTTTTCGGCTTTTTAATAATTAAAGAACTGATCTAGATAATCATACAAGCCTTGGCCGAATACTTTTAGGTGCTTACCTTGTGGATTTAAAATCCCGAAATTCACCGAATAACTAGGGAACACGTGGCCTATGGTGTACCTTCGGGAAAAAAACTTCTCCTTCCATGATTCGGCCAAGATTAATAATCGAAATTAGTCCCTAAATTTGATAAGTCTAAAATATAAAAGAATGGAAACTAAACTTGGATCTTACCCTTATTTAAAGGAATCGGTTGCACCTTCACTTCAACCTTCGAGATTGACTTAGAGACTTGATGAACAATCGGCTATGATTCCCTTATGTATTCGGTTTCAAAGATGAAAGAAGAGAGGAATAATAGGCTTAGAAGGAAATCGGCTAGGAGGCTTAAAAGAAAAAGAAGAAAAGAATGGATGCTCAAGAAGAATATTCGGCAGAGGAAAAGAGAGGGAGGATGAATAATGAATGGCCCTAGTCCCCTCCTTTTATAGCCGAATTTACTAGGCCAAGAATCCTTTGCTTGGCCACCACTCTTCCCTCATTCTCCTAATTAAAGAATAATTCTTCATTTATCCACCTATTTAAGAAATTTAAAGGGAATAAAACTCTTCTCCTAAGAGTCCCTATTAAGTCCATTGCTTCCTCTCTAAGTAATTAAATAAAAATCACTTAAAGCTTTAGCTAGGTGCCGTCCAACTTTCTTCTTATGGAAGCAAAATAAAACTTCTTTTATTTGCTTCCTAGATGACTCGAACTCAAGCCCAAAACCTTTTGCATGTGGGCCATTTCCTAAGGCCTTATGTGGCATCTTCAGGCCACATTTCCAAGCCCGTTATTGGGTCAAATTTCATGTACTTTATATCTTTAGGGTCACTTGGCCCTAAGTTCCCCTTTGGACTCTAAAATTCGACATTCCGGGGTCATTTTTTTAAGTTTCCAAAAATTTTCGCGCGGCTCTGTATTTTCCAAGTTTCCAAAATGTTTAGTTTCCTATTTTGGTTTGGTTTCAAAAATGTTTAGTTTCCTCTTTTGGCTTGGTTTCCAAAATGTTCACTTTCCTAATTTACTTCGGTTTCTAAAATGGTCACTTTCCTATTTTAGTTTAGTTTCCAAAATTAACATTTCTAAAGCATTTCCTTACATTTCCATACATCTCCTTACATTTCCATACATTTCCATACATTTCCTTACATTTCCATATATTTCCATACATTTCCATACATTTCCATACATTTCCTTACATTTCCTTTCATTTCCTTTCATTTCCTCTCATTTCCTTTCATTTCCTTTCATTTCCTTACATTTTCCTTATATTTCCTTACATTTCCCTACATTTCCTTTCATTTCCTTACATTTCCTTATATTTCATTTCATCTTAGGGTTCTTGAAACTCTTCAGAACACATCCAACACACCCACTGATCCCACTATCTCATGAATTATGCACGAACGCATAACCCCTAATCTAGGATGTTACAGGTACGTTTCCTACTCCTACTAGGATTATGTTAAATATCTGTTACGACACACATATGACATTATAAGAATGTGAAATAAGAATTTGGCATGTTAATGCATGATATGTATGATATGGGGCATATGGGTTATATGAAAAGGGAAGTGAATGTGGTGACCTAAGACCACGATATCCGAATGTGGTAACCTAAGACCGCTGAATTTTATAAGAGGCGATGAGCACGCCGATCGCAATGATCGCCTTCGATGGTGTGTAGCGGATGGAGGGTTGACTTAGTAGTCCCACGGTGTGCGAGGATGGTACGGTGATGTGTAGCGGATGGCATATAGGTTTGGGTTCGGTTGCATCATTATTTCCTATCTCGTTATTTGAATATGCATGTAATATGTGAACATATGCCTAAATTGTTAAATTTTAGTGTTGGTTACACATTGAGTCTGCTTTGACTCACCCTTGTGGGATTACTTTTAGGTGACGATCGGTGATGAAATTTGGGTCGGCGGGAGCTTAGTGGAGGCCATGTGAAGTTCGATTTTTCTTCGTTTTGGACTCTTATTATTTTGTGTACTTAGAATCTATTTTTGGGCATTATTTGATGTAATAAGGCCATAGTTGGATTATTTTATTTTACTTCTACTTATCCTGCTACAAAATATTATTTTAGAAAAAAAAAGACTAAGTGAATTTATCATGAGCTAAACCCTAAATGTTTTGTCACCTAAAGTAAAGGATTTTAATAATGAAATAAACTTGTTTTCAACTCAAGCCCAACCCAAAACAATCTTTCTTTCAAAACACACATGTTTTTCCTAAGTAACAAAAGAATTTGAAACGGTTTACACCGGGGAACATACCAGATCCGGTCAAGGCTCGTAGGCCGGGTTTGGGGTGTTTCACGTACAGTGTGATATTTGAAATTAAGGAAGGAGAAGTCAGAATCATTGGACAGTGGACCAAGGGAAACTTTAAGGAATAAAATGTACTAAAGGGTTAAGCCAAAAATTCTAGAAAAATTTTATAAAAAGTTATATGAGTCTAGTTTCAAGGAAAATTTACGGATTTAGATTTCGAGTTTCCTAACTCAAGTTATAGTCAACTTAGTCAGTACGACGCAGATGGACAGTTTAAATATTTATGCCCAAATTAGTAGTTAAGTCTGGATTACGAAATTACCAAATTACCCTTAGTGGGTAATATTACCAATTTATGAAAATGACGATATAGGTCAATTACCTAAATACCCTTACTGTGTAAGATTACCAAATTACTGAAATGCCCCTAAAGGGCCAAAATACGATATTGCTTAATGGACTGAATTGACATTTTGCCTTATGGGCCGATTGGTCATATTGATTAATGGACCAATATGATATTTGGCTATATGGGCCGATCTGATATTTTGCTATATGAGCCAATTTGATATGTGACTAAATGGGCCAAATTGATATGTGACTAAATGGGCAAATTTGATATGTGACTAAATGGGCCAATTTGATATATGACTAAATGGGCCGAATTGATATGTGGCTAAATGGGCCAATTTGATATGTGACTAAATGGGCCGAATTGATATTGTAATATCTTGCTTTTGTGGGTCTGTGCATTTGGTATGTTGCATGGCTAAGTTAGTAGGTAAAGGCTTTGAGGTGTGGATTGGGCTCAGGTTTGGGCTTAAAAACCTGGGTTAAATTGCTTATAAATAATGTTAGTGTATAAATTAAAAGTTAAGTGAGTATGTTTAGTAGCAAGTTGGGCTCGTGGCCCAAAGTTGGAGGTGCAATAAGTGGACATGTGGGTGGCGTCACTTAGGGGAGGAGTTTGGGCCAATATGGCCGCTTGGGGCTCAAGTTAATGAGCCAAAATTCGGCACTTCAAGGGGGGAGAGAATGGACGGTACCTAGCTACAATTTAGGGGGTTTATTTCTTTTATTTTATAATTAAAATGATGATAATTAAGAGGGAAGAGTTGGTTCTAAGTTGGCCTCTTCTAAGATGAGATAGGATTGGGTTATCATGCAAGATAAGAGCTATCGGGAGGAGAAAGTTGGTGGCGCAACTCGAGTGTGTGCCTGTATAGCCAAAATTTGGAAGGAGAATTATCATCTTTTCCATTTGTTTTTCCCACTTTCTCATCTTTTCTCTCAAGCCAAAATTATTTTCTCTCTTTTCTCTCTTCTAGCCGAAATTCCCTAGCCTTCTTCTCTTCTCCAATATCTTCCTGAAAGTCGAATTCTTCTTACCCATATTCCTCCTCCATAACCGAATCTACTAGGGAGGTTTCTGTTTCATGAAGCTGTACCATAAGTGTAACACCTCAGACCCGGCCCATGAGTCCTGACTGGATCTGGTATGTCATGGAGTAAAATGATTTGAAACATTTTGAGTGTCTGGTGAAAACTTGTTAAAATATGGCTAAGGTATTAAAACAGGGTTTGATAAAACTCAGTTGGGATTATTTTTATAAACATGGTTGTGTTGATAAACCCTTTGAAAACATTTGATCATGTAAAATTTTAAAATCGTCAAGGTTATTGTTGACTTGGTGTATTTTGCTACCCGATGGTAACATCTTTGAAAACTCGTAAAAGTTACTTAATTTGAAAAAGATACTTTTAACCAATTTACTTAACATTTATAAATTCATTTCGTAATATAGTATAAGTAAATTGGAACAACTAATTAAAACATCCAAATAATAATTAGCGGCCTTATTACAACCCAAATTAAAAATGTAGAAAGTAAAGAAACATGAACAGAATCAAATAAAATTCCAAAAAACTAAGGAACAAGCATGGCCGCCTCGAGTCCTCTCCGGCTCCATCTCCGCGATCTACTCATCTGCAAAATAATTTGGGAAGGGGTGAGTCACCAAGACTCAGTGTGTAAATCCCCCACCCGGAAATGCAACTCATACACAATTTATCAGTAACATGCAAATATGCAACCCCACTAACCATCCATACTCCTTTAACTACCCCGTGTGGTCAAAACCACTGGTGACTAGAGTCACAAATCAAGTGATGGGGACAACCCATCGTGTGGTCAAAACCACTGATGACCATAGGTCACAATTATCATAATGTGGTCAAAACCACTGGTGGTACCAAACCACTGGGACTTAGTCACAATTTATCATCGGTGTGGTCAAAACCACTTTCGTGACCAAGTCACAATTAATCTGATGGGGCCAACCCATCTTGTGGTCAAAACCTTTGGTGACGATCCATAGAGATCATCCCCCTACTCTCATCAATCCCACCATCATCATGCTTACATAACAAATATCATAATCCCATATATCATGCATTTATGTATAGCAAAGCATTCGACAGCATATGATGGCATACACATACATCATAGATCATGTAATAGGGGACTTACCCGAAATCCATGCTTATGCCCACAAGGCTAAGTTACAACACAAAAGGTTATACAACAACATAATAAACAGTCTATGCTAATAAAGTGTGTAAGAGTTTACACACCTATTACTAACGAAATTCCTAGATCCCGAAGATCAGATCTACGATGCTAGATCCTTGACCCTACATTCGGCCAACAACAAGGTTAGTGACATAGGCCTATTTAGCCATAACAACTTAATACCAAAGGCTCATTTACGGCACTTACCTTAAACGGATTTGGTTTCCAAACAAATCCCGAAGCTGCACCTATTCCTGAAATCGTTGAATCCTTATATGGAACATGTTAGTTTCAACTTTAGGCACTAATTCTCGACAAATGGCCCTTGGCCGAATGATGTATAAGCCTTACCTTGAAAAATCAAATCCCGATAGGCTCCCTCAATGTACCTTAACGTTATCTACACACAAAACGTACACCATTAGAACCATGACCACATTCGGCCAACTTACCAAGGCTTGTTTCTCTAGCTTTCGGCACACAAAAGGAAAAGAAAAGAAGCCGAATGTTAGAGTAACACACTTACCACCATTTGAAATCGACAGCACCTTACCTTAGGGGGATTCGGCTTACGCCCTTTGTGGTAGGGGGATATTCGGCTAGCAACACAAATAGAGGGTGAAATTTTGGGTAGGAGAGGGGGGTAGGTTCGGCCAAGTAAAAGGAAAAGAAGCTAAGAATTTTTGAAGAATCTTGGCAATGTGTCTAGGTAGATTTCGCCAAAGAACAAGAAAAAAGCAGCTTTTGATGAATTTTTGGCACCTCCCTAGTGATAAAACCGATTGTGGACAGCCCCCCAAGGAGTCCTATATTCGCCCATCTCCCTTCTTTTTGTGATAAATGTTGGCTTTCAATTATCAAAAGATAAAGCAAGATTTATCTTCCATTTTATCTCCTAGCTACCCCCTTCAAAATAAAAGAAGAATAAACTAACAACACCACTCTTCCCAGCCGAAACTTAAAAGGAAAAACAATGTTTATCCTTATCACCTTAAGAGTCTAAAATCAAGCCATTACTCCCCCTGTAACGCCAGCTTGCATAAAAGAAAAAAAAAATAAAACCAACTGCTGCTCCCTTAGTTCGAACATGGGACCTAAAGGAGCAAACTACCGCAGCCCCTTTCAACGCCCCAAGCCACTCTTCCAAATCGACTTTCATGCCTAAACTCACCCACAAAAATCTTTTAAAGCCTTCTAACTCGGCCCCCTTTCCTTTACGCCAAAAAGCCTAAAAAAATAAAATACATCCCCTTTGTAACTCCCAAGATTCGAACCCAAGACCTCCCCAGTCGTCACCTCTAAGCCCTAAAGTCGCGCATGAAAGCCACTTTGGCAATTAATTCTTTGTGTCATGCTTCTCCCGAAATTTTACTTAACCCCTATCTCACCTAATTCCTTCCTTTTAAGCACTTAAAAAGAAATTTCAGTCCTAAGTCTGACCTAGTTCGGGGTTATGACTAGACCCTAAAACATGTCTAGCAAACATAGTATTCATTTCTTTTCAAGCAATCACATGAAAATAATTAAATTTGGAAAACCCCAATTAGGGATGTTACGCTGGTTCTACCCCTTAAAAAGAATTTTGGCCTCGAAATTACCTCGAATCAAGAGTTGGGGTATTCTTCGCCGATCACATCCTCGGGTTCCCATGTGGCCTCCTCCGTACCATGATTCTGCCATAACACCTTTACCAAAGGCACTGACTTCCTCCTCAAAACCTTGACATCTTGATCCAGGATTTGTACTGGCTCCTCTTCGAAAGACAAGTCCTAATTCACTTCAATTTCGCACTAGGCACTACGTGTGAGGATCGATCGATAAGCGCCTCAAAGATGAAACATGGAAGACGTCATGTATCCGGCTTAATTCTGCTGGCAACTCAAGCTGGTAAGCTACCGGTCCTACACATTTCAATACCGTGTATGGTCCGATAAATCTAGGGCCTAGCTTGCCCTTCCAGCCAAACCTCAGCACCTTCTTCCAGGGTGATACCTTCAAGAAGACGCTATCACCCACTGCATATTCAACCTCTCTGCACTTAAGATCAGTGTAGGATTTTTGCCTGTCTGATGCCTCCTTAAGACGATCCCGAATTACTCTAACCTTATCCTCCGTCTCCGCTACTAACTCTAGACCCAACATCCGATGTTCTCCTAGTTCCGTCCAACATGTAGGAGTACTGCATTTCTGACCATACAGTGCCTCATACGGTTCCATCCGAATACTTGCTTGATAACTATTGTTATAAGCGAATTCTGTCAAGGGTAGGTACTCCTCCCAACTACCACGAAAGTCCAAAACACAGCCCCTTAACATATCTTCCAACACTTGGATTACCCTCTTAGATTGTCCATCAGACTGTGGGTGAAAAGCCGTGCTGAAATTTAACTTCGTGCCTAACTCCTGATGTAAAGCCTTCCAAAATCTCGACGTAAACTAGGGATCCCGATCTGAGATAATGGACACCGGTACTCCATGCAACCGCATTATCTCATCTATATATAGCCTGGCTAACCTTTGAAGCGAGTAGTCAACCCTTACAGGTATCGAATGAGCCGACTTAGTCAACCGGTCTACTATCACCCAAACTGCATCTTTCTTACTGGGCGTAAGGGGAAGCCTACTTACGAAATCCATAGTAATCTCCTCCCACTTCCATCGAGGATCTTTCTACAGTAATAAATACGATGGCAATTGATGCTCACCTTAACTTGCTGGCATGTCAGACACTTGCCCACTAACTCGGTTACTTTTTGCTTAAGAACCGGCCACCAAAACTGCTCCCTTAAATCCCGATACATCTTGCTGCTTCCCGTGTGCATAGCATACGCACTGCTATGAGCTTCTTTAAGAATTCGCTGCCTCAAATCATCATCCTTAGGCATACATACTCTCCCTTGAAAATACAACACTCCATCACTACCCAAACTGAACCCTTCGGCCCTACCATTCTGTACTTGTAACCTCCGAGTATTCAAAGCTTCATCGGTCATTTGTCTTTCTTTGACCTCATTAATCCAAGATGGCTTCACTTACAATTCTGCCAAAAGGCTCCCATCCTCATAGAGACTTAGATGAGCAAACAATGCTCGCAAATCTGCTACCACCTTTCGGCTTAATGCATCAGCTACCACATTAGCCTTACCCGGATAGTATTCGATTGAGCAGTCGTAGTCCTTCAACAACTCAATCCACCTCTGCTGCCTCAGATTTAAATATTTCTGTGTTAGGAGGTACTTTAGACTTTTGTGATATGTGTACACTACCGACTTCTCCCCGTACAGATAGTGCCTCCAAATCTTCAAGGCAAACACCACAGCAGCCAATTCCAAATCATGTGTCGGATAGTTAACTTCGTGAGGCCTCAACTGCCGTGACGCATAAGTGACCACCTTCCCTTCTTGCATCAGCACACACCCTAAACCAGTATGCGATGCATCACAATACATAGTGAATTCCCTTCCTGCCTCTGGCTGAATCAAGACTGGTGCTTCTGTCAAGATCCTCTTCAGCTTATCGAAACTCTCTTGCTGCTTCTTCAACCACACAAACAGAACTCCTTTCCTCAGTAGCTTAGTCAACGGTGCTGCGATTAAGGAGAAATTTTCCACAAATCTCCTATAATATCCTGCCAACCCCAAAAAACTCTAAATTTTCGTAACTGACTTTAGTGGTTTCCACTCTAAAACTGCCTCAATCTTACAGGGATCCACCCTGATGCCCTCAGCTGAAACTACATGCCCTAGAAAGGTTACCTCTTTGAGCCAGAACTCACACTTGCTGAATTTGGCGTACAACTGTTTCTCCCTTAGAACTTGCAGAACCACATGAAGATGTGCGTCATGCTCCTCCTCAGACTTCGAGTACACCAAAATGTCGTCTATGAAGACCACGACGAACCGATCTAGATAGGGTTGAAAAACTCAATTTATCATGTCCATAAACGCGGCCGGTGCATTCGTCAAACCAAAAGGCATTACCAAGAACTCGTAGTGTCCATACCGAGTACGGAATGCCGTCTTATGAACATCAGCCTCCTTCACCTTAAGCTGATGGTACCCTGACCTAAGGTCAATCTTAGAGAACACCGATGCCCTTTAAGTTGATCGAATGTAACGTCAATCCCGGCAAAGGGTACCTATTCTTTATTATCAACTTGTTTAGTCATCGATAGTCTATACACATCCTCATTGTCCCATCCTTCTTCTTGACAAAAGCTTTGGAGCTCCCCAGGCGATACACTTGGTCGGATGAACCTCTATCCAACAATTCTCGAATCTGCGCTTCAACTCTACCAATTCTTTCGGCACCATCCGATCTGAGCTATTGATACGGTAGCGATTTGTAATAATTGATACCAAATTCAACCTCATGGTCCAGAGGTAGACCTGGAAGTTCCTCTGGGAACACATGCACATAGTCCCTTACGGTCCGGACATCTCTCACAGCAACATCCTTAGCTTCCAAAGCACAGACATGTACCACATATGCTTCACAACCCTTCCTCACCATCCTTTCCGCCTTCAATGTCGAAACCAAATTAGATAGATAATCTCTCCTTTTACCTATCATCACCACCTCATCACCTTCCACGGTCTTTATTACCATGCACTTAGCTGCGCAATCCAGGCTAGCCTGATACTTTACTAGCCAATCCATCCCGAAGATTAGGTCAAACTCCCGGAACGGTAGTTCCATCAAGTCAGCCAAGAACACGACCCCTTAGAGTTCTACGGGTACGTTCCTATAGAGTTTACTTACTTCTACAGAGTGACCTAAAGGGCTTAATACAGTCATCTTCCTAGAAGTAAGCTCAGAGTCTAAATGCAGAGTTTCCACTACGCTACTAGTAATGTATGAGTGGGTTGAGCCAATGTCAATCAAGGTACTATAGGTACACCAAAGATCAAGAACATACCGATTATGATGTCCTGCATCGCCCTCCTCCCGACGCCTCAAAGATAGACCAAACCAAGTTGCCTAGCTTGAACTACGGTATCTCCCTCGGTGCCCCACGCCTCTACCAAAGACCATTACCACCTCTTCGCGCACCACGACCTCTCTGTGGTCGTTGGTTATCCCTCCTGCTCGGTGCACGATCCCGACCCTCCGATCTCGGCCTTAATCGCTTTTTTGACAGATCCCTAACTCGATGTTCCATGGACCCACACTCGAAGCATCTGCGATTACCATTCCAACACTCTCCTGTGTGGGATTTTTCACACCGAGCACACCGTGGCAGCCATTGAGAAGTGGCAGTAGCAGCAGGCCTAGCAGCTTGATCTGACCCACCAAACCTCGTCCTCTTTTGCTAATTACGTAAAACTTTGAAGATCCGAGCTCCTCTTATTCCGGTTCCTATCCCGACACGCCTAACCGATCGCCTTACCCTTTCAAAGAACCTTAGACTTCTCCACTAGGACAGTGAACTCCCGTTCCTGCTGTGGAGCTATCATCATCCTCAGCTTATCTCTCAGCCCATCTTCGAATCTAACACAAAATTCATGCTCGGTACCCACAATACCACAAGCATACCTACTCAACCGAGAAATTCGGCCTCATACTCCGCCACCGTCTTATTACCCTGAACCAGGTTCAAGAAAGCCTTCCGCTGCGCATCCACGTAACTGGTTTCGACGTATTTCTTTTGATAGGTGGCCTTAAAGAATTCCCATGTGAGATCCTCCGCCATCGCTCCATCCCTTACAGTGAGCCACCACTAATATGACTCATCTCGAAGTAGAGAGATTATACCCTTCAACTTCTCCTCAGCAGTAAAATCCGTGTCACCCATGATCCTTTCCGTAGATTCTAACCAATATTCCACAAGACTGGGTGCCACCGTAAACTCCTCTAAACACCTCCGCCGTTAGCTTGAGTCATTCAACCACGGATTTACGGGCTCCGCATGCCGCTACCGCCTTGGCAACTCATTCCAATACTCGTAATACAGCTTGAGATACTACATCATTACCACCGGTTTGATCTCGAAATCCAGTTTTCGCTATCGACTGATTTGGCATCTCATTTCCAGACCCATAACCAAACCCTGCTGGCTCCGACAAGGTCATCCTACCTCTACTGTGACCACGCGACGGACGCCCACGACCTCTTGTACTCATTATTCTCGTTTGCGTTTATCTGATTAAGAAATTTTATGCATTAGAGCTTGTTTCACTGGTTATCCACGAAGAAATTTTATGAAGAGAGCTTAATAGGGATTCTTTCGATCATTCAAAGTTCAAGTTTTCTATCCTAATTCACAGAAAAATACATCCATTCCTTAGTATCTCCCATTCACATTCACTCAACGGATATTCCTGTCCGTTCCTATCCTGGGGGTATTTTTGTCAATTGTCCTACATGGGTATTTTTGTAATTTTTCAAAAATAAAATTTCCAGATGATTTTATCAAAAAGTATTTTGGAGCTTTTAAATTCTTGAGGTATTTTGAATAAATTTTGAAATCTGAGGGTATTTCTGTAATTTTGGACCTCAGGGGTATTTCGGTATTTTTCACAAATCAGGGTGAATTTGTAAAATTTAATAAATTAGGGATATTTCAAAAGTTGTAAAACTTTGAGGGTTCTTTTTGAGAATTGCATTTTCCAGAACAGTGATGTTGTAAACTTTTAAAAATCAGGGTCATCCTGGTAATTTTGTTGGTTAGGGGCAATTTTGTAATTTTACCACTAGGGGTATTTTAGTAATTTGGTTCTAATTGATTTCACAAAAGAAGGATATTTTGTAAATTTTTTTATTTGGAAATTTTTTTCATACGAAGGGTATTTTGGTAGTTTACAAGCCAGGGGTATTTTGGTCATTTTTCAAACTGAGGGGTATTTTGGTTTTTTTTTAGTCAAGGTTTTAATTGCTTCAAAAGCAAAACGGCTAGTCCCTTTCGGTTTTAGTTATTAAGTTTAGCTTTGTGAGTGTGTCGTCTCACCTAGGATGAACCGTCACTACACACCGGGTAGGATTCGAGTGAGTAGGAGGTGAGTCACTAGGGATCGCTTAAATACCGTGCCCCCAGAATCCAATCCTGACATGCGTATAACGATTGCCACATCCCCTGCTTAGTGACAACTCACAGGGTTGTTTAGGGAATTATTAAATCTTATGCATTGTTTGTTGGGGTACGCTAACCCCAGGGTTCAACAATTTATATTCTAATATTCTACGTTCACAATTTACCCTTCTACCCCTATCAATATTCACAAAGAAAATAGATAGACTTACTTACCTGGGCGGATTGGTGCCGGAGACTCGGTGCCATGCTGTTCAAGCCGTAAATAGTTTCCCAAAACATTCCAATAAGGCCTACTAATCATAAACAAAACATTTTGGGCCTTGGGCCCCCACAGTCGGGTTTTGAACCGGGCTCTGATACCAAAAATGTAACACCTCAGACCCGGTCCATGAGTCCTGAGCGGATCTGGTATGTCACGGAGTAAAATGATTTGAAACATTTTGAGTGTCTGGTGAAAACTTGTTAAAATATGGCTAAGGTATTAAAACAGGGTTTGATAAAACTCATTTGGGATTATTTTTATAAACATGGTTGTGTTGATAAACCTTTTGAAAACGTTTGATCATGTAAAATTTTAAAATCGTCAAGGTTATTGTTGACTTGGTGTATTTTGTTACCCGATGGTAACATCTTTGAAAACTCGTAAAAGTTACTTAATTTGAAAAAGATACTTTTAACCGATTTACTTAACATTTATAAATTCATTTTGTAATATAGTATAAGTAAATTAGAACAACTAATTAAAACATCCAAATAATAATTAGCGGCCTTATTACAACCCAAATTAAAATGTAAAAAGTAAATAAACATGAATGTAATCAAATAAAATTCTAAAAACTAAGGACATGCATGGCGCCCGAGTCCTCTCGGCCCATCTCCGCGATCTACTCATCTGCAAAATAATTTGGGAAGGGTGAGTCACCAAGACTCGGTGTGTAAATCCCCACCCTAAATGCAACTCTTACACAATTTATCAAGAATATGCAAACATGCAACCCCACTAACCATCCGTATTCTTTAACTACCCCGTGTGGTCAAAACCACCGGTGGTCAAAACCACCGTGACTAGAGTCACAAATCAAGTGATGGGGCCAACCCATCGTGTGGTCAAAACCATCGATGACCATAGGTCACAATTATGATAATGTGGTCAAAACCACTAGTGGTACCAAACCACTGGGACTTAGTCACAATTTATCATCGGTGTGGTCAAAACCACTTTGGTGACCAAGTCACAATTAATCTAATGGGGCCAACCCATCTTGTGGTCAAAACCATGGTGACAAATCCATAGAGATCATCCCTCCTCTCATCAATCCCACCATCATCATGCTTACATAACAAATATCATAATCCCATATATCATGCATTTATGTATAGCATAGCATTCGACAGCATATGATGGCATACACATACATCATAGATCATGTAATAGGGGACTTACCCGAAATCCATGCTTATGCCCACAAGGCTAAGTTACAACACAAAAGGTTATACAACAACATAATAAACAGTCTATGCTAATAAAGTGTGTAAGAGTTTACACACCTGTTACTAACGAAATTCCTAGATCCCGAAGATCCGATCTACGATGCTAGATCCTTGACTCTATATTCGGCCAACAACAAGGTTAGTGACATAGGCCTATTCGGCCATAACAACTTAATACCAAAGGCTCATTTGCGGCACTTACCTTAAACGGATTTGGTTTCCAAACAAATCCCGAAGCTGCACCTATTCCTGAAATCGTTGAATCCTTATATGGCACATGTTAGTTTCAACTTTAGGCACTAATTCTCAACAAATGGCCCTTGGCTGAATGATGTATAAGCCTTACCTTGAAAAATAAAATCCCGATAGGCTCCCTTAATGTACCTTAACGTTATCTACACACAAAACGTACACCATTAGAACCATGACCACATTCGGCGAACTTACCAAGGCTTGTTTCTCAAGCTTTCGGCACACAAAAAGAAAAGAAAAGAAGCCGAATGTTAGAGTAACACACTTACCACCCTTTGAAATCGACAGTACCTTACCTTAGGGGGATTTGGCTTATGCCCTTTGTGGTAGGGGGATATTCGGCTAGCAACACAAATGGAGGGTGAAATTTTGGGTAGAAGAGGGGGATAGGTTCGGCCAAGTAAAAGGAAAAGAAGCTAAGAATTTTTGAAGAATATTGGCAATGTGTCTAGGGAGATTTCGATCAGCAACAAGAAAAGAAACAATTTTGATGAATTTTTGGCACCTCCCTAGTGATAAAACCGACTGTGGACAGCCCCCCCAAGGAGTCCTATATTCGGCCATCTCCCTTCCTTTTGTGATAAATTTTGGCTTTTAATTATCAAAAGATAAAGCAAGATTTATCTTCCATTTTATCTCCTAGCTACCCCCTTCAAAATAAAAGAAGAATAAACTAACAACACCACTCTTCCCAGCCAAAAATTAAAAGGAAAAACAATGTTTATCCTTATCACCTTAAGAGTCCAAAATCAAGCCATTACTCCCCCCTAACGCCAGCTTGCATAAAAGAAGAAAAAAAATAAAACCAACTGCTGCTCCCTTAGTTCGAACATGGGACCTAAAGGAGCAAACTGCTGCAGCCCCTTTCAACGCCCCAAGCCACACTTCCAAATCGACTTTCATGCCCAAACTCACCCACAAAAATCTTTTAAAGCCTTCTAACTCGACCCCCTTTCCTTTAATGCCAAAAAGCCTAAAAAAATAAAACACATCCCCCTTGTAACTCCCAAGATTCGAACCCAAGACCTGCCTAATCGTCACCTCTAAGCCCTAAAGTGGCGCATGAAAGCCACTTTGGTAATTAATTCTTTGTGTCATGCTTCTCCCAGAATTTTACTTAACCCCTATCTCACCTAATTCCTTCCTTTTAAGCACTTAAAAAGAAATTTCAGCCCTAAGTCCGACCTAGTTTGGGGTTATGACTAGACCCTAAAATATGTCGAGCAAACATAGTATTCATTTCTTTTCAAGCAATCACATGAAAATAATTAAATTTCAGACAACCCCCAATTTAGGATGTTACAATAAGCCGCATACTCCTTAGTAAACTGGTGAGTTTCGGGATTTTATTCTATGCGATTTCACTTTTTTTTCATTAAGATCTAACCCAAAACACTTGTTTAAGGTCTGTCGATTTTCCCTCTCTATTTCTAGTAGCCGAATCTGTCTCATTAAAGGTCCTCTATGCCGATTTGGTGAGAAAGCCGAAGGTAGGTAAAGGTTGGTTAAGCTGAATGGTTTTGTTGTTGTTCTTTTGACTTTGGCCGAATGTGATTGGTACTCATTTGATTGCATATAAAGGATTGGTTTAATACTTGAGTGTTGGCCGAATGTAGGGAGGTTGGTGGAGACATCTTCTTGAAGACTTTCGGGATCCGACAGTTTAGGTAAGGTTGCGATTTAGAACTATAAGTAAGTAATTAATTAGATCTCACCATTTACATTCAGTTAGTAACCAAGGGGTTATTTTGGACAATAATAGCAGACTAGCAATAGGAGTGGTTGGATCTGTAAACCCAACGTCAAAGTAGCGTAGAAGTAGTAGTACGAAAACCAGGTGTGTAACTCTTACACACTTTCTTACTTAATATGTGTTAATGTTGTGTGTTGTTTAAAAGCCGGATTGATGGCTATGATTGCTGAATTACCCTTGTGGGTAAAAAGCGAGGATGCCGGGTAAGTTGTTATGATTTCTTGCATTGGTTGCGACCTATGGGAGCATGATACTTTGTATGCCTAATCGTATATGTTAAGCATGATCATACTAGTATTGTTAGCATAACTATGTGCAGTGGGTGATGAGAGGAGGGGAAAGTATGATCTATCAGACTGTCACCAGTGATTTGGTATCGCACAGTGGGTTGGCCCCACATATGTTTAAAATTGTGACTAAGTCTCAGTGGTTTGGCACCACCAGTGGTTTGGTACCACATACGATCTCTTTTGTAACCCGGTTACGGTGGTTTGGCACCACCAGTGGTTTGGTACCACAAGGGGTAGATTTGGGAGACTCGGATGGATACTAGGTTGGACGGGTTGCATGACTTACATATTAATGTATGAATTTGTGTAAGGGCATAATTTCTTTGGGATTGGGATTTATACACTGAGTCTCGATGACTCACCCTTTTCCATTACATTTTACAGATCAGGCCTAGATCGTGGATATGGAGCCGGAGAGGACTCGAGGTG
Source organism: Gossypium rotundifolium (assembly GCA_025506655.1). NCBI lineage: Eukaryota > Viridiplantae > Streptophyta > Magnoliopsida > Malvales > Malvaceae > Gossypium > Gossypium rotundifolium. The sequence goes on along the minus strand of CP106732.1, from coordinate 153,311,425 downwards.
GCCATGCACAACATTTGGTTTATCACAAATTTCCATTTGAACTTAGTATTTTGTTTAATTTTGGTTCACAGTTATGTAATAAGGCCGCCTAAACTTTATTTTGGGTTTGTTTTTATTTAGTAGACTCTAAAGTCCATAATTACTAAGTTAATTAAACTAGGAATTGAATGTTTAAAAAAAAAACTAAATAAGTACTTGTTTATATATATATCACACCTAAGCAAATAATACGGAGTATCAGCATGTTTTGCACCTTTCCAAAACACCTCGACGTTTCCAAAAAAAAATTATTAGTTTTACAACAACTTTCCTTTTGAAAATCAACAAATCAGCCGTGGCACTTCAAATCCGATTGTATCGTTTAGATCGGATTTGGGGTGTTACATTTTGGTATCAGAGCCCGATTCAAAAGCTCGATTGTGGGCTTAGGGCCCAAAATATGTTTTTGGGTTTGTGAAATAATTAAGCATGGCACTTGAGTCTCCGGCGCCGATCCACCCAGGTAAGTACCCTAACTTCTGTTGTAATATATATTTTTTGGGTTTTGTGGGCTTAGACGTAGCTAAGGATGATAGTACCCATGGACTCTAGGTTAGACAAACAACTTTCTAATCCATAAGACTTAACCTTAATAAATGTAACTCAGAGACAAGTCATAAGGCTAAAGTGTGGCAACAAGCATATGCATGTCTAGGAGTAGATCTAGAAGAGCTTGGTATTTAAGCAGTCCGAGTGACTCACCTCCTCTTCGCAGGAATCTTACAGTGCATAGTGATTGTTCACTTTAGCCAAGCTGTGGTGTGGCAATAGGCATATGCATGTCTAGGAATGGGTTCAGAAAAGCTTGGTATTTAAGTAGTCCTAGTGACTCACCTTCTTTCCACTAGAATCCTACCTGGTGCATAGTGACTATTCACCCTAGTTACGAGGGCGTGTCGACAGGCCAAAACTTACAACTAAAACCCGAAAGAGACCAGCCACACTGTTTTGTGAAAACCCTAGTTTTAAAATTACCAAATAACCCCTAGATTTGTAAAAATTACCTTAGATTGAGAAATGACCAAAATACCCTTAGTTTATAAAACTACCAAATTACCCTAGCTCGTAAAATTTTCAAAATACCCCCAGATTTACAAAATTACCAAAATACCCTCGAATTTGTAGAATTACCGAAATACCTCCGAGTTGGGAAAATTACCAAAATACCCTTATTTCACCAAATCACTCGGAATCATATTTTTGGAAAATTATGAAAATACCCCTATAGGTTAAAATTACGAAAATACCCCTTAGGTTAAAATTACAAAAATACCCCCAGGTAGTGAAATGACGAAAATACCCTTAGGTGATGGATGTGCTCGTATGAATGTTGAATGTGCATGTTTTCTAGAATTAGGAAGACTGAAAACTATAGATAGGTCCGAATACGAAAGAATCACTTTTAAAAACTATTTTTCATAAAATTGTTCGTGGATAAGCAAAGTGAACGAGTTAATAATTCATAAAATTTTAACGGATAAATCAAACGAGAAGAATGAGTACGAGGTCGTAGACGTCCACCGCGTGGCCGTGGTAGGGGTAGGATAGCCTTGTCGGAGCCAGCAGGGTCTGGCCATGGGTCTGAAAATGTGATGCCGGATCTGCCGGTGGCGAAAGGTGAGTTTCGGGACCAAGCGGTGGTAATGATTTAGTATCGCGGTGATCTGCGAGTTTTAGAAAGGGTTCTTTGAGGCGGTGGGGAGCAGAACTCGCAAATCGGTGGTCGAACGACTACGAGCTAACGGGTTAAGGTGTTTAGGGGTGTCCATGTAGCTCCCAATGTCTGCGAGTATTGGTTAGAGGCAACAGAGCGAATAATGGATGACTTAGACTTCTCGGTTGAGGAGAAGTTGAAGGGGATAGTATCTCTTCTCCGGGATGAGTCGTACCAGTGGTGGCTCACGGTAAGGGATGGTGCAGTGGCAGGTGATATCACTTGGGATTATTTTAGGGCAGCCTATCAGAGGAAGTATGTGGGGACTGGCTATACTGATGCGTAACGTAGGGCGTTCCTAAATTTGGTACAAGGGAATAAGTCGGTACCCGAGTATGAGGCTGAATTTTTGAGGTTGAGTAGGTATGCTCGGGGTATGGTGGCCACGAAACATGAACGCTGTGTTAGGTTCGAGGACGGGCTGAGAGATGAGCTGCGGGTGTTGATTGCACCTCAGCGTGAAAGGGAATTTGCCTTTCTCGTGGAAAAGGCCAAAATAGCTGAGGAGGTGAAGCGGACCGAGAAACAGAATCAGGATAGGGGCAAGGATAAAATGAGCTTTGGGCCATCGTGTGCGGAGGAAGTGCTCAAAAAGGACTAGATTTGGTGGGCTAGATCAAGTGCGAGGCTCTTCGTTGCTACTCGAAAGGGCCACCGGTGTGCTCGATGTGGGAAGTCTTATTGGGTGAATGTTGGGCTGGTAATAGAGGATGTTTTGAGGCTTGGTCGATGGAGCACGGGTAAGGGAATTGTCATGCAGGTTAGCTAGATCCAAGCCGAGGTCAAGGACGTGGTCAATACAGAGAGATGGCCAGCAACCACAGAGGGGTCGAGGTGCGGCTAGGGGTAATGGTAATGGCAATGGTCGAGGTCATGAAGCACCTGGCCGAGGTGCTGGAGGGGCTAATGCTAGGCAACCTGGGTTGGTCTACGTAGCCAAACGACGAGAGGAGGGCGACGCACCGGACGTCATAACTGGTACGTTTATAATTTCTAGGCTGCCTTACATTGCTTTAATTGATATTGGTTCGACACACTCATATGTTGCTAGTAGTGTGGTAGGAACTCTGAACTTAGCCTATGAGATATCTGCTAGGAAGATGACGGTAGTTAGCCCTCTAGGACACTCTGTGGTGGTAGACAAACTATATACGGAGCAAGCGATACAAACGGCCACTTACGTTTGTTGAAACCATTTTTAAAGTTTTTGAAAAAAACGAGGATCGACTTTAAAACAAAAATAGAGCCGCCACCAATCCCTTTTTACCTAGGTGTGATTGGATCACCTTATAAACATTTTATTTCAAAATGTTGATTTTAGTCCACGAAATACGAGAAAATAGGTTCGGGTGTCGGTTACGTACGAGGAAGGGTTAACACCCTCGTAACGCCCAAAAATTGGTACCTAATTGATTAATTAATGTCCTTATATCGAGAATTTTAAAAAGATTTGGGAATATGATTTCTTTAAAAATTTGAACAATTTGAGTTGAAATTGGAGATTCTTTTGTTCCGAAAGTATACAAACATCACACCCAGCACGTTAGGACATGATGTTTTAAACTCTCGTAACCAAAATCATCTCATGATTTACAAAATTCATTAAAAGGATATTTAATTATTTGGACGAACGAAAAATTGAAACCCAGCATATCAGAGCACGATTTCTCGAACTTCCAAACACGAAACATTGCCTTATTTTCTGAAATTCTTATCCCAAGATAACAAAACGTCATATCCAGTGAGTTAGGACACGACAATTTTAAATTCTCGAGGATAAGTTTTTATTTAAAATTTATAGGTTTTTTTTAATAAAAGAAGAGGATACTTGATATTTTAAGTTCTACGAGAAAAAAATTAAAACCCAGTAAGTTAGTGTATAATTTCTCTCGAAGTCCCCAAATATCATATATCGCTGTATTTAAAAGCCTTTGGATAAAATGCATAAATGTAATTAAATGTGTTTTATAAAACAATTGGTTTTGGAATAGATATGGCAACATACATATTTAATAGCAATTCTACATAACTATAAATTATACTAACAATAAATAATAAAGAATATGACAATTTCTAAAACTATTTAATATATACAAACAATATTTTAAATAAATAATAAAAAGTATATAAAAGAAAATTTTATAACAAATACATAATTTAATAATTTAATACATATATAAATGATTATATAATAAAAGCGATGAATAAATAGTATAATAATAATTTTAAATAAAACATATATAATACACTAATCATAAAAATCACATATATAATATATAAGCCATAAAATATATTATATAAATTTTATACAAAATAAGATTTCAAAAAATGTATGATATAATATAATATTATATAATATACAAATTAAAAAAACATAATATAGTAATTAATATATAAATCATAAAAATCATATTAAACCAAATAAAATAATAAATCATAACTAATAATAATTTAATGTGTATAAAGATAATTCATATATATATATATATATATATATAAATTTTATACTATTAACAAAATTAATTAAGTATAATAAAATAATTTAATATAATAAAATAATTAAGTATAATATTAGAATAAAAATAAAATAAAAAGGTTTTAAAATGAATAAGGATTAAATTAAAATAATAAAAAATTTTAGAGTTAAAACGCATGAGGGACGATAATGAAACGCGCGCCGAATGTAGGGACTTATTGAACAACTATGCCCCATCTCCTAAACGGAGTCGTTCTGTTACCAGTCCTTGAACAGCCCAAGGGACAAAATCAAAATGTAAACAAACATTTAGGGCAAATTAAAAAAATAAAAAAATAAATTTAAACGGAATTAAAAATAATAAAAATGCGAAAGGACTAAAATGACAATTAGACCTTTAAAAAAACACGCGGATCTTATTCAGGTTTTCAGGTCAACACGCGGATCTAGCCTTAAAACGACGACGTTTTGGTCATTATCTGACCACACCAAAACGGCGTCGTTTCTTAGGCCTATATAAAGTAAAAATTAATCAAAAAAACTCATTTTAACAGCCCTTCAAAAAAAAAAAAAAAAGAAACTGAGCTTTAGAAAGCTCTCCCCTTTCCTCTGCTTGGGCGATTTTTGGCAAAGCTCCGGCAAAGTTTTGGCCACTGTCTGCCGTCGGCCACCATACACGGTGGTCGAAACGCCCAAAAATGGTAAAATTTTCTCCCTTTTTAATATTTTTGTATTATTTTGTAAATAAAATGCTTGAATCAAAGAGAAAAATAAGAAATAACACGAATAAAACAAATTGTAAATCACCTTTAAAAAAAAAAATTTGTATTCTGTTTCAGTGTAATTTTTTGTATATATATCTCTATTTGTGTCTGTTCATTTTACAGATCTTTGAGGTTTTAAATAGCCCCGAAATAATAAACTAAAAAGGAAATATATTTTGTCCTGTTTATTTCTTTCCTTTTGCAGGTGAGAAATGGAGATCTCGGCGTCGTAGCTCGCGAGGATTGCGGCGCAAAGGAATTCTGGTGGCATGCAGCGTGAATGGGGTTGCTTGCTGGTGTGCTTGTGGCGTAGTGGAAACCTAGGTGTTTCTGCGTCTGCGAGCATCCAGGCTATTTGGGCTAATCGGGTTTTGGGTCTCTATTGAGTTAATTTAGGTATGGGTCTGAGGGTGTATTCTGGTAATGGGTAGTCTTAGTATTTGCGCCATTTGGGCCTTGTAAAAAAACTGTAAAATGGAATGCTATTATTATTTTTATTTTTTTGGTTTTTTTCTCTGTTTTACACGGGCCCGGGCACAAATGGGCCTCTACAACGTTCATCTGGGACTGGTGGGAATATGTGTCTCCACACGTTGTACATGTATTCTATTTTATACACTTCGTCGATATAGCTCATGGGATCCAGACGGAGATTCTGATAAGCTGCAATTCCATGAGCGCATGGATAACGAAGTGCATCAAATATCCCACAGTCGCAGGTCCTATTTCTCAAGTGTACACGATATTGCTCGCCAACAATACCTTGGTCCGGTCTGTCAAACTTCGTCACACGAAACCATAGGTTGTCGCGATCGTGACACACTGTGTGTATGGTGTTGGCCCGTGCCTTCACCTTGTTAATTTCTTGCAATACCTTCGCGCACCATACATGGCCTCCATGCATTTGGCCTTTATAACTCACTGCTCACTTCGGAAATAGTGTCGCTAAATGAAAATATGTCTCTCACACAATCGATGTTATCAGCAAATGATCCATTCCTTTTAGAATATAATTTATACATTCGACCAGGTTTGAGGTCATATAACCATATCGTAGGCCGCCATCGTATGTTTGTGTCCACTGTTCAAAAGGTATGTTGCATAGGTAGTTTGCGCCTTCTTCGTTAATTGAGCGCAAACTCGCCAACATCTCGTGAAAATAGTCCTTATTGATCTCGTACCTTACCAATATAAGTTGATAGCGAATATTACATACCAGTTTTCAATTAAGAATAAATTGAATATTACAAACAAAATTATATTAATAGATATTACATACCCATGTTGGTCACTTGGCGTCGTTCACTTGTAGATCGATGTTGCCCGTGGTAGTTGGATGCAACATGCCTTAGGCAATATCGATGGTGTGTGCGATGCCACAAGCTTCCCTGTCGCTCTATTGTGGCTAGTATTCTAGGGCCCCGATCCGATATAACGATATATCGGGTTCAGCGTATATGCCTCCTTAACCTAGATAGAAAGAAATCTCACCATTAGTTGACTCCCTTGTTATTGCAAATGCAATTGGAAGGATTCTCCCACTGCCATCCTGTGCCACAGCTAGCAATAGCCGATGCGTATATCTACCATACATAAAGGTACCGTCAATTTGTACCAATGGCTTGCAATATAGAAATGCACCTCGGCATTGCTTAAATGTCCAAAACAGATGCTTGAACACTTGGCATCCACGGAGCAATCGATCGTTGTAATATGCCGATTTCGTTTCAAGGTCTATTATGCTGCCTGGGACATATCTCCCCAGTACCTGACACCACTGCCACACTTCATTGTATGAAGCATACCACCGAACATGCAACTTTTCCAACGCCTTCTGCTTAGCTATCCAAGTCTTCCGGTAAGAGGGCGTGTACCCCAATTGGCTACGAATATTGGCAATTAAGGCTGGCACTAAAGTCTTGGGATCCGCCTTCACCGTCGGTATTATTAAGTCAGGCAACATCTCTGAATCCATCTTGGTATGATCTTATGAAACACCTGTCAATGAAGTACGTTAAATAATGCAACATTACGTAATATCAGTATTATTCAAAAACCTTGAATACCTAGTGATACTGTACTGGCAAGACATGTATGTGGACCTTTGTACTTTTTAATCTCCCACAAGCTTGTCCTTTTCCTTAACGAGGCCATGATTTTCCATGAATATGTACCATCCTGCACTGCACACTTGGCCTCGTACTTATCGAGTTTGGATTTAACCACGTTGTAGTTAACCCCGTTCTTGATGCTATATTATTTCAATGCACCAAAAAAACTATCCTTGTTAGAAAACTCCTTACCAACTTCTAATTCACCTGAATTCAACGACGAACTTGTACAGTCACGCCTTCTGTGTGGTAGTTCAGGAAACTCCAATGCATCGTCTTGAGATAGATTGACATTATGCATGTGGGCTAGAGGCGAGTACGTCCTGAATTACAGATCTTCTTTTTCTTCATCTGAACCCCCTTCAACATCTTTAGGTACGGTTGGAACAGGCTCTGGTTCAGAAAATAATACAACTTCTGCACCATCGGGGCCGGGCTCTCGAGGTGGATCCACATCAGACTCATCATCCGACTCACCTTCATCTGCAAATAACGAGGTCCCCTCGTTGGTGGATGTCGTGGGGAGTACATTATCCCTTCTTAAACAACTTTCATAACGTCCCCAATTATATGTGGATTGCCAACTACTAGAAGTTGATAACGTTCCCCAATACGTATTTTTACCATTGAACGTCGAAGGAAGGATATGCATGTCCCATCCACCAATCGAGTGTCGTGCAGGGGTTGTGTTTTCCATACTACCACCAAACACGGGCACTTCTGTATTCTGCCTCCCACTAACAGAGTGTCGGCTTGGGGTCGTGTATTTCCCTCGAATAGTAATAGATTTTGAAGTCGAAGGAAGATCACTTGGCAATGAAAATTGTACATATACCACAAGATAAGGTGATCCACTGGCAAGATGAGTCTCCACCATTGCCTCCAAGCTCCGAGGACCTTTGATGTCAAATGAGTCATATCTCACGGGATCAACCGAAGCAAAAAATCTATACTTAATAGACTGAACTTTCATTGGCGTTATTCCAAAGATTTTACGCCTAATTCTTTTGTGAAGTTCTGTCAAATCTATGTTCTGGTTAAAAACCAGTCGCGCTGTGTTCTCCGATAAAAAAACATCATTTTTGGTGCACAAACCTCACCATCATAGTAAATAACAGCACTAATACGTTCACTCATCTTCGTTTTATTTTACTTTTCCTCAATTTCTATTATGCAACCTCGTAATGAAATTTGGCTCATTTATAGTCTAAGGATTGCGAGTTCATCAGAGCAAAAGAGCGCCCACGGGAGCTTTTTTCAAGATTTTGTCGACAATGTAACACCCCAAACCCGACCCATGAGTCCTGACCGGATTTGGTATGTCACAGAGTAAATTAATTTGAAACATTTTAAGAATTTGGTGAAAACTTGATAAAATTTGGCTAAGGAATGAAAACGGTGTTTGAAAACTTAGTTGGGCTTTTTATAAATACAGTTGGGTTGATAAACCCTTTTGAAAACATTTGATCATGTAGCATTTTAAAATCGTCAAAGTTATAGTGGACTTGGTTTATTTTTTGTTACCCGATGGTAACATCTTTAAAAACCCGTAGAAGTTTATTAAGTTTGAAAAGTTACTTTTAACCGGTTCAATTAATATTTATAAAATTCCATTTGTAATATAACATAAGTAAAATAAAAATGTAAATTAAACATCCAAAATAATAATAGCGGCCTTATTACAATCCCAAAATAAAAAGGACTTAGAAAATAAATAATAATAACTAAAACCAAGTAATTTCAAATCCAATGATAAGCATGGCCACCTCGAGTCCCCTCTCTTCTCCATCTCCACGTTCTACTCATCTGCAAAATGTTAAGGGAAGGGGTGAGTCACCAAGACTCAGTGTGTAAATCCCCCACCCGGAAAATACAACTCATACACAATTTATTAATAAACATGCACATGCAACCCAACCTATCCATCCATACTCCTTAACTACCCGTGTGGTCAAAACCCTTTGGTGGTCAAAACCATCGATGACTTAGAGTCACAAATCAAATGATGGGGCCAACCCATCGTGTGGTCAAAACCACCGATGACCATAGGTCACAATATATCAAGTGTGGTCAAAACCACTGGTGGTACCAAACCACTGGGACTTAGTCGCAAATTATCAATCGGTGTGCTCAAAACCACTGATGACCATAGGTCACAAATAATCTGATGGGGCCAACCCATCTTGTGGTCAAAACCACTGATGACAGTCCATAAAATCATCCCTCTCCTCTCATCAATCCCACCATCACATGCTTATATATCAATTATCATATATCATGTCATAGCATTTAACATCATGTGATGGCATGCAAATCATATATCAAAATCACAAGTTAGGGACTTACCTAATCCATGCTTAGCCATAAGCAAAACACTACCAAAAAGGTAAATAGGCAACAACATAATCATGTAAACTAATAAAGTGTGTAGTGAGTTCTTACACACCTGTTACTACCGAAATTCCTAGATCCCGAAGTTTTCAATCTTTAGTGCTTTATTCCTTGACCTAAATTGACCAATCACCAAAATTAGTACCATAGACCTATTCGCCAAATAGTAATCCCAAGGACTAATCGCACCTTTAATCCAAATATGGCCCTTGGTCGAATGGAACTACTCACTTACCCCACTTATCAAATAATTCGAAAGCCCGGAATTATCACTTGGCTTGTCGAGATCCCTACCAAACACTTGTTAGAATCAGCTATAAGTGAAACTAAGAGAAGTGGCCTATGGCCGATTAGTGTAGGTGGCTTACCTTTGAAAAATCAACACCCGATAGTCTCCAACAACGCACCTTACTGTTAACTACAACAAAAAAATACCATCTTTGTGATTTTTATGATTCATTCGGCCATCCCAAAAGAAAAGAAACAACCCGATTTCTTTAAGGAAGAAATTACTTACCCCAACGCCACTTGGAGAACTACAAAAGAGAGGTTTGACAGCCCCTAAGAGATTCGGCCAAGGCAAGATGGAAGGGCTGGAATTTTGACAAGAAAAGGGGTAGGTTCGGCTAAGGAGAAGCAAGAGAAGCTGGAAGTTTTGAGCAAATTTTGGCAATGTAACAATGGGAGAATTCGCCAAGACAATGAAGAGAGAAAAGAAAAGAAATTGATGGATTTTGGCACTTCTTTGCTATACAAATTTGATATGGATGATTTCAAGGAGTCCAAAATTCGCCAACACCCTCCCTATGGTGATAATTTCACCTTTAATTATCCAAGATAATGCAAGATTTATCTTCCAATTATCTCCTATACACCTCTTCAACAATTATAATGAAAATAAAACACTAATAGTTACTCTTCCGGTTAAATTAAGAGTCCAAAATTAAGCCAACACTCTCCCATTCACGCCAAAGAAGAAAAAAAATAAAAAGCCATCGTAGCTACCTTGGTTCGAACCCAAGACCTAAAGAGCGATCGCCCATGACCTCTTCTTAACGCCTTGCCATCTTTCCCCAATTGACTTTCATGTCATGAAGCCTCCTTATTTATTTTTAAAGCCTTCTTCCTGGCCCTCTTTCCTTTAACGCCGAAAGCCCAAAAATAAAATGCTCCTTGCATCCATCAAGTCTCGAACCCGAGATCTGCCACCTCTAAGCCCTTAAGTGGCACTCGGTAACCACTTAACCAATCTCAACTTTTATGCCCAAACTCACCCTCAAAATTCTTTAAAGCCTTCCTTACTTGGCCCCTTCCTTTATCTCCCAAAAAAAAACCCAAAACAAAACGCAATCCCCCTTTCCAAGAATCGAACCCATAACCTCCCTTGCAACACCCTTAGACGCATCAAGTCGATTGTGCCAAGCCCATTCTTTGTGTCATGCTTCTCCCTAAATTTTATTTAAGCCCAAACTCTCCTAGGTCCCTCCTTTTACACACGTCAAAAGAAATTTTTCAGCCTAAGTCAGGCCTAGCTCGGGGTTATTTTTAGACCCTAAAACATGTGAAATGATCATAGAATTTAATCTTCAAGCACACACATGGGAAAATATTGAAATTACAAACAACCCCTAATTTAGGGTGTTACAGTTCTACCCCTCTTAAAAAGAATTTAGGCCTCGAAATTACCTGGATCAGAAGAGTTGGGGGTATTGCTGCCGCATCACATCCTCAGGTTCCCATGTGGCCTCCTTTGTACCATGATTTTGCCATAACACCTTTACCAAAGGCACTGACTTCCTCCTCAAAACCTTGACATCTCGATCCAAGATTTGTACTGGCTCCTCCTCGAAAGACAAGTCCGGATTCACTTCAATTTTTGCAACCGGCACTACATGTGAGGGATCCGATCGATAGCGCCTCAGCATTGACACATGGAAGACATCATGGATCTGGCTCAATTCTGCTGGCAACCCAAGCTGGTAAGCTACCGGTCCCACGCGTTTCAACACCGTGTACGGTCCGATGAATCTAGGGCTTAGCTTGCCCTTCCGGCCAAACCTTAGCACCTTCTTCCAAGGTGATACCTTCAAGAAGACCCTATCACCCACTGCATATTCAACCTCTCTGCGCTTAAGATCAGCGTAAGATTTCTGTCTGTGCGACGCCTCCTTAAGATGAGCCCGAATTACTTTAACCTTATCCTCTGTCTCTGTTACTAACTCTAGACCCAACATCCGACGTTCTCCTAGTTTCGTCCAACATGTTGGAGTACGACATTTCCGACCATACAGCACCTCATACGGTGCCATCTGAATGCTCGCTTGATAACTATTGTTATAAGCGAACTCTGCCAAAGGTAGGTACTCCTCCCAACTACCACGAAAATCCAAAACATAGCCCCTCAACATGTCTTCCAACACTTGGATAACCCTCTCAAATTGTCCATCAGACTGCGGATGAAATGCCGTGCTGAAATTCAACTTAGTGCCTAACTCCTGATGTAAGGCCTTCCAAAATCTCGACGTGAACCGAGGATCCCAATCTGAGATAATGGACACAGGTACCCCATGCAATCGTACTATCTCTGCGATGTACAACTTAGCTAGCCTTTGGAGTGAATAGTCAACCCTTACCGGTATGAAATGAGCCGACTTAGTCAACCGATCTACTACCACCCAAACTGAATCTTTCTTACTGGGCGTAAGGGGAAGCCCATTTTGAAATCCATAGTAATCTCCTCCCACTTCCACTGTGGAATCTTTACCGGCTGTAACAGCCCTGATGGCAATTGATGCTCAGCCTTAACTTGCTGGCATGTCAGACACTTTCCTACCAACTCGGTCACCTCCCGCTTTAGACCCGGCCACCAAAACTGCTCCCTTAAATCCTGATACATCTTGCTGCTTCTCGGGTGCATAACGTACGCACTGCTATGAGCTTCTTTAAGGATTCGCTGCCTTAACTCATCATCTTTAGGCATGCACACTCTCCCCTGAAAGTATAACACTCCATCACCACCCAAGCTGAAACCTTCGGCCTTACTATTCTGTACTTGCAACCTTCGGGTATTCAAAGCTTCATCAGTCATCTGCCTTTCCTTGACCTCATTAATCCAAGACGGCTTCACTTGCAATTCCGCCAAAAGGCTCCCATCCTCATAAAGACTTAGATGAGGAACATAGCTCGCAAATCCGCTACCACCTTTCGGCTTAATGCATCAGCTACCACATTAGCCTTCCCTGGATGGTATTCGATTGAGCAATCGTAGTCCTTCAACAACTCAATCCACCTCCGCTGCCTTAGATTCAAATCTTTCTGAGTCAGGAGGTACTTCAGACTTTTATGATCTGTGTATACCACTGACTTCTCCCCGTACAAGTAGTGCCTCCAAATCTTCAAGGCAAAAACTACTGCCACCAATTCTAAATCATGTGTCGGGTAGTTAACTTCGTGAGGCCTTAACTGCCTTGATGCATAAGCGACCACCTTCCCTTCTTGCATCAGCACACACCCTAATCCGGTATGTGATGCATCACAGTACACCGTGAACTCCTTTCCAGCCTCAGGCTGAATTAAAATCGATGCTTCTGTCAGAATCCTCTTCAGCTTATCAAAACTCTCTTGCTGCTTCTCAGCCCACACAAACGGAACTCCTTTTCTCAACAGCTTAGTCAACGGTGCTGCGATTAAGGAGAAGTTCTCCACAAATCTCCTATAATATCCTGCCAACCCAAGAAAACTCTGAATTTTCGTAATCGAATTTGGTGGCTTCCACTCCAACACCGCCTCAATCTTACAGGGATCCACCCTGATGCCATCAGCTGAAACTACATGCCCCAAGAAAGTTACCTCATTGAGCCAGAACTCACACTTGTTGAATTTGGCGTACAACTGTTTCTCCCTCAGAACTTGCAGAACCACACGAAGATGTGCGTCATGCTCCTCCTCAGTCTTCGAGTACACCAAAATGTCGTTTATGAATACCACGACGAACCGATCCAGATAGGGTTGGAAAACCCGGTGCATCATGTCCATAAATGTGGCCAGTGCATTTGTCAACCCAAAAGGCATTACCAGAAACTCGTAGTGTCCACGCCGAGTACGGAATGCCGTCTTATGAACATCAGCCTCCTTCACCTTAAGCTGATGATACCCTGACCTAAGGTCAATCTTAGAGAACACCGATGCCCCTTTGAGTTGATCGAACAGATCGTCAATCCTGGGTAAAGGATACCGGTTCTTTATTGTCAACTTGTTCAACTGTCGATAATCTATACACATCCTCATTGTCCCGTCCTTCTTCTTGACAAACAGCACTGGAGCTCCCCACGGTGATACACTTGGTCGGATAAACCCTCTATCCAACAATTCCTGAATCTGCACCTTCAACTCTACCAATTCTTTGATTGCCATCCGACACGGAGCTATAGATATCTTGGCGCGGTTTCGAAATGATCTATCCCAAATTCAACCTCACGGTCCGGAGGTAGACCCGGAAGCTCCTCTGGAAACATATCGACATTGTCCCTTACAGTCCGGACGTCTCCCACAGCAACATCCTTAGCTTTCAAGGCACAGACATAAACCACATATGCTTTACAACCCTTCTTCACCATTCTTTCCGCCTTCAAAGCAGAAACCAAGTTGGATAGGTAATCTCTCCTTTTACCTATCATCACCACCTCATCGCCTTCCTCGGTCTTTAACACCATGCGCTTAGCCGCGCAATCCAGGCTAGCCTGATACTTAACTAGCCAATCCATCCCAAGGATTAAATCGAATTCCCGAAACGGTAGTTCCATCAAGTCAGCCAAGAACACGACCCCTTGGAGTTCTAGGGGTACGTCCCTATAGAGTTTACTTACTTCTACAGAGTGACCTAGGGGGCTTAATACAGTCATCTTCCTAGAAGCAAGCTTAGAGTCTAGATGCAAAGTTTCCACTACACTACTAGCAATGTACGAGTGGGTTGAGCCAATGTCTATCAAGGTATTATAAGGCACACCAGAGATCAAGAACATACCGATTATGACGTCCGGTGCGTCGCCCTCCTCTTGACCCCTCGCGGCATAGACTAAACCAGGTTGTCTAGCCTCAGTACCACCGATATTTCCCCTCGGTGCCCCACGACCTCTGCCCGCACCATTACCTCCTCTTCCTGCACCACGACCCCGCTGAGGCTATTGGTTATCCCTTCTGTTCGGTGGCCGATCCTAACCCTCAGATCTCAGTCTAGCTGCTTTCTTCGGACAGTCTCTAACTTAATGCTCCATAGACCCACATTCGAAGCATCCCCGATTACCATTCCAACACTCCCCCTTGTGAGATTTGCCACACCGAGCACACCGTGGCGACCATTGAGTATTAGCAGCTGCAGCAGGCCTAGCAGCTTGATCCGACCCACCAAACCTTGTCCTCTTTTGCTGATTACCAGAAAACTTTGAAGGTCCCGAGCTCCTCTTATTCTAATTTCGATCTTGGTTCCGTCTAACGGACTGCCTTACCCCTTCAGCAACCTTCGATTTCTCCACTAAGACCGCGAACTCCCATTCCTGTTGTGGAGCTATCATCATCCTCAGCTCATCTCTCAGCCCGTCTTCAAATCTCACACAGCGCTCATGCTCGGTACCCATAATTCTACGAGCATACCTACTCAACCAGAGGAATTCAGCCTCATATTCTGCCACCGTCTTATTGCCTTGAACTAGATTCAAGAAAGCCTTCCGTTGTGTATCCACGTAACTAGTTCCGATATACTTCTTTTGATAAGCCTCTCTGAAGAATTCCCAGGTTAGATTTTCTGCCACTGTTCCATCCCTCACAGTGAGCCACCACTAGTAAGACTCATCCCGAAGCAAAGAGATGATACCCTTCAACTTCTCCTCAGCCGTGAAATCCAAGTCACCCATAATCCTTCGGTGGATTCCAACCAATACTCCACAAGACTTTGGCGCCACTCGAAAACTCCTCTGAATACTTTTGCTTCGTTAGCCCAGTCGCTCAACCACGATTTACGGGCTCGCACTTTTACCTTTGCCTCAAAGAACCCATTCCAATACCCGTAATCTGACTTGAGATACGACATCATTACCACCGTCTGATCTTGAAATTCAGTTTCTGCCGCCGACAAATCTGGTATCTCATTTCCAGACCCATGTCCGGACCCTGCTGGCTCGGATAAGGCCATCCTACCTCTACCGCGACCATGGGGCGGACGTCCACGACCTCTTGAACTCATTTTAACGATGGCGTTTATCTGTTTAAGAATTTTATGCATTAGTACTTGTTCCACTGGATTATCCGCGAAGAAATTTTATGATAGGAGTTTTAGGGGTGGTTCTTTCGTGTCATGCATACACACAGTTTTCCATTCATTCATTCAAAGAGACGTTGTAGATTTCATGGTGATTGTTTTTCCACTACCCAGGGGTATTTTCGTAATTTATCCTTCAGGGGTATTTTTGTAATTTTTTAAAAATAAAAATTCTCAGATGATTTTGTCAAAAAGTATTTTGGAAACTCTTAAATTCCCGGGGTATTTGGAAAAATTTTGAAATTCGGGGGTATTTCGAAAATTTTGAAGTTTAGGGGCATTTTGGTAATTTTTCGCAAATCGGGGTGAATTTGTAAAATTTAAAGGAATCAGGGATATTTCAAAAGTTGTAAAACTTTGAAGGTTCTTCCTAAGAATTTATTTTCCAGATTAATGGTTTTGTAAAAATTTTTGAAATTCAGGGTGATTATGGTAATTTTGTCTGTTAGGGGCAATTTTGTAATTTTTCTAAAATCATGATGTTTTTGCAATTTAAGGTTTTTGGGCACTTTTTATGTGATGAAATTTTTGATTAAAACTGTGGGTATTTTGGGAATATCCTAAATCTAGGGTGTTTTCGTAATTTTACCCCTAAGGGTATTTAGTAATTCCACGTAATTAGGGTATTTTCACAAAATGGTTTCCAAAAATTTGGGTTCTAAGTGATTTCACAAAAGAAGGATATTTTGGAAATTTCTATTTGAAAATTTTTCATATGGAGGGTATTTTGATAGTTTACAAGCCAGGGGTATTTTGGTCATTTTTCAAACTGAGG
The DNA here is from genome assembly GCA_025506655.1 of Gossypium rotundifolium. Classification (NCBI taxonomy): domain Eukaryota; kingdom Viridiplantae; phylum Streptophyta; class Magnoliopsida; order Malvales; family Malvaceae; genus Gossypium; species Gossypium rotundifolium. Next base: position 153,294,842 of record CP106732.1, on the reverse strand, counting down.
GGTATTATGGTCACTTTTTTTTCTTTTTTTTTAAAAAAAACAAGGTTTTAATTATTTCAGAATAAAACGGCTAGTCCCTTTCGGGCTTTAGTTATCGTGTTAAGCTTCGTGAGTGTGTCGTCTCTCACTAGGATGAACAGATTATTACGCACTGTAGGATTCGAGTGAGTAGGAGGTGAGTCACTAGGATCGCTTAAATACCGTGCCCCCACCGAATCTAATCCTAGACATGCATATAACGATTGCCACATTCCTGGCTCAGTGACAACTCACTCGGTTTATTTATGGAGTTATTAAATCTTATGCATTGATTGTTGGGGTATGCTAACCCTAGGGTTCGATAATTTCTATTCTAACAGTCTACGTTCCCAATTTACCCTTCTACCCCTCATCAAATATTCACAAAAATGGATAGAATTACTTACCTTGGCGGACAGGTGTCGGAGACTCGGTGCCATGCTGTTCAAGCCACAAACACTTTCCAAAAACATTTCAATAAGGCCTACTAATAAAAATAAAACATTTTGGGCCTTGGGCCCCCCACAGCCGAGTTTTGAACCGGGCTCTGATACAAAAAATGTAACACCCTAAACCCGGCCCATGAGTCCTAACCGGATCTGGTATGTCACGGAGTAAATTAATTTGAAACATTTTAAGAATTTGGTGAAAACTTGATAAAATTTGGCTAAGGTATGAAAACGGTGTTTGAAAACTTAGTTGGGCTTTTTATAAATACAGTTGGGTTGATAAACCCTTTTGAAAACATTTGATCATGTAGCATTTTAAAATCGTCAAAGTTATAGTGGACTTGGTTTATTTTTGTTACCCGATGGTAACATCTTTAAAACCCGTAGAAGTTTATTAAGTTTGAAAAGTTACTTTTAACCTGCTCAATTAATATTTATAAAATTCCATTTGTAATATAACATAAGTAAAATAAAACGATAAATTAAACATCCAAAATAATAATAGCGAATTTTATTACAATCCCAAAATAAAAATGACTTAGAAAATAAATAATAATAACTAAAACCAAGTAATTTCAAATCCAATGATAAGCATGGCCGCCTCGAGTCCCCTCCGGCTCCATCTCCGCTTTCTACTCATCTGCAAAATGTTAAGGGAAGGGGTGAGTCACCAAGACTCAGTGTGTAAATCCCCCACCCGAAAAATACAACTCATACACAATTTATTAATAAACATGCACATGCAACCCAACCTATCCATCCATACTCCTTAACTACCCCGTGTGGTCAAAACCACTGGTGGTCAAAACCACTGATGACTTAGAGTCACAAATCAAATGATGGGGCCAACCCATCGTGTGGTCAAAACCACTGATGACCATATGTCACAATATATCAAGTGTGGTCAAAACCAATGGTGGTACCAAACCACTAGGACTTAGTCGCAAATTATCAATCGGTGTGCTCAAAGCCACTGATGACCATAGGTCACAAATAATCTGATGGGCCCAACCCATCTTGTGGTCAAAACCACTGACGACAGTCCATAAAATCATCCCCCTCCTCTCATCAATCCCACCATCACATGCTTATATATCAATTATCATATATCATGTCATAGCATTTAACATCATGTGATGGCATGCAAATCATATATCAAAAATCACAAGTTAGGGGACTTACCCGGAATCCATGCTTAGCCATAAGCAAAACACTACCAAAAAGGTAAATAGGCAACAACATAATCATGTAAACTAATAAAGTGTGTAGTGAGTTCTTACACACCTGTTGATACCGAAATTCCTAGATCCCGAAGTTTTCAATCTTTAGTGCTTTATTCCTTGACCTAAATTCGACCAATCACCAAAATTAGTACCATAGACCTATTCGGCCAAATAGTAATCCCGAAGGACTAATCGCACCTTTAATCCAAATATGGCCCTTGGCCGAATGGAACTACTCACTTACCCCACTTATCGAAATAATTCGAAAGCCCGGAATTATCACTTGGCTTGTCGAGATCCCTACCAAACACTTGTTAGAATCAGCTATAAGTGAAATTAAGAGAAGTGGCCTATGGTCGAATAGTGTAGGTGGCTTACCTTTGAAAAATCAACACCCGATAGTCTCCAACAACGCACCTTGCTGTTAACTACAACAAAGAAATACCATCTTTGTGATTTTTATGATTCATTCGGCCATCCCAAAAGAGAAGAAACAACCCGATTACTTTAAGGAAGAAATTACTTACCCCAACACCACTTGAAGAACTACAAAAGAGAGGTTTGACAGCCCTTAAGAGATTTGGCCAAGGCAAGATGGAAGGGCTGGAATTTTGACAAGAAAAAGGGGTAGGTTCGGCTAAGGAGAAGCAAGAGAAGCTGGAAGTTTTGAGCAAATTTTGGCAATGTAACAATGGGAGAATTCGGCCAGCACAATGAAGAGAGAAAAAGAAAAGAAATTGATGGATTTTTGGCACTTCTTTGCTATACAAATCTGATATGGACAGCCCCCCAAGGAGTCCGAAATTCAGCCAACACCCCTCCCTATGGTGATAATTTCAGCCTTTAATTATCCAAGATAATGCAAGATTTATCTTCCAATTATCTCCTATATACCTCTTCAACAATTATAATGAAAATAAAACACTAATAGTTACTCTTCCAGCCGAAATTAAGAGTCCAAAATTAAGCCAACACTCTCCCATTCACGCGGTGAAAAAAAAAAATAAAATAAAAGCCATCTAGCTTGCCTTGGTTCGAACCCAAGACCTAAAGAGCGACTGCCGCAGCCCCCTTCTTAATGCCCCTTGCCATCTTTCCCCAATTGACTTTCATGTCATGAAGCCTCCTTATTTATTTTTAAAGCCTTCTTCCTGGCCCTCTTTCCTTTAACGCCGAAAGCCCAAAAATAAAATGCTCCTTGCGTCCATCAAGTCTTGAACCCGAGATCTGCCACCTCTAAGCCCTTAAGTGGCACTCGGTAACCACTTAACCAATCTCAACTTTCATGCCCAAACTCACCCTCAAAATTCTTTAAAGCCTTCCTTACTTGGCCCCTTCCTTTAATGCCCCAAAAAAAAAAACCCAAAACAAAATGCATTCCCCCTTTCCAAGAATCGAACCCATAACCTCCCTTGCAACACCCTTAGACGCACCAAGCCGATTGTGCCAAGCCTATTCTTTGTGTCATGCTTCTCCCTAAATTTTATTTAGGCCCTAACTCACCTAGCTCCCTCCTTTTACACACTTCAAAAGAAACTTTTTAGCCTAAGTCAGGCCTAGCTCGGGGTTATTTTTAGACCCTAAAACATGTCAAATGATCATAGAATTTAATTCTTCAAGCACACACATGGGAAAATATTTAAATTACAAACAACCCCTAATTTAGGGTGTTACATAGTGCATCCTGCTTGAAGCATTTTGGTCACTATTTGTTCAGAAACGTCTTCTTCAAATTACTTTTCCAAAGACTACTGTAGCAAAAGAGCGTCCACGTGGAAGCTTTTTTTAATACTCTTGCTGATAGTGCATCCTGCTTGAAGCGTTTTGGTCACTATTTGCTCAGAAACCTCTTCTCAAAATTATTTTTCCAGAGACTACTGTAGCAAAAGAGCGTCCACATGGGAGCTTTTTTCAGTACTCTTGCTGACAGTGCATCCTACTTGAAGCGTTTTGGTCACTATTTGTTCAGAATCGTCTTCTCAAAATGATTTTACCAGATACTACTATAAAAAAACAAATAATTTTTATGTTGCTAATATATTTTTTTCTAAAACCCTAAACTTTAAAATATTTTTATTAATTAACCCTAAACTATAATTCATTAACTTTCTCTTAAATCTTTAAACCCTAAAAATTACTAAAACATAAAACCCTAGCCCTAACCCTAAAAATACTCGAAAACCCTAACAGAGGGAAAAGGGCAAAAACGCGTCCCTGAGGGAGTGTTTTTGCCACATCAGCAAAGTGCGCCCTCAAGGACGCGATTTTGGCTGATGTGGCACAAAGTGCTCCCTCGTGGAAGCGCTTTCCTGCTGCATCCCCTGAAAATGCGCTGATGTGGACGCGTTTTCGGGGGAAATAGCCCTTTTCGAGAAATAATTAATTACCAGGTCCTTTTCCATAAATTTTGAAAAAATGGCATTTTCTGTTAAATTACCCGTATTACAATAGTTCGACATAAAATAAAGAATAATTAGTACAAATTTAAACTTGAAATTATAAATATGAGTAATAACTCTTGTAAAAATGGACCTCTTTGAAATAAGCAAAAAAGTTTCATTTTGTTTGCTAAAAATAAGTCATGAGAGTGGTTGAATATTACCAATTGAATTATTTTATTGCTAACTCATACATTAAAATGTGTGTCAAAATAATACTTCTAGCAAAAGTATCATTAATGTATTTACCATTTCAACTAAAGCTTCATTTGATCAAGAAATATTTTTATAAACTTATGTATTACATATTTTCACCTATATTGTAGGTATACCATAATTTAGTATTTAATATTATCTTTAAAAGTTGTCTCCCCCCTTAAAATTGTTTGACTTAAATTTGAAAGGGTTTGTTTTAATGACACTTGAGCATGGGTATCAAATATAATTTGAAGTGTAAAAATGTTATTGTAACGCCCCCAAATTCTTGTTTTTGAATTGTTAAAATTTGTCAAGTGAATTTATTTGGTCCAGTGGTTAAGTATTGTGTTTGTGTGTGAGAGGTCATACGTTTAAATCCTTGTTATTGAATTTTTGTTATTTTTATTTCAACCCTTGATTTAGAACATTTGACATATCTTTAAATTATGGGTAATTGTTAACAAGAATGAGTTTATTGGTTTAGTGGTAAGGTTTTAGCTTGCCTAGAGGTCCTATGTTCAATTTTTGTGGGGTTGAGGGTTGTAACATCCAAAAAGTGGGCCTACGCATTTTTATGGTAGTCTAATATGTTAAATTGAGATTGTAAAGGTTGGGCTGACTTTTTGATTAAATATTTGGATTAGGGTTAAAGTTAGTGCTCTGGATAATTTAAAGTGAAATAGTGGGCTTTAAAAATTTGGGTTAGGTGGCTAATAAATGGTGTTAGCTTATAATTTAAGAAGATGGATAATTAAGTGACAAGCTGGGCTTGTGGCCCAAAGAATTAAAGTGCATAAGGTGGCACCATGAGGGGGGAGGAATTTGGGCTCTTGTGTGGCCGATTGGGCCTTAGAAGATGGGTCAAATTCAGTACTTAAATGGGAAGGGGGTGGACGGCAATTAGGCTACCTTTTAGGAGTTATTTCTTTTATTTTAAGTGTTAAAAAGCTGATAATTAATAAGGAGGAGTTAGTTTTAAGGTGGGCTCTTCTAAAGGTAAGATAATGATTGAGTTATCAGATGAGATGAAGGCTATCAAAGAGGGGAGAGTTGGCCGAAACTCCAACTCTGTGTGTGTGGGTATGCCGAAATTTCTCTATAAATAGGGAGTAGTATTCTCCAATTTTGGTATTCTGAAACCCTATTCTTCTCTCATTCTCTGCCGAAATTTCCAAGCCTTCTCTACAGTTTCTCTTTTTCTTTTTATAAGAGCCGAATTCCTTTGTTCATACCCTCATCTCCCATAGCCAAATCTACAAGGGAGATTTCTATTTTCCCAAAGGTGCACAGTAAGTCGTATACTCCTTAGTAATCCGGTGAGTTTTGGGATTTTTCCTTTTCTGTGGTTCCTTTGTTTTGATCAACTCCTAATCTAAATCATTATTTCTAAGGCCTCACGATTATACTTTTTACTCCTGAAGTCAAAACTATCCCATTAAAGCCGATTTGGTGGAAAAATCAAGGTAAGATGTGGTAAGTATGGCGAATGGTCTTCCATGATTCTTTCCATTTAGCCGAATGGCATATGGGTTAGAATGGTTGTGATTTTGATTCGCTTAATATTTGGGGAATGGTAGAATGTAGAAGGTTGGTGGTGACAATTTCTAAAGGATATTCGGGATTCGCTAACTAGGTAAGTGTTCGCTTTAAAGGTTACATTTAACTAATGAGTTAGATCTAAATCGTTATTTGGTTTAGTCATTAAGGATTGATATGGACTCAACTAATAGATCTCAAGTAGTTTAGAAGGTTGGATCTCAAGTAAAATCGTCGATCCCAAATTCAAGAAGTGATCTGTTTGTGAGTGCGAGATTGGCCAATGGGTGTGGGCCAAAATCAAAGTCGATCGTGGGCCAATAGTAGTTGTTTCAAGTGATAGTAACGTAGACATAGCAAAAGCCTTAGTACGCAAATCGTGTGTAACACTTCCCCACCGCCTAGATCGATTAATAATAAATGTATATATTTATGCATATGTGTTCACAAGATTTATATGTTACATTAAAAGCCAAAATCTTGATTTAAACGAGCGAACCCTCGTGTTAGTAAATAATCGACCATATGTTACAAGTAAACTGCTGTACATGTTTTAAATTATTGTGCATGTTGCATGGGTGGGTGATGAAAGGAGGAAGTTATATGTACATGTATATGAGTAACGATTTTTACCGTGAACTACTATAATGCTAATGCCGTGAACTGTTATACGGGCTTCGGCCATTATATGTTATAAGGGCTTCGGCCAATATATGTTGATGAGCAGCTTGACTGCCATCTTGGAGAGTAGCGGTGTGGGTTGATTGTAGAAATCCCCAATGGTGTGTTGGTTGGTACGGGGGCGTGTAGCGGATGGAAACCTAGGCAATTGGGTTGGGTTTTGCATATTATATGTTTCCATGTAAATGAAATTATTATTATGTTTAATGAGACCCAAATCTAGTGGTGCATGAGGGTTGCACACTGAGTCTCACGACTCACCCCCTTCAAACTAACCTTTCAGGTGACGATTAGTGCATCGGACCGGGCCGGAGTGGAGCACAAGGTGGCCATGCAAAAGAAGGTGGATCCGGCGACAAAGTTTCCCTATATTAGTTTTTTTTTAAAGTACTTTATATGATGGATTTAAAATACATTGTAATAAGGCCATAGGCCATTTGTTTACATTTTAGATTTAAATGGGCCTTTAATATTTATTCTCGCTTTTAATTTCTTTCAAGGACATGTAATTAAGTTTTGGGCTTTTGATTATTAAGGCACACTTTATGTAATTTTCTATTTGGGCTTTTGTCAACACGATTTGTTTTACTAAAATTTTCTTAGTGACAAACCGATCCTTAGTAGTGTTTGAAATGGATTTGGGTGTCACGAATTGGTATCGAGCTTGCTCAAAACTCGACTTTGGGTTTTTGGGCCCAAAAGATTTTCTAAAAATGGGTTTTTTTAAAACATGGATTTTTATTAGTAAAGGTTTATTAGCTCAGCATGGCACCTGCGTTTCCGGCCAAGTTCGCTAGGTAAGTACTCTAAACCATTGTGTGATATAAATGTGGGCTTAACGAGCTTATGGGATGTAGACTATCTAGGTTAGAACTTGATGGACTCTAGGCTTGGACAAACAAACTCTTAAAAATCCATAAGACTTAACTTCATTAAACAAAACCTGTAAACAAGTCACAAGACTAAAGTGTGGTAACAAGCATATGCATGTCTAGGAGTAGATCCGCAAGAGCTTGGTATTTAAGCAGTCCGAGTGACTCACCTCCTCTTCGCAGAATCGGTGCATAGTGATTGTTTACTTTAGCCATGACAGGTGTGGTAATAGGCATATGCATGTCTAGGAGTGGATTTGTGGAAAGCTTGGTACTTAAGCAAATTCTAGTGACTCACCTCATTTCCACTAGAATCCTACAGTGCGTAGTGACTATTCACCCTAGTTACGAGTACGTGTTGACAGCCAAAACTACAATTAAAACTCTAAGGACCAAACCACTGCTTTTTCTCACAAAATTGTTAAAATATCCTTATTTTGTAAAAAATACCTATGATTTGTGAATATACCCCGATTTACAAAGTCAACATAATCTTTCCATAGGAAACAACAACAACAACAACAAAATATCCTTGAATTGAAAATTACCAAATTACCCTTAAGTTGTAAATGACCAAAACACCTCGATTTACAAAATGATCAAATTACCTCGATTTGCAAAATTATCGAAATAATTTCGAATTTATAAAATTACCAAATACCCCAGATTTATGAAATTACCAAAATACCTCGAGTTGGAAAAATTACCAAAATACCCTTATTTCGCCAAATCACCCGTAACCTTATTTTGGAAAATTATGAAAATAATTCAGGATAAAATTACGAAAATACCCCTAGGTAGCGAAATGACAAAAATACCCTTAGGTAATGAATGTTACTTGTATGAATGTGTGGGTGCATAATTCTTAGAATCTAAGACCGAAAATTGTAGATAGGTTCGAATTTGAAAGAATCACTTTTAAACTATGTTTCATAAGATTGTTCGGGGATAATTAGTGGAAACAATTAATGACTCATAAAATTTTTAAATCAGATAAACGCGAACTAGAAGAATGAGTACAAGAGGTAGAGGACGTCCGCCACGTGGACACGGTAGAGGTAAGATGACCGTGTCAGAACCCGTAAGATCGGGTCATGGGTTCGGAAGTGAGATACCGGTTCCACCAGCTACTGAGGTGGAATTTCAAGACTAGACAGAAGGAGAGGACGTGGTGACCTAGGCTGTACTGAGGGTTTTAGAAAGAGTGGCTGAGGCTGGTATGGGCAATGGAGCCCAAAAATCTGTGCCTGAAAGGTTGAGGAGCAATGGGGCCGAAGTATTTAGGGGAGTCTCTAGCGTATCCCCAAGTTTCGCTGAATATTGGTTGGAGGTAGTGGAACGTATAATGGATGGCCTAGACTTCACGGTGGAGGAGAAGCTGAAGGGGGTCGTGTCTCTTCTTCGAGATGAGGCCTACCAATGGTGGCTCACGATGAAAGAGGGTACGGCCGCGGACCTGATTGACTGGGATCTCTTTAAGGAGTCATTCTAGGGAAAGTACGTTGGGGCTAGTTACATGGATGCTCAAAGGAAAGCATTCCTGAATTTGGTGTAGGGGAGTAAGTCTGTGGCTGAGCATGAGGCTGAGTTTCTACACCTGAGTCGTTACCCTCAAGGAATGGTAGCAACGGAGTATGAACGATGCGTTCGGTTCGAGGATGGGCTAAGAAATGAGCTAAGGGTTTTGATCGCGCCACAACGAGAGAGAATTTTCACGGTTCTAGTGGATAAAGTCAAAATAGCTAAGAAAGTGAAACAGGCTGAGATACAAGAAAGGGATAAGGATCGAGTGAGAATAAGAGAAGTTTTGGGCTATCGAGAGCATCTGATAATTTTCAGAAGAGGCCTAAGACTGATGGGCTAGCTCGTGCCCCATCGGGCCAGAGTCAAGCATGTTCTATATGTGGGAGAACCCATTATAGGGAGTGCAGAGTAAAAATCAATGGATGCTTTAAGTGTGGATCCACAGAACATCTGATGAGGGACTGTCCTCAGATGGATCGGGGACAGCCAATGGGCCGAAGTTTTAATCAGGCTAGGAGAGGTGGTCAGCCTGGACCAAGGGGTCGTGGTCAAGCCAGAGGTGGCAATGGGGCAAGAGGTGGTCGTGAAGCACCAGGCGGAGGTGCAGGTTTTGTTGAGGTAAGGCACCCAGCTTTGGTCTATGCAGCACATCGCCAAAGGGGCGGAGACATCGCCAAGGGCCCTTGTGTGGCCGATTGGGCCTTAGAGGATGGGTCAAATTTGGCACTTAAATGGGAAGGAGGTGGACGACAATTAGGCTACCTTTTAGGAGTTATTTCTTTTATTTTAAGTGTTAAAAAGCTGATAATTAATAAGGAGGAGTTGGTTTTAAGGTGGGCTCGCCTAAAGGTAAGATAAGGATTGAGTTATCAGATGAGATGAAGGCTATCAGGAGAGGGGAGAGTTGGCCAAAATTCCAACTCTGCGTGTGTGGGTATGCCGAAATTTCTCTAGTATTCTTCAATTTCGGCCTTCTGAAACCCTATTCTTCTCTCATTCTCTGCCGAAATTTCTAAGCCTTCTCTACAGTTTCTCTTTTTCTTTTTCTAAGAGCCGAATTCCTTTGTTCATACCCTCATCTCCTATAGCCGAATTACAAGGGAGATTTCTGTTTTCCCGAAGGTGCACAGTAAGCCGTATACTCCTTAGTAATCCGGTGAGTTTCAAGATTTTTCCTTTTCTGTGATTCTTTTGTTTTGATCAACTCCTAATCTAAATCATTGTTTCCAAGGCCCCGTCGATTATACTCTTTACTCCTAGAAGCCGGAACTATCCCATTAAAGCCGATTTGGTGGAAAAATCGAAGGTAAGAAGTGGTAAGTATGGCCGAATGGTCTTCCATGATTCTTTCCATTTAGTCGAATGGCATATGGGTTAGAATGGTTGTAATTTTTGATTCGTTTAATACTTGGGGAATGGCCGAATGTAGGAAGGTTGGTGGTGACAATTTCTAAAGGATATTAGGGATTCGGCTAACTAGGTAAGTGTTCGTTTTAAAGGTTACATTTAACTAATAAGTTAGATCTCATCGTTATTTGGTTTAGTGATTAAGGGATTGATATGAACTCAACTAATAGTCAAGCAGAGAAGGTTGGATCTGTAAAATCGTCGCCCAAATTCAAGAAGCGATCTGTTTCGAAAGTGCGAGATTGGCCAATGGGGTGTGGGCCAAAATCAAAGTCAGATCGTGGGCCAATAGTAGTTGTTTCAAATGATAGTAACGTAGACATAGCAAAAGCCTTAGTACGGAAATCAGGTGTGTAACACTTCCCCATCGTCTAGATCTGATTAATAATAAATGTATATATTTATGCATATGTGTTCACAAGATTCATATGTTACATTAAAAGCAAAATCTCGGATTTAAACGACGGACCCTCAGGTTAGTAAATAATCTGACCATATGTTACAAGTAAACTGTTGTACATGTTTTAAATTATTGTGCATGTTGCATGGGGTGGGTGATGAAAGGAGGAATTTATATGTACATGTATATGAGCAATGGTTTTATCGTGAACTCATCAGGCGGCTAATGCCGTGAATCGTTATATCTGAGCTTCGCCATTATATGTTATAAGGGCTTGGCCAATATATGTTGATGAAGCTTTGATCGCCATCTTGGAGAGCAATGGTGTGGGTTAATTGTAGAAATCCCCAATGGTGTGTTGGTTGGTACAGGCGTGTAGCGGATGGAAACCTAGGCAATTGGGTTGGGTTTTGCATATTATATGTTTCCATGTAAATGAAATTATTATTATGTTTAATGAGGCCCAAATCTAGTGGTGCATGGCGGTTTGCACACCGAGTCTCGCGACTCACCCCTTCAAACTAACCTTTCGGTGATGATTAGTGCATCTGATTTGGTAGGAGTGGGCGCAAGGTGGCCATGCAAAGAAGGTGGATCCGTGACAAAGTTTCCCCATATTAGTTTTTTTAAGTACTTTATATGATGGATTTAAAATACATTGTAATAAGGCCATAGGCCATTTGTTTACATTTTAGATTTAAAATGGGCCTTTAGTATTTATTCTCGTTTTAATTTCTTTCAAGGACATGGTTGGGCTTTTGATTATTAAGGCACACTTTATGTAATTTTCTATTTGTGCTTTTGTCAACACGATTTGTTTTACTAAAAATTTTCTTAGTGACAAACCAGATCCGGTAGTAGTGTTTGGGTCGGGTTTGAGGTGTCACGAATTGGTATCAGAGCCCAGTTCAAAACTCAGCTTTGGGATTTTGGGCCTAAAAGATTTTCTAAAAATGGGTTTTTTTAAAACATGGATTTTTATTAGTAAAGGTTTATTAGCTCAGCATGGCACCTGCGTCTCCGGCCAAGTTGTAACACCCCAAACCCAGCCCATTTGTTATGACCGAATTTGAAATGCTACTGCGGAAAAACGCTTGAAAAACTTTTGTCTTAAAGTTAAAAACATAAAATTTGTTGTCTTTACAAAATCATTGTGTAATTAAAGTTCCAAATAAAATTAAGTTGTTTAAAATAAAACATTTTCAAATAATAATATAATCGACAATCCAACTTAAAACATAATAAAAGTCCTTAAATACTTAAAATGGCCCTTATTACAAAAATTAAATGCTTAAAATATGAAACATAAATTGTATAAAGAGAATCCATTTCGCATGGGCCACCTTGTATCCACTCCAACCCGGTCCGAGCATCGCACATCACCGTAAGGTTTGATAAAATTGGGTGAGTCTAATGACTCGGTGTGTAATTAATCCACTTGAATTTCACCCACATGTTAACCACATATTAACCATATATCGATATTAATGCAACATTATTCACATAATTTCACTTATTGGGCTTGGCCCATATCCACATCACATAGAGTTCACATATTGGGCTTGGCCCATAACCATATCACATATCGATAATAAGATAACTTAACCACATGAGTCCACATATTGGGCTTGGCCCATAACCACATTAATCCACATATCATATTGGGCTTGGCCCATTTCCACACATATTCACATACAAAATTATGCAATTATAAAGCCCAACCCACCTAGGGTCCATCCTCTACACACCCCGTATCCGATTTACCACACACCGTGGGATTATTAAATCACCCTCTCCTTTTACTCCAATAAGGCAACAAATGCCGCCCACTTGAACTTAATCGCAAATAATCCACAACGTGACCTCGATCAACGTCAATCCACGATGTAGCCGTAGCTATCATCAAAACCACGATGAGCACAAAGCCATCATTAACCACGATATGGCACATAGCCTATATCAATCACGATGAGGCACGAGCCATTCATCAAACCACGCACTCAAGTACACCCCTGTCCTTCTTTCATATCCCACCCATGCACATGCAACATAAAATAGTGCCATGCATGTACATGTTATTTCGCATATAATCACATATTCATATTAAAAATCACTTTTAATGATTTGGTACTTACAAGAATTATCGACATACCCTTGAGGGTATCCATACCACTATTTCCATTACACAAGTTAGCACATAATTAATACATACAAATATAACACAAAAACCCGAAAAACGGTAGGTTAACTACACACCTGCCTATTAGTAAAATCCCGAACTACTCAGATCTAACACGATCTCAAAACGTGGTTCTTCCTTCTCCTTAAAAGCCGATTTGGTCTCCTACCAAATCCCGAATCACACTCTGAGTTCCCTTTGCAATCGGCCACCCACTAGTACCTATAAATAATTAGCCTTCGGCTTATCAACCATTTAAAAAAAATGATAAACTAACATAGATACCCTTACCACTTGACTTACCAACTTCGATTGCTAGAGAGTAAGGCTTAGATCGACTGCTTCCAAAGTCCCAAAGAGCCTAAAAGAAATCGATTCCCATGATGATTAACAATATTATCAACAATTGCTTGGATTAGGCTTTCACCAAATATCGACAAAGAAGAAGAAAAAGTAAGAAGGGAGTTTCGGCCATGGACACTTACCTTCTTAAAATCGATTGAAGAAACAACCAAAAAGGAATCAAGGCTTGATTGAGATTCGGCCAAAATATCAAAAAGAAAGAAAGAAGATTCGACTATGGTTGATTAAAACAACAAATAGAATTAACTAGAGTGGAAAAGAGGAAGAAAAGAAAGTAAAATGAAAGAGAGGAAATTGGCAAAGGAAGTTGGAGAGGATTTCAGCACAAAAGTTTGAGAGAAGAAAAGAAAAATGAAAGAGTGAAGATGAGTACTTTCGATTTTGAGCAAAAAGAAAGAGAAAAAGAGAGAGAGAGTTGGGAGTGTAAAGTTTCGGTTTCAAGAAGAAAAAGAGAGAAAGCAAATGGAATTTGGCTCAAAGATTAAGAGAGTAAATCGACAAATATTACTTTGGTTTCGGGTTTGCTTCAACCGAAAGCACTAGGGAGAAATCGGCAATGCTAAGGGAGATTTTGACTTGATGCAAAACAAAGAATAACACCTTCAAAGCTAACCGAAATGTCACCTAACTACAAAGGAAATTTCAGCACTTTTTCCCCTACACCAAATCAAAATTCGGCAATCACACCAAAGTTATTCTTGCCATCAATTCAAATAAATTTTGAATTAAACACACTCCTATTTTTCTCCTTATTTCTTCCTATTCACATCAAAATTAAGTCAACTCCCCCCTAGCCCCTTAAACCGTCCAAATACATAGACTTCAATGTCAAACTTTTCCATACAAAAATTTCCATAGCACACACCTTATATCAAGCCTTGTGTTCCCTTTCAATTCCTTAATTAAAAAGATTTCTTTCCCCATGATCAAGCTTGCCTAATCTATTATTCAACTTGCCATAAAATTTGAAAGTCCAACCTTATCATAAATAAAGTTGACCGAATATAAATGCTAAGATGAACAAAAATAAAATCCTCAATATGCTTTCCATGCTACTCGAACCACTTCCCTCAAGCAACGTTTCAAGCTCCTTATCCACTATGCCACTAACTACTCATGTGCTTTAATTTAACACTTAATTTAACTTAAGTGTCAAGCTCACTTAATCCACTTCATTAAACAAACCATACTAACAATTATTCTAACTTCGTAAATAAATCCAAACCTTCACAAGACTATGCTAAACACACAAACAATCCTACCCGAGCTAACACAAGTAACAAGATGATATTCAAATTTTCCTAAAGCCCAAGGCCCAATCCTACTAGGCCCAATTTCGGGATATTACAATTCTACCCTCCTTAAAGAAATTTCGTCCTCGAAATTTCCAACTAACTAACAGTCGTGCAATCCTACTCATCACACTACGCTTATGCTGCGCACTCTGATAAAACTATCTTACCTTCTAGGCACAGTTCCTAAGTTCATATCCAAAGTTTCAAGCACTTCACTAGCAACACAAGAATGAGCTATCTCTAAAGCAAAACAAAGAACTTACCCGCTATCACATTCTTGGTTGTCCCACATCTGAACCTTCAGGACCTCTACCGGGTGTTCCACGACCTCGGCCAGAACCATTTCCTTCATTGTTTGGACCACGAACCTTCGTTGTCTGAGGACAATTCTTAACCAAATGAGCCTTAGATCCACATCGGAAACATTCCTTACTATTACCCTAACACTCTCCTATGTGAGTTCTCCCACACTGAGCACATAAACGATTCTGATTCTCAGCAACTGGTATAGATGCACGTACAGAATTCTCGACCCTCGGTCTTTTCTGAAAGTCTTCCGGCGATTTTGCTGGTCTAAAACTCCTCTTTTCCAATTCCTATCCTTTCTCGGTTCTCCCTTACGGTCTTCTTAACTTCTTCAACGATCCGAGATTTCTCCACTAGAACAAAGAAAGTCCCTTTCTCTTTATGAGCAATCAACATTCGCAACTCATCTCATAACCCATCTTGAATCGTATACACCTTTCATAATCGTGGTCACGATCCCTTTGGCATCTTGACTTAACCGCACAAATTCCGCCAGATCTGCACCGACTTACTTCCTTGCACTAAGTTGAGAAACGCCTTTCTTTGCGAGTCCAAGTAACTAGCTCTAATGTACTTTCCTTTAAATTTAACCTTAAAATAATCCCAATCCAATCGATCCGTCGGGACACCTTGTCCGACGGTGAGCCACCATCGATAAGCTTCGTCCGAGTAACTAAACAAAGACCTTTCGACTTTTTCTCATCCAGTGCACCCAAATCGTCCATTATTCTTTCGATCGCTTCTAACCAATACTCCGCCACATTCGAGCTACTCCAGATATTCCTCTAAAACTTTAGCCCGTTCAACCCGAGTCGTTCAAATCGACTTTCGAGCTCCGCTTCTACACTAGCTCACGCCACTCGCTCGAGCACTCGCAACATGGCCCGCGATACAAAGATCATCACCTCGACTCGATTTTGATCCTCGCGCCATCTGCTGGTGGCAAGACTTCATTTTCGACCCATGGCGGACCCTACCGATTTCGAGCATCGCCATTCTACCTCTACTACGTCCGTGACGACCACGTCCTCTAGAACTCATGTATACTTCGCAATTTAATCTGATTAAAAAGTTTTATGTATCAAAAATTTTGTTTCACTGTTTATCCACGAGCAAATTTTATGAAAGAAGTGTTTAGAGGTAATTCTTTCGATCAATCAAAGTTTCAGCTCAAGCTTCTATTCTAATTCAAAGAATCACATTCACATTCACATTCAACACATCATTATGGGCATTTTGATCATTCCCGACCCAGGGGTAAAATCGTCATTTTCCCTATAGGGCTAAGAGAATGTCCTTAAGAACTCTTGATGATAAGGAAGTTGTAGTGATGGGTGAAAGACGGAACTACTTATCTAATGTAGTATCCGCTCTTAAAGCAGAAAAGATGGTTAGAAAAGGATGTGAAGCCTTTTCGATGTTGGTGAGTGCTTTGGAGGTTAAGGAAGCAATCGCTAATGAAGTCGAATACCAATGAATTTGTAGATGTTTTTAGGAAGAACTTTCGAGTTTGCCTCCGGATCGTGAGGTAGAATTCGGGATAGACTTATTGCACAGAACGCGCCAGCTTTCTATTGCTCCATATAGAATGGCAGAAGGAGTTGGTTGAGTTGAAGGCTCGATTCGGGAGTTGCTTGATCGTGGATTCATCCGACCTAGTGTGTCTCCATGGGGAGCACCTTGGTCCTATTCGTGAAGAAGAAGGACGGATCGATGAGGATGTGTATAGACTACCGGCAGTTGAATAAGCTGACTATCAAGAACAAGTATCCTTTACCCAGGATCGACGACTTGTTCGATCAGCTTAAAGGAGCTGCGGTATTCTCTAAAATTGATCTAAGGTCGGGGTATCATCAGCTTAAAGTGAAGGAAGCGGATATCCATAAGACGGCTTTCCGAACCAGATATGGCCACTATGAATTTCTGGTAATGCCATTCGGATTGACGAACGCCCCAGCTGCGTTTATGGATATGATGAATCGGATTTTTCAGCCCTACTTGGATCGGTTAAATCGTGGTTTTCATAGGCGACATCCTGGTGTATTCTAAGTCCAAGTGGAACATGATGAGCATCTCGGATTGTGTTACGAGTTTTAAGGAGAAGAAGCTGACGCCAAATTCGAGAAGTGTGAATTTTGGCTGAAAGAGGTTGCATTTTTAGGACATGTGGCATCTGCAGAAGGAATAAGGGTGGATCCTCGAAAAATTGAGGCTGTGCTAGATTGGAAACCACCTAAATCTGTAACCGAGGTTCGCAGTTTCTTGGGTTTAGCCGGATATTATCGAAGATTCGTTGAAGGATTTTCATCGATAGCTGCACCTTTAACGAAATTATTGAGGAAGGAAGTACCTTTCGTGTGGACTGATAAGCAGCAAGAGAGTTTTGAGAAGCTCAAGAAAGTTTTGACGGAAGCTCCTATTTTGATTGACTTTCAAGGGAAAGGATTTTGTCGTGTATTGTGATGCTTCTCACATGGGATTAGGGTGTGTTCTGATGCAAGGCGAAAAGGTAGTTGCGTATGCGTCTCGGCAGTTGAGACCACATGAAGTTAACTACCCGACACATGACTTGGAGTTGGCAGCTGTAGTCTTTGCTCTTAAAGTTTGGAGACATTACTTATACGGGGAAAAGTCAGTGATATACACGGACCACAAAAGTCTGAAATATCTGCTGACTCAGAAAGAACTGAATTTGAGGCAGAGAAGGTGGATAGAGTTGTTGAAAGACTACGACTGTTCCATCGAATACCACCCGGGCAAGGCGAATGTGGTGGCAGACGCTCTAAGTCGAAAAGTGGTGTCAGATTTGAGAGCGATGTTTGCACATCTTAGTCTTTACGATGACAGAAGCTTGTTGGCAGAACTTCAAGTTAAACCGACATGGTTAAGTCAAGTAAAAGAGAGGCAGTTAATAGATGAAGATCTGAGTGAAAAGCTTATTTGATGCAGTGGGAAATTGGAAGATTTTAGTATTAAAGGACGGGTATTGTGTTTCAAAGATAAAGTATGTATACCGAGGGATCAGGAGTTGAGGCAAAAGATACTTCGGGAATCGCATAGTAGCCCCTATGCTATGCATCCTGGAGGAAGTAAGTTATATCGAGACTTGCGAGATCAGTTTTAGTGGCCCGGTCTTAAGCGAGAAGTTACGAATTTGTAGGGAAGTGCTTGACGTGTCGACAAGTTAAGGTGAACATCAAGTACCTTACGGATTGCTACAACCAATAAAGATTACGCAATGGAAGTGGAGAGAATCACCATGGACTTTGTTAGTGGGCTTCCTCTTCGCCTACTAAGAAAGACTCCATTTGGGTGATAGTGGACCGATTGACAAAATCTGCACATTTTATCCCAGTTCGGGTTGATTACTCTTTGCAGAAATTGGCAAAGTTATATGTGGTTGAGATTGTGAGGCTGCATGGAGTGCCGTTGTCGATAATTTCGGACAGAGATTCGAGATTTACGTCGCGATTTTGGAAAGCATTGCATCGGGCTTTGGGCACAGATTGGACTTGAGACGACATTTCATCCTCGATCGGACGGTCATCCGAAAGAGTAATCCAGATCTTAGAAGATATGTTAAGGGGATGTGTGATAGATTTCAAGGGAAGTTGGGAGGAATTCTACCGTTGGCGAAATTTGCGATAACAACAGATTTCAATCCAAAGATTCGGATGGCACCATATGAAGCACTATATGGACTAAGTGTCGCACTCCTACGTGTTGGATGTAATTAGGGAATGTCGATTTTGGGTCCGAAATAGTGGTGAATCAAGAAAAGGTTAAGGTAATCCGGGCTCGGTTAAAGGAAGCATCGACAGATGTAAATCGACGCAGATTTAAAGCGGAAAGAAATAGAGTATGCGATGGGAGACCAAGTTTTCCTAAAGGTTTCACCTTGGAAAAAGGTGATGAGATTTGGACGCAAAGGAAGCTAAGTCGTGTTCATTGGACCTTATCGGATTGTGAAGCGGGTCGGATCTGTGGCATATCGATTAGATTTGCCTTGAATTGAAGCAAATGCACGATGTGTTCCATGTTTCAATGTTACGCCATTACGGTCGATCCATCTCATGTAGTACCGGTTGAGGAGGTGGAATTAAGATCGATTTGTCATATGAGGAGGAGCCAATTCAAATTCTAGAGCGAGGCGTAAAGGTTTTACTTGAGGAAATCAGCCTCTCGTTAAGGTATTATGGCGTAATCACGGATCGAAGAAGCTTCATGGGAGCCGGAGGAAGCGATGCGACAAACAATACCTCACTTATTCGGCCGGTAATTTTGAGGACGAAATTATTTTAAGGGGGTAGAAGCGTAACATCCTGATAATTAGGGGCTATGCATTTTACTTAATTGAATGATGTTGCATGCTTAATCATTATTAAGTGCAATTTTGGAAGTTATTTGAGCTCCATTTATTAAGTGAATGCTTTGTTAAACTTTTAATTTCTATTAATTAGAGAGAGAACTAAGCTAATAAGGCCTTAAGAATTGATGATAAGAAGTTCTAGCATAAATTAAGTAATTGGCAAAGTGGTTAAAATGCATGGATGTGTGCTTGAGGTGTAAGGTTCGAATCTCCTAGCTAACATTAGGGAGATTTTTAATTTTTTTGTTTTCTTCCTTGTAAGTGTCGGCCAAGAATATTCTAGAGTGGATGAGCTTTCATCCATTTTTGGCTAGTTGACCATGTGAAAAAGGAAGTTAAAAACTTAAGGCATGAAATCATAAGTTGGTGATAAGATAAGGGGGACAAAGGCATGATATTGGGCTATGTTTTGGGGATGTGTTCATGGTCAATTGACCATGAACCTAGACGGCATGGAGGCTAAAGGGAGTGGTTTATTTCTTTGATAGCAAATCAAGAGTGGATAGGGAAGAAACAAGGAGGAAAAAGGGGGATATGTTGGCATTGATGTGGCCGAATTTATGCTTTGCCATTAGGAGGGAGTTAGCCAAAAGTATTACACAATCTTATGTCCATCTTTTCTCATTTTCTCCAAAAATTCTCTCCTAGCCAAATTTGCCATAGAGTTTAGGTAAAAACTTTCTTTTGTTTTGGCTTTCTTCTTTTTGACCAATTTTCTTCATTTTGGCCGAATGTACCTTAGGCATTTTGGTACACTTTTGCTTTTGATTTAGCCTCAATTGTTTGAACCAAATACAACTTTCTTTCTCCCATTTAGTTTTCATTTTGAAACCAAAAACCACAAAGATTAAGCACCATTTTTCTTCTTCATTTTCTCTCCTCTTCCGAATGCATCTAAGTTCCAAAGTCAATCTCCTTTCTCTTTGATCAATTCTCTCCTTTTCTTTTCCTTTTCATTTTATTTTTCTCTTGTCTTTCTCTCATTACCGAAACCACATAGGATCAAGAATAACCTCCTTGGCCGATTGTGCAAAAGTTCCTAATCATCTCTTTTCTTTTGAGAAATCACCATTATTATCTTCTTCTTCTCTTTCACTTTTCTTCCTTCTCTCTTTCCTTTTCCTTTCATTCTCTTTCTTCTATTCCTCAAAACCAAAACCATCATATTGAAACCACCATTTTTCTTTTCTTCTTATTCAAAGCCGAATCTTGAAGGACTCAAAGTAAGACTGTATCAATTATTTTCATTATTCCTTTTTACTTTAGCAAACTTAAAATCATAATCTTTTATTTCTCTCCTAGGTCGAATCTCTTGAAAAGATTTTACAAAGATCTTGTTGAGGACAACCTTTAAGTGACCATTCGAATCATCAAGGTAAGATTACTAATTTAGATTATATCAATTTTTTTTAGACGGATCACTAATCTAAGTTATTTTTAGGAGCGATCTAAGATCATCAAGATAGGTAAGAAAAGAGCCGTTCGAAGTGTTTGGAAGAAGGGAGGTATTCCTTTACCATCGAACTACAAACGAAGGGCTGTATCGGCGGTTAGAGACTTTCCACCCGGTTGTGGACCCTCTGCAAACGAGGATCGGTTATTCGAAGTAGTGCGTACAACCGAACCACTTTACGTTGGTGGAATATCGGCAAGTTTTGATCCCTCTAGTGGAGAAAAACCACAAATAACTGTCATTCGTGAATCTGAGGGTAAGGATTTAGATCCATCGTCAATAAGTATAATTTTGCTAACAATAGTTTATACTAACCAAGTGTGTTAATCAATTAGGTGTTGACGAGCAAGAGGGTATTGTTCTCACTGTTACTAGGTGTGTAACCATACATTAAAATTTCCATAGATTTATGTTTTAAAAAGTGATTATATAATAATATGTTTGTTTGTGGATACCAATCATTGGTATACAAAATTCAGGTATGTTATTTCAATATTCCGTTTATTTTGCTATATGCATTAATATGAAATAAGCATGACTATATTATGAATTGTGGATAAATAGCATGAAAATCTGATTTGATATGCATGTGCATGGGCATATGGGTATATTTGATAAAGGAGGAAGTACTCTGGTGGTTTAACCACATTTCTGGTGACTTCGGTCACATATGTGAATTTGGTGACTTCGGTCACGTATATTTGACTCCGGTGGCTTCGATCACATATTTGACTCCGGTGGCTTCGGTCACATATTTGGCTCCGGTGACTTCGGTCACATATTTGGCTCCGGTGACTTCGGTCACATATTTGGCTCCGGTGACTTTGGTCACATATTTGGCTCCAGTGACTTCGGTCACATATTTGGCTCCGGTGACTTCGGTCACGTATTTGAAATTTGGACTTCGGTCAGGTGACTTCGGTCACATCTGTTTTGGTGGCTTTGCCACAATAAGAGCGATGTGCATGTTGGATGTAAGCGCCTTCGATGGTGTGTAGCGGATGGAGGGTCAATTTAGTAATCCCCACGGTGTCTTTGGTTGGTGCGGGGGTGTGTAGCGAATGGATATTTAGGTTGGGCCGGGCTTGCATTTCATACCATGTGCAAAATTATGTAACATTATATTTTTATTCATTGATCATTATGAAATGGGCCTTTGGGCTAAATTTGAACTAAATTGGGCCTTTGGGCTAAATATGAGTTAAATGGGCCTATGGCCATATGTGAAAGTTTTGGGCTTAAAAGCATTTGATAAATGGGCTTTTAATGTATGTGTTATACATTGAGTTTATAACTCACCCATTTTTTATGGGATAACTTTTGAGATAATTAAGTAGTGCGATGGATCGAATTGACAAGGAATTCGAGGTAGCCAAAGCTCAAACAATGACGTTTGGAAATTTTCCTACTTGAACTTTTTAAGTTAATTTTATTATTTAGACTTTATTTTGGGTTTGCCAATTTTATGTAATAAGGCCTCTATAAATTATCTTTAATTTTGTGTTTGGATTTATTTTAAATTCTGCCACGAATAATTATCAAATATCTAAATGGTTTTCGATAAATTATTTAAAAATGTGTTTGTTACTATTATATAAATGTTTTCAAAGAAATTTTCTTAAGTTTGGTTTCCTTTTTGATTTAATTAATTCCTTCTAAAAATAATGTTTCAAAGATAAAAAATACTTTTCAATGTGATTCCGCTAAAGTTTTACTCGAGGAACATACCAAATCCGGTTAGGCTTTTTGGGCCGGGTTTGGGGTGTTTCACAAGTTCGCCAGGTAAGTACTCTAAACCATTGTGTGATATAAATGTGGGCTTAACGGGCTTATGGGACGTAGACTATCTAGGTTAGAACTTGATGGACTCTAGGCTTAGAGAAACGAACTCTTAAAAATCCATAAGACTTAACTTCATTAAACAAAACATGTAAACAAGTCACAAGACTAAAGTGTGGTAACAAGCATATGCATCTCTAGGAGTAGATCCGGAAGAGCTTGGTATTTAAGCAGTCCGAGTGACTCACCTCCTCTTCGCAGGAATCTCACCTGGTGCATAGTGATTGTTCACTTTAGTCATGATAGGGTGTGGTAATAGGCATATGCATGTCTAAGAGTGGATTCAGGGAAAGCTTGGTACTTATGCAGTCCTAGTGACTCACCTCCTTTCCACTAGAATCCTACCTGGTGCGTAGTGACTATTCACCCTAGTTACAAGTACGTGTTGACAGGCCAAAACTACAATTAAAACCCAGAAGGGACCAGCCACCTGTTTTCTCACAAAATTGTTAAAATATTCTTATTTTGAAAAAAAAATACCTATGATTTGCGAATATACCCCGATTTACAAAGTCAACAGAATCTTTCCATAGGAAACAAAAACAACAACAACAACAAAAAATATCCTTGAATTAAAAATTACCAAATTACCCTTAAGTTATAAATGACCAAAATACCCCTGATTTACAAAATGATCAAATTACCCCTGATTTGCAAAATTATCGAAATACCCTCGGATTTGCAAAATTACCGAAATACCCCTAGATTTGTAAAATTACCAAAATACCCCTGAGTTGGAAAAATTACCAAAATACTCTTATTTTGCCAAATCACCCGGAACCTTGTTTTGGAAAATTACAAAAATACCCCTACAGGATAAAATTATGAAAATACCCCTGTAGGATAAAATTACGAAAATACCCCTGTAGGATAAAATTACGAAAATTACGAAATTTCTTTAAGGAGGGTAGAACTGTTACATCCAAAAAGTGGGCCTACGCATTTATATGGTAGTCTAATATGTTAAATTGAGATTGTAAAGGTTGGGCTGACTTTTTGATTAAATATTTGGATTAGGGTTAAAGTTAGTGCTCTAGATAATTTAAAGTGAAATAGTGGGCTTTAAAAATTTGGGTTAGGTGGCTAATAAATGGTGTTAGCTTATAATTTAAGAAGATGGATAATTAAGTGACAAGCTGGGCTTGTGGCCCAAAGAATTAAAGTGCATAAGGTGGCGCCATGAGGGGGAGGAATTTGGGCCCTTGTGTGGCCGATTGGGCCTTAGAAGATGGGTCAAATTCGGCACTTAAATGGGAAGGAGGTGGATGGCAATTAGGCTACCTTTTAGGAGTTATTTCTTTTATTTTAAGTGTTAAAAAGCTGATAATTAATAAGGAGGAGTTGGTTTTAAGGTGGGCTCTCCTAAAGGTAAGATAAGGATTGAGTTATCGATGAGATGAAGGCTATCGAGAGAGGGAGAGTTGGTCAAATTCCAACTCGTGTGAGTGGGTATGCCGAAATTTCTCTATAAATAGGGAGTAGTATTCTTTAATTTCGGTATTCTGAAACCCTATTCTTCTCACATTCTCTGCCGAAATTTCTAAGCCTTCTTTACAGTTTCTCTTTTTCTTTTTCTAAGAGCCGAATTCCTTTGTTCATACCCTCATCTCCCATAGCCAAATCTACAAGGGAGATTTCTATTTTCCCGAAGGTACACAGTAAGCCGTATACTCCTTAGTAATCCGGTGAGTTTCAGGATTTTTCCTTTTCTGTGATTCCTTTGTTTTGATCAACTCCTAATCTAAATCATTGTTTCCAAGGCCCGATTGATTATACTCTTTACTCCTGAAATTAAACTATCCCATTAAAGCCGATTTGGTGGAAAAATCAAGGTAAGAAGTGGTAAGTATGGCGAATGGTCTTCCATGATTCTTTCCATTTAGTCGAATGTCATATGGGTTAGAATGGTTGTGATTTTCGATCTGCTTAATATTTGGGAATGGCCGAATGTAGGAAGGTTGGTGGTGACAATTTCTAAAGGATATTCGGATTCGCTAACTAGGTAAGTGTTCGTTTTAAAGGTTACACTTAACTAATGAGTTAGATCTCATCGTTATTTGGTTTAGTCATTAAGGGATTGATATGGACTCAACTAACGATCAAGCGAGAGAAGGTTGGATCAGTAAACTGCCGCCCAAATTCAAGAAGCGATCTGTTTTGATGAGTGCGAGATTGGCCAACAGGGTGTGGGCAAAAATCAAAGTCAGATCGTGGGCCAATAGTAGTTGTTTCAAGTGATAGTAACGTAGACATAGTAAAAGCCTTAGTACACAAATCAGGTGTGTAACACTTCCCCACCGTCTAGATCTGATTAATAATAAATGAATATATTTATGCATATGTGTTCACAAGATTTATATGTTGCATTAAAAGCCAAAATCTCGGATTTAAATGACGGACCCTCAGGTTAGTAAATAATCTGGTCATATGGTATAAGTAAACTATTGTACATGTTTTAAATTATTGTACATGTTGCATGGGGTGGGTGATGAAAGGAGGAAGTTATATGTACATGTATATGAGTAACGGTTTTTACCGTGAACTACTATAGCGGTGAATACCGTGAACTGTTATACGGGCTTCGGCCATTATATGTTATAAGGGCTTCAGCCAATATATGTTGATGAGCAGCTTGACTGCCATCTTGGAAAGTAGCGATGTGGGTTGATTGTAGAAATCCCAATGGTGTGTTGGTTGGTACGGGGGCGTGTAGCGGATGGAAACCTAGGCAATTGGGTTGGGTTTTGCATATTATATGTTTCCATGTAAATGAAATTATTATTATGTTTAATGAGGCCCAAATCTAGTGGTGCATGACGGTTGCACACTGAGTCTCGCGACTCACCCCCTTCAAACTAACCTTTCAGGTGACGATTAGTGCATCGGACCGGGCCGGAGTGGAACGCAAGGTGGCCATGCAAAAGAAGGTGGATCCGACGACAAAGTTTCCCCATATTAGTTTTTTTTAAAGTACTTTATATGATGGATTTAAAATACATTGTAATAAGGTCATAGGCCATTTGTTTACATTTTAGATTTAAAATGGGACTTTAGTATTTATTCTCGTTTTAATTTCTTTCAAGGACATGTAATTAAGTTTTGGGCTTTTGATTATTAAGGCACACTTTATGTAATTTTCTATTTGGGCTTTTGTCAACACGATTTGTTTTACTAAAAATTTTCTTAGTGACAAACCAGATCCGGTAGTAGTGTTTGGGCCGGGTTTGGGGTGTCACAAGGGTGATTTTTTTTATTTCACGTTCACAAATAGGCATGCTAGATTATGCATTTCATATATTTATATATACAGATAAATAGATTGACCTATAAGTTCACACACGATATACATGATATCTTTCTATACAGAGTGATGGTATCAACTCATATGACCATGTTCGATTCGGTGGAATAAAAATAAAATAGAAATTAGCTGTCAGAGAGATGGCTAAGTGGTTGATAGCTCTGATCTTGAAAATCGGTATAGTTCAAAACAAAGAACTATCGAGGGTTCGAATCCCTCTCTCTCATTTTGCTCAATGAATAGATTTCTTTCATTATTGCTTTTTCCTGGCTCCTTAATTAAAAATCTTAATATTAATAAAAGGTAATGTCTTGGGTGGGTGGAATAGCTGAGCGAGAAAAAAAAATATTTTAGATATAAGATGAGTTGAAACAAAAGGAAAACAAAAAAAAAAATTAAATATCACTTGATTCCTTCTAGAAAAAAAAATATATTTTAGATATAAAATGAGTTGAAACGAAAGGAAAACAATTTTTTTTTTTTAAATATCACTTGATTCCTTCAATATATATAGTGTAATCAAATCGATTCCTACTTTAAGCATTGGATCTCCTGTCTCAGTTATCTTAGTTAATAGGAGTCATGGAAAGACCAAGCTTAAAATCACGATCAGTTCCTTTTTCAAATCCATTGCATGTTGCAAGAAGCTCTTCCAGCGTGCCATAAATGACCCATGAATAGGAAGAATCCTAGAAAAAAATGAGATGTAGCTAACCAACTTCTCGGAGAGACATAATTAACTACATTGATCTCAATAGCTACCTAATAATTTAAAGACCCTAAAGGAGCATGCGTTATATATTCTGCAGAACGTCGTTCTTGCCAAGGTTGTATGTCTTTTTTCAATCTATTCAAGTCCAAACCATTGGGACATCTTAGAGGTTCTAACCAAGGAGCACGCAGATCCCAAAAATGCATAGTTTTTCCTCCAAAAATGACTTCTCCGGTTGGGTAATACATTAGATATTTACCTAACCTAGTAGGCCCTTGAGTAGATATTTTATGAGATTTAAGATATAAAGTTGTTTTTCGCAACATTTCCTATAGTCTCAATCTCTACAGTTTTTCACGTCTAAAACTAGAAGTTCTAGAGTGTTCCTATGATCATATCATAGTAATCATTAAGTAATAAATACTTACTTGACTTGTCGCCGGATGCTTGTGGTGCCATACTGATTTTTGAATGATTTCATATGAAATTATTTTGAACCCAAACCACGTAGAGTTTTTAAAAGCTGGCTCGATACCACTAAATGTAACACCCCAAACCCGGTCTATGCGTTGAGACTAGATTTGGTTTGTTACATGATTCGAGCTATTCTTAAATCTTTAATGAGTTGAAAACTACAATTTTATATACAGGGTTTAAAATTTGAAGAGTATTTGATTTTGATAAATATTTGAAATATTAGTTGAAATTCATTGTATTATAAAAAAACCGTTAGGAGATTTGTTAAAGAGTTAACACTAAAAGAAATATTTATAAAAGAATTTCATATACTTGAAAACCCAAATTTATTTTAATAATGCATCATATAATCATAGCCCATGATTTAAAAGTCCAAAATGTAGTTTAAATTCCAAACACATATAAAATCCATAAGTTATTTATAGAGGCCATTTATTACAACATCCCAAAATAGTAAAATAATTATTAAAAGTTCGAGTTTAATAACCCATATTTAGCAAGATGGCCTCCACGAAGTCATCCTCTACCAAGTCCACATCAATTTCCATTACCTGAGATGGAAAAATAAAAAGGGGTGAGTTACTTAGAACTCAGTGTGTAACTCACTTACCACCATTATTGGGCCAGATTGTCAAGATATTATGCTGGGCTTGAGCCCAATTCAGAATTCAACAATATATCATGAATTAAAACAATTAATAATGCATGAAAAAATGTAATTCCCAACCCATGCCTAATATCCATCCGCTAACACCCCCGTACCAACCATCACACTGTGGGATCAAGTCAACCCACCCCGCCATCACACCAATCGTAGGCATTAAGCCTTTTTATAATTGTGGCATAGCCACCGAACTAGACGCAATAAGCCGATATTGTGGCAGAGCCACCGAACTAGAGGCAATAAGCCGATATTGTGGCAGAGCCACCGAACTAGAGGCAATAAGCCGATATTGTGGCAACTGGCCATTCTTCTCTTCATATATCCCACCCATGCAATTATACATGTACTTTAAAATATAAAATTTATTAACAATACATAACATGGTGGGTTTATCAATAACATTTCATTTGGCCCATAATTATAGCAATTTGTCTATTTAGCGGTTTAGTGGGCTTTGGCCCATTTACGAACTAAAGTGTTTTGACTAAATTTTAACAAACTAGAGTATTTTGGCCCATTTTCACGAACTAGAGTATTTCTGGCCCATTTTCACGAACTAGAGTATTTACGGCCCATTTTCACGAACTAGAGTATTTACTACCCATTTTCACGAACTAGAGTATTTACGGCCCATTTTCACGAAACATCAAATTTTCATAATAACAATTAATTTCTTGAGGCGTTTTCGTAATTTTCACGATTTAGTCGTTTTACGTATTTTCGTCAAAATATCAATTTTGCGCTTTTACCGATCTAGTCGTTTTACGATTTTGCTTCCATACCAAATTTGACATCCAACCAAAAATAATGAGTGTGAAATTACACACCTCGTTTAAGTGAGTACTAACCCTTCTCGCTCCTCGGCACCTAAAATATATTTTGATTCGTTAGACAACTAATTCGTAAAAATAATCTTAATCGATAATGGATCCAAAATCTTACCCTCTTGATTTTGAATCACTTCGATTTTCGGCTTTGCCTCGTTTATCGATTCACTAGCCACGAGAATCCACCAACGATAACGGCTCGGAGGTTCGTACTACTTGAATAATGGACTTCTTTGGAAGATGGCCCGCAACCCGATGGAAAATCCTGACTGCCAAACCGCTCTTCGTTTGAATGGGGATTCTGAGATCCACCCTCTTACGATAACTAAACACCGCCCTTTTCTTCCCTATTTTGGCGGTCTTCAAGATCCAAAGGAATTTAGTTAGATCTAAAATAATATCAATAATACTAGAGATTTTAAAGAGTAGGTTTTCCTTACCAAAATGAAACGTTTCCAACGTTTCCACGATTCTCCGATCACTTGAATTCCAATCTCCGTTATTGCACTAAATAATAACGAAGAAACGTTATTAGTATGAATGCTATATCAATCCAAAAGACCCTCAATAAACCAATGATATTCGCCAAAGTACCTTAATAAATCGAAAATGGAAAAGAACCCTTACCTATTTTCCACGGTCGAAAGGAAAGGATTGAGAATGGTGTCTAAATGATGAAGGGTTCGGCTATGTATGATCAAGGAAAAGAAGAATAAATATTTGGTTTATAGGCACAATAGCATTCGGCCAAGAGAGTGAAGATGGAGAGAATTTCGATTGAAAAGAAATAATATAAAAAACGAAAGGATGATGGTGATGTTGTTGCTTGATTTCAAAGAGAAGAGAAGAAAAGAAAAATATGAACTTTAGGTGCTAGTATATTCGGCCATGGCAAAAGAAAAAGAAGAGACTGATTTTTTTTTATATGGATGATTTCGGCACAAGGAGAATACAAAAGAAAATTGACAAGATGAATAAAAGTGACCAAATGGTCAAAAGGTTTTGGCTTTACCAAATGCAAAATTCGCCAAGAAGAATGTTGATAGGAGAGGAAATAAAAATTCTGCACAAAGTGCAAAGAACAACCAAAGAGAGAAAAGAATTTCTCACCAAAACTAACTCAAAATTTAGGCTCCCTCCTATACCAAATTGTCATTCAAAGACATGGTCAATTGGCCATGATTTCTTTCCAAATTTTCCCTTGATAAGTGCCTTATGTTCCCCTATCTTTCCTTAAACCTTTGATTCCATGCCATAAGTTAGTTGTTTCCTTAATCCATTGATACACTAACCAAAAATAACATGGTCAACACCTTCCTTAATTGATCATTGCCGACACTTCCTATCCATGAGCGAAAATTAAAACAAAAATTTTATCTAGGTGCTATACAAGGGATTGAACCTCTTCCCCTTGCTAGAACCCATGCGCCAACTCCACCATGCCATATGCTCATTTTATGACACTCTTAGCACATAATTTAGCTTAAGTCTTAATCACCTTTGTTTCACTTCAATAAATTCTCAATTAATAAATTTTATTCTTTCCTCAAATTATGCTTTACCCGCTCAAAGACTTCAATAAGCACCAAATTAAAATAAATGATTTTTCCTTTAAAATCTAAACACCAAAATCATGCAAAATTAAATACTCAGATTTTTAGGGTGTTACAAGCTGAGCCAGAAAAAAAAATATTTTAGATATAAGATGAGTTGAAACAAAAGGAAAACAAAAAAAAATTAAATATCACTTGATTCCTTCTAGAAAAAAAAATATATTTTAGATATAAAATGAGTTGAAACGAAAGGAAAACAATTTTTTTTTTTAAATATCACTTGATTCCTTCAATATATATAGTGTAATCAAATCGATTCCTACTTTAAGCATTGGATCTCCTGTCTCAGTTATCTTAGTTAATAGGAGTCATGGAAAGACCAAGCTTAAAATCACGATCAGTTCCTTTTTCAAATCCCGCTGCGGCTGCGCAAGCTCTTCCCACGTGCCATAAATGACCCATGAATAGGAAGAATCCTAGAAAAAAATGAGATGTAGCTAACCAACTTCTCGGAGAGACATAATTAACTACATTGATCTCAATAGCTACCTAATAATTTAAAGACCCTAAAGGAGCATGCGTCATATATTCTGCAGAACGTCGTTCTTGCCAAGGTTGTATGTCTTTTTTCAATCTATTCAAGTCCAAACCATTGGGACATCTTAGAGGTTCTAACCAAGGAGCACGCAGATCCCAAAAATGCATAGTTTTTCCTCCAAAAATGACTTCTCCGGTTGGGTAATACATTAGATATTTACCTAACCTAGTAGGCCCTTGAGTAGATCCACGTTAGCCCCAAGACGTTGGTCTCTAACTAGAAAAGTAAATTCTTGAGCTTAAGAAGCTTCTAGTCTAGTGGGCCATTATAACTCACTAGGATAAGTGGTATTATTGAACCAAACAAAGCAACAAGCAAGCACCTAAACTATAAGACAAGTAAGCCTCTTCCGACCATACATATGCTTAGTGTTTAAGTTAGATTTGAATTCAAAACAACCTAGATTGATAATAATAAAGTAGGATTTTGAGGGGGTGGAGGGATAATCTCCTAATTTTTCTCCCCAAAGCACTCCCTCACAATTTTCTCTTTTCCACTCCTCTTATTTTTCAGTCTCTATTCTTTCTCCACTCCTCCTATACACATTCCTTTTCATTTTGCTGTACTGAATGTTGGAAAAAAAAACCCTTTTGTCTTTTTTATTTTCCTCTGATACTTCTCTTTTACCTTTGATTACATTTTTGCTATTTTAAATGCTAATAATCCTAGTGTTCTTATTGGATGTCCCTTGCTCTTGTGACATTTCTTTGCGATTGTTTTATCGTTTGGTAAGTTCTACGTCTTCCATATAGAAATTTTGTTTTGGCGTTTTCTCTAAGGGTGATAAATGATTTTGATTAATTAGCCAATCGAGGTGGTCTAATTGTTTCATGTTCTGTTAGGTGAAGACTGTGAGAAGTGTGATTTACCGTTGGTGAATTGAGAGACTTGTAGATCTGCTATTTTAATTAGGTAAGTGATCAAATGTTTGTGTTAATGGTTGATTAATGTTGTTAAGGCCAAACGTTAACTCTTGTGGCCGAATTAGTGACTTTTGAATTAGCATACCACTGATAAATCTCACGTTCTTAATGCCGTTTTGGGTTTTGGAATCCTAGTTGTTGTGTTGGCATCAAAAAATGACCGTGTGTCGACCTAAATCTTGAAAATTTGTGACACCCCAAACTCGAACGGGACAGACAGACCAAATTCGAAGCATTACATTAGCCACCTAAGTGACTCTCTGGCTAACGACCTCCCAAGACACACCCGACCTTATAACACCTCAATCTTATCCATTTATTAGTTTTTTTTATTAATGTGGAAGCAATTTGTAAACCAATTTTAAACTTTTTATAAGTAATTTAACTTAAGGGAATTTTTGTTATTTTACCACCTATGGTTAATGTAACATCCTGAATTAGGGGTGGTTTGAAAATTTAATTATTTGTTCCCATGGTGTGTGTGCTTGAAGAAATAAATATTATGATTTATTTGGCATGTTCTAAGGTCTAGAATTAAACCCGAGCTAGGCCTGACTTAGGGTTAAAAATTTCTTTTTAAGTGCTTAAAGGAGGGAAGCTAGGTGAGATAGGGGTTAAGAAAATTTTCGAAGGGAATTTAACACAAAGATTTGGCTTGGCACAATTGGCTTGGTGCGCCTAAGGTTGATGCAAGGGAGGTCTTGGGTTCGATTCATGGGAGAAACAAGGGGGTGTGTTTTGTTTTGGGTTTTTTTTTGGGGCGTTAAATGAAGGGGGCCAAGTAAGGAAGGCTTTAAATGGTTTTTCGGGCAAGGTTCATGGCATGAAAGTGAGTTGGCGGAGTGGCTTGGGCTTGGAGGTGGCAATGGGGCAGGTCACGAGTTCGAACTGCCTAGGTTGCGTTTTGGAGTTATTATTTTGCTTTGGAAAGGGAATCGACCTAGGAAGGCCTTATAATTAAAAGGGTGTGAGCTCATGACATGAAAGTCTAATGGGTAGAGTGGCATAAGGCGTGAAGGGGGAGGGCTGTGGCATGAGGTCTTGGTTTCGAACCAAGGCAACTGCAGTAGCTTTTTTTTTTCTTCTTCTTTTATGCTGCAGGCGTGTAGAGTATTGGCATGTATTTGGACTCTTTAAATTGATAAAGATAAGGCTTAATTTTTGCCTATTTTCGGCTGGAAGAGTAGCTAATAGTATTTTATTTTCATTATAATTGTTCAAGGAGGATTAGGAGATAAAGATGTGAGATAATCTTGCATTTTTGAAAGCTGAAATTATTAGCATAGGGGGGAAGAAGTTGGCCAAATGAAGGACTCATTAAGGCCCTCTCCATTCGGTTTTGTATAGCAAGAAGTGCCCAAAATTCCAGCAACTTTTTCTTCTTTCTCTCTTCACTGCTGCTGCCGAATTTCCCTTATACAATTGCTTAAAATTTTCCAGCATCTTTTTCTTCTACTTAGCCGGAAACCACCATTAATTTCCCCTATATCTTTTCTTCTCTTTTTCTTCCTCCATTAGCCGAACCCCTACCACCTTTGCTGCCGAAATCCTGCCTCTCCCATTAGACTCACTTGGCCGAATCTCCCTTAAGAAAGAGGGGGCTATTTTCGGTTCCTTTCTCTTCATTGATGATAGCCGAATCCCTCTCACAACATTGAGAGGTGCTGACTTGTGGAGTTAAGGGCCGATATAATTGTCAAGGTAAGGGGCTACACTCTCTTTTGGGATTAAGACTATGGCCGAATGGCCTATGACCCTTAATGGTGTGCTTAAATCGTTTGTAGGGAAGTTTTCGGGATTTCTTTGTCCAACCGATTGTGAAGGTACTCCGGGATTTTTGAAGTATTCAATCAAGCCTCTATTGGTTAGCAATCAAACTTGGTGTGGTATCTTGTATTCAAGGGACGTGTAGGTAAGGTCTCGGGTTTCAAATGATAACCCCTTGAGATTATTTTGGTTTGGCCGAATGGCCTTGGGACTAACTTTAGGTAATGGCTGAATATAGGGGCAAGGAAATCTTGTGTGGCCGATTAGTTTCTTTGGGATTTAGAGCTATCGTTGGCATCAGGTGTGTACATACACACTTTATAATTAATAACTGTGCTAAATACATTGTGTGTGCTAATCTGGAATGATGTAGATTTGGATTTAATACCATAATGGTATAAGCAAGGATTCAGGTAAGTCCTTGTCGTTATGAGTTCTTTATGATGCTTTTGGGAAGCATGACATATTTGGTATATGTGACTTAAATATATGGTTAAGGATAAATCCAGTGTATGTTGCTAAATAAGCATGTTGGCATGATTTCTGTTAAATATCATGGATTGATGTGGGATATATGAGTGGAGGGGAAGTGATATCCGTGTCGGCGGACACCGATGGTTTGGTACCACATTTCGTGACTACGGTCACCGGAGGTTTGGCACCTCCGGAGGTTTGGCACCTCATAGCGTCTCGTCCGGTGGCTTAGCACCACGATGGGTTGGCCCCACGGATTATATTAAGGGATCGACGCTAGTGATTTGGTATCACACGTGGGTTGGCCCCACCAGTGGTTTGGCACCACAATTATTGATGAATATCGTGACTTTAAGTCACCAGTGGTTTGGCACCACCAGTGGTTTGGTACCACACGGGGTAGAGAAAGGTGTTTGGATGGCTAGGTTGGGTGCATAATTTAGTGCATGTTAATTTGTTATAAATTGTGTATGTTGTTGCACTAAATCGGGGAAGGGTTACACATTGAGTCTTGGTGACTCACCTTCTCCTTTAACATTTTTCAGGTGACTCGTAGATCGCGGATGAGGAGCCGGATGGACTCGAGGTGGCCATGCAGTGGAAATTTAAGTTTACTTTGAATTATTTTATTTTATTTTTGGTTTTATTTGTTCGAGTTGTAATAAGGCCTCCTAAGATTATTTTTATTATTTTTCATGTTTGGATGAATTATTTAAAATGTTTAAGGATTTCTTTTAAATGATCACACAAGTTTTCTTAAATTTAAACGTAAAAAAAAATGTTTTCTGTGCCATCGGGTACATCTGAAATCGGTAATGACTTAATATATATTTTTTAAAACGAACTAAGCATTGATTTCTTTATGCACCTCAACTAATTTTAAAACAAGACAATATCTTTTACTTTAAATTAAATCGGCTAAACAAGGGTTTTCAAAATGTTTTCATCTGTAACACACTGAATTCGGTCGTAGTGTTTGGGCCAGGTTTGGGGTGTTACAGTTAAACTAACCCAAATTTAGATCTATACATTTACAAATCCTCTTTTAGTCAATTTATGTAATCCCTAAAAATTTCAACTTTGAAACACCCCACACCCGGCCCACGAGAATGGACCGGATCTGGTATGTTCCTAAAGTAAACCGATTCAAAACATTTTTGATACTTAGAGAAAGTTGCAAATTTTCTTTTGAAAACTATTATTTTGAGTTGTGCTTAGATTGGAAACCCATTTATTTAGTCTTGTAAACCCATTTAATTAAATACATCCAAAATACTTCTTAGCATGAAACTTAACAGTAAGCAAACATAAAGAATAATCCACTGGGCCTTAAGGCCTTATTACATCAAGTAAAACCCAAAATAAAATAAAAGTATCTAAAAATAAAATTAAGTCCAAACTAAATGAAATTTTCGCATGTAGCATGGCCACCTCATGGTCCACCGGCCCGGTCCGTCACTGCTCATCACCTGAAAAATAATTCCCACAATGGGGTGAGTCAACAGACTCAATGTGCACACAATACTAACATTCAATAAATTAGGCATTCATGTTCAAATCATCAGGTCCATATAATAATGAAATTATGATGCAACCCAAACCCAATCCTAATGGTCCATCCGCTACACACCACCACACGCCATTTACAGTGGGGACTACTAAGTCAACCCTCCATCCGCTACACACCATCGAAGGCTTTAAGCCCATATACGTTGTGTCATTAGACACTATAATCAAATTTATACGTTGTGTCATTAGACACTATTGTAACCGGTTACCAAAATTCCATAATGTGACCGTAGTCAACATATTTCGTTGGTGAGACCGAAGTCAACACCTTCGTTGGTGAGACCGAAGTCAACACCTAATCTCCCCCTTTCACATAAATCCCGAATGCCCCAAAAATAAATATATTGTGCATAGCTTAATTTCATGTTCATATACATATATTCGCATGTTATAGAATAACATATTTCACAATCCTATCAGAAGTAGGAAACGTACCTGGGTACTTTTTGCCACATTTGTTGTACATAGCCACATTCACATTCTTATTCATAATCATATATTAAAATATTTAGCCATAAAATATCGAAGGATAGTAAGGGTACACACTGCTTTTGCTTAATAGGTTCCTTGAGATCTCGAGAATCCGATCTAATTTTTAGATCTGTTGTCTCCTATATTAAGCCATCATATAAGTCACATTAATAAACTTATTTGGCTTTAAAACAAAACCAAATCCTAGTAGGATTTGTAAAAGACTCACCTTTGCCGATTTGGTGTTTATACAATCCGAAAGTTTGGTTTTTCCTTTACGATATTCGCCAACCTTGTATTTCAATATGGGTTAGTTTTCGCTTTTCAATAATTAAGGAATTGATCTAGATAATCTCACAACCATTGGCTGAATATTTTAGATGCTTACCTTATAGATTCCAAATCCGAAAGTTCCCTTTTGTCTTGAATATCTGTCAAATCCTAAAATTCATATGTTAGATCGATCTAACTTTAATAAGTTGTAATTGGCCTTTGGCCGAATATGTCTTACCTTAATTTCCTCGAATCCAAAATCCCGAAACTCCTCCTTTGACATTCGGCCATAGACATAAGAGAGGTTATTTTCTTCAGTCCTTGATTAAACGAATCAGAAGAACAAGAATTAATTGTTCTTACCTTAAATCCTTGATCTTTGTAATCGGTAATTGTGGAAACCTGAGATCCCTTGTATATTCGGCCATGATTAAGAAAAATGGGGATTAGGCCTTTTATTTTCGGCAACTAGAAAAGAGAGGGAATTGAATGGCTTAGCCTTACCTTGATGCCTTTAAACAATTGTTTCCTTGACTTGAGTTACAGAGATCCGGCTATGAAGATTTAACAGAGATCAAAAGAGAAAGGTTTTGACTTAACAATGACAAAGGGGAGGAGAAGAAAAGATGGAGTCCTTGCTTAGGGGAAATTTTGGCAAAGAGAGGGGGAAGAGAGAGCAAAATTTCGGCAAGGTAGGATGAATGAGAGAAAAGTCTCAATTTTCCTCTTTTAACTGAAATTGCTAGACCAAGAGTCCAAAACTTGGCCACTACTCTCCACAAGTGATAATTTAATCTCCATTAATTATCACCTAATTAAATTAAAAGTCTTTAATCCATCCTTTAATTCCTCATTTATCTTAGTAGAGAAAATCCTTTATTTATCACTTTAATTTGACAAGTTTTAATAAAAATAAAACTCTCCCCTTTTTAGCAAATTAGTGTCGTCCACCCCTAGCCTTGGGAAGCAAAATTAAACCTTCAATATTTGCTTTCCAAGTGACTCAACTCGAGCCATTTCCATAAAGCTTAGGTGACACCTTCAGCCACTTTTCCAAGCCCGATTGTGTGTCAAAATTCACCAACTTTTTCTTTTAAGGCCCTCTTGCCCTTATTTCTGTTTTGGGCTTTAAAATTTGTCATTCGGCCTTATTTCTAAGTTTCCTAAAATTTTATGCATGGCTCAGTAACTTGCCATTTTCCTTACATCTTGGGTTTCCAAAATGTTCGGGTTTCCAAAATGTTCAGTTTCCAAAATGTTTAGGTTTCCAAAATGTTTAGGTTTCCAAAATGTCTAAGTTTCCAAAATGTTCGTGTTTCCAAAATGTTCAGGTTTCCCAAAATGTCTAAGTTTCCACAAATGTCCATTTCCATTTCCATTTTCATTTTCCTTTCCATTTCCATGGATTTCTAGGTTTCCAAAAGTATCAAAAATTTATTCATAGTACTTGAAACTTGTCATTTCATACAATTGATCTGGAAATGCATAGGCCCTATTCAGGATGTTACAGTTCTACCCCCCTTAAACAAAATTTCGTCCCCGAAATTACTTACTATCGTTCATCCGTACAGTCTAACTCACCACACTATGCTATTCTATTGCAAGACTCGATCTTAAAGGACTATCATACTTTCTAGGCACATTCTCTAAGTTCACAATCAAGGTTCCATACACTTCATTAGCAACATAAGATCGAACTAATCTTATAGCGAGTAAAGTAATGAAGTATAATCCATAAATAAGAAACTTACTCGTTGTCTCGTCTCGGCGTCACTATCCTCTCGACGGTCGATCGCATAAACTAACCTTGGCTGCCTTGCTTACGAACCTTCAACACCTCCGCTTGGTGCTCCACGACCTTGGCCGGAACCATTACCTCTGTTATTCGAACCTCGACCTCGTTGAGGCTGCTGTCCTCCCCTACCAGCCTGATTAACATGCTGAGTTGCTAGCTGTTTGTCATCTGGTATTTTTGGACAGTCCTTGAACATATGGTCCTTGGACCCACACTTAAGACATGCTCCTATCTTTCTCCAACACTCACCTAAATGTTTCTTTCCACAATGCTCACAAGGACGAATCTGCCAGCCTGTACCAGCTTGTTGATCCTTTGGCCTATCAGTTCTAGGCCTCTTATTCCCCGATGATCTAGACAATCCAAAACCTCTTTCTGGCCTATTTCGATCAGTGTCCTGCTTGATAGAATCCTTAATTCCCTCGGCCACTTTATCCTTATCCATCAAAGCAGAGAATTCCCACTCCTGATGCGGTGCTATCAACAGTCTCAGATTGTCTCTCAGTCCGTCCTCAAAACGGACACAGCGTTCATGCTCAGTTGCCACTACCCCTCGAGCATAGCGGCTCAACCTCAGAAATTCTGCCTCATATTCTGCGACGGACTTACTCCCTTGTACCAACCCTAGAAAAGCCTTCCTCTGCTCATCTGTATACCTAGTTCCCACACACTTCTTCTGAAAGGCCTCTTTAACATACTCCTGGGTCAAATTTTCGGTAGTAGTACCATCACGAGCAGCTTAACCACCACTGATACGCTTCATCGCGTAACAACGCTACCATCCCTTTCAACTTTTCCTCCGAGTCGGTCAAGCTCATCCATGATACGCTCCGTTGCTTCCGGCCAAGACTCGGTATCTTTGGGTGCCACATTAGACACTCCTCAAACATTTTTACTCCATTAGCTCGGAGCCGTTCGGTACCGACTTTCGGTTTCTGAATTTCCACCGCACCCGCCACCAATTCCAAAACTTCAAGACCTGACTGCGACACAAGATCTTCCCGCCCGAGCCTCTTGCTCAACATTAACGGTGGGGGTGGTGGTGGCGGTGGCATTTCATTGTCGGACCCTTGACCCGACCTAACGGGTTCCGACAACATCATCCTTCCTCTTCCTCGACCACGACGACCACGTCCTCTAGAGCTCATTTTCTAGCGTCGAGATCGATTAAGAAATTTTATGAATTAGTCATTGTTCCACTTATTTACCGTGAAGGAGTTTTATGAAAAGGATTTAAGAGTGGTTCTTTCGTATTCATACAAACACACAGTCTTTTCCATTCATTCATCCATCCATCAAACAAATATGAACTTTCGTTCATTCAGAGAAATGTTGTAGTTTTTGTTGTTGTTTTCCACTACCCGGGGGTATTTTCGTAATTTTTGTCCTACAGGGGCATTTTTGTAATTTTGTCAAAGTAAGGTTCCTTGATGATTTTGTCAAAAATTATTTTGAAAACTCCAAAGTCTAGGGGTAACTTGAAAAAAATTTTAAAACTGGGGGTATTTCGGTCATTTTTGACCTCAGGGGTATTTTGGTAATTTTCACAAATCAGGGTAAATTTGAAAAATTTAATAAATTTGGGGTATTTCAAAAGTTGTAAAATTTTGAGGGTTCTTTTGGAAAGTTGTTCCTTCAAAGATGGGGATGTTGCAAAAATTTTAGAAATCAGGGTCATTTTGGTAATTTTGTAAGTTAGGGGCAATTTTGTAATTTTTTCAAAATCAAGGTATTTTTGATGGTCTGCAAATTAGAGTTTGTGAACATTTATAAAATGTTGAAATTTTTGAGAAAACTGTTGGGTAGGTTCACACTTTGTAAATCAAGGGCACTTTGGTAAATTTGCCACTAGGGGCATTTTTGTAATTTTTTGTAAATCAGGAGTTTTTCAGAAAATATTGTAAAAATAATTTTCTCAGTTTTAAAAGAAAGTTTTAAAAGTTTGAAAAACTAGGGTTTGTTGTTTTGTTCTCTTTTTTTTTTAAAACATGGCTAGTTCCCTTTCGGGTTTTAGTCATTGTGTTTAGCCTATGACCGAGCCCTTTTGGTCAGGGTGAACCAAAGCTACGCACTAGGCAGGATTCGTGTGGAGAGGAGGTGAGTCACGCGGACTGCTTAAATACCAAGCTCCCACTGAAACCATTCCTAGACATGCGCATGAGAGGTTACCACACCATCGAGCCTCTAAGTTATGGTGAGCCGAAGCTACGCACTGTAGGATTCTGCAAGAGGAGGTGAGTCACTAGGACTGCTTAAATACCAAGCTCTTCCGGATCCAATCCTAGACATGCGTACAAGGGTTACCACACCTTAGCTCAGTGACTTAGCCATAAGTTTGTTTAGTGCTTAAAGTCTTATGCTTGTGTTTGAGTAGTCTAATCCTAGGGTTCAAGTTCCTATCATTCTATTCTACGTTCCATGCCTTTTCTACCCTTATAAAGTTCACAGAATCACACATATAGTTAGGGGTACTTACCTGGTGGACTGCGGGTCGGAGACTTAGGGGCCATGCCAGAAGCCTGCTTATTTTCAAAGAAAATCATTTGGCTCGCTTTGAAAACGTTTTGGGCCTTAGCCCACGTGCCGAGAGTTTAAAAGCGGGCTCATGTTAAATCGAAAACACCACACCCTACCACGAGAATGGACCGGATCTGGTATGTTCCTAAAGTAAACCGATTCAAAACATTTTTGATACTTAGAGAAAGTTGCAAATTTTCTTTTGAAAACTATTATTTTGAGTTGGGCTTAGATTGGAAACCCATTTATTTAGTCTTGTAAACCCATTTAATTAAATACATCCAAAATACTTCTTAGCATGAAACTTAACAGTAAGCAAACATAAAGAATAATCCACTGGGCCTTAAGGCCTTATTACATCAAGTAAAACCCAAAATAAAATAAAAGTATCTAAAAATAAAATTAAGTCCAAACTAAATGAAATTTTCGCATGTAGCATGGCCACCTCATGGTCCACCTACCTGGCTCATCCTCGCTCATCACCTGAAAAATAATTCCCACAATGGGGTGAGTCAACAGACTCAATGTGCACACAATACTAACATTCAATAAATTAGGCATTCATGTTCAAATCATCAGGTCCATATAATAATGAAATTATGATGCAACCCAAACCCAATCCTAATGGTCCATCCGCTACACACCACCCGTACCTGCCATTTACACCGTGGGGACTACTAAGTCAACCCTCCATCCGCTACACACCATCGAAGGCTTTCGCCCATATACGTTGTGTCATTAGACACTATAATCAAATTTATACGTTGTGTCATTAGACACTATTGTAACCGAAGTTACCAAAATTCCGCAATGTGACCGTAGTCAACATATTTCGTTGGTGAGACCGAAGTCAACACCTTCGTTGGTGAGACCGAAGTCAACACCTAATCTCCCCCTTTCACATAAATCCCGAATGCCCCAAAAATAAATATATTGTGCATAGCTTAATTTCACGTTCATATACATATATTCGCATGTTATAGAATAACATATTTCACAATCCTATCAGAAGTAGGAAACGTACCTGGGTACTTTTTGCCACATTTGTGGTACATAGCCACATTCACATTCTTATTCATAATCATATATTAAAATATTTAGCCATAAAATATCGAAGGATAGTAAGGGTACACACCTGTTTTGCTTAATAGGTTCCTTGAGATCTCGAGAATCCCGATCTAATTTTTAGATCTGTTGTCTCCTATATTCGGCCATCATATAAGTCACATTAATAAACTTATTTAGCTTTAAAACAAAACCAAATCCTAGTAGGATTTGTAAAAAGACTCACCTTTGCCGATTTGGTGTTTATACAATCCCGAAAGTTTGGTTTTTCCTTTACCTGATATTCGGCCAACCTTGTATTTCAATATGGGTTAGTTTTCGGCTTTTCAATAATTAAGGAATTGATCTAGATAATCTCACAACCATTGGCCGAATATTTTAGATGCTTACCTTATAGATTCCAAATCCCGAAAGTTCCCTTTTGTCTTGAATATCTGTCGAAATCCCTAAAATTCATATGTTAGATCTGATCTAACTTTAATAAGTTGTAATTGGCCTTTGGCTGAATATGTCTTACCTTAATTTCCTCGAATCCGAAATCCCGAAACTCCTCCTTTGACATTCGGCCATAGACATAAGAGAGGTTATTTTCTTCAGTCCTTGATTAAACGAATCAGAAGAACAAGAATTAATTGTTCTTACCTTAAATCCTTGATCTTTGTAATCGATAATTGTGGAAACCTGAGATCCCTTGTATATTCAGCCATGATTAAGAAAAATGGGGATTAGGCCTTTTATTTTCGGCAACTAGAAAAGAGAGGGAATTGAATGGCTTAGCCTTACCTTGATGCCTTTAAACAATTGTTTCCTTGACTTGAGTTACAGAGATCCGGCTATGAAGATTTAACAGAGATCAAAAGAGAAAGGTTTTGACTTAACAATGACAAAGGGGAGGAGAAGAAAAGATGGAGTCCTTGCTTAGGGGAAATTTCGGCAAAGAGAGGGGGAAGAGAGAGCAAAATTTCGGCAAGGTAGGATGAATGAGAGAAAAGTCTCAATTTTCCTCTTTTAACTGAAATTGCTAGACCAAGAGTCCAAAACTTGGCCACTACTCTCCACAAGTGATAATTTAATCTCCATTAATTATCACCTAATTAAATTAAAAGTCTTTAATCCATCCTTTAATTCCTCATTTATCTTAGTAGAGAAAATCCTTTATTTATCACTTTAATTTGACAAGTTTTAATAAAAATAAAACTCTCCCCTTTTTAGCAAATTAGTGCCGTCCACCCCTAGCCTTGGGAAGCAAAATTAAACCTTCAATATTTGCTTTCCAAGTGACTCGAACTCAGGCCATTTCCATAAACCTTAGGTGACACCTTCAGGCCACTTTTCTAAGCCCGATTGTGTGTCAAAATTCACCAACTTTTTCTTTTAAGGCCCTCTTGCCCTTATTTCCTGTTTTGGGCTTTAAAATTTGTCATTCTAAGCCTTATTTCTAAGTTTCCTAAAATTTTCGCATGACTCAGAACTTGCCATTTTCCTTACATCTTCAGGTTTCCAAAATGTTTAGGTTTCCAAAATGTTCAGGTTTCCAAAATGTTTAGGTTTCCAAAATGTTTAGGTTTCCAAAAATGTCTAAGTTTCCAAAATGTTCAGGTTTCCAAAATGTTCAGGTTCCCCAAAATGTCTAAGTTTCCAAAAATGTCCATTTCCATTTCCATTTTCATTTTCATTTCCATTTCCATGCATTTCTAGGTTTCCAAAAGTATCAAAAATTTATTCATAGTACTTGAAACTTGTCATTTCATACAATTGATCTGGAAATGCATAGGCCCTATTCAGGATGTTACAAACTTAATCCAAGTTTATTTTCTATATCTAATTCAAGTTTTATCATTAAGGACTAAATCATAACAATTTCAAACTATCAATACTATAACCGACTATTAAATAGACTGAGTTTCTAACAAATTTAATCAGTTACAAGTCTAATCCTAAATTTTTATTAAGTTTCCTTATCATTTAAGGCTCTAATTAGATTTATCAAGTTACAGGACTAATTTGTAATTTAAATAGACTAGAGAAGTAATTTAAAAAGACTAGAATTCAAACCCCCAACTGTCCACAGCAGTTTTTTTTTGTATGAAAAATTCAATTTTAAAC
Organism: Gossypium rotundifolium; assembly: GCA_025506655.1. Lineage (NCBI taxonomy): Eukaryota > Viridiplantae > Streptophyta > Magnoliopsida > Malvales > Malvaceae > Gossypium > Gossypium rotundifolium. The sequence continues at coordinate 153,251,200 of CP106732.1, read as the reverse complement.
CTGCTTTTGAGTATTTTAATGGCCAATTAAAACCTATTTAGCTTCAATTAAATATCATACATATTCATACACCTTCAATTAAATTTATTAACACCTATTAAGCCTCAATTAAATAGAATTAAACATTTAATTTCATGCATATCACCCACTGGTTAATTCAAACAAATGGCGCACTTAGTCACTAGTAAACCACTCCATGGAAGCTTTATTTAAACAATGGTTAGTGTAAACATCATGCCTTACACACTATGTTATCAAGCAACAATACACCATAAATTATTCAATAATCAAACTCAAACATGCATATATGATATTATAAAACCTTCCAAAATAAAAAATGACCAATGTCTAAGTCCAATTACAACCAAAACTAAACTAAGTCCTAGAAGTTCCACCATGCCCGATTAACATATATAAAACATGTAACTAAATCTCTACCGAGCTTTAATCTCTTGGAACTCTCTTGCTCGGCTCCTCAGCTCCTCAATCCCGTCGATTAATTTCACGAATGTGAGGGTCTGAGCTTAAAAAGCTCAGTGAATGTTAATAAAACGACGAGTAAATTAGCACCCAAATCATGCTTAAATTGAAACCAATTAAATAGAAATTTTCAATCACAATATCAATCCATAATAGTTCAATGTCATATGCTCTGCCATGTATCAAAAATCATAATTAATCATGGCATATAATCATCAATTTAGCATATAACATTTCATTCATTTATATTGGCATATACAATCATGGCTTAACCGGGTGATCATACATCAGATAAACAAATCTCCTTACTCCCAATCAGAATCAAAATCTGTCCCAGATTGAGCCGGTTGAGGCCACACGCTCCCTTATATCGCCTCAAATCAGTCCCGTTGAGTGGAGAAACAAGCTCAATACTCCCTTATCTACTTCAAATCAGTCCACCTAGAGCCACATTGCTCACAAATAACAAAACAATATGGTGAGTATTCACAAATCCTATGGCATGCCAACTATTTCCAATGGATCCACCATGCTATAATGCCAATATAACCAATCAATCATAACATAATTTTAGTTAATAATGTGCTCAAATTAAAGTGCCAAAATGCATATGTGAATCATGTAACATAGCCATTTTAACATCAAATTAAATCTATCATACAAATTACCTATTATTAATGTTCATTTATCAATTGAAATATCAACATACCATGAACCAAAAACTCCAGCATGCTTGCTTAGTTCACCATTATAATCTATCGAAACCATTTTTTTTGACGAGTGTGAAAACTGAGGATCGACTTTAAAAATATGGAAATGGAGTCGCCACCGATCTTTTATTCGAGGTGTAATCGGATCACCTTAAGATGAATTATTTCAATAAAACATTTTGATTTATTAAAATAATAATTTTGGTATACGAAATCTAAGAAAATAGGTTCGAGAGTCGGTTACGTACGAGGAAGGATTAGCACCCTCGCAACGCCCAAAATTGGTACCAAATTGATTAATTAATGTCCTAACGTCGAGCATTTGAAAGATTTTAAAATTACGACCTTTTTCGACCCATTTGAAGATACTCAGATTTGAATATTAGATTCTCTGGTTTCGAAGGAATAAAATATCACATCCAGCACGTTAGGATGCAACAATTTAAGTCTTCGAATTCCAGATCATCCCAAAATTCTCAAAACTCATGCATTGAGATTTTGAAAGGGTATTTCATTATTTGGGATCAAACGAAAAATCGAAACCCAGCACGTTAGGGCACGATCTCTCAAATATCCAAACACGAAATATTGCTTTGTTTTTTAATTTAAGAAAATATGGATGAAATTTCGAAAGGATATTTAGTTATTTGGTCAAACGGAAAGTCGAAACCCAGCACGTTAGGGCACGATCTTTCAGATTTTCAAACACGAAAAATTGCCTCGTTTTAAAGTTGAGAAAACACGAATGAAATCTTAAAAGGATGTTCGGTTATTTGGTCAAACAAAAAACCGAAGCCCAGTACGTTAGGGCAAGATCTCTCGGATTTCCAAACATGAAACATTGCCTTATTTTGAAATACGTTATTTTAAAATTGATTCCAAACGCTTTTTGTTTGGTATACACGTAAATAAAATGAAGCATTTAGTAAAGGCTCGAATACATTAGAACTTGTGATATAAATACGATAATTAGTAGTACAAGCATAGCATTAAGCACGAAGTAATATGCAAATTCAACATTATAAAAATGAATGTAATTATAAACATAATTTAACGCACAAATATACAATAACGATAACCGCATACGATTAAAAAAACATATTAACAATCAAGAATTACTAAGCTACAAAATATAATATTTCTACAAAATTTACAATGGCAAATGAATATAAAACGGAATTTTGAATGCTAGCAAATGGATTTAAAATAAAGAAAATGGAGTTTGAAATCTACGAGCTATGAAATTATTCAAAATGGGATAATTTGTAAATGAATTTATGAAATATGTATATAAAAAATGTATTGAAATAGATCATACAAATTTAAAAAAGGTGAATGACTTTAAATATATAAACATATATAAGTAATATTATATAAAAATATCTAAAATAAACTAAAGTATTACAATAAAATATGATCTCTCAAAGCGATAAATTATATACTAAATTTAAAATAGAAATACATAAATAAATTTATTTAAAAGAAACTTTATATATGTATACAATTTTAAGAAAATATATAAATAAATTTATATGGGGCAAATAAGATTTATAAACAAATTTCTTATATAATATAAAGGCATGTATAAAATAATATTATATAAGAATTGAAACCAAATATTATGTGTATCTTTAAACAAAATGTTAGACAATGAGTTTCAAAATAGAAAAACTATATAAAATAGATAAATAATGAATAAATTATGAAGAATAAGAAAATATATACTCAAATAAAAAATAAAAAAGACTAAATTGACGTAAAAATAAAATCAAAAGAGGGATTTATAAACAAACAAAGTTATTAAAGCGTAATTAAGGACCAAAATATAACGAATGCAAACACACGAGGATTAAAATGCAAAGATCTTTATTCTCAAAATGTGGCATTTAAAATCGGACTAATTTAAAAAGGTGCGCAAATCTTTGGGCAGAATTAAAAAACAAAATAAATAAAAGGAAGCTTAATTAAATTTGAACGCAAAACAGAGGGACTGAGCGCGAAATTATATCATCACCGCAAAAAATGCGCAGATCCCATGTATATCGGGTTGGGTCGAATCGGGTCTGTAACACCCTAAATTGGGGGTTGTTTGTAATTTAATTAATTTCCCATGTGTATGCTTGTAGAAATAAATACTATGATTTCTTGGCATGTTTTAGGGCCTAGTCATAACCCCGAACTAGGTCGGATTTAGAACTAAAAATTTCTTCTTAAGTATTTAAAAGAAGGGAGCTAGGAGATAGGGGTTAAGAAGAATTTTGTGAAAAGTTGGACACAAGGATGTAATTGGCGTGTTGGCTTGGTGCGTCAAAGGGAGCTTCAAGGGAGGAGGTTTGAGTCGTGGGAGTTACAAGGGGGAGAGTTTTATTTTTGGGCTTTTTGGCGTTAAAGGAAAGGGGGGCCAAGTAAGAAAGCCTTAACAGATTTTGTGGGTAAGATAAGAGCATGAAAGACAAGGTGGTGGAGTGGCTTGGGGCGTCACTAAGAGTTTGGAAGTGGCGATGAGCGAGGGAGCTTGGGTTCGAGCTGCCAAGTATGCGCCCTAGGAGTTTTATTTTCTTTTGCATTAAGGAGGGGATCGACCTAGGAAGGCCTTATAAATAAATGGTGTGGTTTTATGACATGAAAGTCGATTGGGAGGAATGGTATGGGGCGTTGGAAGGAAGCTGTGGCAGTAAGGTCCTGGGTTCGAACCAAAGAAGCAGCAATTAGTTTTATTTTTTATGCAAGCTGGCGTGCATGGGAGAGGGGAGTGATGGCTGCATGTTGGACTCTTAAATTGATGAGATAAAGCTTAATTTTTTTTGCACATATTCAGCTGGAAGGGGTAGTTGTTAGTAGTTTATTTGCTTTTAAATTGTTGAAGAGTGGCTAGGAGATAAAGATGAAAGATAAACCTTGTTTTAATTTTGATAATTAAAGGCTGGAAATTTATCACCAAAAAGAAGGTGATGGCCGATTATGGGACTCATTGGGAGGCTATCCATATTCGGTTTGTATAGCAAAGAAGTGCCCAAAAATTCTTCAATCATTCTTTTCTTTTTCTCTCTTGTTGCTGCCAAATTCTCCCTAGCCTCTCTTGCCAAAAATCCTTCAAAAGTTCTCTTCTTCTCTTGCTTCTTTTTAGCCGAACCTACCCCCTCTTTTCGAGAAAATTCCAGCCCTTCCATTTTGTGTTAGCCGATTCTCTTAGGGGCTGTCAAATTTACTCTTGAAGTTCTTCAAGCGGCATAGTTTGGTAAGGGTAATCTTTTCTTCCCTTGACCGATTTTTGTGTAGTGACTAAACTTTACTACTCTTCTTTCTTTATTTTAAAATCTTAGTATTAAAACCCCGTTCTTGTTCTTTGAAGGAGCCAAAAGCTATTAACATCAATTAGGGGTACCGAATATTGGTGTGATTTGCCGAATCCATCTTTAAGGTAAGGGTGCGGCAACTCTTTTTCCCCTTTCGGGATTTATGTTTTGGCCGAATGGCCTATGGCTCTTATTAACTTGATTAAACCGATTGTAGGGAGGCCATAACCGATTGAAGGGAGCTTTCGAGATTTAAGGTAAGACTTATACATCAATCGGCCAAGGGCCACTTGTTGAGAATTAGTGCCTACAAGTTGAAACTAACATGTGCTATGGATCTAGGGACTATTCGGCCAAGGCCAATAAAGGCTTGGGATTTCGAATTATTTTGGTAAGTGATGGTAAGATTCACCTAGGGCCATATTTGGTTATTGAGCGATTAATCCTTGGGATCTCTAGTTTAGCCGATTGGCTAATAGATCTAATAATTCATGTGTTGGCCGATTGTAGGAGGAAACAACGTCTCGGGATTTTGCTAGTATATTTGAAACACCCCAAACCCGGCCCACGAGAATGGACTGGATCTGGTATGTTCCTTGAAGTAACCTGGTTCAAATTTATTCGAATACTTTGAAAACTGTGTGTTTTGGAAGATAGTTTGTTGTGGGTTGGGCTTGAGTTGAAAACAAATTTATTTTTATAACAAAAACCCATTTGCTTCAAGTGATAAAAATATTTAAACTTATTTCATACTAAGTGGGCTTACTCTTTATAAAGCCCTAAATTCATAACATAGTAATTATAGCAGAAATAAAAATTCGTCACGGTGGCCTTATTACATAAAACGAAACCCAAAATAATAAATTGTACAGTACTTAAAATAAAATAAAGGATCAAATTAAATTGAACTTCAAGTCGATCATGGCCACCACAAGTTCCACCGTCTGGGTCCATTCTCGCTCATCACCAAACATATTCCCACAACGGGTGAGTCGATAGACTCGGTGTGTAACCATCACTAAACGTAATAGAAATAGGCACACCATAAAAAATCATATGCATATAACAATTTCAAGGTAATGATGCAAACCCAACCCAAACCTATATGCCATCCGCTACACTCCACCCGTACCAACCTGTACAAGTGGGGACTACTAAGTCAACCTCCATCCGCTACACTCCATCGAAGGCGATCACTGCGGTCGGCGTGCTCATCGCCCATCGATAATATTGTGGCATAGCCACCATCGTAATGTAACCGGTTACCACTTAGTGAGACCAAGTCATCACATTCACTTAGTGAGACCGAAGTCATCACATTCACTTAGTGAGACCAAGTCATCACTTTCACTTATAACGTTGGTGAGACCGTAGTCAACACCTTCTTCCCCTTTCACATAAGTCCCGAATGCCCCAAATTATAAATATCATGCATAACATATTTTTATTTCACTTTCACATCACTTTTCACTTGTATAATATTTATTTCGTAATCCTAGTAGAAGTAGGAAAATGTACCTTAGCACTTTGTACCATAATATGGCACTTCAGCCACTCTCTTTCACTTTCACATTAACATATATAGCATATTTAAACCATAAAACTATTTAGAATAGTGTGGAATACACACGGTACCATAGCCATATTATTACACTTTCATATTAACACACATAATGAATTAAAGCCGTAAATCTATCAAGATTTAGTGTAGGGTACACACCTGATTTGTTTAACGATTCCTTGAGAAAGCTAGATCTAAAGTTTAGATCCTTAGTCCCTACATTTGATTCATCATTTATTACTTAGCATAAATTCTATTTGGCTATGATATCCAAATCCTAGTAGGATTTGTAAAAGACTTACCTTTGATGCCGATTTGGTGTTTATTCAAATCCAAAACTTGGTTTTCCTTCACTTGATATTCGCCAACCTTGAATCTCAATATGGGTTAGTTTTCGCTTTTTAATAATTAAAGAACTAATCTAGATAATCATACAAGCCTTGGCGAATACTTTTAGGTGCTTACCTTGTGGATTTTAAATCCCAAAATTCACCGAATAACTAGGAACACGTGGCCTATGGTGTACCTTCGGAAAGAACTTCTCCTTCCATGATTCGCCACGATTAATAATCGAAATTAGTCCCTAAATTTTGATAAGTCTAAAATATAAAAGAATGGAGACTAAACTTGGATCTTACCCTTATTTGAAGGAATCGGTTGCACCTTCACTTCAACCTTCGGAGATTCGGCTTAGAGACTTGATGAACAATCGCTATGATTCCCTTATGTATTCGGTTTCAAAGATGAAAGAAGAGAGGAATAATAGGCTTAGAAGGAAATCGGCTAGAGGCTAAAAGAAAAGAAGAAAAGAATGGATGCTCAAGAAGAATATTAAGCAGAGGAAAAGAGAGGAGAATGAATAATGAATGGCCCTAGTCCCTCCTTTTATAGCCGAATTTACTAGGCCAAGAATCCTTTGCTTGGCCACCACTCTTCCTCATTCTCCTAATTAAAGAATAATTCTTCATTTATCCACCTATTTAGCCGAAATTCTAAAGGGAATAAAACTCTTCTCCTAAGAGTCCCTATTGCCGATCCATTGCTTCCTCTCTAAGTAATTAAATAAAAATCACTTAAATCTTTAGCTAGGTGTCGTCCAACTCCCCACTCATGGAAGCAAAATAAAACTTCTTTTATTTGCTTCCTAGATGACTCAAACTCAGGCCCAAAACCTTTTGTATGTGGGCCATTTCCTAAGGCCTTATGTGGCATTTTCAGGCCACATTTCCAAGTCCGTTATTGGGTCAAATTTCATGTACTTTATATTTTAGGGTCACTTGGCCCTAAGTTCCCTTTGGGCTCTTAAATTCAACATTAGGGTCAATTTTAAGTTTCCAAAATTTTCATGACTCAGATTTTCCAAGTTTCCAAAATGTTTAGTTTCCTATTTTGGCTTGATTTCCAAAATGTTTAGTTTCCTATTTTGGTTTGGTTTCCAAAATGTTTAGTTTCCTAATTTACTTGGTTTCCAAAATGGTCACTTTCCTATTTTAGTTTAGTTTCCAAAACTTAACATTTCTAAAGCATTTCTTACATTTCCATACATCTCCTTACATTTCCACACATTTCCATACATTTCCATACATTTCTTACATTTCCATATATTTCCATACATTTCCACACATTTCCATACATTTCCTTACATTTCCTTTCATTTCCTTACATTTCCTTTCATTTCCTTTCATTTCCTTTCATTTCCTTTCATTTCCTTACATTTTCCTTACATTTCCTTACATTTCCCTACATTTCCTTACATTTCCTTACATTTCCTTACATTTCCTTACATTTCTTTACATTTCCTTACATTTCCTTTCATTTCCTTTCATCTTAGGGTTCTTGAAACTCTTCAGAACACATCCAACACACTCACTGATCCCACTATCTCATGAATTATGCACGAACGCATAACCCCTAATCTAGGATGTTACAGTTCTACCCCCCTTAAAAATAATTTCGTCCTCGAAATTACTTACTAACGATTAATCGTATATCTTAACTCACCGCACTACGCTTTTGCTGCGCACTCTGATCTTAATTGAACCGTCATACTTCCTAGGCACAATTCCAAGGTTCACGTCCCCTAGAACTCATTTCTAACGATCGCGCTTTAATCTGATTTAAGAAATTTTATGCCTTAATACTTTCTTCCACTGATTACCCGCGAAGAAGTTTTATGAAAAGGAATTTAGGAGTGGTTCTTTCAGTATTCATACATGCACACAGCCTTTTCATTCATTCATTCATCCATCAAACAATTATGAACCTTAGTTCATTCAGAGAAATGTTGTAGTTTTTGCCGTTGTTGTTGTTGTCCTCTACCCGGGGGTATTTTCGTAATTTTGTCCTACAAGGGCATTTTCGTAATTTTTCAGAAGAAACACGTCCCTTGGTGTTTTTGTCAAAAATTATTTTGAAAATTTTGAAGTCTAGGGTAATTTGGAAAAAGTTTTAAATCTGGGGTTATTTCGGTAGTTTTTAACCTCAGGGGTATTTTGGTAATTTCTCATAAATCAGGGTAAATTTGTAAAATTTAATAAATCGATGGTATTTCAAAAGTGGGAAAACTCTGAGGGTTCTTTTCGAAAATTGTTCCTTCAAAATGGGAATGTTGCAAAAATTTTGAAAATCAGGGTCATTTTGGTAATTTTGTAAGTTAGGGGCAATTTTGTAATTTTCCATAAATCAAGGTATTTTGATATTTTACAAGTTAGGGCTTTTTGGAATGTTTATAAAGTAATAAAATTTTGGTAAAACTGTTGAGTAGTTGAATCATTTTATAAACCAAGGCACTTTGGTAATTTTACCACTAAGGGCATTTTGTAATTTTTTTTGGATCAAAATTTTTCAAAATAATTGTGTCTGTAAATAGTTTTCGTGAATTAAGGATGAGAGAAAGAAAGTGATTTAAGAATTTTAATATTAAGTGTTAAAAATGGCTAATTCCTTTCGGGTTTTAGTTATTGAGTTTAGCCTATAACCGAGCCTTCTTGGTCGGGGTGAACCAAAGCTACGCACCAGGCGGAGATTCGAGTGGAGAGGAGGTGAGTCACGCTGACCGCTTAGTACCAAGCTCCCATGAAACCATTCCTAGACATGCGTCTGGGGTTACCACACCCACTAAGTCCTGCAGGTTGGGGTGAACCGAAGCTACGCACTGGTAGGATTCAAGAAGAGGAGGTGAGTCACTAGGACTGCTTAAATACCAAGCTCTTGAGGATCCACTCCTAGACATGCATACCATGGTTGCCACACCTAGCTTAATTGACTTAGTCATAGGTTGGTTTAGTGCCTTAAATCTTATGTGTTTGTGTTTGAGTAGTCTAACCCTAGGGTTCAAGTTCCTATCATGCTATTCTCGTTCCATGCCTTTTCTACCCTTATATAAATCATGTAATCACACATAGAGTTGGGGTACTTACGGTGGATCATGGTTGGAGACTTAGGGGCCATGTCTTAGTACTGCCCATTTGTAAAAATACTTAAAAGAACTCATTTGGCCTTATTTTAAAAACGTTTTGGGCCTTAGGCCCACAGCCGAGAGTTTGAACTGGCTCGATACTAAATTGAAACACCCCAAACCCTACCTACGAGAATGGACTGGATCGGTATGTTCCTTGAAGTAACTGGTTCAAATTTATTGAATACTTTGAAAACGTGTGTTTTGGAAGATAGTTTGTTGTGGGTTGGGCTTGAGTTGAAAACAAATTTATTTTTATAACAAAAACCCATTTGCTTCAAGTGATAAAATATTTAAACTTATTTCATACTAAGTGGGCTTACTCTTTATAAAGCCCTAAATTCATAACATAGTAATTATAGCGTAAATAAAAATTAAATCACGGTGGCCTTATTACATAAAAGCGAAACCCAAAATAATAAATTATACAAGACTTAAAATAAAATAAAGGATCAAATTAAATTGAACTTCAAGTCGATCATGGCCACCACAAGTTCCACCGTCCGGTCCATTACCGCTCATCACAGAAACATATTCCCACAGCAGGGTGAGTCGATAGACTCGGTGTGTAACCATCACTAAACGTAATAGAAATAGGCACACCATAAAAAATCATATGCATATAACAATTTCAAGGTAATGATGCAAACTAGAACCCAAACCTATATGCCATCCGCTACACTCCACCCGTACCAACACAGTACACCGTGGGGACTACTAAGTCAACCCTCCATCCGCTACACTCCATCGAAGGCGATCCATTGCAATCGGCGTGCTCATCGCCCATCGATAATATTGTGGCATAGCCACCACTGTAATGTAACCGGTTACCACTTAGTGAGACCAAGTCATCACATTCACTTAGTGAGACCGAAGTCATCACATTCACTTAGTGAGACCGAAGTCATCACTTTCACTTATAACGTTGGTGAGACCGTAGTCAACACCTTCTTCCCTTTCACATAAGTCCCGAATGCCCCAAATTATAAATATCATGCATAACATATTTTTATTTCACTTTCACATCACTTTTCACTTGTATAATATTTATTTAAGTAATCCTAGTAGAAGTAGGAAAATGTACCTTAGCACTTTGTACCATAATATGGCACTTGACCACTCTCTTTCACTTTCACATTAACATATATAGCATATTTAAACCATAAAACTATTTAGAATAGTGTGGAATACACACGGTACCATAGCCATATTATTACACTTTCATATTAACACACATAATGAATTAAAGTAGTAAATCTATCAAGATTTAGTGTAGGTACACACCGATTTGTTTAACGATTCCTTGAGAAAGCTAGATCTAAAGTTTAGATCCTTAGTCCTACATTTGATTCATCATTTATTACTTAGCATAAATTCTATTTGGCTATGATATCCAAATCCTAGTAGGATTTGTAAAAAGACTTACCTTTGATGCCGATTTGGTGTTTATTCAAATCCCGAAAACTTGGTTTTCCTTCACTTGATATTCGGCCAACCTTGAATCTCAATATGGGTTAGTTTTCGGCTTTTTAATAATTAAAGAACTAATCTAGATAATCATACAAGCCTTGGCCGAATACTTTTAGGTGCTTACCTTGTGGATTTTAAATCCCAAAATTCACCGAATAACTAGGGAACACGTGGCCTATGGTGTACCTTCGGGAAAAGAACTTCTCCTTCCATGATTCGGCCACGATTAATAATCGAAATTAGTCCCTAAATTTTGATAAGTCTAAAATATAAAAGAATGGAGACTAAACTTGGATCTTACCCTTATTTGAAGGAATCGGTTGCACCTTCACTTCAACCTTCAGAGATTCGGCTTAGAGACTTGATGAACAATCGGCTATGATTCCCTTATGTATTCGGTTTCAAAGATGAAAGAAGAGAGGAATAATAGGCTTAGAAGGAAATCGGCTAGGAGGCTAAAAGAAAAAGAAGAAAAAGAATGGATGCTCAAGAAGAATATTCGCAGAGGAAAAGAGAGGAGAATGAATAATGAATGGCCCTAGTCCCTCCTTTTATAGCCGAATTTACTAGGCCAAGAATCCTTTGCTTGGCCACCACTCTTCCTCATTCTCCTAATTAAAGAATAATTCTTCATTTATCCACCTATTTAGTAGAAATTCTAAAGGGAATAAAACTCTTCTCCTAAGAGTCCCTATTGTCAGTCCATTGCTTCCTCTCTAAGTAATTAAATAAAAAATCACTTAAATCTTTAGCTAGGTGTCAGTCAACTCCCCACTCATGGAAGCAAAATAAAACTTCTTTTATTTGCTTCCTAGATGACTCAAACTCAGGCCCAAAACCTTTTGTATGTGGGCCATTTCCTAAGGCCTTATGTGGCATTTTCAGGCCACATTTCCAAGTCCGTTATTGGGTCAAATTTCATGTACTTTATATTTTTAGGGTCACTTGGCCCTAAGTTCCCCTTTGGGCTCTTAAATTCAACATTAAGGGTCAATTTTAAGTTTCCAAAATTTTCGCTGACTCAGATTTTCCAAGTTTCCAAAATGTTTAGTTTCCTATTTTGGCTTGATTTCCAAAATGTTTAGTTTCCTATTTTGGTTTGGTTTCCAAAATGTTTAGTTTCCTAATTTACTTGGTTTCCAAAATGGTCACTTTCCTATTTTAGTTTAGTTTCCAAAACTTAACATTTCTAAAGCATTTCTTACATTTCCATACATCTCCTTACATTTCCACACATTTCCATACATTTCCATACATTTCCTTACATTTCCATATATTTCCATACATTTCACACATTTCCATACATTTCCTTACATTTCCTTTCATTTCCTTACATTTCCTTTCATTTCCTTTCATTTCCTTTCATTTCCTTTCATTTCCTTACATTTTCCTTACATTTCCTTACATTTCCTACATTTCCTTACATTTCCTTACATTTCCTTACATTTCCTTACATTTCTTTACATTTCCTTACATTTCCTTTCATTTCCTTTCATCTTAGGGTTCTTGAAACTCTTGAACACATCCAACACACTCACCGATCCCACTATCTCATGAATTATGCACGAACGCATAACCCCTAATCTAGGATGTTACAATATTCGGGATTTGCTAGTAAATAGGTGTGTAAAAACTCACTACACACTTTATTAGTTTACATGACTATATTGTTGTTTTTTATCCTTTGTGGTAGTGCTTGTGGACATAAGTATGGATTAGGGTAAGTCCCTATTTCATGATCTATGATGTATGTGTATGCAATCATATCTTTGTTAAATGCAAGATATATGATATTTGTGATGTAAGCATGATGATGGTGGGATTGATGAGAGGAGGGGATGATCTTATGGATCTGTCACCGGTGGTTTTGACCACAAGATGGGTTGGCCCCATCGATTTATTGTAACCGGTCACGGTGGTTTTGACCACACCGATGATAATTGTGACTAAGTCCCGGTGGTTTGGTACCACCGGTGGTTTTGACCACATTATGATATTTTGTGACCTATGGTCATCGGTGGTTTTGACCACACGATGGGTTGGCCCCATCATTTAATTTGTGACACTAGTCACGATGGTTTTGACCACGGTGGTTTTGACCACGGGGTAGTAAAGGAGTATGGATGGTTAGTGGGGTTGCATATTTGCATGTTTATTAATAAATTGTGTATGAGTTGTATTTTTCGGGTGGGGATTTACACTTTGAGTCTTGGTGACTCACCCCTTCCCTTACTATTTTGCAGACGAGTAGATCACGGAGATGGAGCCGAGAGGACTCGAGGCGGCCGTGCTTATCGTTGGATTTAAATTTATTTTTGTTAAGTTTATTTATTTTATTTTCTAAGTCTTATTATTCTGGGTTGTAATAAGGCCGCTATTTATTATTTGGATGTTTATTTTATTTTACTTATGTTATGTTACAAATGAAGTTTATAAATGTTAAGTGAACCGGTTAAAAGTAACTTTTCAAACTTAATAACTTCTACGAGTTTTTTTTTTTTTAGATGTTACCATATGGTAACAAAATACACCAAGTCAAATATAACTTTGACAAATTTTAAAACTTACATGATCAAATGTTTCAAAGGATTTGTCAACACAACCATGTTTTATTAAATGGTCTCAACTGAGTTTTCAAACCCCGTTTTAAAATCTTAGCCATAATTTAACAAGTTTTCACCAGACACTCAAAGTGTTTCAAAATATTTTACTCCGTGACATACCAGATCCGGTCTGGACTCATGGGCCAGGTTTGGGGTGGTACATTTTTGGTATCAGAGCCCAGTTCAAAACTCGACTGTGGGGGGCCTAAGGCCCAAAATGTTTTGTTTTTATTAAGTAGGCCTTATTGGAATGTTTTGAAACTATTTTTGGCTTGAACAGCATGGCACCGAGTCTCCGGCACCTATCCGCCCAGGTAAGTAATTCTATCCATTTTTTTTGTGAATATTTGATGAGGGGTAGAAGGGTAAATGAGGGAACATAGACTATTAGAATAGAAATTATTGAACCCTAAGGTTAGCATACCCCAACAAACAATGCATAAGATTTAATAATTCCCTAAACAACCCTGTGAGTTGTCACTGAGCAAGGGATGTGGCAATCGTTATACGCATTTCTAGGATTGGATTCGGTGGGGGCCTGACATTTAAGTAGTCCTCGTGACTCACCTCTTACTCACTCGAATCCTACCTGGTGCGTAGTAACGGTTCATCCTAGCTGAGATGACACACTCACAGGCTAAACTTGATAACTAAAACCCGAAAGGGACTAACCATTTTGTTTTTGGAGGCAATTAAAACCTTTCTTTAAAAAATGACGAAAATACCCCTCAGTTTGAAAAATGACCAAAATACCCTTGGCTTGTAAATTACCAAAATACCCTCCGTATGAAAAAAATTTCCAAAATTTTCAAAATATCCTTCTTTTGTGAAATCAACTAGAATCAAATTTTGGAAATCTTTTTATGAAAAATTACTAAAATACCCCTAGCGGTAAAATTACAAAATTACCCCTAACCAACAAAATTACCAAAATGACCTTGATTTCAAAATTTTGCAACATCACTATTTTGGGAAATGCAATTCTCAAAAAGAGCCCTCAAAGTTTTACAAATTTTGAAATATCCCTGATTTATCAAATTTTACAAATTCACCTTGATTTGTGGAAAAATTACCGAAATACCCCTGAGGTCCAAAATTACCAAAATACGCTCGATTTTCAAAATTTTTCAAAGTACTCCGTGAATTTAAGAGTTCCAAAATACTTTTTGACAAAATCATCCGAAAACTTTTATTTTTGAAAAATTACAAAAATACCCCTGTAGGGCAAATTACGAAAATACCTCTGGGTAGTGGAAAAACAATCACAATGAAAACTACAACGTCTCTTTGAATGAATGAATAGAAGGACTGTGTGCATGTATGATACGAAAGAACCACTCCTAAAAACTTCTATCATAAAACTTTTTCGTGGATAACTAGTGAAACAAGTACTAATGCATAAAATTCTTAACAATCGTTAGAAATGAGTACAAAAGGTCGTGGACGTCCGCCCCATGGCCGTGGTAGAGGTAGGATGACCTTGTCCGAGCTAGCAGGGTCCGGACATGGGTTTGGAAATGAGATGCTGGATCTGCCGGCGGCGAAAACTAAATTTCAAGATCAGACCGGTGGTAATGATGTTGTATCTCAAGTTGTATTACGGGTATTGGAACGAGTTGCTGAGGCAGGCACGGGTGCGGGAACCCGTAAATCTGTGGTTTCCGGAGTGGCACCCAGTGCAGCAGAATACTGGTTGAAAGTAACAGAAAGGATCATGGATGATCTAGATTTTACCGCTGAGGAGAAATTGAAGGGCATAATATCTTTGCTTCGGGATGAGTCATATCAGTGGTGGCTCACTGTAAGGGATGGAACGGTGGCAGAAAATCTCACCTGGGAATTCTTCAGGGATGCCTATCAAAAGAAGTATATCGGAACTAGCTACGTGGATGCACATCGGAAGGCTTTCTTGAACCTGGTTCAAGGCAATAAGTCAGTGGCAGAGTATGAGGCGAATTCCTCCGGTTGAGTAGGTATGCTCGTGGTATTGTGGGTACCGAGCATGAGCACTGTGTTAGATTCGAGGACGGGCTGAGAGATGAGTTGAGAATGATGATAGCTCCAAAACAAGAACGGGAGTTCGCGGTCTTAGTGGAGAAATCGAAGGTTGCTGAAGGGGTAAGACAGTCGGTTAGACGGAATCAAGATAGAAATTGGAATAAGAGGAGCTCCGGACCTTCAAGGTTATCTGGTAATCAGCAGAAGAGGACAAGGTTTGGTAGGTGGGATCAAGCTGCTAGGCCTGTTGCTGCTGTTAATCCTCAATGGTTGCCACGGTGTGCTCAGTGTGGCAAGTCTCACACGGGGGAGTGTTGGAATGGTAATCGGGGATGCTTCGAGTGTGGGTCCTTAGAGCATCGAGTTAGGGATTGTTCAAAGAAAACAGTTAGACTGAGATCTGAGGGTCAGGAATGTGCACCGAATAGAAGGGATAATCAGCAACCAGCAAGGGGTCGTGGTGCAGGAAGAGGAGGTAATGGTGCTGGCAGAGGTCGTGGGGCACCGAGGGGTGGTACCGGTGGTACTGAGGCTAGACAACCTGGTTTAGTCTATGTCGCGAGGCGTCAAGAGGAGGGCGACGCACCGGACGTCATAACCGGTATGTTCCTGATCTTTGGTGTGCCCTATAATACTTTGATTGACATTGGCTCAACCCACTCATACATTGCTAGTAGCGTAGTGGAAACTCGCATCTAGACTCGAGCTTACTTCTAGGAAGATGAGTGTATTAAGCCCCCTAGGTCACTCTGTAGAAGTAAGTAGACTCTATAGGGACGTACCCCTAGAACTCTAAGGGGTCGTATTCTTGGCTGACTTGATGGAACTACCGTTCCGGGAGTTCAACCTAATCCTCAGGATGGATTGGCTAGTAAAGTATCAGGCTAGCTGGATTGCGCAGCTAAGTGCATGGTAATAAAGACCGTGGAAGGTGATGAGGTAGTGATGATAGGTAAAAGAAGAGATTACCTATCTAATGTAGTTTCGGCATTAAAGGCGAAAAAGATGGTTAGCAAGGGTTGTGAAGCTTATGTGGTACATGTCTATGCTTTGGGAGCTAAGGACGTTGCTGTGGGAGATGTCCGGACTGTAAAGGACTATGTTGATGTGTTTCCAAAGGAACTTCCGGGTCTACCTCTGGACCGCGAGGTTGAATTTGGTATAGATCTGTTACCCAAAACTGCGCCAGTATCTATAGCCCCGTATCGAATGGCAATCAAAGAATTGGTAGAGTTGAAGGCCTGATTCGTAAATTGTTGGATGAGGGTTCATCCGACCAAGTGTATCGCCTTGTAGAGCTCCAAAGGCTTTTTGTCAAGAAGAAGGATGGGACAATGAGGATGTGCATAGATTATCGACAGCTGAACAAGTTGACCATAAAGAACCGGTACCATTTGCCCAGGATTGACGATCTGTTTGATCAACTCAAAGGGGCATCGGTGTTCTCTAAGATTGACCTGAGGTCAGGGTACCATCAGCTTAAGGTGAAGGAGGCTGATGTCCACAAGATGGTATTCCGTACTCGGTATGGACACTACGAGTTTCTGGTAATTCCTTTTGGTTTGACGAATGCACCGGCAGCGTTTATAGACATGATGAACCGGGTTTTCCAACCCTATCTGGATCAGTTCGTCGTAGTCTTCATAGACGACATTTTGGTGTACTCGAAGTCAGAAGAGGAGCATGACGCACATCTTCGAGTGGTTCTACAAGTTCTAAGGGAGAAACAGCTGTGCGCTAAGTTCATCAAATGTGAGTTCTGGCTCAAGGAGGTAACTTTTCTAGGGCATGTAGTTTCAGCTGAGGGAATCAGGGTGGATCCCCGTAAGATTGAGGCGGTATTAGAGTGGAAGCCACCCAAGTCAGTTACAAAAATTTAGAGTTTTCTAGGGTTGGCAGGATATTATAGGAGATTTGTGGAAAATTTCTCCTTAATCGCAGCACCGTTGACTAAGCTGTTGAGAAAAGGGGTTCCGTTTGTGTGGTCTGAGAAGCAGTAAGAGAGTTTTGATAAATTGAAGAGGATCTTAACAGAAGCACCGGTCTTGATTTAGCCTGAGGTAGGAAAGGAGTTCACTGTATATTGCGATGCATCATACACTGGTTTAGGGTGTGTGTTGATGCAAGAAGGGAAGGTGGTCGCTTATGTGTCACGGCAGTTGAGGCCTCACGAAGCTAACTTTTCGACACATGACTTGGAATTGGCTGCTGTGGTGTTCGCCTTGAAGAATTAGAGGCACTACCTGTACGGGGAGAAGTCGGTGGTGTACACAGATCATAAAAGTCTGAATTACCTCCTGACTCAGAAAGATTTAAATCTAAGGCAGCGGAGGTGGATTGAGTTGTTGAAGGACTACGACTGCTCAATTGAATACCATCCGGGGAAGACTAATGTGGTAGCTGATGCATTGAGCCGAAAGGTAGTAGCAGATTTGCGAGCTATGTTCGCTCATCTAAGTCTCTATGAGGATGGGAGCCTTCTGGCAGAATTGCAAATGAAGCCGTCTTGGATTAATGAGGTTAAGGAAAGGCGGATGGTGATGAAGCTTTGAATTCTCGAAGGTTGCAAGTCTGAAGGTGAGGTAGAAGGTTTCAACTTGAGCGATGATGGAGTGTTGTACTTTCAGGGGAGAGTATGCATGCCTAAGGATGATGAGTTGAGGCAGCGAATCCTTAAAGAAGCTCATAGCAGTGCGTACGCTATGCACCCGGGAAGCAGCAAGATGTATCGGGATTTAAGAGAGCAGTTTTGGTGGCCGAGTTTGAAGCGGGAAGTAACCGAGTTAGTGGGCAAGTGTCTGACATGCCAGCAGGTTAAGGCTGAGCATCAATTGCCATCAGGGCTGTTACAGTCGGTAAAGATTCCACAGTGGAAGTGGGAGGAAATTACTATGGATTTTGTAAGTGGGCTTCCCCTTACGCCCAGTAAGAAAGATGCAGTTTGGGTGGTAGTAGACCAGTTGACTAAGTCGGCTCATTTCATACCGGTGAGGGTTGACTACTCGCTTCAAAGATTAGCCAAGTTGTACATCGAGAGATAGTACGGTTGCATGGAGTACCAGTGTCTATTATCTCAGATCGGGATCCTCGGTTTACGTCGAGATTTTGGAAGGCCTTACATCAGGAGTTAGGCACTAAGTTGAATTTCAAAGACGGCGTTTCATCCATGATCGATGGACAATCTGAAAGGGTCATCCAAGTGTTGGAAGACATGTTGAGGGGCTGTGTTTTAGATTTTCATGGTAGTTGGGAGGAGTACCTACCTTTGGCAGAGTTTATTTATAACAATAATTATCAAGCGAGCATTCAGATGGCACCGTATGAGGTGCTGTATGGTCGAAAATGCCGTACCCCTACATGTTGGATGGAACTAGGAGAACGTCAGATGTTGGGTCCAGAGTTAGTTGCAGAGACAGAGGATAAGGTTAAAGTAATTGGGCTCGTCTTAAGGAGGCGTCGGACGCGTAAATCCTACACCAATCTTAAGCGCAGAGAGGTTGAATATCATGGGTGATAAGGTCTTCTTGAAGGTATCACCTTGGAAGAAGGTCTTGAGGTTTGGCGGAAGGGCAAGCTAAGCCCTAGATTCATCGGACCGCACGGTGTTGAAGCGCGTGGGGACCCAGAGATTACCACTCGAGTTGCCCAGAATTGAGCCGGATCTATGATGTCTTCCATGTTTCGATCTTTGGCGCTATCGATCGGACCCTTACGTAGTGCCGATTCGCGAAATCAAGTGAACTCGGACTTGTCTTTTGAGGAGGAGCCATTACAAATCTTGGATCGAGATGTCAAAGTTCTCGAGGGAAGTCGATTGCCTTTGGTAAAGGTGTTATGGCGAAACCATGGTGCAGAGGAGGCCACATGGGAACCCGAGGATGTGATGCAAAGACAATACCCCCAACTCTTCTGATCCAGGTAATTTTGAGGCCGAAATTCATTTTAAGGGGGTAGAACTGTAACACCCTAAATTGGGGGTTGTATGTAATTTAATTAATTTCCCATGTGTATGCTTGTAGAAATAAATACTATGATTTCTTGGCATGTTTTAGGGCCTAGTCATAACCCCGAACTAGGTCAGATTTAGAACTAAAAATTTCTTCTTAAGTATTCAAAAGAAGGGAGCTAGGAGATAGGGGTTAAGAAGAATTTTGTGAAAAGTTGGACACAATGATGTAATTGGCGTGTTGGCTTGGTGCGTCAAAGGGAGCTTCAAGGGAGGAGGTTCGAGTCGTGGGAGTTACAAGGGGGAGAGTTTTATTTTTGGGCTTTTTGGCGTTAAAGGAAAGGGGGGCCAAGTAAGAAAGCCTTAACAGATTTTGTGGGTAAGATAAGAGCATGAAAGACAAGGTGGTGGAGTGGCTTGGGGCGTCACTAAGAGTTTGGAAGTGGCGATGAGCGAGGGAGCTTGGGTTCGAGCTGCCAAGTATGCGCCCTAGGAGTTTTATTTTCTTTTGCATTAAGGAGGGGATCGGCCTAGGAAGGCCTTATAAATAAATGGTGTGGTTTTATGACATGAAAGTCGATTGGGAGGAATGGTATGGGGCGTTGGAAGGAAGTCATGGCGATGAAGGTCCCGGTTGAACCAAAGAAGCAGCAATTAGTTTTATTTTTTATGCAAGCTGGCGTGCATGAGAGAGGGGAGTGACGGCTGCATGTTGGACTCTTAAATTGATGAGATAAAGCTTAATTTTTTTTGCACATATTAAATTTGGAAGGGTAGTTGTTAGTAGTTTATTTGCTTTTAAATTGTTGAAGAGTGGCTAGGAGATAAAGATGAAAGATAAACCTTGTTTTAATTTTGATAATTAAAGGCTGGAAATTTATCACCAAAAAGAAGGTGATGGCCGATTATGGGACTCATTGGGAGGCCATCCATATTCGGTTTGTATAGCAAAGAAGTGCCCAAAAATTCTTCAATCATTCTTTTCTTTTTTCTCTTGTTCTTTTGCCAATTCTCCTAGCCTCTCTTGCCAAAAATCATTCAAAAGTTCTCTTCTTCTCTTGCTTCTTTTTAGCGAACCTACCCCTCTTTTCGAGAAAATTCCAGCCCTTCCATTTTGTGTTAGCCGATTCTCTTAGGGGCTATCAAATTTACTCTTGAAGTTCTTCAAGCGGCATAGTTTGGTAAGGGTAATCTTTTCTTCCCTTGACCGATTTTTGTGTAGTGACTAAACTTTACTACTCTTCTTTCTTTATTCTAAAATCTTAGTATTAAAACCCCGTTCTTGTTCTTTGAAGGAGCCGAAAGCTATTAACATCAATTAGGGGTGCCGAATATTGGTGTGACTTGCCGAATCCATCTTTAAGGTAAGGGTGCGGTAACTCTTTTTCCCCTTTTGGGATTTATGTTTTGGCCGAATGGCCTATGGCTCTTATTAACTTGATTAAACCGATTGTAGGGAGGCCATAACCGATTGAAGAGAGCTTTCAGGATTTAAGGTAAGACTTATACATCAATCGGCCCAGGGCCACTTGTTGAGAATTAGTGTCTAAAAGTTGAAACTAACATGTGCTATGGATCTAGGGACTATTCGGCCAAGGCCAATAAAGGCTTCCGGGATTTCAAATTGTTTTGGTAAGTGATGGTAGGATTTGGCCTAGGGCGATATTTCGATTATTGAGCGCGATTAATCCTTCAGGATCTCTAGTTTAGTCGATTGGCTAATAGATCTAATAATTCATGTGTTGGCCGATTGTAGGAGGAAACAACGTCTCGGGATTTTGCTAGTATATTCGGGATTTGCTAGTAAATAGGTGTGTAAAAACTCACTACACACTTTATTCGTTTACATGACTATATTGTTGTTTTTTTATCATTGTGGTAGTGCTTGTGGACATAAGTGTGGATTCCGGGTAAGTCCCCTATTTCATGATCTATGATGTATGTGTATGCCATCATATGCTGTTAAATGCATGTGATATTTGTGAGGTAAGCATGATCATGGTGGGATTGATGAGAGGTGGGGGATGAACTTATGGACTGTCACTAGTGGTTTTGACCACAAGATGGGTTGGCCCCATCAGATTTATTGTGACTTCGGTCACCAGTGGTTTTGACCACACCGATGATAATTGTGACTAAGTCCCAGTGGTTTGGTACCACCAGTGGTTTTGACCACATTATGATATTTTGTGACCTATGGTCATCAGTGGTTTTGACCACACGATGGGTTGGCCCCATCATTTAATTTGTGACACTAGTCACCAGTGGTTTTGACCACCAGTGGTTTTGACCACACGGGGTAGTAGTATGGATGGTTAGTGGGGTGCATATTTGCATGTTTATTAATAAATTGTGTATGAGTTTTATTTTTTGGGTGGGGGATTTACACACTGAGTCTTGGTGACTCACCCCTTCCCTTACTATTTTTGATTTAGTAGATCGCGGAGATGGGTAGGAGAGGACTCGAGGCGCCATGCTTATCGTTGGATTTAAATTTATTTTCGTTAAGTTTATTTATTTTATTTTCTAAGTCTTATTATTCTGGGTTGTAATAAGGCCGCTATTTATTATTTGGATGTTTATTTTATTTTACTTATGTTATGTTACAAATGAAGTTTATAAATGTTAAGTGAATCGGTTAAAAGTAACTTTTCAAACTTAATAACTTCTACGAGTTTTTTTTTTAGATGTTACCATATGGTAACAAAATACACCAAGTCAAATATAACCTTGACAAATTTTAAAACTTACATGATCAAATGTTTCAGAGGATTTGTCAACACAACCATGTTTTATTAAATGGTCTCAACTGAGTTTTCAAACCCCGTTTTAAAACCTTAGCCATAATTTAACAAGTTTTCACCAGACACTCAAAGTGTTTCAAAATATTTTACTCCGTGACATATTAGATCCGGTCAGGACTCATGGGCCGGGTTTGGGGTGTTACATTTTTGGTATCAGAGCCCAGTTCAAAACTCAGCTGTGGGGGCCCAAGGCCCAAAATGTTTTGTTTTTATTGAGTAGGCCTTATTGGAATGTTTTGAAACTGTTTTTGGCTTGAACAGCATGACACCGAGTCTCCGGCACCTATCCGCCCAGGTAAGTAATTCTATCCATTTTTTTTTGTGAATATTTGATAAGGGGTAGAAGGGTAAATGAGGGAACGTAAACTATTAGAATAGAAATTATTGAACCCTAAGGTTAGCATACCCCAACAAACAATGCATAAGATTTAATAATTCCCTAAACAACCCTGTAAGTTGTCACTGAGCAAGGGATGTGGAAATCGTTATACGCATGTCTAGGATTGGATTCGGTGGGGGCCTGGCATTTAAGCAGTCCTCGTGACTCACCTCCTACTCACTCGAATCCTACCTGGTGCGTAGTAACGGTTCATCCTAGATGAGATGACACACTCACAGGCTAAACTTGATAACTAAAACCCGAAAGGGACTAACCATTTTGTTTTTGGAGGCAATTAAAACCTTGCTTTAAAAAAATGACGAAAATACCCCTCAGTTTGAAAAATGACCAAAATACCCCTGGCTTGTAAATTACCAAAATACCCTCCGTATGAAAAAAATTTCCAAAATTTTCAAAATATCCTTCTTTTGTGAAATCAACTAGAACCAAATTTTGGAAATCTTTTTATGAAAAATTACTAAAATAACCCTAGCGGTAAAATTACTAAATTACCCCTGACCAATAAAATTACCAAAATGACCTTGATTTCAAAATTTTGCAACATCACTATTTTGGGAAATGCAATTCTCAAAAAGAGCCCTCAAAGTTTTACAACTTTTGAAATATCCCTGATTTATCAAATTTTACAAATTCACCTTGATTTATGGAAAAATTACCGAAATACCCCTGAGGTCCAAAATTACCAAAATACCCCCAGTTTTTAAAATTTTTCAAAGTACTCCGTGAATCTAAGAGTTCCAAAATACTTTTTGACAAAATCATCCGAAAACTTTTATTTTTGAAAAATTACAAAAATACCCCTGTAGGGCAAATTACGAAAATACCCCTAGGTAGTGGAAAAACAATCACAATGAAAACTACAACGTCTCTTTGAATGAATGAATAGAAGGACTGTGTGCATGTATGATATGAAATAACCACTCCTAAAAACTTCTATCATAAAACTTCTTCGTGGATAACTAGTGAAACAAGTACTAATGCATAAAATTCTTAAACAGATAAACGCAATCGTTAGAAATGAGTACAAGAGGTCGTGGACGTCTGCCCCGTGGCTACGGTAGAGGTAGGATGACCTTGTCCGAGCCAGCAGGGTCTGGACATGGGTCTGGAAATGAGATGCCGGGTCTATCGGCGATAGAAACTGAATTTCAAGATCAGACCGGTGGTAATGATGTTGTATCTCAAGCTGTATTACGGGTATTGGAACGAGTTACTGAGGCAGGCACGGGTGCGAGAACCCGTAAATCTGTGGTGGAACGACTCCGGGCTAATGGAGCAGAGGTGTTTAGAGGAGTTTCGAGTGGCACCCAGTGCAGCGGAATACTGGTTGGAAGCAACAGAAAGGATCATGGATGATCTAGATTTTACCGCTGAGGAGAAATTGAAGGGCATAATATCTTTGCTTCGGGATGAGTCATATCAATGGTGGCTCACTGTAAGGGATGGAACGGTGGCAGAAAATCTCACCTGGGAATTCTTCAGGGATGCCTATCAAAAGAAGTATATCGGAACTAGCTACGTGGATGTACAACGGAAGGCTTTCTTGAACCTGGTTCAAGGCAATAAGTCGGTGGCAGAGTATGAGGCTGAATTCCTCCAGTTGAGTAGGTATGCTCGTGGTATTGTGGGTACCGAGCATGAGCACTGTGTTAGATTCGAGGACGGCCTGAGAGATGAGTTGAGAATGATGATAGCTCCACAACAGGAACGGGAGTTCACGGTCTTAGTGGAGAAATCGAAGGTTTTCAAGGGTAAGCGATCGGTTAGATGTAATCAAGATAGAAATTGAATAAGAGGAGCTCCAACCTTCAAGGTTATCTCGTAATCAGCAGAAGAGGACAAGGTTTGGTGGGCCGGATCAAGCTGCTAGGCCTGCTGCTGCTAATCCTCAATGGCCGCCACGGTGTGCTCGATGTGGCAAGTCTCATACGGGGGAGTGTTGGAATGGTAATCGGGGATGCTTCGAGTGTGGGTCCTTGGAGCATCGAGTTAGGGATTGTCCAAAGAAAGCAGCTAGACTGAGATCTGAGGGTCAGGAATGTGCAACAATAGAAGGGATAATCAGTAACCAGCAAGGGGTCGTGGTGCAGGAAGAGGAGGTAATGGTGCTGGCAGAGGTCGTGGGGCTCCGAGGGGAGGTACCGATGGTACTGAGGATAGGCAACCTGGTTTAGGTTATGCCGCGAGGCATCAAGAGGAGGGCGACGCACCGGACGTCATAACCGATATGTTCCTAATCTTTGGTGTGCCCTATAATACTTTGATTGACATTGGCTCAACCCACTCATACATTGCTAGTAGCGTAGTGGAAACTCTTCATCTAGACTCTGAGCTTACTTCTAGGAAGATGACTATATTAAGCCCCCAGGTCACTCAGAAGTAAGTAGACTCTATAGGACGCACCCTAGAACTCTAAGGGTCGATTCTTGGTCGACTTGATGGAACTACCGCTCGGGAGTTCGACCTAATCCTGGATGGATTGGCTAGTAAAGTATCAGCTAGCTCGATTTGCATGACTAAGCGCATGGTAATAAAGACCGTGGAAGGTGATGGGGTGGTGATGATAGGTAAAAGGAGAGATTACCTGTCTAATGTGGTTTCGGCATTTAAGGCGGAAAAGATGGTTAGGAAGGGTTGTGAAGCTTATGTGGTGTGTAACAGCCCAAACCCGGCCCAAACCCCTCGACCGAATTTGGTTTGCTACGGAGAAAAGCCTTTTGAAATCTTTAAAAAAAATCGGTTTAAGTTTTTGATAAAAGATAGCGTTTTGTAAAAAGAAACAGTTGAGGTGTACAAATCTTATACTTGGATTTATTTTGAAAATATTTGTTAAGTCAAGTTATTATGTACGTTTTATATGTACCCGATGGTACTTGAAAACCCTTTTCGATTGCTTTAGAAAAACATGTGAATTCATTCTTATAAACATAAAGTTTGAAACGAAAATTTCAAGCATATCACAATAATAAAATAATTTTTAGGAGGCCTTATTACAACCCAATTAAAATCAACCAAAAATAAAGAAAGTGTAAAGAATCAAATTCAAATTCTAATAAATTTAAAACTCCTTTGCATGGCCACCTCAAGTCCCTCGGCTCCATATCCATGAACTATGTGTCACCGAAAAAATAAAGGAGAAGGTGAGTCACCAAGACTCAAGATGTAACCCTTCCCAGGGTAAATACCACATCATACACACTATATAACACATTAATCATGCATTAAGACATATGCCCAACCTAGCCAACCAAACGCCTCTGTCACCTGTTGTGGTACCAAACCTTTGGTGGTGCCAAACCACTAGTGACTTTAAGTCACAAATGTGATACCAAATCTTTGGAGGTGCCAAACCTCCGGTGTCCGAAGACACAAATCGGTTGATGGGGCCAACCCATCGTGATACCAAATCACCGCATCAATCCCATATCTCAAAGTGGGGCCAACCCACGGTGGTACTAAGCCACAGGGATAAGACGCTATGAGGTGCCAAACCTCTGGAGGTACCAAACCTCTGGTGACCGTAGTCACAGTGTGTTACCAAAACACCGTGTAAATCGACACTAATAACACTGCCCCCTCCACTCATCAACCCATATCAAATCATATTATAACAGGTTTTATAACAACATACATTTATCACATGTATCACATAAGCTATGCTTCCCAAAAGCATTATTTAACAATCGCATATTGACAGAGACTTACCGAGATCCTTTCTTGTACCATTAAGGTACTAATTCCATATCTGCATAAAGCAGATTTACACATAGCATGCATTTAATTAATTATTATATGTGTGTATGTACACACCTGTCACCACCGAATGATCTAAAACGAAAAGAGATGTTGGTCACCACAGTTCTCTCGCACCTATATTCGCCAACATAGGATTAGTACTATGGCCCAATCACCAAACCAAATATTTAAAAGGGTTCTCCTTTTGAACCCGAATCCTTACCCAGTGCCTTTAAATAACTACCACCACACTCCAAGCGTTTCTGCTTCCCTAATAATCGGTAACCTTAGGTTAGTAGCCTTCGGCTTAAAACGAATATTAACTAAATTCATTGATCCTTACCAAAATTACTTGACCGAGAATGGAACTTGAATTGTATACCTTGAGATCCCGGCACCTAAACATAATCAATTCCACCACTGAGTAATCACTGGATTAATTTGGCTTTTCCAACTAACCAAATCGATAGAGAAAAGGCTATGGGAGAGGAGTTTCGGCATACTTACCCCTTGCTTCAATATTCGGCCAAGACTACTAAGGGAGTAGTAGGGAGATTCGGCTAGAGGAAAAATAATGGGAGAAAAGAGTGTTAGAATTTGGCAAATAGGAGTGAATGTTAGGCTAATAGGAAATAAAAGAAAAGGGAATTGAGGATGGGGATTCTGCAAGGAGAAATAGAGAGGGTTTCGGCCAAGGTCTTGAGAGGATGGAAAAATAAAAGAAAAATAAGAAATAAAGGTGTTAGAAATTTCGCTAAGCAAAATGGAAAAGAAAAGCAAGGTGATCAATTGGTGCTTTTATAAGCATTGGCACCCTTCCCTTAAGCTTCAGTCCACTCCACTAAGGAGTTCAAAATACCACCAACTCCTTAATTTGAATTAATTCAAAAGAATTTGAATTAACAAATGCCTACTTTCTCTCTTGCCAACTCTTGTTGATTAGCCAAGAAATTATCTCTTAATAATCCAAATAATATCCCTATTATCTTATAATAAAAGAGTTTAAAGAGAGAAAGAACTCTCCTTCCCATGCCGTCCAAAATAAAAAGTAAAAAGGAGAATTGTGACTCAACCAAGGCTCTCCTTGTTCCTAGATGGCTTCAATTTCAGCTCCTAAGTGGCCTCCTTTTGCCACTTTTCCAAGGCTTATTCTATGTCAAATGTTCCTTCATTTATTCTTATAACCCCTAACTACTAAGGCTATCCACCTTTAAAGCTTATAAATAATATTTTCTACTATTTCGAGCCAACTCAAGGCCCTTAATTAAATCTTATCATTCCATAAATATTATCTCAGCAATTCAACTCAAGCAAAATAATGCAAATCTGAATAACCCCATTTTTAGGATGTTACGTTCTACCCCTTAAAAGAATTTCGTCCTCGAAATTACGATCGAGAAGAGGTGGGGTATTGTGCGCATCACATCCTCGGGTTCCCACGTAGCCTCCTCGCACCATGGTTTCGCCATAGCACTTTCACTAAGGGCTCGACTTCCCACGCAGAACCTTCACATCTCTATCCAAGATCTGAACCGGTTCTTCCTCGAAAGATAAGTTCGAGTTGACCTCAATTTCTGCCACAGGCACCACGTGTGATGGATCTGACCGATACCGCCTAAGCATCGACACATGAAAGACGTTATGAATCTGACTTAACTCCATCGGCAATTCGAGCTGATAAGCTACCGGTCCTACTCGCTTCAATACTGTATATGGGCCAATGAACCTTGGGCTTAGCTTTCCTTTTCGCCCAAATCTCAATACCTTTTTCCAAGGTGATACCTTTAGGAAAACCTTGTCTCCTACATCATACTCCATTTCTTTGCGCTTCAGATCAGCATAAGACTTCTGTCTATCTGATGCTTCCTTACGACGAGCTCGAATCACCTTCACTTTATCCTCAGTTTCCGCTACCAAATCTGGACCCAACACTTATCGTTCACCCAACTCTGTCCAACACGTCGAAGTTCGGCATTTTCGTCCATACAGTGCTTCGTATGGTGCCATCGAATACTCGCTTGGTAACTATTATTGTAGGCGAACTCGACTAATGGTAAAATTCCTCCCAACTACCTCGAATTCCAAGACACAACCCTCGGCATATCCTCTAAGATCTGTATGACCCTTTACATTGCTCGTCCATTGTGGATGGAAAGTCGATGAAATCAATCGTGTTCCCAAAGCTTGATGCAATGCTTTCCAAAACCTCGAAGTGAACCTTGGGTCCCTATCTGAAATAATTGATACGGGCACACCATGCAATCGACTATCTCGCCACATACAACTTTGCTAGCTTCGGATTGAGTAATCCATTCTCACCCAGTCTGAAGTGAGTGATTTAGTCAAGCGGTCTCGATTACCCTAATCGCATCTTTCTTCTTTGGCGTGAGGGTAAACCAGCGACGAAATCCATAGAGATCCTCTCCCATTTCCATTGAGGAATCTTTCTTGGTTGAAGTAACCCGATGGTGGCGATGCTCGACTTTAACTTGCCGACACGTCGACACCTTCCCCGAACTTAGTCACTTCACGCTTCAACCCCGCCACCAAGCTGTCTCTCGCAAATCTCAGTACATTTGCTACCTCGGGATGCATAGCGTATGGGCTGCTATGTGCATCTTGGAGAATTCTTTGTCTCAATTCTACATCCTTGACATCTGAGGCCATCCTTGGAAACATAATACACTATGATCGGTCAAAGCTGCACCTTCAAACCACCATTTTGGACTTGCAATCTCTTTGCATTCAATCCTCGCTCTACCAACTACTTATCCTTAATCTCCTCGATCCAAGTTGGCTTAACTTGCAGCTCCATAAAAGACTTCCATCTTCGTATAGACTTAAATGAGCAAACATCGCTCTTAAGTCTGCCACGACCTTCCGACTTAATGTGCCAGCCACCACGTTAGCCTTACGGATGATACTCGATGGAGCGATCGTAGTCCTTAACAGATTCAATCCATCGGCGCTGCCTTAAGTTCAAGTCTTTCTGGGTCAAGAGATACCTTAGACTCTTGTGATCCGTGTAGACTATCGAATTCTCCCCATAAAGATAATGTCTCCATATTTTCAAGGCAAAGACTACTGCTGCTAACTCCAAGTCGTGAGTTGGGTAGTTAACCTCATGCGGTCTTAGGCGACGGACGATAGGCTACTACCTTCCTTCTGCATCAATACACATCCCAACCCCATATGGGACGCATCACGAGAAAGCGTAAACAACTTTCCCGCCTCAGTCGACCAAGACCGAGCTTCACGAATCTTTCTCAACTTATCAAAATTTTCTTGCTGCTTCTCCAACCAAACAAATGGTACTCCCTTCCTCAGTAGCTTAGTTAACGGTGCAGCAATTAACGAGAATCCTTCCACAAACCTTCGATAGTACTCGGCTAGACTCAGAAAACTTTGAATCTCTGCCACTGACTTAGGCGGTTTCCAATCCAACACCGCTTTAATCTTACGGGGATCCACTCTAATCCCTTCCGCTGACACCACGTGACCTAAGAAAGTCACCTCCCTTAGCCAAAATTCGCACTTACTGAATTTGGCATATAACTGCTTCTCCCTTAACACTTGTAGGACTATACGCAAATACTTGTCATGCTCTTCCTCCGTCTTTGAGTAAACCAATATGTCGTCTATGAACACCACGACAAATTGGTCCAAGTACTGTTGAAATACCCTATTCATTAAATCCATAAATGCCACGGTGCATTGGTCAACCGAATGGCATCACTAGGAACTCGTAATGCCTATACCGAGTTCGTAATGCCGCCTTGTGAACATCGGCCTCCTTCACCTTAAGTTGATGGTAACCCGACCTAAGGTCTATCTTGAAAACACCGACGCACCCTTCAATTGGTCAAACAAGTCATCGATCCGAGGCAGCGGGTACTTGTTTTTGATCGTTAACTTGTTTAGCGGCGGTAGTCGATGCATATCCGCATAGAACCGCCCTTCTTCTTGACGAACACACAAAGCGCTCCCCACGGAGATATACTAGGTCGAATAAACCCCTATCCAAGAGCTCCCGAATTTGAGCCTTGACTCCACCAATTCCTTTGGTGCCATTTGATCTGATGCTATAGATACAGTGCTGTTCGGTGTAGCAAATCTATACCAAATTTGACTTCCGATCCGAGGCAAACCGGAAGTTCCTCTGGGAATACATCAATGAATTCCCTACTATTCGGACCTTTTCAACGGCGACTCCTTAGCCTCCAAGGCACAAATTCTAACTATAAACGCCTCACACCCTTTCCTAACCATCTTTTCACCTTCAAGGTCGACACCACATTTGAGAGGTAATTTCTTGACACGATCATAACCACTTCATCCCTTGACCATCTTAAGAACCATGCGCTTAGCGGCGCAATCCAATCTCGCTTTGGTACCTAACCAACCAGTCCATTCCAAGGATCACATCGAACTCCCCAAACGGTAGTTCCATCAGATCAGCCACGAGCATGACCCCTTGGAGTTCTAGGGGTACATCCCTAAAAAGCTTGTTCACAACTAAAGAATGGCCTAAAGGGCTAATTACAGTAATCTCCCTAGCAGCAGTCTCAGAGTCTAGGTTCAAAGTCTCTACCACACTACTCGCTACGTATGAATGCGTAGAACCCACATCAATTAATGCAACATAAGGAAGACCGAAAATTAGAAACATCTGGGTTATGACATCGGTCGTCACCCTCTTCATGACGCCTTGCCAGATAGACTAAGCAGTGCCTTGCCTCAGATTGCTGTGCCTCGCCTACGAGTTCGCGACCACGATTTGCACCATTTCCCCCTCTACCATTACCACGACCTCTTTGTGGTCCTCCACTTCTATCCTGAGTACGGTTCTGCTCCTCCGACTGATTTCAAGCTCGCTTCCGGGGACAATCCCTCACGCGGTGCTCCAAAGACCCACATTCAAAGCAACCTCGCTCACCAGTCCAACAACCTCCCCAATGGGCTTTTCCACAGCGATTACATCGAATCGGTTTCGATTAGCGATCATGGGCCTTTCTTTCGACTTGGCCCACTCTGCCTAGCCTTTTTCTGATCATTACCACCTGGCCCAGATGGCCCAAAACCTCTCTTTTGCTTGAGCCTATCATAGTTTTGCCTCACCGTTGCCTCGATACCCTCGGCTACCTTAGCCTTTTCTACTAGGGACGAAAACTCACGAACTCGTTGTGGAGCAATCGTGACCTCAAATCATCTCTCGGCCCGTCCTCAAAGCGGACACATACTCATGTTTCAGTAGCCACAATGCCTCTCAGATATCTACTCACCTTAGAACTCGCCTCATACTCCGACACGGACTTAGTTCCTTGTACTAACCCCAGAAAAGCCTTTCTCTGCGCGTCAGTGTAGCTGGTACCCACATACTTTTTCTGGAAAGTAGCCTTAAAGTAATCCCATATCAGATCATCCACCGTTGGACCGAATTCGCTTGGGAATAGATTTTCGAGCTCCTAAATTTCCACCAGCCCCAGCCACTAACTCGAGAACTCGCAACACAACTTGCGATACTGCCTCACCCCCTGTCTGATCCTGCTCCTCAGCTCCAAAAGTTAGGGGTGGTGGTGGCGGTGGTACCTCATTTTCAGAACCATGTCCTGACCTAACGGGTTCAGATATGGTCATTCTTCCCCTACCACGTCCACGTCGGCCACGTCCTCTAGAACTCATTCTATCTAACGCGCTTCTAATCTAATTAAGAAAAATTTTATGGATTTGTAATTTGTTCTGCTTGATTATCCGCGAAGAATTTTATGAAAAGTTTAATAAGGATTCTTTCGATCAAACAATGTTTTAAGTCTCCTACCCTAGTTCACACAAAAGGCCAAATTCATTCCCTAATACTTTCCATACTTATTCACTCCTCGAACCGTTCTGTCTTGTTTCTAACCCAGGGGTATTTTCATCATTTCCCTACAGGGGTATTTTTGTAATAGAATCCGAGAGATTTCAAACTTTAATAAAGTAGGTCACTTTAAAATTCCCAAAAACTGGAGGGTATTCCTGAAAATTTGTAAAATTTGAAGTTATGGCATCATTTTAGAAACTAGGGGTATTTTGGTAATTTTGTCAATCGGGGTAATTTTCTAATTTTTGTTTTTTGTAAATCAAGGATGTTTTAATAATTGTAAAACTCTGAGGGTCCCTTTTGAGAGTTTTTCTTTCTTAAAACGATAATGTTGCAAAAATTTTAAATTCGAGGTCATTATGGTAATTTTACAAGTTGAGGGCATTTTCGAAATTTTCCAAACCAAAGTATTTCATTGATGATTTGCAAAGTATAGTTTTTGGATATTTATAAAATAAGGAAATTTTTTTTTGGGCAAAACCATTGAATTAATATTTTATGAGTCAAGGGCATTTTAGTAATTTCACCCCTAAAGGCATTTCTGTAATTTTTACAAATCAACTTTTTCGGGAAAAACATTGTAAGAATGGTTGTTCTCATATTTGGAAGTGTGATTTTAAAAATTTTGAAGAAATTAGGGTTTTGTTATTTTCTTCTTTTTCAAAAACATGGTTAGTTCCCTTTCGGGTTTTAGTTGTTATGTTTAGCCTATGACCGAGCCCTTTTAGTCAGGGTGAACCCAAAGCTACGCACCAGGCAGGATTCGAGTGGAGAGGAGGTGAGTCACGCTGATCGCTTAAATACCAAGCTCCCACCAAACCTTTCTAGACATGCGCATGAGGTTGCCACACCATCGAGCCCTCTCGAGTTAGGGTGAACCCAAGCTACGCACTGTGTAGGATACTGCAAGAGGTGGTGAGTCACTTGACCGCTTAAATACCTGTGCTCTTGGATCCAATCCTAGACATGCGTACAAGGGTTACCACACCCTAGCTCAATGACTTGGTCATAGGTTGGTTGAGTTCATTAAGTCTTATGCTCGGTTTTATGTTTGAGTAGTCTAATCCTAGAGTTCAAATTCCTATAAGTCTATTCTACATTCCATGTCTCCTACCCTTCTACAGAAAATAAATCATCTGAAGTTAGGAACACTTACAGGCGGATAGGTGCTGGGAGACTCGGTGTCATCTTGTTCACAAACCCAAAATACTTCAAAAGGCACCTTAAAACATTTTTGGGCCTTGGGCCCCCACAGAAAGTATTGAACTGGCTCGATACCAATTTGTAATACCCAAACCCGCCCAAACCCTCTAATCGAATTTGGTTTGCTACGGAAAAAAACCTTTTGAAATCTTTAAAAAAAACCGGTTTAAGTTTTTGATAAAAGATAGCGTTTTGTAAAAAGAAACAGTTGAGGTGTACAAATTTTATGCTTTGATTTATTTTGAAAATATTTGTTAAGTCAAGTTATTATGTACGTTTTATATGTACCCGATGGTACTTGAAAACCCTTTTCGATTGCTTTGGAAAAACATGTGAATTCATTCTTATAAACATAAAGTTTGAAACGAAAATTTCAAGCATATCACAATAATAAAATAATTTTTAGGAGGCCTTATTACAACCCAATTAAAATCAACCAAAAATAAAGAAAGTGTAAAGAACCGAAATTCAAATTCTAATAAATTTAAAAGTCCACTACATGGCCACCTCAAGTCCCTCCGGCTCCATATCCGCGAACTATGTGTCACCTGGAAAAAAATAAAGGAGAAGGTGAGTCACCAAGACTCAGTATGTAACCCTTCCCCCGGGTAAATACCACATCATACACACTATATAACACATTAATCATGCATTAAGACATATGCCCAACCTAGCCAACCAAACGCCTCTGTCTATCCCGTTGTGGTACCAAACCACTGGTGGTGCCAAACCACTAGTGACTTTAAGTCACAAATGTGATACCAAATCACTGGAGGTGCCAACCTCTGGTGTCCGAAGACACAAATCGGTTGATGGGGCCAACCCATCGTGTGATACCAAATCACTGGCGTCAATCCCATATCTCAAAATGGGGCCAACCCACGGTGGTACTAAGCCACAGGGATGAGACGCTATGAGGTGCCAAACCTCTGGAGGTACCAAACCTCTGGTGACCGTAGTCACAGTGTGTTACCAAAACACTGGTGTCCGTCGACACTAATAACACTGCCCCCTCCACTCATCAACCCATATCAAATCATATTATAACATGTTTTATAACAACATACATTTATCACATGTATCACATAAGCTATGCTTCCCAAAAGCATTATTTAACAATCGCATATTGACAGAGACTTACCGAGATCCTTGCTTGTACCATTAAGGTACTAATTCCATATCTGCATAAAGCAGATTTACACATAGCATGCATTTAATTAATTATTATATGTGTGTATGTACACACCTGTCACCACTGAATGATCTAAATCCCGAAAAGAGATGTTGGTCACCACAGTTCTCTCTGCACCTATATTTGGCCAACATAGGATTAGTACTATGGCCCAATCGGCCAAACCAAATATTTAAAAGGGTTCTCCTTTTGAACCCGAATCCTTACCCGAGTGCCTTTAAATAACTACCACCACACTCCAAGCGTTTACGCTTCCTAATAATCGGCAACCTTAGGTTAGTAGCCTTGACTTAAAATGAATATTAACTAAATTCATTGATCCTTACCAAAATTGCTTGACCGAGAATGGAACTTGAATCGTATACCTTGAGATCCGGCACCTAAACATAATCAATTCCACCACTGATTAATCACTGGATTAATTTCGGCTTTTCCAACTAACCAAATCGATAGAGAAAAGGCTATGGGAGAGGAGTTTCGGCATACTTACCCCTTGCTTCAATATTCGGCCAAGACTACTAAGGGAGTAGTAGGGAGATTCGGCTAGAGGAAAAATAATGGGAGAAAAGAGTGTTAGAATTTGGCAAATAGGAGTGAATGTTCGGCTAATAGGAAATAAAAGAAAAGGGGAATTGAAGATGGGGATTCGGCAAGGAGAAATAGAGAGGGTTTTGGCCAAGGTCTTGAGAGGATGGAAAAATAAAAGAAAAATAAGAAAGAAAGGTGTTAGAAATTTCGGCTAAGCAAAATGGAAAAAGAAAAGCAAGGTGATCAATTGGTGCTTTTATAAGCATTCGGCACCCCCTCCCCTTAAGCTTGCCGTCCACTCCACTAAGGAGTTCAAAATTCCACCAACTCCTTAATTTGAATTGATTCAAAAAGAATTTGAATTAACAAATGCCTACTTTCTCTCTTGCCAACTCTTGTTGATTAGCCAAGAAATTATCTCTTAATAATCCAAATAATATCCCTATTATCTTATAATAAAAAGAGTTTAAAGAGAGAAAGAACTCTCCCTTCCCATGCCGTCCAAAATAAAAAGTAAAAAGGGAGAATTGTGACTTGAACCAAGGTTCTCCCTTGTTCCTAGATGGCGTCAACTTCAGCTCCTAAGTGGCCTCCCTTTTGCCACTTTTCCAAGGCTTATTCTATGTCAAATGTTCCTTCATTTATTCTTATAACCCCTAACTACTAAGGCTATCCACCTTTAAAGCTTATAAATAATATTTTCTACTATTCTGAGCCAACTCAAGGCCCTTAATTAAATCTTATCATTCCATAAATATTATCTCAGCAATTCAACTCAAGCAAAATAATGCAAATACGAATAACCCCATTTTTAGGATGTTACATGGTGCATGTCTATGCTTTAGGAGCTAAGGACGTTGCTGTGGGAGATGTCCGAACTGTAAGGGACTATGTTGATGTGTTTCCAGAGGAACTTCGGGTCTACCTACGGACCATGAGGTTAAATTTGGTATAGATCATTACGGAACCGCGCAAAGATCTATAGCCCCGTATCAAATGGCGCCGAAAGAATTGGTAGAGTTGAAGGCGCAGATTCAGGAATTGTTGGATAGAGGGTTCATCTGACCAAGTGTATCGCCTTGGGGAGCTCCAGTGCTTTTTGTCAAGAAGAAGGATGGGACAATGAGGATGTGCATAGATTATCGATAGCTAAACAAGTTGAAGATAAAGAACCGGTACCCTTTACCCAGGATTGACGATTTGTTCAATCAACTCAAAGAGGCATCGGTGTTCTCTAAGATTAACCTGAGGTCAGGGTACCATCAGCTTAAGGTGAAGGAGGCTGATGTCCACAAGACGGCATTCCGTACTCGGTATGGACACTACGAGTTTCTGGTAATGCCTTTTGGTTTGACGAATGCACCGGCAGCGTTTATGGACATGATGAACCGGGTTTTCCAACTCTATCTAGATCGGTTCGTCGTAATCTTCATAGACGACATTTTGGTGTACTCGAAGTCGGAAGAGGAGCATGACGCACATCTTCGAGTGGTTTTATAAGTTCTAAGGGAGAAACAGCTGTACGCTAAGTTCAGCAAATGTGAGTTCTGGCTCAAGGAGGTAACTTTTCTAGGGCATGTAGTTTCAGCTGAGTGAATCAGGGTGGATCCCCGTAAGATTGAGGCGGTATTAGAATGGAAGCCACTCAAGTCAGTTATAAAAATTCAGAGTTTTTGGGGTTGGCAGGATATTATAGGAGATTTGTGGAAAATTTCTCCTTAATCGCAGCACCGTTGACTAAGCTGTTGAGAAAAGGGGTTCCGTTTGTGTGGTCTGAGAAGCAGCAAGAGAGTTTTGATAAACTGAAGAGGATCTTAACAGAAGCACCGGTCTTGATTCAGTATGAGGCAGGAAATGAGTTCATTGTATATTGCGATGCATCACATACTGATTTAGGGTGTGTGTTGATGCAAGAAGGGAAGGTGGTCGCTTATGCGTCACGACAGTTGAGGCCTCACAAAGCTAACTTTTCGACACATGACTTGGAATTGGCTGCTGTGGTGTTCACCTTGAAGAATTGGAGGCACTACCTGTACGGGGAGAAGTCGGTGGTGTACACAGATCATAAAAGTCTAAAGTACCTCCTGACTCAGAAAGATTTAAATCTGAGGCAGCGGAGGTGGATTGAGTTGTTGAAGGACTACGACTGCTCAATCAAATACCATCCGGGGAAGGCTAATGTGGTAGCTGATGACAACCATAGAGGCAAGTGCACCTATCGAACAGTAGTATAGCTTTGGCAAGAATATCTTATTGAACCCAAGGAACCTAAAAGTACTACTACTTACTTTCTTTCTATTATTTAGCCTTAAATATGGAGTGATGAATTAACTTATCTAAGACTAATGAAATACTTAAACTAAATGCAAAAACAAAAGAATAAACTGGGAAAAGACTTTGAAAAACTCAGTTGATAAAAACGATACCCTCGGGAAGAATCCACCTATGACTTCACTTATTATCTAACTTTCAATTCATATGATTTCTTTTACTTAGCTTGATCGTGAGACTCCTAACCTATATTAAACCTTCTCTCAAGTGAATAACGTCTAACCTTAGGTTAATTAGTGGAACTCTCGTTCTCTTATAATAACCCTCTAAGGAAGCGATAGAATCGATCAATGGACTCCCATATTAGGTTTCACCCTAATCCAAAAAATCTCGTAACCCTATCTCCAGGTGCCGATCAACTCGCTTAATTATGCTAGATCTACTCTTGGCGGGGTCTATTCCTCCTCCACCTAAGCACATCGATTAAATTGAGCAACATAATTAAGAACAAACTAAGTATTTATCATATAAACCAAAAGAATTAAATAACAAAATCCATCATAGGTTTCATCCCCTTCAGGTATCTGAAGGATCTAGTTCATAATAAAATAAGAAAACATCTCAAGAGAAAAGATAAAACAAAACATAAGAAATCCTGAAAAACCCCTGAAGGAACGGAAGGAGAGATCCTCCGTCTTGAGTAGAATTTTGACTTTTCGAGATGGATCAACTGGATATTTTTGAGTAATTCCCTAAATGAGTAAAGCTCTGGCAGAAAACTTTGCTAAAACCTACCGCCCTTGAATTGCTACCTTGGATTGTTTATATAGACATTTGGGATGCTTTACTTGGCTCCTAAGTACTCGTAATTCCAGTGAAATTTGTCCTAAGTGTTTGAGTAGACTTAGGATTGCATTTCTTGGGCTCCAAGGATCCAATTCCAAGTGAAATTACTCTTTCCCGTGGCAGGGGCACGGCCTTGACACGCCCGTGTAAATCGTGGTCCAGCCCGTGTCTCTATTCTGTCGATTTAGGCACGACTTTGACACGCCTGTGCAATATCTGGGTAGAGGCTGTGCTTTGGGCCTGCCAATTGGGGCACGGTCGTGTACATCGGGGTTAGGCCATGTTGGGCTTTTTGTTGACAAGGCACGGTCGTGTAAATCATGGTGTGACCGTGTGCAATCTAAATATTGGGGCACGGCCGTGCGGCATGAAGTCCAGGCCGTGCTGACTTCTTGGGCTGGCCCACTTTGGTCCGTTTTAAACCCGTTTTGCATCCTTTTTATCCTTGGGTGCTTTTCTAAGTATAAGACATGAAAAGAAAGGATTAAGAGCACCTTTTTACATAATTTAAGGATAAATTCATCCAAAAGCATACTAAATGTGGGATTAAAATATGTTACTTTTACGGTTTATCAAATACCCCCACACTTAAGCTTTTGCTTGTCCTCAAGCAAAATTCTAAATTTACAATTAAAATGAACTTTTCAAAATTCATAATTCCCATTGACAATACCTCATCATAATTTATAGATAATTTATACAAGGATCATTTAGCTCGAAGTGCCCTAAAGATTCAACCGAGATAAGTCATAATTTTGTAGCACGAAAACATAGGTGTCTCCCCTTATTTAAATAATTACCTTTGATTCAAAACCGACAAGGATTAACATCCTCACTAAAGATTCACTCAAAGCACTCAAAGTGTTTAAGGATCAAGAAAAAGCGCTCAAAAGTCGAACCTAAAAATTTAATCCCATAGGCTTGCCTGAAAATCAAATCTCCACCATCAGATATGAGATGATAAATGATCAAAAGGTCTTTTTTAGGGTTGTAACGGACTTGGGTTAAAAGGTGTGGATAAAGGTGAATTAGAAGGTTAAAATCGAGATTGAATTGACTAATTACCTAATCTAAAATAATGAACTAAATATGAATATTTACATCGAATGAAAAGTAATAATACCACTATTGATAATTACTCTATAATAAAGAGTATTTTCTTCACTTTAAAATTTGATAATACTTTAATACGAGCTTTTCTTCAACAATTGGAGTTTAATTGCTCTAAGCTCTTTTATACTACTAATATTGAATAAACTTGTATTTTTTTTTAAGAACAAACTAAGAAAAACTTAATAGAAGGAACTTTGATAATTGAAATAACCTAATTTGGCAATTGATCAAGTCAATTCTCGATAGAGGGGTAGTCAAAAGAATGTTGATAACAAATACAAAGGGATTTTAGGTTAATATTAGTGGGTGAGTCAATAAAAAGGTTGTTAGGATTCAATGAGGTTCACTAGGAGTTATTTATGTAGGTAGGCTTTTTAGTGGAGTGAACGGGTTAAAACCTAGGTGCCTTTATCATCTCAGTATATCAAATCATTATTGTGGTCTCGACATGCATAAACGAGGCAAGTTCTAGAATAACAGTTCAAAGTTGACACACTCATAATCAATAAAAGTGAGCATGAAAAATAATATATGCTCTATAAGGCTCAATATCTCACAGAAATTATGGGTGTTTTTGACATCAATCCTATAGATTTCAAATTTCAAAGTAATACTCGATTTAGTTCAACAACTTATCAATTTTTATTTTGAAAAATAGACTTATCATGCTTGATTCCTAGTATTCTTCAAATTTAATCATCAATGCATAATTAACTATGACTTACTCTAAAACATATCAATAAAAATCATAAATCATTAGAAATTTCATCCTAATTAATAATATGAGAATAATACTTAAGATCAAGACTAAATTCAGGATTTGAGAATAAAATAAAAAGTGGGACATTTTTACTCCCCTACACTTAAGATGTACATTGCCCTCAATGTACAAAGATAGATAATGAAATTTATGTGCCAAATAAAAAAGAGAAGTGGGGAAAGTAATACTCTCTGAAATCTGGATGATCCCTGGAGTCTTTGATGGCAGTGATGGTGTTTTCTATGGGCCTGGTGGAGTGGCTACCGAGAAGCAATTTGCTAGATGAATAAATTAGGTAGCCTGTGAAGATATAGCCAAGAGATCTAGAGAAATAACAATAATATACTAATAATAAATTTAAAGATTAAGGAAATAAAAAGAAAGAGACTAAGAAGAAAACTGAAATTGAAAGAAAAAACTAATAGACTAAGGAGTCCTTATTGTTGGATGGTTTGCGAAGTGGGTGTGACCTCGAAAGCTGTTGTGTGTGATTCCCTAGCAGCCTTTAAAACCTAAAACCAAGAAACTAATATGAAATAAATTAAATTAAGCGGAAAAGCAGTATAGATAAGGAAAATAAAGGAGACGGGAAAAGAAAAATAGAACCAAAAAGGTTTCCGAGACCCTTGGCGTGTCAATTAAGTGAAGCTGTCGGTATGAACTCATGTTGAGGTCTCCTCTAAGGAGATAATGCTTACGTTTCTTCAGCATGATCTTTCTGTTGCTTAAGTGTCTTGGATCTTTTCTATGAATAAGAAGAAAAATTTGAAAGAAAAGAGAAAGAATGAATAAGAAAGAAGATGGGACAAAGAGGGCAGGCCGTGGGGATTTAAATAGGATTTCAAATCTGGCACGTTCCCACGCCCGTGTACCGAGGGTGTGTCAATTCACATGGCCGTATTGCACGGCCGTGTTGTGGGGTGTGTTGTCCTTCCACGCCCATTTTGTTGGTTTGCACGCCCGTTCTTAAAAAGCCAGTATAGGAGCACAGTTGGAATGCACGGGCGTGGTCTGCCCTTGCTAAATAAGTCGATATCTTAGCACACCGTGAGGCATGGCCGTGCTATTTTATTGGTGCCCGTCTTTGTGGGTGGTTGGATCCGTGACGTTGGGGATGGTTGGGTGATTTGTACTACCTGCTCCTATCAATATGGTGGTTCCGGTGGCCCACTACCACCGGACATAGCGTGTGTAAGGTAGTGTGGCACGAAAATCTACACTTTTATGTTAGTTTTCAATGAAATAATTAGGATGAAAGATGGAAAGAAAAGAAACTAAAATAAAATTGTTAGTGTTGGGTTGCCTAAAAGTGCTTGTTTATAGTCTTAAGCTAGACTATCCTTGTGTTGAAGATTTCAATGAGGTTTAAAGATTTGAATATCTTTCCTCATGTCTGTAGTTCTTCTTTCATGAAAAAATTGGGGCCGAGAAGTGTTTACCTTGGAATTTCTGAACATTGGATTGCTTACATCGACCGTGTTGTAGGGGAAGATTTCGTGTACCTCATCTTTTATTTTAAAGTGATTCGATGTCCCTATGAGCTGTTTTGGCAATCCCTCTGACTTTACTTCGTGTGGATCCGCCTTTTCTTGTGTCTTAAGCTCTTCTAATTTGTCGACCTTAAGTGTACGTGATTCTTCTGTGTTGACTAAGATGCTAT
Source organism: Gossypium rotundifolium (assembly GCA_025506655.1). NCBI lineage: Eukaryota > Viridiplantae > Streptophyta > Magnoliopsida > Malvales > Malvaceae > Gossypium > Gossypium rotundifolium. The sequence goes on along the minus strand of CP106732.1, from coordinate 153,209,307 downwards.
GGTTTGACTCAGATTTGATGTCGTGTGGTATTTCCTGCAATGAAGGTTAAATAATTTGATTATCGACTAGAGTAATTTCCGTACCTTCATCATTCATGGCTCTGGCTGAGTTGAGAGCTTGAAGATTTATTGATTCATCTCTCACGCAAAGTATGAGTTCTCCTGTGGCAACATCAATCTTAGTTTTAGCAGTTGCTAGAAAAGGCCTTCCTAAAATCAAGGGGATTGAATTATCCTCATCCATGTCTAAAACAACAAAGTCTACTGGGAAAACAAATTTATCGATTTTGACTAAAACATCTTCAATAATGCCCTTAGGGATTCTAACAGTTTTATCAGCTAGTTGAATACTCATCCTAGTTTGTTTGGGCTTCCCTAGACTTAGTCGTTTAAACAGTGCATAAGGCATAACATTTATACTTGCCCCTAAATTAGTTAACATATTATCAATAGTCAAACTACCAATTAAGCATGGAATCATAAAACTCCCTGGATCTTTTAGTTTTTTTGGTAGCTTGTTCTGTAGCATTGCTGAGCATGTTGCATTTAATTCCACATGGTGCTCTTCATCTATTTTGCGTTTGTTCATCAAGAGCTTGCTTAAGAATTTCCTTGCATCGGGCATCTGAAAAAAATCTTCAAGAATAGGTAAGTTAATATGTAATTTCTTCAAGAGTTTTAGAAACTTACCGAATTGTTCCTCTGAATCATCTTTTTTCAATGCTTTGGGATAAGGTATGCGAGGTTGGTATTCTTTAATTATCGATTTTCGCTTTTCTTGAGCTACCTCAGTCTTATCCTTCTTTTCTTGTGCTGATGTAGGTCTATCTACTTCTGTACCCTCTTGAGTTGTAATGGCTTGGATTTGCTCTTTTGGGTTTATTTCTGTGTTGCTTGGTAGACGTCCTTGTTGGCATTCAGAATTTAGCTTTGTGAGGTGTCCCACTGACCTAGTAAGTTCTCCAACTTGATTCTCGAGTACTTTCATTGACTTCTGTTGTTCATCAAGGTTTGTATCAGTCTTTTGAAGACGAGATTCTGTGGCTGCCATGAATTTTATTAGCAACTCTTCAACGCTTGATTTTTTTCCTATGGGTAGGGCTGATTTTGATAATTTAGAGGAGGTTGCTGCCTTTGAATTCCTTGATTTCCTTGTCCTCCCCATGAAAAATTTGGGTGGTTCCTCCAACCTGGGTTATAAGTATTACTATAAGGATTATTATTAGATCTGAAATTGTTACCTATATAGTTTGTCTGCTCGTTTTCTGCTCCTGGTTGGTAGGGTGGGTGCTCAGCATTCGCCACATTCCCGCTTGCTTCGCATTGCATTACTAGATGTACCTGCGAAGAACATAAATTATCAAGCTTTTTATTCATTAACTCCATATGTGTTGACAGCATTGTCACTGTGTCTATGTTGAAAACTCTGGCTGATTTTGTCGGCTTTGCCCTTGTGATTTTCCATTGATAAGTGTTCAATGACATCTCTTCAATAAAATCATAGGCCGCTTTAGGAGTTTTGTTGTTCAGAGTTCCACCGGCTGATGAATCAATCATTTGCCTTGTTGAAGAATTCACACCATTGTAGAAAGTTTGGACTTGAAGCCACAAAGATAATCCGTGGTGTGGGCATCTTCTTAGGAGATCCTTGTATCTTTCCCATGCATCATATAATGTTTCTGCGTCATTCTGCACAAAAGAAGATATGTCATTCCTAAATTTGGCCGTTTTGGCTGGTGGAAAATACTTTAAAAGAAATTTTTCACTCATTTGGTCCCATGTGGTGATTGACCCTCGTGGTAACGAAGTTCAACCCTTCTTTGCTTTATTCCTTAATGAAAAGGAAATAATCAAGACGATGGCATCATCGAAACGCCATTTATTTTGAAAGTATCACGAACTCTAAGAAATTAGCTATATGAGTATTTGGATCTTCATCACGCAATCCATCAAATTGAACAAACTGTTGAATCATTTGTATTGTGTTAGGTTTTAATTCAAAATTATTAGTAGGTATAAAGCAGCCTAACAATACTAGATTTCGCTCTGTCAAATTAGGTTTAGCATAATCATACATAGTACATTTGAGCATTACGATCTTATGCATCGGTGGATTATTTTCGGACATCCCTTCAGTAGGATTGGATCTATTTTGTTGTTCTTCTCTTTGGTAGTCTAAAGCTCGTCTAATTTCTCTGCGATTTCTGCGAGCGGTAGCTTCAATATCACTGTCGTATTCTAATGGTCCTCTAAGGTTTCTTCTAGCCATTAACTAGAGGTACCTTGCAAGTTTAATAAAGAAAAAGGATTAGTAAAATTAGAAATTTAATAAAAATAAAAATTGGAAATAATGGCTAAAGTAATAAAAATAGAGCTTTTGTAATATTTTAGAACTCCAGGGCAACGGCGCCACAAAACTTGATCGCTGCAAAACAGTCTAGTTTTAAAATTTATAAAGGATAATCAAACTTGTAGACTAACTATGACAATGGTAGAGGCAAGTGCACCTGTCGAATAGTAGTATAGCTTTGGCAAGGATATCTTATCGAACCCAAGGAACCTAAACGTACTACTACTCACTTTCTTCCTATTATTTAGCCTTAAATATAGAGTGATTAATTAACTTATCTAAGACTAATGAAATACTTAAACTAAATGCAAAGACAAAAGAATAAACTAGGAAAATACTTCGGAAAACTCAGTTGATAAAAACGATATCCTCGGGAAGAATCCACCTATGACTTCACTTATTATCTAACTTTCAATTCATATGATTTCTTTTACTTAGCTTGATCCGTGAGACTCCCTAACCTATATTAAACCTTCTCTCGAAGCGAATAATGTCTAACCTTAGGTTAATTAGTGAAACTCTCGTTCTCTTATAATAACCCACTAAGGAAGCAGTAAATCAATCAATGGACTCCCATATTAGGTTTCACCCCAATCCGGCAAAATCTCGTAACCCTATCTCTAGGAGCCCGATCAACTTCGCTTAATTATGCTAGATCTACTCTTAGGCAGGGTCTATTCCTCCTCCACCTAAGCACATCAGATTAAATTGAGCAACATAATTAAGAACAAACTAAGTATTTATCATATAAACCGAAAGAATTAAATAACAAAATCCATAATAGGTTTCATCCCCTTCAGGTATCTGAAGGATCTAGTTCATAATAAAATAAGAAAACATCTCAAGAGAAAAGATAAAACAAAACATAAGAAATCCCTAAAACCCCCTAAAGGAACGAAAGGAGAGATCCTCCGTCTTGAGTAGAATTCTGACTCTTCGAGATGGATCAACTGGCTATCTTCGAGTAATTCCCTAAATGAGTAAAGCTCTGGCAGAAAACTCTGCTAAAACCTGCTGCCCTTGAATTGCTACCTTGGATTGTTTATATAGACGTTTGGGATGCTTTACTTGGCACCTAAGTACTCGTAATTCAAGTGAAATTCGTCCTAAGTGTTTGAGTGGACTTAGGATTGCGTTTCTTGGGCTCCAAGCATCCAATTTCGAGTGAAATTGCTCTTTCCCGCAGCAGGGGCACGGCTTTGACACGCCTGTAAATCGTGGTCTAGCCCGTGTCTCTATTTTGTCGATTTAGGCATGGCTTTGACACGCCTGTGCAATATCCGGGTAGAGGCCGTGCTTCGGTCGCCAATTGTGGTGTACGAGTGTACATCGGGTCGGCCGTGTTGGGCTTTTTTGTCGACGAGGCACGATCGTAAATCGAGGGTGTGATCGTGTGCAATCTAAATATTGGGGCACGCGGCACTGTGTGGCATGAAGTCCGTGTCGTGCCGACTTCTTGGTTGGCCCACTTTGGTCCGCTTTTAAACCCGTTTTCGTCCTTTTTATCCTTGGATGCTTTCACGAGTATAAGACATGAAAAGAAAGGATTAAGAGCACCTTTTTACATAAATTAAGGATAAATTCATCCAACAGCATACTAAATATGGGATTAAAATATGTTACTTTTACAGTTTTTCAGGGAGTCAGTTACGTGCAAGGAAGGATTAGCACCCTCACGACGCCCAAAATTGGTACCTAATTGATTAATTAGTGTCCTTGTGTTGAAAACTTGAAAATGTTTAAGGTGTGATACTTTTTAAAGAATGTTAATTAATTTTGAATTGAATCTCAAGATTCATCCGTTCCAAAGGAATAAAAACATCACATCCAATACAGTAGGACATGGCACATTTATTCTTCGATACCGGGATCATATTTGATTTTCAAAACACGCAATTAAAAGGATATTTGATTATTTGGGTCAAACGAAAAATTATACCCAGCACGTTAGGGTGCAATTCTTCGAATTTCCGAACACACAGATATTGCCTTATCTTGAAAAATTTTCAAATAAGCGATTTTAAAATTGGCTCAAAATGTATTTTATTAGCCTATTTGGAATAACAATGGAACTACTAATATCAATCAAGATCTTAAAGTTTGAATCACAATGCGATAATGTAAATAAACAAAATTACAAACATTAAATAACATACATGGATAAAGTATTATACTAATGAAAGATAATGATGTAATCAATTTGAATATAATATTACATAATAGCAATTATTTCATAGCATGCTCCATTTCAAGGAATCCATTTTAATAATCAAAGACAAAAACTAAAAAGTAATCCTACAAAATTTACGAGGCAAATTAGTACAAAATAATTTTAAATAATAGCAAATAGATTTAAAATAACCTAAAAATATTTGAAATTAACAACTCGTGAAACAATTAAAAATCGATGTAATAATTTGCAAATGAATTTATGAAACAATTATCATGTTAGAAGGAATTTAAAATGTATGATGTTTAAAATAATCTAAAACCGAACATACTTATTAAAATTAATGAATAATGTATATAAAACCCGATAAAAATGTTTGAAATAAATAGAGTATAGTTTAAAATAAGCTCTTTTAAAAGAACAATTGCATATATACATATATTTAAATAAAGTATATACATAGATAGATTAAAAGGAAAATGCATGCATAAAATATTATGAAATCAATAAAATTATTTATCTTGATTGTATAAGTATGTATAAATTAATAATAGGTAAAATTACTTAAATTAAATATTGCATAAATCTTTAAAATAAGGAACATATAAAAGAGGATTTTTAATTAAATATTTACATGATGAGACTAAAACATATACAAATGGGAGCATAAAACAAATTAAAACATCAAAATAATTCAAAACAGTTTATTAAAACTATTTCTAAAAATGAATAATGAATAAATTTAATAGATTAAAACTTAATCGGAATAAAACCAAATTAAAAGACTACTTTATGATGAATAAAATCATTTATATATACACAAGGATCAAACTGAAATGCGCGTGAATAATCAGGGCTAAAGCTGCAAATATTTCCAAGGCGCCAAAACGCAGCATTTAAGTTGGACTAAAATGAAAACACGCGTGAATTATAGAGATTAAATAAAAAAACAAAGAAAATGTGCTTAGGGTCTAATCAAATAATGATACAGAAAAGGAGGACCAAACGCGCAAATTAACCAATCTCATGAAAATGCGTAGGTCTTGAGGGTTCTAAATCGTTATTTGATTAGACCCTAATCATATTTTCTTCGTTTTTTTATTTAATCTCTGTAATTCACGCGTGTTTTCATTTTAGTCCAACTTAAATGGCGCTTTAGCCCCGATTATTCACGCCGCATTTCAATTTGATCCTTCAGATATATAAATGATTTTATTCATCATAAACTAGTCTTTAATTTGGTTTTATTCCATTAAGTTTTAATCTATTAAATTTATTCATTATTCATTTTAGAAATAGTTTTAATAAACTGCTTTTGAATTATTTTGATGTTTTAATTTGTTTTATGCTCCCATTTGTATATTTTAGTCTGTCATGTAAATATTTAATTAAAAATCCTCTTATATGTTCCTTGTTTTAAAGATTTATGAATATTTAATTTAAGTAATTTTACCTATTATTAATTTATACATACTTATATAATCAGATAAAATAATTTTATTGATTTCATAATATTTTATTCATGTCAGAATAGTCCGATTTTGATCAATAAATAAACCAAAACAAATGACTAATGTCCTTTTACAGCCCAAATTAACTACCCAAAACACCTTGGCCCAAATCCTAAGGACTAAACTCAGACCCAAATTCGTGCGGCCCAAATGGCCCAATGCCTAAACAGGTAATAGAAGACCTAGGGTTTCTGGGAAACCCTAGGCGCCGCAGCCTCGCGTCCCAGCTTCTTTTGCGCCGCAAGCCAGGCCAAACGTCACGCAGTAATTGCTGGAGCCCAATCTTCGCACCCATGCCAGGCCTTCGGTCGCGCCAGGATCCGCGCCCAAATCAAAAGCCACATTGCCGCCGTGATTCACGTGTGGATAATGCTTTCATCAGCGCTGGACTCCACTTCAATCTGCAAAGAAAAAGGAAAGAAGAACAACAAAAAAAGCAGGAAGAACGACATGATTTTGTATTTCTTTTTTTTGCTTTCTTTTTCGGGCTATATAAAGCCCCAAAAATATGTAAAAAAGGGCGACAAAAAAAAAAGGGAGACAGAGAAAAAAATACACTGAGGAACAGAAAAAAATTTCAGAACACAATACAGAGTTTTTTTTTTTTGAAAGTGATTCTTTATTCGTTTTTTTATTTTTTTATTTATTTTTTAATGTTATATATGCAAAATAACCAAAAAAAAAAAGAGAAAAGAAAAGAAAAGGACGAGTTTCATACCTCCAGCCACCGGCCACAGAGGCGCGTGTGGCGAGTGACCCAAAAAGCCACGAACGGAACGCAGGAAAGGATGAATGGCTTTTCAGAGGATTTGGCGTTTTTTAAGAAAGCAGCTTTAAAATGACTTTTTTATTCAAACTAACTTTTATAAAGGATGAAGAATGGCGTCGTTTTGACCGAGAGGATCTCTAAGCGTTGACAGACCCAGCTCTTAGGATCCGCGATTTTATGAAAAGGGGAATTTTCAATTTGGTCATACTGTAATTTTATTTATTTTAACTCAATTCATTTTAAATTTCTATTTTTATTAAATTAACCCTAAAAGTTTATGTTATTTTAATTAAACCGAATTTGCTTTAAGAGTTTAAAATCACACGTGTCGCTTTTTAAATTTTGAATAATTGCTATAATAATCCTTGTATTTTAACGCACATTTGTGATTTAATCCTTTTAATTGGTTTTAATTACTATTTTAACCCCTGTTTTCTTTATTTTAATTTTATTTTTATCCTTTTCTTTTATTTTGTTATTTATATTATAATTAATTGTTTTATCACATTAAACTATTCTATTTTTTATATATTTATTATTTTATTAATAGTATGAAATTTTTATATATTATATATATTATTTGTATATTTAATTATTATTTTACTTGTTTAATATTTTGTATTTTATTATATATTTATTATATTATATTATATAGTATTATATTATATATTATTTCTAAAGCTCTATTTTATATAAAATTTATTCATATTACCTAATTTATTTTATTTATATTGTTTATATTAGCATATAATTTTATAATTAATGTACTACATATATACATATATTTTCATTATTCATTATTTTATTTTCATTACATATTTTTATATACTATATTATATGATTTTTTTATTTTTATTACATAATATTATATTATATCATATATTATCTTTTTAAAAATTATTTTATTTATATTTTATAATGTGTTTCACATATATCTTTTAAATATCTTTATTCAAAAATTATTATATATTGTTATGTTTTATCTTTTATATGTATTAAATTATATATTTGTTATTTAGTTTTTTTATATATATTGCTTTATATATTTTATTTATCTATATAATGCCCTTTTATTTATTCATTATTTTATTTATTATTTTTTATCATGTATGATAGTTTATAAATGCGATATTGTTACATGGATTATTATTCAAAATAAGTACATTTTACAAGCTTACTATATTTTAAAATAAGGCAATGTTTTGGTATTTAGAAATTCGGGAAATAGTGCCCTAACGTACTGGGTTGCGATTTTCCGTTTGGCTAAATAACTAAATACCCTTTTAACAAGTTTTATAAATCATGAGATGACCTTAATTACGAGGGTTTAAAAAATGTCGTGTCCTAACGTATTGGATGTGATGTTTATATTCCTTCGGAATAAGAAATCTCAAGTTTCAAAATAAAAAAAAAACTACTCTTGAAGATTCAAAGTGATGTGCCTTAACTTATTGGGTTTGACATTTTGCGTCTCGAGGTAGGAATTTCCTAAAATAAAGACGAGCTTAATTTCAAAGTCATGAGGTGCTATACCTTAACTTATTGGGTAAAGTACTTTATTTCTTTGAGATAGGTAAGTCTTGGTTTTCTTTGTAATAAAAGGATCATATTTTCTAATTTTCTTAATTTTCAACATTCGGACATGACTTTATCGATTAGGTACCAATTTTGGCCGTTATGATGGTGCTAGCCCTTCCTCATACGTAACTGACTCCCGAACCCATTTTCTTGTTTTTTGTGGACCAAAATTGAATGTTTTTTTTTTTTATAAAACGTTTTACAAGGTGATCCAATCACACCTAAGTAAAAAAGATTGGTGGTGACTCCCATTTTTGTTTTTAAAGTCGATCCCCATTTTTCTAAACTCGATTTTAAAATGGTTTCGACAGCGACTCCACTGGGGACTAATAAGAGAGTTAAGCCGGAAAATTGATAATTTCATGTCCTTTTGTCTAAATTTAAAAATTTTGTTTTTTTTTTTTAAATGATCCTTTTATTGTATGTGATTTTAAAATATATCTCTTTGCATTGCACTGCATGACCATTGTGGTCGCACCTTAAGTGGGAGTGAGAAGCTACTCCTTCGTGAGGTTTTCACCTCCGTGCAGCCATAGGGAAATGTATTCCCCTGAACCGAACTCGGTCCGTATGAGCCTATAATGGGTGAGGATCGAGGAATCGTTGGTTCGGGTACCATAGCTTTAGAACTAAACCACATGTAGAAAACCTAAGGGTCTACCCTAGATAGAACCATGTCAAACCCTAGTGGTCACCCTGATACGTTCTATGTTATTTATTTTCCTATGCTAACGAGTTTTCTTTTGTTTTGATTGCATTGCATTCCCATCATAGAAAAGAGGTGTTGATTTCAAATTCGATTACTAAATAGAAATGTTGGTCATAAGAAAATGGATTTTTTGACAAAGTGGATTATAATACGGTCGTCCGAATATAGTCCAAGTAAATACAACGAGAGAAGACTGATAGTCCGTGAAGGAATACAAGACCTTATCGCCTAAGGATTCAAGTTGACAAGACTATTCGAAGATTACTACGTCTCGGCATTCTTGAAGAAACTAACAAGTGAACAGGAGTCATGGTTCAGATCAAGCAAAAGGAGCTAAAGGAGGGATCTATTAGAAGTTTGCAAGACTTGATTTTTGCGAATAAGGGATTCATGTTTCACTTAGATTATGAGGACAAGGCCGTGTATGTGATTCGTTTTGTAAAGAAATTTAGTTTCTAGTAAAGTTTTTCTAATGTAACTGAATTCAGAGTCAACGCCTCTCTTTCTTTGCATTCATGCATTTGCATTACATCACATCAAATGCATTTAAGTTTATAGAAAGAGTCTAATTAGTTGAAAATATAATAGAGAGAGAGAAAGAGAGAAGGGAAATCTGGAAGCTGAACACCATTACGATACACGGGCAAATACAAGGAAAATGGACCAGAGAATGGAGCAATTCCAAAGGGATATGCAAGACCAGATGCAAGAGCAGACGACAAAACTCCAACAAGAGATGAGGGACCAGATGTTGGAAGCCCAAAAGACCATGATGACCCAGATGGCCCAGATGATGAGTGGGATAATGGACAAAGCAAAAAGGTCCTATAGTCAATGCTGAAGACAATGAGGATTTTCCAAGGGGATTCACTCCACCACATGTGCAAACACAGCCTGAGGAATATCCCCAAAGGCCACCTATTACGATTTGGCCTCAACAGGGGCAAGTTGATAATAGACCTCCTATGAACTTCCAAATGGGTTCAGTATCTAAAACAGGAGATAATCCTGCCAATCCTATTATTCCTGATTTGGACATAGCAGAAAAAGAGGGAAAAAAATTGAATCTTCAGGGAAATTGGAGGATCGCTGCAGATGGTTGGAAGAAAAGTTTAAGGCTTTGGAAAATGCCGATCATCACCAGGGAATTGATGTAAAGGACTTGAGCTTGGTCCCAAAATTGGTGCTTCCTCATAAATTCAAGACACCTGAATTTGAGAAGTACAATGGAACTACTTGCCCTGAAGCTCATATCACTATGTTCTGTAGGTGCATGACTGGTTATGTGAACAATGATCAACTTTTGATTCATTGTTTTCAAGATAGTTTGATGGGGGCAGCTTCTAGGTGGTACAACCAACTCAGCTACGCTAACATTAGCTCTTGGAGGGACTTGGCCCAAGCCTTCATGAGGTAATACAATCATGTCACGGATATGATGCCTAACTGAATCATGTTGCAAAACATGGAAAAGAAGTCAAACGAGAGTTTCAGGCAATACACGCAGAGATGGAGGGAAATAGCCATGCAAGTTCAACCACCTCTCCTGGAAAAGGAGACCACTATGTTGTTTATCAACACTCTAAAGGTGCCATTTATCACCCATATGATAGGAAGCACCACTAAGAGCTTCGCGGATATAGTTATGGCAGGAGAAATGATCGAGAATGCTATAAAAAGTGGAAAGATCGAGGTGGGAGAAAGTAACAAAAGAATGGCCACAAGAAAGAGAGAAAATGAAGTGGATAATACAAGCATAGGGTGCTCAAAGTCGATTGCTATTAAACAGCCAAAAATAGTGACTACTGGGTATCAAGGTTCGTTAAGGAAAGAATCTGGCACAAGGTAAAGCAATGAGTAACTCCAGTTTACACCAATCCCAATGACACATAAGGAATTGTATCAAAGTTTATTTGATGAACATGTGGTAGCTCCTTATTACATGGAACCAATACAACCCTCGTACCCCAAATGGTATGATTTGAATGCTCAATGTGAGTATCACGCAGGAATAACAGGTCTGTAGCATCCTGAAATTGGGCCTAGGAGAATTGAGCCCAATGGGCCTTAGGCGTAGTAGCGTTTAAAATTTTTGGAGAACAGGAGATCAGCTTAAGTGCAAGTTGGACCTTTTAGATAAGTGATTTTGGAAGGTTAGGGGGCTTCTATGAAGTCCCGGGATCAAATATTGGCTTTGGGGAAATTTTGGTTTTAGGTGAAAAAAAAAACCTGGAAGTTGGCAAGTAGGCCTTAAGAATAAAATGTGGAGAAAATGGACACAAGTGGAGTGTGTGGTGTAGTGGCAAAGTGACACCACATAAGAGGCAATGGGTGACGCCACAAGGAAGGAAGGAGGTCCAAGGTTCAAGTCTTGGCTTTTGCATTTTGGTTTTCTTTTTACTTGGATCTTAGAATTTGGCCATAGATTTATATTTAGTTGCGCATGGTTAAGACACAAGAGGAGCTTGTGGCCAAGTGGTTAGCGGCGTGGATTATGTTGCAAGAGAGCTTGGGTTGAATCTCATGAGGAGCAAGGGAGTATTTATTTTTGGATTGACTGAAGAGTTTTAGTTGAATTTAAACTCTCTTGACGAAGGATCCCACATCGGAAAGATACAAAAAAGAAGGTAACATACCTTGGAGGGCGTTTTGGGCGCAGGAGTGGTTGCGGTAGCAGTTTAACATGAGACTCTATCGTGTGTAACTCTCTTTACTCTAGCTATAGGCGGCAAATGCCAAAGTGCCGATCACGGCAATAGTAGCCACATGAGCGTGTGAGCGCACGTGTGGGGCTTCGACACGATAGTTGAGGCCATCAGTAGTATTCTTGTGGGTTGGGACTGCTTGGGTCGCGATGGGTTGAAGTGGGCCCAATGGGCCTGTGGGCCCAATTGAATAAATTGCATGATGATATAGTATATAGTGAACTAGATTAGGTGGAACTTATATACGTGGCTAGATGTATGTTAGATAGGCCACACGAGCGTGTGGGCAGAATGGTCAAATCAGTCTTAGGCCCAATAGTTGGTCTGACCGAAATGGTAGGTGAGTCGCCAGGCGACATTAGGCCTTCGGAAAGGCCATTGCAGGTGCAAAATTACCAAAATACCCCTAGTTTATGAAATTTCCAAAATAGCCCTAGTTTATGAAATTACCAAAATACCCCTGGTTTATGAAATTACCAAAATAATACAGTTTACTGAAATTACCAAAATACCATCGATTTACAAAATTACCAAAATACCCCCGATTTGTAAAATTGCTAAAATACCCTGATTTGTTAAATTACCAAAATACCCCCAATTTGTAAATTTACCAAAATACCCCTAGGTTGTAAAATTACTGAAATACCCTCGAGTTGTAAAATTATCGAAATACCCCTAGTTTGTAAAATTACAAAAATACCCTTGGTAGGTAAATTACGAAAATACCTTTGACGGGTAAATTGTGAAAATACCCTTGGTGGGTAAATTACAAAAATACCCTTGGTAGGTAAATTACGAAAATACCCTTAGTGGGTAAATTACGAAAATACCCTTGGTGGGTAAATTACGAAAATACCCTTGGTAGGTAAATTACAAAAATACCCTTGGTGGGTAAATTCTGAAAATACCCTTGGTAGGTAAATTCTGAAAATACCCTTGGTGGGTAAATTACAAAATACCCTTGGTAGGTAAAATTCTTGTTATACCCTTAGAGGTTGGTTAGCTTGATTATGTTGTATATCATTATTCTGATTATGATGGTAATTCGTTTCATACGTTATCTGATATATAATTTGCATACTGCATACACGAATTATTATGAGTGATGAACAAGGCATGAAAGTGGGTATGATGAGAGGAGGGGAAGGATGATTTAGACCGTCACAGTGGTTTTAACCACACGATTGGGTTAGCCCCGCTTTCCTTATTATTTGTGACTAGTCTTAGTGGTTTTGACCACGGTGGTTTTGACCCCACGGATATTATTTGTGACTACGGTCACGGTGGTTTTGACCACACATGGATTATTGTGACTCGTCAAAGTGGTTTGGTACCACGATGGGTTGGCCCACATGTTGATTCTGGGATTGTCATCGGTGGTTTTGACCACACGGTGGGTTGGCCCCACCATATGATTTGTGACTACGGTCACTAGTGGTTTTGACCACACTTATATGATTTGTGACTACGGTCACGATGGTTTTGACCACCGGTGGTTTTGACCACAGGGGTGAACACAGGAGTTCGGTTGGTTAGGTTGGGTTTGCATGATTTGCATATTGACATATCAAATGTGTAAGTGCCTTGTTATTATCGGGATGGGGTTTACACACCGAGTCTCGATGACTCACCCTTTCCTTACATTTGCAGATGAAGCATAGATCGCGGATGTGGAGCTAGGGTGGACTCGATGTGGCCATGTACTATGTTTTGGGTTTTATTTCAATTACTATTTTGGGTTAATTTACTTTTAAATTTGGTTTTGTTATGTAATAAGGCCTTTGGGTATTTTATTTGGTTTGACATTTAATTTGGTTCTCGCTTTCAATTTAGTTCTTGCTTATTATTAAATGATCAATATGGGATTTTCCTAAAATGATAATAAACCGTTTCTTATTCAAAATTACTTAAACTCGATTTCTCACAATAACTATAAAGAATACGAGCTTTTTAACGAGCATACGGTTTTAGACATTCCTTTCATGTGACATGCGGATCCGGTCGTAAGTTTAAGCCGAGTTTGGGGTGTTACAATTATGGTATCAGAGCCTAGGTTCAAAAACTCGGCTGTGGAATGGGTTCAAAAATGTTTTTCAAATTTTGGTTGAAATATGGTTTAGAAAAATATATATATCACGTTCCTGGAAGTATGACACCTGAGTCTGCGGCACCAATCTGAACTATAAGTTTCGAGGTACTTTTCTTTGTTATATGATGTATTTCGGGTATCTATTCTATGTGTTTGGTTTGGATGTAATGGTCAGACATAGAGTTTGGTGCGTATCGTCTGTTTTAATGGCTAGGTGTTTTTGATTATGTGTAGGAGTTTTAAATTCTAGTTAATAGTATATTAGTTTTGTTAAGATCAGAGTGCGCAGCAAGAGCGTAGTGTGGTAGGTTAGGATGTGTGACTGTTAGTTAGCTGGAAATTTCAAGGACGAAATTTCTTTAAGGAGGGTAGATTTGTAGCATCCTGAAATTGGGCCTAGGAGAATTGAGCCCAATGGGCCTTAGGTGTAGTAGCGTTTAAAATTTTTGGAGAACAGGAGATCGGCTTAAGTGCAAGTTGGACCTTTTAGATAAGTGATTTTGGAAGGTTAGGGGGCTTCTATGAAGTCCCGGGATCAAGTATTGGCTTTGGGGAAATTTTGGTTTTAGGTGAAAAAAAAACCCTAGAAGTTGGCAAGTAGGCCTTAAGAATAAAATGTGGAGAAAAATGACACAAGTGGAGTGTGTGGTGTAGTGGCAAAGTGACGCCACATAAGAGGCAATGGGTGACACCACAAGGAAGGAAGGAGGTCCAAGGTTCAAGTCTTGGCTTTTGCATTTTGGTTTCTTTTACTTGGATCTTAGAATTTGGCCATAGATTTATATTTAGTTAGCATGGTTAAGACACAAGAGGAGCTTGTGGCCAAGTGGTTAGTGGCGTGGATTATGTTGCAAGAGAGCTTGGGTTTGAATTTCATGAGGAGCAAGGGAGTATTTATTTTGCGGATTGGACTGTAAGAGTTTTAGTTGAATTTAAACTCTACTGACGAAGGGATCCCACATCGAAAAGATACAAAGAAGGAAGGTGAAGAGCTAGCTATATAAAGAGCATTTCAGGAGGAGAGTTAACATACCTTGGTGGGCGTTTGGGCGCAGGAGTGGTCGCGTGCTGTGGTTTAACATGAGACTCCTATCGTGTGTAACTCTCTTTACTCTCTAGAAGCGGCAAATGCCAAAGTGTCGATCACGGTAATAGTAGCCACACACGGCGTGTGGCGCTGCGTGTAGGGCTTTGACGCGATAGTTGAGGCCGTCAGTAGTATTCTTGTGGGTTGGGACTGCTTGGGTCGCGATGGGCTGAAGTGGGCCCAATGGGCCTGTGGGCCCAATTGAATAAATTGCATGATGATATAGTATATAGTGAACTAGATTAGGTGGAACTTATATACGTGGCTAGATGTATGTTAAATGGGCCACACGAGCGTGTGGGCAGAATAAACAGAATCGGTCTTAGGCCCAATAGTCCGATGCGACCGAAATGGTGGTGAGTCATTTCTGGCGACATTAGGCCTTCGGAAAGGCCATTGCAGGTGCAAAATTACCAAAATACCCCTAGTTTATGAAATTTCCAAAATAGCCCTAGTTTACGAAATTACCAAAATACCCCTGGTTTATGAAATTACCAAAATAGCCCTAGTTTACGAAATTACCAAAATACCCTCGATTTACAAAATTACCAAAATACCCCCGATTTGTAAAATTACTAAAATACCTCAATTTGTTAAATTACTGAAATACCTCCAGTTTATAAATTTACCAAAATACCCCTGGGTTACAAAATTACTGAAATACCCTCGAGTTGTAAAATTACCGAAATACCCCTAGTTTGCAATATTATGAAAATACCCTTGGTAAGTAAATTACGAAAATACCATTGGCGGGTAAATTATGAAAATACCCTTGGTGGGTAAATTATGAAAATACCCTTGGTAGGTAAATTACGAAAATACCCTTGGTGGGTAAATTACGAAAATACCCTTGGTGGTTAAATTACAAAAATACCCTTGGTAGGTAAATTACGAAAATACCCTTGGTGGGTAAATTATGAAAATACCCTTGGTAGGTAAATTACGAAAATACCCTTGGTGGGTAAATTACAAAAATACCCTTGGTAGGTAAAATTCTTGTTATACCCTTAGAGGTTGGTTAGCTTGATTATGTTGTATATCATTATTACGATTATGATGGTAATTCGTTTCATCGTTATCGATATATAATTTGCATACATGTCATAACGCATACAATTATTATGGTGATGAACATGGCATGAAAGTGGGTATGATGAGTGGAGGGAAGGATGATTTAGGCGTCACCGTGGTTTTGACCACACGTGGGTTGGCTCGCTTTCCTTATTATTTGTGACTAGTCTTAGTGGTTTTGACCACCGGTGGTTTTGACCCCACGGATATTATTTGTGACTACGGTCACAAAGTGGTTTTAATAGACATGGATTATTGTGACTCGTCCCAATAGTTTGGTACCACAGTGGGTTGGCTCCACATGTTGATTACGGGATTGTCATCAGTGGTTTTGACCACACGGTGGGTTGGCCCCACCATATGATTTGTGACTACGGTCACTAGTGGTTTTGACCACACTTATATGATTTGTGACTACGGTCACCAGTGGTTTTAACCATCAGTGGTTTTGACCACACGGGGTAGACACAGGAGTTCGGTTGGTTAGGTTGGGTTTGCATGATTTGCATATTGACATATCAAATGTGTAAGTGCCTTGTTATTATCGGGATGGGGTTTACACCGAGTCTCGATGACTCACCCCTTTCCTTACATTTGAGATGAGGCATAGATCGCGGATGTGGAGTGGGTGGACTCGATGTGGCCATGCACTATGTTTTCGGGTTTTATTTCAATTACTATTTTGGGTTAATTTACTTTTAAATTTGGTTTTGTTATGTAATAAGGCTTTGGGTATTTTATTTGGTTTGACATTCAATTTAGTTCTTTGCTTTCAATTTAGTTCTGCTTATTATTAAATGATCAATATGGGATTTTCCTAAAATGATAATAAACCGTTTCTTATTCAAAATTACTTAAACTCGATTTCTTACAACAACTATAAAGAATATGAGCTTTTAACGACGCATACGGTTTTAGACATTTCTTTCATGTGACATGCCAGATCTGGTCGTAAGTTTAGGCCGGGTTTGGGGTGTTACAGGGTCACTCAATCGATAACTGCATAGCATTTAAGAAATTGGTTGAAAGGCTTATTAAAATAGGGGTTGTAAAGTTTGATGATTCGAATGGAGTAGTAATAATTGATGGAGGGGGCAAGAGAGTTGTGACTCCTTGAAGAAATCAAAGAGGGGATCAAAGAACGAAGTTTCCAAACTCTAGTGCACTTGGAAGTGTTTTGAATAATTGTCTTGAGCCTAGAGGCAACAAGGACTCTTTTGTGAAATAGGCTCATGTTCAAAATTTTATTTCAATAAAATGCATTTGTTTGAGCACATATTTTTATTTCATACTGTACATTCTTTTGTTTTTTAAAAAATATATTCTTTCATTCTTTATTCATGACCATACCAATAATCATCCTTAGAATCATTTATTCTTTAGATTCGTTCGCCTTCGTACCTAGGTATCCAGATATCAACGTCATTAGCGATATTGTTACTGACTCCCTTTTTGAACAAGATATGGGTCTAGGGGATCTCAGGATTTTGAAGATGACAGAGATTGTAACCTACCTTCTGATTTGTTAAAGATGGTAGAACAAGATGAAAAAATAGACCTTACTATACAAAAGGTTATTGGATATTTTGAGCCTAGGAAAAAGGGGAAGACTGAAGCCTAGGTCACCACAAAAATAAGGCAAGACATTATTGAGTTATTTTCAAGAATACAAAGATGTTTTCGCACAATTATATCAGGACATGCCTTGTCTAATAAGAAGCAGGCTAAACAAAGAGGATCGGGCACTGATTGGTTTACTATGGAAGGGGATTGCATTAGTCATACCGCAAATACGGAATTAAAGGAGACAAGATTCATATGCCTACTCTAGTTCTTCACAAATTTTCCATATGTGGGGCATGGATGTGATGGGGCCAATCTCGTCAAAAGCTTTTAGTTAATATCGACTCATCGGCATAATTATCGTTTACTTCACTAAGAGAGTGGAAGTAACTTTATATGTTGTAACATCCTGGAATATGGCTTATGCATTTTTGCTTAATAATATGAAATAGCATGCTTATGTGTGTTGTGGATGTGCATTATGAATTTTGTGAACCTTAGTGCGTAGACAAATGCCTTAAAAGTATTAGATTCTAAATCTAAAAAGAAAGCTAAGAGGAAGGCCTTAAAAGAAATATTAGAGGAAATGTGACATGAAATTGGGCTTGGAAAAGTGGCTTGAGGCGCCACTTAAGGCCTCTGGAAATGACGCCATGGGCTATGAGGAAGGACCTAAGTTCGAGTCGCATGGGATGTAAATAAAAGAATTTTATTTTGCTACAAGGAGTAGAGAGGTGGACGGCACTAATGAACTCAAGGGAGGAGTTTAATCCTTTTTAAAATTCAGCTAGATAAGGGATAATTGGTGGATTAATTTTATTAATTTGAAAAGGTGATAAGAAATAAATGATAACTTATTTTTATTAAATTTAAGAGAAGAGATAAAGAGAAAAACAAGGAATTAGATAGTGTTGGCCGAATAAAGGGGTTCTTTTGATAGTATTTTCGGCCAAGGAAGAGTAAAGCCATTCTCCATTCTTTTTTTTCTTCCCTCTGCCGAATTCTCTTTGCCAATTATTCTCTTTTCCTTTTTGATTCTCCAAAAGCCGAACCTTCAACATCAACCTACTCTTCTTCTTTTGCAAATTCAATCAAAGCCGAACCCTCAAGGTAACCATTAGTCGATTTCTTCATAGCTTCAAAAGTCAAAACTTGTTGATCACACTTAGTCTATAGCCAGAATCTCGTGGGTTCAACAAGGCGATCGACTTCGTATTAAGGGTAAGAACTAGTTATCATTCGATTTCCATTCTTTTCTTTAGACTTCACAGAAAACAAGGTACTAATCTCTTTAATGTGCTTTCTTAGAATCTTCAAAGGATCTCAGGGATTCGTTTGTTCGTTGTCAACTTGGAGAAGAATCTTTCGGGATTTCAAGTTTTAAGGTAAGCTATAAGGTGATATTGACCATAGGCCATTAGTATGTGATTTAAAGTTGGACTTAAATCTAACCTATGACTATAGGTATTTCGACATCTCCTTGGTTAGGTGGATAATTTGAGATTTAGAGCGCAAGGTAAGTGGGTCTATGAATTGGCCAAGGCGGTTTGGTATTTAGATCTATTTCTAAAAGCCGAAACTAACTAGTTCAATGGTTAAGGGTATATCCGATTGCAATAAAGAAGCTTCATAAAGTTTCGAGATTTGTTTAGGAATCAAACCGGTACCAAGGTAAGTTTTGGGTTACAATAATCCTATTGGGATTTGGTTTTTATAGCCGAATGGATTTTTACTACTATGATTGGGGCTGGCCAAATATAGGCATTAAAGATCTAAAGCAATAGATTGGATTTTCGGGATTTAGAGTGAATTGCTAAGTAAATCAGGTGTGTACCCCCACACTAAACTTCAATTAATTTATGATTATGTGTTAATAAAAATATGCGTAAAGTGGCTAAGAGTACCATTCAATGGTACGAGCGAGATACTCAGGTATGTTTACCCACTCCTACTATGAGTAGGTTATGGTCTATTATGGCACATATGCTAATAGTGACAAGAATGTGAAATGAAACATGTTATTGCATGATATGTTTGACATGGGGCATGTGGGTGATATGTAAAGGGGAAGTGAATTGGTGGTTTAATACCCCAATATCTGAATGTGGTGACTTATGTGACAATATCTTAATGTGGTGACTTATGTCACAATATATGAATGTGGTGAAGTATGTCACAAAATAATCTGGTGGCTATGCCACGAATTTTATAAGGGCGATGAGCACGTCGACTGCAGTGACTGCCTTCGATGGTGTGTAACGGATGGAGGGTTGATTAGTAGTCCCCACGGTATGATGGTTGGTACGGGTGATGTGTAGCGGATGGATATCTAGGCTTGGGTTCGGGATTGCATCATAATTGTATATGTTATTATGTATGATTTGACATGCCTGAATTTAATTGAGTTTATTATTGGTTGTACACATTGAGTCTGTTTGACTCACCCCTTGTGGGACTATTTTTTTCAGGTGACACTTAGTAGTGGACCGGGTCGGCAGGAGCTCAGTGGTGGTCAAAGCTCAGAGACGCTTTATTTTATTAGTTTTCTTTCTATATTTAAGTTTGAATTATTTGGGTTTATTTGATGTAATAAGGCCTTGATATTAAAATGTTATGCATGTTTTAAATTACTTAGTATGATCCAATTATTAACAAATTAGAGTTAAAATAAATTTTCTTAAGTGATGATATTAAATGTTTTAACACCTAATCGACATGGGTTTTAAAATTTGAGCCCAACCCAAATCAACTGTTTTCAAAAACATGCAAGTTTTTAGCAAAGTTTTCAAATTAGATTCAAATGGATTTTTCTTAGAAGCATGCCAGATCCGGTCAGGGCTTGTGGGCCGAGTTTGAGGTGTTTTAGTTTGGTATCAGAGCCCAGTTCAAAACTCGGCTTTGAGGGCTTTTGGGGCCCAAAACATTTTCTTTTGGAAAATTAGATTTTTATTAAGAAATGAGCAGGTTTTTACGGCATGGCTTTGAGTCTCCTACCAAGTCCACCACTAAGTACTCCTAACCTCTTTGTGATTTGTATGTGGGGATATATAGGACGAGACTAGTGGATTAGGAATTAAACCCTAGGACTAGTTTACCCCAACAATTACATAAAACTCTAAGGCACAATTAAACAAACTTGTGTGCAGGTCACTTAGGAGTTAGGGTGTGGCATTTGTTGCGCATGTCTAGGATTGGTTTCGGTGGGAGCTTGGTATTTATGCGATCTAGTGACTCACCTCCTACCCACTTGAATCCTACAGTGCGTAGTGATGGTACATCCTAACCAAGAGGACTCGACCACGGCTAAACCCAATAACTAAAACCCGAAAGGGACTAGCCACATTTTTTATATAGAAACCCTAGTTTTAAAATCACCAAATTATCCCTTGATGTGTAGGAAAACTATTTAGAAACCTTTTCCAAAATATTCTCGATTTATTAAAATGACCTAAATACCACAGTTGAAAAATTTTTACTAAAATGCCCTTGGTTCATAAAATTTCTAAACTACCCACAGCTTGTTCCCAAGATTCTTTTACCTTACAAATACCCAAAAAATTTACAAAATATCAAAGACATCTGATTTGGAAAATTCTGAAATTACCCTTGATTTGAGAAATGACCAAAATTACCCCTAACCTGTACAAATGACCAAAATATCCTCAGAAAGGAAAACTACCAAAGTGCCCTCAAATTAGAAACCTTTAAAAATACCCTTGTTTTGAAAAGTCACCGGGAACCATATTTTGTGAAAAATTACCGAAATGACCCTAGCTTGTAAAATTACAAGAATACCCCTAGTGTATAAAATTTATCATTTCACCCTTGAAATCTTTTTTCCAGCAAGAATTTAAATTTTGTAAAATATCATCAATCTCTATTTTGCAACATTTTCGAATACCCTAATTTGAAAATTACCAAAATACCTCTATAGGACAAAATTACAAAAATACCCTTGGGTAGTGAAAAATAACAAACAACGACAATTACAACATTTCTCTGTAATGAACGCAAGTTCATGTGTGTGACTAAATGAATGATGTGAGACTGTATGTGTATGAATCGAAAGAACTACTTTCTAAAACTATTAAACATAAAACTGTTCGTGTTAAATCAGTGGAACAAAACTAATCCATAAAATTCCTTAATCAGATAAGCATAAGCGAAAGTATGAATTCAAGGGGCGTGGTCGTAGCGTGTGTGGCCGTGGAAGAGGTCGAATGACGTGTTCGAACAGATTAGATCGGGTCAAGGATCGAGAATGAAATACCACCATCACCACCACCGCTAATGTGGAATATCGAGGATTAGACGGGGATGACGCATGTCACGAGCGATCTTTGCGGGTTTTAAAAAGGGTGGTGGAGTGGGTGGAGGCATGGGAGCTCGAAGTTGGTACTGGTGACTCGAGCCAACGGAGTGAGGTGTTAAGTGGTGTATCGGTGTGGAACCAGATCTGCGAGTATTGGTTGGAGGCGTGGCGGATTATGGATGAACTCGACTTAACCGGCGAGGAAAAGTGAAAGGGTTGGTGTCGCTTCTCGCGATGAGTCATATCAATGGTGGCTCACAGTGCGGGAAGGTGCTACAGATTGAGGAACTCACTTGGGAGTATGCTAAGGCGGCATACCGAAGAAGTATGTTGGTACCCATTATATCGATGCACGAGGAAGGCATTTCTAGTGGTTTGGTTCAAGGAACAAGTCCGTGGTGATCTGACTAAATTCCTAAAATTTGAGTCATTATGCTCGAGGGATAGTAGCTATTGAGCATGAACGGTGTGTCCGGTTTGAAGACGGACTAAGGGATGACTTGAGGTTGTTGATAGCTCCACAACAAGAGTGAGAGTTTGCTGTGTTGGTGGAGAAGGCTAAGGTAGCCGAGGGTATCAAGGATTCTGTAAGGCAGAACACTGATCGAAATAGACAGAAGAGAGGTTTTAGGTCATCTGGATCGTCAGGGAATGTGCAAAAGAGGCCTAGAGTTGATGGGCCGCAAGGCCAGTGGACTGTGACAGGAGGGCAGTACCATACTTGCGATCAGTGTGGAAAGAAGCATCTAGGAGAATGTTGGAAGAAGATAGGAGGATGTTTCAAATGTGGGTCAAACGACCACATGATTAAGGACTGTCCTTTGAGACAGGATGGGAATCGATCGGTAGCTCAGGGTGTTACTTAGGCTAGAAGAGGCGGACAGCAGCCCCAGCGAGGGCGTGGTCTGAATGGTAGAGGAAACGGTACTGGTAGAGGAGGGGGAGCACCGGGCTGAGGTGTTGGTAACACGGAGGCCAGGCAATCGGGCTTGGTTTATGCGGTTCGTCGGAGGGAGGACGGAGATGCGCCAGACGTCATAACCGATACGTTTCTTATATCTGGCAAACCTTATGTGGCTTTGATTGATGTGGGCTCGACCCATTCTTATATTGCACGTAGAGTAGTTGAAACTCTAGGGATAGCCTCTGAACTATCTAATGGGGAGATGACTGTAGTGAGCCTACTAGGTCAAACTGTAATAGTAAATAAGATATTTCGGAGTGTGCCTTTGGAGCTTCAGGGAGTAGTATTCCCCGCTAACTTAATGGAATTACCCTTCGGGGAATTTGATCTTATACTTGGCATGGATTGGCTAGTGGAGCATCGGGCTGTATTGAATTATGCAGTCAAGTGAATGGAGTTAAGGACTCCAGAGGAGGAGGTGATGGTTACGATAGGCGAGAGGAGGAACTACTTGTCTAACGTAGTTTCGGCATTAAAGGCGGATAAGATGGTTCGGAAGGGGTGTAAGGCATTTTTGGCCTTCATTAGTGCATTGGACGCAAAGGAATGGGGAGTTAGTGGAGTTAGAACTATAAGGGAGTTTGTGGATGTCTTTTGGAGGAATTACCTGGAATACCCCCGGACATGAAGGTGGAGTTGGAATTGACTTGCTGCCGGGTACAGCTCCTGTGTCAATTGCCCCATACAGAATGGCACCAAAAGAGTTGGTTGAGCTCAAGGCTCAAATCCAAGAATTGCTAGACCGTGGGTTTATTCGACCTAGTGTGTCTCCATGGGAAGCACCGGTCTTATATGTGAAGAAGGATGGAACTATGTGCATGTGCATAGATTATCGTTAGTTGAACAAGCTGACCATCAAGAATAAGTATCCTTTGCCAAGGATTGACGACTTGTTCAATCAGCTTAAGGGGGCCGCGATTTTCTCAAAGATAGATCTGAGGTCCGGATATCATCAGCTTAAGGTGAAGGAAGTGGATATCCATAAGACGGCCTTCCGGACAAGGTATGGGCATTTTGAATTCATAGTAATGCCGTTCGGGTTAACGAACGCCCCAGTAGCGTTTGTGGACATGATGAACTGGGTCTTCCAACCCTATCTAGACCGGTTCGTTGTTGTGTTCATAGACGATATTTTGGTGTATCCCAAGTCTAAAGAGGAGCATGATGAGCATCTCCAGATAGTTTGCAAGTGTTGAGGGAGAAAAAACTCTACGCCAAATTCAGCAAGTGTGAATTTTGGCTTAAGGAGGTGACGTTTTTAGGTCATGTGGTATCTGCTGAAGGAATAAGGGTGGATCCTCAAAAGATTGAGGCAGTTCTGGATTGGAAACCCCCTAAGTCAGTGGCAGAAGTTTGGAGTTTATTAGGATTGGCAGTCTATTATAGACGGTTTGTGGAAGGGTTCTCGTCAATAGCCGCGCTTCTGACAAAGTTGTTAAGGAAGGAAGTGCCTTTCATATGGACTAATAAACAACAGGAGAGCTTTAAGAAGCTTAAGAAGGTCTTGATCGAAGCCCCAGTTTTGATTCAGCCAGAGGTAGGAAAGGATTTTGTAGTGTACTGTGATGCTTCCCATACAGGATTGGGAGGTGTCCTTATACAAGATGGTAAAGTAGTCGCTTATGCGTCTCGACAACTAAGGCCACACGAGGTTAACTACCCGACGCACGACTTGGAATTAGCGGCAGTGGTCTTTACCCTTAAGGTATGGAGGCATTATCTTTATGGGGAAAAGTCAGTGATCTACACAGACCACAAGAGCCTTAAGTATCTACTGACTCAGAAAGAGCTGAATCTGAGACAGTGAAGGTGGGTGGAACTATTGAAGGACTATGATTGCTCTATAGAGTATTACCCGGGCAAGGTGAATGTGGTAGCAGATGCCCTAAGTCAAAAGGTTGTGTCGGATCTGAGGGCGATGTTCGCACATCTGAGCTTGTATGACGATGGAAGTTTGCTGGCAAAATTGCAAGTTAAACCGACATGGTTGAATGAGGTGAAGGAAAGGCAGTTAATGGATGAAGATCTAAGTGCTAAGTTACGGCAAGTACAGAATAGAGAATTAGAAGATTATGGCGTTAATGACGAAGGAGTATTGTGCTTCAAAGGTAAGATCTGTATGCCGAAGGACGAGGAGCTTAGGCAAAGAATTCTTCGGGAATCGTATAGTAGCCCTTATACTATGCATCCCGGAGGTAGTAAAATGTATAGAGACCTAAGAGAATAGTTTTGGTGGCCTGGTCTAAAGAGGGAAGTTACAGAATTTGTCGGCAAATGCTTAACGTGTCAGCAAGTTAAGGCTGAACACCAAGTTTCGTCAGGGTTGCTTCAGCCAATACAAATTCTGCAGTGGAAGTGGGAGAGAATCACCATGGACTTCGTTAGTGGGCTTCCCCTTACGCCTACTAAGAAGGACTCGGTATGGGTGATAGTGGATCGACTGACAAAGTCAGCGCACTTTATTCCTGTGTGGGTTTACTACTCCCTACAGAAGTTAGCAAGGTTGTATGTAGCGGAGATTGTGAGGTTGCATGGAGTGCCGATGTCAATTATCTCAGATAGGGATTCGAGGTTCACGTCTCGATTTTGAAAAGCTTTACATCAGGCTTTAGGCACTAGATTGGATTTCAGTACTGCTTTTCATCCACAGTCGGACGGCCAGTCTGAACAGGTGATCCAAGTGCTAGAGGATATCTTTGAGAGTCGTGTAATAGACTTTAGAGGAAGTTGGGAAGAATATTTGCCCTAGCGAAATTTGCATACAATAACAGCTATCAGGCAAGTATTCAGATGGCATCGTATGAAGCATTGTATGGTCGGAAGTGTCGGACTCCTACATGTTGGACGGAATTGGGAGAACGTCAGATTTTGGGGCCAAAATTGTGGCAGAATCTGAGGAGAAGGTTAGTGTAATTCGAGCTCGATTAAAGGAGGCATCGATGGCGAAGTCATCGCAGATCTTAAATGAAAGGAAATAGAGTTTGATGTGGGAGATCAAGTGTTCCTTAAAGTTTTGCCTTGGAAGAAGGTGCTGAGATTTGGTCGAAAAGGGAAGCTGAGTCCAAGGTTTATAGGGCCTTATCGAGTAATGAAGCGAGTTGGACCAGTGGCATACCAGTTGGAGTTGCCACCAGAATTGAAGCAGATGCACGACGTACTTCATGTCTCCATGCTACGTCGATATCGATCAGATCCATCTCATGTAGTTCTGGTTGAAGAGGTGGAGCTGAGACCAGATCTGTCTTATGAGGAAGAGCCAATTCAGATTTCGAGCGAGATGTGAAAGTGCTACTGAAGGAAATCGGTCCCTTTGGTCAAGGTGTTGTGGTGAAATCATGGATCGGAGGAAGCTTAGTGGGAACGGAAGAGGCAATCGACGATCATACCCCACCTATTCTAGCTGTAATTTCGAGGACAAAATTATTTTAAGGGGTAGAAGCGTAACATCTGGAATATGGCTTATGCATTTTGCTTAATAATATGAAATAGCATGCTTATGTGTGTTGTGGATGTGCATTATGAATTTTGTGAATCTTAGTACGTATACAAATGCCTTAGAAAGTATTAGATTCTAAATCTAAAAGAGGAAGCTAAGCAGGAAGGCCTTAAAAGAAATATTAGAGGAAATGTGACATGAAATTGGGCTTGGAAAAGTGGCTTGGAGGAACCACTTAAAGCCTCTGGAAATGACGCCATGGGCTATGAGGAAGGACCTACGTTCGAGTCGCATGGGAAGCAAATAAAAGAATTTTATTTTGCTACAAGGAGTAGAGAGGTGGACGGCACTAAGGAACTCAAGGAAGGAGTTTAATCCTTTTTAAAATTCGGCTAGATAAGGGATAATTGGTGGATTAATTTTATTAATTGGAAAAGGTGATAAGAGATAAATGATAACTTATTTTTATTAAATTTAAGAGAAGAGATAAAGAGAAAAACAAGGAATTAGATAGTGCTGGCCGAATAAGGGGGTTCTTTTGATAGTATTTTCGGCCAAGGAAGAGTAAAGCCATTCTCTATTCTTTTCTTTCTTCTCTCTGCCAAATTCTCTCTGCCAATTATTCTCTTTTCCTTTTTGATTCTCCAAAAGCTGAACCTTCAACATCAACTTACTCTTCTTCTTTTGCAAATTCAATCAAAGCCGAACCCTCAAGGTAACCATTAGTCGATTTCTTCATAGCTTCAAAAGCCGAATCTTGTTGATCACACTTAATCTATAGCCGAATCTCTGTGGGTTCAACAAGGGGCAGTCGACTTCTGTATTAAGGGCAAGAAGTAGTTATCATTTGATTTCCATTCTTTTCTTTAGACTTACAGAAAACAAGGTACTAATCTCCTTAATGTGCTTTTAGAATCTTCAAAGGATCTTTGGGGATTGGTTTGCTGTTGTCGACTTAGAGAAGAATCTTTCGGGATTTCAAGTTTTAAGGTAAGCTATAAGGTGATATTGACCATAGGCCATTAGTATGTGATTTAAAGTTGGACTTAAATCTAACCTATGACTATAGGTATTTCGACATCTCCTTGGTTAGGTGGATAATTTGGGATTTAGGCGCAAGGTAAGTGGGTCTATGAATTCGGCCAAGGCCAGTTTTGGTAATTAGATCTATTTCTAAAAGCCGAAACTAACTAGTTCAATGGTTAAGGGTATAGTCGATTG
This sequence comes from Gossypium rotundifolium, assembly GCA_025506655.1. Lineage (NCBI taxonomy): Eukaryota > Viridiplantae > Streptophyta > Magnoliopsida > Malvales > Malvaceae > Gossypium > Gossypium rotundifolium. Next base: position 153,181,772 of record CP106732.1, on the reverse strand, counting down.
CAATAAAGAAGCATCATAAAGTTTTGGGATTTGTTTAAGAATCAAATCGGCACCAAGGTAAGTTTTAGGTTACAATAATCCTATTGGGATTTGGTTTTTATAATGAATGGCTTTTACTAATATGATTGAAATTTGGTAGAATATAGGCATTAAAGTTCTAAAGCAATATATTGGATTTTCGGGATTTGGAGTGAATTGCTAAGTAAATCATGTGTGTACCCCCCACACTAAACTTCAATTAATTTATGATGATGTGTTAATATATGTGTTAATAAAAATATGTGTAAAGTGGCTAAGAGTACCATGCAATGGTACGAGCGAGATACTCAGGTATGTTTACCCACTCCTACTATAAGTAGGTTATGGTCTATTATGGCACATATGCTAATAGTGATAAGAATGTGAAATGAAACATGTTATTGCATGATATATTTGACATGGGGCATATGGGTGATATGTAAAGGGGAAGTGAATTGGTGGTTTAATACCCCAATATCTGAATGTGGTGACTTATGTCACAATATCTGAATGTGGTGACTTATGTCACAATATATGAATGTGGTGACTTATGTCACAATATATGAATGTGGTAACTTATGTCACAAAATAATCTGGTGGCTATGCCACGAATTTTATAAGGGCGATGAGCACGTCGACTTCAGCGACTGCCTTCGATGGTGTGTAGCAGATGGAGGGTTGACTTAGTAGTCCCCACGGTGTGATGGTTGGTACGGGTGATGTTTAGCGGATGGATATCTAGGCTTGGGTTGGGATTGCAACATAATTATATATGTTATTATGTATGATTTGACATGCCTGAATTTAATTGAGTTTAGTATTGGTTGTACACATTGAGTCTGTTTGACTCACCCCTTGTGGGACTATTTTTTTCAGGTGACACTCAGTAATGGACCGGATCGGCAGGAGCTCGATGGTGGCCATGCAAAGCTCGAGGCGCTTTATTTTATTAGTTTTCTTTCTATATTTAAGTTTGAATTATTTGGGTTTATTTGATGTAATAAGGCCTTGATATTAAAATGTTATGCATGTTTTTAAATTACTTAGTATGATCCGATTATTAACAAATTAGAGTTAAAAATAAATTTTTCTTAAGTGATGATATTAAATGTTTTAACACCTAATCGACATGGGTTTTAAAATTCGAGCCCAACCCAAATCAACTGTTTTCAAAAACACGCAAGTTTTAGCAAAGTTTTCAAATTAGATTCGAATGGATTTTTCTTAGAAGCATGCCAGATCCAGTCAGGGCTTGTGGGCCGGGTTTGAAGTGTTTCATATGCCAATGTTACAAGGTCGAAGTCATTAAATTCATAAAAAAAAAACAAAAAAAATAAAGAAAAAAGATCAAATGCTATAAAGGATCGCATTTAAATAACTGTACAAAGTCAAAGTCTACAGTTTGTCCAAAGATCAGGCAGCATATCACAATGCAACAAAAGTTGCCAAAAAAAAAAAAGAAGAAGAAATGAAAGGTGGCTAAGACTTGTAAAGATTGGCATAAGAAGCTATCACTACTCTCTATGATTATCAAACGTTGGCTAGGACCTTTGTTGGGGCAACACATTTCTCATCGGAATAGAAACAGTTTTGCCAATTGAATCTAATTGAAGAAAAGGTTAAAAGCTATTCGTCACAGCCAGATGATGCGAGCTTACATTAAAGAAGTTCATCTTAGGGGATTCCACGAAGGAACCTGATGTTGAAAAGAACCTTTGTTCTATAAAACGATTTTAGAGGAAAGCATATGTCAAAATGGGAAGGTCTTATGTAAAGCCTGTTCTAGAGGAGCATTGATATTGATTGAGATGGATGGTGAAAACTTGCCCAATCTAGTGAATTAAGGTTTAGTCAATAAGGATTTTACCTAAAAGGAAAAGGGTCAAGGTGAAAACCCGCAAAGGGCGCCTTGAGTCCCAAAAAAAAGGAAAAGGAGAGGCCAAGGCGAAAACCCGCAAAGGGCACTTTGAGACCAAAGGGGCTTTGAGTTGAAAACCCGAAAAGGGCGGCTCAAATTTTGAATAAAAGTGGGGCATACAGTAGTCTTGCTACGTCTAAATTAGCAATGGGGAAGTATGTTATGCCTTGGGGCATCGACAAAGTACTCTGGATCCCCTAAACACATATTGAGTTTAAAATGGTCCTCAAGAAGTTGGAACAAAGAAGCTCAGGCTGCGATATCTAGGGCACCTAGCTTCTATCCTACCCATTTTTGAATTCCTTATCTTTGATTGCTTTATTCTTTTTGAGATACACCCAAATCAATTTTCTTTTATTACCTGGGTTATCTTTGATTAAATTATTTTTTCGAGCTATGCTCTTGACTAATTTCTTTCTCATCCATTTTTGTGTTCTTTTTCAAGCATTTATATTGAAATAACGATTAATGTACTAATAATACTTTCATAAAAGGAGTTTCGCATATTGATCGCTGCAAAATAGTCTAGTTTTAAAATTTATAAAGGATAATCAAACCTGTAGACTAACTATGACAACGATAGAGGCAAGTGCACCTGTCGAATAGTATAGCTTTGGCAAGAATATCTTATCGAACACAAGGAACCTAAAAGTACTACTACTCACTTTCTTCCTATTATTTAGCCTTAAATATGGAGTGATTAATTAACTTATCTAAGACTAATGAAATACTTAAACTAAATGCAAAGACAAAAGAATAAACTGGGAAAAGACTTTGGGAAACTTAGTTGATAAAAACAATACCCTCGGGAAGAATCCACCTATGACTTCACTTATTATCTAACTTTTAATTCATATGATTTCTTTTACTTAGCTTGATCCGTGAGACTCCCTAACCTATATTAAACCTTCTCTCGAAGCGAATAACGTCTAACCTTAGGTTAATTAGTGGAACTCTCATTCTCTTATAATAACCCCCTAAAGAAGCAGTAAATCGATCAATGGACTCCCATATTAGGTTTCACCCTAATTTGGGAAAAACTCGTAACCCTATCTCTAGGCGTCCGATCAACTCCGCTTAATTATGCTAGAACTACTCTTAGGCAGGGTCTATTCCTCCTCCACCTAAGCACATCAGATTAAATTGAGCAACATAATTAAGAACAAACTAAGTATTTATCATATAAACCGAAAGAATTAAATAACAAAATCCATCATAGGTTTCATCCCCTTCAAGTATCTTGTAACACCCCAAACCCGGCCCATGCGTCAGGACCGGATCTGATATGCTACGGGTTGAATCTTGAAAACTTTACTCCGATGGGTTTTGGAAAAACTTAATTTGTTATAGCCGAATAATTTATTAAAAGTGAAATTTTGAAAATAACTTTAAACCTTTGCGTGGGTCATGTTTGAAAAGCCCATTTGTCATTTTACTTTACAATTAAGACTTTAGAAAAAAAAACATAAGTTTATTAAAATCTAACAAAGAGAAATAATATAAAACCCTAAATGATGGAGGCCTTATTACAAGAAAATATCCCAAAAATTAAACCTTAAAAAAAAACTGAAAGTAGTCTATGAAGATAAAAGACTTGATGGCCCCTCGAGTCCGCCTCGGCTCCCATGTCCACGAATCACTGCTCATCTGAAAAGTGGGAAAAACAAAAGGGTGAGTCACAAAGACTCAGTGTGCAAATCCCAAAATCACATAAAAGCCTTGGGCCCACAAACACATTATGGGCCTTGGCCCATACACAAAGGCAATAGAATATTTCATGCAATATGGCCCGTCCCAAAACCTAAGAGTCCATCCTCTACACACCCCCGTGCCAACCATCACACCGTGGGGATTTCTACAATCAACCCTCCATCCGCTACACACCATATCGATCACTATGTGACCTATGTGGCAAAGCCACCGATCGCTATGCGACCTCATTAATACATTATAGTATTCGTCATCATAAAGACCGATCACTATGTGACCCATGTGGCAAAGCCACCGATCGCCTCGCGACCTGCTCCCTTTTTGTAATCAAACCATCAATCCCATCTCATGCATACATACATACAAGAATTAAAATATTAAGCCATCTAAACAGATCTCATACTTTCACATGCTTCGATACACATAGAAAAGTTTCTATGATTACGTACTTGGCATCTCTTGCCTACCCCTTCTGGGTAATACGACTGTTCATACAGCCTCTCTTTCTAGCTTTTGGCCCATAACATACACATATATTACAACAATACTTATGTGTTAATGATCTACACACAATCACGCTAATCAACCCCTGAGGGTATAACGATAATTTTACCTACCGAGGGTATTTTAGTAATTTACCTACCAAGGCTAATTCGATAATTTCACAAAGTAGGGGTATTTCGGTAATTTTACAAACCAAGGGTATTTTGGTAATTTTACAAACCAAGGGTATTTCGGTAATTTTACAAACCATGGGTATTTTTTTCATTTCACTACCCAGGGGTATTTTGATAATTTTACAAACCAAGGGTATTTCAGTAATTTTGCAAACCAGGGGTATTTTGATAATTTTATAAACCAGGGGTAATAAGGGTATCTTAGTAATTTTATAAAACAGGGGTATTTTGGTACTTTCGCAAAATAAGGGTATTTTAGTAATTTTGTAATTCGAGGGTATTTTGGTAATTTTGCAAATTAAAGGGTATTTCGGTCCCTTTCGGGTTTTAGCTATGAACTTTGGCCCATCAACAAGTCCTCGCGGCTAAAGTGAACAGACACTACGCACTAGGTAGGATTCCAGAAAAGAGGAGGTGGGCCACTAGGGCCGCTTAAGTACCAAGCTCTCCCTAGATCCAATCCTAGACATGCGTATGCCCATTGCCACACCCTAACCCATCGACTTGTTCACAGACATGTTTAATTAGAGAAATTAAGTCTTATAGAATTTAAGAGTTGTTCAAACTAGGCCTAAGGTCCATAAACCCTAACATACATGTCTACGTCTACATAAGCCCATCAAGCCCAAATCACTCCCTTACGGCCCATTAGGCCCAAAACAAATCCAATTCATGTATCATGCATGGCTAATTCAATTCGTATAACCAACCAAACCATTTCATCAATCTTAGCCTCAGGGCCCACCGGGCCCATTTAGCCACTTTCGGCTTTTTCGGCATTGTCGATATCGTGTGTGTAGTGTTTATACACACACAGTTCTTTGCGATGTGCTATCCTATCCTTAGCCTTGATCCTACAACAAACCAACCTTCAATCAACCACTCATACTTAATCAAAATATTTACTCAAAAGCCAAAACCTTCAGTAACCTTTGGTGTGCCATCGGGTTCTAATAGCCTTTCCTTAGCTACTAATCTCAAGTTTTCCCTAGATCGCACTTACGTACACCATCAAAATTCGGTGACTTGTAATCCACACAAGTCATCCACACATTCAGCCATTCACTTCAACCATAATCGAGTTGAGTATACTTACCCTTTCTAATGATCATACCACGCTTGCGATCTCCGAACCTTACCATTATTAATACAAGATCAACGATAATTAAAAATTACATCGCCCATCAGCTTTTAACAAAACATACTAAGGGGAGTTAACAGAATGCTTACCGAATCCAACCTTAGATCTTGCGGCCTAGATAACTACCGCACAAGATTCGGCTTTTAACCTTGATTGAAAGTGGAACACAATCGGTTTGTGATGGAGGAAACAACAAGGGTTTGGCAAAAATAGGAATTTTGACAAGAGAAGATGTTGGCAATTCGGCAATAGAGGGGTTTGGCTAAGAGAGAATTCGACAAAAAGAAATTCAGCTTTAGGAGATTTCGGCTTTCAAAGAAAGAAGAAGAACACAACTCTAATGGGAATTTTAGCAAAAAGAATGATGGGTTTTATTTTGGCAAATGAAAGAATTCGGCTGAGGGGGAGAATAGGAAGAAATAATAGAACCCAACGAACCTTTCAATGAATTCGGTAAAGAAAAGAAAGACTAACCTATTTGCAAAACTCTCCAAATGCCGAAAGCCACAATGAAAATTCGTAATACCCCCTAAAAGACCCAAAAATGGCACTCATCTACCCTCCTAAGCTGAATTTATACACTCTCCACTTCCCAAAATGGCACCAACTCTTCACACTTCTTAGCTCCTAACTTTTCTCCCTAATAACACCTTAATCTTATCCGAAATCTCCTCCACATCCATCAGTCCTGCTTACTACAAACTCTCCACGACAAGAGTACAAAACAAACACAACTCTTACCGTCTACCCATGCAAAATAAAACACTCCAAAATACACTCCTCCTGCTCGAACCTTGGACCTCTTCAGATTTTACACACGCCACCTCATTGCCCCTATATAACGCCACTTGCCACTAGACCACAAGCCCATTTGTGTCCTATTTTCATTTAATCAACTTAAGAGGTCTCACGCCTGAGACTAGGGTCTACTAAGCAAGAAAAATAAATTTTTCCCTATGGTCTGCCCTATCTCTAAGGCTTTAAATAATCCTGAAAATACCTTAATACTATTATTATAAGTGCTACACATTTCCCAAAAATTTTAAACGCTCCTATTCCCAAGGCCCATTGGGCCTAATTCTTCTGGGCCCAAATTCTGGGTGTTACATATCTGAAGGATCTAGTTCATAATAAAATAAGAAAACATCTCAAGAGAAAAGATAAAACAAAACATAAGAAATCCCTAAAACCCGTGAAGGAATTGAAGGAGAGCTCCTCCGTCTTGAGTAAAATTCCGACTCTTCGAGATGGATCAACTGGCTATCTTCGAGTAATTCCTTAAATGAGTAAAGCTCTGGTAGAAAACTCTGCTAAAACCTGCCGCCCTTGAATTGCTGCATTGGATTGTTTATATAGACGTTTGGGATGCTTTACTTGGCTCCTAAGTACTCGTAATTCAAGTGAAATTCATCCTAAGTGTTTGAGTGGACTTAGGATTGCGTTTCTTAGGCTCCAAGCATCTAATTCCGAGTGAAATTGCTCTTTCCCGCGGCAGGGGCACGGCCTTGACATTTTCGTGTAAATCATGGTCCAGCCCGTGTCTCCATTCTGTCGATTTAGGCACGGCTTTGACACGCCCATGCAATATCTGGTAGAGTAGTGCTTGGTCATCCGCTAAGGGGCACGCAGTAGTGTACATCGGGTCGAGTCGTGTTGGGCTTTTTTTGGATGAGGCACGGTCGTGTAAATGAGGGTGTGACCGTGTGCAATCTAAATATTGGGGCACGACCGTGTGGCATGAAGTCTTGGCCATGCCGACTTCTTGGTTTGGCCCACTTTGGCCCGTTTTAAACCCGTTTTGCGTCCTTTTTATCCTTGGGTGCTTTCCTGAGTATAAGACATGAAAAGAAAGGATTAAGAGCACCTTTTTACATAAATTAAGGATAAATTCATCCAAAAGCATACTAAATGTGGGATTAAAATATGTTACTTTTACGGTTTATCAAATACCCCCACACTTAAGCTTTTGCTTGTCCTCAAGCAAAATTTTAAATTTACAATTAAAACGAACTTTCCAAAATTCATATTTCCCATTGACAATGCCTCATCATAATTCATAGATAATTTATACATGGATCATTTAGCTCAAAGTGCCCTAAAGATTCGAACGAGATAAGTCATAATTTTGTAGCATGAAAACATAGGTGTCTCCCCTTATTTAAATAATTACCTTTGATTCAAAACCGACAAGGATTTACATCCTCACTAAAGATTCACTCAAAGCACTCAAAGTGTTTAAGGATCAAGAAAAAGCACTCAAAAGTCAAACCTGAAAAGTTAATCCCATAGGCTTGCCTGAAAATCAAATCTCCACCACTGTATATAAGATGATAAACAGATCAAAAGGTCTTTATTAGGGTTGTAACAGGGCTTGGCTTAAAAGGTGTGGATAAAGGTTGAATTAGGGGGTTAAAATCGAGATTGAATTGACTAATTACCTATTTTAAAAATAATGAACTAAATATGAATATTTACATCGAATGAAAAGTAATAATACCACTATTGATAATTACTCTATAATAAAGAGTATTTTCTTCACTTTAAAATTTGATAGTACTTTAATCGAGCTTTTCTTCAACAATTGGAGTTTAATTGCTCTAAGCTCTTTTATACTACTAATATTGAATAAACTTGGATTTTTTTAAGAACAAACTAAGAAAAACTTAATAGAAGGAACTTTGATAATTGAAATAACCTAATTTGGCAATTGGTCAAGTCAATTCTCGATAGAGGGTAGTCAAAAGAATGTTGATAACAAATACAAAGGATTTTGGGTTAATATTAGTGGGTGAGTCAATAAAAGGTTGTTAGGATTCAACGGGTTCACTAGGAGTTATTTATGTAGGTAGGCTTTTTAGTGGAGTGAGCAGGTTAAAACCTATGTGCCTTTATCATCTCAATATATCAAATCATTATTGTGGTCTCGACATGCATAAGCGAGGCAAGTTCTAGAATAACAGTTCAAAGTTGACACACTCATAATCAATAAAAGTGAGCATGAAAAATAATATATGCTCTATAAGGCTCAATATCTCACGAAATTATGGGTGTTTTTTGACATCAATCCTATAGATTTCAAATTTCAAAGTAATACTCAGATTTAGTTCAACAACCTATCAATTTTATTTTGAAAAATAGACTTATCATATTTGATTCTCTAGTATTCTTCAAATTTAATCATCAATGCACAATTAACTATGACTTACTCTAAAACATATCAATAAAAATCATAAATCATTAGAAATTTCATCCTAATTAATAGTATGAGAATAATACTTAAGATCAAGACTAAATTCAGGATTTGAGAATAAAACAAAAAGTTGGACACTTTTACTCCCCTACACTTAAGATGTACATTGCCCTCAATGTACAAAGTTAGATAATGAAATTTATGTGCCAAATCAAAAAGACAAGTGGGGAAAGTAATACTCCCTGAAATCTGAATGATCCCTGGCGTCTTTGGTGGCGGTGATGGTGTTTTCTATGGGCCTGGTGGAGTGGCTACTGAGAAGAAATTTACTAGATGAAGAAATTGGGTAGCCTGTGAAGATATAGCCAAGAGATTTAGAGAAATAACAATAATATACTAATAATAAATTTAAAGATTAAGGAAATAAAAAGAAGGAGACTAAGAAGAAAACTGAAATTGAAAGAAAAGACTAATGGACTAAGGAGTCCTTATTGTTGGATGGTTTGTGAAGTGGGTGTGACCTCGAAAGCTATGGTGTGTGATTCCCTAGTAGCCTTTAGAACCTAAAACCAAGAAACAAAAAGGTTTTCGAGACCCTTGGCGTGTCAATTAAGTGAAGCTGCCGGCATGAACTCATGTTGGGGTCTCCTTTAAGGAGATGATGCTTACGTTTCTTCGGCATGATCTTTGTGTTGCTCAAGTGTCATGGATCTTTTCTATGAATAGGAAGAAAAATATGAAAGAAAAGAGAAAGAAGGAATAAGAAAGAAGATGGGACAAAGAGGACGGGCTGTGGGGATTTAAATAAGATTTCAAATCTGGCACGCTCCCATGCCCGTGTACCGAGGGTGGTCGATTCACACGACCGTATTGCACGGCCGTGTTGTGGGGTGTGTTGTCCTTCCATGTCCGTTTTGTTGGTTTGCACGCCCGTTCCTAAAAAGCTAGTATAGGAGCACAATTGGAATGCACGGGCGTGGTCTGCTTGTGCTAAATAAGTCAGTATCTTAGCACGGCTATGAGGTATGGCCGTGCTATTTTTGTCGGTGCCCGTGTTGTGGGTGGTTAGACTGATTTGCACGGCCTTGCTCCTGTCAGTGTGGTGGTTCCGGCGGTCTACACGGCCACGGACACGGCCATGTGTAAGGCCGTATGGCCTGAAAATCTGCACTTTTATGTTAGTTTTCAATGAAATAATTAGGACAGAAAGATGGAAAGAAAAGAAACTGAAAATAAAAATTGTTAGTGTTCGGGTTGCCTTTCGAAAAGCGCTCGTTTATAGTCTTAAGCTAGACTGTCCTTGTGTTGAAGATTTCAAGGAGGTTTAAAGGTTTGAATATCTTTCCTCATGCCTGTAGTTCTTCTTTCATGAAAAAATTGGGGTCAAGAAGTGTTTATCTTGGAATTTCTGAACATTGGATTGCTTACATCGACTGTGTTGTGGGGGAAGATTTCGTGTACCTCATTTTTTTTATTTTAAAGTGATTCGATGTCCCTATGAGTCATTACGGCGGTCCTCCGACTTTACTTCGTGTGGATCCGTCTTTGCTTGTGTCTTCGCTCTTCTAATTTATCGACCTTAAGTGTCGTGATTCTTACGTGTCGACTAAGATGCTATGGTTTGACTTCGATTTGGTGTCTGTGGTGTTTCACGCAATGAAGGTTGAATAATTTGATTATCGACTAGAGTAATTTTCGTACATTTATCATTCATGGCTCTAGCTGAGTTGAGAGCTTGAAGATTTATTGATTCATCTCCCACACGAAGTATGAGTTCTCCTGTGGCAACATCAATCTTAGTTCTAGCAGTTTCTAGAAAAGGCCTTCCTAAAATCAAGGGAATTGAATTATCCTCATCCATGTCAAAAACAACAAAGTCTACTAAGAAAACAAATTTATCGATTTTGACTAAAACATCTTCAATAATGCCCCTAGGGATTCTAATAGTTTTATCAGCTAGTTGAATACTCATCCTAGTTTGTTTGGGCTTCCCTAGACCTAGTCGTTTAAGCGATTGCATAAGGCATAACATTTATACTTGCCCTAAATCAGCTAATGCATTATCAATAGTCAAACTACCAATTAAGCATGGAATCGTAAAACTCCACGGATCTTTTAGTTTTGTGGTAGCTTGTTACGTAGCATTCTTTGAGCATGTTGCGTTTAATTCCACATGGTGCTTTTCATCTATTTTGCGTTTGTTAGTCAAGAGCTTGCTTAAGAATTTCCTTGCATCGGACATCGAAAAAGAGCTTCAAGAAGAGGTAAGTTAATATGTAATTTCTTCAAGAGTTTTAGAAACTTACCGAATTGTTCCTCTGAATCATCTTTTTCAATGCTTGGGATAAGGTATCTGAGGTTGGTATTCTTTGATTCTGGGTTTTGGCTTTTCTTGAGCTACCTCGGTCTTATCCTTCTTTTCTTGCTCGATGTGGGTCTATCTACTTCTGTACCCTCTTGAGTTGTAATGGCTTGGATTTGCTCTTTTGGGTTTATTTCTATGTTGCTTGGTAGACGTCCTTGTTGGCGTTCAGAAATTAGCTTTGTGAGGTGTCCCACTGACCTAGTAAGTTCTCCAACTTGATTCTCGAGGCCTTTCATCGACTTCTGTTGTTCATCAAGGTTTGTATCAGTCTTTTGAAGATGAGATTTTGTGGCTACCATGAATTTTGTCAGCATCTCTTCAAGGCTTGATTTTTTTTCTGTGGGTAAGGCTGGTTTTGATAATTTAGAGGAGGTTTCTGCCTTTGAATTCCTTGATTTCCTTGTCCTCCCCACAAAAAATTTGGGTGGTTCCTCCAACCTGGGTTATAAGTATTACTATAAGGATTATTATTGGATCGAAATTATTACCTATATAGTTTGTGCGCTTTCGTTTTTTGCTCTGGTGGCGGGGTGGGTACTCAAAGCATTCGCCACATTCCGCTTGCTTCGCATTGCATTCTTGGATGTACTGCGAAGAACATAAATTATCAAGCTTTTTATTCATTAACTCCATTGTGTTGTGACATTGTCACTGCGTCTATGTTGAAAACTCCGACTGATTTTGTCGGCTTTGCCCTTGTGATTTTCCATTGATAAGTGTTCAATGACATCTCTTCAATAAAATTGTAGGCTGCTTCAGGAGTTTTGTTGTTCTTCTCTTTGGTAGTCTAGAGCTCGTCTAGTTTCTCTGCGATTTCTACGAGCGGTAGCTTCAATATCACCGTCGTATTCTAATGGTCATCTAGGGTTTCTTCTAGTCATAAACTAGAGGTACCTTGCAAGTTTAATAAAGAAAGAGGATTAGTAAAATTAGAAATTTAATAAAAATAAAAATTAGAAATAATGGCTAAAGTAATAAAAATAGAGCTTTAAGTAATATTTTAGAATTCTTAACAGCGGCGCCAAAAACTTGATCATTTGCAAAAGCAGTCTAGTTTTAAAATTTATAAAGGATAATCAAATCTGTAGACTAACTATGACAATGATAGAGGCAAGTGCACTTGTCGAACAGTAGTATAGCTTTGGCAAGAATATCTTATCGAACCCAAGGAACCTAAAAGTACTACTACTCACTTTCTTCCTATTATTTAGCCTTAAATATGGAGTGATTAATTAACTTATACGAGACTAATGAAATACTTAAACTAAATGCAAAGACAAAAGAATAAAGCGGGAAAAGACTTTGGAAAACTCGGTTGATAAAAGCGATACCTCGGGAAGAATCCACCTATGACTTCACTTATTATCTAACTTTCAATTCATATGATTTCTTTTACTTAGCTTGATCCGTGAGACTCCCTAACCTATATTAAACCTTCTCTTGAAGCGAATAACGTCTAACCTTAGGTTAATTAGTGGAACTCTCGTTCTCTTATAATAACCCCCTAAGGAAGCAGTAAATCAATCAATGGACTCCCATATTAGGTTTCACCTAATCCGCAAAATCTCGTAACCCTATCTCTAGGCGCCCGATCAACTCTGCTTAATTATGCTATATCTACTCTTAGGCAGGGTCTATTCCTCCTCTACCTAAGCATATCAGATTAAATTGAGCAACATAATTAAGAACAAACTAAGTATTTATCATATAAACCGAAAGAATTAAATAACAAAATCCATTATAGGTTTTATCCCCTTCAGGTATCTGAATGATCTAGTTCATAATAAAATAAGAAAACATCTCAAGAGAAAAGATAAAACAAAACATAAGAAATCCCTAAAACCCCCTGAAGGAATTGAAGGAGAGATCCTCCGTCTTGAGTAGAATTTTGACTCTTCGAGATGGATCAACTGGCTATCTTCGAGTAATTCCCTAAATGAGTAAAGCTCTGGCAGAAAACTCTGCTAAAACCTGCCGCCCTTGAATTGCTGCATTGGATTGTTTATATAGACGTTTGGGATGTTTTACTTGGCTCCTAAATACTTGTAATTCAAGTGAAATTCGTCCTAAGTGTTTGAGTGGACTTAGGATTGCGTTTCTTGGGCTCCAAGCATCCAATTCCTAGTGAATTTGCTCTTTCCCGCGGCAGGGACACGGCCTTGACATGCCTGTGTAAATCGTGGTCCAGTCCGTGTCTCCATTCTGTCGATTTAGGCACGGCTTTGACACGCCCATGCAATATCTGGGCAGAGGCCGTGCTTCGGGTCTGCCAATTGAGGCACGGCCGTGTACATCAGGGTCAGCCCGTGTTGGGCTTTTTGTCGATGAGGCACGGTCATGTAAATCAGGGTGTAACCGTGTGTAATCTAAATATTGGGGCACGGCCATGTGGCATGAAGTCCAGGCCGTGCCGACTTCTTGGGTTGGCCCACTTTGGTCCGTTTTAAACCCGTTTTCGTCCTTTTATCCTTGGGTGCTTTCACGAGTATAAGACATGAAAAGAAAGGATTAAGAGCGCCTTTTACATAAATTAAGGATAAATTCATCCAAAAGCATACTAAATGTGGGATTAAAATATGTTTCTTTTACGGTTTATCACATATTACTCTATAAGCTTCTAAATAATATGAGGAATCTAAAACATGACTAATGTTCAGAACTCGCCAAGCCTAAGGGCTGGAAACATTGGAAATCAATTATCTCTTCGGATTCTTATTGGATAAGACAATTCTGTGGGTGATACCATATTGGCAAATGACGAACAAGGTCAAGCCAAGTATAAAAGGGGATAATTGTCGAAAGACCCTGCATTCATGGGAATGGTGGAAAATAATACAAGTTCTATACCTCTGAGTGGTAATAGATTGGATGGAAGAAGCCAAATGTTATTACAAGTAGGAGGCACAAACTTCATGTCCCAAAGTTCGAGTGGAGTGGACTCAGAATTACCACGGGGCAAAATAATTGAGCAAAAATGATACTTCAAGGGGACGAAGATGAAACCTTGACGGATAAATGATGATAACACCTTGAGCGGGAACCATACTCATATCATTTTTACATATCATAGCATGTCTAATTAGGATCATTTGATGCATTAGACAAAAGCATATATCCATTCTACAGGTTATGTCCTCTAAAGGACAATGTAGTAAGATTGAAGATTCCAGTCTGACATCCTTGAGTTTGCAGTGGAGCAGATTGGAGACAGCAGATCTGGCAATTCCTAAGCTTGCAGGAAGCCGATCGAAGATATCAATATGGTAATCCCTGAGCCTACAGGGATCAGATTGAAATAGCAGATCTGACAATTCCTGAGTTTGCAGAAAGTAGATCAAAGACACCAGTCCTATCTCCCTGACCAGCAGTGGAATAGGTCAAAAATTGTAGATCTTGTCACCCTAAGCAGTAGGGAACCAAGATTGAAAGACAAATCTTGTCTCCCTATGCAGTAGTGGTGTAACATCCTAGATTAGGGGTTATGCATTTAATGCATAATTCAAGTGATAGTAGGCTTGGAGTGTGTTTGGATATATTTTAGGAGTTTTTGAGAACTTTAGGTGAAGGGGAAAGACTTTGGAAAATATTGGAATTTTAAGTGAAAAGGGGAAACTAGGTAAGGAGGCCTTAAAGGAAATTTTGTGGAGTTTAGGACATAAGAAATTAATTGGCAAAGTGGCTTGGGCGCTAAGGTGCAAGGGGCTTGAGGAGGGAAGAGGGTCGAGTCTTGAGGCGACATGGGAGTGTTTTATTTTTTTGTATTTTGCGGCAAGAAGGAAGTTGGGTGAAGACGGCTTTAAGGAAATATGAAGTGGTTTTGGACATAAAGAGTGCCTTGGTAAAGTGGTCGCAAGGCGCCACTTAAGGGCTGGAAATGACACCTTGGCGAGGAGGTTCGAACAACGTGGGCGTAGCGAGGAGGTGTTTTATTTTGCTTTTGGCGTTAAGACAAGGGGGAGCTAAGGAAGGAGCTCTTAAAAGGAATTGTAGGGAGTTTATGCCACAAAGGAGCTAGCAGTAAAGTGGCTGGTAGCGTGGGGTGTTTCCAGCAGGTCTCATGTTTGAAACCTGGGGGCAGCAAAATGGGTTTTATTTTTTTTCCTTGTGACAGGAGGAGTGGACGGCACATGGGACTTCCAATTGGATGAGAATTGAGCTTATTTTTCTCCTTTTAATTTTCGGCTAGATAAGATAAAGGTTGGATTTATTTTTGTTTATTTTTAATGGATGATAAGAAGATAATTATGGCCTTATTTTGTTTATTTTAGTTTATTAGGTGATAAGAGAATATATAGGAGTTTGATATGGGATAATGTGATGATTTATTTTATTTTATTTGTTAAGATAATAAAGGAGGAAAAAAATGTGGGTGCTGATAGGAAAAGATGAAGTGGCCGAATATGGGTCTCTTTGGGGTTGGTAAATTCGGCCATGAAGGGGGAGGGGTAGTAGCCGAATTCTTTATAAGGGGGAGTGATCATCTTTGACATCTCTTTTGCTTCTCTAATTTTCTTTGTGCCTAAAAACCATAGGAACTCAACTTGTTTTCTTTTTTTTGACAAATGCCGAAACCCCTCTACTATTGATCACCATTGCCGAATGCTCCTAATGAAACACCCCAAACCCGGCCCATAAGCCTAACTGGACTTGATATGTTCCTCGAGTAAAACTTTGATTAAATCTCGTATTGTTTATTAAGAAAATATGATGATTTCATATAAAACAGATTAATTTAATGATCGCGTAGAAATCGTATTGTTAAATAAATTTGTATCATCTTAAAACGTTATTTTTAAGAGAAACTTATAAACCAAATTTAATGAAAAACTTATTAGAATTGTAAAAACCATAGCAGTTTAGGTGTCAAAAACAGTTTAAGTTATTTTAAAAAAAAATAATCATTTGGGCCAAATTTTGTAAATATTGTTCGTGGCAGATTAAAAATCCAAAACGTAAAATTAAAATAGTTCATAGCGGCCTTATTACAAAATAACCAAACCCATAATAAATCCTAAGTAATAAAAATAAACTCAATAAGTATTATTGCAAGAAACTCCAAAATACTTTGTTGAGCTTTGGCCACCACGTAGTCCTCGCTAACCCGATCCATCGTGCTAAGAGTCACCTGAAAGATATCCCATAAAAGGGTGAGTCATAGACTCAATGTGTAACAAAAACACTAAAAGCCCAATTGATCATGGCCTTTAAGCCCATTTAATAACACATATAGCCATAAGCCCATTTAAGTCATATTTAGCCATAAGCCCATTTTTTTAGCAAATCAAATAAAATCATTTAGAAATCACATGGATATATATATAATGAAATGCAAACCCGAGCCCACCTAAATGTCCATCCGCTACACACCACCCGTACCTACCAATCACACCGTGGGGATTACTAAATCGACCCTCTATCCGCTACACACCATCGAAGGCGATTCTTTGCGATCAACATGCACATCGCCTTATAATTTTGTGGCATGGCCACCAGACAATTATGACTGTAGTCACCGGATTCAAAATATGTGACCGAAGTCACCAGATTCAAAATATATGTGACCGAGCTCACCAAATTCACATATGTGACCGAAGTCACCGGATAATGTGGTAAAAACCACCGGAACACTTCCCCTTTATCAACATCACCCATATGCCCATGCACATACATATTATTCGGATTTTATGCAATATACCCCAAAATCATAACAGAGTCATACTTATTTCATATTCATGCATATAACAATATTAACGAAATATTGGGGGTAAACATAACTGAATATTGTATACCATTGAATGGTACCCGCAACCATTATCAAACATATTTCATACAAATCACATTTATTTTAGATCTATGAGAATTTAGTATAATGTTACACACCTTATGGCGGTGAGAACGATACCTTCCGCTAAATCGACACCTAATTAATTATCACACTTGAATAGAATACGCTAATACTTATAATCTACACTATTGATGAAAGATCTAATTCCTTACCCTTGGAATCTCGAACAACTGTTATATGTGGTTTCTCTCCGACAGATGGATCAAAACCCGATGACAAACCACGAACGAAAAGTGGCTCGGGTGTACGCACGACTTCAAATAAACAATCTTCGATAGCAGAGGGTCCACAACCCGGTGGAAAATCTCGGATCCTCGATACAGCCTTCGTTTGAAGTTTGAGAGTATAACAGAGCCTCCCCTCTTCCAAACACTCCTTACCGCTCTTTTCGGACCTATTTTGTTAGCCCCGAAATCTTACATTTACGAAAAATAATCGATCGATTGAGTCTCCTATA
Organism: Gossypium rotundifolium; assembly: GCA_025506655.1. Classification (NCBI taxonomy): domain Eukaryota; kingdom Viridiplantae; phylum Streptophyta; class Magnoliopsida; order Malvales; family Malvaceae; genus Gossypium; species Gossypium rotundifolium. The sequence goes on along the minus strand of CP106732.1, from coordinate 153,164,451 downwards.
ATGAAATCGATTAGTAATCTATCTAAAAACGATATAATCAAATATGATAATCCTTACCTTGGATGATCCCGAATGATCTCTCCTAAAACGTTGGCTACCAAAAAGAATCCTTAAAATCCCCTTCAAAGATTCGGCCAAGGAGAAAATGAGAGAATTAGATTTCTAAAATCGGCTATACTAAAAGAAAATAAAGAGAACAATTGATAGAAAATCCTTACTCGAAATATGAAGATTGATTCACCCTTATTTGACTATTTGGAGATTCGGCCTTATTGATTTAGAAGAAGAAAAATGATGATTTCGGCTTGGACAAAAAGAGAAAAGAAAAGATAGTATTTTGGCTATGGTGCTTTCGATTTTTAATAAAAGAAAAGAAAGAATAAGATGAAGATGGAGGATGGTTCGGTTTTAACAAAAGAGAAGAAAAGAATGGTGGTTTTGGTTATGGTAGATGATGGTTTCGGTTGAGAGAAAGAAGAAGAAAGAGAAAGAGAGAAAATAAAAGATTGAAAGAAGAAGATGATGATGATGATTTTCAAAAGAAAAGAGGTGGGTTTAGAAGCTTATGTGCATTCGGCCATGAGGGAAAAAGTGAAGAAAGAGGTCTTTGAAACTTTGGTATTTTCGGTTACAAAGAGGAGAGAAAGATGATATGTTTTGGAGAAAAGAAACTAAAAAGACTACTCAAAACCAAAATGGTAAAATTTCAAATGACTAAAAGAGAAGAGAAAGGTTTATCTTTTTTTTTTTTTGTGTAATATGTATTTGGCTAAGAAACAAAGTTTGGAGAAAAGAAAAGATGCACAAATTGGTTAAAGTTTTGGCCAACTTTTACTCCTAATGCTAATGCAAAATTCGGCTAACACCTTGCCAACATGATCCCCCTTTTTCCTCCTTATTTCTTCCCCATCAATCCCTTAATTCCTATCACAAATAAACCAATCCCCCTTAGCCCCTTATGCCGTCTAGGTTCATGGTCAAATGACCATGAAAAAGCTTCAAGACATCATCCCTCTTCAAGCCCTTTGTCCCTTATCCTTCCATAACCTCATGATTCCATACCATAACTTCTAACTTGCCTTTTCCTATGGTCTACTATCCAAAATTAAAGAATGTCCATCCATTCTAGATAAGGCTTGGCCGACACTATAGGAAAGAAAGCAAAAAATTAAAATTCTTCCATTTGCTAGCTAGGGGATTCGAACCTCTCCCCTCAAGCATTCACCCATGCGCCAACACCACCTTGCCAAATGACTTATTATGCTTAAAACCTCATGCCAAATTTTCTTAAAGCCTATCTTGCTTAGCTCTATCTTAAGTCTTAAAAATTTAATATTTCTCTAAGGCATTCACTTACGTACTGAAGTTTCTAAAACTTCCAAAGTACACTCAATTACACATAGGCATGCAACAACATACAATTAAATTAAAAATGCATAGCCCCCAAATTCTGGATGTTACAGTTCTACCCCTTAAAATAATTTCGACCCCGAAATTACATGGCTAGAACAAGTGAGGGTATTGCTGTCGCATCACTTCCTCGGCTCCCATGAAGCTTCTTCTGATCCATGATTATGCCATAACACTTTGACGAGAGGAACTGATTTTCTCCGTAACACCTTTACATCCCGCTCCAGGATTTGAATTGGCTCCTCCTCATATGACAAATCTGGTCTTAATTCCACCTCCTCAAGCGGCACTACATGAGATGGATCCAGACCGATGTGGCGTAACATTGAAACATGGAACACATCGTGCATTTGCTTCAACTCTAAAGGCAATTCTAAGCGATATGCCATGTGTCCGACCCGCTTCAAAACCCGATAAGGTCCTATGAACCTGGGACTTAACTTTCCTTTGCGACCAAATCTCATCACCTTTTTCTAAGGTGAAACCTTTAGGAAAACTTGATCCCCCACATCAAACTCTATTTTTTTCTGCTTAAGATCTGCGTATGACTTTTGCCTGTCAGATGCTTCTTTTAATCGAGCCAGTTACCTTAACCTTTTCTTGATTTAGCCACTATTTACGGACCCAAAACCCAGCGTTCCCTAGTTACATCCAACACGTAGGAGTGCGACACTTTCGTCCATATAGTGCTTCATACGATGCCATCCGAATATTGGCTTGGTAACTGTTGTTGTACGCAAATTTTGCTAACGGTAAGAACTCCTCCCAGCTTCCTCTCAAATCTATCACATCCCTTAACATATCTTCTAAAATTTGGATTACTCGTTCGCACCGGCCGTCCGATCGTGGATGAAATGCCGTACTAAAGTCAATCGGTACCCGAGCTTGATGCAATACTTTCCAAAAGCGGGGCGTAAACCTCGGATCCCTATCTGAAATAATCGACACCGGCACTCCATGCAACCTCACAATCTCGACCACATATAACTTCGCCAATTTTGCAAAGAGTAATCAACCCGAACGGGATAAAATGTGTGATTTCATCAATCGGTCCACTATCACCCATCTCGAGTCTTTCTTAGTAGGCGTAAGAGGAAGCCCACTAACAAAGTCCATGGTGATTCTCTCTCACTTTCATCATGAATCTTTATCAAGCTGAAGCAATCCGAAGGTACTTGATGTTCACCTTGACTTGCTGACACGATAAGCACTTTCCTACAAACTCCGTAACTTCCCGATTAAGACCAGGCCACCAAAATTGATCTCGCAAATCTCGATATAACCTACTTCCTCCAAGATGCATAGCATAGGGGCTACCATGCGACTCCTGAAGAATCTTTTGCCTCAATTCCTAATCCCTCGGCATACAGATTTTACCTTTGAAATACAATACCCCATTGTTGTTAATACCAAAATCTTCTAATTCCCATTACTGCACTGTCGTAGCTTTGCACTCAGATCATCGTCTACCAACCTGTCTCTCTTTCTTTGGACTCAACCACATCACTCTACTTGTAATTACGCCACAAGCTTAGTCATTATAAAGACTAAGATGTGCAAATATAAGCCTTAGATCGACACCACTTTCCAACTTAGGCGTCTGCCAAAGACGTTTCGCCTTGCCGGTGGTACTCTATAGAACGATCGTAGTCTTTCAACAACTTTATCCACCTTCGTTGTCTCAAATTCGGTTCATACGGGTCAAGTAGATATTTGGACTCTTGTGGTCCGTGTATATCACCGACTTTTCCCGTATAAATAATGTCTCCAAACTTTAAGAGCAAAGACTATCGCTACCAACTCCAAATCATCGTCGGGTAATTAACCTCGTGTGGCCTCAAGCCGAGACGCATATGTAACTACCTTCTGTCTTGCATCGAACACATCCTAATCACTGTGAGAAGCGTCACAATATACCACGAAATCCTTCCACGCCTCAGTGAATCAAAATCGAGCTTGGTCAAAACCCTCTTAAGCTTCTCAAAGCACTCTTCTTTGTTTATCGCTTATCTGAAAGGTACCTCCTTTCGTAACAATTTCGTTAAAGGTGCAGCTAACGATGAGAATCCTTCGACGAATCTTCTGTAGTAACCTGCTAATCCCAAGAAACTGCGAACCTTAGTTATGGACTTAGGTGGTTTCCAATCTAGTACTGCCTCAATCTTCCGAGGATCCACCCTTATACCTCCTGCCAACACCACATGGCCTAAGAACGCAACTTCCTTCAGCCAAAATTCACACTTGCTGAATTTGGCATAAAGTTTCTTCTCCCTTAAAACTTGCAACACTATTCGGAGATGCTTATCATGTTCCATCTCAGACTTAGAATACACTAGGATGTCGTTTATGAATACCACGACGAACTGATCCAAGTAAGGTTGGAAAACCCGGTTCATCATATCCATGAACGCAGCTGGGGCGTTTGTCAATCCGAACGGCATTACCAGAAATTCATAATACCCATATCTTGTTCAGAAAGCTGTCTTATGGATATCTGTTTCTTTCACTTTAAGCTGATGATACCCCGACCTTAGATCTATCTTTGAGAATACATGACTCCCTTAAGTCGATCGAGCAGTCATCGATCCTCGAGAAAGGATACTTGTTCTTGATAGTCGACTTATTCAAGCGCCGGTAGTCTATACACATCCTCATCGTTCCATCCTTCTTCTTTACGAATAGGACCGGTGCTCCCCATGGAGACAGACTAGGTCGGATAAATCCACGATCAAGCAACTCCTGGATCTGAGCCTTGAGCTCAACAAACTCCTTCGGTGCCATTCTATAAGGAGCAATAGAAACTGGCGCTGTTCCAGGCAATAAATCAATCCCAAATTCTACCTCTCGATTCGGAGGCAATCCTGGAAGTTCTTCTGGAAAAACATCTACAAATTCTCTTACAGTTCTGACTCCTTCAATAGTTGCTTCCTTAGCCTCCAAAGCACTAACCAACATCAGAAAAGCTACACATCCCTTTCTAACCATCTTTTCTGCCTTAAGGGCAGATACTACGTTCGATAAGTAATTTCGTCTCTCGCCCATCACCACAACTTCTTTGTCATCAATAGTTCTTAATGACATCCGCTTAGCAGCACAATCCACATTTGCACGATATTTCACTAGCCAGTCCATGCCTAAGATCAGGTCGAATTCTCTGAATGGCAACTCCATTAAATCAGCCAAAAATTGCATCCCTTGAACTTCTAAAGGCACTTCCTTAAAAAGTTTGTCTATTACTACTTTATGCGCCTAAAGGACTAAATACATCAACTTCCTAAGTGCAGCCTCGAAGTCACATGCAAAGTTCCAGATACTTCACTAGTGATGTATGAATGAGTTGACCCTATATCTATCAAAGCAATAAAGGGCAACCCAGAAATCAGAAACGTACGCGTGATAACATCAGATGCATCACTATCCTCTCTGCGATTTAATCGCATATACGGACACAGGCTGTCTCGCCTCATCTACCATCGCCTCGCCAGAGTCCCACGACCTCTACCAGAACCATTACTTCTTCCATTTGACCACGACCCCTTATCGGCTGCTGTCCACCTCTGCCAGCCTGATTAACACTACGACTTCTTTGGGCGTTCTTATCTCAATTCATCGGGCAATCCTTGATCATATAATCTTTAGACCCACACTTGAAACATCCCGGTCTTTTCCAACATTCTCTGGGTGCATCTTCCCACATTGAGAACAAATATCAGAACATCTGAATAGGGCCTATGCATTTCAGTTTAATTGTATGAAATGACAAGTTTCAAGTACTATGAATAAATTTTGATACTTTTGGAAACCTAGAAATGCATGGAAATGGAAATGAAAATGAAAATGGAAATGGAAATGAACATTTTGGAAACCTAGACATTTTGGAAACTTAGACATTTTTGGAAACTTAGACATTTTGGGAAACCTGAACATTTTGGAAACTTGAACATTTAGGAAACTTGAACATTTTGGAAACCTAGACATTTTGGGAAACTTGAACATTTTGGAAACCTGGAAAATACAGAGCCGCGCGAAAATTTTAGGAAACTTAAAATTGACCCTTAATGTTGAATTTAAGAGCCCAAAGGGAACTTAGGCCAAGTGACCCTAAAAATATAAAGCATGTGAAATTTGACCCAACAACGGACTTGGAAATGTGGCTCAAGATGCCACCAAAGGTTTTAGGAAATGGCCCAAATACAAGAGGCTTTTGGGCTGAGTTTGAGACATCCAGAAGCAAATAATAAAGGCCTTATTTTGCTTCCGGAAAGGTGAGGTGGACGGCATGGGTTTCTAGAAAAGAAAGAGTTTTATTCACATAAATATGTGAATAATAAGAGATAAATAAAGGAGTTTTATTCACATAAATATGTGAATAATAAGAGATAAATAAAGGAGTTTTATCCACATAAATATGTGAATAATAAGAGATAAATAAAGAGTTTTATTCACATAAATATGTGAATAATAAGAGATAATATTATCTTAAGGAGAGTGGTGGCCAAGTCAAGGACTCTTGGCCTAGCAAATTAGCTATAAAAGGAGAACCCAAGGTCTTTTTCTCTCATCTTTCCAAGTAACCAAAATCCCTTTGCTCTCTCCCTCCTTAGAATTTTCTTTCTATCTTTTCTTCTTCTTTTCTTCATCTGTCAAGCCAAAACCTTTTTCTTTTGATCCCGATTAAATCTCCATAGCGAAACCCGAAACTCTAGGCAAGGAAGCAATCGGTCAAGGCATTAAGGATCTTTTACAATGTCGAATACAAGGAGGAATCTTTCGGAAATCTAAGGATCCAAGGTAAGATAATTTATTCGATTAAAGGTTATGATGTATATGTTAGATTAGATCTAACATGAAAATTTCGACAGTACATATAGGCAAGGAATTCTCTTGATTTGGAATTTGTATGGTAAGTGATATTCTGCCAAGGCTTAATTTTGGTATTTGGAATTATTTTCATTATTTCAAAAGTCAAAACTCACATGGTTACATGATTTAGTATTAGCCGATTTCAAGGAAAAAGGATACTAGTAATTTGGATTTGATTTACAATCATCCAATTCAACAACAAGGTAAATAATACAAATCCTACTAGGATTTGGTTTTGTCTAAAATGGGGTTTATTAATGTGTTTTAATTGGTGGGCGAATATAGGATTAATAGATCTAAAAATTAGATCGGGATTCTCGAGATATCAAGGAACCTATTAAGCTTAAAAAGGTGTGTACCCTTACTATCCTTCAATATTTTATGGCTAAATATTTTAATATATGATTATGAATAAGAATGTAAATGTGGCTATGTACCACAAATGTGGCAAAAAGTACCTGTGCGTTTCCTACTTCGATAGGATTGTGAAAATGTTATTTTAATAACATGCGAATATATGAATATGAACATGAAATTAAGTTATGCAATATATATGTTTTTGGGGCATTCGGGTTTTATGTGAAAGGGGAGAACAGTGTTGACTTGGTCTCACCTTGAAGGTGTTGACTTGGTCTCACCAACTAAATATGTTGACTACGGTCACATTGCGAAATTTAGGTGTTGACTTGGTCTCACCAACGAAATATGTCGACTACGGTCACATTGCGAAATTTTGGTAACCGGTTACAATAGTGTCTAATGACACAACGTGAGAGTAGCGGATGGAGGGTCGACTTAGTAGTCCCCACTTGGTGCAGTGAGGTTGGTAATGTGGAGAGTAGCGGATGGCTTATAGGTTTTGGGTTTGGGTTGCATCACAATTTTGTTATTATATGGACTTGATGATTTGAACATGAATGCCGATTTATTGAATGATAGTATTGTGTGCACATTGAGTCTGTTGACTCACCCCATTGTGGGAATTATTTTCGGGTGATGAGCAAAGGTTTTTGACCGGGTAGGAGACCATGAGGAGGCCATGCATCACTTGAAGAATTTATTTAATTTGGACTTTATTTAATTTTAATATTTTTCTTTTATTTTGGGGTTTATTTGATGTAATAAGGCCATAAGGCCCATGGATTATTCTTTTTTTTACATTACTTTTTAATATTTTGCTAAGAACTATTTTGGACATGTTACATCAAGTTGGATTTACAAGATTAAATAAATGGGTTTCAATCTAAGCCCAACTCAAAACGAGTAGTTTTTCTAAAATTTACAAATTTTCTCTAAGTATCGAATGTGTTTGAAAGGTTTACTTTAGGAACATACCAGATCCTGTTCGGGCTCGTAATGGGTGTGGGTGTTTCGATTTGGTATCGAGCCCGATTTTAAACTCTCGGCACGTGGGCTAAGGCCCAAAACGTTTTGAATTGAGCCCAAATGATTTTCTTTGAAAATAAGGTGCTTTTGGCATGGCCCCTAAGTCTCCAACCATGATCCACCGTAAGTACCCCTAACTATATGTGTTATTCATGATTTATATAAGGGTAGAAAAGGCATGGAACGAGAATAGAATGATAGGAACTTGAACCACAGGATTAGACTACTCAAACACAAACACATAAGACTTAATGTACTAAACCAACCTATGGCTAAGTCAACTGAGCTAAGGTGTGGTAACCATTGTACGCATGTCTAGGATTGGATCCCAAGAGCTTGGTATTTAAGCAGTCCTAGTGACTCACCTCCTCTCGCAGAATCCTACCAGTGCGTAGCTTCTGCTCACCCTAACTCGAGAGCTCGGTGGTGTGGCAACCTCTGACGCATGTCAGGAATGGTTTGGTGGGAGCTTGGTATTTAAGCAATCAGCGTGACTCACCTCCTCTCCACACGAATCCTCGCACGGTGCGTAGCTTTGGTTCACCCCGACCAAGAGGGCTCGGTTATAGGCTAAACATAATGACTAAAACTTAGAAAAGGAACTAGCCATGTTTTAAAAAAAAAAAAAAAAGAAGAGAACAAAACAACAAACCCTAGTTTTTCAAACCTTTAAAACTTTTCTTCTAAATCTGAGGAAATTATTTTTACAACATTCTCTGAAAAACTCCTGATTTGCGAAAATTACAGAAATGCCCTTAGCGGTAAAATTACCAAAACGCCCCTGGTTTGTAAAATGTTCAACTACTCAACAATTTTACCAAAATTTCATGATTTCATAAACATTCAAAAACCCTAATTCGTGAAATATCAAAATACCTTGATTTTGGAAAATTACAAAATTTCCCTAACTTACAAAATTACCAAAATGACCTCGAATTTCAAATTTTTACAATATCCCCATTTTGAAGGAACAATTTTGAAAAGAACCTCAAAGTCTTACAACTTTTGAAATACCCCAAAGTTATTAATTTTTCAAATTTACCTCGATTTGTGAAAATTACCAAAATACCCCTGAGGTCAAAAATTACCGAAATACCCCCGGTTTTAAAATTTTTTCAAGTTACCCCTAGACTGTGGAGTTTTCAAAATAATTTTTGACAAAAACATCAAGGAACCTTATTTTGACAAAATTACGAAAATGCCTCAGAGGACAAAGTTACGAAAATACCCGGGTAGTGGAAAATAACAACAAACAACAAAACTACAACGTTTCTCCGAATGAACTAAGTTCATACTTGTTTGATGGATGAATGAATGGAAGAATGGAAAAGACTGTGTGTTGTATGATACGAAAGAACCACTCTAAAATCCCTTTTCATAAAACTCCTTCGCTGATAAATAAGTGGAACAAATAACTAATTCATAAAACTTCTTAATCAGATCCCGACACTAGAAAATGAGCTCTAGAGGACGTGGTCGTCGCGATCGAGGAAGAGGAAGGATGACTGTGTCGGAACCCGTTAGGTCAGGTCAAGGGTCCGACAATGAGATGCCACCGCCACCACCACCCCCAGCTGTTAATGTTGAGCAGCGAGGCTCGAGACGGGGAAGAGGTCATGTCGCAGTCGATTCTGAAGTTTTGGAATTGGTGGCGTGCAGGAGGAAATGGAGGAAATCGAAAGTCCAGTACTGAACGGCTCCGAGCTAATGGAGCGGAAATGTTTGAGAGTATCAATGTGGCACCCAGTCTGGTGAAAATCGTTGGAAGCAACGGAGCGTATAATGGATGAGCTTGATTTGACTCGGAGGAAAAGTCTGAAAGGATGGTGGCATTGTTACGCCGATGAAGCGTATCAATGGTGGTTGACTGCTCGTGATGGTACAAGTAGCTAAAATTTGACACGGAGTATGTTAAAGAGGCCTTTCAAAAGAAGTATGTGGGAACCGTATACGGATGAGCGGAGGAAGGCTTTTCTAGGGTTAGTACAAAGGAGTAAGTCCGTCGAGAATATGAGGCGGAATTTCGAGGTTGAGCCGCTATGCTCGAGGGTAGTGGCAATCGAAGCATGAACGCTGCGTCCGTTTGAGGACGGACCGAGGAATGATCTAAGATCGTTGATAGCACCGCATCGGAGCGGAATTCTCCTTTGGTGGATAAGGCTAAAGTGGCCGAGGGAATTAAGGATTCCATCATGCGTAACACCGATCAAATAGGCCGGAAAGAGGTTTTGGATCATCGGGGAATAAGAGGCCTAGAATCGATGGGCCAAAGGATCAACAAGTTGTACAAAGTGCGTGATTCATCCTTGTGAGTATTGTGGAAAGAGGCATCTAGGGAGTGTTGGAAAAGATAGGAGCATGTTTTAGGTGTGGGTCCAAGGACCATATGTTTAGGGATTGTCCCAAACAATCGATGAGAGCCACCAAGAGTTCGAATGCTAGCGAGGGTAGAGGCGACAAAGAAATTTCAACCGGTCGTGGTTCGAGTAATGAGGTAATGGTTCCGCCAAGGACATGGAGCACCAAGCGGAGATGTTGAAGGTTCAAGCAAGGCGCCAAGGATAGTTTATGCAATACCGTCATGAGGATAGTGACACGCCAGACGAGACAACGAGTAAGTTTCATATTTATGGATTATACTTCATTACTTTTCTCGCTATAAGATTAGTTCGATCTTATGTTGCTAATGAAGTATATGGAACCTTGATTATGAACTTATAGAATGTGCCTAGAAAGTAAGATAGTTCTTTAAGATCGAGTGCGCACAATAGCGTGAGTGTGGTGAGTTAGACTATACTGGATGAACGATAGTAAGTAATTTCGAGGATGAAATTATTTTTAAGGGGTAGAATCGTAACATCCTGAATAGGGCCTATGCATTTCAGTTTAATTGTATGAAATGACAAGTTTCAAGTACTATGAATAAATTTTGATACTTTTGGAAACCTAGAAATGCATGGAAATGGAAATGAAAATGAAAATGGAAATGGAAATGAACATTTTGGAAACCTAGACATTTTGGAAACTTAGACATTTTTGGAAACTTAGACATTTTGGGAAACCTGAACATTTTGGAAACTTGAACATTTAGGAAACTTGAACATTTTGGAAACTTGAACATTTTGGAAACCTAGACATTTTGGGAAACTTGAACATTTTGGAAACACCGAAAATACAGAGCCATGTGAAAATTTTAGGAAACTTAAAATTGACCCGAGAATGTTGAATTTAAGAGCCCAAAGGGAACTTAGGCCAAGTGACCCTAAAAATATAAAGCATGTGAAATTTGACCCAACAACGGACTTGGAAATGTGGCTCAAGATGCCACCAAAGGCCTTAGGAAATGGCCCAAATACAAGAGGCTTTTGGGCTGAGTTTGAGACATCCAGAAGCAAATAATGAAGGCCTTATTTTGCTTCCGTATATTTGAGGTGGACGGCATGGGTTTCTAGAAAAGGAAGAGTTTTATTCACATAAATATGTGAATAATAAGAGATAAATAAAGAGTTTTATTCACATAAATATGTGAATAATAAGAGATAAATAAAGGAGTTTTATCCACATAAATATGTGAATAATAAGAGATAAATAAAGGAGTTTTATTCACATAAATATGTGAATAATAAGAGATAATATTATCTTAAGGAGAGTGGTGGCCAAGTCAAGGACTCTTGGCCTAGCAAATTGGCTATAAAGGAGAACCCAAGGTCTTTTCTCTCATCTTTCCAAGTAACCAAAAATCCTTTGCTCTCTCCCCTCTAATTTTCTTTCTATCTTTTCTTCTTCTCTTTTCTTCATCATCAAGCCAAAACCTTTTTCTTTTGATCCCCGATTAAATCTCCATACAAAACCCTCAAACTCTAGGCAAGGAAGCAATCGGTCAAGGCATTAAGGATCTTTTTACAATTTATCGAATACAAGGAGGAATCTTTCGGAAATCTAAGGATCCAAGGTAAGATAATTTATTCGATTAAAGGTTATGATGTATATGTTAGATTAGATCTAACATGAAAATTTCGATGCATATATAGGGCAAGGAATTCTCTTGATTTGGAATTTGTATGGTAAGTGATATTCGCCAAGGCTTAATTTTGGTATTTGGAATTATTTTCATTATTTCAAAAGCGAAAACTCACATGGTTACATGATTTAGTATTAGCCGATTTCAAGGAAAAAGGATACTAGTAATTTGGATTTGATTTACAATCATCCAATTCGGCAACAAGGTAAATAATACAAATCCTACTAGGATTTGGTTTTGTCTAAAAAGGGGTTTATTAATGTGTTTTAATTGGTGGGCGAATATAGGATTAATAGATCTAAAAATTAGATCTGGATTCTCGAGATATCAAGGAACCTATTAAGCTTAAAAAGGTGTGTACCTTACTATCCTTCAATATTTTATGGCTAAATATTTTAATATATGATTATGAATAAGAATGTAAATGTGGCTATGTACCACAAATGTGGCAAAAAGTACCTGTGCACGTTTCCTACTTCGATAGGATTGTGAAAATGTTATTTTAATAACATGCGAATATATGAATATGAACATGAAATTAAGTTATGCAATATATATGTTTTGGGGCATTCGGTTTTATGTGAAAGGGGAGAACAGTGTTGACTTGGTCTCACCAACTTGAAGGTGTTGACTTTGTCTCACCAACTAAATATGTTGACTACGGTCACATTGCGAAATTTAGGTGTTGACTTGGCCTCACCAACGAAATATGTCGACTACGGTCACATTGCGAAATTTTGGTAACCGGTTACAATAGTGTCTAATGACACAACGTGGAGAGTAGCGGATGGAGGGTCGACTTAGTAGTCCCCACGGTGTGCGAGTTGGTAAGGTGGAGAGTAGCGGATGGCTTATAGGTTTTGGGTTTGGGTTGCATCACAATTTCGTTATTATATGGACTTGATGATTTGAACATGAATGCCTCGATTTATTGAATGATAGTATTTGTGCACATTGAGTCTTGACTCACCCCATTGTGGGAATTATTTTTCAGTGATGAGAAGGATTGGACCGGCGGTAGACCATGAGGAGGCCATGCATCACTTGAAGAATTTATTCTAATTTGACTTTATTTAATTTTAATATTTTCTTTTATTTTGGGGTTTATTTGATGTAATAAGGCCATAAGGCCCAATGGATTATTCTTTGTTTTTACATTACTTTTTAATATTTTGCTAAGAACTATTTTGGACATGTTACATCAAGTTGGATTTACAAGATTAAATAAATGGGTTTCAATCTAAGCCCAACTCAAAAAAGAGTTTTTCTAAAATTTACAAATTTTCTAAGTATCGAATGTGTTTGAAACTTAGGTTTACTTTAGGAACATACCAGATCCTGCTTGGGCTCGTGGGCGGGTGTGGGGTGTTTCAAGTACGATGTTGTCCTCCCGTAGCAAATTGCTAACTTCGGGGCCCATCAACTTTAGGTTTCTTTTGAAAATTCCCGGATGACCCTGAAGACTCAAAGCTCCTCTTATTCTTATTCTGGCCTCTGTCCGGTCGCTCTCTCTCCGCTTTAACTTCTTTAGCTATCCTTGCCCTATCTACTAAGGCGCAAAGTCTCTTTCCCGTCTTGAGTAATCAACACTGCGATTCATCTCTCGATCCATCCTCGAATCGACACACCGCTCATATTCAGTAGCTACTATCCTACGGCATATCGGCTAAGTCGCAAGAACTCGCTTCATACTCACTATCGACTTATTTCCTTGTACTAAATTCAAACGCCTTTCTCGGGAGTCGATGTAGCTAGCTCCAATGTATTTCTCTTCAAATTTAACGTTAAAATACCCTCAATCCACTCGATCCATAGGGTACTCTCCTTGATAGTGAGCCACCACTTGGTAGGCCTCATCACGGAGTAGTGAAACAAAGACTTTCAACTTTTCTTTAGAAGGCAGTCCAAATCATCCATGATCCTCTCGACGCCTCCAACCAAGATTCGCTACATTGAGCTACTCCAGATACTCCCTAAAACCTCGGCTCCATTTGATCTAAGTCTCTCACTCATCGACTTTCGAGACCCATTTCCCATACTAGCTTCTCACACTCCCAAAACTTCATGACCTGACTTGTGATCTCGCATCACCTCCTCCATTTTGCTCTTGAAATTCCACCCCAACAAATGGTATGAGCTTCATTTTGAAACCTTGACCGGATCTAACTGGTTCAAACACGACCATTCTTCCTCTCTGCGGCCCACGATGACCACATCCCTAGAACTCATGTCTACTACGCGTCTTATCATTTTTACTGAAAAAGTCTTATGCATTAGAGTCTTTTCACTTCTTATTAAAAGAAAGTTTTATGCAATGATATTTATTCATTGGTTTTTCCATAGTAGTACACATACACCTAGGGTCCATGTCTCTAAAGTATAGTTTAAGCTTATCACTTTAAAATATCATACATTCACACCACTTTATCAATAAAGTACTTACGATGGACTGGCCGAGAACTTGGTGCCATGCTTCTATAAAACCATTTTAACTTAAGAGAACTTTCAAAAGTCATTTGAGCTGATTTTGAAAACGTTGTGGGCTTCAAAACCCAAGGCCGAGAGTTTAAAAGCGGGCTCGATCCAAGTTGAAACACCCCAAACCCAAACCCATAAGCCTAACCGGATTTGATATGTTCCTCGAGTAAAACTTTGATTAAATCTTGTATTGTTTATTAAGAAAATATGATGGTTTCATATAAAATAAATAAATTTAATGATCGCGTAGAAATCGTATTGTTAAATAAATTTGTATCATCTTAAAACGTTATTTTTAAGAGAAACTTATAAACCAAATTTAATGAAAAACTTATTAGAATTGTAAAAACTATAGAAGTTTAGGTGTCAAAAATAGTTTAAGTTATTTTTAAAAAAATAATCATTTGGGCCAAATTTTGTAAATATTGTTCGTGGCAGATTAAAAATCCAAAACGCAAAATTAAAACAGTTCATAGCGGCCTTATTACAAAATAACCAAACCCATAATAAATCCTAAGTAATAAAAATAAACTTAATAAGTATTATTGCAAGAAACTCCAAAATACTTTGTTGAGCTTTGGCCACCACGTAGTCCTCGCTAACCCGATCCATCGTGCTAAGAGTCACCTGAAAGATATCCCATAAAAGGGTGAGTCATAGACTCAATGTGTAACAAAAACACTAAAAGCCCAATTGATCATGGCCTTTAAGCCCATTTAATAACACATATAGCCATAAGCCCATTTAAGTCATATTTAGCCATAAGCCCATTTTTTTAGCAAATCAAACAAAATCATTTAGAAATCACATGGACATATATAATGAAATGCAAACCCCGGCCCACCTAAATGTCCATCTGCTACACACCACCCGTACCTACCAATCACACCGTGGGGATTACTAAATCGACCCTCCATCTGCTACACACCATCGAAGGCAGTTGCTGCAGTCAACATGCACATCGCCCTTATAATTTTGTGGCATGGCCACTAGACAATTATGACTGTAATCACCAGATTCAAAATATGTGACCGAAGTCATCGGATTCAAAATATATGTGACCGAAGTCACCAAATTCACATATGTGACCGAAGTCACCGGATAATGTGGTAAAAACCACTGGAACATTTCCCCTTTATCAACATCACCCATATGCCCATGCACATACATATTATTCGAATTTTATGCAATATACCCCAAAATCATAACAGAGTCATACTTATTTCATATTCATGCATATAGCAATATTAACGAAATATTGGGGGTAAACATACCTGAATATTGTATACCATTGAATGGTACCCGCAACCATTATCAAACATATTTCATACAAATCACATTTATTTTAGATCTATGAGAATTTAGTATAATGTTACACACCTTATGACAGTGAGAACGATACCTTCCCGCTCGTCGACACCTAATTAATTATCACTTGATTAGAATACGCTAATACTTATAATCTACACTATTGATGAAAGATCTAATTCCTTACCCTCGGAATCTCGGACAACTGTTATATGTGGTTTCTCTCGGACAGATGGATCAAAACCCGATGGCAAACCACGAACGAAAAGTGGCTCGGGTGTATGCACGACTTCAAATAAATGATCTTCGTTAGCAGAGGGTCCACAACCCGGTGGAAAATCTCGGATCCCCGATACAGCCCTTCGTTTGAAGTTTGAGGGTATAACAGAGCCTCCCCTCTTCCAAACACTCCTTACCGCTCTTTTTGAACCTATTTTGTTAGCCCCAAAATCTTACATTTACGGAAAATAACCGATCGATTGAGTCCCCTATAATGAAATCAATTAGTAATCTATCTAAAAACAATATAATCAAATATGATAATCCTTACCTTGGATGATCCCGAATGATCTCTCCTAAAACGTTGGCTACCAAAAAGAATCCTTAAAATCCCCTTCAAAGATTCGGCCAAGGAGAAAATGAGAAAATTAGATTTCTAAAATCGGTTATACTAAAAGAAAATAAAGAGAACGATTGATAGAAAATCCTTACTCGAAATATGAAGATTGAATCACCCTTACTTGACTATTTGGAGATTCGACCTTATTGATTTAGAAGAAGAAAAATGATGATTTCGGCTTGGACAAAAAGAGAAAAGAAAAGATAGTATTTTGGCTATGGTGGTTTTGATTTTTAATAAAAGAAAAGAAAGAATAAGATGAAGATGGAGGATGGTTCAGTTTTAACAAAAGAGAAGAAAAGAATGGTGGTTTTGGTTATGGTAGATGATGGTTTCGGTTGAGAGAAAGAAGAAGAAAGAGAAAGAGAGAAAATAAAAGATTGAAAGAAAAAGATGATGATGATGATTTTCAAAAGAAAAGAGGTGGATTTAGAAACTTATGTGCATTCGGCCATGAGGGAAAAAGTGAAGAAAAAGGTCTTTGAAACTTTGGTATTTTCGGTTACAAAGATGAGAGAAAGATGATATGTTTTGGAGAAAAGAAACTAAAAAGACTACTCAAAATTGAAATGGTAAAATTTCAAATGACTAAAAGAGAAGAGAAAGGTTTATCTTTTTTTTGTGTAATATGTATTTGGCTAAGAAACAAAGTTTGGAGAAAAGAAAAGATGCACAAATTGGTTAAAGTTTTGGCCAACTTTTACTCCTAATGCTAATGCAAAATTCGGCCAACACCTTGCCAACATGATCCCCCTTTTTCCTCCTTATTTCCTCCCCATCAATCCCTTAATTCCTATCACAAATAAACCAATCCCCCTTAGCCCCTTATGCCGTCTAGGTTCAACCATGAAAAAGCTTCCAAAACATCATCCCCTCTTCAAGCCCTTTGTCCCCTTATCCTTCCATAACCTCATGATTCCATAGCATAACTTCTAACTTGCCTTTTTCCTATGGTCTACTATCCAAAATTAAAAGAATGTCCATCCATTCTAGATAAGGCTTGGCCGACACTATATGAAAGAAAGCAAAAAATTAAAATTCTTCCATTTGCTAGCTAGGGGATTCGAACCTCTCCCCTCAAGCATTCACCCATGCGCCAACACCACCTTGCCAAATGGCTTATTATGCTTAAAACCTTATGCCAAATTTTCTTAAAGCCTATCTTGCTTAGCTCTATCTTAAGCCTTAAAAATTTAATATTTCTCTAAGGCATTCACTTACGTACTGAAGTTCCTAAAACTTCCAAAGTACACTCAATTACACATAGGCATGCAACAACATACAATTAAATTAAAAATGCATAGCCCCCAAATTCTGGATGTTACACCTAAGTTCTCCCATTTATTTATTCTTCTTTCCTTCAAACTCTATACTTGTTCATTTGTTAGCCGAATATACCTTTTTCTTGTGACTGACTTTTTCCATCAACATTTGAAGGGCTTAGTCGAACCATGTAAGTGTTTTTCCTTCTATTTGTATTTTATTTTTATTGGAAGCCATAGCCGAATATCCAAGTGCCCTTATTCTTATTCTTTTATCGCAAGTCTCAAAAGTCGAAAATCAAGCAATTTCTCTCCTTTGTCGACTACTTACTTTAGGCTCTTCAAAGCAACGTGTAAGGGTAAGTGTTTCTTATGCTAGTAATCGATTTGATCTCTTCTTCATAGGTGTACTGAAAATCAAGTGATTAGGCCTTGATTTTAGGCATGGCCGAATGTGCATAGTGCCATAATAAGTGTTTCTTTGTGTAGCCAACATTAAGGAAGCATCAAAATAGTTTTGTAGATTCGATTCGTTAAGGTAAGTAAGTATGGTGTTCGGCCTAGAGCCTATGTGCATGGATTATTGTTAATAGTCGATTCTAATATGTGACATATAGGGATCTCGACAATTCTATAAGACAAGTGCAATTTTGGGATTCAAGTAAGCTTGGTAAGTGGTGAGTAATATTCGGCCATAGGCCATATTTAGTATCTAATGGATGATCGATTCTATCTATGGACGTTAGGGGTAAATCGATAGAGATAATCAAAGCCTTCGGGATTTGGTAGGAGACCAAATTGGCAGTAATGGAGGAGGAAAAACCCCGTTCATCGTGTTAGAATCATGTAGCTAAGGATTTCGCTAAATAGTCAGGTGTGTAGTTAGACTACCGTTTTCTAGGATATATGATTGTATGTGATATGTGTATATTTTATGAATGTGCTAACCAGTACAGTGGTAATTTGTGATATGGATACCCTCAAGGGGTATGTCAACAATCCGGTAAGTTCTAAATTTGAATGTGATGTGGTTATTAATTTGTATAAGTGTGATATGCTAAATAACATGTACATGCATTATTATCATGGCACTATTTTATGTTGCATGTGCATGGGTGGGATATGAAAGAAGGACAGGGTGTACTTCGAGTACGTGGTTTGATGAATGGCTCTGTGCCTCATTGTGATTGATATAGGCTATGTGCCATATCGTGGTTATTGATGGCTTTGTGCTCATCGTGGTTTTGATGATAGCTTCGGCTACATCATGGATTGACGTCGACTAAGGTCGCGTTGTGGATTATTTGCGATTAAGTTCGCGTGGACGGCATTTGTTGCCATATTGGAGTAAAAAGGAGAGGGTGATTTAATAATCCCCTGGTGTGTGGTAGGCTGGATAAGGGGGTGTGTAGAGGATGGACCCTAGGCTGGGTTGGGTTTCATAATTGCATAACATGTGATATGAATAAATGTGGAAAATGGGCCAAGCCCAGAATTTGATGTGGATATGGGCCAAGCCCAGTATGTGGAAACATGTGGTTAAAGCACTATTATAAGAATGTGATAAGGTTATGGGCCAAGCCCAATATGTGAACTCTATGTGATGTGGATATAGGCCAAGCCCAATAAGTGAAATCATGTGATTAAGTTGCATTAATATCTGTTATATGGTTTATTATATGGTTTGACATGTGGGTGGAATTCAGTGGTCTAATTGCACACTGAGTCTGTATGACTCACCCAAATTTTATTAACATCGCAGGTGATGCTTGGACCGGGTTTGGAGGGGGTACAAGGTGGCCCATACAGAAGACATTTTATTCCATGCAGTTTACTATTAAGCACTTTGATTAATTATTTATTTTTGTAATAAGGGCCACTTAAAGTATTTGAATTTTTGCAATGTTTCGGTTGGATTTGTAATTAAGTTAATATTTTGTAAGTTTAATTTTAAAAGCTATTTAAATCGCAAAAGTCATAATAAAGTTTTGAATCCGGTATTTTTATAATAACTTAATTTTTACTTAGAATATTTTAAATTACGAAAATGATTTATTAAAGGCAACAAATTTTTAACGGTTTTCACATTTAAGTAAGAATATTTCAAACATTTTCCGCAGTGGCATTTCAAATTCGGTCGTAGTGAATGGGCCGGGTTTGGGGTGTTACAAGTGGAACAGATTTAATCACCAGTCTGATATCCCTGAGTTTGTAGTGGAGCAGACTGAAGATAGCAGATCTGGCAATTCCTGATCTTACAGGAAGCCAATCGAAGATCTGGCAATTCCTAAGCTTGCAGGAAGCCGATCACATCAATCTGGCGACCCCTGAGCTTTGTAGGGATCAGATTGAAAATAGCAGCTCTGATAATTCCTAAGTTTGCAAGAAACAGATCGAAGACACCGGCCCTATCTCCCGACCAGCAGTGGAATAGGTCAAAGATTGTAGATATTGTCACCCTAAGCAGTAGGGAACCAAGATCGAATGGCAAATCTTGTCTCCCTATGTAACATCCTGAAAAGGGTCTATGCATTTTCAGTTTAATTGTACGAAATGTCAAGTCTCAGGTACTATGAATAAATTTTTGATACTTTTGGAAACCTAGAAATAGAAATGGAAATGGAAATGAAAATAGAAACTTGAACATTTTTGGAAACTTGAACATTTTGGAAACTTGAACATTTTGGAAACCTGAACATTTTTGAAACACGAACATTTTGGAAATGATTCAAAATGGAAAGTAAACATTTCGAAACTTGGAAATGTAAGAAAATGGCAAGTTTCTGAGCCGATCAAAATTTTAGGAAACTTAGAAATGATGCAGAATGTCAAATTTTAAAGTTCAAAATAGGAAATAAGGGCAAGAGGGCCTTAAAAAGAAAAGTTGGAGAATTTTGACACACAAACAAGCTTGGAAAAGTGGCTCAAGATGCCACTTAGGGCCTATGGAAATGGCGTCACATGCGGGAAATAGGCACGAGTTCGAGTCACTTGAAAAGCAAATAAATAAGTTTTATTTTTGCTTCCGTAAAGGTGAGGTGGACGACTTGGTTTCTAGAAAAGGAGGTGTTTTATTTGCATAAATATGTGAATAATAAGTGATAAATAAAGGATTTTCTTTAATTGGATTATTTGAGGAGATAATTGATGGATTAAAGACTTTTATTTTAAATAAAAGAGATAATATTATCACAAGGAAGATTGGTGGCCAAGTCAAGGACTCTTGGCCTAGCAATTTCGGCTAAAGGAGGAGAATTTAGGCTATTCTCTCATCTTTTCTAGCCTTTGCCGAAAATTCCATAGAAAAACTCCCTCTGCCGAATTTTCTATTCATCTTTTCTTCTTCTCTTTTCTTCATCTGTCAAGCCAAAACCTTTTCTTTTGATCTCTGATTAAAACTCCATAGCCGAATCTCTGTGACTCTAGGCAAGGAAGCAATCAATTAAAGGCATTAAAGGTAAGGTTAAGCATTATTCAAATCCTTTTCTTTTCTATTTTTTCCGAAAGAGAAGGGTCTAATCCCTATTCTTGTCATGGCTGAATCTGCAAGGATCTCTCAGGATCTTTTTACAACTGTCGAATACAAGGGGGAATCTTTCGGGAAATCTGAGGATCTAAGGTAAGATGTATGAATATTCGGTTAAGGGTTATGATTCATGTTTTCAAAGTTAGATTTAATCTAACATGAAGTTATAGGGATTTCGACAGGCATATAAAGGAATCCTCTTCAGATTTGGAATTTGTATGGTAAGTGATATTCGGCCAAGGCTTTTTTTGATATTTGGAATTATTTTTTCATTATTTCAAAAGCCGAAAACTCACATGGTTACATGATTTAGTGTTAGCCGATTTCAAGGAAAAGGGATACTAGCAATTTTTGGAACTTGATCAATCAAATCGGCAAGCAAGGTAAGTATTAGTAATAACATTCCTATTAGGATTTGGTTTTAAAAGCGAAAAGGTTATTAATGTGTTTTATATGATGGGCCGAATATAGGAATTAACAGATCTAAAGTTAGATTGGGATTTTCGAGATTTCAAGGAACCTATTAAGCGGATCAGGTGTGTACTCACACTAACTTTCAATATATCATATGGCAATTATTTTAATATATGAATATGCATAAGAATGTGAATGTGGCTAAGTACCACAGATGTGGTAAGAGTACCAGTGCACGTTTCCTACTTACGATAGGATTACTGAATATGATATATTTTGAACATATAAATAGTAACATGAATGAGAATTAAGTATGTTATGCATGATATAAAATTTATGGGGCATTCGGGATCTATGTGAAAGGGAAGAAGGTGTTGACTTGGCCTCACCAACGGAATATGATGACTACGGTCACAAAATTTGAATATGGTAACTCGGTTACATTATCGAATTTGGTAACCGGTTACATTATTTGAATATGGTGTCTAATGACACAAATTATATAAGCGATGAAGCACGTCGATTGCAATGAACGCCTTCGATGGTGTGTAGCGGATGGAGGGTTGACTTAGTAGTCCCACGGTGTATTTGGCAGTGTACGGTGGTGTGTAGCGGATGGTCAAATAGGCTTTGGGTTGCATCATCATTTTATATGAATATGAACATGTATGCATGATCTGTTGAATGTTAGTATTGTGTACACATTGAGTCATTGACCCACCCTATTGTGGGACTTTTTTTTCGGTGATGAACAGTGTGATCAACGGGATGGTAGACCTTGAGGTGGCCATGCTTCATTTGAAGATTTTATTTAATTTGGACTTTATTTCTTTTTAGTACCTTTAATTTTATTTTGGGCTTTACTTGATGTAATAAGGCCATAAGGCCCAAATGGATTTTTCTTATTTTGCTTTACTCTTAACTATTACGCTATAACTATTTAAGACTAAAGTTTAAGATATATATATATATTTTTTAAACCTTAAAAATTATTTTGTTACCTTAATAAAATTTGATTTTCAAATAGATTAAATGGGTTCCCAATCGAGCCCAATCCACAACAACATTTTTTCAAAAATTATACAAATTTTGTCTAAGTAACAAAGAACTTGAAAACCGGTTAACTTAAGGAACAAACCAGATCCTGTTCGGGCTCGTGGGCGGGTGTGGGTGTTTCACTTGGTATCGAGCCAGTTTTAAAACTCTCTACACGTGGGCTAAGGCCCAAAACGCTTTCAAATCGAGCCAAAATCGTTTTTTAAGCGGGTTTTCGGCATGGCACCTAAGTCTCCGACCCATGATCCACCGGTAAGTACCCCTAACTCTATGTGTGATTTCGTGATTTATGAAGGCTGTATAAGGGTAGAAAAGGCATGGAACGTAGAATAGAATGATAGGAACTTGAACCCTAGGACTAGTCTACTCAAACACAAACACATAAGACTTAATGCACTAAACAAACCTATGGCTAAGTCATCGAGCTGGGGTGTGGTAACCCCAGACGCATGTCTAGGATTGGATCCGGAAGAGCACTCGGTATTTAAGGCCCTCTCGACTCAACTCCTCTTCGCAGAATCCTACCTAGTGCGTAGCTTCTGGCTCACCCTAACTCGAGAGGCTCGGTGGTGTGGCAACCTCCGCATGCATGTCTAGGAATGGTTTCGGTGGGAGCTTGGTATTTAAGCAATCGCGTGACTCACCTCCTCTCCACACGAATCCCGCACTGGTGCGTAGCTTTGGTTCACCCCGACCAAGAGGGCTCGATCATATAGTCAACATAATGACTAAAACCCGAAAAGGAACTAGCCATGTTTTAAAAAAAAATGGAGAGAGAACAAAACAACAAACCCTAGTTTTTCAAACTTTTAAAACTTTCTTTTAAATCTGAGAAAATTATTTTTTTCAACATTTTCTGGAAAAAAAAACTCCTGATTTGCGAAAATTACAAAAAATGCCCTTAGTGGTGAAATTACCAAAATGCCCTTGGTTTATAAAATGTTCAACTACTCAACAGCTTTACCAAAAATTTCATAAACATTCAAGAATCCTAATTTGTAAAATATCAAAATACCTTGATTTTGGAAAATTACAAAATTGCCCCTAACTTACAAAATTACCAAAATGACCCCGATTTCTAAAATTTTTGCAACATCCCCATTTTTGAAGGAACAATTATCAAAAAGAACCCTCAAAGTTTTACAACTTTTGAAATATCCCTAATTTATTAAATCTTACAAATTTACCCCAGTTGGTGAAAAAAATTACCAAAATACCCCTGAAGTCTAAAATTACCGAAATACCCCCGGATTTTAAAATTTTTCCAAATTACCCCGAGACTTTGAAATTTTCAAAATACTTTTTGACGAAAACACCAAGGAACGTTTTCTTCTGAAAAATTATGAAAGTGCCCTGTAGGACAAAATTACGAAAATACCCCTGGGTAGTGGAAACCAACAACAACGAAAACTACAACGTTTCTCTGAATGAACGAAAGTTCATACTTGTTTGATGGATGAAGGAATGAATGGAAAAGACTGTGTGTTTGTATGAATACGAAAGAACCACTCTTAAATTTCTTCTCATAAAACTCCTTCGCGGGTAAATAAGTGGAACAGTGACTAATCCATAAAATTCCTTAATCAGATCTCGACGTTAGAAAATGAGCTCTAGAGGACGTGGTCATCGTGGACGAGGTAGAGGAAGGATGATCGTGTCGGAACCCGTTAGATCGGGTCAAGGGTCCGACAATGAAATACCGCCACCACCACCCCTAACTGTTAATGTTGAGCAGCGAGCTCAGACGGGGGAAGATGCTGTGTCGCAAGCTGTGCTGCAAGTTTTGGAATTGGTGGCTGGTGCAGGAGGAAATGGGGGAAATCGAAAGTCTGTACCTGAACGGCTCCGAGCTAATGGAGCAAAAATATTTCGAGGAGTATCTAGTGTGGCACCCAAGATACCGAGTCTTGGTTGGAAGCAATCGAGCGCATCATGGATGAGTGGACTTGACCCCGAGGAGAAGTTGAAAGGGATGGTGGCGTTATTACTGCGATGAAGCGTGTCGATGGTGGTTAAGCTCGTCGGGATGGTACCACTACTGAAAATTTGACACGGGAGTATGTTAGAGGCATTTGGAAGAAGTATGTGGGAACCGGTATACAAATGAATAAAGGAAGGCTTTTCTAGGGTTGGTACAAGGGAGTAAGTCTGTCGCAGAATATGAGGCAGAATTCCTGAGGTTGAGCCGATATGCTCGAGGGGTAGTGGCAACTGAGCATGGACACTGTGTCCGTTTTGAGGACGGACTGAGGGACGATCTGAGACTGTTGATAGCACCGCATCAGGAGCGGGAATTCTCTGCTTTGGTGGAAAAGGCCAAGGTGGCCGAGGGGATTAAGGACGCTACCAAGCCGGCTGTGGATAGGAATAAGCCCAAAAGAGGTTTTGGACCATCTGGAAAGGGTCACAAGAGGCCTAGAGTTGATGGGCCACGAAATCAACAATTTGATGCAATTTGGCAAGACGCCCTTGTGCACATTGTGGAAAGAGGCACTTGGGAGAGTGCTGGAGAAAGACGGGAGGATGTTTCAAGTGTGGGTCCAAGGACTATATGCTTAAGGATTGTCCCAAGCAACCAGATGAGAGCCGACCGCAATTGAATGCTAGCCAGGTGGTAGAGGCGATGAGCGACCTCAATGGGGTCGTGGTTGAATGACCGAGGTAGTGGTCTTGCAGAGGCCGTGGAACACGTGGTCGAGGTACTACTAATACCGATGCAAGGCAACCGGTTTGGTTTATCTGTTCATGGGAGGGAAGATGGTGACGCACCGGATGTAATAACTGGTACGTTCTTTATTTTTGACAAACCCTATTTTGCTCTGATTGATGTGGGCTCGACCCATTCCTATGTTGCATGTACTGTAGTGGAAACACTAGGCCTAGACTCGAACTTTCGATGAGATGATGATGTAGTAAGCCCATTAGGCCAAACTGTTGTGGTAGACAAGATCTTTTGAAATTTGCCCTTAGAAATTCAGGGAGTGAACTTTTGAGCAGATTTAATGGAGTTACCCTTCAGAGAATTTGAACTTATACTCGGAATGGATTGGCTAGTAGAACACCGAGCCGTGTTGGATTGTGCGGCTAAACGGATGGAACTAAGAACCCCGGGGGATAAAGTTGTAGCCATGATCGGAGAAAGGAGGAACTACTTGTCTAACATGGTTTCGGCACTGAAGGCCGAGAAGATGATTAATAAGGGGTGTAAGGTATTCTTAGCCTTCATTAGTACGATAGGTAGGAAGGAAGAAGGTATTAATAGAGTTAGGACGGTAAGGGACTTCGTGGATGTATTTCCAGAGGAATTACCAGGAATACCCCCAGATAGGGAGGTGGAATTTGGGATAGATTTGCTACGTGAGCGACTCCTCGATCAATCACTCCATACCGAATGGCGCCAAAAGAGTTAGTGGAGCTCAAGGCTCAAATCCAAGAACTGTTGAATCGTGGGTTCATCCGACCCAGTGTGTCTCCGTGGGGAGCACCGGTCTTATTTGTGAAGAAGAAGGACGGAACTATGCGTATGTGCATAGACTACCGTCAGTTGAATAAGCTAACCATTAAGAATAAGTATCCTTTACCAAGGATCGATGACTTGTTCGATCAGCTGAAGGGGGCCGCAGTATTTTCAAAGATCGACTTAAAGTCGGGATATCATCAGTTGAAGGTGAAGGAGGCTGATATCCATAAGACCGCTTTTAGGACAAGATACGGCCATTTTGAGTTCGTAGTGATGCCATTTGGGTTGACGAACGCTCCAGCCGCATTCATGGACAGGATGAATCGGGTTTTCCAACCCTACTTGGATAGGTTTGTCGTTGTGTTCATCGACGATATTTTGGTGTACTCGAAGTCGGAAGAGGAGCATGATAAGCATCTCCGAGTTGTGTTGGAAGTGTTAAGGGAGAAGAAGCTTTATGCCAAATTCAGCAAGTGCGAATTTTGGCTTAAGGAGGTGGCATTCCTAGGACATGTGGTATCCGCAGAAGGAATAAGAGTGGATCCTAGGAAGATCGAAGCAGTGTTGGATTGGAAACCACCTAGGTCCGTGGCTGAGATCCGAAGTTTCTTAGGCTTGGCAGGCTATTACAGAAGGTTTGTGGAAGGATTCTCGTCAATAGCCGCGCCTTTAACAAAGTTGCTAAGGAAGGAAGTACCCTTCGAATGGACTAATAAGCAGCAGGAGAGCTTTGAAAAGCTTAAAAGGGTGTTGACGGAAGCTCTAGTGTTAATTCAGCCAGAGGCAGGAAAAGATTTTGTGGTGTACTGTGATGCTTCACATACGGGGTTAGGTTGTGTACTAATGCAAGAGGGTAAAGTGGTCGCTTATGCGTCTCGGCAGTTAAGGCCTCATGAGTTAACTACCCAACTCATGACTTGGAGCTAGCAGCAGTGGTTTTTGCCCTTAAAGTTTGGAGGTACTACCTTTATGGAGAAAGGTCAGTTATCTACACAGACCACAAGAGCCTTAAGTATCTGTTGACTCAGAAGGAGTTGAACTTGAGGCAACGAAGGTGGGTGGAATTACTGAAGGACTACGATTGTTCGATAGAATATCATCCGGGCAAGGCAAATGTGGTAGCCGATACCCTGAGTAGGAAGGTTGTGTCGGATCTACGGGCTTTGTTCACTCACTTAAGTCTGTATGACGATGGAAGCCTGTTGGCAGAATTGCAAGTCAAGCCCACATGGCTGAAGGAGGTGAAAGAGGGACAGTTGGCTGATAAGGACTTAAGTACTAAGTTACAGCAAGTACAGCAAGGAGGATTAAAGGACTATGGCGTCAATGATGAAGGAGTATTGTGCTACAAGGGAAAGGTCTGTATGCCGAGGAATAAGGAGTTGAGACAAAGGATTCTTTGGGAAGCGCATGGTAGCCCTTATGCTATGCATCCCGGAGGCATCAAGCTGTATAGAGATCTAAGGGAACAATTTTGGTGGTCTGATCTGAAACAGGAAGTAACTGAATTTGTGGGGAAGTGTTTGACGTGTCAGCAAGTTAAGGCTGAACACCAAGTCCCATCAGGATTGTTTCAACCAATCGAAGTTCCCCAATGGAAGTGGGAGAGAATTACCATGGACTTCGTTAGTGGGCTTCCCCTTACGCCTACTAAGAAGGACTTGGTATGGGTGATAGTGGACCGTTTGACCAAATCTGCGCACTTTATCCCAGTAAGAGTTGATTATTCCCTTCAGAAGTTGGCCAAGGTTTATAGGGCCTTATCGAGTACTGAAATGAGTTGGGCCAGTGGCATACCAATTAGAGTTGCCACCAGAATTGCAACAGATGCACGACGTATTTCATGTATCCATGCTACGTCGCTACCGATCGGATCCATCGCATGTGGTATCTATTGAAGAAGTGGAGCTAAGGCCAGACTTATCCTATGAGGAAGAACCGATTCAGATTTTGGAACGAGATGTGAAAGTACTACGAAGGAAGACAGTGCCTCTAGTCAAAGTGTTATGGCGCAATCATGGATCGGAAGAAGCTTCGTGGGAGTCAGAAGAGACCATGCGACAGCAATACCCTCAACTATTTTAGTTAGGAAATTTCGGGGACGAAATTTTGTTTAAGGGGGTAGAACTGTAACATCCTGAAAAGGGTCTATGCATTTTCAGTTTAATTGTATGAAATGTCAAGTCTCAGGTACTATGAATAAATTTTTGATACTTTTGGAAACCTAGAAATGGAAATGGAAATGGAAATGAAAATGGAAACTTGAACATTTTTGGAAACTTGAACATTTTGGAAACTTGAACATTTTGGAAACCTGAACATTTTTGGAAACCTGAACATTTTTGGAAATGATTCAAAAATGGAAAGTAAACATTTCTGGAAACTTGGAAATGTAAGAAAATGGCAAGTTTATAGAGCCGATCAAAAATTTTAGGAAACTTAGAAATGATGCAGGAATGTCAACTTTTAAAGTTCAAAATAGGAAATAAGGGCAAGAGGGCCTTAAAAGAAAAAGTTGGAGAATTTTGACACACAAACAGGCTTGGAAAAGTGGCTCGAAGATGCCACTTAGGGCCTATGGAAATGGCGTCACATGCAGGGAAATAGGCACGAGTTCGAGTCACTTGAAAAGCAAATAAATAAGTTTTATTTTTGCTTCCGGAAAATTTGAGGTGGACAAGACCTTTGGTTTCTAGAAAAGGAGGTGTTTTATTTGCATAAATATGTGAATAATAAGTGATAAATAAAGGATTTTCTTTAATTGGATTATTTGAGGAGATAATTGATGGATTAAAGACTTTTATTTTAAATAAAAGAGATAATATTATCACAAGGAAGATTGGTGGCCAAGTCAAGGACTCTTGGCCTAGCAATTTCGGCTAAAGGAGGAGAATTTAGGCTATTCTCTCATCTTTTCTAGCCTTTGCCGAAAATTCCATAGCAAAACTCCCTCTGCCGAATTTTCTTTTCATCTTTTCTTATTCTCTTTTCTTCATCTGTCAAGCCAAAACCTTTTCTTTTGATCTCTGATTAAAACTCCATAGCCGAATCTCTGTGACTCTAGGCAAGGAAGCAATCGATTAAAGGCATTAAAGGTAAGGTTAAGCATTATTCAAATCCTTTTCTTTTCTATTTTTGCCAAAAGAGAAGGGTCTAATCCCTATTCTTGTTCATGGCCGAATCTGCAAAGATCTCTCAGGATCTTTTTACAACTGTCGAATACAAGGGGGAATCTTTTGGGAAATTTGAGGATCTAAGGTAAGATGTATGAATATTCGGTTAAGCGTTATGATTCATGTTTTCAAAGTTAGATTTAATCTAACATGAAGTTATAGGGATTTCGACAGGCATATAAAGGAATCCTCTTCAGATTTGGAATTTGTATGGTAAGTGATATTTGGCCAAGGCTTATTTTTGATATTTGGAATTATTTTTTCATTATTTCAAAAGCCGGAAACTCACATGGTTACATGATTTAGTGTTAGCCGATTTTAAGGAAAAGGGATACTAGCAATTTTTGGAACTTGATCAATCAAATCAGCAAGCAAGGTAAGTATTAGTAATACCATTCCTATTAGGAATTGGTTTTAAAAGCGAAAAGGTTATTAATGTGTTTTATATGATGGGCCGAATATAGAAATTAACAGATCTAAAGTT
Organism: Gossypium rotundifolium; assembly: GCA_025506655.1. NCBI lineage: Eukaryota > Viridiplantae > Streptophyta > Magnoliopsida > Malvales > Malvaceae > Gossypium > Gossypium rotundifolium. The sequence continues at coordinate 153,134,991 of CP106732.1, read as the reverse complement.
AGATCGGGATTTTCGAGATCTCAAGGAACCTATTAAGCGGATCAGGTGTGTACTCACACTAACTTTCAATATATCATATGGAAATTATTTTAATATATGAATATGCATAAGAATGTGAATGTGGCTAAGTACCACAGATGTGGTAAGAGTACCAGTGCACGTTTCCTACTTCTGATAGGATTACGAATATGATATATTTTGAACATATGAATAGTAACATGAATGAGAATTAAGTATGTTATGCATGATATAAAATTTATGGGGCATTCGGGATCTATGTGAAAGGGAAGAAGGTGTTGACTTGGTCTCACCTAATGCGGAATATGGTGACTACGGTCACAAAATTTGAATATGGTAACTCCGGTTACATTATCGAATTTGGTAACCGGTTACATTATTTGAATATGGTGTCTAATGACACAAATTATATAGGCGATAAGCACGTCATTGCAATGATCGCCTTCGATGGTGTGTAGTGGATGGAGGGTTGACTTAGTAGTCCCACGGTGTGATTGGCGTGTACGGGTGGTGTGTAGCGGATGGTCAAATAGGCTTGGGTTTGGGTTGCATCATCATTTTATATGAATATGAACATGTATGCTTGATTTGTTGAATGTTAGTATTGTGTACACATTGAGTGCATTGACTCACCCCATTGTGGGACTTTTTTAGGTGATGAGCAGTGGATCCACGGGACGGTAGACCTTGAGGTGGCCATGCTTCATTTGAAGATTTTATTTAATTTGGACTTTATTTCTTTTTAGTACCTTTAATTTTATTTTTGGGCTTTACTTGATGTAATAAGGCCATAAGGCCTAGTGGATTTTTCTTGTTTTGCTTTACTCTTAACTATTACGTTGCGAACTATTTAAGACTAAAGTTTAAGATATATTTTTTTTTAAACCTTAAAAATTATTTTGTCACCTTAATAAAAATTTGATTTTCAAATAGATTAAATGGGTTCCCAATCTGAGCCCAATCCACAACAACATTTTTCCAAAAATTATACAAATTTTGTCTAAGTAACAAAGAACTTGAAAACCGGTTAACTTAAGGAACAAACCAGATCCGGTTCAGGCTTGTGGGCTGGGTGTAGGGTGTTTCACCCTAAGAAGTAGTGGAACAGATTTAAGTCACTAGCCCTATCTCCCTGACCAGCAGTGGAATAGGTCAAAAATTGTAGATCTTGTCACCCTAAGCAGTAGAGGACCAAGATCGAACATCAAATCTTGTCTCCCTAAGCAGTAGTGGAACATATTTAAGCCACCAGCCATATCTCCCTGACCAGCAGTGGAATAGGTCAAAAATTGTAGATCTTGTCGCCCTAAGCAGTAGAGGACCAAGATCGAACATCAAATCTTGTCTCCCTAAGTAGTAGTGGAACAAATTAAACTACCAATCTGGCATTCCTGAGCTTTGCAGGAAACAGATTGAAAATGACAGATCTGACAATTCCCGAGTTTGTAGGAAGCAGATCGAAGACATCAGTCTGGTGATCCCTGAGTTTGCAGGAATCAGATTGAAAATATCAGATCTGGTCTCCCTGAGTTTGCAATGGAGCAGATCAAAAGATAGTGGATACTGCCTTCATGAAGTTGAAGCTATCAAATTCACTGAAATCAAGATGAAGCTCCAATGCCGTTGAACTTGCAGTTCGGATTGGAAGTCATTTGAAGAAAGCGAGGATCAAGAAGTTGGGGCTCGGCCAAGACCGAGAAAAATTGGTCCTTTTGTAGTCTTTGCTCTATTCTCGTTACACACCAATGAGTAAAGAGGGGCAGATGTAATAGCCCAATTTTGACCGGGCTGAAATAAAACCAAAACAAATGACTAATGTCCTTTTACAGCCCAAATTAACTACCCAAAACACCTTGGCCCGAATCCTAAGGACTAAACTCAGACCCAAATTCGCGCGTCCCAAATGGCCCAATGCCTAAACAGGTAATAGAAGACCTAGGATTTCTGGGAAACCCTAGGTGCCACAGCCTCGCGTCCCAGCTTCTTTTGCGCCGCAAGCCAGGCCAAGCGTCACGCAGTAATTGCTGGAGCCCAATCATCGCACCCATGCTAGGCCTTCGGTTGCACCAGGATCCACGCCCGAATCAAAAGCCACATTACCGCCGTGATTCACGCGTGGATAATGCCTTCATCAGTGCCGGACTCCGCTTCGACCTGCAAAGAAAAAGGGAAGAAGAACAACAACAAAAAGTAGGAAGAACGACAAGATCTTGTATTTTTTTTCGCTTTCTTTTCCGGGCTATATAAACCCCCAAAAATATGTAAAAAAGGGCGACAAAAAAAAAGAGGGGAGACAGAGAAAAAAATACACAGAGGAACAGAAAAAAATTTCAGAACACAATATAGAGTTTTTTTTTAAGGTGATTCTTTATTTTTTTTATTTTTTAGTTATGTTATATATGCAAAATAACCAAAAAAAAGAGAATAGAAAAGAAAAGGATGAGTTTCATACCTCCGGCCACCGGCCACAGAGGCGCATGTGGCGAGTGACCAAAAAAGCCGACGAACAGAATGCAGGAAAGGATGAAGGGCTTTTCAGAGGATTTGGCGTTTTTTTTAAGAAACAGTTTTAAAATGACTTTTTTTTATTCAAACTAACTTTTATAAATGATGAAGAACGACGTCGTTTTGACCGAGAGGATCTGCAGCGTTGACCGACCAGCTCTCTCGTGATCCGCGCATTTTATGAAAAGGGGAATTTTCGTTTCGGTTCTTACGTAATTTTATTTATTTAATTCAATTCATTTTAAATTTCTATTTTATTAAATTAACCCTAAAAGTTTATGTTATTTTAATTAAACCACGATCGCTTTAAGAGTTAAAAAATAAAAAGCAGTGCTGCTTTTTAAATTTTGAATAATTGCTATAATAATCCCTGTATTTTAACGCTGCTTGTGATTTAATCCTTTTAATTGGTTTTAATTGCTATTTTAGCCCTGTTTTCTTTATTTTAATTTTATTTTATCCTTTTCTTTTATTTTGCTATTTATATTATAATTAATTGTTTTATCACATTAAACTATTCTATTTTTATATATTTATTATTTTATTAATAGTATGAAATTTTTATATATTATATATATTATTTGTATATTTAATTATTATTTTACTTGTTTAATATTTTGTATTTTATTATATATATTTATTATATTATATTATATTATATTATATTATATTATATTATATAGTATTACATTATATATTATTTCTAAAGCTCTATTTTATATAAAATTTATTTATATTACCTAATTTATTTTATTTATATTGTTTATATTAGCATATAATTTTATAATTAATATACTACATATATACATATATTTTCATTATTTATTATTTTTATTTTCATTACATATTTTTATATACTATATTATATGATTTTTTATTTTATTACATAATATTATATTATATCATATATTATCTTTTTAAAAATTATTTTATTTATATTTTATAATGTGTTTCACATATATCTTTTAAATATCTTTATTCAAAATTATTATATATTGTTATGTTTTATCTTTTATATGTATTAAATTATATATTTGTTATTTAGTTTTATATATATATGTATATATATATTGCTTTATATATTTTATTTATCTATATAATGCCCTTTTATTTATTCATTATTTTATTTATTATGTTTTTTATTTGTGTATGATAGTTTATAAATGTGATATTGTTACATGGATTATTATTCAAAATAAATACATTTTTACAAGCTTACTATATTTTAAAATAAGACAATGTTTTGGTATTTAGAAATTTGAGAAATAGTGCCCTAACGTACTGGGTTGCGATTTTTCGTTTGGCTAAATAATTAAATACCGTTTTAACAAGTTTTATAAATCATGAGATGACCTTAATTGCGAGGGTTTAAAAAATGTCGTGTCTTAACGTATTGGATGTGATGTTTATATTCCTTCGGAATAAGAAATCTCAAGTTTCAAAATAAAAAAACTATTCTTGAAGATTCAAAGTGTTGTGCCTTAACTTATTGGGTTCGACATTTTGCGTCTCGAGGTAGGAATTTCCTAAAATAAAGACGAGCTTAATTTCAAAGTCATGAGGTGCTATACCTTAACTTATTGGGTAAAGTACTTTATTTCTTTGAGATATATAAGTCTTGGTTTTCTTTCTAATAAAAGGATCATATTTTCTAATTTTCTTAATTTTCAACATTCGGACATGACTTTATCGATTAGGTACCAATTTTGGGCGTTATGAGGGTGCTAACCTTTCGCCATACGTAACCGACTCCCGAACCCGTTTTCTTGTTTTTTGTGGACCAAAATTGAATGTTTTTTTTATAAAATGCTTTACAAGGTGATCCAATCACACCTAAGGAAAAAAGATTGGTGGTGACTCCCATTTTTGTTTCTAAAGTCGATCCCCATTTTTCTAAACTCGATTTTAAAATAGTTTCGACACATGCATTTTCCTTTTAATCTATCTATGTATATACTTTATTTAAATATATGTATATATGCAATTGTTCTTTTAAAAGAGCTTATTTTAAACTATACTTTATTTATTTCAAACATTTTTATCAGGTTTTATATACATTATTCATTAATTTTTAATAAGTATGTTCGGTTTTAGATTATTTTAAACATCATACATTTTAAATTCCTTCTAACATGATAATTGTTTCATAAATTCATTTGCAAATTATTACATTGATTTTTAATTGTTTCACTAATTGTTAATTTCAAATATTTTTAGGTTATTTTAAATCTATTTGCTATTATTTAAAATTATTTTGTACTAATTTGCCTCGTAAATTTTGTAGGATTACTTTTTAGTTTTTTCTTTGATTATTAAAATGGATTCCTTGAAATGGAGCATGCTATGAAATAATTGCTATTATGTATTATTATATTCAAATTGATTGCATCATTATCTTTCATTAGTATAATACTTTATCCATGTATGTTATTTAATGTTTGTAATTTTGTTTATTTACATTATCACATTGTGATTCAAACTTTAACATCTTGATTGATATTAGTAGTTCCGTTGTTATTCCAAATAGGCTAATAAAATACATTTTGAGCCAATTTTAAAATCGCTTATTTGAAAATTTTTCAATATAAGGCAATATCTGTGTGTTTGAAAATTTGAAGAATTGCACCCTAACGTGCTGGGTGTAATTTTTCGTTTGACCCAAATAACCAAATATCCTTTTAATTGCGTGTTTTGAAAATCAAAGATGATCCCAGTATCGAAGAATAAATGTGTCATGTCCTAACGTACTGGATGTGATGTTTTTATTCCTTTGGAACAAATGAATCTTGACATTCAATTCAAAATTAATTAACATTCTTTAAAAAGTATCACACCTTAAACATTTTCAAGTTTTCAACACAAGAACACTAATTAATCAATTAGGTACCAATTTTGGGCGTCGCGAGGGTGCTAATCATTCCTCGCACGTAACTGACTCCCGAACCCGTTCTCTTGAATTTCATAGGCTAAAATTTTTTATAGGTGATCCGATCACACCTAAACAAAAAGATTGGTGGCGACTCCATATTTTTAAAGTCTATCCCCATTTTTTCCAAACACGAATAAAAATGGTTTCGACATAATCAATCAAATCAAGCACATAAAATCACTAGATGCTCACTTACCAACATTTACAAAAATTTCATTACTTTAACATATATCAATAATCTTGCAAAATTAACCAACCATAACTCAATTAAATATTTGCAATTAGTAATTAATCATCCAATTAAACATAAGTGAGGGTCAATTTATCAAATCTCCCTTTAATAACACTCACCACCCAACTAACTCAACCACAACCAAGTGATCAACCAAGCAAATCCAAGCTTCAATTTCGATTAGCTCGATCCTCTTCAATATTCAGAGCTTCAATAGAGATGAAATAGATATTACCAACTTTCAAAATATATAATAAACACAAATTTTCATCAACTAGGCTACACGAAATTCTCACTCAAAGTTATCTTACAGGATTTGCATCATCAAGTCCAAAACTCAATTCCTCACAAAATCGGTCACTCCAGCCCTCCTAATCACTTCCAAACATCAATACTGGACCAAATAAACATATACTAAGTATCAATTTCACATTTAAATCAATTTCACAAAAATTTGAAAAATAGGTTCATGAAGATGATGAAATTTGAATTTCTTTAAACTACCTTACAAAACATGTTTAATCTTGATAAATAAGATTAAAAACCTTCTAATAAATCCATTTTGAGTTGGAGCATCTGTTGATTTGTGGATTTCCTCTCAAAATTCAAGATCCACCATTAAAGCACCTTAAGCTTTTGAAGAAGATGACATTGATTAAAAAAAAACATGTAATTATCACTCAAAGTCATGTAAATATGCTTCTAATCATCATAAAAATAAGTTTAGAAATAATAATTACCTTTGATTAGTTCTAAATCCTTTGATTAAAAATCTTGATTCAAGAATCTTGAGAAATTTTAGAATATTTTTGGCTACTTTTGTGAATAATTTCGGGTGAAAAGAGAAAGTATTTTGAGAATTAAATTTGTTGAATCAATGCAAAAAAAAAAAAAAAAAGAATTCTATAGCTCTCTAATATGATGTAAATGGTGCGAAAAGTAGGCTAGATGCACCGGATCCGGTATGTCATCATGAAAAACAGTTGGAAAATCTTTGTCTTTAGAATAAACTAAAAATTTTGTTAACTTTTTGGAAAATGTGTCCATTAAAAATTATTTAGTAATATAAGCCCGTTATAAAATATGTGAATTAAAACTTTATTACAATTTATTATATTATAAATCGCTTGAAGGAAATATATCTAAGTATAATATAAACCCTAATTAAAAAGATAATAAAATGATCCCAACAATAAATAAAGAGGCCTTTTATTACAACCAATATTTAAACCAAAACTTAATATAAATAAGCTTTAAAATATTTAAACTCTTCCTACGCATGGGCCACCATGTGTCCTCTCCGATCCCGGTCCAATCTCAAGAGTCACCTGAAATGTTAGGAAAATAATTGGGTGAGTCACACGGACTCAGTGTGTAATTTAAAACCATCGAAATCCACCCACATGCTAGCCACATAACATCCCAATTATCAAATGCAACATGTAAATATAATCATTTAGACATTACCATAACTGGCTTGGCCCACAATCAAATCATATTCAAGCACCGGCTAGGCCCTTTTCTTATTAATTCACGACATCGGGCTTGGCCCATTTCACGCATGTTCTCAAAACATACCTATTCATATTCCATATTGGGCTTGGCCCATTTCCATATCAATTTATAACAAAACCATGCAATATGAAACCCAACCCAATCCTAAGGTCCATCCGCTACACACCCCTTATCCAAATTTACCACACACCGGGGACTATCGAGTCACCCTCTCCTTTTCCCTCCAAAAGGCAACCAATGCCATCCACGATGTAGCACGTAGCTAACATCAAACCACGATGGAGCACACAGCAATCCATCAAGCCACGATATGGCATAAGGCCGATATCAATCAAGGTAACCACGCGAACTAAATCAAGAAGATCCACAACGTGACCTCTCGGCGCCAATCCACGATGTAGCACAAAGTCGACATCAACCACGCATCAAGTACACCTGCACCTTCTTTCAAAAACCCACCCATGCACATGTAACATAATATAATGACATAATGAATAAAGCATGTACATGATATTAGGCATACATTCAAATTCATAGACATACTCACATACACGTATTAATAACCACATCTCAACAGATTTGATACTAACTCGTTTATCGACATACCCTTTAAGTGGTATCCGGCTCACATAGTCATGCACTTATTAACACATATTTAACACATACACCTATCGATACATATCATATACCCGAAATCGATGGGTTAATCACACACCTTATAACTCAAGCTCTAAACCTCGATCCCGACGCTATCGCTTAGCGAGACTACCATTATCGCCTATCATTTTTCATTGCCGCCCACCCCGGTGGCCAATTTCGACAATGAAACCGATCTCTTCTTGAACTTCGGTGGAGTTTTCCTTTCTCCTCTTGATCGGCACTCGCATCCATCGACGGACTTAATCGTAACACTTCGTTAATTATCAAGTCATAATTTACAACCCCCAAAATTTAAAATTGGGAAATTTGCCCAATGGCCACTCTCATAACCCCTAAACTGTGGTGTTACACAACCCACCAAAAATTTAAAAATTGGGAAATTTGCCCAATGGCCACTCTCACATTTTCCTTACTTTACCAATTGATCATTTCCCTCCAAAATTTTGAATTTAAAGGTTTATTTGCCAAATAAATACTCCAAAATTTTCCTTATTTTACAATTAAATCCAATTTAATTAATATTTAAATTTAACTCAAATTAACCCCAATAAAAATTATTTTAAAATTTTTTTGACCCTAATTATTTTCACTAATCATTATTTAATTCCTTTAAAATTAATTTTCCAAAAATATTTTTATTTTTTGGATTATTGTTTAATCGATTTTAGATGAAATTGACCTCCTAAATTAAATAATAAAAAATTACTATTAACTTGATAAATTCCTAAATTCACGCTCAGAACCCAAAAAATATACCTGAAACTACTAGACCCGATTTAGGGATATTACAAAATTAGTACTTGACGAGAAGCTGAAATACCACACTATCAACGCCACATAGTCGTGTGCCAAACCATGGGGGTCACACTAGCATGTGGGCTCATTTTTAGTAAAATTTAGTTAGGGCCGTGTTTGATGTGCGCTTCGAGGTTAGCCACTTCATAGGGTCTGTTGTGTGATATGTATTGTAACGCCCCAAAAATCCCTTATATATTTATTTTTGTGTGTTTGTGACACACTAATGTGGGCTCATTTTAGTAAAATTTAGTTAGGGCCTGCTTACTTCTTTATATATTTATTTTGTGTGTTTGTGAAGCTTACTTCAAACTGCTTTACTTGTTGGTTAGGTGTTCTGGGAGTGTCTGAGAAGTCTTAGGTTCAAGCTTTAACTTGGGCAAATTTTTGTATTTTTATGAATAAAGCTCTATCTCTAGTCAGTAGGCTTATAATTAAATGTTGGTAAAATATGTCAAATGGGCCTACTGGTCTGGTGGTTGAGTGGAGAGTAAATAAGTTGGAGGTTTGACGTTCGAGTCTTTGTGCAAACAAGGGATTATTTTGCTACCTGTGCCATGTAGGAATTTTAGTTTAGTCGAAATACTATAGTGTTTGAATGAGGGTTGAATTTGGTTGTTGAGGACATTTTGGTGGACGGTTTGGGGGGAGTTTGAGGGTTCGTGGGAGTGTGATGGATGGTTTTAGGAGGGAAGTTAGGGATATGGGGAACAAGTTAAGGGATTAGGGGGTTTACCAAAAAAAATCTGATCACTTCTTTTCTTTTTCCAATTTTGGCTTTGGCATTGGTTTTCTCTCAAATTTTCCTATCAACTGTTCTTCTTCCAGTGGTGCCGAATATTGCTATGATTTTTGGCTATTTTCTTTTCCCCTCTCATTTCTTCTTTTATTTTTTCTCTTGGTTCTGTTGATTCACTCCTTTCCTTTTTGCTGTTGATTTCTCTTGTTTCCTAACCTTCTTCTTATTGCCGCAACTTGTCATCTTCATTATGCTTTTGTGCGTTGGTGGTAAGTTTCGTAACTGTGTTGTATTTTGGTTTATGGGTTCTTGGTAATCGGTCGATTATTTCATTGATGAAGGTTAAGGGCTGGAGCGATTCGGTTAGTGTTGGAGCAGTATGGCTCTACTGCTACTCGCTTAGTAGAATTGGCAGCGGCGAATTGTGGGAGTGGTGACCTGTCTTGTTCGGTTTCGCAGTTGGAGGTTGCTTGGTTTTAAAGGTGTGGGTTATCTCGAAAATGCTTTTATGTCACAAACGAACCAGGTGTGTAAACACGACTCTAGAAATAGAAATCGGTAAAAATCCAAAAAAATGAAAGTCGACTCCACACGGGCGTGCGGCCGCCCATGTGGTAGGCCGTGTGATCGAACACGGGCGTGTGATCGACGAGGCAGGCCATGTTCGATTCATGGGCTGGGCCGAATCGGGCTGTGTGGGCCTCACAAGCGTGTGGGATTATTGGGCCAGGCCGTGTGATCCACACGGTGAAGGCCATTTTGGGCCTTGTAGGCCACACGGGCGTATGGGCCCACATGGGCAAATTACATGGGCTTGTGGGCCCATTTTCACTGTTTGACTGTTAAGGTTGCATGGGACGACCGAGTCGACTGTGGACCTACTGTAGGGTCGGTAAGATTACCTAGATCCCTAATTGACTGAATGACTATTATAGCCATGTACTTTGTATATAACATGTACGACTGTATTTTGAGCATGATGTTAAAATTGTACTGAATACATATATGATACCATGATTTGGCATGACATGATTGTATGATGCATTGCATGGGGATGGGTTTATATGGATCAGAGGAAGCATATTGAAAGGATTCGAGCCTAACTTACTAGCAGCTCAACTGCAAACTACTGTTTAGTGCCACATTCGGTACTTTTTGGAGTGTAGGGATTTGTGGGTTGATTATATCCCTACATGGAGTGTAGGGTTGGACGGAGATAGAGTGTAGAGGCTGGCTGGGTAGGAATTGTATACTACATAATTTGATATTGTACTGATTACTGATACTGTAATGGGCCAAGGCCCAAATGCATGACAGCCTCTGTACTGAGATGGGCTAAAGGCCAAACTGATACGATCACTGATTCTGAAAAGGGCTTAGGCCCAGACTGTGATTTCCTTCTATCGATCTGTTTGCTTTATATGGGATTACACACTGATTTTTCAAAAACACACCCTTTTGATTTGACTGTACAGGTAATCCCTAGACATAGGTAGATTGGTGAGGCGGAGGACTCCGAGGTGGCCACACAACCTAAATTATTTGACTTGTACTTAATAATGATTTTTAATTTTTGGGGTATTTTATTGTAATAATGGCCTTTTTGGGTTTTCATGGTTAATTTGGGATTTCTATTGTTTTGATTTACAACTTCTAGAGTAAGGTTAATCGAGTTTTCAAAAAGAATCAACCGTTTTAACAAAATACATTTAAATACGCAAACTGATTTGCAAAGCTTCCTCAATAAGTGACGTTTGGAAAATTAACAATGTTTTGAAAAAAGAATAATTTTGTGATAATGAACTACATTCGAAAATTAACGACGCATCCTAGAATTAACACAAGATTTTGTATAGAGGTTAAATAGAAAAGAGGTTTTTACGACAACTCATTTATTTCGAAAAACACTACCCTGTGACATCAACAGATTCGGCTATAATGTCCAGTCCGGGTTTGGGGTGTTACATGTATGACTATTATATGTGAAATATAAAATTTTGCTTTTGTATGTGGAAATTTTGAAAACCTGATAGCATGTTTTGATGTGTAAAACATGTATGATTTGTGTGCATCTGGATATGTAGTTAGTGATTGCATGTGCATTATGGTGGGCTAATGATGTGATGGAGGAAGTGTTGAAAGTTTAATGATCTACCTTATCTGGTGGTTTAAACCACATATCTATTCTGGTGACTTGACCACACGTAATTGATTCTGGTGATTTATCGCATTATTTCTGGTAGCTTGACTACACTACTCAGAAAAGTGACATATGCTTACTAGTGTGGTGTGTGGGGTTGAATGCGTATGAATTAACCTGATTGGTGTGTAGGGATGGACATGGATGGTGTGTAGCGGATGATGATAGGATCTGAATATGTATTTGTATTTGAATTTGCATCTGTATCTATAACTGCATTTGTATTTGTAAATGATCTGTCTGTCATACCGCATCGCGAGATTTGTCATGCATTTGTAACTATTCGAACTATGATTTTTGCATGATTTTGCTATCTGTTCCATTTGTATAGACTGAGTTACACACTGAGCTTATAAGCACACCCAATTATTTCTATCTTCTCAGGTGATCAATAAACTTAGGATCGAATGGCGTGCGAGAGCTCGGATTAATATCCTGGTTAATAAATAAGACGATTTATGATTTTTAAACTATTATGGACTTTTCATACTTTTTTGGACTGTAAACTATTTTGGATTTTATTTCTTGTTTTGTGTTGGTTTTGTCAAACTTTAATATGTTTTTATCGTAACTGCAAAGCTATATGTTTTCACAAATTAAAGTGATGATTTTCAAACTTTTATACTTTGAAATTTCCATTACAAAACAAAGTAATCAGTTAAACAATTTTTCATAAAATGAATAACTTAAAACACGAATTTTTTAAAAATTGGAAAAAGGTTTGCAAAAACTAACTTTTTAAGGTCACTTGATTTTCAAAGGTTACTTTTGGAGTTTCAAAACAAGTTTATGTAATTTCTCAAGATTCAGCCATAACGTCTAGGCCAAGAGTGGGATGTTACAGTTAAAATAATTTTTTTTATTATAACTTTATAGGATAAAATAAATAAATAAATAGTTTTTAATATAAATTATTTTCACTCTTCCTTTTTGAGAATAAAGATTCCAAGATAAGAGGAAATTTATTTTCTCGTGGCAAACTATATATATATATATATATGTTATATTATTTTATGGGTTAATATTTGGTACAATGATAGCGTATTATTTTTTTATTTCACAAGTAGCCTTAAAAGATTATCATGTCTTTTTTTGAATATTTTTGAATATTTTACTATAACCCTATAGGACACTTGACAACCCCTTAACCTTACTTATGGAGTCTAAAAATTTCACTAGTGTACCAAATATTTTCCTTATTTTATATATTTATAATTTTATATTTAAAGTATTATAAATATAAATAAATTGTTATCCATTTATAATTTTTGTGGATAAATTTTGACATGATAATATATACGAGTGCTTATCTAACTATTATTAAACTCTCGACTAAGTTGGTGTTATGAGTCAACCATACACCAACTCGGTTAGGAAATTACTAGAATTTCTCACAAGAATAGGGTAATCTCTTGAATTTTATTGATAGACCTCAAGGGTGTATATATCTATACAATAGTAGTTACGCAGGAATCAAATTGCTAAAAGATAATATCTCATAATAATATAATATAATATCCCATTATGAATCAAATTGCTAAGAGATAATATCCCATAATAATATCCTATAATATCCCATTAGGAATTAAATTGCAAAAAGATAATATCCCATAACCTCAAGGGTGAACATGCATATCATAAATGCCAAACTTGCTGAGAAGATATTCAAATTGCGATTTACCAAGCGCCTTTGTAAAAATGTCAGCCAATTGAACGGAGGTCGAAATATAAAAAGATGCAATCAACCCATCTTGGATTACATCCTTAACAAAGTGGCAATCCACTTCAATATATTTAGTACGCTTGTGAAATACGAGATTCTATACAATATGCAACGCAAATTGACTATCACAAAATAAAGGAATTGCCTTAGGATGATGAACATCTAAGCTTAATAATAAGGCCTTCAACCAATTGAGCTCACAAGCGACGGAAGTTATAGACCTATACTCAACCTCAACAGAAGAACGAGAAATAGAATGTTGTTTCTTAGTTTTCTAAGAAATAGGATATTGTCCTGGAAAAACAAGCCAACTAATAAGCTAACGCTGAGTTAACTGACAAGCAGCCCAGTCCGAATTAGACCACCCTTTCAAGGACAAATCGCTATCAAATATCAAAAGAATTCCTTATCCAAAAGAGCCTTTCAAGTACCAGACAACACGCAGAGCTGCATCCCAATGCTCCTGCCTTGATTCATGCAGAAATTGGGATAAGACATGAACCGAGTATGCCAAATCAGGTTTAGTCACTGCCAAATAAATCAAACAATCTATTAACTGTCTGTACAACTCAGGATAAGACAAAACTGTCCCTGTAGCATGCGCTAATTTATGATTTTACTCTATTAGCGATCACGCGGGCTTTGCCCCCAAAAGACCCTTATTCGAAATGATATCAAGTGCATATTTCCTTTTACAAAAAAATAACCCCAAATAGCTATGAGTTACCTTTATCCTCAAAAAATATTTCAAAACACCAACATCCTTCATATGAAAGCAAGAATTGAGATACCCCTTAAAAGTTTTCAAAGTAGCGAAATTGTTCTCAGAAATAAGCAAATCATCAACATAATCAACACATTAATGCATACAAATCCCTTAGTGTATGTAAAGAGAGAATAATTAGAATATGATTGAAGAAATTCATACCCTTTCAATGCAATAACAATCTTTACAAACCAACATCGAAGAGCCTATTTCAACCTATACAAAGACTTGCGCAAACGACAAACCATTCTAGGCTTATCAGGAGAAAAACGTAGAGGAAGCTTCATGTAAACCCCTTCATCAAGATCACCATGTAGGAAGGCATTATGGACATCCATCTGATGTAACTCCTCATTTTTCGAAGCTGCAATAGCTAAGAAAGCCCAAACATTCACCATTTTCACCATAGATATGAAAGTTTTATTATAGTCAATACCTTCTACCTGATGATTACTCTCCATCAAAGGTATATTTAATCTTGTACACCTACTTACTATCAATGTTTTCTTTCCAGGGGAAAATGTTTCCATAGACCAAGTGCCATTATCCTCATGAGCACAAATCTCCTTTTACATAGCATCACGCAATCTTGCATCCCTCATAGCCTCTTTAAAAGATTGTGGCCCAACCCCTGCAGTAATAGCTGCAAAAAAATTTTGGTGATTCATAGTAAATCTGTCACAATTAACATAATGCATGTAAGAAATAGAGTACCTGATAAAGGCTCTGAAGCAGGTGAAGTGAGAGATGAACTTTTCTTCATGACGGTATGAGTGGCAAAATCCCAAAACTTCACAAAAAGAAATTTCTCTTTATGCCTTCCTCCCAATTCAAGTGCATTATTACCCAAAGCCTTTGTACCATTGTGTCATTGGAGGAAAAAGAAGATACCACAAGTTTTGGAGAACTCGCAAGTGGTGAACTCACAGTATGTGGAGTAGCAAGAAGAGGAACTGTCGCGGGTTGTAACACCTTTGATTCACCAAAATATGTATCAAAAATTTGTGTCTGCACTCCCATATGGCAGAACAACATTGTCAGGCTCAAAGGTTGCAGTATTCCTATCCAAATATAGAAAAACATCTTCAAAAAAATTCATATCGTGGGATACAAAGAACTTCTTAGAATCCAAACTATATAAATACCAACCCTTTTTGCCAAAATGATACCTAACAAAAACACACTTTCGACTTCGACTAGCAAACTTATCACCCTTAGAATGTTGATTATTAGGGAAACATAAGCAACTAATGTAACACCCCAAACCCGGCCTATGAGCCTCGACCGGATCTGGTATGTCACAGAGTAAAACATTTTGAAAGATTCTGATTAACTGGTGAGAATCTGAAAATACTGTTAAGGTTATAAAACAGTGTTTGATAAAACTCAGGAGGGATTGATTCTTCAACATGGTTGTGTTGAAAACCTTTGAAAACATTTGATCATTTGAATTTTAAAATCATCAGAGTTATTGTGAACTTGGTGAATTTTGCTACCCGATGGTAACATCTTTGAAAACTTGTAGAAGTTACTTAATTTGAAAATGTTACTTTTAACCGATTCACTTAACATTTTATAGTTCCATTTGTAATATAGTATAAGTAAAGTATAAACAACTATGTAAACATCCAAAATAATAAACTAGCGGCCTTATTACAACCCAAATCAAAATTTAGTAAATAAACAAACTTAAATCAGATTAAATAAAATCCCAAATCCAAGGAACAAGCATGGCCGCCTCGAGTCCTCTCCGACTCCATCTCCGCGATCTACTCATCTGCAAAATGGTATAGGAAGGGGTGAGTCACCAAGACTCAGTGTATAATTCCCCAACCCGGAAGTGCAACTCATACACAAATTATTAGTATAACATGCAAACATGCAACCCAAACTAACCATCCATACTCCTTTAACTACCCCGTGTGGTCAAAACCACTGGTGGTCAAAACCACTGGTGACCGGAGTCACAAATCAAGTGATGGGGCCAACCCATCGTGTGGTCAAAACCACTGATGACCATAGGTCACAATTATCAATATGTAGTCAAAACCACTGGTGGTACCAAACCACTAGGACTTAGTCACAATTTGTATCAACGGTGTGGTCAAAACCACTGGTGACCGAAGTCACAGTTAATCTGATGGGGCCAACCCATCTTGTGGTCAAAACCACTGGTGACAGTCCATGGAGAATAATCCCCCTCCTCTCATCAATCCCAATACCAACATGCTCATATCATGCTTAACATACTATCGTAAATCATGCATATAAGTCATGGCATAGCATATTACCCATCATGTCATCCATAACAGATTTTAAATCACAAGTGACTTACCCGGTATCCATGCCCATGTCCACAAGCGAATCACTACCACAATGATTAAATCGTAACGTAATAGCAATGCTAACTAATAAAGTGTGTAAGAGTTTTACACACCTGTTTACTCGTGAGACTAGCAAATCCCGAACTATACTAGCGAAACCCCGAGAGGTTGTTTCCTCCTACAATCGGCCAACACACATACTTTTAGATCCAATAGCCATTCGACTATACTAATAATCCCGAAGGATTAATTGTACCTGAAATATGGCCTGAGGCTGAAACTTACTATCACTTACCAAAGCGAGTTTAAATCCCGGAAGCCTCTGTTTTCCTTTGCCGATTAGTCCCTAAAACCATAGTGCATATTCGGTTATACATAGATACCAAAAATGGCCTTTGGCCGAATATGTCTAACCACTTACCAATCTTACCGAAATCCTAAAATTGTCACTTGACTTATCGAGATCCCTACCAAAACATTTGTTAGAATCGGCTTGCACACTTATATCCATAATCAAGGCCCTTGGCCGAATAGTATATATATGCCTTACCTTAAAGAATCAAATCCCGATAGGCTCCTGAAATTCGGCAATGGCCTCCCCTACAATCGATTTAATCACTTCATTAGAGAGCTAAAGGCCATTCGGCCATAACATAAATCCCGAAAGGAGAAAGAGTTGCCGACCCTTACCTTAATGATAGATTTGGCTTTGCCCCTAAAAGAAACCTTAATTTCGGCACTTAGAATGGTGAAGAGAAAAACACAAGGGAAAGAGAGATTGTGAGCCAAGTATTCGGCCAAGGTTCTTGTTGAAACCGATAGAGAAACAATGGCTTTTCGACTTTCAAAACAAAATAAAAAAGATGGGAAAGATGAGATCAAGATCCGGCTTGAGTTTGAGAGAAAACAAGATGAGTGTAAGGGTTTGGTTATGGTGATTTTGGCTTCTAGGTTGCAAAAAGAAAAGAGAAAGAGATGAGGGTTGCTTTGTGAGGTTTCGGTTTGAGCAATAGAAGAAAAGGGGTGTTTTAGCCGAAAACACTCCCTAGGTTCCCTTCAATTTCGAAACTCAAGCCCCTAGAGTCCTTCATTCGGCCATCATATCTCTTCTCAAAATTCTAAAATAGATCTTACCCTTATCTTCCTTCTTAGCGAAATTATCAAAATAAAGGCTTATCCCATCCTTTCAAAGTCCCAATTGCCGTCCAACTCTTCCCTCTTCATGGCGCCAACTTGCAAAAATAAAAGAAAAATCCTTATGCTTCATCGTGACTCGAACTTGAGTCCTCCTCCCCCTTGCTTGGGCGGCATTCACCAAGGCCCTAAGTGGCGACCCCAAGCCACTTTACCAACTCGACTTTCATGTCCGTAACCCTTACCATTTATTCTTAAGGCCTCCCTAGCCCAACTCCCCCTTCATAATGCAAAACAAAATAAAACTCCCAAGTGCAAATTTGGCAGCTCGAACCTCCCTCCTTTGCCGCATCTTTCCTAGATCCTTAGGTAGCGTCCCAAGCCACCTTATTACATGATTTCTTGTGTCATGCTTCGCACTAAATAATTTTTAAAGCCTCCTTCACTTAGCTTCCTCTTCTCAAGTGCTAAAAAAAAACTTCTAGCCCTAAGTCAGGCCTAGCCCAAGGTTATCACTAGACCCTAGAACATGTCAAGTAATCATAGTATTCATTTCTTTTCAAGTAAGCACATAAAAATAATTAAATTGCAAACAACCCCTAATTCAGGATGTTACAGTTCTACCCCCCTTAAAAATAATTTTGGCCTTGAAATTACCTGGATCAAGAGTTGGGGTATTGTTGCGATCACATCCTCGGGTTCCCATGTGGCCTCCTCCGTACCATGGTTTCGCCATAGCACTTTTACCAAAGGTACTGACTTCCTCCTCAAAACCTTGACATCTCGATCCAAAATCCGTACTGGCTCCTCCTCGAAAGACAAGTCCGAGTTCACTTCAATTTCCTGGCAAGCACTACGTGTGATGGATCGACCAATAGCGCCTCAAACATCAAAACATGGAAGGCGTCATGGATCGGCTCAATTCGCGGCAACTCAAGTCGGTAAGCTCATTGGTCCCACACGTTTCAACACCGTGCGGCCCGATGAACCTAGGGCTTAGCTTGCCCTTCCGGCCAAACCTCAGCACCTTCTTCCAAGGTGATACCTTCAGGAAGACTTTATCACCCACTGCATACTCAACCTCTCTGCGCTTAAGATCGGCGTAGGATTTCTGCCTGTCCGATGCCTCCTTAAGACGAGCCCGAATTACTCTGAACTTATCTTCTGTCTCTGCCACTAACTCCGGACCTAACATCCGACGTTCTCCCAGCTCTGTCCAACACATAGGAGTACGGCATTTCCAACCATACAGCGCCTCATACGGTGCCATCTGAATACTCGCTTGATAACTATTGTTATAAGCGAATTCTGCCAAAGGTAGGTACTCCTCTCAACTACCACGGAAGTCCAAAACACAGCCCCTTAACATATCTTCCAACACTTGGATTACCCTCTCAGATTGTCCATCAGACTACGGATGAAAAGCCGTGCTGAAATTCAACTTCGTGCCTAACTCTTGATGTAAGGCCTTCCAAAATCTCGACGTAAACTGGGGATCCCTATCTGAGATAATGGACACCGGCACTCCATGCAATCGCACTATCTCTGCTATATACAGCTTGGCTAACCTTTGAAGCGAGTAGTCAACCCTTACCGGTATGAAATGGGCTGACTTAGTTAACCGGTCTACTATCACCCATATCGAGTCTTTTTCATGGGCGTAAGGGAAGCCCACTTACGAAATCCATAGTAATCTCCTCCCACTTCCATTGTGGGATCTTTACCTACCGTAATGACCTTGATGGCAATTGATGCTCGGCCTTAACTTGTCGGGCATGTCGACACTTGCCCACTAACTTGGTTACTTCCGCTAAGACCCGGCCACCAAAATCGCTCCCTTAAATCCCGATACATCTTCGCTTCACAGGTGCATAGCGACGGACTACTATAAGCTTCTTTAAGGATTTGCGCCTCAAATCATCATCCTTAGGCATGCATACTCTCCCCTGAAAATACAACACTCCATCACTACCCAAGCTGAACCCTTCGGCCTCACTGCTCTGTACTTGCAACCTCCGAGTACTCAGAACTTCGTCGGTCATCTACCTTTCTTTGACCTCATCAATCCAAGACGGATTTACTTGCAACTCTGCCAGAAGGCTTCCATCCTCATAGAGACTTAGGTGAGCAAATATTGCTCGCAAATCCGCTACCACCTTACGGCTCAAAGCATCAGCTACCACGTTAGCCTTACCCGGATGGTATTCAATTGAGCAGTCGTAGTCCTTTAGCAACTCAATCCACCTCCACTGCCTCAGATTCAAATCTTTCTGAGTCAAGAGGTACTTCAGACTCTTGTGATCTGTGTACACTACCGACTTCTCCCCATACAGATAGTGCCTCCAAATCTTCAAGGCAAAAACCATAGCAGCTAATTCCAAATCATGTGTTGGATAGTTACCTTCGTGAGGCCTCAACTGCCGTGATGCATAAGCAACCACCTTCCCTTCTTGCATCAGCACACACCCTAAACCAGTATGCGATGCATCATAATACACAGTGAATTCCTTTCTTGCCTCAGGCTGAATCAAGACTGGTGCTTCTGTCAAAATCCTCTTCAGCTTATCGAAACTCTCTTGCTGCTTCTCAGACCACACGAACGAAAATCCTTTCCTCAGTAGCTTAGTCAACGGTGCTGCGATTAAGGAGAAATTTTCCACAAATCTCCTATAATATCTTGCCAACCCGTAAAACTCAATTTTCAGAATCGACTTTGGTGGTTTCCACTCTAATATCGCCTCAATCTTACGGGATCCACCCCGATTCCTCGGCTAAAACACATGCCTTAGAAAAGTTACCTCCTTAAGCCAGAACTCACACTTGCTGAATTTGGCGTACAACTGTTTCTCCCTTAGAACTTGCAGAACCATATGAAGATGTGTGTCATGCTCCTCTTCGAGTACACCAAAATGTCGTCTATGAACACCACGATGAACCGATCCAGATAAGGTTGGAAAACCTGGTTCATCATGTCCATAAACGCGGTCGGTGCATTAAATCAAACCAAAAGGCATTACGTAAACTTCGTAGTGCTCATACCGAGTACGGAATCTTTGTCTTGTGGATATCACCTCCTTGACTTAAGTCGATGGTACCTTGACCTAAGGTCGATCTTAGAGAACACCGATGCACCCTTAAGTTGATCGAACAAATCATCAATCCTGGGCAAAGGATACCTATTCTTTATTGTCGACTTGTTGGTTGCCGATAGTCTATGCACATCCTCATTGTTCCATCCTTCTTCTTGACAAAAAGCACTGGAGCTCCCTAAGGCGATACACTTGGTCGAATAAACCCCTATCCAACAATTCCTGGATCTGAGCCTTCAACTCTTCCAATTCTTTCGGCGCCATCCGATACGGAGCTATAGATACTGGCGCGGTTCGGGTAATAAGTCTATACCAAATTCGACCTCACGATCCGGAGGTAGACCTGGGAGTTCCTCTGAAAACACATCAACATAATCCTTTACGGTCCGAACATCTCTCACAGCTGCACCCTTAGCTTCCAAAGCACAGACATGCACTACATATGCTTCACAACCCTTCCTAACCATCTTTTCTTCCTTTAATGCCGAAACCAGATTAGATAGGTAATCTCTCCTTTTTCTATCATCACCACCTCATCACCTTTCACAGTCTTTATTACCATGCGCTTAGCTGTGCAATCCAGGCTAGCCTGATACTTTACTAGCCAATCCATCCTGAGGATTAGATCGAACTCCCGAAATGGCAGTTCCACAAAGTCAGCCAAAAACACGACCCCTTGGAGTTCTAGGGGTACATTCCTATAGAGTTTACTTACTTCCACGGAGTGACCTAGAGGGCTTAATACAGTCATCTTTCTAGAAGTAAGCTCAGAGTCTAAGTGCAGAGTTTTCACTACGCTACTAGCAATGTATGAATGAGTTGAGCCAATATCAATAAGGTACTATAGGGTACTCCAAAGATCAAAAACATACCGGTTATGATGTCCGGTGCGTCGCCCTCCTCTTGACGCCTCGCGGCATAGACCAAACCAGGTTGCCTAGCCTCAGTACCACCGGTACCTCCCCTCGGTGCCCCACGACCTCTGCCAACACCATTACCTCCTCTTCCTGCACCACGACCTCTTAGTGGCTATTGGTTATCCCTCCTATTCGGTGCACGATCCTGACCCTCTGACCTTAGCCTAGCTGCCTTTTTCAGACAATCCCTAACTCGATGTTCCATGGATCCACATTCGAAGCATCCCCGATTACCATTCCAACACTTCCCCGTGTGAGACTTCCCACACCGAGCACACCGTGGCGGCCATTGAGGATTAGCAACAGCAGCAGGCCTAGCAGCTTGATCCGACCGACCATACCTCGTCCTCTTCTGTTGGTTACCAGAGAACCTTGAAGATCCAGAGCTCCTCTTATTCCAACTCCTATCCTGATTCCGTCTAACTGACTGTCTTACCCCTTCAGCAACCTTAGACTTCTCCATTAGGACAGCGAACTCCCATTCCTGTTGTGGAGCTATCATCATCCTCAGCTCATCTCTCAGCCCATCCTCGAATTTGACACGTTGTTCATGCTCGGTACCCACAATACCACGAGCATACACCGCCAACCGGAGAAATTCAAACCTCATATTCTCGCCATTGTCTTATTACCCGAACGTGTTCAAGAAAGCCTTCATTGCGCATCCACGTAGCTAGTTCCTATGTATTTCTTTTGGTAGGCAGCTTTAAAGAATTCCCATGTGAGGTCCTCCGCTATCGCTCCATCCCTTACGGTAAGCCACCACTGATATGACTCATCCCAAGGTAGAGATTATACCTTCAACTTTTCCTCAGCTGTAAAATCTAGGTCATCCATGATCCTCTCTGTTGATTCCAACCAATACTCCGCCGCACTGGGTGCCACTCCAAAAACTCCTCTAAACACTTCTGCTCCGTTAACCAGGAGTCGTTCAACCACAGATTTACGGGCTCAGCACTGCGCTGCGCTCGGCGGCAAATCGTTCCAACACTCGTAGTACGACTTGGGATATTGATCGTTACCACCGGCCCGATCTTGAAACTCAATTTACGCCTCCCAGATCCGACATCACATTTTGGACCCATGACCAAACCTCGCCGGCTCGACAAGGTCATCCTACCCTACCACTACCGCGGTGGGCGCCCACGACCTCTTGTACTCATTCTTTTCGTTCGCGTTTATCTGATTAAGAATTTTATGCATTATTAATACTTGTTCACTGTTTACCCACGAGCAATTTTATGAGAAATAGTTTTTGAAGTGATTCTTTCGAAGTCGAATCTACCTATAATTCCAGTTTTGGGCTTATCACCTCGTTCTAAGTACATCCATCACACAAACAACATTTACAGACCATATCTAACGTATAGGGGCATTTTCAACATTTCACTACCCGGGGGTATTTCGATGATTTTAACCTATAGGGGTATTTTTGTAATTTTTCAAAAATAGAGGTTCTTGGATGATTTTGTCAAAAAGTATTTTGGAATTTTAAATTCCCAAGGTATTTTGAAAAATCTTGAAATTCGGGGGTATTTTGGTGATTTTGAAGCTCGGGGTATTTTGGTAATAAACCAGGGTAACTTTATAAACTTTGATAATTTTGGGGTATTTCCGAATGTTGCAAAACTTTGAGGGTTCTTTTTGAGAATTTGTTTTCCAAGTTGATGGTGTTACAAAAATTTTGAAAATCAGGGTCATTTTGGTGATTTTGTAGGTTAGGGGCAATTTTGTAATTTTTCAAAATCATGACATTTTCGATATTTCGCAAATTAAGGTTTTTGGGCATTCTATATGTAATGGAAACTTTGATTAAAACTGTGGGTATTTTGGGAATTTCCTAAACCAAGGGCATTTTTGTAATTTTACCACTAAGGGTATTTTAGTAATTCTACAAATCAAAAATTTTTTTTCAGAAAAATGTTGTAAAACAATAGTTCTCACACCTTAAAAAGAAATTTTAAGAGTTTTAAAACTAGGGTTTTTATGAAAATACGGCTAGTTCCCTTTCAGGTTTTAGTTAGGATTTAGCCCATGAATAAGTCCTCTTGGTTAGGGTGAAGAAGCTACGCACTGTAGGATTCGAGTGGAGAGGAGGTGAGTCACATGATCGCTTAAATACCAAGCTCCCACCGAATACCAATCCTAGACATGCGCACTCAGGTTACCACACCCTAACTTGGCGACTTAGACATAGGTTTGTTTAATTAAGCAATTAAGTCTTATGTAGTAATTGGGGTAGACTAGTCCTAGAGTTCAAGTACCTATCATTCTATCTACGTTCCCAAGTTACCCATTTAACCCCTATCAAGTATTACAGAACAGTCAGAGATACTTACCTGGGTAGATAGGTTCGGAGACTCGATGCCATGCTATTCAAAATAAAAACCATTCATAGAGGCCTACAAAAACATTTTGGGCCCTGAGCCCCCACAGCTGAGTTTTGAATCGGGCTCTGATACCAAAAATGTAACACCCAAACCCGTCCCATGAGCCTCGACCGGATCTGGTATGTCACAGAGTAAAATGTTTTGAAAGATTCTGATTAACTGGTGAGAATCTGAAAATACTGTTAAGGTTATAAAACAGTGTTTGATAAAACTCAGGAGGGATTGATTCTTCAACATGGTTGTGTTGAAAACCTTTGAAAACATTTGATCATTTGAATTTTAAAATCATCAGAGTTATTGTGAACTTGGTGAATTTTGCTACCCGATGGTAACATCTTTGAAAACTCGTAGAAGTTACTTAATTTGAAAATGCTACTTTTAACCGATTCACTTAACATTTTATAGTTCCATTTGTAATATAGTATAAGTAAAGTATAAACAACTATGTAAACATCCAAAATAATAAACTAGCGGCCTTATTACAACCCAAATCAAAAATTTAGTAAATAAACAAACTTAAACTGTATTAAATAAAATCCCAAATCCAAGGAACAAGCATGGCCGCCTCGAGTCCTCTCCGACTCCATCTCCGCGATCTACTTATCTGCAAAATAGTATGGGAAGGGGTGAGTCACCAAGACTCAGTGTCTAATTCCCCAACCCGGAAGGGCAAATCATACACAAATTATTAGTATAACATGCAAACATGCAACCCAAACTAACCATCCATACTCCTTTAACTACCCCGTGTGGTTAAAACCACCGTGGTCAAAACCACAGTGACCGGAGTCACAAATCAAGTGATGGGGCCAACCCATCGTGTGGTCAAAACCACTGATGACCATAGGTCACAATTATCAATATGTGGTCAAAACCACTGGTGGTACCAAACCACTAGGACTTAGTCACAATTTTTATCAACGGTGTGGTCAAAACCACTGGTGACCGAAGTCACAATTAATTTGATGGGGCCAACCCATCTTGTGGTCAAAACCACTGGTGACAGTCCATAGAGAATAATCCCCCCTCTCATCAATCCTATTACCAACATGCTCATATCATGCTTAACATACTATCGTAAATCATGCATATAAGTCATGGCATAGCATATTACCCATCATGTCATCCATAACAGATTTTAAATCACAAGTGACTTACCCGGTATCCATGCCCATGTCCACAAGCGAATCACTACCACAATGATTAAATCGTAACGTAATAGCAATGCTAACTAATAAAGTGTGTAAGAGTTTTACACACATGTTTACTCGTGAGACTAGCAAATCCCGAACTATACTAGCGAAACCCCGAGAGGTTGTTTCCTCCTACAATCAGCCAACACACATACTTTTAGATCCAATAGCCATTTGGCTATACTAATAATCCCGAAGGATTAATTGTACCTGAAATATGGCCTTAGGCTGAAACTTACTATCACTTACCAAAGCGAGTTTAAATCCCGGAAGCCTCTGTTTTCCTTTGCCGATTAGTCCCTAAAACCATAGTGCATTTTCGGTTATACATAGATACCAAAAATGGCCTTTGGCCGAATATGTCTAACCACTTACCAATCTTACCGAAATCCTAAAATTGTCTCTTGACTTATCGAGATCCCTACCAAAACATTTGTTAGAATTGGCTTGCACACTTATATCCATAATCAAGGCCCTTGGCCGAATAGTATATATATGCCTTACCTTGAAGAATCAAATCCCGATAGGCTCCTGAAATTCGGCAATGGCCTCCCCTACAATCGGTTTAATCACTTCATTAGAGAGCTAAAGGCCATTCGGCCATAACATAAATCCCGAAAGGAGAAAAAGTTGTCGTACCCTTACCTTAATGATAGATTCGGCTTTGCCCCTAAAAGAAACCCTGATTTCGGCACTTAGAATGGTGAAGAGAAAAACGCAAAGGAAAGAGAGATTGTGAGCCAAGTATTCGGCCAAGGTTCCTATTGAAACTGATAGAGAAACAATGGCTTTTCGACTTTCGAAACAAAATAGAAAAGATGGGAAAGATGGGATCAAGATTTGGCTTGAGTTTGAGAGAAAACAAGATGAGTGTAAGGGTTTGGTTATGGTGATTTTGGCTTCTAGGTTGCAAAAAGAAAAGAGAAAGAGATGAGGGTTGCTTTGTGAGGTTTCGGTTTGAGCAATAGAAGAAAAGGGGTGTTTTAGCCAAAAACACTACCTAGGTTCCCTTCAATTCCGAAACTCAAGCCCCTAGAGTCCTTCATTCGGCCATCATATCTTTTCTCAAAATTTTAAAAATAGATCTTACCCTTATCTTCCCTTCTTAGCCGAAATTATCAAAAATAAAGGCTTATCCCATCCTTTCCAAAGTCCCAATTGCCGTCCAACTCTTCCCTCTTCATGGCGCCAACTTGCAAAAATAAAAGAAAAATCCTTATGCTATCATCGTGACTCGAACTTGAGTCCTCCTCCCCCTTGCTTGGGCGGCATTCACCAAGGCCCTAAGTGGCGGCCCCAAGCCACTTTACCAACTCGACTTTCATGTCCGTAACCCTTACCATTTATTCTTAAGGCCTCCCTAGCCCAACTCCCCCTTCATAACGCAAAACAAAATAAAACTCCCAAGTGCAAATTTGGTAGCTCAAACCTCCCTCCTTTGCCGCATCTTTCCTAGATCCTTAGGTAGCGTCCCAAGCCACCTTATCACATGATTTATTGTGTCATGCTTCGCACCAAATAATTTTTAAAGCCTCCTTCACTTAGCTTCCTCTTCTTAAGTGCTAAAAAAAAAACTTCTAGCCCTAAGTCAGGCCTAGCCCAAGGTTATCACTAGACCCTAGAACATGTCAAGTAATCATAGTATTCATTTCTTTTCAAGCAAGCACATGAAAATAATTAAATTGCAAACAACCCTTAATTCAGGATGTTACAACTAAACACACGAAGATCATCAAACAAAGGAGGGCTACCAAACAACATTTTATAGGGTGTTTTAATGTGAATAAGATGTGAATGAGTTCGACTAATGAGATGAGAAGAAGCCAACATACACTTCCCCAAAAAAATATAGGTAGATTTCCCTGGAAACGCAAAGTATGAGCTACATTTAAAATATGTTTATGTTTCCTCTTCACTCTCCCAATTTTTTTTAGGAGTACCAACACAAGATGTTTGAAAAATAATGTAATTTGCAAGAAAATAATCTTGGAGACAATTAAATTTCGTCTCATTATCACTTTTAACACACTTTATTTGTTGAGAAAATTGACGATCAACCATAGAAATGAATGACATGAAAACTTTGAAAACCTCCTTTTTATTAGCCAATAGATATACCCAAACAACTTGAGAGAAATCATCAAACAATGTAAAAAATAATGAGATCCACAATATGAAGGAGTGTCATAAAACCCTTATAAATCACAATGAACTAACTCAAAAATACAAGTGGCTAATTGGAAAGCTATTTCTAGTATGCTTAGCACAATGAAAAATTTCACATGTTTTATTCAGATGATCTCTAGAGTTACTAACACAATGAAGTAACTTTACTACTTTCTCAGAAGGGTGACCCAATCTTCTATGTTAAAGTTCCAAAGAGGATGAAGCTTCAATCGAAACCGCTTTAACCATCAAAACCTGCAGGAAGTAGTAAAGTCCATCCCGTCTCTCACCCACTCCAATTAGCTCCCTCGAATTAAGGTCCTTAATAGCACATGTTTTAGTAGAAAATTGGATAAAAAGTTCATACCATCATTCAACAAAGAAATCGAAATTAAATTACAGTTTAATTTAGGAACGTAAAGAACATGTTTTAAGTGAATTTTGTTTGTCAATTTAACCATTTCTTCTTAGGTAGCCACCACATTTTGGCCATCAAGGAGTCCACGGAACATGCTACAACATCTCTCAAATTCGTCAAACACATAAGATCACTCGTAACATGATTTGAATACCTCATATCAATAATCCAATTATTTTTGGACTTACCATTCAACTGAGTGGAAGTTGATTGTTTATTACTGAACATCGCCAAAAGACACTATCATTGCTCAGTGGTAAAATCAGGAAGTGTCGCCCCCTTGTGATGGTGGAGGAGAAGACTTGTCGCTAGCCATTTAGAATGATGAAAGAATTTATTTTTAAAAAAAAAAAAAACCTTGCTCAAATGTGGTAATCTCTTGAATTTTATTGATAGACCTCAAGGGTATATATATATATATATATATAATATATATACACACACACACAATAGTAGTTGTAAGCACTAAATCTTGTCCGGCTCAATTTCGTGTTTAATTTTCAAAATTAAAATTTTTTTATGAAAAATAAAAAAATAAAAATTGCATTTTGACCCCCTAAACTTTTTAAATTATATTTTAACTCCTAAACTTTCTTTAAATTGCATTTTAACCCCTAAACTTTTAAAAATTACACTTTAGCCCCAAAAGTTTTATTGCGTTTGCAATATGGTCCTTCTAGAAAAATCACATATTTGAGCACCTACCCTCCATGATTTCCAGCCACCAGCCTAGGGCATGGCCTCCCTCCTCCCTAGCCACCTAATACCTGCAAAAAAAAAACAACCATAAAAAGGGTTCTTACCTAAAAAAAGGGCCAAGAATCAAACCCTAAAAAAAACAAAAAAGTGAGAAAAAGAAGAGAATAAAAGAGAAAGAAAAAGAAGAGAGAAAAGAGAGAAAAGAAGAAGATAGAAGAAGAAGAAAAGAAGAGGGAGATGTGAGCATCGCACCACCGGCGGAGTAAGCGACGGAGGCATCGACAGCAGCGACAGTTGGAGAAGAAGAAGAAGAAAGAAGGAGAAAAAAGAAAGGAAAAAAGGAAAGAAAAATAAATAATAAATAATAAGCAGGTCGATTCGACCAGCCGGGCAATGCTGACCCACGCATAACCCGTACCACCCAGTAGGCCCAAGTTCTAGCGGCCCAATCAAGAAAAAAAAAAAAAAAAAAGAAAAGAAAAGGAAAAAGTGCAGAAGCCCAACAAAGGCCTATTTTGAACAAATTTCACTTCTTGAAATTTCAAATTTTTGAGCTTTAGTATATTTTTAACCTTTTACTTTGGGTATTGGGCCCATGTTTTTATATTACTTCATTAACATTATTTTCATTTTTAGTATTATGGTGTGATTTCATTTACTAATTTTAATTTTTTTTAATAAATTCACTTTTCAAGCAACAAATCGATTTGGCATTAAATCATCGATCTCACTGCTATGTTGGGTGGATATCTTTGATTTTGTGTTAAATATAGAATGCCTTTCGGGAAAGTAGAAAATTCAATTATCTTTTTTTAAAAATAATAATAATAATAATAATAATAATAATAATAATAATAAGAGGTTTATTAAAAATTATCAAAATTTCATTTTTAAATTATAATACGTCAATATGTAATTTATGAAAATTCTCGTGTTTCAAAAATTTTCGTGTTTTCAAAAATTTTAGTGTTTTCAAAAATTCTTGTGTTTCAAAAAATTCTCGTGTTTTAAAATAAAATGTTTATTTATTTATTTATTCATTTTTGTAAATTATCAAATTATATTTAAATGAATATATGATAATATGTTATTTATTAAAATTCTCGTGTTTCAATCGGATTAATATTAAATATTAAATTGAACTCGTATTTTTAAAAATTAAGACAACGCGCATTTAACGAGATACCTATTTTGGGCGTCGCGAGGGTGCTAATACCTTTCTCGTGCGTAACGACTCCCGAACCCTATTTTTATCTGGAATTTTAACGTAGACCTAAACTAGGCCTTTTTTTAAAAAATATTCAAAAATAATTTTTATTTTAGAAAGAGGATTTATTAGGTGTCCGATCACACCTACGAAAAAGGATCGGTGGCGACTCCTTTTTTTTTAAATAAAATCGAAACTTTGTTTTCAAATTTTCAATAATTTTCTCAATTAGCTCCCGTACTAAATTTTAGGTCGCTACAGCTGGCGACTCCGCTGGGGATTTTTTTTTAGAGTCAAGTCTGGTGTCAAATGCGTGTTATCAAAATTTTTGAAAGTCCTTGTTCAGATTAACATTTAATCGTGATCCTTAAATTTTGGTTTTTTGAAAAATCATGCATTTGCATTATGTTGTAAATATTTTTCTAACTTATTTTTTTATCTTTTTGTTTTTCAGCTCCAAGTTTTACGGTTCTAGTTTTTTATTTTTAAAATAAAAGCGAAAAGGTTTGTGAGTTTCTCCCCACACACCGTGCATTTGCATTTTTGCATAACATGAGCTCTCAACCCGGGCTTCGCCCGCTTAAGTGGAAGTAAACATATGCCTTCGTGAGTTAACTCGTCCCTCCGCACAGGCTAGTGAATACTTCTGGGTTACATATGACTTATGCTTTCGTGAGTTAACTTGTCCCTCTGCATAGGCATAAGTAAATGTAATACCTCGAATTGAACTTGTGAGCCTGTGATGGGTGATAACCGAGGCTCTGTACTAGCTTTAGTAGGCGACAGTATGGACAATTCGAGTACCTTTTTAGAACCGAAACCGCATATAGTGAACCGTATGAGCCACCCGATTAGAGCCATGCCGAAACTTCGTCCGTCAAATAGGCACCTAAATAAGTACATGGGAAAAATGCCTCTTACTTTTTATTTCTTTTACATTTACACTTTTTTATGCAAGGGGATCGGGTTCGTTTAGTAAATTGGATTGCGTAGATTATTTGATTAGTATATGGGGTAGATTTTTGTAAAGCATGATGGGGCAAAAACGTGGGTCGGTTTCACCAAAATACATGATTGGATATCTTAATTTGTTAGATTTTCCATAGTTTTTTCTTTGTTTATACTTATTGTGATTACTAACCAAGGTTATTTGTCTTTATTTTGTTTTTCATCATGCATCATAGGCATCTTATTAGGAAGGTGTTTGTAATATCCTGATTTTGGTGGGTCTGTACATTTGGTACGTTGCATGGGTAAGTTAGTAGGTTAAAGGCTTTGAGGTGTGTAGTGGCCTCAGGTTTGGGCTTAAATCTGGGTTAAATTGATTAAAATTTGTGTTAGTAGTAATTTAATGTAAATTACTATGTTTAGTAGCAAGTTGGGTTTGTGGCCCAAAAATTGGAGGTTCTTTAAGTGGGCATTAAGGTGGCGTCATAAGGGGGGAGGAGTTGGGCCTAATGTGGCCGCTTGGGGCCCAAGGTTGTTGGGTCAAGATTCGGCACTGAGAAGGGAAGGGGGTGGACAGCACAAAGGCTACCATTTAGGAGGTTTATTTCTTTTATTTTAACTGATAAAAGATGATAAAAGGAAAAAGAGAGTTGGTTTGAGGGTGGTCTCTTTTAAAGGTAAGATAAGGGATAAAGGTTATTAGGGAGGGGAGAGTAGGCCGAAACTCCAACTCTAAGGTGTGTGTGATTGTGCCGAACTTATTAGCCAAGTTATCATCTTTTTGCTTCCATTTTTTTTCCTTTTTTTCACACATCTAGCCGAAACTCTTCTTCTCCATTTGCCTTAGCTTTTCTCTTCTAGCCGAAACTCCCTATCTCTTTTCTCCTCTCCATTATTCTTCTAAAAACTGAATTCCCTTTTGATCATACCCTCTCCTTCCCACAATCGAATCCTCAAGGTGGTTCTATTTTCCCGAAGGTGTACCGTAAGCTGAATACTCCTCTTTAACCTGGTGAGTTTGGGATTTTGTTTCTATGCGATTTCACTCTTTCTTTTCATTAAGATCTAACCCGAATCATTTGTTTTATTCCTGCCGATTTCCCCTCTCTGCTTCTAGTAGCCGAATCTATCCCATTAAAAATCTCCTGTGCCAATTTGGTGGAAAAGTCGAACGTAGGTGGTGGTAGGTTCGACCGAATGGCCCTTTCTTGATTCTTTTCATTTGGCTGAATGTCATATGGGCTAGATTGGTTGTGATTTTTGATTTGTTTAATGCTTAGGGAATGGCCGAATGTAGGTAGGTTGGTGGTGGTGTTTTCTCAAGGACATTCGGGATTCGATTAATTAGGTAAGAGATCGTTTTAAGTGTTATAATTGTTTGAGTAATTAGATCTCACCATTTAAATGGTTTAGTGATTAAGGGATTGTTATGGACTCGAATAACAGTCAAGCAAAAGAGGTTGGATCTGTAAACCCAACGCCAAAATACAAAAGACGATCAGTATCGAGAGTGCGAGATTGGCTTTTGGAGTGTGGGCCGACATCGGAGTTAGATCGTAGGCCAATAGTGGTAGTCTCGAGTGGCAGTAGCGTAGAAGCAGTAAAAGCGTTAGTACAAAAACCAGGTGTGTAACTCTTACACACTTTCTATGCTAAATATGTTAAATGTTATGTGTTGTTAAAAGCCAGAGTGACGGCAATGGTTACTAAAATACCCTTGTGGGTAAAAGTGAGGATGTCGGGTAAGTTATTATTATTTCTCGCGGTAATTGTGAACTATGAAAGCATGTTATTTTGTATACAAAATTTTGTGTGTTAAGCATGATCATACTGATATCATTGGCATAAATATGTGTTATGGGTGATGAGAGGAGGGGGAAGTATGATCTATCTGACTGTCACCAGTGATTTGGTATCACACAGTGGGTTGGCCCCACATTTTATAAAAATTGTGACTAAGTCTCAGTGGTTTGGCACCACCAGTGGTTTGATACCACATATGTTATTTTGTAACCGGTTACCAAAGTGGTTTGGTACCACATATGTTATTTTGTAACTTCGGTTACGGTGGTTTAGCACCACCGGTGGTTTGGTACCACAAGGGGTAGATTTGGGAGACATGGATGGATATCTAGGTTGTGGGTTGCATGACATGCATATTTGTATCTGAATCTGTAAGAGCATATTTTCGTTTGGAGGGGACTTACACACCGAGTCTAGGTGACTCACCCTTCCATTATATTTTGCGATAATCCTTAGATCGTGGATATAGATAGGAGTGGACTCGAGGTGGCCATGCACAACATTTGGTTTATTACAAAGTTTTCCATTCGGACTTGGTTGTTTTATTTAATTTTGGTTTTCAATACTGTAATATGGCCGCTTAAGTTTTATTTTTGGGATGTTTTATTTAATTGGTTCTCTAACTTTTGTTAAGCATATTTAAACGTTATGAATTGGTTGTTTTCAAAACCTAATAAAATACACGTTTTCTAAAGTGATCACTGACTAAGTAATAGATATGAAGTAACAATAAGGCAATTAAGTGTTTCTAAAACAAGTTCTAAAGCGTTTTAGATGTCACAAGATTCAACTTTGTTTTCTCTAAAATCTTACATTGGTTTTCTTTCGAAAACAAGTCGATAAATTGATTTCCAAAACATTTTCTTTCCCGTGGCACGTCAGATCCAGTTGTAGTGTTTGGACCGGGTTTGAGGTGTTACTTTTTGGTATCAGAGCCCACTTTAAAAGCTCGGTTGTGGGCTTAGGGCCTAAACTATGTTTTAAAAGTTTGTGAAATGATTATTTTTTCGGAAAGCATGGTACCTGAGTCTCCGGCACTGATCCACCCAGGTAAGTACCCTAACTTTTGATGTGATATTTTTATGTATATGTTGGGCTTTGTGGGCTTTAGATGTAGTTAAACATTATGGTACTGATGGACCATAGGGTTAGTTTACACCACTCTTTAAATACATAAGACTTAAGCATAATTAAACAAACCTGTAACTAAGTCACCGAGTTAGGGTGTGGCAACAAGCATGCGCATGTCTAGGAGTGGATTCACGGAGAGCTTGGTATTTAAGCAGTCCCAGTGACTCACCTCCTCTTTGCTCGAATCTTACCTAGTGCACAGTGACTGTTCACCCTATCCATGAGGACTTGGTCACAGGTTAAATCGATAATTAAAACTTGAAAGGGACCGGCACACTGTTTTGTAAGAACCCTAGTTTTGAAATTACCAAATTACCCCTGAATTTGTAAAAACTACCTTAGATTTAGAAAATGACCAAAGTACCCCTGGTTTACAAATTACCAAAATACCCCTGCTTCACAAAATTACCAAAATACCCTTATTTTGAAAAAAATCACCCGAAACTTTATTTTGGAAAATTACGAAAATACCCCTATAAGTTGAAATTTTGAAAATACCCTTGGGTAGTGGAATGACGAAAATATCCCTGCTCATGGAATGTGGTCTGTGGATGTTGTTTGTGTGATGAATGTACTTAGAACTAGGAAGTAAGCTTGAAACTAAAACTTAGATAGATTCAAATTCGAAAGAATCACTTTTAAAACTTTCTGTCATAAAATTGTTCGTGGATAAACAGTGAACAGAGTTAATAATTCATAAAATTCTAACTAGATAAACGTGAACGAGAAGAATAAGTACAAGAGGTCGTGGACGTCCGCCGCGTGGCTGTGGTAGGGGTAGGATGGCCTTGTCGGAGCCAGCAGGGTCTAGCCATAGGTCCAAAAATGTGATACCAAATCTACCGTGACTAAGTCGAGTTTCAAGATTAGGCGGTGGTAACGACTTGATATCTCGAGCAAGATTGCGAGTTTTGGAAAGATTCTTTGGGCGAGCACGAGTGTAGGAGCCCAAAAATTGGTGGCTGAGCGACTCCGAGCTAACAGAGCGGAGGTGTTTAGAGGGTGTCCGGTGTAGCTCCCAATACTGCTAAGTATTGGTTAGAGGCAACAGAGCGTATAATGGATGACTTAGACTTCTTGGCTGAGGAGAAATTGAAGGGGATAGTGTCTCTTCTCCGGGAGGAGTCGTATTAGTGGTGGCTCACGGTCAGGGATGGTGCAGTGCCTGGTGATATCACCTGGGATTATTTTAGGGTAACATATCAGAGAAAGTATATGGGGACTGGTTATCTTGATCATAGCGTAGGCGTTCCTAAATTTAGTGCAAGGGAATAAGTTTGGTGCGAGTACGAGGCTAAATTTTGAGGTTGAGTAGGTATGCTCGGGTATGGTGGGCTGCGGAATATGGTATTTGTGTTAGGTTCGAGGACGGGCTAAGGGATGAGCTGCGGGTGTTGATTGCACCTCAGCGTGAAAGGGAATTTACCGTTCTTGTGGAAAAGGCCAAAATAGCTTAGGAGGTAAAGCGGACTGAGAAACGTAATCAGGATAGGGGCAAGGATAAAAGGAGTTTTGGGCCATTAGGTCGGTGGAAGTGCTCATAAAGGGCTAGATTTGGTGGGCGGATCAAGTCGCAAGGCCGTTCTTCTTTGTTCGTTGGCCACCTTAGTGTGCTTCGATGTGGGAAGTCTCATTCGGATTGTTGAAATTAATGGTAATAGAGGATGTTTTGAGTGCGGGTCGTTGGAGCACCGGGTAAGGGACTGTCCGTAGAAGTTAGCCAGGACTCAAGCTGAGGGTCAAGGATGTGGTCAATTCAGGAGAGATGGCCAGCAACCACAAAGGGATCGAGGTGCAGGTAGGGGTGGAAATGGTAACGGACGGGCCGTGGAGCACCTGGCCTAGGTGTTGGAGGTGCTAATGCTAGACAGCCTGGGTTGGTCTACGCAGCCAAACATCGAAAGGAGGGCGACGCACCGGACATCATAATCGGTACGTTTATAATTTCTGGGCTGCCTTACATTGCTTTAATTGATGTTGGTTTGACACACTCTTATGTTGCTAGTAGTATAGTGGGAACTCTAAACTTAGCCTATGAGATATCTCGCCGGAAGATGTGATGAGTTAGCCCTAGGACACTCTGTGGTGGTAGACAAACTGTATAGAGAGGTACCCCTAGAACTTCAAGGGGTCATGTTTCAAGCGAACTTGATGGAACTACCATTTGGGGAGTTCGATTTAATCTTAGGAATGGATTGGTTGGTTAAGTACCAGGCAGAACTAGACTGTGCAGCTAAGCGCATGGTGCTGAAAACGGTCGAAGGTGTAGAGGTGGTAATGATAGGTGAGAGAAGGAATTACCTATCTAATGTGGTGTCTGCGCTGAAAGAGGAGAAGATGGTAAGGAAAGGATGTGAGGCATTTGTAGTTTATATTTGTGCTTTGGAAGGTAAGGAATCGACTATAGGAAGTGTTCGAACAGTGAATGAGTTTATTGATGTCTTTCCGGAAGAGCTTTTGGGTTTGCCTCCGGATTGAGAAGTGGAGTTCGGTATAGATCTTTTATCGGGAACAGCGTCAGTGTCTATTGCTCCGTATAGGATGGCGCCAAAAGAATTGGTGGAGTTGAAAGCACAGATTCAGGAGTTGCTGGATCGGGGTTTTATCCGGCCAAGTGTTTAACCTTGGGGAGCGCCTGTGCTTTTTGTGAAGAAAAAGGACGGGTCGATGCAGATGTGCATAGACTATCGTCAGTTGAATAAATTGACGATTAAGAACAGATATCCTTTGCCTAGGATAGATGACTTGTTCGACCAGCTTAAGGGAGCATCGGTCTTTTCCAAGATAGATTTGAGGTCGGGGTATCACCAACTTAAGGTAAAGGAGGTAGATATCTATAAGACGGCGTTTCGTACTCAATACGGGCACTATAAATTTTTAGTAATACCGTTTGGGTTGACGAATGCACCAGCAGCGTTTATGGATATGATGAACTGGGTGTTCCAGTCGTATTTGGATCGGTTCATCGTAGTATTTATAGATGATATTTTGGTGTACTCAAAATTGGAGGAGGAGCATGACGCGCATTTGCGAGTGGTGTTGCAGATTCTTAGGGAGAAGCAGTTATATGCCAAGTTTAGTAAGTGCGAGTTCTGGTTGATGGAAGTTACCTTTTTAGGTCATGTGGTGTCAGCGGAGGGGATTAGAGTGGACCCTCGGAAGATTGAGGCAGTTTTGGATTGGAAGCCACCAAGTGCGTGGCGTAGATTCAGAGTTTTCTAGGTTTAGAGGTATTAGAAGGTTTGTAGAAGGATTTTCTCTGATTGCAGCACCATTGACCAAGTTACTGATGAAAGGGGTTCCGTTTGTGTGGACGGATAAGCAACAGGGAAGTTTTGAGAAATTAAAAAGGATTTTGACGGAAGCTCCGGTGTTAATTCAACCAGAAGTCGGGAAGAAGTTTACGATTTATTGTGACGCGTCCCATATAGGATTGGGATGTGTGCTGATACAAGAGGGAAAAGTAGTAGCGTATGCTTCTCGGCAGTTAAGACCTCACAAAGTAAACTACCCGACGCATGATCTGGAATTGGCTGTAGTGGTTTTTGCCCTAAAAATTTGGCGACATTACTTGTATGGAGAAAAGTCTGTCGTGTATACGGACCACAAGAGTTTGAAGTACCTTCTTACACAGAAGGAGTTAAATTTGAGGCAGAGAAGGTGTATTGAGCTGTTAAAAGACTATGACTGCTCGATTGAGTATCACCCGGGAAAGGCTAATGTGGTAGCAGATGCCTTGAGTCGTAAGGTGGTGGCAGAGTTAAGAGCCATGTTTGCTCACCTTAGTCTGTATGATGATGGAAGCCTATTAGTAGAATTGCGAGTGAAGCCAACATGGATTAACGAGGTTAAGGAGAAACAATTGGTGGATGAAGTTTTGAGCGCATGAAGGTCACAAGTGCAGAATGATGGATTGGAAGGGTATAGTCTGAGCAGCGATGGAGTGTTATGTTTTCGGGGAAAAGTGTGTATGCCTAAGGATGTGGAGTTAAGGCAGAAGATTTTGCGGGAGGCACATAGCAGTCCATATGCTATGCATCCAGGAGGTAGTAAGATGTACCGGGATTTACGGGAATAGTTTTGGTGGCCGGGCCTTAAGCGGGAGGTAACGGGGTTTGTAGGTAAGTGTCTGATATGTCAGCAAGTCAAGGTTGAACATCAGTTACCGTCAGGTCTGTTGCAACCGATTAAGATTCCACAATAGAAGTGGGAAAGGATTACAATGGATTTTGTGAGTGGGCTACCCCTTACGCCTTCCAAGAAGGATTCAATTTGGGTGATTGTGGACCGTCGATGAAGTTTGCTCATTTAAATACTGTGCGTATGGATTATTCTCTTCGGTTAGCAAGTCTATATGTAGCGAAGATTGTGAGGTTGCACGGGGTGCCAGTGTCAATTATTTCGCAGAGACCCTAGATTTCGTCAAGGTTCGGAAGGCTTTGCACCGTGCATTAGGCACAAGATTGGATTCGATCTTGCATTTCATCCCGGTCGGATGGGTAATCGGAGATCGTGATTCGTGTTTTGGAGGACATGCTAAGGGGTTGTGTCACTCGGATTTCAAAAGCGGTTGGGAAGAATTCTTACCATTGGCGTAATTTACATATAATAATAGTTATCGAGCAAGTATTTGGATGGCATCGTCTGAAGCGTTATATGGTCGAAGTGTCGTACCCTACATGTTGGACGGAGTTGGGGAGTGGCGTTGTTGGGTTGAGTTAGTTCTTTGCCGAGATGAAGATAAGGTGAAAGTGATTGAGCTCGGTTGAAAGAAGCGACGGACAGGCAAAAGTCTTATGCCGATCTTAAACAAAAGGATATAGAGTTTGCAGAAGATGACAAGGTTTTCTTAAAGGTGTCGCCGTGGAAGAAGGTTTTGAGGTTCGGTAGGAAAGGCAAGTTGAGCCCTAGGTTTATCGGGCCTTATCGGGTGTTGAAGCGAGTAGAACCAGTGGCTTACCAGCTCGAGTTTCCACCAGAATTGAGTCAAATCCACGATGTGTTTCATGTTTCTATGCTTAGACGCTATCGCTCAGATCCGTCGCATGTTGTGCCAGTGGAGGAGATTGAGGTGAGCCCAGACTTGACTTTTGAGGAGGAACCTCTGCAGATCCTGGATCGGGATGTTAAGGTTTTACATAGAAAATCAGTTCCTTTGGTGAAGGTATTATGGCGGAACCATGGATTAGAGGAATCGACATGGGAGCCGGAAGATATTCCCTCAACTCTTTTGACTGTAAATTTGAGGCGAAATTTATTTTAAGGGGTAGAAGCGTAATATCCCGATTTTGGTGGGTGCATGCATTTGGTACGTTGCATGGGTAAATTAATAGGTTAAAGGCTTTGAGGTGTGTAGTGGCCTCGTGTTTGGGCTTAAATCAAGTTAAATTGATTAAAATTTGTGTTAGTAGTAATTTAATGTAAATTACTATGTTTAGTAGCAAGTTGGGTTTGTGGCCCAAAAATTGGAGGTGCTTTAAGTGGGCATTAAGGTGGCGTCATAAGGGGGAAGGAGTTGGGCCTAGTGTGGCCGCTTGAGGCCCAAGGTTGTTGGGTCAAGATTCGGCACTGAAAAGGGAAGGGGGTGGACGGCACAAAGGCTACCATTTAGGTTGTTTATTTCTTTTATTTTAAGTGATAAAAGATGATAAAAGGAAGTAGAGAGTTGGTTTGAGGGTGGTCTCTTTTAAAGGTAAGATAAGGGATAAAGACTATCAGGAGAGGGGGGAGAGTTGGCCGAAACTCCAACTCTAAGGTGTGTGTGATTGTGCCAAAATTATTAGCCAAGTTATCATCTTTTTGCTTCTATTTTTTTTTTTCCTTCTTTTCACACATCTAGTCAAACTCTTCTTCTCCATTTGCCTTAGCTTTTCTCTTCTATTTAAACTCCCTATCTCTTTTCTCCTCTCCATTATTCTTCTAAAAACCAAATTCCCTTTTGATCATACCCTCTTCTTCCCACAATCGAATCTTCAAGGTGGTTCCATTTTCTCGAAGGTGCACCATAAGCCGAATACTCCTCTTTAATTTGGTGGGTTTTGGGATTTTGTTTCTATGCGATTTCACTGTTTCTTTTCATTAAGATCTAACCCGAATCATTTGTTTTATGCCTATCGATTTCCCCTCTCTACTTCTAATAGGCGAATCTGTCCCATTAAAGGTCTCCTGTGTCAATTTGGTGGAAAAGCCGAAGGTAGGTGGTGGTAGGTTCGACCGAATGGCCCTTTCTTGATTCTTTTCATTTGGCCGAATGTCATATGGGCTAGATTGGTTGTGATTTTCAATTTGTTTAATACTTGGGGAATGGCCGAATGTAGGTAGGTTGGTGGTGGTGTTTTCTCAAGGACATTCGGGATTCGATTAATTAGGTAAGAGTTCGTTTTAAGTGTTATAATTGTTTGAGTAATTAGATCTCATTGTTTAAATGGTTTAGTGATTAAGGGATTGTTATGGACTCGAATAACAGTCAAGCGAAAGAAGTTGGATCTGTAAACCCAACACTGAAATACAAGAGACGATCAGTATCGGGAGTGCGAGATTGGCCTTTGGAGTGTGGACCAACATCGGAGTTAGATCGTAGGCCAATAGTGGTAGTCTCGAGTGACGGTAGCATGGAGGCAGTAAAAGCGTTAGTACGAAAACTAGGTGTGTAACTCTTACACACTTTCTATGCTAAATATGTTAAATGTTGTGTGTTGTTAAAAGTCGGAGTGTGGCAATGGTTACTAAAATACCCTTGTGGGTAAAAGCGAGGATCTTAGGGTAAGTTGTTATTATTTCTCGCGGTAATTATGAACTATGAAAGCATGTTATTTTGTATACGAAATTTTGTAAGTTAAGCATGATCATACTGATATTTTTGGCATAAATATGTGTTATGGGTGATGAGAGGAGGGGGAAGTATGATCTATCAGACTGTCACCAGTGATTTGGTATCACAAAGTGCGTTGGCCCCATATTTTATAAAAATTGTGACTAAGTCTCAGTGGTTTGGCACCACCAGTGGTTTGGTACCACATATGTTATTTTTGTAACTTTGGTTACCAGTGGTTTGGTACCACATATGTTATTTTTGTAACCGGTTACGGTGGTTTGGCACCACCAGTGGTTTGGTACCACAAGGGGTAGATTTGGGAGACATGGATGAATATCTAGGTTGACGGGTTGCATGACATGCATATTTGTATCTAAATCTGTGTAAGAGCATATTTTCGTTTGGGAGGAGGACTTACACACTGAGACTAGGTGACTCACCCTTCCATTATATTTTAGATAATCCTTGATCGTGGATATGGGTAGGAGTGGACTCGAGGGTGGCCATGCACAGCATTTGGTTTATTACAAAGTTTTCCATTCGGACTTGGTTGTTTTATTTAATTTTGGTTTTCAATACTGTAATATGGCCGCTTAAGTTTTATTTTTGGGATGTTTTATTTAATTGGTTCTCTAACTTTTATTAAGCATATTTAAACGTTATGAATTGGTTGTTTTCAAAACCTAATAAAATACCCATTTTCTAAAGTGATCACTGACTAAATAATAGATGTTAAGTAACAATAAGACAATTAAGTGTTTCTAAAACAAGTTCTAACGCGTTTTAGATGTCACAAGATTCAACTTCGTTTTCTCTAAAATCTTACATTGGTTTTCTTTCGAAAACAAGTCGACAAATCAATTTCCAAAATGTTTTCTTTCCCGTGGCACGTCAGATCCGGTTGTAGTGTTTGGACCGGGTTTGGGGTGTTACAGTGTTGATTAGAGATTGGTTTCCAAAAACGGGTTTTTGATGGAGGAGTCAAGTACGCAAGTAACCGAGAAAAATATTGTAGTCCGAGACTGGTCTTTGAAAACCCAAAAAAAAAGGGATAGTTTAAAGGAAGGATATGTCTCCAATCTTCTCGAGAATATGACTTGGAATGCTCCTCAGAATAACCTCGAAGACTTGACTAGGATTTGGAAACATTGGGACTCAAACACGATGGGCATCTTCACTAAAAAGTACGGGATATAGTTCACCTGATTGCTGTCAACATAGACGAACAGTTGATTCAAGCCATGGTTTGATTCTGGGACCCAGCATATCAATGTTTCACTTTCAGTCAAGAAGATATGACTCCGACCATAGAAGAGTATGCCGCTTTGCTTCGCGTTAATAATGCACAATTCAACAAGATATATGTCAAAGAGTCCAAACCAATGACCTTCAAGAAAAAAACTAATGAAGTTGATGGGGATGACTGATACATGGGCTGAAAAACAGATAAAGAAAAAGAACGAAGTTAGCTGTGTTCCATGGTTTTCTTTTCGAGACTTAGTTCAAAACCATCCAGATGTTTTGAAGAAAGTGGATTTGTTTGCTTTGGCCATTTACGGATTGATCGTCTTCCCAAAGGTTCTCGGGCATATAGAAGTTGCGATAGTGGATTTCTTCAAAAAGTTGAGGTAAGGAATCAACCCCGTCCCAACTATCTTGGCCGAGACTTTCAGATCTCTAAGTAGTTGTAGGAAGAAAGGGGAAGGGTGTTTTATTGGATGCGCACAGTTACTTAATGTTTGGATTCTAAGCCACTTTTGGAAAGTGGAGCGCACACCTTTCCATATGTTTTCAAAAACATTCGCTCCATTGGAAACTTACCTTGGGAAAGATTGGCCAAAGGATGTCACCGAACAGTAGTGGGCCTTGGTTTTTCAGAACCTCCGCGCCGAAGATATAACTTGGAGAGCACCATGGATCCGTCCTTTGGTTCTTTTATACAAATGCGAAAGCCAAGATTTGGTGTCTTTACTCGGATTATAGGGAGGAGTTGGATATGCTCTGTTAATGGTTTAAAGGCAATTTATTTCATGATAATTCATACCAGCTCTCAGGGGATTGGCACAGTCTGAGTTTGCCTTTACAGGTGAAGGTTACATGAAAAAAGTCCAAGATACGACAAAGTCTTGGAAGAAAATTTACCTAATGGAGTTAGCTATCTATGCTGATACTATCATTCAAGATTACGACATATGGAGACAACGATGGGTGAATAGTCAACAAACCTCGCCGATGGATTATAATTTCTAGAATCCTTTCTCAGAAGAAATGTCGTCCGAGCTGAAAATGGCTAGACATGAATTTGAACATGAAAAGGCCAAGTTGTTACGAGATATTAGTTCTCTTCAAGAGGAAAACTACCAGCTGAAGATCGATGTTCAAATTGAAAAATCCAGAACCGAGAAAGTTTAGAAAGAAACTGAGATCATGAGAAATGATCTAAGGGATCTTCATTTGGAAAATGAGAAATTAAGAGGCACCATAAAGAATAGTGGGTTGGGCAAATCATCAGCAGAATGGAAGAAAGAACTAAGAAAAATCAAAGGTGGGCTGGAGAGGGAAAGCTAAGAAGGAAGAGGAAAAAGGTGCGCGTGCTATGATAGAGTTAAGGAAGAAAAATGTTGAATACGAAACCGTGTTGCGAATTAATGACTAGTCGATCGGCGCCAAGAGCTAAGAGGAAAATATGAGATCTAGAAAATACGTTGCAAGCTCATCAGCAACATTTGGATACTCTCTTAAAAGCCCTAGAAGAAAAGAATGGTCAGCATGACAGAGACACTCGCGCCTACGAAAGAGCTCTCCAAGAAAAGCATATGCACCTCGGCCATTTGATCAATAAAATTCATAAGGTAGTCGTGCAAATTGTGCGATTATCAGATGAAGCAGAAGTTCTCAGCTGCCAATTCCCTCCAAGTCAAAAATCAAGCATGTCAGAGTTCTTAGAACAGGTGAAGAAACAAGGTGATGTGGCTAGGAAATTTGTGTAACAGTTAAAACAAAGATGGTAAAAATGTTTTGTAATGGACTCTTTTGATAAATGAAACGTCCAAGTATGGGGCTATCTTGAAATCAACACCTATTTTTTGCATACTTACGCATGACTGACATTTATTCATTCATTCATACATTCATTCATTGCATGTACATATCACCCTAATCATTCACTAAGGTTAAAACGATACAATCCACAGTTGCAGCACTACAAGTCTGGAATCATGCCATTCTTATAGGATGCGTCTAAGAGCTAGAATTATGAAGGCCGAATTCAATAAGAGAATTGAAAGGATTGAAATGAACCAAAGAGGGTTGCAAGAGCAGTTGGCTAAGTCACAACAGGAAGCAAAAGATCTGATGGTAAGAT
Source organism: Gossypium rotundifolium (assembly GCA_025506655.1). Classification (NCBI taxonomy): domain Eukaryota; kingdom Viridiplantae; phylum Streptophyta; class Magnoliopsida; order Malvales; family Malvaceae; genus Gossypium; species Gossypium rotundifolium. The sequence goes on along the minus strand of CP106732.1, from coordinate 153,091,312 downwards.
CTCGAGAGGAATCGCTCAAGCAAAGGGATTAAATGGCCAAAATAATGGAGATGATGACAATTTTGGTCAAAGGAAAATGACCCATGTAGAGCCCTGATATCATAGAACCTCAGTCAAAAGCTAATCAGGATCCACTTTATCCTCCAGGATTCACTCCACTTCATGCCCATACAACACAAAGAAGGTTTCCCCAAGGGGAACCTACAGTCTTGGAGCAACATCCTGCACCACCTGCTCATTTAGGGCAAGGGATATTCGTATCGAATATCGGGGCTAATCCTGCGGATCCAATTGTTCCAGATTTGGATGATCTAGTAGAAATAGCTAGGTTGAAAATGGATGATCATGATGCTCAGGATAAGTATAGGAGCCTAAAAGAAAGGCTCAAGGCGATAGAAGGTACTAAAGTCTTCTCTGGACTGGGTGCCAAAGAGCTTAGTTTGGTGCCCGATCTGGTTCTACCTCCAAAATTTAAAGTGCCAGATTTTGAAAAATATGATGGAATGAGATGTCTAAAGGCACATCTTATCATGTTTTGCTAGAAGATGACTGGTTATGTGAATGAGGATAAATTGCTAATACATTGTTTCCAAGACAGCTTGGTCAGATCGGCTCTTCAATAGTATAATCAACTCAGTAGAGAAAGGATCCGATCATGGAAAGACTTAGCATCAGTATTTTGTGAACAATACAAGCATGTATCCGACATGGTGCCTGATCGACTAACTCTGAAGATGATGGAAAAGAAGCCGACGGAGACTTTTGAGAAATATGCACAAAGATGGAGGGATATCTCGGCCCAAGTAGAACCCCTATTAACTAAAACTGAGATAACGGTCCTCTTTATCAACACTTTGAAAGCACCGTTTTACGATAAGTTGGTAGGAAGTGCCACGAAAGACTTCGTAGATATTGTAATATCCGGGGAACTTATAAGGAATACCATCAAGAGTGGAAGGATGGAAGGCTCCAAGAGTTCGAAAAGGGTAGTACCCATAAAGAAAAAAGAGGCAGAAACCCATATGGTGGGAACCGAGAGCCACTACACTTCTAATCCGTACCCAACCCAATGACGACCTCGATATCGCCCACCTCCAAACTTCTATTTTCCTCTCCAAAGCCCTTACTATCAAGTACCTCCTCTTTACCCCGTCTACGCCACAAATAACCAAAGACCATTCGCCATGTTCCTACCAAATACCATGCCTGCTCAAAACCAACCCAAAAATGAACAAAGACCGGTAAGACCCAATCCTGAAAAACATCAATTCACCCCTATTCTCATGTCATACGGAGAGCTGTACCCAAAACTATTGGAAAAACAATTAATATCCCCACATTATATGGCACCCCTAAAGCCTCCATACCCAAAATGGTACGATCCTAATGTTAGTTGCATGTACCACGCTGAAAACCAAAGGCATTCTACAGAAAATTATCTTGCCTTTAAAAGTAGGGTTCAAGGTATTATTGATGCAGGCATTTTACGATTTGGTGGTGCTAGTAATATGGCTGGAAATTCGCTCCCTAACCATACTGAAGGGAACGTGAGTGCAGTGACAAAAGAAGACAGGTGGTGAGCCAAAAGTTGTGTTTCTGAAATAAAGACACCTTTGCGGAAGATTTGGGAGGTAATGGTTGAAAAATGGCCGTTCTGTCATCCCAACAGAATTTTCAAAGAAGGAAACACAAAAAGTCAATGTTTTTGTGATTTCCATGTTATTGAAGGGCATGACATCCAGTCTTGTGAGGGATTTAGAAAATTACTTCAAGACATGATGGATAACAAGGAGGTCGAGATCTTTAACAAAGTGGAAGAGGCCGATGAAGGAGAAGTATGCACTTCTGATAATCAATCATTAGGTTCCCTTTATAGCGCCGATCGACCTTTGGTGATTTATTACGAGGCAAAAAAGGAAAAAATGAAACCAAAGATAATAATTGAAGTACCATCTCCTTTCCCTTACAAGGACAACAAGGCGGTACCATGGAAATATGATGTCAACATTATCATACCCGAAGGTGAAAAATCCAAAGCTACGACTGGAAATGTTAGTGATGTAGGACACTTTACCTGCAGTGGGAGATGTTATTCTCCTGAGGTGGTTGAACCAAAGAAGAAGACTGGTGACTCGAACCAAAAAGGAAAGGCACTAATGTATGAAGCTGAGGTCGAGTTTGAAACTTCATCCGAACAAGAAGTTAAAAGGCCTGTGAATGAGGAGGAAGCACATGAATTCTTGAAGTTCATTAAGCATAGTGAATATAATGTCGTAGAACAATTAAACAAGAAATAGGCGAGAATCTCGGTATTATCCCTACTGTTGAATTCAGAACCACATCGGAATGCTTTGCTGAAAGTGTTAAATCAAGCTTGTGTGGCGAGCAACGTATCTATTCAAAAGCTTGATAGGTGGGTGAACAACCTGAATGTGGATAATTTCATCTCTTTCAGCGATGACGAAATACTGCCAAATAGTAGAGGCTCTGTAAAAGCATTGCACATCACAACCATTTGCAAGGGTTATATAATACCGAATAAGCTCATTGACAACGGGTTTGCACTCAATGTCATACCTTTGGTCACGCTTTCTAGGATGCCAATTGATATGTCTTATCTGAGGCCTTGTCACTCTACAGTAATGGCATTTGATGGGACACGATGAGAGGTCATGGGGAAGACCAAAATTCCTCTAGAAGCGGCCCATGTACATATGATATCAAGTTCCAGGTCATGGACATCATGCATTCGTATAATTACCGTTTAGAAAGGCCTTGGATCCATTCTGGTGGGGCAGTTCTTTCATCTCTCCATCAAAAAGTAAAGTTTATCATGGATAGCCGCTTGATCACGGTCGCTGGTGAAGAAGACATTGTTGCATCATCTCTGCTGACGCACCTTACATCGAAATAAACAAAGATACAGTAGAATGTTCCTTCCATTCCTTCGAATTTATCAATGCTACATTTTTTACTATAGGAAATAGGATTCCCACACCCAAGCTATCAAGGAATACCAAGATGAGAATTAAGTTGACCGTGGGAAAGGGAGCCCGAGCAAAGAAAGGTTTGGGAAGATATCAACAAGGGATAGTTAGAGCACTAAAACTAGTACACCACAAGGCTCAATACGGTTTAGGGTTCTAGCCGGATATACGACAAAGAAGAAAATAGTTTCAGAAAGATCAAGAAAGGAGGATTGCAAGAGCCTCAGGTTACGAATTGGAATGGGAGCCCATAGCTTATCCTCCTTTGTCAAAAACATTTACATCTGCAGGAATGATGTACCCAGGACGAGATAATTCATGAAGTACGCTATTATTGATTGAAAGGGACTTCAAAACGGCAGTATAAATGTTATTGCAAAGGGGATGATGCAATTAAAGATGTTTCAATGATACGTCCTTGTCCTCCTGGATTCGTTTTAAACAATTGGACTGCTATGGATCTTCTTGTAGTTTCTAAGTCCTCTCCAGAGTAATGCTCAATGTTAACTCTCTCTTTTTTTGTGCCCCTAAGTAATAATGGGATTCTTTTGTAAGAGTTTATGTTTGCTCTTTATCATTTAAATGAACATTAATGAAAATGCATTTAGTTATGGTCTTTTCATTCTCATTAACTTCATAATTATTCCCTCTTCTCACAGCCTGTCCTTACATGTATCTCATATCATGCCATAACGTTATGCTTGTTGGTTCCAATACTTTGATGCTCCTCTATAGTTTTCTTTTTTTCAGGTGCTCAGATATCAACGACATGAGCAACCCCGTTACAAGTCTTGAAATCAATTTTGAGAAAACTATTTATTTAAGAGAATTCAAAGCTGAGGAAAATAATGAAGATTATGTCTCCTCTCCTGACTTACTAAAAATGGTAGAACAAGAAGATAAATAGATTTTACCCCATCAAGAATCGGTTGAAACAGTAAATGTGGGAAATGAAGAAAAGAGACAAGAAGTGAAGATTAGGACTTTTATTTCAGATAACACCAAATATGATTTGATCTCCTTGCTTCATGAGTACAAAGATGTATTTGCATGGTCGTATCAGGACATGCCAGGGTTGAACGAGGATGTAATGGTCCATAGAAATCTACTGAAACCAAAATGCAAACCAATTCGACAGGAGCTAAGACGAATGAGACCTGAAATGCTGTTAAAGATAAAAGAAGAAGTCAAGAAACAATTTGATGTTGGCTTTCTACAAGTCTCCAAATACCCAGAATGGGTAGCTAACATAATCCTAGTACCGAAGAAAGATGGCAAGGTACGAATGTGCATGGATTATCATGATCTAAATCGAGTAAGTCCTAAAGATAATTTTCCCTTACCACACATCGATACGTTGGTGGATAACATAGTAAAACATTCATTATTTTCTTTCCTGGATGGATTCTCGAGTTATAATCAGGTAAAGATGGCTCTCGAGGATATGGAGAAAACTACTTCGTAACGATGTGGGGGACATTCTACTATAAGGTAATGCCGTTCGAATTAAAGAATGCTGGGGCAACATATCAGAGGGCCATGGTGATGTTATTCCATGAATTGATGCACAAAGAAATAGAAGTCTATGTCGATGATATGATTGCCAAATCTCAGGGGGAAAGAGAGCATGTTGGGAACCTCGGGAAGCTGTTCGAAAGACTAAAAAAGTTTCAATTGAAGTTTAATCCAGCCAAGTGTACATTTGGGGCTACCTCGAGAAAATTACTAAGCTTCATTGTCAGCGAGAGAGGTATTGAGGTTGATCCAGATAAGGTAAAAGCCATACAAGAACTACAACCTTCGCGCATACAAAAAGAAGTCAGAGGATTTTTAGGGAGGTTGAACTACATCGCTCGATTCATTGCTCAACTTACCAACCAGTGTGACCCAATTTTTTGACTCCTTCGAAAACATAATTCGGGAGAATGGAACGAGGAGTGCCAAGTGGCTTTTGACAAGATAAAACAATATTTTTCTAGTCCCCTAGTGCTAGTACCGCCAACTCCCAAAAGACCGTTAATATTATATCTGACTATGTTCAAAAATTCAATGGGTTACGTACTGGGGCAACATGATGAGTCAGGGAAAAGGGATAAGGCAATTTACTTTCTCAGCAAAAAGTTCATAGAGTATGAGGCAAAGTATTCATCAATTGAAAATTTTTGTTGAGCTTTGGTTTGGGTAGTTCGGAGGCTCAGGCAATATATGTTGAATCATACGACATGGTTAATTTTAAAGCTGGACCTAATAAAGTACATGATGGAATCACCTGCACTCTCAAAAAGAATGGCACGATGGCAGATCCTACTATTGGAGTACGACATCGTCTATGTGAGCCAAAAGTCGATAAAGGGGAGCACAATAGCTGACTTCTTAGCAACTCGAACAATGGAGGAATACGAGCCATTGAGATTTGATTTCCCAGACGAAGACTTGATGTGCATTATAGAAAAAGAGTGTGAGTCGTCAAAAGAGAAATCATGGAAGATGAGCTTTGATGGTGCATCGAATGCATTGGGGCATGGGATTGGAGTAGACTTAGTGTCACCAAAGGGAACCATTATCCGCTCACTGCCAGATTAAATTTCTTTTGTACCAATAACATAGCGGAATATGAGGCTTGCATCATGGGACTTCGTGCAGCTATTGAACAAAACATTGAAATCTTATAGGTGTATGAGGACTCATCGTGGGTAATTTACCAAATCCTTGGAGATTGGGAAGTGAGAGATTCAAAATTAGTTAAATATCGCGATCTCGTTGTGAAACTAATTAAAGAATTAAAAGAAGTGACTTTTAATTACTTCCCACGAGAAGAAAACCAATTGGCTGATGCCCTGGCCACTTTGGCTTCAATGTTCAAAGCAAATAGAGAAACAGAAATAATGCCTCTCCAAATGAGCATAAATGAGGTCCCTGCACATTATGTTAGCATTGAAAAAGAGACAGATGGACAGCCATGGTTCCATGATATCTTAGAATATGTCAAGAATCAAAGGTATCCCGAGCAAGCAAATGAGAACGACAAAAGAACAATCAAAAGAATGGTGGTGGGATTTGTTCTTGATGGGAATATCCTGTACAAAAGAAGAAAAGATCAAGTGCTTCTGAGATGCGTGGATGCTGTTGAAGCCAGAAAAATACTTGAAGATGTCCATGAAGGAATTTGTGAGACGCATGTCAATGGTTTCACTATGGCTAGGCAGATTATGAAACTCGGTTATTACTAGCTGGCGATGGAAAACGACTGCATTAGTTATGCACGAAAGTGCCACAAATGTCAAATTTGTGGCGATAAAATTCATGCAGCCCATTCGCCTCTTCATGTCATGACTTTTACGTGGTCTTTTTCAATGTGGGGCATGGATGTTATAGGGCCAATTTCCCCAAAAGCTTTTAATGGACACCGATTCATTTTTGTGGTTATAGATTACTTCACAAAATGGGTAAAATCCACTTCTTTTACTAATGTGACGAAGACTACAGTTTGCAGGTTCTTAAAAAAGGAAATCATATGTCGATGTGGTTTGCCTGATAGAATCATTTTAGGTAACGCTTTAAATCTGAATAACAAGATGATCAAAGAAGTGTGCGAGCAATTTCAAATAAAGCATCATAATTCCTTACCCTATCGCCCAAAGATGAACAGAGCAGTAGAAGCGGCTAACAAAAATATTAAGAGGATTATTGGGAAAATGACCGAGACATATAAATAATGGCATGAGCAGCTACCATTCGCTTTGTATGCATATCGCACATCTGTGTGGACATCTACGGGAGCAACTCCTTTCTCTCTGATCTACGGAATGGAAGCTCTGCTGCCCATCGAAGTTGAGATCCCCTCTCTACAATTCTTAATGGAGTCGAAACTAGAGGAATCAAAATGGGTTCGAGCTTAATATGACCAGTTAAATCTTATAGAAGAAAAACGCTTGAATGCAATCTGTCATAGACAGATGTATCAGAAGAGAATGATCACGGCCCATGACAAGAAGGTGTGGCCAAGAGAATTCTACCAGGGAGAACTCGTACTGAGAAAGATTCTCCCAATACAAAAAGACTTTCGAGAAAAATGGGCACCAAATTGGGAAGGGCCATACGTCGTAAAGAAGGCCTTCTTGGGTGGAGCTTTGATTCTCACTGAGATGGATGGGAATGAGTTACCTAATCCAGTGAACTCAGATGCCGTGAAAAAGTACTATGCCTAAAAAAAAGAATCGTCAAGATGAAAACCCGGAAAAGGCATCTTGATAAAAAAAAGATTAGGATGAAAACCCGAAAGGGCATCCTAATGAAGCAGATTTGGGCTTAAGGAGCAAGGCAATTTGAATAGGGAGTCAAATGGCGAGATTACAATATTTGAAGCATTCTCGGAAGCTTAAAATCTTCTACATAAGAAGCCACGCTCGAAAAGATCCTTGACTAAGAAATGTGGAAAAGTTCATGCGTTGAATGTGTAGAGTATTTGTAGCCATTGAATGTGATTTATTTTCTTTATGACACTTTTAACTATTCTTGGTCAACTTTCTTTGATTGTTGCTTTTGAAATAAATATGAACGTGAGATATCCCTTTCATACATACTTTGCCATTTTCATGCATCTCATGTATGGTTTATTTAAATAATAAATAGTGAAATGGCATACTCTAAATAAAAGGAATGTTGAGCATTACCCGGATGAGAAATTGATAAGTACAAAAGCCTCAAAGCAAGGACAAAGTTCAACAGGGGGCAAAAGGGTGATATATGAGAAACGCAGATTACTCTTAAAGCTTGAGGACGGATACAAAACTTGAAAGGAAAGTCAAGAATCGAAGCAATGAATGCAAGTTATCACGAAAATCATAACGAAAAGAGATATATGACAAACAAGCCCAAGGCGCATGGCATAATCATGTAGGCATAAAAGCATTTAAGACAAACACGTGCATATCATGATAACATCATGCATGACATATACAGGTACTCCAGTAGAGCAAGAGGTTTTGATGATAGCTGTACTGAATCAAGGAAAAAGAAGACATCCGAGTTCCACCAGATGATATGTTTTGAAATTCTGATATTTAAAAAAAATTATTTCATTTACGTTTTTCCAAAAAATCAACTCATAATGCGAGAGATGAGTTGAGTCTCGAGTCACATGCCGAGATATTTTTCAATTTTTGTTTTTCAATTTCAATTTTTTTCCAAAAAAATCAACTCATAATGCGAGAGGTAAGTTGAGCCTCGGGTCACATGCCGAGGTATTTTTAATTTCTATTTTTCAATTTTAATTTTTCCAAAAAGTCAACTCATAATACGAGAAGTGAGTTGAGTCTCGGGTCACACTCCAAGGTATTTTTCAATTTCCTTTTTTTTTTTAAAAATCAACTTATAGTGCGAGAGGTGAGTTGAGCCTAGGGTCATATGCCGAGGTATTTTCAATTTCTGTTTTCCAATTTCTATTTGTTCCAAAAAAATCAACTCATAATGCGAGAGGTGAGTTGAGCCTCGGATCACACGTTGAGGTATTTCTTCAATTTCTTTTTCAAAAATTAACTCATAATGTGAGGGGTGAGTCAGGCATCGGGTCACAAGCCGAGGTATTTTTCAATTTCCTTTTCAAAAATCGACTCATATTGCGAGAGGTGAGTTGAGCCTCGGGGTCACATGCCGAGGTATTTTTTTTAATTTCTGTTTTTCAAAAAAATCAACTCATATTGCGAGAGATGAGTTGAGCCTCGGACACATACCGAGGTATTTTTAAAATTTTTGTTTTTCAAAGATCAACTCATAATTCAAGAGGTGAGTTGAGCCTCGGATCACATGCCAAGGTATTTTTCAAATTTCTGTTTTTCAAAAATCAACTCATAATGCGAGAGGTGAGTTAAGCCTCAAGCGTGCTGAGGTATTTTCGATTTTTGTTTTTCAAAGATCAACTCATAATCCGAGAGGTGAGTTGAGCTTCATGTCACATGCCGAGCTATTTTCGATTTCTATTTTTCAATAAAAAAATAAAGAATAAAGATTGGACAATCGAACAAAATTTAGTGCTTTTTTAAGTCTTTGCACTATCCCTGTTTCACAGCGATGAGCAAAGAAGGGCAGCTGTAAGCACTAAATTTTATCTGGCTCAATTTCGTGTTTAATTTTTAAAATAAAAAAATTAAAAAATATAAAAAATAAAAATTATATTTTGACCCTTAAACTTTCCTTAAATTACATTTTGACCCTAAATCTTTTAAAAATTACACTTTAGCCCTAAAAGTTTTGTTGTATTTACAATCTGGTCCTTTAGGCAAAATCACATGATTTGAGCACCTACCCTTCGCAATTTTCGGCCACTAGCCTAGGGCATGGCCTCCCTGTAACACCCCAAACTCGGCCCATGAGTCCTAACCGGATCTGGTATGTCACTGGATAAAATATTTTGGGTCATTTTGAAAGTTTGGAGAAAGTTTGATAAAATTTGGCTAAGGTATTAAAACGGGGTTTGAAAACTCAGTTGGGCCTTTTTATAAATACAGCTGGGCTTTATAAACCCTTTTGAAAACAATTGATCATGAACATTTTAAAATCATCAAGTTGTAGTTGACTAAGTTTATTTTTGGTTACCTGATGGTAACGCTTTTGAAATCTCGTAAAAGTTATTAAGTTGGGAAAAGGTTACTTTTACCCGGTTTACTTTAACATTTGTAAATTTCATTTGTAACATATTATAAGTAAAATAAAAAGTAAAATAAACATCCAAAATAATAATAGCGGCCTTATTACAATCCCAAAATAAAAACTTAGAAAATAATAATTCTAACTTAAGCAAAGTAAAAATAAATCCAACGACAAGCATGGCCGCCTCGAGTCCTCTCCGGCTCCATCTCCGCGATCTACTCATCTGCAAAATGTTAAGGGAAAGGGGTGAGTCACCAAGACTTAGTGTGTAAATCCCCCTCCCGGAAAATACAACTCATACACAAGATATTAATTAACATGCAAATATGCAACCCAACCTAACCATCCATACTCCTTTACTACCCCGTGTGGTCAAAACCACTGATGACCATAGGTCACAAAATATCAAGTATGGTCAAAACCACTAGTGGTACCAAACCACTGGGACTTAGTCGCAAATATTCAATCGTTGTGGTCAAAACCACTGATGACCATAGGTCACAAATAATCTGATGGGGCCAACCCATCTTGTAGTCAAAACCACTGACGACAGTCCATATTTCATCCCCCTCCTCTCATCAATCCCACCATCGTATGCTTTTATAACAAATTTTCATAAATCATATCTTAACATTTAATCATCATGTGATGGCATGCAAATCATATATCAAAAATCATAAGTTAGGGGACTTACCCGGAATCCATGTCTAAGCCCACAAGCATATCATAGATCACTACCAAAATTTATACACAAGGCAATATTATAGCAAGTTTATTAATAAAGTGTGTAAAGAGTTTACACACCTGTTTCTACCGGAATTCTTAAATCCCAAAGATCCGATCTACGTCGCTAGATCTTTTGTCCTATAATCGACCAAAAAGCATGGTTAGGGACTTAGGCCTATTCGGCCAAACCAAGTAATATTAGAGGCTCTTTTACGGCCTTACCTTGAACGGATTTGATTTCCAAACAAATCCCGAAGTCTTAATTAGCCCCTAAAACCATGGCACATTCATTAGTTCGGCATTAAACAATAAACTTTTATCAAAGGCCCTTGGCCGAAAGTGCTTACCAACTTACCTTGGAAAATAAATCCAAAGCTTCCCTACAATTGGTTTAGACATAATGTTATAACCATAGATCTTGATCCAACAAAAGCAGAACATTCGACTAGGTCCACTTACCTCTTTTAACCGATTGAAGAAAAGAGCACCCTTTACTTTGATGTTCTACCAAAGCTACACCAAATAGGGGAGTAGATTGACTAAGGAAAACAAAAGAGATCTGGAATTTTGAATAATTTTGGGCGGTTTGTCTAAGGAAATTTAAAAGAAGGTGGTAGGGTTTGGCTAATAGAGGAAGAAGAAGAAAGAAAAGAAGTAGGGGATTAAGGGGATTTGACTTGTAAAAGAAGAAGAAAAGAAGCTGGAATTTTAGTAATATAGGCAGAGGAAATTGAAAGCAGCTATGGAGAAAAGAAAAGAAAATTGAAGGACTTTTGGCACCCTACTGCTGTACAAAAATCAACTTTGAACACCCCCAAAGAGTCCCAATGTGGCCAATTCCTCCCCCACTTTTGTGATAATTAAGCTATTAATTATCACTCAAGATAATAACACTTACCTTCTATCCTTTCTTAAACAAATTAAATGAAAATAAAACACCAAGCTTCCTCTTCCAAATTGAATTTGAGAGTCTAAAGTGCAGACCAAATTCTACACACACCAAAGAACAAAAAATAAAAGATAAAAATGCATTTGTCGCCTTAGGTTCGAACCTGGAACCTCCAGCCCTCTCCAATGCCTCATGCCAATTCTCCCCTTTAGACTTTCATGTCAAATACCCCTTTCATTTATTTATAAGACCTTCCTCCTGGCCCTTTTCTTCTACGCATAAAAGCCCAAAATAGAAATGCTCCTGCGTTCCTCGAACCCGAGACACCTCTCTTAAGTGGCGCCCCAAAATCTTACTACCTGGACTTTCATGCTATGAACCTTCACCAATTAATTTTAAGGCCTTCCTACTTAAGCCCATCACTTCCAAAAAAAAACAAAACGCAGAATGCTTCCTCTACCACTCGAACTTGTGACCTGCGCTCCCCCCTTCTCCTTCAACACGCATGGAACCACTTAGCCAACTATCTCCTTGTGTCAAGTTCCTTTTAAAAATTTTCTTAACCCCTAACTCACCTAGCTTCCCTCCTTTAAACACTTAAAAATAAATTTTTAACCCTAAGTCAGGCCTAGCTCGGGTTTAATTCTAGACCTTAGAATATGCCAAATAAATCAAAATATTTATTTCAAGCACACATGCACACATGGGAACAAATAATTAATTTTTTTTCAAACAACCCCTAATTTAGGGTGTTACACTCCCTCTTCCCTAGCCACCTAATACCTGCAAAAAAACAACCATAAAAGGGGTTCTTACCCAAAAAATCGGCCAAGAACCAAATCCCCAAAAAAAAAGCAAAAAAAAGTGAGAAAAAAAAGAAAAAAAAAAGAAAGAAAAAGAAGAGAAAAAAGAGAGAAAAGAAGAAGAGAAGAGTGAGAGGTGACCGTAACACCACCGGCGGAGGAAGCGATGGAGGCGTCGACGGCGGCGACAGTTAGAGAAGAAGAAGAAAGAAGAAAAAGAAGAAGAAAAAGAAGAAAGAAGGAGAAAAAAATAAAAAAAAAAAAATAAAAATTAATAAACAGCTGGGTCGACCCAACCCGTGCGGCCCGACCCGACCCGCGCAACCCGCACCACCCAGCAGGCCCAAGTCCTAGCGGCCCTATCAAGAAAAAAAAAAAAAAAAAAGAAAAGAAAAGGAAAAAGTGCAGAAGCCCAACAAAGGCCCATTTTCGAACAACCCACTTCAGCAGCCCAAATTTTTGAGCTTTGGTATATTTTTAACCTTTTACTTTGGGTATTGGGCCCATGTTTTTATATTGCTTCATTAACATTATTTTCATTTTTAGTATTATGGTGTGATTTTATTTACTAATTTTAATTTTTTTAATAAATTTACTTTTTAAGCAACAAATCGATTTGGATCACCTTATAAACCGTTTTATTTTAAAACGTTGATTTTGATCCACAAAATACAAGAAAATGGGTTCGGGAGTCAGTTATGTATGAGGAAGGTTTAGGACCCTCATAACGCCCAAAAATTGGTACCTAATCGATAAAATCATGTCCTAATGTTGAAAATTTGAAAAATTTTAAAATATGATCCTTTTATTAGAGATAAAACCAAGACTTACCTATCTCAATGAAATAAAATGGTATATCCAGTAAGTTAGGATATAACATCTTATGGCTTCAAAACTAGGCTCACCTTTAATTAGAAAATTCTTATCTCAAGACACAAAACATCATATCCAATAAGTTAGGATATAACGTTTTGAATTCCCGAGAATAAGTTTTGATTTAGAAATTTATAAATTTCAATTTTAAAAGCAAAGGGGATACTTAATATTTTAAGCTCAACGATAAAAATTGAAACCCTGTGAGTTAGGGTATAATTCTTCTCGAAGTCCCCAAATATTAAATATCATCGTATTTTTTTAAAAACTATTTGAATAAAATGCGTTGATTCAAAAGGTAATTTTATAAAACAACAGTTTGGAGTAAGATATTACAACATACATATTTAATAACAATTCAACATAACTACAAATTATATTAACAATAAATAATTAAAGAATAATATAACATGAACAAATAAATTAAGCAATAATAAACAATTAAAGAAACATAAATAAATAAACATGGGATATGAAATAAGTAGCAATAATTAAGATCTTCACAAAATAACAAAATCAAATGAAAAGGAAGGATATATTTAAATATTAAAAAATATATATAATGATTTTAAAATTATTTAATATATATAAACAATATAAAAAAGAATTTAAAGTAAAAAAACTTATAACCAATACATAATTTAATAATTTAATACATATATAAATGATTATATATAATAAAAATAATTAGTGAATAGTATATAATAAAAAGCATATATATAAAAATTACATATGTAATAAACAATATAAATAAAATATGTTATATAATATAAATAGATTTTATAAAATAACATTTTAAAAATAATATATGATATAATATAATACTATATAATATACAAATTAAAAAATTGTATAATATAATAACTAATATACAAATTATAAAATAATATATAATATTAATTATATTAAACCAAATAAAATAAAATAATATATAATAATTAAATATATGTAAGGATAATACATTAAAACAATATATATAAATTTTATACTATTAACAAAATTAATAAAATAATAAAAATAATATAACATTTTAATATGATAAAATAATTCAATATAGTATTAGAATAATTTTAAAATAAAATAAAATAAAAAATAAATAAATAAAGGAGGATAAATAGCAAATAAATATAAATATAAAAAGATTAGATCGAAACGCGCGTCGTACTGCAGGGATTAATATGGCGATTATGACTTCTTTCCAAAACGGCGTCGTTCTGATTTTTATCTTTAAGTAGCCCAAGAACTTAATTAGAACAAAATGTAAATTTAGGGCCAATTTAATGAAAAATAAATATTCCAATTGGGCTGAATTAAGACTAATAAAATTGCGGAAGGGTTAATGTGGTAAATTTCCCTTTTTATAAAAACATTCGGATCCTCCCCGGGTTTTCGGGTCAATGCGTGGATCCTCCCTTAAAATGACGTCGTTTTGGCCTTAAAAGGGGCCTTACAAAACGGCATCATTTCTTTGGCCTATATAAAGCAAAAATTAATCAGCAAAATCATTTTAGCAACCCCTTTAAAAAAAAAACTGAGCTTTAAAAGCTCTCTCCTTTCCTCTATCTCCAACCAGACTCCGGTGTGGGCTCCGATGACAGGCCACCGCGCGTGCATCCCACGCGCCACCGCACACGGCGGCCTGAAGTTAGAAAAAATCATTTTTTCGTGCGAAAATGTATATTTGTACCCCCTTTTTATTGTTTATTCGAATAGAACACTAAAAAAAAATAAAAATGAAACTATTGTCGAGAATCACCTTCTGTATTCTGAATATTTGCTTTCGCTTTCGTATTTTTTTTGTATTCTTTGTGTATAGTTGCTATTCTCTGTGTGTCCCATTTTACATATTATTCTGGCTTTTATAGCCCTCGAAATAAAAATAAAAAAGGAATAAAATTTTTTTGCTCCGTTTTGCCATGTTTTGTTGATGTTTCTTTCCTTTTCGTAGGCGACCGACGAGGATCTCGACAGTGACTGGGCGCAACTTGAGCGGATTGCGGCGTGACCGAGGCTGGTGTCTGCAGCACTTGCGGCGCCTAGGGTTTCCCAGAAACCCTAAGTTTCTGATTTCGTTTAAGCATTGGGCCCTTTTAGGTTGCATGTGTTTGGTCTGGGTGTTGGGTTAAAGTGTTTTGGGTCCCTAGGTTTAATTTGGGTTGCTGATAGTATTGGGTATTGAGGGTGTAATTGGGCCACGGGTTTAGGCTAATCGAGTTTGGGTAGAGTAGTGGGCCATTGCTTGTAAATGGACTGTTTATTGGACATTTGGTATTTATTATTTTTTCTATTATTTTTTTTATTCTGGTTTTCACGGGCCGGGCAAAATGGGCCGATTACATCGTGTTTTAAAAAATTTTCGTGTTTTAAAAATTCTCGTGTTTTTAAAATAAAATGTTTATTTATTTATTTTTTAAATTATCAAATTATATTTAAATGAATATATGATAATATGTTATTTATTAAAATTCTCGTGTTTCAATCAGATCACGATTAAATATTAAATTGAACTCGTATTTTTGAAAATTAAGACAACGCGCGTTTAACGAGATACCTATTTTGGGCGTCGCGAGGGTGCTAATACCTTTCTCGTGCATAACTGACTCCCGAACCCTATTTTTCTCTGGAATTTTGACGTAGATCTAAACTAGGCCTTTTTTTTAAGAAAATTAAAAAATAATTTTTCTTTTAAAAAGAGTATTTATTAGGTGTCTGGTCACACCTAGGAAAAAGGATCGGTGGTGACTCCTTTTTTTTAAATAAAATCAAAACTCTGTTTTCAAATTTCTAATAATTTTCTCAATTAGCGCTCGTACTAAATTTTAGGTCGCTACAGTAGTTATTGTAGGAATCAAATTACTAAAAGATAGTATCCCATAATAATATCCTATAATATCCCATCAAAAATTAAATTGCTAAAAGATAATATCCCATAATAATAACCTAACAATTTCCTTTCGTAACTAAAATAAGTAAAATCATTCAAGAGTATTTTAGTTTTTCCACTTTTAAAAAATCACTAAAAATATGCATGTGGTGGGATTTAAACTCACACCAATTGCATTAGTAAAACCTTTAATTTACCATTCAACTAAAGTTTTAATTTAATAATTTTATACATTTTAATTTTTATTATATACATTTTATTACCTCCATCGATTGCATATATTAATAATATATTTGATTGAGTTGATGTCTTAAGTTAAGTTGACATTATCTCAAGATTGATAACAACATTATGATATATAATTTGATCTAAATTTTTAATTTTAATAATGTATATATTTTATGTGTTATTATTAATTAATTTCAAGTAATAAATTTTATAAACATATTTATATTTTAAACTTGTGATTTATACATATACACATATAATAAAATTTAGAATAGTTTAATATCGCAGAAATAATTGGTTGCTAGACATATTCAATTATCATATCGTGCAATTTTCTTGTTCTCAAGATGCTTTTCATTCTTATAGTTGATGAAACTTGTGGCTGTCCCATCCAAAGTTATAGATTATTGCTGGTGGGCATAGAGAGAGCTTATGCCAGCGCAACCATGTGTGTTTTTTTTTTTTTGGGCTACCAGACTACAATTATTGTAGTTTTTGACACGGTCAAAGACATGGCCCTTGATTTTTCATACACTTGTTTCGCAGAAAATGATATGGATGGCGACTTGTCTTTGGAAACTTACTTAAAAGTCAACCGAACTGCAACTTCAGTGAACCTGCTTTCACGTTAATCTGTTACTAATACCCATGAAAACAAATTGGTAATTTAATTTCTTTCTAGTTTGGGTTTAAATTAGTGTTTGACTAAGTCAATTAAAATAGAGTAGTTAAAATTCGTAGTCGGCATTTATTTCTTAACGAGTTCACAACATGCCGAGAATTAATTGTTGAACTCATTCTAATATATACCTTAAGAATTAAAAAAAAAAAAAAAAACAGAGCAGCCGTTTTCTTTCTACAAAGGGAAGATGGAAGAGCAACATCCCTCTCCTACAACACCAACCACCAATCAGTGAAATAAAACCCTTTTCATTTCTTACAAAAAGGATTTGGTGTAATGATAAATTTACTCTCCAACATTTACATTTTATTTGTCAATTTAATTTTATATTTTTAAGTTAAATTTAACCCTTAATTTAAAAAAAAAATAATCAAATAGTTTTTCTTACGAAGGTGTAATTCTATCTAATAATGTATTTGTTTCATTTCAAATATGTTCTGTAATATTTTTAAATAGAATTAATTAATTGTGATATATTATATGTAATAATTGTTAATGATTTTCATAATTAATATTTTAGTTTGAAAAATAAACTAAGAATATGTGAAAGTAATGCAAATGCACAAAATAGAATAATAAGAAACTATTATACCAATTTAACCTCGATTAAGTAAAGATAGAGTAGTTAAGGATGCTTAATTAAAATTTAATTCAAATTACAAGAATATTACATATATGAGAATACATATTAACACAAGAGAGTTATAAGAGAAAATGATGCTAAACATTATTTAAACAAACCATCATATTCATATAATTAAAAATATTCATATTTTATACTAGGTTAAAATATTTCATAAGTCCTTGCCCTCTTCGTAAATTTGAAATTTAGCTATTGTACTTTTATTTTGGGAATTTAGTCTTACTTTTAGATATTAAAATTTAGGTTCATTTGTTAGCACCATTAAAAAATATTTTGTTAAATTCAAGTTTATTATAATATTATTTTTAGTTACATAACTACTAAGCGAGTATTTTCTATTTAAAATTGTTTAAAATTGTGACATCAATAAAATTGAAAAAATTTAACAATGTTAACAATTAGACTTGATTTTCAAATCTGAAAAGTAGAGGACTAAATTCCCAATTTGTGAAGAGTACATGAATTTATGGCATATTTTCACCTTTATACTACAAAATATTTATTATTAATATATTTATAATTATAATAAATATTTATTATTAAAATATTAATATTAAATATTTTCAATAATATATGAAGAATATTATTTAAAATTATTATTTTAAAAGTTATTATTAAAATAAAATTAAAATACTAAATAATTTATTAAAATAATAAATTATTAAATATGTATGTTTAATAATATAAATAATTTATAATTTGATTAAATATAAATAATTAAATATGTATGTTTAATACTATTGAAATTTATAATATTTTATATTGATATTTTAAATAATTTCAAAATTAAAATTAAAAATTTATTATTAATATAATAATATTAAGCTTGATTTAAGTTAATTTTAGTATAAAAAATTTCTTATAAATAAACATTTTCGGAAAATGACTTAAATTTTTCAAAATAGTAAAAAATGACTTACAAAAATAACTTATTTTTCGTTTATATGGAAGTCATTTTATTAACTAAGCTATTTTCTATTAAAAAAGAAAAGAAAATATAGAACACATTTTTCAGTATATCATTTTTCATAAAACAAATGACCTTAAAACTAAAATTAAGACCGCCTCTTCTTTTAGTTCTAAAAGAAACACTTTATACAAGTTTGTTAACGAAACACTGTATACAAGTTTTTTAGGCCAATATCATGAGCTAAGGTGAATAGACCAAAATGCCCTTATTTAAAATGGGGTAAGAAAATGTAGTGCAAAAATCGAGTTCGAGTGGCGACGCCAAGAGGCGGTTTGCTTTTCTTCCGGTTTTCCAACTCTTTTTCATTCCAATGCATCTAAATCTAATCTTCCTTCCTTTAAATTATTTATTTGCCTATAAAACACATTGAAAAAGTTCATTAAACAAAAAAGAACATTTAAAAATCACTAAAATATCTTTAAAATACTAAAAATGTGAAATACTTATTTTACAATAGCTTATTATAAAATCAACTATAAAATTTAAACTAATTAAAACTACTTAGAAACAATGCAAATTTGAATGAATAAGGGCCTAAAATACGTAAAAAAATATTTGCATAAGAGTTTTTGTAACAACCTAATTTTTAGTAGTGTCGAAAAATGCGTTTCAGGCCCCCATTTTTATAAACCGAACACGTAAATATTTACGGAGCTATTACATAAGTGAATTGAATTTTGGATAATTAATTTAGCTGAAATTGTGTTTAATTAGAGTCTAGGGACTAAATTATAAAAGTCTAATCATATAGATTTTTAATTAGGAAATGAACTGAGGAATTAAATTGCAAATTAATTAAGGTCTAAAATGGTTAATAATCCCTCTTGAATATGTTATAATAGATGGTAGGTGATGTTTGATATATTTTATATTATTAAACTTTATAATAAAAATTAAATGTATAAAATATGAAATAAAACTAACATCATGGGAGGAAAGAGAAAACATTTGTCTACCTTCTCCTTCACCACAAAAACCCATAGCCAAGGTATTAAGGAAGAATTGGCCAAGGGCTTCAAGCTTTTGGCTACTAATTGGTTAGTTTAATTTAGTTTTTTTTCTTGTAATTTTTATGTTTTTGAGATAATGGGAGCTTGATTTAGCTAGCCCATGTACCAAATTGTAAAATTGTCAAAGTTTTAGTAAGTTTTCATTGTTGATTTCTTAAATTTTTAGGTGTTAAATTGATAGATTTTAAGATTAAATGAGAAAAAAAGACTAATTTGTAAAGCTTAATTGATAGTTTTGTACATTAGGGACTAAACCAAACAAATTGTAAAAGTTCCTGTACAAATAATAGATAAGGGGCCCCTAATGGACGATAGTGAAATCGAATTTTAAATTGGAGTTTTAAATTGAAAATTATGTTAGTCTTGGTTTTAAAGACTAAATTGAATAAAATATAAAATTTGATGGCAATTGATTGTGAATTTGGTGAAATATTGATGGTATTTTATGTTTATATTAATTTGTAGCTAATGTCAACTCGAATTCATCGAGAGGGAACGGAAAAGCTAAAATCGCCGATGAATAGCTCAAAATTTCTAGTTTGTATTTCTATAGTTTGGGATCAACTTATTATTACATATTCATTACTTGTTGCATTACATGGTATCAAGGTGAGTTAGTAATGGTTATTTTACTTGATTTATTATGATTGAGGTTGAATACCGAAATAAGGACTAAATTGAATAAATTATAAAATTTCTAGTTTAGTTTATATGTAATAAATTATATGAAATATGGTTGAAGCATGTTACGTATGCTATGAATTTATGAAATTTCAATGGATTGTGCACATTGAATTGTAAATTGAACTATATGTAAAGAATCAAAATTTAGCTACTCTATTAAATGTTGGACTGTGTCGGATATAGTTGGAATGCCATAGAATCAAAATATTGAGTAAAACCATTGTTACCGGGCAATCCGAGGTGATAGACATTATGCTTTGAGTCATCGCTTTCGGGCAACCTAGAGTGATAGATTGATTGAGTTGAGAAAATCATTGTTGTCGAGCAATCCGAAATGGTATTATATATTATATTAGCGTCATCGTTGCCGGGCAACCCGGGGTGACAAATCTGTATATCCGTACCAAGTCTATGTCTAGTTAATAGGGTTAAAAATAAATGAATCGGTTAACTAGTTAAGGAATAAAATGGGATGGAAATATGGAATATGATGTTATTTTGAATTGAGTTAAAAACAAGCCTAGAGGGCTTGTCAAATCAAGGAGCTAACGAGCTTGAATTTTTTTTAAAAAAATGATATGAGATTGAATAATTATGATATAATTGATGTTTTAAATTGAATAATTATGATATAATTGATGTTTTAAATGGTTGAGTACATGTATAATGGTGGCATCCAATTGAGTATGTATGTGTAATGGCATGTTAATGTTAAGAAATGAGATAATGGTGGGACTTGGTATAAATTGTATGTGGATTGATCTTATATGGATGTGTGCATTTTCATGAACTTAATTATAGTATCTTGAATTATAGATTTACCACTGAGCGATTTGCTCAACATACAATTTTGTTTCTCCATGCGCATGTAACTTAAATTCACGGTAGACCATGAGGAGGTCTTTTAAGCATTTAGAATCTGAACACAACTCAGTAATGTTTATGCATCTTTTATGTTTATAGTTGGCTTGTACCTAATAGGTTAAGTTTTATTGGGATAGAATCATGTTTATAACTAAATGTTGAATTTTGATGTTCTAAAAGCAATATATGTGGTTGATTAAGGTATGAGATATGTGATGGTACCTTAAATGAAATGTATGTATGAACCTAGCAAATGGTTGATATGTTATATGTCATTATGTGCATATATGTGCAATTTGAATTTGTTGTGGTAGGATTAGGAAATGATACATGAAATGACAGTTTATGTAACACCCCAAACTCGACCCAAACACCAAAACTGGATCTAGCATGTCACTAAGGAGATTTTAAAAGATGTCGTAATTTCGGGAAAATATTTTTCTTGAGTTTAACCTTTTATTCAGGAAAACTAAATAGTTGAAAAAGTTATAAAAGATATACATTTTATATCAATGCCTTAGTTTAAGTAAAACGTAAAATTTAAGTGCCTAATAGTAATAAAAGCCCAAAATAAAACCAAAAGGAAAAAAATGTAAAGCTAGTGGCCCGTGGCCTTATTACAACGAAATTTAAAACCCACTAATTAAAAATAACAAAAATAATTAAACTAAGTAAAGTTTTTGCGAATCAAAACATTCTCTCGCATGGCCACCTTGAGCTCCTCTCCAGCCCAGTCCGATGCACTAGGTGCTACCTGAAAGATGTTAAATAATAGGGTGAGTCGCGAGACTCAGTGTGAAACCCTCGTGCACCATCAGATTGGGCCTTAGCCCCACAGAACAGATAACAGAGCATAATATGTCAGAAAATTTGCAAAGCCCAACCCAATCCTAGATTTCCATCCGCTACACACCACCTTTACCTGCCAATCACACCATTGGGGATTTCTACAATCAACCCACACCGCTACACACCATCGATGGCAGTCATGCTACAGTTAGCTGCTCATTGTCAGATCATGGCAATAGCCACTACAACAGATCATGGCAAAAAGCCACTACAACAGATCATGGTAAAAGCCACTACAACAGAACACTTCCCCTTTCATCAATCACCCAACCCCGTGCAATCACAGAAATCGGTATACAAATAAAGCATATCATCTCAATAGAAACATTCATTTATGAATGACAGAAATCACTAACCTGGTGATTCGCTTTTACCCTCTTCGAGTTTCAACCGTTATGCCGGGATTTCGGCATTTAACATAATATAGATGATTTATATACATGTACTAACAAACAAATCTGAATGGTGTGAAAAGTTACACACTTGATTAATGCGTAGGACTACCCTCTATGTCGATACCCTAGCTAATCGGATCTACTGCCTTCTGTCTACAACTTTGCTCAAAAGCCGGAAGAACGCGAATATAAGGCCTCTCCTATATTCGGCCAAGGGTTAGTGTTTTACCCAAATTATACGTTTAAATTAACAGATCTCCTTACCTTTAGTTTCCTTCAAGATACGGCACAAGCAGACACCACAGAGAGGATTCGATTTCTAGGAATGAAGAGTGAGAAGAAAAGAACCATCCATCAAGACATAAAGGAAGTGATTCGGTTTAAAATAAGGATGATAAAGAAAAGAGATAGCAGAGAGGAAATCGTCAGAGAACTTACCAACCCTGGGATGATGATTCGACTATGGTGAGACTTTGGGAAAAGAGGCTGAACTTTTAGAGACTTCGGCTATGGAAGGGAATGAGGGTGTAGTTTCGACTTTTAGTGAATGGGAGATGAATAATAATGAAGATCAAAGGATTCGGCTAGAAGGAGGTTTCAAAGAAAAAGAAAAGGGTGAGGGAGGTGGTGATTTTCGGCTTTTGGAAGAGAAAAGATGAGAAAAGAAAACAACTATGATGGCCCTCAGATTTTTAGCACACCCACCTAAAGCCAAAACCGAATGCCCCTTTCCTTTCCAACTCTTTCAAAATTTCGGCTAACACTAACATTCTAAAGATAGCTCCTCATCCTATCCCTTATCTTTATCAAAACACCCATCCAAAAGTGTCCTACATCACACCATTTCCTCCCTCCTTTATCAGAATAATATCACATATTTTAAAATATTAAAAATCCCTATTTTGTAGCCACATTGCCGTCCCCTCCTAGCTCCCTTTAGTTTCGAAATTGGCCCAACTTTATGGGCTTCAAACGGCCACAAATTGGGCCTCTCCCTTTGCCTATTGACGCCACATATAACTCCCCTTTACCGTGCCCCTTGGTCCTGGGCCACAAGCCCAGTTTGTCAATTAAACTACCAAGAATTTATTTTAAGCCCTAGAGTGTCTAAACAGAATATTTAATCACGACCTCAGCCTAAACCTGAGCCATATTAGTGTCCTCTCTTCTCTTAATCTGCTTATGAGGCTTCATGCCGGAGACTAGGGTCCACTAAGTAAGAAAAATAAATTTACCCTATGGTCTCCCCTAACCCTAAGGCTTCAAATAATCCCGGTAATACCTTAATATTATTATTCTAAGTGCTACACATACATATTAACTCTCATGCACAGAAATTAAAAGTTTCAGGATTTTTGGGGCGTTACAACCCAATAGGCCCAAATCTACTAGGCCCAAATTCGAGATGTTATAGATCTACCCTCCTTAAAGAAATTTCGTCCTCGAAATTTTCAACTAACTATCAATTGTACTACCTAAGACTCACCACTACGCTTCCGCTGCGTACTCCAATAAAAAAATAAACACTCAATATACTACAGTAGGGTACGCACCATTATTCGCATCTGAAGCGTCTTCGTCCCCTTGGCGATGAAATTGATAGACCAAAGCTAAATTGCCTCGCCAAAGATAACTCGCACTCTCACCGATGCTCCATGACCGCATTTATTACCAACATCGCCCCTGGCTTGTCCATAGCCCCTTGGTGGTTACTGACCACCTCTCCTATCCTAATCAGAACCTCGTCCATGGTCATGCTCGCTCCACCGTGGCGATCCTTAATCATATGCTCCGTGGATCCACACCTAAAGCATCCACTGGTTCTCCATCTGCACTCCCCATAATGCACCTTCCTACACGAATGACATGACCGATTTTGACCCGTCGGAGCACGAGCTGGCCCATCAGACCTAGGCCTCTTCTGAAAATTCCCGGATGATTTCGACGACCTAAAATTCCTCTTATTCCTATTCCTATCCTTATCCTTGTTCTGTTTCTCAGTCCGCTTAACCTCCTCAGATATCTTAGCTTTCTCAACCAAAACCGCAAAATCCCTTTCTCGCTGCGGTGCTACTAACACTCTCAACTCATCCCACAATCCATCTTCGAACCGTACACAGCGCTGATAGTCAGTTGATACAATTCCTCGAGCGCAACGGCTCAAACGTAGAAATTTTGCCTCGTACTCAGACACAGATTTACTTCCCTGTACCAAGTTCAGGAATGCCTTTCTCTAGCATCCACATAACTGGCCCCGATATACTTTCCCTGGAATGACTCTTTAAAGAAGTCCCAACCGATGCGGTCTGCGGAAGTACCCTCCTTCACCGTGACCCACCAGTGATAGGCCTTGTCTCGAAGAAGAGACATGACCCCCTTCAACTTTTCCTCCACATTGAAGTCAAGGTCAACTATTATGCGCTCAGTTGCCTCTAACCAATATTCAGCTGTGTTAGGGGCTAAGCCAGAAACTCCCCTAAACATCTCTGCTCCACTGTCCCGGAGTCGTTCCGACACAGACTTTCGAGCTCCTGCACCCGTGCCTGCCCCAGCAACTCTTTCTAGAACCCGCAACATTGCCTGAGACACTGCATCGTCTCCACCCGTTTGGTCCTAAAATTCTCCCTCCACAGCTGGCAGATTCTTCATATCGTTTCCTAACCCGTGACCAAACCCTACTGGTTCGGACACGGTCATCCTACCCCTACCATGACCACGTAGCGGACGTCCTCGACCCCTTGTACTGATCGTCCTAATATCGTATTTATCTTATTTAAGAAAATTTTATGAATTATTAACTCTTTCCACTGATTAATACAGACAGTCTTATAGAAAGTAATTTTAACAGTAGTTCTTTCGAATTCGAATTCTATCTACAAGTTCAGTTCTCGAGTTTTTATTTCCTAATTCTAGAATTCTCATTCAATCATCATCAATCAGAGCATCACATACACGCATCAACCATACAAGCAACATCCATGAACTCGTATTCCTCTCATAGGGGCATTTTCGTCATTTCACTACCCAGGGGTATTTTCGTAATTTTAACCTACAAGGGTATTTTTGTAATTTTTTAAAATAAGGTATTTTGGTGATTTTATAATATAAGGGTATGTAGGTAATTTTGCAATTCGAGGGTATTTTGATAATTTTACAAATCAGGGGTATTTTGGTCATTTTACAAATCAGGGCTAATTTGGTAATTTTTACAAATCAGGGGTATTTCAAAAATTTTTAAAACGAGAGGTTATTTTAGTAATTTTACAAAATAAGGTGGCTGGTCCCTTTCGGGTTTTAATTATAAATTTTGGCCCGTCAACAAGTCCTCATGGCTAAGGTGAACAGTCACTACGCACCAGGTAGGATTCCAACGAAGAGGAGGTGAGTCACTAGGACTGCTTAAATACCAAGCTCTCCCTGGATCCAGTCCTAGACATGCGTATGCCTATTGCCACACATTAACTCAGCGACTTATTCCCGAGTTTGTTTAATTAGGTTAAGTTTTATGGAAGTATGATGTAAACTAGGCCTAAAGTCCCCAAATTCTATTTAAACTAATCTACGTCCCTTAAAGCCCATCAAGCCCACACATATATATATATATATATATATCACACAATGGTTCAGAATACTTACAGCGGACTTGGTAGGAGGCAGAGTGCCATCTTGAGCTAACAAACCTGTATCATTTATAAAAATGCATGTTTCAAAACCCATCTTTAGATTACGTTTTAAGCCCAAAAACCCCAAAGCTGAGTTTTGAACCGGGCTCTGATACTAACTTGTAACACCCCAAACCCGGCCCAAACACCATAACCGGATCTGGCATGTCACTAAGGAGATTTTAAAAGATGTCGCAATTTCGAAAAATATTTTTCTTGAGTTTAACCATTTATTCAGGAAAACTAAATGGTTGAATAAGTTATAAAAGATATACATTTTATATTAATGCCTTAGCTTAATTAAAACATAA
Source organism: Gossypium rotundifolium (assembly GCA_025506655.1). NCBI lineage: Eukaryota > Viridiplantae > Streptophyta > Magnoliopsida > Malvales > Malvaceae > Gossypium > Gossypium rotundifolium. The sequence continues at coordinate 153,065,204 of CP106732.1, read as the reverse complement.
AATTTAAGTGCCTAATAGTAATAAAAGCCCAAAATAAAACTAAAAGCGAAAAACAATGTGAAGCTAGTGGCCCGTGGCCTTATTACAACGAAATTTAAAACCCACTAATTAAAAATAACAAAAATAATTAAACTAAGAAAAGTCTTTTGCCAAATCAAAATATTTTCTCGCATGGCCACCTTGCGCTCCTCTCCAGCCTGGTCCGATGCACTAGGTGCTACCTGAAAGATGTTAAATAATAGGGTGAATCGTGAGACTCAGTGTACAACCCTCGTGCACCATCAGATTGGGCTTTAGCCCTACAGAACAGATAACAGAGCATAATATGTCAAAAAATATGCAAAGCCCAACCCAATCCTAGATTTCCATCTGCTACACACCACCCTTACCTGCCAATCACACCATTGGGGATTTCTACAATCAACCCACACCGCTACACACCATCGATGGCAGTCATGCTACAGTTAGCTGCTCATCGTCAGATCATGACAATAGCCACTACAACAGATCATGGCAAAAAGCCACTACAACAGATCATGGCAAAAGCCACTACAACAGATAATGGCAAAAGCCACTACAACAGAACACTTCCCCTTTCATCAATCACCCAACCCCGTGCAATCACAGAAATTGGCATACAAATAAAACATATCATCTCAACAGAAACATTCATTTATGAATGACAGAAATCACTAACCTGGTGATTCTCCTTTACCCTCTTCGGGTTTCAACCGTTATGCCGGGATTTTGGCATTTAACAGAATATAGAAGATTTATATATATGTACTAACAAACAAATCTGAATGGTTGAAAAGTTACACAACTGATTAATGTGTAGGACTACCCTCTATGTCGATACCCTCGCTAATCGGATCTACTGCCTTCTGTCTACAACTTTGCTCAAAAGCCGAAAGAACGCGAATATAAGGCCTCTCCTATATTCGGCCAAGGGTTAGTGTTTTACCCGAATTATACATTTAAATTAATAGATCTCCTTACCTTCAGTTTCCTTCAAGATACGGCACAAGCAGACACTACAGAGAGGATTCGGTTTCTAGGAATGAAGAGTGAGAAGAAAAGAATCATCCATCAAAACATAAAGGAAGTGATTCTTTTTAAAATAAGGATGAGAAAGAAAAGAGATAGCAGAGAGGAAATCATCAGAGAACTTACCAACCCTGGGATGATGATTCGGCTATGGTGAGACTTCGGGAAAAGAAGCTAAACTTTTGGAGATTTCGGCTATGGAAGGGAATGAGGGTGTAGTTTCGAATTTTAATGAATGGGAGATGAATAATAATGAACATCAAAGGATTCGGCTAGAAGGAGGTTTCAAAGAAAAAGAAAAGGGTGAGAGAGGTGGTGATTTTCGGCTTTTGGAAGAGAAAAGATGAGAAAAGAAAACAACTATGATGGCCCTCAAATTTTTGGCACACCTACCTAAAGCCAAAACTGAATGCCCCTCTCATTTCCAACTCTTTCAAAATTTCGGCTAACACTAACCTTCTCAAGATAGCTCCTCATCCTATCCCTTACCTTTATCAAAACACCCATCTAAAAGTGTCCTACATCACACCATTTCCTCCCTCCTTTATCAGAATAATATCACATATTTTAAATTATTAAAAACCCCTATTTTGTAGCCACATTGCCGTCCCCTCCTAGCTCCCTTTAGTACCGAAATTGGCCCAACTTTATGGGCTCCAAACGGCCACAAATTGGGCCTCTCCCTTTGCCTATTGATGCCACCTATAACTCCCCTTTACCGCGCCCCTTGTTGTTGGGCCACAAGCCCAGTTTGTCAATTAAACTACCAAGACTTTATTTTAAGCCCTAGAGTGTCTAAACAGAATATTTAATCAAGGCCTCAGCCCAAACTTGAGCCCCATTAGTGTCCTCTCTTCTCTTAATCTGCTTATGAGGCCTCATGCAGGAGACTAGGGTCCACTAAGTAAGAAAAATAAATTTTCCCTATGGTCTCCCCTAACCCTAAGTCTTCAAATAATCCCGGTAATACCTTAATATTATTATTTTAAATGCTACACATACATATTAACTCCCACGCACAGAAATTAAAAGTTTTAGGATTTTTGGGGCGTTACAACCCAATAGGCCCAAATCTATTAGGCCCAAATTTGGGATGTTACAGAACTACCCTCCTTAAAGAAATTTCATCCTCGAAATTTTCAACTAACTATCAATTGTACTACCTAAGATTCACCACTACGCTTCCGCTGCGTACTCCAATAAAAAAATAAACACTCAATATACTACAGTAGGGTACGCACCATTATTCGCATCTGGAGCGTCTTCGTCCCCTTGGCGATGAGCTGCATAGACCAAAGCTGGCTGCCTCGCCTCAGCATAACCTGCACCTCTACCTGATGCTCCACGACCGCATTTATTACCAACATCACCCCTGGCTTGTCCATAGCCCCTTGGTGGTTGCTGACCACCTCTCCTATCCTGATCAAAACCTCGTCCCGCAGGCTGTGCCTGCTTCACCTGTGGACAGTCCTTAATCATATGCTCGTGGATCCACACTTAAAGCATCCACTGGTTCTCCATCTGTACTCCCCATAATGCACCTTCCTACACGAAGGACATGACCGATTCTAACCCGTCGGAGCACGAGCTGGCCCATCAGACCTAGGCCTCTTCTGAAAATTCCCAGATGATTTCGACGACCCAAAATTCCTCTTATTCCTATTCCTATCCTTATCCTTGTTCTGTTTTTCAGTCCGCTTAACCTCCTCAGATATCTTAGCTTTCTCAACCAAAACCGCAAAATCCCTTTCTCGTTGTGGTGCTACCAACACTCTCAACTCATCCCACAATCCATCTTCGAACCGTACACAGCGCTGATAGTCAGTTGATACAATTCCTCGAGCGTAACAGCTCAAACGCAGAAATTTCGCCTCGTACTCAGACACAGATTTACTTTCTTGTACCAAGTTCAGGAATGCATTTCTCTAGTATCCACATAATTGGCCCCGATGTACTTTTCCTGGAACGACTCTTTAAAGAAGTCCCAACCGATGCGGTCTGCGAAAGTACCCTCCTTCACCGTGAGCCACCACTGATAGGCTTCGTCTCGAAGAAGAGACACGACCCTTCGACTTTTCCTCCATAGTGAAGTCAAGGTCATCCATTATGCGATCAGTTGCCTCTAACCAATACTCATCTGTGTTAGGGGCTAAGCCAGAAACTCCCCTAAACATCTCCGCTCCATTGTCCCGGAGTCGTTCCGACACAGACTTCTGAGCTCCTGCACCCGTCCCTGCCCCAGCAACTCTTTCCAGAACCCGCAACATTGCCTGAGACACTGCATCGTCTCCACCCATTTGGTCCTAAAATTCTCCCTCCATAGTTGGCAGATTCGGCATCTCGTTTCCTAACCCGTGACCAGACCCTACTGGTTCGGACACGGTCATCCTCCCCTACCACGACCACGTGGCGACGTCCTCGACCCCTTGTACTCATCGTCCTAATATCACATTTATCTGATTTAAGAAAATTTTATGAATTATTAACTCTTTCCACTGATTAATACGGACAATTTTATAGAAAGTAATTTTAACAGTAGTTCTTTTAAATTTGAATTCTATCTACAAGTTCAGTTCTCGAGTTTGTATTTCCTAATTGTAGAATTCTCATTCAATCATCATCAATCAGAGCACACATACATGCATCAACCACACAAGGAACATCCATGAACTCGTATTCCTCTCCTAAGGGTATTTTGTCATTTCACTACCCAAGGGTATTTTCGTAATTTTAACCTACAGAGGTATTTTTGTAATTTTTCAAAATAAGGTATTTTGGTGATTTTACAATATAGGGGTATTTAGGTAATTTTACAATTTGAGGGTATTTTGGTAATTTTACAAATCAGGGCTAATTTGGTAATTTTTACAAATCATGGGTATTTCAAAAAATTTTAAAACTAGAGGTTATTTTAGTAATTTTACAAAATAAGGTGGCTGGTCCCTTTCGGGTTTTAATTATAAATTTTGGCCCGTCAACAAGTCTTCAAGGCTAAGGTGAACAGTCATTACGCACCAGGTAGGATTCCAACGAAGAGGAGGTGAGTCACTAGGACTGCTTAAATAACAAGCTCTCCCTGGATCCAGTCCTAGACATGCGTATGCCTATTGCCACACCTTAACTCAGCGACTTATTCCCGGGTTTGTTTAATTAGGTTAAGTTTTATGGAAGTATGATGTAAACTAGGCCTAAAGTCCCCAAATTCTATTTAAACTAATCTACGTCCCTTAAAGCCCATCAAGCCCACACACACACACACACATATATATATATATATATATCACACAATGGTTCAGAATACTTACCTGGCGGACTTGGGCCGGAGACGCAGGTGCGATGCTGAGCTAACAAACCTATATCATTTATAAAAATGCATGTTTCAAAACCCATCTTTAGATTACGTTTTAAGCCCAAAAACCCTAAAGTGAGTTTTGAACTGGCTCGATACTAACTTGTAACACCCCAAACCCCCAAACACCATAACGGATCTGGCATGTCACTAAGGAGATTTTAAAAGATGTCGCAATTTCGAAAAAATATTTTTCTTGAGTTTAACCTTTTATTCAAGAAAACTAAATGGTTGAATAAGTTGTAAAAGATATACATTTTATATTAATGCCTTAGCTTAATTAAAACATAAAATTTAAGTGCCTAATAGTAATAAAAGCCCAAAATAAAACCAAAAGCGAAAAATAATGTGAAGCTAGTGGCCCGTGGCCTTATTACAACGAAATTTAAAACCCACTAATTAAAAATAACAAAATAATTAAACTAAGAAAAGTCTTTGCCAAATCAAAATATTTTTCGCATGGCCACCTCAAGCTCCTCTCCACTGGTCCGATGCACTAGGTGCTACGAAAGATGTTAAATAATAGGGTGAGTCGCGAGACTCGGTGTGCAACCCTCGTGCACCATCAGATTGGGCCTTAGCCCCACAGAACAGATAACAGAGCATAATATGTCAGAAAATATGCAAAGCCCAACCCAATCTTAGATTTCCATCCACTACACACCACCCTTACCTGCCAATCACACTATTGAGGATTTCTACAATCAACCCACACCGCTACACACCATCGATGGCAGTCATGCTACAGTTAGCTGCTCATCGTCAGATCATGACAATAGCCACTACAACAGATCATGGCAAAAAGCCACTACAATAGATCATGGAAAAAGCCACTACAACAGATCATGGCAAAAGCCACTACAATGAACACTTCCCATTTCATCAATCACCCAACCCCGTGCAATCACATAAATTGGCATACAAATAAAACACATCATCTCAACAGAAACATTCATTTATGAATGACAGAAATCACTAACCTGGTGATTGGCCTTTACCCTCTTCTTGTTTCAACCGTTATGCCAGGTTTTTGGCATTTAACAGAATATAGAAGATTTATATATATGTACTAACAAACAAATCTGAATGGTTGAAAAGTTACACACCTGATTAATGCGTAGGACTACCCTCTATGTCGATACCCTCGCTAATCGGATCTATTGCCTTCTGTCTACAACTTTGCTCAAAAGTTGAAAGAACACGAATATAAGGCCTCTCCTATATTTGGCCAAGGGTTAGTGTTTTACCTGAATTATACATTTAAATTAACAGATCTCCTTACCTTCAGTTTCCTTCAAGATACGGCACAAGCGGACACCACAGAGAGGATTCGATTTTTAGGAATGAAAAGTGAGAAGAAAGGAATCATCTATCAAAACATAAAGGAAGTGATTCAGTTTAAAATAAGGATGAGAAAGAAAAGAGATAGCAGAGAGGAAATCGTCAGAGAACTTACCAACTCTGGGATGATGATTCGACTATGGTGAGACTTCGGGAAAAGAGGCTGAACTTTTGAAGATTTCGGCTATGGAAGGGAATGAGGGTGTAGTTTTGACTTTTAGTGAATGAGAGATGAATAATAATGAACATCAAAAGATTCAGCTAGAAGGAGGTTTCAAAGTAAAAGAAAAGGGTGAGGGAGGTGGTGATTTCCGGCTTTTGGAAGAGAAAAGATGAGAAAAGAAAACAACTATGATGGCCCTCAAATTTTTGGCACACCCACCTAAAGCCAAAACCGAATGCCCCTCTCATTTCCAACTCTTTCAAAATTTCAGCTAACACTAACCTTCTTAAGATAGCTCCTCATCCTATCCCTTATCTTTATCAAAACACCCATCCAAAAGTGTCCTATATCACACCATTTCCTCCCTCCTTTATTAGAATAATATCACATATTTTAAAATAGTAAAAACCCCTATTTTGTAGCCACATTGCCGTCCCCTCCTAGCTCTCTTTAGTGCCAAAATTGGCCCAACTTTATGGGCTCCAAACGGCCACAAATTGGGCCTCTCCCTTTGCCTATTGACGCCACCTATAACTCCCCTTTACCGCCCCCTTGTTGTTGGGCCACAAGCCCAGTTTGTCAATTAAACTACCAAGACTTTATTTTAAGCCCTAGAGTGTCTAAACAGAATATTTAATCAAGGCCTCAGCCCAAACTTAAGCCCCATTATTGTCCTCTCTTCTCTTAATCTGCTTATGAGGCCTCATGCAGGAGACTAGGGTCCACTAAGTAAGAAAAATAAATTTTCCCTATGGTCTCCCCTAACCCTAAGGATTCAAATAATCCCGATAATATCTTAATATTATTATTCTAAGTGCTACACATACATATTAACTCCCATGCACAGAAATTAAAAGTTTCGGGATTTTTGGGGCGTTACAACCAAATAGGCCCAAATCTACTAGGCTCAAATTCGGGATGTTACAGTTTAATTATAAAGTAATGAATAAATATGTATAGGTTTGCATCTAGTATATTGCGAATATAAGGTAAGTTAGTGAGAATGATTGGATGATTGGTAGTATTAGGCAATTAGAACATCATACTTATATGAATTGAAAGTGTTATGACTTATTATGGAACCTATTTTTACTGTACATTTGGTCAAAAAGAAAAAAAAAAGGTTAAAGTGAACATGCATTGGTGTGTCTTAAAATTTTAGGTTTTCTGCGTTGGTATTGTAGAAATAGTAAGTCACGTCGCAACGTCAAATGTATGTTGTCATGAAGAGAAATGGCCTGTAATGTCATGTTGAGACGAGAAGCCTTGTTATCTCAACGAGGCCAAATAGTAAATGGCGTCGCGACGTCGAGTGGACTGACTTCATGACGTGACAAATTGTTTGGCGATGTCACAACATTAATCTTGTATTTTGAAAATTTTACAATTCAGTCTTGATTTGATCTCGGGTTAACCTAAAAGCTTTCATAAGCTTGTTTAAGACCCGAGAATGATTCTGTATTGTGTTGTTTGTTTATGATTTTTATGAATAATAGCTTGATGATGTGAATTCATATTTAATTTGATCGTAGTTGCTCCGGTAACGAATGTTGCATACTTTAGCTAGAACCCGATGATCGAGTCGGGTATAGGGTGTTACATTTAATGGTATCAGAGCTATAAGTTTAGCCATTTCTCGAAATAAATCGAACTTATAATTGAGTCTAGAGGTACATGACAAAGTTGAGTTGAGATTTGGATGTTGATTATAAAATGTCTTTGTTTTATAGTTGAAAATGTTCGGTGAATCGAGAAATGATGTTGGGAATGATGTTTACAACAATGATCGCTTCATTGGGAGTGAGAATAGAATTGGAGTCAAGGAACCTGACGTTGAATCAGTCGGTGCTCGACAACATAAAAATGATAGCCTATGATGGGGATAAACAAACCTGCTTCGCTCCATAGTGGAGGTCCTTTAGCGAGTAATAAGAGCTGCTCTGCAGGTTGCTCCAGTTGTTGTAACTTGACAAGCTCTGATAAAGAAGTTGCATAAATATGGTGTGACTGAATTTAAAGGATTGAAAGGCATCGACCCCTCGTCAGTTGAATCATGGTTAGAATCGATGAATCGGATTCTGCAACAGCTTGAGTTCTTTCAGCGTGAATGTGTCACATGTATAGTATCTCTCTTGAAAGAATAGGCATATCAATGGTGACTGACCATTACCCGACACGTACCAGCCGATAAGGTTGATTGGACTTTTTTTAAGCCAAAGTTCCAGAAGAAGTATACTATCCAATTGTACTTAGAAAATTGCAAGCAATAGTTCATGAATTTAAAACAAGGCGGGATGTTTATTATTGACTAAGAGCGTAAGTTTCTACAACTTAGTAAATATGCCTTGGAATTACTTTTGACAGAGGGGGGAAGCTATAAATGTTTCTTGTGTGGTTTATGGGATGAACTCAAAGTCCAATTAGTGTCGCACAAAATAAAAGAGTTTGTTGATTTGACCGAATGAGCGAAAATGGTCGAGCAAGTGATGGGCTTGGACAAGAAACCAGAGCCTTCAAAAAATGACTTGGGACTTCTAGCTCGCATCCGTTACCTAAACGAGCTAGAGAGTCTTGAAAGCATTGGAGATCAGCTTTGAGATCTGTCAGGTTCGAGAGAGGCCGAGACTGACAACTAACAGTGTTAGTAGGCAGTGTGAGAAGCCTAGTTAGAGATGTCGATATCTCGAGCTGTGAATTGTGTGGGAAAAGACATAAGGGTGAGTGTTGGAAGAAGACCAGGATGTGTTTTCGATGTGGGTCTTTGGACCATTTTGCCCATGATTGCTCATTGATTCACCTATTTCTACCTAGAGGTCTGCTCTTACTGTTAGGGTTGGGGAAATCCATGTGGTGGATCTCTATCGAAAGGTACTATGAAGAAAGGGGTTGAGTCTACAGCATAGAGATATGAGGCTAGAGCCTCAACACGAGCATACGTAGTCCGTATCCATGAGGAAGGCGATGCTACAGATGTAGTAGCATGTATTTTCCTTTTATATTCAGTACATGTATATGCCCTTATTGATCTTGGTTCTTCCCAATCTTATGTGAATTCTAGTTTTGTGAAATCGGGTAGTTTAATATAATAAATATTCTTTATTATTTTAATAAAAATAGAATTTAATCTTACAATATTATCATTTAATAAAATACTATTATTAACATTTGTTGAAAAATGTTTTATATTAATATTTTAATAATAAATATATATATGATAACTTATAAATTTTTATTTATAAATTTGTCATAATATAAAATATTTTTATTTTAATAGCAAAAATATTAAAAATGATATTCAATAATTATTATAATATTTTAAGAGTTTTAAAATATGTATTAGGTAATGCAATATTAACATAAAACAATAATTTAAATAACATTATTTAAGTTTAACTTAGATTAGGATAATTCTAGAAAATTATTTTTAGTCTCTTAATAATAACATGTCACATCATATTTTTAAATTTACATGAATAATATAATAAATCAAGAAATATCAAATTAACTCTTATTATTATTTTTAGTTTTAAAATTAAATAAAATTAATTTATTTTATAAAATTCTAAAACCATAAACTCTAAAATCATAGACCCTCAATCTTCATTTTACCCTTTGCCTAAAATCATAAAATTCTAAATTCTAAATTCTAACCAACCATATCATACCTTGGGTTACCATTATTATTTGTTAAATTTATTTAAAGTGTTTTACATTAATTTATTTTATTAATTAAAATTAATTAGGGCTAAAATATTATTAAGGAGAATTAATCTAGTGTTAGAATATGTATAATATTAATTAGAAATTTTTAAAAAAATGAAGTGAAACTTTTTATTAGATACTTAAAAGTGATTTTTAGAATCATCCTAATATAATTTAAGTTCATATTATTCTTGTTTTTTAATGTTAAAATGATATTTTATATAATTATTAGTGTTTTCATTAGTTTTATGGTCCGAGCTTAATCTTGTTCTCTTTGAATATTTTAAATATTATTGTTAAGCTAAAACTATTTGAAATATTGATATTGAAAAATCAATAGATTAATGATAAAAAACTTTTAAATAATTAATATCTTAATATTTATCTCAATATTTACACACAAAATGTGATAAAAATATTTTAATTGTAATTATATTGAGATAAATGATATATTCTAATTATTTTATTTATATATTAATATAATATTATTAATATTTTAACAATTAATAATAGTAATTTATACATTTAACATTAAGATAATATTTTATTATTAAGATTTATCATTATAATATTAATTCTTAAAATATAAAAATTTATTAACTAATGTTTTAAAATTGTTTCAAATATTAATATTTTAATATTTATTTCAAAATTGCTATTTAAAGGAAAAAGATTTGTAAGAAAATAGCCAAATAACATAAAGCCCTTTTGTTTTTTTTAAACTGAATCCACCAAATATCAAGAAATCTCTAATTTTTTTTCCGAAAATTATTTTCCAGAAAGAAGATTTGAAAGTGAATAGTGAATTGATTTTTCTTTTTTTCTTTTGAAAGCACATTTAATTTGAGACTTATGCCCTGAAGAAAGAGTCAAATTGGGTCCTTGCTTCAGGCATCCACAAATAAGATGTGGATGAATAGAATGACCACTGAAAACAGTTCTCACTTTCATAAAGCTATCCTATTTATGCTGTTAAAAAAATCAATAAAATCTTATTAAAGATACGTGCTCAAACTATATGCTTTTCGCTTTCCAGAAAATTGTCGCGTTCCCGTGGTTGAATCCATCCATCCATCCATCCCCTGTTTTGGTTCGCAACTTTAAGCTATCCAATCGAAAAATAAAAACAGTCGGGTCTTCATCACCTTATCATCAAAAGCTGTGCATCACTAATAATATCAAGGTGACTTCGTTGAGGTCTTTGAAAAAACAACAACAAACAGTGAATATTGGTGAGATACCCTTAAAAGGCCACCTACCCGTTCTTTTCTTAGATTCCATCTTCATCGCCTGCTAATTAATAAGCATGAAAAATTTTCTTTCTAATCTGTAACGAAGTAAGATTTATAATTCAATTCGATGCTCCCTTTCTTTCTCTTCCTCCATCTCCTCTTCTCTTTTACTTCAGCCGTGAACTCAGCAGCTTATACCCCAACCGATTATATTCTCCTCGACTGTGGTGCACCATCATCATCAAATCTAGTATCCGAAGATGGGAAGAAATGGGTCACTGATGAAAGGTCCAAATTCGCTACCTCTAATTCCGAGAACGCTTCATCTAAGTCCACAGCCACCAGGCAAGATCATTCTGTTACTCAAGTTCCTTACATGTCTGCTAGAGTTTTTCATGATAAATTCACTTACAGCTTTCCAGTATCAGCTGGTCTCAAATTTCTTCGTTTTTATTTCTACCCGGTTCAGTACTCTGGCTTTGATGGAGCCACTTCTTTCTTCTCTGTTACCACTAATAATCACCTTCTCCTGAAAAACTTCAGTGCCTATTTAGCTCTTTCTGCTGAGGTTGGTCAGCCAGCCTCGTTGATCAAAGAGTTTATGGTACCTTGTTTCGAAACCGAGAAGCTGATTGTCACCTTTTCGCCATCGCCCAACTCTTTTGCCTTTGTAAACGGTATTGAAGTCGTTTCCATGCCGAAGGAAATGTATGTAAAACACCAAGAAGACTCTGTATCTTTTGTAAATAGTAAAATTCCCTTTCACATTCCTGATGCTACTGCTTTCGAAACTGTTTACCGTCTAAACGTTGGTGGAGCAACCGTGGAAAACGTAAATGACACCGGAATGTTTCGAACTTGGCGGGATGATTCACCTTATATATTTGGAGCTGCACTGGGAACTGTTCCTAGTCGGTTCAACGTTACCATCAAGTACACCAACGACACTCCGGCTTATACAGCTCCGGCTATTATCTACACCACATCAAGGACTATGGGGCCAGAGCCAACAATCAATATGAATTTCAATCTCACGTGGAACTTCTACGTTGACGGTGGCTTCAACTACCTCCTTAGGCTCCATTTCTGCGAGACTCAATTGGAAATACAGAAGGCAGGTCAACGTGTCTTTGCCATATTCATCAACAATCAAACTGCAGAGTATGATGCCGATGTCATAAATTGGAGTGGTGGTAACAGCATCCCGGTGTATAAAGATTATGTTTTGTTGACTCCAAGTGAAGGTCACAGCAAGCAAACACTATGGCTGGCTTTACACCCTACAAAACCTGCACGGTATCAGGATGCAATCCTGAACGGTCTAGAGATCTTTAGACTCAACAAATCCGACGGTAGTCTTGCAGTGCCAAATCCTGAATCAAGTTCGAGTCCTTCACCACCGTCGCCCAGCGTCAGGAAAAATAAAAAGGGGTGTTCACTAGTTATGATCATTACCATAGCTGTCTTTAGTGGCGTATTTGCTCTTTCTCTCATCATAAGCGTTTTCATTTACAAGCATAAAGTTAGGAGAGTAAAGGATTTAGCTGTCAGCGAACCAAAATCATCATGGGCGCAACTACCTTGCCCATCAAACTCCACATGTGCTACCAGCGTTTCCTTACTACCGTCCGATCTTTGTCGTCGGTTTTCGATCGTCGAGATTAAAGAAGCCACCTTGAATTTCGATGAGCAATTCATTATCGGATCAGGAGGATTCGGTCACGTATATAAAGGTTGCATTGATGGCGGGTCGACTACGGTGGCCATCAAGAGGTTAGATTCATCATCAAGGCAAGGGATCCGGGAGTTCCAAACTGAACTCGAGCTACTCTCCAAGCTACGCCATGTCAATCTCGTGTCCTTGATTGGTTTTTGTGATGATCTGGGAGAGATGATACTCGTCTATGAGTACATGGCTCGGGGGACCCTTCGTGATCATCTTTACAAAACGAAGAACCCTCCTTTACCGTGGAAAAGGAGGCTGGAAATATGCATTGGAGCTGCCCGTGGATTGCAGTACCTTCACGCAGGTGTGAAGCAGGCAATCATCCACCGGGATATCAAATCAACCAACATACTATTGGACGAGAACTGGGTGGCCAAGGTTTCTGACTTTGGATTGTCTAGACTGGGTCCAACAGACATGTTTCAAAGCCATGTGAGCACTGTAGTGAAGGGAAGCGTTGGGTATGTGGATCCTGAATACTACCGAAAGCAACAGTTGACTGAGAAATCCGACGTTTACTCGTTCGGTGTGGTTTTATTCGAAGTATTATGCGCTCGACCGGCAATGATTCCAGGGCTACCAAAGGACCAAATCAGCCTGGCTCGATGGGCCAAAATTTGCCTGAAAAGAGGAAGCCTTGAAAGCATTGTGGACCCCAACTTGATGGGTGATATTTCACCATTGTGCCTAAAGAAATTCGGGGAGCTTGCGGAGAGTTGTATCAAAGATGAAGGAATAGAGCGGCCACTCATGAATGAAGTGGTTTGGGGGTTAGAATTTGCATTGCAAGTGCAAGAGAGTGGGAGCATGAACATCATCAACATGGAAGGTGGCGATGAGGTGATGAAGTCCTGCAGCAGCCAAACCAGTCCATTGAAGCCGGGAAGAGGAGGAGGAGGTACTACCACGGATGATGATAACGAAGAGTTGTTTAGTGTTTCAGGTGCGAAAGTGTCGGAATCAGGGAGCACGATTAGCAGTGTAGGAAGGAGTGTTACACGAGGTGATCTTGATAGAACCAAATCTGAGTGTGTATTCTCTGAGATTATGAATGCAAAGGGGAGATAGAGTGTTAGAATGTAACACTCAAATATTACATACTAGACGCGCATTATTTACACGAGTGTAAGTACAAAAGATTTAGTGGATATTTTCTTTTTATTTGATAAATTCATTATAATTTTGAATACAAAAATTTAGTTCTCATAAAATCTAAATTGCACAAAATTAGGCAATGGTAATGAAATTATTGGTGAGATTGGTTAGCAAATTATTATTATGGTTTTTACACGCTTTCATAATCTTTTGGAATAATGGCAAGTTTTACTCTTGTATTTTAATGAAATTGTCAAATGTCCTCCCTATACTTTTAATTTATTCATTTTGGTACCTAATTTTCTTTCCATCTTCTATTTTGGTACTCCACCTTAACGGCATTAAAATGTGTCAGGACTTGACATGTGGCCCATTGAATGAGCAACACGTGTCATGGTTGTTCAGAGGATAGAGACTTGGGAAAGAATTTTCCCTTTTCATATTTATAGGTTTAAAAAATGAAAAAAAAAGTTAATGCCTCCTTTCAACCCTCATTCATCACGACCAACAACACTTTTTTTTTCCTTGAACCAACCCCCTTCTTTAAACCGTAATAAGCCCTCCATGGACATTTTCCGTTTCACTTCCGCCTTTTCTCCCTTTTTCTCGCCCTCAATCCGTCCTTTTCTGCCCCCCTCTTCCATTGCTTTGCGCGCCATGATTGCCCCCTTCCTTTTCATGCCAATTCAATGTATCTTTCATCCCATTCTTAGCCTTTGCCATCGATTTCGTTGACAAAAGGAAAGGGAAGAGGAAGAGGAAAAGGAAGTAGAGAGGTGGGACTTCTCCAACAATGAAAACAAAGCAATAAGTGGCACTTGGTAGCGTTGGATGTAACAACCCGATTTTCAGTGGTGTCGAAAATAGTGGTTTGAGACCATAATTCCTACATAGTAAAAATATTATTTAATTAATATTTGCGAGGTCTCTAAAGTCATATTAAAATTTGGGTGAGAAATTTTAACGTTTAGATAGTTTAATAAGTAAAAAGGATTGAATTATAAAAACTGCAAAAGTTGAGTAATTAAATAAAAAGGGCTAAACGAATAATTTAACCATGGAAATTTAGTTAGTGGAATGAGATGGTGTAATGCATAGGTGGATGGTTTAATTAATATTAAACATTGATTAATTAAAGTTAATTAAGAAAGTTGTAAAAATTATAAGAAATTTGACAAATTCCTCTCATCTTCTCCACGAAAAAGCATAGCAAAGTTAGGGTTTTTCTCTTTTTGATTGAAATTTTGATTGGTAAGCATTTTAGTGCCCGTTTTTAGTAATTTTTATGTTTTTGAACTCGTATTAGCTTGATCTGGCTATTCTGAGGACTAATTTGTTAAACTGTTAAATGTTATAAATGTTTCCATTGATGAGTTGAGTTATTTCTTGAAGTTTATGATGGATTATGAAGTTTTATTGTTTGGGTGGACTATTTTGTGAAGTGATTTTTAGTGATTTTAACATTTAATGGCTAAATTGATAAAATAATAAAAGTGTTTGTATTTAGTGTGAAATAATAGTGGATAAGGACTGTTAGAAGACCATGGAATGTTAGTTTGAAGTTGCGTTTAAATAAAAAAAATGGTTAATTTACATGATTAGGGCTTAAGTCTAAATTGAGTAAAAGTGAAAAGTTGTGGGTAATTTTATTAATTGTCAAAAAGGGACTTAATTGCATTAAGTGATTTTTTTTTACTGATGAATTAGTTAATTGAATGAAACTATTTTGTTAGATTGAGAACATGTGGACGATCATGGAAAAGTGAAAATTGCGGAGTAGTCCCTGTACTTTGGAAATTCTACAAATCAGTCTAAGTTCGTATACTTACTAAAACTACTAATGAATTTATATTTTATGTAAATGAAATCCTACTAGGTGATATATTAAATGTTTATATTATTTTGGAACGAAAATGGAATACCGAATATACTGAATTATTGTTCAATCAGGCAAAACTTCCTGAATAAACTGAAATGTTGCTCAAAAGAGCAAAACTTACCGAATATATTGAATTGTTGCTTAATCGAGCAAAACTTACTAAATATACTAAATTGTTGCTAAATTGAGCAAAGCTTACTGAATATACTGAAATGTTGCTCAAGCAAGCAAAACTTACCGAATATACTGAATACTGCTCAATCGAGCAAAACCTATTGAAAATATACTGAATACTGCTCAAGCGAGTAAAAGTTTACTAATTATACTGAATGCTACTCAACGAGAGTTATACATTGATTCTACTAAATGGGATCATCTGTATTGATGGTTGGAAATGAACACTGAAATATTACTACCAACAGTACCTATTCCATAGAAGTAGTGATTGCTGAGGATTCAATTTAATGAATATTCGAACGAACTTACTAAGCTTTATTTAGGCTTACCTATTGGTGGTTCATTTTGTAGATTACATTTGTGGGCTCGGAAGGTCAGATCAACGTGGAAATCACACTATCCGGGAATCTTGGTAAATTTTAATTTTGGTTGGTTTATATGGCATGTAATAGGCCCTTTTATATAGGTTATGACAATTATATAATTTTGATGTAATATACCTATGTTTGTGATGTGTTTTGAATGACTTGTGAAAAATCTACATGTTACTTAAAGTATGAGATGCCTTGGTAAATTGTTAACTTAAAGTTTGCAATGAAATGGATGTTTGTTATGTATAGATAAAATTTGATTGTGTTTGCAAAATTGGAAGTGAAGTGTAATGAAATGCATTGAGGTGCAATGATGGCACATCGGTGGATATAGGTTGAATTTATTTTCATGTTTAAGTGTGTTTGGAGTTGGTTTTGGCCTATGGAAATTGTGTATTTGAATGTGCTTAGGTACCTAAGCAAAAGGGTGAAGTTTGAGCTTAGAATTGGACATTTTTTATTTACATGGCCTGGGACACGGGCTATCACACATCCGTGTGAAGTGCACGAGCAACCCACACGAGCGTGTGCCAGAGCGTGTTTAAAAATAGTATGTGTAGTTTTCACACGGGTTGGCACAAGGCCTGCAACATGGCCGTATGATCCAAATTAGAGAGATACACGGTCCATGCACACGGGCGTGTGAGATCGCACATGGGCCGGGCTCTATCACACAACTGTGTGACCCCTAACTTGAAAATTTTCAATTTCTTCCTGAATGTTCTGATTTGTTCCAAATTGGTCCTTGAATGTTTGTAACTTATTTCTAAAACTTTGAAAGCTCGATTTAAGACTCGAAACTAAATGATCTCTTTCATATTGAGTATTACTTGTAACTATGGAATTGAATTGATTATTGAATTTAATTCATATTAACTGTTCCAACTTGTCTAGTAACATCTTGCATCCTATTCTGGCAACAGAAAAGGAATATGGTGTTACATTGGAGATTGAGGTTAAGGAGTTGGTCAAGTTGCCAAAGTAGTGACGAAGGTTGAAGCTCACTTGGCTTGGCAAGGAGTTACCGATTGATAAGGCGGGGACTTCGGTTAGGACTGTAAATGTGCAATTTGATGTTAAAAGTTCATCATTTAGGGTTTTGGGATTTATGCTAATGACAAAGAACAATTGGTTGGTTAAGGGTGAGCGTTCGATCGAATTGAATGAAAAAAATTCAAGTTAATCGACTTGACGAATCCTATTTTATCATCCTAACTCGATTTGAATTTTTCTCGAATCAAGTCGAGTGACATGGAATTCGAATAGAATATATTTGTTCGAGTTATATTTAAAAAAATGACTTTGGATCCTTATAACCACTATCACCCACCGTAATCAAATTTGCCCACCGTAATCGAATTTGTTATTAACTTTCATCTCCTAATAATTTATTTATTAATCTTTTATATATGTGTTAGTTTCTTTATTTGCTTAGTTGCTTCAATAATCTTCTATTTTTTGTCAATATGTATTTTGAAATAAAAATATATTAAATATAAAAACATGTGATTTTTAATAAAAGTTATCTTAAAGATAAAATGTGAAATTGATACCAACATAAAATTTTAACACGAATATTTTATGGCATCATCAATAATTCAATTTTAACGGAAATTTATAAAGATTTAATATGATTAAACAATTCAACAATATAAATAATACAAAATGTGAAATTTAATTTAATAATATAAATAGTAGATATAAATAAAATTATTTTTTGATGAATATATAAATAAAATTATTACTATTTAAGTTTAGGGATTTTTTTGGATTATTTTTTATTTGGGGGTAAAGTGTTAAAAGTAAAGTTTAGAGGGAAAATAAAAAATTTTTAGGGTTGGGGGAGTAAAATTTTGGGGGAAAATAAACGGGAGGAAATATTCAAAAATAATTGGTTGGGGGTAATTTAACAGAAAATACCCATTTTTTTCAAAATTTATGGAAAAGGACCTATTAATTAATTCTTTACCAGAAAGGGCCATTTCCCCCGAAAATGCGTCCACGTCAGTGCGTTTTCAGGGGATGCAGCAGGAAAACGCGTCCATGAGGGAGCGTTTTTGCCACATCAGCCTCGGGGACGCGTTTTGCCTGCTTCCAACGGTCATTTTTTTTTTACCGGAGAATTAATTCGTCTCGACAATAAACACATCTCCGTCGATCAAATGACAATGGTAAGTTATAATTTTAATTTTTCAATACTATTTAATATTTTTTTAGGTTTATGCAATTTTAATTAATTTTTATTTTATAATTTTTTAAATAGTCTGTGATCGTGTGTCAGAGTCTTAAAAATTTATTTAATGAATGATCTAGTCTAAAAACTAACTGTGACAACGACTTAAGGCAAGCGCACCTATCGAACAGTAGTATAGTTTAGTGGCAAGACCGGATTGTCGAACCCAAAGGAACCAAAAGTAATAATACTAATTTTCTTTTTATTATCTAGCCTAAGAATTAAGAGAATTGTTGTCTAATCTAAAATTAACTAACTACTAAGCTAAAGATGCTAAGACACAGGGAAGGAATTGGGGAAATACTTGTGGGAAAAACCAATTGATTGAGATAATACCCGAGGAAGAATCCACCTAGACTTCACTTGTTATCTAACTCTGAACCAGACAATTTATTCACTTGACTTGATCCGTAAGATTCCCTAATTTATATTAATACCTTTCTCGAGGCTACTAACGTCTAACCCTAGGTTGATTAATTGAAATCTCTTTCTAATTAAAACCCCTAAAATTGCATTAACTCATCTATGGACTCCCATATTAGGTTTGACCCTAATCCGGCAGATTTTTGTCATCCTATCTCTAGGGTTGCGATCAACTCCGCTTAACTATGTTAGATCTACTATTAAACAGGAAATATTCCCTCTCTGCCTAAGCACATCAATACTTGAATCAATATCCTGAAATATCAAAAAAAGAATTAAGAACACATAATTAAGAACAAATCAAGTATTTATCATATAGTTCAGAAAACAATAACAAGATCCATCCCCCTCAGGTATTTGAGGGGTTTAGTTCATAATCATAAAAGAAAACATCTCAGAAGAAAATATAAAACAAAACATAAGAAAAACCCTAAAACCCCCTGAAGGAATTGAAGGAGAGATCCTCAGTCTTGAGTATGATCCCGGCTTCTTGAGATGAATCAACTGGGTTTCTTCGAGTGAATCCCACAATTCTGGCCCTCTGGCTTGGCTCCTTGGCCTAGCTGAACCGCCCCCTTTAGGTTGGTCTCTAGGGTGTTTATATAGGCTTTTAGAATGTCTTTCTTTGCCTCTAAGTACCCTAATCCGAATGAAACTCTTCTTTGCTGCGGCAGGGACACGCCCATGTGGCACGACCATGTGACTCGGGGCCAGGCCGTGGTCGGATCTGCTAAAGAGGCACGGTCGTGTGTTTCTGGCCTAGGCCATGTGCAATTCTTACTTTGGCCTATTTTCTCCTTTTTCGGCCCGTTTTTCATTCTTTTCATCCCTAGTGCTCTCCTAAGTATAAAACATGAAATTAAAGGATTAGGAGCACCAAATTTTACAATTCAGGGACTAAATCATCCAAAAGTATGCTAAATGTGGGATTAAAATATGTACATATTACGGTTTATCAAATACCCCCACTCTTAAGCTTTTGCTTGTCCTCAAGCAAAATATTCTCAACTCACAATTCAAATGAACTTCCTCAATTCATAATATTCATCGATAATGTTTCATCATAATTCATGGATAATTTATACATGGATAATTTAACTCAAAGAGCCTAAAGATTCAAACAATCAAAGTCATAGTTTTTGTAGCATGAAAATATAGGTGTTTCCCTTTACCTTAATAATCACCTTTAATTCAAAATCGACAAGAGTTAACATCCTCACTAAAGATTCACTCAAATCACTCAAAGTGTTTAAAGTTCAAAATTAAGCACTCAACAGTCAAACATGAAAAGTTAATCCCATGGGCTTGCCTAAAAATCAAATCTCCACCACTATAAAATGAAATGATACACAAATCAAAAGGTCTTTAAAGGGTTATAACGGGGCTTAGGTTAAAGGTGTGGATAAAGGCTGAATTAGAAGATTAGAATCGAGATTGAATTGATAATTCACCTAACTAGAAAAAATGAACTAATCCTAAATAATTATATTAATTAAAAACTTGTAATACTAATAATACGAGCTTTTTCTTGAAGATGTGGAATTTAAACGTATAAGCTCACTTAATTATAGAACTAATAATAAATATACTTCGATTTTTTTTTAAGAACAAATCAAGTAAATACATAATATAAGATGAATTCAACTACTGAGATAAAATAATTAGGCAACTGATCAAATCAAATCTCGATAGAAGGGTAGTCAAGAAAAATGGTGATAACAAATACAAGATGGGTTTTGGGATAATATTAGTGGGTGAATCAATAAAATGTTTGTTAGGATCAAAGGAGTTCAGTAGGGGTTAATTGTGAAGGTAGGCTTTTAGTGGAGTAAGTGAGTTAAATCCTAAGTGCCTTTATCATCTCTGTATATCAAATCAATGATGTGGTCTTGACATGTATAATCGAAGCAAGTTCTAGAATAACAAATCAATGTTGACACACTCATAATCCATAAAGTGAGCACGAAAAATGTATGCTCTAAAGGCTCAAAATCTCAGAAAAATTATGGGTTTTTGATATCAACCTTTTAAATTTCAAACTTCAAGGTAACAATTAGATTCAAGTAGACAACCTAACAAAATTTTAATTTTTGAAAATAGACTCATCATGCTTGATTCTCTAGTCTCCTAAAGTTTAAATTATCAATGCACAATTAGCTATGACTTAATCTAAAACATATCAATAAAAATCATATGTAGTGACCCATTTGTGCTCGGGCCCATTCCATTCATACAAAAAAATAAACAATGTTTTTTTTAAAACAGTCCAATACAAACCCAAACAACAATTAACAGCCCAACACCCACTACTCTTGGCCCAAATTAAACTTGTGGCCTGTTACACTTAGCCCAGATCCTAACCCATGACCCAACACCTAAACAGCCTACCTGAATACACCTTGGCCCAATTTATGAAACACCCTCAGCAGCCCGAACTAAACCTGCTAACCTAAAGCTTATGCGGCCCAAAGGAGCCCAAATTTTTAGGTAGGCAGGAAACCTAGGATTTCCTAAGAAACCCTTGCGCCGGAAGGGCCAGTAGGAGCCTAATCGTCGTGCCGCACCCATCAGCCCTCGTCCACGCCGCCATCAACGCACGAACGGCCTCACCACTAAGATCCTCACTGATGACCTGCACAAAAAAAAGAAAAACACCAAATAACAGCAGCAGATCACAACAAAAATGGCAACAGTTTTATTTCTTTTTATATTTTTCATTTTGAAAGGCTATAAAAGCCTGTCATAAACCTGTAAAAAGGGGAGGATACACGTAGAGGGAATACATACAAATACAGAAACACAGATATATAATACAATAAAAATAATCAATCGAAAGTAGAGGTGATTTTTTTATTCGTCTCATCTTTTTATTTTCTTTTCTGTTCATGCTATTTTTTTTTTACATATATTACTAGAAAATAAAAAAGGGTTACCTGTTAACTAGCGCTAGAAAACTGAGGTTTACTTTAACCTCCGGTGTAACATCCTGAAATTGGGCCCAATAGGCCTTGAGAATGGGAATGTTTAAAATTTTTGAGATGCATGTAGCACTTAGAATGTTATGGTAAGGTATTAATGGGCTTGTGCATTGTGTGTAATGTTATGTTTAATATGTTAATTTGAGGTTCAGTTGGGCCCAAATAATTAGGTCAAAATTTTGGCAGCCAAGGTGAGCTAGGGGGGACGGCACAAGGCTATAATTTAGGGATTATTTTTGTTTAATTAATGAGGATAACAAGTTGATAAAATAAAGGGAGAGTTGGTGCAAATGTGGCCTCTTATGGATGAGTGTTTTGATAGGGATGAGGATAGAAGGATAGAGGAGAAAAGATAGGAGTTATCTTACGAGTACGAGTTGGCGAAATTCCATCTCCGGAGGGGTGCGAAATTCCCTATAAATAGGGGTACCTCTTCAATTAAGCATTTTGAACCCCATTCTCTTATCTCATCTTCTGTGCCAAAATTCTCAGTTCTTCTTGGTAATCTCTTCTCTTTTGATTTCTTCTGAAAGCCGAAACCCCTAAGTATTCTTTCTCTCCACTTTCTTTTCACTTTCCTTCTAAGCCGAAACTTCACTTAGTTTTTCTAAAAGCTGAAAATGCATCAGTTCATCTTTTTCGGGATTTTCATAAAAGCCGAAATCGCTAGATCTCATCTCCTGTGGTTACCGAATCCTCTTTAATGGAGTATGCTTATGCCGAAATCTAAAGAAAATAAGAGGTAAGTGTTGATTTCGGGCTTTCAATGTTCTTTCAGCTTTTCAAAGTCCTTAGCCGAATGGCTATTAGAAACTAATCTCTTATTTCACACTTCTTTTCGGCATTCCGGGATTTGAAGAAGGAGGCCAATCGTATAGATCTCTAAGTTGTAGAATCGTGTTACTTTCAGGATTTCAATGTAAGAGGATTTGTTTATTTATATATATAAAATCGGGTAGAATACTAACCATGGTCGAATATAGGAGAGGGCATATTTTCACAGTTTTTTGGCTTTTAAGCAAAGTTATAGATTGAGGATAATAGATCCGGATATCAAGGACATCGACTAAGAATATTGGATTTCGCGATATCGTGTGTAATACTTCCCACCATTTAGATCATCTATTAAATACCTATTTATGAGTATTATATGTTGTGATAAATGCCAAAATCCCTGCATAAAGATGGAAGCCCAAAGAGGGTAAAAGCGAATCACCAGGTCAGTGAATATTTTGATTATATGTTATAAGTGTATTGATTTTTGTGATTGCATGGGGTGGGTTTGATGAAAGGAGGAAGTTATACGTTATATGTGTAGCGGTTTTTACCGTGATCTGTTATATGTTGTAGCGGCTTTTTCCGTGATCTCATTATAAGGGCTTGACCATGATATGTTGATGAGCGATATGACC
Source organism: Gossypium rotundifolium (assembly GCA_025506655.1). NCBI lineage: Eukaryota > Viridiplantae > Streptophyta > Magnoliopsida > Malvales > Malvaceae > Gossypium > Gossypium rotundifolium. The sequence continues at coordinate 153,042,076 of CP106732.1, read as the reverse complement.
GCCATCTTGGCGATGTAGCATATGGGTTGATTGTACAAATCCCCAATGGTGTGAACGGTTGATACGGGGTGTGTAGCGGATGGAAACCTAGGCAAATGGGTTGGGCCTTGCATATTATTTGTTATATATGTACATGAATTTATTATTCTATTTTTATGGGTTAAGGCCCAAATCTAATGGTGCATGAAGGTTGCTGCTGAGTCTCATGACTCAACCAATTAATTAACATTTCGGGTAACACTTAGTGCATCGATCGGAGGTGGAGAGGGCGCAAGGTGGCCATGTAAAAGAATATGTGGATCCGCAAAAGACTCAAGTTAATTATTTTATATTATGTTTTATTTAATGGATTTTAAACCTCGTTGTAATAAGGCCATGGGCCACTAGTTTATATCTTGTTTTATTATGGGATAAATTATTTTTAGTTATTCAAACATTTATTTTAATTAAACTAAGGCATGTAATTAAGTTTGGGTTTTATTCATAAAGGCATATTTTATATAAATTACATTTGGGCTTTCTGACAACACGATTTGTTTTACAAAAATTTCCTTAGTGACATACCAGATCCGGTCATTGTGTTTGGGCCGGGTTTGGGGTGTTACAAATTGGTATCAGAGCTCGGTTCAAAACTTGACTTTGGGTTTTGGGCTCAAAACGTTTTCTAAAAATGGTTTTTTTTTAAAACATGCATGTTTAAAAATGGTACAGGGTTTGTTTTCTCGGCATGGCACCTGCGTCTCCGGCCCAAGTCCGCCAGGTAAGTATTTAGAACTCCTTGTGTGATATATATATATGAATATGGGCTTGATGGGTTTTATGGGACGTAGGCTAGATTAGTTAGACTTTGATGGACTATAGGCTTAGGTTAAACAACTTCTTAAATTACATAAGACTTAAATTATCCAAACAAATCGTGCGATCATCGACTTAAGGTGTGCAACAGCACACGCATGTCTAGGAATGAATACGGTGAGAGCTTGGTATTTAAGCGTCCTAGTGACTCACCTCCTCTTCAATGGAATACTACAGTGCGTGGTATTTGTTCACCTTAAGCCATGTTAGGCGTGGTAATGGCTATACGCATGTCTAGGAGTGGATGAGGAGAGCTTGGTATTTAAGCAATTCTAGTGACTCACCTCCTCTTCACTAGAATCCTACACAGTGCGTGTGACTGTTCACCCTAACCATGAGGACGTGTTGACAGGCCAAAACCTATAACTAAAACCCGAAAGGGGCCAGCCACATTATTTTGTACAACCCTAAAGTAAACCTTGGTTTTGAAATCACTCAAGTACCCTTGATTTGTAAAAATTTCCCGATTTAAAAAATGACCAAAATACCCCTAATTTGCAAATTGACCAAATTACCCCTGACTTGTAAAATTACCAAAATACCCTCGGTATGAAAAATTACCGAAATACCCTTGGTATGAAAAATTACCGAAATAACCCTGAATTAAAAATTACCAAAATACCCTTATTTTGTAAAATCACCTGGAACCATATTTTGGAAAATTACGAAAATACCCCTGTAGGTTAAAATTACGAAAATACCCTTGGGTAGTGAAATGATGGAAATACCCTTAGGTGATGGATGCTATTTGTATGTTGGTGTGTATGGATGTTGAATGTGCATGGTTCCTAGAATTAAGAAGACTGAAACCTGTAGACAGGTTTGAATTCGAAAGAACTACTTTTAAAACTATTATTCATAGGACTGTTCGTGGTTAATCAGTGGAAGAAAACTAATAATTCATAAAATCTTAATCAGATAAACGCGAACCGGTAGTATTAGTACAAGGGGACGAAGACACTCAAGCGAATAATGGTGAGTATCCTACCATAGTATACTAAGTGTTTATTTGGCTTTGGAATTAGAGTGCGCAGCGAAAGCATAATGATGAGACTTGGGTAGTACGATTACTAGTTAGTCAGAAATTTTGAGGACAAAATTTCTTTAAGGAGGGTAGATTTGTAACATCCTGAAATTGGGCCCAATAGGCCTTGAGAATGGGAACGTTTAAAATTTTTGAGATGCATGTAGCACTTAGAATGTTATGGTAAGGTATTAATGGGCTTGTGCATTGTATGTAATGTTATGTTTAATATGTTAATTTGAGGTTCAGTTGGGCCCAAAGAATTGGGTCAAAATTTCGGCAGCCAAGGTGAGCTAAGGGGGGACGGCACAAGGCTATAATTTAGGGATTATTTTTGTTTAATTAATGAGGATAACAAGTGATAAAATAAAGGAGAGTTGGTGCAAATGTGGCCTCTTATGGATGAGTGTTTTGATAGGGATAAGGGATAGAAGGATAGAGGAGAAAAGATAGGAGTTATCTTTCGAGTCTGAGTTGGCGAAATTCCATCTCCGGAGGGTGCTGAAATTCCTATAAATAGGGGTACCTCTTCAATTAGGCATTTTGAACCCCATTCTCTTTTCTCATCTTCGTGCCAAAATTCTCGGTTCTTCTTGGTAATCTTTTTTCTTTTGATTTCTTCTGAAAGCCGAAACCCCTAAGTATTCTTTCTTTCCACTTTCTTTTCACTTTCCTTCTAAGCCGAAACATTTCATTTAGCTTTTCTAAAAGCCGAAAATGCATCAGTTCATCTTTTCTAGGATTTTCATAAAAGCCGAAATCGCTAGATCTCATCTCCTGTGGTTGCCGAATCCTCTTTAATAGAGTCTGCTTGTGCCGAAATCTAAAGGACACAAGAGGTAAGTGTTGGTTTTGGGATTTCAATGTTCTTTAGGCTTTTCAAAGTCCTTAGCTGAATGGCTATTAGAAACTAAACTCCTATTTCACACTTCTTTTCGGCTTTCCGGAATTTGAAGAAGGAGGCCAATCGCATAGATCTCTAAGTTATAGAATCGTGTTACTTTCGGGATTTCAAGGTAAGAGGATTTGATTATTTATATATATAAAATCGGGTAGAATACTAACCATGGCCGAATATAGGAGAGGGCATATTTTCACAGTTTTCTGGCTTTTAAGCAAAGTTATGATTGAGGATAATAGATCCGGATATCAAGGACATCGACTAAGAATATTGGATTTCGCAATATCAGGTGTGTAATACTTCCCCACCATTTAGATCTGTCTATTAAATACCTATTTATAAGTATTATATGTTGTGATAAATGCCGAAATCCCAGCATAAAGATGGAAGCCCAAAGAGGGTAAAAGCGAATCACCAGGTCAGTGAATATTTTCATTATATGTTATAAGTGTATTGATTTTTGTGATTGCATGGGGTGGGTTTGATGAAAGGAGGAAGTTATACGTTATATATGTAGCGGTTTTTACTGTGATCTGTTATATGTTGTAGCGACTTTTGCCGTGATCTCGTTATAAGGGCTTGACCATGATATGTTGATGAGCGAGATGACCGCCATCTTGGTGTGTGTGGTGTGGGTTGATTGTAGAAATCCCCAATGGTGTGAACGGTTGGTGCAGGCGTGTAGCGGATGGAAACCTAGGCAAATGGGTTGGGCCTTGCATATTATTTGTTATATATGTACATGAATTTATTATTCTATTTTTATGGGTTAAGGCCCAAATCTAATGGTGCATGAAGGTTGCACACTGAGTCTCGCGACTCAACCAATTAATTAACATTTCAGGTAACACTTAGTGCATCGGACCGAGTTGGAGAGGAGCACAAGGAGGCCATGTAAAAGAATATGTAGATCCAGAAAAAAGACTCAAGTTAATTATTTTTATATTATGATTTATTTAATGGATTTTAAACCTCGTTGTAATAAGGCCATGGGCCACTAGTTTATATCTTGTTTTTTATGGGATAAATTATTTTTAGTTATTCAAACATTTATTTTAATTAAACTAAGGCATGTAATTAAGTTTGGGTTTTATTCATAAAGACATATTTTATATAAATTACATTTGGGCTTTCTGACAACACGATTTGTTTTACAAAAATTTCCTTAGTGACATACCAGATCCGGTCATGGTGTTTGGGCCGGGTTTGGGGTGTTACATCCGACCACCGTCCATGGTGGCACGTGAGGCGCGTGCGGCGAGTGGCTCACGAGTCCGATGGTCGAGTTCTAGACAGAGGAGAGGGGGTTCAGAGAAATTTTTGAAGTTTTTTTTAAAAAAAAAAAGACCAAAATGTTTTTTTCCTCTAAAAACTAACTTATATAGCAATGATAAAATGGTGTCGTTTATGCTTAAGCCAATAAGCATTAAAACAACACCATATAAAGCCTCTGACCCGAACCCGACTCGATGGGTAAGGATATCTGTGTTTTTTTTTTTGTCAATGGTCTAATTGCTTCACAGGCCCTTCCGCATTTTTAAAATTTATAATTATGTTCGAATAGTTTTTTTTCTTATTTGTTAATTTAGCCCTGAAAGATTATTTTTATTTCAAATGAATCCTCGAGCTATTAAAAGGTTAAAATCAGAACAACGTCATTTTGGGAAGAAGGCATAATTGCCTAATGAGTCCTTACAGTGTGACGCGCGTTTTAAATTAGTCCTTTTATATTTGTATTATTGTTTTTAAGTCCTTACTCATTTTAAAACTCTTTTTTTAATTATTGTAATATTATATTTAGTTGTTTTATTATATTAAAATATTAAAATATTCTTATTATTTATATAAAATTAGTATATATGTATTTTTTTATTTTATGTATTATTCTTTTTTAAAAAACTATTATTATTTATCATTTTATTTGTTATTTGTAACTTATACATTAGTATTTACATTATATCTTATATATTATATAGTATTATATCTTATATTATTTTATAAAATTTTATTCTATCTAAATTACTTATATTGCATAGTATATTATTTATTCTTAAAATGTAGTTTTATAAATATAAATTATTTATTTATTTTAAAATATATTTTATTTATTTTCTCAATACATATATATATATATATATTGTATTTATTTATTACTTGGTATAGGATATTGCATGAAAATTTTCAACCTGTATGAATTATGTTCATATTTATTTTATTGTTTATTGTATTGGTTTATACTTCATCATGTATTTATAATTGCTTTAGTGTAGGAATTATTATTTGTCATATTTTATATTATTATTGCCTATATTAAATGTTAGTATGTTATAATTGCTTTTGATGTTTGATAATGTGTTAATATGATATTTTCTTAAGATCATCATTTTAAAATAAAATGCATTTTATAAAATTACTATATTTTACCTAAAGGTTTTAAAATAAGGCAATGTTTAGTATTTAGAAATTCGGGAAATAGTGCCCTAAAGTGCTGGGTTCCGATTTTCCGTTTGACTAAATAATTAAATACCCTTTTAATAAATTTCGTAAATTATGAGATGATTTTAGTTACGAGGGTTTAAAAATATCGTATCCTAATGTGCTGGATGTGATGTTTGTATTCTTTCGGAACAAAGAAATCTCAAGTTTTAAATCAAATTGTTCAATTTTTTTTAGTCATATTTTAAATGCTTATTAAATTTCAAACATTTGGACATGATTCTATCGATTAGGTACCAATTTTTGGGCTTTATGAGGGTGCTAACCCTTCCTCATACGTAACCAACTTTCGAACCCGTTTTCTTGTTTTTCGTGGACCAAAAATCAAATGTTTTAAAATAAAACGTTTTGCAAGGTGATCCAATCACACCTAAGTAAAAAGGGATTGGTGGCGACTCCCACTTTCATTTTTTAAAAGTCGACCCCGTTTTTCTAAAATTTTAAAAATGGTTTCAACATCATAAATCAACAAAAGTTTCATTCTAATTAGTAATATGAGAAAATTACTTAAGACAAGATATCATTCAGGGATTTAAGAATAATGCAAAAAGTAGGAACTTTTCTAAATAAATTTCACCCTCCACACTTAAGATGTACATTGCCCTCAATGTACAAAGATAGATAATAGCCAAATACTAATAAAACCATAAGATAGGGAGAGAGGTGAAACTTCCTTAATTTTGGATGGAGTCAATGAAAAGAAACCGGATAGGATTGGCAGAGGTTAATGTGAGGGAGCGCCTTGATCCGTTTGAAATTGAATCCTCAAAGCAGCCGGCCTGATTTTATTGTATCCTAAGCTAAATCTCAATGGCATGAAGAATAAGAAGAAAATAATAAAGAAAGTAAAAAAGAAAAATGGAAAATGGATATGCATTTAAAAAGAAAGGGGAAAGGGGATGAAGACTTTAGGGGGAAAGTGAACAGAAGAAGGGGATTTCAAGTAGAGGAACGGCCCACCCTGGGCGTGTTATGTCACACGGCCGAATCGCTATAACGACCTCAAAAGTATAGATATCGGAAAATGAGTTATCGGGTCTCAATTTTTAGTAAACGGACTCGTAAATATTTATAAAAAATATTTATAAAGTTAGTTATGTCTTTAATCAGGTTTTAATTATGTGAATTTAGCTCAATTAAGAGCAATTAGTAAAAAAAAGACTAAATTGAAATAGGAATAAAAGTTGAATTATAGATTAAAAGAAATTATAAAGGACCAAAATGGGAATTAAGCTATTTTGTATAGGTGAGGCGGTATAATGTATAAAAATCTAATATTTTTATACCTAAAATTAGTATATTAAATCATTAATATTATTATTATTATTATTATAGTTTTATATTAAATAAGTATAATAAGATTTTTATGTGATAAATAAATTATAATTTTGACAATTGTAAGGTGATAAAAATAGGCAAATGTAAATTATATAGTTGTACAAATGTATTAATTATATTTGTTATTAAATATATTTTTATAAAAACAATTATTATTATAAACTAATATATATATGTGTGTGTGTGTGCGCGCGCGCGCATTATAAAAGAAAAGAAAAGAAACAAAAACATGAAAAGAAGAACAGAGAGCAAACGTGAAAGAAACAAAGAAAGAAATTAAAGAAAAGAAAAAGGAGAAATTGATGATTTAAAGCTTGGATGTTTAATAGGTAAGTCAATTTAGCCCTTTTCTTTTAATTTTGATGTTTTATAAGTTTTAGGACAACGTTTTGATGGATTTAAGTTGAGGTTTTTGAAGTTTTAAAGTTTTTGAACATATCATATGATGAACAAAAAGATGAATTAGTGGTTTAATTGAAAGAATTTCAAGTTAGAATTGGGTAAAGGGTTTAATTGCAAAATTAGCTATAAGAAAACAGTTTTGGGACAGCAGCAGTAGAGTAACTTTGAAAAATCACCAAAATGGTAGAAATGAAATTAGAATTTGAGTGAGATATGAAATTAAATCTTATTGAGTCTATTTTTATATGAAAGAAACATAGAAAGAAAGAAATTCTGTATTTTTAGATATTTATATTTTTGTGAGACTGGTTTAGAGTGATTTCGAGATCCCCTATTCTAACTTGGAAAATTAATTATAAATTGTACAAAATAATTTTGGAACATAATTTATATGGTTAGATTCTTTAATGAGTCTATTTTCAGAAGAAACAAACTAGAACATCATTTAAATTCTTTTCAAAAGATAATTAAATTGTAGCAAAGAGTGGTCGGAACTGTCAGACAACAGAATAGGGGTGATTTTAAAGAATAAATTGTACTTATTGGCTAAATAAAAATTCTGAAAATTTTATGGTAAGAATATATGTGAGTCTAGTTTCATAGAAAATTTACGGATCTTAATTTATAATTCTGTAACTTAATATATAGATAATTTAGTAACAATGACTCAGGTAGATAGCCTTGAAAGAACTTATAAGTAAATAATAGAATTGTGTATAAAAATGTGGAATGAAGAGGAATAGCAGGAATTGAATAAAATTCAATTATTTATTGTAATTTAATGTTGTAATTAATAATGTAAATCATTATTATTTCCGTAGCAAACAAGGAATTCGAGACATTGAGCAAGGAAGGAAAAGAGAAAAACAAATGAGGAGTAAAAGCGAGAAATTGATTAGTATTACTATAATTCAAATTTAATTATTTGTTAAATTTTAAATTAATATATGTATATATGATAAACAAATTGAAGTAAGTATCAAGAATGAATTAAGTGATAAATATGTATTAGAATTGAATTTATTATTAGTAATTGTTGAATTTTGAATAATATGTTTAGTAAAAGAAATAAGGTTAATATTGATATTGAATTAGATAAAACTGAATTAAATTGTGAATTGAATGAAATTGAAATAAAGTTTGAATATGTATGAGTATTTGATGATATATTGATTAGAAAGTGGAAAATGCATTGAATTGATGATATATATATAATGAATGGAATGAAAATGTGAAAAGTGATTTGAAATTGAATCAAATTGAATTGAAAGTGATTATTTGAAATGTACATGGATTGAAAGAATGAGGAAGCGACTGAGTTGAAATGTGACTTGAAGAGAAATTATGTGATTTTGTGAATTTGTTATTGTGATTGAATTGAATCCGAATGATTATGATCAATTGAAAGTGACAGTGATATGGATATGTGATTCCGATACCCTATTATCTAGTCGGGCTAGGGTGGATATAGTTGGCATGCCATAGGATTGTGATGTGATGAGGAGATTTGTAGCTCGGCCGAGAAGATGATTCTATTATATATGCTTCAGTTTAACTGAAGAGGCATTTAATGCCTTATTGGTGTGTTTGGGAGGATATGATATACCGGTGTGTTTGGGAGGCTGTATTATACTGGTGTGTTATATATATTATTATTCTGGTGTGTTTGGGTTGGAATCCGTGTATCCGCCAAAGTTTGAGCCAAGTTAATAAGGGTAAATAAGTGAAATGATAAATTCTGAATAAATGTGATTAAGCTATTGAAAGAAATTAAGAAAGTGAATTTGTGAAATAAAATATGAAATGAGATTTGTGATATGAAATTGAATGCATGAACCAAAGGTTCAGGAAATGTTCAAAGATGAGTTGTGAATTGAATTATTATATAAGATGGAGAAATGAAACTAAAGTTCACAATTTTGTTTGAAATGATATAAATAATATAAGAAGTTAATTGAAAAGAATCATATAATTGAATTATATATTTTGAGTGTGAATTTGATATGAGAAAATGAAATTGAGATATAACTTTAGTAAACAACAAATTGCAATAGAATTAATATTGAATAAATGATAAAATTTAGTGAATTGTTTATGATATGAAATGAACTAATGGAATGAGATATGGAAAAAATTCAATGAAAATTGGATAGTGAAATAATGTATGAATCTAATTAAATACAAGTCTTGAAATAATGTTTATTATATTAGATGATTTGATTTAAAGAATGAAATAACTATTAAGTAATTGTATCATAAATTGAATGTATATAAGTTATTACATAATTTGAATTATGGTAATACTACTGAGTATACCCTTACTCAGCGTACGGTTGTTTCCGTGTGCAAGTTAATTGAAAGCCAGTGTCCGATCCAGCATCCAGAGTAATCCCGACCTCAGAGAAAATTTTGAGTAATATACCTTTCTTTGATAATGGTGGCATGTACCTAGGTAATGAATAGGTTTGAGTATATGAGTCTTGTGATTATGGTTGTAAAATAATTATTTTTATTGGTTAAAAATATAAAACGTGAACTAATATGATATATTTGATATATGTATGAAATAAAAATGAATAAAAATGATATATTGTAAATGTGTTAGTTGCTAGACAGATTGCAAATTGGTTTTGGTTTGAAATTTTGCAGGGTTGGTTAGGTTAGAAAGACTCATATTGAGTCCACACTGTCTGGCACACGAGCGTGTTCTCAATACACACGGGCATGTGTACCTTGTAGTTGAGAAAAATTTTAAAATGTTTTGAAAATTTTCTAAGTATTCGAATTAGTCCCGAACCATTCCTAACTCGTCTTTTGGGCCTCGAAGATCCATATAAGGGACTATAAGATTATTTTATATTATGATTGATAATAATTGTGTATTACTTGTAAAGTTGTCAGATCGATCCGATAGCACTCCGTAACCCTGTTCTGATGACGGGTTGGGGTGTTACAGCACAGCCGTGTTAAACTTTATGCATTTCTCCTACGCCCGTATAAAGTGTTCGCTCACCTGTGTTGCTTAATCAGTGTCGCCCATGGCTTATAAGCACGGGCGTGTCGCACGCCCGTGTTCTTTAGTTAGTTTCGACCACGGCCACGTCGCACGGCCATGGCGTTTTATCGCAGCCCGTGTTTAGGAAATTTTCGTCCTTGATTCGCATGGTCTCTGCCATACCGGTGTGCAAATTCGTGGTGTCCACACGGCCACGGCCATGCCCGTATGCAAGGCCATGTGGTAGGGAAACCTACGCCTAAAAATTTTGGTTAGTTTTTAGTTAGATGCTAAAATTTGAAAATATGGACGTTAGTGGGGTTAGTGCTCGGGTTGCCTCCCGAGAAGCATTCGTTTAAAGTCTTGAGCTAGACTTACCTGTTATTCGTATGGCCATGGTGGTTAACGGAGTCAAAACTCCATTTTCTTACTATCAATTCTATCAATATATGGTTTGAGTCGGGTAATATTTACCTCAAAAGTGCCAAAATTAGAATGTGTTACCTCGACCGTTCCGTATGGAAAGACCTTACGTGCCGAAAAAGGAGTCGCTCCATTTGTATTAAACTCTGAAGCAGCTATTCGAGGGTCGGTTGCATCTGACAGTACTTGGTCCCCAAATTTGAAGTGATTGGTTCCACCTTTAATACTCGATGTCCTAGCCGTGTCAAGAACTGTGTTTAGCTCCACATGCGACGTATTGTCTAACTTCCGTTTGTTTGTCAAAAACTCTTTTAAAAATTTCCTTGAATCTGGCATCTGCGAAAGAGCTTCAAGAAACGACAAGTTAATATGTAATTTCTTTGGAAGTTTTAGAAATTTACCGAATTGTTCATCTGTGTGGTCTTTCTTTATCGCATTGGAGTACGGCACACGTGGTTGGTACTCTGTAATTACCAGGTTTGGTTTATCATGGCATACCTCAACCTTACCTTCCTCTATCACATTCTCTTGCTTCAATTTTGGTTCATCTAACCCTTCACTATCGTGAGCAGTTATTGCTTGAGGTTGCTCTCTTGGGTTAGTTTCGGTGTTGCTAAGCAAGATACCTTGTGGTCTTTTTGAGATCAGCTTAGCAAGCTGACCTAATTGATTCTCGAGCCCTTGAATCGACGCTAGCTAATTTTTAAGCACTGTTTTAGTGTTTTGGAAGCGTGTTTTTAGCACCGAGATAAATTTCGTTAGCATCTCCTCAAGGTTCGGCTTCTTTTCCTACTGGTGAGTTGGTTGTTGAAAGCCTAGAGGAAGTTGCGGTCTTTGATTACCTTGGCCACCCCACGAGAAATTGGGATGGTACCTCCAACCTGCATTGTAAGTGTTACTGTAAAGATTATTTTGAGGTCTACAATAGTTACCTATATAGTGGACTTGTTTACTCTCTGTGCTAGGGTTGTAGGATAGATATTTTGTGTTGTTCACCCCTCTTCCATCTGTATCGTATTGTATTACTGGATGTACCTACGTAGAACCATACAGACCATCAATTTTTTTTATTTAAAAGCTCTACCTGGTTATATAACATGGTGACCGCGTCAAGGTTGAAAACATCGACTGCTTTAGTGGGTTTTGTCCTCATGACTTGCCACTGATAATTATTCAATGACATCTCTTCGATTTTTGCGAGTGGTATGTTCTATTTCACTGTCAAAAATCAAGGGTCCTGACGGGTTCCTCCTAGTCATAAACTACTACCAGAAGCAAATAAAAGAAGAATTAAATTACAGAAAAATAAAATAAAAAATAGCTAAAGTAATAAAAATTGAGCATTATTAATATTTTAGTTCCTCGGCAACGGCGCCAAAAACTTGATCGTGTGTCAGAGTCTTAAAATTTTATATAATGAATGATCTAGCCTAAAAACTAACTGTGACAACGACTTGAGGCAAGCGCACCTATCGAACAGTAGTACAGTTTAGTGGCAAGACCGGATTGTCGAACCCAAAAGAACCAAAAGTACTAATACTAACTTTCTTTTTATTATCTAGCCTAAGAATTAAGAGAATTGTTGTCTAATCTAAAATTAACTAACTACTAAGCTAAAGAAGCTAAGACACAGACAAGGTATTGAGGAAATACTTGTAGGAAAAACCAATTGATTGAGATAATAACCGAGGAAGAATCCTTCTAGACTTCACTTGTTATCTAACTCTGAACCAGACAATTTATTCACTTGACTTGATCCGTAAGATTCCCTAATTTATATTAATAACTCTCTCGAGGCTACTAACGTCCAATCCTAGGTTGATTAATTGAAATATCATTCTTATTAAAACCCCTAGAATTGTATTAACTCGATCTATGGACTCCCATATTAGGTTTGACCCTAATCCAGATTTTTTTCACCTTATCTCTAGGGTTACGATCAACTCCGCTTAACTATGCTAGATCTACTCTTAAACAGGGAATATTCCTCCTCTGCCTAAGCACACCAATACTTGAATCAATATCCTGAAATATCAAAACAAGAATTAAGAACACATAATTAAGAACAAATCAAGTATTTATCATATAGTTCAGAAAACAATAACAAGATTCATTTTAGGTTTCATCCCCCTCAGGTATTTGAGGGGTTTAGTTCATAATCATAAAAGAAAACATCTCAGAAGAAAATATAAAACAAAACATAAGAAAAACCCTAAAACCCCTGAAGGAATTGAAGGAGATATACTCAATCTTGAGTATGATCCCCGCTTCTTGAGATAAATCAACTGGGTTTCTTCGAGTGAATACCACAATTCTGGCCCTCTGGCTTGGCTCCTTGGCCTAGCTGAACCGCCCCCTTTAGGTTGGCCTCTAGTGTGTTTATATAGGCTTTTGGAATGCCTTTCTTTGCCTCTAAGTACCCTAATCTGAATAAAACTCTTCTTTGCTGCAGCAGGGACACGTCCGTGTGGCACGGCCGTGTGACTCGGGGCTAGGCCGTGGTCGGATCTACTAAGGAGGCACGGTCGTGTGTTTCGGGCCCAGGCCATGTGCAATTCTTATTTTGGCCTATTTTCTCCATTTTCGGGCTGTTTCTCGTTCTTTTCATCCTTCGGTGCTCTCCTAATTATAAAACATGAAATTAAAGGATTAGGAGCACCAAATTTTACAATTCAGGGACTAAATCATCCAAAAGTATGCTAAATATGGGATTAAAATATGTACATATTACGGTTTATTAGTCTGTAGATCGGGTGTTGCAATGCTATATTCACAATATGCCTGGTCTGCCATCGCCGTTGATCGAGAATTACCTGCAGGAAACGAGTTTTTGGCACGTGACCACGATAGGCCGGGGGTGTAAGTTGGACCCGAAGCTAATCAGTGCGTTGATAGAGAGGTGGAGACCTGAGACGCACACTTTCCAACTTCCATGCGGAGAGTGTACTATTAGTCTAGAAGATGTACATTTGCAATTGGGATTGCCGGTGGATGGGTACATAGTCACCGGATTCGCAACTTCTGGTGATTGGGGAGCCGTATGCTACGAGCTTTTGGGTGCTATTTCGAATAACATTTACGGAGGTCGGATCGAGATGGGCTAGTTACGAGACACATTTTCAGAGCCAGATAATGATTCAACCGAAATAAAAAGAATACGGTATGCTCGGGCATACATTCTTGAGATGATTGGAAGCTATCTGATGCCGAACTTGTCACAAAACCTCGTACATCTGAGATGGCTGCTGAAACTCGTTGATTTTAGAGCAGCCGGTGAATTAAGTTGGGGGTCTGCCGTGTAACAATCCAGCTTACACCCTAGTCGGAACAGTGGTTTTGGGACCACAAATTCGTGTTCATATAATATTTTAATATTATTTTCTGTGCTGTTGATATGTGATTAAGCATGTGCTAAATTTTCGTAAGCTAATTTGTTCGTCTGTGTGTTTAATTTGATAAAAGGACTAAATTGCATAAAGTTTAAAAATGACTTTTCAGTTGATTAATGATCAAATTGAGATGGCTTTATAATAGCAAAGTCCTTAAAGGGCAAATAACCCATTTTCATTTATTTATAGTGGATGACAACATGGTTTTATAACATGTTTTTATATGTTATTTTATAAGTTAAAAGTTATATTATATTTATTTTATAAGTTAAATTTATATTATAATAAAAGAAACATGAAAGTGGAGTTCATTCATACATTCTCCACCAAAAATCAAAAGAAAATAAAGGTTTAAAAGCTCTCATACATTCAACAATTTACAAGCTTGATTTAAGGTAAGTTTTTAGTCGATTTTCGATAATTTCTACGTTTTTGCAATCGTTGCTTTGAGAGCTACAAAACCCATGTATTAATTTTGTGAATTGATGATGTTTGTGTGAAATACCATTGATGATATATTGAGTTTTATGATGATTTATGGTGTTAAATGAAAGATTTAAGCTAGATGAACATGTTTTGTTCTTGTGAAAATAGCAAATTGAGGGACTAATTTGTGAATATGATGAAAAATGTGGGCTTGTATGTGATGTATATGTATTCGGCTAAGTAGGTGTATGTGTGGATTTTGTGAATTTGATGTTTTGAGAAAAATAGACTAAATTGATAAAGTGTGCAAATATAAGGGTTAATTTGTAAATAGCCCTAAATGGGTGTCCATGGATTGAATTGTATGAATTAGTGAATAAAATGGTTAATTCTGAATATGTTTAGATCAAGAACCGAAGAAAACGGACTTAGATCGTGGGAAAGCGAAAGTAAATGAGTAGCTATTTCTATTCCGATAAACCGAATCCGAGGTAAGTCACTATGAAAATAAATGTACTTGTATGATATTATATTTGTTCATATGACTAATGTTGATTATGGATATTTATGAGAAGTTATGCATATGAATTTCCAAGATAAGTCTGATATAGTGACTAAGTCCGAGAAGCCTCATGCGAACTTAGGAATAGATAGGATTAGTTATGTCATGACATAGATATCTGTCCTGTTTTATCATGTAAGACCACGTCTGGGACGTTGGCGTTGATTTAAGACTCGTGTAAGACCACGTCTGGGACGTTGGAATTGATATAAGTTTTACGAGTAAGACCCTGTCTGGGACAGTGGCATCGATATCTGATTACGTGTAAGACCCTGTCTAGGACAGTGGCATCGATATCTGATTACATGTAAAACCCTGTCTAGGACAGTGGCATCGATATCTGATTACGTGTAAGACCTTGTCTGGGACAGTGGCATCGATATCTGATTATGTGTAAGACCCTGTCTAGGACAGTGGCATCGATATCTGATTACGTGTAAGACCTTGTCTGGTACAGTGGCATCAATATCTGATTACATGTAATACCCTGTCTAGGATAGTGGCATCGACATCCGACTACATGTAAGACCACGTTTGGGATGTTGGCATTGTACAATTATTCTGAGTTTTCGAGTATCTTATTAGATTCCAAACTGTTCAATGAGTAAATCCAAGATATGAACAATTACGAGAATATATATTCGTTTCTGATACGTTTGGTATGTACAATAAGTGTGTATAACAGGTAAGTACCTATATGACTTTGAATTGAAGAAAAGTATAATTGAATATGAGAACGAGAATGAGATGCAAGAATGTTTAAGAAAGAGTTGTATATATATACATATGATTCTTGTATGGATGAATGTGGCAGTTGTGTCCGAGTATATGAACCAAAGTAATATGTGATAGTTTGCTAACTAAATGTTATGTGACAATATACTTTATGCATATATGCCTTTACGCTAGGTTTATTTGTATTATGACTTACTAAGCTTTTGGAAAGCTTACTCCGTATTTGTGTTTTTCTCTATTTTATAGGTCGTGAAAGCTACTGAAGGCTCGGGACCGTCAAGGATCATCATCACACTACTAAAATCATTTTGGTACACTTTGGAAATGTATATAATTAGATATGGCATGTATAGTCTAGTTTTTGGTATAAGTTGATGTGTAGACTTGGTCATGAGAAGTGGCTAATTTGGGTCATATTTTGCCTTGATGAATGTGGTATGTGTTGTTGTTTTGGCATGGTTTGATGCTTATGAAATGGTCAAGTTTTTGGGTAAGCAAATGAATGAATTATGCTTGAGATGAGATAAGTTTTGGTATTGTTTTGATATATGTTTTGGTTTTGGAATTGACATAGCTGAAATGGATGTTGAATGAATTGTTTGTATGGTTATTTTAGTTATCAAATATACATGGTTTGATGGTTATATGGGCATGATATGTGCTGGTAAATTTTTGCTTGTAGGTGAGACCCAAGTGGGTGACATTTTGGCCTTGTAAATGGCCTATAATGTCACACGGTCGTGGCACACGGGCGTGCCTAGAGACTATGGATGAATAACAAGATTTAGTCTTATAATACATGGCCTTGACACTGGCGTGTCAACTAACCGTGGGCTCAAGTCAGTAACTAGCTTAAGAACACACGGTCATGGCACATGGGCGTGCTTGATGGCCGTGGTGGAGAAGTCAGTATGTGGCCTAAGAGTGCACGGCCTTAGTGCACGGGCGTGCTTAGTGGCCGTGGAGGGTAAGTCAGTATATGACCACGGGGAGGACACACGGGGGTGTCTATCAGCCGTGGAGGGCACACGGTCTCCTTCCACGGGCGTGTATCTCTTGTAATTTTAAAAAGTTTTAATTTCTCATGAAATTTTGTATGCGTTTCGGTTTAGTCCCGACCTGATTTGTAAGCATGCTTATGGTCTCGAGGACCTATCTAAGGGACATTATGCATGGAATGTATGAATTTCTGTAAATGTTTTCGATCTGTCTGGTAATGCTCCTAACCCTAATACGAAAACAGACACGGGATAGGGGTGTTACATGCCGTGCTAACAAAATTGTATTGGGAGATGTGCAGGGCGACGCGGCCGAATAAAGCAAAAATCGGAGGTTGCCTATCACTACTGCAATCATGGGTACGACTTCGCTTTCCATTTTTACGTCTTCGAGTGGATCACCCATATACATTCCCACTCATAACGAGGTAAATTTAATATTATATTTTACAATTATTACGTAGATTTAAAATATAATTGTATGCTAAAAATTTATTTAATTAGGTGGAACCATTCAGCGAGTTATGTTGGAATACCTACCTCGCTTGAAGATATACGGCTTCTATTAGAGCAACGGTCGGAAGCAAAAGTAAGTATTAAATAAAATATATTTTTGTAATACAATAGTCTTTTCGTATTTCATATTTTTTATTTAGTATTTAGTATTTAGTATATAACTAATATTTTTTATCATGTTAATATAGTTTGAATGGACATCATACGAGGATCCGTCAATTCAGGCAGTAATTCCGGAAGAGTTTTTTCAAAATTCGAACATTTGGCATGTGCAGGTGCCATTGGTCAACTATGCCATTGTGGAGATGCACCAGTTAGATTGGGTTCTGCGTCAATTTGGATTCTGACAACCTATTCCCGTGGCACCTGAGGTGCTCGATGATGAGCACAAGGTCGACTTACGGCAGTTGCATTCGGATTGGCCAAGATTTTGGTCAGCGTATATCAAATTGTGGGAAAATCGGTATGATTATAAACCTACTCGGGAACCGATCATCATTCCTAAGTTAGCGTGCGTTCCGGAATACATGCCATGGTTTAGGATCCATGGCAAGCCATATTTTTTGTCAGAAGAGGATAGGCGACGACAACTTTGTGTACAAAGGGAAAGATGGGGCCCTTTAAATCCAATGAGAAGGGATGATGGGACGGGCCCATCAACAGCGTCGACACAATCACTGGGCCTATCAACAACGCCCACACAGTCACTGGGCCCAACACTTCAGCCGACGACACCCACATCACGGCCTTTTCCGGTTATACCAGGTGCGTATCCTAGCCTTTATATGTATCCTTACCCTTATATGTTTCCTTTTCCCAGTCCAATGGCAGGTTGGAATGCATGGCCCGGTTCGAGTCTGTTCCCGATTACTTTGACTGGCCAGCCAATCTGTAGGCCGTCGTCGCATGAGGGATCGCACGAGGCGCCGTCAGGGAGCTCTTCTTTTTACAATCTCCTTCACCTTGTGGGATTCAGACACCTCGCCATGGGTGATGCAAACACCTCATGAGTCAATATTTTATTAAGGTGGGTTATCCTCTCAACACCCACAGCTAGACCCCTACGGAGGAACAGAATCCTTTGAGCAACCACAACCCCGTAGAAAGCTAGAACAATGAGGAATCCGGTACAGAATAATCGACCACCCCATGTGTACTCGATTTAATAAGCACCAACATTGATGTTTTTAATATGTTTGTATAAACTTTTTATATTGTTTCATTTAATAAAATAAATGTTTTTGAATATTTCAATTGTAATTTAATTTTTATATTTTTTAAAAAATAAAAGTTGTTTTTATTTTCATTTTGTAATTTTTTGATTCATTTAATAAAATAAATATTGTTTTTAATATTTCAATTGTAATTTAATTTTTATATTTTTTTAAAAATAAAAGTTGTTTTTATTTTTATTGTAATTTTTTATTTTTATAAAATAAATGTTGTTTTTAATATTTCAATTGTAATTTAATATTTATATTTTTTAAAAATAAAATTTGTTTTTACTTTTTATTGTAATTAATTTTTTGTTTCATTTAATAAAATAAATTTTGTTTTTTATTTCAATTGTAATTTAATTTTATATTTTAAAAAATAAAAGTTATTTTTTATTTTTATTGTAATTTATTTTTTGTTTCATTTAATAAAATAAATGTTATTTTTTTATTTCAATTGTAATTTAATTTTTATATTTTTAAAAATAAAAGTTATTTTTTTTTTTATTGTATTTTTGTTTCATTTAATAAAATAAAAGTTTTTTATTTCAATTGTATTTTAATTTTTATATTTTAAAAATAAAAGTTGTTTTTTATTTTTTATTGTAATTAATTTTTTTTGTTTCATTTAATAGAATAAATGTTGTTTTTATTTCAATTGTAATTTAATTTTTATATTTTAAAAAAAAGTTTTTTTATATTTTTATTGTAATTAATTTTTTGTTTCATTTAATAAAATAAATGTTATTTTTTATTTCAATTGTAATTTAATTTTTATATTTTTAAAAATAAAAGTTATTTTTATTTTTTATTGTAATTAACTTTTTTGTTTCATTTAAAAAATAAAAGTTATTTTTTATTTTTAATTGTAATTTATTTTTTATAAAATAAATGTTTTTAATATCCTAATTGTATTGGTTCAAGTAATGACTAAATCGAAAATATAGGAAAAGTTTTCCGAAATCAATAATAATTATTAAAAATTTGACGGGTTAAAATATATATATGAAAAAAAACCTTGAAGGGCCAATGGTATAAATATTTTAAAGGTAGACCGATCTAGAAATTAATAAGAAATGAATAAATTAAGACTAAATTAAATAACTGAAAAATATGAGGAATTAATTTATATTTTTATCAAGATAGATGTTGATCCAATATATGAATTTTAAAAGATCGTAAAAGGCAAAATAATCATTTAGCAAAAAAGATAATTTTGTAAAATAATAATTATGATGATATTTTAAATTAATTGAATAACTTTTGTAAAAGCCCATTTTCGTCCAGGCCCATACCAAAAACGAATAAAACCAAAAATAAACCAAAAGAATAAAAATCAAATTATTTACAGTCCAAGTTACAGAATTTCAGCCCAAATTAAATCTAGGATTGGATCCTAGCCTGATACAAATTGAAACCCAAATCCAGTTGTTAACTAGCCCAAATTACAACCAACCTAGCCCAATCCTTAACTAGACCCGAATGGCCCAATACCTACTCCAGGACCGGAACATATCAGATGGCCCGAATGCAGAAATGATCCGACCCAATCGAAAGCTTCAGAAACTCTAGAGGCTTCCGGGGTCTTCTGGCGCCTCTGTTCGCACGAGCGTAGCCTCGTCACTGCCCCGAACGCCTCCTCCTAGCTGTACCTGCAACAAACAAAGAAGTAAAGCCAACAAGGAAATCTAGGATAACAGAAATAGGGATATTTTGTATTTTGTTTTATTTATTTATTTTATTTATTCCTAAAATTGGTTATAAAAGCCGAGAGGGGATCACTATAAAAGGATTCGATTCTTTTTGCATTACGCACACACACACATTCTGTATACGCACAATACAAAAATAATCAAAAAAAATACTTTTTGGAAGGTAATCCTTCTTATTCTGGAGTTTCAGTCAAATTTACAGATCGTTGTTTTCTTTACCTATTATTTTGCTTTTATTTACAAAAAGAAGAAAGGAATAAAAGGAGAGAGTTTACCTGATTTTTTTTTAACCCAAAGGTAGCATGTCTCTGTCGATTTTGAGTAGTTGAGTGCTGAGCCTTTGAATACGGTTTTAGACGAGGTTGTAGAGAGGGTTACTGGCTGCTAAACTCCAGCTTTGATGGTGTTTTGGTGGTTAGATGGTCGGCCGGATGAGAGCATAAAAAGGGGATTAGGGTTTTGATTTTTTGTTTTATTTAAAAATGAATGAATGGTTTAAATGTTGGCAGCTAAGCATAAAAGAAACGGCACCGTTTCGTTTGAAGGAAGAACTCGCGCGTCAACCCGAATCCGCCCCTAGGGTCCACTCATTTATGAAAATTGGAATATTTTGCAATTGGTCCCTCCCTGTTTCGCCGTGTTTTGATTGAATCCCTTTTGCTGTTTCTTTTGTTCTTTGTTTTTTTCTCTTGAATTTTAAACACCATTTCAATTCAGCCCGCATTTGAGTGTTGCGTTTTGGAACCTGGATTATTTTCATTTTTAATCCTCCTTGGTTTGCGAGCGTCATATTTTGATCCTCATTTCTATTTTAATGTTTCATTTATTTATTAATTATCCCTTTTAGTTTATACTTATTTCAATTGAGTTATTTTAATTATTCATTATCTTGATTATTTTAATATATTATTTTGAATTCTTTTACTAATTTTATATTATTTTAATTTGATTGTTTTGAATTTCATTTATTCATATTCTTAGTTGTTTTATTGATAACTTATTTATTTTGAAAGTCACTTTTGTATATATATTTCTAAGTTTTAAGAATTTGTATGATTTTTAATTTGAATACTTCGATATATGTTTATATTTTATATACAATTATACTAAAATTATTTTTATACTATATATATATATATATCATTGTTTTCATTATTATTATTATTATTATTATTATTATTATTATTATTATTATATATATATAGGTATATTTTTCTTTAAATCTATTTATTTATTTAACTTATTTCCTTTTTATTCCTATTTTATTATATACATATATATTTTGTCTATTTTAATAACCTTGATGTATTATTTTCATACATAAATTATTAACTTTAAATATTTATTTTCATGTATATTATTTAGATTGAAACATATCATTTTATCATTGGCTTATCTTGTTTTAAAACTTGCTATATTTATTTGCATTAATTGGCTTGCCATTGTATGTACTCAAATTCATTCCTTCAAATTTCATATTACGATCATTCATTAGTATAATATTTTATCCATGTATATTATGTAATGTTTGTAATCTTGTTTATTTACATTATCGCATTGTGATTCAAACTTTAACATCTTGATTGATATTAATAGTCCCATTGTTATTCCATACAGATTAATAAAATGCATTTTGAGCCAATTTTTAAAATTGTGTATTTGAAAATTCTTCAAAATAAGGCAATGTTGTATGTTTGGAAGTTTGGAAAAGTATGCCCTAACGTACTGGGTGTTAATTTTCTGTTTAACCAAATAACCAAATACCCTTTTTTTTTAATTGCATGTTTTGAAGATCAAAGATGATCTCGAAATCAAAGTATAAACGTGTTATATCCTAACGTATTGGATATGATATTTTTATTCCTTTGAAACGAGTTAATCTTGAGATTCAATTCCAAATAATTAGTGCATTTTTGCATTGTGCCTCAAATTCTAATATATTCAAGTCTATATTAAATGTTCTAATTCATTAAAAATGCATTTTGAGCCGAGTTCAAAATTGTGTATTAAAAAACTGTTTCTTAAATAAGGCAATATTTGTGCGTTTGGAAGGTCAGAAAATTATGCCCTAACGTACTGGGTGTCAATTTTCCGTCCAACCAAACGGCCAAATACCCCTTTTATTGCATGTTTTGAAGATCAAAGATGATCTCAGTGTCGAGATAAATGTATTATATCCTAATGTACTGGGTATGATATTTTTATTCCTTCGAAATGAGTTAATCTTGAGATTCAAAATCACCATTAAATTAATCTTCTTTAAAAAAGAATTATATTTTAAACATTTTTCAAATTTTCAATGCAAGGACATTAATTAATTGATTTGGTACCCGTTTTGGGGCGTACGAGGGTGCTAACCCTTCCTTGTGCGTAGCCGACTTTCGAACCCTTCTTGTCATTAATCTAGTAGACCAATAAAAATTTTACATGGTGATCCAATCACACCTAAACAAAAAAGGTTTGGTGGCGACTCCACATCACATTTTTAAGTCGGCCCCATTTTTCACACTTTCAAAACGAAAAAATAGTTTCGACAACTTGGTGACTCCACTGGGGACTGGTTGAGAGTCAGGCCATAGATTGATTAATTTTGTCCTTGTGATTGAAAATTTGGAAAATCGTTTTAAAAAATAGTGTTTCTTCTGATGTTTTTGAAAAATCATGTTTCTTTTGATGCATTTGTGTTATGATTAATATTCAGTTTTGTAGAATTCTCTTGCATTGCATTGCATAACCATTGTAGTTACACCTTTAAGTGGGAGTGAGAAACTATGATTTCGTGAGGTTTTCACCTTCGCATGGGCTAGTGGACTGCTTCCGGGATACATCCGTACCTATTTGTTTCGTTAGATTTTCATCTCGCATGGCCATAGGGAAATGTATTCCCCTGAACCGAACTCGATCCATATGAGCCTATAATGGGTGAAGATTGAGGAATCTGCTAGTTCAGGTACCCATTCTTTAGAACCAAGCCACACATAGCAGCCC
The DNA here is from genome assembly GCA_025506655.1 of Gossypium rotundifolium. Classification (NCBI taxonomy): domain Eukaryota; kingdom Viridiplantae; phylum Streptophyta; class Magnoliopsida; order Malvales; family Malvaceae; genus Gossypium; species Gossypium rotundifolium. The sequence goes on along the minus strand of CP106732.1, from coordinate 153,019,102 downwards.
TAGGAGCTTACCCTAGGCAGAGCCACGCCAAACCCTAGTGGTTACCCGATCAGGTGTTCTGTGTTGTTTATTTCTCTTAAACTAACGTGTTTTATTTTGTTTTGATTGCATTGCATTGCATCATCATAGAAAGAAGGTGTTGATTAATATTCGATTACTAAATAGAAAAGTTTGTCATAAGGAAATGGGTTACTTGATAAAGTGAGTTATAATACAGTCGTCCAAATATAATCCAGATAAATGATGAGAGAAGTCCACAGAAGAATACAAGACTTTGCTCGAGGATTTAAGCCGACAAAGACTATTCAAGAACCGTCGCTTTTTCACTTTTTTTAAAAGAGCTAGAAGAGACATCTATTGAGAAAGTTCATGGGACACGATCATAACATCCAGATACGAAGAAAAGGATTGGTGTCTTCACCTGGACTATGAGAACAAGGCCGCATACGTAATTTGTTTTATATAAAGAAATCTATTTTCTAGAAAAGTTCTTCTAATGGAATTGAATTCAAAATCAACGCTTCTCTTTCTTTGTGCATTCATTCCATGCATTGGCATTGCATTTCATGCATGTGCATTAGATCATTTGCATTACGCCATTTTCATTACATTGCATCATTTGTATTAGTTTTACAAAATGACCCTAATCAGGTGAAATTATTTCAGTTAACCTGGAAAACATGGAACAAGGGTTGGAGAGACTAGAGCAAAGGCAAATATTGATGCAAGAGCAGTTGGTCAAAACTCAACGGGATATGCGGGATCAAATAAATATGATGCGCTAGTTAACTCAATTACTAGTCGGAGGGTTTGAAAAAAGGAGTGGTCCAATGGTCAGCAGTGTGGATGATGACGAAGACATCGTTTATGTAACACCTCAAACTCGGCCCAAACACCACAACCGAATCTGGTATGTTACTAAGAAAATTTAATAAAATATGTCGCATTTTTGGAAAATATTTTCCTTGAGTTTAACCTTTTATTCGGGAAAAATTAATAGGTTGTTAATTTAGATAAGCTATAAATTCTATGAGATGTTTTTATGAATTAAAAACCGAAACTTAAATACATGCTTTAGAAAAAAAAAATGTAAACTTAAAATATCGATAATAATAATAAAAGCCCAAAATTAAAAGCGAACGAAATATAAAGCTAATGACCCGTGGCCTTATTACATTGAAATTTAAAACCCATTAAACAAAGATATAAAATAATAAACTAAAGTCTTTTGCTGAATCCAAATGTTCTTTTGCATGGCCACCTTGCGCTCCTCTCCAGCCCGGTCTGATGCACTAGGTGCTACCTGAAAAAAATATTAAATAATAGGTTAGTCGCGAGACTCAGTGTGCAACCCTCATGCACTATTAGATTTGGGCCTTAGCCCCACAGAACAGAATAACAGATTAATATATATATAGCAAAAATTATGCAAGCCCAACCCAAATCCTAGGTTTCCATCCGCTACACGCCACCCTTACCTGCCATTCACACCATTGGCGATTTCCACAATCAACCCACACCGCTACACGCCATTGATGGCAGTCATACTGCTCATCGTCAGATCATGGCAATAGCTACTACAACAAATCATGGCAATAGCCACTACAACAGATCATGGCAAAAGCCACTATAACAGATCATGGTAAAAGCCACTACAACAGATCATGGCAAAAGCCACTACACAGAACACTTCCCCTTTCATCAAACCCAACCCCGTGCAATCACAGAAATCGGCATACTTATAAAACATATCATCTTAACAGGAACATTCATTGAAGAATGACAGAGATCACTAACCTGGTGATTCGCTTTTACCCTCCTCGGGTTTCGAACGTTATGCCGGGATTTTGGCATTTAACAGAATATAAGCAAATTTATTAACACATATTAACAGACAATGTAATGGTGTGAAAAGTTACACACCTGATAGCGCGTAGTACTACTCTCTATGTTGATACCCTCGCTAATCTGATCTACTGCCCTTTGTCTACAACCTTGCTCAAAAGCCGGAAGAACGCAAGGATAAGGCCTCTTCTATATTCGGCCAAGGTTAGTGCTTTACCCGATTCATACATTTAAATTAACAGATCTCCTTACCTTAAAATCCCAAAAGCAACACGATTCTAGTGTTACTAAACTATAATTTAGAGATCTACACGATTGACTCCTCTTCAAATCCCGGAATGCCGAAAATAAGAGAAAAACTCAAGATTAATTTCCATATAGCCATTCGGCTAGAGTCTCTAAAAAGCTAGAAAAGACTGAAATCTCACGAATTGACACTTAGCCTGAGTTTCCTTTAAGATTCGGCACAAGCAGACACCTTAGAGAGAATTCGACAAACACAGGAGATGAGATCTAGGGATTTTGACTTTTATGAAAATCCCGAAAAAGATGAACTGATGCTCTTTCGGCTTTTAGAAAGTCTGAGTAAAGTGTTTTGGCTTTGGCTTAGAAAGAAAGTAAAAAGAAATCAAGGAAAGGCTTAGAGATTTCGGCTACGAGAACAAACAAGAACGTAGTTTGACTTTTAATGAATGGGAGAAGAATAACAATGGAGATCAGAAGATTCGGCTAACAGAAAATTTCAAAGAAAGAAGAAAGGGTGAAGGAGGTGGTGATTTTCGACTTTTTGAAAGAAAGTTGATAGAAATTGTGGAGGGAGAGACTGATAACAAAGAATGAAGAAAAGAGTGGGGTTCAAATGCCGAAATTGATGACCTTTTCCCCTATTTATAGAAAATCCGGCACCCCCTATGGCTATTAGAAACCGATTTCTTTACTCCTCTAGGTGATGGAATTTTGGCCAACTCTGCTCTCAGCAGATAGCTCCTAACTTTTCTCCTTTATCTAAATCTCTTCACATCTTCAAAAGACTCCTAGATAACACCACCTCTTTCTTCTATTATCAGCATAATATTATCATTAAATCCCTCCTAAAAATAAGCCTTAATGCCGTCCATTCCTCCTTGCCCTTTTAAGTGCCGAAATTGGCCCAAAGACATGGGCTCCTTGCGGCCAAACTTGGGCCTCTTTCAACTGCTAGTGACGCCATCCTTTAGCTCTCTTGCAGCGTCACTTAATATTGGGCCACCAGCCCACTTTGGTGTTTTAAACACAGATGCTACCCTTTTAACCCTATAGTGCCCAAACAGAAAACTTAATTAGGGCCTCAACCCAAACCTGGGCCCATTTTTGTGTCCTCTCTTTTCTTAATCTGCTTATGAGGCCTCATGCCTGAGACTAGGGTCCACTAAGTAAGAACATAAAATTTTCCTATGGTCTCCCCTAACTCTAAGGCTTTAAATAATCCGGATAATACCTTAATATTATTATTCTAAGTGCTACACATACACATTAACTCTCATGCACAGAAATTAAAAGTTTTAGGATTTTTGGGGCGTTACAACCCAATAGGCCCAAATCTACTAGGCCCAAATTCGAGATGTTGCAATTCTACCCCCTTAAAGAAATTTTGTCCTCGAAATTTTCAACTAACTATCAATTGTACTACCCAAGTCTCATCACTACGCTTTCACTGCGCACTCTAATTTAAACAAAATAAACACTCAATATACTACAGTAAGGTACGCACCATTATTCGCATCTAGAGCGTCTTCGTCCCATTGTACTCATTCTTTCGATCGACGTTTATCTGATTAAGAATTTTATGAATAATTAATTCTTCCCACTTATTAACCACGAACAATCTTATGTAAAATCATTTCGATAGTAGTTCTTTCGAATTCAAATTCTATCTACGGGTTTAGTTCTCAAGTCGATACTTCCTAGTCCTAGAGTTCACCTTCAGTCAACATTCAGCACACATCAATCATAAAAATAGCCTTATAAACTTACATTAACCACCTAGGGGTATTTTTGTCGTTTCACTACCCAGGGGTATTTTCATAATTTTACCTACAGGGGTATTTTTGTAATTTTTTTCAAAATAGTATATCTTGGTGATGTTTCAAAATAAGGGTATTTTGGTAATTTCACAATTCGGAGGTATTTCGGTAATCTTGCAAACTGGGGGTATTTTGATAATTTTACAAATCGAGGGTATTTTGGTAATTTTGCAAATCGGGGGTATTTTGGTAATTTTTTTCAAACTAAGGGTATTTTGGTCATTTTACAAATCAGGGGAAATTTGGAAATTTTTGAAACTAAAGGTTATTTTAGTAATTTTACAAAATAAGGTGGCTGGTCTCTTTCGGGTTTTAATTATAAAGTTTGGCCTGTCAACAAGTCCTCGTGGCTAGGGTGAACAGTCACCACGCACCAGGTAGGATTCCAGCGAAGAGGAGGTAAGTCACTAGGACTGCTTAAATACCAAGCTCTCCTTGAATCCAATCCTAGACATGCGTATGCCTGTTGCCACACCTTAGCTCAGCAACTTATTCCTGGGTTTGTTTGATTAGTTTAAGTTTTATGGAAGTTGAAAAGTATGATGTAAACTAGGCCTAAAGTTCATCAAGTTCTAGCTAAGATAGTCTACGTCCGTTAAAGCCCATCAAGCCCACATACAGATATATATATCACACAGTGAGTTCAGAATACTTACCTGGCGGACTTGAGCCGGAGACGCAGGTGCCATGCCGAGAAAACCATCCTGCATTATTTATAAATCATACATGTTTTAAAAAAAACCATCTTTAGAAAACATTTTGAGCCCCAAAACCCCAGAGTCGAGTTTTGAACCGGGCTCTGATACCAATTTGTAACACCCCAAACCTGGCCCAAACACCATGACCGGATCTGGTATGTCACTAAGAAAATTTAATAAAACATGTCGCATTTTTGGAAAATATTTTCCTTGAGTTTAACCTTTTATTCGGGAAAAATTAATAGGTTGTTAATTTAGATAAGCTATAAATTCTATGAGATGTTTTTATGAATTAAAAACCGAAACTTAAATACATGCTTTAGAAAAAAAATGTAAACTTAAAATGTCTGATAATAATAATAAAAGCCCAAAATTAAAAGCGATATAAAGCTAATAAATTTCGTGGCCTTATTACATTGAAATTTAAAACCCATTAAATAAAGATATAAAATAATAAACTAAAGTCTTTTGCTGAATTCAAATGTTCTTTTGCATGGCCACCTTGCACTCCTCTCCAGCCCTGTCCGATGCACTAGGTGCTAGCTGAAAAAAATATTAAATAATAGGTTGAGTCGCGAGACTCAGTGTGCAACCCTCATGCACCATTAGATTTGGGCCTTAGCCCCACAGAACAGAATAACAGATTAATATATATATATAACAAAAATTATGCAAGCCCAACCCAAATCCTAGGTTTCCATCCGCTACACGCCACCCTTACCTGCCATTCACACCATTGGGGATTTCTACAATCAACCCACACCGCTACACGCCATTGATAGCAGTTATGCTGCTCATCGTCAGATCATGGCAATAGCCACTACAACAGATCATGGCAAAAGCCACTATAACAGATCATGGCAAAAGCCACTACAACAGATCATGGCAAAAGCCACTACAAGAACAAATCCCCTTTCATCAAACCCAACCCCATGCAATCACAGAAATTGGCATACTTATAAAACATATCATCTTAACAGGAACATTCATTGAAGAATGTCAAAGATCACTAACCTGGTGATTCACTTTTACCCTCCTCGAGTTTCGAACGTTATGCCGGGATTTTGGCATTTAACAGAATATAAGCAAATTTATTAACACATACTAACAGACAATGTAATGGTGTGAAAAGTTACACACCTGATAGCGCGTAGTACTACTCTCTATGTTGATACCCTCGCTAACTGATCCATCGCCTTTGTCTACAACCTTGCTCAAAAGCCTAAGAACGCAAGGATAAGGCCTCTTCTATATTCGCCAAGGTTCTTTGCTTTACCCGATTCATACATTTAAATTAATGATCTCCTTACCTTAAAATCCCGAAAGCAATACGATTCTAGTGTTACTAAACTATAATTTAGAGATCTACACGATTGACTCCTCTTCAAATCCCGGAATGCCAAAAATAAGAGAAAACTCAAGATTAATTTCCATATAACCATTCGCCAGAGTCTCTAAAAGCTAAAAACTGAAATCTCATGAATTGACACTTAGCCTGAGTTTCCTTCAATATTCGGCACAAGCAGACACCTTAGAGAGAATTCGGCAAACACAGGAGATGAGATCTAGGGATTTCTACTTTTATGAAAATCCCGAAAAAGATGAACTGATGCTCTTTCGGCTTTTAGAAAGTCTGAGTAAAGTGTTTTGGCTTTGGCTTAGAAAGAAAGTAAAAAGAAATCAAGGAAAGGCTTAGAGATTTCGGCTACGAGAACAAACAAGAACGTAGTTTCGGCTTTTAATGAATGGGAGAAGAATAACAATGGAGATCAGAAGATTCAGCTAACAGGAAATTTCAAAGAAAGAAGAAATGGTGAAGGAGGTGATTTTCAACTTTTTGAAAGAAAGTTGACAGAAATTGTGGAGGGAGAGACGGAGAACAAAGAATGAAGAAAAGAGTGGGGTTCAAATGCTGAAATTGATGACCTTTTCCCCCTATTTATAGAAAATTTGGCACCCCCTATGGCTATTAGAAATCGATTTCTTTACTCCTCTAAGTGATGGAATTTCGGCCAACTCTACTCTCAGCAGATAGCTCCTAACTTTTCTCCTTTATCTAAATCTCTTCACACCTTCAAAAGACTCCTAGATAACACCACCTCTTTCTTCTATTATCAGCACAATATTATCATTAAATCCCTCCTAAAAATAAGCCTTAATGCCGTCCATTCCTCTTTGCTCTTTTAATTGCCGAAATTGGCCCAAAGACATGGGCTCCTTGCGTTGGGCCTCTTTCAACTGCTAGTGACGCCATCCTCTAGCTCCCTTGTAGCGTCACTTAATATTGGGCCACCAGCCCACTTTGGTGTTTTAAACACAGATGCTACCCTTTTAACCCTATAGTTGCCAAACAGAAAACTTAATTAGGGCCTCAACCCAAACCTGAGCCCATTTTTGTATCCTCTCTTTTCTTAATCTACTTATGAGGCCTCATGCCTGAGACTAGGGTCCACTAAGTAAGAACATAAAATTTTCCTATAGTCTCTCCTAACTCTAAGGCTTCAAATAATCCCAATAATACCTTAATATTATTATTCTAAGTGCTACACATACAATTAACTCCCATGCACAGAAATTAAAAGTTTTGGGATTTTTGGGGCGTTACAACCCAATAGGCCCAAATCTACTAGGCCCAAATTCGAGATATTACAGTTTATTCCCCAATAAGTATCCCAACACAATAAGACACATATTCACACGGGGTACCCGTCATTATTAGACCCCAATGTCAGACTGATACCTCGGCACTGTCGAATTTTTTGAAGGGTTCAAATTTTAACCTAAAGGATGATCAAGTTAATCCTGGCTCAAAAGAGACAAAGAAAAAAGGAACGGGGATTTCAAAGGCCCCGAAGAAGAAGGAAAGGGAGGTGAATAGTATGAGTAGGTATAATAAGAGTCACCTAGAGCTGATCACATTAGGCCAGCCAAGGACTGTAATTACTAGCCGTCAGGTCTCCCCAAGACAAGAACTTGATCCAAGACTAAACTCTGAAAAACCCCAGTTCGCGCCCATTCCAATCTCGTATAGGAGTTGTACCAAATTTTGTTTGAAACACATGTTGTATCTCCTTTTTACGTAGAACCAATACAGTCCCCATACCCTAAATGGTACGATGTGAATGCCTAATGTGAATACCATGCAGGAATTACGGGGCATTTGATGGAAAACTGCACCGCTTTCAAGAAATTAGTCGAAAAGTTCATCAGAATGGGCATTGTAAAATTCGATGATCCCTCTGGTGCAGAAAGTCCGTTACCCAATCTTTCTGTTAAAGGGGTAAACTTTGTAAGTTCCATGATAGATAGGGGCATGAGATTCAAAGATGCATCGAGCTCAGGACTTTAGTGCAAGGCCTGATGGATAATAAATTGAAGAGATCAAAGACCCGATGGGAATATTAGGGGAATCTAAACCTTAATGACATATTCAAAGAGGGAACCAATGAATAGACTTTTCCAAGCTTCTGCCTTTACGTACTTGGGAAGTTTTTAAACAATGGGACTGTGGAAGAGATCCCTATATTTTAGAAGTGATCTAGAGTAATATTCAAAACATGCTTGTTGCTTTAAGCCTAGAACCAATAAGAATCCTCTTGTGAAATGGGCTTGTGTTCAGAATTTTTATTTCAATAAAATGCATCTTTTTAAGTATATATTTTGTTTCATTCTTTACATTTCATACTGTATATTATTTTGTATTTTAGAATATTCTTTCATTCTTTATTCATGACCATACTATAAAAATAATCATCCTTAGAATCATTTATTCTTTGGATTGCCTTTGTATCTAGGTACCCAGATATCAATGACATGAGCGATGTTGTTACAGACTCCCTTTTTGAATGAGATATGGGTTTAAGGGATCTAAGAACTTTGAAGATGACAGAGATTGTAGCCTATCTTTTGATTTGGTAAGGAGGGTAAAACAAGTGAAAATAGACTCCACTTTGCAAAGGGTCAGGGGAAAAGATCGAAGCACAGAAAAAAGGCGAGACATCATTTGAGTTATTTTCAAGAATTCCAAGATGTTTTTGCACAACCATGTCGAGGAACGCCAAGCTTGAAATGTGGGTATGCTGTTAAAAAAAACCATGGTAATGATTCTACGATGGTTAGGATAATCAAGAGGATCGGGCTACTGGTATACCAAGAAAAGGAAATTGCATCAGTTACGCCATAAATGCCAAATTGGGGAGACAAGACTTATGTGCCTCCTCTATTTTTTCTATATGTGGGGCATAGATATTATGAGGTCGATTTCGTCAAAGTATCTAGTCGATACTAATTTATCTTCGTGGTTATCAATTACTTCACTAAGAGGGTAAATGTTGCTTCGTATGCCAAAGTTACAAAGTTAGCAGTCATCAAATTCAAATCCAGATTCAAATCCAAGTTCAAATTCAAAGCTGAATCCAAATCCAAATTCAAATCGAAATTCAAATCCAAGTTCAAATGCAAATTCAAATTCCAAAAAAAAAAGTGGCAATAAAGAATGCCAGAAAGAAACATGTTTAACATAATTGCACAATGTCAAAAAATTACATTCTGTTCAAAGATCAAACACCATATCAGTACAGCAAAGACAGCCAAAAAACCATTCAAAAATGTTTGAAAAATGACTGAGACTTGTAAAGGTTGGCATAGAGAAGTTATCATTTACTCTCTTTGCTTCTTGAACGTTGGCCAGGATCTTCACCGGGCCAATATCTTTCTCATTGGTTTATGAAAGGGAAGCAATTGTTAGAAGTTAAGATCCCTTTTCTTCAAGTTTTAATTGAATTGGATGAAACCGAATGTCTCCAGTAAGCTTGATTGAAAGTATTCAAAACTGATGATATGGGTTTATGACGAAGAGGTCCGCCCAAGAGAATTTCATGATGGGAAAAACTTGGCATTAAGAATGACCCTTAATACAAAAGGACTTTAGAGGAAAATAAATGCCAAATTTGGAAAAACTTTATGTAGTGAAGAAGGCTTGTTCTCGAAGATCATTAACTTTGACCAAGATAGATGGCAAGGACATGCTCAAGCTGGTGAATTTAGATTTCGTTTAAAAGGAGAGGCCAAGGTGAAAACCTGCAAAGGGCGCCTTGAGACCTTTTAAAAAAAATCAAAAGAATAAAAAAACCAAAAATCAAAGAATCAAAAAAATAAAAAGAGAAAAAAGAAAAGAAATAAAAAAATTCAATAAAAAGAAGAAAAAAAAGGGAGAGGCCAAGGCGAAAACCCGCAAAGTGCGCTTTGAGACCAAATGGGATTTGAGTTGAAAACCCAAAAAGGGCGGCTTAAATTTGGATCGAAAATGGGGCATACAGTAGTCTTGCTACGCTTGAATTAACAATGATGAAGTATGTGACGTCTTGGGCATCGATAAAGTACTCCGGATCCCCTAAGCACATATTGAGTTTAAAATAGTCCTCAAGAAGTTTGAACAAGAGAAGCTCAGGCTGCGATATCTGGGGCACCTAGTTTCTATCTTACCCATTCTAAATTTGATATCTTTAATTATCTTATTTATTTCAAAATACACTACCAATAGATTTTATTTGATTGCATTTGCTAGCTTTGCTTCGAGCTATTCTCCTAATTAATTTCTTTCTTTTCCACTGTTATGATCTTTTCAAGCATTTTGCATTGAAATAATAATTAGTGGACTAATAACACTTTCATGAAAGGAGTTTTGCATATTACTCTGGAAGCTTCTGAATAACACAAGAACTTGAAATAGGACTATTGTTTAAAACTCACCAAGTTTAAGGAAGAGTCTAAACTGAGACTATCTCTCCATATTTTTATCAAAAATGGTGGTTGAACCAAATGACAGGATATTGCGTTAGTAATACAATCTTGACGAGAAATGGGCGATGTTAACCCAAGTGTAAAAGGGAAATCATTCTCGCAAAAAATGATATTCTACATCTATACGAGCATAATGCATACACATCTGGTTGGGCCACTCGGGGAGTGATCAGTTGATGGAACAAGCTACAGATCCTATACCTTTGAAAAGCAATGGGATGGATTGAAGAAGAAAAAATCCTACATTTTGAAGTCACAGTGAGATGGATGGGAAAAGATTCAGATCCTATACCCCTAAGTCATAATGAGATGAATACTGAAGTTACAGTGGGGAAAATCTGTTGAATAGTTATAGTTGTTTTCTCGAGTGTTCTGTCGAGAATACCAGCCAAACAAGATGGCAGCATAATACGTCAGCATATTACCCTGATGAACAATGAACGATGACACCTTAGGTAGGGATCATTCTCATAAAATTTTGCATTTATGCAAAACACATTTAGTTAGGGACATTTGATTCATTTCGATCATTGCATCCTAATCATTCTCATAACATTTGGCATTCATGCAAATGTCATCCATAAGACAAATCTATGTTGGGGCATTTGATTCATTCTGATAATTGCATCCTATCTTTGTAAAAAAACCATTCTTATGACATTCTATATTCATGCAACTGTCGTCCATAATACATTTAGTTAGGAGCATTAGATTCATTTTAATCATTGCATCCTAACCATTTTGTATAAGCATAAACACAAAACTGATTTTACAAGACAGGTCTCCTAGAGGACATTGTCGCAACATCAGTGAATTCAAAGATCTTGCCTTACTGAGTGAAATGGATCGAATATAGCAGATCTGGTAATCCTGAAGTTGCAGGAGCAGATCAGAGACATCAGTCCTATCTCTTTGACCAATAGTGGAATAGGTCGAAGATTGTAGATCTTGTCACCCTAAGCAGTAGGGAACCAAGATCGAATGGCAAATCTGGTCTCCCTAAGCAGTAGAGGAACAGATTTAAGCCACCAGCCCTATCTCCCTGACCAGCAGTGGAATAGGTCGAAGATTGTAGATCTTGTCACCCTAAGCAGTAGGGAATCAAGATCGAACGACAAATCTATTCTCCCTAAGTAGTAGTGGAACAGATTTAAGCCACCAGCCCTATCTCCCTGACCAGCAGTGAAATAGATCGAAGATTGTAGATCTTGTTACCCTAAGCAGTAGTGAACCAAGATCGAATGACAAATCTGGTTACCCTAAGCAGTAGTGGAACAGATTTAAGCCACCAGCCCTATCTCCCTGACCAGCATTGGAATAGGTCGAAGATTGTAGATCTTGTCACCCTAAACAGTAGTAGACCAAGATCGAATGGAAAATCTGGCAATCCTGAGTTTGTAAGAGCATATTGAAGATAGCAAATCTGGTAATCTTGAGTTTGCAGGAGTAGATTGAAGATAGCAGATCTTGCCTTCCTGAGCGAAGCAGATCGAATATACCAGTCTGGCAATCTTGAGTTTGCAGGAGCAGATTGAAGATAGCAAATCTGGCAATCCTGAGTTTGTAGGAGTAGATTAAAGATAGCAAATCTGGCAATCCTGAGTTTGAAGAAGCAGATTGAAGATAGCAAATCTGGCAATCCTGAGTTTGAAGAAGCAGATTGAAGATAGCAAATCTGGCAATCCTGAGTTTGTAGGAGCAGATTGAGGAAAGCAAATCTGACAATCCTGAAGTTGCAGGAGCAGATTGAAGATAGCAAATCTGGCAATCATGAAGTTGCAAAACTAGATTAAAAATAGCGGATTTGGCAATCCTGAAGTTACAGGAGCAGATTGAAAACATCAGATCTTATCTCCCTGAGTTGGCAGTAGAGCTACAAGTCTAATTTCCTTGAGTGGATCGAAGCGTTAGTTCCTGAGCCCTTGAAGATGCAGTGGGATGAAATGAAGCTATTGAAAAAGAAAGGCACTGAAAGAAATCCAAGATTTAAAGACCGGGCAAAAATGGTCCTTTTTGAAGTCTTTGTTCTATTCTCCTTACACGACAATGAGCAAAGAGGGGCAGCTTTTTTTGTTTTACAACTTAGTCCTTTTACAAAAGTTCACCATTTTCATCAAGAAATTAAAAGAATTTTCATAGCCACTAAGAGACAAAAATGATAAAGAGACTATCAATTATCCTGATTTAGACACGAGTGAGATGTATGGCCTGAGTTCCTACACCATCCGTACAACTTCCATTGGTTGGCCGTTTCTCGGATACCCATATTGTTGCGTATTCTAGTCAAGCAAGGTCGACCCTTTGGTTTGCAACGTAGTTCTTTATCTGGTAACAGCTTTTAAGGAGCAAGTGATACAGACGGCCACTTACGTTCATTTGGGACTGGTGGGAATACGTGTCTCCACACGTTGTACATGTATTCTATTTTATACACTTCGTCGACATAGCTCATGGGATCCAAACAGAGATTTTGACAAGCCGTAATTACATGAGCTCATAGATAACGAAGTGCATCAAATATCCCACAGTCGCAGGTCCTATTTCTCAAGTGTACATGATATTGCCCACCAACAATACCTTGGTTCGGTCTGTCAAACTCTATCACATGAAACTATAGGTTGTCGCGATCGTCACACACTATGTGCATGGTGTTGGATCGTGCCTTCGCCTTGTTAATTTCTCGCAATACCTTCACGCACCATAGATGGCCTCCCTGTATTTGGCCTTTATAAGTCGCTGCTCACTTCAAAAATAGTGCCGCTAAACGAAAATATGTCTCTCGCACAATCGATGTTATCGGTAAATGACGCATTCCTTTTAGAACAGAATTTATGCATTCAGCCAGGTTTGAGGTCATATGGCCATATCGTAGGTCGCTGTCGTATGTTTGTGTCCACTATTCGAAAGGTATGTTACATAGGTAGTTTGCGCCTTCTTCGTTAACTGAGCACAACCTCGCCAACATCTTGTGAAAACGATCCTTATTGATCTCGTACGCTGCCAATATAAGTTGATAGTGAATATTACATACCACTCTTTAATTAAGAATAAATTGAATATTACAAATGAAATTATATTAATAGATATTACATACCCATGTTGGTCACTTGCCGTCGTTCACTTGTAGGTCGATGTTGCCCGTAGTAGTTGGACGCAACATGCCTTAGGCAATATCGATGGTGTGTGCTATGCCACAGGCTTTCCTGTCACTCTATTGCGGCTAATATTTCAAGGCCCCGATCTGATATAACGCATATATCAGGTTGGGGGCAGACATGCCTCGTTAACCTAGATAGAAAGAAATTTCAGTCATCAGCTGACTCCCTCGGTGTTATTGCATATGCAGTTGGAAAGATTCTCCTGCTGTCATCTTGTGCCACAGCTAGAAATAATCGATGCGTATATCTACCATACATAAAGGTACCGTCAATTTGTACCAATGGCTTGCAGTATAGAAATGCGTCTCAGCATTGCTTAAATGTCCAGAACAGACATTTGAACACTTGGCATCCACGGAGCAATCGATCGTTATAGTACGCCAGTTCCGTTTCAAGATCTATTATGTTGCCTGGGACATATCTCTCCAGCACCTAACACCATTGCTACACTTCATTATAAGAAGCGTCCCACCGACCATGCAACTTTTCCAACGCCTTCTGCTTAGCTATCCAAGTCTTCCCAGAAGAGGGTCGTACTTCAATTGGCTACGAATATTGGCAATTAGGTATTACATCAAGTCTTGGGATCCACCTTCACCGTCAGTATTATTAAGTTAGCCAACATATCTGAATCCATCTTGGGATGATCTTGTGAAACACCTCTCAACAAAGTACGTTAAATAATACAACATTACGTAATATCAGTATTATTCAAAAACCTTGAACACCTAGTGATACTGTACCTGCAAGACATGTATGTGGACCTTTTACTTTTAATCTCCACAAGCTCGTCCTTTTCCTCAACGAGGCCATGATTTTCCATGAACATGTACCGTCTTGTACTGTACACTTGGTCTCGTACTTATCGAGTTTGGATTTAATCACGTTGTAGTTAACCTCGTTCTTGATTCTATATTGTTTCAATGCACCAAGAAAACTATCCTTGTTGGAAAACTCTTTACCAACTTCTAATTCACCCGAATCCAATGACAAACTTGTATAGTCACGCCTTCTATGTGGTAGTTTAGGAAACTCTAATACATTGTCTTGAGATAGATCGACATTATGCATGTGGGTTAGAGGTGAGTACGCCCTGAATCATAGATCTTCTTCTTCTTCATCTGAACCTCCTTCAACATCTTCAGGTACGGTTGGAACAGGCTCTGGTTCAGAAAATAATGTAACTTTTACATCATCCAAGCTGGGCTTTCGAGATGGATCCACATTGGACTCATTATCCGACCTACCATCATCTGCAACGAACGAGGTCCCATCGTTGGTGGATGTCGTGGGGAGTACATTATCCCTTCTTAAACAACTTTAGTAACGTTCCCAATCATATGTAGATTGCCAACTAGTAGAAGTTGGTGACGTTCCCTAATACATATTTCTAGCATCGAACGTCGAAGGAAGGATATGCATGTCCCATCCACCAACTGAGTGTCGTGCAGGGGTTGTATTTTCCATACTACCACCAAACACGGGCGCTTTCGTATTCTGCCTCCTACTAACAGAGTGTCGGCTTGGGGTCGTGTATTCTCCTCGAACAACAGTAGATGTTGAAGTCGAATGAAGATCACTTGGCGATGAAAATTGTACAAATACCTCAAGATAGGGTGACCCACTGGCAAGATGAGTCTCCACCATTGCCTCCAAGCTCCAAGGACATTTGATGTCGAATGAGTCATATCTCACGGGATCAACCGAAGCACAAAATCTATACTTAATAGACTAAACTTTCATTGGCATTGTTCCGAAGATTTTACACCTAATTCTTTTGCGAAGTTCTGTCAAATTTATGTTCTAGTTAAAAACCAGTCGTGCTGTGTTCTTCCATAAAAAAAATAATACCATTTTCGGTGTCACAAACCTCACCATCATAGTAAATAACAACACTAATACATTCACTCATCTTCAGTTTCTATTTTACTTTTGCCTCAATTTCTATTATGCAACCTGAGAATGAAATTTGGCTCATTTATAGTCTAAGGACAATTAGGAACTCATCAGAGCAAAAGAGTGTCCACGGGATTTTTTCAAGACTTTTGCGACAAAGTGCATCCTGCTTAAAGCGTTTTGGTCACTATGTAATTAGAAACGTCTTCTCAAAATTATTTTGCCAGAGACCACTGTAGCAAAAGAGCGTCTACGTGGGAGCTTTTTTCAGTACTCTTGCTGACAGTGCATCCTGCTTGAAGCGTTTTGGTCACTATTTGTTCAGAAACGTCTTCTCAAAATTATTTTGCTAGAGACTACTGTAGCAAAAGAGCGTCCACGTGGGAGATTCTTTTAGTACTCTTGCTGACAGTGCATCCTGCTTGAAGCGTTTTGGTCACTATGTGTTCAAAAACGTCTTCTCAAAATTATTTTACTAGATACTACTGTAAAAAAAACAAATAATTTTTATATTGCTGATATATTTTTCTAAAACCCTAAACCTAAAATTATTTTAATTAATTAACCTTAAAATCTAGTTCATTAATTTTCCCCTAATAACCTTAAACCCTAAGACCCTAAAAAACCTTAAATCGTAGCCCTAAAACCCTAAAAACCCATACCCTAACCCTAAAAATAGCTGAAAACCCTATCAGGGAAAAGGGAAAAAACGCGTTCCCGAGGAGCTTTTTGCCACATTGGCAAAGTGCGCCCTCAAGGACGCGATTTTGGCTGATGTGGCAGAAAACGCTCTCTGGAGGATACATTTTCCTGCTGCATCCCTTGAAAACGCGCTGACGTGGACGCGTTTTCGGGGGAAATGGCCCTTTCCGGTAAATAATTGCAAAACATGTCCTTTTTCGTAAATTTTGTAAAAAAAAAGGGTATTTTCTGATAATTTGCCCGGGGGGAATATGTTTGGGGTAGATGGAGGGTGACATGAGAAGGGAGTAAAAGTTTTTTTTTTTGGGGGGGGGGAGGGAAGTGGGAGAAAGTAAAAGTATTGAGGGGAAAGTAAAAAGGTTTGGGAGTTTGGGGTAAAAATATAAAATATTATAGTTTGGTATTCGGTTTATTTAAATTATTCGAGTTTTTTAAATTTGAAAATTAAACTCGATTCAAACTTAAAATTTGAAAAAAAAATTCGAGTTAACTCGAATAACTCGATTTATTTAACTCGAAATTTGAAAAAAAAATTAGTTGAATTAAGTTTTACTCACCCTTATGTATTGCAAATGAATTTATGTTAATCTTTTTGGAGAAAATGCAGTTTTACAATATTATTAAATTTTTTTTTCCATTTTTTAAACCAGGAAATATGAAAGGGAAATTTTTTCCTAAGTCCCTCCCCCTTGATCGTTTGACTTTTCTTCTGAACATCAATGGGCCACGTGTAAAATTTTGACACATGTTTGCTGTGAAGGTGAAGTACCAAAATACTAAATGAAAAGAAAATTCAAGTATCAAAATAAACAAATTAAAAGTATATGTACCACATTTACAATTTTGTTAGAGTATAAGGGTAAAATTTTCCATTATTGCTAATTTTTTAATGATATTTTTAATAATTCAATAATTGAATTTATCAATATAATTGTACTTGTCATGCATATAAAATTTCAAATCAATCTAACATTTTAATTATATTGAAAATATTATTTATATTAATATATTTTTAACTATTGAATATTTTTACATAAAACGAATAGTTAAAAATTATTTTTTTACTACAAATTTGACGTGCATGAGCTATATCCTTAAATCAATTGTTAGTGGCAGTGGTTCGATGGTTACATCAAATAATAATAATCCCTTTGATCAATTCTCATCGATAAGTAGAAGAACGTATCTTAGATCTAAGTCGATGTGATGGCTATTGTCAGAGATTAGAGAAAAAAGCTGTTTGAATTTTGGTCCGTAGATTCATGACATCCAAAATTATTTCATGAAAAAAAAATTGAATTGTAGAAGAGAAGGGAATTTTTTTTTCAATTGATGCAAGTAATACGAACAGAGAATATCATACAACATCGATTTTATCAACTCAATAACTTAAATGAAAATTTTTGAGTAGTTCAATAACTAATTATATATTTTTAGTTAAATGACCAAAACAAAAACTCACCCATAATTTAGTGATTAATAATGCTTTTTACCCTTAAAATTTAATTGAAAAAAAGTATTTGTTGATTAAATTAAAAAGTTTGAATGTGATCAAATTAGAGTGTATAAATAATATTATACACCAAAAACATCAAATTAAATCTTCTTCTTCTTATTATTATACATTTAAGGACTTACCAAATTTTTGTGTGCATGTAAGATTTATGATTAAGATTTAGCAAATTTAATTATCTATTCCTTATAAACTTTTAAAACCCTAACCCTAAATTGTAAAATCATTTACAGTAAAATCTTACACCCTAAACATCAACCTCTAAATCTTATCCAACCTTCAACCTTAACCCATCCTTAAATCTTAATTTAATCCTTTTTTTAAATTATAGAGCTTTAAAATTTAAATTTTAAATTTTAAATTCTAAACCCATTAGATAATAATCCATAAATCTAGTTGAATAAAAAATATAAATATTACGTTATTATTATATTTGTTAATTTTATTTATTTAATCACCAATAATTAAGGTTAAAATATTGTAAAGGATAATTGATCTAGCGTTAAAAATGCATGATATTTTAATTAAGAATTTATTTAATAATATGAAAGGACACATTTTTATTGAATGCCTAAAAAATGTCTTTTAGATCTTGCTAAATAACTTAAACTCCAATACTTTTACCAAATTAATCAAGGGAAAAATATACATTATCGATATAATTTTTTATAATTATTATATATATTTTATATAATACTTAATTTTACCAATGACCTCTCCCAGCACTTAAATTAGAGAAATAAACGCATGCTTGACCTCGAGTCTTCTTGATTGTTATAATAATAATAGTGTCAACTAAACTAAAGTTCAATCGGTGCTATAAATATTATCTTTAACCAATATCAAAACAAAGTATAATCTTAGTAGATGATACTTATGGATGTTTGGTTCATGGAATGTTATATTCTCTTCAATAATAAAATTATAATAATGTTACATTATTATATTATTAAATATGTTACATTATTCTATATAGTTCATTTGGTTAGAATGTAAGATTTTATTATTTAGTCGATAGAATGTAAAATTACCTAAAAGTATTTGTTATTCAACTGTTATTATTATAAAATTTGTTTTTTTAACAATTATAAGTAAATAATTAAAACAATTTTAGATATCATTAGCATGCAAATTAAACGTGCACGCTTAACATCACACCTCATTCCTTATGCTTACTAATTGAGAACTTATTGATTGGTAAGATGAAATAATTTTATTTGATGCAAATGATTTTTATTGATTGATAAATTTGAGAATTTTTTTTCATTTCCTACCTGTTTGTTTTTCTTTTGCCCCGAAAAAAAATAAAGCTTGTTTGGTAGGGTTCCGCAAATAAAAAATCGAAAAATAAAAAATTGACTTAAATTAAAGTGTTTGGATAGTTTATAAGATGCAAGTTAAAAATTGCACATCTGAATTTTATTTTTATTTAATTTATAATTAGTTTTAATTTTTATAATATGAAATAAGTATTGTCGAAATTATTTTTAAAATTTGAAAAATAGGATCGACTTTAAAAACAAAATAGGAGTCGCCACCAATCACTTTTTTACTTATGTGTGATTAGATCACCTTAAAAACGTTTTATTTCAAAATACTGATTTTGGCCTACGAAAACAAAAAAATGGGTTCGGGAGTTGATTACGTATGAGGAAGTGTTAGCATCCTCATAACGCCCAAAAATTGGTACCTAATTGATAGAATCATGTCCAAATATTTGAAATTTAAAAAAGTTTTAAAAATAAGATCCATTATTGGAAGGAAAAACAAGACTTACCTCTTTCAAAGAAATAAAAATACCACACCCAGTAAGTTAGAATACATTATCTCATAACTTCGAAGCTAGATACATCTTTTTAGGAAATTCTTACCTTGAGATACAAAACATCACACCCAGTAAGTTAGGATACAACGTTTTGAATTCCCAAGAATAAGTTTTTATATTTGGCAAACTTGAATTTTGAAAATGGAGGGATATCTAATATTTCGAGTTTTACGAGAAAAATCACATCCCAGTAAGTTAGGGGCACGATTCTTCTCGAAGACTCCAAATATCACATTTCACCGTTAAAAATATTTTACAAAAAAAATCTTTAATTTAAAAGGTACTTTTATTAAAAATGGTATGAGTAAGACATTGTAATATACATATTAATTCAACCTAACTACAAATTATATTAACAATAAATAATCAATGAATAATATAACATGAATAAAAAATGCTAAAGTAATAATAAACAAATATAAAGATACTTAATAAAAATCATATAAATAATATAAAATAACTAATAATAATATATAAGGATTATACATAATAAAAAATATATTTAGTAAATAATATGTATAATAGTTTAAAACATATATATACATAATATATTAATCATAAAAATTATATAAATAATATAAATAAAATAGGTTATATATTATAATAGACTTTATACAAAACAAAAATTTAAAACTAATATATAATATTTAAAACTAATATATAATATAATACTTAAAAATAATACTATAAATAATATATAAATTATTAATCTAAGTAAAATAATATATGATGATAATTAAATATATATATATATATATATAAAGATAATACATAAAAATATATAATAATTTTGAATAAAGATATTTAAAAAAACAATATAAATAATATAAGTAAAACATATTATAAAATATAAATAAATTTTATACAAAATAAAATTTAAAAATAAAATATGATATAATATAATATAAAAATTTAAAAACATATAATATATATAAAATAATATCTAATGAAAATAATTTTGAGCTAAATAAAATAATAAATAAAATTATTTAATATATAAAATATATATATATACTTATACTATTAATATATTAATATATACATAATTAAGAAAATAATATGGACAATTTAATAAAATAATTTAATACAATATTAAAATAATAAATAAAATAATAAAATAAAGAAGACAGGGGTTTAAAAAAAATTAAAACAGATTAAAAGGACTAAAATAAAACACGCGTTAAATCTTAGGGACTAAGATGGCAATTAAACCCTTTTTTAAAACGATGTCGTTCCAATTTTAAAACATTTAAATGGCTCGAGGATCAAATTGAAATGAAATATAAATTTCAAGGCTAATTTAATAAAAAATAAAAGTTTGATTTAAACTAAATTGAGAACAGTGAAATTGCGGAAGGACTAAAGGGATAAATTTCTCATTTTCTAAAAACACGCGGATCCTATTACTGGGTCGGGTCAACTGCTCGCAGATCTTGAATGAAACGACGTCGTTTTAGGCTTATTGAATTAAGCCAAAACGGCGTCGTTCCCAGTTAATTATATAAGCCACTTTTGACCTAAAAAATTTCATTTTTACACAAAATTTAAAAAAAACAAACAGAGGCCTTAAAGATCGCTCTGCCCTCCTAGTCATCAGTCTTCGGCTATCAACACACACGCCACTCACGCGCTTCACGCGCCGTCGCCTACGGCGGCGCAAAGGTAAGAATCTTCGTCGTTTGTTTTTTCTTTTATTTAAAAATTGTTTGGTAAATCAAGCAATGCACGGAAAAAATAAGAACAACCAGAAAACTGAAAATAAATCACCTTTGTATTGCGAAAGATTCGTTCTTCTTATTTCTGTATTTTTTTTTGTGTAATATCTGTCTCTGCTTATATTGTTCTCGTCTCTCCCTACAAGTTTTTTTTGTAAGGCTTTTTATAGCCTTCAAAATAAACGAATAAAAAAGAAACAAAAAACTACTATGTTTGCTGTCGATTTCTTTCTTTTTGCAGGTGAGAAGATCTCGGTGATGAGGCGCGTTGATGGCGGTGTGGCTTGCAGGCGAAGGCGTGATCGAAGGCCAAACGACGATTACAGCGCAATGATCGAGGGAGTGCGCGAGGCTTGCGGCTCGACTGTTGGCCTGTTGTCTCTTGCTAGGCTTCTGCTGAGGCTGTTTACTTCTTGGGCCTTTTGGGCCGTGTGTTATTTGGTCTGAGTAGGGTATTATGGTTTAAGTCATGTGGGTAGTGGGTATGGGTCATTGTTTTAGTTTTGGGTCTGTAAGTGGTTTTAAATTTGTAATTGGGCTACTGGTTTTAGCCTTGTAATTGGACTGTTGAAGGACATTTATTATTATTTTTTTGTTTTGTTTCTTATTTTGGTTTATTTCTAAACTGCGCAAAATGGGCTATTACAAGTATTTTATATTTAAAATAGTGAAAACAACTTAAAATTTCTATATATATATATATATTTTAAAAATCATATAAAAGTTATTGGTTATTTTTATTTACTTGAAAATTATTGCTTTTTAGAAATATTTATGAAAAGACTTGAAGCTTTGTCAAATAATATCCAAAAAGGCATAAAATAGAGATCATTATGTCAAAATAAGTCTAAAAAAAACGAAGAATTAATATGAAAAAACGAAGAATCAAACCAAACCAAATTATGATAGATGGTTTGAAAAATCCAAAAATTGGACCGAATCGAATAGATATCATCCTTACTGTCTGATGCTTCTCTTGTTCGTCTGACATTTGAGAGCTTTCTTCTAGCCCTTATGCAGTTTTCGACATGGCTACCGTTCTTCTCTTCGGTAGCCTTATCCTTTGGTTGTTGTGCACCACTTTCACCATGGTCCTCCGCTTGATGGAGCTCGTCAATGCTCATGTTTTACCACACTAGCATGCATGACCAGTGGTTGAAGTCATTCATTGGCCGTGGATCCCTTCTCTGGCTTTAGCCCCCATATGGCTCCATGGTGATTGACGGTGTTCCTTTTTTGGGTTGCCATAATATGGTCTCTTGAGGGAGGTATAACATGCCATTGAAAGGTAGTGTATCCACCTTTGCCTTCAACTTTCCAACCAATCCAAGTAGCCTATTTTGAAAACGACGGTTATAATATTTAGTTGCTAAAATTTGTTCCTAAGGCTTGTTTGGTTCTATTGAGACTGGATTTTGGCCCATTATAAGTTTTTGGGCTTTTGTATTTTATTTCTTTGACTTTTTGTTGACTTTTTTTGGATGTACTTGTTATATCCTTATAGCTTACGACACATGACAACATGAGAAGCTACCAAAAAGACACCTATGCATGAACTCCTACTCTCCATTGTTTTTGGAGGTCGCTAGATCATCTACGTCTCGGAGGAAGGCTTGCTTCTACCCAACCTCCCAATTCCTTTAGAAGGATCTTGGTCACTATCCCTACGAACAAGCTATTCACTCCTTTTAGAAAGGTCCTCTCCACCCATCTTCGTAAACAAGCCACCCACTCCTTAAAGCATCCGCTTTTTTTAGTGTGAACCTGCTTGTTATGCCACCAAACACTACCTGAATGTAATAACTTCGTACCACGATTTAAAAGGAATGACAAAATCAGCCCCATTACATACGTCCCTCTTGCACTCTACAATTATAACATCTCCAAGTAAAGAACGTCCACTATATATATCCTCCAACTCGATGAAGAAAAGATCGACCCATAATCATTCTAGCCACCCTATTGTCCTTAGCATTCTCCTTTACATCTTCAACTTCCTTGCTTACTTACCTCCTTTGGTTTTTCACCCTATAGGGTGAATTGACCTTTTTTAGCACCACTACATCCTCCTCCTTGTCTCCCCCTTTATTGATGCATTCATCAATAATATTTGTTTCTATTTATTTAGTAAAAACTAGATGTCTGAATAAAAAAATTAACATTTTATAAAAAATAAATATTTATTTTTCAAATAATGATATTATCATAATATTCCATGCTAAAAGATTTATTGATTAACTTTTTTAAAATCATTGAATATAAATAATAAAAATAATAAAATACTTTTACTTTATTTCAATATAAGAAAATTAGAATTTAAACCTATTTTGTATACAAAGAAAAGATAAAAATATTATAAAATGAATATTACTTCCGAAATCTTACCTTACCAAACTTAAGGAAGAAGCAGTGTGGTGATTTCTACTTATATTATCAAAACTTAGCATTATTGAGGAGATAAAGATTATCGGCTTAAAGATAATCTTTAAAATTCAAACAAACTAACATCATTCTGAAATCTTAAATATAAGACAGCTTGAACCAAAAACATGCTTATAATTATCTTAACAGGTTATCTACAGACATCGTCGGATATGTATCCCCCACCAGTAGTACCATTATCAAAATAGCTACAACTTTCTGATGCGTTTTCAGCATGAAGGTTGTTACACATCATTTTGGAATATGCTTTATTTAAGGCTCCAATGCATGCTCTAGCATAGCCTCTACTTCACCCATTTCCAACACAACTGTAATCAAACTGAATCTATCGTTCTTTTTAGATATGGATCGATGATATCATAAACGGTACCATTTTTAATACATTCAAAGATCACATAAATTCCTAGACTTCGAATTAGAAGTTCCCTAAATTTGGATTGTTTTCTACCAAAAAAGTAGTGTTGGTGTTTTGGCAAGGCTTAGCAAGCTGAGTGGAAAGCTTGTGCAACAAGCCTCGTTACATGGTGAAGAAACTAAAGCATAAATTTGCTAAGAAAACAATAACAGAAACGAGAAACAAGAAAGATGGAGCATAAATGAATGAAATCTGATATTTTTCATTAACCACAACTTTGGCATACTACCATTACATATATCAGACATTTGCAAAGCAAATCAAAGCAAGTTTTCACCTAATACTTGCCTAATACCACTAGTTACATGGAAACTTGATAAAATAACTTGTACACATAAACAAAGCTGATTTATCAGCTCAATCACCACCTAATTACATCAAATTCTATACCAACTAAGTTCAAATCAAACTAAGTTACAAAATATGAACTTGGAGTAACAAAACAAGTTGAACTTGGACAACATCAGTATGCTTCAGCTACTGTAAGCTTGGCTCGACTGCATGAGCTGCATGGAAAGCCATCTTCTTACACTCCTCCTTGGTCTCCATACTGCAGACTCCTAATTCTTTCCTTAGTTTAATGAACCTTGTTACATTTAGGGCCTTTGTGAAAATATCAGCAATCTGTTTCTCAGAATTACAATGAATCAGCTCCACCTCTCAAGCTTGTTCCATCTCCCTTACTACATGTAGCTTGATGCTAAAGTGCTTGGTTCTACCATGGATGACAGGGTTCTTTGCAATTGCAATAGCATACTTGTTCTCACAAAGGATCTCTGTTGTTGCCCCTTGATGTTGGTTCAAATCAGCTAGGATTTTTCTTAGCCAAATGGCCTGATTAACAGCATTTACAGTTGCAACATACTCAGCTTCTGTTGTTGATTGAGCTACTATTGATTGCTTCTTTGAGCACCAGCAAAACATTGCTGAACCAAGTGTAAATGCATAACCAGAAGTACTCTTCATGTTATCCTTTGAACCAGCCCAGTCACTATCAGTGTAGCCTATCAGCTTTAGGTTTTCAGCTTTGCTAAGCTGTAATCCATAGCTCAAGGTGCCTTTGATGTACCTGAGCACTCTTTTTGTTGCTTGAAGATGCTGCTTGTTGTAGCAATGCATGAACCTCGATAGTATACTCATAACAAACATGATATCTGGTCTGGTTGCTATTAAATACAATAAGCATCCAACTAGACTTCTATAGGCAGCTTCATCTACTCGTTCATGGTCCTCTTGGCTTGACAGCTCATTCCAACAGCCATAGGAGTGCTTGTTGGCTTGCATTTCTCCATAGAGAATTTGCTTAAGATTTTTGCAGCGAAAGTCTTCTGTCCTAAGAAGATTCCACTTTGAGTCTGCAATACTTCCATTCCAAGAAAATATGTCATCTGCCCCAAGTCAGACATTTCAAACATACTCTTTATTTTGGCCTTAAAATTAGTCAATATGATCTGATCTCCTCCTATCACCAAGAGGTCTTTAAAATAAAGGAACACAATAAGCTGTGTTTTAGCTTGTTCCTTCTTGACATATAGTGTTGGCTCACTGATGCTTCTCTCAAACCCCAAGCTAACCAGATAGCTATCAATCATAGCATACCAGGCTCTAGAAGCTTATTTTAGGCCATACAAGGCCTTTTTAAGCATGTACACCATGTGTTCTTTTCCTGGCACAACAAAACCTTGAGGCTGTTCAATGTAGATTTGTTCTTTAAGGAGCCCATTGAGGAATGCAGATTTCACATCCAGTTGATGAATCATCCACTCCCTTTGTGCATCCAAAGCAAGTAACAATCTGATTGTGTCTAGCCTGGCTACTGGTGCAAAAGTCTCTATGTAATCCAGACTATATCTTTGACTGAACCCCTTGACAACAAGCCTAGCTTTTAGCTTGTTTAAACTACCATCTGCATTTTGTTTGGCTCGATAGACCCATTTAACACCAATGGTCTTTTTGTTGGTAGGCCTTTCTTGTAGCTCCCATGTCTGGTTCTTTTTAATCATCTTGATTTCATCAACCATGGCTTGCTTCCACCCTGCATGTGCTTCAGCCTCTTCAAAATTGGTTAGCTTTATTATGGCTACATGTGATCTTTCATAGATCTCTGCCAGAGGTCTGGTACCTCTATTGGGACATCATTAATGTCCATTTCTGGATCAACATGATCAACTTCAGGCTGATCTACCATCAACTCCTCAGAAGAAGCCTCTGGTTCATTTTTATCCTAATTCTAACATGCTCTTTCATTGAAGATCACATCTCTGCTCACTTGAATCTTGTTTGTTAAAGGATCTAAGATCCTATAGCCCTTTTTTAATTGAGATGTAGCCTACTAGAACACCAGGTTGGGCCCTTTTTGACAGCTTATCCCTTTTCACAGATGGCACATGAGCATAGCATAAGCAGCCAAAGATCTTCAGATGAGCCAAAGATTGCTTGAACCCGAACTAGGCTTCAAAAGGTGTCTTGTGAGCAAGTGCCTTGGTTGAAAGCCTATTCTGAATGTAGACATCAGTGCTAACTGCTTCAGCCCATATGGTTTTGGGCAAATTCTTCTCAAACATGAGGCACCTGGCCATATCCATCAAACTTCTATTCTTTCTTTCACTCACACCATTCTGTTGAGGTGTATAAATGTTGGTAAGCTGATGTTTGATACCAGTTTCATTGTAAAAGGCTTGAAATTGAGCTGAGGTGTACTCAGTTCCATTGTCTAACCTTAGTATCTTAAGCTTGCAGCCTGTTTTAGTTTCTATAGTAGCCTTGAACTTCCAAAACACTGAAGCCACTTTTGATTTTTTTCTTTAAGAAATAAATCCAGCAAAATCTTGAATAATAATTAATGAAAAAAATGAAATACATGTTACCATTGAGTGATTCAGTCTTTATGGGACCACAGACATCTGTATGAACCAACTGAAGCTTTTCTGAAGCTTTCCAGGCTTGATTTGAGGGAAATGGCAGTCTTACTTATTTTCCCAACTGGCATACATCACAAACATCATCATCCTTCACCGAGTTGGTGAAGTTTTCAACGAAATTTTTACTGACCATCTGAGCCATCGATCTGAAGTTGGCATGTCCAAGCCTTTGGTGCCAAAGCTTGAAATCTTCAGTAGAGGCTATGCAGGCTGAGTGTGAGTTACTTGGCCAGTTAACTTCAAAGCATTTATCAGTCATGGTGACTGAAATAAAGCTTGATCCATTTGGATCAGCAATTTGGCACTCCTTGCCTTTGAACACAACTGAATAAGCTTTCTCAAGCAATTGAGCAATGCTGAGAAGGTTCCTATCGATTTCAGGTACCAAAAGCACATTTGAAATGATCTTGTCACCTGTGGGAGTGCTTATCAACATATCCCTTTTCCTTCAGCCTTGATAAACTGCCCATTTCCAACTTTCACCTTGGTTTTGTAGCTTGTGTCCAAGGTTATGAAAATGGTTGCATCTGGTGACATGTGATTAATGCAGCCAATGTCCAATAGTCATCCTTTTGAGCCCTTCTTCTGACCAGCTGGGTATGACACAAAGAAAGACACGCTCCTCATGGTCATCTTTGCCTTGACTACTTGAGCTTCAACATTTTCTCATTGTGCTTGATTACGCTTAGATCCGCTTTTGTTCTTGCAGACCCTTTCAACATGCCCTTTTTTTCTTGTAATGTTGA
Source organism: Gossypium rotundifolium (assembly GCA_025506655.1). Taxonomy (NCBI): domain Eukaryota; kingdom Viridiplantae; phylum Streptophyta; class Magnoliopsida; order Malvales; family Malvaceae; genus Gossypium; species Gossypium rotundifolium. The sequence continues at coordinate 152,991,361 of CP106732.1, read as the reverse complement.
CATGTTGCATCTGGTCTAAACCGGCATCTATCTTCTGGATGACCTGGTCTTTTACAGTGCCTGCAGAGTTGATCTCCCCTTCTAGCAGTATCAGGCTTAGGTATGTTTTTCTAGTTCTTTTTGCCTTTATAGGCATTGGTGCTCGAGGCAGCATCAGCCTTGGCTTGAAAAACACCTTCTTGATGCTCCTCCATCCTACTGGCTCTCCATTGCTTATGAGCATAAAGGTAATTGATGAGCTCAGTTAAGGAGATGCTTGCAAGGTCTCTCAAATCCTCAAGGGATGAGATTTTTGCTTCATATCTTTCAGACAATGTTAAGAGCACCTTCTCCACGATTTTTGCCTCAATGAATTGTTCTCCTAGCAACCTTATGCTGTTGACCACAACCATGATTCTATCTGAGTACTGCTTCACTTTCTCTTCTTCTTTCATCTTTAGATTTTCAAAATCTCTTCTCAAATTCAGTAATTGTTGCTGCCTTGGAACTCCTCCTTGAGCTTGTCCCAGGCTTATGTTGGAGTCTCACAAGCCATAATTCTGGTGAAGATAACATCGGACACACAGTTCTGAATACAAGACATGGCTTTATGCCTCTTAGTCCTCTCATCTGCGTGCTGCCTGATTTGAGCCACTGTGGGATTGACTCTGGGTGGAGCTGGCTCAGCATCAGTGTTTACAACTTCCCAGAGATCAAAGGCCTGCATGTAAGTCTTCATCTTAACCACCCATATGTGGAACCCTTCACCATTAAAGACTGGTGGTGCTACTGGAGAAAATCCTGAAGAAGCCATTCAAGTTGAAGTTTAACTGCAACAGGTCCTCTAAGACAATAGCTCTAGATACCAATTGTTAGTGTTTTGGCTAGGCTTAGCAAGCTGAGTGGAAAGCTTGTGCAACAAGCCTCGTTACTTGTTGAAGAAACTAAAGCAGAAATTTGCTAAGAAAACAAGAACAGAAATGAGAAACAAGAAAGATGGAGCATAAATGAATGAAATCTGATATTTTTCATTAACCACAACTTTGGCATACTGCCATTACATATATCAGACATTTGCAAAGCAAATCAAAGCAAGTTTTCACCTAATACTTACCTAATACCACTAGTTACATGGAAACTTAATAAAATAGCTTGTACACATAAACAAAGCTGATTTATCAGCTCAATCACCACCTAATTACATCAAATTCTATACCAACTAAGTTCAAATCAAACTAAGTTATAAAATGTGAACTTGGAGTAACAAAACAAGTTGAACTTGGACAACATCAATATGCTTCAACTGCTGCAAGCTTGGCTCGACTGCATGTAGTGCTCCTTGCTGCATGAGCTGCACGGAAGGCCATCTTCTAACAAGTAGACATCAGATTTTCATGTCATAGGCCAGCCATAAAATTCAGCAGGATCAGTGTAGATTCCAGCTTTTGTATAATCAACGATCCCTTTCTCGATTTTATCAAATCATTCGACATGCTGAGTGGACCTATCATGGAATACCCGAACTCGGATAGCTTAGAAGCATATCCATAGTCCAAAAGGATGTTTGTGCTGTTAAGTGTAGGTGCAAGAGAATCATTTTATTTTGCTCATCACAAAATCCAATGCAGGTGATGAGATTTTGGGTGGCGCAGCTGGCAAAGGAACTGCACTTCAGTTCGGAACTGTCAATCACCTCCGCCCATTAATATAAACTCTTCAGGGCAGTAGTAGAAACATCAGACAGCTACAAGCAGGGTTCCATCATCGATGAGTACTCTGTAAATTGGTTCCCCATAAGTTTCATAACCAATGATCATGTCTTGATGGAAGTTGGTGGTGGCGGCTTTGATCTAGATAGTGAAAATTGACGGCATAGGTGTTCTGGCAGCAACGAATGCTGTTTCTGGGAGGATTTTATTTTGTTCCCAACAAATTCAGATTTGATCTTGGCCACTGTTTCATTTATTGTTTGCAAAATAATTTTGGGATAAAAAAAGTTTTATATAACAGGCTGATATATCAGGAAAACAACTTAAATTATATCTTCAGTTACTACACTATATAAGTCATGAAATTTGTGATCAAAGGAAACAGTTAAGAGGGTACATGATAATGATACTTCCTCACACATAAACTCACCTTGTGGATTTGTACTCTCCAATTCGGACTTTGCTTGCTTCTGCAACTCTAATGCTAGCTCCAATGTCACATACACCTCACCCATGGTAGGCCTTTTGTTTTCTTCAAACTGGACACAACTATAAGCAATCTCCAAGAATTTCTTCAAACACTGTGAAGCTATCTTTCCCTTGAGATATGGATCGATTATACTGTAAATTGTTCCATTCTCGATGCATTTACATGCCCAACGATATAGAAATCGTTGATCCATCTCCAGTTCTGCATCAAATATGCGTCTACAACATAGAACTTCAAATAAAACTACCCCAAATGAAAAAACATCAGTTTTATGTGATACCCTGCCAGTGATTGCTACCTCCGGAGCAATGAATGCAGAAGTACAAGCTATACCTGATTCTATTTCAATGGAAATCGGATCCCTTGACATGCTATGAGGCCCCCTCTTGCAGAAACTGAAATTGCAAAGTTTTGAAGTCCATTGGTCGTCCAAAAGGATGTTCTTGCTACTGACATCCCGGTGGATTAGCACAAACTTCGCTCCCGTATGAAGGTAATGTAAAGCTCGAGCTACGCTGATGCATATCTCCAGCCTTCGCTTCCATGGGATTGGATCGTGATTTTCAGCATGGAGATTATCATAGAGGCTCCCATTGTTTGCGTATTCATACACATGGATCATCTCTTCTTTCTCGTCGCAGTAACCGAGGAGAGATATGATGTTGGGGTGGTGTAACTGGCTGAGAAACTTCACACCATATCTCAATTCCAGGAGCGGTAAATGTGAATCAGAGGTTGGCCTCAAGCGTTTGATAGCATAGAATCCATCATTGATCTTCCCTCCAAATATAAATCCTGTATCACCTTCAGCTATAATCAAGTTCTTATGGAAGTTGTTGGTAGCAGCTTTGATGCCGGCTAGTGAAAATCGACAACATAATTCCTCTGGAAGTGCTAAACGCCTTGTATTAAGAGCATTGGATTTTGTTGGTCTTAGTTTGGATTTGATCTCCTTCAAAACTTCAGAGAAAGATGGAAGAGTGTGTGAACAAAAACCCATTGGCTTGATTTTTGTTTGTTTAACTGGAAACTTTAGAAAAACAGGAGGGAAATGACAGGCTCTTCTCTGAATTTTCAGTATTCGTTGCAATGTTCGTTTTCAGAGACTGAGATCAAACCCAATCCCAGTTACTGTCGGTGAATGATGTAATGAATAAATAAGTCATAAAATGCAGCTCACAACTACCAGTTTTAATTTCCATGGACATTCGACTTTTCTGACTAATTTTTTATTTTAATTTATTTTTTCTTGCCCACTAGCATTTTATTGAGAAAAGCAAAGCGACGACTTTGACTTGCTTCATGCCGTTGGATATCAATTATTGGTTTCTTAAGTCTCTTTTTCTTTTCTTATTATTCTTCTGCAAAATGATTTTCAGATAACATAACTGGATTCAGTTAAGCAGTCGTTTGTTTTCATTCAACTTCAGTTCAGCTTGACTGGACATAAGCTTTGCCTCTGTTTTAGTTGCAAAACCAAAGTAGCCATGGCTGAATCTGTGGTGTCTTTTCTTGTGGAAAGGCTCGGAGATCTATTAATTGAGGAGGCCGCACAGTTATTGGGGGTTAACAAAAAAGTCAAGCAGTTGCAAATCGAACTAAAGCGGATGCAGTGCTTCCTCAAAGATGCAGACAAAAGACTAGATGAAGAAGAAAGTGTTAAAAACTGGGTTTCAGAGATAAGGGAGGCTGCTTATGATGTTGAAGATGTGATTGACAATTATATTGTTAAATTTGCATCCAAAAAAGGTGGGATAATCAGAAACTCGATTATCCACAGAAAGGAACTTCAGAATCTTGCATCGGAGATTGATAAAATCAAATCTAGAATCACTGACCTGACCAGAAGTTTGCAGACCTATGGAATAACGGCAAGAAAAGAAGGCGAAGGGTCAAGAATTTTATCAGAGAGTCAAAGGCAGCTGAGATGGTCTTATTCCCATATTGTGGAAGAGCATATTGTTGGGTTTGAAGAAAACATAAAGGAACTGATGGTGAAGTTAATTCATGAAGAAGAACGTTGCCGTCTTGTGTCTATCTGTGGGATGGGAGGTCTTGGGAAGACCACCCTAGCAAAGACCTTATACCATCATGCAGATATTAGGAGACACTTTGAAGCGTTTGCTTGGGCTTATATTTCTCAACAATGCAGACCAAGAGATGTTTGGGAAGGAATTCTGCTGAAATTGATTACCCCATCAAAGGAGGAGAAGGAAGAAATTTTGAGAATGAGGGATGAGGAATTAGCAAAGAAGCTTTACAAAGTTCAGCAAGAGAAGAAATGTTTGATTGTGATTGATGATATTTGGACCAGTGAGGCGTGGGAGATTTTATTCCCTGCTTTCCCTGATGAAACAACTGTTGGTAGCAAAATATTGCTCACAACCCGCAATAGGAAAGTAGCTTTGGATGCTGATCAGAATGGATTCCTTCATGAACCAGAGTGTTTAAATGAAGAACAGAGTTGGGAGCTATTCCAATTGAAAGCATTTCCAAGGAAAGACAAATCAGGTAGTTAATTATTCCATTATTCATACTCCTAGACATCTTGATTGCCAAAGTCTTTTGACTCCATTAGCCATAATTCTGCATGTTGCTATCTGCTTAGCCCTATATTACCTGACTTGGGGGCACGTGCGATACTATTACATTGTTGAGGTTTTTTTATATATCTAGAGAGAATCTTATACTCATACCCATGTTGGAATGTGTTTCAGACAAAGTAGTTGGACACGAGTACTTCAGGAAAAATAGAGTCCAGCTAACATAAGTTTAGCCTATATCTTACTCTTATTTAATCTAAAGACAATGTTTGGAAAATAGAATTGTGCAGTATAGGATAATTGAATTTGGGTAAAGGGAGAAAATAGTACATGATTACTACTTATACTATTGTTTTCACAAATTTTGACTAAACTATTTCCAAAAGCAAGGCTTTCTGGACAGCTTAACTAAAGTTAGCATGGTTCACTTGGAGTTGCTCAAACAGATCATAATTGAAGCAAAGCACATTGAATAGGTTCATATTAAGCTATAGCCTTCTTATGATTCATATTCCAACTCAAGCATTTGACAGGAGCAATGTCATTCATGCATGACTAGACTATATATGAAATAACCAAAATCAAGAGGCAAAATCAAAACTAACGTGATTAAAGTAACCACCTAGAAGAACTTGGTAATAGAAGTTGAAGGCACCTGGTGAAGTCGTTAACAACTTTTAAGAATAAAAAGTTATACCTTGCTACCTGCCCCAAAATTTAGATACATTTTACCTTTAGCAGTACTATAATTGGTCATGCTTGATGTGCATATATTTTAATATCCTTTGAGCATTCGTTTCTATTCCAACATTTCTCTAATAATGCTTTTTTCTACACCTTCCTTTTTTGTCTCACTAATTTTCTTAGATATATAATTTGTTAAAATATATGAAGTAACAGAGCATGCACATAAGCTTCCCTAATTGTTACTTCTTCACAAAGCATGATAACAAGTAGAATAGATAATCTTTTTTATTCTTTTGAAGAACAGAAGAGTAAGAAGAATTGGATTTAGGATATCCATCCTAATGATAAGTCCACCCTAAACAACCAGTCAAAGCCCAAAATGAGTGATTGATTATTAGGGAAGGAACCTGGTTATATATCTATGGTTCATTTAGGAAACATAGGATTTTCTAATTTTCATTTTGATTTGTGTTTTCCAGGCTTTGTAGTTGAAAAAGATATGGAGAATTTAGGGAGGGAAATGGTGGGAAGTTGTGCAGGTCTACCGCTGGCAATCATTGTGCTTGGTGGACTTTTGGCAACGAAAGAAACAGTGAATGAGTGGGATAAGGTGCACAGAAATATCAAGTTACACTTGGCAAGATCAAAAGAGAGTGGACGACAAGCTAAACTATCTGAGGTATTGGCTTTAAGTTACCATGAATTACCTTACCAACTGAAACCATGCTTCTTACATTTGAGCCAGTTTCCAGAAGATTTTGAAATACCAACCAAGAAATTAGTTCGGCAATGGGTTGCAGAAGGCTTTATATCCTCACAGGATGAAACAGAAGTAGATGAAAGGCATGAAACCGTGGAGGAAGTTGCACAAGGCTACTTACATGACATGATAAATAGGTCGATGGTTCAAGTGGGAGTGAAGGGTTCAACAGGAACCATCAAAACTTGTCGCCTGCATGACCTTATGCGTGATTTATGCTTGTCAAAGGCCAAACAAGAAAATTTTATGCATATTATTGGTTCTCTCCCATCTTCTACGTATTCTAGACCAACACCTGTAAGCAAGATCCGTAGATGTGCTATTCATTTGGATCAAAACAACCAAGATCCTGGTTTGCCAGAATACCAGAAAAATCCTAACCTTAGGTCCTTATTCTTTTTCCGTCCAAAAAAACATAGAATACATAATGAGCGCCTTTTGAAATCTGTGTTTGACAAATTCAAATTGCTTAAAGTGTTGGATCTTGAAGGAATTAAAGGACTTGAGGAGAAATTACCTGAAGATATAGGATTTCTTGTTCAGATGAGATTTTTAAGTCTGAAGAAAACACGTATAAGAGAATTGCCGACATCTTTGGTCAATCTGGTTGGCTTGCAGACTCTGAACTTGCAAACACTTGATAAAGTGTCATGGGAATCAACTGTACAAGTGCCTAATATTTTATGGAAGATGGCGCAGTTGAGACATCTATATCTTCCTAAGTGGTGCGGGGATGTTACAGATAATTTACAGTTGGCCTGTCTGAGCAATTTGCAGACTCTTGTAAATTTTCCTGCTAATAAATGTAATGTTAGGGATCTTCTCCTATTAACCAACCTCCGAAAACTTGTTCTAAATGACCCTAGACACTTTGAATCATTTGTCCAAATCTTTGAACCTCCAAATAAGATATTGCTATACCTGACGTCCCTGTCCTTAAAAACTGACCTCCTTTCATTTCCGGATACGGTAGTTGATTTAAGGAAACTACTATTAGGCTGTCCACGTCTTTGCAAGCTGCATGTAGAAGGAAGAATAAAGAACTTACCCCGAGATAATGAATTCCCTTCATCTCTCACCAAGTTAACTTTATGGGGATCTAGACTTGTTGAAGATCCAATGGAAGCGCTTGGGAAGCTGCCTCACTTAAAGTACTTAAGTGGATGGGAATTATTCATGGGAAAGAAAATGACTTGCTCTAGGAACAGTTTCCCCCAACTAAAAACGTTACTTCTTCGTGGGTTGTCCAATTTTGAGGAGTGGAAGATTGAAGAAGGAGCTATGCCTACTCTTAGTCGTTTGGGTATTTCTGATTGCTACAAGCTGAAGATGGTTCCAGATGGAATGAGGTTTGTCACTACCCTCCGGGAAGTAGAGATTAGGTGGATGTCAAGAGCATTCAAAAGTAGTATTGAGGAAGATGGGGAAGATTTCTACAAAGTCCAACATGTGCCTTCCATTGTATTTTTGAACTGAGACAAAATTATGGTGAGTGACTCTATACTATTGATGTTAATTTGTTCAATTGTTATAATGTTGATTTAATTTGCATATTGGCTATTAAAGTCATACTCAAGACCTTCTCTAACTGCATTGTTCTAGCTTTATTCCAGGCTTGGTGGCATATTTTTACCAGTTGCCTTACAAATAAATTTTTTAAGTCAAACTCCAGACAATATAAAACTTCTAACAGTGAGTGCTTTGTGAAAGAAACCAAACAACTGTTGCCTTACTAGTTGCCTTTTCTAACAACAAGAGTTTTTTTACAAGTTAGTCACATTATTGCCTTTGTGCTAGAGATCTATAAATAGCTAATTATTAGATATAAAACTTTTATAAGTGAGTGCTTTGTCAAAGAAACCAAACAACTTAATTATGGATCCACATAGAGTAACAATTATGTATTTCATCTGCAGCAAGCTTCTACCACTGTTAAACATTGGCAAGCATCTCTGTATCTGGCTATTTAATCTTCAATTATATAATTTAAATGGTTCAAAATATAAAGTTTTCAGCTACATCTTATTAGTCAAAAAATCTGCGGTCCATTGTTTAATCTAGGCTGAAAATTCTGTGTGTTCAAGTGTTCAGGACTGCATGGAAGACTGTTATATAGACACTGATGCTTTGAAAAGTGAAAGGAGAAAGATGACTCAGAGTTCTATGGGTGTTTCTTTGCAAGATTTGTCATTTAAGATTATCTAGTTCTCTTGCTTATATTGTTAAGACTTCTCTTGATTTAAATGATTGTTGGTGTTGCCTCAACTATTGGATAAGGTGCATATTTGTCATAGTTACTAGGTTGATACAGCAACTAAATATCATGTATTACTATTAAGCACATACTAATGCAATTTATCAGATTCCTAAGATAGCTGGATAGAGAATTGAAAGCGTTTAATCCTGCATCACAATTAAGAGCTAACCTCGTCAAAACAATATGCTTCTATCACCTGGTTTAGTCCCTTAAATTTTTTTAAAATTTTTAAATTAGTAAAGGTAAAATTGTATTTTAGCCCTCCTAAAATTATAAAAATTGATTTAATCCTTTATAAATTATAAAAATATAAACTATAAAAAATTAAAATTTCATCCGACCCTCCCTTAAAAAAATTGTTCTGGGGCGAGAGAGTGGACTTTGAGCTGCTGCTGACTGCAGCGGCCTAATAAAGACATCAAGTAAGTTTGTAATCTAAGATTTGAATTAAGCAAAGCAAGAACTGAAATACAACCAAAAACTTTCACAACTCAACATACAACCAAACTCATCTAGGATGAATAGAACCCAGCGCTCCTTTTTTACTATAACGAGACAGCTCCAAAAGAATATTAATCCTATTCAAACAAATTATCGAACATCTACCCTGCAAGAGGATAAAATGGAAATTCTTATCAACCTGAATATCAAACGTTCCCCTCATAACCAAGAAACCAACAAATGTTTAAGCAAAGCCATTACATTTTTACCACCTCAACGGTTATTAACCTAGCATGTCTACTATATCCATAGTTCCCAAATATTACCTACCGTTTCCTAACCTAAGATAATACTGTAGTAGACAAATCTATTGCTAATCTTAATCGATAACTATATATATATGTTAATGGGTAAGATCTATAATTTTTAGGTAAACTACATACAAGGTCACTGTAGCGAATTGAGGCGATTATTGAAAATTTAAAAACAAAATTTTAATTTTATTTAAAAAAAAAGTCGCCACCGATCTTTTTTTCTAGATATGATCGAACACCTAATAAATCTTCTCTTTTTTTTTAAAGAAAAATTATTTTTGGAATTTTCTTTAAAAAATGGCCGAGTTCGGGTCTACGTCAAAATTTCAGAGAAAAATAAGGTTCGAGAGTCGGTTACGCGCGAGGAAGGTATTAGCACTCTCGCGACGCCCAAAATTGGTATCTCGTTAAATGCGTGTTGTCTTAATTTTTAAAAATACGAGTTCATTTTAATATTTAATCGTGATTTGATTGAAACACCAATTTTTTTTGAAAACACGAAATTTTTGAAAACACGAATTTTTTTTGAAAACGAGAAATTTTTGAAACTCTAGAATTTTGAAAATACGAAAATTTTTGAAAACACGAAATTTGAAAACACGAAGTTTTTAAAATACGATAATTTTTGAAGACACGAGAATTTTTGAAAACACGAAAATTTTGAAACTCGAGAAATTTTCAAAACCTGAGAATTTTTAAAAATACGAAATTTTTTTTAAAACGAGAATTTTTTGAAACCCGAAAATTTTTTAAAACACGAAAATTTTGAAACACTAGAATTTTTGAAAACACAAAAAAAAATTTTAAATTTCGAGAAACCTTTTTTTTTAGATTTTTTTATTTTTAAAAGGGCGTATCGTATTTAACACGAATCGGTGATATTCACCCAACATAGCGATGAAATCAACGACTAGTGTTAAACCGATTCTTTTTATTTAATAAAATTATTAAAATTAAAAGTAAAATAAAATACAATTAAAAATAAAATGTTAAAATATTAATAATATTAAAACGAGATGTAATTAAGAATACACGAATTAAATTTAAAGTGAGAAAAAAAATTACCGAAAAGCCCAAAATATGGGCCTAATCGAACGGGTTATGTGACTCGGTCTTTTTCCTTTCTCTTCTTTCTCTTTTTCCCTTTTTCCTTTTTTTTTTTTGATTGGGCTGCTCCTTTTTCTTTTCTTTTCTCTTTGGGCTTAAGGAATTGGGCTGTTTTATTTTTTTTCTTCTTTGAGCTGTTGTATTGGGCATTCCTTTTTCCTTTTCTTTTCTTTTTGTTTTGTTTCTTTATTGGGCCATTGGGACTTGGGCCTGCTGGTGTGAGTCGCTTGGTTGGTCGGGTCGGTCGGGGTCGACCCGACTACTTTAATTTTTTTTTTTTTTTTTCTTTTTTTTTTCTTTCTTCTTCTTCTTCTTCTTCTTCTTCATGCATCGTCGACGCCTTCGCCGCTTCCTCGCCGGGGGTGCGACGCCTTCTCCTTCTCCCTCTTTTCTTCTTCTTCCTTCTTCGTTCCTCTCTTCTTTCCTCTCTTCTTTCTCTCTCTTTTTTTTTTTTTTCCATTTTTTCTCTTTTTCGTGGGTGTTGTTTGATGTTCTTTTTTTGTTGAATGTTGGGGGTTTGATTTTTGGGGAAAAATCCCTTTATAGTGTTGTTCTTGCGGTGTTAGGTGGCTAGGGAAGGAGGCCATCCTTAGGCTTGTTGAAAATCGGGGGTGGGTGCGTGAAATCATGGGATTTTGGAGATTTTCGATGGAAGGACTGAACTATAAATGCAGTAAAACTATTAGGGGTCAAAGTGTAATTTTGAGAAAGATAAGGGGGTCAAAATATAATTTTGAAAAGTTTTAGGGCCAAAATGTAATTTCAAGAAAGTTTAGGGGTCAAAATACAAAATTAATTTTTTAAATTTTTTTTAAAAAAATTGAAAAATAAATTCATAATTAAGCCGGGCAAAATTTAGTGCTTCTGATTGTTCTTTTTGCTCATCATTTGTGAAACATGGATAGAGCAAAGACTTAAAAGCACTAAATTTTGTTTGATCGTCCAATCCTTATTCTTTATTGAAAAATAGAAATCGAAAATAGCTTGGCATGTGACCCGAAGCTTAACTCACCTCTCGGATTATGAGTTGATCTTTGAAAAACCAGAAATTGAAAATACCTCGTGTGACACGAGGCTCAACTCACCTCTCATAATATGAGTTGATTTTTTGAAAAATGAAATTGAAAATACCTCAACGTGTGACCCAAGGCTCAACTCACCTCTCGCAATATGAGTTGATTTTTGAAAATTAGAATTGAAAAATACCTCGGTGTGTGACCCGAGGCTCAACTCACCTCTCGCATTATGAGTTGATTTTTGAAAAAGAATTGAAAAATACTTGATTGTGTGACTGAGGCTCAACTCACCTCTCGCATTATGAGTTGATTTTTGAAAAACTGAAATTGAAAATACCTCAGCGTGTGACCTGAGGCTCAACTCACCTCTCCCAATATGAGTTGATTTTTGAAAATTGAAATTGAAAAATACCTCGGTGTGTGACCTGAGGCTCAACTCACCTCTCGCATTATGAGTTGATTTTTGAAAAACTGAAATTGAAAATACCTAAGCGTGTGACCTGAGGCTCAACTCACCTCTCGCAATATGAGTTGATTTTTGAAAAACTAAATTGAAAAATACCTCGGCGTGTGACCGAGGCTCAACTCACCTCTCGCATTATGAGTTGATTTTTGAAAAGGAAATTTGAAAATACCTCGGCATGTGACCCGAGGCTCAACTCACCTCTCGCATTATGAGTTGATTTTTTTGAAAAAGAAATTAAAAAAGTACCCCAGCGTCGTGTGACCCGAGGCTCAACTCACCTCTCGTAATATGAGTTGATTTTTTTGAAAAATAGAAATGAAATAATTTTTTAAAAAATATCGAATTTCAAAACATATCATCCGGTGGAACTCGGATGTCTTATTTTTCCTTGATTCAAGACAACTATCATCAAAACCTCTTGCTCTACTGGAGTACCTGTATATGTCATGCGTGATGTTATCATGATATGCACGTGTTTGTCTCAAATGCTTTCATGCCTACATGATTATGCCATGCGCCTTGGGCTTGTTTGTCATATATCCCTTTTCGTTACGATTTTCGTGATGGCCTGCACTCATTGCTTCGAATCTTGACTTTCCTTTCAGGTTTGTACCCGTCCTCAAGCTTTACAAGTAATCTGCGTTTCTCGTATATCACCCTTTTTCCCCCTGTTGAACTTTGTCCTTGCTTTGAGGCTCTTGTACTTACCAAATTCTCATCTGAGTAATGCTCAACATTCTTTTTGTTTAGAATATGTCATTTCACTATTTATCATTTAAATGAACCAAACATGAGATGCATGAAAATGTCACAGTAGGTAGGAAAGAAGCACCTCACATTCATATTTATTTCAAAAGCTACAAGTAAAGAAAATTGACAAGGAATAGTTCAATAAAGAAAACATTATAAAGAAAGGAAAGCATATTCAATTGTCATAAATGCTCTAGATATTCAACGCATGAACTTCTCCACGTTTCTTCATCCTAAATCTTTTCGAGCATGGTTTCTTGTGTAGAAGATTTCGAGCTTCCGAGAATGCTTCAAATATTGTAATCTCGCCACATGACTCCCTGTTCAAATCGCCTTGCTCCTTATGTCCAAACCCCCTTCATTAAGACGCCCTTTCAGGTTTTCATCCTAATTATTTTTGTTTATCAAGAAGCCCTTTTCGGTTTTCATCTTGATCTCATTTTTTTCTTTTTCTTCTTCTCTCTTTTTTTTTTTATTTTTTTATCAAGACGCCCTTTCAGGATTTCATCTTGATCTCTTTTTTTATAATTTTTTTTAAGATTCCCTTTTCAGGTTTTCATCTTGATCTCTTTTTTTCTTTTTTCTTTTTACTTTTTTTTAGGCATAATATTTATTCACAGCATCTGAGTTCACTGGATTTGATACCTTCTTCCCATCCATCTCAGTGAGAATCAAAGCTCCACCCGAGAAGGCCTTTTTTACGACATATGGGCCTTCCCAATTTGGTTCCCATTTCCCTCGAAAGTCTTTTTGTATTGGGAGAATCTTTCTCCGTACGAGTTCTCCCTCGTGAAATTCTCTTGGTCGCACCTTCTTGTCATGGGCCGTGATCATTCTCTTCTGGTACTTCTGTCCATGATAGATTGCCTTCAAGCATTTTTCTTCGATACCCATTCTGATTCTTCTAGTTTCGACTCCATTAAGACTCGTAGAGAGGGGATCTCAACTTCAATGGGCAGCACAGCTTCCATTCCATAGACCAGAGGGAAAGGAGTTGCTCCCGTAGATGTCCGCACAGATGTGCGATATGCATACAAAGCGAATGGTAGCTTCTCATGCCAGTCTTTATATGTCTCGGTCATTTTCCCAATAATTGTCCTGAAAAGGGCCTATGCATTTTAAGTTTAATTGTACGAAATGACATGTCTTATGTGTTATGAATGAATTTTGAATATTTTTGGAAACCTGGGAATGTATAGAAATGCTACGTTAAAAGAGGAAAGTTAACATTTTGGAAACCTAAGTAAAAGAGGAAAGTGAACATTTTGGAAACCTAAGTTAAAGAGGAAAGTGAACATTTTGGAAACCTAAGTAAAAGAGGAAAGTGAACATTTTGGAAACGTAAGTTAAAAGAGGAAAGTGAAACAAGGTGGCCTTAAGAAAATTAATAGGAAGGATTTGACACACAAACAAGCTTGGAAAAGTGGCCTGAAGATGCCACTTAGGGCCTCTGGAAATGGCGCCACATGCAAAGGTGTTGGGCCTGAGTTCGAGTCACATGGGAAGCAAATAAAAGAAATTTTATTTTTGCTTCTAGAAGCAAAAGAGGTGGACGGCACAAGGGAACCTAAGTGAAGAGTTTAATTCTCTTTAAAATTTGGCTAAATAGGTGGATAAACGATGAATGATTATTGTTATTAGGAGATAAGAGATAATTGAGGGATTAAGTCTATTATTGATTAAAGTGATAATTAAAAGATAAAAATTTATCACATAGGAAGAGTTGGCCGATTGGGGGAGACTAAGGCTAGTATTTTCGACAAATAGGAGAAAATAAGGCCATTCTACTTATTTTCATCTTCCTTTTCCTCCTATTCTCTGAATCCCTAAGCAACACCCTCTTTTCTTTATTTGTTTTTGTCAAGTAGAAAACACACCTTGTGTAGCCGAAACTTCATTACCCAAATTGCTCAACACTTTTCTTCTTCTTCTTCTTCTTCTATTACAAACACAATCAAAAACCGAAGGTACCAATAGCCCTAGCCGATTTCTCACTAAGCCTCAAGAACCGAAATTGTGATACATATCAGGGCCATAGCCGAATAGTGCTAAGGGTTCAAGCAAGAGTTCCATCGAATTCTTAAGTAAGGGTAAGATCTAGACTCGGTTTCCATTCTTTTCTTTTTAAGCCTGTCAAAATTTAGGGACTAATCCCTCATATTGTATTTTGGCCGAAACTATGGAAGGGAATTTTGGGATTTAGGTGGTGTCGACTAGAGAAAGAGGAGTTCTCCGGGATTTCAACATTCAAGGGTTTTTGACAGTATTAAGGAAGCAAGAATCCAATTCGGGATATTAGATTTGGAAGGTAAGCACATAAGTATGTTCGGCCAAGGCCTGATTTGATACCTAGATCTATTTGATAATCGTTTAAAAAGCCGAAACTAATCTGTTTAAGTGATTCAATGCCTGGCCGAATACAAGAAGAAGCATAGCAGCGATTTCGGGATTTTAATAGTCATCAAATCTGCACCAAAGGTAAGAAGTTGCCTACATAAATCCTTCAGGATTTGGGTTATAGCCGATTAGACTTTAAAAGAAAACACTAAGTTTGGCCAAATAGGCCTTTGCTAAATATTACCATGTTGGCTGAATGTAGGGACTTAAAAGTCTAAAGCGATAGATCGATTTTCTTTCGGGATTTCAAGGAATTCGTTAAGCAAATCAGGTGTGTATCCCACACTAATCTTAATAGATTTATGGCTTTAACTTGATATATGTGTTAATATGAAAGTGTAAGAATATGGCTAAAGTACCATGTTATGGTACAAAGTACTCAGGTACGTTTCCTACTCCTACTAGGATTACGAAATATGTTATATTTAACATGTAAAAAGTGACATGAATGTGAATTTAAGTATGATATGCATGATATGAATAATATGGGGCATTTAGGTTATATGAGAAAGGGGAAGTGAATGTGGTGACTTGGTCTCACTATCCGAATGTGGTGACTTGGTCACATTATCCGAATGTGGTAACCCGGTTACATTATCTCGAATGTGGTGTCACATGACACAATTATTTAATCTGGTGGCTATGCCACGAATTTTTTATAGGCGATGAGCACGTCGATCGCAATGACGCCTTCGATGGTGTGTAGCGGATGGAGGGTTGACTTAGTAGTCCCTACGGTGTGCGCAGTTAATGTACGGGATGTGTAGCGGATGGCATCTAGGTTTGGGTTCGGGTTGCATCATTATCTTGAATTATTATGTGAACATGATATGTATGGTATGCCTGAATTATTAAATTTTAGTGTTGGTTACACATTGAGTCTGTTTGACTCACCCCGCTGTGGGACTATTTTCAGGTGACGATCAGTGATGGACCGGGTTCGGCAGAAGCTTAGGGATGGCCATGCACAGCAAGAAATTTACGACTTGGACTTTTATTTTATTTTAAGTATTCTAAAGTTTATTTTGGCTTTAATTTTGGGAAAATATTTGATGTAATAAGGTCGTAGTAGCGTTTTCTTTACTTTTATTTATTGAGCTTGCAAACTTTATATTTTAAGATTAAGAAAAATTTAATTTAATTCAAAGCCCAAACGTTTTGTCACCTAAATCAAAGGTATTTTTAATAACGAAATAAACCTGTTTTCAACTCAAGCCTAACCCAAAACAAACTTTCCTTCAAAACGCTCAAGTTTTTCCTAAGTACAAAGGAATTTGAAACGGTTTTTACCGGGGAACATACCAGATTCGGTCAAGGCTCGTGGGCCGGGTTTGGGATGTTTCAATTTGGTATCAGAGCCCAGTTTTAAACTCTCGGCCTGTGGTCTAAGGCCCAAAATATTTTCAAATCGAGCCCAAATGAGTTTTATGTAAGTATTTCTGAAAATAGGTAGGTTTGATGGCATGGCACCTAAGTCTCCGACCCGAAGTCCACCAGGTGAGTACCCCTAACCATCTGTGTAATTATGTGATTTACAGAAAGGTAGAAAAAGAATGGAACGTAGAATAGAATGATAGGTACTTGAACCCTAGGACTAGTCTAACCCAACTACTACATAAAACTTAAATGCCTAACTAAACAAACCTATGTCTAAGTCAACCGAGTTAGGGTGTGGTAACCACTGTGCGCATGTCTAGGATTGGATCCAGGAAGAGCACGGTATTTAAGAGCCCTAGTGACTCACCTCCTCTTCGCAGAATCCTACCAGTGCGTAGCTTCGGTTCACCCTAACCTAGAGGACTTAGTGGGTGTGGCAACCCCATGTGCATGCCTAGAAATGGTTTCGGTGGGAGCTTGGTACTGGCGGTCAGTGTGACTCACCTCCTCTCCACTCGAATCCTACAGTGCGTAGCTTTGGTTCACCACGACCAAGAAGACTCGGTCATAGGCTAAACCCAATAACTAAAACCCAAAGGGAACTAGCCATGTTTTTTTTTAATAAGAACCCTAATTTTAAAAAACTCTTAAAATTATTTTTCTTTAATTCGTGGAAACTATCTTTTCTACACAATTTTCCAAAAAGTTTCTGATTTATAAAACTACAAAAATACCCCTAGTGGTAAAATTACAAAAATTCCCTTGGTTTATAAAAATGTCTAAAATACCCACAGTTTTAGTCAACATTATCATTATTTTATAACAAGTCCAAAAACCCTTATTTGCAAATTATCAAAAATACCTTGATTTTTAAAAATTACAAAATTACCCCTAACTTACCAAAATTTCCAAAATGACCCTGATTCCCAAAATCTTTCGCAACTTCATCATTTTGGAAAATAAATTATCAAAAAGAACCCTCAAAGTTTTTCAAATTTTGAAATATCCTTGAATTATTAAACTTTACAAATTTACCCTGGTTTATTACCAAGATACCCCCGAAATTCAAAATTTCTGAAATACCCCTGGAATTTCCAAATTTCTCGAAGAGCCCCGGGATTTTAAAATTTCCAAAATACTTTTTGACAAGATCACTAAGGAACCCTATTTGAGAAATTACGAAAATACCCCTGTAGGACAAATTACACAAATACCCCTGGGTAGTGGAAAAACAACAACAATGAAAACTACAACATTTCTCTGAATGAACAGAAGTTCATAATTGATTGATGAATGTATGAATGTGAAGACTGTGTGCATGTATGAATACGAAAGAACCACTCTTAAGATTCCTTTCATAAAACTTCGTCGTGGATAATCAGTGGAATAAGGGCTAATTCATAGAACTTTCTTAAATCAGATTAAAGTGCATCATTAGATATGAATTCTAGAGGACGCGGTCGTCATGGACGCGGTAGAGGAAGAATGGCTATGTCAGAACCCGTTAGATCGGGTCAAGGGTCTGACAATGAGTTACCACCGCCACCACCACCCCCCACTTTGTCGATTGTCGAGCAAGCAGCTCAGACGAGGATGATCTCAGATCGCAGTCGGTCATGAAGTTTTGGAAATGGTGGCTGGCGCGGATGGAAATATGGGAGCTCAGAAGTCTGTACCTGAGCGACTTCGAGCTAACGGGGCTGAGGTGTTTCGTGGAGTATCCGGTGTGGCACCCAGTACAGCTGAGTACTGGTTGGAAGCAACCGAGTGTATTAAGGATGAGCTCAATCTGACCCCGGAGGAGAAGTTGAAAGGAATGGTGGCACTACTACGAGATGAAGCGCATCAATAGTGGTTAACAGTGAGGGATGGTGCCACTACTGAGGATCTGACCTGGGAGTATGCTAAGGAGGCATATCAAAAAAAGTATGTCGGCACACGTTATATTGATGAGCAGAGGAAAGCTTTTCTAGGGCTGGTTTAAGGGAACAAGTCGGTAGCAGCATATGAAGCTGAATTTCTGAGGTTGAGCCGATATACTCGAAGAGTAGTGGCTACGGAGCATGAGCAGTGTGTGCGGTTCGAAGACGGGTTAAGGGATGACCTAAGGTTACTGATAGCTCCAGATCAGGAACGGGAGTTTTTCGCGTTGGTTGAAAAGGCTAAGGTAGCCGAGGGAATCAAGGATTCGGTTAGGCAGAGCTCTGATAGAAATAGACCCAAGAGGGGTTATGGGTCATCAGGATTATCGGGAAATGTGCAAAAAAGGCCTAGAGATAATGGGCCAAGGGGTCTGCAAGTTGGTATAGGAGGGCAGTATCGTCCTTGTGAGCATTATGGAAAGAAGCACTTAGGGGAGTGCTAGAAAAAGACGGGAGGATGTTTTAGGTGTGGGTCCAAGGACCATATGCTCAAAGATTATCCTAAGAAACCAGATGAAAGTTGATCAGCAGCTCAGAATGTTAATCAGGCTGGTAGAGGAGGACAGCAGCCTCAACGAGGTCGTGGTTCGAATAACAAAGGTAATGGTACTGGCAGAGGACGTGGAACACAAGGCAGAGGAGCTGCTAATACTGAGGCAAGGCAATCGGGTTTGGTTTATGCGGTTCGCTGAAGGGAGGATGGAGACGCACTGGACGTCATAACCGGTACGTTCTTTATTTATGGCAAGCCTTATTATGCCTTAATTGATGTGGGCTCGACCCATTCTTATGTTGCCTGTAGTGTAGTGGAAACACTAGGCCTAGACTCTGAACTTTCTGATAGGCGGATGATTGTAGTTAGCCCATTAGGCCAAACCGTAGTGGTGGATAAGATCTTTCAGAATGTACCTTTAGAGATTTAGGGAGTGGGCTTTCGGGCTGACTTAATGGAGTTACCCTTCGGAGAATTTGACCTCATACTTGGTATGGATTGGTTAGTAGAACACCGAGCCGTGTTGAATTGTGCGGCTGAACGAATGGAACTAAGGACCCCTGAGGATGAGGTGGTCATTATGATAGGAGAAAGAAGAAACTACCTGTCTAACGTAGTTTTGGCGTTGAAGGCTGAGAAAATGGTTAGGAAAGGGTACAAGGCATTTCTGGCTTTCGTCAGTGCTGTAGACGCAAAAGAAAGGGAGTTAGTGGAGTTAGAACAGTAAAGGACTTTGAGGACGTATTTCCGGAGGAATTACCAGGAATACCCCCAGATAGGGAGGTGGAATTTGGAATAAATTTGCTACCGAGAACAGCTCCTGTGTCAATTGCTCCATACTGAATGGCGCCAAAAGAATTGGTTGAGCTCAAGGCTCAAATCCAGCAATTACTTGACCGTAGGTTTATCCGGCCCAGCGTGTCTCCGTGGGGAGCACCGATCTTTTTTGTGAAGAAGAAGGACGGAACTATGCGTATGTGCATAGACTATCGTCAATTGAATAAGCTGACCATCAAGAACAAGTATCTTTTGCCTAGGATTGATGACTTGTTCGATCAGCTGAAGTGTTTTCAAAGATCGACTTAAGGTCGGGATATCATCAGCTGAAGGTGAAGGAGGCGGATATCCATAAGACAGCTTTTAGGACAAGATACGACCACTATGAGTTTGTGGTAACGCCGTTCGAGTTGACAAACGCCCTAACCGTATTCATGGATATGATGAACCGGGTGTTTCAACCCTACTTGGATAGGTTCGTCGTAGTGTTCATCGACGATATTTTGGTGTACTCTAAGACCGAGGAAAAGCATGATGAGCATCTCCGGATTGTGTTGCAAGTACTGAGGGAGAAGAAACTTTATGCCAAATTCAGCAAGTGTGAATTTTAGCTTAGGGAAGTTGCTTTCTTAGGGCATGTGGTGTCTGCCGAAGGAATAAGGGTGGATCTTAAGAAGATTGAAGCAGTGTTGGATTGGAAACCACCTAAGTCAGTGGCTGAGATCTGAAGTTTCTTAGGTTTGGCAGGCTATTACAGAAGGTTTGTGGAAGGGTTCTCGTCTATAGCCGCGCCTTTGACAAAGTTGTTGAAGAAGGAAGTACCCTTTGTATGGTCGGATAAGCAGCAGGAGAGCTTTGAAAAGCTTAAGGAGGTTTTAACGGAAGCTTCAGTATTGATTCAGCCAGAGGCAGGAAGGGAATTCACGGTGTATTGTGATGCTTCTCATACAGGTTTGGGTTGCATATTGATGCAAGACGGAAAGGTAGTCGCATATGCATCTCGACAGTTAAGGCCGCATGAGGTTAACTACCCAACCCATGACTTGGAATTGGCAGCAGTGGTTTTCGCCCTTAAGGTGTGGAGGCACTATCTCTATGGAGAAAGGTCAGTGATCTACACAGACCACAAGAGTCTCAAGTATTTGCTGGCTCAGAAGGAGTTAAACTTGAGGCAGCGAAAGTGGGTTGAATTGCTGAAGGACTTTGACTGTTCGATAGAACATCACCCGGGCAAGGCGAATGTGGTAGCTGATGCCCTAAGTCAGAAGGTTGTGTCGGATATAAGGGCTTTATTCGCTCACTTAAGTTTGTATGATGATGGAAGCCTGTTGGCAGAGTTGCAAGTCAAACCCACATGGCTGAATGAGGTGAAGAGGGGACAGTTGAGTGATAAGGACCTAAGTGCTAAGTTTCTGACAAGTACTGAGCGGAGAGTTAGAGGATTATGGCGTTAGTGATGAAGGAGTATTATGCTACAAAGGAAAAGTCGTATCAGATGTCAAGGACGAGGAGTTAAGACAGAAGATTCTTGAAGCGCATAGCGACTCTTATGCTATGCATCCGGAGGCATTAAGTTGTACAGAGATCTAAGAGAATAATTTTGGTGGCACGATCTTAAGCGGAAGTTATCAATTCGTGGGAAAATGTATGACATGTCAGTAAGTTAAGGCTAAACACCAAGTTCCATCGAGATTGCTTCAGCCAATCGAGATTCCGCAGTGGAAGTAGGAAAGAATAACCATCGACTTCGTTAGTGGGCTTCCCCTTACGCCTACTAAGAAGGACTTGGTATAGGTAATAGTGGACCGTTTGACTAAGTCCGCACATTTCATCCCGGTAAGAGTGGATTATTCCCTTCAAAAGTTAGCCAAGTTATATGTGGTAGAAATCGTGAGACTACACGGAGTGCCGATGTCTATCATTTTGGATAGAGACCCAAGATTTACGTCTCGATTTTGGAGGGCACTTCATCAAGCTTTAGGCACTAAGTTGGGCTTCACTACGGCTTTTCATCCACAGTCAGACGGGCAGTCTGAACGGGTAATACAAGTGTTGGAGGATATGTTGAGAGGCTGTGTGATGGATTTTCGAGAAAGTTGGGAGGATTACTTGCCTTTAGTAGAGTTTGCCTACAACAACAACTATCAGGCTAGTATTCGGATGGCACCATATGAAGCATTGTACAGTCGAAAGTGTCGAACTCCTACTTGTTGGACTGAGTTAGGAGAACGTCGAGTTTTGGGACCAGAGTTGGTGGCAGAAACTGAAGAGAAGGTCGAGATAGTTCGGGCACAGTTAAAGGAAGCCTCGGATTGGCAGAAGTCTTATGCCGACCTCAAGCGAAAGGAAATAGAGTTTGAAGTGGGAGACCAAGTGTTTCTAAAAGTCTCACCTTGGAAGAAGGTGATGAGG
Organism: Gossypium rotundifolium; assembly: GCA_025506655.1. Taxonomy (NCBI): domain Eukaryota; kingdom Viridiplantae; phylum Streptophyta; class Magnoliopsida; order Malvales; family Malvaceae; genus Gossypium; species Gossypium rotundifolium. The sequence continues at coordinate 152,969,464 of CP106732.1, read as the reverse complement.
TTTGGTCGGAAAGGGAAGTTAAGCCCAAGGTTTATAGGGCCCTATCGAGTACTAAAGCGAGTTGGGCCAGTGGCATACCAGCTAGAGTTACCACCAGAGTTGCAGCAGATGTACGACATATTCCATGTGTCCATGCTGCGTCGCTACTGATCGGATCCATCTCACGTGGTACCAGTTGAAGAAGTGGAGCTAAGGCCAGACTTATCCTACGAGGAAGAGCCGATTCAGATTTTGGAACGTGATGTGAAAGTGTTACGGAGGAAGTCAGTTCCTCTAGTCAAAGTGTTATGGTGCAATCATGGATCGGAAGAAGCTTCGTGGGAACCAGAGGAGGCAATGCGACAGCAATACCCTCAATTATTTTAGCTAGGAAATTTCGAGGATGAAATTATTTTAAGGGGGTAGAACTGTAACATCCTGAAAAGGGCATATGCATTTTAAGTTTAATTATACGAAATGACATGTCTTATGTGTTATGAATGAATTTTAAATATTTTTGGAAACCTAGGAATGTATAGAAATGTTACGTTAAAAGAGGAAAGTGAACATTTTGGAAACCTAAGTAAAAGAGGAAAGTGAACATTTTGGAAACCTAAGTTAAAAGAGGAAAGTGAAACAAGGTGGCCTTAAGAAAATTAATAGGAAGGATTTGACACACAAACAGGCTTGGAAAAGTGGCCTGAAGATGCAACTTAGGGCTTCTGGAAATGGCGCCACATGCAAGGGTGTTGGGCCTGAGTTCGAGTCACATGGGAAGCAAATAAAAGAAATTTTATTTTTGCTTCTAGAAGCAAAAGAGGTGGACGGCACAAGGGAACCTAAGTGAAGAGTTTAATTCTCTTTAAAATTCAGCTAAATAGGTGGATAAATGATGGATGATTATTGTTATTAGGAGATAAGAGATAATTGAGGGATTAAGTCTATTATTGATTAAAGTGATAATTAAAAGATAAAAATTTATCACATAGGAAGAGTTGAACGATTGGGGGAGACTAAGGCTAGTATTTTCGACAAATAGGAGAAAATAAGGCCATTCTACTTATTTTCATCTTTCTTTTTCCTCCTATTCTCTGTCGAATCCCCTAAGCAACACCCTCTTTTCTTTATTTGTTTTTGTCAAGCAGAAAACACACCTTGTGTAGCCGAAACTTCATTACCCAAATTGCTCAACTTTTCTTCTTCTTCTTCTTCTTCTTCTTCTTCTATTATAAACACAATCAAAAGTCGAAGGTACCAATAGCCCTAGCCGATTTCTCACTAAGCCTCAAGAACCGAAATTGTGATACATATCAGGGCCATAACCGAATAGTGCTAAGGGTTCAAGCAAGAGTTCCATCGAATTCTTAAGTAAGGGTAAGATCTAGACTCGGTTTCCATTCTTTTGTTTTTAAGCCTGTCGAAATTTAGGGACTAATCCCTCATATTGTATTTTGGCCAAAACTATGGAAGGGAATTTCGGGATTTAGGTGGTGTCGACTAGAGAAAGAGGAGTTCTCCGGGATTTCAACATTCAAGGGTTTTGACAAGATATTAGGAAGCAAGGATCCAATTCGGGATATTAGATTTGGAAGGTAAGCACATAAGTATGTTTGGCCAAGGCCTGATTTGATACCTAGATCTATTTGATAATCGTTTAAAAAGCCGAAACTAATCTGTTTAAGTGATTCAATGCTTAGCCGAATACAAGAAGAAGCATAGTAGCGATTTTGGGATTTGAATAGTCATCAAATTGGCACCAAAGGTAAAAAGTTGCCTACATAAATCCTTCGGGATTTGGGTTATAGCCGATTAGGCTTTAAAAGAAAACACTAAGTTTGGCCGAATAGGCCTTTGCTAAATATTACCATGTTGGCCGAATGTAGGGACTTAAAATCTAAAGCGATAGATCGATTTTCTTTCGGGACTTCAAGGAATTCGTTAAACAAATCAGGTGTGTATCCCACACTAATCTTAATAGATTTATGGCTTTAACTTGATATATGTGTTAATATGAAAATGTAAGAATGTGGCTAAAGTACCATGTTATGGTACAAAGTACTCAGGTACGTTTCTTACTCCTACTAGGATTATGAAATATGTTATATTTAACATGTGAAAAGTGACATGAATGTGAATTTAAGTATGATATGCATGATATGAATAATATGGGGCATTCGGGTTATATGAGAAAGGGGAAGTGAATGTGGTGACTTCGGTCTCACTATTTGAATGTGGTGACTTCGGTCACATTATCTGAATGTGGTAACTTCGGTTACATTATCTGAATGTGGTGTCACATGACACAATTATTTAATCTGGTGGCTATGCCACGAATTTTTTTATGGGCGATGAGCACGTCGGCTGCAGCGACTGCCTTCGATGGTTTATAGCGGATGGAGGGTTGACTTAGTAGTCCCCACGGTGTGCAAGTTGGTACGGGGATGTGTAGCGGATGGCATGTAGGTTTGGGTTCGAGTTGCATCATTATCTTGAATTATTATGTAAACATGATATGTATGGTATGCCTGAATTATTAAATTTTAGTGTTGGTTACACATTGAGTCTGTTTGACTCACCCCGCTGTGGGACTATTTTCAAGTGACGATCAGTGATGGAGAGGGTTCGGCAGAAGCTTAGGGATGGCCATGCACAGCAAGAAATTTACGATTTGGACTTTTATTTTATTTTAAGTATTCTAAAGTTTATTTTGGTTTTAATTTTGGGAAAATATTTGATGTAATAAGGCCGTAGTAGCGTTTACTTTACTTTTATTTATTGCGCCTGCAAACTTTATATTTTAGGATTAAGAAAAATTTAATTTAATTCAAAGCCCAAACGTTTTGTCACCTAAATCAAAAGGATTTTTAATAACGAAATAAACCTGTTTTCAACTCAAGCCCAACCCAAAACAAACTTTCCTTCAAAACGCTCAAGTTTTTCCTAAGTACAAAGGAATTTGAAATGGTTTTCACCGGGGAACATACCAGATTCGGTCAAGGCTCGTGGGCCGGGTTTGGGGTGTTTCAATAATCCTCTTAATATTTTTGTTAGCCGCTTCTACTGCTCCGTTCATCTTTGGGCGATAGGGTGAGGAATTATGATGCTTTATTTGAAATTGCTCGCACACTTCTTTCATCATCTTGTTGTTCAGATTTAAAGCGTTATCTGAAATTATTCTCTTAGGCAAACCGTATCGACATATGATTTCTTTTTTTAAGAACCTGCAAACTGCAGTCTTTGTCACACTAGCAAACGAAGCGGCTTCTACCCATTTTGTGAAGTAATCTATAACCACAAAAATGAATTGATTTCCATTCGAAGCTTTTGGGAAAATTGGCCCTATAACATCCATGCCCCACATAGAAAAAGGCCACGGAGAAGTCATGACATGAAGGGGCGAAGGGGCTGCATGAATTTTATTGTCGTAAATTTGACATTTGTGGCACCTTCGTGCGTAACTAATGCAGTCTCATAATCTGCCAGGCCATAGTGAAACCATTGGCATGCATCCCACAAATTCCTTCATAGACATCTTCAAGTATTTTTTTGGCTTCAACAGAATCCACGCATCTCAGGAGCACTTGATCTTTTCCTCTTTTGTACAGGATATCCCCATCAAGGACAAATCTCACCGCCATTCTTCTGATTATTCTTTTGTCGTTCTCATTTGTTTGCTCGGGATACCTTTGATTCTTGACATATTCTAAGATATCATGGAACCACGGCCGTCTATCTGTCTCTTTTTCAATGTTAAAACAATGTGTAGGGACCTTATATATGCTCATTTGGAGAGGCATCATTTCTGTTTCTCTGTTTGCTTTGAACATTGAGGCCAAAGTGGCCAGGGCATTAGCCAATTGGTTTTCTTCTCGTGGGAAGTAATTAAAAGTCACTTCTTTGAATTCTTTAATCAGTTCTGCAACGAGATCGCGATATTTAACTAATTTTGAATCTCTCACTTCCCAATCTCCACGGATTTGGTAAATCACCAATGCTGAGTCCCCGTACACCTCTAAGATTTTGATGTTTCGTTCAATAGCTACGCGAAGTCCCATGATGCAAGCCTCATATTCCGCTACGTTATTGGTACAGAAGAAATTTAACTGGCAGTGAGCAGATAATGGTTCCCTTCTGGTGATACTAAGACTGCTCCAATCCCATGCCCCAATGTATTTGATGCACCATCAAAGCTCATCTTCCATGATTTCTCTTTTGACGAATCACACTCTTTTTCTGTAATGCACATCAAGTCTTCGTCTGGAAAATCAAATCTCAATGGCTCATATTCCTTTGTTGTTCGAGTTGCTAAGAAGTCAGCTATCGCGCTCCCCTTTATCGACTTTTGACTCACATATACGATGTCGTACTCCGATAGTAGGATCTGCCATCGTGCCATTCTTCCTGAGAGTGCAGGTGATTCCATCATGTATTTTATTGGGTCCAACTTTGAAATTAACCACGTCGTATGATACAACATATATTGTTTGAGCCTTCGAACTACCCAGACCAAAGCACAACAAAATTTTTCAATTGACGGGTACTTTGCTTCATACTCTGTGAACTTCTTGCTGAGGTAGTAAATCGCCCTTTCTCTTTTCCCTGACTCATCATGTTGCCCCAGTACGTAACCCATTGAGTTTTCGAACGCAGTTAGATACAATATTAACGATCTTCCGGGAGTTGGCGGTACTAGCACTGGGGGGCTAGACAAATACTGTTTTATCTTGTCAAAAGCCACTTGGCATTCCTCGTTCTATTCTCCGGATTATGTTTTTGAAGGAGTCGAAAAATTGGGTCACACTGGTTGGTAAGTTGAGCAATGAATCGAGCGATGTAGTTCAACCTCTCTAGAAATCCTCTGACTTCTTTTTGTGTATGCGGAGGTGGTAGTTCTTGTATGGCTTTTATCTTATCTGGATCAACCTCAATACCTCTCTCACTGACAATGAAGCCTAGTAATTTTCCCGAGGTAGCCCCAAACGTACACTTGGCTGGATTAAGCTTCAGCTGGAACTTTCTTAGTCTTTCAAACAACTTCTTGAGGTTCCCAACATGCTCTCTTTCCCCCCGAGATTTAGCAATCATATCATCGACATAGACTTCTATCTCTTTGTGCATCATATCATGGAATATCCACCATTACCCTCTGATACGTTGCCCTAGCATTCTTTAATCCGAACGGCATCACCTTGTAGCAGAATGTCCCCCACATCGTTATGAAGGTAGTTTCTTCCATGTCCTCGGGAGCCATCTTTATTTGATTATAACCCAAGAATCCATCCATAAAAAAAAATAATGAATGTTTTTACTGTGTTATCCACCAACGTATCGATGTGTGGCAAGGGGAAATTATCTTTAGGACTTGCTTGATTCAGATCACGATAATCCATGCACATTCGTACCTTACCATCTTTCTTCGGCACTGGGACTATGCTAGCTACCCATTCTGGGTATTTGGAGACTTGTAGGAAGCTAGCATCAAATTGTTTCTTGACTTCTTCTTTTATCTTTAACAGCATTTCAGGTCTCATTCGTTTTAGCTTCTGTTGAATGAGTTTGCATTCTAGTTTCAGTGGGAGTCTATAGACCACTACATCCTCATTCAACCCTGGCATGTCCTGATATGACCATGCAAATACATCTTTGTACTCACGAAGCAAGGCGATCAAATCATGTTTGGTGTTCTCTGAAATAGAACTCCCAATCTTCACTTCTTGTCTCTTTTCTTCATTTCCCAAATTTACTGTCTCAACAAATTCTTGATGGGGTAAAATCTGTTTATCTTCTTGTTCTACCATCCTTAGTAAGTCAGGAGACGACACATAATCTTCAACATTTTCCTCAGCTTCAAATTCTCCTAAACAAATAGCTTTCTCAAAATCGATTTCAGGACTTGTAATGAGATTGTTCATGTCATTGGTATCTGAGCACCTGAAAGGTGAATGGAAAAGAAAACTATAGAGGAGCATCAAATTATTGGAACCAAACAAACATAATGTTATGGCATGATATGAGGTACATTTAAGGATAGGCTGTGAGAAGAGGGAATAATTATGAAGTTAACAAGAATGAAAAAACTATGACAAAATACATCTCCATTAATGTTCATTTAAATGATAAAGAGCAAACATAAGCTCTTACAAAAGAATCCCACTATTACTTAGTGGCACACAAAAAAGAGAGTTAACATTGAGCATTACTCTGGAGAGGGCTTAGAAACTACAAGAAGATCCACAGCAGTCCAATTGTTCAAAATGAATCTAGGAGGACAAGGGCGTATCATTGAAACATCTTCAATTGCACCATCCCCTTTGTCAACAACATTTATCTCGATGTTCAAGACCCTTTCAATCCATAACATCGTGCTTTGTGGATTATCTCACCCTGGGTACATCATTCCTGCAGATGTAAATGTTTTTGACAAAGGAGGATACGCTATGGGCTCCCATTCCAATTCCCGACCTGATGCTCTTACAATCCTCCCTTCTTGATCTTTCTACAACTATTTTCTTCTTTATCGTATATCCAGCTTAAACCTTAAATCGTATCGACCCTTTTGGTGTACTGGTTTTAATGCTCTAGCTCTTAGACGCTTCCTATAAAAATGACGTGATTCCAGATTCGTAGTGTAGTAATTGTCAATTATACGGTTTTAGCCCCAGTGAATGATTAGGGTAATATGCACATGCAATGGATGGATGAATGAATAAATGACAAATAAATGTTAGTCATGAATAAATATGCAAGAATTTGGTGTTGATTTCAAGATAGCCCCATACTTAGGCATTTTTTCAATCAAAAGAGTCCATTACAAAATGTTTTGCCCTCTCTGATTTAACAGTTACACAAATTTCTTAGCCACATCGCCTTATTTTTTCACCCGTTCTAGGAATTCTGACATGCTTGATCTTTGGCTAGGGGGAATTGGCAATTGAAAGCCTCGGCTTCATCTAATAAATGCACAATTTGTACAACCGCCTTGCGAATTTCATTTATCAAACTGTCGAGATGCATATCTTTTTCTTTGAGAGCTCTTTTGCAGTCGCGTGTGTCTCTATCATGATGACCATTCTTTTCTTCTAGGGCTTTCAGGAGAGTATCCAAATGTTGCTAATGAGCTTGCAGTGTATTTTCTAAATCTCGTATTTTCCCTCTTAGCTTTTGACGCTCAGACTGACTAGTCATTAATTCTGCAAACATGACTTCGTATTCAACATTCTTCTTCTTTAATTCTATCATAGCACGTGCAGCTTTTTCCTCTTCCTTCTTCGCTTTCCCTCTCCAAAATTCCATCCCACCTTTGATGTTGCTTAGTTCTTCCTTCCATTCTGCCGATGATTTGCGCAGCCCACTAATCCTTATAGTGCCTCTTAATATCTTATTTTCCAAATTAAGATTCTTTAAGTCATTTCTCATGATCTCAGCTTCTTTCTGGACTTTCTCGATTCTGGATTTTTCAATTTGAACATCAATTTTCAGCTGGTAATTTTCCTCTTAAAAAGAACTAATATCCTATAACAGCTTGGCCTTTTCACGTTCAAATTCATGTCTTGCCATTTCTAGCTCGGACGGCATTTCTTCTGAGAAAGGATTCTGAAAAGTATAATCCGTCGGCGAGATTTGTTGACTATTCACTCGTCGTTGTCTCCATATGTCATAATCTTGAGTGATAGTATCAGCATAGAGAGCTAACTCCATTAGGTAAATTTCTTTCCAAGACTTTGCAGTATCTCGGACTTTTTCATGTAACCTTCACCTGTAAAAGTAAACTCAGACTGTGCCAATCCCCCGGTAGCTGGTATGAATTGACGTGAGGCAAACTGCCTTTGAACCATTAACGGAGCATATCCAACTCCTCCCCATAATCCGAGTAAAGGCACCCAATCTTGACTTCCGCATTTGTATAACAGAACCGAAGGACGGATCCATGGTGCTCTCCAAGTTATATTCTCATGGAGGCTCAAAACTGAAACCAGTCTTTGTTCAAAGGACATCCTTTGGCCAATCTTTTCCAAGGTAAGCTTCCAATGGAGAGAATGTTTTTGAAAACATGTGGAAAGGTGTGCGCTCCACTTTCTAGAAGTGGCTCAGAATACAAACATTAAGTAACTGCGCGCATCCGATAAAACGTCCTTCCCCTTTCCTCTTACAACTACTTAAAGATTTAAAAGTCTCAGCCAAGATAGTTGGGACGGGGTTGATTCCTTGCCTCAACTTTTTGAAGAAATCCACTACCGCAACTTCTATGTGCCCAAGGGCCTTTGGGAAGACGATTAATCCGTAAATGGCCAAAGCAAACAGATCCACTCTCTTCACAATATCTGGATGGTTTTGAGCTAAGTCTCGCAGAGAAAACCACGAAACACAACTGACTTCGTTCTTTTTCTTTATCTATTTTTAGCCCATGTATCAATCATTCCCGTCAACTTCGTTAGCTTTTTCTTGAAGGTTATTGGTTTAGGCTCCTTCACATATATCTTGCTGAATTGTGCATTGTCAACGTGAAGCAAGGCGACATACTCTTCTATGGTCAGAGTCATATCTTCTTGATTGAAAGTAAAACATTGATAAGTTGGGTCCCAGAATTGAACCATGGCTTGAATCAACTGTTTGTCTACGTTGACGGCGATAAGTGAGCTATATCCCCGTACTTTTCAGTGAAGATGCCCCTAGTGTCTGAGTCCCACTGTTTCCAGATCCTAGTCAAGTCTTCGAGGTTATTCCGACGAACATTCATAGTCACATGCTCGGGAAGATTGGAGATACATCCTTCCTTTAAACTGTCTCCTTTTGCTTTCTGGGTTTTCAAAGACCAGTCTCGAACCACGGCGTTTTTTCAGTTACTTGTGTAATTGACTCCTCCATCAGAAACCCGTTTTTGGCAACCAATCCTTCCTAATAAGATGCCTATCATGCATGATAAAATAAAAATAAAGATAAATAACATTGGTTAGTAATCACATCAAATATAAACAGAGAAAAACTATGGCAAATCTAACAAATTAAGCTATTTAATCGTGCATTTTAATGAAACCGACCTACTTTTTATTGCCTTTTTTTGTTTTTTTTTGTTTTTACCCCATCATACTTTACAAAATAAACTTACCCCACGTGCTCATCAAATAATCTACTCGATCCAATTCTATTAAACAGACCTAATTCTCTTGCAAAAAAAAGTGTAAATGTTAAAGAAATAAAAGGTAAGATGCGTTTCTCCCATGTACTTATTTTGGTGACTATTAACGGACGAATGTTCGGCATGGCTCTAGTCGGGTGGCTCATACGGTTCACTATATGTAGTTTCGGTTCTAAAAAGGTACTCGAATTGTCCGTACTGTCGCCTACTAAAGCTAGTACAGAGCTTCGGTTATCACCCATCATAGGCTCGCGAGCTCAATTCGAAGGATTACATTTACTTATGCTTATGCGGAGGGACGAGTTAACTCACGAAAGCATAAGTCATATGTAACCCTAAGTATTCACTAGCTTTGTCATGAGGGACGAGTTAACTCATGAAGGCATAGCGTTTACTTCCACTTAAGCGGGACGGAGCCGGGTAGAGAGCTCATGTTATGCAAAATGCAAGTGCACGGTGTGTGGGGAGAAACTCATAAACCTTTTCGCTTTTATTTTAAAACTAAAAACTAAAACCGTAAAAACTTAGAGTGAAAAACAAAAAGATAAAACAAGTTAGAAAATATTTACAACATGATGCAAATGCATGACTTTTCAAAAAACAAAAATTAAGGATCATGACTAAATATTAATTTAAACAAGAGTTTTGAAAATTTTGACAACACGCGTTTAATTCCAGACTCGACTCTCAAAAAAATGTTCCCCAGTGGAGTCGCCAGCTGTAGCGACGTAAAATTTTAGTACGGGCGCTAATTGAGGCGATTATTGAAAATTTGAAAACAAAATTTCAATTTTATTTAAAAAGGGAGTCGCCACCGATCTTTTTTCCTAGGTGTGATCGGACACCTAATAAATCTTCTCTTTTTTTTTTAAAGAAAAATTATTTTTGGAATTTTCTTTAAAAAAGGGCCGAGTTCGGGTCTACGTCAAAATTCTAGAGAAAAATAGGGTTCGGGAGTCGGTTACGCGCGAGGAAGGTATTAGCACCCTCGCGACGCCCAAAATTGGTATCTCGTTAAGTGCGTGTTGTCTTAATTTTCAAAAATACGAGTTCATTTTAATATTTAATCGTGATCTGATTGAAACACCAATTTTTTTTGAAAACACGAAATTTTTGAAAACACGATTTTTTTTTGAAAACGAGAAATTTTTGAAACTCTAGAATTTTAAAAATACGAAATTTTGAAAACACGAAATTTGAAAACACGAAGTTTTTGAAATACGAGAATTTTTGAAGACACGAGAATTTTTGAAAACACGAAAATTTTGAAACTCGAGAAATTTTCAAAACCTGAGAATTTTTAAAAATACGATTTTTTTAAAACGAGAATTTTTTGAAACCTGAAAATTTTTTAAAACACTAAAATTTTGAAACACTAGAATTTTTGAAAACACGAAAAAAATTTTTAAATTTTGAGAAACCTTTTTTTTAGATTTTTTTTATTTTTAAAAGGGCGTATCGTATTTAACACGAACCGGTGATATTCACCCAACGTAGCAATGAAATCAACGACTAGTGTTAAACCGATTCGTTGCCTTATTTAATAAAATTATTAAAAATTAAAAGTAAAATAAAATACAATTAAAAAATTAAAATGCTAACAATATTAATAATATTAAAACGAGATGTAATTAAGAATACGAATTAAATTTAAAGTGAGAAAAAATTACCGAAAAGCCCAAAATATGGGCCGATCGAGCAGAGTTACGTGACTCGGTCTTTTTTTTTCTCTTTTTCTTTTTCCTTTTTCCTTTTTTCTTTTGGATCAATGCTCCTTCTTCTTTTCTTTTCTTTTCTCTTTGGGCTTGAGGAATTCAATGCTTTATTTTTTCTTCTTTTCTTGTATTGGGCCTTCCATTTTCCTTTTCTTTTCTATTTGTTTTGTTTCTTTATTGGGCCATTGGGACTTGGGCCTGCTGGTGTGGGTCGCACGGGTCGGGTCGACTACTTTAAAATTTTTTTATATCTTTTTCTTTTTTTTTTCTTCTTCTTCTTCTTCTTCTTCTTCTTCTTCTTCTTCTTCTTCTTCTTCTTCTTCTTCAACCGCCGCCACCGTCAACGCCGTCGTCGCTTCCTCGCCAGGGGTGCGACGCCTTCTCCTTCTCCCTATTCTCTTCTTCTTCCTTCTTCTTTCCTCTCTTCTTTCTCTTTTTTTTTTCTCTTTTTCATGGGTGTTGTTTGATGTTCTTTTTTTGTTGAATGTTGGGGGTTTGATTTTTGGGGAAAAATCCCCTTTTATAGTGTTGTTCTTGCAGGTGTTAGGTGGCTAGGGGGAAGAGAGGCCATCCTTAGTAGGTGGGCTTAAAATCGGGTGGGTGCTTGAAATCACGGATTTTGGAGATTTTCGATGTAAGAACTGAACTATAAATGCAGTAAAACTATTGGGGGTCAAAGTGTAATTTCAAGAAAGATGAGGGGGTCAAAATGTAATTTTGAAAAGTTTTAGGGCCAAAATGTAATTTTAGGAAAGTTTAGGGGTCAAAATACAAAATTAATTTTTTTAATTTTTTTTAAAAAAAATTGAAAAAATAAACCCATAATTAAGCCGGGCAAAATTTAGTGCTTATAGTCACCATACTATTAGTAAGTTTACGTTTTGGTCACTTACTTCAAAAAGTTATAAAATTATCACTAAACTATTTGAAAATTTTCGTTTAAGTCACTAGACTGCTATATTTGTTGTTGTGTGACCTCTGTTCATACCACCTACACCATTTATAAGATTTGGTTCCTCTTTTCTTTTACAATTCAATTTTATTTTTTATGAAACAACTTTGAAAGTCGTAAATCTACAAACCAAAATCCAAACGGGTTTTTTCTCCGATCTCCGACACTAAACCATCATATCAACTTAGATCTAAGGTATATTTTTCTATTTGTCGATAGTATTGATCCATTGTACCAATTTTCAAATCATTGTTTAGAGCTCACTAGTCACTTTTTAAAAAAAAGAACTTAACAATTCACTGATTTAAATAAAAACTTTCGAATAGTTGAATGATTATTTTGTAATTTTTGAAGTTGAATGACCAAAATGTAAACTTACTAATAGTCTAGTAACATTGAGCATAATTTACCCTAATTTTAATATCATAATTAAAATGTAAATGCTTAGAGAAAAACTTAATTCAAATAATTTTTTTAAATGTCAAAATTTAATAACTAAAAATTTAAAAGTAAATTCAATAATAGATTCATATAATCTAAACGTGTTATCCCAAAAAGAAGTGTTGGAACTTTGATCGCTTTTCTTGTCCCACCTCACGTTGGAATAGCAGATAGAACAACTTTGGTGCATATTTCACTTCCTCCAGATTCAACTCAAAAGTTTAATGTGGGCCTATTAACTCGTCTAGTTTAAGTGGTGATATCTTTTGTCTTCTCTATTGTTGTGATTTTAATGGTGAACCTGGTAAAGCCTCAACACTTTGCGTATCAATTTATCTTTGAAAAAACAGTCACCAAGACAAAAGCCTCATTAAAAATTTCACATAATTTTACATAAAACTCAAATTTAGTTTCATTTTCAAACTTTTTAAAATTTTCAAACTTAGTTGTTAAAATATGAAGTTTTGACATCATTTTTGTCACGCTGGTTTTGCAAGATTTTCTCTGTCTCCTTAGCATATTCTCATGCAAAAATAATTTTAAGTTGGTCCAAATTGACTCCATTGAAAATAATATCTAGAGCTTATGAATTTCCATAAAAAGCCTTTCTTTTAGCATAAGTGTATTTGCTTCTTTCTTGAAGGCGTATGGTGTCATCACCAGCAATTACAGTAGGTCAAATCCACCTATCTTCAATAGCATCCCCAGGCTACTTCATTAACAAACATGATAAAATCTCTAATAAGAACCTTCCGATAAGTATAGTTTGTTAAACCAAGCAGCAACAAGGATCGAGTAATTAAACTACCTTCCTTCATGGATTCCATGATTGTAAACCGAACAAACGATCACTTTCAAACAACTCTTAAAGCTTGCTCTGATACCAATAGAAAACACTTTAGTTTGCACTTCATTCGAACTATTGTTCAGACAGATGTTGGAAGGTAACTTGGTTGGATGCAAAACAATTTCGTTCTAACCAATGTTAGAAGAGGAAGTGAGATAAAACATATTTTTAGCAAGATAGAACATGATGCAAAGTAACTCTCGGAGAATGATTTTATTCAACAATCAAACCGAATCACCTATTGGCTAAAGCCAAAACTACCTTTACCACAATGAGTATTGGTGCATGTTTCACTTTACATTTAATAAAGCTCTCCAAAAAATACATAAAAGAGTATCATAAAATTATCCAATAAAATAGCAAAATACAAAAGCCAAAGACACTCAACCACATACCAATGTGGAACAACTAAGATAGTTGTAACTTAACAAGCAAATGTCTCTAAAATAGTAGCAAAATTAACAATTATACAATATTCAAATAATAACAATAAAATAGTAGTAATGTAATAACGAAATGGTAGCAAAACAACAGTAAAACAACTGATTCAAGTTGGGCCCGAGCAAAAAATCCTACTCGAGGCCCAGTCCATTTAGAAAACGAGTCCAAGCTCATTTTAGAGTTATATTTGTGCTCAAATTCTCCCACTTTTTGAACGGACCTTCGGACCTAGATGAATATCTCAACCCATAATCAAGTCTACAAAGAAGACTCAATAATATTAAATCATAATCCATTAAAAATCAAATATACCATCCTCAAAAACTTTGATTGCTCCGTACATCTTGTTTAACTACTGCTCAAACATGAAATATGACAAGGAAGTCAAAATTTCCAAACACATTTATATTAAACTCGAGATTTTGAGATTTGTAAGTAAAACTAAAAAAAAAAAAAGTATTTTAAAAAGTAAATTTTCAAAACTTACCCTCTTCTAATAAATAATATATAAAACTATATTATGAAATTAAAAGAAAAACACAATTTTAAAATCACCTAAAATTTTCTCTCACGTGTATTTCAAACTTAGTATTGACTATTGAGTATTACTTTTCAACTTTTTGACAATTTCTTTGAGTGCGGCCACTATTGATTTTATCATGTATTAAATTTGTGTGCAATGTGAAATGGACTTAGTTTTCTTCCAAAAGGCATAATGCAATTCGAAAATGTCTACGATTTGGAGCTATAACTTCTTTCTTTTTTGGATTTCTTCAACATTAATGAATAATTTATTTCATTAATCAATAAATATATAGTGGGATGATTAAACAATGAATACTGTCTTCATCTCTCTACTCTTTATCCATCCATGATGACCCATGCAACTAATAAGGAGCGCTTGCCAATTGAATTAATAGCACAAGGATTTGTATCACTACACATTTTTATTTATTAAATAGATTATCCAATTATAATTTTAAAAACAATTATAAAATATTTTTTAATAAATAAATTATTATATTAAATTATTTATAAATCATATAAATTAAGTGATAATTATAGTGAGAATTTTTAAACCGATAATCATGAAAATTAAAATGATCTTAACCATTAGATCAAAATAAATGATTCAAACCTTAGATTTTATATTTATCTTACCTTACCAATTTTTCTCTTTTTTTTCCTGTGCAATTGAAGTCTTAGTGAAAAAAAATCTCTACTTTCATATTTATTTTCTTTTAAAAAATTAGAATGGACAATACAAGAGATTAGAGCTAATTATAAGATTAATCAATTTCAGTTTTAGTTATTTGTTTTTTTATTGAAAAATTGGTCGACCATTTCAATCAAGAAAACAAGTACCTAATACCCAAATTGATGAATCTTAATAATCATAATCTCTTATTTTTCAATTCAATTTTTTGTTCAAAAATAAATATGAAACCCTAACTATTCAATTACATGGCGAAAAAAAAAATAACAGAAAAATTTGATGTTATTAGTTTTATTTTAATAAGGTAAGATAAAGATAAATTTTAAAGGTTAAAATATTTATTTTTATGAATAGTTAAAATCATTTTGATTAACAGATAAATTAACTAATTTTACTTTCTAAAAGAAAATTTTTGAACTTTTATTTTTTATAACAAAATCAAACGGTCGTTTTCACCTCATTTTCCCACAAAACTTTCAAAAGCCTTTTTCTCTAAAATCACTGTTGTTTTCAACGACAAGAAGTCTGCACCCATAGCACCGCCACGTTTTGAATTAGTTCAAGAATGTTGGACTCAGTAGATTCCACATGTGCAAAAACCCTGTAGTTTTGCTCCTTCCATACAAAATAAATAAAAAATAAAAAAAATCAAAGCATTCAAAGCAATGTATAAAATATTTGTGATCAAGGACTGTTTTCTTTGAAGTAGCAGCCCATAGTGATTCTTCAACCCAAACAACAGCTCTCCTTTGGATTTTACATAAATCCAAGATATGCATCAACTAAAGAAGATGTGGTCTCTAGTTTCCTTCTCTTTCCTAGAAAGCACACACTCATCTTCTTGAGTTATACCCCCATAAGATCAATCTATCCCTAGTGGCAATGGCCAAGCAATAAACAAATGAATGTCTGTTTGGGAATATAAAACTTGAACCACACCAGTCTAAGCCATGGAACCTTCTCCCTTCTCCGGTCTTAACATACTCCAAACTTCTGCCACTGAATATTTAGTTCCTGGAATAGGCCAAGAACCATCACTACTAACCACTTGACGTGCAACATGTCTAATCTGCAATACTTTCCACCAACCCTAGCTACTACCTATGGCTGCAGGGATTGACCTCATATCGCTGCTAATTTTGTAGAACACACATTAATTTATGCAATAAAAAAAAACCTTAAAATTTTTTTTGTAACACATAGACTTTCATTTTTTTTCCCCGAACAGATACTGCTGTGACAAAGCATTTAACTATTATTGTTGCAATTATTGCTTTCGGAATCTGATGAGTCATAAGCAAATTCAGAAAAATTATGGCTATCAAGACCCAAAAATTTCCATACAAAGCCAGAAAACAATGCTTCTTCATATATACATTCACTGTAAGGATAGATGCTCTCCATTTCGGAATCTGCTCTCTCTTGCAGCTCCAAGGCAAGCTCTAGGGTGACCTCCACCTCGCCCATTGCTGGTCTTAAATTTCCTTTATGGTGGACACAACTAGAAGCGATTTCCAAATACTTGTTCAAACATTCTGGAGCTATCCTTCCTTTGAGGTATGGGTCAATGGCATGATAAATGGTTCCTTGGCTTAGGGATTCCATGGCCCAATCAAGCAGATACTGTTTCTCCTCAGGTAGTGTGCTATCATATTGTGGTCTGCCAAAAAGAACTTCGTACAAAACAATCCCAAATGAGAAGACGTCGGATTTTTCTTTCAGTAAACGCACGCGATACTCTGGGGCCATATATCCACAAGTTCCCACCGCATGATCTGTGTCTGTTCTTGTCAAGGCTTTTGACGTGCTAAGAGGAAGCAGTTTGGACAAGCCAAAATCTGAAAGTTTAGAACACCATTCTTCATCTAAAAATATGTTTGAGCTCTTGATGTTATGGTGGATTACAGCACGCTTGGCTCCAGTGTGAAGGTAATGTAATCCACGTGCTGCACCGATACATATGTGTAGCCTATGTTTCCAAGCCAGTGGAACATGATCCTTCCCGTAGAGAACATGAGCGAGTGACCCTCTGCTCATGTACTCTAACACAACGAACATCTCCTTTTCTGAAAGGCAGAACCCGATAAGAGAGACGAGATGCGGGTGGCGCAACTGGCAAAGCAACTTTACCTCATTTAATTGTAACCCACTTGCTCCTCCTCCTGAACTGCCTCCGCAGCGTCTCACAGCAACAATGGTTCCATCATCCATTGTCCCTTTATAAACAATACTCCCGAAGTAACTTGTACCAATAATGGAGTCTGGATGGAAGTTGTTGGTCGCGGCTTTGATCTGGGCTAGTGAAAATTGACGGCATATATCCTCCGGAAGTTCTAATTGAGGGGATTTTTTCTTTGAAGCTAAGAAGCTTAGAAGAGAACACAAACAATACCTCATAGGGGATATTTTAAATAAATAAAAATATCCCCTACGAAGATTTGAAGAGAACTCTATACGCCTGAGAGAAGATATATGAAAACATATGGAAACACATATGAATTGTATTAAACTTTCTTTATATGTTCTGCAGTGTGAATAGGACTGATGTTTGAGAATGAGTTGAAATTTCAAAGTCATTAATGATAATCCAATTCATAACATATGATAAGACTCTTAATTTGGTGCAATGGCAGGATGCATAAGCCATCTTTGACTAATATAGTTTATTGTTTGTGTCGCCATCGTCTGGACCATACGGCTTGCGAGAATTGAATTGGTATTAATCTACCAGAAATAAGGTTTGTTCTGTCGGTGGAGGGTGTCTATTTTGCATGCTTTCCTCACGAGAAAGGATTGTATGAAACAGTGACGCCATCTCATCTGTATCCCTTTTCAATAGTTTTATGCAACATAAGTATTTTCATCCTAAATTTCAGTATTTTAATTTGGATTTGATTTTTTTTAAGATGAAAATCTTGAAATTCAAAATGAAAATATTGATGTGATATAAAACTATTAGGAAGGTATACAAATGACATGACGTCACTGTTTTATACAATCCTTTCTTTTGTTCACTGCACTGGGTTTTGCTTTGATGAGCTCAAAATTCCTGATTTTTATGGGGTTTTGCTTTGATGAGCTCAAAATTCCTGATTTTTATGGTGGGATTTTTCCTTTTGGATTCGAGGGAGTGCTTCTTGGTCGGTCCCTTGTGATTCTTAGTATTTTAATGTTGATGGTTCTACAAAAGGGAAGGTGTGCTGGTTGCAGTGGTGTTTCTCCGGGATGTCAAATTTATTTGTGGATTCTCCTTCTCCATGGTTCTATAAGTTCCTCTCATTATTGAATCCGATGCTTTCGTTGCCGTTTCATGGGTCCGTATCACTGCTGCCAAACCATGGAAACTATGGAAGAGCTTGAATATCGTTGACGACCTTTTGCACCAGAGTAACAAGTGCTAAGAGAGGCCAATGTGATTGCAGTTCACTTTACCAAAGAGGGTATCACCAGCTCTGATTTTTTGCATGGTTTTGAGGTGTCCTATTCGGAGAGCTTTATTTTCTTTCGTCTTTTGAGGTATTTTCTAGTTTTGCTCCTCTGTTATTGCTATTGTTACGAAATGACCATCCATGTTAACTGTACCTCCAGGGGCGAAGCCAGAGGGGCTGGCATAAGTCCCGGCCCTCTTAAAATGTAAAATTACTATTTAGACTTTTAATTTTTTTTAAAATTTTAAATTAGTAAAGGTAAAATTATACTTTGGCCTTTAAAATTATAAATATTTGATTTAATCCTTTATAAATTATAAATATATAAACTATAAAAAATTAAAATATCATCCGCCCCCCTAAAAAATTATTCTGGCTTCGCTCCTGGCTAGCTCAATAAAGAACTACGAGAGCTAACTAAGCATGAGAGCTCACCTCCGAGCTCTTCACTCTACAAGTTGTCAACTTGCACTGAAACTGTGATAAATTTTGATTAAACATTTTGGCAAGCTATTAGACAGAATCCAACAAATGAAAAAGAAAGTTCTATGAATCTAGTCACTTAATTAAACCAAGTTGTAATATATTATTATTATTTTTAGTTAATTTAAGCATAATTTTCATGTAAACTAAATATCGATTTTTTAATGAAATAGTTCACCAAAAATTAACTGCTTCATTTTTCATCTTTTTGCTTCTGATTAAGCCTCCTTAAAAAAATCCAACAATTGGTATCAAGAGCCATTTATCTTTGAGGCTTATTTTTCTTAAAAAATGTCTTCAGCAAACTTTACACCACTACCTCCTCCTGTTTTTACAGGTGAAAACTACCACATCTAGCTAGTAAAATTGAAAACCTATCTTTAAGCCTTTAATTTTTGGGAGGTTGTAAATGCTGAAATACAACCACTAGTGTTTAGGCCAAATCTCACTCTTGTTCAAATGAAACAACATAATGAGTGTAATGACCTAAAATTCACAGGTATCGAAAAAGTATATTATAGGGCCTCCGTCTTAATGAAATGGGTTCGTAACTAATTATTAGATATATTTATGAGTCTAGTGGTGTGTTTAATTAGGTTTTAATTAAGTAAATTTAGCTTAATTAAGGATAATTAGGAAAAGAATTAAATTGAATAAGAGGTAAAAATTAAATTATAGATTAATAGAAAATAAAAGGACCAAAATGAAAAATATGCCATTTAGCATAAGTTGAGTGACATATGAAATAAAAATCTAAGATTTTTACTTAGATTTTAATTATAAAATATATATTAGTAATTAATTATATTAAATTAATTTAAAATAATTATATTATAAGATATTTATATGATAATTAAATTAAATTCATGACAAAATGTATGGTGGTGATTTAATACAAGTGTATTAATAAAAACACATACACTTGTAATACTATAATTAATTATTAAATAGATATTTATTAAATGATTATATTATATTATTATTATATTAATAAATAAATAAAACATGTAATAAAAGAAACAAAAAAGGAAACAAAACATAAAACGACACGGAAAGCATTCGAAACAGAGCAGGGAAAGGAGAAAAAGAAAAGAAAGAAAAATAAAAAGGAAAACCTGGGGTTTTAAGGTTTGAAGCTTTAATAGGTAAGTTAATTAAGCCATTTTCTTTTAATTTTGATGTTTTAGAAGCTTTAGAATAAAATTTTGTTGAATTTAAGTTGAAATTTTGGAAGTTCTTAAGTTTTTAACATGATTCATGTTGAACAAATTGTTAAATTAGGGTTTAATTGAATGAATTTTTAATTAGAATTGATTAAATGATTAAATTGTAAAAAAAGCTATTAGTTTTACATAGTAGGGACTAAATTGCAAGAATTTTGAAATTAGAATTTTATGTTAAAATTTAGATAGTTACGTCTAAGTTTGGTTGAAATTTGAATAGAAATAAAGTATGAATTGAGATAGAAAAGTAAGTGACTTTAGTTAAGGCTAAATTGAAATTAAAGTAGAAAATTGAATAGAAATTCAATTAATGAGATATAAATTAGTACCAAACATACCATTTTATAACTTAACAGTTCATTTATCATTCAAACATTAAAGACCAATTCTTTACAACCAAAACTCATAAGACTCTTAAATAAGACCTAGGTACATGCCACATTTACCAAAGAGAAAATTACATCACCAAGTTTGTGCTGAAGTCGGGATTGATCTGGATGCTGAATCGGGACCTTTGACTTCTACTAACCTGCGCATGGAAACAACCATACGCTGAGTATGTCTACATTCAGTGGTATTACCATAATTCAAATTATATAACATTAATAAATTATAACATCAACTTGAAATATAGAAAATCATAAGAACAAATTTTACAATCAATTTAATACCTCATTTATAATAGTTTATCAATAGATATCATATATCAACAATTTGTATTTTTGATCAATTCATGAACCTTAAGTTCATGCTTTCAAACCTCATATCTCATTCTCACTTCACATTTCGATTCATAATTTCACTATCTTATTTCTTCCATCAACTCATTCAAATCAAGATTTATTCATTTTCTTTTTCATTTAATTACCCCTATTAACAAGACTCGGACCTTAGCGGATACACGGATTCCAACCAAACACACCAAAATAATCCAACCAAACACACCAGAATAAATAATCCTCCCAAACAAACCAGAATAAATAATCCCCCCAAACACACCAGATAGGCATTAAATGCCTCTTCGAATAATCCGAAGAAATATAGTAACATCAGTATCTCCTCGGCCAAACCGAAAATCCCCTGAACTCTTCCAAATACTATGGTATGCCAACTATATCCGACTCAGCCCGACTAGTTAATAGGGTTTTCAATTCACTTTTCAACAACAATCAATATTCACTAATCAATTATCACAAAATTTACATAAATCTCAATTCAATATTTTCACATTTTCAGTTCAATTATTTTCCACCTTTCAACCAATATTCAATTCACATATTAGCACATTTTCACAACTCAATACATTTTCATTCAATTTAATATTAGTCACAATTGATTCAAATTCACTTTCCGCTTTCAATCAATATACAATTCAAATACCAATTCATATCAATTATTCAATTTAATTTCCACTCATCTCAATAATAATAATAATAATACTGACCTCATATTTCATTTACCATACACATAAATTAAAATTTAACATTTAATAATAAATAATTCGAAATATAGTAATACAAACCCGAAATTCACAATTACTCCTCGATGATCTTCTCTTTTCCTTTCTTTGTGGATGCCTCTGGTGTGATATTAGCTACGAAAAATTAAGATAATTTCATAATCATTAATACACTACTAAATTATATCTAATTAATTGAAATTCTATTCAATTTTCTACTTTAATTTCAATTTAGTCTTAACTAAATTCACTTACTTTTCTATCTCAATTCATACTTTATTTCTATTCAAATTTCAACCAAACTTAGACATAACCATCTAAATTTCATCATAAAACCCTAATTTTGAAATTCTTGCAATTTAGTCCCTACTATGTAAAACTAATAGCTTCTTTTACAATTTAATCCTTTAATCAATTCTAACTACAAATTCATTCAATTAAACCCCTAATTCAACAATTTGTTCAACATGAATCATGTTCAAAAACCTAAGAACTTCCAAAATTTCAACTTAAATGAACAAAACTTTATTCTAAAATTTCTAAAACATCAAAATTAAAAGAAAAGGGCTTAATTGACTTACCTATTAAAACTTCAAACCTTAAAACCCTAGTTTTTCCTTTTTATTTTTCTTTCTTTTCTTTTTCTCCTTTCCTTGCTTTGTTTCGAATGCTTTCTGTTTCTTTTTATGTTTTGTTTCCTTTTTTTGTTTCTTTTATTACATGCTTTAGTTATTTATTAATATAATATAATATAATATAATCATTTAATAAATATCTATTTAATAATTAATTATAGTATTACAAGTGTATGTATTTTTATTAATACACTTGTATTAAATCACCACCATACATTTGTCATAAATTTAATCTAATTAACATATAAATATCTTATAATATAATTATTTTAAATTAATTTAGTATAATTTATTACTAATATATATTTTATAATTAAAATCTAAGTAAAATCTTAGATTTTAATTTCATATGTCACTCAACTTATGCTAAATGGCATATTTTCCATTTTGGTTCTTTTTACTTTCTATTAATCTATAATTCAACTTTTACCCTTTATTTAGTTTAATTCTTTTTTCTTAATTACCCTTAATTAAGCTAAATTCACTTAATTAAAACTTAATTAAACACACCACTAGACTCATAAATATTTCTAATAATTATTTACGAACCCCTTTCGTTAAGACGGAGGCCCGATAATGTACTTCTCCAATGCCCGTGAATTTTGGGTCATTACAATGAGGAATGTGCAAGAAAACATAATGTAATGACCCGACAATCATGGGTATCGGAAAGTGTGTTTTTGGGTCTCCGTTTCATAAAATGAATTCGTAAATATTTTTAAAAATATTTACGAAGTTAATTGTGTGGTTAATTAGGTTTTGGTTAGGTGAATTTGCTTGAATTAAGAGTAATTAGGTAAAAGGAGTAAATTGCATATAGAGTGAAAGTTGAATTATAAATTAAAGAAAAGTAAAGGGACTAAAGAAGCAAATAATCCATATTCCATCAAGTGTATGGTAATAGTAAATACATGTGTAAAAATAATATACATATATATAAATTAATAAAATATGTATTACTTAATATTTAAGTATATATATAATATTATTATATTATATTATTATAATAATATTAAGTAAATGAAATAATAATTAAAAACAAAACAAATAAAGAAATAGAAAAGAATAGAAAGATAGAATGAAATAGAGAAGAAAGAAAGAAAAGGAAAGAAAAGAGAAAGAAAGAGAAATAGGGTTTCAAGGGTTCAAAGCTCAATTGGTTAGTCAACTTAGTTCTTTTCTTGTAATTTTATGTTTTTAAAATCCTAGTATTAAATATTACCCAACCTATGTTGAAATTTTAAAAATTATTGAGTTTTTAGATGTTATTTATGATGAATAATTAGAGTATTAGGGACTAAATTGA
This sequence comes from Gossypium rotundifolium, assembly GCA_025506655.1. Taxonomy (NCBI): domain Eukaryota; kingdom Viridiplantae; phylum Streptophyta; class Magnoliopsida; order Malvales; family Malvaceae; genus Gossypium; species Gossypium rotundifolium. Next base: position 152,946,203 of record CP106732.1, on the reverse strand, counting down.
TAGATTTTAAGTTAGAAATGAAAATGGATTGAATGTAGGATAAATTGTAAATTTTGAGTATTAGAGACTAAATTGTGAAATTTTTGAAATTTAGGATTTAAGTGAAATTAGAGAGTTAAATCTAATTTAAACTGGAAATTGAATGAAAATATAGAATTAATTGTAAAGAAATAAAGTTAGTCTCGGTTTAAGGACTAAATTGAAATTTAGGCAAATATCAAATAAAAAAATTGAAAAATTCACTGTGAAATTGAATTGTATTGTATTGATGAATTTTAATTGTTTTAATTTTGTAGCTAACGTTGTGTCAGAAACTTCGACTAAGAAGGGAAAAGATAAAGTCGACGAGGAATAGCTTAGAAGTTCTGGTTTTGTATTTCTATAATCCGAATTTAACTATTAATTGTTGTATTTTGAATTAATGTTTATGGTAAGTAATTAAGGTGAGTGTTAGCATCTTGATATTGAAATGAATTTATATGAATATGTGATTATTGTGGAAATTGAATATTGGATGTTTGTTGCATTTAAAAAGTGAATTGAAACCCTATTAACTATATCGGGCTAAGTCGGATATAGATGGCATGCCATAGGATTGAAAGAGTTCAAGGATTTCTTCGACTTCGAGCCGATGAGACACTGGGTGTCAAATTATTACTTCGGATTAATTCAATGAAGCACTGGGTGCCAATTTACTTCGGTTTAGCCAATGAAACACTAGGTGTCAAATTATTACTTTGAATTATCCGATGAGGTACTGGGTAACAAACTGATGTGTTTTGGTTGGATCCGTATATTTGTCAGAATCCGAGTCGTGTTAATAAGGGTAACTAAATGAAATGATACTAAGATTGGTATTGAAAAGCATTGACTGTGAAATGAAAATGAGACACATGGATTGTGTATTATATTGTGAAAAGCTATTTGAGATAGTAAATGATGAGAAATGAATATGTTATGAATGAATTGTTATGAACTGATTAATTGAATGGCTATTGTTACTGTCTGATTAAATGTGTATGTTATATTAATTTTGCTTTTAAATAGTTGGATTATAGAAATACCATTGAGTTTATACTCAGCGTACGGTTTTATTTTTCGTGCACAAGTTAGGTGCTTAAGTGTGATCACCGATTCAGCATCCATCAATGATCTCGATATCAAACATGGTGAAGTATGTCTCTTTTATGTCGGCATGTACCTAGGGCATCTAAATGTCAACTATTTTGTGGATTGATTGTAAATAAGATTATAAGTTAATTTTGGTTGGTCATATTTAAATGAGTATGAGTTATGTTAAGACTATAATATGGCATGTTTAGATTAGTGTTTAAATGAATATGGTATAGGTAAATTTGGATTGAAATTGGTATGTTTATAAATTGATTTTAAAATTGTTTAAATTATTATGTTTTGATAATATAATTGTGGAATCTATGAGGGAACATTGGTTAGGTATCTAAGTTGATTGCTTTGATATTGTGTTTTGAATTGGTTGAACGAATGGTTCTTGAGTTGCTTGGCGTCTAAGATTGTAGGGTATCGTAAACTTGATGTTTAAGGTTCATTTTGAGTCCACACGGCTAACACATAGGCGTGTGGTTTGGCCTTGTGTCCCCTACAACTTTAAAATTTAAAAACAGAATGCTCAGGTATTTTTATACGGGAGAGACTAGGGCGTGTGTCTCAGCCGTGTGTAGCACACAGGCGTGTAACCCCTGCACCTTAATATTCCAAGTCAGTATGCACCTAAGTTTGGACATGACCTCGTGCCCCCATTTTGAATGCCCAACGACCTAAGACACGGGTGTGTCTCTTGACTGTGTGAGCCACACGGCCTAGCCACAGGGGTGTGTGTCCCTTATTTCTATGAAAATTTTTGATGTTTTTGAAAAAAAAATTCCTGAGTACTCAGTTTAGTCCCGATCTATTTTTAACACATATTTTGGGCCTCGAGGGCTCATATAAGGGACTATATGATTTATTTACAATATATTTGTCAAATGATATGTAATGTTCGTAATTGATTTGAAAAGTTCGGTAATGCTCTGTAACCTTGTTCTGGTGACGGATAAGGGTTAGGGGTGTTACACATAAGGCAATGTCTTGCCTACAAAAGGGTGTTTTAGACATTATCTTCACAAGAATCATGACCTATAAAACTCCCAAACAAGCTTGGGATAAGCTCAAGGAGGAGTTCCAGGGATCATAGAAGACAAGGCAGCAGCAGATGATAAATCTCATATGAGATTTTGAAAACCTTAAGATGAAGGAAGTTGGGACGGTGAAACAATGTATAGATCGAATCATGGTAGTGGTGAACCATATAAGACTGCTAGGTGATCAGTTCCCTAATAGTCGAGTAGTTGAGAAGGTGATTACCACACTTCCTGAGAGATACGAATCAAAGATATTCTCACTAGAAGATTCAAGAGATCTATCAACCATTTCCCTCTCAGAGCTAATCAATGCTCTCTATGCTCTAGAAAAAAGAAGGGAAACTAGAGAAGAAGGACATGCTGAAGGAGCTTTTCAAGCTAAAAATAGAGAGGCCGTGAGCTCCTCAAGTCAGAAAGTAACGAAGGGTTGGTCAGACAAAAAGGAGAAGTCAAAGAAAGATGATGGAAAGAAAAAATATCCACTGTGTTCGTACTGCAAGAAGTTGGGTCATCTTGAGAAATTCTATTGGTTCAGGCCTGATGCTCAATGCAAAAACTGTAAGCAACTTGGTCATGTAGAGAAAGTATGCAAAAACAAAGGGCATACTTAACAACAAAATGTAGAGGCACAGACAATAGAAGCAAAAGAACTCATGTTCACAGCCTCATGCGAAGCCCAGCTCGTAACACCATGCGAACTCACCATCGGAGTAAAAAAGAATTAGCTTGTAGATAGTGGGTGTACAAGTTACATGACAGCAGATGTGAAAATTTTCAAGAATGTTGACAAAAGGTTTCATTCCAAGGTGAAAGTTGGAAATGACCAATATAATTGAAGCAGTTGGAAAGAGAGATGTTGTAACACCCACTAACTGTATCCGTTGCCGGAATAGGGTACGAGGCATTACCGGAGTTTATTGAACATTTTTGAATAATTTCAAGTCATTTATTATTCATATTCTGAAAATAATCATAACGTCCCGCTATTGGGCCCTCAAAGCCCAAAACATACATTAGGAACCAACAGGGATTAAATCGGGATCATAGGGAATTTTTTGCAAAATCCTAAAAATTTTTCTACATTGGTTAGCGTACTTTAAAATTGACAAACTTATTTTCTTGACATGTCTCACTTGAATTTATTACTTTTCCTAATATACGTAACTTTCCTTGTATCAAAGTATCAAAGATAGTCTCATATTTACATGTCATGATACATATCATTCTTTTGCTATTACTTCATAAATATAAATTATTATATTCATTATGACAATATTTCATGTACCATCATTTTCATGAGTTTAGTGTATATTTATTCCAGTAGCAGTTCATAATCATGAATATGCATAATTATCGAGCAAGTTTCACATACGTGTATTTTCCATATCATATTTCAATATATCAAATGATTATCATTTCTATGTATTTCAAGTTTAATTTCATGATTTCAAGTACTTGCCATTTTTTATATTTATCCAGTTGAATTTCTCAGAATTTCGATGGATTTCCAGTAGTATACTTATAGTATACAATCCCAGATCTGTCAATTCGTACACATATGGGTATACCCTTTTTTCAGAGAGCATACTCTCGCGAACCTCATCCTTACAGCAGGATTACCAGTCCAGGCTAAATCCCTTGTAAGAGAGCATACTCCCACGAACCTCATTTCTTACAGCGGGATTACCAGTCTAGGCTAAGATTACCAGTCCAGGCTAAATCCCTTGCAATGACAATTACTCTAATAAGCTTGGATCTGAATTACCAGTCCAGGCTAAATTCAGACCCTAATTCGGATTACCCATCCAGGTTAAATCCATTTTCCACATATTCTTCGGAAGGGCTATATCAGGATCACCCGTCCGGGCTAGAACCTTTTCACACATATTCTTCGGGGGGGCTTATATAAGGATCACCCGTCTGGGCTAGATCCTTTTTACCGTCAAATCCTTTTCAGTGATCCATCGAATTCCATTCTATCTAGTCGGTATTTATTTCTCTTTTAATCAAGTATTATCAATATTTCATCTATTATCATACATTAAACAATCAAATCACATAAATATACAATTCAAGCATTTAAGAATTCAATTCAAGTTGCACGAACTTACCTCGTTGCTTGTTCATGTTTATAGTTTCACTAATCTGATGTCTTTTCTTTTCCACGTTCAAGTCTCGTATTTAAGTTATCCAGATATTTATAAATAAATTTGATCATTATTTTCATTCATTTCATATTCTGATACTGTAACACCCCTAACCCATAACCGTCACTGATTTAGGGTTAAAGGCGTTACCGAACAATTCAGATCTTTTACTAACATTTCATAATATAATTTCAACCAAACAAATCAAAGAGTCCCTTATCTAGGTCAATAAGACCTTTAACATGATTTAGAATAAGGTCGGGACTAAACCGAACACATACGATAATTCTCAGAAATTTAAAATTTTTTCTAAAGTTACAAAGGTCACATGCCCTTGTGGGCAGGCCGTGTGCCTCCCACAGCCTCAGACATGCTCCTGTGTCTAAAGTCATGCCAAAACAGGGCATACATACTGACTTGTCCCCACGGCCTGAGACACGCCCGTGTGCCTCACCTGTGGTCGACATTAACTTGCACCACATGGCAAGTCACACGCCCGTTTGTCTTGCCCGTGGTTGAGTCTGACTTGTTTTACATTGCAACCTCGAAGGACATGGTCGAGCCACATGCCCATGTGCTCAACCATGTGGACAAATATAGGCCATTTTTAAGGCCAAAATGCCACCCACACTTTGGGTCTCACCTACAAGCATATACAATCATCTTTCCACACTTAACTAGCAACCAAAACATATCAAATTATGCATCAATAAGCTTATCATTCATATGACCATTTCATTTGCTATCAACCATACCAAAACTAAACATCATAAAACATGACTAAACATTCATATATTGACATTATCTAGCCATATCACATGGCTATATACACATTTTAAACATAATTCAAAGTAACTAGCCTATACATGCCATATTTTAGTATATACATTTCCAAAAGGATACCAAAATAAGATTGAGTAGTGTGATGGTGATCCTTGACGATTCCCCGAGCCTTCAATGGCTTTGACGATCTATAAAACAGAGCAAACACACACAAAGTAAGCTTTCAAAAGCTTAGTAAGCCATATACAAATAAATTTAGCATAAAATGCACATAGCCACATTGATACAATGACATTAATATTTCTCATTTGCAAATTCTTCACATATCTTTTGGCTCATTAGCTTAACCATTACTTACCCACATTTCATAGCTCAAAGTATACTTTACCCATAGCTCATTCAAGTTCATATCACATATTATCTCATAAAATATATACACATATTCACTTTAGCAAGCTCATTTGAACACTTACCTTTTATACACATACATAACGTACCTTTCCAACGAACCTAAATCGTTTATACATTTCACATAGACATTCATTTCTCAGACTTGCCCGTTGAATCGTTCGAAACTAAATAGGATACTCAGAGTACTCGGAATAATCATACAATGCCAATGTCCCAGATGTGGTCTTACATGCCAACATCCCAGATGTGGTCTTACATGTGCTCAAATATCGATGCCACTGTCCCAGAAAGGGTCTTACACGAATCAAATATGATGCCAATGTCCCAGGCATGATCTTACGCGTAAAACTCATATCGATGCCAACATCCCAAACGTGGTCTTACACTAAATCTCGAATTAATGCCAACATCCCAGACATGGTCTTACATGATCTCACATATCGGATACCCATGTCATGACATATGTATTCCTATCTATTCCTAGGTTCGTACGGTGCTTCTCGGATATAGATACACTATCGATACTATCTCGAATTCCATGTACATAACATCTCGAGCATATTCAACACAGGCTAAATTTCATATATGTACAATTAACTTAATTCAAATGCATTTATTTGTATATCGACTTACCTCGGATTCGGTTAACGTACGGACTCGACTATTCGATCACTTTCGACTTTCAGCGATCTAAGTCCGTTTTCTTCAGTTCTTGATCTATACATATTCAAATTTAATCCATTTATTCAAAAAATCATTCAATTAAATCCAAAAACACATATTTAGGGCAATTTACAAATTAGCCGTCACATTTTCACATTTTGACATTTTAGTCATTATTTCACAAAATCACAAAATATTCAAAATTTCAATACGCCCATGCTTAGCCGAATTCTCATATAGTCCATACAAGTCCATACATTTCATTTATTTCACAATTTAGTCCCTCAAAATATTATTTTTTCAATTAAGTCCAAAATACTCAAAATCATCAAAAATTCAAAGACAAAACATATTAATCTAACACATATATTTCATATTTCACCATCAAACATTACAAACCTCATGTGTTCATCGATGGCACATTTCAAAATATTCATCAATTCAAAAAATTGAAGCATGGGTTTCAAAGTACTCGAAGCAACGATTACGAAAACATAGAAATGATAAAAAACTGAAGCAAAACATACCTTGGATTAAACCCTTCAATGGACGAATAATCAAAAGCTTTAAACCTATCTTTCTTTTCTTGTTTTTCGGTGGAAGATGAATAAAGATGACCATATTTTATGCTTTTGTTTAATTATAATATGATTTATGTAACATCATAAAATTTGAATATCATCCTGTTGTTTGTGTTAGCTTGAGTATATATTTTTTTTTATTTTTTGTGTGCCTGATATAGTCTTGTGAAGGTTAGAAATTATTCAGATTTAGAATAATTTAATTTTTTGAAGAATTTAGTGTAGTGGATCAAGTGACCCTGATACTTAAGTTAATTTAAGTATCTAAAATTAGCACAAGAGGAGTTAGTAGCATTGTGGTAATGGCGCATGAATGGTTACTTGAGGGAAGTGGTTCGAGTAACATGGAGTGCATTTTGGAGACTTTATTTTTTTGCATCTTTATATCAAGTGTCGGCCAAGCTATATAATTGGTAAGTTGGACTTTAATTTTTATGGCAAGATGATTAAAAGTTTAGGTAAGTTTAAACTTGGGGAAAGGAATCATTTTGGATTAAGGAATGATGAGGGAACACAAGGCATATTGTAAGGTGATTGCTATGGAAAATTTTGTGTGGAAAAACTTTGACTTTGAAGTCTATGTATTTGGACGGTTTGGGAGCCTAGGGGGGTGACCGAATTTTTGATTAAGGTTATGGTAAATTGGGGGGACATAAGGCACTCTTTATGGAGTGTGTTTTGGAAACTTGTTAATGGCCAACTTGACCATGTATGTGGACGGTATTATGGACAAGGGGGTGGCCAGATTTTGTTGTTGATTTTGCGTAAGGATGAGTGGTTGGGTGTAATCCCATTTGGTCATTTTTGAACTTCCAAAACACCTTTTCTTTTGTAGCCGATTTTTGCATAGAAAGGTTTAGGCATTTCTTTGTACAACTTCTTTTCCCGAAAGCTTTTGTGTCCTTTTCCTTTTGAGACCGTAAACCAAGTAAGTGACCTCTCTTGCACCTCTTTCTCTTTTGATCATCTTTCTCCTCTCTTTATTTTTTTTAGGCCTAACCTCTCATCCCTTTCATTTCACCTTTGCCGCAACTTCTAAGCCTCACACTCTCCCTCTCCATTCTTTTGATAAGAGCCGAACCACTTCATCATTCACTTCTTCTTCTTTCTCTTGTAATAGCCGAAACCTTCCTTCCATTTTCACCATAGCCGTAACACCTAAAACATCCCATCTCTATTCTCTTTTGAAAAGGCCAAATCTTTCTCTTGTCATCAAGCCGAATCACATCACACCCCATTCTCTTCTTTTTCTTCTTCAAAGTCAATTATTCTCTTCTATAGCCAAAAGCCCCACTTCTTTGTCACCCATTGAAACCGATTACTACTAAGCACTAAAAGCCTATCATCTCTCTCATTTGAATCGATTTCTCCACTTCAAGTTCTTCTTGTTGATTCCTTGAAGTTTTTGACCATTTGCGTTTTGGTCATTCTTTCTGGTAAGAATCTCTTCTAGGATGATCTTTTTCCTTTATCTTTCTTTGATTGTCAAAAAATCAAGATTCTAATCCTTTTATTCTCTTTGGCCGAAACCTTAAAGGAGGATTTCGGGATTCTTTTTGTAGCCAACGATTAAGGAGAGATCATTCGGGAATTAAATATTCAAGGTAAGGATTTTTATATTACTTGTTATATCGTTTTAGATAGACTACTAATCGATTTTGTTTTAGGGGACTCTATCGCTCGATTATTATTTTTCCCGTGAACGTAAGATTTTGGGGCAGACAAAATAGGTTCGAAAAGAGCGATAAAAAGTGTTTGGAAGAGGGTGGTTCGCTATACCTCAAATTTCAAACGAAGGGTCAGATCGGAAACGGAGACTTTCCACCGAGTTGTGGACCCTCCGCCGATGAAAATCGATTATTTGAAGTCGTGCGTACACCCGATCCATTATTTGTTCGTGATTTTTCATCGGGTTATGAACCATCTATCGGAGAGAAATCACATATAATTGTTGTTCGAGATTTCGAGGGTAAGGATTTAGATTATTTATCAATTGTATAGTTTTATAAGTATTAGTGTTCTAATCAAGCATGATAAATATTTAGGTATCAACGAGCGGGAAAGTATAGTTCCACTGTTATAAGGTGTGTAAAACTACACTAAATTTCTATTAGATCGATAATATTAATGATTTGCATGTATTAAGAAAAATATGTAAGAAAATGGTTGCGAGTACCATTCAGTGGTACATGGTATTCAGGTATGTTTACCCCCTAATACTTTGTTAATAATGCTATAAGCATGAATATGAAATGTGTATGATTCCGTTATGATTTTGGGGGTATATAATATGATATCGAAATAATATGTTTATTGCATGGGCATATGGGTGATTTTGATAAAGGGGAAGTGTTTCGGTGGTTTTTACCACATAATCCGGTGACTTCGATCACATATATGAATCCGGTGACTTCGGTCACATATTATAAATTCGGTGACTCTGTCACAATTATCCGGCGGCTATGCCACAATTTATAAGGGCGATGTGCACTTGACTGCAGCGACTGCCTTCGATGGTGTGTAGCGGATGAAGGGTCGATTTAGTAATCCCCACGGTGTGATTGGTAGGTATGGGTGGTGTGTAGCGGATGGATATTTAGGTGGGCTCGGGATTGCATTTCATTTTATATGTACATGTGATTTAATCAGTTATTATCTGATTTGCTGTATTATGGGCTTATGGCTAAATGTGTTTTAAATGGGCTTAATGGCTATAATCAATTGGGTTTTTAGTGTAATGTTACACATTGAGTCTGTTGACTCATCCTTTATGGGATATATTTTCAGGTGACGCTTAGCGTGATAGATCGGGTCAGCGAGGACTACGTGGTGGCCATTGCTCAACGCAGTATTTTGAATTTTATTTTAATTAAACCTACTACATTTATTTTTATTATTTGGGATTTATTTTGGGTTATGTTTTTGTAATAAGGCCGCTATAAATTGTTTTATTTTTACCTTTTAGATTTTTAATCTGTTACGATCAAATATTTGCTAAATAATTAAATGATTTCGAAAAATAACCTAAATTGTTTTGACACCTAAACACCTATGGTTTTCATAATAATAATAAGTTTTTAATTTGATTTTCTTTTAACTTATAATCTTTCTCATAAAGATAACGTTTTAATGAGACACCAACTTATCTAAACACCATTTACAATGCAATCACTAAATAGACCTATTTTCTACAGAACCAACATATTATCTGATAAAACAAAATAAGATTAAATTGAAGTTTTACTCGAGGAACATACCAGATCCAGTCAGGGCTTGTGGGTCAGGTTTGGGGTGTTTCAACTTGGTATCAGAGCCCGGTTCAAAACTCGGCTTTAAGGGTTTTGGGTCCAAAAACATTTTTCAAAGATAGGCTTTTCAAAAACATAGACTTTCATGAACTATTTGAGTTTATTCGGCATGGCTTTGTATCTCATTTCGAACTCACGAGGTAAGTACCCTAACTATTGAAGTGATTGGTATGTGAAAATTTATGGGCATTACGGGATCGTAGATTAGTAGATTAGGAGCTATTGAACCCTAGGACTAGTTTACTCCAACACAAAATACATAAGACTTAAGTACAACCAAACAAACCTGTAAGTCGCCGAGTTAGGGTGTGGCAATAGTTGTGCGCATGTCTAGGATTGGATTCGGTAAGAGCTTGGTATTTAAGTAGTCCTAGTGACTCACCTCCACTTCACTCGAATCCTACCTGGTGCGTAGCAGCGGTTCACCCTAACCAAGAGGACTTATTCACCGGCTAAACTCGATAATTAAAAACCCGAAAGGGACCAGCTACACTTTTTGTAAAAAATTACCTCAGATTGAATACAAACATTAGTTTTGTAAAAACTACACTGTTTTGACTAAAATATCCTGGTTTGGAAAATTTACTAAATTACCCTTGATTTATAAAATTATCAAAATAACCCCGATTTCTGGAATTTCCAAAAATACCTTTGATTTGGAAAAATTTTCAAAATAACCCAAAAATTTGTAAATTCTGGAATGCCTTTGATCTGTAAATATTTTCAAATTAATCCCAATTTATTACTAAAATACCCCTATAGGATGAGTTACGAAAATACCCCTGGGTTGGGAATGGATAAAATGCCCATAATAGTGTAGTGGATGTTGTGGATGAATGAATGTGACTCTTTGAATTAGGGTAGTAAACTTGAGATGAAAACTTTGGTTGATCGAAAGAACTACTACTAAAAACTTCTTTACATAAAATTATTCGCGGATAATCAGTGGAACAAAAGACTAATGCATAAAATTTCTTAAATCAGATTAAATTGCGAAGTAGACATGAGTTCTAGGGGACGTGGTCGTCGTGGGCGAGGTAGAGGTAGGATGGCTGTGTCGAAACCAGTTGGGTCTGGTCAGGGTTCCAAAAATGAAGTTTCGCCACCGGCTGTAAGGGCAGAATTTTAAGAGCAAACTAGAGGAGATGGCGCAGTATCGCAGGCTATACTACGAGTTTTAGAGCGAGTAGCAAGAGCTAGTATGGGAAATGGGGCTCGAAAGTTAGTAGCTGAGGGACTTAGATCAAATGGAGCTGAGGTTTTTAGGGGAGTATCTGGAGTAACTCTGAATGTAGTGGAGTATTGGTTAGAGGCAGTCGAGAGGATCATGGACGATTTGGACTGCACTGCTGAGGAAAAGCTAAAAGGTGCTGTTTCGCTGCTTCGAGACGAGGCTTATTAGTGGTGGCTCACTGTCAAGGAGAGTATCCCTACAGATCGAGCGGATTGGGGGTATTTTAAGGTTAAGTTTGAAGGGAAATACGTTAGAGATAACTACATCGACTCTAAGAGAAAGGCATTTCTGAATTTAGTACAATGAAATAAGTCGGTAGCTGAGTATGAAGTGGAGTTTTTGCGGCTTAGCCGATATGCCAGAGGGATAGTAGCTACTGATTATGAGCGGAGTGTCAAATTCGAGGATGGACTGAGAGATGAACTACGAGTGTTGATTGCTCCGCACTGGGAAAGAGACTTTGTAGTCTTAGTGGATAAGGCACGGATAGTTGAAGAAGTTAAGCAGACTGAGAGACAGAACCGTGACAGATGTCAGAACAAGAATAAGAGGAGCTATGGGTCTTTAGGGTCATCCGGGAACTTTCAAAAGAGACCTAGAGTTGATGGGTCACGAGGTCAGCAGGTTGCTTCGGGAGGACAATATCGTAATTGTGCTCAGTGTGGAAAAATGCACCCGGGGGAATGTTGGAAAAAGACAGGGGGATGTTTTAAATGCGAGTCCAAAGGTCATATGATTAAGGATTATCCGATGGATACAGATAGGAACCGTCCAGCAGGACAGGGTTTTAATCAGGCTGGCAGAGGTGGATAGCAGCCGATGAGGGGTCATGGTCCGAATGGAAGAAATAATGGTTCTGGTAGAGGTCGCGGGACCTCAGGCAGAGGCAAATGGTAGCATCGAGGTGAGACGGCCAGTCGGTATATGCGATTAAATCGTAGAGAGGATAGTGATGCACCTGATGTTATCACGGGTACGTTTCTGATTTCTGGGTTACCCTTTATTGCTTTGATAGATATAGGGTCAACTCATTCATACATCGCTAGTGAAGTATCTGGGACTCTGCATGTGAACTCTGAGACTGTACCTAGGAAGATGACTGTACTTAGTCCTTTAGGACAGACTGTAGTAGTAGATAAGCTCTTTAAGGAAGTGCCTTTAGAAATTCAGGGGACGCAGTTTTTGGCTGACTTAATGGAGTTGCCATTCGGGGAATTTGACCTGATCTTAGGTATGGACTGGCTAGTGAAATATCGTGCAAATGTGGATTGTGCTGCTAAGAGGATGTCATTAAGAACTATTGATGACAAGGAAGTTATGGTAATGGGCGAGAGATAGAACTATTTATCAAATGTAATATCTGCCCTTAAGGCAGAAAAAATGGTTAGGAAGGGTTATTTGGCTTTTCTTATGTTGGTCAGTGCCTTGGAGGCTAAGAAGGCAACTGTTGAAGGAGTCAGGACTGTGAGTGAATTTGTGGATGTCTTTTCGGAAGAACTTCCAGGATTACCTCCGGATCGAGAGGTAGAATTTGGGATTGACTTGTTGCCTGGCACGGCGCCAGTATCTATCGCTCCGTATAGAATGGCACCAAAAGAGTTGGGTGAGCTCAAGGCTCAGATTCAAGAGTTACTTGATCATGGGTTTATCCGACCTAGTGTGTCTCCTTGGAGAGTATCAGTCTTATTCGTGAAGAAGAAGGACGGAACTATGCATATGTGCATAGATTACCGACAGTTGAATAAGCTAACCATTAAGAACAAGTATCCTTTGCCGAGGATAGACGACTTGTTCGATCAGCTTAAGGGAGCTGCAGTATTCTCAAAGATAGATCTAAGATCGGGATATCATCAGCTTAAGGTGAAAGAAGCAAATATCCACAAGACAGCTTTTCGAATAAGATACGGGCATTATGAATTCTTGGTAATGCCGTTCGAATTGATGAACGCCCCAGCTGCGTTCATGGATATGATGAATCGGGTTTTTCAACCCTACTTGGATCAGTTCGTCGTGGTGTTCATAGACGACATCCTAGTGTATTCTAAGTCAGAGATGGAGCATGATGAGCATTTTCGGATAGTGTTGCAAGTGTTAAGAGAGAAGAAGCTTTATGCCAAATTCAGTAAGTGCAAATTTTGGCTGAAAGAAATTACGTTTTTAGGCCATGTGGTGTCTGCTGAAGGGATAAGGGTGGATCCTCGGAAGATTGAGGCAGTGTTAGATTGGAAACCACCTAAGTCTGTAGCTGAGGTTCGCAGTTTCTTGGGATTAGTAGTCTACTACAGAAGATTCGTCGAAGGATTTTCATCGATAGCGGTACCTTTAATGAAATTGTTGAGAAAGGAGGTACCTTTCGTATGGGCAGATAAGCAGCAAGAGAGCTTTGAGAAGCTTAAAAGGGTTTTGACTGAAGCTCCGGTTTTGATTCAGCCTGAGGCAGGGAAGGATTTCGTGGTGTATTGTGATGTTTCTCACACATGATTAGGATGTGTTCTGATGCAAGACGAGAAGGTAGTTGCTTATGCATCTCGGCAATCAAGGCCACACGAGGTTAACTATCTGACTCATGATTTGGAGTTGGCAGCGGTAGTCTTTGCTCTTAAGGTATGGAGGCATTATTTATATGGGGAAAAGTCAGTGATATATACGGACCACAAGAGTCTAAAATATCTGCTGACTCAGAAAGAGCTGAATTTGAGACAGCGAAGGTGGGTGGAGTTGTTGAAAGACTACGATTGTTCTATAGAGTACCACCTGGGCAAGCCAAATGTGGTGGCAGGCGCTTTAAGTCGGAAAGTGGTGTCAGATCTAAGGGCGATGTTTGCACATTTTAGTCTTCATAACGACGGAAGCTTGCTGGCAGAATTACAAGTAAAACCGATGTGGTTGAGTCAAGTGAAAAAAAGACAGTTGGTAGACGATGACCTGAGTGCTAAGCTAGGCAGGTGCAGAATGGGGAGCTAGAAGATTATGGTGTTAACAGCGATGGAGTATTATGTTTCAAGGGTAAAGTCTGTATGCCGACGGATCAGGAATTGAGGCAAAGGATTCTTCAGGAGTCGCATATGCATCCTGGAGGAAGTAAGTTATACTGAGATTTACGGGATCAGTTTTGGTGGCTTGGTCTTAAGCGGGAAGTTACAGAATTTTTAGGGATGTGCTTAACGTGTCAGTAAGTTAAGGCTGAACACCAAGTACCTTTGGGATTGCTTCAGCCGATTAAGATTCTGCAGTGGAAGTGGGAGCAAATCACCATGGACTTTGTTAGTGGGCTTCCCCTTACGCCTACTAAGAAAGACTCGGTATGGGTGACAGTGGATCGATTGACGAAGTCTGAACATTTTATCCCAGTACAGGTTGATTACTCTTTGCAGAAATTGGTGAAGTTGTATGTGGCTGAGATTGTGAGGTTGCATGGTGTGTCGGTGTCGATTATTTCAGATAGGGATCCGAGGTTTATGTCTCAGTTTTGGAAAGCATTACATCAGGCTTTGGGCACCAGATTGGACTTCAGTACGGCATTTCATCCACAGTTGGATGGCCAGTTTGAGCGAGTAATCCAAGTTTTAGAAGATATGTTAAGGGGATGTGTGATAGATTTCAGAGGAAGCTGGGAGGAGTTCTTACCTTTAGCGGAATTTACGTACAACAACAGTTACCAAGCAAGTATTCGGATGGCACTGTATGAAACACTATATGGACGGAAGTGTCGCACTCCTACGTATTGGACAGAATTAGGGGAACATCAAGTTTTGGGTCCAGAAATAGTGGCTGAATTCGAAGAAAAGGTTAAGGTAATTCGGGCTCGATTAAAGGAAGCATCTGATAGGCAAAAATCGTATGCGGATCTTAAGCGGAAAGAAATAGAGTTTGCTGTGGGGGATCAAGTGTTCCTAAAGGTTTCACCTTGGAAGAAGGTGATGAGATTTGGTCGCAAAGGGAAGTTAAGTCCCAGGTTTATAGGACCTTATCGGGTTTTGAAGCGGGTTGGACCTATGGCATATCAGTTAGAATTGCCTTTGGAGTTGAAGCAAATACACGATGTGTTCCATGTTTCAATGTTACGTCGTTATTGGTCAGATCCATCTCATGTAGTGCCAGTTGAGGAGGTGGAATTAAGACCTGATTTGTCTTACGAGGAAGAGCCGATTCAGATTTTGGAACAGGATGTGAAGGTGTTACGGAGGAAATCAGTTCCTCTCGTCAAAGTATTATGGCGTAACCGTGGATCGGAAGAAGCTTCGTGGGAGCCGAAAGAAGCAATGCGAAAGCAATACCCTCACCTATTCTAGTCAGGTAATTTCGAGGACGAAATTTTCTTTTAGGAGGGTAGAGTTGTAACATCCTAAAATTTGAATATCATCCTGTTGTTTGTGTTAGCTTGAGTATATTTTTTTTATTTTTTCTGTGCCTGATATAGTCTTATGAAGGTTAAAAATTATTGATTTAGAATAATTTAATTTTTGAAGAATTTAGTGTAGTGGATCAAGTGACCACGATACTTAAGTTAATTTAAGTATCTAAAATTAGCATGAGGAGGAGTTAGTAGCATTGTGGTAATGGCGCATGAATGGTTACTTGAGGAAGTGGTTCGAGTAACATGGAGTGCATTTTGGAGACTTTATTTTTTGCATCTTTATATCAAGTGTCGCCAAGCTATATAATTGGTAAGTTGGACTTTAATTTTTATGGCAAGATGATTAAAAGTTTAGGTAAGTTTAAACTTGGGGAAAGGAATCATTTTGGATTAAGGAATGATGAGGGAACACAAGGCATATTGTAAGGTGATTGCTATGGAAAGTTTTGTATAGAAAAACTTTGACTTTGAAGTCTATGTATTTGGACGGTTTGGGAGCCTGGGGGGGTGACCGAATTTTTGATTAAGGTTATGGTAAATTGGGGGGATATAAGGCACTCTTTATGGAGTGTGTTTTGGAAACTTGTTAATGGCCAACTTGACTATGTATGTGGACGGCATTATGGACAAGGGGGTGGCTGGATTTTGTTGTTGATTTTGGGTAAGGATGAGTGGTTGGGTGTAATCCCATTTGGTCATTTTTGAACTTCCAAAACACCTTTTCTTTTGTAGCCGATTTTTGCATAGAAAGGTTTAGGCATTTCTTTGTACAACTTCTTTTCCCAAAAGCTTTTGTGTCCTTTTCCTTTTGAGACCGTAAACCAAGTAAGTGACCTCTCTTGCACCTCTTTCTCTTTTGATCATCTTTCTCCTCTCTTTATTTTGTTTAGGCCGAACCTCTTATCCCTTTCATTTCACCTTTGCCGCAACTTCTAAGCCTCACACTCTCCCTCTCCATTCTTTTGATAAGAGCCGAACCACTTCATCATTCACTTCTTCTTCTTTCTCTTGTAATAGCCGAAACCTTCCTTCCATTTTTACCATAGCCGTAACACCTAAAACCTCCCATCTCTATTCTCTTTTGAAAAGGCCAAATCTTTCTCTTGTCATCAAGCCGAATCACATCACACCCCATTCTCTTCTTTTTCTTCTTCAAAGTCAATTATTCTCTTCTATAGCCAAAAGTTCCACTTCTTTGTCACCCATTGAAACCGATTACTACTAAGCACTAAAAGCCTATCATCTCTCTCATTTGAACCGATTTCTCCACTTCATGTTCTTCTTGTCGATTCCTTGAAGTTTTTGACCATTTGCGTTTTGGTCATTCTTTCTGGTAAGAATCTCTTCTAGGCTGATCTTTTTCCTTTATCTTTCTTTGATTGTCGAAAAATTAAGATTCTAATCCTTTTATTCTCTTTGGCCGAAACCTTAAAGGAGGATTTCGGGATTCTTTTTGTAGCCAACGATTAAGGAGAGATCATTTGGGAATTAAATATTCAAGGTAAGGATTTTTATATTACTTGTTATATCGTTTTAGATAGACTACTGATCGATTTTGTTTTAGGGGACTCTATCGCTCGATTATTATTTTTCCCGTGAACGTAAGATTTTGGGGCAGACAAAATAGGTTCGAAAAGAGCGGTAAAAAGTGTTTGGAAGAGGGGTGGTTCTGCTATACCCTCAAATTTCAAACGAAGGGCTGTATCGGGAAACCGAGACTTTCCACCGGGTTGTGGACCCTCTGCCAGTGAAAATCGATTATTTGAAGTCATGCGTACACTCGAGCCATTATTTGTTCGTGGTTTTTCATCGGGTTATGAACCATCTATCGGAGAGAAATCACATATAATTGTTGTTCGAGATTCTGAGGGTAAGGATTTAGATTATTCATCAATTGTATAGTTTTATAAGTATTAGTGTTCTAATCAAGCGTGATAAATATTTAGGTATCGACGAGCGGGAAAGTATAGTTCTCACTGTTATAAGGTGTGTAACACTACACTAAATTTCTATTAGATCGATAATATTAATGATTTGCATGTATTAAGAAAAATATGTAAGAAAATGGTTGCGGGTACCATTCAGTGGTACATGGTATTCAGGTATGTTTACCCCCTAATACTTTGTTAATAATGTTATAAGCATGAATATGAAATGTGCATGATTCCGTTATGATTTTGGGGGTATATAACATGATATCGAAATAATATGTTTATTGCATGGGCATATGGGTGATTTTGATAAAGGGAAAGTGTTCCGGTGGTTTTTACCACATAATCCGGTGACTTCGGTCACATATATGAATCCGGTGACTTCGGTCACATATTATAAATCCGGTGACTCTGTCACAATTATCCGGCGGCTATGTCACAATTTATAAGTGCGATGTGCAGTTGACTGCAACGACTGCCTTCGATGGTGTGTAGCGGATGGAGGGTCGATTTAGTAATCCCCACAGTGTGATTGGTAGGTACGGGTGGTGTGTAGCGGATGGATATTTAGGTGGGCTCGGGATTGCATTTCATTTTATATGTACATGTGATTTAATTGGTTATTATCTGATTTGCTATATTATGGGCTTATGGCTAAATGTGTTTTAAATGGGCTTAATGGCTATAATCAATTGGGTTTTTAGTGTAATGTTACACATTGAGTCTATTGACTCACCCTTTATGGGATATATTTTCAGGTGACGCTTAGCGTGATGGATCGGGTCAGCGAGGACTACGTGGTGGCCATTACTCAACTGAGTATTTCAGATTTTCTTTTAATTAAACCTACTACGTTTATTTTTATTATTCGGGATTTATTTTGGGTTATGTTTTTGTAATAAGGCCATTATAAACCTGCTTTTATTTTACGTTTTAGATTTTTAATCTGCTACGACCAAATATTTGCTAAATAATTAAATGATTTCAAAAAATAACCTAAATTGTTTTGACACCTAAACACCTATGGTTTTCACAATAATAATAAGTTTTTAATTTGATTTTCTTTTAACTTATAATCTTTCTCATAAAGATAACGTTTTAATGAGACACCAACTTATCTAAACACCATTTACAACGCAATCACTAAATAGACCTATTTTCTACAGAACCAACATATTATCTGATAAAACAAAATAAGATTAAATTGAAGTTTTACTCGAGGAACATACCAGATCCGGCCAGGGCTTGTGGGCCGGGTTTGGGGTGTTTCAATTTAATTCTTTATTTACCAATTTGCCTTTAATAAAACTTTATATAATCCTTAATTTAAATGTCCATTACCGTCTATACTATAGGATAATGACCTAATTTCATTTTAAGGCCTTCATATTAATAAAGACATATCATATAGGTGCTTTTAACATATGGCATGCTAATTTAACATTCACAATTTGGCCCTTTTTCTCAAATTAAGCACATAAATGACCAAAGTAAATCATGAAAATTTCACACATACTTAATCACATATAATAGGCACAAAAAATAATATTATAATATTTTTCTAAATCGAATTTGTGGTCCTGAAACTACTATTCTGACTAGGGTCTAAATCGGACTGTTACAGATACATTCAATTAATGCTCTAGGCAAAATTATCATTTTGCCCCTAAGCTTTTAACTAATGATGATTTCATCCTTAGGTTCAGAAAAATAAAATTCTTGTAATTTAATCCTTGTTTCAAGCCTAATTATTCTCATATATATTGATAACAGCCCATGAATTCTATGAAATATCAAAATTTTCCATAATTTTGACACTTTTCAATTTAATCCCTAAAACATGCTTTCACCCGATCTTTATCTAAATTAATAATTTCATACAATTTTATAATTTAAATAATAAAATAATCCATTTCATGCAATTTGGTCATTTCTTAATTTTTAAAAATTACCCATAAATTTTACTTTTATTCAATTTAGTCCCTCACCTAGAACATACAAATTAGCCATGCTAGCTGAATATTCATATATATTTTCCTCCTCCTCCTCTCTATTCCACATCCTTAATTTATATAACATTCTTATAAGTAACATTATCTATGATTTCATTATTTATTTATAAATTTATTCAAAGCTGTCCATTTGCGTCATAGTCACTAAATAATTTATATCTTGAGCTAAAGAATTCCAAATTAAGTTCCACCTAATTTTTTAGAAACTATACTCACATATATTCTTACCATAAAATTTTCAGAATTTTTGGTTTAGCAAATAATTATATTTTATTCTTTAAAGTCACCCCCTATTCAGCTCTCTAAAAGTTCTGACCCCTCTTTACTAAAAATTAATTATCTCATCATACAGAATTTGGATAATGTTATCATTTATTTATTTTGAAAATAGACTCATTAAGGATTTTAATCATATAAATTATAACCCATAATTATTTTCCTCAAAGTTTTGATGATTTTCCAAAGTCAGAATAGGGGAACCCAAAATCATTCTGACCTTGTCTCACAAAACCTATTATATCTCATGATTTAAAATTCTGTTGCTTACACCATCTATTCTATAAGAAACTAGACTAAATAATATTTAATTCCATATTTTAGTCATCCTCTAATTTGATTTCTAAAATTATTGGTGATTTTTCAAAGTTAGACTACTGCTTCTGTCCAAAACTATTTTAGTGCAAAATGTTAATTACCAAGTTTATAACACCTTTATTTCCTTTCTCTACAATATTTCCCATCACTTTCTCTTATTTTTTTCACTAACATATCAAGAAAATGAAACCTTATATAAGAAAACTATACATTAACCTCATCTCCATGCTTTTTCCACAATATCAAACTTAAAAATATATTGAAATCTTGATGTTCTTACATTGTCTTATTGATTTTAATCTTTAACTTGATTTTCTCTCTCCCCTAGCTTCTATTTCTTGAATCAAACTTGATATTCTTACTCCCCATAGTCTCCTTGTCATCTTTCTCTCTTGATGGCTATGGAAATTCTTTTGAATTTTAATTAAAAATTGTGGATATTTGGTGGAAGGACCAATTTGTAAAGAAAGCAAAACTTTCTTTCTTTCTTTCTTTCTTTCTTTCTCTCTTCTTCTCACATTGTGCATAGGAAAGAAGATATAATTCTTCATCTTTCCTTCCTTATATACTAAATAAATAATAATAAAATAGCTCATTAAAATATTAATAAAATAATATTTATCTAATTAAATGATTATAAAATATCATCAACATCATCATTACTTTCTAGATTTCTCTCTCTTCCAATTGACCATTTTGCCCTTTGTGATCTTTTAAAATTCCATCCTTGATGAAACACCCCAAACCCGGCCCACAAGCCCGACCGGATCTGGAATGCTTCTTGAGAAAAACTCGTTTTGTCGTTTTAAAAAAAAACATGTGATTTTGTGGTAAGAGAATAGATTTGAAGTACGATCTTGTTGAAAGCCGGGTTGTGATTTAAGTTTGTATCTTATTAAATCGTTAACTTTATGTTTTTAGAAAATTTATTATTCAAAAGAAGAATCGAATTTAAAACTCATTATTAAGTTGAAGACCATAGGTATTTAGGTGTCAAAACAGTTTAATTTGGTTATCGAAAGTATTTAATTATTTAGTTAAAGTTGAGCGTAGCAGAATAAAAAATTTAAAACATATAAATAAAACAGTTTATGGTGGCCTTATTACAAAAACATAACCCAAAATAAATTTGAAATAATAAAAGAAGATGTAATAAGTTTAATTAAAAGGAAAACCGAAATACTGAGTTGAGCAATGGCCACCACTTAGTCCTCGCTGACCCAGTCCAAATCACTGTGTATTACCTGAAAATGATATCCCATAAAGGGTGAGTCAACAGACTCAATGTGTAACAATACACTAAAAACCCAATCGATCATAGCAATAAAGCCCATTTTAAATCAAATTTAGCCATAAGCCCATAATATAGCAAATCATATAATCACATGTACATATAAAATGAAATACAATCCCGAGCCCACCTAGATATCCATCCGCTACACACCACCCGTACCGCCAATCACACCGTGGGGATTACTAAATCGACCCTCCATCCGCTACACACCATCGAAGGCAGTCGCTGCAGTCAACTGCACATCGCCCTTATAAATTATGGCATGGCCACCAGATAATTGTGACAAAGTCACCGGATTCATAATATGTGACCGAAGTCACCGGATAATGTGGTAAAAACCACCGAAACACTTCCCCTTTATCAATATCACCCATATGCCCATGCAATAAACATATTATTTTGATATCATGCCATATACCCCCAAAATCATAACGGAATCATACACATTTCATATCCATGCTTATAGCATTATTAACGAAGTATTAGGGGTTTAACTTACCTGAATATCATATACCACTGAATGGTACCCGCAATCATTTTCAACATATTTCTTAATAACGCATGCAAATATTAATACTATCGATTTATTGGAAGTTTAGTGTAGGACTACACACCTGATAATAGTGATTACGATACTACCGATACCAACGCTCTCGCTAGCAAGAATTAACAATGAAATGCTTATCCCTATCAAACTGCCCCTAAAAGATCATAGTCAAAATCGGTCAACCTTAATGGACAAAATGGCCTTTGGCCGAATATTAAAATCCCCTTACCTTGATTGTATAGATCCTGAATATGTCACTTGTCCTTGGAGATGTCGAAATCCCTACATGATCTATGTTAGATTCGATTTCTAACATTAGTGAACCAAAATACATGGCCTTCGGCCTAAGATTGCACTTGCTTACCTTGGATATTTAAATCTCAAATGATCTCCCCCTAAACGTTGGCTATAAAAGAATCCCAAAATTTCCCCTTCAAGGCTTTGGCCAAAAAGAATTAAAGAGATTAGATTCCAAATTCCGGCTAATCCAAAAGAGGAAGAAAGAAAATGAATGGCAACTAACCTTTACCCCTAGCGTTGAGATGAATTGCACCATTGATTGAAACCACATAGATATTCGGCTCTTAAAGATAGGTGAGCAATCGAATATGGAGAAATAGATGAAGAAATCGGCTAAATAGTGATGTGCTTCAGCTTTTGATAAATCGTGAAAAGAAAAAGTGAAGGGAAAGAGAGTTACTGACTATGGTGTTTTGGTTTTAGGATTTGCGAAAAGAAAGAAAAAGAGAATGATGGCTATAAGTTTGCCAAGGTTAACCAAAAGAGAAAGAAAGTTGATCACCAAAGAATTTCAGCCTAGACAAGGTAAATGAGAAGAGAAAAGAAGAAAAGAAAGGGATGAAAATGGCCTTAGTGCTATGGTAATTTCGGCACTAGAGAGGAAGAAAAGAAAAGAGAAAATGGTCTTCAAGGTTTTTGGTGTTTTCAGCAATAGGGGAAAAGAAACTTGAGAGAATAGGCAAATTAAACCAAAATGGTCAAAATGGAATGGCCAATAGAAAAGAGGAAAAAAAATAAAAGATGCTTACCTAATGCTAAAAATGCATTCAGCTAGGAGAGGAAAGGTGGAGAGAATGAAAATTTGCTTTAGAGAAAACACAAAATAACCCAATTGTCAAAATGACCAACTAGCTACTAACCTACCAAAACCTTCATCAAAATTCGGTCAACCCCTAGGCTCCCAAACCGTCCAAATACATGGACTCCAAAGTCAAAGTTTTCCATACAAAACTTTCCATAGCAATCACCTTACAATATGCCTTGTATTCCCTCATCATTCCTTAATCAAAATGATTCCTTTCCCCAAGTTCAAGCTTACCTAAACTATTAATCATCTTGCCATAAAAAAAAATTAAAGTCCAACTTACCAAATATAAAGCTTGGCCGACACTTGATGTAAAAATGCAGAAAAAAATAAAGTCTCCAAAATGCACTCCATGTTATTCGAACCACTCCCCTCAAGCAACCATTCATGCGCCATTACCACCATGCTACTAACTCCTCTTGTGCTAATTTTAGATACTTAAATTAACTTAAGTATCAAGGTCACTTGATCCACTTCACTAAATTCTCCATATTTAAAAATTATTCTAGATCCAAATAATTCCAAACCTTCACAAGACTATATCAGGCACACAATAAAATCATACCTGAGCTAACACAAGTAACAAGACGATACTCAAATTTTAGGATGTTACAACTCTACCCTCCTAAAAGAAAATTTCATTCTCAAAATTACCTGGCTAGAATAGGTGAGGGTATTGCTGTCGCATTGCTTCTTCCAGTTCCCACGAAGCTTCTTCCGATCCATGGTTACGCCATAACACTTTGACGAGAGGAACTGATTTCCTCTGTAACACTTTTACATCTCGTTCCAGAATCTGAATCGGCTCCTCCTCGTAAGACAAATTTGGTCTTAGTTCCACCTCCTCAACTGGCACTACATGAGATGGATTCGACCAGTAACGACGTAACATTGAAACATGGAACACATCGTGCATTTGCTTCAACTCCGAAGGCAACTCTAACGATATGCCACTGGTCCAACCCACTTCAAAACCCGATAAGGTCCTATAAACCTGGGACTTAACTTCCCTTTGCGACCAAATCTCATCACCTTATTCCAAGGTGAAACCTTTAGGAACACTTGATCCCCCACAGAAAACTCTATTTCCTTCCGCTTAAGATCTGCGTACGACTTTTGCCTGTCAGATGCTTCCTTTAACCTAGCCCAGATTACCTTAACCTTTTCTTCAAATTCCACCACAATCTCTGGACCCAAAACTTGACGTTCTCCCAATTCCGTCCAACACGTAGGAGTGCGACACTTTCGTCCATACAGTGCTTCATACGGTGCCATCCGAATACTGGCTTGATAACTATTATTATACGCAAATTCTGCTAAAGGAAAAAACTCTTCCCAGCGTCCTCTACAGCCTCTCAACATATCCTCTAACACTTGGATTACTCGCTTAGACTGACCGCCCGACTGTGGATGAAATGCCGTACTAAAGTCTAACTTGGTGCCCAAAGCCTGATGTAATGCTTTCCAAAACCGAGACGTAAACCTCAGATCCCTATCTGAAATAATTGGCACCGACACTCCATGCAACCTCACAATCTCTGCCACATACAACTTCGCCAACTTTTGTAAAGAGTAATCAACTCGCACTGGTATGAAATGTGTAGACTTCATCAATCGATCCACTATCACCCATACCGAGTCTTTCTTAGTAGGCGTAAGGGGAAGCCCACTAACAAAGTCCATGGTAGTTCGCTCCTACTTCCACTGCAAAATCTTTATCGGCTGAAGCAATCCCTACAGTACTTGGTGTTCAGCCTTAACTTGCTGACACGTTAAGCACTTCCCTACAAATTCTGCAACTTCCTGCTTAAGACCAGGCCACCAAAACTGATCTTGTAAATCTCGATACAACTTACTACCTCCAGGATGCATCGCATAAGGGCTACTATGCGATTCCTGAAGAATTCTCCGCCTAAGTTCTTTATCCTTCGGCATACAGACCTTACCTTTGAAACATAACACTCCGTCACTATTAACACCATAATCTTCCAACTTCCCACTCTGCACTTGCCGTAGCTTAGCACTTAGATCATCGTCTACCAACTGTCTTTCTTTCACCTGACTCAACCACGTCGGCTTTACTTGTAATTTCGCCAGCAATCTTCCGTCATCATAAAGACTATGATGCGTAAACATCGCCCTCAAATCTGACACTACTTTTCGACTTAAGGTGTCTGCCACTATATTCGCCTTGCGGGTGATACTCTATAGAACAATCGTAGCCTTTCAACAACTCCACCCACCTTCGTTGTCTCAGATTCAGCTCTTTCTGAGTCAGTAAATACTTAAAACTCTTGTGATCCGTGTAGATTACTGACTTTTCTCCATACAGATAATGCCTCCATACCTTAAGAACAAAGACCACCGCTGCCAACTCTAAGTCATGTGTCGGATAGTTAACCTCGTGTAGCCTTAATTGCCGAGATGCATAAGCGACTACCTTCCCGTCTTGCATCAGAACACATCCTAATCCTATGTGAGAAGCATCACAATACACCATAAAATCCTTCCTTGCCTCAGGCTGAATCAGAACTGGAGCTTCTGTCAAAACCTTCTTAAGCCTCTCGAAACTTTCTTGCTGCTTATCTGTCCATACGAAAGGTACCTCCTTTCTCAACAATTTCGTTAAAGGTGCCGCTATCGATGAAAATCCTTCGATGAATCTTCTGTAGTAGCCTGCTGTAACATCCTAGATTAGGGGTCATGCGTTTGTGCATAATTCATGAGTAGTAGGTTTTGGCAGTGTTTAGAAGTGAATTAAGGATTTTTAAAATCCTAGGATGGAAGAGAAAGCTTTGAAAATTATTGGTTTTTAAGTTAAAAATAAGAAGTGATGTGGAAAAGTGGCAAGGGACGCCACCTAAGGTGCAAGGGTTATGGCATCAAGTGAAGTACTTTGAGGGAAGAGGTTCGAATCCCATTGTGTGCATTTTCTTAATTTTATGAAATAGCATGTTTACTGTGATATGAATGTGTGGTGTGCATTTTTAGAACCTTGGAAATATAAGGAAATGTAAGGAAATGTAAGGAAATGAAAGGAAATGAAAGGAAATATAAGGAAATGAAAGGAAATGTAAGGAAATGTAAGGAAATGTTAGGAAATGTAAGGAAATGTAAGGAAATGCTTTAGAAAATATTAAGTCTTAAGAGGAAGCTTGGAAATGTAAGGAAATGTAAGGAAATGTAAGGAAATGCTTTAGAAAATATTAAGTCTTAAGAGGAAGCTTGGAAATGTAAGGAAATGTAAGAAAATGTAAGGAAATGTAAGGAACCTTGGAAATGTGACAAAATCGGGCTTGGAAAAATGGCCCGGAGACGCCACTTAGGGCTCTGGAAATGACGCCATATGCTAGGATAACTTGGGCCTAGTATGGCCACATGAAGCCCAAAATAATGGGTTAAAATTCGGTACTCCTAAGGCAAGGATTTGGACGGCACAAGGCTAGACTTTAGGAGTTTAAGTTGAAGTCAAATTCTTTTGGAATTTCGGCTAAGGTAGGAAAAGAGTAATAGCCAAGTAGGGGACTCTCTAGGCTTAGTTAAGTTGAAGTCAAATTCTTTTGGAATTTCGGCTAAGGTAGGAAAAGAGTGATGGCCAAGTAAGGGATTCTAAGTTAGTAAATTCAGCTATAAAAGGAAAAGAGGGCCATTCATTCTTTCTTCTAACTCTCTCTCTGCCGAATTTTCTCTGGCATTGTTCTCTTTTTCTCTTTTCTTTTCTTCTTCTATTATTTTCTTTTCTTCTTCTATTACAAACACAATCAAAAGCCGAAGGTACCAATAGCCCTAGCTGATTTCTCATAAGCCTCAAGAGCCAAAATTGTGATACATATCAGGGCCATAGTCGAATAGTGCTAAGGGTTCAAGCAAGAGTTCCATCGAATTCTTCAGTAAGGGTAAGATTAGGTTTGATTCTCATTCTATTTCAATTAAGTCTATCGAAATAAAGATTCTAATACCCTCAATTTATTGTTGTCGAAACCTTGAAGAGATCTTTTGGGATTTACTAAGTGACAACTACAAGGAAGGAGAAGTTCTTTTCCCGAAGGTACACCATAGGCCGCGTGTTCCCTAGTTATTCGGTGAGTTTGGGGATTTAAAATTCACAAGGTAAGTACCTATAGCATTCGGCCAAGGATTATTTTAGTGTTTGGATCTATATTTTAGTGTTTGGATCTATCTTTTATTATCTTAAAAGCTGAAAACTAATATGTTAAAAGGATCTAGAGTTGGCCGAATACAAGGAAGGAGCATAAGCAAAGTTTCGGGATTTGAGAATTTTAAGGTAAGTGTACTTACATATTCGGCCAAGGCCCTATCTGAAGTACTTAGATCTATTTGTTTTAACCGAAAACTAACTGATTTTAGGGATCTAGTGAGTAGCCGATTTCAAAGGGGAAGAATACAAGTTTTTGGGATTTGATTTTTAATTCAATCGGCAATAAGGTAAGTTTTAGTATACTAATCCTATTAGGATTTGTTTTTATGGCCGAATAAGTTTTTCATTAAATATTTAATATGGGCCGAATGTAGGGAGTTAAAGATCTAAGATCAGAAATTTGAGATTTCAAGCGAAATTGTTAAGCGAATCAGGTGTGTACCCCACACTAATCTTAATAGATTTATGGCTTAAACTTGATATATGTGTTAATATGAAAGTGTAAGAATGTGGCTAAAGTACCATGTTATGGTACAAAGTACTCAGGTACATTTTCCTACTCCTACTAGGATTACGAAATATGTTATACTTAACATGTGAAAAGTGACATGAATGTGAATTTAAGTATGATATGCATGATATGAATAATATGGGGCATACTGGGTTATTTGAGAAAGGGAAGTGAATGTGATGACTTGATCTCACTATCTCGAATGTGGTGACTTGGTCACATTATACGAATGTGGTGACTTGGTCACATTATCGAATGTGGTAACCGGTTACATTATTCGAATATGGTGTCTCATGACACAATTATCTGAGTGGCTATGCCACGAATTTTATATAGGCGATGAGCACGTCATTGCAATGACGCCTTCGATGGTGTGTAGCAGATGAAGGGTTGACTTAGTAGTCCCACGGTGTGCGAGGATGAATGCGGGTGGAGTGTAGAGGATGGCATATAGGTTTGGGTTCGGGATTGCATCATTATCTTGAATTATTATATAAACATGTTATGTATGGTATGCCTAATTCTATTAAACTTTGGTGTTGGTTACATATTGAGTCTGTCGACTCACCCCGTTGTGGGAACATGTTTCAGGTGATGAACAGTGATGGACCGGGACGGTAGAACTTGTGCTGGCCATGCTCAACTTGAAGTTTTATTTAATTTGGACACTTTATTTTATTTAAGTACTCTACAATTTTATTTTGGGTTTTGTTTTATGTAATAAGGCCATAGTGATGATTTTATTGTTGTTTTATTTACTATGTTATGAATTTATGGTAGTTTAAAGAGTAAGTCAATTTTATTTAAAATAAACTTTAAATACTTTGTCACCTGAAATAAATGGGTTTTCGATATAAAAATAAACTTGTTTTCAACTCGAGCCCAACCTACTAACAAACTATCTTAAAAAACACACTGTTTTCAAAACAACAAAAGAATTTTGAACCGGGTTACATCGAGGAACATACCAGATCTGGTCCAGGCTCGTGGGTCGGGTGTGGGGTGTTTCACCTGCTAATCCCAAGAAACTGTGAACCTCAGCTACAGACTTAGGTGGTTTCCAATCTAACACTGCCTCAATCTTCCGAGGATCCACCCTTATCCTTTCCGCAGACACCACATGCCCTAAGAACGCAACTTCTTTCAGCCAAAATTCACACTTGTTGAATTTGGCATAAAGCTTCTTCTCCCTTAACACTTGCAATACTATCCGAAGATGCTCCTCATGCTCTACCTCAAACTTGGAATACACTAGAATGTTGTCTATAAACACAACGACGAACTGATCCAAGTAGGGTTGGAAAACCCGATTCATCATATCCATGAACACAGCTGGGGTGTTCGTCAATCCGAATGACATTACTAAGAACTCATAATGCCCGTATCTTGTCTGAAAAGCTGTCTTATGGATATCCGCTTCCTTCACCTTAAGCAGAAGATATCCCGATCGTAGATCTATCTTTGAGAATACCGCCGCTCCCTTATGCTGATCGAACAAGTCATCTATCCTTGGCAAAGGATACTTGTTCTTGATAGTCA
This sequence comes from Gossypium rotundifolium, assembly GCA_025506655.1. NCBI lineage: Eukaryota > Viridiplantae > Streptophyta > Magnoliopsida > Malvales > Malvaceae > Gossypium > Gossypium rotundifolium. Next base: position 152,916,868 of record CP106732.1, on the reverse strand, counting down.
GCTTATTCAACTACCGATAGTCTATGCACATACGCATAGTCCCATCCTTCTTCTTCACGAACAAGACCGGTGCTCTCCATGGAGACACATTGGGTCGGATAAACCCACGATCAAGCAACTCCTAGATCTGAGCCTTAAGCTTAACCAACTCTTTCGGTGCCATTCTGTACGGAGCGATAGATACTGGCGCCATACCAGGCAACAAGTCAATCCTAAATTCCACCTCACGATCCAGAGGCAATCCTGGAAGTTCTTCCGAAAAAACATCCACAAATTCTCTTACAGTCTTGACTCCTTCAACAGTTGCCTCCTTAGCCTCCAAGGCACTGACCAACATAAGAAAAGCCAAACAACCCTTCCTAACCATCTTTTCTGCCTTAAGTGCAGATATTACATTTGATAAGTAATTCCGTCTCTCGCCCATCACTACCACTTCCTTATTATCAGAGGTTCTCAATGACAGACGCTTAACAGCACAATCTACATTCGCACGATATTTCACTAACCAGTCCATGCCTAAGATTAGATCAAATTCCCCGAATGGCAACTCCATTAAGTCAGCCAGAAACTGCGTCCCTTGAGCTTCTAAAGGCACTTCCTTAAAGAGCTTATCTATTACTACAGTCTGCCCTAAAGGACTAAGTACAGTCATCTTCCTAGGTACAGTCTCAGAAGTCACATGCAGAGTTCCAGATACTTCACTAGCAATGTATGAATGAGTTGACCCTATATCTATTAAAGCCATAAAGGGTATTCCAGAGATCAGAAATTTACCCGTGATAACATCAGGTGCATCACTATCCTCTCTGCGATGAACTGCATATACCAGACCTGGCTGTCTAGCTTCAATGCTACCACTACCTCTGCCTGGGGTTTCGCGACCTCTACCAGAACCATTACCTCTACCATTTGGACCACGACCCCTTGTCGTCTGCTAACCACCTCTGCCAGCTTGATTAAAACCCTGACCTGTTGGACGATTCCTATCCGTATCCATCGGACAATCCTTAATCATATGGTCCTTGGACCCGCACTTAAAACATCCCCCTATCTTTTTCCAACATTCTTCCGGGTGCATTTTTCCACACTGAGGACAAGTACGGTACTGTCCTCCCGTAGCAACCTGCTGACCTCGCGGCCCATCAACTCTAGGTCTCTTTTGAAAATTCCCGGATGACCCTGAAGGCTCAAAGCTCCTCTTATTCTTATTTTGACCTCTGTCCCGGTTCTGTCTCTCAGTCTGCTTAACTTTTTTAGCTATTCGTACCCTATCCATTAGGACTGCAAAGTCTCTTTCCTAGTGCGGAGCAATCAACACTCGCAGCTCATCTCTCAGTCCATCCTCGAATCAGACACACCGCTCATAATCAGTAGCTACTATCCCTCTGGCATACCGGCTAAGCCGTAAAAACTCCGCTTCATACTCAGCTACCGACTTATTTCCTTGCACTAAATTCAGAAGCACCTTTCCCTGAGAGTCGATGTAGCTAGCTCCAACGTATTTCCCTTCAAACTTAACCTTAAAATACCCTCAATCCACTCGTTCTGCAGGAATACTCTCCTTGGCAGTGAGCCACCACTGGTAGGCCTCATCTCGAAGTAGCGGAACAGCACCTTTCAGCTTTTCCTCAGCAGTGCAGTCCAAATCGTCCATGATCCTCTCGACTGCCTCTAACCAAGACTCATTGCATTTGAGCTACCCAGATACTCCCCTAAAAACCTCGACTCCGTTTGATCTAAGTCTCTCGGCTACTGACTTTCGAGCCCCATTACCCATACTAGCTCTCGCTACTCGCTCTAAAACTCGCAGCATAGCCTGCGATACTGTGTTATCTCCTCTGGTTTGCTCTTGAAATTTCACCCTAACAGCCAGTGGCGGTGCCTCATTTTTAGAACCCTGACCAGACCTAACTGGTTCTGACACAGCCATTCTACCTCTGCCGCGTCAACAATGATCGCGTCCCCTAAAACTCATGTCTACTTCGCGTCTTATCTATTTTACGAAAATTTTATGCATTAGAGTCTTTTCATTTCTTGTTTAAAGAAAGTTTTATGCAACAGAGATTTATTCAGTGGTTTTTTGTAAAAGTACAAACATATACCTAGGGTCCATGTCTCTAAAGTACAGTTTTCTAGGCCTATTATTTAGAGTATCATACGTCAACATACACAAATAAATTAAAAGAACTTACCTGGCAGACCTGGACTGAGAACTCGGGTGCCATGCTTCTATAAAACCATCTTAACCAAAAATTTTCAAAAAGTCATTTGGGCCTAATTTTGAAAACGTTGTGGGCTTCAAAACCTAAGGCCGAGTGTTTAAAATTGGGCTCTGATACCAAGTTGAAACACCCCAAACCCAGCCCACAAGCCCGATCGGATTTGGTATGCTTCTTGAGAAAAACTCGTTTTGTCGTTTTAAAAAAATGTGATTTTGTGGTAAGAGAATAGATTTGAAGTACGATCTTGTTGAAAATCGGGTTGTGATTAAGTTTGTATCTTATTAAATCGTTAACTTTATGTTTTTAGAAAATTTATTATTCAAAAGAAGAACCAAATTTAAACTAATTATTAAGTTGAAGACCATAGGTATTTAGGTGTCAAAACAGTTTAATTTGGTTATCGAAAGTATTTAATTATTTAGTTGAAGTTGAGCGTAGCAGAATAAAAATTTAAAACATATAAATAAAACAGTTTATGGTGGCCTTATTACAAAAACATAACCCAAAATAAATTCCAAAATAATAAAAGAAAACGTAATAAGTTTAATTAAAAGGAAAACCAAAATACTGAGTTGAGCAATGGCCACCACTTAGTCCTCGCTGACCCGGTCCAAATCACTGTGTATTACCTGAAAATGATATCCCATAAAGGGTGAGTCAACAGACTCAATGTGTAACAATACACTAAAAACCCAATCGATCATAGTAATAAAGCCCATTTTAAATCACATTTAGCCATAAGCCCATAATATAGCAAATCATATAATCACATGTACATATAACATGAAATGCAATCCCAAGCCCACCTAGATATCTATCCGCTACACACCACCCGTACCTGCCAATCACACCGTGGGGATTACTAAATCGACCCTCCATCCGCTACACACCATCAAAGGCAGTCGCTGCAGTCAACTGCACATCGCCCTTATAAATTATGGCATGGCCACCAGATAATTGTGACAAAGTCACCAGATTCATAATATGTGACCGAAATCACCGGATTCATAATATGTGACCGAAGTCACCGGATAATGTGGTAAAAACCACTGGAACACTTCCCCTTTATCAATATCACCCATATGCCCATGCAATAAACATATTATTTCGATATCATGCCATAGACCCCCAAAATCATAACGGAATCATACACATTTCATATTCATGCTTATAGCATTATTAACGAAGTATTAGGGGTTTAACGTACCTAAATATCATATACCACTGAATGGTGCCCGCAATCATTTTCAACATATTTCTTAATAATGCATACAAATATTAATACTATCGATTTATTGGAAGCTTAGTGTAGGACTACATACCTGATAATAGTGATTACGATACTACCGATACCAACGCTCTCGCTAGCAAGAATTAACAATGAAATGCTTATCCCTATCAAACTACCCCTAAAAGATCATAGTCAAAATCGGTCAACCTTAATGGACAAAATGGCCTTTGGTCGAATATTAAAATCCCCTTACCTTGATTGTCTAGATCCTAAATATGTCACTTGTCCTTGGAGATGTCGAGATCCCTACATGATCTATGTTAGATTCAATTTCTAACATTAGTGAACCAAAATACATGGCCTTCGGCCTAAGATTGCACTTGCTTACCTTGGATATTTAAATCCCAAATGATCTCCCCCTAAACGTCGGCTATAAAAGAATCCCAAAAATTTCCCCCTTCAAGGCTTTGGCCAAAAAGAATAGAAGAGATTAGATTCCAAATTCTGGCTAATCCAAAAGAGGAAGAAAGAAAATGAATGGCAACTAACCTTTACCCCTAGCGTTGAGATGAATTGCACCATTGATTGAAACCACATAGATATTTGGCTCTTAAAGATAGGTGAGCAATCGAATATGGAGAAATAGATGAAGAAATCAGCTAAATAGTAATGTGCTTCGGCTTTTGATAAATCATGAAAAGAAGAAGTGAAGGGAAAGAGAGTTACGGCTATGGTGTTTTGGTTTTAGGGATTTGCGAAAAGAAAGAAAAGAGAGAATGATAGCTATAAGTTTCGGCCAAGGTTAACCAAAAGAGAAAGAAAGTTGATCACCAAAGAATTTCAGCCTAGACAAGGTAAATGAGAAGAGAAAAGAAGAAAAGAAAGGGATGAAAATGGCCTTAGTGCTATGGTGATTTCGGCACTAGAGAGGAAGAAAAGAAAAGAGAAAATGGTCTTCAAGGTTTTTGGTGTTTTTGGCAATAGGGGAAAAGAAACTTGAGAGAATAGGCAAATTAAACCAAAATGGTCAAAATGGAATGGCCAATAGAAAAGAGAAAAAAAAAATAAAAGATGCTTACCTAATGCTAAAAATGCATTCGGCAAGGAGAAGAAAGGTGGAGAGAATGAAAATTTGCTTTAGAGAAAACACAAAATAACCCAATTGTCAAAATGACCAACTAGCTACTAACCTACCAAAACCTTCATCAAAATTCAGTCACCCCCCTAGGCTCCCAAACCGTCCAAATACATGGACTTCAAAGTCAAAGTTTTCCACACAAAACTTTCCATAGCAATCACCTTACAATATGCCTTGTGTTCCCTCATCATTCCTTAATCAAAATGATTCTTTTCCCCAAGTTCAAGCTTACCTAAACTATTAATCATCTTGCCATAAAAAAAAAATTAAAGTCCAACTTACCAAATATAAAGCTTGGCCGACACTTGATGTAAAGATGCAGAAAAAAATAAAGTCTCCAAATTGCACTCCATGTTATTCGAACCACTCCCCTCAAGCAACCATTCATGCGCCATTACCACCATGCTACTAACTCCTCTTGTGCTAATTTTAGATACTTAAATTAACTTAAGTATCAGGGTCACTTGATCCACTTCACTAAATTCTCCATATTTAAAAATTATTCTAGATCCGAATAATTCCAAACCTTCACAAGACTATATCAGGCACACAATAAAATCATACCCGAGCTAACACAAGCAACAAGATGATACTCAAATTTTAGGATGTTACACTTGAATCATCACATAATTTGGTAAAATTATGATTTAGTCCCTCATAATTCTTTACCTATTCAATTTGGTCCTAATTCATCAATTTTCCTTAGTTTCTAGATCATTCCACCCTTAAAATATTTTTACTATTGGTCTTTCAAATTTTTCATATTTACACTTTAACCCCTTAAGTTTTGAATATTTACTCTTAGGCAACAAAACTTTTCTCACTTTTTCCATTTAGTCCTTTCTTGAATTAATATATCATAATATACTTCTCAATGTTGTCATAACTCCAAAATTTCTCTTTTTGTCGCTTTATTTCCTTATTTTACTATATCAAAGATAATACCTTACTGTAAAAAATTTCGGGGTATTACAGATGTTTTAATCAAAACCTGCTAAGTGTAGGACAACTGCTCGAGAAAAATTACTCTGTGGTATTTAAAAACAACAAATGTCTAATTCTTAATTCAAGTGGATGCAAGCTCATATCAACAAAGAGGGTAGACAAGTTTTGCTATCAACTGAAACTTAGCAACTTCAGCAGCATATACTAACTTGCTGGATGAAACAAAATTGTGGCACAAAAGAATAGCACATGTTGACTACAAATCCTTAAGTCTAATGTCCAAGAATAACCTAGTTAAAAATCTATAAAAAATGGCTAATTATGAAGATGTATGCGAAGTATGTCAGTTTGGGAAACAAGCGAGGTTTCCATTTCCTGCGAACACAACATGGCAAGCCACTGAAAAATTACACATAGTACATATTGAGATTTGTGGACCCACAAAAACAAGTTTGCTAAATGGAAGTAGGTACTTTGTGTTGTTCATATATGATAGTACAAGATTTTGTTGGGTGTACTTCATGAAGAACAAGTCTGAGACTGCTGAAATCTTCTTTAAGTTTAAAGCTATGGTTGAAAACCAAAGTGAAAAGTTTGAAATTAAGCAATGTATACACTCTACTGCAAAATGTAGTAAGTGAAAGAAAGAATAGAACTGTGATGAATATGGCTCGCTGCTTACTGTTTAAAAGAAAACTGCCAAATGATTTTTGGGCAGAGGCAGTAAACATTGCTGCTTACCTGGTAAACATACTACCTACTAAAGTTGTTGAATGGAGGACACCATTTGAAGCTTGGTATGGTTTTAAATCTTCTATTTCACATTTAAAAGTATTTGGTTGCAGTTGTTTTGTTCATGTTCCAGAAGAGAAAAGAAGTAAGCTAGGCAGTAGATCACAACCATGGATATTTTTTGGATATTCCAGTGTTAAGAAATGATACATAATCTATAATCTTTTCACCAAAAAGGTGATCACAAGCAGAAATGTAAAGTTCAATGAAACAAAAATATAGAATTAGACTACAATAGAGGAGGAAATGTGTGACCAAGGGAGTCCAAGACTAGATCTACGAACCACTTTAAACCAAACTGAAAATGATGCAGTTGATGAACAACCAGTGCGAGGAACCATGTTCATCACTGAAATCTATCAATAGTGTAATCTAGCGAAGCAAAAACCAGTCACTTTTGAAGAAGCTGTTCAAGAAGCTGAATGGTGAACAACTAATAAAAATGATATCACCATGATCAACAAAAATGAAACATGAGAGATGTAACACCCCTAACCCATATCTGTCGCCGGATTAGGGTAAAGAGGCATTACCAAACCAAACTCAGATCATCACAGTCATATATAACCATACATACATTTATCAAACCAAAAAATACATATTTAATTATCAGTAATACAAATTTTGAATCAAAATCATAGATCAAAACCAAATTAAACCCTATTGATGCTTTTATTTTTCAAACCATTGCATCTTCAAATATATGCTTTTCAAATATTTAATACATGTTCAAGTAAATACCTTTCACTTTATTCACATGTACTGAATATAACTACATTTATTACCTTCTTCACATGTCATCTTATCATTTCATATATTATGCATATATGCATATTTAAACATATAAACCATAGCACTTTATGATATATTTATTCACATATGAGGCATTTGTAACATCCTAAAAATTTGAGTATCAATATGTTGCTTATCTTTGGTGTTAGCTCGGGTATGATTTTATTGTGTGCTTAATATAGTCTTGAGAAGGCTCGGGTTTACTTGGAATTAGAATAAATTTTAGTAAAGAGTACTTTACTGTAGAGGAATCAGGTGACCTTGAAGTTTAAGTTAATTAAGTGATAAAAGATGGCAAAAGATGAGTAATTGGCAAAGTGGTGATGGCGCCATAAGTAGGACTTAAGGGGAGAGGTTTGAATCTCCTAGCATGTAAATTGGGAGCTTTTATTTTTGCTTTTTTCTAGCAAGTGTCGGCCAAGCATCATTCATGGATAAGATGGACTAAATTTTTATGGTAATGAGACTTAAGGTTATGGCAAGCATGAATTAGGGATAGAATTGCTTAATTTTGGGGATAGGATTTCTCAAACTTTTGAAAAATGGAGGATTGCAAGGCTTGAATCAAGGTTGATGTTTTGGAAACTTTTTCATGGCCATTTTGACCATGAATATGGACGACATTATGGACAAAAGAGGGAAGCCAAAATTTGGTGGTTAGCTTGGGGTAGGATGGTAGCTTGTTAGAATTCTTTTGGTCATTTTTGTTTTGTTTGAAGACACTTTTTCTCCATTCATCTTTTCCTTCCCTTGGCCGATGTATTGGTGTAGAAGAAAACAACATTTTCTTTATTTCTTTTGGTCATCTTTTTGACCATTTGGTCATTTTTGCTAATCATTCTAGTGTCTTTCTCCTAGTGCCAAAACTACCAACACAAAAAGTCATTCTTTTTCCTTCTCCTTTCCCATTGCCGAATGCATTTTTGCTCCTAAATTCATCTCTTTCCTCATTCTCTTTTCTTCTCTTTGAAAATCGAATTATAACACCTTATTCCCATTCTCTCTTTTTCTTCATTTTTTATTTATCATTCAAACACTTTCTTCATTATTTTTCTCTCATGGCTGAATGGTATTAATACCATTTTCTCCAATTTTCCTTCAAAGCCGAATCTTCTATTCATCTATATTGTCTTGTTGGTTATTCTTTCAACCCTCGTTTAAGCAATAGGTAAGAGCTTTCTTTTTGGTTCTTATGTTGGTTTAAGGGATGTCTTGGCCGAATCTTAATGGTGGTAAGAAGAATCTCTTTGATCGAAATCATCGTTCATTCTATTAAACGTTTTCTTTCGTTATATTTTAGTGTGATAGTGGAGGGCCGAAACTCAAGTGTTCGTGAGCATCGTGAATCGTTGGAATCGATTTAAGGTGTTAAGGTAAAGGTTTATTAAGGACTCTCATATTACTCGTCATATTAATATAGATGGATTATTAATCGATTTCGTTTTAGGGGACGTTGTCGCTCGATTTTCATATTGTGGAACAAGGATATTTGTGGTAAGCCAATCTCACCCTTAAAATCGTTAGTCATAATTTTGATATATTATTTAGTCGGACTAATGATCTTTTGTCAATGGAGACAATCAATATAGGGACGAAAGGGGCGGTAAATAGTGTTCGGAAGAGGGGTGGTTTCGCTATTTCCCCTAAGTTTAAGCGAAGGGCTATTTCAGGAATCCAAGATTTTCTACCAGGTTTTGGACCCTCATCCGAGGAGAACCAGTTGTTTGAAGTCGTTCGTACTCCCAAAACTTTGTTTGTTCGTGGATTTTCATCGGGTAACGAACCAACAATTGGGGAGAAATAGCAAATAGAAGTGGTTCAAAATTCTGAGGGTAAAAGTCTAGATTGTTATTTCTAAGATTCGATTTGTAAATAAATAACAGTGTTCTAATTTATCGCGATGCGTTTAGGTATCGACGAGCGGGAAAGTCTAGTTCTCACAGTAATCAGGTGTGTAACTTCACACTTATATCGGGTTAAATACTATACCATAAGTATTGGGATAAAATCATAAAAATGACAAAATCGAAAAATGCGTAATAATTAACACTTTTGTGTCAATACATGAAAACAGTTAAAGTCGTGAAATTTATGAAAATGCCTCAATGAGTTAATTGGTAAATAGTAAATTTTATGCCTCATGTGATAAATGGGCCGAAAAACTGCTAGATCGATATATGGGCCAAAGTTTGCTAGATCGTTAAATGGGCTAAAATTCTATTTTGTCTTATGGGCCAAAATGAAAATTTGAATTTTTGGACTCACATGTATTATGGGCTTTTGTTAAATTATCATATGGATATATATATATATATATATATATATATATATTGTTATGCATACATGATATCATGGGTTGGGATAATTGTGAAGAGAAGAAAGGCTGTTGCCAAAATCTAGTTCGGTGGCTCGCCACAAATATATTTTAAATGGCTTAATGCCTCTAGTTCGGTGACTTTGTCACAATCTAGTTCAATGGTGCACCACAATATTATTTAAAATGGCTTTATGCCTATGATTGGTGTATTGGCGGGATGGGTTGACTTGATCCCCACAGGTGTGTTGGTTGGTACGGGTGGTGTGTAGCGGATGGAAATTAGGTTTGGTTGGGAATTTCATTTTACATGCATTTTATTTATTATATTGTTAAATCCAGTAAATGGGCTTAAGCCCAAAATAATGTCTTGATGATCGGCCCAATGAATATGGTAAGTGAGTTATACTCGAGTTCGAGTAACTCACTGCTTAATTATCCATCTCGAGCAATGGCAATTGACGGAGGCTTGTGGCGAGGATGACTTCGTGGAGGCCATACTTCGAACATGGGTCTTATAAACTATGAACTTTTATTAAGTATTTTTATTTAATTACTATTTTGGGTATAATGTAATGAAGCCTTTATTAATATTTTATGGATTTTTATGTGTGGATGGATTTAATTTTGTTTTAGACACTTAATATGGGTGATGTTAACTTAATAATGTTTCCTTAAATATTTTATTTTAAAACATATGAGATTCTTTAAATATTCTTGTTTTAAAATTCTTTTTGAACTCTTTTTAAAAAAAAAAAAAAAAAACTACTTAAAGGTTTTTGACAATTAAATACTAAATGATAAGATTTCAAACTAGTATTTCTTTATTCATTGATTTTAAATCAAATTCTTGATTCTTACTAAACTTCACTTTCAAAAGGTTTTGAAGAACTGTTTTACCTAAATCATTTGAGAATTAAATGGATGTTCGATCTGTGTGACAAACCAAATCTCGTCTTAACACATAGACCTAGTTTGGGGTGTTACAGCATTGATAAGTAATAACATAACCAAACATGCCCATGGTACTAACATAATTTGCTCATAATTCCTAAAATAAAAACCACATTTGCGTTGCACATAATTAACCTTACAATGCATACCAAATTCGAATATAAATGTAGGTTTATCTAGACTATGCAAATTTGCATATTAACTAACCATATCATTTCACTTACCACTTGGACATGCATTTGAAATAACCATAAAACAAATTCACTTCTTACCATTAGCATCTGTACCTTTATAACCACTTTAAAAATTCATACCTCATTTTATAACTATAATTATCACACAATCAAAGTCATTTAAGCATAACACCATTATTCCTTCTAAATACATCACACATATATTATTATCTACTTTACTATTGATACATGTGACCAAACTCAATAATCATTTGTAAAACATATTAAACCCAAAGCACATAGAATCATCTTAGCCGCAAACATACCCTCTATATAACATACATCGACCTAGATATGCATGTGACAAGCCAAGGATAAAGTTGCTAAGAACCAAGCACATCAAGCATTCAACCATTCACACATATATCCAAACTTAACTTTAAAATCCAACAATTATGTCGAAGAGCATAAAAACTAAAGTTATCCAAAGAGAATAAGCCTTTTTCGCAAGGCTAGGCTATACTTATATACAAGACCAAAGTTCATTGATTTTACAACTTAGTCTAACCTATACATGCCTTTGATTCAAAAACCAAATGTATAAGTACCAAAAAGGGGTTGATAGTGTGGTTGATTCTTCTGACGATCCTCGGAGCCCGTAGCTTGAACGAAATCTATAAAACAAACAATGTACACACACAAAGTAAGCTCACTAGCTTAGTAAGTCTTAAGCAATCACAATATAACATTCGATTACACAAGCATTTAAATAATCATTTCTTGACATTAAACATTCATGAATTAAATATAGTTTACAATAGCCAAATATCCCATCTCACTTAATATATCAACTTTCATTTCTTTGCCACAAGACATCATTTCTTGAATAAATAACCATACACTTATACATATAGTTATATCTGCATTTAATACCTTACTTCTTTCAGGCTTTCCTATAACCAATTTCCTCATGGTATAGTTTATATACAAATTCCATCTATCATATGTATATCACTTTCTTTCATCGTTTCCTTTACTTATCATCATAGCATATAAGCATAACATTAAAGTATGATTAATACATACCTTATAGCCGAACCCACAAATTCACTTTCATAAACTTAAGCTTTCTTGGTTTGTTTCATAACTTTACTATTTCAATATCGAAGTTCGGGAATTGAAAACTCACCAGCATACAACAAGCTATGCATTAGTCCGAATCGCTTACACCGACACTTGGCCTGCTAGACTCAAAGTCCGAGATTTTAAACACCGGCATTTAGCCTGCTAGGCATTAAGCCCGATATATTCACCGGCACGAAGCCTGCTAGGCATTAAGCCCAAAATAGATCATCGGCACAAGGCCTGCTAGGCTTGAAGCCCAAAATATCAACACTGTAACACTCCAAAACCGGCCCAAAACACCACGGCCGAATCCAGAATGTCACTGGAGTAGTTGCTAAAAAGAAGAATTTAATTTGGAAGTAAGAACAACTTAGGGGTTTTAAAACATATGTCTTAAATACGTTTAAGTTGATATTTGGAAATGGAAGTTCCGTGGGAAACGAGTTGTTTATGAGAAATCTGGACTTGAAAACTTTATTTCGATGTTTGAGTCATAAAAGCTTTATAGTTATTTTTAGTTAATATTTTAATAGTAACTCCAACTTAAAACCATAAATAAAATCCCAAAACAATTGAAGTGGCCTTATTACAATAAAATCTATTCCAAAAAGTACTTGAAAATCTAAAATATAAACTTAAAGAAATAAAAGCAACTTCTGCATGGCCACCTTGAGTCCCCTCCGGCCCGGTCCAAGAATCATTTATCACCTGCATTGTTTTAGGAAAATAGAGTGAGTCAAACCGACTCAGTGTGCAATTATTCCACATGTTTCCACAAATGGGCTTAGCCCACAACCAAACTAATCCACATACCACACATAAAGATGCAACATGTTAACCCACCCCAACCTAGTATCCAACTGCTACACACCCCTGTATCCTGCCACCACACACCAGGGGATTACTAATCGACCCTCCATCCGCTACACACCTCTTTGGCAGTCATGCTGCTCAAAGTTCATTTAGTGGTCTAGCCACTGGTCCACGTGATTAAAATCACAAATATCCACAGTGTGACTCGAGGTCATCACCAATCTACGATGAGGCATGAAGCCAACATCAATCCACGATGCAGCTCAAGGCTAACTTCAACCACGTACATAAATGTACACCCTTTTCTTCTTTATACATATCCCGATCCCATGCACATGCATTACATATTATGATGAAATGACAACATAATCATTATGAACATATCAGATATGCATACATAACATGCTTACCACAATTTCACATTACATACATATATCCATCCAAAATTTCAATATCAGAGAGTTACTAACCTGGTACCGGACTACCCTAATATGGGTAATAACATCACCATGACCACTATTTGGCTACCACACATGTTTCATTTTATAATTAAAGTAAATACATAAGCAAGGTGTTAATTACACACCTGAGAACCTGAAGAACTAAACTCTCGACCTCCTTAATGTCCTCACTTGAAGCGATCACAGTGATCGACTTATCGATGTCGGATGCTTGCCCACAGCCCGGAGGCCAATCCCGAATCGCTAAAACTGACTGTTTCTTAAACTTAGGGGTAGGGACTACGTGTCCAACCCCTTTCTCCACTTGGCTGGTATTCCGTTCCATGAAATAAAGTCTTGGTTAGAAGACCCAGTTAACATATTAAATCGAATAATAGTAATGACTATAAAATACTGAGAATAGAATACTCCTTACCGAAACTGACTAAATCCCGGAACTATACGTTTGAACCTAACCGTCTGCCGAAAACCCCTGCATAAGTCATGTTAGAATCGGCTCTAACACATATAAACCCATGAAATGGCCTTCCGCCCAACGATATACCCTGCCTACCTCGATCGCTAAAATCCCGAAAGATTTCTACTCCTTTAACATTAGCCCAACTGAGATCCCAAACCAACCCTCCATGGATTCGGCCACACATGAGCAACAAAGTTAGCTATTGGTTTCGACAACCAAAGAAAGAAAAGAGAGCGATCCAAATAAAAGAGAACTCCTTACCAATAAATAGTAACCCGATTTGAGAAGATTGATAGGAGACGAACGATGAAACCCCCTCTACAGGCTCTGACAGATTTGGCCTAGGTAAGAAAAGGTTATTCGGCTTCTGATGATGATGAACTTGGTGAAAGAAAAGAGAAAGTTTAAGGTTAAGAGATTCGGCTAGAGAGACTTTAAGAAAGAAAGAATGAAAATTGAAGTTTCGGCTAGAGAGTCAAAAAGAGAGGAAGAAAATTGAGATACTAAAAATATTTTTCGCCACAAAAGAGAATGAGGAGAAAAAGAACTAAATTTCGGCACCTAACCCCCTATACATGACCGAAAATGCTAACCTTCTTAGCATCCCACATTCGGCCAACCCCTTGCCTCTCTCCCAAATCCCTTCTTTTTCTCCCAAAAACTCTCCCTTTCACCCATTCAAATGAGTTTGACTCATTCAAACCTTCAACTCCACTTTCCACCACACATTCAAAAACCTTGACCAAGTCTTCCCCAGAGTTTGCTTGCCGTCTAACACTCCCCCTCCTTGACGCAAAACACCAAAAAAACAAAGCTCCCTTTTGCTGCTGGCATGATTTGAACCTCTGCCCCCTTGACACCCTTTGTGACACAGCACTCCCCCCTAGCACTTAGGCATTACCCTGCCATTCCACCACTAACTCCCTTGTGCCATAAATCCCACATAAAACCTCTTAAAGCCTAACGCCACTAGCTCTCCCTTAAAAGCTTGGAACCCAAAATTTTACTAAGGCTTCTACCTAACCCCAAGGTTTCCCGAAACCCCCAAACGCACTCAAACAACATACAGAGCACACTAGCACATAGAAATAAATTAAAATGCGAGACCCCTAAACCTCGAATGTTACAAACACAATTAATCATTCCATACACATTACATAATGCCATTACCACATGTATCACTTGTTTTTCACAATTCAATCACATATCGATCTCAAGTAAGCTTATTCATATTATACAAATAAACTAAGTCAATATTGTATACTTCACATTCGGAAACTATGTATATATATTCCCCACGTTTCAATTTTTAATATTTATTAGAGTACATAGGTAATTTTCGACATATAATTGCTTAAAGACTTACCTCGACTATCCACAGACAACATAGACCGACTATTCGATAACCTTCCCCTTTCCCCGATCCAAATCCGTTTTTCTTTGTTCTTGATCTAAACACATCAAAATTTAGCTTATTCAAGCACATTTCATCTCAATTTAGTGCCAAAACACATAAATGGGCAAAATACCATTTTACCGCTGATGTTTCACATTTTTTACAATTTAGTCCTATTTGCATAAAACACAAAATACACAAAATTTCACTATACCACACAAGGGCCGAATGTTCATAGGGACCATACTAGTCCATTTATTTCATTTATTTTGCATTTTGGTCCCCTCAACAATTCATTTTTGCAATTTAGCCCAAATACCCAAATTTACCAAAAATCCAATGACAAAACATATTAATCTAACATATATCTTTCATAATTCATCAACTATCATCATAGAACTCATAAACTCATCAATGGTACATTTCAAAATATTCACCAAAATCAAAAATTCAAGCATGGGTCTTGAAGTATTCGAAGCAACGGTCACAAAAACATAAAAATTATCGAAAATCGAAATCAAACTAACCTTTGATTTAAGCTTACAAGTGCCAAATTTTGAAGCTTGAAAACCTATTTTTCTTCTTTAGCACATTCGGCTTTCATGAATTAAAAGATGATATGGCTTTTTCTTTTGTTTTATTATCATATATTATGTTATTTAATTAATTACTTATTTAACCTTATATTATAAAATTTTATAACATATAACTTAAGGTTAATCTTGTCATATGCCACCCACTAACTTTAAAAATGGGCTATTTGCCCTTTTAATACCTCCTATTAAAAAGCCATTATCATTCTAGCACTTTTGACTATAGTTTGCAACTTTTACCTTTTACGCGATTAAGTCCTTTTTCTAAATTAAACACACAAACGATTAAATTTTTCTACGAAACTTTCACACACATTAATTCACATAAAATAAGCACAAAATATAATATTTAAATATTTCTCGAGCTCAGATTCGTGGTCTCGAAACCACCATTCCAATTTGGGTCAAATTCATTCTGTTACAACTCTCCCCCCTTAGGGATTTTCGTCCCCGAAAATCTTACCGGTAAACAAAGTCGGATATTGTTGCCTCATTGAATCCTTAGGCTCCCACGTAGCCTCTTCAACTCTGTGATGATTCCATAGTACTTTCACTAATAGAATTTTCTTGTTTCTCAACTCTTTCATTTTTCGAGCTAAAATACAAATCGGTTCCTCCTCGTACGTCATATCGGATCGGATTTCAATTTCAGACAGAGAAATCACATGTGATGGATCGATCAGATCACGAGCATTGAAACATGGAACACATTGTGTATTTTTCCAATTGAAGGCAACTTCAATCTATAAGTAACAGTCCGTCGTTCGATGATTTCATACGATTCGATGAATCACGGACTTAGTTTGCCCTTTTGACCAAATTGGAGTACTTTCTTCCACTGAGAAACTTTCAAAAATACTCAGTCTCTGACTTGAAACTCAATGTCTTTACATTTCAAATCAACATAGGACTTTTGGCAATCTGATGCAGCTTTCAAAGTATCTCTGATTATAGCCACTTTCTGTTCAGTCTCTTTAATAAAATCAACTCCATGTATCTTATTTTCACTGAGCTCAGTCCAATACAACGGTGTATGACACTTGCGACCATAGAGAGCCTCGTATGGTGCCATTTTGATACTAGATTGAAAACTATTATTATAAGCAAATTCAATCAAAGGTAAGTATCTTTCCCACGTACCTTCAAACTCAAGGACGCAACATCTCAACATGTCCTCAAGTATCTGAATGGTTCGTTCAGACTGACCGTCTTTCTGCGGATGGAAGGCTGTGCTGAAATGGAGTTTAGTACCTCAAGCATCTTACAACTTCTTCCAGAACCGCGATGTGAATCTCGGGTCTCTGTCTGAAATAATGGAATTCAGCACACCATGTAACCTCACAATCTGTGATACATACAACTCAGCAAGTGTATTGAGCGAATAGTCTGTATGAACTGGCACAAAGTGAGCTGATTTGGTCAGTCTATCCACTATAACCCAGACTGCATCTTTCTTGCTCAGTGTCGTAGGCAAACCGGTTACAAAATCCATAGTAATTCTCTCCTATTTCCATTCAGGTATCATAATTGGCTGAAGTAACCTAGAAGACGCTTGTTGTTCGACTTTTACTTGTTGACAAATTAAACACTTTGAAACAAATTCAGATATATCCGTTTCATGCCAGGCCACCAATAGAACTGTTTCAAATCATTATACATTTTTGTGCTACCAGGATGTATCGACATTCGACTATTATGAGCCTCGTTCAAAACCATCTGAATCAAATCCATATTCTTAGGAACACATATTTGGCCGTTGAAGTTCAAACAATCATTTTCATCAATTCAAAACTCTGACTCTGTATTATTTCACACTGAACTAGTCTAGCAATCATATCTTTGTCAATTTTCTATGCATTACAAATTTGCTAAATAAACAACGGTTTTGCCTTCAACTCGGCTATAATCGAACCATCACCAGACATAACCATATGTGTGTTCAACGCACGTAGAGCAAACAATGATTTTTGACTTAAGGCATCCGCAACAATGTTGGCTTTCTCCGGATGGTAATCAATCACCAATTCATAATCTTTCAACAGTTCTAACCATCTGCGTTGTCTCAAGTTCAGGTCTTTCTGAGTCATCAAATACTTCAGACTTTTGTGATATGAATAAACATGACACTTCTCACTGAATAAGTAATGACACCAAATCTTCAACGCAAAAACAATAGCTACTAATTCCAGATCATGCGTCAGATAATTTCTTTCATGAGGCTTCAACTGTCTCGAAGCATAAGCTATTACCTTGCCTTCTTGCATTAAGATGCAACCTAAACCATTCAAAGAAGCATTACTATACACAACAAATTCTTTACCCGATTTAGGCTGAATTAATACTGGAGCTTCAGTCAAAAGAGCTTTCAACTGATCAAAACTTTTCTGACACTTTTTCGTCCACTCGAACTTGACATCTTTCTGTAGTAACTTTGTCAAAGGTGCAGCTATCATGGAAAAACCTTTCACAAATCGTCTGTAATATCCAGCAAGTCCCAAAAAGCTTCGAATCTTAGAAACATTATTTGGTGGCTTCCAATCAAATATAGTCGATATTTTGTTCGGATCAACCCAAATGCCTGGCGCTGAAACAACATGACCCAAAAAGCTGACTTCATTCATCCAGAACTCACACTTACTAAACTTTGCGTACAACTATTGATCTCGAAAAGTTTGTAGCACCAATCTCAAATGCTCGGCATGTTCGATTTCATCTCTGGAGTAGATCAGGATATCATCAATGAACACTACTACAAACCGATCCAAATACTATCTGAAAACCCGATTCATCAAATCCATAAAAATAACAGGTGCATTAGTAAGTCCAAAAGGCATAACCAGAAACTCAAAATGTCCGTACCTCATTGGGAATGCAGTATTTGGCACATCAGAATCTCTAACTCGCAATTGATAATAACCTGATCTTAGATCTATCTTTGAAAACACTAAAGCCCCTTTCAACTGGTCAAACAAGTCATCAATTCGAGGCAACGGGCATTTATTCTTTATTGTCACTTTATTTAACTGCCGATAATCAATACACATTCGCATAGTCCCATCTTTTTTTTCACAAATAGAACTAGTGCACCCCAAGGAGAGAAACTCGGTCGTGCAAAGCCTCTATCTGTCAACTCTTGCAACTGTGCTTTTAAATCTTTCAGCTCAGTAGGTGCCATCCGATACGGAGCTATTGAAATAGGAGTCATCCCCGGTACTAATTCAATCCCAAACTCAATCTCTCGTACTGGTTTAAACTCGGTAATTCTTCAAGAAACACATCTCGATATTCACACACAACTTGTATAGATTCAATCTATTTTTTAGATACTTTATTATCCAACATATAAGCCAAGTAAGCTTCACATCCTTTTCTCACATATTTACGGGCTAACATCGAGGATATTACTGTCGGTAACCCATTCAGATCATTAGATTCAACCCGAATAATCTCACTGTTCTAACATCTCAAATCAATAATCTTTCTTTTTCAATTCACCACAACATCATGCAAAGTTAACCAATCCATTCCCAGAATTATATCGAACTCGTAGAAGGGAAACAACATTAAATCAGCTGGAAAGCAAGAATCTCGAATCATCAACGGGCAACCTTTACACACTTTATCAACAAGTACACATCGACCCAAGGGGTTGGACACACGGATCACAAACTCAGTAGACTCAACAGGCAGGGTCTTACTGGATACTAGAGTTTCACACACATATGAATGAGTCAAACCGGGATAACATCTGGGGAAGAAGCATCCTCTCTGGCACGTATAGCATATGCTCTAGCTGGTGCATGAGCCTCCGATCAAACTGCAGTGTCTTTAGTTCCTTTCTGACTACCACTAGCATTTCCCGAATGCTTAGGTGGTCTGCCTCGCAATGACACATTGCTCGGTCTGATATTCTGAGCCGTATTTTGCTCAGCTAACATCGGGCATTCTCTGATGAAATGATCTGACGATCCACATTTAAAGTAGGACCGATCACGGAATCTACAACTCCCAAAATGCCATTTACCACAATGCTTGCATTCAACTTGATTCTGCTGAGCATTACCAACACTGGCTATCGAAGTAGCTCGGGAACTCACCGGAGGTCGATCTCATCTAAACATGTCTGAAGTAGCTTTATGTCAGCCGAAGTCATCTCTAAACTTCTTAGATACAGATTGGAAAGTCTTACTCGATGATCTTTTACGAGTGTCTCTAGCTTCCATTTCAGCCTTTGTTTTCTCTTTCCCAAGCTCTTCAGCTTTGCAAGCTCGCTCGACAAGTACCACGAACTCTTTTATTTCAAGAATGCCAACAAGCAACTTTATGTCTTCATTCATACCGCCTTCAAATCTGTTGCACATAATGGCTTCAATTGATACACACTCTCGGCATATCGGCTCAATCTGACAAACTTTCGCTCATATTCAGTCACAGTCATGCGACCCTGTTTCAGTTCTAGAAATTCTTTTTGTTTCTGGTCGATAAATCTCTGACTAATATATTTCTTACGGAACTCAATCTGAAAGAAATCCCAAGTCACCTTTTCTTTTGGAACCACCAATACTAGTGTATTCCACTAGTGATATGCAGTGTCCCGTAGTAAAGATATAGCACACTTCAGACATTCATCTGGAGTACAGGATAGCTCATCAAGTACCTGAATAGTGTTATCAAGCCACATCTCAGCTTACTCTGCATCATCATCATCGTTAGCTTTGAATTCTTCAGCCCTATATTTCCTGATTTTATCAACAGGAGGCCTACTAGATCTCATCGGATCTGTTATCAGAGGTGCTAAAGGTACCGGAGTTGGATTATTCGGGGGTGAAGGTTGTTGAACTGCTGGGTTAGTATGAATAAACTGGGTAAACCATTCATTCATCATCTGTTAGAAGGCGTGCTTAGCCTCTCCCTCATGGCTACTCGAGACAGGTCGAGAGTCTACCGACGCTGACCCACGTGCGAGATCAGGCGCTACACTCTCTATATCATCAGCTACGACTCTGTCAGGATCCATTTACTATATAAAACACAGTTTGAAATGTTAGAAGTCACAACACTATCGTTTATATAATAAAGGCATGTATAGCTAGACTCTCACGCGCTACGGTAGTCCTAGAATCGACTAAACCGTAAGCTCTGATACCAATCAAATGTAACACCCCTAACCCATATCCATCACCGGATTAGGGTAAAGAGGCATTACCAAACCAAACTCATATCATCACAGTCATATATAACCATACATACATTTATCAAACCAAAAATACATATTTAATTATCAGTAATACAAATTTCGAATCAAAGTCATAGATCAAAACCAAATTAAACCCTATTGATGCTTTTATTTTCCAAACCATTGAATCTTCAAATATATGCTTTTCAAATATTTAATACATGTTCAAGTAAATGCCTTTCACTTTATTCACATGTATTGAATATAACTACATTTATTACCTTCTTCACATGTCATTTTATCATTTTATATATTATGCATATATGCATATTTAAACATATAAACCATAGCACTTTATGGTATATTTATTCACATATGAGGCATTGATAAGTAATAACATAACCAAACATGCCCATGGTACTAACATAATATGCCCATAATTCCTAAAATAAAAACCACATTTGCGTTGCACATAATTAACCTTACAATGCATACCAAATTCGAATATAAATGTTGCTTTATCTAGACTACACAATTTTTCATATTAACTAACCATATCATTTCACTTACCACTTGGACATGCATTTGAAATAACCATAAAACAAATTCACTTCTTACCATTAGCATCCGTACCTTTATAACCACTTTAGAAATTCATACCTCATTTTATAACTATAATTATCACACAATCAAAGTCATTTAAGCATAACACCATTATTCCTTCTAAATAAATCACACAAATATTATTATCTACTTTACTATCGATACATGTGACCAAACTCAATAATCATTTGTAAAACATATTAAACCCAAAGCACATAGAATCATCTTAGCCGCAAACATACCCTCTATATAACATACATCGACCTAGATATGCATGTGACAGGCCAAGGATAAAGTTTCTAAGAACCAAGCACATCAAGCATTTAACCATTCACACATATATCCAAACTTAACTTTAAAATCCAACCATTATGTCGAAGAGCATAAAAACTAAAGTTAACCAAAGGGAATAAGCCTTTTTCACAAGGCTAGGCTATACTTATATACAAGACCAAAGTTCATTAATTTTACAACTTAGTCTAACCTATACATGCCTTTGATTCAAAAACCAAGTTATAAGTACCAAAAAGGGGTTGATAGTGTGGTTGATTCTTCTGACGATCCTCGGAGCCCGTAGCTTGAACGAAATCTATAAAACAAACAATGAACACACACAAAGTAAGCTCACTAGCTTATTAAGTCTTAAGCAATCACAATATAACATTTGATTACACAAGCATTTAAATAATCATTTCTTGACATTAAACATTCATGAATTAACATATAATTTACTATAGCCAAATATCCCATCTCACTTAATATATCAACTTTCATTTCTTTGCCACAGTACATCATTTACCGAATAAATAACCACAGACTTATACATATAGTTATACCTGTACGAATATCTTACTTCTTTCAGGCTTTCCTATAACCAATTTCCTCATGGTATAGTTTATATACAAATTCCATCTATCATATGTATATCACTTTCTTTCATCATTTCCTTTACTTATCATCATAGCATATATGTATAACATTAAAGTATGATTAATACATAAAGTATGATTAATACATACCTTATAGCTGAACCCACAAATTCACTTTCATAAATTTAAGCTTTCTTGGTTTGTTTTATAACTTTACTATTTCAATATCGAAGTTCGGGAATTGAAAACTCACCAGCATACAACAAGCTATGCATTAGTCCAAATCGCTTACACCGGCACTTGGCATGCTAGACTCAAAGTCTGAGATTTTAAATACCGGCATTTAGCCTGCTAGGCATTAAGCCCGATATATTCACCGGCACGAAGACTTCTAGGCATTAAGCCCGAACTAGATCACCGGAACAAGGCCTGCTAGGCTTGAAGCTTGAAATATCAACACAATTAATCACTCAATACACATTACATAATGCCACTACCACATGTATCATTTGTTTTTCAAAATTCAATCACATATCGATATCAAGTAATCTTATTCACATTATACAAATAAACTAAGTCAACATTGTATAATTCACATTCGGCAACTATGTATATATATTCCCCACGTTTTAATTTTTAATAATTATTAGAGTATGTAGGTAATTTCTGACATATAATTGCTTAAAGACTTACCTTGACTATCGACGGACAACGTAGACCGACTATTCGATAACCTTCGCCTTTCCCCGATCCAAATCCATTTTTCTTTGTTCTTGATCTAAACACATCAAAATTTAGCTCATTCAAGCACATTTCATCTCAATTTAATCCCAAAACACATAAATAGGAAAATTACCATTTTATCCCTGATGTTTCACATTTTTTACAATTTAGTCCTATTTGCATAAAACACAAAATACACAAAATTTCACTATACCACACAAGGGCCAAATTTTCATATGGACCATACTAGTCCATTTATTTCATTTATTTTTCATTTTGGTCCCCTCAACAATTCATTTTTGCAATTTAGCCCAAATACCTAAATTTACCAAAAATCCAAAGACAAAACATATTAATCTAACATATATCTTTCATAATTCATCAACTGTCATCATAGAACTCATAAACTCATCAATGGCACATTTCAAAATATTCACCAAAATCAAAAATTCAAGCATGGGTCTTGAAGTATCCGAAGCAACGATCACAAAAACTTAAAAATTATTGAAAACCGAAATCAAACTAACCTTTGATTTGAGCTTACAAGTGCCGAATTTTGAAGTTTGAAAACCTATTTTTCTTCTTTAGCACATTCGGCTTTCATGAATTAAAAGATGATATGGCTTTTTCTTTTGTTTTATTATCATATATTATGTTATTTAATTAATTACTTATTAAACCTTATATTATAAAATTTTATAACATATAACTTAAGGTTAATCTTGTCATATGCCACCCACTAACTTTAAAAATGGGCTATTTGCCAATACCTCTATTAAAAAGCCATTATCATTCTAGCACTTTTGACTAT
Source organism: Gossypium rotundifolium (assembly GCA_025506655.1). NCBI lineage: Eukaryota > Viridiplantae > Streptophyta > Magnoliopsida > Malvales > Malvaceae > Gossypium > Gossypium rotundifolium. The sequence goes on along the minus strand of CP106732.1, from coordinate 152,893,277 downwards.
AGTTTGCAACTTTTATATTTTACGCGATTAAGTCCTTTTTCTAAATTAAACACACAAACAATTAAATTTTTCTATGAAACTTTCATACACATTAATTCACATATAATAAGCACAAAATATAATATTTAAATATTTCTCGGACTCGAATTCGTGATCCTGAAACCACCGTTCTGATTTAGGTCAAATTCGGTCTGTTACAAGAGCTTGTGGATAGACCAGTTCACAAGAAAGTAATTGGTGTCAAATGGGTATTCAGAACCTAGATGAATCCTGATGGATCAATCAATATATATAAACTGAGGTTAGTTGTGAAGGGGTTTAGCAAGCAATATGGAGTAGACTTCACTAAACCCTTAGCCTCTGTTGCAAGGTTAGACACCATAAGACTGTTACTAACTCTTGCTGCTCAAAAGGGTTGGAGAATACATCAGATGAATATGAAGTCAGCCTAAAGGGTTATTTGAAGGAAGAAATTTATGTAGAACAACCACAAGGGTTCATGGTACTTGGGTGTGAGGCCAAGGTGTATAAACTGCACAAATCACTGTATGGTTTGAAGCAATCACCAAGAGGGTGGTATGAAAGAATTGACAGTCACTTTACAGAAATGGGTTTTGAAAGAAGCATCAATGAGCCCACTTCAAATGTGAAGAAAATTTTCATTATATGCTGATGATTTACTTGTAATTGGTAGCAACAACAAATGGTAATTGTAATAGGCCAATTTAGCCCGAGCCCATACAAAAATAATAAACCCAAAATAATAAAAAAATTCCAAGTCCAGTCCAAAATATATCATTTGGCCCGATCGGAATGACCCATTAAAATATTGAAGGTCCATCTACAAGCTTGACGTATATGGGAACACAATCTTGAAGGATATGCAATCTTAGATATTATATGCAAATCTTAGATATGATATGCAATCCTAGAAGATATGGTATGCAATCTTAGATATGATATGCAAATCTTAGATATGATATGTAATCCTAGAAGATATGGTATGCAATATTAGATATGATATGCAAATCTTAGATATGATATGCAATCTTAGAAGATATGATTTTGAAATCTTAGAGATTTAATTTGTAGATACCTTTTAATCTTAGCCGTTGATGTAATTGATTTGTACCGTTGGATTTGGGGAGGCTCAACTATAAATAGAGGCCTCTCCCTTCATTGTAAAACACACTGGAGTTTTGGAATAATAAAAATTCTTGAGAGCATTCGCTCGAATTTCTCTCTCTTTTGCATTCTTATTTTCTATGGCTTGTTCTTATTTTGTTCTTCTCTCATATTCGTTTCTTTTTGAGTTACTTCCGTTCGAGTTAGTTTTTGGTGGAGGAATTTCGTCAAATCCTCATATTGCGGGAGTTAGGTTGACTTATGCGTTTTTTTTAACTTTTTTTTATTTATCCATTTAATTGCTTAATCATTCTTTATTCATTTATTTTAATTATTTTAAATTTATTTTAATTTTCACTTTTTATCCAAAACTTTATTTTTTAAAATAAGGCAATGTTTGGTATTTAGAAATTCGAGAAATAGTGCCCTAATGTGCTGGGTTTCGATTTTCCGTTTGACTAAATAACTAAATATCCTTTTTAATAAAATTTTGTAAATCATGAGATGATTTTAGTTACGAGGATTTAAAAATAGCATGTCCTAACGTGCTGGATGTGATGTTTGTATTCTTTCGAAACAATGAAATCTCAAATTTTAACTCAAATTGTTCGAATTTTTTTAAAAAAAATCATATTTAAAATTGTAACACCCCAAACCCGGTCAATACGCCACGACCGAATCTGGTATGTCACTGAGGAAAATATTTTTGAAAGAATCGAATTAACAATTAAATTTTTGTGAAAAACTCTTTGAAATTCTATATTTGTAGAAATTACATGTTTAATAAATTAAAACTGAAGATTTACTTTGAAATTACATAAAACTTTAAAACTTAGTTGATAAATCATAGGTTAGAAAACATTTATATCATTTTAAGAAAACTCGAATTATTACTTTGAAAACCATTTGCATTTGAATGTAGAAACTTAATATTTGAAAATCATTTAAATTATCGAAAACACTTAAGTTGTTTAAATTATCAAATAATTATTGTTACCCGATGGTAACGCTTTTAAAACCATCGCTTTTGTAGTTTAGAAAACTTGGTGCTCATTTTATTATAATACTCATGAAATTTATAAACCATATTTAAAACATATTCAAAACATAAAAATAATCCAAAACATAATTAAACAGGCCTTATTACAAATCCATAAAATATGAATAACCAAATTAAAATATAATACCCAAATGGAAGTTCATATAAAACCAACTTTTATTGCATGGCCTCCTCGAGTTCATCCGGCTCATCATCCGCGATCTCATGAATCACCTGAAAAGATAAGGAGAAGGTGAGTCATCAAGACTCGATGCATATTCCTCTCCGGGTAAATACCACATACTTACACAAATTATAACAAAGCAACATATATGTATAATGCACCCAACCTAGCCATCCATAACTCCTTTTCTACCCGTGTGGTACCAAACCACCGGTGGTGCCAAACCACCGTGACCAAGTCATGATATAAATGTGATACCAAATCACTGGTGACCAAAGTCATGAATAACCATCGTGGGGCCAACCCACGTGTGATACCAAATCACTGGCGATGATCTCATATCTCAAAAGTGGGGCCAACCCACAGTGGTATTAACCACGTGGACGAGACGCTATGAGGTGCCAAACCTCCGTGTCCAAGACACGAATGTGATACCAAATCGGTGGAGGTACCAAACCTCCGTGTCCAAGACACGAATGTGATACCAAATCACGGTGACCAAGTCACGATATCAATCTTTCCCTCCTCTCATATTGCCCATGCCAATGCAATAAATAAACAAATCATGTCAATATACTTTGATATGTATCTCATAACAAATATATCATAAATCGTAGATCATGATTTCTATCCACATGTATTTACAACAGATTGAAACGGGCTTACCCAAATCCTTATTCATACCATCATGGTATCATATCCAAATCTCATCATTTTTCCCACTTTCATAATATGATTAGTTATAACACACATAAATACATATATAAACCAAGTTATAAAGTGTGTAAGATGCACACACCTTTCACCAAAGCAAAACTAACTTTCGAAGATCCGATCTACCGCACTAGATCCTTATCCTACAATCGGCCATATCACAATATTTTAATGAAAACCATTCGGCCAACAACATATCTTAATCCAAATAACCTTAGGCTTCCTCAACCAACTTAAGAGTATAGAATCCTTACCACTTGACTTACCAACTTCGATTTGCTAAAGGAATGGCTTAAATCGATTGCTTCCGAAATCCCAATGAGCCTAAGAGAATAATCGAATCCTAAAAATGGTTAGAACCTTGCAAAACAATGCCCAAAGGTTCGGCCTTTGTCCACAAGAAAACATCATAGAAATGAGAAAGAAAAAGAAGAAAAACGTCCATGAACACTTACCCCTTTTTATCCAAAATCGATAGAAGAAAACCAAGGAGAGTCTACCCTTGAATATTCGGCCAAAATAATACTAAAAGGAAGTAGAAGATTCGGCTATGGTGAAGTGAAAAAGAAAAGAAGAAATAGAATGAAAGTAGATGTTTTATCTTTGAACAAATGAAAAAGAAATGGTATTTGAGATGGAGAAATATTCGGCCAAGAGAGTGTAAAAGAAAATGTGATTATGAACCAATGTCAAAAAGAAAAGAAAAGAGAGATGTGGGAGAGATGAGATTCGGCCAACACCTATTTTGCCTAAAAGAAAAGTGCAAAAACACCAAAATGAAGCTTTGGTTTCAAAAGCAAAGATGAAAGAAAGGAAATAGCATTTTTTTGGTTCAACAAAATAAGAGCTAAAACAAAAGCTAAATTTGCACAAAATACACAATAACATTCGGCCAAAGAAAGAGTTTTTTGGAGAGGGAAAACAAAAATGCAAAAAGATGTTCAAAAGGAAAAATTAGCCAACTATTCCCCCCCAAACCACCTAACAACATTCAGCCACCCCCTAGACACCCATACCGTCCACATACATGCACTAAAGCCTTGAATAAAGTTTCCAAAACATCCTCCATATTCCATACCTTATGTCTCTCCAACCTTCCATAACTTCAAGATTCTTATCCCCAATTTCAAGCTTTCCTTAAATCAACATTCAACTTACCAAAAGATGAAAGTCCAACCTATCATAAACATAGGTTGACCGTCCATAAATGCTATGATGAAATAAAAATCCTCAAAATGCTTTCCTTGATACTCGAACCACTAACCTCAAGCACCCTTTCAAGAGCCTTAACCATCTTGCCACTTTTCCTCTTGTGCTTTAATTTAACACTTAAATTAACTTAAGTGTCAAACTCACTTAATCCACTTCATTAAATAAACCATACTAAAAATTATTCTAGCTTCCTAAATAAAATCAAGCCTTCCCAAGACTATGCTAACACACAAAAATTCATACCCATGCCAACACAAAAGATACTCAAATTTTAGGATGTTACAATTCTACCCCCTTAAAATAATTTTGTCCTCGAAATTACCTGATCAAAAGAGTTGAGGATACTGCTGCCTCATTGCATCCTCCGGTTCCCACGTAGCTTCTTCTACGCCATGATTCCACCATAAAACCTTCACTAAAGGAACTGACTTCTTACACAAAACTTTCACGTCTCGATCTAGAATCTGCACAGGTTCTTCTTCTATCGTCAAATCTGGACTCACTTCTATTTCCTCTACCGCCACGACATGCAATGGATCAGAACGATAGCGTCTAAGCATGGAGACATGAAACACATCGTGAATCTGACTCAGTTCTGCTGGCAACTCAAGCTGATAAGCTACTGGTCCCACTCGTCTCAACACCTCATACGGCCCAATGAACCTTGGACTTAACTTACCTTTTCTCCCAAATCTTAACACTTTCTTCCATGGCGAGACCTTCAGAAAAACTTTGTCACCCACGGCAAACTCTATATCCCTCCGCTTGAGATCGGCATATGACTTCTGCCTATCCAAAGCTTCCTTCAGACGAGCCTGAATCAATTTCACCTTATCCTCAGTTTCCGCAACCAACTCTGGTCCTAACATCTAACGCTCACCCAACCCTGTCCAACATGTAGGTGTGCGACACTTCCTACCATACAATGCCTCATATGGTGCCATCTTAATGCTTGCCTGATAACCATTGTTGTATGCAAACTCAGCTAACGGTAAAACCTCTTCCCAGCTGCCTCGGAAGTCCAAAACACTTCCTCTCAACATATCCTCTAAAATCTGAATGACCCTTTCTGACTGCCCGTCAGACTGTGGATGAAATGCAGTACTGAAATCCAACCGCGTACCCAAAGCCTGATGTAACGCTCTCCAAAACCTCGATGTAAATGGGATTTACATGCGAGATGATCGACACTGGCACACCGTGCAACCTCACTATCTCAGCCACATACAACTTAGCTAACCTCTAAAGTGAGTAATCTACCCTTACTGGAATGAAATGAGCTGACTTAGTCAGACGATCCACAATCACCCAAACTGAATCCTTCTTACTAGGTGTAAGAGGTAATCCACTAACAAAGTCCATAGTGATTCTTTCCCACTTCCACTGTGGAATCTTCACGGCTGAAGTAACCTGACTGACAATCGATGTTCGACTTTGACATGCTGACACGTCAGACATTTACCCATAAACTCGGTTACCTCCCGCTTCAGACCTGGCCACCAAAACTGCTCTCTCAAATCCCGATACATCTTGCTACCTCCGGGATGCATAGCATATGGGCTGCTATGTACGTCCCGAAGAATCCTTTGCCTCAACTCTACATCCTTCGGCATACAAGCTCTCCCTTGAAACCACAGAACTCCATTACTGGACAAACTATAATTTTCTAAACCTCCGTTCTGAACTTGCAATCTCCGATCATTCAAACTATCATCCTCTAACTGTTTCTCCTTGATTTGATCTAACCAAGTCGGCTTGACTTGCAATTCAGCCAAAAGACTCCCATCGTCATATAAGCTAAGACGAGCAAACATCGATCTTAAATTAGATACAACCTTACGGCTCAACGCGTCTGCCACCACGTTAGCCTTGCTGTGATGATACTCAATCGAACAGTCGTAGTCCTTCAACAACTAAATCTATCTACGCTGTCTCAAGTTCAAATCCTTCTGAGTCAAAAGATACTTAAGACTCTTGTGATCCGTGTAGACTATCGACTTCTCTCCGTACAAGTAGCATCTCCAAATCTTCAAAGCAAAGACCACTGCGGCTAATTCTAAGTCATGCGTTGGATAATTAACCTCATGTGGTCTCAAACTGTCGAGATGCATAAGCCACTACTTTCCTTCCGCGATCAAGACACATCCCAAACCAAGATGTGATGCATCACAATAAATCGTAAATTCCTTGCTCGCCTCAAAGTTGAATCAAAACCGAGCTTGATCAGAATCTTCTTCAACTTGTCAAAACTTTCTTGTTGCTTCTCGGTCCACACAAATGGAACTCCTTTCCTCAACAACTTGGTCATCGATGCGGCGATCAAAGAAAATCCTCTACAAACCTTCAAGAATACCCGCTTGAGACCTAGAAAACTCGAATCTCACCATCGACTTAGGTGGCTTCCAATCCAACACCGCCTCAATCTTCCGAGGATCTACTCTAATCCCTACCGATACAACGTGACCCAAGAAAGTCACCTCCTAAGCCAGAACTCGCACTTACTAAATTTAGCAAAAAGTTACTTTTCCCTCAGAATCTGCAACACTACTCGCAAATGCACATCATGCTCCTCCTCTGACTTTGAGTATACCAAAATATCATCTATAAAAACCACAACAAACTGATCCAAAAACTGCTGGAATACTCGATTCATCATATCCATGAATGCTGTCGACGCGTTAGTCAACCCAAACAGCATCACCAAAAACTCGTAGTGCCCATACCGAGTGCAAAATGCCGTCTTATGGATATCAGCCTCTTTCACCTTTAGCTGATGATATCTAGACCTTAAGTCAATCTAGAGAAAATCGCAGCCCCTATAAGCTGATCAAACAAGTCATCTATCCTCGGCAATGGATACTTGTTTTTGATTGTCAGCTTACTCAATTGGCGGTAGTCTATACACATCCGCATCGTACCATCCTTCTTGACAAAAAGTATCGGTGCTCCCCAAGGTGAAACACTTGGTCGAATGAAACCTCGATCCAACAACTCTTGAATTTGAGCTTTCAATTTCATCAATTCCTTCGGTGCCATCCTATACGGAGCTATAGACACTGGCGCCGTTCTGGGTAACAGATCTATACCGAATTTGACTTCACGATCCGGAGGTAATCTCGAAAGTTCTTCAGGAAATACGTCAGTATAATCCTTTACAGTACGAACATTTCCCACAGGAGACTCCTTAGCTTCCAAAGCACACACATGAACCACAAACGCCTCACAGCCCTTCCTGACCATCTTCACAGCTTTCAATGCAGATACCACGTTAGATAGATAATCTCTTCTATTACCTATCATGACCACTTCTTCACCTTCCGCTGTCTTCAAAACCATGCGCTTAGCAGCGCAATCCAAACTTGCCTGGTACTTAACTAACCAGTCCATCCCAAGAATCAGATCGAACTCCTCAAACGGCAGTTCCATCAGATCAGCTACAAACACTACCCCTTGAAGTTCTAAGGGTACATCTCTATATAGCTTATCTACTTCTACAGAGTGACCTAGAGGACTAAGTACGGTCATCTTCCTAGAAGTAGTTTCAGAATCTAGATTCATAGTCTTTACTATACTACTAGCAACATACGAATGCGTCGAACCCACATCTATCAAAGCAGTATATGGAACACCAAATATTAAGAACGTACCGGTTATGACATCCGGTGCGTCACTCTCCTCTCGATGCCTCGCTGCATACACTAAACCAGGCTATCTTGCCTCAGTGTTGCTTGCACCTCTGCCCGATGCTCCGCATCCTCGACTAGAACCATTACCTCCTCTACCATTACCACGACCTCTCTGCGGTGCTGGTCCTTCCTTTCTGAATTGAGCACGACCTTGACCCTCAGACTGATTCCTGGCTTGCTTACGTGGACAGTCCTTCACACGATGATCCAAATGAACCACACTGAAACATCCCTTCCTCCGGTCCAACATTCGCCCAATGAAACTTCCCACATCGGTTACAATGTTTGGTCCCCGATTAGCGAATGACCTCCTGCATCGATTCGGCTCATTTTGCCTAGCCCTCTCCTCGAACATTACCGTTGACCCGGATGATCCATATCCTCTCTTATGCTTATTCCGGTCATAGCTCGCCTTCCGATTCCTTTATTCCTTGACTATCTTAGCCTTTTCAACCAAAGTAGCAAACTCTCGCTCTCGATGTGGAGCAATCAACAATCTCACTCGTCCTTCAAACCATCTTCGAATCGGACACATCGCTCGTGTTCAAGCCACAATACCTCCAAAGATACCGGCTCAATCTTAAGAACTCAAACCTCATACTCGATCTGATTTACTCCCTTGGACCAAACTCAGGAATGCCTTACGCTGCGCATCAACGTAACTAGACCCAATATATTTCTTTTGATATGCCGCCTTAAAGTAGTCCCAGGTGAGATCCTCCACTACAGCACCATTCCGAATCGTGAGCCACCACTGATATGACTCGTCACGAAGAAGTGATACAATCCCTTTCAGCTTTTCCTCGGCATTCAAATCCAGATCATCCATGATTCGCTCCGTCGCCTCTAACCAATATTCAGCCGAGCTGGGAGCTACACCCGAAACACCTCGAAATACCTCGGCTCCGTTGGCTCGGAGTTGCTCAGGTATAGATTTTGAGCTCCCGCGCCTCCTTCTATTCCACCTACCCTCTCAAGAACTCTCAGCATTGCTTGAGACACTGCGTCATCCCCCGTTTGATCCTGAAACTCAACTCCAACCGCTGGTGGTGGGACTGGTGGTACCTCATTCTAGGATCCTTGACCCGACCTCACTGGCTCAAACACAGCCATCCTACCTCGACCACGTCCACGCATAACACGACCTCGACCTCGAGTACTCATATCTAAAGTCTCGACTTATCTGATTAAAAGTTTTATGCATTAGTCATTATTCCACTTTCTTTTAAAGCACAGTTTTATGAAAAAATTTTAATAAGAGATTGTTTCGTGAGTACACCAAACCTATAGTTTTGGGTCTCTAAAGTAGTTCCTACTACTATTTAGTCATATCAACATCACTAAAATCATATCATCAAAATCAACAGTTTTGATGTACTTACTGTATGGATTGATGTCGGAGACTCGGGCCATGCCTTTCCAACCATAAAATTTTCAACAAAAACATTTTAAAACCATACTTCAAATCATTTTGGGCCTCGGGCCCACAAATGAAGCTTTTGAACTTAGCTCGATACCAATTTGTAACACCCCAAACCGGTCAATACGCCACTAATAGAATCGGTATGTCACCGAGGAAAATATTTTTGAAAGAATTGAATTAACAATTAAATTTTGTGAAAAACTCTTTGAAATTCTATATTTGTAGAAATTACATGTTTAATAAATTAAAATCAAGATTTACTTTGAAATTACATAAAACTTTAAAACTTAGTTGATAAATCATAGGTTAGAAAACATTTGTATCATTTTAAGAAAACTCAATTATTACTTTGAAAACCATTTGCATTTGAATGTAGAAACTTAATATTTGAATTTAAATTATCGAAAACACTTAGGTTGTTTAAATTATCAAATAATTATTATTACCCGATGGTAACGTTTTAAAAACCATCGCGTTTTGTAGTTTAGAAAACTTGGTGCTCATTTTATTATAATAATCATGAAATTTATAAACCATATTTAAAACATATTCAAAACATAAAAATAATCCAAAACATAATTAAACAGGCCTTATTACAAATCCATAAAATATGAATAACCAAATTAAAATATAATACCCAAATGGAAGTTCATATAAAACCAACTTTTATTGCATGGCCTCCTCGAGTTCATCCGGCTCATCATCCGCAATCTCATGAATCACCTGAAAAGATAAGGGAGAAGGTGAGTCATCAAGACTCAATGCATATTCCTCTCCGGGTAAATACCACATACTTACACAAATTATAACAAAGCAACATATATGTATAATGCTCCCAACCTAGCCATCCATAACTCCTTTTCTACCTCGTGGTACCAAACCACCGGTGGTGCTAAACCACCGTGACCAAAGTCACGATATAAATGTGATACCAAATCACTTGGTGACCAAAGTCATGAATAACCATCTGTGGGGCCAACCCACGTGTGATACCAAATCACTGGCGACGATCCCATATCTCAAAAGTGGGTCCAACCCACGGTGGTATTAACCACAGGGACGAGACGCTATGAGGTGCCAAACCTCTGGTGTCCGAAGACACGAATGTGATACCAAATCACTGGTGACCGAAGTCACGATATCAATCTTCCCCCTCCTCTCATATAGCCCATGCCAATGCAATAAATAAACAAATCATGTCAATATACTTTGATATGTATCTCATAACAAATATATCATAAATCGTAGATCATGATTTCTATCCACATGTATTTACAATAGATCGAAACGGACTTACCCAAATCCTCATTCATACCATCATGGTATCATATCCAAATCTCATCGTTTTTCCCACTTTCATAATATGATTAGTTACAACACACATAAATACATATATAAACCAAGTTAGAAAGTGTGTAAGATGCACACACCTTTCACCAAAGCAAAACTAACTTTCGAAGATCCGATCTACCGTACTAGATCCTTGTCCTACAATCGGCCATATCACAATATTTTAATGAAAACCATTCGGCCAACAACATATCTTAATCCGAATAACCTTAGGCTTCCTCAACCAACTTAAGAATATAGAATCCTTACCACTTGACTTACCAACTTCGATTTGCTAAAGGAATGGCTTAAATTGATTGCTTTCGAAATCTCAATGAGCCTAAGAGAATAATCGAATCCTAAAAATGGTTAGAACCTTGAAAAATAATGCCCAAAGGTTCTACCTTTGTCCACAAGAAAACATCATAGAAATGAGAAAGAAAAGAAGAAAACGCCTATGAACACTTACCCTTTTTATCCAAAATCGATAGAAGAAAACCAAGGAGAGTCTACCCTTGAATATTCGGCCAAAATAATACTAAAAGGAAGTAGAAGATTGGCTATGGTGAAGTGAAAAGAAAAGAAGAAATAGAATGAAAGTAGATGTTTTATCTTTGAACAAATGAAAAGAAATGGTATTTGAGATGGAGAAATATTCGCCAAGAAAGTGTAAAAGAAAATGTGATTATGAACCAATGTCAAAAAGAAAAGAAAAGAGAGATGTGGGAGAGATGAGATTCAGTCAACACCTATTTTGCCTAAAAGAAAAGTGCAAAAACACCAAAATGAAGCTTTGGTTTCAAAAGCAAAGATGAAAGAAAGGAAATAGCATTTTTTTGGTTCAACAAAATAAGAGCTAAAACAAAAGCTAAATTTTCATAAAATGCACAATAACATTCGGCCAAAGAAAGAGTTTTTTGAAGAGGGAAAACAAAAATGCAAAAAGATGTTCAAAAGGAAAAATTGGCCAACTATTCCCCCCCAAACCACCTAACAACATTCGCCACCCCTAGACACCCATGCCGTCCACATACATGCACTAAAGCCTTGAATAAAGTTTCCAAAACATCCTCCATATTCCATGCCTTATGTCTCCCCAACCTTCCATAACTTCAAGATTCTTATCCCCAATTTCAAGCTTTCCTTAAATCAACATTCAACTTACCAAAAGATGAAAGTCCAACCTATCATAAACATAGGTTGACCATCCATAAATGCTATGATGAAATAAAAATCCTCAAAATGCTTTCCTTGAAACTCGAACCACTAACCTCAAGAACCCTTTCAAGAGCCTTAACCATCTTGCCACTTATTCCTCTTGTTCTTTAATTTAACACTTAAATTAACTTAAGTGTCAAACTCACTTAATCCACTTCATTAAATAAACCATACTAAAAATTATTCTAGCTTCCTAAATAAAATCAAGCCTTCACAAGACTATGCTAACACACAAAAATTCATACCCACGCCAACACAAAAGATACTCAAATTTTAGGATGTTACAAAAATTCTTTCAAATTTTTAGCATTAGGACATGATTTTATCAATTCGGTACCAATTTTTGGGCGTTATGAGGGTGTTAATCCTTCCTCATATGTAACCGACTCCCGAACCCATTTTCTTGTATTTCGTAGACCAAAATCAAATGTTTTAAAACAAAAAGTTTTACAAGGTGATCCAATCACACCTAAGTAAAAAGGGATTGGTGGCGACTCCATTTTTTTTTTAAGTCGATCCCCATTTTTTTCAAAAACTTTAAAAATGGTTTTGACAGTAATTATATTCAAAGATCAGATGCAAGACAAGTTTGAAATGTCAAACTTAGGTGAAATGACATACTTCCTCGATCTGGAGGTGAACCAAGCTCACAATGCAATCTTCATACACCAAAAAGGGTTAGCTATAAAAATCCTGCGAAGATATAGTATGGAAAAATTATAAACCTGCGAGCACCCCTATTGTTCAAGGTGAGAAGCTCACCAGCAATGAAGATGTTGAAAAGGTTGATGAAACAAGCTACATAAGCGTGGCAGGATATCTACTTTACTTGACAACATCTAGACCTAACATCATGTTTGTTGTAAGTCTATTGCCAAGGTTCATGCATTGTTGTAATGTAAACCACTATAAGGCAGCAAAAAGAGTTCTATGATACATAAGAGGAACTATAGATCATGGAGTGAAGTTTATGAGGACTGAAAAGATCAAGTTACTTAGGTATTCAGACAGTGATTGGGTTGGATCTTCTAAAGACATGAAGAGTACTTTAGGTTATATCTTCACTCTAGGATCGAGTGTGTTCTGTTGGAGCTCGAAGAATTAAGAAACAGTAGCATAGTCAACTACTAAAGCTGAGTATATCGCAGTTGCAGCAATTGTAAATCAAATCATTTGGTTGAGAAAACTGCTGAATGATTTAAATTTGAAGCAAGAAGAAACAATAGAGATCAAGTGTGATAACCAATCAGTTGTTGCAATTGCAAAAAATCTGGTGTTCCATGGTAGAGCAAAACACTTCAAAATCAAGTATCACTTTGTGAGAGAAGTGGAGTAAACCAAGTGATAAACTGTAATATGAACATATTTTAATCCCACATTTAACATACTTTTGGATGATTTATCCCTTTAATTATGGAAATATGGGCTTCTAATCCTTTGTTTTCATGTTTTATACTCAGGAGAGCACCGGAGGATGAAAAGAATAAGAAACGGGCTGAAAACGGACCAAATGGGCCAACTTACAAAATTAACATGGCCTGGGTCCCGAAACACACGGCCGTACCTCATCAACGGGCCCGAACACGACCTGGCCACGATTTACATGGGCGTGTGCCATGGGCGTGTCCCTGCCGTAGATAAGAAGAATTCTATTTGGATTAGGGTACTTAGAGGCAAAGAAACATATTCCAAAAGCCTATATAAAGACCCTAGAGGCCAACCTTTAAGGGGCCGTGCAGCTAGGCCAAAGAGCCAAGCCAGAGAAGCTGAATACAGGGATTTACTCGAAGAAGGCCAGTTGATTCATCTCAAGAAGTCAGAATTATACTCAAGACTGAGGATCTCTCCTTTAATTCCTTCAAGGGGTTTTAGGGTTTTTCTTATGTTTTGTTTTATATTTTTTTCTGAGATGCTTTCTTTTACAATTATGAACTAAACCTCTCAGATACCTAAGGGGGATGAAACCTAAGACGGATCTTGTTATTATTATCTGAGCTGCATGATAAATACTTGATTTGTTCTTAACTATGTGTTCTTAATTCTTGTTTTGGTATTTCTGGGATATTGATTCAAGTACTGATGTGCTTAGGTGGTGGAGCAAAAGTCCCTGCCTAAGAGTAGATCTAGCATAGTTAAGCGGAGTTAAACGCAACCCTAAAAATAAGATGACGTAAATTTTCTAGATTAGGGTCAAACCTAATATAGGAGTCTATAGATCGAGTTAATGCAATTCTAGGGGTTTTAATTAGAAATAAATTTCAATTAATCAACCTAGGGTTAGATGTTAGTAGCCTCGAAAGAGGTATTAATATAAATTAGGGAATCCTACGGATCAAGTCAAGTGAATAAATCGTCTGGTTCAGAGTTAGATAAAAAGTGAAGTCTAGGTGGATTCTTCCTCGAGTATTGTCTAAATCAATCGATTTTCCCACAAGTAATTCCCCAACTTCTACTTTGTGTCTTAGAATCTTTAGCTTAGTAGATAGTCAATCATAGATTAGATAAAAATTCCTTAATTCTTAGGCTAAATAATAGAAAGAAAGTTAGTATTAGTACTTTTAGTTCCTTTGGGTTCGACAATCCGGTCTTGCCACTAAACTATACTACTGCTCGATAGGTACGCTTGCCTCCATCGTTGTCATAGTTAGTTTCCAGGTTTGATCATTCTTTTTATAAATTTTTAAGACTCTGACACACGATCAAAGTTTTTGGCACCGTTGCTGGGGAACTAAAATATTAAGAAAGATCAATTTTTATTACTTTAGTCATATTTTATTTTTTGCAATTAAGCTTTATTTTTTCTTTTCTAATTTTCTTTTTCCCTTTTCCTAGCAGGTACCTCTAGTTTATGACTAGAAGGAACCCGACAGGACCACTACTTTACGACAGTGATATTGAAGGTACCGTACGCAAAAATTGTAGAAAAGCAAGGCGAGGCTTAAATTACATACAAGAGCAAGAAGACGAAACCAATACTACCGAAGTAATGGCTGAGAATAATCCGTCACATCAAGATATGGCCGAACATCATGCTCCTCGAACTATGTATGATTATGCTAAACCTAATTTAATAGGAGCTGAATCGAGTATTATTAGGCCTGCTATAGCCGCTAATAATTTTGAACTGAAACCTAACACTATTCAAATGATTCAACAGTTCGTTCAATTTGATGGTTTGCAGGACAAAGACTCGAATAGTCATTTAGCAAATTTTCTAGAATTCTATGATACCTTCAAAATAAATGGCATTTCTGATGATGCCATTCGTCTTCGGTTGTTTCCCTTTTCTTTGAGAAACAAAGCCAAACAGTGGTTACATTCTCTTCCACGAGGATCAACCACTATAAGGGACCAAATGACCGAAAAATTTTTATTGAAATATTTTCCACTGGCCAAAATAGCCAGATTAAGGAATGATATCTCTTCTTTTGTGCAGATGGATTTAGAAACATTATACGATGCATGGGAGAGATACAAGGATATGTTGAGAAGATGCCCACACCATGGTTTACCCTTGTGGCTACAGGTCTAAACTTTTTACAACGGTGCGAATCCTTCAACTAGGCAATTGATTGATTCAGCCGCCGGTGGAACCCTGAATAACAAAACTCCTGAAGCAGCTTATGAGTTTATAGAGGAAATGTCACTGAATAACTATCAGTGGCAAGTTACAATGACAAAGCCAACTAAAGCAGCCGGAGTTTTTAAACTCGATGTAGTCACTATGCTATCAAATCAAGTAGAGATGATGAATAAAAAGATTGATGGTTTGTATGGTCTCTCGCAGGTACAACCAGTAATGCAATGTGACTCGAATCTAGGAAGTGTGGCGAATCCTGAGTACCCACCCTACAATCCAGCACGGAAAGTGAACAGATGAACTATATGGGTAACAATTTCGATCTCAAAATAACCCTTATAGTAATACTTATAATCCAAGTTGGAGGAACCACCCCAATTTCTCGTGGGGTGGTCAAGGAAATCAGAGACAGCAACCCCCTCCAAATTTCCAACAACCCTACCTGCAGGAAAAGAAACCAAACCATAAGGAGATGCTGACAAAATTTATCGCGATGTCTGAAGCTCGTTTCCAAAACACAGAAACAACACTTAAAAATCAACAAGAATCGATTAAAGGAATCGAGAACCAATTAGGGCAACTCGCTAAGCTGATCTCCGAATGACCACAAGGTAAGTATCACGGAGACTAACCCAAAGGAGCAACTTCAAGCCATAACAGCTCAAAATAGTGAAGGGTTACTAGAATCTAAATCTGAGCCAAGGCAAAAACCTGTGGTAAGTGAAGGTAAGGTTGAGGTAAGCCAAGAAAAGCCAAAATCGATTATTAAAGAATACCAACCTCGTGTACCTTACCCCAATGCAATGAAGAAAGACGATATAGATGAACAGTTCGGTAAGTTTCTCAAACTCTTAAAGAAATTACATATTAACTTACCGTTTCTTGATGCTCTTTCGCAGATGCCAGATTCAAGGAAATTTTTAAAAGAGCTTTTAACAAACAAGTGAAAGTTAGAAGAGGAATCGCATGTGGAATTAAACGCAGTATGCTCAGCAATGTTATAGAACAGACTACCACAAAAATTAAAAGATCCAGGGAGTTTTACAATTTTATGTTTAATTGGTAGTTTATCTGTTGGTAATGCTTTAGCTGATTTAGGGGGAAGCATCAATGTTATGTCATCTAAAATGTTTAAACAGCTAGGTCTAGGGAAACCTAAACAAACTAGGATGAGTATTCAACTAGTGGATAAGACTATTTGAATTCCTAGGGGTATAATCGAAGATATACTAGTTAAAGTTGACAAATTCATATTCCCCGTAGACTTCATTGTTTTAGATATGAATGAAGACAATAGTATCCCCCTAATTCTAGGGAGACCCTTTCTAGCAACTGCTAGATCTAAAATTGATGTTAGTACGGGTGAACTTATACTTCGTATAGGTGACGAATCAATCAGTCTTCAAGCTCTCGACTCAGCTAGGACATTGAGTAATAAAGGTGAGAACGTAAATTCTATTGATAATCATTCGGTTAAACTTTCTTTTCAGGAAGCACCACAGAACTACACCTCTGAGCTAGATCTTATAGCTCGTACCAAAAAGGAAATATCTCATGAGGAACGATGGCTTCAGATCGATGAACTAGATGAGTGGAAGACATACTTCAAGGAGAGATCAAAACCACACAAAGTGAAACCGAAGGAACCCCCAAAAGAACTTAAAGGAACATCAAATCACTTTAAAATAGGAGATCAAGTACTGTTCGATAAAACAGACCCGTGAATCGCCATACCAAACCTGAAGACTAACGAAGAAATGCCTTTTGAAGTAATCAATGTTTTCCCCTACGGAATAGTCGAGGTAAGTAATTCTCCATTTGGCACTTTTAAGGTAAATGCCACTCGAATCAAATTATATAATGATAGCGTGACAAAGGATTTCTCACTCCTCAAACCACCATGATCGTGCGAATGAGAGGTAAGTCTAGCTTAAGACTTTAAATGAGCATTTCTCAGGAGGCAACCTGAGAACTAACCCCATTTATGATTATTTTCTTTCTTTTAGCACCTAACTACAAACCAACCAAGTTAATGAAACGTAGATTTCAGAATCACACGGCCTTACACACGGCCGTGGCCGTGGCCATATGGATACTATAGATTTTCGTACTGGAATGGAAGAGATAGTATGAGATAGGACAAGCAAAATATCTTCAAATCACGGACTCAACTAACACCACGGCGGTGCGAAACAGTCATGCCCGACACTGTTGAACCAACATGGGTGTGGCAACTTAAATACCAGGTGTGGGAGAAATGATTGAATCACCGTACGGCCATGTAATATGGCCATGGGACACAATACGCCCATGACACACGGGCATGGGGATGTACCAAAGCTGAAAATATTTATTTAAAACACCCCTCTCCCCTTCTCAACCACTCCCCATTCACTATTCACTCCCCTTCATCTTTACTTTCCTCCTTCTTCATTCTCCAAACTCTTGATCTACACTTCATCCATGCCGAAGAAATGGAAAGACCCTAGCCCAGTCTCCTTGTGCAAGACCGATCTACATAAGTTCATGCCGGCCGCTTCATTAACTCGACAGGAAAAGGACCTTTAAGTCCATTTAATCTTTGTTTTATTTTTCTCTTCTCCTTTATTTTCCTTATCTTTATTTTTCTTATACTAAATTTGGTTTATTTTGTTTTAGTTTCTTGGTTTTAGGTTCTAAAGGCTGCTAGGGAATCACCACACCAAGCCTTAGAAATCACACCCACCTCGCGAACCATCTACCAATAAGGACTTTTCAGTCCATTAATTTTTTTTTAGTCTTATTTTAATTCTTATTTTCTTTCTTGTTATCTTTATTTACTTTAATTATATGATTAGTATAATTTAAATTAGTATTATTATTTCCTGGCTAACTCTTCACGAGGTTCCTAATTTCTTCATCTAGCATAGGAATTAGAGGCACCCGCTCCAACTCATCTTTCACCTCCGAATCAAGTTTCCACACTTCCAATTCAAGAAATCCATCCAAAAATTCAGGAAGTTTCACTTCTCCCCATCTCTTTTGATTTTTTTTATATGATTATTATCTATCTTTGTACATTGAGGGCAATGTACATCTTAAGTGTGGGGGGAAATTATTTAGAAAAAGTGCCTAACTTTTTGCATTATTCTCAAATCCCTGAATGATATCTTGTCTTAAGTAATTTTCTCATATCACTAATTAGAATGAAATTCCTGTTGATTCATGATTTTTATTGACATGTTTTAGATTAAGTCATTGATAATTGTGCAATGATGATTTAAACTTTAAGATACTAGAGAATCAAACATGATGAGTCTATTTTCAAAAATTAAAATTTTGCTAGGTTGTCTACCTGAATCTAACTGTTACCTTGAAGTTTGAATTTTGCAAGGTTGCCATCAAAAGCCCATAATTTTTGTGAGATTTTGAGCCTTTTAGAGGATACATTCTTTTCGTGCTCACTTTATTGATTATGAGTGTGTCAACATTGATTTGTTATTCTAAAACTTGCCTCGATTATATATGTCAAGACCACACCTTTGATTTGATATACAGAGATGATAAAGGCACTTAGGATTTAACCCACTTACTCCACTAAAAGCCTACCTTCACAATTAACCCCTAGCAAAACCCCTTTGATCCTAACAAACCTTTTTATTGACTCACCCACTATTATTAACCCAAAACCCATCTTGTATTTGTTATCATCATTCCTTTTGACTACCCTTCTATCGAGACTTGATTTGATCAGTTACCTAATTATTTTATTCAGTAATTGAAATTTTCTTATATTATGTATTTATTGATTTGTTTTGGTTAAAAAAATCGAAGTATATTCATTATTAGTTTTGTGATTAAGTGAGGTTATACGTTTAATTTCAACATGTTGAAGAAGAAGCTCGTATTATTAGTATTACAAATTTTCAATTGATGTAATTATTCAAGAAATTAGTCCATCTTTCTAGTTAGGTAATTTGTCAATTCAATCTCAATTCTAACCTTCTAATTCAGCCTTTATCCACACCTTTTACCTAAGCCCCATTACAACCCGTAAAAGACCTTTCAATTTGTGTATCATCTCATTTTATAGTGGTGGAGGTTTGATTTTCAGGCAAGCCAATGTGATTAACTTTTCATGTTCAACTTTTGAGAGCTTAAATTTTGAACCTTAAATACTTTGAGTGATTTGAGTGAATCTTTAGTGAGGATGTCAACTCTTGCCGATTTTGAATCAAAGGTAATTATTTAGGTAAGGGGAAACACCTATCTTTTTCATGCCACAAAACTATGACTTTGATTGTTTGAATCTTTAGGACTCTTTGAGTTAAATTATCCATGTATAAATTATCCATGAATTATGATGAAACCTTATCAATGAATATTATGAATTGAGGAAGTTCGTTTTAATTATGAGTTGAGAATTTTGCTTGAGGACAAGCAAAAGCTTAAGTGTGGGGGTATTTGATAAACCGTAATATGAACATATTTTAATCCCACATTTAGCATACTTTTGAATGATTTATCCCTTTAATTATGGAAATAGGTGCTTCTAATCCTTTGTTTTCATGTTTTATACTCAGGAGAGCACCAGAGGATGAAAAAAATGGAGAAAAGGCCGAAAACAGACCAAATGGGCCAACTTACGAAATCGACACGGCATGGGTCCCGAAACACACAACTGTGTCTCATCAATAGACCTAAACACGACCTGGCCACAATTTACACGGGCGTGTGCCATGGGCGTGTCCTTGCCGCAAATAAAAAGAATTCTATTCGAATTAGGGTACTTAGAGGCAAAGAAACATATCCCAAAAGCCAATATAAAGACCCTAGAGGCCAACCTTTACGGGGGCGTGCAGCTAAGCTAAAAAGCCGAGCCAGAGAAGCTGAATATAGGGATTTACTCGAAGAAAGCCAATTGATTCATCTCAAGAAGTCAGAATCATACTCAAGACTTAGGATCTCTCATTCAATTCCTTTAGGGGGTTTTAGGGTTTTCCTTATGTTTTGTTTTATATTTTCTTCTGAGATGTTTTCTTTTACAATTATGAACTAAACCTTTCAAATACCTGAGGGGGATGAAACCTAAGATGGATTTTGTTATTGTTATCTGAGCTGTATGATAAATACTTGATTTATTCTTAACTATATCTTCTTAATTCTTGTTTTGGTATTTCAGGGATATTGATTCAAGTACTGATGTGCTTAGGTGGTGGAGAAAAAGTCCCTGCCTAAGAGTAGATCTAGCATAGTTAAGCGAAGTTGAACGCAACCCTAGAAATAGGATGACGTAAATTTTTCGGATTAGGGTCAAACCTAATATGAGAGTCCATAGATCGAGTTAATGCAATTCTAGGGGTTTTAATTAGAAAGAAATTTCAATTAATCAACCTAGGGTTAGACGTTAGTAGCCTCGAAAGAGGTATTAATATAAATTAAGAAATCCTACGGATCAAGTCAAGTGAATAAATCGTCTGGTTTAGAGTTAGATAACAAGTGAAGTCTAGGTGGATTCTTCCTCGGGCATTGTCTAAATCAATCGATTTTCCCACAAGTAATTCCCAAACTTCTTCTTTGTGTCTTAGCATCTTTAGCTTAGTAGATAGTCAATCTTAGATTAGATAAAAATTCCCTTAATTCTTAGGCTAAATAATAGAAAGAAAGTAAGTAGTAGTACTTTTAGTTCCTTTGGGTTCGACAATCCAGTCTTGCCACTAAACTATACTACTGTTCGATAGGTGCGCTTGCCTCCATCGTTGTCATAGTTAGTTTCCAGGTTCGATCATTCTTTTTATAAATTTTTAAGACTCTGAAACACGATCACCAAGGAAGTCACATTAGTTCACTGTAGTTCACAAGACCAATTAGTTGATATTCTTACAAAACCTCTTGGGAAGATGAGGTTTGAAAAGCTGCATTATGATATTGGGGTTTGAAGCATGAGGTCAATGATGAGTGTTGCAAAATGACCATTCATGTTAGCTGTGAACTGCAAGCTCATTTGCGAACTACGAGCTCACCAGAACATCTAACCAGAATTACGAGCTCACCTGCGAGCTCTTCACCTTGCAAGTTGCCAACTTGCCAACTTGCACTGAAACTGTGATAAATTTTGATTAAACAATTTGGCAGGTGATTAGACAAAATCCAGCTAATGAAAAAGAAAGTTCTATGAATCTAGCCACTGAATTAAACCAAGTTGTAATATATTTTTATTATTTTTAGCTTATTTAAGCATAATTTTTCATGTAAACTAAGTATTGGTTTTTTAATGAAACATTTCACCAAAAATTAACTTCTCCATCTTTCATCTTTTTGCTTCTGTTTCAACCTCTCCTTCTTCAAAAATCCAACAGCTTTGTTATGTTTCTTTCTTCTTTTCCTTTTTTAGAAATGCTCTATCATGTTTCTAAACCCACTAAATAGTAGCATTTTTGTTGCTACCTTTAAATAAAACTAATTTTTTATGGGTAAATATACATTTTGGTACTTGAACTTGGCTTCAAGTTTTAGTTTAAAACTTAAGCTTTTTTTTTCTCCAATAAGTTACTTGAACTTTGCTTTAAGGTTTAATTTGGCACTTTAAGTTCTTTTTTATCCAATTAGGTACTTGAACTTGCTTTCATTTCATATTAGTACCTGAACTTGGTTTTTTTCATCCAAATTAGTATTTATGGTAAATATATTATTTGAACCAATTTGAACTATGAAGCCAAGTTTGAGTATTAACATCAACCAAAATGCCAAATTCAGGTATCTAATTGAATAAAAAAAGGTTCAAGTACCGAGCTGAACCTTGAGGTCAAGTTTAGGTACCTAAAGTGATAAAGAAAAACTTTGATACCAAATTAAACCTTAAAGCCAAATTCAGATACCAATATATATATTTACTTATTTTTATTGAGAAAAAACATAGTTTTTTATATAATAAGTTGAATTGATTCATATAGACCTTTTAGAAAAAAAGATACATTTCATTTCGATGATGAGCATGAAAATTATGGTTTTTTATTGTTACAATATTAGAAACAAGGAAATAATAACGTATGAACTTGTGTTATTTAAGTGTCAAACTAAAACTTTAACAATTACTCGAAATAAGTCTTTACTCTTCATTTAATATTAACAACATCCAATCTTTCATATTACCTTTCTAATTTCCTTCCTAATAAAATAATACAAATTAATAGAAGAAAACAATTGCATTTTGGTGCCAAATGTTTAAAATATTAATTATGTTATACCTTAGTTGTTCGGACTAAGCAGTAAGCCTACATACAATATGGATAAATATTTCGGAAGGACCCCTCAAACAAACCATCCAGATGAAACCTCTTGGACCAACAATTGAGTGGACTCCACACGTTAACTGCAACACCAGACTCTTGTCATGACGTCCCATCCAAAGTAACATAGGGCAAATGATAGTGCCACCCTATATTGGCCTATACCATTAAACCACATGGCCACTTGACTCTGACCCTCTAATAGCAACTTACCACATGGCACCTAGGGATACAAGGCTAAAGGTATATAAAGTCCAAACTAACCAAGCAATGAGGGATCTCTCTCTCTCTCATTTTCTCACTCAGTCACTCACAAAACCTAATCTACACCTTATCTCCCTTTCTTTTCCTTCTTTCTTTCTTACAACCTTTAATCACCTTATCCAATGGCTCTTCTCCTTGTACTAAAACAAAGTGAACTACACATCCTCACCCTCCTCTCCACCTTGTCTAGTTAAACCATTAACAAATATGATAGAAAATATTGCTTAAAATTTGGTATAATTTGCTCAAGTCCAAAAGTAATTCTCCTAATTGCATCATTTAAAAGTTGAATGTTGAATTTAGAACTAAACCTATAAACAATTAAGTGGATCAAAATTAAAATTTTCATTTCTTTATTTTTTTTGGTATACACATGTAATTTTTTTTTTATTTTACGATTTGACACTAATTTTATTTAGGTCAGTGGTATCAGGTAAAGGTTTTCCAATAGTAATGATTCTAAGATTCAAACCTAGTCCAAATTCTTGAGAAAAAAAGTTTAAGACCACTTCTTCCAACCACTTGCTGGTATTTTTTTATATTTTAATCTATTAATGAGCTACATTTTCCATTGTAACAACTATTGTGTTCTAACTTACATGCAGCATAAATCTAAATTATTATAAAGTTTTTATCTGAGTTAGTATTATGAATTAACCAGAAAATTGGAAAATATAAAAAAATTAAAATTATTTGTTGATGCAAGTTGTGGAGTAGCATTCTAAGTGGGACTAAATAATGGTCACTAACATCGTCCCTGTGATAGAATAGTATCTTCCCTATGTTAGAGGAGTAAACTTGCCATATTTGTTGTTGACAATTTATTGAAACAAAATCTTGGGCTATTGCTTATGTTGATATTTTGGAGATATGAAAGGTCTACTTTAGAGTCACGCATGCATAGTCCATCATCCACTCAAGACTTATGTATGCCACATTATGAACGTCACAAGTGAATAAATCTAAAATGAATTCATGATCTATTTTTCTTGGGTCTAGTCTGATGAACTGTCAGTCCAGTTAGTCAAATCTATGTCTCTATCTTCCAAGAGTTATCTGCTCCGATGCCCAAGATAAAACATCTCCATAATTGGACTTGATAAACATCATATTATTTTTTCGATTGGTTTGCTCATTTTCTATTAGACTAGAGGCATGTTTAGGTTCGTCTACTTATATAAGTTGTCTTTTCGTATTATGATCTGACCACGTAATACCATTTAATATAAGTTAAACATTAAATAACCAATGAGTAACAGTTGTTTCCATTTTGCTTTGCGTACAAACCCATAATAGAACAATTATACAAAGTATATCAATAAATTTGTTTTACTAACCTATAACATCCCAAACCCGGCCTAGACGTTATGGCCGAATCCGGAAGTGTTACAATGAAGGGTTTTGAAAACAGTGTTGTTTTGATAAAGCTTTGTGTAGCTGTTCGATAAATCATCCAAGTTTTATATCTATTACAGAAAGCGTTATTTAATTAATTCATTTGCCAAAACACAATTTATAGCGGAAGTCTTAGAAACCGTTATATTTTGGAAATTCAGTTCGTGTTTTCGAAAAAAACTTTGTTTTCGTAAAATCGTGATTTTAGTCAAACGTCGCAGTAAAAGTTAAACCGCATCCAAAACCAAAATAAAAATCAAACAGTCTAGAGAGTCCAATAATTACAAAACTCTCAAAAAATAATACTTAAAGTAAATAAAAATCGTTATTTAAAACTATTCACGAACTCGTGGTCACCGTGAGACCCCATCGCACTGATCCACCTAAGTCTGTGGATTACCTGAACATAATAGACAAACAGATGTGAGTTTCGTAAACTCAGTGTGTAACCCAACACAAATAGACATGCAATATACACAGAAATATCATATACAGATAGATACAGATACAGAATCAGATAAACAGAACAGATATCCAGAGTCCTATCCCCATCCTCTACACACTATCTCCGACCACCCATCACACCATGTGGGGTTAAAAACACTCACCCATCCCTACACACCATATGGTGTCCATGTGACACATGTCAGATAATATGCAAACAAGCTGTCAGAATATAGGCGAAATGTCGCCATACAATTCACTTCCTCCGCATGTACAATTTCCACCCCAATCAACGATACAAAATACAAATACAATAATATCATGCATAAAATGCACATCTATATACATCATATATACTTAAACCGAACGGTCAGATATATTTATCGGTGTCCTACTCAAAGTATCAGATCACATAATTTAGGGTTTGGTTAGCCCTTATGTAACACCCTTAACCCGTAACCGTTGTCAGAATAAGGTTATAAGCACTACCGTACCAAACGAAACCTTTTACAGACATTTCATATTATTATTAAACGAATCAAATCAAGGTGTCCCTTAAATAGGTCTACGAGACCTTAAACATGCTTTAGGAAGGGGTCGAGACTAAATCGAACACATACGGAAATTCTCAAAAATTGAAAACTTTTTCTAAGTTATAGAGGTCACACGCCCGTATGGGCAGGCCATGTGCCTCCCACGGCCTAAGACACGTCCGTGTGTCTAAGCCATGTCAAAACAGGGTATACATACTGACTTGTCCACACGGCCATGGACACGCCCGTGCCTCTCACTCGTGGTCGCTACTGACTTGTACCACACGGCCAGCCACACGCCCGTGTGTCTAGCCCGTGGTCACTACTGACTTGATCCACACGACCAGTCACACGCTCGTGTGTATTGCCCGTGGTTGAGTCTGACTTGTTTTGAATTGCAGCCACGAAGGACACGGTTGAGCCACATACCCGTGTGATCAACCGTGTGGGCAATTATAGGCCATTTACAAGGCCAAATAACCAACTTTTCCAAGCATTCAAAAGCATCTCAAGCTCAACTTATCATACAACAATTACCTCAATCAATTCACAATCATTTTCAAGTATAATTCATCACAAACATACCATTTCCTTATAACATCCATTCATCTAATATATGTTTACCTTGCATAAATGAGCTTACCATTATTTTGACCATTTCTTAACCATGAAACCATACCAAAATCAAGCATCATATAGCATAAGCTACACATTCATAACACAACCATTTATTTAGCCATATCACATAGCTATATACTTATCTCAAACATACTCCAAAACAATTAGCCTATACATGCCATACTTTAATATCTATGCATTTTCTAAAGGTACCAAAATGTGATTTGAGTAGTGTGATGACGATCCTCAATGATTCCCGAGCGCTCAGTAGCTTTAACGATCTATAAAATAGAGCAAACACACACAAAGTAAGCTTTCAAAAGCTTAGTAAGCCATATACAAATAAACTTAACATATAATACACATAATTATAATGGTACAATGTCATTAATGTTTCTCATTTCGAAATTCATATACTTTTTTTTGGCTCTTTTGTTTAGCCATTGCTTACCCACATTTCATAGCTCAAATTATCACATTTGTTCATAGCACTTTCAAGCATCTATCACATATTATCTCATCAAATCTATACACATATTCACCTTGGTAAGTTCATATATATACACTTACCTTTCATACACATACATAGTGTATCTATCAAACGTACCTGACTCGTTATACATTTCATGTAGACTTTTATTTCTCGGATTTGCCCGTTGAACCGTTCAAAATCTAATAGGATACTCAGAATTCTCAGAATAGTCATACAATGCCAACGACCCAGACGTGGTTTTACATGTACTCAGATATCGATGCCACTATCCCAGACAGGATCTTACACAAATCAAATACGATGCCAATGTCCTAGACATGGTCTTGCACATAAATCTAAAATTGATGTCAATGTCCCAAACGTGGTCTTACACGATGTCTCATATCGATGCCAACATCCCAGACGTGGTCTTACATGATATCACATATCGGAAAGCTATGTCATGACATATGTAATCTTATCTATTCCTAGGTTCGTACGGGACTTCTCGGACATTGATTCATTTTCGATACTTCCTCGGGTTTCATATATTTATTGTCTTGTACTCATTCATCACAATGAAATTTCATATAAACATACATAAATCGATAAAAATACATTTATTTGTATATAGACTTACCTCGGATTTGAGTAAACGATCGGATTCGGCTATTAAATTACTTTCAACTTTCAGCGATCTAAATCCGTTTTCTTCGGTTCTTGATCCATACATGTTCAAATTTAATCCATTTATTCACCAAATCATTCAGTTCAATCCAAAAACACATATTTAGGGCAATTTACAAATTAGCCCTCACATTTTCACATTTTAACATTCTAGTCCCTATTTCACAAAATAAAAAAATACACATAATTTGCTTGTACCCATACTTAGTCGAATGTTCACTATAATCATACAAGTCCATAAATTTTATTTATTTCATAATTTAGTCCCTCAAAATATTATTTTCTCAATTAAGTCCAAATTACTCAAAATCACCAAAACTCCAAAGATAAAACATGTTAATCTAACATATATATTTCATATTTCATCATCAAACATCACAAAACTCATGGATTCATCAATGGCACTTTTCAAAATCTTCATCAATTCACAAAATCGAAGCATGAGTTTTGAAGAAACACGAAGCAACGATTACAAAAACATAGAAATTATCAAAAACCGAAGCAAAACATACCTTGAATCAAAGAACATCCATGGCCGAATGTTTGAAAGCTTTAAACCCTTATTTTCTTTTTGATTTTCGGCAAGAATGATGAAAAGATGAAGCAAAAATAATGTTTTGTTTTTTTAATTAACATTAATTATTCATTTCCATTTTTGCCCTTAATGAAACATTAATAGTTTAACATTTAAACTATGGACATAATTGTCCATCAACTTAATAATGGCATAATAACATCATAAGGACTTCATATAATAAAAGCCACAACATATGGCATGCTAATTTTGCATTTAATGCAATTTAGTCCTTTTTGTAAATTAAACACACAAACGATAAAATTTTCATACGAGACGTTCACACATGCTTAATCACATACTGCAAGCACTGAATATAGTATTAAAATATCTTTCTGACTAGGATTTGTGGTCCCGAAACTACTATTTCGAATAGGGTCTAAACTAGACTGTTACACCTTACCGACCCTACGGTAGGCCCATAGTCGATCGGTACGACCCAAGGGAAAATTTCAGAATTATGTGCCCACATGCCCGTGTGGCCCACATGCCCAGATTGGCCTTGTCTCTATGGCCCACAAGCCTATGTGGTTCGACAGAATACTTTTCAGCTTTCGCCAAAGCTCGATTTTTCATATTTAAGGTACACACCTAGTTAATTTTAGATGCTACAGCAATCCCAAGCCCTCCGAAACTTAAGAAATAGCATCCCATTGACCAATTGGCAATCGATTTACGAATTCAACAAAACTAAACCGAGCAACGCTCAAAACTTACCATCGCAAGAATGACTACACGCTAAAATTAATCCGTTGAAGCGAAAATCACAGCTTCACTGCCTTCCCTTACACAACCGCTCGCAGAATTCAGATTCCCCATCACCATCGTTACACCACAAAAACGAGAATGAAACAAAAACTTACCTAGACCTCGCAAAGGACAGAAAAAGTGTGAACCGATTTGAAAGAAAACGAAAGAGACAGAAAAAAACATAGAGAATGGACAAGAAGACCAAATGGCAAAACCAAAGAGAAATGGCAGAAACTGACGTCAGAAATCCAGAGGAGAGAGAAAAATTCAAAATAAAAAGATAAAACCGAATAAAATCCCTCAATCCCCCAATTTTAGTCACAACCTCCTACTAACCACCAAATCCCCTAAAAACCGTCCACTTTCACAGTCAATCGAAGCAAAAACTATCATCCCTGCTCATGCAGGGATTCGAACATAGGACCCCCAGCATACTAACTCCTTACCACTCAAATCAACAAGCTCATTCTAATATGAGTTTACAAACAATGAAACAAAAGCCGACCCAGCAGGGATAAGGCTAGGATAAAAAAACAACAGAATTGCCAAAAGTGAGACTTGAACCCAAGACCTCAAACACACACCCAAAACACTTAACTACTAAAGTAGATACATATTTATGTTAGATTTCACAAAAACAATCCTAAATTATTCAGGGCGTTACATAACCAATCTGTTCAAAAAAATTACAAGTTTACATTGATAAAAATATGACACTTAGGGCACCAGATCCAACAATTTCTCCCATGCCGCCGCACATCAACCACTACCCATAATGGCTTGTCATTCTTTGTTCTTTCTTTTTCGATTTGGGTTGGGTTATCGGTCTCCCACACTTTTTTGGGTTCCATCGAAAAATTTAGAATTACAAAAATTACCTAGCTTATTTTCGACTCACTTGAATTTTTCTAATTTCACAAAAAAATAAAATTAAAAATAATTCTTGCGCAGATATGATAGTTCATGATCTAGTAACAAACCAAAAAAATATGAAAAGCCTAAATATAACTTATCTAATGCTAGGAACCACAATTTTTGGCAAAATTACTTTATAAAATTATAAAATAAATTCATACATTCATTCAAATATATAACAATCCAAAACATGCATATAGTTTAATAACGTCACTTCTCATATTATTTAATCAAACAATGAAAGAGAGAAATAATTTGTTACCCGATTTTAACTATAAACATAACACAACCTAACTTTAATATAAATGATTAGAAAAATCAATTTAAAAACAATGACATATGCACAATGGAAGTTTAAAATTTTGCACAATGAAAGTTTAAAATTGTTTTCTTAAAATTAAATCTTATGATATTTATAATGATAAATCATAAACTAAATTAGTACATGTGCTTTGAGTGAGACAGTTTAGGTTATTTTCTAGCTTTCTATCAAACACTCTTCTTTGTTATTTTCGAACCTTGACTTGCTTAAAGTGTGAGCTTTAATTTTATGAACTGATTGCATAGAATAAAATCTTTGATTAATTTTTAATGAAAAAGTTAAATTGTCTCTATAGGAAATCAAAAACTTGAGCTTTCAATTAAATATAATTTATTCTCTAAAAAGATTGTCGCTATTTCTTGATAAAGTAATGACACTCAAAATATAAATAACAATCGTAATTTTGGCTCAAACCATAGTTCCTACTTATAAGAAAAAAGGTGTAAGAATTTTACTTGAATAGTTGGAAATTTGAATAGTATTATATTAATAGAAAAATTCAATTTTCTACTTGAGAATAATAAGGAGTGACAACAACCCTTGCTGGGACTAGAGTTTGTCCCCACTTAGATGCTAGATGAGTTTATTGGGCTTGTCTTTGTTATTTGGTATAATTATATGTATTATTTGGATCTTTAACGAGCTCATAAAATTTAATCATCTCAATAACTATTTTTTTATTTCTAATTATTAATTAATTTAATTTAATTTAATTAAAATATTTTTAACTCCATTTTAATTTTGTTAAGATCAAAACAACTTTATAGGAAAATATATTTAATTGTCCTATTTATTAAAATTGCAATGACTAATTAATTTAATTTTCACTTTAAATTTTAATTATTTAATTACAATTAATTAATTAATAATTCAAAGAAATTAATTTAATCTTTAAGTCATCTTTTACATTTAGTGAGAAAATGTATTTATCATGAATAGTGATGCATATGATATATCTCTTCATCATCATTTTCATACATTCCTTAATATCGGTTCTACATGCAATCCATTTTGAATTATGTCAAGTTAGCAAAAAAAAAAAAAATGGACATATATAATTAAAACTCAAATAATTTGTAATTAAGTTTCAACTCTTGTTTAATAATTACAATATTATTTAATCATGGAATCATTCCACTAAAGTATTATGATTGAACTCCTTATTACATATCATTACGAAAGCAACTTTATAGATACTTGTCTAATGACCTTATCATAAGTGTATTACTTTCATAGGATATCATTTATCTCTTTGGGTTAAATCTATTTACCCAATATGATCTTATTTTATCTCATGATAACTATTACATATTCCTTGATGAAAAAGTCAAATACTAATAGATAGTAATTAAATTATTCATCCTAAACAGATTACCCATGGCCCCGTTAGTTTTCTATCTATCATGTAATGCCAATGAAAGAATATCATTTACCCTTAATTGAACTACGAATTTCACTATTATAAATGAAGCTATGACATGCAGAAGTTGTATACCCAACATTCTGGCTTTTGACTCTAATGTTATTTGAACTCAACTTTTAATACATCAAAGCATACAAGTCACACACACAGTCAGTCACTTACTCAAGATTGAGGTAAGCCACACTATGAACATCATAGGTGAATTAATCTAAATGGATCTAAGGTTAATTCAACTAGGGTCTTATCTAATGTATTATCAATCTAGATAATCACATTGATGTCTCTACCTTTTGAGATTCAATCACTCTAATACTCAAGATAAGGTATATCCTTAATTGAACTATATAGACAACATAATAGTCATTTAATCGATTTGCTCAATTTTGATTCATCAGAATATAGACCTTTTAGATTACCTACTAATATAAGTTGCATTCTCACATTATTATCCGACCACATAATACAACTCAGTATTAGTTACACATTAGGTAATCAATGAGACAATATTCGCTTAAATTTTGCTTTGCATGCAAAAACTATTGAGGATAAATACAAACAATATTAATGTGAATACTGGAATTTTATTAAATCAATCTGATTGAGAAACTACAAGTAGAAAGGAATAATAAACTACACTTAAAGCACTAGATCCTAACACTTCATTCCCATGAGTGAGGATCAAACCTCGACCATATGATTAAAAGATGAGGTGAGCAATCACCACACTACACCTCAACTTAGCAATTCTTTTAGCCACATATTTAAACATCTTTTTAAAATTATTTAGAAAGAAACATTTGATTTTTGCAAGTTAATATTTGAGCAGTTATATAAGTAATTATCATTGGGGCAACTAACAATATAAGAACAATAACACAAAAGATTGGTTAGGTAATTCAGTTTCCATCTACGTTAAGGGGCTTTACCTAAAGAGATAATCTATAATCTTCAATCACGTACTGGTGATGATTTTTAGTCATATTACTCACCATGTAACAACCTTGCACTCAAACAAATATTTAGATCACTCTCTGCTAAATTTTCTATGAAAACTTAATTATAAAATCAAATGACTCACTTATGTTTCACTTATAAAATGCACTCGCATAAAAATTCTAATTCAACAAAATAAAGTGCTAACTTTGTTACCAACTAAGTCAAGCTTTAATATATTGTGATTGTGATTTTAGGCTTGCTAAAATACAAATTAGCTACCATACCAAATCCCACTAAAGTATCCTATAAAATAGGTTACAATTATCTTAATAATTTTCTTTTAATTTGAAATTTGAGTTTTAGAGTAGAGTAGGTACTTTTTTGTGTCAGGTTTAGGAAAATTTCACTTTCACCCCGCTCTAATATATTTAGAAAATATATTTTTTTAATTTTATAAATAATTTTATATTTCAATAATAATTTCATACTTTTATAAGAAATTATAATCTATATTTAAATTTTATAAGAATTTATTTCATATATTTTGTTATAATTCCATAATTTTATAATATATTTAGTTTAATTTTATAAAAATTAGTATATTATAAAATATTATTTAAAATTTCAGAGTGAGATCAAGGAAGTTATAGTTGATCAAGCTATAGCATGATCAGATTAGTGACAAAATTTTTAAATAAAATCAAGTTCAAAACGAGATGTATAAAAATTAAATCAGAACTAGATTGGACAAAAAATCATCTTGACTCTTCAATTGTGATCCCTCGACAAAACAAATTATTTCAAAAGTGGTTTGCATTGTAGTGGTGTTTCTTTGCCAGATTTGTCATTTAGGGTTATCTATTTCTCTTTCTTATAGGTTAAAACTTCTCTTGATTTGAGTGCTTGTTGGTGTTGCATCAACTATTGGATAAGGTCCTTATTTGTCATAGGTGGTATGCTGATCATGTTTTAAGCACATACTAAGGCAATATATCAGATTCCTATGATACTTGGATAGAGAATTGAAAGCATTCAATCTTTCATGTCAACCTCATCAAAACAATATGCTTCTATTACCTGGAGTGGACCTTTTGAAAGCATGGGTCTCCTCATCCTCACAATAGGGAGTGGACTTTGAGCTACTCAAATTTTAGGATTCTAAAATTTTCTGCTTTGCCTGCAGCGGCCTAATAAAGACATCAAGTAAGTTTGCAATCTATGATTTTAATTAAGCAAAGCAAGAACCGCAAAATGCGACCAAGAGAAGGAATGGTTTTGAACAAATAACTTTAACAACTCAACATACAACCAAACTCGGCTAAGATTGCTCTTTAGTTGACTATTACTAGACATATACAAAAGAATATTAATCCCATTCAAACAATTTATCGAACATCTACCCTGCAAAAGGAAAAATCCGAATCCATAATCCACGGTAGTATACCTGATTCAGAAATCTAAATCTAGTTATCTGCAAAAGGAAATTGAATTCTATAAATCTGAATCCATAAAAAAAAACAAATAAAATATCCACATGTATTTGAATTTGCACGATTCATCGTCCGTATCTCACAATTTAATGAACAGATTATAGCAAAGAAGCTAATTAATGTCAGAGTGTTTAGATTTACAGAATAAGGTGACCTTATTTTCATTTAACTGGGAAAAGAAATATAGAATAAGAAAAAGGGGGGAATGTCCTAAGAGTGCTAAGAGTAGTCCCATCTAAGAAAGGATTTACCAGGACATCACTTTAAACGTATATAATTCTGAAAGTTGAACGCCATAGCTGCTTTGAAACCAATTTCGGCCTCAGGACAGCATATATAGTAATCACTAATTGCTTGTTTTCTGCCAAATTTCCCATGTAGGACCAGCCAGTTTCATTGCAATCATTGGCAGAGCAGATTTCTGATTGTGGAATTCATATCTTTATTTAAGGAAGAACAAATGGCACCCACCTTAATTGAACAAGTAAAGAACTAGAGTTTCTGTTGGGTTTTGACAGCAAAAACAAAGAGAAAAGAAGCAAAGAAATGTATGCAAAGAAATTTGAACAAGAAGAAACTGAAAAAATGAATCTGATCATTTTTCAAATTTTCATTAAGTCAAAAACATATAGGTTACAAAGCTGTTACCTAATGTGTAACTGCTTCCACTAATTACTTGAATAAAGTAAAGCTAAAATTACACACAAAATGTAACTGACATATTAGTTATTACATCACATTGAAAATCATTCAAATCATTAACTAATCTTACTAACTTTAAATACAAATTACATAAAAAACTAAAGCTAGTTACATATGAACAAAATGTTGCTACTGTACTGGTTGAGCTTCAACGCTTCTATGCTGTTGCATTGCAGGCCAAAGTTCAACACTCTTCCTGGACTGTATGCAACAAACACCAATACTTCTTCTTAAGTTCTCAAATCTTGTAGCACCAAGAGACTTAGTTAGAATATCAGCAAATTGATTCTCTGAGTTGCAATGAATCAAATTAACTTCATTTGATTGTTCAGCCTCTCTAACAAAATGAAATTTAATCTTAAAATGCTTTGTTTTTTCATGAAATACTGGATTTTTGGCTATGGCAATAGTTGACTGATTGTCAACTTTAATCTCAGTAACTTTAGCTTGAGCTTCATTCAAATCACATAAAAGTTTCCTAAGCCAAATGGCTTGATTAACAGCTGCAGCAGCTGCAATGTACTGAGCTTCTGCTGTGGATTGAGCAACAATTTGTTGTTTCTTTGAACTCCAATAAAAAACCCCTAAGCCAAAAGTGAAGAAATAACCAGATGTACTCTTCATGTCATCAATGGATCCGACCCAATCATTATCAGATTACCCTATCAACTTGAGTTCTTTTGCATTCTCAAATTTCACTCCATAGCTCAAAGTCCCTTTCACATATCTAAGAACTCTTTTGGCTGCCTTAAAATGAACAACATCACATCGATGCATGAATCTAGAAAGAAGACTAACAACAAACATGATATCAGGCCTAGTAGCTTGAATTTAGAAAGAAGACTAACAACAAACATGTTATCAAGCCTAGTAGCTGTCAAGTAAAGCAGACAACCTACAAGGCTTTTATACTCTTTCTCATCAACTCTTTCATGGTTGCCATTGCTGGTTAGTTTCTCACCTTGAGCCACTGGTGTGCTAACTGTTTTACAATTTAACATGCAAAATTTGTTTAAGATCTTCAAGGCAAAGGCTTGTTGACTTATGAAGATGGCATGATCAGTTTGAATTACTTCCATGCCAAGAAAGTAAGACATTTCTCCCAAGTCAGTCATTTTAAAAACATCTTGCATCTGCACTTTAAACTCTTTAATTAGCTCTCTCTTGCTTCCAGTTACCAACAAGTCATCTACATAAAGTGACACAATCAGCAGAGTTTCATTCTCTGATTTCTTCACATAGAGTAGGTTCACTGGTACTTTTTTCAAACCCGAGCCTAAATAGATATGTATCAACTCTATCATTCCAGGCCCTTGGTGCCTGCTTCAGACCATATAAGGCCTTTTTAAGCTTGTAGACCTTATCCTCTTCATCTGAAACTTTGAACCCATCTAGTTGTTCAATAAAGATTTCTTCTTTGAGGAAGCCATTCAGGAAATTAGACTTAACATCCAACTGATGCACTCTCCACTTCTTTTGTATAGCCAAGGCAAACAGAAGCCTTATTGTATCTAACCTTGCAATAGGGGCAAAGGTTTCTAAGAAGTCAATGTTATACTGTTGGCTATATCCCTTCACCACAAGTCTTGCCTTGTGTTTGTTTAGAGATCCATTAGCATTATACTTAACCGTAAACACCCATTTCACACCAATAACTCTCTTTTGGTCTTGTCTATCAACCAATTCCCAAGTATTGTTCTTTTGTATCATCTTCATTTTAGCTTCCATGGCTCTTTTCCAACACTTTTCTTTAGCAGCTTTATCATAACTTGAAGGCCCAGTATTGCAACATCACATCTTTGATAGATGTTAGTGATGGTTCTTGTGCCTCTCATAGGTACATTATCAAAATCATCACCAATTAGCTCTTCTTTTCAGTTGGTTGCAAATGAATATCTTGTTAACCTTGCTCACATTAGCTTGCATCTGTACCATTTCATTTTCATACACTATCTTCATAAAATTTCACATCCCTATTCATCATGATCCTTTTGGTGGAGGGATCAAAGATCTATAGCCCTTTTTTGTGTTGTTGTAACCAACAAAGATCCCTGGCACAGATCTTTTCACCAGCTTGGTTCTCTTATCAGCTGGGATGAGTGTATAGCAAACACAGCCAAACATTTTTAGATGTGAGACTATTGGCTTGAGTTCAAACCAAGCTTCAAAAGGAGTTCTTTCTTTGACAAAGACCTTTGGTTGGCAATTTGTTAGCGAGATACACCGAGGTGTTCATGACCAAATTTCAAAACTTTCTTGGGAATTTACTTTCAAACAGTAGGCATATTTCTATATCAAGTACTGTTTGATTCTTTCTTTCACTAACTCCATTTCGCTGAGGAGTATGGATCATTGTTAGCTGATGTTGAATTCTAGCCTGCTCACACAGCTTCTAAAACCTATCTGACAGACACTTAGCGTTATTGTTTGATCTCAATGCCTTAATCTTGCAACCTGATTGATTTTCAGCTAAGGCTTTGAACTTGTTGAATACTTCAAGTACTTTAGACTTTTGTTTCAAAAATTGACCCAGCAGAACCTTGAATAATCATCTATGAACAGCACAAAGTATATGCTTTCATTCAATGAATAAGTCTTCATTGGTCCACAAATGTCAGTATGGGCCAATTTAAGCTTGTCTCGAGCCCTCCATGGCTTGATAACTGGAAATGGCGGTTTCACTTGCTTCCCAAGCTAACAAATTTCACAAACTCGTCTTTGGCTTCAACCTTAGACATGTCTTCAATCAGATTGAATTTGTGTAGCAAACCAAGTGATTTTTAATTGACATGGCCTAACATTTTATGCCATAAACTAGCTTTATCAACAAGACTAGTATAGGTTTTCTCTTCCAACTGATTTACATCCAACAGAAGCATCTTTCAATCATGGTTACTGTGACTAGTTCTTGACTAGATGTGTCCTCAATAACACAGGAGTTATTCTTGAAAACAAGTGAATAACCCTTCTCTATTAACTTGCCAACATTAAACAAATTTTTGTTTATATCAGGTACAAAAAAGGAAATCGAAATTGTTTTGTTACCTGACTTTGTGTTGATCACAACATTGCTTCTACCTCTGGCTTCAATAAGGTTTCCATCTCCAATCCTGACTTTGAAAACAAAGTTTCTGTCAAGATATTTGAACAACCCTTCATCTGATGCCATGTGATGAGTGCAGCCACTGTCTACTAACTAATCTCTTCTAACTTTGTTTGAAGTTACAAAATAGGATACAATGAAAACATGCTCCTCCTAAGCTTGATTATCCTCAACAGCCTGAGCTTGATTCTGCTACTAAGTTTGTGCCCTTTCTTTGTTCTTGCAAACTTTTTCAATGTGACCAAACTGTTTGCAGCTTCTATACTGAATGTGTAGCTTTTTGTAGTACCTCTCTAAATGTGTAGCTTTTTGTAGCTACTGTACCAGTAGTACCTCTCTAAATGTGTAGCTTTTTGTAGCGAATGCATGGTGGAAACTTTTTCTTCCCAGCATCCCTCTTTAGTTTTTCCTCTTGTTAAGCCATGGTTTCTTTCCTTTGTAGCTCGAATCTGAGCTTTCTTTTGCCTTTGCTTAGAAAGCTCATTCAGGATGCTCCTCCAACCTATTGGCCTTTCTTTGCTCTAATGTATACAGAGCATTTATCAACTCAGACAGTGAAATGGAATGGTTGATAAGTCCCTCGAGTCCTCCAGTGAGGAGATTTTTAACTCAAATTTTTCAGGAAGGGTTGTAATGACCTTCTCAACAACTCTATTCTCACTGAAATCATCTCCAAGAAGCCTGATGTTGTTGATTGTAGCCATTATTCTATCAAAGTACTGCTTAATGGTCTCAAACTCTCTCATCTTCAAATTCTCAAAGTCCCTCTTGAGGTTGATCAACTCTTCGGCTGGTTTTATCTGACCCTAGAAACTCTTCCTTTAGCTTCTCTCAGGCTTGCTGTGAAGTGTCACAAGCCATTATTCTAGTGAAAATCACATTAGACACTCCATTTTGCAAGCATGACATAGCTTCATGCTTCTTAGCACACTTTTCATCATATTGTCTTGTAACACTCCAAACTCGGCCTAGACGTTATGGCCAAATTGGCGATGTCACATGATAGAGCTTTGGAAAACATAGTTACAATGAGGCCATTTTCAATATCTTAGGTTACCGTAAAAAATGTGTCGTTTATTCATTCATTATCCATTTTCAAAACATTATATGTTGCGGAAGCTTTTAAAATAATTTATGAATTTTGTGTATTCAATAAAACATTTGTTCATTTTGAAAAATCGCATCTTATCCTGCTACTAACAGTTTATAAAATAATGATCCCAAATTTTAAACAGAAATTGAAAGGCCTTGTTACATAAAATTTACCTAAATATAACCAAATCATAATTAAAAATAAGTCGTAAATAAGTGTCCAGAACCGTGGTCATAGCTGAGTCCTCCGCTGCACCGATCTGCCTACTACTGGGGATTACCTGAACATATTAGATAGAAAAGGGTGATTTTTGCAAACTCAATGTGTAAACCCCATAGAAAATATACACACAGTAACATCAGATAACAAACATAATTTTCACATTTCGAGTTTGAGCCCATTACAGAAACTATGTGGACCTTAGCCCACTCAGATATAGAGCCAGACATAATACAGGGCCTTAGCCTATTTTCGACAGAATATGCAAAAAACAGAGTCCTACGCACTAGCCTCTACACACCATGTGGGGATAAAATCAACCCACTTATCCCTACACACCACGACAAAATCAATGTGGCACATAATCGAAATTTGCAATTGAAATGCCAAATAATGAACTTAAGAACCTTTTAGATACTTCCTCCAATCATAATCAACCCATCCCGATGCAATGCAACATACAAGAATGACATGCTATTATGCAGTTAAAAATCATATATTTAGATTAGTATACGTGCTTAGTACATAAATCAGACAGACAAATTGGAAACACGAAAATTTACGTGTTTTTACATGCTCTTTTTAACTTAAAATCATGCTATTTCGGTTAAATTCTTGTCAAAAAATAATTAAATTTTGTTAAAAATATGAACATCATGAATTTTAATTAATTTTATAGTTAATTTTGATTTATTTTGACTATTTTTGATAGATTCGCACAAAGGGCAAAAATTGGCTCGGCAAACATTGCTCGAAGAACAAAATCGAGAAGCAATTCGAAGTAACAAGGTGAAATAATTTCCAGCCTAAGACAGTCCAAATATGTGTATTAAATCATAAATTAATTAATTTTAATTTATTCCCAATTTAATTTGGGCTAAATAAATTTATCTTAATTAATTATGGAAAAAGGGCCCAGTTGAACCGCACCAGTTGAACCAAACCGATCAGCCCAAACCGTCCATATGCTGACCCAAATCAGCCTATTAGCTGATTAATTAAGCTTGCAAAGAGGCCCTTGAAGAATTTTCAAAGTTGCATTCAACCCCCTCCACAATTAGTGGCTTTGTAGATTTGCCCCATGCCATATTTAGCAAAGTTGAAGCCATCAACTTTGCCACATAGGTGGCAGCCAAAGGGTGGCTCTTTGGCTGCTATTTTTATAAAATTTCAGCTGCCACATTCAGCTATAAAACCCCCCTTGGATGATCATTCAAAGCATCCCTCATCCTTCATTCACACTCTCATTCTATCTTCCCCTCTCTCACTTTCTCTCAACTTTTCCTTCCTATTTCCCCTTTTGTTCAAGTGCCTATTTCTTCTCTTGGGAAAGAGGTCCTCATCAGCCATCATTGAGTAGCAATTAAAGTGTTCATAAGCCACCTTGATAGCCGAGGACAATGGAGGACGAAGAATGGAGCAATCAGTCAAGCCAAGAAGAAAGCACCAGATTTGCTTCTTTTCCTATCTCTTTAAAGTTCGTTGTTGTTTTGAAAAACATGTTTATGAATATTTATGCTATTGGAATGGTTAATTTAATCAGCTTAGCTTGAATTTAATTCGTGTTGGGTTGATTTCATTTCGTGCTCTTAAATTATTAAAATTGTGTTTATGCTGTTATAGGCCTCGGTAAAATGCTTAATTAAGTAAAATCATGCCTAAGTTATTCTGGCATTATAGTTGTTTAGATAACTAAAGAATTAATTATTTAAATGCATTGAAATTGTAATTAATGGACACAGTACTTAGTCAGTGCATGTTTAATTCTTCTAAGGTAGCTAAAGATTAAATTAGCACTGTATTTGGCGATATATATGCCTTGCATAACTTGTAAGATTACTGTGATTAAATTATTTCAAGGTAAGGATACTTTGTTACCTCACATAGTCTTTTCTATGCTTATTAGGTTGAATTAATCGTTTGAATCAACATAGGAATATACGAGAGATTGTTTAAGTTAATAAGTATGTATGTACAATAACATATTTACCTTTATAAATCTGTTTTATCTATTCGAATTGACATAGGAATATGTACAAGAGATGAATGGATTTTTGATTTGTAAATATGTTCATAAGTTAGCAAATTATCGAGTTGTCATGATTTATTCGTAACAAGTATAAGCATAAGTTTAATGATTCTAAGGTAAGGAAATATAATTAATCAACACAATTATATCATCTTGATTAAAATCAGCTTTTGAAATCGTGCATTAGAACTTTATTTTACTTTATTTTATTTTACTTTGTTTTCTAGTTTTTAATCATTTATCAAATCCAAATATTTTTTCCTTCACCAAAGTATTTAAAATTACTTTCATAAATAATTCTTTTACAGTCCCTGTGGGTACGATAACTCGACATTTACTTGTCACTTTATTACTTGTTGCGATTGTGTACACTTACACATTTTCACTGTTCCACAAATCATTCATTTAGGGCCTAAGTATCGCTTACCGACCCTACGATAGGTTCGCAGTCGACTTGGCGACCCTTGCAATCTTACAGAGTTTTCAGAAAAATGGGCTCACACGCCCACGTGGCCTACCCATGTGGGCCCACAAGCTCGTGTGGCCCACACGACCCAAATTGGTCGAGCCTTTGTGTTGCACACAGCCTTGCACACCCATTACACGGCCATGTCACTCGCGCATGGCCTGGCTCGTCGATCACACGGCCGTGTGGTGACTTACAGTCTTGCACATGGCCTACCACATGGGCGACCACACGCCCGTATGGCGTCGAAAGTAAAGTTTTTGGCTTTCACTGAAACCTTATTTTCTGCATTTTGGGTACACACCTAGTTTCGATTGAAGCTAAAACGACTCCTAATAACTCCAGAACCTATATTCGACAAATTAAAGCC
Organism: Gossypium rotundifolium; assembly: GCA_025506655.1. Taxonomy (NCBI): domain Eukaryota; kingdom Viridiplantae; phylum Streptophyta; class Magnoliopsida; order Malvales; family Malvaceae; genus Gossypium; species Gossypium rotundifolium. The sequence continues at coordinate 152,851,694 of CP106732.1, read as the reverse complement.
TCAATTTTAGTAACATAACTAGGATATAAATGGAATTGTAACGAGGCGTTCATCCCTAACTATCGAAACCTTACTTTCGATCGAAATGAGAATTCTACGCACTTAACTCATCGATTGGGAATGATATTCAGTCCCTTGATTAATTCCTGAATACTAAAAAGGAAAATCCCTTTTAGGAAGAACACAGAAAGTTTAGAATAGCAAAATCCCGACTTACCGAAACTGGTCCCTACAGCTAAATAACGGTCCACCGACTCGAAAGTAAAAGAACTAATAGCAAGGAATAGAAAAGGGCGGCGGCAAGGGTTTTGGAGAAAAGAGAGAAACCAAAATTTGTTTCTATTAGGGAGAGAAAAAAATGAACAAATTTTCTGATATTCCACCTATCATCTCCCCAAATCTCTCCTTACTATCAGATTTTCAATCCAACACAAACTCTTTGGACATGATAACCAAAAATAATGCCCACGCCGGGATTTGAACACAGGACCACTCGTACTCCAACACTCCACTTAACCACCAGATCAGCAGGTCCATTTTGTTAATTACTTACACACTTTAACTTATAAGCCTACTAACCAGAGTTTGGGATTTATTCAAAAAAATACCAAATTTTACTCAAGTTGAGACTTGAACTTGGGACCTCTCACACACACTTAGAACTCATAACTACTGAAGCAGATAGAAATTGTGTGTAAATTTTACAAAAGCTGAAATTACAGAAAAATCCGGGCGTTACAATTCTATCCCCCTAAAAGAAAATTTCATCCTCAAAATTTTACTTGATCAAAAAAGGTGAGGATACTGCTGCCGCATCGAATCCTCTAGCTCCCAAGTGGCCTCTTCAGTGTTATGATTCTGCCATAGCACCTTCACTAAGGGGATAGATTTCCTCCATGGAGCCTTAATGTCACAATTCAGAATCTGAACCGGCTCCTCCTCAAATGTCAGATTTGGTCTAACCTCAATGTCCTCAATAGGAAAAACATGCGTGGGATCAGAGCAGTAGTGTCTTAACATTGAGACATGGAACACATCATGAATGCGATCCCACTCTAGAGGAAGCTCCAACTGATATGCAACTGGCCCCACTAGCTCCAGAATACGGTACGACCTAATAAACCGAGGGCTCAGCTTACCCTTGCGACCGAACCCCAAGACCTTCTTCCATTGCGAGACCTTGAGAAAAACTAAGTCCCTCACAAAATACTCAATATCCTTTCTCTTCAGATCAACATAGGACTTCTACCTATCAGATGTTACTTTCAGTCGATCCTAGATTAATTGGACCTTATCTTCAATTTTAGAAACCAATTTCGGGCCCAGAACACGTCGTTCACCCAACTTAGTCCAGCACAAGGGAGTATGACGCTTACGATCGTACAAGGCCTCGTAAAGTGCCATCTGAATGATGGACTGATAGCTATTATTATAGGCAAACTCTATCAATGGAAAATACTCTTTCCAATAGCCTCAAAAATCTATAACATAGCTCCTCAACATATCTTTCAGTACTTGAATCACCTTCTCTGACTGACCATCTGTCTGAGGATGGAAAGTAGTACTAAAATCCAACCTTGAACCCAGAGCCTCATGTAATTTCTTCCATAACCGAGACGTGAAGCGAGGACCCCTATCAGAGATGATCGAGACATGAGCCCATGCAGTCTCACTATTTCAGATATATATAGCTTAGCCAACTTCTGGAGAGAAAAGTCCATCCTGACCGGAATGAAATGTGTGAACTTGGTCAATCAATCCACGATGACCCAGACATAATCTTTCTTAATGGGTGTTAAAGGCAACCCACTAACGAAATCCATAGTTACTTGCTCCCATTTCCACATTGGTATCTTCACTGGCTGCAGCAACCCCGAAGGCAACTAATGCTCAGCCTTAACCTGTTGACAAGTCAAACAGCGCAAGTAACAAAATCCGTAACCTCGTGCTTCAACCCTAGCCACCAGTACAACTCTTAGAGATCTTGGTACATCTTGTTCCCATCGGGATGCATAGCACAAGGGATACTATGCACCTCCCTCAGAATCGACTGTCTTAAATCATCATCATTCAGCACACAGATCTAACCGCGGAAACAAAGTACTCTATCACAGTTAATCTCAAACTCAATAGTATCCCCATTATCAACTTGATGGAACCGCAACTCAAGCAACTTATCCACCAACTGTTTACTCCTGATCTGATCAATCCATGTGGGCTTAACCTGAAGTTCTGCTAACAGACTTCCATCGTCAAATAAGTTGAGTCGAGCAAACATCGCTCTCAGATTGGTCATAGCCCTACAGCTCAATGCATCTGCCACCACATTAGCCTTACCAGGGTGATACTCAATGGTGTAGTCATAATCTTTAAGCAGTTTAACCCATCTACGCTACCTAAGATTTAACTCCTTCTAGGTGAGGAGATACTTGAGGCTTTTGTGATCAGTGTAGATAGTACACTTCTCACCGTATAGATAGTTCCTCCAAATTTTCAGAGCGAAGATTACTACTGCTAACTCCAAATCATACGTCGGGTAGTTAGCCTCATGCGTCTTAAGCTGACGTGACAAATAAGCTACCACCTTACCATCTTGCATCAGTACGCAACTTAGACCCACATGCGACGCATCACTGTATAAACAAAATCCTTCCCAGATTCAGTTTGTTTCAGAATAAAGCTGAGTCAAAATAGATTTGAGCTTCTCAAAGCTCTCTTATTGCTTATCAGTCCAGACAAAGGAAACTCCCTTGCGCAGAAGCTTGGTTAACAGTGCTGCGATAAAAGAGAACCCTTCTACGAAACGTCGATAGTAACACGCTAGCCCTAGAAAGTTGTGAATTTCAGACACATTCTTCAGATATTTCCACTCCAACACAGCCTCAATATTATGAGGATCCACCCAAATCCCCTCCGCAGAAACTACATGCCCCAGAAAGGTTACTTCTCAGAGCCAGAACTCACACTTACTGAACTTTGCATACAACTATTTCTAGCGAAGCGTCTGTAATACCACTCGGAGATGCTCGTCGTGCTCATCCTCAGTCTTTGAATACACCAGAATTTTGTCAATGAAGACTACCACGAACCAATTCAGATAAGGCTAGAACACTCGATTCATCAGATCTATAAAAGTTGTTGGTACATTCATCAGTTCAAATGGCATCACTAGAAACTCGTAATGGCCGTAGCTAGTCCTAAATGCCTTCTTATATACATCAACCTCTTTAACTTTCAACTAGTGATTCCCTTATTGTAGATCGATCTTGGAGAAGACAGAAACTCTTCGGAACTGGTCAAACATATCATCAATCCTTGGTAGGGGTTGTAATAAGGGTTATGCGCTTGGAGCATAACTAGCAGCTTATGGTCAAGTCGGATGAATTTTAAGGAGTTTGGAGAACCCAAAGGCAAGGGATGACTTAGGAAATTTTGATTTTTGTGTTCAGGGAGCTTCCTTGCCTTAAGAGAAAAATTTGGAAGATTAAGACGCAAGAAATGGTTTGGTAAAGTGGCTTAAGGGCGCCACTTAGAGCATGGGGAAGGTGACGCCTCATGGTGCTTAGGGTCTCAAGTTCGAATGCAAAGGCAGATTTTGGTTTTATTTTGCGTCAATTAGGGAACTGGGCGGTATGCCTTAAAAATAAATGGCTGTGTTAATGGACATGAAAGTCCAGCTATAACGTGGCTCCATGCTACCGCTTAAGGTCGGAAGTAAGCGCTAATGAGGGCCTCGGGTTCGAGTCCAAAGCGGCAACAAGGGTGTTTAATTTTGGGTTTTGGCGTTACAAGGAAGGAGGCCTTAAAAGGAGTCAAGAGTCTATGACACAAGCAGCATCTTGGCAAAGTGGGTTCCATGCGCCACTTAGGAGCTGGAGGTGAAGATGGGCGCAGGTTCGAGTGGCTAGAGCAGCATTTTGCATGTTTTATTTTTATGAATGCGGTGATGGGCTGAAGCAGGGAGGTCTTATAATTAAATGTTGGGGATTTATGACATGAAATTCAATGTGGCCGAGTGGCCTGGGGCGTTGGAGGAGAGGTGTGCAGCAGTGAGGTTCTAGGTTCGAACCAAGGGAGTTGCGTTTGGAGTTTAATTTTTATTCTTTTTGGCAGCAGATTTGAAGGTGTTGGACTGCACATGGGAGCTTCAATGGATAAAGATTAAGCTGATTTTGTTTAATCCTTTTTGAATTTGGCTGGGAGGTAAGTGAGAGGGTTATGTTATTTTATTTATTCTAGATAATTAAAGGGTTATTTTATTTAGCTTAAAATTAGTAAATAGGAGATAATGGTTGTTATTGGTTTATTTTGAATTTGATAAGAGGATAGAATATGAGATAAAATAAGAGTTTTAATAGGGATTAGATAGTGGCAGATTGTAGGACTCTTGAGGGGTGCTATTCGGCCTTGAAGCTTTTAAGGAAGAGAGCTGCCGAAAATTGGGTTTTCTTTCTTCCATGTGTGCCGAATTTTAATAGGAGGGAGTTCATATTTTTTTTTTGTTCTTTCCTTGATCTTTCCATTGCCGAAATTTTAAAGCCAAGAAGGTTCTTTTGTTCTCCTTTTTCTAGTAAAGCCGAATTTCTTTTTGTGTTTTTGCTCCTAGCCGAATTTTTAAGCAAGTTTACCTCTTTTCTTTCTTGAAACCGAAAACCCCCCAAGCAGCATATACCCTTGCCGATTTCTTCTTTGGCCATTTAGTCAGTTGTTGCTTTTTATTATTTTTCTTTTAATCTCTTTGGTAGCCGAAACTTCTCCTCTCCTATTAGTTTGCACCTTGGCCGAGTTCTAGGTGTGGTGTGGATCTCTTCGGATTTTCTTTTTCAATCGTTGGTAGTCAGATTCGGTAAGTGGTGGTAGGGATCCATGTTAGTAATTATTCTTTTATTATTCGAAAGCCGAAGGCTATTAAGGCTAATCATTTATGCATTTTAGGGTGTGGCCGATTGCAAAATGGGACTATTTCATAGTTTCGAGATTTGATTGGAAACCAAATCAGTTGTAAGGTAAGGGGTTGAGCACTAACCTTGTAGTTTATTTGATTTGGCCGAATGGCCTTGTTGCTAATCTCTATGTTTGGCCGAATAAAGGAGCAAGGATATCTAGTGTCATAAATCGATTCTCCGGGATTCGAGATATTCTGGTAAGAAATATTTAATTGGTTTTGGTGTTTAGATTTATGATTTGGGTGATTAACCGGTTTATCTGATTAAGTGTTTTGATAGAGGCAACTACCAGTCAAGGTGGGCAAGGGAAAGCCCCTGTCCCGAAGTTTAAAAAAAGAGCTGTCTCGGCGGTTCGAGATTGGCCACTGGGATGTGGGCCAGCAGCAGAAAACTATAGGCAGATAGCCGTAGTCTCGCTTAGCGATAGCGTTGGGATCGAGGGTCTAGAGCTTCAGGTTATAAGGTGTGTAGCTAGCCTACTGTTTTCGGGGTTTATATTTGCATGTGTAATGTGTTTACTAACAAATGTAGTGATAAGTGTGATTTTGATACCCTTCAAGGGTATGGGGGTGATCAGGTTAGTATCAAAGCTGTTAAAATATTATCATTAATTTGTATATGTGAGTATGCCTATGATTGTGAATAGCATGTGCATGCACTATCATGACTGTATTTTATGTTGCATGTGCATGGGTGGGCTATGAAAGAAGGTACGGGTGTACTTTGAGTACGTGGTTGATGAGTAGCTATGTGCCTCATCGTGATTGATATCGACTAGGTGCCATATCGTGAATTGATGAGTGACTATGTGTCCCATCGTGGTTTTGGTGTTAGCTACAGCTACATCGTGGATTGGCGCTGACTGAGGTCGCGTTGTGGATTTTGTGCTTAATTGCACGCGGATGGCATTGAATGCCTTTGTGGAGTGAAAAGGAGAGGGTGATTTAATAATCCCCTAGTGTGTGGTAGGCTGGATAAGGGGGTGTGTAGAGGATGGACCTTAGGCTTGGGTCGGGATTCATTATTGCATAATTGTGGTATGTGAATATATGTGCTTGTGGACTTGAATAAGAAATGGGCTAAGCCCAGTATGTGGAGGGTATGTGACTAATTACCTGGTTACTTGATAAATGTTATGAGTATGGGCCAAGCCCAGAATGTGATATGATCTGAACATGACATATTATATCTGATGCATGGGTTATTATGTGGTTAGCATGTGGGTGGAATTCAGTGGTTAATTACACACTGAGTCTGTGTGACTCACCCAACTTTTTAACCATCGCAGGTGATTCGTGATTTTGGACCGGGTTGGAGTGGATACAAAGGTGGCCATGTAGAAGCAGATTTCCATACAGAAGTTGTTTTTCCTTATTTAATAGAATTTATCATTTTCAATATTATTAAATATTTGAATAAGTTTTTATTGTAATAAGGCCCAATTAAATTATTTGAGTATTTATGTTATGTTAAAACAAAATGACTTTTAAATTATTAGTTTGAAATCGTTTATTTTCTAAACTATATCTTAAAACATAAATTAAGGTTTTAATTTTACATTTTATATCAAGCTCATATTATTTCATAAATTTTAAAATGGACATGGTTTTTGAATAAGTACAAAATTTTCAAGTTCCACCACAAGTAAGAATATTTTTTTTAAGCGTTTTTCGCAGTGACATACCGGATCCGGTCAGGACTAGTGGGCCAGGTTTGGGGTGTTACAGATTGGTATCAGAGCCCGGTTCAAAACTCGGCTTTGAGGGTTTGGGCCCAAAAACATTTTCAAAATGGGCTTTTTCGAAAATATGGGCTTTTATAAAAAGTTTTCGAGTTATTCGCATGGCACTCAGATTCAATTCAAGTCCACTGTAAGTACTTCGGACTTGATTTTTTTATGTGAATTATTATGGGCTTAGTTTGGGCTTGTAGATTAGAATATTATGAGTATTGGACCCTAGGATTAGTCTACTCAAACACATGCATAAGACTTAAGGACCATTAAACAAACCTGAGATTAAGTCGCCGAGTTAAGGTGTGGCAACATTGTGCGCATGTCTAGGAGTGGATCCGAAAGAGCCTGGTATTTAAGCAGTCCTCGTGACTCACCTCCTCTTCGTTGGAATCCTACTTGGTGCGTAGCTACGGTTCACCTTAACCAAGAGGACTTATTCATAGGCTAAACCCGATAATTAAAACCCGAAAGGGACTAGCCATGCCGTTTGGTAAAATTCCTAGTTTTAAAATCTCTAAATTACCCTTTTAATTGTAGTAAAAGACTATTGTGAAATTTTTCCAAAAATCTCCAATTTACAAATTACAAAAATACCCTCGACTTATATTAAAATATTCTTACTTTACAAAAATATCAGAAAATTCTATTTTTGCAAAATGTTAAGATACCCAGATTTGGAAATTTACTAAAATACCCCTACTTGCAAAATTACTAAAATGCCCCTGACTTTTAAGATTTTCGGTTTAACCCCAATTTTAATAAAATTCCTTTACTTTGCAAAGGTATCCAAATTTTGTATTTCAAAATAATATCCTAACCTTGGAAATTTACAAAATTACCCCTGTTTTGCAAAATGACCAAAATGACCCTGGTTTGAGAGATTACCAAGGTACCCTCGAATTTTTGAATTACCAAAGTACCCTCGAAATTCAAAACTACCGAAATGTCTCTGAATCTGAAGAGAGAAAAAAAAATTTTACCGACATAACCCCGATTCCTGAAATTTTTGGCAATATCACTGATTTGGAAAAAAAATTTCAAAATTACCCCGAGTTTTTGAAATATATTTGGTTTAAAAGATTTTCAAAGTGACCCCGATTTATTATCAAAATACCCCTGGTTCTCAAAAATCCTGTTATACCTTCAATTTGCGAAATTTTCGAAAATACTCTTTCAGTTTTGGGAATTTTAAAAAAGATCCTGACTTATTAAAGTTTTCGAAATCACTTTGATTGATTACCGAAATACCCCTATAAAAAAATGACGAAAATACCCCTGGGGTAGAAACAGGCAGAAATGTCCGAGCAATGATGTGTGTGATAGATACCACCGAATGTGCCTCTACTGAGGAAGGAAGTAGCTTCATTGTGAAATGAAGGTGGCTCTATTGATGAATGTGAACGTGATTCTCTGAATTAGAATAGCGAATTTGAACTGAAACCTTGGTGTAATCGAAAGAACCACTTCTAGAATCTCTTTTCATAAAATTGTTCGCGGTTAAATAGTGGAACAAATACTAATGCATAAAACTTCTTAATCAGATTAAATCGCGACGATAGAGATGAGTTCTAGGGGATGCGGTAGAGGTAGAATGGCAGCATCGGAACCGGTAGGGTTTGGCCATGGGTCAGAAAGTGAAGTGCCGCCACCAGTAGTGGGCGCGGAAGAGCAAGATCAGATAGGTGAAGATGACGCAGTATCGCGGGCCATGTTACGAAAAGCTAGAACGAGTGGCGGAGTTAGTAGGGAAATGGAACTCGAAAGTCAAGATCGAAAAGGCTTAGATCGAATCTGAGTTGAGATCTTTAGAGGAGTGTCGGAGTAGCTCGAACGTAGCGGAATATTGGCTAGAAGCGACCAAAAGAATCATGGATGATTTGACCGCACTAATGAAGAAAAGTCAAGGGTGTTGCTTTGTTGCTTCGTGACAAGCTTATCGTTGGTGGCTCACTACCAAACAAGGTGTACCCGCAGATCGATCGGATTGGGATTACTTTAAGGCTAAGTTTGAAGGAAAGTAACGAGGAGCCGCTTATTTGGACTCGCAAAGGAAAGCGTTTTTAAATCTAGTACAAGGAATAAGTCAGAGCGGAGTATGAAGCTGAATTTGTGCGACTAAGTTAGTACGCCAAAGGAATCGTGGCTACTGATTATGAAAGGTGTGTGCGATTTGAAGATGGGCTACGAGATGAGTTATGGAGTTGATCGCCCGCAGAGAGAAAGGGACTTCGCCATTCTGGTGGAGAAAGCTCAATCATCAAGAGGTTAAGAAGACTATAAGAGAAAATTGAGAGAAGAGTAGGAACGAGAATAAGAGAAGTTTTAGACCATCAGCATCATTTTGTAATGTCCAGAAAAGACCAAGGATCGAGAATTCTGTATGTGCACTTGTACCAGCTGATCGGAATCATTCATGTATTAAGTGTGGGAGAACTCATTCAAGAGAGTGTTGGGGAAATAGTAAGAAATGTTTCCGGTGTGGGTCAAAGGCCCATTTGGTTAAGAATTGTCCTCAGACAACGAGAGGTCGAGGTTCGAGCCATGGAGGAAATGGTACCGACAGAGGTGCTAGAGGATCGGATGCGAGTCAGCCAAGGACTTGATATCAGGTACGTTCTTTTGACGCCCTTTATTGTTTTGTTGATGTGAAGTTTAGTTCGTTCTAGTATGGCTAGTGAGGTATAGGAACTTTGGATGGGTGCTTATTCTTGATGGTCAGCTTATTCAATTGACAGTATTCGATACACATACGCATGGATCCATCCTTATTTTTCACAAAAGAATAGGTGCTCCCCACGGAGATACACTAGGGTCGATGAACCCATGATCTAGTAACTCTTGGATCTGAGCCTTAAGCTTCACAAGCTCCTTCGGTACCATTCTATAAGGGACGATGGACACCAGAACTGTACCAGGAAAGAGCTCAATCCCAAACTATACTTCTCGGTTTGGAGGCAAACCCGATAATTCCTCAGAAAAAAAATTTAAAAAGTCCCTTACAGTTCTGATATCCTTAACCAAAGAGTCCCCAGAATCAGAAACACTAACGTAGGCCAAGAATGCCTCACATCCCTTTCGTACCAAATTTTTCGCCACCAATGCAGAAATCACATTTGCCAGATAGTCTCAACATTCCCCAATCACCACTACCTCGCAAATCGTATGTCAGAGTCTTAAAAATTTATAAAAAGAATGATCAAACTTGGAAACTAACTATGAAAACGATGGAGGCAAGCGCACCTATCGAACAATAGTATAGTTTAATGGCAAGACCGGATTGTCGAACCCAAAGGAACCAAAAGTACTAATACTAACTTTCTTTCTATTATTTAGCCTAAGAATTAATGGAATTTTTATTTAATCTATGATTAACTAACAACTAAGCTAAAGATGCTAAAAAAAAGAAGGAATTGGGGAAAGACTTGAGGGAAAATTGATTGATTTAGACAATACCCGAGGAAGAATCCACCTAGACTTCACTTATTATCTAACTCTAAACCAGACGATTTGTTCACTTTACTTGATCCGTAGGATTCCCTAATTATATTAATACCTCTTTCGAGGCTACTAACGTCTAATCCTAGGTTGATTAATTGAAATTTCGTTCTAATTAAAACCCCTAGAATTGCATTAACTTGATCTATGGACTCCCATATTAGGTTTGACCCTAATTCGGCAAATTTACGTTGTCACACCCTATTCTTACTAGGAATACAGTGCATTACCAATCTAAATAAGAATTTAGAATGGATACTAGCACACATATTAGTCAACTACTTCAAATTCGATGCTAAGCATACAACAATTACTTCTACTTATTTCATATAGATACATATAAATATGATTTAATGTATGAATAACCATATTTTACATATAGATGACTAACGCAACTAAATTGAGAAAATTTAGTTTTATTATATCTATAATGTCATTGTTGCATTTCATAATGAACCAAATATTTAATCATACTAACATCAATTTTCAGCATACCCCAACAAGAATATGAACCTTAGATCTTTCTAATCACCCTTTTTCATAATTCACATACAAAACATAGAAAATTTTACTACCATATTAAACAAATATCAAGGCCGAATTCATTCAAGACCAAAGTCACCAAAAGTTAGCCATTTTTGTATGGCATAGATATACGTTTAATCCATCTAAGATCGGTTCCAAGGTATCTTAGCCTATACATGCCATAATAGTCAAAATATGTCATTTCATAAGTGTACCAAAGGAGTGATAGTATGGTGAGCTTCCAAAAACGATCTCCAAGCGCAAACCAAGCTTCCAAAAAGAGAGAAAACTACAATTTCAAACAACAAAAAATAAGGTAAGTGTCCCTCGCTTAGTATGATTAAGCAATTTGTACAATTAAAAAAAATAATCCCATACACTATTTCATTTTTATTTGACTTTTAAATAATAATGTTCATACCAATCCACACCATTAAGTAAAGTATTCAAAGAAACATAACTACCAAAACACATTTATAATAACTTCCCTAACTCATCGTTTCATAATTCGCAATTTAGCATACCAATCCTTTGATCTCGCATTTCTCTTACTTACCTACCAAACCCCTTTTTAAGTCTCAAGGTAATAGGTATTCTACGTACCTGTAATAGATAGTTCCTTCCTATCTTACTGTTCAAATATAATACTGGACCATATATTTATATATATATATATATATATAATATCCACATACTTAATATCATGATCGATAAAATTTAGCTATCAAATTTCCCACCGGTATAATTGGTAATACAATTTAGTAACGTGTCGCTCACATAGAGCCGTTACTTAAACCTCTAGTAACGTATTGCTCACATAGAGCCGTTCCTTAATATAACATGTAACGTATTGCTCACATAGAGCCGTTATGCAATCATTTCCCCATATAGTGTTTAATATAACCTATTATCCGTTCAAATATAAAATTCATATACAAACTCAATCTACCACACTTTCCCCCATAGGCATATTCCTATATAAATGATATTTATGCTTTGGCAATCCAATACTATATTGCATTCGACTTAAGCAATATCAAATCACCACAAACCCTTTTAAATCTATTATCATGCATCTATCTTTCCTATTTTATATAACTAAAGTATCAACATCATGTAGATACACATTTATGCCATTTCTTTAACATCCAAATCATCCATACATTCGGCTAAACACACTAAAAACATGTGTACATTCGGTTATGCACATATTATACACTTACTACCATTCAAAACAAGCCATATAATATGGTATAAAAATCCAATTTAAATCGATTGCTTAAATCATACCTCAAAAAGCGATGATTCAAGGTTTCTTCGGCTAGTCGTTTAGTTTTGTCTTTCCCCGATCTAAACCCGATTCTTTACGATCTTGATCTAGAATATCAAATTGAACTCTTTTCAATTACATTTCCATTCAATTAAATACAAATATATATATATAATTATAAAATTTTCCAATTTACCCATGACCTTTTACAATCTATTCAATTTAACCCTTAATGCACCACCATACAAAATATGACAAATTGAGATTTCCCTTAATGGTAGAATGGTCACTAAATCCCTACAAGTCTCTATAATTTTTCCTTTTACATTTTAACCCTTCCACTTTTACTTTATGCAATTTACTCTTAATACATAATTCAACCGATAACCACATTTATTATAACAATTCATCCATGGTCAATTACACTATATGTATAAGTAGAACATCAAAACAAGAGAAAATTCATGAATGGTCCTCTAAATATTTGGCCAAATATAAGAGCATCATCATGCTCAAGTTGAACAACCTTCCTATCATTCATGCATGCTTAAAAATACCACCCCCATTTCATCTAAATTTTCTATTCTCATTCATATCATAAACAATACATAACAAGCTACAAAATTCTCCCATGGTAGAATCACCACATGTGCCTAACTTTAAAAATTTCAATATTCTTTCGGTAGTCTTCAAAAACCCAACCTATTTACACTTGAATTTTCTAAAATAAAATTTAATCACTCACCTTACCATCACATGCAAGGCCGAATGAAGGAGGAAAATTTCTTCTTTCTTGGAGAGGATTTTGGTGAGGAAGATAGAGTAGAAAGAGAAAATAATTTTATTATGTTTCTTTTATTATAATCCCTTATTCCCATTTTTTTAATTCAACTAATATAATTTTTTAATAATAAAAAAAATTCAAAGAAATCATTCCCCATCATCATTGCCATCCACTTACAAGAAAAGTGGAAATTTGACATGCAAGCCCTTACATGAATTATAACAATTTAATTACCTATTTAATTCCATACACTCCACTTTTACTACTTATCTATTCAATCCTTGTGTTAAAATTAAGCACACCAACAAGTAAATTAACTCACCAAGTTTTTAACACATACTCTATCATAGATCATAAACTCAAAATAAAATATCAAAATATTCTCTTGACTTGGTTCGTGGTTTAAAACCTTTGTTTCGATTAGGGTCGTATTTAGGCTGTTACATACGTTATGCTATTACTAGGGTTACGTTCAACTCCGCTTAACCATGCTGGATCTACTCTTAGGCAGGGACTTATGCTCCACCACCTAAGCACAAATACTTGAATCAATGTCCTGGATATACCAAAACAAGAATTAAGAACACATAGTTAAGAACAAATCAAGTATTTATCATACAGCTCAGATAACAATAACAAGATCCGTCTTAGGTTTCATCCCCCTCAAGTATCTGAGAGGTTTAGTTCATAATCGTAAAAGAATACATCTCAGAAGAAAATATAAAACAAAACATAAAGAAAACCCTAAAACCCCTGAAGGAATTGAAGGAGAAGTGTTCAGTCTTGAGTATGATTTTGGCTTCTTGAGATGAATCAACTGGCTTCCTTCGAGTAAATCCCTGTATTCAGCTTCTCTGGCTCGGCTCTTTGGCCTAGCTGAACTCCCCCTTAAAGGTTGGCCTCTAGGGTCTTTATATAGGCTTTTGGAATATATTTCTTTGCCTCTAAGTACCCTAATCCGAATAAAATTCTTCTTATCTACGGTAGAGGCACGCCCATGACACACGCCCGTGTAAATCTTGGCCAGGCCGTGTTCGAACCTGTTGAGAAGGCACGGCCATGTATCTTGGGGTCTAGGGCATGTTCGGCTCTTCTTAGGCACGGCCATGTGGTCTTGGGCCCAGGCCGTGTGGATTTCATGTTTTGGCCCATTTTCTCCGTTTTCGGCCTGTTTCTTGTTCTTTTCATCCTCCAGTGCTTTCCTGAGTATAAAACATGAAAACAAAAGATTAAGAGCACCTATTTTCATAATTAAAGGGGAAAAATCATCCAAAAGTAAGTTAAATATGGGATTAAAATATGTTCATTTTACGGTTTATCAAATACCCCCACACTTAAGCTTTTGCTTGTCCTCAAGCAAAATTCTCAACTTATAATTAAAATGAACTTCCTCAATTCATAATATTCATCAATAATGTTTCATCATAATTCATAGATAACTTATACATGGATAATTTAACTAAAACAGTCCTGAAGATTCAAACAATCAAAGTCATAGTTTTGTAGCATGAAAATATAGGTGTTTCCCCTCACCTAAATAATCACCTTTAATTCAAAATCGATGAAAGTTGACATCCTCACTAAAGATTCACTCAAATCACTCAAGGTGTTTAAGGTTCAAAATTCAGCTCTCAAAAGTCGAACATGAAAATTTAATTCCATAAGCTTGCCTAAAAATCAAATCTCCACCACTGTAAAATGAGATGATACACAAATCAAAATGTCTTTTAAGGGTTGTAACGGCTCGGTTAAAGGTGTGGATGAAGGCTAAATTAGAAGGGTTAGAATCGAGATTGAATTGACAAATTACCTTACTAAAAATGAACTAATAAACTGAATAATTACATAACATGAAAAATAATAATACGAGCTTCTTCTCGGGATATTGAAATTAAACATATAATCTCACTTATTCACAGAACTAATAATGAGTATACTTCAATGAGTTTTTTTTTTAAAAAAAAAACAAATCAATATAAGATAAAACTTTAACAACTGAAATAATATAATTAGGCAACTGATCAAATCAAGTCTCGATAGAAGGGTAGTCAAAAAGGAATGGTGATAACAAATACAAGATGGGTTTCGGGTTAATATTAGTGGGTTGAGTCAATAAAAGGGTTGTTAGGATTAAAGGGGTTCACTAGGGGTTAATTGTGAGGGTAGGCTTTTAGTGGAGTAAGTGGGTTAAATCCTAAGTGCCTTAATCATTTCTATATATCAAATCAATAGTGTGGTCTTGACATGTGTAATCGAAGCAAGTTCTAGAACAACAAATCAATATTGACACACTCATAATCAATAATAGTGAGCACGAAAAGAATGTATGCTCTAAAAGGCTCAAAATCTCACAAAAATTATGGGTTTTTAGTATCAACTTTGTAAATTTCAAATTTCAAGTAACAATTAGATTTAGGTAGACAACCTAACAAAATTTTTAATTTTTTGAAAATAGACTCATCATGCTTGATTCTCTAGTATCTTGAAGTTTAAATTATCATTGCACAATTATCAATGACTTAATCTAAAAATTATCAATAAAAATCATGAATTTATAGGAATTTCATTCTAATTAGTGATATGAGAAAATTACTTTAAGATAGAATATCATTCAGGGATTTGAGAATAATGCAAAAAGTTAGGCACTTTTTCTAAATAATTTTCATCATCCCACACTTAAGATGTACATTGCCCTTAATGTACAAAGATAAATAATAATCATATAATAAGAAAATCAAATGTAACACCCCAAACCCGATTAAAAAGTTACGACCAAATCTGGTATGTTATAGGGAAGGGTTATTTTAAGAAATTTGAAATTTGAAGGAAAAATTACGTTTTGAAAATCTTTCGACTAGTGTTTCTAAAATTTAGAAATGTTATGGAGTTCAAATGTTATTTACTATCTCCTGTTTAATAGAACTAGCAGTTGAAACAGAGTATCATTTTATACCCACTGAAATCTAGCGACGTTCCTAAATGTGATATTTTGAAATCAGTGTTTGAAGGTTTAAGAAAAATTTCCAATTTAGTTTGTCGTTCGCCATTATTCGTTAACACTTTGAAAACTATTTGTTTATGTTATTAATTTTCTAAAGAAAAAAATCCCTTATTCGACAGTTTATAAAACATGCAATATGAGCATTAAATCAATAATCCAAATTTAAGTTATAGCGGCCTTATTACATAACAAAATCCCAATTAAAAATGAGTCTAAATAAAAGAAACGAGTTTAGGAGAAGATTATTGCATGGCCACCTCGAGTCCACCTCAACTCCAAATCCACAATTTAATGATTACCTGCAAAATTAAGTAGAGGGGTGAGTCACCGAGACTCAGTGTGTAAATCTCTATACAATACAATCGGCCTCAAGCCCACATAATATAACATATTAACCAGATATGCAATGTAGTACTGTAACATCCTGAAATTAGGCCTAGTAGGATTGAGCCCAATGGGCCTTAGGCATAGTAGCGTTTAAAATTTTTTGGAGAATAGGAGATCGGCTTAAGTGCAAGTTGGACCTTTTAGATAAGTGATTTTGGAAGGTTAGGGGGCTTCATGAAGTCCCGAGATCAAATATTAGCTTTGGGAAAATTTTGGCTTTAGGTGAAAAAACCTTGGAGGTTGGCGGGTAGGCCTTAAGAATAAAATGTGGAGGAAAATGACACAAGTGGTGTGTGTGGTGTAGTGGCAAAGTGATGCCACAAGGAAGGAAGGAGGTCCAAGGTTCTAGTTGTAGCGTTTGCATTCCTTTTGATTATTTTATTAAATGAATTTAGACCTTGGCCATAGGGTTATATTTAATTACGCATGGTTTGAGGCACAAGAAGCTAGTTGGTAAAGTGGCTAGCAGCGTGGATTATGTTATAAGGGAGCACAGGTTGAATCTCATGAGAAGCAAGGAGTATTTATTTTATGAGTGGGCGGTAAGAGTTTCAGTTGAATTTAAACTCTCTTGTGAAGGATCCCACATCGGAAAGATACAAGGAATGAAGGTGAAGAGCTAGCTATATAAAGAGCATGCGGAGAAGGGTTAACATACCTTGGTGGGCGTTGGTCACAGGAGTGGTCGCAGTGTTTAGCACCGAGTCTATCGGTGTGTAACTCTCTACTCTAGTTGTAGGCGGCAAATGCAGAAGTCATCACGGCAATGAGTAGCCACCACAGCGTGCGGCGCGCGTGTGGGGCTTCAACGCGATAGTTGAGGCCATCATGAGTATTCTTGTGGGTTGAAATTTGCTTGAGGGTGCGATGGTAGAAGTGGGCCCAATGGGCCGTAGGCTCAATTGGAATAAATTGTATGATGATATAGTATATAGTGAACTAGACTAGGTGGAACTTATATACATGGATAGATTTGTGTTAGGTGGGCCACACGAGCGTGTGGGTCGAATGGGCCAAAATCGAGTTTTAGGCCCAAAGTCCCAGAAAGGCAGAAAATGGTAGTTGAGTCGCTTTCGGCGACCTTTGCACCTTTAGAAAGGCCATTCCGGTACAAAATTATGAAAATACCCTTGGTAGGTAGATTACGAAAATACCCTTGGTGGGTAAGTTCTGAAAATACCCTTGGTGGGTAAATTACGAAAATACCCTTGGTGGGTAAATTACGAAAATACCCTTGGTGGGTAAATTATAAAATACCCTAGGTAGGTAAATTACAAAATACCCTTGGTTGGTAAATTACAAAAATACCCTTGGTGGGTAAATTACGAAAATACCCTTGGTGGGTAAATTACAAAAATACCACGATGGATAAATTACGAAAATACCCTTGGTAGGTAAAATTACGGTTATACCCTTAGAGGTTGATTAGCATGATTATGTTGTTTTATGTCTATCGATTATGATGGTAATTCATGTTATACTTATATTTGATATATGTTCAGCATACATGACATCTGCATACACGAATTATTATGTCATATTGCATGGGTATGATGAGAGGAGGGAAGATTGATATCGTGACTTGGTCACGGTGATTTAGTATCACATTCGTGTCTTGGACACGGAGGTTTAGCACCTCTAGCGACTCGTCCCTATGGTTAATACCACCGTGGGTTGGCCCCACTTTTGAGATATGGGATCGTCGCCGGTGATTTGGTATCACACGTGGGTTGGCCCCACAACTTGATGATTCGTGACTTGGTCACCGGTGGTTTAGCGACACCGGTGGTTTGGCACCACCGGTGATTTGGTATCACATTCGTGTCTTGGACACCGAGGTTTGGCACCTCATAGCGACTCGTCCCTGTGGTTAACACCACCGTGGGTTGGCCCCACTTTTGAGATATGGGATCGTCACCAGTGATTTGGTATCACACGTGGGTTGGCCCCACAGATGGATTATTCGTGACTTTGGTCACCGGTGATTTGGTATCACATTTATATCGTGACTTGGTCACACGGTGGTTTAGCACCACCGGTGGTTTGGTACCACACGGGGTAGAAAAGGAGTTATGGATGGCTAGGTTGGGTGCATTATACATATATGTTGCTTTGTTATAATTTGTGTAAGTATGTGGTATTTACGGGAGAGGAATATGCATGAGTCTTGGTGACTCACCTTCTCCTTATCTTTTCGTGTGATTCGTGAGTTGCGGATGAGGAGGGATGAACTCGAGGAGGCCATGCAATAAACTTTGGTTTTACATGAATTTCCAATTGGGTACTTTATTTTAATTTGGTTTTCATATTTTTATGGATTTGTAATAAGGCTGTTTAATTATGTTTTGGATTATTTTTATGTTTTGAATATGTTTAAAATATAGCTTTTAAATTACTTGGTTAATTTAATAATTGAGCCCAAAGTTTTCTAAACTAAAAACTCATAATGGTTTTAAAAATCTTACCATCGGGTAACATGAATAGTTTAATAGTAAAATTACAAGTTAAATGTTTTCAACAGATTAAGTGATTTCCAAAATTCAAGTTTCTATACTCAATTGCAAGCGGATTTTCCAAAATGATATTTCAATTTTCTTAAAAGATATAAATGTTTTCTATCCTATGATTTATCAACTAAGTTTTAAAGTTTTATGTAATTTGAAGTAAATTTCAATTTTAACTTATTTTCGACAAATAAAGAATTACAAAGAGTTTTTCACAAAATTTAATTGTTAATTGATTCTTTCAAAAATTATTTTCCTTAGTGACATACCGATTCGATCGTGGCGTATTGATCGAGTTTGGGGTGTTACAAATTGATATCGAGCCTAGGTTTCAAAAACTTCATTTGTAGGTTATGGGGTTCAAAAAAGTTTGTTTGAAAATACATGTTGTTTGGAAGTATGGCACCTTGAGTCTCAAGCATCCAAATTTCATAAGTTCCTTATTTTATGTTTGTTAAGACAATGTTATGTTGTATTTTTGGTATTTATTTTGTGTGTGCTGGTTTGGATATAGAAATTGTATGTATAAATATCGATTTGCTTTTGTGTTTAGTTATCTAGTTATGAGAGAGAAGTTTGAAATTTGGTTTATTAGTGTTATTAGATCAAAGTGCGCTTGTGAGCGTAGTGTGGTAGGTTAGGACGTGTATTGTTAGTTAGTTGGAAATTTCGAGGACGAAATTTCTTTAAGGAGGTAGATTTGTAACATCCGAAATTAGGCCTAGTAGGATTGAGCCCAATGGGCCTTAGGCGTAGTAGCGTTTAAAATTTTTGGAGAATAGGAGATCGGCTTAAGTGCAAGTTGGACCTTTTAGATAAGTGATTTTGGAAGGTTGGGGCTTCTATGAAGTCCGGGATCAAATATTAGCTTTGGGAAAATTTTGGCTTTAGGTGAAAAAAACCTTGGAGGTTGGCGGGTAGGCCTTAAGAATAAAATGTGGAGGAAAATGACACAAGTGGTGTGTGTGGTGTAGTGGCAAAGTGATGCCATAAGGAAGGAAGGAGGTCCAAGGTTCTAGTTGTAGCGTTTGCATTCCTTTTGATTATTTTATTAAATGAATTTAGACCTTGGCCCAGGGTTATATTTAATTGCGCATGGTTTGAGGCACAAGGAGCTAGTTGGTAAAGTGGCTAGCGTGGATTATGTTATAAGGGAGCACAGGTTGAATCTCATGAGAAGCAAGGGAGTATTTATTTTATGAGTGGACGGTAAGAGTTTCAATTGAATTTAAACTCTCGACGAAGGATCCTACATCGGAAAGATACAAGGAATGAAGGTGAAGAGCTAGCTATATAAAGAGCATGCCGGAGAAGGGTTAACATACCTTGGTGGGCGTTGGTCACGGGAGTGGTCGCAGTGTGATTTAGCACCGAGTCCTGTCGGTGTGTAACTCTCTACTCTAGTTGTAGGCGGCAAATGCCGAAGTGCTGGATCCGCAATAGTAGCCACACCAGCATGCGGCCTGCGTGTGGGGCTTCAACGCGATAGTTGAGGCCATCGGTAGTATTCTTGTGGGTTGAAATTGCGATGGGTAGAAGTGGGCCCAATGGGCGTGAGCCCAATTGGAATAAATTGTATGATGATATAGTATATAGTGAACTAGACTAGGTGGAACTTATATCGTGGATAGATTTGTGTTAGGTGGGCCACACGGCGTGTGGGCCGAATGGGCGAAATCGAGTTTTAGGCCCATGATCCAATAAAGATCGAAAATGGTAGTTGAGTCGCTCAAGCGACCTTGCACCTTTAGAAAGGCCATTCGGATACAAAATTACAAAAATACCTTGGTTGGTAGATTACGAAAATACCCTTGGTGGGTAAGTTCTGAAAATACCCTTGGTGGGTAAATTCGAAAATACCCTTGGTGGGTAAATTACGAAAATACCCTAGGTAGGTAAATTACAAAAATACCCTTGGTTGGTAAATTACAAAAATACCCTTGGCGGGTAAATTACAAAAATACCCTTGGTTGGTAAATTACGAAAATACCCTTGATGGATAAATTACGAAAATACCCTTGGTAGGTAAAATTACGGTTATACCCTTAGAGGTTGATTAGCATGATTATGTTGTTTTATGTCTATCGATTATGATGGTAATTCATGTTATACTTATATTTGATATATGTCTAGCATACATGGCATCTGCATACGAATTATTATGTCATATTGCACGGGTATGATGAGAGGAGGGAAGATTGATATCGTGACTTGGTCACGGTGATTTGGTATCACATTCGTGTCTTTGGACACGGAGGTTTGCCACCTCCTAGCGACTCGTCCACGTGGTTAATACCACCGTGGGTTGGCCCCACTTTTGAGATATGGGATCGCCGCGGTGATTTGGTATCACACGGGTTGGCCCCACAACTTGATGATTCGTGACTTCGGTCACCGGTGGTTTGATGACACGGTGGTTTGGCACCACCGGTGATTTGGTATCACATTCGTGTCTTCGGACACCGGAGGTTTGGCACCTCATAGCGACTCGTCCTCGTGGTTAACACCACCGTGGGTTGGCCCCACTTTTGAGATATGGGATCGTCACGGTGATTTGGTATCACACGTGGGTTGGCCCCACAGATGAATTATTCGTGACTTTGGTCACGGTGATTTAGTATCACATTTATATCGTGACTTCGGTCACGATGGTTTGGCACCACCGGTGGTTTGGTACCACACGGGGTAGAAAAGGAGTTATGAATGGCTAGGTTGGGTGCATTATACATATATGTTGCTTTGTTATAATTTGTGTAAGTATGTGGTATTTACCGGGAGAGGGAATATGCACTTTGAGTCTTGGTGACTCACCTTCTCCTTATCTTTTCGTGTGATTCGTGAGTTGCGGATGAGGGCCGGATGAACTCGAGGAGGCCATGCAATAAACTTTGGTTTTACATGAATTTCCAATTGGGTACTTTATTTTAATTTGGTTTTCATATTTTTATGGATTTGTAATAAGGCACATTTAATTATGTTTTGGATTATTTTTATGTTTTGAATATGTTTAAAATATAGCTTTTAAATTACTTGGTTAATTTAATAATTGAGCCCAAAGTTTTCTAAACTAAAAACTCATAATGGTTTTAAAAATCTTACCATCGGGTAACATGAATAGTTTAATAGTAAAATTACAAGTTAAATGTTTTCAAGATTAAGTGATTTCCAAAATTCAAGTTTCTATACTCAATTGCAAACGGATTTTCCAAAATGATATTTCAATTTTCTTAAAAAGATATAAATGTTTTCTATCCTATGATTTATCAACTAAGTTTTAAAGTTTTATGTAATTTCAAGTAAATTTCAATTTTAACTTATTTTCGACAAATAAAGAATTACAAAGAGTTTTTCACAAAAATTTAATTGTTAATTCGATTCTTTCAAAAATTATTTTCCTTAGTGACATACCAGATTCGGTCGTGGCGTATTGACCGGGTTTGGGGTGTTACAAGTACAACCCAGCCCAACCTAGTTTCCATCTTCTAAGTCTCCTGAATCAGCCAAACGCCCGTGGCACCAAGCCACTGTGGTACCAAACCACTGGTGGCAGAGTCACTAGATATAATATGTGGGGCCAACCCACTTGTGGTACCAAACCACTTGTGACAATCCCTAATAATATATGTATGTGGGGCCAACCCACTATGGTATCAAACCACTGGGACGAGTCACAGAAATAAATTATGTGATACCAAACCACTGGTGGTACCAAACCACTAAGACATAGTCACTGGATAAGTTATGTGGGTCCAACCCACTGTGGTACCAAACCACTGGTGACAGTCTTAAAATCACACGTCCCCTTTTCATATCATATCCCCAGCCCATGCACATATTGATATAATGATATGAATGCAAACATGCTCCCAAAGCACAATGGTGAATTATATCATACATTCACATAATCAAAAGTAGAACTGTATAGGCACTTACCCAGTGTCGCCAACTTTACCCACGAGGTTATCCTGACTATCTAAGCAGTCATTTCGACTTTCAGCCAACACAGTTAGTAACAAAAATCACTAAGGTAAAGTGTGAACGTACACACCTGATAACGTGTAGAACTAGACTCTCTATGTCGACACTTTCACTAGCAAGGATGACGGCTATTTGTCTATCCCAAGAAGACGTCAGCTCTCTACCACAACCTGGCAAAAAGTCTCAAATTGCCGATACAGCACGCCTTTTAAACTTAGGAATCGAGACTAAGGGTTCGCTCCCTTTTTTTGATTGACCAGCTCTCTACCAAAGAGAAAGAGGGGATACATGCCAAATCAAAAGAAAATTCTTACCTCGATTACGAAAATCGAACACTAGAAGATTGGCCTACCAAAACTGAATGAACCCCTAGATATCAACAAGTTAGAACTAATTACCAAAATAGACAAAAGAAACAGTCTTTCGACCAAACCAAAAATGAGAAGAGACCCCTTTTCCAATCGGCCAATATCTAACTTACTAAAGGCCACTCGAATGCAGGCTACACGATGAAGAGAAGATGAGAGTAAGCCCCTCTACAATCGGCCAATGCCTAAACAAAGTGAATCAGTATCTTCGGTTTAACAGAACAATAAGAGAAGAGTAAAACAATAAAAAGGAAAACCAAAAAGAACAACCCTTACCAAAGCAAGAAGATGCTGATTGGAAATGCTATATCCAGCTACTGGCAAAACAAGGAAGAATGCCTTCAGTTGACATTTAGAAAGATTCGGCTATGGCTTGTCGAGATAGGAAAGGATATGCAAACAAAGAAAAGAGAAAGTAGAATGGTGATGGTTCGGTTATGATGTTTAAAAGAAAAGAGCAAAGAGAAGAAAGAGATTCGACAAGGGGTGGCTTCAAGGGATTTCGGCTTGTGAAGAAGATAGCAAAAGAAAATAAAACTTGAATGTGAAGGGTGGATGGTGAAGAGGGATTCGGCTAAAGGTGTCTTGGTATCCTTGAAGAAAAAGAAGTACACAAATGGGGAGGTTTGTCAACAAGAGAGTAAAGATGAGAGAATAGCTGAGAAAGCAAAAGGAATGAGAAAGACTTCTATATGCACTTAGGAGTTTTGGCACACAAAAGCTAGGCAACCAGAGAAGAAAACAAAAGCTCATACCTTGAAGAGTCCAGCCGAATGCCACCACCTTAGCTCCCTAGACGCAAAAATAAAGCTTCCAAATACTGCTGACGCGACTTGAACTCCTTCCCCCTACTGTTCCCTTGTGACGCCACATCTCTACACCTTAAATGACGCCTACTTGCCACTCCACTACAACTCTTCTTGTGTCAACAAACACAAGAACTTAACCTTAAGACCTACTTCAAACAGCTCTCCTCGAAAGTGCCTAAAACAAAAATTTTACTAAGACTCAAGCTTGACCCCAGGCCTTCTCGAAACCCCCAAACACACTAAAATAACAAGCAAAACAAACCAAACACACAAAAATGCATAGAATTTAGATCCCCTAATTACAGGATGTTACATCAAAAGTGAGGGAGAGAGGTGAAACTTCCTGAATTTTTGGATGGATTCCTTGAGTTGAAAGTGTGGAAACTTGATTCGTAGGTGAAAGATAAGTTGGAGGGGGAGCCTCTACTTCTGTGCTAGATGAAGAAATTGGGAACCTCGTGAAGAGTTACCTAGGAAATAATACTACTAATTTAAATTATACTAAATATATAATTAAAGTAAATAAAGATAACAAGAAAGAAAATAAGAATTAAAAGAAGACCAAAAGAAAATATAAATGGACTGAAAAGTCCTTATTGTTAGATGGTTTGCGAGGTGAGTGTGGTTTCTAAGGCCATGGTGTTGTGATTCCCTAGCAACCTTTAGAACCTAAAATCAAGAAACTAAAACAAAATTAATTGAATTTATTATAAGAAAAGTAAAGAAAAGGAAAATAAAGGAGAAGAGAAAAGTAAAATAAAAGTTAAATGGCCTCAAAGACCTTTGGCTTGTCGATTAGATGAAACGATCGGCATGAACTTATGTTGATTAGTCTCGCACAGGGAGACTGGGCTAGGATCTTTCCGTTTCTTTGACATTGTTGAAGCGTCGATCAAGACTTTAGAGAATGAAGAAGGAGGAAAGTGGAGATGGAGGGGAGTAAAGAGTGAATGGGAAGTGGGTGAGAAGGGAAGAGAGGTGTTTTAAATAGATATTTTTAGCTTGGGTACATCCCCACGCCAGTGTCTCATGGGAGTGTTGTGTCCCATGGCCATATCACACAACCGTGTGGTGGTTCAATCGCTTCTCCCACGCCTTGTATTAGATTGCCACGCCCGTGGTAGTTCAACAGTATCGGCCACGGCTGTGTCGTACGGCCATGGTGTTAGTTGAGTCCGTGATTTGAAGATATTTTTCTTGTCTTGTCTCGTACTATCTCTCCCATGCCAGAGCTAACATCCGTAGTATCCACATGGCCACGGCCACGGCCGTGTGTAATGCCGTGTGGTGCGAAAATCTATGCTTTATTAATTTGGTTAGTTTGTAATTAGGTGCTAAAAGAAAAAAATAAAAATAAAAATAAATAGGGTTAGTGTTCGGGTTGCCTCTCGAGAAGCGCTCGTTTAAAGTCTTAAGCTAGACTTACCTCTCATTGGCACATTCATGGTGGTTTGAGGAGTGAAAAATCCTTTCTCATGCTATCATTATATAGTTTGAGTCGAGTGGCATTTACTTTAAAAGTACCGAATGTAGAATTACTTACCTCGACTGTTCCGTAAATGAAAACATTGATTAATTTAAAAGGATTTCTTCATTTGTATTCAAGTTTGACATGGCGATTTGAGGGTTTGTTTTATTTAATAGTACCGATCTCCTATTTTGAAGTGATTTGATGTTCCTATAAGCTCGTTTGGGGGTTCCTTCGGTTTCACTTGTGTGGTTTCGATTTCTTCTTGAAATGCGCTTTCCACTCGTCTAGTTCATCAATCTGAAGCCTTCGTTCCTCATAAATTTCTTCTTTATTGGCACGAGGTCTAAGATTTAACTCAGATATATAGCATCGTGGTGCTTCCTGTAAAGAAATTTTAACCGAAGGGTTATCAATAGAATTTATGTTCTCACCTTTGTCGCTTAATGTCCTTGCTGAGTCGAGAGCTTGAAGACTGATTGATTCTTCACCTATACGAAGTGTGAGCTTACCTGTACTAACATCAATTTTAGATCTGGCAGTTTCTAAAAAGGGTCTTCCTAAAATTACAGGGATACTATTGTCTTCATCCATATCTAAAACAACGAAGTCTATGAGGAATATGAATTTGTAAACTTTAACTAGTACATCTTCAATTATACCCTTAGGAATTCGAATAGTCTTATCATCTAGTTGAATACTCATCCTAGTTTGCTTGGGTTTTCCTAGACCTATCCCATATCTCAAGTGGGGCCAACCCACGGTGGTGTTAACCACGAGGGACAAGTCGTTATGAGGTGCCAAACCTCCGGAGGTTTGTTTAACATTTTTTACTATCTTGATATGGGCTACAATAACCAAATTAGCATTCACATAACATTGATGCTTGCCTTAAATCGATTAACAACTAACTAACTAAAGTAGATCTTACCCTAAAGCATTATCAAGCGAAGATAAACTACCAATTAAACATGGAATTGTAAAACTTCCCGGTCCCACTATAATGCAAAAGAGGATTTTTGTGACTCGAACCAAGGCTCTCCTTGCTCCTTGGTGGCGTCACACTAGCTCTAAGTGACCTCACTTTTGCCACTTTGCCAAGGCCTTTTAGTGCCCAATTTCCTTCATTTATTCTTATAACACCCTCACTTAGGGCTCCACCTTTAAAATTCTTTTAATTTCCATGGTAGTGTACGTTACGTAACATTCTTTGAGCATCTGCGTTTAATTCCACATGCGACTCCTCGTCTAATTTTCGCTTGTTCGTTAAGAGCTCTTTTAAAAATTTCCTTGAATCTGGCATCTGTGAAAGAGCTTCAAGAAACGGTAAGTTAATATGTAATTTCTTTAAGAGTTTAAGGAACTTACCGAACTGTTCTTCTGTGTTGTCTTCCTTCATCGCATTGGGGTAAGGTATACGGGGTTTGTATTCTTTAATTATCAGTTTTGTCTTTTCTTGTCTTACCTCAATCTTACCTTCACTTACCATAGGTTCTCGCCTTAGCTCAAATTTAGATTCTACTAACCCTCCACTATCATGAGCTGTTATGGCTTGAATTTGCTCCTCTGGATTAGTCTCAATGTTACTTGGCAAGCTACCTAGTGGTCGTTTGGAGATCAGCTTTACAAGTTGCCCTAATTGGTTCTCGATTCCTTTAATCGATACTTGTTGATTTTTAAGTGTTGTCTCAGTGTTTTGAAAATGAGTTTCAGACACCATTATGAATATTGTCAGCATCTCTTCAAGGTTCAGCTTCTTTTCTTATGGGTAGAGCTATTGCTGGAAGTTTGGAGGGGGTGGTTGTTGTCTCTGATTTCCTTGGCCACCCCACGAGAAATTGGGGTGGTTCCTCCAATCTGGATTATAAGTATTACTATAAGGGTTATTTTGAGATCTGAAATTGTTACTCGTATAGTTTACCTGTTCGCTTTCCATGCCATGATTGTAGGGTGGGTACTCAGGATTCGCCACACCTCCTAGATTTGAGTCAAATTCCATAACTGGATGTACTTGCAAAGAACCACACAAACCATCAATCTTTTTATTCATCATTTCTACCTGATTTTATATCATGGTGACTTCGTCGAGGTTGAAAACTCTAGCTATTTTTTTTGGCCTTGTCCGTGTAACTTGCCACTGATAGTTGTTTAGTGACATCTCCTCTATAAACTCATAGGCCGCCTCAGGAGTTTTGTTATTCGAGGTTCATTGATTCTTTGAATCAATCAATTTGTCTCGTTGAAGGGTTCACACTGTTGTAAAAGGTTTGGATCTGTAGCCACAAGGGTAATCCATGGTGTGTGTACCTTTTCAATAGATCTTTGTATCTCTCTCATACATCGTCTACACAAAAGAAGATATATCATTCCTTAATTTGGCCGTTTTGGTTGGCGAAAAATATTTCAATAAAAATTTACGGTCATTTGTTCCCATGTAGTGATTAATCCTCATGGAAGAGAATTCAACTACTATTTAGCTTTATTCCTCAAAGAAAAGGGAAATAACCGAAGATGATGACATCATCAGAAATGCCATTTATTTTGAAGGTACCACAGAATTCTAAAAAATTTGCTAAATGAGTGCTTGGGTCTTTGTCCTACAAACCATCAAATTGAACAAACTGTTGAATCATTTGTATAGTGTCAGGTTTCAATTCAAAATTATTAGCGGCTATAGCAAGCCTAACAATACTTGAGTTGGCTCCTGTTAAATTAGGTTTAGCATAATAATACATAGTTCAAGGAGCATGATGATCAATGACCTCCTGAGGTAGCGGATTATTCTCAGCCATCCCTTCAGTGGTATTAGTTTTGTCCTCTTGCTCTTCTTGTATGTAATTTACGCCTCGCCTTACTTCTCTACGATTTCTACGTACGGTTCCTTCAATATCACTGTCGTAAAGTGGTGGTCTGTTGGGTTCCTTCTAGTCATAAACTAGAGGTACCTGCTAGGAAAAGAGAAAAAAAAAAAAAAAGAAAATTTAGAAAAGTAAAATAAAGTTTAATTGCAAAAAATAAAAAAAATAAAAATATGGCTAAAGTAATAAAAATTGAGCGTTCTTAATATTTTAGATCCCCAGCAACGATGCCAAAAACTTGATCGTGTGTCAGAGTCTTAAAATTTATAAAAAGAATGATCGAACCTGGAAACTAACTATGACAACGATGGAGGCAAGCGCACCTATCGAACAGTAGTATAGTTTAATGGCAAGACTGGATTATCGAACCCGAAGGAACCAAAAGTACTAATACTAACTTTCTTTCTATTAATTAGCCTAAGAATTAAGGGAATTTTTATCTAATCTACAATTAACTAACAACAAAGCTAAAGATGCTAAGAAAAATAAGGAATTGGGGAAAGACTTGAGGGAAAACCAATTAATTTAGACAATACCCGAGGAAGAATCCACCTAGACTTCACTTATTATGTAACTCTGAACCAGATGATTTATTCACTTGACTTGATCTGTAGGATTCCCTAAATTATATTAATACCTCTTTCGAGGCTACTAACGTCTAATCCTAGGTTGATTAATTGAAATTTCTTTCTAACTAAAACCCCTAGAATTGCATTAACTCTATCTATGGACTCCCATATTAGGTTTGACCCCAATCCGGCAAATTTACGTCATCCTATTTCTAGGGTTGCGTCCAACTCCGCTTAACCATGCTAGATCTACTATTAGGTAGGGACTTTTGCTCCACCACCTAAGCACATCAATACTTGAATCATATCCTAGAAATACGAAAACAAGAATTAAGAACACATAAGAACAAATTAAGTATTTATCATACAATTCAAATAACAATAACAAGATTCGTCTTAGGTTTCATTCCCCTCAAGTATTTGAAAGGTTTAGCTCATAATCGTAAAAGAATACATCTCAGAAGAAAATATAAAATAAAACATAAAGAAAACCCTAAAACCCCCTGAAGGAATTAAAGGAGAAGTCCTCAGTCTTGAGTATGATTCCAACTTCTTGAGATGAATCAACTGGCTTCCTTCGAGTAAATCCCTGTATTCAGCTTCTCTGGCTCGGCTCTTTGGCCTAGCTAAATGCCCCCTTAAAGGTTGGCCTCTAGAGTCTTTATATAGGCTTTTGGAATATGTTTCTTTGCCTCTAAGTACCCTAATCTGAATAGAATTCTTCTTATCTGCGGCAAAGGCATGCCCATGGCACACGCCCGTGTAAATCGTGGCTAGGCCGTGTTAAAACCTGTTGGGAAGGCACGGCCGTGTATTTTAGGGTCTAGGCCGTGTTTGGCTCTTCTTGATAGGCACGGCCATGTGGTCTTGGGCCCAGGCCGTGTGGATTTCATGTTTTGGCCCATTTTTTTCTTTTTCGGCTCGTTTCTTATTCTTTTCATCCTTGGTGCTCCCCTGAGTATAAAACATGAAAATAAAAGATTAGGAGCACCTATTTCCATAATTAAAGGGGAAAAATCATCCAAAAGTAAGCTAAATATGGGATTAAAATATGTTCATTTTACGGTTTATCACTCGTTATCCTCCTTAGTTCTCAAAACAACCCTTTTTGTTGCGGAGTCCAAATTACTCGGTGTTTGACCATCCAGTCCATCCCCAAAATCAAATCGAACTCCCCAAATAGAAGCTCCATAAGATCAGCCAGAAATACTATCCCTTGAATCTCTAGCGGAAAGTCTCCAAACAATTTACTAACCCAAATAGATTGCCCCAAAAGACTCACCACAGTTACCTCACTTGAAGTACTCTCAACCGAAATTCCCAAAGTTTCAGAGACAGAGCTAGCTATGTAAGAGTGTGTAGGGCCTATGTCTATCAATGCAGTGTAGGGTACATTAAAAATTAAGAACATACCTGTAATGACGTTCGGAGTATCACCATCCTCTCGGTAACGTGTAGCATAAACCAGTACAGGTGATGGGCTCAAAACTTACTAATATTTCGACAAAGGCAAGCACACCTATCGTACAGTAGTTTAGATTTGATTAGTCCGAAATATCGTTTCCACAAGGACTAAAATTACTAGTAATAACAATCTTTTTATTATTTAGCCTAATAATTAAGGGGTTTTATTTTAATCTAAAATTTAACTAACTAATTAACTATGAACACAACAGAGAGTGAAGAAAGTAATCGAATAAACCAATGAATAAAGACAATACCCAAGCAAGAATCCACCTAGACATCACTTATTATTCTGACTCTGAATTAAACGATTTATTCACTTGTCTTGATCCGTAAAAATCCCTAAATTATGTTAATATCTCTTTCGAGACTAAGAACAACTAACTCAAGGTTTATTAATTGAAATCTCTTTCTAATTGAAACCCCTATTGTCGCATTAACTCGATCTATGGATTCCCTTATTAGATTTGACTCTAATCCGGTAGATTTATGTCATCCTATTTCTAGGGTTGTAATCAACTCCGCTTAATTATACTAGATCTTCTCTTAAACAGAGACTTTAGCTCCACTGAATAAGCACATCAATCTTGAATTAATATCCTGAAAATATTAAAGCAATGGTCAAGAAACATAATTAAGAACAAGAACAAGTATTTATCATGTAATTCAGATAATTAAATAATAAGATTCATCATAGGTTTCATCCTCCCTAGGTTATTAGGGAGTTTAGTTCATAATGTAAAAGGAAGACATCTCAGAATAAAGAAAACAACAAGACATAAAGAACCCAAAACTTGAAGGAAATTTGACTGGAGATCTTCAATCTTGGAGTGAATCTGCTTTCGAGATGAATCCGACGGCTTCCTTCGAGTAATTTCTTCGTTCTACTCTGTGTGCTGTCTTAGGTCTTCCTCTGGTGTGTATTTATAGAATTTAGAATACCTAGAAACCTAAAAATGTAACACCCCAAACCCGGTCTATGCGTTAAGACCAGACTTGGTATGCCACACAAAGCGTACATACATCTAGTCATCAATGATTTAAAGAAAATAGATCTTTCAAAACTATTTTGGAGGTGGAGTTTTATCAAAAACGAAGTTAATTTGAAATTTATGTTTTTAGGGAATAAAAGTTTAAAATTTGATCTCAGAGAAATAATGAGTTAAATTTTAAAAGAAGTTTAAAAGAATTCAAAAGGAATTTGAAAAAGAATTCATAAAAGAGTTTTCACAGAAATTCTTACGAGTTAGTGATTTTTAAGAGAAGTCCCTTTAATTGTATGTAAATTAAAGAAAACATTTATAAAGTTAAAATAGTCTCCTTTTAGTATCTAAAACATATTAAAATCCATCCACGATTAAAAATCCATAAAAATAATACCAGAGGCCTTATTACATCACAACTGAAAAATTATTTAAGTAAAATACTAAAGAGTAGTTCAAAGTTCATAAAAACCATCATTTGAAGTATGGCCCCCTGCGATGTCATCCTCGGCCCAAGCCTCCATCAATTATCATTACCTGAAAAGGGTAAATAAATAGGGTGAGTTACTTAGAACTCAGTGTGTAACCCACTTACCAAGTCCACTGGGCCAAATCATCAAAACATTTTATTGGGCTTGAGCCCATCACGAATTAACAAAATAGTAATTATAAAAAAATGCAAGAGAAATGAAATTCTCAACCAAGCCTAAATTTCCATCCGCTACATACCACACGTACCAACCAGCACACCTGTGGGGATCAAGTCAACCCATCCTGCCAACACACCAATCGCAGGCATAAAGCCATTTAAAAGTGTTTGTGGCAGAGCCACCCGAACTAGATTGTGGCAGAGCCACTCGAACTAGATTGTGGTAGAGCCACTCGAACTAGATTGAGGCAGAGCCACCCGAACTTCTCTTCAATTTTATCCCAACCCATGCAATCATGTATACATATACAAGGCATAACAATATTCATATGATAATTTTAACATAAGGCCCATTAAGCAATCTAGCAATTTGACCAATTAATCAATCTAGCAAACTGGCCCATTAAACAATCTAGCAATTCGGCCCATTAAGCAATCTAGCAATTCGGCACATTAAGCAATCTAGCAATTTGACCTGTTAATCACATGAAGCGCTTTTTTTTTACAATTTTCACACTTGGAAAATTTTATCAAATATTCCGTATGGCCTATTTATCACATGGGGCCCAAAATATCACTTTTTGACATAATAGCCCATTAAGGACAATTTCGTAATTTTCACGATTTAATACTGATTTCATGCACTTAACACTAAAGTGTTATTAAACCATATTTTTCGATTTCATCAACATTATGGTTTTTAGTCTAATGTTTAATTATGGTATGACATCTAACCTATGAGGTAAGTGTGAAATTACAGACCTATTACAGTGAGGACTACACATTCCCGATCGTCGATACCTAAATACATATCGTTCTCGATTAGAACACTGATACTAAATATAAATCTATGCTAAAATAAACGATCTAGATCTTTACCCTCGAAATCTCGAACAACAACTATTTGTCGGTTCTCCCCGATTGACGGTTCACAACCCGATGGAAAATCCCAAACAGTTAAAGGCTCCAAACTACGAACGACTTCAAATAATCGATTCTCCTCGACCCAGTGGAAAATCTCAGATTATCGAAATAGCCCTTCGCTTGAATCTAGGGGGAATAGTAAAATCACCCTCTTTCGAACACTATTCACCACCCGTTTCAACCCTATCTTGATTGCCACCAAAATATCTTTGTGTTCACGGGATGAAAATCGGCGATAACGTCCCTAAGATGAAATCGATTAATAATTCATCTTCGACGAAATAACAAGTAAAATGGAAGTCCTTGATATAAACTCTTACCTTAACACTTTGAACCAACTCCTAGCAATTCATGATGGTTACGAATTCTCCGAGTCTCGGCCTTCACTTAATCACCATAAAGACAAAAAGATCATCTAAGAGAAAAGGATAAATGATACTATTTTTGGTCAAAAGACCCTCCCAAACTAATATATATATATATATATTCAGCTAAAGAAATTAAGAGGATAAAGGCTCGAAAAGAGTTCTTTACCGATTGATTAAAACGAAGGTTGAAAGAATGGTCAACAAGAAACAATATAAGCGAAGAGAAGATTCGGTTTTGAAGGATAATTTGGAGAAAATAGTGTTAGCACTATTCGACCATGGAGAAAAAGAGAAGGGAGAAAATGTGTTTTGGGTTTTTCAAATGTGAGGAAGGAGTAAAGAGAGAGATTTGGGACAAGAAAGCATTTGGCAATGGTGAAGAAGAGAAGAAAAGAAAAAATGGCCTTTGTGTTTTGGTAATTCGGCACAAGGGGAAGAGTGACTTAAGAAGTTAGGCAAAATATGACCAAAAGGGTCAAAAAGAAATGACCAAAAGATGAAAAACAAAGATGTTCACCAAGGCCTAAAGTGCATTCGGCTATGAGGGGAAAAGATGAAAAGAAAAAAAAATGTTTAGGGAGGAACAAAAATAACCAAAATGAGAGTGAAAACTAGCTACACAGCCTTACCAATGCCATCAACAAAAATTCGGCCACTCCCCCTAGCCATAAAATCGTCCATGTTCAAGCCAAAAAGGAGTCAACATTTGCCAACTTTATTTTCCATAGCACATTCCTCAACTTAAGCCTCATGTTCCCCTACATACCTTATCCCATTGATTCCTTCCCCTAAGTTCACTTCTTACCTTAAATTATTAGCCACGTTGCCATAAATAAAATAGTCCAACCTTACCAAAAATAATGTTTGGCCTACACAAGCTAGAAGAGTGCAAAAATTAATATTCATAAAATGCATGCTAGGGGATTCGAACCTCTCCCCTCAAGCCTAAACATGTAGCTCATATCCTCTTAACCAATAGCTCATTTATGCCATCTTTTTACCACTTAATTTCCTTAAACATCAAGGTCACTTGATCCACTTCAATAAAGTACTCATTACTAAAATTTATTCTAATTCCGAATAAATCCCAAGCCTTCTCAAGACTATATTAAGCACACAAATTGAATCATTCACAAGCTAAGCACCAAAAACATGCAACATATCGATACTCAATTTTTTAGGATGTTACAATTCTACCCCCTTAAAGAAAATTTCATCCTCGAAATTTACCTGGTTAAAAGAGGTGAGGATATTGTTGTCAAATTGCATCCTTAGGCTCCCGTAGCTTCCTCCACTCCGTGATTACGCCAAAGAACCTTAACCAACGGCATAGTCTTCTTTCTTAGCACCTTAACATCACGGTCTAAGATTTTCACTGGTTCCTCCTCGAAAGACAAGTCTGGCCTTAATTCTACTTTTTCTACCGGTATTATGTGAGACGGATCCGATCTATAATGCCTCAACATAGAAACATGGAAAACACTATGAATCTGACTCAACTCTGGAGGTAATTCAAGCTGATAGGCCACTGGTCCTACACGCTTCAACACACTGTACGGTCCAATGAACCTAGGGCTCAACTTGCCCTTCCTTCCAAATCTGAAAATTTTCTTCCAAGATGAGACTTCCAAAAAGACCTGATCTCCCACCTCAAACTCAATATCCTTACGCTTCAGATCCGTATATGACTTTTATCTATCCGAAGCTTCCTTTAACCGTGCTCGAATCACCTTTACCTTTTCTTCCATCTTAGATATCAATTCAGGACCCAACAACTGTCGTTCCCCCAATTCAGTCCAACAAATAGGGGTACGACACCTACGACCGTATAACTCTTCATAGGGCACCATTTGGATACTGGATTGATAACTATTATTATACGCGAATTTTGCCAACGGTAGGAAATCCTCCCAACTACCTCTGAAGTTAATTACACAACCCCTTAACATGTCTTCCAAAATCTGAATTACTCTTTCCGACTGACCATCTGACTGAGGATAAAAAGCCGTACTGAAGTTTAACTTTGTTCCCAAAGCCTTATGCAAAGCTTTCCAAAATCGTGATGTAAACCTAGGATCTCTATCCAATATGATAGACACTGGTAACCCATGCAACCTCACAATCTCCGCTATGTACAACTTAGCCAACTTTTGTAGCGAATAATCCGTACAAACTGGTAAAAAATAAGCAGTCTTCGTCAATCGATCAACTACCACCCAAACAGAATCTTTCTTAGTAGGTGTTAAGGGTAACCCACTGACAAAATCCATCGTTATCCGCTCCCATTTCTATAGAGGAATCTTTACCGGTTGCAATAAGCCCGATGGCAATTGATGTTCTGCCTTCACTTGCTGACAAGTCAAACACTTTCCCACAAAATCAGTAACCTCTCACTTCAACTCGACCACCAATACTGCTCACGAAATCTCGATACATCTTATTTCCTCCGAGGGTGCATAGCATAAGGGCTACTATGCACCTCTCATAGAATCATTTGTCTCAAATCCGAATCCATGGGCATACAAATTCTTCCACGAAAACACAGCACGCCATTCTTGTTCATTCCAAAGTCCCCTATTATACCACTTTCAACTTGTTGCATTAAAAGACCCAACTTTTCATCCAATAACTGCTTTTCCTTGATCTGCTCTAACCACAAAGGCTTCACTTGAAGTTCTGCTAGCAGACTACCATCCTCATACAAACTGAGATGAGCAAACATTGCTCTTAACTTCGATACTACCTTACTACTCAACGCGTGTCGCCACCACGTTAGCCTTTCTAGGATGGTACTCGATTGAGAAGTCATAATCCTTTAACACCTCCACCCATCTCCGTTGTCTCAAGTTCAACTCTTTTTGGGTAAAGAGATACTTAAGACTCTTATGGTCCAAATAAATGATAGTCTTCTCACCGTAGAGATAGTGCCTCCAAATCTTTAAAGCAAACAACACCGCAGCCAACTCCAAGTCATGAGTAGGATAGTTGACTTCATGCGGCCTCAACTAATGAGATGCATAAGCTACCACCTTTCCACCTTGCATCAACACACATCCTAAACCTATGTGTGACGCATCACAGTAGACGGTAAACTATTTTCTAACCTCAGGTTGAATCAGTACTGGCGCTTCCGTCAAAATCTTCTTCAGTTTCTTAAAACTCTCTTATTGTTTATCTGCCCACACATACGGTATTCCCTTTCGCAACAGCTTATTTAGCGGTGCAGCAATCAACGAAAACCCCTTAACAAAGTATCTATAGTAACCACTAAACCCAAGAAACTCTACGCTTGCAGGCTTGGTGGTTTCCAATCAACCGACCTCTACCTTTCGAGGTTTCCAATCCAATGTGTAACACTCTACCTTTCACGAAATAGGATCAACTCTTATTCCTTAGTATGACACCATTATTAACAAGTACCTAAATGTCAACCAATTCATAAATTCTCATATTCATCCATCCCATTCGGCAATGCCCATTACTCACATACATATATATATATATATATATATTTGTAATTATAACTACATAACCATACTTCAATACTCATTTCACATAACCGAATATAATTAGCATCCAAATGAAAACCTAAACTCCAAACAAGATCAACTCATAATCTAGTATTTTATTTATACTTTTAACATATAATACATGCAAATAGTAATACCTTAGTTCATTCAATTCTTAACTATATGATATGCCTAAACTAAACATAGTTTACATGCATTTAAGCATACCATAGATATTCTTTCAAGCATAGAAATTTTACTCTAATTTCTTACCACAAGTCGTACCTATTTAAACATTAACAAATAACATCAAAATATAAACACATATATACATTTTACCATGCATAAACAAATCGGCTATAACAAAATAAGATAGCTATTTTCTCATGGTATCTTTGTACATTCACATTTACTCCTTTTTACCTAAGTACATATCCTAACATTTCACCATATATATAAATATATCATATGATCATTTCCCATGTATGATTTAAAAACATAATCGAAATCACATATTCAAAGGTATTTGATGCAAACTACCATATCAATTATGAAACTTAAACTTAACCAAAAGAAATGCCTTATTCGCAAGGCCATATTATATTTACAGTCCAACATCATTCATTATTTATTGAAACAAAACCTATACATGCCTTTGATTCAAAAGTTTACAAAACATAACTATACCAAAGAGAGTGATAGTGTGGTTGACTGTCTCGATGATCCCCTGAGCCCGTAGTTGAATTATTGATCTATAAAATAGAGCACAAACATAAATAGAGTAAGCTCACTGGCTTAGTAAGTCTTAAGCAGCTTCACAACTCAATTAGGTGTTCAATTAAATTGAATGGAACAACATTATTAACATTTATGAACTGACAAAAACACACATATATATATATACTACCATGGCCGATTATCAATGTTCATAACTAGTGGAATAATAATATTTAACGTACATTAAAACACGAAACTTATCAATGGTACCGGATGGCTAAATCAATACATATATATTCACTTCAATAGAATGATACTTTCTATGCACTTTTAAAGTAAGGGTACATAATTGAATATATATACATTTATCTATATGTATAGCTCATGGCCAAACCTATATAGGTATAATTTCTCATATCATTATAATAAACTCAAGTAAGCGAGTAAACATATCAACTCAATGTCTTTTCTAATCGCAAATCTTAAGTCTAGAACATATAAGCGCATATCTATCAACTTGGTTATTCAAGAGGCATCACATAAATCATAAACTTGATTCGATACATAACTTTTGGTGAACTTTGTAATAACAACCATTGGTTTATTCGGTACCATCATAACTAGACCAAAGATCAGAGATCTAAACAAACTGCACGAAGCACGCTAGGCATTTGAGCAGAAATATATCACCGACACGAAGCACGCTGAGGCATTTGAGCTGAAATAGATCACCGCACGAAGCACGCTAGGCATTTGAGCCGAAATATATCACAGCACGAAGCACGCTGGGCATTAGAGCGAAATAGATCACCGAAGACGAAGCACGCTAGGCATTAGAGCGAAATAGATCAAAGACGAAGCACGCTGAGCATTAAAGCCCGAAATGTAACACCGGTACAAGGCCTGCTAGGCATTAAAGCCTGATATATAACACAATCAACATTCCCATGCACATTACTTAATGCTACAATCACATCCATCTCATATACTTTATTTTACAATATCATGTTAAACCGAACGTAAGTATCCACATCACATTCAACCAACAAATTTAATACTATTTCATGCCCCACATTCGGCCTATATACATTATCATGCCTTAGTATACCAAACTTTATCATATACTACTTTTGTAATTAACTTCTCGATATAAATTTGTAGGACTTACCTCGGTTGTCGATAAGTAGTGCAAATCTGATATTCGAGAACCTTCGTCTTTCTAGATCTAAATCCGTTTTCTTTGCTCTTGATCTAAAACACATTAAAATTTAACTCATTCAAGTACAATTCATCTTAATTTAGTCCCTAAGCACATAAATGGGTAAATTACTATTTAACCCTAGTATTTCACAACTTTGTAATTTAGTCCTATTTGCATAACACACAAAATACACCAAATTAGCCAAGACTATACAAAGGACGAATGTTCCTAGGGACTTTACAAGTCCTCACATTTCATTTATTTTGTAAATAGGCCCTCTAAAAATTTATTTTTACAATTTAGCCCTAAATACTCAATTTCATCAAAACTTCCAATACAAAATATACTAATCCTTTACATATCTTTCATATAAAATTATCAAATATCAAAACCACATGAATACAACAATGGCGAACATCAAGCATGCTTAGATTCAAAAATTACAACATGGGTGGATTACGGTTCAAGCAACAATCTCAAAACGTAAACTGTTACAACATGACCCATGAAAGTTACTTCCTTCAGCCAAAATTCACACTTACTGAATTTGGCATAAAGTTGCTTATCTCGCAGTATTTGTAATACTATGCACAAATGTGAGTCACACTCTTCCTCGTTCTTTGAAAATACCAAGATATCATCTATGAACAGCACTACAAACCGGTCTAGATAGGGTTGAAAGACTCGATTCATCATGTCCATAAATACAGCTGGTGCATTGGTCAAGCCAAATAGCATCACCAAAAACTCGTAATATCCATAACGGGTGAGGAATGTCGTCTTATGAATATCCGCCTCCTTAATCTTGAGTTGATGATAACTCGATCTCAAATCAATCTTGGAGAAAACTGAAGCTCCTCTCAATTGATTAAACAAGTCGCCGATTCTCTGCAAAGGATACTTATTCTTGATCGTCAATTTATTCAGCTGCCTATAATCAATGCACATACGCATCGACCCATCCTTCTTCTTGACGAACAAAATCGGTGCTCCCCACAGAGACACGCTCGGTCGAATAAATCCTCGATCCAACAATTCCTGAATTTGGGCTTTAAGCTCTGCTAACTCCTTCGGCCCCATTCTATAAGGAGCAATGGACACCAGAGCCGTTTGGGCAAAAGCTCAATGCCAAATTCTACTTTCCGATCTAGAGGTAGACCAGAAAGTTCTTCAAGAAAGACATCTAAAGATTCTTTCACCGTTCTCACATTTTCCACTGATAGTTCCTTGGAATCCAAAGCACTAATGAAGGCTAAGAACGCTCCATACCCTTTTCGCACCAACTTTTCTACCTCATAAGCTGCCACCGTCTTATTTCCTTGAACCAGATTCAGAAATTCTTTTCTCCGAGCATCCACATAACTTGTCCCTACATACTTCCCTTGGAAAGTAGCTTTGAAAAAATCCCAAGTAACCAATGCAACCTCAGTGCCTTCTCGAACAGTAAGCCACCATTGATATGCCTCATCCCTTAACAAGGACACGGCTCCTCTTAGTTTCTGCTCGGTGGTGCACTCCAAATCGTCCATGATTCGTTCCACTACCTCGAGCTAGTATTCCGTAACATTAGGAGCTACACCGGAGACACCTTTAAAACTTTGGCACCACTTGATTTAAGTCATTTCGATATCGATCCACGAGCTATTGGCCCAGTTCTAGTCCCAGCTACCCTTTTTAGGACTCGCAACATTGCTTGAATCAAAGCATTTTCCTCTCTCATATGGTCATGTGATCCATTTTTGACACAGGTGATACCGGTGCATCTATTTTCCGGCATATGTCCCGATGCCTCAGACAAGGCTCTAGCACCTCGGCCTCTACCACGGCCACGTCTACCATGTCCACGTCCTCTAGTGCTCATAATGACTAATACGGTTTAATTTGATTACAAGTTTTATAAATAGAATACTATTTCAGTGTTTATTAATGATATTTTATGAGGTATAATAGATAGAGTTGTTTTCGCAAACACATCCTATAGTCTCGATCTCCACCGTTTTCAACACCTAAAACTAAAAGTTCTAGAGTGTTCCTATGATCATTTTACAATAATAAACATTCAATATACAAATACTTACTTGACTTGGTGCTGGATGCTCGTGGTGCCATACTAACATAAAGTCTAGAATTTTAAATAGTTTTAAATAAAATTATTATTAAACCCAAACCACAACCGAGTTTTGAACTTAGCTCTGATACCATAAAATGTAACACCCCAAACCCTGGTCTATGCGTTAAGACCAAACTTGGTATGCCACACAAATCGTACATACATCTAGTCATCAATGATTTAAAGAAAATAGATTTTTCAAAACTATTTTGGAGGTGGAGTTCTATCAAAAATCGAAGTTAATTTGAAATTTATGTTTTTAGGGCATAAGAGTTTAAAATTTGATCTCAGAGAAATAATGAGTTAAATTTTAAAAGAATTTTAAAAGAATTCAAAAGGAATTTGAAACGAATTCATAAAAGAGTTTTCACAGAAATTCTTACGAGTTAGTGATTTTTAAGAAAAGTCCCTTTAATTATATGTAAATTAAAGAAAACATTTATAAAGTTAAAATTGTCTCCTTTTAGTATCTAAAACATATTAAAATCCATCCAAGATTAAAAATCCATAAAAATAATACTAGAGGCCTTATTACATCACAACTAAAAAATTATTTAAGTAAAATACTAAAGAGTAGTTCAAAGTTCATAAAAACCATCATTTGAAGTATGGCCCCCCGTGATGTCATCCTCGATCCAAGCCTCCATCAATTATCATTACCTGAAAAGGGTAAATAAATAGGGTGAGTTACTTAGAACTCAGTGTGTAACCCACTTACCAAGTCCACTAGGCCAAATCATCAAAACATTTTATTGGGCTTGAGCCCATCACGAATTAACAAAATAGTAATTACAAAAAAAATGCAAGTGAAATGAAATTCCCAACCAAGCCTAAATTTCCATTCACTACACAACACCCATACCAACCAGCACACCTGTGGGGATCTAGTCAACCCACCCCGCCAACACACCAATCGCAGGCATAAAGCCATTTAAAAGTGTTTGTGGTTGAGCCACCCGAACTAGATTGTGGCAGAGCCACCCGAACTAGATTGTGGCAGAGCCACCCGAACTAGATTGTGGCAGAGCCACCCGAACTAGATTGTGGCAAAGCCACCCGAACTTCTCTTCAATTTTATCCCAACCCATGCAATCATGTATACATATACAAGGCATAACAATATTAATATGATAATTTCAACATAAGGCCCATTAAGCAATCTAGCAATTTGACAAATTAATCAATCTAGCAAATTGGCCCAT
Source organism: Gossypium rotundifolium (assembly GCA_025506655.1). Lineage (NCBI taxonomy): Eukaryota > Viridiplantae > Streptophyta > Magnoliopsida > Malvales > Malvaceae > Gossypium > Gossypium rotundifolium. Next base: position 152,809,870 of record CP106732.1, on the reverse strand, counting down.
TAAACAATCTAGCAATTCGGCCCATTAAGCAATCTAGCAATTCGGCCCATTAAGCAATCTAGCAATTTGACCTGTTAATCACATAAGGCCCTTTTTTTTTTTTACAATTTTCACACTTGGCCAATTTTATCAAATATTTCGTATGGCCCATTTATCACATGGGGCCCAAAATATCACTTTTTGACATAATAGCCCATTAAGGGCAATTTCATAATTTTCACGATTTAATACTGATTTCATGCACTTAACACTAAAGTGTTATTAAACCATATTTTTCGATTTCATCAATGTTACGATTTTTAGTCTAATGTTTAATTACGGTATGACATCTAACCCATGAGGTAAGTGTGAAATTACACACCTGATTATGGTGAGGACTACACTTTCCCGATCGTCGATACCTAAATACGTATCATACTCGATTAGAACACTGATACTAAATATAAATCTATGCTAAAATAAACGATCTAGATCTTTACCCTCGGAATCTCGAACAACAACTATTTGTCAGTTCTCCCGGTTGACGGTTCACAACCCGATGGAAAATCTTAAACAGTTAAAGGCTCGAACTATTAACAACTTTGAATAATCGATTCTCTTTGGATGCGGGTCCACAACCCGGTGGAAAATCTCGGATTGTCGAAATAGCCCTTCGCTTGAATCTAGGGGGAATAGCAAAACTGCCCCTCTTTGAACACTATTCACCACCCGTTTCGACCCTATCTTGATTGCCACCAAAATATCTTTGTGTTCACGGGATGAAAATCGAGCGATAACGTCCCTAAGATGAAATCGATTAATAATTCATCTTCGACGAAATAACAAGTAAAATGGAAGTCCTTGATATAAACTTTTACCTTAACACTTTGAACCAACTCCTAGCGATTCATAATGGTTACGAATTCTTGAGTCTCGGCCTTCACTTAACCACTATAAAGACAAAAAAATCAACTAAGAGAAAAGGATAAATGATACTATTTTTGGTCAAAAGACCCTCCCAAACTAATATATATATTTGGCTAAAGAAATGAAGAGAATAAAGTTTGAAAAGAGTTCTTTACCAATTGATTAAAACGAAGGTTGAAAGAATGGTCAACAAGAAACAATATAAGCGAAGAGAATATTCGGTTTTGAAGGATAATTTGGAGAAAATGATGTTAGCACCATTCGGCCATGGAGAAAAAGAGAAGGGAGAAAATGTGTTTTGGGTTTTTCAAATGTAAGGAAGGAGCAAAGAGAGATTTGGGACAAGAAATCATTCGGCAATGGTGAAGAAGAGAAAAAAGAAAAATGGCCTTTGTGTTTTGGTAATTCGGCACAAGGGGAAGAGTGACTTGAGAAGTTAGGCAAAATATGACCAAAAGGGTCAAAAAGAAATGAACAAAAGATGAAAAACAAAGATGTTCACCAAGGCCTAAAGTGCATTCAGCTATGAGGGGAAAAGAATGAAAAGAAAAAAAAATGTTTTGGGAGGAACAAAAATGACCAAAATGAGAGTAACAACTAGCTACACAACCTTACCAATGCCATCAACAAAAATTCGGCCACTCCCCCTAGCCATTAAACCGTCCATGTTCAAGCCAAAAAGGAGTCAACATTTGCCAACTTTATTTTCCATAGCACATTCCTCAACTTAAGCCTCATGTTCCCCTACATACCTTATCCCATTTATTCCTTCCCCTAAGTTCACTTCTTACCTTAAACCATTAGCCACCTTGCCATAAATAAAATAGTCCAACCTTACCAAAAATAATGTTTGGCCGGCACAAGCTAGAAGAGTGCAAAAATTAATATTCATAAAATGCATGCTAGGGGATTCGAACCTCTCCCCTCAAGCATAAACATGTAGCGCATATCCTCTTAACCAATAGCTCATTTATGCCATCTTTTTACCACTTAATTTCCTTAAACATCAAGGTCACTTGATCCACTTCAATAAAGTACTCATTACTAAAATTTATTCTAATTCCGAATAAATCCCGAGGTTTCTCAAGACTATATTAAGCACACAAATTGAATCATTCACAAGCTAAGCACCAAAAACATGCAACATATCGATACTCAATTTTTTAGGATGTTAGAAAAAAATTGGCTTTTTCCGTGTGAAAACGAAGCAGGGTGCGACAGGGACACGGGCGTGTGACCAATCCGTGTGAGGGTGCCCAAGCGGGTGAAAATTTGCATGGCTTGCAATTGACACGGGCTGGACACATGCCCGTGTGCTAGCCCGTGTGGTTCATACAGGCATGTGCCCTGCCCGTGTGGTCTTGGCTTGGCCGTGTGGATCCTTAAGATGATCCGTTTTGTCCATTTTTGGCCCATTTTTCGCTCTTTTCAGTTTCCTATACTCTCCTAACTATAGAAATACGAATTTAAAGGATTAGAAGCATCGAATTCACCAAATTATATAAATAAACATCCAAAAACATGCATGCATGGGTTAAAATGTGTTACTTTTATGGTTTATCAGTAGCGTGCCTTGCCTCAGTCGATCCCGCACCTCTACCCAGTGCTCTATGTCCTCGGCCCATGCCATTACCACCCCTGGCCTGTCCTCGGCCCCTACTAGGCTACTAAGCTACTCTCGATGGCTGCGCAGTACTAGTACCGTAACTTACACCTGATCAGTTCTCAGAGAACAATCCGAATACGGTGCTTACTCGACCCACATCTCAAACATGCCCCAGTCGTCCTTCAACATTTGCCCGATGGTGTTTACCAAAGTTCCCACAAAGCGCCACCCTAGTAGATGTAATAGGAGGCCCAACTCTCACTGTCCCATTAGATCTGGCCTTTTTCTTAGCCTCACCATAGAATTCGAGGGCTTTGATTCCCTCTTATTCTTTCTTTTCTCGTGGTTTTAGAGCTTGATCGTGTCCGTGAAAGTCTTAATATTTATATAATGAATGATCTAGCCTAGAAACTAACTATCACCATAATTGAGGCAAACGCACCTATCAAACAGTAGTAGAGCTTAGTGGTAAGACTAGAATGTCAAACCCAAAGTAACCAAAAGTACTAGTACTGACTCTCTTTTTATTATCTAGCCTAAAATAAAAGTGATTAATATTTATTTAACTAATTACTAAGCTAAGGATGCCAAGACACAGAGAATGAATAGGGAAAATACTTTTGGGAATAATCAGTTGATCAATATAATACTCGAGGAGTTCACTTATTATTTAACTCTGAACCAAACGATTTATTCACTTGACTTGATCCGTAGGATTCCCTAATTTATATTAATACCTCTTTCGAGATTACTAACGTCTAACCCTAGGTTGATTAATTAAAATATCTTTCTAATTAAAACCCCTAGTGCTGCATTAACTCGATCTATGGATTCCCATATTAGGTTTGACCCTAATTCGGTAGATTTTCGTCATCCTATCTCTAGGAGTGCGATCAACTCTGCTTAATTATGCTAGATCTACTCTTAAACAGGGACTTTTGCTCCACTGCTTAAGCACATCAATACATGAATCAATATCCTAGAATATTAAAGCAAGAATTAGGAATACATAATCAAGAACAAATCAAATATTTATCATATAATTCAAAAAATAATAACAAGATTCATCTTAGGTTTCATCCCCCTCATGTATTTGATGGGTTTAGTTCATGCTTATAAAAGAATACATCTTAGAAGAAAAATAATAAAACATAAAGAAAACCCTAAAACTCCTTGAAGGAATTGAAGGAGAAATCCTTAGTCTTGAGTGTGATTCCGACTTCTGAGATCGATCAACTAGCTTTCTTTGAGTAATTTCCCTGTATTCAGCCCTCTCTAGCTACCTCAGGCTACCTCCTCTTTTGGGATACACTTAGGGTATTTATATAGGCCTTCGGAATGTCTTTCTTTGCCTCTAAGTATCCATTTCCGAGTGGATTTAAAATAAGTCACGGCAGGGACACACCTGTGGTTGACTCTCTTGGCCGTAGTCCATCCTGCTTGCTACACACGGTCGTGTGATATGGCCGTGTACATTGATTCAGTCCGTGTCTCGGTTGTTACTCGAAACACACGGCCATGTGAGTCTCTAAGGTAGGCCCATTTTGTCCCTTTTTTGGTCAGTTTCTCATTCTTTTTAACTCCCTAAGCTCTCCTGAGTATAAAACGTGAAAATAAAGGATTAGGAGCATCAAATTCTACAATTAAAGAGACAAATCATCCAAAAGTATGCTAAATGGGGGTTAAAATATGTCTATAATATGGTTTATCAAATATCCCCACACTTAAGCATTTTCTTGTCCTCAAGCAAAAATCTCAACTCACAATTAGAATTAACTTCTCTCGATTCATAATTCTACTCAACAATGTCTCAATATAATTCATAGGTAATTTATACATGGATAATTTTAACTCAAAGAGTCCTAAATATTCAAACAATCTAAGTCATAAATTTTTGTAGCACGAAAAATATAGGTGTTTCCCCTTATCCGAATAATTATCTTTGATTCAAAACTGACAAGAATTAACATCCTCACTAAAGATTCACTCAAATCACTCGAAGTGTTTAAGGTTCAAGAAAAGAACTCATAAGTCAAATATGAAAAGTTAATCCCATAGGCTTGCATGAAAATGAAATCTCCACCACTATAAAATGAGATGATACACAAATCAAAAGGTCTTTAAAGGGTTGTAATGGGGCTTGGGTTAAAAGTGTGGATATAGGCTGAATTAGAATGTTAGAATCGAGATTGAATTGACAAATTACCTAACTAGAAATAATGAACTGATTAATAAATAATTGCATCAAATAACACGAGCTTCTTCTAAAGATGTGAATTTAACTATTTAAGCTCATAGAACAAAGAACTAATGATGAATAAATTTTCTAACCTTTTTTTTTCTTTTCTTTTTTTTAAGAACAAACCAAATAAATAGAATTTAACAATTGAAATAAAGAATGTAGTTAAGGAACTGATCAAATCAATTCTCGATATAAGGGTGGTCAAGAGAAATGGTGATAACAAATACAAGATGGGTTTTAGGTTAATATTAATGGGTGAGTCAAGAAATGGTTTGTTAAGATCAAAAGGGTTTACTAGGGGTTAATTATGAAGGTAGGCTTTCAGTGGAGTAAGTGGGTTAAATCCTAAGTGCCTTTATCATTTCTGTATATCAAATCAAAGGTGTGGTCTCGAAATGTATAATCGAAGCAAGTTCTAGAATAACAAATCAATATTGACACACTCATAGTCAATCAAGTGAGCAGAAAAAGAATATGCTCTAAAAGGCTTAAAGTCTCACAAAAATTATGGTTTTTGATGTCAACCTTGTAAATTTCAAACTTCAAAGTAATATTTAGATTTAGGGAAACAACCTAGCCAATTTTTAATTCTGAAAATAGACTTATCATGCCTGATTCTCTAATATCTTAAAGTTTAAATTATCAATGCACAATTAACTATGACTTTATCCAAAACATATCAATGAAAATCATAAATCAACAGAAGTTTCATTCTAATTAGTAATATGAGAAAATTACTTAAGACAAGATATCATTCAGGGATTTGAGAATAATGCAAAAAGTTAGGAAATTTCAAAATTCACCCCCACACTTAAGATGTACATTGCACTCAATGTACAAAGATAGATATTCACAATATAGTAAGAAAATCATAACGTAGGGAGAGAAGTAAAAGTTCCTGATTTTTGGATGGAATCCTTTAGTTGGGAGTGTGGCAACTTGATTCGGAGGTAAAAGATGTTGGAAGAGGCATGGCATGTTTTCCTCAATATAGATGGTTATTCCAAAGTGCTATTTTAGGGTTTTCATCTGTGAGAAAAGCATTAGGTTCTTTAGAATAGAAGGATTACTCAAATTTTGCCGAAGGATACAAATTAGGTAAAAGTTAATATGGAGCCTAAAAATAATTGAAATAAAGATAAGTCAAAAACAAAAATAAAGATAAAGATAAAATTAAAATTAAAATAAGTCTTTTAGAAAAAATAAAAATAATATAAACATATGGGGAGAAAAGGACTTAGAAGTCCTCATCGCTAGAGGCTCACGAGGTGGGGGCGGTGATGAAATGTGAAGGTACTGACATATTTGGTAGAGAGTGGTGTCGATGTGATCGAAGCGTTGCAAGTAGTGCTGCTCAAATTGTGTTAGGCGCTCAGATATGTTTGAAAGAGAAGCTACCGCATGAACTAGGTGATGACTTGGTGGTGGCCCCTCATGTGGTGGGGGGACATCGTCAGGAATGTCCTCAGGATCCTCTCCTCGGTGGTATGGGCTAGATGGTATTGGGGAGGGTCGGTCCCATGGCGACGCTCGATCATTCGCATGTTTATCATCGTCGAGATGCCCTGTGGAGACATCTATCCTATCAAGGTGAGCGAGGCTGATTGTGCTGCGGTGTTAAGGAGACTAAAGTGTCTCGCCATGCGTGTCACATAGGGTCCCATAGAAATGACCCCCTTACAATGCCGCTCCGTATGATGCTGGATGGCGAGAGCAATGAAGTAGGCAAGGTCGAAGACATGCCTGTTCGCCATGCACCATAGGAATTAAGCGTCATGAGTGTTAACTACCCCAGTGCTCTCTTGCCTTCCTGTCAATGTATGAGCTAAGATGGCATGTAAGTACCGCAAAGATGGGGCGAGAGATGTCACCTTGGAGTGGCTAGCATCATAGGTGGCTGAGGCGAGGGCTATATTATTCCAACATCTCATTGGAGAGTTATGGATATGGCGATGAAGGTTCTCGAGATCACATTCCCTCATGAACTCGTCCGTGTAGAGTCCCAAAGTAACTCCAAATTTGGGGACACTCATTTCGCAAACCAAACCTCCTAGGCGGAACTAGATGGTGCCTGGGTCGTCGTGGTTCATCATTACCACCTGCAAATGAAAAGTAGAGCAAAGCTCTAATGTTAGTTCGAGATATGTGGGCTCGACAATACTGAAGAACCGCTTTCAAGGGTCCGTGGTCAGTAGGGCTCGAACATCATCAGCAAGTGATAACATGATTATTTTGCATGATTTCTTGTATTTAATTCGGTTTATTTCTGAATTAATCCCTGCTAAATTTTTATTTTTATGATTTAATTCTTGTCAGGGATGCAATTGATCGAAAGCATGCTGAAAAGGGCCAAATTGAAAGAAAATCATGGAAATGGGGCCAAATCAAAAGAAGGAGGAAGCCAAGGACTCATCAAGTAATTTGACTTTGTAAAAAGCCAAATATGGAAAATCTTATTTTTAGTTTATTTTATTTTTAATTATTTTTATTTTTAATTATTTTAGATTTTATATTAAATTAATTAAGTCTATTTTTAGTAAACCCCATGTGTATAAATAGGGGTTATTTGTATTTGGATAATCATCAATCAATTAGCTTTTCCTATTCCTATTTGAAATTCTATTTCTCTCTTTTCCTATTTCAATTTAGAATAGGATTTCTTTTGTTTTTTCCCTTCAAACCAACTTCCAACAATTTGCCCATTTCAATTCCTTTTGTTCCTTTCCCCAAAATTGGTTTAATTACCTTCCAAACCCCATTCCTTTCCAAATTCCATCATCCTTTACAAAAGCCCAAACACTTTCCACAACCTTCAAGCATGAGTAAAATCATGCCACACTAAACCCCTTTCAGCTTTAAGCCGGTATTAACCCCGTCAAAAAACCCGTGAGTTACGAACCCGAGCTATTCAATTCCCGATTTTTGATCTCTGGATTAAGAGTATGACTTCGTCAGCTCACAAAGTCAAGTCATGCTAAGTTAAAAAAGACGTTGTTTGAGTTAGTGAGGCTGGACATATAGTTGGGATTCCGAGAGGATCGATTGTCTAATCGATTTTCCATGAACATATTGGGGTGCCAAGTGGAGATTACTGTTTGGTTCCGTCAAGGGTAGTAGTAACTAGATTTAAATGTCCCAACGTTTGAGGACATTGGTTCGAGCTAGGCTCTTCTAGAACGCAAAGCTGCCGAAGTTCTAAATCACAAACTTTTTGTAGATTGTTTGATCGGTAAGGGTTAGTTATAGGACGTTCCATAACTAATTTACACAAGGAAGAGTTGGTGTCCAAGGCATCCTTGGTAGCTATAACTAGCTTATCGAAAAAGACGAGTTCATCTAATTTTGGGGATCGGGTCAAAGATGAAAAACCCGTGCTTGAGGCTGAGCTAAGTTTTATCGATTTCTTTTTGATTATTTCAATTTTATTTTCCTATTTAGTTTGTTACTTTTTACGTTTTTATTTTCTATGTTTGTTTTAGGTTTAATATTTTACTCCCCCCAAACGTCGCGGGCACGACTATTGCCCAGACATTAATCTGGTCAAGAGATAAACAATTTTCCAATAAAACTAGTCTCTGTGGGATCGATCCTACTCCTTATACTGCTTAAATTGCAACTAGGTGTAGGATTATATTGGTGGAATCGACAGCCATCATTTTGGCACCGTTGCCGGGGACTGGCAACACTTACAATTCTTTAATTCGTCTTCATGACCAGATCTTCATCGAGAGATCCCGAATATGACCCAGAGATTTAGAAATCAGTGCGAACGCGACAAAAAGAGACAGAAGCTCTCAAACGCGCAAGTAAAGTAGAAGTTGAAATAGGGTAAGGGATCTTAGAATCCGACATTGAAAAGTTAAGCGAAGCAATTCGTGCAGAGGCAATTTGACATGGGAAACAAATCGAAGTGGTTGGACCTGAGACCAAACCACTTCTTGAACCAAAAAAAGCAAAAGGCAACCTTGGTGAACCAGAAAAGATGGTGAACCGAACCATTAAATCAACTAGCCATTTGCTCTAACGAGCAAACACCGTTATGCATCAACTATCCAACTGGAGGAACCCCGTTCGAGCTGAAATCAGGCTTGATTCACCTTTTGCCCACCTTTCGAGGCTTGAAGAATGAAAATCCACACACCCACTTAAGAGAATTCCACATGGTCTGCTCAAGCATGAAACCGCAGGGAGTACCCGAAGATGAAATCAAACTTCGGGCTTTTCCTTTTTCTTTAGTTGATACAGCAAAAGAATGGTTATTTTACTTACCCCCGGTTCTATCACAACGTGGGATGACTTATCTCGTGTCTTTCTTGACAGGTTCTTCCCAGCATCACGAGTAGCTGAACTTTAGAGGGACATAGTGGGAATTAGCCAAATGGAGAATGAATCGCTCTACGACTATTGGGAGCGGTATAAAAAACTAGGTGCAAGTTGTCCTCAACACGGGTTGACCGAATAATCACTTCTTTAGTATTTCTACGAGGGATTGCTCCCTATGGAATTAAAGATGATCGATGCTGCTAGTGGAGGGGCGCTTGTCAATATGACTCCTCAAAGGGTGAGAGAACTGATATCCACCATGGCTACAAATTCTCAACAGTATCGACCTAATTTAGAACCCATAAGACTGGTTCATAGGGTAAACGTTTCATCTTTAGAAGATAAATTGATAAACTTACCAATGTTGTTCAATCATTGCTTACAGAGAAAAAGAATCTGACCCAACTATGCGGAATTTGCGCTACATCTGAACATCCGACGGATTCGTGCCTAATCCTTAATGAAAATTTAATGGCACATGTAGATGCTATCGGAGGTTTTTTGGGACCTCCTCAAAGATGTTATGATCCTTTCTCCCACACCTACAATCCTCGCTGAAAGGATCATCCCAACCTAAATTATAGAGGTAATCCCGATATAATCCATCGTACCAATCGAGACCTTTGCAACCACCACAACAACAACCCAAACCGAGCACATCTCTAGAAGCTATTGTGGAAAGACTAGCCGCCGATGCTGTAAAATATCAACAGAGGACAAATGCATCAATGCAAGAACTAACTAATCAAGTTAGTAAACTCTCGATGGCAGTTAATCATTTGGAGTCTCAAGGTAAATTGCCTTCCCAAATAGAGCCGAATCCTCGACAGAATGTAAGTGCAATAACTCTTCGTAGCGGTAAGGTTTCGAAACGATTATGCCGACCAAAAGTCATGGGCAAGATAAGGAAGGGGAAAAGAAAATTACGGATCCAACAGCTAGGCCGGAGTTAAAATTCAAAACCAGTTGTGATGCCACCTCCTTTTCCAGGAAGGCTTGCAAAAGATAAGAAAGAGAATGATGAAAAAGAAATCCTCGAGACATTCAGGAAGGTGGAGGTAAATATCCCTTTACTCGACGCTATAAAATAAATCCCTCGTTATGTGAAATTCCTCAAAGAATTGTGTTCTAGCAAGAGAAGGTTGATAGGTAACAAAAGAGTAAATGTAGGAGAAAATGTCTTCGCAGTACTGTAAAAGAAAGTTCCTCCCAAATACAAGGACCAAGGTATGTTTGCTATTTCTTGTGAGATAGGTAACGTAGGCATTAAGAAAGTCATGTGTGATTTAGGGGCTTTAATTAATGTTATGCCTTATTCTACTTATAAGTTGATTAACTCGGGTACTTTAAAAGAGATAGGAGTAATAATCTAGTTGGTGGACAGGTTAGTCGTCTATCTCAAAGGGCTGCTTGAAGACGTTCTTGTTAAAGTTAACGAATTAGTTTTCCCTGCAGATTTCTACGTTATCAATATGGAAAATGATAACTCAACTAATTCGTCTGACATTTTGCTTGGAAGGCCGTTCCTAAGTACTGCGTGAACGAAAATTGACGTTTGGAGTGGAACACTCACCATGGAATTTGATGGCGAAGTGGTTAGATTTAATGTTTATGAGGATATGGGACATCCCAATGATAAGTTACAAACTTTGCCTAGCAGGAATGCTGATCTTGATGTTAAGCAAGAGGAATTATCGATAATCCAAAAACTAGTACGTGAGTTGTCATGAAAGCCTCGAAGTTAGAGCTGAAATCATTTTTAGAACGTACAAGTATTCTGACAGAGAAAAATGCAAACTTGAATGAAGAAACTCAAAGACTCCTCAATCCACTAATGATAGAGGAACTCGGGAAGGGCTTCAAGGATAGTGGAAAAAGGTCGAAACCTTTCTGCAAGGATATCCAATTGCACAAGATGGAGAACTTAATTCTCAATATGCAAACGGATAACATTTAAGGTTGTCGAGCTAACGACGTTAAACAAAAGCGCTTTTTGGGAGGCAACCCAAAATTTTTTTTATTTATTTAATTTTAAGTTTTAGTAAGATTTAGGGTGTAAATAAATAAATTTTTATTTAATTCAGTTAATTTGACATTTTCAAGAAATTAATGGAGAGCATGAATTTTTCCGAGAGTCGGATAATAATGGTGGCGCGGGCACGACATGCTAATTTGGTGACAAATATTTACCTAAAAAAAACCCAACTACTTAACCTTCAGAAAACACCAAAACCCAAACCCAATACCCGTCCATTCAACCCATCCACACTTACCCAAAAACACCCTCAAAATAAACCCTCTCCCCCACAACCAACCCACGCTGTCGTCACCATCTCCATCATCGTCGCAGCACTCATCGTCGTCGTCGCTGCACTACCATCACCGACGCCACTACACTACCGTCATTGTCTTCCTTCTCTTTGCTATAATGTTAAGGTGTGGCAATGGGTATATGCATGTCTAGGATTGGATCTAGGGAGAGCTTGGTACTTAAGCGGTCTTAATGACTCACCTCCTCTTCTCTGGAATCCTACCTGGTTCATAGTATCTATTCACTTTAATCAAGTCTCCACAATCCTTGATATCCTACAAAGCCGTTACCCCCAACATCGACAAAATCATTAAAGACACACATAGGGAGTATTAAGAACTTTTCATTCGGTTTATTTGAGCTGTTGATTTATTCTTTATTTATCTATGATATGACACATGCATGCTTGAGGACAAGTTTAGAATAAGTAGGGGATGAATATATATGAATATAATAAGTATGCATGGATGGTTGATTAGTTCTTGCTGTATGTTTCTCTTGTGCATATGTTCAATCTTGCATTGAATTCATTCAATAGTTTATTTTGACGATGAGCCTTTAATCTCATACTTGTCAACTTGGACAATTGGGTAAAATTTTTTGAATTTAAATGCTCAAGTATATAGATTAATCGACACTTGTGTATTAAGGTTGATGTATGTAACTAGATTTTCATGAATTGATTGTTTGAAAAATATTTGCTTATGCACGAAAAAAAAGAAAAAAAAGGAGAAAAAAGAAAAAAGAAAATTTAATAAATAAATAAAGGCTCAAGTTATGAGTGAAAGTCTCGAAAATGTGACCGGATTGAGTAACCGGGGTGAGGTGCTTGGGTTGTCATCTCATCTCGCGTAAAAAGGTTCGAGTGACGAGTCGATAACTTAATAACATTCGCTAATAGAGCCCAATAATAAAGACTGCTTGAATTGAGTAACCGGGATAGGGTGCTTGGGTTGTCATCCTAGTTCGCGTAAAAAGGTTTGACCATGTCTAGTTTATTTTTCTAAAAGTATATTAATAATGCCTTGCAATTTATTGGATTCAAACTCTATTTCATGAAATTATCTAGTTAGCATATGTCAAATTTTATGACACTTGTCTTGTTGATTAAACTATATGTTCTAACATTTATTTAAATATTTTTGCCTATGTTGTTTACATTGAGTAAGGATGAAGAAAAGAGGCTCGGTTCTTAATAATTGTGGAATTAACTCTAATGTTTGAACGAACAACATGCTTAAGGGCAAGCATGAGCTAAGTGGGGGGATTTGATAACATGATTATTTTGCATGATTTCTTGTATTTAATTCAGTTTATTTCTAAATTAATCCCTGCTAAATTTGTATTTTTATGATTTAATTCTTGTGAGGGATGCAATTTATCAAAAGCATGCTGAAAAGGGCCAAATTTAAAGAAAATCATGGAAATGGGGCCAAATCAAAAAGATAGAGGAAGCTAAGGACTCATCAAGCAATTTGACTTTGTAAAAAGCCAAATATGGAAAATCCTATTTTTAGTTTATTTTATTTTTAATTATTTTTATTTTTAATTATTTAAGATTTTATATTAAATTAATTAAGTCTATTTTTAGTAAACCCCATGTGTATAAATAGGGGTTACTTGTCTTTGGATAATCATCAATCAATTAACTTTTCCTATCCCTATTTGAAATTCTATTTCTCTCTTTTCCTATTTCAATTTAGAATAGGATTTTTTTCCCCTTCAAGCCAACGCCCAACAATCTGCCCATTTCAATTCCTTTTGTTTCTTTCCCCAAAATTGGTTTAATTACCTTCCAAACCCCTTTCCTTTCCAAATTCCATCATCCTTTACAAAAGCCCAAACACTTTCCACAACCTTCAAGCATGAGTAAAATCATGCCACACTAAACCCCTTTCACCTTTAAGCCGGTATTAACCCCATCAAATAAACCTGTGAGTTACGAACCCGAGCTATTCAAATCCCAATTTTTGATACTTATTATTTCTCCGGATTAAGAGTATGACTTCTTCAACTCACAAAGTCAAGTCGTGCTAAGTTAAAAAAGACGTCGTTTGAGTTAGTGCGGCTGGACGTACAGTTGGGATTCCGAAAGGATATTGTCTAATCAGTTTTTTATGAACACATTGGCGTGCCAAGTGGAGATTGCTGTTTGGTTCCGTCAAGGGAAGTAGTAATCGGATTTAAATGTCCCAACGTTTGAGGGCATTGGTTCGAGCTAGGCTCTTCTAGAACGCAAAGCTGTCGAAGTTCTAAATCACGAATATTTCGTAGATTGTTCGATCGGTAAGGGTTAGTTATAGGACGTTCCATAACTAATTTACACAAGGAAGAGTTGGTGTCTGAGGCATCCTTGGTAGCTATAACTAGCTTATTGAAAAGACGAGTTCATCTAATTTTGAGGATCGGGTCAAAGATGGAAAAACTCGCGCTTGAGATTGAGCTAAGTTTTATCGATTTCTTTTCTGATTATTTCAATTTTATTTTCCTATTTAGTCTGTTACTTTTTATGTTTTTATTTTCTGTGTTTGTTTCAGGTTTAATATTTTACTCCTCCTAAACGTCGCGGGCACGACTATTGCCCAAACATTAATCTGGTCAAGAGATAAACAATTTTCCAGTAAAACCAGTCTATGTGGGATCAACCCTACTCCTTACACTGCTTAAATTTGCAACTAGGTGTAGGATTATATTGGTGGAATCGAAAGCCATCAGCAAGTTATACTTGTTCCAGGGCAGCCCAGTCGATACATCTACCTTGACTGAGAGGTCGTGCTCGTAGGATTTGAAACAGTTCCCTTTGAGATCCGGAGGAAACCGTAAGAATGGGTGTCTCACTTGATCGAGGTGCTTGGTGATTGTGTGTCAGAGTATTAAAAATTTATAAAAAGAATGATCGAACCTAAAACTTAACTAAGACAACAATAGAGGCAAGCACACCTATCGAATAATAGTATAGTTAAGGCAAGACCGGAATATCGAACCCAAAGGAACCAAAAGTACTAATACTAACTTTCTTTTTATTATTTAACCTATGGATTAAGGGAATTGTTATCTAATCTAAAATTAGCTAACAACTAAGCTAAATATGCTAAAGACACAGAGAATTGAATTGGGGAAAATACTTTTGGGAAAAACCAATTGATTAAGACAATACCCGAGGAAGAATCCGCCTAGACTTCACTTGTGATCTAACTCTGAACCATATGATTTATTCACTTGACTTGATCTGTAGGATTCCCTAATTTATATTAATACCTCTTTCGAGGCTACTGACGTCTAACCCTAGGTTGATTAATTGAAATTTCCTTCTAATTAAAACCCCTAGAATTGCATTAACTCGATCTATGGACTCCCATATTAGGTTTGACCCTAATCGATAGATTTTCGTCATCCTATTTCTAGGGTTGCGATCAACCTCACTTAACTATGGTAGATCTACTCTTAGACATGGACTTTTGCTATATTACCTAAGCACATCAGTACTTGAATCAATATCCTGAAATACCAAAACAAGAATTAAGAACACATAATTAAGAATAAATCAAGTATTTATCATACAGCTCAGAAAATAATAACAAGATCCATCTTAGGTTTCATTCCCCTCAAGTATTTGAGGGGTTTAGTTCATAAATATACAAGAATACATCTCAGAAGAAAATATAAAACAAAACATAAAGAAAACCCGAAAACCCCCTGAAGGAATTGAAGGAGAAGTCCTCAGTCTTGAGTATGATTTCGGCTTCTTGAGATAAATCAACTGGATTTCTTCGAGTGAATCCCACAATTCTGGCCCTCTGGCTTCGCTCTTTGGCCTAGCTAAACCCCCTAAAGGTTGGCCTCTAGGGTGTTTATATAGGCTTTTGGAATGCCTTTCTTTGCCTCTAAGTACCCTAATCCGAAGGAAACTCTTCTTTGATGTGGCAAGGACACGCCCGTGTGATTCGAGGCGGCCGTGGTCGAGTCTGCTAAGGAGGCACGGCCGTGTGTTTCAGGGCCCAGCAGTGTGCAATTCTACTTTGGCCCATTTGGTCCGTTTTAAGCCCGTTTCTCGTTCTTTTCATCCTCTGGTGCTCTCCTAAGTATAAAACATCAAAATAAAGGATTAGGAGCACTTATTTCCATAATTAAAGGGATAAATCATCCAAAAGTATGCTAAATGTGGGATTAAAATATGTTCATATTATGGTTTATCAAATACCCCCACACTTAAGCTTTTGCTTGTCCTCAAGCAAAATTCTCAACTCACAATTAAAATGAACTTCTTCAATTCATAATATTCATCAACAATGCCTCATCATAATTCATAGATAATTTATACATGTATGATTTAACTCAAATAATCCTAAAGATTCAAACAATCAAAGTCATAGTTTTTGTAGCATGAAAATATAGGTGTTTCCCCTTATCTAAATAATTACCTTTGATTCAAAACTGACAAGGATTGACATCCTCACTAAAGATTCACTCAAATCACTCAAAGTGTTTAAGGTTCAAAATAAAGCACTCATCAGTCAAACATGAAAAGTTATTGCCATAGGCTTGCATGAAAATCAAATCTCCACCACTATAATATGAGGTGATACACAAATCAAAAGGTCTTTAAAGGGTTGTAATGGGGCTTGGGTTAAAGGTGTGGATATAGGCTGAATTAAAGGGTTAAAATCGAGATTGAATTGACAAATTACCTAACTAGAAAAATGAACAAATCCTAAATAATTACATCAACTGAAAATTAATAATATGAGTTTTTCTTCAAGATAGGGAATTTATATGTATAAGCTAACTGAATTATAGAACTAATGAATATACTTCAATTTTTTTAAGAACAAATCAAGTAAATACATAATATAAGAAAGAAAAAAAACTTCAACAACTGAAATAAAATAATTAGGCAATTGATCAAATCAATTCTCGATAGAAGGGTAGTCAAGAGAAATGGTGATAACAAATATAAGATGGGTTTTGGGTTAATATTAGTGGGTGAGTCAATAAAAATGGTTTTTAGGATCAAAGGGGTTCACTAGGGGTTAATTGTGAGGGTAGGCTTTTAGTGGAGTAAGTGGGTTAAAACCTAGGTGCCTTTATCATCTTTGTATATCAAATTAAGGGTGTGGTCTCGATATGTATAATCAAAGCTAGTTCTAGAATAACAGATCAATGTTGACACACTCATAATCAATAAAGTGAGCAAGAAAAATGTATGCTCTAAAAGGCTCAAAATTTCACAAAAATTATGGGTTTTTGATATCAACCTTATAAATTTCAAACGTCAAAGTAATAATTCAAATTTAGGTCAACAACCTAGCAAACTTTTAATTTTGAAAATAGACTTATCATGTTTGATTCTCTAGTATCTTAATGTTATCAATGCACAATTAACTATGACTTAATCTAAAACATATCAATAAAAATAATAAATCATCAGGAGTTTCATTCTAATTAGTAATATGAGAAAATTACTTAAGAACAAGGCATAATTCAGGGATTTTCAAATAATACTATAGTTGACCCCCTCACACTTAAGATGTACATTTCCATCAATGTACAAAGATAGATAAAATGACAATACAGTGAGAAAACAAAAAGATAGGGAGAGAAGTGAAACTTCCTAAATTTTGGATGGAGTTAATGAAAAGAAATCGATAGGGTTGGTAGAGGTGAATGTGGGGGAGCGCCTCGAACCGTTTGAATTTGGATCCTTGAAGTAGCCGGTCTAATTTTATTGTATCCTAAGCTAAATCTAAATGGTATGAAGAATAAGAAGAAAATAAATATAAATATAAAAGAAGAATAAAAGTAAATAATGAAAAATGGATATGTGTTCAAAGAGAAAGGGGAAAAGGGAAGAAGACTTTAGGAAAGAAAGTGAACAGAAGAAGGGATAGAAATTGGGTTATTGTGGGTGACCATGCCCTTGTACCTATCTGTGGTTGCCACACGGCCACGGCCGTGTGCAAGGCCGTGTAGTAGGGAAACCTGCGCCTAAAAGTCTGGTTAGTTCTTAGTCAGATGCTAAAATTCAAAAATATGGACGTTAGTGGGGTTAGTGCTCGGGTTGCCTCCGAGAAGCACTCATTTAAAGTCTTGAGCTAGACTTACCTATTATTCGTATGGCCATGATGGTCCATGGAGTTGAAACTCCTTTTTTCTTACTATCAATTCTATCAACATATGGTTTGAGTCGGTTAATATTTACCTCAAAAGTGCTGAAATTAGAATGTGTTACCTCGACCGTTCCAAATGGAAAGACATTACGTACCATAAAAGGAGTCATATCGTTTATATTAAGCTCTGAAGCAACTATTTGAGGGTTAGTTGCATTTGACAGTACATGAAATGTGAGCTCACGTGGTAGTTTATTTCGTAGAATTGCTGGGCACACTGTGTTTAGCTCCACATGCAACGTATCGTCTAACTTCCGTTTGTTTGTCAAAGGCTCTTTTAAACATTTCCTTGAATCTAGCATCTGCAAAAGAGCTTCAAGAAATGGCAAGTTAATATGTAATTTCTTTGGAAGTTTAAGAAATTTATAGAATTATTCCTCTGTGTCGTCTTTCTTTATCGCATTGGGGGACGACACACGTGGTTGGTACTCTGTAATTATCGGGTTTGGTTTATCATGGCTTTCCTCAACCTTACCTTCCTCTACCACATTCTTTTGCATCAATGTTGCTACATCTAACCCTTCACTATTGTGAGCAGTTAATTCTTGAGGTTGCTCTCTTGGGTTAGTTTCGGTGTTGCTAGGCAAGATACCTTGCGATCTTTCTGAGATCAGCTTAGCAAGCTGACCTAACTGGTTCTTGATCCCTTGAATCAATGCTTCTTGATTTTTTAGTGCTATTTCGGTGTTTTGGAAACGAGTTTCTGACACCGTTATAAATTTTGTTAACATCTCCTCAAGTTTTAGCTTTTTTTCTGCTAGTGAGGTGGTTGTTGAAAACCTGAAGGAAGTTGCAGTCTTTGATTACCTTGACCTTCCCACGAGAAATTAGGATGGTGTTGATCACTGCAAAACAATCTAGTTTTAATATTTATAAAAGAGTGATCGAACCTGTAGACTGACTGCGACAACGATAGAGGCAAGCACACCTATCGAATAGTAGTATAGCTCAAGCGAGAATATCTTTATCGAACCTAAGGGACCTAAAAGTACTAGTACTCACTTTCTTTCTATTATTTAGCCTAAAATATGGAGTGTTTGGTTTATTAAATCTAAAACAAATGAAATACTTAAACTTAAATGCAAAGACAAAAGAACAAAACTTTGGGAAAAGACTTTGAAGAAAACTCAATTGATAAAGGCGATACCTGGGAAGAATCCACCTATGAATTCACTTATTATCTAACTTTCAATTCATATGATTTTTTTACTTAGCTTGATCCGTGAGACTCCCAACCTATATTAAACCTTCTCTCGAAGCGAATAACGTCTAACCTTAGGTTAATTAGTGGAACTCTCGTTCTCTTATAATAACCCCTAAGGAAGCGATAAATCGATCAATGGACCCCCATATTAGGTTTCACCTAATTCGGTAAAATCTCGTAACCCTATCTCTAGGCGCCGATCAACTCGCTTAATTATGCTAGATCTTCTCTTAGGTAGGGTCTATTCCTCCTCCACCTAAGCACATCGATTAAATTGAGCAACATAATTAAGAACAAACTAAGTATTTATCATATAAACCGAAAGAATTAAATAACAAAATCCATCATAGGTTTCATCCCTTGGTATCTGAGAGGTTTAGTTCATAATAAAATAGGAAAACATCTCGAGAGAAAAGATAAAACAAAACATAAGAAATCCTTAAAGCCCCTGAAGGAATTGAAGAGAGATCCTTCGTCTTGAGTAGAATTAGGCTCTTGAGATGGATCAACGGCTATCTTGAGTAATTCCTAAACGAGTAAAGCTCGCGAAAACTCGCTAAAACCTAACGCCCCTAATTGCTGCCTTGGATTTGTTTTTTATATACGTTTGGGATGCTTTACTTGGCTCCTAAGTACTCGTAATTCAAGTGAAATTCATCCTAAGTGTTTAAGTGGACTTAGGATTACGTTTCTTGGGCTCCAAGCATCCAATTTCGAGTGAAATTGCTCTTTTTCGTAGCAGGGGCACGACCTTGACATGCCCGTGTAAATCGTGGTCTAGCCAGTGTCTCTATCCTGTCGATTTAGGCACGGCTATGACATGCTCGTGCAATATCTGGGTCTAGCCTGTGACTCGATTCTGCCATTTTGGGAACGGTGTGTAGATCACTAGGCACGCCCATGTGTGGACTTTATCAATGGGAAAACGACCGTGTGAATTAGGGTAAGGCCGTGGTCTAGATGACTATCGAGGCACGGCCGTGTGGCATGAAGTCAGGCCGTGCTGACTTCTTGGGTCGACCCACTTTGGTTCGTTTTAAGCCCGTTTTGCATTCTTTTTATCCTTGGGTGCTTTTCTGAGTATAAGACACAAAAAGAAAGGATTAAGAGCACCTTTTTACTTAAATTAAGGATAAATTCATCCAAAAGCATACAAATGTGGGATTAAAATATGTTACTTTTACGGTTTATCAAATACCCCCACACTTTAGCTTTTGCTTGTCCTCAAGCAAAATTCTCAACTTACAATTAAAACGAACTTTCCATAATTCATAATTCCTATCGATATTGTCTCATCATAATTCATAGATAATTTATACATGGATAATTCAACTCAAAGAGTCCTAAAGATTCAATTACGATAAGTCATACCTTTGCAGTACGAAAACATAGGTGTTTCCCCTTATCTAAGTAATTACCTTTAATTAAAAGCCGAAAAGGATTGACGTCCTCACAATAGATTCACTCAAGTCACTCAAAAGTGTTCAAGGTTCAAGAATAAACACTCTAAGTAGAACCTGAAAAGTTAATCCTATAGACTTGCTTGGAAATCAAATCTCCACCACTATGTCTGAGTTGATACATAGATCAAAAGGTCTTTAATCAAGGTTGTAACGGGGTTAGGGTTAAAGGTGTGGATATAGGCTGAATTAGAGGTTTAGAATCGATATTGACTTGACAAATTGTCTAACTAGAAACACTGAACTATTATGAATATTTACTTCGAATGAAAACAAATAATATCTCTTTTGATAATTACTCCATAATAAGGAGTATTTTGATACTACTTTAATACGAGCTTTTTCTTTACCAATTGGAGTTTTAAATGCTCTAAGCTTCTTCTTTTTTTTTCTTTTTTTCTTTTTTTAAAAGAACAAACTAAGTAAAATAAAAGGAACTTTGATAATTGAAATACCCTAGTTTGGCAATTGATCAAGTTAATTCTCGATAGAAGGATAGTCAAAGGAATATTGATAACAAATACAAAGGGATTTTGGTTTAATATTAGTGGGTGAGTCAATAAAAAGGTTATTAGCATTCAACTGGGTCCACTAGGGGTTAATTTGTATAGGTAGGCTTTTTTAGTGGTTTGAACGGGTTGAAACCTAGGTGCCTTTATCATCTCAGTATATCAAATCATTAATGTGGTCTCGACATGTATAAACGAGGCAAGTTCTAGAATAACAGTTTAAAGTTGACACACTCATAATCAATAAAGTGAGCAAGAAAAAGAATATATGCTCTATAAGGCTTAAAATCTCACCAAAAATTATGGGTGTTTTTGACATCAATCCCTATATATTTCAAATTTTAAAGTAATACTCAGATTTAGTTCGACAACCTATCAATTTTTATTTTTGAAAAATAGACTTATCATGCTTGATTCTCTAGTATTCTTCAAACTTAATCATCAATGCACAATTAACTATGACTTACTCTAAAACATCTCAATAAGAATCATAAGTCATTAGAAATTTCATCCTAATTAATAATATGAGAATAATTTTTAAGATCAAGACTAATTTTAGGGTTTTGAGAATTATGCAAAAAGTTAGGCACTATTACCCCATACTTAAGATGTACATTGCCATCAATGTACAAAGATAGATAATGAAATTTATGTGCCAAATCAAAAAGATAAGTGGGGAAAGTAATACTCCCTAAAATCTGAATGATCTTGGCGTCTCTGGTAGCGGTGATGGCGTTTTCTATGGGCCTGGTGGAGTGGCTACCAGGAAGTAAATTGCTAGATGAAGAAATTGGGTAGCCTGTGAAGATATAGCCAAGAGATCTAGGGAAATAATAATACTATACTAATAATATAATTAAAGATTAAGGAAATAAAATGAAGAAGACTAAGAAGAAAACTGAAATTGAAAGAAAAGACTAATGGACTAAGGAGTCCTTATTGTTGGATGGTTTGCGAAATGGGTGTGTCCTCTAAGGCTGTGGTGTGTGATTCTTTAGTAGCCTTTAGAACCTAAAACCAAGAAACTAATATGAAATAAATTAATTTAAGTAAGAAATAAGTAAAGATAAGGAAAATAAAAGAGACGAGAAAAGAAAAATAGAACCGAAAAGGTTTCCGAGACCCTTGGTGTGTCAATTAAGTGAAGCTGCCGACATGAACTCATATTGAGGTCTCCTCTAAGGAGATGATGCTTACATTTCTTTGGCATGATCTTTGTGTTGCTCAAGTGTCTTGGATCTTTTCTATAAATAGGAAGAAAAATTTGAAAGAAAAGAGAAAGAAGAAATAAAAAAAGAGATGGGACAAAGAAGATGGGTTGTGGGGATTTAAATAGGATTTCAAATCTGGTATGTTCCCCCGCCCGTGTACCGAGGGTGTGTCCCTTCACACGGCTGCTTAGCACGACCGTGGCTAATGGCGTGTTGCTTTTTACATGCCCGTTTCTTAGTCAGCCACGCCTGTTTCAAGAAAGTTAGTAGCTTCACACGGTTCATAGGCATGCCCGTGCTATTCTTATCGATGCCCGTGCTTTAGGGTTGTTGGGCTCGTGACGTCACGGAGTGGTTGGACTAGCTTGCACGGTCCTACTCCTGTCAGTGTGGTGGTTTTGGTGGTCCACACGGCCACGGACACGGCTATGTGTAAGGCCGTGTGGTCTAGAAATCTACACTTTTGTGTTAGTTTCCAACTAAATACTTAGGAAAGAAAGATGGAAAGAAAAGAAACTAAAATCAAATCTGAAAATAAATAGTGTTAATTTTCGGGTTGCCTCCCTAGAAGCGCTCGTTTATAGTCTTAAGCTAGATTGTCCTCATGTTTGAAAATTTTCAGGGAGGTTTAAAGGTTTGAATATCTTCCCTCATACTTGCAATTTTTTTTCATGACAAGATTGGAATCGAGAAGCATTTACCTTGAATTTGTTGAATTTCGGGTTACTTACCTCGACTGTGTTGTGGGGAAAGATTTTGTGTACCTTGGGGAGGATTTCTTCCTTTGCCCTCGAGTCTGTTGAAGTGATGTGAAGACCAGTTTTGTCTAACAGCACCTGGTCTACTATTTTAAAGTGATTGGATGTTCCTATGAGCTCTTCTGGTGATTCTTTAGGTTTTATTTCATGTGGATCCGTCTTTGCTTGTGTCTTCTGCTCTTCTAATTTATCGACCTTAAGTATACGTGATTCTTCTGTGTCGACTAAGATGCTATAGTTTGACTTAGAATTGATGTCGTGTGGTGTTTCCTGCAATGAAGGTTGAATAATTTCACTATCGACTAGAGTAATTTCCGTACCTTCATCATTCATGGCTCTGGCTGAGTTGAGAGCTTGAAGATTTATTAATTCATCTCCCACGCGAAGTATGAGTTCTCCTGTGGCAACATCAATTTTAGTCTTAGCAGTTGCAAGAAAAGGCCTTCCTAAAATCAAGGGGATTGAATTATCTTCATCCATGTCTAAAACAACAAAGTCTACTAGGAAAACAAATTTATCGATTTTGACTAAAACATCTTCAATAATGCCCCTAGGGATTCTAACAGTTTTATCAGCTAGTTAAATACTCATCCTAGTTTGTTTGGGCTTCCCTAGACCTAGTTGTTTAAACAGTGCATAAGGCATAACATTTATACTTGCCCCTAAATCAGCTAACGCATTATCAATAGACAAACTACCAATTAAGCATGGAATCGTAAAACTCCCTGGATCTTTTAGTTTTTGGGGTAGCCTATTCTATAGCATTGTTGAGCATGTTGCGTTTAATTCTACATGGTGCTCTTCATCTATTTTACGTTTGTTCGTCAAGAGCTTGCTTAAGAATTTCCTTGCATCGGGCATCTGAAAAAGAGCTTCAAGAAGAGGTAAGTTAATATGTAATTTTTTTAAGAGTTTTAGAAACTTACCGAATTGTTCCTCTGAATCTTATTTTTTCAATGCTTCGGGATAAGGTATGCTAGGTTGGTATTCTTTGATTACTGGTTTTACCTCGGTCTTATCCTTCTTTTCTTGCACTGATATGGGTCTATCTACTTCTGCACCCTCTTGAGTTGTAACGGCTTGGATTTGTTCTTTTGGGTTTATTTCTATGTTGCTTGGTAGACGTCCCTATTGGCATTCAAAAATTAGCTTTATGAGGTGTCCCACTGACCTAGTAAGTTCTCCAACTTGATTCTCAAGTCCTTTCATCGACTTCTATTATTCATCAAGGTTTGTATCAGTCTTTTGAAGGCGAGATTCTGTGGCTGCCATGAATTTTGTTAGCATCTCTTCAAGGCTTGATTTTTTTTCCTATGGGTAGGGCTGATTTTGATAATTTGGAGGAGGTTGCTGCCTTTGAATTCCTTGATTTCCTTGTCCTCCCCACAAAAAATTTGGGTGGTTCCTCCAACTTAGGTTATAAGTATTACTATAAGGATTATTATTGGATCTGAAATTGTTACTTATATAGTTTGTCTGCTCGTTTTCTGCCCCTGGTTGGTAGGGTGGGTACTCAGCATTCGCCACATTCCCGATTGCTTCGCATTGCATTACTGGATGTACCTGCGAAGAACATAAATTATCAAGCTTTTTATTCATTAACTCTACCTGTGTTGATAGCATTGTCACTGCGTCTATGTTGAAAAATTCGGCTGATTTTATAGACTTTGCCCTTGTGATTTTCCATTGATAAGTGTTCAATGACATCTCTTTAATAAAATCGTAGGCCGCTTCAGGAGTTTTGTTGTTTAGAGTTCCACCGGCTGATGAATCAATCATTTGCCTTGTTGAAGAATTCACACCATTGTAAAAAGTTTGGGCTTGAAGCCACAAAGGTAATCCGTGGTGTAGGCATCTTCTTAGGAGATCCTTGTATCTTTCCCATATATCATATAATGTTTCTGCGTCATTCTGCACAAAAGAAGATATGTCATTCCTAAATTTGGCCGTTTTGGCTGGTGGAAAATATTTTAAAAGAAATTTTTCAGTCATTTGGTCCCATGTGGTGATTGACCCTCGTGGTAACGAGTTCAACCACTGCTTTGCTTTATTTCTTAATGAAAAAAGAAATAATCGAAGACGTATGGCATCATCAGAAATGCCATTTATTTTGAAAGTATCACAGAACTCTAAGAAATTAGCTATATGATTATTTGGATCTTCGTCCTACAATCCATCAAATTGAACAAACTGTTGAATCATTTGTATTGTGTTAGGTTTTAATTTAAAATTATTAGCAGCCATAGTAGGCCTAACAATACTAGATTCTGCTCCTGTCAAATTAGGTTTAGCATAATCATACATAGTATGCGGGCATTACGATCTTGCATATCAGGTGGATTATTTTCGCCATCCTTGATGAGGATTGGATATGTTTTGTTGTTCTTCTCTTTGGTAGTCTAGAGCTCGTCTAGTTTCTCTACAATTTCTGCGAGTGGTAGCTTCAATATCACTGTCGTATTCTAATGGTCCTCTAGGGTTTCTTCGAGTCATAAACTAAAGGTACCTTCCAAGTTTAATAAAGAAAAGGATTAGTAAAATTAGAAATTTAATAAAATAAAAATAAAAATTAGAGATAATGGCTAAAGTAATAAAAATAGAGCTTTAGTAATATTTTAGAAGTTCAAACAGCGGCGCCACAAAATTGATCATTGCAAAATAATCTAGTTTTAATATTTATAAAAGAGTGATCAAACTCAAATCGATTGCGGCAACGATAGAGGCAAGCGCACCTATCGAACAGTAGTATAGCTTAGGCGAGAATATCTTTATCGAACCCAAGGAACCTAAAAGTACTAGTACTCACTTTCTTTCTATTATTTAGCCTAAAATATGGAGTGTTTGGTTTATTAAATCTAAAACAAATGAAATACTTAAACTTAAATGCAAAGAGAAAAGAAAAAAACTTTGGGAAAACACTTTGAAGAAAACTCAATTGATAAAGACGATACCCTCGGGAAGAATCCACCTATGACTTCACTTATTATCTAACTTTCAATTCATATGATTTCTTTTACTTAGCTTAATTCGTGAGACTCCCTAACCCATATTAAGCCTTCTCTCGAAGCGAATAACGTCTAACCTTAGGTTAATTAGTGGAACTCTCATTCTCTTATAATAACCCCCTAAGGAAGCAGTAAATCGATCAATGGACCCCCATATTAGGTTTGACCCTAATCCGGCAAAATCTCGTAACCCTATCTCTAGGCGCCCGATCAACTCCTCTTAATTATACTAGATCTTCTCTTAGGCAGGGTCTATTCCTCCTCTACCTAAGCATATCAGATTAAATTGAGTAACATAATTAAGAACAAACTAGGTATTTATTATATAAACCAAAAGAATTAAATAACAAAATCCATCATAGGTTTTATCCCCTTCAGGTATCTGAGGGGTTTAGTTCATAATAAAATAGGAAAACATCTCGAGAGAAAAGATAAAACAAAACATAAGAAATCCCTAAAACCCACTGAAGGAATTGAAGGAGAGATCCTTCGTCTTGAGTAGAATTCCAGCTCTTCGAGATGGATCAACTGGTTATCTTCGAGTAATTCCCTAAATGAGTAAAGCTCTGCAGAAAACTCTGTTAAAACATGATGCCCCCTAATTGCTGCCTTGGATTTGTTTTTTATATACATTTGGGATGCTTTACTTGGCTCCTAAGTACTCGTAATTCAAGTGAAATTCGTCCTAAGTGTTTGAGTGGACCTAGGATTGTGTTTCTTGGGCTCCAAGCATCCAATTAAAGTGAAATTGCTCTTTTTCGAGGTTGGGGCACGGCCTTGACACGCCGTGTAAATCATGGTCCAGCCCGTGTCTCTATCCTATCGATTTAGGCACGGCTATGACATGCCGTGCAATATCTCGAGTCTAGCTGTGTCTCGATTACGCCATTTTGGGAGCAGTAGTGTAGATCACTAGGCATGCCGGTGTGTGGACTTTATCGATGGGAAAACAGCGTGTGAATCGGGTAAGGTCGTGGTCTAGATGACTATCGAGGCACGACCATGTGGCATGAAGTTCGAGCCATGTCGACTTCTTGGGTCGACCCACTTTGGTTCGTTTTAAGCCGCTTTGTGTTCTTTTTATCCTTGGGTGCTTTCCTGAGTAAAAGACACGAAAAGAAAGGATTAAGAGCACCTTTTTACATAAATTAAGGATAAATTCATCCAAAAGCATACTAAATGTGGGATTAAAATTTGTTACTTTTACGATTTATCAGGTGCCTCCAATATGCATTATAAGTGTTACTATAAAGACTATTTTGAGTTCTAGAATAGTTACCCATATAGTTGACTTGTTCGTTCTCTGTGTTAGGGTTGTAGGATAGATATTTTTTGTTGTTCGCCCCTCTTCCATCTCAGATTATCATCAGTACATTGGATGTACTGCGTAGAACCATACCAACCATCAAATTTTTTATTTAAAAGCTCTACCTAGTTAGATAACATGGTGACCGCGTTAAAGTTGAAAATATCGGCTGCTTTAGTAGGCTTTGTCCTCATAACTTGCCACTGATAATTATTTAGTGACATCTCTTTGATTTTTGCGAGCGGTATGCTCTATTTCACTATCAAAAATCAAGGGTCTTGTCGGGTTCCTTCTAGTCATAAACAGAGGTACTTGCTAAGAACAAATAAAAGAAGGAAAATTAGCAAAGTTAATAGCAAAATAAAAATAAATTGCAAAAATAAAAATGGCTAAATTAATAAAAATTGAGCGTTCTTAATATTTCAGTTCCCCATCAACGACGCCAAAAACTTGATCGTGTGTCGAGTCTTAAAAATTTATAAAAAGAATGATCGAACCTGGAAACGTAACTAAGACAACGATGGAGGCAAGCACACCTATCGAATAATAGTATAGTTAAGGCAAGACCGGAATATCAAACCCAAATGAACCAAAAGTACTAATACTAACTTTCTTTTTATTATTTAACCTAAGAATTAAGGGAATTGTTATCTAATCTAAAATTAACTAACCACTAAGCTAAAGATGCTAAAGACATAGAGAAGGGAATTGGGGAAAATACTTTTTGGAAAAACCAATTGATTAAGACAATACCGAGGAGGAATCCACCTAGACTTCACTTGTTATCTAACTCTGAACCAGACGATTTATTCACTTGACTTGATCCGTAGGATTCCCTAATTTATATTAATACCTTTTTCGAGGCTACTAACATCTAACCCTAGGTTGATTAATTGAAATTTCTTTCAAATTAAAACCCTTAGAATTGCATTAACTCGATCTATGGACTCTCATATTAGGTTTGACCCTAATCCGGCAGATTTTTGTCATCCTATTTCTAGGGTTGCGATCAACTCTGCTTAACTATGCTAGATCTACTCTTAGACGGGGGCGTTTGCTCCACTACCTAAGCACATCAGTACTTGAATCAATATCCTGAAATACCGAAACAAGAATTAAGAACACATAATAAAGAACAAATCAAGTATTTATCATACAGCTCAAAAAACAATAACATGATCCGTCTTAGGTTTCATCCCCCTCAGGTATTTGAGGGGTTTAGTTCATAAATATACAAGAATACATCTCAGAAGAAAATATAAAACAAAACATAAAGAAAACCCTAAAACCCCCTGAAAGAATTGAAGGAGAAGTCGTCAGTCTTGAGTATGATTTCGGCTTCTTGAGATAAATCAACTGGCTTTCTTCGAGTGAGTCCCACAATTCTGGCCCTCTGCCTTGGCTCTTTGGCCTAGTTGAACCCCCCTAAAGGTTGGCCTCTAGGGTGTTTATATAGGCTTTTGTAATGCCTTTATTTGCCTCTAAATACCCTAATCTGAATGAAACTCTTCTTTGCTGCGGCAGGGACACACCCTTGTGCCACACCCGTGTGATTCGAGGCCAGGCCGTGGTCGGGTCTACTAAGAAGGCACGGTCGTGTGTTTTGGGGCCCAGGCCATGTGCAATTCTACTTTGGCCCATTTGGTCCGTTTTAAGTCTGTTTCTCATTCTTTTCACCCTCCGATGCTCTCCTGAGTATAAAACATAAAAAAAAGGATTAGGAGCACCTATTTCCATAATTAAAGGGATAGATCATCCAAAAGTATGCTAAATATGGGATTAAAATATGTTCATATTATGGTTTATCAAATACCCCCACACTTAAGCTTTTGCTTGTCCTCAAGAAAAATTCTCAACTCACAATTAAAATGGACTTCTTTAATTCATAATATCATCAACAATGCCTCATCATAATTCATAGATAATTTATACATGGATGATTTAACTCAAAGAATCCTAAAGATTCAAACAATCAAAGCCATAGTTTTTGTAGCATGAAAATATAGGTATTTCCTCTTATCTAAATAATTACTTTTGATTCAAAACTAACAAGGATTGACATCCTCACTAAAGATTCACTCAAATCACTCAAAGTGTTTAAGGATTGATCGAGTCCGTGATAAGTCTTAATATTTTTATAATGAATGATCGAGCCTAGAAACTAATTATAACCACGATTGAGGCAAGCGCACCTATCGAATAGTAGTAGAGCTTAGTGGCAAGACCGGAATGTCGAACCCAAAGGAACCAAAAGTACTAGTACTGACTCTCTTTTTATTGTCTAGCCTGAAATAAAAGTGATTAATTTTATTTAACTAATTACTAAGCTAAGGATGCCAAGACACAGAGAATGAATAGGGAAAATACTTTTGGGAAAAATCAATTGATCAAGGCAATACCCGAGGATGAATCCACCTTGTCTTCACTTTTTATTTAACTCTGAACCAAATGATTTATTCACTTGACTTGATCCGTAGGATTCCCTAATTTATATTAATACCTATTTCGAGGCTACTAATGTCTAACCCTAGGTTGATTAATTGAAATCTCTTTCTAATTAAAACCCCTCGTGCTGCATTAACTTGATATATGGATTCCCATATTAGGTTTGACCCTAATCCGATAGATTTTCATCATTCTATCTCTAGGAGTGCGATCAACTCCGCTTAATTATGTTAGATCTACTCTTCAATAGGGACTTTTGTTCCACTGCCTAAGCATATCAGTACTTGAATCAATATCCTGGAATATTAAAGTAAGAATTAGGAACACATAATTAAGAGCAAATCAAATATTTATCATATAATTTAGAAAACAATAACAAGATTCGTCTTAGGTTTCATCCCCCTCAGGTATTTGAGGGGTTTAGTTCATGCTTATAAAAGAATACATCTCAGAAGAAAAATAACAAAACATAAAGAAAACCTTAAAACCCCCTGAAGGAATTGAAGGAGAAATCCTCATTCTTAAGTGTGATTCTAGCTTCTGAGATGGATCAACTGGCTTTCTTTGAGTAATTCCCTATATTCATCCCTCCCTAGCTGCCTCAGGCTACCTCCTCTTTTATATAGGCCTTCGAAAAGTCTTTCTTTGCCTCTAAGTATCCTTTTTCAAGTGGATTTAAAACAGGTCATGGCAGGGACACGTCCCGTGGTCGACTCTCTTGGCCATGGTCGATCATACTTGCTACACACGGTCGTGTAATATGGCCGTGTCTCGATTGTTACTCGAAACATACAACCGTAGGTCAAAGCCTAGGCCGTGTGAGTCCCTAAGGTAGGCCCATTTTGTCCCTTTTTGGCCCGTTTCTCATTCTTTTCGACATCCTAAGCTCTCCTGAGTATAAAACGTGAAAACAAAGGATTAGGAGCATCAAATTCCAAAATTAAAGGGATAAATCATCCAAAAGTATGCTAAATGCGGGTTTAAAATATGTCTATATTACGGCTTATCAGCGCTCAACGTGCTTAACCTCCTCGGTGGTCTTCGCCTTATCCACCAGAGCAAAAAAATCACACTCCCTCTGCAGAGCTATTAGAACCCGTAAGCTATCCTTGATTCCATCCTCAAAACAGACGCATCGCTCATCTTCAGTCGCCACTATGCCCTAGGCATAATGGCTCAGTCTCAGAAACTCGGCCTCATACTTGGCCACCAAACGGTCTCCCTGGGTGAGATTAAGAAACTAACGCCTCCTAGCATCGATATAGCTGGCTCACACATACTTATTCTGGAAAGCTGTCTTAAAATAATCCCAAGTCAGACGGTCCGACTGAGTGCCCTCCTTAACAGTCAACCATCACTGGTAAGCCTTGTCGCGAAGCAGGGAATCAACCCCCTTAAGCTTCTACTCAGCAGTAAAGTCTAAATTGTCCATGATTCTTTCCGTGGCTTCCAACCAGTATTTGGCCACATTATGGGCAACTCTAGTGACACCCTAAATAGTTCAGCCCATTGGATCGAAGTTGTTCCGTAACCGATCCTTGGCCTCCAAATTCGGTGTTGAGCCCAACGACCTCTCTAAAATTCGTAGGATGGCTTGGGACAGTGCATCATCCCTAGCCTTATGATCATGAGACCTAGTCTCTGTTGTAGGTGAGATTGGTGTCTCGCTCGTATCCAGATTGGGCAGATTCTTAGATGTGGAGGAACCAGCTCGAGCCCCCTACTACCTCTACCATGGCCTCTAGTACCCCATTCGCAGATACCTCGTGTGCTCATTGTAAATTCAGAGTTTATTTGTATTATAGTTTTATGCATTAGTTTAGTTCCAATATTTATTAACAAATGTTTTATGCAGATCAATATCATAAGTTCGAATTCGTTATCGCGAATTGCAAGTTTTACTACGATTTTTAGTTTCATTATAGTTTTCAGTTTACATTACCTAGATTGGTTTCAGTACAGTATACTACCTAAGGCTGTTTCAGGAATGCAAGTAGTATTTTAGAAAAAATTAAACAGAATTCAAAATACTTACAGGATCAGTGCCGGAGACTCGGTGTATCACATATTCAGTTCAAAAATATTTCGAATCATTAAAAAAATCATTTCAAAAAACCAATTTTAAAAACCCAAATCCACATTTGAGTTTGTAACTTGGCTTTGATACCACTAAATGTAACACCCTAAACCCGACCTAGACGTTATGGCCAAATCTGAAACACCCCAGACCCGACCCACGAGCCCTGACCGGATCTGGTATGTTCCTTGAGTAAGACGGTTCAAAATTTGTTTGTTATTTGAAAAAAATATGAGTGGTTTTGAAAGAAAATTTATTTTTGTGTTGGGCTCGAGTTGGAAACAAGTTTATTCTTGAAATCTAGGTTTTTATAAAACTTTATTTCTAAGTTCAAGACTATTAAATTAAAGAAACATCGAGTTGTTTGAGAGTTTATCTTATATTGAAAACCATTTGTTTTAGGGTGTCCAAAACATTTAGAGTTTATTTTTAAAATAAAATTTCTTAATCTTTAATTTGATAAAATTCGTAACGTAATAAAATCAAATAAAAAAAAAGAAACATGCATAAAACAGTTCACACTATGGCCTTATTACATCGAAAGTGAAACCCAAAATAAATCCAAAATATTTAAAATATAACAAGTCCAAAATAATATAAAATCCCGAACTGAGCATGGCCACCACTAAGCTCCTGCCGACCCGGTCCATCACTGAGCGTCTCCTGAAAAAATATTCCCACAACGGGGTGAGTCAAATAGACTTAGTGTGTCACAGCCAACACTAAGTCCCAATAGTTTAGGCATATCGGTTCATACATGTACTTATAATTAAATATAATGATGCCAACCCAAACCCAAACCTAGGTACCATCTGCTACACATCACCCATACCAACCTGCACACCGTGGGGACTACTAAGTCAACCCTCCATCCGCTACACATCATCGAAGGCAGTCGCTGCAGTCGACGTGCTCATCGCCCTTATAAAATTCGTGGCATAGCCACCAGATAATTATTTGTGACATGAGTCACCATATTCAGATTACGTGACATAAGTCACCACATTCAGATATTGTAGTATTAAACCACCAAATCACTTCCCCTTTACTTATCACCCATGTGCCCCATGTCATATAGATCATGCATAAGCCATACCATATTTCTTGTTTCACATTCTTATCAATATTCATATATGCCATATTTCAAATGTTCATAACATTTATTAACATAGTGTTAAAGTTACGTACCTGAGTACTTTGCATGGTACCTTTTGGCCACATTCACATTATTATAACACATACATTAAATTAAAGCCGTAATCTTTTAAGATTTAGTGTGGGGTACACACCTAGTATACTTAGCGAGTTTACTGAAAATCCAAAAATCCCGATCTAGCGTCCTAGATCCTTAGTTCCTACATTCGGCCAACCCTACACATATTAGCAAAGAGCCATTCGGCTAACTAGCCAAATCTCGAAGGATTAACACAACCCACTTCTTACCTTGGTGCCGATTTAACTACTAATCAAATCTCGAAAACTTGTGATGACTCCTCTTGCAATCGGCTAACACTCAATCACTGAACAGGTTAGCTTCCGGCTTTTGAAAAAAACATAAGAAACAGATCTATAACATTAACTATAGCCTTGGCCGATTATTATGTCCACTTACCTTGTGGATTTAAATCCGGAAAAATCATCACTTGCTCCTTGAGTAGTGAAATCCCCGCCTACCAATTGTTAGAATCGACATGCATAAACCTATGGAAAATGGCCCTTGGCTGAAACTACATGTCACTTACCTTGAGTACTTCAAATCCCGAAGGATCCCTATACCTTTAACGCTAGCCTACAAAAATCCCGATAACACCTTCCATGAATTTGGCCATTACAAGAAAAGGAGTTAGTCTCCTTGATATGATAAAATAACGAGAAACAAATAGAATGACAACTCCCTTACCACAATATTAGAAACCGATTGGAAGCTTGAAGAAAAGAATGTCGACACCTCCCTCTTTACAGGCTCTAAATAGATTCGGCCACAGAACAGAAGAGTGTATTTGGCTTCTTGAAGAAAACCAGAGAAGAAACAAAATAGTGAGAGGTTCAATAGAGATTCGGCTGTGGTGTTTCTTTATGGTGTCAAACAAAGAAAAGAGAAAAGAGGCTTATAGGGTTCGGCTAAGAAACAAATAGATTCAAAGTGATCAAAGGTTGAAAGAAGAAAAAGAACAAGAAGGAAAGGTGAGAAGAAATTCGGCAAAGCACTAAAAGAGAGAAAAGATGGATGTTTTTTCAACTAAAATTTGGCACACACTTCTTAACACACTTCAAAGCTGAAAATAATCACCAAGAGGTTCCCTTAGCCTGCCACTACATCCTCTCTTATCAAATCCCATTTTCTTCTCCTATAATTTCTCTTCAACACTCATTCAAAATAAATTGAATAAGTCCAACCTTTATCTCCTCTTCCTAGCCAAAATTTAAAAAGAAAAAACAAATCTTTATCCTCATCTTTTCAGAGTCCTATGCCGTCCCATGCTCCTCCCTCTTTTGACGCCAATTAGCCAAAAATAAAAGCACACCCCCATGCCGCCAACATGATTCGAACCTAAGCCCTTGGATCCCCTTGCTAACGCAACCTTTCCCCCTTTCACCCTTGCGCCTCCATGCCACTTTACCACATAATTCTTTGTGTCATAACACCCACACAAATTTCCTCAAGGCCTCCTTAGCCTAGCTCTCCCCTTTAAACTTAAAATCGAATAATTTCTAAGGCATTCACTACACTTTAGAGTTCACAAAATTCATCAAACACATTCATAATTTACAAGCACATGCAATTAGGCAAAAATGCACAAGCCCTAATTCCTGGATATTACAGTTCTACCCCCTTAAAATAATTTTGACCTCGAAATTACCTGGCTAGAATAGGTGGGGGTATTGTTGTCGCATTGCTTCTTCCGGATCCCACGAAGCTTCTTCTGCTCCATGGCTGCGCCATAACACATTGACTAGAGGAACTAATTTCCTTTGCAACACTTTCACATCTCATTCCAAGATCTGAATCGGCTCTTCCTCGTAAGATAGATCTGGTCTCAGCTCCACCTCTTCAACCAGAACTACGTAAGATGGATCCGATCGGTATTGACATAGCATGGAAACATGGAATACGTCGTGCATCTGCTTCAATTAGGAGGTAACTCTAAGCGGTATGCTCTTTGGTCCAATTCGCTTCAATACCGATAAGGTCCTATAAACCTTGGACTTAATTTCCCTTTGCAACCAAATCTCATCACCTTCTTCCAAGGTGAAACTTTAAGGAACACTTGATCTCCCACATCAAATTCTATTTCCTTCCATTTGAGATCTGCGTACGACTTCTGCCTGTCAGATGCCTCCTTCAACCGTGCCCGGATTATCTTAACCTTCTCCTCAGATTCTGCTATAATTTTTGGACCCAAAATCTAACGTTCTCCCAATTCCGTCCAACATGTACGAGTGGGACACTTTCGACCATACAGCGCTTCATACAGCGCCATCCGAATACTGGCCTGATAGCTGTTATTGTACGCAAATTCCGCTAGAGGCAAATATTATTCCCAACTTCATCTGAAGTCTATCACACAGCCCCTCAGCATATCCTCTAACACTTGTATTACTCGCTCAGATTGACCGTCTGACTGTGGATAAAAAGCCGTACTAAAATCCAATCTAGTGCCTAAAGCCTGATGTAGTGCTTTCCAAAACTGAGACGTGAACCTCGGATCCCTATCTGAGATAATTGACACCGGCACTCCATGCAACCTCATAATTTCTGCCACATACAACTTTGCTAACCTCTGGAGAGAATAGTCAACCCGCACTGGAATAAAATACGCGAACTTTGTCAGCCGATCCACTATCACCCATACCGAGTCCTTTTTAGTAGGTGTAAGGGGAAGCCCACTAACGAAGGCCATGGTAATTCTCTCCCACTTCCACTGCGAAATCTGTATTGGCTGAAGCAATCCTGACGGAACTTGGTGTTCAGCCTTAACTTGCTGACACGTTAAGCACTTGCCTACAAATTCGGTAACTTCCCGCTTAAGACCAAACCACTAAAACTGTTCCCTTAGATCTCTGTACAACTTAGTACCTCCAGGATGCATAGCATAATGGCTACTATGCGACTCCTGCAGAATCCTCTGCCTTAATTCCTTATTCTTCGGCATACAGACTTTTCCCTTGAAACACAATACTCCCTCGTCATTAATACTATAATCCTCTGACTCCCCATTCTGCACTTGTCTCAACTTAGCACTTAAATTCTCATCTTCCAACTGACTCTCTTTCACCTCATCCAACCACGTCGGCTTTACTTGCAGCTCTGCCAACAAACTACCATCATCATACAAGCTCAGGTGTGCAAACAACGCTCTCAAATCCGACACAACCTTCTGACTTAGGGCATCTGCTACCACATTCGCCTTGCTCGGGTGATATTCTATAGAACAGTCGTAGTTTTTCAACAATTCCACCCTTCTTCGCTGTCTCAGGTTTAGCTCTTTCTGAGTCAGTAGATACTTAAGGCTCTTGTGGTCTATGTAGATCACTGACTTTTCTCCATAAAGATAGTGCCTCCATACCTTAAGGGCAAAAACCACTGCCGCCAATTCCAAGTCATGCGTCGGGTAGTTAACCTCGTGTGGCCTTAATTGTTGAGACGCGTAAGTGACTACTTTCCCGTCTTGCATAAGAACACCTCCCAATCCTGTATGGGAAACATCACAGTACACCACGAAATCTTTCCCTGCCTCAGGCTGAATCAAAATTGGAGCTTCAGTCAAGACCCTCTTAAGCTTTTCAAAGCTCTCCTGTTGCTTATCGGTCCATATGAAATGTACCTCTTTCCTTAGTAACCTTGCCAAAGGTGCGGCTATTGATGAGAACCCTTCCACGAACCTTCTATAATAGCCCGCTAATCCCAAGAAACTTCGAACTTTCGCCACAGACTTAGGGGGTTTCCAATCCAAAACTGCCTCAATCTTCCAAGGATCCACCCTTATTCTTTCAGCAGACACCACATGTCCTAAAAACGTAACCTCCTTAAGCCAAAATTCACACTTACTGAATTTGGCATAGAGCTTCTTCTCCCTCAACACTTGCAACACTATCTGGAGATACTCATCATGTTTCTCCTCAGACTTCGAATACACCAATATATCGTCTATGAACACAACAACGAACCGATCCAGATAGGGTTGAAAAACCCGGTTCATCATGTCTATGAACGCGACTGGGGCATTTGTCAATCCGAACGGCATTACCAAGAACTCATAATACCCGTACCTTGTCCGGAAAGCTATCTTATGAATATCAGCCTCCTTTACCTTAAGCTGATCATATCCAGATCTTAGATCTATCTTTGAGAATACAGCGGCCCCCTTAAGCTGATCGAACAAGTCATCTATCCTTGGCAAAGGGTACTTGTTTTTAATGGTCAGCTTATTCAACTGACGATAATCTATGCACATGCGCATAGTTCCGCCCTTCTTCTTCACAAACAAGACCGGTGCTCTCCATGGAGACACACTGGGTCAGATAAACCCACGGTCTAGTAGCTCTTGGATCTGAGCCTTGAGCTCAACCAACTCCTTTGGTGCCATTCTATACGGGGCAATTTACACAGGAGCTGTACCCGGCAGCAAGTTAATTTTGAACTCCACCTCCCTATCCGGGGGTATTCTAGGTAATTCCTCCGGAAAGACATCCACAAACTCCCTTACGATTCTAACTCCACTAACTCCCCCTTCTTTCACATCCAAAGCACTAATGAAAGACAAAAATTCCTTGCACCCTTTCCGAACCATCTTATTAGCCTTTAAGGCTGAAACTACATTAGACAGGTAGTTCCTTCTTTCTCCTATCATAATTATCATCTCATCCTCCGGGGTCCTCAACTCCATTCGCTTAGCAGCACAATCCAAAACAGCCCAATGTTCCACTAGCCAATCCATGCCAAGAATAAGATCGAATTTCCTGAAGAGTAGCTCCATTAAGTCGGCAGAGAATATCACTCCCTGAATACTACAGTTTGACCTAATGGGCATACTACAGTCATCTCCCTATCAGATAGTTCAGAGGCTATGCCTAGAGTTTCAACTACTCTATATGCAACATAAGAATGGGTCGAGCCCACATCAATCAAAGCAACATAAGGCTTCCCGAATATAAGGAACGTACCGGTTATGACGTTCGGTGCGTCTCCGTCTTTCCTCCGGTGAACTGCATACACTAGGCCCGGCTGCCTTGCCTCCGTGTTACCAACACTTCTGCTAGGTGTTCCTTGTCCTCTTCTAGCACCGTTACCTCTGCCATTCGGACCACGACCCCTCTGAGGCTGTTGTCCACCTCTACCAGCCTGATTAGAACCCTGACCTGTGGGTCGACTTTCTTCTATCTTTATAGGACAGTCATTAATCATGTGATCCTTAGACCTACACTTAAAACATCCTCCCATTTTCTTCCAACACTCTCCTAAGTGCATCTTCCCACATTGAGCACAAGTACGGTATTGCTCTTCTATCACAGCCCGCTGACCTCACGGCCCATCAACTCTAGGCCTCTTTTGAACATTCCCAGATGGCCCTGATGATCCAAATCCTCTTTTCTTCCTATTTTGATCGGTGTTCTGCCTTACAGAATCCTTGATCCCCTCGGCTATCTTAGCCTTCTCCACCAACATAGCAAACTCCCGCTCTTACTGTGGAGCTATCAACAGTCTTAAGTCATCCCTCAGTTCATCCTCAAACCGGACACATCATTCATGCTCTGTAGCCACTATCCCTCGAGCATATCGGCTTAACCTTAAAAATTTAGCCTCGTACTCCACTATAGACTTGTTCCCTTGAACCGGCCTCAAAAATGCCTTTCTCTGCGCATCAATGTAATAAGTACCGACATACTTCTTTTGGTATGCCGTCTTAACATAATCCCAAGTGAGTTCCTCAACTGTAGCACCATCCCAAACCGTGAGCCACCATTGATATGACTCATCGCGGAGAAGCGACACCAACCCTTTCAGTTTTTCCTCGGCAGTTAAATCGAGCTCATCCATAATCCGCTCAGTCGCCTCCAACCAATACTCAGCGGTACTGGGTGCCACACTAGATACACCACGAAACACCTCAGCTCTGTTGGCTCAGAGTCGCTCGGGTACAGACTTCCGAGCTCTCATATTTCCACCTACTCCAGCCACTATCTCAAGAACTCGCAGCACAACTTGCGATACCGCATCACCTCCCGTCTGATCTTGCTGCTCAACACCAACAGCTGATGGTGGTGGTGGTGGTGGCGGTGGTACCTCATTCTCAGATCCTTGACCCGATCTAACGGGTTCTGACACGATCATTCTGCCTCTACCGCGTCCTCGTACATTATGACCACGTCCCCTAGAGCTCATATCTACAATCGTGCTTTAGTCTGATTAAGAAATTTTATGCATTAGTATCTTGTTCCACTGATTATCCGCAAAAAAATTTATGAAAATAAGTCTTTTAAGAGTAGTTCTTTCATTCAATCAAAGTCTCAAGTCTTCTATCCTAATTCAGAGAAGTGCATTCATTCAGTAGTGTCTACACACACACATTCACAAACATTTTTGTCTGTTTCTAACCCAGAGGTATTTTCGTCATTTCTCCTACAAGGGTATTTTGGTAATAAATCGGGGTAAATTCCAAAAATCCTTATAAATCAAGGGTATTTCAAAATTTTCAAAAACTTGGGGTTATTTTTGAGAATTTGTTTTCCAATCGGTGATGTTGTAGAAATTTTAGAAATCAGGGTTATTTTTGAAATTTTGGTAAGTCAGGGGTAATTTGGTAAATTTTCCAAATCAGGGTATCTTGAATTTTCGCAAGATAGGATTTTTAGGATATTTTTACAAAGTAAGAGAATTTCATTAAAATCGAGGGTAGTATGGGAATTTTAGAAACCAGGGGCCTTTTAGTAATTTTACAACTAGGGGTATTTTAGTAATTTTGTAAATCAGGAATATTTTGGAAATTTTTCAAAAATAATTTTCTCAATTCTAAAGGGCAACTTGTTGATTTTTAAAACTAGGGTTTTTATAAAAATATGGCTAATCCCTTTCGAGTTTTAGTTATTGGGTTTAGCCTGTGATTAAGTCCTTTTGGTTAGGGTGAACCGTAGCTACGCACTAGGTAGGATTCGAGCGAAGAGGAGGTGAGTCATGAGGACTACTTAAATACCAAGCTCTTCCTAAATCCAATCCTAGACATGCGCACACTGGTTGCCATACCCTAACTCGGCGACTTAGTCCACAGGTTTGTTTAATTAGGCATTAAAGTTTTATGTAATTGTTGGGGTAAACTAGTCCTAGGGTTCAAGTACTTAAGATGCTAATCTACGTTCCATTTATACCCTTCTACAGATCATACTATAAATCACACAATAGTTAAGGTACTTAGCTGGTGGATTTCGGGTCGGAGACTTGGGTGCCATGCCTGAAAACCTGCTTATTTCCAAAAATTTTCTCGAAACTTTATTTGGGCTCTATTTAAAAAAAAAAACTTTGTGGGCTTACACCCAAGGCCGAGAGTTTAAAAACTGGGCTCTGATACTAAGCTGAAACACCCTAGACCTGGCCCACGAGCCTTGATCGGATCTGGTATGTTCCTTGAGTAAGACGGTTCAAAATTTGTTTGTTATTTTGAAAAAAAATCTGAGTGGTTTTGAAAGAAAATTTATTTTTGTGTTGGGCTCGAGTTGGAAATAAGTTTATTCTTGAAATCTAGGTTTTTATAAAA
Source organism: Gossypium rotundifolium (assembly GCA_025506655.1). NCBI lineage: Eukaryota > Viridiplantae > Streptophyta > Magnoliopsida > Malvales > Malvaceae > Gossypium > Gossypium rotundifolium. Next base: position 152,769,590 of record CP106732.1, on the reverse strand, counting down.
CTTTATTTCTAAGTTCAAGACTGTTAAATTAAAGAAACATCGAGTTGTTTAAGAGTTTATCTTATATTGAAAACCATTTGTTTTAGGGTGTCCAAAACATTTAGAGTTTATTTTTAAAATAAAATTTCTTAATCTTTAATTTGATAAAATTCGTAACGTAATAAAATCAAATAAAAAAAAGAAACATGCATAAAACAGTTCACACTATGGCCTTATTACATCGAAAGTGAAACCCAAAATAAATCCAAAATATTAAAATATAACAAGTCCAAAATAATATAAAATCCCAACCGAGCATGGCCACCACTAAGCTCCCGCCAGGCCGGTCCATCACCGAAGCGTCTCTCGAAAAAATATTCCCACAACGGGGTGAGTCAAATAGACTCAGTGTGTAACAGCCAACACTAAGTCCCAATAATTTAGGCATATCAGTTCATACATGTACATATAATTAAATATAATGATGAAAACCCGAACCCAAACCTAGGTACCATCCGCTACACATCACCCGTACCAACCTGCACACCGTGGGGACTACTAAGTCAACCCTCCATCTGCTACACATCATCGAGGCGTCATTTGTAGTCGACGTGCTCATCGCCCTTATAAAATTCGTGGCATAGCCACCAGATAATTATTTGTGACATGAGTCACCATATTCAGATTACGTGACATAAGTCACCACATTCAGATATTGTGGTATTAAACCACCAAATCACTTCCCCTTTACATATCACCCATGTGCCCCATGTCATACAGATCATCCATAAGTCATGCCATATTTCTTGTTTCACATTCTTATCAATATTCATATATGCCATATTTCAAATGTTCATAACATTTATTAACATAGTGTTAAAGTTACGTACCTGAGTACTTTGCATGGTACCTTTTGGCCACATTCACATTATTATAACACATACATTAAATTAAAGCCGTAATCTTTTAAGATTTAGTGTGGGGTACACACCTGGTATACTTAGTGAGTTTACTGAAAATTCGAAAATCCCAATCTAGCGTCCTAGATCCTTAGTTCCTACATTCGGCCAACCCTACACATGTTAGCAAAGAGCCATTCGGCTAACTAGCCAAATCCTGAAGGATTAATGCAACCCACTTCTTACCTTGCTGCCGATTTAACTACTAATCAAATCCCGAAAACTTGTGATGATTCATCTTGCAATCGGCTAGCACTCAATCACTGAACAGGTTAGCTTTCGGCTTTTGAAAAAACATAAGAAACAGATTTATAACATTAACTATAGCCTTGGCGATTATTATGTCCACTTACCTTGTGGATTTAAATCCAAAGCATCACTTGCTCCTTGAGTAGTGAAATCCCCGCCTACCAATTGTTAGAATAAACATGCATAAACCTATGGAAAATGGCCCTTGGCGAAACTACATGTCACTTACCTTGAGTACTTCAAACTCAAGGATCCCTATACCTTTAACGCTAGCCTACTGAAATCCGATAACACCTTCCATGAATTCGGCCATTACAAGAAAAGGAGTTAGTCTCCTTGATATGATAAAATAACGAGAAACAAATAGAATAACAACCCCTTACCACAATATTAGAAATCGATTGGAAGCTTGAAGAAAAGAATGTCGACACCTCCTCTTTCTTGGCTCTAAATAGATTCGCCACGTAACGCAGAAGAGTGTATTGACTTCTTGAAGAAAACCGGAGAAGAAACAAAATAGTGGGAGGTTCAATAGAGATTCTACTGTGGTGTTTCTTTATGGTGTCAAACAAAGAAAAGAGAAAAGACGCTTATAGGGTTAATTTAAGAAACAAATAGATTCAAAGTGATCAAAGGTTGAAAGAAGAAAAGAATAAGAAGAAAAGGTGTGAAGAAATTAAGAAAGCACTAAAAGAGAGAAAAGATGGATGCTTTTTCAACTAAAATTCGGCACACACTTCTTAACACACTTCAAAGCCGAAAATAATCACCAAGAGAGTCCCTTGGCCGGCCACTACATCCTCTCTTATCAAATCCCATTTTCTTCTCCTATAATTTCTCTTCAACACTCATTCAAAATAAATTGAATAAGTCCAACCTTTATCTCCTCTTCCTAGCCGAAATTTGAAAAGAAAAAAACAAATCTTTATCCTCATCTTTTCAGAGTCCCATGCCGTCCCATGCTCCTCCCTCTTTTGACGCCAATTAGCCAAAAATAAAAGCACACCCTCATGCCGCCAACATGATTCGAACCTAAGCCCTTGGATCCCCTTGTTGACGCAACCTTCCCCCCTTTTACCCTTGCGCCTCCATGCCACTTTACCACATAATTCTTTGTGTCATAACTCCCACACAAATTTCCTTAAGGCCTCCTTAGCCTAGCTCCCCCCTTTAAACTTAAAATCGAATAATTTCTAAGGCATTCACTACACTTTAGAGTTCACAAAATTCATCAAACACATTCATAATTTACAAGCACATACAATTAGGCAAAAATGCACAAGCCCTAATTCCCGAATATTACAAAATCTGGCGATGTCACATAAAGTGCTTTGGAAAACGTAGTTACAATGAGGCCATTTTCAATATCTTAGGTTATCGTAAAAAACCTGTCGTTTGTTCATTTATTATCCATTTTCAAAACATTATATGCTGCAGAAACTTTTAAAATAATTTGTGAATTCATGTGTATTCGATAAAACATTTGTTCATTTTGAAAACTTGCGTCTTATCCTACTGATAGCGATTTATAAAATAATGATCCCAAATTTTAAATTGAAATCCGAAAGGCCTTGTTACATAAAATTTACCCAAATATAACCAAATCATAATTAAAAATAAGCCATAAATAAGTGTCCAGAACCGTTGTCACTGCAAAGTCCTCCGCTACACTGATTCGTCTACCTGAACAGATAAGACAGAAAAGGGTGAGTTTTCACAAAATCAATGTGTAAACCCTACAAAAACATACAAACAGTAACATCAGATAACAGACATAATTTTCATTGTTTGGTTTTGAGCCCATTACAGAAGCGGTGTGGACCTTAACCCACTCAAATCCAGATCCAGACATAATATGGGGCTTTAGTCCATTTCTGACAGAATATATAGAAAACAGAGTCGTACCCACCAGCCTCTACACATCAACTCCGTCCAACCCTACACACCATGTGGGGATAAAATCAACCTTCTCAAACCCTACACACACCACGATATCAATGCAAAGACGTAATCGAAATTTGCGGTGAGCGCGGATAACAAGCTTAAGAGCCTTTCAGATACTTCCTCGAATCATAATCAACCCACCCCGATGCAATGCAACATACAAGAATGACATGCTATTATGTAGTTAAAACTCATATATTCATATCAATATACGTGCTTAGTACATAAATCAAGCAGACCAATCATTCATTTAGGGCCTAAGTATCGTTTATCGACCCTACAGTAGGTCCACAGTCAACTTGGGCGACCCGTGCAACCTGATAGAGTTCTCAAAAAAATGGGTTCACACGCCGATGTGGGCCCACACCCTCGTATAGCCCACATGGCCCACATTGGTCAAGCCCGTTTGTCACACACGGCCTTACCAGCCATCACAAGGCCGTGTCACTCGCGCACGGCCTGGGTCGTCGATCACACGGCCGTATAGTGACTTACAGTCTTGTACACGGCCTACCACACGGACGACCACACGCCCGTGTGGCGTTGATAGTAAGGTTTTCGGCTTTCGCTGAAACCTCGTTTTCTACGTTTTTGGGTACACACCTGATTTCAATTGAAGTTAAAATGACTCCCAAGCACTCTAGAACCTATATTTGACAAATCAAAGCCCCAATTTTAGTAACATAACCGGGATTTAAACAGAATTGTAACGAGGCGTTCATCCCTAACCATCAAAACCTTACCTTCGATCGAAACGAGAATTCCACGCGTTTAACTCGTCGATTGAGAACGATATTCAATCCCTTGATTAATTCCTGAATACCAAAAAGGAAAATCCCTTTTAGGAAGAACACAAAATGTTTAGAATAGCAAAATCCCGACTTATCAAAATCGATCCCTATAGCCGAATAACGGTCCACCGACTCGAAAGTAAAAGAACTAACAGTAAGGAATGGAAAGGGGCGGCGACAAGGGTTTTGGAGAAGAAAAGAGAAACCGAAATTTATTTCTGTTGGGGAGAGGAAAAAAATGAATAGATTTTCTAATATTCCTCCTATCATCTCCCCAAATCTCTCTTTAAGGTGCGTTTATTTGCTGGAAAATATTTTTCAAAAATTATTTTCCCTATTTTCCAGTGTTTTATTTTCAGTAAGACATTTTTCTAAAACTCTCAGACAGATCTTTCTCCCCTTTTTCCTTCCTTCATTCCTTTTCCTACCTTCATTCTTTCTTAGCCAAATTTCTTTCTCTCTTCCCTTCATTCTTGTTCCTCTTTGGCCGCGAGCGTTAAAAATTTTACCGCAAATACAAAACTAGTAATCTTCCTTTCGAGTTGAATTTTATTTTTCATTTTTTATTTCCAATTATGATGCTTCGCATAATCTTGTTTGCCTCCAACCTAAAGCCCCTTTCATTTTTATTTTGGTCTTTTCCCCATTTTAAACCCTAGTCCCAAAATTGGATTCATATATACCTTTAACGTAAAAGGAGAAAAAAATCGAAATTTCTATCTTCAGCTTCAATTTCTCTGGAAGTGAAAAACCAGTAAAGTATTGTTTGGAAATTTGCAATCCAAGTAAATGCAAAAAGGGATCGGGTAGTGACAAGTCTTCTTCAAGCATCACTGGTCTTTCCCGAAACTGCTTCTTCTCAAAAAACTGAACTGCTCCTTGAATTTCTATTTATCGAAATGGTTTATTTTTTAGGAAGGCTTACTCAGAGTTTTGTTAAATGGAGGCCCACCACGAGTTTTCTACCCAACTGATGCGAAGCTATTGGAAGAGGATCTGGAGATCTTAAAGGTGATCATCGGACTGGCTGCTTAAATCAAATTAACAATGTTATGGTGATGTGATTTTAATGATATTGAACATATAGATTTTGCAGTATTAGAAGTTTGTATATTTTTCTCCCCTGATTTGAGTGCCTTTTTTTGTTTAGAAAAACTTAGACCTTTAGATGAACCATTTTTATGTTGGCAATAAAATCATTCCATCACAATAATTTTGGAGAAAGGTGCTATAAACTGATTGGACTTACTATTTCAATTTTATTTTCTATTGAGTGCAATTTAACACAATTTGACACTGATCTATTCACATTAATGTTGGTTTACTTAGGAATTCTTTATTTCTGAGGTGACGGACTTCCTCGAGCAGTCGTTGAAAATCAAGTTGCTCATGTTCGACTCGTTGTAAAGTTGCACGGATTGGAGGTAAGATATGCTGCCTTTGACTATTATTGTCTCAAATCTCCCTTTTCAAAATGGTGGGAGGTACATTTTCTACTAGCTATCTTTTAATATCGGGTGAGTGCCTGATACGAGCATGTATCCCATATGAGTATGTTTTACTTTTTTGAAGCCATTCATGTGTTTGGATGGTCTTTGGAGGGTTATATTTCCTATAATCATGTCCAGTATCCCTTGAGCACATATGTCCAATATCTTGATGTATAGTTGTGGTCATAAATTTTTTTTGGAAATAACCACTGAAATATTATAATATGAATAATCAGAGTGGATTACCTTGTTAAATTGGATTTGCCTTTTTGGAAATAATCAAATATGTTTTGGAAACAACAATGTTTTAGCTGTAAAATGTTCACTAATTACCTTATTCTAAAGCTAAATCATAAAGGTTGTGGGGTTATTTTTGATGTGTTGTTATTTTTTATTGTTTTTGAAAGGTTTTGCCCTTGAAATTCTTGAGGATTTGTACCACCTTATTAAGAAGGCTGTTGCGATCCGCAAGCACATGGAAAGAAACAGGAAGGATAAGGATTTCAAGTTTTGGTTGATTCTTGTCGAGAGCAAGATTCACAGGCTTGCTTGTTACTACAAGAAAACAAAGAAGCTTCCACCTGTCTGGAAATAGTAAATCTATGCATTGGTTCGTAGCTTTATACTTGTGTTTTTATCTAAGACTGATCCTTGTTGCAATTAATGTCTATTTAGTGAACTTATATTATTTGGTTTCTTCCTTGATGCGTGTTTTGTTTGTCTTGCCATGCGATGCAGTACATTATAACAATATTAAGTTATTACCGTATTTGCATAATCCCATTACGAAATGGATGTTCATGTAGTTGGTTTTATATTGTGATTTTCAATGAAATTGGTGCCTTCTTGTGAAAGATAGGAGTAAGGACTTTTCATGCGCTGACCAGAATGGTTACTCTATTAAGTCTAACACACAGTTTGCTTTTTTCTATTCATTCCATCTGTTGTTTTTCTCTCTTCAAAGTTCAAACTTCTATAAAAAGATTCCAAACCCTTTGAATTTGGCCCCGCTCTCACATATTTCTTTTTTCAAATAACACTATATTTAATGGAATCTTAAGAAAATAATACTGGGTTTTGTATGTAATTTATATATAAAGTTGGATCATGGCAAAGAAATCCAGTAGGTTAGAAGTCATGTAGGAATGGGAACAAGAGGGAGTTTCATCCTCTGGTTTTTATTGGCTTACTCATCAGTATGTGTATCACAATACAATTGAAAGGCAAGGTCTACTGGTTTTCTGTTTCATTGAAACAGCAAGCTCACCAAGAACCACTGTATAAAAATAAAGTTCAATTATTCATTAATGTTTCTTTGATTTGAAGGAGCATTTTCATTTCCCTCAGCAACAAAAAAAAAAAAAAAAAAACGAAGCTTTCTATAAAAGAAAAAAAAAGACTTAATATTTAATCATTTTATGTAATAAAGCATACCATTTAGAAAAAAGAAAAAAAAGAAGGAACTTTCACTTTGTTCGTTGTTCATTGACAAACTTAAGGCTTTGACAGCATATTATTCACTATGTACCTTTTTACTATTGATATAAAGAATAAAGATAGAGATAGAGATAGGTTAGCAAACTTTAACAAGTAGTAGTGGTAGACCATTTGCTAATGCTTGCTGCCGGCACTCAATATCTTTAACCCCTAAAAATCAACCCTTTTTAAGTTTATTTAGAAATTATTTCATTCCTTAATGGTAAAAAAAACCTTGCAATATTGTTAAAGCATCTCTTAAATATTTTTACCATAATTTTTTTTTAAAATGTGGGTAACAAACTTTCCTAGAAAAAGGAAAAAAGAGGAAGGAAAATAATAACTTTTCTATTGTTACATTGCTTTCTTTCATTAATGAATATTTTGTCCATGGAACCAAAGCAAACAATTTATTAATTTAATATAGATGGTTGTTTGAGCAGCAAGATGGAGGTGTGAATTTGTACCTTTCAAAATTGGGTTAATTTAAACACCATCATTATATTCATTAATAAAATAGATCATTATATTACATCCACGAATTCATGAATGCTAATTCTATCATAAAAATGTTGCGGGCAAGGTAATAATCTTAACCTTTCCTCAATACCCTTCAAATTTCATTTTTTGTTTTTTTAAAAGCTGATTTTTTTGGCTTTGAATAAAAGTTATTTTTTTTTTTTTTTTTGCTTTTCGATCGATATCCATATATTTCAATTCATATAATAAAGCGGAAACTAATGGCAATGAATGAATGCCCCCAACGACTTCCACATGGTCATGTTCCCCATCTCTCTTGGGGGTCTTCAATTTTTAATATTTTCATATATGTATGTATGCACTTTAGTCATGGTAGCTTTATTCATATATGTGATATTTGTGTGGCATTATTTTGTGTAGATGGATCGTAGTCAAGATCAAAATGCAATTGTCGGAGTCGTGGCTTCAATTTTAGCTTTTGGGACTCTTTGGATTAAAAAATTAAAAACTAGGAAGGAAATTACTTCTCACCCTCGTGTGAATCGAGATTATGAACGAGAAAATTATATTAATAGTATTTTATATAGTGGTGATCAACATTGTATTAATTTGATAAGGATGAGACAGATTGTCTTTTTTAATTTGTGTGATATTCTTAGTAGGAATAATTTGTTACAATCAACTAAATCTGTGAATATTAGGGAACAAGTAGTTATATTTTTCCATATAATTGGTCATAATGTAAGGTTTCGAGTAATTGGATCTAGATATTATAGATCAATTGAGACAGTTCACCGTTACTTTAGGGTTGTATTGAGAGCTATTTTGAAATTGTATAAACTAGTTATTAGATCAATTGATGAGTCAACTCCTAGTGAAATCAGAAACAATCCAAGGTTTTATCCTTATTTTAAAGATTGTATTGGATCATTAGATGGAACTCATGTTCGTGCATCTGTTCCACTTAGCATTCAAGGAAGATTTCATAGTCGTAAAAGGGGGACGACACAAAATGTATTGGCTGCCATTACATTTGATTTGAAATTTTTCTATGTTCTAGCTGGTTGGGAAGGTAGTGCACATGATTCTCGTATTTTAAGTGATGCACTTTCACGCCCAAGAGGATTAAGAATTCCGGAAGCTAATAATTATCATTAAATACCAAATAGTTCTAGTAAGCTCATAATTTATTAGTATTAATTATGTTTGTAAAATTGTAGGTAAATATTATCTTGCTGATGCTGGATATGGCATCCAAAATAGATATATTATCCCATATCATGGTGTCCGATATCATTTGAAAGAGTTTAGTGCTCAGGGGCCTGAAAATGCAAAGGAACTCTTTAATTTTTGACATTCATCATTGCGAATCACTATTGAACGTGTTTTTGGGATTTTGAAGAAATGGTTTCGTGTATTAGGTGCTGAACCATTTTGGAATTTTCAAACTCAAGTAGATATAGTTTTGGTTTGTTGTATCATTCATAATCATATAATGGGAGTTGATCCTAATGATTTACTTAATCAAGGATTATACAAGGAGTTTGAGTCTGATTTGATAATATCAACTCTTACGGAGCGAGAAGAAAGAGAAGAAGCAAGAGAATGGTCTGCTAAGAGAGAAGAAATTGCACAATCTATGTGGACTGATTATATGGCTAGAAATATTAGGTAGGTTTAGGTCTTAGGGTTATTGTTTCTATGTTATGTATGTTTTAGTATTAAAATTGTTTTTTTTATTAATGTTGGTTGGATAATGATATTAAAATTTTAGTTTGTTGGATTTTGAAATTATTGTCTTGAATTTGTTAGATATTGATTATGTTTTAAGCTTGTTAGATATTGAATTTATTATGTTTTAAGCTTGTTGGATATTGAAATGATTGACAATGACAATTATTAATGTAGAATGGGTAAGGGCAACAAAGAAGGGACCTCCTAGCAATTCAGGTGGACAAAACCGATGGAACATGTTTTTTTTTTGAAATTCTAGCAAAGGAGGCCCAGAAAGGAAATAAGTCTCCTAATACTTTCAAAGCAGTTTCTATTAATCGAGTTGTCGAAGCTATTTCTGAAAGATTTCAAGTCCAATGCAATGCATGTGGAAAATCATTTGAGGATTGTAAAAAATCAGTGGTAGATTAAATGCAAAATTTAAGGTGAAAGTGGTTTTGAATGGGATGATAACATGAAAATGATCACATGTGATAGAGCGACATATGATGCAACGGTGATGGTAATATATGTATATATATGTTAAGTATATTTCAATTGTTTTTTACTTGTTATTCTAATTGTGTATAATATTCAATAGGCACACAAGAAGTATGAACCATTTTTGAATAAAAGCATTAATCATTATGATGTAATGGCTTTGGTTGTTGGCAAAGATATGACAACAGGGAGTTTTGCTAGAACATTTGCTCACATAAATTTGGATGATGGTAACCAAGATTCAATGCCTTTAGACTGCGACAATGAAGAGACCGAAGAGGTAAGAACAAAAGTATCTTCATCTGCACATCCAAACGTAAAAGAAAAAATGTTCAAGAAAGTGTCGTTGATGAACAAATTAAATTTGTGGGTGAAAAACTTGGCAAAATTGCTAATGCTTTGGAACAATTTACTGCGGATAAGACACCACATCTTTACGAAGAAGTGATGTCGATGGAGGAAGAATGATTTGATGATGACTTCTGGTATTCTGTGTTTGATTATCTAGTGAGTCATAAATCGGAAGCCAAAACTTTTTTAGATAAAAGTAAGAAGCATAGAAAAATTGGCTTCAAAAATGTGGTTTACTACTAATTATGTATTTGGATAATATTATTAATTTCTAGTATTAATTATGGTTTGGAAGCTAATTTATAATTATTCAATCCTTATTTTTTATTTTTTATAACACAATTACAAATAATTTATTTGACTTTGGATGTTTTCAATTTATAACGGTTAATATTCTAGCTTAATAGTTGAGTATTATTATATATTTAATTTGATTTATTTATTTATCTATAAATCATTGCAATATATGTAAAAATAATATAAAATATAAATTTATTAATATATGTAAAACAACTTTTCCGGACAATATTTTTAGAAAATCTATCAGACTTTCAATCCAACACAAACTCTTTGGACATGATAACCAAAAATAATACCCACACCAAGATTTGAACACAAGACCACCCACACTACAACACTCTACTTAATCACCAAACTAGCAAGCCCATTCTATTAATTATTTACACACTTTAACTTATAAGCCTACTAACTAGAGTTTGGGCTTTATTAAAAAAAATACCAAAATTTACTTAAGTTGAGACTTGAACTTGGGACCTCACACACACACTTAGAATACATAACCACTAAAGTAGATTGACCTTGTGTGTAAATTTTACAAAAACAGAATTTACAGAGAAATCGGGGCGTTACATGTCTAATTTGTGCAATGGTGGGATTGGCCCTTAGTGGAGCTGGTTCGGTGTCATTCTCCACCACATTCCACAAATCATGTGCTTACAAGTAAGTCTTCATCTTCACTACCCAAATGTGGTAGTTCTCACTAGCAAAGACAGGTGGTGGTGGTGGTATAAAACAAACTCATATTGCAGAAACAATAAAAACAACAGCTTCAGTTTCTTTTTCTTCAAGGTTTCTCACAAACAGCTACCAACAACAAAGGCCCTCAGAAATGTTAGGCTCTGTATACCATTTGTTGAGTTTTGACAGCAAAAACAAAGAGAAAAGAAGCAAAGAAATGTATGCAAAAAAATTTGAACAAGAAAAAATTGAAAAAATGAATCTGATCATCCTTTCAAATTTTCATTAAGTCAAAAACATATAGGTTACAAAGCTGTTACCTAATGTGTAACTGCTCCCACTAATTACTTGACTAAAGTAAAGCTAAAATTACACTAGCTGACATATCAGTTATTACATCACATTGGAAATCATTCAAATCATCAACTAATCTTACTAACTTTAAATACAAATTACATAAAAACTAAAGCTAGTTACATATGAACAAAATGTTGCCATTGTACTGGTTGAGCTTCAATGCTTCTTTGCTGTTGCATTGCAGGCCAAAGTTCAACAGTTTCAGTAATAGAGTTCTCATTGTTTATCCCTGATTCAATATCGTTGCTAGTTGTATCACTTCAGAATCTAGAAACGAATCTGAAATTGTGCTATCTACATTAGAACAGCTATCAAATTCCTGTTCCACTACGTTTCCACCGTAATCAGGAATATCGTTCCTGAAAAGTAAACAAGGTAGCAATTCTTCATACTCGTATTCACCTTGATGATCGACGCTTTCCTTCTCCGAGTTAGCTATTTTCTGAAGCTCCAATGCGGCCTCTAGTGCCATCTCTACTTCCCCCATCTCAGGTCGTCCCTTACCAGTCTGGCAAGCACAACAATAGGCAATCTCCACAAATTTCTTGAAACATTGAGGGGCTATTTTCTTCTTCAAATAAAGATCAATGATGTCATAGATAGTCCCATTTTCGATACATTTACAAGCCCAAGAAGTTAAACTTTTTTAATCCCTTCCAATGTTAGATCAATTGCCTTCCTTTCGCATAACACCTCAAACAAAACAATCCCAAAAGCGTAAACATCAGTTTTTCTGGTTATACGGCCAGTTATATAACACTCTGGATCCATATGAAAGACGGTACCTGGTATTTTGATGTTCAAAGAGCCAGTAGGAGAACCACCTTGGCTCATATTTGACAGTCTAAGATCGGAAAGCTTAGGATTCCATTCGTCATCCAATATAATGTTTCGGCTACTGATGTTACGATGGATTATCGAATGCTTTGCTCCTGAATGAAGGTAATGCAACCCACGGGCTGCACCACTGCATATCGTTAGCCTCTGCTTCAAGGAGAGTGGATCATTAGAACGATTACCATAAAGAAGTTTATCAAGTGAATAATTGCTTATATATTCATAAACCAGAAGCTTTTCATCTTCTTCGTCGTAGAATCCGATGAAAGAGATGAGATTCGGGTGTCGTAGCTGACACAGTAACTGCACCTCGGTTCAAAATTCACGACCTCCTTGCAGTCCAAATGGCCCAAAGCGCTCAATAGTAACTGCCATAGTCCCATCATCAATGATTCCTTTTTATAGATCTCCAAAACCACCACGACCAAGGAGAAAGTCTTCACGGAAGCTGTTGATAGCAGCTTTAATCTCCTCAAGTGAGAATTGTCGGCATAGTCCCTCTGGGAATACTGAACATTGATTCCCTGGAGACCTTCCTTTTCCCCTGCTTTTATCCGACTTTGCATTGTTAGGCGATTTATTAATAATGTGGAAGAAAAGTAGAAGGGATTTTAAAGGGTTTTCATTGCAAGAAATGAAGGAAGCAAGTTTAGATTTGATTGAATATTGCAGTTTCTTCAGATTAGCTTACATTGTTCGTTTCAAATGTGAACTACATTTTGGGATTGAGCATTACTTTACCACTTTCTGGAAGTGCCATTATTGGGTCCAAGGATTGAACTTCCTTGATAAAATTCTGCAGTGTGAAAAGAACTTATTTTTCAGTATGAGTTGAAATTTCAAAGTAAACAACTATTTAATTCAGAACGCGGAAATGTGTTGACCTTTATGTCTTCTGGTTTCATTAAGCCTCAAATGATGACTTGAACCTTAGTTTGAGGCGGTGGCAAAATGCGTAAGCATATACTTAAACATAACAAGAACACAGAGTTTATTTATACTGTTACTCTTCAGAAATTACATTCTATAAACCCTATTTTTATTATTATCCAGTTACCATCTCTTCCATCAATAAAAACTTTATGAAGTTGATTGAAACATGTTTATTTAATACTTGTTTGTGAGCAAGGAGCTCTAATTCAAGTAAACATTTACCCATGGTGGGCTCAATGTTTCATTACACTTTCTTTCCAGGAAAGAGGAAAATCTTGTTACTTTGCAGGTAATAACAGTGACATTATCCACTCCCAGGTGTTACTTGCGTATTTTTCTTTCCGAGAACATAATACAAAAGGAGAAAGTCTACATTTTGAAGCCAAAAGTTCTTTCAGTTTGGATTCTTCAATTAATAAACAATTTATCGTCATAAACCAATAGTTAGTACAATCAATGATTTTAGTATAAACACAATCTGATCTAAACCTGATCAATAAGTAGAAGCTCAGATAAATAAATCACTGTCCTCATCCGGTCATACCTCTATTGTTAATCCATCCATGATAAGTGTCAAGCATTGGCCTGCAATGCAACATTGGACCAGCAGCAGCTTTGAAAGCAGAAGCAGCATTGGAGCAGAATCGAGTGTAGCAGCTAGTTCAGTTCATTTGTTCCTATGTAACTTAGTTTAGTTACTTTGTAACGTGTTCACAAAGTTAGTAAGATTAGAATTTGATTTGAAATTGATGTAGAAGCTTATATGTCAGCTTGCGTTTGTGTACAAGTTAAGTTTGTATTAGTTTAACATTAATGGGATTAGTTAAGCTGCTAGGTAATGGTCATTTTAATCTTGTAACTCTTGTATATATTTCCATTATTATTTAATGAAAGATGACTAATTTTTAGCCCAAGTTCTTTGTGTTCTTATTGCTATCGGTTTCTTTTTCTTAAGCACCTTTGTGTTTGTTTTGTGTTGTTATGCTACCTTTGTTTTAACAAATGGTAATCAAAGCCTGTCATCTTTAAGGGCCTCTATTGTTGGTTGTTGTTTTGTGTAAGCAAGCTTAAGAAAAAAGAAATCGAGGCTGTTGAACTTGTTGCAACAGGATGAGCTTCACACCACCCCCACCACCTGTGTTCACTGGTGAAAACTACCACATTTAGGTGGCAAAAATGAAGACTTACCTTTAGGCACAAGACTTGTGGAGTGCAGTTGAGAATGATGCTAAGCCACCTCCATTAAGAGCCAATCCTACCATTGTTCAGATTAGACAGCATAGTGAGGAGCGAGTTAAGAAGCATAAGGCCATGGTCTGCCTGCAGAATGGTTTGTCAGATGTAATCTTCACTCGAATTATGGCTTGTGACTCACCTAAGCAAGCATGGGAGAGGCTGAAGTAGGAGTAATCAACTTGAGGAGAGACTTTGAAAATCTTAAGATGAAAGAAGCAGAGACCATCAAGCAATACTCAGATAAGATAATGGGCACTTTCAATAGCATAAGGCTACTTGGTGAAGACTTTAGTGAAAGCATGGTTGTTGAGAAAGTGATCACTACTCTCCCTGAGAGGTTTGAGTAAAAAATCTCCTCATTGGAGGACTCAAGAGATCTCACAACCATTTCTTTGTCTGAGTTGGTGAACTCCCTTTATGCACTCGAGCAAAAAAGGGCCAACAGGCAGGAAGAGCATCCTTAGAGCTTTCCAAGCAAAGGCCAAAGAAGGCTCAATTCAGAAAGCAAAAAAGCCTTGGCTAGATAAGAAAGACAAGCCAATGAAGGATGCAGGCAAGAGGAGGTTTCCACCATGCAATCATTGCCAAAAGACCACACATTTGGAGAAGTATTGCTAGTACAGGCCAGACATTCAATGTAGGAGTTGCAAGCAGTTTGGACATGTAGAGAAAGTCTGCAAGAACAAGGGGAAGGCACCAGCACAGCAGCAAAACTAGGCACAAGCTGCTGAGGACCTTCAAGCTCAGGAGGAGCATGTCTTCACTACTTCATGCTTTGCAACTACAAGCAAAGTCAAATACAGTTAGCTTATGGACAGTGGCTGCTCACATCACATGGCAGCTGATGAGAGTCTGTTCAAGGAGCTTGACAGGAGCTTCACCTCAAGAATTAGAATTGGTAATGAGAGCTTGATTGAAGCCAAAGGCAGAGGTGATGTTGTAATCAACTCAGGTTCAGGTAACATGTTGATTTCAGATGTGCTTTATGTGCTTGATATAGATCAAAACTTACTTAGTGTTGGTCAATTGGTCGAAAAAGGCTATTCACTGGTGTTTAGAGATGGTTCTTGTGTTATTAAAGACTTTCATGGCCAGGAAATGGTTTCAGTACCTATGGCGCCAAATGTTTTATGTTTGATGTAAGTCAGCTTGAGAAGAAGGCCTATACAAGCTTAACTGACAATACTGGCCTATGGCACATGCTAACTTCAGGTCACTAAATTTGTTGCACAAGCTAAATTTGGTAGATGACATGACCAAGGTTGAGGCGGAGATATTGTTTGTGAAGTTTTTCAACTTGGCAAACAGGCTAGATTGCCTTTCTCAGTCAACAAGGCATGGAGAGCTTATGAGAGGCTTGAGCTAGTGCACTCGGATGTTTGTGGACCAATGAAGAACCCTTCACTGAATGGCAATAAGTACTTTGTGTTGTTTATTGATGATATGACCAGATTCTATTGGGTTTACTTCATGAAACATAAGTTTGAGGTATTTGAAGCCTCTAGAAAATTTAAAGCTTTAGCTGAGAATCAAACAGGCTGCAAGATTAAAGCTTTGAGGACAGATAATGGCACTGAATATTTGTCTGATAGATTTCAAAAGTTATGTGAGCAAGCTGGGATCCATCATCAGTTAACCATAGTGTATACTCCTTAACAAAATGGAGTGTGTGAGAGGAAGAACAGGACAGTGATGGACATGGCTAGGTGTCTGCTATTTCAAAGAAAACTTCTAAGCACATTTTAGGCTGAGGCTGTCAACACCTCAGTATACCTATTTCCAACACATGCTGTAAAGGACAAAACACCTTTTGAGGCATGGCATGGACATAACCCTTCTGTTTCTCATTTGAAAGTGTTTGGATGTGTGTATTATACCCTCATTCCAGCTGAAAGAATAACCAAGCTTAAGAAAAGCTTAGTTCTAGGCATATTTTTTGGCTATAGCAACAACAAAAAAGGGTACAGGGTATATGGTATATGATCCCTCAACCAAGAAGATTTTGGTGAGTAGGGATGTCAAATTTGATGAAGAGAAGACTTGGAGCTGGGATGGTTCTAATGCAAGTCAATTTGAAGAGGATTTGGTTGATAGCAGCCTAAAACCAACAAAAAATGAGCTTAGCAATGCAAATGTGGATGATCCTCCTATGGGAGGCACCAAGTCCATTGCTGATAGTTACTAGAGATGCAATATGGCTATAGTAGAACCTTCAAGCTTTGAAGAAGTTGTCAGAGACAAGCACTGGAAGAGAGCCATGAAAGACTGAACTTAACATAATTCATAAGAATCAGACTTGGGACTTGGTTGAAAGACCGAACAAGAAAAAGGCCATAGGTGTTAAATGGGTTTTTAGAGCCAAATTCAATGCTAATGGCTCATTGAACAAACACAAGGCAAGACTTTTGGTGAAAAGGTATAGCCAGCAATATGGCATTAACTTTATCGAGACATTTGCTCCAGTAGCAAGGCTGGACACTATCAAACTCCTGTTTGCCTTGGCTGCATAGAAGAAATAGAAATTCATCAACTTGATGTTAAGTCAGCCTTCTTGAATGGTTTTCTCAAGAAGAGATTTACATAGAGCAGCCAGATGGTTTCAAAGTCCAAGGAGAAGAAGACAAGGTCTATAGGCTAAAGAAAGCACTTTATGGCCTCAAACAGGCACCTAGAGCCTGGTATGAAAGAGTTGATGCTTACTTATTTAAGCTTGGATTTGAGAAAAGCCAGAGTGAGCCAACACTTTATGTAAAAAGGTCTAACGATAAGACCTTGCTAATTGTTTCAATCTATGTGGATGATTTGTTGGTGATTGGAAGTAAGGTGATTTGATCCAAGAATTCAAAGCACAAATGCAATAAGTGTTTGACATGACTGACTTAGGAATCATGACATACTTCCTTGGTATGGAAGTGAACCAATCTGAACAAGGAATTTTTATTAGTCACCATGCCCTTGCTTTGAAGATACTTAACAAATTTTGTATGGAAAATTGCAAAACAATGAGCACACCTTTAGCTCAAGGTGAGAAATTGACAAGCATTGGGGATCATGAGAGAGTTGATGAAAGGGAATTTGAAGCTTTGTTGGATGTCTTCTTTATTTAACAGCCAGCAGACCATACATTGTGTATGATGTTAGTTTGCTATTGAGGTTTATGCATTGTTGTAATGTGATACATTTCAAGACTGCTAAGAGAGTGCTCAAATAAATTAAAGGAATATTGAGCTATGGGGTCAAGTTTGAGAAAGGAAAGGAGCTTAGGCTGGTTGGTTACTCAGATAGTGACTGGGCTGGTTCTGTTGATGATGTGAAGAGCACCTCGGGTTACTTCTTTACCCTTGGCTCAGGTGTGTTTTTCTGGAGCTTAAAGAAACAACAAACCGTTGCACAGTCCACAGCTGAAGCTGAATACATTACAGCAGCAGCAGCAGTCAATCAAGCCATTTGGCTTAGAAAGTTGCTATCCGATTTAAATGAAGAGCAACTTGATCCTACTGAAATCTTGGTTGACAATCAGTTAGCAGTTGCCATAGCCAAGAATCCAGTTTTTCATGGCAAGACAAAGCACTTTAAGATTAAATTTCACTTTGTTCAAGAGGCTGAGCAGTTCAAAGAAGTCAGTCTCGTTCATTGCAGCTCACAAGATCAATTGGCAGACATTTTGACCAAGTCACTTGGTACAGCAAGATTCGAGGCTTTAAGAAGTTTAATTGGTGTTTGTTGCATACAGACCAAGGAGGAGTGTCAAGCATTGGCCTGCAATGCAACATTGGACTAGCAGCAGCTTTGAAAGCAGAAGCAGCATTGGAGCAGAACCGAGTGTAGCAGCTAGTTCAGTTTATTTTGTTCCTATGTAACTTAGTTTAGTTACTTTGTAATGTGTTCACAAAGTTAGTAGGATTAGAATTTGATTTGAAATTGATGTAGAAGCTTATATGTCAGCTTGCTTTTGTGTACAAGTTAAGTTTGTATTAGTTTAACATTAGTGGGAGTAGTTAAGCTGTTAGGTAATGGTCATTTTGATCTTTTAACTCTTGTATATATTTCTATTATTATTTAATGAAAGATGATTATTTTTTAGCCCATTCTTTGTGTTCTTATTGCTCTCGGTTTCTTTTTCTTAAGCACATTTGTGATGGAGCTCGAAACTAACTATTATTTCGACAAAAGCAAGCGTACCAATCGAACAATAGTATAGTTATGGCGAGTCCGGAATATCGTATCCTCAAGGACTAAAATTACTAGTAATAACTATCTTTTTATTATCTAGCCTAATAATTAAGGGGATTTATTTTTAATCTAAAATTAACTAACTAATTTTAACTAACTAAATGACTTTGAACGTGACAGAGAGAGAATTGGGAAAATACTTTTGGACAACTTATATGAGATAGGCAATACCTAAGGAAGAATCCACCTAGACTTCACTTATTACTTTTGATTCATATGATTTATTCACTTGACTTAATCCGTAGAAATCCCTGATTTATGTTAATATCTCTTTCAAGACTAAAAACAACTAACTCTAGGTTGATTAATTGAAATCTCTTTCTAATTAAAATCCTATTGTCACATTAACTCGATCTATAGATTCCTTATTAGATTTGACTCTAATCGCATGATTTTGTCGCCCTATTTCTCTGGTTGTAGTCAACTCTTGCTTAATTGTGTTGATCTTCTCTTAAGCAGGACTTTTGCTCAATTGAATAAGCACATTCATTGGGATCAATAACCTGAATTATCAAAACAAGAATAAAACTCACAATTAAGAATAAGAACAAGTATTTATCTTATACATCAAATAATAATAAGATTATCTAGGTTTCATCCCCTTAAGTATCTAAGGGATTTAGTTCATACTACTAGAAGGAAACATCATAAAATAGGGAAAACCACAAAACATAATGAAGACCCAAAAACTTCTAAAGAAATTGATGGGAGATCTTCAGTCTTGTTGGAGATCCTTCTCCTAAGCTATTTTCGACGAGCTGTTTTAGGGTATTTTCTGCCTTTTACTCTGTGTCTATTCAAATTTCCCCTTTAGGTTACCCCCTAGGGTGTTTATATAGGCTTTGGAACACCTCTCTTGGCCCACAAGTAGCTTATTCTGAATAGAATTCATCTTTGCTACGGTAGGGACACGTCCGTGTGACACGCCGGTAGTGTACTCCTTCAGCCATGGTTGATTCTGCTCACCACACATGGCCGTGTAATCTGCCCGTGGTCGATAGTCTAGGCCGTATGATTTCTAATGTAGGCCCATTTTGTCCTTTTGGCCCATTTCTCGTTCTTTTCGACTCTTAAGCCCTCTCGAGTATAAAACATGAAATTAAAGGATTAGAAGCATCGAATTCATTAAATCTAATGAGAATTCATCCAAAAATAAGCCAAGCATGGGGTTAAAATATGTGTAAATTGAGGTTTATCAAATATCTCCACACTTAAGCCTTTGTTTGTCCTCAAGCAAAAATCTTAAACTTACAATTAAAATTAACTTCCCTCAATTCATAATTCTTATCAATAATGTCTCATCATAATTCATGGATAATTCATACATGGATAATTTAACTCAAAGAGTCCTAAAGATTCAAACAATCTAAGTCATCAATTTTTATAGCACGAAAACATAGGTGTTTCCCCTTACCTAAATAATTACCTTTGATTCAAAACCGACAAGGATTGACATCCTCACTAAAGATTCACTCAAATTAGTCAAAGTGTTTAAGGTTCAATTTAAGCACTCAAAAGTCAAACATGAAAAGTTAATCCCATAGGCTTGCTTGAAAATCAAATATCCACCACTATAGAATGAGATGAATGAATGCTTTGTTAAACTTTTAATTCTATTAATTAGAGAGAACTAAGCTATTAAGGCCTTAAGAATTGATGATAAGAAGTTCTAGCATAAGTTAAGTAATTGGCAAAGTGGTTAAGATGCATGGATATATGCTTAAGGTGCAAGGTTCGAATCTCCTAGCTAACATTAGGGAGAATTTTAATTTTTTGTTTTCTTCCTTGTAAGTGTCGGCCAAGAATATTCTAGAGTGGATGAGCTTTCATCTATTTTTGGCTTGTTGACCATGTAAAAAGGAAGTTAAAGAACATAAGGCATGGAATCACAAATTCATGATAAGATGAGGGGACAATGGCATAATAAAGGGCTATGTTTTGGGGATGTGTTCATGGTCATTTGACCATGAACCTAGACAACATGAAGGCTAAAGGAGAGGCCTAGTTGTGTAGTAAATTCTTTGGATATGATGGGGAAGAAACAAGGAGGAAAAAGGGGATATGTTGGCATTGATGTGGCTGAATTTATGCTTTGCCATTAGGGGAAAAGTTAGCCAAAAGTCTTTGTTTTGTCCATCTTTTCTCATTTTCACCAAAAGCTCTCTCTCGGTAGAATTTGCCATAGAGTTTAGGTAAAACTCTCTTTTGTTTTAGCTTTCATCTTTTGACCAATTTTCTTCATTTTGGTAGAATGTACCTTAGTCATTTTGGTACATTTTCACTTTTGATTTAGCCTCAATTGCTTGAACCAAATACAACCTTCTTTCTCTCATTTAGTTTTCATTTTGAAACCAAAAGAACCACAAAGATTAAGCACCATTATTCTTCTTCATTTTCTCTCCTCTTCCGAATGCATCTAAGTTCCATAGTCAATCTCTCTTCTCTTTGATCCTATTCTCTTTTCTTTTCTTTTCATCTTATTTTTCTCTTATCTTTCTCTCATTGTGAAATCACCATTATCATTTTCTCCTCATCTTTCTCTTTACTTCCTTCTCTTTTCATTCTCTTTCTTCTTTCCCTTCAAAACCAAACCATTATATTGAAGCCACCATTTTTATTCTTTTATTTTGTGAAGGCGAATCATCATTTTCTTTTCTTCTTTTTCAAAGCGAATCTCCAAGTGATCAAAGTAAGATGCTATCAATTATTTTCATCACTTCCTTTCACTTGAATAAGATTGGAAATCATAATCTTTTATTTCTCTCTAGGTAGAATCTCTTGAAAAGATTTTGAGAGGAACTTTGTTGAAGACAATCTTAAGTGACCATTCGAATCATCAAGGTAAGACTACTATTTTGGATAATATCAATTTCTTTAGATGGATTACTAATCTAAGTTATCTTTAGGAAGCGATCTAAGATCATCAAGATAGGTAAGAAAAGAGCCGTTCAAGTGTTTGGAAGAGAGGTATTCCTTTACCATCGAACTACAAGCGAAGAGCGATGTCGGGGTTAGAGACTTTCCACCGGTTGTGGACCCTCTGCAAGCGAGGATCGATTATTCAGTAGTGCGTACAATAGAACCACTTTACGTTGGTGGAATATCGGCGGGTTTTGATCCATCTAGTGGAGAAAAACCGCAAATAACGATCATTCGTGAATCCGAGGGTAAGGATTTAGATCCATCGTTTATAAGTATAGTTTTTGCTAACAATAGTTTATACTAACCAAGTGTGTTAATCATCTAGGTGTGGACGAGCTAGAGTATTGTTCTCATTATTACTAGGTGTGTAACCATACATTAAAAACTTCCATAGATTTATATTATTAAAAAAGTGATTATATGATAGTATGTTTTGTTGTGGATACCAATTATTGGTATACAAAATTGAGTATGTTACCCAATATTCCGTTTATTTTGATATATGCATCAATATGAAATAAGCATGACTATATTATGATTTGTGGGTACATAGCATGAAAATCGATTTGATATGTATGTGCATGGGCATATGGGTATGTTTAATAAAGGAGGAAGTATTACGGTGGTTTTACCACAATTACGGTGACTTCGGTCACATATGTGAAATTGGTGGCCCGGTCACATATTTGACTCGGTGGCTTGGTCACATATTTGACTCGGTGGCCGGTCACATATTTGACTCCGGTGGCTTGGTCACATATTTGGCTCTGGTGGCCGGTCACATATTTGGACTTGATCGGTGACTTGGTCACATCTGTTTTGGTGGCTTTGCCACAATAAAGCGATGTGCATGTTGGCTGCGACAAGCGCCTTCGATGGTGTGTAGCGGATGGAGGTCGATTTAGTAATCCCACGGTGTCTTTGGTTGGTGCGGGTGTGTAGCGGATGGATATTTAGGTTGGCGGGCTTGCATCTCATTTCATAAGTATATCCATGTAACATTGTATGATTATTATTTGATCTCGCTATAAAATGGGCCTTTGGGCTAAATTTGAGTAAAATGGGCCTTTGGGCTAAATTTGAGTAAAATGGGCCTTTGGGCTAAATTTGAGCTAAAATGGGCCTTTGGGCCAAATATTTGATTAAATGGGCCTATGGCCATATGTGAAATTTTGGGTTTGAAAGCATTTCATAAAATGGGCTTTTTAGTGTATGTGTTATACATTGAGTTTATGACTCACCCATTTTTATGGGATAACTTTTCAGATAACTCGTAGTGCGATGGATCGGGATAGCAAGGATTTCGAGGTGGCCGGTGCTTTCGTATTAAGTATTGTGGAGATTTTCCAACTTAAACTCTTTAAGTTAAATTTTATTACTTAGACTTTATTTTGAGATTGCAAATTTTATGTAATAAGGCCACTATAAATCATCTTTAATTTTGTGTTTGGATTTATTTTAAATTCTGCCATGAATAATTATCAAATATCTAAATGGCTTTTTCGATAAATTATTTAAAAATGTGTTTGTTACTATTATATAAATGTTTTCAAAGAATTTTTCTTAAGTATGGTTTCCTATGATTTTATTAATTCCTTCTAAAAATAATGTTTCGCTAAAGTTTTACTTGAGGAACATACCAAATCCGGTTGGGCTTTTTGGTAGGGTTTGGGGTGTTTCAACTTAGTATCGAGCCAGTTTTAAACTCTCGGCCTTGGGTTTTGAAGCCCTAGCGTTTTCAAAATTTTGGCCCAAAAGAATTTTGAAAATTTTCTTAAGTTAAATGGTTTTATAAGAGCATGGCTTTTCGAATTCTCGGCCCAGATCCATCGGTATGTACCTTTATTTGATAAGTGATATGAATGTCGATAAGCCTAAGGAAACTTTAGAGACATGGACCCTAGGTGTATGTGTACTACTACGAAAACCATTGAATATCGTTTCATAAGACTTTCTTTTAATAAGAAGTGAAAAGATTCTAATACATAAGACTTTTCGTAAAAAAGCAGATAAGATACGTAGTAGACATGAGCTCTAGGGGCGAGGTCGTCGTGGACATGGAAGAGGAAGGATGGTTGTTTGAAACAGTTCGGTCTGGTCAAGGTTCCGAGAATGAAGCTCCACCAATTTGTTGGGCGGACTTCCAAGAACAAAATGAAGGAGGTGTGTGATATCACAAAGCTGTCTTTGCGAGTTTTGGAGCAAGTAGCGAAGCTAGTTCGAAATGGATCTCGAAGTCATGGTGAGAGACTTAGATCGAATGGAGTGAGGTTTTAGAGGAGTATCTGGAGTAGCTCAAGCGTAGCTGAATATTGGTTGGAAGCAGTTGAGAGGATCATGGATGATATAGATTGCAGCGAAGAGAAATTGAAAGGTGCTATTTCACTTCTTCGTGATGAAGCCTATCGATGGTGGCTTACTATCAAGGAAAGTACCACGTGGATCGTCTGGATTGGGGGTATTTTAAAGTGAAATTTGAGGAAAATATGTCGGAGCTAGCTACATCGACTCTCGAGAGGAAGACATTTACGAATCGGTACAAGGAAACAAGTCGATAATGAATATGAAGCGAAATTCTTACGACTTAGCCGTTATGCTAGAGGATAGTGGCTACGGAATATGAGCGTTGTGTCGATTTGAAGATGGACTTAGAGATGAGCTAAGAGTGATGATTGCTCCACATCGTGAAAGGGATTTTGCAATCTTAGTGGAAAGGGCAAGAATTAGAAGAAGCTAAAAGGGTGAGAGAGCGAGAATCGGACAGAGGTCGGAGCAAGAATAAGAGAAGTTTTGGGTCTTTGGTCGTCCGGAAACTTTCGGAAGAAATCAAGGAATGATGGACCGCGAGGTCGACAGATTATCTCTACGGAGTGCAAAGTCGTACTTGTTCTCGGTGTGGGAAAATGCACTCGGGAGAATCTTTGGAAGAAAAGCCGCGGATGTTTCAAGTGCGGTTCGAAGGATCACATGATCAAAGATTGTCCGATGAACTCGGAGAAGAACCGTCCGACAAGTCGATGTGCTAATCAAGGTGTGAAGTGGACAAAGAACCGATAAGAGGCCGTGGTCCCAATGGAAGGGCAATGGTTACGGTAGAGTCGTGGAACTTCGAGCGAGGAAGCGATGGAAACTTCGGCGAGACAACCAAGTTTGGTGTATGCGATTCGTCATAGAGAAGAGCGGTGGCCTTTTGATGTTATCAGATGCGTTTTTGATTTACGGGTTGCCCTTTATTGCTTTGATAGATATAGGGTCAACTCATTCCTATATCGCTAGTGAAGTATCTGGGACTTTGCATGTGACTTACGGCGTACTTAGGAAGATGGTGTACTTAGTCCTCTAGAATGAGGCGATGAGTTGTAGACAAACTCTTTAAAGGAGTGCCTACAGAAGTTCAAGGGTTACAATTTCCGGTGATTTAATGGAGTTGCCATTGGAGAATTCGACCTAATTTTAGGCATGGGTGGCTTGTGAAGTACTGAGTGCAAATGTGGATTCTTGCTAAGAGAATGTCCTTAAGAACTCTTGATGATAAGGAAGTTGTAGTGATGGGCGAAAGAGCGGAACTACTTATCTAATGTAGTATCCGCTCTTAAGGCGAAAGGATGGTTAGAAAAGGATCTGAAGCTTTTCGATGTTAGTGAATGCTTTGGAGGCTAAAAAAGCAGCTGTTAATGAAGTCGGGACGGTGAATGAATTTGTAGATGTTTTTGGAAGAACTTCGAGGTTGCCTCCGGATCGTGAGGTAGAATTCGGGATAGACTTATTGCACAGGAACGCGCCGGTTTCTATTGCTCCATATAGAATGGCAAGAAGGAATTGGTTGAGCTTAAGGCTCGATTCGGAGTTGCTTGATCGTGGATTCATCCGACCTAGTGTGTCTCCATGGGAGAACCGGTCCTATCGTAAAGAAGAAGGACGGATCGATGAGGATGTGTATAGACTACAAGCGGTTGAATAAGTCGACTATCAAGAACAAGTATCCTTTGCCGGGATCGACGACTTGTTCGATCGACTTAAAGGAGCTGCGGTATTCTCTAAAATTGATCTAAGGTCGAGGTATCATCGACTTAAAGTGAAAAAGCGGACATCCATAAGGCGGCTTTCCGAACTAGATATGGGCATTATGAATTTACGGTAATGCCATTCGGATTGATGAACGCCCAATTGCGTTTATGGATATGATGAATCGGATTTTTCAGCCTATTTGGATCGGTTCATCGTGGTATTCATAGGCGACATCTTGGTGTATTCTAAGTCCGAAGTGGAACATGATGAGCATCTCCGGATTGTGTTCTGAGTTTTAAGGAGAAAAGCGTGACGCCAAATTCAAAGAAGTGTGAATTTTGGTGAAAGAAGTTGCATTTTAGGACATGTGGTATCTCTGAAGGGATTAGGATGTGTTCTAATGCAAGGCGAAAAGGTAGTTGCGTATGCGTCTCGCGATTGAGACCACAAGAAGTTAACTACCCGACGCATGACTTGGAGTTAGCGGTTGTAGTGTTTGCTCTTAAGGTTTGGAGACATTACTTATACGGAGAAAAGTCGGTGATATATACGGACCACAAAAGTAAAATATCTCTTGACTCGAGAAGAAGCGAATTTGAGGCGGAGAAGGTGGATAGAGTTGTTGAAAGACTACATTTGTTCCATCGAGTACCACCGGGCAAGGCGAATGTGGTGGCAGACGCTCTAAGTCGAAAAGTGGTGTCAGATTTGAGAGCGATGTTTGCTCATCTTAGTCTCTACGATGATGGAAGCTTGTTGGCGAACTTGAGTTAAGCGACATGGTTAAGTCAAGTAAAAGAGAGACAGTTAATAGATGAAGATCTGAGTGAAAAGTTTCGACAGGTGTAGAGTGGGAAATTGGAAGATTTTGGTATTAACAATGACGGAGTATTGTGTTTTAAAGGTAAAGTTTGTATGCCGAAGGATCGGGAGTTGAGGCAAAGATACTTGAGAATCGCATGGTAGCCCCTATGCTATGCATCTGGAGGAAGTAAGTTATATCGAGACTTGCGAGATCGGTTTTAGTGGCTTTGGTCTTAAGCGGAAGTTCTCGAGTTTGTAGGAAGTGCTTGGCGTGTCGACAAGTCAAGGCTGAACATCAAGTACCATCGGGGTTGCTTCAACCGATAAAGATTCCATGATGGAAGTGGGAGAGAATCACCATGGATTTTGTTAGTGGGCTTCCTCTTACGCCTACTAAGAAAGACTCCATTTGGGTGATAGTGGACCGATTGATAAATCGCACATTTTATCCCGATTCGGGTTGATTACTCTTTGCGAAGTTGGCAAAGTTATATGTAGCTGAAATTGTGAGATTGCATGGAGTGCCGTTGTCGATAATTTCGCATGAGATCAAGGTTTACGTCGCGATTTTGGAAAGCATTGCATCAAGCTTTGGGCACCGATTGGATTCGATCGGCATTTCATCCTCGATCGGACGGTCGATCGAAAGAGTAATCGAGATCTTAGAAGATATGTTAAGGGGTTGTGTGATAGATTTCAAGGAAGTTGGGAAGAATTCTTACCGTTGGCGAAATTGCGTACAACAACAGTTTCAATCGATATCTGGATGGCACCGTATGAAGCACTATATGGACGGAAGTGTCGCACTCCTACGTGTTGGGCGAAATTAGGGAACAGCGATTTTGGGTCGAGATAGTGTCCGAATCGAAGAAAAGGTTAAGGTAATCCGGGCTCGGTTAAAGAAGCGTCGGCGAGACAAAAAATCGACGTGATTTAAAGCGGAAAGAAATAGAATATGCGATGGGAGACCAAGTTTTCCTTAAGGTTTCACCTTGGAAAAAGGTGATGAGATTTGGACGCAAAGGAAACTAAGTCCCGAGTTCATTGGACCTTATCGGATTGTGAAGCGGGTCGGATCTGTGGCATATCGATTAGATTTGCCTTGAATTGAAACAAATGCACAATGTGTTTCATGTTTCAATGTTACTGTAATTACCGATCGGATCCATCTCATGTAGTACCGATTGAGGAGGTGGAATTAAGATCGATTTGTCATATGAAGAGAGCCAATTCAAATTCGGAGGCGAGATGTAAAGGTTTTCGGAGAAAATTAGTTCCTCTCGTTAAGGTATTATGGCGAAATCATGGATCGAGAAGAAGCTTCGTGGGGCAGGAGGAAGCGATCGACAACAATACCTCACTTATTCAGACGAGGTAATTTCGAGGACGAAATTATTTTAAGGGGGTAGAAGCGTAACATCCACGATATTTTGGGGCTATGCATTTTACATAATTGAATGATGTTGCATGCTTAATCTTTATTAAGTGCCATTTTGGAAGTTATTTGAGCTTCATTTATTAAGTGAATGCTTTGTTAAACTTTTAATTCTATTAATTAGAGAGAACTAAGCTATTAAGGCCTTAAGAATTGATGATAAGAAGTTCTAGCATAAGTTAAGTAATTGGCAAAGTGGTTAAGATGCATGGATATATGCTTAAGGTGCAAGGTTGAATCTCTAGCTAACATTAGGGAGAATTTTTAATTTTTTGTTTTCTTCCTTGTAAGTGTCGGCCAAGAATATTCTAGAGTGGATGAGCTTTCATCCATTTTGGCTTATTGACCATGTAAAAAGGAAGTTAAAGAACATAAGGCATGGAATCACAAATTCATGATAAGATGAGGGGACAATGGCATAATAAAGGGCTATGTTTTGGGGATGTGTTCATGGTCATTTGACCATGAACCTAGACAACATGAAGGCTAAAGGGAGAGGCCTAGTTGTGTAGTAAATTCTTTGGATATGATGGGGAAGAAACAAGGAGGAAAAAGGGGATATGTTGGCATTGATGTGGTAGAATTTATGCTTTGCCATTAGGGGAAAAGTTAGCCAAAAGTCTTTGTTTTGTCCATCTTTTCTCATTTTCACCAAAAGCTCTCTCTCGGTAGAATTTGCCATAGAGTTTAGGTAAAAACTCTCTTTTGTTTTAGCTTTCATCTTTTGACCAATTTTCTTCATTTTGGTAGAATGTACCTTAGTCATTTTGGTACATTTTCACTTTTGATTTAGCCTCAATTGCTTGAACCAAATACAACCTTCTTTCTCTCATTTAGTTTTCATTTTGAAACCAAAAGAACCACAAAGATTAAGCACCATTATTCTTCTTCATTTCTCTCCTCTTCTTGAATGCATCTAAGTTCCATAGTCAATCTCTCTTCTCTTTGATCCTATTCTCTTTTCTTTTCTTTTCATCTTATTTTTCTCTTATCTTTCTCTCATTCGAAATCACCATTATCATTTTCTCCTCATCTTTCTCTTTACTTCCTTCTCTTTTCATTCTCTTTCTTCTTTCCCTTCAAAACCAGAAACCATTATATTGAAGCCACCATTTTATTCTTTTATTTTGTGAAGGTCGAATCATCATTTTCTTTTCTTCTTTTTCAAAGCGAATCTCCAAGTGATCAAAGTAAGATGCTATCAATTATTTTCATCACTTCCTTTCACTTGAATAAGATTGGAAATCATAATCTTTTATTTCTCTCTTAGGTAGAATCTCTTGAAAAGATTTTGAGAGGAACTTTGTTGAAGACAATCTTAAGTGACCATTCGAATCATCAAGGTAAGACTACTATTTTGGATAATATCAATTTCTTTAGATGGATTACTAATCTAAGTTATCTTTAGGAGCGATCTAAGATCATCAAGATAGGTAAGAAAAGAGCCGTTCGAAGTGTTTGGAAGAGAGGTATTCCTTTACCATCGAACTACAAGCGAAGAAGCGATATCGGGGTTAGAGACTTTCCACCGGTTGTGGACCCTCTGCAAGCGAGGATCGATTATTCAAGTAGTGCGTACAACCGAACCACTTTACGTTGGTGGAATATCGTGGGTTTTGATCCATCTAGTGGAAAAACCGCAAATAACGATCATTCGTGAATCAGGGTAAGGATTTAGATCCATCGTTTATAAGTATAGTTTTGCTAACAATAGTTTATACTAACCGAGTGTGTTAATCATCTAGGTGTGGACGAGCTAGAGAGTATTGTTCTCACTTTGTTACTAGGTGTGTAACCATACATTAAAACTTCCATAGATTTATATTATTAAAAAAGTGATTATATGATAGTATGTTTTGTTGTGGATACCAATTATTGGTATACAAAATTGAGTATGTTACCCAATATTAGTTTATTTTGATATATGCATCAATATGAAATAAGCATGACTATATTATGATTTGTGGGTACATAGCATGAAAATCGATTTGATATGTATGTGCATGGGCATATGGGTATGTTTAATAAAGGAGGAAGTATTACGGTGGTTTTACCACAATTGGTGACTTGGTCACATATGTGAAATTGGTGGCTTCGGTCACATATTTGACTCGGTGGCCGGTCACATATTTGGCTTTGGTGGCTTAGTCACATATTTGGACTTGGTCGGTGACTTGGTCACATCTGTTTTGGTGGCTTTGCCACAATAAAGGCGATGTGCATGTTATTGCAAAGAAGCGCCTTCGATGGTGTGTAGCGGATGGAGGGTCGATTTAGTAATCCCACGGTGTCTTTGGTTGATGCGAGGGGTGTGTAGCGGATGGATATTTAGGTTGGTAGGGCTTGCATCTCATTTCATAAGTATATCCATGTAACATTGTATGATTATTATTTGATCTGCTATAAAATGGGCCTTTGGGCTAAATTTGAGTAAAATGGGCCTTTGGGCTAAATTTGAGTAAAATGGGCCTTTGGGCTAAATTTGAGTAAAATGGGCCTTTGGGCTAAATTTGAGCTAAAATGGGCCTTTGGGCCAAATATTTGATTAAATGGGCCTATGGCCATATGTGAAATTTTGGGTTTGAAAGCATTTCATAAAATGGGCTTTTTAGTGTATGTGTTATACATTGAGTTTATGACTCACCCATTTTTATGGGATAACTTTTCAGATAACTCGTAGTGCGATGGATCGGGATAGCAAGGATTTCGAGGTGGCCAGTGCTCGTATTAAGTATTGTGGAGATTTTCCAACTTAAACTCTTTAAGTTAAATTTTATTACTTAGACTTTATTTTGAGATTGCAAATTTTATGTAATAAGGCCACTATAAATCATCTTTAATTTTGTGTTTGGATTTATTTTAAATTACGCCATGAATAATTATCAAATATCTAAATGGCTTTTTCGATAAATTATTTAAAAATGTGTTTGTTACTATTATATAAATGTTTTCAAAGAAATTTTCTTAAGTATGGTTTCCTATGATTTTATTAATTCCTTCTAAAAATAATGTTTAGCTAAAGTTTTACTTGAGGAACATACCAAATCAGTTGGGCTTTTTGGTAGGGTTTGGGGTGTTTCAATGAAACACAAATCAAAAGGTCTTTAAAAAGGTTGTAATGGGGCTTGGGTTAAAGATGTGGATAAAGGCAGAATTAAAGGGTTAGAATCGAGATTGAATTGTCAATATACCTAACTAGAAACAATGAACTAATAATTACTAATTGCATTCAAATAAAACGAGCTCCTTCCCAAAATATGAAATTAACTGCTTAAGCTCAAATAACATAGAACTAATAATGAATGAATTTCAACTTTTCTTTTTTTTTTTTTTATAATAAGTATTTACAATAATAGGAAAGAACTTAACAACTGAAATAGAGAACATAGTTAGGCAGCTGATCAAATTAAATCTCGACATAAGGGGAGTCAAGAAAATAGGGGAAGTAAAAATTTGGTTTCTGCCGTACTGTATCTTCAATATCACCGTCATAAATTAGGGGTCTTGTCGGGTTCCTTCTAGTCATAAACTAGAGGTACCTGCTAGGAGCAGATAAGAAGAAAAAGAAAATTTAGAAAAGTAAAAATAAAATTTAATTGAAAAAAAATAAAATATGACTAAAGTAATAAAAATTGAACGTTCTTAATATTTCAGTTCCCCGGCAACGGCGCCAAAAACTTGATCGTGTGTCAGAGTCTTAAAAATTTATAAAAAAGAATGATCAAACCTAGAAACTAACTAAGACAACGATGGAGGCAAGCACACCTATCGAACAATAATATACTTAAGGCAAGATCGGAATATCGAACCCAAAGGAACCAAAAGTACTAATACTAACTTTCTTTTTATTATTTAACCTAAGAATTAAGGGAATTGTTATCTAATCTAAAATTAACTAACAACTAAGCTAAAGATGCTAAAGACACAGATAAGGGAATTGGGGAAATACTTCTGGAAAAAACCAATTGATTAAGCAATACCCGAGGAAGAATCCGCCTAAACTTCACTTGCTATTTAACTCTGAAACAGACGATTTATTCACTTGACTTGATATGTAGGATTCCCTAATTTATATTAATACCTCTCTCGAGGCTACTAACGCCTAACCCTAGGTTGATTAATTGAAATCTCTTTCTAATTAAAACCCCTAGAATTGCATTAACTCGATCTATGGACTCCCATATTAGGTTTGACCCTAATCCGGCAGATTTTTGTCATCCTATTTCTAGGGTTACGATCAAATCCGCTTAACTATGCTAGATCTATTCTTAGATAGGGACTTTTGCTCCACTACCTAAGCACGCCAGTACTTGAATCAATATCCTGAAATATCAAAGTAATAATTAAGAACACATAATTAAGAACAAATCAAGTATTTATCATACAGCTCAGAAAGAATAGCAAGATCCGTCTTAGGTTTCATCCCCCTCAGGTATTTGAGGGTTTTAGTTCATAAATATAAAATAATACATCTAAGAAGAAAATATAAAACAAAACATAAAGAAAAACCCTAAAACCCCGTGAAGGAATTGAAGGAGGGATCCTCAGTCTTGAGTATGATTCCGCTTCTTGAGATGAATCAACTGGCTTTCTTCGAGTGAATCCCACAATTTTGGCCCTCTGGCATGGCTCTTTGGCCTAGCTGAACCGCCCCCCTAAAGGTTGGCCTCTAGGGTGTTTATATAGGATTTGGAATGTCTTTCTTTGCCTCTAAGTACCCTAATCCGAATGAAACTTTTCTTTACTGCTGCGAGGACACGCTGTGTAGCACCTTGCGTGTGATTCGGGGCGAGCGGTGGTCGATCTGCTAAGGAGGCTTAGCCATATGTTTCGGGGCCCAAGCCGTGTGCAATTCTACTTTGGTCCATTTGGTCCGTTTTAAGCTTGTTTCTCGTTCTTTTCATCCTCCGGTGCTCTCCTGAGTATAAAACATGAAAACAAAAGACTAAGAGCACCTATTTCCATAATTAAGGGGATAAACCATCCAAAAGTATGATAAATGTGGGATTAAAATATGTTCATATTATGGTTTATCAAATACCCCCAAACTTATGCATTTGCTTGTCCTCAAGCAAAATTCTCAACTCACAATTAAAACAGACTTCCTCAATTCATAACATTTATCGATAATGTTTCATCATAATTCATAGATAATTTATACATGGATAATTTAACTCAAAGAGTCCTAAAGATTCAAACAATCAAAGTCATAGTTTCTGTAGCATGAAAAAAATAGGTGTTTTCCCTTATCTAAATAATTACCTTTGATTCAAAACTGACAAGGATTGACATTCTCACTAAAGATTCACTCAATTCACTCGAAGTGTTTAAGGTTCAAGTAAAGCACTCATAAGTCAAACATGAAAGTTAATACCATAAGCTTGCCTGAAAATCAAATCTCCACCACTATAATATGAGATGATACACAAGTCAAAAAGTCTTTTAAAAAGGTTGTAACGGGGCTTAGGTTAGAGGTGTGGTTAAAGGCTAAATTAGAGGGTTAGAATCGAGGTTGAATTGACAATTTACCTAACTAGAAAAATGAACTTAATCTTGAATAATTACATCAATTGAAAACTTGTAATACTAATAATACGAGCTTCTCCTACAAGATGTGGAATTTAAACATATAAGCTCACTTAATTACAGAACTAATAATGAATATACTTCGATATTTTTTTAAGAACAAATCAATAAATACATAATATAAGAAAAATTCAACTACTAAAATAAAATAATTAGGCAACTGATCAAATCAAGTCTCGATAGAAGGGTAGTCAAAAGGAATGGTGATAACAAATACAAGATAGGTTTTAGGTTAATATTAATGGGTGAGTCAATAAAAGGGTTGTTAGGATCAAAGGGGTTCACTAAGGGTTAATTGTGAGGGTAGGCTTTTAGTGGAGTAAGTGGGTTAAAACCTAGGTGCCTTTATCATCTCTGTATATCAAATTAAGGGTGTGGTCTCGACATGTATAATCGAAGCAAGTTCTAGAATAAAAAATCAATGTTGACACACTCATAATCAATAAAGTGAGCACGAAAAAAAATGTATGCTCTAAAGGGTTCAAAATCTTACAAAAATTATGGGTTTTTGATATCAATCTTGTAAATTTCAAACTTCAAGGTAATAATTCAAATTTAGGTGGACAACCTAACAAAATTTTAATTAATTTTTTTTTGAAAATAGACTCATCATGCTTGATTCTCTAGTATCTTAAAGTTTAAATCATCATTGCACAATTAACTATGATTTAATCTAAAACATATCAATAAAAATCCTGAATCAACAGGAATTTAATTCTAATTAGTGATATTGGAAAATTACTTAAGACAAGATATCATTCTGCGATTTGAAAATATGCAAAAAGTTAGGCACTTTTTCTAAATGATTTTCACCCCTACACTTAAGATGTACATTGCCCTCAATGTACAAAGATATATAATAACATTATAGTATAAAATCAAAAGATAGGGAGAGAAGTGGACTTCCTGAATTTTAGACGGATCCTTGAGAATGAAACTTGTAGGTATGGAGTAGAGGAAATGCATGATGAACTAAGAAGATGTAAAGGTATGTGAAAATATTCCAGTTCCTTAGTCTTGAACCTTTTGAATTGTAGAGTCATTAGTAACTTTTTAGGGGGTTTTGTTATGATATTTACTCGAAGATTAGATAGTCGAAGATAAAAGAAATTGGAATTTTACTAATAAAAGTTTAGAACAAAATAAAAAGTAAAGGTGTGAACTCGCAAATTATAATAAAATGGTACATCAAAATCAAATAAAAGAAAAAACAAACATAAAATTAAAGATAGAACTGAAAATAAAAAGAACTCAAAAGTCCTCATCATTGGTTGGATCGCGAGGTGGTGGAGGCGGCGATATGTGAAAGTGATGCCAAATCTGCTGAAAAGTCACCTCAATGCCATCGAATCGTCGAGTGGTGTCATTGAATTGTTGAGTACAGTATTGCTCGAATTAAGTGAGACGTGCAGAGATGTCGAAAGTGAAGCAGCCGTATGAAATAGTCGATGGCTCGATTGTGGTTCCTCATATGGGTGTGGGACATTGTCAGTAATGTCTTTAGGATCCTCCTCTTCGATGGTAGGTGCTAGCCGATATTAAGGAGGATCGGTCCTACGTCGACATTGGATCATCCTCATTTGTAGCATTGTCTGGATGCCCTGTGGAGACATCTGACCTATCAATATAAGTGAGGAGATCTGAGCGATCGTGTTGAGGAGCCCGAAATATCGAGCCAAGCGTGTGATGTATGGACCCATAGATATGACCCCTCTCCTATGTTGCTCTATTTGATATTGAATGGCACGAGCTATGAAATAGGCTAGGTCAAAAACGTGTCCGTTTTCATGCACCATAGGAAGTAGGTGTCATGAGTATTGACGACGCCGGTGCTCTCTCGCCTACCTGTCAGTATATGGGCTAAACTAGCGTGTACATACCTCAGGGATGGGGCGAGAGTCGTCACCTTGGAGCGACTGGGTCATAATTGTCTGTGCCAAGGGCTATATTATACCAACATTTCACCGGAGAGTTATGGATGTGGCGATGGAGCTCGAAAGATCATGTTCTTCCTTAAATTCGTTGGTATAGAGTCCCAATGCGGCCCCAAATTGTGGTACATTTAGTTCTCGTATAATGCCTCTGAGATAGAATTGGATCGTGTCGGGGTCATCGTGGCGCGTCATCACCGTCTAAAGTGGAACATGGAACAGGGCTCCAAAGTGAGCTCTAATATGTGGGCTCGATGATATTGAAGAATTGGTCCCATGGATTGGTAGTCAGGAGAGCCCATACGTCTTCGGCTAGTTGGACCTGCTCCAAAGCAGCCCAATCAATACACCTCCCTATGTCGAGGGGTCATGCGTGAAGTATCTTATAAAGGTCCTCTTGGGATCTTGGAGGAAATTGTAAGAATGAGTGGTGCACTTTGGCGGATGCGCTGACTGATGACAAACAGGGTCCCTTTCATTTTTTGGAATTAGGGACTACGGTTTTCTTTCCTCGGGACAATGACATTATGGTCCGAAAATAACAGATATTCAACGATTCAAGTAAAATTTCCAACCAATACATATTGCATAACATTTAAGAACTCAACAATATCAAGAATATAACAAGGACAAAGATCACGATAAGAATAAGCTGATATTTTGCATAAATACTAATTGTTATTATTTAAATCGTTATTATTTAAACAAGGACTAAATGAATAAATCAATCTAATAGTGAATATAACTAAATATTAAGCAATGAACTTAACTAGAAACTAAATAAAATTCTAGTGATAAAATAGTTTAATGGAGGAAAATGTAAAAAAGGAGAGGTGATCGGTGGGGTTTATGGAGAAAAGCGGCGCGATTGTTGTAGTGGTCAGAGCACGGGCGTTGAGGGGTGATGCACGGGCGTGTACTGTAAATAGATGGGGGAACACGACTGTGTCGTGGTGTGTATTCTATCGGCACGGGTGTGGACTGGTTTTCTATGTGTATGTGAAAGAGAGAAAGAGATAAAGGATAGGGAAAGTCAAGGAAGGTGAATATTTTGCTGGTGGCTGGAGTGGGGTAGTGGATTTAGAGAGAAACGGCTAGGGTTTTGGTGGGGTTGGGGAAAATTTTAGGGAGACGGGCATTCGTTGCTTTAAATAGGCGGTGGGGAACACGGTTAGGGGCCACGCTCGTGTTTCCTTTATTCAGCCCGTGCTTTTTATATTTTTAAATTTAGGGCATTTTAATTGTGTCACACGCCCATGTTACATGGGCGTGTTGGGCCACATGGCCATTTTACACGCCTGTGTATTGTCTTGTTCGCTTCTCCCACGCCTATGGAGAGGGTCCTCCACCCATGTTCGTAAGTCAGGCTCGATCACGGCTTTGAAGCACAAGCGTGTCGAATGCCCGTGTCGTTTACTACAAATTGACCACGGTTTGGGGGCACGGGCGGGTCGTACGCCCGTGTTAATTAATCAGTATCAGCCACGATCGTAGTACATGGGTGTGTGAATTTATCTCAGCCCGAGATATTTAGGCAATTTCAACCACGGCCAAGTCGCACTGTCGTGTCGTTTAGTCGGAGCCCGTGGCTTGGGAAAATTATTATCCTGTTTCTACACCATTTTGCCATGCCCATGTATTTGTTCATGGTATCCACACGGCCACGGCCACGCCCGTGTGCAAAGCCGTGTGGTAGGGAAACATGTGCTTTTCTGAATTGGTTAGTTTGTAGTTAGGTGCTAGAAATTGAAGATATAACATTAGCAAAGTTAGTGCTAGGGTTACCTCCCGAGAAGCGCTCGTTTAAAGTCTTAAGCTAGACTTTCCCTGTTTTCATTTCTAAATGAAGGTTCATAGAGCTGAAGCTCCTCTCTTATATCCCTAAGACCTTCACCATTATAAATTTTCAGTCGCTGACCATTTACCTTAAATGTGCCATAATTTGGATGAGTTACCTCTATTTTGTCGTAGGGGAAAATAGTTTTGATTGCGAATGGTCCTGACCATCTTGATTTTAGCTTTCTAGGGAACAATTTTAACCTTGAATTGTATAGCAAGACTAAATCTCCTACTTCGAATCGCTTTGGTTGTTTTAAACGAGCATCATGGCGGCGCTTTGTTGCCTCCTTATATAGTCAGGAGTTCTCATAGGCATTAGCTCGCCATTCATCAAGCTCGTTCAACTGCATCATCCTTTTTTCACCTGCAGTTTTAAGATCGTAATTTAAAAATTTTATAGCCCAAAAAGCTTTGTGCTCTAACTCAAATGGTAGATGAAAACTTTTTCCATAGACAAGTTTGTATGGGGATGTTCCTATGGGAGTTTTAAAAGTTGTTCTATAGGCCCATAAAGCATCGTCTACTTTTAATGTCCAATCTTTCCTATTTGATTCTACTGTTTTCTCTAAAATACGCTTAAGTTCTCAATTTGCTACTTCCACTTGTCCGCTGGTTTGAGGATGATAAGGGGTAGCTGTCCTGTGGTGTACTCTATATTTCTTTAAGACTATCGAATTGAGTATTACAAAAGTGAGTACCCCTATCACTAAAATTGCTCTGGGTGTTCCAAATCGAGAGAAGAGTTTCTTAAGAAACCTTACTACTACTCTAGCATCGTTAGTAGGTAAAGCTTGAGCTTCCACCCATTTTGACATATAATCTCTCGCTACTAAGATGTATTTATTTCCAAATAAACTAGCAATGGACCCATAAAATCAATACCATCATGAATATTTCACATGATAGCATATACATTTAAGGCATTTCATCGCGTTTAGAGATATTACCTGTTCTTTGGCATTTATCACATGAAGCAACATACTGTTGGCATCTTTAAATAGAGTTGGCCAATAAAAACCTGATTTGAGTGTTTTATGTCCTGTCTTAATCCCACTGTAATGTCCTCCTGAAGGTCCTGAATGGCAATGTTCTAGGATTTTGCTTGCTTATTCTTTTGTAACACATCTCTGGATTACTTGATCTGCACATATACAGAAAAGAAAAGGATCCTTCCAAAAATAGTTTTTCACATCAGTAAAGAATCGCTTCTTTTGATGATATGTTAACCTTTTTGGTAAGATGTCAACAGCTAAGTAGTTTGCAATATCTGCAAACCAAGGTACCTTGGAGTCGGTTATAGAAAAGAGTTGTTCTTGGAAACTATTCATTTATCTCACTCTCATCGAGTTCTTTGAGATGTGGGTTTTCAAGCCTAGAAAGATGATCTGCTGCAAGATTTTCAGCTCCTTTTTTATCTTGAATTTCCAAATCAAATTCCGTAAGAGTAAAATCCATCTTATAAGTCGAGGTTTTGCATCAGATTTAGTTAAAAGATAGCGAAGATCTGAATGGTCAGTGTAAACAACAACTTTAGATAGTATCAAGTATTGTCTAAATTTATCAAATGCAAAAACCATAGCTAGCAATTCTTTTTCTGTGATGGTGTAATTTTCTTGTGTGGCTGTTAATGTCTTGCTAGCGTAATAAATTGGTTGAAAGTGTTTGTCTCTTCGCTGTCCCAAAACTGCACCTACCACAAAATCACTCGCATCACACATTAGTTCAAAGGTAAGTTCAATCGGTGCAATTATAATTGGAGCATTTATTAATTTATCTTTGAGGATATTAAATGCGTCTAAACATTCTGATCAAAATTGAAAGGTACATCTTTTCTAGTAATTTCGTTAAAGGTTTAGCTATTTTAGAGAAATCTTTAATGAATCTT
This sequence comes from Gossypium rotundifolium, assembly GCA_025506655.1. NCBI lineage: Eukaryota > Viridiplantae > Streptophyta > Magnoliopsida > Malvales > Malvaceae > Gossypium > Gossypium rotundifolium. The sequence goes on along the minus strand of CP106732.1, from coordinate 152,730,673 downwards.
CTATAAAATCAACATGTCCTTAAAAGCTTCTAATAGCGAACTAGGAGGAGGTACTTTTTTATGGTTTCAACCTTTGCTTTATCTACCTCAAACTAGAAATTTTAGGAGGTATCCTCACATCTCATTAGAACTCGTTTTATATTTTTAAGGAAAAGATGGAAAGAATTACCAAATACCAAAAAGTAGTCCATAAATACCTCCATAATGTCTTCCACAAGTTCATCAAAATGGCCAAGATACTGCATTTGAAAAGTAGTAGGAGCATTACATAATCCAAAAGGCACTCTACAATAAGAAAACGTACCGTATGGGCATATAAATGTTGTCTTTTCTTAATCCTCAGGAGCTATTGGGATTTGAAAGTAGCCAGATAGCCCGTCTAGAAAGCAGTAGTACATATGCCCGGATAATCTTTCTAACATCTGGTCAATAAATGGTAGAGGGAAGTGATCTTTTCTTGTAGCATCATTCAACTTCCTATAGTCAATGCAAACTCTCCAACCTATGACTGTTCTTGTAGGAATCAATTCATTCTTTTCGTTGGCTACAACAGTCATGCCTCCTTTCTTTGGAACAACTTGCACAGGGATTATCCAAGTACTGTTAGAAATAGGATAAATAATTCCAGCATCTAGAAGTTTAATTACCTCGACCTTAACAACTTCCTTCATGTTGGGATTCAACCGTCTTTGAGGTTGCACGCATGGTTTATATTCATCTTCCATTAAAATTTTGTAGGTGCAAAACGATGGGCTTATTCCTTTAATAAATTTTCCAAGCTATGGCCCTTTTATGTTCCCTTAGTACTTGTAGCAACTCATCTTTCTCTTTGGGTTCCAGTTCTGAAGAGATAATTACTGGTAGCGTGGAAATATCCCCGAGGAATGCATATTCTAAATGTTTTGGCATCTGTTTTAATTCTAATTTGGGTGGCTCATCAATAGAAGGTTTTTGTCTTAGTTCGTCATTGGTTTCAATGCCCTCTTCTTTCGTTTTCTAGAGGAAAATTTTTAGAATTCAACTCATCGATATCTTCATCTACCCCCTTATCTCGGGTAAGACATAGTTCCATCGTGTCGTTATATATGATTTCATACAAAGAATCTTGGATAAAATTATCAATGGCATCAATAAAATAATAGGAATCATCTTGTTCTCTAGAATATCGCATAGCATCGTAAATTTGAAAAATAATTTCTTCGTCGCCTACCCTTAGTGCAAGTTTACCATCACCTACATCAATAACAGCCCTAGCAGTAGCTAAAAAAGGGCGACCCAAAATTAAAGGCACCTCAACATCCTCATCCATGTCAAGCACAACAAAATCGATAAGGAATATAAATTTATCAACTTTTACCAGAATAGCTTCAATAATTCCCTAGGATATTTAGCAGATCTGTCAGCTAACTAAATACTCATCCTAGTGGTTTTAGGTTCCACGAGACCAAGTTGCTTAAACATTTTATAAGGCATTAAATTAATACTGGCACCTAGATCAGCTAGTGCTTTCTCTATGTTTAAACTACCAATTAAATAGGGAATAGTGAAACTTCCTAGATCTTTCAATTTGGTTGGCAGCTTGTTTTGGAGAATGGCTAAACATTCTTCATTAAGTTCCACTGTTGATATCTCTTCAAACTTCCTTTTGTTTGTTAGAAGTTCTTTTAGAAATTTTTCTTATGTCGGCATCTGAGAAATAGCTTCAACAAAAGATAAGTTGATATGTAACTGTTTAAAAAGTTCAAGAAATTTACTGTATTGTGCGTCTAAGCGGTCTTTCTTCAACTTTGCTCGGATATGGGATTGGTGGTTTACATTCTTTGCGTATTGATGTTACATTCTCAACTTCCTTGTCCTTTGCCTTATTAGTTTCGTGTGGTATCTTCTTCTTTGTTTCAACTAACTCCTTTCCACTCCTTAGTGTAACTGCCTTCACATGCTCTTTTTCCTTAGGTAAACTTTCTAGTCGCCTTTTAGAAACTAACTTATTTAGTTGTCCAATTTGATCCTTAAACCCTTGAATTAATTTTTACTGATCATTCAAAATTGTTTTGGTATTTTGGAAATGGTTTTTTGACACCCCTATAAATTTGTCAGCATCTCTTCAAGGTTTGGCTTCTTTTTTTGTGGGTAAGGTTGTTGTCATTGGTTTCCCTGACCTTCTCACGAGAAATTGGGATGATTCCTCCAACCTGGATTGTAAGTACAACTATAAGGGTTATTTTGAGGTATAAAATTGTTACCCATATAGTGAACTTGTTTGTTTTCAGCGCTTGGGTTGTAAGGCGAATATTTTGTGTTATTCATCCAACCTCCATTCGTATTGCACTGCATAATTGAATGTACCTACAAAGAGTCACATAAACCATCAATCTTTTTATTGATCATCTCTACCTGATTTGATAGCATGGTGACTGCGTCGAGGTTGAAAACTTTGGCTGCTTTTGTTGGCCTTATCCTTGTAACTTGCCACCGATAGTTGTTCAGTGACATCTCCTCTATAAACTCATAGGCCGCATCAGGAGTTTTGTTATTCGAGGTTCGCATTTCTTTGAGTCAATCAATTTGTCGAGTTAAAGGTTCACACCCTTGTAAAAAGTTTGGACACAGAGCCACAAGGGTAAACCATGGTGTTGGCACCTTCTCAATAGATCTTTGTATCTCTCCCATTCATCGTATAATGTTTCTAAATCCATCTACACATAAGAAGAGATATCATTCCTTAATTTGGCCGTTTTGGCCGACGAAAAATATTTTAACAAAAATTTTTTGGTCATTTGATCCCATGTAGTGATTGATCCTCGTGAAAGAGAATTCAACCACTCTTTGGCTTTATTCCTTAATGAAAAAGGAAACAATCGAAGATGAATGGCATCATCATAAACGCCATTTATTTTGAAAGTATCTCAAAATTCTAGGAAATTTGCTAAATGAGTATTTGGGTCTTCGTCCTGCAAACCATCAAATTGAACAAATTGTTGAATCATTTGTATAGTGTTAGGTTTTAGTTCAAAATTATTAGCAACTATAGCAGGCCTAACAATACTCGATTCAGCTCCTATTAAATTAGGTTTAGCATAATCATACATAGTTCGAGGAACATGATTTTCGACCACCTCCTAAGGTAGCGGATTATTCTCAACCATCTCTTCGGTGGTGCTAATTTCATTCTCTTGCTCTTCTTCTACGTAGTTTAAGCTTCTCCTTATTTCTCTACGAGTTCGCGAACTGTACCTTCAATATCACTGTCGTAAATCAGGGGTCCTATCGGGTTCCTTCTAGTCATAAACTAGAGGTCCCTGCTAAGAGCAGATAAGAAGAAAAAGAAAATTTAGAAAAGTAAAAATAAAATATGGCTAAAGTAATAAAAATTGAGCGTTGTTAATATTTCAGTTCCCCGGCAACGACGTCAAAAATTTGATCGTGTGTTAGAGTCTTAAAAATTTATAAAAAGAATGATCGAACCTGGAAACTAACTAAGACAATGATGGAGGCAAGAGCACCTATCGAACAATAGTATAGTTAAGGCAAAACCAGAATATCGAACCCAAAGGAACCAAAAGTACTAATACTAACTTTCTTTTTATTATTTAACCTAAGAATTAAGGGAATTGTTATCTAATCTAAAATTAACTAACCACTAAGCTAAGGATGCTAAAGACACAGAGAAGGAAATTGGGGAAATACTTGTGGAAAAAACCAATTGATTAAGACAACACCCGAGGAAGAATCCACCTAAACTTTACTTGTTATTTAACTCTAAACTAGACGATTTATTCACTTGACTTGATCCGTAGGATTCCCTAATTTATATTAATACCTCTCTCGAGGATACTAACGTCTAACCCTAGGTTGATTAATTGAAATCTCTTTCTAATTAAAACCACTAGAATTGCATTAACTCGATCTATGGACTCCCATATTAGATTTGACCCTAATTCGATAGATTTTCGTCATCCTATTTCTAAGGTTGCGATCAACTCCACTTAACTATGCTAGATCTACTCTTAGATAGGGACTTTTGCTCCACTACCTAAGCACATCAGTGCTTGAATCAATATCCTGAAATATCAAAGCAAGAATTAAGAACACATAATTAAGAACAAATCAAGTATTTATCATACAACTCAGAAAACAATAATAAGATCCATCTTAGGTTTCATCCCCCTCAGGTATTTGAGGGGTTTAGTTCATAAATATAAAAGAATACATCTCAGAAGAAAATATAAAACAAAACATAAAGAAAAACCCTAAAACTCCCTGAAGGAATTGAAAAAGAGATCTTTAGTCTTGAGTATGATTCCGGCTTCTTAAGATGAATCAACTGGCTTTCTTCGAGTGAATCCCATAATTCTGGCCCTCTGGCTTGGCTCTTTGGCCTAGCTAAACCGCCCCCTAAAGGTTGGCCTCTAGGGTGTTTATATAGGCTTTTGGAATGTCTTTCTTTACCTCTAAGTACCCTAATCCAAATGAAACTCTTCTCTTTCGCGGCAGGGACACACCCGTGTGATTCGGGGCCAGGCCGTGGTCAGGTCTGCTAAGGAGGCACGGCCTTGTGTTTAGGGGCCCAGGCTGTGTGCAATTCTACTTTAGCCCATTTGGTCCGTTTTAAGCCCGTTCCTATTCTTTTCATCCTCCGGTGCTCTCTTGAGTATAAAACATGAAAACAAAGGATTAAGAGCACCTATTTCCATAATTAAGGGGATAAACCATCCAAAACTATGCTAAATGTGGGATTAAAATTTTTCATATTACGGTTTATCAATAAATCATCAATACACAATTACCTATGACTTATTTCAAAACATATCAACCAAAATCATGAATCAATAGAAGTTTCATTCTAATAGTAATATGAGAAAATTACTTAAGAGCAAGATAGAATTCAGGGATTTTCGATACGAGTATTGTTAACACCTCCCCACACTTAAGATTTACATTGTCCTCAATGTACAAAGATAAAAATGACAATAAAGTAAGAAAAGCATAAGAGAGGGAGAGAAGTGAAACTTCCTAAATTTTGGATAGAGTCAAAGAAAAGAAACGAGGGAAATTCGGGCCGAGTTAGAGGAGGATATGCCGGTGGTGTGGTCGTTCTGTAATATCCCTAAATCCTTAGAAATTACGGGGTCAAAGAAAAGAAACAGTAGTTAGGCATAGATGAACGCGAAGGTGGATACTCTAGTGGAGGTGCTTTGATTCCTTAGTAGCCTTTTGAACCTAAATTAAAGAAATCAAAATATAATAATATAAACTAAGCACAAGAGAGATAAAGAGAAGGAAAATAAAGAAGAAGAGAAAAGAAAAAGAAAAATAGACTCAAAGGTCCTTGTCTTGTCGAGAGAATAAAACCGGCATGAATTTATGTAGAGTGGTCGCGCACGAGGAAACCGTGCTAGGATCCTTTCGCTTCTTCAACATGGGGATTGTGGTTGAAAAGAAAGAGTAAGGAAATGGGGAAATGAAAATAAAAGGAGATAGTAGAAAAATAAAGGGGTGTGGTGGTTAGAGTTTGGGAAAAGGAGAAATTGGGAGAAAGTGAGAAGAATGGGGGTTTAAATAGGAATCAGGGATCTGGTAGCTGCCTACACCCATGTTCCATGGGTGTGTTAGGTCACATGGCCATATCTCGTTCGTTCTCCCACGCTGTGTAGATGCACCATGTATTGTCCTTGGTGCAGGAGCAGGCGTGTTGCACACGGTTTTGCCACACCGATATACCTAATCTCCATCGTGGTTTGGTGTCCACGCCGGCCATGGCCAATCGTGGTGTCCAAGGCCAAAGTGTGCAAGGGTGGTAGGGAAAAACATGCCTTATTGAATTTGTTAGTTTCTGGTTAGGTGCTAAAAATAAAAAAATTTGAAAATTAATGGGGTTAGTGCTCGGGTTGCCTCCCGAGAAGCGCTCGTTTAAAGTCTTAAGCTAGAATTACCTCTCATTCGCATAATCATGGTGGTTTGAAGAGTTTAAACTCATCATACATGCTATTAATTTGGTTATCGATATATAGTTTAAGTCGAGTGGTGTTTACCTTAAAAGTGCCGAATGTAGGATTAGTCAGCTTGACTGTTCCATATAGGAAGACATTGAGTACCTTAAAAGGGATCTTTTCATTTGTATCAAGGTCCAAAGCGACGATCCGAGGGTCTGTTTTGTCCAACAATACCTACTCTCTGATCTTAAATTGGTTTTGCTCATCCTCAGGCTTGTCATGGAGTCGCTTTAGTTCATCGTGTTTTCTTGGGTTCTCCTTGACATGTGTCTTCCACTCGTCTAGTTCATCGATCTGAAGCCTTCGCTCCTTATAAGCTATTTCTTTGTTTGCACGAGGTCTAGGATATGGCTCAATTGTGTAAATTTTTGGTGCTTATTGAAAAGAAGGTTGAACCGAATGGTCATTAATAGAATTTATGTTCTCACCTTCATTACTCGATATCCTAGACGAGTCAAGAACCTGAAGAGTGACCATTTCGTCACCTGAACATCAATTCTAGTTTTAGCAGTCGCTAAAAAGAGTCTTCCTAAAACATCCCAAAGTTGGGCCTAGTAGGATTGTGCCCATTGGGCTTTAGGCGTAGGAGCGTTTAAAATTTTTAGGAATAAGAGAACGGCTTTAATGCAAGTTGGATCTAGTAAATGAGTGATTTTTGGAAGGTTAGAGGGTTTCTATGAAGTCCCGGGGTCAAACTTTGGCTTTAGGAAAATTTTGGTTTTAGGTGAAAAAAACCCTGGGAGTTAGTAGGTAGGCTTTAAGAATAAAATGTGGAAAAAATGACACAAGTGGAGTATGTGGTGTAGTGGCAAAGTGACGCCACATAAGGGACAAGGGGGTGACGCCACAAGGAAGGAAGGAGGTCTAAGGTTCAAGTCTTGGCTTTTGCATTTTGGTTTTCTTTTTATATGGACTTTAGAATTTTGCCATAGGGTTATATTTAGTTGCGCATGGTTTTAAACACAAGAGGAGCTTGTGGCTTAGTGGCAAGTGGCTTGAATTGGCTGATGGGAGAGCCTGAGTTCGAATCTCATGACAAGCAAGGGAGTATTTATTTTGCGGATTGGACGAGAAGAGTTTGAGTTGGATTTAAACTCTCCTAACGGAGGGATCCCACATCGATAAGATACAAAGAAGGAAGGTGAGAAGCTAGCTATATATAGAGCATTTTATGAGGAGAGTTAATATACCTTGGTGGGCGTTTGGGTGCAGACCTTGAGGATAATCGCCAATAGTAGCGAAGGAAGGGCTACTATAACGTGAGGTGCACAGTAAGGTTACGGTGAGGTTTCGATTTTCGATAAGTGTATATTAAGTTATGATTAATCGTTAGGTGATGTCGATTGTAAGTTTGTGACTAAGGGGTTTGCAAGCGCGTGGTTACCAGGTGTGTACAAACACTACACACACGAAATCGACAATGCCGAAAAGTCGAAAAGTCGAAAGTGGCTAAATGGGCCCGGAGGGCCCTGAGGCTAAGTTTGATGAAATGGTTTGGTTGGTTATACGAATTGAATTAGTCATGCATGATACATGAATTGGATTTGTTTTGGGCCTAATAGGCCATATGATGAGATTTGGGCCTAAAGGGCCTTAAGGGAGTGATTTGGGCTTGATGGGCTTATGGGGACGTAGACATGTATGTTAGGGTTTATGGACCTTAGGCCTAGTTTGAACAACTCTTAAATTCCATAAGACTTTCTAATAATTAAACATGTTTGTGAACAAGTCGTTGGGTTAGGGTGTGGCAACGGGCATACGCATGTCTAGGATTGGATCTAGGGAGAGCTTGGTACTTAAGCGGCCCTAGTGGCCCACCTCTTTTCTGGAATCCTACCTGGTGCGTAGTGTCTGTTCACTTTAGCTGCGAGGACTTGTTGATGGGCCAAAGTTCATAACTAAAATCCAAGAGGGACCAAATACCCTTATATTTGTTAAATTACTAAAATACCCTTATATTGGTAAAGTACCAAAATACCCCTATTTTGCAAAATTACCAAAATATCCCTGATTTGTAAAATTACCAAAATACCCCCTATTTGTAAAATTACCAAAATACCCTTGATTTGTGAAATTACTAAAATACCCCTGGTTTGTAAAATTACCGAAATACCTCTGGTTTGCAAAATTACCGAAATACCCCTGGTCTGTAAAATTACCAAAATACCCCTAATTTGTAAAATTACGAAATACCCCTAGATTACAAAATTACCAAAATACCCTTAGTGTGTAATTACCGTTTTACCCCTAAATAATAAAATGACTGTTGTACCCTCGTGGTAGTACTAATGTTGTCTGTGTTAATTGTATGATTGATTATGTTCGAGATGCACTGCATACATGGATTGTTATGAGTAGAATTACCGAATTACCCTTGGTAGGTAAATTCTTGAAATACCTCGATAGGTAAAATTACCGTTATACCCTTTGGGGTTGATTAAGCGTGATTGTGTGTAACTACTCACACCATCTTTAATTCTATATTAATATGATTATCATATTCTGTTAAATACCGAAAGTTCGGTATGGCTATTGTGACACCTGTGGAGGGTGTAAGCGAGACATCAGGTTAGTGATTTCTGTTCTGATATAATAAAAGGTTATGATGAAATAATTTGATCCATGTTATGAGTATTCCGTACACGCTTGTGGTAATCTGTTACATCCATACATCTGCATTTTATGTTGCATGGGGTAGGGAATATGTGATGAAAGGGGAAGTGTTGTAGTGGCTCTGCCACGATCTGTTGTAGTGGCTTTTGCCATGATCTGTTGTAGTGGCTTTTGCCATGATCTGTTGTAGTGGCCTTTGCCATGATCTGTTGTAGTGGCTTTTGCCATGATCTTGTAACACCCCAAATCCGGCCCAAACACCACGACCAGATCTGGTATGTCACTAAGAAAAATTTTAATAAAATAATTCAGGTTACTAGAAAGCCCAAGTGAAATTTTATATAAAATATACCTTTATGAATAAAAGCCCAAATTTAATTACATGTCTTAGTTTAATTAAAGTAAATGTTTGAATAACTAAAAAAAATTGAAACCCATAATAAAACCAGAACATAAACTAGTGGCCCATGGCCTTATTACAACGGGGTTTAAAATCCATAAAATAAAATATCTTAAAAACTATTGAGTTGAGTCTTTTTGCTGGATCCACATATTCTTTTGCATGGCCACCTTGCACTCCTCTCCAGCCCGGTCCGATGCGCTAAGTGTTACCTGAAATGTTAAATTAATAGGTTGAGTCGCGAGACTTAGTGTGCAACCCTCATGCACCATTAGATTTGGGCCTTCGCCCCATAAAACATAATAATAATTTCATTTATATAAATAACAAATATTATGTAAGACCCAACCCATTTGCCTAGATTTCCATCAGCTACACGCCCCTGTACCAACCGTTCACACCATTGGGGATTTCTACAATCAACCCACACCGCTACACACCAAGATGCAGTCATGCTGCTCATCAACAGATCATGGCCGTATCCACTACAACAGATCACGGTAAGAATCGCTACAACAGATCACGGTAAGAACCGCTACAACAGATCACGGTAAAAACTGCTACAACGTATAACTTCCTTCTTTCATCAGCCAAACCCATGCAATCACATTCAATCAATATACTCATATCATTTAAACAGAACATTTACTAACCTATAATTCGCTTTTACCCTCTTTGGGTTTCCATCGTTATGTCTTAATTTCGGCATTTATCAAAGCATATAAGGCTTAAGTATGTAACAAACAGATCTAAGTGGTGGGGAAGTGCTACACACCTGATATTGCGGACCCCAAAATCCTTAGTCGATACCCTTGTTATATGGATCTATTATCCTCAATCTATAGCCTTGCTCAAAAGCGAAAAACACGAAAAGTAAGGTTTCCCTACATTCACCAAACATCAAAACATTAAACCAACCCCGATGATCACAACACACATTTACGATGGAATTTGATAAAAGAAAGGGTAAGAAAGTGGGCATTCGGCCGAACCTACTACCAACACATATACCTTGACTTCTTCAATGTTCAAAGACAAGAGATCTCGGTGAGAAGAAATAAACTTCTAAGATTTAGAGAGTGAAATCCATGAGATATTAGAAGTGACTCGGTTAGAAACCTAATAAGAAAGAAAGAAGTATCGAGTAAACAAATTCAAGGAACTTACCAATGGAGATTCGGCTATGATGTGATTTCAGGAAAAAGAGGCTGAATCCTTGAAGGTTTCGACTATGGAAGAAGAAAGTATGAACAAAAGTATTAGATTTTGAATAAAAGAATGAAGAGAAGAAACAAAGTGTGGGAGAGTTACTGACAAAAGAACCCAAGAGAGAAAAGAATTTGACTTGAAGAGAATAAAAGAAAAAGATGAAAGTGATCTACGGCTTGCAAATTTGGCATATACAACCCCCTTCCCAGAGTTAGATTTTCGGCCAACTCTGCTGTTACCTGATAACTCTAATCTTTCTTATTAACTTAATCATTATCCACCCTTCAAAAGAGCCTTCTTTAACAACAATACCTCCCTTCATATTATCAGTATTTTATCAATTAAAATAAAAGAATAAAAAAACCCTATTTTATTGCTAGTGTGCCGTCCTCCCCTACCCTCCTAATAGCACCATTTTTCTCTGGGCCACAAGCCCAAAATACCAATTGAACTACTAAAACTTTATTTTAAGCTCAAGAGTGTCTACACAAAACATTTTAACTGAGATCCCAGCCCGTTCCTAAGCCCAATTAATATCTAAATCCTTAATTTAACATATTTAAACGAACACCACATAAAAGAAATGCACGAGCCCATATTTAGGATGTTACGGATCTATTGTAGTAGCTTTGCCACGATGCATTACGGTGACTATGCCACGATTTCGATGATGAGCACTAAGCGTAGCATAGCGCCATCGATGGTGTGTAGCGGATAGAGGGTTGATTGTAGAAATCCACGGTGTGATTGGTTGGTGCGGTGGTGTGTAGAGGATGGAAAATCTAGGTTGGGGGTGGGTTTGCATCGCATTGCATACATTATCTCTTTGTGACATACGATGTGGGTTAAGGCTCAACCGAGGCTATTTTGGGCTAAGGCCCAATTGCCACCATTACTGTAATGAGCTTCAGCCTGGATTGTTGTGATGCATGTTCTTACCGATAAGGGTTGTACACAGTGAGTTTTCATAAACTCACCCCCTCTTTTTATTAAATGTTTCAAGTGATTCCCAGCGATTCAGGATTAGGAGCCGTGGAGGACTAGGGGGTGGCTATTCATCGGAGATACTACTCGTGAACTTTAGTAATTCTGTTTTCTTTCTTTTATAGTCTTAGTATTACTATAAGTTTATTTTGATTTGGGACTTTTGTTATGTAATAAGGCCTTGCAAAGTTGTACTTTGGTTTTTATTAGTTACTGTTTATATCAAATTCGACACCACGGTAATTTAAATATTAAGGTAAAAGTGGAGTTTCATTAATCTACACATCGATGTTTTCAAAAGACAACGTAATACTCGGAAAAAGTTTTCTTTCAAATCTCTGATTTTTCTTAAGTATAACTAAGACTTGATTTTACTTCACCCTGTGACATACCAGATTCGGTCATAACGTATAGGCCAGGTTTGGGGTGTTACACTTCCTAGAATTAAAGGAACATTGTTGTCCTCATCCATGTCTAAAACAACAAAGTCTACTGGGAATATAAATTTATCAATTTTTACTAGTACATCATCAATTCTACCCCTAGGAACTCTGATAGTTTTATCAGCCAATTGAATGTTCATCCTAGTTTGTTTGGGTTTCCTGAGACCTAGCTGCTTAAACATTTTATAAGGCATAACATTGATACTTGCCCGTAAATCAGCTAAAGCGCTATTAATAAATAAACTACCAATTAAGTAAGGAATCGTAAAACTCCCTGGATCTTTTAACTTTTGCGGTAGTCTATTTTGTAGGATTGCTGAGCACACTGCATTTAGCTCCACATGTGACGTCTCATCTAACTTCCATTTGTTTGTCAAAAACTACTTTAAAATTTTTCTTGAATTGGGCATCTACAAAAGAGCTTCAAGAAACGGTAAGTTAATATGTAATTTCTTTAGAAGTTTAATAAATTTACCGAATTTTTCATCTGTGCGGTCTTTCTTCATCGCATTGGGGTATGGTACACGAGGTTGGTACTCTGTAATTACCAGTTTTGGTTGATCATAGCTTACCTCAACCTTACCTTCCTCTACCACATTCTCTTGCCTTAGTTTTGGCTCATCTAACCCTTCACTATCGTGAGCAGTAACGGCATGAAGTTGCTCCTATGGGTTAGTTTTAGTGTTGCTTGGCAAGCTACCTTGTGGCCATTCATATATAAACTTAGCGAGTTGTCCTAATTAGTTCTCAATCCCTTGAATCGATGCTTACTGATTCTTGAGTGTTGTTTCGGTGTTTTGGAAATGAGTTTCTAACACCGTGATAAATTTTGTTAGCATCTCTTCAAGGTTCGACTTTTTCTCTTGTGGGCAAGGTTGTTGTTGAAAGCCTGGAGAGGGTTGTTGTCTCTAATTTCCTTGGCCATTCCATGAAAAGTTGGGATGGTTCCTCCAACCTGGGTTGTAAGTGTTACTATAAGGGCTATTTTGAGGTCTAGAGTTGTTACCCATATAGTTCATCTATTCGTTTTCTATGCCAGGGTTGTAGGGTGGGTATTCTGTATTGTTCGTCCCTCCTCCGTATGTATCGCCTTGCATCCTTTGGATGTACTGCGAAGAACCACACAAACCATCAATCTTTTTATTTAATGATTCTACCTAGTTTGATAGCATGGTTCTTTGCGTCGAGGTTGAAAAACTTGGCGGCTTTTGTTGGTTTTGTCCTCATAACTTGCCACTGATAGTTATTCAGTATCATATCTTCTATAAATTCATAAGCCACTTCAGGGGTCTTGTTATTTAGGGTTCCACTAGTGGCTGAATCAATCAACTGCCTAGTTGAGGGGTTCACACCGTTATTAAAGGTTTGAACCTGTAGTCACAAAGGTAACCCATGGTGAAGGCATCTCTTTAGTAGATCTTTATATCTCTCCCATGCATCGTAGAGTGTTTCTAGATCCATCTGCACAAAAGAAGAAATATCATTCCTCAACTTAGCCGTTTTAGCCGGCGAAAAATATTTTTCAAAAAATTTTAAGTCATTTGGTCCCATGTAGTGATTGATCTCGTGGTAACAAGTTCAACCACTGTTTAGCTTTGTTCCTCAACGAAAAGGGAAATAATAGAAAGCGAATGGCATCATCAGAAACGCCATTAATTTTGAAGGTGTCGTAAAACTCTAGAAAATTTGCCAAGTGATTGTTTGGATCCTCATCTTGCAAACCATCAAATTGAACAAATTGCTGAATTATTTGTATAGTGTTTGGTTTCAGTTCAAAATTATTTGTAGCAATAGCAGGTCTAACAATACTTGATCTAGTTCCTGTTAAATTAGGTTTAGCATAATCATACATAGTACGAGGAGTAGGATTTTGATTCACTGGATTTGCGGCAACCAGAGGAGGTAGCGAATTATTATCAGCAATTTCTTCGGTAGTATTGGTTTCGTCTTTTTGCTCTTCTTCTATGTATAGTGGGCTTCGCCTTATTTCTCTTCGATTTCTGCGAGCAGTAGCTTCTATATCGCTGTCAAAAAGTAATGGTCCTGATGGGTTTCTTCTAGTCATAAACTAAAATTACCTGCCAAAAGCAAATAAAAGAAAAATTAGCAAAATTAGAACAAAATAAAAAATAAATTACAAATAAATAAAATAGCTAAAGTAATAAAAATTTAGTTTTCCTAATATCTTAGTCCCCGGTAACGGCGCCAAAAACTTGATAGAGCTCGAAACTAACTATTATTTTGACAAAGGCAAGCGCACCTAGCGAATATAGTATAGTTATGACGAGTCCGGAATATCGTATCCTTAAGGACTAAAATAAATAGTAATAACTATCTTTTTATTATCTAGCCTAATAATTAAGGGGATTCATTTTTAATCTAAAATTAACTAACTAATTTTAACTAACTAAATGACTATGAACGTGACAGAGAGAGAATTGGGAAAATACTTTTGGACAACTTATATGAGATAGGCAATACCTAAGGAAGAATCCACCTAGACTTCACTTATTACTTTTGATTCATATGATTTGTTCACTTGACTTAATCTGTAGAAACCCCTGATTTATGTTAATATCTCTTTCAAGACTAAAAACAACTGACTCTAGGTTGATTAATTGAAATCTCTTTCTAATTAAAACCCCTATTGTCGCATTAAATCGATCTATGGATTCCCTTATTAGATTTCACTTTAATCCGCCAGATTTTCGTCGCCCTACTTCTAGGGTTGCAATCAACTTCGCTTAACTGTGTTGATCTTCTCTTAAACAAGGACTTTTGCTCCACTGAATAAGCACATTCGACTTGGATCAATAACCTGAATTATCAAAACAAGAATAAAAACTCACAATTAAGAATAAGAACAAGTATTTATCTTATAAATCAAATAATAATAAGATTCATCTAGGTTTCATTCCCTTAAGTATCTAAGGGATTTAGTTCATATTACTAGAAGGAAACATCATAAAATAGGGAAAACCACAAAACATAATGAAAAACCAAAAACTTCTAAAGAACTTGATGGGAGATCTTCAGTCTTGATGGAGGTCCTTCTCCTAAGCTATTTTCGACGGCTGTCTTGGAGTATTTTCTGCCTTCTACTCGATGTCTATTGAACATTCCCTTTAGGTCACCCCCTAGGGTGTTTATATAGGCTTTGGAACACCTCTTTTGGCCCACAAGTAGCTTATTCCGAATAGAATTCATCTTTGCTATGGCAGGGACACGCCCGTGTGATACACTCGTTGTAAACTCCTTCTGCCGTGGTAGATTCTGCTCGCCACACACGACCGTGTGATCTGCCCGTGGTTAATAGCCCAGGCCGTGTGATTTTTGATGTAGGCCTATTTTTCCCCTTTTGGCCCGTTTCTCATTCTTTTTTACTCCTAAGCCCTTCTGAGTATAAAACATGAAATTAAAGGATTAGAAACATCGAATTCATTAAATCTAATGAGAATTCATCCAAAAATAAGCCAAGCATGGGGTAAAAATATTTGTAAATTGAGGTTTATCACTTTGTGTTTGTTTTATGTTGTTATGTTGCCTTTGTTTTAACAATACGTCATGCAACAATGAAAGAATGCTTGGGAATTGAATTGGCATACTATCTAAACAGAAATTGCTATCTTGACAAAGCATTTAACTATTATTATTGTGGTTGTTGCTATCTGAATCTAAAAAATCACTATCAGATTAAGAATAACAATGGCTATCAAGACTCACAAAATTCGTAACAAAGGCAGAAAACAATGCTTTTCATACATACACTCACCAAAAGGATAGATGCTCTCCATTAAGGAATCTACTCTCTCTTGCAGCTCCAAGGCAAGTTCTAGTGTGACCTCCACCTCACCCATTGATGGCCTCATTTCCTTCACAGTGGACACAACTAGAAGCGATTTCCAAATACTTGTTCAAACTTTTTGGAGCTATCCTTCCCTTGAGGTATGGGTCAGTGGCATGTTAAATGGTTCCTTGGCTTAGGGATTCCTTGGCCCAATCAAGCAAAAAATAATCTATCGCCTATGTTGGATATTGGCAGCAAAGAAAACATGAAAGTGAGCTTAAATTTTCTAAAGATCGAAAGAAAACCAAAGCAAAGGTTCACAAAGAGAACTTGAACCAAAAAGATGAATGAAAAATTGATAATGATTTTCATTAAGATTGCAAAATATACATGTGATACAAGTTTTCATGGTAGTTACCTAATAATTTAACTACTCCCACTAATATGGCTAAAACAAAGCTTGAATTACACACAAAAGTAAGCTGACATATCAGCCATTACATCAAATTCAAATCAAAATCTAATCCTACCAACTTTAATAACAAGTTACAAAGAAACTAAGTTAAGTTACATAGAAACAAAATGAACAAAATGAACTGGTGCACTTGGTTTAACACCAACACTAGTCTACATGTTGAGCTGTTACTGGTCTTCATGTTGCATTGTAGGCCAAAGTTTAACAATCCTCCTTGGACTGTATGCAACAAACACCAATTTTTCTCCTTAAATCTTCGAACCTCTGTAGCTCCAAGTGACTTGGTGAAAATATCAGCTAATTGGTTCTTTGAGCTACAATGTACTAAATTTACTTCTCTTGATTGTTTAGCCTCTCGTGCAAAGTGGAATTTAATCTTAAAATGTTTGGTTTTGCCAAGAAAAACTGGATTTTTGGCTATAGCAACTGTTGACTGGTTATCAACCCTGATTTTAGTTGCTTCAACCAGTTCTTCATTCAAATTACATAGCAGCTTTCTAAGCCAAATGGCTTGACTAATAGTTGCAGCAGCTACAATGTACTCTACTTCAGCTATTGATTGAGCAACAGTCTGTTGCTTTTTTGAGATCTAACAAAAAACACCTGAACCAGGGGTAAATAAGTAACCAGAAGCGCTCTTCATGTCATCGATAGAGCCAGCCCAATCACTATCAGAATATCCTGTCAGCTTAAGCTCTTTTCCTTTCTCAAACTTAACTTCATAGCTTAAAGTCCCCTTAACATATCTGATAATTCTCTTTGCTGCTTTAAAATGAATAACATCACAACAGTGCATAAATCTAGATAGAAGACAAACACTAAACATAATATCGGGTCTGGTTGCTGTTAAGTAAAGCAAGCAACCTACTATACTTCGATATTCCTCTCATCAACCCTCTCTTGATTTCCACTACTAGTCAGCTTCTCCCTTGAGCCATTGGTGTGCTGACTGTTTTACAGTTTGACATGCAAAATTTGTTGAGAATCTTCGAGGCAAAGACATGTTGGCTTATGAAAATGCCTTGATCAGATTGGTTCACTTTCATACCAAGGAAGTATATCATGACACACAAATCTGTCATTTCAAAAACTTTTTGCATTTTCACTTTGAATTCATCAATCAATTCATCTTTGCTTTCAGTCACAAGCAAGTCATCTACATAGAGTGATACAATCAACAAGGTCTCACTTTCTAACCTTTTCACATACTTTTCTCAAACCCAAGCCTAGACAGGTATGTGTCAACCTTGTCATACCAAGCCCTTGGTGCCTGCTTCAGGCCATACAGCGCCTTTTTCAGCCTATAGACCTTGTCCTCTTCTCCTAGGACCTTGAAGCCATCTGGTTGTTCAATGGTAATCTCCTCTTTGAGAAAACCATTAAGAAATGTTGACTTAACATCCAGTTGGTGAACCCTCCATTGTTTCTGAGCAGCTAAGGCAATCAGAAGCTTAATTGTGTCTAGCCTTACTACTGGAGCAAATGTCTCCATGAAATCGATGCCATATTGCTGGCTATAGCCTTTCACCACAAGCATTGCCTTGTGCTTATTCAGTGAGCCATTAGCATTATACTTGGCTCTAAACACCCACTTGTGCTTATTAAAAAAAGTTGTTGGTAGCAACTTTGACCTGGGCCAGTGAAAATTTATAGCTTATTTCCTCTGGAAGAGTTGCTGGATTTCATATCCTATACCACTTCTCATTTCCCTCACTATATTCCAACTTCCATCTCCTATTCCTTTTGGAAGACTTTGTAGAAACTTGAAAGAAAATGTAAATGATCCTTCATGTTGGAAAGCAGATAAGAAAAGGAGCACAGAGGAGTAAATTTGAACTTGATATTTTGGGGTGTTAAATGTTAATCTTATTGAAAAACCTTGCTTGACCCTAACCGTTGTTTACTATGTATTATCAGTGATGTATTCGGAAATGTATCATTTATATTGTTCAATTTTAAAAATTTAGTCTCTACACTCTCATATTTTAATTCTAAAATATGAAGTAAAATATTGGAGAGTCACAATCACGTGGTTTTCACTGAAATCAAAATATAGGGGAAGCCACAATCAACAATAAAAGTCAAGACTCTTCTAGATAAAACAGTTGCATATTTTTATGTAATGAAATTTCTTCATAATTATCTGCTACCCTTACGAAATATTATGATTGGAATTATTGCTATCTGAATCTTTGAAGTTAAAAGAATTATAGTAGCTAAACTCATAATCTAGAAAGCTATCAAGACCGGAGAAATTCCTAACAAAGCCAGAAAACAATTCTTCTTCATACATACAAGGATTGATGCTCTCCATTTTGGAATCTGCTCTCTCTTGCAGCTCCAAGGCAAGCTCTAGTGTGACCTCCACCTCACCCATCGCTGGCCTTTCATTTCCCTTTCGGTGGACACAACTAGAAGCGATTTCCAAATACTTGTTCAAACATTCTGGAGCTATTCTCCCCTTGAGATATGGATCAATGTCATGATAAATGGTTTGCTTTCCATAGGGAATCCGCGGCCCACTCGAGCATATGTTTCTCGTTAATCCAAACACTTGTCCTATTGAAGGATTTTTTACCAAATACAACTTCAAACAAAACGACCCCAAACGAGAAGACGTCAGATTTTTCTGTCAGTTCTCCGTACAGGGCATACTCTGGATCCACATATCCGATCGTTCCCGCCGGACGTGTATCCATTCTTATCAAAGCTTTTGACATGCTACGAGGACCCAGTTTGGACAAGCCAAAATCTGAAAGTTTACAACACCATTCTTCATCTAAAAGTATGCTGGAGCTGTTGATGTGGCGGTGGATTACAGCATGCTTGGCACCGGTGTGAAGGTAATGTAATCCACGTGCTGCACCGATACATATGTGTAACCTATGTTTCCAAGACAGTGGAACGTAATCCTTCCCAATCCCAAAGAGAAAATCAGCGAGTGACCCTCTGCTCATGTATTCTAACACAACGACCATCTCCGATCCCTCAACGCAGAAGCCGATGAGGGAGACGAGATGTGGGTGGCGCAACTGGGAAAGCAACTGTCCCTCATTTTTGAACTCTCGTTCTTCATATGATAGCTTTCTCGAGCGCTTGACAGCAACTATGGTTCCATCATGTAGAGTCCCTTTGTAAACAGTCCCAAAACCACTTTCACCAATAATTGAGTGTGGGTGGAAGTTGTTGGTGGCGGCTTTGATCTGCGCTAGTGAAAAACGACAGCAAAAGCCCGCCGGTAGTTCTAATCGAGGGGATTTTTTCTTTAAACCCAAGAAGCTTAGAAGAGAACCCAAAGGATTCTTCATAGGGGCACAATTAAGCAGTTGAATAAAGAAACAGTAGTACTACTTTACGAGAAACAAAAAGTGAAGTAAGTTAGAACTTTCTTGAGAGTAGATATCCAACATTTATAGTCATTTAATCGATGTGGTTGAGAGGAAAATACATAGGTAAGATTGTATGCATTTTATTGAAGTTTCTTTAATAATAATAGGGCTGATTTTTAAGTATCAGTTGAAACTTCAAAGTCGTCCAAAATCTAGCTCACAACGTGGAAATGTAAGGACCAAGACTAAGTTTCACTCTGCAGAAAGCTTAACATCATCTACTCCGGAAGTTACCTCTCTAATTTTCTTCCCAAAAGAAAATAATGCCATTTAAATAGTTTAATACATAATTTGTTAGTTGAGTTTAACATTTTTTATCTAATGCAGTAAATGTGTGATTTATATTTGATAGAAGTTTTACAATTCCACATTTGAAGGTAACAATATTAATTTTATTATTTAATTTGGGTTTTAAAGTTGATATGACAAAATTCTTAGCTTTTATAAGATCAAACTTTAAGACCGAATTAAATTACGTACATCGATTGTATTTGATAAATTAAACATAATTAAATAAATTTATAATTAGCACTAATTTTATTATATTAAAAAATCACAAAAATTCAAACATAATAATATTAGAAATTAATTTTCATCAAATCAATCCTAAAACTCTAATCACACACTAAAAATTTAACATTATTACTTTTAGATGCAAAAATATAATTTTTTGTCAAATTCTAGTACCAGACTAGACCAAAAATAACAAGTATTACATTAAAAAAATGTCAAACTCAAGTACCAAATAATATATTAATCATTTTAAATATTTTTTTAAAAAAATGGGTGCCAAAAGTTTATATCAATCATGCTAGCAAATTTTGGATAAAACTGACATGAAGGCCCCTATACTATGAGTCTTAATTGCATTTTGTCTCTTCTACTAAAAAATTTGATAAATTAATCTTTATACTTTATATCAAAGAGTAAATTTGTCATTTCATTAAAAATTCAACTCATTTCTACTATTAAGTTATTACGTGGTTAACGAAGCAACTAGACAACATGTGGCACGTCATATTCAAGTCAACAAATATTTAAAAATAAAAAATCCAAAAATAAATAAATTTTGTAATAATTATTTAAAATTATGTAAGTAATTTTTCAAATAATTATTAATATATATAATTATTTAAAATTAAAATAAACATTTGAATTGCAAATTAATTATTTTCATCAAGTTACAATTTATTTGAATATTTAATAATTATTATGATGAATTATATTTTATAAAATATAAAATAGTTATTAATTTTACATTCGATAATCTTATTACGAATCGTACTCTAAGATCCAACGAACGAAATACACCTTTTGTGTAATGGTATCTGCTTATTAATATTAAATGAACTTTACCGTTTTTCTCAACAACAAAAAAATTCTTTCAAGATCACTCGATATCAACTAAGTTATATATATACGCTTTTTCCTTCACATATTTTTGAAGTTTTTAAAATTTGTATTTATTTTAATATTTAGACCAATCAAATAGACAATTAGACCAGTTGAATTAAAAACGGAAAACACTTAAAAGAAAACGAGTGTTTGATAATAAAATTTATCCAAACATTTGCTTTTTTCAATAAATTAGAGAACTAAAAAATCAAATTTTAAAGTGTCACACAAGAACAAAATCAAAAAAATTTTTGGGGCGAAATTAATTTTATATTTTAACGATAGTAAAATATAATTTCACTATTTTAATAGTCTATATCTTTTTAATTTTAAATGATCAAATTAAATTTTATCATTTTTAGACTAACGTGCAATTTTACCATTATTAATTTAAAATTTGATAAATTATAAATAGACCTTAAATGAAAAGTTTTCCATTTAATGGGATCGAGGTGCCTGCCAAACCCCCTAACTTCTCCACTGGTGTCACATTAATATTAAGTAACCTAATTAATAATAAATGATTAAAAATCAATTCCAATTAAATCAATAATAAAATTATAACTTTTAATAATTAAATAATCGATAAAAACACACCAATAATTAACTTAAAAGTATAATTTAATTTAAAATTTTACATATTCAGTAGGATTGAGAAAAATTCGAAAATTGATCCCAACCATGATGTTTGGACAACTTTTTATCAATGAATTAAAAAAAAAAAAAGCGCGACTACTTGAACTAAATCTAATTTTATTTTTAATTTAATTTATTATTAATTTTTATGAAATTGAAATATTTAAAATAATAAAAATAATTTTAAAATATTATATAAATAATTATTTTAAAAAAATAATATATAAGATATTAATATTTTATTTTATTTTTAGAAATATTTACGAAAAACACTTCAAAATTCTATCAAATAAGTCTAAATATTATAAAACAATGTTTCTTTTTCTAGATAAAGTTAAAAAAAAAACTCAAAATCTGAAATTAAGATGAAAAAAATGTATTAGGTGTTGGAAAGGTTATTCAGGGTCACCTTCTCAACTTGATTACAAGATTTAAATTGCAAGTCGCATCATGTTTATCTTAGTTGCAGTTAGATGAATGCTAACTCGATCAATTGTGATAAGAGAAAGGATTGTATGAAATAGGATTGCACACATGGTTTATACTCGTCTTCCATTAAAATTTTATGGGTGCAAAACGATGGGCTTATTCCTTTAATGTTAGAAATTTTCCAAGCAATGGCTCTTTTATGTTCTCTTAGTACTTGTAGCAACTCGTCTTTCTATTCGATTTCTAGTTCTGAAGAGAGATGATAACGTGGAGTTGTCCCCGAGGTAAGCATATTCTAAGTGATTTGGCAACTGTTTTAATTCTAATTTTGGTGACTCATCAATAGAGGGTTTTTGTTTTAGCTCGTCGTTGATTTCAATGCCCTCTTCTTTCTTTTGTCTAGAGGAAGATGTATTAGAATTCAACTCATCGGTGTCATCATCTAACCCCATACCTTGAGTAAGAATAGTTCCATCGTGTCATCATATATGATTTCCTGTAAAGAGTCTTGAATAAAATTATCAATGGCATCAATAAAATAACAGGAATCATCTTGTTCTCTAGAATATTGCATATCGTAAATTTGAAAAATAATTCCTAGTCGCCTACCCTTAGCGCAAGTTTACCATCACCTACATCAATAACAACCCTAGCAGTAGCTAAAAAGGGGCGCCCAAAATTAAAGGTACCTCAACATCCTCATCCATGTCAAGCACAACAAAATCAACAAGGAATATAAATTTATCAACTTTTACCAGAATATCTTCAATAATTCCTCTAGGGTATTTAATAGATCTGTCAGCTAGTTGAATACTCATCCTAGTGGGTTTTGTTTCCCCAAGACCAAGCTTTTAAACAATTTGTGAGGCATTAAATTAATACTAGCACCTAAATCAGCTAGTTCTTTCTCAATGTTTAAACCACCAATTAAATAAGGAATAGTGAAACTTCCTGGATCTTTCAATTTGGTTGGTAGTTTATTTTGAAGGATGGCTGAACATTCCTCATTGAGTTCCATAGTCGATATTTCTTCAAACTTCCTTTTATTTGTTAAGAGCTCTTTCAGAAATTTTGCATATGTTGGCATCTGCGAGATAGCTTCAACAAAAGGTAAATTAAAATGTAATTATTTGAAAAGTTTAAGAAATTTACCATACTGGGCCTCTATGCGGTCTTTCTTTAACTTTGCTAGATATGGGATCGGTGGTTTATGTTCTTTAGGCACCGGAGTTGCATTCTCGTTTACTTACTTCCTTTACCTTATCAGTTTCGTGTGGCATTTTCTTCTCGGTTTCAACTAACTCCTTTCCACTCCTTAGTGTAACTCCTTCACATGCTCTTTTTCAATAGGTAAACTTTCTGGTCGCCTTTCAGAAACTAACTTAGTTAGTTCTCCAATTTGATCCTTAAGCCCTTGAATCGATGCTTGCTGATTATTCAATATCGTTTCGATATTTTGGAAACGGGTTTCTGACATCTCTATAAATTTTGTCAGCATCTCTTCAAGGTTTGACATCTTTTCTTGTGGGTAATGTTGTTGTCTTTGATTTCCTTGACCACCCCATGAGAAATTGGGATGGTACCTCCAACTTGGATTGTAAATACTACTATAAGGGTTATTTTGAGGTTTAAAACTGTTACCCATATAGTGAACTTGCTCGTTTTCAACGCTCGGGCTGTAAGACGGATATTCTGTGTTGTTCATCCCTCCTCTATTCATCTCGCACTGCATAACTGGATGTACATGTGAAGAACCATAAAAACTATCAATCTTTTTATTTAACATCTCTACCTGGTTTGATAGCATGGTTACTGCGTTGAGGTTGAAAACTCCGGCTGCTTTTGTTGGCCTTGTCCTTGTAACTTGCCACTGATAGTTGTTCATTGACATTTCCTCTATAGACTCATAGGCCGCCTCAGGAGTTTTGTTATTCAGAGTTCCGTCGGTGGCTGAATCGATTAATTGCCTAGTCGAGGGATTCACACTGTTGTAGAAGGTTTGAACCTGAAGCCACAAAGGTAGCCCATGGTGAGGGCACCTTCTCAACAAATCCTTGTATCTCTCCCATGCATCATATAGTGTTTCTAAATCCATCAACACAAAAGAAGAGATATCATTCCTCAACTTGACCATTTTGATCGGCGAAAAATATTTTAATAAAAAATTTTCATTCATTTGGTCCCATGTAGTGATTGATCCTCGTGGAAGAGAATTCAACCAGTGTTTAGCTTTATTCCTCAAAGAAAAGGGAAATAACCGAAGACGGATGACATCATCAGAAATGCCATTTATTTTGAAAGTATCACAAAATTCTAGGAAATTCGCCAAGTGATTATTTGGATCTTCATCCTGCAAACCATCAAACTGAACAAATTGTTGTATCATTTGAATTGTGTTAGGTTTCAGTTCAAAATTATTTGCAGTAATAGTAGGTCTAACAATACTTGACTCAGTTCTTGTTAAATTAGGTTTAGTATAATCATAGATAGTTCGAGGAGCATGATTCTCGACCACCTCTTGAGGTAGTGGATTATTCTCAGCCATCTCTTCCATAGTATTAGTTTTGTCTTCTTGCTCTTCTTCTATGTAATTTAAGCTTCGCCTTATTTCTTTACGATTTCTACGAACAATACCTTCGATATCACAATAGTAAATTAAGGGTCCTATCGGGTTCCTTCTAGTCATAAACTAGAGGTACCTACTAGGAACATATAAAAAGAAAAAGAAAATTAGAAAAGTAAAAATAAAATTTAATTGCAAAAATAAAATATGACTAAAGTAATAAAAATTGAGCGTTCTTAATATTTCAATTCCTCGGCAACGGTGCCAAAAATTTGATCATGTCTGAAAGTCTTAATAATTTATATAATGAATGATCGAGCCTAGAAACTAACTATCACCAAGATTGAGGCAAGAGCACCTATCGAATAGTAGTATAGTTTAATGGCAAGACCAGATTGTCGAACCCAAGGGAACAAAAAGTACTAATACTAACTTTCTTTTTATTATTTAGCCTAAGAATTAAGAGAACTATTATTTAATCTAAAATTAATTAACAACTAAGCTAAAGATGCTAAGACACATAGAATGAATTGGGGAAATACTTGTGGGAAAAACCAATTGATTAAGAAAATACCCGAAGAAGAATCCACCTAGACTTCACTTGTTATCTAACTCTGAACCAGACGATTTATTCACTTGACTTGATTCATAGGATTCCCTAATTTATATTAATACCTCTCTCGAGGCTACTAACTTCTAACCCTAAGTTGATTAATTGAAATCTCTTTCTAATTAAAACCCCTAGAATTGCATTAACTCGATCTATGGACTCTCATATTAGGTTTAACCCTAATCCGAAAGATTTTCGTCATCCTATCTCTAGGGGTGCGATCAACTCCGCTTAACTATGCTAGATCTACTCTTAAACAGGGAATATTCCTCCTCTGCCTAAGCACATCAATACTTGAATCAATATCTTAAAATATCAAAACAAGAATTAAGAACACATAGTCAAGAACAAATCAAGTATTTATCTTATAGTTCAGAAAACAATAACAAGATCCGTCTTAGGTTTCATCCCCCTCAGGTATTTGAGGGGTTTAGTTCATAATCATAAAAGAATACATCTCAGAAGAAAATATAAAACAAAACATAAGAAAATCCCTAAAACCCCCTAAAGGAATTGAAGGGAAGATCCTCCGTCTTGAGTATGACTCCAGCTTCTTGAGATGAATCAACTGGCTTTCTTTGAGTAAATCTCACAATTCGGCCCCTTCGGCTTGGCTCCTTGGCCTAACTAAATGCCCCTTGAAGGTTGGACTCTAGGGTGTTTATATAGGCTTTTGGAATGTCTTTCTTTGCCTCTAAGTGCCCTAATCCAAATAGAACTCTTCTTTGTTGCAGCAGGGACACGCCGTGTGACACGCCCGTGTGAATCGAGCCCAGGCCATGCAAGTTTCATACTTTGGCATATTTTCTCCGTTTTTAGCCCGTTTCTCATTCTTTTCACCTTCGATGCTCTCCTAAGTATAAAACATGCAATTAAAGGATTAGGAGCACCAAATTCCATAATTCGGGGAATAAATCATCCAAAAGTATGCTAAATATGGGATTAAAATATGTATATATTACGGTTTATAACATGGTGACTTCGTCGAGGTTAAAAACATTGGTGGCTTTTGTCGGTTTCGTCCTCATAACTTGCCACTGGTAGTTATTTAGTGACATCTCTTCAATGAATTCATAGGCAACCTCAGGTGTTTTGTTGTTTAATGTACTACCGGCGGCTGCATCAATTAATTGCCTAGTTGAGGGGTTCACACCGTTGTAAAAGGTTTTAACTTGTAGCCATAATGGTAATCCATGGTGAGGGCATCTTCTCAGTAGATCCTTGTATCTCTCCCATGCATCGTAAAGTGTTTCTAAATCCATCTGCATAAAAGAAAAAATATCATTCCTCAACTTAGCCATCTTAGCCGGCGAAAAATATTTAAGTAAAAAATTTTCGGTCATTTGTTCCCATGTGGTGATTGATCTTCATGGTAATGAGTTCAACCACTGTTTAACCTTGTTCCTAAATGAGAAGGTAAACAACCGAAGGTGAAAGGCATCATCAAAAACGCCATTAATCTTGAAATTGTCGCAGAATTCTAGAAAATTTTCCAAGTGATTGTTGGGATCCTCATCCTGCAAACCATCAAACTGAACAAATTGTAGAATCATCTAAATAGAGTTAGGTTTCAGTTCAAAATTATTTGTAGCAACAGCAGGTCTAACAATACTTGATTCAGTTCTTGTTAAATTAGGTGTAGTATAATCATACATAGCACGAGGAGCAGGATTTTGATTCACTGGGTTTGCGGCAACCACAGGAGGTAGCGGATTATTATCAGCCATCTCTTCGGTAGTATGGGTTTCTTCCTCTTTCTCTTTCTATATGTATTGTAGACTTTGCCTTATTTCTCTTTGATTCCTGTGAGCTATACTCTCAATCTCACTGTCATAAAGTAGAGGTCCTGATGGGTTTCTTCTAGTCATAAACTAGAGACACCTGCCAAAAGCAAAGAAAGTGTAAAATTAGAAAGTAAAAATAAAATAAAAAAATGGCTAAAGTAATAAAAATTTAGCGTTCCTAATATCTTAGTCCCCGGCAACAGCGCCAAAAACTTAATATGTCTCTAACTAACTACGATCACAATAAAGGCAAGCACACCTATCGTTTAATAGTATAATTATGGTAAGACCGAAAATATCGTATCCACAAGGGCCAAGAGTACTAGTAATTACTATCTTCTTATTATCTTGCCTAAGATTTGGAGTGATTTCTTTTAAAATAAAACTTAATTAAAAATAGGACAGAGAATAAATTGGGAAATTACTTTTAGACAACTATATGAGAGAGACAATACTTAAGGAAGAATCCACCTAGACTTCACTTATTACTTTTGATTCATACGATTTATTCACTTGACTTAATCCATAGAAATCCCTGATTTATGTTAATATCTCTTTCGAGACTAAAAATAACTGACTCTAGGTTGATTAATTGAAATCTCTTTCTAATTAAAACCCCTATTGTCGTATTAACTCGATCTATGGATTCCCTTATTAGATTTGACTCTAATCTGACATATTTATGTCATTCTATTTTTAGGGTTGCAATCAACTCCGCTTAATTGTGTTGATCTACTCTTAAACAGGTACTTTTGTTCCTCTGAATAAGCATATTCGACTTGAATCAATAACCTGAATTATCAAAACAAGAATAAGAACTCACAATTAAGAATAAGAACAAGTATTTATCTTATAAATCAAATAGCAATAAGGTTCATCTTAGGTTTCATCCCTCATGTATTTAAGGGATTTAATTCATACTAATAAAAGGAAACATCTTAAAATAAGGAAAAACAACAAAACATAAGAAAACCCAAAAACTTCAAGAGAAATTAATAGGAGATCTTAGTCTTGATGAAGATCTTTCTTCCGAGCTGCTTTCGATGACTGTATTCGAGTATTTTCTATCTTCTATTCAGCGTCCACTTTCAGATCACCCCTAGGGTGTTTATATCAGCATTGGAACTCCTTTCTTGGCCCACAAAAAGCCTATTCCGAATAGAATTAAACATTGATATGGCAGAGACACGCCCGTGTGACACGCCTGTGATTGATTTCTTAGACCGTGCTCATTTCGCCGCCACACACGGCCATGTGGTCTACCCGTGTACGTTGATCTAGGCCGTGTTTGATTCTGCTCGTAACACACCGTGTTTGATAGCCTAGGTCGTGTTGATTTCTAAGGTAGGCCCATTTTGTCCCGTTTTGGCCCGTTTATCGTTCTTTTCAACTCTCTAACCTCTCTTGAGTATAAAACATGAAATTAAAGGATTAAGAGCATCAAATTCATCAAATTTAATGAAAATTCATCCAAAAATAAGCCAAGAATGGGGTAAAAATATGTATAAATTATGGTTTATCAACATTCTATTTTATTTTTCACAATATGTGTAACCTATGTTTCCAAGACAGTGGAACGTAATCCTTCCCAATCCCAAAGAGAAAATTAGCGAGTGACCCTCTGCTCATGTATTCTAACACAACAACCATCTCCGATCCATCAACGCAGAAGCCGATGAGGGAGACGAGATGTGGGTAGCGCAACTGGCAAAGCAACCGTACCTCATTTTGTAACTCTCTTACTGCTCCTATGTAACACCCCTTACCCGTATTCGATATTAGAATAGAGTACAAGGCATTACCGGGGTTTAAATTTTTTTTACTCAATATAGCCCCTTTATAAATATTTAGCCTTCCTGCAATTTTAAACCGAGACCAATCCATATCAACCAATCCAATTCAACATATCTTCATAATAGATTCATGCATATTTATAAGATAACATCAACACATACCAAACCAAGGTTTGCTAGCCATACCAATGGTGGACCTTACTTTCATTTCATATTAGCATTACTTTATTAGCTTATACATGCCATTAATTTCCAAAATAAAGTTTCTTTATATACCGAAATCTTGAGGCTGATAGTGTGATGTATCTCCTACCGAATCCGACCTCCGAGCTTTTCACACTACAAAACAGGGGAAAAAGAAACAGGATAAGCACTTTGTGCTTAGTAAGTCCATGTAACAAGAATTATACTTACCTAACATTTTCAATACAATGCAATAAACATTCATATATCCATTCAATGCATTATTACCCTAACATACACAAGCTCAACATTCAAGTTAGTTCAATAATTTCCATGTATCAATAATATATACCATGATTGATGAGCTCATCAATACCATGATTTCCGTTTCTTTGTTATATTTCCATATTTATCCCATTGAATTACTCGAAATTTCGATGGATTTTCAGAGGTACACTTTAGTGTACAAATTCGAGTCCGTCAATTCATATTCATGTGCGACATTTTCATTTCGAGAGCACACTCCGTGAACCTCATCCTTACAATGGGATTACCGGTCGAGCTAAATCCCTATAATATAAACTCATAGAGTATTGTCGATTACTACCCGTGCTAAATCCTCGCAACGACAATTACTCTAATGAGCTTGGATCCTGAATTACAGTCCAAAGCTAAATTGAGACCCTAATTAGGATTACCCGTCTCGCTAAATCCATTTTTCCACATATTCTTCGGAGGGCTATATCAGATAGGATCACCCGTCCGGGCTAGATCCTTTACCGTCAATTTCTTTTCAGTGATCCATCGAATTTTCCTTTCATTCAACCGGGATTTCTTCCCCTTTTTATCAAATATATCAATGTTTCATCAATTTTCATACAATGAACATTCAAATTATATTCATATCAATAGCATACATTTCAAGCATTTAAGAAGATAATTCAAGTTACATGAACTTACCTCGATACTAGTTCGTATACAAAACTACTAATGGGACTTTTCCTTTCCTCGATCTAGCTTCAGATTTGAGTTTTCCGGATCTAAATAAATAAATTCAATCATCAATTCAATACATTTCATGTTCACATGTAGCAATTTCAATAATTCTATTATTATTTTTAGTTCATTCAAAACTGTCTACTTGAGTCATAGTCACTAAATTATTTTTATCTTGAGCTACAGAACTCCAAATTAGGATCCGTTAATTTTCCTGAAACTAAACTCAAATATATTCTTTTCATAAAATTTTCAGAATTTTTGGTTCACCCAATAAGTACAGTTTATTCTTTAAAGTTACCCCTGTTCTGCTGTTTGACAGTTCTGACTCTTCTTCACTAAAAATTAATTATCTCTTCATACAGGATTCGGATGATGTTTCTGTTTATTTTATTGAAAATAGACTCATTAAGAATTCTAAACTTATAAATTTAAGACCCTAATTATTTTATCCAATTTTGATGATTTTCTAAAATTAAAACAGGGAATCCGAATTCACTCTGAACCAGTCTTACACAAATCTAAATATCTCAAAATACAGAATTTCTTTTCTTTCCCTATTTCTTTCATATGAAAATAAACTCAATAATCTTTAATTTCATATCTCATTCAACTTCTAATTCCACTTCTACAATTTCTGGTGAATTTTCAAACCTACTCTACTGCTGCTGTCCCAAAACTGTTTTCTTATAGCATATTTTGCAATTAAGTCCTTTATCCAATTCTGACTTCAAATTCTTTCAATTAAACCACTAATTCATCATTTTATTCATCATATGCTGTATTCAACAACTTTAAAACTTCAAAAACTTCAACTTAAATTCATCAAAACTTTGTTCTAAAACTTATAAAGCATCAAAATTAAAAGAAAATGACTAAATTAACTTACCAAATTAAACTCTAAGCTTTAAAAACTCTATTTTCCTTTTTCTTTCTTTCTCCCTATTTCTTCTCTGTTTCGTCTTTACTCTCTGTTTTTTCTGTTCTTTCTTTTACTTTCTCTTTATAATATATATAATAACAATATAATATAATATATTAAAATATCTTTATTATATAATAATATAATAATATATATTAAACATAAAAATCTTAGATTTTCTTCACAATAAACCGCCTCAACTAGACAAAATGGCTTAATTACCATTTTGGTCCTTTATACTTTCTTTTAATCTATAATTAAACTTTTACACCTTTTTCAATTTAGTCTTTTCATTTAATTACCTACTCAGACGTTAAAATTTTCTAACTAAATTTTAATACCACATTACTAACAATTTATAAATATTTATAAAAATATTTCCTATCATATAAATATTCATGCAAATATATTGAAATAAATTTCTCTTTAAATCGGATTTATGGTTGCGAAACCATTGTTCGATAACCTTGATTTTAGGCCATTACAACTCTCCCCCTTTTAAGGATTTTTGTCCTCGAAAATCTTACCAAGAAAGAGGTTTGATATTATTTCCTCATTGCCTCCTCCGGTTCCCATGTCGCTTCTTCAATCCGTGCTTTTTCCACAATACTTTTACCAAACTTATTTTTTATTTCTAAGCTCCTTTGTTTCGTACAATATCTTGACCGGTTCTTCACCGTAAGTCATATCCATTGAATCTCCACTTTCGTTAGAGAAATAACATGTGAAGGATCCGACCGATATCATCGTAGCATAGACATATGAAAAACATTATGAATTCTATCGAGTTCCAGTGGTAACGCTAATCGATAATGATCGTCCAATTCTTTCTATAATTTCATATGGTTCGATAAATCTTGGACTCAATTTACCCTTTCGACCGAATCGAGAACTTTCTTCCAAGGAGACACTTTCAGAATACCTTGTCACCGACCAAATTCAATCTCTTTTCGTTTAAGATCGGCATATGACTTTTGGCGATCGAGGCCACTTTCAAGCTATTCAATCACTTTTACTTTTTCTTACATTTCCGAATCAAATCAACCCCATGTATCTTCTTTTCATCGAGCTCATCCAATATAACGAGTGTTCTACATTTTCTACCATACAAAGCTTCATACGGAGCCATTGTAATATCGGATGATAATCTGTTATTGTAAGCAAATTCAATCAAAGGTAGATATCTCTCCCAATAACCTTCAAACTCTAGTATACAACATCGGAGCATATCTTCCAATACTTGAATTACAAGCTCAGATTGGCCATCTCTCTGAGGATGAAATGTAGTGCTGAAATACAACTGAGTACCCAAAGCTTCTTGCAATTTGTCCGTAAACGAGACGTAAATCGGGATCTCTATCGATATAATGGAGACAGCACTCCATGTAACCCGATAATCTCGATATGTATAGTTCACGGTTTATCTAAAGAATAATCCATACGCATCAAATAAAGTGTCTTGACTTTGTCAATCGATCAACAATCACCCAAATAGCATCTTTTTTCCTGAGACAACGGTAACCCCGATACAAAATCCATACTGATTCTTTCCCATTTCCATTCCGGTATAGTAATTGGCTGAAGTAACCCCAAAGGTACCTAATGTTCAGCTTTAACTTGCTGACATATTAAACATCTTGATACAAACTCAAAAATATCATGTTTCATACCTGGCCACCTGTACATCTTCTTCAAATCATTATACATTTTATTACTTCCTGGATGTACAGACATAATACCACTGTGAGCCTTGTGTAAAATCTTCTGTATGAGCTCTGAATTCTTGGGTACACATACCATATCTCGAATAATAAACAACCATCAATCCCAACTTGAAATTCGAATCGAAGACTGACTCACATTGTGCCCGCTTAACTCAGTAACTTCTTATCATTCTTCCGAGCTTCACATATTTCTTTGTAGAAATGTTGGTTTAGCTCTCAATTCAGCTATGATTGAACCATCATCAACCAAAGACAATTGAGCATTCATAGATCGCAAAGCAAAAGAGATTTTGACTCAAAGCATCACCACAATATTAGCCTTACCCGGATGGTAATCAATAATCAAATCATAGTCCTTTATCGATTCAAGCCACATGCTACTGTCTCAAATTCAAATCTTTCGTGTCATCAAATATTTCAAGCTTTTATGATCGTTATAAATATGACATTTCTCACCGTATAGATAATGCCGCCATATCTTGGTATAAATACAATAGCGACTAATTCAAGATCATGTACCGGTAATTTCTTTCATGTGGTTTAAGTTGTCTTGAAGCATAGGCTATTACTTTACCTTCTTGCATCAAGACACAACCTAAACCATTTAATGAGGCATCATTGTAAATAAAAATTCCTTACCTTGCTCAGCGCACTAATCTTGGTGCTTTCGTTAGTAGATCTTCCAATCGGTTGAAACTCACGACATTCATCATCCACTCAAACTTTACATCTTTCTCGCAATAATCGAGTCATCGGAGAAGCTATCATAGAAAATCCATGTACAAATCTTCGGTAATAACCAATTAAACCCAAGAAACTTCTAACTTCGGATACATTTTCTATGGACTCAATTGACAATAGCTGAGATTTTACTTGGATCTACCCCGATGCCTTCAAATAATACAATATGTCCAAGAAAACCCACTTCGAAGCCAAAATTCACTTTTACTGAATTTAGCATATAACTACTTCTCTCGCAGAATTTGCAACACAATTCTCAAATGTTCTGTATGTTCTTCTTTATCTCGAGAATAAACCAAAATATCATCAATGAATACTACCACAAATCGGCTAAATGCAGTGCGAATATTCGATTCATCGGATCCATAACATCAGAGGTGCATTAGTCAGCCCAAACGGTATAACCATAAACTCATAATGCCCATACCTGGTTCTGAAAGCTGTCTTTGGCACATCTGACTCTTTTAGCCGTAGCTGGTAATAACCTGATCGGAGATCAATCTTCGAGAATATTGTACTGATCAAATAAATCATCAATCTGGGGCAACGGGTACTTATTCTTTATAGTTACCTTATTGAGTTGCCGATAGTCAATACACAATCTCAAAGATCCGTCTTTCTTTTCACAAAGCAATCAAGCACCCCAAGGTGAATGACTCAGTCGGACAAAACCTCTATCAACAAGTTCTTGCAACTATGTCTTTAATTCCTTTAATTCTGTAGGAGCCATTCAGTACGGAGCTATGGAAATCGGAGTAGTTCTCGGAATCAAATCTATAGAGAATTCCACTTCCCTTTCTGGTGGCAACCCTGGTAATTCCTCTGGAAACACATTAGAAAATTCGCATACCACTGGCACTGCCTGTATCTTTGACTCAGATACCTTGATGTCGAGTACATAAGCAAGAAAAGCATCATACCCCTTTTTAACATACCTCTAAGTAGTAATAACTGAAATCACATCAGATAATCCTTCCATCGATCGATTTAACTCGAGTAATTCGCCATTCTGACACTTCAACACAATATATTTCTGTTTATAGTTTACTACCGCATCATGCTGAGTTAACCAATCCATGCCCAATATCACATCAAACTCATCAAATGGCAGTAACATCAAATCAGCCAGGAAACAATAACCTCTTACCATCAGTGGACAATTTTTACAAATTTTATCGACTAAAATAGATTGGCCAAAGGGGTTCGAGACTTTAACCACAAATTCAGTAGGTTCAACAGATAAATCTTTAATGCATGTAAGCTTTACACATATATATGAATGCGTAGAACGGGATCAATTAATGCAAGAATATTAGTATCAAGTAAAGAAAATGTACCATAATAACATCGGTCTTTGAGGCATCTTCTCTGATACGAATGATATATGTCCTAGGAGGCGCGTGTCTCAAGCCTACTTGCAGATCTTTGTAGCTCTCGGCTACCACCGACATTACCGGATGGTCGAGATGGTCTACCCTCAAAGATGGATTACTGGCTTCGATATCTATTCAGCTTCTTTTTCACCCCTTTCTGGACAATCTCTGAGGAAATGGTCAAAAGAACCACATCGATAACAAGCCCCGCTCTTAAATCGACATTCACCAAAATGAGCTTTATTACAATACTGGCATCTCAGCTTAGGGGTACCAACACTGCCAACATTGGTCACTGATGGAGTGGAAGGTCTTGGATTAATGTGCTGTGAACCTCGCTCTCTATCCGAATACCCAGTGGCTGAGGTAGAACGATCCTGGTACTTCTTCAATTTATTTGGAGCAGAAAATTGAGATTTTCCCATTGGTCTTTTACTAAAAATTCGAGCTTCCCTCCCAGCCTGTTTGTTTTCTTTGTTCAATTCCTCTGCTTTATAAGCTCGCTCTACCAATGTAGCAAACTCTCGAATTTCAAGAATTCCAATAAGTAGCTTAGTTTC
This sequence comes from Gossypium rotundifolium, assembly GCA_025506655.1. Classification (NCBI taxonomy): domain Eukaryota; kingdom Viridiplantae; phylum Streptophyta; class Magnoliopsida; order Malvales; family Malvaceae; genus Gossypium; species Gossypium rotundifolium. Next base: position 152,695,671 of record CP106732.1, on the reverse strand, counting down.
TTCATTTAACCCTTCTTCGAATCGTTTGCACATTTCAGCTTCCGACTGTACCCATTCTCGAGCATATTTACTCAACCGAACAAATTCTCTTTCATACTCAGATACTAATCTATTGCCATGTTTCAGCCCAAGAAATTCTTTTTTTTTCTGATCAATGAATCTCTGTGATATATTTCTTTTTGAACTCGATGCGAAAAATTCCCATGTAATTTCTTCTTCAAACAATCAAGCTTTAGTATTCCACCAATGATAAGCTGTGTCTTTTAGCAGTGAGACGGCACATTTTAAACATTCTTCTGGTGTGCAAGATAATTCTTCCAAAACCCGAGTAGTATTCTCTAACCAAAATTCAGCCCATTCGGGATCATCATCAACTGCTTTGCTCAAATTCTTACCCCATATTTTCAGATTTTATCAACTAGAGCTTTCCTTTTCGACAGATTCAAGACTGCACTGTGGAATCTTGAACCGGTGGAGGAACAGGAGGGGAGCTTGAGTTTGTCTGACTGTAGGGTTAGTTCTTATGTCTTGAGTAAACCATTCATTCATCATTTGAAAGAAGGCTATTTTGCCTCTTCCCTTGACCCTCTATAGACGCCTTCTATCGCTAGTTTCTTCTCTTTGTCTTTGGGCGGAGCATGACTCCTAGCTTCTTCAGATTGAGCTCGGTCGGATGACATTACTATAAGGAAAACACAATTTAAATGGTCAGGAGATATCACACTATCAAAAATAATTTAAATGGCATGTATAGCTAATCCGTATCCGCTATGTCGGTCTTAGAATCGACTAAACCGTAGCTCTGATACCAACAAATGTAACACCCCTTACCCGTATTCGATATTAGAATAGAGTACAAGGCATTACCGGGTTTAAATTTTTTTTTACTCAATATAGCCCCTTTATAAATATTTAGCCTTCCTGCAATTTTAAACCGAGACCAATCCACATCAACCAATCCAATTCAACATATCTTCATAATAGATTCATGCATATTTATAAGATAACATCAACACATATCAAACCAAGGTTTGCTAGCCATACCAATGGTGGACCTTACTTTCATTTCATATTAGCATTACTTTATTAGCTTATACATGCCATTAATTTCCAAAATAAAGTTTCTTTATAGACCGAAATCTTGAGGCTGATAGTGTGATGTATCTCCCACCGAATCCGACCTCCGAGCTTTTCACACTACAAAAGCAGAGGAAAAAAAGCAGGATAAGCACTTTGTGCTTAGTAAGTCCATGTAACCGTAATTATACTTACCTAACATTTTCAATACAATGCAATAAACATTCATATATCCATTCAATGCATTATTACCCTAACATACACAAGCTCAACATTCAAGTTAGTTCAATAATTTCCATGTATCAATAATATATACCATGATTGATGAGCTCATCAATACCATGATTTCCGTTTCTTTGTTATATTTCCATATTTATCCCATTGAATTACTCGAATTTCGATGGATTTTCAGAGGTACACTTTAGTGTACAAACCGAGTCCGTCAATTCATATTCATGTGTGCACATTTTCATTTCAGAGAGCACACTCCATGAACCTCATCCTTCATAATGGATTACGGTCAAAGCTAAATCCTCAGAATATAAACTCATAGAGTATTGTCGGGATTACCACCCGAGCTAAATCCTCGCAACGACAATTACTCTAATGAGCTTGGATCCAATTACACCAAAGCTAAATTGAGACCCTAATTCAGATTACCGTCCGGTTAAATCCATTTTCCACATATTCTTCAGAGGGCTATATCAGGATAAGATCACCCATCCGGGCTAGATCCTTTTTACCATCAATTCCTTTTCAGTGATCCATCGAATTTTCCTTTCATTCAACCGGGATTTCTTCCCCTTTTTATCAAATATATCAATGTTTCATCAATTTTCATACAATGAACATTCAAATTATATTCATATCAATAGCATACATTTCAAGCATTTAAGAAGATAATTCAAGTTACATGAACTTACCTCGATACTAGTTCGTATACAAAAACTGCTAATCCGGGACTTTTTCCTTTCCTCGATCTAGCTTCGTATTTGAGTTTTCCAGATCTAAATAAGTAAATTCAATCATCAATTCAATATATTTCATGTTCACATGTAGCATTTTCAATAATTCTATTATTATTTTTAGTTCATTCAAAACTGTCTACTTGAGTCATAGTCACTCAATTATTTTTATCTTGAGCTACAGAACTCCAAATTAGGATCCGTTAATTTTCCCTGAAACTAAACTCAAATATCTTATTTTCATAAAATTTTCAGAATTTTTGGTTCACCCAATAAGTACAGTTTATTCTTTAAAGTTACCCCTGTTCTGCTGTTTGACAGTTCTGACCTTTCTTCACTAAAAATTAATTATCTCTTCATACAGGATTCGGATGATGTTCCCATTTATTTTTATTGAAAATAGACTCATTAAGAATTCTAAACATTTAAATTTAAGACCCTAATTATTTTTAACCAATTTTTGATGATTTTCTAAAATTAAAACAGGGGAACCCGAATTCATTCTGAACCAGTCTTACACAAATCTAAATATCTCAAAATACAGAATTTCTTTTCTTTCCCTGTTTCTTTCATATGAAAATAGACTCAATAAGATTTAATTTCATATCTCATTCAACTTCTAATTCCACTTCTACAATTTCTGGTGAATTTTCAAACCTACTCTACTGCTGCTGTCCCAAAACTGTTTTCTTATAGCTTGTTTTGCAATTAAGTCCTTCATCCAATTCTAACTTCAAATTCTTTCAATTAAACCACTAATTCATCATTTTATTCATCATATGCTATATTCAACAACTTTAAAACTTCAAAACTTCAACTTAAATTCATCAAAACTTTGTTCTAAAACTTATAAAGCATCAAAATTAAAAGAAAAGGACTAAATTAACTTACCAAATTAAACTCCAAACTTTAAAAACTCTATTCTCCTTTTTTTTTTCTCCCTATTTCTTCTCTGTTTCGTCTTTACTCTCTGTTTTTTTTCTGTTCTTTCTTTTACTTTCTCTTTATAATATATATAATAACAATATAATATAATATATTAAAATATCTTTATTATATAATAATATAATAATATATATTAAACATAAAAATCTTAGATTTTCTTCACAATAAACTGCCTCAACTAGACAAAATGGCTTAATTGCCATTTTGGTCCTTTATACTTTCTTTTAATCTATAATTAAACTTTTACATCTTTTTCAATTTAGTCCTTTTCATTTAATTACCTACCAGACGTTAAAATTTTCTAACGTAAATTTTAATACCACATTACTAACATTTTATAAATATTTATAAAAATATTTCAGATCATATAAATATTCATTCAAATATATTGAAATAAATTTCTCTTTAAATCGGATTTATGGTTGCAAAACCATTGTTCCGATAACCTTGATTTTAGGCCATTACATCCTAAGCTGCTTCAGTAGCGCCTAACAGCAACAATGATTCCATCATCGATAGTTCCTTTATAAAGACTCCCGAAACGACCTATACAAATAATGGAGTCTGGGTGGAAGTTGTTGGTAGCGGTATCAATCTCGGCTATTGAAAATTGATGGCATATATCCTTGAAAGTTTTGAACCTTGTAATTGAGGGGCTTTTTTCTTCAAAACAAAGAAGGTTAGAAGAGACCACAAAGGATACTTCATAAGGAATTATTTTCACATTTAAGCAGTTGAATAAAGAAACACTAGCAGTACTTGATAAACCATAAATGTAACATATTTTAATTCCATGCTTGGCATATTTTTGGATGATTTATGATGAGAATTAGTGAATTTGATGCTCATAATCCCTTAATTCATGTTTCTATACTTAGAAGAGCATTTGGGAGAAAAAAGAGCAAAAAAGGGCCAAAATCAGAGTTTTCAGGATCCACACGGGCTGGGCACAAGCCCATGTGAGCCACACGGGCTGGCCACACGCCCATGTGCCAACTCGTGTTGATTTCACACCCTGCTTCCCTGTTATGCAGAAAAACTTAATTTTTAGGGTTTTTAAACATTCTAAAGTCTATAAATACATACTAGAAGAGGATCTAAAGGGGGACGCAGAGTAGAACGAAGAAATTACTCGAAGGAAGGCGTCAGAATCATCTCGGAAGCGGATTCACTCCAAGATTGAAGATCTCCATCAAGTTCTTCAGAAGTTTTTGGGTTCTTTATGTATTGTTGTTTTCTTGATTCTGAGATGTTTTCCTTTCACGTTATGAACTAAACTCTCTAAATACCTAGGGAGGATGAAACCTAGATGAATCTTATTATTTAATTATCTGAATTACATGATAAATACTTGTTCTTATTCTTAATTATGTTTCTTAACCCTTGCTTTAATATTTTCAGGATATTAATTCAAGTTTGATATGCTTATTTAGTGGAGCAAAAGTCCCTGTTTAAGAGATGATCTAGCATAGCTAAGCAGAGTTGATTGCAACCCTAGAAATAGGATGACATAAATCTGCCAAATTAGAGTCAAATCTAATAAGGGAATCCATAGATCAAGTTAATGCGACGATATGGGTTTTAATTAGAAAGAGATTTCAATTAATCAACCTAGAGTCAGTTTTTCTTAGTCTCAAAAGAGATATTAACATAATTTAGGGATTTCTATGGATCAAGACAAGTGAATAAATCGTTTAATTTAGAGTCAAAATAATAAGTGAAGTCTAGGTGGATTCTTCCTTGGGTATTGTCTTTATTCATTGGTTTATTCGATTACTATTTTCACTCTCTTTCGAATTCATAGTAAATTAGTTAGTTAAATTTTAGATTAAAACAAAACCCCTTAATTATTAGGCTAAATAATAAAAAGATAGTTATTACTAGTAATTTTAGTCCTTATGGATACGATATTTCGAACTCATCAAAGCTATACTACTGTTCGATAGGTGCGCTTGCCTTTGTCGAAATATTAGTTAGTTTAGAGACCATCAGTACTTTACAAGAAAGAGAAAAAGAAAAAGACCTACACTGGATAGATGTAGCTTGAGCCTTGAAGTAAATCGATAGATATGCCACAAGCTTTTCCTAATTTTTTACCCACTAACCCATATTGGCTTGTTAGAATATACTAATACTAGCATATTAGGCATCGCAATCATGTACAAGTAATTTTCAATTTCCAGGATGCTTCATTTGAAGAGGTCAAAAACTATCCAAAGTTTTAGTTTTATTTATTTAATATTGTGCTTGAAAGTCTTTTAGAAAAAAAATATGGTTGAAAGAGATATAAGGAAAATCATAGATCCAAAAGAAGAGACCAGCATTATTAGATTGGGTGTGGTAGTCTAAATTAATCAATAAGAAAAATGTGAAGGCACTTTATTGGAGCTAATGGAGGACTGGAAAGGTCGGTTTCAAGGATGAGGGAAAAAATTATTCATGATCATATTCAAAGTTACAGATGATCCGGATACTGGTAAACAGGATTGGATGTAGCGCCGACCAGTAAGGAGGGTCTCAACATCGTGATGAACTTAGACTTGGCCTCCAAATGAGGAAATATACAATCAGCGGTAAGTGATGAAGGTGAGTTGGCTAGGCATTTACATTTTTTCAAATATAAGCGTGTGGGGCCGAGTGATGAACAGGTTATGTTATTGAATAAGGTCAATGTGCCTGTTGGAAACTTTGTTACCTAAAGCATAATGTAAAATTTATCCCTTTTTTTGTTAAAAAAACAAATAGAAAGACTAATTAATTACATTTAAGAAATTTGAGAAATAGTCCCTAGACTAGTCCAAAACTAAGGAATTCCAAACCATGACAGGGGGAGACTCAAAGAATTGCAAATCAACTCTAGAAGATAAAGATCCTTTCGCCATACAATTAGCTACTCCATTTTTCTCCTTAGGAATATAATGTAGTACCCATAAATTTTCCTGCGCCAGAATACCCTGGATTCGCCGAATCAAAGCAGAGTTCGATGTTATTGTAGAACTATCTTGAATGGCCCGAACAATGTCCAGACAATCCGAGAGAATTGTTACATAATCATGTCCTCTTCGTTGAACAAGCTTGAGTCCTTAAAAAATGGCCCAAAGTTCAGCATCAAAAATCAAGCACTTTCCAAGGAAGCGATTAAAACCAAAGAGCCATTGCCCATTCATGTCTCTCGCAAGCCCCCAGCATACGCCTTTTCGGTATCCAAACACACTGCCCCATCAGTATTGAGAAAAATCATAGAGCCATGACCATGCCCAACCAAAGGTAAGCTCAAACCTCCACTTGAGACCATTTTCGAAGGTGAAAAACAATGATTGGCCCAGCAATATGAATTATTAACAATCTCTCTCGAGCTCCAACCATGACCTTGAAAAATGGTAAGGTTACCATTCTTCCAGAGGCGCCAAACAAGGATTCCAAAAAGACAGTCCCAGCTTGTTCCTTCCCCCGAGACCACAGAAGCATCATGTACATTAGAAAGAATCCAATCTTGTAAGTTAAGGGAAAAAAAGTTCGTTAAATGGTTACCTGTTAAAACTTGGCTCCACACATCCTTTGCTGTATTACAATCTTTGAGAATATGAAGAATATCTTCAAAATGAAAACCACATATTGAACAAGAAGGGTCATCTGCTAACCCTATTTTAACCCTTTCGACATTACTAAGGAGACGCTGCTTAAAGACCAAACACATGAAGAAATGAACTCATTGTGGTCCTCGGGTCTTCCAAACGCTCTTCCATTTTTCATCCTTCAAGTTCCAAGTATCACCCTTACAAATCTTATAGGCAATTTTAACCAAGAAATTTCCAGAAGAAGTAGGACTCCAAGTGATTCTGTTTGGTCCCTCAGAAGAAAGAGGAGGGGGAATGCCCATAATCAACTCAATCAACTCCTCCGGAAGCCAAAGCCTGAATAAATCAGGGTTCCACAATCCATCCTCCATAACCATATCATTAAGGCAGCACCCATAGTCAATATTGACATTTGCCGGGATAAACCTGGTCAGTTGCCCCATACTAGGAATCCACACATCTTCCCAATAACTGATTTGGCACCCATTCCTAATAGACCAACATAAGTTTTCTTAAAGCAACGACCAAATTTTAGTGAGTGCACTCCAAAGAAAAGAACTTCTTGCTTGCCTGATAGAGACAGGAAGAATATCACTTAACTGGTATTTAGCCTTGATAACCCGAACCCAAAAAGCCTCTTTGTTAGTCAAGATACTATATCCAAGCTTTAATAAAAACGAGATATCATGGTCTCGTAGTTTTCTTAAGCCAAGACCTCCACAACATTTAGGCTGACAAAATGAATCCCATCCAACTAGAGACATCTTTTTTTTATTCTCAAAAGAACCCCAAATTAACTGCTTCACCATACTCTCAATATCATTGCAAGTTTTTCTAGGGACCATCATGAACTGCATAAAGTAGCTAGGAATAGACATGAGGACAATCTGGACCAAAGTGACTTGGCCAGTAATAGGTAGTCTTTTTGTATCCCAACTTTGAAGCTTACCTCTATCTTTTTCAACAACAAAATGCAAAGTACGATTGGTCACCCTTTGATGAAAAAGTGGAACGCCAAGGTAATGATCGAGATTCAGGACCTTTTGGAAACCAAATAGAGAACTAATTGAATCCGCCATCGTCACATCCACTCATTTAGAAAAGAAAATGTTCATTTTCCTAACGTTAATTTTGTGTCCAGAAAAGTCCCAGAAGCTTCCCAGAATGTCTTTTATAATCCCACTATGCTTTAGATTAGCTTTGCTAAAAATAACTAAATCATCTATAAAAAATAAATACGAGATAGGAAGACCAGACTAAGAAAGTTGAATAGGGTTCCAAAAACCCTCCGATATCGCCGAATGAATCACTTGACCAAGCCAGTCTATGCATAAAATGAAAAGATAAGGAGAGAATGGGCATCCTTGTCGAATCCCTCAAACTAGCCTAAATTTAGACAAAGGCACTCTGTTCCACAAAACTTGCATTTTAGAGTTAGAAATAGCGGATATAATAACATTAATGAGAAAGTGAAGAACACCGGTTGCATGAAGAGAATATTTAATGAAGTCCCATCGTACTTTGTCGTAAGCTTTTTCAAGGTCTATCTTAATAGTCATCCACTTTCTTTTAGGTTGTCTCCTCATCAAGTGAATAACCTCTTGGGCAATAATGACATTGTCAGTGATATTCCTATCTGTAATGAGCCGAGCCTGCTCAAGACCAATAATCTTCAAAAAAATGATCTTGAATCATTTGCTATAATCTTCATCACAAGCTTGTATAAGATAGTCTAGAGACTAATCAAATGGAACTAGGTAAGTTCCTTAGGGTTAGCAACCTTAGGAATGAGTACAAGTAGTGTATTGTTTAGCTCAACATCGATATTGTCCCCATTGAAAATACTTTTAACCCAATTGCAAACTACTTCCCCAACAATGTTGACTATTTTTGGAAAAAAAGAGCATGGAATCCATCACTACCAGGCGCTTTGAGATGAGCCATATCAAAGAGAGCAACGTTGATTTCTTCATTAGTAATCTGCTTCCCCAAAAAATATATGTCCTCCTGATCAAGTGGAAGAAATCTACTCGGAGGTAAGCTTCTTATAGGGTAGGATGTTCCCCATACAAACTCGGAAAATAATTATTAGCCTCAATTTCAACAGCTTTTGAATCATACAACCAATCTCCACAATTATTGTAGATCGCAGTGATACGGCTATTATTTCTTTGTCGCAACGTACGAGCATGAACGATCTCCAAAATGAAGCCAATCACAGCGGACCTCCTGTTTCCAAAGAAGTTCTTCATGTCGAAGGACATTTTCTAGCTCTTGCCAAATTGTTAACTCTACTTGAGCTAAACGGTTAGAACTCGAGAAATTCATAATCCTCTCGAATTTTGGTGAGCTCCTTAACAAGAAACTTTTCACGGGAGGTAATATGGCCATAGACTGGCTTGTTCCACTCCTTAAGATCCTGAGTGAATGTACTAAACGTATCAGACATATTACCAGAAAAACCCTATTTATCTTCCACAAATTTTCCAAAATCAGGGTGTTCAACCTATCTTGCTAGAAAACGAAAAGGCCTACCATTGGGAAGAATAATCTTTGGGTTTAAGGACAAGAGAAGAGGCCTATGATCAGACTTTATTTTAGGAAGATGAGTGACCAATTAGGGAAATTCTAAATCCACGCTCTATTTCCCAAAGTTCTATCAAGTCTTTCGAAGAGCAAGCCCTATGCCAAGTAAACGGAGGGCCCCTGAAGCCTAAATCATAAAGCTCTGCCTACTCCACGAAGTCACCAAAGCTAGGGCACCTCCTACCTTTAGACATGCCACCTAATTTCTCAGATGAAGAGAGAATAGCATTGAAGTCACCTATAGCAACCCAGGGTAATTCCCTATAATAGCCAAATTTTAGTGATGTCGAAAACTGTGGTTCGAGGCCACTAAATCTGAAAAATGAGCTTGTAAATTTTATTATTTAATATTTATGAGTTAAATGTAGTTTTTAAAAGATTTTTGAATTAGTAAATTTGTGTTTATAACAATTTATTAGGTCAATTAATTGAGAAAAAGAGATATCGAGACCTCGGTGTTATAAACTGATCCATAAATATTTTTATAAATATTTACAGAGTTTCAATATGGTAGTATTAAAGTTTCGTCAGAAAATTTTAACGTTTCGATAGTCAATTAATTAAAAAGGACTAAATTGAAAAGGTGTAAAACTTGCTAAAGTGATTAAATAGCCTAATAGTAAATAAAGGAGGACTAAAAGGGAAAATAGACCATCTTAAATGGCTAAGGTGGCATAACGTGAAAAAAATCAAAGATATTCATGTGATTAGGGACAAAATTGGAATTAAAGTAAAGTTTATATGGCCAAATGTTATTTTAATAGTTTCTAGACATTTTCTTCATCAATTTTCTGTCAAAAATATCCATTTAAGAGGTTTTGAGCTGGTATTTCATATTTTAGCTTCAAGTAAGTTCAATTCTTGCTTTTTCTTTGAAATTTTTATGTTTCTAAACTTTTACAATTAGGTCTAACTTGTTATTTCATTTTTTTTATTTTGTTGGAAGTTTTGGAAGATGCCATTGATAACTTCATATGATTTGATGATGAAATTGAGATGTTAATAGATATTTAAAGGTACTTTATTAAAGAATTTTGAGTGAAATCATGATTTAGGGATAAATTTGTAAAGTTGTTGACTTGATGGAAAATTTTGAAATTTCATGGAATTCAAGGGATGCTATTGTTATATATGAAAATATTTAGGCTTGGAACAAGGAATAAATTGCATGAATTTCATTTTCCAAGCCTAAGGATAAAATCGTAATTTATTAAAAGTTTAGGGGTAAAATGGTAATTTTGCCTAAAATGTAAATTGGATTAAATTGAGTATGAATTACATTAAATTGATGTTAAATTTACTCGTATAGATCCAGGTAGTCTGAATATGGAGTTAGAGTGAGGAAAGGAGAAAATGTCAAATTAATAGATTTTATGTACACGAACAACTATCGAGGTAAGTTCGTGTAACTTAACTATGTATGTTAATATGCTTAAATTGAATTGTATGAATGTGATGGTATATATATATGTGTGTGTGTGTGTGTGTGATGATATAAAATAATATATATATATTATGAAATTAAGGATGTTCAATAAAGTCCAATAAATGATAATATCTCATAAATGGTAAGTCTCGGTTGAATAATGATTATTGATGGATAGTGGTGATTTTCCTATATGAAATGAGGTCCTGCGTGTGTTTTGTAGAAAGGATTTAGGTCGGACTAGTAATCCATTGATCTCATTATGGAAAGGATTTAGCCCGGACGGGTAATCCAAAATGGGTCTCTCGAGCATATGTTTCAATTAGGATTTAGCCTGGACTAGAAATCCTAATTGACTAGATTTAGCCTAGATTGGTAATCTAGATTGGACTCTATAGGGAATTCTTTGTCATATAAACGATTTAGCCTGGACTGATAATCCAATAAAGCCCTTAGAGTATATGTGTTACAGACAGAATTTAGCCTGGACTTGTAACGCCCTAAATTTTGGGCCTAGAAGAAATGGACTTCGCGTGCCGGAGGAATTGGAATTTAGTTGTGCATGTTAATAACATAAAAGTATGTCTACTTTGGTGGTTAAGAGTCCTGAGAAGTATTGGAGAAGTTTTGGGTTCAAACCTAGGCTTTAGAAAAATTTTGGTTTTAGGTGAATAAAACCCTAGATGTAAGTAAGTAGGCTTTAAAAATATTGTTGGGGAAATCATGACAAAAAAAAAGCCTATTGGTGCAGTGGTTGTAGAGTCACAAGTGTGGCAAGGAGGTCAAAGGTTCGAGACTTGGAGTAAACTATGGATTATTTATTTTGTTGTGTGTCGCCAAAGATGGTTGTGTTGGAATTGAATTCTGCTCAAGTGGTTGTGGAATTGGTCTTGGGGGAGAGATTTATGGGATATGGACTTGGAAGAGTTTGAATATGTGCTTGAGTAGAATAAGGTGGAGAGATTTTACGTGAGGGATAAGGGGAGAAAAAGGGGGAGTTTGTTGTGGAGTGAAGTTGTGCCGAATTTGGGTGTTATACTTAGGGAAATTCCGTAAAGAGTGTTTTTCTCCCATTTGGTTTAGTGTTTGGTCACTTTTTGAGTTGGGAAAAGTCTCCTTTCTGTGCCAAGTAATTTTGAGCTCTAAAGTGTCATATTAGTTCACTTTCTATTTGCGTCTTTGTTACTGGGGTTGTCAAATTAACTATTTGGGAAAAACTGGTGGGTATTGCCGAATGTTCTTCTTCTTTTACCTTTTCTGCCTTTGCACCTCGATTGGCCGAATACTTATCTTTTCTTATTCTCTGTAGTGTCATTCTTTCTTTTCTATTTCTAGCCTAGTTGATTGCTCCTTCTCTATTCCTTCTCCCCTCTTTTCTTTCTTATGCTTGGTAGACCGAAGGTACTTAACCTTATTCTCTCCCTATCCTTGGCTGAATATTTCTATGCTCCACTGCTGGTATTGTTAATCGGTTCTGCAAGTGTTCCTGACTGAAGGGTAGGTGTTTATACTTTCTCCTTTACACTCAAATTTGATCTCTTTTAGTTTTTCTCTGGAAGCTGAATGCTTCTGTTCTTTTGGGCTCTAATTACGCTCTTGATTCTCTTGCGTGATATGATGATCGTTCGGGGCTAGTCAAATCCGAGAAGCGAAGAAGTTCTAGAGTGCTAAAGCCATTGAGGTTTTTCTCTCATCGTCCGATTAAGGTAATTTGTTATCTTACTCTTTGGGTATAGACCGATTAGGCCCTATGGGTTTGCAAAGTAAAATTTGGGTTGTAGGCTGCATCTATGATCAGTACTACCTAACAAAGATCTATCGTAATGCAGTTGTCGGCAAGGCGTGTGATCTATCATACTTAGCAATCTTAGAGGACTGGAGGCACTCAATCAATCAAGGTCTTGGGGCTCAAGGATTATTCGCTTTCTTTGCAACAAAGGTGTGTATTTGTATACGTTATTCGATGATCGACTGAAAAACCAAAAGTATGTGTTGTTTACACTGCAATGACTGTAAATCGGCACAATGCTAAAAAGTCAAAAATATGGCATATGCCACACAAGCAGGCGATCATACGTGTGGTAAACCGAGCCCCCGAACATGGGCATTAGTCGGTAGAGGCGACCACGAGCGCTCTTATGGTCTTAGGCTATTCTGGGCCTCATTGGGCCGAAATGGGCTGTGTTGGCCTAGTGGGCTTGAGGGCCACACGAATAAAATGCATGTTATATGGTTTCTATTGGTTTGAACTATGCTGCCCATATAGCCGAGGCTATTTTTGGGCTAATTGGGCCACACGAACGTGTGGGCCCACTTAGGCCGAATAATGGGCCTTAGGCCCATTACACCGTTGTGTCTGTTTGGGTTACTTAAGTTACTCGAGGCGACGGTGGACCTTCTGTTGGGTCGTTAAGCCCCAATTTACAAAATTACCAAAATATTCCCGATTTGCAAAATTACCGAAATACCTTAAATTTATAAAATTACTGAAATACCCCCAATTTGTGAAATTATTAAAATACCCCCGATTTGCAAAATTATCGAAATACCCCTAGTTTACAAAATTACTGAAATACACCCAATTTACAAAATTACTCAGATACCCCCGATTTACAAAATTACTAAAATACCCCTGTAAGATAAAATGACTATTTTGCCCTTATGGGTAAATGATTGACTTAGACTGTGAATCTGACTGATTTAACTATGATTGTATGACTGTGTTTTAACTGACTTAACTGTGGGCGCGTGACTGATATGCTTTTAATATATGTTTAAATGACTGTTACTGAGCATGGCCATTTTGCATACACGTGTAATGATTGAGCATGACATACATGACATATTACATGGGGTTGGGACATTGATATGGAGGAAGCTTTGATAGTGTCGCACGGGACACATGAGAGGATTGTGGATCCAGTATTGATCTGTTAAGGTCGCACGTGTCGTATGAGACGACTGTGGACCGACGGACGGCTTAAAGCCGCGTAATCTGATTATGGCTCTGTGCCAACCTAAATATGGCTCTATGCCATCTTGATTATGGATTTGTGCCAATCGTATTTACCCGTGGCTATGTGCCTAACACATATATTGATGACTATGTGTCGATCATAATTATCTGTGGTTGTGTGCCAATCATATTACCGTCATTGATGGCTATGTGCCAAACTTATTACAGTTACCGATAGCTTTGTGCCATCCTGATTATGGCTCTGTGCCATCCTAATTATGGTTTATAATCATTCTATTTATGGCTTTTAGTCGTTCTGTTAACTGGCAGCTTTGCTGTGATATTTATGCTTTTAGTCGTTCTGTCTACGACACCAAGCCGTTCTGTTGACTTAGTGCCGCAACCGGTGCTAAGCTTGGTGTGTTGGCTGGGTGGGTCTATTTTATCCCCACGTAAGTGTAGGGTTGGTACGGGTGGTGTGTTGGCTAGATCGGGGTGGGATGCCTCCTCGTACTGTTGCATATCTATTTATGAGATCTATCACTATACTGGGCTTAGGCCACTTGTTCTGTTATTGGTTTGGGCTGGGCCCAATTGATTCTGTTATAGGCTGTGACCCAAATGATAGTGTTGTGGGTTTTGGCCCACGATCGCTAAATGGACCATCTTATTCTTGTTAAAGGCTTTGGCCCCATTGTTTCAATTTTTGTTTACGTATCTTGTTTGTTACTCTAGTGAGGGGATTACACACTAAGTTTTTGTAAACTGAACCCATTTTTAACCGTCCAGGTAATCTCTAGCGTTAGGAGGATCGGTGTTGCAAGAGACTCGGAGGTGACCACACGACTGCCGTTGTTATGCTTTGGACTTTATATATGTTTTAAATTTTGTTTTGGGTTTTAATTTCTGTAATAAGGCCTCTTTGGATTTAATTCTGAATTTGGGATTTTGTTACGTTTATATCTGTTAGACGTAGACGAGTTTTCAACCCAATTACTATTTTTAAAAACATACGTTTTAAACTTCTTTACCTTCAATTAGCTTCCGAAACTAAAAGAGATTTTTAACGAAGTTAATAATGTTTTTAAAAGTGATTAACTTTTCAATGAACCACGTTTTGAAATTGAACGAACACAAACTGAGACTTTAGTTTTTAAATATTAAGGAGGGTTTTCAATGAAAACATGGTTTTCAAAAAACACTTTAATGTGGCACGCTAGATTAGGGCATAACTTCTAGGTCGATTTTGGGGTGTTACATTTAGTTGTATCATAGCCAAGTCGCAAAACTCAGCCGTGGATTGGTTTTTTAAAAAAATTGAATTTTTGAAAGAATGGTTCCAAATAATTTGAAAAGATTTAGAGTATTCAAAATGTTTTCAAATGTTTTCTTGAAAGTGTGGTTTATTGAGTCCCCGGCACCGAATCTATAAGTTCTTTAGATATTAGACTATCCATAAAGTTAGATTTTATATTTATTGTGTGCATATTCTGGAATCAAATTTTTAAGTTGCGACAAATTTTTGACATGGATTCTGGAGGTAAGCAAGGTTCGCCAACTTGGTCTTGATAACCACGAGCTTTGACCGAGCCATCAACGATTAATAAAGGAGGTGCTTGAAGAGATGTTCGAGGCCAGAGTTAAGGAGATGTAAGAAATGCTTCAGTCAAGGTGCTTGGACTGTATGAAGAAGAGAGGTCACAGTTCGCTGGGGACGGAGTCTCATTCCATGAAACGTGTTAAGACGCTTTCAAACTTTTTGGCTTTCGAGCACTGCAAAAGGTGCCATCAGGGTGAATGCTGGAGGAAGTCTGGAGCATGTCTCAGATGCGGGTCTAAGCAGCATCGGGTTTGGGATTACACATTTCAATTTAAATCAGGTGTGTTTTGTGTGGATGTGATGTTTGGATATAGAAATTTTATGCATGTGTGACAAATATCCGTTTATTTCTATGGTTAGATGTCTAGGTGTGTGTAATAGGTTTCAAGATTAGGTTAAAAGTATATTAGTGTGATTGGGATTAGAGTGCGCGGTGGTAGCGTAGTGGGGTAGTTGTTACACGACTACGCTGTTAGCTAGAAATTTCGGGGATGAAATTTCTTTAAGGGGTAGAGTTGTAACGCCTCGAATTTGGGCCTAGAAGAAATGGGTTTTGCATGCCAGAGGAATTGGAATTTAGTTGTGCATGTTAATAACATAAAAGTATGTCCAATTTGGTGGTTAAGGGTCTTGAGAAGTATTGGAGAAGTCTTGGGTTCAAACCTGGGCTTTAGAAAAATTTTGGTTTTAGGTGAATAAAACCCTAGATGTAAGTAAGTAGGCTTTAAGAATATTGTTGGGGAAATCATGACAAAAAAAAAGCCTATTGGTGCAGTGGTTGTGGCGTCACTAGTGTGGCAAGAAGGTCAAAGGTTCGAGACTTAGAGTAAGATATAGATTATATATTTTACAAATTGTGTGCCAAATGGTTGTGTTGGAATTGAATTCTGTTCAAGTGGTTGTGGAATTGGTTTTGGGGGAGAGATTTATGGGATATAGACTTAGAGGAGTTTGAAAAGAGTTTGAATATGTGGTTGAGTAGAATAAGGTGGAGAGATTTTAGGAGAGGGATAAGGGGGAAGAAAAAGGGGAGTTTGCTGTGGAGTGAAGTTGTGCCGAATTTGGGTGTTATGCTTAGGGAAATTCGGCCAAGAGGGCTTTTCTCCCATTTGGTTTAGTGTTTGGTCACTTTTTGAGTTAGGAAAAATCTCCTTTCTGTGCCAAGTAGTTTTGAGCTCTAAAGTGTCATATTAGTTCACTTTCTGTTTGCGTCCTTGTTATTGGGGTTATCAAATTGACTATTTGGGAAAAACTGGTGGGTATTGCCGGATGTTTTTCTTCTTTTACCTTTTCTGCCTTTACACCTCGATTGGCTGAATACTTATCTTTTCTTCTTCCCTGCAGTGTCATTCTTTCTTTTCTGTTTCTAGCCTAGCCGATTGCTCATTCTCTATTCCTTCTCCCCTTTTTTCTTTCTTCTACTTGGTAGACCGAAGGTACTCAACCTTCTTCTCTCCCTATCCTTGGCCAAAGATTTCTATTCTCCACTGTTGATATTGTTAATCGGTTCTGCAAGTGTTCCTGACTGAAGGGTAGGTGTTTATACTTTCTCCTTTACACTCAAATTTGATCTCTTTTAGTATTTCTCTAGAAGATGAATGCTTCTATTCTTTTGGGCTCTAATTACACTCTTGATTCTCTTACGCGATATGATGCTCGTTGAGGTTAGTCAAATTCGAGGAGCGAAGAAGTTCTAGAGTGCTAAGGCCATTGAGGTTTTTCTCTCATTGTCCGATTAAGGTAATTTGTTGTCTTACTCTTTGGGTATAGACCGATTAGGCCCTATCGGTTTGCAAAGTAAAATTTGGGTTATACGCTGCATCTATGATCAGTACTACCTAACAGAGATCTATCATAGTGCAGTTGTTTAGAGGACTGGAGGCGCTACTCAATCAAGGTCTGGTGCTCAAGGATTATTTGTTTTCTTCGCAACAAAGGTGTGTATTTGTATGCGGTATTCGATAATCAATTTGAAAAGCGAAAGTATGTGTTGTTTACACACTTATGATCAGAATCCAAGACAATCTTGAAAAGCCAAAATATGGCGTATGATGCCACACGAAAGCGAGCAATCGTCGTGTGGTAAATCGAGCCTTCGAACATGGGCGTTAGTCTGTAGAGGCCACCACGAGTGCTCTCGTGGTCTTGGGCTGTTCTGGGCCTCGTTGGGCCAAAATGGGTCGTGTGGGCCCAGTGGGCTTGAGGGCCACATGGATAAAATGAATGTTATATGGTTTCTATTGGTTTGAACTGTGCTGCTCGTATAGCCGAGCCTATTTCTGGGCTAATTGGGCCACACTAGTGTGTGGGCCCACTTAGGTCGAATAATAGGCCTTAGGCCCATTTACACCGTTGTGTCTGTTTGAGTTACTTAAGTCTCTCGAGGGGACGGTGGACCTTCTGTTGGGCCGTTAAGCCCCGATATGAAAAATTACCAAAATACTTCTGGTTTGTAAAATTATTGAATTACCCTCGATTTACAAAATTACGAAAATACCCCGAATTGCAAAATTCTCGAAATACTCCCGATTTGTAAAATTATCGAAATACCCCTAGTTTGCAAAATTACTAAAATACCTTCAGTTTACAAAATTACCGAAATACCCCCGATTTACAAAATTACCAAAATACCCCTATAAGACAAAATGATTGTTTTGCCCTTGTGGGTAAATGACTGACTTAGACTATGAATCTGACTGATTTAACTGTGATTGTATGACTATGTTTTAACTGACTTGACTGTTGGCGTGTGACTGATATGCTTTTAATAAATGTTTAAGTGACTATTACTGAGCATGGCCATTTTGCATACATGTGTAATGATTGAGTATGACATACATGACATATTACATGGGGTTGGGACATTGATCCGGAAGAAGTTCTGATAGGGTCCCACGGGTCACATGAAACAACTGTGGATCCAGTATTGATCTGTTAAGGTCGCACGTGTCGCATAAAATGACTGTGGACCGACGGATGGCTTAAAGACGCATAATCTGATTATGGCTCTGTGCCAACCTAAATATGGCTCTGTGCCAGTCGTATTTACCCGTGGCTATGTGCCGAACACATATATTGATGACTATGTGTCGATCATAATTACCCCTGGCTGTGTGACGATCATATTACCGTCGCTGATGGCTATATGCCAAACTTATTACAATTACCGATAGCTTTGTGCCATCCTGATTATAGCTCTGTGCCATCCTGATTATGGTTTATAACCATTCTTTTTATGGCTTTTAGTCATTACATAATCTGGCGGCGTTCTTTGCGATATTTATGGCTTTTAGCCATTACATCTCTGGTGAAGTCGTTGTGTTGACTTAGTGCGCCAACCGGTACTAAGCTTGGTGTGTTGGTTGGGTTGGTCGATTTTATCCCTACGTAAGTGTAGGGTTGGTACGAGTGGTGTGTTGGCTGGATCGGGGTGGGATGCATCCTCGTACTGTTGCATATCTATTTATGAGATCTATCATTGTACTAGGCTTAGGCCACTTGTTCTGTTATTGGTTTGGGTTGGGCCCAATTGATTATGTTATGGGCTGTGACCCAAATGATATTGTAGTGGGTTTTGGCCCACATATGCACTGAACTGGACTGTGATCTTATTCTTGTTAAAGGCTTTGGCCCATCGCTTTTGGTTTCTATTTTTGTATACTGACTATTACTCTAGTAAGGGGATTACACATTGAGTTTTCGTAAACTCACCCCGTTTTTAACCGTCCAGGTAATCCCCAACATTAAGAGGATCGGTGCTGCGAGGGGCTTGGAGGAGACCACACGACTACCGCTGTTATGCTTTAGACTTTAGATATGCTTTAAATTTCGTTTTGGGTTTAATTTCTGTAATAAGGCCTCTCTGGATTTAATTCTGAATTTGGGATTTTGTCACGTTTATATCTGTTAGATGTAGACGAGTTTTCAACCCAATTACTATTTTTAAAAACATATGTTTTAAACTTCTTTACCTTAAATTAGCTTCCGCAACTAAAAAAGATTTTTAACGAAGTTAATAACGTTTTTAAAAGTGATTAACTTTTCAATGAACCACATTTTGAAATTGAATGAAAACAAACTAAGACTTTAGTTTTTAAATATTAAGGAGGGTTTTCAATGAAAACATGGTTTTTAAAAAACACTTCAATGTGGCACGCCAGATTCGGACCTAACTTCTGGGCCAGGTTTGGGGTGTTACGGATAGTAATTCTATTTGTATAATATGTGGCTGGAGAGTGTATCTAAAAAGTACTACTGGAAATGAATTGACGGATTATGATTTGTACACTATGAGTGTACTACATGAGAATCCATCAATAATTTAAATAAATTCAAAGGACAAAGTTCTAATATGAGCAAATATGAAATTGAGATAAATGGCTATAAATTGAGACATGATATGTGGAAATATGAAAATATGTTACATGAAATGAAATATGGAAGTGTGAAATGTTTATATATGAACATGCAATGGTTTGATGAATACATTCATCTACAAGAATAGATTAGTACACCTTGAGTGTACTACCCGAGTGATTATCAATAGAGCAATTGATTATCAATGCCCCAAGACGTAACATACTTCTTCATTGTTAATTCAAATGTAGCAAGACTACTGTATGTCCCACTTTTGATCAAAATTTGAGTCGCCCTTTTCGGGTTTTCAACTCAAAGCCCCTTTGATCTCAAAGTGCCCTTTGCGGGTTTTCGCCTTGGCCTCTCATTTTTTATTTTCTTTCTCTTTTCCATTTTTTTGAGGCGCCCTTTACGGGTTTTCACCTTAGTATTTCCTCCTTCAGGTAAAATACCTCTTGACTAAACCTGAATTCACCGGATTAGGCAAGTCTTCACCATTCGTCTCGATAAATATCAATGCTCCTCGAGAACATGTCTTACATAAGTCCTTCCAGTTAGGCATATGCTTTCCTCTAAAATCGTTTTGTAGAAGAAAAATCATTTTCAACATCAGGTTCCTTTGTGCAATTCCCTAAGATGAACTTCTTTAACATAAGCTCGCATCATCTTGTCGTGGCAAATAGCTTTTAACATTTTCTTTGATTAGGTTCAACGCTTCAATTCCATAAACCAATGGGTAAGATGTTGCCCCGGAAAAGGTCCTGGCTAACGTTCGATAATCATTGAGAGTAGTGATAGCTTCTGATGCCAATCTTTACAAGTCTTAGCCATCTTTTTTTTTTTTTGTTTTTTTTTTTTGCTGGCAACTTTTGTTGCACTGTGATATGCTGCCTAATCTTTGGATACTTTGACTTTGTACAGTTATTTAAACGCGATCCTTTATCGCATTCTGCTAGCATTTGACCTTTTCCTTCATTTTTTTTTTGATGAATTTGATGACTTCGACCTTGTAACGTTAGCATATGAAGCTACTTCCACCCTCTTAGCGAAGTAAACGATGACCATGATGGTGAATCAACGTCAACAAGAAGCATTTGATGAGATTGGCCCCATCACATCCATGCCCCACATATGGAAAATTTGTGAAAAATTGGAGAAGGTACATGAGTCTTGTCTCCTTAAATTTGGCATAGTTGATACCACCCCTTTCTATGTAGATCGGTCAGTGCCCGATCCTCATATTTAGCCCGCATCTTAGTATTTCAGGCATGTCTTGATATGATCGTGCAAAACATCTTTAAGGTTTTGAAAATAACTCAATAATGTCTCGCATTATTTCTGTATTGAGCTAGACTTCGATCTTTACCCACTTCCTAGGCTCATAATATTCAATGACATTTTGTAGAGTAAGGTTTGTTTTTTCATCTTGTTAAACCATTCTAAACAAGTTAGAAGATATGTCACAATCTCTTCCATCTTCAAAGTTCTAAGATCCCCTAGACCCATATCTCATTCAAAAAGGGAGTCAGTAACAATGTCGCTCATGTCGTTGATATCTGGGTACCTAGGTACGAAGGCAAACTAATCCCAAGAATAAATAATTCTAAGGATGATTATGTGGATAGTATGGTCACAAATAAAAATGAAAGAATATTGGTAAAAAAATGTACAATATGAAAAAATGAAAAAATATTCACTTAAGAAAATGCATTTTATTGAAATAAAATTTTAGACACAAGCCTATTTCACAAAAGGATTCTTATTGCCTCTAGGCTTAAGGTAACAAGCATGTTTTGAATATTACTCTAGATCAGCTCTAAAAATATAGGGATCTCTTCCACAGTCCCATTATTCAAAACACTCCTAAGTACACAAGGGTTTGGAAACTTCATCCTCTGATTCCCTCTTCATTTTTTATTCTTTCATGGAGTCGCAACTTTCTTGTCTCCTCCTTTAATTATCACATTCACTGATTCGTCAAAATGATCGGGTTTTGATGAATCATTGATCTTCACAATTTCCATTATGATAAGCCTCTCAACTACCTTTTTTAAGGCAGTACAGTTTTCTATGGAATGACCCATTATTCCCTGCATGGTAGTCGCATTGAGCATTCAAATCATACCATTTAGGATATGGGGGCTGTAACGGCTTTAGATAAAACGGGGACACCACATGCACGTCAAACAAACTTTGATATAACTCCTTATACGTCATTGGGATTGGCGCAAATTAGAGCCTTTAGAGTTTTGCCTAGTGCCTGATTCTTGTCTTGTCGACCCTTGTTGCCCAGCAGTGATTACCTTTAGCTGATTAACAATCATTGATTTTGAGTACCCTTTGTTGTATGTACTCGTATTATTCACTTCGTCATCCTTTTTCTTGGGAGTAGACCTTCTAGTGGTTTCACCTGCCTCAATCTTACCACCCCTTATGGCATTTTCAATCATCTCTCCTGCCATCACTATATTCGCAAAGCTTTTAATAGTACTTCCTATCATATGAGTGATGAATAGGGCCTTCAAGGTATTGATGAAGAGTATTGTAGTCTCTTTTTCTAGGAGTGGTGGCTGAACTTGCATGGCAACCTCTCTCTATCTTTGTGCGTATTGCCTGAAAATCTCGTTTGATTTCTTTTCCATGTTTTGTAACATGATTCGGTCAGGCGTCATGTCCGTGACATGATTGCACTGCCTCATGAAGGCTTGGGCCAAGTCTCTCTAGGAGCTAATGATAGCGCGGCTAAGTTGATTGTACCACCTAGACGCTACCCCCACCAAACTATCTTGGAAACAATGAATCAAAAGGTGATCATTGTTCACATAGCCCGTCATGCGTCTATAGAACATAGTGATGTGGGCTTCAGGAAAACTAGTCCCATTGTACTTCTCAAATTCCGGCATCTTGAATTTATGAGGAAGCACCAGATTTGGGACTAAACTCAAATCCTTTGCATCAATACCAGGGTGATGGTCGGTATTTTCCAAAGCTTGGAACTTTTCTTCCAACCATCTACAGCGATCCTCCAACTTCTTTGAAGATTCAATTCTTATTCCCTCTCTCTCTGCAATGTCCAAATCAGGGATAACGGGATTGATAGGGTTATCTCCTGGGTTAAATCCTAAGCCGACCTGAAAGTTCATAGATGGTTTAGTATTAGCTTGCCCTTGTTATGGCCTTTGGGGATACTCCTCAAGTTGTACATGCAATGGGATGAAGCCCCGAGGAAAATCCTCATTGTCATCAGCATTAACTATGGGACATTTCCCTTTGTCTATTACCCCACTTAGCATTTGGGCCATTTGGGCCATCATATTCCTTTGAGCTTCCAAGACCTGGTCCCTCATCTCTTGTTGGAGTTTTTCCTCATCTCTTGTTGGAGTTTTTCTATTTGCTCTTGCATATGGTCTTGAATGTCTCTTTAGAATTGTTCCAATATTTGATCCATTTTTCTTGATTTGGCGCGTGTACCGTAAGGGTATCCAGCTTCCAGATTTTTCTTCTGTCTCTCTCTCCCTCTGTTAATTTCAACTAATTAATCTCTTTCTACAAACTTAAATGTATATGATGTGATATAATGCAAATGCATGAATGCAAAGAAAAAGAGGCGTTGACTCTGAATTTAGTTATATTAGAAAAACTTTACTAGAAAATAAATTTCTTTACACAAAGTGGATTACATATGCGGCTTTGTCCTCATAGTACAAATGAAAACATCAATCTCCTTCTTCGCAAAAGTCAAATCTTGAAAACTTCCAATAGATGCCTCCTCTAGCTCCTTTTGCTTGACCTGGACCGCGACTCCTGTTCACTTGTTAGCCTCTTCAAGAAAGCCGAGACGTGGTAATTCTCGAATAGTCTTTGTCAACTTGAATCCTTGGGTGATAAGGTTTTGTATTCTTTCACGGACTATCAGTCTTCTCTCATTGTGTTCACTTGGACTATATTCGGACGACCGTATTATAATCCACTTTATCAAAAAATCCATTTTCTTATGACCAACTTTTCTATTTAGAAATCGAATTTGAAATCAAAACCTCTTTTCTCTGATGTGAATGCAATGCAATCAAAACAAAAGAGAACACGTTAGCACAGGAGAAATAAATAACATAGAACACCAATCAGGGTGACCACTAGGGTTTGACATATAGAACACCAATCAGGGTGACCACTAGGGTTTGACATAGTTCTACCTAAGGTGGGCTCTTAGGGTTCACTATATGTGGTTTAGTTCTAAAGTTGAGGTCCCTGAACCAGCAGATTCCTCGATCCTCACCCATTATAGTCTCATATGGACCGAGTTCAGTTCAGGGGAATACATTTCCCTATGGCCTTGCGAAAGTGAAAACTTCATGAAGACATATGTACAAATGTATTCCAGAAGCAGTCCACTAGCCCATGCAGAGGTGAAAACCTCACGAAGGCATAGCTTCTGACTCTCACTTAAGGGTGTGACCATAACGGTCATGCAGTGCAATGTAGAGAGATATATTTAAAACCACATGCAATAAAAGGATCATGTTTTTTAAAAAACCAAAATTTTAAATTCAAACAAACGGACATGAAATTATCAATTTTATGGCTTGACTCTCTTAAGTCCCCAGCGGAGTCATCAATCTATTGAAACCATTTTAAAAATCGTTTTAAAAAATGGGGATCGACTTTAAAAACAAAAACGGGAGTCGCCACCAATCCTTTTTTACTTAGGTGTGATTGGATCACCTTGTAAAATGTTTCATTTTAAAACATTTGATTTTGGTCTACAAAAAACGAGAAAATGAGTTTGGGCGTCGGTTAAGTATGAGGAAGGGTTAACACCCTCATAACATCCCAAAATTGGTAACTAATTGATAAAATCATGTCCAAATGTTTGAAATTTTAAAATTTTAAAATAAGATCCCTTATTAGAAGGAAAACCAAGACTTACCTATTTAAAAGAAATAAAAATACCACACCCAATAAGTTAGGATACAACATTTTATAACTTTGAAGCTAGGTGCATCTTTATTTTAGAAAATTCTTACTTCAAGACACAAAACATCACACCCAATAAGTTAGGATACAACATTTTGAGTTCTCAAGAATAAGTTTTTTTATTTGAAACTCAAGATTTCTTTATTCCGAAAGAATATAAACATCACATCCAACACGATTGGACACGACATTTTTTAAACCCTCTTAATTAAAGTCATCTCATAATTTATGAAATTTATTGAAAGGGTATTTAGTTATTTAGCCAAACGAAAAATCGCAACCCAGCACGATTGGACACTATTTCCCAAATTTCTAAATACCTAAACATTGCCTTATTTTAAAAATCTTTAAATAAAATATAGGAATATTGCAAAATACATTTTATTTAAAACAATGATGATTTATAAAATATCACATAATTATCAAAAGCAATTGTGAAATAATGACATTTCATACTTATATAGATAATAAAGAAAATAATAATATGGTATAACAACTAATAAAATAATTACACAATGGCAGTCATAGATAAATAAATGAGAGGGCATGGGCAAGTAAAATATATTCATAAAATAATAGATATCAAAATAGAAATTACAAAATAAATATGAAAATTTTCATGTAAGATTAAATGATAAATAAATAAATAAATTATATACATATAATATAAATGATGTAAAAATAATTGTAAATAAAGATTTATAAAATTACACATATATAATATAAATAATGTAAATAGAATATAATATACAATATAAATAAGTTTTAGTTAAAAAATATATATGATATAATATTATAGAAAAAATAATTATATATGCAATAATAAAATAATTAGCAAATAATATATATAATAATTTTAAATAAAACATATATATACATAATATATTAATAAAAAAATATATGTGTAATAATAAAAATAGAATAAGTTATATATTATAATAGATATTATACAAAACAAAATCACATAACATAATATAATACTTAAAATATAATATATATATATATATATATATATATATAAATTATTAAACCAAGTAAAAATAATATATAAAATAATAATTAAATAATACATATAAAATATATATATATAAATTTTGTATTATCAATAAATTAATAAATATAAGAAAACAATATAGAATATTTTAATGTGATAAAACTATTAATTATAATATAAAACAATAAAATAAAATAAAAGATAAAATTAAAATTAAAATAAAGAAAACAGGGGTTAAATAGTAATTAAAACAGATTAAAAGGACTAAATTAAAACTTCTATTAAATTGTAGGGGTTAAAATAGCAATTAAGTCAAATTTTAAAAATGCCAACGTCTTGATTTTGGCCCTTAAAAGAGTCTAAAGGATTAAATTGGAATAAAATTAAACTTTAGGGCCGAATTAAAAATAAATAAAAATGAAATTAAACAGAATTAAAAATGTGGAGGGACTAAAATGGTTGTTGGACCATTAATAAAAATGCACAGATTCTGCCCGAGTTTTTGGGTCAGCGGATCCCTAGCCTCGAGCAGCGTCGTTTTGCACTTATTAGGTTAAGTGAAAACGGCATCGTTTCCTTATGTTTATATAAGTAATTAAAAAAAAAAATCATTCTAAAACTGTTTTTTTTTAATTTCAAAAATGCTCTCAAGCCTTTTTTTCCCGTCCGTGCTTCGAACATCGGAGCTCTATGCCTCCGTTTCACGCGCGCCATCACCCATGGCGGTGCAAGGTAAATTCTTCACCCTTTTTTACTCGGTTTCTTCTTTTAACAGTATTTGTATGTAAAATAAACGTAAAATAAAAATAAAATATCAAAGAAAAATCACCTCGATCAAAAAAACTTTGTATTCTCTTTAAATGTATATTTTTGCTTTTTTTATTTCTCTGTGTATTTTTTTTTTTTGTTTACAGATTAATCATCTTTTATAGCCTTTTGAAAAATGGAAAAAAAAATCATATTGTTGCCATTCTTGCTATTATCTTCTTTCCTTTCTTTTGTATGTCTACAGCGAGGATCTCGACGATGGCTAAGCGTGATTTGCGGTGTTAAAGGAGGCGTGGGTTACGACGCGAATGCTTGGGTGTTTTTGGGGCTTTTGGCATAAAAAGTCGAAAAGGGTCTTATTGCGCTAGGGTTTCTTCTGAAACCCTAGGTCTAAAACCGTTTAATTGTTTGGGCCCTTTTGGGCGTCTTTGTTTTGGTCTTGGTAAGTTTAAGTCTAGGCCACGAGTACTTTTGGCATCTGTTTGGGTGTTGGGTAGTCTGGGTTTGTATTTGTAATGGGTTTGGTTAATGTATTGGTACTGGGTCAGTAGTATTGGGTAATGGGTAATTGGGTTTGGGCTTTTGAGCCTGTTTATTGTAAAATGACTGTTTTAAAAATCTAGACTCTGGTTTATTTTTTATTTCATTGGTTTATTTGATTTTCATGGGTCCGGGCAAAATGGGCTTCTACAGCTGCCCCTTTTTGCTCATTGTCGTGTAACGAGAATAGAGCAACGACAATAGAAGGACCAATTTTGCCCGATCTTGGCCAAACATCGACTTCTTTGATCCTCGTCTTTCTTCAAATGGCTTTAACTCCACTACAACTTGAACGGTATTGGAACTTCAATAAGTCTGATAGCTTCAATTAGTTTCATTGCAACTTCATGAAGGTAGTATCCACTATCTTTTGATCTGCTCCATTGCAAACTCAGGGAAATAAGATCTGATGTTTTCGATCTGCTTCTTGCAACTTCAAGAATGTCAAATCTACTATTTTAATCTGCTCCCTACAAGCTCAAGGATTGCCAGACTGATGTCTTAGATCGGCTTCTTGCAAACTCAGGAATTGCTAGACCTGCTATCTCCAATCTACTCCCTGCAAGCTCAAGGATTGCTAGACTGACGTATTCGATCTGCTTCCTGCAATTTCAAGAATCGCCAAATTTGCTATCTTCAATCTACTCCCTACAACTCAGGGATCACTAGACTGATGTCTTTGATCTGCTTCTTGCAAGCTCATGAATTGTTAGATCTGCTATTTTCAATCTAATCCCTGCAAGCTTAGGGATCACTAGACTGATGTCTTCGATCTGCATCCTACAAACTCAGGAATTGCAGATCTGCTATTATCAATCTGATCCCTGCAAACTCAGGGATAGCTAGAATGATGTCTTCGATCTGCTTCCTGCAAACTCAAGAATTGTTATATCTGATATTTTCAATCTGATCCCTTCAAACTCAGGGATCACTAGACTTACGTCTTTGATCGCTTCGCAGACTCAAGAATTCGATCTCTATTTTTCGATCCCGCAAACTCGGGGATCACCGATCAATCTTCGACTCGCAAATTACTAGATCTACTATTTTCAATCTGATCCTTACAAACTCAGGGATCGCCAGACTGATGTCTTTGATCTGCTTCCTGCAAGCTCAGGAATTGCAGACCTGCTATCTCCAATCTGCTCCACTGCAAACTCAGGGATGTCAGACTGGAATCTTCAATCTTACTACATTATCCTTTAGATGACATAACCTGTAGAATGGATATATGTTTTTGTCTAATAATTAGGATGCCTTGATTGAAATGCATCAAATGCTCCTAATTAGACATGCTATAATATATGAATGTAAAAATGATATGAGTATGATTTCCACTCAAGGTGTTATCACTCATTTATTCTCAAGGTTTCATCTTCTTTCCCCTTGAAGTATCATTTTCTTGCTCAATTATTTTGCCCCGTGGTATTTTTGAGTCCTCTCTACTTGAACCTTGGGACATGAAGTTGGTATCTCCCACTGCAACTTTAAGGGGCTAACTTTTGGTTTCTTCCATCTTTCTGTGACCACTCATAGGTACAGAACTTGTATCACTTTCAAACTATTACACCATTACCTGGTGTAATGACCAGATATATGTGTCTGAATGGATGCAGGGTATCCCAACAGTAATCTCTTTTTACACCTGGATTGACCTTGTTCGTCATTTGCCGATATGGTGTCACCAACAAAATTGTCTTTCCCAATAAGAATTTGAAGAGATAATCATTTTTCAATGTTTCCATCCCTTAGGCTTGGTGAGTTCGAACAATAGTCATGTTTTAGATTCCTCATATTATTTAGAAGCTTCTAGAGTATTATGCGAAACTCCTTTTATGAAAGTGTTATTAGTATAAAATATTAAGGATAAAATAATTTAAGAGTTATATATAAAATAAAATATAATAATGTATAGTATATAAAATAAAAATATAATATAATAACTAATAAACAAATTTTAAAATAATATATAAATAATATTAATAAGCTAATATAACTAATGAATACATGAAATTAATAAGTGTTCAAAATAAATAATATATAAAACTTTATATTATTATTAATATACACTATACAAATATTAAAATATAATATAGAATTTTATAAAATGAAATAATTTAATATAATGTTAAGATAACTTAAAAATAAAATAAAATAAAAATAAAAGGGATTTAAAAATAAACAAAGAAATAAAAATCTAAAAATAAAAATAAAATGCAAAAAGATCAAATCAAAATGCGCGTCACACCTTAGGGACTTATTGGGGAATTATGCCCTATCTCCTAAACTACGCCGTTTTGATATCGATCTTTAAATAGCCCATGAGACTAGATTGTAACAAAATATAAGTTTTAGGGCTAATTTAAAAATAAAAATTTAAATTGGACGAAATTAAAACTAATAAAATTGTAGAGGGACTAAAACAGTAAATTTCCTTTTTATAAAAACAGCGGATGCTCCCGGGTTTTCAGGTCAACGCGCGGATCCTAATCCCTCAACGATGTTGTTTTATACTTATTAGCTTAAGCAAAAACGGCGCCGTTTCTTTCTTGCTATATAAGTTAAAAGTTTGCTAAAAAAATCATTTTAACATCTTTTAAAAAAAAAAAACCTAAGCGAGAGCTCTGAAATGCTCTCCTTTCTTCGGCCTGAGGTCTGACTCCGATCTAGGCTCTGATGATAGGCCGTCGCACGCGCCACCGTATATGGAGGCCGGAAGCCAGTGACCTTGCTTTTTGAACGCGAATCGAAAGGTATTTTATTATCATTTTTTATAATAGTATTCATATATAAAAGCGCATAGATTGAAAATAAAAAATTAAAAAAATAGAATGAAATAACTAAGAAAATCACCTTTGTAACCAAGTTTTCATATTTTATTTCTCTGTATTTTTTGAATATTTGAGTATTCTCTGTGTATGTTTTCATTACAGATTACATTGGGGTTTATATAACCCCGAAGATAACAAAAAAATAAGAAATAATTTTTTTGTCTCGTTTGCCATATTTGTTGTTGTGTTTCTTTCTCCTTTTGCAGGTGGACGAAAAGTGCGGCGGCGATAGGGCGTAGTTCGCGCGAGGATTGCGGCGCGACGAAGGCTGGAAGAGGCTACTTGCGACGCAAGTGGAATTTAGGGTTTCAAAACCCTTAGTTTCTGATTAGGTTTTGGGCCCTTTTGGGCCGTATGAGTTTGGGTTAATCGGGTTTTAGGTATTGGGTTAATGGGTCTATTCAGGGTAATGGGTTATTAGTCTGGGTAGAGTAGTGGGTCTGAGATGTTTAATTGGGTTTGTGGGTGTAATGGATTGGGCTTGTATTATCTATTTTGGGTATTGTTTTGCTTTGGGCTATTTATAAATTGGGTTGTATTAAAACTGGACTTTTGTTTTTTGTTTTTTTGTTTTTTGTTTTTTTTTTATTTTGGTTTATTTTATTTACATGGGCCCGGGAATAAATCTGCTATTACAGCTGCCCCTCTTTGCTTATTTTTGTGTAACAAGAATAGAGCAAAAACGATAAAAGGACCCATTTTGCCCGGTCTTGTCAAATGGATGTATCTTCAAGGAGATAGGTTAATATCTTCAATCTGCTTCACTGCAACTTCAAGAAGATAAGATTTACTATATTTAGTCTGCTCCACTGCAAACTCAAGCTGGTATTTTCGATCCGCTTCACTACAAACTCAGGAAGACAAGATCTGTTATCTTTTGTCTGCTCCGTTGCAACTTCAGGGAGGTAATGATGACATTTTCGATCTATTTCACTGTAAGTTTAGGAATGCCAAATCTATTTTCTTCAATTTGCACCACTGCAACTTCAGGGAGGTCAAGCTGATGTGTTTAATCTTCTTCCTGCAAACTCAGGAAGACAAGATCTATTGTCTTTTTTCTGCTCCGCTGCAACTTCAGGGAGGTAATAATGACATTTTCGATCTGCTTCCTACAACTTTAGGAAGGTAAGATCCGTTGTCTTTAATCTGCTCCGCTGCAACTTCAGGAAGACAAAACTAATGTCTTCGATTTGTTTTACTGCAACTTCAGGAATGCCAGATCTGTTGTCTTTTAGCTTGCTCTACTGCAAACTTAGAGAGCTAAAGCTAACATCTTCGATCTTCTTCATGCAAATTTAGGAAGGTAATATCTATTATTTTCAGTCTACTCCACTGCAACTTCAGGGAGACAAGGCTGAAAATGACCATTTACCCTACTACATTGTCCTATGACTTGTAGAATGAGTATATGCTTATGCCGAATGATTAGGATGATGTGATCGAAATGAGTCAAATGCTCCTATTCAGACATGCTATGATATGTGAATGCAAAAATGATATGAGTATGATTCCTACTCAAGGTGTTATCACTCATTTATCCGTCAAGGTTTCATCTCTGTTCCCCTTGAAGTATCATTTTCTTGCTCAAATAATTTGCCCCATAGAAATTTTAGGGCCCATTCCTCTTGAACCTTGAGGACACGAGGCGTATATCACCTTCAAACGTCCTATTAGGAATCAAAAATTTTCCAGCCTATCCTTACTATAATCTAAGGATACAAGATTTGTTTCAACTCCAATTCATTCTACCATCATTTAGGAGTTTTGAATTTTCCCCATCAACTTGGTCTGTCATGTCATTCTCCGAATGACCAAGCTGACATTGCTTTTCTTCGTCACAACAACTCATTATTCTATCTAATTACCAATTGGACAAAAAATTTAGAGAAATAGTCTCCATCAAGACTCTTATTTTTCAAATATTTCCAATCTATGTACATGGAAATTTTAAACAATTGTCCTATTTAGGTTTTTATTTTATCTAGAAATCTCCAAAGTAATATGGAGAACTTCTTTTGTGAAATTATTAGTTCATCAATCATTATTTCAATGCAACATGCTTATGAATAATGGGAAGCAAATAAATTGATTTCAAGGAGAATTAAATGAATTATCAAAAATACAAAGGAAATTAATTGGGAACATATCTTTGAGAAGAAAAAGAATCCAAAGATAGTAAAATAAATAGGACAATGATCAGATGCCCTAGATATCGTAGATTGTGCTTCTATATACAAACTCTAAGAAGATAGCTTTGAGCTTAACGTGTGTTTAGAAGACCCAAAGTACTTTGTTGATGCCTCGATATGCAACATACTTCATTTCTTGTTGATTCAAGTATAGCAAGATGACTACGTGTCCATTTAGAATTTGAGCCACCCTTTTCGGGTTTTCAACTCAAAACCCCTTTAATCTCAAGGCGCCCTTTGCGGGTTTTCACCTTGGCCTCTTTTTTTTTTTAGAATTCTCAAATCGCCCTTTACGAGTTTTCACCTTAGCCTCTTCTCCTTTTTAAGCAAAGTATTTTTTGAATGAATCCAAGTTCACAGGATTGGGTAAGCTTTTCCCATCCATTTCGGTCAGAATCAGTGCACCTCAAGAGAAAGCTTTCTTCACCACATATGGTCCTTCCCAATTCAGCATCCATTTTCCTCTGAAATTCTTTTGTATGGAAAGGATCTTTTTTAGTACAAGGTCCCCCTCGTGAAACTCTCTTGGGCAGACTTTTTTTATCATAGGCTCACATCATTTATTTTTGGTACATCTGACCGTGACAAATAGCCCTTAGCCTCTTTTCTTCAATTAAGTTCAACTGATCATATCGAGCTGGATCCATTCAGCTTCATCCAGCTTTATTTCTGAAAAAACTCAAAGAAAAGGTATTTCCACTTCAATAGGTAGAACTGCCTCCATCCCATAGACCAACGAGAAAGGCATTGCCCCGGTAGAGGTTCTGACAGACGTCCGATAAGCATAAAGTGCAAATGGTAATTTCTCATGCCAATCCTTATAAGTCTCAATCATCTTCGCTATTATCTTATTAATATTTTTATTGGCTGCTTCCACTGCCCCATTCTTTTTTGGACGATATGGAGACGAGTTATGGGTTTGATGTTGAATTAACTACAAACTTCTACTATCGTGCTGTTGTTCAAATTTAGTGCGTTGTCTGATATGATCCTCTCGGGCATTCCATATCGACAAATGATCTTCTTCTTCAAGAACTGACTAATTGTTGACTTAGTAACGCTAGCATAGGAAGCAAGCTCTACCCATTTCATGAAGTATTCAATTACCACAAAGATGAATCGATGCCCATTCAAAGCTTTCGGTGAGATTGGTCCAATAACATCCATGCCCCACATGGAAAACGGCCATGGGGAAGTCATAACATGCAAAAGTGATGGAAGCACATGAATTTTGTCTCCATAAATCTGGCATTTATGACATCTCTTGGCATAGTTGATACAATCTCCTTCCATGGTGGACCAATAATATTCAAATCTCATTATTTGTCTAGCCATTGTGAATCCATTAGCGTGTGTTCCACAAACACCCTCATGAACTTCCTCTAGGATTTTCTTAGCTTCAATAGCATCGACGCATCTTAATAGTACTTGATATTTTCTCCTTTTGTACAAGATATCCCTGTCTAAACCATAGTCAGAGGCCAATCTTCTTAATGTCCTTTATCATTTTCAGTTGCATGTTCCGGGTATTCACGATTTTTTACATATCGTAATACATCATGATACCAAGGGTGGTCATCCTTTTCTTCTTCTTCCAGATTATAACAATGAGCTGGAACTTCAACTATACTTATATGAATGGGTCTCATATCCTTTAGTTTGTTTACTCTGATCATAGAAGTCAGGGTTGCCAAGGCATCTGCCATCTGGTTTTCGTCACGTGGGAGATAATTAAAAGTAATGTCATCGAACTCCTCGATCAATCCCAGAAATATTTTTCAGTAGTTTGGGATTCCTTGTCTCCCATTCTCCTTTAAGCTGCTAGATTACTAAGGCAGAATCTCCATATACTTCTAGCACTCTGATTTTACAATCCACAGCCGCTCGAATTCCCATGATGCATGCTTCATACTCTGCCATGTTGTTTGTGCAATCAAAATCCAATTTGCATGTGAACGGATAATGATAACCACTAGGGGATACCAAGATTGCCCTAATTTCATTTCCCACAACATTCGATGCTCTATCAAAATTTAGTTTCACGGATACTCTTCAATAGTTGCCAACACATTAACTCCTCATTAGGGAAATCAAAGCTTAATGGTTCATAATCCTCCAAAGCCTTGCTAGCCAAGAATTCTGCTATTGCGCTCCCTTTTATAGCCTTTTGGTTTACATAGACTATATCAAAATCAGAAAGCAAAATTTGCCACCTGGCCATCCTTCCATTCAAAGCAGTTGACTCCATCATATACTTTAACGGATCAAGCTTCAAAATTAACCAGGTTGTATGATATAGCATATACCGCCTCAATCGATGAATATCTCATTTCACATTCAGTGAAATTTTTATTGAGATAATATATCGCCTTTTTTTTCTTCCTGTTTCATCATGTTGACCAAGAACACATCCCATAGAGTTATTGAACATTGTCAAATATAGTATCAATGGTCTATCTGGATTAGGCGGAGATAGTACTGGGGCATTTAACAGATATTGTTTGACTTTGTCAAAAGCTCTTTGGCATTCGTCATCCCATACACCTTGGTTATGTTTCTTAATAAGACGAAATATGGTGTCACATTTCTTAGTTAATTGTGAAATAAGTCGAGCAATGTAATTTAACCTTTCAAGAAAACCTCAAACTTCATTTTGAGTGCGTGATGGAGGCAATTCTTGTATAGCCTTGACCTTATTTGTGTCAACTTCGATTCTTCTCTAGCTGACTATGAAACCCAGTAACTTCCCTGACCCAGCTCCAAAAGTACACTTTGCCGGGTTGAGCATCAATTGAAATTTTCTCAACCTCAAAAATAATTTCTTCAAAACCTCAATGTGTTCTTTTTCTGTTCGAGATTTGGCGATCATATCATCAACATATACTTCAATCTCTTTGTGCATCATGTCATGGAATAAGGTTACTATGGCCCTTTGATATATTGCTCCAGCATTCTTCAACCCGAATGGCATTACCTTATAACAAAAGGTACCCCACAACATTATGAAAGTGGTTTTCTCCATATCCTCAGGGTGCATCTTGATCTGATTATATCCCGAAAAACCATCCATGAAAGAAAACAATGAGTATCATACCGTATTATCTACTAACGTGTCAATATGCGGTAAAGGGAAATTGTCCTTTAGGCTGGCTTTATTTAAGTCCCTATAGTCTACACACATCTAAACATTTCCATCTTTCTTAGGGATAGGAACAATGTTGGCAACCCACTCTGAGTAATTGACCACTTGTAGAAAACCAGCATCAAACTGTTTCTTGACTTCCTCCTTATTTTCAACATCACGTCAGCCTCATCTTTCGTAGCTTTTGCTGAACTAGCTTGCACTCTTCTCTTATGGGAAGGCAATGCACCACAATATCCGTACTTAGCCTAGGCATATCTTGGTATGACAATGCAAAGATATCTTTGAATTCCCGCAATAACTTAACAAGGTCTTGCTTTGTCTTTTCGGTTATGTGTCCAATTTCCAAAACCTTTCCTTCTTCCAAGACTATGTTCTCTACCTCCTCTTCATGGGGTAAATTGTGTTTCTCCTCTTGCTTTACCATTCTTAACAAATCTGGAGATAAGTCACAATCTCTGTCATCTTCAAAATCTTGAGATTCCTCTAAACACATGTCTTGCTCAAAATGGACATCTGAATCTGTAATATCGTTGCTCATGCCATTGATATCTAGGGACCAATGGTGGGCACCAAAGAATGTATAAAGAATAAATAAATTTGATAATAACTATTCACATGATATGAATGAGAATAAAAAATTTGGAATGAAATTAGAAAATCAAAAGAATATGAAAGAATATTTGCCAAAATTGATCATTAAAGATGTATTTTATTGAAATAAAAGATGTCTGAACATTAGCCTATTTCATAAAAGAAATCTTATTGTTCCTAGGCTTAAAAAATAACAAGTGTGTTTTGAGCATTACTCTGTGTAATCTCTAAAAACTACAAGAAGTTCCTCTGCAGTCTAATTGTTCAAAATGCTCCTAGGTTCATAAGTGCGAATGCCCAACAAGTTTCTTTGCCCAATTTCTTCCTCATGTATGGCATTGATGTGAGGATTTTCATTTTCCAACAACCCCCTCTCTGGGTGAATTATCCCTCCGTATACAAAGATCTGGGATATATGGGGGAATATCATCGATTCCCACTTGACTTCTTTCCCATTCAACCATGCTCTTCTTCTTTTTTACTTTTTCTCTATTTCCTTTCTCCTCTGTCTAGCATCTGGCCTGAAACCCAAGCCAAAATGATCTCTCTTCTCTTTCAACATTGGAACTTGAATCTCTACTTGAAGATGTCTGCCTAGTTTTTTTCGGGTAAGGCTCATTTCCCATCATCATTTGTAGGCCCATTCTCGTGGTCTTGGATATCTTAGGCACCGGAACCTGATTTCCTTTCAATATGAAAGTTGCATTTACAAACTCTAAAGATCGAAAAGAACACCCAGTGGCCTCTTTACTTGCCTCTAAGTATGGCACGTCATTAGTAACGGTTGATATGACATCCTCCTCTGCGTTTATAGTTACCAACCAGCCCTCTGTTACCAGTTTCAATTTTTGGTGCAGTGATGAGGGCACTGCCCCTGGTGAATAAATTCAGAGCCTTTCCAACAAGCCATTGTAAGAGGGCTTAATATCCATCACCAGAAAGTCCATCTCATATGTGTTTGGTCCAATCAATAATGGTATGTTAATTCTTCCCATCACTTTTCTTTTAGTGCCGTTAAATGCTCTCACTATGTTCTGGCATATTTTCATGTGATAATTGTCTATAGGCAATCTTTTCAGCGTGGACAATGGTAAGACATTTAAAGCTAATCCATTATCAATTAACACACTTGGCAGAGTGTATCCCTTGCAATGAATAGTGATGTGTAGGGCTTTAGTCGATCTCATACCCCCAAGTGAGATTTCATCATCACTGAAGTAAATGAAGTTATCGGCACTTATGTTACTAAACAAATGATCAAGTTTGTTGACAGATATATCTTTAGTAACATAGGTTTCATTCAAGACTTTCATCAATGCCTCACGATGCACTTCTGAACTTACAAGCAAGGCTAACACTGATATACAAACCAGTTGTTTGTGCAGCTGCTC
Source organism: Gossypium rotundifolium (assembly GCA_025506655.1). Classification (NCBI taxonomy): domain Eukaryota; kingdom Viridiplantae; phylum Streptophyta; class Magnoliopsida; order Malvales; family Malvaceae; genus Gossypium; species Gossypium rotundifolium. The sequence continues at coordinate 152,658,759 of CP106732.1, read as the reverse complement.
TACCATGCTGTATTCACTTTGCTTTAAGAATTTCAAAAATTCTTTAGCCTCTTCCTTCTTTATAGGTTCATTGATAAGTGATTTAGCCTCTTTCTCCCGCTCAACTACCAAGGTCTTAGCTTTCACGGGTTCTGTTCTGACATTTGTTGAGTCATAACGCCTTCCACTACGTGTGTAAGAGCCTTTATTTTGGACCCTTTGGAAGTGCCACCTGAGTTTTCCACTCTAGGTATTGTCACATTGCAGTCGTAATTCTAAGGTACCATTTTGTTATCCTTGTAAGAAAATGAAACAGGTTTTTGGATTACGATATTAGGTGCGATTTGTTCTCCGCTTTCCGCATTTCTTGGTTGAGAAATGATGATTCTAGATAATTAACTTTTGGGTTGTCAACTCTCCTTCCATCGCGCATATGTTTCCTCCTTCTGAGCCTTTTTCATAAAACTCAAATTCCTTATTAGCCATAAGGCTTTGCACCAAGACTCTAAACTCAACACATTCCTAGATCTTATGCCCCTCTGCTTTGTGGAACTCACAGTAATCTCTTATTCCTTTACATCCTTCCACAGAATCTGATTCTATTAATCCTTTTCTTATCATTTCTCTCCAAACCATTCTCAACAGGGTTTTTACCTCTGAGATATCCTCATTGATCCTTCTTACGACCTTTTCACCGGTCGCATTTATCCCCTTATCACCATGGTTAGGTAATGGGTTCTCCGCACTAGGTATATCATCGAACTTCACAATCCCCATCTTGATGAGTCTCTTTACTACCTTTTTAAAGGCAGTGTAGTTTTCTATTGAATACTTTGATATTCTCGCATGGTAATCACATTGAGCGTTTGAGTCATACCATTTAGGATATGGGGGTTGTAACAGTTTCAAATAAAATGGGGACACCACATGTGCGTCAAATAAATTTTGATATAGCTTCTTATACATCATTGGGATTGGATTAAATTGGATCTTTTCTAAGTTTTTCCTTGCACCAGATTCTTGTCTTGTTAACCCTTGTTGCCTAGCCATAATTACCTTTGGCTGGCTAACAGTGATTGCCTTCGAGTACCCTTGGTTGTATATACTCGTATTATTCACCTCATTGTTTTTTCCTAGGAGTAGGCCTTTTAATGGTTTCCCCTACTTTAATATTGCAATGCCTTATGGCATTTTCTATCATTTCTCTTACCATCACTATATCCACGAAGCTCTTGATAGTACTTCCTATCATGTGGGTGATGAATGGAGCCTTCAAGGTGTTGATAAAAAGTATTGTACTCTCCTTTTCTAAAAGCGGTGGCTGAACTTGCATAGTAACCTCCCTCCATCTTTGCGCATAGTACCTGAAGCTTTCATTTGACTTTTTTCCATATTCTGTAGCATGATTCTGTCAGGCGTCATGTCTGTGACATGATTGTATTGCTTCATGAAGGCTTAGGTTAGGTCTCTTCAAGAGCTAATCTTAGCACGGCTAAGTTGATTGTACCACCTGGACGCTACCCCCACCAAACTGTCTTGGAAAGAATGAATCAAGAGTTGATCATTGTTAACATAGCCAGTCATCCGTCTACAGAACATAGTGATATGGGCTTTAGAGCAGCTGGTCCCATTGTACTTGTCAAATTTTGGCATTTTGAACTTATGATGAAGCACCAAGTCTGGAACCAAGCTCAGGTCTTTAGCATCAATTCCATGATGATTATCATCATTTTCTAAAGCCTTGAACTTCTCTTTCAACCATCTGCAACGATCTTCCAACTACCTTAAATATTTAATTCTTGTCCCTCCCCGTAACACCGAAAATTTTTACGGTGAAATATTATCCTTAATATAGTAAAATAAGAAAATAAAGTGACGAGAAGGAAATCGGATTATGTCAACAATGGGAAATATATTATGATATATTACATTATTAATTCAAGATAGGATTAAATTGTAAAAGTGAGAAAAGTTTTATTACCTAAGAGTAAATACTCAAAATTTGAGGGTTAAATTGTAAATATGAAAAGTTTAAGGACCAATAGTGTAAATATTTTAGGGGTGGAATAATCTAGAAACTAAGGAAATGGATGAATTAGGACCAAATTGAATAGGTAAAGAATTATGAGGGACTAATTCAAAATTTTATCAAATTATGTGATGATTCAAGGGTGGAATTTAAAAGATCACAAAGGGCAAAATGGTCAATTAGAAGAAAGTGAAATCTAGAAAGTGAAATCTAGAAAGTAATGATAATAGTGATGATATTTTATAATTATTTAATTAGATAAATATTATTTTATTAATATTTTGATAAGATATTTTATTATTTATTATTATTTTATTATTAATGTAGTATATAAGGAAGGAAAGATGATGAATGATCATCATCACTTTTCCATGCTAACCAACGTGAGAAGAAGAGAAAGAAAAGAAAGTTTTGCTTTCTTTACAAATTAGTCCTTCCACCAAAAATCCACCATTTTCACTTAGAATTCAAAAGAATTTACATAGCCATCAAGAGAGAAAGATGACAAGGAGACTATGGGGAGCAAGAATATCAAGTTTGATTCAAGAAATAGAAGCGGGAGGAGAGAAAATCAAATTAAAGATTGAAATCTATAAAACAAGGTAAGAACGTCATGTTTTCAATATATTTTAAGTTTGATATTGTGGTAAAAGCATGGAAATGATGTTAATGTAGAGTTTTCTTATATAAAGTTTTATGTTCTTGATATGTTAGAGAAGGAAAATAAGAGAAAGTAATGGAAATGTTGTAGAGAAAGGAAATAAAGGTGTTATAAACTTGATAATTAACATTTTGCATTAAAACAGTTTTGGACAGCAGTAGTAGTCTAACTTTGAAAAATCACCAAAAATTGTAGAAATTGAATTAGAAGTTGAGTGAGATATAGAATTAAAGCTTATTGAGTCTATTTTCATATGAAAGAAACATGGAAAGCAAAGGAATTCTGTATTCTGAGATATTTATATTTTTGTAAGACTAGTTCAGAGTGATTTCGAGATCCCTGTTCTATCTTTAGAAAGTCATCAAAATTGAATAAAAATAATTAGGGGCTGAAATTTATATGTTTAGAATCCTGAATGAGTATATTTTCAATAGAAATAAACAAGAACATCATCTAAATCTTGTATGAAGAGATAACTAATTTTTAGTGAAGAAGGGTCAGCACCGCCAGACAGCAGAATAGGGGTGAATTTGATGAATAAACTGTACTAATTGGCTAGGCTAAAATTCTGGAAATTTTATGGTATAAATATATGTGAGTCTAGTTTCAGGAAAAATTAACGGTTTTTCATTTCGAGTTCTATAACTCAAGATATAAATAATTTAGTAACTATGACTCAAATGGACAGTTTTGAATATACATATGAGAAAATAGTGAAATTATTTATAATGTTACTTATAGCATGTTATATACATTAAGGATGTGGAATGGAGAGGAGGAGGAGGAAAATATGTATAAATATTCAGCTAGCATGGCTAATTTGTAATGTTTTAGGCTCAAGGACTAAATTGAATAAAAGTGAAATTTTATGATTAGTTTGTAAAATGTTGAAATGACCAAATTGCATGAAATGGATTATTTTATTATTGAAAGTACCAAATTATTAATTTAGATTAGATCGGTTGAAAATTTATGAAAATAGAAAATTACCAAAATGCCCTTAAATTTTGGTATTTACGCAAATTTAACTAGATAAGTTTGTGTAACTTAATTATGTGATATAAGGAAATATGAGTTGATGGTATGTGAAATATTAATATGATGAATTAACTGATTTATGTTTATGAAAAGAGACAAGTGAATGATATTTATCATGATATGTAAATATGTGATTATCTTTAATATGTTAATACAAGGTAATTAAGTATGTTGAGACGAGTAATAAATTTAAGTAAGACATGACGAGAAAAATAAATATGTTTAAGGGACAAAATGTTTAATTTTGATTGGTTTCAAATATAAAAAAAGAAATGAAATAAAAGGTCTGATAAATAAATTTGTAATTTCGGTAATGCCTCGTACCCTATTCCGGCGTTGAATACGGGTAAGGGGTGTTACACTCCCTCTCTGCTATATCTAAGTCAGGGATAACAGGATTAGCAGGGTTATCTCCTAGGTTGGATCCTATGCCAACCTGGAAATTTATGGGCACTCCAGCATCATTTTGCCCTTGTTGAGGCCTTATTGTGACAAATGGCCTTCGGGGATATTCTTCAGGTTGTGTTTGCACATGCGGTGGGGTAAAACCCCGAGAAAAGTCATCATTATCTTCAGTATTAACTATGGGACCTTTTCCTTTGTCCATCGCCCCATTCAGCATCTGGGCCATTTGAGCCATCATATTCCTTTGAGCTTCCAACATTTAGTCTCTCATTTCTTGTTGGAGCTTTGCCAATTGCTCTTGCATCTGGTCTTGCATGTCTCTCTAGAATTGTTCAAGTCTTTGATCCATTTTCTTCGTCTTGGCACGTGTACCGTAATGGTGTTCAGTTTCCAGATTGTCCTCTTTTCTTTCTCTCACTACCTCTCTCTACTATAATTTTAACTAATTAGGATCTCTCTATGGACTTAAATGTATATGATGTGATGCAAATGCATTAATGCAAAAAAAAGAAGACATCGATTCAGACTCAACTTCATTTTAGAGAACTTTATTAGAAAAAAAATCATTTATATAAAATGGACTACAAATATGCTTTCGCTCCTAAGGCCCAAAGTTTTAATTTTCCCAAATAATGAAACTAGCTCTTGACCATGATCTGACAGTAGCTCATACTTCATGCTCAATGTATCAGCCTGCGCTGCTAAAGTCTAGGTGATCAGCTACCTCTCGAATCTGAACTATTGTTTTTCCATGAGATAATCCTAATTTCTAACTTGATCTTGGGAATGGTGGAGCTCTTCCTTCCAATGTCCTTCTCTTGCTTCAAGTAGCTTAATCCGAAGTTCACAATTGTGTAATGTCGATTCTAACTCTTCAATCTTGTTTAGACTTGACTTTAGCTTGATCGCAGAATTACGACTTCGATGATGGTGAAGAAACCGTCTCAGCTCAACCACTCTAGCTTTTAGTCCACATTTCTCCTTTTGGCTTTCTGGCCAAACTCCTTTCTAGGGCTTCATTTCGCATCTACATCTCTTAGAACTTCTTCTCTCAATGGCCAGCTTTGGCCTTTTCCTCTTGAATCTCCTGTTGCCACTACTTAGAAGTCTTCCCCAATCTAGCATTTTTCATTGATAGACGCAGCTTCTTATACTCTGTCTTTAGGCTATCCATATCTTCCTCAACCCTTTTCTCACTTTTTCTTAGTTTTCCGGCCTCTAATTTCTGAATATCTACATCTAACCTCAAATATATTTTTTCTTCTTCCAACTTCTCTATCCTCTTTCCCAACTCTGAACTCTTCCTTTCAAAATCTTGTTTTACAATCTTTAATTCTGATGGGACTACTCGTAAATACTCTTCGATCGATCAAACGTCCTCTAAACTTGGCACAAGGATATTGTCGTTGACTCTTCTACTCCACCATCCATTGTACTCTAGGGTCGTCATTAGACATACGTCCACTCTCTTCATACGACGGGTCTGATTCCAAGCATTAGAAATCTCTTTAACCCTCTTTTTGTAGTTATCTCCCTTATACAAGTACTCACATTGAGTTAACCCATGTGTAGCCAATATGAACTGTCTTGATCTGTATTGTCTTAGTACGAGCAAGGGCGCGTATGTAATAGCTCCCCAAATTCCAAGTAGAGGGACCCAATCAAAACTCCCACACCGGTACAACACCTCATCAAGAAGCATCTAGGAGCTCTCCACTCAACATCTTCTTCTTGGAGATTTCATAGAAGTGCTATCCAATTTTCTTCTGATATGTCATCTCTCCTTGGGGTAGCCACTATCTCTTTTAATGGGGAATAATTTTCCAAGAAGACCCGATAGGAAACCTTATCCACCTCCTAGAAATGACTGCGGAACCAAGCCAACAACAATTGCGCACACTCTATAAATCTGCCTTCACCAGCTCTTCTACATGCATTCAGCTGTCGAAATGTCTCAGCCAAGATTGCAGGAACAGGCGTGACTTGTTTGTCAAGTCGATAAAAAATATCTAAGACTGCTTCCTCCACATATCCCAATGCCCTAGGGAAGACCACTAATCCATATATACTCAAACAAAAACATCGACCTTCTTTTTCATATTAGGATATACTAGAATCAAATCCTTCAAAGCTTTTCAAGGGATGCATTTACACTCACCTTTTTGCTTGATTTTGGCTGTGACCCACTGTTCACTCATCCCTATAATACTTATCAACTTTCTCAAAAAGGTCAGAACATTAGCGGCCCTTGAGTAAGCTTTGTCAACTTGAATCTTGGGATAATGCAATAGAACTGTATACTCTTCCACCGTGGGTACCAAATCAACCCTTCTGAAAGTAAAGCAATTATACGCAGGATTCCAATATTGGGAGATGGCTCGAAACAACTGTTCATCTATCTTAATGTCCAACAGGTACGACAAGTCTCCATAGCTGTAGTAAAATAAATTCTTGGTCTCGTTACTCCACTGATCCCATATCTCTCTTAATTCTTGGAGATTGTTCTGCATCACGCTAATGCGAGTGTAGTCCCATAATTCTGATGCGTACCCTTCAGCTAGACTATCCCCTTTCTCTAATTGCGTTTGCTCTGACCACTTATGGACGACTGCATTGTCCTCCACTTTATCAATGAATTCGTTCTCCATGCCCAGTTTTCTAACTTAGTAACTAACTGTGAATCGATACCTCTTTAAAATATGAAATGACATGCACCAAAATAAAATATAACCAATTAGTAACATGAAATAAAACACAAAGCAAATAATCAAATGCATATCTAGGTGATTGTTAAGGTTTAGTATAGCTCTACTTAGGGTAAGTTCTTAAGTTTTCTACATGTGGTTTAGCTCTAAAGTTGAGGTACCCGAACCAGCAGATTCCTCGATCCTCACCCATTATAGGCTCATACGGACCAAGTTGATTCAGGGAATACATTTCCCTATGGTGCATCGGAGATGAAAATCTCACGAAGACATAAATATGATGTATCCCGAAAGCGATTCACTATCCTACATAGAGGTGAAAACCTCACGAAGGAGTAGCTTCTCACTCCCACTTAAAAGGGTGTGACCACAACGGTCATGCAATGCAATGCAAAGATATTTTATAAAATTAGAACCACATGTAATAAAAAGGATCATAATTTTTCAAATCAATGTTTTAAATTTGGACAAAAGGACAGGAAATAATCAATTTTACTGCTTGACTCTCTTATTTTCCCCAGTGGAGTCGCCAAGCTGTCGAAACCGTTTTTAATCTTTTATAAAAATAGGGGGTCAACTTTTAAAAAATGAAAATGGGAGTTGCCACCAATCCTTATTTACTTAGGTGTGATTGGATCACCTTGTAAAATATTTTATTTCAAAACATTAATTTTGGTCCACGAAATACAAGAAAATGAGTTCGGGAGTCGGTTACGTATGAGGAAAGGTTAGCACCCTCATAACGCCCAAAAATTGGTACCTAATTGATAAAATCATGTCCTAATGTTGAAAATTTGAAAACTTTAAAAAATGATCCTTTTATGTGAAAGAAAAAAAAACAAGACTTATCTATCTCAAAGAAATAAAATGCTATACCCAATAAGTTAGGATGTAACATATCATGACTTCGAAGCTAGGCTCGCCTTTATTTGTAGAAAATTCCTACCACGAAACACAAAACATCATATCCAGTAAGTTAGGATACAACGTTTTGAATTCCGAGAATAAGTTTTTATTTGAAGTTTGTAAGTTTCAATTTTAAAAGAGAAGGGATACTTAATATCCTAAGTTCATCGAGAAAAATCGAAACCCAGTGAGTTAGGGTACAATTTTTCTCGAAGTCTCCAAATATTACGTATCACCGAATTTTTTAAAACTTTGAATAAAATTCGACAATTTTGCAAAATGTGTTTTTATAAAAATGATATGAAATCGATTTTGCATTGATACATTACAAAATATAAATATCGAATAGCAATTCATCATAATCACAAGTTATATTAACGATTAATCCTAATATAGAAAATTAAAGAAATAATAGTATAAAATAATGACTAATAAAAATAACTACACTAAAGCAATCATAAAATAATAAATAAATAAAAGAGCATGGACAAATAGAATATATAAAGCAATAAATAATAAAATAATAAAAAGGAAAAATACTAAATCAATGTGAAAACTTTTCATGCAATAACATATATCACATAATAAATTAATATTGCAAATAAAAAATATAAAATGATATAGTAAAAGAATAAAAATAGTACATGTATTTTTGAGGAAATAAATAAAATACATTTGAAACAAATAAATGATTTATAACTTTAAATAAAAAAACATATTTATAATGATCTAATACATATAAAACTACATATTTAAGAATAAACAATATATTATAAAAATAAACAATATATTATACAAAGTTATATACAATATTAAGGATAAAATAATTTAAGAGTTATATATAAAATAAAATATAATAATGTATAGTATATAAAATAAAAATATAATATAATAACTAATATGCAAATTTTAAAAAATATATAAATAATATTAATAAGCTAATATAAATAATGAATACATGAAATTAATAAGTGTTCAAAATAAATAATATATAAAAAAATATTATTATTAATATACACTATACAAATATTAAAATATAATACAGAATTTTTATAAAATGAAATAATTTAATATAATGTTAAGATAACTTTAAAATAAAATAAAATAAAAATAAAAGGGATTTAAAAATAAACAAAGAAATAAAAAAATTTAAAAAATAAAATAAAATGCAAAAAGATCAAATCAGAACGCGCGTCACACCTTGGGGACTTATTGGGCAATTATGCCCTATATCCTAAACTACGCCGTTTTGATATTGATCTTTAAATAGCCCATGGGACCAGATTGTAACAAAATATAAGTTTTAGGGCTAATTTAAAAAAATAAAATTTAAATTGGACGAAATTAAAACTAATAAAATTGCAGAGGGATTAAAACGGTAAATTGTCCTTTTTATAAAAACAAGCGGATCCTCCCCGGGTTTTCAGGTCAACATGCGGATCTTAATCCCTGAACTACATCGTTTTATACTTATTAGCTTAAGTAAAAATGGCGACGTTTCTTTCTTGCTATATAAGTTAAAAGTTTGCTAAAAAAAAAAAATCATTTTAACATCTTTAAAAAAAAAACCCAAGCGAGAGTTTTGAAATGCTCTCCTTTCTTGACCGAGGTTTGACTCGGCCTAGGCTACGATGATGCCGTCGTCACGCGTGCCACCGTGACGCATACATCAGTATATGGCGGCCGGAAGCCAATGACCTTGCTTTTGGAGCGAATCGAAAGGTTTTTTTTTTATCATTTTTTTATAACAGTATTCATATATAAAAGCACGTAGATTGAAAATAAAAATTAAAAAAGAATGAAATAACTGAGAAAATCACCTCTGTAACCAAGTTTTCGTATTTTATTTCTCTATATTTTTTGAATATTTGCGTATTCTCTGTGTGTGTGTGTGTGTGTGTGTGTGTGTGTGTGTGTGAAATTACATGGGGGTTTATATAGCCCCGAAGATAACAACAAAAATAAGGAAATAAAATTTTTTGTCCCATTTGCCATATTTGTTGCTGTGTTTCTTTCTCCTTTTGCAGGTGGACGAGGAGTGCGGCGACGATAGGCGTGAGTTCAGTCATGGATTGCGCCATGACAGAAGGTTGACGAGGCTTCTTGCGACGCGAGTGAAATTTAGGGTTTTAGAAACCCTTAATTTTGATTAGGTTCTAGGCCCTTTTGGGCCGTATGAGTTTGGGTTAATCGGGTTTTCGGTATTGGGTTAATGGGTCTATTTGGGTAATGGGTTATTAGTTTGGATGGAGTAGTGGGTCTGAGATGTTTAATTGGGTCTGTGGGTGTAACGGATTGGGCTTGTATTATCTGTTTTGGGTATTGTTTTGCTTTGGGCTATTTATAAATTGGGCTATATTAAAATTAGACTTTTTAATTTTTTATTTTTTTTTTATTTTATTCTAATTTATTTTATTTACATGGGCCTGAGCATAAATGGACTATTATAATATTTATTAAAACATTTTATTTAGTTACTATATAATTATAAAAGTTACTACAGTAAATGAATAAATTTTTTGAAAGTTTTAAAAATGGAAAACTAAAATAAATCATATAAAAGCTGTCAAAGTTCAACAGTCATGAAAATGAAAATCTCACTGATAATATGTATTAATTTATATAATAAAATTTGTTATTATTTTAAATTTAAAAGATAAAGAAAAAATAATAAAGAGAACAAGAGTAAGGATACAAGTGGAAATAAGCAACCAATAAATATCCAAAATTTTCATTGGAGCATAAAGCTCCAGTGCGTTTATTATAGTTTCTACTGCACTGGATCAGACAATCCAAAGAGATTGCTGCAGTGCAGTTGAGTTAAAAGAGCACTTTAAATGCATTACACTGGTTAATGCGCATACAAAGAGGCACATACATTACTAACAGTAAACAACACAACATAGTAGCCATTCACACTTTAGTATTCAAACATTTTTCAAAAGCTTTTTCTTAGAATTATTGTTTTTCTATGCAGTTCAATCCCTTCATTTTCTACCCTACTATTTCATCGGAAATTGACAACGTTAACAATTTTCAACCATCACTGCAACTAAAAAAACCCTCTTTTTTTTGCCATTGAAACTGTGATTAACAACTCTAGATTCTCGTCATAAACCCTTCAATTTTGAGTATCTAAACTATACCAAATTAAAAATAAAACAAAAACCATAACATTTTCCCAAAAATCCTAATCAGAAATCACTTGTCTTCCAATCTGGATTACAAAGTCTGCCCTAATTATATCAATCTTTGGTTCCCCTCATTTCCCTGAAATTTTTTTGCAATCGAACTCTTTTATCATCTCGAGTTTATTGAAGATTAGAGGTTGTTGAAGCTTTTTTGATAGTAAAAATTTTAAGGATTTCACAATTTGAGAATTATAATTTTAAGAAATTTACGATCTGGGATTAAAGAGATTTTATGATAGGTAAATTATTTTTTACAAACTATTATTTCTTTTTAATTTCATATTTAATTATTTTTTTACACGTCATCTTCATTCTTGCATGCCACATAGGTAACTTTGTTGACCGCACTTGATTGATGGTTAATTGACGCTTCCCGTTAAAATTTGTAGAAAAATCGTAACGTTGAGGACATCAATCTAAAAAATCAAAAGCACAAAACTAAAAATCCATAAACTTTGAGGGTATTTTGAAGAATTACACCATTATATTATAATAAAACTTCCTAGGTTTATCTATTTGTTGTCCAGAGCATGCTACTCAGAATTTTTATTATATTATATCATATATTATAATCCAAGTTGAGTAACTAGTCTAGGTTTCATCTATCCTGTCTAAAACATGCTAAAAAGAATTTATATTATATTATACTCAAACTTCACTAATTAGCCTAGCTTCAATCTCTTCTCCTCTTCTGAACATATAACAATTATTTGGAGTTGATTTAAAGTAATTTTAGAAAGTGATATATAAAAGAGTAGTTTTGACTAAAATTTATAATGAAATTGTTAAAAAAAGTGATATATAAAATTATTTTAGAAAAGTGTTTTGTATAATATTTATCATCATTATTTATAAGTGTTTTTGAGTAGATAAAATTTTATTTTAAATATAATAATATTGTAAAATTTAAGATTTAACATGGAGATAAAATGTAATTTTATCACTTTTTCCAATAACTAAAAATTTTAGATTTATTTAATATTTCAATTTAAAATAAAAGTTTGGTTTGAAAAATCATTTGTTTACCAAAATTTTTATTTAAAATCATGGTTAACCTCAATAATAAGCATATCAGAATAAAATTTCAATATATATTAATTAAAGTCTGCCTTTTTTTATCAATTAAACTTAATTATAAATACATTAATATTTTAAAAATTGAAATAATATCTTAATTTTCCCATTTGTTTAAATTCAATTTCGATAATTTCTTTTTATAATTTGTTATTTGACTTTACAACTTTATAATAAAAAAATTTAATTTATTTATTTTTCGCTTTTTAATTCTTATACTTGCTTTTTTATTAAATCACTCCAAAATTGATGAAAAATTAACATTTTTAACTTTATTGATGTGACATACATGTGGATTGCCATGTAGATAATACATCAGATTTAATTAATTTTAAATTTTAAAATTTTCAAAAAATAAAATTTATTTTTAAAATTTAAAATTATTAAAATTATTTAAAAGTCTAAAAGTTATAAAAGGATTATTTAATATTTTTAAATTTTAAAAATTAATTAAATGTTGATATGAGATCCACTATATGACTGCATCCATTTTGGATAATTTGACAAAAACTAAAATTAATGATTTTATTTACAAGGTTACGTTATTGCTTTTTGTTTTTTTACTGAAGGATTCATTAATATAAGTAGAGTTGATTTCATTCGGAACATTGTTATTTAAAAATTGAAGTGTCATTTTCTACTCTCTCTCACAAACAACTGTGATGCATGGAGTCTCTGCTCTAATCATCTATCTAACCAGTTCTTCTCTTCTCCAATTTTCTATTGACTAACCAAGTAGGATATTCGTTGGATTTGATTGGATGGATTATCACAATTCATTAAAATAATAAATTTAAAATGAACTATTAACGTTGGCCGCCGATTTACCATTACACAGATTATTAAAAAAAAATGTTTTACAGTGTGCTTCAAAGTGTTCAAATACTTGAACAGAGTTCTTAAACTTACTTCTCATGTCTTGCGGACAAAAAGGCTTACTCAGTTCCGCGTTTTCTCTCTTGTCCTGTCCATCACAGATCCTGAACCAAAGTCAAACACTCCTAAAATCCCAAAGAGTGTTGTTTTCCCTGTTTTCCAACCAAGAAATGGCTAATCTTTTATTGTTCATTACTGGATCATTCTTCAAGCTGTGTTCTTTCAGCCTTTTGATTCTCTTCTTGATTTCTTGCTCAAGTTTACCCTCAACAGGTTAGCGTAATCTTTATGTTTATTATGTTTGCAAAGTTTGAAAATATTTGATTGGTTTTGTGTATTAGAAAAAGTTGGTTCTTTCTTTTATGGTTTTTGTGGTGTTCTTGATGTCGATGTTAATGGGATCCTATTGGAGAAGTTGGTATAATACGCCAGTTCCCATGCTAATGAATGCCATTGGTCTGTCATGTATATGACATTATTGGTTTAGAGAATGCCAAAATATGAATTGAAACCTTAGAACTCTTACTATGTCTTGATGGTCTTATGATCAGCAACCAACAAACTCGGTGATGAAGCTTGAATAGCAAGTCTCGAAGCTTGTAGAAGAAACAAAGCAGAACAAATAGAAAAACAAAAGAAAAGCTAAGAAAAATGGAGCATATGTGAATGAAATATGATATTTTTCATTAACCACAACTTTGGCATACTGCCATTACATATATCAGTCATTGGCAAAGCAAATCAAAGCAAGTTTTCTCCTAATACTTACCTAATACCACTAATTACATGGAAACTTGGTAAAACCTTACTTGTACACATAAATAAAGCTGATTTATCAGCTCAATCACCACCTAATTACATCAAATATCAACCTAACATAGTTCAAAATGAACTAAGTTACATTACATTAACTAATGGTTACAAAAATGAACTAAACATAACAGCTGCACTTGCATTAGCAGCTTTTGCATGGCTCGGGCTGCATGTCATGTCTGTTGCTGTCCTCATAGCTGCATGCTATCCAAACTTCAACACTCCTCCTTGGATAGCATGTAGCGCATTCCCATCAGCATTGTGCTTGGCTCGATAGACCCATTTAACACATGTGATCTTCCTATTAGCAGGTTTTTGAATCAATTCCCAAGTCTGGTTCATCTCAATCATGTTGATTTCATCAAGCATGGCTTGTTTCCAGCCTTGCTGAGCTTCAGCCTCTTCAAAACAACTTGGCTCTACTATGGCTACTTAAGCTCTTTCATAAATTTCAACCAATGGTCGAGTACCCCTCACTAGTTCATCATCTATGTCCATTTCAGGACCATTTTGATCAGCTTCAACTTGATCAGCCATGAGCTCTTCAGAAATAGCCTCTAGCTCATTTCTTTCCCAGTTCCAGCATCCTTTTTCATCAAAGACCATATCTCTTCTTACTAGAATATTATTTGTTGAGGGATCCAAAATTCTATAGCCTTTTTGATTGAGCTATAGCCTACAAGTATGCCTGCTTGAGCTCTTTTATCCAGCTTGCTTGTTTTCACAGCTGGGACTTGTACATAACATATACAACCAAAGGTTCTGAGATGAGCTAATGATGGCTTAAATCCGAACCAAGCCTTAAATGGTGTCTTTCGAGGTAAGGCTTTAGTTGGAAGTCTATTTTGAATGTAGACAGCAGTGTTAACTGCTTCAGCCCACTAGTTTTTGGGCAAATTTTTCTCAAACATAAGACACATGGCCATATCCATCAAACTTCTATTCTTTCTTTCACTAACCCTATTTTTTTTAGGTGTATAGACATTAGTCAGCTGATGTTTGATACCAACATCAGTGCAAAGAGCTTGGAACTGAGCTGAGGTATACTCAGTTCCATTGTCTGACCTTATGGTCCTTAATTTGCAGCCTGTTTCAATTTCAACAGTGCCTTGAACTTCAGGAACACCTAAGCCACTTCTAATTTTTGCTTTAAGAAATAAATCCAGCAAAATCTTGAATAATCATCAATGAACAGAATGAAATACCTGTTACCATTGATTGATTCAGTCTTCATGGGGCCACACACATCTGTATGCACTAGCTGAAGTTTTTCAGAAGCTCTCCAGGCTTGTTTTGAGGGAAATGGAAATCTGGCTTGTTTTCCTAGCTAACATACCTCACAAACATCATCATGCTTCACTGAGTTGGTGAAGTTTTCAACCAATTCTTGATTGATCATTTGAGCCATTGATCTGAAGTTGGCATGACCAAGCCTTTTGTGCCAAAGCTTGGATTCATTAGAGGAGATAGTGTAAGCTGAATCTGAGTCATTTGTCTAGTCAACAATAAAGCTTTTATCAGCCATAGTGACAGACATGAGCTTAGATCCATATGGATCACTAATTTGGCACTCATTGCCTTTGAACACAAGTGTATAGCTCTTGTCTAGCAACTGAGCTATGCTAAGCAAATATCTGTCAATCTCAAGCACTAGCAACACATTTGAAACTAGTTTATTTCCTGTAGGGTGTTTATCAACACATCACCTTTACCTTCTTCCTTGATAAAGTGTCCATTACCAACTTTAACCTTGGTTTTGAAGCTTCTGTCAATTGACTTGAAAATGGCAACATCTGGTGTCATGTGGTTGGTACAGCCACTATCTAAGAGCCATCCTTTGGTAGCCTTTTCTTTTGCAGTTGAGCATGAGACTGCAAAGACTTATTCCTCATTGTCATTGCATTCTTCAGCTACTCGAACCTTTGCTTGAGCCTGTTGTGGATGGTTCTGATTCAGTTTGACTTTGTTTTTGCAAACTCTTTCAACATGACCCCTCTTCTTGCAGTGTTGGAATTATGCATCTGGTCTAAACCAACATCTTATTTCTGGATGACCAGGCTTTTTACAATATCTGCAAAGTTGATCACAACTTCTTGCAGCATCAGGCTTAGGCCTATTTTTCCAAGTCTTCTTGCTTTTGTTAGCAGAAGTGCTCGAAGCAAACTTGGTCTTGGCTTGAAAACCACTTCTTGGTGCTCCTCCATTCTGCTGGCTCTCCTTTGCTCTTGTGCATACAGAGCATTGATGAGCTCTGTTAATGAGATAGTTGAAAGATATCTTGAATCCTCTAGAGAGGATATCTTTGCTTCATACCTTTTGGGTAATGTTGATAGCACTTTCTCCACTATCCTAGCTTCATTAAACTGCTCACCAAGGAGCCTTATGCTATTTACCACAACCATGATCCTGTCTGAATACTGCTTGACAGTTTCTTCCTCTTTCATCTTCAAATTCTCGAAATCCCTTCTCAAGTTTAGTAGTTGTTGCTGCCTAGTTCTCTCTGTGCCTTGGAACTCCTCCTTGAGCTTGTCCCGAGCCTGTTTTGGTGTTTCACATGCCATGATCCTAGTGAAGATTACATTAGACACACAGTTCTGAATGCATGACATGGCTTTGTGCCTATTGGTCCTCTCATCAGCATGTTTCCTGATCTGAGCCACTGTTGGGTTGACTCTGAGTGGAGCTGGCTCAGCATCAGTATTAACAACTTCCCACAGATCAAAGGCCTGCAGGTAAGTCTTCATCTTAACCACCCATATGTGGAACCCTTAACCATTAAAGACTGGTGGTGGTGCTGCTGGAGAAAATTCTGAAGAAGCCATTCGAGTTAAGGTTTAACTATAACAGGTCCTCAAAGACAAAGGCTCTTGATACCAATTGATGGTGTTATGATTAGCAAGCAACAAACTTAGCTGATGAAGCTTGAGTAGCAAGTCTGAAGCTTGTAGAAGAAACAAAGCAGAACAAACAGAAAAACAAAAGAAAAGCTAAGAAAAATAGAGCATATGTGAATGAAATATGATATTTTTCATTAACCACAACTTTGGCATACTACCATTACATATATCAGTCATTGGTAAAGCAAATCAAATCAATTTTTCACCTAATACTTACCTAATACCACTAATTACATGGAAACTTGGTAAAACATTACTTGTACACATAAACAAAGTTGATTTATCAGCTCAATCACTACTTAATTACATCAAATATAAACCTAACATAGTTCAAAATGAACTAAGTTACATTACATTAACTAATGGTTACAAAAATGAACTAAACATAATAGCTGCACTTGCATTAGTAGCTTCTGCATGGCTCGGGCTACATGGCATGTCTGTTGTTGTCCTTATAGCTGCATGCTATCCAAACTTCAACATGTCTGACCAGTGCTTGTCTGATATAGATTTCCTCCATCATTTCTTAATCTAGGATTAGGCCTTGGAAATGTTTTTTTTTTGGTTAACTCTTTTACTTCATGGTCAAAAGCCTATGATCCTCTGGATCCAAATGGGAATATCACAATCAAATGGGATATCATGAGCTAGACGTCTGATGGCTATGTTGTAAGTATTTTTTTCTTTGTATTACAAAATATTACAACTATGGTTTTGCTTAACATAGAAAAATGAAGAAACAATGGTTTAGAGAGCATGATGTGCCATTTGTCTGCATTGGACAAAGATGGGATTAAATTCTTAATGAAATGAGCATGCAGTGGTTACAATTTATAATTTTCAGCAATACCCTCATATACAAGCACCAGGGTGGAAACTAGGTTGGACATGGGCTAAGAAAGAGGTGATTTGGAGCATGATGGGAGGGGAAACAACTGAACAAAGGGATTGTTCAAGATTCAAAGGTAACATTCCACATTGCTGTAGCAAGCACCCAACTGTTGTCGATTTATTGCCAGGCAGATTGCAAATTGCTGTAAAGGGGGAGTGCTAAACTCATGGGCACAAGATCCAGCCACTGCAACAAGCTCATTCCATCTGAGTTTGGGTCAATTCGGTACCACAAATAAGACAGTAAGAGTTTCTGTGAACTTCATTTTGAAGGCACTAGGGCTTGGTTATACTTGTGGACCGACAAAAATTGTGAAACCCTGTAGATTTTTTACTCCGGATGGAAGAAGAGAGACATAAGCTATGAGTAAGTTACTTGATTAAGATGTAGAATGCCTACATGAATCAGTATAAATGGTTGTAATTGACTCTACTTCTTTATGACAGTGACATGGAATGTTACATGCACATATTCACAATTCCTAACTTAGGAAACACTTAGTTGTTGTGTCTCTTTCTCATCCTTCTATAATGACACCATAGTATCGGGCTCTAAATGTGCTTGCGACTACCAAAATACTTCTCAGCCAGGGAACTGTGTGGAGTAAGTTGGCTCAGCCGAAAAGATACTTATCTGTAGGACTTTTTTTAGCTGGAGATACTTTTCTATCTTATTTTGTTTATTGCTTCCTAAGCCTTTTGTTGTTAATGTGTAGGTCAAAAGCTTCACATATAGCGTTGGTTGTCAACAGCTATACCCCTTTCGTTTGATGTACAAGCCATATGTGTCCGGTGAGAGTTCATTGGCATATTAAGCTTGTTGGTGTTTAAGATAAGGTTTAGCAAGCTTGTGCAGCAAGTCTTGATGCTTGGTGAAGAAGAAAGACAGAAATTTGCTAGCAAACGAGAACAGCAACGAGAAGCAAAGAAGAATGGAGCTTAAGTTGCATAAGATCTGATGTATTTCATTAAAAAAACAACATTGGTTTACAACCATTACTCATATCAGCAAATGACAATGCAAATCTTAGCTAGTTATCACCTAATGTTTACCTAATACCACTAGATTACATGGAAACTTGAAACATTAACTTGTACACTTTGTATTGCTGATATAATCAGCTCAATCAACATCAAATCTACATAAAATATCAATCCTAACATAGTTCAAAGTCAACTAAAAACATTACATTGACTGAATATTACAAAATAAACAAAAATAGTTAAAGTTTTCACATGTGATAATAGCTCATTCATGGCCCGATTGCATGGCCACCTTTCCTGCTGAATGTGCTGCCTCTTTAGTACTGCATGGCCTACATAGATGGCTAACTTCTAACACTCCTCCTTAGTCTCCATGCCGCATATTCCTATTAGATCTCTCAATTTGCAAAACCTTGACTTGTTGAGAGCTTTAATTAAGATATCAGCAGCTTGATCTTCCAAATTACAATGGACCAGTTCAACTTCCTAAGCTTGCTCCATTTCTCGAACAACATGGAGCTTTATGCTGAAATGCTTGGTTCTGCCATGGAAAACAAGATTTTTTGTTGTTGCAACAGCTGATTTGTTGTCACAATATATCTTTGTAGCACCATTTAGATTGAGGTTTAAATCAGACATGATTTTTCAAAGCCATATGGCTTGGTTAACTGCAGCAGTAGCAGCAGCAACATATTCAAATTCTACTGTTGATTGAACCACAAGACTTTGTTTTCTCGAGCTCTAACAAAACATGGCTGATCCAAGACTAAAAGCATAACCAGATGTACTTTTCATATCATCCATCGAGCCAACCCAGTCACTGTCAGTATAGCCAACCAATTGCAAATGTTCAGCCTTGCTAAACAACATGCCATAACTCAAAGTGCCTTTGATGTATCTGAGGACTCTCTTGGAAGCTTTGAAGTGACTTTCATTACAACAATGCATGAATCTTGAGCATACATTATATCTGGCCTAGTAACTGTCAAGTATGACAAACAACCTACTAGGCTTCTATAAGTTGATTCACATACCTTCTGAAAAAAACCTTGGCTCGATAGCTTTTCTCCAACAGTAATTGGTGTGCTTGTTGCTTTACAGTTTTCCATTGAGAACTTGTTTAAAATTTTCACAGCAAATGCCTTCTGACTTAGATATATTCCCTTTGAGTTTGTGTGACTTCCATACCTAGGAAGTAGGTCATCAGCCCCAAGTCAGACATCTCAAATATTTGTTGCATTTTAATCTTGAAATCAACCAGCATAGCTTGATCTCCTCTTGTCACCAACAAGTTATCAACATACAAGGAGACAATAAGCTGTGTTTGAAGTCTTTCCCTCTTGACATACAATGTAGGTTCGCTAATGCTCCTCTCGAGTCCCAAGCTAACCAACTAGCCATCAATTCTGTTGTACCAAGCCCTTGGTGCTTATTGCAAGCCATACAAGGCTTTGTTCAACTTGTACACCATTTCTTCCTTATCAGCCACTTTGAATCCTTGAGGTTGCTCAACATAGATCTCTTCTTCAAAGAAGCCATTGAAAAAGGTTGACTTTACATCAAGATGATGAATTTTCCAGGTCATTGAGCTGCTAAGGCAACTAGCAGTCTTATTGTATCAAGCCTGGCTACTGGTGCAAATGTCTCCATGTAGTCTAGGCCATATCTCTGGTTGAACCCCTTGACAACTAGTCTAGCCTTCAACTTGTTTAGACTTCCATCTGCATTCTGTTTGGCTCGATAAACCCATTTGACACCAGTGGTCTTTTTGTTTGTAGGCCTTTCAACCAGCTCCTATGTCTGATTTTTCTCTATCATCCTGATTTCTTCAACCATTGCCTCCTTCCATCTTTCATCTGACTCATCTTCCTCAAAACAGGTTGGCTCTAATATGGCCACTTGTTCCCTTTTATAAATTTCTGCCAAGGGCCTGGTTCCCCTAACTAGCACATCATCAAAGTCAATTTCTAGGCCAATTTGATCAGGCTCAATCTGATCAGCCATCAATTTATTAGAAGTTGCCTCTACCTCATTCTTCTCCCAGTTCCAGCATGCCTTCTCATCAAACACCACATCTCTGCTCACGTGGATCTTTTTTGTTGAAGGATCTAAGATCCTATAACTCTTCTTGATTGAGTTGTAGCCTACTAGAACACTAGGTTGGGACCTCTTTGATAGCTTATCTCTCTTCACAGATGGCACTTGTGCATAGCATAGGCAGCCAAAGGTTCTGAGATGAGCCAGTGATGGCTTGAAATCGAACCAAGCTTCAAATGGAGTTTTGTGAGCCAGAGCCTTGGTTGGGAGCCTGTTTTGTAAATAAACAGTAGCGTTTACAGCCTCTGCCCACAAGGTTTTTGGCATGTGCTTCTCAAACATAAGGCATCTGGCCATATCCATCAAGCTTCTATTCTTCCTTTCACTCACACCATTCTGTTAAGATGTATAAATATTGGTCAACTGATGCTTGATGCCTGTATTCTCACAGTGAGCTTGAAACTGAGCTGAGGTATACTCAGTCTCATTATCTGACCTGATGGTCTTGAGCTTGCAGCTTGTTTCAGTTTCCACAGCTGCCTTGAACTTCAGGAACAACTGAGCCACTTCTGATTTTTGCTTTAAGAAATAAATCCAACAATATCTTGAAGAATCATCAATGAATAGAATGAAATACATGTTTCCACTGAGTGATTCAATCTTCATAAGACCACACACATCAGTGTGCACAAGCTGAAGCTTTTCTGAAGCTCTCCAGGCTTGATTTGAGGGAAATGGTTGCCTGGCCTGGTTTCCTAGCCGGCATACTTCACAAACATCTTCGTGCTTCACTGAATTAGTGAAGTTTTCAACCAAGTCTTAACTAATCAACTGAGCCATCGATCTGAAATTGGTATGCCCAAGCCTTTGGTGCTAAAGCTTAGAGTCTTTTGCTGAGGCTGTGTAGGCTGAATTTGAGCCACTTGGCCAGTTTACTTCAAAACATTTATCAGTCATAGTGACTGTCATGAAACTTGATCCACTTGGATCAGCAAGTTGGCACTCCTTGCCCTTGAACACCACTGAGTAGCCCTTGTCTAGCAGCTGAGCTATGCTAAGTAATTTTCTATCAATTTCAGGTACAAGCAACACATTTGAGATGAGCTTGTTACTTGTGGAAGTGCATATCAACACATCCCCTTTGCCTTCAGCCTTGATGAACTGACTATTGCCAACTTTAACCTTGGTTTGGCAGCTCCTGTCTAAATTTTTGAAGATGGTTGCATCTGGTGACATGTGGTTGGTACAGCCACTGTCCAGGAGCCATCCTCTTGAGCTCTTCTCCTTTGCGGTGAAGCATGAGATTGCAAAGACATGTTCCTCATGGTCATTGCCTTCTTCAGCCACTCGAGCTTCAACCTTTGGCTGTTGATTTTGAGCCTGCCTTAGTCTGCCCTTGTTTTTGCAAACCCTTTCAACATGGCCCTTCTTCTTGCAATATTGGCATGTTGCATCTGGCCTAAACCAGCATTTGTCTTCAGGATGACTTGATCTTTTGCAATGTCTGCAGAGTTGCTCACCAGCTCTTACAGCATCAGGCTTGGGCCTGTTTTTCCAAGTCTTCTCACCTTTGTAGGCAAAGGTGCTCGAGGCAACCTTAGCCTTGGCTTGAAAAGCACCCTCTTGGTGCTTCTCCATCTTGCTAGCTCTCCTTTGCTCCTGAGCATACAGAGCATTGATAAGCTCTATCAAGGGGATGCTAGCCAAGTCTCTTGAATCCTCTAGGGATGAGATTTTTGCTTCATATCTCTCAAGCAGTGTTGAGAGCACATTCTCCACAATTATTGCCTCACTGAATTGTTTTCTTAGCAATCTTATGCTGTTAACCACAGCCATGATTCTATCTGAATACTGCTTCACTGTCTCTTCTTCCTTTATCTTGAGATTTTCAAAATCTCTTCTTGGATTCAAAAACTACTGCTGCCTAGTCCTTTCAGTGCCTTGGAACTCCTCTTTAAGCTTGTCCCAAGCTTGTTTTGGAGTCTCACAAGCCATGATTCTGGTGAAAATCATTTCTGATACACTATTTTGTATGCAAGACATGACCTTGTGCCTCTTTGCTCTTTCATCTGAATGCTGCCTGATCTGAGCCACTGTGGGGTTGGCTCTGAGTGGAGCTAGCTCGACATCTGAGGTTACAACTTCCCACAGATCAAAGGCCTGCAGGTAAGTCCTCATCTTCGCAGCCAATATGTGGAACCCTTCACCACTGAAAATTGGTGGTATTACTGGAAAAAAGTTTGCAGCCATTTGGTTTCAAGTTTAACAGCAACAGGTCCTCTAAGAAAATGGCTCTAGATACCAATTGTTGGTGTTTAAGACAAGGTTTAGCAAGCTGAGTAGCAAGCTTGTGCAGCAAGTCTCGATGCTTGGTGAAAAAGAAAGACAAAAATTTGCTAGGAAACAAGAACAACAACGAGAAGCAAAGAGGAATGGAGCTTAAGTTGCATTAAATCTGATGTATTTCATTACAACAACAACATTATTTTACAGCCATTACTTATATCAGCAAATGACAATGCAAATATTAGCTAGTCATCACCTAATGTTTACTTAATACTACTAGATTACATGGAAACTTGAAACATTAACTTGTACACTTTGTATTGCTGATATAATCAGTTCAATCAACATCAAATCTACATAAAATATCAATCCTAACATAGTTCAAAGTCAACTAAAAACATTACATTGACTGAATATTACAAAATAAACAAAAATAGTTGAAGTTTTCACATGTGATAATAGCTCATTCATGGCCCGATTACATGGCCACCTTTCCTGCTGAATGTGCTGCCTCTTTAATGCTGCATGGCCTGCATGGATGGCCAACTTCTAACAAAGCTTAACTACAAGGAGTACTGGTGGGTTAAGGTCACCATTACTAATTTCAATTACAACATGAACTATACACAATGGAACTTGTGCAACATCCCAACTTTGACAATCCAACTCAGAGTTTCAACTTTAACTATAAGTCCATAACACCATATACAGCAATAAGTAAGTTGAGTCCATCTTGGTCACTTTTCCATATGTTTCTTGCTCTTTGCAGTTTATGTTTGTTTATTTTATTCAACAGACGATATTGCCATGTTATAGGGTATTAAATTCTACAATGATATGCTTTTGGAAGTTGGTCCACTTGGTAATGTACAATCAGAGTTACTTTCCGGAAGGATAAAGCAACTTTCACTTTTGAGGAAGGTTGGGCTTTTCCGAGAAGGATCTATTTCAATGGAGATAATTGTGTTATGCCACCTCCTAATGCTTATCCTGGGTTGCCTAATGCCTGTTCCCACCAGCTTACCTCCGCATTTGGTCTGTTGGTCACTCTCTTGGCAGCTGTGGCGTTATTATTTGGACATGCATGAACATCAATCGTTTTTATTCTATAACATCTGGTATATACTAGTTTTGACCAAATCAATTCAACTATAGAACATAGGATTGGCATTTCAAGGTGAAGGTGCTTTCTATTTGATGTTTGGTTAGCTAATTCACTATGATCTGATCATTTGTGCTGTTGTATGCATGTTCATTTCTGTACTTAGCCATCCTGATTGTAGAATTTCCTCCATATTATACTACAGTGGTAACAAAGTAAGTCATTAATCAAAAATTTAGCCGATTCATATAATGATTATTTTGTTGTAAATCTTATTTCTACTTAAAAGAGTTATAATATTTCTTTTGGTAGAAAATAATTTTGTGATTTTTATTATTATAAATTTTATATATAATCAAAGTCAAATTGATAGAAAGTATAAAATTAAAGACTAAAATTATTATTAAACCAATTAAAAAGTATCGCTTAAGTATAATTTCGATTTACTTTATATTTCACTATTGATCTATAAAATTCATAAGTTCTCTTTTACTCTCCATTTTCTTTGTTTTTTATTTTCTTATGTTCATAACACTTTCAACAAATTTTAAATACTGTTTCAACTTATTATTATTTTTTACAATTTTTAGATTATTTATATAATTTAGTGTTTTTTTATTTTATATAATTTAAAATAATAAAAAATAGCCATCGACTCTAAGAAATACACGGAAATATTTGTTATGAAGGGGCGCATACAACTTTGCTGACAAACCCAGATTCCATTGTGCTACAATTTTGTTACAAAATCCCTTTTCCGATTCATTGAAACAATTTCGAAAATTGTAAAATTGTGTACTTTCTCGCTGTCATGTGTGTTCATACAACATGAGTAACGATCACCAAAAGGTTACAAGTAAGAAAAACATTGCAGCAATGAATGTAAAGCTGGTGAAGGATAGGTGTTGATGGGCAGAGTTTGGTAGAAATGGGTATGTATCAGGTGGAGGGAGCATGCATTCATCACCATTGAAATACACTTTCCTGGGAAATGCCCATCCCTGTTTGAAAGTGAAGGTATCCTTGTCCTTCCTCAGAAGCACCTCTGATTGAACATTTCCTAATGGCCCTGCTTCCATCAACAGGTCATTGTAGTACTTCATGCCATAGAACATCCCTGTGTCATCTGCACATGGACAAAATAACTATGATTTTAAGTATATGTTTATCATTAGACTGTGATGATAAATGCAAGCAAAAAGCTGTCAACAAACTTACTGATTGATTCATAGGGAACCAGCGGCTTGTAATCGAAGCTAAAAACTTGTGTTACGTTGTTAAGATTAGGATGCTGGACAACAAGGCTCCATAGCGTGTAGTTCATACGGTAGTTGAAGTTGGTGATCGATACCTTAACTCGCCAGTACTCCTTGTAGTTGAGCTTGACATGCCAGTGTACTCGCACTGGGCACATGTGGTGCGTGCATTGAAGCAGTGGAGCATTATCTTTCCTTGGTGTGTTCACTCCTACCATTTTAAGAAACTTGGAATCACTCCTGAAACATTGCATTCATTGTAAGATTTCGATGTTCATGATCTCTGTAAGTAAATTGAGTTTAAGCATTCAGCAATGGAATGTCAGCTTACTTGACACAATTGTTCTTGTTCTGGCATCCACATGCACAAGTTGGGCAAGGAGTGATGGTTTCATTGTAGAAAGACGAGAAAGAGACACAACAATTCGGGTTTTTCCGAGCTAGAAATTGCGAATAAGTGCAGGTCACATTCCATGTCACTGTAGCATAGAATATTGAAACAGATCAATCTAATTGCAACAAGCAAAACCCAGATCGTGTGAGACAAAAAGGACTTACTGAGGGCCTGAGTTTTTCGGCGGCGATCTGGGGTGAGAAAAGTAGTCGATGGCACGACCTTTGCAGGACCACAAGTGTACCCTGGTCCCGGACCAAGTAAAGTGAAGTTCTTGGGAAGTTTGACAGTCTTGTTTGAAGTACCGGCTAATCCAACACTAATTTGGAAAGCAGAGACAGCAGATTGAGGATCTTGACCCCATGCTGCAAGCACTCCACCTTTGCAGCAATTGGTGAATTGTTGATTGTAGGGAACACCAGGGAGCAAGTCTACGACCGTGGGGGTTTTCTTGCAGCAGTGAGGTATATTTCCTTTGAACTTTGAGCAATCACCTTGCTCAGTAGTTTGAGCCCCTACCATGGACCATATTACTTCTTTCTTAGCCCATGTCCACCCCAAGGTCCAACCAGGACTCATGATGTGCCGATACATTTGAAAATTGTTCATTGTAACCACTGCCTGTAAGATAATCATTGGCACAAGAAGCTCAGATATATTATATATATAGCTATGATGGGTGCAACTTACATGATTCTGGATACATATTTAGCACTCACCACATAGCCATCAGGCGTCCAAGACACAATATCCCATTTGATTGTTACATTTCCATTTGGATCCAAAGGATCATATGCAGCTGCAACAACAAAGCAAAGAAATTAACTGCAAGGCAATTGAAAAAACATTAAAAAAAAAGCTGTAGGAACTGAAAAAATGTTCACCTGCATAAGAAAAGAGGACAAAAAGAAACAAAACTGAGATGAAAAACTTCATCTCTATGGACTTGTAGCAATGGCGAGACTCAGGTTCTGATTTGAAGCAATATTCCGACAATTGCTGAATGCAGACTACTCTTTATGAATTTTCTTCCGACACTGCAATGGCAGCTATCATTAGTAAGAAGAAAAGTTGGTAGTGTTGTTTTGAGTGCTAAGAAAGATAGAGAAAAATTTCCCAATTTCCAATATTGGAAGAGTTAGGAAGACGGCTTACCAGCTGGTTGTTAAGTGCTTGTATTTTGAGTGTGCATATATATATATATATATATTCTTTCTGGATTTTTCGCTTTCCATAACTTGAAGCAACTGCTAGGTTGCGCTAAAGCGGGGGGCTTAAGAGTTGTCTGAGTACAACATCTCAACGGCCCCCGTTGAGGGTGACTTTTTACAGGCTTTTAACCACACAAGACATTTCCAGAAGCCTGGCTTTGTTCTTTATTTTGGAAATCTGTGACATGTAAAATTGAAGACAAATATAGGGTATTTGAGTTTGGACTGGTTTGCTTAGTAAGTAACCATATTCAAGTGTATGTGTTGTTGAATTTCACGCTATCTTTTGTCTGCTTAAAACCCATGTGTAGTTTGATTTTCTGTAAACACCTGCATAGGAAATCATTATAATTCAAAAGCTTTGATATTTTGTTGCCAAGTTTTTCGTAGAATTCAGAAGGAAGAGTTTGAGTTAGGGGCAAGTAGACAGTGTAGGGACAACTAGCCAGATAATCCATCAAATCATACAATTTCCCCGTGCTTCAATGCTACACTTTTTTCACATTATTCTTTTATTCTGAGACCTCCTTTTCTTCAAGAAGAAACTACCCCAACAAGGTTTCCTAAAGGTCATTGGTGCAACTAGAAAATTCTCACAACTATTAACAAACCAATTAGCACAACTCTATTATGCTGTAGGGGAAAATTACTAACCTCCTTAAGCATATTTATTAACTGAATTTTAAATAAAATAAAAATTTTAAAATTTACTCTTTATTAATTATTATTCATTTTTATTTAATTAAAAGTAATAAACTTATAATCAGATATAAATTTATTTTAATTATTATTAAATGATAAATTAGATCATATTCTAATATATATATAATTCTAATATATATATATTGTAAACCTAACATTAATGCTAATTATATTTTCTTTTTGTTTTTTTTTTTTTTTTACTTTTTAATTTTTTAATATTTTTATGCAAATGTATGTTAAATATTTTAAACTTAATTCAATTATATATATTGGATTTTTTTTTTGTTTTTCTTTATTTCTGTATTTTAACCAATTTATTTTTCATTAATTTTTTGAAATAATAGTAACTAATTAATTTTAAATAAAAATAATTAATGTTAATATATAATTGGGTTAAATATAAGTTAAAAAGGCTTAATTTTACTTGAATTTAATGATAATTTTATTTTACACTAATTCAATATAAATTTTCAAGTATTTGTTTTAACAGTTTTCAAGATGAACATCAAGATTTGAATTCTTCTAAGAGTTTAAAATGCAAAATTTCTAAATGTTTGAGTTTTAGGTAATGAATTATATTATTTTTTACAAGAAAATGTTTTAAATCTCTTTTGTTTTTTAATCCAACATTATAAATAAATCAAGGTTTAATATAATATTTAGTACTGACATTTTTACTAATTTAGTATCTAATATTTTTTGTCCAATTTGGTATCTAAACAAAATAAATTTTCTTAATTTGATACCTAAGTTTTTTGTGGTCTAATTTAATATCAAAACTTGATACTTTTTCCTAATTTAGTATCTAAACTTTTTTTATTTTTTGGGGGTCTTTGAGGGGTTAAAATACCCAAATATACCAAAAAATAAAACAATTTTACGGAAAAGGGTCATTTCCCCACAAAACGCGTCCACGTCAGCACGTTTTGTGGGGAAAAACAAAGAAAGCGCGTCCCCAGGGGAGCGCTTTGACCCTGTAACGGTCAAAATTTTTAAATATATTAAAATTAAATTAAAAAAATAAAAATAAAAAACTTCTTATTTATTAAATATATTAAAACTAAATTACAAAAAATAAAAACTTCTTATTTATTAAATATATTAAAACTAAATTACAAAAAATAAAAATAAAAAATTCTTATTTATTAAATATATTAAAACTAAATTACAAAAAATAAAAATAAAAAACTTCTTATTTATTAAATATATTAAAACTAAATTACCAAAAATAAAAAATAAAAATTAGCATCTTATTTATTAAATATATTAAAACTAAATTACAATAAAATAAAAATAAAAATAACTTCTTATTTTATTACATATATTAAAATTAAATGACAATAAAAATTAAACAATTTCTATTTTATTAAAGATATTAAAATTAAATTACAATAAAAATTAAACAACTATTATTTTATTAAATATATTAAAACTAAATTACAAAAATAAAAATAAAAAATAACTTTTATTTTATTAAAAAATTCAAATTAAATTACATACAAAAAAATAAACAACTTCTATTTTAGTGAAGATATTAAAATTAAATTACAAACACAAATAAAAATAACTTTTATTTTATTAAAAAATAAAAATATTACAATTTAAAAATAAAAAGCTCATCCGAATCCATGTTGATGCGGTTGAATCGATTGCCACACTGGGTGGTCACGTGCACTGTTGGATTTCTCCTTCTTCTAGCTTCCTATGGGTCGTGGAACCTCGGGGATTCCATTCCTCCCGGCGGTGGAGTGCAGTTTGTGCGTGTTATGAGGATGACCCACATTGATAAAATAACGACCCCGGAGGTGTTTGCATAAACCACGGCGGGGTGTCTGAATCCCGTATGGCAAAGGAGACTGGTAAAAAAGAATTGCTCCCCGAAGGCGCCTCCTGTGATCCCTCACGCAACGACGGCCTCAAGATCGGCTGGCCAGTCGGAGTAGTCGGGAACGGACTCGAACCCGGCCATGCATTCCAACTTGGGGTGGGTGTAACATTCTAAATTTATGGGCATATGCATTTAGTGTGGGGATATGTTTAATTTGTTAATTTAAGTGATAGAGGTTCAAAATTGGGCTTAGGATTAGGCAAAGGCCTTGATTGAATTATTTTAAGGTGGCGTCATTAACAATAAAAGAGGCCCAAGTTTTGGCCGCAAGGAGCCCATGTTTTTAGGGCCATTTTTGGCACCTAAAATGAAGCGAGGAGTGACGCCACACACACGGAGTTAGGGGCCCAAAATTTAAGTTTAATAAAGCCCAAATCTTTTAATTTAAGTGAGTTAAATTTAGGCATTAAGATTTGATGAGGTGGACTGCTACAAGGCTCAAAAATAGGAAGATTTAGATGGATTTTATAATTGATAAAATAGTAGATAAAAAGGAGAAAAGTTAGGAGCTTATCTACAAGGGAGGTGATGGCCAAAAATCCATCACCTAGAGGAGTGTAAAATTGCCATCTTGCATAGCAAAGGGGTGCTTAATTTTCCTCTCATTTAGCTTGAATTTTAATTAATTAGGAAGGCGTTTTCGATTTTTAGCAAGATGGGTGCCGAAATATCTATAAATAGGAGGGGCTAGCTCCTTGTTTCTATAATCGAAAACCCTAGCTTCTCCCTCTCCAATTTCTTTTCTCCAATTCCTTCAAAAGCCGAAATTCTTCTCCACTTTTTCCTCCTTGTGCCAATTTCCTAAAAAGTCAAGCATCTATAGTCTTCTCTTTTATTCATCTTATTTGAGAATTAGTTCTATACTTTCGGTATTTAAATCTTCCATTGGCATTGCCGAACCCTCTTTCTAGTGCTAGCCGAATCTCCTATGCTAAGGTAAGTGTCGATTTTGATTAGTTCTCATGATCTATTCCCGATTTTTGAAAGGCAAAAGCTGAAAGCTAATAGTTTAATGGTTTTATAATGGGCGGCAATTCGGGATTTGAAGGAAGCTTGGTCAACTAGATCTAAAATTCGAAAATAGTTAGTCTCCACTTTCGGGATTTTTAAGGTAAGAAGATTTCCTAGATTTCTATTAGATTTGATCATTATATGCAAGATCTTAAGGTTATAATGAGAATTAACGATTAAATCTTGTGATAGTAGTTTTGATAAGGACTTGTGATGGAATTAAATATGGATCGTGCAAAGGAGAAAATCCCTAAGTTTAAGAAAAGAGCAAGATTCGCCATTCGAGATTGGCCACTTGGTTGTGGATGGCTTCGAACAACACCTTAGCGGATAGCGATGAGTGTTGACTAAGGATAGCGTCGACATAGAAAGCATCGTCTTATCAAGAATCGTGTGTAGATCTCTAACACAATAATAAACTTGTATGTATGACTATATATATGTTATGGGCTTAAAAGCCGGAATGAGGTTGTTTAGACAGTCGAATGGAACCCTAAAAGGGTTAAGCAAGGATGCCAAGTACATAAACATAGAACTCTCTATGTGTATCGGAAAACATATATGACTGCATGATGTTTTCTTTATGTGTATGCATGGGGTGGGAATATGATATTGAAGGGGAAGTGCATGATAGGTCACTTGGTGATCGGTGGTGAAAATCCCACATATACAAATTTTAGGTCACATAGTGATCGATGGCTATGCCACATTCAACGATTCCTAATTAATAGGAATAAACAGTGCGGCTGTCGTTTTGGTGTGTAGCGGATGGAGGGTTGATTGTAGAAATCCCCAAGGTGTGATGGTTGGTACGGGTTGGTGTGTAGAGGATAGAAACCTAGGATAGGTTGGGTTATTCATTATTTATCGTTTACCATGTGATTATGATTGTTACCTTCATGTATGGGCCAGGGCCCATAATGTGTTTGTGGGCTCAGGTCGTTGTGTGTTTTGAGATTTATACACTGAGTCTTGGTGACTCACACTTTCTTTTTTCTCTACTCTTCCAGATGAGCAGTAGATCGTGGACATGGGAGCCGAGACGGACTCGATGGGCCATTAAGTTTTATTTCTACAAATTATTTTTGGGATTTCTTTAAATTTTATTTTATTTTATTTGGGAATATTTATGTAATAAGGCCCCTAGTTTTATTCAACTAAAAAGTTTTTAATGTTATGCAACTAATGAATTCATGATAAGGTTTATTTATACGTAATAATAATACAAAGAGGTTTATTTCCAAAAAGTCACTTCTTTATTCAAATTTTAAATAATTAACTTGTGTTTTCAAAATCCGATAAAGTGTTATGTGTTCCATAACACGCCAGATCTGGTCGAAACACATAGGCCGGGTTTGGGGTGTTACAGTGGGACTGGGAAAAGGAAACATATATGGGTTAGGATACATATAAGGGCTAGGGTACGCACCTAGCATAAAGGCTAAAGGCTGTGATGTCAATGTCGTCGGCTGAACTAATGGACCCGGTAACTGTGTCGGCGTTGTTGATGGGCCCGGTGACTGGGTCGGCGCTGTTGATGGCCTCGTCTCATCACCCTTTCTCCTTAGATTTAAAGGGCCCCGACGTTCCCTTTGTTGACGAAGTTGTCGTCGCCTCTCTTCTTCCGACAACAAATATAACTTACCATGGATCCTAAACCATGGAATGTATTCCGGCACGCACGCTAACTCAGGAACGACGATCGATTCTCGGATAGGTAAATAGTCATACCAGTTCTCCCACATCTCGATATGTGCTGACCAAAATCTTGGCTAATCCGTGTGCAACTGCCGTAAGTCCACTTTGTGCTCATCATCGAGCACCTTAGGTGGCACGAGAATCGGTTGCCGAAATCTAAATTGCCGCAGAACTTGATCTGACTGGTGCATCTCCACGGTCGCATAGTTGATCAATGGGACCTTCACGTGCCAAATGTTTGAATTTTGCAAGAACTCCTCCGTAATTACTGCCCGAATTGTCGGATCCTTATACGGTGTCCATTGAAACTATATTAACATTACCAAAATATTAGTTATATACATAATACTAAACATTAAATACAAAATACTAAATTATAAATACGAAATTCGAAACTTACTTGTGATTCCGACCGTTGGTCCAATAGAAGCCGATATCTTCAAGCGAGGTAGGTATTCCAAAGATAACTCATCGAATGGTTCCACCTAATTAAATAAATTTTAGCATACAATTATACTATAAATCTACGTAATAATTGTAAAATATAACATTAAGTTTACCTCGTTATCAGTGGGAATGAATATGGGTGGTCGAGTCGAGGACGTAAAAATGAAAATCAAAACCGTGCCCATGATTGCAGTAGTGATAGGCAACCTACGATTTTCACTTTACTAGGCCGCGTCGCCCCGCACATCTCTCGATACAATTTCGATAGCACGGCAGACCCCCAACTCAATTCACCGACTGCTCTAAAATCAACAAGTTTCAGTAACCATCTCAAGTGTACGAGGTTTCTAGACAGGTCCGGCATCAGATAACCTCCAATTATCTCAAGAATGTATGCCCGAGCATACCGTATACTTTCTATTTCGGTTGAACCATCATTCGGCTCCGGGAATGTGTCTCGTAACCAGGCCATCTCAATCCGACCTCTATGAATATTATCCGGAATGGCACTCATAAGCTCGTAGTATAAGGCCATCCAATCGGTAGAAGTTGCGGACCGGTGACTACTGAATTCGGCCCACCAAAGAACTCCAATCAGAATCGCACATCTTCCGAGTGATGGTACACTCTCCGCATGGAAGATGGAAAGTGTGTGTCTCGGTCTCCACCTCTCTATCAACGACCGATCAAAGTTGGCTCCAACTTGAACTCCCGTCCTATCGTGGCCACATGCCAAAAACCCGCTTCCCGCAGGTAATTCTCTATCAACAATGATGGGGACCATGCATATTGAATATAACATTGCAACACCGATCTATAGATCTGTTTAAAAATTATAAAATAAAATTAATTAAAATTGAATAAAACCAAAAATATTAAATAATATTGAAAATTTAAAATTAAAACTTACCATTTACATTTGATCGACGGAGATGTGCTTGTTGTCTAGACGAATTAATTCCCCGGCCATTGGTAATACGATCGAAAATCTTAAAAGTTTCAAAAAAATATTAAAAAAATTAAAAAAGGGATTTTTTGTAAATATTAAAGGACTATTTTGAAATTTTAGAGAAAGTTTCAAGGACTTAAAGAGAAATTTGAGAGGAATTTGAGAGAAGAATGAGTAAGGACTAAAGTGTGAAAGAAATAAAAGGGTTGGGGGTTTTATAGCCTTATTTTTTTGACCGTTGGAGGCCCAACGGTCAAAAAAAAATTTGACAGTTGCAGGGCTAAAGTGAGCTCCTGGGGACGCGCTTTGTGCCACATCAGAAAAAGCGTGCTGACGTGTGCGCTTTCCTGGTTTTTCCCCACAAAAAGCACTGACGTGGATGCATTTTGTGGGGAAATAG
Organism: Gossypium rotundifolium; assembly: GCA_025506655.1. Lineage (NCBI taxonomy): Eukaryota > Viridiplantae > Streptophyta > Magnoliopsida > Malvales > Malvaceae > Gossypium > Gossypium rotundifolium. The sequence continues at coordinate 152,624,929 of CP106732.1, read as the reverse complement.
CCCTTTTCCGTAAATTTTCAAGAAACCGATCCTTTTCTGTAATTTTTTTTATTTTTTGGTATATTTGGGTATTTTACCCGGTCTTTGAGTCATTAAGCGTGAATTCTGAAAATAGAACCAAAATTGAATGTAAATATTAGTTTTCTCATATTTTGGTCTTTGAAAGTTATGTTTGATCTAAGCATTTTTAGAGTAATCGAGACATAAATTAATTATCAAATTGAAAATAGATAGTGACGAAACCATTGTAAAATTTGATTTTAAAAACGGGGATCGACTTTAAAAAATAGAAATGGAGTAGCCACCATTCCTTTTTTACTTAGGTGTGACTAGATCACCTTATAAAACGCTTTTATTTCAAAATATTGATTCGCCCACTAAATACGAGAAAACGGGTTCGGAGTCGATTACGTCGAGGAAGGATTAGCACCTTCAGAACGCCTAAAATTTGGTACCGAATTGATAATATCATGTCCTAATGCTGAAACTTTGAAAAATTTTAGAAAATGGTCATTTTATTTAAAAAACTAGACTTACATATCTTAAAGAAATAAAACATCATACCCAGTAAGTTAGGATATAGCATCTCATGACTTCGAAACTAGGCACATCTTTAGTTTAGAAAATTCCTACCTCGAGACACAAAACATCATATACAGTAAGTTAGGACACAACGTTTTGAATTCCCAAGAATAGTTTTTTTTTTTTAATTTGTAAGTTTCGGTTTTGAAAGTAAAGAGATATCTAATACCTTAAGTTCTACGAGAAAAATCGAAACCCAAGTGAGTTAGAGCACAATTCTTCTCAAGTCTCCAAACATTAGATATCACCATATATTTTTTAAAAATGCTTTAATTCAAAAAGGTATTTTTATAAAACAATGATTTGAGTATACAACCTACATATTTAATAGCAATTCTATATAATTACAAATTATCTAGCAATAAATAATAAAAGAATGATACAACATAAATATATAATGAGCTATGCTAAATACTAATAAACGGTCTAAAGAGTAAAAATAAATAAACATGTTATTTAAAATAAATAGTAATAATTGAAATTTTCACTAAATAACAAAATCAAATAAAAAGGAGTAATATTTAGACTCTAAATAATTATTATAACAAAACAAAATAAAAAAAAGATGATAATTTTGTAAAATAATTACTATGTATAACAATATATAAAATATTTATAAAATATTATAATAAATATATAATTTAATACATATAAAAGATAATACATAGTAATATATATAATAATTTTGAATAAAGATATTTTAAAAATATAATATAAATAATATAAGTGAAACATGTTATAAAATATAAATAAATTTTATACAAAATAAAATTTTAAAAATAATATATGATATAATATAATACTATATAATATAAAAATTTAAAAACATATAATATAGTAATTAATATATAAAAATAACATGTAATGAAAATAATTTTGAGCTAAATAAAATAATAAATAATAATCATTTAATATACAAAATATATATATTTATACTATTAATATATTAATATATAAATAATAAAGAAAATAATATAGACAATTTAATATAATAAAATAATTTAATACAATATTAAAATAATAAGATAAAAAGGATAAAAAATAAAACAAAGAAAACAGGGGTTAAAAAGCAATTAAAATAGATACAAAAGGACTGAATTAAAACACGCATTAAATTCCAGGGACTAATATGGCAATTAAGCCTCTTTTTCAAAACAGCGTCGTTCCGATTTTTACCTTTAAATGGCTCGAGGATTAGATTGAAATGAAATTGAAATTTCAAGGCTAATTTAATAAAGAATAAAAGTTTGAATTAAACTAAATTGAAAACAATGAAATTACAGAAGGACTAAAGGGACAAATTTCCCATTTTCTGAAAACACGCGGATCCTATTCGGGTTTTCGGGTCAACGTGCGGATCTGGACTTTGAAACGATGTCGTTTTATGCTTATCAGCTTAAGCAAAAACGACGCCATTTTCTTTTTACTATATAAGTTAAAAATTTGCTTAAAAAACATTTTAACATTCTTTATAAAAAAAAAAAATTGAAGGAGAGCTCTGAAATGCTCTCCCTCCCTTCGGCCTAGGGACTAACTCTGGTCCCAGCTCCGGTGATGCGCCGCTGTACACGTCGTCGTACGCGTCGCCTCAGACGGTGGCCAAAGGTCGATGACTCCACGATTTAAAAGGTAATCCTTTCGTGTTATTTTTAAAAAAAAACAATAATAAAGAAAAATGCATAGATTAAAAAAATAAGAAAAACAAAATGAAAATAACTGGAAAATCACCTCTACTCTTTTATTTCTATATTTTGAATCTTTTTTTTTTGTGTATTCTGTCTGTGTTTTTTCTCTGTCCCCCTTGTTTACAGATTTGATGGGTTTTTATAACCCGAAAGAAAAACAAAAAATAAAGGAAATATATTTGTTGCCATGTTTGCTGCTGTGCTTTTTTCTTTTTGTGCAGGTGGACGAAGATCTCGCGACGGAGATGAAGCATGCTAATTGCGGCGCGAATTGGTGGCACGACGATTGGTCTTCTTGGCGCTAGGGTTTCGAAACCCTAGGCCACCTAAACTTGTTTAGGTATTGGGCTTTTGGGGCCACGAATGTTTGGGTCTAGGTAGTTCGGGTCAAGGTTTATTTTTAGGGTATTGGGCCACGAGTGTAAATAGGTCTATTTGGGGTATTGGGCTAGTTGTATCTGTTTGGGTAGTGGTGGGCCATCACTTGTAAATAGACTATAAGACTTTGGACATTTATTTTTCATTTTAATTTTGGTTTGTTATAAGCCCAGGCAAAATGGGTTGTTTACAGATAGATAAACAAAAACTAAATTTATGGTGTATCTATTCATTTTTATGTCTTAAAGCAAACAACGTCTGCAATTGAATTCTCAAATTAAAATTTATGATGTAACGATTCAATTGTTGGTCCGTAACTCTTTAAATAGGTGATGAGTAATCAAACAAGGTAATAAATGTTTCTGACATGACTAGCAATTTACCTAACAATAGAGTATTTATTCATCATGTTAGTACACTAGTTTTTTCACATATTAAAACATATGTATTAAGTAAGCTTTTTCTTTATCTTATTACATTTGTAACAAAACAAGGTGTAATAGTGTAAAATTTTTGTGTTATGCCACAAAAATATCATTAGTTTTAGAAGAAATTCGTGTTAAAAAATTATATATTGAACTATACTTGACAAATTAATATTAAGTAAGGAAACAAAAGTTTTAAAACTCAAAATAAAACAATTCATTATTTTAAATTAATATTAATTAATTAAACTAAAAGTAATTAAACACTTAAAATAAAAAATAAAATCTCATGCCATTTAGGATCATATATTGGTTTTCTACTTCATCAAAATCTCCCTAAAATGGAAAATTTGAATTTTGGCCCTTTATAATTCATAATATTTTAAATTAATATATGAAAAAATTACACTTTGAATCCTAAAATGATAAAAAAATTATTTAATTTTTAAAATTATAAATATATAAGCTATTAAAATGGTGAAATTGCATTTTGCTATCATAAAAATATACAACTTAATTTCGCCTCCAAACAAAAATTGGCTTCACCCCTAAATATATTGGAATAATTTGTATAACATTTGACAAGTTTGGGTATAAATTTTGGAAAAAGAGTTGAGTTCAAATATCGAATTAGACCTTCAAAAAATGAAATATCAAATTTTTTAAAAAAATATTAAGTTTAAATACCAAATTAGGGAAAAATTTCAAGTTCAAATACTAAATTATGAAAAGTGTCGAATTGAAGTTCCAAATATTAGTTGATTAAGAGCATGTAAGTAGGACTTTTATCTACTTTAAATATTTTATTTGGGGAATTTTAAGCGTTAATTTAATCATTTTCAGAGCTTCTTGCTAATTAAGAAATCTTGAGAGTTATGTAACAAGTTAGACCACCATTTCTACTAAAAGCCATACCACAGGATCCAAACTTGCACTCCAAATAATTTATTTTATTATTTTATTTCTTAGGATCAACTAATTTAATTTTACAATTAAATAAAATAAAACTATGTAACTTTAACTTTTCTTTTTTTTTCAATACAACAAAACTTCGATAAATAAATATTCAATAAATTAATAATCTGTTAAATAATAATTTTGTTCGGTCCCGACTTGGGTTAAGTGGATAAAATAGTAACATCGTTAAATGCATACGATAATAATTTTAAAGAAATTTTAAGGATCCAATGAAAATATAAAATTATAATTCATTAAATATACTGAAAATTTTATATACAATACATAAAACTAAAGTACTTTCTAGACAACTCTTTTTGGATTTTTAATACATGGTTAAAATTTTAAATCTATCCGATGAATATATACGTATCGGATTTTGAAACCATTAACTCTTTTTTTCTTTTTGGTTACATGAACCAATTACTTAACTCTTTCTTTTACATGAATATATTCAGCATTAATATATATATATAAAGCGACATCGAAAATAAATCTTAACGCTCTAATAATTCTAGCATCACATGGTTTGAATTTTTATGTTGAATTTGAAGGTACAAAAGAATAATTCATCGCTTCTCAAACCTTCAATAACCTTGAGATGGGCAGGGCAATTGTTGACTATAAGCAACGCATTTCTACCAATCATTCTAGCATCAAACCAGCGAACAAAATCTTAAAAAAAATAATCCAGTCATCCATATCTTTCAATACATAAAACATTGAATTATTCTTTTGCCTTCCAATACATGTTAAAATTTTAATGTACCTAATGAATATATATACATATTGAATTTTGAAATCATTAATTTTTTTTTTTTGGTTACATGAACCAATTAATTAACTCTTTTTCTTTTTTTCTTTTTTTTTTTTTACATGAACCAATTAACTTTGATTCATTGCACCTACATGGATATTAAATTTTAATAATAAAAAGCTCATGCATAAAGTATGAAATATTCTCTAAATTAATATAAATTAATAAAATATTCATTTATCGATAAACTAATAACTTGGATAAAATAATAATTTTTTCAGATCCCAAGAGTATTATTTTATAAAAGTTTTACTATATTTATTTCTTGATAGCAATTTCAAGTCAATTCTTTAATGATTGTTGCTAGAATTCTTCATCACTTTAATTTCACTAATTATTAGAAGGTTGTTCGAAGTCCTTTGTTGGTGTTGAATCCAAGCATCAAAAGGGGATTATATCATATATCCAACTTCATCCATCTTTATTCATCCTAACTTCGTCAAATTCGATTTCATTTTTCCACAAATCCATCCAATTGTTACTTCTTGTTCAATATTATTAAAATCTAAAATTTATTTGATTCTGACTTTTGTTCTTAATTTTTAGATTTTAATTCCCTAGAAGGATCTCCTTGCCACAAGCTTTCTTGCATCTCAAGAAACATATTTGTTCCATGAGCTTGAAAATTTTCTTCTAACTTTCTAATTCTCATTCTTTAATTGATTTTTATCGTATTATCAATATATAATCTCCATTCTCTGCTAGACTTTTCAAAGATTAATTGAAGCTTGCATATCAAGCCATTAGAAAGTGTGTAACATTAGGATCACTTTGAGTTCATTCTTCCATATTACGATTTGATCCTGGATTCCACATCATGACACATGGCTCAAGGGCTACACACTAACACACGTGTCAACAAAATCACATGACTCATCTCATGAAGAAGGAACCTATTTGGTAGTATGTATATATAGGCTCCTACTCACCAAGAGTAAAGAAAACTCACTTTTTGTTCATTAAACTCTTGACACTTTGCTTTGTGAACAGTCCGTCATTGAATTCCATCATTCACACAATCAACATCAACAAATTACAATCAAGTACCATTATTGATTTCATGGTTTCTTGCTTTACCGGGTTTCTTGAAAATTCAATGTCCATAGTCTTGGTGCATTGATGGTGTTTAAAAGGATGAGAGTAGTCACATTTGTGCTATGTTTTTGGGGACCTGTTCAGACAATGGTTGCGAATGTGTGTGAATTGATGGGTATGATAGTTGTGGTGGAGGTGTTAATGGAAAAGGAAGGCTAACATCTTTTATCTTAGTGATAATTTGCTGCCTTAAAGCAGGTGATGTTCAGTTGGTTAATATCCCTAGGGAGGCTAATGCCATGGCAAATATCGTTGCAAAGGAAGGATCTAAACCAGAAAATATGTTTGTTGGATAGTAGTAACTTATAGTAGAGAGTTTTCTTTTTTAATCAGCTTTACGGTGTTTTTATGTTTCCTTTTTATGTTGTTGTGTTTTTGGTACTTCAACCTGTTGGAACTATAACAGCATCTTAACATGCACCAAGTGAAGGAGAAGACAAAACTTGAACAAAAGAACTGAAAAACACAAGTTAATGGTTAAAACTTATCAACCATTTCATTGATATGTGAATATATACATAAAGTACAAAGATTGAATAGTCAAAAAGACTATGACCTAGTGAATCAACCACTCCCACTAGACTTTGACCAATACAAGCTTAAATTACAGATAAAATAATAGCTAATACACCAGCCATTACATCAATTGAATCAAACATTATAACCTACTAGTTTAGCTATTACATTGCAAAAAGATTAAGCTTAACTACATAGAAGTAAAATCAATCAAAATGAACAAAACTAGTCTGCTGACTAGGTTCAACTCCACCGCCGCTTCATTGCTAGTTTCTGTTGCATTGCGGTGCCAAAAGTCTAACACTCCTCCTTGACCTGTATGCAACAAACACCAATATGATTTCTCAAAATTCAAACCGTGATGTACCAAGTGGCTTAGTTAGAATGTCACCAATTGGTCTTGTGAGCTACAATGAACAAGATTAACTTCATTGACCGCCGCCTCCCTGACAAAGTGAAATTTGATCTTGAATTGATTTGTCTTGCCATGAAAAATCGGATTCTTGGCTATGGCAACTGCGGATTGATTGTCAACAAAAATTTCAGTTGGCTTAGTTTGTTCTTCATTCAAGTCACATAGAAGCTTTCTAAGCCAGTTAGCTTGATTAACAGCTGAGATGCTACAATGTATTCACCTTCCGTCAGAGATCGAGCAAATCTGTTGCTTCTTGGAGCTCCAACAGAACACACCTGAGCCAAGTGTGAAGAAGTAACCAGAGGTACTCCTCATGTCATCAACCGAGCCTGCCCAATCGCTATCAGAGTAGCCTGTTAGTTTAAGCTCCTTTTCACTTTTAAACTTGACTCCCTGCCCCAAGGTGCCTTTGACATATCTGAGTATCCTTTTTGTAACTTTGAAATGAACAACATTACAACAGTGCATAAATCTCGATAGGAGACTAACACCATAAGTGATGTCTGGTCGAGTTGCTGTCAAATATAGCAAACAGCCCACCAAGCTTTGATATTCCCTTTCATCAACCTTTGCATGATCACCATTACTGGTCAGCTTTTCTCCTTGTGCAACTGGTGTGATGACTGTTGTCGGAACCTTTTTTTTGTTTGAAAACGAAAACGGGCCGACTTTAAAAAGAAAAACGGAGTCGCCACCAATCTTTTTTTTGAAGTGTGATTGGGCCACTTTTGAAAACAGTTTGGTCTACGAATTTTAAGAAAACGGGCTCGAGAGTCACACGCACAAGGAAGGATTAGCACCTCGCAACGCCCAAAATTGGTACCGTGTTGATTGATTAATGTCCTTAATATCGAAAATTAGAAAATATTTTAAAGTATGGGAAGGAAAAAAGATGTTTGATGATTCAGATTGAAATCGAAACTCTCTTGTTCAAAAGCTAAAGTATTATGTCCAAGACGATAGGGCACGATGCTTCAAACTCTCGGTATTCAAGATCATTTTACGATTTCCAAAATTCATGTAGTGCAATTTAAAAGGGTATTTCACTATTTGGCTAAACTAAAATCGAGACCCAAGACGATTGGGTACGATTCTGGATTTCAACAATGAAATATTGCCCTTATTTAAGAAATACGATAAGGAAAAAACGTGAAGGATATCTCGTTGTTTAGATGGATGTAAAATCGAGACTCAAAGACGATTGGGCAACAATTTCTTAAACTTCCAAACACGAAATGAAGGCTTTACTTTCAAAAAATAAAATATACAACTAAAATCTTTAAAGGACATTTAGTGATCCGGACGAACGAAAAAATCGAAGCCCAAAGACGATTGAGCACACTTCTTTCTTAGCCCATGTCCACCCCAAGGTCCAACCAGGACTCATGATGTGCCGATACATTTGAAAATTGTTCATTGTAACCACTGCCTGTAAGATAATCATTGGCACAAGAAGCTCAGATATATTATATATATAGCTATGATCGGTGCAACTTATATGATTCTGGATACATATTTAGCACTCACCACATAGCCATCAGGCGTCCAAGACACAATATCCCATTTGATTGTTACATTTCCATTTGGATCCAAAGGATCATATGCAGCTGCAACAACAAAGCAAAGAAATTAAATGCAAGGCAATTGAAAAAACATTAAAAAAAAAAAAAAGCTGTAGGAACTGAATAAATGTTCACCTGCATAAGAAAAGAGGACAAAAAGAAACAAAACTGAGATGAAAAACTTCATCTCTATGGACTTGTAGCAATGGCGAGACTCAGGTTCTGATTTGAAGCAATATTCCTACAATTGCTGAATGCAGACTACTCTTTATGAATTTTCTTCCGACACTGCAATGGCAGCTATCATTAGTAAGAAGAAAAGTTGGTAGTGTTGTTTTGAGTGCTAAGAAAGATAGAGAAAAATTTCCCAATTTCCAATATTGGAAGAGTTAGGAAGACGGCTTACCAGCTGGTTGTTAAGTGCTTGTATTTTGAGTGTGCATATATATATATATATATATATATTCTTTCGGGATTTTCGCTTTCCATAACTTGAAGCAACTGCTAGGTTGCGCTAAAGGGGGCTTAAGAGTTGTCTGAGCACAACATCTCAACGGCCCCGTTGAGGGTGACTTTTACAGGCTTTTAACCACACAAGACATTTCCAGAAGCCTGGCTTTGTTCTTTATTTTGGAAATCTGTAACATGTAAAATTGAAGACAAATATAGGGTATTTGAGTTTGGACTGGTTTGCTTAGTAAGTAACCATATTCAAGTGTATGTTTGTTGAATTTCACGCTATCTTTTGTCTGCTTAAAACCCATGTGTAGTTTGATTTTCTGTAAACACCTGCATAGGAAATCATTATAATTCAAAAGCTTTGATATTTTGTTGCCAAGTTTTTCGTAGAATTCAGAAGGAAGAGTCTTGAGTCCTAAAGAGGCACACTAGCAAGTGTAGAAGAAGTAACCAGGTATCCATCATGTCATCAACCGAGCTCCCTAATCGCTATCGATAGTGTTAGTTTAAGCTCCTTTTCACTTTTAAACTTGACTCTCCAAGGTGCCTATTGACATATCCGAGTATCCTTTTGTAACTTTGAAATGAACAACATTACAACCAAGGCATAAATCTCGATAGAGACTAACAGCCATTAAGTGATGTCACGTAGAAGTTCTCACAATATAGCTAACAATACCAAGCTTATGATAATTCCTTTCATCAACCTATTGCATGATCACCATTATCGGTCACTAATTTCTCCTTGTGCAACTGGTGTATGTTTTAACTTTTTAATGTTTGAAACTAAACAGCCGATTTTAAAAGAAAACGAGTCGCCACCAATCTTTATTAATTAAGTGTGATTGGGCCACTTTTGAAATATTTAATTTTAAGAAAACGCTCGATACACGACAAGGAAGGATTAGCACTCGCAACGCCCAAAATTGGTACCGTGTTGATTGATTAATGTCCTTAATATCGAAATAATTAGTAACTAATATTTTAAAGTATGGAAGGAATAATAGATGTTATGATGATATAGATTGTAAATCGAACACTCTTGTTAAAAGCTAATAGTATTATGTCCTAAGACGATAGCACGATGCTTCAAACTCTTACAAGATCATTTTACGATTTCCAATAATTCATGTAGTGAATTTACAAAGGGTATTTCAATATTTGCTAAACTTAAAATCGAGACCAAGACGATTAGTACGATTTGGATTTCAACAATGAAATATTGCTTATTTAAGAAATACGATAAGGAAAATCTTTAAGGATATCTCTTGTTTAGATGGATGTAAAATCAGACTAAAGACGATTTGGCATAATTTCTTAAACTTCCAATACACTAGTAACTAAGTTTAATTTCAATAAATAAAATATACAACTTAAAATCTTTAATAGGACATTTAGTGATCCGACGAACTAAAATATCAAGCTCAAAGACGATTGAGCATATTTCTAACTTCCAATCACGTAATTGTTATTTGTACAAATCCCTTTTTATGAAATTTTGGGAAAAAATTTGGTAAAACGTTTTCAAGGTGACATTCAAAATCATTGATCGACATGGGATAATAAGAATATAAATATGATCATAAATTTCTAATAGTAAATTACCAAAAAAAATAAAAATAATGAAGGTAACAAAATAACAAAAGTAGCATATATTAATATTGATACAACAAACATAAAATAAAAACTTCTTATAGTTAATTAATAAATTAAAATAAATCAGAGACATATATATATTATACACATAATAATATATATAAAATAATAGTATTACCATATTTGTAAAATAATAGGCATATAATAGAAACAATAATAACGATATAATACAATTTACATAATTATTATATAATATATATTAAAATGGAGGACTTTGGTAGAATATGATATATAATAATAATTATTTTATTAAATATATTAAAAGGTAAGTAAAATAATATATAATAATAATAAAGATACTAGAAAAATATAGTTGAATAATATCAACATAAATTCCACAAAAATCAATTGATTTAATGATAAAATAGCGAAAAATAATTAAAGGGACTAAATTGGGCTAAAAATGTAATATTTGGGCAATTTATTAACAAATAATGATAAAGGATTACATTGAAATACAAGAACTTAGGACCAAAAGGAAATAAACCCCACTCAGAAATGCATTAACTCGAGGACTTAATTGAAATCAGATTAAACTTTTGGGTCCAAATCAAATAAAAAATTCTGTATTTATTAAATCCATATAAAGAGGGCTAAACGCATTAGCCCCTCCAAAGCAAAACACGGATCCTAGCCCTGCATGGGTCTGGGTCGAGGACCAAACGATTGTTTACCGACCCCATAAGCTCAAAACGCTACAATTATCAATAAAATAAAAGCAAAAAAAATTGACAAATTCATTTCTCATTCCTTCCATAAAAAATTAAGGGCACTTACTCGCTCAAAGCGATTACAAGACCGATGAGTCTCTCTGATGACGCATATTATGTTAGGAATCGCAATTAAGGTTAAGTATTTTATTTTAAAGCCTTTATACTATATATATATATGTCTTTTAAATAGGAACTTAAAACCGATTCAAAAAAGAAGGAAAACAAATAAAAATAAAAATAAACAAAGAAGGAACCTTTGCCTTATCTTTATTAATAACTTTCATGTTACAAGTGTTTCCTTTGTATCTCCAAAAACTAACAACTTCTTATTTTTCTAGTGAGCTTTTTATATTAGGAAAACCAAACTAGATCTCCTAGTCCCTATCCGACTTGTTGGTCTTTTTACTTTAGGACAAGACGATAACGAGATGGAGTACGACGGAGGGCTTGCGGCAAGAGACGCCGAGGGCACTCGATTCAATCTTTTGTTCTTTTGATCTTAGGTTTTGGGTCACATTTGGCTGGTTTAGGTATTGCTTGGTATTGGTCCTGCCTTTCTTCGTTGTTATTGCCACGCAAAGCAATTGCTTTAAGCTCTTTGCTCGTTGTAACGTTAAATAGAGCAAAGACTTAAAAGGACCAATTTGCGGACTTCCGAAGTCTTGCTTTGAATGCCTTCTTTTTCCAAGAATTATGCTCTTATTCCACCCATCGGATTCTCAAAGTGTATGGAAATTTTTTGAATCCGCTCCACCGCTTAGTGGAGATAAGATCCTGCGACCGCTACTCGCGAGAGATAAGATCTGATCTTCAATCCGCTACTCGCTTTGGAGATATCTACTATCTTTAGTCTGCTCCACTCGCCGTGGAGATAAGATTTGATCTTGATCCGCTCCACTCGCCTGGAGATAAGATCGCTATCTTCAATCCGCCCACTCCTAGCCTTGGAGATAGGATCTACTATTTAGTCCGCTTCCTAGCCTCGCTCTGAGAGATAAGACTTGTCTTCGATCGCCTACTCCCGCCAAGAGATATAGATCTGTCTTTCAATCCGCCCACTGATCAAAGCCGATGATAGGATCTACTATTTAGTCGCTTCACTCGCAGGAGAAAGACTTGCTTCGTTACGCTTACTCGCCAAGAGAATAAATTTCTGACTCGCTATCAATCGGCGCTCCGACTTCGCCGGGAGATAGGATCTACTAATTTAGTCTGTCACTCGCCAGTGGAGATAAAACTTTTTCAGATTTCGCTTACCCTCCTGCAGAGAGATAAGATCCAAACAGACACAATCCGCCCATTCTGCCATGGAGATAGACATTTATATCTTTAAAGTAAATCTACACACTTCGCCAATGAGATAAGACATTTATCGATTTTATTAAAATCAGCCATATTAGATAAGATTCTGCTCAAATGCTCCACCGCTAGTAGGATGTATGAGGATCTACTATTCTTAGCCTACTCCACATCGCCATGAAAGATAAGGCGGTCTCGATCGCTTGAAAACTTCATCATAGCCGAGTAGTATAAGATCTTCATACTTCTACCTCTGCATCCACCTCACTTCGTTGAGAGATAGGATCTGCCTATCTTTAGCCTCGCTCCCATCGCTCACTCTGAGCATAAGGATTTCAATTCTTCGACCGCTCTACCTCGCTCAAGAGAGATAAGATTCTGACATTTGCAGACACTCCATCTAGCTTTCTTTACATTGTCAACTTCACTGGATTGACCTCCGAAGGACATGTGATTTCATGGGTCTATGATATGTCAAATGATTAGGATGTCATGAAAGATGCTCCTAACCATACTGTATCATGAATGTTATGACATCGGATGACCAAAATGTCACTTGAGAACGATCCATTTTTAACATTTGGGTGATATTACTTGCGCTTATTAAGGTGACTCGAGTATGTACTTCTCTAGCATCATTGATACTATCAATCCTTTTATTGTCTCTCCATTTTTACCCAACATCTTCTTAATATAGTCATCGGAGACCTCTAAAGCAAATCTACCACGAAATTTTTTTAAAAAGTTAATATAAATGAAGGTTAAATGAAAGTATTATAAATTACATTCACCTTTTATTACCTTAATATTTTCGAGAGCTGATTTTGTTGGCATCGGGCATGTGATGCCATGATTCGTAGTTAATGGGCAACATATTCGAATTTAGTGCTATAACGCCCAAATAGCACGCCAACAATTGAGCTTCAGATCCAATAGGTGACCATGATCGTTTCTCCTTACTTCAACACTGGGTAGGTCATAAGTCATATAAATCTGTAAGCAACGACGTCCCCGAGCTCTGCAGGCCCCACCACCTCACTGGAAAATGATATATTATTATATTAAAATTGAAAATGAATCAATAATAAAATTCAACATGCATGTAAAATAAACTTAACATTACTTTGGAATTCTCCATGCTCGTCATCTATGTCCGGCAGAGTAGAAGATCCAACAACTGTATCCTATCCACTATTTACGTCTTCTAAATTTGGAGTATAATTTCTAGTATTTAAACCTCGTAATCGTCTTCTAGGCATTTTTCCTGCAATACATATAAAATAGTTCAAAATTTTAGTAACAAATAACAACAATAATAGGACATTTAAAATAGTTAAATTATATAACATGACCAACATGAAAATTATAATATTACATATAAATAATAAATCATTAAATCTTACTACATCATATTTCGTAAATATCTTCGTCCACATCCTGACGAACCCATTGAAATTGTTGACTAGTACTAGGGATATTTTCGGTTAAGTCTTGTTCGGAAAAGGCAAAGTTTCGATCTTTCGACTATGTCATCTCTACTTCCACCGCCAATGTCGAACAAGTCTCTAGGGTGTTTCAAGTACAACGTACCAACCCTCATCAGTTGGATCTTTGAGTAAAAACTTGTTTAACTTGAGAAGAAAACACATACGGCTCGTCCATCGGTTGTTCTTGGTGTGAATCAATCGAGAGAAATTCACCATTGTAAAGCCATATTGATCGCTTTTTAATTCGCGAGCCGTATTCACATCAGCCCAATCACCTCAAAATAAGACAACTTTGCAATTGCCATAATAATCCAACTCAATGATGTCAGTAATAAGTCCGTAATACTCCAGATTCCCCTCGATCGGATTACTGTCCCTAGCACTAGCATAACTTGTAATCGAAGAATTAACAACAATTCCGCAATTTTGGTTCTCCTCAATCTCTCGCGATACCTTGTATGAAATCAGATCTGTTGATGAGAAAGCCATTATATCTTTTAACTATTCTGTTTGGACCTTGTGAAAGCCATTTAACGTCGTCATTTACTTCATTCCGACTCCAAACCTATTGATGGAAAGTAAACCGAGTAATTATGAATGTTATGAGAAAACATTATGACTTGTCAATGAAAACTGAAATTGCATACCATTTGGCTTAACCATTCATGGAATGTTTCTGTGAACAACTTATTAATTTCTCGTCGATTTAATCTTCGGGATCGTGAACGAGCTCTTAATATTTGTTTGTACTCACTATACGGAAAAAAGGTTTTACTTTGTTAGAAGACAAACAAATTATAATTGATGAGTATTTATCAAATTCTAGAATTTCGTCCAAATGGTTCCATTGCATCGTGATGAAAAGAATGTATCGATGTGCTTGGACCCACGATCTATCGTCTAATTCTACAATTTCGACTTTGCCGATCGGTTCTCCAAACTTTGAAATAAATAAGTGTCGACCAAATTATGATCCGTGAGGCCAAACATTTCTACTTGGTCCATTCATTCTTGTTTCAACATCTTCCAAATACCTCGAATGAAAGTCATACATTCCTCGCCAAGTAGCCCTCGGCAATTGATCCTTAGGATAACGCTTATTGCGGTAGTATGACTTCAATTTGAAAGGAACCTAAACACGGTATACAACATTAACAAAAGTTGCAACTAAAGGCATTGAAATGAATGAAGGAATATTTTGCAAATAAATTAAGACCTTTCAATGGGATACATCCATCGATAGAAAACGGGTCCACCAAGAAGTGCTTCACGCGGGAGATGAATTAACAAGTGCACCATAATAGTGAAGAAGGAAGGCGGGAAGATCTTCTCCAGATTGCATAAAGTCAATGCGGCTCGATCTTGTAGTCTCTCAAGTTCTTTATCTTTATTATTATCTTTATTATTATCTTAATTATTATTATTATTATTATTATTATTATTAGTATTATCTTTATTGTTATCTTTATCTTTATTATTATCTTTATTATTATCTTTATTATTATCTTTATCTTTATTATTATCTTTATTATTATCTTTATTATTATCTTTATTATTATTATTATTATTATTATTATTATTATTATTATTATTATTATTATTATATATAACAAGAATTAAATTTAATATATAACAAATTTATAACATTTTTAACAATTAAATTTTATATTGTGTTTATGTTAATCTTTATATCATTCCATACCATTAACTTAGTTAAATTAGAACCAAGTTGTTAATGTACTTGATGTATTTTTGTTGACATTTGAGTGATAAATCAACTTAACCAAGTGTGCAAGTTTAGTTTAGTTTAGTTTCAATGTAAGTAGTGGTAATAGGTAGATGTTTAGGTGAAATTTGTTTGTTTTTATCACCCTATTATATGTAATGGCATTATGCCTCAATTTGAAGTTAATGAAAATACACATTTAATTTGATCAATTTGCGCAGAAAAGGGATATATATTCACAAAATTGTTTAACAACCTCCACAAGCAACAACATATAAATAATAATAATAATGATTTCATACCTGTTAAGTTATTATCGCCAAATCCAATCAACAATTCTTGAGGACCAAGAGGGAGCGATGGCCGACATAGAAACAACATGAGATCAATTTACTTCATACAAATATATATTAAAACGTATATTAAAGGAATAACTTAAGCATAAACAAGTAGAAACAATAACTTACATGCAAACATATATATCATAATATATACATAGAAAAAAGGGATCAATTTAAGTAACTTAAGCATTTAAATTGATAACTTAAGCATTTAAATAAAATGTAAAATTAGGTAAATAATAGAATTTACATCAACATATTTGCGATCATAACAATTGCTACATTAAACAAACGGCTATCATTAATATTGTTCTAGCTTTTACGATCGATTTACCAAGTCTTTAATAAGTGGCGATGATCGGTCATAAATATACAGCGAAAGCATTGCAACAACTCGATCTAGAAAGTAGTGCAATGCTTTAGCGAGTAAAACTTAATTGTTTAGAACCTAGCCAATGTTACTCCAAAGAAATTGATTTTATTTGCAAATATCTCATTGATGATGTTAGCACGTAAACAAGTGGATAGGTTGTAATTTTTTTTTGAAAAGTCAAAATAGAAATTTTATTTCATCAAGAAAACTACAAATTCAAATGAAATAGACAAAGCTCGCTTTGACTCACTGCAAAACCGTAACGAGTAAGTAGGAGGAAACCAGATCCGAAAGACTATAAACTAGCCCTAACCCAAGTCTCAGATCCACGCCTACCCACACCCAACTTAGCGACACGATCCTCCTCACAATTAGCGTTCTTGCACACTCTAAGCACCCAAAACCCTTCAATGGTATGAGATCACTATATTTTGCAGACATTACCTAATACTTCAAATTCTTTTCTAAAATAGAAGTATTAATGACTCATTTGGTTATTCATATAATAACATAGAAAAAACTTATTTATTACAACAAAAAAAATTAGTGTAAATTTAAAGTGAATTAGAAAGATAATAAAATTTTGCAAAAATAAAACCTCAAGCAAAAAATTTCTTCCACTTTTCTCATAATAAACCATGTGAGTAACTAAAGATGGTGATTGAAATTAGGTTTTTGCTAATTTATGTTTTAAAATATGATGAAAAATAATATTTCGCTAAAAGTAATGTAAATACGTATTTGAACAATATATATATTATACCTAATTTAGTTTTCTTACCTTCCGGATCAACTGATTCAAATCCATCTTCCATTTTCTTTAACAATATATATTATTTAAATGTAAAATTTATATCAAAATAAACTGTTTAATTAGGTATCCAATTGAACATTGAAGTTAAATTCAAGTACTAAATTGGGATAATAAAAAGAACTTAAGTACCAATTTGAACATTAGAACCAAACTCAGGTATTAAATGATATATTAACCCATAGAAGAAAATCAAAACTAGCTTATATAGGGATAGTGTGTTTTACATCTAACCGGCTTTGTATGCTATATTTTAATAATCTAACTATTAAATTTATCAATATTATAGCAATTTTCGAACACAAAGTAGCGATAGAGCAATCAGCGAATAGAGGAAAGGTAAAGCTTCTGACAATGGAAACAGAACAAAAGGGGGACTAAAAAGGGGGGAAACGATTTACCTTCTGACAATGGAAACAGAACAAATTAGGCACTGGAAACAGAATGCGATCCAAGTGACAACGCATTTAAATATCACCCTATTATTCAAGAATAATCAAAAATAAAACAGAGTTATAAACATAAAATCCATTACAACGAAGCTTCAATTTTCTCAATTTTCAATCATTAACAAATTAATCGAAATGCAAAATCACCAATCAGTTGTTCACTTGCATGTTACCTTTTTGGGAATCTAAGATGTGCATGCTTCGACAGTCGGGAGAAAGAGAGGTAAAGCTTGAAGGCGAAGGAGCGTTGGTGGCGGACGAAGAGAGGTGGAGCCGTGGAGGACGAAGAGCTTATTGATCGGATGAAGTAGGATGGTGTCGGACTAAAACGGCGAGGGATTTCAGCACTTTAGGGAGAAATCAAGGGAGAAATCAAAGAAACAAAACCTTTAGAACTTTAGGGATTTCAGTAGAAGGGGAAATTATTTTCGGCAGAGAAATGATGGGGGGAAATTCAGTCAATCGGGTTTAAGGGTTGGGGGAAATGGATGAGAGCAAAACGGCGACGTTTACACTAAAAACAATACAAGCTTTGCGGCGTTTATACGATAGCGCCGTTATAGACAACCTATTGCGGCGTTTTCAAAATAAACGCCACTATAATAATGAAAACTACGTCGTCTTAATTAAAAATAAATAAAACATTTTTGCGGCGTTTATCAACAGCGCCGCTATATCCCAACTTCTTGCGGCGTTTGACAATTAAACGCCACTAAAATATTGAAAACTACGTCGTTTTAATTAAAAATAAATAAAACATATTTGCGGCGTTTATCAAAAGCGCCGCTATATACCAACTTCTTGCGGCGTTTGAAAATGAAACGCCACTAAAATCTGGAAAACTACTTTGTTTTAATTAAAAATACATCAACATATTTGCGGCATTTTTTAACAAATACGCTATATCCCCACTTATTGCAGCGTTTTCAAAATAAACGCCACTAAAAAATGGGAAACTACATCGTTTTTAATTAAAATTACATACATATGCTTGCGGCGTTTTTGAAAGCGCCGCTATATCCTATTTATTGCGGCGTTTTCAAAATAAAGCGCCACTAAAAATGGGAAACTACATCGTTTTAATTAAAATTACATACATATATTTGCGGCATTTTTAAAAGCGCGCTATATCCCAACTTCTTATGCGTTTTAAAATAAATGCCACTAAAATGGAAAACTACGTCGTTTTAATTAATATTACATACACATACTTGCGGCACTTTGCGAAGCGTCGCTATATATAACTTATTGCGGCGTTTTCAAGATAAGCGCCACTAAAATATTGAAAACTACGCCGTTTTAAATAAAAATACATAAACATATTTATATGCGTTTTTTTAAAACGCATACTATTCTCAATTTTCATTTTTTATTTTCACTTATTTTTAATTTCACATATTTTTACTTATATTATCATTTTTTTATTTTTTCATTTTAAATATTAAACTTTTAAAAAAATTTGAAATTTTTCAAGATTTTTATAATTTTAAACTTTTAACAAAACTATATTTATCTTATTATATATACATGTAATATCCTCTATCGATTTCAACCTATATTTTGAGTAAGAAATATTACATTTAAATACAACCATCGCTTAATTTAAATATTTATTTAAACACTTCATTTTAACATATTAATTTAAGCTTATTTGAAGTTTTTCAAATCATTTCTATACTTTCTTTTACAGTTTACAAATATTGGTAGGTCTTTAATTTGGATCAAAATAGAGTTTACAAATTGAATTCAAGTCGCCAATGTTAATGTAGTACAAAACATATATTTTAATATTAACCATAAATCCTCGTGAGAGATTTGGTTCGGGATTTTGGGCCCTAAACCTAAATCCTAAACTCCTAAACTTGAACCATAAACCCTAAAATCAAAAACCTAACACATCAACCATTTCCCCTAAACCCATACACTATAATCTATAAACCTTAAACCTAAAACCCCAACCCATCAACCCAATACCGCTAAACACTAACATATATATTAACCACTATACAATAAACCCAAACACATTCACCATTCTTAAACCCTAAATCCGACCCTTATGAGAGATTTCAGTTTCGTGATTTTGGGTCTTATAGCTAATACCCTAAAACCCTACACCCTACACCCTAAACCCTAAAACCTAAACCCTAGACCCTAAACCCTTATAAACTTAAACCATAAACCCTAAACTCAAAAACCCAACACATTCACCATTCTTTCTAAACCCCGACAAGAAACCTATAAACCCTAAACCCATAAACCCTAAACCCAAAACCCAAAACCCTAAACCATAACCCATTAACCATTTCCTCCTAAATCCTTAACCTAGACCTTAACCCCAACCATTAACACTTAAACCTTAATTAATACCTTAATTAAGCCTTAAACCTTAAATTATTTAGATAAGTTTTGAATATTATACAATATTTCTTTCAATATTTTAATAAATTTAAATAACATTTAAATATATATAAAGCTTATCTATTATCTTTTAAATAATGTAAAGTATAATTATAATTTGGTATAAGTACTCCTTATATTCACAAATTTGGAATTTGGTCAATATGCTTTTATTTTTAGGAGTTTAATCTCGTTGCTTTTCTTATTTATCAATTTAGGTTCAACTATTAACACTCATGAAACCCTAACACATGCATCCCCCTAATAAACCTTACACTCTAAACTATATATATATATCAATTTAATGTTTTCAAATTAATATATATCTTTTACGATTATATAATAAATTATTTAATATATCAATTTAAAAAATCCAAAAAATTGGTAAAGAAAGGACTTATAGCGGCGTTTTTCAGAAAGCGCCGCTAAAGGTCGGACTTATAGCGGCGTTTTTAAGAAAGCGCCGCTAAAGGTCGGACTTATAGCGGCGTTTTTAAGAAAGCGCCGCTAAAGGTCGGACTTATAGCGGCGTTTTTAAGAAAGCGCCGCTAAAGGTCGGACTTATAGCGGCGTTTTTCAGAAAGCGCCGCTAAAGGTCGGACTTATAGCGGCGTTTTGATAATAAACGCCGCTAGATATCATTTTTAGCGGCGTTTGTTAAATAAACGCCGCTATTGCACATTTTTTAGCGGCGGTTTCCTTAAAACGCCGCTTATGTATAATAATTGCGGCGTTTTTATTTAAAACGCCATTAAAAATGCCGCTAAAAGTCCTGCATTTCTTTGTAGTGTCGTGGAACCTCGGTGGGATTCTAGTTCCTCCGTGATGGGTCAGTTGTGGGTGTTGCGAGGATGACCCACATTGATAAAATAACGACCCTGAAGGTGTTTGCATAAACCACGGCAGGGTGTCTGAATCCCGTATGGCAAAGGAGACTGGTAAAAAGAATTGCTCCCCGAAGGGGCCTCCTGTGATCCCTCACGCGACGACGGCCTCAAGATCGGCTGGCCAGTCGGAGTAGTCGGGAACGGACTCGAACCCGACCATGCATTCCAACCTGGGGTGGGTGTAACATCCTAAATTTATGGGCCTATGCATTTAGTGTGGAGATATGTTTAATTTGTTAATTTAAGTGATAGGGGTTCAAAATTGAGCTTAGGATTAGGCAAAGGCCTTGATTGAATTATTTTAATGTGGCGTCATTAACAATAAAGAGGCCCAAGTTTTGGCCATAAGGAGCCCATGTTTTTAGGGCCATTTTCAGCACCTAAAATGAAGCAAGGAGTGACGCCACACACAAGGAGTTAGGGGCCCAAAATTTAAGTTTAATAAAGCCCAAATCTTTTAATTTAAGTGAGTTAAATTTAGGCATTAAGATTTGATGAGGTGGACGGCTACAAGGCTCAAAAATAGGAAGATTTAGATGGATTTTATAATTGATAAAATAGTAGATAAAAAGGAGAAAAGTTAGGAGCTTATCTACAAGGGAGGTGATCGCCGAAAATCCATCACCTAGAGGAGTGTAAAATTCGGCTACTGCATAGCAAAAGGGGTGCCGAATTTTCCCTCTCATGTAGCTTGAATTTTAATTAATTAGGAAGGGCATTTTCAGTTTTTAGCAGTAGGTGCCGAAATATCTATAAATAGGAGGGGCTAGCTCCTTGTTTCTGACACTGAAAACCCTAGCTTCTCCCTCTCCAATTTCTTTTCTCCAATTCCTTCAAAAGCTGAAACTCTTCTCCACTTTTTTTTCTCCTTGTGCCGATTTCTCTAAAAAGCTGAAGCATCCATAGTCTTCTATTTTATTCATCTTATTTGAGAATTAGTTCTATACTTTCAGCATTTAAATCTTCCATTGGCATTGCCGAATCCTCTTTCTAGTGCTAGCCGAATCTCCTATGCTAAGGTAAGTGTCGATTTTTTATTAGTTCTCATGATCTATTCCCGGTTTTTGAAAGGCAAAAGCCGAAAGCTAATAGTTTAATGGTTTTATGATGGGCGGTAATTCGGGATTTGAAGGAAGCTTGGTCAATTACATCTAAAAGTCGAAAATAGCTAGTCTCCACTTTCGGGATTTTTAAGGTAAGAAGATTTCCCTAGGTTTCTATTAGATTTGATCATTATATGCAAGATCTTAAGGTTATAATGAGGATTAACGATTAAATATTGTGATAGTAGTTCTGATAAGGACTTGTGATGGAATTAAATATGGATCAGGCAAAGGAGAAAATCCCTAAGTTTAAGAAAAGAGCAGTATCTGCCATTCGAGATTGGCCACTTGGTTGTAGACCGGCTTCTGAACAACACCTTAGGCAGATAGCAGTAGTGTCGACTAAGGATAGCGTCGACATAGAAAGCATTGTCTTATTTGTAATCAGGTGTGTAGATCTCTAACACACTAATAAACATGTATGTATGACTATAAATATGTTATGGGCTTAAAAGCCGGAATAAGGCTGTTTAGACAGTCGAATGGAACCCTAAAAGGGTTAGGCAAGGATGCCAGGTACGTAAACATAGAACTCTCTATGTGTATCGGAAAATATATATGACTGCATGATGTTTTCTTTATGTGTATGCATGGGGTGGGAATATGATATTGAAGGGGAAGTGCATGATAGGTCACTTGGTGATCGGTAGTGGAAATCCCACATATACAAATGTTAGGTCACATAGTGATCGATGGCTATGCCACATTCAACGATTCCTAATTAATAGGAATGACGGTCATTTGTCGTTTTGGTGTGTAGCGGATGGAGGGTTGATTGTAGAAATCCCCAAGGTGTGATGGTTAGTGCGGGTTGGTGTGTAGAGGATGGAAACCTAGGATGGGTTGGGTTATTCATTATTTATCGTTTACCATGTGATTATGATTGTTACCTTCATGTATGGGCCAGGGCCCATAATGTGTTTGTGGGCTTAGGTCGTTGTGTGTTTTGAGATTTATACACTGAGTCTTGGTGACTCACGCTTTCTTTTTCTCTACTCTTCCAGATGAGCAGTAGATCGTGGACATGGGAGCCGAGACGGACTCGAAGGGCCATCAAGTTTTATTTCTACAAATTATTTTTGGGATTTCTTTAAATTTTATTTTATTTTATTTGGGAATATTTATGTAATAAAGCCCTAGTTTAATTCAACTAAAAAGTTTTTAATGTTATGCAACTAATGAATTCATGATAAGGTTTATTTATACGTAATAATAATACAAAGAGGTTTATTTCAAAAGTCACTTCTTTATTCAAATTTTAAATAATTAACTTGTGTTTTCAAAATTCGATAAAGTGTTATGTGTTCCATAACATGCCAGATCTGGTCGAAACACATAGGTCGGGTTTGGGGTGTTACAGTGGGACTGGGAAAAGGAAACATATATGGGTTAGGATACATATAAGGG
Organism: Gossypium rotundifolium; assembly: GCA_025506655.1. Taxonomy (NCBI): domain Eukaryota; kingdom Viridiplantae; phylum Streptophyta; class Magnoliopsida; order Malvales; family Malvaceae; genus Gossypium; species Gossypium rotundifolium. The sequence goes on along the minus strand of CP106732.1, from coordinate 152,601,389 downwards.
CTAGGGTACGCACCTAGCATAAAGGCTAAAGGCTGTGATGTCGGTGTCGTCGGCTGAACTGATGGACCCGGTAACTGTATCGACGTTGTTAATGGGCCCGGTGACTGGGTCGGAGCTGTTGATGGCCTCGTCTCATCACCCCTTCTCCTTGGATTTAAAGGGCCCCGACGTTCCCTTTGTTGACGAAGTTGTCGTCGCCTCTCTTCTTCCGACAACAAATATGGCTTACCATGGATCCTAAACCATGGCATGTATTTCAGCACACACGCTAACTCAGGAACGATGATCGATTCCCGGATAGGTAAATAGTCATACCGGTTCTCCCACATCTCGATATGTGCTGACCAAAATCTTGGCCAATCCGTGTGCAACTGCCATAAGTCCACTTTGTGCTCATCATGGAGCACCTTAGGTGGCACGGGAATCGGTTGCCAGAATCTAAATTGCCGCAGAACCTGATCTGACTGGTGCATCTCCACTGTCGCATAGTTGATCAATGGGACCTTCACGTGCCAAATGCTTGAATTTTGCAAGAACTCCTCCGTAATTCTTGCCTCAATTGCTTGGGATCCTTATACGGTGTCCATTGAAACTATATTAACATTACCAAAATATTAGTTATATACATAATACTAAACATTAAATCTGAAATACTAAATTATAAATCTGAAATTTGAAACTTACTTATGATTTCGATTGTTGGTCCAATAGAAGCCGTATATCTTCAAGCGAGGTAGGTATTCCAAGATAACTTCATTGAATGGTTCCACCTAATTAAATAAATTTTCAGCATACAATTATACTATAAATCTGCGTAATAATTGTAAAATATAACATTAAATTTACCTCGTTATCAGTGGGAATGAATATGGGTGGTCGACTCGAGGACGTAAAAATGAAAATCGAAACCATGCCCATGATTGCAGTAGTGATAGGCAACCTACGATTTTCGTTTTACTCGGTCGCGTCGCCCCGCACATCTCTCGATACAACTTCGATAGCACGGTAGACCCCCAACTCAATTCACCGGCTGCTCTAAAATCAACAAGTTTCAGCAACCATTTCAAGTGTACGAGGTTTCTAGACAGGTCCGGCATCAGATAACCTCCAATTATCTCAAGAATGTATGCCCGAGCATACCGTATACTTTCTATTTCGGATCGAACCATCATTCACTCGAGAATGTGTCTCGTAACGAGCCATCTCAATTCGACCTCCATGAATATTATCCGAATGGCACCCGAAGCTCGTAGTATAAGGCCATCCAATCGGTAGAAGTTGCGGACGGTGACTATCGATTCGGCCCACCGCAATCCCAATCAGAATCGCACATCTTCCGAGTGATGGTACACTCTCGCATGGAAGATGGAAAGTGTGCGCCTCGGTCTCCACCTCTCTATCAACGACCGATCAAAGTCGGCTCCAACTTGAACCCCGACCTATCGTGGCCACATGCCAAAAACCCACTTCCGCAGGTAATTCTCTATCAACAGCGATGGGGGACCATGCATATTGCGAATATAGCATTGCAACACCTGATCTACAGACTGTTTAAAAAATTATAAAATAAAAATTAATCAAAATTGAATAAAACCAAAAAATATTAAATAATATTAAAAATTTAAAATTAAATCTTACCATTTACATTTGATCGACGGAGATGTGCTTATTGTCTAGACAAATAAATTCCCCCGCCATTGGTAATACGATCGAAAATTTTAAAAGTTTCAAAAAAAATATTAAAAAATTAAAAAAGGGCTTTTTTGTAAATATTAATGGACTATTTTGAAATTTTAGAGAAAGTTTCAAGGACTTAAAGAGAAATTTGAGAGAAGAATGAGTAAGGACTAAAGTGTGAAAGAAATAAAAGGGTTGGGGGTTTTTATAGCCTTATTTTTTTGACCGTTGGGCCAAAAATTTGACCGTTGCAGGGCTAAAGCGCGCCCCTGGGGACGCGCTTTGTGCCACATCAGAAAAAGTGTGCTGACGTGTGCGCTTTCTTAGTTTTTCCCCACAAAAAGCACTGACGTGGATGCATTTTGTGGGGAAATAGCCCTTTTCTGTAAATTTTCAAGAGACCGGTCCTTTTCTGTAATTTTTTTTATTTTTTGGTATATTTGGGTTTTTTACCCGGTCTTTGAGTCATTAAGCATGAATTCTGAAAATAGAACCAAAATTGAATTTAAATATTAGTTTTCTCATATTTTGGTCTTTGAAAGTTATGTTTGATCTAAGCATTTTTAGAGCAATCGAGACATAAATTAATTATCAAATTGAAAATAGATAGTGTCGAAACCATTTTAAAATTTGATTTTAAAAACGAGGATCGACTTTAAAAAACAGAAATGGAGTAGCCACCATTCCTTTTTTACTTAGGTGTGACTAGATCACCTTATAAAACGTTTTATTTCAAAATATTGATTCTGGCCCACGAAATACGAGAAAATAGGTTCGGGAGTCGATTACGTACGAGGAAGGATTAGCACCTTCGTAACGCCCAAAATTTGGTACCGAATTGATAATATCATGTCCTAATGCTGAAACTTTGAAAAATTTTAGAAAATGGTCATTTTATTTAAAAAAACTAGACTTACCTATCTCAAAGAAATAAAACATCATACCCAGTAAGTTAGGATATAGCATCTCATGGCTTCGAAACTAGGCACATCTTTAGTTTAGAAAATTCCTACCTCGAGACACAAAACATCATATACAGTAAGTTAGGACACAACATTTTGAATTCCCAAGAATAGTTTTTTTTTTTTTTTTAAATTTGTAAGTTTCGGTTTTGAAAGTAAAGAGATATCTAATACCTTAAGTTCTACGAGAAAAATCGAAACCCAGTGAGTTAGAGCATAATTCTTCTCAAGTCCCCAAACATTAGATATCACCATATATTTTTTAAAAATGCTTTAATTCAAAAAGGTATTTTAGAAAACAATGATTTGAGTATACAACCTACATATTTAATAGCAATTCTATATAATTACAAATTATCTAGCAATAAATAATAAAAGAATGATACAACATAAATATATAATGAGCTATGCTAAATACTAATAAAGCGGTCTAAAGAGTAAAAATAAATAAACATGTTATTTAAAATAAATAGTAATAATTGAAATTTTCACGAAATAACAAAATCAAATAAAAAGGAGTAATATTTAGACTCTAAATAATTATTATAACAAAACAAAATAAATAAAACAATAAAAAAAGATGATAATTTTGTAAAATAATTACTATGTATAACAATATATAAAATATTTATAAAATATTATAATAAATATATAATTTAATACATATAAAAGATAATACATAATAATATATATAATAATTTTGAATAAAGATATTTTAAAAATTATAATATAAATAATATAAGTGAAACATGTTATAAAATATAAATAAATTTTATACAAAAATAAAATTTTAAAAATAATATATGATATAATATAATACTATATAATATAAAAATTTAAAAACATATAATATAGTAATTAATATATAAAATAATATGTAATGAAAATAATTTTGAGCTAAATAAAATAATAAATAATAATCATTTAATATACAAAAATATATATATTTATACTATTAATATATTAATATATAAATAATAAAAAAATAATATAGACAATTTAATATAATAAAATAATTTAATACAATATTAAAATAATAAGATAAAAGGATAAAAAATAAAACAAAGAAAAGCAGGGGTTAAAAAAGTAATTAAAACAGATACAAAAGGACTGAATTAAAATGCGCATTAAATTCCAGGGACTAATATGGCAATTAAGCCTCTTTTTCAAAACGGCGTCGTTCCGATTTTTACCTTTAAATGGCTCGAGGATTAGATTGAAATGAAATTGAAATTTCAAGGCTAATTTAATAAAGAATAAAAGTTTGAATTAAACTAAATTGAAAACAATGAAATTACAGAAGGACTAAAGGGACAAATTTCCTATTTTCTGAAAACACGCGGATCCTATTCGGGTTTCCTAGTCAACGCGCGGATCTGGCCTTTGAAACGACGTCGTTTTATGCTTATCAGCTTAAGCAAAAACGACGCCATTTTCTTTTTACTATATAAGTTAAAAATTTGCTTAAAAAACATTTTAACATTCTTTATAAAAAAATTGAAGGAGAGCTCTGAAATGCTCTCCTCCCTTGACCTAGGGTCTAACTCCGGTCCCAGCTCGGTGATGTGTTGTCAGACTGGCACATATACGCTAGCCTCAGACAGTGGCAGAGGTCGATGACTCCACGATTTAAAAGGTAATCCTTTCGTGTTATTTAAAAAAAAACAATAATAAAGAAAAATGCATAGATTAAAAAAATAAGAAAAACTGAATGAAAATAACTGGAAAATCACCTCTACTCTTTTATTTCTATATTTTGAATCTTTTTTTTGTGTATCCCGTCTGTTTTTTCTCTGTCCCCCTTGTTTACAGATTTGATGGGTTTTTATAACCCGAAAGAAAAACAAAAAATAAAGCAAATATATTTGTTGCCACGTTTGCTGCTATGCTTTTTTCTTTTTGTGCAGGTGGACGAAGATCTCGCGACGGAGATGAAGCATGCTAACTGCGGCGCAAATTGGTGGCACGACGACTGGGGTACTGCGGCGATTGGGGTGCTGCGACGCCTAGGGTTTCCCAGAAACCCTAGGCCACTGAAACTTGTCTAGGTATTGGGCCTTTTGGGCCACGAATGTTTGGGTCTAGGTAGTTCGGGTCAAGGTTTATTTTTAGGGTATTGGGCCACGAGTGTAAATAGGTCTGTTTGGGGTATTGGGGTAGTTGTATCTGTTTGGGTAGTGGTGGGCCATTGCTTGTAAATAGACTATAAGACTTTGGACATTTTTTTTTCATTTTGATCTTGGTTTGTTACAAACCCGGACAAAATGGATTGTTTACAGATAGATAAACAAGAACTAAATTTATGGTGTATCTATTCATTTTTATGTCTTAAAGCAAACAACGTCTGCAATTGAATTCTCAAATTAAAATTTATGATGTAACGATTCAATTGTTGGACCGTAACTCTTTAAATAGGTGATGAGTAATCAAACAAGGTAATATATGTTTCTTACATGACTAGCAATTTACCTAACAATAGAGTATTTATTCATCATGTTAGTACACTAGTTTTTCACATATTAAAACATATGTATTAAGTAAGCTTTTTCTTTATCTTATTACATTTGTAACAAAACAAGGTGTAATGTTGTAAAATTTTTGTGTTATGCTACAAAAATATCATTAGTTTTAGAAGAAATTGTGTTAAAAAAATTATATATTGAACTATACTTAACAAATTAATATTAAATAAGGAAACAAAAGTTTTAAAACTCAAAATAAAACAATTCATTATTTTAAATTAATATTAATTAATTAAACTAAAAGTAATTAAACACTTAAAATAAAAAATAAAATCTCATGCCATTTAGGATCATATATTGGTTTTCTACTTCATCAAAATCTCCCTAAAATGGAAAATTTGAATTTTGGCCCTTTATAATTCATAATATTTTAAATTAATATATGAAAAATTACACTTTGAATCCTAAAATGATAAAAAATTATTTAATTTTTAAAATTATAAATATATAAGCTATTAAAATAGTGAAATTGCATTTTGGCTATCATAAAAATATACAATTTAATTACGCCTCTAAACAAAAATTGGCTTCACCCCTAAATATATTGGAATAATTTGTATAACGTTTGACAAGTTTAGGTATAAATTTTGGAAAAAGAGTTGAGTTCAAATATCAAATTGGACCTTCAAAAAAATGAAGTATCAAATTTTTTTAAAAAAGTGTTTAGTTTAAATACCAAATTAGGGAAAAATTTCAAGTTCAAATACTAAATTATGAAAAATGTCAAATTGAAGTTCCAAATATTAGTTGATTAAGAGCATGTAAGTAGGACTTTTATCTACTTTAAATATTTTATTTGGGGAATTTTAAGCGTTAATTTAATCATTTTCAGAGCTTCTTGCTAATTAAGAAATCTTGAGAGTTATGTAACAAGTTAGACCACCATTTCTACTAAAAGCCATACCACAGGATCCAAACTTGCACTCCAAATAATTTATTTTATTATTTTATTTCTTAGGATCAACTAATTTAATTTTACAATTAAATAAAATAAAAACTATGTAACTTTAACTTTTCTTTTTTTCAATACAACAAAACTTCGATAAATAAATATTCAATAAATTAATAGTCTGTTAAATAATAATTTTGTTCGGTCCCGACTTGGGTTAAGTGGATAAAATAGTAACATCGCTAAATGCATACGATAATAATTTTAAAAAAATCTTTAAGGATCCAATGAAAATATAAAATAATAATTCATTAAATATACTGAAAATTTTATATACAATACATAAAACTAAAGTGCTTTCTAGATAACTCTTTTTGGATTTTTAATACATGGCTAAAATTTTAAATCTATCCAATGAATATATACGTATCGGATTTTGAAACCATTAACTCTTTTTTTTCTTTTGGTTACATGAACCAATTACTTAACTCTTTCTTTTACATGAATATATTCAGCATTAATATATATGTATAAAGCGACGTCGAAAATAAATCTTAACTGCTCTAATAATTCTAGCATCACATGGTTTGAATTTTTTATGTTGAATTTGGAGGTACAAAAGAATAATTCATCGTTTCTCAAACCTTCAATAACCTTGAGATGGGCAGGGCAATTGTCGACTATAAGCAACACATTTCTACCAATTATTCTAGCATCAAACCAGCGAACAAAATCTTAAAAAAATAATCCAGTCATCCATATCTTTCAATACATAAAACATTGAATTATTCTTTTTGCCTTCCAATACATGTTAAAATTTTAATTTACCTAATGAATATATATACATATTGAATTTTGAAATCATTAATTTTTTTTTTTTTTGGTTACATGAACCAATTAATTAACTCTTTTTCTTTTCTCTTTTTTTATATGAACCAATTAATTTTGATTCATTGCACCTACATGGATATTGAATTTTAATAATAAAAAGCTCATGCATAAAGTATGAAATATTCTCTAAATTAATATAAATTAATAAAATATTCATTTATCGATAAACTAATAACTTGGATAAAATAATAATTTTTCCAGATCCCAAGAGTATTATTTTATAAAAGTTTTACTATATTTATTTCTTGATAGCAATTTCAAGTCAATTCTTTAATGATTGTTGCTAGAATTCTTCATCACTCTAATTTCACTAATTATTAGAAGGTTGTTCGAAGTCCTTTGTTGGTGTTGAATCCAAGCATCAAAAGGGATTATATCATATATCCAACTTCATCCATCTTTATTCATCCTAACTTCGTCAAATTCGATTTCATTTTCCACAAATCCATCCAATTGTTACTTCTTGTTCAATATTATTAAAATCTAAAATTTATTTGATTCGACTTTTGTTCTTAATTTTAGATTTTATTTCCTAGAAGGATCTCCTTGCCACAAGCTTTCTTGCATCTCAAGAAACATATTTGTTCCATGAGCTTGAAAATTTTCTTCTAACTTTCTAATTCTCATTCTTTAATTGATTTTATCGTATTATCAATATATAATCTCCATTCTCGCTAGACTTTTCAAAGATTAATTGAAGCTTGCATACTTGACATTACAGTCCTCGAATTGAAAGCTAATTTACAGGACCAGCTTTTTAATCTCCTTCTCAGCGAACCAGATGATCGCTTAATCCAAATTTTGGGGGAATCTCCTTTTCCCGAAAGGGCCATAAGAAGTGTAACATTAAGATCACTTTGAGTTCATTCTTCCATATTACGATTTGATCCTGGATTCCACATCATGACACATGGCTCAAGGGCTACACACTAACACACGTGTCAACAAAATCACATGACTCATCTCATGAAGAAGGAACCTATTTGGTAGTATGTATATATAGTCTCCTACTCACCAAGAGTAAAGAAAACTCACTTTTTGTTCATTAAACTCTTGACACTTTGCTTTGTGAACTGTCCGTCATTGAATTCCATCTTTCCCTTTTTCTTTGTCCTTCTCTTTCACACAATCAACATCAACAAATTACAATCAAGTACCATTATTGATTTCATGGTTTCTTGCTTTACCGGGTTTCTTGAAAATTCAATGTCCATAGTCTTGGTGCATTGATGGTGTTTAAAAGGATGAGAGTAGTCACATTTGTGCTATGTTTTTGGGGACCTGTTCAAACAATGGATGCGAATGTGTGTGAATTGATGGGTATGATAGTTGTGGTGGAGGTGTTAATGGAAAAGGAAGGCTAACATCTTTTATCTTAGTGATAATTTTTGCCTTAAAGCGGTGATGTTCAATTGGTTAATATCCTAGGAGGCTAATGCCATGGCAAATATCGTCGCAAAGGAAGGATCTAAACCGAAAATATGTTTGTTGGATAGTAGTAACTTATAGTAGAGAGTTTTCTTCTTTAATCAGCTTTACGGTGTTTTTATGTTTCCTTTATGTTTCCTTTTTATGTTGTTGTGTTTTTGGTACTTCAACCTGTTGGAACTATAACAGCATCTTAACATGCACCAAGTGAAGGAGAAGACAAAACTTGAACAAAAGAACTTGAAAAACACAAGTTAATGGTTAAAACTTATCAACCATTTCATTGATATGTGAATATATACATAAAGTACAAAGATTGAATAGTCAAAAAGACTATGACCTAGTGAATCAACCACTCCCACTAGATTTTGACTAATACAAGCTTAAATTACAGATAAAATAATAGCTAATACACCAGCCATTACATCAATTCAATCAAACATTATAACCTACTAGTTTATCTATTACATTGCAAAAAGATTAAGCTTAGCTACATAGGAGTAAAATCAATCAAAATGAACAAAACTAGCTGCTGCACTAGGTTCAACTCCACTGCTGCTTCTGCTTGCTGGTTTGCTGTTGCATTGCAGGCCAAAAGTCTAACACTCCTCCTTGGACTGTATGCAACAAACACCAATATGATTTCTCAAAAATTCAAACCGTGATGTACCAAGTGGCTTAGTTAGAATGTCAGCCAATTGGTCTTGTGAGCTACAATAAACAAGATTAACTTCATTGGACTGCTCAGCCTCTCTGACAAAGTGAAATTTGATCTTGAAGTACTTTGTCTTGCCATGAAAAATCGGATTCTTGACTATGGCAACTGCGGATTGATTGTCAACAAAAATTTCAGTTGGCTTAGTTTGTTCTTCATTCAAGTCACATAGAAGCTTTCTAAGCCAGTTAGCTTGATTAACAATTGCAGATGTCGAATGTATTCACCTCTAACGTAGATCGAAACAACGATCTGTTTCTTGAGCTCCAAAGTAACACACCGAGCCAAGTGTGAAGAAGTAACTGAGGTACCCTCATGTCATCAACCGAGCCCGCCTTAATCGCTATCGAGTAGCTCGTTAGTTTAAGCTCCTTTTCACTTTTAAACTTGACTCCACCGCCCCAAGGTGCCTTTGACATATCCGAGTATCCTTTTTGCAACTTGAAATGAACAACATTACAACAGTTCATAAATCTCGATAGGAGACTAACACCATAAGTGATGTCTGGTCGAGTTGCTGTAAAATATAGCAAATAGCCTACCAAGCTTCGATATTCCCTTTCATCAACCTTTGCATGATCACCATTACTAGTCAGCTTTTCTCCTTGTGCAACTGGTGTGATGGCTGTCTTACTATTTTGCATGCAAAATCTATTAAGGATCTTTGATACAAAGGCATGCTGGCTGATAAAGATGGCCTGATCAGATTGGTTTACTTCCATCCCAAGGAAGTATGTCATGACCCCCAAATCTGTGATTTCGAAAACCTGTTGCATTTGCACCTTGAACTCAGAAATCAGCTCACCTTTGCTTCCAGTTACAAGCAAGTCATCAACATAAAGAGACACAATCAACAAAGTTTCTCCTTCTGACCTTTTCACATAAAGTGTTGCTTCACTAGCACTCTTTTCAAACCCGAGCCTAGACAGGTAAGTGTCTATCCTATCATACCAGGCTCTTGGTGCCTGTTTCAGGCCATACAAAGCCTTCTTCAGCCTATATAGACTTTGTCTTCATCACCTTTAAGCTTGAATCCATCTGGTTGCTCAATAAAAATTTCTTCCTTAAGAAAGCCTTTAAGAAATGCTGACTTGACATCTAGTTGATGGAGTTTCCATTGTTTCTGAGCCGCTATAGCAAACAACAGTTTAATGGTATCCAATCTGGCCACAGGAGCAAATGTTTCCATGAAGTCTACCCCATATTGCTGGCTGTAACCGTTAGCCATGAGCCTTGCTTTGTGCTTATTTAAAGAGCCATCAGCATTGTACTTGGCCCTAAACACCCATTTCACACCAATGGCCTTCTTATGAGTTGGTTTGTCCACTAATTCCCATGTGTCATTTTTATGAATCATCTCCAATTCAGCTTCCATGGCCTTTCTCCAATGTATGTCTTTAAAGCTTCCACAAAGTCTGAAGGTTCAACTATTGCAACATCACATCTTTGGTAGATGTCAGCAACAGTCATTGTACCTCTTATGGGAGTATCATCAAAATCTTCATTGCTAGGATCAGTTTCAACAATTTTTAGACTTTTATCCTGTTGATCTTCTTCAGTCAAGTTGGTGCTTGAGTCATTCCAATTCCAAACCCTCTCTTCGTTAAACTTGACATCTCTACTCACCAAAACCTTCTTTGTTGCTAGATCAAACACCCTATAACCCTTGTTAGTGCTCTGAAACAATAAATATCCCTGGAACAGCCCTTTCTTCTAACTTGGTTCTCTTTTCTACTGGAATGTGAGCATAACAAACACAGCCAAACACTTTCAGGTGTGAAACAATGGGTTTGAGTCCATGGCATGCTTCAAAGGGTGTCATATCCTTGACTGTATGTGTTGGCAATTTATTGAGCAGATACACTGAAGTATCAACTGCCTCTGCCCAAAATTTGCTTGGCAACTTGCTTTGAAATAGCAAACATCTAGCCATGTCCATTATTGTCCTGTTCTTCCTCTCACACACTCCATTTTGTTGAGGAGTATGCACAGTAGTCAGTTGATGATGAATCCCATTCTGCTCACAAAGCTTCTAAAATTTGTCAAACAAATACTCGAGCCATTGTCAGTTCTTAATGCCTTGATCTTGGTTTGGTTTTCACTAAAGCTTTAAATTTGGTGAAGGCCTCAAAACTTTAGATTTTACTTCAAGAAGTAGACATAGAAAATCTAGTCAAATCATCAATAAACAAAGACAAAATACCGTCGTCATTCAAGGAAGGAGTTCTCATAGGTCCACAGATATTCGAATGAACTAGCTCAAGCTTCTCGAGCTCTAAATGCCTTATTGATTGGAAAGGGTAATCGCTTGCTTACCAAGCTGACAGACTTCACAAACAGACTGTTTGGCCTCAACCTTGCACAAATCATCAACCAAATTCAATCTATACAGCAAATCTAAATATTTATAACTAGCATGGCCTAGCCTTTTATGCCATAGGCTAGTGTTATCAACTAAATTTGTGTAGGCCTTCTTTTCAAGCATATTCACATCAAGCATAAAGCTCATATCTGTCATTGCTACTGTGATCAACTCCTGACCATGAGGGTCTCTAACAATACAAGAACCATTCTCAAAAACAAGTGAATGACCCTTTTCTACTAGTTGTCCAATACTTAACAGGTTCTGATCTATTTCGGGTACAAAGAGTACATCAGAAATTACTTTGTTACCTGAGGTAGTGTTGATCACTACATTGCCTCTGCCCTTGGCTTCAATCAGATTTTCATTGCCAATTCTGATTTTTGAGGCAAATCTTCTGTCAAGATCTTTAAACAGCCCTTCATTAGCAGCCATATGATGTGTGCAACCACTGTCCACTAGCCACTCCACCTTAGCCTTGTTGGTTGTTGCAAAGCATGTTGCTGTGAAGACATGCTCCTCTTGAGCTTGAAGGTCCTCAGCAGCTTGAGCCTTGACTTGCTGCTGTGCAGGCTCCTTGCCTTTATTTTTGCAGACCTTCTCTATCTGTCCAAACTGCTTACAACTCTTATATTGAATGTCTGGTCTGTACCAACAGTATCTTTCCAAATGTGTGGTCTTTTGGCAGTGCTTGCATGGTGGGAACTTCATTTTGCCTAATTCTCTCATTGCTTTCTCCTTCTTATCGAGGCAAGCTTCTTTCCCTTTTGACTTGAGCCCTCTCTGGTCTTTGCTTGAAAGGCTCCCTCAGGATGGTCTTCTTGTCTATTGGCCCTTCTCTCCTCAAGTACATAGAGAGAATTCACCAGTTCAGACACTGAAATAGTTGTAAGATCTCTTGAGTCCTCTAATGAGGAGATTTTTGACTCAAATCTCCCGAGAATAGTGATGATCACCTTCTTAACAACTCTACTTTCACTAAAGTCTTCACAAGCAGCCTTATGCTATTGACAGTGGCCATTATTCTATCTGAATACTGCTTGATGGTCTCAGCTTCTTTCATCTTCAAGTTCTCAAAGTTTCTCCACAAGTTGATCAGTTATTGTTGCCTTGTCTTTTCAGACCCCATAAACTCCTCCTTCAACTTCTTCCATGCCTACTTAGGTGAGTCACAAGCAATGATTCGAGTGAATATCACATCTGATACTCCATTTTGCAAGCAAGCCATGGCCTTGTGCTTCTTGGCTTGTTCCTCACTATGCTGTCTCATCTGAGCAATGGTGGGATTATCTCTCAATGGAGGTGGCTTAGCATCACTCTCAACTGCACTCCACAAGTCTTGTGCCTGAAGATGTGTTTTCATTTTTACTGACCATATGTGGTAGTTTTCTCCAGTGACCATAGGTGGTGGAGGTGTTGTGTAGCTCATCCTGTTGCAACAAGTTCAGCAGCTTCAGTTTCTTCTTTCTTAAGTTTCTTCCACAAAACAATAACCAACGATGGAGGCCCTCAAAGATAATCGGCTCTGATTACCATTTGTTGGAACTATAACAGCATTTTAACATGCACCATACATGTAATGCATTTGTGATTTTATGTGGAAACAAAAGAAAAAGTGAAGGAGAAGACAAAACTTGAACAAAAGAACTTGAAAAACACAAGTTAATGGTTAAAACTTATCAACCATTTCATTGATATGTGAATATATATAAAGTACAAATATTGAATAGTCAAAAAGACTATGACCTAGTGAATCAACCACTCCCACTAGACTTTGACCAATACAAGCTTAAATTACACATAAAATAATACCTAAAACACCAGCCATTACATCAATTCAATCAAACATTATAACCTACTAGTTTAGCTATTACATTGCAAAAAGATTAAGCTTAGCTACATAGGAGTAAAATCAATCAAAATGAACAAAACTAGCTGCTGCACTAGGTTCAGCTCCACTGCTACTTCTGCTTGCTAGTTTCCTGTTGCATTGCAGGCCAAAAGTCTAACATAACCAAATCCTCTTTTACACAAAAAGAAAACCATATTGTATTTGTCAAGTACTACTATGAATGATCTCATACTCCTTTTAATTACTCAGTACCATATTTCTTAAATTTGGTCTGTAATTTATGTTGTTAGAATATGGCTTACATGCAGACCAAGGTAGTTCGAGCCATGCAAGTAGCAGCTGAAGCATATGCTGCTGTTTTATTACTTTTCAGTTAATGTTTTGTTGCTTAGTTAGATTAGAACTAAGTTAGTGACATGATTGATGTAATTTGGTGCTGATAGATTTGATAAATCAGCTTAACCAATAGTGCAAGCAAAGTTTTTCTAAGTTTCAAAAATGTATTGGTGGAGTTAGGTATGTTTAGGTAACATTTTCATTTTTGACAAGCTGATTGTTTGGTATATGTAATGCTATTTACTCTCAATGAAATGATGACGAATCTTTCTGAAAATTCTTCTTCTTCTTTTGGTTTTCTGTCAAGCATTCTATTCTTATAGCTTAAGCTTAATTTCAAGATATTGTAGCTTAAAGCTTAAGTTTCAGCTGAAATTTCTTATTCTATTTTTTAAGATCCAACAATTGGTATTGAGAGCTGATTTCTTAGATGACCTTTCTCTTTTCTATTCTCAAAAGTAATGTCTTCATCAGGTTTCTCTCCAACACCACCATCAGTGTTCAATGGTGAAGGCTACTACATTTAGGTAGTGAAAATGAAGACCTACTTGCAAGCGAAATGCTTGTGGGAGGTTGTCAATGCTGATGTTGAACCAGCGCCCTTGAGAGCTAACACCACATCAGCTCAGATCAGGCAGCACTCTGATGACAGAGCCAAGAGGTACAAGGCAATGTCTTACATTCAAAATAGTGTGTCAGACTTGATTTTCACAATGATTATGGCCTGTGAGACTCTAAAACAGGCTTGGGACAGGCTCAAAGAGGAGTTTAAAGGAACTAAAAAAACAAGATAGCAACAACTCTTGAATTTGATAAGGGACTTTGAAAATTTGAAGATGAAGGAATCAGAAACAGTGAAGTAATATTCAGACAGGATCATGGCTGTTGTAAATAGCATCAGACTGCTTGGGGACCAATTCAATGAAGCCGGAATAGTGGAAAAGTTTATTTCAACCTTACTTGAGAAATATGAAGCCAAAATCTCTTCCCTGGAAGATTCAAGAGATCTGTCAAGCATATATTTGACTGAGCTAATCAATGCTCTCTATGCTTAGGAACAAAAAATAGCTAGTAGATAGGAGGAGCATCAAGAAGGTGTCTTTCAAGCCAAGAGTAGACCAACCTCGAGATCCTCTAGCTACAAAAGGAAGAAAACTTGGCTAGACAGATCAAGAAGAGATGGAGCAAGAATAAGGTATCCACCTTGCTCACATTGGAAAAGAGTTAGCCATCGTGAAGCTAACTGCTGGTATAGATGATGCTATCGTTGAGAGCACCAACAATATCCTATCCCTATAAAATAATAAAAATAATAAAAATAATAGTATAAGAGAAGTAAGGTCAAATCCTCAGGGATCGAATTTGCACAATTGTTTGTTCCTCGAAATCCTAGACAGAATAGTGCCCAAGAAAACCTGCGTACCTGGAAAAAAAATAAAAAACAGAATTAAAAGTTTTAATCTGGAAAAAATAAAATAAAAATAGAATTAAAAGTTTTTATGGATAGATTCCAACCTCTGGTTGTCTCGATCCGCCTTGGGTTCAATCCTCGGCTTTTAGGTGATCCTTTTCAAACAGAATAAGTAAATTATAGTGGAAAAGGACGCCTACAACCACTAGCTCAAAGATTTTAGACTTACGATTTAGCAAAACCTGACTCTAGCTAACAATCGCTTTTGTGGGACCATCTTATGCTAGATCATCACTTCTCAATGGTGAATACCACGCCATTTTGTCTATTGGGCTTGCCAACCTCTTACACAGTAAGCTAACGAACCGACTGTGCAACCTTTCCAAAACATATAAAGTGATAGTTCCTTGCACAAGTTGAAAAGATCACCTATTAAGGTACATGAACGGAAGCGTCAACCCCATAATACGAAGAAACTATGAATACTCATTGATAAGGCTAAGTACGGATTCTAAGCCTCATGAACCCTTTTTGGGAAACTTTGACAACCTTCGGCTAGATAGATTTAGTGGCTCATTTTTTTTGGGAAAAAAAAATAAATGTAATGGAAATGGGATTTTTATTGAAAAATATGGAAAGAAAAAAAAGCTAAACTTTATTGGGAGATGGAGTGTTTATAGAAAAAGATGAGTGAAATTTGTGTCACTCCATCCCCTATTTAGTACTAAGAAACCTAGTCTATTCCTAATTAAATTCTAAAAGATGAATACAAATAATTAAAGATAATTAAAGATAATTAAAAT
The DNA here is from genome assembly GCA_025506655.1 of Gossypium rotundifolium. Classification (NCBI taxonomy): domain Eukaryota; kingdom Viridiplantae; phylum Streptophyta; class Magnoliopsida; order Malvales; family Malvaceae; genus Gossypium; species Gossypium rotundifolium. The sequence continues at coordinate 152,585,541 of CP106732.1, read as the reverse complement.
AAATAAAGATAAATGCTAAAATTAAATCTAAATAATAATCATTAATAATTATCCTAATATAATTAAAAATTAAATAGAGTCTTGTGATATAAAATCTCCTTTTTTGTATTTTTGCTCCCAAAATCTTCCGATTTTGCATTTTCGGCACCAATTCTTTCCTACTTTGCATGCTGGCCCAATTTAATTTTAAATTCACGCTTTTAGCCTCTAAATTTTCTTTTGCCTTCAATTTAGTCCTTGTAAGATAAAAAATCATAAATAGCTCAAATTAGTAGGATCATACCCAAAATAAACATATAATTAATACATAAAAATATGTCATCCTAGAGTATTATCAAATCCCTCCTACTCAGCCCATGCTTGCCCTCAAGTATGGTTCCTATCCACTGTGAAATTCAGATTTTGCTGTGAAAGAAATACTACTCCAAAGTTTTATAACAAGTAGGCATAATGCTTATGAGGAATAAAAGAATTCTTAACGTGCTTAAAGTAAAACCAAAAAGGTATTCCAATTTAATACACACAAAAATCAACTTGGATTATTTTATGAAAATAAGGTAATTTACTAAACTTACCAAGACAACTTATTTGTTTCCACCTTTAGTCTCCAAATGTAACTTTATTGATACATCATTTCTTCTCTTTTTTTCTTTTTTATTATTATTGCTTAGGAATATATCGAGCCTTTTGACGCGAAGAGAGATGATAGCCAAATACCCCACCTCGGTTTCTCAGCCCAACATACTCCTAACTTATTATATTTTTCTTAAGAACACATCGAACCTTTTGACGAGAAGAGAAATGACCGCGAAGCACCCCATCCCGGTAACTCAACCTAACATATTCCTAAAAAAAATTATTTAATCCAGGTTAGCGGAGTTACCTAACACATCACACAATCTTTTGACACAAAATAGGATGACAACCCAAGCACCCTACCCCGGTTACTCAGTCAGTCACGTTTTAAGCTATACTCATAACTATGGAAGCATCACAATTTGTTATAATGAGGAATTTTAATTTGGAGGACTAGGAAAAATAATTAAGTGTCAAAAATAAGTTTTGGCAACTATTTAACAGTCATGAATAGAATTTCAGCATGCAATTTTCATTAAGTGTTCTCTTTACATTTAGACTTAATTAATTTTACTATAAGCAAGTTAGGGTTAACTCTATTAATCATAATTATTCAGCCTAAAAGAAATAAAATAGTGGAGATGAAATCAAATAAGCAAAATCATAACTAACTCAGTAGATAAGGGCAAGTTGTGGTCAAATTCTTGGGCATGAAAAGAGGCAGAATATTCTAAAGTATATATATGGGCAGAAATGAGCATAAAGCAGTAGAAATAATAAAAATAGCATATAAAATGATAGAAATAATGAGGAATGTCTCCCTACTTAAAATACATTGTCCTCGATATGGAATAAAATAAATAAATAGGTGGAAGAAAAAAGTTCAGAAGAACTCCCCATGTGGTTACTATCATTCGCACAAAGCAACAATAAAATCAACCATCTACTAGTTGAGGGTGTCGAGTCGTGCCTCGATGCTCTCCCAATGTTGCTCGATGGTCACGGAGGTTGTTCTTGATTGCATACGTCGTGCTGATTTTGTTGCCGAAAGATTTGGTCAGCCGACGAAGAGCAAACACCTGAGGGGACAAAACGAAAGGAAGATGGGGTGCCAAGAAGCAATCCCATCGAGTCGAGGCAGCGAGCATCTAATGGATCAGTATGGCAAGCAACATGTAAGTCTGAAATAAGAGTATTAGATCCATGTAAAGAAAATAATAGTTGTGTAATAAAAGAACCTAAAATTAGAGGATGATTTGCATTTATAACATGTTCAAATTGAAGTGAATACCAATAGCCCAAATTTACCGGACAACCGGTGTACATACACCATAATAAGAATAATTTCATCTTCAAGACAGTAGCCGGAGCATATTGTCGGCCTGAGAAATTATAAGCTAAATAACGATGTATGTAACACAAAATAGGGTTACAAAACCACAAAACTTTTAATGTTTTAGGGCTATACATGGTTTTGACATTATCTGTTAATAAAACAAAGGCCTCGACTGCCTTGAAGTCAGTTGGAAAAGTACACAAACTGTTCTCATAAGCGGTGGACATAGTATATCTAACATAAAAGCTAATGAAATATTAAAATTAGTAATGGATAAACTATGCATGGTACCAAGCAACCGAAATTTTATAACGCCGATGGTCCAATGATATTTGTCTATGCCTCTGAAAATGAAAAGTGGTATAAAATTCCAAAACCAGTTCGTAATAAGCGCAATGAGTAATATCAAAATTTTCAACCCAATCAATATTGTGAAAATAATCTGTAACAGCAATTTCAATATTCAAAGCAGCCAAAACAGAGATTGATAAACATTTGTAAGGCACTATCTATTTATGTCTTAGATGATCATACCTGTCCTGATCAGTAGCGAAAGTAAACGTGAGATTACCGTGAAAATGGCACTCCGACGGTAGGATATTGACGCAAGATCGATAGGTTCAGCCACGGATAGGTTTTGGGCGTGGGTCATCGTGACTATCGGGAGTGCCAGTATGTGTGGGCTGTTTGGGAATGCCGGTGTCGAGTTGGAGGAAGAACTCGTGAATGCCTCTAGTGGTCGAGCCGAATGGTGTAGTGGCCGACGATGAGACCAATGTTGTGATAGGTCGCATCGAACATGGTGGCGGCGACGGATAAAGAATAAGGCCGCGTGAAGGAGAAAAGCGAGCGACGCATGAGTGGCGCGAAGGAGAGGAGGATCGCACTGTTGTGGCGTGTGGTAGAGAAGAGGGAGACGCGGTGGTTGAGTCACACGGTGGAGAGGAAGAGCACTTGGTTGTCTCGCGTTACGAAGAAGAGGAGGGGGAGGATGCCAAGGAGGACAAATCGTGTGGTGAAGATGGAGAGGCATACGGCAGAAAAGAGGAGGGGAGGAATCGTCAGCAAAGTCATTGCTTTGGGGTGCCAAAAAATAGCACAGAAGCTGTTGAAGGTGAAGGATGGTTCGACACTAACTCGGCTGCGGGCCCGTACCATGGTGGTTGAAAAATCTGCGGTGGGGGGAAAAAAAAGGAGAATCGGAGACTGATGGGGGGTGTTTTAATTTTGGGTGAAAATCTTGGGGTAAATTTTAGGGTTTGGGAGTGTATAGGAGGGTTGTTTGGCTGAAGGGTGGGGTGTTTGGCTATAGGCTTAAGATAGTCATGGAGTAGGGATATGTTATTCCTGGTTGGAATAGGGTTAGGATAGGGCTATTTTCATGCAAAAAAATTTTGTTTTTCTCCTTTTCCTTCCTATTTTCACTTCGATTTACCTAGACAGAAGAACAGAAATTTATCAACATCCAAACAAAATAAAATAAAATAAAATAAAATAAATAATAAAGTAAGAAAAATAAAATAAAATAAATAAAAATAAAAATTAGGTTGCCTTCCAATAAGCACTTGTTTAACGTCGTTAGCTCGACGCCGCGAATGGTTCTATGGTGGTTCCAGATGAAATTTTTCAACCATGTAGGCTTGAAAATTCTCATAAACGGCTTCAACCTTTGGCCATTGACAATGTGTGATAGTCTAAAATAGGGTCTAAATGGAATAGTGGTTTCTAACACATGCATCTAATCACTCGATAAATTATAAAAATTAATCAGAATAAATTTTTTTACTTCAGAATTGTGGTTTGGACACCACTATTCTGTTTAGGCCCTATTTCGAGCTATCACACAATGAACCACTTTCCTGATTCTTCGCTCTCTATTTCAACCACACTATGTGTGAATACTTTGATCACAATAAAAGGTCCTTTCCATCAAAACCGAAGCTTACTTGGGAATAATTTTAACACGGAGTTGTAAAGTAACACTTTTAATCCTACCAAAAAATGCTTCTGAGATATTTTCTTATCATGGAACAACTTTGTCTTATCTTTATAAATGCGAGCATTCTCGTAGGCGTCATTATGAATTTCCTCTAATTCTTGGATGTCTAATTTTCTTGCCCTCCCTGAGGGTTCTAACTCCATGTTACATTGTCGAATAGCCCAATAAGCTTTATGTTCCAATTCTACCGGTAGATGGCAAGCTTTGCCACAAACAGGCCGATATAGGGTCATCCCAATTGGTCCCTTATATGTTGTCCGATAAGCCCAAAGTACATCATTTAGCCGAAGACTCAAATCCTTTTGGTTAGGCCGAACTATTTTCTCCAAAATAGTCTTGATTTCCCTGTTAGAGATTTCTGCTTGGCCGTTCGTTTGGGGATGATAGACTGTAGCTATACGGTGGTGAACTCCATATCTTATCAATAGTGCCTCCATGACTTTATTGCAAAAGTGGGTGCCACGATCACTGATCAAAGCTTGATATGTGCCAAACCTAGAAAAAATAGTTCGTTTTAGAAACTCTACAACAGTTTTAGCATTATCATTGCGATTAGGCTTTGCTTCTATCCACTTAGAAACATAGCCTACTGTAATAATTATATATATCTTTCTAAATGAGGAAATAAATGGGCCCATGAAATCGATGCCCCATACATCAAAAATCTCACATACATGAATTGGGGATAGGGGCATTTGATTTCATTTAGTGATGTTACCTGATGTTGGCATTTATCGCAAGACTTACAGAAATTATATTCATCCCGAAAAATTGTGGGCCAATATAACCCATATTCCAATACCTTATGAGCAGTCCGTTTAGGGCCAAAGTGACCTCCACAAGCTTCTGTATGACTAAAAGTAAAGATAGAGGTTACCTCGATTTTTGGAACACATCGTCTTGTTATCTTATTTGAACAGTGTTTCTATAGATGTGGGTCATCCCAAATGTGATATCGAGCTTCTTGTCTAAACTTGTCCTTTATAGAGCGTGCTAACCCTGATGGCAAGGAACCTGTAGCTAGGAGATTTACCATATTTGCATACCATGGGAAACGGGTCTCGATTGAAAATAGGCTTTCGTCAGGGAACTCATCCTTTATAGGAATGTCATCGTCAGGTATTTTTAACCTACTCAAGTGATCGACTACCAAGTTTTCGCATCCCTTTTTATCTCGAATCTCGATATCAAACTCTTGGAATAGTAAAATCCATCTGATAAGCCTTGGTTTTGCTTCCTTCTTTGCGATCAAGTACCTAAGAGCTACATGGTCAGGAAAAAATAATCACTTTAGATCCCAATAAATAAGTTTGAAATTTATCCAAAGCAAATACAATAGCTAAGAGTTCTTTTTCTGTAGTGGTGTAGTTGCTTTTTGCAGCATCTAGGGTTTTTGAGGCATAACAAATAACATGGGGCTTTTTGTCTATCTTTTGCCCCAATACGGCCCCCCACTGCACTCACTTGCATCGTACATAATTTCAAAGGGGTAGTTCAATCTGGTGCTTTTACTATAGGAGCAAAACTAACTTCTATTTTAGTGTGTCAAAAGCCTCCTTACATTTTGGGCCAAACTCAAATTTCTTATCCTTCTGCAATAATTCACATAGTGGTTCAGCTACTTTTGAAAAGTTCTTTATAAAACGCCTGTAAAACCCTGCATGGCCAAGGAAAGAACATATTTCCCTCACAGTAGAGGGATATGGCAAAGAATTTATAATGTCAGTTTTGGCCTTATCGACCTCAATTCCCTTAGTTGAAACTATATGACCTAGAACCAAACCTTTATCTACCATAAAATGAAACTTTTCATAATTCAAGAAAAGATTAAATTATATGCACCTATTTAAAATTATCGTGAGGTTTTTAAGGCATTCATCAAAACAATTCCCATATACAGTAAAATCATCCATAAAAACTTTAATAATTTTTTCACATATTCAAAAAATATACTCATCTTGCATATCTGAAAGGTGGCCGGTGCGTTGCAAAGTCTAAATGGCATCCTTCTGTACGCAAATGTGTCAAATTAGCACGTAAAAGTGGTCTTTTTCTGGTCCTCCGGTGTTTTTGGGATTTGGAAGAAACCTGAGTATCCATCAAGACAACAAAAGTGAGTTTTACCAGCTAAACGCTCAAGCATTTGATCTATAAAAGGAAGAGGGAAATGATCTTTTCTAGTTTAAGAATTCAACTTTCTGTAATCAATGCAGACACGTCACCCATTTTGCACTCAGGTTGGTACTAAGTCACTTTCAGCATTTTTCTTCACTGTCACGCCCGTTTTCTTGGGCACGACTTGTACCGGACTTACCCATCTGCGATCAGAAATTGGGTAGATTATGTCAGCATACAACAGCTTGATTACCTTTTTTTACCACCTCCGTTATATTCGGTCAACCATCTTTTCCCTCTTGCATTGGTTTTGTGTTTCCCTCTAAGTAGATTATGTGTGTACATGTCAAAAGACTTATCCCTTTTAAATCGACAATGGTCCAGCCAATTGCCTCCTTATAATTTATTAGTACCTAGATCAAACTTTCTTCTTCGAGCTTAGAGAGTTTATTCGAAACTATGATCGGTAGGGTATTACCTTTCCCCAAAAATGCATACTTAAGATGTTTGGGAAGCGATTTCAATCCCAAATCTAGAGCCTGCACAACAGAAGGTAAAAGTTTAGTGTTTGATGGAGACAATAATTCATTAATAGATTCATAATCATCAAATATAAATTCAAATTTGTTTTCATAAATGGGCTCAAAAGTCTCCTCTACTAATGAGTCAATTATGTCGACATGGTTTATGTTCAAGATTTCTCTTTGATGAATAATAGCATCATAAACATTAAACTTCACGATCTTCTCATCAAATTCCATCGTGAGCGTTCCACTTCGAACATCAATCTTAGTGCTAGCGGTACTAAAGAAAGGTTGGAAGAGGTCCGAAGATCCAGGAGTGCTATCCTCCTCCATTTTTATCACATAAAACTCTGCAGGGAAAATAAGTTCGTTAACTTTCACAAATACATCCTCGAGGACTCCTTCGGGATGCACAATAGACATGTCTGCCAACTGAATGATAACACCTGTTTTCATCAAAAAAACCCGTGTTAAGTGATTCATAAATAGAAAAAAAGGCATTACATTTATGGAGGCCCCTAAATCACACATAGCCTTCTTAATTCCTAAATGGCCTATTTTGCATGGTATAGCGAACATTCCCCTATCTTTACATTTAGTTGGCATTTTCTACTGCAGCACTGCAGAAACATTCTCACCAACACTTATCATTTCATTACCAGTTAATTTTTGTTTGTTGGTGCAGAGCTCTTTAAGGAACTTGGCATACCGTGAAATCTATCTGATAGCATCCAACAGTGGTATGTTGATCTCTACATTTCTGAATCTTTCAAGGAACTCCTTATCTTCTTTACCTTTTTGACATTGATTTAATCATCTTGGAAATGAAGGTTGAATTTTAAGAAATAGAGGTTTCGCTCGAACCTGTTTGTCATTTTAGGCTTTTCTTGGGCGATTTCTTGGCCAAGATTTCTACCAGGAATTGCTTCCAATACCTTTCCACTTCACAGCATCACTACTTTTATGATTTGTCTCGGGTTCGATTCTGTTTGTGATAGAAACTTCTCTTAAGAACTCATTTTCTCAATTGATGTGGTCAATTCTCTTATAGATGCCTCGATTTTCTGTTGAAAATCAAGCATATTAGCTGCTAATTTATTGACCAAAGTTTCTAGAGAATTATCTGAATCTCATGGCTGTTGTGAAAATTGATTTTGGTATGGCTGGTTATACCGTGGATTGGCCCCATAACTCAAGTTGGGATAATCCCTCCATCCTAGGTTGTAGGTATTAGCATAAGGGTCATATCGCCTCTGTGGTGGCCTAGGGAAATTTCCCACAACATCCAAATGAGCCATAGCATCATCATATAAACTAGGACATGCATCAGTTGTATGTTCAAGTGTAGCACATATTCCACATAATCGGGCTAGTTTTGTTTTTTCTGCAACAAAAGAATTCACAATATTTGTAAGTCTATCAATTTTATCTTCTAAGATTGAATTACTTAGCTAGTGAACCCTTCTAGAGGGTTCAAGATTGACTCAAAATTGCTGAGTATTTACATCCATCGTGGATATCAAGTCCTTTACTTGTTGGGGAGTCATGTTGGCCAATATTCCTCCACTGGCAGCATCTACCATGTTCATCTCTACGGGTTTCAAGCCTTCATAAAAATATTAGAGAAGATATTGTTCTGTTATACCATGTTGTGGGCATCTCACACACAACTTCTTAAATCGCCCCTAATAGTCGTAAAGAGACTCTGATTCTTTTTGCCTTATCCCAACTATCTCTTCTTAACTTAGCTGCACGTGGTGTTGGAAAAAACTTGTTGAGAAACAAACAAAAAAGATCAGCCCAAGTTGTAATAGATCTAGGGGGTAGATAAAATAACCATTCCCTAGCAGAATCTACTAGGGAGAAAGGGAAAGCGCGTAATTTGATTTGATCCTTAGTTACCATCTGAGGTTTCATGCTAAGAAAAACCATTTGAAACTCTTTCAAATGTTGTGAGGATTCTCATTTTGCAACCCACGAAAAGTTGGTAGTAACTAGATTAAACTTGACTTCAGTTCAAAATCAGTATCCATGTAGGATACACGATGCATAATCGCGGTTGTTCTGCCGGAGCTTCGGCCAGCTGCTGAATCGTTTAAGCCATTAGTTTATGTGCTAGATTCGAGTTTTTGTTAACCCTAGAGTTAATCACTTCTTCTAGTGAATCAACTTCTACTTTTTTGCTTTCAAATGTTTGAGTAGGGTTTTGTTAACCCTAGACTCTACTTCGTCGTCGATTTTGATTTCTGGTGGTGGGTTACTCTGAGTCCCAACCACTCCTGACTGCTTTTTCCGTAACTTTGTCTCCTTGCGATTAGTTCTTGTAGTCTTCTCTATTTCTAAATCAAACACAAGAATACCTGGAGCAGATCTGGTCATAAAAAACAAAGAAACAAGATTAGTACGTTACCAGTCCCCGGCAATGGCGCCAAAATTTGATGCGGTCGTTGAGAGCACCAAAAATATCCTACCCCCTATAAAATAATGAAAATAATAAAAATAATAGTATAAGGGAAGTAGGGTCAAATCCTCAGGGACCAAATTTGCACAATTGCTTGTTCCTCGAAATCCTAGACAAAATCGTGCCCAAGAAAACTTCTATACCTGGAAAAAAAATAAAAAACAGAATTGAAAGTTTTGATCTGGAAAAAAATAAAATAAAAATAGAATTAAAAGTTTTGATTGAATTGAAATTGCAAAAATTAAAATAAAAATAGTAGAGATAAATAGAGTTGAGGAAAATGAGTTTCTTATGGATAGATTCCAGCCTCCGGTTGTCTCGATCCGCCTTGGGTTCAATCCTTGGCTTTTAGGTGATCCTTCTCAAATAGAATAAGCTAGTTATAATGGAAAAGGACGCCTACGACAATCGAGCTCCAAGATTTTAGACTTACGATTTAGCGAAACCTAACTCTAGCCAACAATCGCTTTTGTGAGACCATCTTATGCTAGATCATCACTTCTCAATAGTGAATACCACGTTATTTTTTCTCTTGGGCTTGCCAACCTATGACTCAGTAAGCTAACAAACCGACTATGCAACCTTTCTAAAATGTACAAAGCGGCCATTCCTTGTACAAGTTGAAAAGATCACCTATTAAGGGACATGAACGGAAGGGTCAACCCCGTAATGCGAAGAAACGATGAATACTCATTGAGAAGGCTAAGTACGGATTCTAAGCCTCATGAACCCTTTTTGGGGAACGTTGACAACCTTCAACTAGATAGATTTAGTGGCTCATATTTTTTGGGGAAAAAAATAAATGTAATGGAAATGGGATTTTTATTGGAAAAAAATAGAAAGAACAAAAGGCTAAACTTTATTGGGAGAGGGAGTGTTTACAGAAAAATATGAGTGAAATTTATGTCACTCCATCCCCTATTTATAGTATTAAAAATCTAGTCTCTTCCTAATTAAATTCTAAAAGATGAATACAAATAAATAAAGATAATTAAAGATAAATGCTAAAATTAAATCTAAATAATAATCATTAATAATTATCCTAATGTAATTAAAAATTAAATAGAGTCTTGTGCTATAAAATCTCTTCTTTTGCATTTTTACTCCCAAAATCTTCCACACTTTGCATTTTCGGTACCACTTGTATCCTACTTCGCATGCTCGCCCAATTTAACTTTAAATTCACGCTTTTAGCCCCCTAAATTTTCTTTTTGCCTTCAATTGAGTCCCTGTAAGATAAAAACCATAAATAGCTCAAATTAGTAGGATCATACTCAAAATAAACATATAATTAAAACATAAAAATTTGTCATCCTAGAGTATTATCAACAAACATGATGTGCAGTGCAAGGTTTGTAAACAAATGGACCATGTTGAGAAGGTTTGCAGAAACAAAGGCAAGCAGAAGCAAAACCAGCCTCAACAACCTAGAACAAAAGCTCTAGTGGAAAAAGAGGGTTGTGATCAGGAAGAACAAGTATTTGTTTTCTCTTGTTCGGCTACCAGAAGAAAAACCACAAAAGGGTGGCTGATTGACAGTGGTTGCACAAACCACATGACACCTGATGCTGCTTATTTTCAAGATCATTGATAGAAGTTTCAACACAAAAGTAAAAGTGGGTAATGGATACTACATTAAAGAAGAAGGCAAGGGAGATGTGTTGATTGACACTACCTGAAATAGACAAAAATTTGCTAAGTATTGCTCAATTTGTTGAAAAATGATGCTCAATTATTTTAAAATGCAATGAATGCATGATTAGTGATCCAAGTGGATCCAAACTCATGTTAGTAACCATGACTGACAGAAGTTTTATTGTGGATTGGAACAAAAGTTTAGATAGTGCCTACACAACTGTCTTAAATGAGTCTAAATTGTGGTATAAAAGATTAGGCAATGTCAACTATAAGTCTCTACTTCATTTGTCCAAAGAAGAATTGGTTGAAAATTTTACAAAAACAGTTGAAAAATAGGATGTTTGTAAAGTGTGTTAGCTAAGAAAGCAAGCTAGACTACCATTTCCTATAAACAAGGCCGGAGAGCTTTTGAAAAGTTACAATTAGTCCATACTGATGTGTGTGGCCCTATGAAGACACAATCCTTGAATGGTAGCAAGTATTTCATTCTTTTCATCGATGACTATTCAAGGTTATGCTGGATTTACTTCCTAAAGCACAAGTCAAAAGTAGCCTAATTGTTTTGGAAATTCAATGCTGCAGTAGAAACTCAATTAGTTTACAAGCTCAGGACACTAAGGTCAGACAATGGCACAGAGTAGAGTTCAGCAATGTTTCAAAGTTTTTGTGAAGAATCAAGGATCAAACACCAGCTCACAAACACCTACACACCTAAACAAAATGGTATCAGTGAGAGGAAGAATGGAACTTTGATAGATATGGCCAAATGCTTAATGTTTGAGAGGAATTTGACTAAAAGTTTTTGGGCTAAGGTAGTGAACACTGCAGTTTACCTTCAAAATAGGCTACAACCCAAGGCATTGTTTCAAAAAACATCATTTGAGACCTGGTTTGGGTTTAAACCATCAGTTACTCATCTAAAGGTTTTTGGTTGCATATGTTATGCACACATACCTGCAATCAAGAGGGACAAATTAGCAAAGAAGGCTCATCGTGGCATTCTAGTGGGCTATAGTAGTGTTAAGAAGGGCTACAGGATTCTGGATCCTACAACTTACAAAGTTTTTGTGAGCAGAGATGTATTTGATGAGAGGTCAAGCTGGAATTGGGATAAAGTAAACCAGAATGTACTATTGAAGACTTAGTGATAGAGCAAACTGAAGTTGATCAAAATGATCCTAAGATGGACATTAATCATGAGCCAATTAAGGGAACCAAACCACTAAATGAAATATATGAGAGAGCATATGTGGCTACTGTTAAACCAACATGTTTTGAAGAAAATCAAGCTCAAGAAGGATGGAGGCAAGCCATGCTTGATGAAATGAGCATGATTCATAAAAATCAGACTTAGGAGTTAGTTGCAAGACCAGCTCACAGGAAAATCATAGAAGTAAAATAGGTGTTTTGAGTTAAGCACAATACTGATGGAACTTTGAACAAGCTAAAGGCAAGGTTAGTAGTGAAGGGATTCAGTCAGAAGTATGGGATTGACTACTTTTATACATTTGCACCAGTGGCTAGGCTTGATACAATTAGACTACCGGTTGCATTGGCTGTTCAAAAGCAATGGAAAATACATCAACTTGATGTAAAATTTGTTTTCCTCAATGGCTTTCTTGATGATGAGATATTTGTTGAATAGCCAGAGGGTTTTAAGGTCACTGGTGAAGAAGACAAAGTGTTCAAGCTAAGAAAACCCTTGTATCGCTTAAAACATGCACCAAAGGCTTGGTATGACAAAATTGACACCTACTACAACAACCCTATTTTAGGTCTAGTCGAAAAAGTGGTTTTGAGACCACAAATTCGATTAAAAAAATTTATTTTATTATTATTTTATGGTCTACAGTTTTATGGAATAATTTCGTGAAATTTTCGTTCAAAAATTTTGACGTTTGAGCACTTAATTTAGCTAGAAGGACTAAATTGTAATAAATGCAAACTGTGTGTTCTAGAAGCTAGAGGTGTTTAAATGTTATGAGATTCAAATTAGAAGTCCTTAAATGGTAATTAAACCATTATACTTTGGATTGGACAAAAATGGACATGGTTAGGTGAAATTTTAAAGTTTTTCATTAAGGGCATTTTAGTCATTTGGTTAATAAAGACAAAATTTAACAAATAAAAGATGTTCATCTTTCTATTTTCATCCCCCATGGTCGAATTTCATAAGGAGAAGACATAGCTAGGGTTTTCAAAGCTTCCAAGCTTGATTATAAATCCGTTTTTATCTTGTTTTTAACGATTTTTGTATTTTTGAGATCGTTGTATCTTGATTTAGCTATTTTAAGGACTAATTTGAAAGAAAGGTGAAGTTTAAAATTTAACTCATGTTGAACATGTATGTATTTTGATGTTTGATGGTAGAAAATACATGTTTGTTGTTTGTTAAACAACTTTTGCTAAGTGATTTTCGGTAAAAATGTCAAAAAGGACTTATTTGTAAAAGTCTATAAAATGAGTAGAAAATTGTGAATAAATGGAAAATATGGGCTGTTATGAGTATGAAAATGGTTCGGCTAGGCTTGGGTTTTGAAGAAATTAAATATATTTCATTTTACAAGTCTAGGAACTAAAATGTAAAAAGTTGAAAAGTTAGGGGAAAAAATATAATTTTTCCATAAGAAGTTTTTGGGATTAAATTGAATAATTTGGTGATTGAATGAGTAAAATATGGTATTATAGATCAAGACAAATGAGGTTTGGACCTAGATCAGGGGAAAAACAAAGTGTTTGACGATTAGGTCTATTTCTACTATTTTTGTACCAAGATAAGTTTGCATGTTAATAAAGCAATGATTTGATATTACATAAATTATATGATTGATTCTATGAGCATATTCGACGAAGTTCCGGCAAGAGAGAATATCCTAGTTGAACCTCGGAATAGATTAGGATACAAGTGACATGTCACTAAGAACCTATGTGAATATGTAATTATGTGATTTATGTGTCCTGGGTGCTGGTCTCGTATGTCTTACCGGTGGACTGGGTATACCGGCATGTGTTGCGGATACCTGAAAGCTTGTGTGAGCAGTACTGTGTAGCTACGTCTCGACTGACAGCTTGTGTGAGCAGGCCCGAGGATAGCTCGAGAGCGAGCCTATATGTGTTATGAGATTTGTGGTAGCATTGGCTACATATGTGGCACTTATGTACAAATTTTTCCGTGTATCTGATATTATTCCAAGTGGTTCAAAGGGTATGTCAAAGATGAGAAACTATGTGAATATGTTATGAGATGGTACAGGTATGTACGAAAAATTCAAAGGAAAATGGATTTGATATATGATGAGCTATTGGTAAAAATGTGATTGAGTAAGTTAAGCTCAAGAAGTTTAATGACATTTATGTTGATATATGTTATGTTATTCATATGATGAGCTATTGTTAAGAATGTGATTGAGTAAATTATGCTCATAAAGTTTAATGACATTTATGTTGATATATATTATGTTATTCATATGATGAGCTATTGGTAAGAATGTGATTGAGTAAGTTGTGTTTATGAAGTTTTAATGACATTTTTGTTAATATATATTAAGTTATTTATATGTCAAATGTATGAATAATGTTTTGTATTATTTGCATATGAACTTACTAAGCTATATAGCTTACCCCCTTTCTTTCCCTTATCTTATAGTGTCACCAAGCTAGCTCAGGATATAAGATCGTCGGAGTTCGTATCACACTATCAAATGATTATTTTGGGTATTGATGAGCTTAACATTTTGAGTATGTAGCATGTATAGGGACTTGGTCATTTTGTTATATGTGTCATCATAATTTTAGCCAATGTATTGGCTTGTAAATGTCAAAGGCTTGTTTTGATATTTGGCCATGTAAATTGGCTTATTTTTGGGCTAACATGGTTGTAAGCTTAAGTATATTTTTATATGTGCCAATGACTTTGGTGATATGGTCATGGTATGATTGGTGAATGATGGAAAGGTGATTTATGACATGAATGTGAAATGTTTGGCAATATGGTCTATTGATGAGATGATAAAGTGGTGTACAATTAGGTATCTTGAAAATAGTCAATTGTGGCTTAATAAATGTTGTGAGTATGATAGATGTTGATATTGTATTGGCATGTGTTGGTCATAATTGTGGATGTTTTTGTTGCCTAAGTATGTTATGTTTTGTGCCTTTGAATTGGTGTAAGTGTATATGTGAATAAGGGTGGCAAATGACTTGGTAAATAGCCTTTGTTTTGTCCACACGGGTAGGCACACAGGGCTGTGTCTAGATCGTGTATGACACATGGCCTGCCCCACGAGTATGTGTTTTAGCCGTGTATCCCCTGCACCTTAATTTTTGAAAAACAGAATGTCCAGAATTGAGCACACGGGCATGTGTTCCAGCCGTGTGTGCTACACGGCCTAGCACATGGGCGTGTGGCACAAGTTAGAGAGCACCCTAAATTGAACACGGCCTGTATCACGGGTGTGTCCCAAGGTCACACGAACGTGTCCCTTGGACCACATGGACGTGTGAGCCCTGTATTTAGCAAAAATTTTCTAAGTTTTGTAAAAATTTCTTGAGTTCTCAATTTAGTCCCGAACTACTTCTAAAGCATGTGAAGAAGGAAGATGAAGAAACACTGCTTATAGTCTCCCTGTATATGGATGACTTGTTGGTAACAAGTGAAAACAATTATATGCTATCAGATTTCAAAGGCAAAATGGAGAGCATGTTTGAAATGTCAGATTTGGGTGAAATGTCCTATTTCCTTGGCATGGAAATGTTTCAGACTCAGCAAGGAATTTTTTAAGCCAGAAGGCATTTGCTTTGAAAATTTTGAACAGATTCTCCATGCAAAACTGTAAAGCAACTAGTACTCCAGTTGCTATTAGAGAAAAGCTAACAAGCCAAGGTGATTTTGAGAAAATGAATGAGTCAACCTATAGGAGCCTAGTTGGATGTCTGCTCTACTTGACAGCTACAAGACCAGACATAATGTTTGCAGTCAGTCTCCTATCTAGGTTCATGCACTGCTGCAATGTGAACCATTTTCAAGTTGTTAAAAGAGTTTTCAGGTACATTAAAGACACTTTGAGCTTTGGGATGATGTTTACCAAGGTTGACAGCATGAAGCTCCTTGGTTTTGCTGACAATGACTGGTCAGGATCAATAGATGACATGGAAAGCACCTCAGGGTATTTGTTTACCATTGGTTCAACTATTTTTTGCTGGGGTTCAACGAAGCAAACTATTGTTGCTCAATCAACAGCTAAGGAAAAATATGTTTCAGCTGCAGGAGTTGTTAACCAAGAAATTGGGTTAAGGAAGATCATGGCAAATATGAATTTGTACCAAAGAGAGCCAACAGAGATCAGATGTGATAACCAATCTGCTGTTGCAATTGCAAAGAATCCAGTGTTTCATGGGAAAACAAAGCATTTTAAGATCAAGTTTCATTTTGTTAAAGAAATGGAACAATATCAAGAAATTAGACTGGTTCATTGTAGTTCTAAAGATATGTTAGCAGATATCTTGACAAAACCTCTTTGTGTGTTAAGGTTCAAGAATTTGAGGGCCAAGTTGGGAGTTTGCAACATGCAAGCCAAGGAGGAGTGTTAGAAGATGGCTTACATGCAGACCAATGCAGTTCGAGCCATGCAAGTAGTAGTTGAAGCATATGCTGCTGTTTTGTTACTTTTCAATTAATGTTTTGTTGCTTAGGTAGATTAGAACTAAGTTAGTGACATGTTTGATGTAATTTCGTGCTAATAAATTTGATAAATCAACTTAACCAAGAGTGCGAGCAAAGTTTTTCTAAATTTCAACAATGTGTTAGTAGAGTTAGGTATGTTTAGGTAACATTTTCATTTTTGACAAGCTGATTGCTTGGTATATGTAATGCTATTTGCTCTCAATGAAATGATGATGAATCTTTCTGCAAATTCTTCTTCTTTTGATTTTCTGTTAAGCATTCTGTTCCTATCGCTTAAGCTTAATTTCTTTGTTTGTTCATCAAGATATTGTAGCTTAAAGCTTAAGTTTCAACTGAAATTTCTTATTCTGTTTTCTAAGATCCAACAGATATACTACCGTTGATCCATTCCTCCCTAATTTGAATATAAAAAATAACATTAAAATTCTTATTAATAATGGTGCTGCCATTGCAATTCTTCCTTTGGAGTTTGGTGAATACTAGTAGCTTCTTCTTCTTTTCCCAAATTCTATATTCATGGTTTGGAATGTAAAGGAGGACATCTCTCATGGTGTGATATACGTTCAATTAAGTTTTCCTTTAACTAGCTCCAACCTTATCCCACTTTCAGATGAACAACTATTCCTACTACTTTACACACAATTATTTAATTAGCAATTAGATGATGCTCCATTATTATCTTATGATTTCAATTCGATAAATGCTATAAACTCTATTAAAAATGCAATCTGACCCTGGAAAAAATATATTTATTGAAAATGAAAAGATAAAAAGTGCTGGAATCTTCTTCAACAGAAATTCCAAAACATCTATCCCATTCCCCTTCAAACACTTCTCTCACACTTCAAAGTTGAAACAACACACAGCCCGTCAATTACATGTTTTACTTATATCATTCTTTCAAACACCCCCAAAATCCAATCGAAGCGGTATTGCAGCACAGACACGCAATTGCACTATAGACAAGGATTTCTTGGACTGTTTTGAAGTTTGACCTAAAACAGATTATAAGCTGAAATGATCTTTGAACTTTGCAACGCATCCCATTCCAATAAAATCCCTTTCCCGCTCCATTGAAATCATCGATTGGAGGTTGCACAATAGTATCTTCCGCGTCCCATGTGGAAGACATTTAGCCCGAGTGTTGCATGTTAGAGTTAAAATATTGTTACAAACATTTGACTTGTTTCTTATTTAATTTTAATGAAAATCATTGTCTTTAAGTGGATTGCCAACCCTTCATTAATTCCTAGTTTTCTTGATTTTCCTATATATTCTATGCCCTTGTTTCTCATGAATGTTTCCCTAGTTTTCTCAGCCAACAAGCTGAGGAAAAACCCAAAATTTAGTCCCCAATAAAGACCACTTCTTTTACGAGGATTGCACCTTGAAATCCTTTCAATCTCCAACAATGAGTCTTTATCAGAATTTGCTTCTTATTACCGCAATTTCTGCGTTTCTAAGTATTGCTTCAGCTTGCTCTGATGGACAGTGTAAGGTAGGTTCTTCAATGGAAGATATACATATATCCTTTACATATATCCTTTCTTTTTTCTTCAATTGCATATGATTATAGTTTTGATATATTCAGCTGCTCGACGAATGCTCTTCGGATGGAGATTGCGAGGCTGGACTGTATTGTTTCGCTTGCCAGCAAGGATTTTCAGGTTCAAGATGTGTAAGATCAACCGTTACAAACCAATTCAAGCTTCTGGTGAGTGATGAAATTGATAAGGCTTCTTTTGTTTGTGTAGCTCATTCAGGGACCTTTCACTTTCAGTTGAGCCCGCTAGAGCAAGACATTGATGTCAAGCTTTTAGGGAATTAGGCCAAAATTTATTCTCCTCCACAATTTCTAAACCTTTTATTAATGTTTACAAAAACAACGCGTGCTAACTGCCAAAGGTTTTAATAGATAACATGCTCAATTATGAATATATAATTCTATGCATTATCAGTGAAACACATAATACAGATAAATAAATTTAATCAATTTACAATTATGCATTATTAATACATTAAATATAATTTTTCTGTAGATATTTTTTGTTGGTAGAAAATAACAGTAAATTCCGATTACATCAATTTTTTTTGTAGATATTTACAATTATGTGATGACCTAATGGTCAAGTATATTCACTGTTTCGGGTGTGGCCTAAATTTAAGTCGTGCTAGACACGTTTATAGTTCGGGCTTTGCTCAATTTATAAGTTATGAATACTTATATATATATATATAGTCATAAAAATTAGAAGAAAAATATAGTCTTTTAATGAAAACAAGTCTGCAATTGCAATTTAAATCTCTCATTAGATATTAGCTATAACTGTGTATTGGCAGTTATATTCCTATAGTGTACATTTTAATTCTCGTGCGGTTACTTCTGGGGTGAACAGAATAACTCTCTTCCTTTCAACAAGTACGCATTCTTGACGACCCACAATGCATATGCCATCGATGGATATCCATTGCATACCCCAGTTCCTCGCGTTACCTTTACCAATCAAGAAGACATGATCACCGATCAGCTCAATGTATGTTTCCCAATTCACATTCTAGTCCTATCTATGATCTTTAATTTCTATTTGATTAACATAAGCCTATAGCTGAGTTGCAGAATGGAGCCAGGGCATTGATGCTTGACACTTATGATTTTGATGGAGATGTGTGGATGTGCCATTCATTTGGAGGACAATGTCATGACATTACTGCGTTTGTAAATTTAATTTTCCCTATTAGTTACCCATAAATATTGCCCTTTTCAGTTTCAACATCTTTTTTTTTCCCTTTGGATTGGCCTACCAGGGACCAGCTATAGATTATTTGAAGGAAACCGAAGCGTTCTTATCTGCAAATACAGAGGAAATTGTTACATTAATCTTGGAAGATTATGTTGGTCCAAATGGGTTGACAAAGGTGTTTACTGATGCTGGATTGATGAAATACTGGTTTCCAGTGTCAAACATGCCCAAAAATGGTGAAGACTGGCCTCTAGTCAGTGACATGGTGGCTAATAACCAAAGACTACTTGTCTTCACCTCAATTCAGTCCAAGGAAGCAAGCGAAGGAATTGCTTACCAGTGGAACTACATGGTCGAAAATCAATGTAAACCATATATATATATATATATATATATCCATTAATTAAGTTTTAGACATCGATATGGTTTAGGAAAAGCGAAAAGTCGAGATAACAAATTGTGGTTGAATGCGAAATTGGCAGATGGGGACGGCGGAATGCAAGCAGGAAGTTGCCCCAACAGGGCAGAGTCGTCAGATCTAGACGACAAGACTAAGTCGTTGGTATTGGTAAATTACTTTCATTCAACGTCAAGCAAAGAGAAGACATGCGAGGACAACTCTGGAGATCTCATTAACATGCTTCGTACTTGCTATGCGGCTGCTGGTAACCGTTGGGCTAACTTTGTCGCTGTTGATTATTACAAGGTTCCTTTGTTCACTCTTTAAGTTGCTAACTGTTTCTTGTTGATTCAGCTCATTTTCTTTGAAAACTGAAAATATTCTTGTTTTGGTTTGCACAGAGGAGTGAAGGAGGAGGATCATTCCAAGCTGTCGATACTTTGAATGGGAAGCTGTTATGTGGATGTGATGATATTCATGCATGTGTGGTAAGTCAAAATTACATTTTGCAAATGAATGTAGTTCTTAGATTAATATAAACCATATTTTTATACTTATTTCGAACTCAATTATTTGTATCCAATCCCACTCTCAAATATATGCAGACGTTGGAAGTTAGGTAGATAGTAAAAAAATGTGATTTGTTTTGTGATTACAGGCTGGATCAACTTCAGGTGCCTGCACACCATAGGGTAGATTTCAGGCAGAGGATGTGGCACAAGATTTCAGACTACATCAACATTTTAAGCACTGAAATCACTCTTATCGTGAAAGTACAAGTTGTAGACATATACATAAATATATGTATGTATGTTGAGTTCCATGAATTTAATAAAATTTACAAATGGAATTTCAATCTTCTCTTATAGCATATTTTTTCTTTGATTGTCTGCTCTTATACCTCGATTGCTTTTTTATTAATTTTTGGTTTTAAAATACGGATGATAATATTACGGCACTCACCATTGATGACGGAGAGGAGGAGCCATGACAAATTAATTTAGGGAAGTAGCTACTACATTTGCCTATGATTAAGAACATGGCTTGATGGATAGTTTCTAGTGGTGTGCATTATTAGTTCATGCGCAATATGTTAATAAATATTTAGCATCCAATTGAGGATATCACAATTTCAGATTGGGGGAGAAGAGATTTGATTTTTATTTAGATCCCACTAGAAGTTGGAGTGGGAAGGAAGATGATGGACGTTTAATAATTATCTGATGTTATTTCATCGATGAGTAGAGAGATGATGATGCAAGTCTTGATATACTTTGTTGATTTTTTGAGTACAAATTTACACTTTACTAAGTGAATTAACATCTTAATGAATTAAGTTATATCTAAATAAATCTATGTAAAGTAAACAATAATTGAACTTAGTAAAAATGCTTGCAAATTCCTTTAAATTTATACCACAATAAAACTTAATATAAACCAACATTTTATTTGGCATAATAAAGTATTTAAATAAAAAAATAGAGGATAAAATAATTGAAGGCCCTTTAAAATTTTGATTTTCCAATTTGACATATGCTCAAGTTTAGAGCCTAAAACACAGGCATTGAATAAGTCGTCGTTACCTGCAAATATCTTACACGTCTCTCCTCCCTCTTCCTTCACTCATGCCGACTCACTCGTTTCTCACATGCCTAACCTCACTCTCCCTCCATAAATATTCCCTTACAACCCCTCCCTTTCAATCAAATCCCCAACATAATCTCTCTCAAAAACAAAACTCTCCCTTAATCTTTTGTTTCTTTTTCTTTAGCAGTGATAATGGTTGAGCCTGCAACAGCAACCCAAGCAGCAGCTCCGGTGATGCCTCAGCTCAAAGATGAGCTTGACATTGTGATACCAACCATAAGAAACTTGGACTTCCTTGAGATGTGGAGGCCATTTTTTCAGCCCTACCATCTCATCATTGTTCAAGATGGCGATCCTTCAAAAACCATCAAGGTTCCTCCTGGTTTTGACTATGAGCTTTATAACAGGAATGATATCAACAAGATTCTGGGTCCCAAGGCTTCTTGCATTTCCTTCAAGGACTCTGCTTGCCGTTGCTTTGGTTACATGGTGTCTAAGAAGAAATACATTTTTACCATTGATGATGACTGCTTTGTAAGTTCTTTTGATTTTCTTTTTTTCTTATGGATCTTTACATTGCTCTGTTTGGAAATTTAGATACTTTTGATTTTTCTTGGATTGATCTTCTTTTTAGGTTCATCTTGTAATAAATAAACAATTCTAACTATAATGGTTCATAATGAATAGGGAGGGATTTGGGTTTCTCTCTTTAAGAATATAGGTAAATCACCATTCCTACTATACCAGACTATGGATCTTTGTTTATGATTAGGTTGCTAAGGACCCATCAGGCAAAGCAGTCAATGCACTTGAACAACACATCAAGAACCTGCTATGTCCATCAACTCCCTTCTTCTTCAACACCTTGTATGACCCCTTCAGAGAGGGTGCTGATTTCGTCCGTGGATATCCATTCAGTCTCCGTGAGGGTGTCCCAACTGCTGTTTCTCATGGCCTGTGGCTAAACATCCCAGATTATGATGCGCCAACCCAGCTTGTGAAGCCTCTTGAGAGGAACACTAGGTTTGTTGATGCGGTTCTCACCATCCCAAAGGGCACCTTGTTCCCCATGTGTGGTATGAATCTGGCTTTCGACCGTGACTTGATCGGCCCTGCCATGTACTTTGGACTCATGGGAGATGGCCAGCCAATTGGTCGCTACGATGATATGTGGGCTGGCTGGTGCATCAAGGTATGTTTCCTATTGGAGTTTAGTTATTCGCATTGCTTTATGTTTGTTGTGCTTGATGAATGTTTATGGTGTAGGTGATATGTGACCATATGGGATTGGGGGTGAAAACAGGTCTACCATACATCTATCACAGCAAAGCCAGCAACCCCTTTGTGAATCTAAGGAAGGAATACAAGGGTATATTCTGGCAAGAAGAGATCATCCCATTCTTCCAACAGGCTGTGCTTCCAAAAGACTGCACCACTGTTCAAAAGTGTTATGTTGAGCTGGCTAAGCAGGTGAAAGAAAAGCTTAGCAAAGTTGATCCCTACTTTGACAAGCTGGCTGATGCAATGGTTACTTGGATTAAAGCCTGGGATGAGCTCAACCCTCCTACTGCAGGTTCTGTTCCAAATGGGAAAGCGGCTTAGACAATTTTCAATCACATCACATTTATTATATATATTATTCTATTCAATACAAAGCTGCACATTATTTCCCTACAGTTTAATTGAACTTTAATAATTTTTGTTTGTTTTTTATTATTTATTTATCTTCTTCCTCACTAGATTTTGGCGGGATATATTATGTAATTTTATCAACTTTATGTTATGAAGTTGCAGACATGAATAACATGTGTTAGTTGAATTAGCAGTTCTTCCATTTTAACTTTTACAATGATAAATTCTAAATTTATACTTAAAATGAAAATTTTTAATTTTACTTAATAATAAAATTAAACTTTAATACTCTCTAAAATAATAAAAAATTGCTATTTTTGAAACTTGTGTGGTCACTTAATTGCATGTTTTACCAGCTTAGAATCTGATGTTTTTTTGTAGCTTGATTTTCAAGGGATAACCTGTTTCTATTAAAAAAGATAATAATACAAATACAAGTAAAGAGCCCATATATAGATAGATGGATGACTACTCTGCATGTCAAAAGAATAAAAGCTTTGGATAAAAAACCTTATTGTAAAGCCCAAATGTTAATTTTATGGATTAAATAACACATTGAATAGAACCAAGTGAAACTGTATTATTATGCATTGCAGAGACTACATGTTTTCCTTGAACAGCCTTTAGTCATCCTGGTCATTAAATTCTACCCCTATAGCTTGGTCCCATTGTGAACAAAAACATCAATATTCAGACTCTATCTGATTTTCAGAAACCACAAATCTTAAATAAATTGCTTCAAAATTTAAATTAGTTTTCGAACAGAAAACATCTTGCAAAACTGATCATAGTCGCACAACCATGAATTTCAGCCTCTATCAAACTAAGATAAATTTTAGGCGATGACAAGGCACTAACAATCAGAATGATACCAATTTGGCTTGACTACCCTCCTAATCTATGATTCTGCAATCGCATCATTGGACTTTTCAATCTTTTGACGCTTGGCCTCGCGCTCACTATCTTGATCGTTGAGACATCCATTTACTGCCTCTTCACCCAAAAGAGATATGTGCTTGCTGGTGATTTGGCGACCTGCCCTAAGCTTTGGCCCCCAGTGCCTTTCGGGATTCGGGAGGAAGCGAGCAACCTTCTTAGCTTGTGCCTTGCTAAGGGATGCAACAGCTCGAGCAAAATTTGCCTGCCAAACAGAAGTTGAGGGGTGTTAAAACAACATTTCCCACCTTCAATCTCAAGTTGTACATGTTTAAGATAGGGAATGCGTGTGTTCACATGCAGGAACATGAAACAAGGACTGTGGATACATAGGGAAAGAAGCATGCAGCTAAAGAAAGTGGCATCAAAAACATACTTGAAGAACTGGTTCTTTGGCAAGTATCACACTTCCAGGCTGATCAGCAGGTTGAGCTTTCACTGGATGATTTTTAACCTATAGAGAAAACAAAAACTTAAGAAACCATTTGATCACGTCTGTTAACTGCACTAGTGCATGGAACATTGAGGAGTTCGAAAGTCCAACAATTTGATCAAAGTTTAGTCATTTGCACTTTCTTCAGCCTGCACACCTACACAAATGGTGGAAATAAAGAAAAAACAGAAAGTAGCCCTTACCCAGCAGCGCATTATGTCCCAAATGACATCCATGGGAGCATCTGATTTTAGTCCCAATGGATTTACATGAGTCCCAGAAATTTGATATCCTGCATTGATGACAGCGGAGCGGAAAATAACTGCAGATGGGGAAGTGCATTTCAGTGTAGCACAGAGGTTGTGCAGACTCAGAAAGAGAGGAACATCAGGCAACTCCTGCAAAGAAATTGCAAGTCAGGTAACAAACTTAAAAGTATCTCTAAAAAGAAAAAGATTTGTTCCTCAAATAGGTTTAATCATATATATTGCATGAATTTTCAACATCTGATTGTTACAATTTACATAACCATCCTAACATCTAATGACATGTTTCTCTAAAAGATTTAAAGATTGTAGCTAAACTTTCATGATTGAAATATTCAAGTCAATAGTCAATATAGAGCCTTACTTTTTATAGTTTAGCATAGAAAATGAGATGGCTCAGAGTTACACAGCTAAAACCTGAGAGGAACTAGTGTTCTAAGGTTGAGAAAGGGTCGACCAAGAAGTTACTAAGGAAAAAAATGAATACCTCCGAAATTGTAGTCAATACAGCAGAGATGCGTTCATAGGCAGGATAACAATTCTTCATTGATTTTACATCTGCTAGTATGCTAGTTACCCAATCCTGATCATGGATGGGAGCAGACCATATAGGTCCACCCATGTTAAATTTCTTCCCACAGTCACTACACTCTTGAGGGACAACAGGTGCAAAGCCTGGGAGATACCTCACACTGGTGTTCTGGAAATTATAAGGTCAATGCAAGATAAAATTATTGTGCAATTCAAAATAAAGCCAAGTCAAAAATAATAGCCATTGATGTACAAAGCACAAATATGTCGCAATGGTCCCATCTTTGAAACATCATTACATACAGTAAATAACTTTGATACATCTCTTTTAATTATGTATGAACATTGAAATTATACTCAAAAAATAAAATTAAAAGCAAGCTTCCATTAATTAAGATAGAAAGGAAACCAAATATCTTCATCTAAAATAACCTAACTAGAGGCATGAACATGTCACCAATAGCAACACTAAGCAATAAAAAGCTCATACATCAGGATGTTATTTTAATGATTTCACATGTGCACATACACTATGACTCCGCTATGTAGAAGCCCAAATGATATAAGCCATGTATATGTTAAAAACAAGAAGGAGCACCAAATGCATGGTAAATCAGGAAGCATACCTTAGAAACAGTTCTCCCAATAGGCTGTAGATGAAAAGAATCACAACCAATGCATTGATAGACATATGAGAGCTTAAGGGGAGTATTCTTCATTGCACTTGCAGAACTGCATTGAATGAATTAGCCTTCAGTCAACATCAAGTGAGAGCAACATTATTTAATAAACTAAATTAAAAGAATAAGCCACCTACGTGTATACACGAACAAAAACACGGACATAAAAGTCCATCTGAACAGAGAGAACAGGAACAATATAACGCTTGTACCGGTTCGCATGACTCTGCATTCAGGAAAGAAGAAATACAAATTATGGAAAAGAAGAAGATTGTTGTTGGCATTTACTTCTAAAAGAAAGTTTTTGGCTTATCATTTAGGAGAACAGATTTCTATGACAAGGTGGTATAGTTACAGGTATCTTTTCTAATGTCCTTCATCAACTAAAAGTAGTTCAAGTGAAAGAAAAAAGAAGTCCTAGAAGCCACATTCCTTTTGCAACAGATCATTATTGTTTTCTATATCATGTGTTTCAAATGCTAAAAGAAAGGACATCAAACTACCTCAATGCAGGCTAGGAGGATCCTCAAAGCCATTTCATGGCAATATTTTCCTCTCGATGGGTATGATCCATATCTGTTTCCACATGCAGTTACAGGATGAGCTTAAATATTCAAGACCATAGTTCAAATGAAGGCAAAGCTACTACAATCTTACTTGGAATAGCAAACCTCCCCATTACCCCCACAAAGGACTGCCATATCAGTTGCAGTGCACATCAGCATGCCCCCATCCACAACAGATTGAACTGCTGAGTCCAGGAATACAGAAGGTGAACCATAAGGATCAAGATCAACCTGAAAAAACAGATTTAGCAATAAAGAGCATAAGCACAGCTCCCCTTGAATAGTGCGGCCAAGAAACAATACATATTTCCCATTAATTATGAAATGTGGATAACAAATAACAGAAACAACTGACCAATTCCCAATTAATCAACACACTTCTCTTTTACCAATTATAAAATGGTATAGACAAAATGAATGCATAACAAGAACTATTTCTACAGAAAACAGAAATTTTCTACAAAATTTTATTTAAGCATACCAGACCAAATACTTATGCAGCAGTTGAGCATACATGCAGATTAAGATGTGCATATAAAGTCGCTTTACTATAAAATAACAGATCACGAACCACATCAAATTCTTTTGGGTGAGTAAGCATGTAAACACGAGCATCAGCAAGATGTGATTCCACTTTTGAACATGCTACAGAACCATTAAATTTTATGTTTCGCTGGCAAGCTTCAACTGCCCCTGCAAGTAGACACATGGTATTGGGAAATCTAAGAAGCAAGTAAACCATATAGGAAAAATCTGTTTGCAAATAGTAATATAAAGCATGAAAATGCATAGGAATCAGAAAGGCAGAAAATGAACGTCCTTCTAGGTCCAAAATAATCCTTCAAATAGCATATCATAACATCCAAAATACCTTTATCGTTATCTAAGGCAACAACTTGGCCAATCCCTTCTACCTCCCAAGCATATCTCAGAGCCCTTAACCCAGATGCTGACAAGGCCTATATAAACACCAGAAAAGGCATGCAGAAAATGAAACGACTGGCATTGGGGGTAAAAGCATATATATTTACAAAAGATTGTGGAATAACCTCTAGAACTCTTGGTGGTTTGAGCTTCCCCCGAACTTTTCCCTCTATCTTAACTGGTTCTTCAGATGCAGTACATGGATCTTCATTAGGCTTCTCTTCAAGCCCTTGTTCATTGGATTTTTCGATATTAATATTGCAGTCATTAGGTTTATCTTCTACATCAGATGAAGAACCGTTCTTTTTGTTTCTTTTAGACAACAATGCCTCATGTTCCTGCTTCCGTTTTGATATAAATGTCCTCAGGACAGCAATGGACATGTCTCTGTTGTTAACCTAATTATTAATAGTGAATAATTAGGATCCCTACTAGAGAATAAGAACCAAGCAGTAAACAACTAACACTACAATTATACAGAAGAGGAAACAATATCCTACTCAAAGCATCTAAAAACAGAGTATACACTATACAGGTATTCAGTGAAAGCATTACTGAGAGAAAATTGTACAGTTCCTTTCTTTTCTCGCCCTTTCCTATTAGCTAATCACGGCGCCATTAGTTCACACTATTGAAAAGAGCTTACAAATTTCAGACATAGATTAACTTAAACGACCCTGCCAGTAGTCTTTTCAACAATAAATCATCAATAATACAAAAAATTTTAGTCAAACCAAAAGCTTCCGATTAATTAAAAGTAAAACATGGAAAAATCTAACCACAAAAAAAATGAATTCAATCAATTTTTCACCGTCAATCAATTCATTCAATTAAGAAAAAGGTCATATTTCTCATGAGAACCCATAACTAGTTTCCCTTAAAACAACATATTCGTCGCAATAACGAGAAACTTTCAATAAAAATAAAGGCTAAACCATCGACTAAAACCCATTAACATTCTAATAAGGGATTCAATAAAATAAAATAAAGTGAAACCTGAGTTTTGTTGAAAAAGACTTCATTTTTAGCATGCATAAGAATCTCAGCTTCTCCTTCCTTGATGATAGTGTAATCATTGAGATCCATCGACATTGTTTCTCCTTTTACACGCAATAACAAAGTTATGGCTTCTTTTCCTTTTCCTTTTGTAGTTAATTATCTTCTTTGAATGGTTTTGAAGAACAAATTTGAATAGCAAATCAAATTCTTATTTTTTATTTTTATTTTGGCTTTAAAATTGATTTCGGCATTTGAAAGTTTGTGAAAGCTGCAATTTCATGAAAAGGAGGAGGCTTGTTTTTGTTTATACGCGTGCTTTGAAGTTTGAACTCTGAATATAGGATACCAAGTCCCACCGGAAACCCTATTTTATTTTTCTTTTATTTTTATTTCATGTTTAATTTAATTTGTTGATCTTTCTTAAACCCTAGAGGCTTACATTCATAGTGTACGTTAGTATGTATTGGTAATTCTTTGCTAACATGAGCCCTGTACTCCTAAGAAATTATCCCATAATAACTCGTTCATATCTATTTACAAACAAAACTTAAATTCATATCTAGTGCATTAAAATTAAGATTTATCTAATTTATGGTTGAAATATTTTATGATATTCCTAAACCTTTCATAAATTACATTTTATGGGTGAGTGTTTGATCGAATCGAATAAAAAGATTTTGAGTTAATCGAGTTAACGAATTATATTTTATTAATTTGAAAATTTTTCAAATTGAGTCGAGTGAAATTAAATTCAAGTTGAACCGAATCAAGTGAAATTATTCGAGTTAAATTAAAAAATTAAATATGTCAAATTAAAACTTTACTACAAGATAACTAATTTCATATTAGAGCACATAAATTTGAAACTATATATATTTGAAAACTTTTTCAAAGTAAAATAATAACAAAAAATAATAAGATACTTTAGTACGATAAACTTGAATCATTAGTTTAGGTCCCAAAATTATTGTTTAGAAAATATTTAAATTTTAATTTTTTTATATATTTTATAATTTTTATAAATATTTTGAATTTTAAAATGATTTTAAATTTTTAAAATGATTTTGAATTTCTTTTACCAATTTGCTTATTTTCAAAATTGACAGGACCAAAAGGGTATTTACACCATTTTTTTATTCGAATTATTTGAATTATTCAAGTTATTCAAATTGTAAAATTCAACTCAACCCGAACTCGAAACTTGAATTACTTATTCAAATCGACTCAATTAACTCAAAATTCAAATTTTTTCAAACCCTAAATTACATTATGGTAAAATTGTGATCCTCAATTTGTAGTTCAATTTTATTATTTTTTTTTTATCTAGTTGGGAGTTTATTATTAAAAAATATAAAACAAGTTAACTTTTATATCTTTAAAACTCAAAAAACATTTATTATTAAATAATAATTGAGATCAAATTTTAGTATCATTTTTGTTTATGCTTGTTACATTGTCTAAATCTAACAAAACCAAAGCAAAGAAGTTCAAACTTGTATCGTAACTTCTAAATAGGAAGTTTTAACTACTGCTTCAAACTTTTTAGTGTAATTTTATTATTTGTTACATTATAAAAATATTAAACCGAAAATCAATCTCTTTAAAGAGTTCCTTATAGAGCTTATGCTGCAGTACAAAAGCAGGAGTTGAGAAGAGCAGTTCAAAATACAAAAAGAAACAGAATGATCTTGTTAGGGGTGAATGTTTGTTTGTAAGCCTTCCAATTATCAAGCCATACAAACTTTCAAGTTCCACCAACTCATACTAAACAAGTCTGTTATTTGAGTTCATGCTTTAGTTTGAGTTTCTGCTATACTGTTCTAACCACGGATTTTGAACTGATTCACAATTATCCTACAATTCTAAGGTTAGTAATGAAGGTGACAACACGAAATTCGTAGCGAGCAGTCAGCTCTTCATATTGCTGATGTCATCCTGATCGCCAAAACCACCACCATGAAGATGATGTTCCCTGCAAATCCAAAGAACAGACTGACATGTTATTCATCAAAACAAGAAGATAAAGCAGAGAATATGAAAGTGGAAATTTTATACAAAGGAGCAATTAGGCAGAATGAAGCCCAAAAAGGGAAACAGTACCTCAGTCTCTCGCAAAGACGTGCTAAAGCATCTGCTCCAGTTCGAGAAGCAACATCCCCTATCCGTGCAGCATTTGATAAGGTCACACACTCTGCAAGCCTAAACTCACAAAGTTCTTTCAAAGAACATGCATCAGTCAATACAGCGGAATGACCACCCCCAGCTGCTAGTTTTCGCACTTCACCAACGCACCTACAATATAGAATTGTCATCTAAACAGAACGCCATAAGAGTTGCAAAAGCCTATGACACAACAATTTGGCTATATTCATACCAGTCAACTGGTGAAGGATACCACGCATAAATAGATTTCTGATTTGCTGCCTGACCATAACTATTGTAACCCCATCCATTAATTCTTCCATCTCTCAAACAAATAAGTGTGTGAGAATGTCCACAAGCAACAAGCTGGACACCGGTGGGAACAACCAAAGCAGGGATATTACGAAAGAATGAATCATTAGGGTTGCATGAAAAGAATCCTGTTTGAGGGCCAAGGCCTAGCTGTCCTACTTGACCACCACCCCAGGCATAAAGTGCTCCCTTTGAAGTTAAAGCACATGTATGTACCCCACCACAAGCAACATCCTTAATGCATATACCATCCAGAGCAACTATTCTCCTTGGCAGGAGCTCTTTATCACTAGATTGAAGGGAACTGTGTCCAAGTTGACCCATGTTTCCTAAACCCCAAGTATAGCTGAAATAGAAAAGCAGGTAGTCATCAATGCTAAGATCTTTGTTGATGAGGAAGAATTCTCAACATAGGACTTTTAACACGTGATGAACAACATCTGTTTTGATGTAGTGCATGAATGCATGGTGATATACGTTATGCATAGTGCTTGTAGATATGTTGCAGACTGGAACATGCTGGAATTTTAGATCCTAAAACACCATAAATAAACGCACCATGCAAGGAACTAATGTGGAGATAGCAAGCTCCAAGAAAAGCCTAACATGAAACTCAAGTATCGGATATCTTCAAAATGTATAGACCACCATAATTGGAAAATACATGAAAACAAGCTCGTACACTGAAAGTGTGAATTCATTCTTTTACTTCCTTTAAAGTACTAGCATTCGTTTCATGGTATAACCTGAGGTAATAGACTTGCATATCACAATCCATCTCATTTCCATTGCATCCCATCTCCTCCTGGCTAATGTTTGAGTTTCACATGATAATCTATACCCAAACACTCATATAAAGTAACTAAGTTGTGTAAGGCTATACAAATTGTCAACCCCACCCCCCCTCCTTTTTTTTTCTTGGCAAATGGAAAAAAAAGTTAAGAGATAGTAGATCTGCTAAGATGCAAAGCCTGTTAAACCTGGAAATATATAAACTAAAGAATTATGTCTCAAGGTGCTTTGATAATGGTAACCCTATCCCCTTAAAAGTTCTTCTACTTCTTTCTTTTCCTCCTTGAAAGCCAAAATTAAGGAATGGAATAAAATCAATCATTTTTCTTCCATCTGTACAAGCAGGTACCCCTTTCAACAACAATTCCCCTCCAACTGGAACCTAATAACCCAAGTGATGTGGATAACCACAATTCTTATACTTAAACACAGATCTGATCTCCATCTAGCAAGTCCTTTGGATAACTTACACCTCGCCTTTTTCAGAAACAGCTGCAGTGTGATACTCCCCACATGACACTTGGGTAATCTTCACAAGCTCAGGAGCCTCATCCAGGAATTTTGCATATGCATTTATCACACGAGCCCCCTGTAATCCTTCGGAAGTAACTCCTCTGCCTAGCTGACCATACTCATTATAGCCTGGTTTATCAGAACAGTGATAAATATCGATTAATAGGTGGCATGAAACTAGCTTGAGTTCTTAAGTTTCCTTCCTAAATCTAGGTTCTGTCAAGAATGAGGTCTATAGGCACATTAATTGTTTGCAATAAACCTCAAATATATTTGCAAACTCCAGTCAGTAAATAAATCATGATATTGTGAAGTAGTAAGGCTTACCCCAAGCTTGTAGTAGGCCTTCCTCTGATAAAGCAACTACATGGGCTGCTCCACAGGACACTTGACGGATGACCTGTAATAACCAAATGCATATTAATCTCGTATAATAAAGCAATCAGTAAACAGCTTCAGAGAACCTGATCCTTGGTTAGAAATCATGATCGAAATATACATGGAAAAGGACCGGTTAATCAGGAAAAAAAGTGTTTGCAGATTCAATTAGACACAATAATAAAGAATGGTGGAAGATTAGGCTGCTTAAGATCAGACCACATAAGCAGAAAGTTGAATGAGAAAGCTACAAGCTAAATTATATTTGTCTCAAACAGAAACAGAAAAAAAATGTGCAAACTCCATGTTACAGAATTCAATTGAAGTCGATGGAGGGAGGAGTGATAAAGTTGGGTCCTTCTTCTCTCATACTTGTGCATGTGTGTCATCAAAGTGGAGTTTCTCTAGTGTTGGTTAGGTAATAGACCGATTCAAGGAACAACCTGCCAGCCTGAAAATTGACTGGAAAAATCCGCTTATTTCTCTGCCAGGTCATGAGCTAGATAACATGTCAATATAGATAAAAGAACACAGATAATATTAGAAGCAAATGATACTGCAAAAGTATCCTAAAAGTTAGGTCATGACTTATTGAAGCAAAGCTATCTTCAGTTCACTCATTTATGAAGGAGATAGCAGGAACCTCGCATTTGGTTCTGCATAAAAACTGGTCCCAGAGAACCAAAATGTCTAAAAGTGATTAGCATGAAGTTTCCTTTTCCTAGTCCTTGACAGGAAACATAAATTTTAAATAAATAAAAGCCTCAAACTTCATAAACAGGACGTTGAAGAATAAAAGAAAGGTTCAAAAACAAATAGCAAGAAAACAATAACAGCAACAGCTCTTGGGGTGAAGACATCAGGAATTCAAGACAATACCATGTTAGGAGTGAATGCGCCCCAAAATAAACGAGGTAAATTTGATCCCTGTGATCATATATGGAAAAGTAAGCGGAAAGTGAGATCAATATCAATTAAAAATCTAAAAAGCAACAATGATCCATTAACTATAAATTCACTACCTGATTTTGTCCCCAAATCCAGAGTCTCCTTGTTGAGATGGTCCCATCATTTTCACGAGGTTCTGCAATCGCAGCTGTGCAATGTGCCCCACAAGATACAAATTTCACAAACTCCGTCTGCAATTGCTTTACTTTCTTTGGGTTTTTCCTCCCCTTCTCAGTGCCATCTCCCAGTTGTCCAAACTCATTAGCACCTAGCAAAATGCATCAAAATATAATTTTTCTTTTCCTGATATGAACATACAAAAACAACAAGAATAGCCACATCTTTGGCAAAGACTACTTCATTTATGTTTCCAAATTTCAGTAGCACAACACCTTCACATATTTAATTATCAAAACAATCTATACCTATGTTGTTCCAACTGTTCTTTTCTTTTTTTCTTGAAGTACCGTGTCCAAGCATGTATGGAAATGCATATCAGACTATGAGCCTCCAAGAACTCTCCAAATACATGAAAAGACTTGAAAAAAAAAATGAATATACCTGTGTCGAGCACATATATGACCATGCACACTAAAAATAAATTCTCATTAACAAGGAGATAATCTACAATCAAATTAGCTATTACTAATATAATTCAAGCAATAAGAACAACCAAATCACCTCAACGGAAACAACATAATACAAATGTTCACCACTAGACCAACAGAATTCCAGCTGTAGGCAAAAAAAAGTCGATAGCAAGATCGAAACAAACAGAGCAAAGGAGCAGACAAATACTAAAGGCAGGATAATGTTCAAAACTTGATGATAACAAAGAAACTTAAAAGAGGGACTTCAGAAATGGAAAACAAGCTCCAGAGGAAAAATGCACAAAACTAATAGAATCAAATCAACAGAACCAACCAATACAACAAAAACAGCATTCTCAATATCCTCAAGAATCCAAGACATCAACAACAGAATTTAAATGGCAAGATAAATAACAACACACATCGTTTTCAGAATTAAAAAACAACTAATCAAATTCATTTAAATAAAACAAACAAACCCCACGTGAATAATGACCCATCTGAGGCCACCGCCGCAGTATGCTCACGGCCGCAAGCAATATCCAACCAGCGGGAATTTGCCCCCGCCGGACACCCAAATAGATCGGGCGATAGCTGTTTAGGGATCCTTAAGTGTCGTTCTTTCCCTCTCCTACCAGTCTGGCCGCTATGATTATATCCCCACACATAAATTGCACTCTTTGTTGGAATATTCTGAGAACGGGTCATCGTTTCACCCATAATTGTTTCAATATCCATCTATTTACAAACAAATATAGATGCAATAAATGAGAACAAGCTCACAACATTAAACATTTGTCTATTATACTAATTTCCATAAATTTAACAAAAAAATGAAAATAAAGGGTTTTTTTTTTTCAATCGAGGTTCATGACATTACCTTAGTTTGGTAGGTGGGAAAATGGAGGAAAGGAAAAGAAAAGTCAGAAACCCGCACGAAAAGCCAAGTGCTTTTAAGTTAGTAAGGTAAAAAGGATAATGATGATGATATAATATGCGTTTGGTTTACGTGAAAATGCAGGAAAGGAAAGCAGACTTTAAAAAGAAAAGATTCTGACAATTTCTGGAGTCAATGATCGCGTTTATAACTGGATAAAACTTTGATTAAATTCAAAAGAAACGAGGAAACGAATTCGAGAGAATTTGAAGAACGCACCTCAGTTTTGAGAATGGAAATTGAATTGAATTTTCTTGGATTAAATAGAAAAAATAAATTAGTAAATGGAGATTTTATTACAAGACAAAAAAAGGAAGGACGGTAACTTTTCTGGATTTAAGAGTTCCCGGTGGTGTTCCAGGAATATGGGAATCGGGTCGGATCTAGTCAGGTTGAGAAATTATGAAGGACCCGAATGTTCTAGGCCCAAGTATTCCGTTTTACAAAAAGAATCTTCTAGACACAAGATATTGTATAATGAAAATGAATAGTAAATATATATTTTATTATATTATTCGATTTAAAAATTATAAATTTATTATTCGATTTATTTTTTATTTTTTTAAAGTTGAAAACCGTTAAATTGCCGCTGACGTGATTCTTAACTTAATAATTTGTTTTTTTTAACATTTTTATTCTACATAATTTTCATGTCATATTATAATTTTTTAAAACACTTTTTTTACCCGAAACTACACCGTTTTGGGTATTTCCATCTCCAAAATCCACTCTAACCACAATTTCGCTCGTTTTTCCAACGAACGACTTATTTAACTCCTCCGTTAACATCTCTTTCATCATCTCCTACATCCTCAATTCTTAAGAGTTCCCCGACCACATCATCGCCGCCTGCAACTTCTCCGACTACTAATCCTCCATAGATCCAACCTCTAACTGCAACTGCGCTTGTTTCTTCTAGCCCACCAGTTTCCTTCTGAGGGAACCGAAACAAAACCCTTTATTCTTTCAACTAGAAAACCATCTTCAAGATCAAATTCAAAGGATTACTCTTTCTCAAACCAGATCCAAATCCCTTATTTCTGATCCCAAAATATCATATAAAGCAAACTCCTCTCCAAGTTCTTTATCCCTTCCATTCGCATCTAAAGATTCCCCACATTTTCCCACAACACCCAAATTTCATCTAATCAAAAAAATTTCAATAGAAACAACTAACACGGTAAAACCCATCATTCCATTACGATAAAAAAAACATAAACAAATAAAAAATCATTAAAAAAAACAATGGCTTACAAATCCATCCAAGTTAAGGGAGTGAAGGAACAACCGGTATCCAGAAGTAGACTGGAATTTGATCGACAGAGGCGGCGTCTCGTGGTAGGGCGTTTGCTGTTGAAAATGCAAAGGATAGAATCACTACTTGAGATAAAAACTGCGAGGAGGAGGTTTTGTCGAAAAAACGGCTGGTGTTGTGGTTGGAGTTGATTTTGGAAGATGGAAAAGGTAAAATTTTCGGAGATGGAGATACGAAAAAACTGGGAATTTTTATTGAAATAAATTAAAAAAAATTATGTATGTCGTAACCATTTTTTTTTTGAGGAAACAGTAAACGATGCGGTCGACTTGATTTTTGAAAAAGAAAAGGAAGGGAGTCGCCACCGATTTTATTTGGTGTGATCGGATCACCTTTGTTTTAATAAAACATTTAATTTACTAAAACAATACTTTTTGGTCCACGAACTTTGAGAAAACAGTTGAAGTCGACACGTCTGAGGAAGGATTAGCACCTCGACACGCCCAAACCTACGTACCAAACCGATTGATTGATGTCCCATTTGTTGAAAACATTGAAAGGGGTTCAAAATACAATGCTTTTATTTTCAAAATTTGAAGGAATCGGAAGGACGTTAACACTCTTATTTTCGAGGAGATAAAGCATCATGTCCAAGAAGTTAGGCGCAATACTTTAGGCTCCAAACTAAACTCGTCTTTTAAAACTTGATTTTCGTTTTTGAAGAGGATCTTCCGTCATTTGTTGAATCGAGAAGTCGGAACCTAGTAAGTTAGGGCTCGTTTTCCTGAAAATCCAAATTAGGAATATTGCCTCTATTTTGGAAGAAAAAGAAACTTATCCCGAAGTATCCAGGTGTCAAGTCCAGTAAGTTAGGGCACGACATTTCGAAATTTCGGGATTAAGTATTTTGTTTTAAAATTTAAATTGCAATTTTAAAAGAAACATCCCGTTGTTTAGCTTTAAACGAGGAGAAATCAGAACCCAGTAAGTTAGGGCTCGATTCACTCGAATTGCTAATACGGAATGTCGATTTAAAACTGGAATTTATGATTATGAAAAGGGTCTCCCGTTGTTTAACTTGAACGAGAAAAATCGGAACCCAGTAAGTTAGGGCTCGATTTTCTCAAATCTTTAATACGAAATATTGCCTCTATGAAAGAATCATTTATGTATCGGGTGAAAGCTAATATAACATCAATTTGTAAGAAGAAACAAATCACGATATTAACAAGCATAGCGGAATAATAATAAAGAGTAATACTAACGACAAAAATAGAAGAAATAGAGCAAATAAGCTATATAATTTAAAAGGAAACAATAGGTAAAAGTAATAAAAGAGATAGAAATGAAATAAATAAGAATTATAAGGATAATAATAATAACTATAATAATGAAAATAAAAATGTGATAATAAGGATAATTATGGTAAAATAATAATAATAATAATGAAATAATAGAATTAATAATAATAATAAAATGATAATAAAATAATAATAAGACAACACTAATAAAATAAAGAATAATAGCATATGAAATAATAAGGAAAATAAAGTAATGAATAATGGTAATTAAAAATAAAATAATGATAGTAACGAAAATGAATAGTAATAATAATATAAACAAGATAATAGTAGTGGAAATAAATACAAGAATAATATTAGTGATGATAGTGATGATATAAAATAACGAGTAAAAACTAATAAATATATATACATATATATGAAAAAATAGTATAATAATAGCGATAATAACAATAATATAAAATAACAATAATAATAATAATAATAATAATAATAATATATTAAATAATGGCCAAAGAACCAAAATTGCAAATTAATTAAAAAAGGATCAAATTGAATTAAAAATGGGATTTTGGGTTTAGTTTGAAATAAAATGAAGGAAGTGGTTTATTTGAACGCAGCGTGAAAAGGGGGACGAAATAGAAATTATTCCCTTCCCTAAACGCAATGGTCTTGATAGGGACCGAAATGAAAGTCGAAATAAATTATTGGCGAGATTTTAAAGCGATAAAAATCGATTGTAAAAGCGATAAAATGCGGAAGGGCTAAAAGTGCAATTAGCCCTTCCTTAAAAACACGTGGATCCTCAAAGGTCAGTCTGCATGCTGGTCATATTAAACGACGCGTCGTTTTGGGGCCATGAATCGAGCCCTAAAAGGCGTCGTTTTGAAATCTTTATAAAATCCAAATTTTCTTCATTTTTTCATTTCAGTTGCTATGTTTTTTAAAAAAAAAAAATTCTTTTCTCTGTTCTTCTCTGTAGAGCATGAGGGGAGGGGACTCTAGGGCTCCTACCTGCCACCGTCATGGCCGGCGTTGTCGCTCAAACCACCGCACAGTGGTAGGAAAGGTAAAATTCGATTTTTATTATTTTTTTAGATTTATACTTATACGCGTGTTTGCTCTTATGTATTCCAAAAGAAAAGAAATTGGAAAGTTTTGAAAATAAAAAGATTACCTTTGGGCCTCTGTTTTCCTATTTTTTGTACTTTTGTGTCGGATCTATTATTTTTGCTTTGAAATTTCTTTTTTTATATATCTCTTGATCAAAAAAAAGTCCTTTACAATGAATATAAATCGCTTTTATAGCCTTTTCAAATTGTTTGCTATCGCTTCTTGTTTAATGTTTTGCAGTCTTTGGTGGCCAAGTGGGAAGGGCGGTATGGTGGCGGTGGACAAGACGTCACGACTAGTGGCTAGTCAAGGTAAGGTCGGGTCGAAGGCGATGGCGTAATCAGCAGAAGGTAGGCACTTTTAGGTTTATTTTTTTTTTTTGTTTATTTTCTGATTGGGCTTTAGTGGGCTAGGGTTGGTTTTGGGTTTGTAAATTGGGCTTGGGTTTAGGGTAAATTGGGTTTGGGCCGGGCAAATGGGCTCATCAGTTGCCCTCTTTGCTCATTGTCGTGTAACGAGAATGGAGCAAAGACTTTCAAAAGACCCATTTTGTCCGGGCCTGCTAAGCCCCGACTTCTCTTGTAGCCTCATTTCGTCCATCGCATCTTATTGTTTTGATCCACTCCATCGCCGCAACTTCGGAGGTATGGGATTTTTCGTTTTCAATCCGCCATCGCGATTTGCTCTCGCAACATCGAATCGCCAAGTCTGCTATCCTCAATTTGATCCCTACAAACTCAGGGACCACCAGATTGATGCCTTTGACCGCTTCCGCAACTCGTGAATACCAAATCGCTATTTTCAACTGATCCTCGCAAACTCGGGACCACCGGACCGATGTCTTCAATCGCTTCTGTAACTCTGTGAATGTCAACTGCTTTCAACTGATCCCGCAAACTCGTGGACCACCAGACCGATGTCTTCGATCCGCTTCCCGCAACTTCGGAAGGTCAATCTGCTTCAATCTGATCCCGCAAACTCGGGGACCACCAGACCGATGTCTTCGATCCGCTTCGCAACTTCGGAAAGGTCAATCTGCTTTCTTCAATCTGATCCCACAAACTCGGGGACCACCAGACCGATTTCTTTGATTTACTTACTCTACTGGAACTTCGAGGAAATAAGAATTGGGAGAAGAGATTCATAGTCTCCATCTTCTCTACCAAACTTCAAAGAATTAAGGATGTAACCTCATTGTTAACTCGTGGAGACGGATTTGTAATCTCAACCTACTCCACGAGAACTTCGAGGAAATAAGAATTCAGGAGAAGAGATTTGTAATCTCCATCTTCTCTATCAAACTTCGAGAATTAAGGATGTAACCTCATTGTTAACTCGTGGAGACGGATTTGCAATCTCAACCTACTCCACGGAACTTTGAGGAAATAAGAATTCGTGGAGAAGAGATTTGTAATCTCCATCTTCTCTACTGAAACTTCAGAGAATTAAGGATGTAACCTCATTGTTAACTCAAGGAAACGGGATTTGCAATCTCAACCTACTCCACGGGAACTTCGAGGAAATAAGAATTCAGGGAGAAGAGATTTGTAATCTCCATCTTCTCTTACTGAAACTTCAAAGGAGTAATGATTGATCCTCATTGTTAACTCAAGGAGACAGGATTTGTAATATCAACCTACTCCACTGGAATGTCGAGGAAATGAGAATTCAGAACTTTCCAATTTGCTTCCTTCATCGCCTTCGTGAAGACTTCAATCTTCACCGCTCCCCTACCATCTCAAGGAGCAAAATCAACTTTTCAATTTGCTTCCTTACTATCTTTAGGAAGACTTCAATCTTGCCCCGCCCCACTACCATCTTGAGGAACGAAATCTGAACTTTTCAATGTGATTCCTTACTATATTCAGGAAGACTTCAATCTTCAGTCTGCTCCACTATCATCTCGAGGGAACAAAATCTGAACTTCAATATCGTTACACCGTTCTTTGAGGAACCTGTCCTGTAGAGTTAATTTTATGTGCTTGTGCTTATGCAAATGATGAGGATG
Organism: Gossypium rotundifolium; assembly: GCA_025506655.1. Lineage (NCBI taxonomy): Eukaryota > Viridiplantae > Streptophyta > Magnoliopsida > Malvales > Malvaceae > Gossypium > Gossypium rotundifolium. The sequence continues at coordinate 152,545,225 of CP106732.1, read as the reverse complement.
CTATGATCAAAATGACTCAAAGCCTCCTAACTACATGTGTTATGGACGACACTTTCATGAATGCAGAATGTCGTGAGAATGGTCTTTTTACAATGATTAGGATGCAATGATCAGAATGAATCGAATGCTCCTAACTAAATGACAATGGATGACATTTGTATGAATGCAGAATGTCATGAGAATGATCCTTTGTTAAATGTATAATGATTAGGATGCACTGGATGATATTTACATGAATGCAGAATGTCATGAAAATGGTCTTTTTATGATTATTAAGATGCAATGAGTCGAATGCTCTTAACTAAACGTGTTTTGAATGATAAATGCAAAATGAAATGGTCCCTTTTTTTTTTAAATGCTTAGGGTCATCATTGCTCGTAGTCCATTAATGTTCTATCACTGATACGTTATCATGCTTTCTCATACAACCAGTATCTTTGATAGAAAACCCAAAAAACGATCATATTCTGCTCAATAATTTTACCCGCAGTGATTTGAGTCCTTCCACTGCATTTTTCGGGACATAAAGTTTGCATCTCTCAACGCAACTTTAGGAGAATAACATTTGGCTTCTTCTATCCATCCCTTGTAATTCGAGGTATAGGATCAATTTGATCTCGTGACACCATTCACCGTGTAATGACCGATGTGTAGGTCTCGATATGTGCATGAATGCAGAGTATCATTTTCTTTTCTCGAGAATGATTCCTTTGTATCTTTGGGTTGACATTGCTCGTTATCCGTCAAGGTCGTATCACCGTGAAATGTATCGCCTTTTGTCCAACCAATAAAAGGTCCAAAGAGATAATTATCTTTTTCCAATATTTCCAAACCTTGAGTTCTAAACAATAGTCCTGTTTCAAGTCCTTGTATTATTCAGAAGCTTCCAGAGTAACATGCAAAACTCCTTTTATGAAAGTATTATTAGTCCACTAATCGTTATTTCAATGCAAAATGCCTAAAAAAGATTGTAACAATGGACAAAAAGGAAATTGATTGGGAGCATAGCTCGAAACAAACAATTTAATCAAAGCTAGCAAAGGTAATTAAGAAGGAAATTTATCGGTGGTTTTTTTTGAAAGGAATAAAATAACCACAAGTAACAAAATGGGTAAAATGGAAACTAAGTGCCCCGGATATCGCAACTTGAGCTTCTCGCCCAACTTCGAGGACTATTTTGAGCTTAATATGTGTTTGGGGATCCAGAGTACTTTGTCGATGCCCCAAGACGTAACATACTCCTTCGAGCATAGCAAGACTCATCAGATGCCCTACTTTCGATCAAAATTTTGAGTCGCCTTCTCGTGTTTTCAACTCAAATACCCTTTGGTCTCAAAGTGCCCTTTTGTGTTTTCGCCTTGGCCTCTCCTTTTCTTTTTTCTTTTTCTTTTTTTCTTTTCTTGTTTTTCGTTTTTTGTTTTTTTGTGTTTTTTCTTTTTTTGGAAAACTTTTTTATTGAATCGAACTCACCGGATTGGGCGATCCTTGTTATCCATCTTGGTTAACACTCATGTTTCCTAAACAGCCTTCTTTCTTGTATAAGGCATTTACTTTTCCTTGGAGTTCTTTTGGATAAGAAGAATCTCTTAATGCTAGGTCCTCTTCCTGAAATTCTCTTGAGCGAACCTTTTGTCAAACCCGTATCCGCTTTTGGTACATTTGACCTCGTGAATACTTTCAATCAAGCTTCTCGGAGGCATTCTCGCTTCATCTAATTCAATCCAAGCTTGGGAAAAGGAATCTTATCTTCCAACAATTGTTTTTCTTTCACGAACCAATGGGAAAGATGCCCCAAAGAAAAGTCCCGCCAACGCTCAAGAAACCTAAAGGGTAATGGTAACTTTCTATGCCAACCTTTACAAGTCTCCACCATTTTTCAAAAAATCTTGAATTTTTTTGAATTTGATGATCGCCGACTTTGTAATTTTGGCATATGAAGCAACCTTCACCCTCTCAGTGAGGTAACCAACGACCATGAATATGAATTGATGTTGGCTAAAAGCTTTTGAGGAGACTGGCTTATTAACATCCTTGCTTCATATAGGGAAAATGGAGAAGGCACAGTCTTTCTCGACTTAGCATTTTATGGTATAACAGATGCAATTTCCCTTTCTTGGTGAACCAATAGCCCGAGCCTCTTGATTAGCTAGGTTGTTGTAAAACATGTGTTCTTTAAACCCCAACCTTAACAAAGATACCCATGTTTTAGTAGTTTGGCATGCCTTGATATGATCGCATAAAACATCTTGAATTCTGAAAATAGCTCAACGATGCCTTGCTTTATTCCTACGAGGAGCTACGCTTGCATCTTCATCTCTTTCGTTAGTTCATAGCGTCTGCTGATACTTTATAAAGTAGGATCTACATTGGGGAAGTAAGTCGCAATCTTTGTCATCTTCAAAGCCCTTAGATCCCTCTAGATATATATCTCACTAAAAAGGGAGTCAAAGAATGGCCACTCATGTCATTGATATCTGGGGGCCCATTGTAGAAAATTCAAAGAATAAATGATCCTAAGGATGATTATTCGTATGATATGGTCATGAGTGAAAGAATATTCGGTATGAAATGTAAAGAATGAAAATATTTACTTAGAAAGATGCATTTTATTGAAATAAAAATTCTGGACACAAGCCTACTTAGAAATCTTATTGCTTCCAAGCTTAAAGCAACAAGTGTGTTTTACACATTACTCTAGATTAGCTTTAAAAATACATGTTTCTTCCATACCTCATTGTTCAAAACACTCCCAAAGACATAAAGGCGATACTGAAAAACTTTTATTCCTCGCCTTCTCTCGGTATACCATTGCTCGCCATCGAACTTCACAATACCCATGTTGATGAGATTTTCCACCAATTTTTGAAAGTAAGGCAATTTTCTATCGAATGGCTCGTGATCCCGCGTGGTACTCACATCGAGTGTTTGGGTCATACCATTTGGGTATGGAGGTTGCATCGATTTTGGATATTGGGGACACAACGTGTGCATCAAATAAACTTTGATACAACTCCTTATACGTCATAGGGATTGACGTAAATTAGAGTTTTCAATGTTTTTCCTTGTGCGAGATTCTTTCCTTGATGAATCTTGATACTCGTGAGTCACCGCCTTTGGTCGATTAACTGTAATTAACTTTGGGTTCCCCATGTTTATATTATTCACCTCGTCATCCTTTTTCTAGGAGCGTGCCTTCTATGGTTTCCCGCTTCAATCTTGCCAGATCTCGATTGCATGTTCGATCATTTCCGCCATCACCATGTCGCTGAAGCTCTTAGTGGTATTCCCTATCATATGGGTTCTGAAAGGAGCCTTGTGGTGTTGATGAAGAGCATGGTAGTTTCCTTTTCTAAGAGGGTGGTTGGACCCGCATGGCGACCTCCTTCCACCTTTGCGCGTATTGTCCTAAACTCTCATTTTGTCTTTTTTCATGCTTTGCAAAGTAATTCTATCCGGCCATGTCCGTAACGGGTTGAAATACTTTAGAAATGCTTGAGCCAGACTTTTCCAGGAACTAATATTGGCCCGACTAAGCTGGTTATACCATCTAGCAGCTGCGCCTACTAAACTTTCTTGGAAACAGTGGATTAAGAGTTGATCATTGTTCACATAGCCAGCCATTCGTCTACAAAACATAGTGATGTGGGCTTGTGACAATGGTCCCATTGTACTTCTCAAATTCTGGCATCTTAAACTTATGAGGAAGCACCAAATCTGGAACCAGACTCAAGTCCTTTGTGTCAATACCATGGTGGTGATCAGTATTTTCCAAAGCCTTGAACTTTTTCTCCAACCATCTACAACGATCTTCTAACTGCCTTGAAGATTCTTCCCTTGACCCCATTTTCTCTGCCATATCTAAATCAGGTACAACAGGATTGGCCGGGTTATCTCCTAGTTGGTATCCGGAACCTGCGTGAGAGTTCGTGGGTGGTCTAATATCATTTTGCCCTTGTTGAGGCCTAATCATGACAGATGGCCTTTGGGGATACTCTTCATGCTGTGCTGGCGCATGTGGTGGGGTAAAACCCAGAGGAATGCCTTCGCTCTCTTCTCCTGTAATTTTTATAGGACCTTTTCCTTTGTCCATTGCCCCACTCAAAGATTTGGGCCATTTGAGCCATCGTGTTTTTTGAGCCTCCAACATCCGATCCTCATCTCTTGTTGGAGTTTTGCCATTTGCTCTTGCATCCGGTCTTACTGTGTCTTTCTCGAATTGTTCAAATCTTTGATCCATTTTCTTTGTCTTGGTACGTAATCTGTAATGGTTCTCGCCCAGATTTTCCTTTTCTCTCTCTCGTATTAATTTTAACTAATTAGGCTCTCTATGGACATAAATGCATATGATGTGATGCCATGCAAATGCATGAATGCGGGAAGAAGACATCGATTCGATCAACTTCATTTTAGAAAACTTTATTAGAAGGCAAAACCCTTTACATAAAGCAGATTACAAATATGCTTTCAGACTAAAGCCTAAGGTTTTGATTTTCCCAAGCAAGGAGATTAGCTCTTGGTCATGACCGGTGGTAGCTCATATCTCACGCTCAATATGTCACTTCATGACCAAAGTCCATGGGTGATCACTACCTCTTGAATCTGGATTGTCGCTTCACCTATGAGGTAGTTCCGACTTCTAACTTGCTCGCAAGAATGGCGAAGCTTCTCCTCCAGCGCCTTTCTCTCGTTTCTAGAAGCTCAATCCGGAGCTCACTACTGTGTAATGCCGATTCTAACTCTTCAACCTTACCTTTTATTTCCTCAATTCTGTTCAGGCTTGACTTCAGTTGGCTTTCCGAGTCTTGACTTCGATAGTGGTGTAGAGACGGCTCAAGCTCAGCTATTCTAGCTTTTAGTCCCTTGTTTTCTAATTGGCTTGGCTCTAACCATGTGTGGGCGACCACATTGTCTTCTACTTTATCAAGGAATTCGCTTTCCATAACCAGCTCTCTAACTCGTAAACCCGACCGTTAATCGATGCCTCTTAAAATATGAAATGAAATGCACAAAAAGAAAGACACACAATAAGGTAGTATCATGGAATATAAAGCAAGTAAAATAAACAAACACCTATCCTGGTGACCACTAAGGTTTGACATAGCTCTACCTAAGGTGGGCTCCTGGGTTTACTATATGCGGTTTAGTTCTAAAGTTCGAGGTACCGAACCGCAGATTCTCGATCCTCACCCATTATAGGCTCATACGGACCGAAGTTCGGTTCGGGAATACATTTCCTATGGCCATGCGAATTAAAAATTTCACGAAGACATAGGTACGGATGTATCCCAAAGCAATCCACTAGCCCATGCGGAGGTGAAAACCTCACGAAGGCATAGCTTCTCGCTCCCACTTAAAGGTGTGACCACAACGGTCATGCAATGCAATGCCAAAGTATTTACGAGACCAATATTGAAAGTGCATTAAAAGAAGCATGATTTTCGAAACCATTTTAATTAAAAGGACAAAAATCAATCAATCTATGGCTTGACCCTCGAATCCCCAGTGGAGTCGCCAAGCTGTCGTAACCATTTTTTTGGGAAATAGTAAACGACGCGGTCGACTCGATTTTTGAAAAAGAAAAGGAAGGGAGTCGCCACCGATCTTTATTTGGTGTGATCGGATCACCTTTGTTTTAATAAAACATTTAATTTACTAAAACAATGCTTTTTGGTCCACGAACTTTGAGAAAACAGGTTCGGAAGTCGATTACATGCGAGGAAGGATTAGCACCCTCGACACGTCCGAAACCGGTACCAAACTGATTGATTGATGTCCTTTTTGTTGAAAACATTGAAAGGGGTTCGAAAATACAATGCTTTTTATTTTCAAAATTTGAAGGAACTGGAAGGGACGTTAAGACTCTTATTTTCGAGGAGATAAAGCATCATGTCCAGTAAGTTAGGGCGCAATACTTTAGGCTCCCGAAACTAAGCTCGTCTTTTAAAACTTGATTTTCGTTTTTGAAGAGGATCTTCCATCATTTGTTGAATCGAGAAGTCGGAACCCAGTAAGTTAGGACTCGTTTTCCCGAAAATCCAAATTAGGAATATTGCCTCTATTTTGGAAGAAAAAGAAACTTATCCCGAAGTATCCAGGTGTCGAGTCCAGTAAGTTAGGGCACGACATTTCGAAATTTCAGGATTAAGTATTTTGTTTTAAAATTTAAATTGCAATTTTAAAAGAAACATCCCGTTGTTTAGCTTTAAACGAGGAGAAATCGGAACCCAGTAAGTTAGGGCTCGATTCACTCGAATTGCTAATACGGAATGTCGATTTAAAACTGGAATTTATGATTATGGAAAGGGTCTCCCGTTGTTTAACTTGAACGAGAAAAATCGGAACCCAGTAAGTTAGGACTCGATTTCCTCAAATCTTTAATACGAAATATTGCCTTTATGAAAGAATCATTTATGTATCGGGTGAAAGCTAATATAACATCAATTTGTAAGAAGAAACAAATCACGATATTAACAAGCATAGCGGAATAATAATAAAGAGTAATACTAACGACAAAAATAGAAGAAATAGAGCAAATAAGCTATATAATTTAAAAGGAAACAATAGGTAAAAGTAATAAAAGAGATAGAAATGAAATAAATAAGAATTATAAGGATAATAATAATAATTATAATAATGAAAATAAAATGTGATAATAAGGATAATTATGGTAAAATAATAATAATAATAATGAAATAATAGAATTAATAATAATAATAAAATGATAATAAAATAATAATAAGACAACACTAATAAAATAAAGAATAATAGCATATGAAATAATAAGGAAAATAAAGTAATGAATAATGGTAATTAAAAATAAAATAATGATAGTAACGAAAATGAATAGTGATAATAATATAAACAAGATAATAGTAGTGGAAATAAATACAGAATAATATTAGTGATGATAGTGATGATATAAAATAACGAGTAAAAACGAATAAATATATATACATATATATGAAAAATAGTATAATAATAGCGATAATAACGATAATATAAAAATAACAATAATAATAATAATAATAATAATATATTAAATAATGGCCAAAGAACCAAAATTGCAAATTAATTAAAAAAAGGGGATCAAATTGAATTAAAAAATGGGATTTTGGGTTTAGTTTGAAATAAAACAGAAGGGAAGTGACCTATTTGAAACGCGCGTGAAAAGGGGGGACCGAAATGGAAATTATTCCCTTCCCTAAACGCAGCGTCTTGATAGGGACCGAAATGAAAGTCGAAGTAAATTATTGGGCGAGATTTTAAAGCGATAAAAAATTTGATTGTAAAACAGTAAAATGCGGAAGGGCTAAAAGTGCAATTAGCCCTTCCTTCAAAAACACGGATCCTCAAAGGGTCAAGTCAAGGCTGGTCATAGGCTAAACGACGTCGTTTTGGGGCCACTGAATCAGGCCCTAAACGGCGTCGTTTTGAAATCTTTATAAAATCCAAATTTCCTTCATTTTTTCATTTCAGCTGCTATGTTTTAAAAAAAAATTCTTTTCTCTGTTCTTCTCTGCAGAGCATGAGGGGAGGGGGGACTCCGGCCGGGCTCCTACCGGCCACCGTCGCGCCGGCGTTGTCGCTCCGACCACCGTGCACGGTGGCCGGAAAGGTAAAATTCGTATTTTTTATTATTATTTTTTTAGATTTATACTTATACGCGTGTTTGCTCTTATGTATTCCAAAAAGAAAAAGAAATTGGAAAGTTTTCGAAAATAAAAAGATTACCTTTGGGCCTCTGTTTTCCTGTTTTTTTGTACTTTTGTGTCTGGATCTGTTATTTTTTGCTTTGAAATTTCTTTTTTTTTATATATTTCTTGATAAAAAAAGTCCTTTACAACAGAATATAAATCGGCTTTTATAGCCTTTTCAAATTGCTTGCTGTCGCTTCTTGTTTAATGTTTTGCAGGTGCTGGTGGCCAAGTGGGAAGGGCGGTGGCGAGGGCGGTGGACAAGACGCCGTCAGACTAGTGGCTAGTCAGAAGGTCAGGGGTCAGAAGGCAGATGGCAGAACGGCGCAGAAGCTAGGCACTTTTAGGGTTTTTTTTTGTTTATTTTTGATTGGGCTTTAGTGGGCTAGGGTTGGTTTTGGGTTTGTAAATTGGGCTTGGGTTTAGGGTAAATTGGGTTTGGGCCGGGCAAATGGGCTCATACAATGTACCTGAATTATTTATGAAAATTGTATGATTTTTAGTTGTTTTTTATATTAAAGTATTTTTTTTTTTTTAAATAAAATATTATTATTTTATTTTTATTAAAAATATTAAAGTTATATATAAGTAAAAATACAGTTAATTGGTCAAAATACAAATAAATAATACTCAAAACAGTGTCTCCTTTTCGCCCTCTGTTTTGCCTAATTATTATTTATAAATTGTTTAAGTTTAATGTTTATAGTTTTGAGTTAATATTTTGTCCTAATGTAATTTTTTTGTTTTTATAATTATTTAAAATTAATTTGTTAATAATTTAGAATTATGTTATTAATTATTATGTTTGTAATTATTTTAAAATTAATTTATTAGTAATTTAGGATTATATTATAAATTGTTGTGTTTAGTTTAGTATTCGTGAGTTTTAGTAATGTAAAGTTATTTTGTTAAATATTTTGTTAGTAATTTATTGTAAATTGTTATGTTTTGTGAGTTTTAGTAATGTAATTTTTTAAAAAATAATTTTTTTTGGTAAAGATAAAACACTCTTATTATCTAAGAATGATCAACAACAGTTTCCTTCATATAAGTGGTCTTGACTATCCTCTTCTAGCAGTCGTATAACATATTGCGGTGGTCCTGGGAACAGGACTATCTGGTTTATCTTCCCTATTGCCTCATTTGCCAGACAATCAGCTACCTTGTTATTGCCTCGCCACACATGCCGAAACTTCACTTCCCAATCCTTCTTACACCATCATGAATTAAACGGACTTCTGCAATGTTGCTAATTGATGCGAACCCATTACAGATAGTATCACTAAGCATCGCATTATCACAATTAATCTCAACATGTTTATATCCTTCCAACCAAGCCAGTTTCAATCCTTCAACAATCGCTCGTGCCTCAATCCTGAATATTTCATCCATCCCTGTTACTATGTTAAAACCCGTCAGCCACTTCCCATTCGAGTCTCGCACAGCACCTCTGATCGCTGCTTTGGTGTTGTTATTTAAAACAGAGCCATCAACGTTAATCTTAACCCAACCTGAATCGGGACAATGCCATCTTTGTTCAGTTTTAGAAGAGCAAACCAAATGAGACATCTTGGCACTGTGCCCACATGACTTTGTCCAAACAAGAGTCGATGCAATGAGTTCATGATTGCTGCTACTAGCACATTTAAAAATGAAAGCATTGCAATTTTTCCAAATGAACCAAGTCACTATTGAGAAAAGGGTCGACCATTCACCACCATCAACATTAAGCATGCTTTTATTCATGATATTCTAGTGTACCCATTCTCCAATATGAAAGTTGAAAAAAACATTCCAAACATTCCTAGGTAATAAGGACTTTCACACCAATTAGGCAAAATCACAATCTCTCACAGCATGTGTAATAGCCTGAATTTTCAGTGGTGTCGGAATGGTGATTCGAGGTCACTAAATCCGAAAAGTAAGTAGAAAATATTATTAATCTAGTGAGTATAAGTTAAATGTGAAGTTAGAAAAAAAAAATTGAAATAGTAAATAGTGTATTAGAAAAAATAATAATTAGAATCGAAAACGAGGTATCGTGACCTCAGAGATTTATAATCTAGCCATAAATATTTTATAAATATTTATGGAGTGTTAATAAGTTAGTAATAAAATTTCGTCAAGAAATTTTAAAGTTCCGACGGTTAATTGAACAAAAAGGACTAAGTTGTAACAAATGCAAAGTTGTGAGAAATGATTAAATAGTTAAATGATAAAAGAAAGAGGCCTTAAAAGGAAAATAGACCAAATGTCTATTTGGGCTGGACGGCAGGGGCATGAAATCAGAAAGAAAATAAGGAGAATTAAGGGAAAAATTGGAATATTGCAAAATTTACTTAATAAAGCTAGGACTAAAGTGGAATTATCTAGATTTCTCTTTATTTTTCTGCATTCTCATCAGCGAAACACCATATAAGGGTTTTATCTAAGCTGTTTTTTCATATTTTTACTGCAAGTAAGTTCAATTCTTGATTATTTCTTGAAATTTTTGTGTTTTTGTGACTTTTACAACTAGGTCCACTTGTTGAATTCATTAGTTTTAGATTTTATGAATGAAGTTGGAAGTTGCTATGAATATGTTCTGGAAGTATATGATGATTTAGCATGGAATTATAACTTTAAGTTGTTTATATGCTGATTTTATTGAAAGAATTGAATAGAAAGTGAATATTTGGGACCTAATTTTAAAAGAATTTGAAGTTAGGGTTTTTATGTGGAAATTCTGAATTCAATAGATTTGAAATAACTTATAATGACTAGGTAAAGTATTAATTTATAAAATTACCTTAATTGAGGGGTTAATTGATCAAGGACTGAATTGTATGAACTGTGAAATTTGGGGCAAAATGGAAATCAACACTTTGCACTAAAACAGTTTTGGGCAGCAGCAGTAGTCTAACTTTGAAAAATCACCAAAAATTTTAGAAATCGAATTAGATGATGAATAAAATATGAAATTAAATCTTATTGAGTCTAGTTTCTTATAGTAAAAACTATGTAAACATTGGAATTGTAAATCATAAGATATAATAGGTTTTATGAAACAAGGTCAGAATGATTTCGGGTTCCCTGTTCTGACTTTGAAAAATCATAAAATTTGTATAAAAATAATTATGGTATAAAATTTATATTATTAAAATCCTGAATGAGTCTATTTTCAATAGAAACAAACGGTAACATCATACGAATTCTGTACAAGGAGATAATTAATTTTTAGTGAAGAAGGGTTGGAACTGTCAGACAGCAGAACAGGGGTAAATTTAAAGAATAAACTGTACTTATTGGCTAAACCAAAAATTCTGAAAATTTTATGGTAAGAATATATGTGAGTCTAGTTTCAGTGAAAATTAGCAGATCTTAAATTGAAGTTCTGTAGCTCAAGATAAAAATAATTTGGTGACTGTGACACAGATGGACAGCTTGAATATCCATATAAGTAAATAGTGAAATTATAGACAATGTTACTTATATGTGGGTTGTAATCATTAAGGATGTGAAATAGAGTAAAGTGAAATCAATACTGATAAGTGAATGATTTTACGATGATAGATCGAGAACCTGAAGCAAGTCGAGGAAAAGAAAAGGTAGCTGAATAGTCCCTGAATTTTCTCAAATTTTGCAAATCGACTCAGGTAAGTTCATATGGCTAAAAATTAATGATTAAATGTTAATTTCATGAATTATACAATGTATGATGAGATATAGTATTGATGAATTGAGAATAAAACAACAGTACGAAAACCAAATAAATGATCAAATTGAGCGGAACATCAGATTTGAGTACATCTGATCAGTGACAAGTGAAAGTGAAAAGTGGTAGCTCCGGCTACCTGATCAGTGAAAAGTGGTAGCTCCGGCTACCTGATTAGTGAAAAGTGGTAGCTCCGACTACCTGATCAGTGAATAATGCTATCTTCGGCTACAAGTGACAAGTGATAAGTGGTAGCTTTATCTACGCTTATCTGATCAGTGATAAGTGATCATACATAAAACCATAGTTATACTATGGCAAAGTGGAAGTGAAGTACTCAAATTTCCGTGAATCGTTCCCTAATTTGATTAAGGATGGTAAGTGACAAAAGGGGTAAAAGAGTTAAAGTAAATGGATAAATGGTAGTGAGATTATACAAGAGCACTCACCAAATTGTGGTTGATAGGTGAACTTAGTAATTGTACATAATGTATAAGTGTATAAATGTTTGGTAAGATTTATATTTTATGCCTATGAACTTACTAAGTTTCTATAAACTTACTAGAGTGTATTCAATGTCTCATGTAGATTGACGTGTAAATATACAGAGGATCGGATCAACACTGAGGATCACACTATCAAGATTATCTCCGGTAGCTTTTTGTAAATTTCCTTTTTGGATTTATATGGCATGTACATGTTTGATGTTTATATAAATACTAAAACTTGTTTAATGAGTATGTATTAAAGTAAACAGTGATGAATATGCTAAATAATATAATTATAGTAGAAGTATGATTTGGTATCAAATTGGATTGAATTGGACTGGATTGGTTGGTTTTAAATTGCAGGGAAGATTGGATATTTATAAAGGGACTATATTGAATTCATAATAAAGATAATATTAACTCGTTAAACTTAGGTAATGCCTCATACCCTATTCCGGCGATGAATATGGGTAGGGGTGTTACAGCATGGATGGCTGACTCAACCAACTTGCCACACTCTTCACAAAAAGGAAAATGACATACCTCTTCATACGTGCTCCTCATTTGTTAAAATCTTATTCCGAACAAACATCCACAAGAAAGTCTTAACTCTTTGAGGAATTTTCATTTTCCAAATGACTTCATCATCATCGAGCGGATCAAATGCGATGGGGCAACAAATATGATTGTATGACTCACACATAGAAAATTTCCCGATGGTCATCCACCTCCAAGAGAGATGATCCACTCCCGATCCCCCTAAAAGAGGGTTGCAAGATTGTATTTGGTTAACCACCTCTCTAGGGAGAACTGTTGAGAGCCAAGTGGAATTCCATTCCCCTTCTGCATTTATCACATCACAAATGCGAATGGTTTCATCAAGATTGTCGTTCCCATTGAAATGGAATTTTTAGAGGCCCCAAATCATGTATCCGGACATCATTCCAAAAACTAACAATTCGTCCATCCTGAATTATCCAAACAAGTCCCTTCTTCACTTTACCCCAGACCTTTGCAACGGATTGCCAGACGTAGGAACAATTACTTTGATGTAAATCCTTAAGTATGATCCCATGTATATTATATTTATTCCTAATAATCCTTACCCATAGCGCATCCGTGTATATTATATTTATTCCTAATAATCCTTACCCATTCGTCACCAAATTAAAGCCCAACTTTAAAAGAAATAGCATGTTCTGGTCATGCAATCGCCGAATACCAAGACCACATTTAGCAACTAGTCCGCAAACATCACTCCAACTTACAAGAACCACCTTTCTTCTTTCACTACTAGAACCCCAAAGGAAAAACTGAGCTACGGTTTCAATCTCCTTACAAATCATAATTGGGATTCGGGCTGTTGTCATAAAATAATTTGTGATCGATAACGAGACCGACTTCACTAAAGTGAGCCTTCCAGCAAATGATAGTTTTCGAGCATCCCATACATTTAAACGGTTCTGAACTTTATCCAGCACAAAGGAAAAAGTATTCCTCCCAACCCTATGATGAAAGAGAGCCATGCCAAGATAATTTCCCAAATCCTCCACTCTAGTGAAACCCAAATTGGCACTTACTTCATCAGCTACCTCTCTGGCACGTTGCTTAAGAAAAATACATGTGTCTTTTGGCTATCAACTTTATAACCAAAGAACCAACAGAATCTATCCAACACATTTCTAAGGCAATTTGCTCTTTGAGCCGTAGCTCTACCAAAAAGTAAAAGGTTGTCAGCAAAAAAGAGATGAGAGATGCTCGGGCCTTATCGTGAAAGCATAATTGGTTCCCACGCCCCCTCTTCAACCGAATTCTCAATTAAATGTCCCAGACGTTCCATGCCAAGAATAAACAAATAGGGAGATAGAGGATCCATTTGTCTCTCACCTCTATATGGCTTAAATTCATCCAACAGAGTACCATTCCATAGTAGTTACAAAGAAAATGATGAAATACAGTGCATGGTAGTTCTCACAAAAGTTGTAGGCAAACCAGCATCATGCAAAGAATCCTTAAGAAAATCCTATCGAATCCTGTCATAAGCCTTCTCTAGGTCCGCTTTGACAACCATCCACCCTTTCTTACTTTCTATGGTCTCTATAGTATGAATAACTTCCTAGGCTATGATTATGTTGTCCGATATGTTTCGCAAAGCGATGAAACTAGATTAATTTTGCTTAACCAATGTTTGCATAGCTTGTTAAAGACGGATTACTATCGTCTTGGTTATTATCTTGTATAATACATCGCACAAACTAATGGGACGAAATTGATTGATAGTTTCAACGCCAAAAACTTGGGGATGAGCACTAAGAGAGTCTTGTTAATCTTGGAATCTAAACATTCTCCCGAGAATACACGTTTGACTAGATTAAACACACTGACCCCCACTACCTCTCAATTAGCTTGGTAAAATTTGGCATGAAACCATCCACCCCAGGTGCCTTGAGTGGACTCATGCTAAAAACAAACCGACGAACCTCTTCTTTAGTGACTTCAGCCAACAAACTTGTAATTACATTGGTCTCAAGCTTCGAGAAATGTTCACTCATAGGAAAACTCCCTGTCAGATAATTATCCACTATATACAACTTCGAGAAATAATCAGTCGCATGCCTTCGTAACATATCATTATCAAAATACCACCCAGACCCTTCAATCAGTAAAGCTTCTATTTTATTTTGCCGCATTCGCTTCATCATGCAGTTGTGAAAGAAAGTAGTGTTCCGATCCCCATTCAAAAGCCATTCGCTTCGAGATTTTTGAAACCAATACAGTTCTTCCTGATTTAGAATGTGTTCTAACTCAAGACGAATTTTTGTTTCTTTGAGACTTAATTTTGTGCTGAATCTTCTTTCTAAAGCCTTTTGCACCTATTCAAGTTCTCTCAACTTAATCTTTTTCCTATCAAAAATATTACCAAACATAGTCCTATTCCAAACTTGTACTGACTTTGAAAAATCCTCAAGATTGTTTATAATACCATTGTCAGAGCTCCACATCTTCGCAACCACATCTTGAAATTCGAGATGGGATAACCAACCAGCTAGAAAACGAAATGGTCGAATGCCTCTCTCAATCCTCTCCGGATTCGTGGAGACCAATAAGGGGCGATGATCAGACTTTAATTTATCGGGGTGTCGTACTGTGGTATTTAGAGCAAAACTTTGCCAATCACTATTGCAGAAGGACCGATCAAGTCTCTGAAACAGTTGCCCTCTACTCCAAGTGAACTTCAACCCTTGAAAACCCAAATCAAAGAATCCATGGTTAAAGAAAAATTTCTAAAACGAGAACACCCAATTTTACTAGTAACAGCTCAACCTTGACATTCATCAGCACTCATAACCACATTGAAATCGCCTAACGAAAGCCATGGCTCACTAATTCCAAAAGTTAAAAGAACAAGGTGTTCCCATAACTATGCCCTTAAACCTGGTTGAGAGGATCGCATACACTGCTGTACAGAGGAAAAGTTTGTGACATCTTTGGTCCTAGATTCGCACATGGATGAATTGAGTGTGTACCTTCAAAATCTTCATACTTGAGTCCTCTTTCCACAACAACCATATACCACCAGCAAAACCTGTTGCTTCTACTCTAAATGAGTAATCAAAACCCAATTTAGCAATCATAGCCTCAGCCCTAGTGCCACTTATTCTAACCTCAAATAGTGTAACATAATCCAGTCTAAATTCTCTATTATATTCTTTCAAAATTTTATGAAATCGTTGGTGTCCACAACCTTGGCAATTCCAAAACAGAAATCAAAAATCTGATGCCATAAAATCTAGGATAAATATAGCATAGGAAGACTCTTACCCCGAACTCAAGCTCCATCAGCATCTTCTAATGACTTATCAACCAAACCATAACCCACTATCACATCAGCCACTCTTCTTGGGCTTTCACCCACGTGACTAGGCAAACATGGATAATTTCTTCTACTGGTTCCACAACAGATATCGATGGCTCATTGTTAATTGTTGAGGTGGGAGGTTCTTGCCCAGTATTTTCCCCACCTCTTTTCCAACTCTTCTATTTGGTCGTTGGCCTAAATTTTCCCCCATGCGAATTAACAAATTGGGAGGCCTACTTCTTTGGGCATTCGTTCCTACTATGTTCGTCCAGGCCTACTTCTTTGGGCATTCGTTCTTACTATGTTCGTCCTTTCACTGGAAGGAAAAATCACTGCCATATGGTTTTCTCCATCAAATTTTGGGCATCTTGTTTGAAATGAAAATTCCCCATATTTTTCCCAAGTAAAATGGGTCTCATCTTGGATCCATCATCAAAATGATTCTTGGCCAGACTAGAGGAAGACCCACTAAGCGAATTAGACGACTTCAAAATCTTTCGACCAACTTTCAGCCCACCCTCTAACATTGGGCCCTTCCCCTTATTAACTGATTTATTTTTGCTCCTATTCCTCACACTGGTATTAACGTCAGTTTGCCATTTTGGTATTCTTTCCTCTTGTCTTCCTCAAGTTGCACATTATCTTCCTCAATTTACGCCTTAGCAATCCGCATCTTCCACATTAATATCTTGAGCAAAATCCCCCAAATTATAGCCTAGATTTTCGTTTAAAGATTCAAATCTAGAACCTTTACTCTCACCGACCGTCGTATCTTTGACTGATTTTGCCAGAACCGGTTGGGTTCCTCTCTTTTACTTCTATTCAACTAACATCTAATGACCATATCTTTCCTCATCAACACATTTTAAGATCTCAGACACTTTCCGTGTCAAATGATCCCCTACCGTAGTTGAATCCTTCTCTTTATCCGATCTATAAGGGCAAATCTCCCTACTGTGTCCATACTACCCACAGTTGAAACACACCAATGGCAAAGACTCGTACTCCACATATTGAGTCCTACTATCAATCAAAATCTTAGACACTAGAGGCTGGTCTAAATCAACAAAAAACGCAATTTGGGTAAATTGTCCTCTAACTCTGTTGTCAGTATTTTCATCTATTTTGGCGAACGGTCCGATTACGCCACCAATAAATTTCAATAGACTTGTGGTGTACATCCCTTCCGATAAACCAGGTAGTCTAACCCAAACCAGCAGTGTACTCATTCTTATTTTGAAAACGGACTGAAAAATAAATTATCCATGGTCCTCCGATATTGCAGCAATGTACTCATTCTCATTTTGAAAACGAACTGAAAAATAATCATTCTCCAGATCAAGGACCTGTAAGGCTTGATTAGTTTTCCATATCGCTTGGAGTTTATTCGACATGGCGTGGTAGGAAATCTTTCGACATAGAAGCTTCACAATCACGGTCTTGGACATTCGTTGTGCAATAAAATTATGCACACGTTAGAGAAAATAATTGAAGGTATATCATCAATCACCTCCTTTGAAACATCACCATCTTTTAAGTTGAAATCTTCCTCATCATGAGAAAGTCCAGTGTTATCAAAATCACCTAATAACTTGTCTTTCCATGAAGCAGTGATGTTCTCGCCAGATATTACTGACCTTCCCTGTTTATCCATAATAGGATCATTAGGATCTGAAGGTTCATTCAGCCTCATTCGATTTTTTTTAGCTCGTCCTAAAGATCCACCAGAAACCAAAACTCCATCGGACATGTTGGACATGTTGGAAAAAGAAATAATTTTATAGTTATTTTGTTAGTAGTTTATGATTAGGTTATAAATTGTTAGTGTTTAGCATAGGATTTTGTGAATTTTTAGTAATGTAATTTTTAAAAAAATAATTTTATAGTTATTTTGTTAGTAATTTATGATTAAGTTGTATAAATTATTAGTGTTTAGTTATGTGTTTTGTGATTTTTTAGTAATATATTTTTTTAAAAAGAATAATTTTATAGTTATTTTGTTAGTATTTTTTTAAAATGGGTCTCATCTTGGATCTATCATCAAAATGATTCTTGGCCAGACTAGAGGAAGGCCTATTAAGCGAATTAGACTGCTTCAGAATCTTTCAGCCAACTTTTAGCCCACCCTCTAACATTGGGCCCTTCCCCTTATTAATTGATTTATTTTGCTCCTATTCTTCACACTAGTATTAACATCATTTTATCATTTTGTACTTTCCCTCTTGTCTTCCTTAAGTTGCGCCTTATCTTCCTCAATTTGCACCTTAGCAATCTGATCCGCATCTTCCACATTGATATATTGAGCAAATTCCCCCAATCATCTCCTAGATTTTCGCTTAAAGATTCAAATCTAGAACATTTACTCTTGCCGGTTGTCGTATCTTTGATTGATTTTGCCAGTACAGTCGGGTTCCTCTCTTCTGCTTAACTAACATCCAAGGACCATATCTTTCCTCCTCAACACATTTTAGGATCTCAGGCACTTCCCGTGTCAAATGATCCCCCACCGTAGTTGAATCCTTTTCTTTATCCGATCTGTAAGGGAAAATCTCCCTACTGTGTCCATACCGCCCACAGTTGAAGCACACTAATGGTAAAGACTCCGTACTCCACACGTTGAATCCTACCATCAATCAAAATCTTAAACACTAGAGGCTGGTCTAAATCAACAAAAATCGCAATTCGGGCAAATTGTCCTCTAGCTCTGTTGTCAGTATTTTCATCTATTTTGGCAACCGGTCCGACCACGCCACCAATAAATTTCAATAGACTTGTGGTGTACATCCCTTCCGGTAAACCAGGTAGTCTAACCCAAACTAGTAGGTTGTTGGGTTGCGCTTATTCAGTTGAGAAACTTCGTGTCCATGGCCTAACCATTAAGTAATGACCAAAAATTATCCACGGTCCTCCCAATATCGCAGCAATGTACTCATTCTCATTTTGAAAACGGACCGAAAAATAATCATTCTCCAGATCAAGGACCTGTAAGGCTTGATTAGTTTTCCATATCGCTTGGAGTTTATTCGACATGGCGTGGTAAGAAATCTTTCGACCCAAAAGCTTCACAATCATGGTCCTGGACATTCGTTGTGGAATAAAATTATGCACACGTTCAAAGAAAGTAATTGAAGGTATACCATCAATCACCTCCTTTGAAACATCACCATCTTTTAAGTTGAAATCTTTCTCATCATGAAAAGTCCAGTGTTATCAAAATCACCTAGTAACTTGTCTTTCCATGAAGCAGTGATGTTCTCCCCCGATAGTAATGATCTTCCCTGTTCATCCACAATAGGATCATTAGGATCCTGGAGGTTCATTCGGCCTCATTCGGGTGTTTTTTTGTAGCTCCTCCTAAAGATCCACCAGAAACCAAAACTCTATCGGACATGTTGGACATGTTGGAAAAAGAAATAATTTTATAGTTATTTTGTTAGTAGTTTATGATTAGGTTATAAATTGTTAGTGTTTTGTGTTTTGTTATAGTTATTTATTTTGTTAATAATTTATGGGATTAGGTTACAAATTATTAGTGTTTAGTATAGGATTTTGTGATTTTTTAGTAATGTAATTTTAAATATATAATTTTATAGTTATTTTGTTAGTAATTTATGATTAAGTTATATAAATTGTTAGTGTTTAGTTATGTGTTTTGTGATTTTTTAGTAATGTATTTTTAAAAAATAATTTTATAGTTATTTTGTTAGTAATTTATGATTAGGTTATATAAATTGTTAGTGTTTAGGTTATATATAGGGGGAAAATAAAGCACCAGCCGCACCTGTAGGCCCCACCAGTCGCGCCTATCTGACAGGCTCAATCAGTCGCGCTTGTCAGATAGACTCAACCAGTCGCGCCTACCAGATCAGCACCACCTACCCCTATACCATTTTCATATCTACACGGGTTATATATTGACCCGGGAAAAAATATTTTATTATAAAAAAGACAAAAATACTAATATTTTATTTAAAAAACAAAAAAAATTAATATAAAAAAAGAGTTGTGCTCTGTCGATAGGCGCAACTAAAAAAACATACCATTTTGTAAATAATCTAGTTGACAATCTATTTCAAATATATATATATATATTTTTAAATTTATTTTAGTAAAAAACCCAAAACGAGTAGTTTTGGCTTTAAAAAAGTGTTTTTAGTTATAATATGACATGAAAATTATGTTAAATAAAAATAAAGGTTAAAAACAAGATAAAAATAAAATGATAAGTGAAGTGAATATTTTGTAAATTTTAAAATTAAATAAATTAATAAGAAAATTTCTAATAGTCTGTTGACCCTTTATGTTGTCTATTTTTTATTCTCCTTTTAAAAATATCATAGTCTAAGTTTTGTTTGGAGTTATTAAAACTTTTCCTTTTAAGAGGTTTTTAGACTTTAAATATGAGTTTAGGTTTGATAAATGCCTTTTGCAAGGTGAACTATAAAATAAATAAATATGATACTTGTTCCTTAATTCATTTGTGGAATACGAAAAACTTCACAAATGATATATTAAATAATTATTCATGGAGCTATTCCAATAATAATTTTATCATTTTGTAAATTTAAGTATATGGAGGAAAACATGAAAAAAGAGGAAAAGAGCTAATTTATTGATTACTAGAAACAAATATTAAAATAAAAATTTAATTGAGTGATAAATTAAAAGTTTTATTAATGTAATTGGTTCGGATTTTAAGTATATTTTATTAGTTTTTTTAAAATTAAAAGATTAAAATATTTTCTAATAATATAACTTATTTTAATTCGAAATGATATTTTCATAATTTTCCTAACCGAGTGAAAATGACACCAACTCAATCAATAATTTAAATAATATTATAGATAAAATAAATAACTCATAGTGTTGTACTATCGACTATGAATATAATAAAGATTTAGGCCTCATTTACAATTGAGATTGAAAAGTATTTTTAACCCAAACATTGATTTCAAACAAAAAATTTTGGAAAGCAAGCAACTTTTTAATGTGATTTTAATTCAAGCCAAAAATTTTAACTTTTTTTTTGAAATACTGCTTTTCAATTAAGTTACCTTTTATGCCCATTAAATCTTCTAGTTTACATCACATTTAAAATTAATATTTTATCTTCTCAAAAGCACTTTTTAATAAGGGCAAACTATTAAAATAGTCACTTTTATTTACTTCAAGTTACATTTTAGTCACTTATGTTTGAAATGTTACGTTTTAGTCACTTATGTTATTGCATTGTAACATTTTAGTCACTAGGCCATTAACGATAAGCTGACATGGCATATTAAATCACCATTTGAAGAAAAAATAACCCTAGGAGCCAAGAGTGCTTTGCTTAGTTTCTTAGTGAAAACAACTTCTGCGGCAGCTTGAGATGGAGGAAAGTGGTGGCAACGAAGGGTTTAAGGAAGGGTTGGAGGAGGAGGATGTATCTTTCTTAGCAAAAGAAATCATACATCTATCAGTGAAGAGTGCGGCAATAACTCCAGGTGATAAACCAACGCTGATCTGCACAGTATGGACAAAAAAGTCTTTTAATTTGGATAGTTTCAGGGCGCAAATGAAGAGTATATGGAAAACAAAAGGTAAATTTGAAATTCATTTAGCAGGCCATAAGTTATTTATGATTAACTTTGAACTTGAAGATGATTGAGAGTCAATATTAGAGGGTCAGCCATGGATGTTCAGGAAGCAGTTAGTTATTTTTGATAGGCTGATTCGAACGGCAGAGAGAAGTAGAATTAAACTTGTTTCGTCCTTGTTTTGGGTGAAAATTGGGCCATGCCTTCCTGAATTTGACAAAAAAGATTTGATGCATGCTATTGGGGTGACTTTTGGAGGAATTGTTAGATCTGAAATTAATGGGAATACTGCCAAATTAGAGTGAAGTTGGATGTGCAGAAACCTCTCCGTAGGGTATATTTGTTTCAATAGAAGAACAAGAAAGAGTCTGGATCCCCTTCAAATATGAGAAATTACCCACTTTTTGTTTTGGATGTGGCAGAATAGGTCACGCATTCCCAAGTTATGAGGAAATTCAGCCTGAAAACAGATACAAAATTAGAGATGATCCACCCTTTTCATTAGCATTAAAGGCAGAAAACAGTCTAATTGGAAAGGAAAGTCTAAAATTAAATGCCTTTTCTAAAAAGAAAAAGAATCAATGTTCGTACATAGGAATACTAGAGGAAACCCGAGATCTAGGGGTACAAAGAGAGGATATTTGTGATAAGAGACAGAATAGAGATGAAGAGTCAGTAGGATTGGGTAGACAGTTAACAATTCAAGAAGAGGGAAGAAGAGCAGCTGAAGAAGATCATGAGAGAATCGATGAACATGAAGGAAGCATTAACTCAGATGGCAAAGCTAGGTGGAGAAGAACTAATTTTGCCAGAGAGAGGGATTTGTATAAGGAAGAAAGAATTGAGCGAAAGAGGAAATTGTTCGAATTTGAGGTAGGGGATTATGTAGAGGATAGCTGACCAGAAGATACTGCTAAAAGAAAGAAGTATGAGATGCAAGACTTGTAGAATAGGGAAGAGTTAGATTTACCAACAGAAAAATGGGGAAAGGGGATTCTCCTAAACAAAGAAGATCGGCGGCTGCCAAGAGGCAAGCCGACCGGACGCAATGAAAATCGTTTGTTGGAATGTCTGTGGTTTGGGGAATCCACAGCGATTCAAGGTTTTGTTCTGTGAAGCAAAATAACCCCGACATGGTTTTCTTTATGGAGACCAAAATTGACGTGAAATGAATGGAATGAATCAGAATAAGGTGTGGTTTTGTAAATGGGATCGATGTAGGAGCAGAGGATTCGCGAGATGGACTTTGTCTTACTTGGAAAGAAGAATCCATAGTCAGTCTGAAAACTTTCTCGAAAAATCATATTGATGTATTAATAGAAGGAAGCATTGTTATTGGGGTATGGAGATTTACAGGGTTTTATGGGTCGCCTTATGCTAGTGATTAGAATGCTTTGTGGAATTTATTAAGGAAGCTTGGACAAGAACAGAGATACCCGTGGTTGGTTTGTGGTGATTTTAATGAAATTATGTACTCTTTTGAGAAAATTGGAGGCATACCAAGGAAGAGAGGAAGATGGCAGCATTCCGCGAGGTCTTGGATGAATGTCGATTGATGGATATGGGTTTCCAAGGGGCATGGTTTACATGGGAGAAGGGTAATCTACCAAATACGAATATAAGGGAAAGGCTGGATAGGGGTGTGGCTAATGAAAATTGGATGCATTTATTTCCAAAAGGTCCTGTTCGTCATTTAACTCATTCGATATTAGATCATTGTCCTCTCCTCATTCAGACAAACAACTTAAAAACTTCAATAGAATACCACGGTTCAAATTTGAAGCATGGTGGACCCTAGAGGAATCTTTTGAGCAAGAGGTTAGGGAGTCATGGAAATCATGGGTGGGCAGATTTATGAAAAGTTAGAAAGTCTTCAAAGTAATTTGACGAGGTGGGAAAATTTGATTAAAAAAATAGATATGGTTTGAAAAAGAAGCTTAACAAGGACTTGGAGACTCTAATGGAAAGTGACAGAAATGAAGACACATTGGCACAGTTTATCGATACTAGAATCAAACTTAATATGGAGATTGATAAAGATGAGATGTATTAGGAGCAAAGAGCAAGGGTAAACTGGCTTCGATTAGGAGACAAAAATACAGCTTTTTTCCATAAATATGCAACAACCCATAGAAGAATCAATACTATTAGTCAATTGGAATTAGTGGAGGGATGAGAAATTACAAATGAGAGCGAAATCCTTGAAACAGCCTCAAACTACTTTCAAGATTTATTTTCCTCTAATGGAATAGGAGGTTCGTCGTATTTATTAGCAGGCATTGGCACTCATATTTCCTTCGAAATTAATTCAGCTTTGCTAGCATTATATACAAGGAAGAAGTTTATCAAGCACTAAAAGGGATGGGGCCGACGAAAGCACCAGGATGGGACGATTTTCCAGCTCTATTTTTTAGAATTATTGGCATATTGTGGGGAAAGATGTTGAAGAGTTTTGCCTTGGAATTTTGAATAAGGGTAAGGGTTTTGATCCTTCCAACCTTACAGACATAGTGCTTATCCGAAAAACCCCTAATCCTACAAACTTTGCTAATTTTAGGCCCATTAGCCTATGTACAGTTCTTTATAAGATAGTGGCTAAAACAATTGCAAATAGGCTTCAGAGCTATGTTGGAAGATGCATAGATTGTGTTCAAAGTGCATTTATGCCTGGCAGATTAATTTTTGATAATGTGCTGATTAACTATGAAATTCTTCATACCTTACGGCAAAAGTGCTATGGTAGAAAAGGATTTATGGCGGTTAAGTTGGATATGAACAAGGCTTATGATAGAGTGGAATGGGGATTTTTAAAGGCTATAATGCTGAGAATAGGTTTTGCAGAGGAATGGGTTACACTAGTCATGAAGTGTGTATCAACAGTCTCCTATTCAGTAAACATTAACGGAACCAAAGGCAGGATCTTTAGACCATATAGAGGACTCCGTCAATATGACCCGTTAAGCCCATATTTGTTTCTGCTTTGTAGGGAAGGGCTTTCAACTCTAATCAGATTGGTAGTTCAGGAAAAAACACTAAAAAAAATTAAGGCGAGCAAAAGAGGACTAGCAATATCACATCTATTGTTTGCAGACGACTGCATTTTGTTTGGGGAAGCTACAAAGGAACAAGCGGTAGTTTTAAAAGACATTTTGAAAAACTACGAACAGTGCTCTGGCCAATGCGTGAATTTTAGTAAGTCAACGGTGTTCTACAGTACAAACACTTCAGAGGAGATGAAAAGGGAGATTACGGATACTCTGGGAGTGAGATGCGCAACAAACATGGAAAAATACTTGGGACTACCTAATGTAGTAGGCAAAAGAAAGAAAGAGTCTTTTCAAAATATAAATGACAAAATCAATTGAAAAATCGAACAATGGAGTACACGGCTTCTATGACAAGGGGGAAGGAGATTTTCATTAAGTTAGTGGTTCAAGCAATTCGTAATTATGGTCATGTTTTCTTTTACCGAAGACTCTTTGTGGGAATTGAAAATATCTTTACGAAATATTGGTGGCAACATGGGAAGAAGCAGAAAGGGATTCACCTGGTGCCAATGGAAACTTATGTGCTGTTCCAAAAAGATGGGGGTATAGGTTTCAAAAATATGTCTCACTTTAATGTGTTCCTTTTAGCGAAGCAAAGCTGGAGGATAATCAACAATAAAGACTCTCTTGTCACGCGAGTTTTAAAAGCAAAATATTTTCCAAATAATCATTTTTTAAATTCTAGATTGGGAAATACAAGTTCTTATACGTGGAAAAGCATTTGGGCAACAAAAGATATTTTGAAAAAAGGTTTATTTTGGCGAGGAGGCACAAGTGATAATATTTCTATTAGCAGTGATGCATGGATTCTAGGTGCAGTTAATTTTAGATTATCAACAGAGGTGGATTGCATGCGGGATCTTAAAGTTAATGTGCTGATTGATGAAAATGGAGGCAGGAATTAATCGAAGGTACCTTCTCAGAAGAAGACTCTGCAAGAATCCTCCAAATCCCTTTGGCAGAAATACCACATGATGATCTCTTGGTATGGGGAGGTGAAGCTTCAGGAGAATTCTCGGTCAGAAGCGCCTATAAACTATTACAAATTATGGAGAATAATCCTAGAGCTTATGCTTTACAAACCACCTACAAGAAATCCTACAAAAAACTATGGCTACTGAACCTACCAACAAAAATGAAGATTACAATATGGAGAATTTCATGGATTTATTTGCCTACAAAAGCTAATATGCCACATAGGAGACTTGTCAATGATGCGAGCTGTTTGCGGTGTGGGGAGAGAGCTGAAACGGTAGGCCACCTTTTTCGGGAGTGTCCTGTTACAGTGGAAGTATGGTCAGAACTGATACTTCAAGAGGTGTTAACAGAGAATAATATGAGTTTTGAACTGTGGTTTATCTAGGTTTTCGAAGCGCTCAACACCCAAAAATGCGGAATATTTTGCTGTGCACTCTGGGTAAAATGGGGGGACAGAAACGATAGAATACACAAGAAAAATATCAGCACAGGTAAAGATATAAGAAATTTTGTCAACAATTACATTGCAGAAATTGATGGTCTTGAAAGCAGAAAACAAACAGGAATAAAAGAAGTTAAAGCTTGGCGATGCCCACCTCGAGATTCTGTCAAAATAAACTTTGATGGGGCTTTTGATGAACGAATCAATGTCTCAGTCTCCGAGATTGTTGCAAGGAATGACGAAGGAAGTATCTAGTTCTCATGCTCCGAAATCCACAAGAAGGTCACCTCAGCCTTTACCGCATAAGCCCTCGCATGTCGGAAAACAGTCAAAATGGGTATCGAAAATATGTGGTCAGATATCATTGTTGAAGGAGATGCCCTCACAGTAATTAAAAAATGCAAAAATAAAAAGCAAGACAAATCGATGATAAGAGCCTACATTTCGGATATTCATTAGATGATAGATCGACAGAATCTAACTAGATCTAAGCACTTTGCTTTAAGTCATATTCCAAGGAGTGCAAATGTTCTTGCGCTCACAATAGCCAAAGAATCTTTGAAAAGGAGAGAAGAGTTTTACCTGGAGAAGAAGATCCCTGATTATGCTGAAGGCAGGAGGCTACTAGCTTGGATCCGAGAACTAGACTGATGGAGAGTTTTTTGGTAGAAGTTTGAAATGGGAAGATGAAGAAATGAATGTTTTGTTTGAAAGAACATATCTTTCCAGAGAAATGAAATCGTCAATACTGAGGGAGCAATTATGAGGCTAAAGTTTTAGCAGTTTCCAGACGTTTCTGATTGGGCGCTTGGGTCGGCCGATTCCCTTCTCGAGATTAGGTTGCAGACAGATTTTCCTTCCCGAGATTAGGTTGTAGACAATTTCAAAATATCTAGATATTTTTCAATTTCTATTAGGCTTGTTTGTTCTGAACGTGGGCCGTTTCTTAGGCTATTTTTGGACCTTTTGTTTTGTTTAATTTCTTTAGTAATAAAAGCCCAATCGATATTTATTCAAAAAAAATCATCATTTGAACAAAAATTTTAGGTTAATTTATAAAATCGGTCCCCATATTGTTTTCATTTTGGGCAATTTAATTTTTTCTTTTATTTTCTTTTAACTTTATTTTATTTTCTTTATTTTCCATTCTCTCCTACTTCTCTTCTGCTTTTCCTCTATTCTCCATTTCTTTTAACATAATTTTTCTATGTTTTCTATTTGTTAAAACTAGTCATTATACTTTTATTTTTTGAATAATTTAATTTTTTCGAGTGAGGTGAGCTTGTGGACTATTTTTAACAAATAGAAAACATAGAAAAACTACATTAAAAGAAATGAAGAAGAGAGGAAAACAGAGGGAGAAGCAGAAGAGAATGAGAAAAAAAGAAAAAGAAAAGGAAAGTCAAAGAACATAAAAGAAAGAAAATTAAATTGCTTGAAATGAAAAAAAAAAAGGACCAATTGTAGAATTTAACCTAAATTTTTGTTTGAAATTATTATTTAACGTGACACGTCAGCTTACCATTATACCGTTAATGACAATTAACGGTTCAGTGACTAAAATGTTACAATACGATAACATAAATAACTAAAATGTAACATTTCAAACATAAATAACTAAAATATAACCTGAAACAAACAGAAGTGATTATTTTAATAGTTTACTCTTTTAATAATAACAGTAAACACTATCAATTTTTTAAAAAACACTTTTTTTTCACATAACTTTACAATATTAATGGTAAACTAGCTGTGAAAGAGTAAAGTATTAAGAGCCCAAAAGGCCCAAAGCAAAATGTCCCCTCATTGAAACGTTAGACGTTAAGCTACAGCAGTATTGGGAATGGAGAAATACAGAGCTGGGCTACAAAAGTATGAAGGCCCAGGTTGGCTATAAATGAAAATATGACCGTCTTCCAAAACAGAATTTTTACGTATCAATTCTACGTCTCTTTCCATGGACTTAAATACCTGAACAACAATTACGAGCTTTATATTTCATTGTTTACATCCTTGCAGGGCTGAGTCTCCAGATAACCAATAACAGCCTCCCACTCCTAAAAGCTGTCATTCTCCTTCATGTATTTTCTTAAAAAAGTTAACAGGAGAGTGATTTGGCAAAAGAGGTGAGCTTGTGAATGGTGTGGGAGAGTATGTAATGACCATACCACACTTTATTATTTGCACAAGCAAATCAAAGTTTTAAGCTTTACATCATAATAATGACATGAGGACTTTGGAATGGAAGAAACAAGACGGTGAGGGCTAACCAAAAATCTATCATCTCCCATTTACGACAACATTTAATTTCTTTTATAAAAACAATGATTTTGAGACATAATTGTTGACTTGAATGGAATGTCTCGCAACTCCATTTTTGTTCCTTCCAGTTTCTGGCAAAGCATGAGATCATAGTATCCGTATAATTACAATATATTTATAGGATACTACTTCTAGAGCTTACTTTGTCCTGTAAGAAACAAGACAAGAGTGCATGCGTTTCTGTTTCTGATACCCGTGAAGGGAAAATGCAAGCTTTACTCAAATCCGCCGCTCTTAATCTTTTCCGAACAATCTCAGTCTTGAATGTAAAGTCTGAAAGGAATCAATTATTATGATGTCCAACAACTCACATGCACAGTTTGGCAAAATAACATTGAAAAACATCTGATCTAAGACTTTTGGCAATTGATTAATTTAGTTAATTTATTTTAGAAGTATTACAACTTTCATTTTCGAGTTTGACAACAATTTTTGTCATGGCATGAGAGTACTGAGACTGAGGCCACGTGAAATAATCCTTTTGTGGCCGTTTTAAAGGTCTCGTGAACCAACAGGGACCCCTGTTCATCTCACAATGAATAAAATATTTTGGTTTATCACATTTTTAATCTTAATATCCCAATTATGATCTCCTTTATTTTATTTTTAAATAAAGAAGAAAATAGAAGTAGAGGGGGAGTTACTTATAAACACCATATCCTTGAAATAATTGTTATCGACAAACTCTCTAGAAAATAAAAAAGAGGCTTGAAAAATGTGTTGGTTTTTCCTTATAATAATATTGTCGAGTTCCATAGTTATAGATTTGTCAGAGGGTGGCCATGCCCATCATCATCATTATCGGAAGAAATCTGCAGTTGTTGTTGGAAGTGTGTACTGTGATACTACATGTTCCCAAGAGGAGTTCTCTAGGACCAGCCATTTCATTTCAGGTTTAATTCCATTGCCAAACTTGTATAAGGCTTCCATCTCCATCAGTTGGTCTGAATTGGGGTGGTTTTGTGTGCAGGTGCATCAGTTGCAGTGGAATGTAAAGAACGGACTTCAAGGCCAGGTTTCGTGCAGGAAGTGAAAACCAATGAGCATGGTGAATTCGAACTTCGATTGCCTTTCTCAGTTAGCAGAAGGGTGAAGAAAATCAATGGATGTTCAGTGAAATTGATTAAAAGCAGTGAGCCAGATTGTAATGTGGTGGCCTCAATACCAGCTTCGTCTGCACTCCGTCTGGTGTCGGGGAAGCATGGAACTCGTGTGTTTTCAGCTGGGGCTTTCAGCTTTAAGCCTCTAAAACAACCAAACCTGTGTAGAACAAAACCAAAAGAAGCATATGGAGAAAAGGCTGTCCTTGGCCACCCTGAATCATTCTTTTTCCCTCCTCCCCTGTTTCCTCCGAACCCCTTTCAGCCTCCTCCGTTGCTTCCTCCCATACTGCCACCACCAGCTCCACTTATACCAAACCCATTTCAGCCTCCTCCAGCTCCACTTATTCCAAACCCCTTTCAGCCTCCTCCAGCTCCTCTTATTCCAAACCCTTTTCAGCCTCCTCCAGCACCACCGGCTCCACTTATTCCAAACCCTTTTCAGCCTCCTCCCGCACCACCGGCTCCACTTATTCCAAACCCTTTCCAGCCTCCACCCGCACCTCCAGCTCCATTTATCCCAAACCCCTTCCAGCCTCCTCCGGCACCTCCAGCACCTCCAGCACCATGGTTTCATCTTCCACCGATTCCAGGACTAACTCCACCACCATCGCCACCACCTCCACCTCCACCAACCTTCCCGTTTCCTCTTCCCCCATTCCATTTCCCACCTGTACCGCCTTTCCCTGGTATCCCCCCTGCCTCTGCCTCTACTTCACCAAAGAAATCATCTCCTTAATTGTATACCATAAGTAATGATTCTCCACTAAAACCTATCACAATCTAGCCACTCTTCTGATGATTATCAATTACATATGTATATCTTTTTTGTTCATTACGATTATAAATCATATATACAGTTAAATAATCTACCTAAACAGTGTGGGCTTTCTCTTGGTTGTTTGTAGAGTGATTGACTGTGCCATTGTCAATAAGAAGCTCCCGTGAATGTGACACAATTATTGTACCATATAATAAATCCAATCCTGGGGTCATCTGATTCCAACAGGTTTATTCTCTTTAGTCTAAAGTTTTTCTAAATCAGAACTTTTTTTCCATTTTACGACTCCAGCTGCTTCTTTTTTTTTTTTTTTTTTTTCTTTTTGGATTTGTTGAGCAATTACTATATTAGTGAAGCCTGAACTACGAAATAAATAAGCTAATAGTAACCACTAAACGAAAATGATAATCACGATATGCCATCACTAAAAACATGGAATTTTATTTAGTTAAATGAAAACAACAATGAGTCTTTGTCTTGAAAGATAGATAGAACGAAGATACACGTTGCAGCATCCCACTCCAACTGTTCTAGGTTTATAAATAGAAAGCCTAGCTAATATATGATTAGCCATCTGGACACTGGTGTTGATTTCATTTAATAACGCAATCAAAAGAATATAGTTTTGTCCTGTACCTATATATATTTCCTCCGTTCTCAGCCGATTGCTCAATATTCAGTTATGGAGACGACAATTAGGATGGTGCAGAGGGAGACAGATGACATAGAAGTAGAAAATTTGGTTTTCTTTCTTTCTTTTTGGCTGTTTTTGGCAGTTTGTTGACAAAAGAAATGCATCAGGAACGGCTACTTCCGGTTCTTTGGATAAGATGATGGATAAGCTCTCTCTGCTGATAGCAGTAAACAAAGATGGAATTATTTTTAACCTTTTTCCTATGCTTTTAGCATTTTAAATCTCCAATAACGAAGCATCATCAACATTAACCAACAACATACCACGCACCCGTCAATATAAATCGTTAAAAGGTTTCGTGCAAAATAACCACATCGGCATGCACATGCATAGGCCCAAACATTAAGCACAAAAAAGCTTAACCCTGGACTCAATTTTGTTGTCTCCTGGCTCATATATTGGCAACTTTTCCTGTAAAAAACTGAATGTACTCTTTGACCTACACATCAAAATCTATTCATGAGAAACAAATAATAAACATAATGATCACTTTCATGCATGTATAGAACATATGCAATGTAGAGCCTCGTCTCTCTTTTCATCATTTTGAGGTATAAGGTCACTCAAAATCTGAAACCTGCCACATAAAAAATAATGGATTTCAAATGTGAGAGCAATCTAGTTTCTAGTATTAACGAAAACAAGAGGGTTGGTATTGGTCATAAGTAGGAAAAGTTTACATGGTTGCTGAAACTAATATGACAGCAACTTAACGAGAAATTTATCTTTTTGAGAGTTTTCTTTATTCAGATGCAATTATGTTTAGCCTATTAATAGTTCGCACATCTGTGGAATAATGTGTATATGTTGAAAAAAAAAAAAGTCATACTAATGATCAATCATTAGAAGCTTAATCTACACATCAGATTTTATCATACTCCACAGCTTTATCCTTATTTTTTGATTTGGAGAGGGAGAATTCGAAAGAGGCTTGTTGAGCCAAAATGCTTTGCTATTGACATTTTAGTTATACTAGGTTTGGTGTTTTGTGATAAAAATCCAATCAACAAAATACATAAACCAGTGTTAAATTTTAATATCAAATAAATTATACTTGAAGAAAAAAAATAATTTAATAATTTTGAGAAATGGTAAAACTTTGGGAGAAATTTGGTATAAAACTCGTAGAGGACAAAATTTAGGAGAAATTATTTAGAATCTTAAATTTGATCCTCTCAAATGTTTAGATTTATGTCTTTACAAGCAAACTTAATCTGTACATATGAATGGTGCTAAATAAGATTTCATCACAAGTTCTGTTGCAAATGTTTTACTTTGTTAAGAAAATATTTTTTGTTCAACCAAATTCAATATAAACAGAAAATATATAGTTCAACTCTTGTAACAGGCAACCATTACAGAACTCCTTAATATTGTTGAATAAAAACCTACTTGTTAACCTAGGGAAGTGGAGTCTCAGGCTTAGATTAGCCAAAAGATCGGTATCCACATGTACGTATATGGTACTTGTTTATGTAGTATACCTATTTTACAACAAAAGCCTCTTACTCTTAATTAGAAAATGGAATATAACTACACTTACAGAGACAGGAGAGGACCCCCCCTACAATTTAATGCTTGTTTGAAGAGATGCTATAGAAACTACCCAAACGTTACTTTTTGACTAAAATGTTTAGTTGCAGTAGCTATGGCTGCTTCAGGGCCACTTGGTTGTGTGGTTTTTGAGAATGAATTGGTGCATAAGGACAGCAGAAATCTTAAAAAGGATTCACACGAAAGCTCCTCCTTGTATTTGCTCATCTTGGACTTTGACAAAAACCCCCAATGGACAGAGAAGATTCAACTGGTGTTTTTGCTTGCTTGATTGATTTGAGACTAGATGGTTTACTATGTCATGTTTGGGGGTTCTTAAACCCAATATTTGCTTGAAGATCAAGCTAATATTACTGTGGAATTCCATTATTGAAGACAAAAGTCTTGCTCAAGGTTGACGAACTAGAAGCCACATGGCCTTTTTGACTGCTTTCTTAGTGGTCGACTCAAGTTTCTACCAAACCATGCGTTTGACAAAACTGTTCAAAAATACACATACCATGCTTGGCTTTCAAGATCGCTGAAACTTCAATTCTCTGTTGTGAAGGCTTTTGTTTGATCGAGAAAGTCCAAGGAAACTTCACTATGACAGCGACTTATTGATAAATTGTTCTGAGAATTTTCTTTATTCAGATATAATTTAGTCCGTTGTGGAATGATAAGCATGTGCAGAAAAAAAAATGCCATATTAATGATCAATCATTAACAGCTTAATCTACATCGGATTTTATTATAATCCACACCTTAATCTAGCTTGGGAGGATTCGAAACATGCTTTTTGAGCCAAAATGCTTTATTATGGAAATTTTTACATTCTTGGAGAAGAAAATTTGGTTCGAAAAGGGTGCCTGCATTCAGATTCTTATTTTTTCTAGGCCAGGAATTTTCATAAGCCTGTTTAGAACAAAAACGCTCAAGCATACAAGGAATTATCAAATGAAATGAGAGCCAATATCCATCACAAAAGGAATAAATAGATAGATATATATTTAGTAATGGATTAAAGGAAAACACCTATCTCATTCTGTTCTTAATCATGTTACGTCATGCATGAAAAATGCCCATAATCATTTGGGAATGTCCCAAAATAGATCCACAAAAACTTATGTTTGTACATTAAGAACAAGGTAAGACTAGTCAAAAATTGATTGCAGGCTTACTCGCAGAAAATACGATTGCCTTTCCCGACGAAGCTTCAATTATACGATACATCACCGTGTAAAAGAACTTAATATCGCTTCTGACAGATTCGATTAGAGGCCCGACTCACTGGAGTTTGAGAACTGGTGTAAGGCACCTTGCTGCTTCATCTTGAATTGGATTCAAGACACTCTTGCTCACTCTAAAATATGTACACTGACACTGCAATGCTGGTGCTGCATTTTTGGTACTTGAACAAAATATATAAAGCTCCTGTTGTCAATCACCACCATCTTCTTCTTGATCCTCAAATTGAGATTCTTCTTTGAGGTTTATATCTTCGCCTCCAGCATCATGACTTCCAGTATGCTGAAGAAACAGTCTAGATGACGACGGATCATTTTCATCAATATCCTCTTCGTTGTCCTTCTC
This sequence comes from Gossypium rotundifolium, assembly GCA_025506655.1. Lineage (NCBI taxonomy): Eukaryota > Viridiplantae > Streptophyta > Magnoliopsida > Malvales > Malvaceae > Gossypium > Gossypium rotundifolium. The sequence goes on along the minus strand of CP106732.1, from coordinate 152,511,424 downwards.
GTTAGAGCTTAAATTCTTTTCACCGTCCATCCAAGCAGGGCAACGATGTACCACACCAAGAGCAGCGTGAACTTGCAAGTGCACTGAAGGGGTTGAAGCATTAGACAATGTTTCACTAGGATTAGGCCTCAAGCAAGAACATTCAGGGACTGGATGTGAAAGAAAAGATGATGATTTTGACTTATTTGATGCTTTGATCAGTCCATCAATTAAAGAGCTCCGCATATCTCTTCGTATTGATGTTAACCAGGAATGGTTTGCATGATATATGTGGCCGTGAATTTGATCCAAAAGCCTGACAACTTCTTTCCTGTGTTGAAGAAGCATACAATCAGCGCATGGTGAGAGCATGTAACCTTCCATGACTTGATAGACGTTCAAAAGAAATCTAAAACTCCACAATTGTCATTAAATTGCAACTAAATCATACATCCCTAAACTAATTGTGTACATTCAAGCAAACGTGTCTGGTCAGAGAGATGCTTACCTGTCTGGCCTGTATGTTTTAGATGCAGCAGATTGATACAATCTGTGTCCCATAATCAGACAGGCAAAATTTGGATGTCCCTTGCCATCACGATCGAATCCAGGAATGAAAACATCAGCTTCAACAGCAACTGTATAGTCTATGGCTTCCCATAGTAACTTATGGGCATTAGTCCTCAACTCTACAACTGTACTTTCAGGCTCATTGTCACTCTCAGCAACCCAACCCCACCACCCTTCAATATTATAAGTCTTGGGTCTAGCAGGAGGAGGTGGGAGAGGACGAGGACGAGGACCAGAGTTTTTCCAAGCATCAAGCTTTATTTCAACCTGAGCAGATGGAGGAGCCCTTGGATAACTTTCGTCGAGGTTAGCCTCACGACCGTAAATTCTACTCAGCTCCCAGCTTGTGCTGAGGGAAGTCCTATCAACAACATTTTCAAACAATCCGTGAAGTGGGATCAATGTCCTCTGGCCTCCAAAAACTTCACCTCCAGACACATATATAATTGTATCCCATGAGTATCCATATGCCCGAAGAAGAATACCAACCTGTAGAAAGACAAGTGACTTTATTCAACATCTCAAGTTTTCTCAAGTTGTTTCTCCTTATCCAATGGAATGACTACATTAATTAACTTTTTATGATGTGTTTACATATTTGGTTTCAAACAACAAGAAGAGCATAGAACTGAAGCTTCATAAGTAAATGAAATTCATCAATAAAAAATGACTACCTCTTCTGGCGTCAATGGGCATGAACCTTTGAGACGTTGCTTAGCAGAATTTACAGAAAGCTGCCCCTTTATTATCCCACGTTTTCTCATCCAAGCTCTTCTGTGCTGAATGAGCTCAGCATGCACATCCTTGGGTAAGCTCCAAAAGAGAATAAACATGTCAAATGATGGGCAATATTTGAAACAAAGGTTCAATGAGTAAAAGCACCAATGGTGCCTTCTGAGTTTAAAAGCAGGTACCTGGAAGAGTTCAGAACAACCGTGATAGGCTAAAGCATCTCTTGTCATACCGGGATCAAAAGCAATAAATGGTCTTCCAGGAGCCCTTAACCTTAATTGATAACAACATATTAGGAAGAAAAAAAAAAGGAAATAATATTACATAATACAATCATGGTTAGTTATTCACCTATGCAATATATTAGTTGCCAGATCCTGAACATCCTGTCGGAACCTCAGGGCATGAAAAGCAACCCTACATCTAAGACTTTGATACTCTTCAAGATCCGGTGGAAGAATTGCCTAAATATGGAAAATATTAGCAACAATCACAAATTCATAAAGAAATTAAAATTTGTATATAATAAGGCATTTCAACTTAAATGCAGCAATATTCACATTAGTCTTAACTACTAATCTAAAGATATCAGTAGCACAAAATGTCAGTTAAGAGACCTTAAAAAGTCTGACGCACAAAAGGATGAACATTAAAATGGTTACCTAAATGCAGTTTAAGCAGAGCACTTGGTGTTTAAGGAATTTAACATGAAAAGCAAGATGTACCATGCTCTACATAACAAATCTGTGTAGCTGACTTGGTACAAGTCTTTTGAAATTATTCAAGTCAATAGAAAGATGATTAAATCAAGTCTCTTGAATTGTTTCAACCATTAGAAAGAGAATTGTAGTCCTGATATAGACTTAGCACATGACATAAATCTAGGTCACGCATTGGTAAGAATGCAAGTGCCCAAGGGTCAAACACGACAAGACTAAACCAAGCCTATTAGAGAACCACCAAATGCTTAACAATTAGAATTGATAGATGAGAAACTAGCAAGGTGATATTAACCTTCACCACAAGAATGCATGCCCTTGATATTTATCAATTTTAACAAAAGAACAACATGGATACAAACTGAGCTAGAATACATGCAAATTAAGAAACCAAGAACAGATTTAGTGCCTAGCAAAAATAAGCATCATTAGAAATAGGACAAATGCGCTTAACAGCTAAATTTGACGTAAAATTTGAAAAGGTGATATTCTAAGTAAAAAGAAAATGTTTAAAGTTCAAATCAAAGGTCCACAGACAATTGGCAACTGCAACCACCTGCAAGCATCCACCATCAGAAACAACTAGTTCAACTACAGAATGCTTGATCAAAATAGGGAGCACATTGTGCAAATAATAATACGGTGAAGCTGCATACGGCACTCTAAACACGGGGATTTCCTTATTTCTCCTCGCTGATTTAAGGCTTTTAGGAAGGGTTTTCACGATATTAACATCTTTTGCTAAAGCCGCCATAAATGTTTCCTCATTATATAGGTAGGCAAAACTCTTGAACTGTGAGCTGCATCAAACATATTACAAATATAAGTTGATACAGGACAAATTACTGATAAATCAAATTATCATATGATCCAACTCCAAATAAGAATAGAAAGCAGTACTAACTATACAAAAGTCACCTGATTCCCTTCTTGCTAGTTGTTTGTTGGATCTCTGGAACAACTAAAGTAGCATTCAGAAACCGAGAAACCGCAACCACATCACATATCTAGGATTCAAACAAAATCATTACAATTCCAATTACATATATAAGATAACTTTATCCATAAATAAGAATTTTCACTATAGCACCCTTACCGAGCTCCTAATCTCATGGAAACCACCTTGTATTCTGACAAAAATGTACCCATTTGACTGAGCACTAGGATCTGTCGAAGGCACATGTATAAGAATACAACCTTAGTACGAAATAACAAATCTATGTTTTCAAATAGTGGATTAAACTGCAACTTGCAATAGACACAAGGACATGATAAAAATCAGAATCTGTGTTTTCATAAAGACACATACACCAATAAATTCATCAACATGGCTCTTAAAATAACATAAAGTTCAACACTCTCATTCTATAGGTTGCATACATAAAGTAGTTTGCATGTGAGGATAAGAATCAAAATACAAGGGGGAATTCTAGGTGATAAGATTGAGCGAGCATGCCCACAGTTTTCATTTTAATCTCTCCAAAAAATCTTAGCGGTCAATCGTAGACAATCAATGCTACTATAAGCCATCAAAAACCACTCAGTAGGTACTGTTAAGGAACTACATAACAATTATCATTGGAATTGTATCAAGATGATGGTTAGCAGTCACAGTAATTTTTATAAGGATAATAACAGATCTTAAATCCTAATCATTCAATGCTAGCAAATTAACTTGAACCTCTATTATCTAGAATTTGGGATTGAAAAACATGAAATGTCATGTTTTTTTTAAAAACAAATGACTAAAATTATTGTGAAACACATAACTGTCAAAAATCAGAAATGAGAGCTAACCTGCGTAGTATCCTTTAGGATTAGCATGTGGGTGCAAAGATTCCAATTGCCCAACAGGACCCCATAGTCTTCTATACAATGGGCTCTGCACCAAAACAATAGAAGAAGAAACCCTAAGAAGCCATATCTGTTAAATAAAATTAATAAACAAAGACTTATCAAAACAGTTTAAAACCAAATCAAATCAGATCCAAAGTACAAATTTCAGCTCACCTTAATGAAAAGATACAAATAACACTAATCTGGGCATTTTCAGTTAACCAAAATGGATCCAAACAAAACTCCCAAAAACAATACTAAAACCCCAAGTCCAAAGAAAAGTGAAGTGAAATCACCAAGAGCAAAATGTTTCGAAAAACAAACAAACAGACAAATACCCTGAATGTAAAAACACGTCAACAGAAAAGAATCAAATTTAGAAACAAAGAAAATGCGAAACAGGAAAAGCATATAAAAGAATCGCATAGTACCGTTCTCGAGAGGTCTGTAGCTTCAAAAACAGGTCTCCAGGAGAAGATGGTTATGGAAGACTGGTACTCGGAGAAGCCGTCTTCAGTGAATCTGGCTAGCAAGAAGTGCACAAAGAGTGAAAAAACTGATAAAACTAAACCAACCAAACCGACCCATTTCATCTTAGACTTCAAAAAAGCTTTCCCTTCTTTCATTTTTAATAATATTCTTTTCTTTCTTTCCTAAAACTCAATGGGGTATTTGCTTTCTCTGTCTAGAAATGGAAGAAAGGTTAAAGAAAGAGGAAACTGAAGAGAACAGAAGGAGAGAGACTGAGAAAAGTCAAAATACAAAGCAAGAGAGAGAGAGAGAGAGAGAGAGAGACTGTAAATACGTGTGAGAACATGTTTTGTAGTAAAAAAGAAACTGAAGTAGCAGGGGGTGTTTAATTGGGTTGTAACTTGTGAGGTGTCCGACATGCTATTACAGGGAAAGATTCTGATTAATACCGCTGCTCCACTCTCTTCTCCTGCGCGTGCTATTTTTGGAATTAACTCAATGAATGATGAGATCGGGATGTTGTAGGATTAGGATGCTTGTTTGATATTATGCTGCCACATTAGGTCTGATTTATGAATAATATGACATGATTTTTTTGGCTCATTTTCTTATGCACTTTTTTTGGTTCATTAATGTCACCTGAAGTGGGTCTAAATTAAACTCGTGTGACAGTGGAAAATTTTGCTTTATTCGTAGGGGTACGTGTTAATCCATTCAAGGAATGACTTATCTATTTGATTTGATAAATTTGGATTCACTTTGGGTAAGGTGGATTTCAACTTGGATTAATCTCATTAATTTTAATTATAAACTATAAATCTTCATTTAATTTTAATTTTAATTTTAATTACAAAAACGTAAACATATTTTTAAATAATAAAACAAATTATTTATACTCATTTTAAGAATAAAATTTTGTTTTTACGTAAATCAATTCCAAATTCAAGTAAACAAAATATAATGATTAGGGATCCTAAACCCTAAAATTATGAGTGAATATAATAAAATATCCACTTATTAGATAAATAAATTTATATTTCTTTCATAAATATAAAAGTTTTAACTTAACTTTTGATAATAAAGTTTAATAAATCTTCTTGAGAACAATAAACACTTAATAAATAAAAATATCCAGATTCTTTAATAAATATTCATGTAAATTTTTATCTTATCGCATCGTTATTGATCGGGATGGTCTAACCTATCATGCTAACTAATTAGTATGGTTGGACTAGTAATCTTCGATTTACTATGCACATGATTCAACAATACTAATATATACTTCTGGTTTACCATTACATGTGATTAATCATACAAACAAATATACTAGCTTTGTATCGAATAAAACACAAATTTAATAAGTTTAGAGGCAGTTATAGATGTCATCTTTGAAACATCCAAACATAAAACATTAGTTTCAATACAATAAAATCAAAATCATGCATTTATTGCAAATAAATTTTATCAATTTACAGAACATGCACAAATTAATATTTCATTTGTATAGATATATGTGCAAAATTAAACAAAGTAAGCATACCATAAATGCACAATAATTAAAAGTTAGAACATAACATGAAACTATTAATTTGAATTCCAACACCAATCTTATTATCGGTCTCTACATTATCTTCATTTTTCACTTTTGGTGGCGAGCAAAATTATTATGACTACTCCTTTGACGATTATTATTAATGTCCACGAAATAAACTAAAAATTTGACTAAGACAAGTGCACCTATCAATTAATAGTATAGCTACGGTGAGCACAGATATCGTTCCCACGAAGACTAAAAGTACTAGTAATTATCGTCTTTTTATTATGTAGCCGATAAATTCGAATGATTGATGAAAAACTAAAATTAACTCAATTTATTAACTAATGAACACAACAAATAATAAAGTATGACATAAACGATTAACAACCAAGAAACAAACAATACCCAGGAAAGAATTCACCTAGATTTCATCTGTCACTATTAATTTAAATTACGCAATTTATTTACTTAATATCTTGATTCGTAGAATTCTCTAAATTATGCTAAAATCTCTTTTGAGAGTAAGGGCAACTGACACTAAGTTGATTAATTGAAATATCTTTCTAATTAAACCCCCTATTATCGCATTAACTCGATTTATGAATTCCCCTATTAGATTTTACTTTAATCCCCGGTAGATTTATGTTGTCCTATTTCTAGGATTACATACAACTCCACTCAATTACGCAAGATCTACTCTTAAATAGGGTTTATTCCTCCTCTGATTTAAGCACATCAAACATGGATCAATAATATAGAAATATTAAACCAAGAATTAATCACACATAATTGAGAACAAGAAACTAAGTATTTATTGCATAAAATAAAACTCAAATGACAGAATTCATTATAGAGTTCATCTCCCTTAGGTATTTAGAAAATTAGTTCATGTTTGCAAATAAAAACATCAAAAATACAGTATAACTACAAGAAACAAAGAAACTCATGATAATCTCATGATAAATCCAATGCGAATCTTCAATCTTGACGAAAATCTACTTTAGAATCGAATTCAATAATGTTTTTCGAGTTGTTTTCTTGAGTATTCTATGATGGCTCTCACCTATCTTTTTTTTTTGTCATATATACATCTTAAAATGCCCGAAAAACTTAAAAATCACGTTTTTTCGCAATTCAAAATGTCATTTCGTAAAATCAACATGGCTTGCCACATGGCAGAGTGGTAGTTCGTGTGGCTCACAAAGCTATGTGGCCAAGCCGTGTGGAAGGAGTTAGCCTATGTAGCTCTTGTACCTTGCTCTGATTTTTCGGATTTTGCTCGTTTTTCTCTCATTTTGCTCCCAAATGCTCTTCTAATTATAAAAATATAAATTTAAATGATTAGGAGCATAAAATTCACAATTAATATCGAATAATCGCCCAAAAATGCATTAAGAATGAGATTAAAACATGTTACTTTTAGCACTTATCAATTATAGTTCCACCTACCATGTCCACGATTACGTTTTTTGAATTTGTTATGTATTGCTATATTTACTTCAGGGAATGAAGCAGATCTAGTAATACGAACTTTATGATTTCTTTTACTTATTTAATAACTAATTATTTTATTTAACTACAAGTAAACAATATTTTTCACAGAATTGCTATTGCAGGAGCACATTTAAAACATTAAAAGTTGAAAAAGTTTTCTAACAAGTTCTTATCAGTAATGTTCTTCCCATATAATGTTAATTTGAGAACTTATCCTAAATAGTACAAAGTTACACTAACTCACAATTTTAAAATTCTACAACTTCAAGTGCATCAAATTATAATGAGCTTTGGATAAAATTATCATATTCCAATGACCATATATTTCTCTTAAAATTATTCCACAATTTAAGTGCATCTTTTATAGTCAAATATTCAACTTTCAACCCTTCATGGAAAAGGTGACAAAGGAAGATCACAGTAAAATTTCAATTTAATAACAAAAGTGATAAATATAATTCAAGAACCCAAACATTCTCTATCGTTTTCAAAATAAATATAGTATCCAAGTATCATGCATAATGTAATTCAATATATGAATCTTTCTGTGTCAAAAGAGGTAAATACTCATAGTAAGAGTAACTCATATTAAGGGTGAGTAAGATCCGATTCAATTCGAAAAAGTCGATAAAAAATTTAAATTTTGAATTAAATAGTTCAAGTTATTCGAGTTATTTAGATAAACTCGAATAATAAAATCAAATTTTTGGTTTAAGTCGAATATAAATTATACAATTCGAATTATCTAAAAATCCGAATAAGAAAAGGCAAAACTACGTCGTTTTGATAAATGTTTACCTTTTCCAAAGTTAAAATTCAAAATCATTAAGTTAAAAGGCAAAACTATTATATTGTTTATGCAGTTAAATAATCTTGCACTTTGTCAACTAGTTAAATAATTTGTCAATGTAAACGTAACATTGAGTATAAATAATATGATTTGTTAACTCGACTTAAAATTTTTGACTCGATTCAACTCGGCTCGATCGAATGCTCATCCCTAACCCATACTGAATATAATCTTTTACTTATTCACAATCTCAATACAAGATCCATTATATTGAATATCTTTTAAAACTAATGAATTAATCATTACAAACTTTGTTCTTTTAGATATTGATATATATTAGCTCTTCTAGAGCTTTAAACTAAATTTGTACACCCAAATATTACATTAATATTGGTTTATTTAATTATTGAGATTGATTAGAACATAATATATTAATTATCACAAATTTTATTCATTAAAATATTGATATATTAGCTCATCTAGAGCTTTAAAATAATTTTGTATTGTCAAAGATTTGTTTGTTTAATTACCAAACAAGAACAATGTTTTGTCATAACATGTATCGACAAATTTGTCAACTTTAGACTTTTTAACTCTGAAATGAATAGGAGTTGGATGAAATTGTCAAGGGTAAGCAACGGCTATCGAAATGGAGTAGAAACTTTTCCGAATTTCGCATTTCAAAATACAAGCCAAGAGAATATGATTCTTTGCTTGCGTGTAGAAGTGTTGCAATATTAACCGGCATTATCGTGAAGTGGTCTCGAACATCTAGTTATTGATGGCTTTGTCCGGGTACAAAATATGGTTTTTTCATGGCGAGTCTATATCTAGTGGAGCATCTTCATCAATGAATCTGGGTATCCTCATAGTGCTTTCAATCGAATGTTAGTGATGATAACATGGAAAACATGTTGCGGGATGCTTTTAAATTTGATAGTTTCGGTCATTTCCACCGACTTGGGTGCAATCGATGATCATAATTTTGGAGGAAATACTTTCACGAAGGGAAAAAGTGTATCGAATAAACAGACCAAATGAAGAAGCGGAGGTTCTACATAGTTACTTGGTGAAATGAATGAAAATCAGATGAGGGATCAAAATTTTCCAAACTGCTATTTTGTATTCGTCTTTTCACTTGAAATGTTTGGGGGTGGACTGAAACTCGTTGACAATCTGTGTTAGAGTTTCGAAGAAAATGTCCCGTTTAAAAATCCTCGATCTTCCAAAGACATGAAGAAATTGATAAAGGATTTGGGCCTTGGATACAACAAAATTCAAGTATTGTCATGTCGTAAATCCTGTTGGATTAATAGAAATCTAGGGCGGTAATAAGGATACCGTACATAGTCAAAGAAGCAAAAGAGCTAAGATTTTACGATATTTTCCCTAATACCGAGGCTTCAACGGCTTTTCATGTCGTCGAAGATAGCCGAATCAATGACGTGGCACCGTGATAGACGAACCGATGATGGGTTGTTAAGGTATCCGCAGATTCTTTAGCTTGGAAATGTTTTGACTCTAAATTTTCAAGCTTTGCAAGCGATCCTCGGAGTGTGAGGCTTGGGCTAGCATCCGATGGTTCTTTACAAACTTATGAGCACAACGTCTGATTTGGCCTCGTGGTGCTTGATTGCCTCCATGAGTTTTGAAACAATCTTTTTATCTTGTTATGATTATACCCGAGAGAAAGGGTCGGAATGATATTAATTACTTGTTGACGAGTTAAAACAAATGGTGTTATTCGATGCAATGAGAAAAGAGAACTTTAATTTACGTCTGCATTAATGTAGACTATTAACGACTTTCCGCTTAGCTAATTTATCCGTTGGAGTCGTTATCTAATGGTTATATAATGGGAAGAAGTTTTCTTACATGGGGCATCGTCGGTGGTTACCGAAAAATCATACATTTAGATTTTAGAGGTTCGGTTTGATGGTATCAAGAGTTTCAGCTCCTTCGCCCATGACAATTGATCCAAATATTATTAATGTTGAAAGATATGAATTTCAATTATGGAAAGATGAAATAGAAATAGAAGATCTAGGGATGAATCGATGAAGAGGATGATTAATGACGCGGACGTGGAAAAAGAAGTATTTTTTTGTTATCTTATTGGGAGAATCAGATTACATAATTCGAAAGATCAAACTTTGCCTTTTCCGAACAAGACTTAACGAAAATATCCCTAGTACTAGTCAACAATTTCAATGGGTTCGTCCAGATGTGGACGAAGATATTCTGAAATATGATGTAGTAAGATTTAACGATTTATTATTTATATGTAATATTATAATTTTCATGTTGGTCATGTTATATAATTTAAATTTTAAATGTCCTATTATTGTTGTTATTTGTTACTAAAATTTTGAACTATTTTATGTGTATTGGTGAAAATGCCTAGAAAGGCGATTACAGATTTAAATATTGTCCAAAACTCCAAATCCGTAAAGCTAATAGTAGTGTGAATGACAAGCAGTTGTTGGATCTTCTACTACTACCTATATAGATGATTTGCCCGAGAATTTAAAAGTAATATTAAGTTTATTTTACATGCATGTTGAATTTTATATTATATCATTATTATTATTTACATTCACTTTTAAGGAAAAGATCTAGTAGAGTGAACTTGTAATAACGTCCCAATTGAAAAGTACTAATATCACAAATATCTATGACTTCTCAATGCTTTATCGAGAGGTACCCACTTCAAACTAGACTAAAATCTTTATAATTCAATAACCCTATAAATTTAGCTACGGGTAGGAAACCAATATAGAGACAAAAACTACCTCACGGTACATACATATAAATATTGTTGCCATAATATAATTTTTTAGCATCAGAAAAATAAACCAAAGAAGATGATAATTGTTTTATTATTGTACAACGCATAAAAAAACATCACTTAATAATTTCAATATTTACCATAATTGAAAAAAATGTTGAAAAATAAAAACTTCTTACCAAAATTGAAATTTACCTATATAAATCAAATATTAAGAATAAGAATTAAGATCCATTCTAAATTCGAATCTTTTAATATCTTTAACATCATATAAATAAAACAAAATAATTAAATAAATATTAAATAATCATAGATAAAATAATAATTATAATCTCAATAGTAAATATTAAATAAAAATTTATTGCAAATCCCTCGAATGAATGAATATAAAAAATTGCAGGTTCAAATCTCTTCCACGTTAATTATGTTATATATTTCTTTGTGCGTCTAGGTAAGAATATATTGGGAGACCAGAATGGTTGAAGTTAGTACCTCTCTCATAGGAGGCATAGGTTTGAGCCAACCTGTTGGTGTTGGTTTTATTTTCTTCAACTTAATCCCATAGGATTCATATTCTTCTTGCAAAAGATGTAAAAAAGAAAAAGAAGAAAAGCTTTGTGGGAGTAGATGTAGGAGATAGGCTCAATTCCCATTTTGGTGTTTTTTTTTTTTTTATTTATTGAAATACAACTAATTGGCTTTATTGATTTCTTTATGCACAGGATGTAAAGAGTCTTAACTGGGATTTTATACTCAAATAAATTTAAAATTTTTTTTAAATATTTAAATAGGTTGTCAACCGAATTATATCTGAAATGATATATTATTTTGATCGTGTCTATCTAACAAAGCTAACATTTATTTTTTATATTAATTTTTGTTTTTAAAATAAAATATTATTATTTTATTATTATTAATTTTAAATAGTTTATTTTTATCTTATGTTATAGTATATAATCTCACCGTTATTGTTATTTTTACACTAACCACAAGTAAATACACCTCATATGAACTAAGCCTTAGAAAAAAAAAAACAAAAGAAGAGAAATTTAAGAAAAATCTTCCTATGACAAAAATAAAATTGACATAAGACAACTTATTTTATTTATTAATTGATATGTTTATAATCCTATTAAAATTTTAAAATAAATTAGACTTTTTAAAGTTTATATTTATAGACATAAATGCTTGACATAAGACAATAAATAAAATAAAATTAAATTTTACTTTTATTAACTATTAAAATTTTAAAATAAATTAGACTTATCTTAATTTTGATAGAAATTTACTTAATAATAATTTATTTTATTTTATTTATAAGATTACACCATCTTGTAAACATTTTAAATTTAATATTTAATTTAAAATAATGTGTGATGCTTATTAAATAATAAAAACAATGCGAAGTAAAAATGTTTCTTAAGTTAAAATTTAAAAATTATCAAAAAAGAAATTATATTTCATATTTCATAACTTAAATATCATACTTAAATTTTCTTTTCTTATTTTTAACCATTAAATTTTGGATTATGAAAGAATACTTAAATAAAAATATATTTAATTTTCAATAATTTAGTTGAAAAAATTAAAAGAGAAAAAAAGGGATAGTGTGAAGGCAGAGTAGGATAGGCGGAGGAGTTTGTGGAATCTGCCACTCTCAGCCTTACCTTGATTGTATTGGCCAGTGGGAGGGGTTGAGTTGAGCTGTCTGTCTGTCTGTCACGTAGAAAAGGTAAATTATGTGCAGAGGAAAGAGAGCACATTTAAGGTTACTGGTACAAAATGTGATCTGTCTTTTCACTTTAAACACACTTTCCTCAAGGGATAATTAATAACTGGGTGGACTTAATTAATTTATTCAAGCTACTTTTTATTTTTGAAAATTAATTTTATGCAAACTTAGAAGCATTTTAAATTTAGAATCTGTTTATTTACATATAAAAATTTTATTAAAAATATTTTTATATTTTATGTATTTGTTTAATAAAAAATAATTTAGTCAATGTAAAATAACTTACAAGTTAAGGTAAAATAAGTTATTTTTTCTATAAAATGATTTATTCTCTTGAAAAGTATAAGTCATTTTTAGAAAATAACTCTTCTATAGATAATTTTATTTTTATATAAAATTAACTTAAATCAAGCTTAATATTATTATATTGATAATAATTTTTATTTTATTTTAAAATTATTTAAAATATTATTATTATTTTAATATTATTAAACATACATATTTAATTATTTATATTTGGTCATATAATAAATTATTAATATAATAAATATAATTTATTATTTTAATAAATTATTTAATATTTCAATTTTATTTTAATAATAAAATTTAAAAACAATAATTTTAAATAATATTATTCACATAATATTGAAAATATTCAAATTAATATTTTAATAATAAATATTTATTACAATTATAAATATATTAATAATAAATATTTTGCAATATAAAGGTTAAAGTATGTCATAAGTTTATATACACTTCATAGATTTATAATTTAATTTTGTACTTTTATTTTCAAGAATTTAGTCTCTTTACTTTTCAAATCTAAAAATCAAGTCTAATTGTTGACATCGTTAATTTTTTGTCAATTTTGTTGATGTTACATTTTCAAATAAAAATATCCACTTAGTAGTCATATAATTAAAAATGACCTTAAAATAAATGAATTTAACATAATATTTTTAATATATGCAAAAACAATGTTAAAATTATAGATTTTCAATTAAACAATGAAAAGAAAAATCTCAAATGTATATTTGTTTCATTGAAAATAACTTTTATGAAGTATTTTTAAGAAATCTATCAAACAATAGAAAATATTTGACACAGATTCATCTAAACACCAAAATATTAGCTTTTCTAAAAAAGTAAATTATCTTGCGAAAGTCATTTTCAGTAAAACAAACGGAGCCTTAGCGTTGAGGTATAGTAGTATGACTATGGACCATGTTTATTCAAGTTCTAATATTTGTTTATTCAGCTCGATGATTAAAATATTCATCACTTAAAATGTGATTTAAGTTCAAATCGTGTTAATTACATTGTTATCTTTCTCTTATAATTTAAACAAAAAAAATAATTGTTGAATTTCTTCCGACCTGGCAATTAACATTATTGGATTTTGCTTCTAGGCTTCTACCTATACTGAAGGATATATTATATATAGAAAACCTAATAAATGATGAATTATTACCTTTTTTGCATTTTTAAAATACAATATTACATTTGATGCAATATTATTATTATTAAGGGTGAGTTTGGATAGATGATTGGGTATGTGCGGTGTGTTTAGTTTACTTTTTATCTCACGTTATAGTATTTAATCTCATCGTTATTATTATTTTTATATTAATTGCATATAAATATACTATTTATCTAAACCCATCTTAAATGATGTGAACCAGTGACTAGCTAGATTTTAATTATACATATATTTGTTTAAATCTCACTCCATATTATTCCCGTTTGAATCTAAATTATATTATTTTTCAAAAAAATAAAAATATTTAATAATTAAACTTTTTTTTGGGGGGTTAAATTAAAGTTAATTAAAAAAGTAACTTTCGTTGATTGGAGAAGTACGTTTGTGGGAGGCATCAATTTTATGAAACCACAACTCCCAAAAACATAAAGAAGAAAAAGGTGAGATTCCAAGTTGCTATTTCGGTAATAATTCAAAGGAGGCGGCCAAAAAACATAACCTCCCACAACAATGTGAAGTGTGAATCCCGGCCCCCAGAATCTTTATTTCCTACCAACCTTCAAACTTCCCTTTACCATCAACCTCTCTTTTTCTTTTTTCTTCTCAATATCCACATATATCTATTTCCCTCACTAATGCTCTCATGCTTGCTTCAAAAATAAAAATAAAATCCATATCTATTTATATTATGCCTTAATGCATAATTTAATTCTTAAACTATACTATTCTTTTATTTTGGTCCTTAAAAAATTTTTTTGGCCCACTTCAATCCCTAGCCTTATCAAACATTTTGGGTTCAATCCACCATATGACAAATATAAATTTAGATCTATCAATTATAAATTCAGATGGATTGAATTATAAAACAATTATAATAAGTGATATCTGTTTAAGAGACAATGATCTTATATTCATGCTATAATAAATGCAATTTATAAAATTTTAAAAATATTAGAATTTGTAATATATTTTAAAGGCTTTAGTAAATTCAATTAAGGTTTTTTTAATAATTTTTGTAATTTTATATTTTTAATTTTTATTTTGTCTATTTATGTTGAAATTAAACAAGTATATAAAAAGAAAGTGATATTACAATTTTACATGACATGATGAGATAACTGTTAAGACCAGTATCAGAAGCCTAGCAGTTTGATTTATATACAGTGTCGGTAAATAGATTTCCACTCTGCAAATTTCAAGATGGTCTCAACATGAAGTCAACTAGCAGTACGTGAGAAATTAGGCTAAACTATGTTTTAATCTTATTCCATACCCGTATAACTTATGCTTCATATATCAATAAGAAAGCCATACACAAATTCATAATATGGAGGAAACAAAAATTATAATCTTCCTCAAAGAAATAGATTTAACTATACTTTCCTAAGTATATTAAACATGTTGCATCGATAAGTTCATCAACACTGGGGATGTTTCAAGTGCCAAATGTGTGTGTGAGGTTGGAGTACTTCAATTACTAGGCAAAACATCATCATCAACAGTGAGTAATGAAGGCTCAACTTGCACATCCACAACACTATACACTTGCTATGAAATTCAAGAAAGAGATTAGGGATGAGCAGACAAGGATTGAAGGCAAAAAAAAAGGGGCTCTTTTCAGCAACTGGTTTATTGTTGATTTTAAATGATAGGATTTCATCCCTTCTTCAGCTTCCTCTACGGTGAAAGCAACCAAAAAGAGAACCCACCTACTGCTGTCCATGCCATATGTTGGTTTCATCGACTCTGATTTGCTACTAAAACAAAATTCATTTCATTTGATTATGAGTTGTTTCTCTGCTTTAATTGCATTTTTTATATACTAATTATCACCATCATCTTGACCCATCCATCTTTAGACTTTGTAATTTGTTTAAGCATAAATGGTAGGAAACCCTAGTCTTTCAGAAACCAACAAAACTTGGATATTTCTTATGTTGTCTCCATAAAACATTCATGCACAAGTTTTATTTTGTCTATTTATCTTGATGTGATCATTTACAAGTCCCCTAACATGTTATCTAAATCCATTGTCAAACCTGTTTGAATTATATATTTGTTGATGTGATCCGGCACCCGAGGGTGGATATCATATATATTACAGTACAAATCAAATATTGTTTTTATTGTCTTCTTTAAGTATCATTGAAAAAACATAGCCTTCTTCTACTACACCCAGTTTCTACTTCCAACGAAAGATTCAATTCCGCTGACAAAAACTGTGAACTCTCAAACATAAAACGAAGCTGGAGCCATCAGAGATCAACGACGAATCACTTTTGCCATTCCATTGATTGTATTGGTATTCTCTTGAGTTGTTCGACTGGACTGAGTAGGATTTGGTGGAGTTGAACTCTGTAAAACAAAAGGTTAGTTAGAGATGTCCGACCTTGTGCTCCTAAATATTTTTTGCTACTTAAGTCACCGATGGGTGCAGTGGTATACAGGAGGAAGTAAAGAGCTTAAGATATTGTAAGTAAATAGTCGAGAGTGTTAAGATGTGTGTCTTAAGGTTTTTATGCCTGATTTTTGGGCTGTCTAGATCATGCTTATTAGTTAGCAGACTGTTCTTGATGTGCTGGTCTGTTTAGTGATTAGTTTGTGTACTCTGCAACTTTGGTTGATTAAGCTATATTATGATAGCGCTGCTAGGCATTGTCGATTGTCTATTGTGCCAATTGATTTATTCTCCAGTCGGTTAGGTTGGGTGTTTGAGTTTTTTATTTTTAAACAATAGAAGACTTGCATACAAGCAAAAGAGTGAAAGCTCAATACAAGTGAATGGGAGCCTAAGCCCCAAACAAGCTCCATATACAAGTAACGAGAGCTAAAGCTCTAATCAAACCAAAATAATTAAAGGCCCCCAAAAACTAGTAAACGTAAAGCCCATGCATGTCGGGTAGCACAGGAGAACACAACACTTGAGTCAAGCCTCCACCACCACTAAGGAAGGAGCAAAAGGAGGACTCACATTGGTATTATATTGACAAGCAAACCATCAAAATGAGCATTCACTTTGATGTGAAACTCCTGTGTGGAAAGGTCTCGATGTGAGAAATTTCATCAAATATCAATAAAATACCAACAAAACAAACGAGCATAAAGATCATTTTGGCAAACTCGCCGGAGTAGGGGTGATAAGTGGGGGCGGCGACCGACAGTTCAACGGCGCCAAAGGACCCTTGTTTAATTATAACTAGTAGAATAGGCTCTTCAGCTGTCACTCCACTGTATCGTTTGGCAATGCGTTGTCAAGATTATGTTACCAATAACATTGTTACTAAAACTATTTTCCTTCTATTATTAAGTTGTATTTTATTTGCTTTAGTATGTATGTAGCTAAGCCCTTTGCGTGCCATTGTCTGCCCAAAAAGGAACACCGCTGCTACTTTCGGTTGCTGGCAAGCGAAAACCTCTTCCCCAATAAAATATATTTACGTTACTCGCAACACAATTCTCTCAAAGCAAAAAACCCTTGTATCTTTTTGAGCAGAAGAGCCAACATGAGCAGTATCTGCACATCTTTCAACATCATAACACACCAAGGATTTCCTCTCTTCCAAAACTGTATTCGATGTTGTTTTAAAAGCTCTATTCATCACAAATATGATATCACATGTTTCCACTCTTTCATGCTTTGTTGGTAAAACCATCACATTACTGGAGCGGATTACATTTTATTTTATTTATTTAAAAAATAAATTAGTTTCTATACATTAGATTAATGATTAAAGAGTAACTCAATTTTTTATTAAAAATAAAAATTGATGGAAATTTTAATAAAGGCTTCCATTTTACTTTTACCATGGTTTGTTTCACTACACAGACAAATGCAGACTTTTAGCGGCGTTTTTGGACATTTAGCGCGTTTATAAGCATAAAAGTATTTATGCGGCTTTTCCAAGCGCACAAAACGCCGCTAATACTACCGCCGGAAATTTTTGCGGCGTTTATGCTAAAAACGCCGCTAAAGATCCTGATCTTTAGCGGCGTTTGTTATAAAAGCGCCGCTAAAAGTCGAGGTCATTAATGCGCTACTTAAAAACGCTTAAAGTCAGGCCTTTAGCCGCTTTTTCCCGCATTAAAAAAGGGCCTTTAGCTTCCCAAAACGCCGCTTAAAGTCCGGGTCTTTAGCGGCGCTTTCCCAAAAACGCCGCTAAAAGTCAGGCCTTTAATGGCGCTTTCCAAAAACGCCGCTAAAGTAAAGGCCTTTTAGCGGCTTTTCAAAAAGCTAAAGTAGGGCCTTTAAGCCGCTTTTCCTAAACGCCACGCTAAAATTTCTTGAGATTTTGCGGCGCTTTTCTAACGCCGCTAATTTGTATGATTTAAAAAATAAAATTTTTCAATATTATACCCTCGCACTAAAAACCAACCAATAACGAGATATAATTTCAACGCAAAGCAAAGAAATTTAACATAAAAATCACACTAATTACATTAATTCTAAATGATACTTGAAATTTAATAAATTAAATGAATGATAAGCTGAAAATATTGTTTAAATGTAATAAATTAAATGAATGATAACTGAAAATATTGTTTAAATGTAATAAAAAACTTACAACGAAAAACTAAATGTCTAAGATGGCGGTTTATGCATCTTGAAACATCTGCATCATATCAAGAAGTAGTCTTGGAGCTCTTCAGATTTTTGCTTTGCTCTCGCTAGCATCGATCTTGCCTCGCCTCCTCGCTCGTGCTTGCCGCCCTCTCTCATTCCGCTTCCTCCTTCTTGTCTTGCTCTCATCCGCTCTAAGTATTCTTGGAGTTCTTCATATTTTCTTTGAACATCGACAATTTGCTCCCTCTGCTCAACCGTGCTCTCTTGCATCCGAGCTATCTGGTTTTGTAGCCTTTGAACTTCAAAGACGAGATTGTCCCGGAAGGCATGTATCTGGGAGGCGGATCAAAATATTGGGTGAGGGTAACTCTGGATCCTTTAATTGAACCCGACCATACCTTTCAAGACCAAAAACATCGGTGATAATTCTATTAATAATACAAGAAAGATTAACAGAACTATCGGTTGAAGCGATCGTACCTTTCGGGACCCAAAACATCGTAATAATTACATTATCAATCTCTTCAAGATTAATGAACTATCATCAAGCGGTACCGCTTCATACTCCGCTTTTTCTCCTTTAGTTTATCCTAATAAATCAATGAAAGAGTTAGAAACGAAATATATAAATAAGAAAGAATGCAACATAATTTAACATTATAAATTTAAAACTATAAACGATGAATTAAACTATTATAATTAAACGGTAGAAATATTTATAAAAATAAAATTTGTATATAGAAGCGATTATGAGTGAATGAAAGAAAGATAAAATACCCACGCCATCAAGGATTAAAAAAGAAGAAAATGAGAAATTAAAAATAAAAACAATCAAGTTTACATTCTAAATTGAATAGATTGAGGAAGGTGTCTTTGCAGTCTTGAGTCTTGGTCTTCTTCAGTTCACCTACAAGAAATATGACTATAACAATAATAGGTGAAACATGGTTTTAGGAAAACTATAATTCAACTATCTATAAGTGAAAGCTGTATCATATATAAGTTATATACCAAATGTACCAACCTTTTGCTTACTACTCCAAGATACATTGGTTATCAATACATCTAAGTATATAAGCCATACATATATAATCATTCACTTATTATTAAAGTAGCACAATGATCATCACAAGATAATTAATCTATTAATTAACTTAAGATTCATTTATTTTTGATCTAGTTGGATGTAATTTTAATTTAACCAATCAAATATGTCTTTTATCTTAAGATTCAATTCTATTATAATAGATAAGACGAATTATCTCTTTCCTTAATTTGACTCACAAAACACGTTTTTGTAAGAAGAAACATCAATTCCATATAACTCTCCCTTCTTAGCAAAGGAAAATAAATACCATAATAAAACCTATGGCAACATCTTTCGAGAAACGGAAGAGATTCTTCATTAATTTTCAAAGAGCCCATGCATCACAAATGAAGCTCAATAAAGATGACATCAAATCTACTAAATTCATAGATGTTATCAAAGTATCACAATTGCTATGTTTCTTATTAGGACACAATCCTAATGGCAGAGACCATAAAACAATGTGAAAAACTTTATCAATGGTAGTACTATAAAAATTTAACTTTATCAATGCGAATTCAAATCTAATTCTACTCGATTTGATTATAAAAGTTAATATCTATATTCAAAATGATCTAAACTTAAAATGATACGAACCCATTTTGATCCAACTCAAAAACACAAATGACATTAATTTGGAATTGCTTAAACCCGAAATAATCCAAACACGTAATTGATTCAAAATTAGAAGTAGCCAAAACAGAGTAACAAAAATATGTTTTAAACCCAAACCGACTCGATTTCAATTAATTAAATCTATGACCCGAACCCAAAATAATTTGAATATGGAAAACTCCAACCTCGAGCAACCAATAGTACACGAGGTAAAATAAAACCAACACAATCTAAAATATATAAAATGGACCCAAACCATAATCATCCGGATTAACCCAATCTTACTTATCTCCATCCAAAACTAATCGACTCACTTGGTGTAAACATTAATGTTTGGTTTTCGACTTAGACATATTTTTCGCGAAGTTTTCCAACATAGGTGGTGTTGTTGCCATTTTCTTGGCCCCAAACGGCTTTACTTTGAAGAGACAAACAACCAAAATAATTGTTTTTTATGCCTCTAAGATCAAGAGGTTGTTGGCATGGAAAAGCACTATTTTTGTTTTGTCTTGGGAAGGTCCCAAATGCATGTTAATTTCAACTTCTATATACACAAGATTACACAAAGATGAAGCTTAAATTTGAACTATATATTAGCGACCACCGTTGATGCTTCTTTTCATAGTCAATATGGAAATTTTGGGTAGGAAAAAGGAAAAATTGTCTAAGAAATTCGCATGGAGAATTTTGTTCAATGAATCATAGTAGTGAGAAAACTAAAAGAAATGAATAAACATCTTTGCACAACTAAGAATTTTCCTACCATATTCAACGCAGCAGAAGCGATCGGCTTCATCGAGGAAGACACGAAAGATCTATTCACTAAGTAAAATTACAATGCTAAAGCTACAAAGTTAACACATTACGAAGACACGAAAATACAATATACCTTGACAAGCATTGAATTGATTAATGAGAATACACGAGGTAAAACGGAAGAGAAACAAAAACAAAGGGCAAAAATATCTCTTGACCATTCCAATTTAGTGTATTATAACAGACCAACCTCATGGTTTTAGGAAAACTATAATGCCAGTGGAAAACAAATGGAAAACAAATTCCATACCTCTATTGAGAAATTCCTTGTCGGGTTTCACAAATCAAAGCAACTAATCCGGATGGATTGGGGCGACGGGTAAAACAGACAGTCTTGGCAGGTGGGTGTTGGACCGAGAAGGGAGAAAGGAGAAAGGGAGAAAGAATCGCTAATTAAAGAGGGAATCGATATCAAAGAGGAAAGAGGGAATCGTTTGGGGAATCGATTTGGGGAATCGATTGTTGTTGAAGGGAAAAGAAAAGAAAGCGTTAGCTAATTAAAACGATGGACGTTTAGGCTATATAAATTTTGTGGCGTTTATTCAAGCGCCACTAATAAAATGGCGTTTACATACTCATGTTATAAAACAGCGGTGTTTTTGTGATATATTTGCGCGTTTTAGGCACAAACGCCACTAAACGATATAACATTATTAGCGGCGTTTTATAAACAAGCGCCACTAAATCTACAAATAAGTAAAACGAGCGGTGTTTTGTGACATATTTGCGGCGTTTTATATCCAAACGCCACTAACCACGATATAAAATTATATGCGGCGTTTTAAGAACAAACGCCACTAAAACTACAATAAGTAAACAGCGGTGTTTTGCAACATTTTGCGGCGTTTTATGGAACAAACGCCACTAAAATATACAAAATTATTTGCGGCGTTTTTGACAAAACGCCACTAAAAATGGGACAACATAAAAGCGACGGTGTTTTGTAACCATTTTGCGGCGTTTGTTGGAACAAACGCCACTAAACTATACAAAATTATTTGCGGCGTTTTGACAAAACGCCACTAAACGGGACAAGATAAAACAGCGGTGTTTTGTAACATTTTCGGCGTTTTTGGAACAAACGCCACTAAAACTATACAAAATTATTTATGCATTTTGACAAAGCGCCACTAAAATCTGCGATATGATATATCGACAAGTGTTTTGTAACATGTTTGTGTATATATACACAAATTATACACTATAAACCCTTATTCATACACCTTAAACCCTAAACCGCAACTCATACATATATTGCAAGGTGTAAAAGTAATTAAAAATAATCTTATTGCAAACCTTAAACCCTAAAAGAATTTGATTTTACCTCTTTTATCAAATTCATGAACACTTAATCTCTAAACACTAACACTCTAACTCTTGTTGTTCGATATGGTTTAAGCACTAAACCCTAAACCCAATATATAGATCTAAAAACTAAAAATTAAACTATAAACCCGGCTTAAACCATAACCTAACCTGCACTTTTAAACCCGTACTTTTAAACACGAAACCATCAACAACAAAGATTATAATACACTAATTTAATCTAAACTCATAACCCCTATCCTCTATTTACCATAAACCCTAAACCTTGAACCATAAAGCCCAAACCATAAACCATAAATCTTTAACCCTAAACCCTAAACCCTAAACCCTAAACCCTAAACCCTAAACCCTAAACCTAAACCCTAAACCATGAACCTTTAACCTTAAACCCTAATACCTAAACCATAATCCCTAAACATTAAAATAGTAACTCGTAAACCTTACAAACTTAAATTATATATGCTAAACCATAAACCTAAACAATCATGAGAATTAATTCAACATTTTAAAATTAATATAAGAAATTATTTAATATTTTTTCTTAAACTAGAATCAAAATTATATAAGAAATTATTTAATATATAAATTTAAAAACAATCATCAAATGTATCCAAAAAAACTTTAGACTTTTAGCGCGTTTTTATAAAAGCACCGCTAAAGACTTATACTTTTTAATGTTTTGTAAAGCGTATTAAAGATCAGACTTTTAATGGCGTTTTGTAAAAGCTAAAGACTCAGATTTTAGCGGCGTTTTGTAAAAGCGCCGCTAAAATTCAGACTTTAGCGGCGTTTTGTAAAAGCGCTTAAAGATCGATTTTAGCGGCGTTTTAAACGCCGCTAAAGATCGACTTTCGCGTTTACAAGTAAACGCCGCTATATATCATTATTAGCGGCGCTTTGTAGATAAACGCCGCTATTTCTCTTTTTTTTGCGGCGTTTTTTTCCAAACGCCGCTAATGTATAATATTTGTGGCGTTTTTGTTTAAAATACATAGAAACGCTATTAAAAGTCTTTTTTTGTAGTGTTTGCACTATATTTGTTCACATATTGTTATGATAAATGTTGATAATGGCAATAGAATGATTGCAAAATCAAGTATAGTGAAGAAAAAATTCACTAATGTTGAATAACGAGAAGAGTTTCAACTACTTCTATTTAAAGGTTGAAAAACATTATTCTAATCAATGTCAAATAGAAGAAGTGTAGTTCTATAAGGATTCTACTTATACGGCATGGTTGAAAAATCTCGGCCTCTCACCCCACACATCCCCTTATTTTGCCATATCTATTTCTTTAACAAGTGACGGGATTCGGGTCACACAAACTTTAACACATATGTTGCATTAAATTGTTGATGGTATATTAATCCGCACCGATTAACTCATTTTACCCTATCAAAATAAATATACTTAAAAGGTTTTTTTTTTTCAATATAACTAATCTATTTTTGAAATTTATTTAGGTAAAAGGTTTAAAAAGCTTTTAATAAAAAATTTTTAAAAAAAAAATCAAAAGAACCCATAGAAAAAAATATCCCTTCAGTACGGGCGAATCCAAAAATCTTTTAAAAATCAAAATGGTTAAAATAATAATTTTATCATTTCATTATTTTTTAAGAGACATAAATTTTTTTATTTTTAAAGGTCAAAATGCAATTTAACCATATATTAATTTATAATTTAATAATTTATTAAGGGATTGCATAGCATTTTTTCCATTTTTTGGATCAAGACCCTTGCCTTTAGGGGTGTGCAAAATTCGGGTAAAACCGAAAAAATTCGGTTAACCGACCGAATTCGGTTAATCGGTCGGTTAACCGAATTTTTTCGGTCGGGGGTCGGTTAAATATTTTGTTAATTTTCGGTTAACGGTTAATTCGGTTCGAAAAGGGTCGGTTAACCGAAATTTTTTCGGTTAACCAAAAAAAATAATAAATAAATTTATAATATAAATAGCTTATAAGATAAGCCCACTATTCTCTATTCACCAACCCAAACCCAATACAACCCAAACCCAATAATAAAAATTAAACCCAACTCAAATAATTTTAAAACTAAAAATAAAATTACCCCTAAAGGCTGAGACACACACACGATCGATATCTCCTATTCTCCTCTCCTTCTTCAACTTCAAAAGTTCTCAATCCCTAATTTCAAAAGTTTAAAACCAGAACTTCTATTTCTAAACAAAAGGAAGAACGACTTTGGTTTTGATTTTCAAGGTACTTTTTTCCTTCATGTTTTAACTTTGACTTAATTGTTGTCTATGTTGGTTTTGATGCATGCAAGGTCTTTTTTTTTTTTTTTGTTTTGTTAAATATTAATGCCTTATCCATTTTTCGAGTACCCATTTACCTTTTTTGGGGGTAAATTTTGCATCTTGTTTCGATCGTGCTTTTTGTTTGAGTTTCTTCTTCTTCATTTTTTAAGAATCATTCTCGATCCTCCATCTTCAAAAGCTCCTCAAATCATCGATTTTAGAAATCTTTGAAATTTTTTTGTTAATGATAGGGTTTGGTTAATGTTGATCATCAAAATCTATGCTAGCCACATTTACTTACCTTCTTTGTAGAGTTGAATGTAAAATAAATTATTGGCTTTCTTGTTTATTTGGTTTGTTTATTTACAAGTTCCTTTGTTGCATATCGGCTATGTAAAAGGGTTGCCCCTTTTGTTGATTTGGATTTACCTTTACCACATTAAACGAACTTATTGAGGATTAGTTTGCTTCATTAGATTCTTCATCGGTGCTCAAAAATGTTATTAGATGAATTTTAATGACAATTTCAAGTTTTCTTTTTTTAATCTTCATCTTGTATTGTTGATATGATTCAAGGATCTTGTACTGTTTCCACTTTTTCTAAAGGATTGTCAAACTTTTGATTTTGAAGTGAAATTGTTATGATATTATTTCGCTTATTGGCTATTGCGATGTTGCTTTCCAAAAATGCTCATGATTTTGGGGTATAATCCTGTGGACTTTTGTTTCTCTTTGGGTAGATAAATGGATGTTCTTTATACTCTTTTTCATAAGGCATTTCCTTACATGGTATTTGTTTTGTTATGGTTTTGGCATCAATGGCATTTGTTTTATATTAATGAGTTCTTGATTCTAATGCGATAAGGTGTTCTTGGCTTTCTTGCTAAGCGGTTGTGGTTTATAAATTGCGTTTTGCAATGGATGTTGCCTTTGTTAAATATCTAAACTATGTTTTTTCTAAAACTCAACATCAAAATATGTTTAATATTATAAATGTATTTTAATTTATTATATATTATTTTTCTTGCAGAATGTCAATTGAACCAACATCTATTGAGGCTAGTGTTACACCTCCTACTTCGATAGATTCTGAAAATTCAGGAGTTGGAGCTTCAAGCCAAGCAAAGGGGATTACCGGGAAAAGAAAAGCCACTCTTCCAAGGTCAGAAGTTTGGTCTCACTTCACTAAGATTATTAATAGTGAGGGTGCAAGTAAAGCTAAATGTAATTATTGTCAAAAGGAATTTTGTTGTGATATGAAAAAAAATGGTGCGGGTCATTAAAATATCATATTGGTTCATGTAAGAAAAATCCTAGTAATGTTGTTGAAAATAGTCAAGGACAACTAGTTTTACCTAGAAAGGGAGTTGAAGGGGAAGGAATCTTTCAACTTGGAGATTTGATCAAGAAGCATGTAGGAAAGGATTAGCACAAATGATTGTGATTGATGAATTACCTTTCAAGTTTGTTGAAAGTGAAGGTTTTAAGAAATTTATGTTTATGGCATGTCCTAGGTTTCATATTCCTTCACGAACTACTATGACTAGGGATGTTTATCAATTGTATTTAGATGAAAGGGCCAAGATAAAACAACTTTTGAGAAGTTCTTGTTCTAGAGTTTGTTTAACTACCGACACATGGTTTTTTGCAAAGAGTTAATTATTTGTGTATCCTTTGCTCATTTTATTGATAATGATTGGAAATTGAATAAAAGATTTTAAACTTTTGTCCAATTTCTAGTCATAAGGGTGAGTCCATTGGGATGGTGATTGAAAAATGCTTGTTGAATTGGGGGATTGATAAGTTGTTTACTGTTACTATTGATAATGCAAGTTCAAATGATGTTGCTATTGGTTATTTGAGAAAGAAATTTAACCTTCGAGGGGGTTTAGTTCAAAATGGTAAATGTCTTCATATGAGATGCATGGCACACATTGTGAATTTGATTGTTGTTGAAGGCTTAAAGGAAATGAATAAATCTGTTGAACGTCTTAGGGGGCTGTTAGATATGTGAGACAATCTCCATCTAGATTACAAAAGTTTAAGGAGTGTGTTGTGGTGGAAAAGATAGAGTGCAAGAAGATGTTGTGTCTTGATGTTTGTTCTAGGTGGAACTCAACTTACTTAATGTTAGATAACGCTTCGAACTTTGAGAGAGCTTTTGAGAGATTTGAGGAGCAAGATACAAATTTTGAAATTTGAACTTGAAAGGGGTGATGGTTGGCCTAGTGTGGATGATTGGGATAATGTTAGAAACTTGAGGATTTCTTGGAACATTTTATGAAGTCACTTTGTGTATATCGGCACTTCATATGTCACGTCCAATAATTTTTTGATGAGCTTTCGAAATTGATATTCTTTTATGAGATGCTCGTTAAATAGTAATGTTGATTTCAATGTTATGGCCATCAAGATGAAAGAGAAGTATGATAAGTATTGGGGTGATATTGATAAGATAAATATGCT
This sequence comes from Gossypium rotundifolium, assembly GCA_025506655.1. Taxonomy (NCBI): domain Eukaryota; kingdom Viridiplantae; phylum Streptophyta; class Magnoliopsida; order Malvales; family Malvaceae; genus Gossypium; species Gossypium rotundifolium. The sequence continues at coordinate 152,484,162 of CP106732.1, read as the reverse complement.
TATGTTTGTTGCTTGTGTTTTAGATCCTAGACAAAACTAAAGTATCTTGAATTTGCACTTAGTGAAATGTCTAGTTCGAAAAAGCTTGTGAAATGATGCAAAATTGAAGGAATCTTTGTATGAAATGTTTGATGAGTATAAGCCTCCACTTCATAGTACTTGTAGCCAATCGAGTGTGCCAACACATGCTTCTCTTAGTGAACCACAACAAAAATGAAAAGCGAATGCAAGCTTTGTATAAAAAGCGTGAGTTGGAAATTTGTGGTGAGGATAAAACATCTGAATTGGATAAATATCTAGTGAGGCTAATGAGGAATTTGTTGAAGATTTTGATATTTTATTGTGGTGGAAAGTGAACATTATAGATTTCCCACTCTTTCAAAAATGGCCGGAGATGTGTTAGCTATCTTGGTTTCTACTGTTGCTTGAGTCTGCATTTAGCATCGGGGACGTGTGCTTGATCAATATAGGAGTTCTTTAACTCCTAAAATTGTACAAGCTCTTGTGTGTACTCAAGATTAGATTTGAAAATCATCATCACAAGAAGACATCAAAAGATTGAAGAACAAATCCAAGAGCTTGACAAGATTGAAAATGGTATATTTATTGTCTTATTTTAATAGTTTTAATTTTTTTACCATATCACTCCTACTTATTTAATTGATTCAATGTTTAGACTTTTCTTGGAATGCATCAGAGCCTACCCTTAATTCATGAGCTTTCGTGAGTTGAAGGGTATACTTACCATCTTATTCTTGTTAACTTATAATTTATTCGTTTGTTTATATTATTTGATTTTTTAAATGCATATATTTCTATTATCGCTAAACTTTTGCACTTGTTTTTTCCTTTTGTAGGTTTAATGCAAATGGAGATTTTTGGAGAGAAGAAATAGATACAAATGAACAATATTAAATACTTACATTTCAATTATGTATTAATTTAAAGATTTATGTAATCTTTTAAATAAATTAATTCGTTAAATCGGTTAAATCGGTTAAATCGGTTAAATCGATTAATTGATTAATTGAGTTAATTGAGTTAAATCGGTTAAATCGGTTAAAGCGGTTAAGAGTTAAGGCGGTTAATTGGTTAATTTTAACCAAAAATTAAAAAAATAATTTTCGGTTAATTGGTTAATCGACGAATTAACCAAAAAAATTCGTTTCGTTAATTTTTTTGGAAAAATTTCGGTTCGGTTAACGGTTAAAAATTTTGACATGTCGGTTAATTCGGTTAATAACATTTCGGGTCGGTTAACCGAATGAACACCCCTACTTGCCTTAGGCCCTTAATGATTAAAAAAAATCAATGAACTCCTTCAGCTAACGGAAACCGTCAATCATCAATTTAGTTGTTAACAGACCCTAATGTGACTAATAAAAGTAATGAAAGTAATGAACTCCCTCGGCCTCGCTTCTACTACTTTACTGATCACGAAAGTCTTAGATCGCTCTGGACAATTTCGCATCCTATACGGACCACAACACAAAAAACACTTCATTGGCTTCTTCTCATTATCATTTCCTCTCTTGGCTTCAATCCCACGCATAATCGAACCAAGCCTCATCAGAGCTTTTTCTACTCATCATCCTTTCTGATGGCAGGAAACATGAATCACTTCGGACAATTCCTCACCATATGCGGACCTTTACAAAAGAAGCATTTCAGTGACCCCTTCTTTTCCCATGGTTGTCGGGTTTCCTTTTTTCATTTTGTGGTTTCTCATTACCATTATAGCCACAATTACCGTTGCTAAACTTAACCTGTCCACCTTCATCTTCCCCATCACTGCCCATCTTTTTGGGCTTGGAAGACTCGAACTTGTCTTTCCTTGGGACAAGCTTGATTAAAGACTCTGCCATGATCATGGCTTTCAATAGTTCTTGGACCCCTCGGCATTCTAATTCCTGCTTAGCCTATGGCTTCAAACCATCCATGAAAAAGAAGAATGCCTCATTCTCACTCAAATCTGTGATTTGGAGCATCACTTCACTGAACTTTTTTCACGTACTCCTGAATTGTGCCTTTGTTGCGAAAATCGACGCAACTTACCTCGAACCTCTTTATCGGCATATTGAGGGTAAAACTGCTCCTTGAACTCATTCTAGAACTCATTCTAGGTGCCAATCGCAGCCTGACCATACTTTTCATCTATGGACCTACACCTCCACTAAAAAAGAGCAAAATCAGTAAAATATCAAGTAGCAGTATTTACCTTAGCATCATCATTCTTGATGCCCATGGCACAAAAGTATTGCTCCATCTCCTACAAGAAATTGTCTACTTCCCTCATGGACCTTACCCCTTTAAACTTCTCTAGTTTTGGGACATCAATCTTTCGGTTTAATGTTGCACTCAACACCCCTTTACCCACAGCAACTTTGCACGCAACAAGCTCTCCCTCAAGCTTTTAGATTTTGCGTTCAAAGTCGTCACCATGGTTTCATTTTCTCCCTTCGTAGTTGTCATCCCAGCTTCAAGAGCATCATTTTTTCTATTAGCTTACTCGTAACAGTATTGAGGAGCGCTTCCACTGCTTCCAATAACGGCCTTCACCACATATTCCTTAAACTGCTCTTTCATCAGGTCTAACTTATTAGTGCCTGTCTCCACTACCTCGAGTGTTTCCTTTACTTCACCCATGGATTCCTCGAGAAGGACCACACGACTTTCCAAAGCCGACAACATATCCCTCGATCTACTATTTTTCCTGGACCTTCCACGAGTCTCCATCAGGACATTTTGCTCTCCTTCTTTCGTCATCTCAACTGCGATTTCGAACCTTTGCTAGGATACCAACTGTCATAGGACTAGACCTTTTGTCTGGTAAATCGTGCGACCTTAGGTAATTTATTTGCTCCGAATTTGCCTAAGTCAATCTAACTCTCTCAGAAGTGAAAATTCTCATAAAAATTCTCTAAGGCATTGAAAATATAGCGAAAGCACACTCGAAATGAAAGAATAACAAAAAATAGAAAAACCAAAGGCAAATAGCACGCCAAGTGTTTGAGTAAATGCTCTCAAATATATTCACCACTATGAATGAAATGAAGTGATTACAAATGAAGAGGGAGGCCTCTATTTATAGTTGAGCTCCTTTAATATTAAAGTCTACCTACACTTGAGAGTCTTAAGGGATTTAAACTCTATACAATCTTATCCGTTTAGGATTTACACTATTTACCTTGGTAACCCTAGTTTCACTGGGTTACTAAGGCTTCAAGTAGATGTGATTCTCCACAAGTTCCATGAGTCGAGCCAGTTCAGTCAAGTTAAATGAGCCCCATTTCATCAATTGACTTCTATGGGGCGTTCTTGGTACAATCATCATGGGCTTTGACCCACGACTTGTGACACTAGGCGGTGCTAGGTTCAGTGAGTGCTGACTTGAGCGAGGTTGTGGTATAACAAATGACATTGTCTTCTTTTTGAGATGTCAATGCAATAAGTATATATATTTACAATTTAATTTATGTGTTTTAAAAATGTTTCACGTCAAATTATAACTAAGTTATAACGTATAAACTAACAATTAGGTCGATGAAAGAACTTAATTGATAAAATAATGATATTTTGAAGATTTAATTAGAATGTTTAATTAGAAGTAGAGGTGTGCATGGTAGGTAAAGGCAAGTTTTGGTCGGCCCAAAAATTTTTTCGACCCAATTGGTAGGCCCGAGCCCGGCCTGTATGGGCCTAAAAATTTATTTAGGCCCGGCCCGCTTTAAAATTGGTAGGCCCAAGCCCGGCTCAAGCCCTGCCTGACTAGTATAAATTTTTTTATTTTATTAAAAAATAAAATATAATAAATTCAATACATTTTAAAAAATAAAAATAAATATTAAAACAAAAAATAAATGAAAAATATAATAAATCAAATACATTTAAAAATATAATAAATCAAATACAAATAAAAAAATTTAAAAATAAATCAAATACAATTAAAATATAACAAATAAAAATATTTCAGAAGTAAATTTGCCCAAAAAAATCATACTGAGGGCGACTGTTTTCTAAGCAGGCCTCATTTTTTTGCCCAAGCCCATTTTTCTGGCCTATATTTTTGTCCAAACCCTCCCACATTTAGGGCGGGCCTTCGGGTCGGGCCGGGCCGCTCGGCCCATGCACACCTCTAATTAGAAGGTTTAGATGTTTATTGTTATTATTTTGAATAAAGTTTAGTTTTATTTTTGTTATGGAGAGGATAACTTTTTCTTTCACGATCAAGGTATCCACCATTGACAACCGTGATTAATTCTTTTGTTACGGGTGCTCTCCAAAGAGGTAAACAATTAATTACGAAAGGTGCTTCGTTCCCATAAATCGAAATCAAACCTCCGACAATATGATTAAAGGACAAGATTGAATAACTACTACATAAAACCTCATGATTTAAAAAACTAAAATTTTTAAGCAAGAGATGAGAAAGTATTCTCCGCATTTTACAATGACATGATTAAAAAGACCCTTCCTAAGCATAGCTCTAAGCTTTTAACACAACACAATTATATAAACGCGGACGGGTTCTCCCTCCGTTCACTTACGGCCCACCCCACCACCGTCAAAACAATGCTAGGCCACACAAGTTTCTCCCACTAGTGCCCTGTTACTCGATTTTGATTAATGATCTTTAACCCCCAATAAATAAAATAAAACCAAAAAGCCTTCACGTACCAACAAGTCTTGATTAATTATCCCTCACATCACGTGCTTCATGTTCTCAAGTGTTGGGTCCTTGATTTGCGGGATTCTCCTGTTCTTTCATGTCCATCTATCTCCTCCTTTTTACTTTTTTCTTTCTTTCGATAATATCTGCTTCATCTTAAATCGTAAAAAATAAGGTTCTTTTCTATTGCATTTCCTTCAACTGTTATTCAACTAGATTGATCTGAATTTGAAGTCAATAATCTAAATTCATTTAAATTAAAATACCTTAAATCCAAAATGATATTTTTATACAATTATAGTATCGTCCGAATCTAATCATGTACCGGTCGGAAGCCGGAACTGCTTTACTTTGCTTTCAAAGCCCTGAAACCAATTCGACTAGTCATTGGATACGGCTTTTGTTTTTACTTTTTAACTTGGCAGGAACTGGTTCACTTTACTTTCAAGCACTTAAAGATGGTGTGTGATTAGGTAGACGACTTTCTTTTGACAGTCAAGAACTGGATGTGGCCAGCGCAAGGGGCAAACACCTTTTTTTGTGCTAATTATTCACATATTGGATGTTTTCTCGATGTAGCTTATCTACTTCGTGCCATGCATTATTTACTTCTTTTTTACTTGAAAGTTCTTGAGCAAGGGCTTTCAAACTTGAGGTTGATGGCAAAGTGCTATAATAATAATAGTAATTAATAATAGCTTTGAAGGCGGTAGAAGCCAGCTAGGTGTCTCTTTCAGCTTTAGCATTGGTCCGCATTGAGAGGTCTGTTTTATGCCACATTATCCCTATCGAAACCATTTTTTTGTTTGGAAAGCGGGCGATTTTAAAAAGAAAAGCTGAGTCGCCACCAATCTTTTTTGAAGTGTGATTGGGCCACTTATAAAACATTTTGGTCTCTGAATTTTAAGAAAGCGGGCTCGGAGTCGATTCACATACGAGGAAGGGTTAGCACCCTAAACGCCCAAAATTGGTGCAAGTATTGATTGATTAATGTCATTAATATCGAAAGTTAGAAAATATTTTAGAGTAGGAAAAAATATTTGAATGACTCATATTGGATATCAAACTCTCTTGTTAGAAAAGCTAAAATATCATGTCCAAAGATGATAGGACACGATGCTTCAAACTCTCGATCCCAAGATCATTTTATGATTTCTAAAAACGGGAGTGTAATTTGAAAAGGGTATTTCACTATTTGGTTAAAACTAAAATCGAAACCCAAAGACGATTGGAGTACGATTTTTGAATTTCCAATCATGAAATATTGCCCTTATTTAAGAAATACGATAAAAAATTTGTGAAGGATATCTCGTTGTTTAGATGAAGAAAATTGAAACCAAAGACGATTGGATACGAATTTCTTGAACTTCCAAACACGAAACATTGCCTCATTTCAAAACAATCGAAATCTTTAAAGGACATTTAGTGATCTAGATGAACAAAAATCGAAACCAAAGACGATTGGGTACGATTTCGAACTTCCAAACACACAAAATTGCCTTCGTGAAACATTTTTTAAGCTTTAAGGGATATTTAGTGATCTAGATTTAACAAAAATCGAAACCCAAAGACGATTGGGCACGATTTCTCGGACTTAAATCTGAAATATCACCTTCGTGAAACCCTTTTTATGACTTTTGAAAAAATAAAAATGTGGGAATGTAAACATGATAGTAATAAGGAAGAATAGTAATGGATAATAAGCACAATAATAATGATAATAATGATATTAATAATAATAATAATAGTAATAATAATACATACATATATGAATAATGACAAATAAAAGAGGATGATAATAATTCTAATGAATACAATAATTTTAAAAAAAATAGTAATGGTGATGTTGAAATAATAATATGCTAAATTAGTAGTAATAATAGCGACATTTACAATAAATAATAATAGTAAATATAGAGATGTGAGAAATATGATTATAAAGAAAAATAATGGTAGTAGTAAAATAATAACAATAATACGAGAAATATAATAATAGGAAAATGATTAAAATGAACAAACTATAGTAGTAATAATATTAAAATAATAATAGTAACTAGCGAAATAAAAAAAATAAATAGAAGATAAGAAAATAATAAAAAATTGGTAGCAAAAAAACATTTGGCAATGATAAAGATAATGGATATAATCATAAAAATAAAAAAAAATTTAGTACACAGGGATATATAATATACTGATGAAAAGAACAATTAATTTAATGATAAAATAACAACATAACCGAATAGGGACTAAATTAGATGAAAAACAGAATATTTGGGGCCAATTTTGAAAACAAATAATGATAGGGGGTAAATTGTAATGCGCGCGCATCTTAGGGGGACCAGAAGTGAAATAATTCCCATTCTGTAAAACGCAGCGCTCCATAGAGGACTTAATTGAAATCATAAGGAAATTTTTGGGGCAGAATCGTGAATAAAAAAATTGATTTTAAAACCAGTAAAAAGCGGAGGGGCTAAACGCGCAATTAGCCCCTCCAAAGAAAACTCTGTGGATCCTAGCCCCTGCTGGCGGGTCGGGTCATGGTCGAGGACCAAAACGACGTCGTTTGGCCTCGACCAAGGCTCAAAAGCACTGCGTTTATAAACACTATAAAAGCCTAACTTTTGAAATTCTTCATTCTCTCATCTCTTTGAAAAAAAATAAAGGCAGGAGAGGGTCTGGTGATTCCGTGAGTCATGGTGAGTCTTGACCACCACTTTGTTGTCATGACCACCATCCACGGTGGCGAGAATCAAAAGGTAAGTAGTTTTTTTTTATAAAACCTTTATATGTTTGTTAAAAAATGACCGAAAAATAGATTAGAAAAAATAATATAAAAATAAAATAAAACCAAAGAGAAAAAACGAAACCTTTGTTTTATTTTTTTGTATTTCTCTGAACTCTTTTGTTTACAAGTGTTTGCCTTTCTTTTTATCTCTCAAAAAAAAAAAAAATCCCTTTTCTGATTTTTTCAAGGCTTTTATATCCTTATCAAAATCCTGAAACTCGCTATTTGAATCGTGTTGAGAGGACTCTTCACGTTGTAGGTGAGTGGCTCGTGGAGGCGTGGGGCTCTTGGATGCTGGAATCGCGAAGACGTGAGCGTCTTGGCGATGACAACGTGATTGGAGGCCAATTAGGCATATTGGTGGTCCATCCTAGGGTTTTAAACCTGTAGTTTTTTATTTTTTATTTTGGGCCTCGTGTTTTATTGTTTGATTGGGCCGTGTGTTTTTTTTAAAATTGGGCCTTACCTCTTTGCTCATTGTCGTGCAACGAGAATAGAGCAAAGACTTCAAAAGGACCAATTTTGCCCTAACTTGCTCGATCTTGACTTCTCAATGCTTCCTTTTCCAAGGTAGCTTTATTCCACCCTTGCATTCGGAGGTGTGGAAGTTTTGTTTCAATCTGCTATCTTTGGCTTGCTCCACTCCTGCTCAGTGGAGATAAGGCTTCAATCTTCGATCTACTCTACTCCCGCTTTCGGTAGAGATAAGATCTGTTATCTTCAATCCGCTCCACTCCTTTCGGTGGAGATAGGATTTGTCTTTTGAAGATAAGGAGGAATCTTGATCTGCTCCACCTTTCGGTGGAGATAAGATCTCTGTCTTCAATCCGCTCCCTCTGCTTTCGGTGGAGATAGGATCTACTATCTTTAACCCGCTCCACCCCGATCGGTGGAGATAAGGAATCTTCGATCTGCTCCACTCGCCGGTGGAGATAAGATCATTATCTTTAATCCGCTCCACTCCCGCCGGTGGAGATAAGATTTATCTTCAATCCGCTCTACTCCCGCCGGTAGAGATAAGATCTACTATCTTCAATCCGCTCCACTCACCTTTCGGTGAAGATAGGATCTGGAATCTTGAGCCTGCTCCACTCGATCGGTGGAGATAAGAGGCTTCTTCGATCTGCTCTACTCCTGCTCAGTAGAGATAAGATCTGCTGCTTCAATCCGCTCCACTCCTGCTCAGTGGAGATAGGATCTACTATCTTTAGCCTGCTCCACTCCTGATCAGTGGAGATAAGGCTTCTTCGATCTGCTCTACTCACCTTTCGGTAGAGATAAGATCTGCTTCAATCCGCTCCACTCACCTTTCGGTGGAGATAGGATCTACTATCTTTAGCCTACTTCCTCCTTTCGGTGAAGATAAGGCTTCTGGAATCTTCGATCCTCGCTAGAGATAAGACTTCAATCCGCCCACTCCTAGAGATGGAGATCTATTTGTCTTCAATCCGCTCCATTCCTTTCAGTAGAGATAAGATCTACTATCTTCAATCCACTTCCTCACCTTTCGGTGGAGATAGGATCTGGAATCTTTCGATCGCTCTACTCCTACTCGGTGAAGATAAGATCTATTGCTTCAATCCGCTCTACTCACCTTTCGATGGAGATAGGATCTACTATCTTTAATTCGCTCCTCACCTTTCGGTGAAGATAAGGATGTAATCTTCGATCTGCTCTACTCTCACCTTTCGGTAGAGATAAGATCTATCTTCAGTAACTCCCATTAACCTTGCTACATTGTCCTCGAGGAACCTACACGTAGAAGTGATTTCATGGGGTCTATGTATATGTCAAATGATTAGGATGTCATGAAAGATGTTCCTAACCATATGTATCATGAATGTTATGAATGGATGCAAAATGTCATGAGAATGATCCATTTTTAACATTTGGGTTGTTATTGCTTGCTACTTATTAAGGTAACTCCTGACGTATGTCTTCTACATTCATTGATACTTCTAACAACTAATCGAAGATGTAAATCACACCGCTTAAACCCTTATCTCAAGTCTCGAACCCTTTTAAACTGGTTAGTTCTAAACAATTGTCTGTTTGGATTCTTGTATTTTTAGAAACTTTTAGAGTAGTGCATAAAACTTCTTTTGTGAAAGTATTATTGGTTCAATAATCATTATTTCAAAGAAAAATGCTTGAGACAAGACTGTAGAAATGAATAAAACTAAAATTTATTCGGATAGAAACTCCGTGAAAGATAGGTTGAACAAGGAAAACAAATTCCATTAAGGTACAATATGAGTAAGAATGGTATTGATGCCCCAGATATCACAATCGAGCTTTTACAGTATGTACTTTTTGAAGACCACTCTGAGTTCAACATGTGTCTAGAAGATCCATGGTACCTTGTAGATGCCCCAAGACGTAACATCTCTCCTCATTGTTAATTCAAGTATAAGCGAAACATCTTTGTATGCCCCTCACGAGTTGATCATACTTTGAGCCGCCCTTTTTGGGTTTTCAACTCAAAGCCCTTTGGTCTCAAAGCGCCTTTGCGGGTTTTCGCTTTGGCCTCTTTTTTTTTTTGAATTTAAGATGCCCCTTTTGGGGTTTTCATCTTAGTCCACTTTCAAGCGAAGTACCTCTTGACTGAGTCTGCGTTAATCAGATTTGGCAGACTTTTGCCGTCCATCTCGGCTAGTATCAAAGCTCCTCCAGAAAAGGCCTTCTTTACAACGTAGGGTCCTTCCCAATTAGGCATCCACTTTCCCTGAAGTCCTTTTGCATAGGGAGAATCTGTTTCAACACCAAGTCTCCTCATGGAATACTGCAGGGCGGATTTTCTTATTATAAGCTCGCATCATCCGCTTCGGTACAATTGACCATGGCGAATAGCTCTTAGCCTCTTTTCTTCAATTAGATTGATTGATCATATCGAGATTGAACCCATTCCGCTTCGTCCAACTTTAGCTCGACAAAACCGGAGTGAAGGGATCTAACTTCAATAGGCAAAGCGCTTCCATCCCATAAACCAACGAGAAAGGAGTTGCCCGGTAGAGGTTCTAATCGATGTTCGATAGGCATAGAGGCAAGCGGTAACTTTTCATGCCGGTCCTTGTAGGTCTCAACCATTTTCCCACAATTTTCTTGATATTTTTATTAGCGCCTCAATTGCTCCATTCATCTTGGGCGATATGGTGACGAGTTATGGTGCTTAATGTTGAATCGATTGCAGACTTCGCTATCGCTTTATTGTTCAAATTTAGTGCATTGTCGACCACGATCCTTTTCGGCATCCGTAGCGACAAATGATCTCCTTCTTCAAAAACTTGCTAACTGCCGTCTTCGTGATATTAGCATATGAAGCTGCCTCTACCCATTTGGTGAAGTAATCAATGACCACGAAGATGAAGCGATGTCCATTAGAAGCTTTTGGTGAGATTGGCCCAATGACATCCATGCCCCATATTGAGAAAGGCCATGGAGAAGTCATAACATGAAGAGGTGAAGGAGGCACATGGATCTTGTTTCCATAAACCTGACACTTATGGCACTTCTTGGCATAACGGATGCAGTCTCCTTCCATCGTGGACCAAGAATACCCAAATCTCATGATTTGCCTAGCCATCGTAAACCCATTGGCATGTGTTCCATGACACCCTCATGGACTTCTTCCAGATTTTCCTAGCTTCCACAAACATCCACACATCGAGCAACACTTGATCCTCCTCTTTTATCTGGGATCTCTCCATCTAGGACATAGTCGGCAAGTCTTCTCAATGTTTTCTTATCATTTTCGTCACTTGATCGAGATATTCGTGGCTTTTCACATATTGTAGAATATCATGGTACCAAGGATGATCATCTCTCTTCCTCTTCGTCAATATTGAAACAATGAGTGAGTCTCGCAAATACTCATTTGGATAGGCTTCATACCCTCCCCGCTCATTCACTTTGATCATAGAAGCTAGAGTGGCCAAAGCATCGACCATCTGGTTTTCATCCATGGGAGGTAGAAGAATGTGATACCATCAAACTCCTCAACTAGTTCCAAAACTAACTTTCGATAGTGATCGACTTGGGATCTCTTGTTTCCCATTCTCCTTTGGTGATATATGACAAGAAAGCGAGTCTCCGTATACCTCTAGCACCTTAACTTTGTGGTCTATGGCTGCTCGGATCCCCATGATACACGCTTCGTATTCTGCCATGTTGTTTGTGCAATCAAAGTCCAACTTGCAAGTGAATGGATAGTGTTCTCCATTTGGGGATACCAGACTGCCCCAATTCCATTACCAACGGCATTTGATGCTCCGTCAAAGTTCATCTTCCAGGGACGATCTTCTAAGATATCTTCTTCAATGGTAGCTATAAACATCAGATCTTCATTAGGAAAATCGAAATCAATGGGCTCATAATCATCTAGCGCCCTTCTGGCTAAGAAATCTGCTATTGCACTCCCTTCACCGCCTTACGGTTCACATAGACTATGTCGAACTCGAAAGTAAAATTTACCATCGGGCCATTCTTCCATTTAGGGCCATCGACTCCATCATGTACTTCAGAGGGTCCAATTTCGAGATTAACCAAGTCGTGTGGTACAACATGTACTGCCTCAACCTCCGAGTTGTCCGGACCAATGCACAACACAATTTCTCAATTGGCGAGTATCTCATTTCACACTCGGTGAATTTCTTCGAGGTAATATATCGCCTTTCTTTCCTCCCTGTCTCATCATGTTGGCCTACCACACATCCCATTGAGTTATTGAACATCATCGGATACAAAATCAAGGGTCTATCTCGGGTGGGAGGCATTAACACTGGGTGTTGGACAAATATTGTTTAATCTTGTCAAACGCCTCGCATTCATCATCCCAAATGCGGATTGTGCTTCTTAAGAAGGCGGAATATTGGATCACATTTCTCGATCAATTGTGAAATAAATCAGGCGATGTAATTTAATCTTCCTAGAAAACCTCGGACTTCCTTTTGAGTGCTTGGCGGAGGCAAATTTTATACGGCCTTGACTTTATCCGGATCTACTTCAATTCCTTTTGACCGACCACGAAACCCAATAGCTTCCTCGATCGAGCCCGAAGGTACATTTATTGGATTGAGCTTGGTGAAATTTCCTCAATCTCGTGAACGACTTCCTCAATACTTGCACATGCTCCCTTCCGTTCGAGACTTTGCGATCATGTCGCCGACGTAGACCTCGATCTCCCTATGCATCATGTCATGAAACAAGGTTACCATAGCCCTTTGGTATGTCGCTCCGCATTCTTTAACCTAAATGGCATCACTTGGTAACAAAAGGTTCCCCATAAGGTTATGAAGGTAGTCTTCACCATGTCTTGAGGATGCATCTTTATCGATTGTATCCCAGAAACCGTCCATGAAGGAGAAAATGAAAATCCGCCGTGTTATCCACCAAAGTGTCAATGTGAGGCGTGGGAAGTTGTCTTTCGGGGTGGCCTTATTTAGGTCTCGTAATCGACACACATTCGGACCTTTCCATCCTTTTGGGGACGGGAACCACATTGGCTACCCATTACGAGTAATTTACTACTCGTAAGAACCCAAACATCAAATTGCTTCTTGACTTCTTCCCTTATCTTCACCGTGACATCGGGTCTCATCCTTGAAGCTTCGTTGGACCGACTTGCATTCTCTTTTATGGGGATACTGATTGTACCGCAATATCAAGACTCAACCTGGCATGTCTTGATCGACCATGCGAAGACATCTTTGAACTCTAGCGAAGTCTAATGAGGTCTGCCTTGTTTCATGGGTGATGCAGTACCGATTTTCACTTCTTTCCCATCCTCTGAAATGCGCTTTCAATTGTCTCTTCGTGAGGTAGAATCGACTTATCCTCCCGCTCTATCATCCTTAACAAATCAGGAGATAAATCATAATCTTCATCATCCGCAAAGTCCCGAGATCCTCTCAGGCACGTGTCTTACTCATAAGGGAATTACGAGTTCATAGCGTCACTCATGGCGTCGATATCTGGGGACCTATGGTAGGTATAAAAGAATATTCAATGAAAATGGATTTAAGGACGACTTATTTATGCGTTATGATTATGAATGGAGTAGAACAAAAATAGAAGAATTATTGCACGAAATGGAAAGAAAAATGCACTTTTTATTGAAAATAATGATGCGTGAACATGCCTATTTCACAAAAAATTCTTATTGTTCCTAGGCTTGAAACAATAAGTGTGTTTTGAACATTACTGCTTTTATTCCTAAAACTACGAGAATTTCTTCCATGATCCAGTTGTCCGAACACTTCCGGGCTTGTAGGCGAATACCCGCTAAGTTTCTTCTCCTCGAACTTTCTTGAGACCACAGCGTTGATGTTCAAACTTAGCATCATGTCTTGATTGTTTCTCATTCATGACCTCTCATCACGAATGAATAATCCCTCACGACACGAATGAATTAGATATGTGGGAAAGGTCATTGAACCCCACTCAATCTCGGCACCATTCAATCGTGCCTTCGTCTTTCACGCTTCCTCTCTAGCTCATTCTTTCTACATGCGGTATCCGGTCTATACCCTAGACCAAAGCGATCCTACTTTTCAACCAACCCCGCACTCTGTTGGACCACGGAGATATTTTCCAAGTCCCTCCCCTGCATTGCTCCTTTTCCCATTGTCAATTGTAGGCCCATCCTCGTTGCTTGAGAGTTTAGGCAGGGATCTTGCTTTCTTCACTTATAAAAGTCGCATTTACAAATTCTAACGACACGAAGGAGCACTCTATGGCCTCCGTGATCATTCTCTATATACGGTGCATCACTAGTATGAGACGCGATGATATCTTCCTCTGCATTTATAGTTATCAAGCGGCCTCTGTTACTAATTTCACTTACGGTGTAATGACGATGGTACAGACTCATTGAGTGGATCCACGGCCTCCCAATAAGCAATTATAAGAGGGCTTGATGCTCATCACAAGGAAATCTACCTCGCACGTATTTGGCCCAATTAGGAGGGTATCTCAATCCTCCCATTACCTCTCTCTCGGTGCCATCAAATGCTCTCACTATATTTTGCACGTTTTCATGTGAGCTGTCTCTGAGTAACTTTGTCCGGTGTGAGCGGGGCAAAACATTCGATCTTGAGCCATTGTCAATTAATACCCCTGGCAGTGTATACCCTTTGCATCGGGTAGTGATGTGCAAGGCCTTGGTAGATCCCCCTTCTTGTGGTATTTCATCATCAACGAACGAGATAAAATTATCTGCGCTCATGTTATTTATAAGACGGTCCGACTTATTTCTTTGAAATATCATCAACAACATAAATCTGGTTCAATGCTTCATTAACGCACTACGGTGTCCTTCCGAGTTTAGCAATAAAGTCAATACCGATGTTCGTGTTGGCTGTTTGTGTAAACTGTTCCACCACACTGTACTCACTGTGCTTCAGGAACTTCAAGAACTCCCGACCTCATCCTCTGTTACTGGTTTATTAACCAGTGGTCCTGTCTTCTCGTCTCCCCTTCTCGTCATGGAAGACTCACACGGGTCGGTATCTTTGGCAAATTCTTTTCCCAAAAACTGTCATAGTACAATCGTAATTCCAAGGTACCCTCTTGTCATCTTTATAAGGAAAAGTCTCGGGTTTCTGAATTACGATCTTTGGTGCATTCTTAGGAGCAGCAATTACAGGTTTTCTGATTATGACCCTCGGTGCCACCTTTACCCCGGCCTCGTCGACCCCTGGCCGCGTGATAATCACACGTGGGTGATTGACTTCAAGGATCCTTTCTGCTGACCCTTCTTCTGTGGAACATACATCTTCTCTTTCCACCAAGTCAAAGAACTCCACTCCTTATTATCCATTAGCCCTTGTACTAGGGCTTTAAATTCATTACATTCTTTGGATTTCATGACCTTCCTTGTCATGGAACTCACAGTAGTTCCTTGTATCCAAGACCTGCTACATTTTCTTGCGAACTAGTCCAACCTTACGCATTTCTTTCCAAACCATTCTCAGCGGGTTCGACCTCGGCAATCTCTGTTTGAACCTCTTCCCCTGTTTTTCAACTATCGCGTTTACCCCATTATCGGCATGACGGGTAACAATTTCCTCCACCGTGTGGGTCTTTGAAGTCGACCCCGCCTTGATAAGTCGCTTCGACTAGTCTCTTGAATGAAGTGCGATTCTCATCGAGTGACCTCTACATCCGCATGGTACTCACACCTGGCGTTTGTGTCATACCACTTAGGATATGGAGGTTGCGGTGGCTTCAAGTAAAATGGGGACACGACATGCGCATCGAATAAAGTCTTATATTACTCCTTATCGTCACCGGTATAGGAGTGAATTGGAATCTCGACCCTTTGTCTCGTGTTGGGCTCTTGTCTTGGTCAGACTTTCTTTGCCCCATGACTCTGACTTTTGGTTGGGTGATAATAACGGGTTTAGGATAACTTGAGCTTATATTCCCACTTCACTTCCCTTTTCTTGACGCGACTCTTCTTGTGCTCTCTCCGGCCTCTATCTTCCCACACCTGATTGCGTTCTCTATCATTTCGCCTGACATCACCATGTCCGCGAAACTCTTAGTCGTGCTTCCCAACATGTGGTTAATGAATGGTGCCTTGAGGTATTGATGAAGAGCATGGTCATTTCCTTTTCTAGCAATGGTGGTTTGGACTGCGTGGCGACCTCCCTCCATCTTTGGGTGTACTTTCTGAAGCTTTCACTTGGCTTTTTCTCCATGTTTTGCAATGTGATCCTATCGGTGCTATATCGGTCACATGGCCGTAATGCTTGATGAAAGCTGCGCCAAATCTCTCCACGATTTGATTTGGGTACAACTCAATTGGTTGTAACATTTTTCGCAATGACCCAATCGGACTATCACGAAAGCAATGAATCAACAAGCGGTCATTGTTGACATATCCCGTCATCCTCCGACGAACATCGTAATATGGGCCTCAGGCGGCTAGTCCGTTGTACTTTTCGAACTCGGCATCTTGAACTTTGGAGGAAGTACTAAATGGGACCGAGCTCGACTTCTTAGCATCCACTTCGCATTGGTGATCAAGACTTTCCAATGCTCAAACTTCTCTTCCGACCACTTGCATCGATCCTCGAACTCCTTTGGGAGTTACGCTTTACTTTCTCCCTTCGCCGCCTCATCAAGTCGGGACCATTGGTTTTACCAGATTGACCTCGGGGTTGGAGCTCGAGCATGGGAAATTTACGATCTTGGAGCCAGTTGGTCTTGAGGCTTGATATTGACCGACACTCTCGGCGGTTGTACTTGGGAACTTGTCGGGGCCAAGCCGGAGGGCAAACAAAATCTTCATTATCCTCCAAGATTGACCATAGGCCTTTTTCATTTCCGCACCCCGGTCAACAAGCGTGTTAGTTGGCTCATCATGCTTCTTTGGGATTCCAAACATTTGATCCTCATATCTTGCTGGATCTTGGCTAATTGTTCTTGCATCCGAGCTGCAGTTGGTCTTGCATCTCTTTTGCATCTGCTCCAACTTTTCTATCCTTTGATCCATTGCTCTCGTCTTTTTCCGAGTGTAATAGTGGGGTTCAGGATAACTATAGCATGACCTTTAGTTAATAAGGTTGTCTTGTAATATTTAATGCAAATGTAGTGATGCGGTGCCAATGCATAAAATGTAATGCAAATGAATGAATGCAAAAATAAAAGAGTCGATTCGATTCAATTTCTTTTAAAATACTCATTGAAAAGACAAAATCCTTTACATAAAAGCAGTCACATATCGACCTAGCCCTTATGCCCAAAGTTTTAACTTTCTCAAGAAGTGAGGCTAGCTCTAAACCACAGTCGACTTTGACTCATAAAATATACTTAACACATCACTGAACTCCTAGGGTTCGTAGATGATCGACCACTTCTGATGTCGAACCACGAACTTCGCCCATAAAGTAGTCTCTTTCTCGACTGGTTACGAGATTGTTGAAGTTGTTCTTTCCTCATTGGTTATCTGCCTCTAATAGTTGGATCCGAGCTCACTTTGTTTTGCAACATTGTTTGAGTTCCACCACCATTCCTTCAATTCTTCAATCTGCTCAGCTTGATTCCAACTTTGCCGTAGAGTTGTGACTTTGACTCAATGCCTTCTCTAATTTCGCTACTCGAGCCCTTAGCATCTTATTTTCGCTTTGGCTCTCCCCGCGTCTTTTTTCGGGCATCCTTTTGTGCTTGAACCCCATGAAATCTCTTCTTCCTTTGGTCAACTTTGGTCTTCTCTTCCAAGTTCTTGGCGCCATTGTTCGAGGTTTTACCCAACCCAAAGTCCTCATCGATAGATGCAACTTCTTGTAGTCGGTTTTCAAGCTATCCAAATCTTCTTGACCTTCCTTTTTCCTTTTCTCGACTTCCACCTCGATTTACGGATATCAATATCTAACATCGATCCATTTCTCTCCTTCCGGTTGTTCTATCTTTTCCCTAACTCTGAATTTTACTTTCAAAGTCTTGCTTTATGATCTCCAACTCGAAGGACTACTTGCGGTATTCTTCTATCGATCGAGCGACATCCTCGTGCCGACATAGGAATATTATCATTCACTCTCCTTTCCCGCCATGTGCTATATTCAAGAGTTACCATTGGATTCATCGCGACTCTTTTCATTTGGTGAATCTACTTCACGCATCGAAACTTCTCGAACTCTTTTCTTATAATTATTCCCACTATACGAGAATTGAATTGAGCTAACCCATGCATTACGGTATAAACTGTCTCGATTGGTATTGTCTTAGTACGAGCAAAGGAGCATACCAATGACTCCCGAGATCCCTAACAGAGGAACCCAATCATAACTCCCACACCGGTAGAGGATTTCATCGGGAACAAACCAAGGAGCTTTCCATTCCACATCTTTTTCTTGAAGATTCTGAAGAAGTGCGATCCAATTCTCTTCTGATATGTCATCCCTCCTAGGTGCATCGGCCAACTCCTTTAATGGGGAATAATTCACAAAAAAGACCGACGAAATTTCTATCTACCTTCCGAAATGGCTATGGAACCACCCAAAGAGCGGTTATGCGCATCCCATGAATCTTCCTCACCGCTTCTTGACACGAGCTCAAAGATCTAAATGTTTGGCGAGAATTCTTTGGTACCAGCGTAAACCCTTTGTCAAGACGGTCGAACAAATCAATAAGCGCCTCGTCTACATGCCTCAAAGCCTTGGGAAAAATCACCAAACCATAGATACCTAAGGCAAAATGTCGACTTTCCTCTTCATATCCGGGTGTCAGTCATCATCGTCCTCAAGCTTACCCAAGGATGCATTTCCTTCACCCTTCTGCTAAATTCGTGCCATGACCCCATTGTTCACTCATCCCGGTGATGCTCATGACTTCTTTACAAAGAAGGTGCATTAAGCGACCACAAGTAAATTTTGTCGACTGAGCCCTTTGATCAAGTAAAGTCAGTATATTCCTCCACGGTAGGTACCAAGTCTACTTCCCAAACGTAAAACATTTATAAGCGGGATTCCAATATTGAGTCATAGTCAAACAAGTGTTTGTCTACTCGATGTCGAGTAAGTAAGGTAGATCACCATAATTAGTGTAGAACGGTTGCCTAGTTGCTTCGTCCCAACCGGTCCATATATCTCTTAGTTCTTGGAGCTTATTTTGCGTCACATCGATGCGAGTGAAGTCTAATAATTACGATGTGTAGCCTTCATTAGGCTATCCCCTTCTCAAGTTGTGTCTTCTCTCGACCATATACGCACTGCCGCATTATCCTCTACTTTATCAAGGAATCAGTCCCCATAACGAGTATTCTAACTTAGTGATTAAAAGCAGAATCGACGCCTTTTAAGTATGAAATGACATGCAAATATGACCAAAATAAAATAAGTTAGTATTACATAAAAAGTAACCAAAGCAAAAATGTCTAACCACTACATCGGTAGCTACTAAGGTTTAGCATGGCTCTACCTAGGGTGGGCTCTTAAGGTTCACTATATGTGGTTCGGTTCTAAAGAAAGAAAAGGGTACCGAACCAGCAGATTCTCAATCTTCACCCATTATAGGCTCATATAGATCGAGTTCGATTAGGGAATACATTTCCTATGGCCATGCGGAGGTGAAAACCTCACGGAACCATAAATACGGATGTATCCGAAGCGGTCCCCTAGCCCATGCGGAGGTGAAAACCTCACAAAGGCATAGTTTCGCTCCCACTTAAGGGCGTAACCACAGCGGTCATGTAACATGAATGCAGAGGTATCTTATGTGTTTCAAACCCAAAAGAGATATGACGTGATACAAACTCATGCAAATGGAAAAAGCGGAAAAGGAGAAAAGAGCGAAAAAAATATTTTTGATACAAAGAACATTAATCAACCAATTTTACGGCTTGACTCTCTTAATGTCCCCAGTGGAGTCGCCAAGCTGTCGAAACCATTTTTTTGTTTGGAAAACGGGCCGACTTTAAAAAGAAAAGCGAGTCGCCACCAATCTTTTTGAAGTGTGATTGGGTCACTTATAAAACATTTTGGTCTACAAATTTTAAGAAAGCGGGCTTGGGAGTCGATTCACATACGAGGAAGGGTTAGCACCCTCGAAACGCCCAAAATTGGTACCGTATTGATTGATTAATGTCCTTAATATCGAAAATTAGAAAATATTTTAAAGTATGGAAAAATGTTTGGATGACTCGTAATGGATATCAAAACTCTCTTGTTCCGAAAAGCTGAAATATCATGTCCAGCACGATAGGACATGATGCTTCAAACTCTCGATCTCAAGATCATTTTATGATTTCCAAAATACGTGGAGTGCAATTTAAAAAGGGTATTTCACTATTTGGCTAAAACTAAAATCGCAACCCAGCACGATTGGGTACGATTTTTCCGATTTCCAATCGTGAAATATTGCCCTTATTTAAGAAATACGATGAAAAAAATTGTGAAGGATATCTCGTTGTTTAGATGAACAGAAAATCGAAACCCAGCACGATTGGATACGAATTTCTTGAACTTCCAAACACGAAACATTGCCTCATTTCAAAACAATCGAAATCTTTAAAGGACATTTAGTGACCTAGATGAACAAAAAATCGAAACCCAGCACGATTGGGTACGATTTCCGAACTTCCAAACACACAAAATTGCCTTCGTGAAACATTTTTTTAAGCTTTAAGGGATATTTAGTGATCTAGACGAACAAAAAATCGAAACCCAGCACGATTGGGCACGATTTCTCGGACTTCTAAATACGAAATATCACCTTCGTGAAACCCTTTTTGTGACTTTTGAAAAAAATAAAAATGTGGGAATGTAAACATGATAGTAATAAGGAAGAATAGTAATGGATAATAAGCACAATAATAATGATAATAATGATATTAATAATAATAATAATAGTAATAATAATACATACATATATGAATAATGACAAATAAAAGAGGATGATAATAATTCTAATGAATACAATAATTAAAAAAAATAGTAATGGTGATGTTGAAATAATAATATGCTAAATTAGTAGTAATAATAGCGACATTTGCAATAAATAATAATAGTAAATATAGAGATGTGAGAAATATGATTATAAAGAAAAATAATGGTAGTAGTAAAATAATAACAATAATACACGAAATATAATAATAGGAAAATGACTAAAATGAACAAACTATAGTAGTAATAATATTAAAATAATAATAGTAACTAGCGAAATAAAAAAAATAAATAGAAGATAAGAAAATAATAAAAAATGGTAGCAAAAAACATTTGGCAATGATAAAGATAATGGATATAATCATAAAATAAAAAAAAAATTTAGTACGGGGATATATAATATACTGATGAAAAGAACAATTAATTTAATGATAAAATAACAACATAACCGAATAGGGACTAAATTAAATCAAAAACAGAATATTTGGGGCCAATTTTGAAAACAAATAATGATAAGGGGTAAATTGTAATGCGCGCGCATCTTAGGGGGACCAGAAGTGCAATAATTCCCATTCTGTAAAATGCAGCGCTCCATAGAGGACTTAATTGAAATCATAAGGAAATTTTTGGGGCAGAATCGAGAATAAAGAAAATTGATTTTAAAACCAGTAAAAAGCGGAGGGGCTAAACGCGCAATTAGCCCCTCCAAAGAAAACACGCGGATCCTAGCCCTGCTTGGTCGGGTCATGGTCGAGGGACAAAACGACGTCGTTTGGCCTCGACCCAAGGCTCAAAAGCAGCGTCGTTTATCAATAATATAAAAGCAAAAAAACTTTTGAAAATCTTCATTCTCTCATTCCTTCGAAAAAAAAATAAAGGGCCCTTCAGGAGAGGGCTCCCAGGCGATTTTCGGTGAGTCCACCGTGAGCCTCCTACCGCTTGTCGTTGTCGTCCGGCCACCGATCCACGGTGGTAGGAATCAAAAGTAAGTAGTTTTTTTTTATATAAAACCTTTATATGTTTGTTGTTAAAAAAAAAACGATTAGAAAAAATAAATAAAAATAAAAATAAAACCGCAAAAGGGAAAAACGAAACCTTTGTTTTCTTTTGATTCTCTGAACTCTTTTGTTTACAAGTGTTTGCCTTTCTCTGTTTCCTCTCTCAAAAAAAAACCTCATCCCCATTACAGATTTCCCGAAGGCTTTTATAGCCTTATCAAAATCCTAAAACTCTGGCTATTTGAATCGTGTTGTTACTCTTCTGTTGTAGGTGAGAGTCGTGGAGGTGGGGCTCTTGAGCGCTGGAATCGCAAGACGACTCGGAGGGCGGACAACGTGGTTGATGTGTAGAATTAGGCATCTTGTTGGTCTTCGCTAGGGTTTCTAAACCCTTACATTGTGTTTTTTTATTTTGGGCCTCGTGTTTTATTGTTTGATTGGGCCGTGTTTCTTTTTTTAAAAATTGGGCCTTACAATCCCTTCCGCAGATTAAGTGGTAACCCCCTTGAAGATGGCTGCTGTCTGCTTAGTTGAGGACTGCCGTCACTGTCCCATTGTTGGAGTCTTTTGCCTGGGTTATTTTCTTATGCCTTCCATATCATCCCCCTTTATCCATTACTTAACAATTGAACTTGCTACTTGGGCATTTTCATTTTAGCTAGCTACATCTTCACCTGCCCTTTGTAATTCTTTAGGTTTCTTTCCATGTAGGGAATTCATAATACTTTTAACTCGTAGGATTTTAAGTTCCATGAAAGAATTGTATTAAACAGTGACGTCATATCATCTGTATTCTTTTTCAATAATTTTATGTCACATCAATATTTTCATCCTGAAAAAATTAAATTATAAGAATGTTGATGTGGCGTAAAACTATTAGAAAAAGATAATATCTCTGTTTCATACAATCATTTCTCTTAAGTTCTCGAGGGGGTTAAAATTATTGGACTAAACTTTTCTACCAAGCCATGCAATGGGGCAGAGTAACTATTTTTAAATCCGTCACCATTCTATTGTCTCTTGCCTTGTTTTGTGATTTTAAACATTTGAAAGTTATTA
This sequence comes from Gossypium rotundifolium, assembly GCA_025506655.1. Taxonomy (NCBI): domain Eukaryota; kingdom Viridiplantae; phylum Streptophyta; class Magnoliopsida; order Malvales; family Malvaceae; genus Gossypium; species Gossypium rotundifolium. The sequence continues at coordinate 152,461,269 of CP106732.1, read as the reverse complement.
TTACTATATAAATGTTGAATACATCCACAATCATTTCACCATACTCCTCCTATTTCAAATATATTAGCTATTTCTAATAATTTTAATGTGTATTTGCCTTATAAATATAAAAATAAATAATTGTGTTGAGTTAAGTGAGTTATATTGTATTTTCAAATAAATAATATACGTTTGAATATTAAATATGACATTCTTTGAGAAAGATAATTACGAACCTCAAACATATCATGTAAAACTGATATGAAAGATACCCAAATAATTGATAAATATCTCAAATATTTTGGATTTATTATATAACATATTATTGCATTTTTATCATTTTAAAAGTTTAATATATAAGAGTAAAATAGTAATTTCAAAGATATTAAAGTCAGGCAAGACAATAAGTAAATATCATAATTAATCCACACCCAATGGTGTATCTAGGGGTTGGCAGGGCCTGACCCCCCTAAAATAAAAAATTATTTATTTAAGTTTTTTAAAATTTTTAAAAATTAAAATTAGTAAAGATTAAATTACACTATAGCCCTTACTAAAAATGATAAAAAAATTAATTTAATCTTTTAAAAATTATAAAAATATAAACTATTAAAAATTAAAATTTAATTCCGAACCTCCACCAAAATTTTTTGACTTCACCCCTGTTGATACCCACCTCTAAAACTAGAAAAAAATCATCATGTCCTACCTCTACTGTTTAAGGAAAAATCTCTTAAACATTTAAATAAATTCAAAATTCATTAAACGATCTATATTTTGCCGTCGCTCGCATTCCTCTAGATTTCAAGTAAGAAGACAAAAATTATGGGGCCCAAAAAGAAAGAGATGGTGGGGTTAGTAAATTAGAAATGGAGGACATTGGACGGTTGTAGCAATGTGCAGATGTGGTTAGGGGTACTCGTTCAGTCCATTTTCATTGCTTAACATCAAGCCTCAATTGATCCCTATTGGCGAAGGAAGGACAACGAAAGAAAATGCAAATAGACAAATTAGTGATGTGATATGCAGGGACGGGTGGAGAGGCCACCCCCGCCCTCTCTCTTCAACCAAAAACTTAAGACAAGTCACTCTTTGTTTTTTTTTCCTTAATTGACAATAACACTCATAAATCGGTAAATTTAGTGTTGATCTCGATATTATATATGATTTTGCTTAAAATTATAAATATTATAACTACATTTTTATGTATTGACCATATAATATTGCCAATGAATTAAATAATAATGCTTCATCTAAAATATTTTAAATGATATGTTATCCACTATACAAAGAACTATACAGTGGCATTGCATCAAATATTAACTATATTTTTATTGGTTATATAATAAAATTTTGATTGTGTTTGCAATGTTGACATTTCTAGGACAACTTAAGTCAAAAATCATATTATATAAATAAGATATCGATTAAAATATTTTTATTATAATTAAGGAAAGAAAATTTCCCATGATTAGTTTGGTGATTAAGGAATGTTTACTATAGAATCTACTCGAGTTTAAATCAGTTCCCTTTGGACATAGTGTGTGGTTTAGGTTTGTCCCTACTACGTGTGCCTTAATACTAACACTCTAATTGTATAGTACTAAAATAAAATTAGGGAAAGAAGAATGTACAAAGCTCATCTAGTCCCCTCTAGTCGAGATCATGGTAGTTGGTACCGTAATGTTTTGGTCTTAAATTGGTACTAAATAGTTTATGTATTGTTTCAATAAAAATTTTGGTGTGTTTCGGCCCATTTCGATCAATACCCGTGCATACAAAATATTGATATTTTAAATCAATTTTTAAATTTTTTATTTTAACCATTGTAACTTTTTGATAATCATATTTAAAATCAAAAATTATTAAATTAAATTATTCAACCTAATTAATAATTTTAAAACTTATATTTATATATAAATATATTTATATGGATGTACTTGAGATATATTTAAATATATATATAAATTATTAAAAATAAAAATGAGACTATACATGTATATGTGTATAAATATTTAAAGACATCAATAAGCTTAAAATGATATAATAAAATAAATTGATACCGATACGTAGCAGTAGTAAAACAAAATAATATACTACGGAACTAACTACTTAATCTGGACTCACTCCTAGCGTCCATTTCCATATACATATCCCCTTATAATTGATCAACTCCTCGTACTCGCAAAATATGAAGTAACAACATAAACGACTCATATATAATGTAAGATAGAGATAAATTGTAATAATCTACGTATGAAGTACTTTATATTTTTTTCTTTAAAATTTTATATATAGCGATGTTAAAATAGCAAATAGGTAGGGGGGATTAAATTGATGTCCCCTAACAACGTACAAGCTACGTAATGCAGGAGTTAGAGGTTGAACCTGATGATGTTGACTGTTATATGGGGAGTGGGCACGGAAACTGCAATAGCAATGCCGAACCCATCCAACCAACGATAGCCATGCTACTTCTCTTTTCCACACTCACTTATATTTATAACTAAATAATTTATGACGTCAAATAGGAATATGAACAGTGAGTCGCAATCATGGTTTTAGGCTTCTCTCTCCTTCTCTGACTTTTCTTTTTTGTGTAATCTATTCGCTCAAGTTGAAATTTAAACACACTCCAGCTTACAACTGTTTTTCTTTAAACTATGCTAAATTTATATTTTGATAATTTAATTTCAAAAATTACGATTAGATTATCAAAATTATAGTAAATTATTTAAAAGTTTTTATTTTGATCAATTCTTTTTTTGTTGTATGGTTTTATCTGTTTACATCACCTGTATTAATTGAAAGATTTCAGTCATTTTCTTTTTTATAAATCAATTTTTTTTATGAAACAATTTTGAACATTACAAATTTGTGAATTAAAATTTAAATAATTTTCTTTTTCGATCTCTGACACTAACCATCAGATTAACTTGGATCTAAAGTAACTTTAAAAAATAACTTAATAAACCAGTGACTTAAATAAAAAACTTTCGAATAGTTCAATAATGACAATTTTGTAGTGTCCAAAACATAAATTTATTAATAGTTTCTGACCTTGGGTGTAGTTTCTTTTTGGAATAAAGCTTAGAAGTGTTTCACATTCTAGTTTAGTTTAAAATTTAAATATTTAGTTAGTGTTTGTAAATTTATTTAATAATTAAATTTGAGTTTAATTGTTTATAATTACATAGAAGTGATATGCTTGAATAACTATTGCAATGCAATTGGTAGATTCCACTAAATTGAATGTAATTAAAACACTTCAATTACACTTTAATTACACTTCACAATTATTAGGAGAGGTCGAGGCAATTACGCTCTTAATTATAAGTAATTACCAATTATCTTATGACTTTTCAAACATTACATATATAATTTAAGTTTATATAAGTTGTTTTTGTATAATTATAAGAAAGTTGTGAAAAATATAAAGTCGGTAATGACAATATATATCGCAAAGAAAAGAGAAATAAAAAAAAGAACACACAGATTTTACGTGGAAACCCTTTCGGGAAAAAATCACGGGCAGAGGAGAAGAAAAAATTCACTATGTCGAATTCGAACCGTTACAAGAGGAATAGACTATGTCTATTTATAGGCTTATAAAACCCAATTCTAACCAAAGTAAAAATATTTTATGCTAATAAATGCTAAATATATTATACTCATAAATACTAATTTTCTAGAAAGAAGATATATTTTGTTTAACTTGACTTGCAAGCAATATCTTAGAATTTGGGTCACACAACTCTAACAAAAGTATTTTAATTTTAGAATATATTTTAATTTTTAAAAATATAATTATATATTTATTATTAAATAACAGATATTTTGCTATTGAACACATCAACTCTAAATATTCCACGTAATTTTTTATTTGTTTAAAAGGCATTTGTAAACGAGAAAGATTTATGCTTATATGAAGTCTTGCCTTTGGAAGTTCTGAGAATTCTTAGAAGAGGATATTGATAAGGGTGTCTTTTTGCCTGATTCTATTTTGTGATCTTTTGTTTTCTCTTTAGACTATTTGTTCACAAAAAAAAAAAAAAAAAGGACATATTATAGATTCTATATTATTCTTGCATCAACATGTATTTGAGTACCCTAATATAAGTGTTATAAAAGTTATTGAACACTCTATAAAACTATTTTTATAAAAGTATATTATAAATTCTATATTGTTTTTTACTTAATTAGCATGAAACAATAGTAATTGAAATATTATAAAAAATGGTTACAAAGTTGGTTTGCTATTTGACACCCTAGCATAACTCTGGTGCAAATTAGGTAAAAGCTATTATAATCTAAGGATCACAAAATTAGTCTGCGCCTCAAATTATAGAGTGCTGAGAAATGCGATTTGAGAGAGATCTGAAAATAGGTTAAAAATTGCATCTATTAATTGATAAAGTTGGTTATGCATATACAAGTTTTATCGTAAGGTACACTATCATTTGAGAGAATAGAAATAAACACAAATACTAAAGACGACTCACAAACTATTTATTTAAGACATTCAAAGTTCTGAAATATGGTTAAGAAGATATTTTTTGTTATTGTTGTTGTTTTTTTTTTTAATTTTAAATTTTCATGTTAACACCACCACCTCAATATTGTTTAAAGAAAGGTTGAATCATGCTAGCATGTTGCATACTTCATAATTTCATTCATAGTTGGAATTAGGATTATATGTACTTTAAACATTACATAGAATATCTTGGTAACTTTGATGATGTATATTCATATTTCGATTTAGATGTTGAAGAAATTAGTTAATGACCAACATGTTAATGGGTATATGTAAAATGCTAAGAATAATTAGATAAAATTGCATATGATGATTTGATTTTAATTTTGTTGTTTAATTATTTCTCAAGTATTATTAATAATTTTATGGTAAATAATATTTTATATTTAAATTATATAAATGTGTAATTACAATTTTTACTATAAGACACGACATAAGAAATTACAATGTAATTACATTTTGCCATTAAACACATAAAAAATTACAATTTATTGTAATTACGAGAGGTTTAACTACTACCCTAGTAATTACACTTTCATCCAATTACTCAATAGTGCCTAAACACACATTTAGTATTGCTATCAAAAATCATTTTAGGAAAATAAAATATCCGTTTTAGATATAAAATTTTAATGTAAAAATATATATTTAAATGATGTTTAAATTTATTAGTATTATCTATTCATAGAAAATGATTACAAGCAATTGGGGACCAAGTCCTATGAAAATGTACAACCAATTAATACGACACAAACTACGAAAAAATACATTAAGTTTGAAACAAAGCATACAAACATAATAATACAAGAGCCAAATGGCTTGAAACCCAATTTTGAGAAATGAGCAAACTCTGCTTAAATCAAGTCGCCATTGCCTATCAAGAAGAAGTAAGGACGGAAACCCTCGCCAGTATGTTGGAGTTCAACCATCATGGCGGAGAAGCCACCATGATGCGTAGAGCCTTGTTATGTCATCGCCTTTATTGCAATGGACATGCCTCAGGCTAACTTGAAAAAATAGATGCAAAGAACTTGAACAAATTAGGCAATCTTGATATGCCCAAAAACTCCCAATCGAGAATCAAATCCTTCACACAACACTATCATCAAAATAATTATTGAGACAATGTTTGCATCAAGGAAGTCAACCCACCATGACAGTTGGGGGGGAGAGCCAAATGCGCCACTAACAGTTAATGCATTATGTTGCTGAAAAAGAGACACTCACTTCTATCTCGTCGGCGACCAAAGGTTGGAAAGAATCCAACGAAACCAAAAGGTCGATAGGACAAAGGAAAAAAAAGCAAAAAAAAAAAAAAGAGAGAGAGAGATAAAATGGGAAGAGGAAGGGAGGGGGCAAAAAATAGAATGGTCAACTGTTGGTGGAGGTTGCCACTAGAGAACCACCACCAACTTTTGTAACAGTCTATTTTTAGTAGTATCAGAAATTGTGGTTTCGAAATCCTTTTTTTCATGATCAAGTCCGTAAACATTATTAATTAATATTTACGAGTTTATTTTAGTATTATATTGAACTTTGGTCTGCTGATTTTGTTAATTGGATACTTAGTTAAGGTACACGTATTTCGACTTGAAATCAATGGTGATGGAGAATGAGGTATTGCGACCTCGTTTTCATAAACCAAACTCGTAAATGTTTTTAATAAATATTTACAGAGTTATTTTATAGGTGAATTGAAATTTTGATAAGTAAACTTGTTGAATTAGTGACTAATTAAGGTACGAGGACTAAATAGTAAAAGTGGTAAAATTTAATCGTTATAGATTTTAATTGCTAAAGGACTTAATAAATAATTAAATCAAGGTTAAAATGGTAATTAGACCATTATGGATTGAGTGGACTTTTGATTGTGTTTTCTATTAATAATTGATAATATTATATGTTAAAACATAATAAAAAATATGGTCATATTCATTTCTCTCTTCTCTCCACAATTTGCAAGAAAAATAAACAAAAGAAGCCATTTTAAAGCTTTTAGCATTCAACCAAGCTTTGTTCTTCAAATTGGTAAGTAATTTCAAGTTCGTTTCTTGTAATTTTTATGTTTTTGAAGTATTAGGAGCTTGATCTAGCTAACCTATGTGTTAATTTTTGAAACTTTTAAAGTTTATAAATGTTACCATTGTTGAATGCTTGATGAAATTGGTGTCATTTGGTTAGATTTGATGCTTAAATATGAAAAAGGACTAATTTATAAAGTGAAAATTGATAGTTTTGAACTTAGGGATTAAGGTGTAAATATTTCAAAATTGGCATGAAAATTTTGTAATTATAGATAATAGAGGGTTATAGAAGGATGAAATTGAAATAGGATTGAAAACAAAGCTTAAATTTGAAAGATATAGCTATTTCGATTTTAGGGACTAAATTGAATCAAACGTAATACTTTAAGGAACTTTTAAAATTAAAATTGAATTGATTTATTCTTATAATAGGATGATATAAGGTAATTAGAATTGATAAATTGTAATGAATTATTGTATATCGAACTTGAATCAATCGAAGATAATTAAAGAAAAAGGAAAATTGTAAATTAGTCCCTGATGAAGTGTCATTGTTGTTTTGTTAGATAAGTTCATATGGAACTTACTATGTTCTCTTATATTATGCTTGAATTGTGTGAATGTACTTATTAATTTATATGCATGTGTAATTTTGGTAAATTTGGCATCTAAAGGACTAAACTGTAAAGTATGAAATACACGACAACTATGAATAGATACATGATACTAAATGGATGTGGAATTTTTATATGATTGGATAGTATATATATGATGATGTTACAAGTTTTAAAATATATATGGAATGCTATTCGAAATGTGAAAAATCGAGTATATAGCTACAGGGTTTGAAATGATACGAAAAAGAAAAATGGGTGTTTGATCAGGGATTAATATGTTGGCTTGAGATCCAAAATTTGTTGTGGATTCTCTGAAGCTAATGTTAGCAGCATCGTATCAAGCTAGTGTTAGCAACCCTGATCTAAAGCTAGTGTTAGCAACCGGAATATGTTAGCACATAAAATAAATTAGTCATGTGTATCTGATTTCAATATACCAAGGTTCTCTGGGTGTTAAATAAAAACGGAAATGATAATTAAAATGGAAATGGAATGGTTTAATTGTGTAAACATGAATTGAGTTGTTAATTTTTCAAATTGAGCGTGGTTTAAATGATTGTATATGCGTATGATTTGAGTAACATGGTTTCCTATGCAATTAAAGTAACCTATTGGTTGTATTGTTGACTTGTACATGAAATTATAAGGTGCCAAAGGATGTCATAGATTATATCATTGAATTTCAATTGCTTAAATTTGTTGCAATGTTAAGGTAAGTTAAGTAAATTTCATATAGATTTACTAAGCATTTAAAATGCTTACTCGCTATCTTCTTTCCTTGTAGATCGTCGGTTTATAGAATGCGTCAGTTGGATCACTACGAAGCTTACACTATACTATCAGCGATTCGGTAATCTTTTAATCGTTATGGACTCAGTTATATGGCATGTATATAGGTGTTGTTATGTATATATGTTTACCTTAAATAATGCTGGAATTTGAATGGTTATTAGCGGTAAATATAAGTGAATATGTTGGAAATGTGATAAGCTATAGTTGAAGTGTGTGAACAACTATGTTGGTAGCGAATTGGTTGAGTTAAGTGCTGAAATTAAATAGTATCAAATGTTTGAATGAGTAGTGATTTCATAGGTTGATATGTTTTGGCCAAGTGCCCAATTGATGTTTAATGGCTTGAATGATCTTGTGGAAATGGTAAATAATGGAAGTTTGGTAGACGTTTATTGCAGGTTTTAAGAGTGCATCCAAGCACTAATTGTGTTTGTTTTGAGTTAGGCATGAAAATAGACCAAAATGGAATATTTTTTACTTATTTGGCTTTAAGGTGCTGATACCTTAGATGAGGTATTAGTACATTACATTTTTCAACTAAATCTTTGCAAAACAGAATGCTAAAATGGTATCGATGCGGAAAGTATTAGTACTTCAACCCTAGTATCGATACTTCTTGATTTAATTTGATTTTTCTGAAACTTCGAAGCTCAAAATGGTATCGATACCTAGCAAGGGTATCTATATGTGTTCTGAAACTTGAAAATCTTACAATTTTGTCCTATTTCTTGCTTGGGTCCTTAAAAGAGCTTTCGTAAGCTCAATCAATGTTCGAATTTTAATTGTATATCATAATATCTAAGTGTTTATAACATGATTAAATGCTTAAAGGATTTATCTATGATATATTTGATTTGTAATTTTGAATATGTTGCAAATCAGTCATTGTTAAATTTCGAGTTGATTCAAGAGCGTAAATTGGCTCGTATAATACTCAATAGAGGTTATAATTGGTGATTCTTAAACTAAATTGACTATGATTGTTTAAATTATGTGTAAATTGAATATCAATTGCATGTTTTTACTCCGGCAATGATTGTAGCATCTCGTAACTCTGATTTGACAATCAAGTCGAGCGAGGGGTGTTACAACCTTACTGCCAACCGAAGAGAAGGAGAGGGATAAATCATGGAGAAGAGGCAAAGAAAAGAAAAAGGGAAGGGATAAAGTAGAGAAAGGAACGAAAAGGAAGTGGAAGGAATGGGAAGGAAAAAGGGTCGACAGTGGGTTATAAGACGATGGTTGGCAACGAAAAGTCGATGAAAAAACTTCATTGGAATTACAAAATGATACAGAAAAGTGGAGGGACTAGAAGGGAAAAGAAGAGAACTATTTAACATAAAGTGAGTTCATTTAATATTATGCATTTTAATTAATTAATTTTTTATAACTCAATATTAATATATAAAATATAAATTTTAAATTCATTTTAAGCTATTAATATAAATTGTTTATAAAATTTAATTTGAATATATATTTTATATTTTATATTTTAAAATATAATCTTTACAAATTCAAATATATAACGTTATATAATATTTGAAATAAATTTTAATAGAAAAATAATTATATATTAGTATAAATATTACATAAAATGCATTTAATAATAAATGATGGTTAAAATGTGATTTGATTTCAAAAGTACTTTTCAAACATAAAAGTGCGTTCAATTCAAAAGAACTTTTGATTTTAAAAGTTATCTGTTTAGTATTTGCTTTAGCTTAATATATCATTTAATACTCGAGTTTGATTTTTTTTCTAATGTGGTATTTATATTTAACAAAAGTTATAAATTTTGGTACCTAAAGGTAATGGTGTTACTTTTTAGTGTTTAATTTGGATTTTAATATTGATTTGATGAAAGTTAATTGGTAATATTATTAGGTCTGAATTTTTTATACTTTTTAATAGAATGAATTTAATGTTACTTGTGAATTTATTTAATTTTACGTTTAATTTGTTAAATATAATCTAAGGGATGTTAATTAATTTGGGTTTTAGGGTTGATTTAATCAAAATTAACTGCTAATATTATTTGCAAATTATGAATTTTGATCAAATCAACTCTAAAATTTAAGTTAAACACTAAAAATTTAGCATTGTTATCTTCAAGCTAAAAATTAAAATAAATACTACAATAGAAAAAACTGATAAACATAGATATTAAATTGCACTTGTTTATGGCTGCAAAATAGTTTCTTTTTATCCCAAAATGCTTTAGAAACACAACGTGCCTACACCAATATACTTTTAGAATTTTGATCATAGTTTAAATTCGTTTATATTTATTCATAATTTCAAAAAAATTAATTTTTATTAATTTCATAAGTTTTTATTCAAAATTTTAAATATATTAAAAGTTTCAATTTAACTTTCGGGTTGTAAAATTTTTGGGTGTATTTGGATGAGGTGTTTGAAAAAGAGTTTCACTTTGTATCAAAATTTTCAAAATTCTAAAATTAAATTTACTTATTTAAGTAAAATGTTAAAGAATTTCGAATATTATAAGAAATTTCAAGAGCTTAATTTCCTTTTCCAAATTCCGTCTAAAGAGGTGTTTTTCAAAATTCTTGATAATTTTGTTCCATTAAAATACATGGTCTCACTATAACATAAAAGATTTAAACTTAAAATTATTTTTATTTAATTATAATATATAAATTTAATATTTTATTAAAATATTTACCAATTTTTATAAATCTAATGATATTCATATTAAATATTTTTATATTAATTTAAAAAATTATTTTTAATTTATAAAATGCTGATAACTTGATTTTTCATTAAACAATTATTTAAACCAATCAAGCAATTACAATTGTTATGATTTTGAATGAATAAATTCTTCAAAATGATAGTATTATAAAAAATTTTAAAATTCTTTGTGGCACTCATTAGCGTAAAAGTTCTAGTAAGGTAAAAAATTGTGAGGGAGACTTATCCTCCACACCACTTAGAATGGTCTCTCAGCTAGCTAGCCTCAAACCATAGCTTATTGGTTGAAGACAAAAGATAAAGTTTGAAGAGTGAGAGGGGGGGGGTTAAAAATAACAGAATATTTCCTTTGCATCCACCCCTTTCTTTCTCTTTACTCTATGAGGTCCACTCATGCATGCGTACGTGTGTATCAATGTATGTGTGTATGTGTGCATCGATATATAGATGATATAAATATTTTGTGTGTGTGTCTTATCATTGTAGTTGCTACTAAAGTACGAACAATCCACTTTAGAGTCCTTTCAAAATTCCCAATCTTTCAACTCCAACCATGACAGACCCTTACTCCAATCTTTTCAGTGGCTGCTTCAACTTCATGCCTCTCCATCCCCACTACGCTACTGCTCCCACTCCACCAAATCACCCAAACCCTTGTTCTCATCTTCACCCAAACAGTATACTCAACAGTGAAACTAGTGGTCATCCACTTGCCCCATCGCCTCCTGGTGAAGAAGCTCTTCCCCTCATCAATTATCTGAGTCCCACAAGGCAACAAGAGAATAATGAACCCACAAGCAGTTCCATGGAAGACGATAAGCTCAGCACTGTTGATGATGAAGCTGCAACTGTAGCCCTACACATAGGCCTACCTAGTCCTAGTTCCGATTATGGCTTCTCCCCATCCGTAGATTTGACTGATAATTGTGGAGTGAATGGCAATGTTGCAGCTTCTGGGTATGCTTTAAGCTGCACCAGCAAGGGACAGTATTGGATTCCTACCCCTACTCAGATTCTCGTTGGTCCTACACAGTTTTCATGTCCTGTCTGTTGCAAGACCTTCAACAGATACAACAACCTACAGGTATGTATGCTTGCCTCGTTGCATGAGACATGATCCACCAAAATTTCCTCAATTAGTTCTATTTTCTCTGGTCTGCAATTTCCATCGATCATGGGCCTTTTCTTCTCCGGACTCTGAACCATAACTTTAGTTTTAGCTTACCGTCTTAATCAACGGTGATAAGGTTTACATTTACAATTAGCTATAACCTACATATATATCTTTCTCTCATGTATGTATATATGAAAGTGCAGATGCATATGTGGGGGCATGGATCTCAGTACAGAAAGGGACCCGATTCTCTAAGAGGAAGCCAGCCAACAGGGATGCTAAGGCTCCCATGTTATTGCTGCGCATCCGGTTGTAAGCACAACATCGATCACCCAAGAGCAAGAGCGCTCAAAGATTTCAGAACTCTCCAAACCCACTACAAAAGGAAACATGGAATCAAACCCTTCACCTGCAGAAAATGTGAGAAGGCTTTTGCGGTGAAAGGAGATTGGAGAACCCACGAGAAGAACTGTGGGAAGATTTGGTATTGCATTTGTGGGTCTGACTTCAAGCACAAGAGGTCTTTGAAGGATCATATCAAGGCTTTTGGCCCCGGTCATGGCTCAGTTGGCATTGCTTCTTTCGACGAGGACGATGAACCCGGTTCGGAATTTGAATCCTCAACGACAACGTGAAATGGGCAAGCAGTATATAGCATGTACTTGCCTTTTTGGTAAGGATTGGGAGTTGTTTAAATAAATGACTATTTTTTTTTTCTTTTATCCTTCCTTCTTCATGTGTATAGCTTTCGGGTTCAAGTGTTTTATTCTCTTCTTTGGTATATCTCAGTTCTGTAAATCCTTCCCACTTTAAGTCAATATAAACGGTGCAAAGCTTATTAAAATTAAAAATGCTAATTACATTGTATTTGCTACCTATATAATTTAGAGTAACGGAGGAAGGGCTATGAATTTTATTCGTGAGTATAGCAATATATATCACGTAGCTATTTTAAAAAAACAAACCCTTTACTGATCTTCTATTACTTTTTGATCGCTGAAGATTCAGTCATTTCAGTTCATCTTTACTGTTGTCATAGATCCTCCCTCAAAAAGGAGTGGGAATATAAATGAACACCCATCTTGTTACGTAACCTACTGAAAGATGCTTTGAGTAACGCGACTTGGAAGAAAGAAGCAACGCCTTGGGTAACCAAATGACCTCTACCTACCATCTTGTTTTTTGAAAAAATTGTCACTACACCAAAATAAACTTTTAACGGTGTTTTTAGTGGCGTTTTAATAAAAAAAGGCCACAAATATTATACATTAACGGCGTTTTTGGCCCAAACGCCGCTAAAAATCTGAGCATTAGCAACGCTTTCTTAAAAATGCCGCTAAAGATTTAAGCATTAGCGGCGTTTTCATAAACGCCACAAAAGGTAAGCTTTAGTGGCGTTTTTTATAAAAGCCTGCAAAAAAAATATATTTTATTTTAGGGTTTAAGGTTTAAAATTTAAGGTTTAATGTCTATAATTTGAAGTTTTAGGGTCTATGATATAATATTTATTATTTTGGGTTAAGGGTTTATGTTTTAGGGTTTTATAGTTTGAATTTAAGATTTAAGGTTTAAGGATACTGTTTGAAAACCAAAAAATATTTGGAATTTACTGTGGTTCATGCTATTTTGTACTACACCCATATTATTTAATATAAGAATATAAAATATATGTTTTGTACTACACTAACATTGGCCACATGAATTCTCCAAAATTTGATCTCGGATTATGGTTTAAGGTTTGCGGTTTAGAGTTTAGGGTTCGAGTTTTATGGTCTATGATTTATGATTTGGGGTTTTGAGTTTGGGGTTTATAGTTTGGTGTTTGTGGTTTAGGATATAATATTTAGGGTCTAAGATTTATGATTTAAGGATTAATCTTAGATTTTTTAGAATATAAATCAAAATAAGATAAATGTAAATTATTATTTTAAAAAATATATATCAAAATGGGTTAATCCCAAAAGCATACATGAACAATGGTTTAGTGTGCAATTGTATACATGAACTTTAATTTGATCCAGATATTGTAAAATATTAACACAATTATTGATATAACTAACATCATTTTTTATTTATGTATTGCATACATAAAATTTATATTTATTCAATATAAAATATATTGATGTATTTATATTTTAAAATAATGTGTATGATTAAATCAAAATTAAAGTTTCAAATATACATTTAAACCACAATTAGAATTTCACATCTAGAATTATACATTAAACCAAAATTCATTATGAGATGTATCTATATCAAAATTTAGGTATATACATATAATTAAATGTCATTTATATAAAAATGTAAACAACTAATGTTGATGTAAAAAGAAAGAAAAAAGAAATTCCTAAAAGAGTTGATAATGGTAATTAAATTTTAAATTTTAATAATAAAATTAAAAACTTAAAACTTAAAACTTTAATATTTAATATTTTAGTTAAAAGTTCAATACTCAAAATATAATAAAAATAAAATTCAAAAAAAATGATAATCTCAAAGACAAAAATTTTGAAAGAAAAAACATAGAAAAATATAGGTTAAAATTAAAATTAAAATTGAAATTGAAAAAATAAAAATAAAAATGAAAAAAATTAAAGTTAAAAGTTCAATACTCAAAAATGAAAAAAAAATTAAAATTGTATAATAGTGGCATTTTGTAAAAAATGCCATAAAGAAGGAGCTATAGTGGCGTTTTTAATAAAAACGGCACAAAAAAAAAAAGCTATAACGATGCCATTTTTTTTTGCTAAAAAACTATCCTATAACCCCGATTTTTATTTCCTCAAACCTTAAATTTCCTAAGCCCCCAAACCGTAGAGGATGCTAATGCGGCAATCGAGAAACTAAATGGCACTGTAAGCCCAAACCCCTCATATACGAGGAAACGTAGCACATATGTTGAGGTATCTAGTTTTCATGGTGTTTTTTCTTATTCTTTCATGTATTGCAGCAAATTGGAGGGTGGGAAATCAAGGTAAACATCACCGAAAAGCCTCTGCCACAAGTGGATTTGTCTTTCCTTCAGGCGGAGGATTCCCAGTTCGTTGATAGCCTGCATAAAGTTTATGTGGGAAACCTTGCGAAGACAATAACTTCAGAGACACTAAAGAAGTTTTTTTCTGAGAAATGGAAGGTAATGAGCGCCAAGGTTTCACGGGCCCCGGGGTCCTCCAAATCAGGGGGATTTGGGTTTGTATCATTCTCTTCAGATGAGGAAGTTGAAGCTGCCATCTCTTCTTTTAACAATGCTGTAATTTGTTCACCACTTTTTTTGCCTTTGCTTCTGCAATATACACCCTTGTTGTATGCAATGGTTTTAGAGACAGTTTTTCTTTTTAATGTTTATGAAATCCCGTTCTTTCTTCTCATTGTTATTACGAGTAAGTTTAGATCTTTGGAATGAGAAGCCTTTTACATCTGTATATCCGATCCTGTTGTGAAGTGTTTTTGCAGCATATTCTTTCATGTTTCCTGTATATGTATTGAGGGGAAGTATTGATTTGTTGGTGACTACAATTAGCTTGGTAGTTGCAATTCTATGTTGCTCTGACACTGCGTTTTTCTTTAAAGTATTCGTGTCCAATATCTAGACATTTGTCTAAGAGTATGATCCGAAAAAATCGTTTAAATACTCGTGTGTGACACATCTGAGTCCGAGTGACATAGGTTGTGATTTCCTTTTTAATGATCAAACCTTTTGGTTTCATTTGATAGTCTGAATCTGTCAAAATATTCATCCGTTGTTTCATTCTTGGAAGTCATGTGTGCTCATTTAGTTCTACTTATACATTGTATGTTCTGGACTCTTTACTTCTCACTATTTCTACTTGTGTGTTTCTAGCTCTGTTTGCTCATACTCTTAATTTTTCTTGAAGTATTCATGTCCCATAAATGGTTATAGAGATACGACCTTCAAATACATGAAAGAACTTTAAGGATACTCTCAGGGTCATACCTGGATTCGAGTAATATAGGTTTTGTGGGAAATGAGCAATCTAAGTATTACTGATATAAAAGGGTTGGTGATTGCAGATATTGGAGGGGCAAGAAATTCGTGTAAACAAGGCATAAAATGTGGTGCTCCATCTCATCCTGTATCCATTTCACATTCATTGCAAAGTAGGGTAGTTGTTTTGTTTCTGTTGAATGGACAGTCACTCAAGTTATGAGGTTGTCGTAATTATAGGAGGCTGAAGCTTAATTTGTTGAACTGGAAAAGGAGAAAGAGGAAAAGGAGAAAGAGGATAAACACTTTTCATTTGGGAAGCTAAATCTAATGCTCAGATCGAGTTTGGATGATTTTATTTGTTATGCTAAGGTTAATTAACATTGTGGATCCGAAGTATCAGTAATATCATTTTCAGTTAAAAAATTTCCACTATAATAAGTTTTTAGTTTTTACATGCATATTATACCAAATTTTAATTAATTGTTTGACGTCTCTGTTTGTTTGGTAGATCTAGGTTCTATAAATTTAGTTTTTTTGTAAAAACCTTAGATTCAATTTAATGTTACACCTCATTAGTAATAGAATATTGTCACAGATGAGAGTTTGCATAATTCGTAGCTTTACTTTGTAATCCGTAGGAAGTGAACTTGATCTTGCAGCAGATCAAGTTAAACGGAGAATCATATACCCTGCTGGTGGGGTTCTTGTGACTAATGGCAAAATCCATTAGCAGATAGTGGAGATGATATCTTCCAGTTCAACAGCTGTGCGACATTGAATTAAAATACGGTATGATTATTCATATTATATTTTTCAATTCTTTGAATATCATTTATGTTTCATTCAATCCTGTGGCATCCTGCAATGTGTAAAATGAGCACTTAGTTTATTCATAGAAATAAATTGAAAATTTTTCAATTATTCCATATAGTCAGAAGAAGGAGCTTCTTCTAAGCATGTGTATTGTGTAATATGTAATTATTGGTAATGTAAAGTCATCTTTTATTGTAATGCTTTTAGTCTTTTAGGGAGTATTAATTGATATATTGGTGATTTAGCTTTTTAACTTCAAAAGTGAGGTTTAGGGCACATAACAGCTTTAATCTCGCTTGTGGAGTTAAAAGAAAACTCCGTTTTCGAATGTCTTTTAATGGGTGAAAAAGGGATGTGAAATTGTATCTAAAACGCCTTTTGAGCGTCTCCACGAAATATTTGGCTTGTCAAATTTTATGAAGTAGCATTGGTTTATGTTATTAATTTTTTCTCTTTAAAGTATTTGGACATGAGTATGAATGTGTGATGGTATGATTATTGATTTAATTTTGAGTTTCATCCTTTTATAGAAGTTAAGTCTTTTATTTTAATTTTTTAAAATTTGATTTTCGTATTTTACGATAATTAGAAAATTAGTTTAATTTAGTAAATGCATGAACTTAATTACTAATTTTGTTAATTTGTTATATAGAACTTGCTAAAATGTTGGGTTTTTTTTTTTTTGCTATTTCCTTGCGTTGAAATTACTAAATTGTTTATTTTCAACGATTTAACTTTAATCTTGACGTTTTAGTTTTTTACATGTTCACAGACCTAATGGATTAAAGTCACTTTTAATATTGACTTTTTTTAAAATTTTAATTCCATTTTTAAATAATTTTGTTCTTTGTTTTCGAAGGTCTTTCGAAGGATAATAGAACTATGCTATTGTTTAAAGATACTTTGCGAAAATCCTCTTGATAAGGTAGTGAATCTCTCGCTTTAAATCCTCTGTTAATAAACTTTTGCATGTGTGAACATTGATGCCTAATTTGAGTCTTGTGAAGGTTAATAAAGTTTTATTTAGCTTTTATTTTTGTCTTGATTGGTCTTATAAAACGACTTAAATATAATTTTGGTTTATCTTGAACATTTTCTTACTTCTCCCATTATTTCTTTTAAGCACAAAATATTTCTATTCTTGATTTGTTTTGCTAAAACTAATATTAAATTGCAATTGGTCTATCTTTATGGTAGATATCTACTCGATTCTGATTCGGTCGGGGTTGGTTTCTCACAACTTGCACAAGTGATTCAAGTTTAAGGTTAGATATTCGATAGTTTTTTAGCTTGCCTCTCATCCTAGAATGGGCATATTCTTTTCTTTTCTTTTTGGTATAATAATGATGTATATTTGTTGTGCATGTTTGTATGTATTTATAACAAGCATTTTGTTAAGGTTTGTTTGTTCCTTAGACAATTTAGCCAGGGCATAGGCCATGGTAATTGGTAGTGAACATATTTAAAATAATGTTTGTAAATGCAGGGGACTCAAGAACATTTTAAAGATGCATATTAAAAAGTTCAATTCAACGGAATGGGAGTAGATTCCAGTACCAAAAAGGTACCTTTTCAAAGTAATTAATTTTACATCATCATAAATACGCATCTTAACTGTTTTAGGCATTTTTTTTGGGCAGTTATTGCTCTTATCATAAATACGCATCTTAACTGTTTTAGGCATTTTTTTTTGGGCAGTTATTGCTCTTACTTATCAGCTGTTCTTCTTTATAGTTCTTATCTAACCATATAATGTTTATTTGATATCTTAATCTTTCTCTTATGGATGCTTCTACATACCAAGCTATATTGTTAAAGTTACTATGACATCAAATACATAGATGGAGAACATTTCTACGCTTGCTATGGATTATGAGTTAATCTTCATCTAATTCACTACAAAAAAAGGGCTTTTAGCGGCGTTTTTTTGGCATTTAGCGGCGTTTATAAGCGCCACTAAAAGTGTTTTGGCGCTTTATAAGCGCCACAAAAACGCCGCCAATACAACCATGAGAAAATTTTTTGCGTTTATGAGAAAAAAACGCTAAAGACCATGACTTTTAGCGTTTGAGAAAAATACATTAAAGACCATGGCCTTTAGCGGCGCTTTTTAAAGCCATTAAAAGTCATGGCCTTTAGTGGCGCTTTTTTACAACGCCGCTAAAAGCCATGGCCTTTAGCGGTGCTTTTCTTTACAAATGCCGCTAAAAGTCTTGACATTTAGTGCGCTTTTATACAAAAGCCGCTAATTTGTATAGATTTTGAAGTGTAATTTTTTCAATATTATACCCCTCCCGCACTAAAACCAACCAATAACAATATATAATTCTAACCCAAAACAGCCACTTTAGTATAAAAATCACACCAAAGACATTAATTCTAAATGATACTTGAAATTTAATAAATTAAATGAATGATAACTGAAAATATTGTAACAATAATGTTAAATGTAATAATGTCAAAACTTACAACGAGAAACTAAATGTCTAAGATGGCGGTTTCTGCATTGTTGAAACATCTGCATCATATCTTTCAAGTGGTCTTTGGAGCTCTTCGTACTTTTATTCTGCTCTGCTAGCATCGATCTCGCTGCCGCCTCTCTCGCATCTTCTTCTTTGCCTCATTTATTCTTTGCTTTCGCATCCACTCTAAGTATTCTTTGGAGTTCTTCATATTTTCTTTGAACATCGATAATTTGTTGCCTCTGCTCAACCGTCTTTGTCTTGCATCCGAGCTATCTGGTTTTGTAGCCTCGAACTTCAAACGAGATTGACCCCGAAAGGCATGTATTCTTTGGAGGCGGATCAAAATATTGGGTCGGGTAACACCGAATCCTTTAAATCGAACCCACCATACCTTTCAAGACGAAAAACATCGGTGATAATTCTATTAAAAATATACTAAAGATTAACGAACTATCGATCAAGCGATCGTACCTTTCGGGACCCAAAACATCGTAATAATTACATTATCAATCTCCTCAAGATTAACAGAACTATCGGTCAAGTACCGCTTCATACTCGCCTTCTTCTCCTTTAGTTTATCCTAATAAATCAATGAAAGAGTTAGAAACGAAATATATAAATAAGAAAGAATGCAACATAAGCGAAATATATAAATAAGAAAGAATGCAACATAATTTAACATTATAAATTTAAAACTATAAACGATGAATTAAACTATTATAATTAAACATTAGAAGTATTTATAAAAAATAAAATTTTATTAAGTAAATATACCAAAATTTACTGCACTTGGATGTCATTGGAGATCCATCCTTCTTTCTATGCGTAATGTCAAAAAGTCAACGCGTCCAACTTTTTGACCAATCAAGTTTCCTATATTTTAGTAGAAAAATATAATTTAATAGTATAAAGTAATTAAGATTTGATGAAATTAATAAATTATAATACCTCGGCCTCATTACACAAGCAAAACTTCTAGAACTGCATGGTAATGCGTGAATTTACATTTACATGCGCTACTTATTCCAACTCGCTCACGGTCTGCATAATGCAATTTGAATTATATATATAGTAAATACTATAAACCAAATAATTTATAAGATTTTAGAAATCGTAATACCTCTCCTTTTTTGAATTCCAAAATCTAACTTGATCTTCCCATTGGTACCTCAACATTCCGGTGGAACATTTCTTAATTTTTAAATCGAGGCTTATGTCTTTCTTAAAATATTATTTTTGAGCGTGCTTTTATTGTCTCTCCATTTTTACCCAATGTCTTCTTAACATAGTCATGAGACCTCTAAATTAAATCTACCTCAGAGAAAAAAGTATAAAAGTTAATATAAATGAAAATTAAATTAAAGTATTATAAATTACATTCACGTTTTGTTACCTTAATATTTTCGAGAGCCTAATTTTTGTTGGCATCGGGCATGTGATGCCATGATTAAATAGTTAATGGGCAACATATTGGCATTTTGTGCTATAATGCCCAAATAGCCTCCTAACAATGAGCTTCGGATCCAACAGTGACCATGATTGTTTCTCCTTACTTTAACACGATCGGTAGGCTCTAAGTCGTATAAATCTTTAAGTAATGTCGTCCCGACCTCTACGCGTCCCACCACCTTCAAATTTGAAAATGATATATTATTATATTAAAATTGAAAATGAATCAATAATAAAATTCAACTTGCATGTAAAATAAACTTAACATTACTTTCAAATTCTCTAGGCTCGTCATCTATGTCCCAAAGAGTAGAAGATCCAACAACCTGTTTCTTTGTTCACTATTAGCTTCTTCTGGATTTGGAGTATCGCGGACAATATTTAAATCTCGTAATCGTCTTCTAGGCATTTTTCCTGCAATACACATAAAATAGTTCAAAATTTTAGTAACAAATAACAACAATAATAGGACATTTAAAATAGTTAAATTATATAACATGCCCAACATTAAAATTATAATATTACATATAAATAATAAATCGTAAAATCTTACTAAATCATATTTCGTAAATATCTTCGTCCACATCTTGACGAACCCATTGAAATTGTTGACTAGTACTAGGGATATTTTCATTTAAGTTTTGTTCTGGAAAAGGCAATGTTTCTGATCTTTCGACTATGTCATCTCTACTTCACCGCCAATGTCGAAGAAGTCTCTGGGGTGTTTCAAGTACAACGTACAAACCCTCATCAATTGAATCTTCCGAGTAAAAACTTGTTTAACTTGAGAAAAACACATACGGCTCGTCCATCGGTTGTTCTCGGTGTGAATTAATCGAGAGAAATTCACCATTGTAAAGCCATATTGATCGTTTTTAATTCCGCGAGCCGTATTCACATCAGCCCAATCACCTCGAAATAAGACAACTTTGCATTTGCCGTAATAATCCAACTCAATGATGTCGATAATAAGTCCGTAATACTCCAAATTCCCTCGACCGGGATTCATGTCCCTAGCACTGGCATAACTTGTAATCGAAGAATTAACAACAATTCCACAATTTTGGGTTCTCATCAATCTCTCGCGATACTTTGTATGAAATCTGTATCCGTTGATAAGAAAGCCACTATATCTTTTAACTAATCTGTTTGGACCTTGTGAAAGCCATTTAACGTCATCATTTACTTCATTCCGACTCCAAACCTATCGAGTTGAAGTAAATCGAGTAATTATGAATGTTATGAGAAAACCTTATTACTTGTCAATGAAAACTTAAATTGCATACCATTTGGCTTAACCATTCATGGAATGATTCTGCGAACAACTTATTACTTTCTCGTCGATTTAATCTTCGAGATCGTGAGCGAGCTCTCAATATTTGTTTGTACTCACTACGGTAAAAAGGTTTTACTTTGTTAGAAGACAAACAAATCATAATTGATAGTATTTATCAAATTGTAAAACTTACTTCGAAATGGTTCCATTGAATCGTGATGAAAAAGAACGTGTCGATGTGCTTGGACCCACGATCTATCGTCTAATTTCGTAATTTCTACTTTACCGATCGGTTCTTTGAAACTTTGAAATAAATAACTTTCAGCCAAATTATGATCTGTGAGCCCTGCATTTCTACTTCGTCTATTCATTCTTGTTTCAACATCTTCCAAATACCTCAAACAGAAAGTCATACATTCCTCTGCCAAGTAGCCCTCGGCAATTGATCCTTCCGGATAACGCTTATTGGGGCAGTATGACTTCAATTTGGAAAGGAACCTAAACACGATATACAACATTATCAAAAGTTGCAACTAAAGGCATTGAGCTGAATGAAGGAATATTTTTCAAATAAAGTAAGACCTTTCAATGGGATACATCCATCGATAGAAAACGGGTCCACTAAGAAGTGCTTCACAAGGGAGATGAATTAACAAGTGCACCATAATAGTGAAGAAGGAAGGCGGGAATATCTTCTCCAGATTGCATAAAGCCAATGCGGCTCGATCTTGTAGTCTCTCAAGTTCTTGAACATTCAAAACTTTACCACAAATGCCTTTCATTATATTTGACAGTTTAATTACAGGAGCCGTCACCTTTTTTGACATACAACACCGCATAGCAACTGGTAGTAAGTCTTGCATCAATATGTGATAGTCATGCGATTTTAAGCCATGTAATCTTAGATCCTTAAGACTCACACATCGCGATATATTTGATGCATACGCATCCGGGACCTTTATATCCTTCAATACCGTACAGAACACTTCTTTCTCCGTCTTCGACATTGAAAAAATAGCAGGCAGCAACCGATATTTCATATTCGGGAGTGCTCGGGGATGAAGCTCACGCCGAATTCCCATGTGGACTAAATCAAGTCGACTCTGAAGATTATCTTTCGATTTTCTATCGACATTCAAAATAGTCCCAATGATGTTCTCGAGACATTTTTCTCTATGTGCATGACATCAAGATTATGGCGTAAAATCGATGCTCCCAATAAGGCAACTCAAAAAATACTTCTTTTTCCACAAGTCCGACTCATTAGGATCATCCTCTTCATCAGATTCATCATCAGATTCATCCCTAGATCTTCTATTTCTATGCGAGTTTGCCGGTTGATTCATCTTCCCATAAATAAAATTTATATCTTTCAACATTAACAATATTTCGGATCCATCGGTCTGCGAAGGAGCTAGTCTGAACTCTTCAGTACTATCAAACTGAGCACTTTGAAATCTAAATGTATGATTTTTCGGTAACCACCGACGATGCCCCATGTAAGAAAACTTCTTCCCATTATATAACCATTGCGAACATGTCTACGCAGCACACACGGACAAGCATAACGTCCCTTGGTACTCCAACCAGATAAATTAGCATAAGCCGAAAAGTCGTTAATAGTCCACATTAAAGCCGCACGTAAATTAAAGTTCTCTTTTCTCATTGCATCGTATGTCTGAACACCATCCTATAGTTGTTTTAACTCGTCAACAAGTGGTTCGCAATAGACATCAAATATCATTCCCGGCCCCTTTCTCTCCGGTATAATCATAGACAAGATAAAAGAAGATTGTTTCATGCAAACCCATGGAGGCAAATTGTAGGGAACAAGCACCACAGGCCAAGAACTGTAAGTTGTGCTCATGAGTTTGTAAGGGTTAAATCCATCGGATGCTAGCCCAAGTCTCACACTCCGAGGATCGCTTGCAAAGCTTGGAAATTTAGAGTCAAAACATTTCCAAGCTAAAGAATCTGCATGATGCCTTAACAACCCATCATCGGTTCGTCCATCATGGTGTCACTTCATTGATTCGACTGTCTTCGACGACATGAAAAGCCGTTGAAGCCTTGGTATCAGTAAAAAATACCGTAAAATCTTAACTGGCTGCTTCTTTGACTGTGTATCATGTTTATCCTCATTACCGTCCTCAGTATTTCTATTAATCCAACAGATTGGCGCGATACATGACAAAGACTATTGGTTTATCGATTACGCCTAATACAACATGCGGTCATTTGGGCAACTGTGATTTTATTGTATCCAAGGCCCAAATCCTTTATCAATTTCTTCATGTCTTTGGAAGATTGAAGGATTTTTGCAAACGAGAATATTTCTTGCGAAACTCTAACAAAGATTGTCAAAGAGTTTTCGGTCCACCCCAAATATTTCAAGTGAAAAAGACGAATCTGAGAATGACAGTTTGGAAAATTTTGATCCTCATACGATTCTTCATTCATTTCACCAAGTAACGTGTAGAACCTCGTCCCTTCTTCATTTGGTCATTCATCCGTGACACGTCTTTCCCCTTCGGTGAAAGTATTTCCACCAAAATTATGATCATCGGTTGCACCCAAGTCAGGTAAAAATGACTCGAAACCATCACTGTGCATATTAAAAGCATCCCGCAACATGTTTTCTATGTTATCGTCACTAACATTCTGATTGAAAGCACTATGATGATACCCCAGATTCATCGATGAAGATGCTCCACTAGATGCACACTCTCCATGAAAAAAACCATATTTTGTACCCCCGGACAAAGCCATCAACAACTAGATGTTCGTAGACCACTTCACGATAATGCCAGTTAATATTGCAACACTTCTTACACGGGCAAAGAATCATATTCTCTTGACTTGCATTTTGAAATGCGAAATTCAGAAAAGTTTCTACTCCATTTCGATAGCCGTTGCTTACCCTTGACAATTTCATCCAACTTCTATCCATTTCGTAGTTGTTGAAGTCTAAAGTTGACAATAAATTATATGGCTAAATTGTTAATTAATAATTTATGTAAATAATGCTATGAAATTTGATCTTAAAATTAAGTAAGTTATGTATTCTTTAAGATCCATCATGCGGCATTGTTACACTTAGGGAGGATCCATTATATCTAATAGTGAGATATAAGGCAACTCGTCGAGTTTCCAAACCTATATACTTTGAATCTTATTTTTCTATACAAGTATTATGTAAGTTATGAAATTTAATCGTAAACTTATGTAAGTTATGAAATTTGATCTTAAAATTAGGTAAGTTATGTATTCTTTAAGATCCATCATACGTGGCATTATTACACCTAGGGAGGATCCATTAAATCTAATAAATGAGATATAAGGCAACCCGTCGGGTTTCCAAATTTATATACTTTGAATCTTATTTTTCTATACAAGTATTATGTAAGTTATGAAATTTAATCGTAAACTTATGTAAGTTATGAAATTTGATCTTAAAATTAGGTAAGTTATGTATTCTTTAAGATCATCATACATGGCATTGTTACACCTAGGGAGGATCCATTATATCTAACAGTGAGATATAAGGCAACCCGTCGAGTTTCAAAACTATATACTTTGAATCTTATTTTTCTATACAAGTATTATGTAAGTTATGATATTTAATCGTAAACTTATGTAAGTTATGAAATTTTATCTTAAAATTAGGTAAGTTATGTATTCTTTAAGATCCATCATACGGCATTGTTACACCTAGTGAGGATCCATTATATCTAATGGTGAGATATAAGGCAACCCGTCAGTTTCAACCTATATACTTTGAATCTTATTTTTTCTATACAAGTATTATGTAAGTTATGAAATTTAATCGTAAACTTATGTAAGTTATGAAATTTTATCTTAAAATTAGGTAAGTTATGTATTCTTTAAGATCCATCATACGCGGCATTGTTACACCTAGGGAGGATCCATTATATCTAACAGTGAGATATAAGGCAACCCGTCAGGTTTCCAGCCTATATACTTTGAATCTTATTTTTTCTATACAAGTATTATGTAAGTTATGAAATTTAATCGTAAACTTATGTAAGTTATGAAATTTGATCTTAAAATTAGGTAAGTTATGTATTCTTTAAGATCCATCATACGTGGCTTTGTTACACCTAGGGAGGATCCATTATATCTAACAGTGAGATATAAGGCAACCCGTCAGGTTTCCAGCCTATATACTTTGAATCTTTTTCTTTTATCTATACAAGTATTATGTAAGTTATGAAGTTTGATATTAAGTTAAAATTATGTAAGTTATGAAATTTGATCGTAAACTTATGTAATTTATGAAATTTTGATCTTAAAATTAGGTAAGTTTTGTATTCTTTTAGATTCATCATACGTAGCATTGTTACACCTAGGGTTTAACGTTTAGGATTTAGGGTTTAAAGTTAGGGTTTAGGGTTTATGATTTAGGGTTTAGGGTTTAGGGTTTAAGGTTTTAGTTTTTTAAGGTTTAAAGTTTTAGTGTTTAGGGTTTTAGGGTTTAGGGTTTTAAGGTTTTAGGGTTTAAGGTTTATAGTTTAAGGCTTACGTGTTTTAGGGTTTCAAGGTTTATGATTTTAAGGCTTTAAGGTTTAGGGTTTAGTGTTTTAGGATTTAAGGCTTTAGGGTTTTAAGGTTTCAAGCTTTATAGGTTTAGGGGTTAGGAGTTAGGGTTTAAGGTTTAAGGTTTAGGGCTTTAAGTTTTAGGGTTTAGCATAAACCACAAATACAACTTAGCAAATAATTCAATTATTACAATTTAAATATAAAATAATAGAATTCAAATATATGAAAAGTTATTACTATCTTTTAGATAAGTTTTGTATTCTTTTAGATTAGGTAAGTTGAGATGTTGTGAGGTGCTTAGAAAATAAATATTATTAAATATTATTATTTACTATTATATTGGTTGAAATATGCTATAAGTCTCTATACTTTTCGTGTATTTGAAAATTATCCTCCTACTATATTATATAGTGTTATATCATATCATATAATAAATTAGTAATTTATATATATACATCGATAATTAAACATTATAATATCACTTAATACTATATATTTTATTATAATCTATAGTATAATAATGATTATATATGTATTAATATTTTTAGGAATAATTATATGTTATATTTTGTGTTAGTAATACTAATATATTATAATACATTATTGTATTATGTATTAGTAATATATCAATTTAGTATTGGTTTAAGGTCGGGTTTTGGTAATCGGTTTAAATTTTTGAAAAGCAGTTATATAATATATTACTATATTATTATTAAAGCTTAATTATATATATTTTAATAATTATTATTTTATATATTTTTATACATATATAATTATAGTATTCAAATTATTTGTATTAAATTGATGTTTTTAAAAATTATTTCACTTTATAATTTAATATAATAAAATTATTATTAATTATTTTTCCTATTAATAAATTTTTAATATAAGTATACAATGCTTATGAAACACTTTCAAAAAATATAGTCATTTATTTACATTTTATTTTTATTTTAAGTAATATTATAAAATT
Source organism: Gossypium rotundifolium (assembly GCA_025506655.1). Lineage (NCBI taxonomy): Eukaryota > Viridiplantae > Streptophyta > Magnoliopsida > Malvales > Malvaceae > Gossypium > Gossypium rotundifolium. The sequence goes on along the minus strand of CP106732.1, from coordinate 152,434,009 downwards.
ATATTAATTATTAATACTTATTATGATTGTTCAATTATAAATTGAGATTTTTGGGCTTTGGATTGAATTTATCTTGAAGTTAGGTCGATTGAATTTGTCCAAAGTCGATGGTTGTATGATATAGCAAGCATCCATATATAATAGCAAGCATAGACATAAAAAGATGGTCATAGGAATGAGAAGGGTACTCACGAATTGTTCCTAAAGTCTTGAGGACGAATGAGAAGGGTAAATCAAAACCAAATGTCAAGCTTGACCAAAACCAAAAGGCCCTATGAAAACAAAGTCATCGGTTAAACACCGAGGACAAGACACCAAGTTCCCAAGATCTTATGGCAAAAAGTCAAAAAAGCATAAAATTAAAAGCGATTAGTAATAAAACACTAAATTATTCCAACACCAAGAAATAAGTGTGCAACTAATTGAAATATAAATATACCAGATAGGTATCGAATTAAAATATAATTATATTCATATAAGCGTGTATCTAGACACACAACAACTTAATGATCTTCACATATTTGGCATTAGAACACTAAAGCACCATAAAATACCAAAAGAGAATGCATTACAATCACATTCTTTATTATAGTTAACTAGAACAAAAGAATGTAAAATGAAGAACTCAATTATAATGATAGGATAAAGATTAAAAACTTGGAGATAAGTCCTCTCTGCTAACTTGACTTAAAAAGCTTGGAGATAAGTCCTATTTTCTTTTGTTATAACATAAATATTGGATGAATATGGTTATAAAAGCTAGAAACATTTGTACAAGAAACTTCATGGTCTCTCTTAGCAATAGAGCACGATTGCTAAAGTAGACACGTAAATATAGTCGCCCCAAACACCACAAGTGTAATCATGGAAAATCCATATTGAAATTAAAAATTATTTCAATTTTCTATATGTCTTCTTGTCATGCCCTTGAACCAATCAAAATTAAGAACTTCCTAAGGTCTATCTTGGAGCAAAGCAATAAGATACGTAAAGTTTTAACTAGGATTGGAACAGGATGAAGAAAATATCACTTGAAAATGAGAGACTTCTCCCATTTTTCTTATACTTAGAAACATTTGAGCAAGACAACTGTTATTCCTCCCATGCATTAAAGAAACATATGAATAGGACAACTGTTATTCCTCCCATGCTAAATGATTACTCAACCAAAACGAGTAATCTAAATCTTTGTAGACAGAAAGAAAATCAATGCTGTTAGCCTCCTATTCATATATTACATTTAAGTTTCTTTCGTTCCAAGAGAAAAGAAATGGGTTTGTTTCAATATTTCATTAGGTTCACACAAATGGAGTAATCATACTATCTAAACAAGCTAGAGAACAAAAGAAAATGGGATTCTTGTTGGCTTGTCAATTCATAACTCTTTAACACATTTTCTATTTCATGCAACTTACTCATTCAACATTTTGGGGGGTTATACAAATTTACTGAAATTGATGAATTTTATACAATTCATACTTCACTTAAACTCGCATTTACTTCCACTCAATTAGAACAATCGCATTCGAAAGGAACCAACACGATTAAATAACAAAAAAGAAAAAGGTTGTTTACTCGTCATCCAATTTTTTTCGATGTCGCGTTGATTGATTAATTTCATGACAGAATATGAGACCTAAAAAAGGGGTAATGGTTCATATTTCAGGGGAAAGTTCATTTGTAACATTGTTTTCAAAGAAACAAACTTAAACAACATACAAATCAAAAATAACTAACCACTTTCAAACCAAAACCCAAACAACAAATAAATAAAGAAATCGAATTATTGATTAAGATTACCTTTGAATTGGTAAAGGCTTGGATTTGGACAACGATTAACCTCGCTGCGATGCAAAATCAAGATGGAAATCGGAGAGGACTAAAAGCTAGACCTCGTAAAAAACCAAAGAACGTGAGATTATCAAATCGAGATTTTAGAGGACTAAAATCGGAGATGCAAAATCAATTTAGGGATTTCGAGAGCAAAACGTGATGTTTTTCCTAAAATAATTTAAGCATTATGCGTTTATCAAATCGCTACCGCTAAAAACATACATATTATGGCATTTATCTAAAACGCCACTAAAAACTATAAAACAACGCCGTTTTAATTAAAGTACAGTAACATTTTTTGCGGCGTTTTGGTTTAGCGCCACTATAACATACACTATTGCGGCGTTTTTTGATAAAACGCCACTAAAAAATAAACAAATAATTTGCGGCGTTCTTAACAAACACCACTATAACATACACTATTGCGGCGTTTTTGTTAAAACGCCACTAAAAAATAAACAAATAATTTGCGGCGTTTCTTAACAAACGCCACTATAACATACACTATTGCGGCGTTTTTGTTAAATGCCACTAAAAAATAAACAAATAATTTGCGACGTTTCTTAACAAACGCCACTATAACATATACTATTGCGGCATTTTTGTTAAAACGCCACTAAAATCCTGATAAAACGCCATCGTTTTCAGTCTCGGGGAACATATTAGCGGCATTTTTTATGAAAAAGCCACTATTCTCAATTTTAATTTTTTTTTCATTTTTTACTTATTTTTTTCTTTCAAAATTTTTGTGCTTAGATTATCATTTTTTGAATTTTTATTTTTTAAATTTTGAATATTAAACTTTTAAGAAAATTTTAGAATTTTTTGAAGATTTTTTATAATTTTAAATTAACATATAAAATTTTACTTTTAATTTTTTCCAAATTTACTTTTAATTTTTTTAATTTCAATTTTAATTTTAAAATATAAATACATCAATATATTTTTATATTGAATAAATATAACTTTTATATATGTATGCAATATATAACCCTAAACACCTAACTATCCCATTAACCCTAAACCCTAACCTCCGTCCTCTTAACACTTAAACTTCTAACATCTAACACCTAAACCGAAACCCTAAACCCATAGCATTTAAACCATAATCCTTAACCAATAACCCCTAAACATTAAATCGTAGACTCTAAACCTTAAACCTTCAATCTTAAAATCTAAACTCTAAACCCATAACATTTTAAACTTATAAACCTTAAACCATAAACCCTCGACCCTCAGCCCTAAGTCACTAAATTATGAACCTTATAACCCTAAACCTTAAACCCTAAACCCTAAACCTTAAAATCCTAAACACCTAAATCTATAGACCTTAAAAATGTATCCTTCAACCCTTATTCCCTAACGAATAACCCCTAAACCTTAAATCATGGACTATAAACCTTAAACCTTAAGTCATAAACTCTAAACCCTAAACTCATAACCTTTAAACTTATAAACCCTAAACATTAAAAAATTGAACCACTAAATTACAAACACTAATCTTTGAGTTTTTTTTTCCAATTTTATATTGATACCAAAGCATTGTCGTTTATATTCTAGAATAAAATAGGTATTTATGCGTTTTAGGCAAAACGCAGCTATTTCTAAATATTTGGCGCTTTTTAAAAAACGCCACTATTTTATTTTTATATTGATACCAAAAGCACTGTTCTATTTAGAAAGCGATTTCAAGGATTTTGGTTTGAATTGAGGTCATATACCTTAAACCCTAAACTCTTGCCCTTAAACCCTCAACCCTATATCATAACTCCTAAACTATCAATCCTTAACCCTTAACTGATCTAAACCCTAAACTATAAGCCTTAAACCCTTAAACCCTATAAAACTTTAAATACATAACTCCAAACTTTAAACCCTAAAACATCCTAAACCTAAAACCTTAAACCACAAACCTTTATAAACTCTAAACTCTAAACACCATAAACCATAAAACCCTAAATCATAAACCTTTACAAATATATAAACCCTATAACCACAAATACTAAACCTTAAATCGAAAACTCTAAACCACTAAAACACTAAAGTATAAACATTAACCCCTAAACATACGACCCACATCTTACACCCTAAATGCTAAACCCTTAACACTAAGGCAAAAATTTTCAACACTCAACGTAAATTAAAATTGAATTAATTATTATAAAATGATCAAAACGCTTTTTTTGTTTTGAAATAGATTGAATAAAAGAAAACGCCGCAAATTTTTTACACTTTTTATATTTACATGAAAACGACGTCGCTTTTTGTTTTGAAATAAAATTATGTTGTGGCGTTTTGTCAAAATGCCACTAAAGATAACATTTAAGCTGCTTTTATAACAAACGCCGCTATAACTCAGACTTTAGCGGCATTTTTTTTAAAACGCCACTAAATTTATCCCATTTTTACACTGTAATTAAAACAGCGTAGTTTCTATTTTGAAAAAAAAAATTAGTGGCGTTTTGTTAAAAACGCCGCTAAAGATACATTTTGCGGCGTTTTTTGTAAAAAACGCCACTAGTTTTTTCTCATTTTCACATTGCAATTAAAACGTCGTCGTTTTTGTTTTGAAATAAAAAATATTTTCCGGTGTTTGGTATAAAGCGTCGCTAAAGGTCCAAGCATTAGCGGCGTTTTATAAAAAGCGCCGTTATAGGTCGAAGATATAGCGGCGTTTCCTCAAAAGCGCCGCTATAGGTCGGAGCATTAGCGGCGTTGCGCCGCTATACGTCGGAGATTTAGCGGCATTTTCTCGAATGCGCCGCTATATATCGTTTTTAGCGGCGTTTATTATAAAAACGCCGCTGTTGATTGCTTTGTTGCGGCATTTTCCTTCAAACGCCACTATTGTGTAATATTGGTGGCGTTTTTGTTTAAAACGCCACTAAAAACACCGCTAAAAGTCTGATTTGGTGTAGTGATTCTTCATCAGAATTGATGAACACCTAGAAAACTGTAAATGCTATACATTGATTTCTTACTATGTGTCTCTGGTGGATTTCTGATTTCTAAACTATAAAATTGGCTGCAGGAGGTCAATGGAATCAAGGTTCTTCAACTAGAAACTGCAGTTGGTGCAGCAATTAGGGTATAAAATAGTACCAATTATGGTTATGATGTATTAAAATGTAAAAAGATCTATCTAACCATGTGTTTTCTTTATGTGATTAAATTCTTTGATCATGCTATTGGTATCAACGTACCTCGATCGCGATTCCTTATATGTCTTGTTCATGAATTTCTATTTTAATACGTATTATTCATGAATTTCTATTTTAATACGTATTGTTCATGAATTTTCATTTTAATATGTCTTCAAATTAAATTATACATTTCTAAATTGGATTTTTGGTGTTTTATAATTTTATAATTTTTTTTATTTTTCATGACCTTTAGCGGCGTTTTTCTAAAAGTATAATATTTTTAAATTTTTTTTATTTTTCATGACTTCTAGCGGCGTTTATGGAAAAAGCGCCGCTAAAAGTATGATATTTTAATTTTTTTTATTTTTTATGACTTTTAGCTGCGTTTTTGGTAAAAGCGCAGCTAAACCTTTAGCGTCGTTTTTAGGGAAAGCGCTGTTAAAGTTTGCGGTGTTTTTTTAGCGGCATTTTTTGTAGCGCTTTTAAAAGCGCCACAAATACTATTAGTGGCGCTTATAAACGCCGCTAAAAGCCTAAAAAACCGATGCTAAAAGTTTATTTTGCTGTAGTGTGTAATCAAGCTCAATGTATTTGGATTCAGCATGAAAAAACTGGATTGATACATATGTGAAGAGCACTAATGTTGTCACTGGATAATTGTGAAAGTTGATAAAGAGTGAAAGTAAGCTAAGTCATTTCTATAGTGATGAGTGGTGACATAAATTATTGGTTGCCTTGTACTGATTATAGAAAGGATCTTGTCATATCAACATCTCATCAATTGGTTCTTGTTAATCCTATATTTTCCGATGAGTATACTTAAGGGCTCATCTACATAAGGAATCACTCATATCTTGTTCAATATTTATTGAAGACCCTTCTTATCACATGATGCGTGTCATAATTACCACTAGCTACTATCAAGTAGCTTCTTTTTTTTTTTTTTTTTCCAATCACATTGTGGTAGAAACGTCATGACCCTATCCCACTTAACTTATGAGGTAGGGTCATTGTTCACTAAGACCTATGACTAACTCCATTCCAAGCTCATCGCTTACATAAGAACTTTTACTCCATTGAAAGAAAAGGATTTTCTCCCCATCTAAGACCATTGGCAACCATCTTTAGAAAGACCCCCATAGCGGCTAATGGCACCACCATCACTGTTTGAACCGCTCTTGATCACCAACCCTCAAATTTTGTATAAATTACCAGTATCATCATTGATACCCAAGATTGGAAATCATGTCTCTACTAAAAAAAAAGTCTTCACTCCTCAAGTAAAGGAAGCTTAAAAAACGTCAGATAACACTATTATGTTGCCACCTTTATTACACAGACTAACCAAAAAAGTCTTACATGCCGAGGCTACCAAGGCCAAGTTTTTTAATGGTAGTTATGACCAAAATAGCTAAAACCACGACAGCTTATACTATCTCTTCTTTCCCGACCCCACATGCCAAAACCACATGCAAACCCACCTACGAGTTTTGGCCACCCATTGGAACCAACCATCGGAAACCTACCCCTAAAACCTTTTGCTAGAGAGTTTCATCCAACAATATTGAGAGCTTTAAGCCAAAAACGAGCACTTTTGAGCTCAACTCTTTAGACTGACTTGCCTTTACAATGAGGAATATTGGCTCGAAATAGCTCGTTACTAACAATAAATCCATGCTTTAGAAGGTCATCTAGGAACCCAAAAGGAAGAGCCACATCTCATTAAAAAAAAATCAGCTTTAACTCAGAGGAGGGAGAATAATGGCAACACCTTCCCAAACATGGAGTAGGTCTAAAAATCCCACTAAAGTTAACCTTGTGGAAGAAGCAAAAGAGACACCTTATGCTAAATTTCGTAGCCTCACCCCATTCAACACCTTGCACACACAAATCCTGAGTGAGGTAACAGACTAAAATTTTGGGGCCACCACCACCTTTAACGAGGTTGAGTTGGCAAAAAAGGAAATCCTTATGACAAAGTGCCAATTCCATGGATGGATTTGGCATGAGGCAAAAGATGGTCTTTAACTGAAAAACACCATTGAGGCGATGATCTGGAGGGATCTGGAGGGGGCACCCTGCCCAATTTATCAGACAACCGTCCATAGCCATAGAAAGAAAAATAAAAGTTCAAGCTTTCTTAGCTTCATTCAGCCATCAATTTTAATAAGGTAATTAAGTCATTTCTTTGAAATTACAATAGATTCTTGATCATGGAGGTTTAATTAAATTAACCCAAGTGTTTATTTCATCAATTGTTTAGTTTTTAGGAAATTGCCATAGGTGAAATTTGATGAGATTAAGCTTGAAATTGATAGATATCTAGTTGTTCAACTTAAATTTTATTAAGATTGTATTAGAAGATAGTGAAATTAGTTTAGAATTTAAAGTTTAGTTAATTTTGATATTAAGGACTAAACTGAATAAATTAAAAATGTTAAGAAATTATGTTATAGATTAAAAGTACAAGGTCTCTAATGAAAGTATATGAAATCAAAATTTTATCCAATATTAAATATTGAAAAATATGAGTGTTCCGGATATAAAGACTAAAATAAGTAAAATGCAAAATATGTTTGATTATATGTTTTTCACGTGATTGAGTGAAAACTAATGTCATTTTTATAATTGAATTATCAAACGTTGCTAAAGACGACATGGGCCATCCTAAGAGAAAGGAAAGGCAAGAGCCGTAGACGAGCGGTTAATATGGTTTGTACTTTTATGTTTGAATTCAGTATTTATATGCCTTGTTACAAACAAGCTCAATTAAGGCAACGACCCTACTTGTCTCATGATTTGGTATGTATATGATGATATGAAATAGTATGTATCGAATTGAGCTCGATATAATACATTTGCATGAAACTATGATATGAAGAATCATGTATATATATATATATATGCTTGAAAACATTAGTTACCCTATTAATGGTCTCAAGCAAAGTTGGGTATAGTTAGCATGCCATAGAACTAGTGATGATCACTAAACTAACTAAAATTACGACAAAGGCAAGCGCACCTATTGAATAATAGTATAGCTATGATGTGTCTGGAATATCATATCCACGAGGACTAAAAGTACTAGTACTATTTTTCTATTATCTAGCCGATAAATTGAAGGAATTGTTTTTAATCTAAAATTAACTAAACTAATTACTAAGAACGTGACAAAGAATGAATTAGGAAAATAATCGAATTAAACCAATGAGATAGACAATACCTAGAAATAATCCACCTAGACTTCACTTGTTATTCTGAATCTGAATTAAACGATTTATTCACTTGCGCCTTGATTCGTAGAAATCCCTAAATTATGTTAATATCTCATTTGAGAATAAGAAAAATTGACTCTAGGTTGATTAATTGAAATCTCTTTCTAATTAAAACCCCTATTGTCACATTAACTTGATCTATAGATTCTCTTATTAGATTTGACTCTAACCCGGTAGATTTACGTCATCCTATTTCTAGGATTGCATGCAACTCCACTCAATTATGCTAGATCTACTATTAAACAAGGACTTTTGCTCCACTGAAATAAGCACATTAAGCATGAATTAATATCCTAAAAGTATTAAAACATGAAATAAGCATACATAATTGAGAACAAGAATCAAGTATTTATCATGTAATTTAGAAATCAAATAAAAAGATTCATATAGGTTTCATCTTCCCAGATACTTAGTTCATAATATTGAATAACATCATCTCAAAGTTAAGAAAACAACAAGAAATAAAGAATGTAACACTCTAATCCCGAATATGGAGTATTTGAATACTAAGGCGCTACATCAAGTCACCGGAGTAACCCAGCAAAATTTTTAAATAATTTTAAAACATTGAAATACATTTTATATAAGAGAAAATACCATACATAGTTATACTGAAAATAGTAATAAAAGTAGTTATACAAAATATGTGGAGCTCCAATATCATCGTATATCAAAATAGTCAAAATAACAAAAAAATGATAAATGAGTTACAGACCTACAAAAAAATTACAAGTAAGGCCTTAGGAATACAATGCCCACTAATAGATAAGGTACTATACTTTGAATACGTGATGCTAGGAGTCTATCATCGATGATGTTCCTCGGACACGAACAAAAGTCTACAAATCTGAACATTAAGAAAATTCAAAGGCTAAGCTTAACAAGCTCAATGGTACACAACAAATCTACCATACTTCAAGCAATTCATAAATATAAGCATGCAAATCAAATGTATACATAGAAACATGACATGAGTATCAAATAATTAAAAATGAGTCATTAAATCTACATAACCAAATCGCTTACATATCAAACTTGTCAAACTTGTTAGATTGCACATACTGCTCAAATAATCGGGGTATCCGGATAGTCCCGCGCCACTCGTGGCCGCTAGTTAGGTTAGAGCCCGAAGGCTGAGCACAAACAAAGCATCAACATATAATCACAACAATACAACCATGACATTCGAGTCTCATACTCGTTTCAACTTGCTTATCATTCCAGCTAAAATATTAACTAAAGATATGTAACGGTCTGCTACCTTGACATTTTGACCTTTTCTCATTCAAAAATTAATAACTCTTAATATATAATTCTAAATCGAGCACCGTTTCTTTTAAACGTAACTAGACTTCTGTACAGTTATAGAGATATAAGGCTTGATTTCTATTTTATCTTATGAAATTTTTGGTGATTTTTCAAAGTCATTGCTAAATTGTTTTATAAGAATTCTGCTGCCAGATTTTTATGACCTTTCAACACTCAAAAATTCATATCTTTTAAAATAAAATTCAAAATTGATCTCCATTTGTTCTAAATGAAACTAGACTGACTCATGGTTACAACGATGTATAGATCATTTCTTAATTATTTTTACAGAATTTATGGTGAATTTTTGAACTTACTGTTCGTGTAATAATCTGTTTCCTTGCAGATTTCACAACTAAGTTTTTAGCTTCATTTTAAAACATCCAAACAAGATTTCCACCCAAAGACATATAACATGCATCACTATCACACAAGCATCATATTTATAACTTCTCAAGAAGTATAGGAGAGTTATAGGGTACCACCTTGATGGAAGAACACCAACAAAGTTTCTTGCCTAGCTCTCCACCACTTTGCCTTTACCCTTAGCTTTAGAAGATTCACCATCCTCTTTAACTAATAACCATGTAACACACAAGATTTCCCAAAAAATAAGAGTTGATAGGATGTAAAAATACATAATTTAAATAAATAAATAAAATATGAGAAGATGGGTAGAGACTTCCTCAAACTCAAACCCTTCTAAACACAAAAAAAAAAAAAAAAACCATCCACCTTCATCCTTGATGAACATAGATTTTTTTTTTTTCTTCCATGGAACTTTTTTAAAAAAAGATCAAGACCTTTACCTTCTTTGAGATTTAGAGGATGAAAAAAAAATGGTGAGAACTCACTCAAATCTCTTTCCCTCTAAAAGACTTGCTGAGGAAAAAAATAGACGAAGAAAAGAAGAAAAATAAAAATAAAAATGAAGAAATGTAAAAGAAAAAAAAAGGGTGATTATAATATAAAATAGGACAAATCCAATTGATCCCATACCTCAATCTACCAAACCATCTTTTCTCATTAATTGGGAGAAGATTTTATTCAACAATGGTAAAATCACCATATTAGCCATACATCTTCCCTTACTTCACACAAGCTTCCCAACATCCTTAATTTCTAATAGAAAAGGTCCAAAATTCACCCAAATTAATTCCAACAAAAACCCTGTAATAACCCGATTTTGACCCTAATCGAAATAGTGATTTCGAGACCACAAATTCGAGTCTAAAAAATATTTTAAAATTATTTTCCGTGTTTATTATGTGTGAATTTGTTTGTTTTAAATTTTCGTGACTTAATTTTGACGTTTAGGTGTCCGATTAAATAAAAGGAATTAATCGCGTAAAATATAAAAGTTACAAACTAAAGTGTAAAGTGCCAATTTGCTAATGGCTTTTTAATATTAGGTCCTTAAAGGGAAAATAGCCCATTTTAGCTATAGTGGACGGAATATGGTCTAAAATTACCTTAATTTATATGTTAAAATTATTAAATATAAAAGGTTAAATAAGTAATATAATAATAAGTTAATATATGTTAAAAGGTAACAAATTAAATGCCATGTCTTATTCTTGCATCACCGAATAGAGAAAAGGAAAAAAGAAAATTTTGAGGCATTCGGCACTTATATAGCTTGATTAAGGTATGTTTTGGTTTCGGTTTTTAATATTTTTTACGTTTTTGAGATCGTTGTTAAGTGTACTTCAAAACCCATGTCTTAATTTTTTATTGTGATGATGATTTTGTGTTATACCATTGATGGTACCTTGTGGTTTTTGATGTTTGATGGTGAAATATGAAATATATGTGTTAGATTAACAAGTTTTGTCTTTAAATTTCTAATGAAATTGAGTAATTTGGACTAAATTGCAAAAATAAATTTTTGAGGGACTAAAATTTGAAATAAATGAAATGTATGGACTTGTATGAGGACTAAGAATATTCGGCCCTTAAGGTGTATAGTCAAATTTTGTGTATTTTGTGTTTTGTGCAAAAAGGACTAAATTGTAAAAAGTGTAAAATGTTAGGGGTAAAATTGTAATTTTCTATTTATGTGTTTTTAGACTAAATTGAGTGTAATGGTGTTTAAATAATCTTAATTTGAATATGTTTAGATCAATAATTAAAGAAATCAAAATTTGATCGGGGAAAGACGAAAGTGGTCGAGTAGCCGATTTAATAGTCGAAGACATCCGAGATAAGTCAATTAGCATTTAAATGTTGATATAACAATGAATATGTATTAGATATGAAATGAATTAAATTATTTGAATTTATTTTGCTTATGGCCGAATGTGGATATGTATAATTGAATAAATTTCGAGCTTGATTCGATCGAGATTCGACGTCCGTAAGCCAAACAGCCAGTGTCTTCAACCTCGACGTGGTCACCAAGTTATCTAATCAGTTAGAGATGATGAATAAAAAGATTTAGGATTGGTATAGTCCCTCGCAGGTACATCCGAAATACAATATGATTTGAATCTAGGAGGCGTGGCGAATCACGAGTACCCACCCTACGGATATGGCATGGAAAAGCGAGCAAGCTCACTATACAGGTAACTATTCTAGATATCAAAAGAATTTTTATAGTGACACTTATAATGCAGGTTGGAAGTACCATCTCAATTTCTCGTGGGATGATCAAAATAGCCAAAGATCGGAACTTCCTTCAGATTTTCAACAACCACCTCACCAACAAGAAGAGGAGCAGAATCTTGAAGAGATCTTGTGAAATCTATGGCGACCTGATTCTCATTTCCAAAAGATGAAGCGAGACTTGATGAACAACAAAAATCGATCAAAGGGATCGAGAATCAAGTTGGAGAACTTACTAGGTCAGTGGGACATCTCGCAAAGCTAATACGACCGCTAGGACATCTACCAAGTAACACCGAGGTTAACCCAAAGGAGCAAATTCAAGCCATCTCAGCTCAAGACAGTAAGGGGTTAGATGAACCAAACTCAATACAAGAAAACAAGGTAGACGAAGGTAAGATAGAGGTAACACAAGAAAAGCAAAAATCGGTAATCAAGGAGTACCAACCTCGCATACTTTATCCGAAGCAATGAAAAGAGGCGATTAGGAGGAGCGATTCGGTAAGTTTCTTAAACTCTTAAAGAAATTACATATTAACTTCCCTCTCCTTGAAGCTCTTTTTCGGATACGGACTCGAGGAAATTTTTAAGGCGACTCTTGACCAACAAACGCAAATTAGAGGAAGAGCACCACGTGCACTAAACGCAATGTGCTCAAGAATTCTACAAAATAAAGCGCCACGAAAATTAAAAGATCCGTGGAGTTTTACAATTCCATGTTTAATTGGTAGTTTATCTATTAATAATGCGTTAAGCGGATTTAGGGAAAGCATCAATGTTATGCCTTACAAATTGTTTAAACAACTAGGTCTAGGAAACCCGGACAAACTAGGATGAGCATTCAATTAAGCGATAAAACTATAAGAATTCCTAGGGTATAATAGAAAATGTTCTAATCAAAATTGATAAATTCGTATTCCCGATGAGACTTTGTTGTTTTAGACATGGATGAGGACAACACGATCCCTTAATTTTAGGAAGACCTTTTTAGCAATCGCCAGAGCTAAAATTGATATCTATGCAGGAGAACTCATACTTTGTGTAGGCAACGAGATAGTCACTCTTCAAGCTCTTGACTTGGCCAGAACATCAAGTGATAAAGGTGAGAAAGTAAATTCAGTTGATAACCAACTTGTTCAACCTTCATTACAGGAAACACCACAAAGCTACAAACCTGAGCCGGATCATAGACCTCGTGCCAATAAAGAAGAACTATATGTGGAACGAAGCCTTAGGGTTGACAAACTAGAAGAGTGGAAAACACAATTTAAAGAAGAACCAGAACCACACGAAGTGAAACCAAAGGAAACCCCAGACGAGCTGTTAGGAACAAGAAATCACATCAAAATAGAGGGTCAGGTATTGTTGAATAAGGAAGACCCTCGAATCACCAATTCAGAACTCAAGGCAAACGAAGAAATCACTTTTTAGGTACTTAATGTCTTCCTATACGGCACAGTCGAGGTAAGCAATCGTAAATTCAACACTTTTGAGGTAAACATTACTCAATTTAAACTTTATATCCATAACCGAGTTGATCGCATGAGAAAGGATTTCCACCTCCTCAAACCACCATGATTGTGTGTACAACAGGTAAGTCTAGCTCAAGACTTTAAACGAGCGCTTCTCGGGAGGCAACCCAAGTACTAATCGTACTAATTAGTTTGGTTTTATTTCTTTTCAGTATTTAGGCATAGGTTTCCATACCACCTTGCAGTAGTGGCGTGGTGGTGCCGTGTGGACACCACGACTAAGCACATGGCGTGGACCTTATCTCTATTTAATAATTTACTTTTATTCATATTTTATTTTTATTTTTATTTTATTTTTATTTTTACTTCCTTTATTATTTTCTCCTTTTCTCAATGGCATTTAGATTTAGCTTAGGATACAATAAAACCAAGCTTGGCTACTTGAGGATTCAATTTCAAAGCGGTTTGAAACGCTTCCCACGTTCACCTCCAATCTTATCCGGTTTCTTTTCATAGACTTCATCCAAAAATTCAGGAAGTGTTACTTCTTCCTTTCTCTTTTGATTTTATTATTACATAATTGTTTATCTATCTTTGTACATTGAGGGCAATGTACATCTTAAGTGTAGGGGGATAAAAGTGCCTAACTTTTTGCATAATTCTCAATTTAATGCCTAATTTTTCATTAATCCTGAATTTTAAACTTGTTCGAAAGTATTTTTCTCATATTACTAATTAGGATGAAATTTCTAATGATTTATGATTATTATTGATATCTTTTAAAGCAAGTCATTGATAATTGTACATTGATGATTAAATTTGAAGAATACTAGAGAATCAAGCATGATAAGCCTACTTTCTAAAATTAAAATTGATAGGTCATTGAACTGAATTTGAGTACTACCTTGAAATTTGGAATTTATAAAGATTGATGTCAAAAACACCCATAATTTTTGTGAGATTTTGAGCCTTATAGAGCATATATTCTTTTTCGTGCTCACTTTATTAATTATGAGTGTGTCAACTTTGAACTGTTATTCTAGAACTTGCCTCGTTTATACATGTTAAGACCACATTAATGATTTGATATACTGAGATGATAAAGGCACCTAGGTTTGTTTAACCCACTTACTCCATAAAAAGCCTACCTTCATAATTTAACCCCTAGTGAACCCCGTTGAATCCTAACAACCTTTTTATTGACTCACCCACTAATATTAACCCAAAATCCCTTTAAATTTGTTATCACCATTCATTTGACTACCCTTTAATCGAGTTTTGATTTGATTACGATTTATATTAGTTCAGTAGTTACATTTATCATTTATGATGTAATATTTGAGTTTGTTCTTAAAAAAAACTCCAATTATTGAAGAAAAAGCTCGTATTAAAGTATTATAAAATTTTAAGTGATGAAAATACTCTTTATTATGGAGTAATTATCAATAGTAGGTATTATTAGTTTTCATTCGATGTAAATATTCATACTTAGTTCATTATTTCTAGTTTGGTAATTTGTCAAGTCAGTCTCGATTCTAACCCTCTAATTCAGCCTGTATCCACACCCTTAACCTTAGCCCCGTTACAACCCTGATAAAGACCTTTTGATCTGTGTATCATCTCATATACAGTGGTGGAGATTTGATTTTCAAGCAAGCCTATGGGATTAACTTTTCAGGTTCGACTTATGAGTGCTTATTCTTGAACCTTAAACACTTTGAGTGATTTGAGTGAACCTTTAGTGAGGATGTCAATCCTTGTCGATTTTGAATTAAAGGTAATTATTCAGATAAGGGGAGACACCTAAGTTTTCGTACTACAAAGGTATGACTTATCGTGATTAAATCTTTAGGACTCTTTGAGTTGAATTATCCATGTATAAATTATCTATGAATTATGATGAGACATTGTCGATAGGAATTATGAATTATGGAAAGTTCGTTTTAATTGTAAGTTGAGAATTTTGCTTGAGGACAAGCAAAAGCTTAAGTGGGGGTATTTGATAAACCGTAAAAGTAACATATTTTAATCCCACATTTAGTATGCTTTTGGATGATTTATCCCTGATTTATGTAAAAAGGTGCTCTTAATCCTTTCTTTTCATGTCTTATACTTAGGAAAGCACCTAAGGATAAAAAGAACGTAAAGCGGGCTTAAAACGGACCAAATTGGGCCAACCCAAGAAATCGACACGGCCTGGACTTCAAGCCACACGGCCGTGCCTCATCAAATTACTTCACATGGCCATCCCACGATTTACATGCTATGCCCCAATCGACAGAATCGAGACATGGCCTGAACACGATTTACACGGGCGTGTACCATGGCCGTGCCCCTACCGCAAAAAAGAGCAATTTCACTTGGATTTGGATGCTTGGAGGCAAAGAAACACATTCCTAAGTCTACTTAAACATCCTAGGAGGAATTCTACTTGCATTAGGATACTTAGGAGCCAAGTAAAGCATCCCAAAGCCTATATAAACACCCAAGGTAGCAACTAAAAATGGGAGTTCGGCAGAAAGAGAAAGAGGGTCGATTTGGCGAAGCCTTCGCTAGAGCTTTCATTCAGGAATTACTCGAAGATAGCCAGTTGATCCATCTCAAGAAGGGAGTTCTACTCAAGACAGAGGATCTCCTCTTCAATTCCTTCAGGGGGTTTTAGGGATTTCTTATGTTTTGTTTTATCTTTTCTTTTGAGATGTTTTCTTATTTTGTTATGAACTAAACCCCTCGGATACCTAAAGGGATGAAACCTATGATGGATTTTGTTATTTGATTTCTAAATTATATGATAAGTATTTAGTTTATTCTTAATTATGTTGCTTAATTTAATTTGATGTGGTTAGGTGGAGGAGGAATAGACCTTACAGAAACACCCACACCAGACCAAGTCAACACCTACTCTTCCCTTTCACATAAATCCGAATGCCCCAAAAATATATATATTATGCATAACTTAATTTCATGTTCATATACATATATTCGCATGTTATAAAATAACATATTTCACAATCCTATCAGTAGGAAACGTACAGGTACTTTTACCACATTTGTGGTACTTAGCCACATTCACATTCTTATACATATTCATATATTAAAATAATAGCCATATGAAATATCGAAGGTTAGTAAGGTACACACCGATTTGCTTAATAGATTCCTTGAAATCCAGAAGAACGATCTACCGATCTAGATCTTTAACTCCTATATTGGCCAACCATTAAAACATATTAACAAACCTATTTGGCTTAAAACCAAATCCTAGTAGGATTTGTATTACTTACCTTATTGCCGATTTCAATACTAATCAAATCCGAAATCTATGCTATGCTCCTCCTTGTATTAGCCAAGCACTAAATCTCATCCGGGTTAGTTTAGACTTTTTAAACAAACAAGAATTAGATCTAATTATCAAAATAAGCCTTAGCGAAAGCTATAGACACTTACCTTGTGGATTTTAAATCCCAAAATTCACCGAATAACTAGGGAACACGCTGCCTATGGTGTACCTTGGAAAAGAACTTCTCCTTCCTTGTAGCCTACACTTAGTAAATCCCGAAAGATCTCTTCAAAGTTTGACAACCATGAACATTAATGGGATTAGCCCTAGATTTGATAAGTCTAAAATATAAAAGAATGGAAACCAAACTTGGATCTTACCCTTATTTGAAGGAATCGATTGCACCTTCTCTTCAACCTTCGGAGATTCGGCTAGAGACTTGATGAACAATGGCTATGATTCCCTTATGTATTCGGTTTCAAAGATGAAAGAAGAGAGGAATAATAGGCTTAGAAGGAATCGGTTGGGAGGCTAAAAGAAAGAAGAAAAGAATGGATGCTCAAGAAGAATATTCATGAGAGGAAAAGAGAGAGGAGAGCGAATAATGAATGGCCCTAGTCTCATCCTTTTATAGCCGAAATTACTAGGCCAAGAATCCTTAACTTGGCCACCACTCTTCCTTATTTTCCTAATTAAAGAATAATTCTTCATTTATCCACCTACTTAGCCGAATTTTAAAGAGAATTAAAACTCTTCCCTTAAGAGTCCTTATGATCTTCTAATTAGCCGAGTTTTAAAGAGCTCTTCTTTTGCAGGCCTTGTGCCATCCACCTATTGGGCTTCTAGAAGCAAAATAAAACTTATTTTATTTGCTTCTTATGTGACTCGAACTCAAGCCCAACACCCTTGCATGTGGGCCATTTCACGAGGCCTTAAGTGGCATCTTGAGCCACTTTTCCAAGTCTCATTAATGGGTCAAATTTTACATACTTTATATTTTAGGGTCACTCGCCCTAAGTTCCCCTTTGAACTTTAAATTTTGACATTTGGGGTCATTTTAAGTTTTCAAAATTTTCATGACTCTGTAAACTTGACATTTCCTAGGTTTCCAAAATGTTTACTTTCCTATTTTGGCTTAGTTTCCAAAATGTTTACTTTCCTCTTTTAGCTTAGGTTTCCAAAATGTTCACTTTCCTCTTTTAACTAATCGTTCCACACATTTCCTTACATTTCCATACATTTCCATACATTTCCATACATTTCCTTACATTTCCATTCATTTCCTTACATCTCTATACATTTCCATACATTTCCATACATTTCCATACATTTCCATACATTTCCTTTCATTTCCTTTCATTTCCTTTCATTTCCTTACATTTCCTTATATTTCCTTACATTTCCCTACATTTCCTTACATTTCCTTACATTTCCTTACATTTCCTTATATTTCCTTACATCTTAGGGTTCTTGAAACTCTTCAGAACACATCCAACACACCCACTGATCCCACTATCTCATGAATTATGCACGAACGCATAACCCCTAATCTAGGATGTTACAGTTCTACCCCCTTAAAATAATTTCGTCCTCGAAATTACTTACTAAAAAATCGTACATCTTAACTTTCATGCGCTACGCTTATGTCTTTGACTCGATCTTAATAGAACCATCATACTTTTCGGGCACAATCTCTAAGTTCACGTCCCTTAGAACTCATTTCTAACGTCGCGATTTAATCTGATTAAGAAGTTTTATGTATAAAAAAAAAAATTTGTTTCACTGATTAACCGCGAAGAAGTTTTATTGGAAAGAATTTTTTTTTTTTTTTAGAAGTGGTTCTTTCGTATTCATACATGCACACAGTCTTTACATGCATACATCCATCAATCAATTATGAACTTTCGTTCATTCAGAGAAATATTGTAGTTTTTCATTTGTTGTTGTTTTTCCACTACCCGGGGGTTTTTTTCGTAATTTGTCAAAATAAGGTTCCTTGGTGATTTTGTCACAAAGTATTTTGGTATTTTTAAATTCCCGGGGTATTTTGGAAAATTTTTTTTTTGAAATCCGAGGGTATTTCAAAAATTTTGGACCTTGGGGTTATTTTGGTAATTTTTCCACAAACCGGGTAAATTGTAAAATTTTAATAAATCAAGGATATTTGAAGTTGCAAAACTTTGAGGGTTCTTTTGAGAAATTTATTTTCCAGACGATGAAGTTGCAAAATTTTGGAAATCGAGGTCATTTGGAAATTTTGGCAAGTTAGGGCAATTTTGTAATTTTCCAAAATCACGGTATTTTGATAGTTTGCAAATTAGGGTTTTGGACTTTTATAACATAATGAAATTTTGGCAAAACTATTGAGTAGTTGGACATTTTATAAATCAAGGGCATTTTGTAATTTTACCACTAGGGTATTTTAGTAAATTTGTAAATCGAAATATTTAGGAAAATTTATAAAATTATTCTTTTCAAATCAAGAGGTAATTTAGAAATTTTAAAATTATAAAAATCGGCTAGTCCCTTTCGGGTTTTAGTTATTGGGTTTTAGCAGTGACTAAGTCCTCTTGGTTAGGGTGAGCGGTTACTAC
Source organism: Gossypium rotundifolium (assembly GCA_025506655.1). Classification (NCBI taxonomy): domain Eukaryota; kingdom Viridiplantae; phylum Streptophyta; class Magnoliopsida; order Malvales; family Malvaceae; genus Gossypium; species Gossypium rotundifolium. The sequence continues at coordinate 152,414,500 of CP106732.1, read as the reverse complement.
GCACTGGGTAGGATTCGAGTAAAGAGGAGGTGAGTCACTAGGACTGCTTAAATACCAAGCTCTTCTTGAATCCACTCCTAGACATCGCACAACAGATTACCACACCTAGCTCGGTGACTTAATCACGAGTTTGTCTAGTGTATTAAGTCTTATGTATTTGTGTTTGAGTAGACTAATCCTAGGGTTCAAGTTCCTATCATGCTATTCTACGTTCCATTCCTTTTCTACCCTTATATAAATCATTGAATCATACATAGAGTTAGGGTACTTACAGTGGATCATGGTTGGAGACTTAGGGGCCATGCCAGAAGCACCTTATTTTCAAAGAAAATCATTTGGCTCGCTTTGAAAGCGTTTTGGGCCTTAGCCCACAGTGAGAGTTTAAAGCGGCTCGATACCAAATTGAAACACCCCACCCGCCCACGAGCTGAACCGGATCTGGTATGTTCCTAAAGTGTAGGTTTGAAAATTTTCGATCTTAGAAATTTGAAAAAATATTTAAAGAATGTTGTTGTGGATTGGGCTTAGATTGGAAATCCATTTATTTAATCTTGTAAATCCAATTTATTACGTTCAAAATAATTTTTAGCATAATATTTAAAAGCTAAGTAAAAATAAAGAATAATCCACTGGGCCTTATGGCCTTATTACATCAGGTAAAACCCAAAATAAAATTAAAGGTGCTAAATAAATTAAAGTCCAAATAACATCTCCGAATGTAGCATGGCCACCTCAAGGTCCACCGGCCCGGTCCGTCACTGCTTATCACCTGAAAATAATTCCCACAACGGGGTGAGTCAACAGACTCAGTGTGCACACAATACTAACATTCAACAAATCAGGCATACATGGTCAAATCAAATTCATATAAAATAGATGATGATGCAACCCAAACCCAAGCCTAATGGTCCATCCGCTACACACCACCCGTGCACCGCCAACACCGTGGGACTACTAAGTCAACCTCCATCCGCTACACACCATCGAAGGCGTCATTGCGATCGGCGTGCTCATCGCCCATATACGTTGTGTCATTAGACACTATATTCAAATAATGTGACCGTAGTCACCATATTTCGTTGGTGAGACCGAAGTCAACACCTACTCTTCCCCTTTCACATAAATCCCGAATGCCCCAAAAATATATATATTATGCATAACTTAATTTCATGTTCATATACATATATTCGCATGTTATAAAATAACATATTTCACAATCCTATCAGTAGGAAGCGTGCACAGGTACTTTTTACCACATTTGTGGTACTTAGCCACATTCACATTCTTATACATATTCATATATTAAAATAATAGCCATATGAAATATCGAAGGTTAGTAAGGGTACACACGATTTGCTTAATAGATTCCTTAAAATCCAGAAGAACGATCTACCGATCTAGATCTTTAACTCCTATATTTGGCCAACCATTAAAACATATTAACAAACCTATTTGGCTTAAAAACCAAATCCTAGTAGGATTTGTATTACTTACCTTGTTGCCGATTTCAATACTAATCAAATCCCGAAATCTATGCTATGCTCCTCCTTGTATTCGGCCAAGCACTAAATCTCATCCGGGGTTAGTTTCGGCTTTTTAAACAAACAAGAATTAGATCTAATTATCAAAATAGGCCTTAGCCGAAAGCTATAGACACTTACCTTGTGGATTTTAAATCCCAAAATTCACCGAATAACTAGGAAACACTGCCTATGGTGTACCTTCGGAAAAGAACTTCTCCTTCCTTGTAGCCTACACTTAGTAAATCCAGAAAGATCTCTTCAAAGTTTGGCAACCATGAACATTAATGGGATTAGCCCTAGATTTCGATAAGTCTAAAATATAAAAGAATGGAAACCAAACTTGGATCTTACCCTTATTTGAAGGAATCGATTGCACCTTCTCTTCAACCTTGAGAGATTGACTTAGAGACTTGATGAACAATCGGCTATGATTCCCTTATGTATTCGGTTTCAAAGATGAAAGAAGAGAGGAATAATAGGCTTAGAAGGAATTGGTGGGAGGCTAAAAGAAAAGTTGGCATCTTGAGCCCTTTTCCAAGAGTAGATCTAGCATAATTCCAAAATTTTCACCTTGCTCTGAGTTGATCGTTTCCAAAATGTTTACGCCTAGAGATAGGGTTAACGTCCACACATTTCCAGATTTTTTGAATTAGGGTTCTTGGTAAAACCTAATATGGAAGTCTATTGATCGATTCGGAGTTGATCGCTAGAGATAGGGTTCTGAGATTTTTGGATTAGGGTAAAACCTAATTGGAAGGGGTTATTATAATGTAACGAGAGTTCCATAATTAACCTAAGGTTAGACGTTATTCGCCGAGAGAGGGTTTAATATAGGTTAGGGAATCTCAAGGATCAAGCTAAGTAAAGAAATCATATGAATTAAGTGAAGTCATAGGTGGATTCTTCCTGAGGGTATCGTCTTCATCAACTGAGTTTTCCTAAAGTCTTTCTCCAATTCATTCTTTTGTCTTTGCATCTAGTTTAGTTTTTCATTAGTTTCATAAACCAATCACTCCATATTTTAGGCTAAATAATAGAAAGAAAGTGAGTAGTAGTACTTTTAGGTTCCTTTGGGTTCGATAAAATAATCTTGCCTAAACTATACTATTGTTTGATAGGTGCACTTGCCTCAATCGTTGTCATAGTTAGTCTACAGGTTTGATCATTCTTTATAAATATTAAAACTCGACTGTTTGACACGATCAATAGGATACATATGTCATGACATAGGATATCCGTTATGTGTTACCGAGTAAGACCACGTCTGGGACGTTGGCATCGATTTGTGTTTACGTGTAAGACCCTGTCAGGGACAGTGGCATCGATATGTGATTACATGTAAGACCACGTTTGGGACGTTGGCATTGTACGAGCTTCCGACTATCCGCGTATCCTTTTTAATTCTGAATGGTTCAACGGGCATGTGTAAGTGAAGGCCTATGTGATTTTTTTAAAATTAAAAGAACTCAAGTACGTATTTATTTCGATGTTGAGAAGTGAAAGGTAAGTTATATGTTCATTATATTGTTCGAAAGTTAATGTGTAAACATGTGAATGGTGTATAAGCTTCTACTATGTGTATTCGGCCAAAGAGTATATTATGTGACTTTGACTTGAGATTTGAGTAAATATTTGTTATTATGTATAAAGTGTTACTTGATATAAATTTTGTATCTGTGATTTTGCTGAGTTAATTGACTTTACCTTGCTATTGACTTACTAAGCTTAAATAGCTTACTCTGTGTGTGTGTTCTTGTTTACCCCTGTTTTATAGATTTTGGAGTCACGTTACGAGCTCGGGGATCGTCAGCAAAGCCTATCACACTATCGACTATTTTTTTTCGGTATTTTTTTAAGTTGAATTTGGGCTTATGGCATGTATAACATAAACGAAATGTTTGAGTTTGATTTTTGGGCATGTATATATATATATATATATATAGCCATGCGAAAATGGTTTATCTCCTTTTTGTGAGTTTGGTATTGAAGCATATGGTCATTACTAGTCAAAAATGGAGATTTCACTTATTCATATTTGAATGTGGTATAAGTTAATGTTAAGTAAATATATGTTAAGCATGTAATGATAGGTTGGTTGATTCGGTTATAAAGTAAATTATATCTTTGAATGTATAAGTTTGGATAAAATTAAGTTGTTTGTGTATAAGTTGATATAAGAAAGTATGATATATATATATATATATATATATAGGTATGGAATGTTCGGCTTTGATAGGATATAAATTCGGATATGGCATATATATTGATAGGTAAAGTTTGGTTTTATGGCTTTTGACATATTAAATTGAGTTGATTAAACGATATGTATGTTCAGTTTAAATATTTGGTTTAAACTTATGTTAGATGTTTATAATTGTTGCGTATTGGTGTTGGATTATTATGTGATGAATTAAGTGTCAAATGCATTTGTAATGAAAGATATTAAATTAAATGTATGTGCATGGGCTAGTAATAGTAAGTATGCTACATATATAAATAAGTGCATGTTTTGTTTAATTTTGACATGTTAGATATAGATATATACGGTTATGGCATGTACTTGAAAGGCTAAGTAGAGTTTTAATATTTAAAGAAATTGGCTTGTTGTTAACTAGATATATTCGGCTATGACATGAGTGTTTGATAAATGCATTATATTGATGATTAGGGTTGTATCTTATGTGATATATTGACACATGTGATTAAAGTTTAAAGTTTAATAGGTTATGTATTAGTATATGGTAAGTTCAGCTTTTGGGTTGTTTTTATTATTATGTTTATAACATGTATTTATAAAATTTGGTTAATAAGTGCAATTATATTTGAGATAAAGATGTATTAAAATGATGAGACATATGTGGATTGGTTATGTTGCATATTAGAATATATAAGTTGTTTTGAATAAGGTTTGGTCATATTATTAAATGAATATGCCATGCTTTGAATGATTTATATGCAATCACAGAATATGTTTAAATTAGTTAAGTAATGATTACGAAATGTGGATGTCTACTTTTATTTATTTATTTATTTATTTGACTCAAATGAATTGGTGATTTGGTAATAAGCTAGAATTCGGTTGTGATGGTAACGCTCGCATCGTTAATTGTTTTGATGGTTTAATATATGTTAGTGAAGTTGATTATTAAGTATGGAATAAGTAAAAAAAAAAAATAGTGCTGATTTGTAATTTATGATTTTGTAATTAAATCTTTTTGTGATTAGTTAAATCTGTCAAGTTATAAAGGTAACATTATGATAAAGTGATTAAGAGTGTTCAATGATTGTGTTTTATCATGTTACATCCGGTAATGCCTCGTAACCCTAATCCGGCGATGGATACGGGTTAGGGGTGTTACAAACTCAATCCTAAAATAAATTTATCCATCACCAACCCAGGTCAACACTCGAATGTTGACTCGAGAATATCATTTTTCATAGTACGTCTTCCACTCATTCTTCCAGTGAGGCTAATTCTCCTATTGATACTACAGGGTCTACTTCCAATTCTCATACTTCTATGCTCGCTCTAGCAAACAACATGGACGTATTAGCCTTATTAGATTTGGTGCACGAGTAGGGGTGAGCGTTCGATCGAATCGAATGAAAAAATTTTGAGTTAATCGAGTTGACGAATCATATTTTATCATCCTAATTTGATTTGAAATTTTGTCAAATCGAGTAGAGTGAGATGGAATTCTAATCAAATATATTTGTTCGAGTTAAATTTTAAAAAATAAATTTGGGTCCTTGTAACCATTGTCATCCATAGTAATAAAATTTGTCCACCTTAATCAATTTTTTTATTAACTTTCATCACCAAATAATTTATTTATTAATCTTTTATATCTGGTAGCTTCTTTGCTTGTTTAGTTGTTTCAATTATCTTGATTCTTGACACTATGTATTTTGGAATTAAAAATATATTAAATGTAAAAATGTGATTTTTTAATAAAAGCTATTTTAAAGATAAAATGTGAAATTGATACCAATATAAAATTTTAACACGAATATTTTATGACATAATTAATAATTCAATTTTAATATAAATATTCAATATGACTAAGCAATTCAATATATAAATAATATAAAATGTGAAATTTAATTTAATAATATAAATAGTAGATATAAATAAAATTATTACTATTTATGTTTAGTGATTTTTTTTGGATAATTTTGATTTTTATTTGAGAGTAAAGGGTGAGAAGTAAAAGTTTAGGGGAAAATAAAAGTTTTGAAGAATAAAAGTTTGAGGAAAGTAAATAGGGGAGTAAAATTTTGAAGGAAAATATTAAAAAAAATTGGAGGGAGGGTTTGGGGTAGATGGGAGGTGAGATGGGAAGGAGTAAAAGTTTTAGGGAAAAGTGGGAGGGAGTAAAAATTTTGGGGGAAAATAAAAAGTGTTGAGGGGTTTTGGGAGTAAAATTTTGAGAAAAAGTAAATGGGAGAGTAAAATTCTAGTGGGAAATGGATTTTGGTTAGATTGGGGACTTGGGATGGGAGGGAGTAAAAGTTTTGGGGGGAAAGTGGGAAGGAGTAAAAGTTTTGAGGGAAAAGTAAAAATGTTTAGGAATTTGGGGTAAAAATATAAAATATTATAGTTTGATATTCGAATTATTCAAATTATTCGAGTTATTCGAATTCGAAAACTCAACTCGATTCGAACTCGAAATTCGAAAAAAAAATCAAGTTGACTCGAATAACTTGATTAACTCGAATAACTCGATTCGTTTAACTCAAAATTTAAATTTTTTTCGATTTTTTCGAGTCGAAACGAGTTTTGTTCACCCCTATGCACGAGGATGAAGGTGCTATTACTGCTTCATCAAGAACAGCGGTTGCAAAGAAAAATCTAAAGAGGCCAAGTGTGGAGGGAAGCACCCAAGACACAAAGGTAATGACTGTCCACCATTGATTTGGCGCAAACTTAGGAAGGGGCCTGCCTCCAAAAGATTCATCACTCCTCTTGCTCCTACTTTTGCTTTCTATTTCAATTGCGCCAATTGAGTCCGTCAACTCAACAAACTCTCCAGTCCATGCCGTTGATCCTCCTATGGTTGAAATCTTACGAGAGGCAACACATCCAACTCAGCTAGGGTCTCCTCCTGATTCTCTACGCAATGATGCACTGTAATAACCCGATTTTAGCTAAATCAGAACAGTGGTTTCGAAACCACAAATTAGATGTCAAATTTTTTTTAATATTATTTTATGTGTTTACAATATATTATTTGATATGTGTGAAAATTTTGTGAGCTAATTTTATCGTTTAAATGGTCAATTTTATAAAAAAGACTAAATCGCGTAAAGTGTAAAAATGACATTCTATTAGCTAAAGGTGCCTAATAGCTATAGAACATTTAAATGGAGGTCCTTATGTTGTAATTAGACCATTATTAGTATGAGTGGACATTAATGGACATGCATTTTGAATTATTATGTTTACTCATTAAGGGTAAATAAGTAATTGATAAAATAAATCAAAATGAAAGAAATAGAAAGTTTGATAAAATAAATCAAAATGAAAGAAAGAAATAGAAAGCTATCATCTTTCTTCTTCATTTCATTAACCGAATTTAGAAGGGAGAAAAGCCATTGATAGGGTTTCAAGGTTCGGCCAAGTCTCCTTGTGCATGTAAGTGTGATTTCGTCCCGTTTTTAATGATTTTTATGTTTTTGGAGTTGTTGTAACTTAATATAGCTAGCCCAAGGACTAATTTGCAAAATTTTTAAAGGTTTAGGGTGTTTCCATTGATGGATGTACATGTATTTTGATGTTTAATGATAGAAAATGAATGGTTGTTGTTAGATAAACAACATTTGTTAAGTGATTTTTGATGAAAATGCATAATAGGGATTAAATTGTGAAAAGTGCAAAATGTGTGATTAAAATGAGAAATAAATGAAATATGTGGGCTACTATGGACACTAGTAAAATTTGGCTATGGTGAAATTGGATTAAATTTCATGAATTTGAGATTTTAGGAAATAAGGACTAAATTGTAAAAATTGTGAAACATTAGGGGAAAATGTGTAAAAATGCCCAAATGTGTATTTTCGGATTAAATTGAATGAGTATATGATTAAATGAGTTAATTTTGAATACATATAGATCAAGAAAGAAAGAATTCAGATTTAGATCGGGGGAAAAGTAAGGTTATTGAATAGTTGATTCGATCCATCAATTCTGAATACGAGGTAAGTTCGTATGTGATGATTATATATTAAATGTGTGATAAAATGCTTTAATATGGCATAAATTGTTAAATCAAGATTTTGGATGATGTATGAATTGTGAAAACGACTCTACGAATGCATTCGACGATAGAAACAAAAAGTGTGAAAGCTCGGTTGAACCTTAGGAATAGTTTTGGGTACTATTGACATGCCCGTAAATGATACGTTGAGTTGGCTTTGGGCCATGATATTAGGCACTTCGGGTGCGTATTTTACCAATTTGTCTACGGGCCATGCATATCAGACGATTTGGCTTTGGGCCATGTATATAGAATGATTTGGCTTCGGGCCATGATACTAGTTCTTCGACTAAGTTACCTTGATTTGGCTACGGGCCATGGTATAGGTACTTATCGTATGAGACTCATAAGTATCGATTTATATTCTGAATGTTTCAATGAGTAAACGAATGATGTGGTTGAGAAAGAGGTTAGTACGAGACGGTACAGGTATGTACGTAAAGTTTATAAACATTGAATCCATGAAATGGATGAATTAATGGTAAGCTAGTGTATAAATGATCTAATGACTTGAGATTATGCAATTGTATTTATCTTACATTTATATTGTTTGAATTGTAAATGAATGGTGATATTACTCCAAAATTTCATACGAGCTTACTAAGCTTTGAAGCTTACTTCGTGTTATTTTTCTATGGTTTATAGAGAATCAAGGCTAGCTCGGATCCGAGAGTTGTTGGGAACATCATCGCACTATCAAACATCTAAGTTGGTACTTTTGAGTTGTGTAAATATGGTATATGGCATGTATAGGCTAAATGTGGTATTTTGGTTGTGATTATAGCCATGAGATTTGGCTTGTAAATGTATATGATATGGTTTGTATATTTAGCCATGAGTGATGGCTTATTTTGTCATGTTTGGTATGAATATGGTTATGGTTTATAATTGCTCAAATGGTAAATTGATTTGTGGAGTATAAATGTTTGAGAAATGTTTTGATGAAGTATGATTTTAGAAGTTGAGTTGATAAGTATTTGATTAGGTAAATGGCATTGAATTGAGTATTGAAATTGGTTCAAATGGATATAGTATGAATTGTGCATTTGGTTGATGATTTTTGGCTGCCTAATTGTATGATGAAATGGTACCATTTTGGTTGTTTAGGTGAGCATGAGAAAGGGTGGCAAATTGGCCTTGCAAATGGCCTATTTTTGTCAACAGAGGCAGAGATACGGACGTGTGTCTCAGTTGTGTGCAACACATGGTCATGCTACACGGCCGTGTGTCCCCTGGTGTTGGTTTTAAAATGAAGTCAGTATGCTCCACACGGTCTCACACACGGGCGTGTGACCGGCCGTATGGTACAAGTTAATATACCCTCTAATTGGCACATGGCCTAGCACATGGGTGTGTGACTTGGCTGTGTTGCATAAGTCAGTATACCCTACAGGTTTGGTACGGCCTAGCACACGGACGTGTGTGGCCACTTCGAAAGGCACACGGACGTGTGGTTGGCCGTGTGACCCAAGTCAGTATGTATGCCCTGTTTCCACACGGCCTGAGACACGAGCGTGTGACCCCTGTATTGATGAAAAATTTCTAAGTTTTCCAAAATTTTCACATGTTATCGGTTTAGTCTTGAACCATTTCTAAAGCATGTTTAAGGCCTCATAGGCCCTAATAAGGGATGATGTGATTGTGATGAATGGTATTTGAGTATGAATGCATAAATGTATGAGTTATGTATGCTTTATGATGTATATCGATCAGTAATCCTCGTACCCCTACTCCGGCGATGGATAGGGTTAGGGGTGTTACATGCTCCATCTGGCAAAACAAATAGACTTTTCCTATAGTAAAATCTAATAGAGCCTAGACAATATCCTTATATTTTTAGGCTATCTAGCAGCAACAAAGTAGCATCTTGCCTCAATAAGTGAAAGAGGCCTTCATTTCCTCTCTCTCTTCCAATCCTTAACTACCCCCATTCACAATACTAGCGAGGTTTTGTCAAGTATTAGCTGCTGAATATGGGCTTATGAGTTGTGTCCTTTAGGAGACTTGCAACCAAAATAAAATTAATTTGGCAAGCTTTGAGGAATTTATACATTCTAGCGAACAATCTTTGGCTCAACTACGTCAGACTCATTAAGAAGCTGTGAGCCAGATCGAGGATCTCAACTCCTGTCTCAGCTTTGAAGGCCAAGTATAAGGATGTAGAAGTCAAACTCGATCAGGTGGAGGAAAATAATTGGCTAAAGGTTAAAGAGTCCTCTTGGAAGGAGAAACTCAAATCCCAAGAATAATGTCACTTATCAGAGTTGAAATGTCTATGCCAATCAAACGAAGATGCTCTGAGAATGTACCAAGAGGACAAAAAGAAAATCTGACAGAGGCTCTGCCCATACTAAGGTCCAATTTGGTCCTTCATGCCCAAGTTGTTGTGGGCCCTCTCAACTTGAGTCGGGTGAACTTCAATTGTCTACAGAAGGTAACTTCTAATTTCCTAAACTTCAAATTATACAATCCTGAGGTAAAGATTGGGAGAAGTTCTATAGTGAATGAAAGCAATCCATCGACTTCTTTGCTTCCACTAAGCTAAGAATAAAGGAGGAGGAGGACTTGGACGATTCAATAGATCTGAAATAAATCTCCCGAGAACACCCCAACTAGAGGAAGCCCCCATTGAACCAACTGACCAGCCAGTTGAGGCAAGAAACTGAAAATTTTCTTCATTTCTTTTAGCTTACTTTACTTGTTTTGTTTGTATCATTTTCTCACATTTTAATGAAATTTATCCTTTTTCCATCTAATTGTCTCATTTACCTTAGTACTAACAATTTATTAAACCATTCGCCATACGAAAGTTTTTAACTTACCTAAGAGACTAAGCCAGGTCTAGTGTATTATGCATATGGTGACTCTAATTTAACTTTCAGGGATCGACTGACTAAGCCAGGTCTGGTGTATTATGCATATAGGGTTGACTCTAATTTAACTGCTAAGGATCTACTAAATCGAAAACTCTGATTCCAATAAACTTGTAACACCATATACCTGACCCGATTCACCGGGTCCGAATGTAGGATGTCACCAGACTTAAAACACTTAAAAAAATTTGAAATGGGCAAAGATTTTTCAACAAACTTTTCTTCTATTTATTATTATAATTCTAAGACATAGATTCTGAAAATAAACGTTTATTTAATTACACTCTGACTCACCATCAGGCCAACAGGGTAGCTGATTATGCTACCACAACACGCCAATCAATTTACATACATACTTTACTCATCTTTATGAATTCACCGATTTTAGGGTGTGACATTTTAGGTGTTAAATTGATAGATTCTAAGCTCAAATGTAAAAAAAAAAGGACTAAATAGTGAAGTTAATTAATAGTTTCATCCATTAGGGATCAAATTAAATAAATTTTAAATTTGGTTGTATAAATAAAGAATATGAGGTCCCTTATGGGGTATAGTGAAATCGGATTACAATTTGGAGTTTTAAATTGAAAGTTATGTTAATCCCAGTTTTAGGGACTAAATTGAATAAAATAAAAATTTTGTATAAAATGATAATTGATTGTGGAATTGGTTGGATATTGATGGTATTGTATGTTTATGTTGATCCGTAGCTAACGTTGAACCAAATTCCTCGAGAGGAAAAGGAAAAGCTAAAGCCGTTGACGACTAGCTCAAAGTTTTAGTTTGTATTTCTACAATTCGAATTGATTAAATTGTTTCATAATTGCATTTTATAGTATGGTAGGATATTGAGGTAAGTTGAGATTTATTAGTTGAATTGAATTGGCATAACAATGTTGATTTCTGAGATGGAGGACTAATTTGAATAAAATTAAAAATGGTGAAAATTGATAAAATTGTGAAATCGACATCGAATTGGATTGATTCATGTTATTATACATATGAAATGACTATTTGATTGATGAATTGAATATGTTGAATCATGAAATTGAAATATATTCGAAATTGAATAGTTGTTACCTTATTAAATATTTGAGCAGAGTTGAATATAATTGGCATGTCATAGGATAGATGGAGTACGGGTTACTTCAACTACGTATCGGCAAGTGTTGGGCACAACTTTTACTTCGATTATACCAATGAGCATTGGGCGCAAACTATTTACATCGAATTCTCCAATGAGGCATTAGGTGCCAAATTAGTGTGTTGATTGGATCCGTGTATTCATTCGAGTCCGAGTTAGGTTAATAGGGACTTAAAATATAAAATCTGAAAATGGAATTTGAACTAAATACTATTAAGAAATACTACGTAAACAGGATTATAGATCCAGAAGATTGATATGAATTAGACAAATCAAATGATTTGATTTGGAATATGATATGCCAATTCGATTGTTCCTAACTTAATCATTTGAACATGTTATATTGAACTATATGGCATGAAATATGTTTTCATTTGGTATGATGACATGATTAATACATTAACTTAATTTCCATTTGATGTTTGAATTGTGGAAATACCACTGAGTTTATTGCTCAACATACGGTTTTGTTTCCCTTGCCCAAGTTAGGTTCATACAAGATCCTGAGCATCGACTTCAACATCCAGACAGAACCCCAGACTCAACAAAATTGGTGAATTTCCTTTGCTAGTTAAATGGCATGTACTTACTAGAGTCCTTCTTACATGTAGCTATGCTTGGAATGTGATTTTGGAAGTTAATGAATGTATATATATGGTATATACAAGTTTGGTATGAAAGTGTAATATTTATGGTTATTGTGTATTCATAATGGCATGTTTTGGTAATGGTTGGCGTGCATATAAACATATGAAATGGTATTTGAAGTGTGAATTGGTATGAAACATGTTAGTAGGTAGTTAAGGTTTGATTGACAATCTTGGTAAGTGAAAATGATAAGTTAATGGATGATTGAATTGTTGAGATTTATAATGAAGATGTAAGTTATTCTTTAAATATGATTTGAACATGCTTTTGAGTATGTTTAGGTATGATTTGAACATATTTTTGGGAATGTTTTGGTATGGTTGATAATAGTTTGGAATAAAGTAGGAGCCAAATGCAAATTCTGGAATTTTTTTATGAGGGGAGAGTATCGATACTTGGATAATTTTTCTTTAATTTTTAAAACATCGAACCTTAAAATGGTATCGATACTAGAGTAAAGTATCGATACATTGAAAAAGATATCGATACTTTATGAAAGGTATTGATACTATTGATTTTTATTCAAATTTTCCAAACATCGAAACTCAAATTGATATCGATACCTGGCTTGGGTATCGATACTTGTTCTAAAATATTGAAAATATTGTAATTTGGTCCTTTTTCAGTCTCGGGTTAATTTTAGAGTGTATGTAGGCTAGTATAAATCTTGGGAAAGGTTGTATATCATGTTTTCGTTCTAAAATGCTTATGTTTGCATGAATTGTGTTTTGAATTAAATGTTTTGTATTTGTAATTATTTCAGCAATGAATGTAACATCTAGTAACTCGGAACTGACAGTCGAGGTGTTACATTTATAACCCGAAAATGAGTACATAATGTGTTTTATTAAGTATAGAAACTAAGTTTCTTGTATAACTCATCTATTAAAGATTGAAATAAAATCGTAGTTGTTTCAACAACGAATGTAACATCTAATATATTTTGTCCAACAATCAGATCGGATATGAAATGTTACACATTATGTCCTAATGTGTGTCATAACACCCTACCATTGATTTCCTACCAAGTAGCCTTTCCCATCTAGTTGCATTATGTAGGAACCTCATGACTATATTGCGTAGCTTACGAGGCAAGGTCGTCGATCACTAGGACTTATGGCCAACTCACTTTGAAGCTCATTGTTTATATAACACCTTTTACTCCCCTAAAAGAGAAGGATCTTTTTTCTAGAAAGACCCTTTATAACAAATTTCGTGATATGTTAAAGAGCACATTGTCATTTGGATATGTTGTTTTAAAATTCAACATTGTGTTCCACTACATACATGTTACAATACAAACAAAGGTTGAATCTTTCGTCCCGAACTTTCCACTCAGCATGTTAATAAATTATAATCCTTCCTTTTCCAACAAAATTTGTGAAGAATAAGTGGGCTTGAAATAATAGTGAAGGCCCAAGAGTCCATTTTAATGATTTGGACCTCCAGAGCTATTTTCTAATTATTCTATTCTCATAATATTCATGTTATATTTATTAAAAAGAATTAAAAATCTGAATCTTCCCCGCCACTGCAACCACAGCCGCTGTGCAATTCAAGGGTGAGCCATCGGCTCAAATTCAAGCCCCCGCCTCCTTCCCCGTGCATCTCCACTCCCAAGGCATTTTCAGTCTCTTTCATTTCTTCAACTTATTGTTTGTCCCATTTCTCCTTTTGCTTCCAACCAAAACGAAACTTAGTGACGGCATTTCTAACTTCTTCTTCTTCTAGATTTCTTAGATTTGGCTGACATTTTCTTTAGATTGGTGAAGGCAGGCAATTCATTGCTTTCTTTCTTTTTCTGATTGCTGGATTCAAGCACAAAGTAAGTCTTGTTATTTTAGTTTTAATTTTCCTAATTTCCTTTCACCTTTTTTTTTTTTTTTTTTGAGTTTCAGTTTTCATGCTAACTGTTTATGTGTAATTCATGCAACAACGATGAATTTAAGCTGTTTCTGGTCTTCTTTTCCCGTTTGAGATTATTGTTATTTTTCTTTGTCCCGTTGCTAGTTTGTCTAGAAAGAGGCTCCAGCTTGTTTAAACCGTTTGAATTCATATCCTTTTTCTTTAAGGTTCAATTGTTCAACAATACTCTGAAATTGAGTTCAAACGATAGGGTTCTTTTTTATTTCTAAAATGGATATCCCCTTTCCCAATAATACTTAGTTAAATTCATAATTCACCGACATATTTTGTGTTGAAATGATGACTTGACTGTTCTTGCGATGTTAATTCCAGAAATGGAACAATCTCCAAAATTAGGGCTTTCAGTCGATGGCAATGATGTTAAGTATATCTCTGGGTTAAGCACCATACTAGTTGCTTCAATTCAGGAAGCAAAGGACAAAATTTCTCAGATCGAGTACATCTTTTGTAACCAACTGTATCCAAATTTCCAGTCGAAATGTAAAGGCTTGGAGAAAATATATGCAGAGGCCAAGAAAGAGGCTGAAGATGCATGGAAGAAGAAGGAAAACGAGTTCAATCTCCTATTGGAGGAGCTTGAACTTGAAAAGAAAAAGGTTGTTGAAGAGAATCGTTCTTTCTTGCTTGAGAAGGAAAAGCTACAAAAGGAGCACGAAGAGAAAATGAGGCAACTTCTTGTTAAACTACAAAGTCAAGAAACAAAAATTGAGGAGCTAAAAGGGGAGCTTATGTTGAAGTGTAAGGAGGTTGATGAGGGAATGGAATTGCATAGTAAATTAGTGCATCTAGTTCAAGCAAAAGCCTCCGTGATAGCTGATAAGGGTAAAGAATTAAAAGAGCATGAAGAGAAAACAAATGTACTTCTCAGTGACCTAAACAACCTGCGTAAAAAGGTTGAAGTACTCCAGCAGGAGCTCGGAGAAAAGACTCAGGAAGTTGCTGATGGGAAGAAATTGACAGAAAATTTACTTAAAAAGGTTGAGTCGCAAGCCTTTGATGTTATGCATAATGAAGAGCAGCTGATCAATTGTAACAAGGAGAAGAAGCTACTTGAGGCCAACTTCGAGAAATTGAAGGAGAACTACAAAGAACTCCATGTGGCACTTGGGAAGAAGACAGAGGAAGTTGAGGAAGGAAGAAAATCGCAGGAACAGTTGCTTAGACAAATTGATTTAGAAGGGTCAGAAATTTTGAAGAATAAACAGCAGTTGGAGGAGAATAAGAAAATAAAAGAACAACTTCTGGCCAAAGTAAAAAGCTTGGAACTGAATATCAATGAACTGCAGGCTGCCAAACTTAGTAGAAATGGTAATGATGCACACCATGCAGTTGAAGAAAGGGATTTATACGAGAAGTTACTAAAACAGATTGAAGCGAAGGCCTCTGAGTTGGCGGCTGAGAAGAAGAAAAAAAGAGATCTCCTTGATGCTTACAAAAGGTTAAAATCTCAGTACAACTACCTTTGCAGAAAGAATGGCCTTACTACCGAGAACATGTCTTTTTCAAATAAACTGGAAGATGAAAGTGACTCAGCCAGGCATCATGACAAATCCAAACCTTTTCTTGGTAACTTTCCACAGCTTATATTTAGTTTATGTCTGTTTTCTTCTATTTTGATCAATGCTTATTGCTTAGTCATCCTAGTTAGTTTCCGCTAATTGCTACATTTGCTCTAGGATCTATCAAGTTATTAACTTCTCGTTTTGCTGAATTGATGATTTAAGTGGGACTGTTAAGAACACCCTATGGTTTGAGGCAACATGCTGAGAAAAAAATTGCTGCCACTGCTCTATATCTGCTTTTCTTTGTAATAGATTTCTAAGCTACATTTTGTTGTCTCATTACAGATGCTGAAAACAGGATTCTGAAGACTCCTATGGTTGTTTTTGGCACAAAAAGCATGAAGGATGTAATTGGCATGAATGGTGACTTAGAGGACGAGAAAGGAGTCAAACCAATTGAAACCTCTACGTCTCACTCCAGTCGTAAATGCCCCTCAAGTGTGAAGTCTAATCCTATAGTTGGTGCAAAGCGACCGGCTGCTGGTTGGAGAGATACTAGGTCCCACCAAGGCCAAGCTAGGCATGATCCCCATGATGATTTTCTTGACACTCCTCTGGAGAATATCAGAGGAAACCTGGAGAAAGCTATGAAGAAAGAAGCTGGTGATCCTCTGGTTCAAGACGACATGAATGTTGATAGCTCAGATGATGAGACACATGATGTTAGTGTTGACAAGAAGCAACAAAAACAGGAGACACCGTTTCAAATGGTTGACAAGGGAAGTTTCAAGTATGTGGAACCAGTAAGAAAGAAAGCAGAGAGGGAGAAATTGAAAGGATATGAATGCAATCAATGTAAGAAATTCTATGATGCTGTTCTTAGCAAGGGAGCTGAAGGCAATGAAGATCACAACAAGAATTTCCGTTGTGAGCATCATGATGGTGTGTCGAGGCATCGATATAAGTATGTTCCTCCTATGACTCCTGAGGGATTTTGGAATATTGGGTTTGAATCGGAAACGTGATTTGTCTAGTTCAATATTGAATATGCATTTTTCATTTAAGTTTAATTATCATTCATACGCCTGCCTTTAGTCTGTAAGTAAATCAAAAATGGAAAAAAAAAATGAATGGCCAAATGGTATTGAGCTTCACCATCTACACTCAAATATCATAAATGGTATTCAAGTGTTGGAGGCTTTCAGCCCAAAGACAAAACTTCCTTACCAATCATCGTATTGCTTTTTTATAATAGGATAAATTACAAAAATAGTTACTCGTTATCGTTTTATTACAAAGTGGTCATTCTATTGTTAAGCTCCGTTATCTCTCTAACGGTAGTCTTACATGACAATCCAAATGAGTTTTAAATATCAATTTAGATGTTCAGTTGTTGGAATGAAGATAGGTTTTTAAAAACGATAACGTAAGTGATTAAAACATAACAGTTCAAATATAAGTGACTAAAATGTAATTTGAGTTAAACAAAAGTGATTGTTTTTATACTTTACTCTAAAATATATTAATAATTTTCTTAAGACTTGAATCATTTTATTATATATGCTTTTAATTAAAATCCATAAATTACCTTTTGGTTTATTTCATGTTGATATTTTTGTCCTCGAATTAATGTAGGTGGAATTGATGATAAATCATACACTAAAAGTAATAGTACATTAAATGCTAATAATTCATGGATTCAAAATTCGAATGAAATATAAGAATTTCAAAGTAATAATTAAATTCCATAACAAAAATATATATATATATATATATATAAATTCATGTCATACTCATGAAATTCTGTTTAGTGATAAAGAGTAACTTTTCATTTCGGTTGTGTCATATTTTTGGCGAACCTATTGCTGAAGTCACTAAAATCATTTTATCTCCTCAACCACAAAAAGGAAAAATAGGAAAGAAAAAACAAAATGGCTTAGCTTCGTATGATGAGATATAAATAGTCATTGTGATGTACTTTTATGATTTCAGCTTTTTTCATTTCTCAACAAAATCTCCATAGACCTTCCATATTCAACACTTACATAAAACCATTATCCTCATATTCTTCTTTAATTTCTCTTGCAAAGATGAGCAACAACTTCATCACGTCCAACATTTTCTTATTCAGTCTCCATCAATTCCTCTTGTTAGTCCACACTAAACCTCTGGTACCAGCTCTGTATGTATTCGGAGATTCATTGTTTGACAGTGGCAATAACAATCTTCTGCCAACAATGGCCAGGGCAAACTTCCCACCTTACGGCCACAATTTCGTCCAGCACTTCACTGGAAGGTTCACTAATGGTAGAACTCTCCCAGATTTTATAGGTATTCTTGTCTTAAAACTCAATTTTCCTTCATTTAAATTATATCCATTTTTTTCTTAATATTTATGGTTATTTTGAAGCTGAGTTTCTTGAGCTGCCATATCCTCCACCATACTTGGGCATACACGACTCAGTACCCTTAACAGGTTTGAATTATGCATCTTCAGCTTGTGGAATTCTCCCTCAAACTGGAACTATATTTGTAAGTCCTTCACCTTACTTTACTCTTAATTAATTTGAAATTGACCCACCAATTAATTTTCACGGCACCTTTTGTTTTGGGGGCAGGGCAAATGCTTGAGTTTGGGTGAACAAATTGACTTGTTTAAATGGACAATTGAATCGAAGCTGCCTACCCACTTTAACAGCTTAGAGGAGCTTTCTAAACACTTGGCAGATTCTATTTTCATATTTACAACAGGCAGCAATGATTACATTCAAAACTATTTAGAACCAACCTTGTTTAGCACAAATCATGATTATGATCCACAATCATTTGCTCAGCTTCTTATAGATGATCTCTCCAACCATTTCCAGGTTCTCTCCATTAATTCTCTTTTTGCCAGTCTCAGCTTCTTCTTCATATACGTATTGATCATGTTATTGGAATTGCAGAGCGTATATAAATTAGGAGCAAGGAAGATAATAGTGCACGAAATAGCCCCACTTGGATGCATCCCACATTATACAAGAAAATATCAAGTAGTCGTAGGCAAATGTCATGAACAAACTAACCAAATTGTCTCATATTTCAATACCAAGCTTCATGAATTGCTTAAGTCTTTAACATCCACTCTTCAAGGCTCCATACTTGTTCTTGCTCGAATTAATTCATTAGGCTATGATGCCATTACTAATCCTTCAAAATATGGTAAGCTTTGAAGGCATATTTTCATAATTACTTATTTAAAAGATCATGTATCCATTGTATTGAATGATAGTCCATATTATTGCAGGATACAGTGATGCAAGCAATCCATGTTGCACAACTTGGGGTAATGGGAGTGCTGCATGTATTCCATGGCTGGAACCATGCCCTAACCCAAATCAACATTTTTTCTGGGATGGTTATCATAATACAGAAACAGGGAATTCAATGGCAGCCTCCCTTTGTTTCAACACCTCTGAATTTTGTACTCCTTTTAGCATTAAGGACCTCGTACAAATTTAAATAAATTATGCTATCATATTAAATATTCATAACAGATTTGTAGGTCTTCACCATATGACTATATATTTTTATATCACAACCAAAAAAAAGAAAAGAAAAAAAACATGGTATAACAAAGTAAACCTAATGTACAAAAACTGTGTTCCTATAACTGAAAATACTTGTTTAAAAAAAAAACCCTACTGTTTCTTGTTCCTATGCAAGCCTATATGACCCAACTACTATAACCAAAAAGGGCAAAAACACAACAAACTGATGTTTGCTACATAAAGGCTAAGGGACTTCACTTTCATTCGTGATGAGGGCAAGGCAAAGTCGATCAATGCCTTGGTACATGATTGTTGATTGGAGGCTTCCGACGAGGTCTGCCTCTGTAATCCTCTTGCATCAACTTTACAATCTCTTTAGTTGCTTCCAGAAGCTTTTCTGATTCGACATTGTTACCACCATTTCTGGGAGTTCCCAATCCGGCAAAATTACTTGTCTTTGCCTCCAACTTGTTCACACCACCCACCTGTTTTTAAAACATAAAATAATAATGTTCATAGGTTACTGTAAACAATACCTAGCAAATGAAACCAATTAAATTTAGTTAGCTTAACCGATGTCTTGAGACAGTCTTTAAGGTTAATTAAATGTACAATTTACAAGAATATTTTTGGACTAATTGCAGCAGTGTAGAG
Organism: Gossypium rotundifolium; assembly: GCA_025506655.1. Taxonomy (NCBI): domain Eukaryota; kingdom Viridiplantae; phylum Streptophyta; class Magnoliopsida; order Malvales; family Malvaceae; genus Gossypium; species Gossypium rotundifolium. Next base: position 152,394,443 of record CP106732.1, on the reverse strand, counting down.
TTAAAGGCGTGTGTGTTTTTGAGAGAGAGAGAGAGAAGGAAAGACCTGATTATTTGGGTGATGTTGAGATTTCCCAATGGACATGCTTTCAGCACCATTGTTCCCCCCTGCATTCAAAGAGCAATATCTAGGATGAATACACTACAAAGTTGAGATTTAATCATGGCAAAACATATTGTATAACATTTGATTAAATTTCATAAGCAAAATTATAAGCTAAAAGAAGAAAAATCCATTTTATAAACAACAAAACTTTTCCGTTACATACATACAAGTTATGATAGTCTCACATCCCTGACCTAACATCTAATAACCCTAGCGAATTTCGCAAAAGAGATCTAGAAGGGTTGATTTTTTTCAGTTATGCTTTGGAGGGTGATGGTTAGGCCCTCGATAATCAGCACCAAAAGCTACAAAATCAGCTGTTTCAACACTCCTATTTTCATTCCCATATTTCACATTAAAACCTCCCTTTCCTTCAATTTCACATTTTCCATCACATAGGTTTGCACCTGAATTCTTTGAAGCCACCATTACTTCATGTCCTCCAATTTTCCTTCCATTAAATTCCTGCAAACGTATATATATATATATGCATCAGCTTTCCAAAAACTTCAAAATATATGAACAAATATACTGTTTTTAACTTACAAATTAAATTAATCCAAAACCAACCTTTCGAGTAACACTTCCTTCACCAGCTGTTTCCCTACCTGAAGAAAAAATTGAAACAACAGATAAATCAATCTCAGAGTATATGATTAGAAGGTTATTTTAAGTAAATTAATGCCAAAAAAAAAAAAAAGAAGAAGCTCACTATTGATTATACCTTGTTGAGCATGCACTGAGCAGCTGTTAAGGGCATGCAAAACAAAGAAAAGCAAAATTAATAAGCCTGCAGTAAACCTTATCATATGCACCATCTTTGTGATTCTTCCTTCAACTTAAAAGAGAGGAAATCTGAAAAAAACCAAGGAATAGGTTTTATAGAGAGTTCAACCCCTAGTCAAAGCTAGGGTTCCGACACCTTCCTGAATAAAATATTTGCTTCTGGGATAAATGCAGAGCTTAGGGAAACTCACCAATAAAAAAACTTAACTACAATCACAAATATCCAAATTTAAAATATTTTAAAAATAATAATAATAAAAATTATTATTATTATTCTTTGCATCAAAAGTTTGAATGTGGTATTGAGCATTGATTTACCAAAGTTAGGGACAAAGTGTGAGTGTAGTTTTGTCTTTGGATTGGAAATGTTCATTTTGTCCCCCATTGCCTTCATGCATGCAACGAGGGTCTTTGAGTTGTTAAATCCTAGTAGGGAGTCTTAGTTTATTATATAATGAGGTGGAGCTTGTTTGAAATGAGTCTTACCAGGTATCCAATTTGCCCTAAAACTTTGACTTCATATTAGTATTAAAGCTGGCTTTGTTTTTTCCACTTAAACGAATTCGAATCCCTGCAAATTGAAAGATGGTTAAAAAAGAAAAAGAAAAAAAGTGTCAGAACTGGTCAAGGTCTCTGAGTTACAGATTCGGTCTTCTGCTGAATTGAATATTACATAGAGGAAGAATGTGATAAAAACAAATCTGTGTTCCCTAGGGTACCCTATGATAGCCATGGCTATGCACATTTCTCTTCTTTTTTAACAAAATTATCTTTTTAAAGGCATGCTATACTTTCGTCTTATAGAATAAATTAGTATAGATATAGATGATATTTGCTCTGAAATTAATGATACATTGAAGCCACCTTTTTAATCGGAGCCGTTGCATGAACCTATTCAATCAAACCCCTGTAAGATCACGATACAAGGAAGTAGGCATTGGCTATTACAAAGGCTTTGCTGTGTATGTATTTAAACTCTATAAAGGACTAGTTTCAGCTCAACCAAATGCATTTCTTAGTCCAAATTTCGTAGGATCTGTATTGGGAAATTTAATTTTTAGATCCCATATTTCAGCTGTATTAGTTTTGTTTCATGCCGTAACATTGGGTTTTTTACATTAATAACATAAAAAATATTAATATAAAAATGGGTGGAAAGTAAATTATTTACGAGAATAAATTATTTGAAATAATAAAAGTTAGTAGCGCTAATATATCGGGTAACACCACCTATAAAAAACAATATTTTACTTATAAAAGGGTGTTGCCAAGAAGGAGGTGGCACCTTCTTTTTACCTGTGACCTTTTAGTTTTTATTTTATATTTTTTTTAAAAATAGTTTTATATTTAATTTTTAGTTCTTAAATTTATTTTTTATCAAATTACTCTAAAATAAATAAAAAAATTAATAAAAATTAATTTTATTGACATAATATATATGTGTGTTTAAGTTTAGAGTTTAAAAAGCAAAAAATCGAGGAAAGAAGTCAAAAAAATTAAGCAAAGTATGGCGCAATAAGTCGCAGCCTCTATTGACCCTTATTTTAGCAATATTATCAGCTTTCATATTAACAGTGCGGGATATGTGAAGAGTAATCCTTCCTAGCGAAACTACTAACATAAGTACCAATGCACCACTTGATATCAAGATCACAGTTAGAATCAATAACTAGTATATGTGAAATGTGCCACTTAGAAGCAAAGAAATTAACAAGCGCTTCCCAAATAGCTAGATTATAATCTCATATAGAGTGAAGTTTCTAGTTAGGTTTCTAGCTTGCTTTTTTGTTTCACTATTTATATTTAAGATTTATAAATGTATTTTTAATAATGTTATTTTAATTTTAAATATGTTTTTAACGTAACAATATTTTATTATTGTACCTAACAAAGAAAAAGGTTTGTACATTAGTTGGCATGAAGATATATATATATGAGAAATAAATAAATAAAAGAGGGAGGGGAGGGAGGGAGGTAGGGGAAAGCAATGAAGCATAGTTCCCAAAGAGGCATGAGCATGAAATTAAGAGCTAGAAGTAACATGGGCAAGTGATTAGTGCATAGAATTACTAAACCCTATCACGTTTAATTTTTAAACCACGTATGCCTCTATTTGAGCATTATATTAATAAACTAATCCTGCCTTTTGTTAACACTTTAGAAGCCGAGGATCCTTTGTCCCCACCTCATCTTCACAACTGTGTGCCACGCCACCCCACTCCATTTAATGCTTCTCCCTTTTAAACAAAATCAACCGACACCAACCCTTTCATTTCATTTTATCACCCGTCTAATTTAATTCGATTTTATCAATATTATTTTCGACCAATTAAAAATTCTCAGCCATTTATTCTTAATTATATTAAAGTAATTATAAAGAGATAAAAAAATTTCTTTTATAGATATATCATATTTTTAAGAATTATTTATTTTAACTAATATAAAATAAATAATAAATAAAAGAGATAATAAAATGTTTTATAAAACCTCTCTTATTGGTTATATTAAAATTTAAAATAATTTCATAAATTAAAAATTGGAATTTGAGGAGAAGATTTGAAGAACGCAGAAGAGAATAATGTTTGATCTTATTCAACCAACATAAATGAGGTTAAACTCATTTTTAAAGATGAAGTTTAAAATACTCCTGGAACGAAGTTATTCATCCAATATCAAGTCTCAAAGAAGTTTAGATAAAATCTCACCCCAATTTGGCAACATGGTTATACTAACACAAGAGAGATAAAATTTGTTTTTCAAGATTAAGTCTTGATGATAATTTGAAGCAAACTTCATTGATCCAAACACAAGTCTCGAAACCTGTTAAATCAGTCTCAAGTAAGTAACTCTACAAAATCCTTTTTAAAATCAAATCTTGATAACGTTTAAAGTAGACAGTATCCATACAAGAGCAAATCTAAATAATTTTTAGATCGATGATTTATTGAAGAGAATATTATACATAAATTAAAACTCAAATTTCATAAATAAAATTCTTTAATTTATTTCTTGCAATGACTCCCAAAACGTAGTCATCTAAAATGGAAGTATTTTCGAAAAATGATGAACAAAAAGAATTGGTGAATGGTGAATGGTGAACATCAAGTGAGAAAGTGGTAGTTATGAGTATCACTTAATTCCTTTAAAGAATAAGTGGCTTGTCTTGCAAAAGTTATGAAATCAAGTTGTTTTATTGATGATATAGATTGAAAGCTTAAGTGATTCCTACAAATGGAACTCAACACCAAATTCTTATAACAAGTTGATAAAATTTCTACTAACACTATTCAAAAACTACTTCAAAACATGTTTTCATGTTAACTCTAAAATTTCATCACGCACTACATCAAAGATCAACCGCTCATTTTCTTGCTCCGTTTCCATATCATATCATATATATAATATTATGAAATTTTTAATTTTAATGCGTTACATTATAAAAATATGACATGGTTTGTAATTTTCTATGGATGTTGATTATTAAGCATCTCCCAACGAAAGATTTTCTGATTTGTTGGGGGTGAAATTGGATCTGTTAAACAGTGGTTGTCCATGGTATAACAGGGTAACTAAAAGTGTTAATCATCTTTTCTTTGGGTGCAATTATGTGAATAGGTTTTGGTTACGAATCTTCAATTGGTGGGGAATCAATTGGAAATCAATCGAGACATTTGATGAATTTTTCACCATGTGTTGTGACGTGAATTGGACAGGAGTTCAAAAAGTTTATGGTTGATTGCAATTTCAGCATGATCATGCTGGACTGTGTGGTTAACTCGAAATGATAAAGTGTTTGATAGGACATCAATAAATGTAGATACAATGTTGTACAACTCTAAAATGAGAGCGTTGATGTGGGCTACAGCAGTGCTTGATGAATGTCAATTTTCGGAATGTTATTGGTGGCACTGGCCAGCAAAATGTAGCTCATCAAGAAGCATGTTAAGCAGGACGGTTAACCATTGGGAGCCACCTTCTCCCGAGTGGTTGAAATTCAATGTGGCTGGCATTGTTTTGGAGGATGTAGCGGGTTGTGGCGGGGTTTTGAGAGATAATAAAGGAGTGGCTTGTGCGTTATTCTCGGGACAAATCGAAAGCTAGGGGATCAAAAATGACAGAATTAATGACAATTAAAGCAGCAGTGGAGATGTATATTAGATTGAATCGAAGGCGCATGTTCCATTAATAATTGAATTAAACTCGGTTGTTGTTGCGGAATGGCTGATAAATAGGAGGCATAGACCGTGGTCGTTATGAAATTTATTTGAGAATATCAACTATGGCACTAGGCAGATGGCTGGATTGCAAGTTGCAGTTACTCATCGACAAAGTAATGGTATTGTAGATGTTTTGGCGAAAACAGGTATATCGAGATCTTTTTTTTAAAGCCTCGTGGTGAATTAGATAAATGCTTTCTTATACTTATTTAGTGGTTCTTGTATCTGGATGTTAATTGTAATATTGTTCTACTCCTCTTGTTTTTGAAAGAGTTGGTGCTTCCAAGTCTTTCTTGAAGTATTTCTTCAATTGAGGAAAAAAAAAAAAAAAAGTAAGCATTTATGGACGGAAAATTGCAACATAAATTCGTCCACCTTTTATATAATTTTTAGTGGTGTTATGCAAGTTATATTTTCATAATAATTCATTCCAATTTATTTATATTCAATCAACCAGCTTACAAATTTACATAATGTAAATTTTAAAATCGTTTAATTTTTTTTAACTTTATAAATATTTTTACAAATTAAATACACTGTTAAAATTGAAATAAATATTTAAAATATAAATAATTTTATTTCAATCATAAGAGATAAATAAAATAATAATTTTTTTAGAACGATTCATATTTTTAAGATTTATTTTATCTCTAATTAATTTAAATTAATCAGAAAATAAATAATAAAATTATACTATCTTTAATTAATATAATTAATTATGAAATAAATAATAAATAAAAAGATTTAGTCTTTATAATTATTCATTTGAAGATATCATGTTCCACAAGAACTCTCTCTTTAACATTATAAAAAGATGTCACTTCCGAACTTCAAAAATTTGGAAGCACAAGAGTTTAGAAATTGCAGCTTGAAGAGAAGGTTTTGAATATTTGAAGCTCTCTCGCTCTCCAAAATCTCAAAAATATTGAAAGTGTCGAAGACCTAAAGGATTTTGAAAAAAGTTGTTGATTGATATTGCAACAAAAAGAAGGCTAAGCTCGACTAAACTCATTCTTTTGATTGCATAAACAAAGTAACTCATCCTGTAATCCATGTGCCTGTGTACGTAGGGAATTTGGAGAATTCCGATTGTTTTAATGTGGGTGTTTTTTTGATGTTGGATTTTCAACCAGGTAAAATAAGTTGCTTGCTTTCAAACGACAATGTCACATGTATAACACTAACATTAATTATATCAATTTGGGGTTGTCAAGAAATTATTTGGCAATCCAAGAAAATAAAAAGATTCCTTTTAGATTGCCTTTTTGTTTCTTCTTTAATACAATAAATTTTTTTCTATCACGAAATATCTTGGAGCTTTCCATCTTCCATTTACTATTTTATCACGGAATATCATTCCTATGATTAAACTGTAATGGAACCATTTCTTCCTATATTTTGTCCTACTACGGATATACAAAAACAAAATTACACCAACTTGAACAAAGGATAAAAGAAAGAGTTTTATATTGCTTTTCTCACTAAAAAATTGGCAAATATATTCCTTATATGATGAATTTCGTCTCATTTTACTTAAATTATCACTTCTGACCATAAAAAAAAATAAAAAATTGAACTACCTAAATGGAAAAAGTGATATGGTTTGAGAGGATGATGAATGGTACATGAAGTCCTTTCAAACTTCAACAATTTCTGCTCCATCATGTTGTTTTATTTGATAAGGTCAATTCAAAGATGTTTCAGAATTCAGAATAAGGTAAGCCAAGTAAACCCACACTGCAACAAAGTCATCATTTAGCTCAACCACTTAACAAGAAGGTCAAACCAGATAGCCCAGAAGTAATTCCAGTTGCAGTAATAACACTCTGGAGCTTCATCCTAGGGTAACCAGCAACAGCAACAGACTATGTCCGTCAGTTTAATGAGAACCTGTCAGCTTCTTTTGATGATGCATCTATACTTCAATATTCAACATGGTTATAATCTTTCTATATGTGGTTCAAAACACAATCCTCGGCACGATGTTCCTCACTATTACTTATGCAACACATTCAATTCACTGCAGCAACAACGCGGATTTCTAGTTATCCACGGGCAAAGAAAATATTAATAGGTTATACTATTACAACAATTTAACCCAAATCAACAAATATTCTCAAATTTAAAGCATTCTTAATATGCTACCCTACAGGAGCAGGATATAACAACTAGCATCTCTTGCAATTTATTTAGTTTGTAACCTATCACCGATTAATGTGACTTGATACAACCCCTTTAGCACCAGATCTGAAGTTTCATTTTCACATGTAATCAAAGCCTGTCGCTGTTCATAGGAGGTAATGAAGAGGAACTTACCTTCCTCAGCAGCAACCATGCTGAAACCAGAATCAACACATTATTGTTCATTCAACTCAAACGGGCAATGCAGTTGAAATTTGTAAATGATACTGCCTCATCAATTGACATCAGATGCAATGCATGAGAGTCATCAGACTGCAAACTATGGAAAATTTTACATGGAATATCAACGTTTCTGTAGTTTCAATGTTTTCCTTGTTGGTGAAGCTGCCTAAGACTGCTATGTGCAGAATAATAAAAACTAGCCAAATTCTATTACTAGCTCTCAGCCTCACCAAAACCAAATCCCGACTCCGGGAAATGAATTAATTGCTGCTGTTGGCTTTAGAAAGCATATTCTTATTTTTAAGTCACTTTAAGAACATGTGGATCATCAATTAAGCAAGAATAAAGGGCAACCGTCCAGCAGCAAGTAAGGAGCATTACTGAAACTAACCATCAAGGTAAAATAGAAGCTAACAGGCTTCCTTAATGATTAAAAACAAATGCAGTACCAGTTAAAATATTTTCACGTGTGAGTGTCCAACATATTTCAGGGGAACATGACCTTAACATTTCCAATTAGTTAAAAATAAACTCCTAAAAATTGCTAGGCTGAATAATCTAAGGAGAATGCACAATGTTGATTCATCCAGTGCAGCAAAAGACAGCATACAATTTATCTTGTGTCGGTTCATTGTAAGCACAAGATTGGATTAACTCTTCACAAACGATAACCAAATTCAAGTGTTACAATTTTTCTTTTTTCCCTTTTTCATGAGAAACAATGACAGTATATAACCCAAGGATGCTCCAAATCAATTTTGAAGATCATGAAAAACACCAATTTATTATTTTATTTGTGGCAAATTTATATCATATTACCTCTATAAAGAATTCAAACACCCGTAATAGATTTATTTAAGGAGAACAAAAGTAAAGAGGGTCCAGAAGAGCTTCTCAATCACTAAGAGGAGAGTTAAGAGCATTGAAAGTACAACGTGTACAAGCTGTGATGAAGTCAGCAGAATGACATACATCAGCCACTATGACATAAATCGACAGGCAACAAAAGTAAAATAACATTATGAGATGAAATTTCTTATGAGTTAAATTAGTAAGCAAAGGCCAGTGCAAAAATTCTTACAATTCTTTTAGTCCCATGATATACACCTTTAAGGAGTTCAGCCCTCATCTAGTTATTGACGTACAACCCAGCCCGATGTCAATGTGCCTCATTCAGTCCAGGTATGGAATGATATCACCAAGTGCCTAAAAATTGTTGGTGATATAAATAGCTTGAAAAGGATATGTTCACGATGCTGATGCAGTAGCAAAGATCACTTGGTGGCACAATCCTCCAACAGCAGAGAAGTAATTCCCGTCAAAATATGGGCAGAAAGCAGGAAAAAGGATGGTGTGAAAGAAGATATCATCTTTCTTACAAAGAAATAGGAACTACTGGCCACAAGTTAACCTAGAGGTCATCTCAAAGGAAATTTTCCAGCTCAGCGGACAGAGGCGTCAAATCTTGGCTCATAGAAGCAAACCTGACTGTTGTATGACTGAAGAGCACAGCCGGCAATCCAAGACCAAACCCTCTTTTCCACATCATAAATTAGGCCCTTCCCTTGGTTCCAAGATGTGAAGCAGATAAGATTATCCTGTCCGAAACACTCAAATCTCTCAGCTGATAGTCTCAACAAAGCTCGAAAATATTTAGGTGGCATTCTACTTATCTCCACCCACATAATCTTAGCATGATCCAATTCCCAAATTCTCATACTTTGTAGGGTACTATAAAGACCAATTCTTCCAACCAGAAACAGGCGCTTCTGTGTCCCGGCAACCAAATAACCATCTAGCAAAGATCTAGGGAACTTTGCTGGAACATGCTCCCAATATCCAGAGTCAAGACGATACATCATCAAGCCAAGGGGTGAAAGGGTTTCCAAATATAACCTGGAGTCACAATATGCCATCTTTGAGGAGCACAGATTTACTGCAGGCATTATCTGGTGGACCGTCCACTTATCAATCTTTGAGTCATATACTTCAGTAGGCAGTGACTTGTCACCATAAATATCACTAGTGGCTATAACTTTAAATGATTTGTCTGTTCGATCCACAACCATAATCAACTGTCTTTGCTGGTTATAATTCATGCTTGGCAGTGTTCTGCAAGTTTGTGTAAGAGGATTACATACTAGAGCTCTGAAAATTAGACCATCAAGTCCAGAAAAGCAAACTAGACCACCTGAAGAGCCGACCAACCAGAAGGCCCACTGAGGCAAAAAATTGAATGGAATTCTATACCATGTTTTTAATGGCAAACTAAAAACTGAACATTGTGGAGTCTGTGAGTTCTTCCAAAATGTAAGTAGACATGGCCCATGAGATGGCACTTCTGAGTGAAACTTGAGAAAACTATTATCTTGAAGTATTGAATTCCATCTTTTACAAACTGAACGAAGCCGGAATATCATAAATGGGGGAACCCTTGCCAAAATTTCATTAAATAAGTCCTCAGGCAACATTGCCCATATGTTATCTTCCATTTGAACATCAGGATGAACTGCCTTACCAAATGTAGCAACCGTCTCCTCATCTAAACCCCGTGGTTTAGTCTTTACCACCTTCTGCCTAGACGGACTAGTGTTCCTCGATCCTATCCGACCTGATGGGCTTGCATTCCTCGACCCACAACCCCTAACAGGTAATACTTCTTTAGGACAACTCTCATCGTTGTGAAAAGGCTTGTTTTTGTTCAACTGGGAACTGGATAATCTAGATTCAGATGATTCCGCAGCAGCATCCATAGTCATGAATCCTCAAACCTAAGCAAACCAATTATGTTGCTTTTATTTAAAATAAATAACTAAATAGTTAAAAAGAAAAAAGAGATTAACACCTACACCAAAATCGTAACTTTCAAGCTTAAACAATGCATTCAAGTACCGAGCAGCCAATTGCTTAACAGTCAAGACCACCCATAGCTATTCATTCACGAAAAGCAAAGCAACCCAATGTTGTTTCATATCTAAAAACCAAGCTCAATGCTCAAATTCAAGTCTTTATTCACCCAAAGATCCTAGCTTTCAAGCTAAAAACGATGAAATAAAATCAAGTAGAACACAGCAAAACACAAAAACCCAATCAATACAATAGATAACTGAACAACTCCAGCTCTTCAGTTGGGATAAAATAAAATAAAACTTTTAAATCAGATCCAGGCATGATAATCATGTAAACAGAAAACAATAATTCAAACAACTGGTGGAAGCATTGAGTTAAAATCAATGAACGATAGAAGCAAAGATAGAAAAAGTTTGAATCTTGGGAGAATATTTAGATGGGTTACCTTAGATTCAAAGGATTTATCTCTGTTCTCGGTGAGGAAGTCAGGAGAAGTAAATTTCTGGCATAGAAATGAGGGAACCTAACCTCAATGACTCTTTTACATTCGTTTTTCTGATTTATTTTGTCATTATTTGAAAAAATATTAAATAAAAATGGACTTTTTTTTAAGTTGAAAATTGGAGCCCAAATGCCAAACTCCGAACTGGTGCCAAGTTAAGAGAGACCATGGGATATCCAACGAAGACATGACAGAGCAGCAAACTTGGGATTGATTCGTCAATGACTTAAAACTAATGTCCCTACTAACACTCTCAAATCACGGACAAAGGCTATAATAGTACTTTCATCAATTATTTTTATCCGCTAAATATTTTTAAAAATTATTCTTTTTACTCAAATAACACCATTGTGTCTAATAAAAAGAAAACGAAATGCACACATATGAGATAATACCTAATCTTGCTAAATTTAAATTGGACAAAATTGTATTGAATTTAAACTAATTATTATTTTTTGTTAAAATATATTTCACAAATTTAGAATTTAGTTCTTATATTTTTATTTTCAGAATTTAATCTGTTGTTAATTTTTTAATTGAATTTGTTAGTGTGACTTTATTTTGAAATAAAAATATATATTTACTCAATAACCATATAGCTAAAAAATAATTTTAACACCGTTAATAGTTGTCTCTAAATTTTGAAACTTGAAATATAAAAGTAACAAGACTAAATTTTAAAAATAAAAATATAGGAATTAAATTATAAAATTTTGAATTTGAACGTGTCAAATAAACATTTTTTTAATGAAAATGAATTTGTGAAGTAATCTACTTTGAAATTAGGGTACAAAACTACTGAAGCAGAATGTATCATTAGTGAAACGGGTATATCGATTATTATAATTTTAAAATTTAATTTATGAAAAATGAGATTTGAATAGTTTAACCATACAGTTCCTTAATACGTAGCGTAGTATGGGAGGAGCAGTCTGTATCATTGACCGAAACGATTGTATTGTTTTCAGCTCCAACTTCTGCTGGCAAACAGCGGAGAAATTAAGACTAGTTGGTTTATGTTGTGAACGAAACACTACATTGCAGAGTGGCTTAAATAGAAAATGGCACCTCTTCCACTGGCACTACACACAAAGCTTGAGGACATACGCAGGGTAAGGAATGGAGTTTGTAGCCTCGGTGGGGATGCTGCAGGACCAACCCTTGTTAAAATGCTGCTGAAGCAAATAATTGCTTGTTATTACTTAGCAAAGTCTTTTAGCCATTGGTATTATGTTTTCTGTAAACCTTATTTGCGATTTATAATCGCATTTTAGTATATCCAAAAGTTTCCACAATTTATTTTAAATTCCACTTTAATAATAAGGAGAAAGTTTTATATATGAATTTCTTTGAATTTAGTTTAATTTTATATATATATATATATATATATATTCTAGTTATTAGTTAAATTAGAAATGAGAATGACTTAGCTGTTACCAAATCCACTGGTTAAATATATTTTATCTCATCATCCACTCTGCCTGTTATGGATGTAATCTCTAAAACTTTCACGATTGTATAAATTCATCTCTGCCCTGATTTGATTTTTTCAAATAATATATAATACACAATTTCAGTATACAACAAATATATTATATAAAGGGTAAGATAATAATCTTACCTTTTAATAATTATAAAATTTTAAAAGAATTCAAGATTTATTCTATGATGCAATTTTACATTTTTACCTTTTTAACATATACCAAAATGGGATGAGAGAAGCAAAATTATTAGAATTGTTCCACATCCACCGCCTAAGAAATCTTAACCCGCTCCTCCATTAATCAAAAAAAAAAAGGAACCAATCCATTTGACGGTTCGAATTTCTCTATGATCCTTTAAGTCAGACAGTGCACTGTAAAGTATTGAAGTGTATACAAGTCTAAGCAGGTTGATCGACCTATTTAAATTAAAATATTTTTAAATATTACAACAAAATACATTTTCATGTTAAATAAGTAATAACTATGATAAATAATCAAAAAGAAGAAAACCGATAATCTTTCTTTGGGTTCAAGTTGTGCCTGACATGTATGTATGGACTCTTTCTGATGTGCTCCCATAGACCCAAGGTTTGACTTTTCCTCCAAAAAAATAGTATTCAGAGTGGAAGGCTTGATTTAGACGCGATGGTATTATTGGAAAACCAAAGAAGACGATGTACAGATACAACCTGTGACCAAATTGCAGAAAACCCAAGCACACATGAGATGCAAAGTTGAGTGGTGAGACTAAAGTGCATTGAGACGAACCCAACGCACAAAAGATGGAAAATTGACTGCTGGACCAAGGATGCATCGACAGCTTTACTCGCACGGGGAGCTGATCAATCCCCCACAAGTAAATTGACAAGAATTGTTAAGGTTCACATGTGAGTAAGACATCAACAATCACTAAAAGGTGAAATGCAAAGGTGGCATATATACATGAATGATAATACAATCCAATACATTTTAGCTTCAAGTGACACCCAACATTTTTGTATAGGCTCTTTTTGGTGCGCCCTTGCAGGCTCAAGGTTTGACTTTTCTACACAACACAAGTACATTTATACAAGAAAAGAATGGTTGAGTCACTGGTTTTCCTAATACATATGTTTAACCGAGGACCTCCACTATCAGTAACGACATGTTCATACTTCATTATACATTTCATTCTTTCAACCACTCTTAGTGACTCCATATTTTCCATGGTTGAATGGAGAAACACATAATGGATATAAACAAGATCTTGGCACCCCAAGTAATATCCCCAATACTAAAAAAGATATGGAAGCCAAACATCGTACCTTGAAGATCTGAAATTGCTGGGGAAAGCAGTCTGAAGTAGGGGATGTCAGTTCTCTACCTTGATAGTATCACAACAGATATTATGTCAGTCAATAGGCATTCGATGTGAGAAAACAAGTTGTATTAGTCACAATATAGACCAAGTCCATAAGAAATATTTGCTGAGTACTTTCTGTTGATGACAAATAAAATAACAGAAACATCGATGATTTGCAAGTTCTATGGTATCAAATCAGGCCATTCTTTTGCACTCCTATGAGTTCTTTAGTGCTCCTTAGGTATCCACTAATTAGCACACAGGTAAATCAAAAACCAGTCTCACGCAAGTGATGTAAATGAACACTTTGGGGAGGGCCAATGGAATGTTTACCTGGCTGGCATGAATTTAGTGTTCAAACTTCATTATTGTAATCAGAAATCAACTAGAACCTAGGAAAAATGGGAACAAGTTAGTTAGCAACATAAGACCAACAAAACCAGAATATTTACACATTTTATGTTACATTCATTTAAAATATAAAAATATAAATTAATGGATCAAGAGAAGTAACACCTCCTCAACACCAACCTTGGTCCTGTTCATTGGATGCTTAAATCCGAAATTCAGTCAGAAGAAATGAAAATGTTTCAATCTTTTTTGCTCTGGTTCATCCTCATCATTAAAGTTGAAACTTCTACATCTCCTGATAGTAGGTTTATCATGGCCATTGTTAAAATTGATATCTTCTCGGTCTGTTGATCCACCAAAATCTAGACTGTTAAAACTGCTTTTCAATGAGAGCTGATTTGGATCAATTGGAGAGTTTGACGGGAACCGTATCATGTTAGGACTGCAACCGTTCTCATGATCCTGAGTGCATGGCAGATAAGCAGAAATTCCATAACTTGATTTCAAATGCTTAAGGGCTTGCTTCCCTTCCTCTTCATCAGAGCTGGAATTTTTTTTGGATTTGACATTGACGTTAATAGAACACTTTGCATCAACATAGAATACATGTACACCACATTTCTCCACCTTCACATGATCTACACACTTTCCATCCTCTCCAGCTGTGATGTAGAATTTAAATAAGGCCTCCTCATAATGCTCATCTTTTCGAAACATATTCTTATCAAACCAAATGATCATGTTATTGGACTCAAAGAATATGGGCTCATCATAATACAAAGGCATAGTCCACCTACTTATGAAATTATGACAATCATGACATATGGTTTTTAACTGAATTTCACAGACAATTTTAACATCAAGGTCTTTAGGATTGTTCTTGAAATTAACCACAACAGATGGAACAAAACACAAGAATCTATCAGTCTTCCAATCAGGACATAGCTTGATTATTATTGAAGATTCCCTGCACTGATACTCGAACCTTTCTGAAATTTCACTACAGGCAACAACTCTATCAAAAATATTTTCAGTTATCATTTCATAAAATCCCAATGACCTGTCTTTCACCCATTCCTCTGCTATGCATTGAGATCTAAGCTGGGCGTTAGCCACAATATTGTCAACTACATCTTGATCCAAATTGAAGCAATTACTGAATAGCATGTGGACCAGGCTAGAATTCTCCCAAAACTGTCTTCCACTCAACACAAGCTCTAATGATGTGCAGTCATGTGCATTTAGGTTTCGTAGACTTGGGGGAAGCTCTGGCAAAAATATAAGGCTCTTGCAACACTTCAAGTAAAGAGAAATTAGATTAGGAAGTTGTCGGATGCTCATTGGAATTTTCACTATATTTGAACCACTCAGATCTAGAGTTGACAACGTGTGAAATTTGAGAAAGCTACTGCTAAGGATGACACTGAGAACATTCAAGTTTCTTCTGTGATGCACACGAGTTATGTGCTCATTCAAGATGGGTGAAGCTTTTATACTTAACCTCTTGAAAAAGCGAGCTGAGATAGACATTGCATGGTCTCCAGGATTTCTGGGAAAATCTCTAAATTTGAACAACCTTGGAGACAAAGTTGTTGAAGAAATTTCAACTGGAAAATACTGCTTGGGAGGCTTTTAATCCTAGAACAGTCACTCATACTTAACTTCGAAAGGCCTCTAAGCAAAGCAATTGACAGGGGAATTTCTTCTATTGGAGTATTGTCCAGTAATAAGATTTCTACAGTCTTGGATACATTTGGAAACTGGGTGATGTTCAGGCAATGACAAAGATGGATTGCTTTTAGTGAATCCAAATTGTCAATAGTGCTTGGAAGATTTCGAATCCTTGTGCCACTCATATCTAAAAGAGAAAGTTTACTGAGACACCCAATTGACAAGGGCACTTCTTCAATCTGAGTATATGCCAAATTTAAGTCTTCTATGTTCTCTGAAACATTTGGAAAATGAATGATGTTTGGACAATGAGACAGGCAGATTATTTTAAGGGAATCCATCTTAACAACACTGTCAGGAAGATTGTGAATCCGTGTACAGCTCATATGTAAAGAACCAAGTCGATTGAGACACTGGATTGATGAAGGCACTTCTTCTATTCGAGTCCCACTCAAGTTTAATGTTCTTAAGGTTTGGGGAATTTCGGGAAACTTTGTAACTGGACAGTCTTTAAGACACAGGTTTTTAAGAAATTTCAAATGAATCATACGCGGAAGATCAGTCAAGTTTATGCACCCACTGACCTCCAACTCTTCAATGTTCAACGCTCTTGACAGATCTGGGATCCTAGTTAAATTTTTGCAATTCCTGAGATCAATCACTCTTAAATTCACAACATCCTGTAGAATGAGAATAATGAATAACAAATTTAGTTTCAAGTCTGTAACTAAATTAGAGATTTACTAAACAAAGAAACTTTTTTTTTTTGGGGGGGGGGGTTAGCAAAATAGTACAGAATACATACCTGCTCTTTATCCCATAGTTGTTCGAAGTTACTGTCCGGTAATCTTAATTCCACAAGCTTCTCTGGAGTAAAATTTGGTGGCAAAGATTTCAATGGGCAATACTCCCAATGAAAATAACTAAGCTCACCTGGAAGAGACTTAAGATCCTGCTGTGAAAGCAGTGAGTTACCCTCCTTTCCAGAAAGCTGAGAATAATAAAATTTGATATACCGAAGATTATGCATTTTGTGGAAAACATCTTGATGTAATTGTATTCCATCAATCCCATGCATGTCCAAGAATATTCCTTCAATAGATTTAGTCCCCTGTCATGAACAACAAACAATTAAGTACAAATAAGAGAATTATCTTACACATGCTTTCATCTTTTAGCAACTTAAAATTTATGAATGAGGAAAAGAACAAGATAACGTAATCAACTTTTACCGCATCATGTTTTAAGACTCGAGCCACATCTTTGGGGATCCATAGCCTACTGCGTTCACCAGGATCCTTGGATTCTTGGCGGACAATGTTCCAACCCATTTCTTGTAGCAAATCATGCATCCAAAGAGTACTATCCAGTTCTGTAATGTTAATGAGACACTTATCAAACAGGTTGCTTATTCCAAAATGAGCGCCTTTATAACAACTATTTAATATTTTTGCAACAACCTCTGCCTTTTCCCCTTTAAAGAAGCATGCAATATCAAGAAATATGCCCCTCTCTAGGTCATCCAATCCATCAAAACTCATCTTCAGCAGATTATGAATTTTTGGGTTGGGATGTTCCTTTAACTTATCCAATGCACTTTCCCATTGTTCTTCAGTCTTCTTATAAAGTGTAGAACCCAAAACTTTAAGAGCTATTGGAACCCCTTTAGCATATTCTAAAAATCGATTTGATAGATCCACAAAATCATCAAGAGGATGGCTTTTCTTGAAGGCATATAGAGAAAAAAGATGAAGTGAGTTCAGGTAGTTCAACCCCTCAACCTTGTATATTTTATCAACTGATCCATTCTTAAGTACTTGTTGATCTCTAGACGTTATTATAACTCTACTTCCAAAACCCAAGTGGCGTAGACGACCTACTAATATTTCTAACTGGTCCAAATCACTAACATCATCAAGGACAACAAGTACCCTTTTTCGATGGAGTCTATCATTGAGGAATTTGGATCCTGTTCTAGGAGTTCCTGTACCAAGGGTTTCTTCTTCTAATATCACAGAAAGAAGCTTATCTCGGAGTGAAGTAATTCCATCACGTCTTTCGGACTCCTCTGTAACATTTGCTAGGAAGCAGCAACTATCAAATTCACCACAGACTTCATCAAAAACAGCTTGAGCAAGAGTTGTCTTGCCTATACCACCCATACCCCAAATTCCTATTCCTATCATTGGGATGTCTTTCACATTAATGCATAACAATTCTTTAATCTGCTGTTTGTGATGATCTATTCCAACCAATCCTTTAATATCATTAGGAGACATAAGATCCAACTTCTTCATAATATCTTCAACAATTTTCATCATGTATTCAGGTTCTGATCTGAAAAATCATAAAATGAATAGACTATTAAATAAGACAGACAGGAAACAAATAGACTTAGTGAACCCATATCATGTCATATCATACCAGATGAATACTGAATTGTAAGTTTCAATCGGGAAAAATGAGAGCCATAAAGTACAAAATTCTAAATAGAATATAGTTAATTCAAGAGGATGAGAAATTTGGTTCACCTGTCAGACTTATCTCCCACTATGTGCCATCCTTTTATATACCCAGCTTCAGAAAAAGCATCTTTCCACCCTTGCAATTTGTGTGCCCAATTTTGCTGATGGTTAGCAAAAGCTTCTTCAAAACTCCCCGTACATTTTCGCACATCGGAGGGGTTAACATGATAGAAGATAGGCACTACTTCTAGTTTGTTGAGCCGCTTCAACTCCATGATATTGAAAAGCTCTTGTAAGCACCATGAAGAAGAAGCATAATTTTTAGAGAAAATGATTACCGAGATCCTTGATTCTTTGATAGCTCTCAACAGTGATGAGGACAGATTCTGCCCTGTTATCAGTTGGTTTTCATCCATGTAAGCTCCGATCCCTTTACGCTTCAAAGCTCGGTATAAATAGCTGGTGAAGTTGTTGCGAGTATCTTCGCCGCTGAAGCTGAGAAAAACGTCATGTTTTCTGTGACGAGAGGAGGAAGCCATGGAAGTTAGACGGTGGGGATTTTGAGATGGATGTGAATATGAGTTGCAATTATTTCAACAGTAACAACCTAGAATACATGTCAAACTGCCTACTTATCTCTCTCACAATGAAACTGGCTGCTCACATATGGGAATACGAAAATGAATAATCGAAATTTTATAATGATACATACAATTAGGAGATTCGAAAGTATAGGAAATATGAAAATGAGCATTCACTTAAAGTATGAGAAAATAAACATTAATTTTTTTATGCACTTTTAATTGGAAGCATTGATATTGAAAATTAAATTCAACATTAATGAAAACATGAGAAATTTGAAAATGAATAATCAAAATTTTAGTTGATTTTGTTTTTTTCTTCAATCAAGTTTTTATTTATTTATGGTTTGAATCAAGCATGGAAATCTTTTGATTTTCTGTGTTTTGTAAACTAGGTAAGAAAGTCTTGTAAAAGACAATGATTTTAGGTTTGCACTCAGAAAGTTAATATACATATATATATATTGCAATTTTTTTCGATTTTTTCATATATATTTGAATTTTTAGAAATTTTTATTTATAATTTTGTTTTTAAAAATATTTTAACATAATTTTTATGTTTTTAATTATTTATATATTTTTAAAGATTTTTATTTTTTAGAATTATGATTGAGAAAAAAATTAGAAATCAAAATGATATTTCAGTTATAGTTCAGGAACCAAATTAGTAATTAACCATTTCAATTAACGTTTCGCATAGTCATTTAACAAAAAAATTTAATGAATGGGCTAATTTGCAAGTTCCGAAATGTAAAGGGCTAATTTACTCATTTTTCAGTAAAGGAGCTGAAATGCAATCCACTTGTAACAATCCGATTTCTAGTGGTATCGAAAAATACGATTTTGAAACCCCATTTCGATAAATCGAGTCCATAAATATCAAATAGAAATTTTTACAGAGTTAATATAAAAATATATTAAAATTGATTAAATAATTTAACCAAAAATAGTTAATTAAAACACGAGACTAAATTATAAAAACTCAATAACTAGTAAATTTTAATTTAAGCTTGAAGACCTAAATAACAATTATCTAAAAGACCAAAATGATTATTTAATTATTTATTAATATGAAATTGTGAATGATGATGGTAGATACCACTAAATTTAATTAATAGTTAACTTATTATAATAAAACTTTAATTAATTTAATTAAACAAGCTTAATTAACAACTAATCCTAGTATAAATATTAAAGCTAGTGGAGGATGAATGCATCATCTTCCTTATTTGTCCATGCCATCCCAAAATTGAAAAGAAAAAGAAAAGAAAAATGTTGTTGAGCTTTAAGTATTCAGCCTTCAATTGCATTAAGGTAATCAAGTTTTTTTCATGTAATTTTTATAGATTAATGATCATGAGAGCTCAATTTAGTTAGACCATGTATTAATTTATTCAATTATTAAGTTTTTAGCAAGTTTCCATTGTTGAGAAATTGATGAATTGGGTTAGAATTTGATAGATATTAAGCTTAGATCATGATACGGATTGAATTGTAAAGTTAAATATTGTAACATTAGTGCCTAAATGAATAAATTGAAAATCTTTCATGAGCTTGTACCATGAATAGGAAGTATAGGGTCTCCAATGAAAGAATGTAAAATCGAATTTTGATCCGAAGCTAGATATTGAAAAATATGTTTATCCCGAGTATAAGGATTAAATTGAATAAAATGTAAAATATGTTTGACTTTGTATTTAAATGTGAATTGGATGAAATCTGAATTATTGAACGTAGCTAAAGACGACATCAGACCATTGAGAGGGAAAGGAAATGCGAGAGTCGTAGACAAGTGATTATAATTTTGGTTTGTACTTTTATGATTTGAGTACAATATATATACGTATGATTATATATATATATATACATGATTGTGGCATACTAGCCAATGAGGTAAGATGATTAAATATCTCATGACTTGATTCGTGATTGTTGATACTGAATATCGAGAATTGGACTAAAATGAATAAAATGGAAATAAGTATGATAATAAATTGATAAAATGTCTCATGACTTGATTCGTGATTGTTGATACTAAATATTGAGAATTGGATTGAAATGAATAAAATAGAAATAAGCATGATATAAATTGATAAGTGTCTTATATTATTAATTGATGATAGAAATGATATGGAATAATGTGTTGAGTATGTGACGGTATGCAATTGATAATAGTATGTTATATGGATTCATAATGAAATGAAACGAGACTATGATAAGTGAATTGAATATGGTATGTAATTGGATCATCGGTACCCCATTAATTGTTTAGGCAAAGTTAGATATAGTTGGCATGCCATAGAATTAGTTTGTGTTCGGGTTTATGCACTTCGTGTCCCAGTATGCACTTTGTGTGCCAGGATGCACTTCGGTGCCAAATTGGTGTGTTGGTTGGATGATCCGTGTATCCGTCTGAGTTCCAGTCAGGTTAATAGGAATTATGAAACATAATATTGATAAATGATATTGAAATATTGAAACGATATGATGAAATGGAACCATATGTGCATATATGTAATTCATGATAGAGAAAATATATGAAAGATTATGAGAACCGATTAAAAATGAGCCTTGGGGGGCCGAATCAAATATGAATGAGTCAATAAACTCCAGAAAGAGAATTGAACCATAAGTTGAATGATCAAATGACATTAATTGAAATTGAAGATTAGGTATCATATTGTTAAATGCATATGTGCTTGAAATTTAAATGGCTTATTTGTATACATACTAATAGAAGACATGGTATTAAATGTTTTAAATGGTTATATAATGAAATGGTTTATGAGGTTGAAAATTTTGAATGGTATGATATGGTAAATTTTATAACAAATGTTAAGTGAATTGGTATGCAAATTGCTATATATATATATATATCATATGATAATGGAAACTCTTGGCATGATGAAATTTGAATTGGTTAAATATTGAACTTGAACATATTGTGCTCATTTGTTAATGTAAAAATTACATTGACTTGAATCATTAAAGTACCATTGAGTTTTATCACTCAGTGTACGATTTGTTTATTTTGTGCGCAGGTTATAATAGATTTCAAAGTCTCGAGCGTAATTTAGCATTTAATCAACAAACCTCAACTGAGAACTCCAAGCGTAACAAGCTTTAAAGAAAATTATCCTTACATGTAGAACTAGAAAATATTTATCTTAATTCACATCTAATTTAACAGTCAATCAAGTCTTTAAGTATAAGTATCATGCATTCAATAATCGAATCTTTCTCTATCATTTTCAAAATCAAAACATGTAGATGTTCATAGTAAGAGTGGTTCATACCAAATATAATTTTCCCACATTCACAATCTCAATATAAAATCTTAACTCTTTTGGAGTTTTCAACTAATTTTGTACTACCAATTAATTAGCTCTTTTGGAGCTTTAAACTAAATTTATAGCACCAAATATTGCATTAATATCCGTTTATTTCAATACCAATTAAGATAAATATTTTCTACATGTAAGGATAGTATTCATTGTGACATTGTCACTTAGACATAATTTTTCCTCAAAAAATTAACAAATTTTGAATAAAACATTTGGACATATGACATGTATGTGACCAATGACATAAGTTATATCTATCTTTTGAAAGATTATTTTAAAATTCTCATTATTATTTATTACTATTTTTCAATTTTAGTGATTATTATTATGTCACTTATATTATATCCTTTAATTTTTTATGGCTACATTCACTATTCACTTGAGGAATGCAACAAATTTAGTAAGATAAATTTTTAAAAAAATATTAAATAAGAGAAAAAACATGTACTCAAATATAAAACATGGCATTAATGTATTTCTGTCAAAAGCCTGGGCTTTTAAAATATTAGAAGAATATTACTATACGACCTATTTAAAAATACATATTATAACATATTAGAAAATCATTTGAAAATAATACACTAAAAATGTTTATTAATAAACCTTATGAACCCATCAATATTTAATAATTTGATTAGATTTATAACAAATAAAATAATAATATCAGTCATAACTCAAGAAATTACGTCCTTACCAATTTAAAGTTTACTTAATAAATCCAAGATGAATGTTTTGAGAGAAAATAAAATAAAACAAATTAATCATAGATTAAAATTAAAACTAATCTAAACATATAATATTTTTAAAAAACTTTCATGCAAATCTCTGCATTTTACGTTTAAGAATCTAATATTTGATCTTCAAATAAATTAAATTTGATGAGATATGAATAAACATATTTTTATAGATTTCTTAACGCATGGAGTTATTGAGTGGTTAGAGGAAACCATAAACAGAGGTCGTACGTTCAAAATCTTTTACCCGTGTTTTATAAACTCAACATAAATATCATAATGTAGTTGAGTGGTTGAGGAAAAAGTGTAAATGTTTTTGCAGCGTGAGTTCGATCCATTTGAGTCCGGAAAAAAATAATAAATTTGAAAAATAGGCTTAAAAAAAATTAAATTTGTTTAAAATATGAGTTGGGCTCGAATTTAAACATTTAAGACTTAAGCTGGTTCGACTCGTTTTTAAGTTTATAATATTTTATATTATATTATATTTATATATTATGTAATTTAGAACATATTAAAAAAATCTATACTAAATATATAATATTACTCTAATGTAAATATTAAAGTAATGTTAAGATGACTATATAAACAATGTCAATAAATAAAAATATATAAAATTATTAAATATTAAAATAATATAATATAAATACTTTTTTAAAAAATTAAAAAATAATATGGGTAGGCTTAAAATGAGCTTGAGTTAATCTTTTATAAATATAGATGAGTTTAAACAAAATTTTAGCTTATATTTTAAGCTAGGCCAAACTTAAATAAATATAAAGTTCATTAATATTATACTTAGGCCTGACCCAAATCAAGCCTACAAGCACCTCTAATTCAACTCTAGCCAGATGCAATTTTTTTTCTTGCCAGCAAACTAAAGGCGTAGCAGCTGAGGTATTTTATTATAAGAATTTGGGGCATGTTGTGGGCTAAATACAAGAGAAATAGGAGAGTAAAAGGAACTTATTGTTACAAACAAAAGTGGATGTTCATATTGTAACCTCTTCATTTATGAGTTAAAACCTCCTAATTCATTAAGATGTTCATATTATAACCTCTTCATTTATGAGTTAAAACCTCCTAATTCATCAAGAAAGTAAGGATCTGTTCTTCTGTGCTTAAAAAATATTTCTGACTCTAAAAGTATTTTTAGAAAAAAAGTTGTAAAAAACAAGCTATTTTTTCTGGAATTTTTGGCTTTTCAGAAATGCTTTGTGAAAAGGAGAAGCTAAAATTTTAGTTTTTACTCACCCAAGAGCACTTTTAGTGCTTAATTACTTTTTCACTCATCTAATAATATAGTTCTTTCCCTTTTTTTTCTTGGTGCTTAATTACAAATATGTTAAAATCATTAATTAAAAATAAAAATATTTTTAAAATACTAATTACAAATTTTAATGGTTATATTTAAATATTTAAAATATAGTTTATATATTCTAATTAAATTTTATAAGTAATTAATATTTATTACTTAAAATATTTAAAATTTATATTTCATATATTAAAATATTAACAAGTTATAGTAAATTTTTTATATTCTTACTAAAATATAATAATATTAATTTATTTAAATTTTATTTAAATACATATTTGTTACTTGATAATAACATATCTAAAATGGACATTTTATTTCTTAATAACACTTTTTGACAGCAATGCTAAACACTCAAATTTTCAACTTTTCTTTTCAAAAGCACTTCTCAAAAGCAATTTTTTCACAAAGACTTTTCAAAAGTATTGCCAAACTAACCCTAAATATGCAAGTTGTTTAATGTATGTGTTAATGAAGTAGTTAAAAAAGCTTCATTTATTTGTGTTGCATTGATTGTCAATTATTTATAAATAGAATCCTTACATGAGTGAAAATAATATACGAGAAAAATCTCTGTTGATTTGATCTATTGTTTACTTTTTAGTATTCTTTTATTTTATTATTTTATAACAATTTATCAGCACGAGCTTCTTAAAGTTTATAGTGAAGTTAACGTCATTTCGACTTTTTATAATTTGTCCTGTATAACTCCCGTTAAAATATATACGGCATACGTATTTTATAATTCTTTTTATTTTAATTTTCAGATGAAATATTTGCTTTGGGTAACATTTGCCCATTTATTTTTACAACTCAAATGTTATAATGATAATTTTTTTACTAAAAAATTTCAATTAATGTAATTTGTGTTAAGTTATTATTATGACAATTCCTCTCTATGCCAATATTTGACATACATATTATTATTTAGCAAATTTGGTATATATAATTGAATTATTTTACGATTGAGAATGCTTATTATTTTACTAATTTTTTTTATTTTGATTCAAGTGATTATAATGTCAAATCTTGCCAAACTTGAATTTGCGGCCTTAGACATCTCATGCAAGAATTATTTGTCATGGGTGTTAGATGTTGAAATTCACCTAGATGTTAAAGGTTTAGAAAATACTATATTAGCGGATAAAGAAGCATCTAATCAAGACAAGGCAAAAGCAATGATTTTCATCCTTCATCATCTACATGAAGAGTTAAAAATGGAATATCTCACCGTGAAAGACTTTATTGAGTTGTGGAATAATTGAAAAGAATGATTTGACCATCAGAAAACAGTTATACTCCCTAAAGCTCGTTATGATTGGATGCACTTACGGTTGCAAGATTTTAAGACTGTAAATGAATACAATTCGAACTTTTCAAAATTAGTTCTTAACTAAAATTATATGGAGAAAGCATAACTGATGAGGACTTGTTAGAGAAAACAATTTAAACCTTCCATGCTACTATGTGTTCCTACAGCAATAATACCGTGAAAAAGGTTTTAAAAGGTATTTTGAATTGATTCCATGCCTTTTGGTGGCTGAACAAAATAATAAATTGTTAATGAAAAATCATGGAATTCACCCCACTAGTTTTGCACCATTCCCTGAAGTAAATGTAGCAGTACACAATAATTATGAAAATAGAAAATATATAGATCGCGGTCACAGCCGTGGTTGTAGATTTAGTGGAAGATGTGGTTGGAGATGTACTAATAATCGTTATCATAGTGGTTATAATAGTTATACTTCTAACCACTAGAATAAGATTAATAATGAAAAACAAGAAAATTATGGTCAAAATATTAGAAGGTTATTGAAAATTCATACTACCAATTTGGTATGAAAATGCATTGGTCATGTACCTGTCATAAGTTTAAGCATTCAATAAAACTTTATCAAAACATCCATTAAAAAAAATAAGAGAAACAATACTGAGACAAATTTCATTATCCCAAAATGATGAAATGGAGGTTAGTTTTTTGACACAAAAAAAAAGAAAGAAAGAAAGAAAGAAATAAAGTTTTTATTATGATGCTAATGGTAACCATGCATACAAGGATGGTGATTTTAAAGGCCTTAATGATATAACTCATTTGTATGTTTCTAATTTTCCATCATAAGAAATAATTTTATATATTTTCCTATGACTATTTGTAATATTTCTAAAACAATGTTTTCTTTTAAAGAAAAATATGGAAATTTCTGATTTTTCATTAAACCCAAGAAGAATAAAGACATATTTCACGTAGATTTTGCTACAACATATTCTTTCTTTAATGATAAAAGATTATTCTCATTTAATATCATATTAGGTAAATGAAAAAGTAATAAAAGGCTCCAAAAGAGCAATGATAGTATTATTTCAAGGGTAAAGTATATTATAGATGATGCATTGTTTTCTTTTAAGTCTCAAAGAAATTTAGCTTTATAGATATTCACTGAAATGGATATCATATCAAGACTACAAATGAGAAAAATATTGAATATTTATATATTACAAATGTTGAATGTGGAAAGAAATATGTTTTGGAAAGACTGTCTGCTTTTCACCATGTTATATTATGCATATATTAGTGCAATTGAGACACATGTTACTACAAACCAGAAGTTTGTAGAAGCACATACTTTAACCATTTGTATTTTCTGAAATGAATATGGGCCCATTCATCCACTATGTGGATGATTTTGATATTATATAATTTTGGTAGATGCGTCTACAAAATAATCACATATGTATTATCAACTCGCAACATGTTGTTTACGAGATTGCTTGTTTAAATGATTAATTTCAAATTATGCAATTAAAACAATTCATCTTGTTAATGCTGGTGAGTTTACGTTCCACGCTTTTAATAATTATTCTATGTCAATTGGGATAAAAATTGAACATCTTGTAACTCGTGTTCACACATAAAAAATTTAGCTGAATCATTTATCAAACGCTTCCAACTAATAGCTAAATCATTACTTATAAGAACAAAGCTTCCTAGTTCAACATGAGATTGTGTTGATTTACATGTTGTATCCATCAAGTCAATAAATTATAAATGCTCCCCATTAAAATTGGTTTTTGGTCAAGAGCTAAATATTTCCCATCTTAGAATTTTTGGATGTGTGATATATGTTTCAATTTCTCCACTATAGCACACAAAGATCGGTCCTCAAAAGAGGTTGAGAATATATGTTGGTTATGAATCTCCTTCTATAATTAAGTATGTTAAACCATTAACTGGAGATTTATTTACTGCATGATTTGTTGATTGTCACTTTGATGAAATAACATTCCCAACATTAGGGGGAGAATAAAAAGTTGGATGAATAAAGTACTTGAAATGAACTATCATTGTCTAAGATCCTCGTACAAAGTCAATGTGAACAAAAAGTTTAAAGGATCATACATTTGCAAAACATCTCCAATAAAACTATCATATTCATTTACTGACCTAAAGAGAATTACAAAATCTCACATACCAGTTGAAAATACTCCAATACGAATTGATGTCCTAATAAGGCAAACTGTTAGTACAAAAGAAAGTAATCTACACTTGAAGCGTGGAAGACCAGTTGGTTCCAAAGATAAAAAAAATCCTCGTAAAAGGAAAGGAGCAAACATTTAAGATGCTCATATAGTTGAGGCGGTGGTTCCTGAAGAAACCCATGACATAACTAATTATAAAACTCATGAAGAGATTCAGGTAACTAAAAGTGAAAATGAAAATGATGAAAATAAAGAGATCTCGATAAGTTATGTCAATATAAGAAAAAGATGGAATCGGGAAAATATAGTTGTTGACAATAATTTTGCTTATAATGTTGCTATTGAGGATTCTGAGCCTAAATCTATTGAGGAATGTAGAAATAGAAAAGATTGACCAAAATGGAAATACGCAATTCAAGCATAATTAAATTTATTTTCTAAATGTGAGGCTTTTGGACCTATAGTCCAAACACCTAAATATGTAATGTAGGTAGGATATAAATGGATATTTGTGTGAAAACGAAATGAGAAAAATAAAGTCATAACATATGAAGCATGACTTTGTAGCACAAGGATTTTGCAAAGGACCGGCATTGATTACGAGAGACATATTCTCTTGTGGTGGATGCAATCACGTTTAGATACCTTATTAGTTTGACAGTATGTGAAAAACTTGACATGTGTCTAATGGATGTTGTTACAACCTATTTGTATGGTATACTTGATAGTGAAATTTATATGAAAATCCTTGAAGAAGGATTTAAAATCCCTAAAGGATATAGAGTTTCTCAGGAAAATTGCTCAATCATATTAAAGAAAAGTTAGTATTGATTAAAACAATCTGGATGTATGCGATACAATCGTCTTAGTGAATATTTGTTAAAAAAAGGTTATAAAAATGATCTAATCTGTCCATGTGTTTTTATAAAAAGATCTGGATCAGGCTTTGTGATAATTGCTATTTATGTTGATGATCTAAATATTATTAAAACTCTTAAAGAGGTTCAAAATGCGGTAAATTATTTAAAGAAAGAATTTGAGATGAAAGATCTTGGAAAAAAAAGTTTTGTCTCGGTCTACAGATCGAGCATTTAAAAGATGGAATTTATGTCTATCAGTCAACTTATACGGAAAAGATCTTAAAGAAAGTTTGCATAGATAAAGCACATCCATTGAGTATCTCGATGGTTATACGATCGTTAAATGTGAATAAAGATTAATTTCATCATTGTGAGAATGATGAAGAGTTTCTTGGTCCTGAGGTACCATATCTAAGTGCCATAGGGGCATTGATGTATCTTACAAACAACACAATACCTGATATAGCTTTCATTGTAAACTTATTAGTAAGATTTAGTTATTTTCCAACACGTAGACATTGGAATGGAATTAAACATGTATTTAGATATCTCAGAGGGACTATTGATATGAAGTCATTTTATTCAAATGATTCAAAATACATATTAGTCGACTATTGTAATACCGCTAACCCTTATCCGTCACCGGAACAGAGTTACTAAGTATTACTGGACTTTATGGATTAAATAAAGACATTTCACAACTTTTATTATACATATCAAGAATTAATTATATAACACTCATATTGTCCCTTAGATGAGCCCTCGAGGCCCAATATACACCTTAAAAGTGAATCAGGACTAAACCGGATACTTAGGGATTGTTCCTAAAATTTTAAAAATTTTCCTAGGAGCAGGGGACACACGTCCGTTTGTAAGTTTGTAAGTTTGTAATAGTTAGGGACTATTCTGCTAATTTCATTTTTCTCGTTGATCTACAGGCTCTTGATCTAAAATGTAAAATTATTTATTCATTAGCATATATTTAAATTTCAATTCACTTCACAATTAATACCCCTCAATTTTTTAAATTACAAAATTACCCTAACTTTTATAATTTTTACAATTTAGTTCTTCACCAATTATCCCATCAATTGAGCTAATTTTTTAATTGACAATTTAACTAATTATTCTAGGCTATCTTACAGCCTTGGATACATAGAAATCTAATATCAAACCCTAAATCTTTAATTCTTTACAATTTAGTCCTAAAATTAATTTCTATTGAAATCACTTGATAAAATCATCATATAACAAAATTAAAGCTTTAAATCCATGTTAACTCGTCATAAACATTCAGAACTCATCAATGGTAACTTTCAAAATTATCCATGAAATAAAAAACTAATACAATAGATAGTTGGACCTAATTGTAAAAGTATCAAAAACACAAAATTTCAAAAATTGAACTCACTTGGAGTAGAAATATGAAAAAACAGCTTTATAAGCTCTCCTATTTCTGTTTTTGGCTGAAGATTGATGAAGAAATGTCTAGAAAATCTTTAAATTGTTGTTTTATTTGTTTAATTTTATAAAATTTCCAATTTTGTCATTGTTTCACCTAATTTTCATGATTTTCTCTGCTTATGGAGCCCAAGCCATCCTCTTTGGCTTATTTACCTTTCAAGTCCTCCCTCATTTAACATTTAGGTTATTTAATCACTTTAGCAAGTTTTGCACAATTTTCAATTTAGTCCTTTTAATTAATTAACAATCAAAGCGTTAAAATTTTATAACGAAACTTTAATACTAATGAAAATTTAATACAAACTTAATGACACTCCTTAAATATTTATAAAAATATTTTCGACTCGGTTTATGAAATCGAGGTCTTAATACTTCGTTTTCAAAACCACTTTACTTAATAAATCCTTCTAAAACTCAAGTCACCATTTCAAAAGTCTTCCTAAATTACATTTAACTCATAATTAATCAATAATAAAATTTTCAAACTCACTCGTCGGATTTAGTGGTCTCAAACCACTATTTCTGACACTATTGAAATTCAGCTTGTTACAACTATGCTGATGTTGGGTATTTATTGGATCCACATAAAGATCGATTTCAAGCACGATATTTATTTACATGTGGAGGTACTGTCATTTCATGGCTTTCAACAAAGCAGACATTAGCTGCTACCTCTTCAAATTATGCTAAAATAATTGTAATGTATGAGGCAAGCCAATAGTGTGTTTGGCTAAGGTTATTAACCTAACATATCTAGAAGATATGTAATTTTCCTTTACAAGAAAATATGTCAACTATCTTATACGAAGATAATGCAACATGTATAGCTCAATTGAAAGGTGATTACATCAAAGGTGACAGAATGAAACATATTTCACCAAAATTATTCTTCACTTATGATCTTGAGAACAAATGTGACATAGAAGTTTAACAAATTCGCTCTAGTGATAATTTAGCAAATCTTTTTACAAAGATATTGCCAACTTCAACCTTTGAAAGACTACTACATAAGATTGGAATGCATCAACTGAAAGATGTAATGTGATATTTCCATTAGGAGAGTAAAAAACACATTGCACTCTTTTCCTTTAACCAAGGTTTTGTCCCACTGGATTTTTCTGGTAAAGGTTTTTAATGAGGTAACTTATAACGGGAGATTGTGTACTCTTTTTCCTTCATTAGGTTTTTATCCCACAATTTTTTCTTAATAACTGTTTTAATCAGACTCAATTTTCTTTAGTGAGCATCCAAAGGGGACTGTTGCAAATAAATGTGGATGTTTATATTCTAATCTCTTCATTTATGAGATAAAACCCCCTTATTCATTATGAAAGTAAATAAGCAAATTGTTTAATGTATGTGTTAATGAAGCACTTAGTAAGCTTTATTTATTTGTGTTGCATTGAATGTCAATTACTTATAAATAGAACCCTTACGTGAGTGAAAATAATATATGAAAAAATTCTCTGTTGATTTGATCTATTGCTTACTTTTTAGTGTTCTTTTACTTGAGTATCTTATAACATTTATAAATTTTATTGATGAAGAAGGATTTTTTTTTTTTGATAAATAAGAGAATCCATCATAGTGCCTTATACCGGTTTATTCTTACATATGGCACAACGAATTTATCTTCTAAAAGAAATTTCCTAACATGGAATGTAGGAACATCAAGAATACGTAAATTAACATCAATAGATGGACATATTCTGCCTAGCCAATCAACAACTATGTTTCCTTCTCTTTTCACAAACTGGAATTTATCAGATTCAAATTGTCGGGATACTTCCTTTATTTTCTTGACGAGAGTCATCGATGGCTTACTTCCCAAGCAATCATTAATTATTTCCACTGCCAACATACAATTAGTTTCAATAATCACCTGAAGAAGAAGGATGTTTATAATACTTCTTTAAAGTTTATATTTATAGATATAAAAAGCATAAATAATATAAAGCTCTACTTTAGTATACATAATATAAAACTATACTTTTAATAAATATTAGAGTTTTAAAGTGTTTTATTTGTAGGTTTTGTAAATTTTGAGAATAATTAGTGCAATTAGAAGTAATAATAAGCTGTTTTCATTTTTTTAATATTTTTATATCCCTTATATTGTTCATGTTCGGAATCTATCTCCAAAATATAAATTTATCTTTTCTCCTTAAATGTACATAACTTACCACTTGTTGATAGCTCAAAATAAGAAAATTGATAGTCAGAACGTAATAGCCAGCTTGCATCCATGGCAATCCTTGGGTATAAATTTTGTGATCCAAACTCAACATTATTATTTAAGACCCAAGAGTAGTTGGTGTTGGGTTTTCTTGTTTCCTTCAGGCTTCAATGCAAAAACTTGGGCTTCTTTAATTTTCTCCATTTCTCGTTGCACATCAAGGACCCCCAGAATTCTTAAATTACAATTCTCTACCCTTCGTTTCACTGCCGCAGCCCACGGGGCAACTGAGAGCAAAAACTAAGCTACAAAACACAACATTGCAGTCATACAAGGTTTTAAGCAGGGTTTAAGGCGGCTACTACTTCCCTTCCTCTATGAATTCATCCTCTTCTTCAAATATTCCTTTACCAAACTTATTTTCCTTTGTCCTAAAACCTGCCCAATCCCAAAATCCCACTTCATTTTCAGTTTCACCCCTCATTCTCCAATAATTTGATGTCCATCCCCGAAACCCCATTAATTTCTTCTAATCTTTTATACAAATTCCATTACTCTAGTCCCTTTCATAATAATAAACCCACGACTCTTTACCAAAACCCTCCAAGGATTTCCAGAATTATGTGGAGAAACATAGCTAAACATGCCATTTCAAGAACCCGTTGTTCTCAATGGTTTCCTAGAACTTATTGCTTTCTGGGTGTTACTCAGGATTCATTTTTTCCGGAGAAATTGAAGTTTGGGTCTTTTTGCTCTAGCTCAGGGTTTCTTGATATGGGTGGTAGAAAAATAGGTGAGGTTTTAGGTAATGAGGACTGTATGGGGAAGCCAAATTTTGGGCTTTTGAGGAATGAGATTGGGTGCAGGCTTAGAGGATTGTGCCCAAATGGATATGCTAGTGTGGCAGAGGTGGCTTCGTCGACTGATGTTGAAGATGACGTGTCTGCTGTTGAAGAAATTAAGGAGTTGTTGAATGAAATGAAGAAAGAACATAGGAGAGAGAATATAAATAGGCGTAAAATTCTTCAAATACAGGAGACCGGAATGGGGAGAAACAAGTACCGAATGTTGAAAAGAAGGCAAGTGAAGATTGAAACTGAAGCATGGGAACAAGCTGCAAATGAGTATAGGGAACTTTTGAAGGATATGTGTGAGCAAAAATTGGCACCCAATTTGCCATATATGAAGTCTTTGTTTCTTGGTTGGTTCGAGCCTTTTCGTGATGCTATTGTTAAGGAACAAGAGTTGTATAGGTCAGGGAAACTTAGGGCGGGTTATGCAGCTTACTTGGACCAGTTGCCAGCTGATATGGCGGCAGTCATCACAATGCATAAGTTGATGGGGCTGCTGATGACTGGAGGGGAACATGGATGTGCTCGGGTTGTGCAGGCTGCTTGCCTGATAGGTGATGCCATTGAGCAGGAGGTGGGTGAGATTGACTGCTACTTTTCTCTATATTTGTTTAATATGTCATTGTATTTGGTTTTATTTGAGAACTACATAGTTGATCGAAAGCCTATTGTTTCATGTTTTAGATAATGCTTCACCAGATGTTCTGTTGCACAAATTCATGTCCTGTTGTTATAGTTATTTCAGGTTAGATCTTGGAAGTATTGGCATTAGAAAGTAAACTCATATAGCCATAATAGACACTGAGAGGGAAAATAGAATCCGAACTTTTTTTCCTTTTTCCCAAATGAAGAATGAAGCATGGGTTGTTAGAATGACAAACCTAAAGCTGAAGAATGCTGACAACTTGAACAATAGTTCAATTGAAGTTGCGAATGGACCTTAAATATTGTGGCATTGCAAGCAATAGATATCTAAGCTATTTTTTCCCAAATGGGAGACGGGTGCTTATATTTTGTTTGTTTAAACCTTTGGTTAAGATGAAGATATTTAAACCTGTATGTTTGGCATGGTTTTAGTTGTTGGGTTATTTTGAATTTGAAGTCTACTGATTCTAAGAATGACCATTTTCTATCTAACAAATAAACTATATGTGTTTTTATTTTTATTTTTATTGTCCATTATCTTGATAAGAATATTGGGCATGCCAAACTACGATCCTGCATTTTTTTCTTCAAAACTGGACATTCTGTGTTGTTACATCATTCCTTTGCCCATGATGTTCAATTCATTGCACATTTTGTATTCCTTATCAGACATGATTCCGTTTCCTCTCTCTCTCTCTCTTATTTTTTAAAATATTTTAAAATATTTTTTAATGTTACTTAAATCCATATACATTCATCATTTCTTGGTCAATGCAAGTTATAGGTGACTTGGACTCCAATGCGCCATTTTTCCATGGCACTTTCTTTCTTTTCTTTGTTTTATCTTCATTTGGGTGACACTTGATGATGCTGCATTCCTTGGACCTGCTTCTCTTAATCCTGACCAACCCCATTTTTTCTTGAAATTTGGCATTAATTCGTAAGCATTCCTATCATTGTTAGGTTAGAATACGCAATTTCTTGGAGAATACAAGGAAAAAAAAGGTTGATAAAGAGGATGAAGATGAAGGAAGTGAATCCAATGCGGCAATTAAGGAACAAGAGAGGTTAAGGAAAAAGGTGACCAATTTGATAAAGAAACAAAAGCTACCAGCCGTGAGGCAGATAGTGAAGGGACAGGACAACACAAAACCCTGGGGCCAGGATGCTAAGGCTAAGGTTCATCTAATTTCATGTAATTGCTGATGAAACATTACTTTTTCATTAATCCAGTGATTTTTAAAATTGTGATCTCTGCTCTTTTTCCCTAGGTTGGATGCCATCTTATCGAGTTATTGATGCGAACTGCTTATATACAACCTCCAGCTGATCAGTTAGCTGATACACCACCAGATATTCGTCCTGCATTTCTACATTCTTTCAAAACTGTAGTAAAAGAACACAAGTGAGGACTAATTTCTATATTTTGATTGGTTCTCTCTCGTGTCAACTTCAGATTGATGTAATCACTTCGAATTGCTGTTGTTGGGCATTTCCTTCTGCAGGAAAACTGGCAGAAGATATGGTGTTATTGAATGTGACCCACTAGTCCGCAAAGGGCTCGAGAGAACTGTAAGTAATTGGGTTATAATCCTTTTTATGAATGATTTATTACATTTTATTATTCTTTTGCTATTTAAGTTGTTAGATCAATGTAAAATTCCTAGGCTGACTTGTAAACTAGCATCTAGAATATAAGACTTAATAACGATTAATAGTTTACCATCCTTCTTCCTTTTTTTTATTGTTGTCTGTGTTATGGACCAAGTAGAGCTGCTACCTAGATGCATTAGTTTGTTTTTCAAACATCTACTGGAAAGTGTAAAACTATTCTTTAATTCTTTCTTTCACCAGGCAAGGCACATGGTGATTCCTTATATGCCAATGTTGGTGCCCCCAGTCAAATGGACAGGGTATGTTTTTTTTCTGTTTCATGTCAAGATTATAGTTTGATTTTTCCTTGGTTTGAGGTTTTTGATAATTTTAATAAAAGCTAGCTGTCAAGTTCCAAGAAAATGCACTGAGAAATCTAAAATATGGATTGGTTATGATATATAAGACTGCTTCTCATTTTTCTGGTTATATAGAGCCTTATTAGTTTAGTCAATGCTTGGTGGTTATGCAATTGGAACTCATATAATATTCAAAATTTGAGGTATTTAATGAGAGGTCAAGTAAGATTGATGCTGCCCGTTAAAAAACTGCAGTAACGACTAACCTGGACACAGGCTTAGGATGCTGAGCTAGGACAACAGATGTGGCAATTCCTGCTGATGAGATTATCAGTTTAGGATTTTTTCCTTCATAGAAAATTTGGAAACATTTAGCAAATCAGAGTATAAATCATTTGCATTCCAGTTGAAGTAAAATGTATGAAGAATAATTTATGAGCACTTTTAAATGCAAAAGTTAACTATTTTTCTAGGACAGAATGATTCCACGACATGTTTCACTAGGTTACTCGGTGCAAATTTTGAAGAACTAGCTTTTTCCTTTTTTGTATTAATTAGTTTGTGAAAATTTCTTTTTGCTGGTAATATGATTGATAAGCAGCAACGACCTATCTTTTCTCTATTAATATTACCATGTGGGTAACAATTATGTTTCTTCTTCTTTTTTTTTTTTTCCCTTTTGTAGTTACGACAGAGGAGCATACTTGTTCTTACCTTCCTACATTATGCGCACACATGGAGCTAAACAACAACGAGAAGCTGTCAAGAGAACCCCTACGAACCAGCTAGAGCAAGTCTTTGAGGTTGATTTTTAAAAAATTCTTAACCTGATGGTATTTTGCTATGGGATGCTAGTACCTAACTACTGGCTCAATTGGTGGTGCTTATATATTTCATTTCATTTGCTTTTTTTTTTTTTTTGGCAAAGAACTTGATTTGTGTAATCAACATGGTAGGCTCTGGATACACTTGGATATACCAAATGGAGGATAAATAAGCGGGTCCTTAATGTTGTAGATAGAATATGGACTAGTGGAGGCCATCTTGCTGATATGGTGGACCGCAATGATGTGAGCTACTGTATCTCTTTTCTCTATTTTTTGCCTTTTTTCTAACACTTGGCACTTTTTGGCTTCTGATTGTACTGTATATTTTGTGGTCAATGACGATGATGTTAAATTCACTGTGGTTTTGTTTTCATTTATTTTGATTCCCCGACATTAAGTGGAAATTGTAATCCTCAAACCTTGCAGGTTCCCTTCCCAGAAAAGCCAGATACTGAGGATGAAGCATTGCTTAGGAAATGGAAGTGGAAAGTCAGATCTGTGAAAAAGGAAAACAGAGAGAGGCATTCACAGCGTTGTGATATAGAGCTTAAACTTGCTGTATGTTCTCTTCACCTTTCTATACTACTAGTATATTTGTGTATTACAAAATCAGACTTATTCAAACTCTTTAAAACTGTGAGCAGGTGGCACGGAGAATGAAAGATGAAGAAGGTTTCTACTACCCACACAATCTAGATTTTCGAGGACGTGCATATCCCATGCACCCATATTTGAATCATCTTGGCTCGGATCTTTGTCGGGGTGTTTTGGAGTTTGCAGAGGGTCGCCCTCTTGGAAGATCTGGCTTAAACTGGCTGAAAATACATCTTGCGAATTTGTTTGCTGGTGGGGTGGACAAACTGTCTCTGGAAGGTCGATTGGCTTTCACTGAGAATCATCTGGATGATATATTCGACTCTGCAGACAGACCACTTGAAGGAAAGCGCTGGTGGTTAAAAGCAGAAGATCCATTTCAGTGCTTAGCTGTGTGCATTGATCTCACTGAAGCTTTAAGAAGCTCCTCTCCTGACACATTTGTTTCCCATATACCTGTGCATCAGGTTCCTTCTTTTGCCACCCTCCCCCTTCCCCATAGTTTGTCTGCATAATTATTTAGATGAGATCATTCATTACGGGCACTACATGAATTGAATAGCTCACCTGTTGGTGGTCAGTATATATATTTATATTTATGCAATTTAGACAGACATACTTTGTTGATAGCCATACAACTATTTGCACACAGAACTAAAAAAAAGAAAAGAACAAACTATAAAATTGAGCTACATGATGAAATATCAAACTGGTACATTCATTATAGAAGAGTGACTGCGGTTTTCTTTAATTTTCGGGTTTCTACCGTCTAAACTACATGCAACTTTTGTCCGATCTTTCATACTGGGCTGTTTAGTGACTAGCTAAAAATGTTCCCTTAGTCCATTAATATTATTCAAACAAATATTTGGAATGAGGAATATTTTGAGTTAATATTTTATTTTATGGATGATATATTGTACATCCTTTCTTATATACAGTGACACTTCTTTCAACTTTCAATAGCTGTTTGCTGTTTTGGCCTATAAGCTGATCCCTTGCCTGTTGTGTTTTTTATTGCCTTCCCGTAGGATGGTTCCTGCAATGGTTTACAACACTATGCTGCACTTGGAAGAGACAAGGTATCCTTTTTCTAGTCAGAAGTTAGGATTGAAGTTATTATACCTTTTGTTTTTGCTTATAATTTTGGTTTGAAAATTAACTTACAGTTGGGAGCAGCTGCAGTCAATCTGGTTGCAGGTGAAAAACCAGCAGATGTTTACTCAGGAATAGCTGGCAGGTAAGCCATTTTTCTCTTGGTTCAAGAAAAACCTTTTAATACTGGTCCTCTAGTTTGAGTTGTCTAAGTGAGCTTTTTGATATATTCTCTTGTTGACTCAGTCCCCCACAAAAAAAAAAAAAAAAAAAACAACTCTAACAAGTGATTGAAAAATAACCTAGTTGGCCAGCTGTGTCCTTTTGGAGGAAATCAATTGAAATGACTGTTCATTCATGATTTTTTGAAAACGGAAATAACAGTTATATTAAGTTTTGTTCAACTTTTCAGATTCTGTTACTGCATTTTAGCACTTAAAAAACGAAGAACTGATAACGAAAAAGTTTAGCTAATATTGAATGCATCTCTTAGGGTGATTATGCTAGAATTTCCATTTTATGGCTTATGCATAACTTTGTTTAGTTTAATACATTTGGACAATCATAGCAAGCAGGGATCCTAGTTATTGTTTTTGAAAAATGCCATTGCCTAAACCTATGCCTAGTAAAATTAGTAATAGCTTTCACACGTCACATTCTATATAATAGTCATTACTTTATCTGGTTTTTGATCTTGTCTAAGAGCTTCTTGACTTTTGTTTTATGATTTATATATATTTCAGATGATAAAAATGTTTTCCATATAAGTTTTATATAATAATATAATAACGAAAGAACTCATATTCTGAATGTAGAGTGCTTGATATCATGCGGATTGATGCACAGAAGGATCCTTCAGTTTTTCCAGATGCATTGCTTGCAAAAATATTGGTTAACCAGGTATTCCATGGGTTCCTTGTATGATATTTGCAAAAAGAATTATAGTTTTCCAAAAATGTGCACCTAGTGTTTCTTTCTTGCACTATAATCATTCATAAGGCAGGTTTGGCATTGGGAACTTGCTGAATTTATATCCATCTTGACTGGAAGCTAGTTTACATGGTAGTTGATTCTGTTGGCTGCAAATATTAACTAGGTGGATAGGAAACTGGTGAAGCAGACAGTGATGACCTCAGTCTATGGTGTGACTTATATTGGGGCACGAGATCAAATCAAGAGGAGGTTGAAGGAACGTGGTGTAATTACTGATGAAAGAGAACTCTTTGTTGCTTCTTGTTATGCTGCTAAGGTAGGGAA
Organism: Gossypium rotundifolium; assembly: GCA_025506655.1. Lineage (NCBI taxonomy): Eukaryota > Viridiplantae > Streptophyta > Magnoliopsida > Malvales > Malvaceae > Gossypium > Gossypium rotundifolium. The sequence goes on along the minus strand of CP106732.1, from coordinate 152,355,131 downwards.
GGAACGCTGGACTTCTAGTACTTTAACTCCAATTAGAGTCAATAAATGAAATTGTACTCTCACCTGCTCTCTCAATTTTATGATAAAATCTTATTTATTTGTCAAACAGACAACATTAATTGCCTTAGGTGAGATGTTTCAAGCTGCACGAGCTATAATGAGCTGGCTTGGTGAATGTGCAAAGGTGTGTCTCTCACCCTCTGTTACTTTCTCACTGCCTGTAGTTATCCATTTTTCTATTGTCTGTACACTTCAAATTTTATTGGATGCCTTTTAGCTTGAAATGTTGAACATGAACAGATTATTGCATCTGAAAATCAGCCAGTGAGCTGGACAACTCCACTTGGACTGCCTGTTGTACAACCATACCGAGCGTTGGGAAGGCATCTTGTGAGTATTCGAATTGAGTGCTTGATTTTTGTGGAAACTAAGAACCTGCTAATAGATTTATTTCCAAATAGAAATGAATCTGGTAATAACTATTGAATTTGAGAACTGATAGGGCAGTGGAAGAAGATCGTATTCAAGTAGTTCGACTCAAGAAAGATTCGGATCTGACCTAGAAGAAGAAACAAAATAAATTAGAAATAATGGAAATAAAGAGAAAAACAAAACATAAAATCAAGAAAATAATAAATATTGGGGTGAGATGAAAAACAATTTTGAATGGAAGAAAATGAAAATAAGGTGGATGATGGAAAGATTGTCTAATAGGGTAGCAGAAGATCATATTCAAGTTGTTTGACTCGTGAAAGATTTGGATTTGACCTGAAAGAAAAAACAAAACAGATTAGAAATAATAGAAATAAACAGAAAAACAAAACATAAAATCAAAAAATAAATATTGGGGGTGAGATGAAAATAAAAATATTGATTGGAAGAAAACGAAAATGAGACGGATGATGGATCTTCGAACTCTATGAATACATCTCAACCCAGAAATGCTTGGATCCCATCCAAAAACTTGTCGCAAGTCAACTGATTTTCCAAACTTGAAAATTTGCAGTTTTGGTGAATAGAATTTAATAAATTTCACTTCATCTGTGTATGTATCAAGAACACTAATACTATTTTGACTCATTTTAGCTTCTTTCCATGTAATTGGCAGATAAAAACTTCTCTTCAGGTTTTAACTCTGCAACGTGAAACTGAAAAGGTACATTAACCTTATCTCAATTTTATGGTTTATACGTTTGTATATTTTAGATATTTCCTTTGAAGACTGCATACCTAGCATTGATAAATAACTGAACACAGCATGTCAAGCGAAGATCATAAGACAACCTGGTTTTATGACTGAAAGGATTAATACCAGTCACTGGATTTTTAGTGCAAAAGTAGCAGAAGTTATGCTACTATGTTAGATATAGCTCAGCTTTTTTCCGCTGGATTTTTATCATATATGAACCAACGTTTCATATTGCAATGGGGCTAAATTTTATCAAGTTTTCATAATAGTGGCCACTGGCCAGAGAAATTTATGCTTAATAGGTAAACTGTTATGATAATGATTCTAAAATAGGGACTGGGATTGCTGCTTGCTTATCCAATTATATTCCTATAAAATTTAGATTTAGATTTGGATCTATTATATTGTTGACTTTAGAACTTCATAATTTTTGTATTAAGTTGGATCTAGAATTCAAATTGCACGCTAATAAATTTAACATTTAGATTGCGTTGTTTGAATTCCTTTAATCATGATTTCTGGAGTTGATTGGCCAAGAGAATTGCTATGCCAATCTTCGGCTATTTAAATTCCATAACACGATGCCCTTATTAGATTCACCCTAATTCGTTTAGCATTGTACATTCACATAATGTTATTGATCATGAAGTTTGCCCAAATGTTAAAGCGGGTGATTTATTTCTTGTAATAGATTATGGTCAAACGACATAGGACAGCTTTCCCTCCAAACTTTGTTCACTCCCTGGATGGCTCTCATATGATGATGACTGCAATTGCCTGTAAAAAGGCAGGCTTAACTTTCGCAGGTACTGTAGTTCATTTCATGTTATTTTGGTATTTCATATTCTTGTTCTTATGGTCAATTTCAAGTTATGCTACATGTATACTTACAGGAGTTCATGATTCATACTGGACACATGCAAGTGATGTGGATAAAATGAACAAGATACTAAGAGAAAAATTTGTTGAACTCTACGAAAAACCAATATTGGAGAATGTAAGTGTCCTCACTTTCTAGTTCCTGATTTGTCTCGTGTGCATGTTAATTTGGCATAAATTTGTTCACTTTATATTTCACTGTACAAATTTCTTAAGACCATCCTTGGACTGTGAGCTTTAGGCTTTTTTGGCATGAAAGATGGAGAAGAGTGAGGATGGAGAATTTGCTAATCAAATGGTTAAAATTCATAATCACTTTCCTACTTTAGAGCTTAACCAAGAGATTAACAAATTTTTCATCCTCACTGTTTTCAGTCCTTCATACCAAGCAGAGCCTTAAACTTGTATTTTAATGATTGGCATGAATAATAGTTTCTTAATGATTTAATGATTTTGAGAGAGAGATTGGTGGTGGCATTGGAAAGGGGATTGAGGGTATGTTTGTTTGTATGGTCACTGGTGTAGTGGGGTCAAAGCTCCTTCCATTATTTATCTATTACCGTCCTATACTAGTTCAATTTGTAAGTGGGTTCTATACATATGAACAGTACTAAGTCATGTATTGGAAAGTTATGGGCAAAAATGTAATGGACAGGGTGTTTAACCTGGCGCAGTGAGGGTGCTCTTTTCTCCTCACTGCACTGCTCCCTCGCTCCCCTTTTCACTCTACTGGTCTGCAACATGCATCCAGATAGACACCAGTGAATATTATTTGAAAATTTAAAACTTCTTTTGCTGTTTTACATCGAATTTATGCTAAATGAGTTTCTGCAACGTAGTGGTTTTGTCGCCTCATTATTTATTATTTTATTTCTGTAACTTTTTCAGTTGTTGGAAAGCTTTCAGCAATCTTTCCCTGCATTGTCTTTTCCTCCTTTACCTGAAAGGGGAGATTTTGATCTAAGAGACGTGTTAGACTCACCCTATTTCTTCAACTAATCTCATATCTTGGCCTTTGATTTCATCTGAGCCTAGACCCTAAGAGCAGCCCCATGCTTTGTGCTACCTCTGGTTCTCTTTGAATGTACAACCAGTCGAACAAGGTGAATTATCACGAGAAAATGATCCCAGTAAGGAGTTGCTGCTTTACCCTTTGTATGGCATTGTGAAAGATGTTCATGGTATGTAATGTAAGGCCTCAATACCGGAGGAATTGGTTACAGTTTGTACAGTTAACATGTAAATCAGAGCTAGTAGAGACAGATCTTAAATGGGAGCACTTGCCTGCCCTCACTGAAATCCTATTTTTTTTTTATTAGGTAATAATACCATGTAATTATTATAAGTTCAAGATGATGTATACGAGAGTAAAGCATTCAGTTAAAAGAATTTGAAGAGAAACTTTAAGCAAAACCTTTTTAGAAGCTATCTCGAGGATGATTATTTCTCGTGTAGTTGCAAATGATTTTTGTAAGTGGTATTCTCAGGCTTTGTGCTTAAAGTAGTATATTTAAGATTTGACCACCCCTGCACCTATATTAGAATAAATGAGGAATGATTTTGATTTTGAATGATTAAATTTAGAAAATGAGAGAGTGATTTGATTGTGAAAGATTGAACGTATAAGTATTATTGGTTAGCTATTATCATTGGGGAAAAAATTTTGACAGCTTTAGCTCAGAATTACGTATGCTATGTTATTGATATTTTTCTCTATCATTCAACTTAACAGCCATATTTTAAATTTCATTCGTTTCACTGGAAAATCAAGAAATGAAAAACAAAACTTTCCGGTTAATATCTCAAGCATAAACAAACAGGAAGAATTCAGTTGCAATTTTACAAGATTTTAATGTCTACAACATGATTCGGATCAAGCATGAATAAGTACAATAATGGAAACGATACAATGGGACAATATATGAAACTTCATTCACTTGCACAACAATCCAACTTCTTACATTGGAAGAAAAGGTTCATCTTCATCCTCAACTTCATCATCTTATTAAATAGCTTATCAAACTTCATATGAAAACCCAGATTTTCGAGTTACACCTCCAATGATGCCATAAATCAGGTAATCTTCAAAGGACACATGACCATCTCTCTTTTCCAGAGAGATCATGTGGGTTCTGTTACTGAATTCTTCTTAAACATAGCATAGGCATCGCTATACACAGCAACCACATTCGAGAATACAGCAAGCACAATCATGAAAATAGCTAAGATTTTGTCCTTCTTTGTTGCTATAGAGTGACGATCCCTGAAAAGCCGATAAAAATGGTTTAATGTAAATCTATGTTTAGTATTGAACTAGAAACCAACCGATGATAGCCAGCTCATATGTCTACTGAAAACATGCAACACAAGTAAGAACTTAAACCAACAAAGATAAACCAAGATAGAGCCAGGAGAAACAAAATTTTAAATGCAAATCAAGTTCTGTATGCAGTTACCCTTATTTTCTCATTACATTTCTGAGCAACTATGTTTGCAATGTTTCAATTTTAGTTTTTTATTCATATGTGTATGAGCCACTATGTCTACTGTAATATATCATATAAGGAAGATGGTCATCAATGTTAACCGAGGGAAGTAAAATGTAGCGGATAATATATCTAATCGGATTGAAGGTCCAAAAACTCACCTAAGAGTAACAGCAGCAGGAAAAATGAAACCAAGGCAGACCGCAGCAGTTGCTCCAGTGAATTGGAATGCATCCCAGATGCTGGGGATGAAATTTGCACCCAAGAAGATAAGTGTGATGAGTCCAACAGTAGTGAAAGCAAACCTCATATTAGACAGAGCTAGCGGCCTTGCAGATGGGAATAGGAGACCATCCATGTTGAGTCGCAAAGGGTAGAAGACGATGGGAAATACAAGCATGAGGTGAGCAGCATAGCTAACACGGACAGCGTCGTTAAGCAGGGAGCCATAGGGAATGCCAAGGTCAGTATCGAAGTTGGCTAGCACATCGTCCAACGTCGAATCACCAAATAGAAGGAAGCCGAAAAAGCTTGTCATTATGTAAACAGTTGAGCATAAAGCAAGTGCCGTACGCACAACTGGTTTTATCTGGGTAGAGTCTTCTAGTTCATTATCTATGCTGTGAACTGCAAATGCAAGCACACAAGAAGATTGGCGATTCTTATTACATGCACCAATGTAGGAGATGAAAAAACACATTGCTTAATCAAGAGTAGAATTGCTTGCATACCATTGTAGTGGCAGATATATGCCGTGACTAAAACAGGGACTACAGTGAAGAGTCTCCAGAATGAGGTCAAATCGGTGACATCAGGTAGCAATCTAGGCATCATTATAGTTCCACTTAGTAACTTGATAATGGCTATTCCCACGGTAATAACAAGAAACACAACTGCCAGAGCAACTGATAAGGCAGATGTAAATCTTAAGGAATCTGCAAGCATGAGACACCATAACTGCTCGTTATTCACGTTAAACTAAGCAATAAACATGCCATACAAACTATTCAACTTAGATTTATAACGGTAAAAATTGAAAGTATTAGGTTCTGAGAGCTCAAATGATATAATAAAGTGTATTGCTAGATTCTATAAGGACAACCGAGACACTAACCGATCCGTTTGAAACATGCCAATGGAGAGAAGATGCCCAATGTAGTGACAATAAGGACAAAGGTACGCCCATTCCACCAGTGTTCTCCGAACCACCCTTCAAGGACACCAGCATGGTGAACTCCACTAGATGATGTTCCAGAAAGCACATCACCTTCAAGAACCAATAAACCATCATAAGCTCATAAGCAAATTTACACATTTCCATAAGATCAGGCAAGAGAAAACTATCTAGGAAATAAATGATTCAACAAGTAGGTGCAACCAGATATGCGTATGCAACTAAGTTGAATGAAATGGAAGTCATACCAATAATAATCATGTACACAATGAGAACACCAATGTTGTTAACTAAAACACAGATTTGCAGAAAGACTCTTCCATACTTTCCAAATGCATCCCCCATAAGACTTCCATAAGAAGTAGTTTTTCCAGCCCTACTAAACCTAAGCAAGAACTCAATCGAGGCATCAGTTAAGAATGCCATAAAGATGATCGTAGCTATCCCAAGAATCAGTCCCAGAACTTTCATTGTAGCAGGCAAGGCCATGATCCCCGCACCAACAATTGTTGTTGATAAGTTAAACACCGCCCCAGTAAAAGAAGCTCCATTAAATTCATCATAACCACCATCTTCATCTTGTCGTTTAGGTAACAAGGGAGCTGTATCATCGACAACATGTTTGCTCCTCCTTGACTTCCTCTCCTTCTTTGGTGTTATATCCCCAATTGTCATCTTTTAAATAACCCAAAATTCTCAAAGATTCAACTGTATACGGAAAATTTAAACCACCTTACAGGCTAAAACCTAGCTTCAGCCCGCTTCAAGAGATCTGTCCAAGTAGAAAGTAAAAAATTTTACTTAATTCCTTCCTAACATAATCCAAAAAGAAAAAAGAAAAGAATTCTAACAGTACTAACCTGCAAAAATATACAAACTTTGCACTGTTTTGAAATCGATAAAAGAGAATCTTCCAAATCTTCTAAAGGTAGATCTTTTCCAAAAACAACACCAAAATAATCAATGAATGAACTCAAAAACAGAGAGTTTTGCAAACAAAAGAAACTCAAATGGTCTACAAACTAAGAAAAAGGAAAAGACTTTCATATCAAAAGCGAAGAGAAGAAAGCAACCCAAATTTCCAACCAACAGAAGCTTAAAGACCAAAATTTTGTATGTCCTTGAATTGAATCTAATATAAGCACCAAAGCAGTAATCGAAGCCTAACCCAGAAATGAAAATTAAAATCTTGACCAAACCCAGAAGAGAGAGAATCAAAATATAAGAGCTTTGAAACAAAGCAGTGGGGGTTATCCAACAACCAAAACGCTAAGAAATTGTACTCATTTGACCCCCTCTCTCTATTCTTGGTGTGTACCTTACCTTTATAGACAAGGCAAAGAAGGGACAAACTAGGCGGTAGAATGATGTACGGAAGGAGATAGTTCGATAGCGGTAAAAAAAATATAAATAAAATTCGGTATCTTTAAATAATATTTTAATTTAATTTCGTTCAATTTCGATTTCCCAGGGGGAAATGATATATTTACCATTATAACGACAAATAATAAAGAAATGTATTACTTTTCTTGTAACAACATTTCTAAACTCAAATTTTAACCCTATTTTCTATATAAGTCATACACACTTATCTTAATTTTACGTTTATAAAATCATTTTAAAAATTATCATTAAAATTTCAAGGGTAAACTATTTAGTTTGCGGCTCAATTTTTGAGCGTTTTCAGTTTGATCATCCAAAATAATTTTTTTGTAATTTTTCAATCAATTTTAGAACGCTTTTATTTTAATCATTTAACTGTTAAATCTCTAATGATGGTTATTCACGATACATCATATTCACACTTAATTTTTAGGTCACTTTCTTTTTATCACAAAAAATACTTTTTTTAAATATTGATTGGGGCAAAAAATAAAGATTAAAGTAAAAAACGATAGAAATTAAAAAATGTCAAACTGTACTTATTTATCACATTGTCGAAAATTCTTTTTTTCAATATTGAAATTTTAAATTTCAAAACTTAGAAATCAATTAAATAAATTATTGAAAATTTGTATCCCATGATAATGTTAATAGATTTATTATTGTAATTTTGAAATTAACTAAATTAATCTCCTTGTAAATTTTAAAATTTTATTTTATGTTTTATATTAAAATCAACTCTAATAAAAATAAAAAGATTTTTAAATACGAGTTATAGTAACAAATTGATTGACACAATGAGAAATAAAAATTTTCAATAATTTATTTAATTGGTTGTGATGTTTTGAAATTTAAATTTTAATATCGAAAAAAATTTAAAACTTTCAACAATAGGTAAATAAATATAATTTGACAATTTTAAAATATTACTTTAATTTTTACCATTTTTATTTTAATCCTTAAAATTTTTTTGCCCCGATCAATATTAAAAAAGTTAAGTGACGAAGTAAGAATTTACCCAAATTTAAATCTACTTAATTATGAGATTAAAATTAAATTTTCTATCCATAAAAAAAAATCAATCATTTACCTCTTCTAAAAATCAGACAATGAAAATATTATTGATTAGAGGAAGCACGTCATTGAACAAGGATTAACACATATTTGTCTGTTTGTTCATTATGATATAACATGATAATTGAAATTGAAAACTATTTGTTTGGTGGACAATTTTTTTAAAGGGAAATTAGAGTGATTGTTTTAAATTTGGTAGGGTCCAGAGAGATTTTTGTTTGGTATTTGGGAGAATGGTATGTTGGTTTACTCTAGAGGTGAGCATGGGCCGGGCCGGGCCGGGTTCGGGTCGGGCCCAACTAAAAATTTAGGCCCGTTCATTGGGCTCGGGCCGGGCCGGGCCCAAAAAATGGTCCTAAAATTTTGCCCAAGCCCGGCCCATATAAAAATATTAAAACCGGGCCCGGCCCGATTACCAGTATTAATTTTTATATTATTTTATATAATTTTAAATATATATAATACATCAAAAATATTAAAAAATCAAAATAAATATTTTTCAACAAATTGAAAATAAATTTTAAAAATATGTAGACTTAAATAACACTAAAATAGATGCAACTTAACAAGGAAATGCCTCTAAAATAATAACAAAATTAACAAATGTCTTTAAAATAATAACAAAATTAACAATAAAATAAGTTTTATATAATATCTAAACAATAACAACAAAATAATAGAAACATAATAGTAAAATGGTAGCAAAATAAAGAGAAAATAATAAGAAAATAATATTTAAAAATATTTTTTTGCCTTTAATGATTTCGGGCGGGCAGCCCTGCCAAGAAATTCTTATTTGAGGTCTGCCCATTTTTTAAACGGCCTCATTTTTTGCCCAAGCCCATTTTTCTGCCTATATTTTACCCGAACCTCCTATTTTTTAGGCGGGTTTTGGTGAGTAGTGGCCCAAACCATGCTCACTCTAGTTTACTCTACTTACCAAAATATAAGTGGTTTTCCCTTTAGATATAAACAAATTTGGTAAATTACTTTGTATTACTTTATTGTGTTATATTTATGATTAAAATGTATCTATTATTAGGTAAATTATCCCATTAATTATTTTAAATATGAGTTATTTTATTTTAGTTACTTTAATTTTTTGTTAATTTAATCACCGTCATTAAAAATATTAATCCCACTAGTCACTCCACCATTAAATGGTAGCAAAATGCTGATAAGAAATTTACAAATATTTTTTTTGTCATTTCCTCTTAATTTCCATTTTCTTTATTTTTTCCTTTTCTAGACCCTTTTTATTATTATTATTTCTTTTTTCTCTTCTTCTCCCTTTCTCTTCTTTCTCCTTCTTTTCTTTTCCCCCTACAAATGCTAGTTGTAAGGCCCAATTTTAAACGCGGGGCCCAAAACAAACAAAAGTCCCATCCAAAACACAGCTCACAAAATCCAAATAGAATGTAAATAAAAAGAGCAAAAACCCTAGCTATGAGTAGCGCCAAGAACCTCACATGACCTCCGTGCCATGCGCGCCCCACGCCATCGAGCCACGCCCACCACGTTCGTGAGAGGAGTCCTCTCCATCACGCACTGCAAATTAGAGAACAAATAAGTTGTAAAATAAAGGCTATAAAAGCCACAATGTAAATCGATTTAAGGGGTTTTTTGAGAGATAAAAAAAGAAAATAGACACTTGTAACTGAAAAATAGTTCGAGAAATATAGAGAAAAAGCAAAGGTTAATTTTTTTTCCCTTTTTCGTTTCGTTTATTTTTTTTTCCTTTTTCAAATCTGATTTTTGAGGTTTTCTTATTTTAAAAAAAAATAGGAGTTTCAAAGGAAATTAAAAAAAAATACTTTTTTCAGATTCGCATGGGTCGACGACGTGGTGGCGGTGATGTGGCCAATGGCGGACCTTGGCCGAATCCAGCCGAGACGAGAGGATTTGAGAGAGTTTTTTGGTGTTTTTTTGGGAGAAAGGAGGAAAATGAAATTTTCAAAACAACTTTGGGGTATTTATATCTGTATATAAAAGCATTGCTTTTGAGCTTTGGTCGAGGCCAAACGACGTCGTTTTGTCCTCTCGACCATGACCAACCGCACAGGATAAGATCCGCGTGTTTTTGCTAGGGAGGGGCTAATTGCGCGTTTAGCACCTCCGCTTTTTCCTGGTTCTAGAATCAGGTTTTTCTTATTCCCGATTAGGCCCCAAAAGTTCGCTCTTGATTTCAATTAAGTCCTCAGTTGAGCGCCACGCTTTCTGAGTTGGGTAATTGTGCCTTTGGTCCCCCAGTCTTGCTGCGTTTTAATCCGGTCCTCCCTCCTATTTTATTTCCGATTTTACCCCAAAGCCTCTGCTTTCTATCCGATTTAATCCTTTTCACTATTCTGCTATTCTACTATTAAAATTAGTTATTTTTTCGTTAATATCTTTAGTCTTTGTTAATTTTTTATTTTCATATGGATATTATTAATTATAACTATATTCTTTCATATATTTATTATTATACATATTATTACTTACTTTTTTTATGATAGTATATTTTCTTACTATTACTTTTTATTAGCACTTTTTAATTATATAGTATTATTATATCGTATTTTTATTATTTAGGACTATTTCTCTGTACTATACTTATTATTATATTTATCATTGTATTATTTTATTATTAATATTCTTTCTTTATTTTTTTTTTTTTCATACTATTATATCTATTATTATATCTATTATGGTTTACTTTAGTTGTCTTATTATATATTATTACTTTTACATCTATTATTTTTATTATTATTAAGTATACCCTTATTTCTTTTACTACTTTTTTATTACCGTTAATACCCTTACTTTTTTATATATTCGTTATTTATTATTAGTTTTGCATTTCATTACCATCCCTATTTGTTTTATTTGTTACATATCATTTTATAATTGTAATATTACTGTTTTCTTTTTGTATTTATTGTTATTCCTATTATCGTCGTGTCTATATTTCTACGTTCTTATTTTTGTTTTTTAAAAACTTGAAAATGTTTCACAAAGGGAATTTTGTGTATTTGGAAGTTCGGGAAATCGTGTCCAATCGTCTTTGGGCTTCAATTTTTCGCTCGTCTAGATCACTAAATATCCTTCAAAGATTCTTTATCGTGTTTTCTTAAATAAGGCAATATTTCATGTTTGGAAATTCGAGGATCGTGCTCAATCGAAATGGGTTTCACTTTTAGTTTGACCAAATAATGAAACCCTTTTTAAATCGGATGCATGGATTTCGAAATCATGAAACGATCTTGGTATTGAGGGTTTGAAACATCGTGTCCTATCGTCTTTGGATGTGGTATTTCATCTTTTCGTAACAAGAGAGTGTCGATATCCAATGCGAGTTATCCAAACATTTTTAAAGATTCATATTTTAAAATATTTTCTAATTTTCGATATTAAGGACGTTAATCAATCAACACGGTACCAATTTTGGGCGCTATGAGGTGCTAATCCTTCCTCATGCGAATCGACTCCGAGCCCGCTTTTCTTAAAATGCGAGACCAAAATGTTTTCTAAAGTGACCCAATCACACTTCAAAATGATTGGTGGCGACTCGTTTTTCTTTTTAAAGTCGGCCCGCTTTTCCAAAAAATGGTTTGACGACTTGGCGACTCCATTGGGGACCAATAAGAGAGTCAGTCAGTAAAATTGGTTGATTAATGTCCTTTTATTGAAAATAAATTTTTTTGTTTTTTCCATTTGCATGAGTTTTTGTCGCGTCATATATTTGTTTGGGTTTGAGACACATGGGATATCTATGCATTCATGTTACATGACCGTTGTGGTCACATCCTTTAAGTGGGAGCGAAAACTATGCCTTCGTGAGGTTTTCACCTCGCATGGGCTGGGGACCGCCCGGATACATCCGTACTTATGGTTCCGTGAGGTTTTCACCTCGCATGGCCATAGGGAAATGTATTCCCGAACCGAACTCGATCTATATGAGCCTATAATGGGTAAGGATTGAGGAATCTGCTGGTTCAGGTACCCTTTTCTTTCTTTAGAACCAAACCACATATAGTGAACCTTAAGAGCCCACCCTAGGTAGAGCCATGCTAAACCTTAGTGGCTACCTATGTAGTGGTTAGACATTTTTTCACTTGCTTTGGTTACTTTTATGTGATACTAACTTGCTTTATTTTGGTCATATTTGCATGTCATTTCATACTTAAAAGGCGTCGATTCCTGTTTTAATTACTAAGTTAGAATACTTGTTATGGGGGACGGATTCCTTGATAAAGTAGAGGATAATGCGGCCGTGCGTATATGGTCAGAGAAGACACAGCTTGAGAAGGGGGATAGCCTAACTGAAGGCTACACATCAGAATTATTGGACTTCACTCGCATCAGTGTGACACAGAATAAGCTACAAGAACTAAGAGATATATGGGCTGGTTGGGATGAAGCAACTAGGCAACTGTTCTACATTAATTATGGTGATCTACCTTACTTACTCGACATCAGAGTGGACAAGCACTTGTTTCGGGCTATGACTCAATATTAGAATCCCGCTTATAGCTATTTTACGTTTGGAGAAGTAGACTTGGTGCCTACCGTGGAGGAATATACGGCTTTGCTTCGCAGTCAAAGGGCTCGGGTCTACAAAATTTACTTCAGGGCCACTAATGCACCGACTTTTGTAAAGAAGCTGATGAGTATCACTAGGATGAGCGAACAGTGGGTCATGGCACGAATTCAGCAGAAGGGTGAAGAGAAATGCATTCCTTGGGTAAGCTTGAGGGACCTGATGACGGCACACCCGGATGTGAAGAGGAAAGTCGACATTTTTGCCTTAAGTATCTATGGTTTGGTAATTTTTCCCAAGGCTTTGAGGCATGTAGACGAAGCAATTATTGATTTGTTCGATCGTCTTAACAAAGGGGTTACGCTGCATACCAATGATTCTCGCCAAACATTTAGATCTTTGAGCTCGTCAAGAAGCGGTGAGGAAGATTCATGGGATGCACACAACTGTTGCTGGGGTGGTTTCATAGCCATTTCTGGAAAGTAGATAGAAATTCTTGTCGGGTTTTTTTGTGAATTACTCCCCGTTAAAGGAGTTGGCCACCGCGCCTAGGAGAGATGACATATCAGAAGAGAACTAGATCGCGCTTCTTCGTAATCTTCGTGAAAAGGATGTGGAATGGAGAGCTCCTTGGTTCGCTCTCGATGAAATCTTCTACCGGTGTGGGAGTTATGATTGGGTTCCTCTCGTTAGGGATCCGAGGAGTGTTGGGTATGCTCCTTTGCTCGTGCTAAGGCAATACCAATCAAGACAGTTTATACCGATAACGCATGGGTTAGCTCAGTTTGAATTCTCGTATAGTGGGAATAATTATAAGAAAAGAGTTCGAGAAGTTTCCGATGCGTGGAAGCAGATTCACCGAATGAAAAGAGTTACGATAAATCTAATGGTAACCCTCGAATATAACACATGGCGGAGCAAGAGAGTGAACGATAATATTTTCAGGCTGGCACAGGATGCTGCTCGATCGATAGAAGAATACCTGCAAGTAGTCCCTTCTGAGTTGGAGATCATGAAGCAGGACTTTGAAAGTAAAAATTCAGAGTTAGGGAAAAAGATAGAACAACTGGAAGGGGAAAAAATAAATCTGATGTTAGATATTGATATCCGTAAATCGAGGTCGGAAGTCGAGGAAAGGAAAAAGAAAGGCCGAAGAAGATTTGGATAGCTTGAAGACCGATTACAAGAAGTTGCATCTATTGATGAGGACTGCTGGATTGGGTAAAACCTCGGAACAATGGCATCAAGAAGTTCAGGAGGAGAAGACCAAGGTTGACCAGTGGAAAAAGAGATTTCATAGGGTTCAAGCACAAAAGGATGCCCTAAAAAAGACGGTGGGGGAGAGCCAAAGCGAAAATAAGATACTAAGGGCTCGAGTAGCAGAATTAGAGAAGGCATTGAGTCAAAGTCACAACTCTACGGTGAAGTTGGAATCAAGCCTAGGCCAGATTGAAGAATTGAAGGGAAAGGTAGTGGAACTCGAAATAGTGCTGCAAAACAGTGAACTCCGGATCTAGCTGTTAGAGGCAGATAACCAGTGAGGGAAAGAACAACTTCAACGATCTCAGAACCAAGTCAGAGAAAGAGACTACCTTATGGGCGAAGCTGTGGTTCAGATACGAGAGGTGGCCGATCATCTACAAACCTTAGCGATTCGGTGATGTGTTAAGTATATTTTATGAGTCAAAGTCAGACCAGGGTCGAGAGTTAGCCTCACTTCTTGAGAAGGTTAAAACTTTGGACATAAGGGCTAGGTCGTATATGTAACTTTGTTTTATGTAAAGGATTTTATCTTTTTCAATGAGTATTCTAAAAGAAATTGAATCAGAATCGACTCTTTTTATTTTTGCATTCATTCATTTGCATTACATTTCATGTATTGGCACTGCATCACTACATTTGCATTAAATATTATAAGACAACCCTATTAACTAGAGGTCATACTATAGTTATCCTGAAACACTGCTATTACACTCGAAAAAAGACGAGAGCAATGGATCAAAGGATAGAAAAGTTGGAGCAGATGCAGAAAGAGATGCAAGACCAACTGCAGGCTCAGATGCAAGAGTAGTTAGCCAAGATCCAACAGGATATGAGGGATCAAATGCTGGAATCCCAGAGAAGCATGATGAGCCAGCTAACACAGTTGTTGACTGGAGGGCCTGAAAACGGAAAAAGGCCTATGGTCGATACCGGAGAAGATAATGAAGATTTTACTTGCCCTCCGGGCCTGGCCCTGACAAGTTTCCAAGTGCAACCACCAAGAGTGTCGGTCAATATCAAGCCTCAGCACCAATCCGGTGCTCCGGCACTAGTAAATTTTCCCGCGGGCTCGAGCTCTAACCCCGAAGTCAATCTGGTAAAACCAATGGTCCCAGACTTCGATGAAGCGGCAGAAGGGGAGAAAGTAAAAGTAGAGCTTCCAAAAGAGTTCGAAGATCGATGCAAATGGCTGGAAGAGAAGTTTCGAGGATTGGAAAGTACTGATCACCAATGCGAAGTGGATGCTAAGAAGCTGAGTCTAGTCCCAGATTTAGTACTTCCTCCAAAGTTCAAGATGCCAGAGTTCGAAAAGTACAACGGGACTAGCTGCCCTGAGGCCCATATTACGATGTTTTGTCGGAGAATGACAGGATATGTCAACAATGACCAGTTGTTGATCCATTGCTTTCAGGATAGTCTGATTGGGGCTGCAGCAAAATGGTACAACCAGTTGAGTTGTACCCAAATCAAATCGTGGAGAGATTTGGCGCAGGCTTTCATCAAGCATTACGGCCATGTGACCGATATAACACCTACGTAATCACATTGCAAAACATGGAGAAAAGCCAAGTGAAAGCTTGAAAGTGCGCCTAAAGATGGAGGAGGTCGCTACACGTGTCCAAACCACCATTACTAGAAAAGGAAATGACCATGCTCTTCATCAATACCCTGAAGGCACCTTTCATTAACCACATGTTAGGAGGCACGACTAAGAGTTTCGCAGACATGGTGATTTCAAAGTAAATGATAGAGAACGTGATCGTGTGGGAAGATAGAGGCGAGAGAGCACAAGAACAAGCAAATACCAAGAAAAAGGAAGCTGAAGTAGGGAATATAAGCTCGAGCTATCCTAAACCCATTACTATTACCCAACCGAGAGCGGTAGCTGTGGGCCAGCAGACCCGACCAAGACAAGAGCCCAACACGAGGCAGAGGACTGAGAAATTCCAATTTACTCCTATACCGGTTGTCGTAACCATTTTTTGATGAAACAGTAAACGATGCGGTCGACTCAATTTTTTGAAAAAAAAAGGAAAGGGAGTTGCCACCGATCTTTATTTGGTGTAATCGGATCACCTTTGTTTTAATAAATCGTTTAATTTACTAAAACAGTGCTTTTTGGTCCACGAACTTTGAGAAAATGGGTTCGGAAGTCGATTACGTGCGAGGAAGGATTAGTACCCTCGACACGCCCAAAATTGGTACCAAACTGATTGATTGATGTCCTATTTGTTGAAAATTTTGAAAGGGTTCGAAAATACAATGCTTTTTATTTTCAAAATTTGAAGGAATTGAAAGGGATGTTAAGGTTCTCTTATTTTCGAAGAGATAAAGCATCATGTCCAGTAAGTTAGGGCGCGATACTTTAGATTCCCGAAACTAAGCTTGCCTTTTAAAACTTGATTTTCGTTTTGAAGAGGATCTCCCGTTGTTCGTCAAATGAGAAACCGGAACCCAGTAAGTTAGGGCTCGATTCCACAAGATTTCAAATACGGAAGATTGCCTCTATTTTTTAGAAAAAAGAAACTTATCTCGAAGTATCTAGATGTCGAGTCCAGTAAGTTAGGGCACGACATTTCAAATCTCCGAGATTAAGTGTTTTGTTTAGAATTTAAATTGTGATTTCGAAAAAGGATATCCCGTTGTTTAGCTTTAACGAGAAGAAACCGGCACCCAGTGAGTTAGGGCTCGATTTTCTCGAGTTGCTAACGTGGAACGTTGGTCGTTATAAAAGTTAAGGTTTTGAAAAATATTTACGTAAAAGTGTGAAAACATGATGTTATGCGTAAAAGAATGATGAAAGGACACATATACGTAGAAGTAAAGACGATGTATAGTGCATCTAAGTATTGTAATAGTCACAGTGATAGAAAATAACGACAATGATGATGGTAAAATGATAATGGCAATTTATGAATGAAATAGTAAAATAAATAAATACAACTATACATATATATATACATAAAATAATATAGTAATAGTAATAGTGATGGTAAAAAAAAGATAATAATGATAATATCGAATAACAAATAATAATTTTAAAAGATAATAATATTAATAATAGTAATAATGATAATAATAGTAGAAGAATAACGCATGCAATCGCAAATAATGGTAATAGCAAACAAATAATAGTAAAAATATAATAAAATAACTAATAATAACAATAATAATAATAATAATAATAATAATAATAGATAATAATATTAATAAAGTAGTGATAATAGTAATAAAAATAATAACATATGCGAAAAATAGTAATAAGCAAATAGTAGTGAAATATAATGGAAATAATAAATAATGATGATAATAATTATTAATAATAGTAAAAATAAAAATGAAAATAAAAGTAAAAACAGAAAAAATATTGCAAAATAATTAAAAAAGGATTAAATTGCATTGAAAACATGAGTTTCGGGTCAAATTGTAAATAAACAGAGGTTCGGGGGGCTAAATTGAAATCGCGCATAAAAGATGGGGGGCCGAGTGGGCAATTTTCCCAGCAAATTAAACGCAGCGCTTTGAGGGGGACCAGATTGAAAACCGGACTAAATGTGCGGGCTAGATTTTAAAATAATAAAAATTTAATTGAAAACAATAAAAAATGCGGAAGGGCTAAAAGTGCAATTAGCCCTTCCATTCAAAAACACGGATCTCCGGAGGCGGGCCTGTCGCACGCGGGTCAATGATGAAACGACGTCGTTTTGGGGCCATCAGATCAAGCCCTAAACGACGTCGTTTTGAAACCTTTATAAAACCAAAATTTTGCCTTTTTTTTCATTTCACCGCGTAAAAAAATTTTTCATTTCTTTTTTTCTCGCAGGGGTCTCTGGTGGGATTTTGCCAGCCAGCCACCGCAACAAGTTGTCACGCCAATCCGATTTGGTGGCCAAAATTTCAAAAAGGTAATTTTTTTCCCTTTTTTTATTTTTTATGTTATACTAGTATATTTGCGCAAAAAAAATAAAATAAAAAGAGTTTTGAAAGTAAAAAAAATCACCTCTTCGATCTGTTTCTTTCGATTTTTATGTATCCTTTGTGTTTTTCTCTTCTTGTGTTTGGATCTGCTGTTTTTTTGCTTTGGAATTTCTCTTTTTTATATTGATCTCCAAAAAAGGGTCCTTTACACTGGTGTTAAATCGGCTTTTTATAGCCATTTACACAAAAAAATTTTTTTGTATTTTCTCTTGCTCTGTTGTTTCTGTTTGCGTGTTGGTTTTCCTTTGCAGGGCATGGGGAGCAAGTGGAGCAGGTGGAGGAGGCGACGGGTCGGAGGTCGGTGTTGCAGTGGTCAGAGGCAAAAGGGGGTGTCAGAGTAGGTGGGGGTTAGGTGCGGTGCAGAGGGCTAGGGTTTTTTTGTTTTTCTGTTTTCTGATTTGTTTAATGGGCTAGGGTAGTTGGGCTAGGGTAGTTGGGCTTCGAGTTATTTGGGTTTTGGGTTATAAACGGGTTTGGGTAGTTGAGTTGTAAAATTTAGGTTTTGTTTTGGGTATGTAAATGGGCTGGGTAATTTTGGGCTTTGTACACCGGTGACTTATAAGGAGTTGTATAAGACTTTATTCGATGCGCACGTCGTGTCCCCGTTTTATTTGAAACCGCTACAACCTCCATATCCTAAGTGGTATGACACAAACACTCAGTGTGAGTACCATGCGGATGTAGTAGGTCACTCGATAGAGAATTGTACTTCATTCAAAAGACTAGTCGAGAGACTTATCAAGGTGGGTGGTAGACTTCAATGACCCACCGGTGGAGGAAACCGTTACCCACCATGCCGATAATGGGTAAATGCGATAGTTGAAAACAGGGAGGAGGTTCAAACAGAGATTGTCGAGGTCGAACCCCATTGAGAATGGTTTGGAAAGAAATGCGAAGGTTGGGTTAGTTTCGCAAGAGAATGTGAGCAGATCTCTAGATACAAGGAACTCATGTGAGTTCCATGACAAGGAAGGCCATGAAATCCAAAGAATGTAACAATTTAGAGCCCTAGTACAAAGGCTAATGGATAATAAAGAGTGGAGTTCTTTGACTTGGTGGAAAGAGAGGATGTATGTTCCATGTAAGGAGGGTCACGAAAGGATCCTTAAAGTCAATCACCCACGTGTGATTATCACGCGCCGAGGGTCGACGAGGCCGGAGTAAAGGTGGCACCGAGGGTCGTAATCAGAAAACCTGTAATCTCTCCTTCTAAGAATACACCGAAGATTGTAATTCAGAAACCCGTGACTTTTCCTTATAAAGATGACAAGAGGGTACCTTGGAATTACAATAGCACTATGATAGTTTTCGAGAAAAAGAATTTGGCCAGCATACTCGACCCAGAAGCTGAGTCCTCTATGACAAGAAGGGAAGATGAGAAGACAGGACCACTTGTTAACAAACCAGTAACGGAGGATGAGGCCGGGGAGTTTTTGAAGTTCCTAAAGCACAGTGAGTATAGTGTGGTGGAACAATTACACAAACAGTCGGCACGCACATCAGTACTAGCTTTGATCCTAAACTCAGAGGTACATCGCAGTGCACTAATGAGAGTGTTGAATGAAATTTATGTTGCTGAAGACATTTCGGTAAACCAACTAGACCGCCTCGTTAGTAACATAAGCGCAGACAATTTCATTTCTTTTAGTGATGATGAAATTCTGCCAGGGGGTATGGGGTCCACCAAGGCTTTACACATTACTACCCGATGCAAAGGGTATACATTACGAGGATATTAATTGACAACGGTCAAGATGAATGTCTTGCCCTATCTACACTAAACAAAGCGTTGCCGTGACAGCTCTCATATGAAAACATGCCAAAATATAGTGAGAGCATTCGATGGTACCAAGAGAAAAGTAATAGGGAGGATTGAGATACCCCTCCTAATCGGGCCAAACACGTACGAGGTAGACTTCCTCGTAATGGACATCAAGCCTTCCTATAACTGTTTATGAGGGAGACCCTGGATCCACTCAGCAGGGGCTGTACCATCGTCATTACACCAAAAGGTAAAGTTGGTGATAGAGGGCCGGTTGATCACCATAAATGCGGAAGAGGATATTATCGCGTCTGATTACCGAGAATGCACCGTACATAGAGAATGATATGGAGGCTATAGAGTGTTCCGTTAGGTCGTTGGAATTTGTAAATTCAACTTTCATCGATGAAGGAAGTAAGATCCTGCCCAAACTCTGCAAGCAACAAGGATGGGCCTACAGATTGACAATAGGAAGAGGAGCACCGCTTGCGGGAGGGACTTGGAAAATATCTCGTGGTCGGTCAGAGTGCCAAGATTGGTTGACAAGCAGGATCGCTTTGGTCTGGGCCATATGCCAGATGTCGGACAGAGAAAGGAGGAGTTGGTGAGGAAACGTCAAAGAAGAAGGGCACGATTGAATGGTGTTGAGATTGAGTGGGGTTCAATGACCTTTCCCCATATATTTAATACATTCGTGTCAGGAGGGATTATTCATTCAGGATAGGAGGACATAAATGAGGAAACAGCTGAAGACATGATGAGAACTTTGAACATCAACGCTGTGTCTGAAGGAAGTTCGAGGAGAAGAAACTTGGCGGGTATTCGCCCTTACGAGCCTGGAAGTGTTCTGGACAACTGGACTGCGGAAGAAATTCCTGTAGTTTTTAGGACTAAAACAGAGTAATGTTCAAAACACACTTGTTGTTTCAAGCCTAGGAACAATAAGAATCTTTTGTGAAATAGGCATGTTCACGCATCATTATTTTCAATAAGAAGTGCATTTTTCTTTCCATTTCGTGCAATTATTCTTCTACTTCTGTTCCACTCCATTCATAATCATAACGCATAAATAAGTCGTCCTTAAATTCATTTTCATTGAATATTCTTTTATACCTACCATAGGTCCCCAGATATCGACGTCATGAGTGACACTGCTATGAACTCAGAATTCCCTTATGAGCAAGACACGTGCCCAGAGGGATCTCAGGACTTTACAGATGACGAAGATTATGATTTATCCCCAGATTTGTTAAGGATGGTAGAGCGGGAGGAGAAGCCGATTCTACCTCACGAAGAGACAATTGAAAATGTGCTTCTAGAGGATGCGAAAGAAGTGAAAATTGGTACATGCATAACCCATGAAACAAGGCAGGACCTCATTAGACTTCTGCTAGAGTTCAAAGATGTCTTCGCGTGATCATATCAAGACATGCCAGGGTTGAGTACTGATATTGCGGTACACTGTATCCCCATAAAAGGAGAATGTAAGCCGGTCCAACAGAAGCTTCGAAGAATGAGACCCGATGTCACAGTAAAGATAAGGGAAGAAGTCAAGAAGCAATTTGACGCTGGGTTCTTACGAGTAGTAAATTACTCAGAATGGGTAGCCAACGTGGTTCCTGTCCTTAAAAAGGATGGAAAAGTCCGGATATGTGTCGATTACAGGGACCTTTCCACTACCTCACATTGACACTTTAGTGGATAACACGGCGGGGTTTTCATTTTTCTCCTTCATGGACGGTTTCTCGGGATACAATCAAATAAAGATGCATCCTAAAGACATGGTAAAGACTACCTTCATAACCTTATGGGGAACCTTTTGTTACCAAGTGATGCCATTTGGGTTAAAGAATGCGGGAGCAACATACCAAAGGGCTATGGTAACCTTGTTTCATGACATGATGCATAAGGAGATTGAGGTCTACGTCGACGACATGATCGCAAAGTCTCAAACGGAAGGGGAGCATGTGCAAGTATTGAGGAAGCTGTTCCTGAGATTGAGGAAATTTCAGCTGAAGCTCAATCCAGCCAAATGTACTTTCGGGGCTCGATCAGGGAAGCTATTGGGTTTCGTGGTCAGTGCAAAAGAATCGAAGTAGATCCGAATAAAGTCAAGGCCGTACAAAATTACCTCGCCAAGACTCGAAGGAAGTCCGAGGTTTTCTAGGAGATTGAATTACATCGCTTCGGTTTATTTCATAATTGGTCGAGAAATGTGATCCAATATTCCGCTTTTCTTAAGCGCAATCCAGGAATTTGGGATGATGAATGCCAGAGGGCGTTTGACATGATTAAACAATATTTGGCTAACACCCCAGTGTTAATGCCTCCCAGTCCTGATAGACCCTTAATTTTGTATTTGACAGTGTTCGATAATTCAATGGGATGTGTGCTTGTAACAGACCGAATTTGACCCTAATCGAAACGGTGGTTTCGAGACCACAAATCTGAGTTTGAGAAATAATTAAATATTATATTTTGAGTCTATTATGTGTGAATTAATGTGTGTGAAAGTTTCAGAGAAAAATTTTATCGTTTAAGTGCTTAATTTGATAAAAGGACTTAATCACAGAAAGAGTAAAAGTAGCATACTAAAGTGAAAGGTGTTAATTTGAGCATGGCTTTATAAAATGAGGTATAAAAAGGATAAATAACCCAATTTAAGGGTTAGTGGCCGGCCATGGACAAGATTGTCCTTAAGTTAAAATGTTTCATTATTTTAATTAAAAGGTTAGTAAGTAAATTGGTAAATAATTTTTATATGTTAAAAATAAAAGAAAAAGGAAGCCATCATCTTTTGTTTTCATCCATGGCCGATTGTGGAGAAGGAACTAAACCTTAAAATCCTTTGTAATTTCAGCACTTTTAAGCCAAAAATCTAAGGTGAGTTTTAGTTAGTTTTGATAAATTTTACGTTTTGAGATTGTTGCTTGAACCAGAATCAACCCATGTTGTAATTTTTGAATCTAAGCATGCTTGATGTTCAGCCATTGTTGTATTCATGTGGTTTTGATATTTGATGATTTTAGATGAAAGATATGTAAAGGATTAGTATATTTTGTATTGGAAGTTTTGATGAAATTGAGTATTTAGGGCTAAATTGTAAAAATAAATTTTAGAGGGCCTATTTGCAAAATAAATAAAATGTGAGGACTTGTAAAGTCCCTAGGAACATTCGAACCTTGTATAGTCTTGGCTAATTTGGTGTATTTTGTGTGTTATGCAAATAGGACTAAATTACAAAGTTGTGAAATGCTAGGGGTAAAATAGTAATTTGCCCATTTATGTGTTTAGGGACTAAATTAAGATGAATTGTACTTGAATGAGCTGAATTTCAATGTGTTTTAGATCAAGAGCAAAGAAAAACGGATTTAGATCGGGGGAAGACGAAGGTTCTCGAATAGCCGATTTGCACGACCTATCGACAACCGAGGTAAGTCCTTAAGCAAATTATATCGAGAAGTTAATTACAAAAGTAGTATATGATAAAATTTGGTATACTAAGGCATAATAATGTATATAGGCCGAATGTGGGGCATGAAATGGTATTAAATTTGTTAGTTGAATGTGATGTAGATACTTACGTTCGGTTTAACATGATATTGTAAAATAAAGCATATGAGATGGATGTGATTATAGCATTAAGTAATGTGCATGGGAATGTTGATTGTGTTATATATCGGGCTTTAATGCCTAGCAGGCTTCGTGCCGGTGATATATTCGGGCTTAGTGCCTAGCAGCGTGCTTCGTCTTAAGTGATCTATTCAAGCTTAGTGCCTAAAGAAGCTTCGTGCAGTGATCTATTCGGGCTTAGTGCCTCAGCAGTGCTCGCGTTTGATTTATTTCGCTTTAAATGCCTCAGTGCTTTATGCCTGGGTGATACGCTATAAGTGGAGATTCTAAATATCAAATAAGGTGAGATGTTTAGATAGTGTTAAGTGGTACAAGTTCAGGTAAGAACTAACCTACCAATTTAGTAAGGAATGAAGTGAACTAAAATTTTTATTGTATAGTTAAAGATCAGTGATGAGTGTGACAAAAGTGCTTGTGCTTGCATATAAGTAGACATAGAAGATCGATGCCTAGATTGGTTTATATGGAATAATAATATCTGATTTCACGATGTCATAGCAATGATGTTTAAGTAAAGAGCATTACTATTATTCACTATCAAAATTTTACATAATGAATTAATGGTGTTTTATACTACAAGCTTGGATTTTAATATGTTTAAATGTATGCTCATTATATTGATATTTGCTTGAGACTTACTAAGCTAGTAAACTTCTTGTGTGTGTGTCTTTGTCTATCTCTGCTTTATAGATCTTGAATCGAACTACTGCTCGAAAGATCATCCGTGAAGTCAACCACACTATCGACTTTCTTTTGGTATTGAAAACTTAGTTTGTTATTTAAAAAGGGCATGTATAGGCTAGACTAAACCGTATAACTAATGTTTTGGTAATAGTGTAAATATGCTAGCCATGCGAAAATGGCTATCTATTTTGAATAACTTGTTCCGTGTTTTGATGATATAGTTTGCTCATGCCTTGAACTATTATTTATGCTTGATTATGGTTTAATCATGTGTGAGAGTGGTGCTATTATTTATATATGAAAGGTTATGACATGAATGATTTATAAATTAATTCATGATGATGAGCTTATAATATGGTATATACATTTATAATGTTGGATTCATGATTTGGCAATGAATAATGGTAAGCTTGGTGTAATATTAGGTTTAGTCAATAAAGTAAATGATGGATGTATATTGAAATTATAATATGTGAGATATATGTGTTAAATAACGTTATGACATGCGTATATTAGAATTGGTCACTTAATAGATAAGCACTAAGTTCAATAATGTATGATGGTATTGGGCTATTTCGATTCAGTTTGTGTAAGTGAGTACACACATATATTATTCTTGGTTAGTTGTATATTAGGTTCGAACTTTTGTTTAGTTTATTGATTGTTAGAACAAATGATGTTTAGATATGATATGTTTTTATGTGATTACTTATATGAGATTTTGATAAACCTTTTATATGTGAATAAGGGTGGTAGTTTAGTGAGTTGGATTAGGACTCAGTGCATATTATTTGGAAGTGTAAATTGGAAGCATGAGTTAGCCTTGTAAACTTTGCATTTGGTAACAAAGAATATTAGTGAATATGGTAAGTGTATTTGACTTAATGAAATAATGATATGAAAATTTTGGAATTGATTCTTAAATATGTGTATATATGACCATGTATATTCGGCCACATAAGTAATATATACGTGATGTTATATTATGATTATAGAGTTTGTGCATATGAGTGTACGTATTTTTGGTTATATAATGACATTTTGGTTTTTGCAAGTTGAATGATAATTTGTTATTTTAAATATATTAGCATTCGGCTAAAGTAGCATTTGGTATGAATAGTGCATGCAAAAGTAATGAATAAGTTGTTTAAATTTATGTGGCTCAATTATGCTCATGTTAACAAATTTTTAGGTTTGCATTGGATCGATTGAGTGTTGGTTCTGTTTGATTTTAGTATGAGAGAGTTTTTATTTAAACGACATGACTATTTCATAATTAAAAACTGATTATGCTGTATATGACTTAAGTGATTGATTAAAAGTTGTGATTTAAATAGTAATGCCCCGTAACCCTAATTCGGCGACGGATACTGGTTAGGGGTGTTACATTTTATTGGTATCAGAGCTACGGTTTAGTCGATTCTAGGACTACCGTAGTATGTAAGGGTCTAGCTATACATGCCTTTAAATTGTATATATGATAGTGTGGTGACTTCTGACAATTTCAATTGTATTTTATATAGTAAATGGATTCTGATCTTGATAGAGCCGTAGTCGATGATGTGGAGAGTGTTGCGCCTGGTCTCGCACGTGGATCAACGCCACTAGACTCTTAACCAGTTACAGGTAACCACGAGGGAGAGGCTAAACAAGCCTTCTACCAAATGATGAATGAATGGTTTACCCAGTTTATTCAGAATAATCCGACTGTACAACAACCTCCACCCCCGAATAATCTGACTCCGGTACCTTCAGTACCTCCGATGATAGATCCAATGAGATCTAGTAGGCCTCCCGTTGATAAAATTAGGAAATTTGGGGCTGAGGAATTTAAGGCTAATGATAATGATGATGCAGAGCGAGCCGAAATGTGGCTTGATAACACTATTCGAGTACTAGATGAGCTATCCTGCACTCCAGAAGAATGTTTGAAATGTGCTATATCTTTACTTCGGGACACTGCCTATCACTGGTGGAATACACTAGTAATAGTGGTTCCAAAAGAAAAAGTAACATGGGATTTCTTCCAGAATGAATTCCGCAAGAAATATATCAGCCAGAGGTTCATCGACCAGAAACGAAAAGAATTTCTTGAATCAAAACAGGGCAAATGACCGTGATGAATATGAACGAAAATTTGTCGCTCAAGCAGATATGCTAGAGAGTGTGTTTCACTTGAAGCTATTATGTGCTAAAGGTTTGAAGACGGTGCGAATGAAGATATAAATTTGCTTGTTGGCATTCTTGAAATTCAAGAGTTTGTGACATTAGTTGAGCGAGCTTGCAAAGTCAAGAGCTCGAGAAAGAGAAAAGAAAGGCCGAGACTAAGCTAGAGACACTCGAAAGAGACCGTCGGGTAAGAATTTCCATTTCACATCTAAGAAGTTCAGAGATGATTTCAGCCGACATAAAGCTACTTTGGATTCATCTAGACGTGATCGACCTCCAGTGGGCTCCCGAGCTACCTCGGTGGCCAGTGTTGGTAATGTTCCACAAGATCGAGTTGAATGTAAACATTGTGGAAAATGGCACTCGAGGAGTTGTAGAGTTCGTGTTCACCCCGCTTTAAATGTGGATCCTCGATCATTTTATTCGAGAGTGCCCGATGTTACTGGCGAGAATACGACACGAATTCTTGACCGAAAGCGAGGCATCAAGACGGGCGCACCACCCAGGCATTACGGCAATGTAGGTGGTAGTCAGGGAGGGACGAAGAACACCGCAGTTCGATTTGAGGCTAGAGCTCCAGCTAGAGCTTATGTTACTCGAGCTAGGGAGGATGCCGCTTCTCCAGATGTTATTACCGTACTTTTACCCTTTATGATACTACTGTGATTGCATTGATTGATCCCGGTTCAACCCATTCATATGTATGTGAAACTTTGGTATTCGAGAAGACTCGCCATTGAGTCTCATCGAGTTTGTGATTCATGTATCCAACCCTCCGGGTAGATGTGTGTTTGTTAATAAAGTGTGTAAAGTTGCCCATTGATGATTCGGGATTTTGTTTCCCAATCGATTTAATCTTTGTTGCCTTTTGATGAGTTTGATATAATTTTGGGAATGGATCGTTAACTTCGCATGACGCAGTTGGTGAATTGTAAAGAAAGCTTATTGATTTGAGATGCCAGAACGGTGAGATCGTCAGAATTGAATCCAGTGGTTTAAGTGGGTTTTCTACAGTAATATCTTCGATGTTAGCCCAGAAGTATGTGAGAAAAGGGTGCGAAGCTTATTTGGCCTATGTATTGGAAAATAAAGTGTCTGAAGAGCATATTGAGTCTGTACCAGTTGTGTGTGAGTACCCAAACGTGTTTCCTGAAGAATTACCAGGTTTACCACCAGTACGAGAGATTGAGTTTAGCATTGAATTAGTACCGGGAACGACTCCGATCTCGATAGCTCCGTATCGGATGGCACCTACAGAGTTAAAAGAGTTGAAATTGCAGTTGCAAGAGTTGACAGATAGGGGTTTTGCACGGCCAAGTTTTTCCCCTTGGGGTGCACCAGTTCTTTTGGTGAAAAAGAAAGATAGAACGATGCGAATGTGTATTGATTATCGGCAACTAAGTAAGGTAACTATAAAGAATAAGTACCCGTTACCTCGGATTGATGATTTGTTTGATCAGTTGAAAGGGGCTTCAGTATTTTCGAAGATAGATTTGAGATCGGGTTATTATCAGTTGCGAGTCAGAGATATAGATGTGCCAAAGACTGTATTCCGGACGAGGTACGGACATTTTGAGTTTTTAGTTATGCCTTTTGGGCTTACTAATGCACTGCTTTGTTTTATGGATTTGATGAATCAAATTTTAGACAGTTTTGGATCGATTTGTGGTGGTGTTTATCGATGACATATTAATCTACTCCAAAGATGAAATTGAACACTGAACATTTGAGGTTAGTGCTACAAACTTTATGAGATCATCATTGCATGTGAAGTTTAGTAAGTGTGAGTTCGGATGAAAGAGGTCAGCTTTTGGGACATGTGGTTTCAAAGATCGTGCATTCGAGTTGATCCGAACAAAATCTCGGCTATACTTGATTGGAAGCCACCGAAAAATGTTTAGAGATTCAAGTTTTTGGGACTTGCGGGTTACTATCGACGATTTGTGAAAGATTTTCTATGATAGCTACCCGTTAACAAAGTTCTTTGCAGAAGATGTCCGATCGAAAGTGGTCGAAAAATGTCAAAAGTTTTGATCAGTTGAAAACCCTTTGATGAAGCTCCAGATTATTAGTTCAAATTTGAATCGGGTAAAGAATTTGTTGTGTATTCTGATGCTTCTTTAAATGGTTTGGGCTGTGTTTTGATGCAGGAAGGCAAAGTTGTAGCCTACGCTTCAAGACAATTGAAGCCGCATGAAAGAAATTACCCGACGCATGATTTAGAGCTTGCAGCCATTGTGTTCGCACTCAAGATTTGGCGTCATTACTTATTTGGCGAGAAATGTCATGTTTACTCAGATCATAAAAGTCTCAAGTATCTAATGACTCAGAAAGATCTGAATTTGAGACAACTTAGGTGGCTAGAACTATTGAAAGACTATGAATTGGTGATTGACTATCACCCGGGAAAAGCTAACGTTGTTGCGTAGATCGTTAAGTCGTAAATCTTTATTTGCTCTTCGGGAAATGAATGCACAGATGGCTATGTCTAGTGATGGTTCGATCATAGCCGAGTTACGAGCAAGACCGATGTTTATCCAGCAAATTTGTGATGCACAGAAAGTTGACAAGGATATGATTGCTAAACGAATTCAGTGTGAAAAAGGTGCGAGTCGATTTTGATTGATGCAAATGACTATTTGAATTTTAAAAGTCGAATGTGTGTTCCAAAGAACTCGATTTGATACAGATGATTTTGAGTGAGGCTCATAGTGGCCGACTATCGATACATCTGGGTAGCACGAAGATGTATAACGAGTTGAAACAGTTCTATTGGTGGCGTAGCATGAAACGGGATATATCCGAATTTGTTTCGAAATGCTTAATTTGTCAGCAAGTAAAAGCTGAACATCAAGTGCCATCTGGACTACTTCAGCCAATCCTGATACCTGAATGGAAATGGGATAGAATTACAATGGATTTTGTATCCGGTCTTCCTATGACACCAAGTAAGAAAGATGCCAGATGGGTTATAGTTGATAGACCGACTAAATCACTCATTTTGTGCCGATTCGCATGCAGACTTTTCACTCGATAAACTTGTGAATTGTATGTATCGCAAATTGTAAGATTGCATGGTGTACCGAAGTTCCATTGTGTCGATGAGACCCGAGATTTACGTCGCGGTTTTGGAAGAAGTTGCAAGATGCTTTAGGTACTAAACTACATTTTAGTATGGCCTTCCATCCGCAGATGACATGTGGTCGGTCCGAGTAACTATTCAAATACTTGAAGATATGTTGAGAAGTTGCGTTCTCGAGTTTGAAGTGCATGGGAACGATACCTACCTTTGATTGAATTTGCTTATAATAATAGCTTTCAATCAAGTATTAAAATGGCACCTTATGAAGCCTTATACGAGGCGTAAATGTCGAACACCATTATAATCGGATCGAGCTCAATGAAAATAAGATACAGTGGTTGATTTGATTAAAGAGACTCGAACAGTAAAGTAGCCATAATCAAAGATAATTTGAAAGTGCATCAGATCGACAAAAGTCCTATCTTGATTTGAAACGTAAAGACATTGAATTTCGATAGGAGATCGTATTCTTAAAAGTTTCTCCGTGGAAGAAAGTACTCCGATTTGGTCGAAGGCAAGTTGAGTCCAGATTTATCGGACCGTATGAAATCATTGAACGTATTGGGCCGGTTGCTTATAGATTGAGATTTCCCTCTGAGTTAGAAAAGATAAATGATGTATTTCACGTTTCGATGCTTCGTAAGTACAGATCAGATCCGTCTCATGTGATCACCCCGACAGAGGTTGAACTCCAATCTGATTTGACATATGATGAAGAACCGATCCGTATCTTAGCTCGGGAAATAAAAGAGTTGAGAAATAAAAGAATTCCGCTAGTGAAGGTTCTATGGAATCGCCACGAGTTGAAGAGGCTACGTGGGAGCACGAGGATTCAATAAGGCAACAATATCCGACCTTATTTAATCTGTAAGATTTTCGGGACGAAAATCCTTAAGGAGGAGAGTTGTAATGTAATCGAATTTGACCCTAATCGAGCAGTGGTTTTGGGACCACGAATCGAGTCCGAGAAATAATTAAATATTATATTTTGAGTCTATTATGTGAATTAATGTGTGTGAAAGTTTCAGAGAAAAATTTTATCGTTTAAGTGCTTAATTTGATAAAAGGACTTAATCGCGTAAAGCGTAAAAAGTAGCATACTAAAGTGAAAGGTGTTAATTTGAGCATGGCTTTATAAAATGAGGTATAAAAGGATAAATAACCCAATTTAAGGGTTAGTGGCCGCCATGGACAAGATTGTCCTTAAGTTAAAATGTTTCATTATTTTAATTAAAAGGTTAGTTTAGTAAATTGGTAAATAATTTTTATATGTTAAAATAAAAGAAAAAGGAAGCCATCATCTTTTGTTTTCATCCATGGCCGATTGTGGAGAAGGAACTAAACCTTAAAATCCTTTGTAATTTGGCACTTTGAAGCCAAAAATCTAAGGTGAGTTTTAGTTAGTTTTGATAAATTTACGTTTTGAGATTGTTGCTTGAACCGTAACCCACCCATGTTGTAATTTTTGAATCTAAGCATGCTTGATGTTCTACCATTGTTGTATTCATGTGGTTTTGATATTTGATGATTTTAGATGAAAGATATGTAAAGGATTAGTATATTTTGTATTGGAAGTTTTGATGAAATTGAGTATTTAGGGCTAAATTGTAAAAATAAATTTTTAGAGGGCCTATTTGCAAAATAAATGAAATGTGAGGACTTGTAAAGTCCCTAGGAACATTCGCCCTTGTATAGTCTTGGCTAATTTGGTGTATTTTGTGTGTTATGCAAATAGGACTAAATTACAAAGTTGTGAAATGCTAGGGGTAAAATAGTAATTTGCCCATTTATGTGTTTAGGGACTAAATTAAGATGAATTGTACTTGAATGAGCTGAATTTCAATGTGTTTTAGATCAAGAGCAAAGAAAAGCAGATTTAGATCGGGAAGACGAAGGTTCTCGAATAGCCGATTTCACTACTTATCGACAACCGAGGTAAGTCCTAACAAATTATATCGAAGTTAATTACAAAAGTAGTATATGATAAAATTTGGTATACTAAGGCATAATAATGTATATAGGTCGAATGTGGGGCATGAAATGGTATTAAATTTGTTGGTTGAATGTGATGTGGATACTTACGTTCGGTTTAACATGATATTGTAAAATAAAGCATATGAGATGGATGTGATTATAGCATTAAGTAATGTGCATGGAATGTTGATTGTGTTATATATCGGGCTTTAATGCCTAGCGTGCTTCGTCTTGAGTGATCTATTCGAGCTTAGTGCCTAGCGTGCTTCGTCTTGGTGATCTATTCGGCTTAGTGCCTAGAAGCTTCGTCTTCATGATCTATTCGGGCTTATGCCTAGCGTGCTTTGTGCCGGTGATTTATTTCGGCTTTAAATGCCTAGCAGGCTTTATGCCTATGATACGCTATAAGTGGAGATTCGAATATCAAATAAGGTGAGATGTTTAGATAGTGTTAAGTGGTACAAGTTCGGGTAAGAACTAACCTACCAATTTAGTAAGGAATGAAGTGAACTAAAATTTTATTGTATAGTTAAAGATCGATGATGAGTGTGACAAAAGTGCTTGTGCTTATGATAAGTAGAAATAGAAGATCGATGCCTAGATTGGTTTATATGGAAAAATAATGTACAGTTTCACGATGTCATAGCAATGATGTTTAAGTAAAGAGCATTACTATTATTCAGCTATCAAAATTTTACATAATGAATTAATGGTGTTTTATACTACAAGCTTGGATTTTAATATGTTTAAATGTATGCTCATTATATTGATATTTGCTTGAGACTTACTAAGCTAGTAAGCTTACTCTATGTGTGTCTTTGTCTACCTCTGTTTTATAGATCTTGAATCGAACTACGGGCTCGAAGGATCATCCGTGAAGTCAACCACACTATCGACTTTCTTTTGGTATTGAAAACTTAGTTTGTTATTTAAAAAGGGCATGTATAGGCTAGACTAAACCGTATAACTAATGTTTTGGTAATAGTGTAAATATGCTAGCCATGCGAAAATGGCTATCTATTTTGAATAACTTGTTCCGTGTTTTGATGATATAGTTTGCTCATGCCTTGAACTATTATTTATGCTTGATTATGGTTTAATCATGTGTGAGAGTGGTGCTATTATTTATGTATGAAAGGTTATGACATGAATGATTTATAAATTAATTCATGATGATGAGCTTATAATATGGTATATACATTTATAATGTTGGATTCATGATTTGGCAATGAATAATGGTAAGCTTGGTGTAATATTAGGTTTAGTCAATAAAGTAAATGATGGATGTATATTGAAATTATAATATGTGAGATATATGTGTTAAATAACGTTATGACATGCGTATATTAGAATTGGTCACTTAATAGATAAGCACTAAGTTCAATAATGTATGATGGTATTGGGCTATTTCGATTCGGTTTGTGTAAGTGAGTACACATATATTATTCTTGGTTAGTTGTATATTAGGTTCGAACTTTTGTTTAGTTTATTGATTGTTAGAACAAATGATGTTTAGATATGATATGTTGGTTATGTGATTACTTATATGAGATTTTGATAAACCTTTTATATGTGAATAGGGTGGTAGTTTAGTGAGTTGGATTAGGACTCGATGCATATTATTTGGAAGTGTAAATTGAAGCATGAGTTAGCCTTGTAAACTTTGCATTTGGTAACAGAGAATATTAGTGAATATGGTAAGTGTATTGACTTAATGAAATAATGATATGAAAATTTTGGAATTGATTCTTAAATATGTGTATATATGACCATGTATATTCTACCACATAAGTAATATATGTACGTGATGTTATATTATGATTATAGAGTTTGTGCATATGAGTGTATGTATATTTGGTTATATAATGACATTTTGGTTTTGCAAGTTGAATGATAATTTGTTATTTTAAATATATTAGCATTCGGCTAAAGTAGCATTGGTATGAATAGTGCATGCAAAAGAAATGAATAAGTTGTTTAAATTTATGTGGCCCAATTATGCTTATGTTAACAAATTTTAGGTTTGCATTGGATCGATTGAGTGTTGGTTCATTTGATTTTAGTATGAGAGAGTTTTATTTAAACGACATGACTATTTCATAATTAAAATTGATTATGTTGTATATGACTTAAGTGATTGATTAAAAGTTGTGATTTAAATAGTAATGCCTCGTAACCCTAATCCGATGACGGATCATGGTTAGGGTGTTACTGATGTTAAACCAACACGATGAGAGTGGAAGAAAGAAAGAGCGATATACTACCTCAAGAAGAAATTCACCGAGTGTGAAATGAGATACTCGCCAATTGAGAAATTGTGTTGTGCATTGGTGCGGACAACTCGGAGGTTGAGGCAAGACATGTTGTACCACACGACTTGGTTAATCTCGAAATTGAACCCTCTGAAATACATGATGGAGTCGATGCATACGAATGGAAGAATGGCCCGATGGCAAATTTTGCTCTCTAAGTTCGACATTGTCTATGTGAAATGTATATGTGAAGGGAGTGCAATAGCAGATTTCTTACAAGCAGCAGGCACTAGATGATTATGAGCCCCTTAATTTTGATTTTCCCAATGAAGAGTTGATGTTTGTAGTGGTGACTGAGGAAGGTATCCTAGAAGATCACCCTTGGAAGATGAACTTCGATGGAGCGTCAAATGCCGTTGGTAATGGAATTGGGGCAGTCCTGGTATCCCCAAAGGGAGAGCATTATCCATTCACTTGAAAGTTAGACTTCGATTGCACAAATAACATGGCAGAATACGAAGCGTGTATCATGGGGATTCGAGTAGCCATAGACCACAAAGTTAAGGTGCTAGAGGTATACGGAGACTCTACCCTTGTAATATATCAGCTCAAAGGAGAATGGGAAACAAGAGATCCCAAACTGATCAGCTATCGAAAGTTAGTTTTGGAACTAATTGAGGAGTTTGATGGTATCACATTCTTTTACTTCCCGCGTGATGAAAACCAGATGGCTGATGCTTTGGCCACTCTAGCTTCTATCATCAAAGTGAATGAGCAGGAGGGTATGAAGCCTATCCAAATGAGCATTTGCGGGGCTCCGACTCATTGTTTCAATATTGACGAAGAGGACGAGAGAGATGATCATCCTTGGTACTATGATATTCTGCAATATGTGAAAAGCCGTGAATATCCCGATCAAGCGACTGAAAATGATAAGAAAACATTGAGAAGACTTGCCAACGACTATGTCCTAGATGGAGAGATCCTGTATAAAAGGAGGGGTCAAGTGTTGCTCAGATGTGTGGATACTGTTGAAGCTAGGAAAATCCTGAAGGAAGTCCATGAGGGTGTTTGTGGAACACATGCCAATGGGTTTACGATGGCCAGGCAAATCATGATATTCGGGTATTACTGGTCCACGATGGAAGGAGACTGTATCCGTTATGCCAAGAAGTGCCATAAGTGCCAGATTTATGGAGACAAGATCCATGTGCCTCATTCACCTCTTCATGTTATGACTTCTCCATGGCCTTTTCAATGTGGGGCATGGATGTCATTAAATGATCTCACCGAAAGCTTCTAATGGACATCGTTTCATTTTGTGGTTATTGATTATTTCACCAAATGGGTAGAGGCGCTTCATATGCCAATATCAATAAGACTAGTAGTTAGCAAGTTTTTGAAGAAGGAGATCATATGTCGCTATGGTATGCCAGAAAGGATCGTATCTGACAATGCATTAAACTTGAACAATAAAGCGATAGCGGAAGTCTGCAGTCAGTTCAACATTAAGCACCATAACTCGTCGCCATATCGCTCGAAAATGAATTGAGCAATGAGGCGCTAATAAAAATATCAAGAGAATTGTGGGAAATGGTTGAGACCTACAAGGACCGGCATGAAAAGTTACCGCTGCCCTTTACGCCTATCGAACATCGGTTAGAACCTCTACCGGGCAACTCCTTTCTCGTTGGTTTATGGGATGGAGGCGGTTTGCCTATTGAAGTTGAGATCCCTTCACTCCGGGTTTTGTCGAGCTAAAGTTGGACGAAGAGAATGGGTTCAATCTCAATATGATCAATCAATCTAATTGAGGAAAAGAGGCTAAGAGCTATTCGCCATGGTCAATTGTACCGAAGCGGATGATGCGAGCTTACAATAAGAAGGTCCGCCTGCAGTATTCCATGAAGGAGACTTGGTGTTGAAACAGATCCTCCCTATGCAAAAGGACTTGGGGAAAGTGGATGCCTAATTGGGAAGGACCCTATGTTGTAAAGAAGGCCTTTTCTGGAGGAGCTTTGATACTAGCCGAGATGGACAGCAAAAGTCTGCCAAATCCAATTAACGCAGACTCAGTCAAGAAGTACTTCGTTTGAAAGTGGACCAAGATGAAAACCCACAAAGGGCATCTTGCGTTCAAAAAAAACACGGAGAGGCCAAAGTGAAAACCCGCAAAGGGCGCTTTGAGACCAAAGGGGCTTTGAGTTGAAAACCCAAAAAGGCGGCTCAAATTATGATCAACTCGTGAGGGGCGACATGAGTTTCGCTTATACTTGAATTAACAATGAGGAGATATGTTACGCCTTGGGGCATCTACAAAGTACCATGGATCTTCTAGACACATGTTGGACTCAGAGTGGTCTTCAAGAAGTACATACAGAAAAGCTCAGATTGTGATATCCGGGGCATCAATACCATTCTTACTCATGTTGCACCTTAATGGAATTTGTTTTCCTTGTTCAACCTATTTTTCACGGGTTTTTATCCCGAATAAATTTCAGTTTTATTCATTTCTATAGTCTTGTTTCAAGCATTTTTCTTTGAAATAATGATTATTGAACTAATAATACTTTCACAAAAGAAGTTTTATGCACTACTCTGAAAGTTTTTAAAAAATACAAGAATCCGAAACAGGATAATTTTTTAGAACTAACCAGGCTTAAAAGGGCTCAGAGACTTGAGATAGGGGTTTAAGCAAAGGCGACATCTTGATTAGTTGTTAGAAGTATCACCGAATGAGAGAAGACATACTGCAGGGTCACCTTAATAAGCGAGCAAGCAATAACTTGACCCAAGTGTTAAAAATGAATCATTCTCATGACATTTTGCATCCATTCATAACATTCATGATATATATGGTTAGGAGCATCTTTCAGACATCCTAATCATTTGACATATGCATAGACTCCATGAAATCACTTCTGGTAGGTTCCCAGAGGACAATGTAGCAAAGTTGATAGGAGTTACTGAAGAGCATCTGATCTTATCTCTACCTGGCGGAGTAGAGCGGATCGAAAGCAAGCAGATCTTATCTCCATCGAAAGGAGTGGAGCAGATCAAAGATTGAAGCCTTATCTCCACTGAGCAGGAGTGAAGCAGGCTAAAGATAGTAGATCCTATCTCCACTGAGCAGGAGTGGAGCGGATTGAAGACAACAGATCTTATCTCTACTGAGCAGGAGTAGAGCAGATCGAAAGCAGTAGATCTTATCTCCACTGAGCAGGAGTGGAGCAGATCGAAGATTGAAGCCTTATCTCCACTGAGCAGGAGTGGAGCAGGCTAAAGATAGTAGATCCTATCTCCACTGAGCAGGAGTGGAGCGGATTGAAGACAACAGATCTTATCTCTCGAAAGGGGAGTAGAGCAGATCGAAAGCAGCAGATCTTATCTCCACTGAGTAGGAGTGGAGCAGATCGAAGATTATAGCCTTATCTTCACTGAGCAGGAGTGGAGCAGGTTAAAAAATAGCAGATCTTATCTCCACTGAGCAGGAGTGGAGCAGATCGAGACTCCTATACCACTAAAGATGCAGTGAGTCAATGCAATGCTACCTGAAGAAAAGGAAGCATCAAGAGGTCAAGACCCAACGAGATGAGCCAAAATTGGCCCTTCTAAAAGTCTTTGCACTATTCTCGTTACACGACAATAAGCAAAGAGGGGCAGCTGTAAGGCCCAATTTTAAACGCGGGGCCCAAAGCAAACAAAAGTCCCATCCAAAAACACAGCCCACAAAATCCAAATAGAACAGAAATAAAAAAAGAGCAAAAACCCTAGCTATGAGTAGCGCCACAACCCTCACAGCAGCCTCCGTGCCATGCGCTCCCACGCCACTGAGCCACGTCCACCATGTTCGTGAGAGGAGTCCCTCTCCATCACGTACCTACAAATTAGAGAACAAATAAGTTGTAAAATAAAGGCTATAAAAGCCACAACAGAAATATATTTAAGGGGGGTTTTTTTTTAGAGATAAAAAAAGAAAATAGACACTTGTAACAGAAAAATAGTTCAGAGAAATATAGAGAAAAAGCAAAGGTTCATTTTTTTTTCCCTTTTTCGTTTTTTTTTTTCCTTTTTCAAATCTGATTTTTGATGTTTTCTTATTTTAAAAAAAATAGGAGTTTCAAAGGAAATTAAAAAAAATACTTTTTTAGATTTTGCCACCGCTGCATGGTGGTGGACGGTGGTGATGGCAAGTGATGCAAGGCAAGTATGGACCTTGGCCTAATCTAGGCCAGACGAGAGGATTTGAGAGAGTTTTTTGGTGTTTTTTTTGGAGAAAGGAGGAAAATGAAATTTTCAAAACAACTTTGGGGTATTTATATCAGATATAAAACGGCGCCGTATTGAGCTTTGGGGTCAGAGGCCAAAACGACGTCGTTTTGGTCCTCTGACCCGCGACCCGACCCGCACAGGGATAAGATCCGCGTATTTTTGCTAGGGAGGGGCTAATTGCGCGTTTAGCCCCTCCGCTTTTTCCTGGTTCTAGAATCAGGTTTTTCTTATTCCCGATTAGGCCCCAAAAGTTTGCTCCTGATTTCAATTAAGTCCTCAGTTGAGCGCTGCGTTTTACAGAGTTGGGTAAATTGTGCCTTTGGTCCCCCCAGTCTTGCGCGCGTTTTAATCCGGTCCTCCCCTCCTATTTTATTTCTGATTTTACCCCAAAGCCTCTGTTTTCTATCCGATTTAATCCTTTTTCACTATTCTGCTATTCTACTATTAAAATTAGTTATTTTTTCGTTAATATCTTTAATCTGTTAATTTTTTATTTTCATATGGATATTATTTTAATTTTTTATTTTCATATGGATATTATTAATTATAACTATTTTCTTTCATATATTTATTATTATACATATTATTACTTACTTTTTTTATGATAGTTTATTTTCTTACTATTACTTTTTTATTAGCACTTTTTAATTATATAGTATTATTATATACGTATTTTTATTATTTAGGACTATTTCTCTTGTACTATACTTATTATTATATTTATCATTGTATTATTTTATTATTAATATTCTTTCTTTATTATTTTTTTTATTTTCATACTATTATATCTATTATTATATCTATTATGGTTTACTTTAGTTGTCTTATTATATATTATTACTTTTACATCTATTATTTTTATTATTATTAAGTATACCCTTATTTCTTTTACTACTTTTTATTACCGTTAATACCCTTACTTTTTATATATTCGTTATTTATTATTAGTTTTGCATTTCATTACCATCCCTATTTGTTTTATTTGTTACATATCGCTTTTATAATTATAATATTCTTGTTTTTCTTTTTGTATTTATTGTTATTCCTATTATCGTCGTGTTTATATTTCTACGTTCTTATTTTTGTTTTTTAAAAACTTGAAAAATGTTTCACAAAGGGAATTTTGTGTATTTGAAAGTTCGGGAAATCGTGTCCAATCGTGCTGGGCTTCGATTTTTCGTTCGTCTAGATCACTAAATATCCTTCAAAGATTCTTTATCGTGTTTTCTTAAATAAGGCAATATTTCATGTTTGGAAATTCGAGGGATCATGCCCAATCGTGCTGGGTTTCGACTTTTAGTTTGACCAAATAGCGGAATACCCTTTTTTAAATCGGATGCATGGATTTCGGAAATCATGAAACGATCTTGGTATTGAGGGTTTGAAACATCGTGTCCTATCGTGCTGGATGTGGTATTTCATCTTTTCAGAACAAGAGAGTGTCGATATCCAATGCGAGTTATCCAAACATTTTTAAAGATTCATATTTTAAAATATTTTCTAATTTTCGATATTAAGGACGTTAATCAATCAACACGGTACCAATTTTGGGCGTTATGAGGTGCTAATCCTTCCTCATGCTAACCGACTCCGAGCCTGCTTTTCTTAAAATGCGAGACCAAAATGTTTTCTAAAGTGACCCAATCACACTTCAAAAATGATTGGTGGCGACTCTGCTTTTTCTTTTTAAAGTCGGCCCGTTTTCCAAAAAAAATGGTTTCGACACTAGTAGCTGCACTTTTGTTGTTGCTACTATTATATTTGGGTGGTCTAATTAGCCAAAGAACATTGTCGTTCGTCCCTACTTTTCGCTCTCGCCTTTCTTTTCTTATTTCACTTTTGTTATTCCTTTTCCTTTTTAGAACCCTTTAGTCACCACTCCTTTCTCAACCATTACTGTCGTCAACCGTTTCATCTCCAACAATGAAACACACTGAAACACCTCTTCGGTCTCCTCTCTCTCTTCTCCAATATAGTTTCTTTTGAAATGAACCCAAAACCCTTCAAAAATTTCATTAAACTGAAATCAAGAACTCCCCTAATTTACCATACCACTCATGACGACGAAAAAGTTAGGTGTAAGATCCTAAAATTTTTAGTTAGACACGTGACACTATTTTGAAAACAAATATAGTGAATTTTGATAAAATTAAAAAATTCAAATAAAATAATTCTTATGAAAATAAAGTGACTTTTGATAAGAGAATTAATGAAAAAAAATAGAATTGAAAAAGTGACAAAAGGACTAAATCACAAATTTTGAAAAGTTTAAAGACTAAAGCGCGAATTGATAAAAATGATAAATGCAAGTTATTATAGATTAATTAGCACAAGCATAAGTTGGAATATGTAATGGTGTGATGAAAATCACTTTTGGGACCAAATTAGAAAAGATTTGAAAGTATAAGGACTAAATTATAAATTTTTTAATTTTTTCAAGGAAACTGTAAAAGTGAAATTTTCACCATTTATGGGTTTACATTAAAGGTTGTATGTGAATTTAGAGATTTGTATTGAATAAATATATCTTGTTGTGAAGAAATTGCACTTAAAGGCATAAAATGGACAAAAGGTAATTTGACCCCACAAGTGTATTTTGGTCTTTTCTCGATAGTTTTATGCTGAAATTATTATTTAGACAATATATTCGATATATAAAATTTATTTGGACCATTTGGGTTATGTGTTGGAATAGTGAGCCACATTTTTTCTTAAAAATCTTGAACTTGCATGAGTGAATTTGGGCATTTGACACTTAGGTGTTTTTAAAAGAAGAAAAGGGAAGAGAGAAGCCTCCATCAACTCTCTCCATGCTTTTGCCCACCAGCCTCTCTACCATGGAGGTTCTTTTTTTCCTTTCTTAGTAGTTTTCCATAACCCAACCTCCAAATTTTGAGATTTTGTTAAAATCAATTGAGAAATCACCTCCTAAAATCATTATCATCATCAGCCTTTGAATTTTCAACCTAGGGTTTGGATGGTTTTATAGAGGAGAGTTGAAGCTAGAAAGGAAAAGCATCATAAATGTTAGTAATGGTGTTTTCCAACTTTCCTAACTTGAATTAATTTGTTTTAAGTTGTTATGAGGCTTGGAAAGTTTAGATGCTAGTATTTGGTTATGTTCTTGTGTATAAGAATATGAAGAAATGATGAGAAAGGGGTTCTCAAGCTATTTTGAGGATGGAAACAAGTAGTTGGAAGCTTGGTTTTGAGTATTTAGGCATCCAAGAGGTACGTACCATTGGATACTCATTCTTCTCCAATGTTAATATGTTTAAGAGATTGGTAAAATTGTGTGATAAGAATGTGAAATTGATTATATATATAAATGATTACAATATGATAATGTAGGAAATTTTATGGCTTAAAGATGTGGAAATAAGTGATAGGGTAAACTTTGACTATAAAGTCAACTATCAAATGTTAATGTACTATATAAATTGGTTGTCGTAGAACAATTAATGAACATATATGAAAATGAGTGTGTAAGGAATGTATTCAAGTTTCTATGTGTAAAAGTGTTGAAAATAAGTGATTAATTGTGAAATGTGTAATTAACAAGGAAAATTTGTTAACATTTCACATTGGTAAAATTTTGGATTAATATGCCATTATAGGCTTTTTTTTCTTCAATAAGAAAAATTGGTATGTGATAATATGTAAATGTAAGTGAAGTTTTGGCTTTGAGTATATGTTTGAGGTCATAATGACTCTCTTAAGTTTGGTAAGAGTATGATGTTAATAAGCAAATGAACATACCATAATGCCTAAATTCGAATATGGATTTGAACATGTACGTGGAAGCACTTAAAGTGCCTTTATGAGAAATGTGAATATATAAGAGG
Organism: Gossypium rotundifolium; assembly: GCA_025506655.1. Taxonomy (NCBI): domain Eukaryota; kingdom Viridiplantae; phylum Streptophyta; class Magnoliopsida; order Malvales; family Malvaceae; genus Gossypium; species Gossypium rotundifolium. The sequence goes on along the minus strand of CP106732.1, from coordinate 152,313,513 downwards.
CACTCAAAGTACCTATATATGTATTTATATTGTGAGGTGTCTTAATGATCTCTGAAATTTTGAAATTGGATATTCCTCTGATTAATTATTAAATGTGCTAATGTGTAACACCCTTTACCCGACCTGATCGTTGAGTTTGAGCAACAGGATGCCACATTCGTTGCCTAAGCAATCAATTATCATTAAAATGGTCATTCAAACATATAAACATATCATAAACACATTTACAATATGATACATAATCAAATTCGAGCCTTAATAAAGCTTATGAAAGCTCATTTGTTGACCCGAAAATAAAATAAGACTAAATTGTAAAGTTTCAAAACTTGGAGTCAACATCGCGATGTCAAGGATTTCCTCATTGTGACGTGACATACTGGCTTGGTGTCATTGTGATGAAGGGAGTTCCTCGTCACGTCATGGCTTGAAGTCTAGAGATCATCGCGACAACCATTACCTAATGTCGCGACGTGGACTCTGTTTTTGGTACACTTTAGGTCATTTGGTACTTATTTTGAGCTTTCACTCAATCAAACCTATTTTGTGCACAAGGCATAACTTTACTTGCACCAAACATCTCACCCACATGCTAGAATAATCCATATAACCAATCTATTTTCAACAATCCAATATGACTTCAATTTGGCATCAAACACATCAATACAACTTTTTCAATTTCAACCTATTTAACCATTCATAAACCATTCAAACCATAAACTAAACCATGTTAGTTCATACCTCAAATATGCCATTCAAGTGCCATACATATATATGTTGGCTTGGGATCGTATCTGCTATCCCAAGGGCATGGTGGGTTTTGGCTTTAGAGATCTCCATCTGTTCAATCTAGCTCTCTTGGGACGACAAGTTTGGCGTCTTATTAACAACAAAGACACGCTCTGTTATAAAGCCCTTAGCTCGAAGTATTTTTGAATGAGGATATTTTCCATCCAAAGAATGTCGATAAGCCTTCATTTACTTGGCAGAGTATCTCCAAGGCTGCTAGTTCGTTGAGCAAGGTTTGGCTAGTGTGTGGGTAATGGCAAGTGCATTAATATTTGGAGGGACAATTGGGGTTTTGAGGGTCTTACGGGTTTATCTGTTAGGGTGGACCGTGGAAGTGTGCCAGAGGTTACTATTTTCGAGTTGATAAAGGTGAATAGGGATGGGTGGAATAAAGATAAGATGTTAGAGTTATATGGCTAGAATCTGAAGGACCAAATTTGTAAAATCCCCTTTTCTCATGCTGGCCATGCTGACCAACGTGTTTGGTTTCATAACCCGTGCGGTTCCTACTCCACGAAGACGGCTTACTCCTGGATTTTGCTCAAGAAGTTGGTTTCGGCCCTCACCGCATCTTCTGGAGGTTGTTATGGAAGTCGAAAACTTTGCCTAAAATCTGTGTTTTTTGCTGGAAGATGGGTCACGAGATCCTGCCGACTTATGATAAAATTACTAGCATTAGGAGGGACTTTAACAGCTTGTGCCTGCGATGCGGGGTGGAAAAAGAAACACTCATCCATGCTTTGAAAGATTGTTCCAAGGCTAGGGCTGTTTTGGAATATGGGGGCTTAACAATAGATTACTTAATGGTAAGTTCGCCAGCTGTATTGATTGGATCGAAGAAGCTATGCACTTACTAGAAAAAATGACTATGGCCAACTTTACAACCGTCCTCTGAAACATATGGAACAACAGGAATAATCGTGTTTTTAAGGGTGTTGAGGATGATGCTAGAGTCATTTGGGAAAGAGCCTCTTGTCTGAGTCACAATTTTGGATTTTCAATTTAATAGAGAAACCAATGCTACCTAAGTCAAGCGAGAATAGTGGGTGGAAGAAACCTGAAGTCGGTGTTGTTAAAGTCAATTTTGATGCAGCTATTCAGGGCAACCAAGCTTGTTATGGCCTGGTTGCTAGAGACAACGATGGCTTCGTTCTTGGTGGTCGCATGGGTGCGCTTAATAGAGTCACGAATGTCGAGTGGGCGGAGTTGAGAACTTTGGAGGAGAGTATCAATTATGCACGGATGAAGGGCTGGAACAGTGTTCTCTGAAACTGACTGTGCTAGTATCGTCAATAGATTTAATAAAAGAAACAGCGATTTGATATATATATTTGATATATATATTGTGCATTTGTAAATAGGCTCAAGCCCAACTAATTGCTTAAATGGTTTTGGCCCAGTGAACACGGTAAGTGGGTTACACATTGAGTTCTAAGTAACTCACCCCATTTTTCTTACCCTTCTCAGGTAATAATAATTGATGGAGGCTTGGGCCGGGGATGACTTCGTGTGGAGGTCATACTACGAATGATGAGTTATAAAAACTTTGAACTTCTTTTAAGTATTTTTTTTAATTTGCGATGTAATAAGGCCTTTAGAATTATTTTCATGGATTTTTATTTCGTGGATGGATTTAAAATGTTTTAGATACTTGAATGGGACTGTTTTAATTTCTATAAATGTTTTCTTAAACTTGCTTATAAAAAGAGGGTTTTTCTAAATTCAGATTTTAAACAATTATATCTCTAAAAATTAAATTGTAAACTCTTATGTTTAAAAATCATGGTTTTTAAATAAATCTTGATTTTTGATAAGCTCCAACTTCAAAATCATTTTGAAGAATTGTTATCATTAAAGGCATTAATGACTAGGTGTAAGTTCAAATTGTGTGGCATGCCAAACTGGTCTTAACACATAAGCCGGGTTTGGGGTGTTACAAATTTTATCTTCATGAAGTAGCGGAGTAGATTTAAGCCATCAGTCTTATCTCCTTCGAGATGGTAGTGGAGCAGACTTAAGATTAAAGTCTTCTTGAGATAGTAAGGAAGCAAATTGGAAAATTCAGATTTTGTTCTCTCGAGATGGTAGTGGAGAAGACTGAAGATTGAAGTCTTCTTGAGATAGTAAGGAAGCAAATTGGAAAGTTCAGATTTTGTTCCCTCGAGATAGTAGTGGAGCAGGCTGAAGATTGTAGTCTTCCTGAGATAGTAAGGAAGTAAATTGGAAAGTTCAGATACTGAAGATTGAAGTCTTCCTGAGATAGTAAGGAAGCAAATTGAAAAGTTCAGGTTTTGTTCCCTTGAGATGGTAGTAGAGCAGACTGAAGATTGAAGTCTTCCTTAGATAGTAAGGAAGCAAATTGGGAGTTCAAATTTTGTTCCCTTGAGATAGTAGTGGAGCAAACTAAAGATTGAAGTCTTCCTGAGATAGTAAGGAAGCAAATTGAAAAGTTTAGATTTTGTTCCCTCGAGATGGTAGTGGAGCAGATTGAAGATTGAAGTCTTCCTGAGATAGTAAGGAAGCAAATTGGAAAGTTCAGATTTTGTTCCTCGAGATGATAGTGGAGCAGACTGAAGATTGTAGTCTTCCTGAGATAGTAAGGAAGCAAATTGGAATGTTCAGATTTTGTTCCCTCGAGATGGTAGTGGAGCAGACTGAAGATTAAAGTCTTCCTAAGATAGTAAGATTAAAGTCTTCCCGAAGATAGTAAGATTGAAGTAGATAGTAAGGAAGTTCGATTTTGTTCCTCGAGATGGTAGTGGAGCAACTGAAGATTGAAGTCTTCCTGAGATAGTAAGGAAGCAGACTGAAAAGTTTAAATTTTGTCCCCTTGAGATAGTAGTGGGGCAGACTGAAGATTGTAGATCTTATGTCCCTAAGTGGTAGCGGAGCAAATCGAATTTGGCAAATCTTATCTTCCTGATGTAGCAAGGGAGCAAATTTTAGTCACAAGTTTTATCTCCATGTATCGGCAATGGAGCAGACTGAAGATAGTTAATCCTATCTCCCTGAAGTTGTAGTGGATCAGATTAAAATGATGAATCTTATACCACTGAAGTTGCAGTAAGTCAGATTGAATTTTCCATAGAAAGTCTCATCTTCCTGATGTTGCAGTGGAGCAGACTAAAAACGGCAAATCTTATCTTCCTGAAGTTGCAGTGAAGCAGATTGAAGCCACCAACATTATCTCCTTGAAGTTGCAGTGGAATAGGTTGAAGTCACAAGTCTTATCTCCCTGAAGTTACAGTGGAGTAGACTAAAATAGCAGATCCGGACTTCCTGAGGTTGCAGTGAAGCAGATTGAAGATACTAGTCTGGCGTCCCTGAAATTACAGTGGAGCAGACTGAAGATAGCAGATCTTATCTTCCTGAAGTTGCAGGAAGTAGATCGAATATACTAGTCTGGTGTCCTTCGAAGTTGCGAGAAGCGGTGGAGCAGACTGAAGACAGCAGATATTGCATTCCTAAAGTTGCAGTGAAACAAATTGAAGCCGAATTACAGATGGGATGGAACTACTTGAAGAAGACGAGGACCAAGAAGTCAAGACTCGACAAGATGGGACAAAATTGGTCCTTTTATAGTCTTTGCTCCGTTCTCGTTACACGAAATGAGCAAATAGGCATTTATAATCATTAATTTTCCGAGCCCATACAAAAAATAATAAACCCAAAATAATAAAACAAAGTCCAAGTCCGGTCAAAATATATCATTTGGCCCGATCGGAATGACCCATTACTTGAAAAGATTGAAGGTCCATCTACAAGCTTGACGTATTTGGGAACACAATCTTCAAGGATATGCAATCTTAGATATGATATGCAATCCTAGAAGATATGGTATGCAATCTTAGATATGATATGCAAATCTTAGATATGATATGCAATCTTAGAAGATATGGTATGCAATCTTAAAAGATATGATTTTGTAATCTTAGAGATTTAATTTGTAGATACCTTTTAATCTTAGCCGTTGATGTAATTGATCTATACCGTTAGATTTGGGGAGGCTCAATTAGAAATAGAGGCCTCTCCCTTCATTGTAAAAGAGACTTGAATTTTAAGTAATAAAAATTCTTGAGAGCATTCACTCAAATTTCTTTCTCTTTTGCGTTATTATTTTCTGTGGCTTGTTCTTATTTTGTTCTTCGCTCATCTTCGTTTCTTTTTGAGTTGCTGCCTTCAAGTTAGTTTTTGTGGAGGAATTTCGTTGAATCCTCATATTATGGGAGTTAGGTTGACTTATCGCTTTTTTAACTTTTATTTATTTATCCATTTAATTGCTTAATCATTATTTATTCATTTATTTTAATTATTTTAAATTTATTTTAATTGCCACTTTTATTCAAAACTTTATTTCTTAAAATAAGGCAAGATTTGACATTTGGAGTTTTGATGGAATCGTGCCCTAACTTATCGGGCTTCGATTTTCTCATTAAGTCTAAATGATCAAATACCTTTTTGGAATTAAAATATATGATTTTCAAATAAAAAAACTATCTCGAGAATTTAAGAATGTGGTGTCCTAACTCACTGGATGCGACGTTTTGTCATCTTGAGGCAAGAATTTCTAAAAAGCGAATGATATTCGGTGTTTGGAAAATTCGAAAGATCGTGCTCTAACTTACTGAGTTTCGATTTTTCTTTTAAAATTCAAATAATTGAATGTCCATTTAAAATTAAAGGACATAAGTTTTAAAAATCAAAAGGATCGTGTTTTAAAATCTTTTCAAAATTTTGACATTATGACATTAATTAATCAATTAGGTACCAATTTTTAGGCGTTACGAGGGTGCTAATTCTTCCTCGTGTGTAATCGACTCCCGAGCCCCTTTCTCGAATTTTGTAGACCAAAATCATTATTTTAATAAATCAAAATATTTTATTAAAATGATTAATCTCAAGGTGACCCGATCACACCTCGAAAAAGATTGGTGGCGACTCCATTTTCGTTTTTAAAGTTAACCCCGTTTTAAAAAAAAAACATAAAAATGGTTTCGACAAGGATCTATGTCTAGTTGAAGAAAAAACAAATTTTACTGAAGATGAATAACCAACTGTTGTTCGTATACATTCTTTTCGATGAATCAATTCTACAAAATATTGAAGAAAGATGTGCATTTCAAGCTCACCCAAAAATAGGGATGAGATTCAATAAGACTGTAATGCTGAAAGAACTGAAACGAAAGGTTAGTGCAAAAATAACTCTCCATTGTGGGAAGATGACATCAAAAATAGCTCTTCGGCACCAAAGAAGAAAAAACCATCAATGCCGACAACGGGAACACCGACACCTATTAAAAAATATTTTTTTTAATCCCAAAATATGAGTATTTTTTAAAATGTATGAGAAAAATACATATTGATGCCGACGATACAGTGTCAATACTAAAAATTAATATTTTAAGGAACCAATAAATGATTGGACAATGATTGGAGTTGATGTCAACTATAAGATGACCGGCACCTAAATATACTATAAAAAATAAATCATTTTTGTATAAAATTTTACAATTAAATTATTTTTGTAAATAATCATTTTATTTTGAAGAAAAATCTGATTTACTTAAAAGGATAAGGTGAAGTTGAAGTTCCAATCCCCTTGAAACCTCTCCCATGAATAACCACATCATCTAAACGGCTAAGCACTAATAATTAATTAGAAAATTTTAAACTTTCATAAGAATTTATAACCTTTTAACTATGCTTCTAAGATATGTTTTATTTAATTTCGTAAAAATTAAGATAATATAAAAATACTTAAATTTTTTGTAAAAATTAATTTATAAATATACACACGACTACATCCATGCGAACTTATGTATGTAATCAACAAATGATGAGGTTTAGTACGACATTGCAGCTCATTCATTAGATAACGAACACACCAAAAATGGAAAACAAAAGATCTTACACTTGAGAAGCAAGAAACCAAGAGACCGAAAGCAATCAAATACATGAGGTTACAGTTTAACTACCCACAACTTCTCGAGTAAAAAAATTTGAAATTTCAGTAATTAGTGAATCATTTGCAAATGATTTATAATAAAAAAAATTAAAATATTTTAGCAACATCTTTCATTAGGCCACGGTTGGCAGATGCGAATGCAATGTACTCGTCATAGGAAATAAAGCCATCTCCGTCGGTGTCGATCTCGCTCATCATTCTCGAAACTTCCTCCGGCGTGACCGATCCCAGCGTCTTCAAGGCATCCCCAAGCTCCGCTGATGAGATCTTGCCGTCCCCATTGGCATCGAATCGCTTGAAAATGCGTTCTAGATCAGCTTTCTCTTGATCATCCATGTCTTTTTTACTGTTGTAATGTGTTTGGTGAAAGTTGGTTTTGTGATTGGTTGATATTTCTGAATGAGATTGAGAGGGCAAATAAGTTGTGGGTTTTAAGGACATATTGTAGTAATAATTGAGGCTGTCCGTTGAAACAGGGAGTTAGGCATTAAGAACGAATCACCTGTGAAATGTGTGCAACTTCCTAACTGTTTTACTGAAATTAAGGTTAAAAAAGAACACGTCTAGATCATAGGCAAGTGTAATTACTTGAGAAATGACCCATTTTAACCAAGAGAATAAGAAATTAAAAGAAATTTTTTTCCTATTATTACATTTTCGACACTATTCAATTCAAGTTTTTTTTTTTTTTTTTTTTTAAGATAATATCATATGCTAAATTTTGTTTTGATTTTGATTCAAATCTGCTATTTGTAATGGTTTAAATTATACGGATAAATGATTATGATATTCTAATATGATATTTATTTGCATATTATGTATGGAAGATAGGAGAGATCCACTTTCATTGGATTAGTTTTACATACTTCTATATCTTTTGTACTATTAATATTTTAACAATTAAACTGTTAAATTTATTAATATATTTGTACTTGTTGTACATGTAATTTTTGAATCAGTCCAAAAATTATATTTATTAATATATATTTAATAGTTGAAAGTTTTATTATATAAAACAAATAGGTAACATCTTTAATTCATTAAAACTTGACATGCTTTAGGATAGATCTAGGATTCGATTCCAAGGGTGAAATGTAAATATAATTTAACAATAAAAATTATATTAATACTTCTTAAATATCAATATGGTCTACTTACAATGAAATCATAAATTGAAACAACTTAAGATATAAGGAGTTGTTGTTAATACTTTTATCAAACACCAATTCCTCACCCCAATTGCTATAAAAAAGATGTCCAGGCATTCTTCATTTTTATTTAGAATGTATATGATTTTTTCCTTTACATTATAGAAAATATTAAATTTCAATTTAGTTTCTTTATTATGCTTAAATTTGAGATATAATCTTTGTACTTTAATTTCTAACATAATTTGGTCCATATATATTTTATAATGTTATTAATTAGTCCAAATAGTTAATATCGTAAACTTTTAGATAAAATGTTATGTGGTTATATATAATTTGAATGCCCTAAGGGTCTTCCAAACGACACATCTTTGGGTTTGCTTTACTTTTTACATTATAAGACAATTATCAAATTTCAATTTTAGTCCATATATTGTGCTAAAACATGAACTTAATCTATGTACTTTAATTTTGTAAGGACTTGATTTTTATCGTTGTCGGAAAACTCGGTTTAAGGTTGAATTCTTTAAACCAAGCCGCTCAAATTTTCAAATTTAGAAATTCTGAGTTGAATATGAAAGTAAGAGATGAATTAACTAATAATCAAATTGATTAAGTTGTTTTGTAAAAGTAGAAAGATTAAATTAAAAAACTATCAAATGATAGAATAAACGAGAAGAATTAATAAAGCAATTTTAGTATAGCCTCACAATAAATTATACCATAATTAGTTTAATGTTAGTGGCCAACAATGACCTTGGCTATTAATTTCCATTATCTTTAAGATGGAAGCATAATAACCAAGATTTATAATATTTTAATTAACTATTCCATTAGTTAATTAAGTAATTAGTATGAATATGCGTAAGTGGGAAATAGTAGAAAAAATAGAAGGAAGAAAGTTTTGCTTAGTTGCTCCATTGCCACAAACTTTCAAGGGTTGTTTGGTAAGCATTTCACTGTAGTTTTTGTTAGATTTTGAATAAAGCATTTAGTTGAAGCTATCTCATTTAGTAGATTATCTAATTAATGAAATTTTGTTAAGGAAAACATTAAATAAGTTGATCAGAGAGAGGATGAGGGATTTGATGAAATTGTTGTGTTGATAGCTTGGGATCCCTACAATGTAAATACAAAGTTATATCGTAATTCGATCGAATAGATTATAAAATGTGAGCATTTCAAATAATAGGGTTTATAGGACTAAATTTGAATAAATGCATAATATGTTTAATTTAAAAGTATAATTAGTCAAATGTGTGATTTGAACTTATATTTTCATTTATTTAACATAGCTAAAGATGAAGTTGAACCGTTGAAGGATAAATGCAAGGCGAAAACTGTCGATGATTAGCGATGTTGGTTTGTCCTAATATAATTTATCTTTTTCTTAAATTCAATTTAGTAACTAATCTTGTTGAATTGCTCGTGATACATGATTACAAGCTGTGTTAGAATGTATCGTGTTAAATGTTGGTTTAATTGGTAAGTTGATAGGTATGTTTATGTATATGGAACTCGTAATAGTATTTAGGGGTGTGCAAAATTTGGATAAAATCGAAAAAATTCGGTTAACCGGCCGAATTCGGTTAATCGGTCGGTTAACCGAATTTTTTCGATCGGGGGTCGGTTAGTTATTTTGTGATTTTTCGGTTAACGGTTAATTCGATTCGAAACCGGTTGGTTAACCGAATTTTTCCGGTTTAACCGAAAAAATTAATAAATAAAATTATAATATATAAATAGGCCCACTATTTACCTAAACCCAATCCAAACCCAAATATCCAACCCAACCTAATTACCCAATCCAACCCAATCATAAAAATTACAAATAATTTAATAAATAAAAATAAAATTCTAAAACTAAAATTATGTAATCTTTTTAATTATGTAGTGATTTATTTTGGGTAATTTGGGTAATTCGGTTAATTAGGTTAATTCGGGTAATTCGGTCAATTCGGGTAATTCGGTCAATTCGATTAATTCGGTTAATTTTTAACCAAAATTAAAATATATATAATTTTCGGTTAATTCGGTTAATCGATCAATTAACCGAAAAAATTTCGTTCGGTTAATTTTTTGAAAAATTTTGGTTTGTTAACGATTAAAAATTTTGAAAGGTCGATTAATTGGTTAATGTTACTTGAATTGGTTAACCGATTGAACACCCCTAATAGTATTAAACGGATTATCTACTTGATTATTATATTGAGTGGTATATGGTAATATATATCTATATTGTAAAGTATGAAATTTCCCTATTAAACGATGCTAGACATAATTAGGGTATAGTTGGTATGCCATATGATTTGTATATGTATTGGTGGGCGCATTCTGCACTACGGTGCAATTCATTCTTGCACTTCAGTGCATTACATTTTGTGGAATGTTAGGGGATTAGTGCATCTATGCTTGATCAGCACTTCGGTGCTTATTGTGAACTGTTAGGAGATAAATTTGTGTACTGTACTTGTGTCTGCATCCAGTTAATAGGGGCAAAAAGGAAATGTTTAATATGCCATTTTGTTTCTGAAAATGATATGATATTCCAAATTGTTGATAAAATGTCATTCTGATCTTGATAATCGAATATTAAGTTGATTGTGTTTTTGAAAGGTCATTCTGAGTTAGATAAGTGACGATAATCATGCTGAAATGATTATTAAACAATCTTGATACTGAAATTGATGTAATGAAATGATATTTTGAGATTATTAACTCTTGACTTAACATATTTGTTATATGATACTAGCTTAATAGTTTTACTTTTGAATTCAAATTATGTTAGTATCACTGAGTATTCAACGCTCAACGTACAATTTTGTTTACGTCTATACTTAAGCTTGACTTAGGTTCTTGGTGTTTTTATGATTTTGTCAACATCCAAGCAATCGATACTCAGATTAGTCATCAATTGTAATATTTTCCTACATTTGGTTATCAATGGCATGTACCTAAGTCATTAGGAAGTGTTTTGAAATCCTTATGTCATTTTGATTTGTATATATGTGAAATACATGCCTTGGTGATTGGTTGAATGATTTTGAATTCCACTTATTTCTTGATACATATATATATATATATATATATATATATATATATATATGATGGAGCAACTTTGGTTGAATGGTTAATTGTGTACAAGTTAGTAGTTAGTTTAATTAGGCTAGTTCTGATGGAAGAAATGTTTTAATCTCTAAGTGTTGAATGCAATTATACAAATTAAGTATTGGTGCATTAGGTTGATTTATGTTAAAATGGTTGTTGAGTTGGTAATGGTTGAATTTTTACTAGGTTTAAGTTGTATTTAGTTAGTTTAACTACCTATTAACTAATGTTAAAAAGAGATATATTATGTTTTTATATGTCATTTGGATGTGTTTTAGATTAACATAACTCTAGAATGATTTAGAAGTGCTTTTCACATCATTTGCTAGCTTGTAGGAAAGTTTGCACTTTTGATATTTTGATAGGATGGTCTCGAGACACTTTGGTCATGTCTCAAGACACTATGAACAAAAATGACATGTTGAATAGGTTTCCAGGACATGTTGAATAGGTTTCTAGGTAAATGTCTCGAGACATGTTGAACAGATTTCAAGACAATGATAGTTAGGTCCTGAGACATGAACCCCATGGTCCCGAGATGAGCAAATATCAAACCTAAGTTAATTTTGCCCTGTTCTAGGTCTTGAGACAAAGACCTTTTGTCTTGAGACAACCTAACGTTGAAGTTAAAACAGAAAAATAGGGGAGGCTTGTCTCGAGACTTGAGAAGCCATGTCTCAAGACTTAATGCTGAAATTTGATGAATAGAGTTTGTATTCGAATCTTAACTCCATTTTTTATAAAACGCAAACTTGTAACCCTATTTATAGAATCATATATATATTAAATCATCATGTTTATGCTGATAACTATGATTGTATGTGAGTATTATGAATTAATGTCAAATTGTTTGATTAAATTATTCGAAATAGTCTGAGTTGCTTTGACAATGTAATGTGACGCCATGCATTCGATCTGGCAACCGAATCAGGTGTGGGGTGTCACAATTTGTTCCTCTACTTTTATAATGTCATTAGTTAGTCTAAGGGTGTGTTTACATTGAGGTTGAAAAGTAGCTTTGAACCAAACCATGATTTCAAATAATAAAAAAATTGGTAAACAAGCAACTTTTCAAACAAAATCTTGATTTTAAACTGGGATTTCAAGTCAAACCAAAAAGGCAAAATTTTTAACTTTTAGCTTTTGGAAAAGTGTTTTTCAATAAAATTACAAAATCTTTTACTTTATAACATTATGTCTAAAATGAACATTTTATCTTCTCAAAAGCACTTATGGATGACAATGGTAAACACTGTCAAATCTTTCAAAAGCACTTTTACTTTTCAAAAGCACTTTTCAACTTCAATGGTAAATTGACCATAAATAGCTAATATTGTTAAGCATTTCAATTCAAGAGCGTTATTCCAACTAAAAATTTATTTTATCGTGACAAGTTCGAATAGGTGATTTTAGGAAAAATCCACAATATCATTTTCTTAACTTTTTTTACATCACTAACAAGTGATTTTTTTTAAATGCCATACCAGTGAATTTAATAGAAGAATTTTAAATTGGATCTAAATTTTAAATTTAAAAAGTAGAGGACTAAATTCTTTAAAATAAAATTAGGGAAACTAAATTTCAAATGTATAAAGTGTTTAAGGACTTAAAGTGTGTTTTAACCTTCCACATTTTACTTTATAATTTGATACAAACAAATAATCAATTCAATGAGAAGTAAAGAGAACCACACTTGTATATAAGTAAATGAATGTCTCAAAATATTTTTAGGATTATTATTTAGTACATTGACGGTGCAAATTTTTAACTCTACTAGCAGGTTTAGGGCTATAAATGAACTGAGCTTGAATGAACAAACCTCTATTCATGTTCACTTGTTTATTTTTAAGCTTGTTTGTATTCAGTCTGTGTTCGTTAAGAATTTCAAATTTTTGTTCATGTTCGTTTATTTGAAATTATATGTGTTCATGTTCATTTATTTAAAATTATATGTGTTCATATTCGTTTGTTTAATGTTCACGAACATTAAACGAACATATAATTGAACATGTTCACGAACAATGTTAATAAATAATAAACAAAAATAATAAATAAATACATACATACATACATATATTGTTTATATATAAAATAGTCAAATATAAATATTAATAATTATATTATAAATGAAAGAAATACAAACCAAGATAATTTTGTTAATATATACTAATGGAATTTTTATAAGAAAATATCATTAATAAATAAATGAGTCAATAAACGAGCTTATAAACGAACTTTTAAATGAGCTTGTTCGTGAACATAAACGAACCGAACACACCTCTTTTCATGTTCGTTCGTTTATTAAACAAACATAAGTTTTTTGTTCAAACTCGTTTATTTAGAATAATAAACGAACATAAATGAACATAAACGAACGTTATACAAACGGTTCACGAACAGTTTATCGAATGTTCTGTTTATTTATACCCCTAAGCGGGATTGAGAAATTGACACGTGTCCTCACATTGTATTTAAAAATTTTAAAATAAATAAATAGGACATGTGACAAATTCTGAATCCCGATTGTGGAGTTAAAATTTTCAACTGCTTACGTGCAAAATTATAACATAATCTTTTAGTATAAATTATAAATATATTAAAATTTATAAAAGTATAAAATATCTTAAATACAATAATAGTATAATAAAATATACAAATACAACATAAATGCACAAATTAATATTCATCCAACTCTAAAAAGCATCCTTAAAGAGTTTGATTGTATTTTGTCCCCTCTAATCAATAAATGGACAAATTAATTCATATACACTAAATCAAAGAGAAAATTAATCCTTCCATTAGAAATTACATCCATTTCTACCATTGAGTGATGGCATGACTGATAGAGCAAATAGATAGAGACACCCCCACATATACTTTATGCTAACATGATAAAATACCATCTTAATAAATATTTAAAAAAGGCCTAAGTAAAATGAATATTTTTTAATAATTATTTAAAAATCATGTTCAGAAAAATTGCTTATATTAATTTATCCTAGATGTGATTTTTCAAATAATTATAAAAAATATTTCAATATTATTTTAATTTAGAATAAATATCCAAAATTAAAATAACTCTCATCAAATCATCCAAATTTGTAACATATTTTCTTAGATTTCCTTTCAACAAATCCCACATTTATTCCACTTTTAGAAATATTTTTCTAATTTAATTATACACGTGTCATATTCCTGTTGGTTGCTCAGCCGAAAACTGCACTGTACCCGTCAATGCCTTACTTTTCCCCTTCCTAGTCCAACTTTCACGTGCGGAATACCGCGTTGATTTTCACACCCCCCTCTATAAAATTATTAAGTACGCCTCCACAAATGAAGGAAAAGTAAAGCCCTAATCTTTGTGTGTGTTTTTGTTTTTCAGTTATTTTCAATGGCGACTTTTTTAGGATCAATGGAAGATATGAGGGCAGTGTTCAACAAATTCGACAAAAACGGCGACGGAAAGATCTGTCGCGATGAACTAAAATCGACCCTAAGTGCCTTAGGTTTCGCATTCTCTTTCGACGAATTTGATCTGATAATGTTGGAGATGGACAAAGATGGTAATGGCTATATCGATGTAGAAGAATTTATTGCTTTCCATGGAATCTCCGGCATCGATGGAGACGAAAACCAGTGTGATAACAAAGAATTGAAAGACGCGTTCGACATATACGATCTGAATAAAGACGGGTTGATTTCGGCTAACGAGTTGCATGCTGTGTTGAGAAGGTTGGGAGAGAAGTATTCGTTGAGTGATTGTCAAAGAATGATCAGTCAGATCGATAAGGATGGCGACGGAAGCGTTAATTTTGAAGAGTTTAAGAAGATGATGATGAATAATTCTTGAAAATGTTTGGAAAAAAAAGTATACCAGGTTAGGTCTTAGTGTTTTACTCGTAAGAAATAATAATACTTAGGAAGGATTGGTTATTTAATTTAAGAACGTGTAGAATGGTTAATTCTGGATATTATTAATTCACACTATTCTATGTTTTCTTAATCCTAATGGAATCAAGGTTTTTATAGCATTTTATTTGATGTACAAAATAGGGTTTCAGTTTATTTTAAGGAAAACATGTGAAGCTAGTGGAAACGTACGTGAAAATATTGATTTTATTAATGATAAATTAATTTTAACATGTTTTAAATTTTAATCTAAAAAGAAGAAGAAGAAAAGTGAATAAGATATTTGTTTATCCGATTCTAATTTTAGGAATTGAAAAAAAAAAAAAAAAAAAAAGAGGCAAGTTTGAAAGAATCAAAGGAAGCATGAGAAATATGAAAAGTTTAAGGTGTAGAGAATGATGGCCACGAAGACTAAGTTGTTCATTAAATAGTTAAAATGGAGATGAGAAGGCTCATCGGTGATAATTGGTTTTTATGTTCTTGTGGCGTTGATCGTGTGGATTGTGTGCTTCTGTTGAAGGCTTTGTTGGATTAAGGATGAGATGATGGAGTGTTTAATATTTAAAGGAATTGGTTTAAAGGAAGGAATGTGAGAGAGTGTGAATGTGTTGGGAATTTCATGTCAGTAAGAAGCTTAGGCTTGAGAAAGTGGGGAGTTTCATTGGGTTTTCTCCTAATTTGTTGTCGTTGAAATGGATGGGAAACTAGATCCCCTGAATAGGTGAGTCTTTTACAAACATTTTCTGATTTTCTCTTTATTTGTACAGTTTTCCTAAAAGTAATGACAAGGAGGTTGGCGTGGGTTAAAGGATCAACACTACGGACAGGCCTAATTCTTTTTGCTCATTTGTGCTAGATAGTGCCCATGCTATTACTACACCAAAATAGATTTTTAGTGGCGTTTTTTTTTTTTTTGCGCTTATAAGTGCCGTTTATAAGTGCCACTAAAAAACACCGCTAAATCAAACGCCGCAAATTTTAGCGGCATTTATAACAAAAAAATGCCGCTAAAGGTCATGACTTTTAGCTAAAGATTGTGACTTTTAGTGGCACTTTTACAAACACCGCTAAAGGTCATGACTTTTGACTTTTTACAAAGCGCTAAAGATTGTGAACTTTAGCGCGCTTTTTTCAAAAACGTCGCTAATTTGTATAGATTTGGAATGTACAATTTGTTCAATATCATACCCCTCCTGCACTAAAACCAACCAATAACAGCAAATATAGTATATAATTCCAACCCAAAACAACAAATGTATCATAAAAATCACACCAAATGCATTAATTCTAAATGATATTTGAAAATGAATAAAAGATATATGATATAAATTAATAAATGAATTATAACTGAAAATATTCTTACAATAATGTTAAATGTAACAATGTTAAAAATCATCTTACGATAAGAAAACAAATGTCTAAGATGGTGGCCTCTGATTCTTTGGAACATCTTCATCATAGTTTTAAGTCAGTATTGGAGTTCTTGATACATACTCTGCCGCCTCGCTCGCCTCTCTGCCTCCTCATTGTTGCCTCGCTCTAAGTTAAGCAATATGCTCGCCTCCTCGCATCGCCTCGGCCTCCCTCATTCTTGCCTCCGCTCTAAGTTGAGAAATTTGCTCAACTGTCTTTGGCTTGCATCCGAGCTATCTGGTCTTTTAGACTCGAACTTGACGAGATTGACCCCGGAAGGCATGTATTGTCGGGAGCGGATCCAAAATATTGGGTGGGTAACACGGATCCTTGACATCGAACCCGACCATACCTTTTAAGACCCAAAACATCGGTGATAATTCATTATAAATATACTTAAGATTAACGAACTATTAATCAAACAATCGTACCTTTCGGGACCAAAACATCAATAATAATTCTGTTATCAATATCCTCGAGATTAGCAGAACTATCAATTGAAGCAGCCGCCTCATACTCCGCCTTCTTCTCCTTTAGTTTATCCTAATAAATCAATGAAAGAGTTAGAAACGAAATATATAATAAGGAGGAATGCAACATAACTTTAAATTATAAATTTAAAACTACAAACCATTTAATTAAACTATTATAATTAAACATTATAAATATTTATAATAAATGAAATTTTATTAAATAAATATACCAAAATTTCTGCAGCTTCGGATGTCATTGGAGTCCATCATTCTTCCTATGCGTAATGTCAAAAAGCTGAAGGAGTCCAACTTTTGACCGCATTTAAGCTTCTTACATTATAGAAGAAAAATATAATTTAATAGTATAAATTCATTAATATTTGAAAGAATTAATAAATTATAATACCTCGGCCTCGATTACACAAGCAAAACTTCGGAACCTATCGTATGCGTGAATTTTTGTTTCTATCATTGCTTGTTCCAACTCGTTCACGGTCCTACATAATGGAATTTGAATTATGTATATAGTAAATACTACAAACCGAAAAATTTATAAGACTTTAGAAGTGCGTAGTACCTCTCCTTTTTTGAATTCGAATCTAACTTGATCTTCCCATTGGTACCTCAACATTCCGTGAACATTTCTTAATTTTTAAATCGAGGCTTATTTCTTTCTTAAAATATTGTTTTTTAGCGTGCTTTTATTGTCTCTCCATTTTTTACCCAATGTCTTCTTAACATAGTCATTAGAGACCTCTAAAGCAAATCTCTCCTGAACAAAAAAAGTTTAAAAAGTTAATATAAATAAAAGTTAAATCAAAGTATTATAAATTACATTCACGTTTTGTTACCTTAATATTATCAAGAGCCTGATTTTTGTTGGCATCAGGCATGTGATGCCATGATTCGTAGCTAATGGGCAACATATTGGTATTTCGTGCTATAATGCCCAAATAACCTGCTAACAGTCGAGCTTCAGATCCAACAGGCTGGCCATGATTGTTTCTCCTTACTTTAACACGTTCGACAGGCTCTAAGTCGCATAAATCTTTAAGCAATATACGTCCTCGACCTCTGCGCGTCCCACCATCTTCAGCTGAAAAATGATATATTATTATATTAAAATTGAAAAATGAATCAATAATAAAATTCAACATGCATGTAAAATAAACTTAACATTACTTTAAAATTCTGCAGGCTCGTCATCTATGTTCGGCTGACTAGAAGATCCAACACTAATTTGCTATTCACTATTTGCTTCTTCTGAATTTGGAGTATTATGGACAATACTTAAATCTCGTAATCGTCTTCTAGGCATTTTTCCTGCAATACACATAAAATAGTTCAAAATTTTAGTAACAAATAACAACAATAATAGTACATTTAAAATAGTTAAATTATATAACATGACCAATATTAAAATTATAATATTACATATAAATAATAAATCGTAAAATCTTACTACATCATATTTCGTAAATATCTTCGTCCACGTCCTAACGAACCCATTGAAATTGTTGGCTAGTACTAGGGATATTTTCATTTAAGTTTTGTTCTGGAAAAGGCAAAGTTTCTGATCTTTCAACTATGTCATCTCTACTTCCATTGCCCATGTCAAACAAGTCTCTAGGGGTGTTCTGGAGTACAACATACCAATCCTCATCAGTTGGATCTTTTGAGTAAAAACTTGTTTCACTTGAGAGGAAAATACATACGACTCGTCTATCAATTGTTCTCTAGTGTGAATCAATCGAGAAAAATTCACTATTGTAAAACCATATTGATCATTTTTAATTCTGCGAGCCGTATTCACATTAGCTCAGTCTCCTCGAAATAAGACAACTTTTCATCTGCCATAATAATCCAACTCAATTATGTCAGTAAGAAATCCGTAATACTCCACATTCCCCTTGACAGGATTATTGTCCCTAGCACTAGCATAACTTGTAATTGAAGAATTAACAATTATTCCACAATTTTGGGTTCTCCTCAATCTCTCGCGATACTTTGTATGAAATCTGAATCCGTTGATGAGGAATGCACTATATCTTTTCACTATTCTATTTGGACCTTGTGATAGCCATTTAACTTCATCATTTACTTCATTCCGACTCCAAACCTATTGAATCGAAAGTAAATTGAGTAATTATAAATGTTATTAGAAAACATTATAACTTGACAACGAAAACTTCAATTGCATACCGTTTGACTTAACCATTCATGAAATGATTCTGTGAACAACTTATTAATTTCTCATTGTTGTAATCTTCGGGACCGTGAGCGAGCTCTCAATATTTGTTTGTACTCACTACGTTAAGAAAAAGGTTTATTTTGTTAGAAGACAGACAAATTATAATTGATGAATATTTATCAAACTTTAGAACTTACTTGCGTAATGGTTCCATTGACTCATGATGAAAAAGAACATATCGATGTGCTTGGACCCACGATCTATCATTTAATTCTGCAATTTTGACATTGCCAATTGGTTCTCTGAAACTTTGAAATAAATAAGTTCTGGGCAAGTTATGATCTGTGAGCCCAGCATTTCTACTTGGTCTATTCATTCTTGTTTCAACATCTTCCAAATACCTTGAACAAAAAGTCATACATTCTTTTGCCAAGTAGCCTTCGGCAATTGATCCTTCCGGATAACGTTTATTGCTACAGTAAGACTTCAATTTCTATAGGAACCTAAACACGGTATAGAACATTATCAAAAGTTGCAACTAAAAGCATTTAGGTGAATGAATGAATAATTTACAAATATATTAAGACCTTTCAATGGGATACATCCATTGATAGAAAATGGGTCCACCAAGTATTGCTTCACGAAGGAGATGAATTAACAAGTGCACCATAATTGTGAAGAAGAAAGGCGGGAAGATCTTCTCCAGATTGCATAAAGTCAGTGAGGCTCGATCTTGTAGTGTCTCAAGTTCTTGAATATCCAAAACTTTGCCACAAATGCCTTTCATTATATTGGACAGTTCAATTACAGAAGACGTCACCTTTTTCGACATACAACACCGCAATGCAATTGGCAGTAAGTCTTGCATCAAGATGTGATGGTCATGCGATTTTAAGCCATATAGTCTTCGATCATTAAGACTTACACATCGAGATATATTTGATGCATACGCATCTGGGACCTTTATATCCTTCAACACCATACAAAACACTTCTTTCTCCGTCTTCAACATTGAATAAATAGCAGGCGACAACCGATATTTCATATTCGGAAGTGCTTAGGGATGAAGCTCACGCCGAATTCGCGTGTGGACTAAATCAAGTCGACTCTGAATATTGTCTTTTAATTTTCCATCGACATTCAAAATAGTCCCAATGATGTTCTCGGAGGATTTTTCTCAATGTGCATGACATCAAGATTATGACATAAAATCTGATGCTCCCAATAAGGCAACTAAAAAAAATACTTCTTTTTTCCACAAGTCCGCCTCATTAGGATCATCCTCTCCGTCAGATTCATCATCAGATCCATCCCTTAATCTTTTATTTCTTTGAGTGTTGGCCGGTTGATTCATCTTCCTATAAATGAAATTCATATCTTTCAATATGAACAATATTTCAGATCCACAGTCTGCGAAGGAGCTCCTCCGAACTTTTCAGTACCGTCAAACTGAGTACTTTGAAATCTAAATCTATAATTTTTGGTAACCACCGACAATGCCTCATGTAAGAGAACTTCTTCCCATTATATAACCATTGCGAACATGTTTGTGTAGCATAATAAGGACAAGCATAACGTCCCTTAGTACTCCAACCAGATAAATTAGCGTATGCGTACGGAAGTCATTAATAGTCCACATCAAAGCCGCACGTAAATTGAAGTTCTCCTTTCTCACCACATCGTATGTCTCAACACCAGCCCATAATTGTTTTAACTCTTCAATAAGTGGTTCCAAATATAAGTCAATATCATTCCGGACCCTCTCTCTCCAGGGATAATCATAGACAAGATAAAGGATAGTTGTTTCATGCAAACCCATGGAGGTAAATTATAATGAACAAGCACCACCAGCCAAGTACTGTACGCAGTACTCATAATTTTGTAAGGGTTAAATCCATCAGCTGCTAGCCCCAGCCTCACACTCCGAGGATCACTTGCAAAGCTTGAAAATTTTGAGTTAAATGATTTCCAAGCTAAAGAATCTGCAGGATGCCTTAACATTCCATCATCGGTTCATCCATCATGGTGCCACGTCATTGACTCAGCTATCTTCGACGACATGAAAAGTCGTTGAAGCCTTGGTATTAGCGAAAAATACTGTAAAATCTTAAATGGTTGCTTCCTTGACTATGTATCGTGTTCATCCTCGTTACCATCCTCTGTATTTCTATTAATCCAACGGGATTGACCGCAGACATGACAGCACTGTTGGTTTATCCGGTCACCCCAATACAACATGCAGTCATTTTAGTAACTATGAATTTTGTTGTAGCCAAGGCCTAAATCCTTTATCAATTTCTTCATGTCTTTGGAAGATTGAGGGATTTTCGCAAACGGGAACATTTCTTGCAAAAACTCTAATAGCATTGTCAATGAGTTTTCGGTCCATCCTCCCAAACATTTCAAGTGAAAAAGATGAATACAGAAAGACAGTTTGGAAAATTTTGATCCCTCATACAATTCTTCATTCATTTCACCAAGTAATGTCTAGAACCTCGCCACTTCTTCATTTGGCTGTTCATTAGGTACACTTCTTCCCCCTTCAGCGACAATATTTCCACCAAAATTATAATCATTGGTTGCACCCAAGTCAGGTGGAAATGTCCCGAAACCATCACTGCGCATATTAAAAGTATCTTGCAACATGCCTTCCATGTTATCATCTCTAACATTCTGATTGTAAGCACTATGAGGATAACTTAGATTCATCGATGAAGATGTTCCACTAGATGTACACTCTCTATGAAAAATCTATTTTTTGTACCCCAGGACAAAGCTATCAACAACTAGATGTTCGTAGACAACTTCACGATAATGCCAATTGATATTGCAACACTTCTTACACGGACAAAGAATCATATTCTCTTGGCTTGCATTTTGGAATGCAAAATTCAGAAAAGTTTCTACTCCATTTCGATAGCCGTTACTTACCCTTGAAAATTTCATCCAAGTCCTATCCATTTCATAGTTGTTGAAGTCTAAAGTTGACAATAAATTACATGGCTAAATTATTAATTTATAATTTATGTAAGTAATGATAATTTCATATATATAACTAAGTACTATGTAAGTTATGAAGTTTGACCTTAAAATTATGTAAGTTATGAAATTTGATCTTAAAATTATGTAAGTTATGTATTCTTTAAGATTCATCATACGTGGCATTGTTACACCTAGGGATGATCCATTATATCTTACAGTGAGATATAAGGCAACTTGTTAGGTTTCCAGCCTATATACTTTGAATCTTTTTTTTTCGACAGCAGTATAATAAACAACATATATACCAACAAGCAGGATAATAAACAGCAATTTGGACATCAATTTGAACATAAATTTTTTAAGATTCATCATACGTGGCATTGTTACACCTGGGGAGGATCCGTTATATCTTACAGTGAGATATAAGGCAACCCGTTAGGTTTCCAGCCTATATACTTTGAATCTTTTTTTTTTGGACAGTAGTATAATAAACAACATATATACCAACAAGCAGGATAATAAACAACAATTTGGACATCAATTTGAACATAAATTTTTTAAGATTCATCATACGTGGCATTGTTACACCTGAGGAGGATCCGTTATATCTTACAGTGAGATATAAGGCAACCCGTTAGGTTTCCAACCTATATACTTTGAATCTTTTTTTTGGACAGCAGTATAATAAATAGCATATATACCAACCAAGCAGGATAATAAACAGCAATTTGGACATCAATTTGAACATAAATTTTTAAGATTCATCATACGTGGCATTGTTACAATTGGGGGATCCGTTATATCTTACGGTGAGATATAAGGCAACCCGTTAGGTTTCAACCTATATACTTTAAATCTTTTTTTTGGACAAGAAGACAATAAACAAAGATATATACCAACCAAGTAGGATAATAAATGACAATTTGGACAAATTCATCATGATATAATCACATCGATCTGAATTTTAAACTAAAATGTACCTTAATAATTTCAAGAAGATGGTCTACTCCACTCTCACCAAGAAGCAGAAGCTGCAGTCAGAAATACAAAAGATTAATAATTTTGACGAACAAGTGGATATCTAATGTTTTTCTATCAAATGAATATAAATCAGCAAAATGAGTACAAATAAGAATAATAATGATTTTATACCTGTTAAGTTATTACCACCAAATCAAATCCAACAGTTACAAGAGCAGTAGGAAGCAGTAACTGATGAAATACAAACAACATATGAATTAACAAATGGTATTGATTATTTACAAAATGCTATTTACTAAAACTAATACTCACATTCTTTGACTGAAAGAAAAATAGTCAACTCAAGAGTCGGTCTAAGTCCTCTTCAATTCTTCTCACTTTCAAAGTACGGATACATTTCTCAATACAAATCAGAATAAATACATATGAAATTTATTAAAACAAAAGTCCATTCACATACATTATTAAACATTAATATGAAATTTTATACAAATATATGTATATGTATTACACATATATTCAAATTAGTATTCTTATTTTATATCACTTTTTTTTAAATACCTATTACTTTTATTATACATACACATATGTATATTCAAAAACCTCAATCAATTAAAATCAATTACAATCTCATCTATTACTTACTCAAACCTTAATAGAGATGCAAGAGATCAAACAAAATTTCAGCATTTGAACATCATCTATTTACCATTCAGACATCATAATTTACAGTATATAGCAAAGTTATCCAAATACCAGCTTCAGACATGATAATTTGCAGCATTTAAATGCCTAATGTTTCAGCAGTCAGATAACATGGTTTAGAACATAGAACATTTATTCAATAGCATATGCAAACTTTTGTTCTTTCAAACATTAGAAAGAATGTCAATTAAAACAATCAAATAAATAAGGGGAAAAAGAGGATATGTACCAGTAAGAAAAACAAAAGAAGATCCAAGAAAGAGAGAAACAAAGAAAATGCAAAGCAAGTAAATGTCAACCCTAGACTTTCAAAGTCAGAATTTTATCATCAAATCAAGTAAATTTTCAAATGAATAAATTAATTTTAAAATTAAAAAGAAAAACGATAGTTTTGGTTGAGTTTATGCTTAGGCAGTTTGTCACTGTATTTTTATCTTCCATAATACTAAGAAAACATTAATTTAACAAGGCAAACTCTAAATAGAAAAGAAGAGGAAATTTATTGGCTAAGGGAACACCACCACAAAACATATAAGCAATTTATTAAAATAAAACTTAACTTATATAGCTCAAACTGAGTCATCCATTTAAATGAAACAATATAATTGTTATTTGCAAGAGCAAAGAGAAACACATTAAGTTGCTGGCTTCTGATACTGCATCTAATACAGTACCAAAAGCTTGATATCATCTTTTTCAATGAACATTATTGGAACTAACTGCTACTCACCTCAGGTTTGGCTTACCATCAAGATTGTTTAAAGAAACCCATGAATAAGGTATTTTGAAACAGAGATGAACAAAGTAATATATGATGAACATAAGATTTTAGAAGCTAAAATCATTCACCATCCATTTGTTCTTACCAGCTCTTATGGGATACAAAGTGATGTCTCAACTTACTGCAATGTGCTTCTTTTAAAATAGCAAAATTGAGCTTTCAAAACTTTATTGGGAGACAGCATGTCCAACCATCGATCCTGAAAGTATAGTAGAAAATTATATACTAAATTCATCAAATCAAAATCATTTTTGAATCAACAATGAATTCTGGGCAGCAGTGAACACTAATAATGTACATGGATTGTAATGGCCTAAATTCAAGATTATCTAACAATGGTTTCAGTAACTATAAATCCGATTTAAAGAGAAATTTAATTCAATATATTTGCATGAATATTTATATGATAGGAAATATTTTATAAATATTTATAAAATGTTAGTAATGTGGTATTAAAATTTCGTTAGAAAATTTTAACGTATGGGTAGGTAATTAAATGAAAGGGACTAAATTGAAATGAAAGTAAAATTTGAATTATAGATTAAAAATTATAAAGGACCAAAATGGCAATTATGCCATTTTTAAATGTTGAATAAGTATAAGCATAAAAATCTTAAGATTTTTATGTGATAAAATATATTATTATTAGATAATTATGTTAATATAATATTATATTATAAAATAAGGTAAAGAATAAAAGAGAAGAAACAGAGGAGAAAACGAAATGAGAGCAAGAGGAAAGAAAGAAAGAAAGAAAGAAGAAAAAGGAAAAATAGAAAGTTTGAAGCTTGGAGTTTAATTTGATTCGGAAAACTCAAATACGAAGTTAGATCGAGGAAAGAAAAAAGTCCCAGATTAGTAGATTTTATATACGAACTAGTATCGAGTGTTAAGAGCTCGGAGATCGGATCGGTGGGAGACTCATCACACTATCAACCCCAATATTTCGGTATTTAAAGAAACTTTAGTTTGGAAATGAATGGCATGTATAAGCTAATAAAATAAATGTTAATATGAAATGAATGTAAGGTCCACCATTGGTATGGCTAGCAAACCTTGGTTTGGTATGTGTTGATGTTATCCTATAAATATGCATGAATTTATTTTGAAATTATGTTGAATTGGAATGGTCTCGGTTTAGAACTTGCGTGAAATGCTAGATATTTATAAATGGGTTATATTGAGTAAAAAAAATCGTAAACTCCTAATGCCTCGCACCTATTCGACAACTAATACGGGTAGGGGTGTTACATTTGTAAGTTGTAATGGCCTAAATTCAAGATTATCGGAACAATGGTTTCAGAACCATAAATCCGATTTAAAGAGAAATTTAATTCAATATATTTGCATGAATATTTATATGATAGGAAATATTTTATAAATATTTATAAAATGTTAGTAATGTGGTATTAAAATTTCGTTAGAAAATTTTAACGTATGGGTAGGTAATTAAATGAAAGGGACTAAATTGAAATGAAAGTAAAATTTGAATTATAGATTAAAAATTATAAAGGACCAAAATGGCAATTATGCCATTTTTAAATGTTGATATGGTATAAGCATAAAAATCTTAAGATTTTATGTGATAAAATATATTATTATTAGATAATTATGTTAATATAATATTATATTATAAAATAAGGTAAAGAATAAAAGAGAAGAAAGAGAAGAAAACGAAAAGAGAGCGGGAGAAAGAAAGAAAGAAAGAAAGAAGAAAAGGAAAATAGAAAGTTTGAAGCTTGGAGTTTAATTTGATTCGAAAACTCAAATATGGGTTAGATCGAGGAAAGGAAAAGTCCTGATTAGTAGATTTTATATACTGAACTAGTATCGAGTGTTAAGAGCTCGGAGATCGGATCGGTGGGAGACTCATCACACTATCAACCCCAATATTTCGGTATTTAAAGAAACTTTAGTTTGGAAATGAATGGCATGTATAAGCTAATAAAATAAATGTTAATATGAAATGAATGTAAGGTCCACCATTGGTATGGCTAGCAAACCTTGGTTTGGTATGTGTTGATGTTATTTTATAAATATGCATGAATTTATTTTGAAATTATGTTGAATTGGAATGGTCTCGGCTTAGAACTTGTAGGAAATGCTAGATATTTATAAATGGGTTATATTGAGTAAAAAAAAATCGTAAACTCCTAGATGCCTCGCACTCCTATTCGGACAAACGAATACGGTAGGGGTGTTACATGGATGAATGATACCGCAAATGTCTAGACATCCTTATTCACTAAATGCAACGATCAAATCCTTTTAGATAATTCTTGGATGTAATTTGATAACTTAAAGACTACTAAAAAGTTCAAACTTTCTTACTTTTTTTTCTTTTAATTTGGTTTGCTCAAACTCAACCTGTCAAATAAGAATCATCTATTTGTTAAAAACCTCAGAGAAAAAAAAAACCCAACGCAACCCACCAATTATTTGCAGTTTGTAGTCAAGTACTTGAAAAATAGCATATATCCCAGTTCAAATGGAAGATTTATGAAAAAAAACATATTACCTTGTCTTCGATGGGAGCCTGAAGTTGAAGCCCGTGATTAGAATTCACAGCACCTAAAGAATTAGAGGAAGAAAGAAGATATCTGTTAGAAGAATCAAGGACTAAAGTTTCATCCTGCTTGAATGTCAGTAATGGAAGAACAAATTAGGGACTCGGTAGATGAGACATAATAACAAGCAACAGACAGAAAATAGAAACCAAAAAACTTGAAATATTATCACTCAAGTAGAAATCAATTTCAAGTTTAGGGTTTCAAAACTTACATTATTTAGTTTCAGTAGTCTATTGAAAAATTGAAGTGTGGGTCTAGGATAACCAAATTACAAACTACTATTGATGTAACAAATGCAAACAATCAAAATTTGCGTACCAATGTAATTTTCAAATAAAAGAGCGATAATGTAATTTTCAAATGCAAACAAATGCAAACCTTGTAAATTTAAAAAAAAAGAGCTTACCAACAAAGTTGAAGAACAATTTAGGGATTCAGAGGGGATTGATAAAGGGGATGAAGAAATTAAGGATTTGGGGAGATAGCAAAAATCGGGGAAGAGAAAAAATCGGGGAGATAGCATAAATTAAGGATTTGCAAAAGTCTGAGAAAAATTTGGGATAGAAGGAAGTAGTCTTTGAAATTAGGGATTTGCTAAAATCGGGAGATAGCAGAAATGGATGTAAACAGAACGGTGTCGTTTCAGCATAAAATTTATCTTTTTTGCGGCGCTTTTAAATAAACGCCACTAAAGAAATAACAAAAAACGCAGCCGTTTTTCTCAAATTTGTGGCGTTTTGGGATAAAACGCCACTAATAACATCAGTAAAACGAACATATTTGTAACACCCCAAACCCGGCCCAATGCTTTTCGACTGGATCTGGCATGTTATCGAACACATAACATTTTATCGCATTTTGAAAACACAAGTTAAATTAATTAAATTTGAATAAAGGAGAGACTTTTTAAAAATAAACCTCTTTGTATTTTTATTATTAAGTATAAATAAACCATATCATAAAATTCATAAGTTGCTTAACATTGAAAACGACTTAGATGAATGAAAACTAGGGGCCTTATTACATAAATATTCTCGAAATAACAATGAAATAAAATAAACTTTAAGAAATCCCAAAAGAAATTAACTTGTAGAAATACTACTTGATGGCCCCTCGAGTTCGCCTCGGCTCCCATGTCCACGAACTACTACTCATTTGAAAAGTGGGAAAAATAATAGGGGTGAGTCACAAAGACTTAGTGTGCAAATCCCGAGATCATATAAAAGCCTTGGGCCCACAAATACATTGTGGGCCTTGGCCCGTATACAAGGGTAACTAAATATTTTTTTTTACATGCAATATGGCCCATCCCAAACCTAAGAGTCCATCCTCTACACACCCCCGCACCAACCATCACACCGGGATTTCTACAATCAACCCTCCATCCGCTACACACCATATCGATCACTATGTGACCTATGTGGTAAAGCCACCGATCGCTATGCGACCTCGAGAATACATTATAGTATTCGACTGACTATGTTGTCTCATTATAAAGACCGATCACTATGTGACCTATGTGGCAAAGCCACCGATCGCCTCACACCGCCTCCCTTCCGTAAATCAATCAATCCCATCCCATGCATACATGCAAGAATCGTAACATTAAACTATCTAAACAGATCACATATTTTACATACTTGATACACATAGAGAAGTTTCTATGATTACGCACTGCATCCCTTGCCTACCCTTTCGGGTAATACGACTGCTTTGACAAATTTCATTTTCCGGCTTTTAGCCCATAACATACATATAATTCAGATTAACTAGTGTGATAGAGATCTACACACCTTTTCCTAGCTTTTAGCCCATAACATACATATAATTCAGATTAACTAATGTGATAGAGATCTACACACCTTTTTTGGCTTTTAGCCCATAACATACATATAATATAGATTAACTAGTGTGATAGAGATCTACACACTTTTTTCTACTTTTACCATAACATACATATAATATAACAAAGCTTATGTGTCAAGAATCTACACACCGACATCGATAAAACGAGGCTTTTATATCGACGCTTATCCTTAGTCGACACAAACCGCTATCCGCCTAAGGTGTTGTTTAGAAACCGTCCACAACCAATTCATTAATCTCAACAAACAGACATCGCTCGCTTTCTTAAACTTAGGATTCTTTCTTTGCCCGATCCATATTTAATTCCATCAAATCCTTATCGAGCTACTATAATAATATTTAATCGTTAATCCTCCTTTAGAGTTAAGATCATATATATTGAACGAATCTAATAAAAATCTAGGATAATCTTCTTACCTTAAAATCTCAAAATTGAGACTTATTATTTTCGGCTTTTAGATCTAGTCGACTAAGCCTCCTTCAAACCCGAATTGCCGCCCATCATAAAACCATTAACAATTAGCTTTCGGCTTTTGCCTTTCTAAAATAGATTATGAGAACTAATCAAAATTCGACTCTTACCTTAGCTTAGAGATTCGGCTAGCACTAGGGAGAGGATTCGGTAATGCCGATGGAAGATTTAAATGTCAGAAGTGTAGAATAATTTCTCAAATAGGATGAATAAAAGAAAAAAAACGATGGATGCTTCTTGCTTTTTAGAGAAATTGGCACAAGGAAAAGAAAGTGGGGAAAAGTTTTGGCTTTTAAAGAAATTAGAGAAAGAAATTTGGAGAAAAGAAGCTGGGAATTTCAAAGACAAAAGGGAGAGGATTTAATGTCGAAACAAGGAGCTAGCCCCCTATTTATAGGAAATTCAAAGAACCCTTTGCCATGTAGTAGTGGTTTCTTTACTCTCTCAATGATGGATTCTTGGCCATCACTCTCTTTGTAGATAAATTTCTAACTTTTCTCCTTTATCTTAATCTACTAGCTCATCTAAAAGAGACTTAATTATCTCTAACTCCTCCCTCCTTTATCAAAGATATTATCCACATATTTTAATCATTAAAATCCCTAAATCTTAGCCTTTATCTCGCTTATTATCCACATAAAATAAATTCCTAAATAATAGCCTTTATCGCTTATTATCCACATATTTTAAACATTAAAACCCCTAAATTTTAGCCTTGTTGCCATCCACTCCACCTACTCCTAATGCCCAAAATTTAGCTAACTTAAATTAAAAGAATTGGGCTCCATGAAACTTAAATTTGGGCCCTTACTCCCTTGTGTGGCGTCACCTCCTAAGATTGGGCCACAAGCCCACTTTGGTATTTTAAACATAGATACTATCTTTTAAACCCTATAATGATCAAACAAAGAATTTTAATCAAGGCCTCTGCCTAAGCCTGACCCCAATTTGGACCTCTAACACTTAAACTAACTCATTCCACATATTCACCCATTAAACGATAGGCCCAAAAATTTAGGATGTTACAGCTTCTACCTTCCTTAAAGAAATTTCGTCCTCGAAATTTCCAACTAACTAGTAATCATTCTACCCGAGTCTCACCACTATGCTTTCATTGCAAGACTCTAATTCTAAAGCCAAAATAAACACTTAGTATACTATGGTAGGCACGCACCATTATTTGCATCCTGCGTCTTCGTCCCTTGTACTCATTCTACCGATTCGCTTATTCGATTAGAAATTTTATGAATTATTAGTTTTCTTCCACTTTTTTTAACCACTAACAGTCTTATGAATGATAGCTTTAAGAGTAATTATTTCGAATTGGCATTCACCATACAGTCTCAAGTTCATATCCTCTAAGAAACCCATACATTCAATCATGAACTCATGTTCATTACAGAAAAGTGTTGTTGTTGTTGTGGTTGTTGTTTTCACTATCCAAGGGTATTTTCATAATTTTATCCTATAGGGGCATTTTCGTAAATTTTTTTCGAAATGAGGTTCCTTGATGATTTTATAAAATAAGTGGTATTTTGGTAATTTTGCATTCCTGGGGGAATTTTGGTAATTTTGGAAATCGAGGTATTTTGGTAATTTTGGAATCGGGCATTTTGAAAATTTTAAAATCGAGGTATTTCAAGAATTTTAAAATTGGGGCATTTCGATAATTTTAAAATTGGGGTATTTTAATTTTGAAATTTTAGGTATTTCGATAATTTTAAAATTGGGGTATTTCGATAATTTTGTGATCCGAGGTATTTTGGTAATTTTGTGATTCGGGGTATTTTGATTTTACAAAACAAGGGTAATTTGATAATTCTACAAATTAGGGTTATTTTGGTCATTTTGCAAAACAAGGGTAATTTGGTAATTTTCTTCATAGTTGCTAACATTTTCAAATCAAATGTATTTTTTCTCGAAGTGTACAAAACTTAGGGTTTTGTTTGCAAAATAGGTGGTTGGTCCCTTTCGGGTTTTAATTATGGGTTCAAACCATGAACAAGTCCTTATAGCTAGAGTGAGCAAATACTACGCACTGTGTAAGATTCCTGTGAAGAGGAGGTGAGTCACTAGATCGCTTAAATACCAAGCCCTCTCTGAATCCACTCCTAGGCATGCGA
Organism: Gossypium rotundifolium; assembly: GCA_025506655.1. Lineage (NCBI taxonomy): Eukaryota > Viridiplantae > Streptophyta > Magnoliopsida > Malvales > Malvaceae > Gossypium > Gossypium rotundifolium. The sequence continues at coordinate 152,282,040 of CP106732.1, read as the reverse complement.
TGCCTATTGCCACACCTCGTCATGGCTAAAGAGAATACCACTATGCACTGTAAGATTCTGTGAAGAGGAGGTGAGTCACTGGATCGCTTAAATACCAAGCTCTTGGGATCTACTCCTAGACATGCATATGCTGTTGCACACCTTAGTCTTGTGACTCGCTTACGTGTTTTGTTTTAGTGAAGTTAAGTCTTATGAAATTGAAGAGTTGTTTGCCTAAGCCTAGAGTCCATCAAATTCTCATCTAGATAGTCTACGCCCCATAAAGCCCATTAAGCCCACATTTATATCACAATCGGAGTTCGAATACTTACCAGGTGGATTGGGTGCCAGAGACTCAAAGGCCATGTCTTCAAATCAAAATCTTTTTCTTAAATTCATTTTTAAAAAACACTTCTAGACCCATTTCACGACTTGAGTTTTGAACTGGCTCGATACTAAATTGTATCACCCCAAACTCTACCAATGCTTTTCGACCGATCCGCATGTTATCGAACACATAACATTTTATCGCATTTTGAAAACACAAGTATTAATTAAATTTGAATAAAGGAGAGACTTTTGAAAATAAACCTCTTTGTATTTTTATTATTAAGTATAAATAAACCTTATCATAAAATTCATAAGTTGCTTAACATTGAAAACGACTTAGTTGAATGAAAACTTGGGGCCTTATTACATAAATATTCTCGAATAACAATGAAATAAAATAAACTTAAAGAAATCCCAAAAGAAATTAACTTGTAGAAATACTACTTGATGGCCCCTCGAGTCCGCCTCGGCTCCCATGTCCACGAACTACTACTCATCCGAAAAGTGGGAAAATAATAGGGTGAGTCACAAAGACTCAGTGTGCAAATCCCAAATCACATAAAAACCTTAGGCCCATTAAACACATTATGGGCCTTGGCCCGTATACAAGGGTAACTAAATATTTTTTTTACATGCAATATGGCCCATCCCAAACCTAAGAGTCCATCCTCTACACACCCCCGTACCAACCATCACACCGTGGGGATTTCTACAATCAACCTTCCATCCGCTACACACCATATCGATCACTATGTGACCTATGTGGCAAAGCCACCGATCGCTATGCGACCTCAGTAATACATTATAGTATTCGATAGCTATGCTATCTGTCATAAAGACCGATCACTATGTGACCTATGTAGCAAAGCCATCGATCACCTCGCGACCTGCTTCCCTTCCGTAAATCAATCAATCCTATCCCATGCATACATGCAAGAATCAGAACATTAAACTATCTAAACAGATCCCATATTTTTACATACTTTGATACACATAGAGAAGTTTCTATGATTACGCACTGCATCCCTTGCCTACCCTTTTCGGGTAATACACTGCTCATACAATTTCATTTTCCGCTTTTAGCCCATAACATACATATAATTCAGATTAACTAGTGTGATAGAGATCTACACACCTTTTCCTACTTTTAGCCCATAACATACATATAATTCAGATTAACTAATGTGATAGAGATCTACACACCTTTTTAGGCTTTTAGCCCATAACATACATATAATACAGATTAACTAGTGTGATAGAGATCTACACACTTTTTTCTTTTCTACCATAACATACATATAATATAACAAAGCTTATGTGTCAAGAATCTACACACTGACATCGATAAAACGAGGCTTTTATATCGACGCTATCCTTAGTCGACACAATCGCTATCCGCCTAAGGTGTTGTTTAGAAACCGGTCCACAACCAATTGGCTAATCTCAACAAGCAGAGATCGCCGTTTTTTAAACTTAGGATTCTTTCTTTGCCTCGATCCATATTTAATTCCATCAAATCCTTATCGAGCTACTATAATAATATTTAATCGTTAATCCTCCTTTTAGAGTTAAGATCATATATATATTGAACGAATCTAATAAAAATCTAGGATAATCTTCTTACCTTAAAATCTCAAAATTGGAGACTTATTATTTTCTAGCTTTTAGATCTAGTCGACTAAGCCTCCTTCAAATCCGAATTGTCGCCCATCATAAAACCATTAACTATTAGCTTTCGCTTTTGCCTTTCTAAAATAGATTATGAGAACTAATCAAAATTCGACTCTTACCTTAGCTTAGAGATTTGCTAGCACTAGGGAGAGGATTCTGTAATGCCGATGGAAGATTTAAATGTCGGAAGTGTAGAATAATTTCTTAAATAGGATGAATAAAAGAAAAAAGCGATGGATGCTTGACTTTTTAGAGAAATTGGCACAAGGAAAAGAAAGTGGGGAAAAGTTTCGCTTTTAAAGAAATTAGAGAAAGAAATTTGGAGAAAAGAAGCTAGGGAATTTCAGCAAAGGGAGAGGATTTAATGTCGAAACAAGGAGCTAGCCCTCTATTTATAGGAAATTCACAACCCTTGCCATGTAGCAATGGTTTCTTTACTCCTCTCAATGATGGATTCTTGGCCATCACTCTCTTTGTAGATAAATTCTAACTTTTCTCCTTTTTCTTAATCTACTAGCTCATCTAAAAGAGACTTAATTATCTCTAACTCCTCCCTCCTTTATCAAGATATTATCCACATATTTTAATCATTAAAATCCCTAAATCTTAGCCTTTATCTCGCTTATTATCCACATAAAATAAATTCCTAAATAATAGCCTTTATCTCGCTTATTATCCACATATTTTAAACATTAAAACCCCTAAATTTTAGCCTTGTTGCCATCCACTCCACCTACTCCTAATGCCCAAAATTTAGCTAACTTAAATTAAAAGAATTGGGCTCCATGAAACTTAAATTTGGGCCCTTTACTCCCTTTGTGGATGCCACCTCCAAAGATTGGGCCACAAGCCCACTTTGGTATTTTAAACATAGATACTACCTTTTAAACCCTATAATGCCCAAATAGATAATTTTAATCAAGGCCTCGCTAAGCTCGAGCCCAATTTGGACCCCTAACACTTAAATTAACTCATTCCACATATTCACCCATTAAACGATAGCCCCAAAATTTAGGATGTTACAATATTTCCGCACTTTGTTAAAGGCGCCACTAATTAGAAAGTAAAACGATGGCATTTCCTTCATCGCTCTTTGTATGCGTTTTTAATAAGCGCTACAAATAAAAGATGAAAACAATGACGCTTAATTGACATAACCTTGTATGCTTTTAAAAACGCCAATAATTCATATATTTTTGTATGCTTTCAAGAAAATGCCGATAATTCATACCTTTTGTGGCATTTTTATAAAAGCGCCACTAATAATAAAGTATAGATTTACTCTATATTTTTATAGTATTATTAAATAATCAAAATACCTAATATTATGACCACTAATTAATCAAAACCCTAAACTTTATACCATTAAACTATATCATCATAATCCTAAACCTATATCCCCTAAACCCTAAACTATATCCCCTAAACCCTAAATTAACCACAAAACAATAACCCATAAGCCTTAACCATAAAAAGTTTGAATTATTCATAACCCTAAATTATATCCCCTAATATTTAAATCATAAAACTATGACACTATTTATCCTAAAACCCTCTAAACCTTAAACCATTAAACTATATCCCATACTAAAGTACCCTAAACTATATATTAATTTAGGGTACATATTTAGGGTTTAGTATTTCGAGAGCAGTGTGTACGATGTAGGTCTGGGGTTTAAGATTTAATAATTTAAGGTTTAAAAGGTTTTAGGGTTTAAAGTTTATGGATTAAAAGGTTAGGGGTTTAGTGGTTTAGGGTTTTATACCCCTAAATATATGTGCATTTTTTATCTCTAATCCATAAACACTAAACCCTTAAACCATTAAATATAAATTCTGAATCTCTAAACCTTAAACCCTAAACCCTTAAATCCTTAATAGTAAACCCCAAACCTACACCATACTGCACTTGAAACACTAAACCTTAAACTACTAACCCTAAATTATAAATCTTAAATAGTAAACCCCAAAATAAAATAACTTTTATATTGAATTATTATACGAGGACCAAAACGGCGCCGTTCTAGTTTTGAAACAATTTAATTTTTTGTGGCATTTTTAATAAAAACGCCGCTATTATTGGGCCTTTTACAATTTTTTATATTGAATTATTAAACGGGAACCAAAACGGCGCCGTTTGCGTTTTGAGATAATTAGATTTTTTGTGGCATTTTTACTACAAACGCCATTATTTCCTACCTTTAGTGGCGTTTTCTGTAAAAATACCTCTATATCTCTAACATTTTGTGGCGTTTTTAATAAAAATGCAGCTATTATTGGGCCTTTTTACAATTTTTACATTGAATTATTAAATGGGGACTAAAACTGCGCCGTTTGAGTTTTGAGATAATTAGATTTTTAGCGGCGTTTTTAGCGGCGTTTTATTAAAGGAAAAATTGTTATGCACACAATTTCTCAATCAATTTTCTTCTCTTCCTTCTCATTTCTGCTTTCTGCTTTCTTCCTCTAGTTTTGTTCTTATAAAGGGTATCGGAGCTTCAACGATTCTCTATGACTGGGGATGTGGTTGCCACACGATTACAGAAGGATGTGAATGTTCTGTAGTAAGAGATGGTGAAGATACAAGGTGAGTTGCCATAGATGAAGGCTAAGTGGGATACTAAATTGGAGACTCGGCTTCAGGGATTTAAGGGTGAATTTTGACTGGAACTACCTTTCTTATTTGAGCAATATATGGGAAATCGAATTTTTTCGAGTACGTTGGTTGCTGCTATGGCCAAAGGGAAGGGGGTTTTGGAGGACCACCCCTGAGATTTCCACCCAAGGATCACCAGATGTTCCTCAACCATCCTTTTGGGTCCTACTATTGCGAGTTTGCCTCGATAAGGATTCTTCCAAGTGTGTTCCAATAGGTTAGACTGTCCTCATTTTTATGGTTTTGATATTAAAAATATTTAAGCCATTAAGTAGTTTGGAAGTTTCATCTAAAATGTAAAATAATCAAAGCAAAATTTTAGGAGGCCTTATTACAACTTCAACAAATAAGAATAATAAAAAAAATAAAATGAAAATAAACCCATAGTCTACTAAACCAAATTTTCCATTGCATGGCCACCTCGAGTTCATCCGGCTCCTCATCCGTGATCTACGAGTCACCTGAAAAAGTTAGAGGAGAAGGTGAGTCACCAAGACTCAATATGTAACCCTTCCCCGATTCTTTGTAACATCATACACAAAACATAACTAAGTTTAACATGCACCCCACCTAGCCATCCATAACTCCTTTCTACCCGTGTGGTACCAAACCATTGGTGGTGCCAAACCACCGGTGACCCAAAGTCACGATATCCATCAATATTGTGGTGCCAAACCACTGGTGGTACTAAACCACTAGTGACCCAAAGTCACAAATAATAAGTTGTGGGGCTAACCCACGTGTGATACCAAATCATCTGGCGATCCCATAATATCAACTGTGGGGCCAACCCCACGTGGTGCTAAACCAACAGGGACAAGTCGCTATGAGGTGCTAAACCTCGGTGACCCAAAGTCACAAAATGTGGTACCAAACCACGGTGTCCAAGACACGGATATCACTTCCCCTCCACTCAAATCACCCACCATGATACGATGTGCATATAAAAGAAATCATGCCAAACATGCTTAAATAATAACATATCTTGAATTTATCATAGGCCATATTTTTATGTATCACATATACCAAATATGTCATGCATCCACATGCATTATATTGCAAGCTCATATTGAAACGGACTTACAGAATCCTTGCTCATACCTTTACGGTATCAAATCCGAGATCTATACAAATCCGGTATAACATTCATAATTTATTAGCGATTATATTAGTCATGAAGTGTGTAAGTACACACATTACATTAACGCGAATCCTAGATCCCGAAGATTCGATCTCATCGTGCTCATCCTTGACCCTATATTCGACCAACATCAAAGTTAGTGCCATAGGCCTATTCGCTATAATAGCTAAAACACGAAGACTCATTTGTGGCACTTACCTTAAACCGATTTGGTTTCCAACCAAATCCCGAAGCTACACACTGGATTCCTTGCAATCGGCCAAACCTTAGATCCATACAAGTGATTAGCTTTCGGCTTTTCCAAGTATCTAATGGAAAGACTAAAGAGAATCCCTTATCGTAGACTTACCAAATCGATTAGCAGAGAATGGAGGATCAGATCTACTGCTTTGAAAATCCCGGAGTTCCAAGGTGAAATCGGTTTCAAAAAATGGTTAGCTAAATCATCAATAAATGTCGGATCTCGACTTTTCCCTTCATCCAAATCGACAGAGAACAAGAGAATATGGGAGAAGAGTTTCGGCAAACACTTACCTTCTCAAACCGATTGAAAAAGAAATCCCGAAGAGATGTATACCAATCCTTATATTCAGCCAAGTGAATCTAATGGGAGAGGGGAGATTTCGGCAACAAGAGTGGAAGAGATTCGGCTAATAGAGAAGGAAAAGAAGATGGGGAATTGACAGAGGAGGGTAGAGAGGGTTTCGATTTTAAGCAAACAGAAGAAGAAGAAAGTAGGTGATTAATGGTGGTTTTGGTTTTGAGAAAGAAGAAAAGAAATAGATGGGAGATGAGAGTGTAGGGAGATTCGCCAAAGGCTAAGAAGAAGAAAAGAGGATCAATGGTTTTGGTTTTTGGTATGTGTTAGCAGAAAATGTCAAGCTAGGTGCCTAAATACGACTGCTGTAATTCATTTTCCGGCTTTTAGCCCATAACATACATATAATTCAGATTAACTAGTGTGATAGAGATCTACACACCTTTCCTAGCTTTTAGCCCATAACATACATATAATTCAGATTAACTAATGTGATAGAGATCTACACACCTTTTTTGGCTTTTAGCCCATAACATACATATAATATAGATTAACTAGTGTGATAGAGATCTACACACTTTTTTACTTTTACCCATAACATACATATAATATAACAAAGCTTATGTGTCAAGAATCTACACACCGACATCGATAAAACGAGGCTTTATATCGACGCTTATCCTTAGTCGACACAAATGCTATCCGCCTAAGGTGTTGTTTAGAACCGTCCACAACCAATTGGCAATCTCAACAACAGACATCGCTCGCTTTCTTAAACTTAGGATTCTTTCTTTTGCCGATCCATATTTAATTCCATCAAATCCTTATCGAGCTACTATAATAATATTTAATCGTTAATCCTCCTTTAGAGTTAAGATCATATATATATGAACGAATCTAATAAAAATCTAGGATAATCTTCTTACCTTAAAATCTCAAAATTGAGACTTATTATTTTCGGCTTTTAGATCTAGTCGACTAAGCCTCCTTCAAACCGAATTGCCGCCCATCATAAAACCATTAACAATTAGCTTTCGCTTTTGCCTTTCTAAAATAGATTATGAGAACTAATCAAAATTCGACTCTTACCTTAGCTTAGAGATTCGCTAGCACTAGGGAGAGGATTCGTAATGCCGATGGAAGATTTAAATGTCAAGTGTAGAATAATTTCTCAAATAGGATGAATAAAAGAAAAAACGATGGATGCTTCGCTTTTTAGAGAAATTGGCACAAGGAAAAGAAAGTGGGGAAAAGTTTTGGCTTTTAAAGAAATTAGAGAAAGAAATTTGGAGAAAAGAAGCTAGGAATTTCAAGACAAAAGGGAGAGGATTTAATGTCGTAAACAAGGAGCTAGCCCTCTATTTATAGGAAATTCAGAACCCTTGCCATGTAGTAGTGGTTTCTTTACTCTCTCAATGATGGATTCTTGGCCATCACTCTTTTGTAGATAAATTTCTAACTTTTCTCCTTTATCTTAATCTACTAGCTCATCTAAAAGAGACTTAATTATCTCTAACTCCTCCTCCTTTATCAAGATATTATCCACATATTTTAATCATTAAAATCCCTAAATCTTAGCCTTTATCCGCTTATTATCCACATAAAATAAATTCCTAAATAATAGCCTTTATCTCTTATTATCCACATATTTTAAACATTAAAACCCCTAAATTTTAGCCTTGTTGCCATCCACTCCACCTACTCCTAATGCCCAAAATTTAGCTAACTTAAATTAAAAGAATTGGGCTCCATGAAACTTAAATTTGGGCCCTTACTCCCTTGTGTGGCGTCACCTCCTAAGATTGGGCCACAAGCCCACTTTGGTATTTTAAACATAGATACTATCTTTTAAACCCTATAATGATCAAACAAAGAATTTTAATCAAGGCCTCTGCTAAGCTCACCCCAATTTGGACCTCTAACACTTAAACTAACTCATTCCACATATTCACCCATTAAACGATAGGCCCAAAAATTTAGGATGTTACAGCTTCTACCTTCCTTAAAGAAATTTCGTCCCTCGAAATTTCCAACTAACTAGTAATCATTCTACCCGAGTCTCACCACTATGCTCATTGCAAGACTCTAATTCTAAAGCCAAAATAAACACTTAGTATACTATGGTAGGCACGCACCATTATTTGCATCCTGCGCTTCGTCCCTTGTACTCATTCTACCGATTCGCTTATTCGATTAGAAATTTTATGAATTATTAGTTTTCTTCCACTTTTTTTAACCACTAAATCTTATGAATGATAGCTTTAAGAGTAATTATTTCAATTGGCATTCACCATAGCCTCAAGTTCATATCCTCTAAGAAACCCATACATTCAATCATGAACTCATGTTCATTACGTAAAAGTGTTGTTGTTGTTGTGGTTGTTGTTTTCACTATCCAAGGGTATTTTCATAATTTTATCCTATAGGGCATTTTCGTAAATTTTTTCAAATGAGGTTCCTTGATGATTTTATAAAATAAGGGTATTTTGGTAATTTTGCATTCTGGGGAATTTTGGTAATTTTGGAAATCGAGGTATTTTGGTAATTTTGGAATCGGGCATTTTGAAAATTTTAAAATCGAGGTATTTCAAGAATTTTAAAATTGGGGCATTTCGATAATTTTAAAATTGGGGTATTTTAATTTTGAAATTTTAGGTATTTCGATAATTTTAAAATTGGGGTATTTCGATAATTTTGTGATCCGAGGTATTTTGGTAATTTTGTGATTCGGGGTATTTTGATTTTACAAAACAAGGGTAATTTGATAATTCTACAAATTAGGGTTATTTTGGTCATTTTGCAAAACAAGGGTAATTTGGTAATTTTCTTCATAGTTGCTAACATTTTCAAATCAAATGTATTTTTTCTCGAAGTGTACAAAACTTAGGGTTTTGTTTGCAAAATAGGTGGTTGGTCCCTTTCGGTTTTAATTATGGGTTCAAATTTATGAACAAGTCCTTATAGCTAGAGTGAATAAATACTACGCACTGTAAGATTCCTGAAGAGGAGGTGAGTCACTAGATCGCTTAAATACCAAGCCCTCTCTCGAATCCACTCCTAGGCATGCGATGCCTATTGCCACACCCTCGTCATGGCTAAAGAGAATACCACTATGCACTGTAAGATTCCTGAAGAGGAGGTGAGTCACTGGACGCTTAAATACCAAGCTCTTCCTGGATCTACTCCTAGACATGCATATGCTCACACACCTTAGTCTTGTGACTCGCTTACGTGTTTTGTTTTAGTGAAGTTAAGTCTTATGAAATTGAAGAGTTGTTTGCCTAAGCTCAGAGTCCATCAAATTCTCATCTAGATAGTCTACGCCCCATAAAGCCCATTAAGCCCACATTTATATCACAACGGAGTTCGTAATACTTACCGGTGGATTGGGTGCCAGAGACTCAAAGGCCATGTCTTCAAATCAAAATCTTTTTCTTAAATTCATTTTTAAAAAACACTTTGACCCATTTCACACTTGAGTTTTGAACTGGCTCGATACCAAATTGTATCACCCCAAACTCTACCAATGCTTTTCGACCGGATCCGCATGTTATCGAACACATAACATTTTATCGCATTTTGAAAACACAAGTATTAATTAAATTTGAATAAAGGAGAGACTTTTGAAAATAAACCTCTTTGTATTTTTATTATTAAGTATAAATAAACCTTATCATAAAATTCATAAGTTGCTTAACATTGAAAACGACTTAGTTGAATGAAAACTTGGGGCCTTATTACATAAATATTCTCGAATAACAATGAAATAAAATAAACTTAAAGAAATCCCAAAAGAAATTAACTTGTAGAAATACTACTTGATGGCCCTCGAGTCCGCCTCTCCCATGTCCACGAACTACTACTCATCCGAAAAGTGGGAAAATAATAGGGTGAGTCACAAAGACTGCAGTAAATCCCAAATCACATAAAACCTTAGGCCCACAACACATTATGGGCCTTGGCCCGTATACAAGGGTAACTAAATATTTTTTTACATGCAATATGGCCCATCCCAAACCTAAGAGTCCATCCTCTACACACCCCGCACCAACCATCACACCGGGATTTCTACAATCAACCTTCCATCCGCTACACACCATATCGATCACTATGTGACCTATGTGGCAAAGCCACCGATCGCTATGCGACCTCAGAATACATTATAGTATTCGATAGCTATGCTATCTCATCATAAAGACCGATCACTATGTGACCTATGTAGCAAAGCCATCGATCACCTCGCGACCGCTTCCTTCCGTAAATCAATCAATCCTATCCCATGCATACATGCAAGAATCGAACATTAAACTATCTAAACAGATCCCATATTTTTACATACTTTGATACACATAGAGAAGTTTCTATGATTACGCACTGCATCCCTTGCCTACCCTTTTCGGGTAATACATGCTCATACAATTTCATTTTCCGCTTTTAGCCCATAACATACATATAATTCAGATTAACTAGTGTGATAGAGATCTACACACCTTTTCCTACTTTTAGCCCATAACATACATATAATTCAGATTAACTAATGTGATAGATCTACACACCTTTTTCCCGCTTTTAGCCCATAACATACATATAATAGATTAACTAGTGTGATAGAGATCTACACACTTTTTCTGCTTTTCACCATAACATACATATAATATAACAAAGCTTATGTGTCAAGAATCTACACACGACATCGATAAAACGAGGCTTTCTATATCGACGCTATCCTTAAATACAACCGCTATCCGCCTAAGGTGTTGTTTAGAAACCGTCCACAACCAATTGGCTAATCTCAACAAAGAGAGATCTGCCGCTTAAACTTAGGATTCTTTCTTTGCCCGATCCATATTTAATTCCATCAAATCCTTATCGAGCTACTATAATAATATTTAATCGTTAATCCTCCTTTTAGAGTTAAGATCATATATATATTGAATTAATCTAATAAAAATCTAGGATAATCTTCTTACCTTAAAATCTCAAAATTGGAGACTTATTATTTTCTTTTAGATCTAGTCGACTAAGCCTCCTTCAAACCCGAATTGCCGCCATCATAAAACCATTAACTATTAGCTTTCTGCTTTTGCCTTTCTAAAATAGATTATGAGAACTAATCAAAATCGACTCTTACCTTAGCTTAGAGATTCTACTAACTAGGGAGAGGATCTTTAATGCCATGGAAGATTTAAATGTCGGAAGTGTAGAATAATTTCTTAAATAGGATGAATAAAAGAAAAAGCGATGGATGCTTCACTTTTTAGAGAAATTGGCACAAGGAAAAGAAAGTGGGGAAAAGTTTTATTTTAAAGAAATTAGAGAAAGAAATTTGGAGAAAGAAGTAGTAGAATTTCAGACAAAAGGGAGAGGATTTAATGTCGAAACAAGGAGCTAGCCCTCTATTTATAGGAAATTCTAAACCTTGCCATGTAGCAAATTGGTTTCTTTTTTACTCCTCGTCGATGGATTCTTGGCCATCTCTCTTTGTAGATAAATTCTAACTTTTCTCCTTTTCTTAATCTACTAGCTCATCTAAGAGACTTAATTATCTCTAACTCCTCCCTCCTTTATCAAGATATTATCCACATATTTTAATCATTAAAATCCCTAAATCTTAGCCTTTATCCGCTTATTATCCACATAAAATAAATTCTAAATAATAGCCTTTATCCGCTTATTATCCACATATTTTAAACATTAAAACCCCTAAATTTTAGCCTTGTTGCCATCCACTCCACCTACTCCTAATGCCCAAAATTTAGCTAACTTAAATTAAAAGAATTGGGCTCCATGAAACTTAAATTTGGGCCCTTTACTCCTTTGTGGAGATGCCACCTCCAAAGATTGGGCCACAAGCCCACTTTGGTATTTTAAACATAGATACTACCTTTTAAACCCTATAATGCCCAAATAGATAATTTTAATCAAGGCCTCTCGCTTAAGCTCGAGCCCAATTTGGACCCCTAACACTTAAATTAACTCATTCCACATATTCACCCATTAAACGACATAGGCCCCAAAATTTAGGATGTTACAATATTTTCGCACTTTGTTAAAGGCGCCACTAATTAGAAAGTAAACGATGGCATTTCCTTCATCATTTTTTTGTATGCTTTTAATGTAAGCACAAATAAAAGATGAAAAACTGACGCTTAATTGACATAACCTTGTAGCGCTTTTAAAAACGCCAATAATTCATATATTTTGTATTTCAAGAAAATGCCGATAATTCATACCTTTTGTGGCATTTTTTATAAAAGCGCCACTAATAATAAAGTATAGATTTACTCTCTATATTTTTATAGTATTATTAAATAATCAAAATACCTAATATTATGACCACTAATTAATCAAAACCCTAAACTTTATACCATTAAACTATATCATCATAATCCTAAACCTATATCCCTCAAACCTAAACTATATCCCTAAACCCTAAATTAACCACAAAACAATAACCCATAAGCCTTAACCATAAAAAGTTTGAATTATTCATAACCCTAAATTATATCCCCTAATATTTAAATCATAAAACTATGACACTATTTATCCTAAAACCTCTAAACCTTAAACCATTAAACTATATCCCATACTAAAGTACCCTAAACTATATATTAATTTAGGGTACATATTTAGGTTTAGTATTTGAGAGCAGCAGTATGTATGTAGGTGCTGGGGTTTAAGATTTAATAATTTAAGGTTTAAAAGGTTTTAGGGTTTAAAGTTTATGGATTAAAAGGTTAGGGTTTAGTGGTTTAGGTTTTATACCCCTAAATATATGTGCATTTTTTATCTCTAATCCATAAACACTAAACCCTTAAACCATTAAATATAAATTTCAATCTCTAAACCTTAAACCCTAAACCCTTAAATCCTTAATAGTAAACCCCAAACCTACACCATACCGCACTTGAAACACTAAACCTTAAACTACTAACCCTAAATTATAAATCTTAAATAGTAAACCCCAAAATAAAATAACTTTTATATTGAATTATTATACGAGGACCAAAACGTACTGCTCTAGTTTTGAAACAATTTAATTTTTGTGGCATTTTTAATAAAACGCCGCTATTATTGGGCCTTTTACTGGGGTTAGTGGTTGAAGTTTGAACAATACCTTGCGCAGTAAGAGAATGTTGGTGCCCACATACTTCTTCCGATATCTTTGCTTTGAAGTACTCCCAAGTAAGCTCATCCGTCATGGCACCATCCCGAATCTGTAAGCCACCATCGATAAGACTCATCCTTCGAGTTTACACCGCCTTTCAACTTCTCCTCATTTGTCGATATAGGTCATCCATGATTCTCTCAACGATTCCAACCAATACTCACCAGTCTGGTGCCACACCGATACACCTTTAACACCTCACTCCATTGGCTCTGAGTCACTCGGGTATAGATTTTGAGCTCCCTTCCTCCACTTGCCCCACCACCATCTCAAGGACTCGCAATACTGACTGCGCATCGCCTCACCTCCCGTCGATCCCGCTCCTCAGCTCCAAAAGTTGAGGGTGATGGTGGCGGTGGTACCTCATTCTCGGACCACGACCCGACCTAACGGGTTCGACACGGTCATCCTGCCCCTATCGCATCCACGTCCGCCACGACCTCTAGAACTCATCCCTTATCGTCGCGATCCGATTAAAAAGTTTTATGAATTTAGTCATTGTTTCACCGATTATCCATGAAGAAATTTTATGAAAGAGTTTAGAAGTTGTTCTTTCGATCACACAAAGTTCCAAGTCTTCTACTCTAATTCAAAGATACCCATTCATTCGGACATCCACCAATGGCACCTACTACACACATTCATCATTCAACATTCTCGATCTTATTCCTACCCTAGTGGGTATTTTTGTAATAAATCGGAAATTTTGAAAACTTTAATGAATCGGGACATTTTGAAATTTCCAAAAGCGGAGGGTATTTTCAAAAATTTTTCAAATTAAAGGTCCGCGTAAATTTGGAAACCAGGGTATTTGGTAATTTTGTCAATCGGGGTAATTTTGTAAGTTTTCCAAGTCGGTATTATTTTGCAAAAGAAGATTTTGGATACTTTTGTAAAGTAAGAGACTTTTATTGAAATCGGGGTAGTATAGTAATTTTAGAAACCAAGGGCATTTTGTAATTTTACCACTAAGGGCATTTTGGTAATTTTGTAAATTGAAATATTTTGGAAATTTTTCAAAATAAATTTTGCTATTATTTAAAGGGTAATTTGGTGATTTAAAGATTAGGGTTTTCATAAAATATGGCTAGTCCCTTTCGGTTTTATTTATTGTGTTTTGCCTATGACCGAGTCCTCTTGGTTAGGGTGAACCGAAGGTTACGCACTGTAGGATTCTCAAGAGGAGGTGAGTCATTAGGGCTAGCTTAAGTACTGTGCTCTTCCGGATCCAATCCTGACATGCGCACAATGGTTGCCACACCCTAACTTGGCGACTAAGCCACATGTTTGTTTAATTAGGCATTTAAAGTCTTATGTGATTTGTTGGCGTAAACTAGTCCTAGGGTTCAAATACTTATCATACTATCTACGTTCCATTCTACCCCTAGGATAATAATTCACACAATAGTTAGAAGTACTTACCTGGGCCGATTGGTGCCGGAGACCCGATGCCATGCTATTCAAAACCAAAACTTTTTCCATAACTTTCTCAAGGCCTACTAAAACATTTTGGGCCTTGGGCCCCACAATGAAGTTTTGAACTGAGCTCTGATACAAATTTTGTAACATCCCAAACCCGGCCCAAACATTACAACCGAATTTGGCATGTCACATAGAAAACGTTTTGAGAAACCCCTTTTTGTCAATTCACATTTAGGAAAGATATTGTCTTGTTTTAAGTAAAAGTTGTGGGTTATGCGAGAATCTAACACTTTGCTTCCTTATTTAAAAATCTATTAAATCCTGTTATTATCAATTTTTTCAATGTACCTAATGGCACAGAAGAAAACATTTACGCTTTAGATTTAGGAAAACTTGTGTTTAAGAAAAATATTTAAGCCATTAAGTAGTTTGGAAGTTTCATCTAAAACAGGTAAAATAATCAAAGCGAAATTTTAGGAGGCCTTATTACAACTTGAACAAATAAGAATAATAAAAAAAAATAAAATGAAAATAAACCCATAGTCTACTAAACCAAATTTTCCAATTGCATGGCCACCTCGAGTTCATCCGGCTCCTCATCCGCGATCTACGAGTCACCTGAAAAAGTTAGAGGAGAAGGTGAGTCACCAAGACTCAATGTGTAACCCTTCCCCCGGTTTAATGTAACATCAAACACAAAACATAACTAAGTTTAACATGCGGCCCACCTAGCCATCCATAACTCCTTTCTCTACCCCGTGTGGTACCAAACCACTGGTGGTGCCAAACCACTGGTGACCTAAAGTCACGATATCCATCAATATTGTGGTGCCAAACCACTGGTGGTGCCAAACCACTAGTGACCCAAAGTCACAAATAATAAGTTGTGGGGCCAACCCACGTGTGATACCAAATCATCGGCGACGATCCCATAATATCAATCGTGGGGCCAACCTAACGTGGTGCTAAGCCACTGGATAAGTCGCTATGAGGTGCTAAACCTCAGTGACCCAAAGTCACAAAATGTGGTACCAAACCACTTGTGTCCGAAGACACGGATATCACTTCCCCCTCCACTCAAATCACCCACCATGATACGATGTGCATATAAAAGAAATCATGCCAAACATTCTTAAATAATAACATATACTAAATTTTTTTATGTATCACATATACCAAATATGTCATGCATCCACATGCATTATATTGCAAGCTCATATTGAAACGGACTTACCGAATCCTTGCTCATACCTTTAAGGTATCAAATTCAGATCTACACAAATCCGTATAACATACACAATTTATTAGATTATATTAGTTATGAAGTGTGTAAGTACACACACATTAACGCTAATCCTAGATCCCAAGATTCGATCATCACGTGCTCATCCCTTGACCCTATATTTAGCCAACATCAAAGTTAGTGCCATAGGCCTATTCGCTATAATAGCTAAAACCCGAGGACTCATTTATGGCACTTACTTGAACCGATTTAGTTTCCAACCAAATCCAAGCCACACATCGGATTCCTTGCAATCGGCCAAACCTTAGATCCATACAAGTGATTAGCTTTCGCTTTTCCAAGTATCTAATGGAAAGACTAAAGAGAATCCTCAATGAACTTACCAAATCGATTAGCGAGAGAATGGAGGATCGATCATCGCTTTGAAAATTCAGAGTTCCTAGTGAAATCGGTTTTAAAAGTGGTTAGCCAAATCATCAATAAATACCGGATCTCGACTTTTCCCTTCATCCAAATCGACAGAGAACAAGAGAATATGGGAGAAGAGTTTTGCAAACACTTACCTTCTCAAACCGATTGAAAAGAAATCCGGAAGAGATGTATACCAATCCTTATATTCGCCAAGTGAATCTAATGGAGAGGGAGATTTGACAACAAGAGTGGAAGAGATTCGCTAATGGAAAAAGAAAAGAGAAGGAAAAGAAGATGGGGAATTTGGCGGAGGGAGGGTAGAGAGGGTTTCGATTTTAAGCAAACAAGAAGAGAAGTAGGGATTAATGGTGGTTTGGTTTGAGAAAGAAGAAAAGAAATAGATGGGAGATGAGAGTGTAGGGAGATTTGGCCAAAGGCTAAGAAGAAGAAAAGAGGATCAATGGTTTTGGTTTTTGGTATGTGTTAGCCGAAAATGTCAAGCTAGGTGCCTAAAGAAAATTCGGCCACCACCCTTTACACACTTCTTGCCATTTACTCCTCTCCAACAAGGAGTCTTAGATTCTACCAACACCTTGAATCACTCCGGCCAATCATTTAAAATTATTCAAATAAAATCCTTATTATCCTGAAAGAGTTTGAGCTGAACACTCTCTCTCTCTGTCAGTAAAAATAAAGAGCGAAAAGAGAATTTGCTACTCGAACCTAGGCTCCCTTGCTCCCCTTGGTGGCGTCAATTCCAAAGACTTAAGTGGCACCCTTGCCACTTTTCCAAGGCCTTATTAGTGTCATATATTCCCTTTTTAAAACTTGTAACCCCTATTTACTATGCCTCCTTGTCTTATTAAAGCTTACAAATGAAATTTTTCTACCACTCGAGCCTACTCAAGGTCCACACCATAAATAGTATTACAGCAATCCAATCATATGTACAACAATACAATCACAAATAACCCCTAATTCAGGATGTTACACTATGACCATGCAATTATCTTTTAAAGGAGTTCCCTGCACTATCCAATGCATTCTACTAGGCAACATTAAAGTGATGAAGCATGGATAGTCAGCCAAATGTTTGTTAATGATTGGTAGAGAGATGGATCCTTGTACCTTGTTCATGACCCTAGCTGACCAAGTGGCCTTATCAGCAGTCTCCTCCTGAGCCACACCTGAGGAATTACAGTTATTCCTTAATGAATTTGGAGATATCTTCCAAGCTATTATTAGCTTACCTCCTCTCAGGCTCCAAGACCATAAAATTCCTCTTAAGGATGAAAGGGCAATTGTCAGAGTTAGACCCTATAGGTACCCCATGATTCAAAAGACTGAATTGGAAAAACTAATCAAAGAAATGCTTCAAGCTGGCATAATCAATGATAATTGTAGCCCCTTTGTCTCTCCAGTGGTGATGGTAAAGAAAAAATACAGTAGAAAGCTGTGTGTAGACTATATACAGCTCAACCAGCTAACAATCAAAGATCGATCTTCAATTCCAATTATTGAGGATCTTCTTGATGAATTGGGACAGGCTAGGGTGTTTTCCAAATTGGATTTAAGATCTAGTTATCACTTGATTAGAATGTATGAGGTTGACATTCCAAAAAGGACCTTTAAAACTCATGAAGGTCATTATGAGTTTTTGGTGATGCCTTTTGGGCTCACTAATGCTCATTCTACCTTTCAAGGGCTAATGAACACCATTTTTAAACCACTGTCCAAGAGGACAGTTTTGGTTTTCTTTGATGATATACTAGTGTACTCTACCACCTGGTTTGAGCACTTGGCACATCTCAAGGAGGTTTTCATGCTCCTTAGGCACACTTGGGAGTCATTGTAGTAGTTAAAAGATGTATTTCCTCATATTGATCCTTGAGGGCAAGGATCCATTGAGAAGGAGGTATTTGTTAGGGGTCAAAACTAGTATAAGAAACAATAGTCCTGATAGTGAAATGGAGCATTTAGGAGTTGGGTTTTAATGAAATGATGTGTAGCATGGTT
The DNA here is from genome assembly GCA_025506655.1 of Gossypium rotundifolium. Taxonomy (NCBI): domain Eukaryota; kingdom Viridiplantae; phylum Streptophyta; class Magnoliopsida; order Malvales; family Malvaceae; genus Gossypium; species Gossypium rotundifolium. The sequence goes on along the minus strand of CP106732.1, from coordinate 152,263,465 downwards.
TAGTGAAACGGAGTGTTTAAAGGCATTATCCATACTGTTAGTCTTACCATTCGCTTTAACTAACTTTAAGCAACAATTTCCTTTATTTTTCCTATATATCTAGATGTAATTGGGTAGGGGTGGTTATAAAAGGAAAAAAACTGTTATGCACACAATTTCTCAATCAATTTTCTTCTCCTCTTCTTCTAGTTGTTTTTGCTTTCTACTTTCTACCTCTAGTTTCGTTCTTATCAATTTTCTTATAGATTCAAACAAATTTGTGCCTCTTGGGAAACGAATTGAGCTTAAGCAACTTATCCAGTGGAAGCCTCTAGGTTATTGTTTTGTTAAATTCAATGTCGATGGTGTCGTTTGTGAATATTCTTGGAGGCATTAGGGGAATTCTCTGGGACTATGCTAAAAGTCCTCGTAAGCATACCCAACAGTAAATCTTAAAGGAGTTTACTCCGAGAATAACACCCATAACCCGTTTCCATCTGCAGAATAGATTTACGGAGTATTGTTGGATGATTCAGAACAATCAATAACAGATAGCATCAAGTTACCAAATTAATTAATGAAATTTCATAAATAATTCAGATTGAGTAGAACCTACACTTATGGGTCTTAAATCGAGCCTACAAGGCCTTTAAAATAGTTTAGGAACAATCGGGGACCAATTCAAGACAAAATAAAAGATTTGGGGAAAAAGTGAATTTTCAAATCAGGGATAAAATGATTTTAGTCCTTAAACATTAAATGCACTAAAAATCATTTTGCAAAATAGTCCTATTTAACAATCAAGCTTAATAATCTAACATAAAACTTCAAGAACAACTCAAACTCATAAATGGCATAATCCGTAACATTTTACAATTTTACAAATTAGTTCTTGGGTTAGCTAAATCAAGCTAATACGAGCTCAAAAATATAAAAATTACTAAATATGGGCGAGGTTTACTCACAAAATTGAAGGACCAAAGTTGATAGAAGCTCTCTTTATTCTTCTAGGTATTTCGGCTCTTTCTACACGAAGAAGAAAAGAAAATGTTGATATTATCTTTTTAATGTTCCTTAATTTAACTTACATTCTAACTTTTTACTAAATTACCCTTTAATATAACTTATAAAATTACTAAATCATGTCCATAAATGTCCATAATATAAATATATGGTATAAGTACCATCTAAGGAGGGTTTAATTACACAATTGATCCTTCAATTATTTTAAATTTTAACTAAACAAGCTTAATTTCAATTTAACCAAAAACTAATTAGGACTTAATAAGCAAATAGCCCAAAAGCTTGTGGATTAATCATATCCACTACCGCTTGGACTTTTTGACCTGGTTTAATTACCATTTTGGTCCCTTTACTATTTTAAATCTTTAAAGATTAACTTTTACCTCTTTTACAATTTAATCCTTTTACCTTAATTAAGCAATTAATCGTCAAAATTATCGGACCAAACTTCAATTCGCCTATAATACGACTATGTAAGTATTTAATAAAAATGTTTACCACCTTAAATTATGGAAACAAGGTTCCAATACCTCATTTTCAATCACTTGACTTTTGGATTGAACCACTTATTTATTCGTTCAATTTATAAAATTATTAAACCATAATTCAATATAATATTATAATTGACTCATAAATATTAAATAATAATATTGACTTACTCATCATATTTGTGGTTCCGAAATCACTATTTTCTATACCACTGAAAATGGTTGTTACAGAGAGAATTCTTCAAAATGTCGTCTATCGAGCAATGGACTATACATGGATTATACATAGCTCAAGTGGTATCATGTTTGTAGGTGAGTTGCCCATATGCATTATGTAACACCCCCTACCCGTATTCGTTGTCGGAATAGGGTACGAGGCATTAAAGGAGTTTACGATTTTTTTTACTCAATATAACCCCTTTATAAATATCTAGCATTTCCTGCAAATTTTAAACCGAGACCAATTCACATAAACCAATCCAATTTAACATATTTTCAAAATAGATTCATATATAATTATAAGATAACATCATCACATACTAAAACTAAAATTTGTTAGCCATACCAATGGCTGACCTTACATTCATATTATATTAACATTTACTTTATTAGCTTATACATACCATTTATTTCCAAAATAAAGTTTCTTTATATACAAAAATCTTGGGGTTGATAGTATGATGTGTCTCCTACCGAATCCGACCTCCGAGCTCCTAACACTACAAAACAGGGAAAAAGGAAACAGGGTAAGCACTTTGTGCTTAGTAAGCTCATGTAACAAGAATTATACTTACCTAATATTTTCAATACAAAGAAATAAACATTCATATATCCATTCAATGCACTATTCCCTAACATACACAAACTCAACATTCAAGTTAATCCAATAATTTCCATATACCAATAATATATATCATGATTGATGAGCTCATCAATACCATGATTTCCATTTCTTTGTTATATTTTCATATTTATCCCGTTGAATTACTCGAATTTCGATGGATTTTCGAAGTACACTTTTAGGGTACAATCCAGTTCATCAATTCATGTTCATGTGCGACATTTCCATTTCAGAGAGCACACTCCTCATGAACCTCATCCTTATAAATGGGATTACGGTCGAGCTAAATCCAGTAATATAAACTCATAGAGTATTGTCGGGATTACCACCAAAGCTCGCAACGACAATTACTCTAATGAGCTTGGATCCAATTACCATCCAAAGCTAAATTCAGACCTAATTCGGATTACCCGTCCGGCTAAATCCATTTTACACATATTCTTCTGGAGGGCTATATCAGATAGGATCACCCGTCCTGCTAGATCCTTTTTACCGTCAATTCCTTTTCAAAGATCCATCAATTTTTCTTTCATTCAACCAGATTTCTTCTCCTTTTATCAAATATATCAATGTTTCATCAATTTTCATACAATGAACATTCAAATTATATTCATATCAATAACATAAATTTCAAGCATTTAAGAATATAATTCAAGTTACATGAACTTACCTCGATACTTGTTCGTTCACAAAATCTACTAATCCGGACTTTTTCCTTTCCTCTATCTAACTTCGTATTTGTGTTTTCCGGATCTAAATAAATAAATTCAATCATCAATTCAACACATTTCATGTTCACATGTAGCATTCACTATTATTCAAATATTGTTCATAATTCATTCAAAGCTGTCTACTTGAGTCACAGTCACTAAATTATTTATTTCTCGAGCTACAGAACTCCAATTGAAGAACCGTTAATTTTCCTGAAACTAGACTCACATATATTTATACCATAAAATTTCCAGAACCCGGATGTTACAATTCATATATTTATACCATAAAATTTAATTGGCTCAGCCAATTAGTACAGTTTATTCATTAAAATTTCCTTGTTTTACTATTTGACAGTTCAGACCACTTTTCACTACGAGATGGGAATCAATTTTCTCCTTGTAAAGAATTCAAATTATGTTTAGTTTGTTTCTTATAAAATAGACTCATTAGGAGTCTAACCGTATAAATTTAAGCCCTAATTACCGGTGGCCAATTTTTATTCAATTTTTATGATTTTTTAAAGTCAGAACAGCGAGAGAGGGAACCAAATTTTCGGCAAGGAGAGAATAAATAAAGAAAAGGGTGGCCAACAGATGAGCACCCCTATAAATACTACTAGATTTCGCACACACCTAAACACACTCCACCAAGTCAAAATTCCTCCTCTAGCTCCCTAAATTCGCCACTAGCTCATCTCCTCCCATATCCCAAAATCTCCTCCTATTTTTCCTCCTTGTCACTCATTCAAAAGTTTGAAAGAGTCCAACCTTAATCTTACCTCCCTTGTCAATTTCAAAAAATAAAAGACCAAGTCTTTATCCTCATCTTTTCAGCATCCACAAGCCGCCTAACTCCCTCTCCCCTTAACGCAAAAAACAAAGGCCAAATCTCTAGCTCCCTCAGCTCCCCCTTTTATCACTAAAATTCACTAATTCCTTAAGCCATCTCCTACATTCTAGGTTCTCCAAACCCCTTAAAATCACTCTGAACCAGTCTTACAAAAATATAAATATCTCAAAATACTGAATTACTTTGCTTTCTCTGTTTCTTTCATATGAAAATAGACTCAATAAGCTTTAATTTAATATCCCATTCAACTTCTAATTCCACTTATACGATTTTTAGTGATTTTTCAAAGTTACTCTACTGCTGCTGTCCCAAAACTGTTTTCTTATAGCTTACTTCTCAATTAAATTCATCTTTCAATTCTAACTTGAAATTCATTCAATTAAGTCCTTAATTCATGTTTTTGTTTCATCATAAACTATACTTGAGAGCTCACAAACTTTCAATATGACAACTTAGCTTCATCAAAACCTTGTTCCAAGGCTTCTAAAACATCAAAATTAAGTAAAAAGGGCTAAATTGACTTACCTATCAACTTTCAAGCTTCAAACTTTTAATTTTCCCTTTCTTCTTTCTTTTCTTTCCTTCCTTCTTTCCTTCTCTGTTCCGTTTGCCTATTCTGTTTCTATTTGTCTTTTTTTTTTTCTTTAGCTTATACACACACATATATAAATAGAATAATAACAATATAATATATTATTTTATAGTTAAAACATAAAATATCTTTATTATATAATAATATAATAATATATATTAAACATAAAATCTTAGATTTTCTTCACAATAAACCGCCTCAACTAGACAAAATAGCTTAATTGTCATTTTAGTCCTTTATAATTTCTTTTAATCTATAATTCAACTTTTACTTCTATTTCAATTTAGTCTTTTTATTTAATTACCTACCTAAACGTTAAAATTTTCTAACTAAATTTTAATACCACATTACTAACATTTTATAAATATTTATAAAAATATTTCCTATTATATAAATATTTATGCAAATGTATTGAAATAAATTCTCTTTAAATCGGATTTATGGTTACGAAACCATTGTTCGATAACCTAGAATTTAGGCTATTACACATTAGGTTAGTAGTTCGAGCCCCTTTACGCATTAGGCGAGTTTTATAATTATTACACATCTTATATTAACACCTCTCCTGAGTTTTACAAGTATTGTTGGGGACTAGAACTTGATAAACAACTTTTTTTTTTTTTTTAACTTGAGGTTGTGTGTTTGTTGTGTATTTTTATTTTGACTTTTAATTTGTTAGTGTTTCAATTTTTTTTTTTTTTGTTTGAGAGAATATTTGATGCACTATATCAATAAATAATAACAAGATAATTCATCATAAAATAAAATAAATATAGTAGACAACTTGTAAATAAATATTAATAATTTTATTTGAATATAATTAAATAGTAATTTATTATAAATAAATACTAAAACCCTAAACCTTAAACTCAATATCCTAAACCCTGAGCTTAAAATCCTAAATTTGAGAGTTATTAATATTTATTTATATGGAAGATATTTGGTACATTACCAGTGAAGTTTTTAAACTCCATAAGTAGGATCAAAGGGTAGACAAGTGTGCTATAAAGATATAATAAAATATTTAAAAAATAAATATTTTAAAAAAAAGATAGATATAATTGGCCCAATTTGCCCGGGCCCGATTAAAAACAAAAAAAAAGAAACATAAAAGTCCAATAAATAGTCCATTTTTTACAAATATCAAGGCTTAATTTAACTAGAGCCCAAATTTACAAATTATTAAGCCCAAATTCAAACCCAATTACCTTAAGGCCCAAAAGGACCAAAGTTCTAACAGTTTCAGAAACCTTAGGGGTTTCTAGAATTCTCTGGCGCCGCAGCACTTTCCCACACGCGCGCCTCAGCCCCCCAAGCGCTCGGGCCTCCACGTCACCCACAAGCGGTTTCTCCCTCCCCGACGTTTCACTTGCCAAAACAACAGCAAACAACAGCACAACAAAACAAATATGGATTTTTTTATTTATTTCAAATATTCGGCGATAAAAAGGGGAAACGAAAGCCTTTTGTACTCTCTGGATTTTTTTATGAATATCAGATAAAAAAAAACAACAAAGAAATAAAATCAAAGAAAATGTGATTTCGCTTTTCCGATTCGGGTTTCTTTTCCTTTAGCCATATATACGTATATATATAAAAGAATAAAAAGTGGAGGGAGGATACCCATACCTCGATTCGCCAAAAAAAGTGGTTTTCGGGGCTCCGACCACCATGCGCGATGGTCTTCAGTGGTGGACTGATGGTGGTCCAGTCACAGAAAATCGCAAGAAGGAAAATTTTAGAGGGTTTTTTCTTTTTCTTTTTTAAATGGAAGAGGTCGAATGATATTTTTCTAAAATTTGGGCTTATATAGCCCACTGATACTACGTCATTTTAGCTTAAAACCCGAGGCATAAAACGACGTCATTTTCCCTCAGATCCGCGCACGTTGACCATACCCGGGGAGGATCCGCGTGTTTTTTTAATTGGTATAATTACCAATTTGGCTCTTCCACTTTTTTTGAAGTTTCACAATTGAGTTATTTTTATTTTTTAATTTTGACCCGACATTTTGTTTTGTTTTCAATTGGGTCCCCATTTGAATGGCGCCGTTTTGGGGGAAAGGGTGAAATTCCCCACCTAGTCCCTCATTCATGGCACGCGTTTCAATTTAGTCCCCTTTTTTATTTTTATTTCTAATTTGCCCCTATTCTTTTTTTCTTTTTAAATCTGGCCACTTAACTTTATTTTAATCTCAATTTAGTCCTTTAATCATTTATTTATTATAATTTAGCCTCACAATTTTGCTTTTATTCCATTTTGATCCCCATTATTTTACTTTGATTATTTTTTGTGTTATTTTATTTAATCCGTTCCTTTTTCTTTTATTTTGTGCATATTTTATTACTATTGTCATTTTTTTTCAATTTTATATATTTGTATGTATTATTTTCATTTTGTTTACACATACATGTATTCTTTATTTTTATTATATGTATTCTTTTTTTTTATTGTTCACATTTTATTTTGTGTATTTTGATATTATTATTATTATTATTATTATTATTATTATTATTATTATTATTATTATTTCTATTTGTTATTACTATTATTTTCAATAATATTATTGCTATATTTATTATTACTACTTTCTTTATTACTATTATTATTATTATTATTATTATTATTATTATTATTATTACTATTACTACTACTATTATTATTTTTTTATTTTTAATTATTTATCTTAAATTATTATTTACTTTAAATTGTTTCTTATATTATTTATTTCATTTTCTTTGATTATTAATGTTAGCATTTAAATGATGTATGTCATGTAATTTCTCAAAATATTCCTTTTAGTATTTGTATATTATATTTTATTGATGTAATGGTTTTATTAATAAATCATCGATAAAATAAAAAACACATTTCGTTTAATTACTACATTTTATTCAAAAGTTTTTCAAAATAAGGCAATACTTCTATTTGGGAATTTCGAGAAGATTGTGCTCTAATTTATTGGGTTCCAATTTTCCTCATTGAATCTAAGTAACCAAGAACCTTTTTAAATCAAAACGTATAAATTTCAAAAGCTTATTCTCGGGAAGTCGAGGTGTTGTGTCCAACTCACTGGATATGACATTTTGTTATCTCGAGGTAAGGATTTTTAAAAAACAAAGGCAATATTCTAAATTTGGAACTTTGAGAAATTGAGCCCTAACTTATTGGGTTCGATTTTTCATTTGACCCAAATGACTAAATATTTTTTTTTTGAATTTAAATGCACGAGTTTTAAAAGTCAAAAGGCAAGCTTAGTTTGAGGATTCAAAATGTCATATCCTAACTCACTGGGTATGACATTTTACTGCGTCGAAATAAGCTGGTCTCAACATCCAATTTAATTAATTCTAAGTTTTTCTTTAAACAAAGAGGATCATATTTTAAAATCTTTTCAAATTTTCGACATTAAGACGTTAATCAATCAATTCAGTACCAATTTTGGGTGTTACGAGGGTGCTAATCCTTCCTCATGCATAACCGACTCCCGAACCCGTTTTCTCAAATTTTGTAGGCCAAAATCTTCGTTTTAATAAACCGAAATGTTTTAACGATCAATCTCAAGGTGACTCAATCATACCTCAAAAAAAAGATTGGTGGCAACTCCATTTTCGTTTTAAAGTCGACCCCGTTTTTCAACGACAAAAAGAAATAGTTTCGACAATAGACATGATAAAATTTTAAGGCTTGTGGAATAAAAAAAAATACTGCGAGTATATCAAATACAAACATTTATTTATAATAATTAAATTTTTTAATTATATTTAAATTAAATTATTAGCATTTATTAGATCTTTTATATTTTTATTTAATTTAAGGACAATGTTTTATGGTATTATTCATTAATAACGATGCATCCAATATTATTATTTTGTTTTTATCTTTGTGTCGTACTGTTGGGTCTTGCCAAATCTATTTATACTCTTTATCAATATAATACATTTTACTCTTTTTCTTTATTTAAATTCGATAAACATTTTGAATTTTGTTTTTTAAAAATTTCGATAAACATTTTGAAATTTATATATTTAACACATAAATGTAACAGTTGAAAAAAATACTGTATTACTCCTTATATTATAGTGCGAAGTAATTATCTTGTTTATAAATTTTTTACTTAATTAATCCAAAAAAATATTTACAAGAATGATTCAATTTCAAAAACAACAACGAGAATAATCTAAAATGAATAGTGTCAGGCGGTACCGGTACTCCGGTGGCAGGCACCTAAGTCTGGCAGCTAAAAAAGAATTTAATGCAGTTTTATAGTTTCAAGAGGAAAAATAGCTATATATGAAAAAAAATGAAAAGGTTTGCTCCCTCTCTCCATTATCTTCTTTCTTAAAAGTGTATTAATTAATTTTAAATTTAATAAAAATTGTAATACATTATTTAGAAAATTTAAAATTATAGGATTTAAAATAATAATGCAGAAGAAGACATTATCAGATTATTAACCATAATTTTTGTTTATGTTTGTAAAATAAAATATTTAAAGCATTTTGAAGGACTTATGCAGGGATAAAATAGTAAAATTACGTATTTTATGCGTGAAATTAGCATTGATTTTGTTTTATTGAATAGTGAATAATAAATTTAAATGAATTAAAATTGTGGAATTTGACAACATATTTTTCCTTGCAAAATATGCGTATTTGTGATCATAAATTCAAAAGTTTTCAAACCATGCCATTTATGGTTCCCAAAGAGCTTTGCAATTCTTATGTCAATGCAATGGTGGAGGTTAGCATTTGGAATAATAATTTATATTTTATAAGGAATTTAACATAATTATGGTAACATTTATATATATATATATATATGAAATGGAATTTTGCATCAATCATTATCATTATCATTCATTAATATGGACACATAAACAGGAATTATTATTATTTTTCTTTTTTTTTCTTTTTATCATATAAGGATTACTATTCATTTTCATTTCTCAAATCACCTATTTGATGCGATTTAAGGTTGAATTGGTGCTAAATTTGTTGAGAGGTTTAATCCATTGTTTATGGTATAGCTCAAGGATTTTTTAAATTTTTTAATTAAAATTTTAAACATAATTTTATTAATTCAATATATTTTTAATATTTATATTAAAGTATTATGTATGTAATTTTTGATGAATATTTCACAATATATTTTTTTATTTTAACATGTGAATTTTTTAATATTCATTTTTTAAAAATTTACTATACCTTTATAGAATACTTGTAAACTTTTTAACTTACTTGTGAAGTTTAAAAATTTAATTGGTAATGTACCAAATAATTTTTCTTTAATTTTTATATAATATAAATTATACAATGTATAAAATAATATGTTATAAATTAATCGATTGAGTTTTAACTCAATTGACAAACATACTATTGCAACAACTAAAATAACGTAAATTTGATCACTTTTGAACATTTTTTTTCATATTAAGATTCTTTCTTAAGCTTATTTTTGACACAATATCTTTATTCAAACTCGATGAGTTTTGAAAAAATAATTTAATATTTTTTATCAAAAGATATTTTTAAAGTTGAAGAGAAAAAAAGAGAGTACAATCTTATTTCTAAAAATAAGATTGAGCCAATCGATTAAATTAAGAATTAATTAAGGTGCCAATTTAAAATAGAAGTCACATTAAGAATTAATTGGATTGACAATTAAATCAAATTAAAAATAATTAAATTAGTAATACAACTATTTTTAATATTTTTATTATAATTTTTAAATAATTTATTAAATAAAATAAATCAATGAGTTGAATGATTATGGATGGCCACATGGGACAACCGGTCAAAGAGATAATGCTAGTTTACTAATACCAACTTAACACAACTCTTCCACACTTTTGACCAAAAGGAAAAAGAACCAGCTCTCCCACAACGTGGCATTTCCGTGCCGAGTATTTTCTATATTCCATTCTTCAAAAATACCTTTTCTTTTTTTTCCTAAAACACCCTCCCTTTACCTCCTTATTTATTCCTTCCCTACTTCTAAACGGACACCTACCTGTCATGGGCAATCCCGTCCTTGACGACATACGTCTTCAGACACGCACGTTGAAAAATCTTCTAATTTCCCAAAATACCCTAGCATGAAACATAAACAAAAGGGTAAAATGGTATGGACACCAAAAGATCGTTAAGTGATGATAACAAAAGGTGGCTGAAAGTATAGACAATAAAAAAAGGAGACTATGCAGTTTCGAGACGTTATCGGATTTTAAACTCCACTCTTTCGCCGTAATTTAGGGCTCTATTTCAAGTCCGGCGCTAGGTATTCAAATTCTCGAGCATAAAGAAACAAACCAGAAACTGAGGATAAGATTAGGGCTCTTGTTTTCTCCAGAAAAAAAATGGTACTTCTGGAATTGGGTACTGGGTATGTAGTTGAAATTTAAGATCATTTGAGGGGCAAATTGAGGAATTCGACAAATGTTTACGCCGCAGAGGAAGGTTTGGTCGGGTTGGTCGTTTACACCCGGGAAGAAAGCAGACGGGTCGGGTTCGGATCCGAACTCCAATGGGGTTTCTGTTGGGAAAGGGAAAGGAGCGGCTTTTGCTGAGCCCTTGACTCCTAATTGTAACGTCAGGTCAGAGGACCAGGAGGAAGAGTTGCGCGAGAAAGTGCTAAGACTCGAAAATGAGGTTATCTGCTACAATATATTTCTTAAGTTGCTATTTTGGGAGCTTTAAATTCGTTATATATATATATATATAGTATGTTTTTTTTCGGTACTTTTGTCCATATTGTTATAGATAAATATTTTTCTGATAGGTTTAGATGAGGAATTGATATGATTAAAAAAGCTGCCTTTAAAATTAGTCGTTCTAAGTTAAAATGAGTGAGTTAGGAGGTGTTAGATGAAAGTGAACCCTTGATATGGTTTCTTAATTTTGTTAGATTAAACTAAAATCCATTTTACTGCAAGAAGAAATTTTCCTGTTGTTTTTGCATAATTTTTTTACTAAGTCAAAGTTAAAGCTATTTACCCAATTGCACAGTTCGTTTTCGTTATTAGTTTTTGACCTTTCTTTAGGTAAACACCATTCGCTTATTCAAACTATAGTTCAGACAAAGATAACTTATTTCACCTTTATTGGTGACATAGCATCTTGCTATTCAATTTTCTCCTATGAAGCTCAGAAGCTTCTGTCAGAGGAGTTTCCAAGTGTCAAACACATTTCTGGCATGGAAAAATACATGTCAGACATGCAGCACATAAAAATAGATAAAATGAAATTGAGCATGGTCGAGGCACGGTTGGACGCTTGATGATGGATTTTTTTTTTTTTTTTTGCATTTCTCCTAAATATGGAATTGACTATTAGTAATTTGATTCTAATGGGTTTTGAAGATTCAAAATTAATTTTAAAAAATTGAAATGTTTGAAGATTAATATTTAATTGAAAAGAATCAAATTTACATTTTATTGTATATTATTATATAAAATAATAATTTTATTGCTGTGCCTGACCATACTTGTGTGTCGTTCGTAATTTTTAGAAATTCCCATCCCGCTAAGTCCATGTCATGTCATACCTGTATTATGAGTGTCCATGCTTCCTAGCTTTTCTCATTTATGTCTAACTGAAAATTGGGCGCAAATTTGTCACCTTTTTGTCAAGCATCATGTTGACAGGTATGAACTGCTGAAGGCTTTACTGGGAAAGTTGAATGTTTTAGGATTGCTGACTGGGCTGTGCTTATATATAGGATGGCTTTCTTGAGCATTCTTCATCTGTTTCAAATTGAAAAGTTTGAAATTTAACATGGTTTTAGCTTTATAATGTGATAAACTTTTGCTGATGTACTCTAAAGCTATCTACTCAATTTGGTTGGTCTATCCTATTTCCTTGGAAGAATGGTTTGTTCAATGTCCCACTGTCTTATCTGAATGATCCGTATTATTTCTGTTTCTTTTCCAGCTTTTTGAATACCAATACAATTTGGGGCTTCTCTTGATTGAGAAAAAGGAATGGACATCTAAGTATGAAGAACTCAATGAGGCATTGATAGAAGCAAAGGATGCTCTCAAACAAGAACAAGCAGCACATTTAATTGCAATAAATGATGTTGAGAAGCGGGAAGAGATTCTACGCAAGGCCCTCGGTGTTGAGAAGCAGTGTGTGCTTGATGTACGGATCTTATGTCCTGCTTTAATTTTCCCCCTAAAAAGTTGAAAGATATCGATATAATTTCCTTGCATTGGTTTGGTTTTATCCATGTAAAATTTGGCTTTTCCTTTGTATTTTTCTTATCACCAAGTTGAGGAAAGATTATTTTGGGGTACTTTCTTCTGCAAATTTCTAAGTATAATTTTGAATAAATTAAAATGTACTTCTGTAATTTGATACCTTGGAAATTAAAGCTTTCTTACTCCATAGATTCTTTTTGATATTATATATGATGTAATATATTCAAATGTTTGGATAATGGTTCTTTTGTTTTCTACAGCTAGAGAAAGCTTTACGAGACATACGCTCAGAAAATGCAGAAATCAAATTTACTGCTGATGCAAAGCTTTCTGAAGCAAATGCTGTGATTGCTAGTGTTGAAGAGAAATCTTTGGAGGTGGAGGCAAAATTGCGTGCAGATGATGCAAAGCTTGCCGAGATTAGTAGAAAGAATTCAGAGGTTGAAAGGAAGTTACAAGAGTTAGAGTCTCGTGAAAATGAACTTCGAAGGGAGCGACAGTCTTTTATTTCAGAGTATGCTTCAACCTACCTTTCATTTATCTGCTAGTGGGCTAGTGGGGCTTTTCTGTGTTTAGTTCTCATCCATGCTACTCAGACTAGGGTGTGGGTGTTAAATATGGGTATACTTAACTTTTTAAAAGTGTTTCCATGTATTTTGGAGGGTCCCTGGTGGGTCGTATCCCAATACCCATGTCCAAATGTGTTGGTGATGGGTGTTGGAACACAAGCACGTCAAAAAAAATGAAGTGACATAGCAACATAGGTTTTTGGTTTTTGTTTGTTTGTTTGATAGTTGGTGGGTGGCGGTTCCTTCTTTTTTTTTTCTTTTTTCTTGTGCGCGTGTGTGTTACCTTTCTCAATGAATATATACTCTTGTAGAATTCTTTGCTTTTTTGTTAACCCAAGAGTTATAATTCTTTTTACATTTAAAGTTCATTGATATTTTGTTTTCCTTTCTTTCAGGCGAGAAGCACATGAGACTACTTTGTCCAAACAAAGGGAAGACCTGCGAGAATGGGAAAAGAAATTGCAGGATGCGGAGGAGAGGCTGGCTAAAGGCCAAACATATGTCTACCAAAGGGAGGAGAGAGCAAATGAGAATGATAGTCTCTTCAAACAAAAAGAGCAACACCTTGAAGAGACACAAAAGATGATTGATGCAGCCCACAAAACTTTGAAGGAGAAAGAAGATGATATAGACAACAGGTTAACAAAATTAACTTTGAAAGAAAAGGTAGCCTAAATTTCATGTTGAGCAGTTGCGTTTATATGAAATAATAGTATTTTACTTTGTTGCTCCAACTCCGACGCATGATATAGCATTTGACCTCCTAGTATCCTCCAAAATACAACCATATCTGTGTCGGACACATACCATATCTGATACTCACATCCGTGTTTGAGTGGCATAGGTATTATTTACCATTTTCATCTGGATGCAGGAATGGAGTGTTGTGAGAGAGAAGTTGGAGATGAAAGAGAAGGAGTTGCTCATTATTGAAGAAAAGTTAAATGCCAGAGAGAAGGTAAGGTTTTGCCAGTGTTTCTGAGACACATTCATTCATCTGGAATTCTTATTTTTATGTAAAATGTTGGTAGATCTATTTTTGTAATTTATGTTCACAAAGGTTCCTTGTTTTTTCATTTACGTTATATTTTTCTCAAAGAGCTCTATTTAGTTCTCTTGGAGGGGCAGATATTATTAGAAGGCATCATTTAGGGTCATTTGTTTATTTTTTTTTTTTTTTGGCAGAGGGAGATTCAGAAGCTCCTGGATGAACATAATGCCATTCTGGATGAGACAAAGCGTGCATTTGAGTTGGAAATTGATGGAAAGAGAAAATCCTTAGACCTTGAACTAAAAAGCAAGGTGATTGATGTGGAGAAGAAGGAAGTTGAAGTCAAGCACATGCAAGAGAAGATTTCTAAAAGAGAGCAGGCATTAGATAAGAAATTGGAAAAGTTTAAAGCGAAAGAGAAGGAATTTGAATTAAAAGTGAAAAGCCTCAAGGAAAGGGAGCAGGTCATCAGATCTGAGGAAAAGAATTTAGAGATCAAGAAGAAGCATATGGATGCTGACAAAGAAGAACTTTTGATCCTTAAGGCTGAAACTGAGAAGCTAAGGATTGCAAATGAAGAACAATTATCAAAGATGCATGAGGAGAAAGATAGGCTCAGAGTTAGCGAAGAAGAGAGGTCTGAGTATCTTCGCATGCAATTGGAACTAAAGGAAGAAATAGAGAAATGCAGACTTCAAGAAGAATTGCTTTTAAAGGAAGCTGAGGACTTGAAATGGCAGAAAGAGAAATTTGAGAGAGAATGGGAAGAGTTAGATGGGAAAAAGTTAGAAATTGAGAAAGAGTTGAAGAATATCAACCTACAGAAGGAGAAATTTGAAAAAGAAAAACTTGCTGAGGATGAAAGGTTAAAGAATGAGAAGCAAGTCGCCGAGGATTGTATAAAAAGAGAGTTGGAAGCTCTTGAAGTTGCTAAAGAAACATTTGCTGCCACCATGGAACATGAGCGGTCAGTGGTAGCTGAGAAAGCTGAAAGTGAGAGAAGCCAAAGGCTTCATGACCTTGAGTTGTTGAAAAGTAAACTTGAGAGTGATATGCAGGATAGATTTGAGGAGATGGAGAAGGAATTAGGAGAGAGAAAAATTCCTTTGAGGAAGAAAAAGAGAGAGAATTGGACAATATTAATTATTTACGAGAGGTAGCTAGGAGAGAGATGGAAGAGTTGAAACAAGAAAGACTTAAGATAGAAAAAGAAAGGCAAGAAGTTAATGCTAGCAAGAGTCATCTTGAAGGACAGCAAATTGAAATACGAAAAGACATTGATGACCTAGTGGATCTCAGCAAGAAGTTGAAGGACCAGCGAGAGCAATTGATCAAGGAGAGGAACCGCTTTATTTCATTTCTTGAGAAACAAAAGAGTTGCAACAATTGTGGTGAGATTACCTCTGAGTTTCTACTCTCTGATCTAAAATACCTACAGGAAATAGAGAATGAGGGAGTCCCTCTGCTTCCAAGTTTGGCAGATAACTATACCAGCAGAAATATTTTTGGGAATTTTGTTGCATCTGAGAGGCAGATGATGTCTGCATCTGTTGCTTCAGGATCTCCAATTTCTGCTGGAACTATGTCATGGCTTCGTAAATGCACCTCAAGAATATTTAAATTCTCTCCTGGGAAAAACATTGAGCCTCATGCTTTAACAAAATTGAACGTGGGGCCCTCACTCTCTAGTCAACAAGTTAATATGAAAGGCATATCAACAACTGAGCATGAGCCAGAGCTCACTTCTGTTGCGGCAACTGAATCTTTGGAGATTCATAGGTTCCAATCAGACACCAGCACAAGAGATGTTGAGGCTGGTCAGGACTTGTCAGTTGATAATCAGAACAACATGGATTGTAAGGAACTGGAAGCGTTGGAAGATTCTCGGAATTGTGATCTGAATCATGGAAAGCAGGTTCACAGGAGAAGCAGGCCTAGAGCTAAAGTAAGACGCTCTGCGAAGGCAGCTGTCAATGATGCTGAGGCTATTCTTGGGAAAGCTTTAGAACCAAATGAGCTTGAGCATCCAAATGGTAGTGCTGATTCTGTTCATGCCAATGCTTTAAGCAGGGGTGAATCTGGTCTTGCTGATGGAGGCACATCTAGAAATGAACGGAAGCGGAACCATGCTCAAACATCTCAAATATCAGATAGTAAGCAAGTTGTTAGTGAAGGACATTCTGATAGTATTGCAGCAGGCCAGAGAAGAAAGAGGCATCAAAAAGTTGTCTCGGCTATACCTACTGGTCAGAAAAGATATAATCTCCGACGGCCCAAAAAGTAAGTTACTGTTGAGATGATAGATTTTTCATCTCTTGCTTCATGTGTGTATGAATATTCATTATGGTTATACAGCTTGATGGTTGCTTTGTAATTAAGCTGAAGAACCACTACTTGTTGATTTGTCTTATCTGCTGTTGATCTAAGTTTAGCATAATTTCAATTAATCATTTATAGAATTGCCGGTCCACTTGATTAGAGATGGACTAGCACTTAGTGAAATCAATAATTCTGCAGTGACTGTAAAATAACTACATGGTAGGTTGCTGAATCATTTTATTTCAAATGTATTGTTTGTAATAAGTTGGATTAGGTTACAATTTAATTTACTATGTGAAACCTGTGGATGATGTTATTTTGTTGGACAAGGACAACCCAGTATAAAATATTTCAGCAGAAGCAATTTTGAAGCAACTAACATGCGGAATATGCTTTGATGTAGTGGGGTCACAGTTGCTAAAACCACATCTGACATGAATAGAGAAACTGAAGGTGCTAAAGATGCAGTGGATCAAGTTGACTACTCTCCAATGCCTGCAAGTGAAACTGGAGATGCAAGTGAGAATGGTGGTGCACACTTTCTGCAGCAGGTAAGGGGCCTTGAAATTTTAATTTTTTGTACTGTGGCATGTGCATGTTTGATGCAGATGGTTACGAGCATGTCAATGATCTCTGCTACAAATTTACGTTAGTTGTCACTTGACAGAATGCTTTGACTCGTTAGTTGAGTAAATTATCTATGCATGGCATGGTCTTCGTTGGTTTTCTGTTCTGAAAAGTCGATTACATGATTTCATGATATCATCATAAATATTAATGTGCTACAAGGCACATGTTCTAAAGCTGAACTTCACCATTTCAGATTTTGATGATTTATAAAACTCGTCTTAATGATTTTCACCATGTTTAAATAATCTTGTTTTATATATCTTTTATGTTGCAGGGTGAGACAGGTCCAGACGCCAAAGATGGTAATGCTGGTGCAACCAAAACAATTGATGCCAATATGGCATTAAGTGAGGAGGTGAATGACACACCTCAAGGGGTTGGCGAGTACGGTGATGGAAATGACTACCAGAGTGAATCGCACAGCGAAGGGCATAAAGATGAGGATGAGGACGAGAATGATGAAGAGGAGGAGAATAATAATTTGGAGCACCCTGGTGAAGTATCGATAGGAAAGAAGCTGTGGAGTTTTCTGACCACATAATGATGCAAATCATATATTGTTATTTGCCAAAGTCCGGGCCCAGTTGTGCAGGTTTCCTCGTAGGAACAGCTAGTGTGTATTAAAATATAAATGTAATTATTCGCCAGAAATTAATTCAGGTGGTGGTTTTTTTTTTTTGGGGGAGGTGTAGGGTTTTCCTTTTGATTCTTTTGCAAGACGGTCCTAGATTAGATGGATACATGATTTATTTGTTGTAGAAATGAGTAGTGGACTGTACGGCTTCCAAGACCAAATTGTTTGTATCCGACAGTACTTGTGTATTTCTAATCTTTTCTGGAATTATTGTTCGACTTTTGTCATCAAAATTTGTCCGTCCGTAAATGCCCAACTGTTTTACCCGTTCAGAAGAGTCAAACTGAAGCTCGAATTTTTATTTTAATATTTGATTTCAAGTAAATTTCTTCTTCTTGATCATGTGTACCTCAAGGCAAGGCTAGAACGTGCTTTTAACATCACTTCTGAAAAGTAAGATGACATTATTTATTCACTAATTATTTTATTTATATTTTTATTTAAGCGTTTCAATGGAACCAATTTTACGTTCTCCTACATTTACATTAATATTCGAATCAATCTATACAAGTAATATATGATTTTTAGTTTTATTAGTATACAAATGTCCTATTTCAAGTTTATCTTATCTATTTCCTTCGATTCACTCTCAATAATTTGGAGGAAAAAATAACAGAATGATTACAATAAAAAAACTACCGCTTTGGTGGCGCCAGTGAGCCTCCGCCACTTGCAAGTGGCAACCGCAACACTCCCAAATCAGCCTCGCAAAAAATTTCCAAATCCATTTAAAAGAAAAATGCCCCCTTTTCTCCTATAATTGTCCCCACACCACCCTACGAAACACCGCCGATGTCCGCTCGATCAGCGGCCACAGCCACCGCCAATGAGAGAGTCAAAACGTTGACCCTAGACTCCACCCAACTCTACCTCACTGCCCTAAACTCCACCACTTCCACGCTTTCTTTCCCCCCTATTCCCTCCTCTTTCCCTCCCTCCAATTTCATCCCCAACACTCGCTTCCTCATCGATTCCTTCCGCCACCCCTTCACAGCCTTCTCCGCCTCTTACTTCCTCTCCCACTTCCACTCCGATCAGTATTCCGGCCTCTCTCCTTCCTGGTCAAAAGGCATCATCTTTTGTTCCCACCTCACTTCCCTCCTCCTCATCCAAACCCTTAAAATCCCACCCCGTTTCGTCTTCGCTTTGCCTTTAAACGACCCCGTTTTAGTAGATGGCTGCGAGGTCATTCTCATCGACGCCAATCATTGCCCTGGGTCAGTCCAGTTATTATTCAAAGTTCCCACTAAAAATGGGATCTTTGAAAGGTATGTTCACACAGGCGATTTTCGTTACTGCAATTCGATGAAGTTGAATAGTTATTTGATTGGATTTGTTGGTTGTGATGCCATTTTTTTAGATACTACGTACTGTGATCCGAAATGTATATTTCCTTCTCAAGAAGAATCGATTGATTATGTGGTTAGTGTGGTAGATAGGATAGGAAAGGAATTTGGGAAAAGGAGGGTTTTGTTTCTTATTGCTACTTATGTTGCTGGGAAAGAGAAGATTTTGATTGAGGTTGCACGGAGATGTAAGACCAAGATATGTGTTGATGGGAAGAAAATGGAGACTTTGCGTGTTCTGGGTTATGGGGATGGTGAAGTTTTTACTGAAGATGAGAGTGAGAGTGATGTTCACGTTGTTGGTTGGAGTGTATTAGGTGAAACTTGGCCGTACTTTAGGCCGAATTTTGTGATAATGGAAGAGATTATGGTGGAAAAAGGGTATGAGAAGGTTGTCGGATTTGTGCCGACTGGGTGGACTTATGAAGTCAAGCGGAATAAATATGCAGTGCAAACGAAGGATACATTTGAGATACATCTAGTCCCTTGTAGTGAGCATTCTAATTATGACGAGCTTAAAGAATATGTGAAGTTTTTGAAACCGAAGAAGGTTATTCCTACAGTTGGTATGGACTTTGAAAAGCTTGAAAGTAAACATGCTGATAAACTGAGAAAGCACTTTGATGGGCTGATTGATGAAAAATGGACAATAAGGACTTGCTGATGGGTTTTCATCGTGGCAACTGTGAAACTGTAGAAAAAGTTGAAAGGGATGCTAATGAGGTAAGGGTCATGGAGAGAAATAAAAATATGTTTGAAATAAAAACAGTTGAGAGTAATGACATGGATGTTTCTTCGAATGATGTATCTTATGTCCATAAACCTGATTCACAAGATTCAACTATACCAAGCAAGGAGGAAAGAGAGAGTATCATTGAGGAAACCAGGGAATCTTTGCCCAAATGGGTGACCAGAGACCAGATATTAGATTTGGTTGGCAGCTCAAGATGGAATATTGTTGAAGCAGTTTCTAATTTTTATGAGCATGAAATTGAATTCTACGAGCAAGTCTCTGTGTTTAGAACCTTTGAATCTGCATCCCATGCCAGTTCACCAAACAGCCCTATATCACTTTCAAATTCAGGACATTTTCGTAGTAGCACTGATGAAAGTGTAAATACTAATTTAAGTCAAGTGAGCAAGTCTCCTAGTTTGAAATTGACACGGTGGAGGAACATATCTCCTAGCGAAAGGAAGAAAAACACTGAGAAGAGGTCAAATAAGAAAGTAAAAAGTAATTCAAAACTGGAATCTAGCGGGTCAAAGCAACCTACAATAACTAGCTTCTTCAGTAAACTTTTGCCTGATGACTCTAAAGGTGGCAAGACTGATCGAAAAAATTGAAGAATGCCCTAAAGGTGAAGACATCTTGCCTAGTAATTGGACTAAATCATACATAGAGAAAACAATCAGTTTATTCAGATAATAATTGCCAATGAATTGTCAAGAAACTATGTTGTGTCCTTGCTTGAGAAAACTCAAGGAGATATCGACTAGGCACTGGATACGTATTATAGTAATCCTGAGTTGAAACATGGCGAGAATACAGAGAATATGATGGTCTACAGCAAATTAGCTTAGGTCCAGAGCTGTACTAATGATTGCTTTGTTAGAAAGAGCAAACATGTACCAGAGGAATCAAGATGTATGGTGTTTTCATAATTTCCAGGACAATTAATTTAAACGTTGACAGAAAATTTGTATCGTTGCATCCTGATAATGTAAACCTATAGAGCAAGGTTGGTATCTGGATGTTGTTTTTCCTATATGCTTAATATTGTTTTGAAGTTCTACTTCTAGAGTATTGTAGCATCTATTTAGAAGTTATTTTATCTTTTTGAAATACTTGGCATTTTTCTTTGAGCTATTCTAGTTTTACTGCATCTTTGGTGTTTCTTTCTTTTAGAGGCCTGTTCATAGAACTTCTCAGCTTCCTTTGTGATACTTTAGAACTTTTACTGAGATGTCTGTGCTGCATGCTGGAGGCATGGTCAGCCTGTTCCATATGTTCATCTTGCATCGGCTTTTGACCTGGTTAGGGGCTCAAAAGGGAAGACCAAAGCTGCTTCTATGCTTTGCAATATGTTTAGAAAGTTGGTACAGATTATATCCTTATTATTACATCTCTTGTTGGTGAAATCAAACTTTACGCTTGTAACTGATTGCTAACCCTTTATCCCTTCATATTTTCTTTCAACCAGTTTGCTAGCCTTGTCCCCGAGGATGTGCTTCCTGTTGTGTATCTGTGCACCTACAAAGCTGCTCCTGACTATGAAAATATTATTACTCCACAAGTTCTAATCCACATTTCTGAAAGATAAGTTTTCACTCAGATTGTACTATTGTAGATCACTTACCAAAAAGGTGACAGATTCAAGAGATACAGCTGCCAACACAAAAACAAGGGGCACTCATGCTGTACTAATGATACAGGAATTAAGTAATGGTGGATGCTTGATTACGTCTGCACTAGAAGAAGCATGTGGGGGACAAACCGGTGAAAAGTAAGGGACGTGTCCAATGACATTGGTGATCCTGGTAAGAGCAATTAATTCCTCTCATGGTTTTCTGTTTTCTCCTAGTCCTTCCACAATTTTTTTGGAGAGCCTTCTGAATACCATATTTTGGTCTAAGGTGTTGTTGCACAAATGTGACTACAAACCCAAACTTTCCTTGCTCCTTCACCATACTATTATGAGGACTTATTTTCTGTGCTCTGGAAGATATAGTTGTGAACAACCCAGTATTGATCCTCTTGACAACAAATGATTATTAACTGAAACATTGATGACCGATTTGAATTATTTAGAAATAATTGGTTAATGCTCGGATTTGGTGGTGTAAAATTCAGGAGGAACTTGCTACAATATCGGTTTATTAGTAAGAACTGGTTTCTAGCTTAACAATTTAGAACCAGAATTGATTACCATGCTGCGAAACAACTCATTGATTGAGTAATTATTCATGGGCACTTAAATGCTGGATGGATATGATTATACAAGACTTTGCCAAGGCTTCTATTTCCTTTTCTTTAATAGAATGGATAAATTTAGACAAAACTTTTTATGTATCGGTACCCATCTGTAATTTGATATCATTTAAAAATCTAATAACTTTTTATGTATCAGCACCCATTTGTAATTTGATATCATTTTAAAATCTAATTACGGTAGCTAAGCAACATGCTTTTGTCAATTTGTTTAGTATTATTTAATCCATGTTATGTGTACTCTATTTGTCTCATACTCTCATTTTTTCTCATATTATTTATTATTGTTTGCATTTGTTAAATCACAAACGTTGCCATTCTGTTCATGCAGACTATAACCAGTATTATTGTTACCAGATTTGGCATTAAAGTGGGTTTCACTAGAGCTTCCAGCCTTGAGTTTGATTCAGCTCGATTACATCCCTGATCATGATCACATGGTTACCTCCGAATTAGGTTTTTGAACTAAATACTGGGTGCATGCATTTGATGCATATTATCTGCCAGAAAATAAAAAATGCAAGTAGCAAACACAAGTCATAACTTTGAATGAATGAGCTCAACAAGGCTTTCAAACAATGAAATCAAAAGAGGACTCGGTAAGTTGCCAATACATATAAAAGAAAACAAGAAAAAGCACATGGAAACCCCAAAATTACAATGGGAATGGGGTTCGTTGGTTGCATTACATAACTCTGTTCTGCAAAACTAGAAGGAAACTATTTCTTACTTTGCTCTCCTGTCTATTCTTTTAACAGCTTTCAGTTTTCGTTCTTACGCCCCCTTTTGGCTCCATCTTTTGTAGACTGCTTTTCATCTCTCATTCTCTGCAGTTTATATTACAAATTAGCCTAGGTTCTAACTTAAACAATGAAGAAATACATGAGAACTTAAACTTTTTACCTTCCTTTTTGAACCCTCCCCTTCGATGGCGTCCTCCTTTATGTTTCGTTTTCTGTTTATCCTAGTACAAGACAATGGAGTAGAACTTATGTTTCTGCATGGATATTCAATTTTCAATCAAACTGAAAAAATCATATTTCAGCCAAATCAACCTGTTCAATAGCGACAACTGGAGAATGCGCTTCTGCAGCAGTCTCCTGATTCTCAATTTCCCCATCACTGTTAAGCATAGTCTTCAGTCTACCTTCCTTTAGTAATTTCTCAGATCGAGCATGTCTCTACAGCAATAAAGGAAGTTCTGTTAGATCCATATTGGTTTACGGAAACCAAACAAGCATGATATTCCTTTAATCCGTTCCGGCAATCAACGGACAAAACTGATGCCCACAGAACCATCAATTTACATGCAATCACCACATATAAATGGTGAAAGTGTGTAGTGTCGCATCAGATTTCTTATCATTTCCTCAATTCAAAGGTCGACAATGACTATATAATTTTTTTTTTTTTTGGTGATAGTCTAAACTTTTGAGGATTGGATCGAACCATATGGTTTCTCAATCGTTGATGTGGTGTGGTTATCCAGTATTTTGCTACAAAGAGAGAACTAGCAAGCCAGATGCCTTACCTTGGAATTAAAGTGAGCCCTAGCAGTCTCCTCGTTCAAACAGACAATCCTTGGGCATAACTTGCACTTAAAAACTGACTTGCATTTCAGTATACAGGCTGGGAAATCATCTGGCAGCGGTTCTTTGTTGCATGGGACATCCCATTTTTTTCCCCGAATTTGAGCACCATGTTCAGTATGTAACCTATTGGTGATAAATATTTGTTTATCATCTTCACTTTCATCATTATCATCATCTATAAGACCTGCAAAACCAGGTCATATTAACCACAAAAGTAAAGGGATCTATTTTAGAATAAACATAACAATGCAGTTCAATATTGCATAATGTCTAAATGAAATCAAGACAGCAGAAGACAATTGTTGTATCAAAGAATTAGTAAATGAGATTGTCATGTGTTCTTTTCCCATTTACAGAGAAAGAATCAAAGTTAACTTATGACGGATTTTAATGGCATCGAACTTCAAACATATCCAAGTTCCAAATATGGACTAGAAAGACAACTAAAAGCTGAGATTCATAGCAAATGTCAGACATGGTTTATATTCTGACATGAAATACATAACACTTTTCCCATTAATAGACAAAGAGTCAGTTTATGACGGATTTTAAGAGTCTCAATCAAACTTCAGACTAGCCAGATATCAGGAACACGTTCTAAATAGGAAAAGACAAATCAATATCTACGATTCTCAGCAAATTTCAGACACGGCTTCTAATGTTGACATGAACAATGCAACACTTTTTTTTTCCAAACCATATGCATGCAAAACTCAAGAACCCAAGTTTTATTTCTCATGCAAATGACCAAATTATGAAGGTTCTCAATTCAATCAAGTAAAATTATACCTGCCGAGTCTACACCAACTTCATTCGCTGAGCTATCCTCGCTTTCATATCCTAAAATCAAACAAACATACAAATTGTAAATGAGTAAAATTAGTAATAATCATAAAAGGAAGTTGAAAACAGTATAAACACCATCAATTTAACGCATACCAGTTTGACAAATCAATATATATAACCCATCACTAAACCCTAAGAAACTAACCCGAAGAAGAGGAGCAAGCTTGATTGTTTTGATTTACTTGAGCAGCAACTTCTTGTTCTGGTTCTGATTCAGATTCTACCGAGGCTTCCACTTCAAGTTCAGAGTCCGAAGACGATGAAGATGAATCCGACACATTATCTTTGTCCGCATGTTCAAATTTATAAAACCTCCTCTTTATCATTTTTTTTTTACAAAATTTCTGGATATTGTAATACCAATAAACAAGATTAAACGAGAGTGCATAAATCTATATCAAGGGATTAAAAGTTTTTCCTATCACGAATCGTCGAATTCGTATTTCAAATATTCGAACCCTTTTCCAATTTTTTGGGCTACATATCAATACTTTTACTGGTAAATTAGTAAAGCGGGAGAAATCAAACAAAGGATTTTCAATTTACGCTTAAAGCTTTCCAAATTATTCATTTATAAAGACATTTATGGAGATATTAAAATAAACGGAGTGTATAAATTTCCTGAAAGTCAAAATGAATGGGAAAGCTTACGCAGAGATGGCGACGGCCTCAGGCAGAAATTTGATTAGCGTTGCAGGGTTTTAGGTTAAAATGGACGAAAGAGTTTAAACATGAAGAATTCAAGTGTGAAGTTTGGGCCTTAGATCTGCACCGAATCCCATCTTCTTCAATGACCCCATGAAATTAGAGGCGTCTATGGGCTGACCTCGGTTTCTAACTTTTAAATATCTTTCTTTAGTACGAGTCTATTGGTGGCTGGCGTTACGCTATTAATTTCAATTTTTTTTACTTTTTTTTTTCAAGGCTTAAGAATAAAAAAAAAATTAGTAAAAAATTTTAAAAATAATTGTGTCCTTATAAAAGAAAAATACTAATTTAATTCTTCATTGACCTTAAAAGAAATCAATTAATCTCTTTCGTTAATAAAACTGTTATATAAACTTTTAATCTTATTGATGTAGCAATCAAATATTGCCACTAAAATAATAAGTTGATGTTAGCAAAAAAATTTAAAAATACTTTTACAAAAATTAAAAATAATTAAAATATACATGTAGAATTAATTTGAATAAATGATTGTCTAGATTCATTTGATTCTAGACAATCATTTGTCAGATTATTTTGAATAAGTGTAAAACTAAAAAACTTAAAAAAATTATTTAAAAATTATAAAATATAATAAATTTAGAATCAATTATTAAAATTATTTATTTTATTTTGACAATGAAGCTTATTATAAACTTAGGCACCACCTTGATTCAAAACTTTACTGTTGGCGTCTTTAATGTAGTCGAAAGGGCGAGCACCGAAGTTGATGGGGGGCAAGTTTAGGGCTAGACTAAGAGTTCAAAGCTGCAAGAGATGAAGCTAACAAAACATTGCATGCAAAGCGATCGAGAGGGAGAACAAAGTAAGTTTGGCCAGGCATGAGACAACTCGTCCATGGATATAGTTAGGATCAGGGATTTAAATAGCGGTCCGTCATCGAAATAACGGCCTTTATATAGCGGTAGCGGTACCGTCTGAAATTGCTACTGCCGAAACCGCTATTATGTTTTACAATAAGTTGTGTGAATTTAAAAAAAAATTCACGACCGCGATAACCGCAGTGACCTCAATAGTATACATTTATGTCAGCAATCTCGATAAACGTAATAGGACCGAAAACGCGACCGCGATCGTAATTTAAATCCCCTATTGGGATAAGGTGACCAATGAAGAAAGAGTCTGCATGGCAAACCATCATGTCGACGAACTCAAACATGACCTCGGCAATATGTTTTTCTTTTAGGGTTATTGTATTTCCTTCCCTGAAGAAAAAGACATCAGGTTTTGAATTGGTTGGAAACATGGAGCTACTGAAATGCCCATTAATTTATATATAGATATAGATATATAGATGAGGAAATGTGGGATAAAAATGATATAAAATAAAGACAGAGAGGGAAGGTTAGAGATTGATCATTTTAGCAGACAAGAGGAAGGGTTTTGTAGTTTATGTCAGAAAAGAAAGGTGAAGAATTGACTTGGAGAAAGTCCTCTCCAAGTCCATTTTTATTTTGTTGCGATTAGAACTCATCTTGGACATGTGATACGGTTTGGATAAAACAAAAAAATGAGTTCAGATAAAAAGTAAAATATGTTTTTCAAACAGCCTTGGATAAAAAAATTTTGTTTGCGCTTAGTTAAAATTTACTTAAATTTTTTTGTTGTTGTTGTTTTGCCATTATTTTATTATTATTTTATTATTATTTTGTTATTATATTACTATTATTTTAGATATTTTTACTTGTTAAATTCCAATTATCTCACTATTATTTAAGTATAAATTTTTTAATATATTTAATTTGTTAAAAATATTATTTTAATGTTAATGTTTTCAGTTTGATTTTGTTTTTATATAAAAATTTTAATATAAGTAGATTAAGTCAAACTAGAATTTAGTATTTTATATGAGCTCAAGCCTAAAAAATAAATAATAATTTTACATTGATTCAATCCAAACCCGGCCTGAATGTTGGAGAAAGAACAAAACCCTATAAAACTAAGCATTCCTCCTCAGTGTCTCAACCTGTCTAGCTTTCAGCCCTAAAATTGGTGAACCGGCCTCCTTTGGCATTGCCCCCTCTTTTTCCATTTCTATTGATACACTGTGTCAACAATGGTGTAGTGAGCATGATCCGAACACTGATAGCGAAACTCTGATCTATTTCCCGTGATGGTGTTCTCTTTCTTCCTCTATTTACAATTTCTCATTTAATTTCATTCAATCCCTATTTGGATGACTGTCAATTTCACGTAATTGATGGTTTGATGATTTATTTAAGTTTTTATTTGAAGTATTTGATTGGTGAAGATTTCCAGTTTATTAGGAAATTATATTAAACATTTTCGTTTTATGATTAAAAAATATGGATTATAAATATGTCCTTTTTGTGATCATTTTTGCTATATATAGAATTTTGGCCAGAAAATAAGAAAATTAAGAGTTTTCGGAATTCGGAAGATAATCCCCAATCTTTTACTTGCAAGCATGGTTTTAAAATTGTACAAAACTTTTGTTTGATGAGATGGTGTGTACTTCCAGCTTGTTCGTTGGTCCACTGCTAATAATATACCAACTATTCGTTGGATGTAAATACTTGTATTGCAATACTCAACGGCAGTTAAATTTGCAGGTTGCACCATCTTTCGAATGTTTAGCAGGTTTGCATACATGGTCGGTGGTTATGCATTCCTTACAAGATATCATCTTCATTGACTATGGGATACCTAACAGCATAGAAAGATGGGTGGTATTGTCTTATATTTTGGATCTGGGACTAAATTGTCCTGAATGATCAAGAATATAACTGACTTTGGAGTGGTCAAAGAATCTTGTTTGCAATTTTAAAGCCTTTATTAGTGTGAAAATCATTGCTTATAAGCTAGGAAGTACAGACGTGGCTCATCCCTCCTAGTATCGTTGTTGTACGAATGTCTGATACGACCACTCGTCCAACACCCTCAGATCCTACAGGAAATGAAAGATTTTTTTTTCTCACATAAATTTGAAACAATCCAAAGTCCTATCTTGAGCTATTTGTAATTAATTTAAAATACTGGCCTAGTTTTAATTTCGTTTATCAATTTGTTAATTATTTTTAGAATAATTTAGAATATTGGGTAGGATATAAAATTTTAGACTTTTTCTAAAAATAAAAATAAAATAAATACTTTTAACATAAAAAAA
This sequence comes from Gossypium rotundifolium, assembly GCA_025506655.1. Classification (NCBI taxonomy): domain Eukaryota; kingdom Viridiplantae; phylum Streptophyta; class Magnoliopsida; order Malvales; family Malvaceae; genus Gossypium; species Gossypium rotundifolium. The sequence continues at coordinate 152,235,010 of CP106732.1, read as the reverse complement.
TATTGGACTGGAAAATAATTGATTATATATTAATAAAAAATATCAATATTTTCATTTATATTAAGTATTTTAACATAAAAATATATAAAAATATTAAAATATTTTTTATTGCTATATTGGTGACTTATTTTTAAAAACCGTGTCATGTCTATATTATGTGGTACTTATATTACGTGTTCGTGTCCATACTTCATAGCTTATAAGTAGTAATATATAAGGCTTAAAATGTTAATAAATATCATCTCTGTATAATTTGGGGACTGTTCCCTGTTTGTATGTACTGAAGTTCTATAACATTAGGTATGACCACATGGACTTTAAAAATTCTTAAAGCATCTTATTTTCGTTTTTATATGGAAATAGTTTTAGACTGTTGAAGGTGATTTGAATCGTGAGGAACTTTGAGTAATACTTTTTGAAATAAAGTTTTTGAAAGATACTTCTTTATGTGATGTCTGTTGGCTGATTTTTGTACGTGTTGAAGTCTATCGTATAGTGATTGGATATAAACATGTGTTTTGTTGATTGACATGCCCGGTGTCTACATGGGCATGGGTTTAGAAGCTTTTTTTTTTTCGGGGTTTTAATAGTTGCATCCATTCGGACGCCTGTTCTGATAAATGGAAGAGTAAAACATACGATTCTGTTTTCTTGGTAATTCATTTTTTATCTGATTTCTTGGGGCAGTATGTAAGGGTTGGCTGCATGCTTGCCGATGTTGTGATGCATGACTAGATGCTTGTTTGTGTTGCATTGCAGATTAATTTCTCTTTTTATGAGTAAAGCTGGAGGCCATTATGTCATGAAAAAGATTGGGTTATTTGCATAAATAATGTTGCTATTAGCTAGAATATTGGGTAAATTAAGCCCATGTTTTCTCTAATTTTTTTAATTTTGTCACTCTAAATAAAATAATTATGCTAATTAGTCATTATGGATAAAATTTTGTTTTCTTTTAATGTATTGTTGATGTGACTCGTTAGCATATTGAGTGATTGACATATATTTTTTTATTGACTTTTGACTAAAATTTAGGACCTCCCTATAATTAGTCCAAAATATTTCCCCCTAAACTTTATAGAATGTCTTAAATTTTGATCAAAAGTCAAACAAAAAATGCCACATGTTAGTTAATCTAATGTGCCACATCAGCAATTTATTAAAAGAAAAAAAAATATTATCACTCAAGGTAATGATTAATTTATACAATTAACTTATTTAGAGTGACTAAATAGAGAAATATTTTTGAAATGATCAAAATAAGACAAATCTTATTTTAAAGTGATAATAAATGTAATTTACCCTAAAATAAATTGTTTACCTTACCCCCTCCCAAATATTTACTGGGTTGTGTTTACTGTCATCTGTTGGTTTACTTTTAGGGTAACAGTGACATTTTTATCATTTCTTTTCTTTTAGTTGATATATATAATACTAACTTGAGTATGTTGCTTAAAATAATCATGAAGTCCCGTCGATTGAGTTTTAATTCAATTAGTATTATTGTTAAAGTAAGAAAATTTAAGTTTGAGTGTATTGAAATACATTTATCCTCTTATTTATAAGTGATAAAAGATTATAAATAATTCTAGACATTATATTATAAAATCATGATTTAAGGTTTGAAGTTGCTTTTGAGTCATTAATGTTTTAAATGGTGACTTGAACTATTTGGCACATGTAACTAAAAGAGTTTGAATATTGTTATTTTTATTGCTGATTAATTGTTGAGTTATTAAGGGGACATTCATATTGTATTAAGTGTTTTGTCGCATATACGCAGGGGTTGATTCTCCATAGGGTTACACCTCCGTCTACCTGTACGTATATGATATAAGAAATTTTGAAATTGAATGTTTGGGAACTCACGAAGGGTTCCCACTGGAGTTGTACCCGTATGCATGGGTTTGCATGCCTTTAGCGGATGGTAATGTTTGTATATGCATTTAGTGAGCAGTTGAAGCTCTCGTATGTATATATTGGGCTGCAGTATACATACATACATACATACATACATATATTACTTATTAAAGTCCCCCCGCGTATATGCATATATTATTTAGTGAGCAGTACGTGCATATGCATTATAAATGTGTATATGCATTTATTCATATGTATGTCTTTATTAAAAAAACAAGACTGAAATAGAAATTGAAGTGATGAACCTCTCGGAGGTGTTACACCCCCTCTCATGCATGTATTGTATATATATAATCATTTAACTATTTATTGCTTCAGTTTCTCAAATGATTGTTGGCACCTTTCTTATCACTGAAATTAAGGGTGATCTCAAGGAGTTAAAAGAAGGGCATGCAATTATCTTTCATTTTTAAGACGAATTGATTTTATGCAACGAACCTATCTGTTAATCGATGAACTTTTTTGACGTTTGATTTGCAGTATTTATATATATTAAATTAGGCTCTTTAAACACTTGAATACTTTATTATCGAGTATTTTATAGTATCTTTGTTATATTTCTGTAATTTATAGATTTCATGTTAGTTTTTATCGCATTTTAACCCTTTTTTTTGAATAAAATGGCAAGCATATGTTATTATGGACTTAATATTTGAGTTGAACTTGTTTAAGGAGTCAATGTCTCGACACCAATGCCTTTACCATTGACTAGGGAGTTGGACTTCATCAAATGACACAATTGAGTGAACTATTTCCAAGGTCGTGACACCAAAGGAGTTGATGTTGTGATACAAGCACTTGTGGTCGCAACATAGGACTAATGGTGTCGTAACACCAACCAAAGCCTTTGAAGATGAAGAAGTCGAGCTGTCTGAGTACCATGTCGCGACACTAAAACCCAAAAGCACCTAATTGAGTCAATTGTTGAAAGTGTTGCGATACTAAGTTGTGGGGGTCACAACACTGACCGCTGACGTGGAAAATTGCTAAAAATTGCTAAAGGCAGCCAAAAAACCTTAAATTAGATTTTAAGGGCATATTTGTCATTTGTAGGTTAATTTATGAGAGACTACATAGGTCTTTTTATTAGAGTAGAAAACTAAGTTGGACATTAGACTTTAGATAAATTTTCTTTTCTTTTCTTTTCCTTACATTTTTAGATTAGGCTTTCATTTCTATTTTTTTTAGAATAGATTTTAATTTTTTTTACTTTCTATTTCTTCTTTTCTTGTTGAAGACTTTGCAAAAGAGAGATTATCAAACTCTTATGCTTCATTGGATTTCCATCAATTAAATTCGGGTCTTCTAATTGACAACTGCACCACTAGAGAGTACATTATGCATTTTCAGATTGCCAAACCAATGGACATACCATTCACTAAATCAAAAAGGAAAATCTATACGAATCAACTATGAATAGAAATACCATATGCAAGCGCATTACTGTTAAGGGTACAAAAGACTTTCAATATCCTCACAAGACATCATATATTCCCAAGACATTTAGCCAATAAATTGTACCCTCCACCCGTTACTTGCAACAACTACCACCCTAAGGGTAACTTGTGGATGGTCTCTATAACACCTCTAACCCTTATTCCTCGCCGGAACATGGTTACGGAGCATTACCAAAATTTACAGATCAAATACAGATAAATTGATATCCTTATGCATTCATATCATAAACCAGTAATAATCAATTATATCGTCCCTTAAATGAGCCATCGAGACCCAAAATACACATAAAAATCAAGTCGGACTAAATCGAAAACTCAGAGAAATTTTGCAAAACTTTAAAATTTTTTCAAAGTACAGGGGACATACGCCCGTGTGGCCAGGCCGTGTGGTTCACACAGTCGAGAGACACGCTCGTGTTTCAGGCCGTGTGGGCATTTGAATTAGGGGCACAAGGTCGTGCCCTATCCCGTGTCCAAATTAGGGTGCTCTCTGACTTAGGTCACACGGCCAAGCCACACGCTCGTGTTCTAGGCCGTGTGAACAATTTTGAGCATTCTGTTTTGAAAATTTTAAGATGCAGGGGACACGCGATGAAACCATACGCCCATGCGTAAGGCCGTGTGTCACACACGACCAAGACACACGCCCGTGTCTCTGCTCATGTGGACGAAAATAGGCCATTTCAAGGCCACATTTCTCACCCAATTTGTCTTCCAACTACATTAACACTTAAACACATTCTCAATCTAATACAATACCATTAAATAAAGCCAAAAATCAAGTCTTATGCATGATATATCAATACATATCAATATGCCTATTAGTATTCATCATTCAACCATACCAATTCATGCATCAAATATATTACGGCCACATCTATATATACATATCAAAAAATACCAATCACAAGTATGCCAATGGCTATTTTCAACCAAACATTTACATGCCATCATTGGCTAAATAACCTATACATGCCATTATAACCAAAGATAATTTACTATTTATACCGAAATGAGTCGAAGGATAGTGTAATGATGCTCTGACCAGCTTCCAACCAATTTGAGCCTCCGAATTACTATAAAACAGGGTAAATAAAACAGAGTAAGCATTTAATGCTTAGTAAGTTCATATAACATGAAATTTAACTTACTATTATTTCACAAATAAGGTAAGCATACAAAACATATTCCAAACAATATGGCCAAAAACCTAACACATTTCCTCAAAAATCATGTTAGTCATGTAAACACCAAGAAACATGTATGAGCTCATTAAACATCAAATTTCCATATTCATAACTTTCCACTTCTTATGTTCATATATCAATTCCATATATTTCATATATATACTAGTAATAATTCAATTCGAACTCATATTTTCTCACGTCAAGATTTTGCCCGTTGAATCATTGAAAATATTGATGGATACTCGGGTAGTACACACAAGGTGTACAAAACTGTAATCCGTCAATTCTTATACATGAATGCTCATGCAAACATGTAAACGGGAAGCTCTAGAGAGTCATTAATGAGAAGCTCATACGAGCCAATCAGGAAGCTTCGGAGAGCCATTAATCGAGAAGCTCATGAAATAGCCTTTAAACAGAAAGCTCTGGAGAGTCATATATCGGGACGCCCATAAGAGCTGTGGTGTGTCCACAACATATACAGGATCACAATCGATCGGGATGCTTCGAAGAACTATTAATGGAAGCTCATAAGAACCATATAACGGGAATCTCATGAAAGCTAATAATGAGATGCTCTTTCGAGTTGTGATATGTCCACAACACATGCAGTACTACAACCAATTCGGGAACCCTGTATCCATCGAATTTTATTTATTTAAACAGGTTTTAATACTTGTCGGTCATTGTCGGATATGTAATCAATTTCATATACATGACAATTACACAATTCACATACACAACATTCAATTCAAACATATAAATATATATAATTTAGTTACACGAACTTACCTTGACAAGTGTTTGTGTATGTAAAATCTACTAATCCGACACTTTTTTTTCCACGATCTAACTTAGTATTTGATTTATTCAGATCTATACGAATGAATTTAACATCAATTTAACATCAATTTAATACAATTCAATCCAATTCACATCTTAGGTAAAATTATCATTTTCCCTATACTTTTAATAAATTCTAATTTTGTCCCTAGGCTCGAAAATGAAATTCATGCAATTTAATCCTTATTCCAAGTCTAGCAAATTTTTACATATAACATTTGCAACCCATGTATTTCATAAAATTCAAAAATTTTCTATGAATTTTATATCTTTTCAATTTAGTCCCTAAATCATAATTTCATCAAAATTCCCTTTACAAAAGTTGTTTATCTATCAATAACCTTTCATTTTCTACCATAAAACTTCATAATTCATGCATACTCATCCATGGAAAAACCATAATACTTTTATAACTTTACAAATTAATCCCGAGATAGCTAGATTAAGCTATTACGATCTTGAAAATATGAAAATTACTAAAAACGAAACTAAAATACTTACCTAATTAGGCCAAATAAGCTTGTCTATCTTCAAGATTTTCTAACTAGAGTTTCCATTTATTTTTGATCTGGGAAAGATGATGAAATAAGATGATATAATATTTTTATCATCTTTAATTATTTCTCTTTCTAATTTAGTCCTTTTCTTTTCTTAAATTTCCATGGATGACAAAGCATACTTATCTACTAACTCCTTTAAATGGTCTATTTGCCATATAAGGACCTCAAATTTTGAATTCCATAGCTATTTGATCCATTTAGCTATTAGAATCCAACTTTTGCACTTTATGCAATTTGGTCCTTTTCATCAAATTAAACATGAAATCGGTAAAATTTTCTTAATGAAATTTTCATACGATATTTCTATCATTATGCAGACCATATAATAATATTAAAATTATTTTTTTCGGACTCAGATTTGTGGTCCCGAAACCATTGTTCCGATTTGACTGAAAACAAGCTGTTACAGTCTCAAGGAAGGTTACTTTATAACCTACCTCTCGATTGGGGGGAGGCTATTATTATATCCCTACCCCAATTTGGACCTGATTGGGTCCTCCATTGGGCCCTCATGCCTTTTATAAATACCCTAAGGTATTACTTAATAGGGGGACTCCTCTCCACACAAAACCCTAAAATGCTAAGCATTCATCCTGAGTCCCTCTCCTTGTTCGGCTTTCAATCCTAGAATGGGTGAACTGGCCTCCTTCAACACCGCCCCTTCCTCCTTCTCCACCAACAATATATATGTAAAATGATGATTTTAGAATAAATTATTATAATTATATATTTTAGAATTTTTTAATAATTTTTGAAGTTTTTAAATTTTGTTGTAATGACCCAAAATTCACGGGCATCAGAAAAGTACATTATCGGGCCTCCGTTTTAGTAAAATGAACTCATAAAGAATTATTAAAAATATTTATGAGTCTAGTGGTGTGTCTAATTAGGTTTCAATTAAGTGAATTTAGCTTAATTAAGAGTAATTAGAAAAAGGACTAAATTGAATAAAGGGTGAAAGTTGAATTGTAGATTAAAAGAAAGTAAAAAGGACCAAAATGACAAATATGCCATTTAGCATAAATGAGGCGGCAACTTATACATGTGAATAAATTAAAATAAAGACAAATATATAGTGAACGAATTATACATGTGTAATATATATATTTATCCACTTGTAAAATAAATAAATAAATACTTTTAATTTAAGTATAAAGATATTTATTAATTAAATAATAATTATTATTATATTATTATAAAACTAATAAAAATAAAAGAAGTAAAAGAAACAAAACATAAAAGAAAGAAACAGAATGTGAAACGAAAATAGGGGAAAGAAAGAAGAAAAAGAAAGAAAGAAAAGAAAAAGGGAAAAACAAGGGTTTTGAAGCTTTAAGCTTTAATTGGTAAGTCAATTAAGTCCCTTCTTTATAATTTTGATGTTTTAGAAGCTTTAGAACAAAGTTTTGTTGAATTTAAGTTGAAACTTTGAAAGTTCTTAGGTTTTTGGACATGAGTTATGTTGAACAAATTGATGAATTAGGGGTTTAATGGATAGAATTTCTAGTTAGAATTGATTAAAGGATTAAATTGTAAAGTAAGTTGTAAGTTTTGTATTAGAGGGACTAAATTGAAAGAAATTTGAAATTAGAGTTTATTCATGAATATTAGATAGTTATGTTGAATTTGGTAGGAATTTGCGTAGAAATAAAGTATGAATTGAGATAGAAAGTAAGTGAATTTAGTTAGGCCCAAATTGAAATCAAAGTTGAAGTTGAATAGAAAATTCAATTATTTAATATAAATTAGTACTGTATTAATAGTGTAAATTACTTTAATTTTCGTAGCTAGCAAAGAACCAGAGGCATATGCTCAAAAAGGAAAGGAAAAAGTTATCGAGGAGTAGACACAAGAAAATCACGGTTTGTACTACTATAATTCGAACTACTATTTATTAATGTTATATTTAAATTTATATGTATGATAAGTAAATTATAAGGTAAGTATCAATATTGAAATGATTGAAATTGAGATGAAGTATGATTATGTATGAATATTTGATGATATATTGATTGGAAAGTGGAAAATTGTTTTGAATTGAACTGTGATTAATGAGAATGACTTGAATTGAAAATATGAGAAAGTGATGGAATTGAAATATGAAAATTGAATATCCTATTAACTAGTCGAGTTGAGTCGGATATAGTTGGCATGCCATAGGATTGGAAGAATTTGGGGATTTTCGGCTTGGCCGAGGAGACACTGATGTTACTATATTTCTTCGGACTATCCGAAGAGGCACTTAGTGCCATTCTAGTGTGTTTGGGTGGATTATTCTGGTGTGTTTGGGAGGATTATTTTGGTGTGTTTGGATGGATCATTCGGTGTGTTTGGTTGGAATTCGTGTATCCGTCAGGTCCGAGTTTTGTTAATAGGGTAAATAAATGAAATGAGAAAATCGAACGAATTTGATTAATCGTACTATTGGAAGTATGAAAAAGAAATTGTGAATCGAATTGTGAATTGAAATGGGATGTGAGATTTGAAAGCCTGAACCTTAGGTTCATGAATTTGATAAAAAGACCAAATTGTTGATATATGATATTAGTTGATGAAATGTTATAGATGATATATGAATTTGAATGTAAATTAGTTCTTATGATTTAAAATGTTACGTGATTGATATTTATAATTCATTAATGTTATATAGTTTGGATTATGGTAATACCACTGAGAATAGACATATCAACGTACGGTTATTTCCGTGCGCAGGTCAGTAGAAGTCAAAGGTCCCGGTTTAGCATCCAGATCAATCCCGACCTCAGCACAATCTTGGTGATGTAAATTTTCCTCTTTTGGTAAAGTGGCATGTACTAGGAGTTGTAAAGGTCATTTGAATATGTCTTGTAATTTTGGTTGTAAAGAGTTATTTACAAAGTTTAAATGGTTGAATGAAATGGTAAGAAACTTTATAAAATGTTTTGGTATTTTGGCACCAAGCTAAGTGGAAAGATGAATGAAGTTATTGATTAATTTTAAATGATATTATGAATGTTATTAGTCATATTATTAAGTCAATGTTTTAGGCATGATTTAAGTATATTGAGTGTGCAAATGTATTGATTGAAATATTGGTATTGAATTGGTTTTGGTTTGAATTTGCAGGGTTGGTTAGTTAGTATAAATAGCTTATATAGAGTTCACATGGCTTGCACATGGGCGTGTGACCAGACCGTGTGAGACACACGGCTAACACATGGGCGTGTGGTCTGGTCGTATGTCCCCTGCAACTTAAATTTTGGAAATAGAATACCCAGGTTTTAACACACGGGCAGAGACATGGGCGTGTGTCTCAGTCGTGTAAAGGACACGGGCGTGTCTCATGGCCGTGTGAAAACTGCACTAGATTCAAATTGAAAATAAATCCACACGGGTTAAGCACTTGGGCGTGTGGTTTGGCCGTGTGAAATCAATTTGTTCATGAACAATAAGCCAGAGAGTGACATGGGTAAAGGACACGGATGTGTCCTGGCCGTGTGAGCCACATGGTATGTCAACACGGGTGTGTGAGCCCTACACCTAAGAATTTTTTTTTTTTTAGAAATTCACGAAAAATTTTCGGAGTATTTGAACAAGTCCCGATCAACTCCTAATATGTGTTTTGGGCCTCGAGGGTCCATTACAGGGACTTAATGATTAAATTATACTATGTTTGTTATTTATTTATGAATTATTCGTAAATTGTCTGATATATCCAGTAATGCTTCGTAACTCTGTTCCGGTGACGGCTTAGGGTTAGGGAGTGTTACATTTGTACTCATCCAAAATGAACTTGGATAAAAGATTGTCTAATTCAAATGACTCTGGACTACCATTTGTCCAATTCATTTTTTATTCATATTTTAATTAGTTTTTTTTTTAATTTATAAAAGAAAATTAATTTTTTGTTGTTTACATCAACATGCAATGTCAACATACTGCCACATAGCAGTTTTTGGTGGTTTTCGTCTACCACCTTAGCAAGTTTAACAATCAAACTAGTCAACTATTGATTTTTATTAATGAAATGGATTATTTATCTTCTTTTTTTTTTGTCACTGAGGCTCAAATGGATACAACTATTTCATAAAGGCTCAATTAATATTGAGTTTTTATTGATGATAATTTTTACCCTTAAATTTTTTAAAAAATAATAATAATATTTTTACATTTAATGTTTTTATAATTAAATTATGAAAGAGATAGGTAACTGAACTCTTGGACCGGTCTAGCTCTATTTCACTCCAATTTTTTCTTGGTTTTTCAATTTGTTTAAAAGTAAGTTATGATTTTGGTTTATTTTTGTGGAAAATATCTAATTATTTACTTTTATGTTTGTTGATGTACTGGATCAATAGAAGTTAAGATGGTGGTTAAGAATGAGGGAGGATAATCTTCTGGTTCAGAGATAAACGAAAAATAAAAAATTAATTTTGTTATACAATGATAATAATTTATATATATTACTATATTATAACCCGACTTGAGGTCTGATTTGGAATCCGACCTGGTATAATAAAAGTCGACAAACATTTCAAAAGGGAGGGGCTTCAGCTTCCTTTTCTTCTCCCTCTCGATTGTCTCTGAACTAGAAGACTATCCTCCCTCGTTATTAACCACCATCTTGACTTATTTTGATCTAATGCATCAACAATGTTAGAAAAGATATTATTGATTTTTGCCTACATAACATTTTCGAATAATGATTAGCTATTGTGGATTATGTTATTCTGGTTTAGGATGTTATAAATGGGTATGTTTAATTTTTTGTTTTAAGTTTCTACATGTTTATTATTATTTTAATAATTATTATTATCAGTAGCAGTGTTTAATTTTGTTATCGTGGGTGCTCTATTGAGTATGAAATGTACTCCAAAATCAATCCCTGATCACATTATTAAACATTACCAAACCTCATAATTAGTCTTAGTTTATTATTTTACACAACCTACTTTCTCTCTTTTTCCACAATCAAGATATGGCGCCTTATTTGGCTTACAAAGTCAAGTCAATGCCTTGTGGACCCAACTTTATGTGCCATTATTTCCTTCTTATCTTTCATCCACCGTTGTTTCTTTGTTACCAAATCCTTCTTCAGTTTCAAATTGTTGTTGCTTTGCTGATCGTGAAATTTTAGGAGAGAGTGGAAATGGCGGACGCATTTGTTTCGGCTCTTGTGAATACCATCTTGGACAACTTGACCTCCTTGTCCCTGGAGCAGATCGGCCTTGCTAGCAGCCTCAAAACAGAGCTTGACTGTCTGGAGAGCACTCTATCTACAATCCAAGCCGTGCTCCTTGATGCCGAGAAGAAGCAGTGGAAGAGTAAAACTATCAAGAACTGGCTTGGAAAGCTCAAACAAGCAGCTTATGATCTGGAAGATGTCCTCGATGACTTCAAAGAAGAATCTCGGAACCGTAGCCTGCGTAAGGATGCAAGAAGCAAGGTATCCACTTTCTTTTCTCCTCGGAACCCACTTGTGTTTCGGTTAGAAATGGCACGTAAATTTAAGAATGCAAGGGAGAAATTAAATGCCATTGCTGAGGAGAAAAGCAAGTTCCACTTGAGAGAGGGTGTAGGAGAAGCTGAAATTGAGCAGAATGAAGACAGGCAAACCAGCTCCCTTGTGGACGAGTCTGAAATACTAGGCAGAGCAGATGAGAAGGGAGAGATAGTTAGCATGTTACTTAGCAATGCGAGTCACCATGATGATCTCTCTGTGTATGCAATATGCGGCATGGGAGGTCTTGGAAAGACCACACTTGCTCAATTGGCTTACAATGATGAAAATGTTGCAAAAGCCTTTGATTTTAGAGCTTGGGTGTGTGTATCCGATGATTTTGATATAAAACGGTTGACTAAAGCTATTGTGGAATCCATTGAAGGGAAGTCATGCGATATCCAAGAGCTAGATCCCCTGCAGCGGCGCTTAGTAGAGATGTTTTTTGGGAAACGGTTTTTGCTTGTTTTGGATGATGTGTGGAATGAATACCATGACAAGTGGGATAGACTGAAGCAAGCGCTACAGTGTGGAGCAAGAGGAAGTACAGTAATTGTCACAACTCGACTTGAGAAAGTGGCTCTTATGATGGCTACAGGTCCTTTCCATCGCTTGGGATATTTGTCAGATGATGATTCTTGGTCCTTGTTCAAGCAAAGAGCCTTTGTAATGGGAATGAATGAGGGTAATGTCAACCTGGAAATGATTGGGAGGCAGATTGTGCAGAGATGCGGAGGGGTACCATTGGCAATTACGGCCATAGGAAGCATACTACGTTCCAAAAGTCAAGAAAGTGAATGGTTACTTGTCAAAGATAGCGAGATATGGGGTTTGGAGGATGAGGGAAAAAGAATTTTGGCTGTGTTGAGGTTGAGTTATGAGCATCTTCCACCATATATGAAACAATGCTTTTCATTTTGCTCAATATTTCCTAAAGATTCTGTCATAGAAAAGGACGAGGTGATAGGACTATGGATGGCAAATGGATTTATTCCTTCTCGGGGACAGTTGGATTTGCATGATATGGGCTGTGAAATATTCTCTGAATTGACTCGAAGGTCCTTTTTCCAAGAGATGAAAGAGGATCTTGATGGAACTGTTACATGTAAAATGCATGATTTAATCCATGACGTTGCAACATCAATTATGGGTCATGAATGCTACGCAATTCAGCTTAACGAGAGATCGAAAATACCAAAAACTGTTCGTCACTTGTTTGTTCATAAAATCAGTTCGTCAACAAACTTTATGGACTTATCCAAATTGCAACCATTGCGTTCTTTAATCGTTGGCCGCTGGTTCGACTTTACTGATAACCTCTCTAATCCTTCCCATTTCATCGGTAAACAAAAGCATCTGAAGGTGTTGGATTTTGGTTATGGTTTTAGCAGTATTCCATTTGGAAGTTTGAAACAGCTAAGGTATTTACGCCTTCATGATGCTAGTACTTTGAAAACTCTACCTGAAGCAACAAGCTCCCTCCATAACTTGCAGACACTAAATCTCCAACGGTGTTATAATCTTGAAATGTTACCAAAAGGTATGAAGCACTTGAAAAACCTTAGGTACTTGGACCTCAGAGAGTGTAATTCACTGGCATCTATGCCTGTTGGATTGGGACAACTGTCGTGCTTGCGTAAGCTCAGCATGTTTGTTGTGGGAAAGGACATTGGTTGTGGAGGCATTGATGAGTTGAAAGAGTTGGCCCTAGAGGGGGAATTGAGCATCAGAGGACTTCACAACGTAAAGAGTTCAACAGATGCTAAAAATGCCAATTTGATAAAGAAGCAAAATTTGAGATCATTAAGCTTATCTTGGCGAGTAAATAATGGGGAAAGATCTCAACGTGGAAATGATGAAGAGATTCTTGATGTTCTTCAACCTCATCCAAGCTTGAAGAAGTTATGCCTAGATGCTTACCAAGGTGTTAGGTTTCCATATTGGATGATGGATTTGCTTCTACCAAACCTTGTTGAAATCTCACTAGCAAACTGTGAAAGATGCCATCAACTTCCACATCTAGGGAAATTACGCTTCCTCGAAGTCCTTACCATTAAAGGAATGGGTGCTCTGAAGTATATTGACAGCAACTTCTATGGAGATATGGAAAGTTCTTTTCCATCACTAAAGGTTCTCGAAATAGGTGTGGCACCATGTTTGGAGGAATGGACAACTCTGAATGGTAGAGAAGAGTTTCCTCTCTTAAGTTCGTTAACTATCGAATATTGTCCCAAGTTGGTTAAGATGCCAATGCTTCAATCTCTAGAAAACCTAGAAATTGGAGGCATTAATGTTACTTTACTCGAATCTTTGATGATGAATGCCACTATTCTTACATCTCTTAAGATTCGTCGATTTGATGAGTTAACAGATTTACCGGATGGACTATTGCAAAATCAAAAACACCTTGACAGCTTGACGTTTGTGTCAGGTACTCTGAAGTCTTTATGTGATCTATCGGATAATCTATCCACCCTTAAACACTTGAGTTTTACATGTAGCTTACAACTTGAAAGCTTGCCTTCAGGATTACAAAACCTCAGCTCCTTAGAAACTTTGAAATTATGTCAATGTGACAGACTAGTATCACTTCCAGTAAATGGTTTGCAAGGCTTATCTTCTGTGTCTTCATTGCGGATTCAAAATTGTAAGAAATTAGCCTCTTTATCTGAGGGGCTGAGATATCAGACTTCACTCCAATACTTGTTTATCGGTGGATGCCCAAAGTTAATCTCATTGCCAGATAGCATCCAATATCTCTCTTCTCTTCGATCTCTACGTATATGCTTTTGTGAGAGATTAATTTCTCTCCCAAATGAGATACAACACCTTTCCTTACTTTCAAAACTGGAGATTGAACGTTGCCCTAATTTGATGTCATTGCCCCGAGGGATACGGGGCCTCACGGTATTGGAAACACTGAAAATCGTAGAATGCCCACATCTAGAAAGGCGGTGTAAAGAAAAGAGAGGAGAAGATTGGCCCAACATAAATCACATTCCAATCATTGAAATACACAAAAAGGTGAATTTTTTTTTTTTTGTTTTTTAATGCTAGCATATTCTTTCTTGGTGAGTTGAGTTTGAGCTGGACCAATTTTTTAAAAATAATAATTTTTTAAGTAACCTTACCACTATCTTATCACTGACCATTGCAGTTCTGTGAAAAAGGATCTCTAAATACGTTGAGTGTCAATTATTAATGTTTTTCATTTGATGAAAAGTTAAGATATGATTATCCATATATATTTTCAGGCTTGGTGGAGAAGACGTCTTCCGAAAAAGTTTCAAAATCGCCGAATTATGGCATTTGAATAAAGCACATGGCATTAAGTTGAGAAGAGTAGGTAAACTTATAGCTTCTAAATTGTTATGTTCAGATATTTACTTTGTTATGTTCTAAAGGATATGAATATAGCATTATAGCATACCATATTTCATGAGTTAAAATATAAAGGGCGGATTTTTTTTTTTCCCATTTTGTATTTTAGTTTGCAAGAATTAAACTTTATCCACCAAAACTTATTTACCTAGAAGTTTATGTTGGAATATTTTAAACTAGAATAAAATTCATAATTAATCTAAATGAGGAATTATAAGTGTTGAATTATATCTCTAAGTTAAAAATTTATATGTAAGAGTTGTGACGATTCAAATATAATTATCATATTATTAAGATATAGTAATTCAACTTCTTTTTAAAAAGAAACGATAGTAATTCAAATAAACATCAATTTAGATTGTTGTGTTTTTATAAAGAGAGGTGAAATTTCTAATAAATAAGAATTAAATTACATGTAAATTTTAGTGGCTAAATTTATAATTAAATCTTTTATTTACTAGTAACTCTTTTACACATTAAAATATATGGTGGGAGCGAATACACCTATAAAGAAAGTGACATATTCAATTTTTTGAAGTCATTCAATTAATTTCTTATAACTTTATTCATAAGATACCAAAATTGTCATGCACTAACTTTTATGCCTGTTGGGTTGGGTCAATTGTCATGCTTGCACAAGCTCAGTGAGTTCATTGTGGGAAAAGGGCTATGGCTGTGGTGGCATTGATGAGTTGAAAAAGTTGGACCTACAAGGGGAATTGCGCATCAAGGACTTTGCAATGTGAAGAGTTCAATAGAAGCTAAAAATGCCAATTTGTTGAAAATTGGCCAACCATGCTGCTGTGATATTTTTGGCTGAAGTGCATGCAGCTTGAAAACATGTTGTAGCACATATGCTTGCTGTAACAGCAATGTTTTCTCTTTAGTTTCATTGTAATCAAACTAGTTGAAAATGAACAAGTTGATGACAACTTGATACATTAGGTGTTGAATGACTAGTTTAGGTGACTTGTTTGTGTGTACAAGCAATGCTTATCAAGTTGCTAGGCTACTTAGTAGTAGTAGGTAGTATTTGGTGATGTATTTTACTATAAATGTATTATTTTTTTTATTGAATGAGTGAGCAAAAAATGAGCTAAAAGCCATAAGCTCCATTACTACACATTTATGAGCAAGTAAAAATATTTCTTGAATCTTGCTTCACTGTTCTGTGTTCTCTGCTTTTTTCCTCTGCTCCTCCTCATCTCCAACAATTGGTATCAAAGCTTTTATGATCTTTGAAGGGTTGTTTTCTTTGAGACCACTTGTAACTCAACAAATGGTATGTTTTTGTATTAATTTTTTTGCTTCCGCTGCTTGTTAAAAAGAAAGAAGCTGCCAAAGCATGTCAATTAAGACTGCTTGTAAAGAAGACAGTAACAGCTCAACCCTATGAGACTCCCAAACAAGCTTGGGTAAATTGAAGGAGGAGTTTCAAGGAAAGTATGCGAGTTGCCCAAAGTGCAAGTGGCGAGCTTGAAAGCAAGTGGTGCGAGCTCATCAAAAGGTGTGAACCCTATATAGTTTCGAGCCTGTTGAAGACAATATGCAAAGTGCAAGTCTGTCAAATGTGAGAGCTCAGCAACATGTTGAAGCTCAATGCGAGCTGTAAAGATGCGAGCCCTGTATAGTTGCGAGCTTGTTGAAGACACCTGTTGAAGACAGTATGCAAAGATGCGAGTCTATCAAAGGTGCGAGCTCAGCAACATGTGGAAGCTCAATGCGAATTGTAAAGTTGCAAGCTTGTTGAAGACAGTAAGCAAAGTGCGAGCCTGTCAAAGTGTGAGCCTGTCAAATTGCAAGTCAAGTGGCGAATAGTCTAAATGCAATCCTAAATGGGTGCAAGCCAAAGTGGCGGACGGTCTAAATGCAAGCTCGAGTGGGTGCAAGCCAAAATGGCATACTGAAGGCAAGCAAACTATACTCACGAACTGTTTGTGTAAGAAGAAACAGGACTGTAATGAACAAGGGAACAAGGCAAGAAATGTTTAAAGACAAGTTGCCAACCAAGGCTGTGATGGAGGAAGTACTCCATTTTAAGAACAAATCTTTGGCACAAAAGACTAGTATGGTAAGTGTGTGAGTCAGATTTGGTTGAGTATGAGGCCATGGTTGAAGATAAGTTGAAAATGAAGTGCTTAAGCAGGGTCAGCTTGAAACAAAGTATTTTGCGATTGCTAAGCTTAAAAATTGTTGGACGATTTGTATTCGCAGCATGGAGTCCAAGGAGGAGTGTTGAAAATTGGCCAACCATGTTGCTGTGATATTTTTGGTTGAAGTGCATGCAGCTTGAAAGCATGCTGCAGCACGTATGCTTGTCGTAACAGCAAGGTTTTCTCTTTAGTTTCATTGTAATTAAACTAGTTGAAAATGAACAAATTGATGACAACTTGATACATTAGGTGTTGATGACTAATTTAGGTGGCTTGTTTGTGTGTACAAGCAATGTTTATCAAGTTACTAGGCTACTTGGTGATAGTAGGTAGTATTTGGTAATGTAATTTACTATAAATGTATTGTTTTCCTATTGAATGAGTGAGCAAAAAATAAGCTAAAAACCATAAGCTCCCCAGCTACACATTTGTGAGCAAGTAAAAATATTCCTTGAATCTTGCTTCATTATTCTATGTTCTATGTTTTCTTCCTCTGCTCCTCCTCATCTCCAACACAATTTGATAAAGAAGCAAAATTTAAGATCGTTAAGGCCATCTTGGGAAGTAAATAGCTGGGAAACCGCTCATCATCAAAATGGAAATGATGAAGAGATTCTTAATGTTCTCCAGCCTCATTCAAGCTTGAAGAAGTTATGCATAATTGATTGCCAAGGTGTTAAGTTTCCATATTGGATGATGGATCTGCTTCTACCAAACCTTGTTGAAATCTCACTAATAAATTGTGAAAGATGCCATCTACTACCTTTAGGGAAATAACGCTTCCTTGAGGTCCTTACTATTTATAGAATGGGTGCTTTGAAGTATATTGACAGCAACTTCTATAGTGATATGGAAAGTTCTTTTCCATCACTCAAGGTTCTTGAAATACGTTGGGCACCATGTTTGGAGAAATGAACAGCAGTGAATGGTAGAGAACATTTTCCTATCGTAAGTTCATTAATTATCGAAGATTGTCCTAAGTTGGTTAAACTGGCTCTGCTTCAATCTCTAAAAAAGCTAAATGTTGAAAGAATCAATGTTGCTTTACTCAAATCTTCGATGTTGAATGCAAATATTCTTACAGTTAACTCGATGTGATAGCCTTTTATCTCTTCCGGCAAATGGATTGCAGGGCTTATCTTCCTTGTCTTCACTGACGATTCATCATTGTAAGAAATTAGCCTCTTTATCTGAAGGGGTGTGATATTTGACTTCACTCCTAGACTTGGTTATTGATGATTGTCCAACATCTCTCTTCTCTTCAATCTCTGTGAATTTCGAGTTATGAGAGATTAATTTCTCTTTCAACCTTGCTTTCAAAGTTGGAGATTAAGGATTGCTCTAGTTTTATGTCATTGCCTTGAGGGATACAAAGCCTCACGACAGTAGAAATGCTGAGCATTGCAGGGTGTCCACATCTGGAAAGGCGGTGCCAGAAAGAGAGAGCAGAGGATTGGCCCAACATATCCCACATTCCATCCATTTGAATCGGTAACTAGGTGATTTTCTACTTTTGAAATTTAATTTTAAATAAGAGTATTCTTATTTGACAGGTTGAGTTTGAGCAAACCAAATTAAAAGAAAAAAAAGTAAGAAAGTTTGAACTTTTTAGTAGTCTTTAAGTTATCAAATTACATCCAAGAATTGTCTACAAGGGTTTGATCATTGCATTTCCGTGAATAAGGATGTCTAGACATCTGCAGTATCATTCATCCATGTCTGTTATTAGTGTTCACTGCTGCCCAGAATTCATTGTTCATTCAAAAATGATTTTGATTTGATGAATTTAGGATATAATTTTCTACTATACTTTCAGGATCGATGGTTGGACATGCTGTCTCCCAATAAAGTTTTGAAAGCTAAATTCTGCTATTTTAAAAGAAGCACATTGCAGTAAGTTGAGACAGCACTTTGTATCCCATAAGAGCAGGTAAGAATAAATGGATGGCGAATGATTTTAGCTTCTACATTCTTATGTTCATCTCTGTTTCAGAATACCCTATTCATGAATTTCTTTAAACAATCTTGATGGTAAGCCAAAGCTGAGGTGAGCAGCAGTTAGTTCCAATAATGCTCATTTAAAAAGATGATATCAAGCTTTTGGTACGGTATTAGATGCAGTATCAGAATCCAGCAACTTAATGTGTTTCTCTTTATCCTTGCAAATAACAATTATATTGTTTCATTTCAATGGATGACTCAATTTGAGCTATATAAGTTAAAAGTTTTATTTTAATAAATTGCTTACATGTTTTGTGGTGGTGTTCCCTTAGCCCATAAATTTCCCCTGCTTTTCTATTTAGAGTTTGCCTTGTTAAATTAATGTTTTCTTAGTATTATGGAAGATAAAAATACAGTGACAAACTGCCTAAGCATAAACTCAACCAAAAGTATCGTTTTTCTTTTTAATTTTAAAATTAATTTATTCATTTGAAAATTTACTTGATTTGATCATGAAATTTTGACTTAGAAAAGCATGCAAAATAAATGGAGGTCTCCACTGTTCTCTGCCTAAAACGGATGGGAGTAATATATAAGAGAACCTATACCAGTCCTCTGAAGATATAAAGAAATAAAGGTGAGTGAGAAGTTAGGAAATGAACATAGAATATCTGCAGCATTGGTTTGTATTCTCACCCATTTGCTTGCAGACATCACAGAAACCTTTGGCCCCAAAGCTTTAGTAATAGGTATAGATAGCATCATTGTATAAACAATCAAAATCTACTCTTTTGTAATGACTTGAAGTAATCTTCATTCAATCTTTATCTCTAAAGGAGGACAATTGGATAAACTTTCAATGTATTAACTATTAGATCATGCTGGCATTTACAATCTTTTGTTATAATCTTATGCCAATCACATTATGTTTTATCACCGAGGATAGAGGCCAACAAGTTCCATTACTTGACTTGGTAGTGGGAAGCATTCCGCATGAGAACTCAAGCGAAAGCTTTAATCTAGAAAATGAGGGAAGATCTTAGGAGTTTCCTTCAATTCAATTGGGCATTTTACATGCACCAACAAATATTTTTTGTGATTAAAATTAGCTAGGAAAAGGTCAGGTTGGCCGTGCATACAAGGTGATTATTGATACAGTGATATAAGGAAAAAATATGGAAGAGAGAGTGTTTACTGTTGTGGAGGTTGGAGAGTTAATTTTTTCTTCATCATTCCTATAGGTATTTATAGGCGAAGGTTTGATGTAAGATGATGTAAGATGATGTTAACGTGTTGGACTTATCATCTAGTGATCATTACGGAACGCATGGGGCAGATGTCTTTGATGAGATTAGAATGTCTGTGATGAGACAGATCATGTTATTCACTTTGACTTGATGGTGTGAGACAATTGAGTCCACGTGGTGTTTGGTGACCAACAATTTTATGTTCCAAATGAAAGCTTGAAGATTTTAGTGATGGATGGTTTACACCTGTCCGAGTGGTCGTCTTTGAGAAGGAGAGTTTGTGGGTGGCTCTTTGATTTGCTGTCAACTAACTTACTACTTAGGTGTTTTTCTTATTTGTCACGTGTCCTCACACGATTAGAAGTATAGTAATAATAACAATTCATTAATTAATAGATTCTTTTAAGAGAAGTTGGGATAGCAAATAAAGTACGCAGATTTTGCAAAAGGTTTAGGGTAAATTTTCATTTGAGTTATGGTATGGTTCATTAATTAATGGATTCTATCAAGTCACACTAGCACATATGGTAAAAAGAATTGCAGTTAAAAGGGGAATCAAGAAGTTATGATCAAGCGTTGCTTGAGTTTAAGAATGAAATTATGTTAATTCTCAAATTACAACATCGAAACGTTATTAGAGACAAATGAAAAGTTGATTGTATTATTTTTTTTGAAAACTAGAAGTAGAAAAGTTAAGGGTTTAGTCCTTTGTACTTTATAAAATGTATTTGATCATTTTAATCTTTATACTTTTCAAATTGGTCAATTTTAGTCTCTATATTTTTCAAAATTTAAAATTACTAGTCGTACTATGGTTATAGATATAATCTATATTTTCTAATTGGATCATTCTAATTTATTATACTGTTTAAATTTTGAAATTTCAATATTGACACAAATGGCAATCGTTAATACATTAACTGAATTTTTAGTAAGTAATATGTCGAAATAACGAATTGATATGACATTACACATCATAATATGTTTTTCATATCAGATTTTTGAAAAGTATGACTTAATGAATTTAATAGCCGTTGTCGAAACCATTTTTTTATTTATGTTTTAAAAAAAACGGGGATCGACTTTAAAATGACAAATGGAGTCGCCACCGATCCTTTATTCAAGGTATGATTGGGTCACCTTGAGATGGATTATTTTAATAAAACATTTTAGATTTAGGCTTAGTTTGGATGGCGGGTTTTACCGGCCGGTGAGATTAAAAACAACGGTGGCGGTGAGATTAATTCTTGTAAGCGGTGAGATTGGACATATAAAATACAAGTGAGATTAGAAACCATTGGAGTATGTGTTTGGATTCCATATTATTTTATATAATGAGGTGAGAATATAAAATGACTATTAAGGACATATTAGAATTGATATATATCAAAAGTTTTTAAATTATTTTACTTTTATAAAATTATTAAAATATGTGAATTTAAATTCATTTAATAAAATATTAAAATATATTTTTAATATTTTATTTATTATCCTATAAATAATTATATTTGTATTTGTTTAAATGATAATTATAACATTAAAATACCTCAATTGTTATTCACTTATTATCCTATAAATAAAAAACCTAACAAATAAATGAATTTACAACATAATATAAAATCAAAAAGAAAATGAAAAGACGTAACAAATAAATTAACCTAATCCTATAACCCATCTTCTTTATTTCTTTCTTTTTATCGACTCTTTGACTCTTCTTCAACCCATCTTCTTTATTTCTTTCTTTTCATCGATTCTTTTACTCTTCTTCCATTTTCAAATTTCTCTTTTACTTCAAAGGACGTTTGGTTTCTTCTTCACTAGCATTTCAAATGCTCCGGACTTTCTTCTTCCTTCTCGGTCTAAAAATCTCCTTAATCTTGCTCCATCTCGTAGCCGAATGGAATCGCAATCTCTCCTCCGTAAAACTCTCTATTTTATAAAGCATTTTCTTGCTATTAAATCGGCACAAGTATTTTCTTTCCTTGGATAAACCAAATCGATTTCTTGAGACATTAAAAGGAAAGAAAAAAAAGGGCCATGGGTAAAATTAGAAAAAAAGGGTTGTGTTATTTTGAAGCAAAAACCATCGGTGAGCAACCGGAGGTGCAAGACGGTGGAATCATCCATTGAGTAGCTGGAGGTATTATTCAAACACCCCATCGGTGAGATTGAATTAAAAAGTGGTTTAACGCATGAAATGGAGCTAATGGTCATCCAAAGGAAGCCTTATTAAAACAAGAATATTGGTGTACGAAATCTAAGAAAACAGGTTCGGAAGTCGGTTACGTGCGAGGAAGGATTAGCACCCTCGCAACGCCCAAAATTGGTACCAAATTGATTAATTGATGTCCTAATGTCAAAAATTTGAAACGATTTTAGAATACAATTCCGTTTTAAAAAAATTAAATAACTCGAATCGGATATTGAGATTCTCTTGTTCCGAAGGAATAAAATATCACATCCAGCACGATAGGATATGACGTTTCAAACCCTCGATGCCAAGATCCTCTCATGATTTCCAAAGTTCATGCATTGAGATTTTTATAAGGATATTCAATTATTTAGACAAATGAAAAAATCGAAGCCCAGCACGGTAGGGTACGATTTCTTGGATTTCCAAACACGAAACATTGCCTTATTTTTTAGAAAATATGGACAAAATTTTAAAAGGATATTTGGTTATTTGGTCAAACGGAATACCGAAACCCAGCACGATATGGCACGATTCCTTGAATTTCTAAACACGAAATATTGCCTTATTTTGACAAGTTTTAAATAAGCAATTATGAAACCAAATCCCAAAATGCATTAGGTAATAATAATAATAATAATAATAATAATAATAATAATAATAATAATAATAATAATAATAATAATAATAATAATAGAAAATAAAGTACTAATAATAATAGAAACATTAGGTAATAATAATGCAATAATAATAAATAGTAATAATAATAAACAAATAATAGTGAAAATACAAAAATAAAGTAAACTAAAATAAAACAAAAATAAAATAGATAAACAATAGTAATAATAATAATAGAAACATAATTAAAAGAAAAAGAAAAAAAAATACATGAGGATAAAAAAAATAAAAGAAGCGAATAAATAAAATGAACAATGCAAATAATAAAATAAGTAAATAAACAAAATGAATAAAGTAAAAGAAGAATAAATAACCTAACGATTAAATAAATAAATTAACGGATAAATAAATGAAAATAAAATAGCAATAAAAGGGACTTAATCATTATTAAAATAAAATTAAAAGGCACAAATCAAAAAAAAAAAAAGTGGACAAGGATCGAATTGTAATGATCTGAAACTGCTGAGGACCTATTGGGAAAATATCTCTGGTCTTTATGCGCTACGTTTCAGTTGCAAGGCCAAGGATAAAAATAAAATAAAATTAAGGGGCAAATTTAAACAAGATTTAGGACCAAATTGAAAAGTGCGTAAAGGAAATAAGACTAAATGAGAAATTATCCCCGTCCTTCGAAACACGTAACATTAGCAAGGACTAAATTGAAGCCAAAATAAAATCCGTGGGAAAATTCGAAAGAAAAGGAAAAAAATGAAATAGGGA
Organism: Gossypium rotundifolium; assembly: GCA_025506655.1. Classification (NCBI taxonomy): domain Eukaryota; kingdom Viridiplantae; phylum Streptophyta; class Magnoliopsida; order Malvales; family Malvaceae; genus Gossypium; species Gossypium rotundifolium. Next base: position 152,211,253 of record CP106732.1, on the reverse strand, counting down.
CCCAATTGAAAATTGCTTCAAACGCAGAAGGACTGAGGGCGCAAATATACCCTTAGTCCAAAAACAAGCAGATCCTAGGCGGGTCAGACTAGTGAGAGGATCAGGGGACCATACGACGTCATTTTAGGGCTTTAGATAGTTGCCCTAAACGACGTCGTTTAGGGACTGTATAAATATGAAAAAACCTCAAAATTTCATTTTAGCCATTCATTTTAAAAAAATTTCAAAAAAAACCTCAAAACTCTCTCTCCCTTTGGCCGATCTCCGATCAGAGTCCGGTCATCGAACCACCGCGACGGCCGGTCGTCTCCTGACAAGGGTGTCGCCATCTGCGGTGGCCAGAAATATTGAAAAGAGCCATTTTCTTGGCTTTTCGAGTCCGAACCCACAAAACGACAGCCGAATGCGAAAATTTAGGTAACTTCTAACTTTTTGTTATTTTTCTTCGAAAAACTAGTAAAAGATAAAATTAAAGAAAATAAAAAAAAATACAAAAGGGATCACCTTTATGCCTTTTGCGATTTGCTTTTGATTTTTTTACTTGTATTCGAATATGAGTTTTTGTTTGAATCTCTATTTTTTTTTTTTTTTTGTATTCGATTGAAAAACCTCTGCTTTACAATCATTATTTTGGGCTTTATAGCCTAGGAGATAATACAAAAATATTGTTTTTTGGTTGTTTTTCTTTGCGTGTTACTGTTCCGTTTCTATTTCTGGCTTGTTTGCAAGTAAGGAGGAAAGTCAACGGAGGCATGCTGGGCCATTTCCGTGCAAGGTAGTAGAGGAAGAGATCTCGGGACGCGGTGCGTTAGATGAAGCGCGGGCACGACGCTCGAGGGGGCTGTGGCGCTAGGGTTTCAGAAACCCTAGTTTCTTTTGAAAAGAATTTCAGTTTTGGGCCTATTGGGCCGCTTGTAAATTGGACTAAGTTTAATTTGGGCTATGTTATTTGGACTTTGTTTTTTTCTTTTTTGTGTTTCTGATTAGTAGTGGGCCCAGACTAAATTGGGCTTGTATAGCCGTTTTTGGAATTGAAATTTTAAATTTTGAAAAAAACATATTAACTAAAAAGGACCAAATTAAAATAAATAGATTAATTTATAATATTATAAAATATAAAACTAATAACAAAATTTAAAATTTTTTTTGTTAGGTGAGAGAATATTAGACTTTTTAAAAAAAATTTTCGCCAAACAGAAGAGAATGAGACAAGAAAATTCATAAATCTCAACACGTTGACCCTATAAAAATTTGATATTGCGATCATTTTATCCATAAATGTTGATGTACCCGTAAAAGAAATTAGGAAAAATAACATTTAAAGATATATATATTTATTACATTATTCATATAAAAATGTTTAAAAACTACTAACTTTTCCTAAAACAAAAAGTAAAATAAAAATAAATAAATTATAAAAATAATTACTTTTATTTACCTCAAATTATATTTTAGTTACTTATATTATCGTTTATGAAGTAGTCACTCTACCATTAAACTTCGTTATTGGCCGTCCAAACGGAGCTTAATGGTAAAGTGATCACTTTATAACAAAACGATAATATAAGAATTAAAACATAACATTTTAAATATAAATAACTAAAATATAATCTAATACAAACAAATGCGATTATTTTTACTGTTTACCTAATAAAAAAAGTTCAAAAGAAAAGAAAATAAAAAGTTTCCACTAACCTAGCTGCCAGTTTACCGGTAAAATGTTGTGAAGATTCAAATTTCCATTGGTTTGTAAAATATATGAACTTCCATTTTCTAGTCAGTATACACTTGTTAATGAAATATGAGATATTTTTGGACTTTGAATCCTACCAGAAAGCTTTGCGATAGCCATTTGAGTTCAATGTTATTTTGATTTGATTTCAGGTGGGTGGGTGACTTCCATGCCGTTCTCCGATTCTGGTTTCTTTACTCCTATCATATCAGTTCAGGATATGTTTTGCTGAAGGAATTTGAAGTTTTATGAACAAAGGTATTAGTAGATTTTAAGTTTAGTGGTTAGCTAAGGTTTTGAGACCATTCTCTGTTTCCTATTTTTTTTTTCATCACTGCAGAAATTCATACGTTGGCAATCTTTGTTTTTTCTATGAGGTAGAAGAGAATTGCTTAAGTGGGCGATGGAATTGCAATGGATGGTATCTGAATCTGAATTCTCTTTACCTTTAAAATTTTTTTATTAAAAATATCGGACTTATTAAATTCAGATATTATAAAAAAAAAAAATAGATATTCGATTATGTGCCGATGCATAGTTTTCTTTTTTCCCTTCTTGGGGTTTTGCAAAATTTAAACAAGATTTGAGTTTAATTTGCTCGATCATGTTTTACTTGCAATTCTTCTTGGTTGAGATTAAGAAGTGTTTGGTGTTTTACTTACAATTGCAGTTTTATGTTGGTAACTTAACCTCTATTTTATAAATATATAAATGGAAAGGTAAATGTAGATGCAAACACGAAAGCGGTTCTATTTCTCAGAATATGCCAAAGGAATTAATATAATTGCCAAAGCATCTGCATCCATAGAAACTCTCTTTCTTTTACCGCATAATTGCGTGGTGGGTAGTCAGTCAGTCAGTCAGTCTTGTCTATCATTTTATACACTTTCTGCTTTCTTTCTTTTTCAAACATTGAATATATGCTTTGTACCAAAAAGAAAAACATTGAAGATATACCGTGTGGTTCCCAACTCTAACAATAACTTTCTTTTTGCACTTGGTTGTTAAATTCTTCTTCAGTTTCCAACTCTTGTTGCTTTGCTAATTGTGAATATTAGGAGAGAGTGGATATGGCAGACGCGCTTGTTTCAGTTGTTGTGAATATCATCTTAGACAACTTGAACTCCTTGTTCCTGGAGGAGATGGGACTTGCTGGGAGCCTCAAAAAAGAACTTCAGAGCCTGGAAAGTACTCTTACTACAATCCAAGCTGGGCTCCATGATGCCGAGGAGAAGCAGTGGAAGAGTGAAGCTATCAAGAATTGGCTTGGAAAACTTAAACAAGCAGCTTATGATCTGGAAGATGTGCTTGATGACTTCAAAACTGAAGCTCAGAGGCGTGGAAGTAAGGTATACACTTTCTTTTCTCTTCAGAACCCTCTTGTGTTTCGCCTAAATATGGCACGTAAATTTAAGAATGCAAGAGAGAAATTAGATGCCATTGCTGAGGAGAAAAGCAAGTTTCACTTGAGAGAGTGTGTGGTAGAAGCTGCAATTGAATGGAATGAGGACAGGCAAACCAGCTCCCTTGTGAAAGAATCGGAAATATTAGGCAGAGCAGATGAGAAGGAGAAGATAGTTAGTATGTTGGTTAGCAATGCGAGTTATCATGATGACCTCTCTGTTTATGCAATATGTGGCATGGGAGGTCTTGGAAAGACCACACTTGCCCAATTGGTTTACAATGACAAAAATGTGGCAAAAGCCTTTGATTTGAGAGCTTGGGTGTGCGTATCTGATGATTTTGATATACAAAGGTCGACTAAAGCTATTGTGGAATCCATTGAAGGGAAGTCATCCGATATCCAAGAGCTAGATCCCCTGAGGCGGCGCTTAGTAGAGATGTTTGTTGGGAAACGATTTTTGCTTGTTTTGGATGATGTGTGGAATGAATACCATGACAAGTGGGATAGACTGAAGCAAGCGCTACAGTGTGGAGCAAGAGGAAGTACAGTCATTGTCACTACTCGACTTGAGAAAGTTGCTCTTATGATGGCTACAATTCCTTTCTATCGCTTGGGATGTTTGTCAGATGACTATTCTTGGTCCTTATTCAAGCAAAGAGCCTTTGGGATGGGAATAAAAGAAGGCAATGTGAACCTGGACGCAACTGGGAGGCAGATACTACAGAGATGTGGAGGGGTATCATTGGCAATTACGGCCATAGGAAGCATACTGCGTTCCAAAAGTCAAGAAAGTGAATGGTTACGTGTCAAAGATAGTGAGATATGGGATTTGGAGGATGAGGAAAAAAAAATCTTGGCTGTGTTGATGTTGAGTTATGAGCATCTTCCACCATATATGAAACGATGTTTTTCATTTTGCTCAATATTTCCCAAAGGTTCTGTCATGGTAAAGGACGAGGTGATAGGACTATGGATGGCAAATGGATTTATTCCTTCTCGAAGACTGTTGGATTTGCATGATTCGGGTTGTGAAATATTCTCTGAATTGACTCGGAGGTCCTTTCTCCAAGAGATCAAAGAGGATGTTGATGGAACTGTTACATGTAAAATGCATGATTTAATCCATGACATTGCAACATCAATTATGGGACATGAATGCTGTGTGATTGAGCCCAATGAGAGGTTGAAAATACCAAAAACTGCACGTCACTTGTTTGTTCATAATAGCAGTTCATCAACAAACATTATGGAATTGTCCAAGTTGCAACCGTTGCATTCTTTGATCCTAGGCAATGAGATCAGCTTTTGTGGTATTTATAACCTCTCTAATCCTGCCCAATTCATCAGTAAACAAAAAAACCTGAAGGTGTTGGATTTTGGTTATTCTTTTAGCAATACTGCATTTAAAAGTTTGAAACAGCTGAGGTACCTATGCCTTCATGATGGTAATATGAAAACTCTACCTGAATCAACAATCTCCCTTCATAACTTGCAGACACTAAATCTTCAGTATTGTCACAGCCTTGAAATGTTACCTAAAGATACGAGGCACTTGAAAAATCTGAAGTATTTGGACCTCAGATGTTGCTCTTCACTAACTTATATGCCTGTTGGATTGGGACAATTGTCATGCTTGCGCAAGCTCAGCATGTTTGTTGTGGGAAAGGATATTGGTTGTGGTGGCATTGATGAGTTGAAAGAGTTGGCCCTAGTGGGGGAATTGAACATCACAGGACTTCACAACATAAAGAGTTCAACAGAAGCTAAAAATGCCAATTTGAAAAAGAAGCAAAATTTAAGTTCATTAAGCTTATCTTGGCGAGTAGACAGCTTGGAAACCTCTCATCATCAACATAGAAATGATGAAGAGATTCTTAATGTTCTCCAACCTCATTCTAGCTTGAAGAAGTTATGCATATTTGGTTACCAAGGTGATAGGTTTCCATATTGGATGATGGATCTGCTTCTACCAAACCTTGTTGAAATCTCACTTGAAGATTGTGAAAAATGAGATCAACTTCCACCTCTAGGGAAATTGCGCTTCCTTAAGGTCCTTTCTATTAAGGAAATGGGTGCTCTGAAGTATATTGACAGCAACTTCTATGGGGATATGGAAAGTTCTTTTCCATCACTGGAGGTTCTCGAAATAGCTATGGCACCATGTTTGGAGGAATGGACAACTGTGAATGGTAGAGAACAGTTTCCTCTCTTAAGTTCGTTAACTATCAAATGTTGTCCCAAGTTGGTTAAGATGCCAATGCTTCAATCTCTAAAAAAGCTAGAAATTGGAGGAATTAATGTTACCCTACTTAAATCTTTGATGATGAATGCCACTATTCTTACATCTCTCTAGATTAATGAAGTTGATGAGTTAACGGATTTACGGGATGGACTATTGCAAAATCAGAAGCACCTTGACAGCTTGACGATTGTGTCAAGTAATCTAGAGTCTTTGTCTGATATGCTGGATAACCCATCCACCCTTAAACACTTGAACTTGAAAGTTGCTCACAACTTGAAAGCTTGCCTGCAGGACTACAAAATATCAGCTCTTTAAAAACTTTGGATTTAAGTCAATGTGACAGCCTTGTATCCCTTCCAGCAAATGGATTGCAAGGCTTATTGTCTTTGTCTTCATTGAGGATTCAAAATTGTAAGAAATTAGCCTCTTTATCTGAGGGGGTGCTATATCTGACTTCACTCCGAGACTTGCTTATCAATGGATGTCCAGAGTTAACCTCATTGCCAGAGAGTATCCAACATCTGTCTTCTCTTGATCTCTGCGTATTTGGAGTTGTGTGAGATTAATTTCTCTTCCGAATGAGATACAACACCTCAACTTGCTTTCCCAATTCGAGATTAAGTATTGCTGTAATTTGACGTCATTGCCCCAAGGGGTATGGAGCCTCACGGCACTGGAAACGCTGGAGATTGAAGGATGCCCTCATCTGAAAAGGCAATGTAAGAAAGAAAGAGGAGAGGATTGACCCAACATAACCCACATTCCGTTCATTGAAGTTATGTCGAAAGAAGAACGCTTTGGAACCTGTCTATCAGCTATCTCTTTAAGTCTTGCAATTATCAAATAACATTCAAGAATTATGAGAAAGGATTTTAGCATTGCATTTTTGTGAGTAAGACATCTGCAGTATCATTCATTCATCCATTTCTGTTAATAATGTTCACTACCATCCAGAGTTCGTTGGACATTCGCAAATGATTTGATTTGATGAATTTAGGATTTGGTTGTCTAAATACATTCACAGGATGGGTGATTGGACATGTTACCTCTCAAGAAAGTTCTGAAAGCTCAGTTCTGCTATTTGAGAAAAGAACATTGCATTAAGTTGATAGAGCAATTTCTATCCTATAAGACCAGGACAGAATAAATTGATGTCAAATAATTTTACTTATAAATTCTTATGCTCATTTGTTCAACTTCGTTTCAGGATATCAATCATATAGCAGAGCACATTTGTTGGGTTAAAATGCCCTTACTGAAAATGCCAGATTGACTTAATTAGAAAAAGGTCTTATTGAAAAAATTAACAATCAATTAAGGACTCTATAAAATCAATATGATTTATATGGTTGATAAGAATTATATAGTAAGGCTTGTTTAGTATTACTATTACCAATTTTGATGAATCAGTTTTGGTTTGTTCAATTGTATTCTTTTTTTGGAGCCTTTTAGCATTAAATTTTATTTTTCTTCTTGATTCTTAACAGTCGGAACATGGCGCTTTAGGCTACTGCTGATTTTTTCTGTATTATATTCATTCCATGCCTAGAACTCCAACCTTGAGTGGTGGTTTAATTTGATGTCTTTGCCTTCTCGGGTAAGCAGCCTCACAGCACTGAAAACGCTAAGGATGGCTGCATCTAAAAAGGCGGTGGAACAAAGCCTGAGGAGAGAATTGGTCCCTCATAGTCCACATCCCGTCCATTTTTGTGAGTATTAACCCAAACAAATTTCCGCTGTATCAAAAACTCAATCAGAGTCCAACAACTGCATGAGTTTTTCTTTGCCCTTTTAAATAACAATAATATAGATGACTTATTTTGAGCTATAAATTAAGTTACTTAAAACATTATGTTATCGTTGTCTTTTTTCTGTGCGTATCCGATGATTTTGATATAAAAAAGTTGACTAAAACTATTGTGGAGTCCATCGAAGGAAAATCATGCTATATCCAAGAGCTAGATCCCTGCAGAGGCATTTAGTAGAAAAGTTTGTTGGGAAACGATTTTTGCTCATATTAGATTACGTGTGGAATGAATACCACGACAAGTGGGACAGACTGAAGCAAGCGCTATGGAGTGGACGAAGAGGTTTGTTGGGAAACGATTTTTGCTCATATTGGATTATGTGTGGAATGAGTACCATGACAAATGGGACAGACTGAAGCAAGCGCTACGGAGTGGACGAAGAGGAAGTGAAGTCATTGTCACTACTCGACTTTGAGAAAGTTGCTTTTATAATGGCTAAAGTCCCTTTTCATTGCTTGCTCTGTTTGTCAGATTATGATTCTTGGTCCTTGTTCAAGAAAAGAGCCTTTGTAATGGGAATAAATTAAGGTAATGTCAACCATGAAACAATTGGGAAGCAGATTGTGCGGAGATGTGGAGGGGTACCATTGGCAATAAATGCCATTCGAAGCATATTGTGTTTCAAGAGTCAGGAAAGTGAATGGTTACCTGCCAAAGATAGCGAGACGTGGGATTTGGAAGACGAGGGGAAAAGAATCTTGATTGTATTGAAGTTGAGTTATAAGCATCTTCCACCCTATATAAAACAATGGTTTTCATTTTGCTCAATATTTCCTAAAGATTGTCATGAAAAAGGACGAGTTGATTGGACTATGGATGGCAAATGGATTTATTCCTTCTTGAGGATCGTTGGATTTGCATGACACGGGTTGTGAAATATTCTCTAAATTGACTTGAAATTTTCCAAGAGATCAAAGAGGATATTGATGAAACTGTTACATGTAAAATGCATGATTTAATCCTTGAGGTTGCAACATCAATTATTGTTGCGTGATTGAACTCGATGATAGGTTGAAAATAACATAAACTACTCGTCATTTGTTTGTTCATAAAAGTAGTCCATCAACAAACACTATGGACTTATCCAAATTGCACCTTTGCGTTCTTTGATCCTTGGCAGTAAGTTCATCTTTCACGGTAACCTCTCTAGTCCTTCTCATTTCTTCAATAAACAAAAGTATCTGAAGGTCTGGGTTGGTTATTCTCTTAGCAATACTACATTTGAAAGTTTGAAATAGCTAAGGTATTTACACATTCGTAATTATAGTATGAAAGCTCTACCTGAATCAACAAGCTCCCTTCATAACTTGCAAACACTAATTCTACAAATGTGTTATAAAGTTAAAATGTTACCAAAATGTATGAAGCACTTGAAAAACCTTAGGTACTTAGACCTCAGAGAGTGTGATGCACTGGCATCTATGCCTGTTGGATTGGGACAATTGTCTTGCCTGTGCAATCTTAGCAAGTTCGTTGTGGGAAAGGACAATGGTTGTGGCATTGATGAGTTGAAAGAGTTGGCCCTAGAGGGGGAATTGAGAATCGTAGGACTTGGGAACGTGAAGAGTTCAATCGAAGCTAAAAATTCCAATTTGATAAAGAAGCAAATTTTAAAATCATTAAGCTTATATTGGCGAGTAAAGACATGAAAAACCTCATTGTCAACATGGGAATGATGAAGAGATTCTTGATATTCTCCAACCTCATTCTAGCTTGAAGAAGTTACACCTAGATGATTACCAAGGTTTTAGGTTCTCGTCTTGGATGATGGATCTGCTTCTACCAAACCTTGTTGAAATCTAATTAGAATATTGTCAAAGATGCGATCAACTTCCACCTCTAGGGAAATTACGCTTCCTTGAGGTGCTTACTATTAGGAGAATGGATGCTTTGAAGCATATTGGCAGCAGCTTCTATGGAGATATGGGAAGTTCTTTTCCATCACTCGAGGTTTTCGAAATACGTGGGGCACCATGTTTGGAGGAATGGACAACAGTGAATGGTGGAGAACATTTTCCTCTATTAATTTCATTAACTATCTGTGGTAGTCCTAGTTGACTAAGATGTCAATTCTTCAATATCTGAAAAAGCTAAAATTGGAGGAATTAATGTTACTTTACTCAAATCATTGATGATGACTACCACTATTCTTACATCTCTCGAGATTTGGGAACTCTATGAGTTGACAGATTTACTAGATGGACTATTGCAGAATCAGAAGCACCTTGATAGTTTGACAATTGTGTCAACTTGTTGGAGCTTTTGCATCAAAAGAAAACAAAGTGAAGCAAAAATAGAATAAGGAACTTTGCAAAGCAGCTGAATGAATTTCATCAGATCTTTCATTCAAATTTTGAACATATATTTAAGAATTACATAAGTAATTAGATAGTTACCTAATGGTTAACTGCTCCAACTTAATACATAATAAAAACTAGCTTAACTTGTACATAAAAGAAAGTTGGCATACCAACTACTACATCAATACAAATCAATCAATATATCCTACTAACTTTGCTATCAAATTACAAAAGAACAAGACAAAGTTACATAGGAACAAAACAATAAAAAAGTGTTGCTGCATTTGGACCAGCTCCATTTATGCACTTCAAAACAGTGTTGCAGCTTAAGTTGAGCTTGATTTGCAGCTGGTCTTTTGTTGCAATGCAGGCCAACGCTTAACACAACTACTTTAAAGTCTTCATGTGATCTGCCAAATAATCTATCCACCTTTACACACTTGTGTTTCCAATGTTGGGAGCAAGACTACAAGACCTCAACTCTTTAGAAACTTTGGGTTTAAGTCAATGTGATAGCCTTTTATCCCTTCCAGTGAATGGGTTGCAAGGCTTACATTCCTCATCTTCGCTAAGGATTCAAAATTTTAAGAAATTAATCTCTTTATTTTAGGGGTTGCGATATCTGACTTCACTCTAAGACTTGCTTATCAATGAATGTTCAAAGTTAGCTTCATTGCCAGAAAGTATCCAACATCTCTCTTCTATTCGATCTCTGAGTATTTGGAATTGTGGTAGAGTAATTTCTCTCCCAAATGAGATACAACACCTCACCTTACTTTCAAAATTGGAGATTAAGCATTGTCATAATTGGATGTCGTTGTCTCGAGGGGTAGAGAGCCTCACGGCTTTGAAAAGGCTGAGGATCGAAAGATACCCATGTCTAGAAAGGCAATATAAGAAAGCGAGAGGAGAGGATTGGCCCAACATAGCCCACATTCTATAACGACCGAAAGTCAGTAGTGTCGAAAAATGCAGTTTCGAGATGCCGTCTCCGTAAATTAAGTCCGTAAATATTAAATTAAAATATTTACAGAGTTAGTATAAAAGAATATTGAAGTTTGATCATTCACTTTTGTCAATTAATTGCTTAATCAAGGTATAAGGACTAAATTGTGAAAAGTCTTATTGCTATAAGGTTTTAATTAGCCAAATATTTAAGGACTTAAATTACAATTAATCAAATGTCCCAAATGGTAGCTAAACCAATTTGTATTAATTAATCTTTAATTATATAAATATAAGACAAAATAAAGAAAAAGATGATATATTTTCTTCATCTTCTTCACTTGGTTGAAGGTTTGAAAGAAAGAAAACCCTTGAAGCTTTTGATATTTGGCCCTTCCATAGGTGTGTTCAATTAAGTCATTTTCTTATAATTTTTATGTTTTTGAGGTCATGGGAGCTTGATTTAGTTAGCTTGTGTACCAATTTGCAAAACTATTAAAGTTTTTGAAAATTTTCATTGTTGAGTATTGGATGATTTAGGTATCAAATTGTTAGAAATTAAGCTTAATATGTGAAAATGACTAAATTGTAAACCTTAATGGTTAATTTCGTAAATTAGGGACCAAATTGAATAAAATAAAAAAATTTCAATGTACAGACCCAATTTAGCCCGGGTCCACTACACCCTAAATCAGCCAAGCAAAAAATAAAATAAAATAAAATAAACAAAATATGTTAACAGTCCATTACAAACAACCCAAAGCCCAATTTACAAACGGCCCAATAGGCCCCAAAACTAAAAAATTCAGAAAAGCCTAGGGTTTCTGAAACCCTAGGCGCCGTAGCCCCCATATGCGCCTCAGCGCGCACCACGCCCAAGGCTTGGCTCCTCCACCTGCTCCACCACGCTTCCATACCTGCGAATAAAGCAACAACACGCAAAAACAGAGCAAAACGACAACAACAGTAGCAATAGCGAGGAAAACTATTTTGTAATTTTTTCTTTGGCTATAAAGCCATCCAAAAGACAATGTAAACAAGGGTCTTTTTTTTCAATTGAATACAAAAAAAATAGAGATTCAAACGAAAAACTCATATTCGAATACAAGAAAAAAATCAAAAGCAAATTGCAAAAGGCCTAAAGGTGGTCCCTTTTGTATTTTTTATTTTCTTTAATTTTATCTTTTACTAGTTTTTTGAAGGAAAATAACGAAAAGTTAGAAGTTACTTGACTTTTCACATTTGCCACCGTAGGCGGCCGAGGTTGGCCGTTTCTGATAAAAACAGTGTTTTGTGGGTTCGGACTCGAAAAGCTAAGAAAATGGCTCTTTTCGATCTTTTTGGTCACCATGACAGCCGACGACGCTGTCATGGTGGTCCGATGATCGGACTGTGATCGAGATCGTGCCAAGGAGAGAGTTTTGGGGGAGTTTTTGAAGGTTTTTTTAAAAAACAAGTCTTAAAATGATTTTTTGTGTTGAAAATCTGGTTTAAATAAAGGGCTAAAACGGCGTCATTTTGACTTGGGCCTTTAAACCCCAAAACAGTGTTGTTTCATGGCTACCTGCGCGCGAACTGACCCGACCCAAAGGGATCCGCGTGTTTTCACTAGTAGGGGATATTTATCCTTTAGTCCCTCCGCTTTTGAGGCTGTTTTTAATATGGCCCTACTTTTTATTTATTTATTTTAAATTTTGCCATTAACTGTCATTTTCATTTCAATTTAATCCTTGAGCCTTTTAACAGGCAAACACCGTAAACGGAGCCGTTTTGGGGAAAGGGGATAATTTTCCCGATGATCCTTTATTCTTTAAGCGCGTTATTTTTTAGTCCTTATTTGATTTTATCTTATGATTTATTACGATTTGAGCATTTTAATTTTATTTTGATTTCAACTTAGTCCTTCTTTGTTTATTTTTGTAATTATAGTGTTATTATTATTAATTTTAATATTAATATTATTATAATTATTAATGTTACTCTTATTATTATTATTATTATTATTATTATTATTATTATTATTATTACTACTATTACCATTATCATCATTTTATTTTTGTACCATTATTATTATTACTATTATATTTTTACTATTATTTGTTTATTATTACTATCTATTATTATTATTATTATTTTATTATTATTTATATTATATTATTTTTGTTACTATTATTATTTTCTTTACCTTTATTGTTACTATTATCATTAGTATTTTATTTTTATTACTATTATCATTATTATTATTATTTTAAACATTTACTTACTCATTTTTTCATAATTAATTTGCTCTTTATTCATTTTATTTTCATCCTATTTTTATTTTTACCCTTATTATTTTTATTTCGATTTGCTTTATTTTAAAATTTTTACACTTATTATTGCCATTTCATTATTTATTTATGTATTTATATTTTGTTGCACATACTTTCAAATTTTGACTATTCATTATCGATATTTATATTTATTATTGTCATCATCATTATTTTGTTACATATATTAACTCCGAAATTCATTTTACATCTTGCCATAAGATCATATTCCATTTTATCCGGTCCATTAAATTTTTGTTTTAAAATAAACGAATACTCTGCGTTCTAAGTTTCGAAAGAAATCGTACCCTAACTAACTGGGTTTCGATTTTCTCATCGAATCTAAAGAACCTATTATTTTCTTTTTAAAATCAAAGTATAAAAGTTACATAAAAACTTATTCCCGAGAATTCAAAATTGTCGTGTCCTAACTCACTGATGTGACGTTTTGTTATCTCGGGATAAAGATTTCTAAAAAAACAAAGGCAATATTCTGTATTTGGAATTTCGAGAAATCGTGTCCTAACTTACTGGGTTCCGATTTTTTCATTCGACCTAAATAACCGAATATCCTCTTTAAGCTTAAATACGAGTCGTAAAAGTCGAAAGACAAGCTCAGTTTCGGGAGCTCGAAATGTTTACCCTTGCTTACTGGGTGTGACATTTTACTTCTTCGAAATAAGAGGGTCTTAACATCCATTTTAATTTATTCAAGTTTTCTTTTAAATAAAGAGGATCATATTTTAAAATCTTTTCAAATTTTTGACATTAAGACGTTAACTAATCAATTAGGTACCAATTTTGGGCGTATCGAGGGTGCTAACCCTTCCTCGTGCGTAACCGACTCCCGAACACGTTTTCTAGATTTTGTAAACCAAAAATCATCGTTTTGATAATTTAAACTTTTATTAAAATGATTGAATTATGAGGTGACCCGATCATACCTCATCAAAAAGGGTTGGTGGCGACTCCTATTTTCATTTTTGTATTCAAAACCAAAGACGACCCGTTTTACAAAAAAAATGGTTACGACAGCTTGGCGACTCCGTTGGGGACATGAGAGAGTCGATCCGTAAAATTGATTATTTTATGTCATGTTGTCAAAAGTTGAAAATCCAATTTGAAAAATTACGATCCTATTATTGCATTTGTTCGTATTGATATTTATGTGATTACTGTAGTTTGAGTCTCACATCATATTGCATAAGGGCCATTTTGGTCTTACCCTTTTAAGTAGGAGTGAGAAGCTACTCCTTCGTGCGGTTTTCACCTCCGTGCAGGATAGTGAATCGCTTTTGGAATACATCCGTACCTATGTCTTCGTGAGATTTTCATCTCCGTGCAGCCATAGGAAAATGTATTCCCCTGAACTGAACTCGGTCCGTATGAGCCTATAATGGGTGAGGATCGAGGAATCTACTGGTTCGGGTACCTCTCTTTAGAACCAAACCACATGTAGTGAACCCTAGGAACCCACTTTAGGTAGAACTATGTTGAACCCTAGCAGTCACCTGGATAGGAGTTTGACTATTTTCTCTTGGATTTGATTTTTACCATTTGTATATGATACTAACGTGTTTTATTTTGTTTATGACTACATTGTATCATCATAGAAAGGAGGTGTTAATTCATATTCGATTGCTAAATAGAAAAGCTTGACATAGGAAAATGAATTTCTTGATAAAGTGGAATATAATACGATCGTCCAAATGTGGTCTAAGTAAACACAACAAGAGAAGGCTGGTAGTCAGCGGAGGAAAACAAGACTTTGTTGCCCGAGGTTTCGAGCCAACAAGGATTATTTGTGAGCCTTCACGCATCAACTTTCTTAAAGAAGCTAATTAACATCGAAGGGATAAGTGAGCGGCGAACCACTACCCGGATCAAGCCGAGTAGAAATAAGAGAGACATCTTTTGGGAGGATTTGCAGGATTCGACTGTAACATCCAGATATGAAGAAAAGATCAGGGTCTTCACTTGGACTATGAAGGCAATGTCGCATATGTAATCCGTTTTATGTAAAGAGCTTTGTTTTCTAATAAAGTTGTTCTAATGGAATTGAATTCAGAATCAACGCCTTTCTTTTGCATTCATTTCATGCATGTGTATTACATCATTTGCATTATGCCATTTTCATTACATTGCATCATTCACATTAGTTTTTTACAAAATGACCCTAATTAGGGGAAATTATTTCAGTTAACCTAGAAGACATGGAACAAAGGTTGGAGAGATTAAAGCAAAGGCAAATACAGATGCAGGGGCAATCGGATGAAATCAAATAGGATATGCGAGATCAAATGAATATGCTGATCCAATTAACCCAATTACTAGCCGGAAGGCTTGAAGAAAGGAGTAGCCCAGTGGTCAACAGTGTGGATAATGATGAAAACATCGTTTATTCCTCAAGTTTTTCCCCAATAAGTGTCTCGACTCAACCAGACTACCATTTCACATAGGGTACCCGTCATTATCGGACCCCAATATTAGACTGATACTTCGACACTGTTAAACTTCCGATGGGTTCAGGTTTTAACCCGAAGGATGATCGAGTCAAACCGGTTATTCTGGTAGAAACAAAGAAAAGGGAGAGTGGACTTTAAAGGTCCCGAAGAAGAAAGAAAAGGAAGCGAATAATACAATTAGGTATAACAAGGGCAAATCGAAGCCTTTTATAGTAAGCCAGCCAAAGACGGCAAATACCAGCTATCAGGTCCCCTAAAGCAAAAACTCAATCCAAGATCAAATTCAGAAAAACCCCAGTTCACACCTATTCCAACGACGTATAGGGAGTTATACTAGAGCTTATTTGATATGCATGCTGTAGCTCCTCATTACCTGAAACCAATGCAACCCCCATACCCCAAATGGTATGATTCGAATACTCAATGCGAGAATCATGCGAGAATAACGGGTCACTCAATCGATAACTGCATTGCATTTAAGAAGTTGGTCGAAAGGTTCATTAAAATGAGAATTGTGAAGTTCGATAATTTTTCAAAACCTGATCATTCTAACCAAGCAGTAAAATGTGATAATTGAAAGTGGGGTCAGGAGAGTTGCGTTTCCTTGAAGAAGTCATTAGAAGCCTAAAAATCGGGAAATCAGAACACCAATGGCATATCCGAAGAGGGAACCGAGAAATAAAAGTTTTCCAAGCATCTATCTTTATGTACTTGAGAGTGTTTTAAAAAATGAGACTGTGGAAGAGAGATGTATTTTTAAAGCTAATCTAGAGTGATATTCAAAACACACTTATTGCTTTCATCCTAGAAGTAGTAAGAGTCATTTTATGAAATAAGCTTGTGTTCAGAATCTTTATTTCAATAAAATGCATTTCTTTTAAGTAAATATTGTTTTATTCTATAGATTCTTTTGTTCTTTAGACCTTCTTTCAAATATTCTTTCATTCTTCAATCATGATCATATCATATAAATAATCATCCTTAGAATCATTTATTCTTTGGAATTTGCCTTTGTACCTAGGTACCCAGATATCAATGACATGAGCGACGCTGTTACTAACTCCTTTTTAGTGAGATATGTGTCAGAGGGATCTAAGGACTTTGAAGATGACAGAGATTGTAACTTATCTCCTAATTTGTTAAGAATGGTAGATCCTACCTTACGAAATGTCAGTGGACACTAGGAGCTAACGAAAGAGATGAAGATGGAAGCCTGGCTCATCGCAGGAATAAGGCAATACATCATTGAGTTATTTTTAAGAATTCAAAGATATTTTCGCATGATCATATTAAGACACGCTTGGGAAAATCTTAAAAGAGATCCATAAGGGTATTTAATGAATACATGCTAACGATTTTACAACAGTCAGGCTAATCATGAGGTTTAGGTAGTACTGGTTAATTAGAAAAAGGAGGTTGCATCAGTTATGTCGTAAATGCCAGATGGATGGATGCAGGACTTATGCGCCTCCTCTATTTCTTCACAGATTCTCTATATGTGGGGCATGGACGTTATCAAGCCAATCTCCTCAAAAGCTTTTAGTCGACATCGATTCATATTCATGGTCGTTGGTTACTTCACTAAGAGGGTGAAGGTCGCTTCTTATGCCAATCTTACAAAGTCGACAGTTATCAAATCCCACTCTCAATGCCAAAAAAGAAGAAGTTAAAATCAGATGCCAATAAAGAATACCAGAAAGGATCATGTTTAACAATGCATAATTGCACAATGTCAAAGATTTACAGTATGTTCAAAGATCAGACACTATATCAATGCAACAAAGGCAGCCAAAAACCATTCTTTGAAAAATGACTGAGACTTGTAAAGATTGGTATAAAGAAGTTACATTTGCCCTCTATGCTTATCAAACATTGGCCAAGACCTTCGCAGGGGCAATGCCTTAGTTTGTGGAATAAAAGCGTTTTGTCTATTGAAGTCGACATTCTTTTCGAGTCTTTTCAGAATTTAAGATGGAAAAGGTAGAATGGATTTATTCCGATATGATCA
Organism: Gossypium rotundifolium; assembly: GCA_025506655.1. Lineage (NCBI taxonomy): Eukaryota > Viridiplantae > Streptophyta > Magnoliopsida > Malvales > Malvaceae > Gossypium > Gossypium rotundifolium. The sequence continues at coordinate 152,194,039 of CP106732.1, read as the reverse complement.
ATTGAATTTGAAGAGAAAATATTAAAAGCTATCTGTCACGGTCAGAAGATACGAGCTTACAACAAAAAAGGTTCGCCCTAGAAAATATCATGATAGGGCTTTGAAGAAGTTTTGTTCCATGCAAAAGGGACTTCAGAAGAAAGTGGATGCCAAACTGGGAAGGACCTTATCAAAGAAAGAAGGCCTGCTACGGGAAGCATGGATATTGACAGAGATGGATGGCAAGGGCCTGCCCAATCCGGTGAATTCAGATTCAATAAAAAGTTTTCCAAAAAAAAGAGAAAGAAAGAAAAAAGAAGAAAAAATGATAGGCCAAGGCGAAAACCCAAAGGGCGCTTTGAGACGAAAGGGGATTTGAGTTGAAAACCCGAAAATGACTGCTCAAATTTTGATCAAAACTAGGGCATACAACAGTCTTGCTATGCATGAATTAACAATGAAGAAGTATGCTACGTCCTGGGGCATCGACAAAGTACTCCGTATCCCCTAAACATATATTGAGCTTAAAATGGTCCTCAAGAAGTTTGAACAGAGAAGCTCAAGCTGCGATATCTGGGGCACCTAGTTTCCATCTTACCTATTTTGAATTTGCTATCTTTAATTGTTTTATTCGTTTCAAAATACACTACCAATAAACTTCCTTCTTGATTGCATTTGCTATCATTGCTTAACTTATTTGTTTTGAGATATGCTCCTAATTAGTTTCCTCATTGTCCATTGTTATGATATTTTTCAAGCATTTTGCATTGAAATAACGATTAGTGGACTAATAATACTTTCATAAAAGGAGTTTCGTATATTACTATGGAAGCTTCTGAATAATACAAGAACTTGAAATAGAACTATTGTTTAAAACTCACCAAGTTTAAGGGATGAAAATATTGGCGGAGGAAGAGTCTAAACTGAGACTATTTCTCCAGATTTTTGTCAAAAAATGGTGATTGAACAAAATGGAAAGATATTGCGTCAATGATATAATCTTGACGAAAAATCGGCAATGTTAACCCAAGTGTAAAAGGGGAATCATTCTTGAGAAAAAAATGATATTCTGCATCCACACAAATATCATGCATACACATTTGGTTAGGTCACCCGGGGAGTGATCAGTTGATTGAATAAGTTACAGATCCTATACCCTTGAGTTACAGTGGGATGGGTTAAAGTTGATACAGATCCTATAGCTATAAGTCGCAGTAGGATGGTTTAAAGATGGTACAAATCTTAAATCCCAAGGTGCAGTGGAAGGGACACTGAAGTTACAGTAAGGCAAACCGGTTGAGCAAAATACGATTATTTCTTCATGTTTTCGGCCAGAATACCACCCAAGCAAGAAGATAGGATATTACGTCAAGTGATACAACTTGAAAGAATAACGAGCAATAACAACCCTAAACATTTTAAAAATGGACTATTCTCATGACATTCTGCATTCATACAAATGTCGTCCATAATACATTTAGTTAGGAGCATTTGATTTATTCCGTTCATTGCATCCTAATCATTGTACATTTTTAAAAAAATTCATTCTTATGATATTCTACATTCATGTAAATAATATCATTTAGTTAGGAGCATTCGACTCATTCTGATTATTGCATCTTAATCATTATAAAAAGACCATTCTCATGACATTCTGCATTCATGCAAATGTCATTCATTATACATTTAGTTAGGAGCATTAGATTCATTCTGATCATTGCATCCTAATCATTTGGCATAAACATAAGCATATAAAATCGAGTCTACAGGATATGTCCCCTAGAGGACAGTGTAGCAACATCGGTGAATTCACTAGTCCTATCTCCCTGACCAGCAGTGGAATAGGTCGAAGATTGTAGATCTTGTCACCCTAAGCAGTAGTGGAACAAGATCGAACGAAAAATTTTATCTCCATGAAGCAGCGGAGTAGATTTAAGCCATCAGTCTTATCTCCCTCGAGATGGTAGTGGAGCAAACTGAAGATTGAAGTATTCCTGAGATAGTAAGGAAGCAAATTGGAAAGTTTAGATTTTGTTCCCTCGAAATGGTAGTGGAGCAGGTTGAAGATTGAAGTCTTCTTGAGATAGTAAGGAAGCAAATTAGAAAGTTCAGATTTTGTTCCCTCGAGAGGGTAGTGGAGCAAACTGAAGATTGAATTTTTCCTGAGATAGTAAGGAAGCAAATTGAAAAGTTTAGATTTTGTTCCCTCGAGATGGTAGTGGAGCAGACTGAAGATTGAAGTCTTCTTGAGATAATAAGGAAGCAAATTAGAAAGTTCAGATTTTGTTCCCTCGAGAGGGTAGTGGAGTAGACTAAAGATTGAAGTTTTCCTGAGATAGTAAGGAAGCAAATTGAAAAGTTCTTATTTTGTTCCCTCGAGATGGTAGTGGAACAGACTAAAGATTGAAGTCTTCTTGAGATAATAAGGAAGCAAATTGGAAAGTTCAGATTTTGTTCCCTCGAAATGGTAGTGGAGCAGATTGAAGATTGAATTTTTCCTGAGATAGTAAGGAAGAAAATTGGAAAGTTTAGATTTTGTTCCCTCGAAATGGTAGTGGAGCAGACTGAAGATTGAATTTTTCCTGAGATAATAAGGAAGCAAATTGGAAAGTTCAGATTTTGTTCACTTGAGATGGTAATGGAGCAGACTGAAGATTGAAGTCTTCCTGAGATAGTAAGGAAGCAAATTGGAAAGTTCAGATTTTGTTCCCTCGAGATGGTACTGGAGTAGGCTGAAGATTGAAGTCTTTCTGAAATAGTAAGGAAGCAAATTGGAAAGTTCAGATTTTGTTCCCTCGAGATGGTAGTGGAGCAGATTGAAGACTGAAGTCTTCCTAAGATAATAAGGAAGCAAATTGGAAAGTTCAGATTTTGTTCCCTCGAGATGGTAGTGGAGCAGGCTGAAGATTGTAGTCTTCCTCAGATAGTAAGGAAGCAAAAAGAAAAGTTCAGATTTTGTTCCCTCGAGATAGTAGTGGAGCAGACTGAAGATTGAAGTCTTCCTGAGATAGTAATGAAGCAGACTGAAAAGTTCAGATTTTGTCCCCTCGAGATAGTAGTGAGGCAGACTGAAGATTGTAGATCTTATCTCCATGAAGCAGTAATAGAGCAGATTGAAGACGGCAAATCTTATCTTCCTTGAAGTTCAAGCGGAATAGGTCGAAGCTACAAATCCCTTCCCCTTGAGATTGCATTGGAGCCACAATTCTTACTTCTTTGAAGTTCCAGCAGAGTAGATCGAATCTACTAACCTCTTCTCCCTAAAATTACATTCGAGCGAATTGAAGCAACACTTTCTATACCCCTGAAGACGTAGTGGAGTGGAATGAAGGTGCTTGAAGAAAATAAGAACCAAAAGAAGTCAAGACTAGGCAGGTCCAGGCAAAATTGGCCCTTTTAAAGTTTTTGCTCCATTCTCGTTACACGACAATGAGCAAAGAGGGGCAGCTGTACAGACCCAATTTAGCCCGGGCCTACTACACCCTAAATCAGACAAGCAAAAAATAAAAAAATAAATAAAAAATATGTTAACAGTCCATTACAAACAACCCGAAGCCCAATTTACAAATGGCATAATAGGCCCAAAAACTAAAAAATTCAGAAAAGCCTAGGGTTTCTTAAACCCTAGGAGTCGCAGCCCCCATGTGCGCCTCAGTGCACACCATGCCCAAGGCCTGGCTCCTCCACTTGCTCCACCACGCTTGTACCTGCAAATGAAGCAACAACACGTAAAAACAGAGCAAAATGACAACAACAGTAGCAATAGCGAGGAAAACTATTTTGTAAGTTTTTCTTTGGCTATAAAGCCATTCGAAAGACAATGTAAACGGGGGGTTTTTTTTCAATCGAATAAAAAAATAGAGATTCAAACGAAAAACTCAGATTCGAATACAAGCAAAAAATTAAAAACAAATCGCAAAAGGGCTAAAAGTGGTCCCTTTTGTATTTTTTATTTTCTTTAATTTTATCTTTTACTAGTTTTTCAAAGGAAAATAATGAAAAAGTTAGAAATTACCTGACTTTTCGCATTTGGCTACCGTAGGCAGTCGAGGTTGGCGTTTCGATGAAAAACGATGTTTTGTGGGTTCAGACTTGAAAAGCCAAGAAAATGGCTCTTTTCGATCTTTCCAGCCACCGCAGACGGCGACGCCGTCGCCGGCGATCGACAGCTGTCGCGGTGGTCCAGTGACTGGACTGTGGTCAGAGATCGGGCCAAGGGAGAGAGTTTTTGGGGAGTTTTTGAAGGTTTTTTAAAAAACAAGTCTTAAAATGATTTTTTGTGTTGAAAATCTGGTTTAAATAAAGGGTTAAAACGGCGTCGTTTTGGCTTGGGCCTTTAAACCCCAAAACGGCACTGTTTCATGACTACCGCCTCGAACTGACCCGACCCAAAGGGATCCGCTTGTTTTCACTAGCAGGGGATATTTATTCTTTTGTCCCTCCGCTTTTGAGGCTATTTTTAATATGGCCCTATTTTTATTTATTTTTTTAATTTTTCCATTAACTGTCATTTTATTTCAATTTAATCCTTGAGCCTTTTAACAGGCAAACACCGTAAACGGTGCGTTTTGGGAAAGGGATAATTTTCCCAACGATCCTTCCTTCTTTAAGCGCGTCATTTTTTAGTCCTTATTCGATTTTATCTTATGATTTATTACGATTTCAGCATTTTAATTTTATTCTGATTTCAGCTTAGTCCTTCTTTGTTTATTTTTGTAATTATAGTGTTATTATTATTAATTTTAATATTATTATTATAATTATTAATGTTACTCTTATTTTTTATTATTATTATTACTATTATTATTACTACTATTACCATTATCATCATTTCATTTTGTACCATTATTATTATTACTATTATATTTTTACTATTATTTGTTTATTATTACTATCTATTATTATTATATTATTATTATTTTTGTTTCTATTATTATTTTTCTTTACCTTTATTGTTACTATTATCATTAATATTTTATTTTATTACTATTATCATTATTATTATTTTAAACATTTACTTACTCATTTTTTCATAACTAATTTGCTCTTTATTCGTTTTATTTTCATCTTATTTTATTTTTACCCTTATTATTTTTATTTTGATTTGCTTTATTTTAAAATTTTACACTTATTATTGCCATTTTATTATTTATTTATTTATGTATTTATATTTTGTTGCACATACTTTCAAATTTTGACTATTTATTATCGATATTTATATTTATTTATTGTCATCATCATTATTTTGTTACATATATTAACACGAAATTTATTTTACATCTTGCCATAAGATCATATTCCATTTTATCCGATCCATTAAATTTTTGTCTTAAAATAAATGACTACTTTGCGTTCTAATGTTCGAAAGAAATCGTACCCTAACTTACTTGGTTTCGGTTTTCTCATCGAATCTAAGGAACATATTATTTTCTTTTTAAAATCAAAGCATAAAAGTTGAATAAAAACTTATTCTCGAGAATTCAAAATTGTCGTGTCCTAACTCACTGGATGTGACGTTTTGTTATCTCGGGATAAAGATTTCTAAAAAACAAAGGCAATATTCTGTATTTGGAATTTCGAGAAATCGTGCCTTAACTTACTGGGTTTCGGTTTTTTCATTCGACCTAAATAACTTAATATCCTCCTCAAGTCGTAAAAGTCGAAAGACAAGCTCAGTTTCGGGAGCTCGAAATGTTGTACCTTAACTTACTGGGTGTGACATTTTACTTCTTCGAAATAAGAGGATCTTAACATCCATTTTAATTTATTCAAGTTTTCTTTTAACTAAAGAGGATCGTATTTTAAAATCTTTTCAAATTTTTGACATTAAGACGTTAACTAATAAATTAGGTACCAATTTTGGGCGTATCGAGGGTGCTAACCCTTCCTCGTGCGTAACCGACTCCCGAATCCGTTTTCTGGATTTTGTAGAGCAAAAATCATTGTTTTGATAAATTTAAAATTTTATTAAAATGATTGAATTATGAGGTGACCCGATCACACCTCATCAAAAATGATTGGTGGCGACTCTTATTTTCATTTTCGTTTTCAAAACCAAAGTCGACTCGTTTTACAAAAAAAATTGGTTACGACAGTCAAGAATTGTTGGTAGGGATAGAAAATAGAGGCTCTGAATATGTGAAAATCCCTAATGAGTTTTGGTGAAATTGGATTTTAATTCATGGCTCTGAATTGAAAGTTATGTTTGTTTTAATTTTAGGGATTAAAGTGAATAATTTGTAAAAATGTGTGAGATTTAGTATTTAATTATGATTTTGTTGGAATTTGATACTGTATTATTATTAAACTATTATTCTTAGCCAAAGATGATGCATGATCATCAAGAGAGGAAGGAAAAACAAGAGTCGACAACAAGTGACGTGAGCTTTCGGTTTGTATCTCTATGACTTGAGACTAATCTAGTTATTGGATATTCATGACATATTGCATTAAATAGTATTGAGGTGAGTTATTAATGATTACTGAATTGAAAGGCTATGGTTGATATTGAATATCGAGACATGAACTAAGTTGAATAGAATAAACAGTTGTATGACTTAATATTGATATGGGAAATTGGCATGAAATTGAGTTGAATTATGTTATATTATATGATGAATTGATGTTGAATTGAACTATGTGATGAAATTGGAAATTGGTTGCTTTATTAAATGTACCAATCTATACTTTGGTTTATCCAATGACGTCTGTCAGTATAACTGCTTCGATTTATCCGATGATGCATTATGTTTGCCAGTATAACTGTTTCGGTTTATCCGATGATGCATTATGTGTGTCAATATTCATCCTTCGATTTATCCGATGATGCACTATGTGCCGATATAACTACTTTGGTTCATTTGATGATGCATGTGTGTCAGTTCGATTTATCCGATGATGCAATGCGGTGCTAGTTTGAGATGCAAATTGACTAATCCAAATGTCCGTCTTGAAAATTCGAGTTAGGTTAATAGAATTATATAAATGTGATTTGGCTATAAGATAGATTGTGTAACAACTTATTTTTCACTGGTAATGGGAACGGTAGTTTCAAAACCTCATTTTCTGATAATTAGGTCCGTACATATTATTATTTAATATTTATGAGTCTTTTATGGTATTTGTAGAAGGCCCAAATTGCGGAGCCGTTTTACAACCCAAACCCGAATAGCCCACTAAAGCCCAATTACAAAGCCCCTAACCCACTAAACAAATCAGCCCAAATTCACTAAAGCCCAATTACCCAAACACCAAAATCAAAAAAAAAAAAAATCAGAACCTAACCCTAGCTACTTGCGGCGCCGAACCAACCCCCACCTGCCCCCTGACAGCCATCTGCTCCCTGCACCACCGGCCACCGGCTCCACTTGGCCACTTGCACTTGCGAGCATTAAACGGACAAGACAGAAAGCAATAGGAAGATGACTATAAAGCCAAGCAAAAACGGTGTAACCAGGACCCTTTTTTTTCGATTAATAAGAGAAGAATAGACAGATTCAAACATTCAAAAAATAGCAAGCAAAAAAATCAATACAAACTCAAGAATGAGGAATAAACAAAAAAGAATCAAAAGCAGAGGATGAGGTGATTCCATTTGCGAAGTTCTTTTTATTCTTTTCTTTTTTTTTCTTATTTTCGCAATTTTATCGTTTATCGTTTATCGTTTTAGATTAATATATATAAATATAATATTTTCTCTAAAATATAAAAAATAAAATTTTACCTTTTTCTACCCAAGGTAGTGTGGTGGCTGCATAATGTAGATAATGATGAATGCGCCCACTCATGGGAGGCTCCCTGCAGAGAAAAAAGGAGAATGAAGGAATTTTTTAAAAACTCGGGTGAAATGATTTTTTGGGGTTATGGGGCCTTAAATAGCCCCAAAGCAATGACGTTTTGAAATGGCCTTTAACCCTAAAACGCGTCGTTGCCCTTGGGATCCGTGTGTTGACCCGGCAGGCGGAGGATCCGCCTTTTTTATTTTTGGGTCTAATTGCACAAATGACCCTTCCGCTTTTTTGACCTCTTTTAATCAAGTTTTTATTATTTTCAAATTTTGACCCCACAATTTACTCCGGTTCGCAATCTGGTCCTTTCTACTGCTGCGCGTTTTGGCCGAAAGGGTTTATTACCTCTTTGATCCCTCCAGTCCTTTCGCGCGTGTAAATAGGCCCTTTTCCTTTTATTTTATTTCGAATTGACCCCCAAACTTTCATTTTAAAGGCAATTTGATCCAGTTTTAGTTATTTTGCAATCCTTTTAGTCTTTTGTTATTATATTATTATTGTTATTACCATTATTATATTTTTATGTATATATTTTATTATTATCTTGTTTCACTAACTTTATTATTATTATTATTATTATTATTATTATTATTATTATTATTATTATTATTTGTTATTTTGATTATATTTTACTATTATTTGTTTGCTATTTCTATTATTTATTATTACAATTGTATGTGTTATTATTTTATTTTTCTACTATTATTATGACTAAGATTATTATTTTATTTATTATTATTATTTGTTGTTTTCATTAATATTATTATTATTATCTATTTTTATCATTATTTTATCATTATTATTACTACTATTATATTATTTTTATATGTATATATTTTATTTATTTATTTATATATATTATTTCATTTATTAATTTCCATCATTATTTTTTACGTATTATCATTATTATTTTATTTTCATTTCAAGTATCATCATTATTATTTTGTCATTATTATTTCTTATTTTATTTTTATTCTTTTTACTTCCATTACTACTTTGTTATTATCATATTATTATTATTATTATTATTATTATTATTATTATTATTATTATTATTATTATTGTTATAAGTATTTTTTATATTTTTATATTTACACCTATATTTGTTTTCTTAGTTAAACAAAATACATTTTGTAAAATCATCATATTTCATCTAAAGTTTTAAAATAAAGGCAATGTTTCATATTTAGAAATTCGGGGAATAGTGTCCTAACGTGCTGGGTTGCGATTTTCTGTTTAACTAAATAACTTAACATCCCTTTTACGAAGTTTCACGAATCACGAGATAACTTTGATTACGGAAGATTAAAATGTCGTGTCCTAACGTGCTGGATGTGATGTTTGTATCCTCTCGGAACAAAGAAATCTCAAATTTCAGCCCAAATTATCCGAACATTTTCTAAAAGATCCGTATTTTAAAATCTTTTCAAATTTCCGACATTAAGACACTAATAAATCAATTTGGTACCAATTTTGGGCGTGACGAGGGTGCTAACCCTTCCTCGCACGTAACCGACTCGAGCCCATTTTTCGAGTTTCAGTAGATAAAAATCATTGTTTTGATAAATCAAAATGTTTATTAAAAACAACCGTTTTGCGAGGTGACCCGATCACACCTCATCAAAAAAGATTGGTGGCGACTCCCGTTTTTTCATTTTTAAAACCCAAAGTCGAACCCCGTTTTGTTTCCAAAAAAATGGTTACGATAGTATTATATTAAATTTTGGTCTAGTAATTTTATTGAACGATAGTTAACTAAGGTACAAGTGTATGATGTCAAAAAATGAGGTATCAGGACCTTGTTTTCGTAAACCGAGCTTGTATATATTTTTATTAAATATTTATGGAGTTATTATACTGGTGAATTAAATTTTGGATTAGTAATTTTACCGAATTAGTGACTAATTAATGTACAAGGACTAAATTATAAAAATAGTAAAAGTTAATCACTAAAACTTTTTAATTGAAAAGGACTAATAATTAAACTAAAGATTAAGGTGGCAATTGGTCCACTTTAGCACATTAGTGGACGGTTTGTTAATGAATGGATAGAATAATTTATAAATTTTAATTAAACTAATAATATATGTATAAAACATAAAATGGAAATGTTGCCATCCACGTAATTTTCTTTATTCTCCGCCTAAACTATCAAAAGAAATGAAGAAACTTTAAAGGTTGCGCCTAATAAGTTTTCCGTAAATTTTATATTTTGATATCATAAAATCTCGATTTAATTAATTTGTGTTTGATTTTTGAAATTGTTAAAGTTTTAAAATTTATTATTAATGAATGTTTGAAGTTTTGGTGTTAATTTAATAGATTTCAAGTTTAGAAATGAAAAAGGACTAGTTTGTAAAGTTGAATTACTAGTTTTTGAATATAGGGACTAAAATATAAATATTTCAAAATTGGTATAAAATTTCTATATTTATAAATAATAGAAAGCTCTAGAAAGATGAAATTGAGATCGATTTCTAAATAGGTTTCAATTTTTAAAGAATATATTTGGGAATTTAAATAAGAATTTTATATAATTTTTAAGTTTATTGTTTTAAAAAATAATACAAATTGGAAATAATTTATTTTTGTTAATCTTATATTTTAAAGAATATTTAAATTTAATTTTAAAAGTGATAAATTTGATTTAAGTGGTGCATGTCGCCACCCTCTTTTCATCAAATCTAAAAGGATAATTAGTTTATTATGTCCTTAAATATTTTATATAATTATACTTTAATTTAGTGTCATTAATAGTAACGACAACACCTAAAATATTTTTATAAAACCAGTCATTGGCCTATTATAAAGGATAGTGCTGTCAATGGCAACAGCAACACCGAGATTAACTTTTCAAAACCGGTTATTTTCATACATAATTTTACAAGTGAATTATATTTGTAAATAATTAATTTATTTGGGCTATATCTGAAAAAAGCCAAGTTTTAACTTTTGGCTTTCTTTGTGAGCATCCTTCTCATGCCAGTGCCACTCTCTTCTCCATTTTTCTCTTTATTTTATTTTCTTCTCATATTTTTATTATGCTTTCAGCATAATAGCCTCAAGATCTCTCTTTCTCATTGTTCAACCTGTAAGCACTAAATTTTATCTGGCTTAATTTCCTGTTTAATTAAAAAAATAATAATTAAATTTTTTTAAAAATACAAAAACTAAAATTTACATTTTAACCCTTCAACTTTTCAAAATTACATTTTAACCCTCATCTTTTCCAAAATTACCTCTTGACCCCTAAAATTTTTGAAATTATGTTTTGACCCCTTATCTTTCTTAAAATTATGTTTTGACCCCACAAGTTTTGTTGTGATTGCAATCTGGTCCTTCTAGCAGATTTGGTGATTTGGGACACCTAATTCCTGGATTTCCCGGCCACCAGCATGGGTGGCCACTCCCTCCTCAACTGCTACCTGCAAAAGCATGGGAAAAAGGTAAAAAACACACTATAAAAGGGATTTTTCCCAAAATCAAACCCCATTCAAAAAAAACCCACGAAAAAGAAAGAAAAAAAGAAAGAAAAGAAGAGAAAAAGAGAGGAAAGAAGAGAAGAGGAGAAGGCTCACCACCGACGGGAAGTCGAGTCGGCAATGACGTGGTTGGAGAAGAAGAAGAAAGAGAAGAAGAAGGAAGAAAAGAAGAAAGAAGAAGAAAAGAAAGGAAAGAAAAGAAAAAGAAAGAAAAAAGGAAAGAAAAAAGAAAAAAAGAAAAAAATCTAACTCGGTCTGGTCGACCCAGACCAGACCATGCGACCGGCCGTGACCGCAGCAGACCAACAACAGACCATCAAAAAAAAAGAAATAAGCAAAAAAAAAAAAGAAAAGAAACAAGCCCAAAAAAAAAAAAAAACAGGCCAAAAGAAAAAGCATTCAATGACCACCCAAGCCCAGTGAAGGCGGGCAATGACATATAACTGCACTGACCAACAGCCCAACCCACCCAATAGCAAAAAAGGAGAAGAAGAAAAAAAAAGAAGAAAGAAAAAAAAAAGAAAGAAGGAAAAAGGGAAAAGGAAAAAAAGAAAAGAGAAAAAAGAGCCCGGGCCGTGTATCCCGTTCTTCAAGCCCGTAATTTTGAGTTTTTCGGTAACTTCCTTTTTACCCACTTGTAATTTATTTCGTATATTTTCGTGACATTTCGTTTTTAATATTATAGGATTTTTTTCGCATTTTTTACATTTATATTTATATTTTATTTCTTTTTATATATTGAATAATTTTAATAAATAAGGCAACGAATCGGTTTAACACTTGTCGTTGATTTCATCGCTATGTTGGGTAAGTATCATCGGTTCGTGTTAAATACGATCGCCCTTTTAAAAATCAAAAATCAAAAAATAAAATAAAATTTGAGTTTTAAAACTTTTTGTGTTTTCAGAAAATTATCGTATTTTCCAAATTTTTGTGTTTTAAAAAAATTCGTGTTTCAAAAAAATTCTCGTGTTTTCAAAGTTTTCGTATTTCCAAAATTTCGTGTTTTCAAAATTTTCGGGTTTAAAAAATTTTCGTGTTTTCAAAAATTCTCGGGTTTTAAAAAAATTTCTCGAGTCTTAAAATTCTCTTTTTTTTAAAAAAAATTTTCGTGTCTCAATCAGATCACGATTAAATATTAAATTGAACTTGTATTTTTGAAAATTAAGACAACGCGCGTTTAACGAGATACCAATTTTGGGCGTCGCGAGGGTGCTAATACCTTCCTCGCACGTAATCGACTCCCGAACCCTAATTTTTCTCTGAAATTTGACACAGACTCAAACCCAGCCCTTTTTTAAGAAAATTCAAAAAAAATGATTTTTCTTTAAAAAGAGGATTTATTAGGTGTCCGATCACACCTAGAAAAAAGATCGGTGGCGACTCCTTTTTAAATAAAATTAAAACTCATTTTCAAATTTTAATAATTTTCTCAATTAGCGCCCGTACTAAAATTTTACGTCGCTCAATTTGGCGACTCCATGGGGACATTTTTGAGAGTCGAGTGCGGAATTAAACGCGTCTTTGTCAAAATTTTCAAAACTCTTGTTTAAATTAATACTTAGTCGTGATCCTTAAATTTCGTTTTTGAAAAGTCATGCATTTGCATCATGTTGTAAATATTTTCTAACTTGTTTTATCTTTTTGTTTTTCGTACTAAGTTTTTACCGTTTTAGTTTTTAGTTTTAAAATAAAAGCGAAAAGGTTTGTGAGTTTCTCCTCACACTTTGTGCACTTGCATTTTTGCATAACATGAGCTCTCTACCGGGCTCCGTCCGCTTAAGTGGAAGTAAGCGCTATGCCTTCGTGAGTTAACTCGTCCCTCACACAAGCTAGTGAATACTTAGGGTTACATATGACTTATGCTTTCGTGAGTTAACTCGTCCCTCCGCATAGGCACAAGTAAATGTAATCCCTCAAATTGAACTCATGAGCCTATGATGGGCGATAACCGAGGCTCTGTACTAGCCTTAGTAGGCGACGATGACGGACAATTCGAGTACCTTTTTAGAACCGAAACCGCATCGAAACCGCATATAGTGAACCGTATGAGCCACCCGATTAGAGCCGTGCCGAAACTTCGTCCGTCGAATAGTCACCAAAATAAGTACATGGGAGAAACGCCTCTTACTTTTTATTTCTTTACATTTATATTTTTTTTTTTTGCAAGAGAATTAAGCATGTTTAATAGAATTGGATCGGGTAGATTATTTGATGAGCATGTGGGGTAAGTTTATTTTGTAAAGTATGATGGGGTAAAAAAAAAGGCAATAAAAGTAGGTCGGTTTCATTAAAATGCACGATTAAATTGCTTAGTTTGTTAGATTTGCCATAGTTTTTCTCTATTTATATTTGTTGTGACTACTAACCAAGGTTATTTGTCTTTATTTTTATTTTATCATGCATGATAGACATCTTATTAGGAAGGTGTTGATTAGAGATTGGTTGCCAAAAATGGGTTTCTGATGGAGGAGTCAATTACATAAGTAACCGAGAAAAACGCCATGGTTCAAGACTGGTCTTTGAAAACCCAGAAAGCAAAAGGAGACAATTTAAAGGAAGGATGTATTTCCAACCTTCCCGAGCATGTGACCATGAATGTTCGTCAGAATAACCTCGAAGACTTGACTAGGATCTGGAAACAGTGGGACTTAGACACTAAGGGCATCTTTACTGAAAAGTACGGGGATATAGCTTACTTAATCGCCGTCAACATAGACGAACAATTGATTCAAGCCATGGTTTAATTCTGGGACCCAGCTTATCAATGTTTTACTTTCAACCAAGAAGATATGACTCCGACCATAGAAGAGTATGCCGCCTTGCTTCGCGTTGACAATGCACAATTCAGCAAGATATATGTGAAAGAGCCCAAACCAATGACCTTCAAGAAAAAGCTAATGAAGTTGACAGGAATGGCTAATACATGGGCTGAAAAACAGATAAAGAAAAAGAACGAAGTCAGTTGTATTCCATGGTTTTCTCTACGAGAATTAGTTCAAAATCATCCAGATATCATCCAGATATTGTAAAGAGAGTGGATCTGTTTGCTTTAGCCATTTACGGATTAATTGTCTTCCCAAAGTTCACAGGCATATAGAAGTTGTGGTAGTGGATTTCTTTGAAAAGTTGAGGCAAGAAATCAACCCGTCCCAACTATCTTAGTGAGACTTTTAGATCTCTAAATTGTTGTAGGAGAAAAGGGAAGGACGTTTTATCGGATGTGCTGACTACTTAATGTTTGGATTACGAGCCACTTACGGAAAGGGGCGCACACCTTTCCACATGTTTTCAAAACATTCGCTCCGTTGGAAGCTTACTTTGAGAAAGATTGGCGAAGGATGTCCTTTGAAACGACCTGGGTTTTAGTTTTTCAAAACCTCCGCGCCGAAGATATAACTTGGAGAGCACCATGGATCCGTCCTTTAGTTCTGCTATACAAATGCGAAAGCCAAGATTGGGTACCTTTACTCGGATTATGGGGAGGAGTTGGATATGCACCGTTAATGGTTCAAAGGCAATTTGCTTCACGACAGTTCATACCAACTACCGAAGGATTAGCACAGTCTGAGTTTGTTTTTACAGGTAAAGGTTACATGAAAAAAGTCCGAGATACTGCAAAGTCTTGAAAGGAAATCTACCTAATGGAGTTAGCTCTATATGCTGATACTATCACTTAAGATTATGACATATGGAGACAAAGACGAGTAAATGTCAACAAACCTCACCAACGGATTATATTTTCGAATCCTTTCTCGGAAGAAATGCCGTCCGGCGGAAATAGCAAGACATGAATTTGAGCGTGAAAAGGCCGATCTGTTATGGGATATTAGTTCTCTTCAAGAGGAAAATTACCGGTGAAGATAGATGTTCAAATTGAAAAATCCGAGCGAGAAAGTCCGAGAAAGAAGTGAGATCATGAGAAATGACTTAAAGGATCTTCATTTAGAAAATAAGAAATTAAGAGGCACCATAAAGAATAGCGAAATGGGCAAATCATCGACGGAATGGAAGGAAGAATTAAACAACATCAAAGGTGGGATGGAATTACGAGAGGAAAGCGAAGAAGGAAAAGGAAAAAGTTGCTCGTCTATGATAGAGTTAAGGAAGAAGAATGTTGAATCTGGCTGCGTCTGCGAGAATTAATGACTAGTCGGTCGAGCGTCAAGAGCTAAGAAGGAAAATACAATATTTAGAAAATACATTGCAAGCTCTTGGATACTCTCCTAAAAGCCCTAGAAGAAAAGAATGGCCAGCATGACAGAGACATTCGTGCCTACGAAAGAGCTCTCCAAGAAAAAGATATGTATCTTGGCGGTTTAATTAATAAAATTCGCAAGGCGGTTGTGCAAATTGTGTAATTATCAGATGAAGCAGAAGATCTCAGTTACCAATTCCCTCCGAGACAAGGATCAAGCATGTTAGAATTCCTAGAACGAGTAAAGAAACAAGGCGATGTGGCTAAGAAAATTGTGTAACTGTTAAATCAGAAAGGGCAAAACGTTTTGTAATGGACTCTTTTGATTGAAGAAATGCCTAAGTATGGGGCTATCTTGAAATCAACACCAAATTCTTGCATATTTATTCATGATTAACATGCATTTTTCATTTATTCATTCATCCATTCATTGCATGTGCATATCACCTAATCATTCAACGAGGCTAAAACTATATAATCCACGATTGCGAGAAAGATCAAGAAATGAGGTTTGCAGGAGCCTCAGGTCAGGAATTGGAATGGGAGCCCATAGCGTATCCTCCTTTGACAAAAACATTTACATCTGCAGGAATGATGTACCCAGTGAGAGATAATCCACAAAGCACGATGTTATGGATTGACAGGGGTCTTGAGCGTCGATATAAATGTTATTGACAAAGGAGATGATGCAATTGAAGATGTTTCAATGATACACCCTTGTCCTCCTGGATTCATTTTGAACAATTGAATTCTTGTGGATCTTCTTGTAGTTTCTAAGTCCTCTCGGAGTAATGCTCAATGTTAACTCTCTTTTGTGTGCCCCTAAGTAATAGTGGGATTCTTTTGTAAGAGCTTATGTTTGCTCTTTATCATTTAAATGAACAGTAATGGAGATGCATTTTGTCATAGCCTTTTCATTCTTATTAACTTCATAATTATTTCTTCTTCTCACAGCCTGTCCTTACATGTACCTTATATCATGCCATAACATTATGCTTGTTGGTTCCAATACTTTGATACTCCTCTATAGTTTTCTTTTCCATTCACCTTTCAGGTGCTCAGATACCAACGACATGAACAATCCCATTACAAGTCCTGAAATCGATTTTGAGAAAGCTATTTGTTTAGGAGAATTCGAAGCTGAGGAAAATGCTGAAGATTATGTATCGTCTCCTGACTTACTAAGGATGGCAGAACAAGAAGATAAACAGATTTTACCCCATCAAGAATCTGTTGAGACAGTGAACTTGGGAAATGAAAAAAAAGAGGCAAGAAGTAAAGATTGGGACCTCCATTTCAGATAATACCAGACATGATTTGATCGCCTTGCTTCATGAGTATAAAGATGTATTTGCATGGTCGTATCAAGACATGCCAGGGTTGAACGAGGATGTAGTGGTCCATAGACTCCCACTGAAACCAGAATGCAAACCTATTCAACGAAGTCGAGAGCGAATGAGACACGAAATTTGTTAAAGATAAAAGAAGAAGTCAAGAAACAATTTGATGCTGGCTTCCTACAAGTCTCCAAATACCCAGAATGGGTAGCTAACATAGTCCCAGTACCGAAGAAAGACGGTAAGGTACGAATGTGCGTAGATTATCGTGATCTGAATCGAGCAAGTCCTAAAGATAATTTTCCCTTGCCACACATCGATACGTTGGTGGATAACACAGCAAAACATTCATTGTTTTCTTTCATGGATGGATTTTAGTGTTATAATCGGATAAAGATGGCTCCGAAGATATGGAGAAAACTACCTTCAGAAGCGATGTGGGGAACATTTTGCTACAAGGTGATGCCGTTCGGATTAAAGAATACCGGGGCAACATATCAGAGGGCAATGGTGATGCTATTTCATGACATGATGCACAAAGAGATAGAAGTTTATGTTGATGATATGATTGCCAAATTTCGGGGGGAAAGAGAGCATATTGGGAACCTCAAGAAATTGTTCGAAAGACTAAGAAAGTTCCAGCTGAAGCTTAATCCCGCCAAGTGTACGTTCGAGGCTACCTCGGGAAAATTACTCGGCTTCATTATTAGTGAGAGAGGTATTGAGGTTGATCCAGATAAGATAAAAGCCATCCAAGAACTACCACCTCCGCGTACACAAAAAGAAGTCAAAGGATTTTTAGGGAGGTTGAACTACATCGCTCGATTCATTGCTCAACTTACTGACCAGTGTGACCCAATTTTTCGACTCATTCGAAAACATAATCCGGAAGAGTGGAACGATAAGTGCCAAGTGGCTTTTGACAAGATAAAATAGTATTTGTCTAACCCTCCGGTGTCGATCGCCAACTCACGGAAGACCGTTAATATTATATCTAAGCGTGTTCGAAAATTCAATGGGTTACGTCTTTGGGGCAACATGATGAGTCGGGGAAAGAGAAAGGCGATCTACTATCTCGGTAAGAAGTTCACAGTATGAAGCAAAGTACCCGTCAATTGAAAAATTACATTGTGCTTTGGTTTGGGCAGTTCGAAGGCTCAGACAATATATGTTGAATCATATGACGTGGTTAATTTCAAAGTGGACCCAATAAAATACATGATGGAATCACCGCACTTTCGGGAAGAATGGCACGATGGCGAGATCCTCGCTTGAGTAACGACATTGTATATGTGAGTCAAAAGTCGATAAAGGGGGAGCGATGAGTGACTTCTTAACAACTCGAACCACGGAAGAATATGAGCCTTTGAGATTTGATTTTCCAGACGAGGATTTGATGTGCATTTACGAAAAAGAGTGTGAGTCGTCAAAAGAGAAATCATGGAAGATGAGCTTTGATGGTGCATCGAATGCATTGGGGCATGGGATTGGAGCGATCTTAGTGTCACCGAAGGAACCATTATCCACTCACTACAGATTAAATTTCTTCTGTACCAATAATGTAATGAATATGAGGCTTGCATCATGGGCCTTCGTGCGACTATTGAACGAAACATCAAAATCTTAGAAGTGTCACGGAGACTCGGCGTTGGTAATTTACCAAACCGTGGAGATTGGGAAGTGAGAGATTGAAATTGGTCAAATATCGCGATCTCGTGGCGGAGTGGTCGAAGAATTCAAAGAAGTGACTTTAATTACTTCCCACGAGAAGAAAACCAATTGGCTGATGCCTTGGCCACCCTGGCTTCAATGTTCAAAGCAAACAGAGAAATGGAAATAATGCCTCTCCAAATGAGCATATATGAGGTCCCTGCACATTGTTGTAGCATTGAAAAAGAGACAGATAGATTGACATGGTTCCATGATATCTTAGAATATGTCAAGAATCAAAGGTATCCCGAGCAAGCAAATGAAAATGACAAAAGAACAATCAGAAGAATGGCAGTAGGATTTGTTCTTGATGGGGACATCCTGTACAAAAGAGGAAAAGATCAAGTGCTCCTGAGATGCGTGGATGCTGTTGAAGCTAGGAAAATACTTGAAGATATCCATGAAGGAATTTGTGGGACGCACGCCAATGGTTTCACTATGGTTAGGCAGATTATGAGACTCGGTTATTACTGGCTGACGATGGAAAACGACTGCATTAGTTACGCACGAAAGTGCCACAAATGTCAAATTTACGGTGATAAAATTCATGCAGCCCCTTCGCCCCTTCATGTCATGACTTCTCCGTGGCCTTTTTCTATGTGGGGCATGGATGTTATAGGGCCAATTTCTACAAAAGCTTCTAATGGCCACCGGTTCATTTTTGTGGTTATAGATTACTTCACAAAATGGGTAGAAGTCGCTTCATTTGCTAATGTGATGAAGACTGCAGTTTGCAGGTTCTTAAAAAAGGAAATCATATGTAGATACGGTTTGCCTGAGAAAATTATTTTAGATAATGCTTTAAATCTGAACAACAAGATGATGAAAGAAGTGTACGAGCAATTTCAAATAAAGCATCATAATTCCTCACCCTATCGCCCAAAGATGAAGCGGAGCGAGAAGCGGCTAACAAAACATTAAGAAGATTATTGGGAAAATGACCGAGACTTATAAAGACTGGCACGAGAAGCTACCATTCGCTTTGTATGCATATTGCACATCCGTGCGGACATCTACGGAGCAACTCCTTTCTCTCGGTCTATGGAATGGAAGTGTCTTTGCCCATTGAAGTTGAGATCCCTCTACGAGTCTTAATGGAGTCGAAACTAGAAGAATCGAGAATAGGTTCAAGTTCGATATGACCAGCTAAATCTTATCGAAGAAAAATGCTTAAAGGCAATCATCATGGACGGATGTACGAAAGAGAATGATCACGGCTCATGACAAGAAGGTGCGGCTAAGAGAATTCATGAGGGGAACTCGTCTTGAGAAAGATTCTCCCAATACAAAAAACTTTCGAGGAAAATGGGCACCAAATTGGGAAGGATCGTACGTCGTAAAGAAGGCTTTCTCTGGTTGAGCTTTGATTCTCACTGAGATGGATGGGAAGGAGTTACCTAATCCAGTGAACTCAGATGCCGTGAAAAAGTACTATGTCTAAAAAAAAAGGGGAGAGATCAAGATGAAAACTCAAAAAGGGCGTCTTGATTAAAAAAAAAGAAAAAGAAAGATCAAGATGAAAACCCGAAAAGGGCGTCTTGATAAAAAAAAGATCAAGATGAAAACTCGAAACTGCGTCTTGATAAACAAAAAATATTAGGATGAAAACCTGAAAGGGCGTCCTAATGAAGGAGGTTTAGACAAAAGGAGCAAGATGATTTGAACAGGGAGTCATGTGGCGAGATTACAATATTTGAAGCAGTTCCAGAAGCTCGAAATCTTCTACACAAGAAGCCGTGCTCGAAGAGATCCAGGATAAAGAAATGTGGAGAAGTTCATGCGTTGAATATCCAGAGCATTTGTGACAATTGAATCTGCTTTCCTTTCTTTACAATGTTTTCTTTATTGAGCTCTTCCTTGTCAATTTTCCTTGCTTATTGCTTTTGAAATAAATATGAATGTGAAGTATTTCTTTCGTACCTACTTTCTTATTTTCATGCATCTCATGTATGGTTCGTCTAAATGATAAATAGTGAAATGACATACTCTACCAAAAGGAATGTTGAGTATTACCCGGATGAGAATTTGGTAAGTACAAGAGCCTCAAAGCAAGGACAAAGTTCAACAAGGGGCAAAAGGGTGATACACGAGAAACGCAGATTACTCGAGGATGGGTACAAAACCTGAAAGGGAAGTCAAGAATCGAAGCAATGAATGCAGTCATCATGAGAGTCGTAATGAAAAGAGATATATGGCAAACAAGCCCAAGGCGTATGGCATAATCATGTAGGCATAAAAGCATTTAAGACCAAACATGTGCATATCATGATAACATCATGCATGACATATCTGAGTATTCGATAAAGCAAAAGGTTTTGATGATAGTCATCAGAACCAAGGACAAGGAAGACATTGAGCTCCACGGATAACATGTTTTGAAATTCGATACTTTTTAAAATTATTTTTCAATTTTACATTTTCAAAAAATCAACTCATATTGAGAAGTGAGTTGAGCCTCAGTCACACTGTTGAGGTATTTTTCAATTTTCATTTTTCAAAAAATCAACTCATATTGCGAGAGGTGAGTTGAGCCTCGAGTCACACATGAGGTATTTTTTAATTTTACATTTTCAAAAATCAACTCATATTGCGAGAGGTGAGTTGAGCCTCGGGTCACATCTGAGGTATTTTCAAATTCCTTTTCAAAATCAACTCATAATGCGAGAGGTGAGTTGAGCCTCGGGTCACACGCCGAGATATTTTCAATTTCTTTTTCAAAAAAATCAACTCATATTGCGAGAGGTGAGTTGAGCCTCAGTCACGCCATCGAGGTATTTTTTTAATTTCTTTTCAAAAATCAACTCATAATGCGAGAGGTGAGTTGAGCCTCGGGTCACATGCCGAGGTATTTTCAAATTTCCTTTTCAAAATCAACTCATAATGCGAGAGGTGAGTTGAGCCTCGGGTCACACGCCGAGGTATTTTTCAATTTCTATTTTTCAAAAAATCAACTCATATTGCGAGAGGTGAGTTGAGCCTCAGGTCACACACGAGGTATTTTCAATTACATTTTTCAAAAATCAACTCATAATGCGAGAGGTGAGTTGAGCCTCGGGTCACACGCCGATGTATTTTTCAATTTCTATTTTGTTTTCAAAAATCAGCTCATATTGTGAGAGGTGAGTTGGGCCTCAGTCACTGTTGAGGTATTTTTCAATTTCATTTTTCAAAAAAAAATCAACTCATATTGCGAGAGGTGAGTTGAGCCTCAGTCACTGCTGAGGTATTTTTCAATTCATTGTTCAAAAATCAAATCATATTGCGAGAGGTGAGTTGAGCCTCGGGTCACTGCCGAGGTATTTTCAATTTTCGTTTTCAAAAATCAACTCATATTGCGAGAGGTGAGTTGAGCCTCAGTCACACTGAGGTATTTTTCAATTTCATTTTGAAAAATCAACTCATATTGCGAGAGGTGAGTTGAGCCTCGAGTCACACTGAGGTATTTTTCAATTTTCGTTTTCAAAATCAACTCATATTGCGAGAGGTGAGTTGAGCCTCGAAGTCCTGTTGAGGTATTTTTCAATTTTGTTTTCAAAAAAAAAATCAACTCATAATCCAGAGAGGTGAGTTGAGCCTTAGGTCACTGTTGAGGTATTTTCAATTTTGTTTTTCAAAGATCAACTCATAATCCAGAAGTGAGTTGAGCTTTGTGTCACCCTACCAATCTATTTTCGACTTACATTTTTCAATAAAGAATAAAGATTGGACAATCGAACAAAATTTAGTGTTTTTAAGTCTTTGCTCTATCCACATTTCACAATGATGAGCAAAGAGAAGCAATTATAAGCACTAAATTTTGTCCGGCTTAATTTCGTGTTTAATTAAAAAAATAATAATTAAATTTTTTTTAAAAATACAAAAAAATCAAATTTACATTTTAACCCTTCAACTTTTTCAAAATTACATTTTAACCCCTCATCTTTTCCAAAATTACCTCTTGACCCCTAAAATTTTTGAAACTATGTTTTGACCCCTTATCTTTCTTAAAATCATGTTTTGACCCCACAAGTTTTGCTGTGATTGCAATCTGGTCCTTCCGCGATTTGGTGATTTGGGACACCTAATTCCTGGATTTTCCGACCACCAGCATGGGTGACCACTCCCTCCTCAACTGCTACCTGCAAAAGTATGGGAAAAGGTAAAGAAACACACTATATAAAGGGATTTTTCCCAAAAATCAAACCCCATTCAAAAAAAAAAACCACGAAAAAAGAAAGAAAAAAGAAAGAAAAGAAGAGAAAAAGAAAGGAAAGAAAGAAGGGGAGAAGGCTCACCACCGACGGGAAGTCAAGTCGACGACGTGGCAGTTTGAGAAGAAGAAGGAAGAAGAAGAAGAAGAAGAAGAAAGAAGAAGAAAAGAAAGGAAAAAAAAGAAAAAGAAAAAATGAAAGAAAAAAGAAAAAAAGAAAAAGAAAAAGAAAAAATCTAACTCGTCAGTCGACCAGGCAGACCCATGACGACAGGCCAGTGACCGCAGCCCACCAACAACGAGCCATAAAAAAAGAAATAAGCAAAAAAAAAAGAAAAGAAACAAGCCCAAAACGAAAAAAAAAAAAAGCCAAAGAAAAGAAGCGACCATGACCACCCAAGCCCAGTGAGAGGGCGGGCCGTGACCCGAACAAATTTAACGCAGCCAGACCAACAGCCCAACCCATTTCAACAAAAAAAGGAGAAGAAAAAAAAAGAAGAAAGAAAAAAAAAAGAAAGAAGGAAAAAGGGAAAAGGAAAAAAAGAAAAGAGAAAAAAGAGCCCGGGCCGTGTATCCCGTTCTTCAAGCCCGTAATTTTGAGTTTTTCGGTAACTTCCTTTTTACCCACTTGTAATTTATTTCGTATATTTTCGTAACATTTTGTTTTTAATATTATCGGATTTTTTTCGCCTTTTTTACATTTATATTTATATTTTTATTTCTTTTTATATATTCGAATAATTTTAATAAATAAGGCAACGAATCGGTTTAACACTTGTCGTTGATTTCATCGCTATGTTGGGTGAGTATCATCGGTTCGTGTTAAATACGATCACGCCTTTTAAAAATCAAAAAATAAAATAAAATTTCGAGTTTCAAAACTTTTGTGTAAAAATTAGTGTTTCAAAAAATTCTCGTGTTTTCAAAGTTTTCAGTATTTCCAAAATTTCGTGTTTTCAAAATTTTCGGGTTTAAAATTTTTCGTGTTTTCAAAAATTCTCGGGTTTTAAAAAATTTCTAGTCTTAAAATTCTCTTTTTTAAAAAAATTTTCGTGTCTCAATCGGATCACGATTAAATATTAAATTGAACTTGTATTTTTGAAAATTAAGACAACGCGTTTAAGGAGATACCAATTTTAGGCGTCATGAGGGTGCTAATACCTTCCTCGCACGTAACCGACTCCGAACCCTATTTTTCTCTGGAATTTTGACGAGACTCAAACTGGCCTTTTTAAGAAAATTCAAAAAAAATGATTTTTCTTTAAAAGAGGATTTATTAGGTGTCCGATCACACCTAGAAAAAGATCGGTGGTGACTCCTTTTTAAATAAAATTGAAACTGTTTTCAAATTTTAATAATTTCTCAATTAGCGCCCGTACTAAAATTTTACGTCGCTACACAACCTTAGGCCAGAATGAGAGGAAGTATGGGTCTTGTTGCTCCATGGTTCATACCATGGCTTTGTTGTTATCCCTTTGGTCTTTGACAAGGCTTTTGGATTTGCCAGAGTTTTCTTTGGCTTCTCTTTTTAGCGAAGATCTCCTGCTTCATGAGGATATGACGTCGGCGTCCCCTTGAATTATTTTCGATTGATTTCTTGACAGTGGCTGAAGTGATCGCATCGGAATATGTTCTTTGATGACTATCATAGTCGTTATATTGGTTTTGGTTCTTGCTTCCGCTGGAATTTAGCTGATCTTGTTGGAGGTTTTGACGTCCTCTTTTGGGGGATTTCGTAGTGGCATAGCCTCCGACAGAGGCGTGCATGTAGGAGGCTATGCATGCCGTTGGTGAATTACGTCTACTTTGCACTTGATTTTCTATGGGTGCTCTTTCGCCTTCTCTCTATCAAGGCGATGGCATGATGTGGCTACTAGCCAGAGGTTTCGGAATCTTGATATTGGTCCGCATTGAGAAAGGATTGAATAAAACAGTGACGCCATGTCATCTGTATCCCTTTCCAATAAATTTATGTCACATCAGCATTTTTATCCTGAATTTCAGCATTTTATCTTGAATTTCAGGATTTTAATTTAGATTTGATTTTTTTCAGTATAAAAATGTTAAAATTCAAGCTAAAAATGCTGATGTGGCATAAATCTATTGGAAAGGGATATAGATGACATGACGTCACTATTTCATTCAATCCTTTCCCGGTCGACATTAGATTTTTTCTTAGCCCATTTTTTGCGATTGGTTTTTTCGTGAATCTCTTCTAATTGAAAGGAAATATATTTTTAGATGTGAAAATTAAATTATAATTAGATTTTATTATTTTAATCATTTTTAAAAAATTAAATTAATTTTTTATTATTTTTAGGAGGTTTTTTATTAATTTAAAATTTTAAAAAATTTATAAAATAAAAATAAAATTTTAATTTTATTTTAAGTGGTGAATCCTGCGAGCCCTAACTACACCCGGATAGTAAACGTAACTTCGTAATGCTTAAAAGAAAATGTAACTTTGTAATGCACTTATAGATAAATAAAACATTACAAATATTCTGATAATTTATGTTATAAAATTTTATAAAAAGTTATAATAATTTTAAGAATTTAGGACGATACAATACATACAAAATTTAGAATGAATATTAACAAAAATATTGTAATAAATGATCTTACAACACACTGTAGTTTGAGGAACCTTCATTCTAATTTCATTGTCATTTAGATGGGTAATAAAACATAAGAAAGTTTATGAATTTGAATTGCTAAAATATTTTAAAAATAAATTAATTAAAACGTATCTAAATGTAAAATAGTACAATTTTTTTTATTAATTTAGCCTTTTAAAATATAAATTTTCTGAAAATTTTAAAATCCTTAAATAATAGAATAAATTCTCATTAAACTATTTTTGAAAGTTAATATTTCAATAACAATGGTTACAAAATTTAATAAACCTAATTAATAAAACATTTAATTATAGTGCAATGAAGTTTAAAACTCCTAAATAATAATTCAAATGGAAATCTTAACAATTTTTAGGTGTATTCCAATTTTATTCAAAAAAATTTTCAAGTTGAATAAAATAAAATAAAAAAAGGGGAAAAGACTAATAAACTTAAAATAAAAAGGAAAGTACAAGGCGAAAGAGAAAAAATTAATAGAGAATGGCAAAGTTCTCTGTGGGGATCGACGAAGACGGAGAAGGGCCAAGCAATCGAGTCCCTAAGCGTCAAAGGGCGGAGCGTGTTCTTGATATCGAAGGCTCTGGTCAAGAAGAATCCGAGCAAGAGGAAGAAGACGAAGAATCTGGAGGCGAAGAAGCATCCGAAGGAGAAGAAGAAGCTTCCGAAGAATCTGAAGGAGAAGAAGAATTGGAGGAAAGTGGAGCTGAGCAAGGAGCAATGAGCCCTCAGACTTCTCGAGATGGATCCATTTCTATCACGTTAACTGACCCTGAAGTTCTTGATTGTTCTATCTGTTATGAGGCCTTGACTATCCCTGTTTTTCAGGTTGGTGTTTAATTATTGGTTATCAGGTGATTTTGGATATGGGTTTCTTTTTATTTGGTGAAAAAAGATTCAATTTTCGTTTAATTTCTTTCTTTTACGCTGAAAAGATTGGATTTCTGGAGTGGGTTTTAATTTTTGGATTAAAAGGCTTCAGATTTTTGCATCAATTTTTTTTTTTCAGTTTTTTCCCTTTAATTTGCACCTGTGTTTCTTTTTCTTGTAGGTGAAAAGCTGAAATGCTTGTAAATTTCTTTAATTTCTTGGTTTTGGTTTCAAATAGATGTTCTAAATCATTTTTCGTTGTGTTTTTCTTTTGAACTTGTCCTCTCTTAGATATCTCCATCAGCACTAGATATTGATGCAAAACTTTGAAGATTGATTTGAGGAATATGATTGGAGAGAACTTACTTAGAATTGAACTTCTATTTATTAGTTGGTATTGTTGATTTGTTCCTTCTTTTATGAAGTTAAGGTTCTTTGATTTAGCAAATCTGCTTAAATTCTAGAAATGGATACTAGAATCGAAGTTTATGGTCTGTTCTTATTTAATAGACTGGTGAAAGGAACTATATGGTTGCTGAAGAGGCATTAGCTGATTGTTAGCTTTAGTGACAGAGGATAGTATTTAAGTTAGTAGATATAATAATGAGAATGATGTGCATTTTGCATATTTCTTGTTCCCTATAAGAGTTTGTCCGGGGGGGTGGGGGGAATAAGTGAAATCGTTGTTCTGAGAATTGCTGCATTGTAAGTTCTGCTTAAATTCTATAAATGCATACCAGGCTTGACGTTTATGGTCTGTTCTTATTTAATGGACTGCTGAAGGGAAGGATATGGCCGATGAAAAAGCATACAAGTGATTGTTAGTTTCAATGGCTGAGGATGATTTGTAAATTTATAGATATAATCATGAGAATTATGTAGAATTTGCATATTTCTTGTTCACTATTTGAATTTGTAAGGGGAAATAACCGTTTCGAAATGCATTGTAGGTTTTCTATGTAATTGAAACCCTATGCTCTTTTTAAATACATGTCAGACACGAGCACCTAAAGAAAAATAAAATGAAGAGTTAGAGCATTATAGTGATATTTAGTAGGCTGGTAACCTTTTTCAAATGGTGAGATCTTGGTTGCATCTCTAGGTATAAGCAATAATGGAAGAATAGGTTATTCCTATTTCTCTTTAACCGTGTAATTAACATATTCTGGCTCCTGCAAGAGTGTTTTCCTAGAAGTGTTGCCAATATTTGAACTAGTAGTAGAAAGAGGAAGGATGACCCCTTTGAGATTCTATACTCTTAAGGTGATAGGGAACTATGTTGTTTTGACTCTTTATGTTTATTGAAGCACCCACGTTTTTGGATGTAGGTATGGGGATATGACCCTCTGAGGACTCTCCATATATATGGAAAAATTAAGAAGTCCTAGTAACATAGATGGGAAAGCTATTTGTGAGTTTTAATGTGCTTTTCATACTTGGACATGTACATTTAAACTTCAAGACCTCTTTTACTTGTCGCCATGTACCAGTTCAGTCTGGAATTTGTGAGAATAAATAAAAAACCACGAGTTTTATAATGCATAATACTTAGCTTCTTGTGGGGATCCCTTGAATGGCCAATCTTTGATGTTCAACAAAAGATCTGTCGTGGTTTAGTATGAAAATTTTGTACTTCTTTCATCCTTTTGACCTTGAGGTTGTTTGGTGTGTGGATTTGGCATTGTCTGATCAAAGGATATCATTGACAGCACACATGAAATTAATAGAATTGAAATATCAAATAAGTCCCATATTTCTGCAATGATATTATTCATTCTTTCATATATTAAATGCATCCTGATCAATCTGTATGTCTGTGATTGGCAATTCAGTGTGAGAATGGGCATATAGCTTGCTCTACCTGTTGCATCAAAATGAGGAATAGATGTCCATCCTGTATGACTCCAATTGGCTATAGTCGTTGCAGGGCGATTGAGAAGGTGTTGGAATCTGTCAAAGTGACATGCCAAAACACAAAGTACGGGTGCAAAGAAGCATTCAGTTATAGCATGAAGCAGAAACATGGAAAGGCATGCCTTTTCGCGCCATGTTCATGCCCCCTTCCTGATTGCGACTTTGAGGGTTCATCAGAGGAGTTAAGTGCACACTTTGGCAATGTACACAAGTATTCTGCAACATGTTTCCATTATGATCGTCTAGCATCCATTACCTTAGGAGTTTCTGAGAAGTTCCTTATTCTTCGAGAGGAGAGAGATGGCTCTTTGTTCATTCTTCACAACAAGGTTGAGAATTTGGGGAATGTAGTTACTTTGAGCCGGATTGGGCCCTCAACGGAGAGAGGTTTCTTCTATGAACTAACTGTGAAAGCTCCATCTGATGTAAGTAATCTTAGATTACAGTCCTTCACAAAGAGCACTCCGAAACGAGTTGATAGCCCACAGTCATTAGGGTTTCTCCTGGTTCCAAGTCAGTTCTCATGCATTTCACGGCAGATCAAGATGGACCTCCGCCTGGGGCGTTCTGATCGGTTTTCCTGCTACCAGAGACCTGGTGGTGCATAATTATTGTAAATCTTGGTGCATAAGCTAATGAACTTCAGTTGTAGCATTTGTTATTTAAGTCATGCAATTTTTTTTTCTTTAATCTATCATATCAGTCTTTAAATACACCAAGGGAAAAAGGGCATATGAACATCGTTTGCAATTACCCTTTACATTAATTAAGGGTAATATATATGAATTAACTGAAAACAAAATATTTCTATAAATTGTTTACAGGTTAATACATTTATAAATATTAATCTATTTATCAATAATTAAATATCTATTTATCAATAATTAAATAACTTTATTAAAAATATATATATTTTTTTTTTTATTTTTTAGTTATATCATAGCAGTATTATTGTAATTGACACAATAAGCGTTGGATGTAATAGTAAAATACATTAAATTTTAAAGATAGAACGAGAGTTCAAATCTTGAAAATAATATTATTTGAAAGGGTAATTGTATACTTTAAATATAGACAAAAAAATATTTATTTTTTGGACTATAAAATAAACATAAAAAATATTATTGTAATTGGTCTTGGTCTTTCAAAGACGTTTTATTTCGGATTGTATTTATGGTGGTGTTGTAGACGTAAAAGATACGGTCATGATCGTTGCCCCCACAGCAGTGCTCAACTTGTTTCATTTTAAATAATTTATTGCAAAATGTAATCTGTGGCTGCTACATTCGAAATATCTCAGTATTAAGTGTTTAATTAAAAATATGAATAAATTAATCTTTATTAAAGTGTCATATGTAAATTATATTGACTTGATATTATTAAATATTTTAAAAATAAATGAGAACCTAAAAATTAAATAAAATTTTTAATAATCATTTGAAAAAGTTGTCTAGGTTCATCATCATGGAAAATTTATCTAGATTTATCTTAAATGTAAGATTTTAAATAATTTATAAAAATATTAAAATTATTGAAATTATTAAAATTTAATTAAAAAATTAAAATTACAATAAATATTTGGAAATTAATTATCATCATCAATTTACAACTTATTTAAAGATTTAATAATTGTTATGATGAATTACTATAAATATTATATTAAAATAAACAATAAGTAGAAAAATTATGTAAAATTTAATGGACGGAACAGGTCTTGTTTTAAGCAATTGTTTGCCTCGAATATCGTGTATTGTTAAGTGGGTGAAAATGAGAAAATATGTTACAGATTTGGATAAAAGGGAATATGGTCAATGACACGAAATATAATTACTCTTCATTCACAATAGGAAAGTTATAAATTCTATTATTTTGAATTTATCGTTTGCTTTGAGTTATTTTAATTTTGATTATTTATTTTAAATTAAGATTTTTTAGTAATTTTAATAATTTTTATAATTCTTAATAAATTTTAAATAAATTTTAATTATTTAAAAAATACATCTAAGATGAACTTGGATAAATGGTTCTCTAAGTTTTGTCCATGTTATTTTGAATGTAGTTTTTTCAAATAATTATTAAAAATTATTTATGTATTAGGATTTTTTATTTTCTTAAATATTTGTTGAGGTACATGTGACACGTCATGTGTCACTGCTTACTTGCTCATCATCCATATAATTACTTAATGGTAAAAATAGATGGAATTTTTAACGAACGAAACAAATTGTTCTTTGATATAACATATATAGTTAATTTTTTCTATTTTTTGTGTAAAAGATAAAATGTAATCTAATTTCTAGTGTAACGACGTCCATAGTACTTTCACCTACCTCCTTTCTACGGGACATATATCCACCTTTTTAACATTATAGGATAATGGATAAATTTAATTTTGATCCCTCTTCTTTTTTTAAGATTATAGATCAATGACCAAATTTCAATTCTAGTTCCTATATTATGCTTAAATTTGAAATTTAATCTCTATACTTTAATTTTGATATAATTTGATATCTCAATTTTAATAATATCATTAGCAAATCTAAGTACTTTATTCGATTAAAATGCTAATGTGAATATTAAGATTTGTTAAATTCGAGTCCATTACAATATGATTTTTTTCATTTATATGTCTACCAAGAGATTCCTTTTTAGTTTCGAATCTCACACTAACGAATGTAATCGACAAACTTTAACGATGTTAACAATTGAACTTCAATTTTAAATTTGAAAAGCAAAATGATTAATTTCCTAAAAGTAGATGCATGGGAACTATATTCCATACATACAAAAAATTTAGAAACTTGAAACATATTGTAACCTTTAATTTTTTTTTACTCCATAGATTTAACTAAAAAAAACCCATCACAAAGCATGGGTTGGAAATCACGTATGATAGCAGTATCTATATATTGTAATAGCCCGTTTTTAAGTAGTGTCAGAAACAATGGTTTCGAGATTATAAATTCAACAAGTGAGTCCCTAAATATTATTATTTAATATTTACGAGTCAGATATATAATTATAATAAATTTTTACTTAATAATTTTTGTTATTTGAATGATTAGTTAAGTCCAAGTGGTTTATCTCTAAAGACAAGTAGTTTTGGAAAATGAGGTTTCAGGATCTCATTTCTATAAACCGAGTCCGTAAATATTTTTATTAAATATTTATGGAGTGATTATATAGGTGTCCTAAAATTTGATTGGGTAATTTTAACATTTAGATAATTAATTAAGTAAAAAAGGATTAAATCGTAAAAGCTACAAAAGTTAATAGCTATTAGTTTAAAAGGATTAATTGAGTGCAAAATTATAATTGAATAGATCCTTATGGAAATTTAGCCGTAGTCAAGATAGTGGATGGTAGATATATGCATTTTAGATTAAATATATTGAATTAATGGCATTTTGGTAATTAAATAAAAAAAAGCTAAGATAAAATATTAAAACAACTATCATCTTTTTTATTTCTTCATGGAGAAACCGAAAACTCTATAGCTAAACTTGGGAATTTTCGGCCAAGTTTTTTTTGGTGTGCATGGTATGTATTTTCTCATTCGTTTTTAATGATTTTATATTTTTGAGATCATTACAATTAGGTCTAGCTAACTCGTATCTTCGTTTTCAAAACTGTTAAAGTTTTTTTAAAATTATCATTGATGATTTTTGGATGTTCATGATGTTAAATGGAAAATTTTGAAGCTTGGAAATATTTTAAGACTATTTTGTTAAGTAATTTTGTATAGTTTTTAAATTTAAGGACTAAATTGAAAGTAAGTAAATTTTGGTATGATGTTATTGAGAAATTAAAAATTTTGAGGGCTATTAAGAGATGGCTAAAAATTCATCAATTTGGGTTTTTGAGTTAAATGTGAAAATAAGCCTGTTTTGATATTGGGGACTAACTTAAATATATGTAAAAGTGCAGGGCAATTATGTAAATATGTCATCTAGGAAGTTGTATGCTTTAAATTAAATTGTTTTGAAATAATTGGGGCTGATAATTGAAATAAAATATCGTATAGATCAAGAACTAGTAGAAAATCGTGGAAAAGGGAAATTTGTTGAATAGTCCTTGAATTTTACTATCTCTACAGTTTAGCCCTAGTAAGTTCATACGGTCTAATTAGGTATGATTTATAATATTATATTGATTTCTGAGTTGTGGTATGTTAAAAAATACATAGATGCAATTGAATTATAATAAATTGGTTCAAGCTGAGAAAATGAACTGAATTATAAATTGTTATACGGTAATGTGTATTGAGCCGGATGAACATAGGATAGGATAAATTGGCATGCCAATAGGTTATATTGTGCATTGTACGGGTTTGACTTGAGATGAGATGATGATTCTTGATTTACTCATGTTCATTGAATATATCGGATGTCCAACATTTGTTGCGAACTATCTTAATATATTACAGTGTTTCTAGCGTGTTATCAGGGGCAGATATAAAGCCTTTGGGCTTGGCACTTGGTGCCGAGGTGTGTTCTGGAGGGATGTTAGCCTACGGGCTAGGCACTTGGTGCCAATGCGTGTTCTCAGTTGGTTTGGCTCGTATGAGCTTTCTGGCGTGTTTCGGATGGATAACCGCATATCCATATCTATTTATAACATTCATCGTGCTGAATTTTTATTGGTTAAATGACTTAATTATGATATGTAACTGTTATTTGCTTATAATTTCTTGTGAAAGACTTGTGCATGTGTTCATGATTTATGATATTATAGTGTGACTTGATAATGGTTGATACTGTATAAATGATGTGATTAAATGACTCGTATTTACAAAACTCACCTGTTGAATGGTTGTGATTGATAGGGTTAATGTTAGCCATTGTTTTTGTTATTTATAAAACTGTGATTATACGGTAAGTTATAATGTTTCAACCTGATAACTTACTAAGCTGATAAAAGCTTACTCTTTTTATTTTCCTATTTCCTTGTAGATAACAGTTTGCGAAATCAGGTGATTGGATTAATGCAAATATCACACTATCCAGATTCTTTCTGATAGATTTTGAAAACGTTTAATTTTGGGATATGTGGCATTTAATAGGAGTATCTTGTATATGTTTTTAATATTTATTACAAGTGGTATGTTCTCTACTTGTGTGATGAATATATACCTTAGTTAATAATGTAATAGGTGAAATTTGTATATGTTCTGATTGTGTATTATATGTTGTATTGGTTATATTGATAAAGTGATGCTTATGTATAGAACTAGTTTATATGTGATCACGTTTTTGAGCTTGGTAGGCCTATAGTCTTGATATGTTATTTAGTTACTTTATTAAACTCTTTAATGATGTTGGATTTGTGGAACAAATGAATGTGGTTGGATGAGTAAAGAAATGGAATTATTTGACATGAGTTAATGTTTGATTTTTTGATTAAATGTGAAGTAATTGATACATGCCTGTGTCATGAATGTATATGCTTGGTTTGAATTTGTGTGGTATATGAATTGAGGTGCCAAATGAAGGCATATTGGTTAGGTTTGGGATGATTGAATTTGATGTGTTTTAGGTGTCTTTGTAAGTGTTCATATGCATGTGGAAATAGGTTGAAATGGTGTGAAACCTTGATTTTGTATGCAAGACTTTTCACACCACATTAGTGAGTTATACAGCCTGGCGACACGGCCGTGTCACCCTGATATACACGGAATCAGTGAGTTATACGAGCTATGGGCACGAGCGTATGGAATACTCACACGACCGTGTGCCCCCTTTTTTAAAAAATTTCAAAGTTTCTCATATTTTCATTTTTTGTTTCAAATTAGTCCCTATTTGTTTTCAAACTATTTTTAAGGTTCCGAAAACTCAATTTAAGGCTTGTAAATGTACGTATGCAATGAATAATACTTAGCCTAAATTTTTGTATGAATTAGATTAAATTTTGATTTAAACTTGCATGTTTTGTATTGATTATTTGTTGTAGCATCCTGTAACCCTAATCTGGTGACGGAAATGGGTGAAAGGGTGTTACATATATAATATGGTTGAATAAATCGGTGTCTTATGTCAACTCAACACCTACTTGGTCGAGGAAATTACTTAAAAACAAAATTTAAAGAAAAAAAGAATCTTAATATAGTGGTTTTATTATCTTTTTAATATTTTATATGTTTAAATAAAACAACTAAAATCAAACGTCTCACTATAGACAAGGGTTTTTTCATAACTACTTTACTTCAAATTTAATTAAATTTATTGTTATACCTATACACAGTGAGTTTGCTTCATATCCTATCAACCTTGTTGACTAAAGCCATGATATAGAATTACCTTGTGAGCTAAAAATATCAGCCACTGTAATAGCCCGTTTCAGTGGTGTCGAAAATAGTGGTTTCAGGATCATAATTTCAACATTTGAGTTCGTAAATATTACTTATTTAATATTTATGAGGGCATTATAGTGTAATATTGAAATTTGGTCCTGTAATTTTGAAGTTTAGTTAGTTAATTAAAGAAAGAACCAAATCGTAAAAACTACAAAAGTCAATCACTATTAGTTTAAAAGAGCTAATTGAGTTAAATATTTTAAATGGAAATTATGCCATATTTATTTATATGGACGGTTTGCATGCATTTTTTTATTAAATTATATGTAAATTAAGGCTAAAATGGTATTTATGACAATGGTTTAAAACATAAAACAAAAACAAAAACAAAACAAATTCATCATCTTTTTAAGTTGTCTTCACCGTTTCTTCAACCTAACATCAAGGGAAGTCATTCTTTTCAAAGCTTGAGGTTTGGCCATTGCATGTAAGCTTTTTTAGTTTGGTTTTTCATGAATTTTATGTTTTTGAGTTCGTTGCACCTTAATCTATCTAGACCAAAGGCTAATTTGTGATTTAGTAAAAGTTTTGAAAACTTTCCATTGATATTCTTGAAGCTTTTTAGTTATTAATTTTTTAGTTTGAAGCTTGATGATGAGTTTGGACTAATTTGTAAAGTGATTTTACATAGTTTTGAGTTTAGGGACTAAATTGTTAAATTCTTGAAAATGACATGAATTTCTTAAAAATTTTGTGACTTGATGGCTGTTTTAGGATGAAAACAAATTCTGCATGATTTTTTTGGGCTTAATTATTAAAAAATAAGCTTGTTTCGATTTTAAGGACTAAATTGAATAACATGTAAAAGTTTAGGGTAATTATGAAAAATGTCGATAAAGTAGTCATATGGATTAAATGAATTTTATAAAGTATTTGAGATTGATAATTGAAATAAACTATCGTATAGATCAAGAATCGGTAGAAAATCGTGAAAAGGAGAAAATTACTGATTAGTCCCTGATTTTGCTATTTCTGTAGTTTAGCCTTGGTAAGTTCATATGATTTAAATTGGTATAATTTGAAATATTATATTGGTTTCTGAATTGTGAATATGTTTAATATATATATATATATATATTTGAACTGTTACAAATTAGCACAAGTGAGAAAATGAATTGAATTGTAAAATGTTATGCAATTTTATGTAATAAGCTAGATGAACATAGAATAGTATATAATTGACATGCCAATAAGTTATTTTGCATGTTATACGGGATTGACTTGTGATGAGATGATGATTTTTGACTTGTTATTATACACTGAATATACCGGAGTCCAGCATTTGTTGCGGATTACCGAGTTAAATTATAGTGATTTTAGTGTGTTCTGGAGGCGGATGTAAAGCCTACGAGCTTGACACTTGGTGCCCAAGCGTGTTACTAGAGGGATGTTAACCTATGGGCTAGGCACTTGGTGCTCAAGCATGTTCGTGGTTGGATTGGCTCGGTTGAGCATTCTAGCGTGTTTTGGGTGGATAACCGCGTATCCATATTTGTTTATATAGTTCATCGAGCTAAATTTTAATGGTTAAATGAATTAATGATGATATGTAATTGATATTTGGTTATAATTCCTTATGAAAGACTTATATATGTGTGTTCATGGTTTATGATACTATATCGTGACTTGATAATGGTTGATACTGTATAAATGAGATGATTAAATGACTCGTATTTACGAAACTTGCCTGTTGAATGGTTTTGGTTGACAGGGTTAATGTTAGTTATTAATTTTGTTAATTATTAAATCGTGATCATATGGTAAGTTATAACATTTCAACTTGTGAATTTTAATGGTTAAATGACTTAATGATGATACGTAATTGATATTTGGTTATGATTCCTTATGAATGACTTGTATATGTGTTCATGGTTTATAATATTATATCGTGACTTGATAATGGTTGTGTAACACCCAAAACCCTGAAGTTTTGTCCGGATCTCGGTGGTTACATTGATCATCGAAGTAATTTGGAAGCAATTTTACAAAACACGTTGCTGAAGTCTTATTTCAACATGGTTTATCTTGATTCTAGCTAAACTGTTCAATTATTTCCGGAATAAACAGAAAAATTCAGATTAGGAAAAAAACGTTCAGAGTTATAATTCTATAGTTTCCAAAGTTGAGTCAAAATGGTACTTTACAAAAAAATAGTCAAAGGTTAAAAATTATAAAGTTCTAAATTAAACTTAAACTACAGTTCTTACAGTTCAAAGCAGTTTATCAAAATAGGAATTGAAAGAAGACTTATTAACTTGCTTTGAAACGTGACTATCTAAGACATCCGGTATGCCGAGTCCAGCTTCAGACTACGAGAGTACTTGAAAAGAAAAACTAAGGGGGTAAGCCACACGAGCTCAGTGTGAGTCGAAAACTAAACATAAGAAGCAAAAGAAGAAGAAACAAACTAAAATACTCTTAAAACATTACCGAATAACCGATCAGAAATACAAAATACAAATACAAAATTTACAAGCCGCGTTTACAAAATCCCAATCACACACACAATACTTAACCACACTAGACTAAGTTCTTTAGTGGATACAAAACAGTACATGCACCCCAACGTTTAGAAAAACAACATGTAAACAAGTGCAAATGATATGTAACAAGTCAGAAAATAATCCCACCCATCCGGCCAAATACCTCTCCCTCCCCAGTTCACATTACGAATGAGCTATAAGAAGCTCAACCAACCATGCACACCACATAGAACCCGAAAGGCCCATCAAACCCTACGCACCATATATGTGGACTGGGCTACTCAGATAATAATATGAAGCAGTGTCCCGGCCGTGTGCCCCGGCCTGTGGAAATGCCTAGGCCATGTGGAAGCCTACACGCCCATGTAAAAGCTACACATGCCCGTGTGGAGGGGACACACGCTTGTGTGTATAGCCCATGTAACTCATTGTCCAAAAGTGCCAAAATTAAGTGCATAATAGACACGACTGTGTGGAAATCTTACACGCCTATGTGGCTAAGGGACGCGAGCGTGTAACTAAGGCACACACTGTGTGACTAAGGGACACAACCATGTGACCAAGGCATACGCCCATGTGAAAATCGAAAAATCTCAAATTGTAGCCATACGGCCGTGTGGCACCAAAAATGGTCTAAAAACCCTAATTCTCAAATTCACACGACCGTGTGGACTACCCCGTCTGCAACACACACCCGTGTGGCCACCCGTGTGGTCACAAAACCACATCGAAATAGGTTAAAATCAAGGTTTTGACATCAAAATGGCCCTAACCCTTGGTAACTCAGAGCTATACAAAATTTACAAAATAGCATGCAATCCAATACCCAAAATCAACAGTTTCAGGAACATACAAGAAGTTGCGAATTCCATAGAATCCAACAGCAATTCGATACCGAAATTGAATAGTTTCAAAACACACACCTTAGAACGCGATAATAAGCACCGAGAACTGCTTGATTCGCTCTACCAAACTGTTCGAAAACCCAATTTCGCACCTAATCAAACGTAACACAAAGGACAATCAGCCAACAACGTCGGTACTAAAACCTAGAATTCGTTTGAAGAACAAAAATACTCCTGTAATTAATTCGCCAACAACAAAAGAGAGAAAAGGAGAAAGGAAAGAGAACGTGCAAAAGAACTTTAGAAATAACTTCCTTTTTCAAAATTAAAAAATACAATAAAATAAATAACATAAATATATATATAAAAAAACTTTTAAAAAAACTCAAATAAAATTAATTCCTCAAACACATATGAGGATTCGAACCTAAAACCCTGAGGTAAACTAACACACATCCAACCACCGAACCAACAGGCTCATTCTAACATTAAAACGCGGAAATCAACCTAATTGCTCAACCTACTCAGTGACCCTAAACACAAATCTCAAATCTTTTAACCCTAAATTTTGAGGTGTTACAGGTTGATACTGTATAAATGAGATGATTAAATGACTCGTATTTATGAAACTCGCCTGTTGAATTGTTGTGGTTGACAGGATATATGTTAGTTATTGATTTTGTTAATTATTAAACTATGATCACGATAAGTTATAACGTTTCAACTTGTGAACTTACTAAGCTCGTAAAAGCTTACTCGTGTCATTTTCTTGTTTTCTTGTAAATATCATTTTGCGGAATCGGATGATCGAATCAAATTGAAGATCACACTATCCAACTTTATTTTGGTAGACTTTGAAACCGTTATACTTGGTTTTGTGGCATGTAATAAGAGTGTTTGGAATATGTACATAGGTGTTTATGAAAGCATATATGTTTTGTATTAGTTTAAGTTATGTTTATGAGTTTGATGGATAAATGATAAGGTTGTTAATAAATTGTGCATAAAAGCTTGTGTGTTGATTATCTTGATAGAAAATAGTTTAATGGATGTGTTTTGGTTTATGCATATCTTTGGGAGCAAGAAATTATGTCACATTATTACCTTACAATTTGTTATATTTGAACTTGATTAGATAATGACATTGGAAGATAGGGTTGAATGTTGGTTGTGATGATGCCTTATAGCACATTGGTTAGACACATAGTAGGTTATTTGAGTTGTGATTTGATATTCTTTTGGTGTCTTTTGGATAGATTTATTGAATGGTATATAGAATGCTTGTTGCATAAATAAGAGGTTTTAAAGGCCTGTATGGTAAGGTGTTATATGTGTATGCATGAATCTTTAAAATGCCACTGCCCATATCTTGCAAAGAGATAGCAAACACGCAACAGGGCAAGAAACAACGAGAAAGTAGGAAAATGAACAGTAAAAGCAAATTTTGTAATATTTTTCTTGGTTATAAAAGACCAAGAATGAACCATTGTAAGGAGGGGGAAATTCGACCATTTTGTTCTTCTTATCAATACGAAAATAAAGATTTCAGTACAAACACTTGCAAATAGAGACTAATACAAGCATACAACAGGCGATCGAAGAGAAAAAAGAAACAAGTTTTAAGGTTTTATTTTACTTTTCTTTTTATCCTATTTTTTCGAAACTACATTCATAAACCTATCCTCTTCATTTTCCTTTTAAAAACAGTTTATATACATACATATAATATCAAAATATAAAAAAAAAGGTACAAGACTTTACCTTTTTCGGCCACCGTGCACGGTGGCCGGCGATGGAGCCCACGATCGAGGACGGCCAGAGCGGCACCGAAGACCAACCCCCAAAAAAAAAACAAAACGAAAGAGTTTTTTTTGTGTAAGCAGCTGAAATGAAGAAATAAAGGGAAAATTTTGGTTTTATAAAGGTTTCAAAACGGCGCCGTTTAGGGCCTGATTCAGTGGCCCCAAAACGACGTCGTTTACTTCTATAACCCTCGCGTTGACCGAGCCGATGAAGGATCCGCATGTTTTCTCTGAGTGGGCTAATTTCCCACTTGGTCCTTCCGCTTTTTCAGGGATTCAAAATCAGGTTTTTTTGGTATTTTAATTGGACCCCAAAATTTTACGTATTTTTCAAATCGGACCCTGCTCAGGCTGCGTGTTTTAGAGGGATGGGCTATTGCCCATTTTGGTCCCTGATGTTGGCTACGCATCTCGAATAAGTCCTCTCCTTTTATTTTTATTACAAATTTGCCCTAACAACTTGTTTTCAATACTATTTTGGTCCTTCTTCGATTATGATTAAATCAACCATTTTTAACATTATTATTATTATTACTATATTATTATTATTATTATTATTTTATTGTATTTAGTATTGTTGATACTATATTGTATTTACCATTATTATATTTATTATTAATATTAATATTATGATTACTATTATTATATTTATTACTTTATTCAATTATTAATTTATTTTATTTTATCTTACTTACTTATTTTTCATATATATATATTATTATTTCCATTATCATTATTGGCATTATATTATTATTATACATAAATACTATTATTATCATTATTTGGTTTTTTATATATATTTATGTATTTATCAATTATTGTTTTATTATTATTATTATCATTATTATTATTATTATCACTATTATTTGTTATTTCTATTATTTGTCATTATTTTCACATATCAAATCCATATACATATTTTATTTGTTATCGTGTTTATTTTATTCTTTACCATTACCATTATTATTATTTTCATTAACATATCGTTGTCCACGTGACCATTTCATTTTGATAATATCATTGCTTTCTCGTTCGCTTTAACCATCGCTATCATCATAGTTATATGTATAAATATATATATTGTTAGTTTACTACTACTATATTATCGCATATGTGTTTTACTATTTGTTTATTATGCTTCTTCTTGTCATGATATTTATACACATATAAACGTATTTTATCGACTTACTATTACTATATATGTATGGTACTATTATCGTTGTCATTGTTCTATTATCGTTAATCTTATCATTATTATTATTACTATTATATAACATCTTTATTATCATTTGTTTAGTATTGTTATCCTTCATCACTATCATCGTTATTGTTATCAATCATCCTTTATTTGCATCATTATTGCTATTGCAATTTTTCAACAATCTCGCTAAATAAAAATACATTTTATGAAATCGTCCTATTCTATCCAAAAATTCTTAAAGCAAGGCAATGTTTTGTATTTAGAGATTCGTTGAATAGTGCCCTAACGTGCTGGGTTATTATTCTCTGTTTCACTAAATAATTAAACATCCT
The DNA here is from genome assembly GCA_025506655.1 of Gossypium rotundifolium. Taxonomy (NCBI): domain Eukaryota; kingdom Viridiplantae; phylum Streptophyta; class Magnoliopsida; order Malvales; family Malvaceae; genus Gossypium; species Gossypium rotundifolium. Next base: position 152,152,925 of record CP106732.1, on the reverse strand, counting down.
TCTATCCTATTTCATGAAATATGAGACGATCTTGATTTCGAGAGATTAAAACATCGTGTCCTAACGTCTTGGATGTGATGTTTAGATCTTTTCGAACAAAGAAATCTCGATTTTTTGGCCCAAATACCTACATTTATTTTAGCTCAAACACTATAAAATCAAAGCGCATTTTACAAAACCACTTTATTAGTCAAAAGTTTTCAAATCGGGCAATGTTTGTGTGTTTAGAAATTTGGAGAATAGTGCCCTAACGTCTTTGGGTTGCGATTTTCCGTTTGACTAAAATACTAAACATCCTTTTAATAAATTTCACAAATTTTGAGATAGCTTTGATTACGAAGGTTTAGAATATCATGTCCTAACGTGCTGGATGTGATATTTGTACCCTCTCGGAACAAAGAAATCTCAAATATCCTAATACCTTTTAAAGGATCCGTATTTTAAAACATTTTCAAACTTCCGACATTAAGACACTAATTAATCATTTTGGTACCAATTTTGGGCGTATCGAGGGTGCTAACCCTTTCTCGTGCGTAACCAACTCCCGAACTCGTTTTCTAGATTTCGTAGACCAAAATCGTTGTTTTGATAAATCAAACTGTTTATTAAAAACAACCGTTTTACAAGGTGACCCGATCACACCTCAACAAAAAAAGGATTGGTGGCGACTCCCTGTCTTTTTTTGTTTTAAAAACCAAAGTCGAACCCCTTGTTGTTTTCCAAAAAAGAATGGTTACGACAGCTTGGCGACTCCACTTGGGACCGATTTAGGAAGTCAAGCCATAAATTGATTATTTTCTGTCTTTTGTCGGAAATTTGAAAGTTTGATTTGAGAATTACGATCCTTTTATTGAATGTTGTTTTAATTTCGGCATTGCATTGCATGACCGTTGTGGTCGCACCTTTAAGTGGGAGTGAGAAGCTACTCCTTCGTGAGGTTTTCACCTCATGCGGGATAGTGGATCGCTTTGGGATACATCCGTACCTATGTCTTCGTGAGATTTTCATCTCCGTGCGACCATAGGGAAATGTATTCCCCAGGCGAACTCGGCCTATATGAGCCTATAATGGGTGAGGATCGAGGAATCTGCTAGTTCGGGTACCCTTACCTTAGAACCAAACCACATGTAGTAAACCTTAAGAGCCCACCTTAGGTAGAACTATGTTAAACCCCTAGTGGTCACCTGGATAGATACTCGATTTTGTTTATTTCTCCTGTGCTAACGTGTTTTGTTTTGTTTGTGATTGCATTGCATTACATCACACCGCATCATCTTACAAAGGAGGTGTTGATTCATATTCGATTGCTAAATAGAAGAGTTTATCATAAGAAAATGTGTTACTTGATAAAGTGGATTATAATACGGTCGTTCGAACATAGTCCAGGAAAACAACGAGAAAGGACTGATAGCCCATAGAAGAATACAAGACTTTGCCCGAGGATTCAAGCCGACAAAGATTATTCGAGAGTCATCATGTCTCCATTTTCTAAAATAAGCTTATGAACATCGCGAAAGATAAGTGAGCGAAGAGGTACGGCCTGGACCAAGCAACAAGGAGCTAGAAGAGGTATCTATTGAGAAAGTTCACGGGGCACGACCATAACATCCGGATACGAAGAAGAGGATTGGTGTTTTCACCTGGACTATGAGGATAAAGCTGTATATGCAATCCGTTTTATGTAAAGAGATGTATTTTCTGAAAAAGTTCTTCTAATGGAATTGAATTCATAATCAACGCCTCTCTTTCTTTGTGCATTCATTTAATGCATTTGCATTGCATCATATCACATGCATTAAAATTTGTAGAAAGACCCTAATTAGGAGAAGTTATTTCAGTAACCTAGAAGCCATGGACCGAAGGTTGGAGAAATTAGGCAAATACTGATGCAAGAGCAATTGGCTAAAATTCAACAAGATATGCGAGATCAAATAAATATGATAGGCCAGTTGACCGAGATACTAACCGGAGGACTTAAAAAAAAGGAGTGGTTCAATGGTTAACGGTGTGGATGATGATGAAGAAATTGTTTACTCCCCGATAAATATTTCGACTCAACTAGACGCACAGTCGCATAGGGTACATGCCATTATCGAACCCCAATGTCAGACTAATACCTCGGCCTTGTTAAACTTCCCGATGGGCTCATGTTTTAACCCTGATGATGATCGTGCCAAACCAATTGTTGACAGAGACAAAGGAAAGGAGAGAGCGGACTTTGAAGGCCAGAAGAAGAAGAAAAGGAAGCGGTAGTACGAGAAGGTATAAAAGGGCCATTGAGCCGATTCTGAGAAGCTGACTAAGGATGGTGACTACCAGCCATCAAGAGCCCCCTAGGTAGGATTTCAACTCAAAGCCTAACATTGGAAGGCTCCAGTTCACACCTATCCCGATGACATATAAGGAGCTCTATCAAAATTTATTTGATAGGCATGTGGTGTCTCCTTACTACTTAAAACCAATGCAGCCTCCATACCCCAAATGGTATGACACAAAAGCTCAATGTGAGTATCATACGGGGATTATAGGACATTCAATAGAAAACTACCTTACTTTCAAAAAGTTGGTCGAAAAGCTCATTGAAATGGGAATTGTGAAGTTCGACGATTCTTCAGAACCTAATCGCTCTAACAAAGCAGTAAATGTGATAGTTGGAGGTAGAGGCAAGAGAGTTGCAATGCCTTGAATAAGGAAAGAACCCAAAAGGAATATCGAGGAGTCTGAATAGCATATCCGAAGAGGGAATTTGGGGAATAAAGTTTTCAAGCCCTTATATGCTTGGGAGAGTTTTGAACAATGGGACTGTGGAAGAAATCCCTGCGTTTTTTAGAGCTAATCTAGAGTAATACTCAGAACACACTTATTACTCTAAGTCTAGAAGCAATAAGGGTCCCTTTTGTGAAACATGACTTTGTATAAGACATCGTTATTTTCAATGAAATGCATATCCGCCATTTTTTGAGTAAATTTTCTTCTATTTTCATTCATCATCATTATTCTTCTATTCTTTAGATATTATTCTAAATATTTCCATTCTTCATACATCATGCCAATAAATATGCTTAGATTCCTTTATTCTATGAGCCTTTATTCATCTCCATAACAGGTCCCCAAATATCAATGATTTGAGTAATACTACCGATGACTCAGAATGTCCCTTTGAGCAAGATATGGGTACGAAAGATTTTCAGGATTTTGAAGATAACCAAGGTTGTGACCTATCTCCTGAACTGTTAAGGATGGTAGAACAAGAGGAGAAACAAATTCTACCTCACAAGGAGTCAGTGGAAATAGTGAACTTGAGGGATGGACAAGAAAAGAAGGAAGTAAAGATCGGAGCTGGTATTACCGCAGAGACAAAGCGAGACCTCATTGAGTTACTCCAAGAATTCAAAGATGTCTTCACGTGGTCTTATCAAGATACGCCTGGGCTAAGCACTGATACTATGGTACTCCGTTTGCCCATAAAGGAAGAGTACAAATCGGTCCAATAGAAACTTCGGAGGATGAGGCGGATGTTTTCTTTGAAAATAAAGAAGATGTCAAGAAGTAATTTGCCTTGCGGGTTTCTTGCAAGTGGATAAGTACTGAATGGGTACCCAATATCGTCCCCGTCCCTAAGAAAGATGGGAAAGCACGAATGTGTGTAGACTATAGAGATCTAAACAAGGCTAGCCCGAAAGAAAATTTCCCGTTACCTCATATCGACACCTTAGTGGATAATACGATTGGGTTATTCATTGTTCTCATTCATAGATGGCTTCTTAGGATACAACCGGATAAAGATGCTTCGAAGACATGAATAAAACCACGTTCATAACCATGTGGGAACCTTTTGCTATAAGGTAATGCCATTTGAAATTTGAAGAATGCAGGAGCAACATATCGAGAGCCATGGTAACCCTATTCCATGACATGATGCACAAAGAAATTGAGGTTTACGTTGACGATATGATCGCCAAGTCTCGGCGAAAAGGAGCATGTCTAAGTCTTAAGGAAATTATTTTTGAGGTTAAGGAAATTCGATTAAAGCTTAACTCGGCAAAGTATACCTTTGGAGCAGTCGAAGCGCTAGGATTTATAGTCGTGAAAAGGGATTGAGGTTGACCTGGACAAAGTCAAGGCTATACAAGAATTGCCTCCGCCTCACACGCAAAAAGAAGTTCGAGGTTTCTTAAGAAGATTAAATTACATTGCTCGGTTCATTTCACAACTGACTAAGAAATGTGACCCCATATTTCGTCTTCTTAAAAAACACAATCCAGATGTGTGGGACGAGGAATGTCAGAAGACCTTCGACAAAGTAAAGTAATACTGTCCAATCTTAGGTATTGACACCGCCTAATCTAGATAAGCCTTTAATCCTATACTTAATGGTACTAGGTAATTCAATGGGATGTGTGCTCGGTCAACACGATGAGTCAAGAAAGAAAGAAAAGGCAATATACTACCTTAGTAAAAGTTCATCGAGTGTGAAACAAGGTACCCACCAATTGAGAAACTATGTTGTGCCTTGATCCGGACAACCGGAGGCCGAGGCGTACATGTTGTATCATCGACTGGCTCATCTCAAGCTAGACCCATGAAATACCTAATGGAGTCAACTATTTTGAATGGACAGATGGCCCGATGGCAAGTCTTACTTTCTGAGTTTGACATAGTTTATGTAAACCAAAAGGCAGTAAAAGGAAGTGCAATAGCGAATTTTCTGGCCAGTAGAGCTCTGGCAGATTATGAGCCTTTGGACTTCGATTTCCCTAATGAAGACCTAATGTACGTAGCAACCACTGAAGAAGGTACCCCGAAAAGTCGTCCTTGGAAACTGAACTTCGACGGGGCATCGAATGCTATGGGCAATAGAATTAGAGCAATTTTGGTGTCCCCAAATAGAGATCATTACCCATTCACTTGTAAATTGGATTTTGATTGTACAAACAATATGGCAGAGCATGAAGCTTGCATCATGGGTATCCGTGCCGCTATAGAACGCAAAATTAAGGCGCTGGAAGTATACGGAGACTCTGCATTGGAGATTTATCAACTTAAAGGAGAATGGGAGACGAGAGATCCCAAGTTGGTCGAATACAAAAGATTGGTCGAAGAACTGATCAAAAAGTTCGATGACATCACTTTCAGTTATCTACCAAGAGACGAAAATCAGATGGCTGATACTCTAGCCACATTGGCTTCTATGGTACGAGCAAACAACAAGGAGGATATAAGGCCTATACAAATGAGCATTTATGAGGCCCCAGCCCATTGCTACAACGTGGAAGAAGAGGAGCAAAATGATCACCCGTGGTATCACGATATACGATAATACGTGAAAGATCATAAATACCCCGATCAAGCAATCGAAAATGACAAAAGGACGTTGAGAAGACTAGCTTGTGACTATGTCTTAGACAGAGAGATCCTATACAAAAGAAGAAAGGATCAAGTGCTATTGAGATGTGTGGATGGCGCCGAGGCTAGGCAGATCCTAGAAGAAGTCCATGAGGGTGTCTGTGGAACACATGCCAATGGGTTCGCAATGGCCAGACAAATCATGATATTCGGGTATTATTGGTCTACCATGGAAAGAGATTGCAGTGATTATGCTAAGAAATGTCATAAGTGCCAAATTTATGGGGACAAGATTCATGTACCACTCTCACCTTTACATGTTATGACCTCTCCATAGCCTTTTTCTATGTGGGGCATGGACGTTATTGGACCAATCTCTCTAAAAGCTTCCAATGGACATCGGTTCATCTTCGTGGTAATTGATTACTTCACTAAATGGGTGGAGGCCACTTCACATGCTAATATGACAAAATCAGCGATCGACAAGTTCTTAAAGAGAAATCATATGTAGATAGGAATGCCTGAGAGGATCATATCTGATAATGCGTTAAACTTGAACAACAGCGTGATTGCGAAAGTCAGACGCAATTCAAGATCGGACATCACAATTCGTCACCATATCGCCCAAAGATGAGCAGTAGCGATGAAGCGACTAATAAGAACATCAAGGGATAGTAGGGAAGATGGTGAGACTTACAAAGATTGGCACGAAGTTACCATTTGCCCTTTTTGCCTATCGGCGTCATCGAACCTCCACGGGCAACTCCTTTCTCATTGGTTTACGGAATGGGCGGTTTTACCCATTGAAGTTAAAATTTCGTCCTTTCGGTATTATGCGAACTAAAATTGGATGAAGCAGAATGGATCCAAGTTTAATATGATCAGTTGAATCTGATCGAAGAAAAGAGACTGAAAGCTATCCGTCATGGTCAGATGTACCAAAAGTGAATGATACGAGCATACAACAAAATAGTGTGTCCAAGAGAATTCCACGAGGGAGACTTAGTTTTGAAAAAGATCCTCCCCATACAAAAGGATTTCAGAGGGAAATGGATGCCAAATTGGGAAGGACCTTATGTGGTGAAAAAGGCTTTCTCGGAGGGCACTAATTTTGACCGAGATGGATGGGAAAAATCTATCCAATCCCATAAATTGATTCGGTTAAAGTATTATGCTTGAAGAAGGAAAGGCTAAAGTGAAAACCCAAAGTGCTTTAAGACCTAAAAAAAATCGGAGAAGTAGGCGAAAACCCATAAAGGGCGCTTTGAGACCAAAGGAGCTTTGAGTCGAAAACCCGATAAGGGCGGCTCAAATTTGCATGAAAGAGGAGGTATGTGACAATTTTTGTTCTGTTAGAATTAGCAAAAGGAGGAATGTTACACCTCGGAACATCTACAAAGCACTGCGGATCTCCCAACGTCTATTCAGCTCAAAATGATCTTCGGAAGGATTCGGTGGTGAAGCTCAGGCTGCAATATCTAGGGCACCTACTTTTTCTTTTTACCCATTTTTTGTATTCCAATAATGTTTACTTTTGTTGATTTAATCCAATTCCATTCTTCATAAATTCCATTGTTATTTTAAATCTTTAAGCTGTTTGCAATTGAAATAACGACCCATGGACCCATAATGGTTCTATAAAATGAGTCTACTTATTACTCTGGAAGCCTCTAAGCAGTAGCGAGAACACAAGCAGGATGTTGTCTAGGAACCACCACACTTAGGGGTTGGAAGCGTTCGAGGAAGAGGAGTCTAAAATCATGACTATTTCTTGATTATTTGTCATAGATATCAGACGAGATGTTGCTTCTGTGCCGTGACCTTGACGAGCGAACGAGCAATTACGGCCCTAAGCTTGTAAAAAGAGATCATTCTCATGACATCCCACATTCATGCAAATGTCCTCCATAATATCATTTAGTTAGGAGCATTCGATTTATTACAATCATTGCATCTTAATGGAAAATCATCATTCTCATGGCATTCTGCATTCATGTAAATGTCATCCATATCACACGTAGTTAGGAGCATTTGAGTCATTCAGATCATAGCATCCGCATCATTTGGCATAAACACAAGCATATAAAATCGATTCTACAGGATATGTCCCTAGAGGACGGTGTAGCAGTACTATTGAAGATTGTCCTATTGCCATCGACCAGCGGTGGAATAGGTTGAAGATTGCCCTATTACTCTTGACCAACAATGGAATAGGTGGAAGATTGTCTTATTGCCGTGACCATGGTGGAATAGGTTGAAGATTGTACTATTGCCACTGACCAGCGGTGGAATAGGTTGAAGATTGTCCTATTGCCACCCACGGCAGTGGAATAGGTTGAAGATTGTCCTATTACCACCGACCGGCGGTGGAATAGGTTGAAAATTACTATTGCCACCGATCAAAGAATGGAATAGGTGGAAGATTGTCCTATTGCCACTGATCAGCAGTGAAATAGGTTGAAGATTGCCTTAATTACCACTGACCAACAGTGGAATAGGTTGAAGATTGCCCTATTGTCACTGACCAGCAGTGGAATAGGTGGAAGATTGTCTTATTGCCACTGACCAGCAGTGGAATAAGTTGAAGATTCTCCTATTGCTACTGACCAGCAGTGGAATAGGTTGAAGATTGTACTATTGCCACTGACCAGCAGTGGAATAGGTTGAAGATTATCCTATTGTCACTGACCAGCAGTGGAATAGGTTGAAGATTGTCCTATTACCACTGACCAGCAGTGGAATAGGTTGAAAATTACCCTATTGCCACTGACCAGCAGTGGAATAGGTGGAAGATTATCCTATTGCCACTGACCAGTAGTGGAATAGGTTGAAGCCCGTCCTATATCCCTGACCACCAGTGGAATAGGTCAAAAATTATAGATCTTGTCGCCCTAACCAGTAGTGGGCAAGATCAAAGGCAAATCCTGTCTTCCTAAACAGTAGGAAACATGATTTGAGCCACCGTCCTATTGCCACTGACCAGCAGTAGAATGGGTTAAAAAATTGTAGATCTTGTCACCCTAACCAGTAGTGGGGCAAGATCAAAGGCAAATCTTGGCTCCCTAACCAAAGAGGGAACATGATTTAGGCCACTGTCCTATTGCCCCGACTAGCGATGGAATGGGTCAAAAATTGTAGATCTTGTCGCCCTAACCAGTAGTGGGGCAAGATCGAAGGCAAATCTTGGCTCCCTAACCAGTAGGGAACATGGTTCAGGTCACTGTCCTATTGTCATTGACCAGCAGTGGAATGGGTCAAAATTGTAGATATTGTCGCCCTAACTAGTAGTGGGGCAAGATCGAAGGCAAATCCTGTCTTCCTAAACAGTAGGAAACATGATTTAAGCCACCATCCTATTGCCCTGACCAGCAGTGGAATAGGTCAAAAATTGTAGATCCTGTTGCCCTAAACAGTAGTGGAACATGATCGTCCTACCAGCAGTGGAATAGGCTGAAGATTACAAACCTTATCTCCTTGAAGTCACCGTGGAGCAAATAAAACAAGTCACATCTCATTGAAGTCGCAGCAAGAGCAAATTGAAGCCACAGATCCCATCTCATTGAAATAGCAGTGGAGTGGATCAAAGCAACAAGGTATGGTAGACTAAAACAAGGTTACTTGAAGAGGAGAAGCACCAAAGAAGTTAAGACTCGGTAAGGCCGGGCAAAATTGGTCATTCTTAAATGTCTTTGCTCCATTCTCATTACACGATAATGAGCAAAAAGGGGCAGCTGTTATAGCCCAATTTTGCCCGGGCTTATAAGCCCAACAACCCACAACCCACCAACACATTAGCCCGTTTTACAGACCCAATTAACCTTGGCCCAAAATGGCCCAATGGCCTAAAAGAGCAGAAAACAGAAAAGAGAAACAAAACCCTAGCTACTCCCTAGCACCGCAGCCTCTTCTGACTTTCAGACGCCTCGCCCTTGTCCATATCCTGGAAAGAGATAGTAAACACGCAACAGGGTAAGAAACAGCGAGAAAGTAGGAAAATGAACAGTAAAAGTAAATTTTGTAATATTTTTCTTGGTTATAAAAGACCAAGAACGAACCATTGTAAGGAGGGGAAATTCGGCCATTTTGTTCTTCTTATCAATACGAAAATAGAGATTTCAGTACAAACACTTGCAAATAGAGACTAATACAAGCATACAACAGGCGATCGAAGAGAAAAAAGGAACAAGTTTTAAGGTTTTATTTTACTTTTCTTTTTATCCTATTTTTTCGAAACTACATTCATAAACCTATCCTCTTCATTTTCCTTTTAAAAACAGTTTATATACATACATATAATATCAAATTATAAAAACAAAGGTACAAGACTTTACCTTTTCGCACAGGTGCGGTGGTAAGCACAAGCCCACGACCGAGGGCGACCGAGGCGACCAGGAGACCAACCTCCCCGCAAAAAAAAAAAAACAAAACGAAAGAGTTTTTTTTTTGTGTAAGCAGCTGAAATGAAGAAATAAAGGGAAAATTTTGGTTTTATAAAGGTTTCAAAACGACGCCGTTTAGGGCCTGATTCAGTGGCCCCAAAACGACGTCTTTCCCCCCTATAACCCGCGCGTTGACCCGACCCGACTGAAGGATCCACGTGTTTTCTCTGAGTGGGCTAATTTACCACTTGGTCATTCTGCTTTTTCAGGGATTCAAAATTAGTTTTTTTGGTATTTTAATTGGACCCCGAAATTTTACGTGTTTTTCAAATCGGACCCTGCTCAGGCTGCGTGTTTTAGAGGTGAAACACCCCACACCCAGCCGACGAGAATGGACCGGATCTGGTATGTTCCTCGAAGTAACCCGGTTCAAAATTCATTCGAATACTTTGAAAACTGTATGTTTTGAAAGATAGTTTGTTGTGGGTTGGGCTCGAGTTGAAAACAAATTTATCTTATAACAAAACCCATTTGTTTAGGATGACAAAATGTTCAAACTTATTTTAAATTAAATGGGCTTATTCTTTATAAAGCCCTAAAGTCATAACATAGTAATTTAAGCGAAATAAAATAATCACGATGGCCTTATTACATAAAACGAAACCCAAAATAAAAATGTACAAGACTTAAAATAAAATAAAGATTCAAATTAAATTAAACTTCGTGAACATGGCCACCACAAGTTCTCCGTCCCGATCCATTCTTGCTCATCACCAAACATGTTCCCTAGCAACGGGTGAGTCGATAGACTCAATGTGTAACCAACACCAAAACATAATAGAAATAGGCACACCATACATATCATATTCATATAAAAATTCAAGATAATGATGCAAACCCAAATCCAAACCTAAATGCCATCCGCTACACTCCACAGTACCAACACACACCAGTAGGGACTACTAAGTCAACCTCCATCACTACACACCATCAAGGCGATCATTGCAATCGGCGTGCTCATCGCCCACTTAAAATATTGTGGCATAGCCACCTGATATTTGTGTCATGAGACACCACATTTAGATAATGTAACCGAAGTTACCACATTCATTTAATGTGACCGTAGTCACCACATTCACTTAGTGAGACCGAAGTCGTCACATATTCTTAGTGAGACCAAAGTCATCACGTTTCACTTAGTGAGACCGAAGTCATCACATATTCTTAGTGAGACCGAAGTCATCACGTTTCACTTAGTGAGACCGAAGTCATCACATTGGCTTCCCCTTCCTCAAATAACCCGAATGCCCCATATTATTCATATCATGCATATCATACTTAATTTTCACATTCATGTCACTTTTCACATGTTAATTATAACATATTTCGTAATCCTAGTAGGAGTAGGAAAACGTACCTGAGTACTTTGTACCATAATATGGTACTTTAGCCACATTCTTTCACTTTCACATTAACATATATATCATATTTAAGCCATACATCTATTAAGATTAGTGTGGGGTACACACGGTACCTTAGCCATATTCTTACACTTTCATATTAACACATATAATGAATTAAAGCCGTAAATCTATCAAGATTTAGTGTAGGGTACACACCTGATTCGCTTAGCAATTCCTTGAGATTCCGAAAAGCTAGATCTAATGTTTAGATCCTTAATCCCTACATTTGAATTATCACTTATTACTTTAATAAAAAGCCATTCGGCCATAACTCCAAATCCTAGTAGGATTAGTATACTAAGGCTTACTTTGTTGCCGATTTCCCTATTATTCAAATCCCAAAATTGATCTCTTGCTTTCTTTAAGGATGTGAAATTCCTATAACCATATGTTAGATTTAATCTAACATTAAAACATAAACATGGCCTTGTAGAATATACATATATCTTACCTTAAATCTTTTAAATCCGAAACTCTCTTCTTGATTAATGGAGATGCCAAATACCTTAGATCCGAAATCCCAAATTCACCTTCCATATTTCGATCAATAAGATATAGGTGCGATTAGACTAACTTTCGGCTTAAAAGAAAGGAATACAATTATAACTATAGATCCTTACCTCTATATTGAAATCGATGATCCCTCCCGACACCACTTCGAGATTCGACAGAGACTTGATGAACAATGGCTATGATCCCTTATGTATTCAACTTCAAAGATGAAAGAAGAGAGGAATAATAGGCTTAGAAGGAATCGGCTAGGATGCTAAAAGAGAAGAGGAAAAGAATGGATGCTCAAGAAGAATTTGAGAGGAGGAGAGGAGAAAGAATATTTGGCAAAAGAGAAAGAGGAATGAATAATGAATAGCCCTAGTCTCATCCTTTTATAGTAGAAATTAGGCCAAGAATCCTTTGCTTGGCCACTACTCTTCCTTATGTGATAACTTTATCAAAATATTAAATTCCAACAATTATCTCCTAATTAGCCGTAATTCGAAGAAATAAAACTCCTCTTTCAAGATCCCTTGTGCCGTCAACTCTCTGCTTATAGAAGCAAAATAAAACTTATTTTATTTGCTTCCTATGTGACTCGAACTCAGGCCCAACACCCTTGCATGTGGGCCATTTCCTAAGGCTCTTAGTGGCATCTTCAGGCCACTTTTCCAAGTCCGTTAATGGGTCAAATTTCACGTACTTTATATTTTAGGGTCACCTGGCCCTAGGTTCCCCTTTGAACTTTAAAACTCGACATTTCGGGGTCATTTTTAAGTTTCTTAAAATTTTCGCGCGGCTCTGTAACTTGACATTTCCTAGGTTTCCAAAATGTTTACTTTCCTCTTTTGGCTTAGTTTCCAAAATGTTTACTTTCCTCTTTTGGCTTAGTTTCCAAAATGTTTACTTTCCTAATTTACTTAGGTTTCCAAAAATGGTCACTTTCCTATTTTCAACGTATCATTTCCATACATTCTCAGGTTTCCTTACATTTCCATACATTTCCTTACATTTCCATACATTTCCATACATTTCCATACATTTCCATGGTTCTAAAAATGCACACCACATATCACAGTAAACATGCTATTAAGCAAAAATGCATACAATGGGATTCGAACCTCTTCCCTCAAAGTACTTCACTTGATGCCATAACCTTTGCACCTTGGGTGGCGGCCCTTGCCACTTTTCCACATCACTTCTTATTTTTAACTTAAAACCAATAATTGTCCAAAGCTTTCTCTTCCATCCAAGGATTTTAAAACCCTTAATTCACTTCCAAACACCGCTAAAACCTATTACTCATGAATTATGCACAAACGCATAACCCCTAATCTAGGATGTTACGGTTCTACCCTCCTTAAAATAATTTCGTCCTCGAAATTACTTACTAACAATCGTACAATCCTTCTCACCGACTATGCTTCTGCAAGACTCGATCTTAATAGAACCATCATACTTTCCGGCACAATCTCTAAGTCCACGTCCCTTAGAACTCATTTCTAACGTCAGCGATTTAATCGATTAGAAGTTTTATGTATTAAAATTTTGTTTCACCGATTAACCGCAAGAAGTTTTATGGAAAGAATTTTTTTTGAAGTGGTTCTTTCGCATTCATACATACACATGTCTTTTACATTCATACTTCCATCAATCAATTATGAACCTTAGTTCATTTAGAGAAACGTTGTAGTTTTTCATTTGTTGTTGTTTTTCCACTACCCGGGGGGTATTTTCGTAATTTGTCCTACAGGGGTATTTTCGTAATTTTGTCAAAATAAGGTTCCTTGGTGATCTTGTCACAAAGTATTTTTTGGTATTTTTAAGTTCTAGGGGTATTTTGGAATTTTTTTTTTAAAATCCGAGGGTATTTCAGAAATTTTTGGACCCTAGGGGTATTTTGGAAAAATTTTTGAAATCCGAGGGTATGTCAGAAATTTTTGAACCTTGGGGGTATTTTGGTAATTTCTCCACAAACCGGGGTAAATTGTAAAATTTTAATAAATCGGGGATATTTCAGAAGTTATAAAATTTTGAGGGTTCTTTTTGAGAAATTTATTTTCCAAAACGATGAAGTTGTAAAAATTTTGAAAATCGGGGTCATTTTGGTAATTTTGGTAAGTTAAGGGCAATTTTGTAACTTTTCCAAAATCGTGGTATTTTTCATAGTTTCAAATTAGGGTTTTTGAACATTTATGAATTATTGAAATTTTTGGCAAAACTGTTGAGTAGTTGGGTATTTTATAAACCAAGGGCATTTTTTGTAATTTTACCACTAGGGGTATTTTTAGAAAATTTGTAAATCAGAAATATTTCAGGAAAATTTATAAAAATAATCTTTTTCAAATCAAGAGGGTAATTGAGAAATTTTAAAACTAGGGTTTCCATAAAAACACGGCTAGTCCCTTTCGGGTTTTAGTTAGGGGTTTATCCCGTGTATAAGTCCTCTTGATTAGGGTGAACCGAGGCTACGCACCAGGTAGGATTCGAGTGGAGAGGAGGTGAGTCACATGGACTGCTTAAATACCAAGCTCCCACTGAAACCATTCCTAGACATGCGTACAAGGGTTGCCACACCCACTAAGTCCTCTAGGTTAGGGTGAACCAAGCTACGCACTGTAGGATTCTGTGAAGAGGAGGTGAGTCACTAGGACTGTTTAAATACCAAGCTCTTCAGGATCCACTCCTGACATGCGCACCATGGTTGCCACACCCTAACTTGATTGACTTAGCCATAGGTTTATTTAGTGTATTAAGTCTTATGTATTTGTGTTTGAGTAGACTAATCCTAGGGTTCAAGTTCCTATCATGCTATTCTACGCTCCATTCCTCTTCTACCTTCTATAATTCATGTAATCACAGATAGATAGAGGTACTTACCGGTGGATGGGTTGGAGACTTAGGTGCCATGCCATCAAACTGTCTATTTTCGTAAATATTTCCATAAAACTCATTTGGGCTTGTTTGAAAAATGTTTTGGGCCTTAGGCAAAGCCGAGAGTTTAAAATCTGGCTCGATACCAAATTGAAACACCCACACCCGGCCCACGAGAATGGACCGGATCGGAATGTTCTCAAGTAACCGGTTTAAAATTCATTGAATACTTTGAAAACTGTGTGTTTTGAAAGATAGTTTGTTGTGGGTTGGGCTCGAGTTGAAAACAAATTTATCTTATAACAAAAACCCATTTGTTTCAGATGACAAAATGTTCAAACTTATTTTAAATTAAATGGGCTTATTCTTTATAAAGCCCTAAAGTCATAACATAGTAATTTAAGCAGAAATAAAAATAATCACGATGGCCTTATTACATAAAACGAAACCCAAAATAAAATTGTACAGTACTTAAAATAAAATAAAGATTCAAATTAAATTAAACTTCAAGTTGAACATGGCCACCACAAGTTCCGCCGTTCCGGTCCATGGTCGCTCATCACGAAATATGTTCCCTAACGGGTGAGTCGATAGACTCAATGTGTAACCAACACCAAAACATAATAGAAATAGGCACACCATACATATCATATTCATATAAAATTCAAGATAATGATGCAAACCCAAACCCAAACCTAAATGCCATCCGCTACACTCCACCGTACCAACCTCGCACCTTGTGGGACTACTAAGTCAACCCTCCATCCGCTACACACCATCGGCGGCGATTGGCGTAATCGGCGTGCTCATCGCCCACTTAAAATATTGTGGCATAGCCACCTGATTTTTGTGTCATGAGGATAATGTAACCGAAGTTACCACATTCATTTAATGTGACCGTAGTCACCACATTCACTTAGTGAGACCGAAGTCGTCACATATTCTTAGTGAGACCGAAGTCATCACGTTTCACTTAGTGAGACCGAAGTCATCACATATTCTTAGTGAGACCAAGTCATCACGCTTCACTTAGTGAGACCAAGTCATCACATTCGCTTCCCTTTCTCAAATAACCCGAATGCCCCATATTATTCATATCATGCATATCATACTTAATTTTCACATTCATGTTACTTTTCACATGTTAATTATAACATATTTTGGAATCCTAGTAGGAGTAGGAAAACGTACCTGAGTACTTTGTACCATAATATGGTACTTTAGCCACATTCTTTCACTTTCACATTAACATATATATCATATTTAAGCCATACATCTATTAAGATTAGTGTGGGGTACACACGGTACCTTAGCCATTTTCTTACACTTTCATATTAACACATATAATGAATTAAAGTCGAATCTATCAAGATTTAGTGTAGGTACACACCTGATTCGCTTAGCAATTCCTTGAGATTCCGAAAAGCTAGATCTAATGTTTAGATCCTTAATCCCTACATTTGAATTATCACTTATTACTTTAATAAAAAGCCATTCGACCATAAATCCAAATCCTAGTAGGATTAGTATACTAAGGCTTACCTTGTTGCCGATTTCCCTATTATTCAAATCCCGAAATTGATCTCTTGCTTTCTTTAAGGATGTCGAAATTCCTATAACCATATGTTAGATTTAATCTAACATTAAAACATAAACATGGCCTTTGGCCGAATATACATATATCTTACCTTAAATCTTTTTAAATCCCGAAACTCTCTTCTTGATTAATGGAGATGCCGAAATACCTTAGATCTAAAACCCCAAAATTCACCTTCCATATTTCGATCAATAAGATATAGGAGCGATTAGACTAACTTTCAGCTTAAAAGAAAGGAATACAATTATAACTATAGATCCTTACCTCTATATTGAAATCGATGATCCCTCCGACACCACTTAGATTCGGCTTAGAGACTTGATGAACAATCGGCTATGATCCCCTTATGTATCTTGGTTTCAAAGATGAAAGAAGAGAGGAATAATAGGCTTAGAAGGAATCGGCTAGGATGCTAAAGAGAAGAGGAAAAGAATGGATGCTCAAGAAGAATTTCGGCAGAGGGAGAGGAGAAAGAATATTTGGCAAAAGAAAAGAGAGGGAATGAATAATGAATAGCCCTAGTCTCATCCTTTTATAGCCGAAATTAGGCCAAGAATCCTTTGCTTGGCCACTACTCTTCCTTATGTGATAACTTTATCAAAATATTAAATTCCAACAATTATCTCCTAATTAGCCGTAATTCTGAAAGAAATAAAACTCCTCTTTCAAGATCCCTTGTGCCGTCCAACTTTCTGCTTATGGAAGCAAAATAAAACTTATTTTATTTGCTTTCTACGTGACTTGAACTCAGGCCCAACACCCTTGCATGTGGGCCATTTCCTGAGGCCCTTAGTGGCATCTTCAGGCCACTTTTCCAAGTCCGTTAATAGGTTAAATTTCACGTACTTTATATTTTAGGGTCACCTGGCCCTAAGTTCCCCTTTGAACTTTAAAACTCAACATTTCGGGGTCATTTTAAGTTTCTTAAAATTTTCGTGACTCAGAACTTGACATTTCTAGGTTTCCAAAATGTTTACTTTCCTCTCTTTGGCTTAGTTTCCAAAATGTTTACTTTCCTCTTTTGGCTTAGTTTCCAAAATGTTTACTTTCCTAATTTACTTAGGTTTCCAAAAATGGTCACTTTCCTATTTTGAACGTATCATTTCCATACATTCTCAGGTTTCCTTACATTTCCATACATTTCCTTACATTTCCATACATTTCCATACATTTCCATACATTTCCTTACATTTCCATACATTTCCATACATTTCCATGGTTCTAAAAATGCACACCACATATCACAGTAAACATGCTATTAAGCAAAAATGCACACAATGGGATTTGAACCTCTTCCCTCAAAGTACTTCACTTGATGCCATAACCTTTGCACCTTGGGTGGCGTCCCTTGCCACTTTTCCACATCACTTTTTTTTTTTAAATAACTAAAATGAAACTTTCTCATTGCTTATAAGTGAATGTATCAAAATAAAATATATTTCAAAGCAAGAATAAGAAAAAATATGAAAACTTTTAGCGGCGTTTCTTCAAAAGCCGCTAATGCCCGGTCTTTATGGATTTTCTTCAAAAGCGCCGCTAATGCCCAGGCCTTTTGCGGCGTTTCTTAAAAAACACTGCTAATACCTAGGTCTTTAGCGGCGTTTCTCAAAAAGCGCCGCTAATGCCTGAGTCTTTAGCGGCGTTTCTCAAAAGCGCCGCTAACGCCTGTGTATTTAGCGGCGTTTTAGAAGCGCGCTAATGCTCAGATCTTTAGCGTTTTTCAAAAGCGCCGCTAATGCTCAGGTCTTTAGCGGCATTTTGGAGAAAAACGCCACTATTTCTCCTTTTTCGCGACGTTTTGGAAATAAACGCCTCTATTGCTCAACTTTTTGCGGCGTTTTAAATAAAACGCCGCTAGCAGATAATATTTGCAGCGTTTTTCATTAAAACGCCACTAAAAACGCCGCTAAAAGTCTGTTTTGGTGTAGTGTTACGACAGCTTGGCGACTCCACTAGGGACTGATTTAGGAAGTCAAGCCATAAATTGATTATTTTCTGTCTTTTGTCGAAAATTTGAAAGTTCAATTTGAGAATTACGATCCTTTTATTGCATGTTGTTTTAATTTCGGCATTGCATTGCATGACCGTTGTGGTCGCACCTTTAAGTGAGAGTGAGAAGCTACTCATTCGTGAGGTTTTCACCTCTGTGCAGGATAGTAGATCGCTTTCGGGATACATCCGTACCTATGTCTTCGTGAGATTTTCATCTCCGCGTAGCCATAGGGAAATGTATTCCCCTGAACTGAACTCGGTCTATATGAGCCTATAATGGGTGAGGATCGAGGAATCTGCTAGTTCGAGTACCCTTACCTTAAGAGCCCACCTTAGGAAGAACTATGTTAAACCCCTAGTGGTCACCTGGATAGGTACTCTATTTTGTTTATTTCTCCTGTGCTAACGTGTTTTGTTTTGTTTGTGATTGCATTACATTACATCACACCGCATCATCTTAGAAAGGAGGTGTTGATTCATATTCGATTGCTAAATAGAAGAGTTTATCATAAGAAAATGTGTTACTTGATAAAGTGGATTATAATACGGTCGTTCGAACATAGTCCAGGTAAACAACGAGAAAGGACTGATAGCCCACAGAAGAATACAAGACTTTACCCGAGGATTCAAGCTGACAAAGATTATTCGAGAGTCATCATTCTCCATTTTCTAAAAGAAGCTTATGAACATTGTGAAAGATAAGTGAGCGAAGAGGTACGGCCTGGACCAAGCAACAAGGAGCTAGAAGAGGTATCTATTGAGAAAGTTCACGGGGCACGACCATAACATCCGGATACGAAGAAGAGGATTGGTGTTTTCACCTGGACTGTGAGGATAAAGCCGTATATGCAATCCGTTTTATGTAAAGAGATGTATTTTCTAAAAAAGTTCTTCTAATGGAATTGAATTCATAATCAACGCCTTTCTTTCTTTGTGCATTCATTTTATGCATTTGCATTGCATCATATCACATGCATTAAAATTTGTAGAAAGACCCTAATTAGGAGAAGTTATTTCAGTAACCTAGAAGCCATGGACCGAAGGTTGGAGAGATTAGAGCAAAGGCAAATACTGATGCAAGAGCAATTGGCTAAAATTCAACAAGATATGCTAGATCAAATGAATATGATAGGCCAGTTAATCAAGATACTAATCGGAGGACTTGAAAAAAGGAGTGGTTCAATGGTTAACGGTGTGGATGATGATAAAGAAATCGTTTACTCCCCGATAAATATTTTGACTCAACTAGACGCGCAGTCGCATGGGGTACATGCCATTATCGAACCCCAATGTTAGACTAATACCTCGGCCTTGTTGAACTTCCCGATGGGCTCATGTTTTAACCCTGATGATGATCGTGCAAACCAATTGTTCAGGCAGAGACAAAGGAAAGGAGAGAGCGGACTTTGAAGGCCCCAAAGAAGAAAGAAAAGGAAGCAGGTAGTACAAGTAGGTATGAAAAGGGCCATTCAGAGCCGATTATAGTAAGCCAACTAAGGATGGTGACTACCATCCATCAAGAGCCCCCTAGGCAGGATTTCAACTCAAAGCTTAACACCGGAAGGCTCCAGTTCACACCCATCCCGATGACATATAAGGAGCTCTATCAAAATTTATTTGATACGCATGTGGTGTCTCCTTACTACTTAAAACCAATGCAGCCTCCATACCCCAAATGGTATGACACAAAAGCTCAATGTGAGTATCATGCGGGGATTATAGGAGATTCAATAGAAAATTGCCTTACTTTCAAAAAGTTGGTCGAAAAGCTTATTGAAATGAGAATTGTGAAGTTCAACGATTCTTCAGAACCTAATCGCTCTGACAAAGCAGTAAATGCGATAGTTGGAGGTAGAGGCAAGAGAGTTGCAATGCCTTGAATAAGGCAAGAACCCAAAAGGAATATTGAGGAGTCTGAATAGTATATCCGAAGAGGGAATTTGGGGAATAAAGTTTTCAAGCCCTTATATGCTTGGGAGAGTTTTGAACAATGGGACTGTGGAAGAAATCCCTGTGTTTTTAGAGCTAATCTAGAGTAATACTCAGAACACACTTATTGCTCTAAGTCTAGAAGCAATAAGGGTCCCTTTTGTGAAACATGACTTTGTATAAGACATTGTTATTTTCAATGAAATGCATCTTCGCCATTTTTTGAGTAAATTTTCTTCTATTTTCATTCATCATCATTATTCTTCTATTCTTTAGATATTCTTCTAAATATTTCCATTCTTCATACATCTTGCCAATAAATATGCTTAGATTCCTTTATTCTATGAGCCTTTATTCATCTCCATAACAGGTCCCCAAATATCAATGATTTGAGTAATGCTACCGATGACTCAGAATGTTCCTTTGAGCAAGATATGGGTACGGAAGATTTTCAGGATTTTGAAGATGACCAAGGTTGTGACCTATCAGGATTTTGAAGATGACCAAGGTTGTGACCTATCTCCTGAACTGTTAAGGATGGTAGAACAAGAGGAGAAACAAATTCTACCTCACAAGGAGTCAGTGGAAATAGTGAACTTGGGGGATGGATAAGAAAAGAAGGAAGTGAAGATCGGAGCTGGTATTACCGCAGAGACAAAGCGAGACCTCATTGAGTTGCTCTAAGAATTTAAAGATGTCTTCGCGTGGTCTTATCAAGACACGCCTGGGCTAAGCACTGATATTGTGGTACTCTGTTTGGCCATAAAGGAAGAGTACAAATCGGTCCAATAGAAACTTTGGAGGATGAGGCCAGATGTTTTGCTGAAAATAAAAGAATATGTCAAGAAGTAATTTGACGCAGGTTTCTTGCAAGTGGATAAGTACTCAGAATGGGTAGCCAATATCGTCCCCGTCCCTAAGAAAGATGGGAAAGCACGAATGTGTGTAGACTATAGAGATCTAAACAAGGCTAGCCCGAAAAATAATTTTCTGTTACCTCATATCGATACCTTAGTGGATAATACGGTGGGTTATTCATTGTTCTCATTCATGGATGGCTTCTCAGGATACAACCAGATAAAGATTCTTCCTGAAGACATGAATAAAACCACGTTCATAACCATGTGGGGAACCTTTTGCTATAAGGTAATGCCATTTGGGCTGAAGAATGCGGGAACAACATATGAGAGAGCCATGGTAACCCTATTCCATGACATGATGCACAAAGAAATTGAGGTTTACATTGACGATATGATTGCCAAGTCTTGAACGAAAAGGAGCATGTCCAAGTCTTAAGGAAATTATTTTTGAGGTTGAGGAAATTCGATTAAAGCTTAACCCAGAAAGTGTACCTTTAGAGCGGTCGAGAACCGCTAGGATTTATAGTCGTGAAAAGGGATTGAGGTTGACCGCATAAAGTCAAGGCTATACAAGAATTGCCTCGCTTCGGACGCAAAAAGAAGTTCGAGGTTTCTTAGGAAGATTAAATTACATTGCTCGGTTCATTTCACAACCGACCGAGAAATGTGACCCCATATTTCGCCTTCTTAAAAACACAATCCAGTGTGTGGGACGAGGAATGTCGAAGACCTTCGACAAAGTAAAGCAATACTGTCCAATCCTCCCAGATTGACACCGCCTAATCTAGATAAGCTTTTAATCCTCTACTTAACCAGACTGGGTAATTCAATGGGATGTATGCTCAATCAACACGATGAGTCAAAAACAAAGAAAAGGCAATATACTACCTTAGTAAAAGTTCATCGAGTGTGAAACAAGGTACCCACCAATTGAGAAACTATGTTGTGCCTTGATCCGACAACCCGAGATCGAGGCAAGACATATTGTATCATACGACTGGCTCATCTCAAGCGGACTCCATCAAATACCTAATGGAGTCAACTATTTTGAGTGGACGGATGGCCCGATGGCAAGTCTTACTCTCTGAGTTTGACATAGTTTATGTAAACCAAAAGGCGGTAAAAGGAAGTGCAATAGCGGATTTTCTGGCTAGTAGAGCTCTGGCGGATTATGAGCCTTTGGACTTCGATTTCCCTAATGAAGACCTAATTACGTAGCAACCACTGAAGAAGGTACCCCGAAAAGTCATCCTTGGAAACTGAACTTTGACGGGGCATCGAATGCTATGGGCAATAGAATTGGAGCAATTTTGGTGTCCCCAAATAGAGATCATTACCCATTCATTTGTAAATTGGATTTTGATTGTACAAACAATATGGCAGAGTATGAAGCTTGCATCATGGGTATCCGTACCACTATAGAACTCAAAATTAAGGCGCTGGAAGTGTACGGAGACTCTGCATTGGTGATTTATCAACTTAAAGGAGAATGGGAGACAAGAGATCCCAAGTTGGTCGAATACAAAAGATTGGTCCAAGAACTGATCAAAAAGTTTGATGACATCACTTTCAGTTATCTACCAAGAGACGAAAATCAGATGGCTGATGCTCTAGCCACATTGGCTTCTATGGTACGAGCAAACAACAAGGAGGATATGAGGCCTATACAAATGAGCATTTATGAGGCCCCGGCCCATTGCTACAACGTGGAAGAAGAGGAGCAAAATAATCACCTGTGGTATCACGATATACTACAATACGTGAAAGATCATAAATACCCCGATCAAGCAATCGAAAATGACAAAAGGACGTTGAGAAGACTAGCTTGTGACTATGTCTTAGACGGAGAGATCCTATACAAAAGAAGAAAGGATCAAGTGTTATTGAGATGTGTGGATGGCGCTGAGGCTAGGCAGATCCTAGAAGAAGTCCATGAGGGTATCTGTGGAACACATGCCAATGGGTTCGCAATGGCCGAACAAATCATGAGATTCGGTATTATTGGTCTACCATGGAAAGAGATTGCATTGATTATGCTAAGAAATGTCATAAGTGCCAAATTTATGGGGACAAGATTTATGTACCACCTCACCTTTACATGTTATGACCTCCCATGGCCTTTTTCTATGTGGGGCATGGACGTTATTGGACCAATCTCTCAAAAGCTTCCAATGGACATCGGTTCATCTTCGTGGTAATTGATTACTTCACTAAATGGGTGGAGGCTACTTCATATGCTAATGTGACAAAATCGCGATCGACAAGTTCTTAAAAAGGAAATCATATGTAGATAGGAATGCCCGAGAGGATCATATCGATAATACGTTAAACTTGAACAACAAGATGATTGCGTAAGTTCAGAGGCAATTCAAGATCGACATCACAATTCGTCACCATATCGCCCAAAGATGAACGGCCTGATGAGAAGCGACTAATAAGAACATCAAGGGATAGTAGGAAGATGATGAGACTTACAAAGATTGGCACGAAGTTAACATTTGCCCTTTTCGCCTATCGAACGTCGATCGGAACCTCCACCGGGGCAACTCCTTTCTCATTGGTTTACGGAATAGAGGCGGTTTTACCCATTGAAGTTGAAATTCTGTCTTTTCGAGTATTGTCCGAACTAAAATTGGATGAAGCAGAATGGATCCAAGTTTGATATGATCAGTTGAATCTGATCGAAGAAAAGAGACTGAAAGCTATCTGTCATGGTCAGATGTACCAAAAAGGAATGATGCGAGCATACAACAAAAAAGTACGTCTAAGAGAATTCCACAAGGGAGACTTAGTTTTGAAAAAGATCCTCCCCATACAAAAGGATTTTAGAGGGAAATGGATGCCAAACTGGGAAGGACCTTATGTGGTGAAAAAGGCTTTCTCTGGAGAGGCACTAATTTTGACCGAGATGGATGGGAAAAATCTATCCAATCCCATAAATTCAGATTCAGTTAAGAAGTATTATGCTTGAAGAAGGGAAAGGCTAAAGTGAAAACCCGCAAAGGGCACTTTAAGGCCTAAAAAAAAGATCGAAGAGGCCGAAGCGAAAACCCGTGAAGGGCGCTTTGAGACCAAAGGAGCTTTAAGTCAAAAACCCGATAAGGGCGGCTCAAATTTGTACGAAAGAGGAGGTATGTGACAATTTTTGTTCTCTTAGAATTAGCAAAAGGAGGAATGTTACACCTCGGAACATCTACAAAGCACTGCAGATCTCCCAACGTCTATTCAGCTCAAAATGATCTTCGGAAGAATTCGGTGGTGAAGCTCAGGCTGCAATATCTAGGGCACCTACTTTTTCTTTTTACCTATTTTTTGTATTCCAATAATGTTTACTTTTGTTGATTTAATCCAATTCCATTCTTCATAAATTTCATTGTTATTTTAAATCTTAAAGCTGTTTGCAATTGAAATAACGACCCATGGACCCATAATGCTTCTATAAAAGGAGTCCCGCCTATTACTTTGGAAGCCTCTAAGCAATGTAGAACACAAACAGATCATTGTCTAGGAACCACCACACTTAGGGGTTGGAAACGTTCGAGGAAGAGGAGTCTAAAATAATGACTATTTCTTCAGATTCGCTGTCATAGATATCAGATAAGA
Organism: Gossypium rotundifolium; assembly: GCA_025506655.1. Taxonomy (NCBI): domain Eukaryota; kingdom Viridiplantae; phylum Streptophyta; class Magnoliopsida; order Malvales; family Malvaceae; genus Gossypium; species Gossypium rotundifolium. Next base: position 152,128,390 of record CP106732.1, on the reverse strand, counting down.
TGTTGCTTCTGTGCCGTGACCTTGACGAGCGAACGAGCAATTACGGCCCTAAGCTTGTAAAAAGAGATCATTCTCATGACATCCCGCATTCATGCAAATGTCCTCCATAATATCATTTAGTTAGGAGCATTCGATTTATTACAATCATTGCATCTTAATGGAAAATCATCATTCTCATGACATTCTGCATTCATGTAAATGTCATCCATATCACACGTAGTTAGGAGCATTTGAGTCATTCCGATCATAGCATCTGCATCATTTGGCGTAAACACAAGCATATAAAATCGAGTCTATAGGATATGTCCCCAGAGGACGGTGTAGCAGCACTATTGAAGATTGTCCTATTGCCATCGACCAACGGTGGAATAGGTTGAACATTGCCCTATTGCCACTAACCAACAGTGGAATAGGTGGAAGATTGTCTTATTGCCACTGACCAGCAGTGGAATAGGTTGAAGATTGTCCTATTACCACTGACCAGCAGTGGAATAGGTTGAAAACTGTCCTATTACCACTGACCAGCAGTGGAATAGGTAGAAGATTGCCCTATTGCCACTGACCAGCAGTGGAATAGGTAGAAGATTGTCCTATTGCCACTGACCAGCAGTGGAATAGGTTGAAGCCCGTCCTATATCCCTGACCAGTAGTGGAATAAGTGGAAGATTGTCTTATTGCCGCTGACCAGCAATGGAATAAGTTGAAGATTATCCTATTGCTACTGACCAGCAGTGGAATAGGTTGAAGATTGTACTATTGCCACTGACCAGCAGTGGAATAGGTTGAAGATTGTCCTATTACCACTGGCCAGCAGTGGAATAGGTTGAAGATTGTCCTATTACCACTGACTAGCAGTGGAATAGGTAGAAGATTGCCCTATTGCCACTGACCAGCAGTGGAATAGGTAGAAGATTGTCCTATTGCCACTGACCAGCAGTGGAATAGTTTGAAGCCCGTCCTATATCCCTGACCAGTAGTGGAATAGGTCAAAAATTGTAGATCTTGTCACCCTAACTAGTAGTGGGGCAAGATCGAAGGCGAATCTTGGCTCCCTAACTAGCAGGGAACATGATTTAGGCCACCGTCCTATTGCCATTGACCAGCAGTGGAATAGGTCAAAAATTGTAGATCTTATCGCCCTATCCAGTAGTGGGGCAAGATCGAAGGCAAATTCTGTCTTCCTAAATAGTAGGAAACATGATTCAGGCCACCGTCCTATTGCCATTGACCAGCAGTGGAATAGGTCAAAAAATTGTAGATCTTGTTGCCCTAACCAGTAGTGGGGCAAGATCGAAGGCAAATCTTGGCTCCCCAACCAGTAAGGAACATGATTTAGGCCACCGTCATATTGCCACTGACCAGCAGTGGAATGGGTCAAAAATTGTAGATCTTGTCGCCCTAACCAGTAGTGGAGCAAGATCGAAGGCAAATCTTAGCTCCCTAACCAGTAGGGAACATGGTTCAGGTCACTGTCCTATTGTCATTGACCAGCAGTGGAATGGGCCAAAATTGTAGATATTGTCGCCCTAACTAGTAGTGGGGCAAGATCGAAGGCAAATCCTGTCTCCCTAAACAGTAGGAAACATGATTTAAGCCACCGTCCTATTGCCCTGACCAGCAGTGGAATAGGTCAAAAATTGTAGATCTTGTTGCCCTAAACAGTAGTGGAACATGATCGTCCTACCAATAGTGGAATAGGCTGAAGATTACAAACCTTATCTCCCTGAAGTCACCGTGGAAAAAATAAAACAAGTCACATCCCATTGAAGTCGCAGCAATAGCAAATTGAAGCCACAGATCCCATCTCGTTGAAATAACAGTGGAGTGGATCAAAGCAACAAGGTATGGTGGACTAAAACAAGGTTACTTGAAGAGGAGAAGCACCAAAGAAGTTAAGACTCGGTAAGGCCGGGCAAAATTGGTTATTCTTAAATGTCTTTGCTCCATTCTCATTACATGACAATGACCAAAGAGCGGCAGCTGTCATAGCCCAATTTTGCCCGGGCTTACAAGCCCAACAACCCACAGCCCACCAACACATTAGCCCGTTCTACAAACCCAATTAACCTTGGCCCAAAATGGCCCAATGGCCTAAAAGAGCAGAAAACAGAAAAGAGAAACAAAACCCTAGCTACTCCCTAGCACGCAGCCTCTTCTGACTTTAGCACCTACCCTCTGCCACTGCCCATATCCTGCAAAGAGATAGCAAACACACAACAAGGCAAGAAACAGTGAAAAAGTAGGAAAATGAACAGTAAAAGCAAATTTTGTAATATTTTTCTTGGTTATAAAAGACCAAGAACGAACCATGGTAAGGAGGGGGAAATTCGGCCATTTTGTTCTTCTTATCAATACGAAAATAGAGATTTCAGTACAAACACTTGTAAATAGAGACTAATACAAGCATACAACAGGCGATCGAAGAGAAAAAAGAAACAAGTTTTAAGGTTTTATTTTACTTTTCTTTTATCCTATTTTTCAAACTACATTCATAAACCTATCCTCTTCATTTTCCTTTTAAAACAGGTTTATATACATACATATAATATCAAAATATAAAAAAAGGTACAAGACTTTACCTTTTTTATTATCGTGCACGGTGGCCGGCGACGGAGCCTATGACCGAGGACGGCCAGAGCGGCACCGGAGACCAACCCCCTGCAAAAAAAAAAAAAAAAACAAAACAAAAGAGTTTTTTTTGTGTAAGGTGAAATGAAGAAATAAAGGGAAAATTTTGGTTTTATAAAGGTTTCAAAACGATGTCGTTTAGGGCCTGATTCAGTGGCCCCAAAACGACGTCGTTTCTCCTATAACTCAGCAAGATTGACCGACCGACTGAAGGATCAGCGTGTTTTCTCTGAGTGGGCTAATTTTCCACTTGGTCCTTCCGCTTTTTCAGGGATTCAAAATCAGGTTTTTTTGGTATTTTAATTGGACCCCGAAATTTTGCGTATTTTTTAAATCGGACCCTGCTCAGGCTGCGTGTTTTAGAGGGATGGGCTATTGCCCATTTTGGTCCCTGATGTTGGCTACGCATCTTGAATTAGTCCTCTCCTTTTATTTTTATTACAAATTTGCCCTAACGACTTGTTTTCAATACTATTTTGGTCCTTCTTCGATTATGATTAAATCAACCATTTTAACATTATTATTATTATTACTATATTATTATTATTATTTTATTGTTTTTAGTATTGTTGATACTATATTGTATTTACCATTATTATATTTATTATTAATATTAATATTATGATTACTATTATTATATTTATTACTTTATTCAATTATTAATTTACTTTATTTTATCTTACTTATTTATTTTTCATATATATATATTATTTCCATTATCATTATTGGCATTATATTATTATTATACGTAAATACTATTATTATCATTATTTGGTTTTTTTTATATATATTTATGTATTTCAAATTGCTTTATTATTATCATTATTATTATTATTATCACTCTTATTTGTTATTTCTATTATTTGTCATTATTTTCACATATCAAATCCATATACATATTTTATTTGTTATCGTGTTTATTTTTATTCTTTACCATTACCATTATTATTATTTTCATTAACATATCGTTGTCCACGTGACCATTTCATTTCGACAATATCATTACTTTCTCGTTACTTTAACCATTGCTATCATCATAGTTATATGTATAAATATATATATATTGTTAGTTTACTACTACTATATTATCGCATATGTGTTTTACTATTTGTTTATTATGCTTCTTCATGTCATGATATTTATACACATATAAACGTATTTTATCGGCTTACTATTACTATATATGTATGTTACTATTATCGTTATCATTGTTCTATTATCGTTAATCTTATCATTATTATTATTACTATTATATAACATCTTTATTATCATTTGTTTAGTATTGTTATTGTAACACCTCAAACCCGCCCATGAGTCCCTAACCGGATCTCGGTATGTCACGGAGTAAAATATTTTGAAGGACATTGATTTTCTGGTGAAAATTTGATGAAATTTGGTTAAGGAATTAAAACGGTGTTTGAAAACTCAGTTGGACTTTTTATAAATATAGTTGGGTTGTTCAACCCTTTGAAATTGTTTGATTATCTAAAATTTAAGGAACTTTCAAGATCATGATTGACGTGGTGAATTTTTTTTACCCGATGGTAACATCTTTAAAAAAAACCCGTAAAAAATTTATTAAGTTTGAAAAGTTACTTTTAACCGGTTCAATTAATTTTTATAAAATTTCATTCGAAATGTAACATGAGTAAAATAAACATCCAACAATAATAATCGGCCTTATTACAATCCCAAAATGAAAACTTAGAAAATAAATAATAATGACTTTAATAGAATGAATTTAAATCCTTCGACAAGCATGGCGCCTCGAGTCCTCTCCGGCTCCATCTCGCGTTCTACTCATCGCAAAATGTTAAGGGAAGGGTGAGTCACCAAGACTCAGTGTAAATCCCCACCGGAAAAATATAACTCATACACATTTTATTAATGAACATGCATATGCAACCCAACCTAACCATCCATACTCCTTAACTACCCGTGTGGTCAAAACCACCGGTGGTCAAAACCACCGATGACCATAGGTCACAAAATAAATGATGGGGCCAACCCATCGTGTGGTCAAAACCACTGATGACCATAGGTCACAATATATCAAGTGTGGTCAAAACCACGGGTGGTACCAAACCACTGGGACTTAGTCGCAAATTGTCAATCGGTGTGGTCAAAACCACTGATGACCATAGGTCACAAATAATATGATGGGGCCAACCCATCTTGTGGTCAAAACCACTGATGACCATAGGTCACAAATAATCTGATGGGGCCAACCATCTTGTGGTCAAAACCACTGGCGACAGTCCAGAAAATCATCCCCCTCCTCTCATCAACCCCACCATCACATGCTTATACATCAATTATCATATTTCATGTCATAGCATTTAATATCATGTGATGGCATGCAAAATCATATATCAAAGATCACGTAATAGGGGACTTACCCGGAATCCATGCTTAAGTCCACAAGCATATATCATAGATCACTACAATAATTATTAACAAGGCAACAATAAAGCAAAGTTTACTAATAAAGTGTGTAAAGAGTTTACACACCTGTTTCTACCAAAATTCCTAGATCCCGAAGATTCGATCTACGATGCTAGATCTCTTGACCTTAAACGAATTTGATTTCCAAACAAATCCCGAAATCGTCACTTGATTAAGACTCACGAAATTCCTTTAACCATATGTTAGATTTAATCTAACATTAAAACATAAACACTACCTTTGGCGAATATACATATATCTTACCTTAAATCTTTTAAATCTCAAACTCTCTTCTTGATTAATGGAGATGCCGAAATACCTTAGATCCGAAATCCCAAATTCACCTTCCATATTTCGATCAATAAAATATAGGAGGGATTAGACTAACTTTCGCTTAAAAGAAAGGAATACAATTATAACTATAGATCCTTACCCTTTATATTGAAATCGATGATCCCTCCCGACACCACTTGTAGATTCGCTTAGAGACTTGATGAACAATCAGCTATGATCCCTTATGTATTCGGTTTCAAAGATGAAAGAAGAGAGGAATAATAGGCTTAGAAGGAATCGGCTAGGATGCTAAAAGAGAAGAGAAAAAAGAATGGATGCTCAAGAAGAGTTTGGCAGAGGAGAGGAGAAAGAATATTTAGCAAAAGAAAAGAGAAAGGAGAATGAATAATGAATAGCCTTAGTCTCATCCTTTTATGGTTTAAATTAGGCCAAGAATCCTTTGCTTGGCCACTACTCTTCCTTATGTGATAACTTTATCTCTTTAATTTTAAAACAAATAAAGTATAATCCTTATTATCTTCTAATTAGCCGAATTTAAAAGAGAGTGAAACTCCTCTTGTGCAAGTCTTGTACCGTCCACCTCTTGGGCTTCTAGAATCAAAATTAAAACTTATTTTATTTGCTTCCCATGTGACTTGAACTCAGGCCCAACACCTTTGTATGTTGGCGCCATTTCCAAAGGCCCTAAGTGGCATCTTTAGGCCACTTTTCCAAGCCCGTTTGTGTGTCAAATTTCATGTACTTTTTCTTTTAAGGCCTCCTTGCCTTAATTACCTCTTTTAAACTTTAAAACTCGACATTTCTAAGTCATTTCTAGGTTTCCAAAAATTTTCGTTCGGCTCTGTAAACTTGACATTTCTTAGGTTTCCTAAAATGTTTACTTTCCTCTTTTAGCTTAGTTTCCAAAATGGTCACTTTCCTATTTTTAATGTAACATTTCCATACATTCTCAGGCTTCCAAAAATGTTCAAAATTTATTCCAAACTCATAAAACATGTCATTTCGTGCATTTAAGCCAGAAATGCATAGGCCCTTTTTTAGGATGTTACAGTTCTACCCCCTTAAAATAATTTCGTCCTCGAAATTACTTACTATCGTTCATCCGTGCAGTCTAACTCACTACGCTATTGCTGCGCACTCTGATCTCAAAGAACTATCATACTTCCTAGGCACATTCTCTAAGTTCACAATCAAGGTTCCATACACTTCATAAGAACGAACTGATCTCATATCTAACGATGCGCTTTAATCGATTTAAGAAGTTTTTATGAATTAGTACTTTTGTTTCACTTGATTACCCCAAGAAATTTTATGAAAAGGAATTTAGGAGTGGTTCTTTCGTATTCATACATGCACACATTTTTCCATTCATTCAATCAAAGAGACGTTGTAGTTTTCATTGTGATTGTTTTTCCACTACCCAGGGGTATTTTCGTAATTTATCCTACAGTGGGATTTTCATAATTTTTCCAAAAATACAGGTTCTCGGATGATTTTTGTCAAAAATTATTTTAAAACTCTTAATTTCTTGGGGTATTTTGGAAATTTTTAAAATTCGGGGGTCTTTCGGTGATTTGAAACTCAGGGGCATTTTGGTAATTTTCCACAAATCAGGGTGAATTTGTAAAATTGATAAATCATGGATGTTTCAAAAAGTTGTAAAACTTTGGGAGTTATTTTAAGAATTATCTTCCATTTTGATGGTGTTGCAACAATTTTGAAAACCAAGGTCATTTTGGTAATTTTTTTGGTGAGGGCAATTTTGTAATTTTACAAAATCATGACGTTTTGAAGTTTAAGGTTTTAAGCACTTTTTATGAAATGAAAATTTTGATTAAAACTGTGGGTATTTTGGGAATATCATAAATCAAGGCGTTTTGTAATTTTACCCTAAGGGTATTTTAGCAATTTTTCACATTAGTGGCATTTTCACAAAATGATTTCCAAACATTTGGGTTCGGTATTTTGGTAATTTACAAGCCGGGGTATTTTGGTCATTTTCAAACTAAGGGTATTTTGGTCTTTTTTTTAAAAAAAACTAAGATTTTATTTATTTCAAAATCAAATCGCTAGTCCCTTTCGGTTTTAGTTATCAAGTTTATTCGTGAGCTCGTCGTCTCGCCTAGGATGAACAGATTACTACGCACTGTGTAGGATTCGAGTGAGTAGGAGGTGAGTCACGAGGGCTGCTTAAATACTGTGCCCCAACCGAATCCAACCTAGACATGCGTATAACGATTGCCACATCTTTTGCTCGGTGACAACTCACAGGTTTTGTTTAGAGAATTATTTAAGTCTTATGCATTGTTTGTTGGGGTAAGCTAACCCTAGGGTTCAATAATTTCTATTCTAATAGTCTACGTTCCCATTTTACCCTTCTACCCCACATCAAAAGAATTCACAAAAATTGATAGAAGTATTTACCTGGGCGGATAGGTGCCGGAGAATCGGTGCCATGCTGTTCAAACCACTTTCCAAAACATCTCAATAAGGCCTATTAACAAAAACCAACATTTTGGGCCTTGGGCCCCCCACAGCCGAGTTTTGAACCGGGCTCTGATACCAATTTTGTAACACCCCAAACCCGGCCCATGAGTCCTAACCGGATCTGGTATGTCACGGAGTAAAATATTTTGAAGGACATTGATTTTCTGGTGAAAATTTGATGAAATTTGGTTAAGGAATTAAAACGGTGTTTGAAAACTCAGTTGGGCTTTTTATAAATATAGTTGGGTTGTTCAACCCTTTGAAATTGTTTGATTATCTAAAATTTAAGGAACTTTCAAGATCATGATTGACGTGGTGAATTTTTGTTACCCGATGGTAACATCTTTAAAAAAAACCCGTAGAAATTTATTAAGTTTGAAAAGTTGCTTTTAACCGGTTCAATTAATTTTTATAAAATTTCATTCGTAATGTAACATGAGTAAAATAAACATCCAACAATAATAATCGGCCTTATTACAATCCCAAAATGAAAACTTAGAAAATAAATAATAATGACTTTAATAGAATGAATTTAAATCCTTCGACAAGCATGGCCTCGAGTCCTCTCCGGATCCATCTCGCGTTCTACTCATCGCAAAATGTTAAGGAAGGGTGAGTCACCAAGACTTAGTGTGTAAATCCCCCAACCGGAAAAATATAACTCATACACATTTTATTAATGAACATGCATATGCAACCCAACCTAACCATCCATACTCCTTAACTACCCCGTGTGGTTAAAACCACTGGTGGTTAAAATCACTGATGACCATAGGTCACAAAATAAATGATGGGGCCAACCCATCGTGTGGTCAAAACCACTGATGACCATAGGTCACAATATATCAAGTGTGCTCAAAACCACTGGTGGTACCAAACCAATGGGACTTAGTCGCAAATTGTCAATCGGTGTGGTCAAAACCACTGATGACCATAGGTCACAAATAATATGATGGGGCCAACCCATCTTGTGGTCAAAACCACTGATGACCATAGGTCACAAATAATCTGATGGGGCCAACCCATCTTGTGGTCAAAACCACTGGCGACAGTCCAGAAAATCATCCCCCTCCTCTCATCAACCCCACCATCACATGCTTATACATTCATGTCATAGCATTTAATATCATGTGATGGCATGCAAAATCATATATCAAAGATCATGTAATAGAGGACTTACCCGGAATCCATGCTTAAGCCCACAAGCATATATCATAGATCACTACAATAATTATTAACAAGGCAACAATAAAGCAAAGTTTACTAATTAAGTGTGTAAAGAGTTTACACACCTGTTTCTACCAAAATTCCTAGATCCCGAAGATTCGATCTACGATGCTAGATCTCTTGACCTTAAACGAATTTGATTTCCAAACAAATCCCGAAATCTTCACTTGATTAAGACTCTGCCGAAATTCCTTTAACCATATGTTAGATTTAATCTAACATTAAAACATAAACATGGCCTTTGGCCGAATATACATATATCTTACCTTAAATCTTTTAAACCAAACTCTCTTCTTGATTAATGGAGATTCGAAATACCTTAGATCCGAAATCCCAAATTCACCTTCCATATTTCGATCAATAAAATATAGGAGCGATTAGACTAACTTTCGCTTAAAAGAAAGGAATACAATTATAACTATAGATCCTTACCCTTTATATTGAAATCGATGATCCTCCCGACACCACTTTAGATTTGGCTTAGAGACTTGATGAACAATCGGCTATGATCCCTTATGTATTCGGTTTCAAAGATGAAAGAAGAGAGGAATAATAGGCTTAGAAGGAATCGGCTAGGATGCTAAAAGAGAAGAGGAAAAGAATGGATGCTCAAGAAGAATTTGGCAGAGGAGAGGAGAAAGAATATTTGGCAAAAGAAAGAGAAAGGAGAATGAATAATGAATAGCCTTAGTCTCATCCTTTTATAGCGAAATTAGGCCAAGAATCCTTTGCTTGGCCACTACTCTTCCTTATGTGATAACTTTATCTCTTTAATTTTAAAACAAATAAAGTATAATCCTTATTATCTTCTAATTAGCCAATTTAAAAGAGAGTGAAACTCCTCTTTGCAAGTCTTGTACCGTCCACCTCTTGGGCTTCTAGAATCAAAATTAAAACTTATTTTATTTGCTTCCCATGTGACTTGAACTCGTGCCCAACACCTTTGTATGTGGCGCCATTTCAAAGGCCCTAAGTGGCATCTTCAGCCACTTTTCCAAGCCCGTTTGTGTGTCAAATTTCACGTACTTTATCTTTTAAGGCCTCCTTGCCTTAATTACCTCATTTTAAACTTTAAAACTCGACATTTCTAAGTCATTTCTAGGTTTCCAAAATTTTCATTCGGCTCAGTTTCCAAAAACTTGACATTTCTTAGGTTTCCTAAAATGTTTACTTTCCCATTTAGCTTAGTTTCCAAAATGGTCACTTTCCTATTTTTAATGTAACATTTCCATACATTCTCGGGCTTCCAAAATGTTCAAAATTTATTCCAAACTCATAAAACATGTCATTTCGTGCATTTAATCACTTCTTATTTTTAACTTAAAATGCATAGGCCCTTTTTAGGATGTTAAAACCCTTAATTCACCGCCAAAACCTATTACTCATGAATTATGCACAAACGCATAACCCCTAATCTAGGATGTTACAAGAGGGATGGGCTATTGCCCATTTTGGTCCCTGATGTTGGCTACGCATCTCGAATAAGTCCTCTCCTTTTATTTTTATTACAAATTTGCCCTAACAACTTGTTTTCAATACTATTTTGGTCCTTCTTCGATTATGATTAAATCAACCATTTTTAACATTATTATTATTATTACTATATTATTATTATTATTATTTTATTGTATTTAGTATTGTTGATACTATATTGTATTTACCATTATTATATTTATTATTAATATTAATATTATGATTACTATTATTATATTTATTGCTTTATTCAATTATTAATTTACTTTATTTTATCTTACTTACTTATTTATTTTTCATATATATATATTATTATTTCCATTATCATTATTGGCATTATATTATTATTATTATACATAAATACTATTATTATCATTATTTGGTTTTTTATATATATATTTATGTATTTCAACTGCTTTTATTATTATTATCATTATTATTATTATTATCACTATTATTTGTTATTTCTATTATTTGTCATTATTTTCACATATCAAATCCATATACATATTTTATTTGTTATCGTGTTTATTTTTATTCTTTACCATTACCATTATTATTATTTTCATTAGCATATCGTTGTCCACGTGACCATTTCATTTTGACAATATCATTGCTTCTCGCTCGCTTAACCATCGCTATCATCATAGTTATATGTATATATATATATATATATATATATATATATTGTTAGTTTACTACTACTATATTATCGCATATGTGTTTTACTATTTGTTTATTATGCTTCTTCATGTCATGATATTTATACACATATAAACGTATTTTATCGACTTACTATTACTATATATGTATGTTACTATTATCGTTCTTATCCTTCATCACTGTCATCATTATTGTTATCAATCATCCTTTATTTGCATTATTATTGCTATTGCAATATTTCAACAATATCGCTAAATAAAAATACATTTTATGAAATCGTCCTATTCTATCCAAAAATTCTTAAAGCAAGGCAATGTTTTGTATTTAGAGATTCGTTGAATAGTGCCCTAACGTGCTGGGTTGTGATTCTCTGTTTCACTAAATAATTAAACATCCTTCTATCCTATTTCATGAAATATGAGACGACCTTGATTTCGAGAGATTAAAACATCGTGTCCTAACGTACTGGATGTGATGTTTAGATCTTTTCGGAACAAAGAAATCTCGATTTTTTTTTGGCCCGAATACCTACATTTATTTTTAGCTCAAACACTATAAAATCAAAGTGCATTTTACAAAACCACTTTATTCCGTCCAAAAGTTTTCAAATCAGGCAATGTTTGTGTGTTTAGAAATTTGGAGAATAGTGCCCTAACGTGCTGGGTTGCGATTTTCCGTTTGACTAAAATACTAAACATCCTTTTAATAAATTTCACAAATTTTGAGATAACTTTGATTACGAAGGTTTAGAATATCATGTCCTAACGTGCTGGATGTGATATTTGTACCCTCTCGGAACAAAGAAATCTCAAATATCCTAATACCTTTTAAAGGATCCGTATTTTAAAACATTTTCAAACTTCTGACATTAAGACACTAATTAATCATTTTGTTACCAATTTTAGGCGTATCGAGGGTGCTAACCCTTCCTCGTGCGTAACCGACTCCCGAACTCGTTTTCTAGATTTCGTAGACCAAAATCGTTGTTTTGATAAATCAAACTGCTTATTAAAACAACCGCTTTACAAGGTGACCCGATCACACCTCAACAAAAAAGAATTGGTGGCGACTCGTTTTAAAATCAAAGTCGAACCCCTTGTTGTTTTCCAAAAAAGAATGGTTACGACACTAATCATCTCCCATTATTTATGGTTCTTTGTCGTCTTGTGAACTATTATAAACCGTCATAACTCAAGTAGTGTATCAACAATTATAATTATATTTTTAATATTAAAATTTTTATTTTCTCATATCGTGATATTTTATATTTTTATTTGTAGAAAAACAAAAAGTTATTCACAAGTTGAATTTACGTAAATGCAATTCAGAGTAACGAGTAAAATTGGTATAGACAGGTAGGTAAACTATTCAAACTTCGATTACAATGAATATTAGAGTTAAAACTATAGAAAAAACTCTCTAAAAAAATAACAGCCATAACACAATTTTTATTTAAAATTTCGGTACCTAAATGCAGATATTTTAAAATCTTTTCTTTCTGAGGGGATTAAATCAAGACTAACACGAATTTTTATCACCATTCATTTATGATTCATTCATCGTGATTTTAAAAATTAATAAAAATTTTGAGACTGACATTAATTAAAGTTGAATATAAATATTTTATCACTTCACTTGGTTTGGTCGGTTTTCAAATTTTTGATTTCTCTAACTTAATTTCTTTTAGTTCAGTTTGTTTCTTAATTTTTCCATATTAATTTTTTTTTATTTTTTAAGTACTTATTTTGATAAAATAAATTTTGATTTATGGCTTTTGAATATTATTTGACAAAATTTTAAGGTCTTTTTCATAAATATTTCTAAAAACAATAAATTTCAAGAACTTTTGAATTATTTTCACCATTTTAAATATAAATTATTTATTTTTTATTATAAAAATAAAATTAATTATTTATTAAATATAAAAAGAATTCAGCTCAGTTCCGAATTACCATGATTTTTGAACTTACATATCCATAAATCGTTCAAGTACTTTGGTTCGGGTCGATTTTCAATTTGGTCGATTTTTTTTTAGCTCAGCACTACCACTTATGGTTCAATAGGTCTAAATTAGGCATTATCCCTTAATTCCTAAAATGAAAATGTTTAATCGTGTTTAAACCCACATTCTTTAAATTAAAACAACAAAAATACCAACTGAACAACCAATTACATCATTTAATAAAACAATTTCATATTACCTTAAAAAAAATCTACAAAACATTCACCCAAAATTGGGACATAATGTACCCAAAAAAAAAAAAAAGAGAGAGAAAGAAATGGGACATAGATTTTTTTGGATAGAAATAGAAAGTAAACATTACTATAAGGTTTTATGGAAGAATATTATAGTAGTGGAGTGGTTTGAGAGTGCATGAGAAAATGGAATTTACTTACTACCAAGACCTAACCTCTTTCATGAAGAGTGGAATAAAACCAAGTGCCCCTTTTCCAAGCTCCATTGCTGTTAAGAAAGCTCAAACTCCATTTTCAAAAGCTTAATTATTCAAACCATTCCAACATCTATGAAAGGGACACATTAGCAGCCAACATGCCCTATTTTTAGTTATAGCTATTTTTAAATTTAAAAATAAAAGGTTTATATGTATCCTTCATCATGTTTTTTGTATTTTTTTAAAAAATAAATTCACCAATAAAATGATATTATTTGTTTCATTAATAATATATAAAATGTGAATATTATTGATATATAAATTTATATAGTGTTAGGTTCATTAAATATGTAATAAATCGAGTTAATTACAGAGGTATCCTCAACTACTTATAATTTACTTTCTAAATTTATCAAAACATTCTAATTACATCTCCAAATTCTATCGATGTTATATCAATCAATTTGTTCAATTATTGAAACCGTTAAATTTAATCATTAAATGTCACATAAAATCTTATGTGACATAATTTAAAATAAAAATTTTAAGTAAAGTAAAATGTCATTGCATAACTTTTAAAATTAAAACTAAAATAAAGTAGAGGGTGAACAATAGTTTTGTGAAAGTTTTGAAAACCTCAAAACTAATATTTTACAATATTTATTTTTAAAATTTTTTTAAATTATATCACATAAGATTTGACATTTTATTCAATGGTTAAATTAATAATTTTAGTAATAGAAGAACCTTCCTGATATAACATTGATAGTCTAAATATGTATTTAGAATATTTTAAAATTTGAGGATAAATTTAGAAAAGCAACCATAATTTTAAAATATTTTATTTGGTCAAATTAACTCCAATGAATCTAAAAAGTAATCACTTACTCTTAGAAATTTGTGGAAGAGTGCATTACCAACTGACCATAATCCCTTAGATCGATCTCTTTGCTAAATTTGCTTCAGATTCTTAATATATATATATTATCACTATCTAAGTTAGATTTCCCACATCCAATGTGGTAATTCATGTATATATATTGTTGTGTATGAGCTGAAGGTATTTTATATCTGTATTGACACGATAGTAATTTATGTTAAATAAATTGATATCATGTTTTATCATTTTCTTTTATCATAAAGTGTTTCAGATCGTATTTCTCGTGTTATATTTGTGCATAACTTGTGAAAATCGACAAGTACATTCCACACATTCTTTTTAGCTGATCTCACATTGAAGAATATCTTTACGCATACAAACAGACAATTAGAACCTGAAATATCAAAGATTCAGTTCATGTACGATGAACTTATCATCCTACATCTGCTCCACCAAATTAATTGCAGATAAGTTGATTGAAAACCTCCAAACAACTTATCTGCAATTCGTCCATTCATTCAGTTATTTGATCCTAATTCTTAAGTTGAAATCTTTCTTTCTACCAAATTTATACACAATAATACAGTTATAGCTTATCTTCCTCCTTTCTAATGGACAAGCATATGGTTTCAATCCACCATCCAAAAGAATTTGACAATGGCATATGCATGTTGCCTTCGTAACCCTTTAGGTCTTTTGCACGAATCTCCACATGTGTGAAACTCTTTTTTTTTTTTTTTGTCTCATATAAAAAGAAGAAGGGTAGGGACTGTATATTGTTCTTCTTCATCATTTGTTACAATAGATGCTGTTTTCTGCTGGCTTTCTTCAATAATATTCTTGATAGGACTCGAAGGAAAAGCAATTGTGAGATCAAGGTCCAAGTTGGATATACCAGTGGGCGGTGTTTCGTCTTCGAGATAACTTGCAGCATCTGAGACCCCATCATCATTGTCTGTTGAACACACTGTAAGCTTACATGCCACATCCATGGAGTTGGTGGTGGTGGGGTTAAGGGGACCAACATGATGAGGATATTGGTTCAACTTATGGTTATTAGGATCGATCCCCATCTTCATTAGCTTTCTCTTTATATGGGAATTCCAATAGTTCTTCACTTCATTATCTGTTCTTCCTGGTAATCTACCAGCTATCAGTGACCACCTAACACCCCAAAGCACACAAAAAAATAAACATTCAACTCCTAATATTTTTAGACATAGGTATCTCATATGATATTTCAAAAACCCTCTCCATTAGTGCAATGCATTATAGTCTTATCATATGCGTAAACGTTATGTTTTAGAAATGAAACATACCGGTTACCAAGGAGAGCATGGAGTTTGATAATCAAGTCCTCTTCGTCTTGAGCAAAGTTACCACGTTTGATATCTGGTCTTAAGTAATTTATCCATCTCAGCCTGCAACTTTTACCGCAACGGTGCAAACCTGGTGATTTTCATGGTAAAAAAGCCAGTGAAATAAAATTAAGAACCGAAGTAGGGTGTTACAAAAAGAAAAAGAAAAAGGAATTTCAGAAAAGAACCTGCAGCTTTGGGGAGGGAACGCCAACAGCCTTCACCATGAATACGTATATAATCAATGAGCTTTTGATCTTCTTGCTTGGACCAGGCTCCCTTGTTGGTGCCTTGTTTATCGCAGCAAGGTTTTCTCATCGGAGTTTCAAAATCAAAAGTAAAACTTTCTCTCCCTTTCTGTGCAACCAAACACGGGGAAAGAAAATATGAAGAAGGGGGCATTGGAAAACACATGAGGGGCGTAGTTATAGTAGGGTGTATAGTGGGGGTAGGGTGTGGGTTGACTTGGACTGGTGGTTTTAAGGATTTAGGTGGGTCACTATTAAACGGTCTGATGCAAGTCACTGGGCAATAGGTATACTGTATATGGATTGGTGCATTAGCATAAATCAAACAGGCTATAAGCTGAATCTGTTTACCATTCAGTATGCGTCTCTTTCGCACCTACGAAATTAATGTTTCTCATGTCATTTGATTTATGTTGTCAGTGGGATGCATTATCCACTTAGCAGTTTTGGAATATAATCATAACATGAATTTTATAAATACTAATTTGGACATGACGCTTAAATACATACAGATTCACTATATTACACAAATTGCCATAATCTATTTCTTTGTTATAAGATTCATGATTTTGTGTCAACTAATGATAAATACCTCATCTGACTTAATTAAGTCTATATTTACAATACCTTTCAAGTTTAAAGTCGGACAATCCTTTCCTGCTATATCAAGGGCCAAATTATAACTTTTAGAGGGACTAGAAAATTTTTAATATAAAATTGTGAATTTTAAGTTTAAGTAGTGTTGGGGAACTTGGGTTTCAAATTTTAAAATACGTGTAAAGATAACATTTATTGATTAAATTTATAAATTTATTAGATAGTTGTTAATTTAAAATTCTTAAAATTATATTTTCTAAAATTGACAAATTGATGATGTTTATATAATTTGCAAATATAGACTATATATTATTTCCAAATAAAATCCAAAGTCCAAATTCCTATTTCCAAATCTATTGTTATAGAATTGGAAAGAAGAGCCAAAGACCCTTCATAACCCTTCGCTTCTCCTTCCAAAATATAACATAAAACAAAATACAGCATAATATATAAAGAAAATAATAGGAATATAAATATAATTTCAAAATATTAAAATTTATAAATTACCTCACTCATGATTATAAGATAATTAGATAAACATGAAAAAAAAATCAATTATCCTCCTTAAAAATATAATTAAACCTTATTTTAATCACATTATTAAAGTATTTACTATTTTGAAAGATAGTTGATACTTTATTGATAAATAAAAGAGTGTTACAGGCCTTAAAAGAATTCAAGAGCTATCTACCGATAATTGGTTACCTAAATGGTGCTTGGAAAATATCAAAACCTAATTAAAGTTGTTCAACATTAAAAGCAAGAAATGAAACGGCAAAAATTAAAACTCAGCCACTGTAACACCCTTTCTTCTTCATTTAGAATCTCAATCTCCTTGTATCAACCATTGAAGAGACCGATTTCCCCCCAAAATCAACCATTTCTATATCCTCAGTCTCTGTCAGAAATCACGAGTTTGTCGGGCACCCAAACACAACTCCCGGACTCTATTTCTTCCTTTAACTACCATGAATCCCGTTTCTTTTCTCTTGATTCACCAAAACCTCCACCGCGTGTGGCGCCTCCTCAATCTAGTATCTGGGTTGTTCGTATCTGGCTCCTTCCTGTGACATCGCATGAGCTACTTTGTTGGCTTCTCTTGGGACGTACTTGAAACTCACGCTTCTGAAATTAACAACTTTCCCCTTTATTTCTTTAATCAGATTACTAATACATGATCTATCTTCTTCTGCAGCCTTCAGCTTTCGTATGACAGATAGCGCATCTCCTTCAATACAAACATCCTGGAAACCCATCTCTTCGCCATTATAATGGCTTGCGACACGCCTAGCTTGGCCATGACTGGTTTGGGATATTTTCCAATGGAAAGGTACATCTGACCATTGTCGACCCTCTTTGTTCCTTGCAATGATTCTCGAATTAGAACATCTCGTGAGTCTGTTAAAGAGGCATCAAAATTAATTTTATGATATCATTGGTGGCGGCTTCCAAACCTGAGTCAGAGATTCATTTGTAGTCCTCAACCTCTCCCCAATACTAGAAATTTCTGAATAGTATGCCTTGATAAACCCAATAACATCATTCACATGCTCTCGCACTCCTTCATGATATAGTTTGTTGCGATTATACCAGATAGCCCAGTAGGCGATAGATCTAATTTTGCATGCTTCAATATTCTGCTTTTCAAAATCTGCTGCTAACCAATTTTTCCAATTGGTTTCATTGTTATGTGTTGATAATGGTGTTCCTAATCCGCGCAAGACCTGGTGTGTGAAGGGACAATCCCTAAACAGATGTTCCACCGACTCTTCCTCAAGTTGACATATCGGGCATAAAGGATTGACTGCCAGTCGACGTATATTAAGATTATGTAATGTGGGTAAATAATTATGAGCAATTTTCCACATGAGAATGCGAATTTTGCTAGGCACCTGTAGCTCCCATAATTTTGTAAAGAAATTAGTAGGAGTCTCATTATGTATTCTAGTACCCCCTCTGTAATAAGCCATCTGGAAGCTCTTTGATATACCCATGTATTATCCCCTCGCCATACCAGTTCATCTCGTGGTCTACTGCTTACTAATGGGATTGTGAGAATGCTTTCCAACTACTCCTCTCCAAGCAACGATCGAATGGTCTCCTGCTTCCAGGTATTTGTTTCCCTGTCAATTAAATCTGAAACCTGAGTGAACCTAATATTTATATTCTGACATGTCACTCTGCCACTGCCAGGTCCCGAAAGCCACCTGTCATTCCAAATATTTACTGACTCGCCATTACCAATTCTCCATCCCACCCCCTCTTCAAGAAGTTGTCTGGCTCCCTAGATACTTCGCCAGGTATATGAAGGGTAAGAACCTAAATTAGCACTCATAAAATCCCCTGTTGGAAAGTATTTAGCTTTCATAACGCGCGCAAACAAACAATTTGGTTGCATGATCAATTTCCATCCCTGCTTCGCTAGTAGGGCTAAGTTAAATTTTGACAAATCTTTAAATCCTAACCCTCCCTTTGCTTTAGGGATACACATTTCACCCCATTTGCACTAGTGAATACCTTTATTTATTTAAGAGTTAAGTATTCACTATTTTAAATATGAATAGTATTAATTAGATTGCTATAAAAAATTTATCCTCCCTAAATAATAATTGAGAGATATTTAATTCATTGTTGTTAGCATCCATAGCATTAATTATGCTAATGCTTAAGAAGAGAATGCACGATCATTAAGATTACCATTGATTCACGTTTTAAAGGAATATATTCTTTAGTTCCACAAATTTGTTGATGTAATAAATTGCCTTTTGCATTCTAAAGAATCCTCACCAAAATCTATCATATTTAAACTTTTTAAATATTTGATTAAGGAATGAAATAGGACTATAATTGAATAGAGTTATAATAAATAATTATTTCATTAAATGGAATGGAATAAAGTTGTAATACCATTTCGTGTTTGGTTGAATAGAATATATGTTGTAATAGCATAAGGAAAAAAGCTTAAATGACCGATTACCTTTAGCGTAATTTTTTAGGTAGATGATTATTGTTATTGTTATTAAATTTTAATAAAATTATTATTAAAACATGAATTAATAAAAATCATAATATATAATATTAGAAAAATAATATATAACCTACTTTATTATTTTTAAATTGCAACACATATTTAATGTGCTAAACTATCATTAGCGAAACAAATAATTTAATTATCTTCTAAACTAAAAAGCAAAAGATTAGAAGTAATAACTAACTTGATAATTATATTTTACATCCAAACATAATGATCATACATTAACAAAAAGTTACATGATGCCATTAGCTTATATGCCATAATCTATATGTTTAATTTTACAGTATCAAAAAGTTAAAACAGTCTGTGAAATTCTATCATGTCATTATACCATCCAAATATTACATGTACAAAAGGTTACCAAAATATCACCAACACAACCATGATTTTTAATGGGTAGAAATAAATCTTCTCACCTATTCTAATCACACAAAAGAAGGTAGACTAAAGAAAACGAGCATTTATGTTGGATAGTTTGGAATATTGCTCAATGTACGAAAGTGCTCATCCTCAGTTAATCCTTCTATTTCACATAATGTCAAATATAATTTTTGGGCACTTTCTTGAATAAGCATTTCTGACTTCCCTTGAATTAGCACTTCGGAGGCAATGCTCCTACTTATTTCAAGGCCAACAGTCCGTATGTTTTTCCCCAATAACGTGGCAGCATCAGTAAGTGAAATAGAAATTTTTTCACTTCCATCAAAAATTTTTTTTTTTATTCTTTGAAAATGTGGAATCATCTTAGTTTGGCTTCGATGTTTGTGATTGTGTAGCCGGGACATCCATCTCATACAAGGAAACATCATCTTTGTATCCATGGTAACTGCTTCCTACTTCAATATTCTTTGCTATAGCTACATCTTCAGCATCTATTTCTTCAACAATATCAGCAGCTATTTGAGCATCTTTCTCAGTGGCTCTATCTTTTGCATATATGGAAGAAAGTTGGTGATAATAAGGAAATTGTGACGTCTGAATTGACCAGCTTTTTTATGACTCTATAAAAAAGAAGGAATTCACATTAGATATAAGTTTAGTCAAAATAAGATAATAAAACAGGAAATAATTCTTACACTTATATATGAGTTCCACATAGCATCTTCATCAACAAGCACCGCCTATATTCGCCCCAACCAAAGTCGCTATTGTCTTTTCCTCTGAGCATGTTGTAAACGATTGCCCAATCCTTTTTCAATGTATTAATCCTCGATTCAAGATTAGGTCTAGCCTTCAGCATAGCATGAGGTAAAAATTTTTCTAACATTCTTTCTAGCTCATTTAAATAATCAGTATTGAATATTGCATCTGCGTTAAAAGTTCCAACATTGTACAAGTCCACCATACAAGCAACCAACACAACATCTTTTTTTGGAACCCATTTCCTTTTGTTGCCTTGAGAATTTTGGGAAGAAGTTGTTGATTGTGAAAAGCCTAATTAACCATCTTAAGAAAAAATGAAAAATAAAACTAGAAACCTAAAATGTAAATAAAAGCAGCAGCTCATATTTCTGATTTGTTGAGTCACAACCATAATATATGGGAAACAAGAATAAATTAACAACTAAACTAAACTAAACTAAACTATGCTTTAATTGCAAGAATAGTTCAACATAGAAAACAATATTGAACAAAGATATTAACATTATAAAATAATAATAAAAATGTAAAAACCTCAAGCATAAGGTTAAGAAACTGAAGAACTAAAAACCACAAACAAAACATTGAAATATAGAGCTCTAAACTACAAAATGATAATTTAAAAGAAAAAAAAACATAACACAATATCTCATTTAGAAAGCAATAAGAAAAGGAAATAAGGGTTAGGCAAGATATCAAGTACAAGCCAAAATGAATCATGAAAGCAATTATCTGTCTTCATCGGAAATAAAATATAATCAAATATATAAAAACATAAGATCACACACTTCAGTTCAAGTGATGAACCCCAAATATAAGTTACCATATCATTACCTTAAAATTTTAATGGTCTAGTCTTTTTTTCCAAAAAAAATATTCAATTTAATGGATCCTACAAAAATGAAAACAAGTGCACCAATGTAGTAATTCTGAAGTCATATTTTTCATTTTCCAATTGAGTCTTTAAGGTATGAATTTCATGAAAAAGTTCTACAATAAAATATAAAAAAATAGCAAAAGGTAGAGAATTCAATCAACTAAAGCAAGTCCTTTCTCATTTTATATTATCTTGCAACTGTTAGAAACCACAATATATTGTTGATCAATAAGTCCATCACTTTTAATTTGTTATTTCCTCATAAGCCAACACTTGTTTTAGGGAGCCCATTTCATCTGCAACTTCTATATCCCCTTTTAATGAACTACCACAAAAAATCGAAACAATTGCATAGTCCATGGAGAAGGCCTATAGAAAAACATGAACTATCCATTGGTGTTATAATTGTGCCAATGATAAGCATTCAAGGCAAGCTATAGTATTGCAAACCAAAAGATTTGCTTAAGGATCACAAAAGCAAATCGATTTTCAGTTGTAGTGGAAATCATACAAAAGAAACCAAATTAATCAAATTCGGTATAACATTCCAAGAACCAAAAGAAAGATGGAAAACCCCAATAAGAACCAAACATATCTTCTTCTTCTTTTTTGTTCAACAAGAATTAAACATATTGGCAACATTAGAAACCATATTCCCAAAGTCAATCAAGTATTGTGATCCAATTAAAGAGTTGAAAGAATGATAGATTAACCGAGCAAGAATAAAAAAAATTTCAATAAAGAATCAAAGTCAATCAAAATTTCTTCAATCAAAGAACATGAAACCAAGAAAATCAAAATCAAAATTGAAAAACAAAAACCTGTTAAGGCATACATACCTTGTTAATTCGACAATCAGAGGTTGTTTGTTCCATGTTTTATTCTTGTTTTAGGTTGGCGACGATCGATGATTTAAAAAAATGTGAGGAAATATGAAGACAGAGAAGACACCCTACTGATCATTCACTGCAAAAAAAAAAAATAGTTCATCATTTTTTTAATATCAAATCTAACTATAAAATGAATGGAAAACTAATGAAATCCTTTGCAGTTTTATATCGATGGGTCTTGATTCTTGAAGTGAAAATTACATTTAAAAAATGATACTCAAGAAAAGGAAAAGAAACCCAGAAATGAGCTGAGAAAGTTTAAAGAAGATGAGAGAAAAGGGGTAAAAAAAACAAAAGCTTAAACTAGCATGGGCTATGGGTTGGTAGCCAAGAAATTGAAAAGAAAAGAATAGTCCCCATTTCTTTTTTGTACTGATGAATAAAAAAACAAGAAATTAAATAAGGGAATTTGGAGATTTACCCAGTGAATAAAATGGGTATTGATAAACCGTAATATATACATATTTTAATCTCACATTTGACATACTTTTGGATGATTTATCCCTTGAATTATGGAATTCGATGCTCCTAATCTTTTAATTTCATGTTTCATACTTAGGTGAGCATAGGAGGATGAAAAGAACGAGAAACGGGCCAAAAACAGAGAAATTGGGCCAAAGTGAGAAATCAACATGGCCTGGAGTTCACCACAAGGCCGTGCCACTTTAGCAGACTCGAACATAGCCTAGGCTCGATTCACAAGGGCGTGCACACGGGCGTGTCCTTGCCGTGACCCATTTTAACTCTACGCGAAAGAGGTTAATTAGAGGCGAAGAAAGACATCCTGAAGCCTATATAAACACCCTAAGTGTGACCTAAAAGGGTGAGCCAAAGGAGGCAAAGTCAGATAGGGCTGAATATAAGGAATTGCTCGAAGAAAGCCAGTTGATCCATCTCAAGAAACGGAATCACGCTCAAGACTGAGGATCTTCCTTTAATTTCTTCAGGGTTTTAGGTTTTTTCTTTATGTTTTGTTATTTACTTTCTTCTGAGATGTATTCTTTTATGAACATGAGCTAAACCCCTCAAATACCTGAGGGGGATGAAACCTAAGATGAATCTTGTTATTGTTTTCTGAACTGTATGATAAATACTTGATTTGTTCTTAATTATGTGTTCTTAATTCTTGTTTTAATATTTCAGGATATTGATTCAAGTATTGATGCTTATTCAAAGGAGCAAAAGTCCCGTCTAAGAGTAGATCTAGCATAATTAAGCAGAGTTAATCGCACTCCTAGAGATAGGACGACTAAAATCTACCGAATTAGGGTCAAACCTAATATGAGAGTTCATAGATCGAGTTAATGCAACACTAGGGGTTTTAATTAGAAAGAGATTTCAATTAATCAACCTAAGGTTAGACATTAGTAGCCTCAAAAGAGGTATTAATATAAAGTAAGGAATCCTACGGATCAGGTCAAGTGAATAAATCGTCTGGTTCAAATTTAAATAACAAGTGAAGTCTAGGTGGATTCTTCCTTGGGTATTGTCTTGATCAATTGATTTTCCCAAAAGTAATTTCCCAATTCATTCTTTGTGTCTTGGTATCCTTAGCTTAGTAATTAGTTAGATAAAATCCCCTTTATTTTAGGCTAGATAATAACAAGAAAGTCAGTACTAGTACTTTTGGTTCCTTTGGGTTCGACAATCCGGTCCAGCCACTAAGCTATACTACTGTTCGATAGGTGTGCTTGCCTCAATCGTGGTGATAGTTAGTTTCTAGGCTCAATCATTCATTATATAAATATTAAAACTCTCAGATCAAGATCAAGTTTTCGACGCCGTTTTTGGGGAATTGAAATATTAGGAACACTCAATTTTTATTACTTTAGCCATTTTTATTTTATTTATTTATTTATTTATTTATTTCTAATTTTTATTTTTAGTTTTCTAATCTCTCTATTATTTGTTCTAATAGGTTTTTCTAGTTTATGACTAGGAGGAACCTATCATGATTTTTGATAGTGAGATCGAGGCAACCGTTCGCAGAAATCGAAGAGAAATTAGACAAAGTTTACAATACATAGAGGAAGAGCAAGGAAACATAACAAATCCTCCTGAAAAGATGGCTGAAAATCAGAATAATCCATTACCTCCGGTGGCTATGGAAAATCTAGTGAATCAAAATCCTGCTCCTTTTACTATGTATGATTATGCTAAGACTAGTTTAGTCCGGTACTGAATCAAGTATTGTTGACTTACTATTGCTGCAAATAATTTTGAATTAAAACCTAACACGATACAGATGATACAATAGTTTGTTCAATTTGATGATTTGCAGGATGAGGATCCTAACTCACACTTAGGGAACTTTTTGGAATTATACAATACGTTTAAAATCAATGGCATTTTGATCATGCTATTCGACTTCGGTTGTTTCCCTTTTTATTGAGGAACAAAGCTAAACGGTGGTTGAACTCGTTACCACGAGGATCAATCACCACATGGGAACAAATGACCGAAAAGTTCTTATTAAAATATTTTCCACTGGCTAAAACAACTAAGTTGAGGAATGATATTTCTTCTTTTGTGCATATGGATCTAGAGACACTTTACGATGCATGGGAGAGATACAAGGATTTACTAAGAAGGTGCCCTCACCATGGGTTACCCTTGTGGGTACAGGTTCAAACCTTTTACAATGGTGTGAACCCCTTAACTAATTGATTCAGCCACCGGTGGAACCCTGAATAACAAAACCCCTAAAGCGGCTTATGAGTTTATTGAAGAGATGTCACTGAATAACTATCAGTGGCAAGTTATGAGGACAAAGCCAACAAAAGCTTCCAGTGTTTTCAACCTCGACGTAGTCACTGTGCTATCAAACCAGGTAGAGCTTTTGAATAAAAAGATTGATGGTTTGTGTAGTTCTTCAAGGTACATCCAGTAATACAGTGTGATATGAATGGAGGAGGATGGGCAATACAAAATATCCACCTTACAACCCGAGCACTGAAAACTAACAAGTTCACTATATAGGTAATAATTCTAGACCTCAAAATAACCCTTATAGTAACACTTACAATTCAGGTTGGAGGAACCATCCCAACTTTTCATGGGGTGGCCAAGGAAATCAGAGACAACAACCCCTCCTGCTTTCAACAGCAACCCTACTCACAAGAGAAAAAGCCAAACCTTGAGGATATGTTAGCAAAGTTTATTTCGATGTCAGAAACTCAATTTTAGAATACCGAAATAGCATTAATAAATCGGTAAACATTAATTCAAGGGCTTAAGAATCAAATTGGATAGTTAACCAAGCTACTTTCCGAAAGGCAATCAAGTAATTTACCTAGTAACACCGAACCCAATCCAAAAGAGCATGTGAAGGCAGTTACACTAAAAAGTGGGAAGGTATTGGTTGAAGCTAAAAAGAAGACTCCACAAGAAACCAATAGGGAAAAGGGTGAGGAAGTAAACGAGAATGTAACACTAGAGCTTAAAGAATATAAAACACCGATCCCATATCTTGCAAAGTTGAAGAAAGACCACATGGACGCACAATATGGTAAATTTCTTGAACTTTTTAAACAATTACATATTAACTTACTTGTTGTTGAAGCTATTTCGCAGATGTCGACATAGGAAAAGTTCTTAAAAGAGCTTCTAACAAATAAAAGGAAGTTTGAAGAACTATCGACCGTGGAGCTTAACAAGGAATGTTCAACTATTTTCCAAAATAAGTTACCAACCAAATTGAAGGATCCAGAAAGTTTTACTATTCCATATTTAATTGGTAGTCTAAATATTGAAAATGCACTAGCTGACTTAGGTGCCAGTATTAATTTAATGCCTTATAAAATGTTCAAGCAGCTTGGTCTTGAGGAACCAAAACCCACTAGGATGAGTATTCAATTAGCTGACAGATCTATTAAATATCCTAGGGGAATTATTAAAGATATTCTAGTAAAAGTTGATAAATTTATATTCCCTGTCGATTTTGTTGTACTTGGCATGGATGAAGACGTTGAGGTGCCTTTAATTTTAGGACACCTCCTTTTAGCTACTGCTAGGGCTATTATTGATGTAGGCAATGGAAAACTTGTGCTAAGGGTAGGTGACGAGGAAATTATTTTTAAAATTTATGATGTGATGCGATATTCTAAAGAACAATATGATTCTTGTTATTTTCTTGATGCTATTAATCATTTTATTCAAGACTCTTTTCAAGAAATTATGCATGAAGACACGTTGGAACTATGTCTTCCCAAGGTGAGGGGGCAGACAACGATACCGATAAGATAGGGGAGATAAACAGTGAGTTAAATTCTAGTACTTCTTCCCCAAGACAAAAAGAGTATGAAGGCATTGAAATAAACGACAAACTTAAACCCTCTACTGAAGAGCCTCCCAAATTGGAATTGAAACAGTTACCAAACCACTTAGAATATGCATTCCTAGGAGATAACTCTACACTACCTGTAATTATTTCTTCAGAATTAAAACCTAATGAGAAAGATAATTTACTATAGGTATTAAAGGAGCATAAAAGAGCCATAACTTGGAAAATTTCTGACATTAAAGGGATAAGTCTATCATTTTGCACCCACAAAATTTTAATGTAGGATGAATATAAACCATGCGTGCAACCTCAAAGACAACTGGATCCCAACATGAAGGAAGTCGTTAAAGCTGAGGTAATTAAACTTATAGATGCTGGGGTTATTTATCCTATTTCTGATAGTACTTGGGTAAATCCTGTGCAGGTTGTTCCAAATAAGGGAGGCATGACTATTGTAGCCAACGAAAAGAATAAATTGATTCCAACAAGAACAGTCACAAGTTGGAGAGTCTGCATTGACTATAGGAAGTTGAACGATGCCACGAGAAAAGATCACTTTCCTTTACCCTTCATTGATCAGATGTTAGAAAGATTATTTGGGCATATGTACTATTGCTTCCTAGACGGACTCTCTGGCTACTTCCAAATCCCAATAGCTCCTGAGGATCAACAAAAGACAACATTTACATGTCCATATGGTACGTTTGCTTATCGTAGAATGCCTTCTGGGTTATGTAATGCTCTTACTACTTTTCAGCGCTGCATGGTAGCCATCTTTGATGAACTTGTGGAAGATATTATGGAGGTATTCATGGACAATTTCTTGGTATTCGGTAATTCTTTCCATCTTTGCCCTTAAAATTTAAAATGAGTTCTAATGAGATTTGAGGAAACAAACCTTGTGCTTAATTGGGAAAAATGTCACTTTATGGTTCGAGAAGGGCTTGTGTTAGGTCACAAAATTTCTAGTAAAGGGATTGAGGTTGATAAAGCAAAAATTGAAACCATAGAAAAATTACCTCCCCCTAGTTTAGTTAAGGCTATTAGAAGCTTTTTAGGACATGTTAGATTTTATAGAAGATTTATTAAGGATTTTTTCTAAAATAGCTAAGCCTTTAACGAAATTACTAGAAAAAGATGTACATTTCAATTTTGATCAGATTCACTTAATATCCTCAAGATAAATTAATAAATGCTCCAATTATAATTGCACCTGATTGGAATTTACCCTTTGAACTAATGTGTGATGCGAGTGATTTTGCAGTAGGTGCAGTTTTGGGACAGCGAAGAGACAAGCACTTTCAGCCGATTTATTACGCTAGCAAGACATTAACGGTCGCACAAGAAAATTACACCACCACAGAAAAAGAATTGCTAGCTATGGTTTTTGCATTTGATAAATTTAGATAGTATTTGATATTATCTAAAGTTGTCGTTTACACTAACCATTCATCTGTTCGTTATCTTTCAACTAAATCTGATGCAAAACCTCGACTTATAAGATGGATTTTACTCTTTCAGGAATTTGATTTGGAAATACAGGATAAGAAAGGAGCTAAAAATCTTGTGGCAGACCATCTTTCTAGGCTTGAAAATCCACATATCAAAGAACTCGACGAGAGTGAGATAAACGGCTCGTTTCTTGAAGAACAAATCTTTACTATAACCGACTCCGAGGTACCTTGGTTTGTAGATGTTACAAATTATTTAGCTGCTAACATCCTACCAAAAAGGTTAACACATCATCAAAAGAAGCGATTCTTTGCTGATGCGAAAAACTATTTTTGGAGGACCCTTTTATTTTCTGAATATGTGCAGATCAAGTAATTCGGATATGTGTTACAAAGGCAGAAGCAAGCAAAATCCTAGAACACTACCATTCAGGACCATCAGGAGGACATTACAGTGGGATTAGGACAGCACATAAAATGCTCGAATTAGGTTTTTATTGGCCTACTCTGTTCAAAGACTCTAACATGTATGTTGCTTCATGTGATAGATGTCAAAGAACAGGTAATATCTCTAAACGTGATGAAATGCCTCAAACATATATGCTATCATGTGAAATATTTGATGTATGGGGTATTGATTTTATGGATCCATTCCCTAGCTCATGTGGGAATAAATACATCTTAGTAGCAGTAGATTATATGTCAAAATGGATGGAAGCTCAAGCTTTACCTACTAATGATGCTAGAGTGGTGGTGAGATTTCTTAAGAAACTCTTCACTCGATTTGGAACACCTAGAGCAATTATTAGTGATAGGGGTACTCATTTTTGTAATACTCAGTTCGATAAAGTCTTAAAGAAATATGGAGTACACCACAGAATAGCTACCCCTTATCACCCTCAAACCAGTGGACAAGTGGAAGTAGCAAATCGAGAGCTTAAACGTATTCTAGAGAAAACACTAGAATCAAACAGGAAAGATTGGGCATTAAAAGTAGACGATGCTTTATGGGCCTATAGAACTGCTTTTAAAACACCCAAAGAACGTCCCCATATAGATTTGTCTACAGAAAGAGTTGTCATCTACCATTTGATTTAGAGCACAAAGTATTCTGGGCTACAAAATTCTTAAATTATGATCTTAAACTTGCAGGTGAAAAAAGAATGATGCAGTTGAACGAGCTAGATGAGTGGCGAGCTAATACCTAGGAGAACTCACGTCTATATAAGGAGGTAACAAAGAAACGCCATGATGCTCGTTTGAAGCAACCAAAGCAATTCGAAGTGGGAGATTTGGTTCTACTATACAATTCAAAGCTCAAATTGTTTCCTGGAAAGCTGAAATCAAGATGGTCATGTCCATTCAGAATCAAAACTATTTTTCTCTATGGCACAATC
Source organism: Gossypium rotundifolium (assembly GCA_025506655.1). Lineage (NCBI taxonomy): Eukaryota > Viridiplantae > Streptophyta > Magnoliopsida > Malvales > Malvaceae > Gossypium > Gossypium rotundifolium. The sequence goes on along the minus strand of CP106732.1, from coordinate 152,098,626 downwards.
GAGGTAACTTATCCGACTTATGGCACATTCAAGCTAAACGGTCAGCGACTGAAAATTTATAATGGTGAAGATTTTAGGAATATGAGAGAGGAGCTTCAGCTCCGTGAACCTTCATTTAGAAATGAAAATAGGGTAAGTCTAGCTTAAGACTTTAAACGAGCACTTTTCAGGGGGCAACCCAAACACTAACCTCATTAACATTCATATTTTTTTTATTTCAGCGTCTGACTAAGAACTAACTAATTTCATAAGCACAGGAATTCCTACCCACATGGCCTAGCACATAGACGTGGCCATGACCGTATGGACACAACGGGAAGAGACACAAGCGTGGTAGAGATCGTGGACCAAGGAAAAAATTTTCTCCAACATGGGCTACGATAAAACACGACCATGCGATGCGACCGTGGTCAATATTAACTCAAAAACACGAGCTACAATAAAAGGGCCACGGCCGTTTTATGCAGCCGTGGTTGATACTGACTAAACGACATGGGCGTGAGACACCCGTGCCAAGAAGCCGTGGTTGAAACTGTAAGAATCACAAGGGCGTAGGACACGTCCGTGCCTTTAGGTCGTGGTCGATACTGACTACTTACCACGGGCGTGTGATTCTAAAACGGGCGTGGGAGAAACGAATAAACCAACATACGTCTGTGCTATGACACCGTGTGACCCAACACGCCTAGGGGACACAGGTGTGGGACCAGGATCAGATGCACCCTAATTCAAAATTTACGAAACACACAGGGTAAATAGTAAGCACACGATCGTGTTCTCTGACCGTGTGCCCTTATCCCTATTTAAACCAACCTTCTGTTCATCCTCCCCCCCATTTCCCCCTCTCAAAAACCCTAGCCACTCACCTCCCCATTCCGGCCACCACCGTCGATGTCCCCTTCTTACATTCTTCCTCATTTTTCCCTTCCTTTGTCCTCTATCCCTTTCTTCTCCATGCACACAACACACAGTCCACGCTCGTGTGAGATCGACATGTCCGCGCGACACCACCACTACTGTGCGCCCCATCCCACCATCTCACCGTTGGTTACCTTTATTTTACCCTCCAATTATTTTATTTTTTCTATTTTTTCAGTCTCTATTCTCTGCATTACATTTTTTCATTTTTATTTCACATTATTAGACTTTCTCTCATAAACTTTGTTAATTCCTTTTCCATTATTTTATATTTGTATGTTCTTTTGAATTCTTAATGCTAAGTATTCTGATTTTTTTCTAATTGTTAGACAAGTCATTCTATTGTTGATTTCCCTTTTTTGTCATCAATACTACATTTTCATTTTACACCACACTTATGTGTTCTTAGTTTTCAATATTAGGATTATAGCAAGAATTTAATGATTTGTAGGATCTTATATCCTTGGTTGATCAAATGATACTTAGTTATTATATGTCTTTTGCAGGTATGTAATGACTCCCCCACGTGGGAAAAAGACCGCTGTCCTGCCGCTAAAATGTGAAAGGAACCCGGTGTGACCTCATCGAGCGCCTCCGTCGAAGTGCGCCATCCATTCCTACAATTTCCGACCTCATTCAGATACTTCACACGCGACCCCTCGGCATGGGGAGATACATTGACTGGGTCGCTTTGGAGCAGGTCCACCTAGCCGACGACATCCGTGCCCTCCTGACTACCGACCAATAGGGGCAATTCTTCGAGATCGTCGAGCCCACATACCTAGAGCTTACTTTAGAGCTCTATTCTACATTCCACCTGCAGACGGTGATAACAAACCACAATGACCCCAGCACAGTCCAATTCCATCCCAGAGGCATTATACGTAAGCTGAGTGTCCCACAGTTCGAGGCCGTTTTGGGACTCTACACCGATGAATTTATGGAGGATAATGATCTAGAGGACCTCCACCGTCACATCCATAAATCCCTCTCCACCTGTTAGAATACCTTAGCCCCGCTCGTCCACCTATGACCCCAGTCGCTCCAACGACAGCTCTTTCCCCATCCCTGAGATACTTACACGCCATCTTAGCTCATACATTGATGGGAAGACGAGAGAGTACCGGCATTGTCAACACTCACGACACTTACTTCCTATAGTGCATGGCGAATGGCCACGTCTTCGACTTAGCCTACTTCATAGCTTGTGCCATCCAACATCAGACAAAATAGTATAAGAGAGGGGTCATCTCCATGGGTCCCTACATCACATGTCTAGCCAGGTATTTTAGGCTCCTAAACATCGCCGTTCAGTCCTCTTCACTCACACTGATAGGACAGATGTCCCTACAGAGCATCCAGACGATGCTCCACATGATGATGATTGAGCGTCGCCGTGGGTTCGATCCTCCCCAGTATAGGCTAGCACAAGCCACCAATGACCCAGAGGACATTACTAATGATGTCCTTCTACAGCACGAGGATCCACCTTTAGTGCCACACCTTCCTCGCTGACCAGTTCATGCGACTGCTTCTCTTTCAGACATCTCTGGACACGTCACTCAGTTCGAGCATTACTGTACTCAACAATTTAATGACACCACTCGACGATTTGATGGCATTGAGGTGACTCTCCAGCAGATTTGTCATCACTTTCACATATCGCCGCCTCCACCACCTCACGATCCTAGCCGATGATGAGGACCTTTGAGTCCCTTTAATTTTATTATTTTATTATTTTTATTTTTTAATTTATTTTTATTTTTAAATTTATTTTATTTCCACTTTTATTTTTCATTTGTTTACCTTCATTGTCTAAAACTATTATTAGTATAGTTTAATTTCTTTTATTTCCGGCTGTCTAATATTCGAGTAAATTTAACAACGTCCACTAATAGTACTCCCTAAAAATTTCACTGATGATTTCACAGTTTCTAAAGGTTCAAGGTGCCACTAAAGAAATGAACACACCACCGGAGTATTCCCCCTACCTTCACTTCAGCCTAGTTAACATGTTCATAATTGGTTATTTTCTAAGGATTTCATCCACAATTCAGGAAGTTTCACTTCTCTCCCTCTCTTATGATTTCTAAATATATTGTTATTATACATTTTTGTACATTGAGGATAATGTACATCTTAAGTGTGGGGAGGTTACTGATTTCATTACCAGAAAATTCCTGAATTATGTCTTGTTCTTAAGTAATTTTCTCATATCACTAATAGAATGAAATTTCCATTGATTCATGATTTTTGTTGATATGTTTTGAAGTAAGTCATAGGTAATTGTGCATTGATAATTTATACTTTAAGACATTAAAGAATCAAGCATGATAAGTCTATTTTCAGAATTAAAAATTTCTAGGTTGTTTTCCTAAATTTAAATATTACTTTGAAATTTGAAATTTGCAATGATTGGCATCAAAAACCATAATTTTTGTGAGATTTTGAGCCTTTAGAGCATATATCTTTTCTTGTTCACTTTATTGATTATGAGTGTGTCAACATTGATTTGTTATTCTAGAACTTGCTTCGATTATGCATGTCGAGACCACACCTTTGATTTGATATACTGAGATGATAAAGGCACCTAGGATTTAACCCACTCACTCCACAAAAATCCTACCTTCATAATTAACCCCTAGTGAACCCCTTTGATCATAATAAACCATTTCTTGACTTACCCTTTAATATTAACCTAAAAACTGAATTTCTACTTCCCCTAATCTCTTGATGTTCCTTATGTCGAGATTTGATTTGATCAATTGCCTAACTATTTTCTCTATTTCAGGTTAAATCCATCCTATTCATGTATGCTCTTATTCTTAAAAAAAAAGTGGAAATTTATCTATTAGAAGTTCTATTTTGTTGGGCTTAAGCAGTTAATTTCATATTTTGAGAAGAAGCTCGTTTTATTATTATAAGTTTTTAATTGATGTAATTATTCAGTATTTATATATTGTTCTAGTTAGGTAAATTGACAATTCAATCTCGATTCTAACCCTTTAATTCAGCCTTTATCCACACTTTTAACCCAAGCCCCATTACAACCCTTTTTAAAGACCTTTTGATTTGTGTATCATCTCATTCTATACTGGTGGAGATTAGATTTTCATGCAAGCCTATGGTAATAACTTTTCATGTTTGACTGTTGAGTGATTTATTTTGAACCTTAAACATTTTGAGTGATTTGAGTGAATCTTTAGTGAGGATGTTAATCCTTGTCGGTTTTGAATCAGAGGTAATTATTTAGGTAAGGGGAAACACCTATGTTTTCGTGCTACAAAATTGATAACTTAGATTGTTTGAATCTTTAGGACTCTTTGAGTTAAATTATCCATGTATGAATTATCTATAAATTATTATGAGACATTATTGATGAGAATTATGAGTTGAGGGAAGTTAATTTTAATTCTGATTTGATGATTTTGCTTGAGGACAAGCAAATGCTTAAGTGTGGAGGCATTTGATAAACCGTAATATATACATATTTTAATCTCATATTTGGCATATTTTTGGATGATTCATCCCTTTAATTGTGGAATTCGATGCTCCTAATCCTTTAATTTCATGTTTTATACTTAGGTGAGCATAGGGGGATGAAAAGAACGAGAAACAGGCCAAAAACGGAGAAATTGGGCCAAAGTGAGAAGTCAACACGGCTTGGAGTTCACCACAAGGCCGTGCCACTTTAGCAGACTCAAACACGGCCTGGGCTTGATTCATACAGGTGTGCCACATGAGCGTGTCCCTGTCGTGACCCGTTTTAATTCTACGCAGAAAAGGCTACTTAGAGGCGAAGAAAGATATTTCGAAGCCTATATAAACACCCTAAGTGTGACCTAAAAGGGTGAGCCAAAGAAGGAAAAGCTAGATAGGGCTGAATACAAGGAATTACTCGAAGAAAGCCAGTTGATCCATCTCAAGAAGCCGGAATCAAACTCAAGACTGAGGATCTTCCCCTTAATTTCTTCAGGGGTTTTAGGTTTTTTCTTTATGTTTTGTTATTTACTTTCTTCTGAGATGTATTCTTTTATGAACATGAACTAAACCCCTCAAATACCTGAGGGGGATGAAACCTAAGACGGATCTTGTTATTGTTTTCTAAACTGTATGATAAATACTTGATTTGTTCTTAATTATGTGTTATTAATTCTTGTTTTAATATTTTAGGGTATTGATTCAAGTATTGATGTGCTTATTGAGAGGAGCAAAAGTCCCTGTCTAAGAGTAGATCTAGCATAATTAAGTGGAGTTGATCGTACTCCTAGAGATAGGACGACGACAATCTATCGGATTAGGGTCAAACCTAATATGGGAGTCCATAGATCGAGTTAATGCAACACTAGGGGTTTTAATTAGAAAGAGATTTCAATTAATCAACCTAGGGTTAGATGTTAGTAGCCTCCAAAGAGGTATTAATATAAATTAGGGAATCCTACGGATCAGGTCAAGTGAATAAATCGTCTAGTTCAGAGTTAAATAACAAGTGAAGTCTAGGTGGATTCTTCCTCGGGTATTGTCTTGATCAATTGATTTTCCCAAAAGTAATTTCCCAATTCGTTCTTTGTGTCTTGGCATCCTTAGCTTAGTAATTAGTTAGATACAATCCCCTTTATTTTAGGCTAGATAATAAAAAGAAAGTCAGTACTAGTACTTTTGGTTCCTTTGGATTCGACATTCCGGTCTTGCCATTAAGCTATACTACTGTTCGATAGGTGCGTTTGCCTCAATCGTGGTGGTAGTTAGTTTCTAGGCTCGATCATTCATTATATAAATATTAAAACTCTCAGATCACGATCAGGTATCGAAGGGTTGAAACAAGCATCGGCGACGGAAGTAATGTGACCTAAGGTTCAAACAAAAAATACGAAATACAAAGAAAATAAAGAGCAAATTTCCATATAATGAGGGTAGATTTTGTCTCCAACTTTGTTATTTACTGTAACAGGAGCATACAGAGAAAATAAAGAGGGTAGATGAAAAGAGCTTTTTTCTTCAAAAGCAGAAGGTTATTACGGACGACAAAGAATAGCAAATTCAGAGCCCTATCTACTGAATGGGTATTCAATGCTTACCCGTAATAGAGGCCCACGTGGAATGAGGATTCACCAGTAAAAAAATTGAACCAAACAAAAGAAATATTTTTTAGAATTGAATAAGCCATGAGCCGAATCCCGATTCCCTCAACCAAACGTGGTGTTAGGGTTTAACTATTTTTTATTGTTAATTTACTTTTTTACTTTTAATTTTTTTAAAAATAAGAATAAGGTATAAATGCATAATATACAAATGTTATATTTGGTTGGTGTAACACCCCAAACCCAGCCTAGATGTCTAGACCAATTCTAGGATGCTACATTGATCACCGAAGTGATCTTGAGAAAATTTCAACAAAAAAAGTCGTTCAAAGTTTCCATTTTCAAAACCAATCAAAACGCTTAATCGTTAAAACTCCGTACCCAAGTTTAACAGGAATAAATATACGAATCAAAAGTTTAAAATAGTAACTTTACCACAGTTTATAAACCATACAGTTCAAAATGAAACAAACACCAAGATAGTATTATTAAACAAAAAGTGCATAATTGTTGTTCACAAGCCTATCCGAGACCTCCTCGTACTAAGTCTAGCATCCAGAACTTTGAAATGTACCTGAAAGGGGAAACAAAATAGGAGGTGAGCTACTCGAGCTCAATGTGAGATCAACCAATTAGCTACAAAATCAGACATAGAAAACAAGTAGAAGTTTTGAAACGGAACATACTTACAGAGTTGTACAGAAATAGTTGGTACGTTCGAAACAGACGTACCGACAGACAGCAATATTTAGAGCATATCGAAATCACGCTCAGTTACACAATCGCAAACACTACTCAGTTCAGTAACAAAACTCTCAATAGTCACTAGTTTCAATTCAGTCAGTCAGATACAATCAGAGTTTAATAATTCCACAGTGTCACAAATGCTTTTTAGTCAAACCGAAAAACAGACAGTCGCACTAAAAAAATAGTCAATAAGAATCATATGAATGCAATTGAGTTAGAGAAAATCCATCCATCCATCCAACACACCTCTCCGTCCCCCATCACTCCTCAATAGAGCTATAAAGCTCATCCAACTAATCACTCCATATAAGACCTCGAAAAGCCCATCCAACCCTACACTCCATATGATGTCATCCCGGGTTGCTCGACAACAATGGCCATCAACATTGTCTATGACCATCCGGGTATTGGGACTTCCCATGACCCTCTGGGTATTGGGGCTAACAGTATGCAAAAAATTGCCAGTCACGTATATTACAGCAATGCTAGCGTATAAGCTGTACTATGCAATGTGGTAAACCGCAGTACAAACATGCAGTATGAGCTACCAGATCAGATAGTGGTACGTAGCATAGCTAACGTACATGCAGTACAATGCAATGCGGTAATCCGCTATACCGATAGGTTGCAGTGAAACTGACAGATTAGCCAACGGTACGTAGCGTAGCTAACGTACATGTGGTACAATGCAATGCGGTAATTTGCTATACCGTTATCAATAAAGTCCACAATCCTCAGGGTATTGGGAACGCCCTCGACCTTATGGGTATTAGAGGCTATCAGTAACTAGCAAATCAACTGCCAGTTCAGACAATCTTCCTTCTCTTCAAAATCCCACCCAAAAATAATATATGCATATGTATGTATGCAGTCAGATGTACACGATCGAATACGATTTGACACTTAATCGAAAGACACTCACATCCAATCGATCGCCATGAATCAGACATGTTCACACTCATAACTTGAGTTCAGTATCAAGCTTATCGTACAACCAATCATAAATAACACACTCATCAAGCCTAGATTAGATTCATAATTACCGTCAATAAAGCTCAGTCAAGGGTTGAAACACAGAGAGTTGCGATTACACTTAAATTTGACCAAAAATCATTATTTGGGAGATAGAGCCACACGCTCGTGTGCTCTGGCCGTATGGAGCAATCCAGGCCATGTCGGGGTCCAAATGCCCGTGTGAAGGGTAGCACACGACCGTGTGACAGGGGCACATGCCCGTGTGAAGTAAGGACACGGCCGTATGAACAGGCCGTATAACTTACTGTCTAATTTTGCTAAAATAAGAAGCAGGGCAGACATGGCCGTGTGAGCGTCTCACACGCTCGTGTGCTATCAGACACGGCCGTGTGTTCCAAAACACACGCTCATGTGGGATCCCTAATCCCCAAGTCAGTTACGCAGCCGTGTGGCCAGGCCGTTGACCCCAAAACTCTGAATCCCTAACTTTCCCAAACTCACACGCCCGTGTGCCAATGGGACACGGCCGTTTGAATTCCAAAAAAAATCCCCAAATCAGCCACACTAGTGTCGTCAAAGCCGTGTGGCACCCAATTTAGCCCAAAAACCCTAGTTCCTAAATCCACACGGCTGTGTGCCATGGCACACGCCAGTATGGCTATCAGGGTGATCACGAAACCACCTTACAATAGCCCCAAAACTGTCGTTTCATCCACCAAAACCATCCCTAACCTTTTCCCTATCAACATATATCAGAAAGTGACGATTTCCCATCACTTTCATCGACTAAAAACCCAAACTAATGGGTTATCATACAATCAGAAGAAAACCAAATAGAAAATTTGCAGAAATAATAAACACATAAAGTAACGAATTCTGATTCAATCCCACACCTGTTTGCGATCGAAGAAGACAATAGAGGCGCGAGATTCTCGAATCCACAAATAAACCATTTTAGAGAATTGTTTTGAAAAACCAAAAAAATAAAGAAGAATGGAGAAAGTGAAAGGAAACGTCACTTCCAAAAATAAAATAGAAAAATAAAAAATAAAATAAAATCTAAAACAAATAAGTTACCAAAATAAAACTATTAAACCTCAAAATGCACTTGCAAAGACTCAATCCTGCAACCTTGAGGTTGTTCACCAACACTCACACCACCACCAGACCAGCAGGCCCATTCTGTCACTAAATTGCATGACTAAACACATATGTGCTACCTCCTCACTGTCCCTATGCTCAAATCCTAAAGCTTTTAGGCCCAGAATTCGGGGCGCTATAGTTGGTGTTTTGGAGATTGAAAATATTATTGAACGAAAAATAAATAAAAGTAAGGCGTCTAAATAAATGTGATTAATTTTTTTTGTTATTGTTGGGATAAGCAATCACGAACCCTTAATATGAATGGTAAAATAATATGTAAAATACCAAAAAAAAGAGATATTCATCCCATTTTCAAGACATGAGATCAATGTGTGGCATAAAGTGCATGATAGTTTAGTTTTGTTTGTGTGTAAAATGTATGAGTTGTACTTGAATTGATATGAAAAAACAGTAGAGATTAAATATTCTATATTAATTGTTAAAAAAATGTTACATAAATAAATATATATTGAATTAATTTAAAACTATGTTAAAAGAAAAATACACTTTTGATTACTTTAATTACCCAGTAATTGATGGGCTAGATTTTGATTGGATAATCCAACCAAATGCTACACTTAAAGAGGATAAAATATATTTCACAAAAAAAAAAAAAAAAGATAAAATATCTTTTGAAATACAAGGAACCAAGGATTCCAAGAATGTTTGGATAGTTGTGGGGGAGATTGAGAATAAGAGTCAACACTTCACATGGACGAATAATAGAGCGGGAGAAGAGGTAGTTTGAGAATTACTAGATTGGGGATTTATTAATAATATGAAGAATGTTAAAAAAATATAACACTCATAAATTTACCTATTACTGTCTTGGATCGTGGTCCAATGTCATTATACATACATTACCATTCGCCATTTGCTTCTCAACAATAGGTGTAGCTAAGGAGGCTAACAGGGGTCTCGATCTCCCTTAAAATAGAAATTTTTTTATTTAAGCCCTTTAAAATTTTTAAAATTTTAAATTAAGAAAAAGTAAAACGCACTTTGCTCCCCTGAAAGTGATTAAAATTTTTATTTTATCCTTTAAAATTATAAATATAAATGCTATTAAAATGGTGAAAATGTATTTTACTATCGTAAAAATTACAATTAAATTTTGGCCCCCTAAAAAAATCTCTAATTTAGTCCTTGTTCCCAGCCTTGCCATTTTGCAATAATATTGGACACATATTTTCAATGTCAGAGTATTATTGCTTAATCATGGGAAGCTAGACTGTTGAGATCGCTGGTCTATTTTTTGACGTGTAAACTTAGGATTGCAAAGGAAAGTTAAAGACAATGGAATAGAACTTTGGCAAAGTAAGAACAAGGCGTCAAGAGTTGGAAGATTAGCTAGTTGCAACTCAATTGAATCTTTGGCGTTAACTAAAGACAGGGATACTAAGTTTTTCACGCTACGACTATGAGAAGAGGAGCTTTTAATCATATTTTACGGATTGTGGACAAGAATAGGATTTGCGAAGGATTAAATTGCTCTACGTCAATTAGTTGTCAAATATTTTTAAACGATTTATGATGTCCCACACAAATGTACTAAATAGGAAATTAATTCGTTCTTTGTAGCTTGGAGTTGCCAACTCTATTATAGCAACAAAAGGTTGTGCCACAGGCTTTTTGTATAGAAGCAAGCTTGGAGTTGCCAACTCTATTGTAGCAACAAAAGGTTGTACGACAGGCTTTTTGTATGGAAGCAAAGGTAAAAGATGTTGTATTTCATATTTTTTTTCACTTAAAGCTCCAGCTATTGATGATAAACCAATAATCTTTTATATAAAAAGAATACTGGGATATTGTTAGACCACTTACAATCTGGACATGTTTAGTTTTTTTAATTTTGAGATTCTTACTAAAAGGGTTGAATAGGATTGCGATAAGTTTAATTCCTAAAGGACATCAATAGAAATTTGTCTCTAACTTTAGGTTAGTTTATGCAATGTTGCATATAAAATTTGTGCCAATATATTAGTTAAACAACTCAAGTTGGTTATGGGAAATCTGCTAGCATTGTTTTAAAATATTTTTATTGGGAACAAACAAGGCAAATGTATATTGGATGCTTTGAAAGTTGATATGTCTAAAGGCTATGATAGGGTAAGCTAGGATTCCTTGCTATGTGTGTTGGAATACATATGAGCTTTAATAAAAAATCAAGGCAACTAACTCATTAGTGTGTAAGCACATCTTCCTATCAAGTTTTGTTAAATGGTAATCCTATAGAATCATTCCAACCAAATCATGGTTTACACCAAGGTGATCCTCTATCCTCATATATATGTGTCAAAATATAGTCTCACATGTTGATACATGTTAAAGAAAGGAATGAAATCTAAGGTGTTAGGATCGATAAACAATATAGTCTCATCTCACATTTCTTGTTTGTTGATGACTACGACCTTTTCTTTAACGCTACATGAATTCATGTTGTATGATCAAATACTTAATAGAAAAGGTCACCAACTATTAGGGCTAGCAACTAATCATAAGAAGTTAGAGTTGTTCTTAAGCTAGTCGGGTAAGAAAAATAAGAAATGGTGGTTTTTTAGTATATTGGGTGTGTAAACAATGGCTTGACCAATTAAGTAGTTGGGACTTCAGCTAGGATGTTTGAATCGAAAAAGAAAATGAAGCAAGAATTAGTTGGATGGAAAGCTAAGCACTTAAACTAGGCACTTATTGCAACAAAATAGGGTTAAATTAATCCAATCAATTAGAACATTTGTAACACCCCTAACCCGTATCCGTAGCCGAAATAGGGTTAAAGGCATTACCGGACAGATCAAAAACTTTTACAAACATATTATAATACCAATCATCATTCACAACCAAATGTACTTTTTTATAGGTCAACTAGACCTTAATCATGCTTCAGATAGGGTCGGGACTAAACCAAACACATATGAAAGTTCTCAAAATTTAAAACTTTTCTATATTACAAAGGTCACACCCCCGTGTGGGCAGGCCGTGTACCTCCCACGACTACTAGACACACCTATGTGTCCTATCCATGCCAATTCAGAGCAAGCATACTGACTAACCCACACGGCCACTAGACACGCCCGTGCACCAAGGCCGTGTGCTCATAAGTTATATACTGACTAAATCACACGGCTACCAGGCACGTCCGTGTGCCAAGGCCGTGCACACATAGGCTAATTGCTGACTTAATTCCATGGTCACCAGGCATGCCCGTATGCCACTGCTGTGTAGACAAAACAGGCCATTTGCAAGGCCAAAGTGCCACCCTTACTTGGGTCATACCTACAAGCAATGTTCCAATTCATTTCATACACAATTACCAAAGACATGTTCAATAATCAATAAATCTTCACATTAAATCTCATTTCTAAACATGTTAATTGCTTACTAATTTGCACAACTAAAATACATATATACTCAAGCACAATTCATCCACATTTACCTTTCATACTTCCCCTCCTTTGATCAATTATGAATAATCAAAATTTCATCCATAAACTTACCATAAACTTGACCAATTTATAGGCACATACTCATACCAAACCAACATTATTATCCATAGTCACATAAGTATAATACCAACACATAACTAGCCACATCACATGTCCAAGTTCACATCTCAAACTTATACCAAATAACTAGCCTATACATGCCATACCTAGCTATATACATTTCAAAAGTACCAAAATGAGTTGAGTAGTGTGATGACGATCCTTGACGGTCCCAAGCCTTCAGTAGCTTTGACGATCTATAAAACAGAGCAACCATACACAAAGTAAGTTTCAAAAGCTTAGTAAGCCATATACAAATAAACTTAGCATACAATGCATATAACTAAATTAATACAATGGTACTTATGGTTCTCATATCCAATTCATCACATAATCTTTGGCACATTTGCTTACACAAAGCTTGCCACATACTTCTATTCACATATCACATTTGTACTTAGCTCATTCAAGCATATTTCCATTCTTGCATCTCATTCACATTCTCATATTCAAAAACACACTTCATCATAGTAAATTTATATAGATACTTACCTTTTATACACACTTAGTGTACATATTAAACGTACCTGAAACGGATTTACAGATCACATAATCGTTCGTATCTCATATTTACCCATTAAACCATAAGGAATCTAATAGGATTCTCAGAATGCTCGGAATAGTCGTACAATGCCAACGTCCCAGATGAGGTCTTACATGTACTTAAATATCGATGCCATTGTCCCAGACAGGGTCTTACACGAATCAAATACGATGCCAATGTCCTAGACATGGTCTTACACGTAAATTAAATATCGATGCCAATGTCCTAGACGTGGTCTTACACGAAATATCAAATCAAAGCCAATGTCCTAGACGTGGTCTTACATGATATCACATAACAGACACCTATGTCATGACATAGTTATTCCTATCTATTCCTAGGTTCGGACGGGACTTCTCGGATATTAACACTATGTCAAATCTATCTCGGAGTTCATGTGTACATCATCTCATGTGCATTCAACATTGTTAACAGTCATATGAACATACATAATTCAATTCAAACACGTTTATTTGTATAATGACTTATCTCGGATTCGAATATTCGTTCGAACTCGATTATTCAACTACTTTCGCTTTCCTGCGATCTACGTCCGTTTTCTTCGACTCTTGATCTATACATATTCAAATGTAATCCATTTATTCAATAATTCATTCAATTTAATTCATGAACACACATTTAGGGTAATTTGTAATTTAGCCCTCACATTTGCACATTTTATCAATTTAGTCTATTTTTCTTAAAACATCAAATATACAAAATCACCACATATCCATGCTTAGCCGAATGCCCATGTATCAAGTCCAAAATTTCATCAAATACACAATTTAGTCCCTCAAATTTCTATGTTCACAATTGAGTTAAAAATACTCAAATTCAACAAACTCCAAATACAAACTATGATAATCAAACATATATCTTTCATATTTCACTATAAAACATCACAAATCTCACCATTTCATCAATGATACATTTCACAAATATCATCAATTCTCAAATTTACAACATGGGCTTGATAGTAGACTAAGCAACGATTGCAAAACGTAGAAATTATCAAAAATCGAAGTCAAAACTCACCTTAATTTTTGCTTCAAGCTAGCTGAAAGCTTCAAAGTTTCTAACTCTATTCTCTTTTCTATATTTGGGTGGTGGATGAACAAAATGATGGAAGAAATACTTTATTTTATGTTTTGTTTTATTATAACATTTATTAATTATTCTTTTACTAATTAAACATTTCATATAAAATATGTATAACATATAATATAAGGTCATATTTTTCCATGGCCATCCACTAACTTACAACATGGCATAATTGCCTCATAAGGCCTCCACATTTAAAAGCCACATCAAATAGGCACTTAATCAAATAGAAGACCACTTTTACACTTTATGCGATTTAATCCTTTTTGTCAAATTAAGCATACAGACGGACAAATTAACTTACGAAAATTTAACACATGCTTAATCACACATCAACAGAATAGAAAATAATATTAAAATATTATTCAGACTCAAATTTGTGGTTCCAAAACCACTGCTCCGACTAGGGTCTAAACCGGACTGTTACAACATTAATCCCTTATATTATTTTTCATGTGTCAAGGCATCTAAAGATATAATGGAGGAAATTAAAAAAATCATGCATGATTTCTAGTGAGTTCATGATGAAAACAAATGGAAACATTATATGCATTGTAACACCCCGTACTCAACCTGATCACTGGGTCTGAGCTACGAGATGCTATAACCATTGACGAAACAATTTCATACCAATTACCATTAAACAACATTTGATAAATCAACATGTATATAACTAATATTTACATTCATAATATGTTATATGATTATTTTTGGAACCCACACGAGCTTATGAAAGCTCTATTGCTAACTCAAACTTGAATTATGATGAAATTGTAAAGTTCAAAAATGATCGCTTCCGCCACCTGCTTGCAAACACCGAGTGGAGAATCAACACTAAACAATCTAATATAATGTTACATCTACAAGTATGACAGGTCAGCTGTAATATTTGTAATGTTCAATGGAACACCCAAGTATTCTAAGGATCAAACCCACAAGAGTTTGGAATTAAATGATCCCTAAAAAATTGGCATGCAATTAAGGAGTCTAGATAACTACTCACTAAGTGTCATATTACAGAAGAACATAATTGAGGTTAATTGTGGTAATTAATTAACTAAAATAGAAAATAACTAAATTGTAAAATAAGAAAAATTACGAAATCAACAACTCAATAACAGACAGTAGTTGGTTAACTTCTATGTTGTTAATTCTAAATCACTTGCACTCCTAAATTGGCTTACTTTTACCTCTCAGTCTCAATTTTACCAAGTTAGAAAAATTAGTTTGGTACATCTCTCGACCTTTGATCGCTGCAAAACAGTCTAGTTTTAATATTTATAAAAGAGTGATCGAACCTGTAGACTGACTGCGACAACGATAGAGGCAAGCGCACCTATCGAATAGTAGTATAGCTCAGGCAAGAATATCTTATCGAACCCAAGGAACCTAAAAGTACTACTACTTACTTTCTTTCTATTATTTAGCCTAAAATATGGAGTGATTGGTTTATTAATCTAAAACAAATGAAATACTTAAACTTAAATGCCAAGACAAAAGAACAAAACTTTGGGAAAAGATGTTGAAGAAAACCCAATTGATAAAGACGATACCATCGGGAAGAATCCACCTATGACTTCACTTTTTATCTAACTTTCAATTCATATGATTTCTTTTACTTAGCTTGATCCGTGAGACTCCCTAACCTATATTAAACCTTCTCTCGAAGTGAATAACGTCTAACCTTAGGTTAATTAGTGAAACTCTCGTTCTCTTATAATAACCCCCTAAGGAAGCAGTAAATCGATCAATGGACTCCCATATTAGGTTTCACCCTAATCTGGCAAAATCTCGTAACCCTATCTCTAGGCGCTCGATCAACTTCGCTTAATTATGCTAGATCTACTCTTAGCGAGGTCTATTCCTCCTCCACCTAAGTACATCGATTAAATTAAGCAACATAATTAAGAACAAACTAAGTATTTATCATATAAACCAATAAATCAAATAACAAAATCCATCATAGGTTTCATCCCTTCAAGTATCTAAAGGATCTAGTTCATAATAAAATAAAAAACATCTCAAGAGAAAAGATAAAACAAAATATAAGAAATCCTAAAACCCTTGAAGGAATTGAAGGAGAGATCTTCCATCTTGAGTAGAATTCGACTCTTGAGATGGATCAACTGGCTATCTTGAGTAATTCCCTAAATGAGTAAAGCTCTGGCAGAAAACTTTGCTAAAACCTGATGCTCTTGAATTGCTGCCTTGGATTGTTTATATAGAAGTTTGGGATGCTTTACTTGGCTCCTAAATACTCGTAATTCAAGTGAAATTCGTCCTAAGTGTTTGAGTGGACTTAGGATTGCATTTCTTGGGCTCCAAGCATCCAATTCCGGGTGAAATTGCTCTTTCCCGCGGTAGGAGCACGGCTAAGGCACGCCCGTGTAAATCGTGGTCCAGCCCGTGTCTCCATTCTGTTGATTTAGGCACGGCTATGACACACCCGTGCAATATCTGGGTGGAGGCCGTGCTTCAGGTTTGCCAATTGGGGCACGACCGTGTACATCGGGGTCAGGCCGTGTTGGGATTCTTGTCGACGAGGCACGGTCGTGTAAATCAGGGTGTGACCGTGTGCAATCTAAACATTGGGGGCACGGCCGTGTGGCATGAAGTCCAGGCCGTGCCGACTTCTTAGGTTGGCCCACTTTGGTCTGTTTTAAACCCGTTTTGCGTCCTTTTTATCCTTGGGTGCTTTCCTGAGTATAAGACATGAAAAGAAAGGATTAAGAGCACCTTTTTACATAAATTAACGATAAATTCATCCAAAAGCATACTAAATGTGGGATTAAAATATGTTACTTTTATAGTTTATCAACCTTACTAAACTAATTCAAGACTAGGGGTGTTCAATCGGTTAACTAATCGGTTAACCTACCCAAACTATCGTTAACCAAATTAACCGACCCTTTTAAACCCTTAACTGTTAACCGAACCAAAATCTTTTCAAAAAAATTTAATCGGACCAAAATTTTTCGGTTAATTCGATCGGTTAACCGAATTTATATTTTTTTATTTTTTGTTAAAACAAGTATAAAACAGCGACTTAACAGACCGATTAATTTATATTTCCAAAAAATTAACCGAACCGACCAAATACTTATATATTATAATATTATTATTAAATTCGGTTAATTCGATTAACCGACTGATTTCAAATTGAATTAACCGTTAACTGAACTTTCAAAAAATTATTAACCAACCGCTGACCAAATTAATTCGATTAACCAATCGATTAACCGAATTCGGTTGGTTAACCGAATTAATTCGGTTTTTCGAAATTTGCACACTCCTATTTAGGACTATCAAATTGGTGCTCAATGAGATCTCCTCTCGATCTCACTCATCTAAATTTTCCCTTAGGGGCATCAATCTCAAGTTCTGAAGTCTATTTAATTTGGCCTAGATTTTGTGATTTATTCCCTGAACCAAAAATCAACTAAACAACATTTTCATCAACGAACCACCTAAGATTTAGCTACTCATATTCATTTCTAAACATATAAACATCCAACATTCAAGCAAACTATGGATCAAAGTAAACTCAAAGAGAAGGTGAGAAGAAAAACTTAAGCTTTCTTGGAAAAGCTTGAAGAAAACAATAATGGTAGCAAGTAAAAACATAAAAGATAATATTTTTATCAGGTACAATAAAATAAGGCTGAGTTATATTGAAGGTAAAGCTTAAAGTGCAAATACAAAGAAAGTTTAAGGTATTAAATAGCAATTAGCATCAAGTTACAGTAAACTTAACAAACTAACTAACTACTTAACCAAAAACCAGAAAAGTTAAAGTTTAAACCCTAAAAAGATAAAGAAAGTAACTAAAGTCTAAGCTAAAAAGATGATAAAAGTTTAAGAATGTGAAAAAAGTGTGTTTTCTTTCTAGTCAAAAGCTAACTTTTAGTTTATTACAACCAAATTTTTGTAACCAAAATTCCCTTCAGTGTCTAATTTTGATTGGTGTTGAGGTTGGACAAAGACTACCCCTACAGTAATATTTTATCTCTGTTCAATAGAGATATTGCGATACCCAAGCTTTGGTATCGCAATAACCATGACAGTCTTGAAAAGAAAGGTCTTTAGGTGTCTCGGTACAATACCCATGGCTAGTATCATGATACTGTTGGGAAATGTGCACATATTGTAGTAAACATGTAATTGTTTTATATGTATTTGAATGATTAATAAATAGATTTCACATTTTACTGTTATGTCTTTCGTATTTTTTTCTTTCATATTTTGCATGCATAGTGAGATTGTGACAAGAAAATCTCATTGATTATCTAAGTTCAAATTGATGATAAGTGGCATTGTAAGAATGTTTACATTGCGAGAAAGACAAATTACTTTAGTAGATAATCTAAACGAGTCTACTATCCTATAAATGAATCAAAGTGAGCATTTGATTCAAATGTTGAGAAGGATTATTATGTCGTCTACAATTCCAATTGAGAAGATGACTAGTCTTGGCTATCGGAGCAGTTGACTCCACGGGTAGAGACATAGATGTATTCATTGGCAGAATGATACATTGGACTGAACTTAAGATGAATTAATTCTAATTCATTTGTGAATTAATTCACTTGTGACATTCATGGTGTGATTTACCTAAATCCTGAATTAGTCACTGACCATGCGTATGTAACTCATGTGTTTTGATATAAGTGGAGACTTATGCTCTAAAGATGACTGATTCGATAGTCGGTATGTTGGGTACATGACTTGTGTATGACATGGTTTTACTAGCAACACTGGAATTCATAGCTCAATTAAAAAGTCAATGATATCCTCTCATTGGTATTGTGTGGATTGATAAATATGAAACATGGCCACGGGTTGGTTGTTCTCGAACGAGCAATTTATCACAGTCATTTTTTATAGTTATCATATTAATCATTAAGAAGATACAATGGTGATAATAAGATAAAATAGGATTGTATTGATTGGATGAATTTAACTCAAAGGAATCAAGGATATCATATGAGGGTAACAGACACATGACGAGGTCATTGGACAAAGCAGTTGAATGGATTGGTTTCATAAAGTGTATAAGATAAGGAGTTTTCAATCATGGTACTTCTTGTAGATTGACTCCATGATTAAGTGATTATGAATTATCGGAACAATGATTCTAAGCATAATTGCAATTACTAAAGCCTAATTGTGTTAGTGGAAAATCTAGAGGGGGGTTGGCATGGTCCCGACCCCCTTAAAATGTAAAATTGCTATTTAAGCCCTTAATTTTTTAAAATTTTAAATTAGTAAAGGTAAAATTGTACTTTGGCCCCCTAAAATTATAAAAATTTGATTCAATCATTTAAAAATTATAAAGACATAGACTATAAAAAA
The DNA here is from genome assembly GCA_025506655.1 of Gossypium rotundifolium. Taxonomy (NCBI): domain Eukaryota; kingdom Viridiplantae; phylum Streptophyta; class Magnoliopsida; order Malvales; family Malvaceae; genus Gossypium; species Gossypium rotundifolium. Next base: position 152,079,217 of record CP106732.1, on the reverse strand, counting down.
TTAAAATTTCATTCGCCCCTAAAAGATTGTTCTAGCTTCGCCCTTGAATTGTGTATGTCTGATAGGTCCATCTGCTAGCTCAACAAAAGCTCGATCGAACTACTTTTGAATTAGAAGAAAATTCTACAATTTTGGAAATAAATTAATTGAGTTGATTTATTCGATGTGGAATTAAATTGGGCGATCATAAAAATTGTTCAACTAGAGAATCTGATTAAAAAATTTTCTTGAAAAATTAATTTGGAAAATCTAAGGTATTTTTGGGAAAATTAAATTAATCAAATTAATTAAAATTAATATGATATTTTTGGAAAATAATTTTCAAGTCAGACAATTGGCCTAATGGGTAATTGAACTTGAAAATTGGACCTACGATTGTAAATTGGGTCGGGAGCCCAAAACCGAGACCAAAACCCAAAAATTGGTCGAATCGGGCCTAGTATGTGAAACCAGACCGACGGTCCAACCAGTGGTTGGACCGGACTGGTCGGACTGTAATTGGCCCAGACCAAATCGGCAGCAACCGAACCTACTCGGGGTGTCGGCGGTTATGACGATAGCATTTTGATGATCGACAAATGATCGGCGGTGGTTGAGCAATGGAAGAATTACATTCCTACAAGGACTACCAAAGAATTTGATTTCAAATTAACTTTTTCAAAAATAATATTATTTTAATATATTTAATATTTAATTTAATTTAATACTTATATTAATAGTACTTTATTAATTTAATATTACGGTGATTATCTTAATATTAAATTTAATTTAATATTTATCCGGTAAAAGATATTCTATTAATTTAATAATATTTAATATTAAATTTAATCTATGATAAATATTATATTAATTTAATATTAAAGTGATTAAGTTTAATCATAGTTGAACTCTCTAAACTCTCCCTATCTAAAGAGAGCCATAGGTCATTATTGACACACTTGAATTCAAGAGAAAGTTGTAGAAAGAAAATTCTTTAAAGAAATTATTTCATAAAATTTATAGAGATATTTTTCTTATTTACAACTTGGCCCAAAAAATTTAAAGAAATTACAAAATTCCCCACTGGTAATTTTTGCAAAAAAAAAATTTGATTGGAAGCGAGCCCACACTCGACAGACATGAGCTTGAGGATAGCGGAGAAGACTATTCGGTCGAAGCGTTCATCCTATACAAATCAAAAAGGTACAATTTTAATTAAGTGTTTATTACTTTATATATCACAACCAAGTTCTTGTTTTGGAAAAAATTATTTAAAACTCGTTTTTTCCTAAATTTATTTTCTGTTTGCGTTTTCTAAACCTGATTTTCCAACAGATACCACTGAAGATGACTTCAATTCTTGTCGTTTCAACACTGTCAAGGGTATCACGATTTCTAAGCTTCGATAAAACTCCCTACAACACTCAATCAACTCGTTAGCTTTCCTATAACGCATTTGGCCAACTCGGGTCTCAAAAATAGCATAAATCACACAAAATCACTTATTTAAATGAAAAGATAAAACTAAATAAAAACATAAAAAAGACATCCAAATTGTTCGAGAATAAGCTCTTCAAGTGTAATGGATAGCATAATTTAACGTATCAAATTAAGATAGATTAAAAACTTTCGGGCTGACATCGTGACATCACCTACTTAGTAAGTCACGTCGCGACTTCATACATACCAATGTCACAACATCATTTACTGTCAACATCACATTATGACGTTAGGAGTTGGTGGTCGTGATGAGGACCCTATCTTTGGCAACAACAAAAAATACCATTTTGGTTCCATTTCAAGATGTGCAATACTACCTAATTGATTTATACAACCTTACACCATCAAAACCAATTCAAATTCATGTCATTTCATGCCAAAAAAAAAAATCACCTAACCAATTCGTTTAAAACCAACTCAAACATGAGCTTAGCCTATTCAAAATCAATTCATTTCGTGACATTCATTCAAATGCTAAATCTACCTATGCCAAAACATATTAAGACATTGCATTAAACTTCAATACATAAATTTCTATACAGGATATGCATCAATGACTCATAGGACTTAAGCATGAATATCAACAATCATGTACCAATTACATATTTCAAGCGTACTTCCAAGCATCACTTTCAAATATATCAATTTCAACCATTCATTTACTTAGCTACCTTTTCTACCTCATTTGATATCATTCCACATGTCAAACATATAAGCATATATCATCACTTATTCTAACATAAAACATGACTAATGTCGTACATTTACCAAGTCACAAAGGAAACATATTACATAAGATGGTCTATGTTACATTTTCCAAGTAGTAAACACTTTCATAATGCCAAGGTACACACTAATACCCTTATATACATGCCACAATCTTGAATTCAAAATAATCATATAACTATCGAATCAGTGATAGCATGAGCTTCAAGATAATCTGACTTAGCGAGTTCCGCAAGGTGATGATCTACAGGGGAAAGAAAACAACAAGAGTAAGCATATGGAATGCTTAGTAAGTTCAAACGAAAAGTATTGTGCTTACCTTATTTTCACCTAATCATGTTAGTTACCTTAGTTTGGCATAATGTTGGCTAGATCATAGCATTTTACAACATTCACAAGGTGGGCATATATTTATACATATATATGTCTATGACATTAAACATTATAAGCAACTCAAAGTATATCAATTCATCAAGGTACATATAACCGATTATAGAATATATTCTTTCAATAATTCATAAGTGCAAGTTATTCATTCATAATTCATTTCAATCCCATTCCCTATTATCATTACATGATTATGTAACATTCACATTTGAATCATTTCAATAGCATTTCAATTGTTTAACAAGTTCATTTCATCATGTTTTCAAGCTTTCAATTTCGTTTATACTATTTCGCCCGATGAAACCCAAGTAAACGGAATCGGATACATGGGTAAACTACACCACACCAAGGTACCAAAGTGCAAAGCCCGTAGGCACAATACACATGTTCAAATGCTAATACATCCCTCCACCACACCAGGGTCTTCGTGGAGACATATAAAACTCGACGATCCGTAACAAATGTTGTATCTCGATATAACCTGTGACAATCTCCGTATAATCACATATCTCGTACAAGCATGCATAAGACTCTATTGGCATGCCAATCGTATCTTAACCCTTTACTAAGTTCATATGGGCATCTTTTACATATATAAGTATCACATATCCTTGAAAGAATCTATTTTTCATATCGTACCTTATGCGTATAACATATTTCATATATTCGCATGTAATAAATCAAACTTTCACATTTGAATCATATACCAATATGAAATAACCAATTCTCACATAACATTTTAATTTGGTTCATTTCTAGCCTTTCATGTCAATTTACAAATAATCAATTATATTCAAACATACATACATTTATACATAAGAAATCAATCATAAAATCATACATAAAAAATAAAATATTAAGTTCCATATGAAGTTACTTGTTCAAAACATGAAAAGAGTGGATATTTAGGGGACTAATCCGCAACTTTAGTTTTTCCCCTATTAGCTCCACTTGGATCCAAATCTTGATCTATACAATTATTTTATACAATCAATCAATACTAAACATTTTCATATTATTTCATGATATGAATGAACCTATATGAACTCATTTATTGATACCCCTAAAATTTTACATTTTATTCAATTTAGCCTCTGAACTCGGGATAGTCATAACTTTTGATTCCTAGCTTCAGATTAAAATTTGATTTTGCATATATTCATTAGGGACCCTTTACTTCCAATTCTTTTTGAAATTTTATAATAACTTTTCATTTTATTCAATTTGGTACAAAACTAACAATTAAACTTTACAATCTTAGTCCTTTTCATAATCTAAGCTTAAAATCTATCAATTTCAAGTCTAATTCTTCAAGAAATCAATTATGGAAACTTTCTAAATCTTTAACAGTTTTACAAATTGGAACATAGACTAGTTAAATCAAGCTTCCATGACCTCAAATCTATAAAAATTATAAGAAAAAGACTTGAATTTTACAAATTAAGTGGCCAAATGTTGAAACATCCAAAAATGGTTTTTATTTGGATTCAACAATGGTGGACAGTGATTTGATGAAGGAAATGGTGGGATTTTCCTTCTAAGTCACTTTTTAGACTATAATTGATAGTAATTAACCTAGTTTAATTGTTTTAAACTTAGTTTTATTAACTTAATTTAACAATTATTTTATCATAATGGAATATGGCGTCATCATCCAATAACTTTTACTTTATAATGGTTTATTAACCATTTTGGTCCTTTGGTTAATTTTCATTCAAGTCCTCAAGCATTTTGTCAATTAAAATTCTCTAGCGATTGGACTTTACAATTTAGTCCCTAAGCCTTAATTAACTATTAATTCGGCACAATTACCGGACCAAACTTTAATATATTAATATATTGAGCCCGTAAATATTTATATTTAAATTTTATAGACTTGGTTTATCGAAATGGGATTCTAAATTGAAAATCAAGTCATTACATGTGTAGCTGGAGGTAATTGTATGCACTACGTGATGTGGGTGGGTTCGGGTTCAGACTGTCAAATGTCATTAATGATATGTTATTATGTAACACAAGCCTAAAGACTTCTAACTAAGATGATGTCCTTGACGTAGTCCATGTAGTAGACAAAATATTGTAGCCCCTAGTATTTCTTAGAAATTCAACCTAAAACACAAATTCATGGAATTGGAGAAGTATCCTTAAATGTAGGGATATCTATAAATAAGGGCTTGATATACAAATTTGGGGCATGCACATGTTTTTATGAATTTACGATGGTTTTGATGGAAAAAATCACAATGTCTTTTTTATAGTAAATGAATCATCATTGATGCACAATTTGCACTTCGAGAGTTCTTTTCTCATTTCTTTCTCATTTTTCAAAAATGAGGTTGTTGGTTTCTCTTTTTGAGTAATCACTCATTCCTTTTTCTTCTTGTTGGTTTTGCTTATCTTTGGTTGTGATTTGTTTAAACTTTCTTTTTCTTTTGATTTTTTAACTTAGTTTTTGAACAAGTTGCTTCTCCTTTGCCCTATTTTGTGGTTCCACCATCATCAAACTAGGCTATTAGAGTTCAAAGGTGTGCCTTCTCCAAGCTTTTGGCCAGTGGATGCTAAGATGTTTGTTCATGGTGGTTATTTCTCTACGAAGACAAAGTAGAGGTGTGTGATGGTCTCATGACGACCTTGGGATCCCTTTGGCAAGCTAAAGCCAATGACCTCAATACCACTTTTTGTCTTGGCAGTGTTGATGCTACCATGAAATGTGTTTTTGGAATGCAAGAATGGATTTTCCCTAACTGAGAAAAGATTGTATGAAAATGTGATTCTACGTCATCCTTATCCCTTTCCAATAGGAGAACGACAAATCAGATTTTTCCTCCTGAAAAAATTCAAATCCAACTAAAACTGCTAAAATTCAAAAGGAAAAATCTGATTTGTCATTCTCTTATTGGAAAGGGATAAGGATGATGTGGAATCACAATTTCATATAATCCCTTCTCTTCCCTAATGTTGGTGACACTAAGGTTATTAGCCAAAGGGGTTCCTTCGCGACAACGGTGATTTTCCCTTCGCCAGGCAAGTGAGGACTTGGTAGGGACTCTTAAGCTCCATGGCATATTTGATGGTCATTTATATTCTGCTTAAGTTAAAGGAGAGAGTTTGTTGCATCCCCTTTGAGAAAAAAAATCCTTATTTAAGTTTATGGAATTAGAAGATGGTTTCAGCAATGTTTGTTCATTTTATATCCAATTATGTGTTTCAACTTTTTAGCCTTCTAATATTTTTCTTGTATTGCTTCTTTGACCTTTGTTTAGACTATCTTATACAAAATTTTGGTCTAGTCTATTTGTAATTTCCTCATTTTTTTTTTTTTTAATCTTAGTAATTGCATTAAGTCCAATTACTTTGAAATTATGTAAAATTGGAATGTCAAACAAAAAATTCTATTTTTTTTCTTTGCTTATTTTTTATTCTCAAAACTTAAAATAATTTTATTGCATTTCCAAAGTTTAGCTATATTCATTACAAATTTTCAAAGCATCTAAAAGAAATAATATGTTGATACAAGTGTTCAACAATGGAAGAGATAAGGAAAAGAGGGTGGTGGTGCAAGGAAGGTCGGTTTACCTAAACAAGCGAAGAGCTAGAGAAAGGAGGAAGATAAGTAGAAAAGGAGGTTGAATGCTGGAAAGTGCTTAGGGTTGCTAAAAGGCTAAAAAAATATCCTTCCTTCATCGACTTAAAGTGTATTGATAGGGGGAAAGACCCCTAGCTGGTAGAGCCACACCACCAACACAGAGGCGAAGCCAAGGGGGGCTGGCATGGGCCCCGGCCCCCCTAAAATGTAATATTTTTGTTTAGGCCCTTAAATTTTTTTAAAATTTTAAATTAGTAAAGGTAAAATTATACTTTAGCCCCCCTAAAATTATAAAAATTCTATTTAATCCTTTACAAATTATAAATATGTAAACTATAAAAAATTAAAATTTCATCTAGCCCCCCTAAAAAATTATCCTGGCTTCGCCCCTGCACCAACAGTATGGAGGGTGGCTCGCTCATGTGGTCAGCCAAGTGGCAAGTCGGTTGTCCTCATGCATGGTATTGTTATGACATTCCCTTAACTGAGGTAGTACAAGATTATTACGCCCAGTGATCTTTCTTTTTAGAGGTGAGTGCATTCTCATTAAAAGTGGGTGATCAGGAAGATGAGGTGTCCGACACTACAGCAAAACAGACTTTTAGCGGCGTTTTTAGTGGCGTTTTAAATAAAAACGCCGCAATTATTATACATAAGCGGCGTTTTAAGGAAACCGCCGCTAAAAAATGTACAATTGCGGCGTTTATTTAACAAACGCCGCTAAAATGATATATAGCGGCGATTATTATCAAAACGCCGCTGTAAGTCCGACCTTTAGCGGCGCTTTATAAAAAACGCCGTAATAAGTCCGGCCTTTAGCGGCGTTTTTTATAAAGCGCCGCTATAAGTCCAGCCTTTAGCGGCGCTTTCCTAAAAACGCAGCTATAAGTCCGGGCTTTAGCGGCGCTTTCTTAAAAACGCCGCTATAAGTCCGACCTTTAGCGGCGCTTTCTGAAAAACGCCGCTATAAGTCCGACCTTTAGCGGCGCTTTCTGAAAAACGCCGCTATAAGTCCGACCTTTAGCGGCGCTTTCTGAAAAACGCCGCTATAAGTCTTTTCTTTACCAATTTTTTGGATTTTTTATAATGATATATTAAATAATTTATTACATAATCGTAAAAGATATATATTAATTTGAAAATATTAAATTGATATATATATATATATATATATATATATAGTTTAGAGTGTAAGGTTTATTAGGGGGATGCATGTGTTAGGGTTTCATGAGTGTTAATATCGTTGAACCTAAATTGATAAATAAGAAAAGCAACGAGATTAAACTCCTAAAATGAAAGCATATTGACCAAATTCCAAATTTGTGAATATAAGCGATAATTATACCAAATTATAATTATACTTTACATTATTTAAAAGATAATAGATAAGCTTAATTTATATATATTTAAATGTTATTTAAATTTATTAAAATATTGAAAGAAATATTGTATAATATTCAAAACTTATCTAAATAATTTAAGGTTTAAGGCTTAATTACCGGTATTAATTAAGGTTTAAGTGTTAATGGTTAGGGGTTAAGGTCTAGGGTTAAGGATTTAGGAGGAAATGGTTAATGGGTTATGGGTTTTGGGTTTTGGGTTTTGGGTTTAGGGTTTAGGGTTTATGGGTTTAGGGTTTATAGGTTTAGGGTCGGGGTTTAGAAAGAATGGTGAATGTGTTGGGTTTTGAGTTTAGGGTTTATGGTTTAAGTTTATAAGGGTTTAGGGTTTAGGGTTTAGGGTGTAGGATGTAGGGTTTTAGGGTATTAGCTATAAGACCCAAAATCACGAAACTGAAATCTCTCATAAGGGCCAGATTTAGGGTTTAAGAATAGTGAATGTGTTTGGGTTTATTGTATAGTGGTTAATATATATGTTAGTGTTTAGCGGTATTGGGTTGATGGGTTGGGGTTTTAGGTTTAAGGTTTATAGATTATAGTGTATGGGTTTAGGGGAAATGGTTGATGTGTTAGCTAGGTTTTTGATTTTAGAGGGTTTATGGTTCAAGTTTAGGAGTTTAGGATTTAGAGTTTAGGGTTTAGGGCCCAAAATCCCGAAATCAAAATCTCTCACGAGGGATTTATGGTTAATATTAAAATATATATTTTGTACTACACTAACATTGGCGACTTGAATTCAATTTGTAAACTCTATTTTGATCCAAATTAAACCCTACCAATATTTGTAAACCGTAAAAGAAAGTATAGAAATGATTTGAAAACTTCAAATAAGCTTAAATTAATATGTTAAAATGAAGTGTTTAAATAAATATTTAAATTAAACGATGGTTGTATTTAAATGTAATATTTCTTACTCAAAATATAGGTTGAAATAAGATAGAGGATATTACATGCATGTATATATAATAAGATAAATATAGTTTTGTTAAAAGTTTAAAATTATAAAATCTTGAAAAATTTGAAATTTTTTTAAAAGTTTAATATTTAAAAATTAAAAATAAAAAATGATAATATAAGTAAAAATATGTGAAAATAAAAATAAGTGAAAATAAAAAAATGAAAATTGAGAATAGTGGCGTTTTTAAAAAACGCATAAATATGTTTATGTATTTTTATTTAAAAGCGACGTAGTTTTCAATATTTTAGCGGCGCTTATCTTGAAAACGCCGCAATAAGTTGGTATGTAGCGGCGCTTCTGCAAAGTGCCGCAAGTATGGGTATGTAATATTAATTAAAACGACGTAGTTTACCATTTTTTAGTGGCGTTTATTTATAAAACGCCGCAAGTTAGGATATAGCGCTTTTCAAAACGCCGCAAATATATGTATGTAATTTTAATTAAAACGGTGTAGTTTCCCATTTTTTAGTGGCGTTTATTTTGAAAACGCCATAATAAACAGGATATAGCGGCGCTTTCAAAACGCGCAAACATATGTATGTAATTTTAATCAAAACGATGTAGTTTCCCATTTTTTAGTGGCGTTTATTTTGAAAACGCCGCAATAAATAGGATATAGCGCTTTCCAAAACGCCGCAAACATATGTATGTAATTTTAACCAAAACGATGTAGTTTCCCATTTTTAGTGGCGTTTATTTTGAAAACGCCGCAAATCTTGTATTTTTTTTTGTAAACGCCGTAGTTTTGCTCTCGTCCATTTCCCCAACCCTTAAACCCGATTGATGAATTTCCTTCCCCATCATTTTCCTGCCGAAGAAATTCCTCTCTTTGAAATCCCTAAAGTTTTAGTCCGAAATCCTTGATTTCTTTGATTTCCCCATCATTTCTTTGATTTCTCCCTTGATTTCTCCCTAAAGTCTTTGAAATCCTCGCCGTTTTAGTCATTCGTCCTCCACGGCTCCACCTCTCTTCGTCCGCCACCAACGCCTTCGCCTTCAAGCTTTACCTCTCTTTCTCCCTTGCCTCCTCAACTTAACCACCAGAAGATAACTTACTGTTTGTTGGTTGTTTAGTGACAATTTAGCATGTACATTTGTAATTATTTTGGTGCCCTTTTTTGTTGATTGGTATTGTGTATTAAGATTGATTGTCATATTATGTTTCCCATTTTTGGTTTTTAGGAGTTAATGCATCTTCGCAACACATACCTTGCATTGAATAGGGCTCTATCTGTTGATATGTAACTTCGAGTTGCCCTTTTGTTGGACTGTGCTAGATTTCTAATTTCCTCTTTTGCAAACTTTTAATCTATAGGTTTCAGAGGAAAGCTATTCTTCGAATGCATCCATGGTTAAATCTATATATAATATATATCTACAAACTCTCAGAAGCATGTTAAGTTGATTGGGGAAGTTTAACTTCAAGCCAAATAATTTTAACTAATGTCTGACCTTAAACCTGGTGTATTACACTTTTTCTGCATATACATGCACCTTGTGTCTGAGTTCCTAGAACGGTGGTGTATGGACCAGATAAGATTGCTTTTCTTTCCGTTTCCTTTATCTTCAATATCAAATCGAAATTGTCTGTTAGCCTTCTGCAGTGAATATTCCTTTTGGTGGTTTCTGTTTCAGGTATCGGTTTGAAAGGAATCGAATTTTGAAAATTTCTTTTGAGTCTCCAATATTTAATTTTATATTAGCTTCAAAGTGTTCCCATACATGGTTCCCTGTTCTGTTTAAGAGGACAATTTATATGTAAATTGAGTGGAGAATTTCTTGGTTGAGCTTGAAGCTGCCACACTTCTTATACACTTATAAGTGCATTTACATGTGTTTTCCTAAGTATATGAAGTCAATTTCTCAACTTATGTAATCTTGTTTAGCCATGGTTGGTCAGAGCCCGCAAGGATCCCTTGTACTTATAAGTTCCATGTTCCTGACTGTATTGTCCAGTGGAGCCTTGAATAACTTGAACGTAATGAATGTATTGCCTTGATCGTGGTATTTCAAATCTCAATAAATGGCATGTTTGGACTTTGAAGGAGTTTTGGAAGTTGATAAAATATGATGAGAAGTCTTGACCGTTTATAAATAGTTCGTATTTAAAATATTTCTAATAAATCGCCATCTAAATCCTCAACCGGTAATGGAAGAATTCCTTCTTTCATAAGTCGTCATGGTCTGGATAGTTATCGCTATGGTCATTTATCCACTTCATTTTGTCTTGGAGATGTTGTTTTAGTCGGTCTTTGTGAGTTGACCTTTGTTTTAAGGCCTAATATAAAATTGTCATCTTGCTTTGGCTCAAATATATCGATGCTATGTCTAGATGCATCGAGATTTGGCACTTTCTCTTTGTTTCGCTTTCATGATTTAAAGTTATTATTAGCTTATGGTAGACTAGATAAGTTTACTTGTATGCTTTATGAATTCTAATATTATGTTTGTGATCTTTCAGTTTTCTAATTTGGATTGCTTTACATTTTCAGTGTTATATGTCATTGCTCTGCTTGATATATTACTACATGCACTTTCCACAGGATCTTGTCTTCTGTTTGCTGAAATCAAATTATAACTTTCGAGGTGTTTTCTGTAAGTAGACTGTTAGATATTCTTGGTAACATTTTTTTTCCTTTTCTTTTTTCTGTATTCCCAATCTCTTTCTAATTGTTTATGCTTAAGTTATTCCTTTAATATACGTTTTTAATATATATTTGTATGCAGTAAATTGATCTCATGTTGTTTCTATGTCAGTTACTGCTTCCTACCGGTCCTGCAACTGTTGGATTGGATTTGACGGTAATAACTTAACAGGTATGACATCATTATTATTATTATTTATATGTTGTTGGTTGCTGGAGGTTGTTAAACAGTTTTGTGAATATATATCCCTTTTCTGCTGCAAATTGATCAAATTAAATGTGTATTTTCATTAACTTCAAATTGATGCATAACGCCATTACATATAATAGGGTGATAAAAAACAAACAAATTTCACCTAAACATCTACCTATTACCACTACTTACATTGAAACTAAACTAAACTAAACTTGCACACTTGGTTAAGTTGATTTATCAGCTCAAATGTCAACAAAAAATACATCAAGGTACATTAACAACTTGGTTCTAATTTAACTAAGTTAATGGTATGGAATGATATAAAGATTAACATAAACACAATATAAAATTTAATTGTTAAAAAATGTTATAAATTTGTTATATATTAAATTTAATTCTTGTTATATATAATAATAATAAATATAATAATAAAGATAAAGATAATAATAAAGATAATAATAATAATAATAATAATAATAATAATAAAGAAAATAATATAGATAATAATAAAGATATAAAGATAATAATAAAGATTATAATAATAATTATAATAATAATAAACATAAAGATAAAGATAATAATAAATATAAAGATAATAATAAAGATAATAATAATAATAATAATAATAATAATAATAATAATAATAATAATAAAGAAAATAATAAAGATAATAATAAAGATAATAATAAAGATAAAGATAATAATAAAGATAAAGATAATAATAATAATAATAATAATAAAGATAATAATAAAGATAATAATAAAGATAAAGATAATAATAAAGATAATAATAATAATGATAATAATAATAAACATAAAGATAAAGATAATAATAAAGATAATAATAATAATAATAATAATAATAATAATAATAATAATAATAATAATAATAAAGAAAATAATAAAGATAATAATAAAGATAAAGATAATAATAAAGATAATAATAATAATGATAATAATAATAAACATAAAGATAAAGATAATAATAAATATAAAGATAATAATAATAATAATAATAATAATAATAATAAAGATTATAATAAACCCTAAACCTTAAAACCTTAAACCCTAAACCTTAAACCCCAAACCCCAAACCCCAAACCTTAAAATTCAAACCCTAAACCCTAAACCCTAAACCCCAAACCCCAAACCCCAAACCATAAACCCCAAACCCTAAACTCCAAACCCTAAATCCTAAACCCTAAACCCTAACCTTTAACCCTTAAACCCTAAACCTTAAACCCTAAATCCTAAATCCTAAAAACCTAAACCCTAAACCTTAAACTGTAAACCTAAAACCCCAAACCCTAAACCTTAAACTACAAACCCCAAACCCCAAACCCTTAAACCCTTAACCTTTAACCTTTAAACCCTAAACCCTAAACCACTAACCTTTAACCCCTAACCTTTAAACCTTAAACCTTAAACCCGTAACCTTTAAACCCTAAACCCTTAACCCTTAAACCCCTCACTCTTAAACCCTTAACCCCAAACCTTTAACCCCTAACCTTAACCCCTAATTCCTAAAACCTTAAACCCTAAACCCTTAACCCTTAACCTTAAACCTCTAAACCCTAAACCCTTAAGTCTTAACCTTTAACACTAAACCCTAACCCTAAACCCTTAACCCCTAACCTTTAACCTCTAACACTTAAATCTTTAACACTAAACCCCAAACCCCAAACCCCTAACCCTTAACCTTTAACCACTAACCTATAACATTTAACCACTAAAATTTTAAGTTAATATCAAACTTACATAAAACTTAAGAAAAAGATCCAAAGTATATAGGTGGAAACACGACGGGTTGCCTTATATCTCTTGTCGAGATATAACGGATCCTCCCTAGGTGTAACAATGCCACGTACGATGGATCTTAAACAATACATAACTTACCTAATTTTAATATCAAATTGCATAAAATACATAAGTTGACGATTAAATTTAATAACTTACATAATTTTCCCTTAATATCAAACTTCATAACTTACATAAAACTTAAGAAAAAGATCCAAAGTATATAGGTTGAAACTTGACGGGTTGCCTTATATCTCCTTTCGAGATATAACGGATCCTCCCTAGGTGTAACAATGCCACGTCACGATGGATCTTAAACAATACATAACTTACCTAATTTTAATATCAAATTGCATAAAATACATAAGTTGACGATTAAATTTAATAACTTACATAATTTTCCTTAATATCAAACTTCATAACTTACATAAAACTTAAGAAAAAGATCCAAAGTATATAAATTTGAAAACTGACGGGTTGCCTTATATCTCCTTTGTCGATATAACGGATCCTCCCTAGGTGTAACAATGCCACGCATCGATGGATCTTAAACAATACATAACTTACCTAATTTTAATATCAAATTGCATAAATTACATAAGTTGACGATTAAATTTAATAACACATAATTTTCCCTTAATATCAAACTTCATAACTTACATAAAACTTAAGAAAAAGATCCAAAGTATATAGGTTGGAAACTCGACGGGTTGCCTTATATCTCACATCGATATAACGGATCCTCCTAGGTGTAACAATGCCACGTCGATGGATCTTAAACAATACATAACTTACCTAATTTTAATATCAAATTGCATAAATTACATAAGTTGACGATTAAATTTAATAACTTACATAATTTTCCTTAATATCAAACTTCATAACTTACATAAAACTTAAGAAAAGATCCAAAGTATATAAATTTGAAAAACTGACGGGTTGCCTTATATCTCATTGTCGGATATAACGGATCCTCCTAGGTGTAACAATGCCACGTCGATGGATCTTAAACAATACATAACTTACCTAATTTTAATATCAAATTGCATAAATTACATAAGTTGACGATTAAATTTAATAACTTACATAATTTTCCTTAATATCAAACTTCATTACTTACATAAAACTTAAGAAAAAGATCCAAAGTATATAGGTCGAAACTGACGGGTTGCCTTATATCTCATTGTCGATATAACGGATCCTCCTAGGTGTAACAATGCCACGTCGATGGATCTTAAACAATACATAACTTACCTAAATTTAATATCAAATTGCATAAATTACTTATATAAATTATTAATTAACAATTTAGCAGTATAATTTATTGTCAACTTTAGACTTCAACAACTACTGAAATGGATAGGAGTTGGATGAAATTGTCAAGGGTAAGCAACGGCTATCGAAATGGAGTAGAAACTTTTCTGAATTTCGCATTTCAAAATGCAAGCCAAGAGAATATGATTCTTTGCCCGTGTAAGAAGTGTTGCAATATTAACTGGCATTATCGTGAAGTGGTCTACGAACATCTAGTAGTTGATGGTTTTGTCCGGGGTACAAAATATGGTTTTTTCATGGTGAGTCTACATCTAGGGAGCATCTTCATCGATGAATCGGGGTTTTCTCATCGCTTTCAACCGAATGTTAGTGAGCGATAACATGCAAAACATGTTGGGATGCTTTTAATATCTGTGATGATGGTTTGGTCATTTCCACGACTTGGGTGCAACCGATGATCACAATTTTGGAGGAAATACTTTCACCGAAGGGAAAGAAGTGTACCGGATGAACGACCAAATGAAGAAGCTGCGAGGTTCTACGTTACTTGATGAAATGAATGAAGAAGCGTATGAAGGATCAAAATTTTCCAAACTGTCATTACGATTCGTCTTTTCACTTGAAATGTTTGGGTGGGTGGACCGGAAACTCGTTCACAATTTGTTAGAGTTATTGCAAGAAATGTTCCGTTGCAAAAATCCTCGATCTTCCAAAGACATGAAGAAATTGATAAAGGATTTGGGCCTTGGATACAATAAAATTCACAGTTGCCCAAATGACGCATGTTGTATTAGGGCTACCGCATAAACCAACAGTCTTTGTCATGTATGCGCCAATCCGTTGGATTCATAGAAATACAGAGGACGATAACGAGGACGAACATGGTACACATCAAAGAAGCACCGGTGAAGATTTTGCGATATTTTCCCTAATACCGAGGCTTCAACGGCTTTTCATGTCGCCCAAGACAATGAATCAATGACGTGGCACCGTGATGGACGAACCGATGATGGGTTGTTAAGGCATCCTCAGATTCTTTAGCTTGGAAATGTTTTGACTCTAAATTTCCAAGCTTTGCAAGCGATCCTCGCGATGTGAGGCTTGGGCTAGCATCCGATGGATTTAACCCTTACAAACTTATGAGCACAACGTCTGATGATTTGGCCTGTGGTGCTTGTTCCCTAATTTGCCTCCATGGGTTTGCATGAAACAATCTTCTTTTATCTTGTCTATGATTATACACGGAGAGAAAGGGTAGGGAATGATATTGACGTCTATTTGCAGCCACTTGTTGACGAGTTAAAACAACTATGGGTTGGTGTTCGGACATTCGATGCAATGAGAAAAGAGAACTTTAATTTACGTCGCGGCATTAATGTGGACTATTAACGACTTTCCCGCTTATGCTAATTTATCGGTTGGAGTACCAAGGGACGTTATGCTTGTCCGTGTTGTCTTTGCTTGAGACATGTTCGCAATGGTTATATAATGGGAAGAAGTTTTCTTACATGGGGCATCGTCGGTGGTTCTGGGAAAATCATACATTTAGATTTGAGTGCTCAATTTGATGGTCTTGAAGAGTTTAGATCAGCTCCTTCGCAGGCCAAGGTGGATCCGAAATATTGTTAATGTTGAAAGATATGAATTTCATTTATGGAAGATGAATCAACCGCAAACCCGCATAGAAAAAGAGGATCTAGGGATGAATCTGATGATGAATCTGATGAAGAGGATGATCCTAATGAGGCTGACTTGTGGAAAAAAAGAAGTATTTTTTTCGAGTTGCCTTATTGGGAGCATCAACTTTTACGCCATAACCTTGATGTCATGCATATAGAGAAAAATGTCTGCGAGAACATCATTGGGACTATTTTGAATGTCGATGGAAAATCGAAAGATAATCTTCAGAGTAGACTTGATTTAGTCCACATGGGAATTCGGCATGAGCTTCATCCCCGAGCACTTCCGAATATGAAATATCGATTGTCACCGCTATTTTTTCAAAGTCGAAGACGGAGAAAGAAGTATTCTGTACGGTGTTGAAGGATATAAAGGTCCCGGATGCGTATGCATCAAATATATCGCGATGTGTGAGTCTTAAGGATCGAAGATTATATGGCTTAAAATCGCATGACTATCACATATTGATGCAAGACTTATCGCCGATTTTTTTGCGGTGTTGTATGTCGAAAAAGGTGACGCCTCCCGTAATTGAACCTATCAAATATAATGAAAGTCATTTGTGGTAAAGTTTTGAATGTTGAAGAACTTGAGAGGCGCAAGATCGAGCCGCATTAACTTTATGCAATCTGGAGAAGATATTCCCGCCTTCCTTCTTCACTATCATGGTGCACTTGTTAATTCATCTCCGTGAAGCAATTCTTGGTGGACCCGTTTTCTATCGATGGATGTATCCCATTGAAAGGTCTTACTTTATTTGCAAAATATTCCTTCATTCATTTAAATGCCTTTATTTCCAACTTTTGATAATGTTGCATATCGTGTTTAGGTTCCTTTCCAAATTGAAGTCATCTTGCCGCAATAAGCGTTATCCGGAAGGATCAATTGCCGAGGATACTTGGCGGAGGAATGTATGACTTTTCGTTCGAGGTATTTGGAAGATGTTGAAACAAGAATGAATGGACCAAGTAAAAATTTGGGCTCACAGATCATAATTTGGTGAAACTTATTTATTTCAAAGTTTGAGAACCGATCGGCAGAGTCGAAATTACGAAATTAGGACGATAGATCGTGGGTCCAAGCACATCGACACGTTCTTTTCATCACGATTCAATGGCTCAATTTTAAGAATCGTTCTACAATTTGATAAAATACTCATCAATTATGATTTGTTTGTCTTCTAACAAAGTCAAACCTTTTTTTCCGTAGTCGGTACAAACAAATATTGAGAGCTCGTTCACGATCTCAAGATTAAATCGACGAGAAATTAATAAGTTGTTCGCAGAATCATTCCATGAATGGTTAAGCCAAATGGTATGCAATTTAAATTTTCATTGACAAGTAACAATATTTTCTAATAATATTCATAATTACTCGATTTACTTTCATTGAATAGGTTTGGAGTCGGAATGAAGTAAATGACGACGTTAAATGGCTTTCACAAGGTCCAAAGCAGAATAGTTAAAAGATATAGTGGCTTCCTCATCAACGGATCTGATTTCATACAAGGTATCGCGAGAGATTGAGGAGAACTCAAAATTGCGGAATTGTTGTTAATTCTTGATTACAAGTTATGCTAGTGCTAGGGACGAGAATCCGGTCGAGGGAATTTGGAATATTTTGGACTTATTAGACATCATTGAGTTGGATTATTACGGTAAATGCAAAGTTGTCCTATTTCGAGGTGATTGGGTGATGTGAATACGGCTCATGAATTAAAAACGATCAATATGGTTTTACAATGGTAAATTTCTCTCGATTAATTCACAGGAGAACAAGCGATGGACGAGCCGTATGTGTTTTCTTCTCAAGTTAAACAAGTTTTTACTCGGAAGATCCAAGCGATAAGGGTTGGTACGTTGTACTTGAAACACCCCTAGAGACTTCTTGACGTTGGCGGTGGAAGTAGAGATGACATAGTCGAAAGATCGAAACTTTGCCTTTTCGAACAAGACTTAAGCGAAAATATCCCTAGTACTAGTCAACAATTTCAATGGGTTCGTCGGGATGTGGGCGAAGATATTTACTGAAATATGATGTAGTAAGATTTAACGATTTATTATTTATATGTAATAATATAATTTTTATGTTGGTCATGTTATATAATTTTCATGTGTCTGCAGAAAAATGCCTAGAAGACGATTACGAGGTTTAAATATTGTCCATGAAACTCCAAATCCAGAAGAACCTAATAGTAGTGAACAGCAAACAGTTGTTGAATCTTCTACTCTGCCGGACATAGATGACGAGCATGGAGAATTTCAAAGTAATGTTAAGTTTATTTTACATGCATGTTGAATTTTATTATTGATTCATTTTTAATTTTAATATAATAATATATTATTTTTCATTTGAAGGTGGTGGGACGCATAAAGGTCGGGGCGTACATTACTTCAAGATTTATCGACTTAGAGCCTAACGATCGTGTTAAAGTAAGGAGAAACAATGATGGCCACTGTTGGATCTGAAGCTCATTGTTAGGAGGCTATTTGGGCATTTTAGCACGAAATTCCAATATGTTGCCCATTAACTACTGAATCATGGCATCGGATGCCGATGCCAACAAAAATCGAGCCCTCGAGAATATTAAGGTAATAAAACGTGATTGTAATTTATAATACTTTTATTTAATTTTCATTTATATTAATTTTTTCTTGAGGTAGATTTAATTTAGAGGTCTCGATGACTATGTTAAGAAGACATTGGGTAAAAATGGAGAGACAATAAAAGCACCCTCAAAAACAATATTTCAAGAAAGAGATAAGCCTCGACGAAAAATTAAGAAATGTTCCACCGGAATGTTGAGGTACCAATGGGAAGATCAAGTTAGATTTTGGAATTCACAAAAGGAGAGGTATTACGTACATCTAAAATCGTATAAATTATTTGGTTTATAGTATTTACTATATATATAATTCAAATTGCATTATGTAGGACCGTGAGCGAGTTGGGATAAGCGTGACGAAACAAAATTCACATTACACGGCGAGTTCTAGAAGTTTTGCTTGTGTAGTGACGCCGAGGTAATATAATTTATTAATTACATCAAATATTAATTACTTTATACTATTAAATTATATTTTTCGCTAAAATGTAGGAAACTTTGACTGGTCAAAAAGTTGGACGCGTTGACTTTTTGACATTACATATAGAAAGAAGGATGGATCTCGATGACATCCAAGTCGCGTAAATTTTGGTATATTTACTTAATAATATTTTATTTTTATAAATATTTCTACCGCTTAATTATAATAGTTTAATTCATCGTTTATAGTTTTAAATTTATAATGTTAAATTATGTTGCATTCTTTCTTATTTATATATTTCCTTTCTAACTCTTTCATTGATTTATTAGGATAAACTAAAGGAGAAGAAGGCGGAGTATGAAGCTACCGCTTGATGATAGTTCTGTTAATCTTGAGGAGATTGATAATGTAATTATTACAGATGTTTTGGGTCCTGAAAGGTACGACTGCTTCAACTGATAGTTCTATTAATCTTTACTGTATTATTAATAGAATTATCACTGATGTTTTTGGTCTTGAAAGGTATGGTCGGGTTCGAATTAAAGGATCTGGAGTTACCCCGACCCAATATTTTGGATCCGCCTCCCAGAAGTACATGCCTTCCGGGGGGCAATCTCGTGCTGAAGTTCAAAGGCTACAAACCCAGATAGTTCAGATGCAAGAGAGCACGGTTGAGCAGAGGCGACAAATTGCCGATGTTCAAAGAAAATATGAAGAACTCCAAAGAACGACTTAGAGCGGATGCGAAGCGGCACAAGCAAGGGAGGCAAAGAAGAAGAAGAGAGAGGCAATTGAATGCGAGGGAGGCAGAGGCAAGATCGATGCTAGCGAGCAAAAGCAGAAAATACGAATAGGTCCAAAGACTGACTTCAAGATATGATGCGAGATGTTTCAAAGAATGCGAAACCGCCATCTTAGACATTTAGTTTTTCGTTGTAAGAAATTTTGACATTATTACATTTAAAAATATTTTCGATTATCATTCATTTAATTTATTAAATTTCAAGTATCATTTAAATTAATGTAATTCGTGTGATTTTTATGTTAAATTTGCTATTTTATGTTGAAATTATATCTTTGTTATTGGTTGGTTCTTAGTGCGGAGGGTATAATATTGAAAAAATTTTATTTTTTAAATCAGATAAATTAGCGGCGTTTGTAGAAAAGCGTACCGCTAAATCTCAAGAAATTTTTTGGCGTTTTTAGGAAAAGCTACCGCTAAAGGTCGTTACTTTTGTATGCTTTTTAGGGTAAAAGCCGCTAAAGTCCGTTACTTTTTTGCGTTTTTAGGGAAAGCGTATTAAAGGTCTCGACTTTTAGCGGCGTTTTTGGGAAAGCATTAAAGGCCTCGACTTTTAGCGGCGTTTTTGGGAAAGCCGCTAAAGGTCTCGACTTTTAGCGGCGTTTTTTGAAAGCTACCTAATAATGGCCTCGACTTTTAGCGGCGTTTTTTGTGAAAGCGCTAATAATCCCGACTTTTAAGGCGCTTTTATAACAAACGCCGCTAAAGATCGAGATCTTTAGCGTTTTAAGATAAACGCCATAAAAATTTCCTATAAGAGAGTATTAGCGGCGTTTTTGTGGCGCTTGGAAAGCGCCGCAAATAATTTTTGTGGCGCTTATAAACGCTAAATGTCCAAAAACGCCGCTAAAAGTCTTTTCTTTGTAGTGCGAGTGTTGTAAGGTAGTAGACCATCTGGATACTCTTCAAGTGAGAAGCTAAATGTTTTGAAGGAGAACGACTATAAATGTCTCTTAGATACTTTCTTAGTGTACCATGTGTCCCTGTCGAATAGGAGTATAACAAATAATAATTTAAACATTCTTATTCTTCATTATCAAATGGTCCAAGTTCCTTTACTGCTACCGAAAATAATTAATGCTTAAACCTATAAAACCCTTCATAAAAGCCCTAAATTTGGTAATATAAAAATTATGGATTTACAAGTATAAATCCTCATATTATGCTGCTACCAAAGAGATAAATAGTTTCAAACATGTTCTTACATGAACAACCATAAATGAAAAACATAAGAAACACTAGCTTGAAATTACTAAGACGCACCAAAACTCAGTTAAAAGACAGATTTAATCGATGTTATTCAGTTTAAGTAGTCATAGCATATCGGTTTTATTTTGATTTTGGTTTGATTTTATAATAAACATTTTATTTCGATATTATTAAAAACATGTATAATGACTTTTTGACCCTCCAGTTTATAAAAAAAATCATTTTAGCTTTCTATTTTTTTCTTTTTTAATTTTAAGTTTTTTGTCAAATCATGATCTCAAAATGGATGAAAAAGTTAACATTTTTAATATTTTTTAAATACTGACATGTCATCCACGTGTATGTCAATAAAGATAATAAACGTTAACTTTTTATCCAATTTGAGTTGATTTGACAAAAACGTAAAATTAAAGACTAAAAGAGATGAAAATTAAATGGAGGCTAAAATTTATTTTTTTTTTAAAGTTAATGGGTCAAAAAATTATTATGCCTTAAAAGATAATAAATGCATAATCCTTACATATTAACCTAAAATCTGAAACCCAATCAAATATATATTTTTAGTTTAGTGGAGTTAACAAATTAACCTTTAACTTAATTTCAAGAGGATCAATTGTGGATTACTATCGTAAAGGAGGAGAATTGAAAGAATTATGGAGTTTCTCGTAGATGACGTGGTTGGGAAGGCTTTTAACTTTGAAACCATACGAGGATGTAGCCATTAAAAATGATAAAGCATGTGCAACTTCACAAAATTTTAAAATTTTTGTTTGTTTCGAATTTTTAGGTCTTTTTCAAAGAAAAAAAAGGACATTGACTACCAATTATATCCCTGAATTTGCATTTTCAAAATGGATTACTACTCTTAGCTAAAAATAATAATTTACTAAGATGTATTAAGTAAAATTGTATAGAATGTATTTGTCTAGATTTATAGTCCCTTCATTCTATTTTTTATTTATTAAAATAATATTTATTTACCTATAAAAATAATTTCATAACTAAATTAAAATCCGGTGAAACCCATTCAAAAACTCTTTATAATCGTACTTCATATTAACTAACCACTGTAACTGGTAAATTGTGAACATTATATTAAATGTGCTGACTGTTTGTTTCAAATATATCCGAAAAAGAAAATCAAAAACAAAACAAATCAGAAGCTGATATTTGAATGACTGGTAGATATCGTGGAGCTTCCCATTAACCAACCAGTCCAAACATGAAACTGAGTGACTCACCGGGTTACAAACTTCCATGTTTCTCAAACACTGGATTGGGTGAAACAGCCAAACTAAGGTTTAAGCTGAATAAAACAAGATATTTCCAAAGCAATGGAACCATACACTCTATCACACACACACAAATATATTCGGATAAATATAAAAATCCTACACCACTTTTAATTCAAATGTGTAATTTTGTATATAAATTTTAATTTAGTACACATGAAATTTTATTCTTTAATTGATTATACACACATAAGAACTTTGATTTTAATTTAATCATACACTATTGAAAAACTAGTAACTCTTCTTATTTTCACATCAAACAACTATAATTATTTATGTAATAAGTAAACATAAAATTATGCTACGTTGATAATAGTGTACATGCAGGATTACACATTAAAATAAAGTTTATTTATAATTTTGATATTTATCCTATTTTTATAAAAAATTTAAATATTTATTGTAATTTAAGTGTGAGTAGTTAATGATTTGTAAATACTAAACTCACATTTTATATAGAAAAAAAAAACATAACATGTTACTTAATTAATATAAAAATGAGTGAATATTGATAGTCAAAGTTTTAAGAATTGGACTCGAATCAGTCAAACTACAAGTTTTAAGTTATATGGGTCCAATTGATTCATCCAGTTTGATTAAATTAAATTAATTTAATTAATTTTTTAACTTGGTTCTAAGCGGTTCACTAATCAATTGATTTAATCCTCTTTAAATTGATATTTTTATTAATTTTTGATTTAGTCGAATCGAATGATTGATCTGATTCAATTCAAACAACATTAGTGATAGTAATTATAAATTAAAAAAGAAAATATGGGTGGGAGACAAGAGCTGAAAAGAAATTGAAATGAAAGAAATATAGAAGATTGAAAATAATAAAGGCTAGATTCGAATTTTATAAATAAAAAAAAACAACAACAAAAAGAAGTCAGATGCGAAGATAGATAGGTGGGTTTTATCCAAAATTCAGGTACGAAATAGGAAATAAAAAAGGGTTATTTTCAGGACCATCTAAATTTTAAAACACAAAAAACCAACAACATTTTAAACATTTAACATTGAATTTCAAACTTGGCCAACAGCGTTGCAATACGAGATCAGCACATGCAATAATTGCAAAACCAAAAGAAACTTTTTTAACTTCAATTTTTCAAATTAATTACTATCAACATAAAAAAAAAAAAGCATTTTCTGTCCAGCAATGTGTAATTGAAGTTTACCTGACTTGGTTCAAATTAAAATCTTTAATATAATAAAATATGGAAAAGAACTTATTAATTTAAAAATAATAAAATGAGTAAATTGGTGCTTCTACGTGCAACTTCATCCATGCATAGTTCGAGGTTTTCATTGGTGCATCTTTGTCAACATAACTCCTGACAACAGCTCATAATATGTTGGGACTTGGGGCAGTTCGGTGGTAATGTGATTTTTCTTTAAAAAAATCATTTGAATGAGTTATCATTTAATATAAAATAACAACGTTAATATTTTAGGAATGTTCTAGTTCTACATCATTTGTCTTCTTGACAACTATAATATTTATTTTTTCACAAATCTAAGTAAAAGGTCAAAACATATTTTTGAAAACAATTCATTATTATATAATCATTTTAATTAATTAGGGTAATATATATATATATATATATATATTATACATTCCTCCATTTGCCACAAGTCCCACATTTCCTTTTTTTTATTTTTAAATATAATTAAATAAATAATTTGTTTATATAAATTAAAATTTTCAAATTTGTGTTTATTTAATTAACTATTTACCTTAAACATAAAAATCTTAACTCATGCATCACACAAGCCAAAAGAATTAGTATATTATATATTATAAGGTTTTAAATTTTAATGCATCCTTATTATAAAAATTGGACTACGTGTTGCAAGTAAAAAAGCAAACATTTGTAGAGGGAAAATTTGCAACATAAACCCTTGTACCTTTTATACAATTTTAATGATGTTCTAACAGTTATATTTTTAAAACCGTTTAAATAAAAATCTTTTTAAACTTATACTCTTTTCACAAATTAAATACATTATTAAAATTAAAATAGATATTTAAAAAAATATAATTATTTAGCAGACACAATATTTAGATTTAATTATCAATCTACATTCAATAACTAATAATTAAAATTAAGTTATAAACTATTTATAAAAATAGAGAATATAATATTTATATCTTAAAATCATTTCAAAAAATTATTGTTTAGTTAAATTCAATCTAATATCAATTATCATGTTTTTAAAATTAAATTTATATATTATTATGTTTTAATTTCTAACCTGTGTCAAATAAGTGTTGACAAAAATTTTAATTATTGCTCTATATAAGTCAAGACAAGTATTTTTATTGATAAAATTAATATTCATGTATTTTATTTTTAATAATTTTTATTATCAAATATTTTAATGAATAATAATATTTTAATTGATTAAAATTATCATTTTAACTCATAATTAGAAATTGTAGAGACTAAAGGATAAATATTTATTTTAGAAAAAGAAAAATTTTGGAAGAATCCATAGAAGCGAATTGCCTAGCAATAGTAGATAGTATAGAGTACATGTGGAAATTAATTTTCTGATGGAATCACATTTTTAGAGGTGTTTAGTTTATGTCATATTACATTTCTAATGATAATCTTATATTTCGGCATAACCTTTTTTTAGAAAAAAGGGTGTTTTTTTATCTTCTTTCGCACCTATCCCAATCTTAAATTCTGACACAACATTCTTATGTTTGGTTCAGAAACATCATCTTGAGACATTAATTTTACATTTTTAATGTGCCAAAATTTCATAAAATAGAGATAATTTCAATTTCAACTTTTCCTTAAGCAATGTAAAATTCCAAAGATAGTATTTATTTCATGAAATTTTTACACTTCTTTTTATATATTAAGTAAATACATTGTACATATATTTTTAAAATTACTATTACTTAATAAATTAATAATAAACAAATAAATTTATTGATTATCATATTTAATAAAATAGTATATTAACCAAATTTACAAATTATTTAAAATACTCTTTCATAAAAAAATATAGGTAGTAATAAAATAAAAGAAATCAAAATTGATGTATTCAAATAGGCCCGACTCGAAGTCCCACCCAAAAAATGAGAGGATTTGGGTAAAAATATAGGCCCGAAAAATAGGTTTGGAAAAAAATAAGGTTCATTTAGAAAACAGATCGGGCCTTGAGTAAGACTTTTTAGCTCGAACCTGACCAGCCCGAATATGCAAAAAAAAAAAAAAGCTATTATTTTTTTAACTATTTTCTTCTTTTTTTTTTTACTATTTTGCTATCATTTCACTATTATGTTGCTATTATTGTTTGGATATTGTATAAATTTTGTTTTATTGTTAATTTTGTTACTATTTTAGAGACATTTGCTTGTTAAGTTGCACCTATCTTAGTGTTATTTAAGTATTCATATTTTTAAAAAATTTATTTTCAATTTGTTAGGAAACATTTATTTTAGTGTTTTAATATTTTTAATATATTATATTTTTAAAAAAATTATATAAAAATAATATAAAAAAGTAATACGATCGGGCCAAACTAGGCCCAAGTTTTAGCATTTTTATTCGAGCCAAGCTCGAGCCTAGCAAACGGACCTAAAGACCTAAAATTTTGGTTGGGTCCGACCTGGCCCATGGACACCTCTATTAAATAATAAAGTAAGGTTTATATTTAAAGGAAAATTAATATATTAATTATAATGATGTTATGTTAAATGTAAGATTTAGGGTTATGAACATAAAGTTTTAGAGTGCAATAGAAGAGCTCCATGAATTTTTAATAAAATCTACTTTTAAGTAATTTCATATTATGTCAACTAAATACTAGAATCTTATATTTCAGATAACTGAACTAAATATGGTAATATATCACTCCTAGCAATGTATCAAATAATCTTATATTCTAATAATTATATTATCGAAAGTATTCTCACATTCTATTAACCAAACATTCTTATTGTCTGTGAGAAAGTAATTTCCAAGAGAATGTTACATTCTAAGGAAAGTAAGTAAATTTCAATATATAAATGTTAGAATCACATTCTAAGTGATTGCTTGAGTTCTTAAATTAACAATATTGACACTTTAAAATAAATCTAATTGATTTTAAGTTAAATGTTTTGTTGAGTCCAAATTGATATTTGAAAGCAGAAAGTGATAAGTGTTTAAAGCAGTTCTAGCAGTTTTGGGCACTAAGAATGAAAAGTGTAGAAAACATAAGAACAAACAATTTACTTACGCAATTCAATTTCCGTACATTTATGAGGCCTTACCCAAAATTAAAAAATCATCATGAGGAGATGATTGCTTTGGTCCAAATTAAAAAATTATCTCCAAAATAAGTTGTTGTTTGTAATTTAAATATCAAGGATGGACCGACAAACACCCAAAATATTAGAAAGAAACATAGCCCAAAGAATTTTATTGCTAAAATTTATCAACTCAAACATGAGGATTATTATGAGCAAAAAGTAGTACTATTAATTTGCACTAATCTGGAAACTAGTTTATACACAGCTTGAAAAGTAGCTCAATATATTTAACATATATTAGGTTAAAATTTAGATTATATTAAAAAATTATTGTTTAATTACACCTCGAATTTCTCAAGAGTGATATTTAGCCAAGTAATTCAAAATGTGTAGTTGCCAAATCTAACTACTTACGTCTAAACCGCAACTTGAATTATTATTCTTCTTTAATGAAAGCTCTTTTTTAAGTTGACTGGTAAGATTGAATTTACTATTTATTTTGTATTAAAAATAATAATATTTATTCATCCACCAAATAATAATAATAATAATATTGGGCAAATATCCAAAATATGCTCAAATATTTGAAAAATTACGAAAATGGACTAGTTTGTAGAAAATTTACGGGAAAGGGCTATTTTCCCCAAAAATGCGTTCACGTCAGCGCATTTTTGGGGGATAAGGGGCTAAAGCGCACCCCGTAGGACGCACTTTTACCACCTCAGCAAAACGTGTCCACATAGGCGCGCTTTTGCTGAGGTGGCAAAAGCGCGTCCTACAGGCGCGCTTTAATCCGTATTTTAAAAAAAAAAACTACTCTCGAATATTTTAAAAATTTACGAGAATAAACCTTTATAAAGGCTCAAAGTGACAACATCATTTTTTTAAAGTGTCATCAATTAATAAGGAAATATAACTTACAAAGGAAATCTTTATATAGACCCAAAGTCTCATTTCCCTTATTTTCTTGAGTAAAGTGGGATATGAGATATGTGTATTTATAGACTCATGAATAGTTTTGCAGCTTGTTCCTAAACAATGTGGGATTCCTTCCTCTTTTAACTAACAACATGAGATGATATGCTACACTATATTTGATTTTTTTTTACAAAATAATTTCTCTTTTTTTTTAAATTTATTTAACATTTTCTTATATTATAAAAAACAAGAAACAAAACAACTCAAATATATTTTTCATAGATCACATGACAATTTTTCATATTGTATAAAGTATTTTGATGCTTATACTTGGGATATTTACCCAATATATTTAATATATGTCATTATTTACTTATTTTTGTTTATGTCAAGCAATCTTTTATGGATAACTAATGAAAGATGGTTTATGTGAGAGACACTTCTCTCTATTAGTACCGAAAAATAAGTAAGTTAATATTTAAATATTTCAAAGATCAACAAAATGGTCCTCTATTAAATTTTTCTTCCGATATGCTTGATTATAGAATTTTAATATGTTTTTAAATTAAATGAATAAATATTTTATAAATATATTTTAATATAATTTTATAAATAAGTAATGTTAAAATTAAATGGTCACATCATGATATGTGTGAACTTTTTAAAAGAGTAATAATATAATTTATTTTTATAAAATAATAATTTTTAATTATCTTCCAATTGGATTTATACGTAGCTTGAATGGTGGATTTGGTGGCTTTCTTTTAATGTTTTTTCCTTAGGATTAATATGGTTTCCTTAGGATTAATTTGTATATCTTTGAGTTTAATTTCAATGTATTGAGACTTTTTCTTTCTTTCTTTGTAAAAGTTTACAAATCAATGAATGCAGTTCATCTTCAAGCTAAAATATTAAACAAACCATAATCATGCGAATCAAAGGTTAAGTAGCGCAGATAAGCTAAACAAAAAGATATTTATAATTTATGTTGGGATTGAGCTTTGTTTACTCAAGCTTTATAGAAAATTATACTTCATCTTGTTGAGAAAGAAGCAAATTTTACAGTAAAGTTTTTATTGAAGATCAAGGTGTAATGATCATTGTAGTACTAGTCATCTTTGTTCTTTGTTAAGGTGCCTCGGTTTCATCTTTCTTACGTGAATTCCTATAAATTGTCATGTGATCTATAAAAATATATTTGAGTTGTTTTGTTTTTGTTTTTATAATATAAGAAAATGTTAAATAAATTTAAAAAAAGAAATTATTTTGTAAAAAATCATATATAGTGTAGCATATCATCTTATGTTGTTAGTTAAAAGAGAAAGGAATCCCACATTGTTTAGGAACAAGCTGCAAAACTATTCATGAGTCTATAAATACACATATCTCATATCCCACTTTACTCAAAACAAGGGAAATGAGACTTTGGGTCTATATAAAGATTTCCTTTGTAAGTTATATTTCCTTATTAATTGATGACACCTTAAAAAAAATGGTGTTGTCACTTTGAGCCTTTATAAAGGTTTATTCTCGTAAATTTTTAAAATATTCGAGAATATATTTTTTTTAAAACACGGGCTAAAGAGTGCCTCGTAGGACGTGCTTTTGTCCACTTCAGCAAAAACGTGTCCATGTAGGCGCTCTTTTGTTGAGGTGGACAAAAACGTGTTCTATAGGAGGCGCTTTAGCCCCTTATCCCCCAAAAACGCGCTGACATAGACGTGTTTTTGAGGGAAATGGCTATTCCGTAAATTTTCTACAAACTGGCCCATTTCGTAATTTTTCAAATATTTGGGCATATTTTGGATATTTACCCAATAATATTTATATTTATTGATAATACTTAATATAAATTTATCCCTTAAATCGTATTTTAGTATCCGCCACTTTTTATATTAATATAATAAATATTTTATTTATCCAAAACTTTACTCAATCGAAGTCAACCTACTAAACTAAACAAATAATCCACAAATCTAACCTAGGAGGTATGTATAAGCTTACCTATATATATATATATATATATATATATATATATATTTGTCATCAACAAATTAAGCTACCATGAATTTGACTAACTGGTTGCTGCCAACTAGTCTTTAGAAGCATCACCTTGCAGTTTCTTTTCCCACCTCTCAAAGTATTATATGCATATAAACAATTAAGAAAATAAATAATATTTATATCCAAATAGAGTAAGTTTCAAACCTAATTAAATATGTCACTTAATCAAACAACCTATGGTTTTGGTAACCGCTATATATAATAATTAGTAGAATAGGAAAGGGTTGTACATACTTGAATTTGAATCTTGACCCATATAAGTATAGAGTTATACAAAAGTGGTAAAAGTATTATAGAGGTCTTATATTGTATTTTATTTTTATTTAAAAATAGGTAAATTAGGCTTTATTTATTAGCTCAAATAGCAACCCGTCTTTTTTGGTAAAAATCCATTCTATTTTATTGTTAAAAATTAGTGTGACTAATAGAATAACTAAATACGCGTGTACCTCATTTTGATGTACAAGAATCAGTTTTTAACAGTAGAAATGGATGAAATTAACAGAAGAGCCGGTTTGTTTTTTAATCTAATGTACAAGGACTAATTTGCTCTTTTTTAATAGAGGAAGCAAAATACAATCCAACTCTTAATATAAAAACCTCTATAATACTTTTATCTACAAAATTTGAATCCTAAATATTTTAATGTCATATTTTAAGAGTAGCCATGAACAAACTAAGCTCAATAATGAGTTCAAAACTATAAATAATTTGAAGGTTTTAACTTTGATTAAAATAATGTAACAAAATACATGTAAACATAATATTCATAGTTGTATTTGTGAACTTATGATTCGTATGTTTATACAAATCAAAAATATAATCGTAACGAATTTCAATTAATTTTACATTCACATTTTGCCCAACCATTTATATTTAAATTCAAAATTCTAAAAAGAAATTTTACAAGACGAGTTTTTAAGTGACATATTAGCCTTTCGTCACCAAAACAATGCATACGTCAAGATATTTTTACAAGACATTAGTAAAAATTCATCAAAATTTTTTAGTCATTGTATTATGATTAAGTTTCAAATTTAATTATTGTACTCTAATTTAATTATTTTTAATTTTTATGTAATATTATCACGTGTACAATATAATGTCAACTTGTTATTTCCATGTAATATTAAAAATGTGTCATTTGAGTTAACGGTTTAATAGCTACCTTTAGAGTTATGATTAGAATTTTGAATATACAAAAGTAAGTGGGCCTAAATGATACAATTAGAGAATGTAGACTAAATTCACAACTTACGCGTAATATGAGACTAATAATAGAATTTGACCTAATGAATTTAATCGCTATCATTTTCAAGACTAAAATTTAAATTTTAAAATTCAAAACTAAAATTAATCAAATTAAAGTATTAGAACTAAATTCATGACTTACACATTTTACAAGATTTAATAATAAAATATAACCATCAAAACTCTTACTTTAGTGTCTTGAAAATATGATGTCAAGATTAAAGGGACGAAAATACTTTTAATCTCCCCGTTAAAATATAAATTTGGTGTATTGATAATATATAATTTAAATGACACATTATTAAATTTAAGATTAAAAGAGTATACGTGAGTCTATTTTAAGATTTTATCATATAAAATTTAAATAAAACGAAATGTATATTAATTATAGATGAATACAAAAAAAAAATATTATAGTCTAACAATCTTTATATTTAGTGACAAGAACATTATGTTGTAAACATAAAATTTAAATTCCATCCTAACTAACCTTATACTCCTCTCGATTATTAAAAGAAAAAATCTACTATAAATACTGATTGAGAATACATTATATAAAAAAGAAATAAACTCGTAGAGCTTCTGGACATGGTAATGGACCCATTTAAATGGGGTAGTTAAGGACATGTGTGGACCATTGCCTTCAAGAAGTTCCAAAAATTTTCAAAGTTATGTTCATTGGTGACAATTCCGAGGCAATTGACAAAGAATTTGCCTCCCAAAAGTTGGACCCTAATTTATGTGTATACTATAAATATTGGTCAACGGACCTAGAATTATATTGAGTTGTATATATTGGTCTACCAAATAACAAACAGTCAAATATCTATTTTCTTTGTTCAAAGTTATAAAATCTAATTTTTGGACAACATATTGGATTAAATTTTCATAATCTTCCCCTTTTTCCCCCTATGCTGCATAAATAGATTTCTTCATTATGTTTGTAGACAAGTATATTGTGTTACATTTTACGTCATATTAATAATTATTTTTTGTGCTTATGTGTCGGAAATGATAAGATGTAGTTTTTTATTGCATATAGCCACAGATGTGTTCATTAACACAAGCAATTTTTTTTACCCGTAATTGATCGGGTTTAAGGATTTTTCACATTTCAGACCAAAAGGACTTGAATTACTATTTATGCAATAAATTTTTTTATTTATTTAAGCTTAACTACAAAATTGATATAAAAATCTGAATATTAGTTTGAAAGTGAAAATGAAATTACCACCTCTACTAAAGAACTAATACATCCCCATACTTTCACCTAAGTAAACCATATACATATACTGGCCTGAACATCAAATAGTGACGTGAAAAAAATAAAACATATGATGGGGGCAAAAGAAATAATAAAATACTTGAAATGTGAACAAAATACCACAAATTTGATGGCATTTTAAACAATAGTATGTTTAAGCAACAATTTCAGCTTTAGTGGACTTGCATTTTCGACAAAATAGTATTAGACCTTCCTTCCCAAAGCTTATTTTACTTACCACTATGACGACTTAATGACATAATGAGCAATCATAAAGAACTGAACCTATTGAACATCAACCAAGGATGGGTAAAACCGAAGTCAGATCAAGCCGATGCAAAGACCGAATCATCAAACAAGAGTTGGTGACATATTTAGAAGGAAAATGAGTCACTTCAATGAAAGCTGACTCGAAAATCTCTTCCATGAGTTCAGCTTCTTAGAATATCTATTCAAAGTAATACATTCTATTGTACTTAGTTCTAAGTAAATCCCAAAATTATATCAGGCCGATGCAAGATCGAATCATAAAAAGCAAGAGCTAGTGACATATTTAAACGGAAAATGAGTCACTTCGGAGAAAGCTGATTCAGACTTTCCTTGAAGTGAAAAGTAAAGATCCATGAATTCAGCTTCTTAGAATATCTATTCCGTATCTATGGCTACTGGAAGTACCGCATTCTATTGTACTCAGTTCCAAGTAAAACTAAATTACATCAAGGCAATGCAAGATCCAAATGAGCCACTTCAATGTAAGCAGAGTCGAAAAAATTTTCCAAGTGAAGATTCATTAATTCAGCTTCTTAGAATATCCGTTCTATGTCTATAGATATAGAAACTACTACTTCCTAATGTACTTAAAGTTCAAGTACAATCAAAATCAGATCGAGCCAATGGAAGATCAAATCATAAAAGTATTTAAATGGAAAATGAATGGCTTTGAAGAAAGCTGACTCAAAAATTTCTTCAAAGTGAAAGGTGATGCGAAGATGAATATATTCTTCTTGGAATATCTATATCTATATCGACAGCTATTGAAAGTACTACATACTAATGCACTTAAAGTTCCAAGCAAAACTGAAATTCAGTTGACACAATGAAAAATCGAATCATAAAAACAAGAGTTTATAACATATTTAAAAGGAAAATGAGTCGCTCTGAAGAAAGCTGAAATTTTCTTCGAAGTGAAAGGTGAATATCGCAAATTCAGCTTCTTAGAATATCTATTCTATATCTATAGCTATTCAAAGAACTACATTCTAATGTACTTACTGTTCCAAGAGTCTTATTAGTTAATTATCTCTTTTATTTATTCTAACACGATAATATAAACTTGTAGCAAAATACCTTTTACAAAAAAACAAGAGGACTATTGTAGTTCAATATGGATTACTCATCATGTATTGGCTTTCAGGTGTATTTATGAGCTTTGAATGTCAATTTTGGTTGGCGGATGTCGTCTTGACTCTGAATCAACCGAATCTCTAAGCTGCTTGGTTTTGAATCAAATCCAGCACTTGTATAGTCATTCAATGTCCTCTGCAAAAGTGCCTACATGAAAGTTGAAACATGAATTAAATATGATTTTTAACATAAACCATTCACTCAGAACAAAACTGCAAGGGTTTTGTTGATTAAAAATGCTGAATGAAACTGCACAAGATAAAGGTAGTTTTGCCCTCATATGTAAGGTTCAAATCAAACCCTCAAATTGTAAGGAGCTTGAGCTTAAAACGGCAATGGTTTGTTGACGTTCCAATAAAGCTGCACAAGATAAAAGGTAGTTTTTCCCTCATATATAGGGGTAAATCGAGTCGAGTCAAGCTCAAACCATAAGAAGCTCAAGCTTAACTTGAAATTCAAGGCTTGAAAATAGACTCAAGCTCGATGAAGTTTCACTTTTAAAGCTTAAGCTTAATTCAAGAAAAAAGTCAAACTGTTTGAGCTCACTTGATTAGGTTTGACTTAGTCTTTTACCTGGTAAAAAATAAGTATGATTCTCATGCTTAACTTCAAACTATATTATTTATTTCAAATTGAGAAATTTTTTTAAAGAACTAATTAAGAATAAAAAAATATTAAAAATAAAAAATCCAATTAAGCTTACGATCTACTCAAGTCAAACATTAAAATACTCAAATTCGAATCACACAATAGCTTGTGTTACTTGAACAGAAGCTCAAGCTTGACTTGACAATAACCAATTCAAAATTGAGTTCTTTTTCAAGCCGGACCAGAATACCTGCGAGCGAAAGTACATCATTTATATCCTTACTCATGAATGCCTACGGTTTCCACAAACTAACCTTAGATACTCAAGCAGTAGAGCATGATCCAAACAAACATCTCATCAGAGCCCATAGCAAGGGGTACTATAAACATTGTATCTCTATTAATGGCCAGAAGAAGAAAAATGGGGAATCCAACAATTGCAACTGTGGTATTAATGTACAAACAATTTGATACAAGGCCCAAATTTTAAAACCTTCTTAATTTAATATATGTTTATGTCCTGTAAGCTGTTCCAAAGTAGAATTCACGAATCAAATAGCATCAACCCATGATTCATTCACATCAAGAAGTGTGAAGTGAAAGAAAAGGCTCTGTATCCTAGTTCTGGTTCATGGCTTCAAAATGACTCAGCCTAGATCAAAAGTGTAGTCTAATCCTTTATAGCTTCAAAGATTACAAAGTTTATCATAAACTTTCTCAAATCAACTCAGGGCACTTTTCTTCTTAATGATAAATAGCAGTAAGCATAAAAAACCAAGAAAAGGTGCACCAATTCATTCCGTAGTGTTCAATTTGATCAGTTCTTATTGAATTCGGTTAGATTTTTAATTTTTATAATATAAAAATAAATATTTTATTTCTAATGAAAAGAAAATTGTATCAGAAGGCATTCTTTCAATTGTTTTTAAAGACCGATGAATCAAAGCGATCAAACCAAAGAAAGTTGGTTCAGGTCAATTAGGTTAGTTATGGCATTCAACTTGTTGGAATTCCTAAAATTAAGGATAGATTACTAGGAAATCTTCTGTAAATAGAAACTTATCATAGTTACTAATTCTTAAGATATTACAGTTTTTTAGGGATAGTTTCCTTCCTTAGGATAGTTTCTCTCTTTTTATACTTGTAAGTAGAGGTAGGCATGAGCCGGGCAGGGTTCGGGCCGGGCCCAGATAAAATTTTAGGCCCATTTTTAGGCCCGGCCCCGGCCCGGCCCAAAATATGGGCCTAAAGTTTTGTCCAAGCCCGACCCGAAAGAAAATTGATAAACCCGAACCAGGCCCGGCCCGGCCCATATTAATTTTTTTTAAGTTTTTTTTCATTAAATAAAAAAATTTAAAATAAATATTAAAACAAAAAAACAAATAAAAAATATGTATTTTTTTTTAGCTTTTTCATTAAATAAAAAATTTAAAACAAATATTAAAACAAAAAACAAATAAAAATATGTAAATTTAAAAGTATATTTAATTAAAAATAAAAATATATATTTAATATATAATTCGGGCTGGGCTCGGGCCAAAAAAGTTTTTATATAATTCGGGATGGGCTCGGGCCAAAAAAGTTTTACCCGAGCCCGACCCATTTTCTAAATGGGCCTCGTTTTTTTGCCCAAACCCATATTTCGGGCCTATATTTTTACCCGAACCCTCCCATTTTTTGGGCGGGCCGTCGGGCCGTGTCGAGTAGCCTGGCCCATGCCCACCTCTACTTGTAAACTAACTAACAAAAATATAAAATCTGATCTCTAAAGTTTCTATATGGTATCGGAGCCCTAGGAATTGTTCGATCCCTTATCCATCTTCCTAAAAATCTCTCTGATTTCTCAGCCATCTTCCTAAAAATCCCTCAATTTTTTTTCTCCCATGGGTGACCTTCATAATGAAGCCTTGTCTGAAACTGAGATGTCACAAATATCTCAGAACGTTAACCAAGGAATCAATCAAAATGATCTTAATTCTTCTCTTATGATCACTAGTCATCGACTAGATGGGAAGAATTTTCTACAATGGTCTCAATCTGTTCTTATGGTGATCTGTGGC
Organism: Gossypium rotundifolium; assembly: GCA_025506655.1. Classification (NCBI taxonomy): domain Eukaryota; kingdom Viridiplantae; phylum Streptophyta; class Magnoliopsida; order Malvales; family Malvaceae; genus Gossypium; species Gossypium rotundifolium. Next base: position 152,042,955 of record CP106732.1, on the reverse strand, counting down.
CGAGGCAAATTAGGATATATCAATGGAGAACTTCCACGACCAAATGTAGCTGACCCTACTTATGCTACTTGGGAACTTAATAACTCCATTGTTATGGCATGGCTAATCAATTCTATGGAAAGCCATATAAGCCGAACCCATTTTCTCTTCAAAACAGCAAAAAACATGTGGGATGCTGTTAAAGAAAACTACTCTGATCTTGGAAACGCTTCTTAAGTTTTTGAGATCAAACCCAAGTTGAAAGACATTCGACAAGGGACACTCGAGGTAACTCACTACTACAACAATATTAAAATCTTATGGCAGGAGTTAGATATGTACTATGAGGCAGATTGGGGAGAAGGCTTAGAACACACTAGGTTTATGACTCACCTCAACAACGAACGTCTCTATGAGTTTCTAGCTGGACTGAGGCAAGAGTTAGACGAGGTCCGGGCAGAATTCTGGGCAGATCACCTCTCCCAACCATTGGTGAAGCTTTTGCAGAAGTAAGAAGAGAAGAAAAACGTCTTGTCATGATGGGGGAATCGAAACCGATAATCTCTTCTGACCAACCTACTGAATCTGTTGCACTTGTCTCTAAAGGTCCTCAAACACAAAAACCTCGTGCTAGAAATGAGTCTGGATCGAACAGACCATGGTGTAGCCACTGCAACCGTGTTGGTCACACAAAGGAAAAGTGTTTTAAACTCCATGCTTATCCAGATAAAAAACAAAAAGATAAAAAAATTGCCCTGTTATCTTCCAATGCTGCAGATGAGGTACTCGATGTGCGCCTAACCAAAACTCAACTCGAAAATCTCCATAAAATCCTTAGTACCTCTACTGGTCATGGGACCCTAGCCACTCAAGGTACTGCTCTTAATATTGCCCTTGAATCTAATAACCAATCCTCTTGGATACTAGATTCGGGTGCCTCGGATCACATGACAGGTAACTTCACTCTGTTTCAAACCTACACCACCTGTCATAATAAGTCCCGAATCCGCATTGCTGATGGTTCATACTCACCTATGGCTGGAGTTGCAAAAGTAAAAACAACAAAAAAAATTTCCCTTAACAATGTTCTACATGTCCCCAACTTATCCTGTAATTTACTTTCAACAAGTAAACTGACTAAAGATGGAAAAATACTTGCTGAATTTTCTGCAATTGGTTGTGTAATACAGGAACAGAAATCGGGGAGGATGATTGGCACTGCTAAGGTTGATGATGGACTGTATATGTGGAATAAAGACAGCACACAAGGGGGATTGGCTCTATCTACTTTAAAGAGGACACAATTATGCTATGGCACCGTAGGTTAGGATATCCAAATCTTTTGTACCTAAAAAAGCATCTTTCGCTGTTATTTCGAAATAAAAGAATAAATTCCTTGGAATGTGATATTTGTGTATTGTCCAAACATACCCGTGTTCCATACCCTCAAAAACCATATACCCAATCCAAACCTTTTTCATTAATACACAGTGACTTATGGGGAGCTAGCCGAGTGAAAAACATTACTGGTGCTAAGTGGTTTATAACATTTATTGATGATCACACTAGGGTCTGTTGGGTCTATCTATTAAAAGAAAAATCTGAAACACCCAAAGTCTTTCAAAAATTTCACTCAATGGTTCGAACCCAATTCAACTCTACCATCCAAACTCTCCACACTGACAACGGGAGAGAATACTTTAATTCTATCCTAAGTTCATACATTTCAAACCAAGGCATCATACATCAGAGTTCGTGTCCTGACACTCCTCAATAGAATGGGATCCCCGAAAGGAAAAATCGGCATCTCCTTGCGGTAGCTCGGGCCTTAATGTTCACCATGAATGTCCCAAAATATTTATAGGGCGAAGCTGTTCTTACTGCCTGCTAACTCATAAATCGGATGCCATCAAAAGCCCTAAACTTCCAAACACCTCTAAACATTCTTCACAAATCATTTTCTCTATTTCGTGTTCCTAATCTTCCAACAAAAATATTCGGTTGCAAAGCCTTTGTCCATAATCATCAACCCAACCAATCCAAGCTTGATCCTCGAGCCCACCCATGTATATTTGTTGGGTATTCCCCACTCAAAAAGGCTATAAATGTTATTCACCAACCTTGCGCCGGATATTTGTCTCTTGGGATGTCACCTTCTTTGAAACCGAACCTTTCTTTAGAGCCTCCCATCTTCAAGGGGAGATTTTTAATGAAGATGAAACCCTTAATACTCTCCTCATCATACCTTACGACCCTACCTCTACTATCACTAAACCTAAACCCAACTTAGACACTGTTATTATTCCTCCTATGCCACAAAAAGCTAGCACACTACTGCCACTACTACCCGATAACAACACCATTACTGAACAGTCCCCTGATCAAGGAAAACAGCAACAGCAGGTGGTACCCGAACTGCAAGTTTATTCCTGACGAAATCGCCGTCCGAAGCGTCTAAAGAAGGTTAATCGCATCTTCAACCGAGGATCGTTTCTAAAATGAAGTCTCACCTCCATCACCATCCATCTATCTTCCAATTGCAATGAGAAAGGGCACAAGGAGCTGCACTCAACACCCTATTTCTCGGTTTGTATCCTATGGAAACTTATCTAGGTCTTATAAAACTTTTGTGACTAATGTTGATTCTGTAGAAACCCCAAAAACTATAGAAGAAGCATTTGAGTCAACTGAATGGAGACAAGCTGTGATGGAAGAAATGGAGGCCCTCAAGAACAATGGAACGTGGGAAGTTTCGGATCTGCCTAAAGGAAAGAAAACAGTAGGCTGCAAATGGATTTTTACTACTAAATTCAAACCTGATGGCCAGATTGACCGATACAAGGCTCGACTTGTGGCTAAGGGCTTCACTCAAACTTATGGGCTTGATTATGAAGAGATATTTGCACCAGTGGCCAAACTAAACAGAATTAGAGTCCTTTTATCTCTTGCTGTCAATCTTAACTGACACTTGACTCAATTGGATGTTAAAAATGCTTTTCTCAATAGGGAGTTAAATGAAGAAGTATACATGGACTTCCTACCTGGATTTGAAGAAAGCAACGGCCAAGTGTGTAAGTTGAAAAAGTCTTTGTACGGGCTGAAACAATCTCCAAGGGCATGGTTTAGTCGATTTGCAAAAGCCATGATGAGCAGGAAGTACACTTAAGGACAGGCAGACCACACAATGTTCTACAAGCATTCGGAACAAGGAAAGTGTTGCATTCTAATTGTCTATGTGGACGATATAATAGTGACAGGAGATGATACAAGTGAAATTGGGAGGTTAAAAGAATTTCTTGGAACAGAATTTGAACTTAAAGACTTGGGAAATCTTAAACATCTTCTTGGCATGGAGATAGCAAGGTCACAAAAAGGTATTTCTATTTCCCAAAGGAAATATGTCCTCAATTTGCTATCAGAAGTTGGCTTGATGGGTTGCAAACCAGCTGAAACTCCTATGGAGTTTAATCTCAAGTTGGGTACTAATGAGGATGGAGAAGAAGTCGACAGGGGGAGATATCAACATTTAGTAGGGAGACTTATCTACTTAGCTCACACTCGTCCTGACATTGCTTTTAGTGTCAGCGTTATAAGTCAATATATGCATGCCCCAAGGGAGAAACACCTAGAAGCTGCATATCGAATACTAAGGTACTTAAAAGGAACTCCTGGCAAAGGCCTATACTTCAAGAAAAATGACAACAGAAATGTGAGTTTATACTGATGCTGATTGGGCAGGTTCTATCAATGACAAACGTTCTACCAATGGTTATTGTAGCTATGTTTGGGGTAAACTAGTGACATGGAGGAGTAAAAAACAGTCTGTGGTAGAGCGCAGCAGTGCAGAAGCTGAGTATCGAGCACTAGCGCATGGTATTTGCAAAGGAATTTGGATACAAACCTGATGAGGGAACTAAAAGTTCCTTATACTAGACCTATGCAGCTGTATTGTGACAATCAAGCTGCTGTCAGTATAGCTCATAATCATGTGCATCATGATCGTACCAAACATGTTGAGATAGATCGTCACTTCATAAAAGAGAAAATACACTCGGGAGAAGTGGGTGTTACCTATCTACCTACCAGACAACAGGTTGCAGATATGTTGACAAAAAGCTTGAACAAGAACATGTTTGAAGAACTTGTTGGCAAGCTGGGTTTGATAAATATCTACACTCCAGCTTGAAGGGGAGTGTTGGAATTCCTAAAATTAAGAATAGATTACTAGGAAATCTTCTGTAAATAGAAACTTATCATAGTTACTGATTCTTAGGATATTACAGTTTTTTAGGGATTGTTTCCTTCCTTAGGATAGTTTCTCTCTTTTTATACTTGTAAGCTAACTAGCAGAAATATAGAATCTGATCTCTAAAGTTTCTACACAACTCAACTTTTAAAAACCAAAATACTGCACAATAACTGCAATTTTTTCCCAAAACTGAGCCAATCCATTATCACTCTTAATAATGATGCAGATTGAGTGCTTTATCACAAAGTACCATTTGCACATTAGATTTTGATAACAATAATGAAGATTCCTATGCATATTCATTATTAGAAATGCTGACGAAAGTGTATGAAAGCTTGAAAAATGGTGATCAATCATTGTGCTGATGAAAGTGTATGTAAGCTTGAAAAATGATGATCAATCATTGCTACTTAAACATGCAGACAGAAGAAAGGTTTTTCATCATTCTAGAAGTGCATTATGTTACTCTGATTATAGATACAAGAAAAAACCCTCAAGATTATAACAATCAATACCTGCAAACTCGAAACTGCAAGCTCTGCTGCCTTATCAAGGTTGTCAGGATATTTCTGAGCAGAGCAAAAAGCATATGTCTAAGAAACTATACTTTAATATACTGATTTCAAGGCAGGAGTAAAAACAAGAAAGTTACATTACTCCACCCAAGCAGAAGTGCAGTCATTAGATCTCCTGTTCCCTACAAAACATTTGGATGTTCATCAACATAATTTCCAACGAAGAATGAAGTACAACTAATAAAAGAGAACAGAAAATCAATATCCTACTATAGTAGCAAATAAAGCTCATATGCAAGTAGAAGTGAGAGTAATTTATGAAACTTCATGATCTAAAAGAGAGGGAACAACTGAAATGCGTTTTTCTTTCTTTTAAGTAATTCTTTAAAGTGGATGATCAAACCTTCTAGCAGGATTAATTGCACATGTAGTAGTGAAGCCTTAGTTTGTACTATTCAAGAATTAAAAAATTACCAGAAGGTTTAAAAGATATTCCATATGGAGTTCAAGTTCCACCGATAATGTAATATATCAAGGGAACATATGCAGATATCTACAATGGCCCTAATAGGTCTAGAGATCTACTATCTAACCCAATACTCCGTGACTCTTTCAAGGATACACCTTCCATATATAAAATGCCAGATTCGCAATCTTAGTAGAGGTCATTACTATATAGCAGTTTGGTTAAATTGTGTAAAACAAAATCCTGCTTCAATTACTAATCCAGAAAACTACTCTATCATCGCAATCCCAGAATCTTCAGCCTATTTCAACCCCAAGAATAAAACTAAAGCCTGAGTAGACAATTCCTTGAATCTGTCTTATGCCACTTCCTCAAAACAGCTTAAAATAAAACTGTCATGCTATGCACATAACAAATAGCTATACTTTGGCCTTTTTCAAAGCAGCTCAAAGATTTGATTTCAAGACTTAAACCTAAAGCTCTGAAGTTCCAATCTTGTGTAGGCAGAAGACAATAGAGGGTCCATGTGTACTAAAAACTAGTAGCGCCTCCCTCCAAATGTTCTGGTTTTCATTGAATTGCACAAACTTTAGAAGCAAGCCAGTAGTTCATTTAATTGAATGTTTTTACTTCATAAAAAGTTGGTTTTTTTGCCTTTTTGTAGCTTTTAACAAAATTAGGTATAAAAGCTGAAGTAACAGTACTTTCTTACTTTTTTATTCATAACTGGATAAACAGTTTGTAAGAGGATGAAAGTAAGTGTCAGAAAAGCACTGGTTTAAGGTCAAACTTTGGGCAAGTGTCAGAAAAGCACTGGTTTAAGGTCAAACTTTGGGTCCAAAACTCAGCAACAACTAGGCTGTCTAACAATCCCAGGTATCAACACAAACAACCAAAAGAGGAATGGTGCGCAATAAACAAGATAGAATAGCCTCAAGACTAAATCCTCAAAATATGGAAAGGTTCATGCTCAATTTACAACAGGAAACTTCGCATACCGTAAAATATGCAGGAATTCTTGGTATGACAATCTTAAACTGCTCAGGAGCTTGTTCCTATCAAACCAACACCACAATAAACGGAGACAAGCTTGTCAGCATGCTTGACCAGCAAATATTGTTATTTCTTGTTGCATATTTTGCAGATATTTATGAATCTATAAATCATATTGGAGTCAAACATTACCACAGAGTTAAAAAAATTTAAAGTGAGTGTAATCAGAAGCAAAAACCATAAATTCTACCAGTTGAATGTTGATTTTATAATTTCATTTGGTACAGAGAAAAGAATCACTTTCATTTACCGCAACTGTTTATTTCTCCTAACCCCCCAAAAAAAAAAGGATCAAAAAGAGTAGCAAGTACTTTTTTTTTATATAAGTGCTTTTTGGAGGTAAATAGCAATCAATGATAAATATGAACTAGTCATTTTCATTCAGCCAAACTTCATGCGCCGCATTGCAATAACATTAATTAGGAAATATCTCAATTTCAAATAAGTTTTCACTTTGTTAATGGTACAAATTTATGAATGAGGTACTTTATCCCTTACTCCCTAATTTTACTCTTTAAATTTCACAAAAGCTAGAGGGTGGCCCAACCAAACCAATGCAGTTTTTATGAAAAAGAAGTGATATTCTACATGTTGGTAAAGTAATGGAAAATTTTATCTACTCTTATGAAAGCAGAAATCCTGCTAAGCATACAGATACAGTGAGACTGATATTCAAGTTGAAGTGAAGGGAGGTACCACTTTTCTTTTCTCAGTATAAAGCATGCATGTGAAATCTTAATACCTACTAGAGTCATGGTAGCTAAAAGTCTTATATTGATATCCTTAATCTTTTTATCATAATGAACCCACAATGATCACTTCTATGGTAGCACAAATGGTATTGGTAGGATGCTAACCCTAAAATCCATCATATGCTTCCTTATTTCAGAACAAAATATCAGAAACTTATACCCTTATACTTTTACAGTTTCACTCCTTCGTCAACAGAATACAAAATATTCAGCCCTCCTTTGAATCTTCAACTCACTAGGAAAGACACTGAAAAATCAGGATACAGTCCTCTAACCAAATATATATCTTTATAACAAAATATTAACACAAACAAGAAGCGGAAATTTCATGAAAAAAATGTCTGTTTAGACCTTCTCAGTTCTGAAACATGTTTAAAAAATGCACCAGATACAAATGACAGATTTTTAAATGAACCTGCAGCTTTAAATGTAAAGTCAAGCAGATAACATTCAGCAAAAGACTACCTTATCTTTCTGATGACTGCCAATGAGAAGAAGATTACCGTCTATATTGATGCTAGTAATCACAACCTGAGACAATCAAAATTCACAGAAAATGGTGTGAAGGATATATGAGAACTAAGTTCTAAAGACAGGAGCTAAACTGTGGAATGAACCATATAATTCCATATGTACAGAAAGATATTGCTAGGTTTTCTTATGACTTCAAAAGAAAAACTGGACTGCAACAGACCACAAAAATAAAAATAAAAAAACAGTAGATTTATTATAAAGTAATTTTCCACCAATCATAATATGAGCCACAGAACCCATTCTATCTTCTTACCATACAAATTGCAAAAGTTATTTGAGAACAACGGACTACTATCATCTTCTCCAAGTATCTACATCTGCATGTTTGTGTCTCTACACTCTACGCACAATTTAGGAATAAGAAAATTTCCATACTTAATTTTGAGTTCAAACTTTATGACATGAACTTTAAAGCAGATTTACTTCCCATCAAACCCTAACTTGTTTTTATGTTAGTCTTAAATCTGTCTGTAATCATTTAACCGTTGCCAGAAAATCTGCCCCAGTTTAAATTACATTTCTTTTTCATAAGGTTCCAACAATGGAAAAGAAAAAAATTACTCAGCCTTACACTAGATGCAGAGTGATAAGGGAGAATAAACTAAGAAAACTGGTTTTTGTGTAGAAATTTCTAAGCCTTGAATAGGTACAAAATGCAGGAAGGAAAACACACACACAACCTTTGAAGGCCCAGCAGCATGAAGAATGTTGCATGCTTTCCGACCATCTGTTTCAGAACCAATCCTGCAGCAACAATATATTCTAAGAAACTGCAACAGAAGGATGCAGCAAAAGAAGGCTTACTACCATGAAATATCACAAGATAGAGGTCTCAAATAGTAACTCCATTCTGATACAAATTGCCATCAAAGCAAAATTGATATAAGGTTTAAATCCTAGAGCAACATATAGGAACACTTGGTGCAGAGAGAGATAACCAAGAGAATATTCTCGTGAAACCTTACGAGACAGACAAGAAAAAGAATACAAGTTGAAAAGAAAACAAACCAAAAACCTCCTCTTAGACCCAAGAAAAACAAGTTGGACAGTCTCTGAAATGCCTGAAGAAAGAAACTCTCCTTTTAGCCAATATCAAGGATGTCAACTCCTAGCAGGCCAGATTGCATTTTCATTTTTTTCAAAGCACATCCACCCCACAATAGGGTAAATAAAAGCCAATAATCGCTAAAGAGGGCATAGCAGTATAAGCCTACAAATTTTTTGTTTATGGTCCTATTTCTCTGGTAACAATCTATTCATTTGCACTTTAAAAATTTGCTTATCCTGATTCAGCTTTGAACCCGGTGGTTTTGCCAGCAGACAATTATCAAAATGGCGGATGCATGTATAATAATACTAACAACAACAACAACAATGATACAATTTAAAACTGAAAGGTTACAATCAAGCATACATGAAAGAACTGCTTGTTTTGGGTTTCTTTCGTTCCTATTAATTATCCAAACCTGAAAATCGAAGAACCACTTGTCAAAAAGCATGACTCTACATCTCATGGTTTATAAAGATGAAATTTTCTTCGAAAGATCTAGTTTGTAAATGAAGCTACATGAAACCCCAGAAACGCTTCGTTTACATCCCAATGAACTATAATCAGTGATTCATATGACCTCTGACTCTAGGCCATACCAGTTATCCCACTCCCTAAATGGCATCTATTTTGTCTTTTGCGCCATGCAAAGGGAAGATAAACCAAGCAATTGCCTTGAAATCATACTGATGCGTTGCATTGAACATAAACAAATACAACATTGAAAAATCTGGCTCTTTCAAAGATATAAGGCTTGAGAATTCAGATTTCGGGAATCTTATTTTAGTTCAAATTTTAGAAGATATCAACAATTCTGCCTTCTACATGCAGCTACCAAAGTCCCAAAAGGTTCCCAAGAAAGCATAAACTAAAAGGAAACAACATGATTCTATACAGACAATGGAATTTTACAACATAGCAAATGGACTTCACCTATTTTTATCATATAGTCGAAAATACCTCAATTTAGTCAACAGTTCTGCTTCAAACTGGTTAGGAGTCAACATTGAAGCCACTGGGACAACCTAACCATAAGGAGTGTTGCTAATAAGTTTAACAAGTTTCCAACTATATAATTTAAACAAATAATTGTGCATCAAGATAATTATGTATATTTCTTCTAATATGAATAAACAATTTACTGCTATTTAAGCTCCCAATTTAAAAGTGTAATAAACTAATACATCAAAAGAGCAATTCCTGATTGTTTACTGTATATCAAAGTATGAAATAATCAAATCAGCACAAAGGATATAGAAAAGGAACACTTGGAAGGTTTCAGAAAAAGATTGATCACTCACCTTTTCACGATATACTGATACTAGATCTTCAGGAACATAAAGCTTTCCTTCATCACCCATCACTGGATCACAAACTAGAGAAAAAATGACATGTCTTAGAAAAAAAGGGTATCCGTTTTGTTTTGCTTTTTTCTTTTTTGGTGGTGAGGGGTGTACAGTGGGTGGGGGGTGGGAAGTGTATATCAAGCATTATTGAATACCAGAAAATGTTCCAAGTGGGAAGAATTTTTATTCAGCATCAGAAATAGTAAAGAAAAGGATGAGGAAATTTTTTCTAGATCTATCAAGGCAAGCTTTTTCATTTCATTGTTCCTTCAGTATTAGTTATTTTTGAAACTTACATTTCTGTCTCAAATTTGTAGTTTCACATTATGCGAACAAAAGATGAAGAATTCAATGCCAATTATTTATATCGTTATGGATTTGAACAAATCATCTTCTGTGATCATGAGTTAGACTTATTTCAAAAAGGACAAAGCACATGAAAGCAAGTGAGTGAGCTTAAAATAAGGTCCAATAGCTTCTGGAGATTAGAGTAGACTTGCCATAAGTAAGATTTGGATTAATAGAGCGAAGCTTGTCTACAACCTCCAATACAGATTTTAAGAAAGAAACAGAGCCAATATAACCTGCAAATTCACCATGAAAAAACTGAAGCAATAGATATTGAAACAGTTAACACTGCTGGCATGGAAATGTGATGAATTTCAGAAATAGCAGCAACAAAAAGTAAATTCACTTGATGATTACAGAAACAGAGAAATAACAAGTGAATAGAAACAAACAGTTCTGCACAACTTTTTCTATACCAGAAATAAAGAATATCATTTACATTTCTAAGAGATGATTTGTAACATACAACTGCCCAGAATATTCAACTCTAATGTCTCAAAGCAATGATGAATTATCAACTCATTCAAATTAATTACCAATGAAAGCACAATATATAAAATGAAAATGAAGTTGCATTTTAGTTATTTGTTAAATTTTTAATTGATTATGATTTTGCCTTTATACCATTTCTATTTACTTGGTAACTTTTGAGAAAGTGAAAAATCAAGTTTGAAAGTCAACAAACAAAAGGAGCCTAAACAAATTAAGAGATTATTTAAATCGGAATTTGACCAGAATAAAATGATTTTTATACCATTCAAGCATTAATTGTTAAGAAACTATTATTTTTACACCATTTAGACATTCATTGATAAGAAACTATAACTTTAAATGCAATTTTCTTCCCCCCCACCCCCGGGTCCGGTATCAAGTCAAAAATCTAAACAATAAAAAAGCTACATTAAAAAAAAAAAAGAATGAATAAAATAAACAAAATCCACTACAGAAGCATCCTAGTGAATACCTTTTTGTGACACAAATTGCTAAATACACAACATAGGATATCTTATTTACTTATTTTGTTTCCTTTCTCTATAGTGGGTAGATAATTCCAGAGAGAACCACTCATTTAACACAGAAGAGAATTTCTCTTCTTTGTAAATAATGCTATATGTTCCTTTTTCTTTTAAATATTGTTTAACAATCCTGTTTTTCCCCCTCATAGATGAATATTAAAACAATCTAGAGAATTTTATAGCATGGAGAAGCTGTCATCGTCAAAGAGCAACCAGAAATAAAATACCTGTTAGTAAATGGGTGTAGTACAATAAATTATTTGCTTCAAGGCCTTCTACTAAATCCAATAATTGTTGCCCGTTTAGAACTTGACCCTTAAAAGTTGGGTACCCTGCACAAATTTCAGATAGATTAAACTATGCTAGAAGATGCTGTATTTTGGTCAGAACACCAAACCCAAACTTATACAAATTTACAGCCGACAGCACTCCATATATCAGGCCTCAGTACTCTGAGACTTTCCCAGTAGTAGTATAAGCAGCTTGCCTGTATGATTCGAAAACTGTACTGAATTGATTGGATCCACATCATATCCTAATAGTTGAAGAGGAAAAACTGCTGACTTATTACCAACATATCCCTAAGGAGGAAAAAAAAAGAGAAGAAATTAAGTTAGAATAACAACAGAACTTAATAGCAAAAGAGTAATACAAAAATGCTTTTTCTTTCCACGAGGAAATTAGGTGAAGGTAAAATCAATCATACAATTACTTCACTTGTAAACTTCCAAGGATCCTTTAATTGCTAAAATGGAGAAAACAAGAATTTATTCCAAATGTTTTCAAAGATAGATAAGAATATTTCAGTGTACAGGTAATTCACGATATATTAAGAACATAAAACAAAATTTGTACCCAGCTCTTGATGATTGAAACAATTATTAGATAGATATTAAGTGCAACAACAAGACAGATAGTGATCAGAGCCAGAGCATTTTCTACATATAGAACGAATCTAAGAACAAACGCAGTTCTCTTAATGCACAGACATTGACGCAGATGAAAAAAAAAAAAACAAATCATGCTGAAAACAGAATCAAGATTATCATACTGCCTTAAACATTTTCAACAACCAAACAAAGAGTAAAAAACAGTGCAAAGAGTAGAACACAAAGGAGAAGAAGTACCTGAACTGTGTGAGATTGAATGCTGAGAACTCTACCGGTATTTGATGGAAGAGCCAAGGATAAAATTGGAGGCGATGCCATTTCCAACTTCCTAAACAGCTAAACTGTTCCGATCTTTGACAAGTCCAATAAATTCTGAAATCAATTCAACATCATACAAATCACTAAAACATAAAAGGATAAATTATAAATTAAATAAATTAGAATTTTCCAATGAAATTATTATTATCTTTGCAATGAAATATTGAGTTTTTGTCATAAATAAAATGCCCAAATCAAAATTAGATATTTATTAATTAGTTTATATTAATTATTTGAAAAAAATTATAAAAAGGCAAAGTAAGTTGTAAAGGGAAGAGATATTTCCGTCCATGTACTAGAGATTTAAGAGAGAGAAGAAAGACAGAGAAAAAAAAAAGCAAGGGCATTTTGGGAAGATTAGGGGGAGAATTAATTTCTCCACTGGGATTCTTACGGCACAGTCGAGAAAAGGTAGAGCGCAGAGAATGCACCCACCGCGCCGGGCCAAGGTACATAAACAGCTTCCTAGACCGATTTGGACGCCAATGTCAACTCTGATGAAAAAGAAAAAACACTACTAAGACGTCGAGTTCCAAGCTGACCCGGACTGATATGAGTTTTTCTTTTCCTTTTCCAATCAACATCAGATTTTAGGACAAGGGGGGTTGGGTTTTTTAAATTAAAAATATTACGGATTGTTGAAGCTGATTCTTTTTTTTGGTTCCCACTTCCCAGTGAATACTTGTAATTTTATAATTATTTTTTAATTTATAAAACTTTACAAAGTATCTTTGGTTTATTTTTGAAAAATATCAATATATATATAACGTTATAACACCGCAGCAAAAATAACCACAAAGCAACAAAAATAAATAAATTAAGAATATATATATTTTACATAAAATTATCGAAAAAATTACAAGTACGAGAAAAATTTATTTTATTGAAAACACACAATACAAAAAGACTTCACTACATAAATAACTCTATTATAATTAATATTTAATAGAAAAGTATAATTATATACTAATTTAACTTTTACAACATAGTTCGACAAGTAAAACTATCTAAATTATTTAAAATTTTTAATTAAATAAAAAATTAAAAGCTACCCCATTGAAAGTTTTTAATTGTTAGTAAACCGAGTATGACCGACAAGTAGAACTCATATTAGTTATCATAGTTTGAGATCTGCCCTTGTTATAATGGGAATAATTATTGGATACAAATCCATCGGTATTTTTGGCCCACGTCGGCATTTAATTTAGGGAACTCAAGTCCAGCAACTAGTGGTGGCTACAAACACATATGGAGATGGGGTCAGGGGTGAGGGGTCTATTGGCTCAAATGTGGGTACTAGAGGAATGTCTATCACTTTGATGCATGATACCATTGAAATCGATTCCAACATCTTCGTGGATTTCACAAATGGTGGAGATTCCATGGTGCTAGAAAAAGGAGGGCAGATCTATAAATATCAAAATAATATATATCTAATACCTTTTATTATTTGATAATCATATAAAGTTTCATTAAATGTATAATCGAATTAAATAAAACATCTAAATAAGAAGTAAAACTTTTTTAATGTTATTTTCTCGATTCACGAGACTCGGATTTAAAACTTAAAAAAATATCAAGATCCTTACCTCCCTACCCAATCACGAGTAATACCCAAAAATATTTTTACCTTTATCACCCCAGGCAAGATAATAAATATCATATTTATGAATGTACCATTTTTATATAATATGGGTATGTATTGATATCAGTTTGTTTCAGTATATCATTTTGAATTTATCACTTTTTTAAAAATATATATTTTATATATGTATATAAAAATATTTATAAATATCAAAAATTAAATTAAATTAATCTCAAATATAAAATGCTCATTAATTATATAAAATACTTTTCAATAAACTTCACTATATAAAACTAAACAAACTTAAAATAAACAAGGAAAAATTTTTTCGTAAATTAAATAATAAATTTATTTCAATAACAATTTGTCATTTAAAACTTAAATTTGTATAAAAATCTAAAATAAATAATAAAAATTTTATATTTATATTTATATTTCAAATTTTATTTTTTACCGGTTAGTATAGGTAAAATCAATTAGTATGCATTGGACTTCTCAATATTAATTAAAATTTACACAAAATAAATCTAAAATTTGTTGTTCAAGTTTACTACTAAAACAAAATATTCCAACTAATACAAACGATACCCAAAGCAGAATTGATTACCTCGCACCACTAGTTTAAAGTAATGTCAAAAGCGTTTATCTTTTGACAAGTGTTAACCTACTTTTGTGTTTGCTTTATTTTTTTATATTATAATACAATGGTTAAATTTTAGTTTCGTTAAAATTCAAATTTTAATGTCTATATTTCAATGTTTGATATCTATATTTTATAATGCCATTAGTAGTCTAAACCACTAATATTGTTAATAATTAAAGGACTAACACTAATTTTTCTTAAAAATACTATTTCAATAAAAAATATTTTATTTACATGAGTTTGAATAAGTGTTTTTAAGATTAAATCCAGATTGACATTTTATCTAAAATAATTAAGAATGTTAATTATTTAGATTAACTAATGTTGTTACAATAGTATAGAGACCAAATTTTACCTCAAAAAGTATAGGAATTAAATCTTAAATTTATACATAGTAAGGGACCAAATTCATAATATAACTATAGACACTTTATACCTAACATAAATTACACCAAATAAAAGTATAGGGATTAAAATTCAAATTTAAGCATGTTAATGTGAGTAGAACCATAATATATCTGAAAATAAATTGTAGCTAACACGATCGTCCCTAATATATATAGTATAACAAAAATTAAACATTTGATACTATCTAATTTACTTTTCATGGATTTATAAATTGCAAATTCAACTATTAGATTTATTATTTAATATTGATTCGTAATGCATATAAATGTGAGATAAAGAATATTCATTACTTAAATTAACTTTCATTTTAATACAAAATTTTATTATCAAAATTGAGTTGTCGTTAGAAAATTTAATAAAAGAATTTTAACGATATTAAATTTTAAATTCAAAAAATAAATAGATAAAATTTTAAAAATAAAATAATTTGACTGCCCCACTCTAAACTCACTACAAAATCTTTTAAATATGAAAACTCTTAGAACGTATTTCGTCGTAATTCAAACCGATCCATTTTAAAAATACAAAAATTAATAGATTGGTGAAAGGCTTGTGTTCAAGTCGACTTCTATTTTTATTTTTAAATTTTAAATCTCTAATTTAAAATAAAATTCAAATTTTTGTTCTTGAAGCCCTAAAATCAATTTAAAAACTAGTGGACTCACCTAATTTATCTGCATAAAAGTAATCAACTAAATGTCAGCTGCTCTTAAAAATTTTGTGGAAAAATAATTTTAAAAAGTTTAATTTAAAATTAAAGTGTTTAGTATTGTTGTTAAAAATGTTTTTTAAATGAAATATTTTATTTTAAAATTTATTATTATTTTAATATATGAAATATAAATTTTAAATATTTGCAAACAATTAATATTATTTATTTGTAAAATTTAATTTGAATATATAATTTATATTTTAAATATTATTAAATTATAATCATTATAAAATTATAATATTATATAAATTTCATATATAAATATTACATTAAAGATAAAAATGTTATTAGGAGCAAAGTTAAACCAAAAGCACTTTTAGCTTTAAAAATGTATGTTTAGTATTGTTTATTAGTGTAACTATTAAAATTATCATTTTGTTTGTTTCAAATTATATTTTATTTATTTATATTTAAATATTTTGTTTTATTCACTTATGTTATCGTATTCTAACATTTTAGTCATTGAACTACTAATTGCCGTTAACGATGTAATAGAAAGCTAACATGACACATTAAACCATCATTTTAAACAAAAATTTTGGATTAAATTATACGATCGGTCCCTATATCTTTTTTATTTTGAGCAATTTATTTTTTTCTTTATTTTCTATTTTCTTCTACTTCTTCTCTATCTTCCTCTCTTCTTCATTTATTTTAACGTAATTTTCTATATTTTCTATTTGTTAAAATTAGTCCACAAACTTGCCTCACACGAAAAAATTAGATTGTTCAAAAATAAAAATATAGGGACTGTAGAAAACGTAGAAAAAACTACATTAAAAGAAATAGAGAGGTGAGAAAAATTGAGAGAGAAATAGAAGAGAATAAAAAAATGAAAGTTAAAAGAACATAAAAGAAAAAATTAAATTACTTAAAATAAAAAATATAGGGATTAATTATATAAATTAATTTAAAATTTTTATTTGAAATGATAATTTAACATGTCACATCAGCTTACCGTTATACCGTTAATGACAATTAATGACTCAGTAACTAAAATGTTACCACGCGATAATATAAGTGACTAAAATGTAACCTGAAGTAAATAAAAGTGACTATGTTGATAGTTTAGCCTTGTTTATTACTTGAGAAAAAAGTTTAAATATGTTAATCTGGATTAAATTTTACCTCCACCAAATGAACCTAACCAAAATTTCGATTGAAATAGGTCAAAGAATCTAAAACAAATACAAAGAAAAGAAAAAAAATGAAAGATAAAAACCCAATTTGACGATAATCAAATCCACATAAAGATTAAGGTTACCACCGAAAAGAAAAAGGTTTTCGTAAGCTTAAATATTAGAGGCAATTAAGACAGTGCCGCCATGTCTAAAAGTCATAAGTTTCATCATATGACACCAACGGTGTAGTTTTACATACCAGGCAATGTTGGAGAAATCGCCGGGTCCTGAGAGATCCTCGACGGATCTGTCAACTCACGGCCTCAACCAAACGAGAGGCTACGGACGTACGGCCGCGTCGGGCACTGGTTGGCTGCAGGATTTGGGGAGTGGGGGAGATGGGTATGGCGCCGGCGCTTGGAAGATCAGAATTACGGAAATGAAAAACTCAATTACTCAACTATAAAAAGTAATAGGATTTGAATCAATATATCAAAATCAAGTGTTGACTATTGAATTTGGAATATTGGATTAATTAAATATAATTCCAAAAATACTACTGTTTTTTAGAATAATAAAAGAAACCTTAAATCGCAGGGTCTGTCGAACCATTTCTGGCCGATCTCGTCAGCCCTTGACTGGCTCTCAAAGAACAATTGGTTGGCTGATGTGTTAACGTTAAGCTTCTTTGTCCCTTCTTATTGTTCGTTCATGTTTTTTTTGAATGGTGATGGTCTGAGTCTACGAGTTGGGTTCTTGGACGACGCAACGGTCTCAAATTTTTTTGTGTATTGAAGAACGACCGAGTCAGCCATCATCCACGAACTCAGGATCTACCATGCCAAAACACATCTCTTCCATTTACAAAGATGTCCAAACATAGCTTTCTCCCTTTAAAAAAATATAAACAGAGGTTATGTTCATGTTTTGTGTGAAAATTTTTTGGATTTTAGACTATATTTCTCTACCTCGAGTGCAAAAACTAAAAGCAGGAGCTCGTCATCCATCACTGTCGTCATCGGCCTGAGATTAAAAAAAACAAACCTTCATGAGTTAATTTTGAGCTAATTTAATTAAAGAAATTTAAAAAATATTCTTTCGAAATTAAATTAAGTTATATCATTAAAAAATATTTTAGTATTTTTATTTTAACAAAAAATAATAAAAATATATATGGTAAGATTTAAACATACCATTTAAATTAATAAAACTTTAAATTTACCTTTCAACTAAAATTTCATTTTGATATTTTTATTTTATTATGCACAATTCACTATCTTCATTAGTAATAATGTTGTTGATTAAATTAGTATCTCAAGTTAACTCGACACTCAAATTTGATGGCAACAACGTAATAAACAATTGTACTAATTTAGTATTCTTAATATGATTTATTTATGTGTTTAAATTTTATTTTATTTACAATTTAATCTATTTTTATCATTTTAATATTGTATATATTTCATGCATTTCATTATTTGTTGTATGTTTTTTCAACTTACTCATGTATTTTAAATACATGGTTTTCACGCGCATACTCAAGTAATAGAATTTCTAGTATTTTGATAATTACTTTTTGACATACAAAGAAAAAGTTAAAAACAATATATTTATAAAAAGAGTAATTTGGAATTTTAAATTTTGAGTTAGAGTTATTTTGAATCTGAATTTTCTTAGTTGGAATTATTTTGAATTATGTAATTTTAGATCTTAACTATTTAAAGTTTGAATTATTTTGAGTTTGAATAATTCAAGTTTGACATTCAATGTATTTAAGTGTAGATAATTTGGATACACATTTTATTAGAAGTCAAATCATATTTTGTTTCCTTTTACACACAAAAAAATGAGCAAAACAATACTTCTACATTAGATCAAAAAGCACACTAATTTTTTCTGTTAAAAATTTTATCTATTTCTGTTAAAAAAATAATACACGTGTTGTGTTACGTGTACCTCATGTCGATGTTCAAGGTTCAGTATTTAACAGTGGATATGGATAAAACTTTTAATAGAATAATCAATTTATTCTTTGATCAAATATACAGAGATTAACTTGCTAATTTTTTGAGTTGAAGGGTAAAATATAATTTGCTCTTAATACAAACACCTTTACAATACTTTCTGCTCTTTTTTGTTTTTGAAGTGTAGTAAGTATAATATAATTATGAATACAAGTTCAAGTAACTACAAATTTTAAACTATTACAATACAAACAGAGTAAAATCTGATATAATTCATATTAAAACTAATAAATTGGACTAAAACTTTCATACATTATGTGACTCAAACACCTATGTATATAATTATGCATGTTGTATGATAAGCAGTACTTTTACCTTTTAAATACACACTCAATGCCCAAATTAACTCCAAAACTATATTCTGACTTCAAAGTCTTTTTATCTCTTTTTTTTAATAGCTTTTATCCTAAATAATATTAATCGCATAAGATAAAGAGTTAAAAAAGTTTTCTTAATTAAATTTAATGATTAATTTTTCAAAAGTATTAAATCATTTTTAATAGAAATATTGATTAAAACATTAGATTTTTAATAATGTTGGTATAACAATTGCATTTTAATTCACATGTATTTCATGTTGATATGATATTATTTGTCTTATATAGCACATGGAAAATAATTTAGAAATATAAAATATTCAAAAATAAAAAAATTAAAAAATTAAAAAAAATGGCATATACGTTAATTGCTATGTAGATTGTCATGCTTAAGTTTTACGTTATGTTTAGTTCACTGTAATGAAATAGGGCTGTAATTGAATAGAGCTGTAATGGAATAGAGCTGTAATCATTAATTCATCTATTTGGTTGAATGGAATGGAATAGAACTGTAATAGTATTCTTGTGTTTGGTTGAATGGGATGATGTTGTAATAGCATAATTAAAAAAACTAAAATGACCAGAATACCCTTAGTAGAATTTTTTTTATTTTTTTTTTTTTTTGGTGACAAGAAAACTCAAAAAAAAAAACCTAAAAACCACAAAAAGCTTTATCTTGTTGGGAAGCCATGGCCACCACGTCAGTGGAAACTTCAAAAATTCGGAGGGAATTTTGCCAAGAAAGACCAATCTTCGCTAATTGATCAGCTGTTAAATTATGCTCCCTTGGAATAAGGTTGATTTCCCACTGACCATCAGAGTTCATTAGTCTTTTAATTCTCCTGAGAAAAGTAGAGCCAGGATCTACCATTTCCTTTATGGATAAGGCCTTAACCACTTCAAGGTTATCGGTCTAAATTTTGATCCTCTTATACCCCTTGTTGAGTAAAATAAGCACTCCATCAAGAATGCCCCAAAGCTCTGCCTCCAAAGGTGAACATCTGCCCAAAAAATGCGTGAATCCTAAGATCCAATTACCATCTCGATCGCGAACGACGCCAACTGCTGATGTGTTTCCAGAAATTGTAGCCACTGCTCCATCAGAAGATAAAGAAACCCAATTTTCAGCACGATATTGATGGGGTTCCGGGAAAAAAGGTGAAATCGTAGGCCCAATGAGTAAGCTCTCAAAATGTTGTGCCCAATTGATAGAGAACTTGATAAGATTAAGGGCCGTCCATTCAATATTCTGGAAGATGAATAGATTGCGGTTCTTTCAAAGTCTCCAAGCTATTATCCCAAAAAGACATGACCAAGTAGTTTCCGTTTCCTGCAATTTAATATGACAACAAA
Organism: Gossypium rotundifolium; assembly: GCA_025506655.1. Classification (NCBI taxonomy): domain Eukaryota; kingdom Viridiplantae; phylum Streptophyta; class Magnoliopsida; order Malvales; family Malvaceae; genus Gossypium; species Gossypium rotundifolium. The sequence continues at coordinate 152,022,278 of CP106732.1, read as the reverse complement.
GGTTAGTAGTTAACCATGTTTGTAAAGGATCAGAAAAAAACCTGGATTGCTGCTTTGGAGGAACTACAAGCTTCCAAGCCTCCTTGGCAATCGAACAGTCTCTAAGAACATGCATGATATCTTCCAAATCATGACCATATCTTGGACACGCTCTGCTTTGCCCAATTCCTCTTCTAACTCTTTCGGAATTAGTAAAAATCCTTTGATTGGCCACAAGCCAAAGAAAAAGACGAACTCTCTGCGGGCCTTTATACTTCCAAATAGGTTTCCAAATGTTATCTTTGGGTCTCCAAGAGTTTTCCTTTAAAGACTAATAAGCACTCCGCACGGAAAAGGTACCCGTCCCTGAACGAGCCCAAATGATTCTATCCTCACCCTCAGCAGGATGGGGTGGGGGAATACTAACAATGCGCTTTACCATATCATCTGATAACCAAATGCGAAGCATGTCAACATTCCAAAAACCATCCTGAAGAACACAGTCTTTCAAAGTACTATCGAAATTGAGACTATCCTGAGCAGGCACATGATTAAGCAGAGGCCCCGCATCAGGTATCCAATTATCTTTCCAGCCTCTGATAGTATTGCCATCACCAACAGACCACATAAGATTCTCATAAACAAGCGGCCATACCTTGAGAGGGACCTCCAAAGGTGAGAGTAGTAACTTTTCCGGATAGAATCAGGGAGCTGGCTTTTCCACCCGTATTTAGAACGAATGACTCTTACCCATAAAACATCTTTTGAGAAACAAGATTAAAACAGATTTTATAAGGAAAGAGTAATTATGGTCTTGAAGATGTCTAAGACCAAGTCCTCCGCGGTTCCTCGGTTGACAGATGAAATCCCAACCAACCAAGGTAGTTTTTGGCTTATCAGCTGAACCCCCCCAAATGAACTGTCTTGCTATCCTTTCTATCTCATCACACACCCCTTTCGGAATAGCTAATGATTACATGAAATAGCTAAGAATAGCGAGAAGTACCGATTGAGCAAGGGTAACGCGGCCCGCAAAAGAAAGTTTTCGAGCTTCCTAATTTTGAAGCTTACTCCTCACTTTCCCAATAACAAAGTTTAAGGTACTCTTGGTGACACGGTCATGAAGGAGAGGCACCCCCAGGTAACTACCAAGATTGAGAACCTTCTGGAATCCAAAAAATCTGACTCATCTAATCTCCCACGTTAGGCTCAACACTTTTAGAGAAAAATATGCTGCTCTTCCTTTCACTGATCTTATGACCAGAAAGATCACAAAAGCGTCTAAGGATTTCTTTTAAAATAAGAGCTTGATCCATCTCTGCTTTGCTAAAAATAACTAGATCATCTGCAAAGAACAAATGAGATAAAGCCGGACCCGATCTAGATAATCGAATAGGAGACCACCTGCCAGCATCCATCTCTAATCTGATGAGATGTCCTAGCTATTCCATACAAAGAACGAAGAGTTATGGCGATAAAGGACATCCCTGTCTAATCCCTCTAACAGGTCTGAAGGCTCTGGATGGGACTCCATTCCAAAGAATCTGCATAGTGGAGGAGGAAATCGCATTCATAATAACCTTTTGGGTTTTCTCGGGAATTCCAGCTGCAACAAGTGACACATCTATGAAATCCCAACTGACCCTGTCATAAGCTTTTTCCAAATCCCAACTGACCTATTCTAATTTTTTTAGGTAGATGATTATTTTTATTGTTATTTAATTTTAATAAGATTATTATTGAAAATAATTTAATAAAAATAATAAATAATTTAACCATATTTTAACATAATTTTATTAAATATAATATAATAAAATATAAATTAATAACATTTTAATATAATTATTATTATATGAATTTGAAAGAATCAAAATATATAATACTATAAAAAAATAATCTCTTTATTATTTTTAAACTGCAATACATATTTAATGTGCTAAAATATCATTAGTGAAACAAATAATTTAATTATTCTACAATAAAAACAAAATATTAGAAGTAATAAATAACTTGAAAATTATATTTCACATCCAAGCATAATATTCATATATTAACAAAAGTTACATGATTTCATTAGTGTATATATCATAATCCATATGTTTTAAAATTTTACAACATCAAGAAATTACATGAAAGCTTAAATTGGCAACATTCCCTTTGTGCAAATTAAATCCTAGGCAAAACCCTGATATAAGAACTCTTAATCACAATTGTAGAAATTCTACTGATCCATACACACAACTAGCCACAAACAATCGACTTATGGTTTTCGCACAAAGAATGAAGGCTTTATTCCAATGTGTGCAAATGGGGTAAGCATAAGCAATTGGCTTAACTTGGCTTTCATGCATATTTTGTTGATTTTACAAAATATTTGAAGATTTTCCTACTCTTTGTCCTCGTTAGCCATTCCAACTTGCATTAACATCAGTTCAACCTCCTTTAAGTGCATGGCTAACAACTCCTTTAAGCATGAATCACCCAAGAGTTTCGGAGGAGGTAGCCTAGGTGGCCCGTCAAATCCAGTGAGATTCAGTTATATTTTCAAGCTAAAGGTCGACGTTTGATTTTTGATTTCCACATCTGTTTCTATTAGGGCGCTCTAGGCTGCGGTGTCAAAGGTATTGTCGATTCGATATGTCAAAGCCAAGGTCGTATGATTCTTGACAGGTGAGTGAATTAAGCTCTAAGTACATTATTACACTTGATAAATCGTAAAAGTAACATATTTTAGACCCGCATTTAGTATGCTTTTGGATGATTTAGCCTTTAATTTATGTAAAAAGGTGCTTTTAATCCTTTCTTTTCATATTTATACTCAAGAAAGCACCCGAGAACGAAAAAAACAAGAAACGGGATTAAAACGGGCCAATTTGGGCCAAAGAGGAAATCGACACGGCCTGGACATCAAGCCACACGGTCGTGTATCGTCAAAATACTTCACACGGCCTGACCCCCGATTTACACGGCGTGCATCAAACAACAGAATTGAAACACGACCCAACCACGATTTACACGGTCGTGCCTCAAACAACAGAATCGAAACACGACCCAACCACGATTTACACGGACGTGTGCCCTGGCCGTGCCTCTGCCGCGGGAGAGAGAAATTTCACTCAGATTTGGATACTTTGAGGAAAAAAAACACTTTCCAAAGTTTATTCAAACACCGAGTAGGAACTATACTCGAATTAGGACACTTAGGGACCAAGTAAAGCATTCTAAAAGTCTATATAAATATCCTAAGTGTATTCTGAAGAGGTGTTAGGCGTTAGGCGTTCAGTTAGGCCAAAGAGCCGAAGCCAGAGCAGTTCAATTCAGGGAATTACTCGAAGATAGCTAGTTGATCCATCTCAAGGAGCCGGAATTTTACTCAAGACAGCGAATTTCTCCTTCAATTCCTTCAGGGGTTTTAGGGATTTCTTATGTTTTGTTTTATCTTTTCTCTTGAGATGTTTTCTTTATTCATTAAGAACTAAACCCTTCAGATACTTGAAGGGGATGAAACCTAGATGAATCTTGTTATTGTTTTCTGAATTATATGATAAATGCTTAGTTTGTTCTTAATTGTGCATGCTTAATCCAAATCTAATGTGCTTAGGTGGAGGAGGAATAGACCCCGCTTAAGAGTAGATCTAGCATAATTAAGCGGAGTTGATCGCACGCCCAGAGATAAGGTGACGAGATTTTGCCAGATTAGGGTGAAACCTAATATGGTAGTCCATAGATCGATTTACTTCTATTCTAGGGGTTATTATAAGAGAACGAGAGTTCCACTAATTAACCTAAGGTTAGACGTTATTCGCCTCGAGAGAGGGTTTAATATACATTAGGGAGTCTTACGGATCAAACTAAGTGAATAAATCGTATGGTTCAGTGTTAAATAGCAAGTGAAGTCTAGGTGGATTCTTCTTGAGGGTATCGTCGTGATCAACTGAGTTTTTCATCAAGTTATTTCCCAATTCGTTCTTTTTTTCTTTGTGTCTTTAGCTTAGTAGTCTTTAAATTAGATTAAATCAACCAATCACTCCATATTTTAGGCTAAATAATAAAAACAAAGTGAGTATTAGTACTTTTAGTTCCTTTGGGTTTGACAATCCGGTCTTACCTAAGCTATACTACTATTCGATAGGTACACTTGCCTTTAATCGTTGTCAGAGTTAGTTTCTAGGTTCAATCTCATTCATTATAAATTTTAAAACTCGACAAAACAACGATCAAGTTTTTGGCGCCGTTGCCGGGAAACTAAAATATTGAGAAAACTCTATTTTTATTACTTTAGCCATTATTTTTATTTTAAATTTTGCAATTTATTATATTTTACTTACTAAATTTTCTTTCTTTCTTTTCCTAGCAGGTACCTCTAGTTTATGACTAGGAGGAACCCGAGAGGACCGCTAGTATACGATAGTGATATCGAAGCTATTGCACGTAGGAATCACAAAGAAATCAGACTAGCCCTAAATTACACAGAGGAAGATCAAGAAGACAAATCTAATCCTACTGAAGGGATGGACGAGAATAACCCACTAGCACCTGATGTGCGAGAAAATAATGCTCCACGCAAAATGTTTGATTATGCTAAACTACATTTGACAAGAGCGGAATCGAGTATTGTTAGGCCTACTATAGCCGCTAATAATTTTGAATTAAAGCCTAACACAATACAAATGATTCAACAGTTTGTTCAATTTGATGGTTTGCAGGATGAACATCCAAACACTCATATAGCTAATTTCTTAGATTTTGTGATACCTTCAAAATAAATGGCGTTTCTGATGATGCCATACATCTTCGGTTATTTCCCTTTTCATTAAGGAATAAAGCCAAATAGTGGTTAAACTCGTTACCACGAGGGTCAATCACTACATGGGAGCAGATAACTAAAAATTTTTATTAAAATATTTCCCACCGCCAAAACGGCCAAATTACGGAATGATATCTCTTCTTTTGTGTAGATGGATTTAGAAACATTATACGACGCATGGGAGAGATACAAGGATCTCTTGAGGAGGTGTCCACACCATGGTCTACCCTTGTGGCTACAAGTCCAAACTTTCTATAACGGTGTAAACCCCTCAACGAGGCAACTAATCGATTCAGCCACCGGTGGAACCCTGAACAAAAAAACTCCTAAAGCAGCCTATGAGTTTATTGAAGAGATGTCAATGAATAACTATCAGTGGCAAGTTACAAGGACAAAACCGACAAAATCAGCCAGAGTTTATAACCTCGATGCAGTGACCATGCTATCAACACAGGTAGAGATGATGAATAAAAAGCTTGATAGTTTGTGTTCTTCGCAGGTATATCTAGTCATGCAGTGCAACACCAGTGGAACTGTGGTGAATCCTAAGTACCCACCCTACCAACCGGACGCAGAGAGCGAACAGATGAACTATATAGGTAATAATTTCAGATCCAATAATAATCCTTATAGTAACAACTATAATCCAGGTTGGAGGAACCACCCAAATTTTTCATGGGGAGGCCAAGAAATTCAAGGAAATCAGAGACAACAACTTCCTCCAAATTTCCAAAATCAGTCATACCCTCAGAGAAGAAGCCAAACCTCAAAGAGATGCTGACAAAATTCATGGCAACACAGAAAATCGCTTCCAAAAAACTGATAAAACAATTAAAAGCAACGAGAGCCGAATCGGGGAACTTACTAAGTCACTCAAGGCAGCCACTAATGTAGTCGAACAACTCGCAAAGCTAATGTCAGAACGACTGCAAGGACGGCTACCAAGTAACACTGAGATTAACTCGAAAGAACAAATCTAAGCCATCACAGCTGATGACAATAAAAGAGAAGATGAATCCAACTCAGTACAAGGAAACGAGGGAGACAAATGTAAGATAAAGATAACACAAGAAAAGCCAAAATCGATAATCAATGAGTACCAACCTCGCATACCTTATCCGAAGCGTTGAAAAGAGACGATTTAGAGGAACAGTTCGGTAAGTTTCTTAAACTCTTAAAGAAATTACATATTAACTTACCTCTTTTTGAAGCTCTTTTTAGATACCAGACTCGAGGAAATTTTTAAGATAGCTCTTGACTAACAAACAAAAATTAGACGAAGAGCACCACGTGGAATTGAACGCAGCATGCTCAACAATGTTACAGAATCGACTACCACAAAAGCTAAAAGATCCAGGGAGTTTTACAATTCCATGTTTAATTGGTAGTCTAACTATTGATAATGCGTTAGCTGATTTAGGGGCAAGCATAAATGTCATATCGTATACATTATTTAAACGACTAGGTCTAGGGAAGCCCAAACAAACTAGGATGAGTATACAATTAGATGATAAAACTATTAGAATTCCTAAGGGTATTATTGAAGATATTCTTGTCAAAATCGATAAATATGTTTTCCCAGTAGATTTTGTTGTCTTAGATATGGATAAGGATAATACAATCCCCTTAATTTTGGAAAGACCCTTCTTAGCAACTGCCAAGACTAAAATTGATGTTGCCACAGGAGAACTCATACTTTGTGTAGGTGACAAATCAATCAGTCTTCAAGCTCTTGATTAGGCCAGGACAACAACCGATGAAGGTAAGAAAGATAATTCAGTCGATAATCAATTTGTACAAACTTCATCGTAGGAAACACCACATGAAGACAAACCTGAGCCAACCCATAAAACCCAAACCGACAAAAAGAATGATCAAAACCTTAAGATCGACAGGACTAGAAGAACAGAAGACACACGCCAAAGGAAAACCACACGAAGTAAAACTAAAGGAGCATCTATAAGAGCTCGTAGGAACATCTAATCATTATAAAATAGGAGATCAGGTACTGTTAGACAAAGTAGATCCGCACATCATCACAATAGACTTAAAGCCAAAGGGAGAAATCATTCTTATGGTACACAATATCTTTCCACACGGAACAGTCGAGGTAAGCAACCCAACATTCGACACCTCTAAGGTAAAAGCTTCTCGACTTGAACTTTATCAAGAAAATAAAACTATAAGCATGAGGAAGATGTTCAAACCTTTAAACCTCCCTGATCTTTTTCAAATGTCAAGAAAAGTCTAGCTTAAGACTTCAAACGAGCGCTTCTCGGGAGGCAACCCGAACACTAATTTTTTTGTGGCTTTTATTTTCTTTTATTTTTATTTTCTCTTAAATTTTAATAAATTGAAAGTGCAGATTCCTAGACCACACTGCCTAGCACATGGCCATGGCCGTGACCGTGTGGGTATTCTGAATCACCATACTGACATAGTAGAGACGATACAAATCTTGCCCCAACTAACTTTCGAAAGTCACAGGCCTACCTACCCTACCACGGTCGTGCGTGGTGGCCGTCGGCCGATATTCCATTTCAGGAATGGGCTTGGCAATAAAGGAAAGGGTGTGGCATACCAACATGCCTAGCACACAGTCGTGCGATGCGACCGTGTGAAGACACTGACTTATCGACCATGGGCAAGACACGGCCATGCGAGGGGCCGTGTGATTCAACACGCCCTCGGTCCAGGGGCGTGGGAAAGTACCAGAAGTAAGCCTCTATTTAAACCCAACCACCCTTACCCATTCATCCTAGCTCCCACCTCTTCTCTTCCTCATTCCTCTCAGATCTCGACATTTATACAATAAGTCTCTGCAGCCTTTGAGCCATACCAAAGCCATGATGAAGAAGCGTAAGAAGACACGCATAGTCTCCTTAAGGGAGACCCTATACATGAGTTCATGCAAGCCGCTTCATTCAAACAACAAGCCAACGGTCTTTGAGACCATTTAAATTTTTATTTACATTTATTTTCCCCTTTATCCTACTTATCTATACTTCTCTTCTACTTAAAATATCTTAATTTCTTTTAGTTTCTTAGTGTCAAGTTCTAAAGGCTACTAGGAATCACGCACCACAGCCTTAGAGGTCACACCCACCTCACGAACCATCTTTCAATAATGACTCTTAAGTCCATTAGTATTGTATTTTAATTTTATTTTTTTCCTTAGTTCATTTCCCTTTAGTTTTCTTGTCCTTAATTATATAAGTAGTTTATTTTAAATATGTTTCAATAATTTATGGCTAACTCGTCACGAGCTCCCTAATTTCTTCATCTAGAGAAGAGCGCATCGACAGCAACCTCACCAAGCCCATAAAAAATGCCACCACCGCCTCCTCCAACTCATCTTCCACCACAACCTCGGCCAACTCCTGAAGTCATCCAAAATTCAGGAAGTGTCACTTCTCCCTTTCTCTTTTGATTACATGATTATTTATCTATCTTTGTACATTGAGGGCAATGTACATCTTAAGTGTGGGGGAATTAAGTGCCTAACTTTTTGCATGATTCTAAAAATCCTAAATTTAATCTTGTTTTTAAGTATTTTCTCATATTATTAATTAGGATGTAATTTCTGTTAATTTATGACTTTTATTGATATGTTTTGGATTAAGTCGTTGATAATTGTGCATTGATGATTAAACTTTAAGATACTAGAGAATCAAGCATGATAAGTCTATTTTTCAAGAATAAAAAATTTTCTAGGTTCTTGAACTGAATTTGAATATTACCTTGAAGCTTGAAATTTACAGGATTGATGTCAAATACCCATATTTTTTGTGAGATTTTGAGCCTTATAAAGCATATATTCTTTTTCATGCTCACCTTATTGATTATGAGTGTGTCAACTTTGAACTGTTATTCTAGAACTTGCCTCGATTATACATGTTGAGTCCACATCTATGATTTGATATACTAAGATGATAAAGGCACCTAGGTTTTAACCCATTCATGCCACTAAAAGCCTACCCACATAATTTACCCCTAGTGAACCCTTTTTAATCCTAACAACCCTTTTTATTGATTTACCCGCTAATATTAACCCAAAAAACCCTTTGAATTTATTATCATTCTTTTGACTACCCTTCTATCGAGAATTGATTTGATCAGTTACGTAATTAGTTTATTTCAGTTGATAAAGTTTTTCTTTATTATGTATTTGCTTTAGTTTGTTCTAAAAAAAATCGAAAAATCAAAGTATATTCAGTATTAGTAGTATAAAAAGTGAGCTTGTGCATTTAAATTTCAATTATCAAAGAAAAATCTCGTATTATTATTAGTTTAAAGTTTCAATTGATATAATCATTTATTTTCTAGTTTATTGTTTTTAGTTAGGTAATTTGTCAATTCGATCTCGATTTTAACCTTCTAATTTAGCCTTTATCCACACCTTTTAACCCAAGCCCCGTTACAACCCTAATTAAAGACCTTTTGATTTGTGTATCATCTCATATCACAGTGGTGGAGATTTGATTTTCAGGCAAGCCTATGGGATTAACTTTTCAAGTTCGACTGTGGAGTGCTTAATTGTGAACCTTAAACACTTTGAGTGATTTGAATGAATCTTTAGTAAGGATGTCAATCCTTGTTGGTTTCGAATCAAAGGTAATTATTTAGATAAGGAGAGACACCTATGTTTTTCGTGCTACAAATATATGACTTAGAATTGTTTGAATCTTTATGAGTCTTTGAGTTAAATTATCCATGTATAAATTATCTATGAATTATGATGAGGCATTATTGATAGGGATTATGAAATATGGAAAGTTCGTTTTAATTGTAAGTTGAGAATTTTGCTTGAGGACAAGCAAAAGCTTAAGTGTGGGGATATTTGATAAAACGTAAAAGTAACATATTTTAAACCTGCAATTAGTATGCTTTTGGATGATTTAGCCCTTAATTTATGTAAAAAGGTGCTTTTAATCTTTTCTTTTCATGTTTATACACAGGAAAGCATCGGAGAACGAAAAGAATAAGAAACGGGCTTAAAATGGGCTAATTTGGGCCAAAGAGGAAATCTACGGCTGGACATCAAGCCACATAGCCGTGCATTGTCAAAATACTTCACACGGCCTGACCCCCAATTTACACGGTTGTGCTTCAAACAACAAAATCGAAACACGACCCAACCACGATTTACACTGCCGTGCCTCAAATAATAGAATCGAAATACGGCCTAACCACGATTTACACGGGTGTGTGCCCTGGCCGTGCCTCTACAGTGGGAGAGAGAAATTTCACTCGAATTTGGATACTTTGAGGCAAAAAACACTTTCCAAAACTTATTCAAACACCGAGTAGGAACTATACTCGAATTAGGACACTTAGGGACCAAGTAAAGCATTCTAAAATTCTATATAAACATCCTAAGTGTATCCTGAAGAGGTGTTAGGCGTTAGGCATTCAGCTATTCCAAAGAGACGAAGCCAGAATAGTTCAATTCAGGGAATTACTCGAAGACAGCCAGTTGATCCATCTCAAGGAGTCAGAATTCTACTCAAGACGGTGAATTTCTCCTTCAATTCCTTCAAGGGTTTTAGGGATTTATTATGTTTTGTTTTATCTTTTTTCTTGAGATGTTTTCTTTATTCATTATGAACTAAATCCTTCAGATACCTGAAGGGGATGAAACCTAAATGAATCTTGTTATTGTTTTCTGAATTATATGATAAATGCTTAGTTTGTTCTTAATTGTACATGCTTAATCCAAATCTAATGTGCTTAGGTGGAGGAGGAATAGACCCCACTTAAGAGTAGATCTAGCATAATTAAGAGGAATTGGTCGCATGCTTAGAGATAAGGTGACAAGATTTTACCGGATTAGGGTGAAACCTAATATGGGAGTCCATAGATCGATTTACTGCTATTCTAGGGGGTTATTATAAGAGAACGAGAGTTCCACTAATTAACCTAGGGTTAGACATTATTCGCCTCGAGAGAGGGTTTAATATACGTTAGAGAGTCTTACGGATCAAACTAAGTGAATAAATCGTATGGTTCAGTGTTAAATAACAAGTGAAGTCTAGGTGGATTCTTCTTGAGGGTATTGTCGTGATCAACTGAGTTTTTCATCAAGTTATTTTTCTTTGTGTCTTTAGCTTAGTAGTCGTTAAATTAGATTAAATCAACCAATCACTCCATATTTGAGGCTAAATAATAAAAAGAAAGTGAGAATTAGTATTTCTAGTTCCTTTGGGTTCGACAATCTGGTCTTGCCTAAGCTATACTAATGTTCGATAGGTACACTTGCCTTTAATCATTGTCAGAGTTAGTTTCCAGGTTCGATCTCATTCATTATAAATTTTAAAACTCGACAAAACAACGATCAATACTTTGTTCAGTTATAACCTACTTATATTCAAAATTTTGTTCATGTTCACCAGATAATGCCACCAGGTATTAATTCCTCTCAGAATGGTTTGCAATTTAACATGACTGAAGAATTGTCGAGGACTGTTGCACGCATGTTGAACCAAGGATCACTTACCAAAAGCATGGACTTTCATCATATTCAACAAACTCTCTTTCTAGGTTAGTTTTACTTTGATGATCACTATTCCATATAATTATTTTGCTTGGTTAGCTTCATTGTGATTGGTGTTTCCTTATTTTATGTTATATCAGCTGGAACAAACATTGGGGAGATAAGTTTGTGGGAAGTTAGTTCTAGAGAGAAGTTAATTTCGAGAAACTTTCAGGTGTGGGATATAGGAGCAAGTTCTATGACATTTAAAAGAGTGGTTTAAACTAAGAAAAGAAAAAGAAACAGACCCTTGAAACTATGCATTACTTCATCATCCAATGGATCTCTTAAAAATAAATAACTTTGATACTGGCAGGTTAAGTTTCTTTGCTTTCTTGTTTCCATTTGTTAAGCTTTGCTCACCCTTTTTTAAGCAAGTTGTAATTATTGTTATCAAACTAAATCAGAAATGATAAAATTCTAGATTTGATAACAGTCCAGATTTATGCAAAAACTCATAATGCAAAGAGAAGCTTGTATAGATAGAAAATATAAACAATATACCTTGTGATATGATTGAAGCTAGATTAGAAACATTAGACAGAATATTTGCAATTAAAAGTCCAGCAGTCACACAGGAGGTAGAGACCTGAAAAATAAACATTAAAGAGCGATTATTATCATGCACGAAGAATAACATGAAGAACAGGGTAACTGATATTGAATGTAAATCAAACATCAAGGCATTTAGCATTCCATTGTCTAACAGAAAAAAGATAGTTTTTTATTCAATATAACCATTATCATCATCAGAAGGAACTTATTGGTTATCCATTTTAATTCACAAAAGCATTTGTAGCTGTCAAGTGTGAAAGTATGCTACCAACTAATTCCAGATCTAATGTTAACATTCATGGACAATTTATATAGCATAATAAAGCCACAAGCAGACTGCAGACTAGAATTTCAAGCAAGAGGAAGAATAATTTCCACAACTTTATAACATTAATGAAAGAAAGAAGACTCCAAGCACCGAATATAACTCTTGTTGAAATGCAATTTCATTTACCCCCGTTATAGTTGAAACATTAACAACAAAAATAATTGACATGTAAAGCGATAATTTTCCCTTTTGTAGCTTTTATCAAACATCTTTTGTGCTTTTATGTTCTTATTCTTTATACAAAGATAACAACAGCTAAGAAACATAACCAAACTGATTATCAAAATCCTAAAATTTATGCGTAAGCAGTATAAAATAAACCCCAAAACAAGAAAGATTCACACTTAAATTTTAAGCTAAGAAAAAAAACGAAAGGTACACTTACAGATAAATAAACTTAGCTCCTTTCTTTTAAACTTGAACAGTAGAACAAAACAACAAAAATTATATGAAAATAAATAAGAATGAACCCAGAATTTAGACTAAACAAAGACGTACCTTTGAGGAGATGAAGATGAATGTTGATGCTCGATTTTGGGATAATGTTGGAAGAAATCTGGAGCAAAACCCAGAATTTAGACAACTAATTATCCATGAACATCCAATCAAAACCTACTGCATTATGAAGTTAAAGCTTTAACAACTAACATTCAAAGTTCCAGAGAAATTACACATATTTCTTGGATATGAAGATCACGTTTCCCAGAATTAAGTTCTTCCGAGTGAAGTCGGCATGATATGGAGCAACAAAATAATAGAAATGACATAAGAACCACAAACAAGTAAAGGAGAAACCAAGCCGAATGTTGAAGGCGAATAGAAACAGTAGCGGCAGATGGGGAAATAAGAAGGAAAAAAGGGAAACACAAATATGGAAAGGAAAGGAGAAGATGAAGCTGAGGGCAAAAAATGAAAATGAAAAAAAAATTAATAGTGTGGAATGGAATGATTATTCAGTGGTGAAGGAAGGGAATGCCTATTCAACATTTTCCCGTAATAAAGCCTGCAATGGATTCAGGCTGTAATACCATTACAGCCAACCAAACTAACGTTTGGTGGTGGGCCCATCGAATTTGGGGGGAATGCATTCTTATTCCCCCCAACCAAACATACTATTAATGTTTTAGTTAGTATTTCTACTAAAAACAATCATTTGAATTTTTAAAAAAAGTTGATAATCAAAATGATGAGAGGCTATTCCTCCCATAACAAAAGGATCAAAACCTTTCACGCCCCACGTCGGATTTACAGGTTGGACCTTGCCAGTTAGTCCATAAGGGTCTGCCATCTATATTCCAGGACCATATAATTCTGTTGCATGAAATGTGCCAAAGCCAAAGCAAGCCACTCCTAAGAGAAATAAATGAATTCCAAAAATCTTGGGCAAATTCAAAAAAAGTTTTCATGTGCATTCTGTAGAGCCCAATTTTGGCCCGGGCCCACATAACAAATAAAAATTTTGATAGTCCAATACAAACAGTCCAACCTAACCCAAATAAAATAGGCCCAAGATGGCCCAAAGTCTAAAAGGCCCAACAGGCCCAAAATATCAAAACTTTTTAGAAAATTTTAGGGTTTTTGAAACCCTAAACAGCCTAGGTACCGCTACTGCCCCATGTGCCTCTACCCTTGGTCGCCGCACGCATCTGACTCCTTGCACGCCTTTGATGCTTCTCACGTCACTTGCAAAACAAAAACAAAGCACAAGAGGCCAACGCACAACAGAACAAAGAAGAAAATGAAAAAAACAAACATATAAGACAAAACAAAAATAAACAAAAATGAATCTATGTAACTCGGCTATGAAAGCCGAAATAAATCCCTTTTTTACGAACATTAGAAATCAAAGAACATATTTTTTTAAGGTGATTGTGGTTTTATTTTATTTTCATTTACTGTTAAGTTTATTTTTTTTTACATACAAAAATAAAAAAGAAAGGCATTGGAACCTTACCTGAATCCACACGGATGCGTCGTTGGAGGGCTCACTCCGTCGCCGCAATTGGATTCGAAAGAGGGTCGAGGGCCTTTGGTCTCGGTGCCTATGGGTATTCAAAGGCTCGGCTTTAAGCATGGCTCAAAACAGGGGCTAAAGGCCTATTTCACGCGCCATCGGCCACCGTATGCGGTGGTGGTGCAACGGGCAACAAGCAAACTTGATGGTCCCCTTTCAGACGGAAGAGAAGGAAGGGAGAGGGGTTCAAAAGGCCTTTTCTCAGTTTTTTTTTTTTGTGTGGAGGGCTACAAATGAAGGATTAAAAAAAAACTTGGGCTTTTATGGAGGCACTAAACTTGTGTCGTTTTGCACCAACGTCACCAGCGCCAAAACGATGCCGTTTAAGGTGACCCGAGTAAACCCAACCCGCTCCACAAAGGGATCCACATTTTCCCTTAATGGGAGATTTGCACGATTAGTCCCTCCCTTTTGCAACGCCATTCGATCAGGCCTTAGTTTCTTATCTTTTATCATTTCTAATTCGGCCCTCAAATTTCGTTTGGTCTTCAATTTGGTCCATTGTGCTGTCAGTTGAAAATGCGTAGAGAACTTAGGGAATATTTTCCCATCTAATCCCCGCTAGTTTTACGTGTTTCACTTTGATCCTTAATTGGCTTTTTCTTATTTCGAATTTATACCTTGAATGTTAGTCCGTTTTTAATCTAGTCCTCGATCTGTTTGATGGGTTTATTTATTTATTATTTTCTTTAAAAATCATATTATTATAATTTATTTTAAGTTTTTATATACTACTTTTATTAAACTGTTTTGTTTTTATATGTTGTTTATTTTAAACTCTTTTTGTACATATATTTTTGAATTGTCAACTATTATAAATTTTATATATTGTTTCCTAAAAATTTTGTGTACATTATTTATTTTGAATTTTTTTATGTTATTCGTTTTAAATCATTTTCATGCTTTTATTTGTTATTTATTTTAATCTATTTTACATATTATTTATTTAAATATTTTCTTCATATATCATTTATTTGTATTTTTTTTACATATTATCGATTTTGAATTTATATATTGCTTGGTTTTAAATAGGTTTTATATACCTTATTTTAAACCCTTTTGATTGTCATAGTGTTTTATTATTGGTCTTTTAAGTTTTAACAATATATTATTTATCTTATACCTATATTTATATGTACATGTTATCTATTTTAAATTTTTATAAATATATCATGTTTTTAACCGTTTTGTGTATTTTAAATTTCTTTTTCACATTATTTATTTTAAGCTCACTATTTTCATTTTAAAATGTTGTACATTTTATTTATTTTCTTTAATTAACTTAATACTAGTTATTTTTTAATCGCTTATTTAATTCATTTGTCTTTGATTATTAATGATTGGTATTTAAATAGTATATGTCATGAGATTATTCCCATTGCGCATACTATGATTCGTTTATTTGTATTTTCATATTATTGTCATTCACTTGTGCAATATTTTATTATGTATTATTATTCCATGCTCATTAATACATTTTTATTTCATGTCATCGTATTGTGAATTAAACTCCAATGTATTTATCCAATATAGATCGTTTTATCTTCAATATAGATTTTATCTTACTTTGAACAAAATAATGCATGACGTTTAGTATTGTACTAGTTGTTATTCAAAAAGAAAAAAATTCAAAAACAAAGGCAATATTTCGCATTTCGGGAATTCGAGAAATCGTGTCCTAACTTATGGGGTTTTAGTCTTCTTGTTAAACCCAAATAGCTAAATATCCTTTTAAATTTCAAAACATTAAGTTTCAAAAAATTGAAAGGCAAACTTGTTCTCGAGGGTTCAAATGTCGTATCCTAACTTATGGGATGTGGCATTTTGTTATCTCGGGACGAGTGGGCCCTTGAAGCTCGTTTCAATTCAATGCAAGCATTTTTATAAAAAAATGAACATTGATAAAAAAGGGGATCGTATTTTAAAAATCATTTCAAATTTTCAATTTTCAACACTTAGACATTAATTAATCGATTAGTTACCAATGTTGGGCGTGAGGAGGGTGCTAATCCTTCCTCGCACATAATCGACTCTCGGACCCATTTTCACAAATTTCGTAAACCAAAATCAATATTTTAATAAAATAAATCTTTTTATAGGTGATCCGATCACACATCATCAAAAAAGATTGGTGGCGACTCCCGTTTTTATTTTAAATAAAAAAGTTGACCCTCTTCTTAAAAATGGTTTCGGCACACTCATCACAAAAAATTTCTAGATCCTAATATACCCAATGACAGATAGCTGCCAAGAAGCACAAGCCAGAAAACACAATATATACTCCGGCCACACCTATAAAAAACTGAGAGCTAAATTTAACTAAAAAAGAAAGAAAAAAGCCAAATTAACCCAAAAAAAAAACATTAAAAGTCAATTTAGGATTGTTTTTATGGTTGATAATAGATTTTCTTTTCTCTTAATTGCTCATGATATCGGGTAAATATCCCATATATACCAAAAATAAAGAAAAATTACGGAAATGTGCCAGTTTGAAGAATATTTACGGGAAAGCACCATTTCCAAAAACGCATCACATCGTAGCGTTTTTGGGGATGCTGAGAAAAGCTAAAGCGCGCGTTCGAGTGGACAAAAGCGCGTCCTCGGTAGCACTTCGCTAAATAACCAAGAAACGCACTAACGTAGACTTTTGAGGCGCGTTTTACCCTCCTCCTCGTCCACTTGCGAGTATGAAAAATTAATTGAATTTTTGGGCGATAGTCTCCGGTAAAATAATTTTGAGGAGACGAAAAGAGCTCGCGTGGGCGCTCTTTTTCTAAACAAATAGTGGCCAAAAACGCTCCGTAGGTGCCTTTGTCGCGAAGTACCGAAAAGAGCTCTCACGTGAAGCGCTCTTTTGCTCTGATGGTTTCAAACAAAATTAATTTGAGAGCGTTTCGAACAAAAAGAGCTCCCGTGGACGAAAAGAGCTCTTTTGCTGATGGTCTCCGGCAAACTTAGGCTATAAATTAGTCAAATTTCATTCTCAGGTGGCAGAAGGCAAATTCAGGCAAAAGAAAAAAAATTGAAAATGAGTGAACGTATTAATGCTATTATTTACTACGATGGTGAAGTTCGTGACACCAAAAATGGTGTTATTTTCTTATCGGAGAACACAGCGCGACTGAGTTTTAATCGGAACGTCAATTTGGTAGAACTTCGCAAAAGAATTAGGCATAAAATATTAGGAACAACACCAATGAAAGTTCAGTCTATTAAGTATAGATTTTGCGCTTCGGTTGATCCGGTGAGATATGACTCATTCGACATCAAAGGTCCTCGGAGCCTTGAGGCAATGGTGGAGACTCATCTTGCTAGTGGATCGCCATATCTCGAGTTATATTTAGAATTTTCATCTCCAAGTGATCTTTCTGCGACCTCAACATCTACTGCCATTCGAGTGGAATACACGACCCCAAGCCGACACTCTGTAAGTGGGAGGCAAAACACAGAAATGCCCGTGTACGGTGGTAGTATGGAAAATATAACCCCTACATGACACTGGATTGGTGGATGGGACATGCATATTTGTCCTTCGACGTCCGATGATAGAAATACGTATTGGGGGACGTCATCAACTTCTAGTGGTTGGCAATCCACATATGATTGGGATCTTTATGAAAGATATTTAAGGAGGGATGATGTACTCCCGATGACATCCACCGGTGAGGGGCCCTCGTTTATTGCAGGTTATGGAGGGTCGGACAATGAATCCGATGTGGATCCACCTCGAGAGCTAGGGTCCGACGGTGCAGAAGTTAGATTATTTTCTAAACCGAAGCCCATTCCAATTGTACTGCAAGACTTTGAGGGCTGTTCAGATGAAAAAGAAGAAGATCCGCTATTCAGGGCGTACTCACCTCCAGCCCACATGCATAATGTCGATTTATCTCAAGATGATGCATTGGAGTTTCCTGAACTACCACACCGACGCGTGACCGTACAAATTATTCATTAGATTCGGACCAATTAGAAGTTGGTAACTAGTTTTCCAACAAGAATACTTTTCTTGCTGCATTGAAATAATACATCATCAGGAACGGGGTTAACTACAATGTGGTTAAATCTAGGCTCGATAAGTACGAGGCGAAGTGTGCAGTGCAAGACGGCACATGTTCATGAAAAATCATGGCGTCGTTGAGGAAAAGGACAGGGTTGTGGGAGGTCAAAAAGTACAAAGGTCCACATACATGTCTTGCCGGTACAGTACCACTATGTGTTCAATGATTTTAAATAACACTAATATTATGTAATGTTACATTATTTAACATACTTTGATGACAGGTGTAACACAAGATCATCCGATGATGGATTCAGACATATTGGCTAACTTAATAGTCCCGAAGATGAAGGCCGATCCCAAGACTACGGTGACGGCCATAATTGGCAATATTCGTAGCCAATTGGGGTACATGCCCTTTTACAGAAAGGCTTGGATAGCCAAGTAGAAGGCATTAGAAAAGTTGCACGGTCGGTGGGACACTTCATATAATAAAGTGTGGTAGTGGTGTCAGTCTTTGAGAGATATGTCCTGGCAAAGACAGCGGACCTTGAAACATAGGCGGCATACTACAACAATCGTCGCTCCATGGATCGCGGTGTTCAACATTTGTTCGGACATTTAAGCAATGTCGGGATACTTTTACATACCGCAAGCCATTGGTACAAATTGATGGTACCTTTATGTATGGTAGATATCGCGATCGGCTATTGCTAGCTGTGGCACAAGACGGCTGTGGGAGAATCCTACCGATTGTGTTTGCAATAACACCGGGGGAGTCAGCCGATGACTGGGACTTCTTCCTATCTAGGTTAAGGAGGCATGTCTGTCGCTAACCTGACATATGCGTTATATCGGATCGGGGCCCTGGAATACTTGTGGCAATAGAATGCCAGGGAAGCATGTGGCATCGCACACACCATCGATATTGCCTGAGGCATGTTTCATCCAACTACTATGGGCAACATCGATCTAAAAGACAGAAACAACAAGTGACCGATATGGGTATGAAATATCTATTAATATAATTTTATTTGTAATATTCAATTTATTCTCAATTGAAGAGTGGTATGTAGTATTCGTTATCAACGTATGTTGGTAGGGTAGAGATCAATAAAGATCGTTTTCACGAGATCTTTGGCGGTTTGCGCTCGAGATAACGCCAAGGCGCAAACTAAAGCCGAGCATGGTGAGCCACCGACCTACCAAGGCCCGCCTAAAAATGGGAGGTTCGTATAAATATAGGCGAAAAATGGGCTTGACAGAAAATGAGGCCATTTAAAAATGGGCGAGCCTCGTAAGAATTTCTTGGCGGGCCCTACCAATTCATTAAAGGCAAAAAATTATTTTTAAAGATTATTTTCTTATTGTTTTCTCTTTATTTTGCTACCATTTTACTATTATGTTTCTATTATTTTGTTATTATTGTTTAGATATTATATAAAACTTATTTTATTGTTAATTTTATTATTATTTTAAAAGTATTTGTTAATTTTGTTATTATTTTAGAGGAATTTGCTTGTTAAGTTGCATATATTTTAGTGTTATTTAAGTCTACATATTTTTAAAATTTATTTCTCAATTTGTTGAAAAATATTTATTTTGATTTTTAATATTTTGATGTATTATATATTTAAAATTATATAAAATAATATAAAAATTAATCTGGTGGGTAGTCAGGCCGGGTTTTAGTATTTTATATGGGCGGGCTTGGGTAAAGTTTTAGGCCCATTTTTAGGCCCGGCTTACCGAGCCCAATGAACAGGCCTAAATTTTTAGTTGGGTCTGACCAAACCCGCCCGGCCCTGCCCATGCACACCTCTAGCAAACAAACTACGTGCAATATTCCTTTCGAGCAGTGGACACAAGCATATGACGGTGGCTCACGATATGGTCATATGACCACAAACCGGCCGAATGCATAAATTACGTTCTAAAAGAACTCATCATCCGTCGATTACATCGGTTGTGCGAGAGACATATTTTCATTTAAGCGGCACTATTTTGAAGAAGCGGCGAGTTATAGAGGCGATGCAAGGAGGCCATGTATGGAACCCGAAGGTCTTGCAAGAAATAAACCGTGGGAAAGCACGGGCGAACACCATGCACACAGTGTGTCACGACTGCGACAGCCAATGGTTTCGTGTCACAGAGTTTGACAGGCTGAACCAAGGTATTGTTGGCGGGTATTATCGTGTACACTTGACAAATAGGACCTGCGACTGTGGGATATTTGATGCACTTCGTTACCCATGTGCTCATGCACTTGCGGCTTGTCAGAATCTCCTTCTTGATCCCATGAACTATGTCGACGAAGTGTACAATTTAGAAAACATGTACAACGTGTGGAGACACATATTCCCACCAGTCCCAGATGAACGTAAGTGGCCGTCGGTATCGCTTGCACCGTATAAGCTGTTGCCGGATAGACAATTGAAGCGCAAATCAAAAGGTCGACCTTGCTCGACTAGAATACACAACAATATGGATATCAGAAACGAGCAACCAAAGTCATTTGTATGCGGATGGTGTAGGAACCCGCCATACATCTCGCTCGTGTCCAAATCGGAATAGTTGACCATGTTCTTGGCTTTTTGTCTCACGGTGGCTATGTAATTTCTATTTTTGGAGGAAAAGCGTGAACTTTTGTACAAGAACTTTTATTTTATTCAAGTTATTAAAATTAAATTACAAAATTACAAAAAAATTAAACCATTTCTATTTTATCAAAATATTAAAATTAAATTAAAAAATTAAATTAAAAAGAAATAAAATTAAACTCAAATTTTATTAAATATAAAAAATTAAATTACAAAAAATTAAACCATTTCTATCTCATCAAAGATATTAAAATTAAATTAAAAAATTAAATTACAAAAGAAATAAAATTAAACTCAAATTTTATTAAATATAAAAAATTAAATTACAAAAAAATTAAACCATTTCTATCTTATCAAATATATTAAAATTAAATTAAAAAATTAAATTACAAAAGAAATAAAATTAAACTCAAATTTTATTAAATATAACAAAATTAAATTACAAAAAAATTAAACCATTTCAATCTTATCAAAGATATTAAAATTAAATTAAAAAATTAAATTACAAAAGAAATAAAATTAAACTCAAATTTTATTAAATATAAAAAATTAAATTACAAAAAAATTTAAACTATTTCTATCTTATCAAAGATATTAAAATTAAATTAAAAAATTAAATTACAAAAGAAATAAAATTAAACTCAAATTTTATTAAATATAAAAAATTAAATCACAAAAAAATTAAACCATTTCTATCTTATCAAAGGTATTAAAATTAAATTAAAAAATTAAATTACAAAAGAAATAAAATTAAACTCAAATTTTATTAAATATAAAAAATTAAATTACAAAAAAAAAAATCATTTCTATCTTATCAAAGATATTAAAATTAAATTAAAAAATTAAATTACAAAAATAAAAAAATTAAACTCAAATTTTATTAAATATATTAAAACTAAATTACAAAAAAAATTAAACCATTTCTATCTTATCAAAGATATTAAAATTAAATTAAAAAATAAAATTACAAAAGAAATAAAATTAAACTCAAATTTTATTAAATATAAAAAATTAAATTACAAAAAAAATAAACCATTTCTATCTTATCAAAGATATTAAAATTAAATTAAAAAATTAAATTACAAAAGAAATAAAATTAAACTCAAATTTTATTAAATATAAAAAATTAAATTACAAAAAAAATTAAACCATTTCTATCAAAATAAAAAAATTAAACTTAAATTTTATTAAACATATTAAAACTAAATTACAAAAAAAAAAAAATTACAAAACTAAATTAGGGTTTAGGGCGATCTTGGGGTGGGAACCCAGTGCTACACGGGCGGTTGGCGATTCTGTGGATTCCTCCTTCTTCTAGCTTCCGGCGAGGGTCGTGGAACCTCGGGCGGAGAATCGAGTTCCTCCAGAGTGGGTCTAGTTCAGGTGTTGCGATGATGACCCACCTTGATAAAATAATAACCCCGGAGGTGTTTGCATAAACCACGACGGGGTAATCGCATCCGTTTGTGAAGGAGCTTGGTAGAAAGAACTGCTCCCCGACGGCGCCTCTTCTAATCCCACATGTGACGTCGACCTCACGATCGGCTGGCTAGCGGGAGTAGTCGAGAACGGACTCGAACCCGGTAATGCATTCCAACCTGGGGTGGGACTGGGAAAAGGAAACATATACGGGTTAGGAGGATACATATAAGGGGTAGGGTACGCACCTGGCATAAACGGTGAACGCTATGATGTCGGTGTTGTCGGCTGAACTGATGGGCCCGGTGACTGTGTAGGCGCTGTTGTTGGGCTCGGTGACTGTGAGGCACTATTGATGGCCCCGTCTCATCACCCCTTCTCCTTGGATTTAAAGGGGCTCGACGTTCCCTTCGCTCGCGAATTTACCGTCGCATCTCTTCTTCTGACAACAGATACGGCTTGCCATGGATCTTAAACCATGGCATGTACCCACACACACGCTTAACTCGGGAACAATGATCGGTTCCGGATAGGTAAAAAGTCATCTTGGTTCTCCCACGTCTCGATATGACTGACCAAAATCTTGGCCAATCCGTAATGCATCGCAGTAAGTCCACTTTGTGCTCATCATCGAGCACCTCTGGTGGCACGGGATCGGTTGCCAGAATCCAAATTGCCGCAGAACCCAATCTGGTGGTGCATCTCCACGGTCTCGTAGGTGATCAATGGGACCTTAACGTGCCAATTGATCGGATTTTGGAAGAACTCCTCCGAAATTACCTCCCAAATTTCTGGATCCTCGTACGGTGTCCATTGAAACTATAATAACATTACCAAAATATTAGTTATATACATAATATTAGAGACTACATACGAAATACTAAATTATAATAACGAAATTGAAACTTACTTGTGATTCCGTAGTTGGTCCAATAGGAGCCGATATCCTCAAGCGAGTTAGGTATTCCAACATGACTAGCCGAATGGTTCCACCTAATTAAATTAACTTTTAGCATGCAATTATACTATAAATCTACGAAACAATTGTAAAATATAATATTAAATTTACCTCGTTATCGGTGGGAATGAATATGGTCGGTCGAGTCGAGAACGTAAAATAAAAATCGAAACCATGCCCATGATCGCAGAGTGATAGGCAACCTCGATTTGGGCTTTACTCGGTCGCGTCGCCTCAAGACATCTCCGGTACAACCTCGATAGCACGGCAGACCCCCAACTCAATTCACTGGCCGCTCTGAAATCAACAAGTTTCAAGAGCCATCTTAGGTGGACGAGGTTTTTAGAGAGGTCCCAGATCGATAGCCTCCAATTATCGAAGAATGTATGCCCGAGCATACCATATTCTTTCTACTTGATCGAACCCTCGTTCGGCTCGGAATCGTCTCGTAACAAAGCTATATCGATCCGAGCTCCTTGAATTCTATCCGGAATGGCACCTGAAGCTCATAGCATACGACCATCCAATCGGTAGATGTTACGGACCGGTGACTCTGGGCCGATCACCGATAATCCCAATCAGAATCGCACATCTTCTAGAGTGATGGTACACTCTCGCATGGCGAGATGGAAAGTGTGCGTCTCGGGTCTCCACCTCTCTATCAACTCGCTGATCAAAGGCGACTCCAACTTGAACCCCCGGCCTATCGTGGCCACGTGCCAAAAACCCGCTTCCCGCAGGTAAGTCTCGATCAACGGCGATGGGGGACCATGCATGTTGCGAATATAACATTCTAACACCCGATCTACAGACTATTTAAAAAATTATATAATTAAAAATTAATTAAAATTGCATAATTGAAAAAAAATTAAATAATATTGAAAAATTAAAATTAAAACTTACCATTTTCATTTGCTCGACGGAGATGTGCTTGTTGTCTAGGCAACGTAATTCCCCGGCCATTGTAATCCGATAAAAAATTTTAAAATTTTCCAAAAAAAATATATTATAAAAAATTATAAAGGGCTTTTTCGTAAATAGTAAAGGACTATTTAGAAATTTGAGCGTAAATTTCAAGGACTTTGAGAGAAAATTGAGATAAAATTGAGAGAATATTGAGAAAGAATTGAAGAGTGAAAAAAATAAAGGGTTGGGGGTTTTTTATACTTTTTTTTACCGTTGGGGCCCCCAACTGTAAAAAAAAATTGGCCGTTGAGATTTGACCGTTGGAGGGCTAAAGCGCGCCCCGAAGGACGCGCTTTAGATCTGCATCCCCAAAAACGCGCTGACGTGAACGCGTTTTTGGGAAAAAAGGTACTTTCCCGTAAATATTTTTCAAACTGGCACATTTCGTAATTTTTTTATTTTTGGTATATATGAGATATTTACCCCATGATATCCCATATAAATGGATACGAAATTATTAAGAAATAAATATTTTATATTTTATATATATTCTATTTATATAAATTATTCGCACTAAAATTTGGTTAAATTCCATATATATTTATTTGTTCAATAAAGAACTGTTAAATATAATTTAAAAAAACAGTATTCTCCAACAATATTATAAATAGAAATATTGGATCCATGTAATAGTTTTCTGTTCCACAAACATAATTACAGTACTGAATCGAATAACTAATTTGTTAAATAATTGCATTACTAATTTTAAAAAAATTATTAAAATAAATATCATGTATGATATTATGAAAACAAATAAATTTATTTATTACCAGCCAGAAACTTGCGTTGGAAAATTAAGTATTCATATCAAAAGCATGGTTGGAACTAACTACCCGAAAATGCAGCTAACATGAACATGTCATTTGTTTGGATTTGTCACTTAAAACCTTTTTTTCTTCTGTAAATTTCTTTATGAACGAGAGACAATTTGGTGAGGAAAAGAATGAAATTGGTGGTGGAAATTCTGACCGGAAACCTGTTTTATGTCCAAGTCGAGGACGATGCCACGATCGATGACCTGAAGAAAGAGATCGAAGCTCAAGAGAATTTGGCCCGTGAGCGTATGATCTTGATTGTTGATTCTAAAGAGGAAAACCAGCTTATAAGTAAAGAAGATGACGGAGCTTCTCTAGCGGATTTTGGAGTGCAAGATGGATCTCACATTTATCTCTTCTTTAATCCTTTAAATATTGAATCGCCTTATTATCATCTTTTCACTTTACCTGAATCTCTCTTGGGATAGTAAGTAGTGTTTTGAAAAGAAAAAGAAATCAAGATTGATTTTTAAAGAATTTAGTTTCTTTTAATTAAGCATATTCAATAATAGGTTAGCATTTTGAGAGGGAAAAAATCAACATTGATAATTTCATAATAATTAAGTATATTCAATTAGATTTACAGTTAAAAAATAGAAAAAAAAAAATATACGGAATCGTATTACACTTTTAAAGAATTTTAGAAACACATGGTTGAAAGAGAACTTCATGAACCGTAAAACACATTAAAAACACTTTAATTCTATAAAAAAATTATTTTAAAATTATTTTTATAATTTAAATAAAATATTTTATTTTAAATTAGACCGAAAAATTGAAAATTTTAAAACTGACCAATTAAAAAAGTTTTTTTGTTCAAGTTATTTTATTATAGATATTATTGGTTGGATTTCAGTTTAATTTTTAAAATATCAAAGCGTTCATAAATTTTTAATCATTTTTTCACAGTTGTTGCCAGAATTTTAAATCTTTACATCATGGTATAATCGAATTTTAGTTTTTTAATATTGAGGTTATTTACTTTAGAAATAAAGGTCCAGTTTATAAATTTTCCATTTCATATAGTTTCTTTTTATCCACGCAAATATACATATTTAATTTCAAACCGACAATTTAAAAACTAATTTTAAAATTAAATAAATATAGAGTTGATTAAATAATACAACTTTCAATGCAAATTACATATAAAGATAACAATGTAAAAAAAAAAGATACAAATCGATCAAATAGGCAACCGTTTTCCATTTCAATGGGGCAGTTAATTTTAAAACTGGTCTTACCAAATTCCATCTTACTTTTTCTTGAGAAAAGGGGAAAATTTTCCTATACAAAGATCTCAAGCTTCATAAGAGACTACAATGTTGAATAAATACTATCATTATTGCTGAAAATTGTACATACCACTAACCTTTGACGCCACCTCCACTTAGGTTTAGATTTGCAAAAGATTAAGGTTTAACTCCAATAGGTCCAGGTAAACCACTCACTTTCATCATACATAAATACTTACTTGGAACAATAGCACCTGCCTGTGAGCAAAGATCGACCACCGCTGGTGCGTGCCCGTAGTAATTCCGACCTTCATCCAAAAGCACTTTTGGATCCTGAGGCCGTCGCCGCCACACAATCTTTGGAGGGACCAAGTTGTCAACCCTTGCCTTCATCCAATAATGGGTTCCACGCCAACTCTCATATCTAAACACTCCACAATGGCGAGCCAGATGGCCGGACGGCCCGACATGAACTTCGGAACAATATTTGCAAACTTTTGCCGGATAGACCAGTAGCAGCTTCTTAACACCGGATCTAAGGGTCTCCCATGCTCTCAAGGTGCCATTTGCTATCACCCTTATATCATCATCTGACAAGGACTCGATTCCACTGATTGTACCGGAAAATTCATGGGTTGTTAATGAACCAGATCTCAAAATTTCATCAGTTACATCGGCCCCTGCTTGCATGCATAGCTCCACGACCGCAGGAACACGATCGAAATCGAATCTTTGCTGGTGGTTGATAACACCTAGAAACATGTCGTGTAGATGAAATGCTTCTACAGGGACAAGTATGTCAGTCAAATCACCACGGACCCATTCATGAACCCGGTTCTTTCCAATGCGCCTGTATCCGTGACAAGTTTGGATTAAGTGACCTTTCTCACCAATGTACACTTCTGCACAGAACCTGCAAAGGTTTATATCAAATAATGTTTTTTTAGTTTTTTTGCATGAATAGAGGTTAGAGTAATGCAGTAAAATTAGGGGAATTTTCAAACTGGATCAGAAGTCGAATCAGTTAGACCTCCAATTTCCGGTCCAGCCAGTTGAGTGGGGCATTTTGATGTTTTCTTGACTTTTTAGTGTTTATGTACTTTAAACACTTATTTTAATGTAAATAAATTATAAAAATAACTAATAACT
This sequence comes from Gossypium rotundifolium, assembly GCA_025506655.1. NCBI lineage: Eukaryota > Viridiplantae > Streptophyta > Magnoliopsida > Malvales > Malvaceae > Gossypium > Gossypium rotundifolium. The sequence goes on along the minus strand of CP106732.1, from coordinate 151,994,927 downwards.
GATAATATATGCATTTAACTTGATGCTAATACCTTTCATATAAAACTAAGAGATTGTAAATCTCATTAATAACAAATAAAGTTTGAAACAAAAAGAAGATATATAGAATATCAATCTTTTACTAGTCCAATCCATTTTTTTGTCGGTTTGTAGTGATTGAACTGGTTTTCTACCGGTTCAATGTTTATCTGTGGTATTTTCACCAATTTTCAATTCAACCAACCAATCCAATCCAGATTCTTATTACCCTAATCTTCTTTAATGTACAAAGGCTCCCTCTCCACTCTCATCAGTCATGGAAACTTGTTGATTCCACCAAATGCAAAAATAACCGTCCGTGTCAAATTTCAATCCAAATGAAAGAGAGGTATTTGACTTGTGACTGAAAACTGAAGTTTTTTTGCTCGAACAACTCAGAAATAAAGTAGCTCTTTCCAAATGCTCTAAATGCTAAGAGTAGGCAAATTGGACTCTTTATTACATGATAAATTTTAGAAAAAATCTAACCACATATGTCTGGCATGAACCCGTATTTGGCACTCACACCCAATCCAAACAACTTAGGTATTTACACCTAGGGTCTTTCCGCAAAAGATTAGGACTGTATTTCTAAACCATTTTAAAAGCCATCAACGATTAGTGAAACTTCCAAACAAATTATCACTCTGTTAGCCTAATTAAAACTAAAAGTCTTTGTTTGCACATGCTGTAGCAGTTAAGTCTAAGCATGAATGAAAATTTACTTTGTATATGTAAAAACGAGGCAAAAGTTGGATTAAGGCATATTTGAATAGATAGAGGAAATGAGTGCGGGTCTTACTTGCAAGCAACGACAGGGAACAGTTTAATAAGGGTGAAGACTCCTTGGAAAAGCATTTCTCTGGCCTTGAGAACCTCATGAGCCACCGGAATCATTCCAGCCACCGGATAATCCTTGGCTCGATTCTCGATTCTCTTGAGTATCATTGGCCTAAGCTTCTTCAGGTCTATTTTTGAGCTGTATGATCTCCAATGACCCCTGAATGCCATTGGCATAGATCCTGGTAATAGACATTGTATCAAACAACTTGAAAACAGAAGTAACAAGTAGAAGCATAATCAATATGCTTTCTAACTTCAAAAACGAAAATCTGACTTTATCAGTTAAAATTCTAGATTTTGAACACTGAATTTGGAGAACAACGGAGGACATTTTAAGGGGTGAAAAATGAAACTAAAAAGGGGTCTCACAATGGAACAACATAGATGAACATTAAAGCAAAGTGAATAAGTAACATGGCTACAAAACACCCAAAAAAACCTCAAAATATATCATATTATCAATATTCATATAATTCACACTTCCATCAACTTTTAATTGCAATCATTAGCGGGGTTAAACCAGTATCCATGCTTACGAAAAGAATCAAAAGGAACAAAAAAATTTATAGCAGCAATTCATTGTCAACCAAAGAAAAGCACCCAATAATTCACAACAGAGCAACTCATGATATCCTCAGTCTTCATTTTTCTTAAAGTACTCGTATTCAAACCTCATGTCATAGATAAGAGATGTGGTAAAGATTTTCCAACTACATTAAAAATCCGACAAATCGACCCACATGAAATCTAGTTTATAGCAATACATAAAACAAAGCATAAGAAATCAGCATCGTGTTTTATTGGGTGCCGGGTTTTCAATATCTGATTTCTTGGCTCACAGAAATTGTAGTCTTACGTACCTGGATGTGGATAGTAGATACAACTTGTTCACCGTTAGCGAAAAAGCGACGTCCCTTCTACTCGGCACTCTCCGACTATCGCCCCTGCTGCACGGATGGGTCTTGCAGCCAAGGTCCCTTCTTCCTTTGCAGTCGCCGCCGGAATCAGATAAATCCTTCAAGGATCTCTCAACTCGCATACAAAATCGAGGGTGACGATGACACCATCTCAGGCAAACAAGGGGCAGCAGACGTGCAGCTGTGGGAGTTGCAGACAGAGTGCTGGGTTCTCGAAGTCGCTTGGAGTTTGGAAGCGGCGGTGGGGGAGGTGGTAAATCGGTATGCAGCCGGCGGTGGAAAGCAAAAATAGAAAATAAAATGAAATGAAGAAACCATAACTTATTAGTCGACCTATTCACTCGGGTCAGGGTCAGGGTCAGGGTCAGGGTCAGTAAAATTTTTTTAAGTTAAAACTATAGACCACTCCACTTCGATTAAAATAACATTTCAGTTACTAAATTTTTAAAAGTGACAAATCAGTCATTGATATTTACAACAAGTGATAAATCAGTCACTCAAGCCCATTTTTCGTTGCAAACCTAATAGGACAGCTGACGTGGCCCGTTAGGGTGTCATGTTGGACATGACCGGATATCCATTTAATGGGTAAGTAATCCTTATGTGTGATCCGAAAAAATTAACTTCCGAAAAAAATTAACTTAATGTGCTAAGAAAATCAATTAAAACATGAGAAGAAAGTGAAGAGGAAAAAACAAATTGGTTAACAAAAATTCATTCAAGAGAAAAGGGAAAATGATTGAAATTTTTAGGGAATCGTTGGAGAAGGGATTGAAAATATTGTTTCTAATTTGGGTTCATCGTTATTTTTATTTTAGAGGGATTTGGGTTTATGATTTTTTGGATTTGTTAGTTCAAATATGTTGAATTCGCCTAGGCCTGACATGGGGTTATGCTTTTATACTATCAATTTGTGACAACCCGCCCAATGAAGCCTTTATATTTGGTTATTGTTTGTTGTACTAAGCATAGTTTTGGCTAAGTAAAGTATTAGTTATGACCAAGTAGGATTTTGTGTATACACCAATTGGCGAATCCTGTGTTTTGGCGAGAGTTGTGGATTGGCAAATTCTTCTGTTGGGTATACTCCACCCCAGATGTTTTGGCAAAGTTATTAAATCCGTAGTTTAATAGATTTGTTTATTATTTTAGTAAGACTATTTAGTTAGTCCAATGAGAATTGGTTAGAATGGAACTATGGTACTATAGTTGATGGAACTTAAAGTATGATAAGCACACTTAACCACAAGAATTAAGGGTGTTAGTGGAATAATTTGATTCTCCCATTAAACCTTGTCTCCATGCCTAAGTATATAAGGGTATTGGTGTCTTCACCGATAAACTTTGCGCTTTCTTTGCATTTATCTTCTTCTTGATTTTCTCTGCACTCTTTTTGAAAATCTTAAGTCTAAAAATCTTTTTGAAGTTGGGTTCACTGTACTCAGCCAACTTCTATGTTTGTCTTTATCTCTCTGGTAAATATCGATGAACCCTAGGTTATTTTCATAGTTATACACGTAATGTTAGTTCTGCATGCATAAGAGTTCAGTTTTTATGTTAGGAAGAAAACTTCTTGATTCTGGATTATGTGTTCATGTTTCTTGCATGTATGTTTGAATTTAATAGTGTAATGATTTGATAAGCTTAATTATCCATATTTTAGCTCAAGACGTTATAGAAGGTCTGAGTGACAAAGGTCCTGCTCTCTAGACTTTGTTGTGTTTCTGGTAAGTTCTTTCTTACTTCCATGTGTGTAACATTCTTTTTTTTTTTTTTTGTATTTCGTGTAAGGTAAGTACTCATACTCTGTAAAGGTGTAATGTGTATATGAAAAAGGGTGTTCAAGAGTTGTCAGTTTAGGTCTATTATGTCTGTGTTAAAGTGTAAGAACCATTCTTCATGCTTAAGTCACAACCTTTTACTTCTAACAAAAATGATATGGACTGATGACTGGAAATGATGTTAAAGAAATATATTCATGGCATTGCCTTCGATAAAATGTACATTGAACTGGCAGATCACGATACATGAAAATGGTTGTGTAGCCTTTGGCAGGGCAAATGTATGTTGCAAACCAGATTGCCAAATCATGACAAATGAAACAAACCAAATAAATATGAATGGAATGAATGATAAGAATCTGAGAATGGATTTGGGTACATGGCTAACATGAAGAAGGTTCGTCTGAATGGTTATATGGGCGTATTGTATACACCAAAGGAAAAGTAAACTGGCGTATAGTCTGTCTGTCTGTCTATGGTACTTGCCATATGGTGAATTGTGTGATTGTGTTCGAATCTTTGAAAGGATATGATTGAAGTATTAGTAATTATTGATACGCTTTCTTCTGGAACTCATTAAGTTATTTTTAACTTACCCCATTTCCCTTTTCCTTCTTAAGCCTACTATTGAATGAAGACTTGTTGAAAGACTACGCTAGAGGACATCTGCTGTTGTGAGATACCTGTTTATTTGTATTATGCATGATGATGAGGGTGATGTCTGATTGTATTTTGAAAAGAAATTGTATTTAAAAATTATGTTAAATAATTTATGATTTAATGAAGTTTCATTAAAGTTTATGGAATGATTTAAAAACATTTTATTTTGGGTTGATAAAATACCTTACTAAAATTCTATACATCATTTGACTTATACTCTAATTTTTCATATTTTATTAAAGGTTTATTTCAAACACTATGGTTTTATAAAGTTGACGCCAGAATCAATTTCGAAGATGGATAATTTCTTTGTAGTGACACGTCTTACTTGGATCCCCCTAAGGGATCGGGTTTGGCGCGTTACACAATTGTTTAAATTTCTGGGAACTGTTATGGGTTTATGTTTTATTTGTGTAAGCTATTCGAACTGGAATTTGTTTAAAAAAATGTTTAGGGTTGTAAGCTATTCAAATTTAATGGGAGTGAAACATGTTGTCTTGATTTCATTTGTTTTGTGTGATGAAATAGGTTGTGGATGCATGCAAAATTTAGATAGTGCACTATGTATGTTTGTATTATATAGTTTGCACATGTATTGCTTAGTTATTGTTTGCCATGTGCATGACAGAACTGAATATGTTTGTATTAAATTGTCTGGCATGTGGACTTAGATTGTGGGTGCTTGCCAAATATTAGATAGCGACTAAATATTATTTTTCATTAGTGTGTATGAAAAAGTCAAAGACCTCGCTACCTTTATTGTGACTTTTTGATGTTAAATTTTTTTGGCATGTTTAGTTGATGATGAATTTAATAAGAGTGAGAGTGAAGAAGAATTGAATGATTTTGATGGATTTGATTGTGCAATAGGTGATGATGTGTTTAATAATGCTGGAATGAATGTATGTGCTATGGTTACGGTTAATTTAGATGGCTTAAACATGGATGATGTACAATTAAGGGAACTGCCTGATAGTGATAAATCTGAAACATTAAATAATGTACATGAATCTGACTCATGTGGAAAAACTTGACGTGAGTTCAACATAGAAATTGGCATGAATAATCCAAAACTTGAGATTGGATTGTTATTTCCCAACAAATACAATCTAAAAGAAGCAGTCAGATAGTATGGTAGGGTGAATAATCACTATGTGGAGTTCTCAAAAAAATGATCACAAAAGGTTAAAGGTAGTTTGTAAGCCACACTATTCAAGATACATACGGGCTTCTAGAATTAACTCACTTAACCCTAGTGATTACACTTGGAAAATTAAGAGTTTAAACCCTAACCATATTCGTTCTAAGGTAGTTAAAAATAGGAATATAAACTTAACTTGGGTAGCTCAACATTATAAATAAAAGTTCATGGTTGATCCTAATTATTCTTTGACATCATTGTAATAAAATGTCAAAACAAAGGTCCTTTGCCTTGTCTCACTAACCAAATGTAGGAGGGATAAACTTAGGCCCTAGAATTAATTGACAGAGGTATAAGGCATATAATGAGAAGATTTATGAGTATCTGTTGGAGCTTAGGTCCCAAAATGTTGAAACAACAACAAATTGTTATCTGGATAACAGATTGTTTCAAAGGACATGCAAATATAGCTATAAGGCTGGTTGTAGGAGGATAATATGTTTAGATGGATGTTTCTTGAATGGCTACTTTGGTGGTTACCTATTAGCAGCTGTTGGGATAGATGCTAATAATGGCATCTATCCTATTGCATATGCTGCAGTTGAAAGTGAAAACCAAGCATCATTGTGCTGGTTCTTGGAGTTGCTCTAATTGGACTTGGAAATTATGAGCTCTTATCAAATATATTTCATGTCTGACAAACAAAAGGTATCAATTTGTTTTTTTTTTGCCAAGATGTCAAAAAAAATAAATTTTTTTTGTTTCTATTTGCAGGGACTTGTAGAAGCAATATGTTTGTTGTTTCCTAATGTAGAAACAATAAACTATGTTAGACACCTACATCAAAATTTCAATAAAGCTTTTTCAAAATAAAGGCTTTGAAAGACTTGCTTTGGAAAGCTGCCAGAGCAAGCACTCCAAGAGATTTTGAAAATGTTATGGTTGAACTGAAGAATACTAATCGGTGAATAATCTTTGTGAATGCTTTAACAAGGTGAACCCCTAAACTTCTTTTTTTTCTATATGCAATTTATTTTTGATTTGTGAACTATTTTATCCTTTGGTAATTGATATTCCTTTCTACTACTTACACAAGCCGATATTGGAAGCAAGAGGGAAGCTTATTCTACCCTTTATGGAAACAATTAAGACCAAAATTATGCTACTGATTGTCAACAATAAAGAAGCTGAAAATTTTAAAGGAAACTTGTGTCCAAAGATTAAGGAAAAGCTGGCTGCCAATATCAAAGAATCAATGAGGTAAATAATTATTTTTTAATAGGCTTAAGGGTGTAAAAAAACCCTCAAACTTTTTCAAAAAAAGCAACTAAGCCTTGCATTTTTTTCACTCAATTGAGTACTTGAACTTTTAAAATGCATAAAAAGGCCCTCAAACTCTTTCAAAAAAACAATTAAGCCCCTACTTTTTTTTTTGCACTCAATTGGATACTTGAACTGCCAAAATGTATCAAAAAGACTCTTTGACCGTTAACTTTAATAGTTAACGGTAAAGTTAACTACCCCTAAATTTTTTCAGGTAAAGTCAACACGTGTCACAACCATGACGTGACATGTGACAAAAAATGATAAAAAAATAAAAATCAATAAAAGTAATAAAAATTATTAAATTTTAATAAAAATATAAAATTATAAAAACCGTTTATAAATTTTTTAAAATATAAAACCGTAAAAAATTATAAAAGATATATAAATATAGAAAAAATATAAAATTTTATAAAGTCGTAAGAAAATTATAAAAAATGTAAAAAATATAAAATTAAGTAAAAAAAATTATAAAAATTATAGTACCAAAAGAAGCATGTTGTAATTTTCTATAAATTTTTATTCATTTTCATTATTATCATTTTTCACCACATGTCACTTTGTGTTACGACACGTGATAGCTTTAACTAAAAAAATTTGGGGCCGTTAGCTTTAACGGGTCTACAGTTAAAGTTAATGGCTAAAGGACTTTTTTATGCATTTTATAATTTTTATAAAAAATACATATTTTATATTTTTATGATTTTTATATTTTTTTTTCTAATTTTTATATTTTTTAATATTTTTATTAAAGTTTAATAATTTTTATAAGTTTTATTGATTTTTATTTTTTATAATTTTTTTGCCACATGTCACGCCATGGTTATGACACGGGGTGACTTTAACTGAAAAAATTAGGGGCAGTTAACTTTAACGATTAACTGTTAAAATTAACGGTCAAATGGTCTTTTTAATGCATTTTGACAATTTAAGTACCTAATTGAGTGTAAAAAAAAGGTAAGGGCTTAGTTGCTTTTTTTGAAAAAGGTTAAGGGTCTTTTTGATGCATTTAGAAAGTACCCAATTGAGTGCAAAAAAAAAAAAAAAGGGCTTAATGGTTGTTTTTGAAAATGTTTGGGGGCCTTTTTATGTATTTTGAAAGCTCAAGTACCAAATTGAGTGAAAAAAAAAAAAGAAATGAGCTTAATTACTTTTTTTTTTTTTTTGAAAAAGTTTGAAAGTTTTTTACACCCATAAGCTTTTTTAATATGACTGCTCCATGTATGCCTTTATTCTGCCAATATCCAGAAAAAGCTAAATTGTCTATGTCTCTGCTCCTGATTTGTTAAACTGCTTTTAGTTGTTTCTCATCACATGCTGGTGAAGATAGGTATATGTGGTGGACCTAGTTGAACATTCCTACTCCTACAGGAAATGAGAGATCATTGACATCCCTTGCAATAATGCTATGGTTGTCATTCATCTAAAAGATGAGAACCCTAAAACTCATGTAGATAACTGCTACACCAAGGAAACCCAACTTGCCATCTATTCTAACTTCATTAGGCCAATAAGGTGATACGGCCACACCCCGAGAACACCCTTGGACCAGCTCACCAAGCGAGGCTTGCCATCTTTTGCAAGCTGACCTAGCTCAATTCCAGCTCGTTGAGCTCAATTTAGTTCGATTCTAGCTCATTGAGCTTGTTTTTCATCCTTCTATTTTATGCATTTTATTAGTTGCTGGAATAAATTAAATGTGTTTAGTTAAATTAGTTAAATCAGCTCAAATAATTATTATGTGTTTAATGTGTCAAAAATCTGGACATCTTAATTATGTTTTTTAAATGTGTTTTATTTTAATTCATGTTTTAAATATGTCCTAGTTAATACATGTTATTAATTTGTCTTCGCTTATTACATAATTTTAATATGTTTTAGCTCCAGACAAATTAATGTGTAGGTTTAATATGTCCTAGCTGCTGCCAAAATTATTGTGTCTTAAGACTAACTAATTTTGTTGATTTATTAGGTGCAGGTACATACATGAACGGCTTGAATGAAGGTGTGCTGATGGTTCAGCTCTTCCAAGCATCTCTTCGTGGAGTCCAATGGCCAAAAGAGCTACTGATTTAGTTCCCCAAGGTGACCGTCTAAGTCTCCAAGGCAACCTTGAAAGTTTTCACATTGCTGAATATTCCTTTCATATGACAAGGCTGTTCGGTTTTATGTGTTCACACAAGGGGGCTGCTCACATTCGGTTTTCACACTTAAAGGACTATTGAAGTGCCCCAACCTACCTTTAATTAGCTCAACACTATTCAGATGACCAAGGCAACTCAATTAATCAAATGCACCCCCTCGGCCGAATTTAAACATGGCCCTTTAGCTCATTTTAGCTCACCTTTCACTTCTATAAATATCTAGCTACCAGAAGCTTCAAAAGGCTGTCCATTGGCATCCCCAAAGCTGCTGGAAGCTTCAAGGAAGTTTCCAAGAAATTTCCAAGAAACTTCAGCTCATTTAAGCTGAAATTAATTGTCCATTTAGCTTCCTTTTATGCCTATTCGGCTAGCTTAGAACTTTACTATAAATACTTAGCTATTTGTTGGTTGTATAGATTTTTTTCCATTTTGAATGAATATTGAGTTATTTGTAAGGTTTTCATCTCTCAAATTTCGTCCAATACTCAACTTGACTTATTTGCTAGTCAGTGGCGTCAGCCTGTTTCTTTTATCGAACTTATCACTCTCGTAGTGTGGTGTTCACCCCAAACTTTATACCTTTGGTTCTTACCTTCCTAGGTAACAGGTCAAGGTTTCTTTTCCATCATCTATTCACCTTAAGGTCACATAAGTCCCGGGTCAGCACTCACCTATAATGTTGGTTCGATCTTGATACTTAAGTTCGATTTTCATTCCATCCAAGCTAACACCTATCCCATTTTGTTCTTTGTTAGCCGAACCTATAACAACAAATATTTAGCCATTTTTGAGCTTATCTTTGTTACCTTACTCCATACTTAGCCTAATTCCAACCATATTTCAAAATTGAACAATACTTCTTCGTTAGACGATCGGGCACATAATCGGCTCGGACAACTCAACGAGGCCATGGTTGTATCATAAGGGGTCCTAAGCAATGGGAGCCTCTGCCAGACATGCTGCCAATTCTACCTCCTCTAATAAGAAGGCCACCAGACAGACCTACTAAGATCAGAAGCAAAGAACCTGATGAACCATAAACAATATTAAAGCTGAGTAAGAAAGGGGTACAAAAGCTGCTCTAACTTATCAAGAAGCTGCCCAAAGAGAAAAACTTCCATTCAAGAGGAAATCAACTGGACAATCAACCATTGTTAAAATGGATGCCTTCTACTCAATAGTCATCTGTCTTAGACCCATTAATGACACCTTATGGATCAAGCTTTACCTAATACCAGTGAACCAAACTTGCGAAATGAAAATTTATTTTGTTAACTATTTTGAGCTTATTGTGTAAATTTGCTTAGTATTGCTACTGATTTCTTAACTTAGGCGAATAGCTACATTCTTTTTTCTTTCTTTTTTTTTTGTAAATTTGCCTACAATTCAATTGAGTTCAATTGTATTGAATTGTAGGCAAATTTGGAAACAATTTGCCTTCTAACCATATGTAGTTACAAGTCACATAGGATGATCTTCTTTTTGAAAACAGTTTGGCCTTAATTAATGAATGAATTACAATGTTTTGCAATGTTTTATGCTTTTGTTTCATTTGTACAAAATATTTTTATTGCTTTTAATCCATTCCATAAAGCAAAATCAAAGATTCCATAAATTAAACTTTCCAACATCCATTACATAAACCAAATTATAGATAACATACTTTTAACTCACACCCTAAACCCTTTCTTACATTTAACACTGTCTCCACCAATGTCCCTGAACAATACCAATGTCCCTCGAGCCATTGATCCAGAAAAAATCATAATCTAGTTTTTCATTTCAACAACCACAACAAAATTACAAATAACATCACCATCAACCATATTTTTCTCTCTATCCTTGCATCTTCCATTGTCTTGATTTTTTTTCAAAATACCCAACAACACAATTCATGAATGGGGGGCGTCAATGGTGGATCAAAGAAGGCGAAAAAATGACATGCATTTTAAAACCCACTCCCATATTTCTTGCACCCAAAAAACCTCCTACTTGAGTTGTCATTGGACCAAGAAGTCCTTAAATTGACTGGGTTTCCACAATAGCATACTGGAATCACAGTGGATATCTCCATTTCTTCTTCTTTTTCTTCTTCGGCTAGGGTTATTCAGTTTAGCTGGTAATCCTTATAAACTAATAAAAGGATATGATAAATACAATAGGCACCCTAATGGGCCACGTCAGTTGTCTGTTAAGTTTGTAACGGAAAATAGGCTCAGTGACTGATTTGTCACTTTTCGTAAACGTTAGTAATTGATTTGCCACTTTTGAAAGTTTAGTAACAAATGTTATTTTAATCAAAGTTTAGTGATTGCCGGTATTTTTTTTCCTTTTTTTAATCAATTTCATGGAAATTTTCATTTTCAATAATATAAACATTTTAAATATATTTGATAATTATACTAATTTTTATTTAATATAAGTTTTTAATAAAGATATTAAAAAATAAATACAACATATCCTTTAATGTTAAAATTATTAAATTGATTTAATATTTTCTAAATATTATATTTAAAACAAATCTATTGTCATCATTAATTTGTGGAGGTATTGATATATAATTTGAATTTTTATTTATTTTGTACACACATTCAATAATTTGATCATTCTAATTATGATTACCAGATTGTTTTGCCAGCTTTCTTTGGGTTTCAATTTTTAATTACACTTATAAATGATTTAATATATATTTATTAAAATAATTAAGATGGATTAAATTCTAAACTTTAGCAAAGTAGAGGAGTTAAATTCAAACATATAAATAGATGTTCGATCAAACTCAAATCAAATATCAAGCTCCGAATTTCAAGTCGAGCTTTAACCCGGCTCAACTCAATTACACTCCTAGACATGACTTCAGATATTGTTTTTATTTAAAATTTACTTAATAAATATCACGGGACTTATATTATTTTTTTCAAACATCAGTGGATAAGTAGTTATTTTCCAGAACAACGTGTATGTTACAGCAAGCATTTATCAAAACAACCACGCTTTAATGTTTCAAAACGAATTGGCTGGAGGATCGAATTTTACCATTCAGATTTAAGTTAGAAAACCGAATGGGTAAGGAAACTCCAAAACCTCCTCCTCTTTTTTTTTTTTTTTTTAAAAAATTTCATCCAATCATTTATCTATGCAAGTCTATATAACTTGGAGTAAATACAATATCAAGTAGTTGAAAACAAGTACAATTTTTTTTCATACAGTATATAAATGCTTAGTCTTCATTGGAGTGTCAGATTCAGAAAACTCACCATGAAACTTAAACCAATCAGCTATACAACACAACTCACCGTATGGTCTGTGCACTGGGTCGGGTCCAAATCTGCTAACCAAGCTTAACCCTGCACTGGGTTGGGTCCGAGTCTGCCAACCAAACTTTAACCTTGCACTGGTTATGTCGAAAATCAACAACTGACCACAAGCAATACCAGGAAAATATATCCGACTCAGTTAATTGGTTCCTTCCTGAAAAGGATGGGAAACTGAAAAAAAGACACCAAATTCATAAGTTCTGACAATCTAAGGCCTTGATAGTCTGTCGATGCCAAATTGCAGTCTCTGGATCAAATCTCAGCTCCCATGTGGGCCAGTAGTGCAAATCCTGCTTCAATGTTAGAACTCGAGGCTTGCTGTTCAAATGGATGGTCCTTACACGAACAAACTCCCCATGTTCCAATTCCTGTTCAAATACAAAGAGCGTGTACATATTATTTTAGTACTAACTACTAACTAGAGTTTCTCTTTCTTTCTTTTTTAAGAGAGAAGAAAAACAAAACTAATTAGTCGTATAATGTTTTAAGTTTTTTCATAGCCAGATCATTAAAAAGCAATGATTCAATCAGATCCTAGATTATGTTACCTGAGCTTGGGAGTGTTTTGAATATGTATCTAACATGGGAGGCTTTTTAAATTTATTTAATTTATGTTATCTGGATTCAGGCGTGAGTACCAGGTATGAGTATGTGTTCAACACAAGTATGGTCAGACCTTTTTTTTAAGGACCTCACACCAGAGTTCAACATAGTTAAGAAGTCAACTTAAGAAATGAAGGCATATATGCTACTCATCAAGCAATCAAATAAATTAACTCTTATGTATGAAGCATACTAGACAAAGTAGGAAAAAGGGAAGTAAATAGACGGTACCTTTGTCACATTAACAAAAGCCTCCAAATCAGGAGTCGGTTTTCCATTAACTTCAACAATCCATTGTAGAGCATATAACCCATATCTATGAACAGGACTACCACGACACCACCTGAGAGAAGAACAAATTGTCACGAGAAATACTCAACAAACAGAATATCATAAGTACCATTTCTGTTTAGAAAATCTTAATGTTTCGTAATATTCAGAAGCAGTCAGTGATATTAGCATAAATAACACTTGGACTATGTTACTATTAAAGCTTGTAAGTACAGTATCCAGACTTGTATATTATAGTTGTGCCCTTTCTTATTAGTTTAAGCTTTTGGATTATCTTGTCATTCAATTTAATATGATATCAGAGCTCTCTAGCTCAAGATCCTAGCAACCAGTTTCCCCTTATAAAATTTCTTCACGCAATTTCATATTGCCCCATTGAGCTCTGTGCTGCTTCTCAAATCTTTCTTCAACTTGCACTTTTCTTCTACATTTGGGTTCACGTGCAAGTCCATTATCATTAATCCGGCTTGCACGTGAGATGTGTTGAACTTTAAATATAATAACTAGGGACTTTTAACTTGAGATTTTGGAAGACTTGATCACCCAATATAATTTATAGCATAGCGCCCCTTAATTCTTAGTAGATCATGGGAAGTTTCATCAATATAGTTTTATAAGCAAGTGATTTACAACCAAAGTTAGGGATCAAATGAGTTAGTGTAGCAGCCAATTTAACCAGTGCAAAGAAAATACATAAATAAATAAAACATAAAACATCTCTTTCCTGTAAGGTAGGAGATTATGCAAGACCAAGATTGAAAATTGGAATATGCTGTACTTGTATTTCTCTTTTCAAGATGAGCAAAAATCTTGGGAGAATTGCTTATGGGAGTATAAACAGCTATTTAGGACTAAAGTTTGTTAAAGAACTCCAAAAGTTCTATGATTTGGATTTGTTCCAGAACAAACTAAGAAATCAAGTAACTAAGATTGAATTCCAATCATTCAAAAAAGTTGTAAGCATAGATTTAAGATGGAATTAAGGGCTTGAGCATGAAAGAGTTTATAAGGAGAGAATCCTTTTAGCTGAACTCCCAAGAACACTCAAGTTTAAATAAAATTTTTATACTAATCTATGAAGTTTGATATCTGAATTTTATAACATCAAGAATCCTTTTAGCTGAACTCCCAAGAACACAAGTTTAAAAAAAAATTTTATACTAATCTATGAAGTTTGATATCTGAATTTTATGTTGCCAAGCTATTTAAATCTACTTTTTAATGGATCCTTGCAAATAGAATTTAAGTGTTCAATATTGAGATAAGCCACTCTGTTTGGTGCAAGCGAATGATGCCATGCAGTGGCAACAAGGGAAATGTAATAGATTCTTCCTTGAGTTATCTAGATTGAGTTACTTGTTCTGAGGTCAGCTATGAAGCAAGATTAAGGGCCAGATTAGCATTGCTTCTAAGAATTTTGGGACAAAAAGCACTTTTGAGATAAAAGCATTGCAAAACAAGATGATTTTGAGCTTTTCAAAAGTGCTTTTGGGACAAAAAAATGCTTTGCAAAATCACTTTTTTAGCCAAAAGCAGGAGCAGAAAATTTTAGATTTTGCTCAAAAGTGCTTTTTGGCCCAAAAGTACTTTTGAGATGCAATGCTAAACTAAGCCTAAATAGGTTTTCAGCCACACAAAGCCTAAGCTAGAAACAAAAACAAGACTAAATAGGCTTTTATGTCACACACAGTTCCAAGTTAGAAGACGACTCAACAGCTTTACAGTCATATAAATTGCCCGTAGGTGCCACTGCCTGATAACGTTTTCACGTTACAAAGTAATTACGCAAATATCAACATAGAAAACCCCAAATTAAATATGTACTTTGATCCATTAAAAAACAGGATCCAACCAGCACTAGAAACAAATAAAATTCAAATTGTAAAACTTCATGGGTTAATACAAACTTTATTTTGATTGCAATAAAGAATTTAATCTAAACTTATATGCTACAATTTCATTTTGTGATGCTCCTTGTGAACCCTAACTCTTTCATATTCCAATCCTTAATCCCATTACAGACTCATTCTCATATCTTTTGGAATAATTCCTAGTTATCCAATTTCATTAAATTATACAAGACACAATTTGAATCACATGACTTTAGATTTTTTTTTTAACACACTTTAATCCAAAATCAATAACAAGTAATAAGAAATTTCACACATCCTGGAAAGAGAAATACAGACTATGGCCAACCTTCAAAAACCTTCAAACTTGATCTTACAGAATATATAATCCCTCAGAAAAGTTATGGTTCATGAAATTATTGGAGAAAAATAAATAAATACCCACATTTATTATCAAAATTTAAGGGAATCCTTGCTATACTAATGGCCTTTTATACTGCAAACCCAAATCTTACTAGAACAAAGATGTTCACACAAAATGCCTCTAAACCAAATATGAATTGGTTTTGGGCAGTAAATATAACTCTCAACTTGTTTCTTACTTTCTTTCTAATAACTGGAAAGTGGCACTATCATGCTTTTTTAAATTCTAATACAAACTAGCCACATTTACAGACATGTGGGTTCCACCCACCCACCGAAATTATTATTTGGGGAGAAAAAAAAGTTGAAACATGCATTGAAACAGGCTCACCCTAATTGATATTATTATTTAATATCCTAGAATTATATTCAAATTTTGGCTGATATTGGTTCCTATAATTCCTTTACATCAGGCATCTTAAAGTTTAAATAATTTCTCTTATCATCTGCGGACTTGCAGAAAAGTTAGATAAATACTTTACATCTACATCCTCAGTAAAAAAGAGGTTCAACTAAATGTAAAAGGTATTGATTATCACTCCCTTATAATCAGAGGGCTAAAACAACAAATTATTGCCATCAATTCACAACTATCATAATCTGGAAAAAAAACCCAACAGAAATACATGTTCATTAATTTGATAAGATATTTTCATTATTAGATGAAAATTGCATGCCTAAGCAATCAAACTCACAGGCATTTTTGTAGGAATTATCATCCCTTTAGTAAAGGGATTCTGTAGGATTATCTTTCCTTAGTTAAAGGATTCTGCAAATATTTACAATCCCTTATTCTAAGGAATCATATCTCTATTAATTTCTTTACTATCTTTCCTAAATTAGAGACATAGTTTTGTATAAAGATTTAATATGTTTTATTGTATTTGAATAAGAAAATACAGAGAATTACTCTAAATTCTACATGGTATTAGTTTAGGTTCCGGTTCTTTTCCACCCTAGACCATGTCAAAAACTTCTTCTTCTACATATCCTTCTCCTACCCCGGAGATCACCTCAAATCCAGAAAATTTTTCTGGTTCTGATGCTCAATCCAGAGATAAGAAATCCAGTCTTGCCGATGCCACATCTGTCACAAGCTTCTCCAAAGAGCATATTGCTGACCTTCAAAAACTGTTTGGAAAGTTTCAGGGGTCTAGTGCGGGTAATCTGGTCATGAAAGAATCAGGAGGTAAACCTTCTTCCACAGCATTGTTTTCCTCTCAGTCCACTCCTAATTGGATCCTCGATTCTAGTGCTACGGATCATATGACTGGTAATAAGGCCTTATTTCACAATTTTTTCCAAACCTTTGGTAAAGCTGTCAAAACAGCTAATGGTTCCTTATGCAAAATAGAAGGCCATGGAACTGTTATTCTCAATGATCAGATTGCACTTCATAATGTTCTCTTTGTACCAAATCTGGCTTGCAATCTCATTTCCGTAAGTAAAATTTCCTCGGACTTGAACTGCTTCGCAACCTTTAACGGTCTTGATTGTACTTTGCAGGCACTGAACTCGAAGAAGATGATTGGTAAGGCCAACTTGCAGAATGGTCTCTACATCCTCCCTTCCTCTCCTAAACCCGAGATCTCCAAATCTTTTACAGCTTTAAATATAGTTGATACTGTTATGTTATGGCATTATAGTTTAGGCCATCCTAGTTTCCAATACCTTGCTAAATTGTTTCCCGATCTATTTATTAATAAAAGGTCAAACTCTTTTTCTTGCAAAGTTTGCTCTCTTGCTAAACATACTAAATCTTCTTATTTTCCATCTCCATACAAGCCTTCTTGCCCTTTTGCTTTGATCCATAGTGATATTTGGGGCTCTTCTCGGGTGAAGAATGCTGATCATAGTAAGTGGTTTATCACTTTCATTGATGATCACAGTAGGGTAACTTCGACTTATTTGCTAAAAGACAAATCTGAAACTGCTGATATTTTTGCACAATTTTATAACATGGTTCTCACTCAATTTGGGGCTAAAATCTAGCTCTTTAAATCTGATAATGGCAGTGAATTTTTTGCTAGGTCTTTGGGTAATTTTTCAAGGACAATGGGATAGTTCAACTTAGTTCTTGTGTTGGAACCCCACAACAGAACGACATTATCGAAAGGAAAAATAGGCATCCCCTAAAAGTTACTCGTTCCCTTCTATTTACTACCAATGTTCCTAAATATCTGTGGGGGGAACGGCTACCTATTTAATCAACCGAATGCCTAGTAAGGTTTTAAAATTTCAAACAACTCAATCTATATTTTTGCAGCACTTTCCTCATTTGAAGCCTATCTCCTCAATTCTACCACTTAAAATCTTTGGCTGCACTGTTTTTATCCAAAATATTGCTCCTCATAAGTCCAAGTTAGACCCTAAGTCCTTAAAATGTATACTGGTTGGATATTCTTCACTTAAGAAGGGATACAAATGCTTTCATCCTCCTTCAAAATGATTTTTTACCACTATGAATATCACCTTTTATGAACAGGATCCCTATTTCACACAAGCTGAAATTCAGGGGAAGACATAGAGTGATTTTCAGCCAAATCAGGTATCTTCTCCTAATTTCCATTCTCAACCTTCAAAATTGCCACCAATTTTACCTTTACCTACAGATTTGTCACATGTGACTACTCCGATTAATTCTCCTGTTATACCTACCACTATGTCATCCACACCTACTTTAAACACCCCTCCTGAAAATACACCTACTCCTATTGAAATATTCAACAAACATCACCACCCAAACAACTTCGTGTCTACACAAGGAAAAAGAAAAATATCCCTGAGACTCTTTTGCAATCTGATTCTTGCCGAGAATTGGATTTGGGTCCAGCTACCGGAATGGAAGAAGAAATCAGTAAGTCCTCTACTCTAGATGACTTTCCAATTGCTATTAGAAAAGGGGTTAGACAATGCACCAAGCATGCTATTGAAAAATTTGCTAGTTATAATTCTTTAATGCCTTCTTTTCAAACATTTACAGCAACCTTAGATAAAGAACAGATTCCCACAAGCATAGCTGAAGTTCTAAAGGATCCTAAATGGAGAAGGGTTGTTGAAGAGGAAATTGACGCACTAGAGAAAAATGCTACTTGGACAGTTACAGACCTTCCTCAAGGAAAAAAGGCTGTTGGCTGTAAATGGATCTTTGCTATAAAGTACAACTCTAATGGAAGCATCCAATGATACAAAGCTAGACTGGTGGCTAGAGGTTTTACGCAAACTTATGGGATAGACTTCACAGAAACGTTTGCACCCGTGGCAAAGCTTAACACTGTTCTAGTACTCCTAAGTTTGGCTGTAAATTACGATTGGCAATTATACCAACTTGATGTAAAAAACGCATTTCTTAATGGCATGCTAGAGGAAGAAGTCTACATGAAATTACCACCTGGCTTAAAGTCTGTTGAAGGTAGCAACAAGCTGTGCAAGCTCAACAGGTCTCTATACGGGCTAAAACAATCACCCAGAGCTTGGTTCGAGAGGTTCACTAAAGTCATTCTTAAAAACGGCTACAAGCAGTCCCTTGCCGATCATACACTTTTCATCAAGGTAACTTCTACAAATAAGAAAGCTATCCTAATTGTGTATGTTGATGACATTATTCTTACTGGAGATGATGAGGAAGAAATTATCAATTTGAAGAAGCAGTTAAACAGGGAATTCGAAACAAAGGACTTGGGAAAGCTAAGATATTTCCTAGGAATGGAGGTGGCAAGATCAAAAGTACTTGTGATAAATCAAAGAAATATTTTACTCCCACTAAACCCTCAAGCCTGCTTCTTTTGTTCAAAAGAAATATGTCTGAAATTATCAAAACCAATACCAATGGGGATAGTTCAGAAGTCTCCATGAAAAACTCCAACCAAATAAGTGAGTTGCAGAACATTTAAGTGGCCTACAGGTTAAATGGGAAGAATTACCTGAAGTGGCCTTCCACAGGTACTTGTAGTTTGGCGCTTTCAGGTATATCCTATTCTCAAAATTCTAATGTCTCGGACACAGTCACCAACAGGTCTTGGGTCATTGACTCAGAGCTACAGAGCATATGACCCACTCCTCACACAAATTTGTTTCATATCCACCTTGTCCTAGTAATAAAAAAATTACAATAGCTGATGGTTCTGTGATCTCAATGGCTGGTCAAGGTGATATTATTATAAACAAGACCCTTACTTTTAAAAATTTACTTCATGTTCCTAAACTATTTACCAATCTTCTTTCCATCAAAAAAATTACCAGGGACTCTAATTGTAGTGTGGTTTTTTATCCCAATCGATGTTTTTTTAAGGAACAGAATGCGAAGAAGATGATTGGACATGCTAAGAAAGCAAATGGCCTATACTATCTTGAAGAATCTAGTGGAGAAATTAGTGCTCTGAATTCCTTAGCATTATCTTTCCTATCCAAGTCTGTTCAAGCTAATAAAGACCAAATTTGGCTCCATCACCTCCGCCTTGGTCATCCTTCGTTTCAAGTCCTTAAATTTATGTTTCCTTCATTGTTCAAAGGAATCACTGTTGAAAAATTCCATTGTGATGTTTGTGAACTTGCCAAACATAAACATACCTCCTTTCTAGTAAGCAATAAAAGAACATCCGCTCCTTTTACTCTTATTCATAGTGATATTTGGGGACCATCAAACATTTCAAACATCTCTGGGGCTCGGTGGTTTGTATCCTTATTGATGATTGTACCCGCGTGTCTTGGATATTTCTTTTAAAACAAAAATCTGATGTAAGGTCTATTTTTACAACCTTTTACAACATGATCAAAACACAATTTGGGGCTGAAATAAAATGGTTTAGGTCAGACAATGCTAAAGACTATTTCAATCAGTTTCTCTCCCCATATTTTCAAGAAAAAGGCATTATACATGAGTCCTCTTGTGTTAACACACCCCAAAAAAATGGCGTTGCCGAAAGAAAGAATGGCCACATTTTAGCTATTACTAGAGCACTATTGTTTCAAAAAAATGTCCGTAAACAATACTGGGGGGCGGCTGTTTTAATTGCTACTCGTCTGATAAATAGGTTGCCTACAAAGGTCCTTAACTCTCAAAGTCCTATGCAAGTTCTATCGAAATTTTTTCCTGATTTCAATACCTCAAACCTTACTCCCAAAATCTTTGGATGTGTTGCCTTTGTACATGTACATTCTCAAAATAGGGGAAAACTCCATCCACGATCTGTCAAATGTGTCTTTCTCGGTTATTTCTCTACACAAAAAGGGTACAAATGCTATAATCCAGCCACCAAAAAATTTTATGTTTCAACGGATGTCTTTGCAGAAGAAGAAAAATTCTTTACTCGTCCTTGTCTTTGGGGAGAACTTATTCACAGAAAAGGGCTGAGAATTTTTTCTTCTTGATTTTCCACTTCATCCGACCTACCAACCAGCTGCCTTAACTTAATTTCTGACTCCTATTCAAGACCAAACACCCATCCTTACCTACCAACCAGCCTGCCCACCTTGAACCTATGCAACCCAAAATAGAGCCTACTACACCTAAGTCGCCCAAAGGGATTCAGGACACTACTCGCCCTTTACTAGTTTACTCAAGGAAGAAGGCACCGGTGCAAGTTCAATCATCTTCTTTGGATAAACAACCTACTGCTCTACAACCCGAGGTAACTACTGAACCTACTTTGAATACTACTAAAAATTCAGATCAGAAAGACAATGATTTTCCTATTGCTATTAGAAAGAAACTAGGGCCTGTATAAAACATCCCTTGTACTCATTCATGTCTTACAAAAATTTGTCCCATAACCACAAAACTTTTCTTACTAGCCTAAATTCTATCTCTCCCAAAATTGTATCCCAGACATTAAATGATGAAAATTGAAAAAATGCCATGAAGGTTGAAATGGAAGCACTTGAAAAAAATAAGACATGGGATTTGGTAAAATTACCGAAAGGAAAGAAAGCAGTTGGATGTCGTTGCGTGTACACAGTGAAATACAATTCAGATGGCTTTTTGGAGAGGTAAAAAGCAAGATTAGTTGCTAAAGGGTACACTCAAAAGTATGGAATAGACTACTTTGAGACGTTTGCCCCGGTTGCAAAGATGAACACTGTGAGAGTAGTGTTGTCACTCGCTGCCAACAGAGGCTGGAAACTACAGCAGTTTGACATCAAAAATACTTTCTTACATGGTAATTGTCGAAACCATTTTTTTGTTTGAAAACGGGCCGACTTAAAAGGAAAAAACGGAGTCGCCACCAATCTTTTTTTGAAGTGTGATTGGGCCACTTATAAAACATTTTGGTCTACGGATTTTAAGAAAACGGGCTCGGAGTTGATACACATACGAGGAAGGATTAGCACCCTCGCAACGCCCAAAATTGGTACCGTTTTGATTGATTAATGTCCTTAGTATCGAAAACTAGAAAATGTTTTACAGTAGGGAAAAAATGTTTAGCTAACTCGTATTGGATATCAAAACCCTCTCGTTTCGAAAAGCTGAAATATCACGTCCAGCACGATAGGACACGATGCTTCAAACTCTCGATACCAAGATCATTTTATGATTTCCAGAATACATGTAGTGCAATTTAAAAAGGGTATTTCACTATTTGGCTACACTAAAACCGAAACCCAGCACGATTGGGTACGATTCCTTGGATTTCCGATAATGAAATATTGCCCTTATTTAAGAAATACGATAAGAAAAAAATCTTTGAAGGATATCTAGTTGTTTAGATGAACAGAAAATCGAAACCCAGCACGATTGGGCACGAATTTCTTGAATTTCTAAACACGAAACATTGCCTTATTTTAATAACACGATAAAAAATCTTTAAAGGTTATTTAGCGATCTAGACGAACGAAAAATCGAAACCCAGCACGATTGGGCACGATTTCCCGAACTTCCATACACACAAAATTACCTTTATGAAACATGATTAATATTTTTAAAGGATATTTAGTGATCTAGACGAACGAAAAATCGAAACCCAGCACGATTGGGCACGATTTCTCGGACTTCTAAATACGAAATATTGCCTTCGTAAAAGCCCATTTTATGAATTTTGGAATAAAAATAAAAAGATGTTGAAATGTAAATGCAATAACAACAAAGGATAATAATGGTAGATACGAAAGGAAGAACGAAAAATAAACGATAATATTATAAATAAAAAAATATGTGATCAATAAACAAACAATAATAATAATATATACACGTGGCAAAAAAAAAATAGTGGTAGTGACGAAAATAATAATGATAAAAACACTAATAAATATGATAATAAATAAAATGACAATAAGTACAATAAAAGTAAAAAATATTTTTAGTAATAAAACAATGTAAAGATAGATATAGTAATAATAAATATAGTATAATAATAATATATATGTAAACTAATAATAAAAAAAGAAAATCACAAAATAATATTGGCAAGAATAAAAATAATAAGAATACTAAAATAATAATGTAAATAATAAAAGTAATAAGAGTACTAATAATAATAACAAATATAATACTAATAATAAATATAAATATAATCATAGTCATAATAATATGTATATAATAAGAATAATAATAAAAATAATAATTAATAAGAAAATAAGATGATAATAGTATTAATAAAACAAGAGAAATAAAAGAAAATAAAATATTTGAAAAAATATATGTATAATAGTAAATATAATAGAAATATAATAGTAATATATAATACAATAGTGATAATAAAAATAATGATATAATAGGATATAATAAAATATAAGATAATAAAAGTAATCAATAAAAAATGTTAGTAATAGAATATATAACAATAAATATAAATATAGTAATAATAATATATATACTGAAATGAATAACGATGGTAACAATGGAAAAAATAATAACTATAACATAAAAATGACAAAAATAATAAAATACTGACAATAATAATAAAAGAGAAAAGAAAATCAGAAAAAGAACCAAAAAATAAAAAAAAATAGAAGTCTTTGGGTAAAATTAAAAAAAAGAATAAAAGATGAGGACTAGTTTAAAACATGCGTAAAACAGGGGGAACTAAAATGGCAATTAATCCCACTCCCTGATGCAGCATTTAAAACGCGGACCAAACTGTATCAAAAACCAAAACTCTGGGGCGAAATTAAATAATAAAGAAAAGTGAGGGGGGGATGCAATTAAATAACTTCTCCCAAAAGGAGGGCCAATCGTGCAATTTACCCATTTGAGGTAAATGCGCGTGGACCCCACCATTAATGGCGCCGTTTGCTTTGTAAAAGCATAAGAAAACCCAAAAGTTTTCTTTCATTTTTTTTCTCTGTTTCAAAAATCAAAACAGAGCACCCCCCCCTTTCGTTTTTTTTTTTTTTAGGGTTTAAGCCCTTCTTTTTACAGTGAACCCAGCGAGCTCCCTCCATGCGCGCCTCGATTGCAGCGGCCGGAGGAAGACCCGGTGAGTCCCTCTCGATCTCTCTTCTTTTAGTTTTAAAAACTTTTATATGTTTTTTTTAAGAAAAAGAAACCCAAACCGATTCGGAAAAGGAAAAGAAGATAAAAGAAATAAAAATAAAACGGAAGAGGAAAAACTTGAACCTTTGCCTTTTTTTTGTATTCTCTCGATTATTTGCTGTTTACAAGTGTTTCTCTTTCGTATTTCTAAAAAAACCTAACCGAAAAAAATCCCCCCGATCTAAAAAAGAAAAAAAAATCCCCCTCGTTTTTCATTTTTGTTATGGCTTTATAGCCTTTTTTACAGCTTGTTCTCTACTTTGTAGGGGCGTGATGGAGCACGTCGACGGCGGCATGGTGGAGTGGCGCGCGTCTTGCGAGTGTCCGTATGACGTTGCAGACGAGAGGCCTTCTTTGGCGCTAACCCATCTGCTAGGGTTTTTTTTTTTACATTACTGTTTGGCTATGTTTTTGGATTGGGCCCTTTATTTCTTTGGGCCGGAAAAAATTGGGCCTTACATTTGCCCTCTTTGCTCATTGTCGGCAACGAGAATAGAGCAAAGACTTTAAAAGGACCAATTTTGCCCTAGTTTATGCGATCTTGACTTCCTGATGCTTCCTTTTTCCAGGTAACTTTATTCCACCCCCTACATTCCAGAGGTGTGGAAGTTTTGTTTCGATCTGCTATCTTTAGCCTGCTCCACTCCTGTTCAGTGGAGATAAGGCTTCAATCTTCGATCTGCTCCACTCACCTTTCGGTGTAGATAAGATCTCTACTTGATCCGCTTACTACGCTTTCAAGAAAGATAAGATCTGTCGTCTTCAATCCGCTCCACTCACCTTTCGGTGGAGATACTACTATCTTTAGCTGCTCCCACCTTTCGGTGGAGATAAGGCTTCAATCTTCGATCTGCTCCACTCACCTTTCGGTGGAGATAAGATCTCTTGCTTCGATCTGCTCTACTCTGCTTTCAGTAGAGATAAGATCGATATTTTGGCCTGTTACCCTCTGCTTAGGGAATTAAGGCTCAATGTTTTCGACTGTTCCACTCCTGCTCGGTGGGATAAGATCTCGCTATTTTGGCCTACTACCCTACCGCTAGGGAATTGAGGCTCAATGTTTTGACTGTTCCACCTCGCCGGTGGGATAAGGTCCGATATTTTCGACAGTTACCCTCTTGCTTAGGGAATTAAGGCTCAAGGTTTTCGACTGTTCCACTCCCTTTCGATGGGATAAGGTGCGATATTTTCGACCCATTACCCTCTTGTTTAGGGAATTAAGGCTCAAGGTTTTCGACTGTTCCACTCACCCTTTCGATGGGATAAGGTCCGATATTTTCGACCGTTACCCTACTGCTTGGGAATTAAGGCTCGAGGTTTTCGACTGTTCCACTCCTTTCGGTGGGATAAGGTGCGATATTTTCGACCGTTACCCTCTTGTTTGGGAATTAAGGCTCAAGGTTTTCGACTGTTCCACTCTCTTTCGGTGGGATAAGGTCCGATATTTTCGACAGATTACCCTACTTGTTTGGGAATTAAGGCTCAATGTTTTCGACTGTTCCACTCACCTTAGTGGGATAAGGTGCATTATTTTCGACGTTACCCTCTTGCTTAGGAATTGGGCTTAATGTTTTCGACTGTTCCTCTCCTCGCCGGTGGGATAAGGTCGCTATTTTGGCCTGCTACCCTCTTGCTTAGGAATTAAGGCTCAAGGTTTTCGACTGTTCCACTCCCTTTCGATGGGATAAGGTCCGATATTTTCGACCGTTACCCTCTTGTTTAGGGAATTAAGGCTCAAGGTTTTCGACTGTTCCTCTCCTTTCGATGGGATAAGGTCGATATTTTCGACCGATTACCCTACTTGCTTGGGAATTAAGGCTCAAGGTTTTCGACTGTTCCTCTCGCTTCGATGGGATAAGGTCCGATATTTTCGGCAGATTACCCTACTGTTTAGGGAATTAAGGCTCAAGGTTTTCGACTGTTCCCTCTCCTTTCGATGGGATAAGGTCCGATATTTTCGACCGTTACCCTCTTGTTTAGGGAATTAAGGCTCAATGTTTTCGACTGTTCCTCCTTTCGGTGGGATAAGGTGCATTATTTTCGACCGTTACCCTACTGCTTAGGGAATTCAGGCTTAATGTTTTCGACCTGTTCCACTCCTGCTCAGTGGGATAAGGTCTGCTATTTTGGCCTGCTACCCTACTGCTTAGGGAATTGAGGCTCAATGTTTTCGACCTGTTCCACTCCTGCTCAGTGGGATAAGGTCTGATATTTTCTGTAACTCCCATCAACTTTGCTACATTGTCCTCTGGGGAACCTACCTGTAGAAGTGATTTCATGGGGTCTATGCATATGTCAAATGATTAGGTTGTCATGAAAGATGCTCCTAACCATATGTATCATGAATGTTATGAATGGATGCAAAATGTCATGAGAATGATCCATTTTTAACACTTGGGCTGTCATTACTTGCTGCTTATTAAGGTGACCCCGGACGTATATCTTCTCCGTTCAGCTGATACTTCTAACAACTAATCTGAGGATGTAAATCCGCTTAAACCCTTATCTCAAGTCTCTGAGCCCTTGTAAGTCTGGTTAGTTCTAAATAATTGTCCTGTTCCAGATTCTTGTATTATTTAGAGACTTTCAGAGTAATATGCAAAACTTCTTTCGTGAAAGCATTATTAGTTCAATAATCATTATTTCAATGAAAAATGCTTGGAATGGACCGAAAGAAATTAATTAGGAGCATGGCTCAAACAAATAACAAATGCACTCAAGGAGAAAATTTACTAGCAGTGTATTTTGGAATGAGCAAATTAAGAATGGGTAAGATGGCAATTAGGTGCCCCAGATATCGCCGACTGAGCTTCTTTGTTCAAACTTCTTGAGGACCATTTGAGCTTAATATGTGTTTAGGGGATTCAGAGTACTTTGTCGATGCCCCAAGATGTAACATACTTCCTCATTGTCAATTCAAGCGTGGCAAAACTATTGTATGCCCCATCATGATTTGATTACAACTTGAGCCGCCCTTTTCGGGTTTTCGACTCAAAGCCCCTTTGGTCTCAAAGTGCCCTTTGCGGGTTTTCACCTTGGCCTCTCCGTTTTTTTTTTTTTTGGATTCAAGATGCCCTTTGTGGGTTTTCATCTTGGCCCACTTTCAAGCGAAGTACTTCTTGACTGAGTCTGTATCAATTGGATTTGGCAGACTTTTGCCGTCCATCTTGGCTAGTATCAATGCTCCTCTATTAAATACCCTCTTTTCGACATAGGCCATTCCCAATTAAGTATCTACTTTCCTCTGAAATCTGCTGAACACTCTGGGGTAAACTTTTGTTATAAGCCCGCATCACTTGTTTCTGGTACATTTGACCATGACGGTTGGCTCTTAACCTTTTCCTTGATCAGTTTCAGTTGGTCATATAGAGAATGAACCCATTCATTTCATCCAACTTCGATTCCGACAAAATCTAAAGAGTAAGAATTTCCATTTCGATGGCAAAAGCGTATCCATCCATAAACCAACGAGAAAGGTGTTGCCGGTGGAAGCCCTCGCCAACATTCGAGAAGCATAGAGGTAAATGGTAACTTCTCTATGCCAATATTTGAGTTTCCATCATCTTTCACAATTTTTTTGAATGGTTTCTTTCTTTTCTTTTCTTCTTTCTTTCTTTTCTTTTCTTTTCTTTTGTTTTGTTTTTTTAATTGAACTTGAACTCGAAGTTGAAATTGAACTTGGATGATTGACCTGTAACTTTGTCATAGGAACCGACCCTCACCCTCTTAGTGGAATAGTTGACAATCACGAAAATGAATAGGCGTCAACTAGATACTTTTGATGAAATCATCCGTAACATCTATGCCCCACATATAAAAAACATATAAGTCACGTCTTCTCAATTTGGCATTTACGGCAACACCGCGAAATCTCCCTTTCATGGTAGCCTCATCGTGCCTAGGCATATCTTGATGCGACCGCACAAAGACATCCTTGAATTATTTACATAACTCAATATCGTCTCGCTTTGCTTCTATGGTGGGCAATGTTTCGATCTTCGCTCCTTTCCCAGACTCGCAATGTCCACTGACCCTTTGTACGATAGAGTCTATTTTCATTTTGTTTTACCATCCTTAATGAGATCAATGGGTAAGTTGTAGTCTCAGACATCTTCAAAATATTGAGATCCTTTTAGACCCATATTTCACTTAGAAGGAGTTTATATGACGTTGCTCATGACATCGATATCCGGGTACCTATTATAGATGCGAAGGTAAATTCAAGAAATAAGCAGTTACGAAGATGATTATTTATAATAATGGATGAAAATGAAAAACATTCCAAAGAACAAAAGAATGTATAGTATGACATGGGGAAAAAAAATGAGAAAATATTTGCTCGACATGAAACACAAACATGCATTTTTATTGACAATAAAGATGTTTGAACATGAGCCTATTTCACAAAAGATTCTTATTGTTTCTAGGCTTAAAACAACAAGTGTGTTTTGAACATTACTCTGTGTTAGCTCTAAAAACTACAGGAGTTTCCTTCACAGTCCAGTTATTCAAAACACTTTCAGGCTCGTAGGGATGAACGCCTCCTAGGTTTTCTTCATTCGATCTCTCCTCGAATACGGCTTTGATGATCAAGGCTTTTAACATGTCTTCGGCCGTTTCTTCATTTGTCATCCCCAGTTTAGGAGGAATAATTCTTTCCGATATCCATACCTTGGAGATGTGTGGAAAAGTAATTGATCCCCATTTGACCTCGGCGTCCTTCTTTACTGACTCTCTTCCTATGGTACATATATTTTCCCCTCCCGCAAAGTCAAAAAACTCCAACTCTTTATTATCCATTAACCCTTGTACTAAGGCTCAATTATTTGCCTTTGTTGGATCTCATGGCCTTCCTTGTTATGGAACTCACAATAGTTCCTCGTATCCTGGGATTTGCCCCTTACGTCTTGTCTAATTAAACCTCTTTCCACCATTCTTCTCCAGACCTCTCTCATCGGGGTTCTTATTTCTGCAACGTTCCACTTGATTCTTTTTCCTGCGCTCTCGATTATTGCATTCATCCCATTATCAATGTGACTAGGTAACGGATTTCACCGCAGCAGCGCATCATTGAACTCCACAATGCCCATTTTGATGAGCCTCTCGACTAGCTTTTTGAAAGGAAAGCGGTTCTCTATCGGGTGCCCACTATCCTCGCATGGTATTCACATTGAGTGCTCGCATTATACCATTTAGGATATGGGGTTGCGTGATTACGAGTAGCGAGGGGCTACTACGTGTGCGTCTAATAAAGTTTTATACAACTCCTTATCGCCACCCAGGTATAGGAGTAAATTGAATTTCTCGGTCCTTTGCCTCATGTTGGGCTCTTGTCTTGGTCGAACTCTTGCCCACACTCTGATTCTCGGTTGGGTAATAATGTGGGTTTAGGATAACCAGAGCTTATATTCCCACTTGACTTCCCTTTTCTTGGTAGCTCTTCTTGTGCTCTCTCCGCTTCTATCTTCCCACACCGATTCGTTCTCTATCATCTCTTTGACATCACCATGTCATGAAACTCTTAGTCGTGCCTCCCAACATGTGGTTAATGAAAGGTGCCTTGAGGTATTGATGAAGAGCATGGTCATTTCCTTTTCTAGTAATCTGTGCATTTGGACTGCGTGGCGACCTCCCTCCATCTTTGGGCGTACTACGAAGCTTTCACTTGACTTTTCTCCATGTTTTGCAACGTGATCTGTCGGTGCTATATCGGTCACATGGCCGTAATGCTTAATGAAAGCTCGCGCCAAATCTCTCCACGATTTGATTTGGGTACAACTCAACTGGTTGTACCATTTTCTTTCTGACCCCAATCGGACTATCACGAAGCAATGGATCAACAAGCTGGTCGTTGTTGACATATCTGTCATTCTCCGGCGAACATCGTGATATGGGCCTCAGGCGGCTAGTCCGTTGTACTTTTCAAACTCGGCATCTTGAACTTTGGAGGAAGTACTAAATGCGGGACTAGACTCGACTTCTTAGCATCCACTTCGCATTGGTAATCAAGACTTTCCAATGCTCGAAACTTCTCCTCCGACCATTTGCATCGATCTTGAACTCTTTTGGAAACTCTACTTTTACCTCCTCCTCTTACGCCACCTCATCAAGTGCGGGACTATTGGTTTTACCAAATTGACTTGAGGTTAGAGCTCGAGCTTCGGGAAGTTTCCAGTGTCGAGAACCGGATTGGTCTTTGAGGTTTGATATTGACCGATACTCTTGGTGGTTGCGCTTGGGAACTTGTCGGGCCGGGCACGGAGGGCAAGCAAAATCTTCATTATCTTCTCGATGTCGACCATAGGCCTTTTTTCGTTTCAGCCCTCAGGTCAACAAGCTGTGTTAGGTGGCTCATCATGCTTCTCTGGGATTCCGAGATTTGATCCCTCATATCTGTTGGATCTTGGCTAATCGCTTCTTGCATCCGAGCACTGTAGTTGGTCTTGCATCTCTTTCTGCATTTGCTCCAACTTTTCTATCCTTTGATCCATTGCTCTCGTCTTTTTCCGAGTGTAATAGCGGTCTTCCAGGATAACTATAATATGACCTCTAGTTAATAGGGTTCTTTTATGATATTAAATGCACATGATGCGATGTGATGCTATGCAAATGCATGAAATGCAATGTAAATGAATGAATGCAAAATAAGAGGCATTGACTTTGAATTGATTACATTAGAAAAACTTTACTAGAAAATAAATTTCTTTACACAAAGCGGATCGCATACACGGCCTTGTCCTTATAGTCCAAGTGAAAACATGAATCCCTTCTTCGCAAAAGTCAAGTCTTGTAAAATTCTAATAGATACTTCTTCTACCTCCTTTTGCTTGATCCAGGACCGCTACTCCTGTTCACTTGTTAGCTTCTTCAAAAGCTGTCGAGGCGTAATAATCTTTGAATATTCTTGTCAACTTGAATCCACGGGTGATAAGGTCTTGTATTCCTTCACGGATTATAAGTCTTCTCTCGTTGTATTCACTTGGACTATATTAGGATGACCGTATTATAATCCACTTTATCAAAAATCCATTTTCTTATGACCAACTTTTCTATTTAGTAATCGAATTTGAAATCAACACCTCTTTTCTATGATGTGAATGCGGTGCAATCAAAAGCAGAATAAAACTTCGTTAGTACAAGAAAAATAAATAACATAGAACCTATCGGGGTGACCACTAGGGTTTGACATGGTTCTACCTAGGGTAGGCCCTTAGGTTTTCTACATGTGGTTTAATTCTAAAGAAAGGTACTGAACCAACAGATTCCTCAATCCTCACCTATTATAGGCTCATCTTGATTGAGTTCATTTCGAGGAATACATTTCCTATGGCCATGCGGAGGTGAAAACCTCACGGAACCATAGGTACGGATGTATTCAGAAGAAGCGCCCCCAGCCCATGCGGAGGTGAAAACCTCACGAAGGCATAGATTTTTGCTCCCACTTAAGGGTGTGACCACAACGGTCATGCAATATGAATGCGAGAGATATCCGTGTGTCTCAAACCAAAACAAATATATGACGCGACACAAACTCATGCAAATGAAAAAAGCGGAAAAGAAAAAAAATATTTTCGATAAAAGAACATTAATCAACCAATTTTGACTTGACTCTCTTATTGGTCCCCGGTGGAGTCGCCAAGTCGTCGAAACCATTTTTTGTTTGAAAGCGGGCCGACTTAAAAGGAAAAACGAGTCGCCACCAATCTTTTTTGAAGTGTGATTGGGCCACTTATAAAACATTTTGGTCTACGGATTTTAAGAAAAGCGGGCTCAAAGTTGATTACATACGAGGAAGGATTAGCACCCTCATACGCCCAAAATTGGTACCGTTTTGATTGATTAATGTCCTTAGTATCGAAAACTAGAAAATGTTTTCTGATGAGGGAAAAATGTTTAGCTAACTTTCGTATTGGATATCAAAACCCTCTCGTTTGAAAATTTGAAATATCACGTCCAAAGACGATAGGACACGATGCTTCAAACTCTCGATACCAAGATCATTTTATGATTTCGAATACATGTAGTGCAATTTAAAAGGGTATTTCACTATTTGGCTACACTAAAACCGAAACCCAAAGACGATTGGGTGCGATTCCTTGGATTTCGATAATGAAATATTGCCCTTATTTAAGAAATACGATAAGAAAAAATCTTTGAAGGATATCTAGTTGTTTAGATGAGTAAAATCGAAACCCAAAGACGATTGGGCACGAATTTCTTGAATTTCTAAACACGAAACATTGCCTTATTTTAATAACACGATAAAAATCTTTAAAGGTTATTTAGCGATCTAGACGAACGAAAAATCGAAACCCAGCACGATTGGGCACGATTTCCCGAACTTCCATACACACAAAATTACCTTTATGAAACATGATTAATATTTTTAAAGGATATTTAGTGATCTAGACGAACGAAAAATCGAAACCCAGCACGATTGGGCACGATTTCTCGGACTTCTAAATACGAAATATTGCCTTCGTAAAAGCCCATTTTATGAATTTTGGAATAAAATAAAAGATGTTGAAATGTAAATGCAATAACAACAAAGGATAATAATGGTAGATCTGAAAGGAAGAGCGAAAAATAAGCGATAATATTATAAATAAAAAATATGTGATCAATAAACAAACAATAATAATAATATATACACGTGGCAAAAAAAAAATAGTGGTAGTGACGAAAATAATAATGATAAAAACACTAATAAATATGATAATAAATAAAATGACAATAAGTACAATAAAAGTAAAAAATATTTTAGTAATAAAACAATGTAAAGATAGATATAGTAATAATAAATATAGTATAATAATAATATATATGTAAACTAATAATAAAAAAAGAAAATCACAAAATAATATTGGCAAGAATAAAAATAATAAGAATACTAAAATAATAATGTAAATAATAAAAGTAATAAGAGTACTAATAATAATAACAAATATAATACTAATAATAAATATAAATATAATCATAGTCATAATAATATGTATATAATAAGAATAATAATAAAAATAATAATTAATAAGAAAATAAGATGATAATAGTATTAATAAAAGCAGAGAAATAAAAGAAAATAAAATATTTGAAAAAATATATGTATAATAGTAAATATAATAGAAATATAATAGTAATATATAATACAATAGTGATAATAAAAATAATGATATAATAGGATATAATAAAATATAAGATAATAAAAGTAATCAATAAAAAATGTTAGTAATAGAATATATAACAATAAATATAAATATAGTAATAATAATATATATCTGAAATGAATAACGATGGTAACAATGGAAAAATAATAACTATAACATAAAAATGACAAAAATAATAAAATCCGACAATAATAATAAAAGAGAAAAGAAAATCGAAAAAGAACCAAAAATAAAAAAAATAGAAGTCTTTGGGTAAAATTAAAAAAGAATAAAAGATGAGGACTAGTTTAAAACATGCGTAAAAGCAGGGGAACTAAAATGGCAATTAATCCCACTCCACGATGCGACATTTAAAACGGACAAAGCATATCAAAAACCAAAACTCTGGGGCGAAATTAAATAATAAAGAAAAGTGAGGGGGGGATGCAATTAAATAACTTCTCCCAAAAGGAGGGCCAATCGTGCAATTTACCCATTTGAGGTAAATGCGTGGACCCCACCATTAATGGCGTAGTTTGCTTTGTAAAAGCATAAGAAAACCCAAAAGTTTTCTTTCATTTTTTTCTCTGTTTCAAAAATCAAACAGAGCACCCCCCCCTTTCGTTTTTTTTTTTTAGGGTTTAAGCCCTTCTTTTACTGATGAACCCAATGAGCTCCTCCATGCGCGCCTCGATTACGTGGCCGGGAGGAAGACCCGGTGAGTCCTCTCGATCTCTCTTCTTTTAGTTTTAAAACTTTTATATGTTTTTTAAGAAAAAGAAACCCAAACCGATTCGGAAAAGGAAAAGAAGATAAAAGAAATAAAAATAAAACGGAAGAGGAAAAACTTGAACCTTTGCCTTTTTTTTGTATTCTCTCGATTATTTGCTGTTTACAAGTGTTTCTCTTTCGTATTTCTAAAAAAACCTAACCGAAAAAAATCCCCCCGATCTAAAAAAGAAAAAAAAATCCCCCTCGTTTTTCATTTTTGTTATGGCTTTATAGCCTTTTTTACAGCTTGTTCTCTACTTTGTAGGGACGTGATGGAGCACGTCTCTGACGCGGCATGGTGGAGTGGCGCGCGTCTTGCGGTGTCCGGCGCACGTTGCGGACAGAGGCCTTGCTGGCGGCGCTAACCCATCTGCTAGGGTTTCCCTTTTTTTCTGTTCTGTTTGGCTATGTTTTTGGATTGGGCCCTTTATTTCTTTGGGCCCCGGAAAAAATTGGGCCTTACAGTAATCTTGAGGAGGAAGTCTATATGGATGTTCCACCAGGGTTCGGTTCAAATACAGGACAAGGTAGTTTGCAAACTAAAAAAGGCTTTGTACGGACTAAAACAATCCCCGAGAGCTTGGTTTGGAAGATTTACCAAAGTGATGCTCAAGCTGGGTTATAAACAGAGTCAAGGAGATCACTCTCTATTTGTAAAGCACTCATCTTCAGAGAGAATGACTGCTTTGTTAGTCTATGTAGATGACATTATAGTGACAGGTGATGATCTGGAAGGAATGAAAAATTTAAAGAACTGCCTAGTAAAAGAATTTGAGGTCAAAGAGCTTGGTAAATTAAAATATTTCCTTGGTATTGAAGTAATACACTCTCGGGAAGGAATCTTCATATCTCAGCAAAAATACATGATTGATTTGTTGACAGAGACAAGCAAGTTGGGATGTAAACCAGCAGAGACACCCATAGAGGTGAACCACAAACTTGGAGATGCACTAGAAGATGCAGCAGTTGATAAGGGTTCATATCAAAGACTCGTAGGGAAGCTCATTTACTTGTCACATACTAGACTAGATATTGCCTATGGAGTTGGTGTTGTAAGTCAGTTCATGTACAATCCTAAAGAGTCACATCTTCGAGCTGTATATCAGATTCTACAGTACTTAAAAGGCACTCCAGGCAAAGGAATCCTATTTAAGAAAAGGGAAAATTTAACCCTTGAAGCCTATACTGATGCAGATTATGCAGGATCTATGGTTGATAGAAGATCAACCTCGAGCTATTGCACTTTTTTGGGAGGCAACCTTGTAACTTGGAGGAGTAAAAAACAAAATGTTGTGGCTAGATTTAGTACAGAAGCTGAATTTAGAGCAATGGCGCTTGGAATTTGTGAATTATTATGGCTGAAAATTATTTTGGAGGATTTGAAGATCAAGTGGGAAGGTCCAATGAAGTTGTATTGTGATAATAAGTCTGCTATCAATATTGCACATAATCCAGTGCAACATGATCGTACGAAGCACATTGAGGTTGACAAACATTTCATCAAGGAGAAACTTGATAGTGGCCTAATCTGCACTCCATATGTGTCCACTGATGGTCAAGTGGCAGATATCCTTCCAAAGGATTATCTGGGAAGACCTTTCAGAAACTAGTAAACAAGCTGAGAATGGATGATATCCACTTCCCGACTTGAGGGGAGTGTCGATTACGCTTCCTAATAAGGAGTATTCGATGTATCGAAAGAATTACGTAGATATTTTATTGATTGCTATCCCTAACTTTAAGGCTGTGTTTTAAGAGATAGCATCCCTAGAATCAGTTTGCTTCCTAGTTAGGCTCACTATGTATATAAATATTAGCGTAATTTCTTGTGAAATAATATAATTAAAAAAGCCTATTTCTAACAGTATGTACTCGATTTACTCAAAGAAGCTGGTTTTCTTGGTTGTAAGCCAGCTGATACAGCAATGGAGGCAAACATGAGATTCAAGAAAGATGAGTCTTTAGTAGACAGAGAGAAATTTCAAAGATTAGTTGGGAAACTTATTTACTTATCATTGACGAGGCCGTAAATGTGATATAGCCTTTCCTATAAATATGATAAGTCAACACATGACTAATCCCTGAATTTTTTTTAAAGCAAGCATATGGTAAATGTGAAAGGAAAAAAGGAGTAAATGGGAAGACATAAAAAAATAGAATTCTCAAGTACTTGTTTTATATAATTATAAAAACTGAAAAGAATTAATTATATATTAATGAAAAATATTAATATTTTTATTTACATTGAGTATTTT
The DNA here is from genome assembly GCA_025506655.1 of Gossypium rotundifolium. NCBI lineage: Eukaryota > Viridiplantae > Streptophyta > Magnoliopsida > Malvales > Malvaceae > Gossypium > Gossypium rotundifolium. The sequence continues at coordinate 151,958,977 of CP106732.1, read as the reverse complement.
AACATAAATATATGACCTAATGTTTAGGAAGACACAATCGTGGTCGCGAACTATTAAGATTCTTTTACAAACTCTTGTTTAGGAAGACACAAGATGTAACTATTAAGATTTTTACAAAGGAGCGGGAGATCTCGAAAGAAGATCCACTAGTGGCTCTTGCACTTTTGTTTGGGGTAACCTTACAACTTGGAGAAATAAAAACAATCTGTTGTTTCAAGAAGTAGTCTTGAAGCTGAATTTAGAGCACTAGCTTTGGGAATATCTGAAGGAATTTGGCTACTTAAATTGCTAAAAGAACTTGGCACTAATCAAGAAGATTACTTTGAAGTCTTGTGTGATAATCAATCTGCTATTCAGATTGCCAAGAACCCATCCAACATGACCAAACAAAGCATGTGGAGATTGATAAACATTTTATTGTCGACCAAGTCAACAAAAAAGCAGTCACTCTTTCATACATTCCTTCGAAGGACAGATTGCGAGACATTCTTACTAAGGCTTTATCAAAGCTGTTTTCAATAAATTCCTAGTCAAGTCGGGATTATACAATGTATATTCTCCAGCTTGAGGGGGAGTGTAGGAATTATCATCCCTTTAATAAAGGGATTCTATAGGATTATCTTTCCTTAGTTAAGGGATTCTGCAAATATTTATAATCCCTTATTCTAAAGAATCATATCTCTATTAGTTTCTTTCCCATCTTAGAGTTTCCTAAATTAGAGACATAATTTTGTATAAAGATGTAATATGTTTTATTGTATTTGAATAAGAAAATAAAGAGAATTACTCTAAATTCCACAATTTTTCTACCATCAGGTATATTCAGGAGTTAACTTGTTAAGAAATTCTAGTAATAGTAGTATTAGTAGTGTTCTAATGCCTTCAAACATATTGAGGTTAAAATCGATTCTACTGCTTTACTACCACCTGCTATGTTCACCTCATCACTTTCCAACTAAAATGTAAATAAGAACTTTTTACTAAGAGAAAAATCCTTACCGTGCCACATAAACACCATGCCCTTCTTCCGGAAGAAATCCAAGAGCACGCACAGCAGGATGAGGATCCTGAACAATACACCCACACCAATTAATCACCCGTGTTGTGCCATTCCCATCCCTAACGTCTGTCCCCACAACAAGATCAAGTTCACGTCCCTGGAAAATAATACAATTAAAAGGAAAATGAGGCATAATTGTTTCTATGTTACATGTTAGTACTAATAAAAACTAGAAGAACAAAAGAAAATTCGTTAGATCATACACGATCTTATCGGACAGATCAAATTTATAATGGTAATAATTACAACGTAGAAAAGGAATAGATTGTCTTTCTGCCTGAAACTATTTGCCTACCTGCCGAAAAATGGTCATGTTAAGCTCCCCACCACTTTCACCAACGTCCAATGCATGACAAACATTTTCTATGTCTCGAAAGCAAGTAACTGGCTCTTTATTTACTGCTAAAACCATATCACCTTGTTCTAGTAAGTTTTCAGCTTTTGATCCTGCCAAACAACCTTTAACACGTAAAACTTGACGACGAACTGGATCTTTCTTGATTAGAGCCTACAAAAAGTAACATATAATGTGATACTGTAATAATGCAGTGTGAAATATGAAACTGAGAGGATATAAAGAGAAAAAGGAAAGAAAATGTCATTGTCACTAGCATCAGAGTTTAGTATTGCTAAGTCTTGAAAGGAAAAAACATTCTAACCAAAACAGATATAATAAAGGAACATAAACATACTTGGATCCAATCATCGCTAAGTCCAAAGCTTCTGGCCTTTGAAAGTAGAGTACGATGAAGTTCAACCTCTAAGATCCTAATGAGCGGCATTGGCCTTTTGACACCGTTTATGAGAAGATGCGGTCCATTGCCACCAGATATTATGTTGTGAAGTACCCGATTTATTGCATAAACTGGGATACCTCTCACAAAATGATGATCCTCTGATGTATTGGAACCAACTTTCAGCTGAAATCAATGAAGCAAGCATCAGAATACTTGGGCATATCGGAGTTTATCCAAAAAGGTATATTACTAGAGGAAACCTTTGTTTTTCTTTTCTTTTTATATTTTTTGTTCAGAGTGGAAACCTGTGTTGAAAAGCTTGCCCAGATTGCTCTAACCCTTCCATGCTCATCTGTTAGCACGCCTGAAAATGCACTACCAAAATCTGCAAAAGAGTTCAAAATCCATTTTATACATTCAAATCAGCACTCGGGTAAAATCAAAGTTGGCAAACATGCAAGGTGCACTCTAGGCACCAGAACCCTTATTTCCTTAGGCACAAGGCGTAAAAAAAAAAAAGCACTTGCCTGAATGAAGTAAAGACGCAATATGTATACGTTTGTTTTTATATGTATGTTTGCATGTGTGTGTGTAAGTGTAAATATATTGTTAGAAATAGGCTTTTCTGTATTATATTTCTCACAAGAAATTACACTAATATTTATATACATAGTGAGCCTAACTTTAGGAAACTCTATACTAGGAAGCAAACTGATTCTAGGGATGCTGTCCATTAAAACACAACCTTAAAGTTAGGGATAGCAATCAATAAAATATCTACGTAATTCTTTCGATACACTAAATATTCCTTATTAGGAAGCGTAATCGACACTCCCCTCGTCGTGAGAAGTGGATATCATCCATTCTCGACTTGCTTACTAGTTTCGAAAGGTCTTCCCGGATAATCCTTTGGTAAGGATATCGCCACTTGACCATCGGTGGACACATATGGAGTGCAAATTAAGCCTTTGTCAAGTTTCTCCTTGATGAAATGTCTGTTAACCTCAATGTGCTTCAGACGATCATGTTGCCTTTGGATTATGTGCAATCGATAATGACTTATTATCACAATGACTTCATTGGACCTTCCCACATGATCTTCAAATCCTCCAAAATAATTTTCAGCCATAATAATTCACAAATTCCAAGCGCCATTGCTCTAAATTCAGCTTACATACTAGATCTAGCCACAACATTACTTTTTTACTCCTCCAAGTTACAAGGTTGCCTCCCAAAAAGTGCAATAGCCCGAGGTTGATCTTCTATCAACCATAGATCCCTGCATAATCTGCATCAATATAGGCTTCAAGGTTAAATTCTCCCTTTCTTAAATAGGATTCCTTTGCACGGAGTGCCTTTTAAATCTTGTAGAATCGATATCACTCGAAGATGTGACTCTTTAGGATAGTGCATGAACTGACTTACAACACCAACTCCATAGGCAATATCCCGTCTAGTATGTGACAAGTAAATGAGCTTCCCTACGAGTCTTTGATATGAACCCTTATCAACTACTGCATCTTCTAGTGCATCTCCAAGTTTGTGGTTCACCTCTATAGGTGTCTCTGCTGGTTTACATCCCAACTTGCCCGTCTCTGTCAACAAATCAATTATGTATTTTTGCTGAGATATGAAGATTCCTTCCCGAGAGTGTGCTACTTCAATACCAAGGAAATATTTTAATTTACCAAGCTCTTTGACCTCATTCTTTTACTAGGTAGTTCTTTAAATTTTCCATTCCTTCCAGATCACCTGTCACTATAATGTCATCTACATAGACTAACAAAGCAGTCATTCCCCCTAAAGATGAGTGCTTTACAAACAGAGTGTGATCTCTTTGACTCTATTTATACCCCAGCTTGAGCATCACTTTGGTAAATCTTCCAAACCAAGCTCTCGGGGACCGTTTTAGTCCGTCTGAGCCTTTTTAGTTTGCAAACTATCATCAGATTTGAACCGAACCACGGTGGAACATCCATATAGACTTCCTCCTCAAGATCACCATGTAAGAAAGCATTTTGATGTCAAATTCTTGTAGTTTCCCTTTCTTAAATAGGATTCCTTTGCATACTTTTGAGTGCCTTTTAAATTCTCCCTTTCTTAAATAGAATCGATATCTTGTAGAATCGATATCTGTTCGAAGATGTGACTCTTTAGGATAGTGCATGAACTGACTTACAACACCAACTCCATAGGCAATATCCGGTCTAGTATGTGACAAGTAAATGAGCTTCCCTACGAGTCTTTGATATGAACCCTTATCAACTACTGCATCTTCTAGTGCATCTCCAAGTTTGTGGTTCACCTCTATAGGTGTCTCTGTTGGTTTACATCCCAACTTGCCCGTCTCTGTCAACAAATCAATTATGTATTTTTGCTGAGATATGAAGATTCCTTCCCGAGAGTGTGCTACTTCAATACCAAGGAAATATTTTAATTTACCAAGCTCTTTGACCTCAAATTCTTTTACTAGGCAGTTCTTTAAATTTTTCATTCCTTTCACATCATCACCTGTCACTATAATGTCATCTACATAGACTAACAAAGCAGTCATTCTCTCTAAAGATGAGTGCTTTACAAACAGAGTGTGATCTCCTTGACTCTGTTTATACCCCAGCTTGAGCATCACTTTGGTAAATCTTCCAAACCAAGCTCTCGGGGACCGTTTTAGTCCGTACAGAGCCTTTTTTAGTTTGCAAACTATCTGTCCTGTATTTGAACCGAACCCTGGTGGAACATCCATATAGACTTCCTCCTCAAGATCACCATGTAAGAAAGCATTTTTGATGTCAAATTGCTGTAGTTTCCAGCCTCTGTTGGCAGCGAGTGACAACAACACTCTCACAATGTTCATCTTTGCAACCGGGGCAAACGTCTCAAGGTAGTCTATTTCATACTTTTGAGTGTACCCTTTAGCAACTAATCTTGCTTTGTACCTCTCCAAAGAGCCATCTGAATTGTATTTCACTGTGTACACCCAACGACATCCAACTGTTTTCTTTCCTTTCGGTAATTTTACCAAATCCCATGTCTTATTTTTTCAAGTGCTTCCATTTCAACCTTCATGGCATTTTTCCAATTCTCATCATTTAATGCCTCGGATATAGTTTTGGGAATGGAGATAGAATTTAGGCTAGTAAGAACAGTTTTGTGGTTAAGGGACAAATTTTTGTAAGACATGAATAAGTAAAAGGGATGTTTTGTACAGGCCCTAGTTCCTTTTCTAATAGCAAAAGGAAAATCATAGCCTTTCTGATCTGAATTTTCAATAGTATTCAAAATAGGTTCATAATTACCTCGGGTTGTAGAAGCGAGAGGTTGTTTACGAAGAAGATGATTGAACTTGCACCGATGCCTTCTTCCTTGATTAAACTAGTAAAGGACGAGTAGTGTCCTGAATCCCTTTGGGCGACTTAGGTGTAGTAGGCTCTATTTCGGGTTGCATTGGTTCAAGGTGGGTAGGCTGGTTGGTAGGTCAGGACTGAGTGTTTGGTCTGCTTGAATAGGAGTGTAAAATTAAGTTAGGCGAGGCTAGTTGGTAGGTGGATGAAGTGGAAAATCAAGAAGAAAAAATTCTCTGCCCTTATCTTCTGTGAATATGTTCTCCCCTTGAAGATAAGGATGAGTAAAGAATTTTTCTTCTTCTGCAAAAGTGACATCAGCTGAAACATAAAATTTTTTGTGGCTGGATTATAGCATTTGTACCCTTTTTGTGTAGAGGAATAACCGAGAAAGACACATTTGACAGCTCGTGGATCGAGTTTTCCCTTATTTTGAGAATGTACATGTACAAAGGCAACACATCCAAAGATTTTGGGTGGAAAGTTTGAGGTATTGAAATCAGGAAAAAAATTTCGATAGAACTTGCATAGGACTTTGAGAGTCAAGGACCTTTGTAGGCAACCTATTTATCAGATGAATAGAAGTTAAAACAGCCGCCCCCCAGTATTGTTTAGGGACATTTTTTTGAAACAATAGAGCTCTAGTAATAGCTAAAATGTGACCATTCTTTCTTTCGACAACACCATTTTGTTGGGGTGTGTTAACACAAGAGGACTCATGGAGAATGCCTTTTTCTTGAAAATATGGGAAGAGAAACTGATTGAAATAGTCTTTAGCATTGTCTGACCTAAACCATTTTATTTCAGCCCCAAATTGTGTTTTGATCATGTTGTAAAAGGCTTGAGGGTTGAGTGGGAGTAAAAGATTACCAGAAAAAAATAATTCCCAGAAATCGGTCTAATCTAATACCATGTTAGAAATAGACTTTTCTGTATTATATTTCTCACAAGAAATTACACTAATATTTATATACATAGTGAGCCTAACTTTAGGAAACTCTATACTAGGAAGCAAACTGATTATAAGGATGCTGTCCATTAAAACACTGACCTTAAAGTTAGGGATAGCAATAAATAAAATATCTACAGGATTCTTTCTGATACACTGAATATTCCTTATTAGTAAACTGTAATCTGACATATATCTATACTTATTATAAAGCCCTTGACTGAGTTGGTGTCACGGGTTAACCGAGTACCAACTCAGTTGGGAAAAGACAAAAATATCCTCACTTCACAAAGTAAATTGTATTATGAGGGCCTTTTTGTCATTTTATATCTTTTATATAGAAAATAGAAAAATATACACGCAAAATAGGATTTGAACCCATGCCTCTTTAACTTTCCGCATTTGTACTTTACCATTCAACTAAAGCCTCATTTGTTATTTATATCAATTTTTTATAAATATATTTGTTACATCATTTTGTGTTGTGTGCCACAATCTAGTATGTATAATAAGCTTAAGATATGTAATTATGATAATAAAATCTAAAAAGTGCTCAAGTTTATCTGCAAAACATGCAAACCCTTTCGCTGGCCAATATGCATAATTTCCTTGGGGTTCCATGTCTATTGTTGAATGCTCAAATATTGAGTAGTAGTGTTTGATACCATCACTTTCTTATTAGTGAAAACACGTCTAATGAAAAAAGTTTAAAATAGAAGCAATCCAAGAGAGTTTTAGAGGTGGGGTTTATTATGCCTATCAACTTAAAAAAAGTGCACCTAGGCAGACTAGGCATGCACCTCATCAAATGCGCCTTGCACGAAAGGGTCTGAGACACTTTTGCTTTTTACCACTAAGGCATAGGGCATAGGCACACACCTTGACAAGAATGGTAAAGTTAGATTCCTTCTTAAGCAATAGCAATAAACATACCAGTATCGAGCTCAACTACTTCCATATTTGTTGCTCTGTACCGTGGACAGTCAGCAGAGCCAATGTTCAGAGTAGCACATGGGTTAGTCACAACTGATTTCCTAGATGTTGCTTGTAAGCTTCTATTTAAACCCACAAGATAGACAGAATCTCCACGACGCAATGCAGGGTCTGTCAAATAAAACAAAACGTTAATCCTTATCGAAAGTAGTCTTCTTGTGTCTTACCAACAAAATTAACAGAAAACACAATTAAGGAAATCAATGTTAGCTTTCCATCCCCCAGCCCCTTTCACTGAGAAAGGACTTCCTTTTACTAAAATGGACTTCTACAAGCATAACAGTACAATCTTTTTATCCATTGGTAAAATCAATTTCCGAACTAATATTTTTGGACACAATAAAACATTTAGTCTAGTATATTATAACAACAAAAAAGTGCAAACTTGGTTGCATAAGGAAAGATGAGCAAGTAACAAACCCAAACTGCAGGGTAATTGCAAAAAGTAGCACCTACCAGGAAGTAGTTCTGCAGCTTGAACGGAAGACACACCAACAGGCCCTAATGCCGAGGAGTCATATGCAACTAGAGCAAAATTGTGAACAGGATGAAGAAAAACAACCTGCATTTAAAACATGAAACTGTAACAAGAACTCTATGGTTTCTCAATGTTCTTCAGTTATAAGAGCATACCTCTCCTGGAATTTCAATCGGGTAAGCAGCAAAGGAGAGCATCACATCAGATGAGGAAACTGCAACTGTATTCTTGTCAACAGCAACCAAACCCATACTATGAGAATGATATATGATGACACCAGTTCCAGAAAAATGTTGTGAATGGACACCATCTAGCATGCACGACGGTGGCACATGAACCTATAAAGAAGATTAACTTAGGTTGTTCTAATGAGATAAACAAGAGGGAAAACAATAAATAGCCAACAATAACAATCTCGAAAACAGTCATTATAGCAATAAGAACTCATATAGTACAATGATCTTAGAAGAACGATCCATGACTAAAGACAATGAAACAATTATCATTTACCATCAAACAGCGTTGTGACAAAAATACCTAAACTGTAAGTTCACAAGAATGACCTATGGCGATCAACAGAAATTTGTTACCTCAAACATTACAAGAGTAGGCTCAATTATTTGTTCAGCAATTGAAGCATTAGCTACTGCTGCTGCACCTTGACCATCCCTTAACAGAACATTTTCCTTGGCAATTGTGTCCTCCAACATAACTTCAACAGTTGTATTTAATGAACAGTCAGTAACAAATCCATCAGAAGACATAGACTCCTCAACTCGCTTTATTTTTGATCCAGTACCTGTTTCATTCTGAGAATGCAAAACTGCAGAAGCATGTTCAGAACTGGTTTCCATACTAGTAGCACCATCAGTCAACCCTTGGTGGTTATATGCATGTATGTGTTCCATGTGAGTAGCCTCAACATTAACACCAGATGGGACCATAAACTCCAGCTGAAATGCAGGCTTTACTGTCCATAAACCTGAGCTGTCATCACGAGTGTATATCTGTGGAGGTGCATACCATTCATGGCGATCAACCGTGACCAAGACAAACTGTAACATCAACAGAAAAACCAAGATCAATAAATAGCAAAGATAATTTCAATTGAAATAAAACCTGAACATGTCCACAGAGCAAGCAAATAGAATACAGAAAACAAGCTGGCACCAGAGGCAGAGAGAGGGAAGAAGACAAGGGAGGGAAGAGTGCCTTTAAAGAAGAAATAAAAGGAATGATACGGAAGCAAATAAGAAAAGTGATGAATCACAAGTTCCACAATGCACTTTAAAAGATAGGCCAATGTGTGCTAAACAAGAAAAAAAAAGAAATATGGCCTAGTTCTAGTCACTTGTAGATAGGATACTAAGAGCTAGAATTTGATGGTGAATTTTAAAAAAACTTTAACACATTAAGCAAGGAATGGAGTCAAATCATCAAAGAAATTTTAATTTTAATTTTGTGGTATAATAATAGATATTTTTTTTCTATTTGATACTTATGGATCTTTTTAACTATTTCTTTCTTCAATGGGATAAGCACTTTCTGTATCTGGCGCTCAAGTGATACTACACCTATATTTGATTAAACCACAACCATAAAACCACTAAAGAGCCAAAAATCACGCTTCTAGTTTGCAGAATCAAATCCTAATTTTTTTCTCCACTCTCTTGCTAAACAAAATAAACAGAAATTTTACAAAAAAATAAGAGGTTGTTAGATATTTTAAATTTCTTATAGAGATAACCATTAAGGCTTCTTTTTATAAAACAGATTTGAACCTAAATTTATGTAGACTTCATTACCCTTTATCAATCACGACTGGAAACTATTTGATCAAGCTTGCTCATCCATATAAATGCTTCAAAGTCACCTTGGTTCAGATCTGGTTCATTTATTCATAAGCTTTAAATTCTCATTCTATGTTGTTTAACTTAAAACAAATTCATTCTAAGCTGTTATCCAATTCCAAAAGCAGGCTCCACCAAAGGCCACCTCTGCCTGTTATTTTCTTCAATATACTAGCTGCTTTTGATTGAAAAGCAAAAGAAACCTGATGCACTTTGGACCATATTTTTTAACAGAAACATCCAATGCAAATGTTATGTCAAGATGTGTATTGATAAGCCCAACTAAACATTAGAGTCTAATGACAAGCGAGGTCAGAACTCTTTACTACAGCGATCCCTCCTCACGCAGCCATAATGCATCCACACTAGAGGAGTTTTAGAGTCCACAACCACAGTTAGATAGGTGAGACATACCCCTTAGGGTATATTTAAATTCTTTTTAAGAAAAAATTATTTAAAAGATAAATGTGACATCTGGCAATCTCTTTAACAAGCTCGTGGAGTTAAAAACCTCCAGTCAATGTATCAAAAATAAACTCTAGAAGTAAGCCTCAGCCACAATTTTCAACCCCTGAAGTTTGTGGAGACATAAGCATCAGGTGAAACTGCAAAGTCAAGAATAAAATACCTTTCTCCGATGACGGTCCGTGTAGCTTATATATTCTAAAGGCACCCGAGAACCCTGAGATAGCTTAGATAGAACAGAGATTAGGTCCTCAAGTTTTGATATCTCCTCACCAGCGAGCTTCTTAATGATGGCATGTCTAGGAACTCCAGCTCTAGATAACATATATCTGCAACAGATGGAAATCTAATTATTAATAAATCAAACAAAGCCATAGAGATAAAGAAGCAACCTAATAATTGATACAAATTAGAAGCAATCTAATTGTGTTATACAGGACTCCCATATTTCCCATGCTGGTGACCCAATAGATTAGGCAATCTATGATGTTCATTGCGAAACACTATGTCTTGTTGGAAATAAAATTAAGCATAAATCCGTCTTTCAACCTCCAAAGTGATGAAGGAATCCTCAGGTGCATTGCACAGGGAAGAAAAAAGAGATCATTAAATTATAATACTTAAATCAGAATAATATCATGAATTATGGCCTAAAATCAAGCTTCATTTATTCAATAAATTAGCTTAAACAATTTAGAAAGATACTGCGTCTCAATTCAAGCTAATTAGTTTGGCAACAAAAGTTATTTTTCTTACCAATGGATAGGTCCAGAAATTGGGCACAGAAACATATGTATACATTAAATTTTTGCTTCTATTATTTATTTTCAAGATATATTTTGAATAGTTAGGTATGGGGATTTCATAAATAGATACAGGTAGACTCGTAGACTTACCCTGGTTCTGAGACATATACAAGACCACATTGGAAACGGAAATTTCTAGCCTGTTTCAAGTATTAGCAAAATAAGATTATCTTTCAGCAACAAAAGTACCATCCTAAATATGCATAAGGATAAAAGCAAACAAATCCTATTCAGCAAACAATGTAAATCAGATTAAAAAGGATAAGGGGCAGGGGCACTGGGCTTATAAGTGCTAAGCAGAAACCGCAACCTACCTGCTGATAAGATAGGGGATGTATTACTGCACCACTTACTTCTAAGAAGTGAGCAGGAGTTATTGAGTGTAAATCCTGAACCTGACATAAAAATTGCATAGATATTAGCTTTTGCAACCACACTCAACATAAAGCAACTTGACAAACTAAAAGAACGAGCTTCTGCAAATTCAGTCAATTTCCAGAAACAACCTCAGCAGCACATTACACTAACTTATTTCAAAAAATCATTGGCATTAAGGTCACACAAAAAAGAAAAGCTAAATTAAATCCCACAATGAATAATATCAGGTTCAATGTTCCTGAGAAAAGGCTGTCAGTGAAATGTGATCAATGGGTTTTGAGGGATGGAATATAGAAAGATTATTTTACCCACAAATGTCCAACATTAATTTTCAAGAAAATTAACAGTCTGGATAACAGCTACATGCTAAAATTATATTGATACAAAAAGCAAAGCAATCATAAGAACACATGCAAGGGCCTTATACCAGCTAGTACTAAATTCAGAACCATTGTCCAAAAATATGTCTGAACCAAAAATAGAAATGCTACATCCCATCAAATTGTCAATCCAAGAACATAGAAATCAAAGGCTCCAGGCACATGTGCAATTAGAGTGCCAAATCTTTTTCCTCAAGAAGCAATAGACCACGTAAGGACTATGCTTCAATGACAATGAGAGTAATGGAGGAAACAGTTATTCTGCTCTAGCATTCTGTTATGCGCCTTGGCGTAGGATCTAGTCATAGGTCTAGACGAGAAAGAATTCTTGCTTCGACCTATGGTTGCTCAAAAGGCAGATTCGTCCTTGACTGAACCCCTTCCCAAACGTTTGTGATAAAAATAAACTGCTTACTTTATTTCATATTGGCAGCCTTTTTATAGGCTGTTAATTGCAAAGGGAAAGTCCTAATCTAATTCCTAATTTAAAGTCCTAGTAGAATTCCTAATTTAAAGTCCTAATAGAATTCCTAATTTAAAGTTTATAAAAAACTAGTAAAACTAAGACTCCTAAAGATATTAAATAAATGTAAAACTCTAATTCCTATTCCTTCTTTGATATTGTTTTCCAATGAAAACATCTATATCATTACTCCCCCTCTCGGAGTTGAGCTTGTCCTCAAGCTCAAATTCAGGATAAGCTGCTCGAAAACTATCAATTGGTTCCCAAGTGGCATCTTCTTGAGGGCATCCTGCCCATTGCACTAATAGTTCCCGTCGACCTCGATTAAGCCTGGTATTAATAGTAGATTGTGGAGTAGGCAAGGCCTTGCCATCATATACTAAGGGCAAGTCTCCTACCGCATCTGGTTGAGGTCCCTTGTATTCTTTGAGGAAAGAAACATGGAATACATCATGTATTCTGCTGCCTGTAGGTAATTCAAGCTAATAGGCCACTGTTCCTATTTTGTTCAAGACCTTAAAAGACCAAAATATTTTGGCAACAACTTGTGATGCTTCTGTTTAGTTATCGTCAATTGTTGATATTGTTGAAGCCGTAACCAAACCCAATCCCCGACTTCAAAATTCAACTCTCTGTGCCCCAAATCATAAGTGTTCTTCATTCTTTCTGAGCTTGCAAGAGTCTATCCCGAGCATTTTGTAAAAGTGCATCCCTATATTGTAGAGCCTTATCCATAGCTTCAATCCTTGTAGAACCAGCTGAATAGGAGAGAAGTCGAGGTGGATCCCTACCGTATACTAATTGGAAAGGGGTGGCCTTTAGGGCAATGTGATACAAGGTGTTGTAGCAATACTCAGCCCATGGAACCCAATCAACCCTCTGTCGTGGACGATCACTAGAGAGGCATCGTAGGTACATTTCCATTGTTCGGTTAACTACCTCTATCTGACCATAAGATGGGGATGGTATGCTAAAGAAAAAGCGAGCTTAGAACCACTTTGACGAAATAATTCCTTCCAAAACAGGTTGAGGAAAACTTTATCACGGTCCGAAACTATGGATTCCGACAAGCCATGAAGTCGGAATACCTCTGCAAAGAAGACGATAACAATAGATATAGCAGTAAACGGATGGGACAAGGGTAAAAAATGAGCGTACTTCGATAGTCTGTCCACAACCACCATAAGTACCGATTTCCCCTTTACTTTGGGTAGACCCTCCACGAAATCCATAGAGATATCAGCCCAAACGTGTTGTGGTATTGGAAGAGGTTGAAGTAAACCTGCGGGCAGTAAATTTTGCCATTTGTGGCTTTAGCATACTAAACAATGTTGCACAAATTCTGAGGTTGCAAGCTTCATTCCTTTCCAAAAAAAAATCTTGACGAAGACGATGCAATGTTTTCAATCCCCCTTCATGTGCCATAGCATGTATAGAGGAAATAATAATGGGAATAATTGGTGAGGTAGGTAAAAGGTACAACCTCCCTTTGAAGAAAATCAACCCATCTTGTGCGACCCAATCGAACCCCAATTTTCCTTGTAGAATTCTTTGCTAGAGTTGTGATAATTCTGGGGAAGCTTCTATTTCTTGTCTGATGGCTTTAAGAATTTCAACTTTAAGGGAATGAAACAGTCATGAGGTGTGGTAAGTCTTCGTCTTTTCTAGAAAAAGCATCTACAGCTCTATTCAACTTTCCTGCTTGATACTCCAGTCGGAAATCAAACCCATTAGCTTGCTGATCCAATGCTGTTGTGGGGATGTCACAAGTCGTTGGTCTAACGAGTACTTAAGACTGAAGTGATCAGTAAGGATGAAGAAGTGCCTTCCCCAAAGATAGGGCTGCCAATGAGTCACTGCCTTTGCCAAACCAATTAATTCACGTTCGTAGGCAGCCAACTTAAGGTGTCGATCTGCAATCTTGCAACTGAAAAAGGCAATGGATTTTCCCTTTTGTTGCAGTACAGCTCCAAATCCGTTGTCCGAAGCATCACATTCTACCACAAATTCCTCCTCAAAGTTGGGTAATTACAAGACGAGGGCTACTGAAAGAGAAGTTTTTAATTGGGTGAAAGCAACATCAACTTCCTTAGTCTAGTTGAAAGCATTTTTCTTTAGAAGAGATGTTAAGAGTGCAGCCACTTGTCCATAATTCTTGATGAATTTTCTGTAATATCCTGCCAGCCCAAGAAAGCCTCGTAGAGCCTTGATAGTTTTAGGAGTTGGCCAATCGGTGACATATTTAATTTTAGTGTGATCAACCTTGACTCCTTCACCATGGATGACATGGCCGAGGTAGGTTACCTAAGACTCTCCAAAGAAACACTTGGATTTCTTTAAGAACAACATGTTATCTTGCAAGTGTTCAAAAACTAATCTTACATGATACATATGTTCAGTCCATGTTTTACTATAAATTAATATGTCATCAAAGAAGACTAAAACAAACTTATGCAAATAAGGGCGAAAAATGTCATTCATCAAACTCTGAAATGTGAAAGGGAATTGGTAAGCCCGAATGGCATGACAAGAAATTCAAAGTGTCCATGGTGGGTTCGGAAGGCTATCTTTTCCACATCTGTAGTTGCCATTCTAATTTGAGAATATCTCGACCGTAAATCCAATTTTGTAAAATATTTTACCCCATGAAGTTCATCCAACAACTCATCCACTACAAGAATCGGATATTTGTCTTTAACAGTGCAAGCATTAAGCTCTCGATAATCAATGCAAAAATGCCATGACCTGTCATGTTTCTTTACCAAGAGTACTGGAGAAGAGAATGGTGATCTACTGGGTCGAATGATTCCTTATTGTAACATTTGATCACACTGCTTCTCAATCTCATCCTTTTGAAAATGTGGATATCGATAAAGCCTGACTACAATTGGTCCTATCCCTGGTTTAAGAATTATACGATGGTTACATTTGCGGTTAGGAGGTAACCCAGAAGGTTCTTGGAATAAATGCGCAAATTCTACCAGTAGTTTATCCAATACTATATTAGTTAAATCTTGTCCTTGTATCAAACTAAGTTGTGGAACTTTCTCTGGGTGCTGCCCTTGCCATAGTATCTTCTTTTTGTTTACTGCAAATTGCATAGTTAAGGAGCTGAAATCCCATAAAATTGGACCAAGGGTACACAACCATTTAACCCCCAAAATCATATCAAACCCTTCTAATGGTATTGTATAAAAATCAGCTTGAAAGTTGTCATTGGCAACAACGAACTGTACTGATTTACAAATGCCTATGCTAGGAACCTGTTCTCCATTTGCCACACATACTTGTAGCCTAGATTTCTTTTGTATTTTCAGTCCCAATATTGGCACTAGACCTTCACGTAGAAAGTTGTGTACTGCTCAAATCAACGAGAACTAACACTATTTTTCCTGACACCTTTGTTATTAGTTGCATAGTAGATGAATTGCAAGTTCCTCTAATGGTATGTAAAGAAATTTCAAGATCATCTACCTCATCATCTTGCTCATCTTCAATATTTGGTACTTTTATCCAAAATAGCCTTTTACATCTTTGTCCCATGGAGTAAGACTCTTCACAATTATAACACAATCCCTTAGCCCTTCTTTCCGCCATTTTGCTCTTGTCAATCTCTTGATAAATGGTGCGGAAGAACCTATTTTGCTGTTATTCCCCATTGGTTTCGTTGTTTGTCCTCCTCCCTTTGCAAAGCTCTTAGTTGTTGGAATAATTGAAGTGTTACCAGCGTTTTGGGAGGTGACCAGTTTAGATTGGTTTGAGATAACATCTTAGAAGAGACTTTTTGTTTACGTTCCAAAGCTTGAGCCATAGTCATTACAACTCCAAGGTTTCCGGTTGTTGCATCTCAATATCAATTCTAAGTTCCTCTACCAATCCGACAGTAAAAAGGTTTACTTGTTGTCGAGGTTTAAGATCAATAGTCCTAGCAAGTAGTGATTGAAATCGGCGTTGATATTCTTCTACCATCCCAGTTTGCCTCAAGTTTTCAAGTTCCCCCAAGGGGTTATTACTCATAGGTGGCCCAAACCTGACATGACAACACTCTCTGAAGCGCCCCAATCCAGATTTGTCTCCTCTCTTCGATTTGATCAAACCACAATTGTGCCTCTCCTAAGAGATGGAATGAAGCTAAGCCGACTTTGTCTTCTTCATTAGTCCGTTGATTGTCAAAAAAAATTTCGCACCTTTTTAACCATCCTAAAGGATCTCCAACACCATCATAAGTGGCAAATTCCATCTTAGAGTATCGTGGCACCATGCCCCCACCGTGTTGCGAATCTGAATTTCTTTTCTTGCCTCCACTGCTGCCCTGTTCTTCATTATTTTTTTCTAAATCCCCTTTCGTTGTCTTTTGGACCGAAAGAGATAACATCGCCATCTGCTCCTCTAAAGCTTGTTGCCTTGTAGCCATTTGTTCCATGAATGCCTCCAGCTTGGCTGTCAAAGTTTTTTCGTCACCCATGACAGCTGACCCCGATACCAAGTTGTTATGCGCCTTGGCGTAGGATCTAGTCACAGATCTAGACGAGAAAGAATTCCTGCTTCGACCTATGGTTACTCAAACGGCAGATTCGTCCTTGACTGAACCCCTTCCCAAACTAACATTTGTGATTAAAAATAAACTGCTTACTTTATTTCATATTGGCAGCCTTTTTATAGCCTGTTAATTACAAAGGGAAAGTCCTAATCTAATTCCTAATTTAAAGTCCTAGTAGAATTCCTAATTTAAAGTCCTAATAGAATTCCTAATTTAAAATTTATAAAAAACCTAGTAAAACTAAGACTCCTAAAGAAATTAAATAAATGTAAAACTCTAATTCCTATTCCTTCTTTGATATTGTTTTCTAATGAAAACATCTATATCACATTCATTCTTTTAGAGTTACAAAATACCGTATTTTGTCAACAAGTTCAACAGCGCAAGTTCATATACTTCAAAGAAAATAAATAGACATTCAACTTCATTAAATGATATCAAATTCCTCATTTACTAGACCATTTAATTCAGTAAAGCTAAACATATCACATTTTGCTATTTCTATTAGTATACAATTTAAAATAGCATATTAACTTTAAGTGGCAGGCCTACATTTTATTATTTACAGGAACTCTTACATCAGGTCAATAATGGGGCACAACTAGGATACCCAATTATAAAGATAAAAAATAACTTGATCATCAGATTTGCATCAACATGCAGGCCAGAGGTAAATATTATGTTGTCAAGGGCACAAGGCATACATTAGGCACTAGAACCCTTATCTTTTCTGAGGCACAAGGTACAAAAATCTTGAGTGAAGTAATGTGTGTCTAAAAACATGCAAAATGTTTTTTTTTCTTTGTTGGTCTGTATGCACAATTTCCTTTGGGTCTCATGTCCATTGTTGAATGCTCAATTATACAAAAGTAAGTTTGATATTATCCCCTTTCTTACAGGTAAAGGTGCAATTTTAAAAAATAAAAATAAATAAACAAATTAAAGAGAAGTTCAATCAATCAGGCTTTTTATTTGTGCGCATTGTCTAACAAAAATGTCTGATCAAATCTCGCTTAAAGGGGTCAAAGGCACTTTTGTAGCTTGGTGCCAGGGCACAAAAGCTAGACCCACCTAGGTGCATTCCTTAACAACACTGCATAGGTCACACTGATACAACTACTAAAGAACCTTTAGTATTAGCCACCAGGATCAAAATCAATATCAATAACAAACTATATAATATGAGATGTAATTTAAACCTCAAGGCATCAAAAAATAAGAAGCTAAAAATGCTTAAATGAGAAAGAGTAAGTCTTACCACTAATTGTACACTCAATGGTGTGCCACCTCTTTCAATTTCTAACTCTATATTCTGCTCAACACTGTCATCAAGTAAAGTTTCCAACCTCAGAAATTGAGTAATAACCTGCAACAGATTTTCAATAAAATGAAAGGCAAAAATGAAGCAATTTCATTTCAGATTGTAGAAATTAAGCAATATCTATTAAAGAAATGAATAGCAGCAACTGTCAGATTTTTCGTTAATGAAAAGTTTCTCATGTATGGTCAAAGTCAAAATTCATTAGTCAAAATTCATTCTTGAGCAAGCACTAAAAAAGGGCTTGTAGGCACCGCATTACTAATCAAACCATGTCAGAGATCTTCCCAAGTGCCTTAAAGATCATAAATTAAGATCCCAACATTTGTGCATAACTCACTAAGAGGCAAAGCACACATACCTTTAAAAAATCCGTCAAATGAAGTAAGAAAAAAAAATCCATAAATTAAAAAGAATCAAAACTTGTTTCTTCAATTACTGAATGCATAACTCACCTCCCTATTTACCCGAACAAGTACATCACCTGGCTCCAAATGGTTATGAGCAGGGCCACCAGGCACCTAGAGTAGGTTCAGATTCAGAAATAAGAAGTGAATTAAAAATGGTAACAAGAGGGGGGCAAATTTAAAGCAGAAATTGAATAAAAAAAGAACTTTACTCACCACAGAGTCGACAACAAGCATTCCAGTTTCACCTTGTGCAGATGCATGTCGTGCCATCTAAATTAATAAGAAAATAAAATGAGAAATCACTTTTTTTCCTAAAACAAGCCACGGAAAGGTAGCAAAAAAGTTGATGAAAAAGAACTAGGAACCTGCTCTGTTTCACTCTGGAGACCAAGACGACGTATCTCGTCAAACCCCTTATGGAGAAAAGTAGCCTGTACAAAACAAATATCTCACATTAAATCTAACAAAAGCAAATTTCCAATCATTGACAGAATACTAAAAGCATAGACACATAAATAAATATCCTCACAGTGCAGCAGTTGATAAGCAATATTGTGTATGATGCGAATTTCTGGCACTAGCAGACATATTTTGTATAGTGCTTGAATGGTTATGTCCCCATTGAGGATCTTTATTGAGCCTCAGTTAAAGGAAGATCAGCAATTTATGTTGGGAATCAGATTTGCAATTTTCAGGGAACTTTTGGAATACAGATCATCATTTTATTGCATCATTGAGATATTCACTCTACTTCATCCTCACTATTTTTCTCTCATTCTTCCTCTATCTTCTCCTCTGATTTCCTGTGTCCCACAATTTTCTCTTTCCTTGCCGTTTCTCTCTTCTCTCCTCCCTCTTCCGCTCCCCTTACCCAAATTGCTACTCATTCCTCCTAATCACACCGCATCAGGAGGTGGGATCAAAGAGAGTTTACTTTTGTTACCAGTAAGTTAATATGTTTGGGGTTTGTTCATGGAAGAAGAGGTGCAAGTATGCCTAGTAAGTTCATTTTTCCGAGTTGTCAAAAAAGTTCAAAAAAGAAAAAAGATTCAACAGGACATTTTAGCATTTTCACTTCCGTGAAAATTTAATGTATAACTGTAGAGATTAGTGAAAATGTTATTTTTCACTTGTACAAGGATAAAATCAACAAACCTGAAGCGTACCGCGTGGTATAGAAACTGCTTCCCACTTACTTGTGTACGATTCTCCTCCTTTTTGGAAAAATTTTAAAGCCCTTACCACCTGAAAATCAAATTACTAATGTTTCAATATTTTACTTAGAAATCAGACATAAATCTAAAAAATGAAGGTTCAATTTGTATAGAAAGCAAGGGCAAGGCCTATTTTTCGAGTTAAGGAAAACTTTTATACATAAAATCCAAATGAATAGGAGTTGAACATGCCAATATCTAGATATATGTCCGTAAGTTAGCCGCTATATTACTTGGAGTTGGGTGTGAGTGTTGGATACAGGTATGTTTCCAACATTGGCAAGTTCAATTTTTCTAAGTTTTTCAATGTATTTAGAGGATCATTGGAGGGTCATATCCCCCACCCATGTCTAAAAATGTGTCTGAGACTCCTGTCAAATGAATAATTCAAGAAAAATGCAAAGTCTGAACAATATAGGTTAGCAATATTATAGCTAACAGAGTGCATGTAAAAGTTTGAAAATAAATCCAAAAAGCTAAAATAAACATGTTATGCCAAATTTAGACCCAATACAGGAGAAGAAACATAGCCAGAAAAGATAACCTCCGCAAGAATCTTGAGCAGGTCAATATTGTTTTAAGGCTTTACAGGTTCTCGTCTAGCCAACAATTAATTGGGTGGACTAATTTTGAGAAACATATTCTTGTGATTGCAATTTTTTCTTTAAAAAATCTATTAGGGAAAAAAAACAATGTAATGCAGAAAATAAGCACAAATTTATAAACTATAAATTTCACATTTCAATCTACAAAAAGAAAAAGCCATCTAGGAAGCACAGAAATGTACACACAATACGGGCTATAGCATGACATGAACAAACGAATTTCCAGAAAAGTAGGACAAAACAGAACACGGCAATGAAAAATAATTTCTGTATAATAATATATAATAAAAATTTGAGCCCCAAGTTATAACTTATTGGCCAGTTATTCACCTTCCCTAGGGTTAGCCTGGGTTCAAATCACAATTGTACCAAAAATACATGCAATAAAAATGTAAAATTTATGCTTTTCAGTTCGACATTAGCTTGCAAATAGCTTTTCTAAAAAAATTCTTTTCCGATTTAAAAACTTGAATCTTAAAAAACTCGTCAGAACTAAATTATTCAAATTGATTATGTATAAGGAATAAATAGGCAAAAAAAGAAAGAAAAAAAAAAAAAAGAATCCTTATAGCATGCCTAGCCGTGTCTTAACCATATTTTGATCACATCCGATTTTTTTAAAAAATGTCAGATTACAATATTCAGTGTATCAGAAAGAATCCTATAGATATTTTATTGATTTCTATCCCTAACTTTAAGGCTGTGTTTTAAGGGACAGCATCTCTAGAATCAGTTTGCTTCCTAGTATAGAGTTCCTAAAGTTAGGCTCACTATGTATATAAATATTAGTGTAATTTCTTGTGAGATAAATATACAGAAAAGCCTATTTCTAACAAGGTATCAGATTAGACCGATTTCTGGGAATTTTTCTGGTAATCTTTTACTCCCACTCAACCCTCAAGCTGCCTATTTTGTTCAAAAGAAATATGTCCGAAATTATCCAAACCAATACCAATGGGGATAGTTCAAGTCTCTATGAAAACTACAACCCAACAAGTGAGTTGCGAACATTCAAGTGGCCTCTGAGGTTAAATGGGAAGAATTACCTAAAGTGGTCTCATTTGGTTCATACGTTCTTGAAAGGTAGAGGAAAGTCGAGTCACTTACTCAAGACAGGACCTAAAGAAGGAGATCCTCGGTTTGATGCTTGGGATGAACAAGACTCTATGGTCATGTCTTGGTTATGGAATTCTATGATGCCAAAATCCGTCACACATGCATGTTTCTTAACTCTTCCAAAGAAATATGGGAGGTGTGAAGCAGACTTATTCTAAAGTTCGAGATGCTGCTCAAATCTATGAAATCAAGACTAAGATTTCATCTACCAAGCAAGGAAGTCGTTCCATCACTGAGTTTTCTAATTTTTTGCAAAGCTTATGGCAAGAGATGGATCATTACCACTGCATTCAGATGAAGTACAGTGCAGATGCAACACTCCTAAAAAAGTTCGTTGAAAAGGATCGAATTTCTGATTTTCTTGTTGGGCTAAATGTTGAATTTGATGCAATAAGAGTCCAAATACTTGGAAAGGAGGAGCTACCATCACTAAATGAGACAATCGCGATAGTTCGTGCTGAAGAAGGAAGAAGAGGAGTTATGCTTGAGAATAGTCAAGTGAATGGTTCTGCCTTAGCTACAAAGGCTGTCAGTGAGAGGAGATTTGCCATGGAATAGCCAACTGGCAATGATATTAGGTAGAAAGAACCTACAAGGCCTATTAAAAGGGAGTCTGTATGGTGCACCTACTGTAAAAAATCTCGTCACACTAAGGAAAACTGCTGGAAGCTCCATGGGAAGCCACAGACAATTAAAAAGAATTTTTCAAAAACAAGCGAGACAACCAAAGGAACAAGGCGAGCAAATATAGCAAGACAATTTGGATGGAGAATGAATTCTCAAGACTCACCGGTGTTTTTAATAAAGACAAAATTGAGAAGTTAAAGACTTTCTTTGGGATCATTGGAAAAGTCTTCTTCCACAGTACTTATAGTTTGGCGCTTTCGGTATATCCTCTTCTCAAAATTCTAATGTCTCGGACATACCACCAATGTGTCTTGGGTCATTGACTCAGAGCTCTGACCATATGACCCACTCCTCACACAAATTTGTTTCATATACACGTTGTCCTAGTAATAGAAAGATAACGATGGTGATGGTTCTGTGATCGAGTGGTGGTCAAGGTGATATTGTTATAAACAAGACCCTTACTCTTAAAAATGTCCTTCATGTTCCTAAACTATTTACCAATCTTCTCTCCATCAAAAATTACTAGGGACTCTAACTGTAGTGTGGTCTTTTATCCCAATCGATGTTTTTTTCAGAATGAATACAAAGAAGATGATTGGACATGCTAAGGAAGCAAATGGCCTATACTATCTTGAAGAATCTAGTGGAGAAATTAGTGCTCTGAATTCCTCACCATTTTCTTTCCTGTCCAAGTCTGTTCAAGCTAATAAAGACCTAATTTGGCTCCATCACCTCCGCCTTGGTCATCCTTCGTTTCAGGTCATTAAATTTATGTTTCCTTCATTGTTCAAAGGAATCACTGTTGAAAAATTCCATTGTGATGTTTGTGAACTTGCCAAACATAAACGTACCTCTTTTCCGGTAAGCAATAAAAGAACATCCGCTCCTTTTACTATTATTCATAGTGATATTTGGGGACCATCAAATATTTCAAACATCTCTGTGGCTCGATGGTTTGTATCATTTATTGATGATTGTACCCGTGTTGTCTTGGATAATTCTTTTAAAACAAAAATCTGATGTAAGGTCTGTTTTTACAACCTTTTACAACATGATCAAAACACAATTTGAAATTTGAAATAAAAGGTTTAGGTCGGACAATGCTAAAGACTATTTCAATCAGTTTCTCTCCCCATATTTTCAAGAAAAAGGCATTATACATGAGTCCTCTTGTGTTAACACACCCCAACAAAATGGCATTGCCGAAAGAAAGAATGGTCACATTTTAGCTATTACTAGAGCTCTATTATTTCAAAAAAATGTCCCTAAACAATACTGGGGGGAGGCTGTTTTAACTGCTACTCATCTGATAAATAGGTTGCCTACAAAGGTCCTTGACTCTCAAAATCCTATGCAAATTCTATCGAAATTCTTTCCTGATTTCAATTCCTCACACCTTACTCCCAAAATATTTGGATGTGTTGCCTTTGTACATGTACATTCTCAAAATAGGGAAAAACTCGATCCACGAGCTGTCAAATGTGTCTTTCTCGATTATTCCTCTACACAAAAAGGGTACAAATGCTATAATCCAGCCACAAAAAAAAATTTATGTTTCAGCGAATGTCACTTTTGTTGAAGAAGAAAAATTCTTTACTCATCCTTATCTTCAGGGGGAGAACTTATTCACAGAAGATAAGGACAGAGATTTTTTTCTTCTTGATTTTCCAACTCCTATCCAGCCTACCAACCAGCCTGCCCAACTTAATTTTCCAACTCCTATTCAGCAGCCAAACACTCAGTCTTTACTTACCAACCTGCCTGCCCAACTTGAACCTATGCAACCCGAAATAAAGCCTACTACACCTAAGTCGCCCAAAGGGATTCAGGACACTACTCGTCCTTTACTAGTTTACTCAAGGAAGAAAGCACCGGTGCAAGTTCAATCATCTTCTTCGGATAAACAACCTACTACTCTACAACCCGAGGTAATTACTGAACCTACTTTGAATACTACTGAAAATTCAGATCAGAAAGACTATGATTTTACTATTGCTATTAGATAAGGAACTAGGGCCTGTACAAAACATCCCTTGTACTCTTTCATGTCTTACAAAAGTTTGTCCCATAACCACAAAGCCTTTCTTACTAGCCTAAATTCTATATCCATTCCCAAAACTGTATCCGAGGCATTAAATGATGAGAATTGGAAAAATGCCATGAAAATTGAAATGGAAGCACTTGAAAAAAATAAGACATGGGATTTGGTAAAATTACCGAAAGGAAAGAAACCAGTTGGATGTCGTTGGGTGTACACGTGAAATATAATTCAGATGGCTCTTTGGAGAGGTACAAAGCAACATTAGTTGCTAAAGGGTACACTCAAAAGTATGGAATAGACTACCTTGAGACATTTGCCCCGGTTGCAAAGATGAACACTGTGAGAGTGTTGTTGTCACTCGCTGCCAACAGAGGCTGGAAACTACAGTAGTTTGACATCAAAAATGCTTTCTTACATGGTAATCTTAAAGAGTAAGTCTATATGAATGTTTCACCAGGGTACGGTCCAAATACAGGACAGGTAGTTTGCAAACTAAAAAAGGCTCTGTACGGACTAAAATAGTCCCCAGAGCTTGGTTTGGAAGATTTACCAAAGTAATGCTCAAGTGGGGTATAACAGAGTCAAGGAGATCACACTTATTTGTAAAGCACTCATCTTGGGGGAATGGCGCTTTATTAGTCTATGTAGATGACATTATAGTGACAAGTGATGATATGGAAGGAATGGAAAATTTAAAGAAATGCCTAGTAAATGATTTTGAGGTCAAAGAGCCTGGTAAATTAAAATATTTCCTTGGTATTGAAGTAGCACACTCTCGAGAAGGAATCTTCATATCTCTGCAAAAATACATAATTGATTTGTTGACAGAGACGGGAAAATTAGGATGTAAACCAGCAGAGACACCCATAGAGGTGAACCACAAACTTGGAGATGCACTAGAAGATGCAGTAGTTGATAAAGGTTCATATCAAAGACTTGTAGGGAAGCTCATTTACTTGTCACATACTAGACTGGATATTGCTTATAGAGTTGGTGTTGTAATTCAGTTCATGCACAATCCTAAAGAATCACATCTTGAGTCAGTATATCGATTCTCTGACTTAAAAGGCACTCAGTGCAAAGGAATCCTATTTAAGAAAGGAGAGAATTTAACCCTTGAAGCCTATACTGATGCAGATTATGCAGGATCTATGGTTAATAAAAGATCAACCTCGGGCTATTGCACTTTTCTGAGAGGCAGCCTTGTAACTTGGAGGAGTAAAAAACAGAATGTTGTGGCTAGATCTAGTGCAGAAGCTGAATTTAGAGCGATGGCTCTTAAATTTGTGAATTATTATGGCTGAAAATTATTTTGGAGGATTTGAAGATCAAGTGGGAAGGTCCAATGAAGCTGTATTGTGATAATAAGTCTACTATCAATATTGCACATAATCCAGTGCAACATGATTGTACGAAGCACATTGAGGTTCACAGACATTTCATCAAGGAAAACTTGGCAGTGGCTTAATTTGCACTCCATATGTGGCCACTGATGGTCAAGTGGCAGATATCCTTACCAAAGGATTATCTGGGAAAACCTTTCAGAAACTAGTAAACAAGCTGAGAATGGATGATATCCACTTCCCAGCTTGAGAGGGAGTGTCAGATTACAGTTTCCTAATAAGGAATATTCAGTGTATCAAAAAGAATCCTATAGATATTTTATTGATTGCTATCCCTAACTTTAAGGCTGTGTTTTAAGGGACAGCATCCCTAGAATCAGTTTGCTTCCTAGTATAAAGTTTCCTAAAGTTAGGCTCACTATGTATATAAATATTAGTGTAATTTCTTGTGAGATAAATATACAGAAAAGCCTATTTCTATAAAAAAAAAAGTTTTTGACATGTTCAACACATATTTTGTCGTGCTGGAGCCGTGTCTGCATTAGACATAAATCTGATACTTGGACATATTCCCAATAGCAGTATCCATGCTTCATAGATAACCAAACTAGGACTCAAATATATGAGCCCCAGACTTAATATCGAATAATACTTACAAGGCATACAACCAAGAATAATAATAAATAATAGAAATTTTATGTTAAAGGACAAGGACCTCTCTAGAGCAACCCGTGGAAAGGTTAGTTACTCCCTTAAGATACAAATTCTAAGCGAATCATAGAAAGCTTGAGCTATATAAACCATCAGACCTTGTAGTCTAAATCTCTCAAGTTAATACAATATCTTCAGTCCTAAAGAGAAAAATGAAATCTCAGATAATACCAAAAACAAGGCATAAAGGTCAAGTAGTTAAAGTACCACTCAGTACTCACTCGTTCTAAAGGTAGAAAAAAGGCAGATGCAGTGGTTGTCTTGCCACCAGCATTCAATGCCACGGCTCTGCCTTGCCAATCAATCACTGGAGATCCACTTGAACCACCTTTAGTCCCAGATGCTGCCTGAAAATGAGCATAAATGTAAAACAATACAATCTAGAACAGACAAACATGGATGTCAATGTAAGATAACAACATAACCAAGGGTGTTTCTTCAACAAAAACAACTGGCAACAAAACTATTAACAAAGATAACAACATTGAACATCTTAATGCCACGCAGGTCAAAAACGATATTAAAACTACATGTCAAAATGCAGCAGATCCATCAGAATGCTGCTCAGGTTATAAGCATTTAATAGTCTAAAATTGTTTGCTTATTCTGAGAGTGGTTAAACATATTGTCCACATGATTGCATCATATCATTCTAAAGATCACCATCTACTTTAAACTTCATAGAATGAAAGTATATAATTTTTCAAATGACTTACATCATGAACTTCTATCTGAGATGCATACAATTACATGGTCTCTCTCAACTTTGAACTCATCTTTTCATTTTAGGAAGTGTGGAAATTATATCTATTTTTTGTTTTTTATTTTACTTTTTTTCTTTTTTGGCAATTTAAAAACCATCAACTTTCAATATTGAAAATAATTCAAATATTAATAGAAGAAATCTCAAAGTCAAAACCTCTTTGTTAAATAAATTTTACGTAAAACATGGGAATCCAATATGAAAATTAGCAAGTATATATTTAAAAAACATGCATTATGTGAGAAACATTTTTATACACTCTGACAAAACCTATTCCTGCTTAAATTAAAATAGCAACGAAAGAAAACGAACACTAATCCAGAAAGTTCATCAATCCCCTCCCCCAAGGGGAAAAGACTCCAATGGCCAGCATAAAGAATAGACTACGTACTTGAAGGTAGAATGTGTTGAAGTCATTAAAGCCATCCCTGCAACAAAAAGCATGTCAGCTACCATGACACAAATTACATATTAGTAGACTATCTACTTTTCCCCGAAAAGAGTTTGTTAAACAACATTGATTCTACATCCATTTGGAAAGCAAAAGATTCAAAAGGAAAATGATAATAAACCACCACATACTTTGTATATTGAGGAGCATCTCTATCCAAACGAGCAATAGTACCAGCCAATATTGAAACCTACAATTTTTTTATCAAATCAGCAACATTGTAGTTAAGCATACAATTTTTTTATCAAATCAGCAACGTTGTAGTTAATTATCTAGTTTTCATGTTCTGCATTAGCATTACATAGCAAGACATCACTTATGACAAGTACTGGTACTAGCAAAAAGATGAACATCTCAAAACCAAGTTAAACAACTTCATTTTTTTTTTCATTTTGTCAATCCGTAATCGAATGGAACCCATACATTAAATTACAAATCATTTCCTCATGTTAATAAAATAAAAAAGAAGTAAAGCAAAGAACCAAATAATACTAATGCTGTTGTATTACCTTCTCTCCACTATCATTACCAACAACCCTGATTTCTAACCCAACACAAGCAGCCTCTGGGGCAAGTGGAATCTCCTCATAGTCTAAAAACTGAATGGCATTAGGATCGTAACGAAAGAAGCCAAAATCATGAACCTAGAGAACAATAACATAATGTTAGTCAATAGTCACAAGGGCAAGAAGAAAACTCTAAAATAATGCAAAGCATATGATGTGCCAAATGATCACATAGAATTCCAAGTTACTAATTTCAAGCACTATATGCCTATGTTCTCCGAATCTTCATTTCTGTTGAAGTACCATATCTGACACTCTGCCTAGCACATGGACAAGGGGATGTGACCTTCCAAATACATGTAAAAACTTGGAATAATTCAACGGCACTCATATAAGACACATACCCATATGCAAAATTCACACCTAAGTCCAAGTAACATGGCTATATGCTCAAAGATCAAAGCCTTCCTAGGACAACAACCAAAATAATGCACATTTCCAATAGTAAATTTCAAAATTCCATTCTCACAATAAGCTAAATTACACTCAAAATAACATTAATCCCAAACAAACTATATACTCACCGGATCCCTATACAACGGGTGGACGGTAATTTCTTCTCGATTTAAAAACATTGCTTCGGCAACAACAGGTCCTAAAAGCAGACATTACAGGAAGTCATTCTTCTAAATTTACAAAATTTCTTTTTTCAATTTTTGACAGACAAACAACAGGGTAAAAGAAAAGCATTTAGCTGTTGCCATTTAGTTGTATTTCTTTTGGTATTCTTTTTCAAAAGTTGTTCAAATGTAAAACCAATAGTATTATACACACACGCAGATATTCATATACCTTAAAATTTGAACATACAGCTAAAATGCAAGGCACGTTCAACCTCTAATTGATCCATATAATAGTAAAATAATCAATTTTATTACCCACAACAGTCAATTGTTTTTATTTCTTTCAAATTATTAATAACTAACAAACTCTTTCATCTTTTTTTGAGAAGCAATAACAAAAAGAAATTCAAGAAATAATAAAAATAATAATTCTTGAGGAAGTCAACCAGGTTTAACGACATGCCGATTCGTGAGAATAATTCCTCTTCGCTTATCAACAACAAAACCGGTAGCAGAACCAGCACTGGCAGACTCCGTATCAAAAGCACGACAGGCGGTGGTGCGGAGGACGACGACAGCTGGAACAACTTTGTTGAGAGCCTTCCGCCAATCATCTGCGGTAGCAACGTTCTCTTTGAACGGAGGATCGATCTCCATGCAAAGATCTTCTTTGATCGTTGATTCTAATCCCGATTCTTCCTCCGATCCTATCCTCTCCATTGGATCTTCCATTCAATATAGGGTTTTTCAAATTTCAGAGAAGAATTGAAGCTTTTTTTTTCCTTTTCTTTTCTTTTTCTTTCGGTTGGAACTTTGTAAGTCTTCGTAAGTCCACATTGTAGAAAACTGATATTTATTTTGGCTTTTCTTCATCTTCTTTGCCGGGTTTCTTCGTTGAGGACTACGACCTGGGTTTTTTTTATTTCTAAAAAAAAACAAAATGGGTGCTTCTGTCACGCATAGTCCCACTATTTTTATCTCTTTTACTTTTTTTAATAATTTTTTAAATGGCCCAAGTTGTCTGGGGTCAAAGCCATACTTTTCTTTGGACTAAAATATAAATTTCATTCTACTATTTTACAAATTTTAAAATATAGTCCTTTTATTTTATTAGAATTTAATCCTCGAAAAACTAAGAAAATAGTCTAATTAGTTAAGATTGTTAAACCTTACAATTAAGTTGCTGACATGAGTATAAGCAGTTCAACCATTTATGTAAATAATTAGAAAACCAATAATCTATATATATCAGAGAACAAAAATCAATGGATCAATTTCACTTGTTTACCAACAAGATTAAATTTTCATTTGTATCACAGAAAGACTAAATTTTCACAAATTAAAATAAATCAATTTTTTTGAATTCTCAAGATTATATTTTGATCTGCTTCATGTAAATAAATTATCTTCATAATTTTGTAAAGTACAAGAATAAAATTCAGACTTAAACATTTTTAATCATTATAAATCATATTACGAGTTTTCAACCATTCAAGAACAAAGAGCACATACTTTTAAGTAATTTTAGTTAGAAAGTAGAAATAAGATAAATTCTAAGAATGGCGAATATAGTTGTTGATACGATAATTAAATGGGTTCGATGTTGTGCGACTAGGTTTCATGTCCCAAGTGATCTTGGATGTTATGGTGCAAGATAAATGATAAAGAAGCTGAAATCGATGATATGGTTGAGTATTGAGTCTCAACTTCCTATATTGTAAAAGAAAAAAAGAAATGATAATAGAAGTGAGATAAATGGTGTCTTTATTTCGCCAAAAATGAATTACAATTTTTCAATGCCTTGTTCCTAATTAGTTTGGTAAAAGATATAATGGTAAACGAAAAATAATTTATTAGATAATAAAATGTATTTTTATGAGTAATTAATTATTATATAAAAATTATATTAAATAAACAAAATAATAAGAATTTAATTTTAAAATATTAAAATGTTAATCTCAAATATTATAATTTTAATATTATTAAACATACATATTTATATTTAGTCATATAATAAATTATTAATATAATTTATTATTTTAACAAAAATTTAATATTGTGATTTTATTTCAATAGAAATTTTAACATTAACAAAAATATTTAATATTTTAAGTAATATTCTTAAAATTTAATGAAAATTCATATTAACATTTTAATGATAAATTAGTTTTCAATCCCATGTGAGTTGTACGTGAATATAAGCATTCATTTTTATTATTAACATATTTTATTTCATGTAATTAGTATAAGTAATTATTATTAAATATAATTAAAATTTTATAATATTTTACAAATAAAATAATTTCAAATTATAATTTAAGTAATTATACAATTTAAATAATTTACCCATTTTAAATTTAAGTGATTATATTTATTGTACTTTAATATATTCAAAAATTTTATTTAATTAGTTTTAATATGATAATTTTTAAAGATGTTTTAATATAATAATAAAATATTGATATATGACAGATGATTTACTTCAACACTTATTTTAAGTTTTAATGAAAATAGAACAACTCTCACTTGAAAATTCATATAAATATACTTAAAAATTAAATTCATACAAATAAAAAATATGTTACTTTTTATAAATGTTAGTAATAAATATTTTATAAATACTGAAAATCCTAGTAATAAATATGTGCCGAAGGACTTTCCAGTTTGTATAATTGGTTAGGCAAGAGGGCGTTATTCGAGGGGAAAGAGTGGGCAGGAGGGGACTAACGATATCACAGTTGTTTTTATATAATTTAGAGAGGCGAAGGAAGAGGTGGCAAGAGCGATGAAAGACTTGCCAGTGGAGTATGAAGGGGTTTCAAGGCAAATTGTCAATTTTGATAAGTCACTAGTTTATTTTAGTAGTAAAGTCGATGACAGGACAAAGGCTCGGATAGGGGATATCTTGGGGGTTTGTATTTCGTCTAATCCGGAAAAGTACCTCGGTTTGCCAACAATTGTGGGAAGGAAGAGGAAGGAGGCTTTTGTGAGATTTAAGGAGCAGATTATGAAGCGCATTGATGGTTGGACTGCTCGTTATCTCTCCGCGGGAGGTAAAGAGGTATTTATAAAATCCATTTTACAGTCGATTCCAATTTATACTATGAAATGTTTTTTACTCCCAAGTTCTTTATGTCGTGAGCTGGAAAGCCTTATTAGTAAATTTTGGTGGCGCAATAACAAAACAAATAGGGGTATACATTAGTGTAAGTGGGGCGTATTATGCGGGCCAAAAGTTGATGGGGGTATGGGTTTTGAGATTTAGGCGCTTTCAATATAGCTCTGTTAGCTAAGCAAGCCTGGAGGCTTTTGATGAAACCGGATTGTTTACTTGCCCGTTTTATGAAATCCAAGTATTATCAATCTACGGATTTTATGAATGCACAACTTGGTTCTTACCCTTCATATACCTGGCGCAGTATCTGGTCGGCCCGTTGGGTGATTGTAGATGGTGGGGGTGGAGAGTGGGCAGTGGCACCACTATTAATATGTGGCGAGACGCATGGTTGCCTGGACCTGGAAAAGGGACAATCTCGGGTCAGTCGATTGATATTAATTATACACTCGTTTCGGATCTTATTTATGTAAATACATATACCTGGTGAATAGTTTGTTTGATAGTGATCAGACGAGGAGGGTGCTTTCCATGCCACTGTCAAGATTCACACAGGAGGATGAATTCTTGTGGCAAGGGGATAATATGGGGAGTATTTGGTAAGGAGTGGTTACAAGTGGCTTGTTTCAAATACAGGCGATGGTACAGAATGTGCAAACACAAGCCAGAACAATAAGCTACGAGTTTTTTACAACAGAATTTGGAACCTTAAATTGGCAAATAAAATTAAGATTACATTTTGGTGAATTGCTAATAACTTTCTTCCTACTCTAAGTAATCTGGTAGCTCGAAGGGTGGCAACTAGTAGCTGGTGCCCCGTATGTAGTGATGCTAAGGAGACAGTGGAGCACCTCTTCTGTGATTGTGCTGTAATTTCCCAGGTTTTGAATGCTCTGCTGGTACCATTTGCTCCCTCAAACAATACAAACAAATGGAAACTATGGTTGGTTAGTTAAAGAGTTTGTCAACAGTTCCCTTGATAAATGTATTGTGGGTGGTTGTAATTTGGGCAGTCTGGTTTAATCGGAATAGTGCTTACCATGAGGGTGTCAATCAACAAGCATATGGTATTGTAGCTTTCGTCAAAACATACATACAAGAACTGGACTGTTTGGATTCGGTTTACAAGAGGTTCAACGTCCTCCGGGTAGCATTTGGAAGCCACCAGAGGGATTTAAAGTAAAGGCAAACCTTGATGTGTCTTTCAATCATTTAACATACAAGGCTGTTGCGGGGGTCTTAATTAGGAATGGGGATGGATTAATCATGGCGGCTGGTATTTACCCTTTTGAATCTGTATCAGATTGCAGAAGCAAAGGCATGTCTGAATGCGATGATTCTGTTGAACGATTTAGGTTTCCGAGCGGTGGTAGTGGAAGGGGACTCTTTGTCTGTCATCAAGAAACTGCGATGTCCTGGGGTTGACAAATCGATCATTAGTGCACTTGTAAAAGAGATTAGGTCTAGGGGACAGTGTTTTGATTCAGTGGAATTTAGATATGTACCTCGACAGAGCAATCAAGCGACGCACACGCTGGTGGCGGAGGGGAGGCGTTTTGAGGGAATAAGGGTCTGGATCGAGGAAGCTCTGGTAGGGGTGGAAGCAGTAGTAGATAGGGAACGACAACGAGTAACCTCAAGAGTTTGAGTACGCATTTCTAAATCGAAGGATTGTGGATTTTTTTTACTTCGGTTGAGAATTTGAGATAAGGGATGCAGGACCATTTTCAAGTTTTCAATGGAAGATACCGTCAAGGATGGGGATAGGAGCTCATAATTCTACTCTGGTTTGGAGTTTCATTTCTTCTGGTTTTTTGTTGTCTTGTGTTTTTATGCTTTGCTTGTCTGTTCATTTTCCTTTGAGCTTGCTTTTCTTTCTTAATTTGTTTTAATGGCACCGGGATGTCTTCTTAATTTTGTTGTAATAATTTCTCTCTTATCGGCCGAAATGTGAAGAGTTTAGATAAAAATATAGGTTTAAAAATGAGATTAAAAAAAAAGATCCTTTTAAAAAATGGGTCGAGTCTTAGATAAGATATTTTTTGCTGGCAAATCCTCGCCACTTTACCGAATTTATTAAAAGCAAAAAAAATTTTGATTTTTAAAATATTATTTTCTTATTATTTTTCTTATTTTGTTACTATTTTACTATTATATTGCTACTATTTTATTGTTATTGTTTGGATATTATATAAAACTTATTTTATTGTTAATTTTGTTATTATTTTAAAGACATTTGTTAATTTTGTTATTATTTTAGAGACATTTAAGTTGCATCTATTTTAGTGTTATTTAAGTATACATATTTTTAAAATTTATTTTTAATTTGTTGGGAAATATTTATTTTATGCTTTTATTATTTTTATGTATTATATATATTTTAAAATTATATAAAATTAATATAAAATTATTATGGGAGGCCAGTCGGGCTCGGGTTTTAGCATTTTTATCCGGGTCGGGCTTGGGCAAAATTTTAGGCTTATTTTTAGGGTCGAGCTTCTGCCCTAAATTTTTGACCCATGGTCACCATCTACCTCTACCTAGAGTTATTCCAAAAAAAAAAAATTCCTATCACACCCATATTCATATGAAAATTATAGATTTAAAATATATATATGTATGTTTAAAAATAGCATACAATAAATAATTAATTATATGGTTTGAATCTAAAGATAAATTAAATGAAGCTTTGGCTAAATGATAAGTAACACACCTGTATTCAACGTTGGAATAGGATTACGGAGTATTACCAGACTTATTATACAATTACGCATACATTTCTCAAACATTTTCACAGTTCATGCAATCATCATTCATCATCAATCATGATGTCCCTAATACGAGCTTATAAGGCTCAAAACATGCTTTGGAAGTGATTCGGGACTAAATCGATAACATAGGAAACTTTTACGAAATTTATAAAATTTTTCAAACTGCAGGGGTCACACGCCCGTATACCTCGGCCGTGTGGACATTCGAAATGGGATTACATGGTCGTATCCCAGTCCGTGTCCGACCCCGTGTAACTCTTTGACTTGGGTCACACGGCCAACACACACGCCCCATACAGCTAGCACGTGTGCCCTAAATTTGCCATACACGTCCGTGTGCCAGGCCGTGTCAATCCTGTAGGTATATTGACTTATGCCTCGAGGCCAAGTCACACGCCCATGTGTGAGGCCGTGTGGAGCATACTGACTTGACTTTAATTTCAACGTCGGGGACACACGACCGTGTACATGACCGTGTATCACACACGACTGAAACACACGCCCGTGTCTCTGCCCGTGTGGACAAAAATAAGCTATTTATCAAGCCATATTGCCACCCTATCTTATTCACACCTACATCAACCCAATTAGCACCAAAACATAGCATATCATAGGCATTAAATCAACCTCCTCAAGCATATTTCATACCATTTCCAACATCAACTAATACAAAACATAAATACCACAATATGTTATACAAATTCATATCAAATTCAAGTGTGCATCAATGCCTAAATGCACTAGTATACCAATGTTCATAACCCAACCATTTGCTATCCATAATATTAATTATCCACAAGCCTCATATATTCATCTATGAACTCACATTATACCTATATATGAACCTGTATATATACATAACCAAACCAACCAAATCAAGCCAACTATCATGACTATATATACAAACCAAAACATAACAATTCACAAGCCAACTTAAATGGCAAAATTCACCACCAAAATACATATCAAAATGACCAAAGTCCCTATACATGCCATATACTTAAATTACCAAAGTTCATAGGTACCAAGTGATAGGTGGATAATGTGATGCAATCTCCGACGATCCTCGAATCCGAGCTAGCTTGAAATCACTATAAAACATAGAAAAATAAACAACGTAAGCTTTATAGCTTAGTAAGCTTGTATGAAATAAATTTGATACATTCATAAACACATAATTCAACAATTGATTATAAATACATGAATTCACATCAACTAACAAACCTTTTAATTACTCATTCACAAAACTATATATTTTCTTCACCATTTCTTCGATTCAAAGCTAATATAGTTTATGCACATACCTATACCATCTTATACAAATCTCATTCTCAACCATATTATTCATTTACCCATTAAAACCATTCGGAATAGAAGTCGGATACTCAAGAATCTCGCACAATAAATACCTATACCATGATCCGAAGCCAAATCAAGGTAACTTATATCCAAAGTACTGATATCATGTCCCGAAGCCAAATTAGCCGATATTCATGGCCCGAAGCCAAATCGGTATAACTCACACCCAAAGTGCTAATATCATGGCCCGAAGCCAACTCAATGTATCCCCAATGACATGTCACTAGTATCCTAAACTATTCTAAGGTTCAACCGGGATTTCGAATGTCGAATTACAATCGAGTCATTGTCAAACTTATCCGAAGTCTCGTATTCACAACTTAAACTATATCAAAGCATTTAAAATACATTTATAATGAAATTTATCACATACGAACTTACCTCGGATATGAAAACGACGAAATAAGTCGATTAGTTGATAACTTTAGTTTTCCCCCAATCTAAATCCGAATTCTACTTTTCTTGATCTAAATATATTCAAAATTAACTTATTTAATAATATCTCTATACAATTTAATCCAAAACACACATTTAAGCACATTTACACATTTGCCCCTAATGTTTAACCACTTTTACAATTTAGTCATTATTTTATAAAAATACAAATTCATGTAATTTTAATCATACCCAAGCTATCCAAATTATCACTGTCTCCATAGCAACCCATAATTCTCATTATTTCACATTTCTACCACACAATTTACACATTTCTCAATTTAATCCTTATTTTGCATTTTTCTCAAAAATCACTTAACAAAACTTGTATAATTTACATCAAACATTCATAATCTATCATCAAGCATCAAAAAACATGCTTATTCATCAACGAAAACATTCAAAATCTTTAAAATTTTTGCAAAATAGTCCCTAAGCTAGTTGGACCTAGTTCAACCATCTCAAAAACATAGAAATTATTAAAAACGGGACAAAAACGGACTTACATGCACAAGGAGAAGTGACCGAAAGTTCAAAGCCCTAAAATGGTGTTTTTGTTCATGAAATTTTGGCAATAGCAAGAAGATGAAGCAAATTTTGGCTTTGTTTTGGTTACTTTAACCATAATAATTAATTTACTATAATAACCTTAAAAATAAACCTTAAATTCTCCTAATTTAATGGCCATACTTGTCCACTCACAATTGAAATGGTCTAACTACCACTTAAGGCCAACATATTTAAAAACCAAAGCAATTTGACATCTTTTTCTAATAGAACTCAAAATTTTCACCTTACACGATTTAGTCCTTTTTATCAAATTAAGCAACCAAACGCTAAAATTTCTTAATGAAAATGCCACACAATCATATTATCATTCCGTAGACATTAAAATAATAATAAAATAAATATTTTGACTTCGGATTTGTGGTCCCAAAACCACTGTCCTGATTTGATCAAAAGCGAGTTGTTACAACTCTACCCCTTGGGATTTTGTCCCCAAAAATCTTACCAGTGAATAGGTTAAGGTACTGTTTTCTCATAGCTTCATCGGGTTCCCACGTAGCTTCTTCAACCTCGTGGCCAAATTACTTTTACTAAAGCTATGCTTTTATTACTCAACTCTTTAATCTCTCGAGCTAGAATTCTGATCGGTTCTTCGTTGTACGTCATATCGGATTGAATTTCAATATCTGCCGGAGAAATTATATGTGAAGGATTCGATCTATATCAATGTAACATCAACACATGAAACTCATTTTGGATTTTCTCTAACTCAGTCGGTAAAGCTAGTCAATATGCCACTGGACTTATTCTTTCAATGATCTCATATGCCCGATGAAACGCAGACTCAATTTGCCTTTGCGACCAAATCTAAGTATTTTCTTCCACGGAGATACTTTCAGAAATACTTTATCACCGATTTGAAATTCAATGTCTTTACATTTCAAATTCGCATACGATTTCTTTCGATCTGAAGCTGCTTTTAGACTGTTACGAATTACTTTCACTTTTTCTTCAGTCTCTCGGATTAAGTCAACCCCGTGAATCTCTTTCTCACTCAACTCAATTCAATACAACGGAGTTCAACATTTACGACCATACAAAGCTTTATACGGTGCCATCTTTATGCTCGATTGAAAACTATTTTTATACCCAAACTCAACCAAAGGCAAATATTTCTCCCAATTGCCTTCGAACTCTAAAACACAACATTGGAGTATATCTTCAAAATTTGAATTACTCTCTCCGATTGCCCGTCAGTTTGAGAGTGAAATGATGTACTAAAATTCAACTTCGTACTCGAGTTTCTTATAATTTCTTTCAAAATCGTTATGTAAACCTCGGATCTCTATTCGAAATAATCGAAACTGGCATTTCGTGCAATCTAACAATCTTAGATATGTACAATTCAGCCAATTTATCAAGCGAATAGTCAGTATGTACCGGAATGAAATGTGTTGATTTCGTTAATCGAGCTACGATAACCCAAATAGCATCTCTCTTTTTCGGAGACAGAGGCAAACCCGATACGAAATCTATCGTAACTCTATCTCATTTCCATTCTGGTATCATCACTGGTTGTAGTAATCCCGAAGGAACTTGGTGTTCAACTTTTACTTGCTGACACACTAAACATCTTGATACTAATTCTGAAATGTCTCGTTTCATGCCTGACCACCAATACAATTATTTCAAATCATTGTACATTTTGGTACTCCCCGAGTGAACAGATAAATAACTATTATGTGCTTCGTGCAGAATTTTCTAAATAAACTCAGAATTCTTTGGTACGCAAATTCTGTTTCATAACATTAAACAAGCATCGACTCCAATCTGATATTCTGAATCACTATTCGACTCATAATGCATTCTTTTAGCTTATAACTCGATATCACACTTTTGAGCTTCACAAATTTGTTGAAGAAAAACCGGTTTGGCTTTCAACTCGGCTAATATCGAACCATCATCAAACAAGCTTAGCTGAGTGTTCATTGCACTCAAAGCAAACATAGATTTTCTACTCAAAGCATTTGCAACTCATTTGCTTTCCCCAGATGATAATCGATTACTAACTCATAGTCTTTTAGTAGCTCGAGCCATCTCTCGTTGCGCAAGTTCAAATCTTTCTGAGTCATTATATACTTTAAACTTTTATAATCACTAAAGATGTGACACTTTTCATCATACAAATGATGTTGCCAAATTTTCAATGCGAAAATAATAGCGCCAATTATAAATCGTGTGTCGGATAGTACTTTTCATGTGGCTTCAATTGTCTCGAGGCATAAGCTATCACTTTTCCCTCTTGCATCAACACGCAACCCAAACCATTTAATAACGCGTCGCTATAAATCATAAATTCTTTACCCGACTCAGGTTGAACCAATACTGGTGTCTCAATTAACAATGCTTTCAACTGTTCGAATCTCTGTTGACATTTCTCGGACCATTCAAATTTCACGTCTTTCTGTAATAATCTAGTCACCGATGTAGCAATCATTAAGAATCCTTTTACAAAATGTCGGTAATAACCAGCTAATCTCAGAAAACTTCAGATTTTAGATACATTTCTAGGTGGTTTTCAATCAACAACCGCTGAAATCTTGTTTGGATCAACTCGTATGCTTTCCGCTGAAAAAATATGTCCCAAAAATTTGACTTCTCGGGGCCAAAATTCACATTTGCTTAATTTAGCAAATAGTTGCTCGTCTCTAAAAGTTTGCAACACTATTCTCAAATGCTTGGTATGCTCAAACTCATCTCGAGAATAAATCAGAATTTCGTCAATGAACATAACAATTTGAATCTGTTTAAATACAGTCGAAAAATTAGATTCATCAAATCTATAAAAACGGAAGGAGCATTAGTTAGTCCAAAAGGCAACAAGGAATTCATAATGTTCGTACCTCGTTCTAAATGCAGTTTTTAGCACATCTGAATCTTTCACTCGCAACTAATAATAACTAGATCTCAAATCAATCTTTGAAAATATTTTTGCGCCTTTCAACTGATCAAACAAATCATCTATTCTTTGCAATGGATACTTGTTCTTTATCATAACCTTGTTGAGCTATCGATAGTCAATACACATTCTCATTGTTCCGTCTTTCTTCTTTACAAATAATACTTGAGCACTCCAAGGCGAAAAACTAATTCGTGCAAAACCTCTATCTGTTAACTCTTGCAATTGAGATTTCAACTTTTTCAATTCTGTCAGAGCCATTTTGTATGGAGCTATAGATATCGTCGATGTTCCCGGTACCAGTTCAATAGTAAACTCAACCTCTCTGACTGGTGGCAACCCAGGAAATTCTACTAGAAATAAATTCGGATATTCACAAACTACAGGCACTGATTCAATCGTCATTTCTGACACTTTTGTATCAAGTATATAAGCAAGATAAACTTCACAACCTTTTCTCACATATCTCCGAGCTAACATAGACTAAATCACAACAGGCAATCCACTAGACTCATTTGATTCAATTTGAAGGATTTCACTATTTTGACATTTCAATTCAATAGTCTTTCGTCTACAATTCACAACAGCATTATGCAGAGTCAACCAATCCATTCCTAGAATTACATCGAACTCATCAAATGGTAAAAGCACCAAATCAGCTGAAAAATAATAACCCCGAGTCATTAAAGGACAGTTCTTGCATACTTTATTAACTAGAACATACTTGCATAAGAGGTTCGATACTTTAATCACAAACTCAGTAGATTCAACAGGTAAATTCTTACTAAACACTAAATTCATTCAGATATACGAATGAGTCGATCTAGGATCAATCAATAAATAACATTAGTGTCATAAAGAGAGAATGTACCGGTGATAGCATCTAGTGATGACGCATCTTCACTAGCGCGAATAGCATAAGCCCTAGCTAGCACTCTAGCCTCAGATCTTATAGCTGAATCTCTAATAACACATTTGCCACTAGACACATTCCTCGTATTTCTTGGGGGTCTTCCTTTTGTAGTCGTATTGTTCGGTCTTGCATTCTAAAATTTATCTTTCTCGGATAATTTTGGGTAATCTCGAATAAAATGATCTAGCGAGCCACATTTGAAACAAGCTTTATTACTCTTATTCCAACACTCTCCAAAATGTTTTCTCCCACACTGTTGACATTAAGGTTTGTTGTTTCTCACACTGCCAGCGCTCGAGATAGAAATATCTTGAGCTTTAGGACTCACATGTTGATTTCCATGATCTCTATTCTGATATCCAACTAAAGCATGTGATCGACTAAACGAATCTCGTGATTTCTTTGATGAAGAAAGATAAGGTTTATTCATCAATCTTTTTCTCAAATCTCTAGCTTCTGAATCAGCTTTTCTCTTTTCTCGGTAAAGTCTTCGGCTTTACAAGCCCGATCAACTAATACAAAAAATTCTTTCAAATCTAAAATCCCGACCAGAAGTTTAATGTCTTCATTCAAACCATTAACAAATCGCTTGCATATGATCTCTTCGATAGAAACATGCTCTTGAGCATATTTGCTCAATCACACAAATTCTCTTTTGTACTCGGTTACGGTCATACGACCCTGTTTCAATTCTAGAAACTCTTTGTGCTTTTGATCCAGAAACCGTTGGCTTATATATTTCTTCCTAAACTTAATCTGAAAGAATTCCTAAGTGACCCGTTCTCTAGGTACCACAGATACTAGAGTACTCCACCACTGGTATGCAGTGTCCCTCAAAAGTAATACATCATATTTTAAACACTCAGCCGGTGTACAAGAAAGCTCATCAAACACTCGAATCATATTTTCAAGCCAAAACTCGGCTCTCTCAGGATCATCGTCAACAGTAGCTTTGAACTCTTCAGCCCTGCACTTTCTAATTCTATCAACAGGTGGCTTGTTCAATCGCAAAGGTTCCAAACCTTGTGGAGCTACGGGAACCTGTTAGGGATTAAGAGGGGATGGAGGTTGTGAGCAGCTGGATTCATCCGAACATACTACGTGAACCATTCGTTCATTATTTGGAAGACGACTTCTTTAGCCTCTCCTCCCTGACTTCCCTATACAGGTCTAGATTAAGAAGGCTTTGTCCCTTGAACAGGAGCTGGCGCATTACTTTCAACCTCATCAGCTACAGCTCGATCGGGATCCATTTACTCTATGAAAGCACATTTTAAATTGTTAGGAGTCATTACACTATCACAATTTATATATGGCATATATAGCTAGACTCACACACACGCTACGTTAGTCCTAGAATCGACTAAACCGTAGTTCTGATACCAATAAATGTAACACCCTCACCCGTATTCAAGGTGAAATAGGGTTACAAAGTATTACCAAACTTATCATGCAATTACGCATACATTTCTCAAATATTTTCACAGTTCATGCAATCATCATTCATCATCAATCATGCCCTAATACGAGCTTACGAGGCTCAAAACATGCTTTAAAAGTGGTTCAAGACTAAACCGATAATATAGGAAACTTTTACGAAATTTATAAAATTTTCCAAACTTCAAGGGTCACACGCCCGTGTACCCCGATTGTGTCACTCACATGGCCAAGAGACACATCCGTGTCTTAGGCCGTATGGACAATCGAAATGGGATCACATGGCCGTGTCCTAGCCCGTGTCTGACCCTGTATAACTCTCTGACTTTGGTCACACAGTCAACACACATGCTCGTGTTGCTAGCCCGTGTGCCCTAAAGTTTTCCATACACGCCAGTGTACCAGGCTATGTACTAGGCCATGTCAATCCTATAGAGTATACAGATTTATGCCACGCGGCCAAGTCACACGCCCGTGTATGAGGCCGTGTGGAGCATACTGACTTGATTTTAATTTCAACACCAGGGGACACACGGCCGTGTACATGATCGTGTATCACACACGGCTGAAACACACACCTGTGTCTCTGCCCGTGTAGACAAAAATAGGCTATTTACCAAGCCATATTGCCACCCTATCTTATTCACACCTACATCAACCGAATTGGCACCAAAACATAGCATATCATAAGCATTAAATCAACCTCCTCAAGCATATTT
Organism: Gossypium rotundifolium; assembly: GCA_025506655.1. Classification (NCBI taxonomy): domain Eukaryota; kingdom Viridiplantae; phylum Streptophyta; class Magnoliopsida; order Malvales; family Malvaceae; genus Gossypium; species Gossypium rotundifolium. The sequence continues at coordinate 151,916,591 of CP106732.1, read as the reverse complement.
CATACCATTTCCAACATCAACCAATACAAAACATAAATACCACAATATGCTATACAAATTCATATCAAATTCAAGTGTGCATCAATGCCTAAATGCACTAGTATACCAATGTTCATAACCTAACCATTTGCTATCCATAATACTAATTATCCACATGCATCATATATTCATCCATGAACTCATATTATACCCATATATGAACCTATATATATACATAACCAAACCAACCAAATCAAGCCAACTATCATGGCTATATATACAAACCAAGACATAACAATTCACAAGCCAACTTAAATGGAAAAATTCCCTACCAAAATACATATCAAAATGACCAAAGTCCCTATACATGCCATGTAACATCCTGAAAAGGGCCTATGCATTTTCGGTTTAATTGTACGAAATGACATGTCTTATATGTTATGAATGTGTTATGAATATTTTTGAAAACTTTGAAATGTAAGAAATGATTTAGAAATGTTAAGTTAAAAGAGGAAAGTGAACATTTTGAAAACTTAAGTTAAAAGAGGGAAGTGAACATTTTGGAAACTTAAGTTGAAAGAGGAAAGTGAACATTTTGGAAACCTGGAAATGTATGGAAATGTTAAGTTTAAAAAGAGGAAACTAAGGCAAGGTGGCCTTAAGAAAATTAATAGGAAGGATTTGACACACAAACAGGCTTGTCAATGTGGCTTGAAGGCACCACTCTAAAGCCCAGGAAGTGACGCCCACAAGCTTGTGTATTTGGGCGAGGATCGAGTCACTTTGGAAGCAAATAAAAGAAATTTTATTTTTTCTTCTAGGAAAGAGAGATGGACTGACACATGGCTAAATTTTAGGGTTTTATCCCTTTTATTTTATTTAAGGATAACAGATGATAAATGAAGAATTATTCTCTAATTGGGAGAATGAGGGGAAGTGATGGCCAAGTAAGGGACTTTGAGTTTAGTAATTTTTGCTAGGTAAGGATAGTTCTTTGAATTATCTTTTATTTTAAATGATAATTAAAGAGATAAAATTTATCAAAATAGGAAGAGTTGGTAGAATGAGGTCTCTATGTAGATTAATTTGCAACAAAAGGAAAAGGGTAGCTATTCTTCATTCTCTCTTTTCTTCACGAAATTCTCTAGCAAATTTCTTTTTCTTCATTTGTTCTCCTTCTTTTGTCAATCAAAGCGAAAATTCAAGATACCACCATTAGCCGATTTCTTCTTCTTTATTTCAATTCATCAAAAGTCGACATCCATTTAGTGTTCACTTAGGCTATAATCAAACTTTGAACCGGTGTCAAGAGGAGATTGTCGACTTCTTCAAGTAAGGTAAGGATCAATTGCTATTATTTTCTTTCTTCAGAACCGAAAGTTAAGATTCTAATGCCATATACATGTTGGTAAAACTTTGAAGGAAAGCTTCGGATTCGAGATCGTCGACTACAAGGAGGGATACTTTTCGGATTTGAGAATTTCAAGGTAAGTGTACTCATATTCGCCAAGGCCCTATCTTAAGTACTTAGATCTATTTGTTTTAACCGAAAACTAAGCGATTCAAGGGATCTAGTGATTAAGCCGATTTCAAAGGGAAGAATACAAGTTTTGGGATTTGATTTTTAATTCAATCGGCAACAAGGTAAGTTTTGGTTACAATAATCCTTGAATTTAGTCATTATGACCAAATAGGCTTTTACTAAATAGTAAGTGATTAATCAAATGTAGGAACTTGAGATCTAAAGCGATGGGTCGATTTGAGATTTCAATGAAGTTGTTAAGCGAATCGGTGTGTACCCACACTAATCTTAATAGATTTATGGCTTTAACTTGATATATGTGTTAATATGAAAGTGTAAGAATGTGGCTAAAGTACCATGTTATGGTACAAAGTACTCAGCACGCTTCCTACTCCTACTAAGATTACGAAATATGTTGTATTTAACATGTGAAAAGTGACATAAATGTGGATTTAAGTATGATATGCATGATATGAATAACATGAGGCATTCAGGTTATATGAAAAAGGGGAAGTGAAAGTGGTGACTTGGCCTCACTATCTGAATGTGGTGACTTGGTCACATTATCTAACGTGGTAACCGGTTACAATATCTCGAATGTGGTGTCTCATGACACAATTATTTAATCTGGTGGCTATGCCACGAATTTTATATGGACGATGAGCACGTCAACTGCAGCGACTGCCTTCGATGGTGTGTAGCGGATGGAGGGTTGACTTAGTAGTCCCCACGGTATGCAGGTTGGTACGGGGATGTGTAGCGGATGGCATCTAGGTTTGGGTTCGGGATTGCATCATTATCATGAATTATTATGTGAACATGATATGTATGGTATGCTTAAATCTATTAAATTTTAGTATTGGTTACACATTGAGGCTGTTGACTCACCCCGTTGTGGGAACATGCTGATGCCCTAAGTCAGAAGGTTGTGTCAGATCTAAGGGCTATATTCGCTCACTTAAGTTTGTGTGATGATGGAAGCTTTGTTAAGCGAGTTGCAAGTCAAACCCACATGGTGAATGAGGTGAAAAGAGGACGATTGGTCGATAAGGACCTAAGTCTATGTTACTGACAAGTACTGAGCGGAGAGTTAGAAGATTATGGCGTTAATGATGAAGGAGTATTGTGCTACAAAGGAAAAGTCTGTATGCCGAAGGATGGGAAGTTAAGACAGAAGATTCTTCGGGAAGCGCATAGTAGCCCTTATGCTATACATCCCAGAGGCATTAAGTTGTACAGAGATCTAAGAGAACAATTTTGGTGGCCTAATCTTAAACGGTAAGTTACTGAATTCGTGGGAAAATGTCGACATGTCGATGAAGTTATGGCTGAACACCAAGTTCCATCGGATTGCTTGACCAATCGAGATTCCGATGGAAGTGGGAAAGAATTACCATGGACTTCGTTAGTGGGCTTCACCTTACGCCTACTAAGAAGGACTCAGTATGGGTAATAGTGGACCGTTTGACTAAGTCCGCACACTTCATCCCGGTAAGAGTGGATTATTCCCTTCAGAAGTTAGCCAAATTATACGTGGCAGAGATTGTAAGGTTACACGGAGTGTCGGTGTCAATTATTTCAGATAGAGACCCAAGGTTCACGTCTCGATTTTGGAGGGCACTTCATCAAGCTTTAGGCACTAAGTTGGACTTCACTACGGCTTTTCATCCATAATCAGACGGGTAGTCTGAACGGGTAATACAAGTGTTGGAGGATATGTTGAGAGGCTGTGTGATGGATTTTCGAGGAAGTTGGGAGGATTACGTACCTTTAGCAGAGTTTGCCTACAACAACAGTTATCAGGCTAGCATTCGGATGGCACCATATGAAGCATTGTATGGTTGGAAGTGTCGAACTCCTACTTGTTGGACTGAGTTAGGAGAACGTCGAGTTTTGGGACCAGAGTTGGTGGCAGAAACTGAAGAGAAGGTTGAGATAATCTGAGCACGGTTAAAGGAAACCTCTGATGGGCAGAAGTCTTACGCCGACCTCAAGCGGAAGGAAATAGAGTTTGAAGTGGGAGACCAAGTGTTTCTGAAAGTCTCGCCTTGGAAGAAGGTGATAAGATTTGGTCAGAAAGGGAAGTTAAGCCCAAGGTTTATAGGGCCCTATCGAGTACTAAAGTGAGTTGGGCCAGTGACATATCAGCTAGAGTTGGCACCAGAGTTACTGCGGATGCACGACGTATTCTATGTATCCATGCTACGTCGCTACCGATCGGATCCATCCCATGTAGTACCAGTTGAAGAAGTGAAGCTAAGGCCAGATTTGTCCTATGAGGAAGAGCCGATTCAAATATTGGAACGAGACGTGAAAATATTACGGAGGAAGTCAGTTCCTCTAGTCAAAGTGTTGTGGCGCAATCATGGATCGGAAGAAGTTTCGTGGGAGCCAGAAGAGGTAATGCGACAGTAATACCCTCAATTATTTTAACTATAAAATTTTGAAGATGAAATTATTTTAAGGGGGTAGAACTGTAACATCCTGAAAAGGGCCTATGCATTTTCGATTTAATTGTACAAAATGACATGTCTTATGTGTTATGAATGTATTATGAACATTTTTGGAAACTTGGAAATGTAAGAAATGATTTAGAAATGTTAAGTTTCAAAAGAGGAAAGTGAACATTTTGGAAACTTGGAAATGTTAAGTTAAAGAGAAAAGTGAACATTTTGGAAACTTAAGTTAAAAGAGGAAAGTGAACACTTTGGAAACTTAAGTTAAAAGAGGAAAGTGAACATTTTGGAAACACGAAATGTATGGAAATGTTAAGTTTAAAAGAGGAAACTAAGGCAAAGTGGCCTTAAGAAAATTAATAGGAGGAATTTGACACACAAACAAGCTTGGAAAAGTGGCACGGAGATATCACTTGAGGCCGGTAGGTGACGCCACATACAAGGGTATTAGGCCTAGGTTCGAGTCACTTGGGGAGCAAATAAAGGAGTTTTATTTTGCTACAAAGAGCAGGAAGTGGACGACACTAAGGAACCCAAGGAAGATTTTTATTCTCTTTAAATTTCGTCTAAATAGGAGATAAATAATAGATTTATTTATCATTATTTTAGGAGATAATTGTTGGATTAATTCTTTTAATAAAGTGATAATTCAAAGGATAAAGTTATCAAAATAGAAGAGTGGTGGCCAAGTAAGGGATTACGAGTAGTAATTTTAATAAGAGGAAAAAAAGGGCTACTCATCAATTTTTCTTCCTCCACTTCTCTCTCCAATTTCTTAGTCTCTCCTCTCTTTTCTTCTCTTTCATTTGTTGTCGAATCTATAGTCCACCATTGCCAAAATTCTCAAGTTTTCTTTTCTTTATTTTGTGGAAACCGAATACCCCAAGAGATCCCATAGTTGACTTCTCCATTAAATCCTAAAAGTCAAACCTTATCATCTAGTCATCAAGGCCGATTCTTTAAGGGCTTTTAACAAGGTGTCTGGATTTCTTAAAAGGGTAAGATCCAAAATTGGTTTCAATTCTTTTATATTTTAGACCTATCGAAAATTTAGGGACTAATCTCTATTATTGATTTTGGTAGAATTATGGAAGGGTGTATTCGGGATTTAAGAATTGTCAACTTCAAGAAGGTATCTTTAGGGATTTCAAGGATCTAAGGTAAGACATATGTATATTGACCAAAGGCCATGTTTTATGTTTTAATGTTAGATTAAATCTAACATATGGTTATAGAATTTCACAAAGATTAAGGAAGCAAGGATCCAATGCGGATTTAAGATTTGGAAGGTAAGCACCTATGTATATTCAACTAAAGCCTAGGTTAGTATTTGATCATTCTTTAAAGGTTCAAAAGCGAAAACTAACTGAGTTAATTGATTCAATGCTGGCCGAATACAAGGAGGAATAAAGCAAAGATTTGGGATTGGTTGGTGTCCCAATCGGCAACAAGGTAGGTTTTAAGAATACAAATCCTACTAGGATTTGGTTTTATAGCCGAATAGGCTTTATGCTAATATATTAGGGTTGGTCGAATGTAGGAATTGGGATCTAAGACAAGAGATCAAATTTGAGATTTCGATGAATCACTAAGCAAATCGGTGTGTATTCCACACTAATTCTTAATATGTTTTATGGCAATATTTAATATGTGCATGTTTATAAGAATGTGAATATGGCTAAGGTACTGTGTTATGGTACAAAGTACTGTGCACGCTTCCTACTCCTACTAGGATTACGAAATATGTTATATTTAACATGTGAAAAGTGACATAAATGTGGATTTAAGTATGATATGCATGATATGAATAATATGGGGCATTAGGTTATATGAAAAAGGGAAGTGAAAGTGGTGACTTGGTCTTACTATCTGAATGTGGTGACTTCGGTCACATTATCTGAATGTGGTAACTTCGATTACAATATTTGAATGTGGTGTCTCATGACACAATTATTTAATCTAGTGGCTATGCCATGAATTTTATATGGGCGATGAGCACGCCAACCGCAAATGATCGCCTTCGATGGTGTGTAGCGGATGGAGGGTTGACTTAGTAGTCCCCACGGTGTGCAAAGTTGGTACGGGATGTGTAGCGAGATGGCATCTAGGTTTGGGTTCTGGATTGCATCATTATCTTGAATTATTATGTGAACATGATATGTATGGTATGCCTAAATCTATTAAATATTAGTGTTGGTTACACATTGAGTCTTGACTCACCCCATTGTGGGAACATGTTTCTGTGATGAACGGTGATGGACCCAGACTAGAACTTGTGGTGACCATGCTCATTTTAAAGTTTTATTTAATTTGGACATTTTATTTTATTTAAGTACTCTACAATTTTATTTTGGGTTTTGTTTTATGTAATAAGGCCATAGTGATGATTTTATTGTTGTTTTAATTACTATGTTACTTAATTTATGTTATTTAAAGATTAAGTCAATTTAATTTAAAATAAACTTTAAATATTTTGTCACCGAAATAAATGGGTTTTCAATATAAAAAATAAACTTGTTTTCAACTCGAGCCCAACCCACAAACAAACTACCTTCAAAACACACAGCTTTCAAAGCAACAAAGAATTTTGAACAGATTTACATCGAGGAACATACCAGATCCGGTCTAGGCTCACCCCATTGTGGGAACATTTTTCAGTAACGATCAAGAATGGACCGGCCTACAGGAGCTTAAAGTTGGCCATGCACAAGAAGGAATTTATTTAAATTTGGATTTTTATTTCATTAAGTACTTTGAATTTATTTTTTTGGGAATTATTTGATGTAATAAGGCCATAGTAGAACTACTTTACTTTGCTTTTATTTATTAAGCTTACAAACTTTTATTTATTAAAAGATTAAGTAAATTTATTTTACAACAAAGCCTAAACGTTTTGTCACCTAAAGTAAAGGATTTTAATAATGAAATAAACTTGTTCTCAACTCAAGTCCAACCCAAAACAACCTTTCTTTCAAAACACACAAGTTTTTCCTAAGTAACAAAAGAATTTGAAATGGTTTACACCGGGAAACATACCAGATCCGGTCAAGGCTCCTGGGCCGGGTTTGGGGTGTTTCAGTACGAAATGGCATGTCTTATGTGTTATGAATGTATGGTGAACATTTTTGGAAACTTAGAAATGTAAGGAAATGTTTTAGAAATGTTTAGTTTAAAAGAGGAAAGTGACCATTTTTGGAAACTTGGAAATGTAAGGAAATGTTTTAGAAATGTTAAGTTTAAAAGAGGAAAGTGACCATTTTTGGAAACTTGGAAATGTAAGGAAATGTTTTAGAAATGTTAAGTTTAAAAGAGGAAAGTGAACATTTTTGGAAACTTGGAAATGTAAGGAAATGTTTTAGAAATGTTAAGTTTAAAAGAGAAAACTAAAACAAGGTGGCCTTAAGAAAATTAATAGAAGAAATTTGACATAAGAACGGGCTTGGAAAGAGTGGCTATAAGGCACCACTTAAGGCCCAGGTAAGTGACGCCACAAGTTATGCAAATGGGCCTAGGTTCGAGCAACGTGGGAAGCAAATAAAAGAGTTTTATTTTTGCTACAAGATAGGTAAAAGTGGACGGCATTAAGGAACTAAAAGGGAGGAGTTTAAGATTGGATTAAATTCTTTTAATAAAATCGGCTAATGTGGTAGATAATGGATGTTTTATTTTTGGATTATTTTTATGAAAAGATAAAGAGAAAAGCTAGGAAATTGATAGTGTTGGCCGAACAAGGGAGTCTTTGGTGTCAAAATTCAGCTAAGAACGTTAAAAGGGTGTGGCTGAAACTATATCAAGGGTGAAGGGTATTTCTTTTGGGTTTCTTCCATTCTTTAGTGAGTGTGCCGAAACTTCCTAAGTCAAGACACCATTATTGCCGAATTTTTTCTTCATCTTTCTCTTTACCAATAGCTAAGGCCGAATGTTTCTCTCTTTTTCCCAATTGATAGTCATAGCCAAATACTCAAAGTAGTCTGAATGATTTCTTGTTAAGTTCCAAAACCGAAAATAAGTCCCTCCGCCTTAGCCAAATCTTTGAAAGACTTAAAGCAAAGGGGTTGTCGATTTCTCCAAGTAAGGGTAAGATCTCATTCAGTTCATCCTTTTTCTTTTAAGATTAATCGAAACCAAGAAATCTAACCCCATTATTGTGTTAGTTGAAACTTGGAAAGAAGGCTTTGGGATCTGTCCATAAGTTGACCATAAGGAAGAAATCTTCCAAGATCTAAGGTAAGGGATATTCGGCCAAGGCCTATTTTGGTGTTTTAGATCTAGTTCATAATCATTCAAAATAGCCGAAACTAACAAGTTAATAGATCTAAGGATCAGCCGATTACGAGGAAGGAGAAGTTCTTTTCCCGAAGGTATACCATAGGCCACATGTTCCCTAGTTATTCGGTGAGTTTTGGATTTGAAAATAAATAGGTATGTGCCTCAATATATTGACCATAGGCTGTTTTGATAACTAGATCTCTTTCATAATTGTTTAAAAAGTCAAACTAACCTGTGGTATGATTTAATGTTTGGTAGAATACAAGGAGGAGAATAGCAAAGTTTTTGGATTTGAGAGATAAGCAAATCGATATTAAGGTAAGTTTTAGTGCACGCAAATCCTACTAGGATTTGGTTTTATGGCCGAATGAGTTTCTCATTAAATATTTGATATGGGCCGAATGTAGGGAGTTAAAGATCTAAGATTGAAATTTGGGATTTCAAGTGAAATCGTTAAGCGAATTAGGTGTGTACCCACATCGCTTTTTAATAAGATTTATGGCAATAATTAATATGTGCATGTTTATAAGAATGTGAATATGGATAAGATACCATGCTATGGTACAAAGTACTCAGGTACATTTCCTACTCCTACTAGGATTATGTTAAATATCTGTTACGACACACATATGACATTATAAGAATGTGATATAAGAATTTGGCATGTTAATGCATGATATGTATGATATGTATGATATGGGGCATATGGGTTATATGAAAAGGGGAAGTGAATGTGGTGACCTAAGACCACGATATCTGAATGTGGTGACCTAAGACCACGATAACTGAATGTGGTGACCTAAGACCACATATCTCGAATGTGGTGACCTAAGACCACGATAATCGAATGTGGTGACCTAAGACCACGATATCTCGAATGTGGTGACCTAAGACCACGATATCTGAATGTGGTGACCTAAGACCACGAATTTTATAAGAGGCGATGAGCACGCCGATTGCAAATGACGCCTTCGATGGTGTGTAGTGGATGGAGGGTTGACTTAGTAGTCCCCACTGCAAAGGATGATGAATTGGTGTGTAGCGGATGGCATATAGGTTTGGGTTCGGGTTGCATCATATTGTTTAAATGCTTTATGAACATGTATGATACTTGTATGCCTAAAATATTAAATTTTAGTGTTGGTTACACATTGAGTCTCATTGACTCACCCGCTGTGGAATTACTTTTCAGTGTGACCGGTGATGGACCCCGGACGACAGATGCTTAGTGGAGGCCATGTGAAGTTCGATTTTCTTTTATTTAGACTATTTTACTTTAAGTATTTTGAATTTAAATTTTGGGAATTATTTGATGTAATAAGGCCTTAGTAGAATTATTTTATTCTGCTTTTATTTTACAAACTTTTATTTATTAAAAGATTAAGTAAATCTATTTTTTTTAAAACAAAGCCCAAACGTTTTGTCACCTAAAGTAAAGGATTTTAATAATGAAATAAACTTATTTTCATCTCAAGCCCAACCCAAAACGATCTTTCTTCCAAATCACATGTGTTTTTCCTAAGTAACAAAAGAATTTGAAACGGTTTACATTGGGAACATACGAGATCCGGTCAAGGCTCGTGGGCTCGGTTTGGGGTGTTTCATTTGGTATCGAGCTCGATTTTAAACTCTCACCTTGGGTTTAAGGCCCAAAACGTTTTCAAAGTTAAGCCAAAAAGAATTTTTGTGAATTAAGCAGATTTTCGGCATGGCCCACTAAGTCTCCGACCTTGATCCACCTGTAAGTACTTCTAACTTCTAAGTGATTTGAATATGTAAAATGTATGGGCTTTTATGGAACGAGAATAGAGATTAAGTACTTGAACCCTAGGACTAGTATACCCAACAAAAACATAAGACTTAAATGCCTAACTAAACAAACCCATGATTAAGTCGAAGTTAGGGTGTGGCAACCATGGTACGCATGTTCAGGATTGGTTTGGTGGGACCTTGGTATTTAAGCAATCCACGTGACTCACCTCCTCTCCACTCGAATCCTACCTAGTGCGTAGCCTCTGGTTCACCCTAACCAAGAGGACTTACACCTGCTAAACCCTAACTAAAACCCGAAAGGGACTAATAGTATTTTATGGAAACCCTAGTTTTAAAATTTCTAAATTACCCTCTTGATTTGAAAAGATTATTTTTATAAATTTTCCGAAATATTTCGATTACTGATTTACTAAAATACCACAGTGGTAAAATTACAAAAAGCTCTTGGTTTATGAAATTTCCAAATACCCATAGTTCTTATCAAAATTTCACTACTTTGCTTAAAGGAACCCTAAATTTACAAAATATCAAAATACCTTGATTATGGAAAAAAAAATTTATTTACTTAAATTACCCTTACCCTTCAAATTACCAAATACCCCGAAGTTACAAAATTACCGAATGACCCCCGATCTTCAAAAAAATTCTACAACAACACTGATTTGGAAAACAAATTCTCGTAAATAACCTTCAAGTTTCAGAATTCCAAAATATCCTTGATTTATTAAGATTTATAAATTTACCCCGGTTTATTCTTGAAATACCTCAGATTTCAAAATTTTCAAATACCCCGGATTTCAAAATTACCAAAATACCCTTATTGACAAAATCACCAAGAACCTTATTTTGACAAATTACGAAAATACCTCAGAGGGTAAATTACGAAAATACCCACGGTAGTGGAAAAACAACAACAATAAAACTACAACATTTCTCGAATGAACGAAAGTTCATAATTGATTGATGGTTTTATGAATGTAAAGACTGTGTGCATGTATGAATACGAAAGAACCACTCCTAAAATTCTTTTCATAAAACTTCTTCGCGGTTAAACAGTGGAACAAAGAACTAATGCATAAAACTTTTTAATCAGATTAAATCGCGACGTTAGCAATGAGTTCTAGTGGACGTGGTCGAGGTAGTATCTAAGAAATGTGTTAGTTTTGTTAAGATTCGAGTGCGCAACAAAGGCGTAGTGTGATGAGTTAGGATTGAACGATAATCCTTCGGGATTTAGTCTTATGACCAAATAGGCTTTTACTAAATAGTAAGTGATTAATCAAATGTAGGAACTTGAGATCTAAAGGCGAGATCGATTTTGGGATTTCAATGAAGTTGTTGTTTAATCGGTGTGTACCACACTAATCTTAATAGATTTATGACTTTAACTTGATATATGTGTTAATATGAAAGTGTAAGAATGTGGCTAAAGTACCATGTTATGGTACAAAGTACTGTGCACGTTTCCTACTCCTACTAGGATTACGAAATATGTTATATTTAACATGTGAAAAGTGACATAAATGTGGATTTAAGTATGATATGCATGATATGAATAATATGGGGCATTCAAGTTATATGAAAAAGGGAAGTGAAAGTGGTGACTTGGCCTCACTATCCAATGTGGTGACTTGGTCACATTATCTCGCACGTCGTAACTTCGATTACAATATCTGAATGTGGTGTCTCATGACACAATTATTTAACTCGTGGCTATGCCACGAATTTTATATCTGCTGATGAGCACGCCGATTGCAGTGATCGCCTTCGATGGTGTGTAATGGATGAAGGTTGACTCAAGAGTCCCACGGTGCAGCAAAGTTGGTACGGGGATGTGTAGCGGATGGCATCTAGGTTTGGGTTAGGGATTGCATCATTATCTTGAATTATTATGTGAACATGATATGTATGGTATGCTTAAATCTATTAAATTTTAGTGTTGGTTACACATTGAGTCATTGACTCACCCTGCTATGGGAACATGTTTGTGATGAATGAGCGGTGATGGACCCAGACTACGAACTTGTGGTGGCCATGCTCAAACTTAAAGTTTTATTTAATTTGGACATTTTATTTTATTTAAGTACTCTACAATTTTATTTTGGGTTTTGCTTTATGTAATAAGGACATAGTGATGATTTTATTGTTGTTTTAATTACTATGTTACTTAATTTATGTTATTTAAAGATTAAGTCAATTTAATTTAAAATAAACTTTAAATATTTTGTCACCAAATAAATGGGTTTTCAATATAAAAAATAAACTTGTTTTCAACTCGAGCCCAACCCACAAACAAACTACCTTCAAAACACACAGTTTTCAAAGCAACAAAAAATTTTGAACCGATTTACATCGAGGAACATACCAGATCCAGTCTAGGCTCGTGGGCCGGGTGTGGGGTGTTTCAATTTGGTATCAGAGCCCAGTTTTAAACACTTGGCTTGTGGTCTAAGGCCCAAAACGTTTTCAAATCGAGCCCAAATGAGTTTTATGGAAGTATTTCTGAAAATAGGCAGGTTTGATGGCATGGCACCTAAGTCTCCGACCCGCAGTCCACCAGATAAGTATCCCTAACCATCTGTATGATTATGTGATTTATAGAAGGGTAGAAAATGAATGGAACGTAGAATAGAATGATAGGTACTTGAACCCTGGACTAGTCTACCCCAACTACTACATAAGACTTAAATGCCTAACTAAACAAACCTATGGCTAAGTCAACCGAGTTAGGTGTGGTAACTCACATGCATGTCAGGATTGGATCCCAAGAGCTCGGTATTTAAGCGACCTCTAGTGACTCACCACCTCTTCGCAGAATCCTCCCAGTGCGTAGCTTCGGCTCACCCTAACCTGAGGACTTAGTGGGTGTGGCAACCCCCTGCAAGCATGCCTAGGAATGGTTTCAGTGGGAGCTTGGTATTTAAGCATCAGTGTGACTCACCTCCTCTCCACTGAATCCTACTTGATGCGTAGCTTTGGTTCACCCCGACCAAGAAGACTCGGTCATAAAGCTAAACCCAATAACTAAAACCCGAAAGGAACTAGCCATTTTTATATATATATAAGAACCCTAATTTTAAAACTCTTGAAATCATTTTTCTTTAATTTGTGAAAACTATTTTTCCACACAATTTTTCAAAAATTTCGATTTATAAAATTAAAAAATACCCTAGTGGTAAAATTATTAAAATGCCTTGGTTTATAAAAATGTCTAAAATACCTATTCTAATCAACATTTTCATTATTTTATAACAAGTCCAAACACCCTTATTTGCAAATTATCAAAATACCTTGATTTTGGAAAATTATAAAATTGCCCTAACTTACCAAAATTTCCAAAATGACCCCGATTTTCAAAATTTTGTAACTTCATCGCTCGAAAATAAATTTTCAAAAAGAACCCTCAAAGTTTTACAAATTTTAAAATACCCTGAACTATTAAACTTTACAAATTTACTCGGTTTATTACCAAAATACCCTAAAATTCAAAATTACCAAAATACCTCAAATTTCCAAATTTACCTAAAAGCCCCGGATTTTAAAATTTCCAAAATACTTTTGACAAAATCACCAAGGAACCTTATTTGAAAAATTACGAAAATACCTCAGAGGACAAATTACATAAATACCCACAGGTAGTGGAAAACGACAATAATGAAAACTACAACATTTCAAATGAACTAAGTTCATAATTGATTGATGGATGTATGAATGTGAAGACTGGTGCATACGAAAGAACCACTCTTAAAATTCTTTTCATAAAACTTCGTCGTGGATAATCAAGGAATAAGGGCTAATTCATAAAACTTTCTTAAATCGACACTGCCGCATCGTTAGTTATGAGTTCTAGAGACGCGGTCGTCATGGACGCAGAGAGGAAGAATGGTCAGATCAAAACCCGTTAGATCGGGTCAAGGGTCCGACAATGAGTTACCACCGCCACCACTACCAATTTGCTGGTGTCGAGCAAGCAGTTCGACGGATGATGTCAGTATCACAGTTTGTCCGCGAGTTTTGGAAATAGTGGTGGAGCGGGTGAAAATATGGGAGCTCTAAGTCAGACTGAGAATAACTGAGCGAACTGAGCCGAGGTGTTTCGTGGAGTGTCGGTATGGCACCCAGAGATGTTGAACATTGGTTGGAGGCGTAACGAAGCGCATTATGGATGAGCTCGACCGACCTCAAGAGAAGTTGAAAGGAATGGTGGTACCATTACGCGACGAAGCGTATCAATGGTGGTTAACAGTTCGGGATAGTGCCACAACCGAGGATTTGACCAGGATTATGTTAAGACAAAGGTATCGGAAGAAGTATGTGGGACCGGATATATTGGTGAGCAGAGGAAGGCTTTTCCGGGTGGTTCAAGGAACAAGTCGAGAACAGATGAAATTTGAAATTTCTGAGGTTGAGCCAATATGCTCGAAGAGTAGTAGCAACTGAGCATGAACGCTGTGTCTATTTTGAGGACGGATTAAGGGATGATTTGAGATTGTTGAAAGCATCGCATCAGGAGCGGGAGTTTTCTACTTTAGTAGAAAAGGCCAAGGTAGCCGAGGGAATTAAGGATGCTACAAAGTAGACTATGGATCAGAATAAACTAAAAAGAGGTTTTAGATCGTCTGGGAAGGTTCAAAAGAGGCCTACAGTTGATGAGCCGTAAAATCAGTAAGCTGGTACAGGATGGCAGTATCGTCCTTGTGATCCTTGTAGAAAGAAGCACTTAGGGGAATGCTGGAAAAAGACGGGAGGATGTTTTAGGTGTGGGTCCAAGGACCATATGCTCAAAGATTATCCTAAGAAACCAGATAAAAGTCGATCAGCAGCTCAGAATGTTAATCAAGCTGGTAGAGGAGGACAGTAGCCTCAACGAGGTCGTGGTTCGAATAACAGAGGTAATGGTACTGGCAGAGGACGTGGAATACAAGGCAGAGGTGCTACTAACACTGAGGCAAGGCAGTCGGGTTTGGTTTATGCAGTTCGCCGGAGGGAGGATGGAGACGCGTCGGATGTTATATCCGGTACGTTCTTTATTTATGGCAAGCCCTATTTTGTTCTGATTGACGTGGGCTCGACCCATTCTTATGTTGCATATAGTGTAGTGGAAACACTAGGCCTAGACTCTGAACTTTCTGATAGGCAGATGACCGTAGTTAGCCCATTAGGCCAAACTGTAGTGATGGATAAGATCTTTCGGAATGTACCTTTAGAGATTCAGGGAGTGAACTTTTGGGCTGACTTAATGAAACTACCCTTTGGTGAGTTTGAACTCATACTTGGAATGGACTGGCTAGTAAAGCACCGAGTCGTATTGGATTATGCGGCTAAACGAATGGAACTAAAGATCCTGAAGGATGAAGTAGTAGTAATTATCGGAAAAAGAAGAAACTACCTGTCTAACGTAGTTTCGGCGTTGAAGGCTGAGAAAATGGTTAGGAAAGGGTGCAGGGCGTTCTTAGCCTTCGTAAGTGCGTTGGGTGAAAAAGAAGAGGGTGTCAGTGGAGTTAGAACGGTAAAGGACTTTGAAGATGTGTTTTCAGAGGAATTACCAGGAATACCCCCAGATAGAGAGGTGAAATTTGGAATAGATTTGCTATCGGGAACAGCTCCTGTGTCAATCGCTCCATACCGAATGGCGCCAAAGGAGTTAGTTGAGCTCAAGGCTCAAATCCAAGAATTGCTGGATCGTGGGTTCATTCGACCCAGCAGGTGTCTCCATGGGGAGCACCATCTGCTTAGAAGAAGAAAGACGGAACTATACGTATGTGCATAGATTACCGTCAGTTAAATAAGCTGACCATTAAGAACAAGTATCCTTTGCCAAGGATTGATGGCTTGTTTGATCATTGAAAGGGTCGCAGATTCTCAAAGATAGACTTGAGGTCGGGATATCATCGATTGAAGGTGAAGGCGAGATATCCATAAGACGACTTTTAGGACAAGGTACGGCCATTTTGAATTTGTAGTAATGCCGCTTGGGTTAACGAATGCTCCAAATAGCGTTCATGGATATGATGAACCGAAGTTTTCCAACCTTACTTGGACAAAGTTTCGTCGTGTTCATCGATGATATTTTGGTGTACTCCAAGTCCAAGAGGAGCATGATGAGCATCTTCGAGTTGTCTTTGCTAGTGTTAAGGGAGAAGAGCTCTATGCCAAATTCAGCAAGTGTGAATTTTGGCTCAAGGAGGTGGCGTTCTTAGGGCATGTGGTATCCGCAGAGGAATAAGAGTGGATCCTAGGAAGATCGAGCGGTGTTGGATTGGAAGCCACCTAGGTCCGTGGTCGAGATCCAAGTTTCTTAGGCTTGGCGAGCTATTCTGAGAAGGTTTGTGGAAGGGTTCTCGCCTATAGCCGCCTTTGACAAAGTTGTTGAGGAAGAAAGTACCTTTGTATGGTCGGATAAGCAGCAGGAGAGCTTTGAGAAGCTTAAGAAGGTTTTAACTAAGCTCCAGATTGATTCAGCCAGAGGTAGGAAAGGAATTCACGGTGTATTGTGACGCTTCTCATACGGGTTTCGATTGCGTATTGATGCAAGACGGAAAGGTAGTCGATATGCATCTCGACGATTAAGGTCGCATGAGGTTAACTACCCAACCCATGACTTGGAATTGGCGCGAAGTGGTTTTTGTCCTTAAGGTGAGGCACTATCTCTATGGAGAAAGGTCGGTGATCTACATGCACCACAAGAGCCTTAAGTATCTGTTGACTCAGAAGGAGTTGAACTTGAGGCGGCGAAGGTGGGTGGAGTTATTGAAGGATTATGATTGCTCAATAGAGTACCACTAGCTGATGCCCTAAGCCGAAAGGTTGTGTCGGATCTAAGGGCTATATTCGCTCACTTAAGTTTGTATGATGATGGAAGCCTGTTGGCAGAGTTGCAAGTCAAACCCACATGGCTGAATGAGGTGAAAAGGGGACAGTTGACTGATAAGGGCCTAAGTGCTAAGTTACAGCAAGTACAGAACGGAGAGTTGGAGGATTATGGCGTTAATGATGAAGGAGTATTGTGCTACAAAGGAAAAGTCTATATGCCGAAGGACGAGGAGTAAAGACAGAGGATTCTTCAGGAAGCGCATAGTAGCCCTTATGCTATGCATCTCGGAGGCATTAAGTTGTCTGAGATCTAAGAGAACAATTTTGGTGGCTCGATCTTAAATGGGAAGTTATCAATTGTGGGAAAATGTTTGACATGTCGCAAGTTAAATTTGAACACCAAGTTCCATCGGGATTGCTTCACCAATCGAGATTCCGCATGGAAGTGGGAAAGAATTACCATGGACTTCGTTAGTGGGCTTCCCCTTACACCTACTAAGAAGGACTCAAGATGGGTAATAGTGGACCGCTTGACTAAGTCCGCACACTTCATCCCGTAAGAGTGGATTATTCTCTTCGTGGTTAGCCAAATTATACGTGGCGGAGGTTGTAAGGTTACACGGAGTGCTGGTGTCAATTATTTCAGATAGAGACCCAAGGTTCACATCTCGGTTTTGGAGGGTACTTCATCAAGCTTTAGGCACTAAGTTGGACTTCACTACGACTTTTCATCCACAATCGACGGGTAGTTTGAACGGTAATACAAGTGTTGGAGGATATGTTGAGAGGTCGTGTGATGGATTTTCGAGGAAGTTGGGAGGATTACTTGCCTTTAGCAGTAGTTCGCCACAACAAGCTTATCGAGCTAGCATTCGGATGGCACCATATGAAGCATTATGCAATCGGAAGTGTCGAACTCCTACTTGTTGGACCGAGTTAGAGAACGTCGAGTTTGGGACCGAGTTGGTGGCGTAAATCAAGAGAAGGTTGAGATAATTTGGGGCAGTTAAAGGAAGCCTCGACAGGCGTAAGTCTTACGCCGACCTCAAGCCAAGGAAATAGAGTTTGAAGTGGGAGACCAAGTGTTTTGAAAGTCTCACCTTGGAAGAAGGTGATGAGGTTTGGTCGAAAAGAAGTTAAGCCCAAGGTTTATAGGCCCTATCGAGTACTAAAGCGAGTTGGGCGATGGCATATCACTAGAGTTTCCACCGAGTTGCAGCAGATGCACGACGATTCCATGTATCCATGCTACGTCGCCACCGATCGGATCCATCTCATGTGGTACCAATTGAAGAAGTGGAGCTAAGACGGACTTATCCTACGAGGAAGGGCCGATTCAGATATTGGAACGTGATGTGAAAATATTACGGAGGAAGTCAGTTCCCCTAGTCAAAGTGTTATGGCGCAATCATGGATCGGAGGAAGCTTCGTGGGAGCCAGAAGAGGCAATGCGACATCAATACCCTCAATTATTTTAGCTAGGAAATTTCGAGGACGAAATTATTTTAAGCGGGGTAGAGCTGTAACATCCTGAAAAGGGCCTATGCATTTTCGGTTTAATTATACGAAATGACATGTCTTATGTGTTATGAATGTATTATGAACATTTTTGGAAACTTGGAAATGTAAGAAATGATTTAGAAATGTTAAGCTAAAAGAGGAAAGTGAACATTTTGGAAACTTAAGTTAAAAGAGGGAAGTGAACATTTTGGAAACTTAAGTTGAAAGAGGAAAGTGAACATTTTGGAAACCTGGAAATGTATGGAAATGTTAAGTTTAAAAAGAGGAAACTAAGGCAAGGTGGCCTTAAGAAAATTAATAGGAAGGATTTGACACACAAACAGGCTTGTCAAAATGGCTTGAAGGCACCACTCTAAAGCCCAGTAAGTGACGCCACAAGCTTGTGTATTTGGGCCAGTGATCGAGTCACTTGGGAAGCAAATAAAAGAAATTTTATTTTTCTTCTAGGAGCAGAGATGGATGGCACATTGCTAAATTTTAGGGTTTTATCCCTTTTATTTTATTTAAGGATAACAGATGATAAATGAAGAATTATTCTCTAATTAGGAGAATGAGAGAAGTGATGGCCAAGTAAGGACTTTGAGTTTAGTAATTTTGCTAGGTAAGGATAGTTTGTGAATTATATTTTATTTTAGATGATAATTAAAGAGATAAAATTTATCAAAATAGGAAGAGTTGGTAGAATGAGGTCTCTATGTAGATTAATTTCGCAACAAAAGGAAAAGGGTAGCTATTCTTCATTCTCTCTTTTCTTCTATCGCCGAAATTCTCTAGCAAATTTCTTTTTCTTCATTTGTTCTCCTTCTTTTGTCACCAAAGCCGAAAATTCAAGATACCACCATTAATGATTTCTTCTTCTTTATTTCAATTCATCAAAAGTCGACATCCTGCTTAGTGTTCACTTAGGCTATAGCCAAACTTTGAAGTGGTGTCGGAGGAGATTGTCAACTTCTTCAAGTAAGGGTAAGGATCAATTGCTATTATTTTCTTTCTTCTGTAAACCGAAAGTTAAGATTCTAATGCCATATACATGTTGGCCGAAACTTTGAAGGAAAGCTTCGGGATTCTGAGACTGTCGACTACAAGGAGGGATACTTTTCAGGATTTGAGAATTTCAAGGCAAGTGTACTCACATATTCGGCCAAGGCCCTATCTTAAGTACTTAGATCTATTTGTTTTAACCGAAAACTAACTGATTCAAGGGATCTAGTGATTAGCCGATTTCAAAGGGGAAGAATACAAGTTTCCGGGATTTGATTTTTAATTCAATCGGCAACAAGGTAAGTTTTGGTTACAATAATCCTTCGGGATTTAGTCTTATAACCAAATAGGCTTTTACTAAATAGTAAGTGATTAATCAAATGTAGGAACTTGAGATCTAAGGCAGTAGACCAGATTTCGGGATTTCAGTGAAGTTGTTAAGCTAATCAGGTGTGTACCCCACACTAATCTTAATAGATTTATGGCTTTAACTTGATATATGTGTTAATATGAAAGTGTAAGAATGTGGCTAAAGTACCATGTTATGGTACAAAGTACTGTGCACGCTTCCTACTCCTACTAGGATTACGTAAATATGTTATATTTAACATGTGAAAAGTGACATAAATGTGGATTTAAGTATGATATGCATGATATGAATAATATGGGGCATTCGGGTTATATGAAAAAGGGGAAGTGAAAGTGGTGACTTCGGTCTCACTATCTGAATGTGGTGACTTCGGTCACATTATCTGAACGTGGTAACTTCGGTTACAATATCTGAATATGGTGTCTCATGACACAATTATTTAATCTGGTGGCTATGCCACGAATTTTATATGGGCGATGAGCACGCCAACCGCAGCGATCGCCTTGATGGTGTGTAGCGGATGGAGGTTGACTTAGTAGTCCCCACGGTGTGCGAGTTGGTACGGGATGTGTAGCGGATGGCATCTAGGTTTGGGTTCTGGATTGCATTATTATCTTGAATTATTATGTGAACATGATATGTATGGTATGCTTAAATCTATTAAATTTTAGTGTTGGTTACACATTGAGTCTATTGACTCACCCTGCTGTGGGAACATGTTTCGTGATGAGCAGGTAAAGGATGGACCGGACTACAGAACTTGTGGTGGCCATGCTCACTTCAAGTTTTATTTAATTTGGACATTTTATTTTATTTAAGTACTCTACAATTTTATTTTGGGTTTTGTTTTATGTAATAAGGTCATAGTGATGATTTTATTGTTGTTTTAATTACTATGTTACTAATTTATGTTATTTAAAGATTAAGTCAATTTAATTTAAAATAAACTTTAAATATTTTGTCACCGAAATAAATGGGTTTTCAATATAAAAAATAAACTTATTTTCAACTCGAGCCCAACCCACAAACAAACTACCTTCAAAACACATAGTTTTCAAAGCAACAAAGAATTTTGAACCGATTTACATGGAGGAACATACCAGATCTGGTCCAGGCTCGTGGGCCGGGTGTGGGGTGTTTCATGCCATATACTTAAAATACCAAAGTTCATAGGTACCAAGTGATAGGTGGATAATGTGATGCGATCTCCGACGATCCCCGAATCCGAGGTAGCTTGAAATCACTATAAAACATAAAAAAAAAACAATGGTAAGCTTTATAGCTTAGTAAGCTCGTATGAAATAAATTCGATACATTCATAAACACATAATTCAACAATTGGTTATAAATACATGAATTCACATCAACAAACAAACCTTTCAATTACTCATTCACAAAACTATATACTTTCTTCACCATTTCTTTGATTCAAAGCTAATATAGTTTATGCACATACTTGTACCATCTTGTACAAATCTTATTCTTAACCACATCATTCATTTACCCGTTGAACCATTTAGAATAGAAGTCGAATACTCAAGAATCTCACACAATAAGTACCTATACCATGGCCCGAAGCCAAATCAAGGTAACTTATATCCGAAGTACTGATATCATGACCCGAATCCAAATCTATATAACTCACAGCCGAAGTGCTAATATCATGGCCTAAAGCCAACTCAATGTATCCCCTAATGACAAGTCACTAGTATCCTAAACTATTCCTAAGGTTCAACCGGATTTGAATGTCGAATTACCATCGAGTCATTGTCGAACTTATCTGAAGTCTCGTATTCACAAATTAAAACTACATTTATAATGAAATTTATCACATACGAACTTACCTCAGATGTGAAAACAACGAAATAAGTCGATAACTTTAGTTTTCCCCCGATGTAGATTCGAATTCCATTTTCTTGATCTAAATATATTCAAAATTAACTTATTTAGTAATCTCTCTATTCAATTTAACCCAAAACACACATTTAAGCACATTTATACATTTGCCCCTAATGTTTCACCACTTTTACAATTTAGTCCTTATTTCATAAAAACACAAATTCATGTAATTTTAATCATACCCAAGCTAGCCGAATTATCACTATCTCCATAACAGCCAATAATTCTCATTATTACTCATTTCTACCACACAATTTACACATTTCTCAATTTAATCTCTATTTTGTATTTTTCTAAAAAATCACTTAACAAAACTTGTATACATCAAACATTCACAATCTATCATCAAGCATAAAAACACATGCTTATTCATCAATGGCAACATTCAAAATCTTTAACAATTTTGCAAAATAGTCCCTAGGCTAGCTGGACCTAGTTGTAATGATTTCAAAAACATAGAAATTATTAAAAAATGGGACAAAAACGGACTTACATGCACAAGGAGATGTGATCGAAAGTTCAAAGCCCTAAAATGGTGTTTTTGTTCATGAAATTTTGGCAATAGCAAGAAGATGAGGCAAATTTTGGCTTTGTTTTAGTTATTTTAACCTTAATAATTAATTTACTATAATAACCTTAAAAATAAACCTTTAATTCACCTAATTTAATTCCCATACTTGTCCACTCACAATTGAGATGGTATAATTTTCACCTTACGCGATAACGAAAATTTCACACAATCATATTATCATGCCTTAGACATTAAAATAATAATAAAATAAATATTTTGACATCAGATTTGTGGTCCCGAAACCATTGTTCTGATTTGACCAAAAACGGGCTGTTACATGGTAACTTAAATGTTTTATTATTGTAATTGGCATGGGTTCAAATATTATCATATGTATATTTTTATTGGTTGTTAAGTGAAAAGATTAAAATATTCTCGAATAAATTATTTATTTTAATTATGAAAGGTATTCCCATAAGTTCATAACTGTGTTGGTGATCTAGTTGAGGGTAAAACCGACTCAGTTAGGAACTTAATTAATAATTTAGATATACAAATGATGGAGGTAATAAAGTGCGGATAATAAAATTAAAATGTATAAATATATATAAAAAAAACTTTAGCTGAATGTAGATATGATCATGGGTCAAGTCACCCACCTAGACTTGAAAGTCCACCAGAAAAGTGAGAGGGTTTAGATAAAAATATATGTCCAAAAAAAGGGGCTTGGAAAAAAGTGATGCTCATTTTTCTAAACGGACCAAGCTTCGAGTAAATATTTTTTGGCCTGGCCCGAATTTGACTAAATTTTTTTCTGCTTTTGTTTGATGCTACTTTGTTATTGTTTATTGTCATTTTGCTATAATGTTGTTACTATTTTGTTGTTATTGATTGAATATTATATAACTCTTATTTTATTGTTAATTTTCTGCTATTTTAGATGCATTTGCTTGCTAAGTTGCAACTATTATAGTCTAGCAAAAATAAATTGCAACTATCTTAATATTATTTAAGTATAAAGATTTTTTCCTAATTTATTTTCAATTTATTGAGAAACATTTATTTTTAATATTTTTAGTGTATTTGATGTATTATATTTTTAAATTTAATTTTATATAGAAAATAATATAAAATTTTTTAATATCGGTGGGTTGGGCTCGAGTTTAGCATTTTTTATCGAGGTTAGGCTTGAACAAATTTTAGGCCCGAGCCTAAAATTTTGCACTGGCCGCGGCTTGGCCCATGATTATATCTAGTTGAATGGTAAATTAAATGTTTTATTAATACAACTAGCGTGAATTCAAATATTATAATATGCATATTTTTATTGATTTTTTAAGTAAAAAACTAAAATACCCTCAAATAATATTACTTATTTTAATTACGAAAGGGCATTCCCATAATTTTTTAACCGAGTTGGTGACCTGGTTGAAGGTAACACCGACTCAATCGAGAGTTTAAATAATAATATAAATGACTATTTTAATAATATAAATATTAGTGTTTAAACAAATTCTATTTAAATCTCTTATAGTTACAATGTGCCACTATCCGATGTTATATATATATATATTAAATGTTGGATATTAATAAGTTTATATAAGAAATTATTTATTATAAAATAAATTTCGATTATCAAAGAAAATGTTTTTATGATAAATATAAGGGTAAGTTACACTTGTTGTAACTCGAATTTTACCTCAAATTACATTTTGGTCGCTTAACTTTTAAAACTTATGTATCAATCATTAATTTTATCAAATTGTTACATTTTAGTTACTTAATCAATTTCTTCCAATAAACCAATGATGTGGCATCTTAATTTAAATGGTTAAAAACTAATTTAGTCCTTGAAATATAAATAAAAGATATTTTTAATTTTTTCTTGATAATAATTCTAAAAAGTTTTAATAAATTATAAAAATAAATCAAAGGTTGGAAATTAACCCGTGTAATGCAACGAACAAGTAAATAAACTAAAATCGAAAAGATCAAACATACAAATTTTATGTGGAAAAACTCTTTAAAAGAGAATAAAAAACCACAAGTAAAATGAGATTTCACTATAATAAATGAGAGTACAAAATATAGAGGTAATTAAAGAAAAACCCGAAGCCCCAAAAACAAAACCCTTCAAAACAAATAACAAGATTCTGTCGATCTAAATATTTTTGTTGTGTAAAACCTAAAGTAATTAAGGCCTATTTATAGATTGAAATTCGTAGCATATATGACTACAACAACCCTAAGTTAATTAGAGTTTAAGGGGAAAACTAAAATTAGAGTTTAACTAGGAGAAGAAAATTGAAAAAAATTGGTCTGCATGTCGTCACGTCGTGACGTGGCTTGATATGATGTCAGGACGCGAAGGACCATCACATTGTTGGGAGGAATGTAACGGCCCCAAATTCTCGAGTCAACGTTCGAACGTCGACCTGGGTTGGCGATGGATAAATTTATTTTGGGATTGGGTTTTTTTTAGAATTAATTTGGGTGAATTTTGGACCTTTTCTATAAGAAATTAAGGATGTTGGGAAACTTGTGTGAAGTAGGGAGGATGGAGGCTATTATGGTGATTTTATCATTTTGAATAAAAATCTTCTCTGAATTAATGAGAAAAGATGGTTTGGTAGATTGATGTATGGGATAAATTGGATTTGTCCCTATTTGTCCCTACATTATAATCACCGTATTGGTTTTTTTTTTCCTTTTACATTTCTTCATTTTTATTTTTCATTTTCTTCTTTTCTTCATCTATTTTTTTTCCTTAGCAAGTCTTTTAGAGGGAGAGAGATTTGAATGAGTTCTCACTATTTTTTCTTCATCCTCCAAATCTCAAAGAAGGTAAGGGTCTTGAGCTTTTTTTTAAAGTTCCTTGGAAGAAAAAAATATATGTTCATCAAGGATGAAGGTGGAGGTTTTTTTTTTGGGGTGTTTGGAAGGGTTTGAGTTTCATGAAGTCTCTACCCATCTTCTCATATTTTATTTATTTTTTATTTAAAGTATGTATTTTTACATCCTATCAAGTCTTATTTTTGTGAGAAATCTTGTGTGTTACATAATTATTAGTTAAAAGGGTGGTGAACCTTCTAAAGCTAAGGGCAAAGGCAAAGTGGTAGAGAGCTAGGCAAGAAACTTTGTTGGTGTTTTTCCATCAAGGTGGTACCCTCTAGCTCTCTTATACTTCTCGATAAGTCATAAATATGATGCTTGTGTGATAGTGCATGCATGTTATATGTCTTTGGGTGGAACTCTTGTTTGGACGTTTTAAAATGAAGCTAAAAACTTAGTTGTGAAATCTTCTAGAAATAGATTATTACATGAACAGTAAGTTTGAAAATTCACCATAAATTATGTAAAAATAATTAAGAAGTGATCTATACATCGTTGTAACCGTGAGTCAGTCTAGTTTCGTTTAGAACAAACAGAGATCAATTTCAATTGTTATTTTAAAAGATATGAATTTTTGAGTGCTAAAAGTTCATAAAAATCTGGCAGCAGAATTCTTAAAAAACAGATTTAGTAGTGACTTTGAAAAATCACCAAAAATTTCATAAGATAAAATAGGAAGCGAGCCTAAGTCTAGTTTCATTTAAAACAAACGATGCTCGATTTGGAGTTATATATTAAGAGTTATTAATTTTTGATGAGTAAAGGTCAGAATGTCAAAGTAGCATACTGTTACATCTCTTTAGTTAATATTTTAGCTGGAATGATAAGCAAGTTGAACCGAGTATGAGACTCGAATTTCATGGTTGTATTTATGTGATTATATTTTTGATGCTTTGTTTGCACTTAGCCTTTGGGCTCTAACCTAACTAGCGATCATGAGTGGCGCTCTGGATAACCCTACGGACACCCGAGATTATTTCACTAGCGGCCATGAGTGGCACGGGACTATCTGGATACCCGATTATTTGAGCAGTATGTGCAATCTAACAAGTTTGACAAGTTTGATATGCAAGCGATTTGGTTATATAGTTTTAATGACTCATGATTTAATTATTCGATACTCATATCATGTAGTTTTAATGACTCATGATATAATTATTCGATACTCATGTCATGTTTCTATGTATACATTTGATTTGCATGCTTATATTTATGAATTGCTTGAGGTATGGTAGATTTGTTGTGTACCACTGAGCTTGTAAAGCTTAGCCTTCAAATTTTCTTACTTTTCAGACTTGTAAACTTTTGTTCGTGTCCGAGGAACATCATCGACGAGAGACTCCTAGCATCACGTATTTAGAGTACAGTACCTTATCTATTAGTCGGCATTGTAATCCTAAGGCCTTACTTGTATTTTTTTTGGTAGGTCTGTAACTCATTTATCATTTTTGTTATTTTGACTATTTTGATATACGATGATATTGGAGCTCCACATATTTTGTATAACTACTTTTATTACTATTTTCAGTATAACTATGTATGGTATTTTCTCTTATATAAAATGTATTTCAACGTTTTAATTTTTTTGAAAATTTTGTCGGGTTACTCCAGTGACCTGAGGTAGTGCCTTAGTATTCGAGCACTTCGTATTTGAGATTAGGGTGTTACATTTAGTGGTATCAGAGCAATGTTTAGTCGGTTCTAGGACCAGCTGGTCAGTCGTAGTAAGGTGTCGATGAATACATGCCCCTAAGTTTAAGAGTGTACTGTTCTAGGACTAGAAGTGTGATAATGCTTTCTCTTTTCTATTTTGTCTTCAGATTCAACATGCCCGACGATTCAGATCGTAGCCATGAGGCTAGGGAGAAGAGCCATGCTTCTCCGATAGATGATACGAGAGATGAGTTTATCCCGAACACTGATGACTTTGACATTCCAATGGGTCCGAGCATGAATAAGGCAGCTTACTTCCAGAATCTTAATTTTGCACTGCATCGTATCCTTCGAGCGATCCCGAAGGTTTAACCTACCCCACTTGCTCCACCACCATCTATTGTTTAGCAGAAGACTCCGATAGAGAGATTTCGCAGATGTAAGGCGGAGGACTTTTATGGCATCCAGTGAGGATGACCCGATAGCTGCTAGTCAGTGGTTGAGGGACACACTGAGGACTTTACTGCCACTCTATTTTTCCCCTGAGGGAAACTTAGAGTGCATCATCTCATTGTTGAAGGGTGATGCATATGATTGGTGGGAGACAGTCGAGATGGCTTTACAGCTAGAGCAACCGATGTGGGATCAGTTCTTGTTTGAGTTCCGAAGGAAGTACATTGGCCAGGCACATATGGATGACTTGAGGATGCAGTTTTCACGACTAGCCTAGGGCAATCGATTGGTGTATGAGTACGAGAGGGACTTTCAGAGATTGAGTCACTTCACTCATGAGTTAGTGGCTTCTAAGAGTCTTAGGTACAGAAGATTCCGTGAGGTGCTGCACCTTGATATTCACACTTATTTGGCAGCAGACCCGCCTAAAGTATTTTCAAAATTGGTAAGGCGAGCTAAAGTTGTGGAGAGGGTTCTAAGGATGAGATTGAGCTTGTCAAACGAGTCTAGTATCCAAGAGTAAGAAGGCTTTTGACACTGCGAGTCCATCAGATAGTAGCCAAAAGATTCAGGATTCTAGAGGATTTAGGAGAGCTCCATCAACAAAGTCTCAAAGATCAGGTCAAGGGTCAAGACCAGGGGCTCGTAGGAGACCATTGACTTTCTCATCGCTAACGAGTTTAGGAGGATCAGTCAAGACTCTAAATTTTTTAGTTTGTAATATTTGTTGCAGGAGACATCTCGGGGAGTGTTATTGGAGGACTAGAGCCTGTTTACAGTTTGGGTCCACCGAGCATTTTGTCAGAGATTGCTCTAGAGCAAGCGATGCTTCGCCTGCTCAGACTCAGAGATCAACACCTTCTTTTCAACGTGGTAGAGGGTCAACTCATAGTGGTGATAATGTTTCTTTAGGCTAGCAGAGTTGAGGCACGGTCAGATCTGCAACCGTATCTGATATTTAAGTTCCATCTAGGCAGTATGCTGTAAAAGCTCGAGAAGACTATAATACCGCTGATGTGATTACAAGTATTTTACATTGTTCTCTATTCCCATTACTGCATTAGTGGACTTGGATCCACGTATTCATATATCTGTAGTGAGATCATCCCAGAGAGAGGTATTCCTGTTGAGGAGTTGGATGTTGGAGTTCGAGTATCCAGCCCATTAGGACTTGATATGTTGGTGAATAAGGTGTATCGTGGATGCCCAGTTGAGATTCAAGGTCAGCTATTTCTGGCAGACTTGATGGAGTTGACCTTTCGAGAGTTTGATGTACTTTTATGCATGAATTGGTTGACCGAGAATGATCCAAGTTCAAGATGTAGAGCGAGGAAGCTTAAGCTCCGTGGGTTGGATAGAACCAAAGTCCTAGTGACTAATGAGATTAGTAAATGCTCGTCTTATGTCATTTCTGCGACTGTAGCTCAAAGGTTGATTAGTAAAGGTTGAGAAGCCTTCTTAGCTTATGTGGTGGATACAATGGTCCAAATTCTAGCATTGGAATACCTACGAACTGTGAAGGAGTTTCCAGATGTTTTTCCTGAGAAGTTGCCAAGATTACCTCCAGATAGAGAGTTAGAATTTGGGATCAAAGTATTGCTTGGTACGGCTCCGGTATCCATTGCCTCGTACCGCATGGCACCGGCTGAGTTGAAAGAATTGAAGACTTAGTTGCTAGAGTTGCTTGAGCGTGGTTTTATACACCCTAATGGGTCACTATGGGAGCACCAATGTTATTCATCCGAAAGAAGTATGGGTCGATGAGATTTTGCATTGATTATCATCAGCTCAATAAGGTGACAGTGAAAAACAAATACCCACTTCCAAGGATTGATAACCTATTTGACCAGTTGGGAGGTGCTTGTGTGTTTTCTAAGATTGATTCAAGATCAGGGTATCATCAGTTGAAAGTTAAGGAGGGGGATATCCTGAAGACAGCTTTTAGGACTAGATATGGCCATTATGAGTTCTTGGTGATACCACTTGGGCTTACAAATGCTCCTGCGGCCTTCAGGGATTTAATGAACCGTATTTTTCAGCCCTATTTAAATCAATTTATAGTGGTTTTCATAGATGATATATTAGTGTATTCGCGATCTGAGGATGAGTATGATCACCATATCCAAGTTGTGCTTCAGACCCTTGAGAGAGACTATTTTTTCCAAATTTAGTAAGCGTGAATTTTGGCTTTCTGAGGTGGCCTTTTTGGGTCACATTGTCACGGCGGATGGTATCCGAGTAGATTCGCAAAAGATTCAGGCAGTGGCGGATTGGAAGCCACCACATAATATTTCTAAAGTTCGTAGTTTTTTAGGCCTCACCAGGTACTATAAACGGTTTGTTAAAGGTTTTTTGATGATTGCTGCTCCGTTAACCAAGTTGCTGCATAAGGGAGTTCTATTTGAGTAGAATAAGAAGCACCAACAGAGTTTTGATCAGCTTAAGACAATTCTGACAGAGACACTAGTTTTAACCCAGCCGGAGTCAAGTAAGGACTATGTAGTGTTCAGTGATGCGTCTTTGAATAGACTTGGTTGCATTTTCATACAGGAAGGTAAGATAGTCGCTTATGCTTCTAGGCAGCTTAAGTCGCATGAGTGTAATTACCCTACCCATGATTTAGAGTTAGCAGTAGTGGTTTTCACATTGAAGATTTGGAGGCACTCTCTCTTTGGGGAGAAGTGTTATATCTATACTGACCACAAGAGTCTTAAGTATCTGCTCACCCAGAAAGAGCTAAATTTAAGACAACGTAGATGGATCGAGCTACTGCGTTATTGACTACCATCCGGGTAAAGCTAATGTGGTAGCAGATGCATTGAGTCATAAATCAGTGAAAGCATTGCGAACGATGTTTGCAAATTTGAGCTTGTTAGAGCACGGTAGTTTATTAGTTGAGTTTCAGGTTGAACCGATGTTGGTGCTAGAGGTAAAAGAGGCGCAAAAGTCTAATGATAGTTTGGTTGCTAGAGTAGATAGAGTGAGGCGAGGAGAAGCATCAGGCTCTAAATTACAAGATGGCGATGTATTGTATATTAGAGGGCGACTTTGTGTTCCAGCAAGTGAACTAAAGGATAAAATCCTTCGTGAGGCAGATAGTAGTCCGTTTACTATGCACCCAGGTAGTAACAAGATGTATCAGGAGCTTCGTCCATTTTACTGGTGGCCATGGATGAAGAGAGATGTGTCAGAGTTTGTGACTCGATGCTTAGCTTGTCAGCAGGTAAAGGCAGATCATCAAGTTCCTTCAGGTCTTCTTCAGCCTATCCAGATTTCGTAGTGGAAATAGGATAGACTCACTATGGATTTTATGACTGGGTTGCCTATGTTTCGGTGTAGACACGAGTGCAATTTGAGTAACCGTGGACAGATTGACGAAGACTGCACATTCCCTACTAGTGCGCATGGACTTCACTCTCGAGAAGTTGGCCAAATTGTATATTGGTGAGATAGTGAGGCTTCACGGGGTGCCTACTTTGATTATTTCAAAAAAAGATCTGGGTTTCACTTCAGGATTTTAGAGAGCCCTTTATGAGGCGTTGGGTACCCGCATGCACTTCAGTACAGCTTTTCATCCGCAGACTGATGGTTAATCAGAGTGAATCATTCAAATTCTTGAGGATATGCTTCGTTGTTGTATCATTGAATTTCAGAGAGGTTAGGAGGAGCACCTTCCCTTGGTCGAGATCGCATATAACAATAGTTATTAGTCTAGATTCAGATGGCTCCTTTTGAGGCATTATATGGTCGTAAGTGCATGACTCTTTTGTGTTGGACAAAACTTAATGAGAGGAGGATTATTGGTCCAGAGTTGGTCAGAGAGACTGAGGATAAGGTTTGGATGATCCAGTACAATCTAAGAGTAGCTTTTGATCGTCAAAATCATATGCATATTTGAAGCTCAAAGAGATAGAGTTTATAGTGGGCGACAAGGTCTTCCTTAAGGTTTCACCTTGGAAGAAAGTTTTACGTTTCGGACGCAAAGGGAAATTAAGTCTCAAGTTCATTGGACCTTATGAAGTTCTAGAGAGAGTTGGACCAGTGGCATATCGATTAGCCTTGCCACCAGAGTTAGAGCGTATTCAAAATGTGTTCTACGTGTCCATGCTTAGGAGGTATCAATCTGATCCTTCTCATATCTTACCGCTTTAGCAGATTGAAGTCAGCCCAGACTTTTCATAAGAAGAAGAGTTGATTCGGATTTTGGCCCAAAATATTAAACAACTTAGGAATAGGAAGATCCATTTAGTAAAGTTCTTGTAGAGGAATCACGGAGTTGAGGAGGTGACATAGGAGCCAGAGGAGTCCATGTAATTATAGTATCCGCACCTTTTTTATTCAGGTAAATTTTGAGGACGAAATTTCTTTTAAATAGGGGAGAGTTGTATTTTCCCCAAATTCTCGAGTCAACGTTCGAGTGTTGACCTGGGTTGGTGATGGATAAATTTATTTTGTGATTGGGTTTTTATTAGAATTAATTTGGGTGAATTCTAAACCTTTTCTATAAGAAATTAAGGATGTTGGGAAACTTGTGTGAAGTAGGGGAAGATGGATGGCTTGTAGTCAGCCCATTTTGCCCGGGCCCATTTTGTTCAGAAAAAGAAAAAAAATAAAATAAAATAAACTAGTGTTTTTTTAATAGTCCATTTTACAGCAAAAGGGCTTAAAGCCCAAACCCAATTACAGACCCATTCCTAAACAGACTACCCAGTAACCTGTGACCCAAACCTGACGTAATACCCTAAAACAGACCTGACCCAAATTACATGGCCCAAAGGGGCCCAAAATCTTAAACATTTTTTAGTAAGCCTAGGGTTTTGGAAACCCTAGGCGCTGCAAATCGACCAGATCTTCGCGCCACAGGCTCCTATCGCCCCCATGCCAAGCCTTCGATCACGCCACGATCCGTGCCCGAATCTCCAAATTCTCGTCTTCAATCTGCACAAAAAGGAAAAACCCAGCAGCAAACATGGCGGTATTTTTTTACTTTTTATTTGTTTATTTTGAAGGCTATAAAAAGCCTTACAAAAGCCTGTAAATGCACAAGAGACACAAGAAAACACACAAACAAAAAATACAAAAATAAAAAGAACATTTTTTTTCAACGTAGAGGTGATTATTTTTTCTTTTTCGAATTCTTCTTATTTTTATTTTATGCATGCATACTTTTATATAATAAAAAATACAAAAAATAGATATAAGGAATTTTTACCTTTTTTTGCACCAAAGAAATGAATTTCTGACCTCCGACCACCATATGCGGTGGCGCGTGTAAAGGCGCGTGTGACGGCCCTCCATCGGAGCCCTGGCCGAAGGCTAGAGAGAATCTCGAGGGTTGTTTCTGATTAAAACGAGTGTTAAATGATTTTTTCAACTAATTTTACTTATATAATAATGAGGAAATGACGTCATTTTTGTTTAATCAAATATGCATAAAACGGCGTCGTTCAGGGCTGAGGATCCGCGTGTTCACCCGAAAACCTAGGGAGGATCCGCGCGTTTTGTTAAAAGGGGCTAATTGCCTCTTCGGTCCTTTCGCTATTTTAATATTTTTAATTCGGTCCAATT
Organism: Gossypium rotundifolium; assembly: GCA_025506655.1. Taxonomy (NCBI): domain Eukaryota; kingdom Viridiplantae; phylum Streptophyta; class Magnoliopsida; order Malvales; family Malvaceae; genus Gossypium; species Gossypium rotundifolium. Next base: position 151,883,931 of record CP106732.1, on the reverse strand, counting down.
TGAATTTTTATTATTTACTAAATTAGCCCTAAATTTTGTTTTTTCATTCCAATTTAGTCCCTCAGGCTACTTGAAGGCTAAAATCAGAACGTTGTTGTTTTAAAATTTGGCATAATTTCTATTTTAACCCTCGTAATTTAACCCATGTTTAAGTTAGTCCTTTTATATCTGTTTTAATTGCTATTTAACCTCTTTTTCTTTATTTTTTAATCCTTTTATTTTATTTTATATTTTTACATTGTATTAAATTATTTTATTACATTAAATAGTCTATATTATTTTCTTTATTATCTATATATTAATTTATTTATGTATATATTTTTTACCCTTATATATATTAAATTATTATTTATTATTTTATTCGGTTTTATATTATTACATATTATTTTTATGATTTATTTACTATATTATACATTTTTATTATATAGTATCATATTATATTTCCTAAAATCTTATTTTGTATAAAATTTATTTATATTGTATAACATATATTTATTTATATTGTTTATATAAAATATATATGTGATAGGTTATTATATTTTAAATGTAATTTTATTTAAAGTTATATGTTATTTATTCCATTAAATTTTACTTTTTTTATTAGTTAGGAATATACATATTATTTTTATTACTCCACATCATTTTATTATTAATTCATTTTTTATATATGATTCATTTTTTTATATTCCACATCATTTTTATTTAAAGCCATATGTCTTACTTTGCAATATCTATAATAATTCATTTTGTGTTGTTATGCATGTAAAGCTTTATATTTATTTGTTATTTATTGCCTTATATTTCATATTTGTTTATTTTATTCATCTATCAATTTTATGTTTTTGCTTCATCTAATTATTTTATTGTTTGCATCATTTATTATTTCTTATTATTCTTTTATTATTCATTAGTAGTAATTGTTAATATGGTTTGTAGTTATGATAAACTGATATTTGTCATGTATATTGTAATGTATTCATACAACGTCTTACTCAAGCCATTTTTTAAAAAAATACCTTTTAAACTAAAGCATTTTATTCAAATATTTTTACGGTGATATGTGATATTTGGGGGCTTCGAGAAAAATTGTGCCCTAACTTACTGGGTTTCGATTTTTCTCGTAGAACTTAAAGTATTAGATATCCATTCTCCTTTAAAACTGAAACTTATCAATTTCAAATCTAAAAGCTTATTCATGGGAATTGAAAACATTGTGTCCTAACTTACTGGATATGATGTTTTGTGTCTCGAGATAAGAATTTTCTAAAATAAAGACATGCCTAGTTTCGAAGTTATGAGATGCTATATCCTAACTTAATGGGTATAGTATTTTATTTCTTTTAGATAAGCAAGTCTTTTTTTTCCTTCTAATAAAAGGATTTTATTTTAAAATTTTTCAAAGTTGCAACATTAGGACATGATTTTATCGATTAGGTACCAAATTTTGGGCGTTATGAGGGTGCTAACCCTTCCTCATACATAACCGACTCTCGAACCCATTTTTTCTTATTTTTCGTGGACCAAAATCAATATTTTGAAATAAAACGATTTTTAAGGTGATCCAATCACACCTAAGTAAAAAAAGATTGGTGGCGACTCCCATTTTAATTTTTAAAGTCGATCCCCACTTTTAAATCAAACGTTTAAAAATGGTTTCGACAGCTTGGCGACTCCACTAGGGACCAATAAGAGAGTCAAGCCGTAAAATCGATAATTTCATGTCCTTTTGTCCATATTTAAAAATTCGATTTGGAAAATTATGATTCTTTTTATTGCATGTGGTTTTATTCTTATAAAATATCTTTGCATTGCATTGCATGACCGTTGTGGTCGCACTTTTAAGTGGGAGTGAGAAGCTACTCCTTCGTGAGGTTTTCACCTCCGTGCAGGATAGTGAATCGCTTTTGGGATACTTTATGTCTTCGTGAGATTTTCATCTCCGTGCAGCCATAGGGAAATGTATTCCCTGAACTGAACTCGGTCCATATAAGCCTATAATGGATGAGGATCGAGGAATCTGCTGGTTCAAGTACCTCAACTTTAGAGCTAAAACAACATATAGAAAACCTAAGTGTTTACCCTAGAAAGAGCTATACCAAACCTTAGCAATTACCTAGATAGGCGATTGATTATTTGCTTTATATTTTACTTTATGTTACTAATCAATTGATTTTTATTTTGTTGCATGTCATTTCATATTTTAAAGCGGTATCAATTCACGGTTAGTTTCTAAATTAGAAAGCTGGTTATGGAGAACGAATTCCTTGATAAAGTGGAGGACAATGCAATAGTTCGTAGGTGGTCAGAACAAACACAGTTAGGAAAAGGGGATAACTTAGCTGAAGGGTACAAATCAGAGCTATGGGACTACACTCACATCAATGTGAAGCAGAACAATCTTTAAGAATTAAGGGAGATATAGGATCACTGGAACGATGAAACCAAGCATTTGTTTTATTGCAGCTATGGGGACTTGCCGTACCTGTTGGATATTAAGGTAGATGAACATCTGTTTTGAGCTATTTCTTAATATTGGAACTCTGCGTATAGTTGCTTTACTTTTGGAAGAGTTGATTTGGTACCTACGGAGAGGAGTATACAACTTTATTGTGATGTCCTAAGATTCAAGTTGATAAAGCTTACTCGAAGGCTTTTAATGCTCTAACCTTTGTGAGGAAACTGATGAATATTACGGGGATAAGCGAACAGTGGGTCATAGCCAGAATCAAAGAAAAAGGTGAGTATAAGTGCATCTCGTGGAAAGCTTTAAAATATTTGATTTTAGAGCATCCTGATATGAAGAAGAAAGTCAATATATTTGCCTTGAGTATATATTGATTAGTGATCTTCCCTAGGGCATTGAGATACATAGATAAAGTTGTCTCAGATATTTTTAATCGACTTGAAAAATAAGTCACACCTATTCCTGCAATCTTAGCGGAAACATTTCGATCATTGAGTGCATTTAGGAGAGCTAGGGAAGGCAAATTTATAGGGTGTGCACAATTGTTCTTGGCTTGGTTCCATAGTCACTTCTGGAGGGTGGACAAAGTTTCTTATCGGGTTTTCTCAAAAATTACTCTCCATTAAAAGAGATAATGACTATCCCAAGGAGAGATGACATATATGAAGAAAATTGGATAGCGCTTCTACGAAATCTCCGAGAAGAAGATGTTGAATGGAGAGCTTCCTAGATGGTTCCCAATGAAGTTCTATATCGGTGTGGGAGTTTTGATTAGGTTCCTCTACTTGAGATTTTGATAAGGCAATTCAGACGAGATAGTTTTACCAACTACTACTTAGAAATTTGGGGATCCAGGGTTGTGATTTCTAATGCGATCCATCACATGAACAGAGTTAAGTGAGCCCAATGATGACTCTAGAGTATAGTGGATGGTGGAGTATGAGAGTCAATGACAATATAAGAAGATCGATCGATTGAAAATTTTTACAAGTGGTTCCATCGAAAAGGAAGATGATAAAACAGATTCGAAAGAAGAAATTTAGAGCTCTAAAGAAAATAGAGAAGAAGAGGAAAAATGTACTTGAGGCTAGATGTGGATGTTCGGAGATCAAGTCGAGAAATTAAGAAAGGAGAAAAGGAAGATTGAGGAAGATCGAGATAGCTTGAAGACTGAATATAAGAAGATGCATCCATCTATGAAGAATGTCGGATTGGAAGAAGCTGCTGAACAGTGGCAACAAGAAGTCCAGGAAGAATAGGCCAAAGCTGACTATTGGAAGAGGAAATTTCAAGAAATGCAAGCGCAAAATGAGGCCCTAAAGATCGAGGAAATGAAGGGTAGGATCGAAGAGTTAGAATCAACATTGCACCGTTGTGAACTTCAGATTGAGCTTCTTGAAACTGGAGAAGGGCGTTGGAAGAAAGATTTCACCATTCTCAGGATCAAGTTAAGAGTCGAGATTACCTCATGGGTGAAGCTATAGTTCAAATTCGAGAGGTAGCTGATCACCTACAGACTTTGGCAGCACAGGCTGATGTATTGAGCATGAAATATGAGCTACAGTTGGATTGTAGTCAAGAGTTAATCTCTTTGTTTGGGAAAATCAAAACTTTCGGACTTAGGGCGAAAGCATATTTGTAGTCTATTTTATGTAAAGGGTTTTGTTTTCTAATAAAGTTTTCTAATGTGAAGTTGAATCAGAATCGATGCCTCTTTGCATTCATGCATTTGCATTACATAACATCATATGCATTCAAATCCATAGAGAGAGTCTAATTAGTTGAAATTATAACACAAGAGAGAGAGAAAAAAAGGAAGGAAAATCTAGAAGCTGAACATCTTTACGGTACATGTGCTAAATCGAAGAAAATGGATCAAAGATTGGAACAATTTCAAAGAGACATACAAGACCAGATGCAAGAGAAAATGGAAAAACTTCAACAAGAGATGAGGGACCAGATGTTGGAGGCTCAAAGGAACATGATGGCTCAAATGGCCCAAATGATGAGTGGCATGATGGACAAAGGAAAGGGTCCCATGGCTATTAATGGAGAAGAGAGCGAAGGCAATCCCCTGGGTTTTACCCTACCACATGGGCCAGCACAGCCTGAAGAGTATCCTCAAAGGCCATCTATCACAATTAGGCCTCAACAGGGGCAAACTGATACCAGATCACCCATGAACTTCCAAATGGGCTCAGGATTCAACCTAGGAGATAATCCTGCTAACCCTGTTACCCCTGATTTGGATATAGCAGAGAGGGAAGGGATAAGAATTAAATCCTCGAGGCAGTTAGAGGATCGCTGTAGATGGTTGGAGGAAAAGTTCAATGCTTTGGAAAATGCTGACCATCACCATGGTATTGACGTAAATGACTTGAGTTTGGTCCTAGATTTGGTGCTTCCTTATAAATTCAAGATGCCAGAATTTGAGAAGTACAATGGAACTAGTTGTCCTGAAGCCTACATCACTATGTTCTGTAGGCGCATGACTTGTTATGTGAACAATGATCAACTTTTGATTCATTATTTTCAAGACAGTTTAGTAGGGTGGTATCCAGATGGTACAATCAACTCAGCCGCAATAACATTAGCTCCTGGAGAGACTTAGCTCAAGCCTTCATGAAGCAATGTAATCATGTCACAGACATGACACCTGATAGAATCATGTTGCAAAACATGGAAAAGAAATCGAATGAGAGCTTCAGGCAATACGCGCAAAGATGGAGGGAAGTTGCTATGCAAGTTCAACCACCTCTCCTAGAGAATGAAACCACTATGTTGTTTATCAACACTTTAAAGGCACCTTTTATCACACATATGATAGGAAACACCACTAAAAACTTCGCAGATATAGTTATGGCAGGTGAAATTATAGAAAATGCCATAAGGGGTGGTAAAATTGAAGCAGGAGAAACCACTAGAAGGTCTGCTCCTAGGAAAAATGATAATGAGGTGAACAATACGAGTACATATAACAAAGGGTACTCAAAGGCAGTTACTGTTAGCCAGCCGAAAGTTGTTACTACCGGGCAACTAGGGTCGACAAGATAAGAATCCGGCCCCAGACAAAATGCTGAAAAGCTCCAATTTACGCCAATCCCAATAACGTATAAGGAGCTATATCAAAGTTTATTCGATGCACGCATAGTGTCCCTATATTATCTAAAATCGATGCAGCCCTCATATCCTAAATGGTATGATTCAAACGCTCAGTGTTATTACCATGCGAGAATATCGGGGCATTCAATAGAAAACTACACTGCCTTCAAAAAGGTAGTTGAGAGACTCATCAAGATGGGGATTGTCAAGTTTGATGATACACCCAATGCGGAGAATCCATTACCCAATCATGGAGATGAGAGGATAAATGCGATAGGGGAAAATGACATGAGGAAGATTAAAGGGGATGTCTCTGATGTGAAGACCCCATTGAGAATAATCTAGAGGGAAATGGCAAGAAGGGGACTAATAGAATCAAGTTCTGAGGAAGGAGTTGAAGAAACAAGGAACTATTATGAGTTCCACGAAGCAGAGGGACATGGGATCCAGGAATGTATTGAGTTTAGGGTCCTGATACAGAGCCTTATGGACAATAAAGGATTGAAGTTTTATGAAGAAGGCTTAGAGGAAAGAAATGTATGTGCGACTGAAGAAGAATTGACAAAGCAAAAGGTCAATTATCCAAGGATCATCATTTCCTGACCTAAAAACACAAAAGGTAGAATGCAAATGGAAACTAAAGTTGTAACACCCCTTACCCGAGACCGTTGCCGGAGTCGAGCACGAGGCATTACTAGACTTAACTACTAGTTCAAGGCATAAACATTGAAACTGTCCACCTGCATCATGTTGACTAAATTGACTATAACTCAAGTTACGAAACTTGAAATTTAGATCCATAAATTTTCCTTGAAACTAGACTCGTCTATCTTCTTACTATAATTTTTTTAGAATTTTTGGTTCAGCCAATTAGTACAGTTTATTCATTAAAGTCTCCCCTGTTTCACTGACCAATGATTCTGACCTCTCTTCACTAAAATTCAATTAGCTCATTGTACAGAATTCAAATAATGTTATAATTTATTCCAATCATAAATAGACTCATTAAAGATTCTAAGCATATAAACTATGCTCCATGATTATTTTTGTACAATTGTTAATAATTTTTCCAAGACAGAACAAGGGGATCACGAAGTCATTCAGAACTAGTCTTACTAAAATTCAAATATCACAGAATTAAAATTCCTTTGCCTACTCTGTTTCTTTCACATAAAAATAGACATAATAAGATTTAATTCTATATATTATTCACTTTCTAATTCCATTTATCCTATTTTTGGTGATTTTTCAAAGTCACGTCACTGCTGTTGTCCAAAAACTGTTTCATTTCAAATTTCTACTTTTTCATACTTTCTTTGTAGTAAACATCACTTAGGCATCCATACAAAATAATTTGATCCCTATACATGCCATAACCTAAAACATTTCAAAAGCATTTATATACCAAAGTAAAGGCTTGATAGTGTGATACGAGGCTCCGACAATCTTCAGTCCAAGTAAGTTCAACACACTATAAAAAAAAGAAAAGGAAAAGAACGAGTAAGCTATTAATAGCTTAGTAAGTTACATGTAAACAAACTCAATTAATAATTAACATTTTTAACATATAACTAATTGAAACTCTTCTTAACAATTTCAATCACTTACACATGCACAATCTTACCAATTCATTTACACATACATTTATACATTTAACCTTTCACATATGCCTTGCCATTCAAATGTACCTACATACACACTTCGTTCCATATTCACTTTATTTCATTATAATTCCCGTTGAACACTCAGAATATACACGGATACATAGAGAATTAGCACATAAGTGCCACACTGATATGTAGCCGAAGCTACCACTGTAATGTAGCCGAAGCTACCACTGATCAATAACACTGGAAATGTCCACGGGCCTGCTCACACAAGCTGTCAGGTGTCTGCAACACATGCTAGATCACCCAGAACCTGGGACTCACTGTAACACTGTAACACTGGTCTCTAGTATCCACTTCTATTTCTATGTTCCATAGGGAATTTATACTTAACAATTTATTTAAAAAAAACTTTACCACTTTGAGTAATTCATGAATAATTTTCCTTCCACATTCAATGCTAATTCACACATAAAGTATAATTCACAATTCATAAAAATATATCACTATTATTTACATATAACTTACCTTGGATACAAAACGATCAATCTAACAATTTAGTCTTCAATCTTTTTCTTTCCCTGATCTAACTCCAGATTTCATTCTTCTTGATCTATAATAGCAAATTTAGCTTATTTAATACTCACATTTATCAAAACAATCCTTGACTCGAACTTTGGTAGAATTTCACTTTTGCCCTTAAACTTTCATATATTTACAATTTTGCCCCAAAGCTAAGAAATTAAACTTTATCCCTTATTCTTATGTTTTAAGACATGCTGATCATTTTTCCCTTCTATGACAACCTCAAATTCTCACTCTAATATATACTTATGAACACTAGGTACTTTTATCGATTATGTCGGTTTACTCGTTTTCACTTAAAATCACTTAACAAAAATTGTTTAACATAATTTCAGGCTTCATATTCTATCATAAACATCAAAATAAACACATTTCACCTATGGATATTTTTCCAAATATGAACCCTAGCATGAATTATTGATAGAATAAGCTAAACCGAGCTACCGGGACTTCAAAAATATAAAGAACATTAAAAACGGGGCTTGGATGAACTTACTATGAGCTTGAGAAGTTGAAGAAACCTTAGCTATGGTAACATGAAATTTTCAGCAGCAAAGAAATCTAATTGAAGAAGATGAACACTTGTTTTCATCTTATTTTGTCTTTTATTCAATTTTGACAAAAATGCCCTTGACCACTTACTTAAATATTTTTCTAGAATTACCCTTATGTGTCCATAACACTAATTTATGGTCTATTTGCCACATAAACACTTCCAATTTTCATGTAATAATTCAATTAAATCCTTTAATCACTAATTAGACACACTTTGCATTTTTTTCAATTTAGTCCTAAAAATTCAATTAGGCACTAAATCATTAAAATTTCCTATCCATATTTTCACACAACATTTCAATTAATTATTAATTAATAAAATTATAAAATTAAATTATTTCACTTCGGATTTGTGGTTACGAAACCACTATTCCTATTAGGCCCTATTTTGGGCTATAAAAAAGTTGTAATCCAGAGACCTGTTTCCTTTCCTTACAAGGATAACAAGATGGTACCATGGAATTACGAGCGTAATGTGATATGAGCAAAAACTGACACTTTCAAGGAGGTCCAAAGTGAGGGATTCTACACACGAAGTGGAAGGAATTACGACTCGATAAATGTCGGAACAAAACCAGCAAGGTCAAAGACTGTGGCAATTGAACCAGAGAAAGAACCTGGTGCCCTTATCAACGAACCTGTGAAGGAGGAAGAGGCTAAAGAGTTTTTAAAATTTTTAAAGCACAGTGAATACAGCGTGGTAGAGTAGCTGCGCAAGCAATTGGCTCGCATATCTGTGCTAGCCTTAATTTTAAGTTTAGAAGTACATCGAGGCATTGATGAAAGTGCTGAATGAGACTTACATTATTAAAGATATATTTGTCAATAAACTTGACCGATTGGTTAGAAATATAAGTGCTGATAACTTCATTTCCTTTAGTGACGATGAAATTCCACCTGGAGGTATGGGATCAACCAAAGCTCTGCACATCAGCACTAGTTGTAAGGGATACACTCTGCCAAGTGTATTAATCGATAATGGATTAGCTTTGAATGTCTTACCGTTATCAATGCTGAAGAGGTTGCCAATAGACAGTTCTCACATGAAGACTTGTCAGAACATAGTGAGAGTATTTGATGGCACCGAGAGAAAAGTGATGGGAAGAATCGATATACCATTGCAGATTGGGCCAAACACATATGAAGTGGATTTTCTGGTAATGGATATCAAGCCCTCATACAATTACTTGCTGGGAAGACCCTGGATTCATTCAGCAGGGGCAGTGCCCTCATCTTTGTACCAAAAGCTAAAATTGGTGATGGATGGTCGGCTAGTTACTATAGACGCTGAGGAAGACATCATAGCGACTGTTACCAATGATGCGCCATATGTAGAGACAAATGAAGAGGACATTGAGTGTTTTTTCTAGTTTTTAGAGTTCATCAATGCAACATTCATTTCAGAATGAAATGAAGTTTCGATGCATAGGATATCCAAGACCACGAGGATGGGCTTACAATTGATAGTGGGGAAAGGAGCCTTATCAGGAAAAGGACTGGGTAGCACCTCTAAAGGGAAGTTCAAGTGCCGATGTTGAAAGAAAAGAAAGATCGTTTTGGCTTGTGTTTCAAGCCAGATGCTAAACAAAGGGAGAAGGAAATCGAGAAGAAGCTAGGAAAGAAGAAGGGCACGTTTGAATGGAGAAGAAGTCCAGTGGGAATCGATGATATTCCCACACATATCTCAGACTTTTGTATCCGGAGGGATAATTCACCCTGAGAGAGGGTTATTGGAAAGTCCTTACATCAATGCCATACACGGGAAGAAGTTGAACAGAGAAACCTATTGGGCATTTGCCCTTATGAACCGGGAAGCGTTTTAACCAATTGGACTGCAGAGGAACTTCCTGTAGTTTTTAGAGATTATACAGAGTAATATTCAGAACGCTCTTGTTGTTTTTTTAGCCTAGGAACAATAAGATTTCTTTTGTGAAATAGGCTAATGTCCAGAAATTATTATTTTAGTAAAATACATTTTTTATAATTAAATTGAGCAATATTCTTTTATTTCATTCTTTTGACTTTATAATTTCATTCCAAATTTTATTTTACTTTTTTTATTTTCTCATTCATATCATGTGAATAGTTGTCATCGAATTCATTTGTTCTTTGTACATTCTTTGGAATCCATCATAGGTCCCTAGATATCAATGATGTGAGCAACAATAATACAGATCCAAAGGTCCACTTTGAGCAGGACATGTGTTTAGAGGAATCTCAAGATTTTGAAGGTGACCGAGATTGTGATTTATCTCCAGATTTGTTAAGAATGGTAAAGTAAGAGGAGAAACAAATTTTACCACATGAAGAGGAGGTAGAGAACATAGCCTTAAAAGAAGGGAAGGTTGTGAAAATTGGAACACGAATAACTGAAGAGACGAAGCAAGACCTTGTTGAGTTACTACGGGAATTCAAAGATATTTTTGCATGGTCATACCAAGGTATGCCTGGGCTAAGTACCGACATTGTAGTACCTCGCCTTCCCATAAGAAAAGAGTGCAAGCCAGTTTAGCTAAAGCTACGAAGGATGAGGCCTGATGTAGTGTTGAAAATAAGAGAAGAGGTCCAAAAACAGTGTGATACTGGTTTTCTACAAGTGGTCAAGTACTCAGAATGGGTTGCCAATATTGTTCCTGTCCCTAAGAAGGACGGAAAGGTCCGGATGTGTGTGACTATAGGGACTTAAATAAAGCTAGCCCAAAGGACAATTTCCCTTTACCGCATATCGACACATTGATGGATAATACGGCAGGATATTTATTGTTTTCCTTCATGGATGGCTTTTCAGGATACAATCAGATATCGAAAAAACCACCTTCATAACATTTTGGGGTACCTTTTGCTATAAGGTAATACCATTCGGACTAAAGAATGTTGGGGCAACATATCAAAGGTCCATGGTAACACTGTTCCATGACATGATGCACAAAGAAATTGAAGTATATGTTGATGATATGATTGCCAAATCTTGAACAGAAAAGGAACACATTGAGGTTTTGAAGAAATTATTTTTGAGGGTGAGAAAATTTCAATTGAAGCTCAACGACAAAGTGTACTTTTGGAGCTCAGTCAGGGAAATTACTGGGTTTTATGGTCAGCGAGAGAGGAATCGAAGTTGACTCAAACAAGGTCAAAGCAATACAAGAATTGCCTCCACCACACACTCAAAAGGAAGTCTGAGGTTTTCTTGGAAGGTTAAACTACATTGCTTGGTTTATTTCACAATTAACAGAGAAATGTGATCCCATATTTCATCTTCTCAAAAAACACAACCAAGGTGTATAAGACGATGAATGCCAGAGAGCTTTTGACAAAGTCAAACAGTATCTGTCAAATGCACCAGTTCTATCTCCGCCTAATCCATATAGACCATTGATACTGTATTTATCAGTATTTAATAACTCCATGGGATGTGTGCTTGGACAACACGATGAGTTAGGAAAAAAAGAAAAGGCGATATACTATCTCAGTAAAAAGTTCACTAATTGTGAAATGAGATATTTGTCAATCGAGAAATTGTGTTGCGCCCTGATTTGAACAACTCGGAGATTGAGGCAGTACATGCTATATCATACTACTTGGTTAATTTCGAAGCTTGATCCGTTAAAGTATATGATGGAGTCCACTACTTTGAATGGAAGAATGGCTAGGTGGCAGATTTTGCTGTCTAAATTCGATATAGTCTATGTGAACCAAAAGGCTATAAAAGGGAGTGCAGTAGCAGAATTTTTGGCTAGCAGAGCTTTGGAGGATTATGAACCTTGGAACTTTGATTTCCTAAATGAAGAGCTGATGTATGTGGAAAATACTAAAGATTGTCTGTGGAAGCTAAACTTTGATGGAGCGTCAAATGTTGTGGGAAATGGAAATCACCTAGTGGCGGTTATTATCCATTCACATGCAAATTGGATTTTGATTGCACAAATAACATGGTGGAATATGAAGCCTGCATCATGGGAATTTGAGCAGCCTTAGAGCGTAAGATCAGAGTGCTAGACGTATATGGAGATTCTGCACTAGTAATCTACCAGCTTAAAGGAGAATGAGAGACAAGAGATCCCAAACTAATTGATTACCGAAAAATAGTTCTGGCATTAATTGAAGAGTTTGATATCGTTACTTTCAATTATCTCCCACGCGATGAAAACCAGATGGCAGATGCTTTGGCGACCTTGGCTTCTATGATCAAAGTAAACAGACTAGAGGATATGAGACCTATTCAGATGAGTATCTTTGAAGTTCCAGGTCATTGTTATAATGTGAAAAAAGATGATCACCCTTGGTATCAGGATATATTACAATACGTAAAAAATCGTGAATACCGGAGCATGCCACTAAGAATGAGAAAAGGACTTTAAGAAAATTGGCCTCTGACTATATTTTAGATGGAGATATCTTGTACAAAAAGAGAAAAGATCAAATACTATTGAGGTGCGTTGATGCAGTTGAAGCTAGAAAAATCTTGAAAGAGGTTCGTGAGGGTGTTTGTGGAACACACGCTAATAGATTCACAATGGCCAGATAGATAATGAGATTTGGGTATTATTAGTCCACTATGGAAGGTGATTGTATCAACTATGCTAAGAAATGTCATAAATGTCAGATCTACGGAGATAAAATTCATGTGCCTCCATCATATTTGCACATTATGACTTCCCATAGCTTTTTTCCATGTAGGGCATGGATGTTATTGGACCAATCTCTCCGAAAGCTTCGAATGGGCATCGGTTCATCTTCGTGGTAATTGACTACTTCACAAAATGGGTAGAGGTTTCTTCATATGCTAGCGTCACTAAGTCAGCAGTTAGTTAGTTCTTGAAGAAGGAGATTATTTGTCGATATGGAATGTCGAGAGGATCATATCAGACAACGCGCTGAACTTGAACAACAGTATGATAGCAAAATTTGTAGTTAATTTGGGATCAAACATCACAATTCTTCTCCATATCATCCAAAAATGAATAGGGCGGTGGAAGCAACCAACAAGAATATCAAGAAGATAGTAGGGAAGATGACTGAGACTTATACGGACTGGCATGAGAAACTACCATTTGCACTCTATACTTATCGAACGTCCGTTAGAACCTCTACTGGGGCAACGCCCTTCGCGTTAGTTTATGGAATGAAGGCAGTTTTACCTATTGGAGTGGAAATTCCTTCTCTTCGAGTGTTGTCAGAAATAAAGCTGGATGAAGCTAAATGGATCTAGGCTCGGTATGATCAGTTGAATTTAATTGAAGAAAATAAGCTAAGGGCCATTTGTCACGGTCAGATGTACCAAAAACGAATGATGTGAGCCTATGATAAGAAATTTCGCCCAAGAGAGTTTCATGAGGGGGACCTTATATTGAAAAAGATCTTTCCCATACAAAAGGATTTCAGAGGAAAATGGATGCCGAATTGGGAAGGACCATATGTGGTAAAGAAGGCTTTCTCTGGAAGAGCACTGATCTTGACTGAAATGGATGGGAAAAGTTTACCCAATCCTGTGAACTTAGATTTAGTAAAGAAGTATTTTTCTTGAAAAGGAGAAGAGGCCAAAATGAAAACCCGCAAAGGGCGCTTTGAGTTTCCAAAAAAAAAAAAAGAAATAGAGAGGCCAAGGTGAAAACCAGAAAAGGGCGGCTTGAGACCAAAGGGGTTTTGAGTTGAAAACTCGAAAAGGGTGGCTCAAATTCTGAATGGACATGCAGTCATCTTGCTACACTTGAATCAACAATGAAATGAAGAATGTTGCATATTGGGGATCAACAAAGTACTTTGGGTCTTCTAAACACATGATGAGCTCAAGGAAATCTTCATAAAGTTTGTATATAGAAGCTCAATCGGCAATATCTAGGGCATTTGATTTTTGTCCTATTCATTTTACTATCTTGGGATTCTTTTTCTTCTCAAAGATATGTTCTCGATTAGTTTTCTTTGTATTTTTGATAATTTATTCAATTTTAACTCTTTTGAGATCAATTTATTTGTTACCCATTATTCATAAATGTGTTGCATTGAAATAATGATTGATGAAATATTAATTTCACAAAAAGAAGTTCTACATATTACTTTGGAAATTTTAAGATAAGACAATAAACCAAAACAGGACAATTGTTTAGAATTGCCATGCTCATAAGAATACTTGAGAAAGAAGAGTCTGGCTAAAGACCATTTCTCTGAATTCTTTGTCCAAGTGATAATTGGACGAAACAACGAGTTGGTATGATGAAAGTAAGTGATGTCATCAGGTCATAACATTCGGGGGGTGGTGTGACGAACTAATAAACCCTGAATTGTGGTAGAATAGGTTGAATTTGAAATAAATCCTATATCTTGAAAATTTCATATGGATCAGATCGAAAAATTTGAATACCCATTATGGTATGATGGTTCAAGCCTTGTGTTCTCAAGATCTAAGCGGAGTTGACTCATATATTACATTGGGGAAAGCTTGTTGAGCAAAACATGATTGATGAACAAGAATGAAGAACAAATGAGTGATAACACCTAGAGTAGGAATCATACTTATAACATTTTTGTATCATAGCAAATTTCATTAGAAGCATTTGATTCATTCTGATCATTGCATCCTAATCCTAATCCTTTAAAAGGAATCATTTTCATAATATGTTACATGTAGTTAGAAGCATTTGATTCATTCTAATCATAGCATCTTAGTCATGTGACATACGAAACCAAGTTTACAGGACATGTCCCTCAGTGGACAGTGTAGCAATATCGATGGATTTGCAGATCTCATCTTCTTGAAGTTGTAGGAAGCAGATCGAAGACACCTTCAGTCTTGTCTCCGTGAAGTTGCAGCGGAGTAGACTAAAGATAGAAGATCTCATCTTCCTGAAGTTGCAGGAAGCAGATCGAAGACACTTTCAGTCTTGTCTCCCTGGAGTTAGGGGTGAGCGTTTGATCGAATCGAATCGAATCGAATGAAAAAATTTCGAGTTAATCGAGTTGACGAATCATATTTTATCATCTTAATTTGATTTGAAATTTTCTCGAATCGAGTCGAGTGAGATGGAATTCGAATCGAATCGAATATATTTGTTCGAGTTATATTTTAAAAAAATAATTTTGGATCCTTGTAACCATTGTCACATATCGTAATAAAATTTGTCCACCTTAACCAAAATTTTTTATTAACTTTCACACCAAATAATTTATTTATTAATCTTTTATATACGGGTTAGCTTCTTTGCTTGTTTAGTTCTTTCAATTATCTTGATACTTGTCACTATATATTTTGGAATTAAAAATATATTAAATGTAAAATGTGATTTTTAATAAAAGTTATTTTAAAGATAAAATGTGAAATTGGTACCAATATAAAATTTTAACACGAATATTTTATGGCATAATTAATAATTCAATTTTAATATAAATATTAAATATGACTAAACAATTCAATAATATAAATAATATAAAATGTGAAATTTAATTTAATAATATAAATAGTAGATATAAATAAAATTATTACTATTTATGTTTAATGATTTTTTGGATAATTTTGATTTTTATTTGAGAGTAAAGGGTGAGAAGTAAAAGTTTAGGAAGAAAATAAAAAGTTTTGGAGGAAAATAAAAAGTTTTGGAGAATAAAAGTTTGAGGGGAAATAAATAGGGGGAGTAAAATTTTGAAGGGAAAATATTGAAAAAAAAATTGGAGGGGAGATGGGTTTGGGGTAGATGGGAGGTGAGATGGGAATGAAGTAAAAGTTTTAGGGGAAAAGTGGGAGGAGTAAAACTTTTGGGGGAAAATAAAAAGTTTTAAGGGTTTTTGGGAGTAAAATTTTGAGAAAAGTAAATGGGAGAGTAAAATTTTGGTGGAAATGGATTTTGGGTAGATTGGGGGTTGGGATTGGAGGAGTAAAAGTTTTGGGGAAGTGGGAAGGAGTAAAAGTTTTGAGGAAAAGTAAAAGGTTTGGAGTTTGGGATAAAAATGTAAAATATTATAGTTTGATATTCGAATTATTCGAATTATTCGAGTTATTCGAATTCGAAAACTCAACTCGATTCGAACTCAAAATTCGAAAAAAAATATCGAGTTGACTCGAATAATTCGATTAACTCGAATAACTCAATTCGTTTAACTCAAAATTTGAATTTTTTTTATTTTTTCGAGTCGAATCGAGTTTTGCTCACCCCTACCTGAAGTTGCAGCGGAGTAGACTGAAGATAGAAGATCTCATCTTCCTGAAGTTACAGGAAGTAGATCAAAGGCATTTTCACTTTATCTCCCGAAGTTGTAGTGGAGTAGGTGAAGATAGAAGATCTCATCTTCACGAAGTTGCGAAAGCGAGATCAAAGGCATTTTCAGCCTTATCTCCCTGAAGTTGCAGTGGAGTAGACTGAAGATAGAAGATCTCATCTTCCTGAAGTTGTAGGAAGCAAATCAAAGGTATTTTCAGCCTTATCTCGTTGAAGTTGCAGTGGAGTAGACTGAAGACAGAAGATCTCATATTCTTGAAGTTGCAGGAAGCAGATCAAAGGCATTTTCAGCCTTATCTCCCTGAAGTTGCAGTGGAGTGGACTGAAGACAGAAGATTTTGTCTCCCTGAAGTTGTAATGGAGCAAATCGAAGATAGAAGATCTCATCTTCCTGAAGTTGCAGGAAGCAGATCAAAGACACTTTCGGACTTATCTCCCTGAAGTTGCAGCGGAGTAGACTGAAAAGCAGATTTGGCATTCCTGAAGTTGCAGGAAGCAAATAAAAAACATCATATCTTATCTCTTTGAGCTTACAGTGGAGCAGATCAAAAAAATAGTAGATTGGCATTCCTGAAGTTGCAGGAAGCAGAATTGAAATTAAGAAGCCATCAGATTAATTGAAATCAGGATGAATTTCCAATACCGTTGAAGTTGCAGTGGAAAAGGCGAGGACCAAGAAGTCAAGGCTCGACAAAGACCGAGCAAAATTAGACCTTTTTTAGTCTTTGCTCTATTCTCGTTACACGACAATGAGTAAAGAGGGGCACTGTAGTCAGCCCATTTTGCTCGGGCCCATTTTGTTCAGAAAAAGAAAAACAAAATAATAAAATAATAAAAAACCAGTGTTTTTTTAACAGTCTATTTTACAGCAAAAGGGCTTAAAGCCCAAAACCAATTACAGACCCATTCCTAAACAGACTACCTAACAACCTGCGACCCAAACCTAACCCAATACCCCAAAACAGACCTAACCCAAATTACATGGCCCAAAGGAGCCCAAAATCTTAAGCATTTTTCAGTAAGCCTAGGGTTTTCAGAAACCCTAGGCGCCGCAAATCGACCAGCTCTTCGCGCCACAGGCTCTTATCGCCCTCACGCCAAGCCTTCGATCGCGCCACTATCCGCGCCCGAATCGCCAGATTCTTGTCTTCAATCTGCACAAAAAGGAAAAACCCAGCAGCAAACATGGAAGTATTTTATTTCCTTTTTTATTTGTTTATTTTGAAGGCTATAAAAAGCCTTACAAAAGCCTGTAAATGCACAAGAGACACAAGAAAACACACAAACAAAAAGATACAGAAATAAAAAGAACATTTTTTTTCAACGCAGAGGTGATTATTTTTTCTTTTTCCCATTCTTCTTGTTTTTATTTTATGCGTGCATACTTTTATATAAAACATACAAAAAATAGATATAAGGAATTTTGAATTTCTGACCTCCGACCGCCATATGCAGTGGCGCGTGTGGAGGCGCGTGTAGAGGCGCGTGTAACAGCCCTCCATCGGAGCCCTGGGCGAAGGCCAAAGGCCAGAGAGAATCTGGGAGGTTGTTTCTGATTTTTTAAAAATGAGTGTTAAATGATTTTTTTTCAACTAATTTTTACTTATATAATAATGAGGAAACGGCGTCTTTTTTGTTTAATAAAATAAGCATAAAACGGCGTCGTTCAGGGCTGAGGATCCGCGCATTGACCCGAAAACCCGGAGAGGATCCGCGCATTTTGTTAAAAGGGGTTAATTGCCTCTTTGGTCCTTTTCGCTATTTTAATATTTTTAATTCGGTCCAATTTGAATTTTTATTATTTACTAAATTAGCCCTAAATTTTTTTTTCATTCCAATTTAGTCCCTCGGGCTCCTTGAAGGCTAAAATCAAAACGTTTTCGTTTTAAAATTTGGCATAATTTTCATTTTAACCCTCATAATTTAACCCATGTTTAAATTAGTCCTTTTATATATGTTTTAATTGCTATTTAACCCCTGTTTTCTTTATTTTTTATATCCTTTTATTTTTTTATATTTTTACATTGTATTAAATTATTTTATTACATTAAAGAGTCTATATTATTTTCTTTATTATCTATATATTAATTTATTTATGTATATATTTTTACCCTTATATATATTAATTTATTATTTATTATTTTATTCGGTTTTATATTATTACATATTATTTTTATGATTTATTTACTATATTATACATTTTATTATATAGTATCATATTATATCACATATTACTTCCTAAAATCTTATTTTTTTATAAAATTTATTTTTATTGTTTATATAAAATATATATGTGATAGATTATTATATTTTAAATGTAATTTTATTTAAAGTTATATGTTATTTATTCCATTAAATTTTACTTTATTAGTTATGAATATACATATTATTTTTATTACTCCACATCATTTTATTATTAATTCATTTTTTTATATATGATTCATTTTTTACATTCCACATCATTTTATTTAAAGTCATATGTCTTAATTTGCAATATCTATAATAATTCATTACGTATTGTTATGCATGTAAAGCTTTATATTTATTTGTTATTTCTTGCCTTATATTTCATATTTGTTTATTTTATTCATCTATCAATTTTATATTTTTCTTCATCTAATTATTCTATTGTTTGCATCATTTATTATTTCTTATTATTCTTTTATTATTCATTAGTAGTAATTGTTAATATGGTTTGTAGTTATGAAAAATTGATATTTGTCATGTATATTATAATGTATTCATACAACGCCTTACTCAAGCCATTTTAAAAAAAAAATACCTTTTAAACTAAAGCATTTTATTCAAAGATTTTTACGGTGATATGTGATATTTGGGGACTTCGAGAAAAATTGTGCCCTAACTTATTGGGTTTCGATTTTTCTCGTAGAACTTAAAGTATTAGATATCCATTCTCCTTTAAAACTGAAACTTATCAATTTCAAATCCAAAAGCTTATTCTTGGTAATTCAAAACGTTGTGTCCTAACTTATTGGATATGATGTTTTGTGTCTCGAGATAAGAATTTTCTAAAATAAAGACATGCCTAGTTTCGAAGTTATGAAATGCTATATCCTAACTTACTGGGTATAGTATTTTATTTCTTTGAGATAAGCAAGTCTTGTTTTTCTTCTAATGAAAGGATTTTATTTTAAAATTTTTCAAATTTGCAACATTAGGACATGATTTTATCGACTAGGTACCAATTTTTGGGCGTTATGAGAGTGCTAACCCTTCCTCATACGTAACCGACTCCCGAACCAATTTTTTCTTATTTTTGTGGACCAAAATCAGTATTTTGAAATAAAACGATTTTTAAGTGATCCAATCACACCTAAGTAAAAAGGGTTTGGTGGCGACTCTTATTTTTGTTTTTAAAAGTCGATCCCCGCTTTTAAATCAAACGTTTAAAAATGGTTTCGACATGGCTAATATGGTGATTGTACCATTTTTGAATAAAAATCTTCTCCAAATTAATGAGAAAAGATGGTTTGGTAGATTGATGTATGGGATAAATTGGATTTGTCCCTATTTTTCCCTACATTATAATCACCCTATTATTTTTTTTTCCTTTTAAATTTCTTCATTTTTATTTTTCATTTTCTTCTTTTCTACATTTATTTTTTTTTTCTTAGCAAGTCTTTTAGAAGGAGAGAGATTTGAGTGAGTTCTCACCATTTTTTCTTCATCCTCCAAATTTCAAAGAAGGTAAGCATCTTGATTTTTTTTTAAAGTTCCTGGGAAGAAAAAAATATCTATGTTCATCAAGGATGAAGGTGGAGGTTTTTTTTTTGGTGTTTGTAAGGGTTAGAGTTTGATGAAGTCTCTACCCATCTTCTCATATTTTATTTATTTGTTTATTTAAAGTATGCTTTTTACATCCTATCAAGTCTTATTTTTGTGGGAAATCTTGTGTGTTACATGATTATTAGTTAAAGAGGGTGGTGAATCTTCTAAAGCTAAGGGTAAAGGCAAAGTGGTGGAGAGCTAGGCAAGAAACTTCGTTGGTGTTCTTCCATCAAAGTGGTACCCTCTAACTCTCCTATACTTCTTGATAAGTCATAAATATGATGCTTGTGTGATAGTGCATGCATGTTATATGTCTTTGGGTGGAACTCTTGTTTGGATGTTTTAAAATGAAGCTAAAAACTTAGTTGTGAAATCTGCTATAGCTAGAAACAGATTATTACATGAACAGTAAGTTCGAAAATTCACCATAAATTATGTAAAAATAATTAAGAAGTGATCTATACATCGTTGTAATCATGAGTCAGTCTAGTTTAGTTTAGAACAAACAAAGATCAATTTTGATTTGTATTTTAAAAGATATGAATTTTTGAGTGTTGAAAGGTCATATAAATCTGGCAGCAGAATTCTTATAAAACAGATTTAGCAGTGACTTTGAAAAATCACAAAAAATTTCATAAGATAAAATAGGAAGCAAGCCTTATATCTCTATAACCGTACAGAAGTCTAGTTTCGTTTAAAACAAACGGTGCTCGGTTTAGAGTTATATATTAAGAGTTATTAATTTTTGTATGAGGAAAGGTCAGAATGTCAAGGTAGCAGACTGTTACATCTCTTTAGTTAATATTTTGGCTGGAATGATAAGCAAGATGAAACGAGTATGAGACTTGAATGTCATGGTTATATTTTTGTGGTTATATGTTTGATGCTTGTTTGCGCTCAGCCTTCGGGCTCTAACTTAACCAGTGGCCATGAGTGGCGATCTAGATAACCCTACGGACACCCGAGATTATTTGACTAGCAGCCATGAGTGACGCGAGACTATCCGGATACCCGATTATTTGAGCAGTATGTGCAATCTAACAAGTTTGACAAGTTTGATATGCAAGCGATTTGGTTATGTAGTTTTAATTACTCATGATTTAATTATTCGATGCTCATGTCATGTTTCTATGTATACATTTGATTTGCATGCTTATATTCATGAATTGCTTGAAGTATGGTAAATTTGTTGTGTACCACTGAGCTTGTAAAGCTCAACCTTCGAATTTTCTTATTGTTCAGATTTGTAGACTTTTGTTCGTGTTCGAAGAACATCATCGATGAGAGACTCCTAGCATCACGTATTCAGGGTACAGTACCTTATCTATTAGAGGGCATTGTAATCCTAAGGCCTTACTTGTATTTTTTTTTTTGTAGGTCTGTAACTCATTAATCATTTTTGTTATTTTGACTATTTTGATATACGATGATATTGGAGCTCCACATGTTTTGTATAACTACTTTTATTAGTAGTTTCAGTATAACTATGTATGGTATTTTCTCTTATATAAAATATATTTCAACGTTTTAACTTTTTTTTTTGAAAATTTTGCTGGGTTACTCTGGTGACCTGATGTACCGCCTTAGTATTCAAGTACTCCGTATTCGAGATTAGGGTGTTACAAGAAAACTCTGTTGCTTGTCGGGACAAGATGACCATCGCATCATCAGGACGAAAGAATGAAGCTCGTCAGGACGTCGCGTACTGTTAACTAAAATAGGAGGCATTTACCCACATTAAAATTATTAAATTTATAAAATATATTATAAAAATTCCAAATTATTATTATAAACAATTCTTTATAAAATTCTTTATTTCCTTTCTTTAATGCTTTAATTCAATTAAATTCATTTAATTCAATCTTGGTTCGTGGAGATGATAGAATCTATAGAAGCATTAAAGAAAGGAAATAAACAATCTTTATAAACAATTGTTTAGAATAATTATTTAGAATTTCTATAATAATTTTTAAAATTTTAATTTATTATTTATGATTTATTAAAATTATTATTAAGAAAAATTAAAAATAGAAAAATAATATTGTATTTATATTTTAGGGTCACATTAGTTATTAATCTTTAACGTGTCACGTCATTGATTTTAGGGAAAAAATAGATGAGTGACTAAAATGTGACAATTCAACCGTATTAATGGTTATTATGTAAGTTTTAAAAGTTAGATGATCAAGTAAAATTCAAGGACAACGAGTGTAGTTACCCAAAATATAATTTATGTTGTGTTTGTTTTATAAAAATCAAGCTTCAAAATTTATTCTAGTAAAATTTGTCAAATATTGAAAATTATTTTATATAGAATCATTCAAACATTAGAAAATTATTATAAACTTATTTAAGAAAATCTGACGATTTTTAAAAATTATTTTATATAAAAATTATTTTAATGAAACAAATACAATTTTAAATTTTCATTTTAAAATCAATGGAATTTGCGTAACTTTTGTTTTTATTTTATTATATTTAAGGATAAAATAAATCAAATCACTAAAATAATAGATAAATTTGACATAAATCTTATATTGACTAAAAAGTTATCAAATGGATTAATGTTACGATAAAATAATAATGTGAGATTACTCGATCCAAAATGTTTCTTTAGGTACAAGATTGTGACGAGATGGTAATAGGAGGCCGTGTGCGATCTGTTCGGGGATGGTAAGAGCGTGGTGGACAGAGCTTCAAGCCATACAAGATGAGCTTGAGCATGCTACTAATATGAGTTTCACGGACATTGCGACTGATATGAGTTGATTTTGAAGGTGCGTGACGATAAGGTGGACATTTATGAAGTATGGATACGGATAAGCAATATGGGTACAACACGATACGGATACAGAACACGATAATTTTTAAAAATTGAGGACACGGATATTGCAATAAAAAATATTTTTAATATTTATATGTTTTTTATGTTAAAAACACTTCATGTCATATCAAATTTAAATTTAAAGTTGGTAAAGTTGAGAATTTTAGTAATAGTTTAGCCTTCAACAGAAAACCCAGACAATATTTGCATTAAAAATGACAAATGGAGAAAATTCTAAGTTGTTAATAATCTACAGAGACGAATTGAAAGAACAAAATAAAGATTCATGCGAAGACAGCAGGCTTTCGGCCACCGCCCACCATGGGTTTAGCTTTTTGGCCTAAGAATAAGTCAAGTCCAACAGACTTTTTGAATAGTTAGTGCTAGTTAGGGTTTTTTAAGTTTTGAACTCTTTACTCACTTCTTCCGATAAATTACTTTTTTGTTTTAGGGTTTAGCCACCAAAAACACTTGCAGAGACACAACTGTTTCGACAAAGTTTTAGCTGCCGTCCGTCAGCCACCATCTACTTTTCCTGCATCTATCACGTGTCTGTCTTTAGACACCGGTTTCGTGATCGTGTCGGACACACATAAGACACCGGTACAAAGAGGGATGAGCCGTTTCCGTGCTTCCTAGTTGGACATATCCATATCGGATCAGTTGGAGAAGGAAGTTTGCAATTTATATTTAACTTCTAACTTTCTTAGTCCTTTTAATAATAATAAGACAGCTGATTAGTTAACCCAATAGAGCTGTACTAGTTTTTTTTTCACTTAGTTTTTGTTTTGATAATTCTGTTGAGGTTCATGGAAGATGCTATTATTGCTAAATAAAAGAATGTGCTTTTTTTTTAATTATATTTTATCAAATAATAATCATAATCGTAATATATTTTTAAATGTATTTTAATTTTTTTTCATTTATCTCTTCTCTTTTTTATGGAAATTTCGAGATGCAGTCTTGTGAGTTAGTGGATTTGATGATTACTGTATTAAGTTAATCTTGACATGCGTTTCATTGGTGACTATTAGAATATAGAGTTTGTTGTTAAAAGTTGTTATCATTCTGTTGCTAAGTCTGGTATGCACAAGTTAGGAGCAGTTGCTCTATTCATGTATAAATACCTACAGTACATTGATTCAAGGTCTCGAAATCATTTTTTCGAGTTTAAAAAAGGGGATCGACTTTAAAATGACAAATGGAGTCGCCACCAATCCTTTTTGTTTAGGTCTGATCGGGTCACCTATAAAACATATTTGTTTTATTTTTAAAAGAAATTAATTTTGGTCTATGAATTTTAAGAAGACGGGTTCGGGAGTCGGTTACGTAAGAGGATTGATTAGTACCCTCTTACGCCCAAAATTGGTACCAAATTGATTAACTAATGTCTTTATGTTGAAAATTTAAAAATCTTTTTAAATTATGACCTTCTTTGACCCATTTGAAGATACTCGAGTTTAAATATTAAGATTCCCTTATTTCGAATGAATAAAATATCACATCCAGCGCGTTAGAATATAACAATTTAAGTCCTCAAATTCAAGATTATCCCAAAATTCTCAAAACTCGTGCATTGAAATTTTGAAAGGGTATTTGGTTATTTGGACAAACGAAAAATCGAAACCCAGCACGCTAGGGTATGATTTCTCGGATTTCTAAACACAAAATATTGCCTTGTCTTTTAAAAGTAAAATGTGGGCAAAATTACAAAAGGATACTTAGTTATTTGGTCA
Source organism: Gossypium rotundifolium (assembly GCA_025506655.1). Taxonomy (NCBI): domain Eukaryota; kingdom Viridiplantae; phylum Streptophyta; class Magnoliopsida; order Malvales; family Malvaceae; genus Gossypium; species Gossypium rotundifolium. Next base: position 151,859,062 of record CP106732.1, on the reverse strand, counting down.
AAATGGAAAATTGAAACCCAGCACGTTAGGGCACGATTTCTCAAATTTCCAATCACTAAACATTGCCTTGTTTTGAGCTGAGAAAACACGAATGAAATCTTAAAAGGATATTCAGTTATTTGGTCAAATGAAAATCGAAACCCATCACGTTAGGGTACGATTTCTCGGATTTTCAAATACGAAACATTGCCTTATTTTAAGGAATTTTTAAATAAGTGATTTTAAGATCGACTTATAAAGTATTTATTCGATTTGCTCGGGATAAAAAATGAGCATCTAGTAAATGTTTAAAAATATTGGAATTTGAATCACAAAACAATATTGAGAAACACAAGCATAGCATCAAACATGAAGTGATATATGAACTCATCCTTATACAAATGAATGGTAATGACACAAACAATTTAAACATACAAATTCGTAATAACAATTATCTTACGACATACTTCATTTCAACAGACCTATTTTAACAATCAAAGATCAATAAAATAAAAGATATAATAATTCTACGTAATTTACAAGATGATTAGTATAAAACAAATTTTGAACGATAGCAAACATATTTAAAAAAACTAAAGAAATAAGTTTGAAATCAACAATTAATGAAACAATTTAGTAAATAAACTAAGAAAGCTTAATAAATAATGTATATAGAAATATAGGAAAGTGTTTGAAATAAATAAAACATAATCTAACAAGATTTTTAAAAGAACAATTAAACATTCATATAGATTTAAAATAAAATGTATATATAGATTTAGTACAAATTATATGATATATACATAAAGTAAGATAGTTTTAGTACAAATATATATATATATATATATGTGTATAAATTAATAATATATAAAAGTATTTAAATTAAATACTATAAAAATCTTTAAAACAAGTAACCTATGAAAGAAGATTTTAAAACTAAATATTTAAAAATAAATTTAAAATATACAATGGAAATATAAAACCGATTAAAACATTGTAAAATGAATTTCCAAATAATTTATTAAAACAATTTATACAATATGAATAATAATCAAATTTAATTTGTAAAGATTATAAACAGAGACTGAAAAATACTTAATTGAAAAAGAAATGAAATTAAAATGTTGTTTTATAAAGAATTTATTTAAACAAAATCCAGGATTAAATTAAAAAGCGCTCAAATAATCAGGGGTTAAAATAGCAAATATTTAAACAACCAAAACGCAACGTGCCGATTGGACCCAGTTGAAATGGTGCACAAATTACAGAGGTCAATTAAAAACAAAGAAAATGTATAACGGATTTAATCAAATAGCAGCACGAAACAAAGGGACCAAACGCGCGGATCATGAGGGTTTTCAGGTCGGATTCTGGTCGTGGCCTATACGGCACCATTTTAGAGCCACTGAAACAGGCCCTAAACGGTGCCGCTTCAAACATCCTAATAAAGCCTAAAAATAAAACCTAATCTAATCCCTTCCCCATTTGAAACGGAAAAGAAAAAAAAACCCTAAATACTCCCCTAATCCTCTCTTTGTTCGGCCGCCGCGAAAACCAAACGTCACAAGCCCCCTCCCTTTCGACGACCATCCAAAACGCCACCATATATGGCAACTGGCGGAACTCGAAGGCACCCCACCTCAGTCTTGAACCTCCTTACTTCGATTACAACGAAGAAGGCGGACCGACTCTAGGTAAATCTCTTTATTTTACTTACTATTTCGTGTTTTTTTGAATAAAAAAGAAAATAAAATGAAAATAGAAAAAGAAAATAAAACAAGAACACCGTAGAATAAAGAGGCAAATCACCTTTTTCTTTTTGTATATTTTTTGTATGCTTCAAAACAGTGTTCGTATTTGAAAATTTTTGTGAAACCTTACAATGTTTTTTTGCTTTGATTTATATAACTGAATTTGAAAAAAGAATAATAAAAAACGAATACAATCTTTTTTCTTTGATTTCTCATCATCATCGTCCTTTGTTGTTTTGCAAAAGTGAGGCGTGCGTGGTGTCTGAAGCCGTCTGACGCTGGATGTGGCGAGCGCATGGGGAGAAGGCTGCTTGCAGTAATGTTTTGGCTTGCGGCGTTGGAGAAATCGAAACCCCTAAGGTTTCTGTTGTGTTAAGGTTAATGGGCTAAGATGGTATTTGGGTCTGGGCCTTGATTTAATTTGGGCCTATACTTTGTAATTTGGACTATTGAAAGACTTTTTATTTGGGTTTTCATTAGTGTTTTTTTTTTTAATTTTGGTTTTTTGTTTAATGATTTTGGTTTATTCGGGCCCGGGCAAATTTTGGCTTTTACAGTTGCGCCTATTTGCTCATTGTCGTGTAACGAGAATAAAGCAAAGACTTCAAAAAGGGCCAATTTTGCTCGGTCTTGCCAAATCTTGACCTCTTTCAGTGCTTTTCTTCTTCGAGTAGCTTCGTTCTATCCCACTGCATCTTCAGGGCATGAGAACTAGCGCTTCGACCAATTCGAGGAATTTAGACTTGTAACCTCAATCTTTCCACCGCAACCTCGGAGAGATGAAGTTTGCTACCTTCAGTCTACTCCACTGCAAACCCAGGAAGTTAAGACTAATGTTTTCGATCCACTTCACTGCAAACTCAGGAAGACAAGATCTATTATCTTCGATCTGCTCCACTGCGAACTCAGGGAGACAAGATCTGATGTCTTCGATTTGCTCCTGCAACTTCAAGAATGCCAAATCTGCTATCTTCAATCTGCTCCACTGTAAACTCAAGGAGACAAGATTTGATGTCTTCGATCTGCTCTGCAACTTCAAGAATGCCAGATCTGCTATCCTCAATCTGCTCCACTACAAACTCAAGGAGACAAGATCTAATGTCTTCGATCTGCTCCTACAACTTCAGGAATGCCAGATTGGCTTATCTTCAATCTGCTCCACTGCAAACCCAGGGAGACAAGATCTGATGCCTTCGATCTGCTCCTGTAACTTTAGGAATGCCGGATCTGCTATCTTCAATTTTTTCCAATGTAAACTTAGGAAGACAAGATCTGATGTCTTCAATCTACTCCTGCAACTTCAGGAATGCTAGATCTACTATCTTCAATCTGCTCCACTGCAAACTCAGGGAGACTAGATCTGATGTCTTCGATCTGCTCTTGCAACTTCAGGAATTCCGGATCTGCTATCTTCAATCTGCTCCACTGCAAACTCAGGGAGACTAGACTAATATCTTCAATCTACCTTACTACACTATCCTCTTGAGGACATAACCTGTAGAATGGGTACATGCTTATGCCTAATAATTAGGATGCCATGATCGAAATAAGTCAAATGCTCCTATTTAGACATGCTATGATATATAAATGCGAAAATGTTATGAGAATGATTCCTATTTCACGTGTCATCACTCATTGTTTATCAAGGCTTTATCACTGACGTATTATGCTGTCATCTTGTTCGGCTGGTATTCTCGATAGAAAACCCGAGAAAATAATTATATCATGCTCAACAGATTTTCCCCACCGTAACTTCAGGGTTCATCTTATTGTGACTTAGGGGTACAAGATCTAAATCTATCCCACTGTGATTCTAAAATGTAGGATTTGTTTCTTCTTCAATCCATCCATTGCTATTCAAGGGTACAGGACTTGTATCATTTTCCATCCATACCACCGCAACTCAGAGGTAGAGGATTGTAACTTGTTCAATCAACTGATCGCTCCCCAGGTGACCTAACCACATGTGGATGCATGGTATTTGAATGGATACAGAATATCACTTTTTCTTGTGAATGATTCCCCTCTTACACTTGGGTTAACATTGCCCATTTTTCATCAAGATTGTATTACTGACTCAATATCTTGTCATTTTGTTCAATCACCATTTTTGACAAAAATTTGAAGAGATAGTCTCATTTTAGACTCTTCCTTAAACTTGGTGAGTTTTAAACAATAGTCTTATTTTAAGTTCTTGTACTATTCAGAAGCTTCTAGAGTAATATGTGAAACTCCTTTTATGAAAATATTATTAGTCCACTAATCGTTATTTCAATGCAAAATGCCTGAAAAAGATTATAACTATGGACAAGAAGGAAATTAAGTAGCAACATAGCTCGAAACAAATAAGTTAATTCAAGATAGCAAATGCAAATAAATTTTATTAGGAGCATTATTTGAAAAGAAAAAGATAATCCAAATAACAAATTTGAAATGGATAAAATGGAAACTAGGTGCCCCAAATATCGTAGCCTGAGCTTCTCTGTTCAAACTTCTTGAGGACTATTTTAAGTTCAATATGTGTTTAGGGGATCCGTAGTACTTTATCGATGTCCCAAGCCATAGCATACTTCTTCATTGTTAATTCAAGTATAGCAAGACTACTATATGCCTTACTTTTGATCAAAATTTGAGCTGCCCTTTTGGGTTTTCAACTCAAATCCCATTTGGTCTCAAGGCGCCCTTTGCAGGTTTTCGCCTTGGCTTGTCCTTTTCTTTCTTCTTTTTGATTGAATTTTTTTCTTTTTTGATTGATTTTTTTCTTTAGAAAACTTTTTATTGAATCTGAATTCACCGGATTAGGTAGGTCCTTGCCATCTATCTCAGACAATATTTATGCTTCCCCAGAACAGGCCTTCTTTGCTGCATAAGGTCATTCCCAGATTGGCATCCACTTTCTTCTGAAGTCCCTTTTGCATGGAAAAATCTTCTTCAAAGCCCTATCACGAAATTTTCTAGGGCGAACCTTTTTGTTGTAATCTCGCATCATCTGATCATGACAGATAGCTTTTAACATTTTCTCTTCAAATTCAACTGGTCATATTGGGATTAAATTCATTCTACCTCATCCAACTTTAGTTCTAATAAAACTTGGAAAAAGGAATTTCGACTTCAATGGGCAAAACCAATGAGAAATGTGTTGCCCCGGTGACAGTCCTGACCAATATTTGATAAGCATAAAGGGTAAATAGTAAATTCTGTATGCCAATCTTTACAAGTCTCGGTCTTTTTATGATATTTTTTTCCTTTTGGCTGCCTTTGCTGCATGATATGGTGTCTGACCTTTGAACAGACTATAAACTTTTAACATTGTGCGGTTATGCGTTGTTAAACATGATCTTTTCTGGCATCCTTTGTTGGTATTTTTTTTAGAGTGAGATTTGATAACTTTCAACATTATAAGATTGACATAAGAAACGACTTTCACCCTTTTGGTGGAGTGACCAACGATCACGAATATGAATCGATATTGGCTAAAAACTTTTGAGAAGGTTGGCTTAATAATGTCCCTGCCCCACATATAGGGAATCTGTGAAGTCCTGTATTCATTCATCTAGCATTCACGGCATAATTGATGCAACCTCCCTTTTCTGGTGGACCAGTAGTACCTAAACCTCATGATTAGCCTGAATATTGTAGAACCATTAGCATGGGTTCTTTAAACACCAATCTTAATAGCATACCCACGTTTCATTAGCCTGGCGTGCCTCAATATGATCGTGCAAAAATATCTTCGAATTCTCAAAAATGGCTCAATAATGTCTCACCTTATTTCTGTGGTGAGTTGACTTCAATCTTTGCCCCTTTTTTAAGCTTGCAACTTCCACTGACCCTTTGCATGGTAGAATCTATTCTCATCTTGTTCTACCATCCTTAACAAATCAAAAGATAGACTACAATCTCTGTCATCTTCAAAGTCCTTAGATCCCTTAGACCCTTATCTCATTCAAAAAGAAGTCAGTAACAACGTCGCTCATGTCATTGATATCTCGGTACCTAAGTGCAAAGACAAAAGATCCAAAGAATAAATGATTCTAAGGGTGATTATTTGTATGGTATGGTCATGAATAAAGAATGAAAGAATATTCTAAAAATAAAAGCATTTATAATATGAAATGGAAAGAATGAAAAATATTTGCTTAAAAAGATGCATTTTATTGAAATAAAAGATTCTGGACACAAGCCTATTTCATAAAAATCTCATTGCTTCTAGGCTTGAAGCAACAAGTGCGTCTTGTACATTACTCTGAGTAAGCTCTAAATACTACAGGAATTTCTTTTGCAGTCCAATTGTCCAAAACGCTCACAGGTTCATATTTCTGCATTTGGCGTGTCATCTAATTTCACAATACCAAGGCTGATGAACTTTTCCACCAATTTCTTGAAAGCAAGGAAATTTTCTATCGAATGCCCTATAATCCCTGTGTGGTACTCGCACTGGGCATTTGGGTCATACCATTTGGGGTACGGGGGTTGCATTGGTTTCAAGTAATGATGGGGCTACAACATGGATATCAAATAAGCTCTGGTATAACTCTCTATACGTCATTGGAATAGGTGTGAACTGGGGTTTCTCTGAGTTCGGTCTTGAATTGGGTTCTTATCTTGGGGAGACCTGATGGCTGGTAGTTACCGTCCTTGGCAGGCTTATTGTAATCAACTCCAGATGACCCTTGTTATACCTTCTCATACTATCCACCTTATTTTCCTTTTTTTGGGGGCTTTTAAAGTCCACTCTCCTTTTTCTTTTGTTTCTGTCAGTACAACCGGTTTGGCTCGATCATCTTCCGGGTAAAAACCTGAACCCATCGGGAAGTTCAACAGGGCTGTGGTATTAATCTGGCATTGGGGTTTGATAATGACAGGTGCCCATTGCGGATGTATGTCTGGTTGGGCCGAGACACTTATTGGAGAATAAACGATGTCTTCATCATCATCCATACTGTCGACCACTAGGTCACTCCTTTTTTTAAGCCCTCTAACTAGTAACTGGGTAAATTGGATCATCACATTCCTTTGATCTCGCATATCTTGTTCGATTTTGGTCAATTGCTCTTGCATCTATATTTGCTTTGCTCTAATCTCTCCAACCTTTAATCCATGTCTTCTAGGTTAACTAAAATAATTTCACCTAATTAGGGTCTTTCTACAAATTTTAATAAATGTGATATGATGTAATGCAAATGCATGGAATGAATGCAAAAAAAAAAAAAAGAGAGACGTTGATTCAAAATTCAATTCCATTAGAAGAACTTTTCTAGAAAACAAATATATTTACATAAAACGGATTACATATGCGGTTTCGTCCTTATAGTCCAAGTGAGGACACCAATCTTTTTCTTCGTATCCGGGCGTTATGGTCATGTCCCATGGACTTTCTCAATAGATGCTTCTTTTATCTCCTTGTTGCTTGATCCAGGCCATGACCCTTTGCTCACTTATCCCCACGATACTCGTTAGCTCCTTTAAAAAGTCAAGACGTGACGACTCTTGAATAGTTTTTTTTACTTGAATCCTCGGGCGAAGTCTTGTATTCTTCTACGGACTATAAAGAGGCAAATCACTGGTAGAATAAAGAGGCAAATTACCTTTTTCTTTTTGTATATTTTCCTGTATGCTTTAAAATAGTGTTCGTATTTGAAAATTTTTGTGAACCCTTATAATATTTTTTTGCTTCGGTTTATATAACTGAATTCGAAAAAAGAATAATAAAAAACAAATACAATCCTTTTTCTTTGATTTGCTGTCGTCTGTCCTTTGTTGTTTTACAGGTGCGGAGGCATGCGTGGCTGTACGAAGGTCGTACACACGGACGTGGCGAGCGCATGGGGAGAAGGCTACTTGCAGTGTTGTTTTGGCTTACGGTGCTAGTGAAAACAGAAACCCTTAGGGTTTCTGTTGTGTTAGGGTTAATGGGTAGGATGGTATTTGGGTATGGGCCTTGATTTAATTTGGGCTCGTACTTTGTAATTTGAATTGTTGAAAGACTTTTTATTTGGGTTTTCATTAGTGTTTTTTTTAATTTTTGTTTTTTGTTTAATGATTTTTGTTTATTCGGGCCGGATAAATTTGGGCTTTTATACAAGGTAACAAAGAATACTAAGCAATTCAGTAAATTCTTTTTTTTATTTTAGTTTTCTATATTTGTTAAATAGTGTTGTAGCTAAGATGGTATCAGTCGCCTAGTCTTGCTACTTGATTTTGCTTCTGTAATATGGCATCATCAGATGACTCCACCTCTATTGATAATACGAGTCAGATCTTCTTCAGCACACGTTTGATTCATTCTTTTCCGCGTCATGACACAATGAAACTTGAGGAAGACAATTTTGTCCAATGGCAGCATCATATCCGGCTGATCATTGAGGGGTATGAGCTGCAAGGATTCCTGGAGGGCACGCTCTCTGCTCCGCCTTGGTTTGTTGTGTCTCTTGAAGGTGCACTCATTCCAAATCCAGAGGCATCTGCGTTTAATCAATAAGATAAGTTGTTAGCTTCTTGGCTCCTCTCTACAATAAGTTCATCTCTTTTGTCATGTTTTACCTCTTCTAAGTCTGCATGTGACATATAGAGTATAGCGAATCATTTTTCGCTGCCTCTACTAGTGCGAAAATATATCCGCATTAAACATGATCTTCACTCTACGAAGAAGGGTGATTTATCTGTTAAGGAGTATATAGCAAAAATACAAAACATTTGTGCCTTACTTGCAGCGTCTGGATCGGAAGTGTCAGAGACCAAAAAAATGAAAGTTGTTTTGGCTAATGTCTCGTCGATTTTGACATGGTTTTAATGTTGGCTTCATTCTCGACGAGCCTCTTACATTCTAGCGGTTGGTTGACGTCCTTCTGGAGTTTGAAATTCGACAGATGAGGGCGGTGCATGAGGTTCGATCCAAGCCCATCTAATTGAAACCCCTTTGGTTGCTGCGGTGGTTGACTTCAATTCGCGTGGTGGGAGATCTATGAGTTCTTGTGGACGAGGATTTTGGCCACGAACACAATGCCAAATATGCAGCTGATTAGTCATTTGGTGCAGTGTTGCTTTTATCACTTCAACCGCGACTATGGCGGCGTGAATGTCTCCACCATGGCGCGATTCTCCTCTACGGTGATGGGCAAAGTAATGATCTCTTTAGCCGAACTGGTTTTTTCGGTGGCTTTGGACCTAAGTGGTTACTCGTGGGAAGGCTGGCTATCATCTCAATATCGTGGTCCTTATTAACTGCAACCTAGAGTTGATGGTTACTTTAATTATGGTTATGGAATAAGGCTCCCTGGTAGCTATCAAAATAATGTGTTGTTTGAGTCTGGCAGTGGCCCATCGGATAGGTATGGTCCATATGAGAGACCATCGTTTGAACGAGCCATGCAGCATGAGCTGGGGCATGATGTGGGCTGCGACATGTTAGGCCGACTGCTGTGATGCACAGGCCAAGTCCTATAGGCCAACCATTTGGACAGAATAGTGGGCAGGGTGCTGGGCTGAATGCAACCCAGTCTCTTGGGCCAAATGCTGGCCAGTTTGTTGAGTAGTATAGTGGACAGCCTAGTGGGTCGAATAATGGACAGGCTAATAGTAGTCAGAAATTTGGGCCTAATGCTAATTATGTTGAAGGTTAATACTCCTGAAGTTAATGGGCTCGAAACTAACTATTATTTTGACAAAGGCAAGCCCACCAATCAAACAGTAGTATAGTTATGGCGAATCCGAAATATCGTATCCTCAAGGACTAAAATTACTAGTAATAACTATCTTTTTATTATCTAGCCTAGTAATTAAGGGGATTTATTTGAGGTCTAAAATTAACTAAATAATTTAACTAACTAAATGACTATGAACGTGAAAGAGAGCTAATTGGGAAAATACTTTTGGACAATTATATGAGATAGGCAATACCTAAGGAAGAATCCACCTAGATTTCACTTATTACTTTTGATTCATATGATTTATTCACTTGACTTAATCCTTAGAAATCCCTAAATTATATTAATACCTCTTTTGAGGCTATTAACAATTGATTCTAGGTTGATTAATTGAAATCTCTTTCTAATTAAAACCCCTATTGTCACATTAACTCGATCTATGAATTCCCTTATTAGATTTGACTTTAATTCGGTAGATTTTTGTCGCCCTATTTCTAGGGTTGCAATCAACTCCGCTTAATTGTGTTGATCTTCTCTTAAACAGGGACTTTTGCTCCACTAAATAAGCACATTCAACTTGAATTAATAACCTGAATTATCAAAACAAGAATAAAAACTCACAATTAAGAATAAGAACAAGTATTTATCTCATAAATCAAATAAAAATAAGATTCATCTAGGTTTCATCCCCTTAGATATTTAAGGGATTTAGTTCATACTAATAGAAGGAAACATCATAAAATAGGGAAAACCACAAAACATAATGAAAACCCAAAAACTTCTAAAGAACTTGATGGGAGATCTTCAGTCTTGATGGAGATCCTTCTCCTAAGCTGTTCCCGACAACTGTCTTGAAGTGTTTTCTGCCTACTATTCAGCGTCTATTCAACATCTCCTCTTAGGTTGCCCCTAGGGTGTTTATATAGGCTTTGGAACACCTCTATTGGCCCACAAGTAGCTTATTCCGAATAGAATTCTTCTTTGCTACGGTAGGGACACGCCCGTGTGACACTCCCGCGGTGGACTCCTTCGGCCATGGTCGATTTTACTCACCACACACGATTGTGTGATCTGCTCATGGTCGGTAGTTCAGGCTGTGTGATTTCGATGTAGGCCCATTTGTCTCTTTTTGGCCCGTTTCTCGTTCTTTTTGACTTTCTAAGCTCTCCTAAGTATAAAACATGAAATTAAGGAATTAGGAGCATCAAATTCATCAAATCTAATGAAAATTCATCCAAAAATAAGCCAAACATGGGGTTAAATATGTGTAAATTATGGTTTATCAGAAGTTCCGTGAAGAACTAAACCATGAGCCAGTGTTTTAGATTTTGACTCCTCACAGTGTGTTGGGCTGCCTAGAATTCCTGACTTTTATGTGTCAGATTTTTTAGATGCTACACTATTTGATTCCAACTTTGATATTTCTAACTCATATATTCATGTGCCAGTAGGAACCTCTTCATAGTATCCGGACTCAAGAGCCACTTATCATGCTTGTCAAAATACGTTTGGCTTAAATGCTTCCCTCCTTATACATATACTTTTTCTCTTTTAATGGGAAATGGGCTCCTATTAAAATTTCGTCCATTAGGAATATGGTTTTACCAACAACGAAGAAGTTATTACATCTTTCTAATGTCTTGTGCATACCAAGCATCCGAAAAGTCTTATGTCTGTATCCCAAATTGTTACTGGCAATAATGTATTTTTTGAATTTCATCCCTCTTATTGTGTTATTAAGGACATCCAGACATAGGAAATTTTATCCGGGGCCAAGTTTGTGATGTTCTCTATCAATTTTCAATAGATCCATCTGTCTCTCCTGCTCTAAGTCCTCTGTTCACAACACCGGGATTCACGATTGTTCGTCAGATGATGATGTTTTTTCACTATGGCATAAAAGGCTTGGTCATCCTTCTTCTACAATTGTTAAGAGTGTCCTTAATAAGTGTAGAATTGTTTCAAATAAAACTTGCCTTGATAATGTTTGTGTTGCTTGTTAGAAAGAGAAATCACATAAATTGCCCTTTTCACATTCTATTACTACATATGTGGAATTATTTGAATTGGTTGTCTCTGATTTGTAGGGATCGATTTTTGTGACCTGTGGGGGTAATTTGTACTATGTTTCATTCATTGACAAGTGTAGTCAGTTCACCTGGGTTTATTTGATTAAACGTAAACCTCAAGCAGTTGACTATTTTCTTCAATTCCAGAAGATGGTCTTCACTCAGTTTGGAAATAATATTAAAAAATTCCAGAGTGATTGGGGCGGTTAGTTTCGTGCTTTTGCGTCAGTTCTCTCTAGTTAGGAGATTCTTCATCGTCTTACATGCTGTCATACTTCTGAACAAAATGGTGTTGCTGAACGTAAGCATAGACACATTGTGGAGATCGGTCTTACACTTTTAGCCCAGGCTAATCTACCTATGGACTACTGGGGCTATGCATTTTGCAGTGATGTGCATCTTATTAATCGACTACCCACTCCAATTCTAAAAGGTCAGTCTCCGTACCAGATTCTTTATGGACATGAACCTACGTATGATCATCTCAGGGTGTTTGGTTGTTGCTGTTTTTCGTTTTACGACCTTTTGTGAGACATAAGCTGGACTTTTGCTCCCAACCATGTACATTCCTAGGATATAACTCTCAACATAAGGGTTATAACCGACCCGAAATACCATTAACCGAATTAACTGACCCTTCAAAATTTTTAACCGTTAACCGAACTGAATTTTTTTCAAAAAAATCAATGAACCAAAATTTTTTCGGTTAATTCGGTCGGTTAACCGAATTAACTGAAAATTATATGTTTTTATTTTTGGTTAAAATAAGTATAAAATTAACCGAATTATCCGAATTAACTGAAAAAATTAATAAATTCCCCTTTAGTAAAGAACTTACTCTAAGTCTAAGGTAAACCATCTAGTTTTTCCAAGTAAACATTAATCATAATAAATTCCTATTACATATGTTTTAATTTTGCAAATTTTGAATATTAATATGACCTAATAATGCAGTGAAAGAAAACAAATACAATACTCTATGAATGTGACTATCACAGCTAAAAACAAATGCATATATTCTACTAGAAAAAATAATTGAACCTACTTTCTTAGGCAACCAACAAAAGATTAGCTGGTTTACCCATTAGCAAATATAAAAATCCAATAGTAACCCCAAGAATAAAACAACAAATCAATCTATATAATTTCATTTCTATCTAGATTTTCATGTCTTTCTGGTGTGAATGAAGGTTAGGTTTTTTTTTTTTAATTATTTCTGTCGTCTAGACTTTTACTTTTGAGTTTTAGTTTTTTATTTTGATTTTGATTATTAAATTATTTGTAATTTTTATGATTGGGTTGGGTAATTGGGTTTATATATATTAAATTGGGTTTATGTTGGATTAAGTTTGGGTAAATAGTGAGCCTATTTATATATTATAATTTTATTTATTAATTTTTTTGGTTAAATTGAAAAAATTCGGTTAACTGACCGGTTTCGAACTGAATTAAACGTTAATCGAAAACTCAAAAAATTATTAACTGACCCACGATCGAATTAATTCAGTTAACCGATCGATTAACTGAATTCGGTTGGTTAACCAAATTTTTTTGGTTTTACCCGAATTTTCACACCTCTAGCTATAACTATCTCACATCGAATGGTAAGATCATTGTCTCTCGTCATGTTATTTTTGATGAGCGTCAATTCCTATTTCCCTTGCCTATTGTAGACAATGTTTAGACACCTACGTGTGTTCCCATGTATGCTCCTATCGTTCAGTCTTCATCTACTCAATCTGCTATAGAGCCTGGCAGAACCATTGTGTCTTTGCCTATAGTACTTGTGGCTGATCAAAGCTGCGATTTAGTTCAGTCTGGTTCAGGTGCCTCACCAGCTCCATATAGTCCACTATAGAATGTCTCAATTGATTCGTCGGCTGATTCAGGGTCTGGTCTAAGAGAGCCGCATCTTTGTACTGAAGTTATTTCGTTACCTACTAAAATTGCCACTATTCTTCTTGTCTCTTCAACGAATACTCATGCTATGATTGCTCGGTCTAAGGATGGGATTTTTAGACCCAAGGCTTTATCAGTAGATGCTGTAGATTTTGAACCAAGTTCTGTTGAGGAAGCTCTTGCCCATAAGGATTGGAAATTAGCTGTTCAAGCTGAGTTTGATGCTTTACTAGCTAACTCTACTTGGGAGCTTGTTCCTCTACCTCCTGGTCGGAAGGCGATTGGGTGAAAATGGTTTTTAAAGTTAAGAAGAATCCTGATGAGACAGTCGATCGACGAAAAGCATGATTGGTAGCGAAGTGATGTTCACAGTGCCTGGGTGTGACTTCAAAAAAAACATTTAACCGGTGGTCAAACCTGTGATTATCCGAACCATTTTATCTATTACTGTATCTAATGATTGGCAACTTTGTCAAGTAGATATAAACAATGCCTTTTTAAATGGAGACCTGACTAACGAAGTATTCATGCAGCAACCTTCACGGTATGTTCAATATGGTCTTAATAGTGAGCAGTTGGTGTGTCGTCTGACAAAGGAATTGTATGGCTTACGAAAAGCACCTCGTGCTTGGTTTGAAAAATTGAAGCAGTTTCTTCTTTTTACTAGTTTTGTCTTATCTAAATCGGATGCTTCATTGTTTGTTAAAGTTTCAACCAAGTTCACCATCTATGTCTTGGTCTATGTGGATGATATTATTATTACTGGAAGTTTGCCTGATGAAATCAAATGTTTTGTTCAGAAGCTCCACAATGAATTTTCTCTAAAGGATATGGGTGATCTCCATTATTTTTTAGGGGTTGAATTCAGTAGATCATTTTGGAAATCTTTACTTATGCCAGTGCAAATACATCCGAAGCCTTCTTGACAGGAGTTCTCTAGCTAATGCAAATAATGTTCATACGCCTATGGTAAGTTCATCTATATTGTCCAAAGATGATGGTGATCGTCTTGCTGATCCTACTGAATATCGAAGTCTTATTGGTGCCCTTCAGTATGTGGTTTTAACTCGGCTAGACATTGCTTATGCTATAAATTGTGTGTGTCAGTTCATGCATGCCTCCACTACGAATCATATGGTCGCATTAAAACGTATCTTGAGGTATTTACATGGCACTATTACTCATGGTCTGGTTTTTGACGGTTTGACACACTTTTTTTGGTCGGTTATGCTGATGCCAACTGGGGTCTTGATTTTGATGACCGCCGCTCTACTATGGACTATTGTGTCTACTTTGGTCATACACCTATTTCTTGGTGTTCTAAGAAACATCAAGTTGTTTCTAGATCCACAGTAGAGGCTGAATATCGAAGTTTAGCAGTAGCCACTAGTGACATTGCCTAGTTGGTTTCTCTATTGACAGAGTTAAAAATCAGTTCTGATGATCCTCCTGCTATTTGGTGTGATAATTCCAGTGCAGTGACTGTTATAGCTAATCCGTTCTTACAGTCCAAATTCAAACATGTCGAACTTGATCTATTTTTTGTTCACAAAAAGGCGGCTAATGGGTCTTAGGTTGTCAGCGATGTACCAGCCTATGACTAGGTTGCAGATATTCTCACTAAACCACTGTTTGTCTCCACTTTTACTCATTTTCGACGTCTTCTTAGGGTCGTACCACTTGAGAAAGCTAGGTGAATATTAGAATATGGAGTCTATTGTTAAAAGTTGTTAAGTTGTTATCATTCTGTTACTAAGTCTGGCATGCAGTAGTTAGGAGCAGTTGCTCTATTCATGTATAAATACCTACAGTACATCGATTCAAGGTAACAAAGAATACTAAGCAATTTAGTAAATTCTTTTCTCTGTATTAGTTTTATGTATCTGTTAAACAGTGTCGTAGCTAAGAGTGACATATCAGTTTTCCTTGATAAACCGTAAAAGTAACATATTTTAATCCAACATTTAGTATGCTTTTGGATGATTTAGCCCTCAATTTATGTAAAAAGGTGCTTTTAATCCTTTCTTTTCATGCTTTTACTTAGGAAAGCACCCGAGGACGAAAAGAACTAGAAACGGGCTTAAAACAGACCAAATTGGGCCAACCCAAGAAATCGACACGGCTTGGACTTCAAGCCACACTGGTAGTGCCTAAATCAAATTACTTCACACGGCCATGCCACGATTTACAGTCGTGCCCCAATTGATGTAATCGAGACACTACTAAAGATGATTTACACGGCGTATACCATGGTTGTGACCTGTCATGAGGAAAGAGCAATTTCATTCAGATTTGGATGCTTGGAGGCAAAGGAACACATTTCTAAGTCTACTTAAACATCCTAGGAGGAATTCTACTTGAATTAGGATACTTAGGAGCCAAGTAAAGCATCTCAAAGCCTATATAAACACTCAAGGTAGCAACTAAAAGGGGAGTTCGGTAGAAGCCGAAACAGGATGCTTTTTGGTAGAGGCTTTTGCCTAAGCTTTCATCTTTTAGGGAATCACTTGAAGATAGCCAGTTGAACCATCTCAAGAAACCGGAGCTTCATTCAATACAGAGGATCTCTCCTTCAATCCTTTCAGGGAGTTTTAGGGATTTCTTATGTTTTATTTTATATTTTCTCTTGAGATGTTTTCTTATTTAGTTATGAACTAAACCTTTCAGATACCTGAAGGGGATGAAACCTATGATGGATTTTGTTATTTGATTTCTAAATTATATTAGAAGTACTTAGTTTGTTCTTAATTATGTTGCTTAATTTAATCGATGTGCTTAGGTGGAGGAGGAATAGACCACATAAGAGTAGATCTAGCATAATTGGCGGAGTTGATCGGCGCCTCTGAGATAGGGTTACGAGATTTTGCGGATTAGGGTGAAACCTAATATAGGAATCCATTGATCGATTTATCGCTTCATTAGAGGGTTATTATAAGAGAACGAGAGTTCCACTAATTAACCTAAGGTTAGACATTATTCGCCTCGAGAGAGGGTTTAATATAGGTTAGGGAGTCTCACGGATCAAGCTAAGTAAAGAAATCATATGGTTTGGGGAATAAATGATAAGTGAAGTCATAGGTAGATTCTTCCTGAGGGTATCGCCTTCATCAACTGAGTTTTCCTAAAGTCTTTCTCCATTTCATTCTTTTATCTTTGCATTTAGTTTAAGTATTTCATTAGTTTCATAAACCAATCACTCCATATTTAAGGCTAAATAATAGAAAGAAAGTGAGTTGTAATACTTTTAGGTTTCCTTGGGTTCGATAAGATATTCTTACCTAAACTATACTACTATTCGATAGGTGCACTTGCCTCTATCGTTGTCATAGTTAGTCTACAGGTTCGATCATTCTTTATTAAAACTCGACTGTTTGACACGATCAATTTTCATCAATGGAACCCTTGGAGAAATAATCAAGCCAGAAGGCGATTTAAGACAATAAGACTCTCTTTTTCCTTACTTGTTTGTGTTGTGCCAAAATATTCCTCTCGCTTATAATTTAAATGGCAGAAAGTGAAAGGAAAATAAAATGTCTTAAAATAAGTAGTAGAAGCATCCCCATCACTCACTTTTTTTGCAGATGATAGTTGTATCTTCTTCAAAGTGAGCAGAGAAACATGTCAAGTCATTAAAAGCCTTTTTAAGCTTTTTCGTGAGTTCTCTAGACTCCAGATCAACTTTGAGAAATTGAAATTTATGATGAAACGAAACCATCACCCTAAATTTGAACAAATGATCAAAAATATTTTACATGTCAAAGTTACAACCAAATGAGGTAAATATATTGGAGTGAATTTAGAGGACTTAAAAAGATGAGGTAAATTCTTCCAGCCTTTACTTTCCAAAATGGAATAAAAATTTATCTTGTGGAAGGCGAAACTTCTTAGACAAATAGATAGATTGACTTTGTTCAGATGATACTCTCTAATCTGTCGATTTATCAATTATCTTGTTTTTAAGCTCCGAAAACATCTGTGAGAAAATAGATAAGATCATGTGAAAATTTTGGTGGAGTGAAGATTTTGACAGTAGGAAAACCCATATCTTAGTTAGGATCACCTTTGTTCAAATAGATTTCAAGGAGTATAAGGTTTGAGAAAGATAGAGATCATGAAAGTCTTCTAGCTAAGTAAGCATGGAGAATAGTTAGCAATGGCAACTGGCTTTTGCAAGAAACGCTTATTCAGAAATATTGCTACAATGAGAACATCCTAAATTCTTACTCGAAACCTGGTAATTCTTGGACATGGAAAATCATCCTCTGTAGGAGAGATGTCATCAAGTGGCAAACGAAAGTTCAATTGAAGAATTTAAATAACTTAAGGGTCAATTCCTCAAATCTCCCACACCAAGATGATAGGCATTTGGACAAAACGGAGCTAATGTTTTGATGGTGTTACAGTAAGAAGATGGAGACATTCTTTTGAAGGAGAATTCTCGATTCAATTTGCATATTATAAAGAAATCAATAGAAGCAAAAATGTGAAGCAGAACTTTAATCAAGCAAGAATTTCAGAAAGAATACGGAGGAAAGCATAGCCTATGAAACTGCCTTTCAAGGTAACCATCTTCATTTGGAAAATTTGGAACAATGTTCTACAGATTAAAATGGAGATACAATAATGAATAAGAAAAATGAAAATGGAATGCATCTCTTTCTAACATGTTAATTTACAAAGCCAACGTGGGACTTAAGATCAATCCTATTAGATTCGGGATCAGTTCGTGATTGGTTAGCCTCCCTAATAGAACATTGGAATGCAGCAAGGAAATAATAAATGAAAAGTTCACATCTATTACAAGCATAATTCAATCCAATCTAGCCTTGTGCATAATTCAAACCTTATTCAAGGAATAAATTAAAGTAGGACAAACTTTGGGTATCACCTAGTCATCTACTCAACTCTCTAGAGTAAGTCACAACATCTCTTTAAACTGGGGAAGAAATATGACAAGAGTGGGGGTAGGCTATCTTCTGAAAGTCAAGAGTAATGAAACAATTTGGCTGCATAGGTAGGAATTTGGTTAGAGTAGGAAGTCTATTAGTAAACTTCTAATTCTCGGTTTGTTCTCGCTAAGCTACTGGAACTAAAATCTCTAAAATGTACTTACCAAGGATAAGTTATTAGGAAGAATTATTGGAAAGAGACTCCTAACACAAACTTTATCAATATTTAAATATTAAATATTAATAATTATAACATATATTTTCCAAATTGAAGTCAAAGTATTTCTTAAAGGCTTGTGATTAGCCTAGGATAAAAGTTTAAACAAGTTGAATTGGAGAGTGATAATGCTTTTCTTATTAAGATTCTTCAAACCGGACTTGCAATAGTTAGTAATGTTGTTGAAATTCAGATGATTAATGACTTGTGTTTCAAAGATTGGAAAGTAAATTTCAGAAGTATTCGTAGAACAAATATTAAAGTGGTGAATTGCTTAGCCAAGATGATTAGTGATTGTGAAAAAATATAACGTCGGTAATGACAATATATTGCAAAGAAAAGAGAAATAAAAATTTAAAGAACAAACAGATTTTACATGAAAAACCCTTTCAGGAAAAAACCACAGGCAGATGAGAAGAAAATTCACTATGTCGAATTCAAATCCATTACAAGTGGAATAAACTATGTCTATTTAAAAGCTTGTAAAGCCATATTCTAATAAGAGTGTAGTAAGATTGAAACACCTTATTCTAATCAATATCAAATAGATGGAGTTTAATAAGGTTTTAAAAAACCTTATTTAAAATAAAATAAAAGAAGTGTAATTCTATAGGGATTTTTCTTTTATTTTATTTTACCATTGTATTTTATTTAAATAAGGTTTCGGGTCACTTAATTCTAACAATCTCCACCTTGACACGAATTCTCAATAAACAAGTTCTTCATCGCGAACTCTCAACGAACAAGTTCTCCACCTTTTCCATAAAACTCCTTAAGGGTTTAACTTCAACAATGAACACCAACCAAGTCTAAGCAATGCTCAAACTTGGTTATAGGAAGTGACTTAGTCATCATATTGCAGGATTTTCATGAGTACTAATTTTACTTACAACAATATCACCACGAGCAATAATATCACAAACAAAATGATACCGAACATCAATGTGTTTTGTTTTCTCATGAAACATTTGATCTTTTGTAAGGAAGATGTCACTCTGACTGTCACAAAATAATATACTGATTTGAAGGTCTTCATTGAGCTCACTAAAGAGTCCCTTAAACCAAATAGCTTCTTTACAAGCCTTAGTAATCGTTATGTACTCAGCTTCAGTGGTAGACAAAGTGATTGTAGTTTGTAAAATAGCTTTCCAACTGATTGCACAACCTCCAATTGTAAAGACATAACCAGTGAGAAATCTTCTTCTATCAAGGTCTCCAGTAAAATCAGCATCAACATACCCAATGACTCCATCTCTAGTTCTTCCAAACTGTAAGCAAACATCAGTAGTACCTTGTAAGTATCTTAAAATCCACTGAACTGCTTTCCAATGTTCTTTACCGAGATTCGCCATGTATCTGCTAACTGCACTGACTGCATATGATAAATCTGGACGTGAACAAACCATAACATACATGAGAGATCCCATTGCACTAGAGTATGGAACATGTGACATGTACTCAATCTCATCATCTGATTGTAGAGTCAAAGCCGATGAAAGTCTAAAATGGCTGCTAAAGGAGTACTAACAGGCTTAGCACTCTGCATATTGAACCTACAAAGAACTTTCTCAATGTACCCCTTCTGAGTTAGGTACAATTTACTTACTTTTCTATCTCTGAGAATCTCCATACCAAGTATCTTCTTTGCTGGTCCCAAATCTTTCATCTCAAATTCTTCACTTAGTTGGGCTTTGACATTTCTTATCTCTCCTTTATCTTTTACTGCTATCAACATGTCATCAACATAAAGAAGTAGATACACAAAAGAACCATCACTATTTTTCTTAAAGTAAACACAGCTGTCAAAACTACTTCTTTTAAAATCATGAGAAGTCATAAATGAATCAAACCTCTTGTACCACTGTCTTGGTGACTGTTTCAAATCATAAAGGGACTTTTTTAGCAAGCAAACATAATTCTCTTTTTCAGAGACTGTAAAACCCTCTGGTTGTTGCATGTAAATATCTTCCTCAAGTTCTCCATGCAAAAATGCAGTTTTTACATCTAACTGCTCAAGCTCCAAATCATGCATGGCCACAATACCAAGCAAAGCTCGAATCAAACTATGCTTCACAACTGGGAAGAACACATCTGTGAAGTTCACTTCTGGAATTTGACTGTAACCTTTTGCAACAAGCCTTGTTTTATATCTGGGTTTTTCTACTCCTGGAGTCCCTTCTTTCTTTTTAAACACCCATTTACAACGAACAACCTTTTTACCTTTAGGAAGTTTCACAAGATCCCATGTTCTGTTTTTATAGAGAAATTCCATCTCCTCTTGCATAGTAAACATCCACTTTTCTGAGTCTTCACAACTAACCGCCTCAGAATAATTAGATGGCTATTAGTTTGCATCTATATCTTCGGCCACATTTAAAGCATAAGAAACTAGATCAGCCTCAACGTACTTCTTTGGAGGTTTAATTTCTCTTCTAGTTTTGTTTTTGGCGATAGAGTATTATGGTGAAGAAGCAACTCTATTCTCAATTTTTATACTTGCTTGAGGAGTCCACTCTGTATTAATCTGATGCTCTACCTGCTTTTGATTTTCTTTATTGGAAGAGTATTTAAGAGATAAGTTAGGTAGCATAGCAGTTTCATCAAAAACATCTCTGCTAATCACAACTTTTCTATTTTCAGGACACCATAATTTATACCCTTTTACACCAGCTTTATAACCAAGAAAAACACATTTAATGGATCTCGGTCCAATTTTCCATTATCAACATGAGCATACGCAGGACACCCAAAGATCTTTAAATTAGAATAATTAGCAGGATTACCAGACCTTGTGGAGTCTTTTTCTCAATGGCAATGGATGAAGATCGGTTGATAAAAAAACATGCAGTATAGGCTATTTCGGCCCAAAACGACTTTGGTAAATTGTCATTTGACAACATACATCGAACCTTCTCCATGATCATTCTGTTCATTCGTTCTGCAATGCCGTTTTGTTATAGAGTATGATGAAATGTCAAGTGTCTCATGATCCCTTCTGACTTGCACAGTTTATTAAACTCATTAGAACAAAACTCTAAGCCATTATCTGTGCGAAAGTATTTTATTTGTTTTCCCGTCTATTTTTCAATCATAGTTTTCCAAGACTTAAATGCAGAAAACACATCGCTTTTCTGCTTTAGGAAGAATGCCCAAACTTTTCTGGAAAAATCATCAATAAAAGTTAGCATATAATTAGCTCCACCTTTCGAAGGCACTCTTAATGGCCCCCACAGATCAGAATGAATATACTCCAATATTCCCTTCGTGTTATGGATTCCTCTGGTGAATTGAACTCTCTTTTGCTTCTCGAAAACATATTGCTCACAAAATTTCAGTTTGCAAATTCCTTGCGCATCAAAAAGTCCTCTTTTGCTCAATTCTGCCATGCCATTCTCACTCATATGCCTTAGACGCATATGCCAAAATTTAGTAATACCATCATCTGACAAGGAAGAGGAAGCGACAACTGCATCACCAATAACAGTAGAACCCTGCAAAACATATAACTTGGCAGCCTTTCTCTTCCCTTTCATCACAACGAGAGAACCTTTGGAAATATTCAAAATCCCACTTTCAGCTGTGTATTTGTACCCTTTTGAATCAAGAGTACTTAACGAAATTAAATTTCTCCTCAATTCTGGAACATGTCGTACGTCACTAAGTATTCTGACAACTCCATCAAACATCTTAACTTTAATTGTTCCAACACCTGCGATTTTACATGAAGCATTATTTTCCATCAAAATAACACCTTCAGACACTGTTTCATAATTTGTAAACCAATCCCGATTGGGACACATGTGGAAGGTGCAACCCGAATCAAGTATCCACTACTCGCTCACTTTAGAATTGTTGACAGAAGCGACTAGAAGTTCACCATCGCTATAGTCTTCTATAATATCAGCTTCACCGAAATTTTCTGGTTATTTTCCCTTTTGATTCGTAGCCCTCATTTTGATCTTATTTTGTAGCTTATAGCATTCAAATTTAATGCGTCCTTTCTTCTTGCAGAAGTTACAAGTTTTACATCTGTTTGAAGACTTCTATCTACTCTTAGATTTACCGCGAGGATTTCGTTCCTGTGTCCTTCCACGATCATCATCAGCATTCCGATCTTGTCTCCCACGAACAATGAGACCTTTTCCCTGAGAGTCAATTTTAATCACAAGATGCTTCATCTTATCATACGAGGTCAAAGAATCATAAGCCTCATCAACTATAAGAGACTTGCGGCTATATAAAATCGTGTCTCTAAAAGTTGAATAAGACCGGGGCAGCGAACAAAGTAGAACCAACCCTAAATCTTCCTTATCATAATGAACCTCCATGGCCTCCAAGTTTGAGAGAATTTCTTTAAACACTATTAAGTGTTCGTGCACAAACGCACCTTCCTCCAAACGATGAGCATAAAGACGTTGCTTCATATGCAACTTGCTAGTTAGAGTTTTCGACATACATATTCGTTCTAGCCTCTTCCATAATGCAACGACAGTTTTCTCTTTCATCACATCCTGCAAAATTTTGTTAGACAAATGCAGATGTAACTGTGTTAACGCCTTTCGATCCTTGCATTTTTACTCTTCCTCCGTCAATGTCGAAGGCATCTTATCTACCCCTAGCAGGGTTTCCTCTAAATCCATCTGTGTAAGAATTGCCTGCATCTTTATTTGCCACAAACCAAATCTGGTGTTGCGATCCAACAACGGAATTTTATACTTTAAAGACGCCATTACCGTGATCGAGATGAAAAACTCGGAAGCTCTGATACCAATTTGTGAAAAAATATAACGTCGATAATGGCAATATATTGCAAAGAAAAGAGAAATAAAAATTTAAAAAACAAACAGATTTTATGGGGAAAACCCTTTCGAAAAAAACCACAGGCAGAGGAGAAGAAAATTCACTATGTCGAATTCAAATCCATTACAAGTGGAATAGACTATGTCTATTTATAAGCTTGTAAAGTCATATTCTAATAGGAGTATAGTAAGATTGAAACACCTTATTCTAATCAATATCAAATAGATGGAGTTTAATAAGGTTTTAAAAAACCTTATTTAAAATAAAACAAAAGAAGTGCAGTTCTATAGGGATTCTTCTTTTATTTTATTTTACCATTATATTTTATTTAAATAAGGATTCGGGTCACTTAATTCTAACAGTGATGATATTGATCATTTAGTAGTTCTTGAAGAATTGCCCTTCGAAATTAAGATTTCATAAAAAATATATTTGTTCGAGTGCTCTTGTAGAATCTAAGTAGTAATTAGTTTCTCGAGTTTTTAGGCTTGGCCTATTTTTCTTTCTACCAAAAATAATTGAAAACCAAAAATGGAAAAAACAAAATAAGCAAATAAAACAACATAATTTGATGATTAATATAATTGGGCTTTTTTAAAGTCGGTTTAACTTTAACCATTAAAAACTTGGGCCGGGATACCAATTTCTAACCCATATGTTTTAGGCAATGAAAATGATAATTTGATTACCTGCAAAGGAAAGATGATAACTTTATTTAATTTTTCTTTTTCAACGGAGAGCAGCTTAAAATCCATTGAAACCAAGTTCGATCCTATCACTTGAAGCTTTAACCTCCTCCGCCGCCAGTTGAATCCACTGCCATCAGTCCACCGCCGCAGCTGATTCTTCAGTTCTCTTATCTCCCTGCTGCTCTAATACAAATAAAAAAGCTTGTCAATTTTGAAACAGTGTTGTTATTTTTAACGATTTTTTGAAAAAGCGGCAACGAGATGGATATTAATGGCAAGGGAGATTCCGTGGATGAGCTCAAGGGCCTCCGAATCACTAACCTTGACGATGATGATGACGATGACGATGACGAAAACATCGCTGTTGACGAGGATGATAATGGCGAAGACGAAGACGACGATGATGAAGAAGAACAGGAATCTGTAATTCTTGGGTTTGTAGAAAAGCCTGAACGCAGCTGGTCACTTCTTCGCCAGCAGTTTCCAAGCAAAGCTGGAGGCGTCCCAGTAAACCTTATTTCTTCTTCTTCTTCTTCTTCTTTTTTTATTGCTTTTCTCTAATATCTTTGCTAATTGAATAGTAAAAACGTATACATTTTTGGGGTTTTTATGATATTGTTTTCTTTGCAGGCTTGGTTGGACCCAGATAATTTGCCTACAGGAATGTCTTCTGTCTGTGATGTATGCGGAGAACCCCTGCAATTCCTACTCCAGGTACCTTTGTTGGTTATTTGAATTGTAATGCTTTGTCAGATTGAGTTCTACTTTAAACTTGAATCAATTCCAATAAATGTCATATTTTGTTTTATTAGAAAAATAAAAATGCTTGATTATCCTTCTGCATCACTCTGTTTGACTCCTTACTTGAAATTTCCAAAGCTGAAAGCTCTTTTGGTAGTTATAGTTTGACTTATTTACGCCATGGAGTATTTCTCTTTGATACGAGTTACCATATGCTTGGGAGACAGAGGGGCAGAAGTGGGCTGTTGTGCTAATTTTCATCTTGATTGAATTCCTAGGTTTATGCTCCATTAGTTGGAAAGGACTCAACATTTCATCGAACATTATTTGTATTTATGTGTCTGTCTATGAAATGTCTTCTCCGAGATCAACATGAACAATGGAAGCGTCATCCAGATAAGCAATCAAGGAGGTATATCGAATTCTTGCTTTTTTCCATCGTAATGCTAGTATTTTCAGTGTGCTAGTATCTTTCTGATTCTGTATTGTTTTCTCAAGTGTGAAGGTTTTTCGTTGCCAATTGCCTCGTGCAAATTCTTTTTATTCAAGTAAACCCCCTGAAGGCAATGCTACCGACAAACCTTTAACCCCTGGAGGTAACTTTGGGTTCTGCTTAGTTATTAAATTCTATTTCAAATTTAATGACAATATTGGAGTTTTTTTTTGTATACCAGGTATACGTATGAGAATATAACTAAGTTTGTGTAGGTGTAAATCTTATTACCTCAGCATTCATTATGTGCTTGATTAGAAGGGATGAGTTTTGCGTTATGTTGCCAACTTTTGATTTTCACCATCTTAAGGGCAATAAGGGAAAGTTGAAACCAGGAAAAATAGGGGAAAGATGAGAGAATGCATTTCTCTTCATTCTTTAGGTGGAAATGGTAGGAAGGAATGGATTTGCTTTCATTTAAATCCTTCAGATTCATTTCATCCGTATATTGAGAAAACAGAGGGAAACTATCAGCACTTTGGATGTAGTTGTTTAATCTACTTTTCATCCTCAATTTCTTCTATTTTCTTCTTCATCAGACAAACTCATTTCCTCTCCTCTGCTCATTTCTTTTCACCGCCTGTACTTCATCACTCCCAGCAATTGTATATTCTGGGAAACTTGAGCTTTGTTATACAAGTGTTTCTTGGCAGATCTCTGGGATTCCATAGATTTGAAGGTTGATTAGAAGAGGGAAGATTCTTAAAATTTTAATGCAAAGTTTCTTATGACCCATATTATTACTTAAAAAGGAAAGTGAAATAACATAGAAGAAAGCTTTTTCCATCATGAAAATAACATTTCTCTTGAGTGTATGCATACTGCAGTGTGATCCTGCTATGAGCTGCCTTGCTGTTGATTCCATGTTCTTTTCTGATTTTTATTTCAGTTTTTATGTCATTAAATACTGGTTTAAGTTGAATTTGAAGTTGATTTCATGCTCTTTTCCTAATTTATTTCTGTTTTTATATGTCATTAAATATTTGTTTAAGTTGACATTATTGTGGATTTTGCTTAATTGCCTTATTCATGATTATATGCACTCAATTTTTCCTTGACCTTTACATTATAGTGATCACTTTATGCTAGGAGTCAACGTTAGCTTATTAGCCCCTTGTTGCATCACTGTATTAGCCAACACAAATTGGGTTCATTAATTCCATTCACGCTCATAATGGTATTTCCCCCCTTGTATGCTTGTTGCAGCTCCACTATGTAACTGGTGTGGCACCTGGAAAGGAGATAAGTTCTGTAGTAGTTGTAAAGTAGCACGATATTGCTCACAAAAGCACCAGGTAGGTAGGGTTTTCAAGTGTTGGTTATTTTCACTTGTTAGAAGATTGTTTGCTTACCATTCCTGTTTTCTTACTTTTCAGGTCATGCACTGGCGTGCAGGTCATAAACTTGAATGCCAGCAGCTGAGTCTTTCACCTCAGTCATCTGACTCCAATGCCTCTCATGGTGGAGTTGCACAAATTAAAGCCCCAAAAAGCAAGTATTAATTGATATTAACCCCCTGGGTATTGACTTGGAATCAGCTATGCATGTAAATTGGCATGTTAATGGCCAAGGCTTCTGCCATTTTCTTCTGGGATAACTTTTAAGAATAGAGTGAATGTGTATTTGAACTGCAGAGTCTAAACAAATGTTAGTTGTGAAACTTTCTGAATTCTCTTGTACTAAAATGTTGCCTGTTAAACAGTTGCAAGCAAGAGTTTATGGCCGGAGTATGAGATGAAAAACGAACACGAAAGTGAATATGATACAGAGATGTCTGCAGATGAGGAACATACCGATAATTCATTGATACCTAGAAACAAGGTTGATGACACAATGAAGTCACTTATGGATACTTTTGAGGTATTGATACCAGTACTGTTGCAGTGGCATGTTATGCATTCTTGTTCCAAGTCTCTTAATGCTCGCATCCTTTGTTGTATAGGGAGATGGTGACAAAAAGAGTTGGGCTTCTTTCCAAGAGCGGATAGGCAAGGCTCCTGAACAAGTTTTGAGGTGAGAACTTGAATGCTTTTTTGACTTCTTGTGCACCATATAACAGTTTAGAAGAAGATACCGGGATTCCAGCAAACCACTTGTGAGTAGTGTCTCTACTGTGCTTAGTTTGTATAAACTATAAAGCACCCTACATATGTTACATTAGCTTGATATGGAGGATGGCAACAATAGTACTTCGACACTTCATTTTTCTTAAAGCATCCATGCCCAGCATTGATGCCCGACCCATAGATATGGGGATATGACCTCCAAGGTTCCACCAAATTCATGTCCGTATTCAGCACTTACACCCGAGTCTAGTAATATAGGATGGCGTTGTGAAAGAAGACAACAAAATATGCTTATATAGACTGTTTAAGCAACAAACTAACAAATGTCATTCGTAATCTTTTACTTAATCCATAAAAATGAAAAAGCTGAAGATATTGCATTTAGAACTACATATTTTTTCTTCAAGTTCATTCCTTTTTCTTTTCCATTGCTTGATTTTCTTATGTTTATCATGTTTGTTTATTTCTTTTAACAAAAACAGATATTGCCGGAGTGCTGGTTCTAAACCACTGTGGCCCATATTAGGTGGTCTCCCTTCCAAGGCTGATATTCCCTTATGCAGCTATTGTGGTGGTCACCTATGTTTTGAATTTCAGGTACTCGATAATCTTATCTTCATGGAAATCCCAATTTTTTATGATCAATTTTCAAAAATAAGAGAAAAATATCAATCCTCTGCATTAATCCTTTGTGGACTTTTTTTATTTTCCCATTGATTTTAGAATGTCACATTCCTCCTTGGAATCTCTACTTTAGCTCAAAGAAGGAAATATCTAATACATGTACAAATGTGTTGATCAGATATTACCTCAGTTGCTTTATTACTTTGGTGTGAAGAATGATGCGGAATCTCTCGATTGGGCAACGATAGCAGTATACACATGTGAAGCCTCTTGTGAAGGTGTTGGATACAAACAGGAATTTGCCTGGGTACAACTTGGTACTGCTATTAATTGCCCTTCATAGTTGTTTTGATTTGATAATGTTTGAAGGAAAAGTTGCTTCTAGTTTCCTTATAATGACAAAAATTTTGGGATATTTGCTTGAAATTTAGTTTAGTGGGGGCAATTTTATTATTTTTTTAATTTTAGAATGTGTGATGGGATTTTTTTCCAAACTGTAATATCCCTTTATGAGAGAAAATATATTGTATGTTTATTTTTTATTTGATTGTAGATGTTGAAATGGTGGAATACCATAATAAAAGCCGTAGATATCCCCTAAAATTGGAGTTCAACTAATCATAAATTGCTCTAAACTTGGATTTTTGTTGGTATTCCACCATATACGTTCGACCACCTCGATTCTATAAATTAAAAAAATATTTTTCTTTTAATTTTGTACATTCAAAGAAATTACAACGAATATCACTGAACCTCAATATGATGCTCCCTAAGGATTAGGTATTACAATTTTCAAACAATTAACTGAATTTATAAATCGGGACTATGAAATTTCACTATATGCTATCAATTAAATTTGAAATTTTAAAACATTGTCAGTAATTTTCTAAATTTTTTGGTAAATACATTAAAAGTTTTAATAAAATTAAATTTCTAATTTTACTTAAATACAATTATACTAGTCTTGACGGGCATCTTAAAAATCCATCGAAGATAATGATCTAAAATTAGATGATTTTGAAAAGGAAAAATATTACTTATAAATATATTAAGATTATTAGATTTTTATTCTATATTGGAACTTCACTATTTAAAAAATGTTTATTTGCTTTCCTAATTTAAAATAACATTTTATTTTAATTTTGGACATTTCAATTCATTACCATCAACATACTAAATTAAACTTATATTAAAATTTTTACACTCCATAGGATAATTATCTTATTTATATAGTAAAATATTAAAAGATATATTTAAAAAAAAGATGATAATTTTAGAGAATAAGTGTAGAATAAAAAAAATATATATGATATTAATTTTTAACTCCACAAGCAAATTTAAAAATTGACAGATGTCTTAGATTTTTCTTTCTAGAACACCAATTAAGAACATTAAATATAGTTGAGGAGTTAAAAGCTCCTCTACACATGTATCAAATGATTACATTATAGTTTGAGTAATAATTGCGCACATATGATATAATATGTCATAAAACTAATTTCTATAATAAAGAAAGAGAACTATTTAGATAAAATTAAGGGACATTTGAGTCCATTTTGGTACCTATATATATATATATATATATATATATATTTACTTATTTTGGTATCTGAATTTGACAATTATAATATTTAATTTTGAACTTAAAAATATAAAAGTTTAATGACATAATACTTTAAAATTGTGTCACATCATCAATTAAAAAAATTATATAAATTTTTAGGTGATAACGTGATATAATCTTAAAGTGCCACATACGATGTTCTAATAACTGGATCAGTGGTTGAACCAACCAGACCACTGGTTTATATTTTTGATTGGTTTATATGCTAGACCAACAACAAATAAATAAAATTCATAAAAACTTAAAAAGCAAGTTTTTGTTAAACCAATTCAACTATTAATTTTTTGTCTCCATTTTCAATTTTTACTAATTTTGAGCAATTTTCAATCCCTTTATTTGGACCAATATACCAGTCAATTTTCGGCTCAATCGATCTAACTAACCAATCTAGTCATGTTTTAATAACAATGATGACATCATCATATCTTGACGGATCCAAGTTCAAAACCAAAATAAATCTAGTTACCAAGTTAAGGTACTAAAATGAAATAAAAAAAATACATATACTAAAGTCTACCTAATTAAGAACCAAAACTTATATTATCTCTAAAATTAATTTTACATACTTCTAAAGAAATTATATTCTTAATATTTTAATCAATCAATTTTAAATTTAACTATAATTATACTTCCGGTACATGTAATATTTTGAATTAATTTTCTTTTTCTTTTATCATATAAATCAAGAAATTTTTAAATATATATATTAATGGTTTAAGGTTTTTATATATTTAATATATATTTATTATAGAAAATTTTAATATATATTAATGGATATATTTAATATATCCATTGTAATTTGAAATCGTTTGAACATGAAAAATAGTTAAGCATGACTTTGATTAAATAGTTTGTTTAAATTTGATTTTAAATTATTTTAAAATTAATAAATTTAAAAAAAATAATCCAAATGTCAAGCTTGCATGATCATAATTTGAAAACACTCCAACATGAGTCACAAAGTATTAAATTCTAATGACCCAAATTTCAATTGTGTTTAGAAATTTAATTTTAAGGTTAATTTTATTAAATTTAGTCAAAATTTAGAATCAAAATTTATTAATTGAACTAGTTAGAATTAAGGTCAAATTAATTATGTTAAAAAATAATTTGACTTTTTTATGAAAGGTTAATGATCAAGTTTAACTAAAAAATAAGGTTAAATTGACAAAAATATAAATATTAAAGACTAAATTTATCATTATGCATATTATAATAATATTACCCCATTTTACTATTTATTACATCTCTTGTAATGTATTTTGTACCACAAATTACAATCTATATAACATATATGTCTTCTTACCTTCTCACTAGTGGAAAAAGTAATGGATGAAAAGGGATCGACACTACAAACGACATCGTATCCAAGCCCAAACTTGAAAGAGGATGCAATAATGGTTTAACTTCTTGTGTTTCTTAATTGATTGCACTGTTAAGGGTCTAGCACAGGAAAGCCAACATTGTGAACCCCTAGCCATGTATGCAGACATGAGCGGTGTCTTTCAACAATGGAAGATACATTAAGTGGCGCACACTATGTGCGCTCTAATATATTTATTGAGCTTTTCATTATTTTATTTGTTAGTGAATGCTTAATTAATTTACGCAATAATGTAAATTTCACGTGAGCGCCCTTTAAATCTCTCTTGTCCTCAATAAAATAGCCAAGTAACCTTTTTCTATTCAGCTCAAACTTAAATTTAGACACCTCAATGACAATAGTTCTTTCAATTAGATGGCATATTATCAAGGTTATATCTTCTAAAGTTATTGTCGATTCACCACAGGAAAAGTAGAAGGTAGGAGTTTTCAGTCTCCACATTTCCAACAATACCACAAGTAATGAATATTGTAACAGAATAAGAGATCTTTCAATCACCTTAAAAAAAAATTACTATATCTAAATGATTTTTAAGCTGAACATACTTATTTAACTATGATAATTTACCTTAACCAAATTTGAAGGTTTCATTTCTCAACCTACACAAAAATCAAAGAAAAAAAATCAACACTCTAAAATCAACATAAATAAAATTTAATATAAAACGATAAAAAAAATACTTGCTTAAGTAATATCTTTAATAAAAATACAATATCAACAACTACAAGCGCTTATGATTTGATTCCTTCAATAGGGCCATACTTTCGTTTCAAAAGATTGAGTTAAAGGAGAAAAGAAAAATTCTGGAGAGTTTTTTAAGTTAAAAAGTCCGACAATGATGGCGACAACTTCAATTGGGATGTAAAAAACAAATTTGGGGAATGGGGTATTTATAGTCACCGTAAAAATACTATTTTATACTCAAGATTCTCCCTTTGGGGGTAAACTATTAAGTAAACAAAGGTTAGTGTTTGGCCCGAAAATATTAAGAGGGAGCGAATTGATATTTTAAAAATATTTGTAAATTTTTCTAAACAATGAGGGAAGGAAATAAAAGTTTAGACAATTTGATTTATAGTGGTTCGACTTTAATTGCTTACCTCCGCTATCTTAATATACTTCAACTAAAATTTATCAATTCACTGTACTTGAAATTATTACATTTTAAGAAAAACGTATAACCTTTACAATCCATGTATTTTTCACAAGGATGAGATAGAACCTTCCCCCTTGTTTTTGTGGCTAGAACCCTTTAGTTTTTACAAGATTCAACTTTAACCTTTACAAATTGCTTAAAATTTTGTTCTTAAAAAACTTTTAAGTAGCTATTGCAATACAAAGAAAAGATGTAAATAATGAAGACCTTTTAATGGTGTGTGTTTACAAGTGTTGAGCTCTCTCTTAAAGTGAAATAAGAATGATAAAAAGATCTAACAATAAGCATCTAAAAGATATGTACAAGAGAAAATGAGAAAAATGAAGAATTTGAGGTTTTTTTCTTGATTTCTATGCTTGAATATTCATTTCTTATATCTTGAAGTGTTCTTAATGTGTATATATAACAAGGGAAAATTTTGTGACCACTTATAGCCATAAAAATAATTTCTAGCCATTAGAAGTATTGCAGACAAACTTGTATAGATATAACTTACAAGATATATGAGTAGAAGTGAACTTGTATGGGTAGAAATGGACTTGTATCGATAGAAGTCTTACTTAAAACTTGAATTTGAAGTGCTCCCTGATTTACTTCTACAAGCATAACTTCCTTAAAACTTGTTTTTGAGTAATTCTTTAAAAATGTTTAATAAAATTTTCAAAATTATTTTCACCAAATAACTTAAGAAATATAAATAAAAGTTTATCTTAAATGTTGTTATATCAAAAGATTAAAACATCAAAACTAACAATTAAGTTAAGATTAAATGGTAAAAATCAATTTAATCATAAACTCTACACTTGTGAGTATCAAATTCAATACAAAGCATTGATTAGAGTTAAATTTATAGTAATTGCTAATAAGTTAAGTTGATTAAGAAATTAACGCTCATGAATGCTGAGTTGTATTTTTATTAGATTTATTAGGGTTAGGTTGGGGTTAAATAATGAAAAAAAACAATTTAAACTTAAGATAAATACAAAATATTCATTAGGGTTAGGTTACTATAAGTAGTGAGATCCTAAATACATTAAAGTGTCAATGTACTTTAATCATTACGTAATTATATGTAAGATTCAGTCACGACATTGAAAAATTGCAATGCATATTTCAACGTTTAAGTACAATACCAATAAGTGTTGAGGCAATCTTTAAAAATATATTTTATTTTAATTAATAAAAAATAAAACATTGAAATTCAATATTAATAGCTCCAACTGTCCACTAATGTTGAATTTTTTAACTCCATTTTAGGATTTTTTTTTGTGTTTAAAATTTTAGCTTTTCCTCCTCTCCTAAAATTATTTTTAGTGCTTAATTATTTTTTACCTTTTCAATAATATATTTTTTCTCTTTTTTGTGCTTAATTATAAATGTGTTAAAATCATTAATTAAAAATAAAAAATATTTTTAAAATACTAATTACAAATATTTAATGGTTATATTTAAATATTTAAAATTTAGTTTATATATTCTAATTAAATTTTATAAGTAGTTAATATTTATTACTTAAAATATTTAAAATTTATATTTCATATATTAAAATATTAACGAGAAAATTTTTATATTCTTATTAAAATATAATAATGTTAACTAATTTAAATTTTATTTAAATGCATATTTGTTACTTGATAATAACATGTCTAATTTTATTTCTCAAAAGATCTTTTTGACAAAGAATGCTAAATAAGTCAAATTTTAAACTAAACTTTTCAAAAACATTTTTTAAAATCACTTTTTCACAGCACTTTTCAAAAGCATTGCGAAACTAACTCTTACTAGACTAAGAAAAAAGTAAGTGCTATTAAATATCTTAAAAAATAAGAACTAAATGAGAGAGATAAAGAGATAAATATTTTCAAAAAAAAGTAAGTTAAGTTCTGTTTCTTTTCACTCATTTCGGTATTTAAATTTTTACAATATATTAAAAAAACTTTCAAAATTTTTCAAAAAAAGTAATTAAGGTTCTACTTTTTTTTCACTCAATTGGGTACTTGAACTTTCAAAATGTATTAAAAAGACCTTCAAACTTTTTTCAAAAAAAGTAATTAAGCCCCTTTTTTTTTGCACTCAATTGTATACTTGAACCGACCCTAATTTTTCAATTAAAGCCATCACTTGTCATAATCACAACGTGACATGTGACAAAAATAATAAAAATAAAAATAATAAAAATTATAAAATGATTAAATTTTAATAAAAAATATAAAAAGATTTAAATTTTATAAAAATATAAAATTTTATAAAGTCGTAAGAAAATTATAAAAATTATAAAGAAATATAAAATTCATAAAAAATTATAAAAAATATCATACTAAAAGAAGCATTTTATAATTTTTCTATAATTTTGTTAATTTTATTTTTTATTATTTTTCACCGAGATATCACACTATGTTGTAACATATGATGGCTTTAATTGGAAAAAGCTAGGGTCATTAACTTTAACAGTCAACAGTTAAAGTTAATGGTTAAATGGTCTTTTTGATATATTTTATAATTTTTTATGATTTTTATAAAATTTAAAATTTTTATGAATTTTTTCTAATTTTAAATATATTTTTATATTTTTATTAAAATTTAATAATTTGTATAACTTTTATTGATTTTTATTTTTTTATAATTTTTTTGCCACATCTCAAGTCGTAGTTGTGATACGGGGTGACTTTAACTGAAAAAAATGAATGGACTTATTGAGTGAAAAAAAGGACTTAATTGTTTTTTAAAATATTTAAAGGTCTTTTGATGTAATTTAAAATTTAAGTACTCAAGAAAAAAGAAAAAACTTAATTGTATTTTTTAAAAAAATTAAGGGTTTTTACGCCCTTAATCTATATATTTTTTATTAGATTTAACAAATTCTACCATCAATTTATCAAATAATAATTATTCTAAATATAAAAATATATAAAAATAATTTTAAGATATTTTAATGAAATGTAAAGAATTAATAAAGTAAGATATTTAAACCGATATAAACACGAAAAGACGATAAAGAATTCAAAACCGGGACCTTAGGATTAACACCTCTGATTATCTCCCACACTTAACCAAACTCGATAGATTTAGCCTTTAAATCTAACTTTTGAATCATATAAATTTGTTGACTTTCTTTCCATATTTTCTTCCATTCCAAAAACCCAAAATCACAGAGATCGGATTTTGGTGTTAAGAAAAATTCAAATGGTTGTTTGCCAAGCTTCAAAGATCCATCTCCCAACTCCCTTTGCCTCACCTTCTTCTTCTAAAACTCCAACGTCTCTCCTCTTTGAACCCCATTCTTTTTCCCTCGCCCTTTCCCACTCTGATTCTTCTCTTTCCCTATTTCCTTCCATTTCCTTCCCTTTCTCTTCCACCCAAAAGTCCCTTTCTATTCCTCCTCCTTCCTCTTCCTCCACTTTCCTTCTCCTCAAAACCCAAAAGTCTCCCAACCCCAAGGTCCTTTTCGTCGTTGCTGGCCCTTATAAAGGTGGTTCCAAGGTTCTCCTTAGATTTTTTCTTTATAGGAATGATGTAAGCAAGGCTTTTGAGAAGGCTAAAGTTGTTTCCAAGCAAAAGGGTATTGAGTTTGATGATAAAGTTGGGGTTTTGATTGATGTCAGTCATGGTTTGAAACTTATGATTTCTGGGTCTGTTAATTTTTTTGCATTGTATTCGGTTTCAAGCTCCAAAGTTTTAATCTTTGGGGTTAACTTGGCGGTTGATACTGATGAAAGTGATGATAGGGTCGCTTTTAAGCTCATGAAATTTGCTGTGATTGATTGTTTGAAGCCTGTTTTCTCGATCAGTATTTCGTTTGAATGGTTGGTTTTAGGGGAGGAAAATGGGGTTAAAGTTTGGAATTTAAGAGAATTGGTGAAAGGGAAAAGGTAAAGAAAGTGAAGAATTATGGTCTTTCAAATGGTGTAATTGGAGATAACAATGGTGTTTCCAATGGTGGATCAAGTACTTCGGAGATTGTTTCTAATGGTCATTTGGATGGGAAGATTGAAAAGCCATCCGTTTCAGGTAAGTTCTATGGGTTTGAACTTTAGTTTTATTGCTTATAAATCTGTTTTCTGAAAGACATAATGGATTCTGTATTTCAGTCTATAATTGTTGGCAATTTTACTTGCAAAAATGCTCAAGTGATTTAGTATAGTGGCATCCTTAAATATATCTTTAGAGTTTATTACCATGATTATATATGTTAAGCTTAATACACACATACAATATAATACTTGCATATACATACTTTGCCTTACTTCACTTAGATGTGCACTCCTTTTGCACCTTGTGCGTGAGGCAATATCAGGAATCTTGCGACATCCCTGTACCTGTATAGTTAGTGCATTTTGTTAGACTTCAGATAAAGGTCTTTGCGATGCTAGGTATTTAGAAGAAGGAACTTTGCTCACTTCTTTGATTAATGCTTCTTGTGTTATGGCTTGTGAGATAATTTACAGGAGATAAAGTACGGTCTGGACTCTAGAGAGTGCTTGGTGTAAATGCATTTCAGTGAAGATCTTATAAGAAGAGGTTTAATACCTAGTAACATAGGAGGAAGTTTGTTTTTT
Source organism: Gossypium rotundifolium (assembly GCA_025506655.1). Lineage (NCBI taxonomy): Eukaryota > Viridiplantae > Streptophyta > Magnoliopsida > Malvales > Malvaceae > Gossypium > Gossypium rotundifolium. Next base: position 151,822,419 of record CP106732.1, on the reverse strand, counting down.
GGTTGGAATTTATTGTTCAGATCTCAAAGAAAATGATTAAAATTTGGTACATGTCAACACCATCTACTGCCATTTTCCTGTTTCATTAAGTTAGATTTCTAGATCAAGGAGCATAGAGAACTTTAGGATTTTAGCTTGAGCCTTATCAAAAAAAAAAAAAAAAAAAAAGGAATGGATTACTTAATATGGGATCTAGCCCAACCTTTTAGATACGAGTAATAGGTTATTGTTATCATGAATCTTCTGGTGATTACATATGGCTCATTATGATAGCATAACTCAGTTAATTGGCTTTACTTGGACATCCTTTTCATTGCCTTGTGCTATATCCACTGAAATATGTTCAATTTATTATTTTCCCTAACATATTGCTTTAGCATTTATTTAACCAAGCAGTTTGGTGACTATTGTGAGCAAGATGCTGTCAATTGGTTTAAATCATATTGATGTTTTGAGATGGTTAATTATTTATATTGTAAAGTATAGAGTATGCTCGACTGAGCTCTCTTATATGTTTTCACTTTTGTTTGATTGAAGTTTAGCAGGTGGGATAACTATGCCATTCACTGTATTTATAGTAGGTCACTATGGAAATAATATATGACACTTGCACAATCTAAGTACTTGGCGAGTTTTTTGTTCCTTTTCCAATATAATTATCTGTTTTTTTTCTTTTAAAGTATCAAGAGAGTTGACATAAAGTTGGTTCCTTTTTATCTTTGGTTGGCATCTTGATTTGCAGTGAAGCCAAGGTCTGGTAAACACAGACAAGAATCTGCTGAACCAGGTGCATGCTTTGTGCCATTTGAGCCAAAGGAGGTTAAGGGCTTGACATCTGTGAAAGCGTCCTCTATGTCCTTGAAGGCAATTTCAATTCAACCATTGTCCTCAAAGAGGTTCTTGGTCTTGGATACTGTTGGAGATTTGTTTGTCTTGAATGTAACAGACACATCTGTTGGATCAGATTTCACCTGCTACATGAGGCTATTGCCACATGTTATGAAAGTGCAAATGATGGCTGTTTTTCCCGATATTTCTTCGAGTAAGCTTCTCTACTTTGTTCTTTAGTTTTTCCGAAAGCTTTATTTGTTAGAAATGTTTGCATGATTAATGGACAGCAATGGGACATGACTCGGAATTATTGCCATTCGGAATATTCTGGATACCTAGCAAACAGGTAGTGGAGTCTTTCCATTGTTCTTTGCTAATGGGTTATCTCGTGAGCGAAGAACAAGGAACAAAATAAATATTTTGTAGGGCACGAGTTTGGGGTTGAAACATTGAAGTCATATGCTATTAAAACACCCTGTGTTAATATAAATATAGGAGAAAGAATGGATAGTAAAATAAAGTTCTGTGGAACTTTGTTAATGATAATCGATGCCATTTGACCTCAGCTTTATATTACGTCTATGCCATTAAATGATACTTACCATCATTTTGTAGGAAGACAAACTGTTTGGATATCGGATGGGCATCATTCCATGCATGTGGTGGACATTAGCTCTGCTGTTAACGAAACTGATAAAAGAGAGAGTGAGGAAACTGCTAATATGGATCTCAAATTTTATAAATCCTCTGATTTCATTAATTTAATATTTTGTCATATATACATACTACGTTTATCAATATTTGGAGAATACTTTCATATTCTCTTCCATGATATTGATTCCTTTGTGGTGTTGTCCACAAAATTTTTATTCTTGCTTGTGAATGTTCAAATATTTTAAGAACTCGATTCATCAGTCACTTTATTACTCATTTTTCTTATATATTATTGTAATGTTCCAATGTGTTCTTTCCAGTTTGTTATTCTAGTGTGTGTTTTTCCCTCTAAATTTTGATGAAATGATTTTCTTTTTTCCCTGTTCTATTTGCTAGTTATTCAAGCAATTTTTACTAGCGAAAAGATCCAAGATATGATACCTACGGCTGCAAACAGTATTTTGATCCTTGGACAAGGTAATCCCTGGTTTCTTTCTTCCAAAGGCATTTTATCTTATTTTACAAGGTGTTTGTCCAACACGGGCATGGTTAGATTTTTGTAAGTTTTTCTATCTATTTGGAATATCCTCATACTCGTGTCATCCACAAATATCGGACATGGATGCTTTGAAAAAAAAAAAAAAATCGGAGGAACATAGATTCTATCTGTGAGCAATGCTCCTTGAAATTAGATATTGACCGGAAGTGCTAGCCTATGTATGTTCTCTGTTCATTCTTTCCAAGGGCAGCTATAGAGTTAATTGTATGTGTAAGTAATCTATCATCAAGTTATGATGAATTGTTCTCGGGGTTATATGTGTGAATGCATATGAGCATAATGCAGATACTGTTATGCTTATTGCATATGCCTTATCTCTGTCCCCTTCTTTTCCTTTTTGTCACTTTTACCCAAGTTTTGCATAATCATATATTTTGCGCTCTGCAATGTTCGGTTCTGTGGTTTCCAAAGTTCTTGACTTCACCTACTTATATTGAACAGGAAGCTTGTATGCATATGCTATTTCCTGAAGAGGTTCGGCAACCATATCTTTTCGTGTGGTGAGCTTTCTGTCTTTCTTAGGAACAAGGTCATCTTGGATCCCCTGATACTGATTTCATTGGATGTTTTTGTAGGTATCCGTGTTCCAGGTTGTATTTCGGTGATTATATACCCTCAATTTATTCCTGGACCTGTTTTTTAGTGAGTACGAATGGACTCTTGTGCAAACTGCTAATACATTGATTCTCAGATCGTCATTCCCTAAATTTCAGTTGGCTATCTTGCATCTGGAGTACAGAGGAGTCTAAAGTCAAGATCTGCAGTTGTCATGTGTCTAATGGTGCATAAGGCTTCGAGGACTTGGACCTCTTGAAGGTATGTGTGATATGAAGTTTAGTTTATCGAAATAAATATTGGGTAATTTAACATATGAAATTATGTAGTCCAGCCAGATTTATGATTGTGTTCTTAGTATTTATGGTAAGTTTGGGTGGGAAAAAAGATGAAGTTTTGGGGTTTATGGATACTGTTGAAAACCTTGCTTGGACTCTTCATTTTCCTTTAATACTCATGTTTAAAATTTGTTTCTGATACATATTTGAACAAGGATAATAAGACCCTCCAATTATATGGAAAAAGAATTGAATGTTCTCATTTTGAACATGTATCCATTAGGTTTGAACTGGTCAAAGTGTTATCCTATAAGGTGGCTGAAACGGAAAGAAATATATCTATAAACTCTTGGTAGTGATAAGCTTAGGCATGCGGACCAAACTAAGGGATTTGACTTTGAAAATATGGCTTACAGTTGAAAGTCATGCAATTTATGATTTTCATTGTGATTCCCATGTCTTGCTTCTGGTTAGCAATCTGTTATTCATTTTATCGAGCTATAATTTACTTTTCTATAACATACAGATAATCACGGGACAAGTCAGATGCTGCTGATAGAGATACGGGTCCTGAGAGATATTTGATCTTTTTCAACTATTCGTAGCCAACATCTACCTCTGGCTCCAGTTATGTTAGCCACAAAATCAATTTGCAACTGAAGCTTTGGTCGCCACATTACTCTGTTTCATCTTCGACAGCAAGCAATTAATTACATCTTGTGTTGTTTACTGGATGACTGAGGTGATAAAGATGGAAGCTAGTGTGTATGATCTTTTACGAAACTCCATTGTTGTAAAGCTTTTCTAAGGTTAGTTACTATGTCAACTTCTGAGAAATAAAATCTGAAGGGGGGACCGCTTGTAGCCGTTTTTCGAATGACTTTAGTGAACCTCTCAACCAAGCTCGGGTGATTGTTTTAGCCCGTATAGAGACTGTTGAGCTTGCACACCTTGTTGCTTCCTTCAATAGTCTTTAAACGGTGGCAATTTCATGTAAACTTCTTCCTCTAGCATGCCATTAAGAAATGCGTTTTACATCAAGTTGATGTAATTGCCAATCGCAATTTACGACCAAACTTAGAGTACTCGAACATGTTAAGCTTTGCACACGTGCAAATGTTTCGTGAAATCTATCCCATACGTTTATGTAAAGCCTCTAGCCACCGGCCTAGCTTTGTATCGTTGGATGCTTCCATTGGAGTTGTATTTACAAAGAAGATCCATTTACGTACCAACAACTCCTTTTCCTTGAGGAAGGTCAGAATCGCCCAAGTAGCATTTTTCTAGTGCACCAATTTCCTCTTCAACAAATTTCTTCTCCATTTAGGATCCTTTTGAGCTTCAAATTATGCTTGTGGGAATTTGTTCTTTATCCAAGGTTGTAAATGCTTGAAAGAAGGCATCAAAGAATTATAGCCAAAGAATTTTTCAATAGGATGCTTTGTGCATTGTCTAACCCCTTTTCTAATAGCAATAGGAAAGTCATCTAGAGTAGAGGACTTCATCGATTTCTTCTTCCATTCCTAAGCTTGGACCCAAATCCAATTCTCGTAAGAATCGATTGCAAAAAAGCCTGTGGATATTTTTCTTTTTCTTGTGTAGACATGAAGTCGCTTGGGTGGTGGTGTTTGTCAAGATTTTTAATAGAGTAGGTGTATTTTCGGAGGGTGTTTAAAGTAGGTGTGGATGAGGTAGTGAGAGGTATAACAGGAGAATTAATCTGAGTAGTCATAGGTGACAAATCAGAGGTAAAGGTAAAATTGTCGCAATTTTGAAGGTTGAGAATGGAAATTAGGAAAGATATTGATTTGGTGAAAATCACTTCATGTCTCCTCAATTTTAGCCTGCTTGAAATAGGATCCTGTTCATAAAACGTGATATCCATAGTGGTAAAAAATCGCTAGAAGGAGGATGAAAACATTTGTATCCCTTCTTAAGTGAAGAATATCCAACCAAGACACATTTTAAGGACTTAGGTCTAACTTGGACTTATGAGGAGCAATATTTTGGATAAAACTGTAGCCAAAGATTTTAAGAGGCAAAATTGAGGAGATAGGCTTAAAATGAGGAAAGTTTAAAAATATAGATTGAGGTGTTTGAAATTTTAAAACCTTACTAGGCATTCTGTTGATTAAATAGGTAGCCGTTAATAAGGCTTCCCCCACGATATTTAGGAACATTGGTAGTAAATAGAAGGAACGAGTAACTTCTAGGAGATGCCTATTTTCCTTTCGGCAAGCAATGCTGCTTGTGGGGTTCCAACACAAGAACTAAGTTGAACTATGCCCTTGTCCCTGAAACAATTACCCAAAGACCTAGCAAAAATTCATTGAGAATAACGGTTCCATGACCTTCTATTTTGCATAAGGAACCATCACTGTTTTGATGACTTTACCAAAGGTTTGGAAAAAATTGTGAAATAAGGTCTTATTACTACCATATGATCCAGTAGCACCATAATCAAGGATCCAATTAGGAGTGAACCGAGAGGAAAACAATGTTGTGGAAGAAGGGTTACCTTCGGTTCTTTCATGACCAGATTATTCAGACTAGACCCTGAAACTTTCCAAACAATTTTTGAAGTTCAAGAATTTACTCTTTGGAGAAGCTTGTGACAGATGTGTCCGCAGCAAGACTGGATTTATTATCTCCGGAGTTCTTTGACTTCATACTCGAGGCTTACCATGAAGCTTCCAACACCTTTCCTTAGAAAGTGGCAGTGCTTTTTGCAATGATCACACCAAGGTCGCCTGCTTGGAAGAAGGAGATGATTGGTGTGTCACTAAGGCGATCCTTCAGAGTTGAATCTGCTTTCATCAAGCATCACACTTCGCGACTTTTTTCCTTTTTTACCATAGAAAGGCCTCAAGGAAGGAAGGGAGAAATAGCCAAGACCGCCATGAACCTCATCCACTCCTTGTTTAGGCCTTGTAGAAATTGAAATAGCCTTCTTTGAGTGACAATTTGTCGATAAAGGGCAACATCATTGGGTATCGCCCAATCATCTTTGTGCATACAAATCTAATTGTCGCCAAAGAGCGGTAAGGGAATTGTAGTAGAGAGTGACGGGCATGGTGCCTTGCTTTAGCGTGGTACGCTTGGTTTTCAACATGATATAATTCGGCAATATTATCATTCTTGGAGTAGGTTTCATGACAAAGACTCAGATTTCAGAAAGAAGTGTTGTAAAGGAGAAAATTTGGCTTATACTTGGGGTCATGGAATTAAGGAGCCAAGTCATAACTGCCATTATCACGCATCCACTTAGCAAAACCATTGTCGTACACAAAGAGTCGCTTGATTTCTCCAAGAATATAGCCCAATCTATCTCTTCCGGAGAAAAATCTTATGACTTGACAATTCATGTATTTTTATCGTGTTCATGTGTTATTTCGAGTCATAATTGTGTTTAATTTGTTCTATATTTATATAACTTTTGGTATAGCTTTTGGCGTGTTCCTATATTTCGCCTTTCGTTTTCTTGTTTTGTCATGTGCGGCGGACATATTACGGTGTCTAACCTTGGAAGCATTTGCTCATGTTACAATTTCAAGTATAGCTAAGAATGAACCTATTTAGCTTTGTTTTTGGGCTTGGATATTGCTTTGCCAGTTTATTTTCCTTGTGATATAATTACAATTGCTCTGTTACAATTACAATCACTGCCTGTAAATGCTCTCGAGCTCTCGAACTCGTTCGGTAACTTGAGTTGTTTGTATTTTTACAATAACCTGAACTTGAAGGGTTATTTATTTATTTAAATCGAACTCGATAGATGTTATTGGTGTGATGAGATAATGGATGCATATTCTTCACTCAATACACGAGGGAAACCCTTGTGAGCTGTTTCAGTTGTTTCAGTCTGATATTAAGATATTGGAATTTGTGGTTGAAATTTTGAGTTAAATTTGAATATTTTTCTATGGAAAGACATAACCACCAAGATGTAAACGATGATGATTCATGATGGCGTCACTTTATGTTGGCAAATATGACAGCTAAAACGATGATAAGGCTAAAGATGAAGATGAAGAATAGACCCAAACCATTAGTAATTTTTGTTTTCTTATGTGGTTTTATTTTTCTTCTTAAAAGATATGTTATATTCATATAATATTTGATACCGTATTCTAATAATTCATATTTTATTTTATTATAGTCATGTTGTGTTCAAAGTATTAACAAAGTTTAAAAGATTTAAAATGAAAGAAGTGGGACCAATAAAGCTAGTGGCCAACCTCTCTCCCCTTTCGGTGAAACCTACGTTACATACAAAGTGAGACAAAAACTGACGGCCATGATGAGCCCTACACTGGGGACCCACCTATAAAGTATACTCCTCTCCCATTCATTTTTTCTCTTCATGATTGGTGACAACCACATGTCATCCACATGCCCATGCATATCAAGTTGGCCAAAATCCTCGAAGAGTGGTGATCAACTGATGTTGCCCTACAATGCCAACCGGATATGATGAACTCACGGACAATTCCTTGTTTGCCTTGTTTGGATTGGATTTTCACTTTGATTTTTATGCATCTATTTTCCATTTCATTTTGGATTTTATTTTATTTAATATTTTACTCCTAAATTTTTTTTTAAAGTTCAATTATAATTCATAAATATAGGTAATATGCTCCTTGTTAACTTAGACTAAAATCAGACCATTACAAAGCAAAATGAATGGATTGATAATTAAAATATATTCAAATTTAGATCATAATATATTCAGACATAGCACATTGGTGAGACTCCTTTTTTTGGTACAAGAAGAAAGAATAAACCATAACTATACTAAGCGACGTTAAACCATTCCAGAGTAGTCATCATGCAATAATTGAAGGACTTCATCGATGGTTGCTTGAAAATATATGTAACGACCGATTTTGGAGTTAGTTGGAACGGTGGTTTCGAAACCACTAATCCAAGGTCGGAGAATTTTTTTTAATATTATTTTATGTGTTATAACATGATAATATGAGTGCATGGAAATTTTGGTGCATTAATTTTAGTAATTTCAACCTTAATTTTGAAAAAGGACTAAATCGCATAAAGTGTGAAAGTTTTATTTTACAAGCTAAAGGTGTCTAATAGCTATAGAATATTAAATTGTAGGTCCTTAATGTGCAATTAGGCCTTTAGTAGAGAGTTGGCCGACCATAGGGGACAAGAAAATTAAAATTGGTCAAAGTTGGTGGAATTAGGTGACTAGATTGATGAAATAAGATAAAATAAAGAGAAAATGATATCATCCTTTTTCATTTTCCTCTATCACTGAAAATATCAGCAAAATAGGGGTTTTGAGAGCTCAAAAATTTCAGCAACTCTTCATCCTTGCAAGTAAGTCACCTTGATGATCATTTTTATTGATTTTTGTGTTTTTGGAACCCTTGTAGCTTAAGCTAACTAATGAGGGGACTATTTTGCAAATGGTTGAGAGTCTAGGGTACTATTAATGTGTAATGAGGCCCTTAGTAGAGAGTTGGCCGACCATAGGGGACAAGAAAATTAAAATTGGTTAAAGTTGGTGGAATTAGGTGACTAGATTGATGAAATAAGATAAAATAAAGAGAAAATGATATCATCCTTTTTCATTTTTCTCTATCACCAAAAATATCAGCAAAATAGGGGTTTTGAGAGCTCAAAAATTTCAGCAACTCTTCATCTTTGCAAGTAAGTCATCTTGATGATCATTTCTGTTGATTTTTGTGTTTTTGGAACCCTTGTAGCTTAAGCTAGCTAATGAGGGGACTATTTTGCAAAATGGTTGAGAGTCTAGGGTTTTTCCATAAGAGCATTATTGTTGCTAAATTTTTATGGAAGAAAATGGATCTTGGTTGTCAAATAAACAACTTTTGTGAAAGGAGTTTTCATGAAAACACCTAAAATGGACTTTTTTGTAAAGGTTGTAAAATAGGTAGTAAATGTGTGAAATAATTGGATTTGTAAGTTGCTATAAGCTTAAAATAGATTCGTCTAGGCTTGGTTAATGAGAAAATTTGATGAAAATTGATTTACGAGCCTAGGGGCAAAATCGTAATTTTGTGAAAGTCTAAGGGCAAAACGATAATTTTGCCAAAGTAGGAAATTTGAAATGTCTTGATTAATGTAATAATTAAAATAAGTGAATTTTATCATTGTAGATAAAAAAAGACGGAGTCCGGACCTAGATCGGGAAAAGCCAAGCTAGTCGATTAAATTCAATTTAGTCGCACGCTTCTTGTATTCCAAGGAAAGTTATACGTAAATGATACAACGTTATTGTATTTATGCATTAAACAATTGATACTGCATAAAATGTTTGATTATTGCTATGACTATGGATGAGGAAAGTGGATGTGATGTATTTCGGTTGAATCTTAGGAATAGATTGGATACCCAAGCCATGACATTTGAGTGATATATGTGCTAGTGTAATACCATGTTTGGGACATGGCATTGGTGTTGATGTGTGTGTAGTGTAAGACTATGTTTGGGACATGGCATCGGCATTGAGACGAGAGCTAGTGTAAGACCATGTTTGGGACATGGCATCGACATTTTACCCTCTTGGTGAGGCTTGTCGAGTATCTTTTGGTATTCTAATTGGTTCAATGGGTAAGTTAAAGTTTGTATCGAAAGTGAGGAAAATTATGATTATATTGTGAGTGATACATGTACCTACTTGAGATTCATGAGAAATGAGTTCGAATTATGATGTATGATTAGTAAGAGTGAAAATGAGTAAGTTATGTCTTTATTTATTTGAGAATCATGTGAAAGTTTATAAAATGCTATGAGCATGATAATTCATGGTAATTGTTGATAATTATTTACCTATGACTTACTAAAGTTTGTGCTTACTCTCTTTCTTTTCCATTTTCTTATAGTATTGCCAAGCTAGCTTGGGGATCAAAGGGCGTTGGAGGCTCGATCACACTATCAATTGGAATATTTAGCTTAGTTAGACTTATCTTTTTGAGTATGGCATGTACAGGGACCTAGCCTTTGTGAAGTGTCATATTGTTTTGGCCAAATGTGTTGGCTTATTTTGGAGATGAATTCATTTTGTGTAAGGCCATAACTGGTGGCTAATTTTTATTATTAATATATGAAAATGATGATGTTTATCATGTATGTACAAATTGCATGGTTGAGTAATTGGTATAGTTATGCATGATTTAATAGATTGCTTGATATGGCTTATGTTGGTGCAAGTAGGGGTGGCAGAAAGGGCTTAGTAAATAGCCTTGTTTTTATCCATATGGGTAGACACACGGCGTGTGTCTAGACCGTGTGTGACACATGGTCTGTTCCATGGGCGTGTGGTTTGGCCGTGTGTCCCCCTGCATCCTAAGTTGGCAAAATAGAATGCCCAGTAGTAACCACAAGGGATGAGGCACGGCCGTGTGTCTCAACCGTGTGGAAGACACAGTCATAGGACATGGGCATGTGCCCAGGCCGTTCGAAATTTGCACTTGAATTTAGGAATTTAATTCGCCACACGGCTTAAGGACACGGGCGTGTGCCTTAGCCGTGTGACCTTATTAGGATGATGATGTCATAAATAGAATGTCAAGGTTTTCGTACAACAGGTTAAGACACGGCGTGTCATGGCCGTGTGAGGGACACAGGCCATGGACACGGGCATGTGTCAGGCCGTTTGAAAACCCCTGTAGGTTCAAAATGAAAAATAAAATCTGCACGGCCTAGGGACATCGGCGTGTGTGACCACACGGCCTGTCCACACGGTTGTGTTCCCTTTCACACGAGCGTGTGGCCTTGTTTTTAATGACATTTTCCAAGGTTTTCCAAAGAACCCGATTTGATCTCGAAATGTTTCTAAGATGTGTCTAGGGTCTTATAGGCCCATATTAAGGATGTTAAGAGGAAGTTTGAAAAGTTTTAAATTTGAACGGATTTTTATGATTCGGAATCAAGGTTATACATGCGTTTAAGATAGGTAACGCCTCGTACCCTGTCCCGGCGTCTGATACGGGTAAGGGGTGTTACAATATATCTATGCAACGATCTTGAGAATGCCATTGAAGCCAAACCATCGGCAACCCTATTGCCCTTTCTAAAGATACGTGTAATTCGAACCATCCAAGAAAGTTAGAGTAGGCTCTTGATGGCTCGACTTACAATAGAATATTGCTAATCCGTTTCAGTTGCTTGAATCACTTGGATCAACACATTGGTGATACTTAATCCATAATAAAACTTGTATTGAGAATTGTTGATACATTTAATCAACAAAGGGGAGATGGTGGTGGGAATTTGAAGGCTGATTCACCTATGATAGGCGGAGAGTCGGAGGAAGAACTTAAGGAGGGAGAATAGGAGAAAGGAAAAGAGAAGGCTGGAGAATGTTTAGGTTATCATGTGGAATACTTGGGAAAGAAGATCCTTGATATCTCATGTATTGGGGTATATATAAGGGAGGTCCCTTTGTCTGGTAGTGCCAGGTCATTGACAATATGGGTGGTAGGTTGCTTGTGTGGTTGGCTAGGTGGAAGATCTATTGCGTGTAGTTATCGTCAAGCACAATACTATCTGGTCCTGCTCTTATAGAACTCAAATTTTGCACCTTATGCAATTTAGTCATTTTTATCAAATTAAGCATGCAAACGATAAAATTTCTTAACGAAATTTTTATACGACCCTACTAACATGCTGTAGACATTAAAATATTAATAAAATAAATATTTCACCGTCAGATTTGTGGTCCTAAAACCACTGTTCTGAATTTACTGAAAATGGTCTGCTACAGTAATCACATACCTTTTAAAGCTTTAGTTACCCGTTGAACCAATAGAATAGCATCGGATACTTGGGAACCCTCACACAAATTGTGCATTTTCATGTAACTGTAACCTTTTCAATAATGCTCACACGAGCTGTGGGTGTAATATCCTGATTTTGTGGGTCTGTGCATTTGGTACGTTGCATGGGTAAGTTAGTGGGTTAAAGGCTTAGATCGTGGATATGGAGCTGGAGTGGACTCAAGGTGGCCATGCACAACATTTGGCTCATTACAAAGTTTTCTATTCGAACTTAGTGATTTTACTTGATTTTGGTTTTCAGTTATGTAATAAGGTCGCTGAAGTTTATTTTTTTGGGATGTTTTTATTTAATTGGTTCTTTAACTTTTGTTATGCATACTTAAACGTTATGAATTGGCTATTTTCAAAATCTAATAAAAATAATAAAACTCGTTTTCCAAAGTGGTCACCGACTAAGTTATAAATGCGAAAGAAACAATAAGGCAATCAAGTTTTTCTAAAACCAAGTATCAACGTGTTTTCCACATTGCAAAATACGGCGTATCATCAAAAAAATTTTCAACAGCTTTCTCTTTAAACAAATCAAATCAGTTTTCAACCATTTTATTCCCGTGGCACGTCAGATCTGGTTGTAGTGTTTTGACCGGGTTTGAGGGGTTACATTTTGGTATCAGAGCCTGGTTCAAAAGCTCGGTTGTGGGCTTAGGGCCCAAACTATGTTTTAAAAGTTTATGAAATGATTATTTTTTCGGAAAGCATGGTACCTGAGTCTCCGGCGCCGATCCACCCAGGTAAGTACCCTAACTTCTGATGGGATATTTATATGTTGGGCTTTGTGGGCTTTAGACGTAGTTAAACATGATGGTACTGATAGACTATAGGGTTAGTTTACACCACTCTTCAAATACATAAGACTTAAGCATAATTAAACAAACCTGTGAGTAAGTCACCGAGTTAGGATGTGGCAACAAGCATGCGTATGTCTAGGAGTGGATTCAGGGAGAGCTTGGTATTTAAGCAGTCCCAGTGACTCACCTTTTCTTCGCTCGAATCCTACCTGGTGGGTAGTGACTGTTCACCCTAACCATGAGGGCTTGTTCACAGGCTAACTCCGATAATTAAAACCCGAAAGGGACCAGCCATACTGTTTTATAAGAACCCTAGTTTTAAAATTACCAAATTACCCCTAAATTTGTAAAAACTACCTAGATTTGGAAAATGACCAAAGTACCACTGGTTTGCAAAATTACTAAAATACCCCTACTTTACAAAATTACCATAATACCCTTATTTTAAAAAAAATCACCCGAAACTTTATTTTGGAAAATTATGAAAATACCCCTGGGTAGTGAAATGATGAAAATACCCATGCTCATGGAATGTGGTCTGTGGATGTTGTTTGCGTGATGAATGTACTTAGAACTAGGAGATAAGCTTGAAACTGAAACTTTAGATAGATTCGAATTCGAAAGAATCACTTTTAAAACTATCTGTCATAAAATTATTCGTGGATAAACAGTGAACAGAGTTAATAATTCATAAAATTCTAACCAGATAAACGCGAACGAGAAGAATGAGTACAAGAGGTCGTGGACGTCCATCGCGTGGCCGTGGTAGGGGTAAGATGGCCTTGTCGGAGCCAGCAGGGTCTGGCCATTGGTCCAGAAATGTGATGCTAGATCTACCGGAGACGGAAGCTGAGTTTCAGGATCAGACGGGTGGTAACGACGTAGTATCTCGGCGAGATGCGAGTTTTGAAAGAGTTACTTGGCAAAAGCAAAAGTGGAGCCCAAAATCGGTGGTGGCGACTCTAAGTTAATAGAGTGGAGGTGTTTAAGGGGTGTCTGGTGTAGCTCCTAATACTGCTGAGTATTGGTTAGAGGCAACAGAGCGTATAATGGATTGGTTGGTTAAGTACCAGACAGAACTAGACTGTGCGGCTAAGCGCATGGTGCTGAAAACGGTCGAGGGTGTAGATGTGGTAATGATAGGTGAGAGAAGGAATTACCTATCTAATGTGGTGTCTGCGCTGAAAGCGGAGAAGATGGTAAGGAAAGGATGTGAGGCGTTTGTAGTTTATGTTTGTGCTTTGGAAGGTAAGGAACCGGCTATAGGAAATGTTCGAATAGTGAAGAAGTTTATTGATGTCTTTCTGGAAGAGCTTCCGAGTTTGCCCCCGAATCGGGAAGTGGAGTTCGGTATAGATCTTTTATCGGGAACAACGCCAGTGTCTATTGCTCCATATAGGATGGCGCCAAAAGAATTGGTGGAGTTGAAGGCACAGATTCAGGAGTTGCTGGATTGGGGTTTTATCCGGCCAAGTGTTTCACTTTGGGGAGTGCCTGTGCTTTTTGTGAAGAAAAAGGATGGGTCAATGCGGATGTGCATAGACTACCGTCAGTTGAATAAATTGACGATTAAGAACAAGTATCTGTTGCCTAGGATAGATGACTTGTTTGACCAGCTTAAGGGAGCATCGATCTTTTCTAAGATAGATTTGAGGTCGGGGTATCACCAACTTAAGGTAAAGGAGGTGCATATCCATAAGATGGCGTTTCGTACTCGATACGGGCACTATAAATTTCTGGTAATGCCGTTCGGGTTGACGAACACACCAGCAGTGTTTATGGGTATGATGAACTGGGTGTTTCAGTTGTATTTGGATCGGTTCGTCGTAGTATTTATAGATGATATTTTGGTGTACTCAAAATCGGAGGAGGAGCATGATGCGCATTTGCGAGTGGTGTTGTAGATTCTTAGGGAGAAGCAGTTATACGCCAAGTTTAGTAAGTGTGAGTTCTGGTTGAAGGAAGTTACCTTTTTGGGTCACGTGGTGTCAATCGAGGGATTAGAGTGGACCTCGGAAGATTGAGGCGCTTTAGAGTGGAAACCACCAAGTCGTGGCGGAGATTCAGAGTTTTCTAGGTTTAGCAGGGTATTACCGAAGGTTTGTAGAAGGGTTTTCTCTGATTGCAGCACCATTGACCAAGTTACTGAGGAAAGGGGTTCCGTTTGTGTGGTCGGATAAGCAACAGAGAAGTTTTGAGAAATTAAAAAGGATTTTGACGGAAGCTCCGGTGTTAATTCAACCTGAAGCTGGGAAGGAGTTTGCGGTTTATTGTGATGCGTCCCATACAGGATTGGGATGTGTGCTGATGCAAGAGGGGAAAGTAGTAGCGTATGCTTCTTGGCAGTTAAGACCTCACGAGGTAAACTACCTGACGCATGATCTAGAGTTGGCTGAAGTGGTTTTTGCCCTAAAAATTTGGCGACATTACTTGTATGGAGAAAGGCCTGTCGTGTATACGGACCACAAGAGTTTGAAGTACCTTCTTTCGCAGAAAGAGATAAATTTGGGCAGAGAAGGTGGATTGAGCTGTTAAAGGATTACGACTGCTCGATTGAGTATCACCCGGGAAAGGCTAATGTGGTAGTAGACGCCCTGAGTCGTAAGGTGGTGGCAGAGTTAAGAGCCATGTTTGTTCACCTTAGTCTGTACGATGATGGAAGCCTGTTAGCGGAATTGCAAGTGAAGCCAACATGGATTAACGAGGTTAAGGAGAAACAGTTGATGGATGAAGTTTTGGGTGCACGAAGGAATCAAGTGCAGAATGATGGATTGGAGGGGTATAGTCTGGGTAGTGATGGAGTGTTATGTTTTCGGGGAAAAGTGTGCATGCCTAAGGATGTGGAGTTAAGGCAGAATATTTTACAGGAGGCACATAGCAGTCTATATACTATGCATCCGGGAGGTAGTAAGATTACCGAGATTTATGGGAGCAATTTTGGTGGCCGGGCCTTAAGCGGGAGGTAACAGAGTTTGTAGGTAAGTGTCTGATATGTCAGCAAGTCAAGGCTGAACATCAGTTGCCGTCAGGTCTGTTGCAACCGATTAAGATTCCACAATGGAAGTGGGAAAGGATTCAATGGATTTTGTGAGTGGGCTACCCCTTACGCCTACCAAGAAAGATTCAATTTGGATGATTGTGGATCGTCTGACGAAGTCTGCTCATTTTGTACTTGTGCGTATGGATTATTCTCTTCAGAAGTTAGCAAGACTATATGTAGCGGAGATTGTGAGGCTGCACGGGGTGCTAGTGTCGATTATTTCTGATAGAGACCCTAGATTTACGTCAAGGTTTTGGAAGGCTTTGCACCAGGCACTAGGCACAAGATTGGATTTCAGTACAGCGTTCCATCCCCAGTCAGATGGACAATCGGAGAGGGTGATTCAAGTTTTGGAGGACATGCTAAGGGGTTGTGTCTTGGATTTCAAAGGCAGTTGGGAAGAATTCTTACCGTTGGTGAAATTTGCGTATAATAATAGTTATCAGGCAAGTATTCGGATGGCACTGTACGAAGCGTTATATGGTCGGAAGTGTCGTACCCCTACATGTTGGACAGAGTTGGGGGAACGGCAGTTGTTGGGTCCGGAGTTGGTTGCTGAGACAGAAGATAAGGTGAAAGTGATTCGAGCTCGGTTGAAAGAAGTGGTGGATAGGAAAAAGTCTTACGCCGATCTTAAACGAAAGGATATAGAGTTTGCGGAAGGTGACAAGGTTTTCTTGAAGGTGTTGCCATGGAAGAGGGTTCTGAGGTTCGGTAGGAAAGGCAAGTTGAGCCCTAGGTTTATCGGACCTTATCAGATGTTGAAGCGAGTAGGACCAGTGGCTTACCAGCTTGAGTTGCCACCAGAATTGGGTCAAATTCACGATGTGTTTCATGTTTCTATGTTTAAACGCTATCGCTCAGATCCATCACATGTTGTGTCAAGAGGGAGATAGAGGTGAATCCAGACTTATCTTTTGAGGAGGAACCAGTACAGATCCTAGATTGGGATGTTAAGGTTCTACGCAGGAAATCAGTTCCTTTGGTGAAGGTGTTATGGCGGAACCATGGATCGGAGGAAGCGACATGGGAGCCGGAGGATATTATGCGACAACAATACCCTCAACTCTTTTGACCAGGTAAATTTCGAGGCCGAAATTTATTTTAAGGGGGGTAGAACTATATTATCCTGATTTTTTGGGTCTGTGCATTTGGTACGTTGCATGGGTAAGTTAGTGGGTTAAAGGCTTAGATAGTGGATATGGAGCCGGAGTGGACTCAAGGTGGCCATGCACAGCATTTGGTTCATTACAAAGTTTTCTATTCGAACTTAGTGATTTTACTTGATTTTGGTTTTCAGTTATGTAATAAGGCCGCTGAAGTTTATTTTTTTTGGGATGTTTTTATTTAATTGGTTCTTTAACTTTTGTTATGCATACTTAAACGTTATGAATTGGCTGTTTTCAAAATCTAATAAAAGGAAAAAACTCGTTTTCCAAAGTGGTCACCGACTAAGTTATAAATGCGAAAGAAACAATAAGGCAATCAAGTTTTTCTAAAACCAAGTATCAACGTGTTTTCCACATTGCAACATACAACGACGTATCATTAAAAAAATTTTCAACAGCTTTCTCTTTAAACAAATCAAATCAGTTTTCAACCATTTTATTCCCGTGGCACGTCAGATCCAGGTTGTAGCGTTTTGACCGGGTTTGGGGTGTTACAGTGGGTCGGGATGATAGCTACATGATGCTGCTCACACGAGCTATGGAGAATCCACAACAAATGCAGGACCTCAGCCATCGATAGGACATCCAGGACCAGCACCTGAAACCATATAATCTCTACTAACATGTCATTTGTATCCTACGTATTCACGAGGTTCAAATGGGGCATTTTTACATATCAATCCTTGAATTCTCATTTCATTATATCCTTTTCAAAAATACATTTCCTTCATCATAATACCATTTTGAATATCTCATCCAAACCAAAGCATTATGTCATCCAAATTGATTAACATCCTATTTTGATCCATATTACCAAAATATTATACAATTACTAATCTAATCCATTTGTAACATAAGTATTTATTATTATTACATACCAAACATTTCATAATAATTTAGTCTTCATATGAACATACCTTAACAAAAGCAGTTGTAAAAACGAAGTTGACGACTAATGCGACATATTAGCTTTTCCTCGATTTAGATCCGGTTGTTGCATATCTTGATCTAAATAGTAATTTAATTCAATTAAAAATTCAAATAACTTAAAATAACTAATTCAAGCCTATAATCCATGTTAAGGTGAATTTACAAAATTACCCCTAACATTTTAACTTTTGTGCAATTTAGTCCCTAATCCCGAAATTTGCAAATTCACTATTTTTAACCAAAAAAATGCCAGCCGGTTTTTTTAATAGATTCACAAAACACCCATATTTCTTCTATTTCACATAATTATCATAAAACTTTACTATTTTCTTAAATTAATCCTTAAACTCTAAAATCATCAAAATCACTTAACAAAATATCTCCATTTAACAACCAAGCTTCATAATCTATCAATTAAATTCACAAACCCTACAAACTCATTCATGAAAAGTCCCTAGACTTTTAATAAATTTACAAATTGACCCTCGGGCTAGCTAGATTAAGCTAATACGAACTCAAAAACAAAAAAAACATTAAAAATAGGGATAAAAAATATACCATGCACCTAAGAAAGCTTGGCCGAATATTTCTTAACCCAACAATTGTGGTTTCGACAATAGCAAAGTGACAATGAAAAAGTGATAGCTAATTTTTACTTGATTATGCATTTTATTTATTAAATTATCACATTACCCTTAGGTTATTAACCTATAAAGTAACAAAGTCATACCCATAATTGTCCACTTACTTTGCATCTGGTATAATTACCATCTAGTCCACTAGTTTACCTTTCCATAGCCATTTAACCCATTTAACTAATAAAAACCCACATTTGCAACCTTTATGATTTATTAGTTTTTAATTAATTAACTAACTAAACATTAAAATTCATTAACCAAATTTTAATAACACTCTGCAAATACTTAATAAAATATTTATGGGCTTGGTTTATAGAAACAAGGTCCCGATACCTCTTTTTCTAAAACCAATTTACTTTAGGGATATACCACTTGAACCTAATTATTCATTTAAATAACTTAAATTATCAAATCAAAATTTATTATAACACTGTACTTGACTCATAAATATTAAATATAATATTTACGGACTTGCTTGTCAGGTTTGTGGCCCCGAAACCACTATTTTCAACACCACTGAAAAATGGGTTGTTGAAGAATCATAATCACATAATAATCTATGTCAAGTATCATTAATACCATTTCATTTTCAATTCATGATTTAAATTTCCTTTTCAATCGATTGAATATTTTCCGATGGAACTATAGTAAAACATACTAGGATACACGAGAATGTCATGCTCATACAAGCTGACATTATTTCAGGGTTGCTCAACAAGCTGGTGTTATATCGAGTTTACTCGTTTGAGATAAACCTATTATACATATACATCGAGAATCTACAACAAAATCTAGATCTTGTAATAACGAGTAAAATCCCTAATTAATCACTTGTATAACCCTAATGGCATGTCATACATATTCTGACCTTTTATTATGTTCACTCGGGTATCATTTCTATATAAATGATATTATCATTTCCTATACACCATTTCATTTTTCATATAACAAAAAAATTCATGAACTTACAATTTAGTCTAAAACATATATTTCTGCCAATTACCTTGATTCTACTCAATTCTAAAAAATATAACTCAAACATAACTAAAAGATAAGGTAGTAAATTCCATATGAACTTACTTGGTTCAAAACAGAAAACAAATTGAATCTTTAAGGACTAATCGACAATTTTGCTTTTCCACGATTATCCCCAGTTTGATTCAATTTTGATCTATATAATTATTTCATTCAATTCATCAATACTAAGAACTTATACAGTTTATCATGTTATGAATGAAATTATGAAATTTCATTTTCAATACCCTTAAATTTTTACATTTTATTCAATTTTTCCCTAAAATTGAAATAACCATAACTTTCAATTTTGAGCCTCAATTTTAAATTGATCTCAATTACATCCTTTAGGGACCCTCTACTATATATTATTCCAAAAATTTCATATCAAATTTACATTTTATTAACTTTCATCCTTATGAAGAAAACTAACAATTAAACTTTACAATTTAGTCCTTTTTCATATCTAATCTTAAAATCTATCAATTTAACACCAATTTCCTCAAGAAGTCAATAATGAAAACTTTCAAGAACTTTAATAATTTTGAAAATTGGTACACAAGCTAGCTAAATCAAGCTCCCATGACCTCAAAAATATAAAAATTAGAAGAAAATGACGTAATCCTACTAACCAAATTATAGTTGAAAACTTGAAGCTTTGAAAAGGGTTTTCTTCTTATTTGGGACAAAAAAAGAAAAAAGATAAAGAGGATGTTTATGTTTTTCCACTAACTTTAGAATATATAGCATAATTAAGTTTTAATTATGTAACATCCTATTTTTCAGTGGTGTTAGAAACAGTGGTATTGGGACCACAAATTCGACCAGTAAGTTCGTATAAATAGTATTTAAATTATATGAGTTGATAATAATTTTTATATTGAATTTTGATTTGATGAATTGAACTGTAACACCCCAAACCCGATCTAGATGTTATGGTCGAATCTTTCATGTCACATCAAAAGGTAGTTGAAAAGCTAAGCGATCGTTAAAAAATGTTGCCTCTCTTTTTGAAACCCCGAGTTTCGTTGTCTATTTGTTAAAACGCGATTTCCTTAATGTTTGTTTTTGTAAAGTTGTTATTATTTTTAAAAACTATTTTTGTTGTGAAAATCGAACTTGAATAGTTGTGGAAACGGGATATTTTGAAAACGGTTATTAACATTTTGGAAACCTCAGTATTCAAACATCTAACAATTTAAAAAAAAAACATAGCCGAATTGAAAGTTAAAAGAAAAATAAAATCCCAGAGGCCTTATTACAAAATATTAACCCAAAATAAATAATCTTAAAATAAGGTAAAAATTGAATTTACTAAAGTTCACTAAAAATATCTCTAATGTATGGCCACCATCGAGTCCTCCACAGCTCCAAATCCTCTATCGTTAGGAATTACTTGCAAGGTTAAGGAAGAAAGGGTGAGTTACGAGAACTTAGTGTGTAATCCCCTAAACGGTCACTATTTGGCTCCAAGCCCAACACATCAAACTGGGCCTAAGCCCTTTAATCATGAAAATGCAGATAATGTAATGTAATGTAATGGAATGTAATGTAACCCAACCCAAACCAACCAATTCACACCCCCGTACCAACCAATCGTCACCTGTGGGGATCAAGTCAACCTACCTCGCCAATCACACCAATAATGCAGACGAGATGCTAATCACAATATTTGTGGCTGAGCCACCAGAATCATATTTTATATATATGTGACATTGCCATTAAAACAGTATGTGGCAGAGCCACCAGGCTGCACTTCTCTTCAGTCATTAACCCGCCCCATGCAATATGATGAAATGTCATGTATCAACGTATAAAAGTGTAATTAAAACATACACAAGATATTCAATCACAATTAAGGGTATAACAATCATTTTTACCCTCTCGAGGGTATTTTGATAATTTTGCAACCCAGGGGTATTTTGGAAATTTTACCCTTCAAGGGTATTTCGGTAATTTTGCAACCTGGGGTATTTTGGTAATTTTACCCTTCACGGGTATTTCGGTAAATTTGTAACCTAGGGGTATTTTTGGTAATTTTTACCCTCCAAGGGTATTTCGATAATTTCACATTTGACGGCCTTTCCAAAGGCCTATAGTACCTCGAGCGACTCGGGACCCTTTTTGGGTCTTTACGGTACTATTGGGCCTAGAATCCATTTCGAGCACAAATGGGCCCACACATTCGTGTGACCCATTACACGTGGTTTCACTTTCAGTTTTGCAGATTTCACACTCGTATCTATCATTCGGTATTTTTCCATCGATTTTGCCTCCGTGGGCTCGTAAGCCTATTGGGCCCATTTAGCCTATTTTTGTTCGATCAGGCCCGTTTCGACCTTAGTTCTGCGAGAGTGCTCGCAACACTCTCAATGATCCATCGTCGCCATTCGTGTCTCACTTTACCATCACGAGCGTTCGTATACTCGAGTGGTCACAGTTGCCGGCTTTTCGGCTTTTCGGCTTATGGCCGATTCTCAAAACATCACATGCATTTATCATCAAAATGGTGTGAGATTACACACCTGATCATGCGCAAATTGAAACTTCCGAGATTACGCACCTACAATCAATTTATCCCTTACTATTAGTCTCATCACTAACAAAACACAACCAAGACTTGAGTCCGAACAATCATTACCATCACTTACCACAATGAGAACCTCCTTCGATGCACCAAACCGCTCAGCCCTACCCCTTGACTAACACCCACGGGTTCCTATCACCATTGATGTATTAACACATAAAGGGGTTATCAACCACCCACATTCAGTAATAAAGAGAAACTCACAGTACCGAAAGCACTACTTACCCTCAGGTTCGGTAAGAATAGGTTCTTGAACAATCAGAAGTTGAACCGCCACAACCCTTAGAGATGATGATCAACTTGTAAAGAAGAAGAAAGGATGAGTTTTGGCTTGGCCAAGTAGGGAACACAGATGAAATATTAAGGGAGAATGGATTCGGCCCTACTAAAAAATAACAAGATAGTAAGTATTCGGCTTATACTTTGAGTGGAGAGGGGAAAAAGAACAATAGGGGAAGAAGAATAAGAAAAGAAGAATGAGAGAGTAGAGGCTTACCAATTAGAGAACACAAGATGAATATATTGGTGTAGGCCAGGTTTGGCTACTAGAAGAAAAGTGTTAGAAAAGAATTCGGCCAATCAAAGTTTAGGCAATCCTGACAAGAGAAAAGAGTTTGAAAAGAAATTGGGAAGAAAGGAATAGTGAAGTTGAGGTTTTGGTAAGGAAGAATTGAAGACAAAAAGACCCGAAATGCCTCGAAAAGAAAAATGACTAAAATGCGAAAACGCTAGGAAGAGCTAGAGAAATTCGGCACCCTTCCTACCCTTGACCGAATGTACACTCTTCCAATGCCAAGTCTCTTGGTCGAATTTTCCCCTTCACTTCCCCATATTCGGCCAACTCTTCCCACACCATAATCCCTTGATTTCCTCCATAAATCTCTCCCCAATTCACTCTCCATCTCCCATTAGAAATCACCTAACCACCTTGACCAATTCAAACACTCCTCCATTAGAATTTGATTCCAACACAACCTAATGCAAGTGCCAAGACTTGAACCTTGGATCCCCTTGCTTCCCTATGGCGCCACTCCCTTGTCTCTTATGTGGCGTCATTTGCCACTAGACCACAACTCCTTTTTGTGTCATTCCTCTCCATATTTTATTCTTAAAACCTACCTACTAACTCCCAAGACTTTATTCACCTAAAACCAAAAATTTTCCTAAAGCGCAGGTTTGATCCCGGGACTTCATAGAAGCCCCCTAACCTTTCAAAATCACTCACCCAATAGGTTCAACTTGTAATAATGCCGTTATCATAGTCTCAAAAATTTTAAAATGCTTCTACGCTCAAGGCCCATGGGCCCAATTCTACTAGGCCCAAATTCAGGTCGTTACATGAACTAATTGAGTTAATAAAGCATGCTTTATCTACTAGTTCTTTCACATAGCATTTACATATTCATGCAAACATATATCATGTAAATGATGGTGGTGGAAAAAGTCTTAAAATTTATATAATGAATAATCGAGCCTAGAAACTAACTATCACCACAATTGAGGCAAGCACACCAATCGAACAGTAGTATAGTTTAGTGGCAAGACCGAATTGTCGAACCCAAGGGAACCAAAAGTACTAATACTAATTTTCTTCTTATTATTTAGCCTAAGAATTAAGAGAATTGTTGTTTAATCTAAAATTAACTAACTACTAAGCTAAAGATGCTAAGACACAGAGAATGAATTGGGGAAATACTTGTGGGAAAAACTAATTGATTAAGACATTACCCGAGGAAGAATCCACCTAGACTTCACTTGCTATTTAACTATGAACCAGACGATTTATTCATTTGACTTGATCCGTAGGATTCCCTAATTTATATTAATACCTCTCTCGAGGCTACTAACGTCTAACCTTAGGTTGATTAATTGAAATCTCTTTCTAATTAAAACCCCTAGAATTGCATTAACTTGGTCTATGGGCTCTCATATTAGGTTTGACCCTAATCTGGCAGATTTTTGTCATCCCATCTCTAGAGTTGCGATCAACTCCGCTTAACTATGCTAGATCTACTCTTAAACAAGAACTTTTGCTCCACTACCTAAGCACATCAATACTTGAATCAATATCCTGAAATATTAAAGCAAGAATTAAGAACACATAGTTAAGAACAAATCAAATATTTATCTTATAGTTTAAATAACAATAACAAGATCCATATTAGGTTTCATCCCCCTTAGGTATTTGAGGGGTTTTGTTCATAATCATAAAAAAATACATCTCAGAAGAAAAATAACAAAACATAAAGAAAACCCTAAAACCCCCTGAAGGAATTGAAGGAGAGATCCTCAGTCTTGAGTGTGATTCTGGCTTCTGGGATGGATCAACTGGCTTTCTTCGAGTGAATCCCACAATTCGGCCTCTCCAGCTTGGCTCATTGGCCTAGCTGAATGACCCCTTGAAGGTTAGCATTTAGGGTGTTTATATAGGCTTTTGGAATGTCTTTCTTTGCCTCTAAGTACCCTAACCTAAATGGAACTCTTCTTTGTTGCGGCAGGGACACGCCTGTGTGGCACGGCCGTGTGAATCGAATCCATCTTGTGGTCAGATCTGCTAAAGAGGTACGGCCGTGTGTCTCGGGCCCAGGCCATGTTGGTTTCGTACTTTGGCCCATTTTCTTCGTTTTTAGCCTATTTCTCATTCTTTTCATCCTCCGGTGCTCTTTTAAGTATAAAACATGAAATTAAAGGATTAGAAGCACCAAATTTAACAATTCAGGGAATAAATCATCCAAAAGTATGCTAAATGTGGGATTAAAATATGAACATATTACGGTTTATCAGTAACACACATATTTAATAAAGCATATATCACAATTCTCTCAAATCACATATAATGATAAATTGGCAATATAGCACATACTCCATTAAGCATACAACATTTTCCACACAATTACATATAATATGATAGATTGACACTTGAATTATGGAACATATAGTGAGCTCTACCATCATACATCAGATACACGGATCTCCAACACACCAAACATAAACTCATAGAGTCAAACATGACCCAAAAGTGTATCATAAAGCTAACATTCTCCTTATTTCCCCTCACATGTCCCATTGAATGGAACTTAGCTCACATTCCCTTATCCTTCCAATATATCCCAGGGCCTCAACCCCCTGTAATAGCCCATTAATGCTCGGGCCCAAACAAACCAAAAAATAATAAAATAAAAACCAATGTCCTGTTTTATTATTACAGTCCATTTGCAGCCTAAAAAAACAGACTACCCAAGCCCAATTAACATTACAACCCAACCTAATACCCAAAAACCCGAATGGCCCAAAAGCCCAAATTGGGTTTCAAAAACTGGAAACCCCGAACCCTAGGGTTCCTGCCTCGTGTCGCAGCACCCAACACCGACCTTCGATCGCGTTGTAATCCGCACACAGATGACACTCCACTGCCGTTGTTCTCGCCATTCACCTGCAAAACAAGGAAAGAAATTAGACAGTAGCAGTAGATTTCGATTTTGTATTTATTTTTCGATTTTATTTGGGTTATAAATAACCCCAAGGCAATACATGCAAATAGAGAATACAAAAAAAAAAAAATAAAAAGGGCAGAGGTTACGATTTTTTTTACACGCAAAGAAAACACATACGAAATCAATACAAAGGTCATCAAGGTTGTTATTTTTATTTTTTCTTCCTTTTTTTCCTTTTCTTTCGAATCTGCAAACTAACTTATAAAAACTCACTTTTATTTTTTTTAAAAACTATATGCATATTTAAATAAACTATAAAAAAAAGAGAAAAAAGTTACCTGTTTTTGAATTCCACGGTGGCTGGCGGTGATCAGCTCCAAAGCCTCATCGGAGTCTGGTCGAAAATCGCCAGAGGGAGAGCAAAACAGAGAAAGCTCTCTATTTTTTTTAAATAGCAGGCAAAAATGATTTTTTGGGCCAATTTTTAGCTTATATAGCAATATAGAAACAACGCCGTTTTTGCTTAAGCCAATAAGCATCAAACGACGTCGTTTAAAGGAGCAGATCCGACCGTTGACCCAAAACTCAGGGAGGATCCGTGTGTTTTTTTATAAATGGGCAATTTGCCTCTTTGGTCCTTCCACAATTTTATCATTTTTAATTTAGTTCAATTTAAATTTTCTTTTATTTTTAATTCAGCCTTGAAATTTATATTTTCTTACAATCTGGTCCTAGGGCTATTTTAAGGCAGAAAGAGGGAACGGCGTCGTTTAGGAGATAAGGCATAATTTCCTAATAGGTCCTTATAATGTGACGCGCGTTCTAATCTAGTCCTTTTACATTTTTACCCTGGATTTTTTTATATTTCTGATTTATCCATGTTTTTTGATTTTTTTATCCTTTTATTTTCAAATTTATTTTTATTTTAATTATTTAATATTATATATATATTAAATTATTACTATATTAGGTTATTTTATTAATTTTGATATTATTTATATATTATATAACATTTTTAAAATTTGTATATTATTTATTATAATATATATTTTTAAATTTTGTATATTATATATTATAATATTATATTATATATAAATTTAAATTGTTTTATTCTTAATATTGTATAATATTTTGTATATTGTATAACATATATTATGTTTATTTTTAAATATGTAGTTTTATAAATATATGTATTAAATTATTGTATTATAAATATATTTTATTTAAAATTATATATTATTTATTTATTAAAATGTGTCTTAATTATTTTCTCATGAATATATATATTATTTTTTTAGAATTGGTTTTATTATTATTATTATAATATTTCTTTATATATATTATTCACCTTATTTTTATTTAATCTTGTGTAAAATTTTCATGTTTATTCCTTAATTTTTTTATTATCGCATGCTATCTTTTAGTTGATCATTTATATTTTTAAGAACAAATTTATAATCTTTATTTACTTTAGTATAATTGTTATATTGCTTGCATTATTTGTTATTATTTTTACTTAGTAAAATACCCTTTGAAATTTATGTTTGGTAATATACTAATGCCATATTTCATTCAAATCATTGTTTTAGAAAATGCATTTCATTTTTAATTTCAATTATTTATCCAGAAAGTACTTACTTAAATAAAATAATATTTGGCATTTGGAAGTCTCGAGGAAATTGTGCCCTAACTCACTGGGTTTCAATTTTCTTCATTGAATTTACATAGCCAAGTATCCTTTTTGAAATAAAAAATTGCAAATTTTAAATAAAAACTTATTCTCGGGAACTCGAGATGTTATATCCTAATTTATTGGATATGATGTTTTGTGACTCAAGGTAATGATTTTCTACAAATAAAGGTAAGCTTAGTTTCAAAGTTTTGAAATGTTGCATCTTAACTTATTGGGTGTGGCATAATATTTCTTTGAGATAAGCGAGTCTTGGCTTTCTTTCGAATAAAAGGATCGTAATTTTCAAATTTTCAACATTAGGACATGAGTTTATCAATTAGGTACCAATTTTTGGGCGTTACGAGGGTGCTAACCCTTCCTCATACGTAACCGACTCCCGAACCCGTTTTCTTGAATTTCGTAGGCCAAAATCAATGTTTTGATATCAAACATTTTATAAGGTGATCCGAGCACACCTAAGCAAAAAGGGATTGGTGGCGACTCCTATTTTCATTTTTAAAGTCGATCCCTATTTTTTTAAATAAATTAAAAAATAGTTTCGACAGCTTGACGACTCCACTGGGGAAATAAAGAGAGTCAGACCGTAATTTGATTATTTTCTGTCTTTTTGTCAAAAATTGAAAATTTAGTTTTAAAATACGATCTTTTCACAGCATATCATCCATTTCCCCATATTTTTATTTTATTTTGAGTTTTTATCCATGTATTTTTGCATTACATTGCATGATTGTTGTGGTCACACCTTTTAAGTGGGAGTGAGAAGCTACTCCTTCGTGAGGTTTTCACCTCCGTGCAGGATAGTGAATCACTTTTGGGATACATCCGTACCTATGTCTTCGGGAGATTTTCATCTCCGTGCAGCCATAGGGAAATGTATTCCCCTGAACTGAACTCAGACTGTATGAGCCTATAATGGGTGAGGATCGAGGAATCTGTCGGTTCAGGTATGTAACGACCTGAATTTGGGCCTAGTAGGATTGGGCACATTGGGCCTTGGCCATGGGAGCGTTTAAATTTTTGAGAATAAGAGAACGGCCCTAACGCAAGTTGGGCCTATTAGGTGAGTGATTTTGGAAGGTTAGGAGGATTTTATGAAGTCCTGGGTTCAAGTTTGGGCTTTAGGAAAATTTTGGTTTTAGGTGAATAAAACCCTGGGAGTTAGTAGGTAGGCTTTAAGAATAAAATGTGGGAATAAATGACACAAAGAGAGCTTATAGTGTGGTGGCAAAGTGAAGCCACTTAGGAGCAAGGGGGTGACACCACAGGGAGGCAAGGGATCCAAGGTTCTAGTCGTGGTACTTGTTCTTTTAGATTATTTTTATTTAAAAGGAATTAGACTTTAGCTGTAGGCTTAACTTTTGTTGTGCATGGTTTAAGACACAAATGGCCACATGGTGGAGTGGTGGTGGCGTCAGTATGATAGCAAGAAGGAGAAGGGTTCGAATCCTATAGATGGCAAATGGAAGGCTTTTATTTTGCTCAGGAGAAGATAGGAGGTTGGGTTGGAGTGGAACTCTACAAAGTGGATGAAGACTTGGTCAATCAAGTTTGAATGGAAGGTGGAGAGGAGATTGAGGAGTTGGAATTGGTCAAGGTTGTTGGGTGAGTTTGAATGGGTGATGGAGAGTGAATTGTGGAGCATATTGAGTAGAGAATCATGGGGTTAGTGAGTGTAGGGAGTTGGCCAAATGTGGGGTTTGTTTAGGGGGAATTTCGGTCAAGGTTTTTGGCTTTTTAAGAGGTACACATTTGGTCAAGTGGGGGGGAGTGCCGTTGATTTTTTTCAAAGTGCATTTGGAGTATTGTTTTGGCATTTTCGGCTAGATCAGTTGGGGATTCTCTTCTTTTGGCATTTCATTTCTTTGGTTCCTCGTTGTACACTTTTCTCCTCTCTTCCTTTCTTCCTATTGTGTTTAGCCGAATCTGCTTATGAGTTTGACCACTTGGGCATTTATCTTCCTCAGCATTTCTTCTCCTCTCTTTAAACTGCATTGTTCTATTATTTTCTATTTGTTTTCTTCACCATAGCCGAACCCCTCCTACTCATTTTGTTCTCACTACATGCACTTCTTCTCTTTTCTTTGATCAATAGCCACCCTACCTACTTTGATCCTTGTAGCCGATTACTTGGTGTCCTACTTTTGGGAACCAAATCTTTTTCTTTCAGTCGATTTCTCTCTGATCAAATGTAATGGTTCTTTCTCCTTCTTTCATGTTTTTGTCCTTTTTCTTTTGACTTGGCTAAGCCGAAACTCTCACCTCTTGTCCAAGCCAAACTTAACCACTCGTTTTTGTGTTAAACTTCTTTTGTTCTTTTTGGTAAGGGCCGAATCAAGTCACCCTTTGCTACCACTTATCATTTTCTTAGCCTTGGTTTTTGGAAGTTGATTGAAAGTGGGTGTTAGGTCGAATATTGGTGGTAAGATTTTATTCTTGGGGTTGATTCTTATTCAAGTAAAAAGGCTCCCCTATTTTAGGTTGGATGAGAGTTCTAATGGCTAACACTTTTCTTGGTTTCAATGTTGCAAGGGACTAGATGGGTGTAAATCAAAGGATCATTATACAATCTTCCCTTGCAGTGGAATTTTCAGATTTTTGGGTGTTTGGAAAGAGTGCCGAGTATCGATAATTGCAAACAGGTGCGTAATCTCACACCCATTCCGGTGTATGTTTGTGACGTTCTATGAAATGGATAAAAGCCGAAAAGCTGGCAATGGTGACCACTCGAGCGTGCGAGCACTCGTAGTGGTAAATCGAGATGTAAAATGTGAAGTTAAGTCATTGAGGGTGTCAAGAACACTCTCGCGATACTGAGGCTGAAATGGGCCTATCCGAGCCTACACGGGCCAAATGGACCTAATGAGCTATTTGGCCTAATGGACGAAATTGATGAAAAATTGTGAAGAAGTAAGTGTGGTTGCGAAATCTAAAAATCTGAGACTGTAACATTCCAAAATGGGCCACACGAGCGTGTGGGCTCGTTTGGGCCTAAAATAGATTTTAGGCCCATTAGCCCCGTAAGGACCCAATAAGAATCATGTGTCGCTCGATGTGACAGTAAGATGTCGAGAAGCGAGAAATTGATAAAATTATTGAAATACCCTCGGTGGGTTAATTACTGAGATACCTTCGTTGGTTAAAACTTCTATTATACCCTTAGGGGCAGATTTGGTATGATTGTGTATAACTTGATTAACTGCCATGATGATACATTTTGCATACATTGAATTATTATGCCATGACATGTTGCATTGGTATGGGTTGTAATAATGGAGGAAGTGTTGTACTGGTGGCTGTGCCACAATATATCGATTTCGATGGCTCGACCACATATATCGACATCTTGGCGACTTTTTTGCGTTTATCTTGGCAAACTCAACTGCATTCTTGGAGTGTAGGGTTGGGTGGGTTTACTTGGTCCCCACACAGAGTGTAGGGCTGGTACGGGTGGAGTGTAGTGGATGGACTATTAGGCTGGGTTGCATTTTCTGTTTACATTACTATATGGGGCTTAGGCCCAGACTGAGACCATGACTGTGACTGAAATCGGGGTTACACACTGAGTGCTCGTAACTCACCCCTCCATTTAACCTTGCAGGTAATCCCCAGGGTTAGTGGATTTAGAGCTATGGAGGACTCTGTGGTGGCCATACATCAGAATTTATTATCGCGAACTTAGTAAATTTTGTTTTGCTTTGCTTTAGTCTTATTTTTATTTTGGGGTTAATATTTTTGTAATAAGGCCGTTGGTTTTTTTCTTTAAGTTTTCTTTAATAATTGCTAAATTTATTGATACGTGATTTTCTTAAAATGACGATAACTGTTTTCAAAATATCGCATCTTTGCAAATAACTGAACCTGATTTCTATTACAAACAGAGGTTTCAATAGTTATAACAAACAATGTTTTTACAACAACACCTTAAAAGTGAAACAAATTTTCACACACAACAAAGCCAACATCTTAAAATACAAACGTACAAAGTTTTTAATGAGAACACAGCTTTTAAACAACCCAATCATGTGACATGTTGGATCCGGTCGTAACGTCTAGGTCGAGTTTCAGGTGTTACATTTTATGGTATCAGAGCCCGATTACAAAACTCAACTGTGGAATGGGTTCAAAAATGTTTTCAAATTTGTTTGAAATTTGGTTAAGAAAAATGTATCTTTTGTGGAAGTATGGCACCGAGTCTCGGCACCAAATTCGTAAGTTCTCTTACGTTATAGCTGTTGATTTGTTGAAATGATTGTAGCAAGAAATTACTAGAGTTAGTGGTAGTATACTAAGACTGTTAGGTATAAGAGCTAAGACTGTAGAGACTGAGACATTAAGAAATTTGATCTGCGAAAACAACTTTTATACCTGTTTTCATAAAACATCTGTTAATAAACATTGGAATTATATACTGATTCATAAAATTCTTAAACAAATTAATTCGATTTAGAACATGAGTACCAGAGGACGCGGCCGAGGTGCTAGGGCTGGATCCTCGACATCAGGAAATGTACGAGAAATGGAGGCACCTACATCACCAGTTACTGAGATGGGGTCCCATGACCGAACCGGAGCTGATGTGCTGACTCAGCTTATTAGGGAGGTATTGGAGGAGGTTAAAAAATCGGTGAAGCATTTGAGTCGGGTGCGTGGATTGTAAGACAAAAGAGATCGTAGTCCTCTAGGGTCGCAGTCTCATTCTGTGAAGCGTGTTAACGAACGCCCAAACTTTCTGGCTTGCGAACATTGCAAAAGGCGTCATCCGAATGAATGTTGGAGGAGGTCAAGAGCATGTGTGAGATGTGGGTCTAAGGAGCATAGGGCTCGAGATTGTTCCATCCCCATTAAATCGGGCATGTTTTGGTTGAATGTAGGAAATTTTATGAATGTGTGATAAATACCTGTTTGTTAGTGTGGTTGGATATCTGGTTGGGGAAGAGGTTTCTAGATTAAGTTAAAAGTGTATTAGTGTTATTAAGATCAGAGTGCGCAACATGAGCGTAGTGTGGTAGGTTAGGAGGTGCGGTTGTTCCTATAAGTTGGAAATTTTGAGGCAATATTTTTTAAGGGGTAGATTTGTAACGACCTGAATTTGGGCCTAGTAGGATTGGTCTCATTGGGCCTTGGCCGTAGGAGCGTTTAAAATTTTTTAGAATAAGAGAACGGCCCTAACGCAAGTTGGGCCTATTAGGTGAATGATTTTGGAAGGTTAGGAGGCTTCTATAAAGTCTCGGGTTCAAGTTTGAGCTTTAGGAAAATTTTGGTTTTAGGTGAATAAAACCTTGGGAGTTAGTAGGTAGGTTTTAAGAATAAAATATGGGAATAAATGACACAAAGAGAGCTTGTGGTATGGTGGCAAAGTGACGCCACTTAGGGAGCAGGAGGTGACGCCACAGGGAGGCAAGGGATCCAAGGTTCTAGTCGTGGTACATGTTTTTCTTTTAAATTATTTTTATTTAAAGGGAATTAGACTTTAGCTGTAGGCCTAACTTTTGTTGTGCATGGTTTAAGACACAAATGGCCACATGGTGGAGTGGTGGTGGCATCAGTATGATAACAAGAAGGAGAAGGGTTCAAATCCTATAGATGGCAAATGGAAGGCTTTTATTTTGCTCAGGAAAAGATAGGAGGTTAGGTTGGAGTAGAACTCTACAAAGTGGATGGAGACTTGGTCAATCAAGTTTGAATGAAAGGTGGAGTGGAGATTGAGGAGTTGGAATTTGTCAAGGTTGTTGGGTGAGTTTGAATGGGTGATGGAGAGTGAATTGTGGAGCATATTGAGGAGAGAATCATGGGGTTAGTGAGTGTAGGGAGTTGGCCGAATGTGGAGTTTGTTTAGGGGAATTTCGGTTAAGGTTTTTGGCTTTTTGGGAGGTACACATTTGGTCAAGTGGGGGGGAGTGCCGTTTATTTTTTTCAAAGTGAATTTGGAGTATTGTTTTGGCATTTTCGGCTAGATCGGTTGGGATTCTCTTCTTTTGGCATTGCATTTCTTTGGTTTCTCGTTGTACACTTTTCTCCTCTCTTCCTTTCTTCCTATTGTGTTTGGCCAATTTGCTTATGAGTTTGACCACTCGGGTATTTGTCTTCCTCAACATTTCTTCTCTTCTCTTTAAATCGTATTGTTCCATTATTTTTGTTTGTTTTCTTCACCATAGCGAACCCCCTCCTACTCATTTTGCTCTCACTACATGCACTTCTTCTCTTTTCTTTGATTAATAGCCACCCTACCTACTTTGATCCTTGTAGCCGATTGCTTGGTGTCCTACTTTTGGAAGCTAAATCTTTTTTTCCAGTCGACTTCTCTCTAATCAAAGGTAATGGTTCTTTCTCCTTCTTTCATGTTTTTCGTCCTTCTTTCTTTTGATTTGGCTAAGCCGAAACTCTTACCTCTTGGCCAAGCCGAACTTAACCACTCATTTTTGTGTTGAACTTCTTTTGTTCTCTTTTGGTAAGGGTCGAATCAAGTCACCCTTTGTTATCACTTATCATTTTCTTAGCCTTGGTTTTCGGAAGTGGATTAGTAAGTAGGTGTTAGGCTAAATATTGGTGGTAAGATTTTATTCTCGGGGTTGATTCTTATTCAAGCTGAAAGGCTCCCTATTTTAGGTTGGATGGGAGTTCTAATGGCTAACACTTCTTCTTGGTTTTAATGTTGCAAGGGACTAGACAGTGTAAACCAAAGGATCGTTATACAATCTTCCCTTGTAGTGGAATTTTCAAATTTTGGGGTGTTTGGAAAGAGTGCCGAGTACCGATAATCACAAACAGGTGTGTAATCTCACACCCATTCCGGTGTATGTTTGTGACTTTTTGTGAAACAGATAAAAGTCAAAAAGCGACAACGGTGACCACTCAAGCGTACGAGCGATCGTAGTGGTAAATCGAGATACGAAATGTGACGTTAAGTCGTTGAGGGTGTCAACAACACTCTCGCGATACTGAGGCTGAATGGGCCTGTCTGGGCCAAATGGTCCCAATGGGCTATTCAGCCCACATGGGCAAAATTGATGGAAAATTGTGAAGGAGTAAGTGCGGTTGCGAAATCTAGAAATCTGAGACTGTAACATTGCGAAATGGGCCACACGAGCGTGTGGGCCTGAAATGGATTTTAGGCCCATTAGCCTCGTAGGGAACCAATAATGATCCCATGTCGCTCGAGGCGATAGTAAGATGTCGAAAAGTGGTAAATCGATAAAATTACTAAAATACCCTCGGTGGGTAAATTACTGAGAAACCCTCGTTGGGTAAAATTTTTGTTATACGTTTAGGGGCAGATTTGGTATGATGGTGTATAACTTGATTAACTGCCATGAAGATAAATTTTGCATACACTGAATTATTATGCCATGACATGTTGCATTGGGATGGGTTGTAATGATGGAGGAAGTGCTGTACTGGTGGCTATGCCATAATATACTGATTTCGATGGCTCACCACATATATCGTCTTCGCGACTTCTTTGCATTTATACTTGCAGCTCGACTGCATTCTTGGAGTGTAGGGTTGGGTGGGTTGACTTGGTCTCCACACGGAATGTAGGGGTGGTACGGGTGGAGTGTAACGGATGGACTATTAGACTTGGTTGCATTTTTTGCTTGCATTACCATGACTTTGGGGTGTGGGCCCAAATTAATACTGTATGGGGCTTAGGCCCAGACTGAGACCATGACTGTGACTGGAATTGGGGTTACACACTCAGTTCTCGTAACTCACCCCTCCATTTTTACCTTGCAGGCAATCTCCAGCTAATAAAACGCAAAAGTAACATATTTTAATCCCACATTTAGTATGCTTTTGGATGAATTTATCCTTAATTTATGTAAAAAGGTGCTCTTAATCCTTTCTTTTCATGTCTTATACTCGTGAAAGCACCCAAGGATAAAAAGGACACAAAATGGGTTTAAAAGCGGACCAAAGTGGGCCAATCCAAGAAGTCGGCATGGCACGGACTTCATGCCACACAGTGCGTGCCCCAATATTTAGATTGCACACGGTCACACACGATTTACATGACCATGCCTCATCAACAAAAAGCCCAAGACGGCCGACCCGATGTACTGGCAGTGTCCCCAATTGGCGAACCGAAGCATAGCCTCTACCCAGATATTGCATGGGCGTGTCATAGGCGTGCCTAAATCAACGAATAGAGACACGAGGCTGGCATGTCAAGGCCGTGCCCCTGTCACGAGAAAGAGCAATTTCACTCGGAATTAGATGCTTGGAGCCCAAGAAACGCAATCCTAAGTCCACTCAAACACTTAGGATGAATTTCACTTGAATTACGAGTACTTAGGAGCCAAGTAAAGCATCCCAAATGTTTATATAAACAATCCAAGGCAGCAATTCAAAGGGGGTAGGTTTTAGCAGAGTTTTCTACCAGGGCTTTACTCATTTATGGAATTACTCGAAGATAGCAAGTTGATCCATCTCGAAAAGTCAGAATTCTACTCAAGACGGAGGATCTCTCCTTCAATTCCTTCAGGGGGTTTTAGGGATTTCTTATGTTTTGTTTTATCTTTTCTCTTGAGATGTTTTCTTATTTTATTATGAACTAGATCCTTGAGATACACGAAGGGGATGAAACCTATGATGGATTTTGTTATTTGATTTATTGGTTTATATGATAAATACTTAGTTTGTTCTTAATTATGTTGCTTAATTTAATCTGATGTGCTTAGGTGGAGAAGGAATAGACCTTGCCTAAAGAGTAGATCTAGCATAATTAAGCAGAGTTGATCGAGCGCCTAGAGATAGGGTTACGAGATTTTGCAATTAGGGTGAAACCTAATATGGGAGTCCATTGATAGATTCTTGCTTCCTTAGGGGTTATTATAAGAGAACGAGAGTTCCACTAATTAACCTAAGGTTAGACGTTATTCGCTTCGAGAGGAGGTTTAATATAGGTTAGGGAGTCTCACGGATCAAGCTAAGTAAAAGAAATCATATGAATTGAAAGGTAGATAATAAGTGAAGTCATAGGTGGATTCTTCTCGAGGGTATTGTTTTTATCAACTGAGTTTTCCAAAGTTTTTTCCCAGTTTATTCTTTTGTCTTTGCATTTAGTTTAAGAATTTTATTAGTCTTAGATAAGTTAATTAACCACTCCATATTTAAGGCTAAATAATAGGAAGAAAGTGAGTAGTAGTACTTTTAGGTTCCTTGGGTTCGATAAGATATTCTTGCCAAAGCTATACTCTTGTTTGTGTGTGCACTTGCCTCTATCGTTGTCATAGTTAGTCTACAGGTTTGATTATCCTTTATAAATTTTAAAACTAGATTGTTTTGTAGCGATCACTAGCGTTAGTGAATTTGGAGTTGTGGAGGACTCTGTGGTGGCCATACATCAAAATTTATTATCGCGAACTTAGTAAATTTTCGTTTTGCTTTGCTTTAGTCTTATTTTTATTTTGGGGTTGATATTTTTGTAATAAGACCGTTGGTTTATTTTCTTTATGTTTTCTTTAATAACTGCTAAATTTATTGATATGTGGTTTTCTTAAAACGATGATAACCGTTTTCAAAATATCGCATCTTTGCATATAATTGAACCTGATTTCTATTATAAAAAGAGGTTTCAATAGTTATAACAAATAACTTTTTTACAACAACACCATAAAAGCGAGATGGATTTTCACTCACAACAAAGCCAAAATCTTAAAATATAAACATACGAAGTTTTTAACGGGAACATAGCTTTTAAACAACCCATCCATGTGACATGCTGGATCCGGTCGTAATGTCTAGGCCGGGTTTGGGGTGTTATAAGGTACCTCTGCTTTATAACCAAACTGGATGTAGAAAGCCCTAAGAGCTTACCCTAGGTAGATACTCGCCGAACCATAGCAATCACCCAGGTAGGTGCTTGATTATTTGTCATTTGCCTTGAATTTTATTTTTTGATATGATACTGAATTGTTGTGTTTTGTCGAATTGATTATTTTTTGTCTTTTTATCGAAAATCAAAATTTGATTTTGATTTTGATTCTTTCACCGCATGAGTTTGTACTATGTCATATGTTTGTTATGGTTTGAGTCTTGTAGGATATTCTCGCATCATATTGCACTACCGATATGGTCATTCCTTTTAAGTGAGAGTGAAAAACTAAGCCTTCGTGAGGTTTTCAGCTCTGCATGGGCTAGTAGATTGCTTTCGAGATACATCCGTACCTATGTCTTTGTGAGGTTTTCACCTCCGCATGGCCATAGGGAAATGTATTTCCCTGAACTTAACTCGATCTATATGAGCCTATAATGGGTGAGGATCGAGGAATCTGCTGGTTCGGGTACCTTAACTTTAGAGCTAAATCACATGTAGAAAACATAAAGGCTTAACCTAGGTAGAACTATGGCAAACCCTAGTGGTTACCCAGATAGGTGCCCTATTTTGTTATTTATTTCTCTTGTGCTAACATGTTCTCTTTTGTTTTGATTGCATTGCATTCACATCATAGAAAAGAGGTGTTGATTCAAATCCGATTGCTAAATAGAAGAGTTTTTCATGAGAAAATGGATTTCTTGATAAAGTGGATTATAATATGGTCGTCCGAATATGGTCTAAGTAAACACAACGAGAGAAGACTGATAGTCCGTGAAGGAATACAAGACTTTATTGCCCAAAGATTCAAGCTGACAAAGACTATTCGAGAATCACCATGTCTCGGCTTTCTTTATGAGGCTAACAAGCATTGCAAGGATAAGTAAGTAATGAGTCACGGCCCAAGTAGAAAAATGCTAGTGGAAGCATCTATTAGAAGTTTGCAATATTTGACCTTTTGCGAAGAAGGGGATTGATGTTTTTGCTTGGAATATAAAGGCAAGGCTGCATATGTAATCCGTTTTATATAAAGAATTTTTCTTTCTAGAAAATTTGTTCTAATGGAATTGAATTCAGAATCAACGCCTCTCTTTCTTTTGCATTCATTCTATGAATTTGCATTACATCACATCATATGCATTTAAAATTTTAGAAGGACCTTAATTGGTTGAAGTTATCAAAGAGAGATAAAGAAGAAAAAGTTGATCTGGAAAGAAAAAACATGGATCAAAGACTCGAATAGTTCCAAAGAGACATGCAAAGACCAGCTGCAAGAGCAGTTGGCAAAGATCCAACAAGATATGAAGGAACAAATGATGGAAGCCCAAATAAATATGGTGGCTCAAATGACACAGCTACTGAATGGGGCAATAGATAAGGAAAAAGTTCGATGACTAATGCTAGTGAAGATAATGAGGATTACCTTGGGTTTTACCCCACCGCATGCACAAACACAACCTGAAGCATATCCTCAAAGGCCATCTGTTACAATTAGCCCTCAACAAGGTCAAGCTGATACTAGGATACCCATGAATTTCCAAATTGGCTTAGGATCTAACCCAAGAGATAACCCTGCTAATCTTGTTATCCCTGATTTAGATATAGTGGTGAGGGAACCAAGGAATGAAGTTTCCAAGTCCTTGCATACTTAGAGTGTTTTGAACAATGGGACTATGGAAGAGATCCCTGTATTTTTTAGTGTTGATCTACAATAATATTCAAAACACGCTTGTTGCCTTAAGCCTAAAGGCAATAGGAACCCTTTTTGTGAAATAGGCTTGTATCTGGAATTGTTATTTCAATAAAGTTCATCTTTTTGAGAAAATATTCTTTTTCATACTGTACAAACAATTACTCTTAGTTTTTTTTCTTTTGTTTGCTCTTTGGACTTTCTTTCAAGTATTCTTTCATTCTTCATTCATGACCATACAAATAAACATTCTTTGAATCATTTATTCTTTGGAATCTTCCTTCGAACCTACAATAATTTCCAGATATCAACGATGTAAGCAACACTGCTACTGACTCAGAGTCTCCTTTCGAGTAAGATATGTGTCTAGAGGGATCTCAGGACTTTGAAGATGACAGAGATTGTAACCTATCTTTTGATTTGTTAAGAATGGTAGAACAGGATGAAAAACAGGCCCTACTCTATAAAGGGTCAGTGGATATTATGAGCCTAGAAAAGAGGTGAAGATTGTAGCATAGTTCACCACAGAAATAAGGTGAGACATCATTGAGTTATTTTCAAGAATTCAAAGATGTTTTTACAAGATCATATCAGGACATGCAGGCTCTTCGGGGCGTGGAGTGCGTTGAAATCTTAAAAGAGGTCCATAAGGATGTCAGAAGGACATATGCTAATGGTTTTACAATAGCCAGGCTAATTATAAGGTTCGGGTACTATTAGTCCACCATAAAATAGAGATTACTTCAGTTATGTCGTAAATGCCAATTTGAGGAAGACAAGACTTATGTGCCTCATCTATTTCTTCACAGATTTTCTATATATGGGGAATGGATATTATAGGCCGATCTCATCAAAAGCTTCTAGTCGACATTGATTCATCGTCGTGGTCGTCGTTTACTTCACTAAGAGGGTGGAAGTAGCTTCATGTGCCAATGTTACAAGGTCGAAGTCATTAAATTATTTAAAAAAAAGATCGGGTGTAATATCCTAAAATTGGGCTTATGCATTATTGTTAAAATGTGTGAAATAGCATGTCATTGTGAGTTTGAATGTGTATTTATGAATGTTTGTGAACTTAAGAATAATAGGAAAATACTTTAGAAAATATTAAGTTTTAAGTTTTAAGAGGAAGCTAGGTTGATAGGGCCTTAAGAGAAAATGTAGGAAAATATGACACACAACGGGCTTGGAAAAGTGGCTTGGAGCGCCACTTAGGGCCTCTGGAAATGGCGCCATGGGCTATGAGGAAGGACCTAGGATCGAGTCATAAGGGAAGCAAATAAAAGTTTTATTTTGCTACAAGGTAGATAGTGTTGGATGGCATTAAGGCACTAAAGGGAGGAGTTTAATCCTTTTAAAATTCAATTAGATAAGGGATAAATGATGGATTAATTGTATTTTTTAAATAAAGGGATAAGGAGAAAAACAAGGATTTGATGAGGAAAGGGGAGTTGGCGAATAGGGGACTCTTGGGGTAGTAATTTTATTTGAAAGGGAAAATAAGGCCATTCATCATTCTTTCTTTCTTCTCTTACCTTTGCCAATTCTCTAGTGCATCTCCTCTTCTCCTTTTATTTTTTTCCAAAGTAGAAATACCCTTGTGATAGCCAAAACTTTAACCATCTCCATTGTCGAAAGTGATCAACTTATTCTCTTCTTTCATAATCTTCCAAAAGCGAAAATAAGTCCCTTCTAGCCTTAGTCGAAATTCCTTTGAGGAGTTAAGCAAAGGTCTTTGTCAACAGTGACTAAGGGTAAGATCAAGTTTGATTTCCATTCTATTTCTTTTAGGCTGTCAAATTAGGAACTAATCCCTCATATTATTTTATGGCCAAAACTATGAAGGGTCATTCGGGATTTTTGGCCTATTGTGGATTTCTAGGAGGAAGATCTTCGGGATTTCAAGGATTTAAGTCAAGTGGTGTTTTCGGGATTTGAGAATCGTAAGGTAAGTGTACTTGAGTTTGAGAATCGTAAGGTAAGTGTACTTACACATTCGGCCAAGGCCTAGTTTGGTATCTAGATCTATTTCTTATTTGTTTAAAAAGCGAAACTAACTAGTTCAATGGTTAAGGTATAGCCAATTTCAATAAAGAAGCATCATAAAGTTTTGATTTGTTTGAGAAACAAATCGTGACAAAATTGAGATCTAAATCGATGAATCGGGTTTTGGGATTTAAGTAAACCGCTAAGTGTATCGGTGTGTACCCCACTATCTTTTATTAAGATTTATGGCAATATTTAATATGAGCATGTTTATAAGAATGTGAATATGGAAAAAGAACCATGCTATGGTACAAAGTACTCAGGTTCGTTTTCCTACTCTTACTAGGATTATGATAAATATCTGTTTGACACACATATGAAACTATAAGAATGTGAATTAAGAATTTGGCATGTTTTGTATGACATGGGCATACGGGTCATTGTGAAAGGGAAGTGAAAGTGGTGGTAATACCACGATATCGAATGTAGTGACTTGGTCACATTATCGAATGTGGTGACTTGGTCACAATTATTTAATCTGGTGGCTATGCCACGAATTTTATAAGGGCGATGAGCACGTTGGTATGTGATGCGCCTTGATGGTGTGTAGCGGATGGAGGTTGACTTAGTAGTCCCACGGTGTCTTTGGATGGTGCAGGTGATGTCGTGAGATGGCATATAGGTTTGGGTTGGGTTGCATCATTATTTCCTATCTGTTATATGAATATGTATGTGATATGAGAATGTATGCTGAATTGTTAATTTTAGTGTTGGTTACATTGAGTCTGTTTGACTCACCCCATTGGGAACATTTTCTTCGGTGACGATCGGTGATGGTAGGATCGGCAGGAGCTTAGTGGAGGCCATGTGAAGTTTGATTTTACTTTGTTTTGGACTCTTTTATTTTAAGTACTTTGAATTTATTTTTGGGAATTATTTGATGTAATAAGGCCATAGTTGAATTATTTTATTTTACTTCCATTTATCATGCTACAAAATATTTTTTAAAGACTAAGTAAATTTATCATAAATTAAACTCTAAATGTTTTGTCACCTAAAATCAAGGGATTTCAAGTATAAAATTAACTTGTTTCCAACTCGAGCCCAACCAAAAACAATCTTTCTTTCAAAACACATCGTTTTTCCAAAGTCACAAAAGAATTTTGAACCGGATTACAACGAGAAACATACAGTTCGGTCAAGGCTCGTGGGCGGGTTTGGGGTGTTTCATCGAAAATCAAACAAAGAATGCCAAAAGGAAAAAGTCAAAAGTTTGTAATCTGTTCAAAGATCGGGCGCCATATCATAGAGCAACAAAGCGACCAAAAAAAAAAAACAAAAAAACAAAACAAGGATTGTAGGAAAGATGACCGAGACTTGTAAATATTGGCATAAAGAAGTTACCATTTATCTTCTATGATTATCGAATGTTGGCCAGAACTTTTTTCGAGGAAACATCTTACCCATTGGTTTATGGAATGGAAGCATTTTTGCCTATTGAACCTAATCGAAGAAAAGGTCAAAAGATATCCATCACGGTCAGATGATGCAAGCTTACGACAAAGAGGTTTATCTTAGAGAATTCCACGAGGGGAACCTGATCTTTCTTTTACAAAAGGATTTCAGATAAAAGAAGATGCCAAGCTGGGAAGGACCTTATGTTGTAAAGAAGGCCTGTTTTGGAGGAGCATTGATATTGACCAAGATGGATGCCAAATACTTGCCCAATCCGGTGAATTCAGGTTCAGTTAAGAAGTATTTTACCTGAAAGGGTAAAGGCCAAGGTGAAAACCCATAAAGGGCGCCTTGAGTTCAAATTCAAAAAAAAAAAAAAATAGAGGAGAGGCCAAGGCGAAAACACACAAAGGGCACTTTGAGACCAAAGGGGTTTTGAGCCGAAAACCCAAAAAGGGCGGCTCAAATTTTGATCAAAGATAGGGCATGTGGTAGTCTTGCTATGCCTGAATTAATAATGAGAAAGTATGCTACGTCTTGGGGCATTGACAAAGTACTCTGGATCCTCTAAACACGTATTGAGCTCAAAATGGTCCACAAGAAGTTTGTACGAGAGAAGCTCATCTGCTGCGATATCAAGGGCACCTAGCTTGTATCTTGCCCATTTTGAATTTTCTATCTTTGATTACTTTATTCTTTTCAAAGATGCACCCCAATCAATTTTCTTTTATGGCCTTGGCTATCTTTGCATACTATTATTTTCAAGATACACCCCAATCAATTTTCTTTTATTGCCTTGGTTATCTTTGATTAACTTATTTGTTTGAGCTATGCTCTGATTAATTTCTTTCCGTCCATTGTTGTGATCTTTTCAAGCATTTTATATTAAAATAACGATTAATGGAGTAATAATACTTTCATAAAGGAGTTTCGCATATTACTTTGGAAGCTTTTAAATAATATGAGAATTTGAAACAGGACTATTGTTTAGAACTCACCAAGCTTAAGGGTTGGAAATATTGAAAGATGATTATTTGTTTGGATTTTTATTGGATAAGACATTTCGTCAGTGATACCATCTCAATAAATGATGAGCAATGTCAACCCAAGTGTAAAAAGGGATCATTCTCGGGAAAAGAAAAATGATACCTTGCATTCATGCAAATTTCAAATACATACATCGAGTCATTACACTCAGGGAATGGTGTAACAGATCAAATGAAGATGATAAAAATTCCATGCCTCTGAGTGGTAACAGGATGGATGGAAGAAACCAAATGTTATTCCCTTGAATTTGCAGTAGGAGGTACAAACTATATGTCTCAAGGTTCAAGTGGAGTGGACTCAGAATTACCATGAGGAAAATTATTTGAGCAAAATATGATTGATACTTCGAGAGGAATAAGGATGGCGAATAAATGAGTGATGACACCTAAAGTACGAATCATTCTCATAACATTTTTGCATTCACATATCATAACGCATCTAATTAGGAGCATTTGACTCATTTCGGTCAAGGCATCCTAATCATTCGGCATAAGCATATACCCATTCTATAGGTCATGTCCTCTATAGGACAATGTAGTAGGGTAAATTGACACTTTCAGCCTTGTATCCCTGACTTGTAGTGGAGCAGACTGAAGACAACAGATCTTACCTTCCTAAAGTTGCAGGAAGAAGATCGAAGACATCAGATCTTGTCTCCCTGAGTTTGCAGTGGAGCAGATTGAAGATGGCAGATATGGCATTCCTGAAGTTGCAGGAAGCAGATCGAAGACATTAGATCTTGTCTCCCTGAGTTTGTAGTGGAGCAAATTGAAGATAGCAGATCTGACATTCCTGAAGTTGCAGGAAGCAGATCGAAGACATCAGATCTTGTCTCCCTGAGTTTGTAGTAGAGTATATTGAAGATAGCAGATCTGGCATTCCTGAAGTTGCAGGAAGCAGATCGAAGACATCGAATCTTGTCTCCACGAGTTTGCGGTGGAGCAGATTGAAGATAACAGATCGGCATTCACGAAGTTGCAAGAAGCGGTCGAAGACATCGAGATCTTGTCTCCCGAGTTTGCGATGGGCGGGCTAAAATAGTAGATCTGTCTTCACGAGATTGTAGTGAAGTAGATCGAAGATCCTATTCTGGCATCCCTGAGTTTGCAGTGGAGTAGGCTGAAAATAGCTAATTTTGTCTTCTTGAGATTGCAGTGAAGCGGATCGAAGATACTAGTCTGGCATTTCTGAGTTTGCAGTAGAGCAGACTAAAATAGCAGATCTGGCCTTTCTAAGGTTGCAGTGAAGCAGATAAAAGACATCAGCCTTGTTTCCTTAAGTTTGCAGTGGTGTAGGCTAATGCATATCTTGTCTTACCGAAATTGCAGCGAAGCAGATTGAAGATAGCAGATCTTATCTACTGAAGTTGCAAGAGGCGGATCAAGGATATCAACCTGGCATCCCTGAGTTTGCAGTGGAGCAGACTAAAGATAGTAAATCTCGTCTTCCTGAAGTTGCAGTGAAGTAGATTAAAGATACTAGCCTATCTCCTTGAAGATACAACCATTTGACAAGACCGGGCAAAATGGACCCTTTTATTGTCTTTGCTCTATTCTCGTTACACGATAATGGGCAAAGACCCCCAAGATCACTGTACGTATAGGTGAGTACTCACAATCCTATGGAATGCCAACTATATCCAATGGTTTCAAAATCACAAGGCCAAAATATCTGAAATCGAGCACATAACACTTATCGAATATCCGTGCACTATCACTGCATGTTAGTATCTTTTGCAATACACTATCACTTTCATATAACATATATATCATGTATACATTTCACCTTTCTATGAGTTACCATATCTACATATAACATATTTTAGCTTCTCATCACCATGCACAATTTCTTATCATATAAGCACAAAACCACAAAGCAAATATAGATACAAGAAAATTTACACTTGGAATTTAGGGTAAGGGTTGGTCTACTACTAAATTCCACATGACATATGATTTCGTGTCTACAAGTAG
Organism: Gossypium rotundifolium; assembly: GCA_025506655.1. Classification (NCBI taxonomy): domain Eukaryota; kingdom Viridiplantae; phylum Streptophyta; class Magnoliopsida; order Malvales; family Malvaceae; genus Gossypium; species Gossypium rotundifolium. The sequence goes on along the minus strand of CP106732.1, from coordinate 151,777,459 downwards.
TGATTCCAAGCACTCACCACTATGCTTTCACCGAGAAGTCAAAAGCTCAAACAAGATATTCTTTTAACTTGTAGAATACTCCAGTGAATTTGAGGCTTGACACACAATAACTATACAAAATTCACAATCAGATAATAGCCAAGGACTCACTTAAACCAACTAAAACATCAACCTATTTTAAGTTCTCATGTAACCAAAATTTAACATAACATACTTAGAATGCTTATAACTCTGTCTACACTGAACCTTTTCATGTAAAATGAATTCTGTTCACCTAATTAGTCATCTAAGCCTCATCTTCAACCCTTAACCCACTGAAAACTACCCAATTCATGGTATCAAATTTTTTTGACATCTTTTTGATGATTTTCACAAAAATCATTAAATGTAAGAAATCATTGACGAAACTTTAAGGTAAGTTTAGAAACCTTCTAGTCATAATTGTAACACCCCAAACCCGGCCCATGAGTCCTGACGGATCGGTATGTCACGGAGTAAAAGCATTTTGAAGGACATTGATTTTACGTGAAAATTTGATAAAATTTGGCTAAGGAATTAAAGCGGTGTTTGAAAACTCAGATTGGGCTTTTTATAAATATAGTTGGGTTGTTTAACCCTTTGAAATTGTTTGATCATCTAAAATTTAAGGAACTTCCAAAATCATGATTGACGTGGTGAATTTTGTTACCGATGGTAACATCTTTGAAAAACCAGTAGAAGTTATTAAGTTGGAAAAGTTACCTTTAACCGGTTTGTTTAATATTTATAAACTTTATTTGTAGTATAGCATAAGTAAAGCAAATTAACTATGTAAACATCAAATAAAATTTCGCGACCTTATTACAACCCAATTTAAAAACTTAGAAAAGAAAATAAATAAACTTAAAGATAACAAATTAAATTCAAATTCATCGAATAAGCATGGCGCCTCGAGTCCTCTCGGCTCCATCTCCGCGATCTACTCATACGTAAAATGGTAATGGAAGGGTGAGTCACCAAGACTCAGTGTGTAAATCCCCCACCCGAAAAAGTAACTCATACACAGGTTATTAATAAACATGCAATTATGCAACCCCCACTAGCCATCCATACTCCTTATCTACCCCGTGTGGTCAAAACCACTGGTGGTCAAAACCACTGGTGACTAGTGTCACAAATTAAATGATGGGGCCAACCCATCGTGTGGTCAAAACCACTGATGACCATAGGTCACAAAATATCATAATGTGGTCAAAACCACTGGTGGTACCAAACCACTGGGACTTAGTCGCAAATTATCAATCGGTGTGGTCAAAACCACTGATGAACATAGGTCACAAATAATCTGATGGGGCCAACCCATCTTGTGGTCAAAACCACTGGCGACAGTCCATAAAAATCATCCCCCTCCTTTCATCAATCCCACCATCATCATGCTCACATATCAATTTTCATATATCATGTATTTAGGCATGGCATTTAACAGCATGTGATGGCATACAAAATCGTATATCAAAGATTACGTATAGGGCACTTACCTGGAGGCCATGCTTAAGCCCACAAGCATATATAATAGATCACTATCATATTTATTAACAAGGCAACGAAATAGTCATGTTATTAATAAAGTGTGTAGTGAATTTTACACACCTGCTACTACCACGAATCCTATATCCCGAAAAGATGATCTACGATGCAAGATCCTTGACCCTAAATTCGGCCAATTATCAATGTTAATACCAAAGGCCTATTCGGCCAAACTAAAAGAAATACCAAAGGCTCTTTTGTGACTTACCTTGAACGAATTTGATTTCCAAACAAATCCCGAAAACGTCACTTGATTTGCCAAGATCCCTACCAAAACACTAGTTAGAATCGGCTTGCTCAATTATATATCAACAAGGCTTATGGCCGAATGTCATAACCTTTCTACCATGCTTACCTTAAATCCGGAAGACCTCTCAATTCTCCTTAATGTTGGCTTCTAAGAAGGTTACAAATCCAAGTCCTGAATAGATTTGGTCATACAAGAACACAAGATTAAGCCTCATGGTTTGACTAACCATATGAGGAATATGATTTAACACAAAGAGAGTCCTTACCTCACTTTTAAAAATCGGCGACACCTTGATTAGGGAGGAAGATTCGACTAATTACAAAAGTGGAAAGGTTTGGAAATTTTGATTAGAATAGGGGTAGGTTCATTAAAAAGAAGCAAGAAAGTGGAAATTTTGAACAATTTTGGCTAGAATCAAGGGAGAATTGGTGACAGTTTGGAGAAGAAAAGAAAAGAATTTTGCCTATGAAATTGGCCCCTCTTTTAGTGATAAACCAGAATATGGATGGCCTCCCAAGGAGTCCCATATTAACCAACACCTTCTTGTTGGTGATGAATTCCATTATAATTATCAAAAATTAAGCAAGGTTTATCTTACATATTTATCTCTAGCCACTCCTCATCAATTTAAAAGCAAATAAACTACTAATAACTCCCCTTCCAGTAGATTATGTGCAAAAATATTAAGCTTTATCTTATCAATTAAGAGTCCAACATGCAGCCATCACTCCCTCTCCCATTCACCGGGTTTCAAAAAATAAAATCAATTCTTTGCTACTTTGGTTCGAACACGAAACCTCACTACATGACCCTCTCTTCTAACGCCCATGCCATTCCTCCCATTTGACTTTCATGTCATAAAACTCCTTCATTTATTTATAAGACCTCCCTAGGCCGATCACCCCAAAAATAAAAAAACCAAAAATCCATTCCAGCAGCTTGAACCTATGACTTGCGCCCATCAACCTCCAAGCCTTTAAGTGGCACCCCAAGCCACTCCACCAAACGTCTTTCATGCCCTTTAACCACACCATTTAATTTTTAAGACCTTCCTACCTGCCCCCCTTCTCTTTAATGCCAACGAAACCCAAAAATAATACACTCCCCCTTGCAACTCCCAAGACTCGAACCTCCTCCCTTGCAACACCCTTAGACGCCACCTTATTAGCACCTAAGTGGCGCATGAAAGCCACTTTGCCAAGCTATTTCTTGTGTCAAACTTCTCACAAAATTCCTCTTATCCCCTATCTCGCCTAGCGTCCCCCTTCTCAAGTGCTTTAAATAAATTTTAGCCCAAAGTCCAATTAGTCTGGGGTCATGACTAGACCTTTAATATATCAGGCAATCAAGCATACATATCTCTCAAGCATACACACATGGGAAAAATAAGTAAATTTCATATAACCCCTAATTTAGGGTGTTACAGTTCTACCCCCTTAAAAAGAATTTCGGCCTCGAAATTACCTGGATCAGAAGAGTTGGGGGTATTACTGTCGCATCACATCCTCGGGTTCCCATGTGGCCTCCTCTGTACCATGATTCCGCCATAACACCTTTACCAAAGGCACTGACTTCCTCCTCAAAACCTTGATATCTCGATCCAAGATCATCTGGCTCTTCTTGAAAGATAATTTGGGCTCACCTCAATTTTAGCAATCGACCTACATGTGATGGATCCGGTCGATGGCGCCTCGACATCGAAACATGGAAGACATCATGGATCGGCTCAATTCTGCTGGTAACTCAAGTTGGTAAGCTCTGGGTCCCTGCGTTTCAACAGGTATGCGGTCCAGATGAATCAAGGGCTTAGCTTGCCTTGGGCGAACCTTAGCACCTTCTTCCAGGTGATACTTTCAAGAAGACCTTATCACCTTGCTTTTTTTTCTTTTGTTTGCTCTTTGGACTTTCGTTCAAGTATTCTTTCATTCTTCATTCATGACCATACAAATAAACATTCTTTGAATCATTTATTCTTTGGAATCTTCCTTCGAACCTACAATAGGTCTCTAGATATCAACGATGTAAGCAACACTGCTACTGACTCAGAGTCTCCTTTCGAGTAAGATATGTGTCTAGAGGGATCTCAGGACTTTGAAGATGATAGAGATTGTAACCTATCTTTTAATTTGTTAAGAATGGTAGAACAGGATGAAAAATAGACCCTACTCTACAAAAGGTCAGTGGATATTATGAGCCTAGAAAAGAGGTGAAGATTGTAGCATAGTGTAACATCCTAGATTAGGGGTTATCGTTTGTGCATAATTCATGAGTAGTAGGTTTTGGCGGTGTTTGGAAATGAATTAAGGGTTTTAAAATCCTAGGATGGAAGAAAGCTTTGGACAATTATTGGTTTTAAGTTAAAACAAGAAGTGATGTGGAAAAGTGGCAAGGATGCCACCTAAGGTGCAAGGGTTATGGCATCAAGTGAAGTACTTTGAGGAAGAAGTTTGAATCCCATTGTGTGCATTTTGCTTAATCTTATGAAATAGTATGTTTACTATGATATGGGTGTGTGGTGTGCATTTTTAAAACCTTGGAAATGTAAGGAAATGTATGGAAATGTATGGAAATGTAAGGAAATGTATGGAAATGTATGGAAATGTATGGAAATGTAAGGAAATGTAGGGAAATGTAAGGAAATGTAAGGAAATGAAAGGAAATGTAAGGAAATGAAAGGAAATGAAAGGAAATGTAAGGAAATGAAAGGAAATGAAAGGAAATGAAAGGAAATGTAAGGAAATGTAAGGAAATGTAAGGAAATGTAAGGAAATGTAAGGAAAGTGAACATTTTTGGAAGCCTGAGAATGTATGGAAATGTTACGTTAAAAATAGGAAAGAGACCATTTTGGAAACCGAAGTAAAATAGGAAAGTGGCCATTTTGGAAACCTAAGTAAATTAGGAAAGTAAACATTTTGGAAACTAAGCTAAAAGAGGAAAGTGAACATTTTGGAAACTAAGCTAAAAAGAGGAAAGTAAACATTTTGGAAACCTAGGAAATGTCAAATTACAGAGCCGCGCGAAAATTTTTGAAAACTTAAAAATGACCCAAATGTCGAATTTTAAAGTTCAAAGGGAACTTAGGGCAGTGACCTAAAATATAAAGTATGTGAAATTTGACCCATTAACGGACTTGGAAAAGTGGCTGAAGATGCCACTTAAGGCCTCGTGAAATGGCCCACATGCAAGGGTGTTGGGCTTGAGTTCGAAGTCACATAAGAAGCAAATAAAATAAGTTTTATTTTGCTTAGAAGCCCAAGAGGTGGATGGCACAAGGCTTGCAAAAGAGAGTTTCACTCTCTTTAAAATTGACTAAATAGGTGGATAAATGAAGAATTATTCTTTAATTAGGAAAATAAGGAAGAGTGGTGGCCAAGTTAAGGATTCTTGGCCTAGTAATTTCAACTATAAAAGGATGAGACTAGGGCCATTCATTATTCATTCTCCTCTCTCTTTTCCTCTGCCAATATTCTTCTTGAGCCTCCATTCTTTTTCTTCTTTTCTTTTAGCCTCCTAGCCGATTTCTTCTAAGCCTATTATTCCTCTCTTCTTTCATCTTTGAAACCGAATACATAAGGGAATCATAGCCGATTGTTCATCAAGTCTCTAAGCCGGATCTCGAAGGTTGAAGTGAAGGTGCAATCGATTCCTTCAAATAAGGGTAAGATCCAAGTTTGGTTTCCATTCTTTTATATTTTAGACTTATCAAACTCTAGGGCTAATCCCATTAATGTTCATGGTTGTCGAAACTTTGAAGAGATCTTTCGGATTTACTAAGTGTAGGCTACAAGGAAGGAGAAGTTCTTTTCCGAAGGTACACCATAGGTAGCGTGTTCCCTAGTTATTCGGTGAGTTTCGGATTTAAAATCCACAAGGTAAGTGTCTATAGCTTTCGGCTAAGGCCTATTTTGATAATTAGATCTAATTCTTGTTTGTTTAAAAGCGAAACTAACCTCGATGAGATTTAATGCTTGGCAGAATACAAGGAGGAGCATAGCATAGATTTCTGGATTTGATTAGTATTGAAATCGACAACAAGGTAAGTTTTAAGAATACTAATCCTACTAGGATTTGGATTTATGGTCAAATGGTTTTTTTATTAAAGTAGTAAGTGATTAATAAAATGTAGGAATTGAGATCTAAAGCAATAGATCGGGTTTTCAAGATTTTAAGGAATTGATAAGCAAATCGGTTGTACCCTACCCTAAATCTTGATAGATTTACAGCTTTAATTCATTATATGTGTTAATATGAAAGTGTAAGAATATGGCTAAGGTACCGTGTGTACCCCACACTAATCTTAATAGATTTATGGCTTAAATATGATATATATGTTAATATGAAAGTGTAAGAATGTGGCTAAAGTACCATATTATGGTACAAAGTGCTCAGGTACGTTTTCCTACTCCTACTAGGATTTTGAAATATGTTATATTTAACATGTGAAAAGTGATGTGAAAGTGAAATAAAATATGATATGCATGATATGTATAATTTGGGGCATTCGGGTTATTTGAGAAAGGGGAAGTGAATGTGATGACTTCGGTCTCACTAAGTGAAACGTGATGACTTCGGTCTCACTAAGAATATGTGATGACTTCGGTCTCACTAAGTGAATGTGATGACTTCGGTCTCACTAAGTGAAACGTGATGACTTCGGTCTCACTAAGAATATGTGACGACTTCGGTCTCACTAAGTGAATGTAGTGACTTCGGTCACATTAAGTGAATGTGGTAACCCGGTTACATTATCGAAAGTGGTGGCTATGCCACAATATTATAAGTGGGCGATGAGCACGTCGACCGCAATTGACGCCTTCGATGGTGTGTAGCGGATGGAGGTTGACTTAGTAGTCCCCACGTTATGCGTGATGGTACGGTGGTGTGTAGCGGATGGCTATATAAGTTTGGGTTCGGGTTTGCATCATTATCTTGAATTTTTATATGATATGTATGGTGTGCCTATTTACATTATGTTTTGGTGTTGGTTACACATTGAGTCTATCGACTCACCCTGTTAGGGAACATGTTTGGTGATGAGCAATAATGGATGGGACGGCGAGAACTTGTGGTGGCCATGTTCACTTGAAGTTTAATTTTATTTGAATCTTTATTTTATTTTAATCTGTACAATTTTATTTTGGGTTTCATTTTATGTAATAAGGCCATCGTGACATTTTATTTACGCTTAATTATTATGTTATGAATTTAGGGCTTTACAAAGAATAAGCCCATTTAATTTAAAATAAGTTTAAATATTTTTCACGAAACAAATGGGTTTTTGTTATAAGATAAATTTGTTTTCAACTCGAGCCCAACCCACAACAAACTATCTTTCAAAACACTGCTTTCAAAGTATTCAATGAATTTTGAACCAGGTTACTTGAGGAACATACCAGATCCGGTCCATTCTCGTGGTGTGTGTGTGTTTCGATTTAGTATCGAGCCCGCTTTTAAACTCTCTACCTTGGGTTTAAGGCCCAAAACGTTTTCAAAGATAAGCCCAAAAGTAATTTTGTGAATTAAGCGAGTTTTTCGGCATGGCCCACTAAGTCTCAGGCCAAGTCTACGGTAAGTACTTCTATCCATTGTGTGATTTATAGTACGACTTGTAGAGGGGTAGAAATGGAATGGAACGTAGAATAGAGATTAAGTACTTGAATCCTAGGACTAGTGCACCCAACAATTACATAAGACTTTAATACACAATTAAACAAACTTGTGTCTAAGTCACGAAGTTAGGTGTAGCAACCATGGTGCATGTCTAGGATTGGTTTCATGGGAGCTTGGTATTTAAGCAGTCAGTGTGACTCACCTCCTCTCCACTCGAATCCTACAGTGCGTAGCCTCGGTTCATCCTAACCAAGAGGACTTAATCACTGCCAAACCTCTAACTAAAACCCGAAAGGGACTAGCCAGTATTTTATGGAAACCCTAGTTTTAAAAAGCAACAAACTACCCTTTTGAAATTATGAAAATTATTATTTTGGAAAAACTTTCTAAGAATTTTTAATTTACAAATTACCTAAGTACCCCTAGTGGTAAAATTACTAAAATGCCATTAGTTTCAAAATTTCCATATTACCCTTGATTTCAATAAAATTTCTCCACTTTGCAAAAGTATCCATGAGACCTTAAATTGTGAAAATTCAAGACACCCTAACTTGGAAAATTTACGAAATTACCCCTAACCTATAAATTACCAAAATACCCCCAAGTTACAAAATTACCAGAACGACCCCTGATTTTCAAAATTTTTGCATCAGCACCAATTTGGAAAACAAATTCTCAAAAACAACCCTCAAGTTTTGTAAATTCCAAAATATCCGTGATTTATTAAGATTTACAAATTCACCCAGGTTAATTACCAAAATACCCTCGAATTTCAAAATTTTCCAAAATACCCCGAGAATGCAAAATTTCCAAGATACCTCATTGACAAAACACCAAGGAACCTTGTTTCGATAAATTGCAAAAATACCCCGTAAGACAAATTACAAAAATACCCCGGTAGTGGAAAAACAACAACAATGAAAACTACAACATTTCTCTGAATGAACGAAAGTTCATAATTGATTGATGGATGTATGAATGTAAAGACTGTGTGCATGTATGAGTACGAAAGAACCACTTCTAAAAATTCTTTCCATAAAACTTCTTCGCAGTTAATCGCTGAAACAAAAATTTTTTTATACATAAAACTTAATCGATTAAATCGCGACGTTAGAAATGAGTTCTAAGGGACGTGAACTTAGAGATTGTGCCTGGAAAGTATGATGGTTCTATTAAGATCGAGTCTTGCACGTAAGCATAGTGCGTGAGAAGGATTGTACTGTTGTTAGTAAGTAATTTCGAGGACGAAATTATTTTAAGGAGGGTAGAAACTGTAACATCCTAGATTAGGGTTATGCGTTTGTGCATAATTCATGAGTAGTAGGTTTTGGCGGTGTTTGGAAATGAATTAAGGGTTTTAAAATCCTAGGATGGAAGAAAGCTTTGGACAATTATTGGTTTTAAGTTAAAAACAAGAAGTGATGTGGAAAAGTGGCAAGGGATGCCACCTAAGGTGCAAGGGTTATGGCATCAAGTGAAGTACTTTGAGGGAAGAAGTTTGAATCCCATTGTGTGCATTTTTGCTTAATCTTATGAAATAGTATGTTTACTATGATATGGATGTGTGGTGTGCATTTTTAAAACCTTGGAAATGTAAGGAAATGTATGGAAATGTATGGAAATGTAAGGAAATGTATGGAAATGTATGGAAATGTATGGAAATGTAAGGAAATGTAGGGAAATGTAAGGAAATGTAAGGAAATGTAAGGAAATGTAAGGAAATGAAAGGAAATGTAAGGAAATGAAAGGAAATGAAAGGAAATGAAAGGAAATGTAAGGAAATGTAAGGAAATGTAAGGAAATGTAAGGAAAGTGAACATTTTGGAAGCTTCGAGAATGTATGGAAATGTTACGTTAAAAATAGGAAAGAGACCATTTTGGAAACCAAGTAAAATAGGAAAGTGGCCATTTTGGAAACCTAAGTAAATTAGGAAAGTAAACATTTTGGAAACTAAGCTAAAAGAGGAAAGTGAACATTTTGGAAACTAAGCTAAAAAGAGGAAAGTAAACATTTTGGAAACCTAGGAAATGTCAAATTACAGAGCCGCGCGAAAATTTTTGGAAACTTAAAAATGACCCCGAAATGTCGAATTTTAAAGTTCAAAGGGGAACTTAGGGCCAGGTGACCCTAAAATATAAAGTATGTGAAATTTGACCCATTAACGGACTTGAAAAAGTGGCCTGAAGATGCCACTTAAGGCCTCAGGAAATGGCCCACATGTAAGGGTGTTAGGCTTGAGTTCGAGTCACATAAGAAGCAAATAAAATAAGTTTTATTTTGCTTCTAGAAGCCCAAGAGGACGACACAAGGCTTGCAAAAGAAGAGTTTCACTCTCTTTAAAATTCGGCTAAATAGGTGGATAAATAAAGAATTATTCTTTAATTAGGAAAATAAGGAAGAGTGGTGGCCAAGTTAAGGATTCTTGGCCTAGTAATTTTAGCTATAAAAGGATGAGATTAGGGCCATTCATTATTCATTCTCCTCTCTCTTTCCTCTGCCGAATATTCTTCTTGAGCTCCATTCTTTTCTTCTTTTCTTTTAGCCTCCTAGCCGATTTCTTCTAAGCCTATTATTCCTCTCTTCTTTCATCTTTGAAACCGAATACATAAGGAAATCATAGCCGATTGTTCATCAAGTCTCTAAGCCAATCTCGAAGGTTGAAGTGAAGGTGCAATCGATTCCTTCAAATAAGGGTAAGATCCAAGTTTGGTTTCCATTCTTTTATATTTTAGACTTATCAAACTCTAGGGCTAATCCCATTAATGTTCATGGTTGCCAAACTTTGAAGAGATCTTTCGGGATTTACTAAGTGTAGGCTACAAGGAAGGAGAAGTTCTTTTCCCGAAGGTACACCATAGGCCGTGTGTTCCCTAGTTATTCGGTGAGTTTTGGGATTTAAAATCCACTAGGTAAGTGTCTATAGCTTTCGGCTAAGGCCTATTTTGATAATTAGATCTAATTCTTGTTTGTTTAAAAAGCGAAACTAACCCCGATGAGATTTAGTGCTTGGTAGAATACAAGGAGGAGCATAGCATAGATTTCGGATTTGATTAGTATTGAAATCGGGAACAAGGTAAGTTTTAAGAATACTAATCCTACTAGGATTTGGATTTATGGTCAAATGGTTTTTTTAATTAAAGTAGTAAGTGATTAATCAAATGTAGGAATTGAGATCTAAAGCAATAGATCGGGTTTTCAAGATTTCAAGGAATTGATAAGCAAATCAGGTGTGTACCCTACACTAAATCTTGATAGATTTACGGCTTTAATTCATTATATGTGTTAATATGAAAGTGTAAGAATATGGCTAAGGTACCGTGTGTTCTACACTAATCTTAATAGATTTATGGCTTAAATATGATATATATGTTAATATGAAAGTGTAAGAATGTGGCTAAAGTACCATATTATGGTACAAAGTGCTCAGGTACGTTTTCCTACATCTACTAGGATTTCGAAATATGTTATATTTAACATGTGAAAAGTGATGTGAAAGTGAAATAAAATATGATATGCATGATATGTATAATTTGGGGCATTCGGGTTATTTGAGAAAGGGAAGTGAATGTGATGACTTGGTCTCACTAAGTGAAACGTGATGACTTGGTCTCACTAAGAATATGTGATGACTTCGGTCTCACTAAGTGAATGTGATGACTTGGTCTCACTAAGTGAAACATGATGACTTCGGTCTCACTAAGAATATGTGACGACTTGGTCTCACTAAGTGAATGTGGTGACTTGGTCACATTAAGTGAATGTGGTAACTCGGTTACATTATTCGAAAGTGGTGGCTATGCCACAATATTATAAGTGGGCGATGAGCACGCCGATTGCAATGACGCCTTCGATGGTGTGTAGCGGATGGAGGGTTGACTTAGTAGTCCCCACGGTAGATGCGTGATGGTACGGTGGTGTGTAGCGGATGGCTATATAGGTTTGGGTTCGGTTTGCATCATTATCTTGAATTTTTATATGATATGTATGGTGTGCCTATTTCTATTATGTTTTGGTGTTGGTTACACATTGAGTCTATCGACTCACCCTGCTAGGGAACATGTTTGGTGATGAGTAATAATGGACTGGGACGGCAGAACTTGTGGTGGCCATGTTTAGCTTGAAGTTTAATTTTATTTGAATCTTTATTTATTTTAAGTACTGTACAATTTTATTTTGGGTTTCATTTTATGTAATAAGGCCATCGTGACATTTTATTTCTGCTTTAATTATTATGTTATGAATTTAGGGCTTTACAAAGAATAAGCCCATTTAATTTAAAATAAGTTTAAATATTTTTTCACCTGAAACAAATGGGTTTTTGTTATAAGATAAATTTGTTTTCAACTCGAGCCCAACCCACAATAAACTATCTTTCAAAACACACAGTTTTCAAAGTATTCGAATGAATTTTGAACCGGGTTACTTCGAGGAACATACCAGATCCGGTCCATTCTCGTGGGCCGGGTGTGGGGTGTTTCACATAGTTCACCACAGAAATAAGGTGAGACATCATTGAGTTATTTTCAAGAATTCAAAGATGTTTTTACAAGATCATATCAGGACATGCCTGGGCTACTGAGACATGGGTACGTTGAAATCTTAAAAGAGGTCTATAAGGATGTCAGAAGGACACATGCTAGTGGTTTTACAATAGCCAGGCTAATTAAAAGGTTCGGGTACTATTAGTCCACCATAAAATAGAGATTACTTCAGTTATGTCGTAAATGCCAATTTGAGGAAGACAAGACTTATGTGCCTCATCTATTTCTTCACAGATTTTCTATATGTGGGGAATGGATATTATAGGCCGATCTCGTCAAAAGCTTCTAATCGACATCGATTCATCGTCGTGGTCGTCGTTTACTTCACTAAGAGGGTGGAAGTAGCTTCATATGCCAATGTTACAAGGTTGAAGTCATTAAATTCTTTAAAAAAAAAGATCAGGCACCGACAAAGAATGCCAAAAAGGAAAAAGTCAAAAGTTTGTTATCTGTTCAAAGATCAGACGCCATATCATAGAGCAACAAAGGCAGCCAAAAAGAAAAAAAAAACAAAAAAACAAAACAAGGATTGTAGGAAAGATGACCGAGACTTGTAAATATTGGCATAAAGAAGTTACCATTTATCTTCTATGATTATCGAATGTTGGCCAGGACTTTTTTCGGGGCAACATCTTACCCATTGGTTTATGGAATGGAAGCATTTTTGCCAATTGAACCTAATCGAAGAAAAGGTCAAAAGTTATCCATCACGATCAGATGATGCAAGCTTACGACAAAGAGGTTTATCCTAGAGAATTCCACGAGGGGAACCTGATCTTTCTTTTACAAAAGGATTTTAGATAAAAGAAGATGCCAAGTTGGGAAGGACCTTATGTTGTAAAGAAGGCCTGTTCTGGAGGAGCATTGATATTGACCAAGATAGATGCCAAATACTTGCCCAATCCGGTGAATTCTGGTTCAGTTAAGAAGTATTTTACCTGAAAGGGTAAAGGCCAAGGTGAAAACCCATAAAAGGGCACCTTGAGTTCAAATTCAAAAAAAAAAAAAAATAGATGAGAGGCCAAGGCGAAAACCCGCAAAGGGCACTTTGAGACCAAAGGGGTTTTGAGCCGAAAACCCAAAAAGGGCGGCTCAAATTTTGATGAAAGATAGGGCATGTGGTAGTCTTGCTATGCCTGAATTAATAATGAGGAAGTATGCTACGTCTTGGGGCATTGACAAAGTACTCCGGATCCTCTAAACACGTATTGAGCTCAAAATGGTCCACAAGAAGTTTGTACAGAGAAGCTCATGCTGCGATATCCGGGGCACCTAGCTTCTATCTTGCCCATTTTGAATTTGCTATCTTTGATTACTTTATTCTTTTCAAAGATGCACCCCAATCAATTTTCTTTCATGGCCTTGGCTATCTTTGCTTACTTTATTATTTTCAAGATACACCCCAATCAATTTTCTTTTATTGCCTTGGTTATCTTTGATTAACTTATTTGTTTCGAGCTATGCTTCTGATTAATTTCTTTGATGTCCATTGTTGTGATCTTTTTCAAGCATTTTATATTCAAATAACGATTAATGGACTAATAATACTTTCATAAAAGGAGTTTTGCATATTACTTTGGAAGCTTCTAAATAATATGAGAATTTGAAACAGGACTATTGTTTAGAACTCACCAAGCCTAAGGGTTGGAAATATTGAAAGATGATTATTTGTTTGGATTTTTATTGGATAAGACATTTCATCAGTGATACCATCTCGATAAATGATGAGCAATGTCAACCCAAGTGTAAAAAGGGATCATTCTCGGGAAAAGAAAAATGATACCTTGCATTCTTATAAATTTCAAATACATACATCGGGTCATTACACTCAGGGAATGGTGTAACAGATCAAATTGAAGATGATAAAAATTCCATACCTCTGAGTGGTAACAGGATGGATGGAAGAAACCAAATGTTATTCCCCTGAATTTGCAGTAGGAGGTACAAACTATATGTCTCAAGATTCAAGTGGAGTGGACTCAGAATTAGCATGAGGAAAATTATTTGAGCAAAATATGATTGATACTTTGAGAGGAATAAGGATGATGGATAAATGAGTGATGACACCTAAAGTAGGAATCATTCTCATAATATTTTTGCATTCACATATCATAACGCATCTAATTAGGAGCATTTGACTGATTTCGGTCAAGGCATCCTAATCATTCGGCATAAGCATATACCCATTCTATAGGTCATGTCCTCTATAGGACAATGTAGTAGGGTAAATTGACACTTTCAGCCTTGTATCCCTGACTTGTAGCGGAGCAGACTGAAGACAACAGATCTTACCTTCCTAAAGTTGCAGGAAGAAGATCGAAGACATCAGATCTTGTCTCCCTGAGTTTGCAGTGGAGCAGATTGAAGATAGCATATATGGCATTCCTGAAGTTACAGGAAGCAGATCGAAGACATCAGATCTTGTCTCCCTAAGTTTGTAGTGGAGCAAATTGAAGATAGCAGATCTGACATTCCTGAAGTTGCAGGAAGCAGATTGAAGACATCAGATCTTGTCTCCCTGAGTTTGCAGTAAAGCAGATTGAAGATAGAAGATCTGACATTCCTGAAGTTGTAAGAAGCAGATCGAAGACATCAGATCTTGTCTCCCTGAGTTTGCAGTGGAGTATATTGAAGATAGCAGATCTGGCATTCCTGAAGTTGCAGGAAGCAGATCGAAGACATCAGATCTTATCTCCCTGAGTTTGCAGCGGAGCAGACTAAAAATAGTAGATTTGTCTTCCTGAGATTGCAGTGAAGTAGATCAAAGATACTATTTTGGCATCCCTGAGTTTGCAGTAGAGTAGGCTGAAAATAGCTAATTTTGTCTTCTTGAGATTGCAGTGAAGCGGATCGAAGATACTAGTCTGGCATTTCTGAGTTTGCGATGAAGCGTACTAAAATAGCAGATCTCGCCTTTCTAAGGTTGCAGTGAAGCAGATAAAAGACATCAGCCTTGTTTCCCTGAGTTTGCAGTGGTGTAGGCTAATGAATATCTTGTCTTACCGAAATTGCAGCGAAGTAGATTGAAGATAGCAGATCTTATCTTCCTGAAGTTGCAAGAGGCGGATCAAGGATATCAACCTGGCATCCCTGAGTTTGCAGTGGAGCAAACTAAAGATAGTAAATCTCGTCTTCCTAAAGTTGCAGTGAAGCAGATTGAAGATACTAGCCTATCTCCCTGAAGATACAACCATTTGACAAGACCGGGCAAAATGGGCCCTTTTATTGTCTTTGCTCTATTCTCGTTACACGATAATAGGCAAAGACCCCCAAGATCACTGTACATATAGGTGAGTACTCACAATCCCATGGAATGCCAACTATATCCAATGGTTTCAAAATCATAAGGCCAAAATATCTGAAATCAAGCACATAACACTTATCGAATATCCGTGCACTATCACTGCATGTTAGTATCTTTTGCAATACACTATCACTTTCATATAACATATATATCATGTATACATTTTCACCTTTCACAACAGTTACCATATCTACATATAACATATTTTAGCTTCTCATCACCATGCACAATTTCTTATCATATAAGCACAAAACCACAAAGCAAATATAGATACAAGAAAATTTACACTTGGAATTTAGAGTAAGGGTTCGGTCTACTACTAAATTCCCACATGACATATGACTCGTGTCTACAAGTAGTGATTCCAAGCACTCACCACTATGCTTTCACCGAGAAGTCAAAAGCTCAAACAAGATATTCCTTTAACTTGTAGAATACTCCAGTGAATTTGAGGCTTGACACACAATAACTATACAAAATTCACAATCAGATAATAGCCAAGGACTCACTTAAACCAACTAAAACATCAACCTATTTTAAGTTCTCATGTAGCCAAAATTTAACATAACATACTCAGAATGCTTATAACTCTGTCTACACTGAACCTTTTCATGTAAAATGAATTCTGTTCACCTAATTAGTCATCTAAGCCTCATCTTCAACCCTTAACCCACTGAAAACTACCCAATTCATGGTATCAAATTTTTTTGACATCTTTTTGATGATTTTCACAAAAATCATTAAAATGTAAGAAATCATTGACGAAACTTTAAGGTAAGTTTAGAAACCTTCTAATCATAATAACACAAGTTGAAAAACACTTTGAAACCATGTTTTTAGTTAAAACCCCAAATCCACCATTAATGTCCCAATTTTTGGGTTTTATTAAAAATTTGCAATTCAATGGCTAATACTTCAATTTTAAGGACTAGGTATCATGAAAAACTCATAAGAATTCGAAACATTACCTTTAATGGAAGATTAAATGAGTTTTGATGCAAACCTGAAAAACCCACGTTTGGTGAAGATGATGAAATCTATGGAGTTTTTAGCGTTTTTGAAGTGATTCTATGAGTGTTTAAGGCTTGGGTGTTGAGAGAAATCAAAAGCTTATAGTTTGGAAATAAAAACCGAGTGGTTAAGTGTTGGGAGAATGAGGGATGACAACAAGAGAGGGGAGAGGATGAAACTAACGTGAATCTACTATTGGGGGAAAGAAATAGGCTGAAATTTTAAAAGCTAGGCTAATTGCCTTTTAAAAACTCCCAGTTTTGCCCCTTTTACAGATCAGTCCCTAGGCCCAGATTGAAAGAATTTTAAAACTTCTTTTCAAATTTTGATTTAACAGATAAGTTGCCATAGTAGAATATAATTTCGATTTACCATGCAATTAAATTTTGAGCTTTCTAAGGTTAAAATTCCAAAAATACTCCTAAAACTCCTAGCCCCTATTTTAGGGTGTTACATTAATATTCTTTTATACCAACTCCATAAATTTTCATATTTAATATTTACTTATAGAGAATGAGTGCGAAACGGGATCGTAAGTTCTTCCAAGTCACGGATTTGACTTAGGGCTCTAGATGTTCGGAAGGAAACTTGAATTTTGACACAACCTAAAATGCAAACGAATCCAAGTTAGATAAAAAGAAATTAAAGAACAAAATTAAAATAAATAACTAAGATAATTAAAATAGAACAATAAATAAAAGATTAGAATAATAATTAAGAAAATAAAGAAGATAGATGGAAAAGATGGAACGCGGTATGTAGAAGTCCTAAGAAGCTTTGGAAATAAGAAGAATCCATAATCTCCTTCAAACAGCTCTACTTTCCCCTCTAAGAAATAAAACTTGGTAAAAAAATTTTAAAAATGATCCCCATAATCTGAAAAGATTGTTAAAACTCTTCTAAAAGAAAACTAAAAAAAAAATCTTGAAAAAAAAAAACTCAAAGAGAATTTATTGATATAAAGGAGAAGATGTTGAATAAAAATAAATTGATTGAATTGTGTACAATGCAAAGGCCTTTATATAGGCTAGATAAATAAATCTAAATAAAACACTTAAGTATACTAGAACTCTAATTAACCTAAATATGAAGTAGTTTTAAACTAAACTTTCTTATTGATATAAAACTCCTAAATAATTTAAAATAATTAATAATTATAAAAATTTGGAATAACAAAATAATAAAATAATAAGAACTAATAAATACAATATTGGGCTCATATATAAAAAAATTAAACCTAAAACCCGAACCCATTATGATTTAAACTGGAATTAAAATCCCAGAACTCTTAATTTCTGTAATAATCTCGTCCAGAAATTCTACTCACACAATTTGCACTAAAATAATCATAACTTGAGTTCCCAAAATCGAACTTGAGTGGTTAAAAGTGTGTTTCAAAGCTAAGAGATAGATCTTTGAACGCTACACATACATCTGAATCTAGAAATGCCTAGATCCGATCCAAAAATTAATCGCAAGTTGACTAATCTTTTTAGCTTGAAAATTGACAACTTGGTTGAACTAACTTTAATGCATTTCACCCATTTCTGCATGTATCATTCCTCATTTCCTTGAAAATATTCATTCTTGCATACTGGCTTTGGTCAAATCTTGGTTTAATTTTCTTGACCTTTGACCTTGTTGTTGGGCCTTGAGGTTGTGTGAGCCCATCACATCCATGGGCTTGAGATTGAGCCTTGAGACTCGTATCATTCCCCCACTCCTCAAGAAGATTCGCCCTCAAATCTTTAGCTGTAGAAAAAGAAAAGGGATTAGAATTAATAACAATAAAAGCAAACAAGTATTACCTAAGCTTTCTTATGCACCAAAACTATCTCTAGGGGCAAAGATATGATTATGATCACCCAAATTAGAATGGAGCAAGTACCTCTCCTTGAAAAACAAACCATTAACACTAAACAAAAAAAATGAGGCACATGAATGTTCAAGGAAAAAATAACCTGCAATTTTCTTTGAATATGCATAGTCATCCATAAGAATTTTCAAAGATTAGTTAATAATTTCACATATTAATCAAAATTAAGAAGTTTAATAGTATTATGTAAAAATCATATTTAAAGTATAAGGTAGAAAATTTTGTTGCAAGATAAAATGCATAAAGTTCTTTAATAAACCTTACGAATGCAACAAAAGTAACCTTTACATAACCAGATAAACTTATAAAATCAATTAAAATTTTAGACCATTGTTTATTGAAACTTGATCAATGAGAAAGCATGTCGTAAGGAAAAATAAAATCAGTAGCATACTTATTAAAAACATTCAAGGTATGCCTACATATTTCAATTTCCAATGTATCCTTATTTTTCTTACCTTCTAGCACTTGTGGAGAATTATCAATGTTCAACTTACCTCTTTCCCACAAGTAAAATCGTTTATTAATGGTAGAGTAATATAATTGAGAGTTCGTCAATACATCCTTGAAATCTTGTAATAAATAAACACTACTGAACAAATTTAAATTAGAGTTAGTTAAAACATAATCATTATTTACTTTTGTATAGGTATTTTCTTACTTTCCTTTTTCTTTTTCCACTGAAGAACTCTCTAATTTTACCTTATATGGATTTTCTCTCACCAAATCTGGATCATCAAATAGAATTTTATCACTTAAGGTCTCTTTTCTTTCAATCTTTTCACATGATTCTTCCTCACTTTCCATATCTCCTCACGAGTATTATGAATATTTAATTTAGTAAAATACATCTCAGTAGGAGAACATGATTATCTCATCTAACTCCATAGATGCGAGGAAAAAAAATCTCCCTATCATCTTTTTGGCTCACAAAGTTTGCCATAAAAAATCTTTTTTCCACTAGAGTAAGAGTCAACAAAAGGTACAAAGTCATACTTACTTTCTTCTCTAGTTGGATATTTAATTTAACATTGGAAACCCTTATGATATTTTGAACTACACTAATAAAATTGCACAAAAGTTGATAGCTCAATCGTATGCTCTCTATTTGGACATTTAATTGGACATCGAAAACCCTCATGATCTTTTGAACTAGACCAATAACATTTCGCAACAGGTGAGAGATCATTTGTACTCCTCCTTTTATTTGTTCGTCTCTTCTTGAAGTACTTATCAGGTAATTGATTAACTTGAACATGGTGTTGACGTTTTGTTTTTACCTCTCTATAGTAATGAAAAGGAATAAAATGCTTTCACACCACTTGCTTAAGCTCGTCCCATGTTTTTGTAATATCCGGGATTTAGGGCTTGTGCATTATTGCTTAATTGTATAAAGTAGCATGCCTATGTGTGTTTGAATGTGTTGAATGAATTTTTGAGAACTTCAAAGTGTAGGTAAATGCCTTAGAAAATATCAGATTTTAAGTATTAAAGGGGAGCCAAGCTTGGTAGGCCTTAAGAGGAATTGTAGGGGAAGTAGGACATAAAAATCAGCTTGGTAAAGTGGCAGGAATGCGCCACTTAAAGCCTTAGAATGTGATGCCACAAACAGTGCAAGGGGGCCTAGGTTCGAGCAGCAAAGAGAGCACTTTTGGAGTTTTATTTTGCAGCAAGGAGAGGCAGAGTTGGACGGCATGAGGACTCTAGAAGGAGGAGGTATAGTGGGGTTGGAGAGTTTGAGGATTAGGCTAAGGTGGAGGGGATCAAGGGATAAGGGAGAGAGGGGAGCAAGTGGCCGAATATAGGACTCTAGGGGTGGCATTTTCGGTTTTGAAGTATAGTAGTAGGGTGTGCCGAAATTCTTCTAACTTTCTCCTCTCCTTCTTTTCTTTCTTTCAACCTTAATTCTACACCTTTTTCTTACATGGCCGAATATTCCCTCACCATTTGAGAGCCATAGCCGAACCTTATAGCTCCCATTCCCTTCTCTTTTTCTTTTCACCATTAAAGTGCCAAATCTCCCTAGTGTTCATCAAGCTAAAACACTTCTTGTGCATTAGCCGAAACCTTTCTCTTTGGGATCCGTGTGATTCTCCGAGGGTGCTTTAATAGTGGTAAGTATTTTCTTTCCTTAGCAATCGGTTTTCCTTTCTTTCTCTTTTGGTGGCCAAACCGAATGGTTGGCCTTGATTTCTAAGGGTGGCCGAATGTTCATAGGGCCATTATCTCGTATGTAGCTAACGTTTGAAGAGTGGTCTTTCGGGATTTGTTTATAGTCGACTACAAGGAAGAGATCATTCGGGATTTCAAGATCTAAGGAAAGCCAAAGTAATCTTAGGCCGAAGGCCATTTATGATGTTCATCAAGCATTAGGATCGGATCTAACATACACCTTGTAGGTATTTCGACATCTTCAAAGACAAAGGATAATTTTGGGATTTAGATCCACAAGGTTAGTGAATATGAATATTCGGCCAAGGCTAGATTGAGTATTAGAGACTAGCCGATTCTGACATTGGTTTTTAGGAAGGAGTGCAATCGGTCTCGGTAGACTTTCGGGATTTCGTGAACACGATAATAACCAGGTGTGTAGCCCCACGCTAATTCTTGATAGATTTATGGTATTGATTTAATATGTGTGCTAATAAGAATATGAAAGATGTGCCTAAAGGTACCATTCAATGGTACGACATATTCAGGTACGTTATTCTCTAAGGATCTCTTAATAGTATTATAAACATTGAATGTGACATATATGGGAGTTGGTTACGAATATGAATAAGGCATATTGCATGATATTCGCATGATTTGTATGACACATGGGGCATATGGGTGATAATGAAAAGGGGGAAGTGATCTGGTGGTTATTACCACAATATTTGGTGACTCATGTCACATAATCTGAATGTGGTGACTAATGTCACGAAATACTATCTGGTGACTTTATCACAATTATCCGTGGCTATGCCACAATTTATAAGGGCGATGTGCAAGTAAATGCAATGAACGCCTTTGATGGTGTGTAGTGGATGGAGGGTCAATTTAGTAATCCCCGGTGTGATGGCGGTGCGGGTGATGTGTAGAGGATGGTTATCTAGGTTTGGGTTGGGATTGCATCATTGTTCTTATATGATTTGTATGCCTAAATCGTTGGGAGTTTGTGTTGGTTGTTACACATTGAGTCATTGACTCACCCCATTGTGGGATATCTTTTCAGGTGACACTCAGTAAATGGACCGGGTCGGAAGGAGCTTAATGGTGGCCATGTTCAGGTCGGCATTTATTTTATTTTGAATTTTTTTATATTTAAGTATTTTGGATTTATTTTGGGTTATAAGTTGATGTAATAAGGCCATTATACTTAATTGTTTTATGTGTTTTTAATTTTCCCGATATGATACAAACAACATCAAATGTTTTGAAACTCAATTACCTACGGTTTTTCAAGTTACAATAATAATGAAATTCTAAAATTTGGTATTCTTTTCAACTTGTGGTTTTTTTAAAACTTATCGATTTAGCACAAAATTAAACACAACTCGAATCAACTTTTCTACAAACCACCACGATTTTCAAAACGTTATTCAAAACTTAACTATGTTTTTACTCGAGAAGCATGCCAGATCCGGTCAGGGCTTGTGGGCCGAGTTTGGGGTGTTTCAGTTTCAATTTCCCTTTCATAGTTTCTTTGACGATTAATTGCAAGTTGAATCATTGAATCCACCAACTCAACACATAATCTGAAAAATCAAGGGTCACCAATGATACTTTTTCCTCTTCCGGGCATTTATAGTAACAGAACATAAGTTCAATTTTTTAGTCCCACTCATAATATGCTTGAAGATTATTCTTTCCACGAAATTATGGAATTGAGAACTTTGGTTTAGCCAAAGAAGGTTGTCCACGACCATTATTAACGAAAGTCTCATCATTCGTGTGAGGTTCTAATATCGAGCATCTCAAATCTCTTGATTTATTTGCAACTTTCCAATCATAATATCGCGAATCATTATGAAAGCCTAAAAAGAACACAACACTCAAGAAAAGAAAAATTAAGCAAACTTCACTGTTATGCACTCAGAAATAAAAATCAAATTCTCAATGAGGTAAGAATTAATCTTGTGAGTCTTTTAAAAGTGTTTATATTAACTAATTAGAATGCATTATAATCAAACTAGCTAAGCAAACCTAGTAGCACTAGGGGTCCAAATTCGGCTAGACATTAAAGAATTATGTTACATACAGAGAAAGAAATGTGCAACGTGTAAGGTGCTTTAACTTACTAACACAAGAAACAATAAGTTAGAATGTGTAAAGAAATAATAAAAAAAAAAAAAAATGAAAACCTAAGTCTAAGAGTCAATGAAAATCCCTAAAACATGAAAACTTGAAAAATTGAGAAGCAAAGACAAACTTCATTTGAGGTGTTCTTGTTTTCCAAAAATCACGAAATTTAAATTGGATCCTCCTCAAATAATGTAGACCTGATCGGAAAGTTTTGGCACAAAATTCAACCCATCAAATATTTTTTATTTTTCTTTATTTTTCGTATTATTTTTTTCACTTTTTTGATCATTTTTTGTGGGAAATATTTTTTTTAATATTCTAAAAAAGTTCCAATAATCAGTATGTGAAATTTCAGATTTTTTGAAAATTGATTACCCAATGAAAAATATTTTTTCCCGAAAAATTTTTGGGTAAAAAAACTGTTTTGAGGCTGTTTGTTGGAAATAAGTTTAAAAGAACACAAAAAAAATACCTAAAACACCCAAGAATCTGATATCAAATGATATAGAATGAACGCAAAACAAGACCGTAAGTTCGTCCAAGTCGCAGATTTGACTTAGGGCTCTTGACGTTCGGAAAGAAACTTGGATTTTGACACAAAATGAAACACAAACAAACCCAAGTCAAGTAAAAAAAATAAAGAAAACAATTAAAATAAATAATTAAGATAAATAAAACAGAACAATAAATCACAAAGATTAGAACAATAAAGAAGAAGATAGATGAAAAAGATGAAACGTGGTGTGTAGAAGTCCTAATAAGCCTTGGAAACAAGAAGAATCCATAACCCCTTCAAGCAACTCTAATTTCCCCTCCAATTGTATCAGAACAGTGGTTCGAGGCCACCAAATCTGGTAAGTAAGCTCGTAAATTTTATTTATTTAATATTTATGAGTCAAATATGGTTTTAAAATGATTTTTGAATGGGTAATTTATGTTTTATAATGAATTATTAGGTTCGAATGGTAAAATCCTAGGTCAAGTGGCTTTAGAAAGTGAGGTATCAGGATCTCGTTTCTATAAACTGAGTCTTAAATATTTTTATAAATATTTACGGAGTGGCATCAAGGTGGTATTAAAGTTTCGTTGAAAAATTTTAACATTTCAATAGTTAATTAATTAAAAAGAACTAAATTCTAAAAGTTGTAAAATTTAATCACTATTTGATTAAATGGGTAATTTATAAAGGAAAATGGAATTAAATGGTAATTAAACCATGGTCAAAGTTTCCAAGCGGTGGTGTTATGATTGATTCCACTAGCTTTTGGATTAATTATTCTTTTAATTCTAATAAGTTTGGGATTAAATTGTAAATTTAGTTGGAATTTAATTAAATTGAAGGACCAATTATGAAATTAAACCTTCCTTGATGGTAATTGTGCCATATATTTATGTGATGGACAAATATGGGCATAGATTTGGTGTTTTAAATTAATTATAAACTAAGGGTAATATGGTAATTTGATGGATTAAATTAAATTAAAATAAAAACATAAGAAAAAAAGGTATGGTTATCATCTTCTTCCCCAATTACAACCGAAAGCTTCCTTGAAAATAGAACTAGGGTTTGGCCAAGCTTTAAAATCCAATCGGTAAGTGATTTTCTTCCGTTTTTAATAATTTTTATGTTTTTGAGATCGTTGCAACTAGATCCAGTTAGCTGTACCTTCGATTTTGAAATTGATAAAGATTTTGAAAGTTTTCATTGATTAAACTTGTGATTTTTATATTAAATGATGAATTTAAGATATAATTTTTATTTAAAAGTATTTTATTAAGTGATTTTTGATGAATTTTTGATTAAGGACTAAATTGTTAAAATAGTATAAATATAAGGGTTTGTTGTGAAATTATGGCAAAAATGGGCTTTATTGAATGCCATGAATATTTGGATAGCTTGGGTTTGTATTAAAATGGTTAATTCGCATGTTTCGGGTTCAAGGCTAAATTGAATAAAAGTACAACTTTAGGGATAATTTTGTAAAAATGTCAAAAATGAAAAAATTACATTAAATGAATTGTTTTACTGTCTAAATTAATATATTGAATGAAATTATTAATTTAGATCAAGATCGGGTGGAAAATCGAGGAAAATAAAAAATTACCAAAATGCCACTGAATCTTGGTATTTCTTATAACACCCCTAACCCGTACCCATCGTCGGAATAGTGTTACGGAGCATTACCGTACTTATAAATTAAAAAACCATACATTTCATATTTATTTCTCATATCCAAACAAAAATCATTCAATTTTAGTCATATAGTCACTAACACGAGCCCTCAAGGACCAAAACATGCCAAAATCACCTCCAAAAACTACCTAAATGGTCAATTACATATATGCACTATCTTGCCTAATATAACATGCATACCATTTATCACGTTTACCTATTAAGTACCAATCTACAAAAACACAATCAAAGCATTCCCATGGCAATCATAAATCATACAAAATGAGGCTAGCCACTCATATATATACATACCAACATATACCAAATCAAGCCACATTAAATGGCTAGTTACATAACAAGACATGTAGGCTTCCATTAGCCAAATGACCTATACATTCCATATAACCAAAATACATACCAAAATGAGAGTTCGATAGTGAGATGCAATCTCCGACAACTTCTAAAACGAGCGAGCTTCCGGATCACTATGAAACACGGAAAAGTAAACAGAGTAAGCAATTAAGCTTAGTAAGTTCGTATAATTGCAAACATAACTTACCAATAAACCACAATTAAACAAGTAATTTAAATCATAATGCAACTCAATTTAGTCTCATTAACCTAACATATAATCACTAAAAAGTTAATTATGGAATCACAAATCTCATAGATTCAATTTCCACATGATTTACATACATACATGTACTAGTTCATATCGAACTCATACATTCTTGTAACATCACTGTATCGGTTGAACCATTTGGAATAATATTGGATACTCGGGTATCTCGCACACTAAGTGCCAAAACATGGTCGAAACCATCTCTAGCTCATATCTCATATAGATGCTCACTCTCGAGCCATCACTGGGTTTGCTCACACAAGCTGACGGTCAAGATGTAGCTACACAGTGCTGCTCACACAAGCTGAAGAGTAACAGCAACACATGTCAAAAAATTCAGCCACCTGTACAATGTACAGGACCAGCACCCATAACACGGTAACCCCTAATGGCATGTCATTTGTATCCTATCTATTCTTAAGGTTCAACCGGGATCTCATACGTCACCAAATCTTCATCAAATATATCCATGAAATCTTATACATCAAGAATGTAATATTAAAGCATTTAACACACTATTATTTAATGCTTATTAATATATGAACTTATCTCGAATTAGTACGAAGACAATTGACTGATCAATCCACTACTGTCTTTTCCTCGATTTACCTTCAAATGTTGTTTTTCTTGATCTATATAATCAAATTTAACCACTTTAATAATTATTCTATTCAATTCAATCCAATTTCATGTTATGGAAAAATTACCATTTTGCCCCTAAACATTTGACTTCTTTACAATTTAGTCCTTAGCTAAAAAAATGCAAATTCATGCAATCTAATCCACACCAATGCTAGCCGAATTATATATAGACCCATATCAGCCCATACATTTGATTATTTCACACCTTTACCACTTAATTTTCACATTTTATCAATTTAATCCCTATTTAACATTTTTAACCAAAATCACTTTACAAAACTTGTTTATCTAACAAGAACCATTTATTTTCTACCATCAAACATCAAAAAATATACACATTCATCAATAGTAAAACACTAATACTTTAACAATTTCACAAATTAGTCCCTGAGCTAGCTATATTAAGCTGCGACTCCAAAAACATAGAAATCATTAAAAACAGAGCAAAATTGCACTTACATGCAAAATGTACTCTTGGCCGAACCTTCAAGCTCCTTCCATGGAGTTTTCAAGTCTAATTTTTGGTTGGTAGATGCATTTTGGAAGATGACAATTTGTTTTTATTTTTATTTTACTTAGTTTATTTTATTGAATTACATTTTAAACCTTAATATATATCCTTTAAAACACTCAATAATGTGTCCATATATGTCCACTCACATTATGGATGGTTTAACTACAATATAAACCCTCCAACCTTTTATTATCAAAGCTATTTAATCCATTTAGCTTATAGAACTCAAGTTTTGCACCTTTTGCAATTTAATCCTTTTCTTATCAAAATAAGCATGCAAACTATAAAATTTCTTAACGAAATTTTTATACGATACTACTAACATGCTATAGACCTTAAAATAATAATAAAATAAATATTTTCACATTGGATTTGTGGTCTCGAAACCACTATTTCGATTTCACTAAAAACTGGTTGTTACAACTCTCCCCTTAGGAATTTTCGTCCCCGAAAATCTTACCAAAAAATAGGTTAGGGTACTATTTCCTCATAGCTTCCTCGATTTCCCACATAGCCTCTTCAATACTGTGACGTTGCCATAGAAATTTCACTAAATTTATGCTTTTGTTTCTTAACTCTTTAAGCTCTTGTGCTATAATTCTGATCCTTTTTCACTATACGACATATCGGCTGAATCTAAACCTCTTTCGGAGAAATTATATGCAAAGGATCTGATCTATACCGTTGTAGCATAGATACATGAAACACATTATGAATTCTTTCAAACTTTGACGGTAATTTAAGTAGATATGCCACTGGACCTATTCTCTCTATAATCTCATACGGCCCAATAAACTGCGGACTCAATTTCCCTTTGTGATCAAATTGAAGAATCTTCTTCCATGGTGATACATTTAGAAACACTCTATCGCTGATTTGAAATTCAATATCTTTACGTTTCAAATCCGCATATGATTTTTGTCGATCTGAAGCTGCTTTCAAACTGCCACGAATTACTTTTACTTTTTCTTCAGTCTCTCTGATCAAATCAACCCCGTGAATCTTGTTCTCACTAAGCTTGGTCCAGTACAAAGGAGTTCGACATTTACTATCATATAAAGCTTCATACGGTGCCATATTTATGCTCGACTGATAACTATTATTATATGCAAAATCAAGCAAAGGTAAATATTTTTCCGTTGCCTTCAAACTCTAAACATAGCAGTGAAGCATATCTTCGAGAATTTGAATCACTCTCTCAGACTGACCATCGGTTTGAGGATGAAATGCAGTGCTAAAATGTAATCGTGTCCCCAAAGCCTCTTGCAATTTCTTCCAGAATAGTGATGTAAACCGCTGACACTCGGTGCAACCTGACAATCTTTGAAACATATAACTTAGCTAATCTGTCAAGTGAAAAGTCTATACGCACTGAAATAAAGTGTGAAGAATTCGTCAAACAATCAGCAATAACCAGATAGCATCTTTCTTTTCGGAGATAGGGGTAATCCCGATACGAAATCCATCGTAACTCTATCCTACTTCCACTCAGGTATTATTACTGGCCGTAATAGTCTCGAAGGTACTTGATGTTCAACTTTAACTTGCTAAAAATCAGACATTTGGACACAAAGTTAGTAATATCTCGTTTCATACTTAACCACCAATACAACTGTTTCAAATCATTGTACATCTTATTACTCCCCGGATGAACAGATAGGCTACCACTGTGAGCTTCATGCAAAATTTTCTGTATAAGCTCTAGATTTTTCGATACGCAAACTCTACCTTGGAACAATAAACAATCATCTGTTTCAATCTGAAACCCTAAATCAGAAGTTAACTCACACTGTACTCGTTTAGCTTCAATTCACTGTCACATTTCTAAGCTTCACTGATTTGTTAGAGAAACATCGATTTAGCTTTTAACTCAACTAAAATCAAGCCATCATCAGACAAAGTCAACCGTGTATTCATCGCTCTTAAATAAAACAAAGACTTTCTACTCAAAGCATCGCGACAACATTTGCTTTTCCTGGGTGATAATCAATTATTAACTTGTAATCTTTCAACAATTTGAGCCATTTTTGCTGTCTCAAATTCAGATATTTTTGTGACATCAAATACTTCAAACTCTTGTGATCAGTAAATATGTGACATTTTTTACCGAACAAATAATGTCGCCAACTCTAAGTCATGAGTCGGATAATTCTTTTCATGTGGTTTTAACTGTCTGGAAGCATAAGCTATCACTTTACCTTCTTGCATTAAAACACATCCCAAACCATTCAATGATGCGTCACTGAAATTCACAAATTCTTCACCCAACTTCAGGCTGAACCAGAATCGGTACTTCAGTTAACAGTGCTTTCAACTGATCAAATCTCTGTTGACATTTTCAGGCCACTCAAACTTCACATATTTCTGCGATAAACGAGTTATTGGTGTAGCTATCATCGAGAACCCTTTTACAAAACACCGATAAAATCCAGCCAATCCCAAAAAACTTCTGACCTCGGATTTGTTTTTGGTGGTTTCTTGTCAACAACTGATTAAATCTTACTCGGATCAACTCGGATGCCTTCCACTGAAACAATGTGTCCTAGAAATCCAACTTCTCGTAGCCAAAACTCACATTTGCTGAATTTAGCAAATAGTTGTTTATCTCTCAATGTTTGTAACACAATCCTTAAATGCTCAACGTGTAACACCCCAAACCCGGCCTAAACGTTACGACCGGATTTGGCATGTTACATAAAAAGGGTTGTTTAAAAACTACGAGTTTGTTAAAAATTTTGAGTTAAATATTTATTCGCTTGTTATCCTTTTGTTAACATTTTGGAAAATGATTATTAAGGGTTTAGGAAATTCCTATATTGAACATTTAATAATAATAGGCAGTAATCAAATTAAAAGCTAAACCAAACAAAATACCAAAATTAAAGTTATAGTGGCCTTATTACAACTTAAAATCTCGAATTAAAAATAAGTTTGAAATAAGAGAACAAGTTTACGAGAAAGCAATGTATGGCCTCCACGAGTCCGCCTCAGCTCCCAAATCCGCGATCTAATGATTACCTGCAAAATTAACTAAGGGGTGAGTCATCGAGACTCAGTGCATAAATCCCCATCCAAAAGATATTAAGCTCATATATAGATTCATATGCAAATATGCATGCCATGCAATCCCACCAACCTAAATGTCCATCCGAGTCTCCCAAATCTATCCGTGTGGTACCAAACCTTTGGTGGTGCTAAACCACCGGTGACCAAGTCACAAATAAATATATATGGTACCAAACCACCGTGACCGGAGTCACAATAATCATGTGTGGGCTAACCCACTTTGTAGTACCAAACTACGATGACGATCCCTTTGATGTTACGGGGCCAACCCAATCGTGGTATTAACCACCGGACGAGTCACAAGAAAATCATATGTGGTACCAAACC
This sequence comes from Gossypium rotundifolium, assembly GCA_025506655.1. Taxonomy (NCBI): domain Eukaryota; kingdom Viridiplantae; phylum Streptophyta; class Magnoliopsida; order Malvales; family Malvaceae; genus Gossypium; species Gossypium rotundifolium. The sequence goes on along the minus strand of CP106732.1, from coordinate 151,747,668 downwards.
ACTTTGGTGACCGTAGTCACAAATATCATGTGGGGGGCCAACCCACTTTGTGGTACCAAACCACTGGTGACCGTCTGATAATCTTACATTCCCCCTCCACTCATCATACTCAATCTCATGCAACATGTCATGACATGATAATTCGTGTATGCAGTATGTCATGTATCCAAATCATATCTCAAATATCATGTATGAAATGAATTACCATCATAATCAGATAAGCATAATACAACACAATCATGCTAATCAACCTCTAAGGGTATAACCGTAATTTTACCTCCCAGGGGTATTTTGGTAATTCACCCTCTAGGGGTATCTTGGTAATTCTACTTATAACCAATCCATGTAAGCAACGCATCTCAAACATAGTCAATCATACAATTAACACATACAACGCTAATACTACCTCGAGTGTACAACGATCATTTTATCGTATATGGGTAAAATGGTAATTTTACAAATCAAGGGTATTTTGGTAATTTCATAAACTAGGGGTATTTTGGTAATTTCATAAACCAGGGGTATTTTGGTAATTTCATAAACCAAGGGTATTTTGATAATTTTGCAAACTAGGGGTATTTTGGTAATTTCATAAACCAGGGGTATTTTAGTAATTTTATACCTATGCTAGCCTTTCCTGAAGGCCCACGACTTAGCTACCACTTCCACTTGTTACCAGACTATTGGGCCTAAACTCGATTTTGGCCCATTCAGCCCACAAGCTCATGAGGCCCACCTAGCACAAATCTAGCCACGTATATAAGATTCACCTAGTCTAGTTCAATATATTCTAAACAATCATACAATTTACTCATATGAGCCCATGGGCCCATCGGGCCTACTTCGGCCTATTGCGACCCAAGTAGCCTCGACCCATAAGAATACTAATGGGGCCTCAACTATCGCGTCAAAGCCCCCACACATGCGATCGCACGCTCGTGTGGCTACTATTTTATAACCGACACTTCGGCATTTGCCGCTCTACAACTAGAGTAGAGAGAGTTACACACCGATAGGAGTCTGGTGTTAAACTGCTGCGACCACCTCGCGCCCAAATGCCCACCAAGGTATGTTATCTCCTCCTAGAATGCTCTTTATATAGCTAGCTTTTCACCTTCATTCATTATATCTTTCCGATGTGGGATCCCTCCGTTAGCAGAGTTTAAATCCAACTCAAACTCTTGCCACCCCAACTTAGCAAAATAAATACTCCCTTGCTTGACATGAGATTCGAACCCAGGCTCCCTTGCAACATAATCCACGCCACTAGCCACTTTACCAACTAGCTCCTTGTATCTTAAACCATGCGCAACTAAATATAACCCTATGGCCAAGGTCTAAATTCATTTAATAAAAATAATCTAAAAGGAATGCAAGCACTACAACTAGAACCTTGGACCTCCTTCCTTCCTTGTGGCGTCATTCCTTGTCCCTAAGTGGCTTCACTTTGCCACTACACACACACTCCCCTTGTGTCATTTTCCCCATATTTTATTCTTAAGGCCTACCTGCCAACTTCCAGGGTTTTTTTCACCTAAAACCAAAATTTCCCCAAAGCCAAAGTTCAATCCCGAGACTTCATAAAAGCCCCCTAACCTTCCAAAATCACTCACCTAATAGGTCTAACTTGCATTTAAGCTGATCTCTTGTTCTCTAAAAATTTTAAATGCTACTACGCTCAAGGCCCATTGGGCCCAATCCTACTAGGCCTAATTTCGGGATGTTACACAGCGTGTTTAGACTCATCTCAGGAATAGATCAAAATATCATCAATGAATATAACTACGAATCTATCTAAATACGGTCTAAAAATTCTATTCATTAAGTCCATAAATACTGCAGGTGTGTTAGTTAACGCAAATGGCATAGCAAGAAATTCATAATGTCTGTACCTGGTTCTAAATGCAATTTTTGGTACATCAGAATCTTTAACCCGCAACTGATAATATCCTAGAATGCAAATCAATCTTAGAAAATACTATTGCTCCTTTCAGCTTGATCAAACAAATCATCAATTTGTAGCAGAGGATACTTATTCTTGATCGTAACTTTATTGAGTTGTCTATAATCAATACACAATCTCATTGATCCATCTTTCTTCTTAGCAAATAGAACTGGTGCACCCTAAGGTGAGAAACTAGGTCGTGCAAGTCCTCTATCTGTTAACTCTTGCAATTGAGATTTCATCTCTTTTAACTCTATAGGAGCCATTCTGTATGGAGCTATCGATATTGGTGATGTTCCCTGTACTAACTCAATAGCAAACTCAACTTCTCTAACTGGTGGCAACCTAGGTAACTCTTTTGGAAACATATCTGGATATTCACAAACCACAGACACTGATTCAATCTTTGATTCAGAACTTTTGTATCTAGTACATAAGTAAGGTAAGCATCGCAACCTTTCCTAACATACTTTTGAGCTAGCATAGCCGATATCATAATAGGCAACCCACTCGAATCATCGGATTCAATACGAATAATTTCACTATTCTGACATTTCAACTCAATAGTCTTTCGTCTACAATTTACAATAGCATCATATAGATTCAACCAATCCATACCCAAGATCATCGAATTCATCAAATGGTAACATCATCAAATCAGCCAAAAAATAGTAACCCCGTGTCATCAAAGGACAATTCTTGCAAACTTTATCAACTAGGACATATTGACCTAAGGGGTTCGATACTTTAATCACAAATTTAGTGGAATCAGGAGGTAAACTCTTACTAGACACTAAATTCATACAGACATATGAATGGGTCGATCCAAGATCAATCAAAGCAGTTACATTAGTGTCATAAAGAGAAAAAGTACCAGTGATAACATCTGGTGTCGATGCATCCTTGCGAGTGCAAATAGTGTAAGCTCTGGTTGGTGCTCGAGCCTCAGATCTCACAGTAGAATCCTTTGTTGCACCTTTGCTACTATTCACATTTCTAGTATTTCAAGGTGGTCTCCATCTGGCAACTATATTACTCGGCCTTGTAATAGCCCGTTTTTAGTCAAATCAGAATAGTAGTTTTGGGATCACAAATACGAGGTCAAAATATTTATTTTATTATTATTTTAATTTTTACATAATGATAGTATGATTGTGTAAAAATTTTGGTTAAGAAATTTTATCGTTTGAGTTCTTAATTTGATAAAAAGGACTAAATCGCGTAAAGTGTAAAAGTTGAGTTCTATTAGCTAAAGGTGTCTAATAGCTATGGAAACTTAAAGTAGAGGTCCTTATGTTATTATTAGACCATTAATAGTATGAATGGACATATATGGACACATTATTAAGTGTTTTAAAGGTTATTAATTAAGGTTAAAATTGTAATTTAGTATTAAACTAAGTAAAATAAAGAAAAAAACAAAATTTTCATCTTCCTAAGTGCATTCATCCTCTGAAATTTAGCTAAGGAAACACCATTGATAGAGCTTGAAGGTTCGGTTATGTATCATCTATGCAAGTAAGTGATTTTTTACTCGTTTTAATGATTTCTATGTTTTTGAAGTCGTTGTAACTTAATCTAGCTAGCGTAGGGACTAATTTGTAAATTTTTTAAAGGTATAGGGTTTTATCATTGATGTATATGTGTGTATTTTGATATTTGATGATAGAAAATGAATAGTTGTTGTTAGATAAACAACATTAGTTAAGTGATTTTGGTTGAAATTACAAATTAGGGATTAAATTGAGTAATATCATAAATTCATGGTGAAATGTGTAAAATAATGAAAAATATGGGCTAATCTAAGAATAAGTAAAATTCGGATAGCATGGGTGTGTACTTAATTGCATGAATTTTTATTTTTATGAGCTAGGGACTAAATTGTAAAGAAGTTGAAATATTAGGGGCAAAAGTGTAAAATTTCCATAAAATGTTTGGATTGAATTGAATAGAGTAATAATTAAATAAGTTAAATTTGATTATATAGATCAAGAAAAGAGAAGTTTGGAATTAGATCGTGGAAAAACAAGATAGTTGATTGATAGCTCGATTTCTCTCTGTATAAATCCAAGGTAAGTTCGTATGTTAATAAGCATTAATATAATTGCATTTTAAATGATTTATTATTGAATTAATTGTGAACACGATCTTACAAAAATGTTTGACGAAGATTCGGCAATATGAAATCCCAGTTGAACCTTAGGAATAGATAGGATACAAACGACATGTCATTAGGGGTTATTGTGTTTAGCTGCTGGCCCTATGTTCTACCGGTGGCTGAGTTATCAGGCATGTGTTGTGGATCCTCGTCAACTTGTGTGAACAGCATCGTGTAGTTACGTCTTGACCGTCAGCTTGTGTGAGTAGACCCATTGATAGCTCGAGAGTGAGCATTATAATGAGATATGATATTGAGATGGCTTTGGTTATGTATTGGCACTTAAGGTGCAAGATTCTTGAGTATCCGATATTATTCCAAATGGTTCAACAAGTATATCATTGAATTGAAGAGTATAAAATTGATACGAGTTAGTACAGGTATGTACGTGAACTATACAATTATTGAATCGAGGAAATAGATGGAATTCATGTCTAACTTTTAGATTGAATATGTGTTAAGTTTTTGTTTAAATTGAGTTGCATTAAGTGATGTTTAAATACTTGAATTGTAGTTGAATGGTAAATTTTACTTATTAATCATACTAGCTTACTAAGCTTTATAGCTTACTCACTTTCCATGTTTTATAGTGATATCGAAGCTTGCTCGGTTTGGGAGTTGTCGGAGATCTCATCACACTATCCAGCTGCCATTTTGGTACTTTTTAACTTATGTATTTAGTTATATGGCATGTATAGGAGTTGTGGTTAATATGGTCTATATGTTGAGAATGGATTTAGCCAATTGATTTGGCTTGTAAGTGATGAACGTTGGTTATCTGTATAGCCATGTGATTTGGCTGTGATGAACGTTGGTTATCTTGTAAGTAATGGCAAGTATTTCTCCCAATTACCTTGGAATTCCAAAACACTACATCGAAGCATGTCTTCAAGTATCTGTATTACTCTCTTCGGCTGCCCGTCGGTTTGTGGATGGAAAGCTGTACTAAAGCTCAATTTTGTGCCTAAGGCCTCTTGCAACTTTTTCCAAAACCATGATGTAAATCTCGGATCTTTATCTGAAATAATCGAAAGTGATATTCCATGAAGTCTTATTATTTTTGACACATACAAATCCACCAACTTATCTAGTGAATAATCAACCCGTACCGGTACGAAATGAGCTGACTTCGTAAGTCTATCAATAACGACCCATACGGTATCTTTCTTTTTCAATTTCAACGGTAAACCCGTCACAAGATCCATAGCAATTCGGTCCCATTTCCACTCGAGAACCATAATAGGCTAAAGTAGACTCAAAGTAGTTGGTGTTCAGCCTTCACTTGTTGACAAATTAGGCATCTCAATACAAACTCAGAAATGTCTTTCTTCATACTCGGCCACCAATACCATTTCTTCAAGTCATTATACATCTTCGTACTACCTGGATGTACAGACAAACATCCACTATGTGCTTTGTGCAAAATTTTTTGAATAAGCTCATCATTTTTGGTACACAGACTTTGTCTCGGAACGTTAAACATCCTTCGGAGTTAATCCGAAAATCTGACTCAACATTTAACTCACATTGAACTCTTTTAGCTTGCAAATCATTGTCGCCTTTCTGAGCTTCACAAATCTCTTAGATAAACAATGGTCTAGCCCTCAACTCGGCTAGAATAGAACCATCATCTGACAAAGCCATCCGTGTATTCATTGCCCTCAATGCAAATAAGGATTTCCTACTCAAGGCATCGGTGACCACATTCGCCTTTCTCGGATGGTAGTTAATTACTAAGTTGTAATCCTTTATTAACTCTAACCATCTTCTCTGCTTTAAATTCAACTCCTTTTGAGTCATCAAGTACTTTAAGCTCTTATGATCAGTGAACAACCGTCATTTCTCACCATACAAATGGTGTCTCCAAATATTTAGTACAAATACAATTGCGGCTAACTCCAAATCGTGGGTTGGGTAATTATTCTCATGTGGCTTTAATTGTCTAGAGGCATATGCTATCACCTTGCCCTCTTGAATGAGTACACAGCCTAATCTATTCAAGGATGCATCACTGTAAACCACAAATTCTTTTCCTAGTTCGGGTTGTACTAGCACTGGAGCCTCGGTCAACAATGTAACACTCTGAAATTGGGCCTAGGAGAATTGGGCATATTGGGCCTTGAGCGTAGGAGCGTTTAAAATTTTTGAGAATATGAGAGCGGCATTATTGCAAGTTGGACCTATTAGGTAAGTGATTTTGGAAGGTTACGAGGTTCTATGAAGTCCCGGGTTCAAGTTAGGCCATAGGAAAAATTTTGGTTTTTGGGCACTTTAGGGGAGAGGACTGTTGGAAGCAAGGCTTAAGGAAACTTGTTGGTGTTTTGCTAACACAAGTGAGTAAGTGGCACTATGGTGGGGATTCATAAAGGAAGTAAGGAGGGAGAGAGTTCGAGTCTCACAAGCTGCATTTTAGGTGGCTATTATTTTGTGCTCAGGAAAGGAGGAAGCAGAGTTGAGATCAAACTCTACCTTGGAGGATGGAAACTTGGTCAAATGGTGGAGAAAAAAGAGGGAGGATCGTGGGATATGGGGGAATGAGAGAGTTGGACGTGAGTGGGTTTGTGTGAGAGAGAGAATCTCGGCCGAAAAGGGGTCTAAGAGAGCATTTTTGGTCTTTTGATGTAAGTATGGAAACCAAAATTTGTCTTGGCTTTTGGGGGTACCAAATTCTTTTGTGTTCTTGTGAGTGTTGCATTTTTTGGGTGAGTTCTTCATCATTTTGGGTTTTTCTTTGCTTCTCTGACATCTACCAATTTTTATGCCTTCATCTCTTTTATTTCTCCTACATTTCTCTTCTTGTTGGAACGATCACTTCTCTTCTTTCCCTAAGCCGTACCAACACACCTTTCTTCTTTATTTTCATCATCCTTGCTAATTTCTTTCTCTTCTAAAAGTGAATCTTCACCATCTTTTTCCACGTTCATCGTCTGTTCGTGGTGTTACTTCTTGTGACTGAAATCTCCCCTCTCTATTCGGCTTATCCCTGGTTAGAGGCCAAATCCATCCATTCTTTTTTACTTGAATCGGTTGGGGTCTATTTAGTAAGGGCCAAAATTCTTTGGGGGATCAACTGTCGAATCCTTCTTCAACTGGTACTGTCGATCTTAATGATTCTTTCTTCTCGGTTTTAGTTAACTAAGTTAGTGAAGGCCGAACTTACTTCTTGTGATCTCATGTGCATTTTAATCTCTTCTTTGTCTCTCTAGTTAATCGTCATCTCTGAGAACCAAGTGTGGTTTAACTCCTCTTGTTTAGGGGATCTGCTGTCGCCAAATCTAAGGGTAAGTAGTGCTAATCATTGTTAAAATTCTTCCTGATGCCGAATATTGGTAGATGCTAACACCTCTTGTGCATTAATCAATTTAGGGCTTTTCACTTTAGCCAAGGAAGAAGCAAAGCTGAATAATTGATACTCGGTTGGAGGGAATCACGTCTCATGGTAAGTGACCCAAGTGGTGTAGTAATTCGGGGTATGAAATCTTTTAAGAAGTTAAGGCTAACTTTCGATCATTTTTATTCTAGGGGCAAGCGAGGAGTAGTTCTTTCTGCAATCTAAAATAGGTGTGTAATCTCACATCAAACATCGATGAAGCATGTTTTGATCTGTGTTTCGGCCAAAAGCGAAAAGCCAAAAAACTAAAAATGTGACCACTCGAGCGTGTGAGCTTTCATAGTGATAACTGAGCTACTGTGATGGTGGTAGGTCGTTGAGAATGTCGTGAGCACTCTCGCAAAACTGAGACTGTAACGAGCCTGATCGAGTCAAAACGGGCTAAATGGGCCTAATGGGCTAACGGGCCCATTTGGGCAAAACTGATAGAAAATTTTTGAATGACGGATGCGACTATGAAGTTTGTAAAATCGAGACCGAAAACATGCTAAATGGGCCACACGAGCATGTGGGCCCGTTTGGGCCTAAAATGGATTTTTGGCCCAATTGCACTGTAGAGACCCAAAAGGGGTCTGAGTCGCTCGAGGCGATAATAGGCCTCCGAAAGACCATTAAAAGACTAAATTAACCAAATACCCTCGAAGGGTAAATTTATCGAAATACCCTTGAAGGGTAAATTTATCAAAATACCTTCGAAGGGTAAATTTATCGAAATACCCTTGATGTAACACCCCAAACCCGGCCCATGAGCCCTGACCGGATCTGGTATGTCACAGAGTAAAAACGTTTTGAGATATTTTGATTAACTGGTGAAAATTTGAAAATATTGTTAAGGTTATAAAACGGTGTCTATCAAAAACTCCGGTGGGATTGATTATAGAAACATGGTTGAGTTGAAACCCTTTTTCCTTTGAAAATATTTGGTTATTTAAATTTTTAGAAACATCAGAGTTATTGTTAACTTGGTAAATTTGGCTACCCGGTGGTAACATCTTTGAAAACTCGTAAAAGTTACCTATTTTGAAAATGTTACTTTTAACCGATTCATTTAATGCTTATGAATTCATTAGTAATATAGCAGGAGTAAAGTGAAAACAACTACTTGAACATCCAAAATAATGACTGGAGGCCTTATTACAACCCAAACCAAAATTCAAGAATAATAAACTTTAATCGTGCTAAATAAAATTTCAAATCCAAGGAACAAGCATGGCTGCCTCGAGTCCTCTCCTCCATCTCCGCGATCTACTCATCCGCAAAATGATATGGGAAGGGTGTGTCACCAAGACTCAAAGTATAAATCCCCAACCCTAAGTGCAAACTCATACACAAAATATTAGTAAGACATGCAAAACATGCAACCCAAAACTAGCCATCCATACTCCTTTAACTACGTCGTGTGGTCAAAACCATCGTGACCGGAATCACAAATCAAGTGATGGGGCCAACCCATCGTGTGGTCAAAACCACCGATGACCATAGGTCACAATTATCAATATGTGGTCAAAACCATCGGTGGTACCAAACCACCGACTTAGTCACGATTTATATCAACGGTGTAGTCAAAACCATCGTGACCGAAGTCACAATTAAACCGATGGGCCAACCCATCTTGTGGTCAAAACCACCGTGACAAATCCATAAAGAATATTCCCTCTCTCTTCAATCCCATTTCCAACATGCTCACATCATGCTTAACATATTATCATAAATCATACCTATAAGTCATGGCATAGCATCTTACCCATCATGTCATTCATATAACATATTTAAAGTCACAAGCGACTTACCCGGATTCCATGCTCATGCCCATAAGGCAAATCACTATCACAATAGTTAATCAGTAATATAATAAGCAATGCTAACTAATAAAGTGTGTAAGAGTTTTACACACCTAATTATTCGCGAGACTAGCAAATCCTTAACTATACCAAATAAATCCGTGAGATTGTTTCCTCACAATCGGCCAACACCCATACTTTTAGATCTAATAGCCATTCTACTGTATTTAATAATCCCAAAGGATTAATCGACTCAAATATGGCCTTAGGCCGAACTTACTATTACTTACCAAAGCGAAGTTTAAATCCTAAGCCTTTGTCAATTCGCCCCTAAAATCATAACACACAATCGGTTACTACTTAAATACCATACATGGCCCATAGTCAAACATAAACAACCACTTACCTTGAAGAATCGAAACTCGAAAGACTCCTTCAAAGCACCTTAGCGCACTACACACAAAAGGTACAATATTAAGACCCTATACATATTCTACCAACCTTACCAAGGCCTATTCTCAAGCTTCCAAGACACCAAAGAGGAAGAGAAGAGAACTGATTGTTAAAAGGAAAACTTACCTCTATTGTTTCCTTGAAGAGACTAAAAGTGAAAAGATTCCTGCTTATGGCTCCCAAGTGTTGATGAAGATATTCGCCAACACAAGATGAAAGATAAAGTTTGAGTAGAAAAGGGATAGGTTCTGCCAAGTAGAACCAAAAGAAGAGAGGGTTTAAAGAATTTTGGGCAATGAGGACTAGGGAGAATTCGGCCAAGAAACAAATTAAGAAGAAAAGAAAAACAAGTTAGATGAATTTTGGCACCCCCTACTATACTCAAAACCGATTATGAAAGTCCCTAAGGAATCCTACATTCGGCCATCTCTCTCCCTTTTGTGATAATTTTTATCTTTTAATAATCACCCATTTAAAACAATATTTATCTTCTATCCTATCTCTTAATCACCTCTTCAAATAAATAAAAAAAATAAAATAATAATCATTCAACTCTTCCAGCCGAATTTAAAAGCAAACACCAAGCTTATCCTTATCCATTTGAGAGTCCATGTGCAATCCACTAGCTCTCCTTTCACTCCAAAGATGCAAAAATAAAACACCCATCTCGCTTGTCCACGCTATTTGAACATGAGACTCATTGAAACACCCCACACTACCAGCCACTTTGCTGCTAGCTCCTTAGTGATATAAACTCCCTACAATTCCTTTTTAAGAGCTCCCTCCTTAGCCCCCCTTGTCTTAATGCCAAAAGAAAAATAACAACATACCTTGTGCTTCCAACGTGACTCAAACTTGAGTCCCCCCTTCCTGCTTGGGGCGGCATTCACCAAGGCCCTAAGTGGCGGCCCTAAGCCACTTTACCACTTCGTCTTTCATTTCCGTAATCCTTGCCATTTATTTTTAAGGCCTTCCTAGCCCAACTCCCCCTACATAACGCAAAAATAAAACTCCCAAGCGCAAATTCGGTAGCTCGAACCCTCCTTTGCCGCACCCTTCCTAGCTCCTTAGGTAGGTCCCAAGCCACCCTATCACCTATTTCCTTGTGTCATGCTTCGCACTAAATAATTTTTAAAGCCTCATCACTTAGCTTTTTCTTCTCAAGTGCTAAAAAAAAACTTTTGGCCCTAAGTCAGACCTAGCCCGGGGTTATGACTAGACCCTAGAATATGTCAAGCAATCATAGCATACATATTTCTTCAAGCACACACATGGAAAAAAATAATTAAATTGCAAACAACCCCTAATTCAGGATGTTACACTTGAAGGGTAAATTTATCGAAATACCCTCGAAGGGTAAAATTACCAAAATACCCTCAATTTGCAAAATGACCGAAATAGTCCCAACTTGTGAAATTACTGAAATACCTTTGCTGAGTAAATTACTGAAATACCCTTGGTGGGTAAATTACTGAAATACCCTTGGTGGGTATATTATCGTTATACCCTAGGGGTTAATTAGTACGATTGTGTGTATTCTGTTTAACTGTTCATGATGGTAATTTATTTCATACATCATTTTGATATGTGCTTTGCATATATGGCATTTTGCATGGGTTTGGGATATTGATGATCGGAGGAAGTGTATTTTGGTGGCTCTGCCACATTCTGTCTGGTGGCTATGCCACGTATATTTTATTATGCTTGTGGCTCCACCACAAATTCTGTGATTAGCAGCTTGTCTGCCATATTGGTGTGTAGGGTTGGATGGGTTGACTTGGTCCCCACAGGTGTGAAGGGCTGGTACGGTTGGTGTGTAGGGTTGGATTGGGTTGGGTTGCATTCTCTGTTGCATTATCATGTTTATAGGGCTAATGCCCAGATTGTGACTGAATAGGGCCTCGACCCAGTCTACTTTTGTATAGGCATGGGCCCAGTTAATGACCGATTAGAGGATTACGCGCTGAGTTCTCGTAACTCACCCTTCTGCCTTAACCTTGCAGGTGATCCCTAGCGTTGAGGATTTGGAGCTACGAGAGGACTCTAGGGTGGCCATCTGGGAGTATTTCTCACGAACTTTAGTAAATTTTATTTTTACTTTATTTTAAGACTATTTTAATTTGGTTTAATAGTTTGTAATAAGGCCATTGGACTTTATTTTTCTTTTAAATTTTATTTTCCTCTATGATTTATTGCTAAAGGATTAATATGGAGTTTTCTTAAAAAGGTTAATAAACGGTTTTCCAAAATATCACGTTTTCTTAAATTACTGAATCTGAATCCTGCCATAAACAAAGTTTTCATGAACAATAATGATAAGGTTTTACAAGAAAACCATAAAAGCAAATCTAAATTTCACTAACAACAAAGCTCAAAGTTTTCAAAAGAATACGAAGTTTTTATGAACGCAGCAGTTTTTATACAACCCCTTTTATGTGACATACTAGATCCGGTCGTAACATCTAGGCCGGGTTTGGGGTGTTACAAACAATGCCTTGAATCTCTCAAAACTCTGATGGCACCTTTCTATCCACTCGAACTTCACATCTTTTTGCAATAGTCTCGTCATCGGGGTAGCTATCATAGAAAATCCCTGGACAAACCGCCTGTAATAGCCAGTTAGGCTTAGAAAACTCCTAACCTCGGTTACATTCTTTAGTGGTTTCCATTCTACAATTACTGAGATCTTACTCGGGTCGACTCTAATTCCATCTCCCGAGACAATGTGCCCCAAAAATCCAACTTCCTTAAGCTAAAATTCACTTTTACTAAACTTGGCATATAATTGTTTATCTCTCAAAATTTGCAAAATCGTTCTTAAATGCTCAGCATGCTCGTTCTAATCCCAAGAATAGATCAATATATCTTCAATAAAGACTACAAAAAATTTATCCAAATATGGCTGGAAGATACGATTCATCAAATCCATGAAAACTGTAGAGGCATTTGTTAAACCGAAAGGCATGACCAAAAATTCATAGTGGCCATTCCTTGTCCGAAATGCGATTTTTGGCACATATGAGTCCTTGAATCTCAACTGATAATATCCAGACCTCAAGTATATCTTGGAAAACACCATGGCTCCCTTCAATTGATCAAAAAATCATTGATTCTTGGCAATGGGAAGTTGTTCTTCATGGTTACTTTATTGAGCTGCCGATAATCTATACATAACCTCATGGAACCATCTTTCTTCTTCACAAATAATACGGGAGCACCCCACGGAGAATAACTCGGTCTTGTGAAGCCTTTATCCGTTAACTCTTGTAACTGTGCCTTCAGTTCTTTTAGCTCGGTTGGAGCCATTCTGTATGGAGCAATTTAAATGGGGGCAGTACCAGGAGCTAACTCAATCCTAAATTCAATCTCTCTAACCGGAGGTAACCCTGGAAATTTCTCTGGGAAAACATCTAGATACTCATATACTATGAGCACTGATTCAATTCTTAACTCAGTCTCTTTAGCATTCATCATAAAGGCAAGGTAAGCTTCGTACCCCTTTCTTACGTATTTCTAAGCAGACATATAAGAAATCACTACAGGAAACTTATCTTGTTCATATAATTCAACACGAAGAATATTCCTATTTTCACATTTTAACTTAATAAATTTTCCTCCACAATTCACTATCACATTATGAGTAGTTAACCAATCCATCCCAAGGATGACATCAAATTCATCAAATGGAAATAACATGAGATTAGCCGGAAAGCAATGGCCTCTAATCATCAAAGGACAATCTTGGCATACTCTATCAACTCACATACATTTGCCTAGGGGATTTGACACTCTCACTACAAATTCAGAAGACTCTACAGGTATGTTCATGCTAGAGACTAATTTCATGCAAATATACGAGTGGGTAGATCCCGAATCAATTTAAGCTATAACATGAGTATCATAGAGAGAAAATGTACCCGTGATCACATCAGGGGACGACACCTCTTCTCGAGTGCAAATGGCATATGTTCTCGCCGGTGCTCTACCCTTAGCTCTTGCGGTTTGCTCTCTAGATATATTCTTACTACTCATTTTATTTCCCGGGTTTCTCGTGGTCTTCCTCTAGTAGTACTTTCAGGTCTTGCACTCTAAGGTTTCTCTTTCTTACCTCCTCGGGGCAATCTCTGATAAGTGGTCTAGGGATCCACACTTGAAACAAGCTTTCTCATTTGCTCGACACTCCCGGGATGACATCTGCCACACTACAGACATTTCGGTCTACTTGGTCGAACGTTGCCAACACTAGCAACCGAAGTGGTCTGAGCTTTAGATCTCGAATACTGTTTACCCTTACTTCTATTTGAAAACCCAGCCAAAGTGGCCGATCGGGTAGTAAATTCTCTTGATTTATTGGATGAAAATTGGAATGATTTGCCCAACTATCTCCTCCTCGAGTCACGAGACTCAATTTTTGCTCTTCTTTTTCTCTTTGGCCAGTTCTTCGGCCTTACCGGCTCTATCCACTAATACAACAAATTCTTTTAGTTCTAGGACACCAACAAATAAACAGACATCCTCATTTAACCCGTCCTCGAACCTTTTGCACATAATGGCTTCTGTCCATATGTACTCCCGAGCGTATTTACTAAGTCTCACAAACTCACGCTCATATTCGGTCACCGTCATTCGACCTTGTTTTAGCTCCAAAAATTCCTTTCTTTTCTGGGCAACAAACCTTTGACTAATATACTTCTTCCAAAACTCCTCTTAGAAGAATTCCCAATTAACTCTCTCCCTTGGTACCACCGACACAAGGGTGTTCCACCACTGATAGGCTGAATCTCTCAAGAGAGATACCACACACTTTATGCACTCTTCAAGTTTGCATGACAACTCATCGAATACCCTGATGGTATTCCCAAGCCAAAATTTCTCCTCTCCAGATCATCATCTTTACTAGCTTAGAATTCCTCATCTCCTTGCTTCCGGATTCTATCTACCGGAGGCTTTTTTCTTCTTACTACCTTTACCACTTGGGGAGCTACAAGGGTAGGCTGAGGATTAGGTGGGGGTGGAGGGGTTTGAGCATTAGGATTTGCTCTAATAAACTCAGTGTACTAGTTGCTCATCATATGGAGAAAGGCTTCTGAGCCTCTTCTCCTTACCCAAATTCTTGGGTCTACTTTCTACTTGGACGGGAGAAGGTGCATTACTTGCAGCATCATAGGCCGCAGCTCGGACGGGATCTAATTACTATATAAAACACAATTTAAATTGTTAGGAGTCATCACACTATCATCATGTAAATACTCATACGTATGGCATGTATAGCTAGACTCATACTTATGCTATGTTAGTCCGAGAATTGACTAAACTATAGCTCTGATACCACTAAATGTAACATCCCTTACCCATATTCGATACCTGAACCGGGTATGAGGTATTACCGTACTTAACTTGCTCAATTATACAATATCGATCCATAAAATTTCATTTCAAATTAAAACTTTTCATTCGAGACATTAATGTCCTTATTATAGGTTTACAAGACCCTAAACTTACACTCGGAATGATTCGGGACCAAACTGAAAACTTTTCAACATTAGAAAATTTTGACACAAAATAGGGCCACACGCCCGTGTGAAGAGGGACACGCCCGTGTGGGCAGGCTGTGTAATCACACATGCCCATGTCTCACGGCCTGACACATGCTCGTGTCCATTACAGGCCATGACACGCCCGTGTCCTCACCCGTGTGTGAAAACCTTGACATTCTATTTATGACGTCATCATCTCAATAAGGTCACACGGCCAAGGCACACGCCCGTGGGGCTGACCGTGTGTCACACACAGCCTAGACACACACCCGTGTGTCTACCTGTATGGACAATTGTAAGGCTATCTACCAAGCCAATTGCCACCTTACAAGGCAACCACACTTATACCAATTCAATTCAACATACATCATGACTATAAAGCACTTCTAAGAACCTAAAATTAAGACATCCACACAAGCATACACTTCATGAATTTCATCATCAATGAATATATAAACTTGTCAAGTATTGGCCAATTTCCAATGGCCATTTACAAAATGAATTGAATAACATTAATAGCCACACATTGGCTAATAAATATGACATAACACAAAATAACCAAGTTCCTATACATGCCATACTCAAAATTAATCAAACTATGCTATACCAAGAGAAGTTGATAGTGTAATTCCGAACTCCGACGTCCCACGATCCCCGAGTTAGCTTGGCGATACTATAAGGAAAAGGGAAATGAGAGAGGTAAGCCTGAAGCTTAGTAAGTTTGCATGAAATAAATAGCAACATAAATGGCTCATATTGTCATCCATCCATTGCATTGAATAAAAACACAAGGTCTCAAACACATTGCCATAACTTACTCATGCTTACTCTTACCAATTAAATGTCATGTCACATATCGTAAATATTTCTCGTGAATTAATCACATGTACCTGTATCACTTCATCACATAGCTTTAGCACTACTTTCATCTCTATTTTAAACTTAACTATTTATCCCGATGAGTCACTTGGAATACCTGAGGATACACAATCATCATCGTACACATAAACACGACGCCAATGCCATATCCAAGATATGGTCTTACATGGGTCACATCTCGATGCTGATGCCATATCCCATATATGGTCTTATAAGGGATCTCAATTTGGTGCCGAGGCCATGTCCTAGACATGGTCTTATACGGGACCTTACCAATCTCATGTCTCGATGATGATATCCTCTCACTTTTTAAAGTCCAACCGAGACTTCAACATCATAAATTTTCATCATTTTCTCATTCAACATCTTTACTCAATTTCATAGAAATAATATATATCTTCACTAATATCAAACATTTTAAAACTTAATAACATGATGTTGAATTTATTACACACAACTTACCTCGATACCAAAATAGGCCAATTTGTCGATCTAGTTCGAAACCTTGTCGTTTCCTCGGTCAAGGTTAATTCCTCGTTCTTCTTGATCTATAATAGCAAATTAGCTCATTGAATTACCATATTAATCAATACATTTCAATAATCATACTTTGAAAAAATTACCATTTTTCCCTTAGACTTTCACAAAATGATGATTTTACCCCTAAGCTCGTAAATCAATTTTAATCAAATTTTTTCCTTTAACGAGCCTAGATGAACATTTATTACTCTTATAGAAACTCTTAATACTCATTATTTCACACATTTGACACCTATTTACAACGTTTACAAAAAGGTCCTTTTTAGGTGTTTTTTATGGAAACACCTTTAACAACTAAGACTCATTTTGCAGCAAACAACATAAATGCTCACATGGAAAAACCCTAAAATTTCAATCATTTTGCAAAATAGTCCCCTCTTTAGCTAGCTTAAGCTTTAGGGGTTCCAAAAGTACAAATATTATCAAGAAAGACCACTAAAATCACTCAGAAAGACCACTAAAATCACTTACTTGTAATAGGATAGCTTGGCTGAAAGTTTCAGCTTCAAAAACTTTTATTTCTTGCTGAAAATTTTGATGGAGGAAGAGGATGATAAAAAAATGTGATAGCTTTCTTATTTTTGTTTTATTTTATTCATTAATCACCTAACACCACCCAACATTAACTAAATTAAGCCTCTTGTCCCCCCTATGGCCGGCTATGAGCTTTAAAAAGGCCCAATTTCACATTGAGGGCCTACAATTAAAATTCTATAGCTATTTGGCACCTTTAGCTTGTAAAATAGAACTTTCACACTTTATGCTATTTAGTCATTTTTTCAATTAAGCATGCAATCGCTAAAATTAAAGCACCAAAATTTTCATGCACCCATATAATCATGCTATAACACATAAAATAATATTAAAATAATTTTCTTCAACCTTGGATTAGTGGTTTCAAAATCACTATTCCAACTAGCCCCTAAATCGGGCTATTACAGCTGGGTCACCTGGCCGCGTGTCACACACAGCTGGGACACACGCCCGTGTCTCTGCCCTTGTAGGCAAAAGTAGGCCATTTTCCAAGACTTATTTCTCACTCAATGTGGTACCAACCTACACCTACCAAATAGCATATAACCATATCATCAATAGGCATTCAAACCAATCACAACCAAGTTTAAATCATGCAATTACATTACCAACAATCATAAGCTCTTAGGCATCTCAAATGATCATTTTAAAAACATGCCAAAATCACCTCTAAAAACTACCAAAATGGTCAATTACATATTTGCACTATCTTGCCTAATATAATATGCATACCATTTATCAAGTTTACCTATTAAATACCAATCTACCAATACACAATCAAATCATTCCCATGGAAATCATAAATCATACAAGATGAGGCTAGCCACACATATATATATACCAACATATACCAAATCAAGCCACATTAAATGGCTAGTTACATAACAAAACATATAGGCTTCCATTAGCCAAATAACCTATACATGCCATATAACCAAAATACATAAAGTCTAAAAGTACCAAAATGAGAGTTCGATAGTGCGATGCAATCTCTGACAACTTTCAATATGAGTAAGCTTTCGAATCACTATGAAACACGGAAAACTAAATAGAGTAAACAATTA
This sequence comes from Gossypium rotundifolium, assembly GCA_025506655.1. Classification (NCBI taxonomy): domain Eukaryota; kingdom Viridiplantae; phylum Streptophyta; class Magnoliopsida; order Malvales; family Malvaceae; genus Gossypium; species Gossypium rotundifolium. The sequence continues at coordinate 151,729,386 of CP106732.1, read as the reverse complement.
AACTTAGTAAATTCGTATAATTGCAAACACAACTTACCAATCAACCATAATTAAGCAAGTAATTTAAATCATAATGCAATTCAATTTAGTCTCATTAACCTAACATATAATCACCAAAAAAGTTAATTATGGATTTACAAATCTCATAGATTCAATTTCCACATGATTTATATACATACCTGTACTAGTTCATATTGAACTCATACATTCTCGTAACATCACTGTACTTGTTGAACCATTTGGAATAATATCGGATACTTGGGTATCTCGCACACTGAGTGCCAAAACATGGTTGAAACCATCTCTATCTCATATCTCATATAGATGCTCACTCTTGAGCCATCACTGGGTCTGCTCACACAAGCTGACGGTCAAGACGTAGCTACACTGCGGTCTCACACAAGCTAACGAGTAATCGTAACACATGCAGGAAAACTCAGCCATTGGTACAACGTATGGGACCAGCACCCATAACATGGTAACCCCTAATGACATGTCATTTGTATCCTATCTATTCATAAGGTTCAACCGGGATCTCATACGTCGCCCAATCTTTGTCAAATATATCTGCGAAATTGTATTCATCAAGAATGTAATATCAAAGCATTTAACACACAATTATTTAATGCTTAATAATATACACGAACTTACCTCGAATTAGTATGAAGACAATTGACCGATCAATCCACTACTTTTTCTTTTCCTCAATTTACCTCCGAATGTTTTTTTTCTTGATCTATATAATCAAATTTAACCACTTTAATAATTATTCTATTCAATTCAATCCAATTTCATGTTATGGAAAAATCACCATTTTGCCACTAAACATTTAACTTCTTTACAATTTAGTCCCTAGCTCATAAAAATGCAAATTCACGCAATTTAAAGCACACCCATGCTAGCCGAATTCTATATAGACCCATACCAGCCCATACATTTCATTATTTCACACCTTAACCACATAATTTTTACATTTTATCAATTTAATCCCTATTTAACATTTTCAACCAAAATCACTTTACAAAACTTGTTTATCTAACAAGAACCATTTATTTTCTACCATCAAACATCAAAACATATACACATTCATCAATGGTAAAACCCTAATACTTTAACATTTTCACAAATTAGTCCCTGAGCTAGCTAGATTAAGCTACAACGACTCCAAAAACATAGAAATAATTAAAAACCGAGCAAAATTGCACTTACATGCACAATGTACTCTTGGCCGAACCTTCAAGCTCCTTCCATGGAGTTTTCAAGTCTAATTTTCAGTGGGTAGATGCATTTAGGAAGATGACAATTTGTTTTTATTTATTTTAATTAGTTTTTTATTAAATTACATTTTAAACCTTAATATAAAACCTTTAAAACACTTAATAATGTGTCCATATATGTCCACTCACATTATGGACGGTTTAATTACAACATAAACCCTCCAACCTTTTACTATCAAAGCTATTTAATCCATTTAGCTTATAGAACTCAAGTTTTGCACCTTTTGTAATTTAATCCTTTTTATCAAATTAAGCATGCAAACTATAAAATTTCTTAATGAAATTTTTATAAGATACTACTAACATGTTATAGACCTTAAAATAATAATAAAATAAATATTTTCACATCGGATTTGTGGTCCCAAAACAACTGTTCTGAATTCACTAAAACAAATGTTACATTTCGTAATTTATCCGTAAGTTAAATGCGGTTAAAATTAATATTTGTATTAATTTGATGAATGGTATTGTGCAATTATTTTATTTTTGAAAATTAATTATTATTGGAATTATAATATTGAATTGAATATTTAGGTTGAATGGAATGCGAGATTTGAGTACATTCGTTATTTGGCGTATGACACTATTGAAGGACGATATTAGCAAATTACCCAAGTAAATCGAGGTTAAGCATTTGTTGCGAACTCTCATGTTTTACTTTTTGTTTAGCTCTTTTGAGCTTTTATTTAACTCTTTCGAGCTTATGTTAAGCTCTTACGAGCTTCTGTTCAACTCCTATGAGTTTCTGTTCAACTTTTGAGCTTCTGTTGGCGTATCTAGAAGGCACAGCTCTTATGAGCTTCTGTTAACGATATACTCTTATCCGTAAGTCGTTCTTCGATTTTGGAAAGTCTTGGTAAAGTAATTTATAATGAATTTGAAAGTTATCCAATGATATTCTAAATGGTTTAACAGGCAATGTTCTGTTACGAGATGATATGAGTTTGATACGAACTAATACAGGTATATACATGAAATACATGGAAATGATGGCGCATGATATATTGATATATTGAAATGGATGATATATGTATATGAAGAAATGGTAAGAGAATGATATGTATCATGACATGAACATATACAAATATCTTTGATATGTTGATACATGGAAATTATGTAAGTTGAGACAAGTAATAAACTCAAGTGTAACATGTTGAGATAATAAGGTTATCGATGTTGAATTTATATGAAATATGTTCAAGTAAGCTAATAAGTGTTGTTGTTTGATGCTTAGGCAAATGCCAAGTTCTTGGTTGAATGGTAATATGTTTAATTATAAGTTGTATTGAAATGGTAAGTGTTCAAATGAAAATATGCTTCAGCTCATGAAAGAGTGATAAGGTTTAAAGTTATTTAAAATCCTACTATACTAGGAATGATATGTATAAGTGATGTTGTGGATTTATTCACCTTGTAAGTTGTTGAATATAGCTTCATGAATCTTGCAGTATCGATATTGGATTATTCTTGATATGTATAAATTAAATATTTGAAATGAATTGATATGATTAAAGTTTATACGAGCTTACTAAGCATTCATTGCTTACGTTTTTTGTTTCTTTACTTTTCAAATTATCGGAAGCTCGATTGGGTTGGAAGCTTGTCGGAGTTATATCATACTATCCATCAATTTTATCGGTAGTTTTGGATGTTTTGATTTTGGTTATAATGGCATGTATAGGTTATCTTGGCTAAATGTTTGCCTATATGTATTTTGTGGAGATTAGCCACTTCTTTGGCTTCTGTTTTGGCACATTTTGGTTTGTGCATATTTGCCTTTTGTAGTTGATGTGTGTTTTATTTTATGGTTGTATAGTGAAAGGTAAAATGTTAGCTAAATGTGCATTTAAATACATGTGTTTTAGTATGCGTTGAGTTAATCATGAATCGGTACCTTGATATGTAAGGTATATATAACTAAATATGCTAGTATTTGAAATACATTTTGGCATCAAATGGTATGTAAGTGACTTGGTTTTAAATAATGCAAATTAGTTTGGTAAACCTTGGGTAAAAATATGCATATAAGTTAGTTATACATATGGATATATTGAATACATGAGTACACATGTTATAATTTGTCATCTGAGGTGCCTAAAGACATATTGGTTGTATGTGAAGATATTATATGTGAAAAGCTTGATTTTGGTTTGTTTTAGTGCCTAATTTTGGCTTGTTGATATGCATAATGTTAATTGTAGGCTAACACCAAATTGGGTGATAAATATGGCTTGTAAAATGCCTATTTTCGTCCACACGGGGCGTGTCTCAGTCGTGTGTGACATACAATGTAACATCCTAGATTAGGGGTTATGCGTTCATGCATAATTCATGAGTAGTAGGATTTGGCAAGTCTTTGGAAGTGAATTAAGGTTTTTTAAAATCCTAGGATGGAAGAAAGCTTTGGACAATTATTGGTTTTAAGTTAAAGAGGGAGCTAGGCTAAGGTAGCCTTAAGAAAAGTTTTGGGAGTTTAGGACACAAGAAGTGATGTGGAAAAGTGGCAAGGGACGCCACCTAAGGTGCAAGGGTTATGGCATCAAGTGAAGTAATTTGAGGGAAGAGGTTCGAATCCCATTGTGTACATTTTAGAACCTTGAAATGTATGGAAATATAAGGAAAGGTATGGAAATGTATGGAAATGTAAGAAATGTATGGAAATGTATGGAAATGTATGGAAATGTAAGGAAATGTATGGAAATGTAAGGAAATGTATGGAAATGTATGGAAATGTATGGAAATGTAAGGAAATGTATGGAAATGTATGGAAATGTATGGAAATGTATGGAAATGTAAGGAAATGTAGGGAAATGTAAGGAAATGTAGGGAAATGTAAGGAAATTCTTTAGAAATGATAAGTTTAAAGGAGGGAAAGTGAACATTTTGGAAACTTGGAAATGTTAAGTTAAAAGAGGAAAGCGAACATTTTTGGAAACTAAGAAATATAAGGAAATGATTTGGAAATGATTCAAAAGAGGAAAGTAAACATTTCAGGAAACTTGGAAATGTAAGGAAATGTCAAGTTTAAAGAGCCAAATGAAAATTTTTGGAAACTTAGAAATGACTTAGAAATGTCGAGTTTTAAAGTTTAAAAGAGGAAATTAAGGCAAGGTGGCCTTAAGAGAAAAAGTATGTGAAATTTGACACACAAACAGGCTTGGAAAAGTGGCCTGAAGATACCACTTAAAGCCCAGTGAGTGACGCCACTTAGGTGGATAATTTGGGCCTCGTATGGCCACAAGGAGTCCAATAGAACAAGTTTAAATTTGGCTCATCAAGGGAAGGGGGTGGACGGCATCTAGCTAAAACTTTAAGTGATTTTTTTTATTTAATTACTTAGAGAGGAAGCAATGGACGGCAATAGGGACTCTTAAGGGAAGAGTTTTATTCCCTTTAGAATTTCGGCTAAATAAGAGATAAATCTATCAAAATAGAAGAGTGGTGGCCAAGTAGGGGACTCTAGCCTAGGAATTTCGGCAATAGAAGGAAAATAAGGCCATTCATTCATTCACTTTTCCTTTCTTGAATTTCTTAAGAAAATTCTCTTCTCTTCTTGAATTTTCCTCCTCTCCTCTCCAATATTTTCTTCCTCTCAAGCCAAATTCTTCATAACCTCAAAAGCGAAAATAAGCAAAGCCCTAGTGATTTCTTCATAGTTACAAAAGTCAAACTTTGTGTTACATATGAGAGCCATAGCCGATTATTACTAAGGATCATTCGAGATTTAAAACAAGGTAAGTATATATATGTACATTCGCCAAAAGCTTATTTTTGGATCTATCTTTTATTATCTTAAAAGCGAAAACTAATATGTTAAAAGGATCGAAGTTGGTAGAATACAAGAAGGAGCGAAGCAAAGTTTGGGATTTGAGAATTTCAAGGTAAATGTACTTACATATTCTGCCAAGGCCTATCTTAAGTACTTAGATCTATTTGTTTTAATCGAAAACTAATCGATTCAAGGGATCTAGTGAGTAGCCGATTTCAAGGGAAGAATACAAGTTTTGAGATTTGAATTTTAATTCAATCAACAACAAGGTAGGTTTTAGTATACAAATCCTACTAGGATTTGGTTTTATGGCGAATAGGCCTTTTCTAAATATTACCTTATTGGTGAATGTAGGAATTGAGATCTAAGGCATTAGATCAAGCTTTTCGGGATTTAAGTGAACCGCTAAGCAAATCAGGTGTGTACCCCACACTAATCTTAATAGATTTATGGCTTTAACTTGATATATGTGTTAATATGAAAGTGTAAGAATGTGGCTAAAGTACCATGTTATGGTACAAAGTACTCAGGTACGTTTTCCTACTCCTACTAGGATTACGAAATATGTTATACTTAACATGTGAAAAGTGACATGAATGTGAATTTAAGTATGATATGCATGATATGAATAATATGGGGCATTCGGGTTATATGAGAAAGGGGAAGTGAATGTGGTGACTTCGGTCTCACTATCTGAATGTGGTGACTTGGTCACATTATCCGAATGTGGTAACTTTGGCTACATTATCGAATGTGGTGTCTCATGACACAATTATCCAGTGGCTATGCCACAAATTTTATATAGGCGATGAGCACGCCGTCGCAATGGCGCCTTCGATGGCGTGTAGCGGATGGAGGGTTGACTTAGTAGTCCCCACGGTGTGCAGGATGGTACGGTGGAGTGTAGCGGATGGCATATAGGTTTGGGTTCGGGATTGCATCATTATCTTGAATTATTATATGAACATGATTTGTATGGTATGCCTAATTCTATTAAATTTTGGTGTTGGTTACACATTGAGTCTGTTGACTCACCCCGTTGTGGGAACATGTTTCAGGTGATGAATAGTGATGGACCGGGACGGCAGAACTTGTGGTGGTCATGCTCAGCTGAAAGTTTTATTCAATTTGGACTTTTTATTTTATTTAAGTACTCTACAATTTTATTTTAGGTTTTATTTTATGTAATAAGGCCATAGTGATGATTTTATTGATGTTTTAATTACTATGTTACGTATTTATGTTATTTAAAGATTAAGTCAATTTAATATTTTGTCACCTGAAATAAATGGGTTTTCAATATAAAAATAAACTTGTTTTCAACTCGAGCCCAACCCACAAACAAACTATCTTCAAAACACGCAGTTTTCAAAGTGTTGAAAGAATTTTGAACCAGGTTACATCGAGGAACATACTGACCAGTCCAGGCTCGTGGTAGGGTGTAGGGTGTTTCGATTTGGTATCGAGCCCGATTTTAAACTCTCGGCACGTGGGCTAAGGCCCAAAATGTTTTCAAATCGAGCCCAAATAAGCTTTATAAAGTATCTTATGAAATAAGTAGGATTTTACGGCATGGCACCTAAGTCTCAAACACATGATCCACCGGTAAGTACCCCTAACTATCGTGTGATTATGTGAATTATAGAAAGGCGAGAAAAGGAATGGAACATAGAATAGCATGATAGGAACTTAAACCCTAAGATTAGTCTACTCAAACACAAATACATAAGACTTAATCCACTAAACAAACCTATGGCTAAGTCAATCGAGTTAGGGTGTGGCAACCATAGTATGCATGTCTCAGGATTGGATCCGGAAGAGCACAGTATTTAGCAGCCCTAGTGACTCACCTCCTCTTCGCAGAATTCTACACAGTGCGTAGCTTCGGTTCACCCTAACCCAGAGGATTTAGTGGGTGTGGCAACCCCAGTGCGCATGCCTAGGAATGGTTTCAGTGGGAGCTTGGTACTTAAGCAGTCCGTGTGACTCACCTCCTCTCCACTCGAATCCTACAGTGCGTAGCTTTGGTTCACCTTGACCAAGAAGACTTGGACATAGGCTAAACCCAATAACTAAAACCGGAAGGAACTAGCCATGTTTTTTTTTAAAACCCTAATTTAAAAAAAACTCTTAAAATCATTTTTATTTAATTTGTGAAAATTATTTTTCCTACACAATTTTCTGAAAAATTTCTGATTTATAAAATTACAAAAATACCTCTAGTGGTAAAATTACAAAAATGCCCTTGGTTTATAAAAAAGTCTAAAATACCCACAGTTTTAATCAACATTATCATTATTTTATAACAAGTCCAAAAACCCTTATTTGCAAATTATCAAAAATACCTTGATTTTGGAAAATTACAAAATTGCCCCTAACTTACCAAAATCTCCAAAATGACCCTGATTTCCAAAATTTTCTGCAACTTCAACGTTTTGGAAAACAAATCTCTCAAAAAGAACCCTCAAAGTTTTGCAAATTTTGAAATATCCCTGAACTATTAAACTTTACAAAATTACCCTGGTTTATTACCAAAATACCCCCGAAATTTAAAATTATCGAAATACCCCTGAAATTTCCAAATTTATCGAAAAACCCCGGGACTATAAAATTTCTAAAATACTTTTTGACAAAATTATCAAGGAACCCTATTTGAAAAATTACGAAAATACCCCTGTAGGACAAATTACGCAAATACACCTAGGTAGTGGAAAAACAACAACAATGAAAACTACAACATTTCTCTGAATGAACGAAGGTTTATAATTGTTTGATGGATGTATGTATGAATGTAAAGACTATGTGCATGTATGAATACGAAAGAACCACTCCTAAAATTCTTTTCATAAAACTTCTTCGCGGTTAATCAGTGGAATATAGGCTAATTTATAAAAATTTCTTAAATCAGATTAAAGCGCATCGTTAGATATGAGTTATAGAGGACGCGGTCGTCATGGACGCGATAAAGGAAGAATAACTGTGTCAGAACCTGTTAGATCGGGTCAAGGGTCTGACAATGAGTTACCACCGCCACCACCACCCCAGCTGTTAATGTCGAGCAGCAAGCTTAGACGGGGATGATCTTTGTGTCACGGTATCTTGTGAGTTTTGGAAATGGTGGCTGGCGTAGGTGGAAATACGGGAGCTCGAAAATCTGTACCCGAGCGACTCCGAGCTAACAGAGCTGAGGTGTTCCGTAGAGTATCCGGTGTGGCACCCAGTACAGCTGAATACTGGTTGGAGGCAACTGAGCGCATTATGGATGAGCTCGATCTAACCCCGGAGGAGAAGTTGAAGGGAATGGTGGCACTATTACGCGATGAAGCGTATCAATGGTGGTTAACAGTGAGGGATGGTGCCACTGCTGAGGATCTGACATGGGAGTATGCTAAGGAGGCATATCAAAAAAGTATGTCAGCACACGATATATTGATGAGCAGAGGAAAGCTTTTCTAGGACTAGTTCAAGGGAACAAGTCGGTAGCAGCGTATGAAGCTGAATTTCTAAGGTTAAGCCGTTATGCTCGAGTAGTGGCTACGGAGCATGAACGGTGTGTGCGATTTAAAGACAGTTTAAGGGATGACCTAAGGTTGTTGATAGCACCGCATCAGGAGTGGGAGTTTTCTACGCTAGTGGAAAAGGCTAAGGTAGCCGAGGGAATCAAGGACTCGGCTAAGCAGAACTCTGATAGGAATAGACCCAAGAGGGGTTATGGATCGTCAAGAAATGTGCAGAAAAAGCCCAAAACTGATGGGCCGCGAAATTAGCAAGCTAGTTCAGGAAGACAGTATCGTCCTTGTGAACATTGTGGAAAGAAGCATTTAAAGAAGTGCTGGAAAAAGACGGGAGGATGTTTTAGGTGTGGGTCCAAGGACCATATGCTCAAAGATTGTCCTAAGAAACCAGATGAAAGTCGACCAGCAGCTCAGAATGTTAATCAGGCTGGTAGAGGAGGACAGCAGCCTCAGCGGGGTCGTGGTCCGAACCATGGAGGAAATGGTTCTAGCCGTGGTCGTGGAGCACCAAGCGGAGGTGTGAAGGTTGGATGCAAGGCGACTAAGGTTGGTTTATCTGATCGGTCAGTGCGAGGAGAGTGATGTGCCGATGTGATAACGGGTAAGTTTCTTATTTTGAATACCTTTATTGCCTTGATTATTATAGAGCTAGTTCGTTCTTGTATTGCTAGTGAATGGTATGAAACCTTGGATGTGAACTTTGGAATTGTGCATAGGAAATGTGTTAGTTTTATTAAGATCGAGTCTTGACAATAGCATAGCATGGTGAGTTAAGATGTACGATTATTCGTTAGTAAGTAATTTTGAGGAAGAAATTATTTTAAGGAGGGTAGAACTGTAACATCCTAGATTAGGGTTATCGTTCATGCATAATTCATGAGTAGTAGGATTTGGCGAGTCTTGGAAGTGAATTAAGGTTTTTTAAAATCCTAGGATGGAGAGAAAGCTTTGGACAATTATTGGTTTTTAAGTTAAAGAGGGGGAGCTAGGCTAAGGTAGCCTTAAGAAAAGTTTTGGGGAGTTTAGGACACAAGAAGTGATGTGGAAAAGTGGTAAGGGACACCACCTAAGGTGCAAGGGTTATGGCATCAAGTGAAGTACTTTGAGGGAAGAGGTTCGAATCCCATTGTGTGCATTTTTAGAAACTTGGAAATGTATAGAAATATAAGGAAATGTATGAAAATGTATGGAAATGTAAGGAAATGTATGGAAATGTAAGGAAATGTATGGAAATGTAAGGAAATGTATGGAAATGTATGGAAATGTATAGAAATGTAAGGAAATGTATGGAAATGTATGGAAATGTATGGAAATGTAAGGAAATGTAGGGAAATGTAAGGAAATGTAGGGAAATGTCCTAGAAATGTAAGGAAATGCTTTAGAAATGATAAGTTTAAAGGAGGGAAAGTGAACATTTTGGAAACTTGGAAATGTTAAGTTAAAAGAGGAAAGCGAACATTTTTGGAAACTAAGAAATATAAGGAAATGATTTGGAAATGATTCAAAAGAGGAAAGTAAACATTTCGGGAAACTTGGAAATGTAAGGAAATGTCAAGTTTAAAGAGCCAAACGAAAATTTTTGGAAACTTAGGAATGACTTAGAAATGTCGAGTTTTAAAGTTTAAAGAGGAAATTAAGGCAAGGTGGCCTTAAGAGAAAAAGTATGTGAAATTTGACACAAAAAAAGCTTGGAAAAGTGGCTCAAGATACCACTTAAAGCCCAAGTGGTGGCGCCACTTAGGTGGATAATTTGAGCCTCAGATGGCCACAAGGAGTCCAATAGAACAAGTTTAAATTCAGCTCATCAAGGGAAGGGGGTGGACGGCATCTAGCTAAAACTTTAAGTGATTTTTTTTATTTAATTACTTAGAGAGGAAGCAATGGACGGCAATAGGGACTCTTAAGGGAAGAGTTTTATTCCCTTTAGAATTTCGGCTAAATAAGAGATAAAGCTATCAAAATAGAAGAGTGGTGGCCAAGTAGGGGACTCTAGCCTAGGAATTTCGGCAATAGAAGGAAAATAAGGCCATTCATTCATTCACTTTTCCTTTGCCGAATTTCTTAAGAAAATTCTCTTCTCTTCTGCTGAATTTCTTCCTCCTCTCCTCTCCAATATTTTCTTCCTCTCAAGCCAAATTCTTCATAGCCTCAAAAACCAAAAATAAGCAAAGCCCTAGCCGATTTCTTCATAGTTACAAAAGCTGAAACTTTGTGTTACATATGAGAGCCATAGCCGATTATTACTAAGGATCATTCGGGATTTAAAAACAAGGTAAGTGCATATATGTACATTCGGCCAAAGGCTTATTTTTTTGGATCTATCTTTTATTATCTTAAAAGCCAAAAACTAATATGTTACAAGGATCTGAAGTTGGCCAAATACAAGAAGGAGCAGAAGCAAAGTTTTGGGATTTGAGAATTTCAAGGTAAATGTACTTACATATTCGGCCAAGGCCTATCTTAAGTACTTAGATCTATTTGTTTTAATCGAAAACTAATCGATTCAAGGGATCTAGTGAGTAGCCAATTTCAAGGGGAAGAATACAAGTTTTCGAGATTTGAATTTTAATTCAATCGGCAACAAGGTAGGTTTTAGTATACAAATCTTACTAGGATTTGGTTTTATGGCCGAATAGGCCTTTTCTAAATATTACCTTGTTGGCCGAATGTAGGAATTGAGATCTAAGGCATTAGATCAAGCTTTCCGGGATTTAAGTGAACCGCTAAGAAAATCAGGTGTGTACCCCACACTAATCTTAATAGATTTATGGCTTTAACTTGATATATGTGTTAATCTGAAAGTGTAAGAATGTGGCTAAAATACCATGTTATGGTACAAAGTACTCAGGTACGTTTTCCTACTCCTACTAGGATTACGAAATATGTTATACTTAACATGTGAAAAGTGACATGAATGTGAATTTAAGTATGATATGCATGATATGAATAATATGGGGGCATTCGGGTTATATGAGAAAGGGGAAGTGAATGTGGTGACTTCGGTCTCACTATCTGAATGTGGTGACTTCATCACATTATCCGAATGTGGTAAACCGGTTACATTATCTCGAATGTGGCGTCTCATGACACAATTATCTGGTGGCTATGCCACGAATTTTATATGGGCGATGAGCACGCCACCGCAATGATCGCCTTCGATGGTGTGTAGCGGATGGAGGGTTGACTTAGTAGTCCCCACGATGTGCAGGATGGTACGGGTGGAGTGTAGCGGATGGCATATAGGTTTGGGTTCGAGATTGCATCATTATCTTGAATTATTATATGAACATGATTTGTATGGTATGCCTAATTCTATTAAATTTTGGTGTTGGTTACACATTGAGTCTATTGACTCATCCCGTTGTGGGAACATGTTTCAGGTGATGAACAAGTGATGGACCGGGACGGCGAGAACTTGTGGTGGCCATGCTCATTGAAAGTTTTATTCAATTTGGACTTTTATTTTATTTAAGTACTCTACAATTTTATTTTGGGTTTTATTTTATGTAATAAGGCCATAGTGATGATTTTATTGATGTTTTAATTACTATGTTATGTATTTATGTTATTTAAAGATTAAGTCAATTTAATATTTTGTCACCGAAATAAATGGGTTTTCAATATAAAATAAACTTGTTTTCAACTCGAGCCCAACCCACAAACAAACTATCTTCAAAAACACAGCTTTTTAAAGTGTTCAAAGAATTTTGAACCAAGGTTACATCGAGAACATACTGCACCAGTCCAGTGCTCGTGGTAGGGTGTGGGGTGTTCATACAACCAGTGACACTACTGTTCATCCCTCTGTATCTTTTTAAGAATGCAAGTTAGTATACTCACATGGCCTAGCTCACAGGCGTGTGGCTTGGCCGTGTGACCCAAGTTAGAGAGCTCACAAATTTGGAAGGGGTTGGGACACGATCGTGTGCCCCTATTTTGAATACTCACATAGCCTGAGACATGGGCGAATCTCTTGACCGTGTAAGCCACATGGCCTGGCCATATAGGCGTGTGTCCCCTGCACCTTTGAAAAAATTTTACTATTTTTCGAAAATTCTCTAAGTACCCAGTTTAGTCCCAACTAGTTTCTAATGTGTATTTTGGTCCTCGAGGGCTCACATAAGGGACATTATGCTTGATTTCAATTGGTTACTAATATAAATGCTATATGATGCAAAATATCTATTTATTTGATCTGTAAATTCTGGTAATGTTCCGTAAACCTATTCTGATGACAGATACGGGTTAAGGGTGTTACACCAATAAAGAAAACTTGGTAAGAAAAAATTTGAATATGAACCCCACAATCTGAAAAGGTTGTTAAAACTCTTCTAAAAGAAAACTTAAGAAAAATTCTTAAAAAAAAAAACTCAAAGAGAATTTATTAACTCAAAAGAGAAGATGTTGAATAATAATAAATTGATTGAATTGTGTATAATGTAAAGGCCTTTATATAGGCTAGCTAAATAAACCTAAATAAAACTCTTAAGTATAATAGAACTCTAATTAATCTAAATAAGAATTAGTTTTAAACTAAACTTTCTTATTGACATAAAACTCCTAAATAACATAAAATACATAACAATTTTAAAAAATTTGGAATAAAAATAACAAGAGTTGATAAATACAATATTGGGATCACATATAATAAAAATTAAGCCTAAACGTGAACCAAATATGATTTAAAGTCGAATTAAAAGCCCAGAACTTGTAATTTTGTAATAATCCTGTCCAGAAATTTTGCTCACATGGTCTTCACTAAAATGATCATAACTTGATTTCCTAAACTCAAAATTGATTGATTCAAAGTGTGTTTTGAAGCTAAGAGATAGATCTTCGAACACTATGAGGACATCTTAATCCATAAATGCCTGGATCTCATCCAAAAATTTGTCGGAAGTTGACTAAAATTTTTAGCTTGAAAATTGATAGCTTGGTTGAATTGACTTTAATACATTTCACCCATTCCGTGCATGGATCATTCCTGGTTTCCTTGAGAAGATTCATCCTCACATACTGGCTTTGGTCAAATCTTGGTTTGATTTGCTTGACCTGTGACCTTGTTGTTGGGCCTTGAGGTAGTGTAAGCCCATCACATTTACGGGCTAGAAATTGAGCCATGAGACTCATATCATTTATGGGCCCGGTTTACAAAAAATGGGATTCTAACACCACTGAAAATTGAGTTGTTACACTGTAACACCCATTAGCCAACTCGAATTACCAGTACTGGATATCTGATGTTACAATATATAAACGCTTAACCAAAATTTTTACAGTAGTCGTATAGTCAATCTAAACATACTTCTTATTCCCTTATTACTGTCTAAAAACAAAATATTAAATAAAGAAAATGTTTAAGAATACATCTAAATTCAAAAGTAGTATATGACGTTACAACTTAAAACTATGTTAAAGGCAGACTCAACATGGCGTAAAGTACTAAGCGCCATAGCCCTATGGTGTCCTCTGTATGCATAATATTGTAACTCGAACTGCGACCTTGGCACATTCCTGTTTTGGTCTCTCCAAGTGTACCAACTCTTTAATCAAAAACCTCTATCGTAAAAAAACGCTTGTAAGTTCAAACCTCAACTTGAAGATTTTGTATTTCTTTTCAATCTTCGGTGAATAATTTTCTAATATCGGGCACATACATATACGCCAACTTTCATACTTGACCACCACATACCCAATTCACTTCTTAGGCAGATTATAGATTTCCCCATTCAATACATATCTTATTTCTTTTCGAAACAGATACTTTCCTTAGAAGGATATTCATACAAAATCTACTTTTGACGGTTTCAAACATAGACAAATGTTGAACACTTCACCCAGGATGGTGTACTCTCTGATATTGTTCTTGGTGGATACTTATACTAACTGATCTTTTAGGATGAACTTCAAATGAACCCCACCTTAAGTGATTCTCATACTAAAATTGGTAACTATCAGCATATTAGTCAGATCATATCTCAAAACAATCCAACTCACAACTTATTCTGAAGGATGAAACATTCTAAGTCATCCTAGGGACCCCAAACAACCATATTACATATCATGAGAATGCCCTAGTTTGATAGACAACTTATACTTTAGATAACCTTCTTATATATAACGTGAAACACTCATATTTGATGATACCATAGAATTTAAATAACTTCTTTACATAATGTAGACAAATTATAACATCTCTAATAATAGAATTTAAATAACTTCTTATATATAAGGTTAAATGGATGATTTGAATTATTGATTGATCAATGTTCACATATGGTTAAATGTATTTGCTATATAATATTATTTTCTCTAAAGTATTGGATTATAGAAATACCACTAAGTGTATACTCAGCGTACGGTTTGTTTCCGTGCACAGGTTAGGTTAAAGTCGAATTGTCAAATCAGCATCCAAAATCGATCCCAAACTCAAGTTTCATGGCGTATGTTTCTTTTTGGTAATGGCATGTACCTAGGATGCTTGTGTTCACCATTTTGGGAAGTGTTTGTAAAATATGTTATAAAATGTTATTGGTTACTTAGATATAAGTTTATGTGCTATGTTAAGATTATAAAATAGTATGTTTTGGATTGAAATTAGATGTTTGAATGAAGTTAATTGAATTGGTTTGGATATTATATGTGAAATCCTTATGAATATATTTTAAATAGGTCAATAGATTGATAATTTCAATATGTTTTAGGTGTATTTGAATATATTTTGGATTTGTTGAACGATTGGTTTTTGAGTTGCTTGAGGTTCAAGATTGCAGGGTTGGTAAACTTGATGTATAAGGCTCATTTTGAGTCCACACGGCCTGGAACACGGGCATGTGACCAGACTGTGTGAGACACATGGCTTACACATAGGCGTGTGGTTAGGCCGTGTGTCCCCTTCATCTTAAAATTTTAAACAGAATGCTCAGGAATTCACACACTGGTAGAGACACGAGTGTGTGTCTCAGTCGTGTGAGGCACACGGCCTAGCACACTGGCATGTGGCTGGCCTTGTGGCCTAAGTCAGAGAGTTACAAGGGGTTGAACACGACCTAAAGCACGGGCGTGTTTAAGGGCACACGGGCTTATCCCTGGGCCACACGGACGTGTGAGCCTTGTACTTGGGAAAAATTTTGAAATTTCACGAAAAATTTTGAAATTTCACGAAAAACACGATTAAGTCTTGATTTGTTTCTAACATGTGTTTTGGGCCTCGAAGGTTCATAAAAGGACTATATTATTGAATTATGATGTTTATGTGTGAATAATTATGAATTATTCACATTTGATCTGTAATGTCCTGTAATGCTTCACAACCCTATTCTGACGACGAATAAGGGTTAGGGGGTATTACAATTAGTGGTATCAGAGCTATTCAGGTTTAGTCGATTCTCAGAATAAATCGAGCTCAGAATTAAGTCTAGAGGTACAAGCCATAATTGAGTCGAATTGAGTCGGGATTTGGATGCTGATATATTTGTTTATTTCTATTTTATATTTAAAATGTCAGATGAATATATTGTTGGTACTGATCAAGAAATGTATACCGGGGATGATGAATCATATGAAATGGATGACACTAAGTCTGCAACAACAAGTGTAAACCCAGTAAGAAATCAACCACCTAATGTCAAAAGAGGTAATGTTAGAGAGAGAGATTATTCACAGCTGCTTAGTGTTATAGTTGATGTCCTTCAACGTGTAATAGGAACTGTATTTGCTACGACATTTACTCCTACTACCTGACGAGCTCTGGTAAAAGAATTATGTAAGTATGGTGCTACTGAATTTCTGGGTTTAAAAGGAGTCGATTCTTCTACTGCTAAAAACTAGATTGAAGCTACAAAAAGAATTTTACATCAACTTGAATGCACTCCTCGGAAAGTTTATTGTCTGTTGTTTCTTTACTTCAAGAGGAAGCTTATGTTTGGTGGTGATCAGTAACTTGACATGTACCGACAGAACAGGTAAACTTGGATTTCTTTCAAAGAGAATTTCAGAAGAAGTATGTGGGTGAGTTATACATTGAAGATAGAAAACAGGAGTTTTTGATGTTAAAACAAGGTGAGATGTCTGTAGTTGACTATGAACGAGAATTCTCGCGACCTAGTAGATATGCAGCTGAATTTGTGCCAACTGAAGCTGATAGTTGCAAGTGATTTTTGTGGGGTCTACGTGATGAATTAAGAGTGCAACTGGTATCACACAGAATTATAGAATTTGCAGATGTAGTTGAAAGAGCAAAGATGGTGGAACAAGTAATGGGTCTTGATAAAAAGCCTAAAAATATTAGTCTGATTGGGAAATGTCTTAGAGCTACTAATTCGAACCCACAACCCAAAAGATCAAAGAATCTCGTGGTAGTTGGAGATCGAGTCTGAAATTAGATAGGGGTGATAGAAACCGTGGAAGGCAGATGACAGTTTCTACTGGTAGTGTATGAGGTCAATCACAAGATACTGAAATTCCAGATTGTGAACACTGGGAAAAAGCATAGAGGTGAATGTTGGAGATTGACTCAGGCTGTTTTCCGTTGCAGATCTATAGAGCATTTCATTAAAGATTGTCCAGAAAATGAGAATGCTACACTAGTTACATCACGTAGATCTCAACAATCGAAGCCGAGTACCAATTGAGCATATGTTGTACGGACCGTGATGAGGGTGATGCCTACTTCTAGAGGTTGAGGATCAAGGAGAAGTGGTTCATTTTTCAGAGGTGGTGCTAGAAGAGAAAGTGATGTTGCTACTCAACAATCAGAAGCCAGTGAAATGAATAAGGTGACTATCAAGAATCGATATCCGTTACCCCATATTGATGATCTATTTGACCAGTGAAATAAGCTTCTATTTTTTCAAAGATTGATTTAAGGTTGGGATATTATCAATTGAAGGTGAAAGAAAGTGATGCTACCCTGTATTGATGATCTATTTGACCGTTGAAAAGACAAAGATTGATTTGAGGTCGGGACATTTCTTACAAGGTATGGACATTATGAATTTTTGTTATGCCTTTCGGATTTTCAAATGCTCTAACTGCTTTTATGGATATTATGAATCAAATTTTCAACCGTATCTGGATCAGTTTGTGGTGGTTTTCATTGATGATATTCTAGTCTATTCGAAATCTGAATCTGAACATGAACAGCATCTCAGAATTGTTTTGCAAATATTATGGGAGAAACAGCTATATGGAAAGTTTAGCAAATGTGAATTCTGGTTATCAAAGGTTGTATTTTTGGGACATATAGTTGCGGCAGATGGATTTTAGAGTTGATCCAAAGAAGATTGAAGCAATTTTCCAGTGGAAAGTACCGAGAAATGTGTTAGAGGTACGTAGTTTTTTTAGATTGACTGGTTACTACCGAAGATTTGTAAATGGATTTTCAAAGATAGCTTTTTCGATGACAAAGTTGTTGCAAAAGAATGTTTCATTTGTTTGGGATGATCAATGCGAAGAAAATTTTGAGAAATTGAAGCAACTATTGACTGAGGCACCAATTTTAACATTGCCAGAGTCGGAAAAAGATGTTGTTATTTACAGTGATGCTTCTTTAAATGGTCTCAGGTGTGTTTTGATACAAGACGAAAAGGTAATAGCTTATGCATCTTGCCACCTGAAACCGCATGAACAAAATTACCTTACACACGATTTGGAACTAGTTGTCATGATTTTTACATTAAAGATCTGGAGACATTACTTGTACGGTGAGAAATATTATATTTATACTGATCATAAAAGTCTCAAGTATCTTTTATCACAAAAAGAGTTAAATTTGAGACAACGTCGGTGGATAGAACTTTTAAAAGATTATGATTGTGTTATTGATTACCACCCAGGAAAGGCAAATGTTGTAGCTGATGCGTTGAGTAAAAAGGCAGTGATTGAATTACGAGCAATGTTTGCAAAGCTCAGTATTAATGATGATGGAAGTTTATTGGCTGAATTAAGAATCAAACCAGTGGTGTTTGATCGAATCAAGTCAGCACTATTAGAAGATGACAAGTTAATAAAGAAGAAAGAAATGGATCAGATGGCATCATAGAGAATTTCAGCATTGATGAGCATAGTTGTTTGAGATTTCATAATTAGATTTGTATTCTAAATGTTTCAGATTAAAAGAATTGATAGTTCGAGAAGCTCATGATAGTCCTTTTGCTCTACATCTTGGAGGAGCAAAAATGTATCTAAATCTATGATTATCATATTGGTGGTTGGGAATGAAAAGAGATATAGTTGAATATGTGGCTAAATGCTTGACTTGTCAACAAGTAAAGGCAGAGCATCAGGTTCCTACTGGACTACTTCAGCTTATTAATATTCCTAAATGGAAATGAGACTTATCACGATGGATTTTGTAACGGGGTTACCATTATCAGCGAGCAAGAAAAATTCTATTTGGGTGATTGTTGATCAACTTACAAAATCTGCTCATTTTATAGCAGTCAGAACTGATTGGTCACTTCAAAAACTTGCTGAAGTTTATATTCGGGAAATTGTGAGATTGCACGAATTCTTATGTCAATAATTTCTGATCAGGATCCATAGTTCACATTAAGATTTTAGAGATAGTTGCATGAATCATTTGGTACTCGACTCAACTTTAGTACGGCTTTCATCTACAAACTGATGGACAATCAGAGCGAGTTATTCAGATTTTAGAAGATATGCTCTGAGCTTGTATCATTGATTTTGAATCAGGTTAGGAATGTTATTTACCATTGACTGAATTAGTGTATAATAATAGTTTCCAATCAAGTATTCAAATGGTTCTGTATGAGGCTCTATATGGTCGTAGATTTTGATCACCTGTGTGTTGGATGGAATTGAATGAAAGAAAAGTGATTGGGCCGAAATTAATTCAAGAAACAGAGAATAATGTTAAGAAGATTCAGGATAGACTAAAAGTAGCTTTCGACAAATAGAAATCATATGCATATTTGAAATGTCAAGACATTGAGTACTCTGTTGGTGATAAGGTATTTCTCAAAGTTTCACCTTGGAAGAAAATTTTGAGATTTGGTCTAAAAGGAAAACTGAGTCCTCGTTTCGTTAGGCCATATGAGATCACAAAAAAAGTTGGACCAGTAACATATCGTTTAGCTTTGCCTCCAGAATTACAGAAAATTCATGATGTTTTTCATGTTTCCATGCTTAGAAGATATAGATCAGACCCTTCACATGTTATTTCGACAGAGGATATTGAAATCTGACCTGATTTGTTATATGAAGAAGAATCGGTTGAAATATTAGCTCGAGAGGTAAAAGAATTACGGAATAAATGGGTTTTATTAGTAAAAGTATTGTAGCGAAGTCATAGTGTTGAGGAAGCAACTTGGAAACCAGAAGAAACTATCTCAGTACCCCTACCTCTTTTCAGGTAAATTTTGAGGACGAAATTTATTAAGGAGAGAGAATTGTAATGAGCCAAAATTTACAAGTATCAAAAAAGTGCATTTTTAAGTCACCGTGTTCGTAAAATGAATTCTATTTACGAAGTTAGTTGTGTGGTTAATTAGGTTTTATGTAACACCCCAAACTCGGCCTAGAAATTAGGCTCGAATCTAGCATGCCACATTGAAGTGTTTTTCAAAAACCATATTTTATAGAAAAACCCTTTTGTGAATCAAAGCTATCTATCTTTTATTTATCCCTATTTTCGTTGCTTATTAACAAAAAACAATTTGCTCAAAGTCATTCTCTTGCAAAAACCTTATTACTTTCAAAACCTTGTTTGTTGCGGAAGTTTGATTCAAACATTTGCGAATACGTGATATTTTGAAAACAGTGGTTATAGTTTTAAAACCCGTGTTTAAAATACCAGCAGTTTGTAATTTAAAGAAATACCAAGTAAAAGTTAAAAAGAAAACCCAATGGCCTTATTACAAAAATTATTAACCCAATAATTTTAAAATAACTAAATTAAACTAAAATTGCTAAGTTTAGTCTTTAAACCATATCTGACGTGTGGTCACCTCCGAGTCATCCGCAGCTCCAAATCCTCTAAGACTAGGGGTTACCTGCACGGTTAAAAGAAATGGGTGAGTTATGAGAACTCAGTGTGTAATCCCCTATAACGGTCACTATCTGGGCCTGAGCCCATAGGGTATCGGTCTGGGCCTAAGCCTTATTTGGTAACAAGCTGGGCTTAAGCCCTAAAATCATCTCAATGTATGTGAATATGTGCCCACCCCAATCCTACCAGCTGACTAACTCTCCACCCGTACAAACCAATCGCACCATGTGGGGACCATTTCAACCCACCCAACCAAACCTCACCAATATTGCAGTCAAGCTGCTAATCGAGGTATATGTGGCAGAGCCATTAAAACGGTACTTCCTCCATTCATCATACCCAACCCATGCAACATGATATGCATGCAGTGTATTACAACTACAAACAGATATAAATAAAATCACATACATGATATTTAACCACAATCAATGGTATAACGGTATTTTTTCACCTAAGGGTATAACGGTAATTTTTATCCCTTTAGGGTATTTTGGTAATTTATCCATCAAGGGTAATTCAGTAATTTACCCACTAAGGGTATTTTAGTAATTTTAGTCCTCTGACGGCCTTTCCAGAGGCCTACTGTCGCCTTAAGCGACACTGGACCCTATTAGGTCTCTATAGTGTAATTGGGCCTAAAATCCCATTTCGACCCAAACGGGCCCACACGCTCATCTAGCCCATTTAGCATATTTTTAGTCTTAGTTTTGTGGACTTCACAGTCGCATCAGTCATTCGACAATTTTCCATCGATTTTACTCATGTGGGCCCGTTAGCCCATTGGGCCCATTTAGCCAATTTCGACTCGATAAGGCCCATTACGGCCTCAGATTCACGATAGTGTTCGTGACACTCTAAACGATCTACTGCCATCACTAGTGGCTCAGTTTATCACTACGAGCACTCACACGCTCGAGTGACTCGGTTGCCGATACTCTGGCTTTTTGGCATTTCAGCCTATGGCCAAATCACGAACATCACATACTATCACAAACCATGGTGTGAGATTACACACCTTGATTACGAGTGTGCCGCCAATCCCTTAGCACCGATCCTTATCACGTAAAGTACTGAATAACCACAAGCGTCGCCACCTTCACTAGAGCGATCAAACTGCGATTTGCCCAGTTAAACCAAAGTATTCTAAACAGGGATAATGATGCGAATGGGCTTAGGGCCCATTCTCGGCCGAAATAGACCCACACGCTCATGTGGCCCATTTAGCCCAAATCTAGCCACAGATATGATATTCACATAGACCAGTCTAATATCTACTATACAATCATACAATTTATTCATATGGGCCTATGGGCCCATTGGGCCCACTTGGCCCAAAGCAACCTAAACACATGAGAACACTTATGATGGCCTTAACTATCGTGTGCCCGACTTTTCAGCATTTGCCGATCTATAGCTAGAGTAGTGTGAAATACACACCTGATAGGAATCTGAAGTTAATCCGCGCTCCGAACACTCCTATGCCCAAATGCCAACTAAGGTGTGCCTACTCTCCTCATAGATTTCTCTATTTAAAGCCAGCTTCTCACCTTCCCTTATGCTAGCTTCCCGATGTGGGATCCTCCTTCAGCAGAGTTTAATTCCATCACAAACACTTGCCTCCCCAACTTAGCAAAATAAATATCCCTTTTTGCTTGCAATGGGATTTGAACCCTTACCCTCTCCTATGCTCCAGACGCTACATGCCACCACAACACAAGCTCCATTTGTGACTTAAAACATGTGCAACTAAATATAAGCCTATGGGCCAACTTTTAAGTTCATTTAGAAAGAAATCAAAATGAACTGCAAGCACCAAGACTTGAACTTTGGACCCCTTACTTCCTCTATGACGTCACTTCCTTGTCTCCCATGTGGCTTCACTTGCCACTAGACCACAACTCCTTTTGTGTCATATTTCTCCACATTTTATTCTTAAAGCCTACTTACTAACTCCTAGGATTTTATTCACCTAAAACCAAAATTTTCTAAAGCCCAAGTTTAATCCCGAGACTTCATTAAAGCCCCTCACCTTCCAAAATCACTCACCTAATAGATCCAACTTGCATTAGTGCTGTTATTTTATTCTCAAAAATTTTAAACGCTCCTACGCCCAAGGCCCAATAGGCCTAATTCTACTAGGCCCAAATTTGGGCATTACAAATCTATCCCTTAAAGAGATTTCGTCCTTGAAATTTCTAACTATTTAACAGTCGTTTAACACAGGCTATTCTACCACGCTGCCGCTGCGCACTCTCATTCCAATAACACTAATACATTTTTAACTTAATCTTGAAATCTCTTCACACAACCAAACATCTAACAACAAAAGCAAATAGATATTTATCACACATGCATACAATTTCTATATTCAAACATCATATCCAAACAAAACATAACTAGAATAAATACCAAAAATACAGTCCAGTAAGTATCTAAAGAACCACGTATTTCTAATAACTACTTTTCAACAACAACAATTTTAGAAACTTACAGATTCGACGGAGACTCGGTAAGCCACACTTTCAGGAATATATTCAGAAAAATGTTTCGATTACTTCAAATCTTTTCAAACCTTTTTGAAACAATACTTTCAGAAATTCAATTTTGAAGATCCAATCCACAGCTGAGTTTTGCAATCGGGCTCTGATACCACTAAATGTAACACCCCAAATCTGGTCTAAAAGTTAGGCCCGAATCTAGCGTGCCACATTGAAGTGTTTTTCGAAAACCATATTTTATAGAAAAACCCTTTTGCGAATCAAAGCTATCTATCTTTTATTTATCCCGATTTTCGCTGCTTATTAACAAAACACAATTTGCTCAAAGTCATTCTCTTGTAAAAACCTTATTACTTTCAAAACCTTGTTTGTTGCTAAAGTTTGATTCAAACATTTACGAATACGTGGTATTTTGAAAACAATGGTTATAGTTTTAAAACCCGTGTTTAAAATACCAGCAGTCTGTAATTTAAAGAAATACCAAGTAAAAGTTAAAAAGAAAACCTAATGGCCCTATTACAAAAATTATTAACCCAATAATTTTAAAATAACTAAATTAAACTAAAATTGCTAAGTTTAGTCTTTAAACCATATCCGACGTGTGGCCACCTCGAGTCCTCCGCAGCTCTAAATCCTCTAAGGCTGGGGGTTACCTGTACGGTTAAAAGAAAGGGGTGAGTTACGAGAACTCAGTGTGTAATCCCCTATAACGGTCACTATCTAGGCCTGAGCCCATACGGTATCGGTCTGGGCTTAAGCCCTATTCTATAACAAGCTGGGCCTAAGCCCTTAAATCATCTCAATGTATGTGAATATGTGCCCACCCCAATCCTACCAACCGACTAACTCTCCACCCGTATCAACCAATCGCACCATGTGAGGACCATGTCAACCCACCAAACCAAACCTCACCAATATTGCAGTTAAGTAGCTAATCACGGTATATATGGCTGAGCCACTAAAACGGTATGTGGCAGAGCCACTAAAATAGTACTTCCTTCATTCATCATACCCAACCCATACAACGTGATATGAATGCAGTGTATTACAACTATAAACATATATAAATAAAATCACATACATGATTTTTAACCACAATCAAGGGTATAACAGTCATTTTGTCACCTAAGGGTATAATAGTAATTTTTACCCCTTTGGGGGTACTTCGGTCATTTACCCATCAAGGGTACTTCGGTAATTTAACCACTAAGGGTATTTCGATAATTTTATCCACCAAAGGTATTTCGGTAACTTCAATCCTCTAACGGCCTTTTCAGAGGCCTACTGTCGTCTTAAGCGACACAGGACCCCTTTTGGGTCTCTACGGTGTAATTGGGCCTCAAATCCCATTCTGGCCCAAACAGGCCCGCACGCTCGTCTCGCCCATTTAGCACATTTTTGGTCTCAATTTTGTAGACTTCACAGTGCATCAGTCATTCGACAATTTTCCATCCATTTTGCTCATGTGGGTCCGTTAGCCCATTGGGCCCACTTAGCCCATTTTGGCTCGATAAGGCCCATTATGGCCTCAGATTCATGAGAGTGTTTGTGACACTCTCAATAATCTACTGCCATCACTAGTGGCTCGGTTTATCATTACGAGCGTTCGATCGCTCAAGTGCCTCGATTGCCAATACTCTGGCTTTTTAGCATTTCGGCCTATGGCCAAATCACAGAACATCACATACTATCACAAACCATGGTGTGAGATTACACACCTTGATTACTAGTGTGCCGCCAATCCCTTAGCATCGATCTTTATCACGTAGAATACTGAATAACCACGAGCACCGTCACCTTCACTAGAGCGATCAAACTACGATTTGCCCAGTTAAACCAAAATTTCTAAACAGGGTTAATGATGCGAACGGGCTTAGGGCCCATTCTCGGTCAAAATGAACCCACATGCTCGTGTGGCCCATTTAGCCCAAATCTAGCCACAGATATGAGATTCACATAGACCAATCTAATATCCACTACACAATCATACAATTTATTCATATGGGCCCATGGGCCCATTGGGCCCACTTGGCCCAAACTAGCCTAAACCCATGAAAACATTCATGATGGCCTCAACTATCACGTCAAAGCTCCCACACGTGCACTCGCACGATCGTGTAGCTACCATTGCCGTGTGACCAGCTTTTCGGCATTTACCGATCTATAGCTAGAGTAGTGTGAAATACACACCTGATAGGAATCTGAAGCTAATCCGCGCTCCGAACACTCCTATGCCCAAATGCCAACCAAGGTGTGCCTACTCTCCTCATATATTGCTCTATTTAAAGCCAGCTCCTCACCTTCCCTCATGCTAGCTTCCCTATGTGGGATCCCTCCTTCAGCAGAGTTTAATTCCATCACAAACACTTGATGCTCCAACTTAGCAAAATAAATATCCCTTTTTGCTTGTAATGGTATTCGAACCCTTGCCCTCTCCTATGCTCCAGACGCTACATGCCACCACAACACAAGCTCTTTTTGTGACTTAAAACATGCGCAACTAAATATAAGCCTATGGGCCAAAGTCTAAGTTCATTTAAAAATAAATCAAAACGAATTGCAAGCGCCAAGACTTGAACCTTGGACCCCTTGCTTCCTCTATGGCGTCACTTCCTTGTCTCCCATGTGGCGTCACTTGCCACTAGACCACAACTCCTTTTGTGTCATATTTCTCCACATTTTATTCTTGAAGCCTACTTACTAACTCCCAGGGTTTTATTCACCTAAAACCAAAATTTTCCTAAAGCCCAAGTTTGATCTCGGGACATAATGGAAGCCCCCTAACCTTCCTAAATCACTCACCTAATAGATCCAACTTGCATTAGTGTCTTTATCTTATTCTCAAAAATTTTAAACGCTCCTACGTCTAAGGCCCAATAGGCCCAATTCTACTAGGCCCAAATTCGGGGCGTTACATTTTAGTTAGGAGAATTAGCTTGAATTAAGGTTAATTAGGTATAAGGATTAAATTGAATAAAGTGTGAAAACTTAATTATAGATTAAAGAAAAGTTGAAGGACTAAATAAATAAATAATCCAAATTGTGACAATTGTATGGTAATAATAATGTACATGTACGATAAATACATATATACATTTGTAATACATATATGTATTTCTTATTATTTAAGAAATAATAATTATTATGTTAATATAGTATTATATTAATGAAATAGAAAAAGAAATAAAATTGAAAACGAAACAGAGAAGGGGAAAGAAGAAAGAAAAAGAAAAAGAAAAATTACGGTTTAAGGTTCAAAGCTTGACTGGTAAGTCAATTTAATCTCGTTTCTTGTAATTTTTGAGTTTTTGGAATCCTAGAACAAAATACTATTTGATTTATGTTGAAATTTTGAAAATTAGTGAATTTTTAGATGTTGTTCATGTTGAATAAATTGAAGAACTAGGGGTTAAATTGATAGAATTTCAAGTTAGAATTGAGAAAATAATTGAATTGTAAAATAAATCATAAGTTTTAAGTAGGGACTAAATTGAGAGAATTTTGAAATTAGGGTTTTATGGTGAAATTAGGGAGTTTAAATTAGATTAAAGTGGAAATTGGAATTAGTTTTGTAAGAAAAAGAGTTAGTCTGATTTAAGGATTAAATTGGAATTTAGGAAAAAGTTGTGTATAAATTGAAATATTCAATGATAAATTATGTTGTATTGATGATTTTCAATTATTTTAATTCCGTAGCAAACGTTGAGCCGGAGACCTCGGCTAGGAAAGGAAAAGACAACGTCAACGAAGATTAGCTCAGAAATTACGGTTTGTATTTCTATAATCCGAATTTAATAATTAATTGTTGAATTTATTACTTAATGTGTATGGTAAGTAGATTGAAGTAAGTAATTGATATTGTGATATTGAATTGAATTGAGCATATGTGAATAGTTGAATTGAAATTATGAGAATTTGTGATTAGTGTGGATTTTGATTGAAATTCAATTGAGAAATTGAAATTGAAACCCTATTAACTGTATTGGGCTGAGTCGAATATAGTTAGCATGCCATAGGATTGGAAGAGTTCATGGATACTTCGACCACGAGTCGATGAGACACTGAATGTCATAATATTGTTACTTCGGATAAATTTGATGAGGTATTGGGTACCAACTTACATCGGCATGGCCGATGAGACACTAGGTGTCACTCTATTACTTCAAATTATCCAACGAGGCACTGGGTGCCATATTGGTGTGTTTTTGTTGGATCCGTGTATCCGCCAAAGTCCGAGTTGTGTTAGTAGGGGTAAATGAATGAATTGGCAATAAGATTGATATTGGATGTGAAATTGAAAGTTGTTATTGAATTGAATTGTGCAAATGAACTGCATGAACCAAATGTTCATGAAAAGAGAATTGTTATTGCTAAATGTTATGTGAATCAAAGTGAGAAAATATATTTGAATTAGCTATTGATGAAATGAAGGTTAAATGGATGATTTGAATTATTGATTGATCAATGTTCACATATGGTTAAATGTATATGCTATATAATATTATTTTCTCTAAAGTATTCGGATTATAGAAATACCATTAAGTGTATATTCGGTGTATATTTTATTTTCATGCGCAGGTTAGGTTAAAGTCAAATTTTTGAATCAGCATCTAAAACCTATCCCGAACTCAAGTTTAGTGAAGTATGTTTCTTTTTTGTAATGACATGTACCTAGGATGTTTTTGTTTATCATTTTGGGAAGTGTTTGTAAAATATGTTATAAAATGTTATTGGTTACTTATATAAAGTTTATGTGCTATGTTAAGATTATAAAATAGTATGTTTTGGTATGAAATTAGATTTGGTTTGAATGAAGTTAATTGAATCGGTTTGCATATTATATGTGAAATACTTATGAATATATTTTAGATAGGTCAATAGATTGATAATTTTAACATGTTTTAGGTGTATTTGAATATATTTTGGATTTGTTGAACGATTGGTTTTTGAATTGCTTGAGGTTCAAGATTGCAGGATTGGTAAACTTGATGTATGAGGCTCATTTTGAGTCCACACGGCCTGGTACACGGGTGTATGACCAGACCATGTGAGACACACGACTTACACATGGGCGTATGGATAGGCCATGTGTCCCCTGCATATTAAAAATTTTAAAGATAATGCTCGGGAATTACACATGGGCAGAGACACGGACATATGGCTAGCCATGTGGCTTAAGTCAGAGAGTTACACGGGGTCGGAAAAGGCCTAAACCATGGGCGTGTTTAAGGGCACACGGGCGTATGAGCCCTGTACTTAGGAAAAATTTTGAAATTTCACGAAAATTTTTGAAGCACACGATTAAGTCTCGATTTGTTTCTGATACGTGTTTTGGGCCTCGAAGGTTCATAAAGAGACTATATTATTGAATTATGATGTTTATGTGTGAATAATTATGAATTGTTCGCATTTGATTTGTAATGTTTGGTAATGCTTCATAACTCTGTTCCAGCGACGGATAAGGGTTAAGAGGTGTTACACCCACCCATCCATCCTATCAGCTCTTGAGCATTACTTGACACTCCAAAACACATGTCAATAACTGACCATATCAGATTTTCTAGTGACGATGGTCGTTCACTTGTCATTTATGATGATAACTTTTACTACAATAACTTATTATCCCGATTGTCTAGTTTTGACTTTTTTTAAACAATCATCCTGGTTTATCTGGTTTTGATGAAATTTTAGCTACTTCATGTAGTAATGTCTATGTGCGGAAACAATTCAATATGCAAGGGTTGTTTGGTTTTTATTTCTTCTTCCAAGGTCGGTTTAACTTGTAATTCATCTAAGACGCTTCTATCATCGTAAAGGCTTAATCTTGTGAACATTGCCCTTAGTTCTGTTTTTTCTTTTCTACTTAGGGTGCCCTTAGGTCATATTCGAATTTCATCATAAGGCTATCCAAATAGAGATATTTTCAAACTTATCCAGATCTCTACCACAAATTCGTCTAGTGAAGAAATCTCTAAACTTACCTTAATCTCACCACAAAGGCGGTTATCCAGATTTTACCTCAAAGGCATTACAGAATATGTCACAAATGCATCACAGAATAAGCCACAAAGGCTTTACAGAACATTATGTGTTTATTATCCCGGCAGACTATCTCAGAGGGTGTCATGGGTTTCTCCCACATGGTCTTGTATATATTTTCATGTTGTGATATGTTAGTCTGGTTTACATCTTACTGGAGGCTACACCATGAGTATTCTCATTGTCATATGATGCCATGGGTCTCTACCACATGGTCTTACATATATTTTCATATCATGATTTTCCAATCTGATTAGCAATGTACTTGCCTTACCGGAGGCATCACAAATGGTTGTGTTACTCATTTAACACAGGATCACTTACCTTTCATTCACACTCCTAACGAATTTATATTCTTTCATACCTGATTTCACATGCATACGTACCACACATCATGTTATTCATGTAGTAGCTCATATATCTCATTTATAATTATGCAGAACATTTACGATAAGTAATACACACACGCACTCACCAGTTATCCGAGAAGACCATAACACATGGTTTACCATTATAAAGTAACATGCATGAGTCAGGATAAAGACTCACATTTACTATAGCTCGGAGTTCCAAATCTGATCGTCCTTCTCAAACCAGCAACAAAAACTGCTTAAAAAACATGAGATTGCCATTAAAACCCTCTTTTAAGATAGTTTACCAATATATCAATTACATACAATCCCTATACAGGGCCTCATATTCACTTCCTACTATATTTATGCTTCTTAACATCCTTACTCTTTCAGAATCATAACATGTAGAGCTATCAGACTTACCAGGAGATTGAAACATCCACCGATTGACCCAAAAATCTTAGCTTCCAGTTTAACAAAGAAGAAAAGAATGTTTAGGTTTAAGAAGAAGAACCAAAGTGTGGAAGAGGAAGAAGAAAAACTATCTGAGTGTTCCCTTCTTACCATATATATTTAGTTCCTCTTAGTAGATCTTGACAAGTGTCAAATGTATATAGATATTGTCTTTTAAATGTTCTACAAGAACCAAGATAAATATTAGAGAATCATATGCAAATGTTGTTTGACCAGTCATTCAATGACTCATAATCAATCACATTACAAAACCCATCTTGCACAACAATCGAGCAAACTGGACGTACCATACCTTTAGTGGTAACTCCCATAATGTGTGCTTTTGAAGACTATTTAAATCTCCCAAAATTTTCTCATGCACTTAGTAGATGCTTCATACGAAGCCAAAACTCTGAGGCATACTCTCTATATTTCATACTTTTCCTTCAATTGAAGAATACACCGAGATGAAGTCCTTAGATACTTCTACGGGCGGATGCATTATGCGCCAAGATTTAACTTGCCAAAATTTTGAAAAGTGGAAAACTATACTAAAATAGTGCGCCGAAATAGCAAACCTTCACTTTTACTCGTCTCTCTATCGGATCTGCCAATTTTGAGGTGTGATAGACACAGTTAATCGTATGTTGGCCAATTAGGCTATTAAGCTTGCATCTAAGGATGGTCAATTGTTTTTAGTAAACAGACAAAGAGTGAAGCCTTATTTTGGGGGAACAGTCAGTAACTTTCAAGAAATCTTATATTTGGATTGTATTGTTTATTAAGCTGAGACTGAAGATCATGTTCTTGAAGAGGACAACAATGTTGAGGGTTGTCTTGGAATATAGTTGAAGTTTGAATTAGATAGTGTCATTGTATAGTAGAACTTAGATTTTTGGATTTTGGGTTTTTACTTTTGTTTTATCATTTGCATGTTTTTGTTTTTGGTTTGTTTATTTTTCTATATAGACTATCCACTTGAGAATTACACGACATTCTTGAGCTTCAATGAGAAGGTGGACAACATCACTTCATGAAACTGGGGAAATACTTAAACCTCTTATTCTTTATTGGGAATACATTGAGTACAATGTGTAGTTTAAGTGTAGGGGACTACATAGAATTTGCTTTGCTTTATTTTCTGTTTTCTACTTGTTAGTTTTGTGTTTTCTTGTTTGGTGCATGGTGCTTAAGCATGGTATGTGTGAGTAATTGGTTGATTTGGTATGATATATTGTAATTGACATCTTCAAAACATATAAATTTTGCATGATGGTAGATTTTTTTTTTTTTTAGTTTAGATTAGTTAGTTCAGTTGATTAACTTGTTCAATCGAGTAGAAGTGGTTGCTACGTGTCGAAATATCTAAATTTGTGTCATGTGATAAATAGATATGTGTAGATGCATGTATATACATATTTTTGAATTTGATAACCATGAGGAAAGTGGTTGGCTGGTTCTCATCGTTTTCTTAAGCACATTAAAATTATATATGTGATGCTTCAATGCTTGTTAAGGAGTTTAATGTCACTTAGTTGTTGAATTTAATGTTACGTCAGTCATCAATCTTCTTAAAGGTTCTTCAACAAATAACATTACGTCAATCATCAATCTTGTTAATGATTATAGGGCTATTTTTAAGACTTTTCCACATAATTGAATCCATCATGTTTTCCAAGAGGGAAATAGATGTGTTGATGCTCTTACAAGGAAGGGGAATAGCCTTAGTTTATGTAGTAACATTGATATTTTGAACTTTGATGAAGACTATGTTGTTTATTCTACTGTTTATTGCAAATCTTCCTAGTTATTTATCAAATTATTTATTAAGTAGCGAAATAATTTTTTTAAAGTGTTCACATTGATTATTTTCCTACAATCAAAATATATTTGGTGGTGGCAAAAATAAAAGGAAAATATGTACGATTATTTATCTAATTCAATAGATTTGATTCAACAGATCAAATTTAAGAAATAATTATATAAATTTGAATGGATTTTATCTAATTTTAATTATAATATATAAAAATATTAATATAATTTTAATATATTAATTATTTATACAATAAATGTGCAAATGCTAGTTCTCAAAATTTATTGGCTAAGAGTTCTTGTTGTAAAATGAGGGGAAAAAATTATCAAGTGTTGAATGCAGTATTAAGACATATTTCATTTTTAAGGGAAGAATTCATGTTCGAACCTGTTGGTGTGTGGGAATAAAATGAATTTATGAGAAATTAAATGAAAGCTTCAAGGCGTGTGACCATGGCACTATATTCAATGTTTTATTTGCCCCTACTATATTTTGGTGTGCAAAAAAGTTACTGATAAATAAATCTAGAAGATACAATGAAGCCTAATGACTGTCGATATTATGCACCGACGGAAGCAGTCCACTTAGCATTGAGCGGAGCATAGCAAGAATATCAATTTGTATAAAGAACTTTTGCAATAGTTCTTTGTAGAACAATCTAGAAATATCAGATGAAGGAGACTAGAAAGAAACTTTGTTTCTCAATTTTTGATGTCTTTTGGTATTCTTTCATATCCATGCAAATGAAATTTATAACCTATTTATAAGAGTTCTCATGTTTCTACATAGAGACATAACTTTTCAATAGGTATCTATTCTAAATAAATACATCTTTTGCATAGACATAACTATTCAAGTATTGAATGGTTTTAATTCTTGGTTTAAAAAAGTGACATAACTATTTATATTTAAGAGACATAACTTATCACTATAACTATAGATTAATAATCAAAATATATAAGTATTAGTTGTTTATAACTTTTCATTTGCAACTATTGAAACATTATGTATTTTGAAAATGTTCTAATAAAACCTTAAAGACAATATTGTTGAGAGAGATAATAATGAATCGTCAAATAAAAATTTATTTAAAAAAAAAGAAAGGAGGAGAGAAACAAATATCAAATCATTTGTTTCGTTGTTTGTTATATTTTATATGTGAATGATGATACTAAACACGATATAATCCAACATGAATATAATATGAAAATAATTAAAATATTATTTTAAATTTATTTTTTGCTAAAATACTTAGCACTACTTATAATTCTTTCTCAACTCTTAAATAAAATAATAAATATACTTCAAAACGTCCAAATCTTTGTTTTCTTGTACTAATAATAATATCAATATTAACCAAATTAAAACTCAATTCATATTTTAAATTTAAATTTTAAATATGCAAATAACTCAAAAATATAAATTGCCATAAAATTTTGAAAAAGCTTATTGTCCCCAAATGCTTGACTTTTGACATTTATGATTAAAATAAAAGTGGCTGAATAACGCTATAATTGAAGCAAAACTCTACATCAAGATTCAAGTTTACCATAACTAGTGATACAACAAAAAGAAACAATGATGTTGTACAAAGAATAATTTCATCTAATTTTGGAATACATACAAGATGTGTCGTCAAGGTAACGTGTCTACCATGAAACCCAATGAATGGTTGGGATATTTTATATTTCAAAAGGGTATGAATAAAAATAACATTGAGTTTAAAAATTATATCAATTTGAAATGAATTTTGATTCTAAGATTTATAATAATTTATTTTTATGCATTATATAATCTAAATACATAAATTTTAAATATATCATTCTATAATATAATGTGTTAAATTTATGTTTAAAATTAATAAAATATTATAAGTAATTTAAATGAATTTAAATTTATAAATATGAATAGATTTACACAAAAATTGAAATTTAGACTGGATTCACCAAATTTAAGCAAATATTATAGTATTGATAGATGCATTAACTCAACCCAAACTAAACTCCACCCATGCTTTAGCTAAAAGAAATTGTATGTGTGGGGAGAAAAAAGAAAAAGAGTGGATCAATCTTTACTAAAAGAATGAATTACCAAATCTAATTATATAAACCATTCCCGTCGCCTAATTTTGCCTTGCATGTATTTTGGTTCCCCCTTTTTCTTTTTTTATAAGCTTATAAATATTCAAAATATAAATATAAGTACATAAATAATCACGAAATATAGAATTAAATTATTAGTATGCATACAAACGGAAATGAAGTGTAGAATTAAATAATTATAACACAGAACAAATTAAGAATTGAAACAATCTAAACTAAAATTAATTAACCGAACTAAAACACACACCTAATAATAGTATATCATGGGACTTGAAGATCTAAACATATAATTGTGCCTGATGAGTCTCAAACTTAAATGCTCAAGACCTAAATCATTTGTCTTTATCAATTGCACAAAGGCCTCTCGTTGATTTGGTTTGCTTCTTAAAAGAGAAAAGATCTAAATTCATACTTTCATCACGCGGAGAGGTGTTTATGTATTAGATCATGTTATAATTAGATTTTAAAATTTTCATGCTCAAGTATGATAAGATACGGTGTATCAAACTCGTTTTATTATTTTAAAAATAAAATATTAAAAATTTATATTCATATTATTTTATGTTATAAAAATAAAATAAAATATTTTTATTGGTTAGTTTTAAATTGTGTAGGTTCGAGTTTGATTTTTTTTTTTTACAAATTAAGTTGTTGAGTTGGGCAAATAACAATAAATTATCAATATTTTATTTAATTATTGGTGAAAGTAATTGACAAGTCCTTTCATTATATGGACGAGTTTAAATTATTTTCTATTATAATATGAATGAATTTAGTAATATACTATTAATAAAATTTAATATTTATTGTTTAAAATTTTCATTTACTGTCTAATAGCGTCAATATTTTTAAATTTTTTATAGTTTAGCAAATAAAACGATTTGTTTAAAGTTGAATAAAAATATTATTTTCATATAAAATTTAAGCGATAAATGTTAACTTTACTAAAATGTAATCTTGTTTTATATTTTTACTAGTACAATAATTAAATTCATAGGTTTAATAGTAAAAACAGAAGTAATTAAAATCAATCCCTACAATAAATACACTATCGCATGCTGTTTTATATTTATACTTTCACGTTTTACTTATGCGTCTCTTTTGGAGTGTGTTGTGTTTTTTTCCAACCAATGTGACCATTGTTCAATCCTTTGAACTTTAACTTGTCCAATCAGAAAAAAGGAAAAGAAAAACATTATCAAGTATTGTTTTTATGAATATGTAATTGGTTTTATAATAAGAAATGTGGAGTCAAATTCGTTAAATATTAAAATTTTAATTATTAAAAAATATTATAGTAAACTGAGATCCCATATAGATATTCGAATTTAGCATTTATATACGTAAGCATATTCGAAAATAAAATGAAGGTAAGTTCAAATATTATTATTTGAATTTAAAATTTACTTGGGAATTTATTACGGATAAGAAATTTAGTATTAAAATCCGAAAAAAAAAATCGAAAAATTCAGATAATGTCGGTTTCTGATTATTTATTTACTATGCATTGTGGCCTGGCTTTAAATTTTCACGCGGAATTTCGAATTTACAAACCATTTTGAAACCTTCCAACAATTCAAATTATAGCTTCACTCCCGCATGGCGTCCGCCACTGAACAATCTTCTTCGCGACGAAATGAAGAACAACTAGAGTTCAATTTGAGGGAATGGGGTCTCAAAGCTCGAATCCGCCATGAAAACACTGTTTCAAGAAGATATTCGGGTTCTTATATCAGAAATTTCAGAGAAAATACAAGCTCATTTCGATCCAACTTCACCATTTCCAGCACTGCGTCGTCTCCGGGATGTTCTTTGAAAGGTACTTCTCTTGTTCATCTTTCCTATAAAATTTGGTTTTGGATTCAGTTTTTTCTGAAACATCCGCATCCTTTTATTGAATTCAGTGTTTAATCTAACAACTTTCGCATCATTTTTGCAGATGGGATCGATCCTTCAACATATTCATTCACTACAGCTCTTAAAGGTGATTTCTAAATCATTGTTATTCAAAAACTTCATAGTTGTCTGACATTTATTCGAATATAGATACCGGGATACATATAAGTATTTCCAATTATATCGAAAAACTTTAGAAAATTAAACACTCGAGTCCGAATAATATAGGTTTAACTTTCAAGTTGTTTTTTTGTTGCGTAGCATTGCAGGCGAGGACAGTGTATAATAGTTTGGAATGCTCATCTGAGGGATTTGCTTTAAACTCCAAGTGGAATGAAGCAGAGAAGTACATTTGCAATCCTCTTTCAGGAGAGTTTCCAGTGGAATGCTTGTCTGCAAAAACACTCAGTGGAAGGTCATTTCGCAAATTACCAAACAAAATCACCATTTCTGCTCCACTCTTTTACTCTTCAACCACACTTCAGGATGACATTGCTCACTTCCGAATTCCAGGTTTCTGAAATTCCTCATCATCTTTTCCCAGCATTTCATGGGGTTGACCAAAATAATTTGGTTCTTATCAGTTTTTTTAAAAAGATTCTACTGTTAGTTTGCAGTATTCTGTTTTTTAGAAAATCGAATTGAATATCAATGTTAACTGAACTTACTTGAACCGGTACTGTACATCGATTTTTTAAATCTTAAAAGCGTATTTTTATATGTTCTTTTAAATTATTTTCATTAATTTAAATGTAAAACATTTATTTTTATAATTAAAGCGAACACTATGGTTCCCTTTGATTTCGGTTTTCTCATTATTTTTGCTCGGTCCTAAGCTGAACTGGTGAAATTGCTTGATTCAAAATTGGTTTGAAGTTTTAGTTCACCATCTGTTTGCAGAAACGACAGCTGAGAGCTTGACTAGAGATGTGGGAACTCAAAGTACTCCACCTGCTCCCAGTTCTGGTAGTCTTACTCCTGTTTCAACCCCTTCAATCTTAGAGAGAGCAACGCATCGATGGGGAACTGAAAATGAAGATTCCCCAATCTCTAACACAAAATCAAAATCGGATGAACAGGTATGCTTTTTCATGTCTGCTGCAGTTAAACTTGCTCTTCTTTTGGGTACAAAGATGACCACAGTTCGGAAATATGGATGATTTCATGAATCAATTAAACTAAATACTACTTTTATTGGACTTACTAAGGAACTCAGCTCAACCATAAAAAGAATAGTTTTCACTTTAGGATGTTCTGCTTATATCATGGACAATGTTGGGGAATTTTTTCAAGCATCATTAAGGCTTGATGTTCATTTTACTACCGTCAAAGCCCATCATAGTGTTGGTAAAAGCTATCGAACTTTAAATGCACCTGCCGGGCAATGATGTATATCGCCCGGCGCTTGCTTGCAGTCAGTTACAGGCTTGCAGATATTCTAAATACTTCCACAGGACTAGAAAAGAGCTGATAAAATCCCATAGAAAGTCTGCCATTTAGCTTTATGAATCTTATATGAACTGTGGGACATAACTACATAAGTGTTGATATTGCTTTCCTTTATTGTGTCGTGTGAGGCCCCAAGGAGTCACAGTCGACAAATTGTGTTGATAAAGCTGCTTGTTTAGTCCTTTTGCATATGTTGGATACCTTATGGTGGCTTATATTTTCAAGATAAAACAGCTAGGATTGGCAGAATAGAGATATATGCTTACACTGTGCACTTCCAAAGTGCGGGACTGTTTTAACATTATTTGGTCCCCCTGCCTATTGTGGGTACATAAGCTGAGGGCTAAGGAAAAACAAAAAAACAAAACTGAATAAACCAGCTATTATATTTGGTTTCTCTTAATATGTTAAAATATCCTAATTATTCAAATTGAATTTATTTTATTTTGATTAATTTTTATTTTAAATGTAAAATTAAATATTTTATTTCAGATTTAATAAAAATAATTTAAAATATTATTTAAAAATTTGATTTGATGCAATTATTTATGATGTTTAATTTGATTTTTTTAAATTAAAATACTAAATTTGAGAAAATCGAATAGAATCGAAAACATGAGCTAACTGTGAGTTCAGATGTTATGGCCCAACTAGCCTGTTTTTGTGCAGATATAATTGAGCTATGTCCTTACAAGGGGGGACGATTAATCTCTCAATAGGTGTGTGGCTTTTTATGGGCACATAAACTTGCCCCTACTAGCCTCTTTTCCTGCACCAATAATTGAACTTAAATAAATATTTTAAATATATTAACATTTTTAACTTTTTGAAATATAAATGGTTAATAAATCAAAATTTGTGAAA
Source organism: Gossypium rotundifolium (assembly GCA_025506655.1). Classification (NCBI taxonomy): domain Eukaryota; kingdom Viridiplantae; phylum Streptophyta; class Magnoliopsida; order Malvales; family Malvaceae; genus Gossypium; species Gossypium rotundifolium. Next base: position 151,691,345 of record CP106732.1, on the reverse strand, counting down.
TATGGAATGTTCTAAATATTATTATAACATGAAAAATATTTTTTTAAAAAACTTGAAAATGTATAAATATAATTCGAAATCGAATAGCATGTATTCTCCCAAGATGGGAGACTGATATCTCAATAGGGACCCTCTAAGAATGATAAATACATGGACTCCAATTTGCTTATACAATAAAAAAATAAGTTAAACTTAGTAAATCGTATATTTTATGCTGTCATATTTTCAATAATTTGAAAATTTTACGAATATAAAATATATTTTAATTATTTTCTGGGAGTTATTTTACATCTTGTAGTCCTATAGCGTTTCCTTACCCCAAAAAAAGAAAAAAAAAAAGCAGCCAACTTTCCAGCACACATTGTTGGATCTGTCTCTGATTCTTTTCCATGGGCAGGCTTTTCAAGCACCAGAAACAAGAATTGGAAAACATTTTGGGATTTTTTAAAAAGTTCTCTTTTTTCTTTTTTTTTTTTTACTTGAAGCATCTCATCGTTTTAATGCAGATCAACCAAAGATGCTTGCTTCAAATGCCAAATCTTTAAAAGAATTCTTCAGTTTTGTGTTATTTCATCCTTTTGATTGTTTATGGCTTTCAAATCGGTTGCATTTGCAACATACCCTCTTATCCAGAATCCGTAAAAGATAGGGATACTCATGTTTCATGGGATATTTTGATAATAAATCTGAAGTTAATTGTGATTGGACTCTGGAGGCAAACTCCTTTAATACTGTTTTTTCCATCCACAATTCGAACTTTAGGATATTGCGTACATTTAACCAGTATTAATCATATATTTAAATATAAATATTAGCATTTGATGTTTCAAGAATCTTTAAATATATGAAAAGCATTAAAATCAAAGATGAGACACCCTCATTTGAGTTTGAATACCATAGTTAAGTCAGCGTCCCTTAGAAGATCAAAGAAGTTCCACAATATGTCAATACAAGGTAATGGCGTATTTTTCATAACTTATTTTGTTTGGTCTTTTCATTTTACTTGGAAGTTTTCTGATTTGCCACATACTCGAAGACGAGGAATTTTCAAAAAAATATATATATATATATAACACATATTTATCATCCAACAATTAAACTTAAATTCAAAATCTAATAAAATAGGTGAAAACAATCGAAATGTTTATTTATCAAAGTTAAACTTGAATCTGAATAACATAGGTGAAATGAAAACAATGGAAAGGTTTATTTTATCAAAGTTGGCTAACGAACTGCATGGATGAAGGCACAATTTCATTTATATAGTGGGTTTTGCAGGTTGAAGTGAAAGAAACAAAAGAGAAGAAAGAAGCAGCAGCCATGGATAAAGAAGATGGTGGTAAGATTCAAATGAGAGAAAAAGATGAAGAAATGAAGTTCAATTGCTTATCATGGGTGAGAAAAAGGCAGAGAAACAAACACAAATTTACCAGCAAAATTATCTGTTTTCCTCTTCCTAAAGGCTGCTAAAGATGGTATATATGGACAACATTGGTGGAATTCTTCAGATTCTTCATCTCTCAAAAACAAAGTTGGAAGGACAGATTGAGTGTGAGGTTGGAAATTAAACTGGGCATGTCGGATGTATTCATGTTGTTGGTGTTTAAACTGCTATAAATTTTGATATACTAATTATTCGTCTTATATATCTAATATTATATTTGAATTATGTATTTTAATTTTTTCAGGGATATCGTGTTAGTAGTACATGTCCATAATAAAAACGATTTGGGTTCTTGCCGGACTTCTTTTCGAGTATCTTACCGAGCTTGAGTATCTCGGAGTTCTCGTTCTCATTGGCTAGCTCATTTTTTTCCTCTACGAGTTCTTGACCCCATTGCTTTCGATGTTTTTCCTAATCCAACAAGCTTCATTGACCTTCGTAGCTTCTTAGTTAGACTTTATTTTCCCTTTTCTCAATTTTGACCTCTAGCAACCACGAATGTCAACGTCCAAACCAGTGCATCTTCTCTTCTTCTAACCGTTCTATCCTTTTCCCCAATTCCGCATTCCTTTTCTCAAAATCTTGTTTAATGATTTCGAGCTCTGATGGGATTACTTGGGTACTCCTCCATTGATCGGACGTCTTCTGGCTTGGTATGGGAATGTTGTCGTTGATTCTGGCTGCTCTCCATCGGTATTCGGGAGTTGTCATCGGGTTTGTGACAAACCTTTTCATTCTATGAGTCCGACTCAAGCGCTTGCTATTTCACGAACTCTTTTCTTACAATTATCCCTTTGTATTCAAATTCACACGAATGAGACCTTGTATTGCGGATATAGCTGTCGGTCGGTCTTGTCTCAACACAAGGAGAGGAGCATATCAAACGGCTCCCCATACTCCCAATAAAGGAACCAGTCAAAATCTCCACATCGATATAGTATCTCATCAGGAATCATCAAAGGAGCTTTCCATTCCACGTCTTCCTCTTACAGGTTTTGCGAAATTGTCATCCATTTTTCTTAGTAGATGATCTCGCCTTGGTGTGGTAATTAATTCCTTTAAGCGGGAATAGTCTTAGAGAAGATCCGATCCAGTGCCTTTTCCGTTTTCTAAAATGACATTGAACCATACTAGCAAGAGCTACGCACTGTAGTGAATCTTCCTTCGCTTTTTCTTGACGGCAAGACACAGTTTAGAGAAGCGAAATTGCAGGAGCAGGTTGTGACTCTTCTATCCAACTTTGTCGAATAGATGCGAGGCGCCTCCTCATCTACATGCCCCAGAGCTTTAGGAAAACAATCAATCCATAAATGCTCAAGGCAAAGATGTCAACCCTTTTCTTCACATCTGGGTGTGCTATGATCAAGTCCTTAAATTTCTCCAAGGGATACACTTACAATCTCCTTTTTATTTTATCCAGTCTTCGCAACCCTTGCTCCCACTCATTCCGTAATATTCATCAACTTTTTCAAGAAGGTGGGAGCGTTAATCTCGTATAAACTTTGTCCGCTTGAATTTTCGAGCAGCGAAGTAAAGCATGTATTCTTCTATAGTAGGCACTAGATCCACTTTCCGAAAGTAAAACAGTATAAGCGGGATTCCAAAATTGGGCCATAGCTCAAAATAGGTCTTTGGTCTACCTTGCGTCGAGAAATGGCGGATCTGAATCTAAATGTGTGATGGAATAATTGCTTGATCTCATGATCCCATGACCCCATATCTCTTTCATCTCTTGAAGATTGTTTTGGGTAATCTTGTCGCGTGAAGTCCAATAATTGACGTGCCCTTACGTAAGACTATCACCTTTTTCTTCTTTGCACGTCTCGGCCTATATCGGGCGGTAGCGTTGTCTTCCACTCATCAAGAAACCCCTTTCCATGACAAAGCTATCTATTTGGGCAATTGAACGTGAATCAACACCTTTTGATGAATATGCCATGCAAAAACAAAAAAAGCAAATCGATATTTTATACACAATAGGCAAAGAATAAAAGTACCTAATTCGTTAACCACTAGGGTTTGGCATGGCTACACCTAGGGTAGGTTCTTTAGGGTTTACTATATGAGGTTTGGTTCTAAGGAGAATACACGAACCGGTGATTCTCGATCTTCACCCATTATAGGCTCATATATAGAGAGTTCAGTTGAGGGGATACATTTCCCTATGGTCGCACGGAGATGAAAATCTCACGAAGACATAGATGCGGATGTATCCGGCGATCCCCACTATCACGGAAGAAAACCTCACGAAGGAGTAGTTCTCCTCTCTCACTAAAGGTGTGACCAGCAGTCATACAATGAAATGCGAAATTGAAACAACCGCAATAAAAGATTGTAATTTTCAAATCGAGCTTTCAAACTTGGCAAAAGGCAGAAAATAATCAATTTATGGCTTGACTCTCAAATCAGATCCGAGTGGAGTCGTAAGGTTCGTAACCATTTTTTTGAAAACAAAGCGGGGTTCGACTATGGTTTTGAATGAATAATAAGAGCGGACTCGCACAGACCATTATTTGGTGTGATCGGATCACCTTTATTTTAATAAAACATTTTGCTTTTATGTGTTTATGGGTGAGATCATTCGAGCTATAATCTGAAATTTTATTTCTTGTATCTTTATTCAGATTCAGAGAGGGTTAGATCACTTAATATTATTCATTGTTTAAAGTAGTATTAAAAATTAGTTTTATAGTAATATTTATATAAAAACTATAAAATATGCATTTAGGTCTAATTGAATCAGTTAAAATCACAAACTCTACTTGTGTAATAGATGACCCAATTTTAAACAAGATTACAGATTTTATTATAGTTAAATTTGATAATTCATGTATTTATGTTATGTTTGATTAAGTTAAAGTAGAGATAATAATGGGGCAGTGCTTGCTTCACCCATCTTCGCCTTATGTTTGTATGGATGTTGAAAACACACATCCACGGTTATCGGACACTACTCCATTTTGTTCCACCCTATTTAATAAAATTTTAATTTAATATTATTAAATAATGATTTATAATTTATTCACCAACATAATTTCGTTACATATAAATCTTTAATATCATAGTAACATATTTATGATATTTACCTTACTCCCTCTATAGGTAACAATAAAATGTTCTATATCTCATCACCACAATATGAAGAACCATTATTTTGTTAATTGTCCCTGGAGTAAAAACGTTTTACAATATGCTTTAGTACTATGTTAAGTATTTTTAATTATTTTTATTATTTTATTCTAAAATGTTAACTTTTGTTAAATAAATTAAAAAATTAAACTATGGGAGTATTGTTTTAAAGGAAGTATATTAAATTACTTCAGCCACTATTAATGTATTACTTTTTTTCAAAATGGGTTTGGTTTTTCTTTTCGCAATTGAATCGATCAATGTGGTAAAAATTTTATTGTTATATTAAAGATATATATAAAATCTATAAGAGATAAAATAATAATTTTAAATGTTGAATGGAATGAAATGAAATAAATATTTACCACAATTATTCCACTACCTAAATATTCATTTTTAAAAAAAAAATCATTCAAAGTGAGTAGATGTAAAACATGTGGAGCACACCATCTCTAAGTTAAAGGTTTTCTTGTTGTTGTTTTTTAACAATAATTTTATTATAAGTTGTTATCATATCTGCTTTTTTTAATAAAGTATTTAAAATTATCTATAATCTTTTTCCAACCCTTAAATAGGAGGATAATGTACTGCAATGCATTTGAACCCATGACCTCCTACACTAAAAACAATGCTGATGTCAATCGAGCTAAGATTGAATCGAAATATGTTGTAGGGTATTTAATTATATTTATAACTTTTTACAAGTTAATTATTTTATGTTTGGTAAATTTTAACATGTTATATATATATATATATATATATATATGATTAGGTTGGTATTGTTTTGGGTAAACTACACTTAAGGTCACTAAACTATTAATAAGTTTACATTTTGGTCATTTAACTTCAAAAAGTTACAAAATAATCACTGAACTATTCAAAAGTTTTTATTTAAGTCACTAGATTATTTTGTCTTTTTAAATTTTGGCTAGTGAGTTCCAAGCAGCAATTCGATGATTAGTACAGTGGATCAGTATCCATCAATGAGTAGAAGAAAATATCATATATCCAAGTCAATCTGACGGCCAGTTTCAAAGATCATATAAGAACGTTGTTTGGATTTTGATTCCCAAATTTGTAACGTTCAAAAATGTTTCATGAAAAAATTTGAACTGTAGAAGACAACGACAAGGAGAGCTTTCAATTGGTGTAGGCAGTGCGAACAGAGAATTCCATACAACAACTATTTTAATAGCCCGGTGATTTAATGAAAACTTACAAATAGTTTGGTGAGTATTTTATAACTTTTTGAAGTTGAATGATTAAAACATAAACTTATTAATAGTTTAGTGACCTTAGATGCAATTTACCCTATTATTTTTCATGTTACAAATACTATAGTTTAGGGGTGAGCAAAACTCAATTTGATTTGAAAAAATTGAATTTTGAGTTAATCAAATAGAGTTATTCAAGTCAACTTGAATTTCGAATAAGTAATTCGAAATTCAAGTTAGAGTCGAGTTGAATTTTACAATTCAAATAACTCGAATAATTCGAACTAAATAGGGAGTAAAATTTTAGAGAGAAAATATAAAAAATTGGGGGCGGATGGGTTTGGGGTAGATGGGAGGTGGGAGGTGGGATGGGAAGGAAGTAAAAGTTTTAGGGAAAAGTGGGAGGAGTAAAATTTGGGGAAAATAAAAGTTTTGAGGGTTTTTGGGAGTAAAATTTTGAGAAAAAGTAAATGGGAGAGTAAAATTTTGGTGGGAAATGGATTTTGGGTAGATTGAAGGGTTGGGATGGGAAGGGAATAAAAGTTTTGGGGGAAAAGTGAGGAGGAGTAAAAGTTTTGAGGGAAAAGTAATAAGGTTTGGGAGTTTGGGGTAAAAATATAAAATATTATATTTTGATATTCGAATTATTCAAATTATTCGAGTTATTCGAATTCGAAAACTCAACTCGATTCAAACTCGAAATTCGAAAAAAAATTTGAGTTGACTCGAATAATTTGATTCGTTTAACTCAAAATTCGAATTTTTTTTCAATTTTTTCGAGTCGAATCAAGTTTTGCTCACCCCTAATTCGAACAACAAATTGGTATAAATACCCCTTTGGCCCTTATTAATTTTGAAAATGAGTAAATTGGTCTCTCTCACAACTAAAATTACAAAAAATCAAAATAATTTTCAAAAATTGAAAAAAATTTAAAATAAAAATATTTATAAAAATTTCAAAATTTATACATTTTTAAAAATTTAAAAATCTAAAGAATATATTTTTAAAAATTTAAAAATCTAAAGAATATATAATAAAAGTTAATTTTTAAAATTTTTCTATAAGTTAATTAATAATACTAAAGTAACTTATTTTTATTATTTTGTTTTGAAAATGTTTTCAAAAATTAGTTATACTACAGTAAATTTTAATTTGATATTTTTAATTTTTTAATTTAATTCAAATGATTTCAATTAATTTAACTAAGTTCAAATTTTTATTTCACTCAACTCAATTCAAAATATTATCAAATTAAATTAAAATAATAAATAAAATTAATCAACTCAATTAATTTAAATTTGTAGTTAATATTTATTTGGTGGGGAATACGATGTTATGCGTTGTTTCTTGTTTGAATAGGGTGAAAATGGCAGACAATTCTGTCCGTGTTCACGTGCGATGCATATATGTCTCATGTTAGTGGCATTGCAAGTTGGAATTTTGCAAATATTCTTCCGTACAATTAATGCCTAACGTTTCCTTCATCAATACATTTTTTATATATATTTTATTTGTTTTAATTCATTTTAAGGTAAATTATATTGATAGTCATTTAATTATTAATATATTTTATTTTTAATTATTTAATTATAAAAATTAAAAATAATTATTTATTTATTCGATTTTGTCTTTTTATCATTTGCCATTAAATGGCTAATAAAAAGATGATGTGACAACTTTTAAATTTAGCATAATAGTAATTTCAACACTCAATATTTATACATTGTGTCAATTTAATCTTGATTTTAAAAAATTAACAACATTTACACATCGTGTAATTTAATTTTTTTTTGTAATTTTACTTTTCTTCGTGACCTTCTCACCTAAAAAGCTTAAAAAAACAAAATTATCAACTAAATTTAATCGTAAATATACTAAACAAGGAAACACCCAAAATCCAAGGTAATCATTTTCATTTTTTCTCAATCTTTTAAAATTAACTCTCAATGTGATGTTGAAGGTTATTTTTTTAGAATCAAGACTAAATTGATACAATATATAAATGTTAGGGGTTACAATTGCTATTACTAATACTTGGGTGGTTAACAGTGTAGTTTAACCCTTTTTTAATTATCTCTATATGTGGTTGAAATTTATGGTAAGAGTTAATTGCATCAAGCATCCCCAAACTATAACCTTTATTCTAAATTAGTCTCTAAATTTCAAATAATTCTAATTAATCCCTAAACTATTGAGGTATAGAGATTAGGTCATTTTATTACTAAAACTTTTAATTCAACTATTAAATGATATGTTAGATCTTATGTGATATAGTTTAAAAATTTTAAGAAAAATGAATATCAACAAAATGGATGTTTAAAATATTAGTTTTGAGGTTTTCAAAGTTTTTCCAAAAGCTTTACCATTCACTTTTTTTTTAATGTTCTATTTTTTAGAATTTTCATTTTAAACTTAGCTACATAAGATTTGAAGTGTCATTTAATAGTTTTAATAACAAAAGGACTTGACTGATATAATATTGATAGTTTAGTAATGTAATTATAATATTTTAAAGTTTAGAGACCAAATTAAAATAATAGTCATAGTTTATGAATGTTTAGTAGAATTAACTCTTATTTTAATAACAGTTATTACATTATAATCACAAAAAATGCATTTGATGATGATGATGATGATAATAATAAGTATGGTTTTCATGGTTCGCATCGGTTTAATTATTTTTTGGATATAATTAATGAGTAAAATTTGAAAGTTAAAATATACTTTAAATTTATATACGTTTCATACATTTGAAATTTAATCTGTATACTTTTATTTTTTAAGGATTTAGTTCCTTTACTATTTAGATTTAAAAATTCAAGTTTAATTATTAACACCATTAAACTCTTCTATTAAATTCACTAGGGCTATATTTTGAAATAATTAAAAAAGAAGCAGCTCTTGGTAGCTATGTAGCAACGTTCAGCATAAAATTATTTTAACGGTGTTAATTTTTTTTTTTAAAATCAAATCGATGTTTTAATTAGGATAAAATATTTAGACTACCTAATAACATTATAAAAATTAAGGTAACAAATTATCAAAATTAAAATATACAAATTAAATCATAAGTTCTATAAAGGCCAAAATTGAAAATTCACCATTATTATAATCTAAATATTCTAAGGCCATTAAGGCCAACAGCAACAGCATTACCCTGATACTCAAATATTCTAATCCAATCCCTCTCCAGGATGATACTTTTAATTTTATGGTTTCTTCGATGCTATGCTGCTATGTTTATTGTTTTTATGGTAAAATTCGTTTGACAGCTCCGTCTGTGTTCACCATTTTAGTAGCAATACTCAACTTTCAGTGTATGTTGTCATATGTTTTTAAAATATACTATTTGTGCGTAACATGCCGTCAGTTTCTAATCTGATTATTAATTACACCGATTAGTCAAATATTGCTAAATATGCATCATAATAATGAAAAATGAAGAGTTCTTCCTAAGCAAAATACATTTTAGCAACCATATGACAGATCAATTCTAGCTGATGAACAAAAAAAAAATTCAATTGTTCTAAATTTTCTTTTCTTTTCCTTGTAACTTTAATGTCAATATAAAACGTATGTAAGTCATATATATATATATATATAATACAAAAATTTCACGAGCACAAGAAGAAATCATGATGTACTTGATGAAGCATTGTAGGTGGAATTTGAAATAAGTCTAACTTCATATAGGTTATTCTCTCCTTCCCTGAGCCATATTAAAAAAAATTATTAAACAAATTTTAAATAATTAATTTTTTAGTATTTTTAATGGTTGAAAGTGGTTTGTATCTGAAAAATATTTTAATTATTCAAAATTTTACATAATTTAAGTGAATAAATATGAATATGAAGGTCGGGTTGATAAAATATAAATCATATAAAAGACTATGTAAGCGTAAAATTAATTTCACCAATCATATTTTATATTCTATTCATGTAGATTACACACATCAAATTTAAATAAATTAAAAATGATTTGAGATAAAAACTTTCAACTAATAAATATATATTGATAAATATAATATTCTCGATTATATTAAAAAAATCAGATTGATTCAAAATTGGCATGCATGATGAATGCAAATATATTACTAAATCCAATGGTTGGATAATTAAAATTTTAATAATATAAAATGTTATTTATAGCATTTTATATGTATATATGTACACAGGCAATTTCTATGGAGTAGAAAAGTGAAAACGCACCTACTTCAGCAGAGATCCCTGGTCCAAAGAATGAAGCAAATTTTGCCTAAGAAGCCATCATTCTAGTTAAAATTAAGGAATTAAACAATAATAATGTCTTAAATTCACATACTAGACAAACATGTTCATTTGCTTAATAGATAGACATGTTCACGAGTCGGGTCAAGCAGTTAAGCTATGACTTGAAATTTGTTTTTGGCCGATTCAATCCAGATTCTTGACACAATTTACTAAAAATAAATTTATTTTACTTTATTTGATTGGCCAACACATTCATCCGTTTGGATCGTTTTTTACACTGCAACAGAATAAGCTATTCCTCAAACATGGATAATTATGGAAATGGCATGAATAACCTTTCAGTGAATCCAAAGATGTGATAATTATTTCAAGCTTTTTCACGTTTTTGGAGGGTTATATATCTATGCCTATGTTCAAATATGTTTGACACATGAGTGTTAAACATGGAAACATCAAGTAAAATATGAAATCAAAACAGTACGAGCATATTAGTTTACCTGTCTCTTTTCGAAATCCGACAACTCCAAAGCTTTAGCCTCAAACACCAGGACTAAACAATATTTACCATCTTCTGTGACCTAAGACATGGTAAAAAAATAAAAAGTAAAGCATCAAACATCACTTTGGAAATGGAAAGACACTAAAATTATATTACTCGAATTTTTAGGCGTGCATCTTGAATATTAATACGAGTCGGATATTTTTCATGTATTTGGATGATTCTTGGAGAGTCATATCCCAAACGCTTACGCAAATGTGTTGGATAAGAATACTTCAAGAAAAGGAAGAGTTGTGGTAACATAGTGTCCAAATATTCTTCAGAAATCACATATGTTTATTGTATATGCCATAGGGAAAAAACAAGTTCCCATATTGGACGCATTTGCTTATTAATGTACTCTTAAGTCGTGTTCATCAAAATTGCGAATGACAAACACCAATGATATTTTCCATTTATGATCAGCAATAAAAAAAAATTTCATGCTAGAGATTAAACCGAAGTTCAAAAAACTTACTTCTTCTCGGATCATTTGAAGAATAGGTGCATTTCTCCTAGGAATTCCTCCGCCCTGAAAGTTGATACAGAAAAAGAGCTGACATCAAATAACTTAAATTTGGATATACGAAATTTTACAACACAGCAAATGGGCAATGAATTAGGTTCGATTTCCCCCATTATATGTAGGGGTTGGTTATTGTTCAATAATTTTTGTGATAACGTTTACAGATTAAAAAACATATTACATGTTACTCGGATTCAAATGCGAGTGTCAAATAGTGTATGTGTTCAACACTGGTATGGCCAGATATTTCAAAGTTGTTTCATGTGTTCGGAGGATCTTTAGAGATTATATCCCCATATTCATTTTTTGAATATGAGTGTCAAACACGGATACTTAAACAAAAGTAAAGTGTCAGAGTAACATAAGACATACCAGACCAAACTGGAAAATCCGTTTCAATGCCTCATCCAAATGCTGTTCATCCCCGTAGCGATATCTCGTAACATCATTCCTTACCTAATGAAAGCTAAACAAAAGTCATTTTTTGATGTGATCCACAGAATTGAAAAGAATAAGCACAGATGTAGTACCATGATGGTGGACAGGTTGACAAATTCAAGTTGGAAATTGAAGACACTAATGCAACCTAATTTGGCCATTGTGCAGAGAAGCTAAGTTACTCCAACTTCGGTGTGAGTGTTGGAAATGAGTTTGGATGAAGAATCTGATTTCGAAAGTACCTGCTTAAGGATAGGAGTGGCAGCTGTTTCCCTCAACATTTGAGCATCCGAATAAGTCAAGCATGGCACCGGTTTCAGTTCTGCGTACTGTAATACAACCGACAACCGAATAAGATCATGATGAAAATGTATAGTCAGGCTTTCCCAACATAAGCCCAGACAAAGTTGGACCATCATGCATCAAGCAACTATGTCGTGGAAGTCCTAATTTCAGATATCTGAATCCACTATTTGATGAGGAAATATGAAACATAATGTTTTCAAATATCCATTTCAATCCTACTCCAAGGAAGAAAACATTTACCTTGAGGGCCATTCCAATTATTGCAAGAGGGAAGCCGTAAGTCAGCATTATCGCGGACCATTCGGATCCCGGAAGAATGTTGAAGTATGCCCCAAAACCATACCTGTATGTTCAGAATGTAACCAAGTATAAACCAAATACGCTAAACAGAAAGAGGGAAACACCAACTGGTAAAGTACTCACGAGAGGAGCGAAATTCCAACACCGAGTCCGACAACACCAAATGAAAGCTGCAAATAAACAATTATCAATAATTATATTCATCCGAGTATAAGAAGACAAGAGATACACACACACACACACACACACACACACACACACACACACACACACAATAGCAATTATAAGCATTATCAAACTATTGCTCTAACTAGTTTTAACTTTAAATCAGAATCAAGGTTATGAATTTCTGGAAATAGGGTAACTACGCAATATCAAGATGCCTTCAAGGTAGGCCTAGCAACCAAACCTATACTTCAACTGAACAACCAACTCGTTCAAAATCATAAAAAGAAAAAAAAAAACTCCTTTAGAAAGGAAAAAAAAAGAAAAAGATTGATTACCTTGGACAATGAGAATCCATCATCAGTGACAATGGTTTTTGCTGAAGTAGGCTGAGAAGTTGAATCGGCCGCTTTTGTTATGAAAGTAAGTTTAAGACTATGGGGTCGGGCGATTGATGCGGCGGGGTGGAACTGGCGGTTTGATGGAGGCGGCAGAGATAAAAACCAACTTCGGTGATTTAGGTAGTGATGATGGGAATGGATGATTATAGCCGCCGTTGATGGTGGTGATAATGCTTTCATTGTTTTGTAAACTTCTCTGAGTTTCCTGTGGAATTACTTTGGTTTTCTTCTCCTTTTGGTTTGGAATTTGAGTGTTATTATCTTTTGGTGTGGGAATGAGAGGCTGTGGTTGGTTAGAGTCTCAGCTTCATGTTTCAACCGCCAAATTACATATGACTCTACGTGTCACTAATGTTTTTCTCTAATATTTTTTTCCCTTCACCTTTTTTTTTTTTTTTTTTTTTTTGATTTTGTTCTTTAGATATTTTATATTTTGTTCATCACTTTGAGGATCATCTTTTTCTTTTGTTTTTTTTATCTCTAGAATTTCACAAATTTGAATTGACCAATTCATCAATCAACACTAAAATTTAAATTCCTAATTTCGAAGGCACAAAATCTCAAACAAATTGATGAAAAGGAAGAAAAATAAGATTGAGATGATTTCACAGATTGATTTTAACATTTACATTAATAAGGTTTTATTTTATAATTACTTAGAACCACAATCCCTCTTAATTATTTGTCAAATTAGTGATAACCAGTCTAACCCCAAGCTAACTTCTAATATCATCTTGATTGATTTAAGTTGAATTAATATTTGTAATGATTATTTTGTTGATTTTGATGTATGTACTTTTATCCAATCGAGAATTCAAGGGAGATTAATAGGGCTTTATTTTAAAAAATTGTAGTAAGAATATGGTCTATAATTTATTTATATTGAAAATATGGACATCACATATATAATAAGGGTAATTACGTATTATTTACTATCACGATAGGTTAGCCTAAATTAAAATGATCTAATTTGGTTGTATGGGTCAAATATGTGTAGATACTCTAGTAATTGAGTTCTAATCAAATTCTAATTAATGATAGGCTAATTAGGAATTAGAACTAATATTACAAGGTTATAAATATTAAGGTTATGGTCCCAAATTACACATAAGATATTTTTTCTAATATCCCATCATTAAGAAATAGTGCAAATATTCTCTGAATTTTTATGTGCTAATTTGGAAGATTAAATCCCTAATAATTCATAGATTTTAAAGAATTCATGAATTCGTGACACTTCAGTATCTAATTTTATTATTATTTTATTCTTGATGATTTGACATTACAAGATCTTGATTTATGATTTATTAAAGTCTTATATCATATATTAATTTATTATTCTAACAAGTGATATCGAGTGCCGTCATATCGAGTCATTGGGATTTGATTAAAGTTCTTCATTTAAATGATTAATTCATGAAATTTCATGAGTTTTATATTTTGGATATATATGTTGATATTTGAAGGTTTATATTAAAGTATTTTTTAAATTTTGATTATCTTAAATTCATATCAAAATTTTAGAGTTTTGTTTTAATTTTTAATTTTTAATTTGAGTGATTTTAAATTGATAAATTCAATTACAGAGTTTAAAATATTTTATTTCAGCGAATGATCATGTTAAATTCAAAAAAAAAAAATCATTCTTCCTTGTCCTGTGTTTCAATTTGCAAGTGTTTCAATTTCTATTAAACGAATAAATAAAAAAATAAACCTATACAACATTTAGTTCAAAAATAATTTGGAAAAGAAGTTCACAGTTTCGTATGTTTCATTTATATATATAAATATATAATATATGCATGTTTTGATTGGGTTAATGCATGTTATTTTGGAAAATTATATAAATATATATGATTATCTTTTAATTTGGTTGAAAGGTGAAATTAAGGTAAATATTTCAAATAAATAAATTCAGATTTTGGCTTTTAATTAAGGATGTCTAATATTTTAAATAGATTAGTTGAAACAAAATGCCACCAAAGTTACCTCTTTTGTATAGATAAGTTTATTTGAAATATTAAAATGATTATATATTTTTGTGATTCATGCGTTTATTGATTGACCCAAAGATAAGTTAATATTTGGCAGAATTTCAATGGCATCTATGGTGATAAATGTGTGACAATTATAAGGTATTTTATGTGAGCAATAAGTTAGTCCAAATATTAATTAATTGTTTGACATGATTTATTGTCAATGTTGAATGCTACAACAAGAGTATCACTTACTGTTAATATTATTGTCCAAAGACTTAATATTAATGTTGTGCTTGGTATCTTGAGATGAGATTAGCCATTATCTTGAATTTATTGTTTACTTATGAATATTGATTTAAACTTATTTTTATTTATTCTATATTCAGCTAATTCATCTTTTGCTGCCACAATATTTGCTAATATAAATTCTATACCCATGCTTAATGGGACTAATTTTAAGGAATTGAAAAGACATTTACTTATAGTGTTTGGCTATATTGTAACAGTCCGGTTTAGACCCTAGTTGGAATAGTGGTTTCGGGACCACAAATTCGAGATAGAAAAATATTTTAATATTATTTTCGTGTTTGCGATATATAATTAAGTATGCATGAAATTTCTGTGAATTAACAATTGTGTGTTTAATTTGAAAAAGGATTAAATTGCATTAAATACAAAATTAGTATGATATTTGTAAAAGTGCCTATTTGTTGTGGCTTTAATAATATGGAGTCCTTAATAGGTAAATAACCCATTAATAAAGAAAGTGGATGGAAATGGTCAAGAATGACCTTATATCATATGTTATATATATATTGTTTTAAAGGTTAAATGTGTAAAAATTGTTATTAATGTATATTATATTAAAAAAAACATTAAAAAGATGATGGTTATCATCTTGTCTGGCCGAATGTGAAAGAAAAAGAAAGGAAGAAAACCATTTAGGGTTTCGACACTCATTTAGTTTAATTAAGGTATGTTTTGTTTCGGTTTTTGATAATTTTTATTTTTTTGTAATCGTTGCTTTGTGTACTTCAAAACCCATGTCTCAATTTTGTGAATTGATGAATACATGAGTTTTGTAATGTTTGATGGTGAAATATGAATTATATGTGTTAGATTAACAAGTTTTGTTTTTGAAGTTTTGATGATTTTGAGTATTTTGGACTTAATTGAGAAAATAATATTTTGACGGACTAAATTGTGAAATAAATGAAATGTGTGGACATGTATGAGCATAGGTGATATAATGCTAAGCATGAGAGTATGCAAATGTTGTGTATTTTATGATTTTGTGAAATAAGGATTAAATTGTCAAAATGTGAAAATATGAGGGCTAATTTATAAATTGCCCTAAATATGTGTATTTGGACTGAATTGAATAGTTTAGTGAATAAATGGGTTAAATTTGAATATGTATAGATCAAGAACCGAAGAAAACGGACTTAGATCGAGGGAAATTAAAAATAATTGAGTAGCCAAGTCCGTTTCCGATATCCGAATTCGAGGTAAGTCGATATACAAATAAATGTATTTGATTTGAGTTATTTATGTATCTATTAGATATAGGTTGTATAGTAAATGATCGAAATGGAATGTATATGAAATCCGAGGATATATCGACAAGTTATCAAGGTTTGAGAAGTCCCGTACGAACCTAGGAATAGATAAGATAACGTATGTCATGACATAGATTTCTGATATGTGAGATCATGTAAGACCACGTCTGGGATATTGGCATCGTATTGATTCGTGTAAGACCCTGTCTGGGACAATGGCATCGATATTTGAGTACATGTAGGACCCCGTCTTGGACGTTAGCATTGTACGACTATTCCAAGCACTCTGAGTATCCTATTGAATTTCAAACGGTTCAACGGGCAAATCCGAGAAATGAAAGTCTACGTGATATGTATAAACGAATTAGGTATGTTTGAACTATACACTAAACAAGTAAATGAAAGGTAAGTATGTATATGAACTTACCTAGATGAGATATGTGAATTGATTTGATGAGATAATATGTGATTATATGCTTGAATGAGCTATATGTATATATGATATTGAGTTGAGGAATGTGGTAAGCTATAGCTAAGAAAATGAGCCAAAGAATATGTGATGAAATTGCAATGAGAAATATTAATGTCATTGTATCAATGTAGCTATGTGTATTTTATATTAAGTTTATTTGTATATGGCTTACAAAGCTTTTGGAAAGCTTACTTTGTGTGTGTTTATTCTGTTTTACAGATCGTCAAAGCTACTGAAAGTTGGAGGACCGTCGAGGATCGTCATCGCACTACTCAATTTTATTTTGGTACCTTTTGAAAGTGTATATACTAAGTATGGCATGTATAGACTAGTTGTTTTGGAATATGTTTGATATATGAAATGGCCATGTGATATGGCTAGATATATGCTTGAGTTATGAATAACTAGTTATGTCCTATAATGCTAGTTTTGGTATGGTTTGATAGCAAATGAATTGGTCATATAAATGGTAAGCTTAATGATGTATAGCTAGCATATTTTTTGGTAAATTATTGTAATGGATTTTGCTTTGATGTGCTTGTGATTATATTGAACAAAATGTTTCTTTTGTTGGTGTGAATATTAAGCTCATAATTAAGTAGAAATGTTGCATAATTTGATGTATTTTAGGTTTCCAAATGTGTATAGGTTGATGATTGTAAGTGCATGAATGAATGACCCAAGTGTGGGTGGAATTTTTGTAACAGCCCGATTTTGGGACTAGTCAGAACAGTGGTTCGAGACCACTAAACCGAGGATAAGAAAAATTATTTTGATATTATTTTGTGTTATAGCATTAATATATGACTATGTAGAAATTTTGGTGCTTTAATTTTAGCAATAGCATGCTTAATTGTGATAAAGGACTAAATCGCATAAGATACGAAAGTTCTATTTTATAAGGTAGGGGTAGCTAATAGCCACAGAAGGTAATTTGGAGGATTTTAAAATGCAATTAGGCCATTTATCTAGTGGTGGCCGGCCATATAGGAGCTAGGGAGACAAGATTTTAATGTTGGTCAAATTTAGTGGATATTAGGTGGTAAAAATGAATAAAATAAGAGGAGTACTAAAAGATGTTATCGTCTTTCACTATTCACCCATCTTCTCTCCACCAAAAATTGAAGAAGAAATAGAGCTTTGGGGGTTTAAACTTTCAGCCAAGCTATCTCCCTTGCAAGTAAGTGATTTAAATGGTTTTTATTTGATAATTTTTGTACTTTCTGAGTCGTCAAAGCTTAAGCTAGCTAATGAGGGGACAAGTTTGTGATATGGTTGAAAGTCTAGGGACTTGCCATGAGAGTGTTCATGTTGTTAGCTGAGTTTTTAGGGAAGAAAATGAATGTTAGGGAGATGAGAAACAACTTTTGTGAAAAGTGTTAGCATGAAAACACCTAAATAGGACTTAAATGAAAAAAATGAAATTTTGTCATAAATGCATGAAATGATGAGAATGGTGAGTATTTGTAAGAGAAATAAATGTTCATCCAGGCTTATTTATTGCAAAAATGTGTTGAAAAATAATTTACGAGCCAAGGGGTAAAATCGTAATTTTGCCATTATACAAGGGCAAAATTGTTATTTTTGCCCAAGTGTAGAATTTGATGTATGGTGATCATAGGATGGTCTAAATGAATGAATTTTATTGCTATAGATCAAGAAGAGCGCGGAATCAACCTTTGACCGTGGAAAATGCAAGGTGACGGATTAAACCGTTAGTTATAACGTTTTGCACCGAGGTAAGTTTATGTGTAAACAATGCATTTTCTTTATATACATTATGTTGCTAATTGGTGTGTAGCATGATTGAGAACATGTGTGGTTCAAGTAGATCGAATGCGGTAGTTATTGAATAATTATTGGATGAATGATAAAATAGTCATATGGACATGTCATGACAACATTTGATGGTGGGCTAACTACGATACCACCTTGTTGCTTAATTAAGATGGGCTATGTGCAATACCATCGTTTGTTTATCATTTGGTAGGCTATGTGCGATTCCACCCTAACTAACCTTTTTGGTGGGCTATGTGCGATACCACCCTAATAAAGACTGATGGTGGGCTAAGTGCGAAACCATCGAATAATTTGACTATGAGTAATTGATTAAGAAGTTGTGATGTGTCGTTTTATGTGACATTGTGATGCCAAGTGCAGGGGAACATGTTAATGAACGTACACATTAAGCTTATGATATGGGTGGAATATAGAAAAGGAGGAAATGAGTAAGCATGATTATGAATATAGATTGTTTCTTGTTTAGTATGAAATGTTATATAAATGATTAGTATATGCTATAATGTTATATTGTTTACATGTAAACTTATTAAGCTTAAAGCTTACTCCTTTTCTTTTCCATTGCCTTATAGAGAAAGAGGGTTGAATCGAGATACGTGGATTAATTGGAAGATCGCCCACACTATCAGCACACTCTGGTACAATAGACTTAATGTTTTTTATATGGCATGCATAGAGGCTAGACAAGTTAGTGAATTTTGTTGTAAATAGCTAAGATGTGTTAGCCCATAGATGGATAATCTATTTTGTATAATGTGATAGTTGTTGGCTACTTTATTATATGAAAAGATGTAGATATCCTTGTGAGTTTATTTTTCAAAATTAGTTGATTATGGACATGTTGGATGAGTATATGTTGTTTATGCATAAGGGGTGAAACGCGTTTGGCAAATAGCCTAGTTCTTGTCCATGTGGATAAGCATACGAGCATGTGTCTAGGCCATGTGTGACACACAGCCAACCCACAGGCGTGTGCATTGGCCGTGTTTCTTTGACAGAATTGAGCAGTGTAGGCCACGGGCTAGCCACACGGGCGTGTGCCTAGACTCAAGGCCGTGTGAAGTAGTCAGTGTTCACCACGAGTGGTGGGCACGGGCGTATGCTCTAGCTGTGGGATTTTAGCAGTATGGTTGAGTTTTGTACACGGTTGGTGGACATAGGCGTGTATGTTCACACGGGTGTGTGCCATCTAACACGGGCTTGTAGTCCTGTCTAGATGGAGAAAATTTTAAGATCGTAGAGTTTTTAAAATAGTCTTGAGAGCCCTCGTGTGTATGAGTGAGGCCTCGTAAGTCGAGAATGAGGTTGTTATGGTGACTAAAGGAGAGTAGTCACGTTGAGCCTAAGTGGCGATCAAGTGGTTCTAATCCGATAATGCCTCATGCTCGATTTTGGTGGGAAATACATGTAAGAGGTGTTACATTTAGTGGTATCAGAGCTATAGTTCAGTCGGTTCTCGGACTACCGTAGCATTTGTAAAATTCTAGCTATACATACCATAAGCGTATAATGATCGTGTGGTGGCTTCTGATGATTCTAAACTTTGTTTTTATGTAGTATATAGATCCCGATCAATCAGCTGTTGATGACACAGCTAGCAATGCACCGACTCCGCGCAAGGGACAAGCCTGTGCAGAGTAGACACGAGACTAGGGGTCAAGAAGAATAGGCTCGAGAAGCCTTTCTCCAAATGATGAGTAACTAGTACACTGAGTATGTATGGAAAACCCCAACGCTCAACCTCATCCACCTCCTCCTATACCTCAGCCGGTTTTGTGGCTCCCCAAGGTATAGAATTGATGAGGACAACTAAGCCTCCGGTAGACAAAATTCGGAAGCAAGGGGCTGAGAAATTTTGAGCTAATATAGATGACGACCCTGAGAGGGCAGAATTTTGGCTTGAGAACTTGATGAGAGTATTTGATGAACTCTCCTGTACACCTGAGGAGAGCTTAAAATGTGCCGTGTCCTTGCTGAGGGACTCGGTAAACCATTAGTGGAAAACGTTGACATCAGTGGTCCCGAAGGAGAGAGTGACCTGGGACTTCTTTTTGGAAGAGTTCTGAAAGTAGTATATAAGACAACGATTTGTGGACCAGAAACAGAAGGAATTCCTTGAGTTAAAGCAAGGAAAAATGACTGTGGCGGAATATGAGTGTGAATTTGTTAGGCTCAGTAAATATGCACAAGAGTGTGTCTACAGAAGCCATTTTATGCAAGAGGTTCGAAGATGGGCTTAACGAAGATGTCAGACTTTTAATTGGAACTTTAGAAGTAAACGAATTTGTAGTACTGGTGGATAGAGCTAATAAGGCCGAAGAATTGAGTAAGGAAAAGAGGAAGGCTGTGAGTGAGGCCCGGATGCAAGAAAAAAGCCAATGAGTAAATCTTAGCAAATTCAATCGAAGAGGACCAAGGAACTGAACCCTCGAACAACGGCATCAGTTGGATTTTTGCAAAGAGAGCGAGACAACACGTACTCAGATTCAAGAGTTCAGGCCACCTCGATGGCAAGTGTAGGCAACCCAAAGTCCAAACTGGAGTGCCCAAGTTGTGGCAGACATCACACTGGCGAGTGTTGGGGAAACAATCGAAACTGTTACAAATGTGGTTCCCCCGACCACTTCATCCGAAACTACCCTGAAAGAAATGACAAGGAGAAAAAGCAAAAGGTAAGATCAAGCAGTGTATCCTCTAGAGGTAGGACACAAAAGAACCCGGGAGGTGGGACTAGTGGTAGAGGTGTATCACGAGACTCTACTGTGAGGTCAGAGGGCCGGGCGCCAGCAAGGACCTATGCTATTCGATCTCGAGAAGAGGCATCATCGCCAGATGTAATAACAAGTACTTTTTCTCTTCATGACACATTTGTTATTGCTTTGATTGACTCGGGTCAACCCATTCTTATATTTTTATGAGATTGGTATCTAGTTTGAGTATGACCGTTGAGTTTGCTAAATTTGTGGTAAAGGTGTGAAACCCGTTAGGAAAACATGTGTTAGTTGACAAGGTGTGTAAGAACTGTCCTTTGACAATTAAGGGTCATTGTTTTCCAACAAACCTTATGTTGTTGCCATTTGATGATTTTGATTTGATTCTTAGCATGGATTGGTTGACTACCCATAGTGTTTTAGTGAACTGTGGTAGTAAATTCATCGAATTGAAATGTGAAAATGAAGACGTTATTCGGGTTGAATCAGGTGGGTCAGATAGTTTACCGGTGATGATTTCTTCCATGGTGGCTGAGAAATATCTAAGAAAAGGGTACGAGTCTTATCTCACTTTTGTGTTAAATACTCAAGAGTTTGAAGTAAAGATTGAAATAGTGCCGGTTGTATGTGAGTATTCGGATGTATTCCCGAAAGAGTTACTGGATTACCTCTAGTTAGAGAGGTTGAGTTTGGGATTGAGTCAGTTTCTAAACGGCACCAATTTCAGTTGCTCTGTATAAGATGGCACCATTAGAGTTGAAGGAACTGAAGGTTCAGTTGCAAGAGTGTATAGATAAGGGTTTTGCAAGACCGAGCTATTCACCATGGGATGCTCCGGTACTTTTTGTAAAGAAGAAGGATGGGTCGATGAGATTGTATATAGACTACAGACAGCTCAACAAAGTGACTGTGAAGAAAAAATACCCATTACCAAGGGTAGATGATCTCTTTGATCAACTAAAGAGAGCTACGATATTCTCCAAGATTGACCTGAGGTCCGATTATTACCAGTTGAGGGTTAAGGAGCAAGACGTGCCGAAAATAGCATTTTAGACGAGGTATGGCCATTATGAGTTTCTGGTCATGCCGTTTGTTTTAACGAATGCCTCTGCAGTCTTTATGGACTTAATGAATCATGTCTTCCGACCTTATTTAGACAAGTTTGTAGTTGTCTTTATCGATGACATATTGATTTATTCACGGGATGAGAGTGATCATGTAGAACATTTAAGAATTGTTTTGCAAACTTTCATAAAAAGCAGTTGTATGCTAAATTTAGCAAGAACGAGTTTTGGCTTCGAGAGGTAGATTCTTAGGACACATCGTGTCGGGTGATGGTATTAGAGTTGACCCGGGTAAGATCTCGGCTATTGTGGAGTGGAAAGCGCCAGAAACATGTCTAAAGTCAGAAGCTTTTTGGGTTTAGCGAGGTACTACAGACGGTTTGTGAAGGGATTTTCCATGATTGCTACTCCGATGATGAGATAGTTGCATAAAGATGTTAAGTTTGAATAGACTGAGAATTGTCAACAGAGTTTCGAGAGATTGAAAACATTGTTGATCGAGGCACCGATTTTAGTGCAACCCGAGTCTGGCAAAGAGTTTTTGGTCTACAGTGATGTGTCGTTAAATGGTCTCAGGTGTGTGTTGATGCAAGAGGGTAAGGTAATCACTTACGCCTCGAGACAGTTAAAATCGCACGAGAAGAATTATCCGACTCATGATTTGGAGTTGGTCGCGATTATTTTCGCGTTAAAAATTTGGCGACATTATTTGTATGGAGAGAAATGCCGAATCTTCACAGACCATAAGAGTTTGAAGTATTTGATGGATCCAAAGGATTTGAATTTGCGACAACAACGGTGGCTAGAGTTATTGAAGGACTATGAGTTAGCGATTGATTACCATCTGGGGAAAGCGAATGTGGTTGCCGACGCCTTGAGTAGGAAATCCCTGTATGCTTTGAAAGCTATGAGCACGAGCTTAGCATGGTCTAACGATGGTGCTGTGTTAGCCGAGTTGAGAGCTAGGTCACTATTTGTTCAACAGATATGTGAAGCTCAAAAGAATGATAATGAGATGCAAGCTGAGAGAGCTAAGTGTGAATTGAAAGATGATTCTGATTTTTGGATAAGTTCGGGTGGTTATTTGATATTTCATGATAGGATTTGTGTACCTAAGAATGATGGATTGGTCCGGAAGATATTAAATGAAGCACATAGTGGTTATTTTTCAGTACATCCGGGCAGTTCAAAAATGTACAATGATCTGAAGAAATTTTATTGGTGACTGGGTATGAAAAGAGACATCTCGGAGTTTGTAACAAGGTGTTTGATATGTCAACAAGTGAAAGTTGAGCACTAAGTGCCTTCGGGATTGCTTCAGCCAGTGATGATTCTTGAATGGAAATGGGATCGGATCATCATGGATTTTGTGATCGGGTTGCCTGTGACTCCGAAAAAGAAAGATGCTGTGTGGGTTGTCGTTGATAGGTTAACGAAGTCGGCTCACTTTATTCCAGTACGTGTTGATTATTCACTGGATAAGTTGGCTGAGTTGTATATTGCGGAAGTGGTAAGATTACATGGAGTTTCTATATTTATTATCTCAGATAGAGACCCGAGATTTACCTCAAGGTTATGGAAGAAGTTGCAAGAGGCCTTGGGTACGAGGTTAAATTTTAGTACTGTATTCCATCGTCAAACTGACGGTCAGTCTGAAAGAGTGATTCAAGTTCTTGAAGATATGCTCGATGCTGTGTGCTGGAATTTGAAGGTAGTTGGGAGAGATACCTACCTTTACTTGAGTTTGCTTACAACAACAGTTATCAGTCGAGTATACGGATGTCACCGTATGAAGTCTTGTATGGCCGTAAGTGTCGGACTCCTTTGTATTGGGCCGAGCTTAGTGAAAAGTAAATTCATGGGGTCAACCTAGTTAAAGAGATTGAAGACAAAGTAAAAGTAATCCGAGATAGTCTGAAAGCTACTTTAGACCGACAAAAGTCGTACGCTGATTTGAAAAGAAAGGAAATTGAGTTTCAAGTGGGCGACAAGGTATTTCTGAAAGTGTCCCCGTGGAAGAAAAGAGTGAGATTTGGTCGAAAGGGTAAATTGAGTCTGAGATTCATAAGCCGTATGAGATTACTGAGAGGAATGGGCTAGTGGCATACCGGTTGGCTTTGCCTGTAGAGTTAGAGAAAATACACAATGTGTTCCATGTATGGATGTTAAGGTGTTATCGCTCCGATCCTTCGCATGTGATTCCTCCAACAGAAATTGAGATACGATCAGATATGACATATGAGGATGAGTCGATTAAAATCTTGGCTCGAGAGGTGAAACAGTTGAGAAACAAGGACATAGCCTTAGTAAAAGTGCTATGGAAAAAAAATAGTATGGAAGAAGCTACGTGGGAATCGGAAGAAACCATGAGAGAACATTATCCAAACCTCTTTACCGGTTAGATTTTCGATGGCGAAAATCTTTAAAGAGGGAAGAGTTGTAATACCTGATTTTAGGGCTAGTCGGAGCAGTGGTTTGAGACCACTAAATCTAGGATAAGGAAAATTATTTTGATATTATTTTATGTTTTATAGCATTAATATATGACTATGTAGAAATTTTGGTGCTTTAATTTTTGCAATAGCATGCTTAATTGTGATAAAGGACTAAATCGCATAAGATACGAAAGTTCTATTTTATAAGGTAGGGGTAGCTAATAGCCATAGAAGGTAATTTGGAGGATTTTAAAATGCAATTAGACCATTTATCTAGTGGTGACCGGCCATATAGGAGCTAGGGAGACAAGATTTTAATGTTGGTCAAATTTAGTGTATATTAGGTGGTAAAAATGAATAAAATAAGAGGAGTACTAAAAGATGTTATCATCTTTCACTATTCACCCATCTTCTCTCCACCAAAAATTGAAGAAGAAGTACAGCTTTGGGGGTTTAAACTTTTAGCCAAGCTATCTCCCTTGCAAGTAAATGATTTAGATGGTTTTTATTTGATAATTTTTGTACTTTTTGAGTCGTCAAAGCTTAAGCTAGCTAATGAGGGGACAAGTTTGTGATATGGTTGAAAGTCTAGGGACTTGCCATGAGAGTGTTCATGTTGTTAGCTGAGTTTTTAGGGAAGAAAATGAATGTTAGGGAGATGAGAAACAACTTTTGTAAAAAGTGTTAGCGTGAAAACACCTAAATAGGACCTAAATGTAAAAAATGAAATTTTGTCATAAATGCATGAAATGATGAGAATGGTGAGTATTTGTAAGAGAAATAAATGTTCATCTAGGCTTATTTATTGCAAAAATGTGTTGAAAAATAATTTACGAGCCAAGGGGTAAAATCGTAATTTTGCCATTATACAAGGGCAAATTTGTCATTTTTTCCCAAGTGTAGAATTTGATGTATGGTGATCATAAGATGGTCTAAATGAATGAATTTTATCGTTATAGATCAACAAGAGCACGGAATCAACCTTGACCGTGGAAAAGGCAATGTGACAGATTAAACCGTTAGTTACAACGTTTTGCACCGAGGTAAGTTTGTGTAAATAATGCATTTTCTTTATATACATTATGTTGCTAATTGGTGTGTGGCATGATTGAGAACATGTGTGGTTCAAGTAGATCGAATGCGGTAGTCATTGAATAATTATTGGATAAATGATGAAATAGTCATATGGACATGTCATGACAGCATTTGATGGTGGGTGATAAACCATAATATGAACATATTTTAATCCCACATTTAGCATTTTTTGGATGATTTATCCCTTTAATTATGGAAATAGGTGCTCCTAATCCTTTGATTTCATGTTTTATACTTAGGAGAGCACTGGAGGATGAAAAGAACAAGAAACGGGCCGAAAATAGAGTATATGGGTCGGATTACAAAATCGACACGGCTTGGGCCTAAGACCACACGATCGTGCCTCATTAACAGACCCGAACACGACCTGGCCTTGAATTACATGGGTGTGTGCCACGGGCGTGTCCTTGCCGTAGCAAAGAAGAGTTTCATTCGGAATAGGGTACTTAGAGGCAAAGAAAGGTATTCCAAAAGCCTATATAAACATCCTAGAGGCCAACCTTCAAGGGGGCGTTCAGCTTGGCCAAAGAGCCAAGCCAGAGGGGCAAAATTGTGGGATTCACTCGAAGAAAGCCAGTTGATTCATCTAAAGAAGCGGAATCATACTCAAGACTAAGGATCTCTCCTTCAATTCTTTCAGGAGGTTTTAAGATTTTTCTTATGTTTTGTTTTATATTTTCTTCTGAGTTGTATTCTTTTATAATTATGAACTAATCCCTCAGATACCTGAGGGGGATGAAACCTAAGATGGATCTTGTTATTGTTTTCTGAGCTATATGATAAATACTTGATTTGTTATTAATTATGTGTTCTTAATTCTTGCTTTGATATTTAGGATATTGATTCAAGTATTGATGTGCTTAGGCAATGGAGCAAAAGTCCCTATCTAAGTGTAGATCTAGCATAGTTAAGCGGAGTTGATCGCAACCCTAGAAATAGGATGACGAAAATCTATCGGATTAGGGTCAAACCTAATATGGAAGTCCATAGATCGAGTTAATGCAATTCTAGGGGTTTTAATTAGAAAGTGATTTCAATTAATCAACCTAGGGTTAGGCGTTAGTAGCCTCGAAAGAGGTATTAATATAAATTAGAGAATCCTACGAATCAAGTCAAGTGAATAAATCGTCTGGTTCAGAGTTAGATAACAAGTGAAGTCTAGGTGGATTCTTCCTCGGGTTTTGTCTTAATCGATTGGTTTTTCCCCAAGTATTTCCCCAATTCATTCTCTTTGCCTTAAGCATCTTTAGCTTAATAGTTAGTTAATTTTAGATTAAACAATATCTCCTTTAATTTTTTAGGTTAAATAATAAAAAGAAAGTAAGTATTAGTACTTTTGGTTCCTTTGGGTTTAACAATCCGGTCTTGCCACTAAACTATACTACTGTGGATAGGTGCGCTTACCTCCATCATTGTCTTAGTTAGTTTCCTGGTTCGATCATTCATATTAAAATTTTAAGAATCTGACACACGATCAAGTTTTTGACGCCATTGCCGAGGAACTGAAATATTAAGAAAGCTCAATTTTTATTACTTTATCCATATTTTATTTTATATTATTTTTTGCAATTAAATTTTATTTTTACTTTTCAATTTTATTTTTCTTTTCTTGGTAGGTACCTCTAGTTTATGACTAGAAGGAAGCCGACAGGACCCTTGATTTACGACAGTGATATCAAAGGTACGGTTCACAGAAATCGTAGGAAATAAGGCGAAGCTTAAACTACATACAAGAAGAGCAAGAGAACGAAATAAATACTACCGTAGAGATGGCTGAGAATAATCCGCTACCTCTAGAGGTGGCCGAAAATCATGCTCCTCGAACTATGTATGATTATGCTAAACCTAATTTAATAGGAACTGAGTCAAGTATTGTTAGACCTGCTATAGCTACTAATAATTTTGAACTGAAACTTAACACAATACAAATGATACAGCAATTCGTTCAGTTTGATGGTTTGCAGGATGAAGACCCAAATAATCACTTGGAAAATTTCCTAGAATTTTGCGATACTTTCAAAATTAATGGCGTTTCTGATGATGCCATCCGCCTTTAATATTTCCCTTTTCTTTGAGGAATAAAGCTAAATAGTGGCTGAATTCTCTTCCACGAGGATCAATCACTACATGGGAACAAATGACCGAAAAATTTTTATTAAAATATTTTTCGCTGACCAAAACGGCCAAATTAAGGAATGATATCTCTTCTTTTGTGCAGATGGATTTAAAAACACTGTATGATGCATGGGAGAGATACAAAGATCTATTGAGAAGGTGCCCACACCATGGATTACCCTTGTGGCTACAGGTCCAAACCTTTTACAACGGTGTGAACCCTTTAACGAGACAACTGATTGATTCAGCAGCAGGTGGAACCTTGAATAACAAAACTCCTGAGGTGGCCTATGGGTTTATAGAGGAGATGTCAATGAACAACTATCAGTGGCAAGTTACAAGGACAAGGAAAAAAAAACCAGCTGAAGTTTTCAACCTCGACGCAGTCACCATGCTATCAAATCAGGTAGAGATGTTAAATAAAAAGATTGATGGTTTGTGTGGTTCCTCGCAGGTACATCCAGTAATGCAATGTGATTCAAATCTAGGAGGCGTGGCGAATCATGAGTACCCACCCTACAATCGGGCATGGAAAGCAAACAAATAAACTATACGGAAACAATTTCAGATCTCAAAATAACCCTTATAGTAATACTTATAATCTAGATTGGAGGAACCACCCCAATTTCTCATGGGGTGGTCAAGGAAATCAGAGATAACAACTTCCTCCAAACTTCTAACAACAGCCCTACCCATAGGAAAAGAAGCCGAACCTTGAGGAGATGCTGACAAAATTCATAGCGGTGTCAGAAACTCATTTCCAAAACACCGAAACAACACTTAAAAATCAACAAGCATCGATTAAAGGAATCAAGAACCAGTTAGGGAAACTCGCTAAGCTGATTCTAGATTGACCATAAGGTAGTTTGCCAAGTAACACTGAGACTAACCCAAAATAGCAACTTCAAGCCATAACCGCTCAGAATAGTGAAGGGTTAGTAGAATCTGAACTTGAGCCAAGGCAAGAACCTGTGATAAGTGAAGGTAAGGTTGAGGTAACCCAAGAAAAGCCAAAACCGATAATTAAAGAATACCAACCTCGAATACCATACCCCAATGCAATGAAAAATGATGACACAAACGAACAGTTCGGTAAGTTTCTTAAACTTTGAAAGAAATTACATATTAACTTACCATTTCTTGAAGCTTTTTCGCAGATGCCAGATTCAAGGAAATTTTTAAAAGAGCTATTAACAAACAAGCGGAAGTTAGACGAGGAATCGCATGTAGAACTAAACGCAGTGTGCTCAGCAATGTTACAAAATAGACTACCACGAAAATTAAAAGATCCAGGGAGTTTTACAATTCCATGTTTAATCGGTAGTTTAACTATTAATAACGTGTTAGCTGATTTAGGGGCAAGCATAAATGTTATGCCTTATAAAATGTTTAAACAACTTGGTCTAGGGAATCCCAAACAAACTAGGATGAGTATTCAATTAGCTGATAAAACTATTAGAATTCCTAGGGGTATAATTGAAGATGTACTCGTTAAAATTGACAAATTCATATTCCCCGTAGACTTTGTTGTTTTAGATATGGATGAGGATAATACAGTTCCTTTAATTTTAGGAAGATCCTTTTTAGTAACTTCCATATCTAAAATTGATGTTAGTAGAGGTGAACTCACACTTCGTATAGGTAACGAATCAATCAGTCTTCAAGCTCTCAACTCAGCTAGGACATCGAGTGATAAAGGTGAGAACGTAAATTCTATTGATAATCATTCGATTAAAATTTCTTTTCAGGAAGCACCACGGAACTACACCACTGAGCTTGATCCTATACGTCATACCAACAAAGAAATATCTCATGAGGAACGACGGCTTCAGATCGATGAGCTAGATGAGTGGAAGACACATTTCAAGGAGAAACTAGAAATACACGAAGCAGAACCAAAGGAACCCCTAGACGAGCTTATAGGAACATCAATGTAACAATCCGAATTTGACCCTAATCGGAATGGTGGTTTCGGGACCACGAATTCGAATTAGAAAAATATCTTCTTGATTTATTTGATGTCTACGTTAAGTGCTTGTGCATGAGTAAAAATATCGTGGAAAAATTTAAATGTTTGGATGTTTAATTTAATAAAAGGATTAAATAGATAAGTAGTGTAATATCCCAGATTAGGGGTTATGCATTTGTGGCATAATCCAAGTATTGGTGAGCTTAGTGTATGTTTGGATGTGTTTTAGGAGTTTTTGAGAACTTTTGGTGAAGGGGAAATGCTTGGAAAAATATTGGAATTTTAAGTGAAAAGAGGAAACTAGGCAAAGAGGCCTTAAGGATATTTGCGTGGGATTTATGACACAAGGAAGTCATGTGGTAAAGTGGCTTGGGACACTACCCTAGGGGGCATGGAAGGTTGCGTCACATGGAGTGCCAAGGGGAGGAGGTTCGAGCTGCAGAAATGGCACTTGGAAGCTTTTATTTTTGGCGTTAAAAAGGGGAATTGGGCTACGGAGGCCTTAAGAAAAATTATGGGCGTTTTTGGACATGAAAGAGGGCTTGGTAAGGTGGCTGCAAGGTGCCACTTAGGGCCTTGGTGAATGACGCCATGAGCAGGGGAGAAGGGCCTGGGTTCGAGTCTTAATGGCAAGATAAGTGTGTTTTATTTTGCTCTTTCGCCAAGAAGGGAAGTCGGGCTAAGGAGGCTTTAAAAGAAATTATGGGGAGTTGATGACACAAAAGAACCAGCAGCAATGTGGCTTGGGGCATTTACGTCAAAGGAGCTTCAGGAGTGAATAGGTTCGAACCTTGCTGGCCACAAGGAGTGTAATTTTATTTAGCTTTTGGCGTTAAGACAAGGAGGAAGCTAGGTGAAAGAGGCCTTAAAAGAATAAGTGGTGGAGTGATGGCATAAGAACCCGCTTGGTAAAGTGGCTGCAAGGCGCCACTTAAGGCCCTGGGAATGACGCCACAAGCTTGGTGCAGGTCTGGAGTTCGAGTCGCGTGGAAGTAATATTTTGGTGTTTTATTTTGCATGTGACGTCAAGGCTAGGGAGAAGAGTTAGATAGCACATGGGCTTTCAAAAGATAAGGATTAAGCTTGTTTAATTTTTTTCAAATTTTGGCTAGAAGAGTGGGATAAGTATGGTTTTATTTTATTTATTTTAAATGGGAAGATAAGGGATATGGTGATGGATTATTTTATTTTATTTGTTAAGAGATAAATGAGGGATGCTTTTATTATTATATTTTTTATGAAGTGATAAAATAAGAGGAATAAGTGGGATTTGATAAGGAATGGAGGTAGTAGCCGAATTTGGGTCTCCTTGGGGGGGTGTATTCGGCCATGAAGAGAAGATAAGTGCCGGAATTATATTTGTTTCTTCTTTAGTCTCTTTTTCGAATTGGTAGCCAAGAAAATCCTCTCATTTTTTTCATTTATTTTGCTAAGGCCGAATTCTCCTAAGCCTTCATTATTCTTCTATTTCTTCTTTTCTCCAACTTTCAAACCTGTTCTTTGCGTTAGCCGAATATTCCAACTCCATTTGGAAGCCATAGCCGACCCTAGTATTTTTTTTCTTTCCCTTATTTTCTTTGTTGAAACCATAAAGAAACACCATAGCCGATTCTCTTATGAACCTCCCCACTATTTCGTTTTTCTCTTAATTTCTTCAAGGCCGAAAGTGATAGAGGGGCTGTCGACTTTCTCTTTTAGTCTCTTCAAGCAACGTGGTGGTAAGTAATTTCTATCCTAGTAATCGGTTTGGGTTCTTATTCTTTAAGGGTGCCGAATCAAGTGTTAAGGCCTTGGTTTTGGGTTAGCCGAATATTCATAAGCCATGTATGTGTGCCTTTTGTTTGTAGCCGACATTAAGGAGCATTAAGGAGAATCTTTCGGGATTTGAAGCATTCAAGGTAAGCATCATGTACTATTCGGCCAAGGGCCATGGTTATGGACTTATGTATTAAGTCGTTTCTAACAAATGGTTAATAGGATTTCGATAATTTCGTGAGCAAGCAAGTATTCTGGATTTAAATAAGTTAGGTAAGTGATTGCAAATATTCTACCAAAGGCCATTTTATGGGTTTAAGAACCGATCGATTGTGATTATGGCTTTTAGAGGCAAATCGATGTGAATAAAGAGTTTCGGATTCTAGATTGTGTTAGATCCAAATAGATCGGGATTTCGCTAAATGACCAAAAAGCGTAGTTATCGCACTATTCTCCGTTATTTGTTTGTTGTTATGTATGTATGTTTATGATGTGTATGTTAGTGAAAATAATGACTAAGACGGTGGATTCCGTAGTGGGTAATCAATTAATCGGTCAGTGCTCTATTTTGCCTATGATATATGTGTGATATTTGTGGTGAGCACGTGATGAATACTTACTCTAAATGTTAATCTAACATGATACACATATATGCATGGGACTTGGGATGTGAAAATCGAAGGAAAGGGTGTACATATTTATGTACATGGTCTAATGTTAGCCTTGTGCTACATTAGCGCTTGATGTTAGCTATGTGCTTCATCAAGGGAGGTGTTGGCTAGGTGCCCATCTCGGTGGTTGATAGTCATGTGCATCACCGTGGGTGATTGATATGTGGGATCACTTATGTGATTGGTGGCCTAATCACTACCTTGAGCAAGCAGAGTCTGCCAGGTAAGATATGGGATCACTTGGTTGATCGGTGGATTAGCTACTACCTTGGGCGTGGGTGTCCGACGAGGTTGGTGTAATGGATGGACACTAGGTTGGGTTGGGCTTCATAATTGCATAATTTATGTGTATGGATTTGTGTGGATATGGGCTAAGCCCATATGGGGAAACATGTGAAATAACTATGCATCGAGTCTGTTTGACTCACCCAAATTTTTCCAACATCGCGGTGATGCATAAAGCTTGGACCGGGTTGGAGTGGATACGAGGTGGCCCATGCAGGAGAAGTTTTACTTGTTTTAAGTTATTTTATAATTCAGTACTTGGAATATTTAATTATTGTAATAAGGCCACTTTAAGTGTTTAATTGTTATTATTATGTTTTAAGGTGGATTGATGATTAAGTTAATATTCGGAATTTTTTCTTTTAAAGAGTACATTTATACTTTGATAAATTAATTTAAAGTTTTAAACTTAATAACTTAATTATATTTTGAATTTTACATACCCAATATTTTATTAAAGGCATACAAAATTTTATGATTTACTTTAAGTCAAAATATTTTTCAAACGTTTTCCCAAATGGCATTTCAAATTCAATAAGTAGTGAATGGGCCGGGTTTGGGGTGTTCTGATTTGGTATTAGAGCCAGTTCAAAACTCGGCTTTGAGGATTTGGGCCCAAAACATTTTTTAAGATGGGCTTTCATAGATTTTTCAGTATTCGGCATGGCACCAGATTTTAATTCAAGTCCACTAGGTAAGTACCTCGACTATTGAAGTGATTTATATGTGAAATGTTATGGGCTTATTTGGGCTCAGTAAATTAGAATATTAGGGCTATTGAACCCTAGGACTAGTCTACTCAAACAAAAGTACATAAGACTTAAGGACCATTAAACAAACAGTGATTAGGTCGTAGAGCTAGGGTGTGGTAAGCTGTTATGCATGTCTAGGAGTGGATTCAAGAAGAGCTTGGTATTTAAGCAGTCCTAGCGACTCACCTCCTTTTACTCGAATCCCACACAGTGCGTAGCTACTGGTTCACCCTAACCAAGAGGACTTATTCACGGCTAAACCCAATAACTAAAACCCGAAAGGAACTAGCAGTAATTTTATAAAACCCTAGTTTTAAAACTCTTAAAATTACCCTTTTGATTTGTACGAACTATTTTGAAGACATTTCTCAAAATATTTTGATTTACAAAATTACGAAAATACCCCTATGTTGTAAATTATCAAAATGCCCTTGGCTAAAAAAAAAAATTCATATTACCCTTGACTTTTATTAAAATATTCTTATTTTACAAAATATCAGAAAATCCTATTTTGCAAAATAATTGAGAAACCTAGATTTGGAAATTTACAAGAATACCCCCGACTTGCAAAATTACCAAAATAACCCCCAATTTCTGAAATTTCTGCGACACTTTTAATTTGGAAATTTTCAAAATACCCTTAAGTTTTGAAAATTTTGAAATGCCTCTGATTTGTGAAGATTTTCAAATTGACCCCGATTTATTACCAAAATACCCTTGTAAGGAAAATGATGAAATTACCCCTGGGTTGGGAATGGTCAAAATGCCCAAAGTAGTGAAGTGAATGTTGTGGATAAATGTGAATGTGAATGTGATTCTCTGAATTAGAATAGTGAACTTGAACTGAAACTTTGAGTGATCGAAAGAACTACTTCTGGAAACTTCTTATCATAAAATTTACTCGTGGATAAACAGTGAAACAAAATTTCTAATGCATAAAACTTTTTAATCAGATTAAATCGCGAAGTAGACATGAGTTTTAGGGGACGTGGTCATCGTGGACGCGGTAGAGGTAGAATGGCTGTATCGAAACCCGTTAGATCGAGTCAGGGATCTGAGAATGAGGTACCACCACCACCAGCTTTTGGTGTTGAGCAGCAAGACCAGACGGGGGATGATGCAGTATCGCAGGCGGTACTGAGGGTTCTTGAGATGGTGGCTGGAGTAGGTGGAAATATGAGAGCTAAGAAGTCTGTACCTGAGCGACTCCGAGCCAATGGAGCTGAAGTGTTTCGTGGAGTATCTGGTGTGGCACCAAAGATCTTGAGTATTGGTTGGAGGCGACGGAACAAATTATGGATGAGTTGGATCGACCCCGAGGAGAAAGTGAAAGGAATTGTAATGAATCGAATCTGACCTTAATCGGAACGGTGGTTTCGAGACCACGAATCTAAGCTCGAGAAATATTTAAATATCATATTTAGTGTTTATTATGTATGAATTTATATGTGTGAAAGTTTCAGAAAAATTTTATCGTTTGAGTATTGAATTTGATAAAAGGACCTAATCGCATAAAAGTAAAAGTTGCAAACTAAAGTGTAATGTGTTAATTTGAGCATGGCTTTTAATATGAGGTATTAAAAGGGAAAATAGCACATTTTTAAGTTAGTGGCCGGCCATCATAATGCATGTAATAGTGTTAGTATTTTATATAAAATATGTTATTACATTTTATGTTAAAATAATTAGTTAATATATGTTAATAAAATAAAAAATAAGAAAGCCATGCATTATTCATCTTTTGGCGAAAAACACAAAAGAAAAAAGAGGAGAAAGCTTGGCACATTCGCCTTGAGTTTTTCTTGATTTAGGTATGTAAATTTGTTCTGCTTTTAATAATTTTACGCTTTTGAGATAGTTGCTTCGAACAGAATCCCACCCATGTTGTAATTTTTGAATCTAAGCATGCTTGATGTTCAGCTATTAATATATTTATATAGTTTTTGATGTTTGATGATGTTAGATAAAAGATAAGTTAAAGATTAATATATTATGTATTGGAAGTTTTGAAGAATTTTTGTTTTTAGGGCCAAATTGTAAAAGATGAAATTTTAGGGAGGTTTATTTGCAAAATAAATGAAATGTGAGGGCTTGTAAAGTCCCTAGGAATATTCGGCCCTTGTATAGTCTTAGCTAATTTGGTGTATTTTGTGTGTTATGCAAATAGGACTAAATTACAAAGTTGTGAAATATTAGGGGTAAAATAGTAATTTGCCCATTTATGTGCTTAGGGACTAAATTGAGATGAATTGTGCTTGAATGAGCTAAATTTTAATGTGTTTTAGATCAAGAGCAAAGAAAAATGGATTTAGATCGGGGAAAGACGAAGGTTCTCGAATAGCCGATTTGCACGGTCTATCGACAACCAAGGTAAGTCCTTAAGCAAGTATAGGTTATCGAATTATTCATGAACGCATTAAATGATAATATTCGATAAAATTGAGTATAGAATCTTGTGTTGGTCAAATTGAAAGTATTAGAATGGATTGGTTGAAATTTTATTCAATGTGATGTGAATAAGTGTTTTTGGTTTGCTATATGATAAAATATGTGAATTATAAGTGGTGGTGAATTTAGCACAATGAAATGTGAAATGAAAGATTAAATATATTTATTTCGGGCTTTAATGCCTAGCTTGATTTATTTCGGCTTTAACGCTTCGTGCTTCGCATTGATTTATTTCGAGCTTTAATGCTAGCAGTGCTTCGTGTTGATGATTTATTTCGCTTTAATGCTAAGGTGCTTTATCTTTGATGTGTTTTACAAAGGAGAAACCGAATTATTGTTCAAGGTAAATCGTAGCTAATGTATCTAGTTAAAGGCTCGTAAGTAAGTATGGTATGATATGTTTAATGTTACTCGAGTTGAACTAATTTTATGAGTACGTTGTTATGTACATTTGAGATTACGATTGATGTGCATAAGTATTATATGATTGAATTTGAGCTTGAATGTACTATCATGGTTGATATGAATGTCTGTACTTGTAAGATTTGAAGCATGTGATTCTTGTAATATACTTATTTTGTGCTTCAAGAGATATGAGTTTATGGAAATGAAGTACAATTACTTAGGGTAATGAACTATTAGTGTTTGGCCCTGTAGAAACCAATATATATATATATTTAAATGTATATATGCAATGTCATAAGTTGAATAATTTAAATGTTTAAGTGATTGAACGTATTATTATCATGAGCTTGGGACTTACTAAATTAGTAAACTTATTTGTGTGAAATGTTCTCCTCTGCTTTATAAATTAGGTTCAAAGCTACTGCTTCAATGGGATCGCCAAGACAATGACCACACTATCAATCTAATTTGGTACCCTTTCATTTTGGTCTTCAAATAAAGGCATGTATAGGAAAGGCTTTGACTTTGTTTTGTTGAAAACTTTTTGTTCATGTATATAATAGCCATGCGAAAATGGCTTGCCTTATTAGTAAGTAATCTAAAGTTATGCAAGACTTGATGAAGATAAGAAAACAAGTTTTATTTGAATGATAAATATGGGTGAGTATAAAATCATGCTATACATAATGGTTGTATATGTATGTTTGATATGAAATTTTATAGATGAAATTTTGCTAGTTCTTTGGAAAGTGAATATATATGTATATATATATGAGATGGTATGTTAGGTTATGAATGACATTGGGTATGTGTATTTCTTTTTAAGTTCAAATGAGGTGATTCGATGATGAAATGATCAAATTATGGTGCTATGGTTCGGTTGTATTTGGTCTTTTGCATGATTTTAAGCATGTAAATTCGGCATAGTAAACAAGCATATTATAACTACATTGTTCATGATTATGTTTAGTTAGTTATATATATATATATGCTTGAAGTGTGATATATGTTTGTGCATATTCTGGACGTGATAGAATTTTGTTAAAGAATAGGTAATTTGTGAAATTTTGATAGAGACATTATCCATAAGTTTAAGTAGATATTACATGCATGTTTAATGAACTTAGTTGGTTTTATAATTATTCTGAATTTTCTATAAACTTATTTATATAATCGGTCAAGAAAATTTAAAGGTTAGTATTCATTAGTGTGAATAACTAATTATGTTTGCATATGATTGAATATACATGTGATAAATTGGTGTGAGTTAACCTTTGAAAATCTGCTTATATTCGCCACCCTTTTAAAAGGACCAAATGAATAGTGCTCTATAGTTTGAATGAGTTTACTTATTTTATTATGTATAATGCAATTGATATTATATTTATGATGATTTGATTATGGTAATATCATTACTTAAGTATTAAGATTCAAGTGATTAAATGAACTTGGTGGTTAGAAGAATAGCATCTGTTAACCCTACTCCGGCGACGGATATGGGTGTTACATTTTATTGGTATCAGAGCTACGGTTTAGTCGATTTTAGGACTGCCGTAGTGCGTAAAAGTCTAGCTATACATGCCTTTGAATTTTATATGTGATAGTTTGGTGACTTCGACAATTTCAATTGTATTTTATATAGTAAATGGATTTCGATCCCGATAGAGCAGAATGATGATGTGGAGAGTGTCGCCTAGTCTCGCACATGGATCGCGCCATTAGACTCTCAATCGCCACGGGTAACCACGAGGAGAGGCTAAACAAGCCTTCTACCAAATGATGAATGAATGGTTTACCCAGTTTGTTCGTAATAATCCATTGTACAACAACCTTCACCCCCAAATAATCCGACTCTGTACCTTCAAAGACTTCGATGATAGATCCAATGAGATCTAGTAGGCCTCCGCTGATAAAATTAGGAAATTTGAAATGAGGAATTCAAGGCTAATGATAATGATGATGCGAGAGAGTGAAATGTGGCTTGATAACACTATTCGGCACTTGATGAGCTATCCCGCACTCCGTATGAATGTTTGAAATGTGCTATATCTTTACTTGAGACACCGCCTATCACTTTGGTGGAATACACAAGTATCAGTGGTTCCAAAAGAAAAGTGACATGGGATTTCTTCCGAATGAATTCGCAAGAAATATATCACCAGAGGTTCATCGACCGTAAACGTAAAGAATTTCTTGAACTAAAACAGGGCAAATGATGGTGATCGAATATGAGCAAAAATTTGTCGATTGAGCCGATATGCTCGAGAGTGTGTATCAATCAAGCCATTATGTGCAAAAGGTTTGAAGATGGTTTGAATGAAGATTTAAAGTTGCTTGTTGGCATTCTTGAAATCAAAGAGTTTGTGACATTAGTCGAACGAGCTTGCAAAGTCAAGAGCTTGGGAAGGAGAAAGAAAGGTCGAGATGAAGCTAGAGACACTCGTAAAAGACCGTCTGTAAGAATTTCCATTCCACATCTAAGAAGTTTAGAGATGACTTCACCAACATAAAGCTACTTTAGATTCACCTAGACGTGATTGACCTCCAATGAGCTCTCGAGCTACCTCGATGGCCGTGTTGATAACGTTCCACGAATCGAGTTGAATGCAAGCATTATGGAAAATGGCATTCTGGGAGTTGTAGAGTTCGTGATCGGTCCCGCTTTAAATGTGGATCCTCGCACCATTTTATTCGAGAGTGCCCGATGTTAGCCGAAAGGTATATGGCATGTAACTCTAGACCGAAAAGGCATCAAGACGGGCGCACCACCGTGCATTCTAGTAATGTTGGTGGTAGTCAGAGAGGGACGAAGAACACGGCAGTTCGATCTGAGGCTAGAGCTCCAGCTAGAGCTTATGTTACTCGAGCTAGAGAGGATGTCGCTTCTCCAGATGTCATTATCAAGACTTTCATCCTTTATGATACTACCGTAATTGCATTGATTGATCCCGGTTCGACCCATTCATATGTATGTGAAACTCGGTATTCAAGAAGACTCGCCATTGAGTCTCTCGAGTTTGTGATTCGCGTATCCAACCCTTTGGATAGATGTGTGTTTGTTAATAAAGTGTGTAAAGGTTGCCCATTGATGATTTGGGATTTTGTTTCAACGATTTAATGTTGTTGCCTTCGATGAGTTTGATATAATTTTGGGAATGGATGGTTGACTTTGCATGACGCAGTGGTGAATTGCAAAAGAAAGCTTATTGATTTGAGACATCGAGCGGTGAGATCATTAGAATTGAATCCAATGATTTAAGTGGGTTTCTATGGTGATATCCTCGATGTTAGCCCTAAAATATGTGAAAAAGGGTGAAGCTTATTTGGCTTATGTAATCGGATAATAAATTGTTTGAGAAGCAGATTGAATTGCATCAATTGTATGTGAATACCGGATGTGTTCCTCAAGAACTACCGGGTTTACCCCAAAGACGAGAGATTGAGTTTGGCATTGAATTAGCACCGAACGACTCCGATCTCAATAGCTCCATATCGGATGGCACCCATCTTGAGTTAAAAGAGTTGAAAGCACAATTGCAAGAGTTAATGAGATAGGGCTTTGCACGACCAAGTTTCTCTCCTTGGGTGCACCATTCTTTTTTGAGAAAGAAAGATGGAACGATGCGAATGTGTATTGATTATCGACAATGAATAAGGTAACTATAAAGAATAAGTACCGTTACTCGAATTGATGATTTGTTTGATCGGTTGAAAGGGCTTCAGATTTTCAAGATAGATTTGAGATCGTGTTATTATCGATTGTGAGTCGAGATACGATGTGCCAAAAGCGCATTCGGACGAGGTACGGACATTTTGAGTTTTTGGTTATGCCTTTTGGGCTTACTAATGCACTTGCTATTTTTATGGATTTGATGAATCGGTTTTTAGGCGCTTTTGGATCGATTTGTGGTAGTGTTTATTGATGACATATTGATCTACTCCAAAGATGAAATTGAACACGCCGAGCATTTGAGGTTAGTGCTACAAACTTTTGTAAATCAGCAGTTGTATGCGAAGTTTAGTAAGTGTGAGTTCGGATGAAAGAGGTCACTTATTGGGACATGTTGTTTCAAAGATCAAGCATTCGAGTTGATCCGAACAAAATCTCTGGCTATACTTGATTGGAAGCCACCAAAAATGTTTTCGAGATTTGAAGCTTTTGGGACTTACGATTTGTGAAGGGTTTTTCTATGATAGCTACCCCGTTGACAAAGTTATTACAGAAAGATGTTAGGTTCGAGTGGTCAGAAAAGTGTCAGAAAAGTTTTGATCAGCTGAAAGCCCTTTTGACAGAAGCTCCAGTGTTAGTTCAACTTGAATCGGGTAAAGAATTTGTTGTTTATTCTGATGCTTCTTT
Organism: Gossypium rotundifolium; assembly: GCA_025506655.1. Taxonomy (NCBI): domain Eukaryota; kingdom Viridiplantae; phylum Streptophyta; class Magnoliopsida; order Malvales; family Malvaceae; genus Gossypium; species Gossypium rotundifolium. The sequence goes on along the minus strand of CP106732.1, from coordinate 151,650,781 downwards.
AAATGGTTTGGGCTGCGTTTTGATGCAGGAAGGCAAAGTTGTAGCCTATGCTTCAAGACAATTGAAGCACCATGAAAGAAATTACCCGACGCATGACTTAGAACTTGCAGCCATTATTTTTGCATTGAAAATTTGGCGTCACTATTTATTTGGCGAGAAATGTCACATTTATTCAGATCATAAAAGTCTAAATTTTTTAATGACTCAGAAGGATCTAAATTTGAGACAACGCAGATGGTTGGAATTGTGAAAGACTATGAGTTGGTGATTGACTACCATCCGGGAAAAGCTAACGTTGTTGCAGATGCGTTAAGTCGAAAATCATTGTTTGCTCTTCGTGCAATGAATGCACAGATAGCTATGTCTGGTGATGGTTCGATCATAGCCGAGTTACAAGCAAGACCGATGTTTATCCAGCAAATTTGTGATGCACAGAAAGTTGACAAGGATTTGATTGTTAGACGAATTCAGTGTGAAGAAGGTGCAGAGTCGATTTTGATTGATGCAAATGACTTTGAATTTTAAAAGTCGAATGTGTGTTCAAAAACTCGATTTGATACGATGATTCGAGTGAGGCCCATAATGGTCGATTATCAATACATCCGAGTAGCACAAAGATGTATAATGATTTGAAATAGTTCTATTGGTGGTAGGGCATGAAACAGGATATATCTGAATTTGTTTGAAATGCTTAATTTGTCGCAAGTAAAAGTGAACATCAAGTGCCATCCGGACTACTTGACCAATCATGATACCGAATGGAAATGGGATAGAGTTACAATGGATTTTGTATCCGGTTTTCCTATGACATCGAGTAAGAAAGATGCCGTCTGGGTTATAGTTGATAGATCGACTAAATCAGCTCATTTTGTGCGGTTTCGCATGATTTTTCACTCGATAAACTTCTTGAATTGTACGATCGCAGATTGTGAGATTGCATGGTGTACCGAAGTTTCATTGTTTCAGCATGAGACCCAAGATTTACATCGCGGTTTTGGAAGAAGTTGCAAGATGCCTTAGGTACTAAACTACATTTTAGTACGACTTTTCATCTGCAGATGCACGGTCGATCCGAAATAACTATTCAAATACTTGAGGACATGTTGAGATGTTGCGTTCTCGAGTTTGAAGGTGCGTGGAACGATACCTACCTTTGATTGAATTTGCTTATAATAATAGTTTTCAATCTAGTATCAAGATGGCACCCTATGAAGCCTTGTACAGGCGAAAGTATCGAACACCATTATATGGGTGAGCTCGTGAGAATAAGATACACGGGTTGATTTGATTAAAGAAACTGAATGTAAAGTAGCTATTATTAGAGACAATTTGAAAGCTACTTGGATCATCAAAAGTCTTATGCTGATTTGAAACGTAAAGACATTGAATTTAGGTTGGAGATTGAGTATTTTAAAGGTTTCTCCGTGGAAGAAAGTGCTCCGTTTTGGTAGGAAAGGCAAGTTGAGCCCGAGGTTTATTGGACCGTATGAAATCATTGAATTTGTTGGGCTGTTGTTTATAGGTTGAAGCTACCCTCCGAATTAGAAAAGATACACGATGTATTTCACGCTTCTATGCTTCGAGATCAGATCGATCCGTCACATGTGATTGCTCAAATCGAGATTGAGATACAACCTGATATAACGTATGAGGAAAAACCGATTCGTATTTTAGCTCGAAAAATGAAAGAGTTAAGAAACAAAAAGATCTCCTTAGTGAAAGGATTATGGAATCAGCACGGAGTTGAAGAGGCTACGTGGGAGCCTGAAGATTCAATGAGGCAACAATATCCGACGTTGTTTAATGATAAGATTTTCGAGGACGAAAATCTTTAAAGGGGGAAGAGTTGTAACAGACCGAATCTGACCCTAATCGAAACGGTAGTTTGGGACCACGAATTTGAGCCCAAGAAATATTTAAATATCATATTTAGTGTTTATTATATATGAATTTATATGTGTGAAAGTTTCGTAGAAAAATTTTATCGTTTGAGTATTGAATTTGATAAAAAGGACCTAATCGCGTAAAAAGTAAAAGTTGCAAACTAAAGTGTAATGTGTTAATTTGAGCATGGCTTTTAATATGAGGTATTAAAAGGGCAAATAGCCCATTTTTAAGTTAGTGGCAGCCATCATAATGCATGTAATAGTGTTAGTATTTTATATAATATATGTTATTACATTTTATGTTAAAATAATTAGTTAATATATGTTAATAAAACAAAAAATAAGAAAGCCATGCATTGTTCATCTTTTGGCGAAAAACACAAAAGAAAAGAGGAGAAAGCTTGGCACATTCGCCTTGAGTTTTGCTTGATTTAGGTATGTAAATTTGTTCGATTTTAATAATTTTACGTTTTGAGATCGTTGTTGACGAGAATCGACCCATGTTGTAATTTTTGAATCTAAGCATGCTTGATGTTCGGCTATTGATAGATTTATATAGTTTTTGATGTTTGATGATGTTAGATAAAAGATAAGTTAAAGATTAGTATATTATGTATTGGAAGTTTTGAAGAATTTTTGTTTTTAGGGCCACATTGTAAAAGATGAAATTTTAGGGGGGTTTATTTGTAAAATAAATGAAATATGAGGGCTTGTAAAGTCCCTAGGAATATTCGGCCCTTGTATAGTCTTAGCTAATTTGGTGTATTTTGTGTGTTATGCAAATAGGACTAAATTACAAAGTTTTGAAATATTAGGGGTAAAATAGTAATTTGCCCATTTATGTGCTTAGGGGCTAAATTGAGATAAATTGTGCTTGAATGAGCTAAATTTTAATGTGTTTTAGATCAAGAGCAAAGAAAAACGGATTTAGATCGGGGAAAGACGAAGGTTCTCGAATAGCCGATTTGCACGGTCTATCGACAACCGAGGTAAGTCCTTAAGCAAGTATAGGTTATCGAATTATTCATGAATGCATTAAATGATAATATTCGATAAAATTGAGTATAGAATCTTGTGTTAGCCGAATTGAAAGTATTAGAATGGATTGGTTGAAATTTTATTCAATGTGATGTGAATAAGTGTTTTTGGTTTGCTATATAATAAAATATGTGAATTATAAGTGGTGGTGAATTTAGCACAATGAAATGTGAAATGAAAGATTAAATATATTTATTTCGAGCTTTAATGCTCTAGCGAGCTTCGTGTTTGATTTATTTTGGGCTTTAATGCTCAGCGTGCTTCATGTTTGATTTATTTCTGCTTTAATGCTCAGCGTGCTTCGTCTTTTGATTTATTTAGGCTTTAATGCCTAGTAGGCTTTATTCCGGTGATGTGTTTTGCAAAGGAGAAACCGAATTATTGTTCAAGGTAAATCGTAGCTAATGTATCTAGTTAAAGGCTCAGTTAAGTAAGTATGGTATGATATGTTTAATGTTACTCGAGTTGAACTAATTTTATGAGTACAAATGTTATGTACATTTGAGATTACGATTGATGTACATAAGTATTATATGATTGAATTTGAGCTTGAATGTACTATCATGGTTGATATGAATGTCTGTACTTATAAGATTTGAAGCATGTGATTCTTGTAATATACTTATTTTGTGCTTCAAGAGATACGTGTTTATGGAAATGAAGTACAATTACTTAGGGTAATGAACTATTAGTGTTTGGCCCTAGAAACCAATATATATATTTAAATGTATATATGCAATGTCATAAGTTGAATAATTTAAATGTTTAAGTGATTGAACGATTATTATCATGAGCTTGGGACTTACTAAGTTAGTAAACTTATTTGTGTGAAATGTTCTCCTCTATTTTATAGATTAGGTTCAGCTACCGATCAATCTGGATCGTCAAGACAATCGACCACACTATCAATCTAATTTGGTACCCTTTCATTTTGGTCTTCAAATAAAGGCATGTATAGGAAAGGCTTTGACTTTGTTTTGTTGAAAACTTTTTGTTCAAGTATATAATAGCCATGCGAAAATGGCTTGCCTTATTAGTAAGTAATCTAAAGTTATGCAAGACTTGATGAAGATAAGAAAACAAGTTTTATTTGAATAATAAATATGGGTGAGTATAAAATCATGCTATGCATAATGGTTGTATATGTATGTTTGATATGAAATTTTATAGATGAAATTTTGCTAGTTCTTTGGAAAGTGAATATATATGTATATATATATGAGATGGTATGTTAGGTTATGAATGACATTGGGTATGTGTATTTCTTTTTAAGTTCAAATGAGGTGATTCGATGATGAAATGATCAAATTATGGTGCTATGGTTCGGTTGTATTCGGTCTTTTTGCATGATTTTTAAGCAGTAAATTCAAAGCATAGTAAACAAGCATATTATAAGTACATTGTTCATGATTATGTTTAGTTAGTTATATATATATATGCTTGAAGTGTGATATATGTTTGTGCATATTCGGACGTGATAGAATTTTGTTAAAGAATAGGTAATTTGTGAAATTTTGATAGAGACATTATCCATAAGTTTAAGTAGATATTACATGCATGTTTAATGAACTTAGTTGGTTTTATAATTATTCGAATTTTTATAAACTTATTTATATAATCGGTCAAGAAAATTTAAAGGTTAGTATTCATTAGTGTGAATAACTAATTATGTTTGCATATGATTGAATATACATGTGATAAATTGGTGTGAGTTAACCTTTGAAAATCTGCTTATATTCTACCACCCTTTTAAAATGACCAAATGAATAGTGCTCTATAGTTTGAATGAGTTTACTTATTTTATTATGTATAATGCAATTGATATTATATTTGTGATGATTTGATTATGGTAATATCATTTCTTAAGTATTAAGATTCAAGTGATTAAATGAACTTGGTGGTTAGAAGAGTAGCATCTGTTAACCCTACTCCCATGACGGATATGGGTGTTAGGAATGGTGGCGCTGCTACACGATGAAGCGTATCAATGGTGGCTCATGATTCGGGATGGGGCCACGGTGAGGATCTCACTTGGGAATATGTTAAGACAATCGATCGAAGAAATGCGTTGGAACTCACTATATTGATGGGCAAGGAAGGCGTTCTAGGGCTAGTTCAAGGAACAAGTCCGTAGCGAGTTCTGGCCAATTTCGAGGTTGAGCCGATATGCTTGAGGAGTAGTGGCTACGGAGCGTGAGCGGTGTGTCCAATTTGAGGACAGACTAAGGGATGACTTGAGGTTGTTAATAGCTCCGCAACAAGAGCTAGAGTTCACCGTATTAGTAGAGAAGGCTAAGGTAGCTGAAGGGATTAAGGACTCTGTGAGACAGAACAGAGATAAGGATAGAAACCGGGATAAGAGAAGTTTTGGACCGTCAGAATCGTTTGAGAACTTTCAGAAAAAACTGAGGGTTGAGAATTCTGTTCGTGTTACTAAGCCAGCTACTGGAAACACGGACCGTCCGTGTGCTAGGTGTGGAAGGTATCATGTTGGCGAGTGCTGGAACCGGGATCGAGAGTGTTTTAGGTGTAAGTCCAAGACTCATTTGATTAAAGACTGTCCTCAGGATCCGAATAGGGCTCGAACAGAAGGTCAAGGAGGAGTGCAGCCGGGCAGAGATGGTCAGCAAGCAACAAGGGGTCGTGGTTCGAACCATGGAGGACATGATTCTGACGGAGGTCATGGAACACCAAGCAGAGATGCTGAAGGTGCAAACGCGAGGCAGCCAAGGTTGGTTTATGCCGTCGGCCGTCGCGAGGAGAGTGATGTGCCAGATGTGATAGCGGGTACGTTTCTTATTTCTGGAATACCCTTAATTGTTTTGATTGTTGTATAGTTTCCTTGTATCGCTAGTGAAAGTGTTCGAAGCCTTGCATATGAACTTAGAGATTAGGAAGTATGATAGTTTTATAAGAATAGAGTGCGCAACGTAAGCATAGTGTGGTGAGTAGGAGTACAATTACCTAAGTAATTTCGAAGACGAAATTATTTTTAAGGAGGGTAAAACTGTAATATCCCAGATTAGGGGTTATGCATTTGTGGCATAATTCAAGTATTGGTGAGCTTAGTGTATGTTTTGATGTGTTTTAAGAGTTTTTGAAAACTTTTGGTGAAGGGGAAATGCTTGGAAAAATATTGGAATTTTAAGTGAAAAGAGGAAACTAGGCAAAGAGGCCTTAAGGATATTTGCGTGGGATTTATGACACAAGGAAGTCATGTGGTAAAGTGGCTTGGGACGCTACCCTAGGGGGCATGGAAGGTTGCATCACATGGAGTGCCAAGGGGAGGAGGTTCGAGAGCAGAAATAGCACTTGGAAGCTTTTATTTTTGGCGTTAAAAAGGGGAATTGGGCTACGGAGGCCTTAAGAAAAATTATGGGCTCTTTTGGACATGAAAGAGGGCTTGGTAAGGTGGCTGCAAGGTGCCACTTAGGGCCTTGGTGAATGACGCCATGAGCATGGGAGAAGGGCCTGGGTTCGAGTCTTGATGGCAGCATAAGTGTGTTTTTATTTTGCTCTTTGTGTCAAGAAAGGAAGCTAGGCTAAGGAGGCTTTAAAAGAAATTATGGGGAGTTGATGACACAAAAGAACCAGCAGCAATGTGGCTTGGGGCGTTTGCGTCAAAGGGGCTTCAGGAGTGAAGAGGTTCGGACCTTTTTGGCCGCAAGGAGTGTAATTTTATTTTGCTTTTGGCGTTAAGACAAGGAGGAAGCTAGGTGAAAGAGGCCTTAAAAGAATAAGTGGTGGAGTGATGGCATAAGAACCCGCTTGGTAAAATGGCTGCAAGGCGCCACTTAAGGCCCTGGGAATGACGCCACAAGCTTGGTGCAGGTCTAGAGTTTGAGTCGCGTGGGAAGTAATATTTTGGTGTTTTATTTTGCATGTGACGTCAAGGCTGGGGAGAAGAGTTGGACAGCACATGGGCTTCCAAAAGATAAGGATTAAGCTTGTTTAATTTTTTTCAAATTTTGGCTGGAAGAGTGGGATAAGTATGGTTTTATTTTATTTATTTTAAATGGGAAGATAAGGGATATGGTGATGGATTATTTTATTTTATTTGTTAAGAGATAAATGAGGGATGCTTTTATTATTATTATTTTTATGAAGTGATAAAATAAGAGGAATAAGTGGGATTTGATAAGGAATGGAGGTAGTAGCCGAATTTGGGTCTCTTTGGGGGGGTGTATTCGGCCATGAAGAGAAGATAAGTGCCGAAATTATATTTGTTTCTTCTTTAGTCTCTTTTGCCGAATTGGTAGCCAAGAAAATCCTCTCATTTTTTTCATTTATTTTGCTAAGGCCGAATTCTCCTAAGCCTTCATTATTCTTCTATTTCTTCTTTTCTCCAACTTTAAAACCTGTTCTTTGGTTTAGCCGAATATTCCAACTCCATTTGGAAGCCATAGCCAAACCTGGTATTTTTTTTTCTTTCCCTTATTTTCTTTGTTGAAACCATAAAGAAACACCATAGCCGATTCTCTTATGAACCTCCCCACTATTTCGTTTTTCTCTTAATTTCTTCAAGGCCGAAAGTGATAGAGGGGCTATCGACTTTCTCTTTTAGTCTCTTCAAGCAACGTGGTGGTAAGTAATTTCTATCCTAGTAATCGGTTTGGGTTCTTATTCTTTAAGGGTTAGAATCAAGTGTTAAGGCCTTGGTTTTGGGTTAGTAGAATATTCATAAGCCATGTATGTGTGCCTTTTGTTTGTATCCGACATTAAGGAGCATTAAGGAGAAGCTTTTGGGATTTGAAGCATTCAAGGTAAGCATCATGTACTATTCGGCCAAGGGCCATGGTTATGGACTTATGTATTAAGCCATTTTTAACAGTGGTTAATAGGGATTTCGATAACTTCAGGAGCAAGCATGTATTCGAGTTTTAAATAAGTTAGGTAAGTGATTGCAAATATTCGGCCAAAGGCCATTTTATGGGTTTAAGAACTGACCGATTGTGATTATGGCTTTTAGAGGCAAATCGACAGGAATAAAGAGTTTCGGGATTCTAGATTGTGTTAGATCCAAATAGATCGGGATTTTGCTAAACAGTCAGGTGCATAGTTATCGCACTATTCTCCTGTTATTTGTTTGTTGTTATGTATGTATGTTTATGATGTGTATGTTAGCCGGAAATAATGACTAAGACGGTGGATACCCGTAGTGGGTAATCAATTAATTAGGTCAGTGCTCTATTTTGCCTATGATATATGTGTGATATTTGTGGTGAGCATGTGATGAATACTTACTCTAAATGTTAATCTGACATGATACACATATATGCATGGGACTTGGGATGTGAAAATCGACGGAAAGGGTGTACATATTTATGTACGTGGTCTAATGTTAGCCTTGTGCTACATTAGCGCTTGATGTTAGCTATGTGCTTCATCAAGGGAGGTGTTGGCTAGGTGCCCATCTCGGCGGTTGATAGCTATGTGCATCATCGTGGACTGATTGATATGTGGGATCACTTATGTGATCGGTGGCTCAGCTACTACCTTGAGGAGAGGTCTTCTAGGGTAAGATATGTAGGATCACTTGGTTGATCGGTGGATTAGCTACTACCTTGGGCGCAGTGTGTCGTCGGTGGGTGTAATGGATGGACACTAGGTTGGGTTGGGCTTCATAATTGCATAATTTATGTGTATGGATTTGTGTGGATATGGGCCAAGCTCATATTGGGAAACATGTGAAATAACTATGCATTGAGTCTGCATTTGACTCACCCAAATTTTTCCAACATCGCAGTGATGCATTAAAGCTTGGACCAGGGTTGGAGTGGATACGAGGTGGCCCATGAAGAAGTTTTACTTGTTTTAAGTTATTTTATAATTCAAAGACTTGGAATATTTAATTATTGTAATAAGGCCACTTTAAGTGTTTAATTGTTATTATTATGTTTTAAGGTGGATTGATGATTAAGTTAATATTAGAATTTTTTCTTTTAAAGAGCAAATTTATACTTTGATAAATTAATTTAAAGTTTTAAATTTAATAACTTAATTGTATTTTGGAATTTTACATACCCAATATTTTATTAAAGGCATACAAAATTTTATGATTTACTTTAAGTCAAAATATTTTTCAAACGTTTTCCAAGTGGCATTTCAAATTCGGTCGTAGTGAATGGGCCGGGTTTGGGGTGTTACAAGTAGTAAAAGTAGTGTGCATGAAATTAGAAAGGTAATTGAATTGTTTCATTTAATGTAAGGGCTTGCATGTCAAATTTCCACATTTCTTGTAAGTGGACGGCAATGATGATGGGGGAGGATTTCTTTTAGTATTTTATAATGTTAATATTATATTTTATGAATTTGATAATATGTATTATATGGATAGAATAAAAAAAAACATAGGAAAAATCCATTTTCTCTTTCTTTCATTCATCTTCTTCACCGAAATTTCCTTCAAAGGAAAGAAGAAATTCATCCTCCCTCATCTGGCCTTGCATGTGGTGGTAAGGTGAGTAATTGAGTTTTAAATTTGAAAATCTATATGTAAATGAGTTGGTTACTTTGAATATTACCAAAAGCATGTTGAAATTTTTGAAGTTAGGCATGTTGAGATTCGGCCATGGGAAATAATTATAGCTTGTTGTGTTAATGAATATGAGATGAATGGAGATAGAAAATTTAGATGAAATGGAGAGTAGTAATTTAAGCTTGTATGAATGATAGGAAGGTTATTTCAATTTGAGCATGAAGATGCCCTTTTACATTCGGCCGAATGTTGAGATGACCATTTATGAGGTTTTTCTTTCTTAATTGTTTGGTTATATATATATAGTGAAATAGTATAATTGGCCATGGATGAATGTTTATATTTTGATGTGGTTATTGATTGAATTAAGTATTAGGGGTTTAATTGCATATATTAAATAGTGGAAGGGTTAAAATGTTAGAAGGAAGGTTTATGGAGACTTGTAGGGATTTAGTGATCATTCGGCCATTGAGGAGTAATCTCAATTAGTTGTATTTTGTGTTTTGGTGCATTAGGGATTAAATTGAATAGGTTGTAAATGTCAAGGGTAAATTGGTAAATTGCATAGTTTTGTATATTTGGATTTAATTGAATGAAAATGTAATTGAAAAGATTCAATTTGACATTCTAGATCAAGATCATAAAGAAACGGCTTTAGATCGGGGAAAGGCGAAACTAAAAGAGTAGCCGGGAAACCTTGAATTGTCACTTTTTGAGGTATGATTTAAGCAATTGAATTAAGTTGAATTTTATACCTTATTATATGCTTTATTTTGAATGGTAATAAGTGTATAAAATATGCATAACCGAACGATACAAATGGTTTTATTGTGCTTAGTTTAATGTGTGGATATATGGGTGTTAAGGATATGGCATGATATATGTGTTTACATGTTGTGATGCTTTTAGATCGGTGAATTATTGAAGTTGAATAATGAAAATAGACTATATGGGTTTGTGGATGATTTGATATTGCCTAAGCCGAATGTAATATAAAAATTTGATTGCTTAAGCATAAATGTTATTCGCATAGGAATATGCATATCTGTGAAGATAAGGTAGATGGGATGTGTACATGAAGTTTTATATTTGAATAGTTGACAAGTTGTATTCAGCACCCTGAGTGCAAATGATTGAGTAATGGCTCTATGTGAGCGATACATTATGAAATGTATTAGGTAATAGCTTTATGTGAGCGATACATTACGAGAGGCACAAGTAACGGCTTTATGTGAGCGATACGTTACTAAACATTATTACTAAGCATGCAGGTATGAGATTCGATGGGTAATTTTTATTATTAGTGATATTAAGTATATGAGTATTTATGAGTATATTGTTATTTGTTATGTTTGAGCAGTTAAGTCGGAAAGGAAAGTTAAATTAAAGGTATGTACTATACTTATTATCTTAAGACTTTTAATGGTTTGGAAATTAAGTAGAAGAATCAAATCTTATAATATGTGTGCTAGATTACCTATTATGAGAAAATGGTTTATGGAAGTTATTATAAACTTACTTTGTGGATATGTTTTGGTTTGAAATATTTTACTTGATGGTAAAGTTTGGCATGGATAATATTAGTAAGTCAAATACAAAAGCCTGAATAGACTTATATATATATATCTAAATGTATAAACTGCTTAATCATACTAAGCTGCAGAAGCTTATTTTGTTCTTGGTTGTTTGCATTTTTAGTTCTCTCTTTTGGAGCTTGGCTACGCTTGGGGATCAATTTGGAAGATTATCATACTATCACTTACCTTGGTATTTTAGTCGATATTTTACTTTTGTCTATTATGGCATGTATAGTTTTAACACTTTTGGAGCATGTTTGAAAGACTTGTAATTATATGTATACATATGCCATGCGAAAATGGCTATGTTTTTGTGCTTGAGTATATTTTGGTAAAGTCAATTATGGTATTAATGTTGTTAATATTAGGCCTTGCTATAAGTTAATTTGTAATGCTCTTTATTAAATATTTGAATGTTAGACATGATACTTCGGGTATGGTATATGTACATATGATATATTTTAATGTTACACGAAGTTGTGGTGGTTGTGTTGTGGTTTAAAGGTGGTAAATCTGTCGAGAAAGGATAAGGTTGAAATGTTATTTTACAAACTAGTGTGTTAATGACTTGAATGTGTTTTGAGTTGAATTATCATAACCTTAAATGATGTTAAATTTTATATCATGGCTATTTAGGTATGGACATGTGAATTGGATAGTAAACGTGATATTTGCTTGAAATGGAATTTGATTGAGTTATGAATTATGATTCATATGTGAAATTAACAAAGGTGGAAATCATAAAGAGATTGCGATTGAGATATATGTGGTTACTTGGTCATACGAAAGTTAAGTTCTTCTGGTAATACTTTGTAATCCTAATTCGGAAATGGATACGAGTTAGGAGTATTACAATCAAATCACTTCAAAATAGGAGATCATGTACTTTTAGAGAAAACAGACCCTCGAACCATCACTTCAGACCTCAATACAAATGAAGAAATCCCTTTTAAAGTAATCAATGTCTTCCCATACGGTACAGTCGAGGTAAGCAATTCTACATTCAGCACTTTTAAAGTAAATGCTACTCGACTCAAATTATATAATGATAGCATGAGAAAGGATTTTTCACCCCTCAAACCACTATGAATGTGCGAATGAGAGGTAAGTCTAGCTTAATAATTTAAATGAGTGCTTCTCGGGAGGCAACTCGAGCACTAACCCCATTTATTTTTTATTCTCTTTCTTTTAGCACCTAACAACAAACTAACCAAGTTAATGAAGCGCAGATTTTTTCCCCACTGGTGGCCATGGCCGTGTGGGTACTATAGATTTCTGTATTGGCATGGCAGAGATAGTATGAAACAGGATGAAAAATATCTTCAAGTCACGCGCTCCAACTAAACACCACGGCCGTGGGATGCAGCCGTGGTCGACATTATTTTAGAAGCACGGGCATGGCGACCTGCACATGGTGTGGGAGAAATGAAGGAAGCATAACACGGCCATGAGACACGGCCATGTGATTCGACATGCCCACGGTACACGGGCGTGGGATGTACCAGATCTGAATTTCTATTTAAAACACCCTCTCCCCTTCTCACCTACTCCTAACTCCTTTCTCTTCCACACTCCTTACATTCCCTTTCATTTTCATTTACATTTGTTCTTTATTCCCCTAACTCAAGATCTAACCATACCCATGTCGAAGAAGCAAAAGGATCCTAGCACAGTCTCCCTCTGTGAGACCGATCTACATAAGTTCATGCCGGCCGCTTCATTAACTCGACAGGAAAAGGACCTTTGAGTCCATTTATTTTCTCTTTTTCTTTTCTCGTCTCTTTTAATTTCCTTATCTTTATTTTTCTTATACTAAATTTGGTTTATTTTATTTTAGTTTCTTGGTTTTAGGTTCTAAAGGCTGCTTGGGAATCACACACCACGGCCTTAGAAATTACACCCACTTCGCGAACCATCTAACAATAAGGACCTTTCGGTCCATTAATCGGTTCCTTTTGTCTTATTTCATTTTTTACACTCTTTCTTTTTATTTTTCTTTCCTTTAAATATATAATTAGTATATTTATAATTATCTTATTATTTCCTGGATAACTCTTCAAGAGATTCCCAATTTCATCATCTAGCGCAGAGATTATCGACGGTCACCACACCATGGCCACTGCCAACTCAAGGAATCCATTCAAAAATCAAGAAGTTTCACTTCTCCCTATCTCTTATGATTCCATATATATCTTTGTACATTGAGGGCAATGTACATCTTAAGTGTGGGGGGTGAAAATTTATTTGAAAAGTGCCTAACTTTTTGCATTATTCTCAAATCCCTGAATGATATCTTGTCTTAAGTAATTTTCTCATATCACTAATTAGAATGAAATTCCTGTTGATTTATGATTTTTATTGATATGTTTCGGATTAAGTCATTGATAATTATACAGTGATGATTTAAACTTTAAGATACTAGAGAATCAAGCATGATGAGTCTATTTTCAAAAATTAAAAATTTTGTTAGGTTGTCTACCTGAATCTAATTATTACCCTGAAATTTAAAATTTACAAGGTTGTCATCAAAAACCCATAATTTTTTGTGAGATTTTGAGTCTTTTAGAGCATACATTTTTCGTGCTCACTTTATTGATTATGAGTGTGTCAACATTGATTTGTTATCCTAGAACTTGCTTCGATTATACATGTCGAGACCACACCTTTAATTTGATATACAGAGATGATAAAGGCACTTATGATTTAACCCACTTACCCCATAAAAGCCTACCTTCATAATTAACCCCTAGTAAACCCCGTTGATCCTAACAACCCTTTTTATTGATTCACCCACTAATATTAACCCAAAACTCATCTTGTATTTGTTATCACCATTCCTTTTGACTACCCTTCTATCGAGACTTGATTTGATCAGTTGCCTAATTATTTTATTTCAGTAGTGGAATTTTTCTTATATTATGTACTTAACTTGATTTGTTTTTAAAAAATAAAATAAAAAAAATCAAAGTATATGCATCATTAGTTCCGTGATTAAGTGAGCTTATACATTTAAATTCAACATCTTGAAGAAGAAGCTTGTATTATTAGTTTTCAATTTAAGTAATTATTTAGGATTAGCTCTTTTTTCTAGTTAGGTAATTTGTCAATTCAATCTTGATTCTAACCTTTTAATTTAGCTTTTATCCACACCTTTAATCTAAACCCCATTACAACCCTTTAAAGACCTTTTGATTTGTGTATCATTACATCTTATAGTGGTGGAGATTTGATTTTCAGGCAAGCCTATGGGATTAACTTTTCATGTTTGACTGATGAGTGCTTTATTTTGACCCTTAAACACCTTGAGTGATTTGACTGAATCTTTAGTGAGGATGTCAACTCTTGTCAAATTGGAATTAAAGGTGATTATTTAGATCAGGAGAAAACACCTATATTTTTCATGCTAAAAAAAACTATGACTTTGATTGTTTGAATCTTTAGGACTCTTTGAGTTAATTTATCCATGTATAAATTATCTGTGAATTATGATGAAACATTATCGATGAATATTATGAATTGAGGAAGTTCATTTTAATTTTGAGTTGAGAATTTTGCTTGAGGACAAGTAAAAGTTTAAGTGTGGGGGTATTTGATAAACCATAATATGAACATATTTTAATCCCACATTTAGCATGTTTTTGGATGATTTATCCCTTTAATTATGGAAATAGGTGCTCCTAATCCTTTGTTTTCATGTTTTATAATTAGGAGAGCACCTGAGGATAAAAAAAATGAGAAATGGGCCAAAAACAGAGTAAATGGGCCGAATTACAAAATTGACATGGCCGGGCCCAAGACCACACGGCTGTGCCTCATTAATAGACTCGAACATGGCCTAGCCTTGAATTACACAGACGTGTCCCTGTCATAGCAAAGAAGAGTTTCATTTGGAATAGGGTACTTAGAGGCAAAGAAAGGTATTCCAAATGCCTATATAAACATCCTAGAGGCAAACCTTAAATGGTGCATTCAGCTAGGCCAAAGAGCCAAGCCAGAGGGGTCAAATCGTGGGATTCACTCAAAGAAAGCCAGTTGATTCATCTAAAGAAGTCGGAATCATATTCAAGACTGAGGATCTCTCCTTCAATTCCTTCAGGGGGTTTTAGGATTTTTCTTATGTTTTGTTTTATATTTTCTTCTGAGATGTATTCTTTTATAATTATGAACTAAACCTTCAGATACCTGAGGGGGATGAAACCTAAGATGGATCTTGTTATTATTTTCTGAGCTGTATGATAAATACTTGATTTGTTCTTAATTATATGTTCTTAATTATTGCTTTGATATTTCAGGATATTGATTCAAGTATTGATGTGCTTAGGCAGTGGAGCAAAAGTCCCTGTCTAAGAGTAGATCTAGCATAGTTAAGCGGAGTTGATTGCAACCCTAGAAACAGGATGACAAAAATCTGCCGGATTAGGGTCAAACCTAATATGGGAGTCCATAGATCGAATTAATGCAATTCTAGGGGTTTTAATTAGAAATAGATTTCAATTAATCAACCTAGGGTTAGATGTTAGTAGCCTCGAAAGAGGTATTAATATAATTTGGGAATCTTACGGATCAAGTCAAGTGAATAAATCGTCTGGTTCAGAGTTAGATAACAAGTGAAGTCTAGGTGGATTCTTCCTTGGGTATTGTCTTAATCGATTGGTTTTTGCCCAAGTATTTCCCCAATTCATTCTCTTTGCCTTAAGCATCTTTAGCTTAGTAGTTAGTTAATTTTAGATTAAACAACAACTCCTTTAATTTTTTAGGTTAAATAATAAAAAGAAAGTTAGTATTAGTACTTTTGGTTCCTTTAGGTTCGACAATCCGGTCTTGCCACTAAACTATACTAATGTTTGATAGGTGCGCTTGCCTTGATCGTTGTCTTAGTTAGTTTCCAGGTTCGATCATTCATATTAAATTTTTAAGACTCTGACACACAATTAGTACGCTAAGTGCGATACCACCTTGTTGCTTCATTAAGATGGGCTATGTGTGATACCGTCGTTTGTCTATCATTTGGTGGGCTATGTGCGATACCACCCTAATAAAGACTGATGGTGGGCTAAGTGCGAAACCACTGAATAATTTAACTACGAGTAATTAATTAAAAGGTTGTGATGTGTGGTTTTAGGTGACATTATGATGCCAAGTGCAGGGGAACATATTAATGAACGTACACATTAAGCTTATGATATGGGTGGAATATAGAAAAGGAGGAAATTAGTAAGCATGATTATGAATATAGATTGTTTCTTGTTTAGTATGAAATGTTATATAAATGATTAGTACATGCTATAATGTTATATTGTTTACACTGTAAACTTACTAAGCTTAAAGCTTACTCCTTTTCTTTTCCCTTGCCTTATAGAGAAAGAGGGTTGAATCGAGATACGTGGATTAATTGGAAGATCACCCACACTATCAGCACACTCTGGTATAATAGACTTAATGTTTTTTATATGGCATGTATAAAGGCTAGACAAGTTAGTGAATTTTGTTGTAAATGGCTAAGATGTGTTAGCCCATAGATGGATAATCTATTTTGTATAATGTGATAGTTGTTGGCTACTTTATTATGAAAAGATGTAGATATCCTTGTGAGTTTATGTGTCAAAATTAGTTGATTATGGATGTGTTGGATATGTATTTGTTATTTATGCATAAGGGGTGAAAAGAGTTTGGCAAATAGCCTAGTTCTTGTCCATGTGGATAGGCACATAGGCATGTGTCTAGGCCATGTGTGACACACGACCAGCCCACGGGAGTGTGCATTGGCCGTGTCTCTTTGACAGAATTAAGCGGTGTAGGCCACGGGCTAGCCATATAGGCGTGTGCCCGGACTCAAGGCCATGTGAAGTAGTTAGTGTTCACCACGGGTGGTGGGCACGGGTGTGTGCTCTAATAGTGGGATTTTAGCAGTATGGTTGAGTTTTGTGCACAGTTGGTGGACATGGGCGTGTGTGTCTACACACGGGCGTGTTCCATCTAACACGGGCGTGTAGTCCTGTCTAGGTGGAGAAAATTTTAAAATCGTAGAGTTTATAAAATAGTCTCGAGAGCCCTCGTGTGTATGAGTGGGCCTCGTAAGTCGAGAATGAGGTTTTTGTAGTGACTAAAGAAGGGTAGTCACGTTGAGCCTAAGTGGCGACCAAGTGGTTCTAATCCGGTAATGCCTCGGGCCCGATTTTGGCGAGAAATATGGGTAAGGGGTGTTACAATTTTGGCCTTGTAAATGGCCTATATTTTCCCACACAAGCGTGTGGCTCGATCGTGTCCTTCGAGGTTGAAATTTGAAACAAGTCAGGCTCGACCACGGGCTGGACACACGGGCGTGTGACTGGCCGTATGGTGCAAGTCAATAGCGACAATGGGCGAGGCACAAGGGCGTGTCTCAAGCCGTGTGGTCAAGTTAGTATGTATGCCTGTTTTGGCACGGCTTAGACATACGGGCGTGTCTGAGGCCGTGTGAGGCACACAGCCTGCCTACACAGGCATGTGACCTCTTTAACTTTGAAAAATTTTTAAATTTTTGATAATTTTTGTATGTGTTCGGTTTAGTCTCGGCCCTTCTCTAAAGCATGGTTAAGGTCTCGTATACCTATTTAAGAGACATTTTGATTTGTTTTGTCAAATTTCACTATGAAATGTCAGTAAATGATTTCGATTATCTGGTAATGCCCTTTAACCCTATTCCAAAGAGAATTTGGGTTAGGGGTGTTACATTTAGTTGGCATCAGAGCTACGGTTTAGCCGATTCTCAGACTAACGTAGCGTGTGAGAGTCTAGCTATACATGGCATATATATAAAATGTGATAGTGTGATGAATCCTGACGTATAAAATGTGTTTATCGTATAGTAATGGATCTCGAAAAAGTCGTAGCTGATGACGTTAAAAGTAACGTGCCTGCTCCCGCTCGAGTGAGCGGTTCTCTCAGTTTGTGAGAGATAATCTGGCTATTTGCAACCTTTGCCCCTGCCTAATTCCTCTCAGACTTCAGTTGTGCCTCCGATTATGAATCTAAATTTGTTGAACAAGCTTCCAGTTGACAAAATCCATAAGTATGAGGCTAAAGAGTTCAGGGCTACCAGTGATGATGATGCCGAGAAAGCTGAGCTTTGGCTTGAGAACACGATCTGTGTATTTGATGAGATGTCATTGAGTCTCAAAGAATGCATAAAATGTGTTGTTTCTTTGTTACGAGACGCAGCTTATCAGTAGTGGAAGACTTTGATTTCCGTGGTTCCAAAGGAACGGGTTACTTGGGATTTCATTCAGTCTGAGTTTTGAAAGAAATATATCAGTTAGAGATTTATAGATCAAAAATGAAAAGTATTCCTTGAATTGAAACAGGTCCGCATGTCTGTCACTGAATACGAGCGAGAGTTCGTGATATTAAGTCTGTATGCTCGAAAATGTGTATCGATCGAAGCAATAATGTGAAAAATATTTGAAGACGACCTTAACGAAGATATTCGTTTGTTAGTTGGGATTCTGGAGATAAAAGAGTTTGTTGTGCTTATTGATCGAGCTTGTAAAGCCGAGGCACTCGAGAAAGATAAAAAAAAGCTGAGTCTGAAGCCAGAGATAGGAGAAAGGGATGAGCATAGCCATTCCAGAACTAATGTGGGACATTCAAATTCGAGAGATTGAGCTAGATCACAATCAAATTCCAAAGCTCCAGTAACTTTAATGGCAAGTATTAGAAATGTCCGATCTAATCGACCTGAATGTAAGCATTATGGTAAAATACATTCGGGAAGTTGTAGATTGAATGATCGATCTTGCTTTAGATGTGGATCGTTAGATCATTTCATCCGACATTGTCTAGAGTCTGTTGAGCAAGAGATTGTTCAGAATCTGAGATATGATAATGTTTTTGTGAGAGGTAGACCTTTCTAAAATGCAAGATATGACAGTGGTAGTTAGAGAGTTATGAAAGATTCAGTTGTGAGATCTGAAGCTAGAGCGCTGCCAGAGCATATGCCATCCGAGCTCGTGAGGAAGCTTCATCTCCGGATGTTATAACGGGTACATTTACTTTTTATGATACTTGTGTAATTGTATTGATAGACCCAAGTTCTACTTTTTCATATATATGCATGAACTTAGTATCCAATAAGACTTTTCCTATAGAGTCTACTGAGTTTGTTATAATAGTATTGAACCCCTTAGGTAAAAGTGTTCTGTTTGATAAAGTATGCAAGAACTGTCCGTTGATGTTTGAAATGTTTGTTTTTCGGCTGATTTAATGTTATTACCTTTTGATGAGTTTGATATAATTTTGGGTATGGACTGGTTAACGCTGCATGATACTGTTGTAAATTGCAAAAGAAAGACTATTGATTTGAGATGTTTGAATGATGAAATAGTTCGGATTGGGTCTAGTGAATTGAACGGGTTGCCTGCTGTGATATTAGTATGAAAACTTAGAACTATATGAAAAGGGTTATGAAGCTTATTTTGCTTATGTGATTGACTCGAAAGTAACTCTAAAAAAAATTGATTCAGTGCTGGTTGTCTGTGAATTTCTTGATGTATTCCCTGAAGAGTTACTGGGACTACCTCCGATACGTGAAGTTGAATTTGGTATTGTTACTGGGAACAACTCCTATTTTGATAGCTCCGTATAGAATGGCACCAATAGAGTTGAAAGAATTAAAGTCACAGTTGCAAGAATTGACAAATAGAAGGTTTGCAAGACCGAGTTTCTCACCTTGGGGTGCTCCTATTCTGTTTGTGAAAAAGAAAGATGGCACGATGAGAATGTGCATTGATTATCATCAATTGAACAAGGTGACTATAAAGAACAAATATCCTTTGCCCAGAATTGATGATTTATTCGATCAGCTTAAAGGAGCCACTGTGTTTTCAAAGATAAATCTGAGATCGGGATACTACCAATTGAGGGTAAAAGATTCAGATATTTCAAAGACTGCTTTCAGAACGAGGTACGGCCATTATGAGTTTTTAGTTATGCCTTTTGGATTAACAAATCCTCCTGCTATTTTTATGGATCTGATGAACAAAATTTTTAGACCGTACTTAGATCGATTTGTTATTGTGTTCATTGACAATATTTTGATTTATTCACGTGATGAGATTGAGCATGCTAAGCATCTAAAAATTGTGTTGCAAACTCTGCGGTATAAGAAATTGTATGCAAATTTCAGTAAATGTGAATTCTAGTTACGAGAAGTTGGTTTTCTGAGACATATTGTATCAGCCTCTGGAATACGAGTTGATCCGAGCAAGATTTCTGCTATCCTGGAATGGAAACCTCCGAAGAATGTGTTTGAAGTCCGTAGTTTTCTTAGACTAGCTGGTTATTATCGCCGGTTTGTAAAAGGATTCTCGATGATAGTTACTCTGTTGACTAGATTGCTTCAGAATGATGCGAGATTTGAATGGTCCGATAAATGCCAGAAAAGCTTTGATCAGTTGAAAGCCCTTTTGACCGAAGTTCCAGTTTTGATACAATCAGAATCAGGCAAAGAATTTGTGATTTACAGTGATGCTTCATTAAATGGTTTGGGATGTGTTTTGATGCAGGAAGGAAAAGTTATAGCTTATGCCTCGAGACAATTGAAGGCACATGAAAAGAACTATTCGACACACAATCTTAAACTATCTGCGATTGTGCTCGCGTTAAAGATTTGGCACCATTATCTTTTTGGTGAGAAATGTCACGTATTTTCAGATCATAAAAGTTTGAAGTATCTGATGATTCAGAAAGATTTGAATCTGCGATAGAGAAAATGGTTAGAGCTTTTGAAAGATTACGAGTTTGCAATAGATTATCATCCGGGTAAAATAAATGTCGTTACTGATGCACTGAGTCAGAAATCACTATTTTCATTGCGTGCAATGAATGCTCATTTAGACCTATCAGATGGTGGTTCTATGATAACTGAATTGAAAGCAAAACCGTTGTTTTTTACAACAGATGTGTGACACTCAGAAAGTTGATAACAAGTTGCTATCGAAAAGAGATTAGTGTAGTTTGAACTCCGAATCTGAATTTTGAGTTGATGATAATGATTGTTTGAGATTTTAAGATCGAATCGTGTTCCGAGAAATCCAAAATTATTACAGTTAATTTTGAGTAAAGCTCATAAGAGTCGTCTATCTGTTCATTCGGGAAGTACAAAGATGTATCATGATTTGAAGCAACACTATTGGTGGTCTGGCATGAAAAGAGATATCTCTGATTTTGTCTCGAAATGCTTAGTCTGTCAGCAAGTAAAAGCTGAACATCAGGTTCCATCTGGTTTGCTACAACCGATTTTGATTTCTGAGTGGAAGTGGGATAAGTAACGATGGATTTTGTATCTGGATTACCTTTAACTCCGAGAAGGAAAGATACAATTTGGGTCGTATTTGATCGATTGACGAAATCAGCCCATTTTATTCTGGTTCGATCCGAATACTCACTTGATAAGTTAGCTGAGCTCTATATTTTTGATATTGTGAGATTGCACGAAATTCCATTGTCTATTGTATCTGACAGAGATCTGAAATTTACATCACGGTTCTGGAAAAAATTGCAATAGGCTTTAGGTACTAAATTGCACTTTAGTACAGCCTTTCACCCGCAAACAGATGGCCAGTCTGAGCGGATCATTAGATTCTTGAGGATATGTTGAGATGTTGCATCGTTGAGTTTGATGGTACGTGGGAACAGTACTTGCCTTTGATTGAATTTGTAGATAACAACAGTTTTCAGTCGAGCATTAAAATGGCACCATATGAGGCTTTGTACGGACGCAAATGTAGAACACCTCTATATTGGACTGAGCTCAGTGAAAGTAAGATATATGGTGTCGATTTGATAAAAGACACTAAACAAAAAGTGAAAGTAATCCGTAATAATCTAAAAGCAACGTCTGATCGTTAGAAGTCCTATGCAGACTTGAAAATAAAAGACATTGAATTTGAAATCGGTGATAAAGTGTTCTTAAAAGTATCTCCGTGGAAGAAAGTACTTAGATTCGGACGTAAAGGCAAGCTGAGTCCGAGGTTCATCGGACCATATGAGATCATCGAACGAGTTGGGCCAGTTGCATATAAGTTTTTGTTGCCATTTGAACTGGAAAAGATTCATAATGTATTTCACGTGTCAATGCTTCGTCGATACAGATCCGATCCATCACACGTGATTTCTCCGTCTGAGATTGAAATCCGATCTGATATTACAAGGATGAACCAATCCGTATCATAACTCGTGAAGTGAAAGAGTTGAGAAACAAAAAAATTTCGTTAGTGAAAGTGTTGTGGCATCGACACGAGTGGAAGAGGCTACGTGGGAGCCTGAAGATTTTATGATACAGCAATATTTGAACCTATTTAATAGTAAGATTTTCAGAGACGAAAATCCCTAAGGGGGAGAATTGTAACAATCCAGTTTAGACCCTAGTCAGAACAGTGGTTTCAGGACCACAAATCCGAGATAGAAAAATATTTTAATATTATTTTCTGTGTCTGCAGTATATGATTAAGCATGTGTGAAATTTCTGTGAATTAATTTGATCAATTGTGTGTTTAATTTGAAAAAAAGGATTAAATTGCATTAAATGAAAAAATTAGTATGATATTTGTAAAAGTGCCTATATTGTGGCTTTAATAATATGGAGTCCTTAATAGGTAAATAACCCATTAATAAAGAAAGTGGGTGGAAATGGTCAAGAATGACCTTATATCATATGTTATATATATTTTGTTTTAAAGGTTAAATGTGTAAAAATTGTTATTAATGTATATTATATTAAACAAACATTAAAAATATGATGGTTGTCATCTTGTTTGGCCGAATGTGAAATAAAAAGAAAGGAAGAAAACCATTTAGGGTTTCGTCACTCATCTAGTTCAATTAAGGTATGTTTTGCTTCGATTTTTTATAATTTCTACATTTTTGTAATCGTTGCTTTGTGTACTTCATAACCCATGTCTCAATTTTGTGAATTAATGAATATTTTGAAATGTGCCATTGATGAACACATGAGTTTTGTAATGTTTGATGGTGAAATATGAAATATATGTGTTAGATTAACAAGTTTTTTTTTTTTGAAGTTTTGATGATTTTGAGCATGTTGGACTCAATTGAGAAAATAATATTTTGAGGGACTAAATTGTGAAATAAATGAAATGTGTGGACTTGTATGATCATGGGTGATATTCGGCTAAGCATGAGAGTGTGCAAATTTTGTGTATTTTATGATTTTGTGAAATAAGGATTAAATTGTCAATATGTGAAAATGTGAGGGCTAATTTGTAAATTGCCCTAAATATGTGTATTTGGATTGAATTGAATAGTTTAGTGAATAAATGAGTTAAATTTGAATATGTATAGATCAAGAGCGAAGAAAAGCGACTTAGATCGCGGGAAATCAAAAATAATTTAGTAGTCGAGTCTATTTCCGATATCTGAATTTGAGGTAAGTCGATATACAAATAAACGTATTTGATTTGAGTTATTTATGTATCTATGAGATATAGATTGTATAGTAAATGATTGAAATGGAATGTATATGAAACCCGATGATATATCGACAAGTTATCAGGGTTTGAGAAGTCCCGTACAAACTTAGGAATAGATAAGATAACGTATGTCATGACATAGTTTTCCGATATGTGGGATCATGTAAGACCACGTCTGGGACGTTGGCGTTGATTTGAGATTTCGTGTAAGAACACGTCTGGGACGTTGGCATCGATATGAAATTTACGTGTAAGATCATGTCTGGGACATTGGCATCGTATTGATTCGTATAATACCCAGTCTGGGACAGTGGCATCGATATTTGAGTACATGTAAGACCTCGTCTGGGACGTTGGCATTGTACGACTATTCCAAGCACTCTGAGTATCCTATTGAATTTCGAACGGTTAACGGGCAAATTTGAGAAATGAAAGTCTACGTGATATGTATAAACGAATCAGATATGTTTTAACTATACACTAAACAAGTGTATGAAAGGTAAGTATGTATATGAACTTACCTAGATGAGATATGTGAATTGATTTGACGAGATAATATGTGATTATATGGTTGAATGAGCTATGTGTATATATGATATTGAGTTGAGGAATGTGGTAAGCTATAGCTAAACAAATGAGCCAAAGAATATGTGATGAAATTGCAATAAGAAATATTAATGTCATTGTATCAATATAGCTATGTGTATTTTATATTAAGTTTATTTGTATATGGCTTACTAAGCTTTTGGAAAGCTTACTTTGTGTGTGTTTATTCTATTTTGCAGATCGTCAAAGCTACTGAAAGCCCGGGGACCGTCGAGGATTGTCATCACACTACTCAATCTTATTTTGGTACCTTTTGAAAGTGTATATACTAAGTATGGCATGTATAGGCTAGTTGTTTTGGAATATGTTTGAGATATGAAATGACCATGTGATATGGCTAGATATATGCTTGAGTTATGAATGACTAGTTATGTCCTATTATGCTAGTTTTGGTATGGTTTCATAGCAAATGAATTGGTCATATAAATGGTAAGCTTAATGATGTATAGCTAGCATATTGTTTTGGTAAATTTGTGATGGATTATGCTTTGATGTGCTTGTGATTATATTGAACCAAATGTTTCTTTTGTTGGTGTGAATATTAAGCTCATAATTGAGTAGAAATGTTGCACAATTTGATGTATTTTGGGTTGCCAAATGTGTATAGGTTGATGATTGTAAGTGCATGAATGAATGACCCAAGTGTGGGTGGCATTTTGGCCTTGTAAATGGCCTATATTTGCCAACACGGTTGAACACACGGGCGTGTGGCTTGATCATGTCCTTCGAGGTTGAAATTTGAAATAAGTTAGGCTCGACCACGGGTTGGACACACGAGCGTGTAATTGGCCGTGTGGTGCAAGTCAGTAGCGACCACGGGTGAGGCACACGGGCGTGTCTCAGGCCGTGTGGTCAAGTCAGTATGTATGCCCTGTTTTGACACGGCTTAGACATACGGGCGTGTCTGAGGCCGTATGAGGCACACGGCCTACCCACACGGGCGTGTGACCTCTGTAACTTTAAAAAATTTTAAATTTCTGAGAATTTTTGTATTTGTTTGGTTTAGTCTCGGCCCTTCTCTAAAGCATGATTAAGGTCTAGTAGACCTATTTAAAGGACACTTTGATGTGTTTTGTCAAAATTTGTTGTGAAATGTCAGTAAATGATTCTGATTGTCTGGTAATGCCCTTTAACCCTGTTTCCGCGACGGTTACGGGTTAGGAGTGTTACATGTATGGTCATAGACCTTACATTAAGGGAAAAACAACCTGCACCTTTCACTGTAGAAAGCACATCTGATGTTAAGAGGGATTTTGAGAGGTGGGATCGTTCAAATCGCATTAGTATAATTATCATGAAACACAGCATTCCAGAAGCCTTTAGGGGCATAGAATCTGAAAAGATTACTCAGGCCAATGGTTTCCTTGATGAAATTGAGAAATGTTTTGCTAAAAACGATAAGGTTGCTTCTTTGATGTCAATGAAGTATAAGGGTCAAGGAAATGTAAAGGAGTACATTATGGAGATGTTTCATACTGCTTCAAGACTTAAGGCACTTAAGATCGAGCTTTCTGAGGAATTGCTTGTTCTTATGGTTTTGGTATCGCTTCCTGCAGTTTAATCAATTTAAAATTAGTTATAACTGCCAAAAGGAGAAATAGACTCTAAACGAGCTCATTTCTCATTGTGTGCAAGAGTAAGAAAGGTTGAAGCATGATAAGTCCAAAAGTGCTCATTTGGCCAATGCCTCTAAAGAAAAGGGCAGGAAAAGAAAATATCAAGATGAAGCTGCTAAGGGTCCAGCTCAAAAGAAACAACAGCAAGCTACAGAGAGGTGTTTCTTTTGTAACAAGTTTGGACACGTAAAGAAAGATTGTACCAAATATCATGCTTTGCGTGCAAAGAAAGGTATAATTCTTAATTTGGTATGTTCTGAGATTAATTTAGCTTTATTACCTAGAAACATTTGGTGGATAGATTCTGGTGCTACTACTCACATAAGTGTTTCTATGCAAGGTTGCTTGAGTTACGAAAAGCCAAGTGATGGTGAAAGACACATCTTTGTGGGCGATGGAAAATCGGTAGAAGTGGAAGCGATTGGACATTTTAGGTTGTTATTATGAACTGATTTTTATTTGGATTTAAAAGAAACTTTTATTGTACCATCATTTAGATGGAATTTAGTTTTTCTTTCTTCATTGGACAAATTTGGATGTTATTTTACATTAAAAAACAATCAATTTAGTTTCTTTAAATTCAAATATTATTAGAACTGGTTATTTAAATACTTATGACAAACTTTATTTGCTAGAAACTATTGCATCCTATAATGAAACCTTGCATGTGGAATCACGTAGTATTAAACTCAAATTAAATAAGGAAAATTCAACATCATTATGACATAAGCGCTTAAGTCATACCTCAAAAGGTAGAGTTGAACGCCTTGTGTCTCATAGTATTTTAGAGTCCCTTGACTTTATAGACTTTGATGTCTGTGTCGATCGCATTAAGGGAAAATAGACCAAAACCAAGAGATTGGGTGCCAACAGATCTTCAAACGTCTTAGAATTAATTCATACAAATATTTATGGGTCATTCCCTATGGAATCCTGGAATGGTTAATAATATTTCATAACATTCATAGATGATTACTCAGTTATGAGTAACTATATCTCATTCATGAGAAATCTTAGTCTTTGGATGTGTTCAAAGCTTATACAACTAAAGTTGAGAATTAACTCAACAAAATGATTAAAAATGTCAAATCTAATCGTGGTGGTGAGTACTACGGTAGATATGATGGATCGGTGAACAATTTCTAGGACCATTTGTGAATTTCCTAGAGGAATGCGGTATTGTCCCACAATACACCATGCCAAGATCACCTAGTATGAATGGTGTAGCTAAAAGACAAAACAGATCTCTTAAGGATATGGTAAGGAGCATGATTGCTCATTCTACCTTACCTGAGTCCCTCTGGGGAGAAGCATTAAAGACATCAGCTTACATTCTAAATAGAGTACCCAATAAAACAGTTGCAAAAATAACTTATGAGCTTTGGACAGGTCAAAAGCCTAGTCTAAAGCACTTTCACATTTGGGGATTTCCAGCTGAGGCAAGGCCTTATAGGCTACATGCAAAGAAATTGAACTCCAAAATAGAAAGCAGCTACTTTATTAGTTATTCTGAACTATCTAGGGGCTACAAGTTTTATGATCCCATAATAAGGAATATTTTTTAGACGGGAACTACAACATTTTTTTAGGATATTGAGTTTGGGGGGAGAAATAGGGTTAGAGACATTGCTTTTGAGGAGGAATTGGATTCTAACCCAATTCCTACTATCACTTTTGATGATTTTTAGGTTCTCATACATATCATTGATCAAGAAGTGAATTCAGAACCTCAATAAGACAATGTTAAACAAATCCCCATTCAAGATGAGATAATTGTTCTAGAAGAACAAACTCAAAAACCCAAAGAACAAGTGCCACTAAGGAGGTCCATAAGAGAAAGGAGAAATACTATTCTAGACGATTATGTTGTATTTCTCCAATAACATGAGGATGATAATGGAATGATGGAAGATGATCCAATAAACTTTCATTAGGTCATGAAAAGTTCTAATTCTCAAAAGTGGATTGATTCCATGAAAGATGAGTATAAATCTATGCAAGACAATAAAGTTTGGGAACTTGTCCCGTTACCCGAAGGTGCAAAACCAATTGGTTGTAAATGGATATTTAAAACCAAAAGGGATGCAAATGGTAATGTGGAGAGGTATATGGCGCGTCTTGTAGCTTGTAACACCCTGAACTAGGGGTTATTTGTAATTTAAATATTTTCCATGTGTGTGCTTGAAGAATTAAATTCTAGGATTTATTTGGCATGTTCTAGGGTCTAAAAATAATCCCGAGCTAGGCCTGACCTAGTATTAAAAATTTCTTTTTAAGTGTGTTAAAGGAAGGAGCTAGGTGAGTTAGGGCTTAAGTAAAAAATTAGGAGAAACGTGACACAAAGATGGGCTTGGCACAATTGGCTTGGTGCGCCTAAGGGTGATGCAAGGGAGGTCTTGGGTTCGATTCATGGGAGTTACAAGGGGGAAATGTTTTATTTTTGGGCTGTTTGGGGCGTTAAAGTAAAGAAGGCTTTAAAGAAATTTTCGGGCAAGGTTGAACATGAAAGACAGGTTGGTGGAGTGGCTTGGAACGCCACTTAAAGGGGTTTTGGTTTAAGGTCTCGGGTTCGAGACATAAAGGACGCAATGAGCATTTTATTTTGGGCTTTTTGCGTTAAAGGAAAGAGGGCCAAGAAGAAGGCTTATAATTAAAAGATAGGGTTCTATGGCATGAAAGTCGAATGGGAGAATTGGCCTGGGACGTTAGAAGAGAGGGCTGCAGCAGTTGCTTCCCTAGGTCCTGGGTTCGAATCAAGGCAGCAGCAGGGTTTTATTTTTTTTCTTCTTTTCCATGTAATCTGGCGTTAGAGGTAAGTTGTTGGCTGCTGTTTGGACTCTTTAAATGATAAGAGATAAGGCTTATTTTTTGCACTTATTAATTTGGAAGGAGTAGCATTAGCAAGTTTATTTTCATTCAAATTGTATGAAGAGAGGATAGGAGATTAAAGTAAGATAAACCTTGCTTAATTTTTATAATTAAAGGTGGAATTTATCACCAACAAGAGTGTGTTTGCCGAATATTGGACTCCTTGGGGCTGTCCATATTTGATTTTGTTATATCAAAGAAGTGCCCAAAATCCATCAAGTTCTTTTCTTCTTTTCTCTCTTCATTGTCTTTTCAATTCTCCCTTGATTCTTAGTCAAAATTGCTCAAAAAAATTTCCAGCTTCTCTTATTCCTTTTTAGCCGAATCTACCTCCTCTTTTAAGAGGAAAATTCCAGCCCCTTTCCATCTTGTGATTAGTCGAATCCCTCTAAGGTAAGTTGCTATTTCGGTTCTTTTCTTTTCATTGAAGATAGCCGAACCCCCTCACAACACCAAGTGGTGCTGATTTGTGGAGTTTAAGGGCTGAAACAATTATCAAGGTAAGGGGGTAATCACCTCTTTTAGGTTCAAGGTTATGGCCGAATGGCCTAATATTCTTACTAATATGATCAAACCAATTGTAGGGAGGCCATAGTCGATTAAAGGGAGCTTTCGGGATTTGTTCTCCTAAGGTAAAGATGTAAGTGACATTCGGCCATAGGCCTTGATTATGAGTGATTGTGCAAGTCAATTTTTAACATGTGTTTTGGTAGGGATCTTGAAGACTCAAGTGATATTTCGGGATTTCGGTAAGTGGGGTAAGTGAATAAGTCACATTCGGCCAAGGGCCATATTTGGATTAAAGGTGCGATTAAGTCCTTCGGGATTACTAATTTGACCGAATAGGCCTTTGGTACTAATTTTGGTGGTTGGCCGAATATAGGGTCAAGATCTAGCGTCAAAGATCGGATCTTCGGGATCTAGGGATTTCGGTAGAACAGGTGTGTAAGAACTCACTACACACTTTATTAATTTACGTGATTATTGTTATTGTTATTCACCTTTTTGGTAGTGTTTTGTTTATGGCTAAGCATAGATTCCGGGTAAGTCCCCTAACTTGTGATTTTTGATATATGATTTGCATGCCATCACATGATGTTAAATGATATGACATGATATATGATATGAAACACCCCACACCCGGCCCACGAGCCTGAACCGGATCTGGTATGTTCCTAAAGTGAACCGAATTCAAAATCATTCGTTACTTAGAGAAAATTCGTAGAATTTTTAGAAAATGTTGTTGTGGATTGGGCTTAGATTGGAAACCCATTTTATTAAACTTGTAAATCCAATTTGATTTATTACATCCAAAATAGTTCTTAGCACAATATTTAAAAGTAAAGTAAAAATAAAGAATAATCCACTGGGCCTTATGGCCTTATTACATCAAATAAAACCCAAAAGAAATATGATTAAGGGTACCAAACAGGAATAAAGTCCAAATAAAATAAAATCTCCAAATGTAGCATGGCCACCTCAAGGTCCACCGACCCGGTCAATCCTTGCTCATCACCTGAAAATGATTCCCACAGCGGGGTGAGTCAACAGACTCAATGTGCACACAATACTAACATTCAACAATTCGGGCATTCATGTTCAAATCATCAAATCCATATAAAAATGAATTATGATGCAACCCAAACCCAATCCTAATGGTCCATTTCGACACACCACCGTACACGCCATTCACAGTAGGGACTACTAAGTCAACCCTCCATCCGCTACACACCATCGAAGGCGTCATTGCGGTGACGTGCTCATCGCCCATATCGTTGTGTCATTAGACACTATAGTCAAATTATACGTTGTGTCATTAGACACTATATTCAAATATTATAACGAAGTTACCAAAATTCCGCAATGTGACCGTAGTCAACATATTTCGTTGGTGAGACCGAAGTCAACACCTTCGTTGGTGAGACCAAGTCAACACCTACTCTTCCCTTTCACATAAATCCGAATGCCCCAAAATATATATATTGTGCATAACTTAATTTCATGTTTATATACATATATTCGCATGTTATAAAATAACATATTTCACAATCCTATTAGAAGTAGGAAACGTACCTGGGTACTTTTTACCACATTTGTGGTACTTAGCCACATTCACATTCTTATACATATTCATAGATTAAAGTAATAGCCATATGAAATATCGAAGGTTAGTAAGGGTACACACGGTACCTTAGCCATATTCTTACATTTTCATATTAACATATATATCAAGTTTAAGCCATAATTCTATTAAGATTTAGTGTAGGGTACACACGGTACCTTAGCCATATTCTTACACTTTCATATTAACACATATATCAAGTTTAAGCCATAAATCTATTAAGATTTAGTGTAGGGTACACACCTGATTTGCTTAATAAGGTTCCTTGAGATCTCGAAAACCCCGATCTAACTTTAGATCTGTTAACTCTTATATTCGGCCATCATATAAGTCACATTATTAAACCTATTTGGCTTAAAACAAAACCAAATCGTAGTAGGATTTGTAAAAGACTCACCTTGCCGATTTGGTGTTTATACAATTCAAAACTTGGTTTTCCTTTACGATATTCTACCAACCTTAAATCTCAATATGGGTTAGTTTTGGCTTTTAATAATTAAAGAATTGATCAAAGTAATCACACAAGCCTTGGCGAATGTGTCTCACCTTAATTTCCTTGAATCCAAAATCCCGAAAACTCTTCCTTTGATATTGACCAAGAGACATAAAAGGGTTATTTTCTTAAATCTTGATTAAGCAATTAAAAGAACAAGAATTAATTGTTCTTACCTTAGATCCTTGATCTTTATATTCGATAATTGTGGAAATCGAGATCCCTTGTATATTCGGCCATGATCAAGAATAGGATTAGGCTTTCTACTTTGGCAACTAGAAAAGAAAGAAAGGAAATTGAATGGCTTAACCTTACCTTGATGCCTTTAATCAATTGCTTCCTTGTCTTGAGTTCGAGAGATCTGCTATGGAGATTTAACAGAGATCAAAAGAGAAGGGTTTTGACTTAACAATGACAAAGGAGAGGAGAAGAAAAGATGGAGTCCTTGCTTAGGACAAATTTCGCAAAGAGAATAGGGCTAGGGAATTTTCGCACACAAATGAAAAGATGAGAGAAAAGTCTCCAACTCTCCTCCTTTAACTGAAATTGCTATGCCAAGAGCCCTTGACTTGGCCACTACTTCCCACAAGTGATAATATTATCATTTAATTATCACAAGTATTTAATTCATCCTATATCTCCTCAATTATCTCATTAAAAGAAAATCCTTATTTATCACTTATTAATCAAGTTTTAACAGAAATAAAACTCCTCCTCTTAGATTCCCTTGTGTCAGTCCAACTCCCCACTCATGGAAGCAAAATAAAATTTCTTTATTTGCTTCCTAGATGACTCAAACTCAGGCCCAAAACCTCTTGCATTTGGGCCATTTCCTAAGGCCTTAGGTGGCATCTTCAGGCCATATTTCCAAGTCCGTTATTGGGTCAAATTTCATGTACTTTATATTTTAGGGTCATTTGGCCCTAAGTTCCCCTTTGGGCTCCAAAATTTGACTTTCTGGGGTCATTTTAAGTTTCCAAAATTTTCATGGCTCAGATTTTCCAAGTTTCCAAAATGTTTAGTTTCTATTTTGGCTTGGTTTCCAAAATGTTTAGTTTCCTATTTTGGTTTGGTTTCCAAAATGTTTAGTTTCCTATTTTGGTTTGGTTTCCAAAATGTTTAGTTTCCTATTTTGGTTTGGTTTCCAAAATGTTCAAGTTTCCAAAATGTTCAGGTTTCCATTTTTGATTCATTTCCAGAAATGTTCAAGTTTCCAAAAATGTTCATTTTCCTATTTCTTACATAACATTTCCATGCATTCTCAGGTTTCCAAAAATCATTCCAAATTTATTCCAAAACACATAAAAGATGTCTTTTTGTACAATTAGGCCAAAATGCATAGGCCCTTTTCAGGATGTTACATGATAATTGATATACAAGCATGTGATGGTGGGATTGATGAGAGGAGGGGGATGATTTTATGGATCTCGCCGATGGTTTTGACCACAAGATGGGTTGGCCCCATCAGATTATTTATGACCTATGGTCATCAGTAGTTTTGACCACAAGATGGGTTGGCCCCATCAGATTATTTGTGACCTATGGTCATCAGTGGTTTTGACCACACCGATTGATAATTTGCGACTAAGTCCCGGTGGTTTGGTACCACCGATGGTTTTGACCACCTTGGATAAATTGTGACCTATGGTCATCGGTGGTTTTGACCACACGATGGGTTGGCCCCATCATTTGATTTGTAACTCTAAGTCATCATGGTTTTGACCACAGTGGTTTTGACCACACGGGTAGTTAAGGAGTATGGATGGTTAGGTTGGGTTGCATATGCATGTTTATTAATGACTTGTGTATGAGTTGTATTTAGGGTGGGGATTTACACATGAGTCTTGGTGACTCACCCTTCCCTTAACATTTTGCGATGAGTAGATCGCGGAGATGGAGCCGAGAGGACTCGAGACGGCCATGCTTATCAGTGGATTTGAAATTACTTTGTTTTAGTTAAACTTAATATTTTTCTAAGTCTTTTATTTCGGGATTGTAATAAGGCCGCTATTATTTATTATTTGGATGTTATTTTATTTTACTTATGTTATGCTACAAACGAATTTATAAAAGATATGTAAACCGGTTAAAAGTAACTTTTCAAACTAAATAAACTTTTACGAGTTTTCAAAGATGTTACCATCGGGTAACAAAAATTAAACTAAGTCAACTATAACTTTGACTATTTTAAAATGCTACATGATCAAATGTTTTCCAAAAAGGGTTTATCAACCCAACTGTAATTATAAAAAGCCCAACTGAGTTTTCAAAACCCCGTTTCAAAAACCTTAGCCATATTTTAACAAGTCTTCACCAAAAAATCAATGTCTTTCAAAATTATTTTACTCCGTGACATACCAGATCCGGTCAGGGCTCATGGGCCGAGTTTGGGGTGTTACATAGCTAAAGGATATA
Source organism: Gossypium rotundifolium (assembly GCA_025506655.1). Lineage (NCBI taxonomy): Eukaryota > Viridiplantae > Streptophyta > Magnoliopsida > Malvales > Malvaceae > Gossypium > Gossypium rotundifolium. The sequence goes on along the minus strand of CP106732.1, from coordinate 151,617,215 downwards.
CTCAGAAAGAAGGAATTGATTTTACAGAGACTTTCTCACTAGTTTCATCGAAAGATTCTTTTAGGATAATCATGGCGCTTGTTGCTTATTTTGATCTTGAGTTACATCAAATGGATGTTAAGACTACGTTTCTTAATGGTGACATTAAAGAAACAATTTCTATGGTGCAACTAGAAAATTTTGAGTTGGAATACTCAAACAATATGGTTTGCAATTTGAAAAAATCCATCTATGAACTCAAACAAGCTTCCCGTAGATGGTACCACAAGTTTCATCAAATAATTGTTTCATTCGGTTTTGAGATGAATATTGTTGATGATTGTGTGTATCAAAAATTCAATGGGAGTAAGTACATATTTCTGGTTCTATATGTCGATGACATGTTGCTTACCGCTAATGATATAGGCTTATTGCACAAAACCGAGAGGTTTTTATTTAAGCATTTTGAGATGAAAAATCTTGGGGATGCCTCTTTTGCTTTAGGAATTCAGATACATAGAGATCGATCTCGAGGTATTCTTGGATTATCACAAAAGAATTATATCGATAAAGTACTCAAAAGGTTTGGCATGCAAAGTTGTAGACCAAGTGACACCCCTGTTGCTAAAGGAGACAAATTTAGTCTTACTCAATGCCCTAAAAGTAACCTTGAAATTCAGGAAATGCAAAAAATTCTCTATGCATCAGTTGTTGGGAGTTTAATGTATGCTCAAGTATGTACGCGTCCGGATATTGCATACATTGTTGGGATGTTAGGCAGATATTTAAGCAACCCTAGTATAGACCATTGGATAGTAGCCAAAAGGGTTATGAGATATCTTAAGAGAACAAAAGACTACATGCTTACTTATAAGAGATTAGATCTTTTGGAGGTCATAGGGTATTCTGATTCTGATTTCGTTGGGTGCCAATATAGCAGGAAATCTACATCAGGCTATATTTACCTGTTAGCTGGAGGAGCTATATCTTAGAAAAGTGTCAAATAGACATTTATAGCTTCTTCCACTATGGCAGTAGAGTTTGTAGCATTGTATGAGGCATCAAACCATGGGACAAACTCCATGATAGTTGATCCGCTCACAAAAGGTTTACCACCTAAGGTCTTTCATGAGCACACTTCTCACATGGGTGTTACATTGATTGATGATATCATGATTTAGTGGAAGTTTATATTTTATTTATTTCATGTCTGTTTTCAGACGTTTATGTATTTGGTTATTTTCTGATAAAAAATAAAGTATTCAGTTTATTCACTCTATTTATTATTTTGATATTGACCTCACTTAAGTTTAAAGAGGACTAGTTGGAAATAGACATGTATAGATCATATTGCATGTAATTTCCATGCTACATATCCATACTTGATCTATGTCATTTGTTTGTGTTAATATACGTGATCAGGGATGGATTTAGTTATGATATATGTAACGAAAGTCGCCTTGGTTCTATGTTAGCATAATTAATGACATGTAAAATTTTGGATATGATAGTAAAATTTTGAGCTCATAAGGTTATATAATGACATGTAATTATAAAGGAATTAGTATATAAATGTGTGGTCCAAGTGGGAGATTGTTGGAAAATATGGACACCACATATATAACAAGGGTAATTACATGTTATTATTTTCTATCATAATAGGTTAGCCCAAATTAAAACTGATCTAATTTGGTTAGAGTTTTATTGGGCTTTAATTATTAAATAAAGTATGGGTCAAATATGTGTAGATAATCTAGTAATTGAGTTCTAATCAAATTCTAAATTAGGATTTAGAACTAATATGCCAAGGTTATAAAATTAGGGTTATGGTCCCCAAATTACACACAAGATATCTTATCTAATATCCCATCCCTAGGAAAGAGTGCAAATATTCTCTGAATTTTTGTGAGCTAATTTGAAAGATCAAATCCTCAAGAATCCGTAGATTTCAAGGAATTCATGGATTCAGGTAGGCTTCCGCATCTAGTTTTATTCTTATTTTTGTTCTTGATGATTTGACATGACATGACAAGATCCTGATTTATGATTTATTAAAGTTTTATATCATATATTTATTTATTATTCTAACAATTTATTCATTTTAGGTTTTATAATTGCAGATAAAAGAGGGAGAAAAGATGAAGTTCTTGATTCCAACTTTAGACCTACTATGAATCACTATAACTCAACATAAGCAGTACTACTTACTACTTAAAGAAGAGTTGTGGAAAGGATAAATAAATCTAAATTTGTAGCGCCTTTTTTGAAACAGAGCTCTTTCAATGCGTCGGATCCTTGGCGACATATAAATCGATTGAAAATTTGAGCTTCTTACTATGAACAACATATCACATGCTTTCCTTAAACAAATATTCAACTTACTAAAAGTTAAGAGATAGAACACAAAAATAAAGTCTTCAAAATGCTAAACATTATGTAACTTGAAGTTTTTTTCCTTTTTTTTGTCTTAACAAGATTTGTAAATTTATCATGGTTCCTAAATTAGAAGTTAGATTACATTTTACCCTCTTTACATAAAAATGAGTAAATTAATCTCTATATGTTAAAATCAAAGAGCAAACTAGTCGTTCTATTAAAAGTTCTATTCATTTCTACTGTTAAAAATCGGTTTTGTACATAGACATGATGTACACATGATTAGGGATGTTCAATTGGTTAATCGACCCGAGCTAGCATTAAATGAATTAACCGACCCTTTTAAACCCTTAACCGTTAATCGAATCAAAATTTTTTCAAAAAATAATCGAACCAATTTTTTGGTTAATTCGATCGGTTAACCGAATTAACCAAAATTTATATATTTTTTGATTTTTGGTTAAAACAAGTATAAAACATATAAAAAAATTAACTAAATTAACCATGGGCTAATACTTATATATTATAATATTATTTATTAATTTCGGTTAATTAATCAATTTCGAACCAAATTAACCGTTAATTTCAAAAAATTATTAACCGACCCTGACCGAATTAATTCGATTAGTTAAATCGATTTTACCCAAAATTTGCACACCCCTACACATGATGCATTACATGCCATTGTCCAATTATTTTGTTAGCCACGTCAGTTTTTAACAGTACAAATGGATGTAATTTTTAATAGAAATCATCAAATTACTATTTGATCTAATATATAATGATGACTTTGCCCAATTTTTGAATAAAAAGGACAAAATGCAATTTGACTCCTAGTATAAAAGGATCCATGGTACTTTTACCAGATTTTGGTTGAGTAGTTGTCATCTATCACTATGTTTCTACTAGACCTGTTTATGGGTCAAGCTACCCGTCTAAGTTTGAAATTTGGGAGAGTTTGAGTGAAAAATATTAGGCCTAAAAAATGGGATTAGGCAAAAAAAATTAGGCTCATTTAAAATATGAGTCGGGCTCGGGATTGAACACTTAAGACTAAAGCCCGGCCAGATCCAACCCGTTTTTAAGTTTATAGTACTTTATTTTTTGTTATTTTTATATATTATGTAATTTATAACACATTAAAAAAATAAACCTATACTAAATATATAATACTATTCTAATATAAACATTAAAATGATGTTAAGATTATTATATAAAAAATTTCAATAAATAAAAAAATATATGAAATTATTAAATATTAGATTAAAATAATATATATTTTTTAAAAATTTAAAAACAATATGGGCGAAACTAAAATAGGCTTGGGTTAGTCTTTTGTAAATAGGGACGGACTTGGGTAAAATTTGAGGCTGGTATTCCAAACCAAGCCGGGCTTGAGCAAAATATAAAGTATATTAATATCATGCTTAGCCCTGACCTGACCTATGAACACTTTTAGTCTCTACTCATTTGTTAAATTACCAAAAGGATCTTATTTTAACAAAAAAATAAATATTATGTTAAGGATATTTTAATCTTTTTGTATAAGATTCAAGAAAAAAAATATATGTCTATGATAGGATTTGAAACCAAAACATCATGAATTTTATACATATATTTTATCTAATTCACTGATTGAATGTCGAGCCCTAGTGCTTTCTCTAATCAGCAGGAAGGCTCGCCCTGTTAAGCATGCTTTCCCTAATAAAATTTCTTTTGCCCAAAATTAAAAGTCTGACGTTTTGAATTTTTCAATTGCTTTAACTATGTTTCGAATATGTTCTTCACTCCTGCTACGCATTTTAAATGAAAAGATTTTTTTTTTTTGCAAACAGACCCTTCCTGCGGCTTATAAATGGGGGTCTCACAAACCAAGCTTCATTGCCCCTCAAGCATCTTCTACCACACACTCTCCACCTCTACTCCATAAATCATTTTTGGGTCCTAACAATTCCAGTCACTAAAAACATTTCCTTAATGTCTGAGGTATTCTTGAGTCATCATTGATGCGATATCGCTCCAAGTCACACACATTTCATATATCATGTCGATTGGGGCCATTACCTCTGAAGCTTATCTTAGAGAAGTCAAGTTTGGGGTGGTTTTGCTTTCTATTGTCAAGGGTGGAAGTCTATGTGGAGGTATCGATCGACGACCACTATAAAGTAATAGATCAGAGTATAACGGGGTAGCTAGTTGACGGTCGTTAAGCGGCCGCGAGCTCAATCTTTTTGGATACCTGAAAATGATGCCCTATAAATACCATACAGAAGTTTGAGGGCATATTTGTACGAAAAAAATCTGGGGTTTCCCGCTATAATTAGTGTAATTATTTTCTCCATTTCCAGGCAACCGATACCTTTAGCCTTCCTTCTTATTCGAAGGTCGACACCGTCGTGGACGCAAGAAGACTCTCAGGCGGGGAGTGGTTACTACGGTGCAGTAAAAGTGATGCTCCTTTTCGGGTAACAATGATTTTCTTTATTAAAAAATTCATTAATAACTACAACCGTTGCAATGCCGACTCGAGTTTGACCTCTATTTTGCCGGAACATCCGCTCTTCACCTAAGAGCCCTCTTATGTCCACCTCTTGTAACAATCCATTTTTAGACAAATCAGAACAGTGGTTTGAGACCACAAAAACAAAATCAAAATATTTATTTTATTATTATTTTAATGTTTATAGCATGATTGAGTGATTGTGTGAAAATTTCGTTAAGAAATTTTATTGTTTAAATGGTTAATTTGATAAAAAGGACTAAATTGTGTAAAGTGTAAAAGTGGAGTTCCATGGTATAAAGGTATTTAATAACTATGGAATCTTAATTTGGAGGTCCTTATGTTGTAATTAGACCATAATTAAATTGATTGGACATTATTGGACATATTATCAAGTAATTTGATGATTAATAATTAAGGTTAATAAGGTAAATTGTAAAATAACTTAAGTTAAAATAATAATAACATAACATCATCATCTTCATTAAGCTATTACCATTGAAAATTAGGGCTAGAAGAAGCCATGGTTATTCTTCTCATTCAACTATGCTAATTTTGCTCATTAATATCAAGAAAAACAAAATTCGGACCTAGATCGAGGGAAGGACAAGGTGTCGGATTAGTTGATCCGCGTTATCATTTTTACGTCCGAGGTAAGTTCGTATGTAACAAACGTTATTATAATTATGCTTTAAATATTTTGATATTGCATAAATTGTGTATACGAGATTAAAGTTATGTTTGATAATGATTCGGCTATATATGGCACTTAGTGTGCGATTCGGCATAGCTTCAGTTATACATGGCACTTAGTGTGCGAGATAGAGATAGCTTCGGCTATGTATGGCACTTAGTGTGCGATTTGAGATAGCTTTGGCTATGTATGGCACTTAGTGTGCGATTTGAGATAGCTTCAGCTATGTACGGCATTTAGTGTGCGAGATATCTGGTATTCAACGGTATTTGAATATGTATGAGCTTGTTACGGATTGGTACAGGTATGAACATGCATAGTATGAGCTTCAAATCGAAGAAGTTATGAAGTTTGTATATAAGCATATGAATAAGCATGTGAAAGGTTTGTCAGCAATCATGAATTACATGTCAATATGTTTAACTTGATGAATGATGTATGTAACAGCCCGGTTTTAACTAAATCGGAACAGTGGTTTCGGAACCACAAATCTGAGGTTAAAAATTATTTTAATATTATTTTTGGTGTTTATAGCATGTGATTATATATTTTTGAAAGTTTCTTGATTTAATTTTATCGATTAGATGTCTAATTTGATAAAATGACTAAATAGCGTAAAATGCAAAAGTTGCATTCTAATTGTTTAAGTGTTTATTTGCTATGAATAATTAAATGTGAAGTCCTTATGTTGTGAATAGACCATGGATAGTGGAAATTGACATGAATAGCCATCCATTATGTATTTTTAAATGTTATTAAATAAGGTCATTTTGGTAATTAGCTAAATAAATCATAATTTAACAAAACCAAAGCTAAAATTATGTTCATCTTTTCCATTTTCAACCGAAAATAAAAAATAAAAGAGAGCTTTAAAGCATTCTAGGGTTCATCGCCTTTAATCCTTGATTGAAGTATGATTTTTGATCCGTTTTTGATGATTTTTACGTTTTTGTGATCGTTGCTTTGAGTATTAGCTAGCCTGTGCCCTAATTTTTGAGTTTGTTGGTGATTTTGTAAAATGCCATTGATGAATCCATGAGTTTTGTGATAGTTGATGATGAAAAATGATAGATTTTCATGTTTTATCAAGTGATTTTTGAAGAAAATACAAGTTAGGGATTAAATTGTAAATTTTGTAAATTGGGTGGTTGAAATGTGAAATAAATAAATATGGGCTGTTAAGGACCCATGTGAAATTTGGCTAGTTTAAATAGGGGTGAAATTATGTGAAATTTGTGTATTTGTGAAATGGGGACTAAATTGTAAAAATGTGGAACTTTAGGGGATAAAATGTAAAAATGCCCAAATATGTGTTTGTGGACTGAATTGAATCATTTGATGAATAAATGAGTTTGTGGACTGAATTGAATGATTTGATGAATAAATCAGTTAATTTTAAATGTATATAGATCAAGAACGAAAGAAATCAGATTTAGACCGGGGAAAATCAAAGGTTATTGAATAGTCGATCCAGTCCTTTTATCCCAAATACAAGGTAAGTTCATATGCAAATAAATGTCAATAAATTGATTTATATATGTTTAATTGTCATTGAACTGCTATGAATGTTGAATGATTAAATACGAGCAAGAATTGACAGGGTTACAATATTCGAAAGTCCCGTACGAACCTTAGGAATAGTATAGGATACGAATGTCATGACATTAGGATTAACGATATGTGGCTATGTGTAAGACCATGTCTGGGACATTGGCATTATATTTGATTACGTGTAAGACCATGTCTGGGACATTGGCATCGTCATTTGATTTCGTGTAAAACTATAGCTGGGCTATCGATATCGATATGTAATAACATGTAAGACCATATCTGGGATATGGCATTGTACAAGCTATATGTTATTTTGAGTATCCTAACGAATTTGAAAGGTTTAACGAGCAAAGCCAAGTCAAGAAAAAATGTGTGAATGAGTTAAGTGGCTCAGGTACGTACGAGATTCATATAAGTATTGAAAAGGGAAATAATTGATGAACTCACTTGTGATATTGAATATGTATACATGGGGAAAGGTTTGTGAGCTTATATGTGTTTACTCATAGTTTGCCTATTGATGGAAATAATGTTGATTCATGTGGTAATTTTATTTGAATATGTCTTACTAAGCTTTTAAAGCGTTTTGTGTGTTCTTCCCCTATTTTATAGATAATCAAAGCTAGCATCATCAAAAATATCGTCACACTATTGATCAACTTGTTGGTACTTTTGATGTTTTGTAAATATGGTATATGGCATGTATAGGCTAGTGATATGATGATATGTTTTGAATTATGATATTAGCCATGAATTTTTGGCTTGTAAATGTTTATGTGTATTTGGCAGTTTAAGTTGGCTTAAATCATAAGTTTGATAAGTGGTATATGATGTATATATTGCCTTGTGCTTTGGCATGTTTGGGATGGTTGTTGTGTTGGATATATGGTTGCTCAATTAGCTAGTCGTCAATTGGTGTATTATTGCTTGAAAAATGGCATGTTGTGGCTTAGTTATAAGATGATGATTTGGTATGTTTTATAACATGAATTAGTTGAAATGAATATGGTATGATTATGTATTGGTTGATGAACTTTGGCTGCATGTTTGTGTCTTAAATTGATGTCATTTGAGCTTGTGTAGGTGTGTGCAAAAAGGGTGGCAAATTGGCTTTGCAAATGGCCTATTTTTTCTACACGAGCAGAGAGACAAGCGTGAGTCTCATTCGTGTACGACGCACGATCATGCTACATAGCCATGTGTCCCTTGGTGTTGAAATCAAATTGAAGTTAGTATGCTCCACACGGCCTCACACACAGGCGTGTGGCCAGCCATATGGCACAAGTCAGTATACCCCTAAATGGCACACGGCCTAGCACACGGGCGTGTGACTTGGTCGTGTTGCATAAGTTAGTATACCCTATAGGATTGGCACGGCCTAGCACACGGCCTGGCACACGGGCGTGTGTGGCCATTTCGAAGGGTACACGGGCTAGACACACGGGCGTGTGGTCAGCTGTGTGACCCAAGTCAATATGTATGCCTTGTTTTCACACGGCCAGGGACACGGGCGTGTCTAGAGCCATGTGAGGCACATGGCCTGTTCACACGGGCATGTGAGCCTTGTATGTTTGATAAATTTCTAAGTTTTGAGAATTTTTGAATGTTATCAATTTAGTCTTGAACCATTTCTAAAGCATGTTTAAGACCCGTATAAGGGACATAGTGAATATGATTGAATGGTGTTTGAGATTGAATGTTTAAATGTATAAGTTATGTTTGATAAATGTATATTGTATGTTGTGATTTGATAGGTAATGCCTTGTAACCCTATTTTGGTGACGGATAAGGGTGAGGGGTGTTACAATGTATTTGTGATTAGTTAAGTTTATATCATACGAGCTTACTAAACTATAAAGCTTACTTTGTTTATTTTCCACGTCTTATAGTGATTTCAAAGCTAGCTCGGATTCGGGGATTGTCGGAGGCTACGTCACACTAACCAACTATCACTTTGGTACATTTGAGCTTATGGTTTAGTCATATGGCATGTATAGGAGCTATGGTCATGTTGGTTATGTTTGGTAATGAGTTTTACCATTTGTGATGGCTTGTAAATGTATTTGTTTTGGTTTGTGTATATAGCTATGAAAGTTTGCTTGTTTTGGTATGTTTGAGCATAGTGTATGTACATATAAGTATATGACATATATTATGAGGTTTGTGGAATTAGTATCATGCTTGTGAATTGGTGCAAAATGTTTTATGTTTGGTAAATGTTTATATATGTGCTAATGATACTTGTGATGTGTTTAATGTTGATTGGAAATGGTTGATGAATTGATGATGTTTGTGATTGAGGTTTAGGCTAAGAAATGCTTAGATGAAATAATAGGAATTATGGTTGATTTGGTTGTTTTGGGTTGCCTATTATGCTTTGTTTTGGTGCCATATGTGTAGGTGAAGGTGTGTATCAAATGGGGCGGAAAAATGGCTTGGTAAATAGCCTATTTTTGTCCACATGGGAAGAGACACAAGCGTGTGTCTCAGCCTTGTGTGACACACGGTCATGATACACGACCGTGTGTCCCCTGGTGTTGAAATTGAAATGAAGTCATATGCTTCACACGATCTCACACACCGACGTGTGATTGGCCGTGTGCAACAAGTTAGTATACCCCCTAATTGGCACACGGCCTAGCACGCGAGCGTGTGTCTTGGCCATGTTACATAAGTCAGTATGCCCTACAGGTTTGGCATGGCCTAGCACATGGCCTGACACACGGGCGTGTGTGGCCATTTCGAAGGGCACACGGGCTAGACACACGAGTGTATGGTTGACCGTGTGACCCATGTCAGTAACCTCACTTATTTGGACACGAGCTAGGACACGGCCATGTGCTCCCAATTTGATTATCTACACAGCCTGTGACATGGGTGTGTCTCTCACACGGCCTGGTCACACCAGGGTGTGTCCCTTGTTTTGGAGAAAAAATTGCTAAGTTTTGAAAATTTTCCCGAGTTTCTGGTCTAGTCCCTAACCACTCCCAATACATGTTTAAAGCCTCGTAGGCTCGTTCAATAGACACTATGATTGATTATGATTGGATTGTATTTGAATTGATAAATTGTATATAAATGTAAGTTTAAAAGTGTTGAAAGTCTGATAATGCTCTGTAACCCTATTTCGGTGTCGAATACGAGTGAAGGGTGTTACAACCTCGATGTCAGCCTTCGGATAAGAATGAAAAGTCAAATATACTGATTGCTTGAAAATAGAGAAAAAAATTACATTGATTATAGTGGAAGTCCCCAGAGCTTTTCCATATGATTATGACTTCAATCCTATGTATGATTTATATAGGGCATCATTTGCGGGCATCCAAAAAGCTTGAAAACCTGACCACATAACAATCATCACCTAGCCCCCCGGTTATACTCGAACCGGTGACCGCATCACAATCGCCGACTGAGACCTCTACCTTGACTTCGACCTCTGATTATATCAAGCATTATTACCCCAAAACCAGATTTCCCCACGATGAGTTTCTGATGTTATAGTCCTATCCCGCCATGACATATGAAATATATGTGTTCTGAAGCACGTTATCACATCCCCGATCCCTCAAATCTACCCATAAACTTTCGTGGTTTCAGCCAAAAACCCTAAACCCTTCCAAAAAGACCCTAAAACCTAGAATACACACCAAGCTTTAAACCTTAACCCCAAAAACTAAAAATGATTAAGATTTTTAGGAGAGAGAAAGGAAAAGCGCACCTAGCTACCTGTGTAGAAAATGCGTCCAGCTGGATGCACTTTCCATTTCTCTCTTCTAAAAACGGCCTATTTTTCTAAATAAAAAAAACAACAACCCAAAGACCTAATTAAAAATTTTTGGCATTTTGTGTTAATTTAGCCTATAATTTCAACCAAAATCATTTTTAATTTTCAAATCAATTTTTAATAAATACATAATTGTTTTCAACTATTAAGAGTGTGTTAATAACATGGTGTTTACAAAGCAGTACAGTATTAAGCTGAAAGCTAATCGTTTTTACCAATTATAAGGAAAGCAGCACTAGAGCCTCTCCATTCACGCTTCTATGAGGGTTTATCATCATAGCTTCAGTTTACTTTGAACATTGATTCCCATCTCACACTGTCTCATTTTTCCTGCACATCGTTTTTTTCGATAGCCCATTAGCATTGATAAAATATCATAAATACACAAATCAATGAAACTAATTTAATTAATAAGTAATATGTGTCCTCCTTCAGTTGATGTTGGGTTAATTATTTATTTGTGTTAAATTATAAAGAAAAAATTTGAAAGTTAAAATATGCTTGAGGTTCCTACACTTCGTATATTTGGAATTTAGTACCTTTACGTTTTGGATTTAAAATTTTAATTCCAATTGTTACCACCATTAAAATTCTTTTATTAAATCTTATGATATGACATTTGATTTTTTTAAATCACTTGGTAGTAATATAATAATAAAAATAATGTTAAAAATATTGATTAGGATTTTTCTTAAAATACTTGTTCAAACTTGTCATGATAAAATATATTTTTATAGTGTTCTTACAAAGATTTGACGTTAGCATTTTGGTTTAAATAGTTAACAATATTAACTATTTAGACTAATTAATAGTATTATAAAAGTAGAAAAATAAATTATGTTAAAAATTAAAGTATATATATTAAATCTCAAGTTTCAGAGTAGTCTAATGGCCAAAACTGAAATGTAACCATTTAGCAACACAAACCTAAAAGAATTAAAAAGCCATGTGTCAATCTCTAGACTCATAGTATTCAAATTATAACCTAGTAATATTTTAATCGAAAAGTTAATAATATTAATTACTTAGACTAATTCATAAAATTATAAAAAATATAAAGATCAAATTATATTTGTTGAGTAATTTTGTTTTGTGTATTATTAATGGAGTGTTCGTGTATTTATACATGCTATTACAGCTCACAATATGACCCCACTGTTTTGTCTTGACTTCATCATTCCTAATTCTAATATTCCATGCGGGTTCAAAGCCTGCTGGACACGTGTCACACTTTGGGTCACTTGCAGAGCACGTGGTCCTTTCTATTCATAGTGCTGACATTCTGTGCGAGCTTCAGGCCTGTTGCACACGTGTTTCATCCTGGGTCGCTTGCGGAGTACGTGGTCTCCCTTCTGCGAGCTCCTTGAACGCATAGCGAACTGAGACCGTGGCCTTCTTTTGGTTCATCCGAGCTAGATCTGAGCTGGGTAGGTGACCTCCCTTTGATGTCCTTTCGTGGTTCACCTTACATTCAACCATCTGGTGAGACCTATTCGAGTCACGGGTAGGTGCCTTGAATCCTATATAGGACACGGACGAGCCTGTGTCTTAGGCCGTGTGTGTAATAGTCCGATTTAGTCAAATCAGAACATTGGTTTTGACACCATAAATCTGAGGTCAAAATGTTTATTTTATTATTATTCTGAGGTCTACAGCATGATAGTATGATTGTATAGAATTTGCATTAAGAAATTTTGACGTTTGCATGCTCAATTCGATAAAAAGGACTGAATCATATATAGTGCAAAAGTTGTTTTCTAATAGATAAAGGTGTCTAATAGCTATAGAACTTTAAAGTGGAGGTCCTTATGTGGTAAATATCCCATTAATGTGTTAGTGGATGATAATGGCTTGGCAATTTTGAAATTTGTGATAATTTTTAAGGTTAATTATGGTAATTAGTAATTAAAGTTAAAATAAATAAAACAAAACCAATTTTCATCTTCTTCCATCTTTCTCCAACCAAAAATTCTGGGGAAAGAAGCCATTTTTCATCCTTCATATTTGGCCAAGCTTGTGTTTGCAATTGGTGAGTGATTTTTGTCTCGTTTTTAATGATTTCTATGTTTTGGTAATTTGTAAAACTGTTAAAAGTATAGGGTTTTACCATTAATGAATGTATATGTGTTTTGATGTTTGATGGTAGAAAATGAATGGTTGTTGTTAGATAAACAACATTTGTTAAATGATTTTTTATAAAATTGTCAATTAAGGATTAAATTGAGAAATGTGAAAATTATGTGTAAATGTGTGAAATAATGAAAATTTTGTGCTGCTATGAGTTTATATAGAATTTAGCTAGTATGAGTTGAAATGGAATTTCATGAATTTTTCATTTTTATGAGCTAGGGACTAAATTGTAAAGAATTTAAAATTTAAGGGGCAAAAGATAATTTTTCCATAATATGAATTTTGGGTTAAATTGAATCGAATGATATTTAAATAAGTTAAATTTGATTATATATAGATCAAGAAAAGCAACGTTCAGATGTAGATCAGGGGAAAAACAAAATAATGGATTGATAGCTCGATTCTCTCTGTGTAAATTCGAGGTAAGTTCGTATGTTAATAAGCCTTAATGTAATTGTGCTTTAAATGCTTTATAATTGCATTATTGATGAATATGACTTTACAGAAATGTTCAACAAAGATTTGGCTACGTGTGAAATCCCGATTGAACTTTAGGAATAGAGAGGATACAAATGACATGTCATTAGGGGTTATTGTGTTTTGGTCACTTTGGTCCGTGACGTTTCTCTTGGTGGTGAGGTTTTCGGCATGTGTTGCGATTACTCATCATCTTGTGTGAGAAGCACCGTGTAGCTACGTCTTGACCGTCAGCTTGTGTGAGCAGACTCGGTGATAGCTCGAGATGAGCATTTACATATGAGATATGAGATTGAGATGGTTTTGACCATGTATTGGCACTTAGGGTGCGAGATTCCCGAATATCTGATATTATTCCAAATGGTTCAACAGGTATATCAATGATATGAAAGAGTATGAGATTGATACGAATTAGTACAGGTATGTATGTGAACCATACAAGCATTGAATCGAAGAAATTTATGAACTTCATATCTAAACTTATGGATGAATTTGTGTTAGGTTTATGGATTAAATTGATTTACATTATGTCATGTTTACTTACTTGAAATTGTGAATGAATGGTAAGTTATACTTATTAGCCATACGAGCTTACTAAGCCTTATAGGTTTACTTTTTCGTGCTTTATAGTGATTTCGAAGCTTACTTGAATTTGGAGTTGTCAGAGATCTCATCACACTATCCAGCTGTCATTTTGGTACTTTTGAAATTGGTATTTGGTTATATGGCATGTATAGGTGTTGTGGTTAATATGACCTATATGTTTATAATGTATATAGCCAATTGATTTGGCTTGTAAATGATATATGTTTTTTAGACATGAGATTTGGCTTGTTTTGGTATACTTGGTTATGTATATATGTGTAAATGGCCTTTTGTTGTGTGGTTTATATTTTCTATGCGAATGTCTTGTTGAGAATTGGTATTGAAGGTAACAAATGGTTGAAATTGAGAATGTATTAGCATGCTAAGCATTAGGCAAGATAATGCATATATGAATTTAACAATTTAGGTGATTTTTGAATGTGAAATTGGCATGTTTTTGAATGGCTAATTAGGATGCTTATGAGCATTTTGGTTTTTGGTATTGATAGTATATGATTATGGCTTGAAATTGGTTGATTATAAGTGCCAATTTATGCATTGGTTGTTTGTGCATTGTTGAACCTAGGTTGACAACACTTTGGGTGAGAAATGTTTCTTGAAACATACCCTATTTTTGTCCACACGGGCAAAGACATGAGCGTGTGTCTCAACCGTGTGTGAGGGATGACTAGGTAACACAGTCGTGTGTCCCCTAGTACTTAATTAGAAATCAAGTTAGCAGCTTCACACGGCCTAGCACACAGGCGTATGGCTTGGCCGTGTGGCATACGTCAATATACCTTCCAGTTTTCACACGGCCTGGCACACGGGCATGTGAGGCCATGTCGAAGGGTACACGGGCTAGTCAAACGGACATGTGGTTGGCCATGCAACCCAAGTCAGTGAGTTACATGGGGTTGGACATGGGTTGGAACACAACCATGTGATTCCATTTCAAATGTCTACACGGCCTGTGACATGGGCGTGTCTTTGGCTGTGTGAGACACTTGGCCAAACCACACAGGCATGTGTCCCCTGTACTTTGAAAATTTTTATGTTTTCCCAAAATTCCCCTGAGTTCTTGGTTTAGTCCCAAACCACTTCTAATGTTTGTTTTGGCCTCGAGGGCTAGTATTAAGGACTATATGATTGTATTTGAATAATGTTTGTATGTATATGAGAATTGTTTGATTGTTTAATTGATAAGTCTAGTAATACTCCAAAATCCTATTCCAGTGACGGATACGGGTTAGGGGTTTACAGTGTGGGTATTCGATGCAAGGCATACGGCTGTGTCCCAGCCCGTGCCCAAAATTAGGTAGTTACTGACTTGTGTTAAACGACAAGCCACACACCCGTTTGTTGGGCTCCGTGTAGACAATTTAATTTTCACAAATGAGTGCAGGATTCACATGGCCAAGACACACGCCCGTATGTTGGGTCTTGTTTTTGACATGGCTGAGACACACGCCTGTGTCACTGCCCGTGTGACCAATCCTGAGTTGTAGAAGACATACGACTAAACTACACGCCCATGCGCATGGTCGTGTATCACACACAGGTTGAGACACACGCCCGTGTAGATAAAATAAGGCCATTTCCATGTATTATTTCTCACCCAAATTTTTCCTTGTACCTACATTAATACTTGCATACATATACCATCCAATTCAAGACATTAAAACCAAGCCAACATTAACATTATACATGATATATCATCACATGTATTCAAACTTACCTTTTAAAAAAAACATATATGTTTACCATAATTCAATCTAACCATACCAAGTACACATATATTAGTCATATTATAACCTCATATACATATTCACTAAACATACCATCACTAGTCATTCCAATGGCTAGATTACAAACAACCATTTACATGCCAACATTAGCCAAGTGAGCCTATACATGCCATTATACCAAAATAAGTTTGGTATTTATACCAAAACTAGCTGAAGGATAGTGTGATGATGCTCCGACTGATTCCAAACTTTACGAGCTCTCGAGCACTATAAAACAGAGGAAAACAGGAATTTAACTTACCATTTATATTCAATTTATACCAAAGTAAGCATTTAATGCTTAGTAAGTTTACATAACAGGAATTTAACTTACCATTTATATTCAATTTAAGTAATCATGTAAATATCATGCATCCCAACAAATTGACCAATTTCCTAATCATATACACTCCATCAAGTAAGTTAGTCATGAATTTCTAAATACTTTTCAAGTAATAAAGATGAGCTCATCATGTAATAACTTTCATACACATATACTTTTCTTATCATATTTCCATATAACATATATATTTCTATGATAAGTTATCCCAAGTTCAGATTAGCCATAACAGAACTTTGCTCGTTGAATTTATTTGAAATATCGATGGATACACATGTAGTACACTTGAAATGTACAACACTGTAAACCATCAACTCATATTCTGGGTGCCTAATTAGGGCACATAATCAGGAAGCACTCTCTCGAGCCATATAACAGGATGCTCATGTGAGTCATGTAACAGGAAGCTTATCGGGCTATAATAGGAAACTCATAAGGGTTAAGAACAGGAAGCTCATTGAGCTTAACAGGTACTCCGAAGAGCTATTATTAAGGAGCTCCGGATAGCCATATAATAGAAAGTTCAAGCGAGCCATATTAGGAGGCTCAAAAAGAGCCTATATTAGGACGCTCATAAAGAGTTGCGTTTGTGTCCTCAATATATGCAGGATCACAACCGATCATATAACATGACGCTCATAAAGAGCTGCGGTAGTCCACAACACATGCAGGTTCACTACCGATCAGGATGCTCGTAAGAACCATATACTGGGAAGCTCTAGAGGGCTTATAATTGGACGCACTTTCAAGTTATGGTGTGTATACAACATATGCAATACCACAACCAATCGGGAAATCCTATATCCATCGAATTCCATCAATTCAAACGGGACTTATACTTATTGAGTAATATCAGGCATGTAATTAATTTTATACATTAAACATTTATACAATTCACACATTGATAAACCTCAATTTATACATATTTTTAACCCCATGATTGGCTTATTTTGGATTAATTTTCATTAAATTTGATGAATTCAGTGCTCCTAATCCCTTAATTTCATGTTTTACACTCAGGAGAGCTTAGGGAGTCAAAAAGAATTATAAACGGGCCAAAACAGGACAATATGGGCCTACCTATGAAATCAACATGGCTTGGACCAATGAACACGGCCGTGTATTACGAGCAGGATCAAACACGGCCTGGATCAACGTACACGGGTAGACCACACGGCCGTGTGTGGCGAGCAAAAGCGAGCATGGTCTAAGGAATCGAGCACGGGCATGTTACACGGGCGTGTCCCTACCGTATCAAAGTTTAATTCTATTCAGAATAGGCCACTTGTGGGCCAATAGAGGTGTTCCAAAGCTATATAAACACCCTAGGGGGTAACCTAAAAGGGATACTGAATAGAAAGCAGAAAATTTTTGAAAAAAGTCGTCGAAGCAGCTAGAAAAAAGGATCTCCATCAAGACTGAAGATCTCTCATAAAAGTCTTTAAAAGTTTTTTTGGGTTTTCTTATGTTTTGTTGTTTTCCTTATTTTAAGATGTTTCCCTCCATTAGTATGAACTAAATCCCTTAGATACCTAAGGGGATGAAACCTATGACGGATTTTATTATTATTTGATTTATAAGATAATACTTGTTCTTATTCTTAATTGTGAGTTCTTATTCTTGTTTTGATAATTTAGGTTATTGATCCAAGTCGAATGTGCTTATTCAAAGAGAAAAAGTCCCTGTTTAAAAGTAGATCAACACAATTAAGCGGAGTTGATTGCAACCCTAGAAATAAGGCGACGAAAATCTGCCGGATTAGAGTCAAATCTAATAGGGAATCCATAGATCAAGTTAATGTGACAATAGGGGTTTTAATTAGAAACAATTAATCAACCTATAGTTAGTTGTTTATAGTCTTGAAAGAGATATTGACATAAATCAGGGATTTCTACGGATTAAGTCAAGTGAATAAATCATATGAATCAAAAGTAACAAGTGAAGTTTAGGTGGAGTCTACCTTAGGTATTGCCTATCTCATAAAGTTGTCTAAAGTATTTTCTAAATTCGTTCTCTGTCGTTTTTTAATTAAGTTTTAGTTTAAAAAGAAATCACTCCAATTCTTAGGCTAGATAATAGAAAGATAGTAATTACTAGTACTCTTGGTCCTTGTGGATACGATATTACGGTCTTACCATAACTATACTATTGAACGATAGGTGCGCTTGCCTTTATTGTGATCGTAGTTAGTTAGAGACACATCACACATATTCAACGTTCAATTCCAAACATAATCTAGTTACACGAACTTACCTCGATAAACGTTCGTAACAAGGATCTACTAATCTGATACTTTTTGTTTTCCTCGATTCGACTCAGTACTAGGTCAACCAGGATCAATATAAATGAATTTAACATCAATTTAATCCATTTCATACTCAATTTAATTCAATTCACACCCTTAGGCAAATTTACCATTTTACCCCTATACTTTTCAAAAATGACGATTTCGTCCCTAGGCTCGGAAAATAAAATTCAAGCAATTTAATCCTTTTTCCAAGCCTAACTGATTTTTACATATAACATTTAGATCACATATATTTCATAAAAATTAGAACTTTTCCATGAATTTTACATCTTTACAATTTAGTCCCTAAATCACAATTTCATGAAAATTCACTTTACAAAAGTTGTTTATCTATCAACAACCTTTCAATTTCTACCATAAATTTAAAAATTTCAGCATTTTCATCCATGGAAAAATTTCAATACTTTAATCTCTTTACAAATTGATCCCCAAAATAGATAGATTAAGTTATTACGATATCAGAAATATAAAAATTACTAAAACCGGGACATGATTACTTACCTAATTAAGCTTGCGTGATTTTATTTCTCTTACCTTGGGTTTCTATAGAATTTGGGGAAGACGATGATATAAAATGATGATATTTTCTATTTAATTAAGATATCATCTTTTATTTGTTTCTTTTCTAATTTTCCATAGATGAATCATCAAAATATATATTAACTTCTCTTAATGGTATAATTACCATATAAAGAGCTCAAGTTTTAAATTCAATAGCTATTTGATACTTATAGGTACTACAACTCAACTTTTTCATTTTATACAATTTGGTCCTTTCTATAATTAAACATGAAATCGGTAAAATTTTCTTATCAAAATTTTTATACATCTTTCCTATCATAATGTAGACCATGCAAGAATATTAAAATAAATTTTCTTTCTAACTTGGATTTGTGGTCCCGAAACCACTATTCTAATTTAACTGAAAACGAGCGATTACAAATCGAGAGTAGGGGAAAACTGTTCTTAGGACACGCTTTGTTGAGGTTGGTAAAGTCAATACACATTCTCCATTTACCGTTTACTTTCTTCACCATTATCATATTTGAATTTCAATCTGAGTATTCTACCTCACTAATGAATCTTGCTGATAACAGTTTGGCCACCTCTTGCCTGATTGCTTCCACCACCTATGGTGTGAACTTCCATTACTTCTGCTTTACTGAATTCGCCTTCGGGAGTACGTTCAACTTGTGAACAATTACCTGGGGGTCCACCCCCAACATGTCTGCTATGGACCAGGCGAAAACGTCTAAGTTTTTCCTCAAACATCAAACCAACATACTATTTTCTTCTTCTTCCAGTGCTGAAGAGATTTTAACTATTTTTTCTTTGTTGTCACAGAATAGTTGCAAGGTCTTACTATGCTTTGTGACTTCAGGTTTTTTGTTTCTATGCTCTTTCCTTACGTCTAAATTATTCAAATCTTGAACCTGACTTGCTAACTCAGCTCCCTGCGAACTTTTCCCTTTAGCTACAAGTTCTTAAGCTTACTTGACTGATAGCATATAACACTGCCTTGCGTTTGCTAATCTGGTCGTAAGAATCTCACCTTCGTCTTTTCGAGAAGTTGATTTTCATACAAAACATTATGAACACCATCTTTTCCATTCTCATTATTGGTCTCTCGAAGATGACGTTGTACACCATTGGGTGGTCTACCACGTAGAACAAGACATTCTCCATGGTTGTGTGCTCGCTATCCCCTAAAATAACTGGCAAGGTAGTCGAGCCTTTCACTTTAATGGGATGGTTCACAAAACTGTATAACGGACTAGCCCTTGGCAACGCTTGCTTTTTAGTCTCATCTTCTTGTTTGTGTCTTAGGACAATACCTCGACTGCACTCCCACTGTCCATAGGTATTCTTTTAACTTAAAACCTACAACTGTCATCGAAACAACTATTGGATCGTTGCCATCTTCATCGCAAATTAAATCCTTATTATCACTACTGAATTCCAAACTCCATTTTTCCTACTGACGCGTTCTCTTGGTGACTAACATCACACTTCTCATGTGTGTTCTCCTTTTTGGGTTGGAACCTATCCATTCTTCATCCATGCCTACAATTATGTGGATGGTACCTCTAACTTGCTACTCACCCTTAGGATCGTTACCCGAGCTTGATCCTACTGAGGACCACTCTGGTTTACAAACTCTGCGAGCTCGCCATTTTGCACTGCTTCTTCTATAGCATCCTTCAACGTGAACCAGTCCTCGATTTTGTACCCCATGTCATCGTGAAAGGCATATTTGTCCCTTGAATTTAATCTTCTCGCAGTGGTTTTCATCGAGGATGGCTTGGGCAAGATACCAAGGCTCTTGACTTTGCTAAGAATGTAGGTACGGGTGGCATTTAAAGGTGTGTAAGCTTCAAATCTGCTCTGGGGGTGTACCTCCTGGTATGTTCTGGTTGAGATCCTTACGGGGCCTTGGGAGGATTACCTTGAGCCTATCCTCTTCGTGGCTTATTATTTCTCACTCACAGTGATTGGTCAAGAGGGCCCTGTCTACTGCGAGGTCCTTCCCTGTTCTTGAATTGTCTATCATTCTTCTGAAAGGTGCCATGTGATGTCTTCTTAGTTTCCTCTGCTTCCACAAACTTGTAAGCTTACTCGTATAAGTCAGCTAGACTTTGTTGCCTGTTATAGGTAAAGAATTACTACACGTGGTCACTTTGCACTCCCATTATAAAGGCATCTATGGCCTACTAGTCTTCTAAATTCTTCGTGTTGAGGGTCGTTGAATGGAATCTCTTCACGTACACTTGGAGGGACTCACCCTCTTTCTACTTTACCGACATTAACCTCATAGGTGTGTTCATGATTGCATGGTGGGCCCTAAATCTTCCCAAAAACATCTGCCCTAACTGTGAAAAGCTCCTAACCAAACTCTGGGGAGGGATAAATACTAGTCATTAGAGCTTCCTTTAAGCATCGTTGAGAAGGCCTTGCAGTTCGACACATCTGATGCCCCCAGTTCATTCATATAGTCATTATACTGCATCAAATGGGCTTGTGGGTCCCTTATTCCCTCGAACATATCCTTTGGTACCTTGAAGTCACATGACAAGTTCTTTACTACGATTTCAAGAGCCAATGGATTATTGGAGCAAAAAAGTCAATCCATGTCCCAAGATTCAGGGTGCAATGCCCTCACATCTCTTCGTAGCTCATCCATTTCATTTTTCCATTCTTTCGCATGTATACCAGAGGCCTTGTTCTGCATGTTTGTGTTGTCTTAAAAACTAAAGTTGTCAGAATGGACCTTTTTCCTATACTCTTTGTTCTGCTTCAGAACTCTTGTTGGAAAGCCTTTTGTCACTCGAACCGTGCTTTCTGAATGGCCATCTGCTCCCTCATGGGTCTTTTTTTCCTAAAGGGCAAAGAGTTACTACGGGGGGGCCCTTCGGTAGGAGGAAGCAACAACCCCAGGCCGACGGGAAGATTAAGGTCCAAATGGTTAGACACTCTCTCATGAACTGCATTGTCGAAGTTCTTCAGTCGATCGGCAAACCACCTAATAAACAACTCCATTTCATTGTGCTAGCCACTAGAGCCCTAGGCTCGAGGCTGTTTTGATGAAAGGTTGAAGGGAAAAATCTCATCTGGGTAAGCCATTTCTATTTCAAAATCGAAGAAAAGAAAATTGAACTGAAAATGTCTGATAGTAAAAAATTAGTCCACGTTCGCCGCACCAATTGTTAAGTAATTTTGTCTCGTGTCTTATTAATAGAGTATTCGGGTATTTATATGTAACACCCTTCACCCGTATTCACCGTCAGAATAGGGTTACAGAGCATTATCGGACTTACAACACCTTCAAACATACATTTCGTATGCAATTTATCAATTCAAATACAGTTCAATCACAATAAATCATAGTGTCCCTTAAACAAGCCTACGAGGCCTTAAACATGCATTAAGAGGGTTTGGGACTAAATAGATAACTCGGGAAGCTTTTTCACACTTAGAAAATTTTTCTCAAAATAGGGGACACACGCCCATGTAGTCAGGCTGTGTGTCTCACACGGCCACCAGACACGCCCGTGTCACAGGCCGTGTGGACATTCGAAATGGGAACACATGGTTGTGTCCCAGCCCGTGTCCTACCCCATGTCCAAACAAGTGAGCTTGCTAACTTGGGTCACACGGCTAACCACACGTCCGTGTGTCTAGCCTGTGTGCCCTTCAAAATGGCCTCACACGCCTGTGTGCCTGGCCGTGTGCTAGGCTGTGTCAAACTTATAGGGTATACTGACTTATGCAATATGGCAAAGTCACATGCCCGTGTGCTAGGCCGTGTGCCAATTAGAGGGGTAAACTGACTTGTACCACATGGCCGATCACACGCCCGTGTGTAAGATCGTGTGGAGCATACTGACTTCACTTTAATTTCAACACTAGGGGACACACAGCCGTGCAACATGACCGTGTGTCACACACGGCTGAGACACACGCCCGTGTCTCTGCTAGTGTGGACAAAATTAGGCTATTTCTCAAGCCAATTTGCCACCCAAATTTGTATATACCTACACAACCAAAATGGCACCAATTCAAAGCATAAATAAACATCCAATTTAGCCACAATCAAAGCCAATTCATACCATTTTCATTACCAACATTCAACATGCTTATAACCTCAAATCCTACTCCATCAAAACATAACAAATCACATATACAAATCAAATAACTATACCTTTACCAAACATTCACAAGTATGTTACCAAATCCACAAATCATCAATTTACCATCCATGGTACCTTTTATCATTAATCATCACATAACTATACATATATGTACCATATTCAAACATACCAAACAAACCAAAATAATCCATCACATATGGCTATATATACAAGCCAAAACATAAACATTTACAAGCCAATCCAAATGGCCAATATCCATACCAAAAACATAGCCAAAAATGACTCAAAATCCCTATACATGCCATATGACCAAACCATAAATTCAAAAGTACCAAAGTGATGGTTGGATAGTGTGACGATGTCTCCGATGATCCTCGAATCCGAGCTAGCTTTGAATTCACTATAAAACACGATAAAAATAAACAAAGTAAGCTATAAAGCTTAGTAAGCTCGTATGAAGTAAAATCAACAATTTGTAGTACACAATTCACCAATTTAAACTAGTTAACATATAATTCATGATAACAAACAAACCTTCCTCATACCTACTCATATGCTTATATACAATTTCATAACTTCTTCTATTTGAATCACATACTTTGCATTTACATACATGTACAAATTCGTAACTAACTTATACCTTTTGTAATACTATCAAATACTCAATATTTTCCACACTAAGTGCCAATACATAGCTGAAGTTATTATAATCTCGCACACTAAGTGCCTTACATAGCCGAAGCTATCTCGATCTCGTACACCAAGTGCCATATATAGCCGAAGCTATTCGAATCGCACACTAAGTGCCATATATATCCGAATCATCGTCAAACATGACTATAATCTCATATACACAATTTATGCAATATCAAAGCATTTAAAGCGTAATTGTAACAATGCTTATTACCTACGGACTTACCTCGATGTGAAAACGACGAATCTAGTCGATTAGTCGATAACTATATCTTTTCCCAATCCAAGTCCGTATTTCACTTTTCTTGATCTAAATATATTCAAAATTAATCATCTATTCATTCAATTTAGTCCAAAACACTCTTTCAGGCACATTTACACTTTTACCCCTAAACTTTCACATTTTTACAATTTAGTCCTTATTACACAAAATCACAAATTAGTGAAATTCAAAATATACCCATGCTAGCTGAATTACCATAATGCCCCTAGCAGCCCTAATTTTCATTTATTTCACATTTTAACCACTAAATTTATGCATTTCTCAATTTAACCCCTATTTTCTATTTTCACTCAAAATCACTTAACAAAACTTGTTTAACTATTAACAACTAATCAAAATCTATCATCAAACTTCAAAAATCATACATATTCATCAATGGAAACATTCACCATCTTTAACATTTTTGCAAATTAGTCCCTGGTCTAGCTAGTACTAGATGCAATGATCACAAAAATCATAGAAATTATCAAAAATAGATCAAAAACACATACCTAATTGATGAAAATAAGATTTTCGAATGTTGAAGACAAAAATACCTTCGTTCTCTCTATTTTTCGGTTGAATATAGTGAAAAGGTGATGATAAATTGATTTTGTTTTATTTATTTTATGTTATTAACCAATTTACCAAATTAACCTTATTATTACACCATTAAAACACTTTAATAAATGTCCATATATGTCCACTAATGTGTCAAATGGTCAAATTACAACATAAGGACCTCCATTGTAATGATCCATAGCTAATAGACACATTTAACTAATAGATCATACATTTTACACTTTACGCGATTTAGTCTTTTTTCTCAAATTGAGTAATCAAACAATAAAATTTCTTAACAAAATTTTCAAACAATCATACATTCATGCTATAGACCTTAAAATAATAATAAAATAAATATTTTGAGCTTGATTTGTGGTCCCGAAACCACTATTCTAATTTGACCAAAAACGGGTTGTTACATTATACATGTTATTACAGCTCACGATATGACCCCACTATTTTGTCTTGACTCTGTCGTTCCTAATTCTAACATTTCATGCAAGCTTCAAGCCTATTGGACACGTATCTTACTCTGGTTCACTTGCGAAGCACGCGGTCCTTTCTGTCCGTAGTACTAACATTCCATACAGGCTTCAAGCCTACTAGACACGTGTTTCATCCCAGGTCGCTTGCAGAGCACGTGGTCTTCCTTCGGGAGCTCCTTGAATGCATGTGAACTGAGACCTTGGCCTTCTCTTGGTTCATGCGAGCTAGATCCACGAGCTGGGTCCGTGAACTCCCTTTGCTGTCCTCTCGTGGTTTGCCTCACATTCAACCATTTGGTGGGACCTATCTAGGTCACGGGTAGGTGACCTGGATCCTATCTATGACTCGGGTTGGTGATTACCGATGTATAACAATATTAAATATTAAGTATAATAGAGGGATACAAGTAAAATTTAACGTTACATTTTTAATACAACAACCATTTTAACAAAACTCATCATATTAATTATTAGAGTAATAAATTTTCTACAATTTTTTTAATTTTTTATTCTATAAAAAATATATGATGATGAATTGATTTAATTTAATTTTTATTTTATCATTAGTTTTTATTGATTTCAATGTTTCCATAATTAATTTAGATTTAAAAATAAATTATAACTTGCCGATTAAGTCATAACTCGATTGGCATGAGCATTGTTATCAATGTAGAAGGACGTGGGTTCTGAAGCATTTTATTCTCCTATTTATGGGAAAAACAAATACGACTAGTACCTATAATGAAATTGTTAAAAAAATGAATTGTAATTTTAATAAAACAACCTACCGACTTTTTTACTTAAATAATATAAAAAAATTAAAAATTGAAAATGGTATACCAACTTAGTTATTTACGAAAATAGTATACCATGGGTGGTGGAGGGTGGTGCATAGGCGACATCACCCCTATTTTCTGACACTCATCACTTTCAACAAAAAAATAATTTTTTAATGGTGCAACCTTCTTAATAAGCGGCACCAAAGTATTTTTCCCCAACTCAAATACAACCAACGCCAACCTGAATACTACTCGAGCGGAGCCTTAGAAGGCTAGCTGACAGGTGGGATTGGTGAAGGGTACCCCATAGGCGGCACCGGCCAGGTGTTTCTCTATGCAATAGGACGTTGGATTGGTGAAGGGTACCCTATATGCAGCACTGGCTTGCTGCTTCTACCCTTTTTTGCTAATCTGTGCACGATGGGATGAGACCTTTTAAGGGTTTCGTGAAAAATAGTTTTTGGGGACCTTATAATGGTCCCTCAATGTGAGAAAAAAAATAGAAGAAGAAGATTTAAAGAAGAGAACAAGAAGGGAAAAAAGAAAGAAAAAGAGAGTAGCAGAATAGAGAAAAGAGGAGGAGGAGAATGGGAAAAAGAGAAGGAAAAGGGAAAAAAAGAGAAGAGAAGTGAAGGAAAGAAGAAAAAAAAAAACAGTTGGAGTGTAGGGAGTTATGTTTAGGGTATAGTTTGGGGTTTGAAAAAAATAGATTAATGGATTTTGTTTGGGGTTATAAGGGTTTAGGGTTTAACAAAATTCATAAGAGGTATTTCTTTAGTATTTATACATTATTTGCTAGAGTAGTGATTTTTTTTATTTATAGGTTATAAATGTTATTTATTTTTTTTGTTGTTTAACCATGTTATTTTAGAAATGTTTTGATTAATTGTTTTATTTTTGTAAGGTATTATTTCAGAAGAAAGGAAGGTTTTTGGTAGGTATTATTTTGGTAAGATATGTTTACATTTTATTTTTGATTAGTATATTTTTTTATGGTTTTATTAGATTCAAATAACAAAATTAGTCCCATTATGTTTATTATGTTGAGATAAAATTTGTTGTTTTAACATAATTTTTTGTTTTTTATGTAGGTAAAAATGGGACCATTGAGTTGGAATTTATTAATTTTTTTTTTTTTGTTCTTTATTAGCTTAAGTAGTATGAAAACTTTTATTATATATTGAAATAGTATGGAAAAAAATGTGATGTGCACCAAAATCTTTAGTATTTTTGTAATTATATTATTTACTATATTTATTGTATAATATTAATGTGTTTTGATAATTATTTAAAATGTGATAATTATTTTTTGTTAGGGTGTTCCATTTTGTATTTTAATATTTCTTTTCATACTATTGGAATAAAAGGCCTAAATAGAAATTAATTACCTATCGAAATGTGTTTTTTGCAACAAACTAATTAAACTCACTTTTTTTTAGGTTTCAGATATCAAAATGGGTTCTTTGATTAAAGATGATAATGGCCAATTTACCAATAAATGCCCTTTTTTTTCAAAAATTACGGAAATAGAACTATTATTTAATTATTTACCAGAATGGGCCATTTTCCCCGAAAGCGCGTCCATGTTAGCGCGATGTCAGGGTATGTGGCAGGAAAACACGTCCCTGGGGGAGCATTTTTGCCCGTGTAACGATTATTGTTTGTTGACCGTTTGGCCTCCAACGGTCAAAAATAATAATATAAAAGCCCCCTTTCAATTTTTTCACACAAAAGTCCTTTTACAATTTCTCTCAACTTTCTCTCAAATTTCTCTCAAATTCCTCTCAAATTTCACAAAAGTCCTTTAATTTTTACAGAAAAGCCCTGTTTAAAAGTTTTTTGAATTAGTTTTTATTTAAATTAAGAAATATTCGATCGTGTTAGCAATGGCTGGAGAATTAATTCGTCTCGATAATAAACACATCTTCGTCGATCAAATGACAATGGTAAGTTATAATTTTAATTTTTCAATACTGTTTAATATTTTTTTCATTTATGCAATTTTAATTAATTTTTATTTTATAATTTTTTATAACAATTTGTAGATCGGGTGTTGCAATGCTATATTCGTAATATGCCTGGTAATCCATCGACGTTGATAAAGAATTACCTACGGGAAGCGGGTTTTTGGTACATGGTCATGATAGGCAGAAGGTGCAAGTTGGACCCGAAACTAATCAGTGCGTTGATAGAGAGGTGGAGACTTGAGACGCACACTTTCTATCTTCCATGCGAGAGTGTACTATCACTCTAGAAGGCGTGCGATTACAATTGGAGTTCTGGGTGGATGGAGTGCTTGATCCAAGTTGCAACTTCTGGTGATTGGGAAGTCGTATGCTACGAGCTTTTGGGTGCTATTTCGAATAACATTAACGAAGGTTGGATCGAGATGTGCTGGTTATGAGACACATTCCCAGAGCCGGATAATGATTCGACTAAATTAGAAATAATACGGTATGCTCGAGCATACATTCTTGAGATGATTGGAAGCTATCTAATGTCGGACTTGTCACAAAATCTTGTACATCTGAGATAGCTGCTGAAACTCGTTGATTTTAGAGCAGACGGTGAATTGAGCTGGGGGTCTGCTGTGCTAGCAAAATTGTATCGGGAGATGTGCGGGGCGACGCGACCGAATAAAGTTAAAATCGAAGGTTGCCTATCACTACTGCAATCATGGGTACGATTTCGCTTTCCATTTTTACGTCCTCGAGTGGACCACCCACATACATTCCCACTCATAACGAGGTAAATTTAATATTAGATTTTATAATTATGACATAGATTTAAAATATAATTGCATGGTAAAATGTTATTTAATTAGGTGGAACCATTCGGTGAGTTATGTTGGAATACCTACCTCGTTTGAAGATATACGGCTTCTATTAGACCAACGGTCGGAAGCACAAGTAAGTATTAAATAAAATATATTTTTATAATAAAATAGTCGTTTTATATTTAGTATTTAGTATTATGTATATAACTAATATTTTTATCATGTTAATATAGTTTTAATGGACACCATACGAGGATCCGGCAATTCGGGCAATAATTCCGGGTGAATTCTTTCAAAATCCGAACACTTGGCATGTGAAGATCCCATTGGTCAACTATGTCACCGTGGAGATGCACCAGTCAGATAGGGTTCTGCGACAATTTGGATTCCGACAACCGATTCTTGTGGCACCTGAGGTGCTCGATGATGAGCACAAAGTCGACTTACGGCAGTTGCATACGGATTGGCGAGATTTTGGTCAGCATATATCAAATTGTGGGAAAATCGGTATGATTATATACCTACTCGAGAATCAATCATCGTTCTTGAGTTAACGTGCATTCGGAATACATACCATGGTTTAGGATCTATGTCAAGCCGTATTTATTGTCGGAAGAGGAGAGGTGACTGTAACTTCGTGTATAGAGGGAATGATGAGGCCCTTTAAATCTAAGGAGAAGGGATGATGGGAGGGCCCATCAACAGCGCCTACAGAATCACCGGGCCCATCAATAGCACCCACACAGTAACCGGGCCCAACACTTTAGTTGACGACATCCACATCACAGCCTTTTCAGAGTATGCCAAGTGCGTATCCTAGCCTTTATATGTATCCTAACCCTTATATGTTTCCTTTTCCCAATCCTATGGCAGGTTGGAATGCATGGCCCGGTTCATCTCCATTCCCGATTACTCTAGTGGACCGCCGATCTATAGGCCGCCGTCATATGAGGGATTGCACGAGGCGCCGTCGGGGAGCTCTTCTTTTTACCAATCTCCTTCGCCTTATGGGATTCAAACACCTCCGCCATGGGTGATGCAAACACCTCCGCAATCGTTATTTTATCAATATAGGTCATCCTCCCAACACCCACAACCAGATCCCCTGTCGGAGGAACCAGAATCCACTTGGGAGCAACCACAACCCCAGCCGGAAGCTGGAACAAGAAGGAATCCAGCGCGTAACCGTCGACCACCCCCATGTGGCACTGATTCCGACTGGCACCAACATTAGTTTTTTTAATATATTTGTATAAACTTATTTATATTGTTTCATTTAATAAAATAAAAGTTATTTTTAATATTTTAATTGTAATTTACTTTTTATATTTTTAATAAAATAAAAGTTATTTTAATATTTTAATTGTAATTTAATTTTATATTTTTAATAAAATAAAAGTTGTTTTAATATTTTAATTGTAATTTACTTTTTATATTTTAATAAAATAAAAGTTGTTTTAATATTTTAATTGGCCATTTAATTCTTATATTTTTATAAAATAAAATTTATTTTTAATATTTTAATTGCAATTTAATTTTTATATTTTTGATAAAATAAAAGTTTTTTTAATATCCTAATTGTAATTTAATTTTATATTTTTAATAAAATCTATTTTTAAAATAATGCACTATTTTTAATATTTATATATTTTTAATATATTTCTACAAACTTTTTATATTTTTACATTTAATAAAATAAAAGTTATTTTTAATATTTTAATTGTAATTTACTTTTTATACTTTTTAATAAAATAAAAGTTATTTTAATATCCTAATTGTATTGGTTCAAGTAAGGACTAAATCGCAAATGTGAGAAAAGTTTTGTGGCTCAAGAGTAAATATTTAAAATTTGAGGGGTTAAAATGTATATATGAAAAACTTGAAGGGCTAATAGTGTAAATATATTAATGGTGGAATGATCTAGAACTAAGAAAAAATGGATGAATTAGGACTAAATTGAATAAGTGAAAAAGTATGAGGGGTTAAATTGTAATTTTATCAATATGGGTGTTGATCCAATGTAAGAATTTTGAAGGATCATAAGGGGAAAAATAATCATTTAGCAAGAAAGATAATTTTGAAGAATAATGATGATGGTTATATTTTAGATTAATTAAATAGATAAATATTAGTTTAGTAATATTTTGATTTGATATTTATTTATATTTTATTAATTTTTACTTAGTATATATGGAAGGAAAGATGAAGAGTCTTCATCCTTCCACCTTTCCAACATGGGTAAGGAGAAGAGAAAAGAATTTTTTTTTGTTTTGCAATTTAGTCCTTCTATAAAAGTTCACCATTTTCATCAAGAAATTAAAAGAATTTTCATAGCCACCAAGAGACAAAAATTATAAGGAGACTATCAACTATTCCGTTTTGGACATGAGCGAGATGTATGGCCTGGATTCCTACACCATCCACATAACTTCTGTTGGTTGGCTGTTTCTCGGATATCCATATTGTTGCGTATGCTAGTCTAGCAAGGTCGACCCTTTGGTTTGCGATGCAGTTCTCTATCTGGTAACAGCTTAAATGGAGCAAGTGATACAGACGGCCACTTACGTTCATCTGGGACTGGTGGGAATACTTGTCTCCACACATTGTACATGTATTCTATTTTGTACACTTCATCGACATAGCTCATGAGATCCAGATGGAGATTCTGACAAGCTGCAATTACATGAGCGCATGGATAACAAAGTGCGTCAAATATCCCACAATCGTAGGTCTTATTTCTCAAGTGTACACAATATTGCCCACCAAGAATACCTTGGTTCGGTCTGTCAAACTCCGTCACATGAAACCATAGGTTGTCGCGATCGTGACACACTGTGTACATGGTATTGGTCCGTGCCTTTGTCTTATTAATTTCTCGCAATACCTTTGCGCACCATACATGGCCTCCCTACATTTGGCCTTTATAACTCGTTGCTCGCTTTGGAAATAGTGTCGCTAAACGAAAATATGTCTCTCGCACTATAACACCCCTTACCCGTGTCCAACGACGGGACAGGGTACGTGGCATTACCGTACTTAACCTTAGTTGAACATGTATTATCGGCTATAAAATTTTGTTCCGACTTAAAACTTTTCTTTATTAATCCTAACATGTATTTTATGGCCCCACGAGGCCTTAAACACCCATCCGGAAGATTTCAGAGTTCAACTGTAAACTTTCGCACTTTTTGAAAAATTTTGCCTAGACAGGGGCCAAATGCCCATGTTGTCCAAGGGACACACTCGTGCGCCCCTAAGACATGCCCGTGTTCTCCACCCGTGGTCGACATTGACATATTTCACACGGCTGAGCACACGCCCTTGTCTACAACCAGTGTCTCTGCCGTGGAGCTCTTTATTTATGACATCATCATACCCTTAATAGCACACGACCAGGGCACACCTGCAGTGTCTGGCCCGTGTGACGGTCGTATTCTCGTAAATTAGTGTAGGGGACACACGGCCTCTTAACACAACCATGGGGCTGGTTGTGTGTCACACATGGCCTAGACACATGCCCGGGTGTCTACCCGTGTGGACACTTAGAGGCTATTTTCCAAGCCACTTGCCACCTTGAAACATAAACACACTTATACCGACTCAAGCAATACATAATGTAGCATTCATGTACTATGAATAATTCCTAAAACATCACTTATAGAATTCATAAAAACTCATCATCACTAATATATAGAACTTAACAAATATTGGCCATATACAAAAAGGATAGTAATTTTAATAGCCAACCCTTTGGCTCCTAATATGATATAACTCAAAACGACATGATCTCTATACATGCCATGCTTAAAATAAGATAACTTGACTATACCAAAATAATGATTGATAATGTGATCCGAGCTCCGACGTCTTTGGTCCCCGAGTTAGCTTGGCGATACTACAAGGAAGAAAGAAAAGAGAGGAGTAAGCATATAACTTAGTAAGTTTGCATGAAATTTATATAACAATATATTGTTCATAATATACTCATCCATCATGAATCAGAACAACATAAATCCCAAGTGCTTGAACTGACTTACTCATACTTACTCTTTACTCATCACATTTTACATAATGATTTCATGCTTGTATTTTTAATTATGGTACCTATATCACTTAGTCACATAGATTAGCACTTTCGCTAAAGTAAACATGAACTCATCTCATCATATTTCTTAAATTAAATAAACTCTTTATCAACCTTGAATAACTTAGTTTATTACTATTTTTACTTGCTTAACTTACTTATTACCTCTTTCATACTCGACTCTTTTACCCGTTGAATTACTCGGAGTACCAGAGGATACTCCATCTCATCAAACATGTGTCTCGATGCCAATGCCATATCCAAAATATGGTCTTACATGGGATCGCCTCTTAGTGCCGATGCCATATCCCAGATATGGTCTTACACGGGCTCTCTTAGCTTGATGTCAATGCCATGTGCCTGACATGGACTTATACGAGGCCTTCCTTAAATGGTGTCGATGCCATTTCCCAGACATGGTCTTAGCGAGACATTCCTTAAATGGTGTCGATGCCATGTCCCGGACATGATCTTACACGGGACCTTTCTTATTCGATGCTGATGCCATGTCCCAGACATGGTCTTACACGGGACCTACATTCCTTAGTGCCTATGCCATGTCCCAGACATGGTCTTACACGAACTTTCCTTATCTCATGTTGTGACATAGGTATCCTCGTTATTCCAAGACTTCAACCGGGACTTCCATTTACTTGTTCTCATTGATTTCCTTATTAAGGCATTATTAATCATCTTCATGAAAATAATGTACATTAAATAACATAGTAGGTAATTTAATGATAATACATGTGAAACCTTAAATTCATACAAACTTACCTCTCCAAAATGTTTGTAGATGTGCAGTTTAGTCCACAACTTTGTTCTTGCCTTGGTTACGATTCGGGCTTCGTGTTTCTTGATCTATAATAACAATTTAGCTTGTTTAATACTTACATTGACTAAATTGACTCATATTTCATACTTTGGCAAAAATTATATTTTTCCCCTAAACTTTATCATAATTACACTTTTGCACCTAGGCTCGTAAAATGATTTTCATTCAACTTTCTTGCATTTCAAGCTAGCCGAATCATATTCTCAACTATAAAAACATTCAATTCCCACTATTTCACTCATGTATGACCATTTCTACAACTTTTACAATTAGGTCCTTTTATGCATTTTTCATGAAAATCACTTAGAAAAAGATGTTTATCATACATCAAACTTTCGTATTCTTCTATAAAACATCAAAATACATACATGTCATACATGGGTAAATTTTTTAACATAATCCCAAGCTCAAAATATAGCTAGAAATAGCTAAACCGAGCTACAAGGATCTCAAAATTACAAAAAACATTAAAAACAGGATTAAAAATGGGGCTAGGATACACTTACTATCAAGCTTGGAAGATGAAGAAACCCTAGCTATGTCTTCTTTGTGATTTTCAGCCAGGGGAGAGGAAGATGGACACTAATTTTGACTTCTTTTCCCTTTTAATTCTCTAATTTACCAAATGACAAAAATGCCCTTAATGATTATTTCTTGAGATTTTTCATTCCTATGTCCATTTTTGTCCATCTCAACATATAACAGTATAATTGCTAAATAAAGACCTCTAATAATTTTTATAATTCTATTTCATACTTAAACCTTCTAGAATATAATATTTTCTAATCCTTGCAGTTTAGTCCTAATGGACAATTTATTCACTAATTAATAAAATTCCTTCATGAAATTTTCACACAATCATGAAAATACCTCACAAGCCGTATAAAATCATTTAAATCCATATTTCTTCTTCAGATTTGTGGTCTCGCACCACTATTTTGACTAGACCCTAAGTCGGGCTGTTACACACACAACCGATATCGGCAAATGATGCATTTCTTTTAGAACAGAATTTATGCATTCATCCAGGTTTGAGGTCATATGACCATATCATAGGCTGTCATCATATGCTTGTTTCCACTATTCGAAAGGTATGTTGCATAGGTATTTTGCGCCTTCTTCGTTAACTGTGCGCAAAATCGCCAACATCTCGTGAAAATGGTCCTTATTGATCTCGTACCCTGCCAATATAAGTTGATAGCAAATATTACATACCACTCTTCAATTAAGAATAAATTGAATATTACAAACGAAATTATATTAATAGATATTACATACCCATGTTGGTCACTTACCGTCGTTCACTTATAGATCGATGTTGCCCGTGGTTGTTGGAAGCAACATGCCTTAGGCTATATCGATGGTGTGTGCGATGCCATAAGCTTCCCTGTCGCTCTATTGGGGCTAGTATTCCAGGGCCCCGATCTGATATAACGCATATATCAGGTTGGGGGCAGACATGCCTCTTTAACCTAGATAGAAAGAAATCCAGTCATCACCTAACTCCTCCGGTGTTATTGTAAATGCAATTGGAAGGATTCTCCCACTGCCATCCTGTGCCACATCTAGCAATAGCCGATGCATATATCTACCATACATAAAGGTACCGTCAATTTGTACCAATGGCTTGCAGTATAGAAATGTGTCTCGGCATTGCTTAAATGTCCAGAACAAATGCTTGAACACTTGATATCCACGGAGCAATCGATCGTTGTAGTACGTAGGTGCCATTTCAAGTTCTATTATGCTGCTTGGGACATATCTCTCCAACACTTGACACCACTGCGACACTTCATTATATGAAGCGTCCCACCGACCATGCAACTTTTCCAATGCCTTTTGCTTAGCTATCCAAGTCTTGCGATAAGAGGCGTGTACTCCAATTGGCTACGAATATTGGCAATTAAGACCGGCACTAAAGTATTGGGATCGACCTTCACCGTCGGTATTATTAAGCTAGCCAACATATCTGAATCCATCTTGGGATGATCTTGTGAAACACCTGTCAACGAAGTACGTTAAATAATGCAACATTATGCAATATTAGTACTATTCAAAAACCCCAAACTCCTAGTAATATTATGCCAGCAACACATGTATGTAGACCTTTGTACTTTTTAATCTCCCACAAGCCTGTCATTTTCCTCAACGAGGCCATGATTTTCCATGAACATGTACCGTCTTGCACTGCACACTTGGCCTCATACTTATCGGGTTTGGATTTAACCATATTGTAGTTAACCCCATTCTTGATGCTATATTGTTTCAATGCACCAAGAAAACTATCCTTGTTGGAAAACTCTTTACCAACTTCCAATTCACCCGAATCCAACAATGAACTTGTACGGTCACGCCTTCTATGTGGTAGTTCTGGAAACTCCAATGCATCATCTTGAGATAGATCGACATTATGCATGTGGGCTGGAGGCGAGGACGCCCTGAATCGCGGATCTTTTTCTTCTTCATCTGAACCCCTTTCAACATCTTCAGATATGGTTGGATCAGGCTCCGGTTTAGAAAATAATGCAACTTCTGCACCATCGGGGCCGGGCTCTCGAGGTGGATCCATACCAGACTCATCATCCAACCCACCATTATCTACAACGAACAAGGTCCTCTCGTCGATGGATGTCGTGGGGAGTACATTATCCCTTCTTAAAAAATTTTCGTAACGTCCCTAATCATATGTGGATTGCCAACCACTAGAAGTTGATGGCGTTCCCTAATACGTATTTCTAGCATCGAACATCAACCCACCGATATACATGTCTTATCCACCAATCAAGTGTCATGCAGGGGTTGTATTTTCCATACTACCACCAAACACGGGCACTTCCGTATTCTGCCTCTCACTAACAGAGTGTCGGCTTGGGGTCGTGTATTCCCCTCGACCAGCAGTAGATGTTGAAGTTGAAGGAATATCACTTGGCGATGAAAATTATTGTACATATACCTCAAGAGAAGGTGATCCACTAGCAAAATGAGTCTCCACCATTGCCTCCAAGCTCCAAGGACCTTTAATGTCGAATGATTAATATCTCACGGGATCAACCGAAGCATAAAATCTATACTTAATAGACAGAACTTTCATTGGCGTTGTTCCGAAGATTTTACGCCTAATTCTTTTACGAAGTTCTGTCAAATCTAAGTTCTGGTTAAAAACTAGTCGCTCTGTGTTCTCTGATAAAAAACAACACCGTTCTCGATGTCACGAACCTCACCGTCATAGTAAATAACAGCACTAATATGTTCACTCTTCTTTAGTTTCTATTATACGTTTGCCTCAATTTCTATTATGCAACCTGAGAATGAAATTTGGCTCATTTATAGTCTAAGGCCAAATAGGAACTACTGTAGCAAAAGAGCGCTCACGTGGGAGCTTTTTGATACTATTTGCTTACAGTGCATCCTGCTTGAAGCATTTTGGTCACTATTTGTTCAGAAATGTCTTCTCAAAATTATCTTTTCAGGAACTACTGTAGTAAAAGAGCGTCCACGTGGGAGCTTTTTGATACTCTTCTTGACAAATTGCATCCTGCTTGAAGCATTTTGGTCACTATTTGTTCAGAAACGTCATTTCAAAATTATTTTATCGATACTCTTGTAAAAAATAATTTTATATTCTTGATATATTTTCCCAAAACCCTAAATATAAAATTATTTTAATTAATTAACTCTAAACTCTAGTTCATTAATTTTTTTCCTAAAAACCCTAAACCTTAAACTCTAAAACCCTAAAAGCCCTAAACCCTATTCTTAAAATCCTAAAAACCATAACCCTAAACCCTAAAAATAGTTAAAAACTCTAACGAATAACGGGCAAAAATGCGTCCCTAGGGGAGCATTTTTGCCACATCAGCAAAGCGCGCCATCAAGGACGCGATTTTTGTTGATGTGGCAAAAACACTCCCCCAGGAACATGTTTTCCTGGCACATACTACGACATCGTTACCGGCGTGACGCGCTTTCGGGAAAATGGCCCATTCCGATTAATAATTAAATAATAGGTCTATTTTTGTAATTTTTGAAAAAAAGGGCATTTACTGGTAAATTGACCGATGATAATCACATATAAAAAACGGTTAATATGATGGTAATAAAATTTTTATTTCTTACCTTATAAAAAGTTTCATGTCATTTACAGATTTAAACTAGGTTATATTAACTATTTCTATAAGTTAATAGTGTCAGGGCCCGTACCGCGCATTGAGGGGTTGTGTGAATGGTTTAGGATATCCGTCGGATGAACGACTAATGCCATACTTGGAGTTAGCCGGATTTAGATTAGCGGCATTGGCCTAGACGTTTGATTTGCAGTACGACTTAATATCCACTTTGGTCGAGCGATGGCGCTCGGAGACTCTGTAACAGCCTGATTTTTAGTGGTGTTAGAAATAGTGATTCGGGATCACTAAAGCCAAAATGTGAGTTCAAAAATTTAATAAATTAGTCAAGTGTGATTTTAGAAGTATTTTTGAATTAGTGAATTTTGTGATTTAAAAGAATTTATTAGGTAAATTGGGTTGAAAATAAGGTATCGAGACCTCGAATTTATAAACCAAGCCATAAATATTTTTATAAATATTTATGGAGTGTCATTAAGTTAGTACTAAAGTTTCGTTAGAAGATTTTAATGTTTTGATAGTTAATTAATTAAAAAGGACTATATTGTAAAAGGTGCAAAAACTTGTTAAAGTGATTAAATAGCTTAAGTGTCTAATAAGGAAGGATTTAAAAGGCAATTAGACCCAAAATATATGAGCTGGACGGTATGGGCAAAGAAAATAAGCAAGGAAACAATGTGAACAAGGGGCAAAATTGGAAAACAAGTAAAATTAATAGTTAAATTGCATTTTCATGAGAAATCTAGATATTTTCTTCATTTTTCTTCAGCAAAATGCCATGGGAGGTCTCCAATAAGCTGGTTTCTCGGCACCATGTGAGTTTATTTCTTGCTCTTTTCTTGTAATTTTTGTGTTTTTAAGACTTTTGCAATTAGATCCAACTATCTAATTCATTAGTTTTTGATTTTATGGGTAATCTTGGAAGTTACCATTGATGATTGCTGGATGTTTATGATGAATTAACATGGAATTGAAGTTTTAATTTTGTTAAATGATGATTTTATCAAGTAATTTCAATAGAAATTGATTTTAGGACCTAATTGTGAAAAAGTTAAGAATTAGGGTTTGGTATTAAAATTTTGAATATTAATGGTTGTATGGCAGGCTAAAATAATTAGCTAATTTTTCAATTAATGAAAATTAGCTCAATTGATAGGATAATTGCACAGGGACTAAATTATAAAAAAATGTAAAATTTGGGGTAAAAGTGTAATTTAAAAATTGAAGGGTATAAAATGTAAAGTGAATTAGAAATGGAATAGATACTAATGAATGAGTAATTTTATATTATAGATCAAGAAACCAAAGATAAACGGGGAAAAGAGAAATTAATAGACAAGTCCCTAATTTCTACAAATTCTACAAATAGGCTCGAGATAAGTTCGTATGATCAAAATTTGATATTTAGATTGAATTGATGTATGATATTATGTATTTATTTATATTATATGTTAAAAACATGGAAATTTTATAAATAAGAATGGTTAATGAAATAAATACATACGAAATTCATGAGAATAACGATATATGGAATATTGATTGTTATTGAATTGAATGTATGTGGAATAGTGATATTTAAATATTGGATGTATTGAAGCGGGTAGATTTAATGAGTGATGAATTTATTGAAATTATATTGATTGAGTTGGTATATATATATTGATTATACTGACTAACTAAATTGAAATAAATATTGATTGTTATTGAAAAATGAATTGAATTGTATTGAATTATGAATATATTTGATTAATTGAAATGTGTATTGATTGGAAATTGAAAAGCGATTTGGAAACCCTATTAACTAATCGGGCTAAATCGGATATAGTTGGCATGCCATAGGATTGGAAGTGTTCAGGGTTACTTCGACTTCGAGTCGATGAGACACTGGGTGTCATTATATTACTTCGGATAGATTCAATGAGGTACTGGGTACCAACTTACTTCGGCATGGCCGATGAGACACTGGGTGTCAACTTATTGCTTCGAACTATCCGATGAGGCACTAAGTGTCGTACTAGTGTGTTTTGGTTGGATCCGCGTATCCGTCCAAGTCTGAGTCTAGTTAATAGGGGTAAACGAATGATTTGGCCAATTGATTGATATTGAGTGATATTGAATATGGATTGGAATGGAAAACGAAATGAAATATACAATTGAAATGCATGAAATTGCATGAATCATGGATTCATGAAATGGATATTGATATTGAAATTGAATTGTGTATCCTAATGAGAAAAGCTATTGAATAGCAATTATGAGATTGAAATAGTATGATATGACAATTAAAAGTGTTATGAATGGTATACTTATGAAATTATATCTAAAACACTCGGTATTGATATATAATTGATATATATTGAAAAGTGTATTGGAAAATGATATTTACTTGATATATATATTGAAATGTGACATGGGAATGATATTTATTTAATATATATTGAAAAGTGACATATAAATATGTGTTTAACTTTAATATGTTGATATAAGAAGATTATGTATATGATGATGAGTATTAAACCCAAGTGTGATATGTCGAGAAAATAAGTTTATCAATATTGAATTTATATGTAAGATGTGTAAGTACGCTAACTATTGTTGTTGCTTGATGATTAGGCAAGTGTCAAGCTATTGATTGAATAGTAGTATATTTATTTATTTGAAGCACTGAAAATGTAAGTATTTAAGTGAAAGTAAGTTAGTGCTCGTGAAAGAATGGTAAGGCTTAAATTACGAAATTTCTTATGAAATGACTTAGTATCTGTCCAATATGAAAAAGGCTTGGTTAAATGCACTAACTTGTAGCTATGGCTGAATGACATGCATATGAAATAAGTGTAGAAGAGTTATATAAAATTTTACTAAGCTTGAGGGTATATGTCTATGAGTGATACTATGGATTAGTTCACCTTTTGAATTAGTGAGAACAGTTTATAAGTATTACAATAACAATAATGGGTTATTTTTTATATGTAAAGTTTTATAATTGAAATAAAATAGTATAATTAAAGATTATACGAGCTTACTAGGCATTCATTGCTTACATGTTTGTTTTATTTATCTATCTTACAGATTATCGGAAGCTCAAACAGGTTGGAAGCTTATCGGAGCCATATCACACTATACATTGGTTCTATTGATAATTATGGATGACTTGATTCTAGTTATAATGGCATATGTAGGTTATTTTGATTAAATGTTAGTTTATAGGTGTTATATAGATATTAGTCATTTATTTGGTTTGCGTTTTGGTGTTGTGGTATTTGCATGATTTACCTTATAATGTTGATGTGATTGAATATGATGAGAGGTAAAATAGTAGTCGAATATGCATAAGAGGTGCCTAAAAGTATAATGATTATGTATGTCTAAATAAAAGTTAATAAAAGAATCATGAAAGAGTAAAATTAGCATTAAAATAGTTTTTGGACAAGTAGCAATGGTTCAACTTTGAAAAATCACCAAAAATTGTGTAAATATAATTAGATGTTAAATAAAACATTAAATTAAATTTTATTGAGTCTAGTTTTTCATAGAAGAAATGGTGTAAGCAACGGAATTCTAAATTATGAGATATAATAAATTTTGTGAAACAAGGTCAGAATGATTTTGGGTTCCCCTGTTCTGATTTTGGAAAATCATAAAAAAATTTTAAAAAAATAATTAGAGGTTTAAATTTATATGTTTAAATTCTTAATGAGTCTTTTTTCAATAGAAACAAACAGAAACATCATCCAAATCTCTTACTAAGAGATAATTAATTTTTAGTGAAGAAAGGTCGAAGCTATCAAACAGCAGAATTGAGATAAATTTGAAGATTTTACTGTACTTATTGGCTAAATTATAAATTATAAAATTTTTATGGTAGAAAAATATTTGAGTCTAGTTTCAAAAACATTAAGAGGATCTTAATTTAGAATTCTTTAGCTCTAGATATAAATAATTTAGTGACTATGACTCAAGTGGATAGCTTTGATATGAACATAAGTAAATAGTGGAATTATTGTAATTTTTCTGTAAACTCCGGTAACATCCCGTAACCTTGTTCCGACGAAGGATGTGGGTTAGGGGTGTTGTAACATCCTGAAAAGGGCCTATGCATTTTCGGTTTAATTGTACATAATGACATGTCTTATGCGTTATGAATAAATTTTGAATATTTTTGGAAACCTGAGAATGTATGGGAATGTTACGTTAAAAAGAGGAAAGTTGATATTTTGGAAACCTAAGTAAAATAGGAAAGTAAACATTTTGGCAACCTAAGAAAAATAGGAAAGTGAACATTTCTGGAAACTTGGAAATGTAAGGAAATGTCATGTTTAAAGAGCCGAACGAAAATTTTTGGAAACTTAGAAATGTCGAGTTTTAAAGTTAAAAGAGGAAATTAAGGCAAGGGGGCCTTAAGAGAAAAAGTATGTGAAATTTGACATACAAACAGGCTTGGAAAAGTGGCCTGAAGATGCCACTTAGGGCCTCTAGAAATGGCGCCGCATGCAAGGGTGTTAGGCCTGAGTTCGAGTCACATGGGAAGCAAATAAAAGAAGTTTTATTTTTGCTTCCAAAAGCACAGAGGTGGACGACAACAAGGCTCTTAAAAAGGGAGTTTTATTCTCTTTAAAATTCGACTAAATAGGGATAAATGATGATTTATCTTAAGTATTTTTAAAGAGATAAATAAGGGATTTATTTATCATTATTCCCATGAGATAAAGGTTGGATTAAACTCTTTTATTTTATGATAATTAAAGGATAAAGCTATCAAATAGAAGAGTGGTGGCCAAGTAAGGGATTCCTTAGATGATAATTTCGTCTATAAAAGGAAGGAAGGAGGCTACTCATTAATTTTCTTCCTTCTCTTCTATCTCTGCCGAAATTCTTAGGGTTCTCTTCTCTTCTTTTCTCTTTTCTTTTGTCTAGCCGAATTCCCTAGCCTCCTCTCTCTTTTATTCAAAACCAAAAACACAATCCAACCTAGCCAAATTCTTCATAGCACCAAAAGCCAAAATTCTGCCAAAGCCGAATCTTTGTTGTGACAGAAGGGTGTTGCCGATTTCATCCAAAAGGTAAGATCAACTATTATTTGATTCTCAATCTCTCTTTAGCAAAATATAGAATCTAACTCCTTTAGAATTCCATGGCTGAAATTTGGAAGGTTTTCTTCGGGATCTAGTAGTTGTCGACTACAATGAGAAGTACAACGAAGTTTCAAGATTTCTAAGACTCAAGGTAAGTCATATGAATATTCGACCATAGGCCATTTAAAGATGATTAAGTGTTAGAAATCAATCTAACATGTGTTTATAGGATTTTCGACGTGATGAGGAAGTAAGGATCTATTTTGGATTTGAATAATCATCAAATCGGCATCAAAGGTAAGTTTTTTAATACAAATCCTACTAGGATTTGGTATTATAATAGAATAGGATTTATGCTAAGTAATAAGTGGTAAATCAAATGTAGGGATTAAGGATCTAAACATTAGATCAAGCTTTTGAATCTCAAGGAATTGCTAAGCGAATCGGTGTGTACCCACACTAACTTTTAATATGATATATGGCAAATATTTAATATATGAATGTATAAGAATGTGAATGTGGCTAAAGTACCCTAATGTGGTACAAAGTACTCAGGTTCGTTTCCTACTCCTGCTAGGATTATGAAATATGTTATATTTTAACATGTGAAAAGTGACATGAATGTGAATTTAAGTATGATATGCTTAATATGAAATATATGGGGCATTCGGGTTATATGAGAAAAGGGAAGTGAATGTGACGACTTCGGTCTCACTATCCGAATGTGGTGACTTGGTCACATTATCGAATGTGGTAACCGGTTACATTATTCGAGCGTGGTGTCTCATGACACAATTATTTAATCTGGTGGCTATGCCACGAATTTTATTTGGGCGATGAAACAAAAGTGAAACAAAAGTACTAATTCATAAAACTTTCTCAAATCAGTTAAAGTGCGAGTTAGATATGAATTCTAGAGGGGCCTTTCGTCGTGGGTGGGCTGTAGAGGAAGAATGACTAGGTCGAACCCGTTGGATCGGGTCAAGGTGCGATAATGAGGTACCACCGCCCCCACCACTCCCAACTATTGGTGTGGAGTAGCAAGCTCAAACGGGGGAAGATCTTTGTGTCATGAGGCTATGCTACGAGTTCTTAGGTTGGTGGGTGGTGCAAGAGGAAATTCGGGAGATCGAAAGTGCAGACCGGCGACTCGAGCCAGCGAATGAGGTGTTCCGTAGAGTATCCGATGTGGTACCCAGATCTGTTGAATCTTGGTTGGAAGCAACCGAGGCGTATTATGGATGAGCTCGATCGACCGGAGGAGAAGTTGAAAGGAATGGTGGCAGCATTACGTGATGAAGCGTACCAATGGTGGTTAAGCGTCGGGATGGTGCCACGGTGAGGATCGACACGGAAGTATGCTAATGAGGCATATCGGAAAAAGTATGTCGGACTACGGTATATTGATGAGCGGAGGAAAGCTTTTAAGAAATTTGGTTCAAGGAACAAGTCGGTAGCGACATATGGTGAATTTACGAGGTTGAGCGATATGCTCGAGAGTAGTAAAGCGAGCATGAGCGTTGTGTCCGTTTGAAGGCGGTTTGAGGATGACCTCGGGTTAT
This sequence comes from Gossypium rotundifolium, assembly GCA_025506655.1. NCBI lineage: Eukaryota > Viridiplantae > Streptophyta > Magnoliopsida > Malvales > Malvaceae > Gossypium > Gossypium rotundifolium. The sequence goes on along the minus strand of CP106732.1, from coordinate 151,572,819 downwards.
TGATAGCTCCACATCAAAAACAGGAGTTTTTCGCGTTGGTTGAAAAGGCTAAGGTAGCCGAGGGAATCAAGGACTCGGTTAAGCAGAGCTCTGATAGGAATAGACCCAAGAGGGGTTATGGGTCATCCGAATCGTTGGGAAATGTGCAGAAAAGGCCTAGAGCTGATGGGCCGAGGGTGACAAGTTGGTACCGAAGGCGATGTCGTCCTTGTGTGCATTGTGGAAAGAAGCACTTAGAAGTCTTTGGAAAAAGATGGAAGGATGTTTCAGGTGTGGGTCCAAGGACCATATGCTCAAAGATTGTCCTAGAAACCGGATGAAAGTTGATCAATAGCTCGAGAATGTTAATCAATTTGGTAGAGGAGGACAATGACCTCAACGAGGTCGTGGTTGAATAATGAGAGGTAATGGTGCTTGGAGAGGGCGTGGAACACAAAGCGAGAGTCTTGCTAATTGAGGCAAAGCGGTAGGGTTTGGTTTACAGATTCACGGAGGGAGGATGGAGCGCACAGGGCGTCATAATCGATGCGTTCTTTATTTATGGCAAGCCTTATTATGCCTTAATTAATGTGGGCTTGACCCATTCTTATGTTGCCTGTAGTGTAGTTGAAACACTAGGCCTACACTCTGAATTTTTTGATAGGGAGATAACGGTAGTAAGCCGTTAGGCCAAAGCTGTAGTGGTGGATAAGATCTTTGAAATGTACCCCAGAGATTGGGAGTAAACTTTGGATGATTTAATGGAACTACCCTTTGGGAGTTTGAACTCATACTTGGAATGGATTGGCTAGTAGAGCACCGAGCCGTGTTGGATTGTCTGCTAAGCGAATGGAATTAAGAACCGGGAGGATGAAGTAGTAGTAATGATCGGAGAAAGAAGAAACTACTTGTCTAATGTAGTTTGACACTTAAAATTTGAAAAGATGGTTGAAAAGGGTGCGGCGCTTTTAGCCTTTGTAAGTGCGTTGGATGAAAAGGAGGAAGGTGTCAATGGAGTTAGAGCGGTAAGGGACTTTGAGAAAGTGTTTCTAGAGGAATTACTAGGAATACGCCCGGATAGGGAGGTGGAATTTGGAATAGATTTGCTCTAAGGAACAAAGACTGTGTCAATCGCTCCATCCGAATGGCGCCAAAGGAGTTGGTTGAGCTCAAGGCTCAAATCCGAGGAATTGCTTGACCAGTGGGTTTATCCAGGCCAGTGTGTCTCGTGGGGAGCACCGGTCCTGTTGTGAAGAAGAAGGGCGGAACTATGCGTATGTGCATAGATTCTGTCGATTAAATAAAGTGACCATCAAGAACAAGTATCCTTTGCTTAGGATTGATGACTTGTTCGATCGACTTAAGGGCGGCGGTGTTTTCAAAGATCGACTTAAGGTCGGGATATCATCGGTGAAGGTGAAGGAGGCGGATATCCATAAGGCGACCTTTAGGACAAGATCGGCCACTATGAGTTTGTGGTAATGCCGTTCGGGTTGACAAGCGCGCGTACCGCATTCATGGATATGATGAATCGGGTGTTTCAACCTTACTTGGATAGGTTAAATCGTAGTGTTCATCGACGACATCCTTGTATACTCTAAGGCGAAGAGGAGCATGATGAGCATCTCCGCGTTGTCTTTGCAAGTGTTAAGGAGAAGAAGCTCTATGCCAAATTTAGCAAGTGTGAATTTTGGCTTAGGAAGTTGCGTTTTAAGGCATGTGGTATCCGAGAGGAATAAGAGTGGATCCTAGGAAGATCGAGCGGTGTTGGATTGGAAACCACCTAGGTCCGTGGTGAGATCCGAAGTTTCTTAGGTTTGGCGGGCTATTCTGAAGGTTTGTGGAAGGGTTCTCGTCTATAGCGCGCCTTTGACAAAGTTGTTGAGGAAGGAAGTACCCTTTGTGTGGTCGGATAAGCGGCGGAGAGCTTTGAGAAGCTTAAGAGGTTTTAACGAAGCTCAGTATTGATTGACCGGAGGCGGGAAAGGAGTTCTGATTGTATTGTAACGCTTCCCATCTGAGTTTGGGTTGCGTGTTGATGCAAGACGGAAGGTAATAGCTCACGCGTCCGGCAGTTAAGGCCACATGAGGTTTACTACCCAACCCATGACTTGGAATTGGCGGTGGTGGTTTTCGCCCTTAAGGTGTGGAGGTACTATCTCTATGGAGAAAGGTCGATGATTTACATGACCACAAGAGCCTTAAGTATCTGTTGACTCGAAGGAGTTGAACTTGAGGCGTGAAGGTGGGTGGAGTTATTAAAGGATTATGATTGCTCGATAGAGTACCACCCGCAAAGCGAATGTGGTAGGCGATGCCCTAAGTCGGAAGGTGGTGTAGGATCTTAGGGCAATGTTAAGCCCATTTAAGTTTGTATGAGGATGAAAGCTTTGTTGGTGAGTTGCAAGTCAAACCCACATGGTGAATGAGGTGAAAAGGGACGATTGGTGATAAGGACCTAAGTGCTAAGTTACGACAAGTATAGAGCGGAGAGTTAGAGGATTATGGCGTTAATGATGAAGGAGTATTGTCTTTGCAAAGGAAAAGTCTGTATGTCTAAAGATGAGGAGTTAAGACAGAGGATTCTTGAAGCGCATAGTAGCCCTTATGCTATGCATCCGGAGGCACTAAGTTGTCTGAGATCTAAGAGAATAATTTTGGTGGCTTTGATCTTAAGTGGGAAGTTCTTTGAATTAGTGGGAAAATGTTTGGCGTGTCGACAAGTTAAAATTTGAACACCAAGTTCCATCGGGATTGCTTGACCAATTGAGATTCCGCGATGGAAGTGGGAAAGAATTACCATGGACTTCGTTAGTGGGCTTCCCTTACGCCTACTAAGAAGGACTCGGTATGGGTAATAGTAGACCGTTTGACTAAGTCGCACATTTCATCTGGTAAGAGTGGATTATTCCTTGAAGTTAGCCAAGCTATATGTGGCGAAATCGTGAGACTACACGGAGTGGGGTGTCAATTATTTGGATAGAGACCCAAGGTTCACGTCTCCGGTTTTGGAGGCACTTCATCAAGCTTTAGGCACCAAGTTGGACTTCACTACGACTTTTCATCCACAATCGGACGGGCGATCTGAGCAGGTTATACAAGTGTTGGAGGATATGTTGAGAGGCGTGTGATGGATTTGAGAGGAAGTTGGGAAGATTACTTGCCTTTAGTGAGTTCGCCTACAACAATGACTATCGGGCTAGCATTCGGATGGCACCATATGAAGCATTGTATGGTCGAAAGTGTCAAACTCCTACTTGTTGGGTGAGTTAGGAGAACGTCGAGTTTTGGGTCGAGTTAGTGGCGGCGAATCAAGAAAAGGTTGAGATAATCAAGGCACGGTTAAAGGAAGCCTCGATAGGCGTAAGTCGTCGCAGATCTTAAGAGGAAAGAAATAGAGTTTGAAGTAGGAGACCAAGTGTTTCGAAGGTTTAGCCTTGGAAGAAGGTGATGAGGTTTGGCATGAAAGGAAGTTAAGCCCAAGGTTTATAGGGCCTGTCGAGTGTTGAAACGAGTTGGACCGATGGCCTATCGATTAGAGTTGCCACGAGTTGCGGCAGATGCACGACGTATTTCATGTATCCATGCTATGTCGTTACCATTTGGATCATCTCATGTGGTACCGATTGAAGAAGTGGAGCTAAGGCGGACTTATCTTACGAGGAAGAGCGGATTGAGATCTTTGGGCGTGATGTGAAAGTGCTACGGAGGAAGTTAGTTCCTCTAGTCAAAGTGTTATGGCGCAATCATGGATCGGAGGAAGCTTTGGGAACCGGAGGAGGCAATGCGACAGACAATACCCTCAATTATTTCAAATTTAGGAAATTTCGAGGATGAAATTATTTTAAGGGGTAGAATTGTAACATCTGAAAAGGGCCTATGTATTTTGGTTTAATTGTACATAATGACATGTCTTATGCGTTATGAATAAATTTTGAATATTTTGGAAACACGAGAATGTATGGAATGTTACGTTAAAAGAGGAAAGTTGATATTTTGGAAACCTAAGTAAAATAGGAAAGTAAACATTTTGGAAACCTAAGCAAAATAGGAAAGTGAACATTTCTGGAAACTTGGAAATGTAAGGAAATGTCATATTTAAAGAGCCGAGCGAAAATTTTTGGAAACTTAGAAATGTCGAGTTTTAAAGTTAAAAGAGGAAATTAAGGCAAGGGGGCCTTAAGAGAAAAAGTATGTGAAATTTGACACACAATCAGGCTTGGAAAAGTGGCCTGAAGATGCCACTTAAGGCCTCTGAAAATGGTGCCACATGCAAGGGTGTTGGGCCTGAGTTCGAGTCACATGGGAAGCAAATAAAAGAAGTTTTATTTTTGCTTCCGAAGCATAGAGGTGGACGACAACAAGGCTCTTAAAAGGGAGTTTTATTCTCTTTAAAATTAAACTAAATAGGGATAAATGATGATTTATCTTAAGTATTTTTAAAGAGATAAATAAAGGGATTTATTTATCATTATTCCCATGAGATAAAGGTTGGATTAAACTCTTTTATTTTATGATAATTAAAGGATAAAGCTATCAAATAAAAGAGTGGTGGCCAAGTAAGGGATTCCTTAGATGATAATTTAAGTCTATAAAAGGAAGGAAGGAGGGCTACTCATTAATTTTCTTCCTTCTCTTCTCTCTCTCTTGAAATTCTTAGGGTTCTCTTCTTTTCTCTTCTCTTTTCTTTTGTCTAGCCAAATTCCCTAGCCTCCTCTCTCTTTTATTCAAAACCAAAAACACAATCCAACCTAGCCGAATTCTTCATAGCACCAAAAGCCAAAATTCTGCCAAAGCTGAATCTTTGTTGTGACAGAAGGGTGTTGCCGATTTCATCCAAAAAAGTAAGATCAACTATTATTTGATTCTCAATCTCTCTTTAGTCGAAATATAGGAATCTAACTCCTTTAGAATTCCATGGCCGAAATTTGGAAGGTTTTCTTCGGGATCTAGTAGTTGTCGACTACAAGGAGAAGTACAACGAAGTTTTGGGATTTCTAAGACTCAAGGTAAGTCATATGAATATTCGGCCATAGGCCATTTAAAGATGATTAAGTGTTAGAAATCAATCTAACATGTGCTTATAGGATTTTCGATGTGATAAGGAAGTAAGGATCTATTTGGGATTTGAATAATCATCAAATCGGCATCAAAGGTAAGTTTTTTTAATACAAATCCTACTAGGATTTGGTATTATAATAGAATAGGATTTATGCTAAGTAATAAGTGGTAAATCAAATGTAGGGATTAAGGATCTAAACATTAGATCAAGCTTTTGAATCTCAAGGAATTGTTAAGTGAATCGGTGTGTACCCACACTAACTTTTAATATGATATATGACAAATATTTAATAAATGAATGTATAAGAATGTGAATGTGGCTAAAGTACCCTAATGTGGTACAAAGTACTCGAGTGCACGTTTCCTACTCTGCTAGGATTACGAAATATGTTATATTTTAACATGTGAAAAGTGACATGAATGTGAATTTAAGTATGATATGCATAATATGAAATATATGGGGCATTAGGGTTATATGAGAAAGGGAAGTGAATGTGACGACTTGGTCTCACTATCTCGAATGTGGTGACTTGGTCACATTATCCGAATGTGGTAACCCGGTTACATTATCGAGCGTGGTGTCTCATGACACAATTATTTAATCTGGTGGCTATGCCACAATTTTATTTAGGCGATGAGCACGTCATTGCAACAAGCGCCTTCGATGGAGTGTAGCGGAAGGAGGTTGACTTATTAGTCCCCACGGTGTGCGAGGTTGGTGCGGGGATGTGTAGCGGATGGCATCTAGGTTTGGGTTTGGGTTGCATCATTATTTTATCGTATATGAATGTGCATGTGATATGTTATGGTATGCCCGATCAATTAAATTTTAGTGTTATGCGCACATTGAGTCTGTTGACTCACCCGTTGTGGGAACATGTTTTAGGTGATGACGAGTGATGGATCGGGTTAAATCGAGAAGCTTAGGGATGGCCATGCACAACAAGAAATTTAAGACTTGGACTTTTATTTAATTTTAAGTAATTTATAGTTTATTTTGGTTTTAATTTTGGGAAATTATTTGATGTAATAAGGTAGTAGTAGCGTTTACTTTACTTTTATTTATTGAGCATACAATCTTTATATTTATTAAAAGATTAAGTAAAATTAATTTAATTCAAAGCCCAACGTTTTGTCACCTAAATCAAAAAGATTTTTAATAACGAAATAAACTGTTTTTCAACTCAAGCCCAACCCAAAACAAACTTTCTTTAAAACACACAAGTTTTCTTAAGTAACAAAAGAATTTGAAGCAGTTTACAGGGAACATACGAGATCCGGTCAAGGCTCATGGGCGGGTTTGGGGTGTTTCAGTGTTCTGAACCACACTTTTCATTTGCCATGTGGGGAGTGCACCATCACTCTAGAGGATGTTGCACTGCAACTCCAGATCCTAATCGACAGGAGTGCGGTAATGTGTGTAAATGCAATCTCTGAGCCGACCATCCTTTGCTATAACCTACTAGGAGTCTCATCCGGTGATGCTGAGTTAAAATTTTTGGGTTTGACGTTTTCATGGCTGAAGGCCAATTTCAAGCATTTACCGATTAATGCCACTGAGCGGGTGATGATGTGCGCCGCTCGAGTGTACATTATACACAATATAAGAGGTGTACTCACACCGAATGGAAACAACAACAAAGTCTATTTGATGTACTTGCCCCTGTTAATTGATTTGCATAATGTTCGTTCATATAGTTGGGGTTCCGTAGTATTAGCTATGTTGTATCGTGAGCTTTGTCAAACGATAAATCCTTTTATCGTGGACATAAGCGGATGCCTCATATTACGGCAGTCTAAGGTACACTAAAAACTTGGTAATATAATTGCAAAAATACAAACTTGGTAATATAAATGCAAAAATACAATATTTATAATACAAATGCAAAAATACAAGCTTTGTAATATAAATTAGATGCATTGGAGTAAATTGGCTCAATTTCCACCCGGTCGTGACGATTGACCAATATGGTAGGTTCGTTGCGGGCATTTATTTCGATTATGCCCAGCTAATTTGCATACGCCACAAAGATTCCCATTGGTTTTCTCCCTAATGTCTATTTTATTATGTATTCTGGTTGATTGCGGTTGACCTTTAGGATTCCTACGTAACCTTTTGTCCGGGACAAGCTCAAAAATCATCGTAGGCACCTCCCATGTAAACAGATTCGGCAAGACAGGGAACTTATTTTCCCAGACACGTAACGTGTGCTCGAGAATATACACCTCAATGATAAATTGTTCAACATTGAGTGAGACGCGAGCACAGGCTACCACAACAATCGCACCGTCTATTACGGAGATCAACTCCGTAGGACCTACGTGGAATACTGGGTCAACAATTGATGGTCTCCGTAACTCAAAACATTTCAAACTGTCGTGAATATATTTCTACATTCATCCACCTCACCCTCCGACGGTTTGCATCCATTACATCCTAACAGCTTTGATAAACACGTGTCTCACATTAATTTAGTTGACTTGTTTCAGCCTCATTCTTGGCATCAAGGTAGCCAGCATGTAGAGCGTAGCCAAGAACACAGATGAAATCAAAAGATGGCATGTGCTCCTCAACACGGAGTTAACCACCTCTGCCAGGTTGGTGGTCATATAACAATATCGAAACTTTTCATTGAAACTTTGAGTCTATTGCCATGGCTCTATAGTACCCAACCACTGTCGAAAAGGAATGTTTGTTTCACCTTACATGTCACCCTCAAGTCTGGCCATCCTTTACCGAAAAAGATATGGCTCTAACTCGTACGCTGTGTATGTATTAAGAAAAGATAAGTTATAATCTTGAATCAACTTGTTCTAGTATTGATAATATTAAAACATATATTAAAAATAAATTTTAGCCAATTTCACAACTTGTCTCCACCAGTCTGCATTCTTGTACTTTCGGTGAAAGTTAGTTGCAATGTATCAGATACAATAAATAGATCTCTATGGTACTCTAGAATGCCTAATGGCGACAATTATTCTCTTCCCTTTATTAGAAATGATGCAAATATTATCGTCACTAATAACATACCTTCGTAGGTTCATAAGGAAGAATTCTCATGATTCTATGTTCTCCTTATCTACAATGGCAGATGCTATCGGGAGCACGTTCTTGTTCTCGTCTTGAGCAACCGTAATAAGTAGGATTTACGTATATTTCCCGTATAGCTAGGTCTCATCTACCTGCACAAGTGGTTTGCAGTGGCGAAATACTGCACACATGGATCAAACATCCAGAACATCCGGTGGAAAATTCTTCTTCCCAGTTGTAGTTGGTCATCCGAGCCGTAATAAGGTCATGTCTTTAACTTAATGACATTTCCTAGCACGTACTCCAGTATAGTGACTACCCACCCCTGTAGCTCATTGTACGATGCATCCCAATCTCTGTACAACTGCTCCATTGTCATTTGTTTAGTTATCTATGCTTTTATTTATGATACTTGATACTGGAATCGTGCTTGCATTTCAACAATCAGTACCGATCTTTAATGGCCAGCATGTCCTTCACCATTGACATGATGCATGTGCAGATAGTTTTGGAATCAAGTTTCTGATGATCTTTGTCATATGTGTTGAAGTGCATGTCTGAGCCCCAACAAGTTTTCGTATCTCCCACATCTACAACTTTTGGATAAATGCAGCTCGTACCCTCCAATTGCAGCCTTCCGTCGACCTCCAACACTTCTCAATATACAATGTCAGTTTAGACACGGTGACTTTATAGTCCACCGACACATTCATGATATACCGCTTAATGACAAATACACACTTTTCCTTGGTTTCAAATTTTTGCCCACAAAAAACTCATCAGGTTTAGAATCTACCGCCAACCGGTGAGCAAGTAGTATATCAGGGTACTCTGAGAACTCATTTGTATACGCCGTAGTGGGATCTATAGTGACATATGTGCCCCAGGATCATTGCGTACCACAATGCGTCGAACTAGGTTCTCGACTGAAGACGCGTTAACATTTCCATCGTCATTTGTGCCTTCATCGTCGATATCATCCAGGACCTCGTCCACATCGGGATTACTATCACCATTGACCTCGTGATCAGAAAGATCACTACTATCATATCTATCATCAGCATCCTTATCAATCTCAAGTGCAACATTAAGATCGATGTCGAACTCGTGTACAGTCGATTGACTATCAACGTATGATATTGGAACCACCATACACGGATATTGAACTCTATGTTCTTCATATAATGGAGTGGGATCTTTAGCTGGCTCCACATAAGCTAACTCAGAAAATAACTGAATCGGTGCATTTTGGTGGCACTGATTCCCACAATAAAGAGCGATCATTGTTTCTACGTCTTCATCGTCTACAAGTTCCATCTCGATGAATTTGATGGGATCTGCTGAAACTGAAAACTTATAGAAAAGTTTCGAGATCCTTCTCCCACAACATCTAACAATTTTTGCACTAATCATTTTCTTTATATCATCAACCCAGATATTTCTATTAAATCTCATTGCTATTTGTTGGCGACATTCAAATATACATCCAACTGTTGTTGTCAAAATTACTCCATCAAAATAAACACATACAAAAATTCATTATCCATATTCAATACTAAACCTGTTTAAAAGAAATAAAAACCTTAATACAATTTCAAGCAAAATAATTACTGTAATGTAAAAAATGGATTTCATATCTATTAACATTGTGAATTCTTCTTTGTCTATTTACTCTTCTTCTACATAATTTTTTTTCTATTATTTGAATTCTCAATTTTTTTTCCCAAACACTGCTTAAACAATGGCTAAGAAACTGGGTCCGCCTACAAGATTGGCACCACTGGTGCTACCTATAACATTGGCACCAGTACTTTGGTGCCACCTTTCCCATGGGCACCACCCCATGGTGCTGCCTTTCCCATGGACACCACCACCCTAACCTATCACAAACCCGTATTTAACTCATGTATTGGAACTGTATGGGAAAAAATACTCTAATGCCGCCTATCAAAAAGGTTGCACCATTAAAAGTTTGTTTTTTTTAGTTGAAAGTGATGGGTGTCAAAAAATAGAGGTGATGCTACTTATGCACCACTCTTCACCACCCATGGTATACCATTTTCATAAATAACTAAGTTGGTAAATCACTTTCAAAATTTTTATTATTTAAGTAAAAAAGGCCAACCTGCCAAAAAAATTTAATAAAAAAAATTAAAAAAACACATGCGGAGGCACAGAAATAGGAACAAAGTTCGTCTTGTGCACCTAATTTATTGAATTTAATGAATAATTAATTATTTATATAATTTGTTAAGAAATGTTAATTTAATTTATTAAGAAATTGGGAATAAAGGAATAAAAATAGGAGATAATGAAAATAAAAGTAATCAAAATAAAGAAATCTAAAATAAAATGAGAGAATAACTGTATGTTCATTTTCTTTTCTAAAAGACATGGTGCAACATTCAGCGGTAAGGTTTTTATCATAAAATTTAAAGTTTTATTTACAATTTAACTTTTAAACTATATATTTTTTTCATATTGGTATCTGATTTTCTTATTCCATCCTAGTACTTGAATTATTATTCTATTATGTTTTTTCCCCTAAAATTAACGGTATTAAAAAAAAAAACCTCAACCAGACAAAATGCATGTGGCTGTTGACTTTTGACATGTACATTGATCAAAGATGACTTTTTGTTGACCAGCTTTGACCCGTAAAAAATTATTAAAAATATATTTTTTAAAAATTAAAATGTAAAAATATTAAAAGTTGTAAAAATCATGAAAATTATAAATTAAATAAAATTTTCTTGCTTTAAGATTAAATGAACAACAATTCAATCTTCAATTCCGGATAATATTATTTAAGGGTTAATAAAGCAATGAAGACGATTACACAATTAATTTTATGGGTCTCAAAATAGTTTTAAGAAAAGATTCTTTAAGACTATAGTTTGATGAAAATAATGAAGATTTCACGTTTTCGAAATAACTATGAAACTTTTTAACTTAGATAAAATTGATTGAATTGTGGACTGTGAAAACTAAACCAAGTTGATTTTGAGACACAGAGGATTCTTGAAAAAAGAGATAATTTTTGAATTCACTGTTAAGGCGTGTACTGTAAACCAACAATTTAAGAACCCAAATGATGTTGAAGTAGACGATGATTTCACTTTGTTGTTCCCTGCTTTTACCATTAGCCCAAAAATTAAAAAAAAAAAAAAAAAACCTTACAAACTAAAAAAATCAAAACTTTTTGCTTTCACAAACGATAAAATTGAAGATTTTCTAAGTTCGTTATGGGATTTAATGGATTCTTTTTAGTTTTATTTTTATTCTGTTTTGCCTTCAAAAGAAAAAAAAATCTTTCTAAAAAAAAAAATCTAAACCTGCCATCACTGTACAATCAGTATTTGATGATCTTTGACTAGACAGGAAATGTGTTAACAACCATAAAAGAAAATGGTGGGTGTCCACGCAAATCTTGGTTCGGCTGCGAATCCCATACAATACAGATTGCATTACTTCCCACATGGCGGATTACAATTGGACCAACAACGATAACTCAAGCTTTAATAGATTCCCACTACCATATCGCTTCTGTCCTATAACCTTTTTTCATTTTCAAAAGAACAAACCCTTACCACAAAGGTCCGATTATCAAATAAGCCCTTTTAATTTATGAACCTCCATTAATGAAAAACACACCGTCAATGTCTGCAAATTATCATCTCTTTCCTTAAACACACCGTCTTTGTTAAGCTCTTCTTCATCTTCTTCAAAAACAAGGGTACTTAATTTAATTTCTCACTTTTTAAAGTTTTGTTTTTACTTTTATGGCTACTGGTGTGTATATATGGGACATATATATATGTACTTATATATATGTTCTGTTATCTCTTCTCTTTCTTCCACTGTATTTGTAGTAAAACCAAAAGTTAAAAAAGATACATTTGGCATGCTTTGCAAGACATTTGAAGTTTTTTAAATGTTATCATGTTAATTAAATTTAAGCATATGTTTCATAATGTAAGAGCCATGTTCTTTTGTTTTTAAAGTGAAAAGTTCACCAAGTGTTTGACGTTAATGTGAAAAAAAGCATAAGATGAAAGTTTGAACTTTGTGTTCTGTCAATGTTGTAGAAGTTGAAAACTACGATAAAGAAAATTCTGTGTTGGGTTTGTTTTACAGAAACTAAAAGGTTTGGGGATTTCTCCCAATGTCGAAAAGATAGGAGTTTTTATTGTATATATATGATGAAACCGTGACGCTTTCATTAGTTTAATGCAAGCTTCATAATCTCTTGAATTTCATTTACTCGACTTTGGCAGTTTTGCATTGATTAGTCATGTTTTTTTGATTTGAAATGTATTTGATATTTACAAGACTATCTTTTATAACAATATTCGATTACATGTCCAAAACAAGCATTTAAGTTTGAAAATGACTCCTCATCTTTTTCCTTATTCTGAAAGCTATCTTATTGTAATGCATAGTTAAAACCAAAAGCTATGTTGGTTAGACTCGAGCGTAAGTCTTGGGTCCAACATGGGTCCAATATGAGTATGTTCATTTTCTAAGTTTCTTTCAATTAATGATGGCTTGCAGGTCACCATGGCTGTGATTCCATTACGTTTCAAATTGCCACATAAAGATCAAAATTTTGACTGCAAATGCAATGGTTGGCAATGGCGTCAAGCTGAGATTGGGAACAAAAATGGAGGTTTTAATGGACATCAATGGCGTCTTTGGACATTCACTAGTGTTCATCCAAGACCATTCTCCATGAAAGCATTGCCCAAAGAAAATTCACAGCTGATCTCTTTGGATTCTTATTTTCGAAAGCTTCAAGAAGATTCAAATAAGGGTTCTTCCATGGTGTTGGTTGATAGAAGTGGAGAACGAAGAATAAAGAAGGGGCTGCTGGAATCTCTGGAAGCTTATCTTGGTAAACTTGATGAAGGTAATGTAATATGCCAAATACTTTTATTCTTACTGTCCCTATTTCATCTTATGCGCACACACGATCATGACATGGCAAAATACATGTTGGATATGCGAGGACTCGTCCGATATGGCTAGACACTTTGTTTTGCTGGCTTTTTGTTGTTTTCTTACTGGTCCAATCGGTTTTTAGTCAGTTGAAAAACAAAGCGATTTAATGATATATATATATATATCAGACCATACAAGCCACCATTTTTTGGTTTCTGGTGTCCAGTCTAACACCGAGTTTCTTTGATTGTTTGTTCAGATTCAAATTCTAAAATCCATGAGAAAACCCCTGAAGACAACCAAACCGTACTTCCATTTTCTGTCGGCGAAGATGCGATAGATGAAAAAGCAAAATTCAGAAGCGATATCGGCTTCAGGCTAAGGGATGTTAACAGTGTCTCAAAGAAGTCTGAAGCCTTGCAATACTCTGATGAAGCCTCTCATCTCTACTTAGTGTAAATCACTACCCCTTTAATTTTGTATTTATTGCATTTTGAGATGATATGAAAACACTACACCGAATGACATTTCTAATCGTATATGAGTTTTATGTGATTGTGTTTCCCTGTCATAATTGTGTCAACACATTCATGGCACCACAAATCTCGTGTCATAAAGGTGTAAAACACACATAACACACTTAAGGCATGATTAGTTAGTGCAAATGAATCCCTTTCGGGTTCATTACTTCTCTTGATATATATAGTTGTTAGTTTGTCAGGTCATAACTGACGGCAGAATTCATGGTCTAATATAATCCTTTTATTCTAAATGTAGAAGCATAGTGGCATCCATAAACATTGCTGTTTTTATATTTGAGATAGCCACTCCAGTTAAAATCTCAGAGTTGCAGCTATTTTCCATCCCTTCATTATATGGAGCCAAAATAAATGATCTCATTCTGGTTGGAGAATGGTGGAGGCTTGTCACACCAATGTTTCTGGTACAGGATTAAAACAATTGGGTTCGTCTTCGTGTTCTTTTTTCCGTTCTTTTTTTCTTTTTGCATGATTTCATATATTATTTGAAAGAAACTCAAACAAAATCGTACATGCTTGAATTCGGTTACTAACATAATGTTGCACTTATAGAGCTGGCTTATAGCACAGCTTGGCAAAGGTTTCAGGAGGCATAGATCTATGAAACTCGAACTTGAGTACAAGTGTCAGATGTATGTATTCAACATAGGTTTGATCAGGTTTTTCTAAGCTTTTCTGCAAAGGATCTTTGGAGATCATATCTCCATATTCATGTGCAGAACACTAGTATCAAATACCAACACTTCAAATAGAAAAATAGGCGTAGATGGGCGTAACTTACGGCCAAAGTAGCTTTGCACAACTTGCAAGAAAAGCACAATATGGTAATTAGGATTAAGTAGCCTGTGTGTGTAGGTGTTTTTTTTTTTTTTTGGGGGGGGGGTTAAAGACTTGTAAATGTAATTTTGACGTTTGCTTAGATCTTCCTCTTCATTGTCTCTCCACTTACTTGCAATGTTTCTCTCTTTTTTCTTTTTTAATTTCCATTTTAGTTACCATAACATTAACAACATATGAATTGATTAATGGTTGAATTGGTGATGCAGCATTCCGGAATTCTTCATGTATCTCTTGGCTGTTGGGCGCTTCTTTCTTTCGGGCCTCATGTTTGCAGATATTACGGATCCTTTACGTTTTTCTTAATATATTTGCTAGGCGGCTTCACCGGAAACTTGATAAGCTTTCTTCATACGCCCCAACCAACAGTTGGTGGCACGGTGAGTCACTTTTTCTAGATCTAGCAATATCAGACATGACACAATTACGACATGAATTCAGTCACTTCGATTCAAAATTTTGATTATATTGACTTTTAACTTTTAAAATTGATAAACAATCTTGAGTCAGTTTAAGTGGTTTAATTGGTTTTATTTATTTGAAAATTAAATTATTTACATTAATATTAATATGATATTATTTTTATACTACTTTAGTCATTGATTTAATAGAAACCATGAGTTAACAAACATCAAATCAATTAAATCAAATTTTATTATAAGAGTATTTATATATTTAAATTAAATAATTTAAATTACAATTTTAAAAGAAATCCTAAAATGCATGAATGGTTAAATTGAGAGTTTTAAAATTTTGATGTGCGGATTCAATCCTTGAGATTGATTTTATATATATTTTATACAAATTTTACAACATAATCTAGCAATATAAATGATTTTCAAATTATTATATAAATTTGTATTTTATATTGTTTAAATTATATTTTAAAATAAAATAGTTAGTTACTTTAATATATTTAGTCATTAACTCTAAAATTCGATAACTAAATAAACTAAACTAAACTAATAAACTGATTTCAAAAACCAAGTATTGATTTAACTAAATGTGTTCGGTTAAATCGATTTAAACTGATTAATGCTGTCCTTAATGAATACACGGATTTCACAGGTGTGAATATTGAGCGTAGGTATGTGTTCTAAACCAGTATGATCAGATTTTTTAATGTATCTTTAAAAGTCATATCTTTATACATAAGTGCCGAACATGAATATTTAAAGGAAACAGAAGTGGACACATATGTGTAGAAATTGTATAAATGTAACGTTTAGTGTGAAACTAAATGCAGGGACCAGTATTTGCGGTGATTAGTGCATGGCTGATTTATCAGATACAAAATAAAGGTGTAATTGCAAAGGATGCTTCAGAGAGAATGTTCCAAAAGGCAATACTAGTGACAGCTCTTAGCTGCATATTAAGCAATTTCGGTCCCATTGATGGCTGGTGAGATATATGGTCACTTTTATATTGTTTTTGACATAACCACCGCCGGTTACTTAGAACAGAATTTCCCAAAATTCATCCATTGGGAAATTATAAATGCAGGACACATTTGGGAGCAGCGTTTAGTGGTATAGCATATGGTTTTCTCATATGCCCTACGCTACAAGTGGATGATACATCTTCAAGAACTGGTCGAGAAGAACAAATCAGACTTGTTGGACGATTTGCCGATCCTTGCAAATCACTCCTTGTCTTCGCTATTTTCATTCTTGCTTCCGCCTCTCTACTTTTCTTTGTAGAACCTCCCATCAACACCACTATATACGGATTTTAGCTTAGTTGGATCATATAGTTATCTTAAAAGGTGACATTCGGCGACTGTATCTGCAATTCTTCTTCTTTCCCCAGCCTCTTTTGTACCAAAAGAAAAGAAAAATCTATTGTTACTTTGCTCACAATAATTATGTACAGTGGTAGCATCTATAAGAGAAATAATAAAGATCTTGCATGTATTGGAATAAAGTGTTGTTTTTATATTTGATGCATATCAGGATATCAAGATATGAGTGCAGGAAATTTTAGAGTATACCGAGTATAATAGATCAGTTAGCCTGTATATTGCAAAAGTTAATGATTTAGTCTTTGTATTTTAATTTGATTAATTTTAGTCTTTATATTTTTAAATTTGTTAATTTTAGTCTTTGTATTTTTGGTTAAAGGGTAAAAAAAAAAACACTCTTTTAAGTGTTAAAAAAAATCAATTAAACCCTTATAAAAAAAGTGCACCCAATTGATCCTTAAATGACCCAAGTGATTCAAAAAAAGATCAATTGACTCTTTTTGTATTGTTAGTTGACCGGTTTAATTGTTAACTGCATTGATGTAATCGATGAAAGTCATTAAAAGTTGCCATTTGGTAAAATGACTTTAAACTATGAGTAATTTTACAATGTGAAAATATAAGTTAAAAAATGTTATCTCAAGACTTATTAAGAGATTTCAATACTTTATTAAAAAATAGTTGTTTTAACTACAGGGCTAGGTCTTAGTTAGAGGTGTGCATGGGCCGGGCGGTCCGGCCCGGCCCGAAGGCCCACCCGAAATATGGGAGGATTTGGACAAAAATATAGGCCCGAAAAATGGACTTGGGCAAAAAAGAGGCCCGTTTAGAAAACGGGCCGGGCCTCGAGTATGATTTTTTTGGCCCGGGCCCGGCCCACCGAAATATTTTTATTTGTTATATTTTAATTGTATTTGATTTATTTTTAAATGTTTTTTATTTGTATTTGATTTATTATATTTTTAAATGTATTTGATTTATTCTATTATTTATTTATTTTTTGTTTTAATATTTATTTTTATTTTTTAAAATGTATTGAATTTATTATATTTTATTTTTTAATAAAATAAAAAATTTATATTAGTCGGGCCGGGCTCGGGCTGGGCTCGAGCCTACCAATTTTAAAGCGGTCGGCTGGACAAATTTTCAGCCATATTTTGGGCGGGCGGGCTCGGGCCTACCAATCGGGCAAAATTTTTTTGGGCCCGACCCATGCACACCTCTAGTCTTAGTACATTGACATCCAAATAGTTTAATAATGAAATTTATTTTAAATATTATTATTCAAAAGTTTCCAACATCAAAACTAACAAATAACTCAATAAATTAGGTGGAGTAAAGATCAAAATAAATATAAATAACAAGCACTCGCATGTGGCTCACTTCGAAATTCAAATGGACAATGCATTGTTGGCTTTAGTAGGTACCTAAAGGGTCTGTAGAAGTACTTGAGTTATGGGCATGCTATGATGGACTCACTCTAGTATTGTATAAAGGACACAGGAAAGTTGTCGTTGATTCCGATGGTAGCACTGTTGCCCACATCTTAAGGAAATGGAAGAAAAGGCCTCCAATGTCTCCATAGCAAGAAAGGCCTCATTAGACATATATCGTGAAACGAGCTTAATAACGAACCATATGATCAACTACTACAATGAAATATGAAGGATTACTAAAGAATTTAAAAGCCTTTTTTTTTTCTTAGAAAAGAACTAATTTAATGAAATGAGAAAAAAAAATAAAAAAAGCTAGAAGGTGAACTTTTTTGTCTGCACTAAATGCACGTGTTAGAATCGAATTCGCATAAATGATAAACCCCAACTAGCTTGCAATTGCAAGAAGCACTTCAAGCCCAACCTTTTGTTTTTTCTCATAAAACCTCCCCACTACTGATTTCTCTATATATTCTAATGTTCTCCCATTGTTTCAGCCGTTTTTAACACTTTTCAATGGCTTCCTCTTCTGTTATTGCTTGGTTTCAACTCTCAATCTTTTCATTCTTTTAACTTACTATCAAATTATTCACTTATTTGCTCCTCATTCTCTGTTTTCTTCTTGTAATCTCAGGGGCTCAGGTGAAGATGGTCAATTGGGTATCGGAAACAATGAAGAAAGAGAATGGGTTTGCGTTGTTCAAGCTCTTGAACCTCACAATGTTCGCTCCGTCGTCGCTGGCAGCCGTAATTCTCTCGCTATTTGTGATGATGGCAAGGTCTCTACCGCCACTCCCCCTTTCTGCTTTTATATATGTTTATATATTCATTCTTCTTAGTGTTTTTGAAGTGGGTATTGTTTATGCAGTCCTTAATTCCATTTGGTTAAATCTGTGTTTGTAACGAGCATAGGCTGATCTTCAACTGTTCCAACTTGGGTATCGGGATTTTGATTGATCAGCTGTTGCTTTTGCTACTTGCCTTCATTCACCTTTTTTTTTCTCGATATTGCTTCGAACAACAAAGAATTTACCGATGGAAAAAGTGGTGAGGAGCTTGGTTTCAAATATTGTGAATGGAGAAAATAGAGACTCGAGAAGCTTTTCTGTTGTTTGACCTGGCTCGATTTCAAAATAGTCGGGTCCAATGGGTCCACCGGATACTGAGGTCTCAAACACACACACACACAAAAAGAACAAAAATGAATGGATGAGTAGAATGCATTTGTTTTCTACAAAAATTATTTACTTTATGTGTGTTGGTTGTTATCTATGTTATTTGGACTTTGATGTGAGTCTTGAAGGTATTTGTTTGACATGGTATGTTCATTCTTTTTTCCGAAATATATTTGGATAATTAAAAGTAAAATGGTGATTTTATTTGGAAAATAAATTAGGTTACTTTACTAATGTACAAAATAGTTATGTTATTTTATGCTTATGTTGAATTTTAGTTAGTATTTTGTCTTCCCATTTTGCTTTTTCCTGTTAGCAACTTATGAGGAAGCAAACAGCATGAAAAGGAACAGTCAAATAGAGTTCTAATGTTTGACTATGTCGTGTATATATATATATATATATATTGGAATGCAATTTTCCTTTGCATTTTGAAGCAAAAACCAAACAGTTCCATTATTTCTCAAATTTCATTTGTTGCTGAGTGTTTTGAAACAGATCTTGGTTGGAATTGAAGTATTTTTCTCTGGCAACCAGAGATTAGTTGATTTCTTGGTGTTGTGAAATATGAATATGATTCTTTATAATTTGGAAATGCCCATTTCCCTTCCTCTTGTATACTTGGAGTTTAAATATATGAAGCTTGATTTATTTCTTGGTGTTCTCTGTTGAACTTCAGTTGTTTACTTGGGGATGGAACCAGAGAGGAACCCTAGGGCACCCTCCCGAGACCAAAACTGAGAATATTCCAAGTCAGGTTAAGGCTCTTGCTAATGTTAAAATTGTTCAGGTAATTTTATTTCCCTCTCATATTGTTGCTCTTGCATGTTAAAATTTTCAAATAGTCATATGGAGTTTTAATTTTATTTCCATCACATATAGTTTCCCTTGCATGTTAAATTGTTATTTCTCTATTTATTCTAGGCGGCTATTGGTGGGTGGCATTGTTTGGCTGTTGATGATGAAGGCAGAGCTTATGCCTGGGGTAAGCTGTTAGTTATATATATATACACACACACATACAGACATGTATGTATATTTGTTGCTAGAGAACTCAAAAGGATCACACTGGATAAATATCCTATGTTTTTTTAAAGGAGTAGCTTAGTGTGCTATTCGATCAACAAGTTTGTTGTGGAATGTAAATTTCTTTGTCATTGGGTGGATGAGAGAAGGTTGATTAGTCGGCTTTATGGCTTTGGTGAGATTGGGTTTAATAATTCATTGTGATTAATGCAGCGAGTGAAGTGTGTGTTCAATGAATGTAATCATGTGAAGTGTGTTTGCACAGGTGGGAATGAATATGGGCAGTGTGGTGAAGAACCTGAGCGGAAAGATGATACTGGTAGGCCTTTGAGAAGGGACATTGTGATTCCTCAGCGCTGTGCGCCAAAGCTTGTAGTTCGCCAGGTAGTTTATTTGAATTTATGACTGTACTTTTGGTTGAAGTTGAACCAGATTGCATGAATCTTCTTGCCTTGTTTCTTAATACCCTGTTTGAATATGCTTAAGGCACACTTTTAGGGGCATAAATTATCTTAACAATTAACTTCATTTGTCCTATTTGAAGCTCCGGCAAAGAAGGTTTTTTTGAAGCCCAAATTTTAAAGATGAATTCTAATTATCATGTTCAATTCAAGACCTTGTTGGCAAAGCATCTTTAATCTTGATGCTTGTACCATATGTTACTTTGACTCTTCATTTTGCTTGGAGTACTTATATTTGACACCCATGTCCCATACATATTTGGACATGGTTATGAGGATATGAGCATCAAAAGACCCTCCAAATATATAAAAGTTTTGGAAAAAAAACTTGCACACACTCTCATCGGAAACACTTAGACCTAAGTCTGAGTAACATAACTTTTTCCAGCAGAATAACCAGAAAAAGAAAAAAGAGGTTCAACGACTTTACGGAGTAAAACATTTTCAAACAATATGGATATAACAACCACCTACCCGTTTTTTAATTACATAATTTTACTCCGTGGTAATTAATGTTATCCTGGCACTAGTTATTTTCTTTAATTTAAAGGTAATAAGGGAAAGTAGGGGGAAAAGAGAACAAAAGAGTGGAAATGCTTGAAAATGTCTCCTTTGGTTCTTTCATCTCCCTTAATTTTAGTTGCATGTAATCTATCTATTGGTTCTTGATACCTATGTTGCTCGGACTCTTTATTTTTCTTGAATTACCCGTGTCTAGCACATGGATATGGGGATTCAACCTCCTAGAGTCCTCCAAGATACATACTTGTATTTGACACTTGCACCCAAGTCCAAGTAATATGGCTTGATACAGGTAGAGCATATAAAGCTTATCTGCACTTATTTTTTCTCACATGACAACTAGCTTTTCTTTTTTTTATTCATTCGTATAATGTTTATATGAGGTTCAAATCTTTCAATGTGCCTAAGCAAGTCTTCTGGTCCTGTTTTGTGAATACCTATTTCAGTAAATGACGGGTTCATTTTGATACAATATTTCTCTGTTTGCATTATTATTAGCATATTTTTCATATGGTGTAGATTCATTTCTCTTACATCAGCTGTCTTTGTTCATGATGCTTGTTTTCAGTGCTGGATCTTAACCTAAATTTGTGTTTAATATCCGGTGATTTATATTTTAGGTAGCTGCTGGGGGTACTCATTCTGTAGTGCTGACACGTGAAGGATATGTTTGGACCTGGGGTCAACCTTGGCCACCCGGAGACATGTATTTTACCTTTGATTCAAGTTTTTTTAGTTTTCTTTAGTGCTAGGGCTTTTCCAACGCATGTGATCATATTCGAGGAGTGCAGTTAAATCATCTTGATATCTTTCTGCATATTCATAGCATATGTTATAACATTAATGCAAAATTCCGTTTCCCTTTCTCAGAAAACAAATATCTGTTCCTGTGAGAGTACAAGGTCTCGAAAATGTGAGGCTTATCACAGTGGGAGCATTTCATAATTTGGCTCTCCAGGAGGATGGGACTTTATGGGCATGGGGTAATAACGAATACGGACAACTTGGAACTGGGGACACTCAGCCAAGATCACAACCTATACCTGTCCAAGGATTATCTGGTCTCACTTTGGTATGCATTACCTTGTTAAGTTCCCTATTATCATCGTATTTATCTAGTTGGCAAATTGTATTTAGAAAACTCAGTTCGATCAATGGTTGGAATGGTTGGAAGTATAGGTCACAAGGATTTGATGGAGGTGTATCTACTAAGTAATGGTAGATCTCTGAAATCTTAACTATTGCTTTTACGTTTGATAGGTTATAAATATACCCTCAGTTTCTTATGTTTATCTTGTTACGAACTTCAGTAATCAGATAAAATTAATAATAGTGACTGTTCTTGCTTTTGTTTCTTCATTCGTTCTTCATTTTAAAGTTCTGTTGTTTAGTGCTCCTAAGGTTTTATCCATAACTTTATCCTTTCTTCTTTGTTAGCTTTGGCCGTGTGTAATGTTTATTGATAGTCTGATTGGCCTTTTATTTGTCTGCACGTTTAGGTTGATATTGCTGCTGGTGGATGGCATTCCACTGCATTGACTGATGATGGAGAGGTATTTATCCATTTTTCTTTGGAGAAAAAGAAAAGACAAAGCACATCTAGTGTGATCAAGAGATTTTATCATGTTTTGACTTTCATGATTTCTAGAAGAAATTCTACTTTTTCGGAACATTGCTGCCAAGCCTCTTTTGGCTAATTAATGATGGAGAAAATAAGTCAGCATTATGGATACAGCCAATTTGTTATTTCTATTATTTTGCTGAAGAAACAAGCATTAATGCCTTTCAGCTTTGGAGCATGTAAAATTTCCTGTGAAATGCAATATTTCTGTTTGTCTTTTATTTTAGGTGTATGGTTGGGGAAGAGGAGAACATGGGAGGCTCGGGTTCGGAGATAACGATAAGAGCAGTAAAATGGTGCCACAAAGGGTTCAACTTTTAGCTGGGGAAGATATTGTTCAGGTATTGCACTTCATCTTTCTGTGCAGCTAGTACAAAGTTCTAGCTATTCAAATTCTAGCATTTGTTTCAGCTTGATCGATTAGGGAGTATAAAAGATATACATGTAATTAAGTTAAAAATATGATGATGAAGAAGCTTAAATGCATTTTTGTGTTATAAATACAATTTGATACATGGAATAATGAACACCTCTACTCTACTCATTTTTTACTGTGGCTTGTGGTTAAAACGTGTATTTTAATCCAGGTATCTTGTGGTGGAACACATTCGGTTGCATTGACACGTGATGGGCGCATGTTTTCGGTAAAATACTTGACACATCTTCTTCAGTTGCTTTGCCTGCTAAATTCAATGATGGAGTATGATCCCTTAACCCGAGTAAACAAATTAAGCATATCAAACTTTATCTCAGTGGCTAGTCTTCTTCCGAATTTGAGTTTGCTCTTATATGTTTTCATAGTCTTTATAATGGAATCTTTTATCAATCCATCATTTCATTTTTTGGGCAAGTATCACCTTCGCTTGGAATCTGCCGCTCACCGTCCTCCCTCTAGTCTTCATCCATTCTTGGTTTATCTTCAGTTTGCTTTTCTCTAATGCACATAAACCGAGATAATGAATTAAGGCTGAATGTATAACTGACAACTTCAGTTGGATGTATATTGGAATTTTGGTTTCTTGATGCGGGTTTCGTCCTTGAGACTGCATGAGCATCTACCAACTTAAAAACTCTAGGGTTTAATCAGAGGTTGATAATGTCAGACAAGTATTCATATCCAACACTCACATCCAAGTAACTTGGGTAAAAACATTGATAAATTTCAAAGAAAATGACTCAAGTAACAGATAACAGGATCAATATACATGCATTCTTAGTGTTCCCGTAATTTTTATGTATTCTAAATAAATATGCTACCAATATACGACTGAAGATTCTCTCCTCTGTACTTGTGTGCCTGTTGCCTAGATTCAGTGATTCGTGTTGTGTTTGTTTATTTTCTTGTGTTATAATTGTGTTTAAGGTGTTCTATATTTATTTAACTTTTGGCATCTTAATAATTTGTTTTAGATAGAATTAGATATGCTCGTGTATTCATGTCATGTTTGTATTTCCTTTTTGTATGGTATCGTGTTTTAGTTATTTTTTCCAGGTTGTGTAATCATATGGTGTCGCCTTACCCATGCCATAGCTTTGACATATATGCAGAGATGATTTATCCACCCATTTCATCATTGCATATTACAGTTTAAAACATGAATCATGCTGACCGTTTTGTATCATGGGGCAGTTTGGACGAGGTGACCATGGACGACTAGGTTATGGGCGGAAGGCAACAACAGGTCAACCCATGGAAGTCCCGATCAATCTGCCAGCTCCAAAAAGTGTTAGCGGAAGTGGTGCTGAAGGATATTGGATCTCTAAACTTGTTGCATGCGGAGGCCGGCATACGCTTGCTATAGTAGAATGGAAGACCGATGAATCTAAGCCATAACTGAAGAATGTAATGTTCTGATATATATAAATATAAAACTTGATGACTGAAGAACAGCAAAACAAGGTTCCATTTAAAAAGCATGATGAGGAATAACTGAATAAATGAACTTACTGTTCACTTAAATGGGATGTTAATCTTTTACGGATAGATTGGAAGTTCAGTACTTACTAATGATTTCAACATTAACAATTTTTAACATTTCTTTTTTTTTTTTTCAAAATTTATCAAACATCACTTAAATAATTAAATCAAACATGCCTCACTTAAAATAAAGGATTGATCAGTTGAATTGATCCGTTTGAAATAAGGGATTGGAATGGTTGATTGGCAAATTTTTTTATTTATTTATTTATAATTTTATTATTTTTAAAGTTTATAAAATTGAATTGGATAAATAAATCGGACTAGTTAAATTGAGAATAAATGATCTGATTGATTTGATTTTAAAATTTAGGTATGATCCATGCTTCGCTTAATCACATTAGGATGTTTATAACTAGACTTGTACAACGGTCAAGTACTTTGCCCTGCCCAAGGCAAGTATTTTTACATCTCGACTCGATCCGTTTAGTATTTAATTTAAATAAAAAATTTTAAAAATAAATCTAATTATAAAAATATATAAAATATCAATTAAAAATACATTTTAATAAAAAAACGAACTTTTCAAATGAATTTATTATTTAAAAATAGACTTGAGTTTAAAATTTTTTAAAATTATACCTTGATTCCGCCCATAAACACATCTATTTAATTATAATGTGGCGACTAAATTTGGATATACTGATTGAATTGGCTGGAAATTAACACACTTGAACTTTTATTCCATCCTCGATTCTTTCCAAGCTGTGGAATTCTTTTAGGATATTACAAACATGCCATCGCTATGGTTCGGAAATTTGAATTAAAATAATATTTATAAAATTATATTAATAAATAAAAATATAATGATTAGAATTTTAAATAATTATATCTAAACTTAACAATTTATATGAAATAATTCATGGGTTAAGATATTAATACAAACACATGAAAAATAATTAGGCATGACATAAAAATAGCATGAACACAATAAAGATATATCAGTATGTTAAAATCCATATAAAATAAATTATTAACATGTAAAGTTTTTGTTTAAATTTATAATATTTTATTGATTTTAATTAGTCAAACATTAATTTTGTATGCAATCAGTGTTAGTCATAGAAAAAAAAAAAATATATATATATATATATATCAAAATTACATATGAATTTAAATTTAATGTGTAATATGATATGTAAATTTTGATTTGTTTCAATTGTACACAGAAAATATTGATTTTTGTTCAATTGTAAATGTAGGAGCCGATTTTCGCCCGGGCCCAGTACCCATTCACCAAATTGAAAAACCAAAAAAACAATAAAATAAAAGTCTATTAAAACAATCCATTACATTAATAACGGGCTGAAACCAATTACATTGGCCCAATAATAAGAAGGCCCGGATGACAATTGAGGCCCAAAAATTCTAACCCTTCTAGAAACCCTAAAGGTCTAGAACTACTAGCGCCACAGCAGTCGAGCCCTCCACACGCTCCGGTCACCAGCCACATCACCCCCACGAGCGGCCTCGTCCCTCCACGACGTTTTCACCTGCAAAGCAAAACAGAAAACACAATAGAAAATAACAGAAGGAAAATATTGTATTTTTTTTTAAAACCTTCGGCTATAAAAAGCCGAATGAAATCGATTGTACGCCTTTACAATTTTTACAAAATACACACAATACGAATACAGATACCATCAATACCAAAGAGCAAAGGTTTTTATATTTTTTCTTCTTTTTCTTTTCTTTTCGGAATTCTCTTTATATACATACAAAGTTCTTTTTTTAAAATTTTAAATATAATATATACATATAAAAAAAAGAGAGAAGAAAAAGCTTACTTTCGGGAATTTCAGCCACTGTGTACGATGGTCGGCGACAACGTCGATGGCGGTCGGTGCGGTGGAGGTTCGCCGAAAGTCTTGGCCAAATTAGGGGGGAGAGAGAGAGGAGTTGAGAGAATTTAGCATTTTTTTTTTTTTAAGAAAAGAGAGGAATGAAATTTTTTTAAAAAAAATTAGTTTATATAAGCACCTAAAACGGCGCCGTTTTAGGGGTGGCTTCAATAGCCCAAAACGACGTCGTTTACCCCTTTAGCCCATGCGTTGACCCGACCCGGAGGATCCGCGTGTTTCTGTAAAATGGGTTATTTACTTCTTTAGCCCTTTTGCATTTTTATTTTTTTAATTAAGTTTTTTTTTTAATTTTAAATTTGCCCCAGTAATTTTCTTACTGATTCATTTTAGTCCTCATTGATGCGACACGTTTTAAAAGATTGGGAATATTTCCCCTTTGGTCCTCCATGTCATTCGCACGTCATACTTGGGTCCTTTACTTTGTTTTATTCTCGATTTTGCCATAAAACTCTGTTTGAATTTTGTTTTAATCCCAGACTTTTGTCTTATCACAATTTGGGCCTTTAATTTCATTTTAGTTTCAATTTAAGCCTTTTAGGTTATTATATTTATTATTGTTATTAATTTTAATACTCTATTATTATTATTATTATTATTATTATTATTATTATTATTATTATTATTTACTACCATTATTACTTTTTATTATTATTACCATTATTATTATTATCCTTATTGCTATTATTATTAGTATTATTATTATTATTTAATTTTAATATTATTACCATTATTTTACTATTATTATTATTTTTTAATATTGCTATTACTATTATCGTGTTCATTTT
Organism: Gossypium rotundifolium; assembly: GCA_025506655.1. Classification (NCBI taxonomy): domain Eukaryota; kingdom Viridiplantae; phylum Streptophyta; class Magnoliopsida; order Malvales; family Malvaceae; genus Gossypium; species Gossypium rotundifolium. Next base: position 151,545,824 of record CP106732.1, on the reverse strand, counting down.
ATATTACTTTCCTTATTATTAATGTATTATTATTATTAATATATTTAATTAATTTGGCTTTCATTACTATTATTTCGTTAATATATATATTTATCATATTGTTATTTATTATATTTATATCCCTTGAATAATTTCTAATTTTAAATCATTAATTATTTGTATTATTATTATTTTATGATCTTTTAACTATTGTACATAGTACTTGTTTATTTATTTACCATTAACTCTTATTTTTGTTATTTATTTTATTTTATTTTATTTATTTGTTTACTTATTTATTTTTTATCTATTATTCTTTATAGATTGTTTGTTTTAGCTTTCATTTTATTTTATTTTACTTTTACCTTTACTATTGTTATTTGTATTTTATTGTTATCATCATTATTTTGTCATACAAATTAGAATTGTAATTCACTTTACATTTTATTATAAAATCATATCACATTTTATCCGATGCATCAAAAATTTTGTTTTGAAATAAGAAAATATTTCGTGTTCTAAGATTTGAAAGAAATCGTACCCTAACTTACTGGGTTTCGATTTTTCTCACCGAGTCTAAAGAACTAATTGTTTTTAATTAAAGCATAAGCTAAATAAAAACTTGTTCTCGGGAATTCAAAAATGTTGTGTCCTAACTCACTGGATGTGACATTTTGCTATCTCGAGATAAGTATTTCCAAAAACAAAGGCAATATTTCGTATTCGGAAATTTTGAGAAATAGTGCCCTAACTTACTGGGTTTCGATTTCTCATTTAACCCAAATAACCGAATATCCTTCTTATATGAGTTTTAAATGGCAAAAGACAAGCTTAGTTTTGAGGATTCGAAATGTCGTATCCTAACTCACTGGGTATGATATTTTATTCTTTCGAAATAAGCGGGTCTTGGCATCCGGTTTAATTTATTCAAGTTTTCTTTAACAAAAAGGATCGTATTTTAAAATCTTTTAAATTTTGACATTAAGACATTAATCAATCAATTTGGTACCAATTTTGGGCGTTACGAGGGTGCTAATCCTTCATCGGACGTAACTGACTCCCGAATCAGTTTTTTCAAATTTCGTAGGCCAAAAGTATCGTTTTAATAAATCAAAATGTTTTAACGATCAATCTCAAGGTGACCTAACCACACCTCAAAAAAGATTGGTGGCGATTCCATTTTCGTCTTTAAAGTCGACCCCTTTTTTCAACCGAAAAAAATGGTTTCGACAGCTTGGCAACTCCACTCGAGACATGAGAGAGTCAAGCTATAAAATTGATTATTTTCTGTCTTGTTGTCGAAAATTGAAAATTTGATTTGAAAAATTACGATCCTATTATTGCATTTGTTCGGGTCGTTTCATATGATTACTGTGGTTTGAGTCACGCATTATATTGCATAAGGACCGTTTTGGTCTTAGCATTTTAAGTGGGAGTGAGAAGCTACTCCTTCGTGAGGTTTTCACCTCCGTGCTGGATAGTGGATCTCTTTCAGGATACATCTGTACCTATGTCTTCGTGAGATTTTCGTCTCCGTGCAGCCATAAGGAAATGTATTCCCCTGAACTAAACTCGGTCCTTATGAGCCTATAATGGGTGAGGATCGAGGAATCTGCTTGTTCGGGTATCTCAACTTTAGAACCTAAACCGCATGTAAAAGACCTTAAGAGTCTACTCTAGATAGTATTGCGATAAACCATAGTGGTCACCCGAATAAGTGCTCTATTTGTTTCTTTCTCGCTTGCTTTTACTTTGTACTAATATATTTCATTTTGTTTTGGCTATGATTGTATTACATGTCATTTCACGTTTGAAAGAGTGTCGATTCATGTTCGATTACTAAGCTTGTCATGGAGAACGAATTTCTTGATAAAATGAAAGACAATACGACTGTACGTATATTTGTAATCCATTTTATGTAAAGAATCTGGTCCTTTAGTAAAGTTTCCTAAATGAAATTGAATCAGGATCGACGCCTCTTTTTGCATTCATGCATTAGCATTGCATTGCATCATGTACAATAAAATTCAAAAAAATTCAAAAATTAAAAAAAAAAACCTAAAAAGAGTTGGAATTCTTTGAAGAGGTCAAAGGCCCGGAATAAATGTTCGGAAATGTTCACATGAAGAAATCATTGAAAGATGGACCTAGTCAGATATCCGCCCTTATGAATTTGGGAGTGTTCTAAATAACTAGACTGCCGAAAAAATTCTTGTAGTTTTTAGAGCTTACACAGAGTAATGTTCAAAACACGCTTGTTGCTTTTAGCCTAGAAGCAATAAGAATTCCTTTGTGAAATAGGCTTATGTTCGAACATCATCATGAAATACATACTTGATATCATTTTGAGTAAATATTCTCTCATTCTTTAAGATTTTTTCATTATTTCTATCCAAATAATTATGATAGATTCCTTCATTCCTTGGATCTTTTTCCAAACCATTCTTTCATTTCATTCATAAGCATACCATACGACTAATTATTCTTAAATTCATTTGTTCTTTGTATATTTCTTTGTACCTACAACAGGTCCCCTGATATCAATGACATGAGTAACACTGTTATGGAGTTAAAACTTCCTTTTGAGTAAGACATGTGTTTAGAGAGATCCCAGGGCTTTGAAGATGACAAAGACTGCGACTTATCTCTAGACTTGTTAAGAATGGTAAAACAAGAGGAAAAAAATTTTACCTCGTGAAAAGACAGTAAAGATGGTGACCTTGTTCCAGAATGTGATGCATAAAGAAATCAAAGTTTATGTCGATGATACGATCGCAAAGTCCCGAACAGAAGTGGAACATATCCAAGTTTTGAGGCAATTATTCTTAGACTGAGAAAATTCCAATTAAAGCTCAATCCAACAGTATGTACTTTTAGAGCTAGATCGGGAAAATTGTTAGGCTTCATAGTCAGCGAGAGGGGAATTGAGATCGACTCAGACAAGGTCCGAGCTATACAAGAATTGCCTCCACCGCGCACTCAAAAGAAGTCCGAGGTTTCCTTGGGAGGATAAATTACATTACTCGGTTCATTTCACAATTAACTGAAAAATGTGATCCCATATTTCGTCTTCTCAGGAAACACAATCCAAGCGTGTGGGATGATGAATGCCAGAAAGCTTTTGATAAGGTTAAACAGTACTTGTCAAGTCCTTCAGTATTGTCACCTCCCTACCCAGATAGGCTATTAATCATGTATTTGACAATGTTTAGCAACTCTATGAAATGTGTGTTGGGTCAACATGATGGTTCGGGAAGAAGAGAAAGGGCGATATGTTACATCAGTAAGAAATTCACTGAGTGTGAAATGAGATATTCACCGATTGAGAAATTGTGTTGTGCCTTGATTTGGACGACTCGGAGGTTGAGGCAATACATGCTGTATCATATGACCTAGCTAATCTCAAAATTAGACCCTCTAAAATATATGATGGAGTCAACTGCTTTGAATGGAAGGATGGCTAGATGACAAATTCTCCTATCGACATAGTTTATGTGAGCTAAAAAGTCGTGAAAGGAAGCGCAATAGCAAATTTTCTAGCCAGCAAAGCTTTAGAAGATTATGAGCCTCTAAACTTTGACTTCCCCAACGAAGAATTAATGTATGTGGTAGCTACTAAAGAAGACATTACAAAAGATCACCTTTGAAAATTGAACTTCGATGGAGCATCAAATGCTGTAGGTAATAGAATTAGGGCAGTCTTGGTATCCCCAAATGGAGATCATTATCCGTTCACATGCAAGTTGGATTTTGATTGTACAAATAACATGGTCGAATATGAAACATGTATCATGGGACTCCGTGCTGCTACAGAACGTAAGATTAGAGCGCTGGAAGTATATGGAGATTCTGCACTGGTGATCTACCAACTAAAAGGTGAATGGGAGACAAGAGACCCCAAATTGATCAATTATAGAAGGATAGTTCTAGGGTTAATTGAAGAGTTTGATGATATTACTTTCAATTATCTCCACGAGATGAAAACCAGATGGCAGATGTTTTGGCTACTTTGGCTTCCATGATTAAAGTGAGCAAGCAGGAGGATGTAAAACCCATTCAAATGAGTATTTATGAGGCCTCAGCTCATTGTTACAATATGGAGGAAGAAGAAAGAGATGATCGCCCTTGGTACCACGATATATTACGGTACATAAAAACCGTGAATACCCTAATCAAGCAATTGAGAACGAAAAAGGACTTTGAGAAAACTAGCTTGTGACTATGTCTTAGACGGAGAGATCCGTGCAAAAGAAGAAAGGATCAAGTACTATTAAGATGTGTGGATCGCTGTTGAAGCTAAAAAATTTCTAGAAGAAGTCCACGAGGGTGTTTGTGGAACACATGCCAATGGTTTCACAATGGCTAGACAAATTATTAGATTCGGGTACTATTGGTCTACCATGGAAGGAAACTGCATCAATTATGCTAAGACATGTCACAAATGCCAGATTTATGGAGACAAAATTCATTTACCTCCTTCACCTTTGCATGTTATAAATTCCCCATGGCCTTTCTCCATGTGGGGTATGGACGTCATCAGGCTGATCTCTCCAAAAGCTTCAAATGGGCATCAGTTCATCTTTGTAGTCATCGACTATTTCACCAAGTGGGTAGAGGTTGCTTTATATGCCAGTGTTACTAAGACGGCAGTCAGTAGATTCCTAAAATAGAAAATCATATGTCGATATGGAATGCCTGAGAGGATCATATCTGACAATGAGTTAAATTTGAACAATAGTATGATAGTGGAGGTCTGCTAGTCAGTTCAAAATCAGACATCACAATTCATCACTGTATCGTTCAAAAATGAATGGTGTAGTAGAAGCGGCCAATAAAAATATTAAGAAGATCGTGGGGAAAATGACTGAAACTTATAAAGGTTGGCATGATGAAATTACCATTTGCTCTTTATGCTTATCGAACATCAGTCAGGACCTCTACCGGGGCAACTCCTTTCTCATTGGTCTATGGAATAGAGGTGGTTTTACCCATTGAAGTTGAAATTCCTTCCCTTCGAGTCTTGTTAGAATTGAAGTTAGACGAAACAAAATGAATCTAGTCTCAATACGATCAGTTGAACTTGATTGAGGAAAAAAGACTAAGGCTATCCATCATGGTCAGATGTACCAAAAGGAATGATGCGAGCTTATGACAAAAAAGTTTGCCCAAGAGAATTTCACGAGGGGAATTAGTTTTGAAAAAGATCCTCCCCATACAAAAGGATTTCAGAGGGAAATGGATGTCAAATTGGGAAAGGCCTTATGTGGTGAAAAGGCTTTCCCAGGAGAAGCATTGGTCTTGGCCAAAATGGATTGGAAAAACTTGCTCAATCCTGTAAATTTGGATTCAGTCAAAAAATACTATACTTGAAGAAGAAAAGAGTCCAAAGTGAAAACCGCAAAAGGCGCTTTAAGACCTTCTCAAAAAAAAAGGCCAAAGTGAAAACCCTCAAAGGGCACTTTGAAACTTTCTAAAAAAATTTAAAATTAAAAAAAATAAAAAACGGAGAGGCCAAGGTGAAAACCCGTGAAGGGCGCCTTGAGACCAAAGGGGCTTTAAGTCAAAAACCCGAAAAGGGCGGCTCAAATTATGATCAAATTGTGATGGGGCATGCAGTGATCTTGCTATACCTGAATTAAGAAGATTGAGAGATGTTACGTCTTGGGGCATCAACAGAGTACTCTTGATTTCCTAAACACATATTGAGCTTAAAATTATCTTCAGAAAGTCTATACAGAGAAGCTCAAGCTGCGATATCTAGGGCACCTATCTTCTCCCTCATCATTTTGAATTCTAGAAATGTTTGTTTTCTTAAATTAACCTATTCTTTTCAAATTTAGTTTCTAATAAATTCCATTTTTGTTCATCATTATGATCATTTTCAAGCATTTTGTATTAAAGTAATGATTAATGGACTAATAATACTTTCACAAAAGGAGTTTTGCATATTACTCTGGAAACCTCTAAATAATACGAGAACCTGAAACAGAACTTTTATTTAAAACTCACCAAGCCTAAGGGTTGGAAATATTTGAGAAGAAAACTCTCAACAATGACCATTTCTTCGAATTTGCTATAAAAATGTTGGTGGAACAAAGTGACAGGATATGACGTCAGTGGTACGGCCTTGAAGAACAATGAGCAATGACAACCCTAAGCATTAAAAAGGGATCATTCTCATGAAATTCTACATTCATGCAAATGTCATCCATAATAAATTTAGTTAGGAGTAGTTGATTCATTCCAATCATTGCATCCTAATCATTATACATTTAAAAAAAGGATTATTCTCATGACATTCTGCATTCATGCAAATGTCATCCATAATACATTTAGTTAGGAGCATTTGATTCATTCCGATCATTGCATCCTAATCATTATACATTTTAAAAAAAAGATCATTCTCATGACATTCTACATTCATGCAGATGTCATCCATAATACATTTAGTTAGGAGCATTTGATTCATTCCGATCATGGCATCCTAATCATTATACATAAGCATAAGTCCATAAGTCAATTCTACAGGTCATGTTCCCCAAAGAACGGTGTAACAAGATCGATGAATCCACAGGTCCAATACCTCTAAAGTTGCAGTAGGACGGATCAAATCCACCATGGCGAATCTTATTTCCCTGAAGTTGTAGTGGAGTTGATTGAAGCCATTACCCTTATCTCCCTGAAGTTGTAGTGGAGCGAATTGAACATAGTGAATCTTATTTCCCTAAAGACGCAGTGGAATAGATTAAAGCTACGACAGGTCTTATCTTCCTAAAATTACAATAGAGCAAATTGAAGCCACAGTCTTATCTCCCTGAAGTTGCAGTGGAGCAGACTAAAGATAGAAAATCTTATTTCTTAGGCATTGCAGTGGAACAGATTAAGCTATGAATCCACAAGTCCCATACCTCTGAAGTTGTAGTAAGACGGATCAAATCCACTATTACGAATCTTATTTCCCTAAAAACGTAGTGGAATAGATTAAAGCTACAACAGATCTTATCTTCCTAAAGTTACAGTGGAGTAGATTGAAGCCACAGCCTTATCTCCCTGAAGTTGCAGCAGAGCATACTGAAGTCAGCAAATCTTATTTCCCTAACGTTGCAGTGGAGTAGATTAAAGCTACAGATTATAGTGGATCTTATCTTCCTGAAGTTGCAGTGAAGCAGATTGAAATCACAGCCTTATCTCCCGAAGTTGCAGCGGAATAGACTAAAAAATGCGAATCTTATTTCCCTAAAGATGCGGTGAAACAGATTAAAGCTACGGCAGATCTTATCTTCCTGAAGTTGTAGTGGAGCAGATTAAAGCCACAGCCTTATCTCCCCTGAAGTTGCAGTGGAGCATACTAAAGATAGCAAATCTTATTTCCGCGTGTTGCAGTGGAACAGATTAAAGTTACAGATTACGGTGGATCTTATCTTCCTAAAGTTGCAGTGAAGTAGATTGAAGCCATTACCCTTATTTTCCTGAGTTGCAGTGAAGCAAATTGTAGATAGCGAATCTTATTTCCCCTAAAGTTGCAATGGAGTAAATTAAAGCTACGGATTACGGCAGATCTTATCTTCCTAAAGTTGCAGTGAAGCAGATTGAAGCCACCAGCCTTATCTCCCGAAGTTACAGTGGAGCAGATTGAAGATAGCAAATCTTATCTCCCCGAAGTTGTGACGGAGCAGATTGAAACTACAAGTCTAAATTCCTTAAATTGGATCGAAGCGCTAGTTCTCATGCCCCTGAAGATGCAATGGGATGGAATGAAGCTACTCGAAGAAGAAAGGCACCGAAAGAAGTCAAAGATTCAAAGATTGGTCCTTTTTGAAGTCTTTGCTCCATTCTTGTTACACAACAACGAGCAAACAGGGGAAGCTGTAAGAGCCCATTTTGCCGGGGCCCTATACCCATTCACCAAATTGAAAAACCAAAAAAATAATAAAATAAAATTCTATTAAAATAGTTCATTACATTAATAATAGGCTGAAACCAATTACATTGGCCCAATAATAAGAAGGCCCGGATGACAATTTAGGCCTAGAAATTCTAACCCTTCCAGAAACCCTAGAGGTTTTTAGAACTACCAGCACCGCAGCAGCCAAGCCCTCCACACGCTCGGGTCACACCAGCCACGTCACCCCCACGAGCGACCTCATCTGAAACACCCCAAACCCGACCCACGAGCCTTGACCGGATCTGGTATGTTCCCGGTGTAAATCGTTTCAAATTCTTTTGTTACTTAGGAAAAACTTGTGTGATTTGGAAGAAAGATCGTTTTGGGTTGGACTTGAGATGAAAACAAGTTTATTTCATTATTAAAATCCTTTACTTTAGGTGACAAAACGTTCGGGCTTTGTTTTAAAAATAGATTTACTTAATCTTTTAATAAATAAAAGTTTGTAAGCTTAATAAATAAAAAGCAGTTAAAATAATTCTACTAAGGCCTTATTACATCAAATAATTCTCAAAATTTAAATTCAAAATACTTAAAGTAAAATAGTCCAAATAAAAGAAATTTGAACTTCACATGGCCTCCACTAAGCATCTGTGGCTCGGTCCATCACTGGTCGTCACCGAAAAGTAATCCCACAACGGGGTGAGTCAACAGACTCGATATGTAACCAACACTAAAATTTAATATTTCAGGCATACAAGTATCATACATGTTCATAAAGCATTTAAACAATATGATGCAACCCGAACCCAAGCCTATATGCCATCCGCTACACATCCCCGTACCAACCTGTACACCGTAGGGACTACTAAGTCAACCCTCCTTCCGCTACACTCCATATCGCGGTCTTAGGTCACCGCATTCGTGGTCTTAGGTCACCACGTTCAGATTTACGTGGTCTTAGGTCACCACATTCAGATTCTTGTGGTCTTAGGTCACCACATTCAGATATCACGGTCTTAGGTCACCGTGTTTGTGGTCTTAGGTCACCACATTCACTTCCCTTTTCATATAACCCATATGCCCCCATATTTCATACACAATATGAAAAATCATGCCTTAATTCACATTCTTATCACTTTTCACATGTTAAAATAACATATATTCATATTCCTAGTAGGAGTAGGAAGCGTACCTTAGTACTTTGTACCATAGTATGGTACCTTAGCCATATTCACATTCTTATAAACATACACATTTAATTTAAAACATAGCCATGAACATATTATGGTACCTTAGCCATATTCACATTCTTATAAACATACACATTTAATTTAAAACATAGCCATGAACATATTAAAACTTAGGGTAAGGTACACACCTAATTCGCTTAACGATTTCACTTGAAATCCCGAATTCCAATCTTAGATCTTTAACTCCCTACATTCGGCCCATATTAAATATTTAACGAAAAACTCATTCAGCCATAAAACCAAATCCTAGTAGGATTTGTGTACTAAAACTTACCTTAATATCGATTTACTTATTACTCAAATCCCGAAAACTTTGTTATTCTTCTCCTTGTATTCGGCCAAACATTGGATCTCTACATAGGTTAGTTTGACTTTTTAACAATTATGAAATAGATCTAGATATCCAAAATAGGCCTTGGCTGAACATACCTATGTGCTTACCTTGTGGATTTTAAATCCCAAAATTCATCGAATAACTAAAGAACACGCTGACATATGATGTACCTTCGGAAAAGAACTTCTCCTTCTTGTAGTTGACTTAAACAAATCCGAAAAGATATCTTCAAAGTTTGACAACAAGATATTAATGGGTTAGTCCTAGATTTGGCAAATCTTAAAAGAAAAGGATGAAACCGAATAAGATCTTATCCTTACTTGAAGAAATCGATTGCACCTTCACTTCAACCTTGAGAGATTCGGTTATGGCTAGATGATGATCTCACAACTTTTGACTTTTGGAGGATTAGAAAGAAAGAGAAGGAAGAATAAAGATGGAGGATTAGGCTAGAACACAAGGTATTTGACTTGGCAAAAATAAAAGAAGAAGAAGATTTGGTGAAGAGAATTAGAGAGGCTTTCAAAGAAGAAAATAATGTAGAATGGCCTCTCTTTTCCTTTTATAGCGAAATTACTAACTTAGAATCCCTTACTTGGCCATCACTCTTCTATTTTGATAGCTTTATCTCTTTAATTATCACCTAAAATAAAAGATAATTCAGCAACTATCCTTACTTAGCCGAAATTATTAAACTCAAAGTCCCTTGGCCATCACTTCTCCCTTATTTTCCTAATTAAAGAATAATTCCTCATTTATCTCTTGAAAATAATTTAAGGTAAATCATCATTTATCCATCTATTTATCTCTTAAAATAAAAACAATAAAAGCTCCTAACTTATAGCCTTGTGCCGTCCCTTGCTGCTAGTCTCTGCTGCAAAATAAAACTTTTATTTTGCTTCCCTATGACTCGAACCTTGGCCCAATACCCTTGTATGTGGCGCCATTTCAGAGGCCCTAAGTGGCATCTTCAGCCACTTTTCTAAGCTTTGTTTGTGTGTCAAATTACTCCCATTAATTTTCTTAAGGCTACCTTGTTTTAGTTTCCTCTTTTACTTAACATTTCCAAGTTTCCAAAATGTTCACTTTCCTATTTTAACTTGACATTTCCAGGTTTCCAAAATGTTCACTTTCCTAATTTAACTTGACATTTCCAAGTTTCCAAAATGTTCACTTTCCTAATTTAACTTGACATTTCCAAGTTTCCAAAATATTCACTTTCCTCTTTTTGAAACTTAACATTTCTAAATCATTTCTTACATTTCCCTACATTTCCTTACATTTCCATACATTTCCATACATTTCCTTACATCTCCATACATTTCCATACATTTCCATACATTTCCATACATTTCCTTACATTTCCATACATTTCCTTACATTTACATACGTTTCCTTACATTTTCATACATTTCCATACATTTCCTTACATTTCCAAGGTTCTCAAAATGTACACCACATATCACATAAACATGCTATTTCATAAAATTAAGCAAAATGCACACAATGGGATTCAACCTCTTCCTCAAAGTACTTCACTTGATGCCATAACCCTTACACCTTAGGTGGCGTCCCTTGCCACTTTTTCCACATCACTTCTTGTTTTTAACTTAAAACCAATAATTGTCCAAAGTTTCTCTTCCATCCTAGGATTTTAAAACCCTTAATTCACTTTCAAACTTTGCCAAAACCTACTACTCATGAATTATGCACAAACGCATAACCCTAATCTAGGATGTTACAGTTCTACCCTCCTTAAAAATAATTTCATCCTCGAAATTACTTACTATCGAATAATCGAACATCTTAACTCACCGCACTAGGCATATGTTGTGCACTCTGATCTTAACAAAACTAACACATTTCTTAGATACTACCTCGACCACGTCCACTAGAACTCATTACTAACGTCGCGATTTAATCTGATTAAAAAGTTTTATGCATTAGTTCTTTGTTCCACTGTTTATCCATGAACAGTTTTATGAGAAGGAGTTTAGGAGTGGTTCTTTCGTATTCATACATGCACACAGTCTTTACATTCATACATCCATCAATCAATTATGAGCTTTCGTTCATTCAGAGAAATGTTGTAGTTTTCATTGTTGTTGTTTTTCCACTACCCAAGGGTATTTTCGTAATTTGCCCTACAGGGGTATTTTCGTAATTTTTTGAAATAAGGTCCCTTGGTGATTTGGTCAATTTTGGTAATTTTTGAGATCCCGGGAGTATTTTAGAAATTTTGAAATTACAGGGGTATTTCAATAATTAACCAGGGTAAATTTGTAAATCTCAATAAATCAAGGGTATTTTAAAATTTGCAAAACTTGAGGTTCTTTTTGAGAATTTGTTTTCCAAATAGGTGATGTTGCAAAAATTTTGAAAATCGAGGTCATTTTGGTAATTTTGTCAATCGGGGTAATTTTGTAAATTTTCAAATCGGGTTATTTTGGACTTTCACAAAATAGGGTTTTAAATACTTTTACAAAGTGAGGAAATTTTATTGAAATCAAGGGTAATATGGAAATTTTAGAACCAATGGCATTTTAGTAATTTCCACCCCTAAGGGTATTTGGTAATCTTGTAAATCAAAATTCTTAGAAAGTTTTTTTTAAAAAATAATTTTCATAATTCAAAAGGGTAGTTTATCGACTTTTAAAACTAGGGTTTCCATAAAATGTGGCTAGTCTCTTTCGGGTTTTAGTTATTGGGTTTAGCTTTGTGGTGAGTCCTCTTAGTTAGGGTGAACCGAAGCTACGGACAGGTAGGATTCAAGTGGAGAGGAGGTGAGTCACGCTGATGCTTAAATACCAAGCTCCCAGAAACCAATCCTAGACATGCGCACCATGGTTGCCACACCCTAACTTCAAGCAACTTAACCACGTGTTTGTTTAATTAGGCATTTAAGTCTTATGTAATTGTTGGGGTAACTAGCCCTAGGGTTCAAGTACTTATCATGCTAATCTACGTTCCATTTCTACCCTTCTACAATTCATATCATAAATCACACAAAAGATCGAGATACTTACACGGTGGACTTGAATTGGAGACTTAGTGGGCCATGCCAGAAAGCCTATTTATTTCTTAGAAAAGTCCATTTTCAAAAGACAGAAAACATTTTGGGCCCTAAAAAGCCCTCAAGCTGAGTTTTGAACCGGGCTCTGATACCAAACTGAAACACCCCAAACTCGGCCCACGAGCCTTGACCGGATCTGGTATGTTCCCCGGTGTAAACCGTTTCAAATTCTTTTGTTACTTAGGAAAAACTTGTGTGATTTGGAAGAAAGATCGTTTTGGGTTGGGCTTGAGATGAAAACAAGTTTATTTCATTATTAAAATCCTTTACTTTAGGTGACAAAACGTTTGGGCTTTGTTTTAAAAATAGATTTACTTAATCTTTTAATAAATAAAAGTTTGTAAGCTTAATAAATAAAAACAGATTAAAATAATTCTACTAAGGCCTTATTACATCAAATAATTCCCAAATTTTAAATTCAAAATACTTAAAGTAAAATAGTCCAAATAAAAGAAATTTGAACTTCACATGGCCTCCACTAAGCATCTGCCGGCCCGGTCCATCACTGGTCGTCACCTGAAAAGTAATCCCACAACGGGGTGAGTCAACAGACTCAATGTGTAACCAACACTAAAATTTAATATTTCAGGCATATTTAATATTTCAAGCATACAAGTATCATACATGTTCATAAAGCATTTAAACAATATGATGCAACCCAGAACCCAAACCTATATGCCATCCGCTACACATCCCAGTACCCAACTCGCACACAGTGGGACTACTAAGTCAACCTCCTTCCGCTACACTCCATATCGCGGTCTTAGGTCACACGTTGATTCATGGTCTTAGGTCACCACATTCAGATTCTTGTGGTCTTAGGTCACCACATTCAGATATCACGGTCTTAGGTCACCGTGTTTGTGGTCTTAGGTCACCACATTCACTTCCCCTTTTCATATAACCCATATGCCCCCATATTTCATACACAATATGCAAAATCATGCCTTAATTCACATTCTTATCACTTTTCACATGTTAAAAATAACATATATTCATATTTCTAGTAGGAGTAGGAAACATACCTTAGTACTTTGTACCATAGTATGGTACCTTAGCCATATTCACATTCTTATAAACATACACATTTAATTTAAAACATAGCCATAAACATATTATGGTACCTTAGCCATATTCACATTCTTATAAACATACACATTTAATTTAAAATATAGCTATGAACATATTAAAACTTAGGGTAGGGTACACACCTGATTCACTTAACGATTTCACTTGAAATCCGAATTCCAATCTTAGATCTTTAACTCCCTACATTCGCCCATATTAAATATTTAATGAAAAACTCATTCGCCATAAAACCAAATCCTAGTAGGATTTGTGTACTAAAACTTACCTTAATATCGATTTGCTTATTACTCAAATCCCAAAACTTTGTTATTCTTCTCCTTGTATTCGACCAAACTTTGGATCTCTACATAGGTTAGTTTGCTTTTTAACAATTATGAAATAGATCTAGATATCCAAAATAGGCCTTGGCGAACATACCTATGTGCTTACCTTGTGGATTTTAAATCCCAAAATTCACCGAATAACTAAGGACACGTGACCTATGGTGTACCTTCGGAAAAGAACTTCTCCTTCTTGTAGTTGACTTAAACAAATCCGAAAAGATCTCTTCAAAGTTTCGACAACAAGATATTAATGGGGTTAGTCCTAGATTTCGCAAATCTTAAAAGAAAAGGATGAAACCGAATGAGATCTTATCCTTACTTGAAGAAATCGATTGCACCTTCACTTCAACATTGAGAGATTCGGTTATGGCTAGATGATGATCTCACAACTTTCGGCTTTTGGAGGATTAGAAAGAAAAAGAAGGAAGAATAAAGATGGAGGATTCGGCTAAAACACAAGGTATTTCGCTTGGAAAAATAAAAGAAAAAGAAGATTTGGTGAAGAGAATTCGGTAGAGGCTTTCAAAGAACGAAAATAATGCGAATGGCCTCTCTTTTCCTTTTATAAGCGAAATTACTAACTTAGAATCCCTTACTTGGCCATCACTCTTCTATTTTGATAGCTTTATCTCTTTAATTATCACCTAAAATAAAAGATAATTCAGCAACTATCCTTACTTAGCCGAAATTATTAAACTCAAAGTCCCTTACTTGGCCATCACTTCTCCCTTATTTTCCTAATTAAAGAATAATTCCTCATTTATCTCTTGAAAATAATTTAAGGTAAATCATCATTTATCCATCTATTTATCTCTTAAAATAAAAACAATAAAAGCTCTAACTTATAGCCTTGTGCAGTCCCTTCTTGCTAGTCTCTCTCTGCAAAATAAAACTTTATTTTGCTTCCCTGACTCGAACCTTGGCCCAATACCCTTGTATGTGGCACCATTTTAGAGGCCCTAAGTGGCATCTCTAGGCCACTTTTCCAAGCCTGTTGTGTGTCAAATTCCTCCCATTAATTTTCTTAAGGCTACCTTGTTTTAGTTTCCTCTTTTACTTAACATTTCCAAGTTTCCAAAATGTTCACTTTCCTATTTTAACTTGACATTTCCAGGTTTCCAAAATGTTCACTTTCCTAATTTAACTTGACATTTCCAAGTTTCCAATTTAACTTGACATTTCCAAGTTTCCAAAATGTTCACTTTCCTCTTTTTGAAACTTAACATTTCTAAATCATTTCTTACATTTCCCTACATTTCCTTACATTTCCATACATTTCCATACATTTCCTTACATTTCCATACATTTCCATACATTTCCATACATTTCCTTACATTTCCATACATTTCCTTACATTTCCATACATTTCCTTACATTTCCTTACATTTCCTTACATTTCCAAGGTTCTCAAAATGCACACCACATATCACAGTAAACATGCTATTTCATAAAATTAAGCAAAAATGCACACAATGGGATTCGAACCTCTTCCCTCAAAGTACTTCACTTGATGCCATAACCCTTGCACCTTAGGTGGCGTCCCTTGCCACTTTTTCCACATCACTTCTTGTTTTTAACTTAAAAACCAATAATTGTCCAAAGCTTTCTCTTCCATCCTAGGATTTTAAAAACCCTTAATTCACTTCCAAACACTGCCAATACCTATTACTCATGAATTATGCACAAACGCATAGCCCCTAATCTAGGATGTTACATCATCCCTCCACGACATTTTCACCTACAAAGTAAAATAGAAAACACAACAGAAAATAGCAGAAGGAAAATATTGTATTTTTATTTTTATTTTAAACTTCAGCTATAAAAAGCCGAATGAAATCGATTGTCCGCCTCTACAATTTTTACGAAATCCACACAATACGAATATAGATACCATCAATACCAAAGAGTAAAGGTTTTTATATTTTTTCTTCTTTTTCTTTTCTTTTCGGAATTCTCTTTATATATATACAAAGTTCTTTTTTTAAAATTTTAAATATAAAATATACATACAAAAAAAAGAGAGAAGAAAAAGCTTACTTTCGAGAATTCCAACGGCGCCGATGGCGGTGGTCTTCCGGAGGTTCGCCGAAAGTCTTGGCCAAATTAAGGGGAGAGAGAGAGGAGTTGAGAGAATTTAGAAGATTTTTTTTAAGAAAAGAGAGGAATGAAAATTTTAAAAAAAAATTTAGTTTATATAAGCACCTAAAATAGCGTCGTTTTAGGGCTGGCTTCAATAGCCCAAAACGACGTCGTTTTACCCCCTTTAGCCTGCGCGTTGACCCGACCCGGAGGATCCATGTGTTTCTGTAAAATGGGTTATTTACTTCTTTAGCCTTTCAGCATATTTATTTTTTTAATTCATTTTTTTAATTTTAAATTTGCCCCAGTAATTTTCTTACTGATTCATTTTAGTCCTCATTGATGCGACGCGTTTTGGAAGATTGGGAATATTTCCCCTTTGGTCTTCCATGTCATTCGCACGTCATACTTGGGTCCTTTACTTTGTTTTATTCTCGATTTTGCCCTAAAACTCTGTTTGAATTTCGTTTTAATCCTAGATTTTTGTCTTATCACAATTTGGGCCTTTAATTTCATTTTAGTTTCAATTTAATACTTTTAGGTTATTATATTTATTGTTATTATTAATTTTAATACTTTGTATTGTTATTATTATTATTACTATTACTATTTACTATTATTATTACTTTTTATTATTATTACCATTATTATTATTATCCTTATTTATTATTATTATTATTATTATTATTATTATTATTTAATTTTAATATTATTACCATTATTTTTACTATTATTTTTTAATATTGCTATTACTATTATTGTGTTCATTTTATTATTACTTTCTTTATTATTAATGTATTATTATTAATATATTTAATTAATTTTGTTTTCAATACTATTATTTCGTTAATATATATATTTATCATATATTTATTTATTATATTTATATCCTCTTGAATAATTTCCAATTTTAAATCATTAATTATTTGTATTATTATTATTTTATGATCTTTTAACTATTGTACATAGTACTTATTTATTTATTTACCATTAACTCTTATTTTTGTTATTATTTTTAATTTAGTTTATTTATTTGTTTACTTATTTATTTTTACCTATTATTCTTTATAGATTATTTGTTTTAGCTTTCATTTCATTTTATTTTACTTTTATTATTCTTTATTTGTATTTTATTGTTATCATCATTATTTTATCATACAAATTAGTATTGTAATTCAATTTACATTTTATCCGATGCATCAAAAATTTTGTTTTGAAATAAGAAAATATTCCGTGTTCTAAGATTTGAAAGAAATCGTACCCTAACTTATTGGGTTTCGATTTTTCTCATGAGTCTAAAGAACTAATTATTTTTAATTAAAGCATAGGCTAAATAAAAACTTATTCTCAGGAATTCAAAAATATTGTGTCCTAACTCACTGGATGTGACATTTTGCTATCTCGAGATAAGGATTTCCTAAAACAAAGGACAAGCTTAGTTTTGAGGATTCGAAATGTCGTATCCTAACTCACTGGGTATAATATGAGTTTTAATTTATTCAAGTTTTCTTTAACAAAAAGGATCGTATTTTAAAATCTTTTCAAATTTTCGACATTAAGGCATTAATCAATCAATTCGGTACTAATTTTGGGCGTTATGAGGGTGCTAATCCTTCCTCGGACGTAACTGACTCTCGAATCAGTTTTCTCGAATTTCGTAGGCTAAAAGTATCGTTTTAATAAATCAAAATATTTTAACGGTCAATCTCAAGGTGACCCGATCACACCTCAAAAAAGATTGGTGGCGACTCTATTTTCATCTTTAAAGTCGACCCCATTTTTCAACCGAAAAAATAATTTCGACACTAAACATTTAGAAAAATAAATAAATCCAATTATTCTCATGTTGGGTAAATAAAATAGTTTGCCTAAATTGATGCTACATCAAATATGGTGTTAATGATTTGTGAAAATTGAACTAAAACTAATATTCACATATCAAATTGAATACTAAACCATAGTTCATGTATAACTTCGATTTATGCCCCTTAATTATGATGAATGTTTTGTTTTCAGTTTATGCAGATATTCTTTATAATTTACCCTAACATTTTAATTTAATGACATTGCATTGTTGTCTAATAACCAAACCCTTTAAAATTAAAATTTTAGAATTATATGCAACTTGGTGACAACTTTAATAATAGGTATAATTTTTAATTTATTGATCTTTTAAAATTATTTTTATAAATATTATAATTTAATTTAATTTTTTTTAATAAATTATTCAAAAGGTATATATACTTCCATTGGATACATATAAATATGTTTGTATGTAAAAATAAAGTTTAAAACTATTAATTAAATTCAGTATCTTAGTTAATTTTATTTTTAAATATATGATAAAATAAAAATAATTTAAAATTGATTTAAAATATTAAAATTTTGTATCAATTGATACCAACTGTTACATTGGACAAAATGGAGCGGAACACATTAAATTAATCGAAATACATTGAAACGTGTGATATCACCTTAAATACCGACTAATACGACAGATAACAGTGCACGGCTTGCTTGATCTATTTTTCTTCTTGTCTTTGGTAATTGGTTTATTCGGATCTATAGTATATCCATGCAAGGCACCATATGTACTTGTAAGTGATGCTCTTCAATATCCTTGATTCAAGGGCATATGCCAACCCAAAACTTCAATTAATTTATCATTTATTTAGTAATTTTAATGTGATTAATTGACGATATTTGATATGCATAGAAAGTGTTAATAAAATCTTGAGAAAATTATATTGATATGTTTAGTTCAATTATAAAGATAATGATAAATTTTGAAATTAGCATAAATTTGATTAATTTAACAATTTTAATAATATATATTATTAACAAACACGTAAATTTATTTACTTATTTATTTATTTTAATAGTTTTTTGTTTTGAATTAATATCGATTGGGCTTTATTACTAAAAAAAAAATTAAAACAAACACAATTCAAAAACAGTCTAAACGGCCCACTTACTTAACAGTTAGGCCTGAAAGAAACTACAAAAAAAAAAAAATCTAGATATTTTGAAGTTGGCTCCAGCTTGGCTCCAACTTAATCTCGGAAATGAAAAACTATCTGCTACCTAACCTTGGGAAGAGCAGAGGCTGACCCAAGCACCCAATCAGAAACGTCTACAACTGTCACCAATTAATTCTGATAAGGCCTCTCTTAGCATTGACGATTGCATTACTTTGGAAAGAAATGTTCTTTCAAAACAAATATTTTCATTTCTTCTTCTTTCCATTACAAACTTCTACCAAAAACTCTCCTTAAGTCTGGTTCTCGGAGCCATGATTGTAGCCTCCTACTTCCAGCGCATTCCGGGGTCCTCTTCTCCAGGTAAAACTCTTTTCTCCTCTTCAAAGACTATCTTGCTATTGTGTGCACAAGATCATTTGCGTTCCTTGGGACATGACTGAAAACAAACTTCTTAGACCTAACTTGATTCTGTCGATTAATCATCTGATGAATATCTGAAATATAGGCTCCAATCATCGATTTGTCTTGCATTTTATCTTTGCATTTTTTAATTATTGTGGGGCATCTCCTTCAACAATGATATTTGACCCTAACTTTTCGATGCCCATCTTGACTGCTTTTCGGCATGCGAGGGCTTCTGCAGTGAAGGCTGAGTTGACCGTCTTAAGGACTTCGGAGCATGAGAACAGGATGTGTCCTTCATCATTTCTTACAACAATCCCAGAGGCTGAGACATTGACTCGTTTGTCAAAAGCCCCGTTAAAATTAATTTTGACAAAACCTCGAGGTGGGCATCGCCAAACTGTAAGCACTTTTATTCCTGTTTGTTTTCTGTTGTCAAGACCATCTACTTCTGCGATATAATTGTTGACAAAATTGCTTACATCTTTACCTGTGTTGATCTTCCTCTTATGTATTCTATCATTTCTATCCCCCCAAATTGCCCATAGTGCACAGCAAAAAACTCAGCTTTTTTGGATGTTGAGCATATCGAAAACCTAGATAAGCCACTGTTCAAAACTCATAGTATTCTCTGTTAACACCTCTTGAATCATTAGCTCTGACCATACTTCCATTATAATAGGGCACTCCCAATAAAGATGGTCTACCGTTTCAGCTCTCTCCCCACATCTCGGACAACTAGCATCATTGACAAGTCTTCTCTATTGCATATTAGCTTTTGTAGGCAAATAATTCCATGAGATTCTCCATACTGTAATCTTCATTTTTGTTGGTAGGTTCAGTAGCCATAGCTTTTTGTAGAATTTATTATAGACGGCCTATAAAGCGTAAGCTCTAGGATTACTCTCCATACTCTGTAATAGTTTATAGGCACTTCTGACCGAGAATTCACCTGAACCTTCGCCTCCCCATACCAAGAGATCATCATGTGGTATTTCTGCCAAAGGTATTCAGAGGATTCCTACAGAGTCTTCTTCTGAGAAGGTATCTTCGATTACTTCCTGCCTCCATTTTCTTTCAGTTTCATCAATCAGCACATTAACTTTAAGATCCCGCATACAATCCACCTCTGTTGATAATTGAGAATTAATTGAACCTGGAATCCATGCATCACTGTTAATTGAAATTTGATCACCTTTGCCAACTCGCCAAAATAAACCTTTTTTCAAAATATCTTTTGTTGTCCAAATGCTTTTCCACGTATAAGAACTTGTATTTCCCAAATATGCATTTAAAAAATGATTATTTGGAAAACATTTTGCTTTTAAAACTCGTGCGACAAGAGAGTCTTTATTGTTGATTAGCCTCCAACCTTGCTTTGCCAAAAAGGACACATTAAAGTGAGCCATATCTTTAAAGCCTATACCCCCATCTTCTTTAGAACAGCACATAAATTTTCATTGGCACCAGTGAATCCCTTTCTGCTTCTTTCCATGCCGCCACCAATATTTCGCAAAGAAATTTTCAATTTCCCCACAAAGAGTCTTTGGTAAAAGGAAACATGACATCGCATAATTAGGAATTGCTTGAAGTACTGACTTAATGAAAATCTCTTTTCCCCGTTGTGATAGAATGCGTGTACTCCATTGTTCAATTCTTTGATTGATTCCGTCCTTTATATTTTGAAAAGACTCTCTCTTTCTTTTGCCTATTACATTAGGTAGTCCCAAGTATTTTTCCATGTTTGATACGCATCTCACCCTCAAAATCTCCATAATCTCCCTTTTTGTCGCCTCTGAAGTATTTGTACTATAGAACACTGTTGACTTACTAAAGTTCACACATTGGCCAGAACAATGTTTGTAATTTTGTAAGATGTCTTTTAAAATCACTGCTTGTTCCTTTGTAGCTTCTCCAAACAAAATGCTGTCATCTGCAAACATAAGATGTGATATTGCTGGTCCTCTTCGACTCGATTTAATTCCTTTTAGAGTTTTTCCTTGAACTGCCAATCTGATTAGTGTTAAGAGCCCTTCCCCACAAAGTAGAAACAAATATGGGCTTAATGGGTCACCTTGACGGAGTCCTCTATGTGGTCTAAAGGTTCTGCCTTTGGCTCCTTTAATGTTTACTGAATAGGATACTGTTGATACACACTTCATGACTAGTGTAACCCACTCCTCTGCAAAACCCATCCTCAACATAACAGCCTTTAGAAAATCCCATTCCACTCTATCGTAAGCTTTGCTCATATCTAACTTCATTGCCATAAAACCCCTATTACCATAGCGCTTTTGCCGCAACGTGTGAAGAATTTCATAGGCAATCAATACATTAGTAGATATTAATCTGCCAGGCACAAATGCACTTTGAGCACAATCAATCATCTTCCTATATATTTCTGAAGCCTATTTGCAATTGTTTTAGCCACTATTTTATAAAGAACTGTATATAGGCTAATGGGTCAAAAATTAGCAAGGTTTGTAGGGTTAAGGGTTTTTGGGATGAGCACTATGTCTGTGAGGTTGGAATAAACAAAATCTTTACCTTCATTTAAAATTCCAAGATAGAACTCTTCAACATCTTTCCCCACAATGTGCCAGTAATTCTAAAAAAATGAAGCTGGAATACTGTCCCACCCTGGTGCTTTAGTCGGCCACATCCCTTTTAGTGCTTGAAAAACTTTTTCCCTCGTATATAATGCTAGCAACTCCGAATTAATTTCGGAGGAAATATGAGTACTAATGCCTGTTAATAAATGCGACATATCTCTAATTCCATATGAGGAAAATAAATCTTGAAAGTAATTTGAGGCTGTTTCAAGGATTTCATTTGCATTAGTTATTTCTCGTCCCTCCACTGTTTCCAAACGACTAATGGTATTGATTCTTCTGCGGGCTGTTGCATGTCTATGGAAAAAAGCTGAATTTTTGTCTCCTAATCGGAGCCAGTTTGCCATTGCTCTCTACTCCCAATACTTTTCATCTTTATCAATCTCCATATTAAGTCTGATTCTAGTATCAATAAGCTGTGCCAGAGTGTCTTCATTTCTGTCCCTTTCCATTAGAATCTCCAAATCTTTGTTAAGCTTCTTTTTCAAACCATATCTATTTTTTTCGATCAAATTTGCCCACCTCGTCAAATTACGTTGGAGACATTCTAACTTTTCATAAATCTTCCCACTCGATGATTCCCATGAGTTCCGAACTTCTTGCTCAAAAGATTCCTCTAAGGTTCACCATGCTTCAAATCTGAACCGTGGATTTTTAGTAACTTTTTTGAATTGGCTGTCTGTATGAGAAGAGGGCAGTGATCTGAAATTGAATGAGTTAAATGAAAAACAGTACCATTTGGAAATAAATGCATCCACTTTTCATTAGCCACTCCTCTATCCAACCTTTCCCTTATATTTGTCTCTAGCAGATTACCCATTTCCCATGTAAACCATGCCCTTGGAATATTTTAATAGTTTTAAAGAATGAGTAGATGAGGTAAGAAATTGATTTTTCTTTTCCTCCAAATTGTTTTTGGTTTATTTGTTTTTGGTACATAATTTTTTTGTTTAAATTATTTGTAATTTAGTTCACGTCAACCATCATTATTGTTAAGTCACGTTATTCTAGTAAACATATATTGACTAGCATGTTTTTTCACAAAAACTTATAGTAAACTTTACCTAAAAATAATAAATTTCTCTTGGAGATAAATTTTAAAGAAAAATTAATTTCGGTCAATACTAAAAAAACACATTCCTATATTTGAGGAAAAATACTTTTTTTAGGGTAAATTACACCAACAATCACCTAACTTTGGGGTAACTGACAAAACAATCACCTAGGTTTCATTTTCGTCACTCAACTTTTGAAAAGTTACAAAATAATCACTAATTAACAGTTATCGTTAGGTGTTAACGGAATTGCTGACGTGATAAGTTAACCAGCTGATGACTTGCCACGTTGGTGAAGTAGTTCTTTTTTCTTCTTCTTCTTCTTATTCTTCTTCTTTTTCTCTATTACTCATTGCTCATTTTTCTCCATTGCTCCAATGGAGGGTAAAACCATGGTGTATTCCTCAACATTTCTCTAAAACAACAACAACTTCACCGTTCATCACTGTCACTTCAAGTTTACTCTATTTTGGTAGAAAGTTTATGCCAGAAAGAAGAAGCCTTTCAGACTGCACATTCTAAGCTACTGAAAAAAGTAAGTGAAATTGAATAGTCGAGCAATGGGTATCTTACGTCGGGAGAAGCTTAGCATTCTTTGTGGCAAAGGGAAAAGTTTAGTGGTGTGCGTGATGGTCTTAAGCAATCACTTGCGAGACATCTCTTGAACTAGAGACTCTCACAAGAATTACAGGTAAAAGATGCCCGACTTGAGGAGTTAGAAATAAAATTGAAGACTTACTTAGAGGCGTGTAAGCGTGTGGAAGCTTTGGAATCGAACTTTCATACATTTGCAATTCAACTACTACATTAAGAGAATCATTTCTTCTCAAAGACTACGTGTTGCAGAGAATTGAAGAGATTTTAGGAGACTTAGACTTGCTGAGCATTTCCATTCTAGAGATATCATTGAAAAGGTTGATTGGTTAGCAAGGTCCACCATCGATAATTCTTTGCTCGCCCTTGATTGGGAGCGAAAAGTTCGTTGGAGGTCGCTACTCGACGCGGGTTTTGTCTTTGTTGATACTTGGAAAGAAGATGCACAACCAAACTTAACTTCAGAGGATGACTAGAGAAGAAAATATGAGGACCTTGAGAGCAAGTTTTATGGGTTGGAAGAACAAAATGAAATCTTTGGAGCAGTCCTTGATGGAAAGAAACCACTTGGTGCAAAGATGGGAGGAACTTTTGGGCGGAATTGATATGCCTTCACAGATATGGTCCATGGAACCCGAGGAAAAGATTGAATGGCTAGGTGGGGCACTTTCAGAGGCTAATCATGATAAAAATTCTTTGCAGAAGAAGATTGATGACCTTCAAAATTATTTTGAATCAGTAGCTACTGATTTGGAAGAGTCTGAAAAAAGAATATCAGATCTTGAGTCAGACCATCAATCAGCCAAAACATGGAGGTCCTTGTAGTTGGTTGCTGCCAAAACAAAGTAAACTTGAAGTGACAGTGATGAATGGGGAAGTAATTATTGTTTTAGAGAAATGTTGAGGAATGGAGAAAAATGTTGAGGAATACACCATGGTTTTATCCTCCATTGGAACAATGGAGAAAAATGAGCAATGAGCAATGGAGAAGAAGAAGAAGAAGAATAAGAAGAAGAAGAGGAAAATAGAGCTGCTTCACCAACGTGGCAAGTCATCAACTGGTTAACTTGCCACGTCAACAATTCGTTAACACCCTAACGGTAACTGTTAATTAGTGACTGTTTTGTAACTTTTCGAAAGTTGAGTGACTGAAATAAAACCTAGATGACTGTTTTGTCAGTTACCCTAAAGTTGAGTGACTGTTGGTGTAATTTACCCTTTTTTAAAAAAAAAAAGACATGAAATTTAAAACTTTTTATTCCCTTTAAACATACCAAAAAGAATAGACCAAATATGCATGGATTTAAATAATAAATCATTTTCCATAAAAGAAGCATTTATTATTATTATAAACAAGATAAAGGTGAGCATAGTTAAAAAAGTGGAATGTTGGTGCAGCTCAGCCACAGTTGAAGGGTGAAAGAGGAGCAGTCAAAAAGGAAAAGAAAAATGGAGTGAATAAAGATGGCAAAGCCAAATTGCAACTCACCCTTTTGATATGAAATCTTTCCAAATCTTCCTATTGGTCCCACTCACTATTATTTCCATCTTTAGGACCTTTCGTGTATCAAATGTTCTCCACATTTTAATAATAACACAAAAATGATGTATAAACGTATTTTTATGTAATTTTACAAAATAACATAAATGCAGGAATAAATCTAAATTAAAGTAGTCAAAACATCTCACTCTCACCAGGATATGATGTTTTGATTTGAAAAGCATATTTCATATTTCAGTCTCAATTTGTCCATACTGTGTATCACCATATCTTTGGTACAAATGCTTCTCATTTCTCATTTCTCTTTTTCTTTTCCTTCTTTCTAATACGAATTTTACATGCACAAAAAAATGGGATTTTCTTTTAATTATTATTATTTATTTACTCACTTTCATCGCATTAATTACAATTACTGTTCACTCAATCGTTAAAATACTTTTAATTACAAGATAAAATATTAGTATAAGAATAAATTTAGTACTCAATATTTATATAATTTATTAATTTAATACTATTTGTTTTAAAAAATCAATATATTTAATCCTCATCGATTATACATTTTTTCAATTTGGTTGGATTCTAAAATTAAAAATATTAAAAAATTCAAAACTTAATAAAATCTGTAAAGAATAAAAGTATTTAAAATTACTTAAATTTTTAAAATTTAATATATTATTTAAAATATATAATGCAATTAAAACTTAAGAAATAATTTAAAATATAAAATGTGAATTTGGTATTGATTAATGTTTATATCACATGAGTTTGTATATAATATTTTCTTCTATCATTATAGGTCTTTGCTTTTATATATATATATATATATATATATATATACTCATATTTGATATTAGTGTCCAACACGTATTGAAATAAGAGTACTTAACATATGACATAAAAAAAAAAAAAAAAACTAAAATTAAACATCCGTTATATTAGACACATATTCTTATATGATAGTCATATAATTTGATACAATGCCTAGAATTATTCATAATATTTTTACCGCCTTTAAATAGATGGATAAACACGTTTTAGTGCGTTCAAACTCAAGTTCTCTGCACTGACAATAATGCTGATTCTAACCGAATTAAGACTCAATTGGCATATGATTCTCATATTTGACTTTAGTAATATAGGTAAAAGCGCATGTATGAAAGAGTTTTGATTAGAATATGACAAGATAAATAAGTCTTCTCTCTCATGTGCAATCTGTTTTTCTTAAATTAAATTACTTTACAGGTTTTTTATTTTAAGAATTAGATAAAATTAATCTATTTACTATTAAATAAATTAATTTAATCATTTTATGATTAAAAAATTAAATAAAGCCAAATTATAACAAAGTTGCATTTATTATTTAAAAATTAATAAAATTGGGTGCTTTCATCGTTTCTCTCGGCTATTTCCAGACCAGCTTGATCGAGAATTTAGGTTCCAAGTGTTTGACAATATGTGTCAAAGGAACAAACTGCACTGACTTGTATTGCCATCAACTTCTATATTGAATTCTATATTCCAAATTAAAGTGTGTAAGTGTAGACACTTAATATATAAGTTTCAACTTTAGATCTAAATCCCTGACTAGAATGATTCTTAAATCAAGCATTCGTTCTTGTACGGATCCTATTCTAACCTGATCGTATGCTATTTTCTGAAATATTATCCATGAATGACCAACCGTTGGTGGCGCCCCACTTTTCTTTAGTGCTTTTCTTGGCGGCACATGTCCACAAAGGTCAGCAAGCATTTCTTGCATAAATCCCCAGCTTATCTCCTCATCCACAACTTGATTAAAGGAGAGCAAGGCTTTGGATAGATTTAAACTAAAGTTCTGGACTGAAATTTTTATGGATAAACTAACATTTATCCCTTAAATTTGGTAATTTTTCTCACTTTAGTTCTTGAATTTGTTTTGGTTCACATTTGGCTTGGAACTTGACAAGTTTTCTTAAGTTGATTTTTGGACTTGAATTTCTTTAAGATATAATGATGTGATATTTTGAGATTGCATCATCTTATCATGTAATTTTTAAATAATTTTAATTTTTAATATATTTTTTGTATTTTAGATTTTATATATAATTTTTAAAAGTTTTAAATGATTATGTGTCGCAATTTAGAGTGCCATGTCATCATAATTTATTGGAATCCAAGTTTAGAGATCAAATTAGAAAAATTGTCAAGTTTTAGGACTAATGTGAACAAAAAAAATTGAAAGACCAAGTTAGGAGAAGTTACCAAGTTTAATGACTAAAATTTTCTCTATCTCTATTTTTATCATGTTGTAACAAAGGATATCAACGAAGAGAAAAGGCTGAAATTACAAAATAGAAACCATAGACAAAGTAGTACCAAATATCTTTCTTTTTTTTTTTTTTTAATACTAGTATGTACCAACATCGGTTTGGTTTGGTAAACTGTTTTTGGGTTATCAATATTTTTCAATAAATCTTTCATATATTTGTAGCCTATTTTCAAGTTTTTTGACCATATATGTATACTACAATTATACCTAGTTTATATAGATATTGTTGAAGATAAAAAAGGATAGAAGATAGTAAATGGCAGCTCAAATAGGGTGAGGTGTAGAGACTTGCTTAGAAGAAGAGAAGAGTATGAAGCATGGGATTCCAAGATTGAAGAAGTCCTCCTGAGGCCAACGATGAATACTTATAGGCAAGGCTAACAATCCTTGGTCATCAGGCATTAACATGTCTCTCATGTTGGTCTTATCGTGGTTGGCTAGTTAGGGAGTATAGTAGCCTTCTAGATAGGTGACAATAAGATAGGCAATTTAGAGAACCCACATGTGATTGGAGAGGGTAATTGGAGAGGGAGTGGTAGAGGTGATGGTAAAAAGAAGAAGGGAAAAAAAACAGGGCTAGTTCAAGTGTGACGGTAGTGATAAAAAACCTAGATAAATACAAAGAGTTTTAGTGGTTGTAATTGCCAATGAATGGTCGTGCAACACGAAAGAGAAAAAGAAAATAAAAATTTTGGAGGTGAGGGGCACAAACTATCAAATTACGAGTTTGAATTTTCTATCCTAGATGAGGTAGAATGTACGAGTGATTTAAGTGGGGTTTATTTTGCCACTATACACCTTCGAAGATGGATTTTGTTTACCCTTGAATCACTTCTTTGTGAGCTACTAAAAGAATATGATTTAAGTCTTGGTCAATTGGAGGGCTTTTTATGGTAGATGTTTGTCTCTTTTTTTCTTTATAAATTATTGTAAAAAAGGCGAACCATTAATGTTGAATGCTTTCAGAAATTTCTACAAATTCACTATATCCAAAACTGAGTGTTTGCAAGGTATGGTGTATTTCACACCTCGCTCAGGCAAGTAACAGATAATAAAGAACGTGATAAAAAATTTTCGCCTAGATAAACATAAATATTGACTAATCAAGAAAAAGGATAAGGAGTTGTTTGATTTTCTTAATCGATGGTTTACCCCAAGCAGTGAACATTCTATGAAGATTCCCAACTTGGAGAAGAAATATGAAAAGTCCAATATACTCACTATAGATAGGCCCACCCTTTAAAGATTGAAGAACTAGTGACTATAGAGAAAATTTGAAAGTATTGCTTAAAAGAAAAGAGTCCTAATGCTTTCAAAACAGATGGCCATAGGTGATGGATAAATGCTGATGGATTATTATCATGCGAGGAGGCTTTGCTGTGAGATATGGAGGATAAACTAAGTTTGATAATGTTAGGAAAATATAAATGAGCATAAGGATTTTCTTTATAATTATTATAAGTGTCGAAAACATGACTGGCATTATAGAATTTTTGTTAGCAAAGATGCTTTGGCAAGTTGTGATGGACCTAATAAATGTGTTGACATTGGTGTTGTTGCTAATGTAAGCTTTATTAGAGCTCACAACATTGTGGTTGAAATTGTTGAATGTGAGGTTTCTTTTTTTTTTTTTTTCTTTTTTGAAACTATAACAAGCCATTAGAACATTCTTGTGATAGACTTAACTAACTTAGGTAATTATGCTTTGTTCATAATTCTTTTGAATACTCATTTCAATAAAATTAGGAGATATCATGTTGTTTACATAGATAGTCTAGTGTGTGTCATAATTTAATAGCTTGTAGCTTTTGTCTTAGACTAAGCTTATATATATTTTTGTAACTTACATGAAGTTCTTTAGCAAGAGATCCTCTCCAAAAGATTTAATGGATATATAATGAGTGTTAAATCCAACTGTAACACTCTTAACCCGTCTCCGTCGCTAGATCAGGGTTAAAGAGTATTACTAAACAATCAGAACCATTTAAACATATTATCATTCAATATTACAATCACATCATAAAATACTCATACACATGCATATTGTCACTAAATCGAGCCTTCTAGGCCCTAAAAATAACTTAGAAACAATTTGGGACCAATTTGAAACCATTTGGAAAGTTTAGGAAAAAGATGCAAAATTTGCAAAACAAGGGCCACACGGCCATGTGCCTCATATAGCTGAGACACACACCCGTGTCTCAGGGAGTGTAACAATCGAACTAGGGACACATTGTCGTGTCCCAACCTATGCCATTACTCGTGTAATTATCTAAGTAGGCTCACACGGCCGTGTCACACACCCATGTGCCAGGCCATGTAACTCATTGACTTGCACCCCAAAGAACTCATCAGGTGACACACGGCCATGTTGCCAGGACACATGGTTGAGTCACATGTCCCTGTGTAACACCCCTAACCCAAAAATCATCACCGGAATAGGGTTAAGAGACATTACCGAACAATAGGATTATTTCACATCACATTCACAACACAAAGTCAATCGTCATCAAACACATTTGAATACAATCATAGAGTCCCTTAAATGAGTCATCAAGATCCTAAGCATGCCTATAAACCGAGTCGGGACTAAATCGAAACACATAAGTAATTTTATAAAAATTTGAAACTTTTCTAACATACTAGGGACACACGGCCGTGGGGGTAGGCCGTGCCTCACCCATGGCTACTTGACACTCCCGTGTGTCCTTCCCATGGTAGTATATTGCCAAAATCAACACGGTCACCAAGCACGCCCGTGTGCTAAGGCCGTGTACTACTAGATCACATATTGCCATTTCTCACATGGCCATCAAGCACATCCGTGTCGTGGCCGTGTGCAATTTAAGCCACATTCTGCCAATTTACCCACGGTCTTAGGCACGCCTGTGCCTCAACAGTGTGACATTATAGGCCATTTACAAGGCCAATATGCCACTAGAGTGAGCATGCATGGGTCAATACCTACTACCAAGGCCCTTACCAAAAATGGGAGGTTCAGTAAAATATAAGCGAAAAATGGGCTTGATAGAAAATGAGGCTGATTTAAAAATGGGTGGGCCTCGTAATAATTTCTTGGCACTGGGCAGGCCTGCCCTACCAATTCATTAAAGGCAAAAAAATTATTTTTAAATATTATTTTCTTATTGTTTTCTCTTTATTTTGCTACTATTTTACTATTATGTTTCTATTATTTTGTTGTTATTGTTTAGATATTATATAAAACTTATTTTATTGTTAATTTTGTTATTATTTTAAAAGTATTTGTTAATTTTGTTATTATTTTAGAGGAATTTACTTGTTAAGTTGCATATATTTTAGTGTTATTTAAGTCAATATATTTTTAAAATTTATTTCTCAATTTTCGAAAATATTTATTTTGATTTTTAATATTTTGATGTATTATATATATTTAAAATTATATAAAATAATATAAAAATTAATACTAAGGGTAGCCAGTCAGTTTTAGTATTTTATATGGACCGGGCTTGGGCAAAATTTCAGCCCATTTTTGGGCTGACCTACCGAGCCCAATGAACGGCCTAAATTTTAGTTGGGCTCGACTAACCCATTGCCGGCTTCTACCATGCACACCTCTATATGCCACCCACTTAGGGTCTTCCTACAAGCAATATATACCAAAACATAAGATGCATATATGGCAACCAAAACATATCAAATGGTTCACTTCATCCATACATTCAATACCAATTCCATTCATACCAAATTACAAACTAAATCCTACATCATTTCAAACATGTATCATCCATTTGCTTAACCAAAACTTAACCATTTCATATGCATCAAAACATACTAAATATATGCTTCATAACTCATTCATTCAAACATTTATCAACTCAAAAACTTGCCAATACACATGGCCATGCTCACTTCATAAACATATACACCTATCTAGCCTATACATGCCATAATTAGCTATATACATTTTCAAAAGGGTATCAAAATAAGTTTAGTAGTGTGATGACGATCCTTGACAATCACGAGCCTTCAGTAGCTTTGACGACCTATAAAACAGAGAAAATACACACACAGAGTAAGCTTTCTGAAAGCTTAGTAAGTCATATACAAATAAACTTGGCATAAGAAGTATAGATGCAATTTGATACATTTGCACATCTCATTCACTTAACAATTTATCATGTGTATGCTTAATTCATACTTATGACTACATTTGTCACATTTATCCATTCAAAACTCATTTGAAACACATAGCTCATTCAGAATCTTTCTTGCATCTCATTCACATTATCCTATTCAAACATACTTTTCTTCAAATCAAAGTCATATGTATACTTACCATTCATGCATACTTAATGCACATTCAACGCACCTGAATCGGATATTCATTACCATTCGTATTGTAGACTTGCCTGTTGAACCCTTAAGAACCTAGTAGGATACTCAGAAAGCTCGGAATAATAGTACAATGCCAACGTCTCAGGCGAGGTCTTACATGCACTCGTATATCGATGCCACTGTCCCAGACAAGGTCTTACACATTTCAATACGGTGCCGATGTCCCAGACATGGTCTTACACGTATAGATCATAATGATGCCAACGTCTCAGACGTGGTCTTACACGTAAAACTCATGTCCATGCCAACGTCCCAGACATGGTCTTACTCATAAAGCTTATATCGAAGCTAACATCCCAGACGTGGTCTTACACGAGATCACAATTCAACGCCAACGTCCCGGACGTGGTCTTACATGATAAAATAGAATAGATACCTATGTCATGACATAGCTAATCCTATCTATTCCTAGGTTCATACGGGACTTCTCGGCTTTATCACTATATCGAACTTATTTCATAATTTACGCACTTAGCATCTCATACTCATTCATTTTCATCGATAGACATATGAATACATATATTCAATTCAATACAGATAAGTTTATTTGCATAGTGACTTACCTCGGATTTGGTTTATCGAACGGAAACGACTACTTGGTTATTTTCGCTTTCCCGCGATCTAAGTCCGTTTTCCTCGGTTCTTGATCTAAACATATTCAGAATTTATCCTTTTTTCACTATTTCATTCAATTAAATCCAAACACATATATTTAGGGCTATTTCCAACTTAGCCCTCACATTTGCACATTTTATCAATTTAGTCCATTTTACTCAAAACATCAAATTTCACAAGATCAATGCATACACAAGCTTAGTCGAATACATATACATCACATACATACCCATATTTTTCATCAAACTTGCAATTTAGTCCTTCAATTTACCATTTTCATAATTTAGCCCTATTTAGCTAAATTCATCAAAACTTCAAGAACATAACATGTTCATTGAGCTCAAATCTTTCATATATCATCCTCAAACATCACAAAACTTGTAAAATCATCAATGGCATATTTCACATACATCATCAAAACACAAAATTAAAATATGGGTTGGATAACACTCGAAGCAACGATTACAAAAACGTAGAAATTATCAAAAACGAATCAAAAACTAACTTCAAATTCAAGCTTACAATTGCCGAAACCTAGCTCAACTTCTTCTTTTTCCTTTCTTCAATATTTGGCACTCATTAAAAGATGATAACTATCATCTTTCCTTTGTTTCTATTGTTATTATTGATATTAATACTAATTTACCATATTATCCTTATTATAAAATATTTATAACCTATATTCACAAGGTTATTAATGACTTTTAGTCATCCACTAACTAATTATTGGTTCATTTTCTTCTTAAGACCTCCCTTTTATAGAGCCACAACACATAAGCACTTTAACAAATAGCAAGCAACTTTCATAATCAATGCAATTTAATCCTTTGCTCAAATTAAACATTCAAACGGACTAATTAGCTTACGAAATTTAAACACATGCTTATTCACATATCAACGACACAGAAAATAATATTAAAATATTATACGGACTCGGATTTGTGGTCCCAAAACCACTGTTCCAACTAGGGTATAAACCAGACTGTTACACCATGTCTCAGGCCGTGTGGACCCAAAATGAACCTTAAATAACAATTTTACCATTTCAAACTTCTTGGAATCTAAGTAATCTATTTACTAGCCAAAAGACCTATTCAAAGTGACATTAAACAAGCCAAATCAACATCCTAAGTGTCTAACCAATATATCCTCATTTATACAACAAGTATATCCAGTTATACATCAAAATGAATCATTCATCACAACTTATCAATTTACAAAATTTAACATCTAACCAATGTACCTATCATAGGCACCTCAAACACAACATTGCATTAACACATATCATTCATATTTGCATTAAAACATCTTAAACTCATTCTCATATATATATATATATATATATATATATATATATAGTTATTATATATAGATCATACTAAACATTTAGTTATTTGCAATTAAGATCATACTAAACATTTTACATAACCAAAACAATAGTAATGACATACAAGCCTATTACATGCCATATAATTCGAAATGAATGTTTTAAAAACTATCGAAATTTATGGACAGTGTGACTTGAGTGCCGATCCGACCATCCAACATTCCAAGTATCTACAAAAACAATAAATAAAACAAGTAAGCTGAATGAAGCTTAGTAAGTTCGATGTATTAAAACGATAAATCTTATCGAAGTAAGTACAATAAATCAAATAATAATACAACCATAATTTTAAAAAAATTTGAGTGCTAGGACACTTATTAAAGTTTACATAAAAAATTTTAAAATTTACTTTAAAAACAAATAAATTGGTTAAATTTTAAAATATAAAATAATTTTAAAAATAGATTTTAATTAAAAATAAATAATTAAAGAAATAAATTAATTAAAGTTTAAAATAGAAATAAAGATATAATTAAAATAGAAATAATTTTTATTTTATTATTATTTTAATTTTTACATCATGATTGAATGATTGTGTAAAAATTAGTTACGAAATTTTATCGTTTAAATGGTCAATTTGAGAAAAAGGACTAAATCGCGTAAAGTGCAAAATTGATGTTCTATTAGCTAAAAGTGCCTAATAGATATGGAACTTAAAAGAGGAGGTCCTTATGTTGTAATTAGACTATTAATAGCATGATTGGACATTTATGGACATTATAAATGAAATTATAAAGGTTAAAATTAAGGCTAAATTAGTAATTAAGTTAATAAGTATAATAAAACAAAAAGAAATTAAGGTGTCATCTTCCTTAATGAGAGAAACCACTAAAATTAGGGATTGAAAACACCATTTCAAAGCTTGGAACTTTTGGCCATGGTATATTGAGCATGTAAGTCCATTTTTGATCATTTTTTTAATGATTTCTATGTTTTTGAGATCGTAGCAACTAATACTAGTTAGCCCAGGGGCTAATTTGCAAAACTGTTAAAGATTTTGAATGTTTTCATTGATGAAAATGTATGATTTTTGATGATTGATGATAGATTTTGAATGATTGTTGATAGATACACAAGTTTTGTAAAATGATTTTTAGAGAAAATGTAAAATAGGGATTAAATTGAGAAATGTGCAAATTGTGTGGTAGAAATGTGAAATAAATAAAACATATGAACTATTAGGGGCATAATGGTAATTTGGCTAACATGGATTAGTCTTGAATTTCATGAATTTGTGATTTTGTGGAATAATGACTAAATTGTGAAAAATGTGAAAGTTTAGGGGAAAATGTGTAAAATAGCCCTAATGTATATTTTGGATTGAATTGAATAAATAGTTGATAAAATGAGTTAATTTTGAATATATTTAGATCAAGAAAAATGAAATTCAGACCTAGATCGAGGGAAGAACAAGGTGTTGAATTAGTTGATCTACGTTATCGTTTTACGTTCGAGGTAAGTTCGTATGTAATAAGCATTGTTAAAATTATGCTTTAACTGCTTTGATATTACATAAATTGTTTATATGAGTTTATAGTCATGTTTGACAATGATTCGGATATGTATGGCACTTAGTGTGTGATTTGAGATAGCTTCGGCTATATATGACACTTAGTGTGCGATTCGGAATAGCTTCGACTATATATGGCACTAGAGTGCGAGACCGAGATAGCTCAGGCTATGTAAGGCACTTAGTGTGCGAGATATCGAGTATTCGACAGTATTTCGATAAGGAATGAGTTAGTTACGAATTTGTACAGGTATGAACATGTAAAGTATGAGATTCAAATAGAAGAAGTTATGAATTTGTATATAAGTATATGATTAAGCATATGGAAAGCTTGTTGTTACCATGAATTACATGTTAACATATTTTAAGTTATTGATTTATGTAATATGATTTGTTGAGTTTAATTCATACGAGCTTACTAAGCTTTATAGCTTATTTTGTGTATTTTTTCGTGGTTTATAGTAAAATTGAAGCTGGCTTGGATTCAGGGATCGTCGGAGATCATTTCACACTACCACCTATCACTTGGTACCTTTGAACTTTGGTATATTAAGTATATGGAATGTATAGGCATTTTGATGTCATTTTGATTATGCGTTGATAGTGATTTTGGTTATTTGTAATGGCTTGTGGATGTAAATGTTTGAGTTGTAAATATAGCCATGATAGTTGGCTTAATTTGGTGAATTTCGATTATGTGCATATATGTGCATCTATGGTTGATATTAGATGTGAATTATGTTTGTGAATTGGTATGTTTTGATGGAGTAAGGTTTGAGGTTATAAGCATGTTGAATGTTGGTATTGTAAATGGTATAGATTAGTCTTGATTGTGGCTGAATTGAATGTTATTTATGCTATGATTTGGTACCATTTGAGCTTGTTTAGGTATGCGCAAAATGGGTGGTAAAATGGCTTGGTAAATAGCCTATTTTTGTCCACACGGGCAGAAACACGGGCGTGTGTCTCAGCCGTATGTGACACACGGTCAAGTTACACGGCCGTGTGTCCCTTGGTGTTGAAATTGAAATGAAGTCAGTATGCTCCACACGGTCTCACACACGAGTGTGTGACCGGCCGTGTGACATAAGTCAGTATACCTCCCTAATTGGCACACAGCCTAGCACACAGGCGTGTGACTTGGCCGTGTTGCATAAGTCAATATACCCTACAAGTTTGGCACGGCCTAGCACATGGCACAGCACATGGGCGAGTGTGGCGACTTCGAAGGGCACACAGGCGTGTGGTTGGTCGTGTGACCCAAGTCAGTAACCTCACTTGTTTGGACATAGGGTAGGACACGAGTTGGGACACGACCATGTGCTTCCATTTCAAATGTTCACACGGCTTGTGACACGGGCGTGTCTGGTGGCCGTGTGATACACATGGGCGTGCGTCCCCTGTTTGAGAAATTTTTTGCTAAGTGCTGAAAAATTTCCCGAGTTAGTCTTGAACCACTCTCAATGCATATTTAAGGCCTCGTAGGCTCGTTTAAGGGACACTATGACTGTTTATGATTGAATTGTATTTGAATTGATAAATTGTATATGAAATGTATGTTTAAAAGTGTTGCAAATCCGGTAATATTTTGTAACCCTATTTTGACGGTGAATACGGGTGAGGGGTGTTACACAGATATAGGAGTGCTAGCTATCAGTGTGTCGGCACCCTAAATTTTTTTTAAATACTCATATAAATGTATACCAATATGATACAGTTTGAAAAAAATATAAGGGTATTGGCTATCTAGTGTTCAAAACCTCAAAAAAGTATATATTTTTTTAAGATGATTGTGTCAGGAAAAAAAGGTGATGCTGGCCATCTACTCCCCATAACCTAATTTTACTTATCATTTCAGTTAATTTAGGTGATTGATTTTGAATCAGAGTTATTTACATAAATAATTAATTTTTTTAGCTCATTTGAGTTAAATAGCCAATTATATAAGTTTATAAAAATCATATAAATATATATAATATAAATATGCTATAACTCAATAAAATACACAAACAAAACTTAAATACTGAAATTACCATATCTAGAAAGGACAAATTAGACACATACGTATTGATTGACGTAAATTCTAAATGATTGTGGAAAAAACTTTGTACCATTTGGCTTAATTGACAAGGCTTGAATGATAATAATAATTTTGAGAATCAGTTCTTGAACTTTCTTCTCATGTTTATCTACTCACCACCTTACAGGACATCAATTGTCTCGTACGTATATTTCTCTATTATAAGTAACTTTGGATTTGGATTCATATCTGCATATAAATTTTCGACAAGGATATGGATGTCTCGAGTTTGATTAAAATTGAATTAATCGATTTAATTTGGTTAATCGATTGGTGGTTGAATTTAGTTCGGTCGAAAATATATTAATATTTTTTGAAATTTTGATTATCGGTTAATTCTATTTGAAATCGGATAATTAATCAAATTATTTGAAATAAATAATATATATTATATATAATATATATTTTTTCATTAACAATGTATTTTTGAACTATTATTTTTACATTAATAGAAACAAATAATATATATTTTAAACTATTAAAAAATGAATTAACATTAGTAATGTATTTTTATATGTTTTATATTTATTTTAACTAAAATACAAAATATATAAATTTCGGTTAATTAGAATATTTTGGTTCCGTTAATGTATTTGAAAAAACCATATTCAATTAACAATTAAAGATTTTTATATTTCGGATAATTAGACTAATAATAATTTAGTTCGGTTCGACCGTTTAAACACCCTTAAACACAAATACGAACATACATAATTTATTGGATATATATATATATATAAATTATTTTAAGTTATATATCAATGCCTACAATACATCTTAATATGTTTAGATACGGGTACAACACGGACATTTGCAGAAGGAAAAGAAAATACGAAGAATAAAGCCACATCGATGGGTCAAAAAGCTAAGGATTGGGTAAATATTTGAAGAATAAAGTTGGTGAGGCCATTGCGCATGAACCTCACGTTATATAATGTGTGACATTAAGTTAAAGAAATATGAACTTCTTGGGAAACAAAGATTGAGAATCTCTATGTGATGGTATACGATTAGTTCAGTCCCCACTTGTCTTACTCTTATCGAAAAGGGGAGGAAGCTTCCTTTACAACTTGACGGCTGTTCCTCAAAATTAGTGTAATTTTTTTTTTTATAGAAAGATCGAGAAAAGGTTATCTCATTTTAATGCATCATCTAAAATAATATTGTGTACATTCTTAGGGTAATCAACATCAAAATCACAATTCAAAATTAGTGTAATTAACTGTGGAATATGAGTATGTATTTGATATAATTATATTTTATTTTCAAATATTTTTATATATTTAGAGAAATTTTTAAAATTATATTTTGATATTTAATATTGTCATGTTTAAAATTTTCAAATTTTTCTATATACTTCAAAAATATTTGAAGGATCATATTCTCGTGTCTATATCAAAGTATGTATTAAATATAAATGTCTTGAACATGAATATTTCAAGAAAAATGAAGATTTGGAAATTCTAACCTTTGCATTCTCTATATAAGGGTCCATCAATGTACTCACAAATCCAACCATTACCTCATAAGTCAAATTCTACTTTTTATCTTGCGTGAGAACAAAAAGAATGGAAGCTATTTCCTTTGATCCAAGGATCAATGTTCAGGTAAACCAGAAGAGCCATGGTGTTCCAGTTGAAGAGATTGAAGGGCTCATCCGAGTTCACAAAAACGGACACGTCGAGAGACCGCCAATCATCCCTATTGTCCCCTGCACAGCCACCGGTGGTGTTACAGCTAAGGACATCGTCATCGATAAATTCACCGGCTTATGGACTCGTATCTATGTCCCAAACTACTCTAACAAGATGCCTTTGCTTATTTACTTCCATGGTGGCGGATTCTGTGTTGGATCAGCTGCTTGGAGCTGCTACCATGAATTCTTATCCGGTCTTGCTTCAAAAGCAAGGTGCATTATCTTCTCTGTAAACTACCGGTTAGCTCCTGAAAACAGGCTTCCAGCAGCTTACGACGACGGTATCGAAACCCTTATGTGGGTGAAGCAACAAGCTCTAAGTGGATCTAATGAACACAAATGGTGGTTAAGTCAATGTGATTTGTCTAGTTTGTTCCTAGCAGGTGATAGTGCTGGTGCTAATATAGCTTACAATGTGGCCACCAGATTAGGCTCCCACGGCGGCACATCAGCTAGCTCCGAAATGAAGCCATTGGTTGTCAAGGGCTCGATCTTGATTCAACCCTTTTTCGGAGGCGAGTTAAGGACCGCAACCGAAATGCATGCCACCCCACAAGTTAACTCGGCACTCACTTTACCCGCATCAGATGCATATTGGAGACTATCATTGCCTTTCGGTTCGAACCGTGACCATCCATGGTGCAACCCTTTAGCCAATGGTACACCCAAGTTAAGGGAACTGAGACTTCCACCCACGATGGTGTGTGTATCGGAGATGGATATATTGAAAGATAGGAACATGGGATTCTGCAATGCATTGGGCAGTGCCGGTAAAAGGGTTGAAACAAAGATTTACAAAGGAGTTGGGCATGCATTTCAAATTCTTCATAATTCTCCATCTTCCCACATTCGAACTCAAGAAATGATTTCAGATATTAAGACTTTCATCAACCAGTAACAGATTATTATGCATATATATATATATATGTATCATGTAAATTTTAGATGTCAAAGTCTATTTAATTGAAACATATTTTAATTGATAAATTGAATTAATTCATATAGTTTTAAATCTCTTTTGCTCGGCAGTTTTAGATACATATATGATTATGATACTTAGGTAGGAAAAACAGAATACACTCAATCAATGATACCATATTAAACATCTAAACTAAAACCAATTTCTCTTTGGATTCTAACCCACCCCCAGTTATGAGTTTTTTGTTTTCATTTTCCTCCAAATTCACTACTGGCAAAATTCCAGTGAGCTACGTTTATTTCAATCAACACTCTTTTTCAAGGTGCACTGAATATTCATGGGACCTCTCCTTCACTTTTTTAAACAATTTATATTTTTAATATAAAAACCGAAATCAATATCACTGTCTTATAATTTGTTTTTAGTATAAATATATTTTAGTTTTTAATTTATATTTTATTATTTAATACAAATACTTTTTATCTTTCATTTTATAGACACTCATCTTAATTTAATTTCTCTCATTTTCTACTTTTATTTCATTGTTATCCCATCACTATAATAACATGTTTTCAATGAGATTGTAAGTGGTAATCTTTAGGCAGGAAAATGAAGCTTATATACAGACTTTACCAAAGAAAATGAATACAATTTGGAGGAGAAGTACCACCATATTGACTCTTTAAAAGGGAAGGGAACATGTTCCAGTACTACTACATTTTAAAGGAAGATTTTGGGTACTTGAATGTGCTTCTTGATAAATGTCAAAACATCACTTTTCGCTAATTATAATAAAATACACAAATTGACGCATATTAATTTTTTGGTTTTGACTAAAACTATGACTTTTCACTAATCTGAATTCCAATTCACATGGTCCATGAATTATAGAGGGATCTTTGACCAACCCAAAGTTCTCCCCAAAAATAAAAGAGAGTACTAGTCTTCGTTCCAACAGTAGTTGACAAAAGGTTCACGGCTTTCTCCAAGTAAATATGCTCTTTTTCTGGTAGTCTTTACGAGACAGCTATAAACCACTAAATCTAGAATATTACAGGCACCAACTAGACATGGATGATTTAGTAAGTTGGGCTACATGTATGATTTGATGCATGTAAATTAGGATAGTGCAAATTTTGGTTAAATTTTAATCAATGCTATTGGATTGAGATAGTTGTTTTTGATTAAAATGGTACATTTTAATAAAATAAGGCTTCCTTTGGATGCAGACGGATTTCAGTGCAGTGGGTTTTTTAGGCTAAAAAAATTTGCAATTGAAACGTTAGTAAAAGCAAGGCTGTTTGGAAAGTAATTTTCAGTGCGTTGACAATGTATTATATCTCACTGGAAGCTCAAATTCAGACTGGAGCCTTTTGGTCCAGTAAAAAATTAGCAACTTCAGTTGCTTTTTCTTTTCCTCTTTTACTCATATATTATTTCTTTTCTTTTTTACCCATATATTATTTCTTTTCTTTCTTATTCTACAATTGCTTCATTATTTTATCTTTCAATAATATTTTACTTTTTAAAGGTTTAATAATTTCAGTAATAAAGTGAGCCCTATAATTAAATATATGATTATTTTTAAAATATTAAATAAAATATTTTTTAAATTTTCTCTAGATTTATTTTATTTTTAATTATGTATTATTAAAATTATTATTAAAATAAATATAATTGTAATATTTTTTAATCATTTATTAATTTTATAATTGTTAAAAAGTCGGTTGATTATCGGTAGGTGAAATTCCAATGCATATATTATATTTTTAGTATTGTCAATTATTTATTTTATATTATATTTAAATTTAAGACACGATTTAACTCTACTATTTTTTAATTAGAATATTTTATAAAATGTTTGTGATTAAAAAAAAACTTTTTCACCTAAAAGAAACTGGCAGACGAAAAACTATGAACTCCGAAGAAGAAAACCCTAGGGATACCTCGACCCTACACCTGGAATAAGAAGCTAAACTGAAACGGAGCAAGAAAAATGTGAAACACGGTTTGAACCAGGAAGATTGTGTCGTATAAGGACACGCTTGTTGGTGGAGAATTTGGTAACTATGAACAGTGGCTGAATGAAGAGGAAACAGCTTCTAAAGAAATGGATCCTGAAGGGATGGAAACAGAATCGGGGGGAGAACATCAACTCAATCTTCCTCACTCAAGAGGAACGTATGAGAATCCATAGCAGATGGGAAACGTCACTAATTTTTCCAAGTGTTTGGGAGGACGATTGGCTTCCAACTCTGGAAACCATCTGGGTCAATAGAAATTGTCGACCTAGGCTTCGAATATTTCCTTGTGAAATTTCTATGCAATAAAGACTATGATACTGCTGTGAAAGGAGTTCCCTGGTTCATCAATGGGTATTTCCTCACCATGAGAAAATGGCAACCGAACTTCAGGGCTTCAGAAGCAAATTTTAACTCTGTAGCAGCTTGGATTAGGCTTCCTGAACTACAAATTGAATAGTATGAACCAGATAATCTAGCAAGAACCGGTACAAGTCTAGGAAGGTTGTTACGAATTGATAATTCCACGAGCAGTGAAAGAAGAGGAAAGTTTGGCGAGACTTTGTGTTCAAATCAATATCGAGGAACCCCTTAAACAGTTCATCTCGGTTGAAGGGAAAAGACAACAAATCCTTTATGAAGGAATAAAGAAACTTTGCTTTCAATGTGGGAGAATGGGACATCAAAGGGATGTTTGCCCTGAGATAATCATAAGTAACTGTTATGAGATCGTTTCCAGAAAATCCAAGAACAGAGAAACAAAGAAGCAAAGAAAAGGCAAGAAAATTTCACTGAATATTCAATAGCAAAAAGCATGCCTTCCTTCTTCGCTCTATCATGTTATAACGAAGAAGTACGATTGCCACCTGGACCTTAAAACAAAGACGATTACAACTGAAACAAAACACAGCGTTTAAGACGAATCAAAACGATTCGTTTCATTAAAACTCTTTTCCTCAAAATGCTGCGTTTAAACATGAAAACATAAAAACAGAATAA
Source organism: Gossypium rotundifolium (assembly GCA_025506655.1). Classification (NCBI taxonomy): domain Eukaryota; kingdom Viridiplantae; phylum Streptophyta; class Magnoliopsida; order Malvales; family Malvaceae; genus Gossypium; species Gossypium rotundifolium. The sequence goes on along the minus strand of CP106732.1, from coordinate 151,502,752 downwards.
CATAATTTTAAATCTTTATTAGCACTCTTAACAATACTCCCCCCATCGAAAATCCTTGTCCTCAAGGATCAAAAGACGGATAGAGCTGCTTGAAGTCAGAGAAAACCTCCAATGTTTCATCCTCTGGGAAAGAATTAGCCCACTCCACGAGAACCTCAGTCACTGCATGATGACCTCTCTTGTAAATACGCTTATCTAAAATTCGAGCTGGCTCTTTCAATAACATCTCTTTAGGACCAGTAAGTGGCAAAGTGGAAGCACTAGGTTGACTACCCACATGGCTTTTGAGTTGGGAAACATGAAAAGTAGGGTGGATCTTGGAGCCCTCAGGTAGTTGCAAGGTGTATGCAATGGTACCTGTTTTGGCTGTGATAAAAAATGGGCCAAAGAACCGAGGAGAAAGCTTCTGATTTTTTTATCTTTCTCAAAGAGTGTTTCCGGTAGGGCTGAAGTTTTATATATACCTAGTCACCCACTGAAAACTTCTGTCACTTCGTTTGTTATCTGCTTAGTGCTTCATGCGATCTTGGGTGCGCTGAAGATGGTACTTGAGTAGTTGTCTCACAGCTTCACGATGTTGCAAACTATGATCCACATTGTCAACTTTCGAAGAACCAACCAACCATGGAAGGTGTTGAGGAGGTGGTTGATCGTACAAGGCTTCATAAGGAGTAGTTTGAACAGCAAAGTGAAAGGTCAAATTGTACCACCATTCTGCCAACGAGAGCCAAAGAACTCAATCTCCTGTTCTTTCCCCATTCATACAACGTAGGTATCCTTCTAGACAACGATGAAGCACTTCCGATTGACCGTCACTCTCAGGATGATAAGCAGTCGGCAATTTGATTTTGGTTCCCAGCCTTCGAAACATTCCTGCCAGAAAGAGCTAGTAAAAGCCCGATCTCTGTCAGATATGATGGCATCAAGTAAACCATGCAGCTTATAAACATTGTCCAAAAATGTTGTAGCCACTGAAGCAGTTGTATAAGGGTGAGCCAGTGCGAGAAAATGGCCATACTTAGTTAAATGATCGACAACCACCAGAATAGTATATTTTCCCTTCGAAGAAGGAAGACCTTCTATAAAATTCATGGTGACTTTAGACCAAGCCCTCGAGGGAAGAGGAAATGGTTGAAGAAGCTCGAGATGAGCTGCAGTAGCATATTTACATCATTGACATACCATGAATTCCCGAATCCATTGCTTAATATCCACCATCATACCCTTCCAATATAGTACACTAGCCAAGCAATGCTTAGTGGCATTAGTGCCCGACTGACCACCAGCAACCCCTTCATGGAAACAAGTAAATAACTCCCTTCTTAATGCTAAATCAGAACCAACAACGAGTTTCCCTTTTCATTTGAGGAACTGACCATCCCATGTATATTTAAGATGAGAAGAAGCTTGAAGTTGCAGGGATTCATAAAGCTTTTTTAGCTACAAATCCTGTTGCCAAAACTGTTGTACTCGACCCAGTAAATTAAAAACAATAGAGGTACTTCCCAACTGCCAACACTGTGCCTCCTCAACAAGTTGTTGTCTTGACAAACCATCAACCACCCATTGGTGCTGCCCCTCCTATAAAGCACCTAAAAATCATAGTCCATCATCTTAGCCACCCACCATTGCTGGAAAGGCATGATGGCTTGCTGATCTGAAAGGAATTTCAGACTCTAGTGGTCCATTCGGATGCAAAAGTGGTGCCCACCTAGTACGGATGCCATTTTTTTATAGCTAATAAGGCAGTTAGCATTTCTTTTTCATATATCGAAAGGGACTAATGTTTGATGCCCAATGCCTTACTAAAATAAGCAATTGGTTGTCCTTTCTGTTGTAAAACGTACGACCCCCAACACTAGTACTACTAGCATTTGTGTCGATGCAAAAGACCTCATCGAAATCTGGCAAGACAAGAATAGGTGCTGAAGTAAGGGCAGTTTTTAATGCTAAAAAAGCCTAGTCAAGCTGAGAAAACCAATGCCAATTCCCCTTTTTTAATATCTCAGTCAAAGGTTGAGCTGTTAAACCATACCCTTTGATAAATCGCTTAAGGTATCAATATAAACCCAAAAATCCTCGCAATTCTTTCAAGGAGTGAGGGACCTTCCAAGCCACAATGTTGTCAATCTTAGATTTATCCATACTGGCTTTCCCATGTGAAATGACATGGCCCAAATAATCAATTTGTGTATCCTCGAAATGACATTTGCTTTTTTTTCGCATACAATTGCTGAGCTAGCAAAAATGGTGAACACCTCTCTCAAATGATTAAGATGATCCTGCCAAGACATCGAATAAACAAGGATATCACAAAAAACTAACACAAACTTCCTCAACAAAGCCTAAAAATAGAGTTCATAAGTGCTTGAAAAGTGGAAGGAGCATTAGTGAGCTCGAAAGGCATTACTAAGAATTTGTAGTGCCCTTTATGTGTCAGAAAAGGTGTCTTATGAATATCAGGTTCCAACATCCTGACATGATGGTAACTTGATAATAGATCCAACTTAGAAAACACCACAAACTTTTCCCAATTCATCGAGCAACTCCTCAATGATTGGAATCAAGAATCTGTCCTTGATGGTCATATGGTTCAAATGTCTATAATCCACACATAACCTCTATGTAACATCTTTCTTCTTCACCATAACTATAGGAGAAGAAAAATAACTATTAATGTCCCGGATGACCCCAACTTGCAACATTTCATCCACCATTCGTTCCATCTATGTCTTTTGGATGGTAGGATATTAGTATGGTCTTAATTTTACCACAACAGCTTCATATTTTAAAGGAATTTTATTATCACTACACTAAAACAGACTTTTAGCGGCGTTTTTAAGCGCCACTAATACTATTTTATGCTTTTGAAAGCCTTAAAAACGCCGCTAAAACAAGCGCCACAAAAGTTAGCGGCGTTTATTGTGAAAAAACGCCGCTAAAAGTCTTGACTTTTAGCGGCGCTTTTATAAGAAACGCTGCTAAAGGTGGGGTCTTTTAGCGGCATTTTCTAGAAAAGCGCCGCTAAAACTTCCCACCTTTAGCGGCGCTTTTTTATAAAACGCCACTAAAGGTTGGGTCTTTTCGCGGCGTTTCTTATAAAAGCGCCGCTAAAGGTGTGGTCTTTTCGCAGCGTTTCTTATAAAAGTGCCGCTAAAGGTGGGGTCTTTAGCGGCGTTTATTGTAAAAGCGCCGCTAAAGGTGGGGTCTTTAATGCGTTTTAACAAAACGCCACTAATTTGCATGATTTAAAGTATATTTTTCGCAATATCCTACCCTCCTGCATTAAAAACCAACCAAAAACAGCAACAATTGCATATAATTGAACCCAAGCAACAAATAAAACATTTAAATCTCACCAAAAGCATTAAATCTAAACGATACTTCAAATTTAATAAAAGGTATATGATATTCATTAATAAATGAAGCATAATTCAAACAATTCTTACAATAATGTTAACTGCAACAATGTTAAAAAAAAAATCTTACAACATGAAAACAAATGTCTAAGAGGGCGGCCTCTGCAACTGTTGCTGGAATAACTATATCATAGTCTGCAGCTATAGCTGGAGTTCTTCATACTTTCTGTTCTGCTCTGCCTCCTCATTCTTTGCCTCCGCTCTAAGTTGAGCAATATGCTCCGCCTCCCTCCGCTTGCCTCGCTCTAAGCTAAGAAATTTGTTCGTCTCCCCATTTTTGCCTCCGCTCTAAGTCGAGAAATTTGCTCATTGTGCTCGCTTCCATCGAGATATCTCGGTCTTTCATCTCGAACTTCAAAGACGAGATTGACTCCGGAAGGCATGTATTGGGAGCTGGATTCAAAATTTTGAGTCGGGTAACACCGATCCTTAACATCGAACCCGACCATACCTTGTAAGACCCAAAACATTAGTGATAATTTTGTTATAAATATATTCAAATTTAACAAAACTATCAATCAAGCGATCGTACCTTTCGGGACCCAAAACATCAATTAATAATTCTATTATCAATCTCTTGAGATTAACAGAATCGTCGAGGCAAGCAACCGCTTCATACTCCGCCTTCTTCTCCTTTAGTTATCCTAATAAATCAATAAAAAAGTTAGAAATGAAATATATAATAAAAAGGAATAGAACATAACTTAAATTTATAAATTTAAAACTACAAACGATGAATTAAACTATTGTAATTAAACATTATAAATATTTATAATAAATCAAATTTTATTAAGTAAATATACCAAAATTTTTGCGACCTCGGATGTCATTAGAGATCCACCCTTCTTCCTATATGCGTAATGTCAAAAGTCAAGGCGCCCAACTTTTGACCGATTGAAACTTCCTACATTATAGCAGAAAAAATATAATTTAATAGTATAAAGTAATTAATATTTGAAAGAAGTAATAAATTATAATACCTCGGCCTCAGCTACACGAGCAAAACTTCTGGAACCTACCGTGTGCGTGAATTGTTGTTTCTGTCTGCTGTTTGTTCTAACTCGCTCACGGTCCTACATAATGGAATTTGAATTATGTATATAGTAAATACGATAAACCAAAAAATTTATAAGACTTTGAAAGTACGTAATACCTCTCCTTTCTTTGAATTCTAGAATCTAACTTGATCTTCCTATTGGTACCTCAACATTCCCGGCGGGACATTTCGCAATTTTTCGTCGAGGCTTATGTCTTTCTTAAAATATTGTTTTCTTAGGGTGCTTTTATTATCTCTCCATTTTTTACCCAACGTCTTCTTAACATAGTCATCGGAGACCTCTAAAGCAAATTTACCCTGAAAAAAAAAATTAAAAAGTTAATATAAATGAAGGTTAAATTAAAGTATTATAAATTACATTCACATTTTATTACCCTAATATTATCGAGAGCCTGATTTTTGTTGGCATCATGCATGTGATGCCATGATTCATAGTTAATGGGCAACATATTCGTATTTCATGCTATAATGCCCAAATAGCCTGCCAACAGTCGAGCTTCGATCCGATAGGTGGCCATGATTGTTTCTCCTTACTTGAACACGCTCGGTAGGCTCTAAGTCATATAAATCAGTAAGTAATGTCGCCCCGACCTCTGCTTCGTCCCACCACCCTCATTTAAAAATGATATATTATTATATTAAAATTGAAAATGAATCAATAATAAAATTCAACATGCATGTAAAATAAACTTAACATTACTTTGGAATTGTCCATGCTCGTCATCTATGTCCCGTGGACTAGAAGATCCAACAAGCGTATCCATCCACTATTTACTTTTACGGATTTGGAGTATTCGGACAATATTTAAACCTCGTAATCGTCTTCTAGGCATTTTCCCGCAATACACATAAAATAGTTTAAAATTTTAGTAACAAATAACAACAATAATAGGACATTTAAAACAGTTAAATTATATAACATACCAACATGAAAATTATAATATTACATATAAATAATAAATCGTTAAATCTTACTACATCATATTTCCACTACAACAAAACAGAATTTTAGCGGCGTTTTTTTTTGTCTTTAGCGGCGTTTATAAGTGCCACTAAAAGTGTTTGCGGCGCTTGAAACGCAACTAAAACACGCACCGCAAAAGTTAGTGGCGTTTATTGCGAAAAAACGCCGCTATAGGTCTTGACCTTTAGCGGCGCTTTTGTAAGAAACGCCGCTAAAAGACCGGACCTTTAGCGGCGCTTTTGTAATAAACGCCACTAAAAGTCCGGACCTTTAGCGGCGCTTTTCTAAGAAACGTCGCTAAAAGGCGGACCTTTATGCGCTTTTCTAAAACGCCGCTAAAAAGGCGGACCTTTAGCGGCGCTTTTTAAGAAACGCCGCTAAAGGATCGGACCTTTAGCGGCGCTTTTCTAAGAAACGCCGCTAAAGGATCGGACCTTTAGCGCGCTTTTTAAAAACGCCGCTAAAGGACCGGACCTTTAGCGGCGCTTTTCTAAGAAACGCCGCTAAAGGTCTGGTCTTTTAGCGGCGTTTTTTCGCAATAAACGCCACTAATTTGCACAAATTTGCAGTGCTATTTTCCTGCAATATCCTACCCCTCCTGCATTAAAAACTAACCAAAAACAAGAGTAATTGCATATAATTCCAACCCAATGCAAACAAATAAAACATTGAAATCTCACCAAAAGCATTAAATCTAAACGATACTTCAAATTTAATAAAAGATATATGATATTTATTAATAAATGAATAATAAATCAAACAATTTTACAATAATGTTAATCGAACAATGTTAAAAAATCTTACAACAATAAAACAAATGTCTAAGAGGCGGCCTCTGCATCTTCTTTGGAACAATCTGCATCATAGTCTGCAATGTGAGTGGAGTTCTTCATACTTTTGTTTTGCTCGCCTCCCCTGCCTTGCCTCTACTCTAAGTTGAGCAATATCCGCTACTCTCGCCTCCGCTCTAAGTGAAAAATTTACTCAGTGTGCCGCTTCCATCGGAGATATCCGGTCTTTCGTCTCGAACTTCACTCGAGATTGACTCCGGAAGGCATGTATTGCCGGAGCCGGATCTAAAATATTGAGTCGGGTAACACCGATCCTTGACATCGAACCCGACCATACCTTGTAAGACCCAAAACGTTAGTGATAATTTTGTTATAAATATATTCAAGATTAACAAAACTATCAATCAAGCGATCATACCTTTCGGGACCCAAAACATCGCAATAATTACATTATCAATCTCCTCGAGATTAACAGAATGTCGACAAGCAATGACTTCATACTCCGCCTTCTTCTCCTTTAGTTTATCCTAATAAATCAATAAAAAGTTAGAAATGAAATATATAATAAAAGGAATGGAACATAACTTAAAATTATAAATTTACAACTACAAACGATGAATTAAACTATTGTAATTAAACATTATAAATATTTATAATAAATCAAATTTTATTAAGTAAATATACCAAAATTTTTGCACCTCGGATGTCACCGGAGATCCATCCTTCTTCCTATGCGTAATGTCAAAAAGTCAAGGCGTCCAACTTTTGACTGGCGAAACTTCCTACAATATAGCGAAAAAATATAATTTAATAGTATAAAGTAATTAATATTTGAAAGAAGTAATAAATTATAATACCTCGACCTCACTACACGAGCAAAACTTCGGAACCCCGGTATGCGTGAATTTTTGTTTTCATCATTGTTTGTTCCAACTCGCTCACGGTCCTACATAATGGAATTTGAATTATGTATATAGTAAATACGATAAACCAAAAATTTATAAGACTTTGAAAGTACGTAATACCTCTCCTTTCTTTGAATTCCAGAATCTAACTTGATCTTCCCATTGGTACCTCAACATTCCCGGTGGGACATTTCGTAATTTTTCGTCGAGGCTTATGTCTTTCTTAAAATATTATTTTTTTAGGGCGCTTTTATTGTCTCTCCATTTTTTACCCAACGTCTTCTTAACATAGTCATCGGAGACCTCTAAAAACAAATTTACCCTAGAAAAAAAATTTAAAAAAGTTAATATAAATGAAGGCTAAATTAAAGTATTATAAATTACATTCACCTTTTATTACCTTAATATTATCGAGAGCCTGATTTTTGTTGGCATCAGGAACGTGATGCCATGATTCGTAGTTAATGGGTAACATATTCGCATTTCGTGCTACAATGCCCAAATAGCCTGCGAAGAGTCGAGCTTCAGATCTGATAGGCTGGCCATGATCATTTCTCCTTACTTTAACACGGTAGTTAGGCTCTAAGTCGTATAAATTTGTAAGTAATGTACGCCCCGAGCTCGCTCGTCCCACCACCTCAAATTGAAAAATGATATATTATTATATTAAAATTGAAAATGAATCAATAATAAAATTCAATATGCATGTAAAATAAACTTAACATTACTTTGGATTTGTCCATGCTCGTCATCTATGTCCGACAGACTAGAAGATCCAACAACTATATCCTGTCCACTATTTACTTCTTCTAGATTTGGAGTACTCCAAACAATATTTAAACCTCGTAATCGTCTTCTAGGCATTTTCCCTGCAATACACATAAAATAGTTCAAAATTTTAGTAACAAATAACAACAATAATAAGACATTTAAAACAGTTAAATTATGTAACATGACTAACATGAAAATTATAATATAACATATAAATAATAAATCGTTAAATCTTACTACATCATATTTTGTAAATATCTTCGTCCACATCCTGACGAATCCATTGAAATTGTTGACTAGTACTAGGGATATTTTCAGTTAAGTCTTGTTCTGGAAAAGGCAAAGTTTTCAATCTTTCGACTATGTCATCTCTACTTCCACTGCCAATGTCGAACAAGTCTCTAGGGGTGTTTTGGAGTACAACGTACCAACCCTCATCAGTTGGATCTTGGGAGTAAAAAACTTGTTTAACTTGAGAAGAAAACACATACGGCTCGTCCATCAGTTGTTCTCCGGTGTGAATCAATCGAGAGAAATTCACCATTGTAAAGCCATATTGATCGTTTTTAATTCGTGAGCCGTATTCACATCAGCCCAATCACCTCGAAATAAGACAACTTTGCAATTGCCGTAATAATCCAACTCAATGATGTCAGTAATAAGTCCGTAATATTCCAAATTCCCCTCGACCGGATTACTGTCCCTAGCACTAGCATAACTTGTAATCGAAGAATTAACAACAATTTCGCAATTTTGGGTTCTCCTCAATCTCTCGCGATACCTTGTATGAAATCTGTATCCATTGATGAGGAAGCCACTATATCTTTTAACTATTCTGTTTGGACCTTGTGAAAGCCATTTAACGTCGTCATTTACTTCATTTCGACTCCAAACCTATTGAGTCAAAAGTAAATCGAGTAATTATGAATGTTATGAGAAAACATTATTACTTGTCAACGAAAATTTAAATTGCATACCATTTGGCTTAACCATTCATGAAATGATTCTGCGAACAACTTATTAATTTCTCGTCGATTTAATCTTCGGGATCGTGAACGAGCTTTCAATATATGTTTGTACTCACTACGGTAAAAAAAATATTTTACTTTGTTAGAAGACAAATAAATTGTAATTGATGAATATTTATCAAATTCTAGAACTTACTTCCGAAATGGTTCCATTGAATCGTGATGAAAAGAACGTGTCGATGTGCTTGGACCCACGATCTATCGTCTAATTTTGCAATTTTGACTTTGCTTGATCGGTTCTCCAAAACTTTGAAATAAATAAGTTCCGCCAAATTATGATCGTGAGCCCAAAGATTTCTACTTGGTCTATTCATTCTTGTTTCAACATCTTCCAAATACCTCGAGCAGAAAGTCATACATTCCTCCGCCAAGTAGCCTTGACAATTGATCCTTCCGGATAACGCTTATTGCATAAAGATGACTTCAATTTGGAAAGGAACTTAAATACGGTATACAACATTATCAAAAGTTGCAACTATTATGGAATTGAATGAATGAAGAAATATTTTGTAAATAAATTAAGACCTTTCAATAGGATACATCCATCGATAGAAAATGGGTCCACCAAGAAGTGCTTCACGCGAGAGATGAATTAACAAGTGCGCCATAATAGTGAAGAAAGAAGGCGGGAATATCTTCTCCAGATTGCATAAAGTCAATGCGGCTCGGTCTTGTAGTCTCTCTAATTCTTGAACATTCAAAATTTTACCACAAATGCCTTTCATAATATTCGACAGTTCAATTACAGGAGCCGTCACCTTTTTCGACATACAGCACCGCATAGCAACTGGCAGTAAGTCTTGCATCAAGATGTGATAGTCATGCGATTTTAAGCCATATAGTCTTCAATCCTTAAGACTCACACATCGCTATATATTTGATGCATATGCATCTGGGACCTTTATATCCTTCAACATCGTACAGAACACTTCTTTCTCCACCTTCGACATTGAAAAAATCGCAGGCGGCAACCAATATTTCATATTTGGAAGTGGTCGGGGATGAAGCTCACGCCGAATTCCTATGTGGACTAAATCAAGTCGACTCTGAAGATTATCTTTCGATTTTCCATCGACATTCAAAATAGTCCCAATGATGTTCTCGCAGACATTTTCTCTATGTGCATGACATCAAGATTATGACGTAAAATCGATGCTCCCAATAAGGCAACTCGAAAAAATACTTCTTTTTTCCACAAGTCCGCCTCATTAGGATCATCCTCTTCATTAGATTCATCATCGATTCATCCTAGTTCTTCTATTTCTTTGCGGGTTGGTCGGTGATTCATCTTCCCATAAATAAAATTCATATATTTTAACATTAATAATATTTCGGATCCACCGATTCATGAAGGAGCTGGTGCGAACTCTTCAATACCATCAAACCGAGCACTCTGAAATCTAAATGTATGATTTTCGGTAACCACCGACGATGCCCCATGTAAGAGAACTTCTTCCCATTATATAACCATTGCGAACATGTCTGCGCAGAACAACATGGACAAGCATAACGTCCCCTGGTGCTCCAACCAGATAAATTAGCATAAGCCGGGAAGTCGTTAATAGTCCACATTAAAGCCGCACGTAAATTAAAGTTCTTTTTTCTCATTGCATCGTATGTCTGAACACCAGCCCATAGTTGTTTTAACTCGTCAAAAAGTAGCTGCAAATATACGTCAATATATCATTCCCCGGTCCTTTCTCTCCAGGTATAATCATAGACAAGATAAAAGAAGATTGTTTCATGCAAACCCATGGAGGCAAATTGTAGGGAACAAGCACCACAGGCCAAGTACTGTACGTTGTGCTCATGATTTTGTAAGGGTTAAATCCATCGGATGCTAGCCCAAGCCTCACACTCCGAGGATCGCTTGCAAAGCTTGGAAATTTAGAGTCAAACGATTTCCAAACTAAAGAATATGCAGGATGCCTTAACAACCCATCATCTGTTCGTCCATCACGGTGCCACGTCATTGATTTGGCTGTCTTTGACGACATGAAAAGCTATTGAAGCCTTGGTATTAGCGAAAAATACCGTAAAACCTTAACTGGCTGCTTCCTTGACTGTGTATCGTGTTCATCCTCGTTACCTTCCTCTATATTTCTATTAGTCCAATAGGATTGGCCGCATACATGACAGCACTGTTGATTTATCCGGTCGCCCCAATACAACATGCAGTCATTTGGGCAACTGTGAATTTTGTTGTAGCCAAGGCCCAAATCCTTTATCAATTTCTTCATGTCTTTGGAAGATTGAGGGATTTTTGCAAACGGGAACATTTCTTGTAGAAACTCTAACAGCATTGTCAACGATTTTCCAGTCCACCCCCCAAACATTTCAAGTGAAAAAGACAAATACAGAATGACAGTTTAGAAAATTTTGATCTCTCATACAATTCTTCATTCATTTCACCAAGTAACGTGTAGAACCTCGCCACTCTTCATTTGGCTGTTCATCCGGTACACTGCTTCTTGTTTTGGTGAAAGTATTGCCACCAAAATAATGATCATCGGTTGCACCCAAGTGAGATGGAAGTGTCCCGAAACCATCACTGCGCATATTAAAAGCATCCCGCAACATGCCTTCCATGTTATCGTCTCTAACATTCTGATTGAAAGCACTATTAGGATACCCCAGATTCATTGATGAAGATGCTCTACTAGATGTACACTCTCCATGAAAAAAAACCATTTTTTGTACCCCTGGACAAAGCCATTAACAACTAGATGTTCGTAGACCAAATGCCAGTTAATATTGCAACACGTCTTACACGGACAAACAATCATATTCTCTTGGCTTGAATTTTGAAATGCGAAATTCAGAAAAGTTTCTACTCCATTTCGATAGCCGTTGCTAACCCTTGATAATTTTATCCAACTCCTATCCATTTCGTAGTTGTTAAAGTCTAAAGTTGACAAAAAATTACACGTGTAAATTGTTAATTAATAATTTATGTAAATAATGCTATGAAATTTGATCTTAAAATTAAGTTATGTATTCTTTAAGATCCATCATATGCGGCATTGTTACACCTAGGAGGATCCATTATATCTAACGGATGAGATATAAGGCAACCCATCGAGTTTCCAACCTATATACTTTGAATCTTTTTTTATCTATATAAGTATTATGTAAGTTATGAAATTTGATCTTAAAATTAGGTAAGTTTTGTATTCTTTAAGATTCATCATATGTGGCATTGTTACACATAGGAGGATCCATTATATCCGATTGTGAGATATAAGGCAACCCGTCAGTTTCCAACCTATATACTTTGAATCCTTTTTTTATATACAAGTATTATGTAAGTTATGAAATTTGATCTTAAAGCGATGTAAGTTATGAAATTTGATCTTAAAATTAGGTAAGTTTTGTATTCTTTAAGATTCATCATACGTGGCATTGTTACACCTAGGGAGGATCCATTATATCATTTGTGAGATATAAGGCAACCCGTCGAGTTTCCAAATTATATACTTTGAATCTTTTTTTTTTTATATATACAAGTATTATGTAAGTTATGAAGTTTGATCTTAAGGGAAAATTATGTTAGTTATGAAATTTGATCATAAACTTATGTCAGTTATGAAATTTGATCTTAAAATTAGATAAGTTTTGTATTTGTTTAGATTCATCATACGTGGCATTGTTACACCTAGGAGGATCTATTATATCTGGTGTGAGATATAAGGCAACCCGTCAGTTTCCACCTATATACTTTGAATCTTTTTTTTATATACAAGTATTATGTAAGTTATGAAGTTTGATCTTAAGGAAAATTATGTTAGTTATGAAATTTGATCGTAAACTTATGTCAGTTTATGAAATTTGATCTTAAAATTAGATAAGTTTTGTATTCGTTTAGATTCATCATACGTGGCATTGTTACACCTAGGGAGGATCCATTATATCTGACTGTGAGATATAAGGCAACCCGTCAGGTTTCCAGCCTATATACTTTGAATCTTTTTTTTTATATACAAGTATTATGTAAGTTATGAAGTTTGATCTTAAGGGAAAATTATGTTAGTTATGAAATTTGATCGTAAACTTATGTCAGTTATGAAATTTGATCTTAAAATTAGATATTTGTATTCGTTTAGATTTATCATACGTGGCATTGTTACACCTAGGGAGGATCCATTATATCTGACTGTGAGATAAAAGGCAACCCGTCAGGTTTCCAGCCTATATACTTTGAATCCTTTTTTTTATATATATACAAGTATTATGTAAGTTATGAAGTTTGATCTTAAGGGAAAAATATGTTAGTTATGAAATTTGATCGTAAACTTATGTTAGTTATGAAATTTGATCTTAAAATTAGATAAGTTTTGTATTCGTTTAGATTCATCATACGCGGCATTGTTACACCTAGGGAGGATCCATTATATCTGACTGTGAGATATAAGGCAACCTGTCAGTTTTCACCTATATACTTTAAATCCTTTTTTTTATATACAAGTATTATGTAAATTATGAAGTTTGATCTTAAGGGAAAATTATGTTAGTTATGAAATTTGTCATAAACTTATGTAAGTTATGAAATTTGATATTAAAATTAGGTAAGTTTTGTATTCTTTTAGATTCATCATACGTGGCATTGTTACACCTAGGGTTTAGGGTTTAGGGTTTAGGATTTAAAGTTTTAAGGTTTAAGGTTTAAGGTTTAGGGTTAAGGGTTAGGGTTTATGGTTAGGGGTTTAAGGGTTTAAGGGTTAAAGTTTAGGGTTTTAAGGTTTTAAGGTTTATGGTTAAGGGTTTAAGGGTTTATAGGTTAAGGTTTAGGGTTTAAGGTTTTAAGATTTAGGGTTTAGGGTTTTAAGGTTTTAAAGTTTATGGTTGGGGTTTAAGGGTTTAAGGGTTGAGGGTTTAGGGTTTACCCTCTCCTTTTTTATGGGTTTATGGGTTATAGTTTAGGGTTGGGGTTTAAGGTTGGGGTAAGGTTTATGGTTAGGGTTTAAGGGTTTAAGGGGTTTAGGGTTTTAAGGTTTTAAGGTTTATGGGGTTTAAGGTTTATAAGGTTTTAAGGTTTATGGTTTAAGTTTTAGGGTTTATGGTTTGGGGTTTAAGGGTTTAAGGGTTAGGGTTTGAGGGGTTTTAAGGGTTTAGGGTTTTAGGGTTTAGGGTTTAAGTTTTAGGGTTTGGTTTAAGGTGTTTAAGGTTTGGGGTTAAGGGTTAGGGATTTGGGGTTAAGGTTTAAGGTTAAGGTTTTAAGGTTTAAGTTTAGGGTTTTAGGGTTTTAAGGTTTAGCATAAACCACAAATACAACTTAGCAAATAAGTTTCAATTATAATGAAAATAAGGGAAAACTCAGTTCATCATACCCATCCATATTTCATAAACGTCAGAATATATGCATGTGTAATTTTAGTTTAGAAACTAAAATCAGTTCAAATAATTTCAACACAATCAACTAACATTTTTAATAATTAACTTTTATATTTTGTTTATGTTATTTTTATATTTTCACAAATAAAGGAAACCGTATATAATGAACCAAAAGAAACCTTTCCAAAAAAGAACATTCATGTAGAATAAAACATAAGTTAAATTTTCCATTTACCTCAATAAAATATGGCAAATCGAACTTGCAAATGGTATATCCAATTATAATATCGTGGTCCACTTCACGGATAAATTCTCGCAACTTATGCAACTTAGAACACGTAGTTTCATCTAGAAAAGTATGCGAATCGACAAGAATCTAAAATTTCGATATGGCCCTTCTAAAATTTACATAATTTGAATGATGCATAAAAAGTATATTAATAGCAGCAAGAATAATAATTAGAAGTACTAGTTAATGAATGCCAAATTCAAGACCCATTTCATACTCGAGGAAGGGAAGATTATCATAAATTCACAACAGAGAGATTCTTATGATATCATAAAAGGCATCCAAGATAAAGCTTAAATTCAATTCCGAATAAAACAAAATCTTTATCATGGACTAAGATAACAAAACATCATTCTAACTCGAGCAAATTTTTACAAGCACTCTTAAATATTTGGTTCAAAACGTTTTCATAGGAGATTATAACGAGTCCTCCAATTCTTCCATTCACTCACCAAAGACAACATAAAAGCTATCATCATGGTAATATCTTAACACCTACATATACATATAAACACACAAACATAGAGATAGAACAATGACTTGAATCCCATGGTTACGATCCGATTACTAATTATATATTCAAACTATCGGTGTTCATTAATGAGGTCCTTCTCGTTAATTTAACTATTAAATGATACGTCATATCTTATACAACATAATCTAAAATAAAAATTTAAGCTGCTAACATGGAATGTTTGTCCTCTCGCATCAATTTGGATTAGAGTTCAATGAAGATTAAATTAGAGCAAATAAATTGGATCATAGCAGAGAAAAAAACAAAAGCAAGAATACAAAAATCCCCCCACACATATCAAACAAACATTTTTCCTGAGGGCACGTCAAGTTAACAGACAAAAGAAGACCCATCTGTCTATCCCTCCCTCCGTTACATTGTTACATACATTTAATGCCATTACCATCATCCCATGTATGATGTGATGTATCTCATTAGCATAATAACATCATTTATATTCGAAAACCCGTAATTATATCCCGAAAAAAAACCCGAAAGCTCGAACGACAATAAACTATAATCTGAACCCAGAAAAAGAAAAACACCCAGCTTTGTTCTTGAACTTCAAAAAGCCTAAAACGATTGCATTTTCTTAAAAGTAATCAGAACCCGAACTCAATCCGATTAGTAAAAACCCGATTCGAGAAAATTCATAAACCCGCCTCAATCAAATCATTCGTTAACACAGAGACAAAACTCACCTCAATCTTCTTTGTGGCGTAACGTTATCCAAAGCAATCGAATCTTGGCATCTACCGAGTCCTAACAAAGAAAAATATAGAACAAAATTAATCACACACTACACAATCAATGAGAATTACCAAGAGCAAAGAACAACCCAAGGGCACAAATTCAGCAAACAAACCTGGGTTGTTCTCGGTCCAATCTTGAAAATAAAAGAAAACTTGTCAAGGTAATCAAATTGGGAAGAAATTGCGCCGAATCGAACAAGAAATTATGGATTCGGAGGGAATTGGAAAGGGATGAACAAATTAGGGCTTTCGAAAGTTAGAAAAAATGGGGAACTGTCGAAATGAAATAAGGTTTTTGCTTCCTTAATTTGGCTGTAAAAAGAATGACGCCGTTTATGAAAAATTAAATCCCTTTTGGCGCTTTTAAATAAAAGCCACAAAATAAAATACAAAAACAATGTCGTTTGTCCCCAATTTATGGCGTTTTATAAAAAACGCCACTAATAAAATATGCCAAATCGGCCGCTTTGGAAACTCTTGATATATTAGTGGCGTTTTTTGCTAAAACGCCAGGTAAAACATAACTTTTTTTGCGTTTTGACTAAAACGCCACTAAACTTTCAAATAAAAACGACGTCGCTCGTTATTTTCAGATATTACCGACGTTTTTTTTAAAAAAGCACACTAATGGGTAACTTGTTAGTATTCTTTTAATTCATTAGATTTATTCTTTAATAAATAAATTTCATTTTAAAAATTGAAAAGTAGACATTTATTTACTTATAAATATTTTTAGTTTTGTATATATTTTATAGAAATTAAACATTCAAATATATATATATTTCAAAATTTTTATGTTTTTAAATTTTGTGTTTTTAAGAATAAAGATTAACTTCAATTAAAGTTCGATCAGTTTTGAATTAAAATTAAAATTAAAATCAAAATCAAAATAAAAATAAATTTATTGTTATTCCTAAATTAAAATAGAGAATAGTTAGGTAATTATTTTTATAATTTTTGATTTATTATAATTTATTTATATCAAGAAAACTAAATTTTATGATTTATTATAATTTCTAAATTTTAATAAACTTTTTAATCAATAGTAAGTGCTTCCACTACTTATTATAAACATAGGATTTTACATTAATATTTACATAAATACACATCAATATATATATCCCTATGATCAAATAAAGTATCAAGGTTTAGACATTTTAGGGTTTAATAATATGCCAAAATTTAATTGGTTAATGGTTTACTGTTTGCAGTTTAGGAGTTTATGGTCGAGTATTTAGAGTTATGATTTAGGGTTTAGAATCTAAATCTGATATTTAGAGTTTAGGGTTTAGATTGTGTAGAATTTACAATTTAGGGTTTAGGGATAAAGAGATGCACAATCAGATTTAATTTATAGCATATATTTTTATAATTTATTAATGATTAAATGAAATTTGATATTTTATCTTCATTCGATAAACCCTAAACCTGTGAACCTTAAATCATACACCCACAAACCCATAAACCCATAAACCCAAGCCATAACTAACCCTAAATCCTAAACCCTAAACTCTAAGCCATAGATCATAAACCCTAATTCCTAAATCTTGAAATACTGGACTCAAACCCTAGTCACCCATACAAACGACTAAAGTACCCTTAATTATAGCCTTAAACCCTAAATTATTTAGATAAGTTTTAAATATTATATAATATTTCTTTCAATATTTTAATAAATTTAAATAATATTTTCAATTTACTAATTAATTTTATTTCTCTGAGATGCATGGGTTACAATTTTTTTTAATTTTAATATATATAAAGCTTATCTATTATCTTTTAAATAATGTAAAATATATTTATAATATATATATATATATATATATATATATATAAGAAATTAAATATGCTAGGCGTACTCCTTATATTCACAAATTTTGGAATTTGGTCAATATGCTTTTATTTTTAGGAGTTTAATCTCGTTGCTTTTCTTATTTGAAAATTTAGGTTCAACTATTAACACCCATGAAACCCTAACACATCCCCCTTAAACCTTAAACTGCAAATCATAAACCATAATCCCTAAACATTAAAATAGTAACTCCTAAACCTTACACCCTAAACTATATATATATATATATATGCTAAACCATAAACCCTATACTATAATGATAATTAATTTAGTAATTTAAAATTAATATATCTCTTTTACGATTATATAATAAATTATTTAATATATAAATTTAAAAATCCAAAAATTGCTAAAGAAAAGCTCGGACTTTTAGCGGCGTTTTAGAAGCCGCTAAAGATCCGACTTTAGCGGCGTTTTAAGACGCTACCGCTAAAGCTCGGACTTTAGCGGCATTTTTAGAAGCGCCGCTAAATCTCGAGACTTTTAGCGCGTTTTGAAGCGCTAAATCTCGGACTTTTAGCGGTATTTTTCCAGGAGCGCCACTAAAGTTCGGACTTTTAGCGGCGTTTTTCCAGAAGCGCCGCTAAAGTTTAGACTTTTAGCGGCGTTTTTACGGAAGTGCCCTAAAACTCGGACTTTTAGCGGTGTTTTTCTTGAAGCGCCACTAAAGCTACGAGATTTAGCGGCGTTTTTCTAGAAGGGCCGCTAAAGCTCAGACTTTTAGAGGCGTTTTTCTGAAAGCGCCGGTAAAACTCGGACTTTTAGCGGCGTTTTTCTTGAAGCGCCGCTAAAGCTCCGAGTTTTAGCGGCGTTTTTCCAGAAGCGTCGCTAAAACTCAGACTTTTAGCTGCATTTAATGAGTAAACGCCGCTATAAATAATTTTTAGCGGCATTTTTTAAATAAACGTCGCTATTACTCATTTTTTAGTGGTGTTTTCCTTAAAACGCCGCTAATGTATAATATTTGCGGCATTTGTCTTTAAAACGCCACTAAAAACGCCGCTAAAAGTCTGTTTTGCTGTAGTGTTTGTAAATATCTTCGCCCACATCCGACGAACCCATTGAAATTGTTGACTAGTACTAGGATATTTTCGTTAAGTCTTGTTCGGAAAAGGCAAAATTTCGATCTTTCGACTATGTCATCTCTACTTCCACCGCCAATGTCGAACAAGTCTCTAGGGTGTTTCAAGTACAACGTACCAACCCTCATCGATTGGATCTTCGAGTAAAAACTTGTTTAACTTGAGAATAAAACACATACGGCTCGTCCATCGTATTCTCCGGAGTGAATCAATCGAGAGAAATTCACCATTGTAAAGTCATATTGATCGTTTTTAATTTCGCGAGCCGTATTCACATCAGCCCAATCACCTCGAAATAAGACAACTTTGCATTTTCCATAATAATCCAACTCAATGATGTCAGTAATAAGCCCGTAATATTCCAAATTCCCCTCGACCGGATTACTGTCCCTAGCACTAGCATAACTTGTAATTGAAGAATTAACAACAATTCCGCAATTTTGGGTTCTCCTCAATCTCTCGCGATACCTTGTATGAAATCTGTATCCGTTGATGAAGAAGCCACTATATCTTTTAACTATTCTGTTTGGACCTTGTAAAAGCCATTTAACGTCGTCATTTACGTCATTCTGACTCCAAACCTATTGAGTCGAAAGTAAATTGAGTAATTATGAATGTTATGAGAAAACATTATTACTTGTCAATGAAAACTTAAATTGCATACCATTTGGCTTAACCATTCATGGAATGATTCTGCGAACAACTTATTAATTTCTCGTCGATTTAATCTTCGGGATCGTAAATAAGCTCTCAATATATGTTTGTACTCACTACGGTAAAAAAGGTTTTACTTTGTTAGAAGACAAACAAATTATAATTGATGAGTATTTATCAAATTCTAGAACTTACTTGAAATGGTTCCATTGAATCGTGATGAAAAGAACGTGTCGATGTGCTTGGACCCACGATCTATCGTCTAATTTTGTAATTTTGACTTTGCCGATTGGTTCTCAAAACTTTGAAATAAATAAGTTTCGCCAAATTATGATCTCGTGAGCCCAAAGATTTCTACTTGGTCATTCATTCTTGTTTCAACATCTTCCAAATACCTCGAATGAAAGTCATACATTCCTCTTGCCAAGTAGCCTTCGCAATTGATCCTTCCGGATAACGCTTATTGCGGCAGTATGACTTCAATTTGGAAAGGAACCTAAACACGATATACAACATTATCAAAAGTTGCAACTAAAGGCATTGAGCTGAATGAAGGGATATTTTACAAATAAAGTAAGACCTTTCAATAGGATACATCCATCGATAGAAAACGGGTCCAACAAAAAGTGCTTCACGCGGGAGATGAATTAACAAGTGCACCATAATAGTGAAGAAGGAAGGCGAGAATATCTTCTCCAGATTGCATAAAGTCAATGCGGCTCGATCTTGTAGTCTCTCTAATTCTTGAACATTCAAAACTTTACTACAAATGCCTTTCATTATATTCGACAGTTCAATTATAGGAGCCGTCACCTTTTTCGACATACAACACCGCATAGCAACTGGCAGTAAGTCTTGCATCAAGATGTGATAGTCATGCAATTTTAAACCATATAGTCTTCGATCCTTAAGACTCACACATCGCGATATATTTGATGCATACGCATCCGGGACCTTTATATCCTTCAACACCGTACAGAACACTTTTTTCTCCGTCTTCGACATTGAAAAAATAACAGCCGGTAACCGATATTTCATATTCGAAAGTGCTCGGGGATGAAGCTCACGCCGAATTCCCATGTGGACTAAATCAAGTCGACTCTGAAGATTATCTTTCGATTTTTCATCGACATTCAAAATAGTCCCAATGATGTTCTCACAGACATTTTTCTCTATGTGCATGATATCAAGATTATGACGTAAAATCTGATGCTCCCAATAAGGCAACTCGAAAAAAATACTTCTTTTTTTCCACAAGTCAGCCTCATTAGGATCATCTTCTTCATCAAATTCATCATCAGATTCATCCCTAGATCTTCTATTTCTTTGCGGGTTGGCCGGTTGATTCATCTTCCCATAAATGAAATTCATATCTTTCAACATTAAGAATATTTTGGATCCACTAGTTCGAAGGAGCTGATGGTTCGAACTCTTGATACCATCAAACCGAGCACTCTGAAATCTAAATGTATGATTTTCGGTAACCACCGACGATGCCCCATGTAAGAGAACTTCTTCCCATTATATAACCATTGCGAACATGTTCTGCAAGAAGACAACACGAACAAGCATAACGTCCCCGGTACTCCAACTATATAAATTAGCATAAGCCGGGAAGTCGTTAATAGTCCACATTAAAGTCACACGTAAATTAAAGTTCTCTTTTCTCATTGCATCGTATGTCTGAACACCGGCCCATAGTTGTTTTAACTCGTCAACAAGTGGCTGCAAATATACGTCAATATCATTCCCTGGCCCTTTCTCTCCAGGTATAATCATAGACAAGATAAAAGAAGATTGTTTCAAGTAAACCCATGGAGGCAAATTGTAGGGAACAAGCACCACAGGCCAAGTTCTATACGTTGTGCTCATGAGTTTGTAAGGGTTAAATCCATCGGATGCTAGCCCAAGCCTCACACTCCGAGGATAGCTTGCAAAGCTTGGAAATTTGGAGTCAAGAGATTTTCAAGCTAAAGAATCTGCTGGATGCCTTAACAACCCATCATTTGTTCGTCCATCACGGTGCCACGTCATTGATTCGGCTATCTTCGACGACATGAAAAGCCGTTGAAGCCTTGGTATTAGTAAAAAATACCGTAAAATCTTAACTGGCTGCTTCCTTGACTGTGTATCATGTTCATCCTCGTTACCGTCCTTTGTTTATCCGGTCGCCCCAATACAACATGCAATCATTTGGGCAACTGTGAATTTTGTTGTAGCCAAGGCCCAAATCCTTTATCAATTTCTTCATGTCTTTGGAAGATTGAGGATTTTGCAAATGGGAACATTTCTTGCGAAACTCTAACAAAGATTGTCAACGAGTTTTCGGTCCACCCCCCAAACATTTCAAGTGAAAAAGACGAATACAGAATGACAGTTTGGAAAATTTTGATCCTTCATACAGTTCTTCATTCATTTCACCAAGTAACGTGTAGAACCTCGCCGCTTTTTCATTTTCCTGTTCATCCGATACACTTCTTCCCCCTTCGGTGAAAGTATTTCCACCAAAATTATGATCATCGGTTGCACCCAAGTCAGGTGGAAATGACCCGAAACCATCACTGTGCATATTAAAAACATCCCGCAACATGCCTTCCATGTTATCGTCTCTAACATTTTGATTGAAAGCACTATGAGGATACCCTAGATTTATCGATGAAGATGCTCCACTAGATGTACACTCTCCATGAAAAAACCATTTTTTGTACCCCCGGGCAAAGCTATTAACAACTAGATGTTCATAGACCACTTCACGATAATGCCAGTTAATATTGCAACACGTCTTACACGGGCAAAGAATCATATTCTCTTGGCTTGCATTTTGAAATGCGAAATTCAGAAAAGTTTCTACTCCATTTTGATAGTCGTTGCTTACCCTTGACAATTTCATCCAACTCCTATCCATTTCGTTGTTGTTGAAGTCTAAAGTTGACAATAATCTGCACGGCTAAATTGTTAATTGACAAGAAATTGATTTAAGGGAGGATCCATTATATCTAACAGTGAGATATAAGGCAACCCGTCAGGTTTCCAGCCTATATACTTTGGATCTTTTTTTTTATCTACACAAGTATTAAGTAAGTTATGTATTCTTTAAGATTCATCATACGTGACATTGTTACACTGGGAGGATCCGTTATATCTTCCGGTGAGATATAAGGCAACCCGTCAGTTTTCAATTTATATCGTTGAATCTTTTTCAAAAAAAAAAGAATTTGATTTTTAAAACAAATTTTTTAAAGATTAATCATACATGGAATTGTAAGTTATGTCTTGTATAAGTTATGAAGTTTGATCTTAAACTTATGTAAGTTATGAAATTTGATCTTAAAATTATGTAAGTTATGTATTATGTAAGTTATGAAATTTGATGAAAGTTTTGAAATTTGATCTTTAAACTAAATGCTTATATTTTAATTATT
Source organism: Gossypium rotundifolium (assembly GCA_025506655.1). Classification (NCBI taxonomy): domain Eukaryota; kingdom Viridiplantae; phylum Streptophyta; class Magnoliopsida; order Malvales; family Malvaceae; genus Gossypium; species Gossypium rotundifolium. The sequence continues at coordinate 151,479,921 of CP106732.1, read as the reverse complement.
ACATTAAACTACATGTGTTATGTAAGTTATGTGAGTTATGTGAGTTATGTAAGTTATGTAAGTTATGTATGTTGTGTGAGTTATGTCAATTATGTAAGTTATTTAAATAATCATTACTATTATTATATTGATAAAAGAATTTTATAAGTTTTAAATTACTTATGTTAGTTTTAAATAATAATTATTGATTTAAATAATAATTATGTAAGTTTTAAATTTCTATTTTAAGAAGTTTTAAATTACTTTTTAAAAAATAATTCAATTTTATATTAAAAATATTTAAATAAAGATCATTATTATTATATTGATAAAAATTATAAGTTTAAAAACATTTAAAATATTAAATATTGAAATCAAAGATTACTAATATAAAAATTAGTAATTTGATTCTTATATTAAAATTGAGTCAAATAATGAAAAACCATCTTAAAAGTTTTTAAATTACTTTTTATATTAAAAACAAAACCATAAGAAAACCATCTAAAATGCTTTAACATCACAATTTATAATAGATTGCTTAACATTTTATAATATATTATAAGTTTAAAAACATTTAAAAATATTAAATATTGAAATAAAAGATTACTAATATAAAAATTGGTAATTTGATTCTTATATTAAAATTGAGTCAAATAATGAAAAACCATCTTAGGAAGTTTTAAATTACTTTTTATATTAAAAAGAAACCGTAAGAAAACCATCTAAAATGGATTGAACTGGATTGCAGATAACAGATTGCTTAACATTAAATTACATTTTATAATATATTGCTTAACATCACATTTTATAATATATTGCTTAACATTTTAAAAAAGATTGCTTACCAATATGGATTGAACTGGATTGCAGATAACAGAGAATTGAAGGCAGAAACTGGATGACAATTGTAAAACAAAGTAAGCATAACTTACAAATAAAACACAATTACATTTAAACTATTTTATAGTCGTCCTCAAAGCTTCTTACCTGAGACAATATGGATTGAGGCTAAGCAAACTGGATTGCAGATAACAGAGAATTGAAGGCAGAAAACTGGATGACAATTGTAAAACAAAGTAAGCAAAAATTGGATTACAAGTTCCCATAACAACAATAAAAGAAAGTAAAAATTGGCAGAAGATCCTCACCCGTATTAGCTGCACGTCCAACAAGTTGTTTGATAGACTCTCTTGTGTTGGTGGAATCGATTCCAAGTCAGTAATTAGCTATTGTAAAAGGCTAATGTCAATTTCCATATAAAACAAAGACCTAAAAGATATAAGTACAACTTCCATCTTTTCTAATAAGCATAAAATTGACTAACAGTTAGGATAGGGGCTTATTGCTTCCCAACATTTATGCTGCGAACAATGTGTTGATATCAGCAAACCTTCAAGGCCAGCGGTAGATAGTACAAGCTCAGCAAAGATTTCAAAGTAAAACAATATAAGAATGAGAAAAAAATCAAAATTTTTATAAGTAATATATTTTAAACAAATAACAGGATAAGTATTAGATACGAAACCTGAGTTATATATTGGCTAAAAATCAATTTGAGTATTACCCAGAGCTGCAAACAGTCTTCTTCAAATATTGAATTTGTCAATACTCAATTCGTAAGTACCTGACAGCAACTCAATGTGCATTAGCTCTACAAAACCCAATTACACGATAAGATAGGAGTTTCACAATGATATCAATTACAAAAGTAAAGCAAAGATAGTGGTAATGAATATCAACGTAAACGAAATGACTATTATCATACAAACCCGGCAGTGATATAATACTAGTATAAGAGATAGAGAACAATAATAATTCTTAAATTACAGTGATATAGTACGATGCATTTAACTCGTATAAACTTCCTAACTTTACACTCAAAATTGCTTGTCTATATCAATGCTTATTTTATTATTTTATTTCTTACATCGGGATTAATAATCAAAACTTTCTACCCATGTTCTCACATATTTCACACATAAAAGTAACCCATTTTATATCCAATTATGAACATTACAATTAACCCAATCATAAAAGTAAGTGAACATCAACGAGATAGATCAAATCATGCAATAGTTCATTTTCATGCATCCTCTCCAATTATTAATACACATTAAAACAAAAATAGCACAAGCAAAAACATAAACTGAGGAAACAATTTTCGATGGTCTGATGAAACACAATGAATATGTCCTATAAAAAAAAATAAGTGGTCCCTTTGTTAGCTGGGGCAGTGTAAATGTCACAAGATTTTGTCATGTTATAACTGAGAACACACTCCTCTCCCTGAAACCATTTGCTCGTACAAGAAAATTTTCATATTCATCACCCAAAAGGATTAAAATATTCATTAAATAAAAATTGTCATTATTCTAAAATAGTAACATTACACTGCATCAGAAAAAACATTACGTGACCAAACCCAAAATCAACTTTTCCTACCATGCCAAATATACTTAATTCCCAGAAATTTGTGATAACAAAATGCAAAAAAATAACATTTGTATCTCACTTACAGATGAGGGACCGCCAATTCCAGTATAGATCAGTCCTAATGATCTCCAGTCAGACAAACTAAAAAAAATGAGAAGCCATTGTAGGAACACTTACTCGGTGATGCAGCAGAGTGTTGAAGGCGATGAGACAGAGGAAGGTCGACGGTGATGCGGCGAGAGGAGCGATCGTCGGTGGAAGTAGATGGTCGGACGAAGTTTTTGGGAGTTAGGGATTTAAGGTATACAATTAGGGGAAAACAATAAGGTATTTCGGGGTTGGATTGGGGTTAAAATCGAGCATACAAAAACGCGGCGTTTTGCTTAAAAACGAAATACAAGTTGCGGCGTTTTCAACCTAGCACCACTAATGCCTGAGTTTTATTGGCGTTTATTCATTAGCGCCACTAAAATTTTTTCCCTTTTTGACAAAACGACGTTGTCCGTAAAACCAAGCATACAAAAATGCGCCGTTTTGCTCAAAAACAAAATACATCTTGCGCCGTTTTAACGTAGCGCCAGTAATGCCTGAGTTTTGGCGGCGTTTATTTACTAGCACCACTAAAATTTTTCCCATTTCGACAAAACAACGTCATCCACAGAACCGAGCTTACAAAAACGCGCCATTTTCCTCAAAAACAAAATACATTGCGGCGTTTGCACCCAAGCGCCACTAACCCAAGTGACACCGTTTAACTTTACATTTTGCGGCGCTTTTTTAAAAACGCCGCTATTTATCGATCTTTACTAGCATTTTCAAAAAAACGCCGCTAATGCCACAACAAACACAACTGAAACGCCACCGTTTTGGCTAAAGTGGTGCGTTTTTGTGGCCTTTTTTGTAAAAAAATGCCACTAATGTTTTAATTATTTCTTAAATTCCATAAAACCATTAACCTCTTAATCCTTAATTAAACCCTAAATATATATACATTGAAATTTTAATTTTGATTTAATCATACACATTATTTTAAAATATAAATACATCAATTTATTTTTATCTTGAGTAAATATAAATTTTTATGTATGCAATAATAAAAATGATGTTAATAATATCAATAATTTTGTTTATATTTTACAAGATTTGGATCAAATTAAAGTTCATGTATGCTTTTAGGATTTAACACATTTTGATATGTATTCTTCTAAAATAATAATTTATATTTATCTTTTTTATATTCTAAAAAATCCAAGATTAATTCCTAAATCCATAACCCTAACCCAAGATTAAAAATTATACCCCTAAATCATACACCCTTAAACCCTAAACTATAAACTATAAACCATGCATAGTATCCTTAAACCCTAAACCATTAAAATAGTAACTCGTAGAACTTAAAAATTAAATTATAACTCCTAAACCTTAAACCATAAAACAATAACCCCTAAAGATTAATCGACCCCAAACCATTACTCCCATAACCCTTAACCTATTACCCCTAAACCCCAACACTTAAACCGTAATCCATAAACATGATCCAAAAACCCATGATCTATAAACCTTTAAATAAATAATAAAACATAAACCCTAAACAAGAAAACACTAAACCCTAAACTAGAAAACCCTAAACCCTAAACCCAATTTTGAAACCCTTAAGCCCTAAACTATAAAACATAAACTATTAACCCAAAATAATAAACATTATATCATAAACCCTAAAACTCTAAACTATAGACATTAAACCTTAATTAAGTTCTAAATCATAAACCCTAAAATAAAATATTCTTTTTGCGGTGTTTCTATAAAAACCGCCACTATAGGTTACATTTTGCGTCGTTTTCACAAAAAACGCCACTAAAGTTCAAAAAAAATTAAACAATGTTATTTTGCTCAAAATTTTGTGGCGTTTTTAGAAAAGCACCGCTAATACTCGAGATCTATCAGATCTATAAAAGCGCTAATACTTTTTAGAAAACCGCCGCTAATGCCCATACTTTTAGCTGCGTTTTCCAAAAAGCGCCGCTAATGCTCAGACTTTTAGCGGCGTTTTTCCAAAAGCGCCGCTAATGTTCAGACCTTTAGTAGCGTTTTACAAATAAACGCTGTAATATGTCATTTTTAGCGGCATTTTGTTAATAAATGTCGCTATTTCTCTTTTTTTTTCAGTGTTTTCCCTCAAACGCCACTAATGAATAATATTTGCGGCGTTTTTCTTTAAAACGCCACTAAAAACACCGCTAAAAATCTATTTTGGTGTAGTGTATCTTGTAATCTAGGTGGAGATAATCATTTTGGTTCTTTAAAAATGTCAAAGAACTCTTCCAATAATGATTGCAACTTCTTTGGAGTGGCAACTAACATAGCTCGCAAGGTAGTTTGTGTAGGAATAGACACCATGATAGCATAAGGACCCAAAAGGCTACCTGCCAAGGAAAAACATTTAGAACTTTGAGAACCCTCCAACAACTTAACATTACCAGGTTGAATAACCTTCAATATGCAAACTTGACCCATATAAATAAACTTCATGGTCAGAGAACTAAACCACCAACAAATGGTTCCCAAGGATAACAATCATTGCACTCCAAAACCAAGTCACATTCTTTAAAGGGTAACACATAGAAATCAGTATGAAATTGAATTGATTCTACCTTTCATTGAACTGATCAAAAAATGCCACCAGCTACTAATATAGCTCCATTGGCTATAGTAACCTTTAGCTTATTCATGGGACTCACCGGTAATGCTTATTGTTTAACTAATTTGGAACTTATAAAATTATGAGTACTACCAGAGTCGATTAGGAGAATGAACCTAGTTTGTCCAATGTTGGTTGCTACTCGCATTGTGTGAATGTCTTAAGATCCTTGGACAGCATGCAACGATAAAACCGTACTAGGACTAGACTCCTCTCCCAACTTAAGGTCTTCCAACTACTCACTACACTCTTGAAACTCTTCATGATCACCCTCTGTACTCAGTTCCAGCAAAAGTTGGTATAACTTGGACTTCATGAACTTGTGACCAACCCCGTATTTGGTTTCGCACAAATAGCAGTCCTTTTTTTATTCTATCATCAATCTTTGTAGATGATAAAATCTTAGGAATTCCCCGAGGCTGCCCCCACCATTGGTTGAACTCCCTAGTGCAGACTCCACATTCGATGGTTGAAGGTACTCAAGACTCTTCTGACTCGTAGAACTCAAATTCGATAGGAGTGTAGGTTTGAAATGAGCACTCCTATCAGTTAACAATCCTCATTTGGATAAGCCATTAAGAATAACCTCCACTTGTCTAGTAGTTAGAAACCCTTCCATCAATGTGGCAGGTTTTAAAAGCTCCACATATTTGCCTACATCAACCTTTAAATTACTAATGAATATGTTAAGAACATATTGTTCAGATAGCTGCAACTGATTCAACAGACTATAAAAGCATCATAAAATTGATCGACTGTACCTACATGCTTGAGGGAAACTAATTCTTTCATACGATCGTGAAAAGTTTGAGATCCAAACCTGTCCTTGATATTCTACGCATGGGATTCCTAATTCAGTATGTGGAACCCTCCTTGTCTCTGAGCATAAAAATGATGTCAATCGAGAGCTATTCTTTCCAGATACAACATCACCATCCTTACTCTTGCATTCATAGCAATCTCCTTATCCAGAAAATACTACTCCAGTTTTGCCCATCACCCCCTAAAATTTGTACCATCAATGTAACAACCCGATTTTAGCTAAATTGAAATAGTAGTTTTATAACCACAAATTTGAGGTAAAAATTATTTTTAATATTGTTTTATGTGTTTACAGCATGATAACATATATGTGTGAAAGTTTTGTGGTTTAATTTTATCGATTGGATGTCTAATTTGATAAAAGGACTAAATCGCATAAAATGTAAAAGTTGCATTCTACTTGTTTAAAGTGCTTAATTGCTATGATTTATTAAATTAAAGGTCCTTATGATGTTATTATTCCATTGATAAGGTTAATGGACATTAATGACCTTAGATTTGATGATTTAATAGTTTAATAACCAAGGGTAAAATGGTAAACTATGTATTAATGTATTATTAATTAAAACAAAACATAATGGTGGCTATTTTATCATCTTTTTACACTGAAAATAGAAGAAAGAAGAAGCCATTTTCATGTTTTAGGGTTCGACACTTTGTGTTTGTGATTAAGGTATGATTTGAGTTTGGTTTTTAATGATTTCTATGTTTTTATGATCGTTGCTTTGAGTATTAGCTAGCCTGTGCCCTAATTTTTGAATTTGTCAATGATTTTATGAATTTCCATTGATGAATGCTTGAGCTTTTGAATGTTTTATAATGTTAAATGAATATTTGTTAATAGTTTTGCAAGTTTTATAAAGTGATTTTTTGACAAAAATGTCAATAGGGATTATATTATGAAATGTGTAAATTGAGGGTTAAATGTGTAAATAAATGTGAAATATGAGATGATATATACATTAGGAAAATTCGGCTAGCATGTATTTGAATTAAATTGTGTGAATTTTGTGTATTTACGAAATAGGGATTAAATTGTAAAAATATGAAACTTTAGGAGTTAAAGTGTAAAAAGGCCCAAATATGTGTTTGTGGATTGAATTGAATGATTTTATGAATAAATGAGTTAATTTTGAATGTATATAGATCAAGAACAAAAGAAATCGAATTTAGATCGGGGAAAATTAAAAGTTATCGAATAGTCGATCCAGTCTATTTATCCCTAATACGAGGTAAGTTCATATGCAAATAAATGTCTTTAAATTGGATTATATATTTTTAATTATCATTGAACTGTTATGAATTTTGAATGATCATATACGAGCAAGAATCGACAAGATTACAATATCCAAAAGTCCCGTACGAGCCTTAGGAATAGTAGAGGATATTAGGATTACCGAGATGTGATTACGTGTAAGACCATGTCTGGGACATTGGCATCGTTAAATGATTTCGTATAAGACCATGTCTGGGACAGTGGCATCGATATGTGAAAGCATGTAAGACCATATCTGGGATATGGCATTGTACGAGTTATATGTGATTTTGAGTATCCTTAATGATTCGAATGGTTCAATGAGCAAAGTCAACTTGAGAAAGATTATGTGAATGAGTTAAGTGACTCAGGTATGTACGAGATTCATACGAGTATTTGAAAAGGGAAGTAATTGATGAATTTACTTATGAAGTTGAATATATGTTCAATGGGAAAGGTTTGTGAGCTTTTATATGCTTATTCATGAATTGCCTATTAGTGAAAATGATATTGATTCATGTGGTAATTTTAGTTGTATGTGGCTTACTAAGCTTTTAAAGCTTTCTTTGTGTGCTTTTTTCTTATTTATAGATAACCGAAGCTAGCTCGGACTCGGGGATCATTAGGAACATCGTCACACTATCAAACAACTTGTTGGTACTTTTGATGCTTTGTAAATATGGTATATGGCATGTATATGCTAGTGTTAAGATGTTATGTTTTGAGTTATGATATTAATCATGAGATTTGGCTCTTAAATGATGTAAATGTGGGTGTGTATATGGCCATTTGAGTTGGCTTAAATTATGAATTTGGTAAGTGATATGTTATGTATATATGGCATTGTGTTTTGGTATGTTTTATATGGTTGAAGATGAAATGACATGTTGTGGCTTGATTTTAAGATGATGATCTGGTATGTTTTATGACATGAATTAGTTGATAAGATGATGAGAAAAATACATAGAGAAGATAGTTGAAATTGTTGGTAATGGCATATTGTTTTGGTATGTTTTGGAATATGATTGAGTAGTGAAATAGATGCATTTTAAGCAACATGATTTGTATATGAAATAGCATGTTTTGGTTGCTTATAAATGTGTTGAATTGGTATTAATTTGGTTGTTTAGGGAAGCATGAGAAAGGGTGGCCAATTGGCTTTGCAAATGGCCTATTCTTGTCTGAAAGATCCTTTGTAGTTTCGGCCAAGGGATATAAATAGCATTAGAATCTTAATCTTGGTCTTGAAGAAAAGAAACATAATGATAATAATAGATCCTTACCCTTACTTCAAGTCATTGTTCTTTATTGCACCTCGAGAGATTCGGCTATGGACTAAGCGATATTTGATGATTTTGCTTTTGTCAATAATGAGAAAAGATTGGTCTTGGGGTAGATGATGATTCGAATGAGCAGAAAAAGAAAAGAACAAGGGCTAATCAAAAGAAAGAAAGGTGGTGGCTTTGAAGAGAAAGAAAAGAAAAGCGAGAAAGAGGCTTAATTGCTTTGTAAAGGTTCGGCTAGAGAAAGAGATGAAAAGAAAACAAAGTAAAAGATGGACAGACTAGCCTTTCCTAGCTTTTCTCTTTATCTCTTCACTTAAAATTATTAAGAATAATCCATCACTTATCCATCTTATTTGCGAATTTTAACAAAAATAAAACACCTCCCTTTTAGTGTCTTATTTTCGTCCACTTCTACCTATCTTGTAGCAAAATAAAACTTCTTTTGCTTTCCACGTGGCTCGAACACAAGCCCAATTGCATATGTAGGTGGCGTCACTTACCTGGGCCTTAAGTGGTACCTCCTAGCCACTTCTCCAAGCCCGTTCTTGTGTCATATTTCTTCTATTAATTTTCTTAAGGCCACCTTGTTTTAGTTTCCTCTTTTAAGCTTAAAATTTCTAAAAGATTTCCTTACATTTCCAGGACATTTCCCTACATTTCCAAGACAAGACATTTCCTTACATTTCAGGACATTTCCTTACATTTCGGTGACAAGTTTCCAAAAATGTTCACCATACATTCATAATACATAAGGTGTATGATTGAGTAGTGAAATAGATGCATTTTAAACAACATGATTTGTATATGAAATAGCATGTTTTGGTTGCTTATAAATGTGTTGAATTGGTATTAATTTGGTTGTTTAGGGAAGCATGAGAAAGGGTGGCCAATTGGCTTTGCAAATGGCCTATTCTTGTCCACATGGGCAGAGACACGGACGTGTGTCTCAGTCGTGTGTGACACACAGTCATGATACACGGCTGTGTGTCCCCTGGTGTTAAATTGAAATGAAGTCAGTATGCTCCACATGGCCTCACACACGGGCGTGCGACCGGTTGTGTGGTACAAGTCAGTATACCTCCTTAAATGGCACACGGGAGTGTGGCTTGGCCGTGTTGCATAAGTTAGTATACCCTTCAGGAATTGCATGGCCTAACACATTGTCTGGCACACGGGCGTGTCTGGCCATTTCAAAGGGCACAGGGGCTTGACACACGGGTGTGTGGTCAGTCATGTGACCCAAATCAGTATGTATGCCCTATTTTTACACGGCTTAGGACACGGGCGTGTCTGGAGCCGTGTGAGGCACACATCCTGTTCACATGGGCATGTGACCCTGGTATGTTTGAAAAATTCATAAGTTTTCAAGAATTTTCGTAAGTTATTGGTTTAATCCCGAACCACTTCTAAAGCATGTTTAAGGCCTCATATGCCATTATAAGGGACAATGTGATTATGATTGAATGGTGTTTGAAAATAGATGCATAAATGTATGTTGTATGTTGTGATTTGATCGGTAATGCCTTGTAACCCTATTCCTACGAAGGATACGGGTTACGGGTGTTACAATCAAAATGAGGACAATCTAGTTTAAGAGACTTAAGACTGACCTTGATAGCATTAGATTTTTGAAACAAAAGTAAAGGGTCCTCGGGGAAGCCTGGTGGAGGCCCACTCAACACTTCTTTCCCTTTTTCTGTCTGTAGAAGCTTTCCCAGGTATTGTTAAAATATTCCATGAAGCTAACCTTGAAGCTTGATCTTCAACTCACCCCAAAAATCTTCCTTAAGCTCCTTGAACCTATCCAGAATACGATTATCCAATTTGTCCCCAATGCGACTACCCAACTGAGAGAGTTCAAACTGGAGCTTAGTGACTTCTTGCTGCAAATGAGTAACCACATTTTACATACGAGTGGAAATTTTGTCCCCAACCATGAGAATTGACCAGCACTGATACCTTTGTTATGAGATCGTTTTAGAAAATCCAAGAATAAAAAATAGAGAAGAAGTAGAGAAAATAGAAGAAAATTTCATTGAATATTCAATAGAAAAAAACATGCCTTCCTTCTTCCCTCTATTATGTTATAACGAAGAAGAAGGATTGCCACATGGACATTAAGATAAAGACTGTTACAACTGAAACAAAACACAACGCTTAATACGAAACAAAACAATTCATTTCATTAAAACTCTTTTCCTCAAAACGCTGCTTTTAAATATGAAAATATAAAAACAAAATAACAAAATTTTAAATCTTTATTAGCACTCTTAACAGTAATATAAAATACAAACTGAAGGTTGACATGAACAATAGTGAGAGTTCCTTAGAAAAAAGTGAAAGTCATCTAGTTGAAGAAGACAAGGCATAGTCGGGCTCGACTCAAAATAGAGAGTTGACCTTGAGTCAAGAGGATCAACCTGAGATAGGGAACTCAACAATACAAGACAAAAATGATTTATTAATAGATTTTAATAGTGATTTGGCCTTGGATGATAGTACCAAAAGAAAGGCTATCAAGAGGAGTGAAAATATTTCTCAGACTAATATTCAGAAAAACTCTTTTAGGAACAGGGAAGAACCAACTAGAGGCTTATAGGGCCAAAGACAAGAGGAAGTAAACAATGGACTCTACATCTGACATGATAGACTCTACTTTGGATAAGGAAAAATAGTAAATAGTGAATCATGTGACCAATAGAAATACCTAGGACAAGGCCTCAAAGATTAGACACTCAGACAAGCTTTCTTTAAAAGTTGCTTCTTCATTTAATATTGAGTGCATGGTTTCTCCCATACAAAATGGTCTCGTCAAAATCAATACTAAAAATAAATCACTCAAATGGAAAGCCTTTGAGAAAAAAAAATGCTAGTATGGCCTATTTCTAGTAGTTCTATCTCAACCCCTTTGTAACAGCCTGGTTTAGACCCTAGTCGAAACAGTGGTTTCGGGACCATAAATCCAAGGTCAAAAAAATATTTTAATATTATTTTTAGTGTTTACAGTATGTGATTAAGCATGTGTGAAAATTTTATTGTTTGTGTGCCGAATTGTGAAAAAGGTCTTAATCGCATAAAATGCAAAAGCTATGTGCTAATTATTTAAGTGCTTAATTGTCATGGCTTATTAAATGAGAAGTCCTTATGTTGTAATTGGACCGTTGATAGTGGAAATGGACATAAATGACCATTAAATGAATGAATATATAATGTTTTAATTAAGGGTAAAATGGTAAAATGATAATTAAGTTAATATTAATTAAAACAAAGCATAAATTAGTAGCATTTCATGTTCATCTTGCTGAAATTGCTAAGGAAAAAGAAAAGAAAAGAGTTTAAGGGTTTTGACTAGCATATAGCTCAATCAAGGTATGTTTTGAGCTCGATATTTAGTGATTTTTTACGTTTTTGTGATCGTTTCTTTGTGTTTTAGCTAGCTTATATCCTAACTTTTGAGTTTCTTGGTGATTTTGTAAAATGCCATTGATGAATTCTTGAGCTTTGTGATAGTTGATGAAGAAATATGAAAGTTTAATGTTGGGTTAACATATTTTGTCTTTGAATTTTTGAAGAATTTGACTATTTGGGGCTAAATTGTGAAAATGAAAAATTAAGGTACTAAAATGTGAAAAAAATGAAATATGTGGGCTTGAATGAGCTAGGAGAAAATTTGGCTAGGCATGTGTGTAATGAAATTTTGAGTATTTTGTGATTTTATGAAATAGGGACTAAAATGTCAAAATGTGAAAATGGGAAGGCTATTTTGTAAAATGCCCTAAATATGTGTTCTTGGATTGAATCGGATGATTTGGTGAATGAATGAGCTAAATTTGAATATGTATAGATCAAAAAAGAGAGATTTGGATAGCGATCGAGGCAAAGACAAAGTGCTCGATTGATCGACTTATATCGTTGTTTATACGTCTGAGGTAAGTTCGTGTATAATACGAATTGTTTAAATTATGTTTACATATTATGTAATGAATGGAAATTTGGTAGTTTAGTGAGTAATGTGAATTTATGAGTTTGAAGAGATATGGCACTAAGTGTGCATAAATAAAATCGAAACAGTGATGAACGGCACTATGCGTGTGAAATAAAGAAATCATCGACTATATTGATTGGAACTATGTGTGTGATACCGAGTCAAATTCAGTTTAATGCAAAGGCACTAAGTTTGCGATGATATTAAAGCTTCGGCTATGAAATTGGCACTAAGTGTACGAGTAAATTGAACAGTTAAAGAAGATCGAACAAATTTGTGGTATTGAGCATTGAGTAGTAAAAGTGATTGTTAATTAAGTGTTGACACAGGTATGTACAGAACCTATGTGGTTGATGATATCGTATATGGTTAAATGGATGATTATGTGTGTAATGACTATGGGTAAGATTGTGCATTATTGTGAATTGAATCATGTGATAGTTTATTTTGTATATTAAACTTGATTTGTTAAGTTAAATGTGTTACATAATGAACTTACTAAGCTTTAAAGCTTACTATGTGAAGTTTATTTCTGTTTTATAGTGTCATTAAAGCTAGCTCAGATCTAGGGATAGTCAGCGACTCAATCACACTATCAGCCATCTATTTGGTGCTTTTGGAAGTTGTATATTTGGTATATGGCATGTATAGGCTAGTGAATATGGTATTTTTGATATGTATAGATCTAGCCATGTGATATGGCTTGATAGTTTAATGATTTTGGTATATGTTTTGGGACATGTAAAAGCGTGGTTAATATGTGTATTTTTGACTTTGTGTGAATGACCTTTATGATATGTTTTGGTGATATGGAAGTAGTATGTTTCATGCTATGAATTGGTAAGGATTAAATGATGTATGGATTATATGCTTTTGATGTGAAGTTGATTCTTTGGGTTGGTGTATTTGAGTTAGATTTGAATATGAAATGAATAATGATGTTAAAAGGTTAAATTGTGCATGTTTTGGTATGTTTTGGATGTATTCGGAGTAAGGATTTGGAATGGTTTGATGCTTGTAGGTGTGACCCAAAGTTTGGGTGGCAAATTGGCCTTGCAAATGGCCTATATTTGCCCATACGGTTGAGCACATGGGCGTGTGTCTCGACCGTGTCCCTTAAGATTGTAGTTCAAATCAAGTCAGTCTCGTACACGGCCAGGCACACGGGCGTGTGCCAGTGTTGCCCACGGGTCAAGCACATGGGTGTGTCTTCGACCGTGTGGACAAGTCAGTATGTATGCCCTGTTTTGCCACGACTTGGACACACGGATGTGTCTGAGGCCGTATGAGGCACATGGCCTACCCACACGGGCGTGTGACCTTTGTAACTTTGAAAAATGTCAAATTTTGGAAAAAATTTGTATGAGCTCGGTTTAGTCCCGACCCCTTCTTAATGCATGTTTAAGGTCTCGTAGACCTTATTAAGGGACTTAGTGACATTGATTGATTATGATTTAATATTGTATGAACTATGAAGGCTAAATATTATGATTTGATCGGTAATATCTCATAACCCTTGTCCGGCGACGGATATAGGTTAGGGGTGTTATATTTTATTGGTATCAGAGCTACGATTTAGTAGATTCTAGGACTAACGTAGCGTGTGAGAGTGTAGCTATACATGCCATATATATATCTACGATAGTGTGATGAATCCTAACAGTTAAAAATGTGTTTTTATATAGTAAATGGATCCCGATCGAGTAGTAGCTGACGATGTCAAAAGTAATACGACTACTCTCTCTCAATGGATAGCGCCGGTTGAATCTAGGCCGATTGCTAGTAGCCATGAGGGAGAGGCAAAACAAGCCTTCTTTTAAATGATGAGTGAGTGGTTTGCGAAGTTCATTCAAACGAATCCGACTGCTCAACAACCTCCACCCCTATAAGTTCCTATAGTGCCACAAGTTTCAAACCCGATCCAATCTAGTAAGCCTCTTGTGGATAAAATTGAAAGTACGGGTCAAGAGTTTAGAGCCACAGTTGATGATGATGTTGAGCGAGCTGAATTCTGGCTTGAGAATACCATAAGAGTGTTTGATGAATTATCATGTACTCATGATGAATGCTTAAAATGTGTTGTTTCATTGTTGAGAGATACGACATATCATTGGTGGAAAACATTGATATCTGTGGTTCCGAGAGAAAGAATCACCTGGGATTTCTTTCAAGCTGAATTCTAAAAGAAATAGATCAGTCAACGGTTTATAGACCGAAACGTAAAGAGTTCATTGAGCTGAAACAGGGCCGTATGTCTATTACAAAATATGAGCAAAAATTTGTAAGGTTAAGCCAGTATGCGCGAAAGTGTGTTTTGATAGAAACTACTATGTGCAAACGATTCATCGAAGGATTGAATGAAGATATTAAACTTCTGGTCAAAATTCTTGATTTGAATGAATTTATGGTCTTGGTTGAAAGAGCCTTCAAAGCCGATGAGCTTGGTAAAGAAAAGAAGAAAATGAATTCAGAAGCTAAAGACGAAAGAAAAAGGTTGATGAGTAAGTCGTATCATTCTTCGTCAAAGAGATTTAAAGATGAAACCAATCACTCAAATGTTTAGATCGGTCATTCGAGTAAAGATCGTGTTAAATAAAATACTGGTTCTAAAACTCAAACTCTAGTGGAATCAAGTGTTGGAAGTGTTAGAAGCAATAGGCCTGAGTGTAGATAGTGTGGGAAACGTCATGTTGGAGAATGCTGGGGCAAGTATAGTAATAAAACTTGCTATAAATGTGGATCACAAGATCATTTTATTCGGGATTGCCCAGAGTTAGTTGAGAAAGATAATGTTTAAAGTACGAGGCCGAGTAACATGATAGTTGGGGATAGACCACCCGAAACACCAGAAATGTGAGTGGTAGTCAGAGAGGAACAACATATACAGCTATGCGATCTGAGGCGAGAGCACCTGCTCGAGCTTACGCTATTTGCGCTCGAGAAGAAGTGTCATCTTCAGACGTCATTACTGGTACTTTTACTCTTTTCGATACTGATGTGATTGCATTGATAGATCCAGGATCTACTCATTCATATGTGTGTGAACTTAGTATCTAGTAAGACTCTACCTGTTGAGTCTACTTAGTTTGTAATTAGAGTATCGAACCCCTTAAGCAAGTGTGTTCTGGTTGATAAAGTATGCAAGAATTGTCCGTTGATGATTCGAGATATTTGTTTTTCGGCTAATCTGATGTTGCTACCCTTTGATTAATTTGATATAATTCGGTATGGATTGGTTAACTTTGCATAATGCTATTGTGAATTGCAAATGTAAGAGTATTGATTTGAGAAGTCAAAATGGAGAGACAATTCGAATTAAATCTAGTGATTTGAATGGGCTACCGGCTGTAATATCGTCAATGAAAGCTTTGAATTATCTGAAAAAGGGATGTGAAGATTATCTTGCATATGTGATAGATACAAAAGTGATAGAAAAGAAAGTTGAATCTGTTCATGTGGTTTGTGAATTCCCTGATGTGTTTCCTGAAGAGTTATCGGGATTACCTTCAATACGAGAAGTTGAGTTTGGCATTGATTTAGTGCCGGGGACAACTCCGATATCGATAGCTCCGTATAAAATGACACTGACTAAATTGAAAGAGTTGAAGTTTCAGTTGCAAGAGTTGACAAATAGAGGATTTGTTCAACCAAGTTTTTCACCCTAGGATGCTCTTGTGTTGTTTGTGAAAAAGAAAGACGGAACTATGAGAATGTGCATTGACTACAGATAAGTCAACAAGGTGACTTTAAAGAATAAATATCCTTTGCCACATATTGATGATTTGTTGATCAGTTGAAATGAGCTATAGTGTTTTCTAAGATAGATTTGAGATCGGACTACTAACAGCTATGAGTTAAAGACTCTGATGTGTCGAAAACTATTTTCAGAATGAGGTATGGACATTATGAATTTTTAGTTATGCCTTTTGGACTAACGGATGCTCCTGTAGTATTTATGGATTTGATGAATTAGATATTAAGACTATATTTGGATCGATTTGTCGTTGTGTTTAATGACGATATTGTGATTTATTCTTGTGATGAGACACAACATGCCAAGCACTTGAGAATTGTGTTACAGACTCTACGTGAGAAGTAATTGTATGCAAATTTTAGTAAATGTGAGTTCTGGTTGCACGAGGTTAGTTTTCTGGGACATATAGTGTCAGCTGTGGGAATACGAGTTGATCCGAGCAAGGTTTCAGCAATTCTAGATTGGAAACCTCCGAGAAATGTGTCTGAAGACTGTAGTTTTCTGAGACTAATGAGATATTATAGACGATTTTTGAAAGGCTTCTCGATGATTGCGACTCCGTTGACGAAATTGCTACAGAAAGATGTTAAACTTGAGTGGTTAAAAAGTGTCAGCAGAGTTTTGAACAGTTTAAAGTATTGTTAACAGAAGCACCAGTGTTAGTTCATCCAGAATCGGGTAAAAATTCATAGTTTACAGTGATGCATAGTTGAATAGTTTAGATTGTATGTTGATGCAAGAGGGCAAAGTTATAGCCTATGCTTCGAGACATTTAAAACCGCATGAAAAGAACTACCCAATGCATGATCTTGAATTAGTAGCAATTGTATTTGCATTGAAGATTTGGCAACACTATCTATTTGGTGAGAAATGTCACATTTATACTAATCACAAGAGTTTGAAATATCTAATGACTCAGAAAGAATTGAATTGGTGACAGCGAAGATGGTTAGAATTGCTAAAAGACTATGAATTAGTAATTGATTATCATCCGGGGAAAGCTAATGTTGTTGCTGACGCTTTGAGCCAAAAGTCTTTATGTGCTTTACGAGCAATGAGTACTCAGATAGATTTGTGTGATGATGGTTCGGTTTTGGCTGAGTTGAAAGTGAGACCAATGTTTATACATCAGATTTGTGATGTTAGATTGATGCTGAGATAATGGCAAAACGAGCTCAGTGTGATTTAATTTCTGATTCAAAATTTTGAGTTGATTATGATGGTTGTTTGAGATTTAAAGATCAGATTTCTATTTCAAAAATTCAGAGTTGATTTAGTTGATTTTGAACGAGGCTCATAGTAGTCGTATGTCTATTCATACGGGAAGTACGAAAATGTATAATGATCTGAGACAGTTTTATTGGTGGCATGGTATGAAACAAGATATCTTAAAGTTTGTTTCGAGATGTTTAGTTTGTCAGCAAGTCAAAGCTGAACATCAAGCTCCATCCGATTAATTACAACCGATAATGATTCCTGAGTGGAAATGGAAGAGAATCACGATGGACTTTGTGTCGGTGTTGCCTTTATCTTTGAGAAAGTAAGATGCAAACTGGGTGATAGTTGACAGATTAATGAAATTAGCTCATTTTATTCCGGTGAGAACATATTATTAGCTTGATAAGTTAGTCGAATTGTATATTTCTGAAATTGTGAGATTGCACGAGGTACCATTATACATTGTGTCTGACAGATATCCGAGATTTACTTCACGATTTTGGAAGAAACTACAAGATGCTCTAGATACGAAGCTACATTTCAGTACTGCATTTCATTTGCAAACGGATGGTCAATCCAAGGATATGTTGAGATGTTGTATTCTTGAGTTTAAAAGTACATGGAAAAACATCTTCGTTGATTGAATTCACGTATAATAATAGTTTTCAATCAAGCATTAAAGTGGCACCATATGAGGCTCTTTATGGTCGTAAATGCATAACTCCATTATATTGGACTAAGCTTAGTGAAAATAAGATCCACGGGGTTGATTTGATTAAAGACTCTGAGCAGAAAGTGAAAGTGATTCATGACAGCTTGAAAGCAACGTCAGATCATCAAAATTCTTATGCAGATTTGAAACGGAAAGATATTGAATTTAAGATCGGTGACAAAGTGTTTTTGAAAGTGTCTGAGGTTCATTGGGCAGTATGAGATTATTGAACGTATCGGACCGATTGCTTATAGATTGTTGTTGCCACCTGAGCTAGAGAAAATTAATAATGTATTTCACTATCGATGCTTAGACAATACAGATCTGATCCATCACATGTGATTGCCCCTGCTGAGGTTGAAATTCAGTCAGATTTATCTTATAATGAAGAACCGATTCGAATTCTGGCACGTGAGATCAAAGAATTGAGAAATAAGAAAATTTCTTTAGTGAAAGTGTTGTGGCACAAACATGGAGTTGAAGAGGCTACATGGGAGCCTGAAGACGTATTGAGAGAGCAATATCCGAATCTATTCACTAGTAAGATTTTTGGGGACGAAAATCCCTGAGGGGGGAGAGTTGTAACAGCCCAGTTTAGACCCTAGTCGGAATAGTGGTTTCGGGACCACAAGTTCAAGGTCAAAAAATATTTTAATACTATTTTTAGTGTTTATAGTATGTGATTAAGCATGTGTGAAAAATTCTGTGTGAAAATTTTATCGTTTGTGTACCGAATTGTGAAAAATGACTTAATCGCATAGAATGCAAAAGTTGTGTGCTAATTATTAAAGTGCTTAATTTTCATGACTTATTAAATGAGAAGTCCTTATGTTGTAATTAGACCCTTGATAGTGGAGATTGACATAAATAACCATTAAATGAATGAATATATAATGTTCTAATTAAGGGTAAAATGGTAAAATGATAATTAAGTTAATATTAATTAAAACAAAGCATAAATTAGTGGCATTTCATGTTTGTCTTGTCGAATATTGCTAAGGAAACAGAAAAGAAAGGAGTTTAAGGGTTTGGGTAGCATATAGCTCAATCAAGGTATGTTTTGAGCTCGATATTTAGTGATTTTTACGTTTTTGTGATCGTTTCTTTGTGTTTTAGCTAGCCCATGTCCTAATTTTTGAGTTTGTTGGTGACTTTGTAAAATTCCATTGATGAATGCTTGAGCTTTGTGATAGTTGATGAAGAAATATGAAAGTGTAATGTTGGGTTAACATATTTTGTCTTTGAATTTTTGAAGAATTTGACTATTTTGGGATAAATTGTGAAAATGAGAAATTGAGGTACTAAAATGTAAAAAAATATGAAATATGTGGGCTTGAATGAGCTAGGAGAAAATTCAGCTAAGCATATGTGTAATGAAATTTTGAGTATTTTGTGATTTTATGAAATAGGGACTAAAATGTCAAAATGTGAAAATGAAAATGTGAGGGCTATTTTATAAAATGCCCTAAATATGTGTTCTTGGATTGAATTGAATGATTTGGTGAATAAATGAGCTAAGTTTTAATATGTATAGATCAAGAAAAGAGAGATTCAGATAAAAATTGAGGCAAAGACAAAGTGCTCGATTGATCGACTTATATTATTGTTTATACATCCGAGGTAAGTTCGTGTATAATACGAATTGTTTAAATTATGTTTACATATTATGTAATGAATGGAAATGTGGTAGTTGAGTGAGTAATTTGAATTTATGAGTTTGAAGAGATATGGCGCTAAGTGTGCGTAAATAAAATAGAAACAGTGATGAACGACACTATGTGTGCGAAATAAAGAAAGCATCAACTATATTCATTGGCACTGTGTATGCGATACTGCGTCAAATTTGGTTTAATGTAAAGGCACTAAGTGTGCGATGATATTAAAGCTTCGGCTATGAAATTGGCACTAAGTGTGCGAGTAAATCGAACAGTTAAAGAAGATTGAGCGAATTTGTGGTATTGAGCATTAAGTAGTAAAAGTGATCGTAAATTAAGTGTTGGCACATCTATGTACGGAACCTATGTGGTTGATGATATCGTATATGGATAAATGGATGATTATGTGAGTAATGACTATGGGTGAGATTGTGTATTATTGTGAATTGAATCATGTGATAGTTTATTTTGTATATTGAACTCGATTTGTTAAGTTAAATGTGTTATATAACGAACTTACTAAGCTTTAAAGCTTACTGTGTGAAGTTTATTTTTATTTTACAGTGTCATTAAAGCTAGCTTGGATTCGAGTGATCGTCAGTGACTCAATCACACTACTAACCATCTATTTTGGTACTTTTGGAAGTTGTATATTTGGTATATGGCATGTATAGGCTAGTGAATATGGTATTTTTTGAGATGTATAAATCTAGCCATGTGATATGGCTTGATAGTTTAATGGTTTTGGTATATGTTTTGGGGCATTTAAAAGCGTGGCTAATATGTGTATTTGTGACTTTGTGTGAATAACCGTTATGATATGTTTTAGTGATATGGAAGTAGTGTGTTTCATGCTATGAATTGGTAAGGATTAAATGATGTATGGATTACATGGTTTTGATGTGAAGTTGATACTTTGGATTGGTGTATTTGAGTTAGATGTGAATATGAAATGAATGATGATGTTAAGAGATTAAATTGTACATGTTTTGGATGTATTTGGAGTAAGAATTTGGAATGGTTTGATGCTTGTAGGTGTGACCCAAAGTTTCGGTGGCAAATTGGCCTTGCAAATGGCCTATATTTGCCCACACGGTTGAGCACACGGGCATGTGTCTTGACCTTGTCCCTTAAGATTGTAGTTCTAATCAAGTCAACCTCATACACGGGCCAGACACACGGGCGTGTGCCAGGCAGTGTGAGGCACACGGCCTACCCACACGGGTGTGTGACCTTTGTAACTTTGAAAAATGATAAATTTTAGAAAAATTTTATATGAGCTCGATTTAGTCCGACCCATTCTTAATGCATGTTTAAGGTCTCGTAGACCTTATTAAGGGACTTAGTGACATTGATTGATTATGATTTAATATTGTATGAACTATGAAGGTTAAAGATTATGATTTGATCGGTAATATCTCATAACCTTAGTCCGGTGACGGATAGGGTTAGGGGTGTTAAACCCTTTCATTAGTTGGATTAGTAAACAAACTCCAAAAAAAATTACTCTTCACATGTTCCAAATTCTGCTCTCAACCATTGCTCTAAGGAAGCATGCTCGAAACTAGGACAGTCCAAAATGAAAAGGGTTGAATGTGAGTCAAAGAATAAGATTATACATGGAGAGAAAAAACACCCTAATAAGAGCAAGAAGCCCTCCATTATAGTTGTCAACGTCA
Source organism: Gossypium rotundifolium (assembly GCA_025506655.1). Taxonomy (NCBI): domain Eukaryota; kingdom Viridiplantae; phylum Streptophyta; class Magnoliopsida; order Malvales; family Malvaceae; genus Gossypium; species Gossypium rotundifolium. The sequence continues at coordinate 151,458,445 of CP106732.1, read as the reverse complement.
GTGAATGGCCTCTTAAGGATCCCTCATCGCAACAACCCTCTGAACCAAATCCGCGTAGTTGTGATGCATTCTACAAAAATCATCACCAATCTATCTCTCTAAGAAGGGGAAGGCATAGGTTCTGTAACACCCAAAACTCGACCTAGACGTTACGACTGGATCTGACGTGTCCCATCAAAGTGTTAATTTGAAAACGGTTTTGCCAATGAAAATTTGTGACTAAAGTTTTAAATCCTTTTTAAAACCCATCGCTATTGAAAATGTTAGTGCTGTAAAAACAAAACACGTTGTCCAATTATGGGTCATATCAATTAGTATAGGTTATTAATCTGAATTAAAACCGCGGAAGCTTTTCTAATGGAATACCTTGAAGTTTAAAATTACGTACTTTTCTTTGAAAATTATTATTATTTTGAAACTCGTTCTCCTATCCTAGCAGATTGAATAATTAAAGAAAAGCCCAATTAAAAATAATAATAATAACCCTTAAATGGTCTTATTATACAAACAAAAACCAAATCTGAATTTTTATCTAAATAAAGTCAAAACCGAATAACAGCAGTCATGTGGCCACCTCCGAGTCCTTCGCGGCTCCAAATCAGCTAAGACTAGGGATTACCTGTACAGTTAAAAGAAAGGGGTGAGTTTGGAAAAACTCAATGTGTAATCCTTTAATAGACAAACAATAAACAGTATATGCCATGCAAACTGGGCCTGAGGCCTATTCAAGAGCAAGATAGTCCGGCCTTAGGCCTATATCTGAATAAATGTGGGCCTAAGCCCAAATAATATCAGTACAGAGCAGAAATGCAACCCAACCCAATCTAGCCAACACACCACCCGTACCAGCCAACACATCCTGTGGCGACTAAGTCGACCCATCCAGCCAATACACCAATATCGCAGCATAGCTGGTAATCGTGACGTAGTAAAGCTACTAGCACAGTAAACATAGCCCAGCCACTAAAATCAGAATACGTGGCGAAGCCACTAGAATAGTAAAAACGTGGCAGAGCCACTGGTACAGTACTTCCTCCAAATTAGAATCCAACCCCAATGCAGAATGTCGTGTCATAAATATTACGTGTATGCAGCATGTTATATTCATAAACAGTCATATAGATATACACACATCAGCTAAACTACCATTAGGGGTATAATGGTTATTTTGTCAGTTAGGGGTAAAATGGCAATTTTAACCCTCAGGGGTATTTCAATAATTCTACCCTACAAGGGTATTTCGGTAATTCTACCCTACAAGGGTATTTTAGTAATCCTACCCTACAAAGGTATTTCGATAATTTCACTCCCTAGGGTATTTCGGTCATTTTACCCATTAGGGGTTTTTAGTCATTTTACTCCCTAGGGTCTCGATACAGTTTATGACCTTTCCAAAGGCCTACAGTCGCTCGAACGACTCGGATAATCTATATGGCCAAAACGATATAATTGGGCCCAATGCCCATTACTCGGCTCAAGTGGGCCTACACGCTTATGTGGCCCGTTTAGCCCAAATTTTGTCATAGCTATACAAACTTCGTAGCCCAATCCATTATTATTCGCTTACCGTGGATTTTACCTATGTGGGGCCCATGAGCCTATTGGGCCCATATGGCCTATTTTGGCCCAACGAGGCCCATTACGAGCTAATCCCACGAGAATGTTCGTGGCGGCCTCTACAGTCCGTCGCCCACAATTGTGGCTCGATTTATCCTTACGAGCGTTCGCACGATCGTGAGCCTTTAGATGTCGAAGTTTTGGCTTTTCGGCTCTTGCCGATTCACAGTAGCACACGGGTGTGAATACACCATTGTCTAGCGTTTAACAGTACAATACTGGGTGTATGATTACACACCTGTTAGCAAATTTGAGCGAACCACTCACGATTCCAACGCCTACATCAATCAATATTTCCGGTTAGTGTTAATACCCACCACTTTCACTTAATCCCAAGAAAGCGGCATTGACACTCACCTTAACCAAAGTGTGACTTGGCCGCTAAGGATATTACTCGAAAAAGGATTGCAACCCTTCCTGCCGAAATACTATATTAACAAAAGAATCCATTACTCATCAACGCACGATCTAGAACTTGAGTCAATAACTAACATTAACAAAAGCCCAAATCTAAAGATAGGGTATCAGCCAACCCTAAAGTGCTAGACCAAAAAGCTTACCTCAAATCACGTGATAAGAATACAGTTTCGGTGACTACCTTGAGACCCTCCTTCACTTCATTGAAAACCTAGAAACCAACAATCAAAGTAGAAAAAGATAAACATTCGGCTATGATAAGAAAATCAACCCTTGGTCACAAGAAAAGAATTAAGAACACCTACCCTTCAACAAAACACTCGCAGAATCGAAGTAGAGAAGAGGAGTGTTAAAGATTCGGTCAACGCCCCACAAACTGAGAAGTTCAGAGAAGAAAAGAAACACTTAGAGGACAGGGAAAATCGATTCAAGAAGAGAATGAAAAAGGAATGAAACGAAGGGACAGATGAATTCGGCTTCAAAAGACTATCCACAGAAAATTCGGTCACCCCCTAATGGAATGCCAAAAAAGGAAAAGAAAAACAAGAGTGGTAATCAAGATTAGGCACTTGATGTGTTGGATTTCAACAAAATAAACAAAAAAAGTTGGGAAAAAATAATATTAAACGAGAATAGGTCCCGAATGGTCAAAACGCAAAAACATACGAAAACCAAAAGAGAGGAAAACCGAAATGAAAAGAAAGAAAACTCAAAATGGCAGAGAAAATATTCGACTTCTACCTTCTCCTCAAATGCTGAAAATGCACTCAATGAGCTCCTCTAGCCGAAATTCCCCTCCTCTAGCTACCCAATTTGGCTATGACTCCCTCTCATACCTTATTCCCTCAAAACTCTCCACTGATTTCTCATTGACTTACTCCAAACCTCCCATTCAAATCCATTCAAATTTGATGACCAAGTCTCCAACCACCTCTGCAGAGTTTGAATCAAACTCTACCTCTTACGCCACAGAGTCATAAAATAAAACCTCCTACTTACATGCCATAGGATTCGAACCCCCTCCCTCTTGTATGCCTAACACGCCACTTGCCACCACAACACCAGATCCCTTGTCATAAATCAAACACAACTTAATATATAAGCCCTTTAAGCTAACATCCAGATTTCCCAAGAGAGCAAAAATCAAAATTTTACCAAAGGCTATACTTGAACCCAGGCTCCTAAATACCCCCAACTACACTCAAATACTTAGCCATTGAAGCAAACATGGAATTTAAGCCAATTCATGCAAAATTACAGACCCTATATTTTTGGGGAGTTATAGGTTCATTAGAAATAGGGATGCGAATCCCTAAGACCACTTGGATAGTTTACCAAACCCTCATTATTTAGACTCTAATATCTTTATCATTCTTTTCTCCCAATGCTCTATTAAGGGGTCCAGACAGAAGAGAGTCTGGGAACATGGAGAGGCTATATTGAGCGAGAAGAATCCTAATTTTCTCTTTCAAAAATGGTTGGACCGAAATCCACATGAGGAATCACATCCAAATAGTGATGATTTTGAAGGCAAAAGCAACAATTGAGAAATTCAGGGCTTGTCTAAGCACCTTGATCATTCAAGGCCAGGAAACAATTCTTCACAAAATGGAGATCCTCTTATAAGAGCTACTAGAATCCGATAAGAATCCTTTGAGGTTCGAGAGGTATCCGGGTCTACCACTCTACAACAAACCAATGACAATATTAACATGGAATTGTAAGGGTGCAAAACACCCAAACTTTATTCTCACTGTTAGGGAAATGGTGAGGATTCACAACCCTCAAATTATAGTCATCATAGAGACAAAGTTTAGAACTGCAAAACTATCGGGAGTTGTCAATGAGCTCTTTTTCGACACTTGGAGCGGCACAACCACTATTGGATAGAGAGACGAAATTTGGCTCTACTCTTGGTAATCTTTACAATCGACAATCACTATGAAACAGAGCAAGAGATTCATGCGATGGTGAAAGTGCACTTTAACTCTTCTTAATGGCTCTTATATGCTATTTATGTGAGTTCTAGGGTAGAGGAACGTAAAATTTTGTAGAATAACTTGTGTACTGTAGTTATGAACCATAATGTTCCATGGCTAGCTACAAGTGACTTCAATAAAGTCATCTCCACTTATGCAAAAGAAGAGGGTCATATTATACAAGAATGTATCATTTATGCTTTTGCCAACCTCAGTTGGAGAATCTTTTTCCGAATGTGTGAGTCTCACACCTCCCTCGTTTAAGGTCAGACCATTGTCCTGTATTAATGTAACAGCCCGATTTAGACCCTAGTCAGAACAGTGGTTTTGAGACCACAAATCTGAGGTTGGAATGATAATTTAATATTATTTTATGTGTGAATAGTATATGATTTAGTCTATGTGAAATTTCTGTGTGATAATTTTATCGACTGTGTGTCAAATTGTGAGAAAGGACTTAATTGCATAAAGTGTAAAATGATGTGTACTGATTGTCAAGTGTTTAATTGTTGATGTATTTATAATGTGGAGGCCTTATGAGGCAATTAGCCCAATTTTAAGATAGTGGGGTGTTAAATGACAAGATAACCATATTGATAATTTGTCTTATTATGTTTAATGAAAGGGCAAAATGGTAAAAGGATAATTAAGTTAAATTAAATGAAACAAAAGCATGGAAATGAGAGAGTTATCAACTTGTTTGTGCCAAAATTGAAGAAAAGAAAAGAAAGAACACTAAGCTAGGGTATTCGGCCAACATTTGAGCTTGATTGAAGGTATGTTTGAGCTCGATTTTTGTTAACTTCTACGTTTTCGTAATCGTTGCTTTATGCTCTAGCTAACCCATGTTGAAATTTTATGAATTGATGATGTTGTTGAGATGAGCCATTGATGAATACTTGAGCTATGTGCTAGTTGATAGTGAAATATGAAAACTTGGTGTTGGATTAACATAATTTGTATTGAATTTTTTAGTGAAATTGAGTATTTTGGACTTAATTGAGGAAATGAGAAATTGAAGGGCTAAAATGTGAAATAAATGAAATGTATGAGCTTGTATTAGCATGGGAAGAATTCGGCTAAGCATATGTGTTTTGAAATTTTATGTATTTGATGATTTTGTGAAATAGGGACTAAAGTGTCGAAATGAGAAAATGTGAGGGCTATTTTGTAAAATGCCCTAAATAAGTGTGTGTGGATTAAATTGAATGAATTGGTGATTGAATGGATTGAATTTGAATGTGCATAGACCAAAAGAGGAGAGGTTCGGGTCGAGATCGAGGCAAAGAAAAAGTGCTCGATTAATCAATTATTTCGATAGTTCGATGTCTGAGGTAAGTTCGGATATAATACATGTTGTTAACTTATGTTCTATGTAATGTGAATTGAATGAATATCTATATAACTATGAGATTTGAAATGCTAAGTGCAGAATTGAACTAAAAGGCACTAAGTGTCCGAATTTAGATACGAGATAGAGATGGTTGGCCTGTGTGTGCGAGATGATAAAAGCTTTGGCTTAATGAATTGGCACTGTGTGTGCGATACCGATATAAGTTTGGTTTAACATATTGGCACTAAGTGTGCGAAAACGACTATGTTTTGGTTATGTAATTTGGCACTAAGTGTGCAAATAACTCAAAAGAATAGCAAAGGTTGGATGAGATGTAATATTGAGCTATGGAATAGCATGAATGGTGAGTAACTATGTTGATCAAGGTATGTTGAACCTATGTGGTTGATGATAACCTTAGAAGTTGAATGAATAGATACTTGAGCATATGGTTGAGTTTGATGATGAGCCTAATTGTGCATTTATCTATGTGATGGTTTACTTATGTACTAATGTGGAATATTTGAGTAATATGTATTGTATTTCGAACTTACTAATCTTTTGAAACCTTCTGTTTGAAAGCTAGTGATTTTTCAATCACACTATTGGCAATGTAACACCCTAAAAATCCGAGTGTTTATATATTGCATGAATTGGTGTTTAGACTTTAAAGGAAAATTTCTTTCTTTTAAGCTACCTCGGATCTAAGGAATAAAATTTAATAATTGGATCGTCAACATCTTAATCACACTATTGTTGGCATGGGTTAGCATCTAGATGAATTTTATTTTAATTTTCGCATATGGATAGCAAGTGTCGGCCAAGAACATATATGGTAAGTGTTGACCATGCTATTTTGGTTAGTGTATCAAAGGTTTAAGGAAATAGTTAACATATGGCATGGAATCAAATACTTAAGGAAAGATAGGGAACATAAGGCACATATCAAGGGAAATTTTGAAACAAATCATGGCCAATTGACCATGTGTTGGACGGCAACTTGGTATAGGGAGGAGCCGAATTTTGTGTTAGTTTTGGCTAAGAATTTCTTTTCTCTTTGGTCATTCCTTGCACCTTGTGCAGAATTTTTGTTTTCTCTCTTTTCAACTTTCATCTTGGCCGAATTTTGTAATTGGTAAAGCTCAAGTTTTGTGATCATTTGGTCATTTTTATTTCATTAGCCATTCTTTGTCTTTTCTTTGAGTGCCGAAATCAACTATACCAAAAAGAACCATCCTTTCTCTTTTCTTTTACCATGGTCGAATGTACTAGCTCCTAAATCCATCTTTTTCTTCTCTTCTCTTTGAAATCAAATAACACAATCACCATCTTTTTTTCATATTTCAATTCTTTTCAATCAAAGTTTCTCCATCAAACACTCTCTTGGCGAATACTAGAGTGCCTTAGCGAATCTTATTTCTTTTCTTTGATCATACATAATGAAATCTTCATCTATCACAAACACCTTTTTCTCAAGCCTTTCTTTTTGATCGTGGATTATAGGTAAGGGGTTCTTCTTTTTCGTTTTCGTTTTATTAAAGTGTTATGGCCGAATATTAATGGCATTATGAAGGCCTTTTTGGATCGAAATAAACGTTCGTTCTAATAACGCTTCATTCGTTATTATATAGTGCAATAACGGAAGATCGGAACTCAAGTGATCGGGAGAATCGTAGAAACGTTGGAATCGATTTCTTGTGGTAAGGAAATCACATTTTTTTTAAAGCCTCTAGTACTATTCGATATTATTTTAGATTTAACTAATATCCCTTTGGATCTTGAAGACTTTCAAAATAGGGAAGAAAAGGGTGGTGGTTAGTCACGTTAAAAGGGGCGGATCTGTAAATCCCCCATTTAAACGAAGAGCGGTTTCGGCAGTCCGGGATTTTTCACCGGGTTACGGACCATCTTTCGAAGGAGTCAATTATTCAAGTAGTACGAACTTCGAGCCATTATCGTTGGTGGATTCTCGTGACGAACGAATCAATAAACGAGGAGCAAATAAAATCAAGTGATTCAAAATCAAGAGGTAAGATTTTGGATCTATTATCGATTAAGAATATTTATCTGAAATAGTGTTCTAACGGATCGAAATATGTTTTAGGTGCGGAGGAGCGAGAAGGATTAGTACTCTCGGTATCGAGGTGTGTAACTTCACACTATTTATCGGTTGGATGTCAATTTCAATTATGGAAGTAAAATCGTAAAATGACTAGATCGGTAAAACGTAAAAGCGATATTTTGACGAAAATACGTAAAAACGACTAAATCGTGAAAATTACGAAAATGCCTTCGAGAAATTACTTGTTATTATGTAAATTGTATGTTTCGTGAAATTGGGCCAAAATACTCTAGTTCGATAAATTGGGCCAAAATACTCTAGTTTGATAAATGGGCCAAAAGCCCACTAAACTACTGAATGGACAAATTGCTGAATTATGGGCCAAATGAAATGTTTAATGATAAACCCACCGATGTTATGGATTAAATAAAAAATTGTTATATGACTATATTTTTTTTATATACGCATAATTGCATGGGGTGGGGTATATGAAGAGAAGAATGGCCTGCTGCCAAAATCTAGTTCGGTGGCTCTGCCATAATTATGGCTTATTGCCTCTAGTTCGGTGGCTCTGCCACAATTATGGCTTATTGCCTCTAGTTCGGTGGCTCTCGCCACAATTATGGCTTATTGCCTCTAGTTCGGTGGCTTTGCCACAATTATAAAAGGCTTAATGCCTACGATTGGTGTGTTGGCGGGGTGGGTTGACTTGATCCCCAGGTGTGATGGTTGGTACGGGGTGTTAGCGGATGGATATTAGGTTTGGTTGGGAAAATTCATTTTACATGCATTTTAAATTATGTTATTTCATTTTATGATATTGTTGGATTTCGTAATTGGGCTCAAGCCCAACATAATATCTTGATGATCCGCCCAATAATGGTGGTAAGTGAGTTACACATTGAGTTCTAAGTAACTCACCCCCCTTTAATTTTTCCATCTCAGGTAATGGAAATTGACGTGGACTTGGGCCGAGGATGACTTCGTGGAGGCCATACTGCAAAATATGGGTTATTTAAACTCTGAACTTTTAATAAGTATTTTTTTACTATTTTGGGTTATTGTAATAAGGGCCTCTATAAATAATTTATGGATTTTATGTGTGTTGGGTTTTAAACTATACTTTGGACTTTTAAACATGGACTATGATTATATGATGTTTTATTAAAATAAATTTTGGGTTTTCAAATCCTTTTATAAATATTTTATTATTGTTAACTCTTAAATAAATTACCTAAAGGTTTATGAGAATACAATGATTTTCATCTAATGTGATCTAATATTTATCAAACTCAAATACCCTTCTAATTTTATTAAATCCTATAAATAATATTATAGTTTTCAACTTATTGAAGATTTAAAAATAGCTCGATTCATGTGACAAACCAAATCTAGTCTCAATGCATAGACCGGGTTTGGGGTGTTACAGGCAATCTATTTTGGTACTTTTGGAAAGATGTCCATAGTTGAAATTTGGCATGTATAGGTTAGATATGTAAATTATGTATGAGATGTGTAAATAGCCATGTGAGGTGGCTAGATAAATATTTGAAATATGCTTGTGTGGATTTGGTATGTGAAATGAGTTTTGGTATGTTTTGATGGTAATGGTGATGTCTTATAAATGGTAATCTTAGTGATAGTTTGATGCTAGTATGATCTAGTGAATTTGAGGATGAATCATGTTTGGTATTGAATATGCTCAAATGGTGCAATTTAGTTTATAAGTTGACATGATTAGATATGAGATTGTATGAGATGAATTGATGATCACTTGATATGAAATTGGTTGTCCAATTGTGTGTGAATTTATACTTAAATGTGCTTGTAGGTTTGACCCTTATGTGGGTGGCAAATTGGCCTTGCACATGGCCTGTTTTACCAACACGGTTATGGCACACGGGTGTGCCTAATGGTCGTGGGAGAATGACAGAATCTAGCCTAATAGTACATGACCTAGACACGGGCGTGGCAACTAGCCGTAGGCATAAGTCAGTAGCTAGCTTAAGAGCACACGGCCATGACACTAGGGCGTGCCTGGTGGCCGTGTGGAGAAGTCAGAATGCTTGCTCTATTTTGGCACAGCTTGGACACATGGGGGTGTCTGGTGACCGTATGAGGCACACGACCTGGTGGCATGAGCATGTGGCCTCAATAGACTTGTTGAGTGTTTGAAATTTCTAAATCTTTCGTAAGTATTTGGTTTAGTCCCGACCCCTCTCAAGCATGTGTTTGAGGTCTTGTAGGCCTCAATAAGGGACTATTTGATTATGTCTTGATGTGTTATGATGATGATTGACTTTGTGTCGTAAATGGGATGTGAAATGATTCAATTGTTCTGTAATGCCTCTTAACCCTATTCTGGTGATGGTTTCGGGTTAGGGGTGTTACAATTAATCTATTGGGGCAAAAATGGGTGGAAAGATAGAAAAATCCATTTAAATTTCAGGAAATGTGGCTCGATCATGATAATCTCCCTAAGATAGTCGATAGTTTCTGGAAGTAGCCTAGGTGTCCCTTAATACCGACCATTAAAGCTTTCACTCAATTCCTTGTCAAGATTTTTTTTTTGCCAATGTCTTTAAGAAAAAGAAAATATTACTTTCTCGTTTTACAGGAACTAAAATTGCCTTAGCCGAGGCTCCTAACCAATTCTTTATTGACTTCCACTCAACCCTTCAAAATGGTCTTCAATGCACCCTTCGTCATGAGGAAATGATTTAGGCTCTAAAATCTCAAGCTAGCTAGCTTATCGATAGGGAGAGAAATACGATATTTTTTTCACCTTTTTACAATGATCTTGTAATAGCCCGATTTTAGCTAAATCAAAATAGTGGTTTCAAAACCACAAATTCGATGTCAACAAATTATTTTAATAGTATTTTATGTGATTACATCATGACACTATGTATGTGTGAAAATTTCGTGAGCTAATTTTATCATATAATTGCTTAATTTGATAAATAGGACTAAATCGCGTAAAATGCAAAAATTGCATTCTACCTGTTAAAGGTGTCAATTAGCTTTGCCTTTTAAATACGGTGGCCTTAAATGGTAATTAAACTATTTGTATATTGGGTGGACATTTGTGGGCATTATATGAATGTTTTTAATGGTTTATGAATAAGGTTAATTATGGTAATTTGTAAATAATGATAAAATAAATAAAATAAAACACATATTTCATCCATTATTATCTTGGTGAACCAAAATTAAAAGAAGAACAAGAGAAACTAGGGTTCTTCATTCGGCTAGGAATAATTCAAGCAATTAGGTATGTGTTTTGTCCCATTTTTATGATTTTTATGTTTTTGAGATCGTTGCTTCGTATTCTATCTAGTCCATACCTTTAACTTTGAAACTGTTAAAGATTTTCATAGTTTCCATTGATGAGTTTATGTGTTCTTTGGTGTTTGAAGATGAAATATGAATTTTTGATGATAGATTTTCATGTTTTATAAAGTGATTTTTGACAAAAATGTCAAAAAGGGATTAAATTATGAAAATGAGAAATTTGGTGGTTAAAAGTGTGAATAAATTAGAAATATGGGCTAATATGGACACTAGTGAAATTCAACTATCGTGAAATTGGATTAAATTGTATGAATGTGTGATTTTATGCAACAAGGATTAAATTGTGAAAAGTCTAAAAGTTTAGGGGTAAAAGGGTAAATATGCCTTAAAGTATGTTTTGGACTAAATTGAATAAAGTAGTGATTGAATAAGTTAATTTTGAATACATTTAGATCAAGAAAAGAGGAATTTAGATCAGGATCGGGGAAAAATAAAAGTGATCGACTAAACGATTCGATTCGCCATTTTAGCATTCGAGGTAAGTTCATACGTGATAAACATTGTTACAATTATGCTTTTAACGCTTTGATATTGCATAAATTTTATACACGAGACTACGGTCATGTTTGACGATAAATTGACAATGTTTAACACTTAGTGTGCGATTTGAGATAACTTCGGCTATATATAGCACTTAGTGTGTAAGACTGAGATAGCTTCGATTATGTAAAGCACTTAGTGTGCGGAGTTATAATAACTTTGGCTATGTGATGGCACTTAGTGTGCAAAACATCGAGTAAGGCACTTAGTGTGCGAAATTATAATAGCTTAGGCTATGCGATGGCACTTAGTGTGCGAAACATCAAGTATTCAACAGTGCTACTAGAAGTTATGAGTTTGTTATGAATTTGTACAGGTTTGTACATGTAAGTATGGAGATCAAATAGAAAAGATTATGACTTTGCATATTAATATATGAATAAGTTTATGAAAGGTTTGATATTATCATGAATGATACATTAACTTATTCAAATTGATGAATTGTATTTCATGAATTATTGAGTATATTTAGTATGAACTTACTAAGCTATGGAGCTTACTTTGTGTACTTTTCTATGTTTTATAGTGAATAAAGGCTAGCTCAAATCCGAGAGTCTTCTAGAACATCATCGCACTATCGGACATCTATTTGGTACTTTTGAGTTGTGTATATATGTATATGGCATGTATACTACTTGTGGTATTTTGGTTGTGAATATAACCATGAGAGTTGGCTTGTAAATGATGTTAATATGGTTGTGTGTTTAGCTATTTGGTTGTATATATAGCATGGGTGATGGCTTATTTTGGCATGTTTAGAATGAAAATGGTGATGGTTATATAGTTGTAAGTGGTTAAATTTATTTATGGAGTTTAATGCTTGAGAAATGCTTTGGTGAAGTATGATTTTAGAAGTTGAGTTGATAAGTATTTGAATAAGTATTTGGCATTGAATTGAGTATTGAAGTTGGTTGAAATGGATATGGTATGAATGGTGTTTTTGGTTGATAATTTTAGTTGCTTATTGGTTGTTGAAATGGTACCATTTTGGTTGTTTAGGTGAGCATGAGTAAGGGTGGCAAATTGGCCTTGCAAATGGCCTATTTTTGTCCACAAAAGTAGAGGCACGGGCATGTGTCTTAGCCGTGTGCGACACATGGTCATACTACACAGCCACGTGTCCCCTAGTATTGATATTAAATGAAGTCCGTATGCCCCACACGGTCTCATACACGGGCGTGTGAACGGCCGTGTGGCACAAGTCAGTATACCCCCTAAATGGCATACAGCCTAGCACACGGGGCGTGTGACTTGGCCGTGTTGCATAAGTAAGTATACCCTACATGTTTGGCATGGCACGGCACATGACCGGCACACGCGTGTGTGGCACTTGAAGGGCACACGGGCAGACACTGCAGGCGTGGTGGGTCGTGTGACCCAAGTCAATATGTATGCCCTGTTTCCACACTGTCTATGACACGGGCGTGTTTGAAGCCGTGTGAGGCACACGGCCTATTCACAGGCGTGTGACCCCTGAATGAATGAAAAATTTCTAAGTTTTCCAAATAGTTTATATGTTATCGGTTTAGTCTTGAACCACTTTTAAAGCATGTTTAAGGCCTCGTAGGCCCTTTTAAGGGACAATATGATTGTGTTAAATGGTAATTGAGTACGAATGCATAAATGTATAAGTATTGTATGTTAAATGATGTGTATTGATTAGTAATACCTCGTAACCCTATTCTAATGGTGAAAACGGGTTAGGGGTGTTACAGATCTATAGAAGCTTCAACAAAATTACCTGCCTTAAGGATGATTTAGGCTCCTGGATCAAAGTCAAGAAGGGCATTGAGAATTTAATTTAATCCTGTTTCATAAACCTTTTCAAGAGTTCCAACCTCGAATCTTCCTTGACAATCATCCCTACTGGTTTTGTTTGACCTTACATCTCAAGTGACCAAGCTAATGACTTGTTTACCCCGATATTGAATGTCGAAATAACAAAAGCTACATAGTCTTTCAAACCTAACATACCACCGAGATCAGATCCCTCTTTTCTTTCAACGCCGTTGGCCTAAAAGTGAGGTTAAGGTTTGCAATATGGTAAGGGAGGCTTTTCGTAAGGAATATTGGAAAAAGCGTCAATAATATCTCTAATTGCCTATAAACATGTTATCATTTATAGTAAAAATATTACACTGAAAATATAAGAAATTAAATCGGCGGTATCTGCAAGTATATGAGTCAAATTTTAATATAGTAATTGTGTTACAATGGAACATAGGGAAGTATTCCAACAATTGCATGCAATGGAGGATGGATTAAATCTATTGAAAATCTATTTACAATAATAAGTCTAAATAGTAATAATTAAATCCTATATTACGATAAACCATAAAAGATATTAATAATTAAAATTAAATAATTAAAATAAATAAGCAAGAAAATAAATAAACAAACTCGATAAAACTAATCAAGAAGATTAACTCATTCCAAGGGTTGTAATTAACTCGTTCCTGGGGTAGTAATCAACTTCATATTAAGGTTCTAAGGTGGATTAGCTAACTAACTGGTTATTACCTCCCGGCCTCTAACTGATTAATTACTTGGTCGATCCTTACTTATCTCTCAACCTCACTTTCTCAACCAGGATAAATTATGATTTAAGCGACAAACTTATCTCCCGATCTTGTTTAACTTATGATTACTTCCTAGGATTGTCAAGTCTAGGGTTCAATAACGCATAATTTAAACCAACTAACCCAATCAAAAAAATATTAAATCCTCCATTAATCACGACCCCCATCAACTCGTTAATCTCTCCTGAGGGATTTAGCCAGTCACAATATTCATAAAATAAAACACAATTGATTTCAACATGTAAATAACATGATTGAATTAAAAGAGAAAATAGATTAGAATAATCCAGATTTGATGTTGATGGAAAAATAGAGTAGCGAATCTCTTGATTGGAATCATCAATATCTTCGCTTGTGAAGGTGTAACACCCCTTACAAACATTTCCTAGTTATGAAATTTCGTTCAAATTTAAAACTTTTCAATCTTCATCTTAAAGTCCTTAATATGAGCCTACGAGGCCCAAAACACACTTTAGAAACGATTCGGGACCAAACCAAGTTCTTTAGAAAGCTTTTGAAAATGTCACTAAAAAATAGGGGCACATGCCTGTGTGGAAGGGTGACACGCCCGTGTGACCTAATAACATGGCCATGTTGAAGGACCGTGTAACTCACACGGCCTAAGCATATAGGGACACACTCGTGTCCCATGTTCGTGTGGATTTATTTCTCAATTCAAACCTACAGAGGTTTTCACACGGCCTGACACAAGCCCGTGTGCAAAAACCTTGACATTCTGTTTCTGACGTCATCATTCATTTAGGGTCACACGACCAAGGCACACACCTGTGTGCTAGGCCGTATGGCAAATTTAATTTCGCGTTTAAGGTGTAGACTTCACACAGCCTGGGCACATGCCCATGTCCTATGAACGTGTCTTCCACACGATCGAGACACACACTCGTGTCTCAGCCCATGTGGTTACTACTGGGCATTCTGTTTTGCCAACTTAAGGTGCTAGCGGGACACACGGCCGAACTACACGCCCATGGGGTAGACCGTGTGTCACACATGGCCTAGACACACGCTTGTGTGTCTACATGTGTGGACAAAAACAAGGCTATTTACCAAGCCCTTTTGCCACCATTACTTGCACCAATATAAGCCACATCCAGTAAGACCAATTCACATTTTCATCAATTCAATCTTGCAACCTACTCATTCATACATTAATAAACCAAATACTCCACCATACAATTTGCACATTCATGAAAAACATCATCATTTGCATAAATTAACAACATATATTAGCCATCATCCATGGCCTTATACAAAATGAATCAATCTTCAACACAAGCCAACACATTTGGCCAAAACAATATGACACTTGACAAAAGACCAAGTCCCTATACATGCCATACTCAAAATAATAAATCTAACTATACCAAATGCTTCAATTAATAGTGTGATCGATGCCTCCGACGTCTGTTGATCCCAGAGCTAGCTTGACGGCACTATAAGAAAATGGAAAGGAGAGGCAGTAAGCATAAAGCTTAGTAATTCGCATGTAAATAATTAACAACAACTACCGTACATTATCATACTCATAACATATTATAAACTTGCACATAATTCTTATATGATCAAAGGCATGACTTACTCATATTCATCCTTACTAATCATACAACATAATTCGAACTCATTTCTCATGAATTTCATGTAGGTACCTGTATCATTTACAACATAGTCGTAACTTTTCTCACTATCGACTCAAGTTTTAAATTACCCGTTAAACCAGTTGAAATACCAAAGGATACCGACAAGCCTCACAAAAGAAGGTACGATACCGATGTTATGTCCTAAACATAGTCTTACATTAGTTCACATATCGAGGCCGATGCCATGTCTCAGACATGGTCTTACACTAGCTCTCATCTCAATGCCGACGCCATGTCCCAGACATGGTATTGCACTAGAACACATATCAATGCCAATGCCATGTCCTAGACATGGTCTTACACTAGCGCACATATCAACGCCGATTCCATGTCCCATACATGGTCTTACACTAGCGCACATATCAACGCCGATGCCATGTCCCAGACATGGTCTTACACTAGCGCACATATCAACGCCGATACCATGTCTCAGACATGGTCTTACACTAGCGCACATATCAATGCCGATACCATGTCCCATACATGGTATTACACTAGCACACATATCAATACTGATGCCATGTCCCAAACATGGTCTTACACTAGCGCACATATCGCTCAAATGTGATGGCTTGGATATCCAATCTATTCCTAAAGTTCAACCGGGAGTATACCACATTAACTTTCATCATGGATATTCATAGCAATAATTAAACATTTTATGCAATATCAATTGTTAATGCATAATAACAATAACGTTGTATTATTTACGTACAACTTACCTTGATATACAAAATATGGGCGACTTGTTCGATTTAGTCTAATAACTTGGTTTTCCCCGATCTAAGTCCGGACTCCATTTTTCTTAATATATAATGATAAAATTCACTCATTTAATCACCACATAAATCAAGGCATTCCAAAATTCCTACTTTGGAAAAATTACCATTTTGCCCCTAAATTTTCACAAAATTACGATTTTTCCCCTAGGCTCGTAAAATGATTTTCATCAAATTTATTCACTACCCAAGCCTAGTCGAACCTTTATTAAGCTTATAGCAGCTCACAATTTCAGTTATTTCACACATTTACTACCTATTCTACAAACTTCCCAAAATGGTCCCTTTTAGGAGTTTTCATGAGAAACCCTTTTCACAAAAGTTGTTTATTTAACAATCAAGATTCATTTTCATCATAAAATTTCAGCAACCAACTTGAATACTCACATGGTAAAACCATAGACTCTCAACCATTTTGCAAAATAGTCCCTTCATTAGCTAAATTAAGCTATAGGGGTTCCAAAAGTACAAAAATTATCAAAAATAACCACCAAAATCACTTACTTGTAAGGGTTTTAAGTTACTGAAATTTTTCAAGCTTCCATGGCTATTTTCTTGGGGAAAAATTGGTGGAGATAAGAAATACAAAAGATGATATCTTTTCTTCTCTTTATTTTATTTTATTTCATCAATTAAGTCACCTAATGCCACCAACTTTGACCAATTTTCATTTTTTTGTCCCCTATGGCCGGCCATCACTCTCATAAGGGCCTATTTGCACATTAAAGACCTCTAATTTAAGGTTTTATAGCTATTTAACATCTTTAGCTTGTAGAACAAAACTTTCACACTTCATGCGATTTAGTCCTTTTTGAAATTAAGCAAGTAATCACTAATTTAATTCGCTAAAATTTTCATGCACTCATACAATCATGCTATGACACGTAAAATAATAATATTAAAAATAATTTCTCCGACCTTGGATTAATGGTTTCGAAACCACTATTTCGACTAGCCCCAAAATCGGGTTGTTACAGAAGGCAAATAAACTAAAATACTTTGATTAAATAAAAGAACTATTGGATCGAAACTAATTCCAAGAGAGAGAGAAAGGTTATGAAAAGTAATTATAGAACTAATATAATCCTACTCCTAAATTACTAGGGTTTTTGGATGCTTCTAAGACGACTTAGTTACATCAAACCCCTAAAGTCTTATTTATAGGAGGGTTGGTAGCTCAAATTAGGTTTTCAACACGTCCTAGGCCTTCCTATAAAGTTGATTGTGTGGACGAAAATAGCCTTGAAGTACTTGGGCACCACGTAAGGGCTATGTCGCGCCATGCACGGTTTATGGTGTGACACGACAACAATTTTATGCTTTCTTGGTTCTGTGTTGTGCTTTAGTGGCTAGTGAAGTTTGTGTGTTACTCATCCCTTGCTTCTATGTCAATTAGGCCTATAAATCATCCTACACACTCAATTCAACACATTTGAACTACCTAAAGCCCGTGTCCGCCTAATAGGTCACAACACTCACAAAATGTGTTAAAAACACTTCTTTTACTACTTTTTAATCCTAACTATTAAATACCAAAAACTAAAATGGCTAGAAAATGAGCTCCTTAAGTGCAAAAATAGATCGAAATTACTCATACATTTAACCTTGGTCAATACCCTTATCACTCTTATCCTTAAATATCAAGGTACCTTTTACATCTCCCAGTTTCGTCCTATCAGCTTGTGAAACATAGTTTACAATATCATTACCAAAATAATGGTAACAAGGATTCAACCAATTTACCAAACTATTATTTCACTTGTCCAAATTAGTTTTCTCCGAGGAGGAAAAAAATAGATAACATCATTATTGTCTAAGAAATCTTCCACTCTAAAAAAATGAAAAACAAAGTTGGAGCTCTCAAAATAAATGAAAAGCAATGTTAGAGCGATGATTGTAAAATTTGACCTTGAAAAAACTTACGATAAGTTGGAATGATCTGTCATTAAAAAGGTTTTCTTTTTTAATTTCTCACCTTCTTGGATTAAACTTATTATATATTGCATTTCCTCCACTACGACTATAATCCTTGTCAATGGTTCAAAGTTGGAAAGTTTTGCACCCTCTCGGGGTATTGGACAAAGAGACCATCACTCTCCATACTTGTTTATTTTGTACATAGAGTAACTTAAATCTCAAAATAAGTGGATGATAGAAATTGGAAACCTATAAGAGACTCGAGAAATGGCCCCCAAATCTCACATTTGTTTTTCACGGTTAATGTTATTTTGTTTGCAAAGTTGATTCGAGAACCAAAAGACTATCAAACGTGTTTTTGCAAAATTTATGAAAGAATCCAGTCAAAATATTAACTTTCCAAAGTTGAGAGTCTCGGCAAAATTTGGGCTTTCCTATCCATTCCAAGAGAGTAACGAAGCTCAAATATGAGTTCATTGTTGACAAAGTGAGATCAAAATTGTGTTCTTAGAAAGCAAACATGCTCTATCAAGTGGAGCGAATTGTTCTCATTTAGTCAACTATAGCCTCTATTTCGACTCATATCTGTTAGAGTAATAAATACAGTTGGTTAAAACTGTTAGTTGGTTAATGAGTAGTTGTTAGCAGCAGACTCTTAGTAGTTAGCAACTAAAGAGCAGTTATGTTACTGCTATATATGTAAATGTTTGTGCATGAATACAGTCAAGCAAATTCTATAATTTTCTATGTCATTTCTGTATCTTTAACATGGTATCAGATGGCCAAAGATCCTTGTAGGCTGTTATTCTAAGTTTTTTTTTTCTCTCATGAATCCTCCGTCTTCATCTGATGTTCAGTCTGTTACACCTGTGATGGCTTCTAGTATTGTTGGTAGCGTCGACAGCAGATTCTTTTCTACAAAGAAGGTTAGTGTTCTTATTGATGACACCAACTATCTCTTATGGCGACAGCAAATCTTGTTGGTGGTCAAAACATTTAATCTTCAGAGTGTCTTAGAGTCTTGTACTATTGCTCCTGATAGATTACTTCCCGATGCTAATGGTATTCTTCAATAAAATCCTGAGTTTGTAAAGTTTGAGCAGCAAGATAGTGCTCTTGCGTCTTGGCTCTTGTCATCCGTAAGTCAGTTTGTTCTTCCTCATCTTATTGGTATGGATACTAGTGCAAAGATTTGGCATTCTATTGTTGATTTGTATGGTAGCAAAATGACATCCAGACTAATGTTTTACAGGAGAGCTTTGCACTCTCAGCGAAAAGGAGATCTCTCTATGAAAGACTATCTCATGAAGATCAAAGGGTACTGTGCTAGTCTTGCTAGTTGTGGTGAGCTCATTAGTGATCATGAACATATTACTGCTATTCTTAATGGCTTGTCTTCCGATTATGAGTTAGTCATCACAATAATTTTGGCCAGTCAAATGCCCTAGACAGTTCAAGGGGTTACCACAATGCTTTTGGATGGCAAAACACGTCACATCTCATCAATTCTTGAAGTTCCTACTAGTGTCAATATGGTTTCTAATTAGCCAGCACAAACAACTGATAATAATGTTACTGCACCTGCCTATCGCCCTTCTTCTAGTACTCGTGGGTGAGGTCGCGATCGCACAAATGATTCAAGGATTCAATGTCAACTATGTGGAAAACAAGGACATCTTGTTGATCGCTGTTACCATCGATTTGATGCTTCCTATAGAAGTACAGAATATAGACCACCTCCAACTTCCTAAGCTAATGTTTGCATGTTTGGCCCCACTCCTACCGTGATGCCTTGGATGTCACCTATTACTTCCCCTGCTCACCCTAATTGGTCTCTTCCATCCACGATGCCAGTTCCTGCCTTGTCCAATCCATTTGTTCACAATGGTCTTTCTCCAGTCAGCAATGCTCCTTCACCAAGCTCACAACCTCAAGCGTATCTGACTACACCTGAGACAGTTGGTGATACTGCATGGTATCCTAATTCTGGTGCCACTCATCACCTCACCAACTCACCTACTACTCTTCAAGAAAGCTCACACTATAAGGGACCAAGTAAAGTGTATGTTGGTAATGGTGATACTCTTCCTATTCTTTCTTCTGGTCAGTCATCTTTGTTAACTCGCTCAAGACCCTTGTTCATGCGATCTTTATTATGTGTGCCTGGGATAATAAAAATCTATTATCTGTGTCAAAGTTTACTAGAGATAACAGGGTGATCTTTGAGTTTTTGCCTACACAGTGTCGAGTTCGTGACATGCACACACGGGAAGTTCTTATTAAAGGATCTGTTCAACATGGGTTGTACAAGCTGCATATTCCTGATTCGGCCACACCTATCTCATCTTCTTCAACTCATTGTTTTACTGCCAGCTCGGTTGTACCTCTTGATGTGTGGCATTGTAGACTAGGGTATCCTTGTAAAACTATACTTACAAAGGCTCTCCACAAGTGTAATATACCTCTTGCGGTGAATAGTGATTCATTTTCTTGTATTGCTTGTCATTTGGGAAAAGAGCATAAACTACCTTTTCAAAAATCAACAACTGAATATCCTACACCACTTCAACTAGTAGCTGCAGATGTTTGGGGTCCTGCTCCTGTGCCTTCTAATGGATTTTGATATTATGTTGCTTTTACAGATGCCTATTCAAGATTTACTTGGGTGTATTTTTTAAAAAGAAAGTCTGAAGTTCCAACTGTGTTTCCATTGTTTCACAAACAAGCTGAGCGTGTCTCGGGTTGCACTCTTAAAGTTCTTCAAACAGATAGGGGAGGTGAATTTCAAGCCTTAAGGGTGTATCTTTCCCAACAAGGGGTTGTTCATCGTTTCACATGTCCTTATACTTCATCTCAAAATGGTCTAGTTGAAAGAAAACATAGGCAAATAGTTGAAACAGGCCTCTCTATGCTTGCACATGCCTTTATGCCCTTAACCTACTAAAATGATGCCTTTGCTAGTGCTGCTTACTTGCTTAACAGATTACCATCTCAACCTTTGAACTATGTCTCACCTTATGAAAAACTGTTCACTACTCAACCTAGTTATTCGTCCCTACGTATTTTTGGTTGTCTATGCTTCCCCAACTTACGACCTTATAATACAAACAAACTACAGTTTCGGTCCATAGCCTATACCTTCTTAGGCTACTCATCAACACACAAAGGTTACAGGTGTCTAGATCCTTTTGGTAGAATATATGTCACTAGACATGTCACTTTCAATGAAAAAGTATTCCCATTTAAAACCATCACCTCACCATCTACTTTTTCCATCAACCCAACGTCTAATTTTTTTCATCACCCCAACTTTGTAGCTCAAAACTCCTTATCTTATCCTCCAACTATACCCCACCCACTAACTTTATATCACCCACTAATTTTAGTCAATCACCCACACGACTATCGTCTGCACCTAGTGTCCCATTTCCTATTAATTCTCCAACTCAACCTTCTAACCCTACTTCACGTAATCCTACCCACTCTTTGTCTCTCACATCTAACCACATCCCCCTTCTCTCCTCTCCTATGCATGTCCCATGCAATATGCACAAAATGATAACCCGTTCCAAAGCAGGCATTTTTAAACCAAAAGATTTCATGAGTGTTGTACCCTTTGTTGATGTCCCTAATGATATACATGCTGCCATGAGAGATTCTTCTTGGAAGGCTGCTGTTCAGACTGAACTTGAGGCTCTCATTTGAAATAACACTTGGTCTCTTCCTGCTCACAGACGGGCTATTGCTTGTAAATGGCTCTTTAAAGTCAAGACAAAGGTTGATGGTACTATTGAAATATACAAAGCACGTTTGGTGGCAAAAGGCTTTTCTTAGCATGCTGGTTTAGACTATTAGGATACTTTTAGTACTGTAGTACGGGCTACTATCATACACACTATTCTTGCTATGGCAATTATGAAAGGATGGACTTTAAGGCAAATTGATATCAATAATGCCTTTCTCAATGGGGATTTGACTGAAGAAATCTACATGGAGTAGCCTTCGGGTTTTGAAAAAGTTGGTTATAATGGACAGAAACTTGTGTGTCATCTACACAAAGCTTTATATGGATTGCGCCAGGCCCCTCGTGCATGGTTCCATACACTTTGTCAATATCTCCTATGTCAACTTGGTTTTCGTGCATCTTATGCTGGCCTTTCTTTGTTCATTCGAGGCTCCTCTGGTAGTTTGTTACTTATTATGGTTTATGTTGATGACATAGTCCTTACTGGTAGTTCTGACTCGGAGATTACTACCGTCGTTCAACAATTACATACACATTTTGCTCTTAAGGATATGGGACCACTCAATTTTTTCTTGGGCGTGGCAGTCCATCGCACTTCCCAAGGTCTCCTTCTTAGTCAATAGCAGTATATAAGTGACATACTTACCAAAACAAACATGGCTGCTGCATCGTCCACACCAACACCTATGGTGAGCTTTCCAAAGTTAGTGGCTGCTGATGATGATTCCACTCCTGTTGATGGACGTTTGTACTGCAGTACAATTGGCATGCTCCAATAAATGTGTATTACCAGACCAGACTTATCCTACTGTGTTAACAAACTAAGTCAGTATATGAATGCTCCAAGTGAGGTTCACTGGAAGGCAGTCAAATGAGTTCTACGTTATTTACGTGGTACATTGCAACATGAGCTTTATTATTCCAAAGGTCAGTTTCAGCTCACTTATTATACGAATGCTGACTGGGCTTCTTCTGTTGAAGATAGGTGCTCCACCACAGGATATGTAGTTTTTCTTGGGCCGAATCCGATTGCATGGTGTTCAAAGAAACAAACTGTTGTTTCCCGGTCTTCTTCTGAGGCTGAATATCGCAGTCTTACGAATGGTGTGTCTGAGTTACTATGGATTAAACAACTATTGTCTGAAGTTGGAGTGGTTCTAAGTCAGTCTCCAGTTGTTTGGTGTGATAATACATCCACAGTGTCCATGGCTGCCAACCCCATACAACACACTAAGGTGAAACATATTAAGATAGATCATCATTTTGTTCGGACAAAGTTTTCGATGGCACCATTCAAGTTAACTTCATTCCCTCAGACAAACAGGTTGCTGATGCTCTTACTAAGCCTATCACACCTGGACGTTTTAGTTTCTTCCAACGAACACTTTGTGTGTTACCAAGAAATCTTATTTTTCATGAAGATAAGAAAGGAGAAAACTAGGGGAATGTTAGAGTAATAAATGCAGTTGGTTAAAACTGTTAGTTGGTTAATGAGTAGTTGTTAGCAGCAGACTGTTAGTAGTTAGCAACTAAAGAGCGATTCACGCATCGCTATATATGTAAACGTTTGTGCATGAATATAGTCAAGCAAATTCTGTAATTTTCTATGTCATTTCTGCATCTTTAACAATATCATGCAATGCTATTACCTTTCCTCAAATACCCTAGAAAAGCTTGGTAGAATTTTAAATTATTTGAAAATAAGAAATTTAAAACCCAAAAAGAGAGCAAGAACTTAGAAAAAAATACAAAAATTTGAAAACCCTAAAAATCTTATGGATCCAATGAACAACAGAGGCAATTCCATTATGATTAAATCAATTGCAACAATAGTTGACTTCTGTTCGTCTAAATGAAACTACATTGGATAGTAAGCTAAAAGCTGCTTCTCATGGAAAATGATTGAGGATAGATGATGAAGTGAGAGTTGGTTCTATTCAAGATATAGACATAAGTCGATTTTTAAGAGCAAATAAGAAGTCTAAGAGCAGAACTAGCCCCCCTCGAGTATTCACTATCAGAAGATGGCAGGTCAGTATTCAAAGCTGATTACGACAACCAGAACCAACAAAACAATCAAGAGGATTACACGAAGTTCACTGTACAAAAACTTAAACAATAACTTACAAAACACAATTTCGACATAGAACTTAAAACTTAAAAATTATTTTCGTGTTTTTAATTTAATGGAATCGTGATGAAGAAAAGATGAATGGGAGATGAAGAAGACAGTGTTGCAGCCAAGGAAAAAGGAAAAGGAAAAAAGGAAGAAAATGAGAGAAAAAGAAAAAGAAAAAGAGGTAAAAAGAGGATGACATGTGGGGCTGCATGAGTGGCAAGCACTTCCATGTCAACAAAAAAATCACGGCGTTAGGATTGAGTACTAATATAGTTGACAGAAAAAAGTTTGGGTACCAATTTGAGATAAAAAAAACTTTAAGTACCAATATGAAAAAAGTGGACAAGTTTGGGGATCAATTTTCTATTTAACCCTATTTTTAAATATATTACTATATTCCTAGCACACTTGTTAACCCTTTCACCTTACTTATAGAGTCTAAAAACTTTCATTGACAATATACCAAATAATTTTTCTATATCTTAATTCATAACATATTTTTGCATATTTACCATAGTGATTAATTTAGAAAAAAATATTTATGTTATGTCCTCGTTCAATTGTTTTTTTGATAATAAAATAAAGGCATCCAGATGCCTTAAATTAACTTATCATTATGTGAGGATTGCCTAATTTGTCTTGTAATAGCAATCTATTAACATAAAAAATAGGAAAATCAATAATGACAAGCTCAACATCAATACAAGGACAAGATCGAGCTAACCAATCAACCACCATATTTGCTTCTCTTGACACATGCTAGAATTTGACTACATGGAGATGCCTACTTACTTCTTTTATCTTTTGAATGAGAGTAATCAAAGGAGTATTCTCTAAATTCTCTTTAATCATTTCAATAACAGACATACAATCACTTTCTATAATCACATTAGGGTTTAGGGTGATTGGCAATGGTGAAGCGAGGGGGGCTAGCATGGGCCCCGGCCCCCCCTAAAAGGTAAAATTTCTATTTAGGCCCTTAAAATTTTAAAAAATTTTAAATTAATAAAGGTAAAATTGCACTTTAGTCCCCCCTAAAATTATAAAAATTCAATTTAATCCTTTACAAAATAGAAAGATATAAACTATAAAAAATTAAAATTTCATCTGGGCCCCCCTAAAAAATTATCCTGGCTTCGTCCCTGGTGATTGGTTAGCTCGATCTTGTCATTGTATTGATGTTGAGCTTGTCATTATTGATTTTCCTATTTACCAACAATTGTTGAATGTAATGATAACATACATTGCATTCTAAAGGAAAGAACTTGAATTTGAAAGGATTAATCTTCATTAACCATAAAACGAACATAAAAAAGATTATGATTATACTGAAATATAATTTGATATTTAAACTAAGAATGTATTTATTTAATAATTGAATCATTATATCTTGTTTAAAAATTTAACCCAATTTTGTGAAGCGTAGTAAGTGTGCATTTTCTAGTAGATCCTTATCTCTCCCATTTCTAAAAAATTAAATATACAATATAGCAATATGAAAGTAACAAAAACATAAATAATAAGGCTCTGTTCTTCATTCCGTCACAGATGGACTTTTGGATCCAAAAGTCTTTTTCACTGAAAAGGAATGAAGAATAAGGGCCAGTGGAGGAAAAATTTTAACGTTAGAGAAGCACTTTTTCAGAGATAGAGAAGCCAAAAATTTTAGCTTTTTCTCTCTGTAAAAGGACTTTTGCTGGTGGTCTTACATTTTTATCCTTCTTATTTCTTCTCTAAATAGACGATGCACTTCTCTTTTTTTTCCCTTTTCTTGTCTGAACTTTACTTCTCTTCTCTGGTTTGTTCATTGGCTGCCACCACCGAATCAAAACTGAAGCTTCTCGCTTTTCAGCCGCAGCCATGGTGCTTCCTCTTACTTTTGTTTGGTTTGGTTTCCTTGATCTTTTGAGCTTATTTATGATCTGATTGTTTATGTTTTTGCCTACAAAGTGCTTGTAAAATTGAAATAATCAAGTTTGTATGAGAACATTTGGGTTGGGGAGAAGATTTTACTGTTGTTTCAGGTAATTCTTCTGTTTTTGAATCGATTTTTGTGGGGGGGCTTCCATATTACTTTACTGAAGCGCAGATCAGGGAGTTGTTAGAGTCTTTTGGACCCACTCGAGGTTTTGATCTAGTAAAAGATAGAGAACCGAAAACTCAAAAGGCTATGCCTTCTGATATATCAAGATCTCATTCATGTACATCGCTTGTCGCTTTAAATGCCTAAACTCGAGCAAGAGAGCATCCTTCAAAGATGCATGCATGAGTAGATTGCTTTGCGTGTAAGATTAGGTAGTGCTATTTTTATTTCTAAAATTTACTCATTTGTTGCAAGTATCGCCTATACATGATAGGCTAATTTGCGATGTCTTTGTCCTTTCAGAGACTTATGTTGCAACCACAAGGTGTGCCTATTAAAGATTGTGTGCTTGGCTCAAGCAATTAGTGAAGATGATCTTAGAGATGATGAGGAGTATGGGGACATTGTTGAAGACATGAGACAAGAGGGTGGAAAACATGGTAAAATTATTCTTAAAACCATTTGGTCCATCCTTATTGTACCTGACCCTCCTTATTAAGTTTTTAAAGTTATTTTAACATACTAAGTCCTGTATACTTTATTAATTTCCGTTTTCCTTTTTGTTTATATCTTTGTTTTACAGCCCTTCTTGTTCGCTTCTGTTATTAAAGAGTCAAATTTAGCAAATTTAGCTTGCACAGACAGAAGACAACAATTACCAGGTTTTGTGTAATTCTATAAGACAACAATTACCAGGTTTTGTGTATATTCTATAAGACATGCTAAGGCCTTAGTAGTCTGGTGTCTTAATAGTTCCTTTAATAGCCAATGTTTTGTATGTGTTGTACTAATCATCTCATGAGTTTCTTTCGTTTAGTGTTTTTGTTGCAAATGTGATGCTAAAGTGGTTATTGTATTTGCTCTATCTTCTCTTACACCTAAGGCATTGGACAGGTAGAAAAGTTGCTAGCCGCAAGAGGACCTTTGTGAGCTGGTTGAACATTTCAATGTGAGTGTTTCACCTAAGAAGTATGCCTTAAATTCTTTATCTGCATCATTTTGTTGTTTTCTTGATAGTACATGGTCTGTCATTAATTTATTTGATCTAAGATGCGACATGATGAAATCTTAATTGTCAAATGGAGTTGCATTTATGACAATGTTTGATGGTGCAGAACATCGGACCATGATCGTGTTTTTCCTCCTAACAGTATTCTCCATGTCTATCAATTACTGACAACCATTTTACTTTGATTTCGCACTTTAGTTTGAAAACTATACTCTCTTGTGAGCCCAATTACACAGATATTTGAAAATTTGCATTCTACTCCTGTAGATTGACGCCGAGAATCCGTGTGTTATTATGAGTCAAGACAAAAGCAGGGAGTTTTTGCACTCTGGGAATGACAGAGATAAATTCAACGTAATGTTACGAATTTTATTCTGAAATGAACCCATCTGGGCATCATGCTAACACTATTTATCACTCAGTTCTTTTTCAAGGCTACGCTTCTTCAACAAGTTGATGAGCTTTTTCAAAGTATTATTAAACAATTGAAGGATGCATGTGCTCTTGTAGATGAGTTGGAAAAATTGATAAAACCTGCACAGCTTGAATTGAGTGAACTGCAAGAAAAGATTGAAAACATAAAGCGTGTAGAATAGATTTCACAGGAGGTGCAGCTATTAAGGAAAAAGCTTACTTGGTCATTGGTGTACGATGAAGATAAGCGATTACAAGAGAAAGCAAAGAACATTGAAACGCTGAAAAAGCGCATTCCCACTTGCCAAGCTAAAATTGATTCAACATTTGTGAGTAATAATTTCTTGTGTCAAACATGTCATAACAACTTGTCCTTGTTGTGCTATTGTTAGAAATCATTTGTTAGTCTTTAAATACATAGCAAAGGAATAACTTTGAGTACCTGTTGGTTGGTTACTAGTCTGATATTCTCTGCCGGAGTCATGATAATCAATGTTTATTGTTGTCTTTAATCTCTTATTTTAAGCTAGTCTTCCAAAAGTTTAGCTCTCATTCATCGACAATGGAATTCTTTGATCACTTTTAAGATAAATTGGAGAAGTTGTTGGAATGCCTTTCGAAGAAGAAAGTTCAAGTTGCATCTTTGGTGGAGAAAACATCCAAGTGAAAAGAAAGAAAGATGAATTGTGGGACGCTCTTTGCTCGGTACATGAATGGTTTTCAATCTTTGTTCTTTCAAAAGACAAAGTTGAATAATTTATGTGTCTTTGTAATCCTTTGGGGATTACTTGATTAGCCTTTATGTTGTTGCTAGACTTATTATTAGTTTATTTTTTAATCTTTAAGCGAGAGTGAATGTTGTAGTACTTTTTGTTTCAATTGGTTTAGTCATGGTTTAATTGGAATAAAAAGCTGAATTTTGAGTTTTCATAAAGAACTCTTATTATTTCTGTTCATTTAATCTATCACCACATCCTATAATTTCTGCGTAAGCTTTCATGTGTTTGCTGTGTAATCATTGATCTGACTATAATATTTATAGAGTTCTGTGTAATTCTAATGTTGGTTTTGTACCTAATGCCAATTACCAGGTTTGTGACATGCTCTCTCCTCTACCAAATGTCCTTTAGTTTGTATCTCCTGCATTTCTTAATTTGGTATCAAGGATGAAGAAACTATTAAAATTCGAACCAGCTTTAGGATATTTATTTTGTGTGTTGGCACTGGAATTAAAAGTGTGATGAAATATGAAATAAAGGCTACTTATTTGTATTATAAATTTTAAAACAAACGTGTACATGTTGTTAAGGATATGTATGTTTTCTTTATCATCTTAAAATTGCAGTTTATTTATATCTTTTTTTAAAAAAAATTATTTAGAGATAAAACCTTATATTTAAAATACAAGGTTATTTTGGGTCACTCGTAATTCAGTGAACATATCCATGTTATACATTCATTTTCACAAAGAGTGTCATTTGCAAGTAAATTTTAACTGTCCCAAAAAATCCTCGTTCACATAACGAATATGTAATATTGATTGGCCAATAAAGATTTGAATGGTTGTGTTGTGTGTATAAAAGAAATAAGAAAAAAACAACAGAAGGCTAAAACTAAAGCTTTTCCGGAAAATATTTTTAGGAAAACTGCCAAACAACAGAAAATATTTTACACAGATTCATCCAAACACTAGAAAATATTTTCTGTAAATCATTTTCCAGAAAAGTAAATCATTTTCCAGAAATCATTTTCCGGAAAATATTTTACTGCCAAACAAACGGACCCTAAATTTAGTATTCTAGGTCTTTTAATTTGATATTTGAATTGTTTTTCTTCACAATTAATTAGTTTTAACATTTTAATTTTAACACTAGAATATTTCTTAATGCAATTCGAGATTCAAAATACAAATTTTCGCACCCACCAAAATACAAATCCAAAATGCAATTCGAGTTTTACAAATGTGTTAAAAGCATTAAAAATAAAAGAATAATTTTTAAAATAATACAATTGTGTCAATATCTAATTACAAATATTTAATTATTATATTTAAATATTTAAGTATTGTTTATTTATTTTAATTAAATTTAATAAATAATTAATATTAATTACTTAGAAATATTTAAAATTAATATTATTTATTAAAATATTAATAATAAATTATAATAAATTATTTTTATATTTTGTTAAAATATCATAATATTAATTAATTTAAATATTATTTAAATACATATTTATTACTTTATAATATCATGTCTAAAATAGATATTTTACTCCTCAAAAGTACTTTTTGACAAGAATACCAAACACTTAAATTTTTCAAAAGACTTTTAAAAGACTTTAAAAGACTTTCAAAAGACTTCAAAAGATTGTCTGCCCTAAGTCATGGTCACATTATAGTTTTTGACACATGACATTCCCTATTTGAAGCATTTATTTATAATTTGAGTAAATTACTTTTTACTTCTTAGCTTTTAATTTTTAAAGTTATTTCATGCTTTTGTTTAAAAAATTTATTTATAATTTTTATTTGTTAAATATAAAATTAATTTTAAATAAATTATATCTTTATTTTAAGATTTTTACTGAATTGAATTAACTTTTAATATTACAATATTAAAAATTAATGATTATTAAATTAATAAGCTTAAAACACAATTTTAAAAAGGCATATTAATAAAAATTATTAAATTAACTTTAATATTTTTTTAAATATAATAAGAGTTAATTATATTTATTGATTAAAGTAAAACAAAGATAGATATAAAATTACAAAAGAATCGAATACTAGCAATTTTAAAATTAAAACAAATTAATTTTGTAATAAGTTATTAATAATATTATTTAAATTATAATATATATTAATATCAATATTAAAACAATGAGGATTTTTGTATTATTTTAATATTAATTATTTTAAAATTAAATGAAATTAATATAATTTATTCTAAATATTTTTAAAAATATTTTGTAATTACATTAATTGAAGAAATTCATTCAAAATTTTAAACAAAAACTAGTATTATAAAAATATTATAAACTTGATAAAATCGACCTGTGCGTTGTACGGAAATGCAAATTAATTTGTAACTATTTCAAATATATATGAAATTATAAAAATATATATTTTCTAAAATTCCCTTATTTTATTAATTATATTTCAAATAAATAAAGATTAAAAACGAAAAAAAATGTCTCTTCAAATATAAATGGGTCTTATACTAAATCGTAAGACCGGCTGCTCGGACCCAGGGCCTTGGAATATTTGGGTTGGCTCAACTTAGTCTCAATTACTATATAATAATTAAAATTTTTTATTTTAATTTAATAATAACTCAATAATTCATTTAATTTTTAATATTAAATTATCCATCAAATAAATCGGAAAATTTAAGTTTAAACAAAAATTTTAGAAGGTTGCAACTCGCTCCGAGTTATGGATATATTACCATTTCAAAGGAATTCCCAGACCGGGTTTTATATCAGCACCCGGCAACCCGGCCCATTCCGTACACATTACATACTGTACCTGAAATCATAGAAACAAATGCAAATTTGAGAATTCATTCCTGTCTAAAGTCATCCAAAAAAAAAAAAAAATGGTGGTAACATGTCTCCACCCTAGTCTAAACCCTTGCTTTAAACCCTCAATTTCATTCCCTTCTCAAAACCCTAACTCTTTCCCTTTTAAATCTCTCATTGCTTCCCCTAAAACCTTAAGTTTTGCTAAACCGATAATCTCTTTACAAGTCAAAGCAAAATCTCCTGCTCTTTCAGATGAACTGCCACTGGATGATTCCCCTCTGAATCTTCTTCTGGTAAAGAGGTAGGCTCTGGGTCTTTTTCCCGACAAAAAAAATGAGTTTAATTTGATTAATTTTCTGCTATAGAAAAAGCCAGCCAAACTTAGAACTTTGCTTTTCTTTTTTTGGTTCATTGTCTTATAAAACGTAGAAAACAGGGCTTAATTTCGAATCTAGTTTCTTGGAGTTTTCTTGTTTTCTTGTGAAGCCTAGAAAAAAGGGCTTGATTTTGAACTTAGATTCATGGGTTTCCTGTGTTTTTTTTTTTTTTGGATTATGTAGAAGCTTAGAGTGGTGGTGAAGCCATTAGAGAAGCCAAGGGTAGTATTGAAGTTCATATGGATGGAAAAAGATATAGGGATGGCTCTTGATCAAGTGATACCAGGCCATGGTTCAATCCCTTTGAGTCCATATTACTTTTGGCCTAGAAAAGATGCTTGGGAAGAGCTCAAGGTTTTGCTTGAAAGCAAGCCATGGATATCTCACATGCAAAGGATTCACCTTCTCAACCAAGCCACTGATATCATCAATTTATGGCAGACAAGTGGTGGTAATTTAACCTAAAGTGTTTCAACTTACAAAGTTTTGTTGCAATCTCTCAATGTTTCTAATAGCAATTGCATGTTCCTGTAGTAGCTTTTTTGTGTGAATTAGTGTTCAATGAAAGACTTCTTTGAATGAAATGTTATCTCTACTTATACAACACATTGCAGTCTCCAAGTTTTTATTTAGTAGTATATCAATTTCAAACCATAATCACACAAGACAAGAAAACTCATCAAACTTGCACACATAGTTGTAGCCTTGAATCTACAGAAAAGAAATGTAAATCTCCTATGAAGGCTTAATAAACTATGTATTGATAACTATAAGCAACTTCATTACATATCATCTTAGGCTTGCTGAACTTCTTTTAGATACTTCATTCTGATTCTCTTAAGCTTGTAAACAATATCCTTCATCTCTTTTCTTTCTTCAGGTAACTGAGCTGAACATTCCAAAGCTAAGTTCAAGATTGATGATATACAATTTGCTTTAGCCGTAGAATTTTCACCCTCATTTTGTAGCAAACTGGAATCGGCAATATCAATTGTTCCGTTTGGTAGTGACTCTTTAACCCAATGTTTCAAACTCGTTTCTCCGATGAACATTTCATTTGTGGGTTTCTTTCTTGTGAAAGTTTCCATTAATAAGATACCATAACTATAGACATCACTTTTTACGGAAATAATTCCTGCTAATCCATATTCTGCATCAAAAATATAAACACTGAATCGTTAAAAATCATAAATAAGGTGAATGCTAGGGCAAAATAAGTGAATGAACTCATCACCTGGTGCCATATACCCAATAGTAGCAAGTGTCATGGTTTGTTTCATGGAGATTTCTTCTCCCAACAGTTTGGCAATGCCAAAATCTCCCACATGTGCGACCATGTCGTTATCTAGTAGGATGTTACTTGGCTTTAGGTCACAATGGATTATAGTACTCGGATGTCCCGAATGGAGATACTCTAATGCTGATGCAACATCTATCATTATGTTGATTCTCTGTAGGATATCCAAGGAATAATGGTCGGAATACAACCATTTCTCAAGGTTCCCATTAGGCATGAATTCAAGCACCAAGGCTTTGAAATCACTACAAGAGCAATAACTGATGATCTTGACTAGATTGCGGTGAAGTATATCTTTCATCACTTCAAACTCGGCATCGAAACTCCTAAATGCTCTTTCTACCTGCAAATTGAAAACTTTTATTGCAACATTCGTACCATCCGAAAGTTTTCCTTTGTATACAGAGCCGAAACTTCCTGAACCAAGCAAGTTGGCATCGCTGAATCTGTCCGTAGCTTGTACAAGTCTATTGTGCTGATTGGTTCCCAATATTTCCGACAAGTTTTCTCTGGTTGAAAGACTAGTGGTCCTTTTCAGAAACAAGATGATCAAAGCAATTATCCATGTAATAGAAGCAAGTATCGGTAAACCATATGTCAAAACATGTATAAGGCGTGCCTTGAATAGTCGATGGGGTCGATGGGTGCAATTTTTGCAAGGAGGGACTTGGAATTTAGGTGAACCACATAGTGCATAATTCTTCACGAATGATTTACTCGTAAAGTTTTTGAAACACCCTTCAGTGGGGATCTCTCCTCCCAATCTATTGAAAGACACATCAAAGTGATTGAGATAGGAAAGTCTTTCCAAAGACTTGGGAATGATCCCGGAGAGATTGTTGTTCGATAAATCCAAGGTTACCAAACTTGTCAAGCCACCAAATGATTCGGGAATGGGACCTTGCAATCTATTCCTAGAAAGAGACAAGGTTTGTAAGTCAGCTAGACCCCCGATTCTTGTTGGAATGTTGCTCGAAAACTGATTTCTCGACAAATTCAAATACGTTAGTACTTTCAAGTTTCCGATATCCGGTGGGAGCGTTCCATTCAGATAATTTGAGGAGAAATCTACTTCCAAGATATAATCAAGGCTCCAAAAGGTGGAGGGTATTGTGGAATGCAATTTGTTGGAAGACAGGTTGAGGGATCTCAAAGAAGTTAGATCGCCCAAACAAGTGGGGAGTGAACCTTGAAGCATGTTACCACTCAATGACAAAGTATTTAGTTCCTCCAAACGACAAACATCATATGGAATGGATCCATTCAACATATTGCCACTCAGAAACAAACCTTGGACGCTTTGTAGCCGTCCTATTGTTGTCGGAATAGATCCACTCAATTCATTCCGGGATAGGTCCAAGCGTATAATGCTGCTTAAGCCATCAATCTCCATTGGAATCGTGCCTTTGAAATTGCAATCATGGGCGCGTAGAGTTTCGAGTGACGCTGAGAGATTAAAGATAGAAGCGGGAAGAAGGGCATTCAGTGGATTTGAGGCTATGTCTAGAACTCTGAGCTTCTTACAGTTTGACAGAGAAGAAAGAAAGGTCGGACTTTGAGATTCCACGGTCAAGTGGTTGGAAGAAAAGCACAAAACTTGAAGCAAATTTAGATTGGCAAGGGAATGTGGGATAAGGCCAGAGAAAGAGTTCGCATTCAAGCTTAAAACTGTAAGCCTAGAGGCATTTGAAATTGAGCTTGGAATATTCCCACTTAGATTATTGTTCATTAGGTATATTCTCTCTAGATTTGGAACAAACCCCATCTCCGGTAATTTACCTGAAAAAAAAACAGGTATGTTCCAATTATTTCACGAGACAGAAATAGTGTGCATTTCTTTCTCTCTTTGTTTTGGTAGTAATAGTGAATTTCTAAATAAATATAAATGTATGGGTGTAACTTTTAAAGGAACTTCAATGCTGTCATGCAAGGAAAATACTTCTACATCTTTTTGAATTTCGAATATAAAGATTTGACCATTTTAATTGAATATTCAAATAAACATTTATACTTGGTAATATATACTCTAAATTAAACAAACTATATATATTAAAAAAAATTATGAGGGAAATACCTGATAGAAAATTGTCATGGAGATTAATTCGTTTCAAAGAGGAAATATTAAAGATAGAAGGTGGAATCCGCCCACTTAGGCTCATGCATTTTGCAACAAAAATCTCCATTTTCCTAAGATTTCCCATCTCCCATGGGATTTCACCTGCCAAACAATACATTTTTTTTTTCAAAAAATAAATGTACGTTTATTGGTTTTTATATTGGTTATTTTTCGAAAAAAAACATAGGTTTATTCATTTTTATACTCTGTTTGAGTTGATTTTAAGTCTGTTCAACAAAAATTTAAAATTTCTTTTATATAATTTTAAATAAAAAATTATTAATTTTCGAATCAACCGAATAAGCCAAAAAAAAAAATAAACGTTAAAGCACTGTGTAGCATACCATGTAAAGAGTTTCCATCCAAATATAAAACCTCGAGATTGGTGAAATTCCCAATACTTGAAGGAATAAACCCATTGAATTGATTAAGAGCCAATGATAGAGTTCGAAGATTTTTGCATTCACCAATGTTTGAGGGAATGTGGCCAAAGAATTTGTTGATTGATATCTCAAACACTTGAAGGTGGTGAAGATGGTCACACATATCACTTGGAATGTAACCAGATATACTATTATTGTAAACCCTGATCTCCTTCAAAGATGAAATGTTGAATATAGAAGATGGGAGTTGACCAACCAGGCTCATATTTTGCACTCCAAATTTCTCCAAAGCAGCAAGCTTACCAATTTCCCACGGGATTTCACCTATACATTAATTTTGACGAGATTTTAATGATTTATATGATTCAGTTATTGTCATCTTGCTTGTAACATCAATAAAAATACTATATCAGGTATAAATTATTTGATCGATTCAATTTTTTAAAATAAAAATAGGCATTATGTTTCTAAATCATAAACTAATGCCTAAATTCATCTATAAGTTGAAGGTAATAGTAAGATATATTGTACACCTAAGAGAAAACTCAAATTTGAACATTGAAGATAATATTGTTAGAAGCGACAATTATGAATTTCAAAAGAATTAATTTCCATAGACTATAAAACCGATATGAATGATATCTAAGTTTCACAAAAAGTATTTAATAATTTGCTTGAAAGTAAAATATTGAATTTAATAAAACATATATAAAAATAAATTAATAAATTAATTATGAAATTAAAGATAATATAAGAAATTAAAATAATAAAGATAATATATAATATATATATACGCAACATTTAAAATAATACACGTGATTTTATATAGAAAGTATTGCCTGTATCTACCATTGGTCAATCTAATTTAAATGATTATAAATTTAAAATTAAAACCAAAAATTTATTCTAAATAACATTTATAATGACATGAAATTAATTTATTAATATATCATATTGTTATATGTAAATTATTATGAGTAAAATATAAATTATAATAATATACAACATTTACTTGACTCTTAACAGAAGTACTAATATTTGTTTAGAATAGCTATTAGAATTTATACTTGGCACTTAAATGACATAAAATTATGTGAAATAATTGAGTGATTATTATTTACTAATTCAACAATATTGTGGCCGTACGTAGGGATTAAATCAATGAAAATGATAGCAAATAACAAAAAGTAGAACAGAAAATAAAAGTGAAGAATGAATGATAGTAACCTTGGAAACGATTTCCACCCAGATATAATTGTTGAAGTGCTGTTAACTTCCCAAACCATGCCGGAATCTCTCCGCTCAAAGCATTGTTACTCAAATCAACAAGTTTCAAGCGACGCAAACTGGCCAGCTCTCGCGGCAACTCGCCATGGAAATTGTTGCCGCTCAAGTTCAGCGAGACCAGGAAGGAAAGATTTCCCAACTGTGGACCAATAGTCCCTTTGATACCCATGTTCGAAAGATCCAACGCAGTGATTCTTCGATGATGGTGACCGCAAGAGACACCGGTCCAGTTGCAGACAGACATCCAAGTACCGGTCCACTCGTTACCCAAAGCATTCCGAGGATCCACTATTTGTGCTTTGAATTGAAGAAGCGCCGACTGATCGGTCGCAGTGGTTGAAAAGCCAATTATGAAACATTGTATTAACAACAGTGATAGGAAAGGGAAGTGGATATTGGCCATTAACCAAAGCACAGAGAGAGTAGCAGAAGAAGTTAAAACAAAATTAAATGGTATGATCGAGTTTAATCAATGTGTTTATGTAATATATAGAGAGAGAGAGAAAATGTGTACATATAAAGAAAGGAAGGAACAAAGAAAGTATGTCTGATTTTAGTTATACTCGTCTAATTTTATATCTTCGTCTTATTCACACCCTTACGCATGAAATATATAATTATATTAATAAATTTATTAGTTAAATCTTTAAAATATTAATCATATAAAATATATTAAAATATATAAAACTATTTTAATTTTATACCGGTGTAAATGGGTTTCTTTACACCGGTTTCTTTCATATATATATATATATTAGATGTAGCATTATAATTGTAATTGTTGAGCTATTTTATGAGATGTCAAAATTTGTGCTTTAAGGCATTTTTATATAAATTGATATTTTAGTTATGGTTATTTAAATTGATTGGATAAAAATTAATCAAAATATTAATTTTGAGAAAAATATTAAATTGATTGATTTCATGTGATAATATATTTATTGGAGTGAAAATTGTTTTGAGATTTGTCTAATAAATTTATTTTAACCCAATATAATCTACTTTTTATCATATCTTGTTACGTATATGTATATTTAAGAATCAAAATGTTTTCAATTGATGTATATAAAGGATATGAATAGAATATAAACATTGGATTAAGAAAGAATTAAGTCATACATAAAAAGCAAAAGTGTGTATAGCCTAGAGTGAAAGAGGGACCAATAAAGAGAAGATGGCCCAAAAAAAGAATAAAGAATGGAAAAGGCAGAGACGTGGACATAGTCAGGTCATCAAACTTTATTCAAGCAAATTATGGGGTTTTAGTCTTGACTTTGACTTAAAAGCAAGTCAAGATCCGAAGACTGGGTCGTTATTACATGCAAATTATGGGGTTTTTTTCGTTAAGAAATTATTAATATTTTAAATTCTAATTTATTATTAACATTTAAAATATAATTTTTATATATGTACCAATGTGAACCTCGTACAAAAGTTAAATTTCCATAACAATGTCACGCAATCAAATATATGGGGTTTAAAATCGTTATTTAATGTTTTCAATTTTATAAACATTAAAATTAAAATATAAGAATTTAAATCTTGTGAAATAGACCATTCAGATGGCAGATTAAGATAGAATTATTCTTTATTTTAAAAGAAAATTGATTAAATAAATCGGAAAAAGAAAAAGAAAAATAAATATTAATTGTTGGTGATGAAAATATAATTAAAATACGTTAACAATTAATTTAGTCAGAACTCAAATAAAACATATCTAAAATGATAAAAATATTATTTATTTTAAATGTAATCCATCCTATCCAAGTCCTTGTTTCCTTGATAAATAATATAATTTGCTTTTTGAATATTAAACAGGCCTGAAAACAAGAAAACATGAAACAAACCCAACAAAAAAATGGGCCTGCAAAACTGTCAAAAGTCCAAAGCAAACAATACAAAACAGAAATGTAGAAGCTTCAGATAACTTTCTTTTATCAAATATTTTATGACCGCCTTTATAACTTTTTTTCTTTTTCCCAAAGCTTGTAAAATGGGTTGATTGTATTTTAGTGCGGGGAAACTTTTATCATATAAAAGTAAGATTTATATTGTAAATGAAATTCATGAAATAATTTATTATAAAAGTAAAAATTAAAATTAAAATTTTGTAAGTATTACCATGTACAGTTTCGTTTTTATTCCATATATTTTGTAATGATTTAAATTTATCTTTTACTTAAAAATATAAGAAATAATAATGTTGTTGGATATAAAAGAAAAAACAAATATTTTGGAATTCTAATCTTTCATCCATACTCATGTCTCCAACATTTACCCTCTTTTTTAAGTTTTCATTAATAAAATATCATAATTATAGAAATCATTTCTTAAAAAACAAAAATTCTCATGGGCTTCCATATTGTTTTACCATACTTCATGTGTTTTCAAATTTAGATATGAATTTTGTTCAATTTCATTCATATTGTTTTACCCTTGTTTATGTTATTTTATTTTTTAAAAAAACTATGCTATTTTTAATTTAATATCTAATAATCTAGTGCAAAATGGTAAGGAGAACCCTTATTAGAAAATCAAGAAAATAATTAAGTCATTGAGAAATCGTTATAATCAATTAAACCATCAAGAATCAAAATTAATCAATTGAGTTCCTCCGTTAACAAAACTCATTTTTGATTGATAATGGATGACACTATAGCAAATGGAAACGCTGATTTGCCACATAAATTAATATGATGACATGACATATCACATTAACAAATCTGAAAACTTAAAAAATCGTTAAACTATATATATATATATATATATATATATGACTGCTGGAAATCATGTGAGAAGTGAGAAGGAATAAGATATTGTTGATCAAAGATATATGATGACTGAACAGGTTATCATTGGATTACAAATTCCTTCCTGATATCAACAATGGCTGAACCTCTGTTATCTCTATAAGTTCATAAAGATCCAACATTGGAACAAAATGAGCTCATTCCTTGTTTTATTTTTTTATTATTGTTTTACTTGATATGGAGATGGGAAAGTAAAGAGTCAAAAAGTTAGGGGGCAATATAGAAAAAACTAAAATTTAAGGAAGACGCATGTAAAGCAAAAAGTTATGCGAGACTTGTATATCTTCAAATTGGGTGCAAGGTTAAGTCCCATTCTAAGTAAACGGTATGAAAAATAATTAGATAATAAAGTATTTATCAGTTTTATTTTAATATTATATTTTATATTATAATATTCTTTAAATATTTTACCTTTAAATTTTGTATTTTTAATATAATGTGAAATATTTTTTAAGAAAAAAGGAAGGATAAACATATAAATAAAAATTCTCATAATTTAAAATTTACATTTATCAAATTGTATAATTATATATTTTACTTATAATTAATATATTAAATGAATTTTATAAATTAAATTCAATACTTAATTTTATCAGTTTTATTTAATATTATATTTTATATTATAATATTCTTTAAATATTTTACCTTTAAATTTTGTATTTTTAATATAATGTGAAATATTTTTTAAGAAAAAAGGAAGGATAAACATATAAATAAAAATTCTCATAATTTAAAATTTACATTTATCAAATTGTATAATTATATATTTTACTTATAATTAATATATTAAATGAATTTTATAAATTAAATTCAATACTTAATTTTTAGCACTTTATCAAACAACATCTTAAATTACTTATTTCATGTAATGCAAATTTGAATTCTTTAATTTTAATAATTTTCTTAATATTTTTAAAATATTTACTGAGGTTACATGTCCTATCAATATAGTATGTATCATAATGTTAGTGTTTTGTCACATTATCGTCCCTTGAAAGGTTAAATTCGCCAATGATGGCTTTTATTAATAAAGTAGCTCAATTGATTTAATTTTAGTCATTAAAAGCTCAATTAAGTTTTTCTAATAGAATTTTTTATATAATATCGAGGGTAGAATAAAGATAATAAAGTTTGAATTTATGTCAACTAGATGTCTAAAAACTTTAATTACCACTTCATATAAGTCAATATCTAATTTGATATTTTTAAGTAAAGCGTTAGATATGAAGAACTTAACATATTTTTTAATGTTAATATTATAATATTATATATTTAATTTTTGAGTGATACAAATTGCATAATATTACATAATTAGAAAATGGGTAAGGTTCCTAAAAAAAAAAAGAAAAGAAAATGAGTCAAGCAATGGTCATGCCTTAGAAGGAGAAATTTTAGACGGGTCAAAATCCATCACTGTTATTATTTATCTCTAATTAAATTAATTTTTATTAATAGATAAGTCAAGAACTAACATGTGGTTAACATGCAAAGCTAACTTATACTCTCGTGTGGCTACATAATCATTCTTAGTATCTCATACAATAAAATAATCATAAAAATTTAGTTAATTCCTAATTGGTTTTATAGCAAAGACTTAACTAAAACAATTAGGTCCACAATCCCAAAATGATCACGCTAAAATATAAAGACCACAAAACTATACTTAGCTAAAACATGAACCGTTCAACCGAAGCATTACAGACAAACCAGATTAACCAAATAGTCTGCCCATCATGGCATATCAGTCATTACAATTACATTACTTATGGATAGGGCACAAATCAGTCTTTCGTTGGCTTAACCTAGCACACAAATCACTAACCAGGACTACAATAGGCGGAGTGTTACAATTGAGGTCAGTGATATAATTATTTATTTAGAAGAAATCTTTGTAGTAATAAGAGGTACGCCAAATTTTTGGTTTATTATCTTTGCATGAATTGAATTTCATGGTTATGTTTAATTGAAATTAATTATATTATGCAAAAAGTATAAGTGCCTCATGGATTAATTTTTATAAAGTCAAATGTTAGCTTATTATATACATGATATTTACCTGCATAGTTATGATTGGTACATAATTTATAAAATATATGTTATATATCATCCAAGCAAAAAGAAAAAGATGGAATGAAAATGCATGGTTAGGAAATGATCTATTAATGGATCAAAACAATACTTTTACTTTGAATGGTAATGATATTGTTTAAACTTTAGTTGAATAATCTTCTATCTAATAAAAGTATTGTGACCATTCGGGAGAACCTTTCTAAATCAAAATGTTGTATTCTTAATTCCACCAGTTACTTTCAAAAAGTTGGGTTGAAATAATTTCTTGAAATCAAAAAGTGGAATTTGAAAAATGATATCGTTTTAAAAAGTCACTTAGGCACCTATTAGTGCATTATAAATAGATAATAAGTTTAGAGAATTGAAATCTAATTCAATCCATACAAATTGTGGGTGAAATTTTCACTATAAAAGTATTCTTTCTTTCTCAATAAACTTAAGATATGGAATGATTTGGTTTTATTCAAATCATGATATTAGTAACTAGTGTTTAAATGTTATTCATGAGACAATTTTAAGTGATTCCTTGCTAAAAACAAAACTTTGCAGATGATCATATAATATGAATAGTATTGGTTGTTTCTTTTTAAAATAACCATAAGCTAAATAATTTTATATATGATTGTTCGCTTTTTAGTCTATGTTATAATGTTTCAGTTGAAAGCATTGGCTTATATAATAATATCACTATTTTGGCATGAAATCTTCTAGTGTCTAATAAACGTCTGTATAATGACTCCCGCAATGATGTATACAAGGTTCGAACACAAACTTTCCTATCTTCAAATAGGAAAAAATGTACGCTCAATAGTAACGATAAAAAATAGGAAGAGTCAACACATGTCGAATTAATTAATTAACAAGCGAGTAAATTACTAACTTTCCTATCTTGGTCAACTCTCGGCATAATTTTCTATTCTATTAGTATTAGATTAGTTAAGAAAATAATATTTGGAGTTTCACTTAGTGAATTGTTTCATTTCTTAATTGTTCAAATTATTTATTCACAACATAATACTGAAAAAGATGATAAATGAAAAATAACTAGATAATGCAATAGCAGCAATATTAGTCACATCGACACCAACTCTTTCACGAATTACAGCTGATACAGCAGGAGTTGAAAGCAATCCATTTTGACCAACCCATACACGTCTTACTCCATTTGCAATTGACATCTTAATTATTATCATCAATTTAACACAACGCATTACCTCACCGAGCAATTTGTACAATGGTTAAGGACTTATTACCAAACGATAACAACATTGAAGATATTATAATACAAGAAACCACTAAAAAGGCCCTCAGTTGCATCCAGCTAAAACATATGTGTTTCAATTCGAGAACCAAAGTTCCATAAGAATGATTGGACAAACCGTAAACACCTACTATATAGACTGCCGTGAGTACATAGAACATGTTAAACTAGCCAAGTCCCCTTAGAAATGGTCGCCACAAATTCATTCGTAAGTTGAAGCCTGAATCTCTTAAATGACCAAAGTACACTATGAAGTCCATATAAAGAACAATTATTTGCCATTGATGTAACAAAATTTCAAAGAGCACCCGCTTAACAAAATAGCAACAAATGTTTTTTCTTCTAAGATGGTAGCTTTATGACAACCATTTAGGTTCAAAGTTGAAGTACCGAATAGCATCCTTTGAAAAATAACGACCGTCACCGAAACAACAAGTGTAGCACCTATAACCATGAATGACATAAGAGGAAAGCCATTGTAATCCATTGAATATAGGTCATCAAGAAAAGAAATGTCACCAATGAAATGAAACAAAGCAAAATGAATTCCTAACATCATTTTTTTCTTTAGATGATTCAAAATCATCTCTCAAGATAAGAAACGGACTTCTTCCCAATAAAGTAATAAATTACCAAAAGAGCTGGTGAAGAATTAAAGAAATTGAGTTGAATATACTCTACAATAATAATGCCAACAAACTAAAATCAGATGTTATCATAGCATTAGATGAGGCCTCTAAAGCTAGAAATTGAATTAGCAGCAATACGTAAATACGCCATAGTAGTTCTCAGACACTTAAAAATACCAATATTCTTGGTGTTTTTATCAGTGTGGAGGTAAATATCTTAAATCGAAGTGTGGTGCTCTTAAAGGGGTTAGGATAAACGCCTTTAATCGAGCCATGGTGCCCTTTTTTTTCCATACGAAAAATATTCGTAAACAAGAAGAGTGTATCTATTAGTTTCAAGATTGATAGTATAACTCTACTATTGGGTGTGGTATAGCCACATAAACCAATGTAGTCAAGAAGCATCCCTAGCAAGAGAGGTGAAGGAAAATTTTGGCAAAAACCTTGTTCCAAACAAGGTGAGGCAGCTTTATCAAGTCTCACAAAGGAAAATTCCCTTTGTTTTCTTCACAGTAAAAACAAAATTAAGAATTTAA
The DNA here is from genome assembly GCA_025506655.1 of Gossypium rotundifolium. Taxonomy (NCBI): domain Eukaryota; kingdom Viridiplantae; phylum Streptophyta; class Magnoliopsida; order Malvales; family Malvaceae; genus Gossypium; species Gossypium rotundifolium. The sequence continues at coordinate 151,414,549 of CP106732.1, read as the reverse complement.
AAACTAGAAGAGTTTTACGCAAGTGGTTATATTGTCGGTTCATAACCTAATGCTTGAGATGAAATTTTAGAATAATTTTAGTTAAGACTTGGTAATTTTAATACATTGAGCCATGCAATGTCATACATTATATATATTCCTAAAACTAACACTATGCTCCTTAGGCAATACAAGGGTCCTAGCAGCTTCAAAGACTTTACACCTTTGATCACATATACCTAGGTATCGCCAGGTCCAGCGACTCCCTCCCTTCTTCCCTCTATTATCGATCTAAAATTTCTTGAGAAAGATAAAAGTCAAGTGTCTAAAAGGCTTAAAAAATCGAAAAAGTGAAAAGAATTTAAGGATCCCTGTGGTCCCCAGATTCTGCCCAATATAAGGCTATACTAATACGGATTGCAATAGCTTAAAAATTGAAGAAAATATAATAAAAGTTACCGTGAATTACTTTAATTAATAAAGCTCCTTGCATTAGCTCTTGGCACAAAGATTTTCATAGGTAAAAAGAAAACCTAGTAACTTACAAAGCTCCAAAACCAACCGTACTTTGAACACAAAAGGCCAAAATAAAATCAAGCAAATGATATGACCGGACTATTGTCTCGGATGACAATCTTAAAGTCTTAATTTTATCATTTTTATCAATTTTTTTATTTGAACTTTTAATAAACATATTTTATTACCATAATCTAATATTAATTATATGCTTAAATGATAAATCATTTAATCTTATATTTGAAATCTAATTCAATCCATACAAATTGTGGGTGAAATTTTCACTATAAAAGTATTCTTTCTTTCTCAATAAACTTAAGATATGGAATGATTTGTTTTATTCAAATCATGATATTAGTAACTAGTGTTTGAATGTTATTCATGAGACAATTTTTAAGTGATTCCTTGCTAAAAACAAAACTTTGCAGATGATCATATAATATGAATAGTATTGGTTGTTTCTTTTTAAAATAACCATAAGCTAAATGATTTTATATATGATTGTTCGCTTTTAGTCTATGTTATAATGTTTCGACTAGAAGTGGTTTTGACTAAAAGCGAAATAAGTTATATGCAAATTGCATAATCAATTTTCTTGTCAAAGTAGAATAGTTGAAAGCATTGGCTTATATAATAATATCACTATTTTGGCATGAAATCTTCTAGTGAAAATATATAACGTGATAATCATATATGTAAAATTGAGATCATATTGTGCATGTTTATGATAATGCACATGGAATTATACATATGGCTTGAATTTGATCTATAATCTCATGGTTCTATAATTTTGAGAATTAGTGAAAATTTGAAATTAGAAGCTAAGAATGAAAGATTTTGTGAGTAAGGAAATAACGATATTAATGTTATTTGATCAATTTAGGTGGCGGACACAATTTTGATTATAGCTAATGATAAAGGGTGTATAAATGTCTGATGTTATAGTCAAATGGTTGGATAGTTGATGGTCCTTTGAGTATGTGTTAGAACATTTTTAAAATATTTATAATTTTTCAAAAGTTACAAATGAAATGTTTCAAGTGACCCAAAAGTTATATCACTTGGCTATTGATCAAGAATTGTCACTATTTATAGTGGTAATGTATGTCTCTTAAATACCAAAAGTTATGTTGCTTGATTATTAACAAATAGTCATAATTATTCAAGTAGATATCTACTTGAATAATTATGTTTATTGCTAAAGATATAACTATCCATTTGGATAGCTATGCCTCTCTGAAGAGACATGAGAACTCATATAAATATAAGTCAAATTTCATTTGTTTGGTACACCAAAAAAAAATCTAGAAACTTTTGTTTCTTTTGATTCTCCTCCATCTTCTATTATTTTTGGATTGTTCTATATAGAATATTTACAGTGGACTGTTTTCGTTAGTGCAAAATATAGATAGCAATTGGGTTTTGTTGTATCATCGATTCTCATTTGTCAGTAACTCTTTTGCACAACAAAATATAAAGAACTTTAAAAAATGTGATATTAATACATACCTTAAAATCTTCATTAATTTTTCATAAATTTATTTTATCCTCACACGCCAAACTTATCTTTGAAGCATAAAGCAGTTGGTGATAATAAAGTATTCAATTCTTCCAAAAGACAAATATTGTATGGAATATTGCCTTGTAATTTATTATCATGAAGAAACTAACCTTGAACTTTGAGTGGTCTTCTTATTATGGCCGGGATTGGTCCACTCATTTCATTTTGAGAGAGACTTCAAAGACATTTGCTTAAGCTATCATTTTTCATAGAAATGCTACCTTTTATGAGGGGTGGTTGTCCATCGCTATCTCGAGTGGACTTTGATTAGTAGCCTCGTTGCATTGAAGTTTGTAGGAAGATTGTGCCACATCAAGTAATGTAGGTTGATGTTTTTGTGTGGCACTTAAAATTATCTTCCAATAACTCATCCATTCTTTTTGATCTATCTATTAGTTCATAGATGCATTAAAATAGAAGAATTGAACCTTCTCTTTCGATTATTTATCATAATTTTGGCAACACAAGATAAAAATTTTGGTGGTTAAATGGTTGGAGCATGGCCATTAAAAGAGTTTTGATTCAAATGAAGCACCCATTCTTTCCCCGTGAAAAAATCAGCAAGATTGGAGTGATTAAAATTAGATGTCCCTGAAATTGGCACTCGAAATGTAGTGAACTCTATGATTTCACTTTAGTCAACGGCAGTTGGAAGATTGGGAAATCTCCGAGTAGTTGATTATCCAACAAAGTTAGTGGCAGCATTATATTTCGTTGAAATAAAATCTTCTTGAAAAACTTCAACTATGAAATCATACGTATAATAATTGTACTTACATAATGTCTAATCTACTCAACAGGACTTACAAGCTCAAATTCTCATCACCCGTCATCTAGTTTTAAAGTCAATTTTGACAAAGACGAATGTTGAATTCTTAGTTAATTTATTGAATTTTTAAATATATTTTTTAATTATACTTGTCATTACTCATTAGTAATAACAATATGTTATTATGTTAATTATAAATTCGAAATTACTCTTTAATATACTTTTCATATTTCTACAGTTCATCCTTAATAATCTATTTTGGATTCTAATTTACTACTAACACAATTTATAATTAAACCGGTTAATTATCATTATAGATAATGAGTATATTTATTATATAATTGTAATTTTTTAAGTAAATTAATATCATATACAACAATAAATACATTTAAAAAGACATATCTACTTTTAAATGTCAATGTAAAAGGTAATAAAAATTCTTAATATTAATTAAGAAAATTACAGAAAAAATTACAATTAACAAATAATTTATATAAAATTAGTATTCAAAATCCACACTTTCATTTTATGCATGTATGAGGGCCTATAAATATAGATGAAACATAACATATAAATTAAATCACTGACGATTTAAAATTTTTAACCTTATTTTCCTATTTTAAAGTTTTTCTTATTTTCAATTTATACCTTTTAATTCTATTTTCATCATTTATTCTCTAATATTCTACATTAAGATCATGAAAGGGAATCATGAGCCAAGAATTTGAAAAATGAATTTGAGGAGACATTGATTGAACAACTACAAAACCAGACTAAAATGTACATGACACTATACAACGACCAACTTAAAATTAATGAAAAAACTGTTAAAGAGCTTCAAGTGAACAATAACATTATGAAGATTTATCAAGAAGAATTCATTGATTCAACCAATTGATGGATTGAATAATGTATAATACTTTATACAATATTTTGGTTATATTATTTTATTTTATTTGTGAAACTGTACTTTTTTTAAATACAATAAATTGAATGTACTATATTTTTTTAAATTAATACATACAACTAACCCGTGTATCGTATGGGGTAAGAAACTAGTAAAATATATAAAAGGAAATTTAAAAAAAAAACTCAAGACAAAAGTTGTAAATTCGCTATTAGTCCTTGTGCTAATTTGTAATAGTTGTGGATTTAATCTATGTACTTTAATTTGGTCATTTTCAGTCCTTATTAAAATTTAAAGTTCCAATCCTCATCAAATGATAATTGTTAAATTCATTAAGTTAAGTTTTGCTATTTTCAAAATTGATATGCCAAACATATTATTATAATTGTTATTTGCGTCCAAGATTGAAATTTCAAAATTAAAAAATTATAAGGACTTAAAATGATCCAATTAGAGAATATTAACTAAATTTTCAATTGTACACATGGTATATGCATAGTAATTGAATTTAACAAAACAAGATAAACTACTATTATTTGAGTCAAAACTAAAATTTCAAAATTCAAAATTTAAGGGATTAAAATTGATCAAAATAAAGTATAAACACTAAATCCATAGCTTTTGCAAAAGTACTGGGAGTAATAGTAAAATTTAACCAAAATAGAAGCATATAACATAAATAAATAATATAAAATAAAAATCAGAATTTAAACAAAATAACAGATAAATTAAAAAAAATTAAACGAAAGTGGCTTAGTTTCATGGGCCCAAAGCCCAAAACAAAATCGGTTCACATAAAAAGGCATTGGATCCCAATTTAAAAGGGCTTAAAACCCAAAAAAGAGGTAAGGGTGTAAATACTCGGCCACTGAATTTTGGATAAATTTAAAAGAAGAATATGAAGTGTTTTTTAATTATTAGATGAAAGCCAAACCAAAAAACTAAAACCCCAGTATTGAAGAACCGGAGACGATATGTGTTTCACGTGAGAAGAATCGTTCAACTAAAGGAAAAACTGGTGTTCTGCTGGGACCCACCCAGAATAGAAACTTTGTTAATTTTTCTTTTACAATCTGTAACTTAAATTTGACCCGTAACCATCTTTTGCCATTACAGCCGAAGTCTCATTACCAAACAACACCATTTTTAGGTTCTCATTAAAAACTATAAACAGTTATAAATGCAATAAATTAATTAAAATATCTAAATATTTGCATAGATGAATTATTAACCTTATTCAAAACTTTCCACAATATTATTTTAATAAGATTAAACTATGATAAATAATCTTTAAAAATATTATCTATATTTTCATTAATTTATAAAAAACTTTCTAATATAAATCCATAACCTAATTTTATAAAAAGAGAAGAAGATGATAAGCAATAGCTTATATAATCATGTTAATATATTATGTTTTACATATTTTACATTTTAGTTAGTGTCACTTCATTAATGACACTAAACTCGGATAAAATTAAAAGAAAGTATATTTTGATTGAAAATAAATTATAAATTAAAAAAATAGAGAATTCCTATTTCTAATATATTGCTATGCATTAAAATTAAAAATTTCTAAATATCTCTATTATTTTTATTATTTCATCTTTAATGTTTTTAAAATTATCTCATTAAAAACTACTAAAATCTTTAATAGTAAATAAAGGTATGAGTACATAATTATTTACTAATAAAGATTTTAGTACATGATATTCACTAATACAATTACGAAGGGTATTGTTCAATGTAGTCAGTTCTACACTTGTTTTAGTTGTATTAGTCAGTGCACATCATTTCAATAACAAATTGGAACGATCAATTCTATTTTTCACATAGGTACTTTATCGGTTGCATCGACTCGTTTCAGCTACTTCCGATAGCACCACCCGAAACATTGTACATTGACCGGTATATGAATAATGCTAAAATATAGATAAATTTATTATTTTTTACCAACTTTGAAATTATAATTAATCAAATTTAAACTTTAAACTTTAAAATTTAAAATTTAAAGTGCGAAAATTAATAAATAAATAATAAAGAATTTATATAACAAACAAATTAAAAAATAAAATTTTTAAAAGCTTCACGAACACAATGTTTATTTTTATTAAATTTTTATTTTATATATTTAGTATGAGATGATCTTATTGTAAATTTTTAAATAATATTGTGAATGATTTTTCTTGTTTAATGTGTGGGATGCTTTTTTCCTCATTTACTTTATATTTGTTGAATGGTAAAATTTTATTTGTGAACTTTATTAATGAATGTTTTATATAATTCATTAATATTTTTATATTTAAATTATTTAATTTAACTTATTTGATATATTCAAATATTTTATATATTAAATATATTTAAAATATCGATAAATTCAAAATAATATACCAAAATAATCTAGTAGCAGTACGTATTAATTCCAAGAAAAATGATGTATCCACTACTGCACCAAGTAGAACTATTACCGCCACTAAACCTCGCAAATTGAGCAAGATGATGAATGGGTTAATTTCCCATAAAGTTAATTGCAAAAGAGATCCTTAAATTATAACGCTTATTTTAAATTGTAACCTAAATTTTAAAGTATTTTAATTTACATCTTAAGCTATTGATATTATATTAATTAGGTGTTTCTAGTATTCAAACTATTAATTTAACCATTAAATGGCACATAAAATCTTGTGACATAATATAAAATGAAAACTACAAAGAAAAGTAAAATGTTGACGCGTAGCTTTTAAAATAAAAATTAAAAATAAAGTAAAACCGAAAAAAAGTGAGAGTGAATAATAGTTTCGTAAAATATTTGAAAACCTCAAACCAAGATTTTTACCATATCCATTTTTTTAAAGATTTTCATTTTAAATTATGTCGCATAAGATCGACATTGCATTTAACAGTTAAATTAACAATTTTAATAACGGAAAGACATTATTGATATAACATTGATAGTTTGAGAATATAATTAAAAAATTAAAATTTGAGGACCAATTTAAAATAAAGATTATAATTTAGAGATGTTTAGTGTAAGTAACTCTTTCCTATACAAAGGACATGTTTAAATAAAATGTAACATGAAGAGATTGAATATTTCCTATTAGACACGATAATGGGTCGAGCCAGGTTGATGCAAAATTTTAGGCTCATTTTTTAAGCTCGACCTAAAAATGGGCCTATAATTCTGCTCAAGCCCTACCTAGATTAAAAATACTAAACCTGAGCCTGACCTGACCCACCCGTATTAATTTTTTTAGATTATTTTTATATAATTAAAAATTGAGAATATAATTAAATTTTTTTAAAAGTTGAGGACCAATTTAAAATAAAGATCATAATTTAGAGATGTTTAGTGTAATTAACTCCTTCCGATATGAAGGATATGCTTAAATAAAATGTATCATGAAGAGATTGAATATTTCTTATTAGATGCCCCTACACTAGACTTGATTATGAGTTGGGTTGGGTCAATACAAAATTTTAGACATGTTTTTTAGGTTCAACCCAAAAAATGAGTCTAAAATTTTACCTAAGTCTGACTTAAATTAAAAATATTAAACCTAAGCTTGACCCAACCCACTCATATTAATTTTTGTAGATTATTTTTTTGTAAAAACAAATTTAAAAAATATAGTACATAAAATACACTAAAACATTAAAATAAATATTTCCCAACAAATTGAAAGTATATTAAAAAATGTTTTATACTTAAATAGCACTAATATAGTTGCAATTTAACAAGCAAATGCTTATAAAATAGTAACAAAATTAATAATAAAACAAAAGTTATACAATATATAAACAATAATAATAAAATAATAGTAATATAATAGCGAAATGATAGCAAAACAACAATGAAACAACAACAATTGATTTAGGAAGGGTTCAGCCAAAAAATTCTACTCAAGACCCGGTCCACTTTGAAAATGAGTCTTATTTTATTCAAATCTATCTTTCAAGCCTATAATTTACCAAAATTCTTAAATGAATCTGAATCTAAACGGATAAATTGACCGCGTGCCCTACACTCAACACAACGGTTATTGCCGGCAAGGTATCTAATTACAACTAAAGAATCACTTTAATCTCAATGTTTCTGACTTGTAGCTTCAAGTGCCAATTATCACATGTAAAATGGTATTCGCCTCCTTCATCAAAGTGTTTGCCGACAGTAACATCTAAACTTATATAAATAAATAACACTTTTTCACATGCTAACATTGTTTTAATGGTAAAGTGGAGCTTTTCGGAACTTTAAAGTTTGATATTCAAATTCCATTATCTATATGTAATTTATTTTAGTTACTACCTCAGTAATATTGTAAATTTTAATTATGATTATGTAATTATAACTGTAATTTTAATATAAACACAATAACACGAATACAGAAATGACTCCATTACCATGTCTATTAAAATGACCAAAGTGGAATGAGCATTTTTTCTCTTCTAGACTTATCAATTTGTGTATTGATATAATTCTAATATTAATCAATTAAATATTGATTTGTATTGGCAGGACTGATGTTGTATACAATACAGGAATGAGAAATAAAAGTGGCAGACTTTAACCGAATTAAAACAAAATTGAAACTCCATGATTAATTTGGATATAGCCTATTTTAAGTTAGAAGAGTAAAAAAGGGTGCTCCCAACCTTTTTGACTGATTAACCCCTTTAGCATTTTATTTTCTTTGATGATCATAGAATCACTTTCCGCCATCGGTGACATTTGTTTAATCTTTAACTAAAAGTACTTCCAACTTTTCTTGTCTTTTATATTTACAATATCTTTTTTCTATATAATGCTTGAAAGAACAAATCCAATACGTTGAACAAAACAAAAGAAAGAACAAATCCAAAGATGATACGATTTACATTATTAAAACTGATACTACGCATCAACTTTCATAAAAGGTTTTTAACCTTCAGTTACCTACTCTTAACTTTTTTTTTGATTTAACATTTTCTTCTTCCAACCAATTAATACATATTTTTAAGTTTAAATTTTTTTTTGTTAAGTTTAATTAAATAAATTATTAAAATTTATAAATTATAAAATTAGTTCAACTATCAATTTAATATAAATTGGTTCTCGAGCAGTAATTTATCATGATTATTTATTGACGGTGATCATATTAATTATTAAGAAGACACAATGCTGACAATGAGATAAAATATGATTGTATTGAGTGAACGAATTTAACTCAAAGGAATCAAGAATATCAAATGAGAGTAACACACACATGACGATGTCATTGGACAAAGTTGTTGGATGTATTGCTTTCGTAAAGAGTATACAATAAGGAGTTTTCAATCATGGTACTTCTAGTGGACTCACTCATGATTAAGTAATTGTGAATTATCAGAATGATGCTTCTAGACATAATTGCAATCACTAGAGCTTAATTGTATATGTCCGATTAGTCCTTCCGCTAGCTCAACAAAAGTTCGATCAGACTACATTTTAATCAAAAGAAAATTTTACGACTTTGGGAATAATTTAATTTCAATGTAAAATTAAATTAGGTGGTCATGAGAATTGTTCAACTAAAAAATTTAATTAAAGAATTTTCTTAAAAAAATAATTTGGAAAGTCTAAGTGATTTTTGAAAAAATTAATTTTGATCAAGTAAAATTAAATTAATCAAATCAAATTAAAATTAATATGATATTTTTGGAAGTTAATTTTCAAGTTAGACAATTGGCCCAATGGATAATTGAACTTAAAAATTGGACCTAATATCATAAATTGGGCTCGGGATCTCAAAATCGAGACCAAGATCCAAAAATAGGTCAAACCAGGACTGACTCAACCGATTGGACCGTCAGCACACTAGACCAGTCGAGTCGTCACTGACTCGAACCGAACCGGCTCGGGGTGCAGCAAGGATGTTGTACCTGCATCATTGGACACGACGGTGCCGGTGGCTGCGACGACGACATTTCGGTGGCCGGCGATAGTTGGCCATAAGTGGTTGAGCAGTGGAAGAGTTACACTCTTATTGAAATTCTACTGGAGAATTTGATTTTAGATTAACTATTCCAAAAATAATATTATTTTAATAATTTATTATTAAATTAAATTTAAAAATTATCTTAATAGTATTTTATTAATTTAATATTAAAGCGATCATCTTAATATTAAATTTAATTTAATGTTTATCTACAAGATAAACATTCTATTATTTTAATAAGATTTATATTAGATTAAATTTAATATTAAAGTGATTAAGTTTAATCATAGTTGAACTCTCTAAAATCTCCCTTGGGTTATTATTTACACACACTTCAATTCAAGAAAAAGTTGTAAAGAGAAAATTATCGAAGAGATTATTCTAGAAAAATTATAAAGATATTTTTCTGATTTATAACTTGATCCAAAATTTTAAAGTAATTGTAAAATTACCCCGCTGGTAATTTTTGTGAAAAATTTTCTGATTCGAAACAAACCCACACTCAACAGACGTGAGCTTGAGGATAGTGGAGAAGACTACTCGGTCGAAACATTCATACTAGACGAATCGAAAATGTACAATTTTGATTAAGTGTTTATTACTTTAGATATCATAACCAAGATCTTGTTTTGAAAAAAATTTAAAACTTTGATTTTTCCATAAATTTATTTTCCACTGAGTTTCCCAAACTTATTTTTCCAACGCTAACCTGGTAGGTTATCTGTAAGGATGAAAATTAAAGGGGGTGAGCTATAAAGCTCAATGTGAGTTCTATCACAAGAGAATCATTGCAGTGTTACAAACCAATCATACACAACATTAGTTTTTGGTATAGTAATAATAATGTGGTACAGCATAAATTGACAATTCATTCGAGCATGCTTGTGAGCGTCAATGCAATGCAATTTCAGTTTAACAAAAAAAAAAAAAAAGTCTTACCCCACTGCTACAGTCCACATTAAGAGTTCCCAAAACTCATATATCCCAAATACTCCAGTTTGTGGATAAACCACTAGTGTTGCAGGTTAGCGCACTGTTAGAAGTTGTGAATACACAACGGGTTTGCAAATAAAAGTTTTCAGTAAAAAAAATTATAGATAAACCACCAATTCTTGCAGGCTAATACACTGACAATGGTTGTAAATACACAACGAGTTTGCAAATAAAAGCTGCCAGTAAGTTCATGAATATACCACCAGTGTTTGTAGATAAACTGCTAGTATTTACCGTTTCTTGGCAAAGATCAAGATTCTTTTGATCATAATTTTGAAATTGATGGAAAGAAAGATCGAATGAGAGATGTTTTAATCCAGGAATGCTAATTACTCAGCAACAAAAAGATGTAAATTTTGATGTAAAAGAGAGGAAATAAAAGGAAAGGAAAGGAAAAGGAGAAGAAATAGGGAGAGAAAATAAAATTTTATTTGGAATTGGAAAAGAAAGAAAACCTAGTTTAATTAGAAGAGGATTGATCAAATAGTTAGGGTTTGAAACCCTAGTGGTGACTTAGGTAAATAATCCTACTTTTTGGGCTGAAAATAAGAAAGAAAAATAAAGAAACAATAATGGAGATGGGGTGACTCGGACCTGGGCAAACAAAGGGAATGAGTGGTGTGTTAACCATTGGGCTGCTATCCATTTCTTATTTATTATCTACTCTTCATCCTAGTTTGTTGAAAATAAAAAGAAAAGAAATGGAAAAGGAGTGGTTTGAAACTAGGATTTCGAAGGAGTGCATTAACTACTTAATCATCAAGCCTAATTCATTTCTTGGTCATTTATTTCAATTAAACCCCTATATTTTGGGGCTTGATAACTCTCCACTCCTTAAAGAAATTTTGTCCTCGAAATTTACCATGTTTGAACAGATAAAGGTACTATTGGTGTGCAACACCCCAACCCGGCCTAGACGTTACGACCGAATCTGGCATGTCACATGAAAGGGTTGTTAAAGATACTTCACATTTGTTAAAAATTTCGAGTTTTGTTACTTGTGAAATTCAGGATTTGTTTGTATGGTTTTCAAAATAAGAAAAACATTGTTATTGCCATTATCAATATTACCAAAAACTTGTTAACACAGAAAAATAGATTTAGTGAGTTGCGCACATGAGATATCTTAAAAACCACTTTTAACGTTTAAGAGAACCTAGAGTTTTATCCATTATAGTTTGTAAACCGTTCGTTAACGTTTTGGAAAATAGTTATTAATGTTTTAGGAAAACCCTGTATTGAACATTTAATAATAAATAATAACCGAATTAAAGGCTAAAACTAAAATAAAATCTCAAAGGCCTTATTACAAAACATAAACCCAAATTAAAATAAAAATTTATAGTAAAGTAAACCGGGATTTACTAAAGTTATGATGTATGGCCACCACAGAGTCCACCTCGGCTCCAAATCCTCAATGCTAGGGATTACCTGCAAAATTAAAACAGATGGGGTGAGTTACGAAAACTCAATGTGTAATTCCCCATTCGGACAATATTGGGTCTAGGCCCACAGAGGCAATTGGGCCTTAGCCCATACAAAATCAAACTAGCTCGAAGCCCATACGGAGACTAACTAGGCTGAGCCCTATTAACATGGTAGAGTAGGTAATGTATGCAATGCAACCCAACCTAAAAATTCGTCCGCTACACACCACCCGTACTAGCCCAACACACCTGTGGGGATTTGTACAATGAACCCTCCATCCGCTACACACCTCGATGGCAGTCACGCTGCTCATCGCTGAATTTGTGGCGAAGCCACCAAAATAACAGAATATACGTGGCATAGACACTATACAGATTGTGGCAGAGCCACCGGAATATATAGCAGAGCCACCAGATTACACTTCCCCGATCATCGTTATCCCAAACCCCAAACCCATGCAACATAAAATGACATAATAATCCGTGTATGTAGTATGTCAAATCATAGTCAATCATAGACATATATCATACATATCTCTTAACCTACCATTAAGGGTATAACGGTCATTTACCCTCTGGGGTATTTCGGTAATTTTGCATTGACGACCTTTTCGAAGGCCTTCTGTCACCTCAAGCGACACGGGGCCCTATCTGGGTCTCTACGTAGCTATTGGGCCTAAAATCTATTTTGGGCCTACACGTTCGTGTGGCCCAAAATGCGAGGTTTCGATCCCGGATATGCAGATTTCACGTTTGGATCTATCTTTTGCTGCTTTCCCAAAAAAATTGGCCTACATAGGTCGAAAAGCCCATTGGGCCCATTTAGGCCCGGTTAGGCCTGTTACTGCCTCGATATCGCGAGAGTGTTCGTGACACTCTCTTCGACTTAATGCCATGAATGGTTTCTCGAACTATCACTACGAGCGTTCAATGCTCGTGAGGTCATAAATGCTGATTTTTTACTTTTCGGCTTTTGGCCGATTTCAAGTCAACACATGCAGTCAACCAGAAGGGTGTGAGATTACACACTTGCTATGAGCGTAGGTTGAATCCTCGAGATTACGCACCTAAGAATCCATATCCTTCACCATTAGTCTCAATCAAAATATGACATAACTCTAAGATTGAAAACGACAACACACCCCACTACTTACCAAGAATAACGGCACTTCTTTGCTACCCTTGAATGTTGGTTACTCCCTTCGGCTACTAGATTGAGACACTAAATAAAATAAGAGTTAGCAACTCTACCCCAAGTCCAAAAAGAAAATAGCTATACGGCCCCAAAACCTCATAGAATAGCATAAGAATTTACCACCCCATATTCGGCCATCACCTTACCTACCAACCAGCTTCCGAACTCCAAGGCTAAAAGAAAGATAAATGGTAGAAGAGGATGTCTTGATTTGGCCCTTCCCAAAAGAGATCAAAAGAAGTTTTAGATTACAACAAGTGGTTAAGGTTCAGCCTAGCCAAGCCAAGAGAAGAAGGAACCAAAAAGAAACATGAATGAAAGAGAAAGAACCATTACCTTAATATTAAGAATAAGCGGAATGGAATTGTAAAATTCAGCTCTAGCAGCAAGACCCAAGAACTCTTGATTCGGCTATTGACAAAAAAAAAGAGAAGTCGGTTTAAAAGATGAAAAGAGAAACTCAGTTGATGAAGAAAAGAGTAAAAGGAACATTGAATAAGAAGAGGGAGTTTCGGCTATGGTGTTAATGGTGTAGAAGAAGATGCAAAAAAGAGAATGATGGGGAGTGAGTTTTGACTAGAAGAAAGAAATGATGAAGAAGGAAAGAAGAGTAAGGTTGTTAACCAATTGGTACGTGTAAAAGTAACCCAAAATACACTAAGCAAACAGTACACAATTTGCACAAAATCATAGAGAGCAAAAAAATAAGAAAACTCCAAGGAAATTTTGGCACACAACCTCCCACAAGACTGAATATACATCCCCCTACCCCTAGCCGAATTTCACCTCTCCATACACCCCACAATGGCCAACTACTACCTTTCACATCTCTCCCACGATTCTCTCCCCCATTTCCTCCACAATCCACTCTCCATCACCCATTTGAAAAGCTTGACCAAGTCCTCTCTCTCTTGTAGAGTTTGACCTCCACTCAGTTTCCTCCCTTCCTGAGCACAAAAATATAACTCCTCTTGTAGCATGTGGTATTCGAACCCCACTCCCCTTGTATGCATGTTGACGCCAACACCACTAAGCCATATGCTCATCTTGTGATAACAAAATACACTTAATTAACCTTAAGTCCTACTTTCACTAGCTCACGCTCAAAAACCAAACTTTCACCTGAGCCTAGGCTCGACCTTGAGCCTTCTCAAGACCCCCAAACACACCCAAATAACCAGCTTAGCTAGCCAAACACATAGAATAGCGTAAAATGCCGAACCCCTAATTTTAGGATGTTAGAGTTCTACCCCCTTAAAGAAATTTCACCTCAAAATTTACCTAGTTAAAAGAGATGAGGGTACTACTATCGCATTGCCTCTTTTGGCTCCCATGTGGCTTCTTCCGAGCCATGATTAAGCCACAACACTTAGACCAACAGAACAGATTTCCTTCTCAACACTCTAACATCCCGATCCAAAATCTGCACTTCTTCCACCGGCACTACATGAGAAGGATCTGAACAACAGCTTCTCAGCATCGAAACATGGAATACATCATGTATCAAATTTAACTTAGGAGGCAACTCAGACTGATAAGCAACTGGTCCGAAACATTTCAACATTTGATAAGGCACAATGAATCTGGAGCTCAACTTGCCCTTTCGTCCAAATCTTAAAACCTTCTTCCAAGGTGAGACCTTCAAGAAGACATAATCCCCACCGAAAATTCTATCTCCTTACACTTCAGATCCGCATATGACTTCTATCTATCAGAAGCTTCTTTTAACCGGTCCCGAATCAGCTTAACATTTTCCTCCATTTTTAAAATCAATTTCGGACCCAACAACCGTCACTCACCCAACTCTGTCCAACATGTAGGGGTACGACACCTTTGACCATACAATGCCTCGTAGGGTGCCATCCGAATGCTGGATTGGTAGCTGTTGTTATATGTAAATTCCGCCAACGACAGATAATCTTCCCAACTACCCCTGAAGTTAATCACACAGCCCCTTAACATGTCTTTTAGAATTTGAATTACCCTCTCTGACTGACTATCAGTCTGTGGATGGAACGCTGTGCTGAAATCTAGCCTTGTACCTAACGCTTCATATAATGCCTTCCAGAACCGAGATGTAAATCTAGGGTCCCTATCTGATATGATAGATACTGGCACCCCATGTAGCCTCACAATTTCTGCCACATACAGCTTGGCCAACTTTTGAAGTGAGTAATCCTTGCGAACCGGTATGAAGTGCGCAGATTTTGTCAGCCGATCAATAATTACCCATACTAAATCCTTCTTAATAGGCGTCAGGGGTAGCCCACTAACAAAATCCATTGTTATTCTCTCCCATTTCCAAAGTGGAATCTTCACCGGTTGTAGCAATCCTGAAGGTAGCTGATGTTCCACCTTCACTTGTTGACACGTCAAATATTTGCTCACAAAGTTGGTAACTTCACATTTCAAACCTAGCTAACAGTACTGTTCTCATAGATCTCGATACATCTTACTTCCACTAGGGTGCATAGCGTATGGGCTACTATGCGCCTCCCACAGAATCATCTGTATTAACTCGGAGTCCTTCGGCAAATAAACTCTTCCACGGAAACATAACACCTCTTCATTGTTCAGCCTAAAATCCACTGTCTCCCCACTTTTCACTTGCTGAAGCTGAGAACTCTACGATTCATACAATGATTGTTTCTCTTTAATCTGACCTACCCATTTCAGTTTTACCTGAAGTTCCATTAACAAGCTCCATCTTCATAAAGACTGAAATGAGCAAACATTGCTCTCAACTTTGATACCACCTTACGACTTAACGTATCTACCACCACATTGGCTTTACCGGGTGATACTCGATCTAGCAGTCATAGTCTTTCAGCAACTCTATCCATCTCCGTTGTCTTAAGTTCAGCTCCTTTTGGGTAAGGAGATATTTCAGATTTTGTGGTTGGTATAGATGATCGACTTTTCTCCATACAGGTAATGTCTCCATATCTTTAGTGCGAACACCACTGCAGCTAGCTCTAAGTCATGAGTAGGATAGTTCATCTCATTGGGCTTAGTTGACGAGATGCATACGCTACCACCTTCCCTTCTTGTATTAACACACAACCCAAACCTGTGTGCGATGCATCACAAAAGACGACAAATTCCTTCCCAGCCTCAGGCTGAATTAATACTGGTGCCTCAGTCAGAATTTTCTTTATCTTCCCCAAACTTTCCTGCTGTTTATCGGTCCAAACAAATGGTACTCTCTTACACAGTAGCTTAGTTAGGGGTACAACAATCAACGAAAACCCCTCCACAAACCTTCTGTAGTACCCAGCCAAAAATTTCAAACACTGACTTCGGTTGCTTCCAATCCAACACCGCTTCAACCTTCGATGATCAACCCTAATCCCTTCGGTAGACACAACATGTCCCAAAAACGTCACTTTTCTCAACTAAAACTCACATTTACTGAATTTGGTGTAGAGTTGCTTCTTTCTTAATATCTGCAGAACCACCCGAAGATGCGAATCATGCTCCTCCTCAATCCTTGAGTACACCAAGATGTCATCTATGAATATCACCACGAATCGGTCTAGATAGGGTTGAAAGACCCGGTTCATCATATCCATAAAATTGACTGGTGCATTAGTTAATCCGAACAGCATCACCAGAAACTCATAAAGCTCATAACGAGTTCAAAATGCAGTCTTGTGAATATCCACCTCATTGACCCTCAATTGATGGTACCTCGATCTCAAATCTATCTTCGAGAAAATAAAGCTCCTCGCAATTGATCGAACAAATCTTCAATCCTTGGTAGTGGGTATTTGTTCTTAACGGTTAGCTTGTTCAATTGCCAATAGTCAATACACATACGCATCGACCCATCCTTTTTCTTCACGAACAATACCGGCGCTCCTCATAGAGATACATTTGGTCTGATAAAACCTCGGTCTAACAACTCTTGGATTTGAGCTTTTAGTTCTGCCAGCTCTTTCGGTGCCATCCTATAAGGGACGATGGACACCGGAGCTATTCGTAAGTAGCTCAATGCCAAATTTGACCTCATGATTTGGAGGTAAACTCAGAAGCTCTTCAGGAAAAACATCCAAAAACTCCTTCATGGTTCTGACATCCCGACCGACAATTCCTTAGTACTAGATGCACTGACAAAAGCTAAAACGCCTCATACCCCTTTCGCACCCACTTCTCGACCTTTAACGTCGGGATCACATGAGATAGATAATCCCTTCTTTCTTCTATCACCATCACCTCCTCGTTCTCTGAAGTCTTTAATACCATATGCTTAGCAGCGCAATCCAAATTCACACGGTGCTTAACTAGCCAGTCCATGCCTAATATAAGGTTAAACTCGCCGAACGACAGTTTCATCAAGTCCATCGGGAATACAACCCCTTGCACTTCTAAAGGCACATTCCTAAACAGCTTGTTTACTTCACAGATTGTCCTAAAGGGCTAATCATAGACACTCCTCTAGCAGCAATCTCAGATATTATACCCAGAGTCCTAGACACAGTACAGGCAATATATTAATGGGTAGATCCAATATCAATCAAAGCTGTAAAGGGTACATCAAATATAAGAAACGTACCGGTTATGACGTTTGGTGCATCGCCATCCTCTCACCGATGAGCTGCATAAACCAACCCTGACTACCTCGTATCTATATTTTTAATACCTCTGCCCGGTGCTCTACGACCTTGTCCAAAACCATTTTCCCCTCTAGTTGGGCCACGACCTCTTGGTGGCTGCTGACCACCTCTCCCTGGCTACGCAAATCCCTGACCTACCATCTGCACCCTAACTTGCTCCTATTGATAGTCCTTAATCAGATGATCCCTAGACCCATATTTGAAACACCCACTAGATCTTCTCTAACATTCCCCGGATGTGTTTTCCCACACTACACACAAGGTCGCCACTGACCCACAACAATTGGTATCCCAGCTTGAATTGGCCCATCTAACCTAAGTCTCTTTTAAAACCCCCCAGAAGAACTTGACGTCCCAAAACCTCTCTTATTCTTACCCCTATCATTATCTCAATTTTGCCTCTCATAACGTTTCACCTCTTCAGTAATTTTTATTTTTTCGACTAGAATGGCAAAATCTCTTTCCCGCTGCGGACCTATCAGTACTCGCAGCTCGTTCCGTAGACCATCCTCAAATCGAACACAACACTTATAATCGGTTGCGACTATATCCCGAGCGTAACGACTTAAGCATAGAAACTCTACCTCATATTCTGTCACGAATTTATTCCCTTGAACCAAGTTCAGAAATGCCTTCCTCTAGGCGTTCACATAACTCGCCCCGACATATTTTCCCTGAAACGTTGTCTTAAAGAAGTCCCAGGTGATACGATTTTCTTGCGTACATTTTCTCACTGTGAGCCACCATTGGTATGCCTCATTTCGCAAGAGAGACACTGCTCCTCTCAATTTCTCCTCACAGTGTAGTCCAGGTCATCCATAATTCACTCAACTGCCTCCAGCCAATATTTAGCTACATTTGGGGCCACACTAAAGATGCCCCTAAAAACTTCAGCCTCGTTTGCCCAGAGTCGCTCAAGAATAGATTTTCGGGCTATCGATCCAGTACTTGCTCCAGCAACCTGTTCCAAAACTCGCAACGTAGCTTGGGACAAAGCATAGTCCCCCCCAGTTCGGTTGTGGGACCCCATCTCAGTCACCGGTGATGCAGAGTGCTTCCATTTCATGCATAGGCCCTGATGCTTCAGACCAATCCTCAACATCTCGGCCCCTAACACGGCCACGTCTACCATGTCCACGTCCTCTTGTACTCATGTTGTTGAATCAAGTTAATCTGATTAGAAATTTTATGAATCAGCATATAATTCCAATGTTTATTAACAAATGTTTTATGTAAAGCAAGTAGAAGAGTCGTTTTCACAGATAGAATTTCCTAATGTCTAAGTCTCTACAGTCTTAGCTCTTATAGCTAACTGTCTTAGTATACTATCACTAACTCTAGTAGTTTCTTTCTAAAATCACTCCATCATATTATCAAACAAAGTCAGAAGAATTACAGATTTGGTGCCGGAGACTCAAGTGCCATACTTCCAATGAAAACATATATTTTCTAAAATTTATTTCAAATAAATTTTGAAAATGTTTTCGAACCCATTCCACAGCCGAGTTTTGTAACCTGGCTCTATTACCATAAAGTGTAACACCCCAATCCGGCCTAAACATTACGACTGAATCTGGCATGTCACATGAAAGGGTTATTAAAGATACTTCGCGTTTGTTAAAAATTTTGAGTTTTGTTGCTAGTGAAATTCAGGATTTTTTTGTATGGTTTTCAAAATAAGAAAAACATTATTATTGCCATTATCGATATTACCAAAAACTTGTTAACACAGAAAAATAGATTTAGTGAGTTGTGCACATGAGATATCTTAAAAATCGTTTTCGACGTTTAAGAGAACCCAGAGTTTTATCCATTATAGTTTGTAAACCGTTCGTTAACATTTTGGAAAACAATTATTCATGTTTTAGGAAAACCCCGTATTGAACATTTAATAATAAATAATAGCCGAATTAAAGGCTAAAACCAAAATAAAATCTCAAAGGCCTTATTACAAAACATAAACCCAAATTAAAATAAAAATTTATAGTAAAGTAAAACGAGATTTACTAAATTTACGATGTATGGCCACCACAGAGTCCATTTCGGCTCCAAATCCTCAATGCTAGGGATTACCTGCAAAATTAAAGTAGATTAGGTGAGTTACGAAAACTCAGTATGTAATTCCCCATTCGGACAATACTAGGTCTAGGCCCACAGAGGTAGATTGGGCCTTAGCCCATACAGAAGCAAACTGGCTCGAAGCCCATAAGGAGACTAACTGGGCCTGAGCCCTATTAACATAGTAGAGCAGGTAAAGTATACAATGCAACCCAACCTAAAAATTCATCCGCTACACAACACCCGTACCAGCCCAACACACCTGTGGGGATTTCTACAATCAACCCTCCATCCGCTACACACCTCGATGGCAGCCACGCTGCTCATCGTCGAATTTGTGGCGAAGCCACCAGAATAACAGAATATACGTGGCATAACCACTATATAGATTATGGCAGAGTGACCAGAATATGTGGCAGAGACACCAGATTACACTTCCCCGATCATCATTATCCCAAACCCCAAACCCATGCAACATATCATGACATAATAATCCGTGTATGTAGTATGTCAAATCATAGTCAATCATATACATATATCATACATATCTCTTAACCTACCATTAGGGGTATAACGGCCATTTACCATCCGGGGTATTTCGGTAGTTTTTCATTAACGACCTTTTCGAAGGCCTTCTGTTGTCTCGAGCAACATGAGGCCCTATCTGGGTCTCTAAGGAGCTATTGGGCCTAAAATCCATTTTGGGCCCAAACGAGCCCACATGCTCGTGTGGCCCAAAATGTGAGGTTTCAGTTCCGGATATGTAGATTTCGCTTTTGGATCTATCTTTTACTGCTTTCCCAACAAATTGGCCCACATGGGCGAAGAGCCCGTTGGGCCCATTTGGCCCATTTTAGCCCGATTAGGCCCGTTACAGCCTCGATATCGCGAGAGTGTTTGTGACACTCTCTTCGACTTAATGTCACGAATGGTTTCTCGAACTACCGCTACTAGTGTTTGCACGCTCGTGAGGTCATAAATGTCGATTTTTGACTTTTGGCCGATTTCAAGTCAACACTTGCAGTCAACTAGAAGAGTGTGAGATTGCACACCTGCTATGAGTGTAGGTTGAATCCTCGAGATTACGCACCTAAGAATCCATATCCTTCACCATTAGTCTCAATCAAAATGTGACATAACTCTAAGATTGAAAACAACAACACACCCCACTACTTACCAAGAATAATGGCACTTCTTTGCTACCCTTGAATAATGACAACACACTCCACTCAGCTTCCTCCTTTCCTGAGCACATAAATATAACTCCTCTTATAGCATGTGGGATTCGAACCCCACTCCCCTTACATGCAT
Source organism: Gossypium rotundifolium (assembly GCA_025506655.1). Taxonomy (NCBI): domain Eukaryota; kingdom Viridiplantae; phylum Streptophyta; class Magnoliopsida; order Malvales; family Malvaceae; genus Gossypium; species Gossypium rotundifolium. The sequence continues at coordinate 151,393,260 of CP106732.1, read as the reverse complement.
GTTGACGCCAACACCACTAAGCCATATGCTCATCTTGTGATAACAAAATACACTTAATTAACCTTATGTCCTACTTTGACTAGCTCACCCCACCAAAGTGCTCAAAAACCAAACTTTCACCTGGGCCTAGGCTCGACCCTGAGCCTTTCCAGGACCCCCGAACACACCTAAATAACCAGCTTATCTAGTCAAACACATAAAATAGCACAAAATGCCGAACCCCTAATTTTAGGATGTTACATGGTGAAACGCATCTTCTAGTTCCCACGTGGCCTCATCGAGTGCCATGGTTCCTCTATAGAAATTTGACAAGTGGGATTTGTTTCCTTCTCAGAACATTTATGTCACGAACTAGAATTTGTAAGGGTTCCTTTTCGATGGACTAATTAGGCCGCACCGTGATCTCTTCAATCGATACGATATGGGAAGAGTCGGATGAATATCGTCTGAACTTGGAGACGTGAAATACATCATGAATACGGTCCAATTCTAGAGGTAATTCTAACTGATATGGAACTTGACCGACTCTCTTAAGGATTTTATAAGGTCCGATGTACCTAGGACTTAACTTACCCTTTCTTCCGAACTTTAACACCTTAGGAAGACTTGATCTCCGACACTGTGCTCAATGTCTTTCCTCTTTAAGCCCACATACGAATTCTATATATCCGAAGCCACTTTCAGTTTATCCTAAATCAACTTTATCTTCCCTCACCAATTTGGGACCTAAAACTTTCCTTTCACCCAATTTGGTCCAACATAGTAGTGTCCGACACTTACGCCCATATAAGGCTTTATAATGTGTCATTTGTATGCTTGATTGAAAGCTATTGTTGTAGGCAAGTTTTGCTAGAGAAAAATGTTTCTCTTAACTACCACTAAACTCAATGATGCAACCTTTTAGAATATCTTCCAATATTTGAATGACTCGTTCGGGTTGTCCATCAATTTGTGGATGGAAAAAGTACTAAAATTCAAACGAGTCCTAGTGCTTTGTGAAGCTTTTTCTAGAATCGAAATGTAAAATAGGGATCTCGATCTGAGATGATTGATATAGGTACTTCATACAACCTTACAATTTCCAAAATATATGACTTAGCTAGCTTTTGGAAAGAGTAGTTAGTGCAGGCAAGTAAGAATTGAGCTAACTTAGTTAATCGGTCTACTTTCACCTAGATTGAACTTTCTTAGTGGGTGTTAAAGGTAACCCACTAACAAATTCCATCATTATTCGCTTTAATTTCATCTAAGGTATTTTAATAAGTTGTAACAACCTAGAAGGGAACTGATGTGTAGCTTTCACTTGCTGGCACATTAAGCACTTAGCTACAAACTTGGTCACATGTCGTTTTAGTCCAAGCCACTAGTACAGTTTCTTTACATCCCGATACATCTTATTTTCTTCGGGATACATGGCATAAGGGCTAGCATATGCTTTCCAAAGTATAGTCTGTTTAAGTTCCTTATCATTTGGCTCACAGTACCTTCTTTAAAATACAAAATTTCGTCATCATTAAACCCAAATTCTTTAGTTTTGTCGTCCTCCACCTACTCAATCCATGAAAACAAGGATACATCTAAAGGGGTTTTAGCTTTGATCTCATTGGCTAAGGTAGGTTTCATTTGTAGCTCAGCTAGCAAGCCTCCAACATCTACTAGACTTAGCCTAGCAAACATTGCTCTTAAATCTACATCTATTTCCTACTTAGAGCTCTTGCTACTACATAGGTTTTTTTGGGTTGGTATTCAATTACACAATCATAATCCTTTAACAATTCTATCCATCTTTGTTGCCTAAGGTTTAATTCATTTTGGGTGAGAAGGTATTTGAGACTCTTATGATCGGTATAGATGTAGTACTTCTCACTATACAAGTAGCACCTCCAAATTTTTAGTGTGAAAACTACTGTAGCCAACTCTAAGTCATGAGTTAGTAGTTGCACTCATGCTGCTTCAATTGCCTTGATGCATAGGCAACTACTTTACCACCTTGCGTTAACACACATCCAAGGCTAGTGAAGGCAACTACTTTACCACCTTGCGTTAACACACATCCAAGGCTAGTGTAGGACGCATTACTGTATACCACATACCTGTTTCCTGATTCAGGTTGAATTAACGCGGGAGCTTAAGTTAACATGACCTTTAGCATTTCAAAGCTCGCCTGTTGGTCATCCATCCATTTAAATGAAACATTCTTTCTCAACAATTTAGTGAGTGGTGCAAATATCAAGGAGAACCCTTTAAAGAATCTACGATAGTACCTAGCGAGACCAAGGAAAATTCAGATTTAGGAAACATTTTGGGTTGTTTTCATTCTAAGATAGTCTTTATCTTTTTTGAATATACCTGGATACCCTCTACGAATACCACATGACCCAAAAACATAACCTCCTTAAGCCAGAATTTGTATTTACTCGGTTTGACATAGTTCTTTTCTCGAAGGATTTTGCAGAACCTTCTTCTGATGTTCATCTTGCAGAACCTTCTTATGATGTTCATCATGTTTAGGTTTGGTTTTGGAATAAACTTATTTAAAATTTTGAAAATAAAAATAATTATTTCAAATAATTTTTAAAAATGTGAAATACAAAGTTTCTAAAAATTCAAAAAATATTTTTAAAAAATGAGCATTATTTTTTTGTCTAAGCCCATTTTAAAGCCTATATTTTTGTTCAAACACTCCCACTTTTTAGGCGAGCCTTCGGGCTGACCCATGTTTCACCTCAACATCCATGCAAATTTTATGGAATGAGTTTCTTGTTAAGGGTTTCATACCATCTCGAGGAATTAGACAGGGAGACTCACATTCTCCTCATTTATTTATTTTAGAGATGGAGCATTTGAGGCAACAACATCAACTAAGTTATCTAGAGCAAACGAAAACCTTTTTGTGTTTCCAAGATATGGACCGATAATATTTCATCTATTCTTTACATGGGTGATATCGGTTCAGTTCGACTAGATTTTTTGAATCATTCATCATAATTCTGCCTAAATTGGTTTAGTTCTCAATTTTTTCATATTAATTTTTTTATTTTGACTTATTTTAATAAAATGAGCTTTGTTTTATGGTTTTTTAATATTATTTGACAAATTTTCAACTTCCTTTTATTTCTAAAAAAAATAAATTTTCAAGAACTTTTAAATTATTTTCACTATTTTAAATACAAAATATTTATTTTTATATAGTAAAAAATTAAAATTAATTATATATTGAATAAAAAAAGAATTTGGTTCAGATTCGGGTAACCACGATTTTTAAACTTGCATTACATAAACTGTCCACATACCTCAGTTTGGATAAGTTTTTGAATTGGTTGATTTTTTTTGCAAACCCCCAATTCTTTGTAGATAATTTGGTACATTTTACTAAAGTAAATGATATTTGAGATAATTTGGAGCAATTTTGGTATATTTTCAAGTCATAAGGTTAATACCTAGAAGACCAAAATTTGTTTTTCCTCTAATGTTAAATATGTTGCAAAAATTAGCGACAAACTTGGCTATAGGAGAGTAAGAGACTTGGGTAGTTTTTTGGGTATCCCTCTCTTTCATAGGAGAATTACAAAAAAAAAAAAAAAAAAAAAAAAACACATACTGACTAATCATTTAAAAAACTCCATCAGAGACTCAGTGGGTGGGATGCAAGACGACTTTCCTTCCCCGAAAGAGTTACACTAGCAAAATCAATGATCATGACAATCCATAACTATTTTATGCAACGGGCTATAATTCTGAAAAGATTTTATAGTTTAATAGATAGGCTTGTTCATAACTTTATTTGGGGATAGACTACGTGATGTAGAAAACCGGCTCTATTAAAGTGACAAATTATTTGTTAACCTCTAAAGAATGGGGGTTTGGGTTTGAGAAGATTCGTGGACCAATATAAATTGTTTCATGAAAATTGGGATTTGGTATTCTTTCCAAATTGGATGTGCTCTAGGTGAAAGTCTTGCGAAGCGAGTTTTGAGTTGGAGATGGATGTCCAAAAAGTATTAATTGCATTAATTATTCATATGTATGGAATTCTCTCACTAAAATTCGAGAATCTTTGAAGGAGTGTACAATTCTATTAAGGATGGTAAAAAAGTTAAGTTTTGGATTGACAACAAGATACCTAATTTGGGTCCTATTTTAACTATTATAAATAACCTAACAAAAAACTGGATGTTTGGGTATGTGAGATGGTGGCAAATGATGATAGCTAGTATTAGGAGAGATATGTTGATAATTTGAACCACTTTGTAATACAAAAATTGCAGCTATCCCAACACCTAATAGTATGCATAGGGTTGCTGATTAAGTCTTAGCTCGATTGGCATCAACATTTTTGCCTGTACAAGAGAACATGGGTTTGAGCACACTAATGCTAATTGGGACCACTTTGTTGTACACAAAATTGCAACTATCCCAATATCCAATAGTATGAATAGGGTTGATAAATGTATTTGGAAAGGTTTGATTAATGAAACATTTTCAATGGCTACAACATATTCTTCACTAATTTGGTGGGGTAATTAGAAACCAAAAAAATAAGAAATAAGAAGTAGCTTGGAAATTTAAAAGGCCTCATCGAGTCTATTAATTTATTTGGCTTGTGTTGAAGGAGCGGTTTCTTACAAATGGTGAAAGATAGTGTCACTACATGGTAGAAAAATGTATGTGCAAAATCACATACGGTTTGGGATCCCTTTTCTATTTGTATGAACCACCTCCAACTCTTTTTAATTGCAAAAATGGATTCAACAGTAGTTAAACGTAATCCCATTGATAGTCTGAAGATGAGAGGATTTATACAAGATTCGCTTGCTCTCTAGGCTATTTGGAATCATTGGAACGAGATGCTATTTAGTAAAAAGCAATCTATACCTGAAAGACCTTATTTGTAAGAGGAGTTGTCAAAAAGAGGATTTATACAAGGTATATTAGTTAGCTTTTTACTAACTAAAAAGAGTTGTCAAAAAGAGAGAAACACCCTAACACAATATCCAAGTGTAGTTGTGCATAGAGTGGTACTTTAAAACAGAAGAGTTGTGGTAGCATTAGATTAGCAAGGGAATTCCACCATCATTTGTAAGAGTCTCAAGGGAAAAACTAGGGTCCAAACGCGCATTCTACTAGTCAAACTAGCTATTTCTCTTTTGAAACAAGACCAAGTAAACCAACATTATTACCTTGATGGTAGCAAGAAATGAAGAAATATAACAGAAAGTCGCACCCTTGTTAATTGAAAGATATAACCAGCTATGGATAATATTTAAACTCTCCTACAACAAGTGAAAATACATTTTCGACAATAGTCAACAAAGATCACCAATGACCCTTCGGTCTTGGCTAAAATGCCAAAGGATGCAAATACTTCATTTAATTGGCCTTAAGACCAACAATTTTCCATCTCTTATTACACAATTAACTTATGTAAAAAAAAAAAGTAAAGTAAAAAAATGGTAGTGTTATCTTTTGTGTGTTATTTTAGTGATTATCTTGATTCAATGGTACCAAAGTTTGGAAAGAAGAAAAACTAAAAATGTTATAAAAAGCTTAAATATAAATATTTTTTCCTAGTGTAGTAACTTTGCTCACATTTATTTATTTTTATCCACCAATCATAATCTATTAGTATAAAAAAGTTTGATGTACTTTTTTTTACATATAATTTGTTTCCATATTGATCTGGAAGGAAGGTAGAGGGGAAAAAAACCCAACAAAGAAATTGTATTAAAATCTTGAATTTAACGAATGCCATATAAAAAAATGGAAAGCTTTACTGTACGCTTAAAAACACGTATACCAAAATTTCTAAGTAAAGCATTAGAATTATTGGTAAACGTTCAAAATTCTAGTATTGCTATAGTGATAGAAATTTTAATATAACATTAGAAATTCGATATGTGCTTCTTTTTTCCTCAACCATACCCTCTGTAACAAAATGATTGCATAAAACATTAGTTTATGCTTTTTTCATTCAAATTATGCATAACTAATATTTTAAAAAGTCCATTACATTATACCTCAATTTTATGGTAATTTAGAAATAGTGAATTTGAGTGTGTTTAAATGCATAATATTTTCTAATTTATTTAGTTTAAGTTTTAAGAGTTTATAAAAATAAGAATATCTTAGAAGGTTAACTATTTTGATATATTCTGAGGTAAACTATCTCGTTAGTCATTCTAAAATTAGGTTGTTCCTATTTTGGTCACACTAATTTTTTTGTTAATTTGGTCACTGATGTTAATTAAATTGATCAAATTGATCACTCTATCGTTAAATCTACTATTCCACCATTAAATCCATTTATTTTTTTCGTATTTTTTTCTTTCCATTCTCTCTCCTCTCTTTTTCCTCATATTAGTCCTTAAACTCATATATTCCTTTCTACAAAATGGTGAGGTTTCCATGTTATGGGGCTTAACCTGCTATGGATGAAGTCGTGAAGTCATTGTTTAGAATTCTAGCTACTTCATCAACATTGAATTCATCAAGCAACATGTCATGGTCTCAAACATTTAGTAGAATCTATTGATGACACTGTGATTGAAAGGGAACATCAAGTTGGTTTTACTGAGCTTTTTGCTTTTATTTATTCATCAAATGTTTGCATTGAGAAAGCCTTCGGTTTGCACTTGAAAAATAGTTTCATTCTAATTTTTGTTAGAACATAAACAAATAGAAAGGTTAAATGCAAAGTAATTCAAAGAGAAAAGTAAGGAGATAATTTAAATGCAAAGTAATTCAAAGAGAAAAGTAAGGAGATAATTAATACATGATATTTGTTAATGCAATTCAAACATAATAGTTCTACGTTTGCAGAGCCTCGCCCAGTGAATAATTTTATTCAACAATCATCCAAATCACCTATTGACTTAAGCCTAATCTATCCTTAAACAAATAAATAATTGTCACCCCAATACCAATCCCAATTATCACAAATCACTCACTCAAATATCTCACAATTCAATCGATAAACCTCTCTAAATAATACCTAAAAGTAGGGCTGAGTAAAAAAAAACTGAGAAGACCAAGAAACCAATTCGAATAGTTGTATTCAATTCAGTTTAGTTTGGATTCTATAATGTCCAGTTCATTTTGGTTTCCAATTGATGTTATTATCCAAATCGTACAATTCGTTTTGAGTTCAATTTTTCACATGGAATCCATTTTATCCAAAGCAAACCAAACGAAAAAATATATATTTAAAGGAATAGTCCTCATAGAATAATAAATTGGTCATTTCAATGTTTATATGGACTAATTCATTTAACTATATTATTATTATTATTAAAACTAGATATGATCATACAAAAGTTATAGAAATATTTCATAAAAAGAGTTATGAAAGTGTAATTTTATTAAAATAAGTGAATAATTTCTTAAATATAATAATTATAAGCATAAGCATAATTCTAATTTTAGGAAATAGCTTATTGAACTTTATAATATTTTATTTATAAAAGAAACAATTATACATAAGTTGTCAATTATATATTTTATAGTTAAGAATTGAATCAGTTATATTGGCATTTTGTAATGACTCGCTTTTTTTTAGATATGTAATGACTCAATTATAACTAATTAAAATTAGCAACTAATTAAAAGAGATGACACAACAAAACATTAGATATATGAATGATTCATGTATTAGCTTTCCTTGTAATAACTTCTATGGTTGGTTGGAGTATTATTTTTATGAATGTTTTTAGTATATAAGTTAGCAATAAACTAATTCAATGGTAATAATATTTACCCATTCACAAGACTTTTTTAGCAACATGAAAAGGAAAAATTTCGCTTATTTTGCAAATGTTTTATTTTTTACAAAAGCTTTACTCATATTTCTAGTTTCAAGTTTAAATTGTACTAACTATTCTTTGTTTTATGTCTAACTATTGTAATACACATGTAATAAATAAGTTTTTTTTGTCTTTTCCTCATGTTTTAACACTATGAACCAAACGAGACACAAATGATTTATAAACTTAATAGCTTAACTTAAAAAGATTTTAAATGATCTAATGGATGATTATGATATTAATTTAATTGTTTAATTCACTTTATAAATGTATAAATGAATCTAGAGCATGTATTATGGTTGTTATGAAAAAAATTAAGAATTGCAATATTAAAATTTTTTGGGCCCAAACAAGGTGACAATTTTTTTTGACAAAGCCCAAATTTTCTAAGCACAGTTGAGCAGAACTGAACCAAAATTTTTGTTTCAAATATTTTGATTTTTATTCCATATGATTTTGATTTCAAAACTTAAAAAATCGAATGGAGCGGTTTGATTCATTTTTGTTCAAAAATCGAACCAAACCTAACCGAATGGTCTCTTACCTAAAAAGCTGCCTAAAAAATAACCATAAGAACACAAGAAAGTTGTTGACAAAAACACTCTAAACTTGCCCTCTAATGACACCACAAGTAGCTTATTTGTAGACAAATATAAAAGTCCATCAACAAAGTTTTGATAAGCTTTAAGCACCTATTTAAAAGAAGAGATCATCCCATAAATTATCCTAAGCATTTATTAGATAAAAGTCTTCATAAACTAGTCTTCCAACTACTTTAAAACTGTAATACCCCTAACTCATATCCGTCACCAGAACAGGGTTACGGATCATTATTGGAGTTTACAGAATAATTACAACTAATTCATGTCATTTACTATTTATATCCGAAATCAAACATATTCTTTCATATAATCCCGTTAAATGGGGCCTCGAGGCCAAAAATAAGCATTAGAAACAAATTGGGATTAAACTGGGAACTAGAGAATTTTTCGCGAAATTTCAAATTTTTTCCTAGACGCAGGGGGGACATGCCTGTGTGGCTAGGCCGTGTGAACTGTGGGCATTCAATGTGAGACACATGGCCGTGTTCCAACCCGTGTTCTTACCCGTAACTATTTGACTTGGGTCACACGGCCAGCCACACGCCCGTGTGGATAATTTATTTTTCAAAAATTAGGTGCATGGGACACATGGCCTAACCACACGCCTATACGCATGACCGTGTGTCACACACGGTTGAGACACACGCCCATTTCTCTGCCCGTGTGGATGAAAATAGGCCATTTTAAGGCCACTTTTCTTACCCATTTTGAGATCAATCTCACACAACATTCACATACACCAATATATCCCAACCAAGCTATCAACACAAGCTAAATCATGTTCTCAACATGACATAACATCACAAACATTTCAATTGTTTATACTTACCTATTTAACTCATTTCATTGATTTATCAAATTCTATTACTAATTACATACATACAAACATTTAAGATTCACAACCACAATTCAAACTATTCAATTGCCAAACCAACCCTATACTTGCCATATAAACCAAAATTTACATTGCAAAAACCACCGGATTAAATTGGATAGTGTAGCTTGATGTGTTGGTCCGATCTCCCGACTACACGTTAATCTATAGGAACATTAAACAACACGAGTAAGCTTAATGAAGCTCAGTAAGTTCAATAGGTTAAACATTGATCTTATCGAACTTAATATAATAAATTAAATTGTAAATAAATCATACAGTTTTCCCTGTCAAAGACAATATAAATCGATAAACCCACTTCCTTCATGTCAATATCAATAATAATCTATAAATTTTTCAATTCAATCACATAAGTATTTTACCATTTTTACTGAGTCAAAGAAAGGCTTACGAATATGAGTACATCGTTCTCTTTATGCCATAGTGTAACATCCCGAATTTGGGCCTAGTAGATTTGGGCCTATTGGGTTGTAACACCCCAATAATCTCGAAACTTTTAATTTCTGTGCAAAGGAGTTAATATGTATGTGTAGCACTTAGAATAAAAATATTAAAGTATTATCGGGATTATTTGAAGCCTTAGGGTTAGGGGAGACCATAGGGAAAATATATTTTTCTTACTTAGTGGACCCTAGTCTCAAGCATGAGGCCTCATAATTTGATTAAGAGAAGAGAGGACACAAATGGGCTCAGGAATTGGGCCGAGGCCTTAATTGAATTCTCTGTTTAGACACTCAAGTGGGAGTCTATTAGAATAAGGATTAAAAGATATTATCCACGAATTAAATATAATAATGGGCTAGTGGCCCAGTGGACAGTGGCGTGAAAAGCAGTAAGGGGATCCAAGGTTCGAGTCGCATTACCCACTTATTTTTTAATTATTTTTGCATCAAAGGAAAGGAGAGTGGAGGCGGCTAGGATGCTTTAAGATAGGAAGATTTATCTGCTTGGATAATGTGGATATTGTGCTGATAATAGTAGGGAGAGATGGTGTTATTTAGGCTTCTTCTAAAGGTATGAATAGATTAAGATAAAGAAGAAAAGATAGGAGTTATCTGTTGAGTGTAGTATTGGCTGAAATTCCATCTCCTAGAGGGGGAGAAAATCGGTTTCTTTATGGCAAAGGGGTGGCAAAATTTTCCTTACTATTTGATTAACTATTAGTTATCAGGAAGGACACTTTCGGGTTTTGTTAAGTATGCTGAATATTCTCTATGAATAGGGGTGGTATCTCTTCAATTCCGGCATTTGAACCCTATTCTTTTCCTCATTCTCTGTGCCAAAATTCTCAGTTAGTCTTTACAATTTCTTTTCTTTTGATTATTTCAAAAGCCGAAACTCTGAACTTTCTTCTCATCTCCATAGCCGAATACCTCCTATTCTCTTCTGTTGATTTCTTCATCAAAGTCGAATCTTCATAGATCTCTTGAGATCATCCTTTCTTTCTGATCTTCTAAAAAGTCAAAATTCCCTAGGAGTTACCGAATTCTTTGTGTTAAGGTGAGTGCCGATTTCTTCTGTTCTTTTCTCTTCTCTTTAGTTTTTTTGAGACCATAGCCGAATGGCTAGTTGGTTGATAGGCCATCTTTAGTTTGACTTTTCCAATAGTCTCATGTTCTTTTGGGCGGCACTTCGGGAAATCGGAGTAGATCGAATCATCTAGATCTCAAAAGTTAGAAACTGTTAATCTCTAAGTATCCTATCTATTTCGGGATTTGAAAGTAAGCGATTTTCTTTAGATTCCTATTAGATCATTATCATATTTGAGATCTTAAATCATGTGATATGGTTTACCAACCCTATTTCGTTATAGTAGTTCTGACAAGGACTTTTGATGGAATCAAATGTGGATCAGGCAAAAGAGAGGATCGGGTCCGTAAACCCAATCCCTAAGTTTAAGAAACGAGCAGTGTCCGCTATTTGAGATTGGCCATTGGGTTGTGGACCGCTTCCGAACAAAGATCTTAGGCGGATAGCGATCGATCGACTTCGATAGTCTTGACATAGAGAGTGTCATCATAACCGTAACCAGGTGTGTAGATCCTTAACTCATAAGTATTGTTGTAATATATGTGTATGATATAGGCTAAAAGCTAGAAAGAGAGGCTGTATGAACAGTCGTAATACCCAAAAAGGGTAGGCAAGGGATGCCAGGTACGTAATCATAGTAACTTCTCAATGAGTATCGATGTATGTGGAAGTTTGAGATCTGTTTAAATGGCTTGATGTTTTGATTCTTACATGTGTGTATGGATGGGATGGGATTGATTGACTGATTTATGGAAGGGGAGTAGGTCGTGGGGCGATCGGTGGCTTTGCCACATAGGTCACATGGTGATCGGTCTTTATGAAAGGCAGCATAGCTGTCAAAATACTATAATGTATTTTTTGAGGTTCGCATAAGCGATCAGTGGCTTTGCCACATAGGTCACATGGTGATCGATATGGTGTGTAGCGGATGGAGGGTTGATTGTAGAAATCCCCACGGTGTGATGGATGGTACGGGGGTGTGTAGAGGATAGACTCTTGGGTTTGGGATGGGCCATGTTGCATGAAATATTTTGTTACCATTGTGTATGGGCCAAGGCCCATAATGTGTTTAATGGGCTCAAGGCTTTCATGTGATTTGAGATTTACACACCGAGTCTTCTCGACTCACCTGAATAATTTCAAACCCGCCCAAACGTTAGGACCGAATATGGGTCGTTCTGAGAAAACTTTTGAAACCCATTTTAAAATCCAATTTAAGTTTTGTTAAAACTTCTCGCTTTTAGTTATCGCTAAAATCATACTTAGGTTAAATTCGAAAATTTAAATGAAGTCAAGTTATTAAACCAATTTTGAGTGTGTCCACTGACACGATAAAACATTTTCGTGTTGATTTTGGGAAAGCATGTGATTTTAATTAAATTTTCAATGGTGTAGTTTAAAAGCAAGTATCCAACATATGCATAGTAACAAAAATAAAGTTTAGGAGGCCTTATTACAATCCAAGTAAAACAAACCAATAATAAAGTAATATAACTAAATTAAAGTTCATTTAATTCAAGTCCACTGCATGGCCACCTCGAGTCCCTCCGGCTCCATATCCGCGATCTATGCATCACCTGGAAAAAAAATAATGGAGAAGGTGAGTCACCAAGACTCAGTATGTAACCCTTCCGGTTTAAAACATTTTCATACACAACACATAACAATTAATATGCGAATATTAAATACCCAACCTAGCCATCCAAACGCCCTTTTTCTACCCGTTGTGGTACCAAACCCTTGGTGGTGCCAAACCACCGGTGACATATAGTCACAATGTGTTACCAAAACACTGGTGTCGAAGACACGGATCAATTGATGGGGCCAACCCATCGTGTGATACCAAATCACTGGCAGACGATCCCATATCTCAAGTGGGGCCAACCCACGGTGGTGTTAACCACAGGGACAAGTCGCTATGAGGTGCCAAACCTCTGGAGGTACCAAACCTCCGGTGACCGTAGTCACGGTGTGTTACCAAAACATCGGTGCCCGTCGGCACAATAATCTACGCCTCCACTCACTAATCCCACATCATCATATATACATATATGTTTCATGCCATCACATGCTTAAATCTCATGCATCAATACATTATGCTTACCAAAAGCATCAAATAGCATATTCAAGCAGTACTTACCGAATTGCCAACTATACCGATATGGTATATTATCCAATGCTACAATAACCAAATTAGCATTCACAATATTTAGCACATTTAATAAGTTATCGTGTATGTACACACCGTCACCAACAAAGAGTCTAAATCCGAGAAAAGAAGAGAAATCGGCCTCCCAAGATCCACTTGTTCCTATATTTAGCCAACTGTCAATGTTAGTACCCAAAGGCCTATTCACCAAATCCAATATTTAAGAGGGTTCTCTTATGGGTCCCAAAACCTTACCCGAATGTCTTGAGTATCACCTTTTGTTTCACCACCCTAAAATCGGACTCAATAAGTTAGTAGCCTTGCTAAATCGATTAACAACTAACTAACTAAAGTAGATCTTACCATTACTTACCGTAAATCGAATACTAGAGATCGGGCCCGAGTCGACTTCTTTACTTCCCCGAGTACATAGAAGAATCGGTTACCAAAAGCGTTTAGAAGCCTCATAATCATTGCGAAATCGGCACTTATCCCCTTGTAAAAGAAAATCAACAGAGATCGGAAAGTGAGTATAGACATTCGCCAAGATCACTTACCACCTTATGAACCGATTGAAGGAGAGTCTAGAGGAGATTATTCTTGTTTGTTATTCTACCAAGACTTGGAATATGGAGAGGGAAATTGGCTATCAAAAGGACAAAGAAAGGAAGACAAAGGAAGAAATCGGCACTTCCAATAGGTATATTCGCCACGAAAGTTAGTAGGGAGGAAAGAAGTTTGATTCATGAAATAGGGATAGGTTCGAGTGGAGGGAAAGAAGAAAAATAAAGAGAAGAGAAGAGTGGGGGGGTTTCGGCCAAGCTATGAGAGAAGAGAGAAAGTTTGGAAAAAGAAAAGAAAAGAATGGAATGTGGGGAGAGTGCCTAGAGTACTAAAGAATTCGGCCTCCCCTTTCTAACACCTAGCCTCCATGCCGATTACTCCTCTTCAAGGAGTTTAAAATTCGGCCAACCTCTCAAATCATTCTAGGCTACACATTTGTATTAATTCAAATTAATTTGAATTAATCAACAAGCTATTTTCCTCTACTAAATTATCATAATTTAATTCCCAATTAATCCAAATAAAACCAAACAATATCTTCATTATCCTATTATCTAAATAATAATTAAAAGAGATTAAAGAGAGAAAAACTCTCTCCCTTGTTGCCGTCCCACTATAATGCAAAAGAGGATTTTGTGACTCAACCAAGGCTCTCCTTGCTCCCTTGGTGGCGCCACACTAGCTCCTAAGTGACCTCACTTTTGCCACTTTGCCAAGGCCTTTTTAGTGCCCAATTTCCTTCATTTATTCTTATAACACCCTCCTGCTAAGGCTCCCTGCCTTTAAAATTAAAAGCTAAAATTTCCTACCAAACCGAGCTAACTCAAAGCCTTAATTTAAGCTCTATTATTCCATAAATAATATAGCATCAGTTCATACATAAGGAAAAACAATTAACTTCCAAATAGCCCCATTTTTGGGATGTTACAGTTCTACCCCCTTAAAGTAAATTTCTTCCCGAAATTACTTGGCTAAAACAGATGAGGGTATTGCCGCCGTATCACATCCTCAGGTTCCCACGTAGCTTCTTCCACACCATGGTTCTGCCACAGCACTTTCACTAAGGGCACTGACTTTTTACGCAGAACCTTCACATCACGATCTAAGATCTGAACTGGTTCTTCTTCAAAAGATAAATCCGCATTCACCTCGATCTCCGCTACTGGTACCACGTGCGATGGGTCTGACCGATACCGTCTCAACATTGATACGAGAAAGACGTCATGTATCTGACTCAGTTCTACCGGCAACTCTAGCTGATAAGCTACCGGTCCCACTCGCTTTACAACTGTATATGGCCCGATGAACCTTGGGCTTAGCTTCCCTTTTCGCCCAAACCTTAGTACCTTCTTCCAAGGTGACACCTTCAGGAAAACCTTATCCCCTACTGCATACTCCATTTCCTTGCGCTTAAGATCAGCATAGGACTTACATCATCGATGCTTTCTTAAGACGGCTCGAATCACCTTCACTTTATCCTCGCCTTACCAATTCTAGACCCACACACTGTCGTTCACCCAACTCCGTCCAACACGCTTGAGTTCGCATTCAAATCCATCTGATTGCTTCGTATGGTGCCATCTCGAATACTCGCTTGGTAGCTATTGTTGTAGGCGAACTCGGCTAATGGTAAAATTCCTCCCAACTACCTCTAATTCCAAAACACAACCCTCAAAGATATCCTCTAATATCAGATAACCCTTTTCATTGCCCGTCGATTGTGGATAGAAAGTCAGATTGAAATCCAATCGTGTTCCCAAAGCTTGATGCAATGCTTTCCAAAACCTCAAGTGAACCTTGGGTCCCTATCTCAAATAATTGATACGGCATACCATGCAATCGACTATCTCTACCACATACAACTTTGCTAGCTTCGGAGTGAGTAATCCATTCTCACCCGGTATGAAGTGAGTGATTTAATCGAGGCGGTCACGATTACCCAAAGCGCATCTTTCTTGTGGGCGTAAGGGTAGCTCACGACGAAATCCATAGTGATCCGCTCCCACTTCCATCGAGGGATCTTTCTTGGTTGAAGTAACCTCGATGGCAATCGATGTTCACCTTAACTCTGCCGACATGTCGACACCTTCCTACGAACTCGATCACTTCACGCTTCAACCCGGCCACCGTAACATCTCCGTAAATTTTAGTACATTTTGTTGCCTCCGGGATGCATAGCGTATGGGTGCTATGAGCATCTGGAGAATTCTTTGTCTCAATTCCACATCCTTCGCATATGTGGGTGTCCTTGGAAACATAATACACCATCACCGGTCAATCCGTACCCTTCTAAACCACCATCCTGAACTTGCATCCTCTTAGCATTTAACCCTTCATCCACTAACTGTTTGTCCTTAATTTCCTCGATCCATGTTGGCTTAACTTGAAGCTCTGCCAAAAGGCTTCCATCGTCATATAGGCTCAACTGAGCAAACATTGCTCTTAAGTCCGCCACAACCTTCCGGCTCAACGCGTCAGCCACCACGTTAGCCTTACCTGGATGATATTCGATTGAACAATCGTAGTCTTTTAATAGTTCAATCCATCGCCGTTGCCTTAAGTTCAAGTCTTTCTGAGTCAGAAGATACCTCAAACTTTTGTGATCCCACAGACTATCGACTTCTCCCCATAAAGATAATGTCTCCATATTTTCAAAGCGAAGACGATGGCCGCTAACTCCAAGTCGTGAGTTGGGTAGTTAACCTCATGCGGTCTCGGTGACGGACGATAGGCTACTACCTTCCTTCCTCATCAAGACACATCCTGCATCGGTGTGAGATGCATCACAATAGATCGTGAACAACTTCCGCCTCGGGTTGTACTAGAACAAGAGCTTCGTCGAATCTTCCTCGACTTATCAAAACTTTCTTGTCGCTTCTCTAACCATACAAATGGAACACTTTTCCTTAGCAACTTAGTCAACGGCGCTGCGATCAGAGAGAACCCTTCCACAAACCTCCGATAATACCCTGCTAAACCCAGAAAACTTCGTATCTCTGCCACCGACTTAGGCGGTTTCCACTCCAACACCGCTTCAATCTTGCGAGGATCCACTCTAATCCCTTCCGCTGACACTACGTGACCCAAGAAAGCCACCTCCCTTAGCCAAAATTCGCACTTACTGAATTTGGCATATAACTATTTCTCCCTCAGTACTTGCAGAACTATTCGCAAATGCTTATCATGCTCCTCCTCCGTTTTTGAGTAAACCAATATGTCGTCTATGAACACTACGATAAATTGGTCCAAGTACTATTGAAATACTCTATTCATTAAATCCATGAACGCTGCAGGTGCATTGGTCAACCCGAATGGCATCACTAAGAACTCGTAATGCCCATACCGAAGTTCGTAATGAATCTTGTGAACATCGGCCTCCTTCACCTTGAGTTGATGGTAACCCGACCTAAGGTCTATCTTGAAAACACCGACGCCCCTTCAATCGGTCAAACAAGTCCTCGATCCGAGGCAATGGGTACTTGTTTTTGATCGTTAACTTGTTTAAGCGGCGGTAGTCGATGCACATCCGCATAGAACCGTCCTTCTTCTTGACAAAAATACAAAGCGCTCCACCGGAGATATACTAGGTCGAATAAACCCTTTATCCAAGAGCTCTGAATTTGAGCCTTCACTCCACCAATTCCTTTGGTGCCATTCGGTGAGTGCTATAGACACGAGTGCCGTTTGGGTAGTAAGTCTATACCAATTTGACTTCCGATCGGGAGGCGGAACCGAAAGTTCTTCCGGGAACACATCAAGAAATTCTCCAACCGTTCGGACCTTTCCAACCATCGACTCCTTAGCTTCCAAAGCCTGATTTGAACCAAAATGCCTTACAACCCTTCTTGACCATCTTCTCAACCTTCAAGGCAGACACCACGTTGGATAGGTAATTCCTTCTATCACCTATCATAACCACTTCATCATTTTCACTGTCTTAAGAACCATGCGCTTAGCGCAGAATCCAAATTCACCGATACTTAACCACCAATCCATTCCAAGGATCAAATCGAACTCCCCAAACGGTAGTTCCATCGATCGACCACAAATACTACCCCTTGGAGTTCTAGGGGTACGTCTCTATAAAGTTTGTCTACCACTACGGAGTGACCTAACGGACTAACTACAGTCATCTCCCTAGAAGCAGTTTCTAAGTTTAGGTCCAAAGTCTCTACCACACTACTCGCTACGTATGAATGTGTAGACCCCACATCGATTAATGCATAATAAGGAAGACCAAAAATCAGAAATGTACCGGTTATGACATCCGGTGCGTCACCCTCCTCGCGACGCCTTGCCGCATAGACTAAGCCAGTCGCTTAGCCTGTGTTGCTGAACCTCCGCCTCAATTCCACGACCTCGGTTAGGACCGTTACTTCCTCTGCCATTACCACGACCCCTCTGCGGTCCCACATTTCTATCCTGAGCATGGTTCTCATCCTCCGGCTGGTTCTTAGCTAGTTTCGAGGACAATCTCGACCGATGCTCCAAAGACCCACACTCAAAACATCCTCTATCGCCGGTCGAACAACTTCCCCAATGGGTCTTTCCACAGCGTGTTACACTGAGTCGGCCTCTAATTAGCAGTCATGGGCCTTGCCGCTTGATTTGGCCCACTTGGCCTAGCCTTTTTCTGGACACTACCACTGGATCCAGCTGACCCAAATCCTCTCTTTTGATTATTCCTACTATAATTTTGTCTCACAGCCTCCTTGATCCCTTCGGCTACCTTAGCCTTTTCCACTAGAGATGAAAACTCACGAACTTGTCATGGGCAATCAAGAACCTCAAATCATCTCGAGTCCGTCCTCAAAGTGGACACAAGACTCGTGTTCAAGAGCCACGATGCCTCTAGCATACCTACTCGGTCTTAAAACTCCGCCTCATATTCCGCCATCGACTTAGTTCCCGCACTAACCCTAGAAAGGCTTTCTTCCGAGCATCTGTATAGCTGGTGCCCACATACTTCTTCCGATAGGTGGTTTTGAAATAATCCCAAGTTAGATCATCCGCCGTAGCGCCATCTCGAATCGTCACCACCACCGATACGCTTCATCCTTTAGAAGTGATACGGCCCTTTCGCTTTTTTCTTCCTCATCAGTCAAGATCATCCATGATCCTTTCGTTGACTCTAGCAAGATTCTCACAGACTGGGTGCCACTCGACACACCTCAAACACTTCCGCCTGCTGGACCGAATTCACTCGGGAATAGATTTTCGAGCTTCCAGATTTCCACTAGCTCCGACCACCAACTCGAGAACTCATAACACACGACTTGCATCTGACCTCACCCCGATCGATCTCGCTCCTCACTCTAAAAGTGGAGGTGGTGGTGGCGATGGTACATCGTTTGAACCTTGTCCCGACTGACGGGTTCGGACACCATCATCCTACCCCTACCGCATCCACGGCGCCCCCGCCCTCGAACTCATTCTATCTACCGCGCTTTTAATCGATTAAGAAAAATTTTATGCATTAGTGATTTGTTCCGCTTGATTACCGCGAAAAATTTTATGAAAAATTGAATAAGGATTCTTTCGATCAAACAAGGTTTCAGCTTTCTAACCTAGTTCACACAAAGAAGTTCTTGCATCCATTCCTTAATACTTTCCATACCTATTCGCTCTTTGGACATTTACGCCCATTTCTAACCTGTGGGTATTTTCGTCTTTTCCCTGTGGGTATTTTTCGTAATAAAAGAAATTTTAAAACTTTAGTAAAGTAGGTTGTTTTGCAATTCCCAACTTTGGAGGGTATTATTGAAAATTGGTAAGGTTTGAAGTTATGGCATTATTTTGGAATCAGGGGTATTTTGGTAATTTTGTCAATCGGGAAATTTTGTAAATTTTGCACGTCGAAAATGTTTTTAACCATTGTAAAACTCGAGGGTCCTTTGCAAATTTTCCTTTCTTAAAACGTTCTTTGTTTGCAAAAGTTCAAAAGTCAAGGTCATTTTGGTAATTTTGCGGTTTGAGGCGTTTTCGTAATTTTCCAAAACCAAAGTATTTTATTGATGATCTTCAAAGCGAGGTTGAATATTTGAAAAGTAGTTGGAATTTTGGACAAAATCATTGAGTTGATATTTTATGAACCAAGGGCATTTCAGAATTTTACCCCTAAGGGCATTTTCGTAATTTTCCACAAATCAAACTTTTCGGGAAAACATTGTAGAAGAGTTGTTCTTATGTTTGAAAGAGTGCTTTTAAAAGTTTTGAAGAAAATTAGGGTTTTGTTGTTTTCTTCCGTCCAAAAACATGGTTCGTTCCTTTCGGGTTTTAGTTGTTATGTTTAGCCTATGACCGAGCCCTTTTGATCGTGGTGAACCAAAGCTACACACCAGTGTGTGTTTCGTGTGGAGAGGAGGTGAGTCACGGATCGCTTAAATACCAAGCTCCCACCGAACCTTTCTAGACATGCGCACGAAGGTTACCACACCACTGAGCCCTGCAGGTTGGGGTGAACCCAAGCCACGCACTGTAGGATACTGCGAAGAGGTGGTGAGTCACCTGACCGCTTAAATACTGTGCTCTTCCGGCCCAATCCTAGACATGCGTCTGAGGTTACCACACCCTAGCTCGCTGACTAAGTCATAGGTTGGTTTAGTTCTTTAGGTCTTATGTTCTGTTTGTGTGTTTGAGTAATCTAATCCTAGGGTTCAAGTTCCTATAAGTCTATCTACGTTCCATGCTTCCTACCCTTCTACAGAATATAATTCACAAAGAGGTTTAGATGTACTTACCTGGGCGGATTGGTGCCGGAGACTCGGGCCATGCCGTTCAAAAACTCAAAAATACTTTAAAAAAACCTACCAAAACATTTTTGGGCCTTGGGCCCCACAAAGAAGTATTGAACTGGCTCGATACTAATTTATAATAAATTTCAAACCCGGCCCAAATGTTAGGACCTAATATGGGTCATTACGAGAAAACTTTTGAAACCCATTTTAAAATCCAATTTAAGTTTTGTTAAAACTTCTCGCTTTTGGTTATCTGGTGAAATCATACTTAGGTTAAATTGAAAATTTAAATGAAGTCAAGTTATTAAACCAATTTTGAGTGTGTCCATTGACACGATAAAACATTTTCGTGTTGATTTTGGGAAAGCATGTGATTTTAATTAAATTTTCAATGGTGTAGTTTAAAAGCAAGTATCCAACATATGCATAGTAACAAAAATAAAGTTTAGGAGGCCTTATTACAATCCAAGTAAAACAAACCAATAATAAAGTAATATAACTAAATTAAAGTTCATTTAATTCAAGTCCTTTGCATGGCCACCTCGAGTCCCTCCGGCTCCATATCCGCGATCTATGCATCACCTGAAAAAAATAATGGAGAAGGTGAGTCACCAAGACTCAGTATGTAACCCTTCCCCCGGTTTAAAACATTTTCATACACAACACATAACAATTAATATGCGAATATTAAATACCCAACCTAGCCATCCAAACGCATCGCTTGTCCCCGTTGTGGTACCAAACCCTTGGTGGTGCTAAACCACCGGTGACATATAGTCACAATGTGTTACCAAAACACGGTGTCCGAAGACACGGATCAATTGATGGGGCCAACCCATCATGTGATACCAAATCACCGCGAGACGATCCCATATCTCAAGTGGGGCCAACCCACGGTGGTGTTAACACAGGACAAGTCGCTATGAGGTGCCAAACCTCCTGGAGGTACCAAACCTCTGGTGACCGAGTCACGGTGTGTTACTAAAACATCTGGTGCCCGTCGGCACAATAATCGCCCTCCACTCACTAATCCCACATCACCATATATACATATATGTTTCATGCCATCACATGCTTAAATCTCATGCATCAATACATTATGCTTACCAAAAGCATCAAATAGCATATTCAAACAGTACTTACGAATTGCCAACTATACCGATATGGTATATTATCCAATGCTACAATAACCAAATTAGCATTCACAATATTTAGCACATTTAATAAGTTATACGTGTATGTACACACCGTCACCAACAAAGAGTCTAAATCCGTAAAAGAAGAGAAATCGGCCTCCCAAGATCCACTTGTTCCTATATTTAGCCAATGTCAATGTTAGTACCCAAAGGCCTATTCGCCAAATCCAATATTTAAGAGGGTTCTCTTATGGGTCCCAAAACCTTACGAATGTCTTGAGTATCACCTTTTGTTTCACCACCCTAAAATCCAGACTCAATAAGTTAGTAGCCTTCGCTAAATCGATTAACAACTAACTAACTAAAGTAGATCTTACCATTACTTACCAGAAATCGAATACTAGAGATCGGGCCTGAGTCGACTTCTTTACTTCCCTGAGTACATAGAAGAATCGATTACCAAAAGCGTTTAGAAGCCTCATAATCATTGCCGAAATCGGCACTTATCCCCCTTGTAAAAGAAAATCAACAGAGATCAGGAAAGTGAGTATAGACATTCGGTCAAGATCACTTACCACCTTATGAACCGATTGAAGGAGAGTCTAGAGGAGATTATTCTTGTTTGTTATTCGGCCAAGACTTGGAATATGGAGAGGGAAATTCGCTATCAAAAGGACAAAGAAAGGAAGACAAAGGAAGAAATCGGACTTCCAATAGGTATATTCGCCACGAAAGTTAGTAGGGAGGAAAGAAGTTTGATTACTAAAATAGGGATAGGTTGAGTGGAGGAAAGAAGAAAATAAAGAGAAGAGAAGAGTGGAGGGTTCCGCCAAGCTATGAGAGAAGAGAGAAAGTTTGGAAAAAGAAAAGAAAAGAATGGAATGTGGGAGAGTGCCTAGAGTACTAAAGAATTGGCCTCCCTTTCTAACACCTAGCCTCCATGCCGATTACTCCTCTTCAAGGAGTTTAAAATTGACCAACCTCTCAAATCATTCTAGGCCACACATTTGTATTAATTCAAATTAATTTGAATTAATCAACAAGCTATTTTCCTCTACTAAATTATCATAATTTAATCCCTAATTAATCCAAATAAAACCAAACAATATCTTCATTATCTTATTATCTAAATAATAATTAAAAGAGATTAAAGAGAGAAAAACTCTCTCCCTTGTTGCCGTCCCACTATAATGCAAAAAGAGGATTTTTGTGACTCGAACCAAGGCTCTCCTTGCTCCTTGGTGGTGTCACACTAGCTCCTAGGTGACCTCACTTTTGCCACTTTGCCAAGGCCTTTTAGTGCCCAATTTCCTTCATTTATTCTTATAACACCCTCCCGCTAAGGCTCCCTGCCTTTAAAATTAAAAGCTAAAATTTCCTACCAAACCGAGCTAACTCAAAGCCTTAATTTAAGCTCCATTATTCCATAAATAATATCGCATCAGTTCATACATAAGGAAAAACAATTAACTTCTAAATAGCCCCATTTTTGGGATGTTACACACCCTTTTATTTGTCCCACTTTTCAGATGAGCAGTAGTTCGTGGATATGGGAGCCGAGGTGGACTCGATGGACCATTCAGACTATTATCTACGTAGACTATTTTCGGTTTTGCTTTCATTTAAGTTTTAATTTTTGGGAATATTTTGTAATAAGGCCTCCTTAACTTAAGTTTCGATTTATTTATTTATTTTGTTATGTTGGGTTTTTACAAACTTATGTTTCTTTTTCTTAAATATAAACTGAAATGATAAATGGGCTTTTCAAACTCAATCAACGCAAATGTTAAAGTTATCTCCAAAATCTCACATTTACTTGATTATTCGGCTATAATAAACTAAGTTTTTCCAAAACCCTTCAGAGTAAAGTTTTTATGATTCAACCCGTAGTATACTAGATCCGGTCATGACGCATGGGCCGGGTTTAGGGTGTTACATTTTTGGTATCAGAGCCTAGGTTCAAAAACTCGGCTGTGGGTATGAGGTCTAAAAATATTTTCAAAAGTTGGTTTGGAATGGTTTAAAAAAATATATATCTGTTTTCTGGAAGTATGGCACCCGAGTCTCCGACACCAATCCACACTGTAAGTTTCCTGATACTTTGCTTTATTATATGCTGTATTTCTGGTATCTATTCTATCTGTTTGGTTTGGATGTGATGTTCAGATAAGGAGTTGGTTGCATATGAAATATTTGTCTGCTTCAATGGCTAGGTGTTTTTGAGTATGTGTAGGAGTTCTAAATTCTAGTTAAAAGTATATAGTGTTATTAAGATCAGAGTGCACAGCAAGAGCGTAGTGTGGTAGGTTGGGATGTGTGATTGTTAGTTAGTTGGAAATTTTGAGGACGAAATTTCTTTAAGGAGGGTAGATTTGTAACATCCCGAATTTGGGCCTATTGGGTTGTAACACCCCAATAATCCCAAAACTTTTAATTTCTGTGCAAAGGAGTTAATATGTATGTGTAGCACTTAGAATAAAAATATTAAGGTATTATCGGGATTATTTGAAGCCTTAGAGTTAGGGGAGACCATAGGGAAAATTTATTTTTCTTACTTAGTGGACCCTAGTCTCAGGCATGAGGCCTCATAAGTTGATTAAGAGAAGAGAGGACACAAATGGGCTCAGGAATTGGGTCAAGGCCTTAATTGAATTCTCTATTTAGACACTCAAGTGGGAAGCCTGTTAGAATAAGGATTAAAAGATATTATCCACGAATTAAAACACAAAAATGGGCTAGTAGCCCAGTGGACAGTGGCGTGAAAAGCAGTAAGGGGATCCAAGGTTCGAGTCGCATTACCCACTTATTTTTTAATTGTTTTTGGCGTCAAAGGAGAGGAGAGTGGGGGTGGCTAGGATGCTTTAAGATAGGAAGATTTATCTGCTTGGATAATATGGATATTGTACTGATAATAGTAGGGAGAGGTGGTGTTATTTAGGCTTCTTCTAAAGGTATGAATAGATTAAGATAAAGAAGAAAACATAGGAGTTATCTGCTGAGTACAGTATTGGCCGAAATTCCATCTCCTAGAGGGGGAGGAAATTGATTTCTTTACGGCAAAGGGGTGCCAAAATTTCCCTTACTTTGTTAAGTATGCCGAAAATTCTCTATAAATAGGGGTGGTATCTCTTCAATTTCGACATTTGAACCCTATTCTTTTCCTCATTCTCTGTGCTGAAATTCTCAGTTAGTCTTTATAATTTCTTTTCTTTTGATTACTTCAAAAGCCGAAACTCTGAACTTTCTTCTCATCTCCATAGTCGAATACCTCCTATTCTCTTATGTTGATTTCTTCATCAAAGCCGAATCTTCATAGATCTCTTGAGATCATCCTTTCTTTCTGATCTTCTCAATAGTCAAAATTGTAACACCCCATACCCGAGTTGGATACTAGAACTAGATACAAGACATTACCATGCTTGAACTCACTTAATCATGTGTTTAAGGGTTATAAAATTTTGTTAATTAAAACTTCACTTCCTTAGTCAACATATACGTACAAGGGCCTACGAGGCCTTAACTCATGTCTGTAAACTTTCAGAACTAGAGTCAATTAACTTAATTCTGAAATAGGATACACACGCCCGTGTGACCTGGAACATGCCCGTGCTTCCCTTAGGCACACCCATGCACTCGAACCGTGGGGAGCTACTGACTATATTAGCACGGCCTAGACACACTCGTGTCCTTCAACCGTGGTAGGCTACTAACTAAGTTGACACGGCCATGACACGCCCGTGTACATAAACCTTGTACTGATCCTTGATATACTGACTATATCAACACGGTCTAGGCACACGCCCATGTCCAAACCATGTGTCCTACACGGCTCTCCCACACGGTCGTGGTCTTTAACCATGTCCTACTTTAATTAATGATTCTAAGATACATGGTTAACATGGCCTTGACACATGCCCGTGTGTCCTACCGTGTCAACACATAAAGGCTATTTACAAGCCATTTGCCACCCTGAAATGAAAATCATACTTAATCTCAAATCAATAATACAATAACAACACCTTTTTCATGAATAATGCCATATATAACATTGATCTTAATAAACATACATACTTTAACCAATTTAGCTAAATCATTTAGCCATATACAAAAGAATGCTAACTTGGTAGCCTATACATTGGCCATTCTTAAAACATGTTCTCAAAATGAATGATTCCTATACATGCCATACTTAGTAAAATAACTTGGCTATACCAAAATAAGAGTTGATAGTGTGCTACGAGCTCCGACTTCAATGATCTACGGGATTAGCTTGGCGGGACTACATAGAAAGAAACAATCAAATACGTAAGCATTTAGCTTAGTAAGTTTGCATGTAAAACACATATCAATAAGCTTGCATATTGAAAACCACCTATCATGGTAATTGCATTATAATTTCAGCTAATAAGCTTACTTACTCATACATGACTCTTACTTGTCTCGATACTTGCATAGTAAATAGGGTACCTGTATCACTTGATCACATTGATCAATATACTTTAATAACAATCATCAAATTCTCTAATTCTTTATTCATGATCTGTACAATACTTGACTACATTCTTAATGCTATCTTTGCTTTCTAAACTTTCTTGTTATCTCATTCTTGCCTTACTTATTTGCCCGATGAATTTCTACGAATAACCAAGGATACTAAATCTTGACCCACATAACTTGATACCAAAGCCATATCTTAGGTATGGTCTTACATGGAATATCTCATCTTGGTTTCAAGGCCATGTCTTGACATGGACTTATATGAAGCTTGCTCTAGGTAACATACCCAATGCCAAGCTTGAGTCCTTGGACTTACATGATAACTTGCTTTGTAACTTGATCAATGCCAAGCTTGCCTTGGTCTTACATGATAAACTGATCAATGCCAAGCTTGCCTTGGACTTATATGATAAACTGATCAATGCCAAGCTTGCGTTGGACTTACATGATAAAATGATCAATGCCAAGCTTGCCTTGGACTTAAATGATAAACTGATTGATAACTTGTGTGGAAGATCGAGTATCCTGGGGAATTCTTCTTCAATCGGGACTTGTTTATACTTGTTATTGTCATTTCTTGTTTGAACATGGCATAATCGGTTCATACAATTTAATGTAAATTATACTAAGCTATTTAATGATAAAAATCATAAAACTTAGAAATCATACAAACTTACCTCAATATACAAAATGTATGTAGATGTGCAATTTAGTCCTCAACTTTATTCTTGCCTCGGTTTCGATCCGGGCTTTGTTTCTCTTGATATATAATCATAAATAGATCATTTAATAACTATATTGACTAATCTGACTCATTACTCAAACTTTGGGAAAATTACTATTTTGCCCTTATACTTTCTAATATTTTCACTTTTGCCCCAATTCTTGTAAAATGATTTTCATGCAACTTTCTTAAACTTCATGCTCAGCTGAATCATTTTCTCTTCTATAACAATCACTAAATTTAACTATTTCTAGTAGGTATGACCAATTTTGTAACTATTACAAAATGGTCCTAACTATCATTTTTCATGAAATTCTTTAAGAAAAAGATGTTTGTCTAACATCAAACTCTCATAAACTTCCATAAAACATCATTTAGCATGCATGTCAATCATGGGTATATTTTTGAACATGCATCTTAGCCCATTTAATAGCTAAAATTAGCTAATTCATAATACAGGAACTTCAAAAATACGAAGAATATCGAAAACCGGGCTTAGAAGCACTTACTAGAAAGCTTGAAAAATTGAAGAACCCTAGCTATGGCTTCTCCAAATTTTCAACAGCTTGGGGGAAGAAGATGATGATATTTTTATCATATTTTCCTATTTTAAACACTATTTTATACAAATGACCAAAATGCCCTTCCTCTTAAAAATTTCTATTTAGCCATCTTAAGGCCAATTTTGTCCAAAATTATATTTTTGGTAAAATTGCTATTTAAGGACTCATACATTTTATTCCAAAGCCATTTCATACTAAAAGCTTCTAGAAACTCTTAAATTGCAACTTTTGCAATTTAGTCCTTTTGGACCAATACACTACAATTTGATAAAATTGCTTTACGAAACTTTCACACTAGCATGCAAACATGACATATACTTGGAAATTCTCATAATTTCACCTCGGGTTTGTGGCCTCGCACCACCATCTCGACTAGGCCCTAAATCGGGTTGTTACAATTCTCCCCTTAGGGATTTTCGTCCTCAAAAATCTTACCAGTAAAAAGGTTGGGATACTGATTTCTCACACTCTCTTCTGGTTCCCATGTAGCTTCTTCTATTCCGTTCTTTTGCCACAGTACCTTTACTAAGGCAATACTCTTATTCCTCAGTTGTTTAATCTCCCGAGCTAAGATCTTAATTGGTTCTTCACCATATGTCATGTCGGGAAGAATCTCTTCTTATGAAGGAGTAGTTACATGTGAAGGGTCTGATCTGTAGCGTACCAACATTGACACGTGAAACACATCATGTATCTTTTCTAATTCTGATGGCAAAGCCAGATGGTAAGCTATGGGCCAATTCTCTTAGTAACCTCGTAAGGTCCGATGAAACGTGGACTTAACTTGCCCTTCCGGCCAAATCTGAGAACTTTTCTCCAAGGTGACACTTTCAAAAAGACTTTATCCCCAACTTGATACTCTATCTCTTTTCTCTTTAAATTCGAATAGGATTTCTGTCTGTCTAAAGCAGCTTTTAAACATTCCCGTATCACTTTCACTTTTTCTTCAGCCTCTCTAACCAAATCAACCCCGTGAATTTGGTTCTCCTTAAGTTCAGTCCAAAACAATGGAGTTCAGCATTTGCGCCTATATAGGGCCTCATAAGGTGCCATCTTTAAACTCGACTGAAAGCTATTATTATAGGCGAATTCTACCAATGGGAGAAACTTTTCCCAACTGCCCCGGAATTCTAAAATACAACATCTGAGCATGTCCTCGAGTACTTGGATTAGCCTCTCTGACTGACCGTCAGTTTGAGGGTGAAAAGCTGTGCTAAAACTCAATTTTGTACCCAAGGCTTCTTGTAGCTTCTTCTAGAATCTGGATGTAAATCTCGGATCTCTATCCGATATGATCGATAAGGGAACTCCATGAAGCCTTACTATTTCTGAAATATACAGGTTTGCCAACTTGTCTAATGAGTAATCAACTCACACGGGTATGAAATGGGCTGACTTTGTGAGTCTATCAACTACCACCCAAATAGCATCTTTCTTGCTTGGTGATAACGGTAAACCCGTCACAAAATCCATAGTGACACGGTCCCACTTCCACTCGAGAATCAAAATAGGCTGAAGTAAACTTGAAGGTACTTGGTGTTCAGCCTTTATTTGCTGACAAATCATGCACTTAGAAACAAACTCGGAAATATCTTTCTTCACTTTCGGCCACCAATACAGTTGTTTCAAGTCATTATACATCTTTGTACTTCCGGAAAATTCGACAAACACACATTATGTGCTTCATGCAAAATTTTCAGATAAGTTCTTCTTTTCTCGAAACACAAACTCGATCTTTGAACATCAAGTATCCATCAAAATTAATTCGAAAATCAGATTCAACATTTGACTCGCATTGAGCTTTCTTGACTTACAACTCACTATCTTCTTTCTGAGCTTCAAAGACCTCTTGAAGAAACATTGGTCTAGCTCTTAACTCAGCTAGAATAGAATTATCGTCAGATAAGGTCATCCGTAAATTCATTGCTCTTAAAACAAATAAGGACTTTCTGCTTAAAGCATCGGCGACCACATTTGCTTTTCCTGGATGGTAATCAATGATCAACTCATAGTCTTTTATCAATTCTAACCATCTTCTTTGCCTTAAGTTCAACTCCTTCTGCGTCAACAAGTACTTCAGACTCTTGTGATCGGTAAAAATCTGACATTTTTCACCTTATAGATGGTGTCTCCAAATCTTCAAAGCGAAGACTATGGCAGCTAACTCTAAATCATGCGACGGATAGTTCTTCTCATGAGGTTTGAACTGTCTTGAGGCATAAGCAATTACTTTGCCTTCTTGCATGAGTACACAGCCTAATCCATTTAAGGATGCATCGCTGTAGACTACAAATTCTTTCCCTGACTCAGGCTGCACTAAAATTGAAGCTTCCGTCAGCATTGCTTTCAACTTTTCAAAACTTTGTTAACATATTTTCGACCACTCAAACTTCATGTTCTTCTGTAACAATTTAGTCATCGGGGTTGCAATCATGGAAAACCCCTTGACAAATCGTCTATAGTAGCCGGCTAGGCCCAGAAAACTTCTAATCTCTGTGATATTCTTTGGTGGTTTCCAGTCTATTATAGCTGAGATCTTACTAGGATCTACTCGGACTCCATCCCTCGAGACAATATGTCCCAGGAATCCTACTTCTCTGAGCCAAAATTCACTCTTACTGAGCTTGGCATACAATTGATTTTCTCGAAGAATCAGAATCGTCTGTAGATGTCCAAAGATGCTCATTCTCATCTCGAGAATAAATCAATATGTCATCAATAAAAACGACTACAAATCGATCAAGGTATGGTCTGAAAATACGGTTCATTAAGTCCATGAACACCGCAGGAGCATTTGTTAACCCAAAGGGCATGACTAGAAATTCATAATGCTCATACTTGTTCGAAAGGCAGTCTTGGATACATCTAAATCTTTCACTCTTAGCTGATAGTACCCTGATTTCAAGTCTATTTTGGAGAACACAGTTGCTCCTTTCAATTGATTGAATAAATCATCGGGTACTTGTTCTTTATGTCACTTTATTAAGCTGATGGTAATCAATGCATAATCTCATAGTGCCATCTTTCTTTTTCACAAATAAAATCGGAGCGCCCTATGGTGAACAACTCGATCTTGCCAAGCCTTTATCTGTTAATTCTTGCAACTGCAATTTCAACTCTTTCAACTCTGTTAGAGTCATTCTATAAGGAGTAATGGATATTGGCACTGTACCGGGTACTAACTCAACGCTAAACTCTACCCCCTAACTGGTGGTAGTCCCGGTAATTGTTCAGGTAAAACATCCACATACTCGTATACTACGAGCACTGCCTCAATCTTCAACTCTGTTTCTTTATCATTCATCACAAAATCTAGATACGAGTCATACCCTTTTCTTAAACATCTCTGTGCTGTCATTTGAGAAATTATAATTGGCAACCTATCCTGTTCATCTGCTTTTACATACAGAGTATCCCCGTTCTCACACTTCATCTCAATGCATTTTGTCCCACAATTGACAATTACATTATGAGTAGTTAGCCAGTCCATTCCAAGAATGAGGTCGAACTCATCAAACGGTAACAACATAAGATTTGCTTTAAAGCAATGACCTCTAATCATTAATGGACAATCTTTACAAACTTTATCAATTAACACACTCCTACCTAAAGGATTAGACACCTTAATCACAAATTCGTGGTATCTATAGGCACACCCAATCCAGATACTAATTTCATGTAAATATAGGAGTGTGGATCCGGATTTATTAAAGTAATAACTTTAGTATTAAAAGAGAAAAGGTATCCGTAATAACATTTGGGAAGATGCCTCTTCATGAGCCTTGAATGGCATAAGCTCTTGCTGTGCACTCTACCTCGGGTCTCACAAACCGCTTCTATCAAGTTACCTCTTCCACTTGCTCCACTTCTCATGTTCCTTTGCGGTTTCCTTCTGGCCATACTCCTAGATTTTGGGTTCTGAGTTCTTTCTTCTCTAGTCATCTCTGGACAATCTTTTATAAAATGGTCTTGGGAGCCACATCTAAAACATGCATTTTCATGTGCTCGGCACTTTCCCAAGTGGCGTCTGCCACAATATGGGCATTCAGGTCTGTCTGGTCTAAAATTCCCAACACTCGCAACTAAAGTCGTCTGTGCTTTATTTCCAGAATACTGCTAACTCTTGTCTTTCTTTGAAAACCCAGTGGAAGTAGCTGATCGAGCTGAAAAGTCTCTTGACTTCTTAGATGATGATTGGAATGGCTTATTCCATTGTCTCTTTCTAGAATCGCGAGACTCCATTTCAAATTTCTTCTTCTCTTTTACTAGTTCTTCGGCTTTACAAGCCCTTTCCACTAGCACAACAAATTCTTTTATTTCGAGGATAGCAACACACAGCTTAATGTCCTCATTTAAACCATCTTCAAACACTTTACTCATAATGGCCTCAGTGGACACACATTCGCGAGCTTACTTGCTGAGTCGCATTTAACTCTCGCTCATAATCGCCATCGACATCTTGCCTTGATTCAGCTCTAAAAATTCTTTCCTCTTCTGATTTATAAACCTTTGGCTGATATACTTTTTCTTGAACTCTTCTTGAAAGAATTCCCATGAAATCCTTTCTCTTGGTACCGCCGACATAAGGGTGCTCCACCATTGGTAAGCAGAATCTCTTAAGAGAGAGACTACACACTGTATGCACTCTTCAGGTGTGCATGAAAGCTCATTAAATACCCTGATGGTATTTTCTAACCAGAACTTGGCTCTTTTTGGATCGTCATCTTTTCTAGCTCAGAAATCTTCTGCCCCATGCTTCCTGATCCTATCAATTGGAGGTTTACCTCTCCTTACCACCTCTACTACTTGAGGGGCTACTAGAATAGGTTATGGAACAGGTGGGGGTGAAGGGGTTGTACATCCGGTTCGCTCGGACAAACTCCATGTACCAGGCATTCATCATATGGAGGAAGGCTTCTCTAGCCTCATCTCCTCCTCATTGACTCACCGTAGTGGGTCTGTTCTCATTCTCATGTGGCACTGTCCCTTCTGCGAGAGCTGGTGCGTTACTTTCTACTTCGTCCGCCACATTCCCTTCGAATCCATTTCTATATGTATAAACATAATTTAAAATCGTCAGGAGTCGTCACACTATCAATATAGAAACATTCTTACGTATGGCATGTATAGCTAGACTTATGCTCATGCTACGTTAGTCCTAGAACCGACTAAATCGTAGCTCTGATACCACTAAATGTAACACCCCATTCCCGAGTTCGATACTGGAACTGGATACAAGAAATTACCATGCTTGAACTCATTTAATCATGTCTTTACGGCTTATAAAATTTCGTTCCAAATTAAAACTTCACTTCCTTAGTCAACATATACGTACAAGGGCCTACGAGGCCTTAACTCATGTCTGTAAACTTTTAGAACTAGAGTCAATTAACTTAATTCTGAAGTAGGGTACACATGACCGTGTGACCTGGAACACGCCCGTCATTCCCTTAGGGACGCCCATGCACTCGAATCGTGGGGAGCTACTGACTATATTAGCACGACCTAGACACACCCGTGTCCTTCAACCGTGGTAGGCTACTGACTAAGTTGACATGGCCATGACACACCTGTGTACATAAACCGTGTACTGATCCTTGATATACTGACTATATCAACACGGTCTAGGCACACGCCCATGTCCAAACCGTGTGTCCTACACGGCTCTCTCATACGACCATGGTCTTTATCCGTGTCCTACTTTAATTAATGATTCTAAGATGCAGGGTTAACACGGCCTTGACACACGCCCGTGTGTCCTACCGTGTCAACACATAAAGGCTATTTACAAGCCATTTGCCACCCTGAAATGAAAATCATACTTAATCTCAAATCAATAATGCAATAACAACACCTTTTTCATGAATAATGCCACATATAACATTGATCTTAATAAACATACATACTTTAACCAATTTAGCTAAATCATTTAGCCATATACAAAAGAATGCTAACTTGGTAGCCTATACATTGGCCATTCTTAAAACATGTCCTCAAAATGAATGATTCCTATACATGCCATACTTAGTAAAATAACTTGGCTATACCAAAATAAGAGTTGATAGTGTGCTACGAGCTTCGACTTCAATGATCTATGGGATTAGCTTGGCGAGACTACATAGAAAGAAACAATCAAATACGTAAGCATTTAGCTTAGTAAGTTTGCATGTAAAACACATATCAATAAGCTTGCATATTGAAAGCCACCTATCATGGTAATTGCATTATAATTTCAGCTAATAAGCTTACGTACTCATACATGACTCTTACTTGTCTCATACTTGCATAGTAAATAGGGTACCTATATCACTTGATCACATTGATCAATATACTTTAATAACAATCATCAAATTCTCTAATTCTTTATTCTTGATTTGTACAATACTTGACTACATTCTTAATGCTATCTTTGCTTTCTAAACTTTCTTGTTATCTCATTCTTACCTTATTTATTTGCCCGATGAATTTCTACGAAAAACCAAGGATACTAAATCTTGACCCACATAACTTGATACCAAAGCCATATCTTGGTATGGTCTTACATGAAATATCTCATCTTGGTTACAAGGTCATGTCTTGACATGGACTTATATGAAGTCTTGCTCTAGGTAACATACTCAATGCCAAGCTTGAGTCCTTGGAATTACATGATAACTTGCTTTGTAACTTGATCAATGCTAAGCTTGCCTTGGTCTTACATGATAAACTGATCAATGCCAAGCTTGCCTTGGACTTACATGATAAACTGATCAATGCCAAGCTTGCGTTGGACTTACATGATAAACTGATCAATGCCAAGCTTGCCTTGGACTTACATGATAAACTGATCAATGCCAAGCTTGGCTTGGACTTAAATGATAAACTGATTGATAACTTGTGTGGAAGATCGAGTATCCTAGGGAATTCTTCTTCCATCGGGACTTGTTTATACTTGTTATTGTCATTTCTTATTTGAACATGACATAATCGATTCATACAATTTAATATACATTATACTAAGCAATTTAATGATAAAAATCATAAAACTTAGAAATCATACAAACTTACCTCATTATACAAAATGTATGTAGATGTGTAATTTAGTCCTCGACTTTGTTCTTACCTCAATTTCGATTCGGGCTTCGTTTCTCTTGATCTATAATCATAAATAGATCATTTAATAACTATATTGACTAATCTGACTCATTACTCAAACTTTGGCAAAGTTACTATTTTGCCCATATACTTTTTAATATTTGCACTTTTGCCCCAATTCTCGTAAAATGATTTTCATGCAACTTTCTTAAACTTCATGCTCAGCTGCATCATTTTCTCTTCTATAAAAATCACTAATTTTAACTATTTCTAGTAGGTATGACCAATTTTGTAACTATTACAAAATGGTCCTAACTATCATTTTTCTTGAAATTCTTTAAGGAAAAGATGTTTGTCTAACATCAAACTCTCATAAACTTCCATAAAACATCATTTAGCATGCATGTCAATTATGGGTATATTTTTGAACATGCATCTTATCCCATTTAATAGCTAAAATTAGCTAATTCATAATACAGAAACTTTAAAAATACGAAGAATATCGAAAATCGGGCTTAGAAGCACTTACTAGGAAGCTTGCAAAATTAAAGAACCTTAGCTATGGCTTCTCCAAATTTTCGGAAGCTTGGGGGAAGAAGATGATGATATTTTTATCATCTTTTCCTATTTTAAACACTATTTTATACAAATGACCAAAATGCCCTTCCTCTTAAAAATTTCTATTTAGCCATCTTAAGGCCAATTTTGTCCAAAATTATATTTTTGGCAAAATTTATATTTAAGGAATCATACATTTTATTCCAAAGCCATTTCATACTAAAAGCTTCTAGAAACTCTTAAATTGCAACTTTTGCAATTTAGTCCTTTTGGACCAATACACTACAATTTGATAAAATTGTTTTACGAAACTTTCACACTAGCATGCAAATATGACATATACTTGGAAATTCTCATAATTTCACCTCGGGTTCGTGGCCTCGCACCACCATCCCGACTAGGCCCTAAATCGGGCTGTTATAGAAATTCCCTAGGAGTTGCCGAATTCTCTGTGTTAAGGTGAGTGCCGATTTCTTCTGTTCTTTTTCTCTTCTCTTTAGATTTTTTTGAGACCATAACCGAATGGCTAGTTGGTTGATAGGCCATCTTTAGTTTGACTTTTCCAATAATCTCATTTTTTTTGGGCGGCACTTCGGGAAATTAGAGAAGATCGAATCATCCAAATCTCAAAAGTAGAAACTGTTAATCTCTAAGTATCCTATGTATTTTGGGATTTCAAGGTAAGGGGTTTTCTTTAGATTCCTATTAGATTCGCTATCATATTTGAGATCTTAAATCATGTGATATGGTTTAGCAACCCTATTTCGTTATAGTAGTTCTGACAAGGACTTTTGATGGAATCAAATGTGGATCAGGCAAAAGAGAGGATTGGGTCTATAAGCCCAATCCCTAAGTTTAAGAAACGAGCAGTGTCCACTATTCGAGATTGGCCGCCTAGTTGTGGACCTGCTTCTGAACAGCATCTTAGGCAGATAGCAGTCGTATCGGCTTCTGATAGTGCCGACATAGAGAGTGTCGTCATAACCGTAACCAGGTGTGTAGATCCTTAACACATAAGTATTGTTGTAATATATGTGTATGATATAGGCTAAAAGCGGAAAGAGAGGCTGTATGAATAGTCGTAATACCCAAAAAGGGTAGGCAAGGGATGCCAGGTACGTAATCATAGTAACTTCTCAATGAGTATCGATGTATGTGGAAGTCTGAGATCTGTTTAAATGGCTTGATGTTTTGATTCTTTCATGTGTGTATGCATGGGATGGGATTGATTGATTGATTTATGGAAGGGGAGCAGGTCACGAGGCGATCGGTGGCTTTGCCACATAGGTCACATGGTGATCGGTCTTTATGATAGGAAGCGTAGCTGTCGAAATACTATAATGTATTTTCTGAGGTTCGTATAAGCGATCAGTGGCTTTGCTACATAGGTCACATGGTGATCGATATGGTGTGTAGTGGATGGAAGGTTGATTGTAGAAATCCCCACGGTGTGATGCATGGTACGGGTGTGTAGAGGATGGACTCTTAGGTTTGGGATGGGCCATGTTGCATGAAATATTTTGTTACCATTGTGTATGGGCCAAGGCCTATAATGTGTTTGTGGGCCCAAGGCTTTCATGTGATTTTGAGATTTACACACTGAGTCTTCGTGACTCACCCATTTATTTTTCCCACTTTTTAGATAAGCAGTAGTTCGTGGACATGGGAGCCGAGGCGGACTCGAGGGCCATTCAGACTATTATCTACATAGACTATTTTCGGTTTTACTTTCATTTAAGTTTTAATTTTTGGGAATATTTTTGTAATAAGGCCTCCTTAACTTAGGTTTCGATTTATTTTTTTTGGTTATGTTGGGTTTTTACAAACTTATGTTTCTTTTTCTTAAATATAAACTGAAATGATAAATGGGCTTTTCAAACTCAATCAACACAAATGTTAAAGTTATCTTCAAAATCTCACATTTAATTGATTATTCGGCTATAATAAACTAAGTTTTTCCAAAACCCTTCAGAGTAAAGTTTTCAAGATTCAACCCGTAGCATACCAGATCCGGTCATGACGCATGGGCCTGGTTTGGGGTGTTACACATAGTCCAACTATGGTCTTACACATGCATTGCCATGACCCTGCCATGGTCTTACATTTATAGTGCCGTAACCTAGTTATGGTCTTATCATCATAATTTCATAGCCCAGCTATGGTCTTACACATGTATATATATACTGCCATGGTCCAATCATGGTTTTACGCTCAAGTTTCCATAACCCAGTTATGGTCTTTTCATTAAAATGCCATAGCCCAGCTATGGTCTTACATTTAAACACTGCCATGGTCCAACCATGGTCTTATTCGTCAATTCATTCTTTGCCACAGAACGATCGTACTCAATCTTGTGTTCTACTCATTTAAAATATTTAATTCAATTTTCATACTTTTACAATAATCTTAATTTCAACAACAAAATATGAATAAATACATTATACCATTCCTAAATTAACAAATAATCATGAAATTTTAACCATATGAACTTACCTGTATTAAATTGTAAAGTTTGTAGTAGTTCGGGGACTATTTGACTAATTTTCCTTTTTCTCGTTGATCTACGAGCTCTTGATCTAAAATGTAGAATTTTTAATTCTTTAGCATATATTTCAATTTCAGTCCACTTCACAATTTATACCCTTCAATTTTCAAAATTTCACAATTACCTTAACTTTTACTGTTTTTGCAAGTCCATCACCAATTAGACTATCAAATGAGATAATTGTCCTAAATTGACAATTTATCTAAGTATTCTAAGCTATTTCACAGCCTTTGAAAAATATAATTTAATGCCAAGCCCTAAGATTTAATCTTTTTTACAATTAGGTCCTAAAATCAATTTCTATTGAAATTTCTTGATAAAATCATCATATAACAAAATTAAAGCTTCAAATCCATGTTAATTCATCATAAACATCCAGCACTCATCAATGATAACTTTCAAAATTACCCATAGAATAAAAAAACTAAGGAATTAGATAGTTGGACTTAATTGTAAAAGTCTTAAAAACACAAAAATTTCAAGAAAAGAGAAAGAATTTATCTCACTTGTAGCAAAATATGAAAAACCAGCTTCTTAAGGGTTCTTCAATGGTGTTTTTGGCTGAGAATTATGATAAAATGTCTAGATATTTCAATTAAATCCTATTTTTAACTATTAAGTTTTATTTCATTTCTAATTTTACCCATTGTTCACACTAATTTCATGATTTTTCTATACACATGCAGTCCAGCCTCTTATTTTAGGCTTATTTACCCCTCAAGTCCTTCCTCATTTAACATTTAGGCTATTTTATCACTTTAGCAAGTTTTACACCTTTTTCAGTTTAGTCCTTTTTAATTAATTAACTATCAAAATGTTAAAATTTTCTAACGAAACTTTAATACTAACTTAATGACACTCCATAAATATTTATAAAAATATTTATGACCGGTTTATGAAACAGAGGTCTCGATACCTCATTTTCGAACCATTTAACCTAATAAATTCTTTGAAAACACAAATCACTAATTCAAAAATCTTTCTAAAAATCACACTTAACTCGTAAATAATAAATAATAAAATTTTTGAACTAACTCGTCGGATTTAGTGGTCTCGAACCACTTTTTTTGACATCACTGAAAATTGGGCTCTTACAAAAACTCTCTCAAAAGATAAGGATAAGGATAAACATTGTCTTCACTTTAAACTTCTTAATATGACCAGTTAAAGAGCTAAAGAGTCCTAGCTAAACTCCATTGTTTTGCCAAACATGCCACTTCTTAGTAGGCCAACCAAACATCAAATACCCATGTGGTTGAAAAAGCTCGTGGCCCAAGCAAAAAATCATTTTTATTCTAACAGATTATAGAATGAGCAGATAAAAAAATCAACAATCTCTCTATTGGCATTTTTTTACAAAACCATACAAAAAATGGTTAGCACACAAATAAAAAAAAGCCAAATATCAAGGGAATTAGAGTATGTCTCCCTCTAATAGGTAAAACCATGCTCGAGCAAACACTCACACTATCATTGAATCAGCAGTTTAAAAAAAAAATCAAAATCATCTCCCCATTTGACAAAGCATGCAAAATGAAACAGATCAGTTAAAGATTCCACAAGTCACATTTCATTTGCTACTAGAATTTTTCCATTTCTCCCCCTTTTTGGAAAAGATACCAAAAGTGCTCCCCCTCACTACGAGATCTTTTTAGAAAAAAAATGACCTTTTAGCCATCGACCTTTGAATAAAAGCATTAAAAGAATTCATATCAATCCTCAAGAACCCTAACACTTGAACTTTTTAGGAAGCCAAAACATATAATGTTTTACCAGTTTTGTTTTAACAAAAGATGGAACGGTGTCATATTCATGTCAGCACAACAAAATTTTTGTAGCACATCTTGCCTAACTCAATCGCTGGGTCTGAGCTATAAGATGCCACATCCTTTTCTCGAGTAACTACAGTCAAATACATCATATGAAAATTATTTAATCATCGAATCATGACATATACACATTTATATAATGATATACAACTTAAATCGAGCCTTAATTGAGCTTACAAAATCTCTTTTGTTGAATCAAGTATGGAATAGGAACAAATTGCAAAGTTTCAAAAATTCAAGGTCAACGTCATGTCGTCACCTTCTCCACATCGCGACTTCACCAAACAATTTTTCACTTCATGATGTCAAGCCACTCAATGTCGTGACATCACAAATTGTCGACCGATGTTTCGACGAAGAAATGTGGTTGTCAAGACGAAGACTCTATTTTTGGTAAAAATTAGGTCATTTGGTACCTATTTCATTCCAATCCAAATACTTGCACACTTAGTGCATAATTGCCAAACTTTCCTGCATAAAATCCCACCAAATGCAAACCAAAACATGTATAAATATCTACATTCATTGTACATTCAACTAAACCAACAATTCAACCATTAAAGTTAACATTTCAATACCAAGGCATTTAAACAATCCATTTGGCAATTATAAACCAGATATTTATCTCCAAGCTTTCCAAACATACCAAAAACATTCACTCATACCTATTCATCTTGACACAAATATATTTTAACATATTAGTAACACATACCATACCAGCAAGGCTTTATCATTTTCAAAATTTAATCATTAACCAAGGTTCAAACTCAAGCTATCATATATATGTACATGCCACATAACCAGACTAAAATGATCAAAAGACTAACGAGTCTATAGTAGGATAGTGTGGTCTTCAAGTTGATCAGATTGACACATTCCACAAATCAACAATCTACACGGAGAAGGGAAAATTGTAACACCTCAAAACCAGACCCAGAAGCTTCACCAGATTCTGAAGGTTACAATGGCTGCCAAAACTTCCAAAACAAAGCATTGTTTAAAAACTCTAAATTTCCTTACGAAAACCATTTTCTTCCTAAATTTAGCAAATTTGATAAAACTTATCTTACATTTTGAAAACAGTGGTTTGAATTTTCGTTTAAGTTACACGAAAACCCAATTAAATATCCACGTTCAGTTTAGAGACACTTCAGTTAATCGATATTTCAAACTCAGTGTATCAGCAGAAAAACAATTATTTTAATATAACTCAGAATTCGTAAAAGTAATACTTTAAGATTTGAACATATAAAATCATCACAGTCTCAGAAATTCATATCCCATTTTAATAAAAAACCATGCATGAAACCCAAACATTGGTCTGGTATTAAAAGCCGTAATTTGTCAAAGTCCAGATTCAAGCTTAAACCTTACGAAAGTCCAAATAAAATCAGTTTAATGAACCTTATGAAAATATTTTCTGAAACAAACCAAAAACAACACCTTGATACCTTCACTCTGCACAATCCGGACCTAGCTACGACAATTACTTGAAAAGAGGAAAAACTAAGGGAATGAGCTACACAAGCTCAGTGTGAATCCTAAAACATAAGAAAAAAAAGGCAAATAACGATGAACTAAACAAAAGAAAATACAAAAAACGTATTTACAAACAACATACAAGAATCTCAAACTGACAGTCGGATATACGAATAATTTCCATTAGCATACAAAACACAAACACAATAAACCAAACACACATGTTACTTAAACACATCAGATTATTCAAATTATTTCACAAACATTCCAACGTTCGCACAAACAAATGTATACATCTCGATGCAAAATGAATGCAATATGTTAAAATGTTCCCACCCAACCAACCAAAACACCACTTCGACCACCCTGCATACCATGATTGGGCTATGGTAGGCCTATCCACCCTACACACCACGATAGTGGATCTAAGCCACTCAAATAATAAGAATATGTGCTGAGCTGACACATATAAAAATATATTACGGTAATACTGCTATAATAAAATATTGCAGTTAAACTGCCAAATTAGACTTCCTTCTCTTCCAACAAAACCCCAGATATTTATTCAAATGCAAAAATGTGCAATCATCATGCATACATACATACTCATATTTAGAGAAACAAAACCAGAATTCAACATACTTGTATTCAGTCAAGCATAATAGAACACATTTATCCCTAAGTTTAAAAAATCACATCCAAACTTGTACGAATAACATGAGCTAAAATCCCATTACAACTACATGCTTACAATACAATATTACATCTAATAATTGTATATTCATAATCAGTTTTAACAAATTAAGGTTTCACACACTCCTACAAAACTTAAACTAGCTCGGGATCATTTAGGGACTAAAACACATCGATTTGCAAATAGGGTGCAAAATTGTACACGACAGTGTGACTGCCTGTGTGGTGTGAATACCACCCCCAAATTCACTACAAATCACGAAAACTAACCCCAAAAATCATTCCCAATTACCTAAGTTCAAGAAACACACTTTAGAAACGCAATTCTGAGCGCCAAAAAGTGGTCTATTCATCTTATCTCTACCAACCTGAAACTCCATTTTCACACACACACACACACTAAACCTATAAGGATTTTTAGCCTAAACCAAATACCAACACATCAACGAAACAATTCAAATATCAAGAAATCAGCATTGAGCTTACCTGATTCAATGATTGATTGCGATAAAGAACAACCTTTGGAAGCAAAAATTAGCGATAACAAAATTGAAACCAAAAGACAAAGACTGAAGAACCAAGGAAAAAGAACTTGAAAACGTTGAATAGAAAAGACTGCTGGAACCAAAGTAAAAAATCGAAAACCAAAATTTTCAAAACCAAAGAATGAAGGAGAAAATGACGTGAGAAAAAATAGGATAAATGAGCTGAAATTTTGGGAAATCTGTTTTCATAAATTAAAAAATATATCTTAATTATTAAATTTTTTTTAACAAAACACTATCTTATCAAAAAAATTTTAACAACCACCAATCAAATTTATTATTATATTATTACATGAGGATTCGAACTCAGGACCTAAGGGTAAACTGACACTTTACCATTGAACAAGGACTCATTCTCATTTCTAAAATGCACAGAAAAAACGTATAAACCTAACCGAAAGCTTTGACTCCCAAGCAAAGCTTGATTCTTCTAACCCCCAAATTTGGGATGTTACAAAAACAACGGGTAAGCATAACGAATTCTTAGTAAGTCCATATGAAATTTACTTAATTTACCTTGATATTTCAACAATTAAGCAACTAAAACTGGCAATACTTTTGCATCCTATTACTCTCATGTGCACATCAAAAAAACTTTGGGTGGTTAGTTCATTTACATAATATGAACTTATAACACGATTGTATAGATATATAACAATCTACCATATAGCATATACTGTCTCTATCATAATCAAATTGCAAACATGTATAATTCCATTCATAAGCATTCTTTTCAATTATTTTATTACCATTTAATACCATTTTTATTTATGTTTTTTCCCAGAGAACTATAGTAAATTGAACTTGGATACACGGGACTAATTTGCTCACACAAGTTAACATATTTGGGCTACTCACACAAGCTTCAAACCAGGGTTGCTCACACAAGCTTAGTTCGATGCTACTTACACAAACTTCAAAGAATTCGTAGCACATATCAGATCTCAAGCCATCATTTTTTTTGTGATAA
This sequence comes from Gossypium rotundifolium, assembly GCA_025506655.1. Taxonomy (NCBI): domain Eukaryota; kingdom Viridiplantae; phylum Streptophyta; class Magnoliopsida; order Malvales; family Malvaceae; genus Gossypium; species Gossypium rotundifolium. The sequence goes on along the minus strand of CP106732.1, from coordinate 151,350,371 downwards.
AAAAGATACAAAGTAAAAGCTTAGATCATCAAAGGAGGATCTTCAAACAATCTTAAGCTTATTCTCCTAGTACGAACAAACTTAGCCAGATTATCAGGAATTAAGTTTTCTTTTCTAGGGATATATTGAATTTTCCACTGCTCCATCTTTCCCAAGATAAGATGAATTTTTCGAACTAAGGTAGAATTTGAGCTCTCGGAAGAATAATCCAAAATTACATTAATAGCTTCAATACTATCAGTTTGAATTAGGATTCTCTCAAGGTATCTATCTAGAATAAGATTCAGCCCATCAAGAATTCCCCAAAGCTTTGCCTCCAAAATAGTGCAATTGCCCAAATATTTAGCGAACCCGATGATCCACTCGCCATTATGATCTCTCACAAATCCACCACTTGCAGCGAAGCCTTCATCAAATCTTACCGAACCATCAGTTTTCAAACTCACCCAACTGTTAGGTAAAGGCCAACTGTGAAGGTGACCTCATGCTCTATGGAATGAGAACTTTAAAGTGGATGAATATTGTTTTGCCTAGTTGTAGGAGATTTTAATAATTTCATCAACACTCCATGTAGTACCTTGGAAGATGAACAGGTTCGGTTCTGGTTCTTCCAAATACGCCACACGGTGATCCCAAAGAGAAATGGCCAATCGATTCCATTTAGAGGAGTAAAATGGTTCAAAAGATTACTCTTCATCCAATCAAAAAGAGATTCAGAATAGAAAGCAGAAAAGTTTTGTTGTGGAATAAGCTTGTCCCAAATGCGTCTGGTAGCATCACAATCTCTAAGTATGTGCACAACATCTTCATAATCATGACTGCAAAGGCTGTAAGCACTACTACTCCCAAAGCCACATCTTACCCTATCGAATTTGTTAAAAGGAGGTGCTTTAGAGCCAACCAAATGAAAAAGTGAATCCGATGAGGACTGTGAAACTTCCAAGGTAATTCTCAGATCCGATCTTTTACATTAAAAGTGTCTTCACGAACCTTCTCGTAGGTGATTTTGAGAGAGAATGATCTAGTCAAGGAAGCGCCCAAATAATTCGTTCAGGGCCTGATGAAGGATGTAGATGTGTGATACTTGTTATTTTGTTGATAATCTCCTTCAGAACCCAAGGCCTGAAAAGATCTAACTTTTAAGAGCCATCATCTGCAACCATACTATTAAGGGAACAATCTAGAAAAGGGTTAGCAGAATAAGGGATAAACTTAAGTAAGGGTCCACAATTAGGAATCCAAGGGTCCTACCAGCATTTGATGCTACTTCCATCTCCGAATGACCAGATTAGGTTTTCACGAATGAGAGGCCATACCTTAGAGATAGATCTTCATAAGAAGGAACACCTACTCCTTGACAAATCATCAAGTAAACCACTAGGGATTTTGTATTTAGAACGAAGCACCTGAATCCAAAGGGCATTAGCATTAGAAATAATATTAAAACCAACCTTCATCATAAATGAGGTATTATGGTCTTTTAGTTGTCTGAGACTAAGACCTCTGTTAGACTTAGGCTGGCACACCGAATCCCAACTAACCAAGGCTGTCTTTAAGCTTCCATTATGAGTTCCTTAGACAAATTTCTGAACAATGCGTTCGATCTCATCACAGATACCTTTTGGAACCATCATTGTTTGCATGAAGTAGCTAGGAATCGAGAGAAGAACAGATTGCGCCAAAGTAATCCTTCCAGCTAAAGAGAGCTGACTAGCATCCCAACTAGATAATTTATTACGAACCCTCTCCACCACAAAATTTAGAGTGCTATTTGTGACTTTATCATGTAGGAGTGGAACTCCAAGGTACTGCTTCAAATTAGTAACTTTTTGGAAACTAAAGAAACCACTTAAACGTTCCCCCAAATTATCATCAATACCTTTTGAGAAAAAAATATTAGTCTTTCGCTAATTAATCCAATGTCCCGAATAATCACAAAAATCATCTAAAATATTTTTGATAACTCGAGCCTGGTTTTCTGCCGCATGACCAAAGAGAATCAAGTCATCTATAAAGAAAATGTGAGATAACGGTGGGCCACCACGGGCCAGCCTAATAGAGACCGATTACCAACATCAATTACGGATACTAAGACCTAACCACTCTATGCAAAGAATAAACAAATAGGGAGATAAAGGACATCCCTAACGAACGCCTCTAGCTGGTCGAAATTTTTGGGTTGGTTCACCATTCCACAAGACCTGCATAGTAGAGCTAGAAATTGAAGACATAATAACATTACGTAAAAAAATAGGAATACTTGTAGCTTGGAGTGACCCCTCAATAAAATCACATCGTACTTGATCAAAGGCCTTCTCCAGGTCTATTTTGATGGCCATCCACTTCTTGTTTTTCCATGCACCCCTCATCAAATGAATGACCTCTTGGGCAATGATGATGTTATTAGTGATGTTCCTTCCTGCGATAAAACCAGCTTGCTCTGGAGTGAGAAGCCTTGAAAAGATCACTTTGAATATGTTGGCAATGATCTTCATGACTAGCATATAAAGGACCGAACATAAGCTAATTGGCTGGAACTGAGAGAACTCCACAGGATTTTAGATTTTGGGGATAAGCACAATAAGAGAATTATTCAAATCCGAATAAATGCTTTTCCTTTTGAAGACCTTTTTAACGCATGTACAGATCGAAGTGCCCACATGATCCCACTGATTCTGATAAAACAAGGCATGGAAACCGTCACTCCCTGGAGCCTTTAAAGGTACCATATCAAAAAGAGCGGCTTTAATTTCCTCATCCAAAATTGGCCTGTTAAAAAATTAAAATCTTCATCTTTGAGGCACGGGAAGGCAACATGTGGAAAAACTTTCCTAGGCCCAAGATGCTCGCCATACAGATTGGAGTAGAAGTTAACCGCTTCAAGCTTCAGTTGATCATCATCTATGATCCATCTCCCAAGCTATTCTTCAAAGAAGTATTTCTATTCTGATTGCATCTCCTCAGTGTGCGTGAGTGGAAGAATTTTGTGTTGAGGTCACCCAAAACCAACAACTCACAACGCGCTTTTTGCATCCAAAAGATTTCTTTATGATGAAGCACATTTTCTATTTCCTCTCTCACATCCATCTCTATTTATTTAAGAGACTCTGAGTTAGATCTATCCCGTTCAAACTTAATAAGCTCTAATTTATGAGTCAAGAGCTTTTTACGAGTGAAGATGTGACCATAAACCTCTTTATTCTAAATGTTAACTTGATCAGTAAACTTGGAATGCAGGGATGACATGCTCGCAAACATCTTCCAATTCTCTTTGATAAAATTCGAAAAGGATGGATGTTCAATCCAACCAGCTAAAAATCTGAATGGACGTCCTTTCAATGAATGAACCTTAGGTAAAAGAGACAATTTAAGAGGCCTGTGGTCAGATTTGAGTCGAGGTAAATGTGTCACCATTGAGTTCAAACAAGAAATATTACAAATAGCTCTGCCCAATCTCTCAACAATCCCCCCTCTTTGCCAAGTGAATGGGACCTCGAAAACCCAAATCATAAAGTTGGGCAGAATCCATAAAATTTCCAAAGAAAGGACACCTTTTGCCTAAAACACGTCTATTTTTTTTCTCACAAGGGAAATGATAGCATTAAAGTCACCAATCCCACCCAAGGACCCATCCAACGGAATAAAATTTTACAAAACCTCCGATAAATGCCTCCTCTTCTGACTATTAGGATTGCCATACACAAAGGAGACTAGAAAAGGCTGCCGAAGGAGCTATCAAAACTTTGGCTAAAATAAATTGGGGATGGCTTTGGAGCACCTCCACGTTAACCGAATCCTTCTACCTAATCCAAATACTTCTAGAAAAACCGACCGCTTCCACACGGTGAGAATTATTAAAGCCGAGCTTAGCAATAACCAAATTGACTTTCTCACCACTGACCCAAGTTTCTAGAAGATTTATCAAATTTGGTTTATACTCTATTATATTCTCGAAATACTCTAACAAATTTAGAACTCGCACAACCCTGACAATTCTAAAAAGATAGTAAAATTCATAAAAAATAAATAAGAGAGAAAGAACTAACCTCTTAAGGGCTATCAGTAACTTAGAGATTGCAGATTTAACTTTTGGATTATCTGAAGAAATTCTAACTTGCACACTAATGAGCTCTGCCATGGAACCCATAGCTTTAGGGAGAGAGACTCGTGAATTACTGGTAGGTTTAAATTTCCCTCCGCGTCCACGAATGGATTTAATAAGAGATTTTCCACTATGACTATTTTGTTTCCTGCTTTCACCAACATGTCCCTTAGGAATAGTCGGAGTATTCACACGCACATTTGGTTTAGATTTAATATCTAATTTCTCTTGAAAAGTGATAGCAGTATGCTTTTTAGGATCAAGTGCATTAGAAATAGGACCTACTTTTGCCTCAAGATGATTTTCGAAAGTGGGATTTACATGAAAAGAGGTGTCCACGTCCTTGGTAAAGGAAATAGAAGCAATTGGGTCTTTATGCACAAAACCCGCTGCATCTTCTAAGCCCAAACTATTTGAAATCAAAGTCTGGCCTAAAGTCAGTTGCTGTCTAGAGCACTTCAGCGCAAGCCCAGACTATTCATGCGAAAGGCCTAGCGCCAGATTAGGCTTAAGGCTACCAAGCGCTCGAATGCTATCCTTATGTAAATGGCCCAACGTCAAACTAGGCCCAACGCTACCAAACGCCTGGTCTGCAGCCTACGGTGAAGCGCAAGCTCCTACCCCTAACGTCTGACCTGCCCTGTTATCTTCAAAAGCCTAGATGCTAAACGTGTCCCAAAATCACCCACGTGGCCCAACAAGCCTTCACTTAAATTTTCCCCAGCCACCTGTCCAGACCTTAGCCCACTTCTTTTCCTTTTAATTTTTTAAGGAAGTTCCCTTTTGAAAACCTAATCGCTCCTAGTTCCTTAAGTGGCTCCTCTAAATTCGGTAAAATGGACTTAGAATCCATAGAAGATAATGCTTCAAATCTGGTTTATTTTTGCCCACGAATCATGTCTTGTTTACGGTTTAACTTGCTCAACCACCATCCACGGGCCAAAGGCATCACCCACCGTCGATAGAGCATACCCCGTCTTCACAGGAGCAGATTCATTATTCAAAGAGTCCTTGTGATTTCCTCCACCGTCATGACTATTTTTACCTGTCAAAGAAGAAGGGCATAAAATTTTAAGGTGCCCATACTTACCACACGAGAAGCATAACTCAGGTAAAGCCTCGGATTCCACACATTGCAGCCGTCCATTGACAAGAACGTGTGAGGTAAGGGGTTTTTCTAAATAAACAAAGATAGCCATTCTGGCGAATTGTCCTCTTTCTCGGTTGTTGGTTTTGATGTCAAGTTTAACAACTCTTCCGACCAAGCTACCAATCTCCTCTAAAATCTTCTTTTGATATAGGAAATCCAATAAGCCTAGGAATCGGATCCAAACAAACACACCGCAAGGAAAGGGTCTTGATTGGTCAAAATCCACTGTCCATGGTTGAACAGTGGGATAGTGTCCAAACACTATCCAAGGGCCTCGTGTCAGCGCTGCATCATAATCTACCTACACTGAAATCAAACGAGGTAGTATCCGTTTGCAACATCCATTAGGCAAAAAGGTTGTATAGGCTTCCAGAGGCTAGTTATGCGATTAAGTAGAGCCCCATAGCCTATGTTGTGCCCAAGCAACTTGACCACCATCGTGAGTTCCATTCCTTTGATTAGAATTTTGTTGATGCGTTCTGAGAAATCAATGGCAGGTATACCATGGAGATTAGATCTGCGAATATCACATTCAACAAACTCTAAATCAAGATTAGCGTCCCTATCTAGAGAGTTTGAAACCGCCCCACTCAAGAGTTTGTCTTTCCATGAAACTCCATTTTCCTGAGATGAGTCAAACACCATGTTAGCCAAGGAGTCATCACTTCCATCTTTAAAACATACCTTTTTGGTAGTACGATCAGCGATAGAGTCACCCCCCACGCCAATCCGGTCATCGGACAGAGATTCAATGTCATTCATTTTCAGAGAGAATTATTTGTTTCCAAAAGATTATTCAAGCCATCATATTAATCTCTGATCAAACACCCATTTTCCTTTTTGAGACCTTAATAGCATGTCATTTGTATCCTAATCGATACTGTTTCTGTATCATTCTATACATATCATCCAATCATATAACAATTCACATCCATTCAATACCATGTACCTATTCAAATTTTTCATTTAGTTTGTATTTTACGATTTAGTCCATTTGATGCCAAAAGATATTATGTGGAGGACTAATTTGTATTTTTGCCTTTTCCTCGATTATCATTTAATTGATTCAATTCCTGATATATATGATAATCCATTTCAATTTATAAATTTGAAATACCTTATTCCATCCTATTATAAGCATAAGTTAGTTCAATTTCACTTTTTGAAAGTTTTCTAAAGTTTTTCATTTTATTCAATTTAGTCCTTAAAACCGAAATTGCCATAACTTTCAAATTTGAGCTTCAATTTTGAAATTGACTCAATTTCATCCTTATATAACCTTATATTATAAAAAAATATAGAAATATCATACCAATTTTGAAGTTCATGCATTTTAGTCCCTATGTTCAAAAACTAGAAATTAAACTTGACAAACTAGTCCTTTTTCACTTCTAAGCTTAAAATCTAACAATTTAGTACCAAAAAAAAAATTCAAGAAATCAACCATGGAAATTTTTGAAAACTTTAATAGTTTTACAAATTAATACATGGGCTAGTTAAATCAAGCTCATAATACCTCACAAACATAAAAATACAAGAAAATAACTTAAAATCACTAACCAATTGAAGGATTAAAGTTTGAATGCATCAAAACCTTCTTTATGTTTCATGAAAATGAAAAAGATGAATAACAATGGCTTATAATTTTATTTTAATTTAATATATATACTTTCATTAACTTTAATTAATTACTAATTATTCTTAATTAGTTTAACCTTAAACCAATGTAACTTAAGCTAGTGGATTTCATCATCATCCAACACAGAATAACCATTCATTAATGGCCCAATTATTTAATTGGTCCTTTAGTTAATTAAAATCCATAACAATTAACTTTTACCACTTTTATAATTTAGTTCTTATACCTTAATTAACTACCCAATTAACAAAATTAAGGGACCAAACTTTAATTAAACTTTATAATAACCTTGTAATTATTAAATATTTATGAAATTGAACATCGAAAATGAGGTTTTGAAACCACCTTTTTCGACACCACTAAAAACATACTATTACACTTTTGTTTTCTTATCCACCAATCTCTTCAATGCCATGATTAAATCAAATCATATATTTAACAAAATAGCCTTTTAAAATCAAATTGAATATATCAATAATAACAACCAACAATATCAATTCAAAAGCATCAATTCTGAATATAAAAATATCGAAATCAACCATGAGTGAAATTAAAGTAGACAAAATCACCAAATTAGCATATCATTACTCCCTCTTTCTCTAATCATCCCTAATCAAAATCCTTCAAGTTGTTTAGAGGGGATGAGATCAAATACTACCTTAACAACAAGAGGAGTTGTACCTTGTGGAACAATGATAGTCTTTTCCATGAAACCTAGATGACATTTGTTTAATGCTATATAAATTTTTAACATGATCATCATGAGTTGCAACCTCATGTTTCAAACGAGCATCAATCAAATGTTGATCTTCATTACTCAAATGTGTTGGATTCTTCCTTACCAATTTTGCCTATGTTGTAGTCTCCTTGTTCTATTTGTTGGTCAAACATGTTTAACAACATAGCTAAACTTCTTCCAATCTTGCATCATCTTAAAATAGTGGGGTTTGATGTGTCCTTCTTTCCCACGATAATGGAATAAAAATTTTCTTTTCTTCTTGTTACATTTATGTTGATGTCTAGGTGTTCTTCCATTAATTATTGCAACATTAGATTGAGTGTTCCTTGTAATTCTCTTTCTTTGAACAGTCATCAACTTTTAGCAATGAGTTCTAACATGTCCGATCATTCCACAATAATAACAAGCATGTTTTCATTCTTCTTTTTACTTGTCTCATAGGAAGAAGTAGCAACCATCTCATTAGATTTAACAAAATTTGTAGGAGGTGTAGGTTTTTTACCAAGTACATTACAATCATGTTCTGATCTCCCAAGAACTAAGATATCTTCACATTGCCTTGCATATTTTTTGAGAATGGCTTTGACATCTTTTAACTCTTGCTCAGCTTCTTTCAAAGTTACATCAATTTTAGCAATCATCTCATCCTTTTTCTTGATAATCCCAACAAGCATCTCATTCACCTTTCTAAAATCAATAATCATATCATCTTTCTCTTTCACAACAATTTCGAGCCTTTCTTTTTCTCCTTTGAAAATGATAACTTCTTCCCTCAAAGACTCGTTCAGTTGACACAACGTTTCTATATTTTTTAGCATTTGGCTGAACACAGCCTCTTGGTTGTTGAAAGGAGCATCACTGTCATGATTTAAATTTAATGCTTTAACACTTAATGTGAATGAGGGATAGAAAGAACTTTCTTCTTTGACTTCATTTTTGCAAACCGTAGCTTAGGATCTCCTTCGAACAATTCTCAAAGTCTACTTTGATACCAATTGAGAAAACCTTCTATTTGCACTTGAAAAACATTTTCCTACTAATTATCATTTAAACAAAATGAATAGAAAGGTTAAATACAAAGTTATGCAAAGAGAATAGTAAGGATAAAATTAACACAAGATATTTTTTAACGCAATTCAGACACAATGGTTCGACATTTATGAAGCCTCACTCAGTGAATGATTTTATTCAACAATCATCTGGATCACCTATTGACTTAAGCCTAATATACCCTTACAAAAAAAAGTGATTGTGAACCCAATATCGACCCCAATTATCACAAATTACTCACTCAAATATCTCATAATACAATCGATAAACATTTCCAAATAATACCTAAAAGAGTTTCTCCAAAGTAACCACAAGAACATAGGCAAGTTGTTGACAAAGACATTCTAAACCTGCCCTCTAAGTGATGCCACCAGCAACCTTTTTATAGGCTGATACAAGAGTTCATCAACAGAGTTTTGATAAGTTTTAAACTCCTATTTAAAAGCTAAAATTATCCCATTAATTATCCTGAGTATTTATTAAGTAAAAGTCTTCATAAACCAGTCTTCCAATTACTTCAAAACTCTTTCAAGAGATAAGGATAAAAATAAACATTATCTTCACTTTAAATTTCTTAATATGACCAGTTAAAGAGCTAAAGAGTCCTAACCAAACTCTAATTGTTGTTTTGTCAAATATGCCACTCCTTAATAGGAAAAAAAAAAGGTCAAGCAGCCATGGGGCCGAAATAGCCCATGGCCCTAGCAGAAAATTTGTTTTATTTTAACAGAAAATGGAGTAAGAATTTGTTTTATTTTAACAGAAAATGGAGTAAGCAAGTAAAAAAACCCCAAACATGCATGTTTCCATAAGCTTCTCTTGAGTTGATTCAAATCTTCAATGGCTACACTTACAATTATTTATTTTTCCATTTTCAGACATATTGAATATTTTTTGAGGTTCTATATGAATATGTTTAGTGTCTTCGAGTTTAAGTAGTTATGCTAGAATTGAAGGTCTTAAGCAATCCTATAGTACAAAAGATGCATATGAAAGGATAATGATATGAATCATGGATAACTACACGACATATCACAAAAAATAATAATAATAATAATATGATCGCAATATAAATAGATGGACTGTCAAGTAACTGATTGTAGGAGAAGAAGTTTTTATGCATGATCCATATTCACATTAATAAAACATTGTCCAAAACATCTTAAAAATATAAAACCAAGATCAAACAGTATATTACAAAACAAAACTATACATTAGCTACTACACTAAATTGAAACATATTGATTTTTTGCAACACTTGACAAGCAACTATAAGAACAATAGCCTGATCGAGTTCTATTTATATTCTCGAAGCCCAAGAGCCATCTGATATCTAGAAAGATGGCTGAATAAGAACAAAAAGGCTGAAGACAATTTCCTCCATGGTTAGCCTAGCCAGAGGATTCTCTTAAGTGTAGGCCATTGCCAACACTGCCAAGCTTAGAACACTATCAATGGGATAAAAGCTCATCAAATCTAGATCCATCCATTTTCCCAAGGTCTTTTCCTTTTTCTCTTTGGTTTTCAAAACTTGCCTTATCTACTTCCACAACATGAAAATCTCACCATTTTGTAAAAAAAAGGAAGCGATGGGTTTAAGAAAGAAGATAAGGAAAAGGAAAGGAAAAAGAATGGAAAAAAAAAAAAGAATGAAAAGGAATGAAAGAAAAGAGAATAAGGAAAGGGAAAAAAATAAAAAATAAAAATTTTGATTTAATGGTGGAGTGACCAATTTGGTTAATTTAATGGCTGTGACCAAATTAACAAATAAAAATAAAAAATTTGGAGTGACCAAAATATGAACAACATAACTTTAAATTGACTAACGTGGTAGTTTACCCTATATTACATATAATAATTAAATGATGAATGTTTGTTTTAATAATTCATCACACATTCATGATGTGGGTGAAAAAATATAAAATTTGTAAAAATTTTAAAAAAAACTAAATATGATTTTAGTTGGAATAACAAAATTATAACTTTAAAGTTTTTGATGTTTTAGGTTTAAGCCTCATCATTTACTATTTTATTTTGGATTTTATAAATTTCATATATAACTATAAAAAGCTAAATACGTTATTATAATAATAATTTTTTTAAATAGAAGAATTTTAAACCATTTTCAACTAAATGGATGATCTATTGATTCAATTAAAATAAAATTTGATATAAATTAAATAATCTGACAAAGCAGAACCAACTCAATAATACTAAATAAAGCTAAATGATTTTCTATATGAGAGTCAAACATTAACATTTTTTTTTTGTTTGTATATAACCACAAGTGAGGTGATATTTTGGTAAAACTCTCCCAGCAATAATGATTCTAGAAGTTGAACTTGTTCTAAATGTCTAGGAAAGAAATTCACTTTCTCTTCTTCTAACCAGTTGTTAGTAAACATTAGCATTTTTACCGTCTATGGTAGAATCCCTATCACCAATTCAAGCCATTTGAATTTAATATTTATTTTAATTTTTATAAATTTCATGTAAAAATATAAAAAATACTTGTAATAATATATGTTATCTTTTAAATAGAAGAATTTTAATTATATTTTAATTAAATTGATGATTAATTGACTCGTGATATCAACACAATCAAAAAATTAAATGTAATATAGATTACTCAATCTATACTATATATTAAATACAAAGTTAGCATTACGAGTTAATCGAGCACCAACTCAATTACATAATGAAGAAAATACTCTTATTTTATATATTAAATTATATTATTTTAAGAGTAATTATATCATTTTATATGAGCACTGAGTTGGATTTCAACATTTATAATTCACCATCCCACCAAAGCTCACATTTTTATTTACACTGTTTTTTATAAATAAATTATTACATGCTTTTGCATTTCACTCGTATAGTAAGTGTATTTATAAGTTAAATAATCTAAGAAAACATAACCAACTCAACAATACTAAATAAGTTCAACATTTTTCCATTTGAGGGCGAAACATTGGTATTTTTATCCTTTTATGTTTCGATCTCTATTACCAATTCAACCAACCTGAATTTAATATATGAAAATTATTTGGTATATTATTCGTAGAGTTTTTAAAATTTGACAAACATGTGTAAAAATTGAAAATATTTTAAAAATATAATAAAATATTAAAAAACACGCATACAATTTTTAATACTATTTATAAAATAAAAATTACACCTAACAATTTTCCAAATGCCCACCTATATATATTTAATAAAATTTGATTTTGCATTTAATACACCAATAATATCTCATTATAAAACTTAAAGAATATAAGGTTAAAACATACAAATATAAATACAAATAATTAAATTCTGACGTTACATGTTAATTACCAACGTCTTTATATTATTGATTGAGTTAATATCATTAATTAACAAAAAACTCAATTAAAAGTTATCATTTCACAAAAATAAATAAATAAAATAATTATGTAATTTTTTCTAAAATTTCAAAATTTTAAAAGAATCCACTAATTACCTTAATGGTTTTTTCCACCCGCCCACTACGCATTTAAAAGTTTACTCCATGAAAACCATAATTTACCATTTTCATCCATACAGTTAATACTCACCAGTCACCATAATTTTAAAGAGGAAAATTATACTTTTTAAAATAATTTTAATTTTAAAGGAGAAATATTAAAAAAACCTGGTTATATGTTACTTTCTCTTAAAAAATTAATTATATATTATTTAAAAATCTCCACTTATATCTAATTTACTCTTTTATTCTCATTTGTTAGTTTCAATTTTATTTAAAATTATGGTTAGAGTTTTTGTTAAACACTTAGATGAAATGAATTCAATCCCTACCATTACTATCCTCTTTCTCAATATCGTATTAATAAAAAATTCTCCTGAATTAGTGCTTAAATAATATTAGACTATTACACACTCACCATATGATATGAATGAAATAAAAAAAAAATTTTGAAGATTTTGACATCCTAAATTCAAGTAAATATTTAAGGACTTGGTTTCTATATAAATTGTGTTATTGTATAGAATTTATATATATATATATATATATATATATATAACTTTTCATATAATATTTTTATTTTATAAAATTTTTAATCATTGTCTAACTAGATATCTAATTCACTCAAGATTAATTCAATTAAACTTAAATATAACGTATGCTATATATGCTAATCCTAAATCCAATTCATTGGTTAAAAAAACCCCAAAATTTTTTAAATTTTTTTCTTAATTTTCATTTTAAAAAAATATTAATGATGGCCTTTGTTTGTACTATAAATTCCCACTATGCATTTGTGATCATTAAACCACCAAATACAATTTTCCCTTCCTCCACTATCTTTCTTTCCTCACACAAACTATATATATACTCGCAGACATATTAGTTATATAACTGGTAGTTATTGATTTGCAGAGATCACTGCCATGGCAGCTATGGTGGTTTGCTTGACGACCCTTTCCGTTCTATTCATTTCATTGGTGTTCAAACTTGTGTTTGACACTATCCACTGTTACATTTTGATCCCTAGACGCATCAAGAACATGATGCAAAAACAAGGGGTTCGTGGCCCCAAACCCCGGAGATTAACGGGTAATATCATTGAGATGGTTACTCTAAACTCCCAATCCACCGTAAATGATATGGACGGAGTCCACCACGACGTCGTTGGCCGCCTTCTGCCTCATTATGTCAAGTGGTCTAACTCCTATGGTAATGCTATAAATATATGCCGACAGTTTTTCTTTTTCTGGGAAAAAAATATTTATATACTGCCATATATACGTGTATATATATGGTAACGAAATCTCACCGTATAAGGTGAATTTTTCAGACAGCTGAACTTGGTGTTTGTTTCCTGGGAAAATCTGACAGGGAAAAGATTTATATACTGGCACGGGATTGAGCCAAGGATGTGTTTGACAGAGATAGAATTGATCAAAGAACTGATGACGAAGCACCACCTTGTGACAGGCAAATCATGGCTGCAACAGCAAGGCTCAAAGCATTTTACGGGTAAAGGTTTGTTAATGGCCAATGGCCAAGAATGGTACCATCAACGACATATTGTTGCTCCAGCATTCATGGGAGATAAGCTTAAGGTAAACTGGTATACCTTTTACCTTCATTTTATCCTTTTCATCGTTTGGGACTTGAATCAGGTCGGACCCCAAACGAAGAAAAAGGTTTCCCAAGTCCATAATTTTATCTTTTCTGATATTTTGGAATTGGAATTCAACAGAGTTATTCAACACACATGGTGGAATGCACTAAACACATGCTTCAATCACTGCTAAATGAAGTGAAATCTGGCCAAAACGAGTTCGAAATTGGCGAATACATGACTAGACTCACCGCCGATATAATCGCAAGAACCGAATTCGATACCAGTTATGAAAAAGGCAAGCAAATATTCCATCTTTTAACATCTCTGCAACACCGTTGCGCTCAGGCCAGTAGGCACCTTTGCTTTCCCGGAAGCCGGTGAGTACCTAGTTTTTCCAGGTTCAATGTATCCGACATAAGCATATTCCTAGCATCGGACCGTTTCATTTTAAGATAAAATGAGAGACAAATGTGTAATAAATTGATAAACATTTGACAGGTTTTTTCCGACTAAATACAACAGAGAAATAAAGGCACTGAAAATGGAGGTAGAGAGATTACTAATGGAGATCATACAAAGCCGAAAAGATTGTATGGAGATAGGACGAAGTAGTTCGTATGGGAATGATTTGTTAGGCATATTGCTGAATGAGATGGAAAAGGAGAGACGGGGAGGCAAATTTAAGATAAATTTAGAGTTGATAATGGATGAATGTAAGACATTCTTCTTTGCCGGCCATGAAACAACAGCTCTTTTACTTACGTGGACTGTCATGTTATTGGCCACTAACCCTCATTGGCAACAAAAGGTTCGAGACGAGGTGAATAAGGTCTGCGATGGTGGAGTCCCCTCTCTTGATCAACTCCCCAAACTCACTCTGGTAACCATTTTATGTTCGAAATCCGTCTTTCACAAATGTTTAGTCATCACTGCATAAATATAATCTTTTAATGATGCTTTAAATATATTAAAAAATGGATATATATATATATATATATATATTATTTAAATTCAAATATTTAAACATGAGGATAAAATTTTCACATACATTAAATGTGATTCTTAAAAGAAGAAGAAGAAAAAGGCTGCTTAACTTTTTGTTTTTGGTCCACACACCTCACTAATTCTTCATTTATTTTCTTGAATAATGGGATTTTAAAAAAAATTATTTTATGGGTGTTTATAAAGGACTGTTTTCTTTTCTCTTTTATCTATTAGACCACTAGCTATTTTGGTCTAACTCAATTTGCAGTTTTGTTTTTTTTTTTTTTTTTTTTTTTTCTAAAATTTAGATACGAATGATAGGATATAGTATTCTAAAATTAAAAAAAAAAAATTAAACATCCTATATTTTTAATATATATATATGTATCCGATACTTAGAATTTCATTTTTTTAACATAGTACACCAAAATCCTAATTGGCTCTCCCCATTTTCTTAGATTATCATAAGACCCCACAGCATGCATATTTGAATATAAAACCATAGAATATTAAAGGATTGTCTCCACGAGACAAAGCAATTTAAAGGGGATCCAGCAAAGATATTACATGAAATTAGTAGTCTCCACCATAGATTATACACTCAACAACTAGCTCCATTAGTTCATGGCTCTCCACTTCTTGAATTTGTATCTTCCATACTGTTTTTTTTTTTTTTTGCTATAAAGAATGACTAAACAACTCCCCCCTCAAATTATTAAACTTTTTTAGCTGCTTCGCTGGCCTAATTATAATAGTTGATAAGCACCCAAAAAAAGTTCAAACGATTAAGGTTGAACAATAGGGTATCAAAAGATGGAAAAAATTTAATAAAGTTAAAATTCGATTCAAATCATAATGTGGGGGTTGATTTTGTTTGGTTTAGTTTGATTTTTTTAAAAATCGTAATATTGAAATAGATTTTGCAGCTACAAATGGTTATAAATGAGTCACTGAGACTATATCCACCAGCAACAGTGCTGCCTCGAATGGCTTTCCAGGACATAAAGTTAGGGGACCTGCTTATCCCCAAGGGACTATCCTTATGGATACCGGTGCTGGCCATCCATCACAGTGAAGAATTATGGGGAAAAGATGCCAATGAATTCAATCCAGAGAGGTTTAATTCGAGACCCTTTGCAGCCGGTCGCCATTTCATACCCTTCGCTGCGGGCCCACGGAATTGTATCGGCCAATCTTTCGCAATTATGGAAGCGAAGATCATCTTAGCGATGTTGATTTCTCGGTTTAGCTTCACGATTTCGGAGCGTTATCGACATGCTCCGGTTGTGGTAATGACAATAAAGCCTAAATATGGAGTACAAGTGTATTTGAAGCCATTGGAGGATCCTTCCAACTGAAAACGTACTAAATTTGATGTGGAAATCTTTTTGAGTTTGAATAGAATCACATTAAAGTTTATATTTGATGAGTTAAGAGTGTATATATTCATATATTATGAACAAATCAGATGCTGCCATATCATTTTTTAAATAAATACAAATTCTTTTTTTCTGGCATGGCATTATATGATTTATTGATAATATATGAATTTATAAACTATTCTTACATCAAATATAAATATTTATATTGTTGCAGGAATTTTTTTCAAGACAGTAGTGAAGAGAAATCCAACTCTGAACTTCAATTTTGTGTTTTAAAGTTAAATAATTAAATGTTAATTAGTGCATAACGATATTAGTTAAGGGTTATTAAAATTATAATCAATTTTCGGTTAGTGTGATGTTGAAGGATATATAAAAGTATTAAATTTTATTTAGTGAAACTTTTACTAAATTAGTAAATAAAATCCTTAACTGGTATCTATAAGTATTACTTTAATGTAAAAAGTAGATCTTTTAATCAGTTTTTATTGGTTGTTCATAAATTTTAATTGTACACTTGAAGAAGCTTTTCTTTTTATTAATATCTGCTTCGGCCCATAATTTAAGTTTAAGGTTTATATTAAGAATTTATATTTGGTTAATTTGGGTATACGTTAAAAGGTTAAAAGCTTATTAGAGTGCAAATTAAAACCAGAAAAAATTTTAGATGCAAATCAAGCTTAAATCCTACACAAGACAATAAAATTAAAGGCTTTTATTTTCTTATTTCATTCTAAGAAAAACAATTGAAATGTTATATAAAAACTTCTAACAGTTGGTTTTACTAATTTGTTACCTATAAATTAATAATTATTTTTTTAATTCTTTGTATTTACTAATTTGTTATTTTTAAATTCTTTGCATATATAATGTTAAATTGATGATTTCTAAATTAGAAATTTGATGACAATGTTAACTATGTTACTTAATTGGATTAACTTTTAATTTTGTAAAATATGATGACAAGTTTTGATAAATTAAAATACATTGATTAACTTTTCAATTTTTGTAGAGGGATAAAATTTATAATTAAACTATCATTGAAACTATTGTGCTTACGTGGAATCGGTAACAATCTTGAGGAGTCATAAACTTTTATTTTAACACCGCAAACTCAGTCTAGACGTTATGGCCGAATTTAAAAAAGTTACATCAACTCGTATAAAAACTAATTTAAAAATCTAGCTTAGAAGTCGTATGATCTAAAATCTTAATTTAGCTAAGCTTATACAAATTTTAGGAAAATTGCACGTTTGACAACATCTATTTCACAACACAATCTCTTAAACATTTACTTATAAAATAGTGGAAACTTTCAGAGATTTTCTCTCTAACTTTAATAATCATGTGATTTGAAAATATTAATTTTTAGAAAATCTCTTACATGTTGCGTACAACACTTATTTATTTCACAGAAAAACTCCTACAAATTTTAGTCAAATCTTATGTTCGAAACACTTTTCCTTCAGTGAAATCACTTAATGACTTGTTTAGTTTCGCAACGGAATTTTAGAGTTTTAATTTTAGAATCCGAATTCTAAATTTGGTAAATCGTATGATTTTGCAATTTCATCTTAAAATACCAAAAAAACTAACGATCAAAGCAAAAATCCAAAAACAAACCAAATCTGAAAAATTAGTTCAAAAACCCAAAAGTTTGAAAAACTTGATTAATTAAAAATAATCAAACTAACTTAAGTGAGAAATCAATCCGAGCTCCCGCACTCCGTCCGATCCTAAGTTTGAAGATCACCTGAAACATATTAAGCAAACGGGTGAGCTAGAAGCCCAGTGTGTAACACATCCCAACAACAAATCAAATATACATAAATAAACAATACATTTTAGATACAAATTCAAATATATTCTCATATATAAAATCAGCTGTATTTCATAATCAGATACAGATGCATATTCAGATTCGAAAACAAATGCAATCACAGATCCTATCCCCATCCACTACACACCAACTCCATTCAACCAATCACACCAATTAAGACTATAAGAGTCCTTCCATCCAATCACACCGGGTCGTAGTGGTATGCCACTCATAAAGGTGTAGCGAGTTGCTAGACAGATAATGCTGTTTAATCGCCAAAATTGCAATACTTCATCCATAACAGATCAAACCCACCCTGATGCACATGCATAAATAAATAAATATCAAATGTGTGAATGTCATAACGCATGACATACCTCTCGTGCAATCATAAGTCACATTAAACAGAAACAGAGCATCAAATATCAAGACTTTTAGTCATATTTATACCATATGGACCCTAAGGGATAAATTTGATTTGCATAACAAATACAATCTTAGGGTGACATTTCAGAAAATGGGCCCACACGTCTGTATGGCCCACACGACCTAACTGGTAAGCCCATGTGGCCCATATTGTAACGCCCCAAAAATTTGAACATTAGTTTTGTCCAAGTCTGTCATAGAATAGGTATTTGCTTTAGTGATTTAGATCATTGATTGTATTCTTTGGTCATGAGTTCGAACCCCTTTGCGAGTATGCTATAGTATTTTATTCTTTTTATCAATGTGGGGAGGAGTTTAGGTATGATTTAAACTCTTAGTTAGATAACTTTTCAGTTGTGGAAATAGATGTGTATTCTTAATTTTAGGAAAATAGCCTTTAGATGATTATCCTTTTTGGTTTTAATAATAATATAATTAAATAACATAATATCACCCTAAACAAACCCCCACGTTTCTTTTTACCCATAACCCCCATTTCACGCCACTATTCTTCTCTTTGCTTTTGCAATTTGTTCTTTTTTTTTCTTCTTCCATTCTTTCGTTTGTTATTGTGATGTTCTTGTTAATTTCTTTTTCCCAAATATTTCCTTATCAATTTTGATTTTTTGTCATAGAGCGATGACTGATTTGAAGGCGATGCTTGCTCGTTTCAGTTTGTTTGATGATAGTGGTCTATTAGCCAAGTTGCAAGTTAAGCCGACTTAGATTGATCAGATTCAGGTTAAATAGTTGGGGGATGACTCTTTGGTTCCGAGATTTCATAAGGTTGAAGAAGTGTAACACCTCGAATTTTAGGGTTATAAGTTTTGGGAATTTATGGTTAGGGTCATGGAGAAGGGCATGCTATTGTGTTTAGTCGCATGATGAAGTGTCAGAATAGGCTTGTTGGTCTGGTGGTTGAGTGTGTGTTAGTTTGTCTCAGGGTTCTAGGTTCGAGTCTTTGGGGGCGCATTTTGGAGACCCTTTTTTATTTTGTTTTGTTTTTAGTTAGTAATAATAATTACTTTTTATTAAATTAAACTTATAATTTTTCTTTTCTTTTCTTTGACACGTTCTCCTCCTCCTCTCCCTCTCTTTGTTTCTTTCTTTTTTTGTTCTTATTGTTTTCTTTTTCTTTTTCTTTTGAATGGGTTGCTTGGGGAAAATAGGCTTTCGCTGCGTAGATATCAAAGAACTTCGCTTCTCCCTCGTCGAGTCAGGTGTGGATTTCGTATCTTCTTCTATTTTATTTGCGAATTTTTTTTACTTTATGAAAAGTCGACATCGTGTGTGTACGTGCTTGTAAACCTGTTAAATCTGATGTTGGATGACTGTCTAGTGCTTAGAATTTGCATGATTTGGCGTATTTTTGAATTATCGAGGGCTGAAGAGTGTTTCGTGGTTGAAAGCACGTTTTTGGAGCTATTTTTAGGCTGGTTTGGTGACTACACGGGTGGTCACACGGGCGTGTGTCGATACACATGGCCATATATTTTCGAGAATTAGAGTTTTGGGCTACTTTGGGCTCCACACAGCCGTGTGGCGATTTGGGGATTTTTTTCTATTTTTACACATCCGTGTCCTCTAAGCACATGGCGTGTGAGTTTGGGAATTAGGGTTTGAGTGATTTGATGCCACACGGCCTGGCCACATGGCGGTGTGGCTAATTTGGGGATTTAAGGATCCCACACGAGTATGTGAGACCCTCGCACGGCTGTGTCAGCCTTATACTCTTTTAGTGCAAATGGATAGAGAGTTACACGGCCTGTTCCCATGGCCATGTCCCTGGTCTACACTGGCGTGTGCCCCTCTTCACATGGAGTTTTGACCTCCCACATGGTCTAGGCTTTTCCACACGGCCAGAACACACAGATGTGTGGTCTTAAGGCACTTGTTTTGGATCTGTATGTGTTTTTGATATGAAGATGTGTCCGTGCGTTTCAACCCTTGGCTAAGCCTTAGAAAGGGTAATTAAGACTTGATTTGGGCTACGACTTGTGTGAAATTTGTAATTGTTGTGTGAAATGTCTGACTCTGAACCCGGTTAATTGGATGTGTGTGCATATCTGTTTCTATCTGACTGTCTGTGGATGTGCTCTTTGTTTTCTATGTTAATGTATACACATACACATGCATAAGTTTTGGGTGGGATTGCGAAGAGAAGGGAGACTGATTCAGATCTGATCCGGTAGTGCAACTATAAGCTTATTTTCACAACAGTTTACCGTACTGCACTGCACATACGTCAGCTTTCTGCGTACCAATATATGATTTGGCAGTGTAACTGCATGTTGATAAGCCATCGTTGTCAGGCAACCTGGGGTGGCAGGTTATTGTTACTGGGAAACCCGGAATAACTTTACATGGTGTGTAGGGTTGGATGGGCTTTTTGAGGTCTTATGTGGTGTGTTTTGGTTGAAAGAGCTTAATCAGCTCTTATGGGGTGTGATCGGGGGACGGAGATGTGTGTTGGCTAGATGGGTGGGTTTTATTACTTGACTACTTTTCATACGCATTTGTTTGAGCTTTCTGGGTGCTTGACTATCTGACTGAAAACACATATGACTGAGTGTTCTGGGTGTGATGTGGTGTGTGTTTGAAACGTTACGTTCCGTTGGGACGTTGATCTCAAATTTACCTTCTGTTTCAGTATATATCTGTAGTTGATCGATATTGATTTGGGTACTATATTTTTGTTTTTAGTCTTGATTTAAACTCACACTGAGCTCGTGTAGCTCACCCTCTCTTAGTGTTTCTCCTTACTGGTACTTTTTGAACTCTGACACTGGGCTCGGTATGCGGAGGTCTCAGATAGTCTTGGAGAAAAATAGATTATCAGTTTGTATTTTTAATCCTATTTTGTTATTTGGTTTTTGAACTGTAATGTTTTATAAAACTATGGTACAAGCTCCATTTCAAATTTTTATTCGTTCATTTAATTTTAGATTTATAATAAACTTAACTATAATTTTATTGACTGAATTTAAATGATAAAATGTTTTGGTTTGATGTGATAACTTGTTTTGTAAAATTTAACTACGATCACTTCGGTGATAATGTAACATCCGGGACTCGGTCTAAACTTCTAGGCCGCGTTTAGGGTGTTACAGAAAGGTAGTACTTTTAACTATAGGTTAAATAGTGATGGGGTTCTATATTTTTTAGGTCGGGTTTGTGTTCCTAACAATTCTGATTTGAGGCAATCTATTCTGCGGAAGCGCATAGTAGCTCTTATGCTATGCATCCCAGCGGGAATAAGATGTATCAGGATTTCTGAGAGTTCTATTGGTGGCCTAGTTTGAAACGGAAGGTAACGAATTTTGTCTTTCATTGTCTAACGTGCCAGCAAGTTAAAGTTGAGCACCAACTGCCTTTAGGTTTGCTTTAACCTGTTAAGATTCCCCTTTGGAAATGTAAGCAGTTGCCGTTAACACTCACTAAGAAGGATTCTATTTGGGTTATCGTAGATCGTTTGACCAATTTTGTTCACTTCTTTCGGTCACGACTGATTATTCTTTGCAGAAACTGACTAAGTTGTATATTTTCAAGATTGTTAGACTTCATGGGGTTCCAAAAGAAACTTCATGAGGTTCTGGGTACCCGATTAGACTTTAGTACAACATTCCATCCTCAAAGAGATGGATAATTTGATAGGGTGATTCAAATACTAGAGGATATGTTATGGAGTTGTGTGATTGATTTTTGAGGTGGTTGTGAGGATTTTCTACCGTTGACTGAGTCCGCGTATAATAACAACCTTCAATCCAGTATTCAGATGACACCTTACAAGGCTCTGTATGGTCGTAAGTGCTGTACCCCGTTGTGTTGGACTGAGTTGGGCAAGAGACAAGTTTTGGGTCCTGAGTTGGTTTCTGAGACTAAAGATAAGGTTAGACTAATTTAGGATCATCTTAAGGCATCTTCTAATAGATGAAGTCCTATTCGAATCTTAAGAGGAGGGATATTGAGTATTCTGTGAGTGATCATATTTTTCTTAAGGTATCCCCATAGAAGAAGGTCTTTGGTTTGGACGTAAGGGCAAGATGAGCCCTAGGTCCATTGGGCCTTATCAGATTCTGAAACGTGTAGGATTAGTCGCCAATAGATTAGAACTATATTTAGAGTTGGACATACCCATTATGTGTTCCACATCTCCATGTTAAGGGGATATCGTTCTGACCCATCTAACATTGTATTTGTTGAGGAGATTGATGTAAGATCGAATTTGTCTTTTGAGGAGGAGCTGGTTCAGATTTTGGATCGAGACGTTAGGGTCTTGAGGAGGAAAACTATTTCTTTGGTTAAGGTTCTGTGGCAAAATCATGGCACTGAAGAAGCCACTCAGGAAGATGAGGACTCAATTCGACAACAATATCTACATCTATTTGAATCAGGTAAATTTTGATGTCAAAATTTCTTTTAGGGAGGAGAGTTGTAACACCTCAAAAATTTAAATATTTGTTTTGTCCAACTTTGTCATAAAAGATGTATCTACTTTAGAGGTTTAGACCTTTGATTGTGTTCTTTGGTCATGAGTTCAAACCCCTCTGCGAGCACGCTATAGTATTTTATTCTTTTTGTCAAGGTAGGGAGGAGTTTAGATTTGATTTAAACTCTTAGTTAAATAACTGTTTAGTTGTGGAAATAGAAGTGAATTCTTAATTTTAGGAAAATAACCTTTAAGTGATTATCCTTTTTGGTTTTAATAATAGTATAATTAACTAAAATAATATCACCCCAAACAAACCCTCACGTTTTTTTCCCCTTAACCCTCCATTTCACACCACTATTCTTCTCCTTGCTTTTGCAATTTGTTCTTCTTTGATTTTTTTTTCTTCTATTTTTCATCTATTCTTGTGTCGTTCTTGTTAATTTCTTTTTCCCAATATTTCCTTATCAATTTTGATTTTTCTTTTACCAATTGCTAAGCCGAAATTGTTATAACCTATGTGCTTCAATTATTTCTATCCTTAATATTTTTGGTGATTGTTTGTTTAATCATGATAATTAATTAATTTATTTAAGGAAATTTAAGAAGTGAATATTTCACCGATGAGTTAAGATTTGAGGAGGTGTTGTTCGTTCGAAGGTAAGCAATTCTGACAATTTGGGATTATTATGGCTGTTTGGGGGTTAATTGGTTGTGGTTGGTTTAGTATTTTAGGAAAATTTAAGCTTTTAGTTACTTAATCGTTGTGCAGTTGAGGACTAATTTTGTTAATGTTTGATGCTTTTAGGTGCTGGAATATTTGTTTTTGAGCGTGTATTTTGACCAAGGTGTGTAACGAAATCCGAGAAAACAACAAACGGCGAAAGCCAAAAAAGTGAATTGTCGACGCCACATGGTTGTATGGTAGGCCATGTGTAAAACACGGTCGTGTGACAGGCTGTGTGTTGGACCATGTGAGACACACAGTTTAGGCTAATTGGGGCATACAGGCCCAAAATTCTGAATTTTACCCTAGGTTCATAAGGATCGTTTGGGTCATACATAGGCCTCTCATAGGGTTCATAGGGCATTAATTAAGCTTAAAAACATGACTTCTAATGTTATATTAGCATAAAAATAATGATGTGTTATATGATAAATATGATGTATGCACAGCATGAACTGTATTTATGGTAAGTCTAACCTGTATCTGTTATGAGAGCATGTATGACATGTATTTTCTGTTATTTGTTAATATCTATATGTGCATTTGGGGTGGGATTTGTGTATATAGAGGAAGTGTTGGAAAATATACCTCTGACATATCTAGTGGCATAGCCACACATTTCTCTAAATGGCGATAAATCGCCCAATGATCAGGCAACTAAGCTGCAAATATTCTAAAAAGTGTCGTATCAACACTAAGCAGTGTATAGGTATTTAAATATCCTATATGGTGTGTTGGAAGGTCAGAGATGGTGTGTAGCAGATGGGGGTAGGATCGTAAAATTGCATTTGTTATGATCTGATATGAATTTTATCTATGATATATATGTTTGAATAATATATGTTGATATTCTATTATGTTGCACATTGTGTAAGCTATAACACCCCAAACACGGCCTAGACGTTATAGCCGTATCTGGCGATGTCACATGAAAGGGATTTTTGAAAATGGAGCTAACTCGATAAAAGACCTTAAGCTTATAAACCTTTAATTGCTTTTATTTATTTCAAAACATATGTTCAATTACTCGCCTTGCCTTAAAACGTATCACTTTAGCAGAAGCTTAGAAAAAAATCATCTGTTTAAGAAAAACAATTCATATTTTTAGAAAATCAATGCTTTAGGTGAACCCATCATAAAAATAAGTAGGTTAATTCCAAAAACCCAAAACCAAAGCTAAGCAGTTAAAAAGTCTGTACAGTCCCAGAAAATATAGATTCTCAATCGTAACGCCAAACTTAAATAAAACCAATGATAACGTGGGGTCACCGTCGAGTCCTCCGCTGCACCGATCCACCTAAGACTATGGATTATCTGTAGAGAATAAACAGAAAAGAGTGAGTTTACATAAACTCAATCTGTAACCCTCACAGAATTAAGCATGCACACAAATAGAATATCAGAATCAATCGACGATTTGGTCTAAGCCCATTACGAATCTGATCTGAATATCGAATCGATCGACACGGTTTGGGTCTAAGCCCATTCTGAATCTGATATAGATGATAAATTAGAATTAGAAGTCAGATATTCTACCCCCATCCTCTACACACCATCTCCATCCATCCCTACACACTATATGGGGTTTACAACACCCACCCAGCCCTACAAACTATATTGTTCGATGCGGCACATAATAGATATAATGCAGCCATGCTACCGGATAATAGGCACAAATGCCTTTCAGAACACTTCCTCCAATATACATCAACCCATCCCCAATATCAGATAACATAACATACATACAAAATTAATAGATATATCATACTTAACATGCTTTTATAACATATAACAGATATACAAACATAGGCATGCTCAAAACCATACTTCCATCTAGCAGATCACTTGATTTTAGGGTTAGATGGCATTTACTGACCCCACGGTAGGCTCATAGTCGATTAGGATGACCCGTGCAACCCTACGAAAAATATTAGTATAATGGGCCCACATGCCCGTGTGGCCTACCCTATGGGCCCACACGCTCAGATTGGCCTTGCCCGTGTGGTTCACACGCCCGTGTGATATCTCTATATGGGCCCACAAGTCTAGTCTAGTTTAGCCCGTGTGGCCTACACGACCACACTCCGGCCATCACACGGCTGTGTCTTGCGCACGACCTGGCCTTCGTCGATTACACGGTCGTGTCTTCGCACACGGCTTACCACACGGCCGCATGGTGTTGACGGTGGTATTTTTTAGCTTTCATCGACTCTCGATTTTTTGCATTTCGGGTACACACCTGGTATCGTTTCGATGCAAAAACTATCTCAAGCCTTCCAGAACTTAAAATTAATAAATCACCTTCACATAATCAATCCTAATTCATGATTAAACCGAATCCACGAAAATTGACAATAGTTTAATTTAACCATTCGTCGCTTACCCAAATTCTCTGAAAGATTTTGGTCACAAATCCGCGAGAGGGGAGCCCCAAACTTCACAATTTGCCGCTGCCAAAATAGGAAATAAGTCTCCAAATAAAAATTTGGAAAACAAGCTTACAAAACATTTAATACCACTTACCGAACAACGAATATAGAAGGTGCACAAAAAGGGAGCTAATTGAAACAAAATCAAACGAAGAGGGAAAATGGGAGATAGAATTTCGGCAGAGAGGGTGAAGAGAAGGACGTCAATTTTTTCTGGAAATAGGGAGATTTTGAAAAAAAAGAATAAAATCCAATTATCCCCAAGTTCTTTAATTTTACTCCTACAACACACTACCTAACCTCCTCAAAATTCATGTTTGATGAAACTCTCTCGGTCCAATGAGTAAAAATAAATTCCCACGCTCACGTAGGGATTTGAACACAGAACCTCCACACAACACAGAGACTCCCTTACCACTTGAGCCAACAGGCTCATTCTGATATGGTTTTACAAATAATTTAATATAAGCCCACTAAACAGAGATAGGGTTAACTCCAAAAATAACAAAATTTTCCAAAGCTAAGGCTTGACCTTGGGACCTCTCACACACACCCAGAACACTTAACCACTAAAGCAAATACACATTTGTGTCAAAATTTTACAAAAGCAAACATAAGAATTTTGGGGCGTTACAAATCTACCCCATAAAAAAATTTTAGCCTCAAAATTTACCTGATCAGAACAGATGAGGATATTGTTGACGCATCAAATCCTCAGGTTCCCACGTGGCCTTTTCAGTACCATGATTCTGCCACAAAACCTTCACTAATGGTATAGACTTCCTTCTCAGAACCTTAACTTCATGATCCAGAATCTGAACCAGCTTCTCTTCAAAAGTCAAATCTGGCCTAACCTCAATCTCCTCAACAAAAACAACATGAGAAGGATTAGATCGATACCGCCTTAACATCGAGACATGAAAGACATCGTGGATGCGGTCCAACTCTGAAGGTAGCTCTAATTGATAAGTGACCGGCCTCATACGTTTCAAAATCCGATATGGCCTGATGAACCTAGGGCTCAACTTGCCTTTGCGACTAAATCTCAGAACTTTCTTCTTTAGAGAAACCTTGAGAAATACAAAGTCTCCTATGGAATACTCAATATCACGTCTCTTCAGATCCGCATAAGATTTCTGTCTATTAGAAGTCGCTTTCAAACCATCCCGAATCAGTCTAACCTTATCCTCAGTTTTAGGAACCAACTCAGGACCCAGAACTAGACGTTCACCCAACTCAGTCCAACATAGCGGAGTGCAACACTTACGACCATACAAAACCTCTTAAGGTGCCATCTGAATGCTAGCCTAGAAATTGTTATTGTAGACGAACTCAGCTAGCGGTAGATAATCCTCCCAACTGCCTCGAAAGTTGACCACACAGCTCCTAAGCATATCCTCCAATATCTAAATCACCCTCTCATATTGACCATCGGTCTAAGGATGGAACGCAATGCTGAAGTCCAATCTCGACCCCAGAGCTTTATGTAACTTATTCCAGAACTGAGATGTAAAACTAGGATCTCTATCAGTGATAATCGACACTAGAACCCCATGCAGCCTTATAATTTTAGATATGTAGAGCTTCGCTAACTTCTGTAGAGAGTTGTCTGTCGAACAGGAATGAAGTGGGCTGACTTGGTCAATCGATCCATGATGACCCAAACATAATCCTTTTTAGTGGGTGTTAAAGGCAACCCACTAACGAAGTCCATCGTCACTCGCTCTCATTTCCACAGAGGAATCTTAACTGGCTGTAACAAACCCGAAGGCAACTGATGCTCAGTCTTAATCTACTGGCACGTTAAACATCGAGCCATAAAATCTGTAACCTCTCACTTCAAACCCATCCACGAGTATAACTCATGAAGATCGCGATACATTTTGTTACTACCGGGATGCATAGCATAATGGCTACTATGTGCCTCCCTCAGAATAGATTGCCTCAGATCAGAATCATTTGGCACACAAATTCGCCCTTGAAAACATAACACACCTTCACTGTTTAACCCAAAATCAACAGTAGTACCACTCTCAACCTGACAAAATCGCACACACAGAGTCTCATCCACTAACTTTTTATCTCGAATCTGCTCAATCCAAGTTGGCGTAACTTGCAACTCGACTAACAGACTCCTATCATCAAACAGACTAAGGCGAGCAAACATCGCCCTCAAATCAGACATCGCTCTTCGGCTTAGAGCATCGGTTACCACATTAGCCTTACCAGAATGATACTCAATAGTGCAGTCATAATCCTTGAGTAGCTCAATCTATCGATCGCTGTCTAAGGTTCAAATCTTTCTGAGTAAGGAAGTAATTAAGACTCTTGTGATTGGTGTAGATGATATACCTCTCATCATGCAGATAATATCTCCAGATTCTCAATGCAAAGACCACCGTAGCCAACTCGAAATCATGCATCGGATAGTTCCCTTCGTGTATCTTAAGCTGACGGGACGCATAAGCCATAACCTAACCATCCTGCATTAGAACGTAACCCAAACCAACATGGGACGCATCACTATAAACCACGAACTCCTTACCAGATTAGGTTGTATCAGTACGGGAGCCTAAGTCAGAACAAACTTGAGCTTCTTAAAGCTTTCTTGTTGTGCATCTCCAGACAAAAGGGACACCCTTACGTAGAAGCTTGTAAGAGGAGCTGCAAACAAAGAGAACCCTTCGACAAATCGACGATAATATCCAGCCAAACCCAGAAAGCTACGAATCTCAGATGCATTGTTAGGCTGTTTCTAATCCAGCACAGCCTCAATCTTTCAAGGATCAACACGAATTACCTCAGTAGAAACCACGTGCCCTAGAAAAGTTACTTCACGCAACCAGAAATCACACTTACTTAGCTTAGCGTAAAGCTGCTTCTCACGCAAAATCTGAAGCACTACTCTAAGATGTTCATCATGCTCATCCTCAATCTTTAGAGTAAACCAGAATGTCGTCGATG
The DNA here is from genome assembly GCA_025506655.1 of Gossypium rotundifolium. Classification (NCBI taxonomy): domain Eukaryota; kingdom Viridiplantae; phylum Streptophyta; class Magnoliopsida; order Malvales; family Malvaceae; genus Gossypium; species Gossypium rotundifolium. The sequence goes on along the minus strand of CP106732.1, from coordinate 151,321,438 downwards.
AAGACCATAATGAACTTATCTATATAGGGCTAAAACATGCGGTTCATCAAATCTATAAATGTCACCGGAGTATTCGTCAAATTGAAAGGAATAACTAGGAACTCGTAGTGTCCATATCGAGTCTTAAATGCAGTCTTATGAACATCAGCTTCCTTAACCCTCAATTGATGATACCCAGAACGCAGATCGATCTTTGAAAATACGGAAGCCCCTCTGAATTGATCAAATAAGTCGTCAATCCTCGAAAACAGATAATTATTCTTCACAGTCAACTTGTTCAGTTGCCGGTAGTTAATGCACATCCTCATGGTCCCATCTTTCTTCTTAACAAATAGAACCGGTGCTCCCCATGGAGACATTCTAGGACGAATGAAACCATGGTCCAACAATTCTTAAAGTTGAGCCTTAAGTTCTATAAGCTCTTTCGGTGCCATACGATAGGGGGCAATAGACACCGGAGCTGTACCCGAAAGAAGTTCAATCTCAAACTCTACTTTCCGGTTATGAGGTAATCTAGGTAACTCTATAGGAAAGATGTCTGGAAAATCCTTTACTGTTCTGATATTCCTAATAGAAGACTCTCTAGAACTGGAAACACTTATATAGGTCAAGTATGCCTCACACTCTTTTCGGACCAATTTTTAGCTATTAGCGCGTAGATCACATTGGACAAATAATCTCGATGCTCACCAATCATAACCACCTCCACATCATCCATGGTCCTCAGAACAACCTTTTTAGATGTGCAATCCAAACTGACTCAGTGCTCCAACACCCAATCCATACCTAGAATTAAGTCTAACTCCCGAAAAGAAAGCTCCATCAGGTTTGCCAGAAAAATAGTCCCTTGCACCACTAAGGGAACATCCCTATAAAGTTTACTAACGAATAGACTGCCCCAACACTCTTAGTACGATAACCTCACTAGTAGTGTTTTTCACAGAAATCCCCAAAGTCTCAAATACAGTACTAGCTATGTACGAATAAGAAGACCCTATCTCTATTAAAGCCAAGTAAGGTACATCAAATATGAAGAACGTACTGGTGATGATGTTAGGAGCATCCCTGTCATTTCGATGTCGTATAGCATATACCAAAGTAGGATGTCTCGAGTCAGTCTGACTAGCACCTCTGCCAGGTGCCCTCTGTCCTCGACCCATACCATTACCACCCTTAGCATAACCACGGCCCCTAGGTGGCTGCTGAACTACCCTCTGTCCTCTGCCAGTGGTTTGGCACCACCAATGGTTTGGTACCACAGTTAATATTCGTGACTTTGGGTCACCAGAGGTTTGGCACCTCATAGTGACTCGTCCCAGTAGCTTCGCACCATAGTGGGTTGGCCCCACATTTGATAAACGAGATTGTCGCCAGTGATTTGGTATCACAACGTGGGTTGGCCCCACACATGGATTATTCGTGACTTTGGGTCACCAGTGGTTTGGCACCACATTATATTGATATCAATGACTTTGGGTCACCAGTGGTTTGGCACCACCAGTGGTTTGGTACCACACGGGGTAGAATCGGGAGTTTCGGATGGTTAGGTTTTGGGTTGCATGACATGCATATTTTCATATGAAATTGTATAAGGGTTTAACACCCGTTGGATGGGGATTTACACACTAAGTCTTGATGACTCACCCCTTAGTTAAATTTTGTAGGTAATCATTAGATCGCGGATTTGGGAGCTGAGGTGGACTCGTGGGGCCATACATATGTTTAATCGTAAATTTGTTTCTTTTATTTGGACTTATTTTTATTTGGGTTTTTGTTGTGTAATAAGGCCTTGGGTATTTTACTTGGTTTCGGCTTTCAATTTAGTTACTGCTTATTATTAAATGATCAATATCGAATTTTCCTAAAATGATAATAAACCGTTTCTTATTCAAAATTACTTAAACTTAATTTTTTACAAAAACTATAAAGAATACAAGCTTTTTAACGAATGCACAGTATTTAGACATTCCTTTCATGTGACATGCCAGATCCAGTCGTAACGTTTAGGCTGGGTTTGGGGTGTTCTGATCTTGATGTCGGTGGGAACCGATTGCCACACGGGCGGTCGTGATTCTGTTACCGGATTCTCTTTCTTCTGGCTTTCGGCGGGGGTCGTGAAACCTAGGGCAGGGAATCGAGTTCCTCCGGCAGTGGGTCTGGTTTTGGATGTTGCGATGGTGACCCACTCGATAAAATAATGACCCAGAGGTGTTTGCATAAACCACGGCGGGGTGGATCAGATCCCGACGGAGAAGGAGCTCGGCGAAGAAGTGCTCCCCAGCGGTGCCTCCTCCGAACCCACATGCGACATCGGCCTCACCATCGGTGGCCAGTGAAGTAGTCGAAGCGGACTCGAACCCGACCATGCACTCCAACACTGGCTAGGACTAGGAAGCCTGAAACATATATGGGTTAGGAGGATACATATAAGGGAAGGTACGCTTTGGCATGAGCGGTGAGATCTTTGTGATATCGGTGTTGTAGGTTGAACCGATGGGCCCGATAAGCGTGTAGGCTTTGTTGTTGGGCGATAGAATCGTAATACGTGATGATGGCCCCGCCTCATCACCCATTCTCCTTGGATTTAAAGGGGCCCGACGTTCCCTTCGCTCGCAAAGTTGCCGTCGCCTCTCTTCTTCTGACAACAGATACGGGTTTCCATGGATCCTAAACCATGGCATGTATTCTGCCACATACGCTAACTCCAAAACGACTATCGGTTCCCGATCAGGTATATAGTCATATCGGTTCTCCCACGTCTCGATATGTTCTGACCAAAATCTTGGCCAATTCGTGTGTGGCTACCGTAAGTCCACTTTGTGCTCATCATCCAGCACCTCCGGTGGCACCGAAATCGGTTGCTGAAATCTAAATTACCGCAGAACCCGATCTGCCTGGTGCATCTCCACGGTCGCGTAGGTGATCAATGGGACCTTTACGTGCCAACCGTTAGGATTTTGGAGGAACTCCTCTGGAATTACTGCCTGAATTTTCGGATCGTCATATGGTGTCCATTGAAACTATATTAACATTACGAAAATATTAGTTATATACCTAATATTAGACACTACATACGAAATACTAAATTATAATAACAAAATTCGAAACTTACTTGTGATTCCGACCTTTGGTCCAATAGGAGCCGTATATCCTCAAGCGAGTTAGGTATTCCAACATGACTCGCCGAATGGTTCCACCTAATTAAAGAAACTTTTAGCATGCAATTATACTATAAATCTACGAAATGATTGTAAAATATAATATTAAATTTACCTCGTTATCAGTGGGAATGAATATGGGTGGTCGAGTCGAGGGCGTAAAAATGGAAATCGAAACCATGCCCATGATTGCAGTAGTGATAGGCAACCTCCGATTTTTTCTTTACTCAGCCGCGTCGGCCTGCACATCTCCCGGTACAACCTCGACAGCACGGCAGACCCCCAACTCAATTCACCGGTTGCTCTGAAATCAACAAGTTTCAGGAGCCATCTTAGGTGGACGAGGTTTCTAGAGAGGTCCGGCATCAGATAGCCTCCAATTATTTGAAGAATGTATGCCCGAGCATACCGTATTCTTTCTACTTCGGTCAAACCCTCGTTCGGCTCCGAAAATGTGTCTCGTAACCACGCCATATCGATCCGAGCTCCTTGAATTCTATCCGGAATGGCACCTAGAAGCTTGTAGCATACGACCATCCAATCGGTAGATGTTACGGACCGGTGACTACCGACTTGTCCACCGGTAATCCCAACTGCAATTGTACATCTTCTAGAGTGATGGTACACTCTCCGCATGGCAGATGGAAAGTGTGGGTCTCGGGTCTCCACCTCTCAATCAACGCTTGATCAAAGCGGCCCAACTTGAACCCCTACTATCATGGCCACGTGCAAAAACCCGCTTCCGCAGTAATTATCGATCAAGGCGATGGGGACCATGCATGTTGCGAATATAACATTCCAACACCGATCTAGACTATTTAAAAATTATAAAATTAACAATTAATTAAAATTACATAATTGAAAAAATTAAATAATATTGAAAAATTAAAATTAAAACTTACCATTTGCATTTGCTCGACGAGAGATGTGCTTGTTGTCTAAGCGAAGTAATTCCACAGCCATTGTAATCCGATAAAAATTTTAAATTTTTGAAAAAATATATTGAAAAAATTATAAAGGGCTTTTTCAGTAAATAGTAAAGGACTATTTTGAAATTTGAGCGTAAATTTCAAGGACCTTGAGAGAAATTTGAGAGAAAATTGAGAGAATATTGAGAGAATATTGAGAAAGGATTGAAATGTGAAAAAAATAAAGGGTGGGGGGTTTGGGGAGCCAACGGTCAAAAAAATATGACCATTGGGGCTAAAGCGCATACAGAAGGCGCACTTTTGCCACCTCAAAAAAAAGCGCCTACGTGGGACGTTTTGTTGAGGTAAAAGCGCGTCTCTGTATGCGCTTTTTTCTATCCCCAAAAACACGCTAACGTGGACGCGTTTTTGGGGGAAATGGCCCTTTCCCATAAATTTTCTACAAACTGGCCCATTTCCGTAATTTTTCAAATTTTTGGGCTTTTTTTGGGTAAATTACCCATACTTTATCTTTATTTTGAATTTTACTACTTTTTTTTGTTTGATTGAATTTTGTCACTAAAATTTAATTTTTATTGAATCTTACTATTCAATTTTAATTTATAATAATTTGGAGATAAATTTTAATTAAAAATATTTTACCTTAACACTTAAAAATAATAATTTAATATTATATTAAAATTAATAAAATAGTTATTTAAAAAAAGTAAACTTAATCTTTCATTTTTTTTTTTTGGTTTTCAAGTCTTTCTTTTACTTAATAAAGATTTAAGTTAATTAATTTTTAATATTTTTTAAATTAATGGATTGTTAAATATTAAAATAAACTATTTGAAATAATTTCTCTCGTTAAGTTTTATTTTGAAATCATCAAAATCTCGTGGTAAATTTTAATTAAAATCAAACTAATTGGTAGAATTAAGTAAAATTTAAAGGTGAGTGATAAAATTCAATCACATAAAAGTTGAGTGGAAAATTTAATTATATTCTGAAAGTATGAAGGAAAATATTAACCAAAATAAAGTATAGTGGCATATTTAAATATTGAGCTGGTGGAAAATTTACATTTTAACCCATTTTAGAGTTAAAATATTCCACATTTATACTATATTTGGTTACCAATGTAATAGCATGATGAAAAGCTTAATAAAGAATAGTTAGTACAAATTTAAACTTGAAATTAGAAATATGAGTAATAACTCGTGTGTAAAATAAGTTTAAAAGTTTTCATTCTTTTAATAAAAATAAATCGTAGAAGTGACTAAATATTACTAATTGAATTGATTTATTGCTAAATCATATACTAAAATATGTGTAAAAATAAAACTCCTAACAAATAATCCATTAAACATAATGCCTTTTAATTAATATATGTAAATTTATTTTTAATAATGATCGTATTTTCTTTTGTCCTTTTCTTTTTCTTCTTTTCCATAATTTTTATGCAGATACATGTTAATTATTTTATACTTAATTTTAATTCAATTAGATATATTAATTTTGAGATGAAATCATTTTTTCATTTATATTTTAATCAATTTATTTTCTAATAAAACCTTCTAAATATTGGTAATTATTTGATTTTAAATAAAAACAAATTATTAAATTCATCTTAGGTTTAATATATAATTGAATTTGAATATAAGCTTAAAATATTTAATTTTACTTGAAATAAAATATAATTTAATAATAATTTAATTTTATATTATTTTAATATAATTATAAATTAATTAAAATTTTATTATTTTGTAATTAAAAGTAGATGAAAATATAAAAATAAATAGAAAATACATGATTAATAATAACAAGTTTATAATTATATTTTTATTTAAAATTTACTTACGTGAGTTTGGACACCATGAGTAATTGAATGAAAGTGTTATTAATAGGGTAGTAATTACACTCTTATGTAATTAAAAGAAATTCTAATTCCCTAAATGTGTTTGGCTATCCAAGTTTAATTACATTGTAATTTTCTATATTATGTTTGGTAGTATAGGTTATAATTACACAAATTTAAATTCTAAAAATATTAATTATCATAAAAGTTATCGATGATACTTGAGAAATTCTCTAAACAAATCATATGTAATATATAAGGAAAAAAAACATTTGACAATACAATTACTAAGAAAGTTAACAAAAAAAAAAAAAAAGATCATAAGTAATTTTAACTAATTTTTCTAAGATTTCATATTTTTAGGTTATTCTTTCTTTAACATAAAATATATACTTCTTATCACTATCGGTTGGTCATTGGCCACTTATGAATAATTAATAATAAATAATATGTAATTTATTTAAAATTAGTATAAATAATTCATAATAAATATTATGTAATTTAATTAAATATTTAGTAAGCCAAAATATATAGAAAATCACGTAAATAAAATTTTTAGATTATTTAAATGAGGCTAGTAAAATAACACATAATTATATTTTAAAAATTAAAATATATGTTCTAAAATTAAAATATTATAATTATTGTATAAAAAATTTCTTAAACTTAAATCATTTAAGGTGGGTTTGAAAAGTTATAGGGAAATTGGATTTGAATGTAGTTGGTTGTAACTATGCGTGTAATTACTTCAATTCTTAACTATGCATGTAATTATTTCAATTCTTACTCTCCCTTAAAAATTGGAGAGTGTAACTAGAGGCTTCAATTACAACCAATTTAGTGGGACTCACAAATTATAATGGTTACATAAATATGTCACACATATGTAATTACGAGCAACTACACCCAAATCTAGTTATCAGGTAGCTTTCCAAACACCATTGTAAACAAAAGGGAATTGCTAAGAGCACAAAGAAACTTTTGCCTAAGTTGGTGGGCACTTCTCTATGCACTAAATGAGAAAACAGAAAACACACAATACATAAGAAGACGATTATGCAATTCGGTTTCCCTACATCTGTGGAGCTAAGCTCAATGAAAAATATGCCTTTTTTCAACAATTACAAAGTTAACGTACTCAATCACACATACTGTGATCGCTTCCCTCATCCTTGCACTTTGAAGATATACTCTCACTACTGTGAACACCTATTATGATCATAACAAGTAAAACCACACCAACAAGTTTTACTTTAAAAATAACACTCTTACAAAAGTATTCTCACAAGAACTAGTTAAGTGTTTAATAATCAGTACATTTTTGTATGTGTCGAAACCATTTTTATAAATTTTAGAAAACGGGGTCGACTTTAAAAAACAAAAATGGAGTCGTCACCAATCCCTTTTTGCTTAGGTGTGATCGGATCACCTTATAAAACATTTTATTTCAAAACATTGATTTTGGCCTACGAAATTCAAGAAAACGGGTTCAGGAGTCGTTACGTACGAAGAAGGATTAGCACCCTCGTAACGCCTAAAATTGGTACCGGATTGATTAATTATTGTCCTAATGTCGAAAATTCAAAAATATTTGAACACATGATTTCTTTAAAAACTTGAACAATTTGAGTTAAAATTTGAGATTTCTTTGTTCTGAAAGAATACAAACATCATATCCAGCATGTTAGGACATGATATTTTAAACCCTCGTAACCCAAATCATCTCATGATTTACAAAATTTATTAAAAGGATATTTAGTTATTTAGTCAAACGAAAAATCGAAACCCCGCACGTTAGGGCACTATTTCCCGAATTTCTAAATACAAAGCATTGCCTTATTTAAAAAAAAAACCTTTAGATAAAATATAGTAATTTTACAAAATGTGTTCTTATTTTAAGCGATGATCCATGTGAAAATATTGCATTAATACATCATCAAACATAAATACCAAAAGCAATCATGATATACTAACATTTCATATTAATATAGACAATAAAAGAAATCATAATATAAAATAACGACTAATAAAAATAACTATACTAAAGTAATCATAAATAAATGAAAGAGCATGGACAAATAGAATATATAAAGCAATAAATAACAAAATAATAAAAAACTATTAAATAAATATGACAACTTCTCATGCAAGATTAAACTTTCATGCAATGACATATAAATAATGAATAAATATTGCAAAATATAAAAAAATAGTAAATATATTTTGAGAAAATAAATAAAATACATTTCAAAATAAATAAATAATTTATAACTTTAAATAAAAACATATTTATAATAATCTAATATATATAAAACTACATATTTAAGAATAAACAATATATTATACAAAGTTATATGCAATATTAAGGATAAAATAATTTAAAAGTTGTATATAAAGTATAATATAATAATGTATAATATATAAAATAAAAATATACTATAATAACTAATATATAAAATTTTAAAATAATATACAATATATGAATAATATTGAAAATAATAATAAATAATAATTTAATATATATATATATATATATAAAAGAATAAAATGAAAATAAAAAAAATCAAATGAGTAAGGATTAGATTAAAATAATAAAAAAATGGTTAAAAATGCAAAAAAAGGATGATATTGGAACGCGCACCAAACTGTAGGGACCTATTGGGCAATTATGCCCTATCTCCTAAACGGTGCCGTTCAATTACTAGCCTTTAAATAACCCGAGGAAGCCAATTGTAACAAAATCAAAGTTTTAGGGCTAATTTAAAAAATAAAATTGAAATTGGATGAAATTAAAAATACTAAAATAGTGGAAGGATTAAAGAGGCAATTAGCCCTTTTAACAAAAACGCGTGGATCCACCTCGGGTTTTTAGGTCAACACGCGGATCTAAGGCCTTTAAACGATGTCGTTTTGTTCTTTAAAGGTAACCCCCAAAACAACGCCGTTCCAGCAAGCCTATATAAGTCATTTTTAATACCAAAAAATCATTTGAGCACTGTTTAAAAAAATCCAGAAAATGCTATCAAAAGTTCTCCCCTCCTTTGCCGGAGTCTGGTCATCGGACTTGTGGGCCACCACCCCACACGCCACACGTGCCGCCGCAGTCGGCGGCTGGAGAGTCAAATCTCTCTGTTTCGAAGGTATTTTCTCACCCTTTTTATTTTAGTGCTATTTTGTGTATAGAATATTCATGAATCGAAAATAAAATATAAAAAACGCAAATAGAAAAAATAGGAAATCACATCCGTAAAAAAAAATCGTGTATTGTATTCTCTGTTTATTTTTTTGTATATTTCTTGCTTCTATATTCTTTCTCCGTCCCTCTTTTACAGATTATTTAGGGGTTTTTATAACCCGAAAAAAAGGAAGGAAATACATATTCTACCATTTTTACTGCCTTTTTCTTTCCTTTTTGCAAGTTATTGGCACGAAAGCATTAAGCGGCAATAGGCGACTTCAGCGTAAAGCTGCGGTGTGATTGGTGGCTTGGGTCTTTGGAAAGGGTTTTCGGCGCCTAGGGTTTCCCAGAAATCCTAGGTCTCCGAATCTGCTGAAGTTTTGGGCCCTTTTGGGCCGCATGGATTCTGGGTCTGTGTATACTCAGGCCATGGGTAATGGGTTAGGTATGGGTCTTAGGGTGTAATCGGGCTAATCGGGTTTGGTAATTTGTGTGATGGGTTTGGGCTAGTGTATTGGGCTATTTAATTGGTTTTGTAAATGGACTATACAAATAAACTGGACATTTATTATTTATTTTTTATTCTGGTTTATTTGTTTTAAGCCCATGCAAAATGGGCCTATTGCAACTGCCCCTCTTTGCTCATTGTTGTGAAATGAGAATGGAGCAAAGATTATAAAAGGACCAATTTTGCCCGGTCTTTGCCGAGCCTTGGCTTCTTGGTCCTCTTCTTCTTCAAATGGCTTCCAACTCCACTACAACTTCAATGGTATTGGAACTTCCTCTTGATTTCAATAAGTCTAATGGCTTCAATCTGCTTCACTGCAACTTCAGGAATGCAATATCCGGTATCTTTAGTTTGCTCCATTGCAAACTCAGGGAAATGAGACTGGTGTCTTCTAGCTCGCTCTTGAAACACCCCACACCCACCCGAGAATGGACCGGATCTAGTATGTTCCTCGAAGTAACCCGGTTCAAATTCATTCAATACTTTGAAAACTATGTGTTTTGGAAGATAGTTTCTTTGTGGGTTGGGCTCGAGTTGAAAACAAATTTATTTTTATATCAAAAACCCATTTGTTACAGATGACAAAATGTTTTAACTTATTTTAAATTAAATGGGCTTATTCTTTATAAAGCCCTAAATTCATAACATAGTAATTAAAACATCAATAAAATCATCATTATGGCCTTATTACATAAAATAAAACCCAAAATAAGATTGTAGAGTACTTAAATAAAATAAAAAGTCCAAATTGAATAAAACTTTCAGCTGAGCATGGCCACCACAAGTTCTGCCGTCCCGGTCCATCACTGTTCATCACCTGAAACATGTTCCCACAACGGGGTGAGTCAACAGACTCAATGTGTAACCAACACCAAAATTTAATAGAATTAGGCACACCATACAAATCATGTTCATATAATAATTCAAGATAATGATGCAATCCCGAACCCAAACCTAGGTCCATCCGTTACACCAACCTTAGCAGACTCCCTGCTCAAGGTCGTGGCTAATCCACCGATCACAACCGAGTGATCCCACATATCTTACCTCGGCAGACCTGCTGCACAAGGCCGTGGTTGAGCCACCGGATATTTGTGTCATGAGACACCACATTTAGATAATGTAACCGAAGTTACCACATTCACTTAGTGAGACCAAAGTCATCACATATTCTTAGTGAGACCGAAGTCATCACATATTCTTAGTGAGACCGAAGTCATCACATATTCTTAGTGAGACCAAAGTCGTCACATATTCTTAGTGAGACCGAAGTCATCACATATTCTTAGTGAGACCAAAGTCATCACATATTCTTAGTGAGATCGAAGTCATCACGTTTCACTTAGTGAGACCGAAGTCATCACATTCACTTCCCCTTTCTCAAATAACCCGAATGCCCCAAATTATTCATATCATGCATATCATATTTAAATTTCACTTTCACATCACTTTTCACATGTTAAATATAACATATTTCGAAATCCTAGTAGGAGTAGGAAAACGTACCTGAGTACTTTGTACCATAATATGGTACTTTAGCCACATTCTTACACTTTCATATTAACATATATATCATATTTAAGCCATAAATCTATTAAGATTTGTGTGGGGTACACACGGTACCTTAGCCATATTCTTACACTTTTGTATTAACACATATAATGAATTAAAGCCATAAATCTATCAAGATTTAGTGTAGGGTACACACCTGATTTGCTTATCAATTCCTTGAAATCCCGAAAACCCGATCTATTGCTTTAGATCTCAATTCCTTGTTGCCGATTTCAATACTAATCAAATCCCAAAATCTATGCTATGCTCCTCCTTGTATCCGGCCAAGCACTTGTGGATTTTAAATCCCGAAACTCACCGAATAACTAGGGAACACGCGGCCTATGGTGTACCTTCGGGAAAAGAACTTCTCCTTCCTTGTAGCCTACACTTAGTAAATCCCGAAAGATCTCCTTATTTGAAGGAATCGATTGCACCTTCACTTCAACCTTCAGATATTTAGCTTAGAGACTTGATGAACAATCGGCTATGATTCCCTTATGTATTCGGTTTCAAAGATGAAAGAAGAGAGGAATAATAGGCTTAGAAGGAATCAGCTAGAAGGCTAAAAGAAAAGAAGAAAAAGAATGGATGCTCAAGAAGAATATTCGGCAGAGGAAAAGAGAGAGGGAGAATGAATAATGAATGGCCCTAGTCTCATCCTTTATAGCCGAAATTATTAGGCCAAGAATCCTTAACTTGGCCACCACTCTTCCTTATTTTCCTAATTAAAGAATAACTCTTCATTTATCCACCTATTTAGCTGAATTTTAAAGAGAATTAAACTCTTCCCTTAAGAGTCCTTATGATCTTCTAATTAGCCGAGTTTTAAAGAGAGTGAAACTCCTCTTTGCAAGCCTTGTGTCATCCACCTCTTGGGCTTCTAGAAGCAAAATAAAACTTATTTTATTTGCTTCTTATGTGACTCGAACTCAAGCCCAACACCTTGCATGTGGGCCATTTCACGAGGCCTTAAGTGGCATCTTCAGGCCACTTTTCCAAGTCCGTTAATGGGTCAAATTTCACATACTTTATATTTTAGGGTCACCTGGCCCTAAGTTCCCTTTTGAACTTTAAAATTCGACATTTCGGGGTCATTTTTAAGTTTCCAAAAATTTTCGCGCGGCTCTGTAAACTTGACATTTCCTAGGTTTCCAAAATGTTTACTTTCCTATTTTGGCTTAGTTTCCAAAATGTTTACTTTCCTCTTTTAGCTTAGGTTTCCAAAATGTTCACTTTTTTCTTTTAACTAATTGTTCCATACATTTCCTTACATTTCCATACATTTCCTTACATTTCCATACATTTCCATACATTTCCTTACATTTCCATACATTTCTTTTATTTCCTTTCATTTCTTTACATTTCCATACATTTCCTTACATTTCCTTTTATTTCCTTTCATTTCTTTACATTTCCTTACATTTCCTTATACTTCCTTTTATTTCCTTACATTTCCAAGGTTCTAAAGATGCACACCACACATCCATATCACAAGAAACATGCTATTTCATTAAGCAAAAATGCACACAATGGGATTCGAACCTCTTCCCTCAAAGTACTTCACGTGATGCCATAGCCCTTGCCCTTAGGTGGCGCCTTTGCCACTTTTCCACATCACTTCTTGTTTTTAACTTAAAACCAATAATTGTCCAAAGCTTTCTCTTCCATCCTAGGATTTTAAAACCCTTAATTCACTTCCAACCATTGTCAAAACCTACTACTCATGAATTATGCACAAACGCATAACCCCTAATCTAGGATGTTACAGTTCTACCTCCTTAAAATAATTTCATCCTCGAAATTACTTATCGATCAAATGACAATCTTTCTCACCAAGACTATGCTTACACAAGACTCGATCTTAATAGAACCATCATACTTTCCAGGCACAATCTCTAAGTTCAAGTCCCTTAGAACTCATTTCTAACGTCGTGATTTAATCGATTAAAAGTTTTATGTATTAAAACAAAATTTGTTTCACCGATTAACCACAAGAAGTTTTATGGAAAGAATTTTAGAAGTGGTCCTTTCGTATGCACACGCCTTTACATTCATACATCCATCAATTATGAGCTTTCGCTCATTCGGAGAAATGTTGTAGTTTTCATTGTTGTTGTTTTTCCACTACCCGGGTATTTTTGTAATTTGTCCCTGTGGGTATTTTCGTAATTTGTCAAAATAAGGTTCCTTGGTGTTTTGTCACAAAGTATTTTTCAGATTTTTAAGTTCCCGGGGTATTTTGGAAAGCTTTTTTGAAATTCGAGGGTATTTCAGAATTTTTTTGGACCTTGGGGGTATTTTGGTAAATTTTTTTTCCACAAATCGGGGTAAATTGTAAAGTTTTAATAAATTGGGGATATTTCAGAAGTTACAAAATTTTGAGGGTTCTTTTTGAGAAATTTATTTTCCAAAACGATGTAGTTGCAAAAAAATTTTGGAAGTTAGGGTCATTTTGGTAATTTTAGTAAGTTAGGGCGATTTTGCAATTTTTCAAAAATCAAGGTATTTTCCGATAGGTTACAAATTAGGGTTTTGAACATTTATGAAAAAATGAAATTTTGGCAAAATGTTGAGTAGTTGGGCATTTTATAACCAAGGGCATTTTTGTAATTTTACCTTTAGGTATTTCAGAATCGAAAAAATTTTCGAGAATTTGTGTAAAAGAAATAATTTTCGTGAATTAAAGAGAGAACATATGATTTTAAGAATTTTAATATTAGGGTTCTAAAAATGGCTAGTTCCTTTCGGTTTTAGTTATTGAGTTTAACTTATGATCGAGCCTCCTGGTCGTAGGGAACCAAAGCTACGCACAGGCGGGATTCGAGTGGAGAGGAGGTGAGTCACGGACTGCTAAGTACCAAGCTCCCACCGAAACCATTCCTAGACATGCGCATCTTGGGGTTGCCACACCCTAACTTGATTGACTTAGCCATAGGTTTGTTTAGTGTATTAAGTCTTATGTATCGTGTTTGAGTAGACTAATCTTAGGGTTCAAGTTCCTATCATGCTATTCTACGCTCCATTCCTTTTCTACCTTCTATAATTCACATAATCACATAGATAGATAGGGGTACTTACCTGGTGGACTGCAGGTCGGAGACTTAGGAACCATGTCATCAAACCTGTCTACTTTCAGAAATATTTTCATAAAACTCATTTGGGCTTGTTTTGAAAAACGTTTTGGGCCTTAGCCACAGCCGAGAGTTTAAAACTGGCTCTAATACTAAATCGAAACACCCCACACCGGCCCACGAGAATGGACCAGATCTGTATGTTCCTCGAAGTAACCCGGTTCAAATTCATTCGAATACTTTGAAAACTGTGTGTTTTGGAAGATAGTTTGTTGTGGGTTGGGCTCGAGTTGAAAACAAATTTATTTTTATATCAAAAACCCATTTGTTACAGGTGACAAAATGTTTTAACTTATTTTAAATTAAATGGGCTTATTCTTTATAAAGCCCTAAATTCATAACATAGTAATTAAAACATCAATAAAATCATCATTATGGCCTTATTACATAAAATAAAACCCAAAATAAGATTGTAGAGTACTTAAATAAAATAAAAGTCCAAATTGAATAAAACTTTCAATGAGCATGGCCACCACAAGTTACGTCAGTCTGGTCCATCATTCATCACAAACATGTTCCCACAACAGGGTGAGTCAACAGACTCAATGTGTAACCAACACCAAAATTTAATAGAATTAGGCACACCATACAAATCATGTTCATATAATAATTCAAGATAATGATGCAATCCTCAACCCAAACCTAGGTCCATCCGTTACCAACCTTAGCAGACTCCTCGCTCAAGGCCGTGGCTAATCTAATCGATCAACCGAGTGATCCCACATATCTTACCTCGGCACTGACAAGGCCGTGGGTGAGCCACGGATATTTGTGTCATGAGACACCACATTTAGATAATGTAACCGGTTACCACATTCACTTAGTGAGACCAAGTCATCACATATTCTTAGTGAGACCAAGTCGTCACATATTCTTAGTGAGACCAAGTCATCACATATTCTTAGTGAGACCAAAGTCGTCACATATTCTTAGTGAGACCGAAGTCATCACATATTCTTAGTGAGACCAAGTCGTTACATATTCTTAGTGAGACCAAGTCATCACGTTTCACTTAGTGAGAGAAGTCATCACATTCACTTCCTTTTCTCAAATAACTTGAATGCCCCAAATTATTCATATCATGCATATCATATTTAAATTTCACTTTCACATCACTTTTGACATGTTAAATATAACATATTTCAAATCCTAGTAGGAGTAGGAAAAGCGTGCAGTACTTTATACCATAATATGGTACTTTAGCCACATTCTTACACTTCCATATTAACATATATATCATATTTAAGCCATAAATCTATTAAGATTTGTGTGGGTACACACATTACCTTAGCCATATTCTTACACTTTTGTATTAACACATATAATGAATTAAAGTCAGAATCTATCAAGATTTAGTGTAGGTACACACCGATTTGCTTATCAATTCCTTGAAATCCCAAAACCCGATCTATTGCTTTAGATCTCAATTCCTTGTTGCCGATTTCAATACTAATCAAATCTCAAATCTATGCTATGCTCCTCCTTGTATTCGCCAAGCACTTGTGGATTTTAAATCCTCAAACTCACCGAATAACTAGGAACACGACTATGGTGTACCTTTCGGAAAAGAACTTCTCCTTCCTTGTAGCCTATACTTAGTAAATAAAATTCACCCATCCAATAACACTGCCACTCTTTTCCTTCCCCCAAACTCTCTCCAATCCGCCAACTTCCCCCAATCACTCCCAAGCCACTAATTCAATGACTATGACCAAGTTTTCCTCACCATTTGCTCTCCACCCATCATTTGAATGTGTTGACTTAGTCCAAAGAGTTTGAACTGCCTGACAAGCAAGGCCGTAATTTGAGCCACGGATATTTGTGTCATGAGACACCACATTTAGATAATGTAACCGAAGTTACCACATTCACTTAGTGAGACCGAAGTCATCACATATTCTTAGTGAGACCGAAGTCGTCACATATTCTTAGTGAGACCGAAGTCATCACATATTCTTAGTGAGACCAAAGTCGTCACATATTCTTAGTGAGACCGAAGTCATCACATATTCTTAGTGAGACCGAAGTCGTCACATATTCTTAGTGAGACCAAGTCATCACGTTTCACTTAGTGAGACCAAGTCATCACATTCACTTCCCTTTTCTCAAATAACCCGAATGCCCCAAATTATTCATATCATGCATATCATATTTAAATTTCACTTTCACATCACTTTTGACATGTTAAATATAACATATTTCGAAATCCTAGTAGGAGTAGGAAAACGTACCTGAGTACTTTATACCATAATATGGTACTTTAGCCACATTCTTACACTTCCATATTAACATATATATCATATTTAAGCCATAAATCTATTAAGATTTTAAAGGGTACACATAGACTTAGCCATATTCTTACACTTTTGTATTAACACATATAATGAATTAAAGTCAGAATCTATCAAGATTTAGTGTAGGTACACACCGATTTGCTTATCAATTCCTTGAAATCCCAAAACCCGATCTATTGCTTTAGATCTCAATTCCTTGTTGCCGATTTCAATACTAATCAAATCTCAAATCTATGCTATGCTCCTCCTTGTATTCGCCAAGCACTTGTGGATTTTAAATCCTCAAACTCATAGAATAACTAGGAACACGCTGCCTATGGTGTACCTTCGAAAAGAACTTCTCCTTCCTTGTAGCCTATACTTAGTAAATCCCAAAGATCTCACTTCACAAGGCTTAAAAAGAGGAGTTTCACTCTTTAAAATTCGCTAAATAGGTGGATAAATGAAGAATTATTCTTTAATTAGGAAAATAAGGAAGAGTGGTGGCCAAGTTAAGGATTCTTGGCCTAGTAATTTGGCTATAAAAGGATGAGACTAGGGCCATTCATTATTCATTCTCCTCTCTCTTTTCCTCTCACCAATATTCTTCTTGAGCATCCATTCTTTTCTTCTTTTCTTTAGCCTCCTAACCGATTCCTTCTAAGCCTATTATTCCTTTCTTCTTTCATCTTTGAAACCGAATACATAAGGGAATCATAGCCGATTGTTCATCAAGTCTCTAAGTCAATCTCTCAAGGTTGAAGTGAAGGTGCAATCGATTCCTTCAAATAAGGGTAAGATCCAAGTTTGGTTTCCATTCTTTTATATTTTAGACTTATCAGAATGCCAGACCGCTATCTTCGATCCGCTTCGAACTTCAAGAATGCCAGATATGCTGTCTTCGATCTGCTTCCTGCAACTTCAAGAAGGTAAGATATGTTGTCTTCAGTCTACTCTACTGCAACTTTAGGGAGACAAGGCTGAAAGTGACCATTTACCCTACTACATCGTCCTATGACCTATAGAATGGGTATATGCTTATGCCGAATGAGTAGGATGCAATGATCGAAAATGAGTCAAATGCTCCTATTCAGACATGCTATGATATGTGAATGTAAAAATGATATGAGTATAATTCCTGCTCAAGGTGTTATCACTCATTTATCCGTTAAGGTTTCATCTTCGTTCCTCTTGAAGCATCATTTTCTTGTTCAAATAATTTTCCCCATGGAAATTTTAGGGCCCATTCCTCTTGATTCTTGGGACACGGGTCGTATATCAACTTCAAACCATCCCCTAAGAATCACAACTTTTTTCTGTCTGTCCTTACTGCAACTTAAGGATACAGTACTTGTTTCAACTTCAATTCATTCCACCATAATTTAGGGTTTTTGAATCTTTTCCTGTCACAAATTGGTCTATCATACCATTCTCTAAATGACTCGATGATATTGTTTATCTTCGTCACAACCACTCAATTTGACTAAGAATTCAGAGAAATAGTCTCCATCTAGACTTTTCTTTCTCAAATATCTACATACATGGAAATTCTGAACGATTGTCTTGTATCAGTTTCTTATTTTATCTAGAAATTTCCAAAGCTATATGTAGAACTTCTTTTGTGAAATTATTAGTTCATCAATCATTATTTCAACACAACATGCAAGGAGAGTTAAATGAATTATTAAAAATACAAAGGAAATTAACTGGGCACATATCTTTAAGAAGGAAAAGAA
Organism: Gossypium rotundifolium; assembly: GCA_025506655.1. Lineage (NCBI taxonomy): Eukaryota > Viridiplantae > Streptophyta > Magnoliopsida > Malvales > Malvaceae > Gossypium > Gossypium rotundifolium. The sequence continues at coordinate 151,303,131 of CP106732.1, read as the reverse complement.
TCCAAAGATAGTAAAATGAATAGGACAAAGATCAAGTGCCCTAGATATCGCTGATTGGGATTTTATATACAAACTCCATGAAGACTGTTTTGAGCTTAACATGTGTTTAGAAGACCCAAAGTATTTTGTTGATGCCCCGATATGCAACATACTTCATTTCTTGTTAATTCAAGTATAGCAAGATGACTGCGTATCCATTCAGAATTTGAGTCGCCCTTTTCGAGTTTTCAACTCAAAACCCATTTGGCCTCAAGGCACCCTTTGCGGGTTTTTACCTTGGCATCTTCTTTTTTCTTTCTTTTTCTTTTTTTTTTAGAAGTCTCAAGGTGCCCTTTGCGGGTTTTCACCTTGGCCTCTTCTCTTTTTCGAGCAAAGTACTTTTTGACTGAATCCGAATTCACAGGATTGGGTAAGCTTTTCCCATCCATTTTGGTTAGAATCAGTGCACCTCCCGAGAAAGCCTTCTTCACCACATATGGTCCTTCCCAATTCGCATCCATTTTCATCTAGCTTTATTTCGAGGCTCGTGATCAAACATCCGACCGACAAATGGCCATTAGAGTTCAAGATCATATCAAGTATTTCTTCATCCATTTTTATTTCGATCAAGGTAGGTATTTCCACTTCAATAGGTAGCCTCCATCCCATAGACAAGTGAGAAAGGAGTTGCACCAGTTGAGGTTCTGACGGACGTCCGATAAGCATAGAGTGCAAATGGTAATTTCTCGTGCCAATCCTTATACGTCTCAGTCATTTTTCCTACTATTTTCTTGATGTTTTTATTGGCCGCTTCCACTGCTCCATTCATTTTTGGACGATACGGAGACGAGTTGTGGTGTTTGATGTTGAATTGACTACAAACCTCCGTTATTGTACTGTTGTTCAAATTCAGTGCATTGTCTAATATGATCCTCTCAGGCATTCCATATCGAAAAATTATATCCTTATTCCGGAATTGACTAATTGTTAACTTAGTGACGCCAGCATATGAAACAGCCTCTACATATTTCGTGAAGTAGTCAATTACCACGAAGATGAATCGATGTCCATTTGAAGCTTTCAGTGAGATTAGTCCAATAACATCCATGCCCCACATGGAAAAAGGCCATGGGGAAGTCATAACATGAAAAGGTAACAGAGGCACATGAATTTTGTCTCCATAAATCTGGAATTTATGACATCTCTTAGCATAGTTGATACAATCTCCTTCTATAGTGGACCAATAATATCCAAATCTTATTATCTATCTGGCCATTGTGAATCCATTAGCGTGTGTTCCACAAACACCCTTATGAACTTCCTCTAGGATTTTCCTAGCTTCAATAGCATCAACGCATCTCAATAATACTTGATCTTTTCTCTTTTTGTACAAGATATCCCCATCTAAAACATAGTCAGAGGCCAATCTTCTTAATGTCCTTTTCTCATTCTCAGTTGCATGCTTTGGGTATTCACGATTTTTTACGTATTGCAATACATCATGATACCAAGGGTGGTCATCCTTTTCCTCCTCTTCCATGTTATAACAATGAGCTGGAACTTCAAAAATACTCATCTGAATAGGTCTCATATCCTCTAGTTTGTTTACTTTGATCATAGAAGCCAAGGTTGCCAAAGCATCTGCCATCTGGTTTTCATCACGTGGGAGATAATTAAAAGTAATGTCATCGAACTCCTCAATCAATCCCAGAACTATTTTTTGGTAATCACTTAGTTTGGGATCTCTTGTCTCCCATTCTCCTTTAAGCTAGTAAATTACTAAGGCAGAATCTCCATATACTTCTAGCACTCTAATTTTATGCTCTACAGCTGCTCGAATTCCCATTATGCATGCTTCATACTCCGCCATGTTGTTTGTGCTATCAAAATCCAATTTGCATGTGAATGGATAATGATCACCACTAGGGATACCAAGATTGCCCTAATTCTATTTCCCACTGCATTCGACGCTCCATCAAAATTTAACTTTCATGGATATTCTTCAGCAATTACCACATACATTAACTCCTCATTGGGGAAATCAAAGCTTAATGGTTCATAATCCTCCAAAGCTCTGCTAGCCAAAAATTCTACTATTGCACTCCTTTTTATAGCCTTTTGATTTACATAGACTATATCGAACTCAGACTGCAAAATATGTCATCTTGCCACCCTTCCATTCAAAGTAGTGGACTCCATCATATACTTTAACGGATCAAACTTCAAAATTAACCAGGTAGTATGATATAGCATGTACTGCCTCAATATCTGAGTTTTCCAAATCAAGGCGCAACACAATTTTTCAATCGATGAATATCTCATTTCACATTCAGTGAACTTTTTACTGAGATAGTATATCGCCTTTTCTTTTCTTCCTGACTCGTCATGTTGGCCAAGCACACATCCCATGGAGTTATTGAACACCGATAAATACAGTATCAATGGTCTATCTGGATTAGGTGGAGATAGTACTGGTGCATTTTACAGATATCGTTTGACTTTGTCAAAAGCACTCTGGCATTCCTCGTCCCATACACCCTAGTTGTGTTTCTTGAGAAGATGAAATATGGGATCACATTTCTCAATTAATTGTGAAATAAACCGAGCAATGTAATTTAATCTTCTAAGAAAGCCTCGAACTTCCTTTTGAGTGCTTGGTGGAGGCAATTCTTGTATTGCTTTGACCTTGTTTGAGTCAACTTCAATTCCTCTCTCGCTGACTACAAAACCCAGTAGTTTCCCTGACCGAGCTCCAAAAATACACTTTGTCAAGTTGAGCTTTAATTGAAATTTCCTCAACCTCAAAAACAATTTCTTCAAAAGCTCAATGTGTTCTTTTTCTTTTGAGATTTGGCAATCATATCATCAACATTTACTTCAATCTCTTTATGCACCATGTCATGGAATAAAGTTACCATGGCCCTTTGATATGTTGCTCCAGCATTCTTTAGTCCGAATGGCATTACTTTATAACAAAAGGTACCCCACAATGTTATGAAAGTAGTTTTCTCCATATCTTTAGGGTGCATCTTGATCTGATTGTATCCCGAAAAACCATCCATGAAAGAAAATAATGAGTATCTCGCCGTATTATCCCCCAACGTGTCAATATGCGGCAAAGGAAAATTGTCCTTTTGGCTGGCTTTATTTAAGTCTCACACATCCAGACCTTTCCATCTTTCTTAGGGACAGGAACAATGTTGGCAACCCATTCTGAGTATTTGACCACTTGTAGAAAACCAGCATCAAACTATTTCTTGACTTCTTTCTTTATTTTCAACATCACATCAAACCTCATCCTTCGTAGCTTTTACTGAATTGGCTTGCATTCTTCTATTATGGGAAGACAATACAGTATAATATCAGTACTTTGTCCAGGCATATCTTGGTATGACCATGCAAAGACATCTTTGAATTCCCGTAGTAACTCAACAAGGTCTTATTTTGTCTCTTCGGCTATGCACATTCCAATTTTCACAACCTTTCTTTCCTCTAAGGCTATGTTTTCTACCTCCTCTTCATGGGTAAAATCTGTTTCTCCTATTGCTTTACCATTCTTAACAAATCTGGAGATAAGTCACAATCTCTGTCACCTTCAAAATCCTTAGATTCCTCTAAACACATGTCTTGCTCAAAATGGACCTCTAGATCTGTAGTATCATTGCTCATATCATTGATATCTAGGGACTTGTGGTGGGCACCAAAGAATGTACAAAGAACAAATGAATTCGAGGAAAACTATTTACATGATATGAATGAGAATAAAAATTTGGAATGAAAGTAGAAAATCAAAAGAATAAAAAAATGAAAGAATATTTGCCAGAATCGGTTATTAGATATGTATTTTATTGAAATAAAAATGTCTGAACATGAGCCTATTTCACAAAAGAAATCTTATTGTTCCTAAGTATAAAAACAACAAGTGCGTTCTAAATATTACTTTGTAAAATCTTTAAAAACTACAGGAAGTTCCTCTGCAGTCCAATTGTCCAAAACGCTTCTAGGTTCATACAGGCAAATGCCCAACAGGTTTCCTTGCTCGGTTTCTTCATTCTGTATGGTATTGATGTGAGGATTTTTATTTTTCAATAATCTTCTCTCCGGGTGAATTATCCCTCCTGATATAAAGGTCTGGGATATGTGGGGGAATGTCATCGATTCCCACTTGACGTCTTCCCCATTCAATCGTGCCCTTCTCCTCTCTTGCTTTTTCTCTATTTCCCTCTTCCTTTATTTGCCATCTGGCCTGAAACCCAAGCCAAAATGGTCTCTCTTCTCTTTCAGTATTAAAACTTGAACTTCCCCTTGGAGATGTCTGCCCAATCCTTTTCCTGGTAGGGCTCCTTTCCCTATCATCATTTGTAAGCCCATCCTTGTGGTTCTGGATATCTTAGGCATTGGAACCTCGTTCCCCTCTAAAATAAATGTCACGTTCACAAACTCTAAAGATTAAAAAGAGTATTCAGTTGCTTCTTCATTCACCTCTGAATATGGCGCCTCATTGGTAACAGTCGCTATGATGTCTTCCTCCGCGTTTATAGTAACCAACCGATCCTCTGTTACCAGTTTTAGTTTTTGGTGCAAGGATGAAGGCATTGCCCCTGCCGAGTGAATCCATGGCCTTCCCAGCAAGCAATTATAGGAGGGCTTGATATCCATCACTAGAAAATCCACTTCATATGTGTTTGGCCCAATCAGTAACGGTATGTCAATTCTTCCCATCACTTTTCTTTTAGTGCCGTCAAATGCTCTCACTATGTTCTGACATGTCTTCATGTGAGAACTATCTATAGGCAACCTTTTCAGTGTAGACAATGGTAACACATTCAGGGCTGATCCATTATCTATTAAAACATTTGGCAGAGTGTATCCCTTGTAATGAGTAGTGATGTGCAAAGCCTTTGTCGATCCCATGCCCCCAGGTGGAATTTCATCATCGCTGAAATAAATAAAGTTGTTGGCACTTATATTACTAACCAGACGGTCTAACTTTTTGATGGATATATCTTTAGTAACATAAGTTTCATTTAATACTTTCATCAATGCCTCACGATGCACTTCTGAACTTAAAAGCAGGGCCATCACTGATATGCGAGTCGATTGTTTGCGTAGTTGTTCTACCACACTATATTCACTGTGCTTCAAGAAATTCAAAAATTTTCTAGCCTTTTCTTCTTTCACAAGTTCGTTTATAAGAGCCTCAAGTTATTTCTCCTGTTCAACTTCCACAGTCTTTGATTTCAATGGTTCTATTCTAGCATTTCTTGAATCGTAATGCCATCCACTACGTGTGTAGGACCCTTCACTTTGGACCTCCTTGGAAGTGCTAGCTGAGTTTTCCACTCATGGTATTGTCACATTGCAGTCATAATTCCAAGGTACCGTTTTGTTATCCTTGTAAGGAAAGAAAATAGGTTTCTAGATTACGACTTTATTCGCGATTTGTGCTCAGCCTTCTGTGCTTCTCGATCGGGAGATAATGATCCTCAGATAAATGAATTTTTGCTTCGTCAATTCACCTTCAATTGCATATATGTTTCCTCCCTCTGAGCCTTCTTCATAAAACGTCAATTCCTTGTTATCCATAAGGCTTTGCACCAATATCTTGAACTCAATGCATTCCTGAACCTCATGTCCTTCTGTTTTGTGGAACTCCCAGTAGTCCCTTGCTCCTTCGCATCATTCCTCAAAATAGATAATATCAGTCCTCTTCTTACCATTTCCCTTTAGACCATTCTCAACGGGGTCTTTACCTCCACAATATCATCATTGATCCTTCTCGTGACACTTTCACCTATCGCATTTATCTCCTTATCCCCATGATTAGGTAAGGGTTCTTCACACTAGATGTATCATTAAACTTTACAATCCCCATTTTGACGAGCCTCTCGACTATCTTTTTAAAGGCAGTGCGTAGTTTTCTATCGAATGCTCCGCTATTTTCACGTGGTAATCACATTGAGCGTTTGAGTCATACCATTTAGGATATGGGAGTCAGAATTACCAGTAGATAAAATAGGACACTACGTAAAGGCCAAATAAAATTTGATATAACTCCTTATACGTCATTGGGAGTGGCGTAAATTGGAGCTTTTCAAAATTTTGTTTAGTGCCTGATTCTTGTCTTACTGACCCTTGTTGCCCGACAGTAACTACTTTCGGTTAGCTGACAGTAAGTGCCTTTGAGTACCCTTTATTGAATGTACTCGTATTATTCACCTCATTATCCTTTTTTTAGGAGCAGACCTTTTAGTGGTTTCTCCTGCGTCAATCTTGCCACCTCTTATGGCATTTTCAATCATTTCCCCTGCCATTACTATATCCACAAAACTACTTGCATGGCAACCTCCTTCCATCTTTGTGCGTATTGCCTGAAGCTTTCATTTTGTTTCTTTTCCATGTTTTGTAAGGTGATTCTGTCAGGAGTCATATCTATGACATGATTATACTGCTTCATAAAAGCTTGGGCTAGGTCCTCAAGAGCTAATCCTAGCACGGCTGAGTTGATTGTACCACCTGGATGCTGCCCCCACTAAATTGTCTTGGAAACAATGAATCAAAAGTTGATCATTATTCACATAGCCAGTCATCCTTCTACAGAACATAGTGATGTGGACTTTAGGGCAGCTAGTCCCATTATATTTCTCAAATTCTGGCATCTTGAATTTATGAGGAAGCACCAAATCTGGAACCAAACTCAAGTCTTTAGCGTCAATACCATAGTGATGATCAACATTTTCCAAAGCCTTGAACTTCTCTTCCAACCATCTGCAACGATCTTCTAACTGCCTTAAAGATTCAATTCTTATCCCTTCCTTTTTGGCTATATCTAAGTCAGGGATAACAGGATTAACAAGGTTATCTCCTGGGTTGCATCCTGTGCCAACTTGGAAATTCATGGGCACTCTAGTGTCAGTTTGCCCTCGTTGAGGCCTAATCGTGACAGATGGCCTTTGGGGATGCACCTCAGTTTGTGTTTGTGTATGTGGTGGGGTAAAACCCGGAGGAATGCCTTCACTATCTTCTCTAGCAATAGCCATGGGACCTTTCCCTTTGTCCATCGCCCCACTCATCATCTGGGCCATTTGAGCCATCATGTTCCTTTAAGCTTCCAACATTTGGTCTATCATTTCTTGTTGGATCTTTGCCAATTGCTTTTGCATCTGGTCTTGCATGTCTCTTTGAAATTGCTCAAGTTTTTGATCCATTTTCTTTTTCTTGGCACGTGTATCGTAATGGTGTTCAGCTTCTAGATTTTTCATTCTCTTTTTCTCTCTCTCTCTGTGTGATAATTTCAACTAATTAGGCTCTCTCTATGGGCTTAAATGCATATGATATGATGTAATGCAAATGCATGAATGCAAAAAGAAGGCATCGATTTAGATTCAACTTTATTTTAGAAAACTTTATTAGAAAACAAAATCTTTTACATAAAACGGACTACAAATACGCTTTCGCCCTAAGCCCCAAAGTTTTAATTTTCCCAAATAACGAAACTAGCTCTTGACCACGATCTGACTGTAGCTCATATTTCATACTCAATGCATCAGCTTGTACTACCAAAGTCTGTAGGTAATCAGCTACCTCTCGAATCTGAACAATTACTTCACCCATGAGATAATCCCGATTTCTAACTTGATCATGAGAATGGTGTAACACCCCAAACCCGATCAATACACCACGACCGAATCTGGTATGTTACAGGGGAGATGTATTTGAGAGGTTTAGGTTTTGGTTAAAAGTCTGATGGTAACTCTTTCGTATGTTTTGTTCTTGTAGAAAACCTAAGCATGATTGTTTAAAAAGTGTACTTGAAAACCCGGGGATTTTGAAAACTTAATTATACAAGTAATTTCTTTGTGTTGATTTGAACCTTTTTATTCGACTTAGTAAGAAGCTATTCTCAAGTTTGAAAGCACATTTGAGTTACATTTATTTTGAATTACAGTGTGATACCCGATGGTAACGTTTAAAACACCTCGCTTTGCAGTTTGAAAAAAAAACTTTATCTTTCCAAGTTTTAACAAATTTTAACCCAATTAGTTGTTAAGGCATATTTGAAATCAAATTTAAGCATAAAGATAACCAAAGTAAAAATTTAAAAAGGCCTTTTACAAACCCAACGAATCCAAATGAAAAATAAATAAAGCAAAGTACCAAGTTTTAAATCAGTGAAAATCTGACTTTTATTCATGGCATGGGCACCTCGAGTCCATTCCGGCTCCATGTCCGCGATCTAAGTGTCACCTGAAAATGATAAGGGAGAAGGTGAGTCGCAAGACTCAGTGCATAAATCCCCCTCCCGGTATATGCAACATGCGAACACACATCATAACAAGGCAATACAATTAATGTACCCGATCCTAACCATCCGTAACACCTTTTCTACCCCGTGTGGTACCAAACCACCGGTGGTGCTAAACCACGGTGACCTAAAGTCACGATATCCATCAATGTGGTGCTAAACCACCGTGACCCAAAGTCACGAATAATCCATCATGTGGGGCCAACCCACGGTGATACCAAATCACCGCGATAATCCCAGATCTCAAAAGTGGGGCCAACCCATGGTGGTGTTAAACCACAGGACAAGTCGCTATGAGGTGCCAAACCTCGGTGTCCCAAAGACACAAGTGTGATATCAAATCACCGTGACCGCGAATACGAATCAAATGATGGGGCCAACCCATCGTGTGATACCAAATCACTAGTGTCAATCCCAGAAATCAAGCTCAAGGGCCAACCCACCGTGGTGTAAGCCACCGACGAGACGCGGAGGTGCCAAACCTCCGTGGCCCAAAGTCACAATAATCAATCTGTGGTATCAAACCACTGGAGGTGCCAAACCTCTCGTGTCCCAAAGATACGGATATCATATTCCCCCTCCACTCATATCACCCAATAACACATCATACTAATGCAAATCGTGCAAATCATGCAATCATGCTCACATGCTTAATATGGCATCTCATAATACATACACCATAAATCATGATATCATATATCACTACAGATCTCAGAATGAAACGGACTTACCCGAATCCGTATCCATACCTCATTGGGTATTATATCACCAACCATCTTCGTTTCACTTTACACAATCAAAGTTATTAACATATTACTCAAGAAAAGGTGTGTTAGTTTACACACCGTTAAAACGCACGCTTAATCCCAAAGAACGGCTTAAATCCTCGATTATCTTGCTCCTAAAATTGACCAAACACGAGATTAGTCACTTATACCTTTCGCCAAAACCAATAAATCAAGAGGGTTAACATTAAACCTTTATTTTGCAAATGGTTTGGTTTCCTACCAAACCCGAACCAACAATGGTTCTTCCGCCAATCGCCTCCCCTAAAACACAAACCATTAGCCTCACAAGCCTTTGGCTTAACAAACTCTAGAAGAAAGACCATTAAAGCAACCTCTTACCACCACTTACCCAACGATCGATTAAAGGTAAAGGCTTCATTGATCGCTTCATTTGATTGCCACCAAAATCCAAAGGCTCTATAAAGAAATCGGTTACCAAAACCAAAAAGGTTAACTCCCTTCAACAGATGCCGAAATCGGCCCTTAAACAAACCCAAAATCGATAAAACACAAGAGAGGGGAGAAATGGCCATTCGGCCAAGCACTTACCTTCTTCTAGACCGATTGAAACAAGAGCCCAACAAGGTCAACACTCCTCTGATATACGGCAATGAAGACACTATTAGGAGAGAAGAGAAATTCGGCCAACACCTTTAACAAAAGGAAAAGAGGATTCGGCCTTAAGAGAAATGGGAAGAACAAATGGTGACAATCGGCTAAGGAGTTTTGGAAAAGAAAGAAAATAAAAGATGAATAGAGGGAAGGTGCTTTCGGTTTGAAAGAAAAAAAAGGAAGGTATTTTGGAGAATGGAGTTTTGGCACAAGTTTTAAGAGAAAGGAAATAAACGATGAGAAGAAGGGATACTAGTTTCATTTACCCAAAATGAAAATAAGAAGAAATGGAAAGAACATTCAATTACCAAGAAAATCAAGAGAAAACAAAGCAATTTGGTTAGTGGTATGCTTGGACCTTCTGCTTCCAAAAGGAAAAAAATAAGAAAAGGAAGAGTTTTGCTTGACACCAAAAGTGACTGAAAGAAACAAATGCACAAAATTGCCAAATGAAATTCGGCATTCCACTCCCCCACTACACCTACCAACCGGCCACTCCCCTAAAATCTCTCCAAAATTCAGCCACAACTCCCCCAAACACTCCAAGCCACCCATTCAAACTAGTTTGAACTAGTCTCCCTCCTAAATTCACTCTCCACCCACCATTTGAACATTTGACTTGGTCCAAGGCAGAGTTTGAACTGCCTACAACTTCTCCCCTCCATGCCGTCAAAATAGAAGCCAAAATGTGAGCATCCTGCAGCTTGAACACGGACTTCTCCCCCGCAAGTGGCGCCACACACACAAGCTTCAAGTGGCGCCTATCCTGCCACTCCACCAACTCATCTCTTGTGCTAACATTTACCAAATAATATTTATTAACCCCACTTCTTCACTCCTCCCACCTAAGCCTAAAAGCAAAGATTTTTCCTACCACTCGAAGCTTACACCTATCTTACAACTAAGCCCCAAAACATCAAAACAATAACATAGCACACCAGTGCACATACAAACAAAGCCATAATAAAATAGCCCCAACCCGGATATTACGCTTCTACCCCTTAAAATAATTTTGGCCTCAAATTACCTCGATCGTAAGAGTTGGGTATTGTTGTCTCATCACATCCCCGGGTTCCCACGTAGCTTCTTTCACGCCATGATTCTCGCCATAGTACCTTAACCAAAGGCACAGACTTCCCACGCAGTAACCTTCACATCCCGATCTAGAATCGCACAGGTTCTTCCTCCATGGTCAAATTCGGATTCACCTCGATCTCTTCCATCGCCACGACATGCGATGGATCTCGAACGATATCGCCTATACATCAAACGTGGAATACGTCGTGAATCGACTTAGCTCACTGGCAACTCAAATTTGGTAAGCCATTGGTCCCACTCGTCTCAAGACCTTTATACGCCCAATAAACCTCGGACTTAGCTTGCCCTTCCTTCCTAACCTTAACACTTTCTTCCATGGCGAGACCTTCGTAAAAACTTGATCCCCACAAGAAACTCTATATCTCTCCGCTTAAGATCGGCAGATAGACTTCGTCGGTCTCAAGCTTCCTTCAATCGAGCTCAATCAACTTAACCTTGTCTTCGGTCTCGCAACCAACTCGTCCCAACAATCGACGCTCACTTAACTCCGCCCAACATGTAGGTGAGCGACACTTCCTACCATACAACGCCTCATATGGTGCCATCTTGATGCTTGCTTGGTAACTATTGTTGTAGGCGAACTCTGCTAATGGCGTAAACTCCTCCCAACTACCCTCAAGTCCAAGACACACCTCGTAACATATCCTCTAAGATCAGATAACCCTTTTCGATCGCCCGTCGATTGCGGGTGAAATGTCGTTGAAATCCAACCGTGTACCCAGAGCACCGATGCAACACTATCTAGAATCTTGACGAATGGGATCCCTATCCGAGATGATCGACATCGCACACCGTGCAGCCTCACTATCTCGACACATACAGTTTTGCCAACCTCTAAAGTGAGTAATCCACCCTCACTAGGATAAAGTGAGCTGATTTAGTCAGACGATCCACAATTACCCAAACTGAATCCTTCTTGCTAGGCATAAGAGGTAATCCACTGACGAAATCCATAGTTATCCTTTCCCACTTCCATCGTGGAATCTTCATCGGTCAAGCAACCTCGAAGGCAATCGATGCTCACCTTGACTCACCGACATGTCGACACTTCCCTACAAACTCGTCACTTCCTCTTCGCATCTTACCACCAAAATCGCTCTTTTAGATCCCGATACATCTATCGCCTAGGATGCATAGTGTAGGGGCTGCTATATGCGTCCCAAGAATCTTCGCTTAACTCAATATCCCTCGGCATACATGCTCTCCTCAAAACACAAAGACTCCATCACTAGACAAACTATAACCCTTTAACCCACCATTCTCGCACTTGTGACCTCTGCAAGACTCAAAACCTCATCCATTAATTATTTTTCTCTCGATCCGCTTCAACCCAAGTAGGCTTAACTGCAGCTCGCTGAATACTCCTGCTGTCAGACAAACTCAAATGGGCAAACATTGATATTGTTTGTAACAACCTTACGGCTCAATGCGTCGCCACCACATTAGCCTTGCCCGGATGATACTCAATCGAGCAAATCATAGTCTTTTAGCAACTCAATCCATCTCACGCCTCGATTCAAATCCTTCCGAGTTAAAAGATACTTGAGACTTTTGTGATCTATATAGACTATCAATCTCTCTCCGCATAAGTAATGCCTCTAAATTTTCAAAGCGAAGACTATCGCCGCTAACTCCAAATCGTAAGGCGGATAATTGACTTCATGTGGCCTCGGTTGTCGAGATGCGTAAGCCACAACCTTCCTTCCCGTGATCAAGACACAACCCAAACTCAGTATGTGATGCATCGCAATATACCGTGAATTCTTTTCCCGCCTCAAAGTTGAATTAGAACCGAGCTTGATTAAAATCTTCTTAAGCTTATCAAACTCTCCATTGTTTCTCACCCACACAAATGGAATCTCTTTCCTTAACAACTTGGTCATCAAGGCTGCGATCAACGAAAAACCTCTACAAACCTTGGTAGTATCTCGCCAAGCCCAAAAACTCGAATCTCACCATCGATTTAGGCGACTTCCAATCCAAAATCGCCTCAATCTTCCGAGGATCCACTCTAATCCCTCACCGACACTACATGACCCAAGAAGGTCACCTCTAAGCCGTAACTCGATTTACTAAACTTTGCATACAACTGTTTCTCCCTCAAAATCAGTAATACCACCCATAAATGCGATCATGCTCCTATTCAGTCCTTGAATACACCAAGATGTCGTCAATAAAAACCACAATGAATTGATCCAAATACTGTTGGAACACCCTATTCATCATATCCATGAATGCTACCGGCGCGTTAGTCAACCCAAACGGCATTACTAAGAACTCATAGTGCCCATACCGAGTCCAAACGCTGCCTTGCGAGATATCGCCTCCTTCACCTTTAATCGGTGGTACCTGCACCTTAAATCGATCTTCAAGAATACCGATGCACCCTTGGTGATCAAACAAGTCATCTATCCGGCAATGGATACTTATTTTTGATCGTCACTTATTCAATTGGCGTAGTCTATACACATCCGCATAGTACCGTCTTTTCTTCTTAACAAAGAGTACCGCAAGGCCCCCAAGGTGAAACACTTGGCCTGATAAAGCCTCGGTCCAACAACTCCTGGATCTGAGCCTTAAGCTCTACTAACTCTTTTGGCGCCATCTTATACGGAGCAATAGACACTGGCGCGGTTCCGAGTAACAAATCTATCCCGAACTCTACCTCACGATCCGGTGGCAAACCTGGAAGCTCCTCAGGAAACACATCAGCAAATTCCCTAACTGTCCGAACCTTCTCTACAGCAGACTCTTTAGCCTCCAAGGCATACACACGAACCACATATGCTTCACACCTCTTTTCGACCATCTTCTCACCTTGTAGTAGATACCACATTGGATAGGTAGTCCTCCTATTACCTATCATGACCACTTCATCACCCTCCGACGTCTTTAGAACCATGCGCTTAGTCAAGAATCCAACTTCGCCGGTACTTAACCAACGGTCCATCCCAAGAATCGATCGAACTCCCCAAACGGCGGCTCCATCGATCGACCACAAACACTACCCTTGGAGTTCTAGAGGTACATCTCTATACAATTTTATCTACAACTACAGAGTGACCTAGAGGACTAATTACGATCATCTACCTAGAAGATATCTCGTAGTCTAAATCCATGGTCTTCACTATGCTACTTGGAACGTATGAATGCGTTGAACCCACATCAATCAAAGCAGTAAATGGAGAACCAAAGATTAAGAACGCATCGGTTATGACGTCCGGCGTCGCCTCCTCTCGATGCCTCATTGCATACACTAGCCCGTGCTATTGGCCTCAAACTACCGCACCTCGCCCGGTGCTCCATGGCCCCACCGTAACCATTACCTCCTCTCGCCATTACCATGACCCTCTCATGGTGGCGGTCCATTATTCTGAACCGAGTACGCCCCGACTCTCGACCAATCCTAGCCAACTTACGGAAATCCCTCACACGATGATCCAAAGAGCCACACTCGAAACATCCTTTTCCACCGGTCTGGCAACCTCCCCAATGAGATTTTCCATAATGGTTACACTGCGGCGGTCCCTGACTAGCAGCAACAACCCTACCCGACTGATTCGGCCCACTCGGTCTAGCCCTTTTCTGAGGATTTCCTGACGACCCAGAAGATCCAAGACTCCGCTTATGCCTGTTCCTATCCAAGTTCTGCCTCACGGACTCTTTAACAACCTCGGCTACCTTAGCCTTCTCAACCAGATAGCAAACTCACGCCTCATTGTGGAGCAATCAAGAACCTTAACTCGCCTCTCAAACCATCCTCAAACGAACACACCTCTCGTGTTCAAGAGCCACTATGCCCCTAGCATACCGACTCGACCTCAAGAACTACGCCTCGACTCGACACGCACTTACTCCCTCGAACCAACCTCAAAATGCATTTACATTTGGCGTCGATGTAGTGGCTCCAATGTACTTTTTTGATAAGTAGCCTTGAAATAATCCCAAGTAAGGTCTTTCGTCAAAGATCGTCTCTCAATCGTGAGCCACCACCGGTATGACTCATCTCAAGAAGTGATACTATCCCTTTAATTTCTCTTCAGCAATGATCTAAATCATCCATGATCCGCTCTATCGCCTCCACCAATATTGGTAGTCTTTGGAGCAACACCAGAGACACCTCGAAATACCTCAAATTTCATTTGCTCGAAGTCGCCAGCATGATTTTCGAGCTCCTCGCCTCCACCTACTCCCACTACCCTTTCTAGAACTCGAAGATCGCTCGTGACACCTGCGTCATCCCCACCGTGTTTGAAACTCACCACCTCCGGTGGTGGCGATCGATATCTCATTCTCTCGACCCCGACAGATCCTACGAGTTCAAAACTCGTCATCCTACCTCGACCACGCCCACGACCACGCCCACCTCTAGCGCCATGACTAAGATCTCTACTTGTTCGATTTAAAGAATTTTATGCATCGAGAATTATTCCATTGCTTAAAAGCAAAGTCTTATGAATACCGCTTATTAAAGAAGTTTCGTTTTGCAAGTCCACGAGTCCTATCGGGCCAGTTTTAGAGTAATCTTACTATTACTAGCCATCCAATCACATCTCATCAAAATCACAAGCAATAGTAAGGGGTACTTACCTGGGCGGATTGGTGCTGGAGACTTGGTGCCATGCCTTTCAAACCATATTATTTAAAACCAAAACACTTAAAACCAAAATTTAAAACGTTTTGGGCCTCGGGCCCACAGCTGAGCCTTTGAACTTGGCTCTGATACCACAATTGTAACACCCCAAACCCGGTCAATACACCACGACCGAATCTGGTATGTTACAGGGGAGATGTATTTGAGAGGTTTAGGTTTCTGGTTAAAAGTCTGATGATAACTCTTTCGTATGTTTTGTTCTTGTAGAAAACCTAAGCATGATTGTTTAAAAAGTGTACTTGAAAACCCGGGGATTTTGAAAACTTAATTATACATTTAGGTAAAACAAATGTGTCACCTTTGGAAATCCAAGTAATTTTTTGTGTTAATTTGAACCTTTTTATTCGACTTAGTAAGAAGCTATTCTCAAGTTTGAAAGCACATTTGAGTTACATTTATTTTGAATTACAGTGTGATACCCGATGGTAACGTTTAAAACACCTCGCTTTGCAGTTTGAAAAAAAAACTTTATCTTTCCAAGTTTTAGCAAATTTTAACCCAATTAGTTGTTAAGGCATATTTGAAATCAAATTTAAGCATAAAGATAACCAAAGTAAAAATTTAAAAAGGCCTTTTACAAACCCAACAAATCCAAATGAAAATAAATAAAGCAAAGTACCAAGTTTTAAATCAGAGCAAATCGACTTTTATTCATGGCATGGGCACCTCGAGTCCATTCCGGCTCCATGTCCGCGATCTAAGTGTCACTTAAAATGATAAGGGAGAAGGTGAGTCGCAAGACTCAGTGCATAAATCCCCCCAGATATGCAACATGCTAACACACATCATAACAAGGCAATACAATTAATGTACCGATCCTAACCATCCGTAACACCTTTTCTACCCGTGTGGTACCAAACCACCGGTGGTGCCAAACCACCGGTGACCCAAAGTCACGATATCCATCAATGTGGTGCCAAACCACTTTGGTGACCCAAAGTCACGAATAATCCATCCTGGGGCCAACCCACGTGTGATACCAAATCATGGCGATAATCCCAGATCTCAAAAGTGGGGCCAACCCACGGTGGTGTTAAACCACGTGGACAAGTCGCTATGAGGTGCCAAACCTCCGTGTCCCAAAGACACAAGTGTGATACTAAATCTTTGGTGACCGCGATCACGAATCAAATGATGGGGCCAACCCATCGTGTGATACCAAATCACTAGCATCAATCCCAGAAATCAACCGTGGGGCCAACCCATCGTGGTGCTAAGCCACCGACGAGACGCGGAGGTGCTAAACCTCCGTGACCCAAAGTCACAATAATCAATCTGTGGTACCAAACCACTGGAGGTGCCAAACCTCTCGTGTCCCAAAGACACGGATATCATATTCCCCCTCCACTCATATCACCCAATAACACATCATACTAATGCAAATCGTGCAAATCATGCAATCATGCTCACATGCTTAATATGGCATATCATAATACATACACCATAAATCATGATATCATATATCACTACAGATCTCGTAATGAAACGGACTTACCCGAATCCGTATCCATACCTCATTGGGTATTATATCAGTCAACCATACTGTTTCACTTTACACAATCAGGTTATTAACATATTACTCAGTAAAAAGGTGTGTTAGTTTACACACCTGTTAAAACGCACGCTTAATCCCAAAGAACCGATTTAAATCCCTCGATTATCTTGCTCCTAAAATCAACCAAACACGAGATTAGTCACTTATACCTTTCGGCCAAAACCAATAAATCAAGAGGGTTAACATTAAACCTTTACCTTGCAAAATGGTTTGGTTTCCTACCAAACCCGAACCAACAATGGTTCTTCTGCCAATCGACCTCCCCCTAAAACACAAACCATTAGCCTCACAAGCCTTTGGCTTAACAAACTCTAGAAGAAAGACCATTAAAGCAACCTCTTACCACCACTTACCCAACGATCGACCAAAGGTAAAGGCTTCGCTTGACTGCTTCACTTGATTGCCACCAAAATCCAAAGGCTCTATAAAGAAATTGGTTACCAAAACCAAAAAGGTTAACTCCCTTCAACAGATGCCGAAATCGGCCCTTAAACAAACCCAAAATCGATAAAACACACGAGAGGGGAGAAATGGCCATTCAGCCAAGCACTTACCTTCTTCTAGACCGATTGAAACAAGAGCCCAACAAGGTCAACACTCCTACGATATCGAAAATGAAGACACTATTAGGAGAGAAGAAATTCGCCAACACCTTTAACAAAAGGAAAAGAGGATTGACCTTAAGAGAAATGGGAAGAACAAATGGTGACAATCGGCTAAGGAGTTTTGGAAAGAAAGAAAATAAAAGATGAATAGAGGGAGGGTACTTTCGGTTTGAAAGAATAAAAAGGAAGGTATTTTGGAGAATGGAGTTTCGGCACAAGTTTTAAGATAAAGGAAATAAGCGTATGAGAATAAGGGATACTAGTTTGGGTTTACCCAAAATGAAAATAAGAAGAAATGGGAAAGAACATTGGCTACCAAGAAAATCAAGAGAAAACAAAGCAATTTCTAAGGGTATGTTTGGACCTTTGGTTTCAAAAGGGAAAAAAATAAGAAAAAGGAGAGTTTTGCTTGACACCAAAAGTGACCGAAAGAAAACAAATGCACAAAATTGCCAAATGAAATTCGGCATTCCACTCCCCCACTACACCTACCAACCGGCCACTCCCCCAAAATCTCTCCAAAATTCGGCCACAACTCCCCCAAACACTCCAAGCCACCCATTCAAACTAGTTTGAACTAGTCTCCCTCCTAAATTCACTCTCCACCCACCATTTGAACATTTGACTTGGTCCAAGGAAGAGTTTGAAGCGCCTACAACTTCTCCCTCCATGCCATCAAAATAGAAGCCAAAATGTGAGCATCCTACAGCTTGAACACGGGACCTCTCCCCTGCAAGTGGCGCCACACACAAGCTTCAAGTGGCGCCTATCCTGCCACTCCACCAACTCATCTCTTGTGCTAACATTTACCAAATAATATTTATTAACCCCAGCTCCTTCAGCTCCTCCCACCTAAGCCTAAAAGCAAA
Source organism: Gossypium rotundifolium (assembly GCA_025506655.1). Lineage (NCBI taxonomy): Eukaryota > Viridiplantae > Streptophyta > Magnoliopsida > Malvales > Malvaceae > Gossypium > Gossypium rotundifolium. The sequence continues at coordinate 151,284,666 of CP106732.1, read as the reverse complement.
GATTTTTCCTACCACTCAGGCTTACACCTATCTTACAACTAAGCCCCAAAAACATCAAAACAACAACATAGCACACCAGGCACATGTAAACAAAGCCATAATAAAATAGCCCCCAACCCGGGATATTACAAATGGTGAAGCTCTTCCTTCCAATGCCCTTCCCTTGTTTCAAGAAGCTCGATCCGAAGTTCACAACTTTGCAATGCTGATTCTAAATCTTCAATTTTACCTTTCATTTTTTCGATCTTGTTCACACTTGATTTTAGTTCGATTTTAGAATTACGACTTCGATAGTGATGAAGAGACCGCCCAAGTTCAGCTACTCTAGCTTTTAATTCTCCTTTTTCATTTCAAGTTTCTGCCAAACTATTCTCTAAGGTTTTGTTTTGTGTTTGCATTTCTTGAAACTTCCTCTCCCAATAGTTAGCTTTGGCCTTTTCCTCTTGAATCTCCTGTTGCCACTGTTCCGAAGTCTTTTCTAATCCAACGTTCTTAATCATCAGACGTATCTTCTTATATTCTGTCTTCAAACTATCTCGATCTTCCTCTATCTTTCTCTTTTCTTTTCTTAATTTCTAGGCCTCCAGTTTCTGAACATCCGTATCTAATCTTAGGTGCATTTTTTCTTTTTCTAACTTCTATATCCTTTTTTGGAGCTCTAAATTTTACCTCTAGAAGTCTTGCTTTATAATCTCTAACTCCGATGGGACCACTTGTAAATACTCATTTGTCAATCGAACACTCTCCAAGCTTGGCCCAGGGATGTTATCATTGATCCTTTTGCTCGACCACTTATTGTATTCTAGGTTTTCATCGGCCCTTCAATCAATATCTTCATATAGCGAGCCCACTTCCAAGCCTCAAAAATCTCTCGAATCTTCTTATAATTATCCCTTATATGAGAATTCGATTTGAGCTAACCCATATGTTGCCGGTATGAATTGTCTTGCTTTGTATTGCCTTAGTACGAGCAACGGTGCATATCCAATAGCTCCCCAGATTCCAGGCAGAGGTCCCCAATCAAAATTTCCACACCGATAAAGGACTTCATTGGGAACCATCCAAGGGACTTGCCACTCAACATCTTCCTCTCGGAGGTTTTGAAGAATTTTCATCCACCTTTCTTCTGATATATCATCCCTCCTTGTCGTAGTTGTGGCCTCCTTTAAAGGAGAATAACTTTCGAAGAACACTCGATAAGGAACCTTGTCAACCCTCCAAAAATGACTGTGGAACCAAACCAACAACAACTGTGCACATCTAATGAATCTACCTTCACCAGCTCTCCAACAAGCATTCAAAGATCTGAACGTCTCGGCTAAGATTGCAGGTACAGGTGTGACCCCTTTGTTAAGTCGGTCAAATAAATCAGTAACTGCTTCATCTATATGTCTTAGAGCTTTAGGGAAAATTACCAAACCATAAATGCATAAGGCAAAGACGTCGATCTTCTTCTTTTCATCTGGATGTGCTATGATCAGGTCCCTTAAACTTACCCAAGGTATGCATTTACCTTCACCTTTCTCTTGGATTCTGGTTGCAACCTACTATTCACTCATCCCCGTGATACTCATTAAATTTTTCACAAAAGTTGGGACATTGGCAACCCTAAAATAAGCTTTATCGACTTGGACCCTTGAACAGCGAAGCAAAGTTGTATATTCCTCCACCGTGGGCACTAAATCTACTTTTCCAAAGGTTAAACAACTATAAGTAAAGTTCCAAAATTGAGTCATAGCCCGGGATAGATGCTTATCTACCTTGATGTCGAGCAAGTAGGGTAGATCGCCATAATTACGATAGAACAGCTGCTTTGCCTCATCGTCCCACTGGGTCCATATTTCTTTCAACTCACGGAACTCATTTTGCATGATACTAATACGAGTAAAATCCCATAGTTTAGACACATACTCGTCGGCTAAACTATTCCCTTTCTCTAATTGCGTTTGCTCTGACCATGTGCGGACAACTGCATTGTCTACCACTTTATCAAGGAACTCATTCTCCATAACCAGCTTTCTAACTTAGAAACTGACCGTGAATCGATACCCCTATAAGATATGAAATGACATGCACCAGAAAAATAAAGCACAACAAGTTAGTATTATGAAATAAAATATAAAGCAAATAAAATAACAAACACCTATTTCGGTAAACACTAAGGCTTGGTATAGTTCTACATAGGGTGAGTCCTTATGTTTTCTACGTGTGGTTTAGCTCTAAAGTTGAGGTACCTGAACAAGCAGATTCCTCGATCCTCACCCATTATAGGCTCATACGGATCGAGTTCGATTCAGGGGAACACATTTCCTTTTGGCCATGCGGAAGTGAAAACTTCACGAAGACATAGGTTTAGATGTATCCTGGAAGCAATCCACTAGCCCATGCGGAGGTGAAAACCTCACGGAGGCATAGCTTCTTGCTCCCACTTAAGGGTGTGACCGCAACGATCATGCAGTGCCATGCAAAGACATTTTATAAATTACAACCACATGCAATAAAAAGGATCATAGTTTTTCAAATCATATTTTAAAATTTGAACAAAAGGACATGAAATAATCAATTTTACGGCTTGACTCTCTTAGTTTCCCTAGTGGAGTCGCCAAGCTGTCGAAACTATTTTTATAAATTTTAAAAAATGGGGTCGACTTCACCAATTCCTTTTTTCTTAGGTGTGATCGGATCACATTATAAAACATTTTATTTCAAAACATTGATTTTGGCCTACGAAATTCAAAAAAACGAGTTCGGGAGTCGGTTAATTACGAGGAAGGATTAGCACCCTCGAAACACCCAAAATTGGTACCGGATTGATTAATTATTGTCCTAATGTTGAAAATTCGAAAATATTTGAAAACATGATTTCTTTAAAAACTTGAACAATTTGAGTTAAAATTTGAGATTTCTTTGTTCTGAAAGAATGCAAACATCATATCCAGCACGTTAGGACATGATATTTTAAACCCTCGTAACCAAAATCATCTCATGATTTACAAAATTTATTAAAAGGATATTTAGTTATTTAGTCAAACGTAAAATTGAAACCCAGCACGTTAGAGCACTATTTCCCGAATGTCTAAATACAAAACATTGCCTTATTTTTTAAAAAAACCTTTAGATAAAATATAATAATTTTACAAAATGTGTTTTTATTTTAAACGATGATCCATGTGAAAATATTGCATTAATACATCATCAAACATAAATACCAAAAGCAATCATGTTATACTAACATTTCCTATTAATATAGACAATAAAAGAAATAATAATATAAAATAACGACTAATAAAAATAACTACACTAAAGCAATCATAAATAAATGAAAGAGCATAGACAAATAGAATATATAAAGCAATAAATAACAAAATAAAAAAACTATTAAATAAATATGTAAACTTACCATGCAAGATTAAACTTTCATGCAATGACATATAAATAATGAATAAATATTGTAAAATATAAAAAATAGTATATATATTTTGAGAAAATAAATAAAATACATTTCAAAATAAATAAATAATTTATAACTTTAAATAAAAACATATTTATAATAATCTAATACATATAAAACTACATATTTAAGAATAACAATATATTATACAAAGTTATATGCAATATTAAGGATAAAATAATTTAAAAGTTATATATAAAATATAATATATAAAATAAAAATATAATATAATAACTAATATATAAATTTTAAAATAATATACAATATATGAATAATATTGAAAAATAATAATAAATAATAATAATTTAATATATATGTATATATAAATAAGAATAAAATGAAAATAAAAAAAATCAAATAAGTAAGGATTAGATTAAAATAATAAAAATGGTTAAAAATGCAAAAAGGATGATATTGGAACGCGTGCCAAACTGTAGGGACCTATTGGGCAATTATGCCCTATCTCCTAACAGCGCCGTTTAGTTACTAGCCTTTAAATAACCCGAGGAACCCAATTGTAACAAAATCAAAGTTTTAGCACTAATTTAAAAAAATTAAAAATTGAAATTGGATGAAATTAAAAATACTAAAATAGTAGAAGGACTAAAGAGGGAATTAGTCCTTTAAAAAAAAGCGCGGATCCTCCCCGAGTTTTCAAGTCAACGCATAGATCTAAGGCCTTTAAACGACGTCGTTTTGGTCTTTAAAGGTAACCCCCAAAATGACGCTGTTCCAGTAAGCCTATATAAGTAATTTTTAATACCAAAAAATCATTTGAGCACTATTTAAAAAAATCCAGAAAATGCTCTCAAAAATCCTCCCCTCCTTTGCCGAAGTCTGGTAATTGGACTTGTAGGCCACCGCCCCACACGCCACACGTGCTGTCGCAATCGGCGACCGGAGAGTCAAATCTTTCTATTCCGAAGGTATTTTCTCACCCTTTTTATTTTAGTGCTATTTTGTGTATAGACTATGCATGAATCGAAAATAAAATATAAAAAAACGCAAATAGAAAAAATAGGAAATCATCTCCGTAAAATAAAATCGTGTATTATATTCTTTGTTTATTTTTTGTATATCTCTTGCTTCTGTATTCTTTCTCCGTCCCCTTTTACAGATTATTTGGGGTTTTTATAACCCAAAAAAAAGGAAGGAAATACATATTCTGCCATTTTTACTGCCTTTTTCTTTCCTTTTTGCAGGTTATTGGCACGGAACGTGGCGGCGATAGGGCGACTCGCGTAAATGCGGCGTGACTGGTGGCTTGGGTGCTGAAAAAGGCTGTTTGCGGCGCCTAGGGTTTCCCAAAAACCCTAGGTCTCCGAATCTGCTGAAGTTTTGGGCCCCTTTGGGCCGCATGGATTTTGGGTCTGTGTATACTCTGGCCATGGGTGATGGATTTTGGGTCAGGTTTCATTTAGGTATGGGTCTTAGGGTGTAATGGGGCTAATCGAGTTTGGTAATTTGGGTGATGGATTTTGGGCTAGTGGATTGTGCTATTTAATTGGTTTTGTAAATGGACTGTACAAATAAAATGGACATTTATTATTTATTTTTTTTATTCTGGTTTATTTGTTTTAAGCCCGGGCAAAATAGGCCTATTATAGTATGCAAGGCTCTCAAATATATAGACATGATTTTAAGACTTGCTTATGATAGAAGATCTAATAAAATCTCAGTAAAACATTAATTCCATCAATAGTAATACAATATAATGATAACATACGCAATAAAAATGAACTCTTGGCATCACAACATCAAAATCATGATCCAATTTAAAGTTCATAATTTATAGGATTGCTTTGAGAAATTGTCATGCCCCAAAACATAGGAGGTTAACTGAACTGAATAGATAAGAAATAATACATAGGCTAAATGGTTAAGTGTTTAGTGTCTTCCCTAGAGACCCAAGTTCTAGCTACCTTTCTCCCATTTCTTTTCCTTTCATTTTTAGCAACTTAGGGTAAAAACCACAACTAAATTATATTCAGCTAGGGGTAAAACTTAGCAAGAAATAGGTAGCAGGCCTAATTGGATAAGAGTTAGCTTTCTTCCACAAGTGAACCAAGTTCGAGCTAGTCTTTCCCCCATTTGCATTTTTTCCGCAGCAATGGGTAAATTACCATACCGTCCCATAGGGTTTCCAAAATCCTAGGCATTTAACCATCTTTTCCTAATTAGACTTGGTATTTTGTTTCTTTCCAAATCCCCTCCTTTCTTTATTTCTTCCCTATTTCTTTTCTTTTCCTTTCTTTACATCATATTTTCATTCCATTGCTAAAAATTATTTTTGCATTCTCATATCAAAATCAATCTCATTCAAATCATTTTTCCTACCGGTTGTTGATTTAGCCATCGATAACAATCATTTCTTTGCATCAAGGTTCGGTAAGTGCATTTGTTTCTATAAGTAGAACTCGTAATTTCGAGATAGCATCATTCCACGTTAATCTTTCGATTCAATTAATTGATCTTTTATGATTCTTGCCAAATCTTTTGATGATCTTGTCAAATATTGAAACCAACCACTAATTCGTATGTAAATGTCATTTGAAAGATTGGATTTAGGTGAATCAGATCATATATGATCGTGAGGAACAATGATTAGACCATTAGTGAAAGGTGTGTGTTCTTTCCCAAGTGAATTGGTAGTCATCATGTATAGGATTAAGGCCACACGGTCACTCACACGGGCATGTGGACCACACGGGTGGACTATATGACCGTGTGCCTCTAAAAATCCTAGGCTAGTTCTTGAACCATTGGGCCACAAGCTCTTTCACAAGGTCGTGACTCCCCTATAGGTTAATATTTTCATTTGCCACACAACCATAGTCTATTACAAGGCTTGGTCACACTACTGTGTAACCCTTCCACACGGCCTATAGTAGCTCGCATGGCTATGTGACCTTTGTTTTATAGTTTTGCCAAAAAAATTATAATTTATTCAATTTAGTCATTATTATTCCCTGAATTATTTTTTGAGTTTTTATTTGCTCAATTAAGTCTCTAATATTGTGTTTTTTTGGAATATGTGATTTGATGACTAAATTACTATTGTTATATCATATGAAAAGTGAATATTACAAGCTTGCTGTCATTGTAATACTGATGAACTAGTAGTGTTAATATTGTTACCACCCTACTGAGTACATGTTAAGCATGTCTATTGCTAATGTTAAATTGAATACATGATAAGCATGTTGATTACCAATGTTGAATTAAATATGTGTTAAGCATGTTTACTACTAGTGTTGAATTGTTCTATTACAAAGCATGTCACACTGCATAGCATGAGTGGGATGATATGTATGAAGGAAGAGTGACAGTTTAATAATATGCAAATAGTAGTGGCTTGTCAGCAAACCCAGTAGCAATTTTTATCTACAAATATGTAGTGTACTCACAATCCAGTGGTAGTTTTTATCTGCAAATATGTGGTTCATTCATGAACCAAGTGGAAGTTTATCTACAATGTTTTTATCTGAAAATACTGGTGGTTTACCTACAATTTTTACAAACCCAGTGGTATCTTTTATCCCCAATTATGTTGTACATCCACAACAAGTGGCAGTTTATCTGCAAATCAGTGGTGGTTTATCCACAAGTTGGTGTATAAGGTTGGATGAGTTCTGAGGAACTCATAGTGTGGTGTGTAGCGAAGTTGGTAAAACATTTTGTGATAAACTGAAATCGCATTGTCATCCATAAGCATGTGTATACAAAACTGTGAATTCTAAAATACTATAGTGATGTGTTATTCTGATAAGTCAATATTGTGAAATTGTGAATTGCTATATAAATATGTTTATTCTCAAAATGGTTTCTTATTGAACTTTACTATTACATTTATTGTTTGTAAAACACATTGCTTGAATTTTTAGTTCATCCAGTTGAATATATTTGAAACATCCATCCCAGGAAAAATAGACAAACCATTGAACAAGAGGAACCAATGGTCACAAACCGTTCTAAGTTTCAAAACCAAAATGTCAAAAAATACTTTCTAGAACTATAAGGGAATACATTAATTCAAGAAAGGGGTTTCGAACAATCAATGATCCTTTGTAAAGAAACTTGGGTGTTAGTTTGATATCATAGGTAGGAACACTTTTGCATAACCCTGAAAAAACCAACTATTATCCCGGTAGTCCAAGAATTTTATGCATTGTTTAGAGATCAAGAATCTAAGAGATCGTATGATGCTATTTGGGAAATTATAACGGTAATAGGTAAAGAGGTGCACGTCACCTCTCGGGAAATTTGTGAGTTTTACAATGTTCCATATTATGAAATTGATTTTTGTAACAATACTAATTTAACTAATTTTAAGGACATAGATATGGATAACATTGTAAACTACTTAACCAAAGGGAGAGGTGAATGGAACCACCAATTGGATACCAGACTACCAACCAATTAAATCAAGTGGTCATGTTTCCCATAGCTAATATGTGGAAGCAATTTCTTTGCACTAGAATTACACCTACTTTGAACGTTTCTAACGTAAAAAATTTTCGAGCTATGTGTTGTATAAAATTTTGTGGAAAAAAGAAAATACGCATTGGTCGATGGATCTATCACAGTATGCAACGTTGTATAAATGGCCAAACGGTCGAGGTTTTCATCCCTCACCTAGTTATGGCGTTATGCAAAAAGGTTAGGGTTCCAATGGAAACAAACAAGTAATTCATCAGATTGATGAAGAGCTTAATAGGTGATTCCATGTATACTCAATACGCCAAGCTTCATCAAAAACAAATCAAAGGTTGAAACCAATGAACAAAGCAAAATATGGATGTCTAGACATCTTTGAAGTGGAAATCAACACCAACTGCTTAGAAATAACCTGAGGGAAGACCCGAACATGGAATGGATGATAAGATGGATGCAATAGATGGGCCCGGTCGAACAAGAGTTCGCATGGAAAGATTGTATACGAATACCAAATTTTCCATTGAAAAAATATAGCCTAATGCAATTCCATCACAGATTCGAAGAGGAAGGAGGTAAAGAGGGCAGCAAAAATGAGGAAGAAGAAGAGAATGATGGGGCTATGGAGCAAGGTTTTAGGAGGAGGAGGATGACGACTATGAAGGGGCATTCCATTCGCAAAGATCCGCATAGAAAGGGCCAGTCATCTGTAGCCTTGTAACATCCTAAAATTAGGGGTTCAACATTTTGCACTATTCTATGTGTTTAGCTTGCTAAGCTTGTCAATTGTGTGTGCTCGAGGGTCTGGGAAGGCTCGGAGTCGAGCCTAGGCCTGGGCAAAATTTTTCTTTTTGGGCATTTAAGGGGGGAGAGTTAGTGGAAGCAGGCTTTAAGAATAACTAATTGTGTTTGATAACATAAAGGAGCACTTGGTGGAGTGGTGGTGGCGTCATTGGCATAGAAAGGGGGAAGGAGTTCGAATCCCACATATTACAAAATATGGCAATTATTTTTGTGCTCAAGGTGAGAAGATGTGGTGTTGGCGTGGGACTCTGAGGGGTGGTTGTGGAATGAGTCAAAGTACTCAAAATGGAAGGAGGAGAGGAGTTTGGGAAGTTTGAATGGGTCAAGGTGGTTGGGTGATTTCATATGATGGATGGAGAGTGAATCAAGGAAGGAATCGTGGGATGTGGAGAGTGGTGTTGGTTGGCCGAATTTGGAAGGTGGGTTTAGGGAGCATATTTGGTCTTTGGTAAAGGGGAGTGTCATTTCTCTAAGGGCTGATGGGAGAGTGATCTTTTGCTTTCTTTTGCATTTTTGGTATTTTCCATTCTTGCGTTTCAGTTTACTTCTCTTTTAGCATTTCTTTTCTTCTTTGGTTACGATTTCTTTCTTCTTGCCTCTCTTTGGAAATTGACCACTCGTATAACTTTGTTCAACCTTTCAACCCTTTTCAATTGTTTTCTACTCAATAGTCGAATATCTCTTTTTCATCTCCTACTATTTATTTTCATCACCATAACCGAACCTCCCTTGTTACCCTATTTTAAATCGGTTTCTTTCTTGTGTGTTTACCATAGCCGAACCTTAGTTCTTCCTTGCTTCTCTACTCATTCTTTATTGACCAAACCTTTACCTTCCTCCAATCTGAGTTTGTGCTTTGCGTATACTAATAGCTGAAGTTGAGTAGCTTGAAGCGTGGGAGACATGTTGTCTGCCGAACCTACCTGGACTATTCGGTCCTATTGTGAGCACAAGGTAATATCTGTTCTTCTATTTTGGTTTCGTTGATTCTTCCTTTTCCCCTCACTCTAAAGCTGAAACTCTTATGTTTCTTGCAAGGCCGATTCTACCAGGAAGCAACTATCGAATCTCTTCTCGTTTAACCCTCGTGTTGTGATACTTTTTCTCTTTACTCCTCTTGATCAAAAGGGCTACCATTGCCAAATCTTGGGTAAGTAAGGTAAGGAGTTCTCTCCTTGGTTTCATTTCACTTTCTCTTTTCGTTTTACTCTGCCACAACCAAACCTTCTCGTTAGACAACCATCATTCTTTCACTGTGTTACATTGCTGATCGAGACTTTCTTCATGGAGGCGAGTGCTAGTCGATCTAAGGGGGTTGCTTTAAGGGAGTCTAAGGAGAGTGTACTCGTAGATCCTGCCCTAAGTTCAAACGGCGTAAGGTGTCAGCGACTTGGGATTTTTCACCGGAGTTATGGAATGGAGCCGACATCTGTTTGAGATACGCAAATTGTTGTTGTCCGCACTAGTGAGGGTGATGGTGATCAGGAGGGTATAGTTCTTCGCGTAATCAGGTGTGTAAACTCACACCTTTATTTTTTTGTAATGTATTATTCGGTGTAATAGTTAAAAGCTGAAATACCCTTAATGGGTAAGTTCACGAGATATACGTAGCAGGTAAGTTTGGAAACAGCCAGGTGAGTGAATTTAAGATTATACCCTTTCGGTTAAATTTGGCATGACTATGTAAATTGTTTAACTGCTATATTGGTACGTTCATGCATGCATTAAATATTATGCCATAGTATGTTGCATGGGATTGGGATGATTTTGATGATTGGGGAAGTGTATTTCAGTGGCTCTACCACATATTTCGGTGACTCTGTCACATTTTGGTTCGGTAGTTATGCCACATATATTTCGATAGTCTGGTGGCTTTGCCACAATTTCGACGATAAGCAGCGTGACTGCCATCGAGGTGTGTAGTGGATGGAGGGTTGATTGTAGAATTCCCAGTGTGTGTTAAATTTGGATATGGGTGGTGTGTAGCGGATGGAACATTAAATTCAATGGGTTGCATTGCATGCATTATCTGTGTTATCTCGCTAATAGGGCTAAGGCCCAGTATGTTTTTGTATGGGCTTTGAGCCATTGTACTTTCGTATGGGCTAAGGTCCAAGTTACTTCTGTCGATTTGGGTTTAATTTTGTCCGAATAGGGAATTATACACTGAGTTCTCGTAACTTAACCCTCCACTTTAAATTTTGCAAGTAATCCCCAGCATTGAGGATTTGGAGCTGAGGCAGACTCTGTGGTGGCCATACTTCGTTTCTTTAGTAATTCCCATTTTCTTTTACCTTAAAATTCATTTTAAATTGGGTTTATGTTTTGTAATAAGGCCTTTGGTATTGTATTTGGTTTTAACTTTTAATTTGGTTTTTGCTTATTAAATGTTCGATATGGGATTTTCCTAAAACCTTAATACCTGTTGGTTTTACCAAAATGTTAACGAACGGTTTTCCAAACTTTAATTGAATGAACACCAAGATCTCTTGAACGTCAAAAACAGTTTTTAAAACGTCACATGTTTGAAATTCACTGAACATGATTTCTGTTAATAATAAGATTTTACCAACAATTCAAACTTAATTTTTTTAATAAAAGCAGTTTTCAAACTAATCACAACTTTTCGAAAATGGACATTGAGCTAAACAGGTTTTTAATAACAAACACCTAAACTCGAAGTTTTAAAGAATACAAACATTTTACAAACACGTAACTTTCTTAACAACCCTTCCATGCGACATGCTAGATCCGACCATGACGTTTAGGCCAGGTTTAGGGTGTTACATTTTATGGTATCAGAGCCTGATTGCAAAACTTGGCTGTGGAATGGGTTCGAAAACATTTTCCAAAAATTGGTTTGAAACATGGTTTAAAAACATATGTTTTACTGGGAAGTATGTCACCCGAGTCTCTGGCACCAAATTCGTAAGTCTGCTGATTTTGTTTAATAGTATGATGGAATTATTTTAGAAAGAAACTACTAGAGTTAGTGATAGTATACTGAAACTGTTAGCTAAGACTATAGAGACTGAGATATTAGGAAGTTTGATTTGCGAAAACAACCCTTATATTTTCTTTACATAAGACATTTGTTAACAAACATCGAAATTATATACTGATTCATAAAATTTGTAATCAGATTAATTCGATCTAGCAAACATGAACACTAGAGGACGTGGACGCGGTAGACATGGCCGAGGTGCTGGGGTTGGGTTTGAGGCATCTGGCACATGCCTGAAATGGAAGCACTTGCATCACTGGTGATCAAACGGGTCCCATGATCGAGCTAGAGGGGACAGTGCTTTGTCCCAAGCTATGTTGCGAGTTCTAGAGCGGGTTGCTAGGGCAAGTACTGGATCGGTGGCCCGAAAATTTATTCCTAAGTGACTTTGGGCAAATGGAGCTGAGGTTTTTAGGGGCATTTCTAGTGGGGCCCCAAATGTAGCTGAATACTAGCTGGAAGCAGTTGAACGAATTATGGATGATCTGAACTGCACAGCAGAGGAAAAACTGAAAGGAGTAGTATCCCTCTTATGAGATGAGGTATACCAGTGGTAGCTCACAGTAAGGGAAAGTACTCTAGCGGATCGTATCACTTGGGACTTCTTTAAGACAGCGTTTCAGGGTAAATATGATTGGGCGAGTTATGTAGATGCCCAGAGGAAAGAATTTCTGAATTTGGTCCAGGGGAATAAATTCATGGCTAAAAATGAGGCGGAGTTCCTGTGCTTAAGTCGTTACGCTCAAGGTATAGTCGCAACCGATTATGAGTATTGTGTACAGTTTGAGGATGGTCTGCGAGACGAGCTGTGAGTACTGATATGTAACATCCTAAAAATGGGGTTATTCGTATTGCTGAGGTAATATTTATGGAATGATAAGATTTAATTAAGGGCATTGAGTTGGCTCGGAATAGTAGAAAATATTATTTATAAGCTTTAAAGGTGGATAGCCTTAGTAGTTAGGGGTTATAAGAATAAATGAAGGAACATTTGACATAGAATAAGCCTTGGAAAAGTGGCAAAAGGGAGGCCACTTAGGAGCTGAAAGTTGGCGCCATCTAGGAACAAGGGAGAGCCTTGGTTTGAGTCACAAAGATTCCCTTTTTGCATTATGTTTGGACGGCACATGTGGGAGAGTCTTCCTCCCTTTAAACTCTTTTATTATTATTATTAAAAGATAATATGAGCTTTTAAAAGGGATTTTTTTATTCTAAGGATAATAGGAGATAAATGAGGATATTACATGGATTATTAAGAGATTATTACTTATTATTAGGAATTAATTCAAATTAGTTTGAATTAAATTAAATGGGTGGCTAAGAGAAAACCAAGGAGATTGCGAAAATTTAACTCCTTGTTGGAGTGGAGTGGATGACATGAAGTCTTGGTGATGAGGAATCTCAATTCTTCTTAGCCATTTACTTGACAATTCGGCTAGCATTCTTCCATTTACCATTTCTTTTCCTTTTCTTCTTCAAGACCAACACCCTCCTCTCATTCTTCTTTTATTTTCTTTCTTCATAAAACTCTTTTGGTAAACTCCCCACTCCTCCTTCTCCTTATTCTTCCTTCTCTACTCTTACCCACATTATGAGAATCATCTACTCCTTTTACCTTTCTTCTTCTTTTCTCACTAAAAGTCCAGCCTTGTTTAATTATAAAATCAATCATAGTAGAATTTAATCCCTATCAAAGTCGAAATCCCTTTTCTTTATATTAAACTCTACTTGGCTGAATATTGTGCAAGAGAAGATGGCTTTCCTTTAGTCGATTTGGAAGGTAAGGGTCTTAGGCTGAATGTTTATATTTTTCTCATTATGTCGACTTTGGTAAAGGTAGGTGTGGGTTTGAGCTGTTAATTAAGGGTACTAATCAGATTAAACCAAATTATTTGTAGGATCTTGAGATTTGGAAATAAGCAAGTGAGTTCGCCAGCGTTAGTCAATCAATTTTCAGATGAGGATCTACATATGTATTTGGTGTTCATTTAAAAGCCAAAGGCTATGGTTATTAATATTGACCGATTGTAGTTTGTAGACAGATTAATTCGTGATTCGGTCTTGAAGCTAGTATTCAAAGTGATTAGGTAAGGATTGGGTACAAAAGGTTACCCTTTAACTTATGTGGGTTGGTCGAGTAGGCCATAGTACTAATCCTATGGTTGGCGAATATAGGTACAGAGAGATCTAGTGTGGCCGACATCTTTTCGGATTTAGAGCATCCAAGGGTGGCAGTGTGTACATACACACTTATAGCAATTAATAATCGTGCTAGATATATGTCGTATGTAAATTTGCTTTATGTAGATACGGATATAGTACCTTAATGGTACAAGCGAGGATTAGGTAAGTCTCATTAATATGAGATTATTATGCTTTTGGGAAGCATGGCTTATATGATACATGTGATAAATGTATGAGATCGATCATGATTACTTGACTTTTGTGGGTTAAATGGCGAGGGGCGGTGATATTGTGCCGCGGGCACCAAGTGTTTTAGTAACACACTGTGACTACGGTCACCGAGAGGTTTAGTACCTCGGAGGTTTGGCACCTCATAGCGTCTCATCCACAATGGCTTAGCACCACCGTGGGTTGGCCCCACTTTGAGATATGGGATTGACACGGTGATTTGGTATCACGCGATGGGTTGGCCCCATCAACCGATTTGTGTCTTGAGACACCGAGGTTTAGCACCTCCGATGATTTGGTATCATATCTGTGACTATATGTCACCGGTGGTTTGGCACCACCGATGGTTTGGTACCACAGCAGGGGTAGACAGGCGTTTGGTTGGCTAGGTTGGGTACATAACCTAATGCATGTTAATTGTTATACATTGTGTATGAAAATTGCTTAAACCGGGGAAGGGTTACATATTGAGTCTTGGCGACTCACCTTCTCATTTATTTTTTCGGTGACACATAGTTCAAGGGTATGGGTAGGAGGGACTTGAGGTGGCCATGCGGTGGAGTTCTAAATTTATTAGATTTTGAGTTTTGGTTCTTTACACTTTCTTTATTTTTGGTTGATTTTAATTGGGTTGTAATAAGGCCTCCTAAAAATTATTTTATTATTGTGCTATGCTTGAAATTTTCGTTTCAACCTTTATGTTTATATGAATGAATTCACATGTTTTTCCAAAGTAATCGAAAAAGGGTTTTCAAGTACCATCGGATACATATAAAACATACATAATAACTTGACTTAACATATATTTTCAAAAATAAATCCAAATATAAGATTTGTACACCTCATTGTTTTAAGAAAACGCTATCTTTTATCAAAAACTTAAAGGTTTAAAAAGATTTCAAAGGCTTCTCTCAGTAGCAAACCAAATCAAATTGAAGCGTTTGGATGGGTTTGAGCTGTTACAAATTAGTATCGAGCAGGTTCAAAACTTCATTTGTGGGGCCCAAGGCCCAAAAATGTTTTAGTGAGCCTTTTGAAGTAATTTTGGGTTTTTGAATAGCATGGCACCGAGTCTCAAGCACCTATCCGTCGGGTAAGTGTTCCTAACTTCAGATTATTTAATTTACGTAGAAGGGTAGGAAGCATGGAGCGTAGAATAGACTTATAGAATTTGAACCCTAGGATTAGACTACTCAAACATAAGCAGACATAAGACTTAATGAACTCAACCAACTTATGACCAAGTCACCGAGCTAGGGTGTGGTAACCCTCACGCATGTCTAGGATTGGATCCGGAAGGGCTGGTATTTAAGCGGTCAGAGTGACTCACCACCTCTTGGGTATCCTACACAGTGCGTAGCAGGTTCACCTAACTCGGAGGGCTCGGTGGTGTGGTAACCTCATGCGCATGTCTAGAAAGGTTTGGTGGGAGCTTGGTATTTAAGCGATCGCGTGACTCACCTCCTCTCCGCACGAATCCTGCCTGGTGCGTAGCTTTGGTTCACCTTGACCAAGAAGGCTCGGTCATAGGCTAAACGTAACGACTAAAACCCGAAAGGGAACTAACCCTGTTTTTGAAAAAGAAGAAAATAACAAAACCCTAATTTCTTCAAAGTTTTTAAAATCACACTTCCAAATATGAGAACAACCATTCTTACAATGTTTTTCCCGAAAAAGTTGATTTGTGAAAATTACAAAAATGCACTTAGGGGTGAAATTACTAAAATGCCCTCGACTCATAAAATATCAAATCAATGGTTTTGCCCAAAAATTTCCTTATTTAAGAAATATCCAAAAACTCTACTTTGCAAATCATCAATGAAATACTTTGGTTTGGAAAATTTCGAAAATGCCCTCAACTTGTAAAATTACCGAAACGACCCTGAGTACAAAATTTTTGCAACATCATCGTTTTAAGAAAAGAAAAACTCTCAAAAGGGACCCTCAAAGTTTTACAACTGATAAAATACCCCAGATTTGTTAAAAATTCCAAAATTACCCCGATTGACAAAATTACCAAAATACCCCTAGTTTCCAAAATGATGCCATAACTTTGAATTTTACAAATTTTCAAGTAATACCCTCCAGTTTTGGGAATTTCAAAGTGACCTGCTTTATTAAAGTTTAAAATCTCTCAGATTTCTATTACAAAAATACCCGCAGGGAAATGGCGAAAATACCCTAGGTTAGAAGCAGTGATGAAATGTCAGAGGGTGAATAGGTATGGAAAGTATTAGGGAATGAATGTGGCCTTTTGTGTGAACTTGGGTAGAAAACTTAAAACATTGTTTGATCGAAAGAATCCTTATTAAACTTTTCATAAAATTCTTGGCGGATAATCAAGCGGAACAAATTGCTAATCCATAAAATTTTCTTAATCAGTTAAAAGCGCGTTAGATAGAATGAGTTCTAGAGGGCGTGGTAAGCGTGGGCGTGGTAGGGAAGAATGACCATATCTGAACCCGATTAGGTCGGGACATGGTTACGAAAATGAGGTACCACCGCCACCACCACCTCAAACTTTTGGGCCGAGGAGCAAGATCAGACGGGAGGAGGCGATGTCGCAAGGCGTGTTGCGAGTTCTTGAGTTGGTGGTGAAAGTGGTGGAAATCTGGGAGCTCGAAAATCTATTCCGAGCAAATTCGGTCCAACATTTGAGGTGTTAAGGGGTGTGTCAAGTAGCACCAGTCTTGAGAATCTTGACTAGAATCTGGAAAGGATCATGGACGATCTTGACACATCCAACGAGGAGAATTGAAAGGCGATGTAAACCGAAGGATGAAACATATCGATGGTGGCTCACTTTGTTGGAATGGTGCCACAATGAAGGACCTTACATGGGAGTACTTTAGAGTTGCTTTCGGAAAAAGTATGTGGGTACCAAATTACACCGACGCTGCAGAGAAAAGCTTTTAAGGGGTTAGTACAAGGAACTAAGTCCGTGTTGGAGTATGGCGAAGTTCCTAAAATTGAGTAGATATCGAGAGGCATTGTGGTTATGGAACATGAGTCTTGTGTCCGCTTTGAGGAATGAGCTAAGAGATGATTTGAAGGTTGCTAATTGCTCATGAAAGAGTTCGTGAGTTTTCGTCCCTAGTAGAAAAGGCTAAGGTAGCCGAGGGTATCAAAACAGCGGTGAGGCAAAACTATGATAGGCTCAAGCGAGAGAGGTTTTGGGTCATCTGGGCGGTGGTAATGATCGAGAAAAAGGCTAGGCGAGTGGGCCAAGTCGGTGACAAGGCCCATGACGCTAATCGAAACCGGTTTAGTGTAATCATTGTGGAAAAGCCCATTGGGAGGTTCTTTGACCGGTGAGCGAGGTTGTTTTGAATGTGGGTCTTTGGAACACCGCGTGAGGATTATCCCGAGCGAGCTCGAGAATCGGTCGGAGGCGAGCCGTACTCAGGATAGAAGTGTGGGACCACAGAGAGGTCGTGGTAATGGTAGAGGGGGAAATGGTGCTAATCGTGGTCGTGAAAGTCAGGGCAGAGGCTCAGGCAATACAGAGGCAAGGCAGCCTGGCTTAGTCTATGCGGCGAGGCGTCGCGAGGAGGGTGATGCACCGGATGTCATCACCGGTACGTTTCTAATTTTCGGTCTTCCTTATGTTGCATTAATTGACGTGGGTTCTAGCATTCATACGTAGCGAGTAGTGTGGTAGAGACTTTGAACCTAGACTCTAAGATTGCTGCTAGGGAGATGGACTGTAATTAGCCCTTTAGGCCATTCTAGTTGTGAACAAGCTTTATAGGGATGTACCCTAGAACTTGAGGGTCGTGTTTGTGGTCGATCGATGGAACTACTGGTTTGGGGAGTTCGATTTGATCCTTGGAATGGGTGGTTGGTTAGGTACCAAGCAAAGTTGGATTCTTGTTGCTAAGCGCATGGTTCTAAGATGGTAGAAGGGATGAAGTGGTTATGATCGTGTCGAAGAAATTACATCTAATGTGGTGTCGGCCTTAAAAATTTGAAAAATGGTTAGGAAAGGGTGTGAGGCGTTTATAGTTCAAATTTGTGCCTTGGAGGCTAAGGAGTCGTGATTGAAAAGGTCCAAACGAGAGGGAATTCATTGATGTATTCCCGGAGGAACTTCAGGTTTGCCTCGGATCGGGAAGTTGAATTCGGTATAGATTTGCTACGGGCAGCTTTGTATCTATAGCACCATCTTAGAATGGCACCAAAGGAATTGATGGAGTTGAAGGCTCAAATTCGGGAGCTCTTGGATAGGGGTTTATTCGACCTAGTATATCTCAAGTGAGGAGGCGCTTTGTATTGTTTGTCAAGAAAAGGGCGATTCTATGTGGATGTGCATCGACTACGATCGAGTTAAACAAGTTAACGATCAAAAACAAGTACCGTTGCCTCGGATCGATGACTTGTTTGACCAATTGAAGGTGCGTCGGTATTCTCGAAGATTGACCTTAGGTCGGGTTATCATCAATTAATGGTGAAGGAAGTTGATGTTCACAAGGCGACATTTGAACTCGGTATGGGCATTACGAGTTCTAGTGATGCCATTTGGGTTGACCAACGCCTTGGCGTTCATGGATTTAATGAATAGAGTATTTCAACGATTACTTGGACCAATTTGTCGTAGTGTTCATAGGCGACATATTGGTTTACTCAAAAACGAGAGGAGAACACGACAAGCATTTGCGAATAGTTACGCAAGTACTAAGGAGAAAGCAGTTATATGCCAAATTTAGTAAGTGCGAATTTTGGCTAAGGGAGGTGGCTTTCTTCGTCACGTAGTGTCGGTGGAAGGATTAGAGTGGATCCCATAAGATTGAAGCGGTGTTGGAGTGGAAACCGCCTAAGTCGATGGCGCGTAGATTGAAGCTTTCTAGGTCTAGCCCGTACTATCGAAGGTTTGTGGAAGGATTCTCGTTAATTCTTTGCAGATTAAGCGAGCTCTTGAGAAAGGAGTACCATTTGTTTGGTCGTAAAAGCAAAGCAAGAAAGTTTTGATAAGTTGAGAAAGATTCGGCGAAGCTCGGTCTTGAAATGACTGACTGGCGGGAAGTTGTTCTGATTTCTTGTGATCGTCCCATCTGGGGTTGGGATGTGTATTGATGCGAGGAAGGGAAGGTAGTAGCCTATCGTCCGTCGACTAAGACCGCATGAGGTTAACTACCCAACTCACGACTTGGAGTTAGCGGAAGATGGTCTTCGCCTTGAAAATATGGAACATTATCTTTATGGGGAGAAGTCGATAGTTTACACGGATCACAAGAGTCTAAGGTATCTCTTGACCCGAAAGACTTGAACTTAAGGCGTACCGATGGATTGAATGATAAAGGACTCATTTGTTCCATCGAGTATCATCGGGTAAGGCTAACGTGGTGGTGACGCGTTAAGTCGGAAGGTCGTGGCAAACTTAAGAGCGATGTTTGCTCATTTAAGTCTATCTGACGATGGAAGTCTTTAGGCGGCTGCAAGTTAAACCAACTTGGATCGAGGAGATTAAGGAAAAGGTTGGTAGGCGAGGATTGAATGCAAAGAGATTGCAAGTCAAAATGGTGGTATGGAAGGGTATAGTTTGGTGATCATGGTGTATTATGTTTCCAAGGGCGTACCTGTATGTCGAAGGATGTAGAATTAAGACAAAGAATTCTCCAAGATGCACATAGCAGCCCATACGCTATGCATCCTGGAGGTAGCAAAATGTACGGAGATTTGCGGAGACAGTTCTAGTGGCCGGGGTTAAAGCGTGAAGTGATTGAGTTCGTGGGAAGGTGTCTGACGTGTCAGCAGGTTAAAGCTGAGCATCAGTTGCCATCGGGGTTACTTCAACCAGTAAAGATTCCCCAATGGAAGTGGGAGAGGATCACTATGGATTTAGTTAGTGGTTTACCCTCACTTGACAAGAAAGATATAGTTTGGGTAATCGTAGACCGCCTGACTAAATCACTCACTTCGTGCGGTGAGAATGGATTACTCACTCGAAGCTAGCAAAGTTGTATGTGGCGAGATAGTCGATTGCATGGTGTGCTGTATCAATTATTTGAGATAGGGACCCAAGGTTCACTTGAGGTTTTGGAAAGCATTGCATCAAGCTTTGGGAACACGATTGGATTCGATCTGACTTTCCATCCACGATCGGACAGGCGGTCAAAAGGGTCATATAGATCTTAGAGGATATCTTTGAGGGTTGCGTCTTGGAATTCGAGGTAGTTGGTAGGAATTTTACCATTAGCGAGTTCGCCTACAATAATAGTTACCAGCGAGTATTCGATGGAACCATCTGAAGTAATTGTATGGACGAAATACCGAACTCGACATGTTGGACAGAGTTGGGTGAGCGACAAGTGTTGGGCCCGAGTTGGTTGCGAAGCGGAGGACAAAGTTAGGGTGATTAGGGCTCGTCTTAAGGAAGCATCGGATGAGCGAAATCTTATCTTGACATTGAAGCGCAAAGAAATGGAGTATGATGTAGGAGACAAGGTTTTCTGAAGGTATCACCTTGGAAAAAAGCGTTGAGATTTAGGCGAAAAGGAAAGCTAAGCCCAAGATTCATTGGCCCATATCTGATGTTAAGCGAAGTAGGCCGGTAGCTTATCGACTTGAGCTGCCGTGCGAGTTAAGTCGATTCATGGCGTTTTCCATATGTCGATGCTTAGGCGGTGTCGGTTAGATCCATCTGCGTGGTGCTGTGATGAAATCGAGGTCAACTCGGACTTATCTTTAAGGAAGAACGATTCGGATCTTGGATAGAGATGTGAAGGTTCTGCGTAGGAAGTCGATGTTCTTAGTGAAAGTGCTATGGCGGAACCATGGTGTAGAGGAAGCTATGTGGGAACTTCGAGGATGTGATGGTGACAATACCCCACCTCTTCTCCGAGGTAATTTCAGGACGAAATTCTTTTAAGGGGTAGAAGCTGTAACATCCTAAAAATAGGGTTATTCAGTATTCTTTGAGGTAATATTTATGGAATGATAAGATTTAATTAAGGGCATTGAGTTGGCTCGGAATAGTAGAAAATATTATTTATAAGCTTTAAAGGTGGATAGCCTTAGTAGTTAGGGGTTATAAGAATAAATGAAGGAACATTTGACATAGAATAAGCCTTGGAAAAGTGGCAAAAGGGAGGCCACTTAGGAGCTGAAAGTTGACGCCATCTAGGAACAAGGGAGAGCCTTGGTTCGAGTCACAAAGATTCCCTTTTTGCATTATGTTTGGACGGCACATGTGGGAGAGTCTTCCTCCCTTTAAACTCTTTTATTATTATTATTAAAAGATAATATGAGCTTTTAAAGGGATTTTTTATTCTAAGGATAATAGGAGATAAATGAGGATATTACATGGATTATTAAGAGATTATTACTTATTATTAGGAATTAATTCAAATTAGTTTGAATTAAATTAAATGGGTGGCTAAGAAAACCAAGGAGATTGAAAATTTAACTCCTTGTTGGAGTGGAGTGGATGACATGAAGTCTTAGTGATGAGAATCTTAGAATTCTTCTTAGCCATTTACTTGACAATTTCGCTAGCATTCTTCCCATTTACCATTTCTTTTCCTTTTCTTCTTCAAGACCAACGCCCTCCCTCTCATTCTTCTTTTATTTTCTTTCTTCATAAAACTCTTTTGGTAAAACTCCCCACTCCTCCCTTCTCCTTATTCTTCCTTTTCTACTCTTACCCACATTAGCTTAATCATCTACTCCTTTTACCTTTCTTCTTCTTTTCTCACTAAAAGTCCAGCCTTGTTTAATTATAAAATCAATCATAGCAATTTAATCCCTATCAAAGTGCGAAATCCTTTTCTTTATATTAAACTCTACTTGGCGAATATTGTGCAAGAGAAGATGGCTTTCCTTTAGTCGATTTGGAAGGTAAGGGTTTTAAATTTGAATGTTTATATTTTCTCATTATGTCGAGCTTTGGTAAAGGTAGGCGTGGGTTTGACAATTGTTAATTAAGGGTACTAATCACAGATTAAACCAAATTATTTGTAGGATCTTGGATTTGGAAATAAGAAAGTGAGTTCGTAGCGTTCGTCAATCAATTTTCGGTGAGGATCTACATATGTATTTGGTGTTCATTTAAAAGCCAAAGGCTATGGTTATTAATATTGACCGATTGTAGTTTGTGAACAGTTAAGTGATTGGTCTTGAAGCTAGTATTCAAAGTGATTAGGTAAGGATTCGTACAAAAGGTTACCCTTTAACTTATGTGGGTTGGTCGAGTAGGCCATAGTACTAATCTATCGTTGGCGAATATAGGTACAGAGAGATCTAGTGTGGCGACACATCTTTTGGGATTTATAGCATCTAAGGGTGACGGTGTGTACATACACTTATAGCAATTAATAAGCATGCTAGATATATGTCGTATGTAAATTTGCTTTATGTAGATACGGATATAGTACCTTAATGGTACAAGCGAGGATTAGGTAAGTCTCTGTTAATATGAGATTATTATGCTTTTGGGAAGCATGGCTTATATGATACATGTGATAAATGTATGAGATCGATCATGATTACTTGACTTTTGTGGGTTAAATGGCGGAGGGGGCGGTGATATTGTGCCGACGGGCACCGGTGTTTTGGGAACACACTGTGACTACGGTCACGGAGGTTTGGTACCTCAGGAGGTTTGGCACCTCATAGCGTCTCATCCACGTGGCTTAGCACCACCGTGGGTTGGCCCCACTTTGAGATATGGGATTGGCGCCGGTGATTTGGTATCACGCGATAGGTTGGCCCCATCAACCGATTTGTGTCTTCGGACACGGAGGTTTAGCACCTCAGGTGATTTGGTATCACATCGTGACTATATGTCACAGTGGTTTAGCACCACCGGTGGTTTGGTACCCTGTGGGGTAGACAGAGGCGTTTGGTTGGCTAGGTTGGGTACATAACCTAATGCATGTTAATTGTTATACATTGTGTATGAAAATTGCTTAAGCAGGGAAGGGTTACATCTTGAGTCTTGGCGACTCACCTTCTCCTTTATTTTTTCGGTGACACATAGTTGCGGGTATGGGCCAGGAGGGACTTGAGGTGGCCATGCGGTGGAGTTCTAAATTTATTAGATTTTGAATTTGATTCTTTACACTTTCTTTATTTTTGGTTGATTTTAATTGGGTTGTAATAAGGCCTCTAAAAATTATTTTATTATTGTGCTATGCTTGAAATTTTCGTTTCAACCTTTATGTTTATATGAATGAATTCACATGTTTTTCCAAAGTAATCGAAAAAGGGTTTTCAAGTACCATCGGGTACATATAAAACATACATAATAACTTGACTTAACATATATTTTCAAAAATAAATCCAAATATAAGATTTGTACACCTCATTTGTTTTTAACAAAATGCTATCTTTTATCAAAAACTTAATAGGTTTAAAAGATTTCAAAGGCTTCTCTGTAGCAAACCAAATTCGATTGAGCGTTTGGTAGGGTTTGGGCATTACATGATAGCTCATAACTAGAAAGAGATTTTGCCATTTTGGTCGAGAAAGCAAAGATCGTCAAAGAAGTGAAACATTGTGAGAGGTAGAACCGGGATAAGGATAGGGGCAAGAGCAAGAGAGGTTTTGGGACGTCAGGTTCTTCGGGGGGTTTCCAAAAGAGGCCTAGGTTGGATAGGCCAGTTCGAGCTATGATGCTAGTTGCTGTAGGTCAGTTGCAACTTTGTGCACAGTGTGGGAGAACACAACCGGGGGAGTGTTGGAGAAGAACTGGAGGATGTTTCAAAATGGATCTAGGGATCATTTGATAAAGGACTGTCCACAGGAGTTAGCTAGGGTGCGGTCGGTAGGTCAGGGATTTGCACAGCCCGGAAGAGGTGGTCAGTAGCCACCGAGAGGTCGTGGTTCAGCTAGAGGAGGAAATGGTTTTGATCGAGGTCGTGGAGCACCTTGGACGAGAGGTAATCTTGTATCTGAGATGCAAGGCAGTAGGGGTTGGTCTATGCATTTCGACGGTGAGAGGCTGGCGACGCACTGGACGTCATAACCGGTACGTTTCTTATATTTGATATGCCATTTACTACTTTAATAGATATTGGATCAACTCATTCGTATGTTGCCTATACTGTATCTGGGACTTTGAGTATTAAATCTGAGATTGCTACTCGAGAAATGTCTGTGATTGGCCCTCTAGGACAATTTGTGATAGTGAAAGGGATGTGCCTTTAAAGGTTCAAGGGGTGGTGTTTCCGACAGACTTAACGGAACTGCCGTTCGGTGAGTTTGACCTTATCTTAGGCATGGACTGGCTAATTAAGCATCGTGCAAATTTGGATTGCGCTGCTAAGTGTATGGTTTTAAGAATTTCAGAGGATGAGGAAGTAATTGTGATAGGAGAAAGGAGAGATTATCTATCCCATGTGATTTCGGCACTAAAGGCCAAAAAGATGGTGCGAAAAGGGTGCGAGGTGTTCCTAGCCTTCATCAGCACATTGGATGTTAAGGAATTGTCTGTAGGGGATGTCAGAACGGTGAAGGAGTTCTTGGACATTTTTCTTGAAGAGCTTCTGGGGTTGCCTCCGGATCGCGAGGTGGAATTTGGCATAGAGTTACTTTCGGGAACGGCTTCAGTGTCCATCGCCCTTTATAGGATGGCACTGAAGGAGCTAGTAGAACTAAAAGCTCCAATCCAAGAGTTGTTGGACTAAGGTTTTATCAGACCAAGTGTATCTCTGTGGGGAGCGCCGGTATTGTTCATAAAGAAAAAGGATGGGTCGATGCGTATGTGCATTGACTATTGGCAATTGAACAAGTTAACTATTAAGAATAGATACCCGCTACCAAGGATTGATGATTTGTTTGACAAGCTGTGAGGAGCTTCAGTTTTCTCGAAGATAGATTTGAGATCAGGGTACCATCAGTTAAGGGTCAAGGAGGCGGATATTCACAAGACTGCTTTTCGAACTCGTTATGGCATTACGAGTTTCTAATAATGTCGTTCGGATTGACCAATGCACCAGTCACTTTTATGGACATGACGAATCGGGTCTTCCAACCCTATCTAGACCGGTTTGTGATGGTGTTCATAGATGACATCCTGGTGTATTTGAGAACAGAGGAAGAGCATGATCTGCATCTTCGGACAGTTTTGTAGATTTTGAGAGAGAAGCAACTATATGCCAAATTCAGCAAGTGTGAATTTTGGCTGAAGGAAGGGACCTTTTTGGGGCATGTTGTTTCTGCCGAAGGAATTAGGGTTGATCCCCAAAAGATCGAAGTTGTATTGGATTGGAAACCACCAAAGTCAGTGTCAGAAATTCAAAGTTTGGATTGGAAACCACCCAGCATGCACATTCGTCGAGTGGAGGCTCCTCTCGAGGCCATGTTTCAGGAAAATGGAAAGCTCCAATGAAGGAGGTAACCACCCTATTTTGATGATTAAGAGAGATTTTTAATTTTTGGGATTGTAAAACAAATAATTAGGATGATTTTTATTTCTTGTTTTAGATTAGGAGTAGGAGTAACAGTAGTTTATACTATCTATTTTTTTTTCTAAATTTTCTATGTAAGAACTTTATACGATGAAAGCACTACAATTACGACCATAAACTAACAAGGAAAAAAGCACCCACAATAAGACTACGACAATATCACGATCAATCGAGTAACTTCGTTCATTTTATACTTAAGGGTTGCACATTGGGGACAATGTGTTGTCTAAAGTGTTGGGGGTAACATAGGAAATTTAGGTTTCAATTTTTTAGGACTTTTATGTTTTTATAACTATTTTTATTTTTCTTGTTAAAAGTGTGCTTGGGCTTGTAGAAATACAAGTGATTGGTTAGGAGCATGGATATAGGTTGATTGTATTTACTATAAATATGTCATGATAGCGATTAATTTTAAATTTTCAATTATTAGACTACTAATTTCTATATATTACGTTGTAAATAGGCATTAAGTAATTGAATACACCAAATGACAGAGAGAATATAGGGAAACAAGCATGCTAGTATGAATGATAAATGGTTAGAATTGTGATTGCTTAATTGATTAAATTTTTGAATATTGAGATACTTAGGGATGACCTAAAGCATTGTTTGGTATAACCTAGAGCCAAAAAGCCAACCTTATTCATCAATCTTGAGTACCCATATTTAAGCCAAAAAAAAAAGCCCTTCTTGATAAACCTTCAAACAAAACCTGAAACCAAAACACAAATTATACTTACCCTTTTTTCTTTGGTCACTGAATTGCATGAATTTAGATGTCGGGCCGTATGTATTGAGGGATAGGAAAGACATAAGGGTGGTTTTGTAAAATAGAGTGAAATAAGAAGATACAATGTAATCTAGTGTTATAGGATAAGTTAAAAATGTGCAAACAAAAGAAAATTTTAGAAAAGTCAAAATGAGTGGAAAAATTACTAGAATAATGAAAAAAAGCATTGTGAGTGAGAAAGTATTGAAAAGGTCAAAATTGACCCAAAAATAAGGTTACAAAACTAGAAAATTCAGTTATTAGTGCACAAAAACTCGTAAGCTAACCATAGTTACTAGTATTACACTGTATCTTCCTACATGGAGAGATAAGGAAGGTGAGAGAAGGAGAATTAATAGGGTGGGCGGGAAAGGGTTACTAAAGGGAGAAAATAGGGGACAATAAGATGTGCCAAACTAATTTCATGCTTGAAACTATTTTGATGCTACTTGTTCTGAATCTCATACCAACCTTAAGCCTTAGAACACTACAAGCTGAAAAGTCCTATGTGACCTAGGTAAATCTATTTATGAACAGACATTCTATTGAGTGATTGCAATGATAATTACTTGTATTCTACTCGAATAATCAAATTACTTGTAAGATTTCTTGATGAATAAATATATTTGAGGACCTTGTTGCTTATATACTTTGTAATATACTGAACTTAGGTGTTTGAAGTTGAAAGTGGTAAGTCATCTACGTATCATGCTTAAATTATGTGTATGTATGATTATTCCTATTTATGTCGCTCCAAAACTCATTTTTGTATCATACTTTCTCAAGATTCATCTTTTATATTTTTTTTTATGTTTTCTTCCTTAAGGAGAAGCAATGACTTAAGTATGAAGGAGTTTGATCTGTCGCAATTCGTTGTAGCCTATTAAACTATTTTTTTTGTACTTAAGTAGGTCGTATAAAAGCAATTTTTATATATATTTTTATTTATTTTTGAGTTTTAGTTCATAAATAATAAAAGTGTAATTTGAGTCATTTATATAACATTAGGGGCCAAAATAGGCCTAAAGGTAGGCTAACGTATTTGGTGAGTGTGTAGTACATCATTCAGAGGCATAGGAACACGAGATTGGCCGCGATGTTGTAACATAAAGCATCGATGTCGCAACATAGTGAACAAAGCACTCAAAAAGAGCAACATACCTTCAGTGCTACGGCATAGACAGAGGGTGTCACGACACAACCTTGTAATCCAGTATGAGCTTTTAAACTGCCATCAGTGTCACGACACAGACCAGAAGGTGTCGTGACATAGACATGATGAGGAGAAATAATGAACCAAGGGTATTTTCGCCTACACAACAAACTTTAATGTAAAAAGTTCATCCGAATTAGGTCAATGGATGAAGGTCAACCCTAAGACTAGAAATAGACAGCTCTAAACACTTCATAAACAATTTTATTCAAGTTTTAGGATATGGTTTTCAATTAGCTTTATTTTTAGTTTCCCTTTAGATATTTTGTACCTAGGTTTATTTTCATTTGTAATCTATTCTAGTTTTTATTTTCATTCGCCGTGAAACTCGATTTGTAGATTCATCAACTCTTTATGGATTATTGTTGGCACGATTATCAATATATACCGAGATTTTTTTAAAACTCTATTCTTGATCTATTATTTATGTTCACCTTTTCAATCAAGTTTACGATATTTGTTAGATTAAAAGGGGAACTAATCCTTTAACGGAAGATTAATGAGTGGACGTGGGAGTAATTAACTTCTATGTAGGGTGTAACACCCCAAAATATAGGGGGTTAATTGTAAAGAATGACCAAGAAATAGAATAGGCTTGATGGATAAGTTGTTAGTGTCCTCCCTAGAGATCTTAGGTTCTATCCACTGCACTATCATAAAACACTCTTAAAATAAATATTAAATGGGGTAAAAACATAATAAGAATAAGAAGCAGCCCAAATGGTTAAGTAGCTACTCCCCCTTTACATCTTAGGTTCAAGTCACGCCAAACTCCCCCATTTACCTTTTATTTTTGACAAAAAGGGTAAATTACCCTATAGCCCTTTAAAAGTTTGAAAACCTAGCTATTTAGTCCCATTTCCTAATTACATTAGGATTTTGGTTTATTTCTTTCATTCCAATTAAATTCCAACTTGTCCTTTTCAAATCTCCTTAGAATTTTGCTTCTATCTTTTCTATTTAATCTCTCTTTCTCTTCTTTTCTCCCCTTTACATCATAATTTTATTACATTGTTGAAAATTATTTTTACTTCCCGAATCAAAATCTATTACCGATTCAAGTTATTTTTCAACCGGATTCATAACCACCACTAGAATCATTCTTAATTTTTACCAAGAAGTAGTAAGTATGCCTCAATCCCGATGTTTAGATCATTCCTATCTAATGATAATCTTACGGCCAATTAAACGATCTTTCTCAATTTTTCCTTGAAACTTTTGACCAGCTTGTTTTATCTTGAAATCAACCATTAATCTTTATGTAAGTTGAATGACATGTTTTAGGTACCTCGGATCAGATTTGAACGAGAGGGACGTTGCTCGGTCTCCTGGTAAAAGGTGTGTGTTCTTTTACAAGCGAGTCGGGGAAAAATCGTGCCTAGGATAGGGCCACACAGGCGGACCACATGACCATGTCTCATTGCAAACCCTAAGATAGTTTGCTTTTCACATGGGCATGACCCTTCCACACCGGCGTGTGGACCACACGGACTACCACATGGCCATGTGCCCTAAAAGCCCTATTGTAGTTCATAAACCACACGGCCTGGCCACATGGCCGTGTAACCCTTTCACACGACTTGAGGCATCTCACACAGCCTAGCCACGCGGCACTGTGCCCCTATTTTTCAGATTTTATAGTTTTGCCAAGAATTTTGTGATTTGCTCAATTTAGTCCCTAATTGATCCCCAAACTATTTTTTGTGTTTTATTTTATTCAATTAAGTCCCTAAAAATATGAATAATGTTAGAATCCATGATCTGATTGACTGGATTATTAGTATTATGTAAGAGTATTGATCGTTGTATTGTCGAAGTCTTAAAATTTATTTAATGAATGATCGAACACGGAAACTAATTATGACAACGATTTGAGATAAGTGCACCTATCGAACAATAGTATAGCTTAGGCAAGACCGGATTGTCGAACCTGTAACATCTGAAAAGGGCCTATGCATTTTGGCTTAATTATGCGAAATGACATGTTTGATGTGTTATGAATAAATTTTGAATATTTTTGGAAACACAGGAATGTATGGAAATGTTACGTTAAAAGAGGAAAGTTAACATTTTGGAAACCTAAGTAAAATAGGAAAGTGACCATTTTGGAAACCTAAGTAAAATAGGAAAGTGACCATTTTGGAAACCTAAGTTTAAAAGCCAGAACAAATTTTTGGAAACTTAGAAATGACCTAGAAATGTCGAGTTTTAAAGTTTAAAAGAGTAAATTAAGGCAAGGTGGCCTTAAGAGAAAAAGTATGTGAAATTTGACACACAAGCGGGCTTGGAAAAGTGGCTGAATATGCCACTTAGGGCCTCGAGAAATGGCGCCACATGCAAGTGTAATTGGGCAGGATCGAGTCACTTAGGAAGCAAATAAAAGAAATTTTATTTTACTACAAGAGCAGAGAGGTGGACGGCATGTGGGCTCTAAAAGGAGAGTCTTATTTCCTTTAGAATTTGACTAATTAAGAGATAATTGTTGGATTAAATCTTTTGATAAAAGTGATAATTATCACATAGGAAGAGTGGTGGCCAAGTAGGGACTCTAGCCTAGGAATTTCGGCAATAGAGGGAAAATAAGGGCCATTTTCATTCATTCTTTTCTCTTCAAGGAAACCTCTGTGAAATTCTCTAGCAAATAGCACCATTCTTTTCTTCTCTCCTTGGCAATTCTCTCGCCATAATTCTCTTCTTTTCTTTTCTTCTTCTATTACAAACACAATAAAAAAACGAAAGTAAGCAAAGCCCTATCCGATTCCTTTATTGTTACAAAAGCGAAAACCTTGTGTTACACATAAGGGCCATAGCCAAATACTACTAAGGGATTCAAGCAAGAGTTCCATCGAATTCTTCAGTAAGGGTAAGATTAGGTTCGATTCTTATTCTATTTCTTTTAAGTCATCAAAATTAAGATCCTAATATCCTCTATATATTGTTGCGAAACCTTGAAGAGATCTTTAGGAATTACTAAGTGTCGACTACAAGGAAGGAGAAGTTCTTTTCCTGAAGGTACACCATAGGCCGCATATTCCCTAGTTATTCGGTGAAAATTGGGATTTAAAATCCACAAGGTAAGCACCTAAAAGCATTCAGCCAAGGCTTGTATGAATACTTAGATCATTCTTTAATTATTAAAAAGCGAAAACTAACCTATGTTGAGATTTAGGGTTGGCCGAATACCAGGTGAAGAAAAAAAAGTTTTCGGGATTTGAGTGTTAAGCAAATCGGCATTAAGGTGAGTTTTAGGGCACCAAATCCAACTAGGATTTGGTTTTGTGGCTGAATGAGTTTCTCATTAAACCTTTAATGTTGGTAGAATATAGGAAGCAAGATCTAGAAACGATGAGATCGGGATTCTTGGGATTTCGATGAATTTGCTAAGTGAATCGGTGTGTACCCCACTAATCTTAATAGATTTATGGCTTAAATTTGATATATATGTTAATATGAAAGTGTAAGAATGTGGCTAAAGTACCATGTTATGGTACAAAGTACTCAGGTACGTTTTCCTACTCCTATTAGGATTACGAAATATGTTGTTAAGTAGAAAAGTGACATGAATGTGAAATTAAGTATGATATGCATGATATGAATAATATGGGGGCATTCGGGTTATTTGAGAAAGGGGAAGTGAATGTGATGACTTCGGTCTCACTAAGTGAATGTGATAACTTCAGTCTCACTAAGTGAATGTGATGACTTCAGTCTCACTAAGAGAATGTGGTGACTTCGGTCACATTATCGAATGTGGTAACCGGTTACATTATCTGAATGTGGTGTCTCATGACACAATTATCTGAGTGGCTATGCCACGAATTTTATATAGGCGATGAGCACGTCATTTATGCGACGCCTTCGATGGTGTGTAGCGGATGGAGGGTTGACTTAGTAGTCCCCACGGTGTGTGCGAGTTAGTGCGGGTGGAGTGTAGCGGATGGCATATAGGTTTGGGTTGGGTTTGCATCATTATCTTGAATTATTATTTGAACATGATGTGTATGGTATGCCTAATTCTATTATATTTTGGTGTTGGTTACACATTGAGTCTATCGACTCACCCCGTTGTGGGCACATGTTTCAGGTGATGAACAGTGTTGGACCGGGACGGCAGAACTTGTGGTGGCCATGCTCAGCTTGAAGAATTATTTAATATGGACATTTTATTTTATTTAAATACTGTATAATTTTATTTTGGGTTTTGTTTTATGTAATAAGGCCATAGTGATGATTTTATTTTTGTTTTAATTACTAAGTTACGATTTTAGGGTATTTAAAGAACAAGTCCATTTAATTTAAAATAAGCTTAAATATTTTGTCACACGAAATAAATGGGTTTCGATATAAAAATAAACTTGTTTTCAACTCGAGCCCAACCCACAAACAAACTATCTTCAAAACACGAGTTTTCAAAGTAACAAAAGAATTTTTGAAGCGGGTTACATCGAGGAACATACGGATCCGGTCCGGGCTCGTGAAATTTGGGTGTGGGGTGTTTCAATTTGGTATCGAGCCAGTTTTAAACTCTCGGCTTTGTGGCCTAAGGCCCAAAATGTTTTCAAAACGAGCCCAAATGAGTTTTATGGAATTATTTACGAAAATGGGCGGGTTTGATGGCATGGCCCCTGAGTCTCAAACCATGATCCACCGGTAAGTACCCTAACTATCGTGTGATTATGTGAATTATAGAAGGGTAGAAAAGGAATGGAATGTAGAATAGCATGATAGGAACTTGAACCTAGGACTAGTATACCCCAACAAATACATAAGACTTAAATATCTAATTAAACAAACCTATGGCTAAGTCAATCGAGTTAGGGTGTGGCAACCATAGTGCATGTCTAGGATTGGATCTGGAAGAGCTTGGTATTTAAGCGATCCTAGTGACTCACCTCCTCTTTGAGAATCCTACAGTGCGTAGCTTGGTTCACCCTAACCCGGAGGACTTAGTGGGTGTGGCAACCCTGTATGCATGCCTAGGAATGGTTTCAATGGGAGCTTGGTACTTAAGCAGTCAGTGTGACTCACCTCCTCTCCACTCGAATCCTGCACAGTGCGTAGCTTTGGTTCACCACGACCAGGAGGCTCGGTCATAGGCTAAACTCAATAACTAAAACTCGAAAGGAACTAGCCATTTTTTAGAACCCTAATATTAAAATTCTTAAAATCATTTTTCTTTAATTCACGAAAATTATTTCTTTTTACACAAATTTTGAAAAATTTTTGATTTATAAAATTACAAAAATACCCTAGTGGTAAAATTACAAAAATGCCCTTGGTTTATAAAATGTCCAACAACTTAACAGTTTTGCCAAAATTTCATTATTTCATAAATGTTCAAAAACCCTAATTTGCAAACTATCAAAAAAATACCTTGATTTTTGGAAAATTACAAAATTGCCCCTAACTAACCAAAATTACCAAAATGACCCTGATTTCCAAAATTTTTGCAACTTCACCGTTTTGGAAAATAAATCTCTTAAAAAAGAACCCTCAAAGTTTTACAACTTTTGAAATATCCCTGATTTATTAAAATTTTACAATTTACCCCGGTTTGTGGAAAAATTACCAAAATATCCCCAAGGTCCAAAATTTTTGAAATACCCTCGGATTTCAAAAATTTTCCAAAATACCCCAGGAATTTAAAAATACCAAAATACTTTGTGACAAAATCATCAAGGAACCTTATTTTGACAAATTACGAAAATATCCCTGTAGGACAAATTACGAAAAACCCCTAGGTAGTGGAAAAACAACAACAAATGAAAAGCGCAAGCGTTTCTCTGAATGAACTAAGGTTCATAATTGTTTGATGGATGTATGAATGAATGAAAAGGCTGTGTGCATGTATGAATCTGAAAGAACCACTCCTAAAGTCCTCTTCATAAAATTTCTTCGCGGGTAATCAAGTGAAACAAAAGTACTAATTCATAAAAACTTCTTAATTAGATCTCAACGTTAGAGATGAGTTCTAGAGGACGCGGTCGTCAAGGATGCAGAAGAGGAAGAATAACTGTGTCAGAACCCGTTAGATCGGGTCAAGGGTCTGACAATGAGTTACCACCTTCACCACCACCCCCAGCTGTTAATGTCGAGTAGCAAGCTCGGACGGGGATGATCTTTGTGTCATGAGCTATCTTTGCGAGTTTTGGAAATGGTGGTGGCGTGGTGGAAATCGGAGCTCAAAAATCATGCGGCGACTCCGAGCCAGCGGGTGAAGTGTTTCGTGGAGTATCGGTGTGGCACCCGATCTGGTGAATCTTGGTTGGAAGCAATAGGCGCATTATGGATGAGCTCGATCGACCGGAGGAGAAGTTGAAAGGAATGGTGGCACTACTACGCGATGAAGCGTATCAATGGTGGTTAATAGTGAGGATGGAGCCACCATGAGGATCGACACAGGAGTATGCTAAGGAGGCATATCAAAAAAGTATGTCGGCACACGTTATATTGATGAGCGGAGGAAAGCTTTTCTAGGACTAGTTCAAGGGAACAAGTCGGTAGTGACATATGAGGTTGAATTTACGAGGTTAAGCCGATATGCTCGAGGAGTAGTCATGGCGAACATGAGCAGCGTGTCCGTTTGAGGACGGATTAAGGATGACCTAAGGTTATTGATAGCTCCACATCGGGAGGCGAGAGTTTTCGCGTTGGTTGAAAAGGCTAAGGTAGTGAGGAATCAAGGACTCAACTAAGCGAACTCGATAGGAATAGACCCAAGAGGGTTATGGATCGTCGAGAAATGTGAAAAAGGCCAGAGCGATGGATGAAGAATTGACAAGTTAGTACCAGAGGCGATGTCGTCCTTGTGAGCATTGTGGGAAGAAGCATTTAGAAGTCTTTGGAAAAAGACGGAGGATGTTTTAAGTGTGGGTCCAAGGACCATATGCTCAAGGATTGTCCAAAGATATCGGATGAAAAGCGACCAACAACTCGAGAATGTTAATCAGTTTGGGGGAGGATAGCGACCTCAACGAGGTCGAGGTTGAATAAGAGAGGTAGAGGTAATGGAGAGGCGTGGAACACAAAGCGAGGTGTCTGCTATCTTGAGGTAAAACGATCGGGTTTGGTTTATCCGATTCACCGTAGGGAGGACGGAGAGCGTGCGGGCGTCATAACCGATGCGTTCTTCATTCATGGCAAACCCTATTATGCTTTAATTGATGTGGGCTCGACCCATTCTTATGTTGCCTATAGTGTAGTTGAAACACTAGGCCTAGACTCGAACTTTACGATAGGGAGATGACGGTAGTAAGCCCATTAGGCCAAACTATAGTAGTGAATAAGATCTTTGGAATGTATCCATAGAAATTTAGGGAGTGAGCTTTCGGTGACTTAATGGAGTTACCCTTGAGAATTTGACCTCATACTTGGTATGGATTGGTTAGTAGAACACAAGCCGTGTTGGATTGTGTGGCTAAGCGAATGGAACTAAGGACCCCGAGGATGAGGTGGTCATTATGATAGGAGAAAGAAGGAACTACTTGTCTAATGTAGTTTCGGCGCTTAAGGCTGAAAAGATGGTTCGTAAAGGGTGCGAGGCATTTTTAGCCTTTGTA
The DNA here is from genome assembly GCA_025506655.1 of Gossypium rotundifolium. Lineage (NCBI taxonomy): Eukaryota > Viridiplantae > Streptophyta > Magnoliopsida > Malvales > Malvaceae > Gossypium > Gossypium rotundifolium. The sequence continues at coordinate 151,249,612 of CP106732.1, read as the reverse complement.
AGTGCGTTGGATAGAAAGGATGAAGGTGTCAATGGAGTTAGAACGGTAAGGGACTTTGAGGATATGTTCGGAGGAATTACAGAATACCCCGGATAGGGAAGTTGAATTTGGAATAGACTTGCTACTAGGAACAGCTCTTGTGTCAATCGCTCCATACCGAATGGCGCCAAAAGAGTTGGTTGAGCTCAAGGCTCAAATCCAAGAATTGTTGGATCATCGGTTTATTCGACCAGTGTGTCTCGTGGGGAGCACGGTCTGTTGTGAAGAAAAAAGGATGGAACTATGCGTATGTGCATAGACTATAAATCAATTGAATAAGTGACCATCAAGAACAAGTATCCCTTGCCTAGGATTGATGACTTGTTCGATCGACTTAAGGGAAGCGGCGGTGTTCTCAAAGATCGACTTAAGGTCGGGATATCACCGGTTGAAAGTGAAGGAGGTGGATATCCATAAGGCGACTTTTAGGACAAGATCGACCATTTTGAGTTTGTGGTAATGCCGTTTGGGTTGACAAATGCCCGACCGCATTCATGGATATGATGAACCGGGTGTTTCAACCCTACTTAGATAGGTTTGTCGTAGTGTTCATCGACGATATTTTGGTATACTCTAAGTCTGAAGAGGAGCATGATGAGCATCTCCGGATTGTGTTGCAAGTATTGAGGGAGAAGAAGCTTTATGCCAAATTCAGTAAGTGTGAATTTTGGCTTAGGGAAGTTGCTTTCTTAGGACACGTGGTGTCTGCCGAGGGAATAAGGGTGGATCCTAAGAAAATCGAAGCTATGTTGGATTGGAAACCACCTAAGTCGGTGGCGGAGATTCAAAGTTTCTTAGGATTGGCAGGCTATTACAGAAGGTTCGTGGAAGGATTTTCGTCAATAGCCGCGCCATTAACAAAGTTGTTGAGAAAGGAAGTACCCTTTGTATGGACGGATAAGCAACAGGAGAGTTTTGAAAAACTTAAGAAAGTATTGACGGAAGCTCCAGTGTTGATTCAGCCCGAGGCGAGAAAGGATTTTGTGGTGTATTGTGACGCTTCACATACGGGATTAGGAGGTGTTCTAATGCAAGATGGAAAAGTAGTCGCTTACGCGTCTCGGTAGTTAAGGCCGCATGAGGTGAACTACCCAACCCATGACTTGGAATTGGCAGCAGTGGTCTTCGCTCTTAAGGTGTGGAGACACTACCTTTATGGTGAAAAGTCGACGATTTACACAGACCACAAGAGTCTCAAGTACCTGTTGACTCAGAAGGAGTTAAACTTGAGGCAACGAAGGTGGGTGGAATTACTGAAGGACTATGACTATTCGATAGAATATCACCCGGGCAAGGCAAATGTTGTAGCGGATGCCCTAAGTCGGAAGGTTGTGTCGGACCTAAGGGCAATGTTCGCCCATTTAAGTTTGTATGAGGATGGAAGCCTGTTGGCTGAATTGCAAGTCAAGCCAACGTGGTTGAAGGAGGTGAAAGAGGGACGGTTGGTTGATGAGGATTTAAGTGTTAAGTTACAAAAAGCACGAGCGGAGAGTTAGAGGACTATGAGGTTAATGATGAAGGAGTATTGTGCTACAAAGGAAAAGTCTCGTATGCCGAGGACAAGGAATTAAGGCGGAGGATTCTTTGGGAAGCGCATAGTAGCCCTTATGTTATGCATCCGGAGGCATTAAGTTGTCAGAGATTTAAGAGAACAATTTTGGTGGCACGATCTTAAAGGGAAGTTATGGAATTAGTGGGAAAATGCGGCGTGTCGACAAGTTAAAGTGAACACCAAGTTCCATCCGGATTGCTTGACCAATCCAGTTCCTGATGGAAGTGGGAAAGAATTACCATGGACTTCGTTAGTGGGCTTCCCTTACTCCTACTAAGAAGGACTCGGTATGGGTAATAGTGGACCGTTTGACTAAGTCGCACATTTCATCCGGTAAGAGTGGATTATTCCTTGAAGTTAGCCAAGTTATATGTGGCGAAATCATGAGACTACGGAGTGCCGGTGTCAATTATTTGGGTAGAGACCAAGGTTCACGTCTCGGTTTTGGAGGGCACTTCATCAAGCTTTAGGCACTAAGTTGGACTTCACTACGGCTTTTCATCCACGGTCGGATGGGCGGTCTGAACGAGTAATACAAGTGTTGGAGGATATGTTGAGAGGATATGTGATGGATTTTAAAGGAAGTTGGGAAGAGTATTTGCCTCTAGCCGAGTTTGCGTACAACAATAGCTATATCGGCAAGTATTGAATGGCACCATATGAAGCATTGTGCGGTCGAAAGTGTCGTACTCCTACTTGTTGGACCGAGTTAGGAAAAGCGTCAAGTTTTGGGACCGAGATGGTGGCGAAGCGAAGAGAAGGTTGAGATAATCGAAACACGGTTAAAGGAAGCCTCGATAGGCGAAGTCTTACGCCGACCTCAAGCGGAAGGAAATAGAGTTTGAAGTGGGAGACCAAGTGTTTACGAAAGTCTCGCCATGGAAGAAGGTGATGAGGTTTGGTCGGAAAGGAAGTTAAGCCCAAGGTTTATAGGGCCTATCAAGTATTAAAGCGAGTGGGACGGTGGCATACCACTAGAGTTGCCACGAGTTACAAGAGATGCACAATGTATTCCATGTATCCATGCTACGTCGCTACCGATCGGATCCCTCTCACGTGGTACCAATTGAAGAAGTGGAGCTAAGGCGGACTTAACCTACGAGGAAGAGCCGATCCAGTTTTGGAGCGTGGCGTGAAAGTGCTACGGAGGAAGTCGGTTCCTCTAGTCAAAGTGTTATGGCGCAACCATGGATCGGAGGAAGCTTCGTGGGAACGAGGAGGCAATCGACAATAATACCCTCAATTATTTTAGCTAGGAAATTTCGGGGACGAAATTATTTTAAGGGGTAGAAGCGTAACATCACGAAAAGGGCCTATGCATTTTGGCTTAATTATGCGAAATGACATGTTTGATGTGTTATGAATAAATTTTGAATATTTTTGGGAACACAGGAATGTATGGAAATGTTACGTTAAAAGAGGAAAGTTAACATTTTGGAAACCTAAGTAAAATAGGAAAGTGACCATTTGGAAACCTAAGTAAAATAGGAAAGTGACCATTTTGGAAACCTAAGTTTAAAGAGCCGAACGAAAATTTTGGAAACTTAGAAATGACCTAGAAATGTCGAGTTTTAAAGTTTAAAAGAGGAAATTAAGGCAAGCTGGCCTTAAGAGAAAAAGTATGTGAAATTTGACACACAAAAGGGCTTGGAAAAGTGGCCTGAAGATGCCACTTAAGGCCTCAGGAAATGGCGCCACATACAAGTGTAATTGGGCCAGGGATCGAGTCACTTAGGAAGCAAATAAAAGAAATTTTATTTTGCTACAAGAGCATAGAGGTGGACGGCATGTGGGCTCTAAAAGGAGGAGTCTTATTTCCTTTAGAATTTGACTAATTAGGAGATAATTGTTGGATTAAATCTTTTGATAAAAGTGATAATTATCACATAGGAAGAGTGGTGGCCAAGTAGGGGACTCTAGCCTAGGAATTTTGGCAATAGAGGAAAATAAGGGCCATTCTTCATTCATTCTTTTCTCTTCAAGGAAACCTCTCTTTGAAATTCTCTAGCAAATAGCACCATTCTTTTCTTCTCTCCTTGGTCGAATTCTCTCTACCATAATTCTCTTCTTTTATTTTCTTCTTCTATTACAAACACAATAAAAAAAAAATCGAAAGTAAGCAAAGCCCTAGCCGATTCCTTTATTGTTACAAAAGCTGAAACCTTGTGTTACACATAAGGGCCATAGCCGAATACTACTAAGGGATTCAAGCAAGAGTTCCATCGAATTCTTCAGTAAGGGTAAGATTAGGTTCGATTCTCATTCTATTTCTTTTAAGTCTATCAAAATTAAGATCCTAATATCCTCTATATATTGTTGTCGAAACCTTGAAGAGATCTTTCGGGAATTACTAAGTGTCGACTACAAGGAAGGAGAAGTTCTTTTCCCGAAGGTACACCATAGGCCGCGTATTCCCTAGTTATTCGGTGAAATTCGGGATTTAAAATCCACAAGGTAAGCACCTAAAAGCATTCGGCCAAGGCTTGTATGAATACTTAGATCTGTTCTTTAATTATTAAAAAGCCAAAAACTAACCTATGTTGAGATTTAGGGTTGGCCGAATACCAGGTGAAGAAAAACAAAGTTTTCGAGATTTGAGTGTTAAGCAAATCGGCATTAAGGTGAGTTTTAGGGCACCAAATCCAACTAGGATTTGGTTTTGTGGCTGAATGAGTTTCTCATTAAACCTTTAATGTTGGCCGAATATAGGAAGCAAGATCTAGAAAAGATGAGATCGGGATTCTTGGGATTTCGATGAATTTGCTAAGTGAATCGGTGTGTACCCATACTAATCTTAATAGATTTATGGCTTAAATTTGATATATATGTTAATATGAAAGTGTAAGAATGTGGCTAAAGTACCATGTTATGGTACAAAGTACTCGGTATCGTTTTCCTACTCCTACTAGGATTACGAAATATGTTATACTTAACATGTGAAAAGTGACATGAATGTGAAATTAAGTATGATATGCATGATATGAATAATATGGGGCATTGGGTTATTTGAGAAAGGGAAGTGAATGTGATGACTTGGTCTCACTAAGTGAATGTGATGACTTGGTCTCACTAAGTGAATGTGGTGACCGACGAATGTGGTAACCCGGTTACATTATCGAATGTGGTGTCTCATGACACAATTATCTAGTGGCTATGCCACGAATTTTATGTGGGCGATGAGCACGTCATTGCAATGACGCCTTTGATGGTGTGTAGCGGATGGAGGGTTGACTTAGTAGTCCCCACGGTGTATGAGGTTGGTGCGGGTGGAGTGTAGCGGATGGCATATAGGTTTGGGTTGGGTTTGCATCATTATCTTGAATTATTATTTGAACATGATGTGTATGGTATGCCTAATTCTATTATATTTTGGTGTTGGTTACACATTGAGTCTATCGACTCACCCCGTTGTGGGCACATGTTTCAGGTGATGAACAGTGTTGGACCGGGATGGCAGAACTTGTGGTGGCCATGCTCAGCTTGAAGAATTATTTAATATGGACATTTTATTTTATTTAAGTATTGTATAATTTTATTTTGGGTTTTGTTTTATGTAATAATGCCATAGTGATGATTTTATTTTGTTTTAATTACTAAGTTACGATTTTAGGGTATTTAAAGAACAAGTCCATTTAATTTAAAATAAGCTTAAATATTTTGTCACTGAAATAAATGGGTTTTCGATATAAAATAAACTTGTTTTCAACTCGAGCCCAACCCACAAACAAACTATCTTCAAAACACACGATTTTCAAAGTAACAAAAGAATTTTTGAGCAAGGTTACATCGAGGAACATACCAGATCCGGTCTAGGCTCGTGGGCCGGGTGTGGGGTGTTTCAAACCCAAAGGAACCAAAAGTACTAATACTAACTTTTTTTCTATTATCTAGCCTAAAAATAAAAAGAATTTATTTTTGATCTAAATTAACTAACTACTAAGCTAAAGACAGTAAGACAAAAAGAATGAATTGGAGAAATAATTTTGGGAAAACCAATTGATAAGGACAATACCCAAGGAAGAATCCACCTAGACTTGTTATCTAACACTGAACCAGACGATTTATTCATTTGACCTGATCCTTAGGATTCCTTAATTTATATTAATCCCTCTATTCAAGGCGACTAACTTCTAACCCTAGGTTGATTAATTGAAATCTCTTTCTAATTAAAACACCCTAGAATTGCATTAACTCGATCTATGGACTCCCATATTAGTTTAACCCTAATTTGGTAAAATTTCGTCACCCTATCTCTAGGCGCGCGAGCAACTCCGTTTAACTATGCTAGATCTACTCTTAGGAAGGGTCTATTCCTCCTCCACCTAAGCACATCAAACTTGAATCAATATCCCAGAAATATCAACACAAGAATTAAGCACACATAATTAAGAACAAATCAAATATTTATCATATAGCTCAGAAAACAATAACAAGATCAGTCTTAGGTTTCATCCCCCTCAGGTATCTGAGGGGTTTAGTTCATAATTGTAAAAGAAAATATCTTAGAAGAAAAGATAAAACAAAACATAAGAAAACCCTAAAGCTCCCTGAAGGAATTGAAGGAGAGATCCTCCGTCTTGAGTATAATTCTAGCTTCTTGAGATGAATCAACTGGCTTTCTTCGAGTGAATCCCAAAATTCAACTGCTCTGGCTTGGCTATTTGGCCTAGCTGAATGCCCCCTTTGAAGGTTGGCCTCTAGGGTCTTTAAATAGGCTTTTGGAATATGTTTCTTTGCCTCTAAGTACCCTAATTCGAATAGAATTCTTCTTATCTGTGGAAGGACACGCCCTATGGCACATGCCCATGTAAATCGAGGCCAGGCCGTGGTTAATCCTGCTGAAGAGACACGCCCATGTGAATCGTGGCCAGGTCGTGTTCTAGCCTATCAATGAGGCACGGCCGTGTGGTCTTAGGCCCAGGCCGTGTTGATTTCTATTTTGGCCTAACTTGGTCTATTTTGAGCCCATTTCTCATTCTTTTCATCCTCTGGTGCTCTCCTGGGTATAAAACATGAAAAGAAATTATTAAGAGCACCAAATTAAATAATTAAAGGTTTAAATCATCCAAAAGTATGCTAAATGTGGGATTAAAATATGTTACTTTTTTGGTTTATCAAGTATATATCCAATTTAATCCATGTGCATTCTCTAAATTGGTTTTAGAGTTTTTCCTTGCTCAATTAAGTCATTAATATTGTGTGAATTTTAAAATTTGTGTTTAATGCCTTAACTGCTCTTATTACATCGCATGATATCTAAACATTATGTGTTTTCTGATAAAGTAAAACTATTAAATTGAAAGTGATAAAATTGTTACCGCCCTGCGAAGAACATGATAAGCATGTTAAGTGTTATTGATGAATTGAGTACATCTTACATGACTACTACTAGTGCTGATTTGTTATAATACAAAGCATGACATAGTGCATTGCATGTGGGGAGACATTGTACGGAGGAATAGTGGTAATTTATTAAATCTGCAAACAAGTGGTGGCTCGTCCACAAAACTCAATGGTAGTTTGTTTAATCTTCAAATATGTTGTGCACTCACAACAAGTGGCAGTAACTGCAAATATGTGGCTCGTCCACAAACCCAATGGCAGGTTGTTTAACCTAAAACCATGTTGTGCACTCACAACAAGTGGCAGTAACTACAAATGATTTTATCTAATATACTAGTAGTTTGCCCACATTTTTTTTTACACAGTGGTAGTTTATCTGCAAACTAGTGGTGGCTCGTCCACAATCTGGAGTGATGATCGTCTGGATTGTCGAGTTTTAAAATTTATAAAGAGAATGATCGAACCTAGAAACTAACTCTGACAACGACTTAAGGCAAGTGCACTTATCCAATAGTAGTATAGTTTAGGCAAGACCGGATTGTCGAACCCAAGGGAATTAAAAGTACTAATACTCACTTTCTTTCTATTATTTAGCCTAAATATGAAGTGATTGAATGATTAAACCAAAAAATAACTAATTACTAAACTAAGACGCAAAGGCAAAAAGAACAAATTGAATAAATAACTTTTAGAAAAACTCAGTTGATTACGACGATACCTAGAAGGAGTCCACCTAGACTTCACTTGTTATCTAACACCGAACGGATGATTTATTCACTTAGCTTGATCCGTAAGACTCCTAATTTATATTAAACCCTCTCGAGGTGAATAACGTTTAACCTAGGTTGATTAATTGAAATCTCTTTCTAATTAAAACCCCTGGAATCGTATTAACTCGATCTATGGACTCCCATATTAGGTTTCACCCTAATCCGAGCAAAATCTCATCACCCTATCTCTAGGCGTTCGATCAACTCCGCTTAATTATGCTAGATCTACTCTTAAGCAGGGACTTTTGCTCCACCACCTAAGCACATTCAACTTGAATCAATATTCATAAAATATTAACATAAGAATTAAGCACACATAATTAAGAACAAACTAAATATTTATCATATAGTTCAGAAAAAAACAAGATTCATCTAGGGTTCATCCCCTTCAGGTATCCAAAGGTTTAGTTCATAGTGATTAAATAAAACATCTCAAGAGAAAAGATAAAACAAAACATAAGAAATCCCTAAAGCCCCTGAAAGAATTGAATGAGAGATCCGCCGTCTTGAGTAGAATTTTGGCTTCTTGAGATGGATCAACTGGCTATCTTCGAGTGATTCCCACGAATCTGGCCTTCTGGCTCGGCTTTTTGGCCTAGCTGACTGCCTAACTGACTACCCCCTTTCAGGTTACACTTAAGGTCTTTATATAAGCTCTTGGAATGCATTTCTTTCTCCCTAAGTATCCTTTTCCGAGTGAAATTCCTCTTTTCCATGAAAGGGCCACAGCTATGGCACACGCCCGTGTAAATCAACTTCAAGCCGTGTTTCAGTTTTGTTGATTTAGGCACGGCCGTGTAAATCGTGGTTAGGCCGTGTTTTGGTTCTGTTGATTGAGGCACGACCGTGTAAATTAAAGTCTAGGCCATGTCGATTTCCACTTTGGCCCAAATTGGCCCGTTTTAAGCCCGTTTCTCATTCATTTCGTCCCTAGGTGCTTTTCTGAGTATAAAACATGAAAAGAAAGGATAAAGAGCACCTTTTTACATCAATTAAGGGCTAAATCATCCAAAAGTATGCTAAATATGGGGTTAAAATATGTTACTTTTACGGTTTATCAAATACTCCCACACTTAAGCTTTTGCTTGTCCTCAAGCAAAATTCTGAACTTACAATTAAAACGAACTTTCCACAATTCATAATTCTCATTAACAATGCCTCATCATAATTCATAAATAATTTATACATGGATAATTAAACTCAAAGACTCCTAAAGATTCAAAAAATTCGAAGTCATATATTTGTAGCATGAAAACATAAGTGTCTCCCCTTATCTAAATAATTACCTCTAATTCAAAATCGACAAGGATTGACATCCTCACTAAAGATTCACTCAAAGCACTCGAAGTGTTTAAGGTTTAAGAAAAAGCACTCATAAGTTGAACCTAAAAAGTTAATCCCAATTAGGCTTGCCTGAAAATTAAATCTCCACCACTGTAATAGGAGATGATACACAAATCAAAAGGTCTTTAACAGGGTTGTAACGTGGCTTGGGTTAAAGGTATGGATAAAGGCTAAATTAGAAGGTTTAGAATCGAGATTGAATTGACAAGTTACCTAACTTAAGAAAAATAAACTAATAACCTGGATAATTACATCATATGAAAATTTAAAATACTAATAATACGAGCTTCTTCTTCAAGATGTTGAATTTAAACATGCAAGCTCTTAGAACATAGAGCTAATAATGAATATACTTCATTTTTTTTAAGAACAAATCAAATTACATAATATAAGAAATAACTTTATCAACTGAAATAAAGTAATTAGGCAACTGATCAAATCAATTCTCGATAGAAGGGTAGTCAAAGGAATGGTGATAACAAATACAAAGGATTTTTGGTTAATATTAGTGGGTGAATCAATAAAAAGGGTTGTTAGGATCAACGAGGTTCACTAAGGGTTAATTATGAAGGTAGGCTTTTTAGTGGAGTGAATGGGTTAAAACCTAGGTGCCTTTATCATCTCAATATATCAAATAAAAAAATGTGGTCTTGACATGTATAATCGAGGCAAGTTCTAGAATAACAATTCAGTGTTGACACATTCATAATCAATAACGTGAGCACAGAAAAGAATATATGCTCTATAAGGCTCAAATCTCACAAAAATTATGGGTATTTGACATCAATCCCTGTAAATTTCAAACTTCAAAGTAATATTCAAATTCAGTTCAACAACCTAAAAAATATTTTTAATTCTGAAAAATAGACTTATCATGCTTGATTCTCTAGTATTCTTCAAATTTAATCATCAATTCACAATTATCAATGACTTAATCCAAAACTTATTAATAAAAATCATAAAGCATCAGAAATTTCACCCTAATTAGTAATATAAGAAAAATGCTTAAAGACTAGATAAAATTTAGGGTTTTGAGAATAATGCAAAAATTTAGGTACTTTTACCCCTCACACTTAAGATGTACATTACCCTTAATGTACAAAGATAGATAAATAATCATGAAATCAAAAGAGAAGGGGAGAAGTAACACTTCCTGAATTTGTTTGGATGAATTCCTTGAGTTGGCAGAGGTCATGGTAAAGGATGACTTATGTAGTAGTGAGTAACTTCTAGTGATTGGTTCATTTATATGGAGTGTGCAACTAAAACTGCGAAGTCATCTGTTAGACATCTTGGAGGTGTTAAATAAATATGTGTTAGGTATACTCGAAGGTTAGATAACCAATGATAATTAAAAGGTTTCAATGTTAGAGGATGTTCAAATTAAGATAAATAAAAATTAAAATAGGAAAAGAAAGAGAAATAAAACTTAAAATAAAGCAAAGAAAAATTAGATAAATAAAGAGGACTCAGAGGTCCTCATCATCTGTCAGATCCTGTGGAGGTGTCGGTGATGAGATATGATATTGATGGCATATCTGCTGAAGGGTGGCCTCGATCCCATCAAAATGGCGAGCGGTGTCAGCAAACTATTGGGTACAGTATTGCTCGAACTGGGTGAGGCGTACAGGGATATCTCCCATTGAAGCTGCTGCATGGGGTACCTTTTGGCTCGGGGCTGGTGGGAAATCATCAGTGATGTCCTTGAGCACCTCCTCATCTGTAGCTAGTCGGTACTGAGGGGGGTCGATTCCACGATGATATTTAATCATCCTCATGTGTAGCATTGTCTGGATGCCCTGAGGTACCATCTGGCCGATTAGTGTCAATGAGGAGATCTAAGTCTCGGTGTTGAGGAGCCCAAAGTGTCGAGCCAATCGTGTGATGTATGGCCCTATTGAAAGAATCCCCCTCCTATATTGCTCTGTTTGGTACTAAATCACGCAGGCTATGAAGTATGAAAGATCAAAGACGAGCGCGTTTGACATGCACCAAAGGTAGTAGATATCTTGTGTGTTAACCACGACAGTCCTCTCGCGCCTGCCTATAATGGTGTGAGCTAGAATGGCGTGGATGTACCTCAGAGGGGCGACTAGCATTGTTACCTTGGAGCAACTGGGGTCGTAGTCGCCTTTGTTAGGAGCTAAGTCACGCCAGGAGCAAGCAGGGGTGCTGTGAAATTTGTGGTCTAGGTTAAGAAGATCGTTTTCTTCTATGAAGTCATCGGTGTAAAGTCTGAGAGCCTCTCCGATTTGAGGTATGCTCAAGCGTCTGACCGTTCCTCCAAAATGGAATTGAATCGTACTCGGATCGTCGTGTTGCGCCACCGCTGTTTGCAGGGTAAAAGTGGCACAAAACTCTAGAGTAAGTTCCAAGTATGTGAGCTCGATGATGGAGAAAAATTGCTCCTGTGGCTCAGTCGAGAGGAGCGTTCAGATATCAACGCCAACCTGACCTGTTCTACGGCATTCCAATCAATGCACCTACCGGTGCCTAGAGGTCTTTACCAGAATGCCTTGTAGCATTGTTCCTTGGCTTCCTGAGTGAATTGAAGAAAGCGGTGTCATATTTCGAAAGAGGTACTAGCTGAGGAAGAGCCGGGTCCTTTTCTTTTCTTAGTAGGGGTGACCATGGTGCGTTTGCATCGTGATGATGACATCGTTCCTAAAAATATTGAATATTCAGGTAATGTTTAGATCAAATCAATTACTGTCATCTAGACCTGAGATATTTAAAATACACTTATTCTAACTAATAGCAGCCAATTCTATTTAACAAAATGTTCACTATAACAATGTATTTGCAAAATAGAGTAAATAATACTAAAGTTAAAGAAGTAACTAGCTATCATTAAAAATTGAAAGTTCTAAAAATGTAATTTTTAAAAGAACATAAATACCTAATATCAACAAAGCAAACTAAAATAATATGAACTTAAGCAAATAATCAGTTAAGAGAATTAAGTAATGGAGGGAACCAGGGTTTGGGTGATTTTAGTCAAATTGGACACACTGAAAATAATCTCTTGCAAGTTTTTTGCAGTGCAGGTGTACATGCGTAGGCGTGGGTTGTTTCAGCATGGCGGTGACGAGGGCATGTGTGTGGTTTTGTATGGTTTTTGGAGAGAAAGGCAAGGGAAGGAGTTTTAGGGAGGTTGAGGACGTGGGTGTGGTTGGATTTGAGAGAAAGGAGGCTGAAAAATCTGATTAGGGTTAATATGGGGAGGATGAGCGGTTAAATTTGTTTAAATAGGGGGAAGGGCACGGGTAATTGCCACGCCCGTGTGGATTTTAAACAGCCCGTGCTTTTCGAGATTTTTAAATTTTTGGCGCTTTTAGGGTTATTGGCACGGCCGTGGGTAAATGGGCACGCCATGTTCTTCCTCACACGGTCATTTAAAATGGGCGTGTCTCGCCTGTGTCGATAAATCAGTATGTTTACGGTCATGCGACACAGCCGTGTTCTGTCTGTGTTTAGGAAGTCAATATCTTCGTACGGTCGTGAGGCACGGCCATGTCCAGCCCGTGTTGATAAAAATTTACCTTTGGTCGTGTACGACTACAAAAACACCCGTGTTTTGTATTGTGGGTTCCACACGACTATGGGCACGCCCGTGTGCAAGGCCGTGTGATCTAAAAACCTGTGCTTCATTGGACTGATTAGTATGAAGTTAAATGCTAAAATAAAAACTATAGTGTTAGTGAATGTCAGTGCTCGGGTTGCCTCCCGAGAAGCGCTTGTTTAAAGTCTTAAGCTAGACTTACCTTGTTTTTGGTTCTAAAGCTGAAGCTCCTCTCTCATATTTGTAACATCTTCACCATTATATATTTTGAGTCGGTGACCATTTACCTTGAATGTGCCTTTAGTGGGATGAGTTACCTCGATTGTGCCATAGGGGAAAATTATTTTGATTATGAATGGCCCTGACCACCTTGATTTCAGTTTCCCAGGAAATAGTTTAAGCCTCGAGTTGTATAGCAAGACTAAGTCTCCTACTTGAATTGTCTTAATTTCTTTAGACGAGCATCATGGCGTTGCTTTGTGGCTTCCTTGTAAAGTTTTGAGTTCTCGTAAGCATCAATTCTCCATTCATCTAGCTCATTTATCTGCATTCTTCTTTTCTCTCCTATAGTTTTAAGATAAAAATTTAAGAATTTTATAGCCCAAAAAGCTTTGTGTTCTAACTCGAATGGCAAATGACAACTTTTCCCATAGACAAGTCTATATGGGGATGTCCCTAGGGGGTTTTAAATGCCATCTTATAGGCCCATAAGGCATCATCTACTTTTATTGCCCAATCTTTTCTATTTGATTCAACCGTTTTTCTAGGATGCGCTTAAGTTCTTGGTTTGCTACTTTTGATTGCCCACTGGTTTAAGGGTGATATGGGGTAGCTATCATGTGGTTTAATGAGTAACCCTATCACTAATAATAGCTCTAGGTGTTCCAAATCGAGAGAACAGTTTCTTGAGGAACTTCACTACTACTCGGGCATCATTCGTAGGTAAAGCTTCAGCTTCTACCCATTTTGACATGTAATCAACTGCCACTAAGATGTATCTATTTCCAAATGAACTAGGGAAGGGACCCATAAAATCAAGACCCCATACGTCAAATATTTCATATGATAACATGTATGTTTGAGGCATTTCATCACGTTAAGAAATATTACCTGTTCTTTGGCATCTATCACACGAAGCGACATACCTGTTGGCATCTTTAAATAGAGTGGGCCAATAGAAACTTGATTTGATTATTTTGTGTTCTGTTTTGACACCACTGTAGTGCCCTCACGAGGGTCCGGAGTGGCGATGTTCTAAGATTTTGCTTATACGCCTTTGTAATGCATCTCGAATTACAGTCGCACATATATACGGAAAAGAAAGGGATCCTCCCAAAAATAGTTCTTCACATCAGAAAAGAATCGCTTCTTTTGACGATATGTTAACTTTTTTGGTATGATGTTAGCAGCTAAAAAATTCGTAATATCTGCAAACTAAGGTACCTCATAGTTTCTTATGGAGAATAGCCGTTCTGTAGGGAATGAGTCATTTATCTCTATCTCTTCTCGTTCTTCTGCATGTGGATTCTCAAGTCTAGACAGGTGGTCCACTGTAAGATTTTTGGCTCCTTTTTTATCCTAAATTTCCAGATCGAATTCCTATAAAAGTAAAATCCATCTTATGAGTCGAGGTTTTGCATCGAGTTTAGTTAAAAGATAGCGAAGAGCAGAGTGGTCAGTGTAAACGACAACTTTAGATAATAATAAATACTGTCTAAATTTATCAAATGCAAAGACCACAACTAGTAATTCTTTTTCAGTGGTGGTATAATTTTCTTGCATGGCCGTCAATGTCTTGTTGGCGTAATAAATTGGCCGGAAGTGTTTGTCTCTTCGCTGCCCTAGAACTGCACCTATTGCAAAGTCACTCGCATCACACATTAGTTCAAACGGAAGATTCCAATCAGGGAAAATTATAATTGGAGCGTTTATTAATTTCTCTTTAAGGATATTAAATGCATCTAAACATTCTTGATCAAAGTCAAAAGGTGCATCTTTTTCTCGCAATTTCGTTAGAGGCTTAGCTATTTTAGAAAAATCCTTATTGAATCTTCTGTAAAATTTTGCATGTCCTAAAAAGCTTCTAATAGCCTTAACTAAGCTAAGAGGAGGTAATTTTTCTATGGTTTCGACTTTTGCTTTATCTACCTCGATTCCTTTACTAGAAATTTTATGTCCCAATACAATTCCCTCTTGTACCATAAAGTGACATTTTTCCCAATTTAGAACAAGGTTCATTTCTTCACATCTCATTAGAACTCATTTTAAATTTTTAAGTCAAAGATGGAAAGAATTACCGAATACTGAAAAATCGTCCATAAATACCTCCATGATGTCCTCCACGAGTTTGTCAAAGATTGCCAACATGCAACGCTGAAAAGTAGCAGGGGCATTACATAATCCAAAAGGTATTCTGTGATAAGCAAATGTACCGTATGGGCATGCAAATGTTGTCTTCTCTTGATCTTCAGGTGCTATTGGGATTTGAAAATAGCCGGAGAGTCCATCTAAGAAGCAAAAATACACATGTCCGGATAACCTTTCTAACATTTGATCAATGAATGGCAGAGGAAAGTGATCTTTTCTAGTGGCGTCGTTCAGCTTCCTGTAATCAATGCATACTCTCCAACCTGTAACTGTTATGGTGGGGATTAGTTTATTTTTCTCATTAGCTATTACAATCATGCCTCCTTTCTTTGGAACAACCTGCACAGGACTTACCCATTTGCTGTCAGAAATAGGATAAATTGTTCCAGCATCTAGAAGTTTAATTACCTCAGCTTTCACAACTTCTTTTACGTTGGGATTTAATCGTCTTTGAGGTTGCACACATGGCTTGTACTCATCTTCCATTAAAATTTTGTGGGTACAAAATGTTGGGCTTATTCCTTTAATGTCAGAGATTTTCTAGGCTATGGCTTTTTTTTGTTCCCTTAGTACCTGTAACAACTCCTCTTTTTCCTTGGGATCCAGTTCTAAAGAGATAATTACTGGTAGCATAGAATTGTCCCTAAGGAATGCATATTCTAAGTGTTTCAGTAGCTGCTTTAATTCTAATTTGGGTGGTTCCTCAATAGAGGGTCTTTGTTTTAAATCATTATTGATTTCAATACTTTCTTTTTCTATTTGCCTGAATGAAGATGTATTTAGATTTAGTCCGTCGACTTCATCTTCTTCCCCCTCTTCTTGAGTAAGGTGCAGTTCTATCGTGTCATTATGTATGATTTCATGTAATGAATTCTAAATAAGATGATCAGTGGTATCAATAAAATAACAGGAATCATCTTGTTCTCTAGAATATCGCATGGCATCATAGATTTGAAAAATAATTTCCTCATCACCTATCTTTAATGCAAGTTTACCATCACCTACATCGATAATAGCTCTAGCAGTAGCTAAAAAAAGGCACCTTAAAATTAAAGGAACCTCAATGTCCTCATCCATGTCAAGCACAAAAAAATCAATAGGGAAAATAAATTTATCAATTTTTACCAAGACATCTTCAATAACTCCTCTAGGATATTTAATAGTTCTGTCAGCTAACTGAATATTCATCCTAGTGGGTTTTGGTTCCCCAAGATCTAACTATTTAAACATTTTATAAGGCATTAAGTTAATATTGGCACCTAGATCAGCTAATGCTTTCTTAATATTTAAATTACCAATTAAACAGGGAATAGTAAAACTTCCTGGGTCTTTTAATTTTGTTGGTAACTTATTTTGGAGGATGGCAGAACATTCTTCATTAAGCTCCACCGTTGATACTTCTTCGAGCTTCCTTTTATTCGTCAGGAGTTCCTTTAAAAATTTTGCGTACGTTGGCATATGTGAAATGGCTTCAACAAAAGACAAGTTAATATGTATTTTTTTAAAAAGTTCAAGAAACTTACCATATTGGGCACCTAATCATTCTTTCTTTAGCTTTGCTAGATATGGGATTGATGGTTTATCTTCTTTATGTACTGGAGTTACATCCTTAATTCCCACATCCTTTGCTTTGTTGTCCTCGTGTGGCATTTTTTTCTTTAGTTTGACTAACTCCTTTCCACTTCTCAGTGTAACTGTCTTTACTTGTTCAGTTCCTTTAGAAAAAATCCCTGTCTGTATTTCACAAACAATCTTAGTAAGTAGTCCAACTGACTTAGTAAGTTCTCCAACTGACTTAGTAAGTTCTCCAACTTGGTTCTTGATTTCTTCCATCGATGTTGGTTGGTTTTTAAGTATTGCCTCAGTGTCTTGAAGACGGTTTTCTGTGGCTTCCATGAATTTTGTCCACATCTCTTCAAGGTTGGGCTTTTTTCCTGTGGATAGAGTTGATTTTGGAAATTTAGAGGAGGTTGTTGTCTTTGATTTCCTTGATTTCTCTCCCCACGAAAAATTTGGGTGGTTCCTCCAACCTAGATTATAGGTATTACTATAAGGATTATTATTAGATATGAAATTATTACCTATATAGTTCATCTGTTCGCTTTCTGTGCCCGGTTGGTAGGGTGGGTACTCAGGATTCGCCACAGTTCCACTTGCTTCGCATTGCATTACTGGATGTACCTACGAAGAACACAAACTATCAAGCTTTTTATTCATCATCTCTACCTGTGTTGATAGCATGGTTACTGCGTCGAGGTTGAAAACTCCGGCTGATTTTGTTGGTTTTGTCCTTGTAACTTGCCACTGATAGTTGTTTAGCGACATCTCTTCAATGAATTCGTAGGCTGCTTCAGGAGTTTTGTCATTCAGAGTTCCACCAGTGACTGAATCTATTAGTTGTCTCGTTGAGGGATTCTTGTATCTCTCCCATGCGTCGTATAATGTCTCTAAATCCATCTGCATAAAAGAAGAAATATCATTCTGTAATTTGTCCGTTTTGGCCGGTGGGAAATATTTTAATAAAAATTTCTCGGTCATTTGATCCCATATGGTTATTGACCCTCATGGTAACGAGTTTAACCATTGTTTAGCTTTATTCCTTAATGAAAAGGGAAATAACCGAAGCCATATGGCATCGTCAGAAATGCCATTTATTTTGAAGGTATCACAGAACTCTAAAAAATTAGCTATATGAGTATTGGGGTCTTCGTCCTGCAAACCATCAAATTGAACAAATTGTTGAATCATTTGTATAGTGTTAGGCTTTAATTCTAAATTATTAGGAGCTATAGCAGGCCTAACAATACTACATTCTGCTCTTGATAAATTAGGTTTAGCATAATCATACATAGTACGCGGAGCATCTGCCACATCTCGTGGTGGATTATTTTCATCTATCCCTTCAGTAGGATTGGATTTGCCTTCTTGGTAATTTAAGGCTTGCATGATGTCTCGGCGATTCCTACGAGCGGTAGCTTTGATATCACTATCGTATATTAAAGGTCCTATCGGGTTCCTTCTAGTCATAAACTAGAGGTACCTGCTGGGAAAAGAAAGAAATAAAATTAGCATAAACAATAAAATAAATTACGAAAAATAAAATAAAAAATAATGGCTAAAGTAATAAAAATGGAGTTTTCTTAATATTTTAATTCCCCGACAACGGCACCAAAACCTTGATCGTCTGAATTGTCGAGTTTTAAAATTTATAAAGAGAATGATCGAACATGGAAACTAACTCTGACAATGACTTAAGGCAAGTGCACCTATCGAACAATAGTATAATTTAGGCAAGACCGGATTGTCGAACCCAAGGGAATTAAAAGTAATAATACTCACTTTCTTTCTATTATTTAGCCTAAATATGAAGTGATTGATTGAACCAAAAACTAACTAATTACTAAACTAAGACGCAAAGGCAAAAAGAACAAATTGAATAAATAACTTTTAGAAAAACTCAGTTGATTACGATGATACCCTAGAAGGAGTCCACCTAGACTTCACTTGTTATCTAACACTGAACCAGATGATTTATTCACTTAGATTGATCCGTAAGACTCCCTAATTTATATTAAAACCTCTCTCGAGGCGAATAACGTCTAACCCTAGGTTGATTAATTGAAATCTCTTTCTAATTAAAACCCCTAGAATCGCATTAACTTGATCTATGGACTCCCATATTAGGTTTCACCCTAATCCGACAAAATCTCATCACCCTATCTCTAGGCGTGCGATCAATTCCGCTTAATTATGCTAGATCTACTCTTAAATAGGGACTTTTGCTCCACCACCTAAGCACATTCAACTTGAATCAATATTCTAGAAATATTAACACAAGAATTAAGCACACATAATTAAGAACAAACTAAATATTTATCATATAGTTCAGAAAACAATAACAAGATTCATCTAGGGTTCATCCCCTTCAGGTATCTGAAGGGTTTAGTTCATAATGATAAAATAAAACATCTCAAGAGAAAAGATAAAACAAAACATAAGAAATCCCTAAAACCCCCTGAAGGAATTGAAGGATAGATCCGCCATCTTGAGTAGAATTCGACTTCTTGAGATGGATCAATGGCTATCTTCGAGTGATTCCCATGAAACTGGCCTTCTGGCTCGACTTCTTGGCCTAGTTGACTACCTAACTGACCACCTCCTTTCAGGTTACACTTAGGGTCTTTATATAGGCTATTGGAATGCATTTCTTTCTCCCTAAGTATCCTTTTCCGAGTGAAATTCCTCTTTTCCACGACAGGGCCACGGCCATGGCACACGCCCGTGTAAATCGACTTCAGGCCGTGTTTTGGTTCTGTTGAGTTTGGCACGACCGTGTAAACCGTGGGTAGGCCGTGTTTCAGTTCTGTTGATTGAGGCACGACTGTGAAAATTGAAGTCCATGCCGTGTCGATTTCCACTTTAGCCTAATTTGGCCCATTTTAAGCCCATTTCTCGTTCTTTTCATCCCTAGGTGCTTTCTTGAGTATAAAACATGAAAAGAAAGGATTAAGAGCACCTTTTTACATAAATCAAGGGCTAAATCATCCAAAAGTATGCTAAATATGGGGTTAAAATATGTTACTTTTACGGTTTATCAAGTGATATGTTAGATTGTTCTAGGGAACTCATGAGTGAAATGTGTAGCTTATTTGGGTAGGACTTTTTTGTTAACTTGAAACTTCATTGCATTCATAAGCATGTGCACACAAAACTGTGAATATTGAGATAGTGAAGTGAAGCATTTTATGTGAAAAACTGTTAAGTTGAAGAGCTTTATGGTTGTCTTTAATCTCAAAATTGCTAATGCATGAACTTTGTTTGTTTGTTGTTTTGTTTCGGTTTTCTTGTGACTGAACTCACATTGAGCTTCATAGCTTACTCCACTTTAATTTTTATCCTTACATATCACCCACCAGGTTAGGACGCGGACTTGACATATGGAGGGCTCGGCTTGGATCAAATTTATTTACTAAAATATTTTTAAGTTATTATTTGATATCTTATTATTATTCAAAGACAGTATTATTTTATTTTTGCACATGGCATGACACTTAGGTTTTGGTTTTATTCAGCATGCATGACATTTAACTTAATTTAAAATAAGGTTTTAATTAATTAAGCATGAAACATAGAATTTTATTAAAACTAAGTAAATATCACTTTTCCATTGCTAAGTTTGTAAATAAGTTTTGGAAGAATAAATAAATTAGCTCATATGTTTTTTTGAAAATAGGCTAAACTTTCTTCTAAAATAAATAAATGTTTTAAAACGACTATTTTATAAACTCTGACCATACTAGACCATCTCGGTGGCCGATGTAATCTCTCGAATTTGAGTCTAACATCTAGGATGGGTTGGGGAGGTTACATATGGTTTCTTTGAAAATTAGCTGATTGGGATAGGAAGAACTTAAAATCATAGGCTTGATAACCCTAGAAAGTCATATAGGTGGGAATGAACCCAAAATTGGGAATGTCTATCCATGAACACCTTACCCCAATTTGATCTGGACTGTGAGGTTGAGAGATAAGTAGTTTTTGCTGACTCATTAGGTTAGTGGAAGATTGAGAGATCTTGCTAGGTTAATGACTAGTTGATTGGATAAAACCCGAAATAGGAGTTAGTTATGATCACCAAAGCAAGTTAGTCTTTTGTCCTTAGAATTGATAAAACTATAGTTTGTTTCCCTTCTTTGTTTTTATGTTTTTAACAATTTTTATAAAACATACTTTGTGTCACCTTAAGTCTCGTTGTAATATAATTCAATTAGATTACTAATTAGACCTGTTAACGTAGAGATTAGAAATAGTTTAGTCTCGCCTACAATCCTCAAAGTACTCCAATACTTCATTGTATAAATCTATATTACAACCTAACCCATGTACATGCAGAAATAACTAGACAATTATATTTGGTTGATGAATTTACACTATAGAAGTTAGTACATCCAAAAGCGGTCAATTGTGTGTAGGATTAGGGTCACATGATTTCCCATATGGGCATGTGGACCACACGACCATGTGCCTCTGAAAATCCTAGGCTAGTTCGTGAAGCACATGGCTATAAGCTCTTCCATACGGCCAACCACAAGGCCATGTCTCCTCTATAGGTTAATATTTACATTTGCCACACGACCACAGTCTGTTACGCAGCATGACCATACAACTGTGTAACCCTTCCACACGTCCTATAGCATCTCATACGGTTTGACCACACAGTCGTGTGACCTCTATTTTATAGTTTTGTATAAAAATCCATGATATGTTCAATTTAGTCCCTGTATATTCCCTAAATTATTTTTAGAATTTTTATTTGCTCAATTAAGGCCCCTATATTATGCTATTCTCGAATCTATGATTTAATGACTAAAGTGTTATTGTTATATCATATGAAAAGTGTAACAGTCCAAATTTGACCCTAATCGGAATGGTGGTTTCGGGACCACGAATCTGAGTCTGAAAATTTTTTAAATATTATTTTTTGTGTTAATTATATGTGAATTATAATGTATGAAAGTTTCGTATAAAAATTTGATTGTTTGTGTGCTTAATTAAATAAAAGGGCTTAATCGCATAAATTATAATTTTGATAGTTTAAAGTGTAAGGACTATTTTGAGGTTGTCTTTTTAATTGGGAGCATTTAAAATGCAATAAACCCATTTTAAAGATAGTGGCCGGCCATGTACTAAAATAACCTCATAGTATAATGTTGGTTAATTTATAAAGGAAGGTTATAATAGTAATCAAACAATAAGTTAATATATATGTTAATAAAACATAAAAAAATGAAACATGTTTGTTCATCTTTTCTTGACCAAATGCATGCAAAAGAAGAAAGAAAATAAACAAAGCTTGGTTTGGCCATTTCAATTCTAAATTAAGGTATGTGGTTAATTCGGTTTTTGTTAATTTTTACGTTTTTGAGATCGTTGCTTAGAAATATTTAAGACCCATGTTTTAATTTTTGAGTTTGATGAATATTTTGAGTTGAACCATTGTTGATAGTTGGTTGTTTATGTTGTTTAAGGATGAATTATGAAATATATGTGTTAGATTAATATGTTTTGTTTTTGGATTTTTGACTAATTTGAGTATTTTGGGCTAAATTGCAAAAATAAATTTTTGAGGGACTAAAATGAGAAATAAATGAAATGGATGGACTTGTATGAGCACTATGGATATTCGGCCCTTAAGGTATTTGTTCAAATTGTGTGTATTTTGTGTTTTGTGCAAATAGGACTAAATTATAAAAGTGTGAAAATTTAGGGGTAAAATGGTAATTTGCCCTTTATGTGTTTTAGGATTAAATTGAATGTAAATGTGTTTGAATGAGCTTAATTTGATCATGTTTAGATCAAGAACAAAAGAAAACAGACTTGGATCGAAGAAAAGCTAAAATACTCGAATAGCCAAATTTTTGTCGTCTAACGATATCCGAGGTAAGTATCAAGCATATCATTATCGTAAATTATTTACGTAACTTAGTATATGCTGAAATTTGGAACCATTGTAACTATATATGAATTAGCCGAATTTGGCTAAGTATAATATGTGATTTGGTTAAGTTATTTGAGTGATATGTGCTATTGAATGTTCGTACAATGAGTTCGAAATGAGTAAAAGATTCGATATATGAAATGAGTCAGGTGAGACAACTTAAAGTATTACTATTCAGGCTTTGAGCCTAGCAAGCCTTGGGCTGGTGAACTTATCGGGATTTATGCCTAGGTGCTTATTGCTTGGTGAATGATTATCGACCTCTGTCTAGCGGTGCTTAGTGTGGTGTGTGATTCGGGCTTATGCCTAGCGTGTTTTATCTGGGTGATCTATATCTGAGCTTATGTTTATGAAATGGTTGAGTTATGAAGGCAATTGAACAAGCTAAAGCTTATTTAAATGAATTATATTATATTCGCCATAAGGTATGTATTTACATAAGTACATGTTATATGTGATATTTATCGAATAAGTAAGTTAATAGATAATGTGTTTGTATATTTAGCATCTTGGATATGTGGATAAAATGATATTGAGTTGATCTTTGTTTACTTGCAAACATGAGATTATTAAATAGATGTATATGAATATATACATATATACATTCGGCTATGTGGAAATTTTATTTGTATATACATTCGGTTATGTGGGATTACCTTATATGTACATGAAAAATTGTTATTTGGTTGTATTTGAGGTATTTATATATATATATATATATATATATATATATATATATATAAATTTATTAATCGATATGCATTTGATAAGTTTTACATTTAAAGTAGATAATGATAAATGTTTTGGCTATGAAAGGATATAGGCATTCGGCTATAACAATTTATATGTGTTATGATATTAAATTAATGTTATAAATTGTTTGTTTAATTTGATTGATTATCCAAATGGTTTGTTAAGTTTGCTTAAGACTTACTAAGCTAAGTTAGCTTACTCTGTGTGTTTGTTATTCTGTTTTATAGATTTTGTTCAACCTACGAGCTCAGGGGATCGTCAACGAAGTCATCCACACTGTCGACTTATTTTGGTACCTTTAAAGTTTAGATTTCAAACTTAAGGCATGTATAGGATAGTTTAATAATTAGAAGACGTTTTAATGCTGTAAATATATGCCATGCGAAAATGGCTTGATCTTAATGTCAAATGTCCTAATGCTTTATGTTTTTAATCATGTTATGTGTGTTTATCTTGCTTGGAATATAAGTATGGTTGCCATGTGAGTTCATTATAAGTACAAATACATGTATATGTTTTGTCATGAAGTATCCTTTAAAGTCTTAAGTTTTGTTTTGGAAGTTGATATAAGTGATTGTTTAATATGTTTGGATTATGAATTGATTTTGACTTACCATTGAGGTGTAAGATTGAACATGAATAAATTTAGAGATCATTATTATTGTAACTTCTATATTCAGCAATCTGATGAAATTATATTATATGCTTGGGTTGGCATATTCGGTCATGACATATATTTGTTCTTGTAGGAATAAAATTAATGTTTATATATATTGGATTATGGGGATTATATTTTTCTAATCTTGTTGATTCAATTATATTCTTAGAAATGAACTATATAAATGTATATGTATGATTAATTTCAATAAGTGATATCATGCTTTAGTAAAGTATTTGCAAGCATGTGCATAATTGGCTATTATAACTTAAATGACCAAGTGATTAGTAACCTTTGTTATTTGATGGAAAATGTTTAGATATGATTTTGGTTGAATGGATTTAAAATGTGCTCTGGTTTAAGTATACTTTGTTAATGCATTTCTCAAAATACATTCGATTTTTGACTACATGAGTAGTAAATGTTTGTTGTAACTTGTGCTATGTTCGGTAATGCCTTTTAGCCCTAATCCGATGATGAATACGAGCTATGGGTGTTACAATTTGATTAGTATCAGAGCTTATGGTTTAGTCAATTCTAGGACTACCATAGCGCGTGTGAGTCTAGCTATACATGCCTTAAATTATAATGCGATAGTGTGGTGACTTCTGACATTTGAATTGTGTTTTTATATAGTAAATGGATCTCGATAGAGCCATAGATGATGATGTCGAGAGCGTAGCACCTAATCCCGCTGCATGGGTCAGCGCCGGTAGAATCTCGACCTATCTCAAGTAGCCATGAAGGGGAGGCTAAGCAAGCCTTCTACCAGATGATGAACGAATGGTTTACTCAATATATCCGGACTAATCCGATTGTGCAACAACCTCCACCCCCGAATAATCCATCTCCGATACCTATAGCACCTCCGATGATAGATCCAATGAGATTTAGCAGGCCTCCTGTAGATAAAGTCAGGAAACACGGGGCCGAAGAGTTTAAAGCTAATGATGATAATGATGCGGAACGAGCTAAGTTGTGGCTTGATAATACTATCCATGTGTTTGCAAGCTATCATGTACTCCGAATGAATGCTTAAAATGTGCTATATCCTTACTACAGGACACCGCATATCACTGGTGGAATACGCTAGTATCGGTGGTCCCGAAAGAGAAGGTGACTTGGGAATTCTTCCAGACTGAGTTCCATTAGAAATATATCAGTCAGAGATTCATCAACCAAAAACATAAAGAATTTCTAAAATTAAAACAGGGTCGTATGACCGTGACTGAGTATGAATGGAAATTTGTGAGATTAAGCCGATATGCTCGTGAATGCGTTTCAAACGAGGCTATCATGTGTAAAAGATTCGAAGACGGTTTGAATGAAGACATTAAGTTACTGGTCGGTATACTTAAGATTAAAGAGTTCGTGATACTTGTTGAACGAGCTTGTAAAGCCGAAGAGCTTGAAAAGAGAAAAGAAAAGCTAAATTTGAAGCTAGAGACATCCGTAAAAGATCATCGAGTAAGACTTTTCATTCAAAATCAAAGAAGTTTAGAGATGAATCTAGTCAACATAAACCTACTTCAGACTTTTCTAGATGAGACCGAGATCGACCTCTTACGCGTTCCCGAGCTACTTCGATTGCTAGCATTGGTAATGTTCAGCAGAACTAGGTTGAGTGCAAGCATTATGGAAAATGGCATTCTAGGAGTTGTAGATTGCATGATCGGTCCTGTTTTAAATGTGGATTGATGGATCATTTTATTCGGGAGTGCCCGATGTTAGCTGAGCAAAACACTGTTCAGAATGTGAGATCGAGCAATATGTCAGCACGAGGTAGACCACCCAGACATTCGGGTAATGTAGGTGGTAGTTAGAGAGGAAAAAGGATACTGCAGTTCGATCAGAGGATCGTGTACCTACTAGAGCATATGCTATACGCGCTCGGGAGGATGCATCTTCCCCAAATGTTATTACCGGTACTTTCACTCTTTATGATACTAGTATTATTACGTTGATTGATCCTGGTTTGACTCATTCTTACGTGTGTGAAACATTAGTATCCAGTAGGACTCTGGCTGTTGAGTCTACTGAGTTTGTGATTCATGTATCAAACCTCTTGGGTCGATGTGTTCTGGTTGATAAAGTGTGTAAAAGTTGCCCGTTGATGATTCGGGATTCATATTTCCCAGCTGATTTGATGTTGTTTCCTTTTGATGAATTCGATATAATTTTGGGAATGGTTTGGGTTGCGTTTTGATGCAGGAAGGCAAACTCGTAGCTTATGCTTCGAGACAATTGAAACCACATGAAAGAAATTACCCGACACATGATTTAGAGCTAGCAGCCATTGTGTTCGCTTTAAAGATTTGGCGTCATTATCAGTTCGGTGAGAAATGTCATGTTTATTTAGATCACAAGAGTTTGAAGTATTTGATGACACACAGAGATTTGAACCTGAGACAATGCAGATGGTTAGAGCTGTTGAAAGATTACGAGTTAGTTATTGACTATCATCCGGAAAGGCTAATGCCGTTGCGGATGCTTTAAGTCGAAAGTCATTATTTGCTCTTCGTATGCGTTGAACGCGCATGTGGTTATGTCTGATGATGGTCCGATAGTAGTCGAATTAAAAGCAAGACTGTTGTTTATTCAACAAGTTAGTGATGCTCAGAAAGTTGATAAAGATTTGTTGGCAAAACGAGTTCAATGTGAAAGTAATGTTGAGTTAGAGTTTCGAATGGATGAGAATGACTGCTTGAAGTTCAAAAGCCGAATGTGTTCCAAGGAATTCTGATTTTATTCAGACAATATTGAATGAAGCTCATAGTAGCCAATTTTTGTTCATCCAGGTAGCACGAAAATATATAACGATCTGAAACAGTTCTATTGGTGGCCTGGTATGAAACGGGACATATCTGGATTTGTCTCGAAGTGCTTATTTTGTCAACAAATAAAGGCCGAACATCAGGTGCCTTCTGGGTTACTTCAGCCGATCATGATACATGAATGGAAATAGGACAGAATCACTATGGATTTTGTATTCGGCTTGCCTGTGACACCGAGCAAGAAAGATGCAATTTGGGTTATAGTGGATAGACTAACCAAATCAGCTCACTTTGTTCCAGTTCGTAGGGACTATTCACTCGATAAACTTGCTGAGTTGTACGTATCTCAAATTGTGAGATTACATGGTGTGCCTATTTCCATTGTTTCGGATAGAGACCCGAGATTCACGTCGCGATTTTGGAAGAAATTGCAAGATGCTTTAGCTTCTAAAATACACTTTAGCACGGCTTTTCATCTGCAGACAGATGGTCAATCCGAACGAACCATTCAGATACTTGAGGATATGTTGAGATGTTGCGTCCTCGAGTTTGAAGGTACATGGGAACGATACTTACCTTTGATTGAATTTGCTTATAATAATAGTTTTCAATCTAGTATTAGAATGGCACCCTATGAAGCTTTGTACGGTTGTAAATGTCGTACACCACTATACTAGACTGAGCTCAGTGAAAAAAAGATACAAGGGGTTGACTTGATTAAAGAAACTGAACAGAAAGTGTTAGTGATTCGTGATAGTTTGAAAGCTGTATCAGATCGTCAAATGTCATAGGCGATTTGAAACGTAAAGTGTAACACCCTAAAAATTTGAGTATTATTATATTGCATGAATTGGTGTTTAGATTTTTTTTTAAGTGCTTATTGAAGTCCTAAAGAGGAGTATAGCATAATTTGGATAAGGAATAAAAATTTATTAATTAAGAAATTATTGAAGAGAAGCAAATGTCATTAAGAATTAAGTTAAATTAAGTGTTAATGAGTGTCATAAGTTGAGTATATGGCATGGTGGAGTTGGCGCATGGGTTTTAGCAAGAGGAAGAGGTTCGAATCCCTTGTTTAGCTTTTAGGTAAATTTTGTTTTAATTTTATGCACATCCATAGCAAGTGTCGGCCAAGGACAATTAAGGTAAGAGTTGACCATATTATTTTTGGTTAGTGTATCAAAGGATTATGGAAATAGAAAATATATGGCATGGAATCAAATACTTAAGGAAAGATAGGGGGAACATAAGGCACATATCAAGGGGAAATTTTGAAACAAATCATGGCCAATTGACCATGTGTTGGACGACAATTTGGTATAGGGAGGGAGCCTAATTTTTGAGTTAGTTTTGGCTAAGAATTTCTTTTCTCTCTTTGGTCATTCCTTGCACTTTGTGCAGAATTTTTATTTCCTCTCCTTTCAACTTTCATCTTGGCCGAATTTTGCAATTGGTAAAGCCAAAGTCTTTTGACCATTTGGTCACTTTTATTCATCTTGTGAATTTTCTTTTGTATTTCTCCTTGTGCGAAATCAACCATACCAAAAACCATTCGCTTTTTTTTCTTTTTGCCATGGCGAATGCACTAACTCCTAAAAATCCATCTTTTCTTCTCTTCTCTTTGAAATCAAACTACCTCATCACCATCTCTTTTCATATTCTAATTCTTTCAATCAAAGTTTCTCCATCAAACACTCTCTTGGCGAATGCTAGAGTGCCATAACCGAATTTATTTTCTCTTTCTTTGGTTGCATAGCGAATTCTCCAACTCTCACAAACACCTCTCTCAATCCTTTCTTTTCAATCGTGGAAATAGGTAAGGAATTCTTTTTCATTTTCGATTTATTATTAGTGTCATGGCGAATATCATTGGTATTATGAGGACCTTTTGGATCGATATAACGTTCATTCTAATAACGTTTCTTTTCGTTATTATTTAGTGGAATAACGAAGATCGGAACTCAAGTGATCGGGAGAATCGTAGAAACGTTGGAAACATTTTGTTGTGGTAAGGAAATCCCATTCTTTAAAGCCCTTAGTACTGTTTGATATTATTTTAGATCTAACTAATATTCCTTTGATCGTGAAGACTTTCAAAATAGGGAAGAAAAGGCGGTGGTTAGTCACGTTAAGAGGCGGATCTGTAAATCCCCATTCAAACGAAGAGCGGTTTTGAGATGCAGGATTTTCCACCGAGTTGCGAGACCATCTTAGAAGGAAGTCCATTATTTGAAGTGGTACGAACTTCCGAGCCATTATATCGTTGGTGGATTCTCGTGAATCTAATCAATAAACGAAGAGAAGCCGAAAATCAAGTGATTCAAAATCAAGAGGGTAAGATTTTGGATCTATTATCGATTAAGAATATTTTTATGAAATAGTAATCTAACGGATCGAAATATGTTTAGGTGCCGAGGAACGAGAAGGATTAGTACTCACGGTATCGAGGTGTGTAACTTCACACTATTTCTCGGTTGGATGTCAATTTCGGTATGGAAGTAAAAATCGTAAAAACGACTAGATCGGTAAAAACGTAAAAATTGATATTTTGACGAAAATACGTAAAAACGACTAAATCGCGAAAATTACGAAAATGCCCTCGAGAAATTACTTGTTATTATGTAAATTGTATGTTTCGATAAATTGGGCCAAAATACTCTAGTTTGATAAATTGGGCCAAAATACTCTAGTTCGATAAATTGGGCCAAAATACTCTAGTTCGATAAATTGGGCCAAAATACTCTAGTTTGATAAATGGGCCAAAGTCCACTAAACTGCTAAATGAGCAAATTGCTAAATTATTTTATGGGCCAATGAAATGTTTAATGATAAACCCACCATTGTTATGAATTAAATAAAAGAAATTATTATATGATTATATTTTGTTATATACGCACGATTGCATGGGGTGGGGTATATGAAGAGAAGAATGGCCAATTGCCAAAAATCTAGTTCGGTGGCTCTGCCACAATTATGGCTTATTGCTCTAGTTCGGTGGCCTTGCCACAAATAATCAAATGGATTATTGCCTCTAGTTCGGTGGCTCGCCACAAATATGGCTTATCGCCTCTAGTTGGTGGCTTTGCCACAATCATAAAAAGGCTTAATGCCTACGATTGGTGTGTTGGCGGGTGGGTTGACTTGATCCCACGGTGTGATGGTTGGTACGGGGTGTTAGCGGATGGATATTAGGTTTGGTTGGGAAATTCATTTTACATGCATCTTTAAATTATTTTATTTTATAATATATTGAATTTCGTAATTGGGCTCAAGCCCAAGACAATATCTTGATGATCCGCCCAATAATGGTGGTAAGTGAGTTACACATCGAGTTCTAAGTAACTCAACCCTTTTAATTTTTCCATCTCGTAATGGAAATTGATGTGGACTTGGGCGAGGATGACTTAGTGGAGGCCATACTTGCAAAATATGGGTTATTTAAACTCGAACTTTTTAATAATTATTTTTACTATTTTGGGATGTTGTAATAATGGCCTCTATAAATAATTTATGGATTTTATGTGTGTTTGCTTTTAAACTATACTTTGGATTTTTTAAAATATGGGTTATGATTATATGATGTTCTATTAAAATAAATTTGGGCTTTCAAGTATATGAAATTCATTTATAATATTTATTATTGTTAACTCTTTAATAAATTACCTAAAGGTTTTTGATAATAAAATAAGGTTTTTTTCAACTGATGTTTTCTAATATTTATCAAATTCAAATACTCTTCTATTTTTATTAAAATCAAAATTAATATTGTAGTTTTCAACTTATTGCAAAATTTAAAATAGTTCGATTCATGTAACAAACCAAATCTGGTCTCAACGCATAGACCGGGTTTGGGGTGTTACATTTAATGGTATCGAGCGCTTCAAAAACTTCTACCGTGGTTTGGGTTCAGAATAATTTCGTATAAAATTGTACAATTATATTTTAAAGATCAAGATGGCACCACAAGCATCCGGCAACAAGTCAAGTAAGTATTTACTACTTAATGATTACTATGATATGATCATAGGAACACTCTAGAACTTCTAGTTTTAGATATGAAAAGCATAGAGATTGAGACTATAGGGCATGTTGCGAAAAACAACTTTATATCTCAAATATCATAAAATATCGTTAATAAACACCAAACAAATTTTTGATCCATAAAACTTGTAATCGATAAAAACGAACAAGCTATCATGAGCACTAGAGGACGTGGTCGTGGGCCAGTGAGACGTGGCGTGGTAGAGGCCGAGGTGCTACGATCAAGCACCAAATCATATGTGGGAAGTAGACGCACTGCGCCAATTGAAAGTGAGACGGGATCACGTGATCACATGGAAGAAGATAATGCATTGACTCAAGCAATCTGCGAGTCTTGGAAAGGGTCATTGGAGCTAGAATTGGGCCAACAACTCGTGGGTCAATCTCAGAGCGACTTAAGTCAAATAATGCGTAAATTTTAGAGGAGTCTCGGTGTAGCTCGAATGTAGTGAATCTTGGCTCAAGTCGTGGAACGGATTATGGATGATATGGAATGCACGGTGAGCAAAAACCGGAGGAGCGGTATCCTTATTGAGAGATGAGGCGTGTCGGTGGTGGCTCATGCTCGAGAAGGCACCTTGAAGTCGCACCGATTAATTGGGAATTCTTTAAAGTCGCATTCCAAGGAAAATACGTTGAAACGAAAGTTATGTAGACGTCAAGGAAGGAATTTGAATCTTGTCCAAGGAAGTAAGACCGTGGCAAGATATGAAGCCGAAGTTTTTACGTCCGAGCCGCTATGCCCGGGACAATTGTAGCAATGATCATGAACGTTGTGTACATTTCAAGATGAACTTAATGATGAGTGAGGGTTCGATTGCTCATGACAAGTTAGAAATTTTTCCACTGTGGAGAAGGCCAAAATAGTCAAGAGGCTAAGAAATTAAGCAGTAAGCAGAAAGATTAGAAACAAGAGAGAGACACGGCGATCTGGTTCTTCAAAGAGATTTGAAGAAACCTCGGAATGATGAATCATTCAGGTAGAACCCCAAAGAGCAAATAATCGGAGTCGAGATTGCGAGTGTGGGAAAAGACATTTTAGAGAATGTTGAGGAAAATGGGCGATGCTACAAATGCGGTTCAATGGATCATCGATACAAAATTGTCCTCGATGTTTGGATACGACTCAAGAAGTCCGTAATAATGATGCACACCGGTCGGGGTAATCAGCAGCCCACCGAGGGTCGTGGACCAGTCGTGGTGGTAATGGGCTGGTCGTGGTCAAGGTGCACCGGTCGAGGCAATGGTCCGAGAGAAACACAGATGCAAGATAGCACGGATCGGTCTATGCGGTTAGACGTCATGAGACGGCAATGCACAGATGTGATAACCCAGACGTTCTTCATTTTTGATGTACCGTTATTGCCTTAATAGATATTGGCTCTACCCATTCATATGCAACTAGTGCCATATCCGAAACACGAATTTAGAATCAAATTATCGATAGTGAGATAATAGTAATTAGTCCTTTAGACGATCGGTAATTGTTAATAAAATATTTAAAGACGTGCCTTGAAAATCCAAGAGGAGGTATTCTTAACAAACTTGATGGAACTACCTTTCGTGAAGTTCGATCTCATTCGGGCATGGATTGGGTGGTCAAACATCGAGCGCAATTGGATTGTCTTTGAAAACGAATGTCGAGAAGAACCTCGGATGATAAGGAAATCATAATGATTGGTGAGCGAAGGAACTATCGGCAAATGTGGTATCTGCATTAAAAGCGAGAAGTTGGTGCGGAAAGGATATGGTGCATTCCTAGCCTTTATTTATGCTTTGGATGCTAAAGAGTTATCGTGAATGATGTGAGGACGGTGAAAGAATTTCCGATGTATTTCGAAGAACTTCTGGTATACCTCGGATCGGAAGTGGAATTTGGCATTGAGCTTTTGCAGGATAGCTCCGGTGTCCATTGCTCCTTATAGAATGGCACCAAAGGAGTTGGTCGAGCTCAAAGCTCAAATTCAAGAATTGCCGGATCGAGGATTTATTCGACCAAGTGTGTCTCAAGTGGGAGCACCGTTTTGTTAAATCAAGAAGAAGGATGGATCGATGCGTATGTGCATTGACTACGCAGATTGAATAAATTGACGATCAAGAATCGGTATCCTCTACTAAGAATTGACGACTGTTTGATCAATTAAAAGGAGCTTCAGCTTTTCTCCAAAATTGATTTAAGGTCGGGTTATCACCAACTCAAGGTGAAAGAAGTGGACATCTATAAGACGGCATTTTAGGACGCGCTACTACGGACACTATGAGTTTGTAGTGATGCCGTTTGGACTAACCAATGCACCAAATTGTATTTATGGACATGATGAATCGAGTCTTTCAACCATATTTAGACGGTTTGTGGTAGTGTTCATAGATGATATATTGGTTTATTCGAGAAATGAGGAGGAACATGATCAAGATTTGCGAATAGTATTGCAACTCTTGCGTGATAAGCAATTATATGCCAAATTTAGTAAATGCGAATTTTGGCTAAAGGAAGTGACTTTCCTTGGTCATGTAGTATCACCAAGGAATAAGGTGGATCCTCGTAAAATTGAGGCTATTCGGATTGGAAACCACCAACATCTAGAGCTGAAATTCGAGTTTCTTGGGTTTGGTCGATACTATAGACGTTTTGTAGAGGGTTTTCGTTGATTGTCGCACCCTAACTAAAGCTATGTAAAGGGAGCTCCGTATATTTGGACCGAAAAGCGACAAGAGAGTTTCGAGAAATTGAAGAAAATCCTAACTAAGCTCTAGTTTTGATTCAACCGAGGTCGGAAAAGAATTTACTATTTATTGTGATGCGCCTCACACGGTCCAGGTTGTGTGTTGATGCAAAATGGAAAGGTGGTGGCCTATGCTTCTCGTCAATTGAGACCACACGAAGTAAACTACCCTACTCATGATTTGGAGTTAGTCGCCATTGTCTTTGCTCTAAAGATTTGGAGGCACTATCTCTATGGTGAGAAGTCAATAATCTACACGGATCACAAGAGTCTTAAATACCTCCTTACCCAAAATGAGTTAAATTTGAGACAAAGAAGATGGGTAGAATTATTAAAAGATTATGATTTCTCAATCGAATATCATCCTGGAAAGGCTAACGTGGTAGCTAACGTGTTAAGTCGTAAGACAAGATGTCGATTTGAGAGCATTGTTTGCCCATTTGAGTCAGACGAGGATGGCGCTTGTTAGCGTAACTTCGGTGAAGCCTCGTGGCTGGAACAAATCAAGGAAAAATGTACATCGATGAGAAGTTGGGTCCTTTACTTAGGCAAGTGAAAATGGTGAAATTGAAGATTTTGGAATAAACACGAGGTGTGTTGTGCTTTCGAGGAAGAGTATGTATGCCTAAGGATTCAGATCGAGGCAAATGATTCTACGGAGGCGATAGTAGGCCTTATGCTATGCATCCCGAGGAAATAAGATGTATCGAGATCTCCGTGAAGCAGTATTGGTGGCTGTGGTTGAAGCGTGAGATTACAGAGTTTGTGGGAAAATGCTTGACTTGTCAACAAGTGAAGGCGTAACATCAATTACCGTCTCGATTGTTACAACCGATAAAGATTCCTCTTTGGAAATGGGAGCGTTAACTATGGATTTTGTTAGTGGGTTACCTTTAACACCTACTAAGAAAAATTACGTGTGGGTAATTGTTGATCGGTTGACTAAGACCTCATTTTCTCACTGCTCGCATACGGATTATTCATTACTGAAGTTGGCGAAATTGTACGATCCGAAATTGTGAGGTTGCATGGGGTTTTGTATCTATTATATCGGATAGGACCCTAGGTTTACATCACGATTCGAAAGCTCGCATGAAGCCTTGGGGACAAAGTTGAACTTCAAGACGGCTTTTCATCCTCATCGATGGTCATCGGAGAGTAATTCAGATATTGGAAGATATGTTAAGAGGATGTATAATCGACTTGTGGGTAGTTGGGAGGATTATCTACCACCGCGTAATTCGCAGATAACAATGACTATCGCCTAGCATTCGGATGGCACCTTACGAGGCATTGTATGGTTGTCGTTGTCGTTCTCCAATTTGTTGGACCGAGTTGGACGAAAAGATGATGTTAGGTCCCGAGATGATATCGGGAGATGAGGATAAGGTAAAAGTTATTCGAGCACGGCTGAAAGAAGCCTCGGATAGATGTGAAGTCGATATCACGGACTGAAGCAAAGAGATATCGAGTATGATGTGGGAGATCGGTTTTCTTGAAGGTATCTCCTTGGAAAAAGATCTTGATTCTAAGGAAGGGCAAGCTAAGTCCTAGATACATTGGACCTTATCGTAGTCAAACGTGTTGGTCCAAAGGGCTTATCGATTGAGTTACCTCCGAATTGGATCAAATCCATAATGTTTTTCATGTTTCCATGTTGAGGCGCTATAGATCGGATCCTTCGCACATTATACCGGTAGAAGAATTGAGTGAATTGATTTATCTTTCAAGAAGAACCAGTGGAAATCTTAGACCGAGATGTCAAGGTGCTAAGAAAGAAAACCGTGCCGTTGGTCAAAATTCTATGGCGTAACCATGGAGTGGAGGAAGCTACGTGGGAGCCCGAGGATGCAATTCGACAACAATACCCTCGCCTCTTTCAACCAGGTAAATTTCGAGGGTGAAATTTTTTTAAGGAGGGTAGAGTTGTAACACCCTAAAATTTGAGTATTATTATATTGCATGAATTGGTGTTTAGATTTTTTTAAGTGCTTATTGAAGTCCTAAAGAGGAGTATAGCATAATTTGGATAAGGAATAAAAATTTATTAATTAAGAAATTATTGAAGAGAAGCAAATGTCATTAAGACTTAAGTTAAATTAAGTGTTAATGAGTGTCATAAGTTGAGTATATGGCATGGTGGAGTTGGTGCATGGGTTTTTAGCAAGAG
This sequence comes from Gossypium rotundifolium, assembly GCA_025506655.1. Taxonomy (NCBI): domain Eukaryota; kingdom Viridiplantae; phylum Streptophyta; class Magnoliopsida; order Malvales; family Malvaceae; genus Gossypium; species Gossypium rotundifolium. The sequence continues at coordinate 151,214,018 of CP106732.1, read as the reverse complement.
GGAAGAGGTTCAATCCTTGTTTAGCTTTTTAGGTAAATTTTGTTTTAATTTTATGCACATCCATAGCAAGTGTCGGCCAAGGACAATTAAGGTAAGAGTTGACCATATTATTTTTGGTTAGTGTATCAAAGGATTATGGAAATAGAAAATATATGGCATGGAATCAAATACTTAAGGAAAGATAGGGGGAACATAAGGCACATATCAAGGGAAATTTTGAAACAAATCATGGCCAATTGACCATGTGTTGACGGCAATTTGGTATAGGGAGGAGCCTAATTTTTGAGTTAGTTTTGGCTAAGAATTTCTTTTCTCTCTTTGGTCATTCCTTGCACTTTGTGCAGAATTTTTATTTCCTCTCCTTTCAACTTTCATCTTGGCCGAATTTTGCAATTGGTAAAGCCAAAGTCTTTTGACCATTTGGTCACTTTTATTCATCTTGTGAATTTTCTTTTGTATTTCTCCTTCAGCGAAATCAACCATACCAAAACCATTCTCTTTCTTTTTTTCTTTTGCCATGGCCGAATGCACTAACTCCTAAAATCCATCTTTTCTTCTCTTCTCTTTGAAATCAAACTACCTCATCACCATCTCTTTTCATATTCTAATTCTTTCAATCAAAGTTTCTCCATCAAACACTCTCTTGGCCGAATGCTAGAGTGCCATAACCGAATTTATTTTCTCTTTTCTTTGGTTGCATAGCCGAATTCTCCAACTCTCACAAACACCTCTCTCAATCCTTTCTTTTCAATCGTGGAAATAGGTAAGGAATTCTTTTTCATTTTCGATTTATTATTAGTGTCATGGCCGAATATCATTGGTATTATGAAGACCTTTTTGGATCGATATAACGTTCATTCTAATAACGTTTCTTTCGTTATTATTTAGTGCAATAACGGAAGATCGGAACTCAAGTGATCGGGAGAATCGTAGAAACGTTGGAAACGTTTTATTGTGGTAAGGAAATCCCATTCTTTAAAGCCTTTAGTACTGTTTGATATTATTTTAGATCTAACTAATATTCCTTTGATCGTGAAGACTTTCAAAATAGGGAAGAAAAGGGCGGTGGTTAGTCACGTTAAGAGGGCGGATCTAAATCCCCATTCAAACGAAGAGCGGTTTTGGCGATCCAGATTTTCCACCGGGTTGCGGACCATCTTAGAAGGAAGTCCATTATTTGAAGTGGTACGAACTTCCGAGCCATTATCGTTGGTGGATTCTCGTGTGAACGAATCAATAAACGAGGAGAAGCGAAAATCAAGTGATTCAAAATCAAGAGGGTAAGATTTTGGATCTATTATCGATTAAGAATATTTTAAGAAATAGTAATCTAACGGATCGAAATATGTTTAGGTCGAGGAACGAGAAGGATTAGTACTCACTAGATCGAGGTGTGTAACTTCACACTATTTCTCGGTTGGATGTCAATTTCGGTATGGAAGTAAAAATCGTAAAAACGACTAGATCGGTAAAAACGTAAAAATTGATATTTTGACGAAAATACGTAAAAACGACTAAATCGCGAAAATTACGAAAATGCCCTCGAGAAATTACTTGTTATTATGTAAATTGTATGTTTCGATAAATTGGGCCAAAATACTCTAGTTCGATAAATTGGGCCAAAATACTCTAGTTCGATAAATTGGGCCAAAATACTCTAGTTTGATAAATGGGCCAAAGTCCACTAAACTGCTAAATGAGCAAATTGCTAAATTATTTTATGGGCCAATGAAATGTTTAATGATAAACCCACCATTGTTATGAATTAAATAAAAGAAATTATTATATGATTATATTTTGTTATATACGTACACGATTGCATGGGGTGGGGTATATGAAGAGAAGAATGGCCAGTTGCCAAAAATCTAGTTCTATGGCTCGCCACAATTATGGCTTATTGCCTCTAGTTCGGTGGCCTTGCCACAAATAATCAAATGGCTTATTGCCTCTAGTTCGGTGGCTCTGCCACAAATATGGCTTACTGCCTCTAGTTCGGTGGCTTTGCCACAATCATAAAAAGGCTTAATGCCTACGATTGGTGTGTTGGCGGGGTGGGTTGACTTGATCCCCACAGGTGTGATGGTTGGTACGGGGGTGTTAGCGGATGGATATTAGGTTTGGTTGGGAAATTCATTTTACATGCATCTTTAAATTATTTTATTTTATAATATATTGAATTACGTAATTGGGCTCAAGCCCAAGACAATATCTTGATGATCCGCCCAATAATGGTGGTAAGTGAGTTACACATCGAGTTCTAAGTAACTCAACCCTTTTAATTTTTCCATCTCGTAATGGAAATTGATGTGGACTTGGGCCGAGGATGACTTAGTGGAGGCCATAACGCAAAATATGGGTTATTTAAACTCGAACTTTTTAATAATTATTTTTACTATTTTGGGATGTTGTAATAATGGCCTCTATAAATAATTTATGGATTTTATGTGTGTTTGCTTTTAAACTATACTTTGGATTTTTTAAAATATGGGTTATGATTATATGATGTTCTATTAAAATAAATTTGGGCTTTCAAGTATATGAAATTCATTTATAATATTTATTATTGTTAACTCTTTAATAAATTACCTAAAGGTTTTGATAATAAAATAAGGTTTTTTTTTCAACTGATGTTTTCTAATATTTATCAAATTCAAATACTCTTCTATTTTTATTAAAATCAAAATTAATATTGTAGTTTTCAACTTATTGCAAAATTTAAAATAGTTCGATTCATGTAACAAACCAAATCGGTCTCAACGCATAGACCGGGTTTGGGGTGTTACATAAAGACATTGAGTTTTAGATTGGAGACCGAGTATTTTTAAAAGTTTCACCGTGGAAGAAAGTACTCAGATTCGATCGTAAAGGCAAGTTGAGTCCGAGATTCATTGGACCGTATGAAATTACAGAGCATATATCGGCGGTTGCTTATAGATTGAAATTGCCACCTAAATTAGAAAAGATTCATAATGCCTTTCATCTCTTGATGCTTCGAAGATATCGATCTGATCCTTCTCATGTGATTTGCCCGACAGAGGTTGAGATTCAGCCTGATATGACATATGAAGAAGAACCGATTTGTATTCTGGCTCGGGAGATAAAAGAATTGAGAAATAAGAAAATTCTGTTAGTTAAAGTATTGTGGCAAAAGCACAGAGTGGAAGAAGCAACTTGGGAGTCTGAGGATACAATGAAAGGGTGTTATCCGAACCTATTTACCGATAAGATTTTCGGGGACGAAAATCCCTAAGGGGGAACAGTTGTAACAGTCTGAATTTGACCCTAATCAAAACAATGGTTTCGGGACCACGAATCCGAGTCTAAAAATTTTTAAAATATTATTTTCTGTGTTAATTATAAGTGAATTATAATGTGTGAAAGTTTCGTATAAAAATTTGATTGTTTGTGTGCTTAATTAAATAAAAAGGGCTTAATCGCATAAATTATAATCTTGATAGTTTAAAGTGTAAAGACTATGTTGAGGTTCTTTTTTAATTGGGAGCATTTAAAATGCAATAAACCCATTTTAAAGATAGTGGCCGGCCATGCACTAAAATAACCTCATAGTATAATGTTGGTTAATTTATAAAGGAAGGTTATAATAGTAATCAAACAATAAGTTAATATATATGTTAATAAAACATAAAAAAAAAATGAAACATGGTTGTTCATCTTTTCTTGACCAAATGCATGCAAAAGAAGAAAGAAAATAAACAAAGCTTGGTTCGGCCATTTCAATTCTAAATTAAGGTATATGGTTAGTTTGATTTTTGTTAATTTTTACATTTTTGAGATCGTTGCTTAGAAATATTTAAGACCCATGTTTTAATTTTTGAGTTTGATGAATATTTTGAGTTTAGCCATTGTTGATAGTTGGTTGTTTATGTTGTTTAAGGATGAATTATGAAATATATGTGTTAGATTAATATGTTTTGTTTTTGGATTTTTGATGAATTTGAGTATTTTAGGCTAAATTGCAAAAATAAATTTTTGAGGGACTAAAATGAAAAATAAATGAAATGGATGGACTTGTATGAGTACTATGGATATTCGGCCCTTAAGGTATTTGTTCAAATTGTGTGTATTTTGTGTTTTGTGCAAATAGGACTAAATTGTAAAAGTGTGAAAATTTAGGGGCAAAATGGTAATTTACCCATTTATATGTTTTAGGATTAAATTGAATGTAAATGTGTTTGAATGAGCTTAATTTGAACATGTTTAGATCAAGACTTGAATCGGGGAAAAGCGAAAATAATCGAATAGCTGAATTTTTGTCGTCCAACGATATCCGAGGTAAGTCTCTAAGCATATCATTATCTTAAATTATTTATGTAACTTAGTATATGCTGAAATTTGGAACCATTGTAACTATATATGAATTAGCGAATTTGGCTAAGTATAATATATGATTTGGTTAAGTTATTTGAGTGATATGTGCTATTAAATGTTCGTACAATGAGTTCGAAATGAGTAAAAGATTCGATATATGAAATGAGTCAGGTGAGACAACTTAAAGTATTACTATTCAGGCTTTAAGCCTAGCAAGCCTTGGGATGGTGAACTTATCAGGCTTTATGCCTAGCAGGCTTATTACCGGTGAATGATTATCAGACCTCGGGTCTAGCAGGCTTAGTGTCGGTGTGTGATTCAGGCTTATGCCTAGCAGGTTTTATACCGGTGATCTATAATACGAGCTTATGTTTATGAAATGGTTAAGTTATGAAGGCAATTGAACAAGCTAAAGCTTATTTAAATGAATTATATTATATTCGGCCATAAGGTATGTATTTACATAAGTACATGTTATATGTGATGTTTATCGAATAAGTAAGTTAATAGATAATGTGTTTGTATATTCGGCATCTTGGATATGTGGATAAAACGATATTGAGTTGATGTTGTTTACTTGCAAACATGAGATTATTAAATAGATGTATATGAATATATACATATATGCATTCACTATGTGCAAATTTTATTTGTATATACATTCGGTTATGTGGGATTACCTTATATGTACATGAAAAATTGTTATTTGGTTGTATTTGGAGGTATTTATATATATATATATATATATATATATATATTAATCGATGTGCATTTGATAAGTTTTACATTTAAAGTAGATAATGATAAATGTTTTGGCTATGGAAGAATATAGGCATTCGGCTATGACAATTTATATGTGTTATGATATTAAATTAGTGTTATAAATTGTTCGGTTTAATTTGATTGATTATCCAAATGGTTTGTTAAGTTTGCTTAAGACTTAAGCTAAGTTAGCTTACTCTATGTGTTTTTTATTTTGTTTTATAGATTTTGGTCAAGCTACGAGCTTAGGGGATCATCAACGAAGTCATCCACACTATCGACTTATTCTGGTACCTTTAAAGTTTAGATTTCGAACTTAAGGCATGTATAGGCTAGTTTAATAATTAGAAGACGTTTTAATGCTGTAAATATATGCCATGCGAAAATGGCTTGATCTTAATGTCAAATGTCCTAATGCTTTATGTTTTTAATCACGTTATGTGTGTTTATCTTGCTTGGATTATAAGTATGGTTGCCATGTGAGTTCATTATAAGTACAAATATATGTATATGTTTTGTCATGAAGTGTCCTTTAAATTCTTAAGTTGTGTTTTGGAAGTTTGTATAAGTGATTGTTTAATATGTTTGGATTATGAATTGATTTTGACTTACAATTGAGGTGTAAGATTGAACATGAATAAATTTAGAGATCATTATTATTGTAACTTTTATATTCGGCAATCTGATGAAATTATATTATATGCTTGGGTTGGCATATTCGGTCATGACATATATATGTTCTTGTCGGAATAAAATTAAGGTTATTATATATTGGATTATGGGAATTATATTTTTTTAATCTTGTTGATTCGATTATATTCTTATAAATGAACTATATACATGTATATGTATGATTAAGTTCAATAGGTGATATCATGCTTTAGTAAAGTATTTGCAAGCATGTGCATAATCGGCTATTATGACTTAAATGACCAAGTGATTAGTAACCTTTGTTATTTGCTGGAAAATGTTTAGATATGATTTTGGTTGAATGGATTTAAAATGTGCTCGAAATGGTTTAAGTATACTTTGTTAATGCATTTTTCAAAATACATTCGGTTTTTGACTACATGAGCAGTAAATGTTTGTTGTGACTTGTGATATGTTAGGTAATGCCTTTCAGCCCTAATCTGGCGACGGATACGGGTTATGGGTGTTACAAAAAGTGAATATTACAAGCCTACTATCATTGTAATACTGATGAACCGTTAGCTTTAATATTGTCACCAACCTACTGAGTACATGTTAAGTGTGTCTACTGCTAGTGTTAAATTGAATACATGATAAGCATGTTGCTTGCCAGTGTTGAATTGAATACATGTTAAGCATATTTACTGCTAGTGATTGTTCATAGCATGGGTGAGATGATACGTAAGGAGGAAAAGTGGCAATTTAATCTACAAACTGTGGTGGCTTGTCCACAAATCCAGTGGCAATTTTTATCTGCAAATATGTTATGCAATCACAACCTAGTGACAATTTTTATTACAAATATGTGGTTTGTTAACAAACCACGTGGCAGTTTATGTACAAATGTTTTTATCTGAAAATATTGGTGGTTTACCTATAATTTTTACAAACTCAGTGGTAGCTTTTATCTGCAATTATCTTGTGCATCCACAAAAGTGGCAGTTTTTCTACAAATTAGCAGTGGTTTATCCACAACCTGATGTATAAGGTTGGATAAGTTCTAGGGAACTCATAGTGTGTTGTGTAGTGGTGTTGGGTAGGACCTTTTCTGATAAACTGAAATTGCATGCCATTCATAAGCATGTACATACAAAACTGTGAATTCTAAAATATTATAGTGATTTGTTATTCTGATAAACTGACACTGTGAAGTTCTGAATTTCTATATGAATGTTGTAGGAACCCAATTTTGCTCGGGCCCATTCCAAAATAATAAAAATAAATAAAAAACCAAGATTTTTTTTTAAAAAACAGTCCAGTTACAAAACCAAAACACTGACCCAATTATAGACTCCAAAACCAGACCCAATACCCCATTACACCCGAGCCCAATCACAAGCTAATAGATGACTCAGACCCAAAACATAACCCGAACTAATACCCAGACCCAAAATAGAGACGGCCCAAAAGGGCCCAACACTAAAATGATTTTAGAGACCTAGGGTTTTTGGGAAACCCTAGGCGCTGCAATCGCCCAGCTCCTCGTGCCGTAGGCTTCAGTCAGCCCTTCGCCAAGCCGTGATTCGCTCAAGAATAACGCCCCTCTCGCCGCACTCCTTGCCCACCTACAAAGAAAGAAAGATACGCAGCAGCAAATTGGACAAAATATGTATATTTCCTTTTTTGTTTCATTTTTTCGGGTTATAAAAACCCCAGAATAAACTTGTAAATGGGGACAGACACGGAGAGAATCCAAAAAATAATACGAAAGTGAAAACAAATATTCAAGAAAACAGAGGTGATCCTCGACAACAGTTTTATTTTTGTTTTATTTTTCTTTTTGTTCCATTCGAATAAACAAATAAAAAAGGGAGAAGATTCATACCTTTGCACCGCCGTGGGTGATGGCGCGTGAGGTGCGTGCGCGATGATGGCCGGAGGTCCAGTGAGCTATGAGGGATGAGCAATTTTTGGGGCCTCTGCTTTTTTTTTTTTTAATTGTGTTTAAAATGAATTTTGGGCCCTTTTTTTAGCTTTTATAGCCCATTCACATGACATCGTTTTGGTGTGGTCTGTTAATGACCAAAACGGTGTCGTTTAAAGGGAGGATCCGTGCGTTGACCCGAAAACTCGGGGAGGATCCGCGTGTTTCTATAAAAAGGGAAATTTACCATTTTAGTCCCTCCACTATTTTATTATTTTTAATTTTTTCCAATTTAACCTTTTTTTATTTTTCAAATTAGCCCTAAAACTTATATTTTGTTTCAATTGATCCTCGGGCTCCTTAAAGGCTAATATCAGAACGATGCCATTTTGAAAGTTTGGCATGATTACCATATTAAGCCCTTTAGTATGACGCACGTTTTGATTTAGTCCTTTTATATCTATTTTTATTGTTATTTAATCCATGTTTCCTCGTTTATTTTTAAAACCTTTTTATTTCATTTCATTTTAAATTATTTTATCATATTAAATATTTTATATTATTTTATTTATTATTTGTATATTAATTTATTAATAGTATAAAATTCATATATATATTTTTATATGTATTATCCTTTTATATATTAAACTATTATTATTTATTATTTTATTTGGTTTAATTATTTTTATTACATATTATTTTAGGATTTATATATTAGTTATTATATTATACATTTTAAAATTTTGTACATTATATAGTATTATATTATATCATATATTATTTTTAAAATTTTATTTTATATAAAATTTATTTATATTGAATAACATATTATTTATTCTTAAATATATAGTTTTTTTTTCTATATGTATTAGGTTAGTATAAATATGTTTTTATTTAAAATTATAAATCATTTATTTATTTCAAAACATATTTTATTTATTATCTCAAAATATATATATCATGTTTTTTTTTACAATACTTATTTATTATTTGGTATATGTCATTGCATGAGAAGTTTTCAAATTTATTTTGTAGTTTTATTATTATTTTATTATTTATTGCTTTATATATTCTATTTGTCCATACTCTTTCATTCATTTACGATTGCTTTAGTGTAGGTATTTTTATTTGTAACACCCCAAACCCGGCCCAAAAGCCCTGACCGGATCTGGTATGTCACGAAGTAAAAACGTTTTGAAAGATATTGATTTTCTGGTGGAAAAAAAAAGATACTGTTAAGGTTAATAAGCAGTGTTTGATAAAACTCAGGTGGGATTGGTTTTTATTTATAAACATGGTTGTGTTTGGAAACCTTGTTAAAACATTCGATCATGTAAAATTTTAAGAAATCTTCAAGTTATGGTTGACTTGGTAAACTTTGCTACCCGATGGTAACATCTTTGAAAACTCGTAAAAGTTACTTAATTTGAAAATGTTGCTTTAAACCGATTTACTTAACATTATATAATCTCATTTGTAATATAGTATAAGTAGAGTAAAAAAACTATGTAAACATCCCAAAATAATAAACTAGCGGCCTTATTACAACCCAAATTAAAAACTTAAAAAAAATAAATAAACTTAACTATAATAAATCAAATTCAAATCCAACGAATAAGCATGGCCGCCTCGAGTCCTCTCCGGCTCCATCTCCGCGATCTACTCATCTGCAAAATAATATGGGAAGGGGTGAGTCACCAAGACTCAGTGTGTAATTCCCCCACCCGGAAATGCAACTCATACACAAATTATTAATAAACATGCAAACATGTAACCCCACTAACCATCCGTACTCCTTTAACTACCCTGTGTGGTCAAAACCACTGGTGGTCAAAACCACTGGTGGTCAAAACCACTGGTGACTAGAGTCACAAATCAAGTGATGGGGCCAACCCATCGTGTGGTCAAAACCACTGATGATCATAGGTCACAATTATCATAATGTGGTCAAAACCATCGGTGGTACCAAACCACCGGGACTTAGTCACAATTTATCAACGGTGTGGTTAAAACCATTTGGTGACCAAGTCACAATTAATCGATGGGGCCAACCCATCTTGTGGTCCAAACCATCGGTGACAGATCCATAGAGATCATCCTCCTCTCATTAATCCCACCATCATCATGCTTACATAACAATTACCATAATCCTATATATCATGCATTTATGTATAGCATAGCATTCAACAGCATGTGATGGCATACTCAAGCGTACATCATAGATCACGTAATAAGGGACTTACCCGGAATCCATGCTCATGTGCACAAGCAAATCACTACCACAATGATTAAAAGGAAACAATATAGTCATGTTAACTAATAAAGTGTGTAGTGAATTTTACACACCTGTTACTAACGCGAGTCTTAGATCCCGAAGATTCGATCTACTGTGCTAGATCCTTTGACCCTATATTTGGCCAACATCAAAGCTAGTGCCATAGGCCTATTCGGCCACAATAGCTAAAACCCGAAGACTCAATTGTGGCACTTACCTTGAACCGATTTGGTTTCCAACCAAATCCCAAAGCCACACACTGGATTCCTTACAATCGGCCAAACCTTAGATCCATACAAGTGATTAGTTTTCGGCTTTTCCAAGTATTTAATGGAAGAACTAAAGAGAATCCCTTACCATAGACTTACTAAATCGATTAGCAGAGAATGGAGGATCAGATCTACTGCTTTGAAAATCCCAGAGTTCCTAGGTGAAATCGGTTTCAAAAAGTGGTTAGCCAAATCATCAATAATACCGGATCTCGGCTTTTCCTTTCATCCAAATCGACAGAGAATAAGAGAATATGGGAGAAGAGTTTCGGCAAACACTTACCTTCTCAAATCGATTGAAAAAGACAACCCGAAGAGACGTATACCAATCTTTATATTTGGCCAAGTGAGTCTAATGGGAGAGGGGAGATTTCGGCAACAAGAGTGGAAGAGATTTGGCTAATAGAGAAAGAAAAAGAGAAGGAAAAGAAGATGGGGAATTCGGCAGAGAGTTTGAGAAAAGAGAAAGAGAAAATAAGGGCAAGAGTTTGGTTACGGTGTTGTCGGCTTTATGGTCTCAAGAAAGAAAAGAATGAAAAGAGAAAGAGATGAGGGAGATAGGGAATTCGGCTAGGTACTTGAGAGAAAAGAAGATAACATCAAATGAGTTTAGGGGGAAGACATTCGGCTATACCTATGCCCCAAAACAGATTGTGAATGCCCTTGAGGAGTCCTACATTCGGCCATTACTCCTTAATAAGATAAATCCTATCTTTTGATTATCACCCTCCTTTATCACCTCTTCAAAATAAAATAAAAATACTTACTCTTATCTTCCCTTCTAAGCTGAAATTATCAAGAAAGGGAAAGGCTTATCCCATCCTTTCCAAGGTCCCAATTGCCATCCAACTCTACTCTCCTCATGGCGCCAATTTGCAAAAAAAAAAAAAACAACCCCTATGCTATCACCGTGACTCGAACTTGAGTCCATTCGACAAGGCCCTTAAGTGGCGCCCCAAGCCACTCCACCAAACTAACTTTCATGCTCTTAAACCTTACCATTTAATTTTTAAGGCCTTCTTACTTTAGCCCCTTTCTTAAACGCCCAAAAAGCCCAAAAATAAAACGCATCCCCCTTGTAACTCCTAAAACTCGAACCTCTCCCCTCAAAACTCCCTTTGACGCACCAAGCCAATCACGCCAATTAAATCCTTGTGTCCAACTTCTCACAAAATTTTCTCTTAACCCCTGTCTCACCTAGCTCCTTCCTCTCAAGCACTAAAAATAAATTTTTAGCCCTAAGTCAGACCTAGCTCGGGGTTATGACTAGACCCTACAACATGTCAAGTAATCATGGTATTCATTTCTTCGAGCACACACATGGAAAAAATAATTAAATTACAAACAACCCCTAATTTAGGATGTTACAGTTCTACCCCCTTAAAATAATTTCAGCGTCGAAATTACCTGGATCAAAAGAGTTGGGGGTATTGCTGTCGCATCACATCCTCGGGTTCCCATGTGGCCTCCTCTGTACCATGATTTCGGCATAACACCTTTACCAACGGCACTGACTTCCTCCTCAGAACCTTGACATCTCGATCTAAAATCTATACTGGCTCCTCCTCGAAAGAGAAGTCCGGGTTCACCTTAATTTTCGCGACCAGCACTACGTGTGAGGGATCTGATCGATAGCGCCTCAGCATCAAAACATGGAAGACGTCATGTATCTGGCTCAATTCTGCTGGCAACTCAAGCTGGTAAGCTACCGGTTCCACACGTTTCAACACCGTGTACGGTCTGATGAATCTAGGGCTTAGCTTGCCCTTCCGGCCAAACCTCAGCACCTTCTTCCAAGGTGATACCTTCAAGAAGACCTTATCACCCACTGCATATTCAACCTCTCTTCGCTTAAGATCGTCAGAGATTTACTTTGTCCGACGCCTCCTTAAGACGAGCCCAATTACTCTAACCTTATCCTCCGTTTACGCCACTAACTCTAGACCCAACATCGCCGCTCTCCTAGTTCCATCCAACATGTAGGAGTACGGCATTTTCGACCATCTGATACGCCTCATACGGTGCCATCTCGAATACTCGCTGATAACTATTGTTATAAGCGAACTCATAAAGGTAGATACTCCTCCCAACTACCACTAAGTCAAAACACGGCCCTTAACATGTCTTCCAACACTTGGATTACCCTCTCAGATTGTCCATTAGACTACAGGTGAAAAGCCGTTCTGAAATTCAACTTCGTGCCTAACTCCTGATGTAAAGCCTTCCAGAATCTCACGTGAATCGAGGATCCCGATCTGAGATAATGGACACCGGTACTCCATGCAACCGCACTATCTCTACGATATACAACTTGGCTAACCTTTGAAGCGAGTAGTCAACCCTTACCGGTATGAAATGAGCCGACTTAATCAACCGGTCTACTACCACCCAAACTGCATCTTTCTTATTGGGCGTAAGGGGAAGCCCACTTACGAAATCTATAGTAATCTCCTCCCACTTCCACTTTGGGATCTTTACCGGTCAGTATATTCGATGGCAATCGATGCTCAGCCTTAACTTGTCTGGGCATGTCGGACACTTGCCCACTAACTCGGTTACTTCCGCTTAAGACCCGCCACCAAAATCGCTCCCTTAAATCCTCGATACATCTTGTTGCTTCCGGGTGCATAGCGCGACGGATCGCTATGAGCTTCTTTAAGGATTTGCGCCTCAAATCATCATCCTTAGGCATACATACTCTCCCCTGAAAATACAACACTCCATCACTACCCAAGCTGAACCCTTCGGCCTCACCATTCTGTACTTGCAACCTCCGAGTACTCAAAGCTTCGTCGGTCACTTGCCTTCCTTTGACCTCATCAATCCACGATGGCTTCACTTGCAATTCCGCCAAAAGGCTCCCATCCTCATAGAGACTTAGGTGAGCAAACATTGCTCGCAAATTCGCTACCATCTTTCGGCTCAATGCATCAGCTACCACATTAGCCTTGCCCGGATGGTATTCGATTGAGCAGTCGTAGTCTTTCAGCAACTCAATCCACCTCTGCTGCCTCAGATTTAAATCTTTTTGAGTTAAGAGGTACTTCAGACTCTTGTGATCTGTGTACACCACCGAATTCTCCCCCTACAGATAGTGCCTCCAAATCTTTAAGGCGAACACCACAGCAGCCAATTCCAGATCATGTGTCGGATAGTTAACTTCGTAAGGCCTCAACTGCCGTGACGCATAAGCGACCACCTTCCCTTCTTGCATCAACACACACCCTAAACCAATATGCGATGCATCGCAATATACAGTGAATTCTTTTCCTGCCTCAGGCTGAATCAAGACTGGTGCTTCTATCAAAATCCTCTTGACTTATCGAAACTCTCTTCTCGCTTCTCCGACCACACAAAGCGAAACTCCTTTCCTCAAGAGTTTAGTCAGCGGTCTTTGCAATTAAGGAGAAATTTTCCACAAATCTCCGTTAATATCCGCCAACCCAAAAACTCGAATTTTCAGAATCGACTTTGGTGGTTTCCACTCTAAAGCGCCTCAATCTTACGAGGATCCACCCCGATGCCCTCAAATTGAAACAACATGCCCTAGAAAAGTCACCTCCTTAAGCCAAAACTCACATTTCTTTGAATTTGGCGTACAAGCTTTCTCCTTATAACTTGTAGAACCACATGAAGATGTGCGTCATGCTCCTCCTCAGACTTCGAGTACACCAAAATGTCGTCTATGAATACCACGACGAACCGATCCAGATAGGGTTGGAAAACCCGATTCATCATGTCCATAAACGCGATCAGTGTATTTGTCAAACCAAAAGGCATTACCAGAAAGTCGTAGTGCCCATACCGAGTACGAAATGCCATCTTATGGACATCAGCCTCCTTAACCTTAAGCTGATGGTACCCTGACCTAAGGTCGATCTTAGAGAACACCGATGCTCCCTTGAGTTGATCGAACAAATCATCGATCCTGGGCAAAGGATACCTGTTCTTTATTGTCAACTTGTTCAGTTGTCGATAGTCTATGCACATTCTCATCGTCCCATCCTTCTTCTTGACAAAAAGCACTAGAGCTTCCCAAGGCGATACACTTGGTCGGATGAACCCTCTATCCAACAATTCCTGGATCTGAGCCTTCAACTCTACCAATTCTTTCGACGCCATCCGATACAGAGCTATAGATACTAGCACGATTTTGGGTAACAGATCTATACCAAATTCAACCTCACGGTCCGGAGGTAGACCCAGAAGTTCCTCTGGAAACACATCAACATAATCCCTTACGATCCGGACATCTCTCACAGCAACATCCTTAGCTTCCAAAGCACAGACATGTACCACATATGCTTCACAACCCTTCCTAACCATCTTTTTCGCCTTTAACGTAGAAACTAGATTAGATAGGTAATCTCTCCTTTGACCTATCATCACCACCTCTTCACCTTCCACGGTCTTTATCACCATGCGCTTAGCTGCGCAATCCAGGCTAGCCTGATACTTTACTAGCCAATCTATCCCGAAGATTAGGTCGAACTCCCGAAACGGTAGTTCCATCAAGTTAGCCAAGAACACGACCCCTTGGAGTTCTAGGGGTACATTCCTATAGAGTTTACTTACTTCTACAGAGTGACCTAAAGGGCTTAATACAGTCATCTTCCTAGAAGTAAGCTCGAGTCTTAGTCTGAGTTTTCACACGCTACTAGCAATGTATGAGTGGGTTGAGCCAATGTCAATCAAGGTACTATAGGTACACCAAAGATCAAGAACATCTTGGTTATGATGTCCGGCATGTCGCCTCCCTTGGCGCCTCGCGACATAGACCAAACCAGTTGCCTAGCCTCAGTACCACCGTACCTCCCCTCGGTGCCCACGACCTCGCCAACACCATTACCTCATCTTCTGCACCACGACCTCTCGATGGTCGTTGATTATCCCTCCTATTCGGTGTATGATCCTAACCCTCGACCTCACCTGGCTGCTTTTTTGAGACAATCTCTAACTCGATGTTCCATGGACCCATATTCAAAGCATCTCCGATTACCATTCCAAAGACTCCCGTGTGAGACTTCCCATACCGAGCACCTTGTGGCGGCCATTGAGGATTAGCAGCAGCAGCAGGCCTAGCAGCTTGATCCGACCCACCATACCTCGTCATCTTCTACTGATTACCAGAAAACTTTGAAGATTCTGAGCTCCTTTTATTCCAACTCCTATCCTGATTCTGCTTAACAGACTGTCTTACCCCTTCAGCAACCTTAGACTTCTCCACTAGGAAGCAAACTCTCATTCCTATTGTGGAGCTATCATCATCCTCAGCTCATCTCTCAGCCCATCTTCGAATCTGACACAGCGTTCATGCTCGATACCCACAATACCACGAGCATACCTACTCAACCGGAGAAATTCAGCCTCATACTCTGCCACCGTCTTATTACCCTGAACCAGGTTCAAGAAAGCCTTTCGCTGTGCATCCACGTAGCTAGTTCCTACATATTTCTTTTGGTAAGCAGCCTTAAAGAACTCCCATGTGAGGTCCTCCGCTATCACTCCATCCCTTACGGTGAGCCACCACTGATATGACTCATCCCAAAGCAGAGAGATTATACCCTTCAACTTCTCCTCAGCTGTAAAATCTAGGTCACCCATGATCCGCTCAGTTGATTCCAACCAATACTCTGCCGCACTGGGTGCCACTCCAGAAACTCCTCTAAACACCTCTGCTCCATTAGCCCAGAGTCGTTCAACCACAAATTTTTGGGCTCCTGCACCCGCGCCTGCCTCGACAACTCGTTTCAACACTCGTAGTACAGCTTGGGATACTACATCGTTACCACCCATCTAATCTTGGAACTCAGTTTTCGCCGCCGGCAGATCCGGCATCTCATTTCCAGACCCATGACCAGACCTTGCTGGCTCCGACAAGGTCATCCTACCCCTACCACGACCACGCGGCGGACGTCCACGACCTCTTGTACTCATTATTCTCGTTTGCGTTTATCTGATTAAGAATTTTATGCATTAGTACTTGTTTCCCTAGTTATCCACGAAGAAGTTTTATGAAAAGAGCTTAATAGGGATTCTTTCGATCATTCAAAGTTCAAGTTTTCTATCCTAATTCACAGAAAAATACATCCATTCCTTAGTACCTCCCATTCACATTCACTCAACGAATATTCCTGTCCGTTCCTATCCCAGGAGTATTTTCGTCAATTGTCCTATAGGGGTATTTTTGTAATTTTTCAAAAATAAAAGTTCTCGAATGATTTTTCCAAAAAGTATTTTGGAACTTTTAAATTCCTGGGGTATTTTGAAAAATTTTTGAAATTCGGGGTATTTTGGTGATTTTGAAGCTCAAAGGCATTTTGGTAATAAACCAGGGTAACTTTGTAAAGTTTGACAATTTCTGGGGTATTTCCAAATGTTGCAAAACTTTGAGGGTTCTTTTTGAGAATTTTTTTTCCAAGTTGATAGTGTTGTAAAAATTTTGAAAACAAGGGTCATTTTGGTAATTTTGTTGATTAGGGGCAATTTTGTAATTTTACCACTAGGGGTATTTTAGTAATTTTTTTCATAACAAGATTTCCAAAATTTGGTTCTAATTGATTTCACAAAAGAAGGATATTTTGAATTTTTTTTTATTTGGAAACTTTTCATACGGGGGGTATTTTGGTAGTTTACAAACCAGGGGTATTTTGGTCTTTTTTTTCTAAACCAAGGTTTTAATTACTTCAAAACAAAACGACTAGTCCCTTTCGGGTTTTAGTTATCAAGTTTAGCTTTGTGAGCACATCGTCTCATTTAGGATGAAATCACTACCACGCACTGTAGGATTCAAGTGAGTAGGAGGTGAGTCACTAGATCGCTTAAATACCAGCCCCCACCAATCCAATCCTAGACATGCGATATAACGATTGCCACATCCCTACTCGGTGACAACTCACGGGGTTGTTTAGGAATTATTAAATCTTATGCATTGTTTGTTGGGGTACGCTAACCACAGGGTTCAACAATTCCTTATTCTAATATTCTCGCTCACAATTTACCCTTCTACCCCTATCAAATATTCACAAAGAAAATAGATAGAATTACTTACAGGCGGATTGGTGCCGGAGACTCGGTGCCATCGTCGTTCAAACCATAAATAGTTTCCCAAAATATTTCAATAAGGCCTACAAATAAAAATAAAATATTTTGGGCCTTGGGCCCCCACAGTCGAGTTTTGAATCGGGCTCTGATACCAAAAATGTAACACCCCAAACCCGACCCATGAGCCCTAACTGGATCTGGTATGTCACGAAGTAAAAACGTTTTGAAAGATATTGATTTTCTGGTGGAAAAAAAAAGATATTGTTAAGGTTAATAAGCAGTGTTTGATAAAACTCGGTGGGATTGGTTTTATTTATAAACATGGTTGTGTTTGGAAACCTTGTTAAAACATTCGATCATGTAAAATTTTAAGAAATCTTCAAGTTATGGTTGACTTGGTAAACTTTGCTACCTGATGGTAACATCTTTGAAAACTCGTAAAAGTTACTTAATTTGAAAATGTTGCTTTAAACCGATTTACTTAACATTATATAATCTCATTTGTAATATAGTATAAGTAGAGTAAAAATAACTATGTAAACATCCCAAAATAATAAACTAGCGGCCTTATTACAACCCAAATTAAAAACTTAAAAAAAATAAATAAACTTAACTATAATAAATCAAATTCAAATCCAACGAATAAGCATGGCCGCCTCGAGTCCTCTCCGGCTCCATCTCCGCGATCTACTCATCTGCAAAATAATATGGGAAGGGGTGAGTCACCAAGACTTAGTGTGTAATTCCCCCACCCGAAAATGTAACTCATACACAAATTATTAATAAACATGCAAACATGCAACCCCACTAACCATCCGTACTCCTTTAACTACCCCGTGTGGTCAAAACCACTGGTGGTCAAAACCACTCGTGACTAGAGTCACAAATCAAGTGATGGGGCCAACCCATCGTGTGGTCAAAACCACTAATGACCATAGGTCACAATTATCATAATGTGGTCAAAACCACTGGTGGTACCAAACCACTGGGACTTAGTCACAATTTATCAGCGGTGTGGTCAAAACCATCGGTGACCGAAGTCACAATTAATCGATGGGGCCAACCCATCTTGTGGTCCAAACCATCGTGACGATCCATAGAGATCATCCCCTCCTCTCATTAATCCCACCATCATCATGCTTACATAACAATTACCATAATCCCATATATCATGCATTTATGTATAGCATAGCATTCAACAAAGATGTGATGGCATACTCAAGCATACATCATAGATCACGTAATAAGGGACTTACCAAATCCATGCTCATGTCCACAAGCAAATCACTACCACAATAATTAAAAGGCAACAATATAGTCATGTTAACTAATAAAGTGTGTAGTGAATTTTACACACCTGTTACTAACGCGAGTCTTAGATCCCGAAGATTCGATATACTGTGCTAGATCCTTTGACCCTATATTTGGCCAACATCAAAGCTAGTGCCATAGGCCTATTCGGCCATAATAGCTAAAACCCGAAGACTCAATTGTGGCACTTACCTTGAACCGATTTGGTTTCCAACCAAATCCCGAAGCCACACACTGGATTCCTTGCAATCGGCCAAACCTTAGATCCATACAAGTGATTAGTTTTCGGCTTTTCCAAGTATCTAATGGAAGAACTAAAGAAAATCCCTTACCGTAGACTTACTAAATTGATTAGCAGAGAATGGAGGATTAGATCTACTGCTTTGAAAATCCCGGAGTTCCTAGGTGAAATCGGTTTCAAAAAGTGGTTAGCAAAATCATCAATAATACCGGATCTCGGCTTTTCCCTTCATCCAAATCGACAGAGAACAAGAGAATATGGGAGAAGAGTTTCAACAAACACTTACCTTCTCAAACCGATTGAAAAAGACAACCCGAAGAGACATATACCAATCTTTATATTCGGCCAAGTGAGTTTAATGGGAGAGGGGAGATTTCGGCAACAAGAGTGGAAGAGATTCGGCTAATAGAGAAAGAAAAAGAGAAGGAAAAGAAGATGGGGAATTCGGCAGAGAGTTTGAGAAAAGAGAAAGAGAAAACGAGGGTAAGAGTTTGGTTATGGTGTTGCCGGCTTTATGGTCTCAAGAAAGAAAAGAATGAAAAGAGAAAGAGATGAGGGAGATAGGGAATTCGGCTAGGTACTTGAGAGAAAAGAAGATAACATCAAATAAGTTTAGGGGGAAGACATTCGGCTATACCTATGCCCCAAAACCGATTGTGAATGGCCTTGAGGAGTCCTACATTCGACCATTACTCCTTAATAAGATAAATCCTATCTTTTGATTATCACCCTCCTTTATCACCTCTTCAAAATAAAATAAAAATACTTACTCTTATCTTCCCTTCTAAGCCGAAATTATCAAGAAAAAGAAAGGCTTATCCCATCCTTTCCAAGGTCCCAATTGCCGTCCAACTCTACTCTCCTCATGGCGCCAATTTGCAAAAATAAAAAAAACAACCCCTATGCTATCACCGTGACTTGAACTTGAGTCCATTCGACAAGGCCCTTAAGTGGCGCCCCAAGCCACTCCACCAAACCAACTTTCATGCTCTTAAACCTCACCATTTAATTTTTAAGGCCTTCTTACTTTAGCCCCTTTCTTAAACGCCCAAAAAGCCCAAAAATAAAACGCATCCCCCTTGTAACTCCCAAGACTCGAACCTCTCCCCTTGAAACTCCCTTTGACGCACCAAGCCAATCACGCCAATTAAATCCTTGTGTCCAACTTCTCACAAAATTTTCTCTTAACCCCTGTCTCACCTAGCTCCTTCCTCTCAAGCACTAAAAATAAATTTTAGCCCTAAGTCAGACCTAGCTCGGGGTTATGACTAGACCCTACAACATGTCAAGTAATCATTGTATTCATTTCTTCAAGCACACACATGGGAAAAATAATTAAATTACAAACAACCCCTAATTTAGGATGTTACATTATTAGTCATATCTTATATTATTATTTCCTTTATTTCCTATATTAATATGAAATGTTAGTATATCATGATTGCTTTTGATATTTATGTTTGATGATGTAATAATGCAATATTTTCACATGGATCATTGTTTAGAATAAAATACATTTTGCAAAATTACTATATTTTATCTAATTTTTTTTAAAATAAGGCAATGTTTTGTATTTAGAAATTCGGGAAATAGTGCCCTAACGTGCTGGGCTTCGATTTTTCGTTTGACTAAATAACTAAATATCCTTTTAATAAAATTTTGTAAATCATGAGATGATTTTAGTTACGAGGGTTTAAAAATATCATGTCCTAACGTGCTGAATGTGATATTTTTATTCTTTCGGAACAAAGAAATCTCAAACTTTAACTCAAATAGTTAAAGTTTTTTTTAAGAAATCATATTTTTAAATCTTTTTCAATTTTTGACATTAGGACAATAATTAATCAATCCGGTACCAATTTTGGGCATTACGAGGGTGCTAATCCTTCCTCGTACGTAATTGACTCCCGAACTCGTTTTCCTAAATTTCGTGGACCAAAATCAATGTTTTGAAATAAAACATTTTACAAGGTGATCCAATCACACCTAAGTAAAAAGGGATTGGAGGCGACTCCATTTCCGTTTTTAAAGTCGATCCCCGTTTTTTACCAAAATTTAAAAATGGTTTTGACAGCTTGGGTACTCCATTGGGGACCATAAGAGAGTCAAGCAATAAAATTGATTATTTCGTGTCCTTTTGTCTAAATTTGAAAATCCGATTTGAAAATTTATGATTCTTTTTATTGCATGTTGTTTTAATCGTGTAAAGTGTTTTTGCATTGCATTGCATGACCGTTGCGGTCACACCCTTTTAAGTGAGAGTGAGAAGCTACTCCTTCGTGAGGTTTTCACCTCCGTGCAGGATAGTGAATCACTTTCGGGATACATCCGTACTTATGTCTTCGTGAGATTTTCATCTCCGTGCAGCCATAGAGAAATGTATTCCCCTGAACTGAACTCGGTTTGTATGAGCCTATAATAGGTGAGGATCGAGGAATCTGTCGGTTCAGGTACCTCTGTTTTAGAACCAAACCGCATGTAGAAAGCCCTAAGAGCTTAGCCTAGGTAGAACTACGCTTCACCCTAGCAATCATATTGCACGACTGTTGTGGTCATACCTTTTAGGTGGGAGTGAGAATGTAACACCACAAACCCGGCCCAAACGCTACCACCGGATCTGGTATGTCACTAAGAAAATTTTGTAAAACATGTCGTATTGTCAGAAAATATTTTTCTTATGTTTAACCCTTTATTCGGGAAAAGATAATAGTTAATAGTTTAAATAAAATATGCCTTTATGAATGAAAAACCCAAATTTAAATACATGCCTTAGTTCAATTAAAATAAAAATTTAAATAACTAAAGATACTAAAAGCCCATAATAAAATAAAATATAAACTAGTGGCCCATGGCCTTATTACAACGAGATTTTAAACCCATTAAATATATATATAATAAACTAGAGTCTTTTGATGAATCCAAATGTTCTTTTGCATGGCCACCTTGCGCTCTTCTCCGGCCGGTCGATGCACTAAATGCTACCGAAATGTTAATTAATTGGTTGAGTCATGAGACTCGGTGTGCAACCCTCATGCACTATTAGATTTGGGCCCTAGCCTCATAAAAATAAAATAATCAGAATTAATATACATAATAAAAATAATATGCAAGCCCAACCCAAATCCTAGGTTTCCATCCGCTACACACCCCCGTACCAGCCATTCACACCATTGGGGATTTCTACAATCAACCCACACCGCTACACGCCTTGATGGTAGTCATGCTGCTCATCATTAGATCATGGACGTAGCCACTACAACAGATCACGGCAAAAGCCGCTACAATAGATCACGGTAAAAACCGCTACAATAGATCACGGTGAAAACCGCTACAACATATAACTTCCTCCTTTCATCAAACCCAACCCATGCAATCACATAAAATCAATATACTTACATCATTTAATCAGAACATTCACTAACCTGATGATTTGTTTTTACCCTCTTTGGGTTTTCTCTATTATGCCCGAATTTCAGCATTTATCAAAACATATAAGACTTATAATCATATATTAATCAAATAGATCTATATGGTGGGAAAGTGTTACATACCTGATATCGCTAAATCCAATATTCTTAGTCGATATCCTTGTTATCTCGATCTACAACTTTGCTCAAAAAGCCAAAAAGATGTGAAAATAGGGCCTCTCCTTGAAATCCCAAAAATAACATGACTTGAGTGTTACTGATCTTTGACTTAGAGATCTAAGCGTTGGACTCCTCTTCAGATCCCGAAATGCCGAAAATAAGAAAAACCCTTGATTAGTCACTAAATAGCCATTCAGCTAGGGACTTTGAAAAGCTGGAGAAATATTGGAAACTCAAAATCGACGCATACTATTGTTTTCTTCAGATTCGGCACAAGCAGACTTTACTGAAGAAAATTTGACAACTTCAGGAGGTGGGATCTAAGAATTTCAATTTTTAGAAGATTTAAGAATTGAAAAGATGGCTAAGAGAGATTTGGCAAATGAATATTAAGGAGAAGAATAGAATAATAGAGATGTGATTTTGGCTTTTAGGGATTAGAAGAAAAATAACAATAGAGGTTAAAAGATTCGGCCAACCAGGAAATTTTAGAGAGGAAGAAAGGGTGAAGAAAATGGTGGTTTTCGGCTTTTGAGAGGAAGAAGATGAGAAAATAAAATAAAAGAAAGGCTTCCAAAATTTTGGCACACCCCCTCTTTATATAGAAAACTGATTCCTCCCTTTAGTAGAGATTGATTTTCAGCCAACACTGCCACACATGATAGCTCCTATCCCTTTTCCCTTATCTTAATCTATTATCTCCTCAAAATAGTCTTTATCGCCTATTATCCTTAAAGACTAAATCCTAAATAATAGCCTTTATCTGCTTATTATCCACATAGAATAAATATAATAAAATTCCCAAAAAAATAGCCTTGTGACGTCTACTTCCCTAATCCCTAATGCCAAATTTAACTAACTTAAATTAGAAGATTTGGGCTCCTTAAAACTTAATATTTGGGCCCCTAACACTTAAATTAACTAATTCCACATATTCACCCATTAAACGCATAGGCCCAAAAATTTAGGATGTTACAGTTCTACCCCCTTAAAGAAATTTCGTCCTCAAAATTTGTAACTAACTAGAAATCATACTACCTAAGTCTCACCACTATGCTTTCGCTGCGCACTCTAATTCTAAAGCCAAAATAAACACTTAGTATACTACGGTAGGGCACGCACTATTATTTGCATCTGAAGCGTCTTCGTCCCCTTGTACTCATGCTATTGGTTCGCGTTTATCTAATTAAAAATTTTATGAATTATTGGTTTTCTTCCACTGATTATCCATGGACAGTCTTATGATTAGTAGTTTTAAGAGTGGTTCTTTCGAATTCGAACCTATCTATAGTTTTCAGTCTTCCTAATTCTAGGAATCATGCACATTCAACATTCATACACACCCACATACAAGTAGCATCCATCACCTAAGGGTTTTTTGTCATTTCACTACCCAAGGGTATTTTCGTAATTTTAACCTATAGGGGTATTTTCGATAATTTTGCAAATCTGGGGTATTTCGGTAATTTTGTAAATCAGGGGTGTTTTGGTCATTTTTCAAATCAGGGGTATTTCGGTCATTTTCCAAAACCAGGGTAATTTTTACGAATCAAGGGTAATTTGGTGATTTCAAAACTAAGGTTTACTTTAGGATTTTACAAAACAGGGTGGCTGGTCCCTTTCGGGTTTTAATTATAAGTTTTGGCCTGTCAACACGTCCTCATGGTTAGGGTGAACAGTCACTACGCACCAGGTAAGATTTTAGCGAAGAGGAGGTGAGTCACTAGGACTGCTTAAATACCAAGCTCTCCCTGAATCCAATCCTAGACATGCGTATGCCTGTTCCACACCCTAACTCAGCGACTAGTTCACAGGATTTGTTTGGATAAATTAAGTCTTATGAGATTTAAGAAGTTGTTTGAGCTAAGCATAAAATCCATCAAGTTCTAGCTAAGATAATCTACGTCCCTTAAAGCCCATCAAGTCTACATGCATATATTTCACACAGTGAGTTTAGAATACTTACCTGGCGGACTTGGGCCGGAGACGCAGGTGCCATGCCGAAAAACCCATCCTGTAATATTTACAAAACATGCATACTTCAAAAACTTGTTTTTAGAAAACGTTTTGAGCCCAAAACCCCAGAGTTGAGTTTTGAATCGGGCTCTGATACCAATTTATAACACCTCAAACCCGGCCCAAACGCTACCACCGGATCTGGTATGTCACTAAGAAAATTTTGTAAAACATGTCATATTTTCAAAAAATATTTTTCTTATGTTTAACCCTTTATTCGAGAAAAATTAATGGTTAATAGTTTAAATAAAATATGCCTTTATGAATTAAAAACCCAAATTTAAATACATGCCTTAGTTTAATTAAAATAAAAATTTAAATAACTAAAGATACTAAAAGCCCATAATAAAACAAAATATAAACTAGTGGCCCATGGCCTTATTACAACGAGATTTAAAACCGATTAAATATATATATAATAAACTAGAGTCTTTTTGCTGAATCCAAATGTTCTTTTGCATGGCCACCTTACGCTCCTCTCCAGCCCGGTCCGATGCACTAAATGCTACCGAAATGTTAATTAATTGGTTGAGTCGTGAGACTCGATTGTGCAACCCTCATGCACCATTAGATTTGGGCCTTAGCCTCATAAAACTAAAATAATCGTAATTAATATACATAATAAAAATAATATGCAAGCCCAACCCAAATCCTAGGTTTCCATCCGCTACATGCCCGCATCGACCATTCACACCATTGGGGATTTCTACAATCAACCCACACCGCTACACGCCTTGATGGCAGTTGTGCTACTCATCATCAGATCATGGCCGTAGCCACTACAACAGATCACGGCAAAAGTCGCTACAACAGATCACGATAAAAATCGCTACAACAAATCACGGTGAAAATCGCTACAACATATAACTTCCTCCTTTCATCAAACCCAACCCATGCAATCACATAAAATCAATATACTTATATCGTTTAATTAGAACATTCACTAACCTGATGACTTGTTTTTACCCTCTTTGTGTTTTCTCTATTATGCCCGGATTTAGGCATTTATCAAAACATATAAGACTTATAATCATATATTAATCAAACAGATCTAGATGATGGGAAAGTGTTACATACCTGATATCGCGAAATCCAATATTCTTAGTCGATATCCTTGTTATCCCGATCTACAACTTTGCTCAAAAAGCCAGAAAGATGTGAAAATAGGGCCTCTCCTTGAAATCTCCAAAATAACACGACTTGAGTGTTACTGATCTTTGACTTAGAGATATAAGCGTTGGACTCCTCTTCAGATCCCGAAATGCCGAAAATAAGAAAAACCCTTGATTAGTCACTAAATAGCCATTCGGCTAGGGACTTTGAAAAGCTAGAGAAATATTGAAAACTCAAAATCGACACATACCTATTGTTTTCTTCAGATTCAGCACAAGCAGACTTTACGGAAGAAAATTTGGCAACTTCAGGAGGTGAGATCTAAGAATTTTGATTTTTAGAAGATTTAAGAATTGAAGAGATGGCTAAAAGAGATTTGGCCAATGAATATTAAGGAGAAGAATAGAATAATAGAGATGTGATTTCGGCTTTTAGGGATTAGAAGAAAAATAACAATAGAGGTTAAAAGATTCGGCCAACCAGGAAATTTTAGAGAGGAAGAAAGGGTGATGAAAATGGTGGTTTTTGGCTTTTGAGAGGAAGAAGATGAGAAAATAAAATAAAAGAAAGGCTTCCAAAATTTTGGCACACCCCCTCTTTATATAGAAAACCGATTCCTCCCTTTAGCAGAGATTGATTTTCAGCCAACACTGCCACACATGATAGCTCCTATCCCTTTTCCCTTATCTTAATCTATTATCTCCTCAAAAATAGTCTTTATCGCTTATTATCCTTAAAGACTAAATCCTAAATAATAGCATTTATCGCTTATTATCCACATAGAATAAATATAATAAAATTCCCCAAAAAAATAGCCTTGTGCCGTCCACTTCCCTAATCCCTAATGCCAAATTTAACTAACTTAAATTAGAAGATTTGGGCTCCTTAAAACTTAAATTTTGGGCCTCTAACACTTAAATTAACTCATTCCACATATTCACCCATTAAACGTATAGGCCCAAAAATTTAGGATGTTACAGAGAAACTATGCCTTCGTGAGGTTTTCTCCTCCGCATGGGCTAGTGGATTACTTTCGAGATACATCCGCACCTATGTCTTCGTGAGGTTTTCACCTCTGCATGTCCATAAGGAATGTATTCCCCTGAATTGAACTCGATCCATATGAGTCTATAATGGGTGAGGATTGAGGAATCTGCTAGTTCAGGTACCCTCCCTTTAGAACTAAGCCACATATAGTGATCCTTAAGAGCCAACCCTAGATAGAATTATATTGAACCCTAGTGGTCACCCAGATAGGTGCCCTATTTTGTCATTTATTTCTCTTGTGCTAACGTGTTCTCTTTTGTTTTGATTGCATTGCATTCACATCATAGAAAAGAGTTCTTTTTCAAATTTGATTGCTAAATAGAAAAGTTTGTCATGAGAAAATGGATTTCTTGATAAAGTGGATTATAATACGGTCGTTCGAATATGGTCCAAGTAAACACAGTGAGAGAAGTCTGATAGTCCATGAAGGAATACAAGATTTTATTGCCCAAGGATTCAAACTGACAAAGACTATTCAAGAATTACCACGTCTCGACTTTCTTGAAGAGGCTAACGAGTATTATGGAAGTAAGTGAATAGTGAGTCACGGCCCAGATCAAGCAAAAAGGAGCTAGTGAAGGCATCTATTAGAAGTTTGTAAGATTTGACCTTTGCGAAGAAGGGGATTGATGTTTTTGCTTGGAATATGAGGGCAAGGTCGTATATGTAATTCATTTTATGTAAAGAAATTTGCTTTCTAGAAAAGTTTTTTTAATAGAATTGAATTCAGAATCATCGCCTCTCTTTCTTTTGCATTCATTCCATGCATTGGCATTACATCGCATCATATGCATTTAAATCCATAGAAGGACCCTAATTAGGTAAAATAATTTCAGCTAACTTGGGAATCGACAAAATTCTACTAAGCTGAACATTATTACGGTACTCATGCAAGAACAAAAGCCATGGACCGAAGGTTGGAAAGAATAGAGCAAATGTAAATACAGATGTAGGAGCAATTGACCAAAATTCAACAAGAAATGCGAGAACAAATGCTAGATTTCCAAAGGAATATGTTGGGCCAGTTAACTCAGTTACTAGCCGGGGGACGTGAAAAAAGGAGTGGCCTAGTGGTCAACAGTGGGGATGATGATGAAGATATCGTTTATTCCCCAAGTTTCTCCCCAATAAGTGTCCTGGCCCAACCAGACACCCATTCGCATGGGGTACCCATCATTATCGATACCCAATGTTAGACTAATACCTCAACCTTGTTGAACTTCCCTATAGGCTCAAATTTTAACTCGAAAGATGATCGAGCCAAATCGGTTGTTCTGACAGAAATAAGGGAAAGGGGAGAGTGGACTTCAAAGGCCCTAAAAATAAGGAAAAGGAAGTGAATGGTACGAGTAAGTATAACAAGGGCCATTCGGAGCCGATTACAGTAAGCCAACCAAGAACGGCAATTGCCAGCCATCAGGTCTCCCCAAGACAAGAACCCAATCCAAGACCGAACTCAGAAAAACCCTAGTTGCACCCATCCCAGTCATGTATAGGGAGTTGAACCAAATTTTGTTTGACGCACATGTTGTATCCCCTTTTTATATAGAACCAATATGGCCCCCATACCCCAAATGGTACAACGTAAATGCCCAATGTGAATACCATGGAGGAATCACAAGCCATTTGATCGAGAACTGCGTCACTTTTAAAAAGATAATCAAAAGACTCATCAAATTGGGTGTCGTAAAATTCGATGATCCCTCTGGTGCAGAAAATTTATTACCCAACCTTTCTATTAAAGGGGTAAACATTGTAAGTTCCATGATAGATACAAGCAGGAGATCCAAGAATGTATCGAGCTCAGGACCCTAGTGCAAGGCTTGATTGAGGAGATCAAGGACCCGATGGGAATGTTGGGGAATCTAAGCATTAACGACATAATCGAAGAGAGAATCGAGGAATAAAAGTTTCCAAGCCCTTACACACTTGGGAAGATTTTAAACAATGAAACTGTGGAAGGAATCCCAGTATTTTTAAGACTAATCTAGAGTAATATTCAAAACATGCTTGTCGTTTACGCCTAAAGGCAATAAGAATACTTTTGTGAAATAGGCTTATGTCCAGAATTTTTATTTCAATAAAATGCATCTTTTAGACAAATATTTTATTCTTTCCATTTCATACTGTACAAACAATTGTTCTTATTTTTTTCTTTTGTTTGGACTTTCTTTTAAATATTCTTTCATTCTTCATTCATGACCATACAAATAATCATTCTTTGAATCACTTATTCTTTAGAATCTTTCTTCGAACCTACGATAAGGTTTCTAGATATCAACGATGTGAACAACGATGCTATTGGTTCAGAGTCTCCTTTCGAGTAAGATATGTGTCTAGAGGGATCTCAGGATTTTGAAAATGACAGAGATTGTGACCTATCTTCTGATTTGTTAAGGATGGTAGAACATGATGAAAAATAGATCCTACCTTACGTAGGTTCAGTGGACATTGCGAACCTAGGAAAGGGTGAAGATCGAAGCCCAGCTCACCATAGAAATAAGGCAAGACATCATTGAGTTATTTTAAGAATTCAAAGATGTTTTTGCACGATCATATCAGGACATGCCTGAACTACTGGGACACAGGTACGTTGAAATCTTAAAGGAGGTCCATAAGGATATCAAAAAGACACACGCTAATGGTTTTACAATAGTCAAGCTAATCATGAGGTTTGGGTACTGTTAATCTACATAGAAGGGGATGGTATCAGCTATGCCATATTTAAGGAGACAAGATTCATGTGCCTTCTCCATTTCTTCACAAATTTTCCATATGTGGGGTATAGATGTGATGGGGCCAATCTCGTCAAAAGCTTTTAGCCAATATTGATTCATCATCGTGGTAGTCATTTACTTCACTAAGATGGTGGAATTAACTTCATATGCCAATGTTACAAAGTCGACAGTCATCAAGTTTCAAAAAAAAAGAGAATAAAGGAAAGGATCAGATCCCAGAAAAGAATGCCAGAAAGGATCATATTTAATAATGCATAACTGTACAATGTCAAAAATTACAATTTACTCAAAGATCAGGCAGTATATCACAATACAACAAAGGTTGTTGTAAGAATCCCATTTTACCCGGGCCCATTAACCATTACAAACCATAAAATACAAAAACTAAATAAAACAAAAGTCCTCAAAAGTCCATAAACAGTTACAATAACCCAAAAATAAAATAAAGGTCCAGCAGACCCATTGACCCACTACAAGACCCAATTTCAAGCCAAACCCTAGCCCAAAATTGAGCAAAGAACACAGGCAAAAAGCCTAGGGTTCCCTTGGCGCCATAAGCCTCCACTAATGCCGCCGCGTTCGAGCCTCCACCGAGCCTGCGTCGAGCCTCCGTACGAGCCACGTTCACGTCTTCATACACCTTCGTACCTGCGAAAACAACAAACAACCAGCAAGCAGAACAAAAAGAACAAAAAAATAGTTGTAATTTTATTTTACCTTTTAATTTTCTTTTCGGTTATATATAAAACCGAAGCAAAATTTGTAATTCTCTACATAATTTTCACGCGCACAGAATACAACAATACAAAAACTAGAAACAGATTTCAAAAAAAGGTTTCTTTTTTTTTTATTGCATTTTTTCTTTTATTGTTCATTTATTTTTTGAATCGATTTCAAGCACTTCTTTTTCTATTTCGATACATTAACAAAAAAGGAGAGAGGAGCTACCTTTTGAGATTCCGTCCGTGTCTCCTCCGTCACGATCGGAGTTCGATCACGGCGACATCGAGGCGAGGCCTCAAGGCCGATCTTGAAAGGGCCCCTTTGGACGTTCGTGAACCACTAAGCGTCGTTTACTGTGACACTCTGGTGGTCGGACGGAAGGGTTTTCCTTAGTTGCAGCTGAGAGCAAGGGCGAAAGGGGGGCTAGGGATTTGATTTCGAAAGGGAAAGGGGAGAAGGCCAGTTTTTGGATTGCTCTTAGGCTTTTAGTAGCGTTTTAAAGTTGTGCGAAACGACGCCGTATAGGCTCGTTTCAACTTGACCGACCCGATATCCTAGGACCCGCGTTTCTATAGTGATGGACAAATTCTGCGTTTAGTCCTTGTTGTTTGTGCTGATTTTGGATTAGACCTGTTATTCGTTTTCCTTATTTTCTTAATCTATCTCTTTAATTCATGCGCCTTTTAATTTAGTCCAGCCTATATACTGCGTTTTTAGTCACGGAAATATTTACTGATTTAGTCCATGATAGTGTACGCGCATTCCTATTTGATCCTTGTGCATAGTTAAATGATTTTATTTATTTATAAAGTAGCCCTTTGATTTTATTTTTATCTTGATTAGGTACCTTCTCAACTTTTGTTAATAATCTTTGCAAGTTTTTTTTAATTTATTCCTTATTTATTTTTAAAAGTTGTTTTAATAAACTATTTTGAATCATTTTATTGATTTTACAATATATTAAGTGTTTTTTTTCTTTTACTTCCATTTGTATATAATTTGTTTATTTGTCATATAAATATTTGATTTGAATGTCCTATTTCTTTGTTTTAATAATTTGCATAATGTTAACTTAAATACTCCTACGTATTATTACTTTACACATATACATATATAATTTATACTAAAATCATCTCATTTTATGTATACATTATTAGTTTCATATTATTTTATGTATTTTCTTTTAAATGTATATGTATATATCTTATTTTTAAATCTATGTATTTATTTTATTTTAAATCTATATAAATATATAATTGCTTATTTAAAGATCTTATTTTAAATTATATTTATTTGAATATTTTTATATTACTTGTATATATACATTATTTACTAAATTTCTTTAAATAAGTATATTTGGTTTTAAATTATTTTGGAACATTATTTCTTCTTACATGATAGTTATCTCATAAACTCATTTACAAAATTATTGTATTGATTATATTTTATTTTCTAAATTGTTTCACAAAATTCTTGATTTTGAATATTTATACTTTAAATCCATTTGTTATCATTCAAGTTTGTTCTATATTTCATTAGTTGGCCATGTGACATTGATTGATGATATCATTTCGAATATATTGTATTTTGAAATTATCACTATTGTATATTTCGAATTGTATGTTCATATTATTATTCTTGTCATCCATTTGTACAAACGTTGTATTCACACATTATTATTCCATGCTCGATCTTATACTTTGTTTCTCATTTTCAAAGAGTAATTCAATAAAATGCATTTTGAGTAAAATTGCGTATTTAAAAATTCTTTAAAATAAGGCAATATTTGTGTGTTTGGAAATTCGAGAAATTGTGCCCTATCATGCTGGGTTTCGATTTTCTGATTGATCAGATAACTAAATATCCTTTTAAATTTTGTTCATATTTTCAAAACAAGGCAATATTTGTGTGTTTAGAAATTCGACGAATTGTGCCCTATCGTGCTGGGTTTCGGTTTTCCGTTTGTCCAAATAACCAAATACCCTTTCAAAATTTCAATACATGAGCTTAGAGAATCTTGGGATGATCTTGAATTTGAGGACTCAAATTATCGTATCCAATCGTGCTAGATGTGATACTTTATTCCTTCGGAACAAGGAATCTCAATATTCAATTCAAGATATTTAAAATCTTTAAAAAAAAAAGAACGAAATTTCAAAATCGCTTCAAACTTTTCGACATTAGGACATCAATTAATCAATTTGGTGCCAATTTTGGGCGTTGCGAGGGTGCTAACCCTTCCTCACACGTAACCGACTCCCGAACCCGTTTTCTTCTGGAAATTCGTAGACCAAAATTGATTTCTTTTAAAAATAAAACAAAACATTTTTTTAGGTGACCCAATCACACCTAAACAAAAAGGATTGGTGGCGACTCCATCTTAAAGTCGATCCCCATTTTTCAAAATCGGATAAAAAAATGGTTTCGACAGCTGTCAAAAGAAAAAGACAAAAAGAAAAACAAAAAAAAATATGAAATGTGACCAAGACTTGTAAAGATTGGCATAAGAAGCTATCATTTACTCTCTAGGTTTATCAAACGTTGACCAGGACTTTCACTGGGGCAACATTTTTCCTATTTGTTTATGGAATAGAAGTGGTTTTGTCCATGAAAATCGAGATTCATTTACCCCAAGCTTTGATTGAGTCGAGAATTGGATGAAGTAGAATATCTCCAGTGAATTTGGCTGGAGCAAAGGGTTTGAAAGTATTCATCATAGTCAAATGTACCAAAAATGAATGATGCTGATTTATGTCGAAAATGGACCACCCAAGGGAATTTCATGATGGGGACCTGGTATTGAGGAAAGATCCTTCTTATACAAAAGGATTTCAGAGGAAAGCATATGCCAAAATGGGAAAGACCTTATGTAGTAAAAAGGGCCTGTTCTAGAGGAGCGTTGATATTGACCGAGATGGATGCCAAAGACTTGCCCAATCTG
This sequence comes from Gossypium rotundifolium, assembly GCA_025506655.1. NCBI lineage: Eukaryota > Viridiplantae > Streptophyta > Magnoliopsida > Malvales > Malvaceae > Gossypium > Gossypium rotundifolium. The sequence continues at coordinate 151,181,068 of CP106732.1, read as the reverse complement.
GTGAATTCAAGTTCAGTCAATAAGTATTTTACCTGAAAGGGAAAAGGCCAAGGTGAAAACCCACAAAGGGTGCCTTGAGTTCAAATTCAAAAAAAAAAAAAAAAAAAAAAAAGAAAAGGCCAAGGCGAAAACCTGCAGAGGGCACTTTGAGACCAAAGGGGTTTTGAGCCGAAAACCTGAAAAGGGCGGCTCAAATTTTGATCAAAGATAGGGCATGTGGTAGTCTTGCTATGCCTAAATTAACAATGAGGAAGTATGTTATGTCTTGGGACATTGACAAAGTACTTCGGATCCTTTAAATATGTATTGAGCTCAAAATGGTCCTTAAGAAGTTTGTACAGAGAAGCTCATGCTGCTATATCTGGGGCACTTAGCTTCTATCTTATCTATTTTGAATTTTTTATCTTTGATTACTTTAATCTTTTCAAAGATACACCCCAATCAATTTTCTTTTATGGCCTTGGTTATCTTTAATTACTTTATTCTTTTCAAGATACACCCTAATCAATTTTTCTTTATTGTCTTGGTTATCTTTGATTAACTCATTTGTTTCGAGCTATGCTCCTGATTAATTCCTTTTACGTCAATTGTTGTGATCTTTTTCAAGCATTTTATATTGAAATAATGATTATTGGACTAATAATACGTTCATAAAAGGAGTTTCGCATATTACTCTGAAAGCTTCTAAATAATATGAAAATTTGAAACAGGACTATTGTTTAGAACTCACCAAGCCTAAGAGTTTGGAAATATTGAAAGATGATTATCTCTTCTGGATTTTTATTGGTTGGACAAAGACAAGACATTTTGTCAAGTGATACCATCTCGACAAATGACGAGCAATGTCAACCAAGTGTAGAAAGGGATCATTCTCGAGAAAAAAAAAGATACCCTGCATTCATGCAAATTTCAAGCACATACATCGGGTCAATATACCCTGGGAATGGTGTAACGGATCAAAATTGATACAAATTCCATACCTCTAAGTGGTAACAGGATGGATGGAAGAAACCAAATGTTATTCTCCCTGAAGTTGCAGTGGGAGGTACAAAATTTATGTCCTAGAAGGTATAGTGGGAGGGACTCTAAGGCTTGCTGAGCAGAATATGATCATTTCTTTGGGTTTTCTATCAAAGATACCAGCTGAATGAGAAAGCATGGTAACGCATCAATGATAAAACCTTGACGAACTATGAGTAATGACAACCCAAACATTAAAAAGGGATCATTCTTATGTAAATATCATTCATACATTTCCAATTAGGAGCATTTGATTCATTCTGATCATTGTATCCTAATCATTGTACATTAAAAAAAAAGAGAGAAAGAAGGATATCATTCTCATGACATTCTACATTCATGTAAATGTCATCCATAGTATCATTTAGTTAGGAGCATTTGATTCATTCTGATCATTGCATCCTAATCATTTTATAAGGGTTCATTCTCATGACATTCTACATCCATGCAAATGTCATCCATAATATATTCGAGTCTACAGGACATGTCCTGTAACATCCTAAATTTTTGGGCCTATGCGTTTAATGGGTGAATATGTGGAATGAGTTAATTTAAGTGTTAGGGGTCCAAATTGGGCTTAGGCTTAGGCAGAGGCCTTGATTAAAAGTATCTATTTGGGCATTATAGGGTTTAAAAGGTAGTATCTATGTTTAAAATACCAAAGTGGGCTTGTGGCCCAATCTTAGGAGGTGACGGCACACACAAGGAGTAAGGGACCCAAATTTAAGTTTCTTGGAGCCCAATTCTTTTAATTTAAGTTAGCTAAATTTTGGGCATTAGGATTAGGTGGAGTGGATGGAAACAAGGCTAAAATTTAGGGGTTTTAATGTTTAAAATATGTGGATAATAAGCAGATAAAGGCTATTATTTAGGAATTTATTTTATGTGGATAATAAGCATATAAAGGCTAAGATCTAGGGATTTTTATGATTAAAATATGTGGATAATATGCTGATAAAGGAAGGAGGAGTTAGAGACAATTAAGTCTATTTTAGATGAGCTAGTAGATTAAGATAAAGGAGAAAAGTTAGGAATTTATCTACAAAGAGAGTGATGGCCAAGAATCCATCACTGAGAGGAGTAAAGAAACCAACTACTACATGGCAAAGGGTTGCGAATTTCCTATAAATAGGGGGCTAGCTCCTTGTTTTCGACATTAAATCCTCTCCTTTTGTGCCGAAATTCCTTAGCTTCTTTTCTCCAAATTTCTTTCTCCAATTTCTCTAAAGCCGAAAACTCCTTTATTCTCTTCTTTCTTCTAAAAACCAAAAACTCCATTATTCTCTTCTTTCTCCTAAAAGCCGAAAACTCCATTATTCTCTTCTTTCTTCTAAAAGCTGAAAACTCCATTAAAGCCGAAATATCTATAGTTTTTATTTTATTCATCCTATTTGAGAAATTGTTCTATACTTCCGGCATTTAAATCCTCCATTGACATTGTCGAATTCTCTCTCTAGTACTAGTCGAATCTCCTAAGTTAAGGTAAGAGTAGATTTTTGATTAGTTCTCAAAATCTATTCCTGATTTTTGAAAAGGCAAAAGCCAAAAGCTAATAGTTTAATGGTTTATGATGGGCGGCAAGTTGGGATTTGAAGGAAGCCTAGTCGACTAGATCTAAAAGCTGAAATTCATAAGTCTCCAATTTGGGATTTTTAAGGTAAGAAGATTTTCCTAGATTTCTATTAGATTTCATCATTATATACAAGATTTTAACTTTATAAGGAGGATTAATGATTAAATATTATTATAGTAACTCTGATAAGGATTTATGATGGAATTAAATATGGATCAGGCAAAAGAAAGAATCCCTAAGTTTAAGAAACGAGCAGCACCTGTTGTTCGAGATTGGCCAATTGGTTGTGGACCGACTTCTGAACAATACCTTAGGCAGATAGCAGTTGTGTCGACTAAGGATAGCGTCGATATAGAAAGCCTCGTTTTATCGGTAATCAGGTGTGTAGATTCTTGACACATAAGCTTTGTTATATTATATGTATGTTATGGGCTAAAAGCCGGAAAAGGTGTGTAGATCTCTATCACACTAGTTAATCTAAATTATATGTATGTTATGGGATAAAAGCCGGAAAATGAGGCTGTATGAACAGTCGTATTACCCAGAAAGGGTAGGCAAGGGATGCCAGGTACGTAATCATAGAAACTTCTCTAAGTGTATCGAAGTATGTAAAAATATGTGATCTGTTTAGATAGTTTAATGTTCTGATTCTTGCATGTATGCATTGGATGGGATTGATTGATTTCTGAAAGGGGAGCGGTCACGAGGCGATCGGTGGCTTTGCCACATAGGTCACATAGTGATCGGTCTTTATAAGCAAACGAAATTGTCGATATATTATTAAGGACGATAGTGATCGGTGGCTTCGCCACATAGGTTACATAGTGATCGGTCTTTATGACAGGCAGCACAGCTGTCGATATGGTGTGTAGCGGATGGATGGTTGATTGTATAAATACCCACGGTGTGATGGTTGGTACGGGGGTGTGTAGAGGATGGACTCATAGTTTTGGGATGGGCCATGTTTCATATTTTGTTACCCTTGTATACGGGTCAAGGCTCATAATGTGTTTGTGGGCTTCAAGCCTTTTTATGTGTTCTCGAGATTTGCACACTGAGTCTTGGTGACTCGACCTTTTATTTTTCCCAACATTTCAGGTGAGCAGTAGATCGTGAACATGGGAGCCGATGCGGACTCGAGGGGCCATCAAGTTTTATTTCTACAAATTATTTCGGGATTTCTTTAAGTTTATTTTATTTTTATTTGGGATTTTTTTTAAGGCCCCTAGTTTTTATTCAATTAAGAAGTTTCCAATGTTATGCAACTTATAAATTTTATGTCAAGGTTTATTTATACTTAATAATACTAATATAAGATTTTATTTTTAAAATGTCACTTATTTACTCTAATAATGTCTAATTAACTTACGACTTCCAAAACCAACAAGGCAAAAGTTTTTAATGTACAAGCCGTGACACGCCAGATCCAGTCAAAATGCATGGGCCGGGTTTAGGGTGTTACATGTCCCCCGGAGGACGGTGTAGCAACATTGATGAATCCATCAGTCCTATTTCCCTGACTAGCAGGGGAATAGGTCGAATATTGTAAGATCTTGTCACCCTAAGCAGTAGTGGAACAAGATCGAATGGCGAATTTTATCTCCATGAAGCTGCGGAGTAGATTTAAGCTGTCAGTCTTATCTCCCTCGAGATGGTAGTGGAGCAGACTGAAGATTGAAGTCTTCCTGAGATAGTAAGGAAGCAAATTGGAAAGTTCAGATTTTGTTCCCTCGAGATGGTAGTGGAGTAGACTGAAGATTAAGTCTTCCTAAGATAGTAAGGAAGCAGACTGAAAATTTTAGATTTTGTCCCCTCGAGATAGTAGTGGGGCAGACTGAAGATTGTAGATCTTATCTCCCTAAGCGGTAGTGGAGCAGATCGAATTTGGCGAATCTTATCTTCCTGATGTAGCAAGGAAGCAGATTTTAGCCACTAGCCTTATCTTCCTAAGGTAGCAAGGGAGTAGCCTAAAGATTATAGCCTTATCTTCCTGATGTAGCAAGGGAGCAGACTAAAAATGGTAGATCTTGTCTCCTCGAGATAGTAGTGGGGTAGATCAAAGATGGAAAATCTTATCTTCCTAATATAGCAAGGGAGCAGATTTTAGCCACTAGCCTTATCTTCCTGAGGTAGCAAGGGAGCAGGCTGAAGATTATAGTCTTATCTTCCTGATGTAGCAATGGAGCAGACTAAAAATGGTAGATCTTGTCTCCTCGAGATAGCAATGGGGCAGATTGAAGATGACAAATCTCATCTTCCGAGGTAGTAAGAGAGCAGATTCAAATCACTAGCCTTACCCCCTAAGCAGTAGTGGAACAGGCTGAAAATTACAAGTCTTATCTCCATTTATTGGCAATAGAGCGGACTAAAGACTGTAAAAGCTATCTTCCGAGGTAGAAGGGAAGCAGATTTTAGCCGCCAACCTTATCTCCTTGAGGTAGCAAGGGAGCAGGCTGAAATTTGTAGTCTTATCTTCCTGAGGTAGCAAGGAAGCAGACTAAAAGTAGATTTTGTCTCCCTGAAGTTGTAGTGGAGCAAATCAAAGACGTTGAATCTTATCTCCCCAAGGTTGCAGAGGAGCAAATTTTAGCCACCACCCTTATCTCCCTGAGGTAGCAAGGGAGCAGGCTAAAGTTCGTAGTCTTATCTTCTTGAGGTAGCAGGGAAGCAGACTAAAGTTTGTAGATTTTGTTTCCCTGACATAGCAGTAGAGCAAATTGAAGATGGTGAATCTTATCTCCCGTATGTAGCAGAGGAGCAGATTTTAGCCACCAGCCTTATCTCCCTAAGGATGCAAGGGAGCAGGCTGGATATTATAGTCTTATCTCCCTAGAGTTATAGCAGAGTAGACTGAAGACAACAGATTGAAGCCGTCAAACCTATATTCCAACGCCCTTGAAGTTGCAGTTGGGTTGGAAGCCATTTGGAGTAGACGAGGACAAGAAGTCAAGACTAAGCAAAATTGGTCCTTTTATAGTCTTTGTTCTTGTTATACGACAATGAGCAAAGAGGGGCAGCTGTAGGAACCCAATTTTGTCGGGCCCATTCCAAAATAATAAAATAAATAAAAAAACCAATGTTTTTTTTTTTAAAATAGTCCAGATACAAAACCAAAACACTGACTCAATTACAGACTCCAAAACTAGACCCAATACCCCATTACACCCGAGCCCAATCACAAGCCAACAAATGACTCAAACCCAAAACATAACCCGAACTAATACCCAGACCCAAAACAGAGACGGACCAAAAGAGCCCAACACTAAAACGGTTTCAGAAGACCTAGGGTTTCTGGGAAACCTTAGGCGCCGCAATTGCCCAACTCCTCACGCCGCAGGCTTCAATCAGTCCCTCGTCAATCCGTGATTCACGCGCGAGTAACGCCCCTGTCTCCGTCGCACTCCTCGCCCACCTGCAAAGAAGGAAAGATACGCAGCAGCAAATCGGACAAAATATGTATATTTCCTTTTTTGTTTCATTTTTTCGGGTTATAAAAACCCCAGAATAAACATGTAAATGGGGACTGACACGGAGAGAATACAAAAAATAATACGAAAGTGAAAACAAATATTCAAAAAAACAGAGGTGATTCTCGACAACAGTTTTATTTTTATTTTATTTTTCTTTTTGTTCCATTCAAATAAACAATAAAAAGGGCGAAGATTCATACCTTTGCACCGCCGTAGGTGACGACGCATGAGGCGTCGTGCGATGATGGCCGGAGGTCGAGTGACCTGTGAGGGCAGAGCAATTTTTAGGGCCTCTGCTTTTTTTTTTTAATTGTGTTTAAAATGAATTTTGGGCCGTTTTTTTAGCTTTCATAGCCCATTCACACGACGTCGTTTTGGTGTGGTCTGTTAATGACCAAAACGGTGTCGTTTAAAGGGAGGATCCGTGCGTTGACCAGAAAACCCGGGAGGATCCGCGTGTTTTTATAAAAAAGGAAATTTACCATTTTAGTCCTCTGCTATTTTATTAGTTTTAATTTTGTCCAATTTAACCTTTTTTATTTTTCAAATTAGCCCTAAAACTTATATTTTGTTTCAATTTGATCCTCGTGCTGCTTAAAGGCTAATATCAGAACGACGTCGTTTTGAAAGTTTGGCATAAGTGCCATATTAACCCCTACTAGGATAATTTTTCTTATTAAAAAGTATTTTAGACTTTATATTATAACTCCTGCTAATTGGGATTGTACTGTTTTATTTGAACTGTGTAGTGGGACTTAAGTTTAGGGTTTATTAACATGCATGATATTCAATCTGAATTTAGGATATTGAAACATGGATTTAGAATTAATTATGCATAAAATAATTCTGACATCAATATGTTAGTGATTATTTTGTAATTTTTTATAATTGAGTGATCAAAACAAAAAAGATTACAAATAATCGAATGACCAACGGTGTAACTTGCTCAAATATATTTGAGAAATATTAACTCAGTGGCCCATACTATCATTTGTTAGCAAATTAACGGAGGGGCAACTTAAATGATCAATTTCAAATAATTAAATTATCTGATTGTAACTTTTATTATTGAATGATCAAAATATAAATTTAATAATGGTTGAGTGACCATAATTATAGCTTACTCATTAAAAAACCTAGAAAAGTTAGTGTATTATTAAATCTCAAAGAGTAAGTGGATATTTTTCAAATGAGAAAGTGATTTTTCCTAAAATCAATTATGTATCTAACATAATACTATATACTTGGTACATCAATGATGTAGTTTTTTAACTTTTATTTTTAAATAAAATAAATTATAACTTTTAACTTCGAAATTAAAATTTTCGCTAATATATAATATAACTTTAAAGCAGGAGTTGCAAAAACATTCGTATTTAATTTAAAATTTGATGTCAGACTTAAACCCTATTTTTTATTATTTATTATAAAATAATGCAATATATTGAGAAGATTTAATTAATGCTCATCAGCGCCTTTTAGTAATCATTCAAGTGCAGGCGCACAATAAGCTTACAAATTAAAAAGTTATCCTTAGAAGAGATCATCAAATTAATATGAAAAAGAAATAAGTAAAACAAGGTTGGCAAACATTGTGCTGCTGCCATCCTCACTTGTATTCATTTGTAATGATAACCCTGTTTGAAAATATTTCTTAAAGGTAGTTGACCTCTTCAAATTTCTATTTAAAATAAAATTAAAGGTAGGTATTTTCTTTAGAGTGAATTAAGTGGGTAGCTTTTACCTACATAAATAAATAAATAATGTGAAAAAGTTATTTTAGAAAATAAAATTACGAGAAGTGGGTTGTTTTTTAAATTAATATTTCTTTTGTTCTTCTTCCTCACAAATATCTTATTCACCCACAATATCGGGCAAATATTCAAAATATGCTCAAATATTTAAAAATTATGAAAATGGGCGGTTTGTAGAAAATTTAAGGAAAGGGTCATTTCCCAAAAACGCCACGTCGGTAGCGTTTTTGGGGATAAAACTAAAACGCATACAGCAGAATGCGCTTTTGTCCACCTCGACAAAAGCGTGCCTACATAGACGCATTTTTTTGAGGTGGACAAAAGCACGCGATCACGATATCTGCGCTTTAGCCCATGTTTTTAAAAAAACTATTCTCGAATATTTTAAAATTTACGAGAATAAACCTTTATAAAGGCTCAAAGTGACAACACCATTTTTTAAGGTGCCATCAATTAATAAGGAAATATAACTTACAAAGGAAATCTTTATATAGACCCAAAGTCTCATTTCCTTGTTTTGAGTAAAGTGGGATATGAGATATGTGTATTTATAGACTCATGAATAGTTTTGCGACTTGTTCCTAAACAATGTGGGATTCATTCCTCTTTTAACTAACAACATGAGATGATATGCTACACTATATATGATTTTTTACAAAACAATTTCTCTTTTTTTAAATTTATTTAACATTTTCTTATATTATAAAAATAAAAACAAAACAACTCAAATATATTTTCATAGATCACATGACAATTTACTGAGAATTCACGGAAGAAAGATGGCGAGGCCTTAGAAACGACAACAAAGATGACTAGTACTACAATGATCATTACACCTTGATCTTCAATAAAAACTCTACTATAAAATTTGATTCTTTCTCAACAAGATGAAGTATAATTTTCTATAAAGCTTGAGTAAACAAAGCTTAATCCCAACATAAATTATAAATATCTTTTTGTTTAGCTTATCTGATCTACTTAACCTTTGATTCGCATGGTTATGGTTTGTTTAATATTTTAGCTTGAAGATGAATTGCATTCATTGATTTGTAAACTTTTACAAAGACATGAAGAAAAAGTCTCAATACATTGAAAGTAAACTCAAAGATATACAAATTAATCCCAAGGAAACCATATTAATCCTAAGGAAAAAACATTAAAAGAAAGCCACCAAATCCACCATTCAAGCTACGTATAAATCCAATTGGAAGATAATTAAAAATTATTATTTTATAAAATAAATTATATTATTACTCTTTTAAAAAGTTTACATATATCATGATGTGACCATTTAATTTTTAACATTACTTATTTATAAAATTATATTAAAAATATATTTATAAAATATTTATTCATTTAATTTAAAAAACATATTAAAATTCTATAATCAAGCATATCTGGAAGAAAAATTTAATAGAGGGACCATTTTGTTGATCTTTGAAATATTTAAATATTAACTTACTTATTTTTCGGTACTAATAGAGAGAAGTGTCTCTCACAACGAACCATCTTTCATTAGTTATCCATAAAAGATTGCTTGACATAAACAAAAATAAGTAAATAATGACATATATTAAATATATTGGGTAAATATCCCAAGTATAAGCATCAAAATACTTTATACAATATGAAAAATTATCATGTGATCTATGAAAAATATATTTGAGTTGTTTTGTTTCTTATTTTTATAATATAAGAAAATGTTAAATAAATTTTTTAAAAAAGAGAAATTGTTTTGTAAAAAAAATCAAATATAGTGTAGCATGTCATCTCATGTTGTTAGTTAAAAGAGGAAGGAATCTCTCATTGTTTAGGAACAAGCTGCAAAACTATTCATGAGTCTATAAATACACGTATCTCATATCCCACTTTACTCAAAACAAGGGAAATGAGACTTTGGGTCTATATAAAGATTTCCTTTGTAAGTTATATTTCCTTATTAATTGATGACACCTTAAAAAAAATAGTGTTGTCACTTTGAGCCTTTATAAAGATTTATTCTCGTAAATTTTTAAAATATTCGAGAATAGTTTTTTTTAAAAAAACATGGGCTAAAGTGCACCCGTGGGACGCGCTTTTGTCCACCTCAGCAAAAGCGTGCCTACGTGGGCGCGTTTTTCTTTGAGGTGGCAAAAGCGCCCCACGGGAGCGCTTCACTTTTATCCCCAAAAAGCTACCGACGTGGACGCGTTTTTGGGGGAAATGGCCCTTTCCCGTAAATTTTCTACAAACTGGCCCATTTCCATAATTTTTCAAATATTTGGGCATATTTTGGATATTTGCCCCACAATATTAGTTTCACTATGTGCGTAATTTTTTTTATATATATTATATTCTATTTCGTAGTTTGCATTCATTAAATTTTACTTTATAATTCTTTAGTCATATATTTATATAATTTTACCATATTTATAATATTTTTAAAAGAAAATCAATGGATATGTATGATACGTCGTTAATAAAAATAACTTACATTAATATAATTTAATACATTTAAAATCTCCAAATTAACAAGAATAAGCTGGATGGATTTTGCAACCGATGTCAGAAGATCGAAGAAGGTTAAACGCAGGACGGACAAACCACCAGATCCTAATGGCCTTGTGGTAAATCAAAAAGGGATTAGAGTGGATGGGGTTGGTATTTAACCTGTATCTTAGAAAGAAAAGCTTATGGGAAGTGCTTCTATAGGGGCTAATATGCAGCAAAAGGAGGATTTTGAATTTGACGATGGGGATGTGAAGGCGGTGATTATAGATGGTGTGCCATCAATAACTTTCTTCGATCGAGTACATCAGTTCATCTCTAAGCGAATGGCAAGAACAGTTATTGTCAAGCTGCTTTGGAGAAAATTTTCGTATTTTTCCATGGTTAACAAACTGCAGATAATTTGGAGAACGAATCAACCTTTGCAGATTATAGACCTGGAAAACGATTATGTCCCGATCAAATTTCAAATTGATGAGGAATATCTGGAGGCGTTGGCTGGTGGACCATGGACAATATTTAGGCACTACCTGATAGTAAGACCATGGACGCTGGCTGGCATTTTCAACGGATCAACCCTATCCGTCAAGCTTGTTGATTTGGATCAGATTGCCTAGGCTGCCTATAAGGTATGTATACGATAAGCCTCCTACAGCTTATTGGCAGTGCGATAGGGACGGTTACAAAAATTGATCGAAATACAGATAGTACTTCCAAAAGTCAATTCACGAGGCTTGCAGTCTTTATTGATTTCGGAAAATCGTTGGTCTCAAAAGTGCAAATTAACGAGAAATTTCAGCGTGTAGAGTATGAATTGTTGCCACTTGTATGTTTTGACTATGGGAGGTTTGGCCATAAGAGCGACTTACGCTCTCATAGATCGAGGGTAGAGAGATGTCTGAAGGGATATCGAAAGGTGGTGGTGGTAAGGATATCTTTATGAAATAAAGAGTAGAGGGTGAAAAGTTTGGATCTTGTATGATTGTGGAACGGAGACAAAGGCGAAGCTTTAAGCCGGTGGTGAAAACACAAGTTGCTAGTGAGAATCAGGGGGTTTCGAGACTCGGTTTGGGATTTTGAGTAAAAATATCAGAAACTCAGATAGAAACAAATCATCTAGCATAAATAACAGAGTAGAAAATAAGGGAGTTGAGGAGGAAATTGTGGAGAATGGTGGGTTGACTAAAAAATCTTTAAAGTTGGTGTAACACCCCAAACCCGGCCTAGACGTTATGGCCGGATCTGACGTGTCACATTGAAGTGTTTTTGAAAACCATGTTTTCATTGAAAACCTTTCTTGAAATTTAAAACTTCTTGCCATTAAAAAGTTGTACAAAACCTCCATTTGCATTTGTTTATTTTCAATCGTGGTTTATTAAAAAGTTATTACCTTCAAAACCTTATTGTTGCGGAAGCTTAATTTAAAGCAAATGATTTACGAAAACATGATACTTAAAAATTGAGTAGTGGAAACATAGTGTTAGAAAATAGTTTTTGTTTCGAAAAATCGTGTTCTACTTCTAGCAGATATAAATCACAATCAAATCAAATCCCAAATTTAAAATCCAAAAATTATAAAGGCCTTATTACAACCTGAACCAACAAGCTTATTCTTAAGTAAATGAGCTAAACAGAATAAAACTTGTGCAGTTGTGTGGCCCTCTCTGAGTCCCTCGCAGCTTCGAACCGTCTAACACTGGGGAATACCTGAAAGTTTAAAAACGGGGTGAGTTTATGAAAACTCAGTGTGTAATCCCTTTATTAAAGAAACAGTCAGTATACAAAAATAGAATCAGTCTGGGCTTGAGCCTTTTAACAGTAACAGTATAGTGTGGGCCTTAGCCCATTACAGTAACGGTGGCAATTGGGCCTTAGCCCTCATCAGCCTCGGTTGGGCCTGAGCCCATATCACATGTCACATATCACATCCATCTAGGCCTAAGCCTATCTCAAAATTAGAATCAGTATATGCAATGCATAAATACCCATACCAACCCTGCACTTCGTCTCCTGTCCAACCCTACACTATTGTGGGGATTAAATCGACCCACTCCCTACACTCCTTAAGTAGCACCGATTCTATGGCAACAGAGTCGCTAGTAATAATAATGCTGCAGAAGCGCAAGAATAAAGATATATGGCAAAGCCACCGATATGATATTGCAAAGAGAGCTACCAAGTCGATGATCGTAGCAAAGTCGCCGATATGATATTTGTGGCAAAGCCACCGATGTGATACACTTCCTCCATAATAGTATCCCAACCCCATGCAGTATGTCGTTTATATAGTATGCCATGCTCAGAATCAATCATATCATTCACAGTTAAATCAATCAAATCATAGTCATACAATCACAGTCAAATCGGTCAAATCATAGAACAAGTCAGTCATTTACCCTTGAGGGGCAAAATAGTCATTTACCCTACAAGGGCATTACGGTGATTTTACCTTACAAGGGTATTATGATAATTTTACCCTATAGGGGCATTACGGTCATTTTACCCTACAAGGGTATTACGATCATTTTACCCTTTAGGGGTATTACGGTAATTTTACCATATGAAGGTATTATGGTCATTTTACCCACCTTGGGGTCTTGGTACAGTTAACAACCTTTCGAAGGCCTACAATTGCCTCGAGCGACACAGATAATACATTTGGTCAAAAAGTGTTAATGGGCTCAAAGCCCAATATTCGGCCCAAATGGGCCCATTCGCTAGTGTCACCCATTTGGCCCAAATTCAATCACGGCTATATGCTCTACATAGCCCAATCTAGTTTCTGCCACTTTTCGTTCATTTTATCCGCGTGGCGCCTACGAGCCCATTGGGCCCACATAGTCCATTTCGACCCAACGAGGCCCTTAACGGCCCAAGAGCACGAGGACGCTCGTGGTGACCTCTACAGTCTATCACCCATGATTGTGGGCTCGGTTTACCATATGAGTGACCGCACGCTCGTGAGGCCTTAACTGCCGAAGTTTCAACTTTTCGACTTTTATCGATTCATAGAGGAGATAATGTGATTACACGCCTGTTTAACGAGATGCGCAAAAAATTCCACGTGTCCGAACCTACACTCAACAAGACCTTCAGTTAATTAACTGACGATTCAAGTTAACCACTTCTTAACTTTTAGCCCAAAAATACACCACCTTACCTTGATTGAATGAGGGTGACTTAACCATCTAAGATCGTTACCCCAAAGTTGATCATACACCTTGTCGAGAATCTAAATTATAAATAGATCTTGTTAGATAGGGTCAATTGTAAATGTGGCTTAAATCCGCGAATACCATCTTCCCAACCAAATGAATATTTAGCTTTTAGAAAAGTTTAAAGAAACTAGATTTGAATGGAAAGAGGGAATACAACCACTTACCGCCTTGTCAGAAATACTTACGGAACCGAAATAGAGAGAGGATAGTGTTGAGTTTTAGCTAGAGTAAGAACCACCCAGAGAAGAGAAGAATCCGAATCGAAAAGGGAGGGGAGAACTTTCTGTTACAAGCCGAAAAGAAGGAAAAGTCACAAAGGCTAGGGCGATAGATTTGGCCGAAAGAAATCAATAAGCAAGAAAGGATGAAACAAGCAGTTGGCCGAACTTGAAAAGAATAGAGAAGAATGGGAGGTTTCGACAGATGTTGGTGCAAAAGAAGGGGAGAGGAATGGACTTGAAAACAAAATAGTTTAATTTACCAGAATGGTAAGAGTCAAATACCCAAAATTCACAAATAGCCACTTGCAAATTCAGCACAAGAGAGCAGAGAAAGAAAAAAGCATTCACAATTTCAGAAACTGATGACAAACTGACCAAAACTGAGAGAAAACCCCTAGCCTAATTTCCTAAGGCCTTAGAGTCCCATTCAGCCACAACTCTCATCACAATTCAAATTACTTGAAAATCTCCATAAATCACTCCCCTTATCCCTCATTGATATTCTCCATAAAACTCCAAGACCAATTCAAATTTCACCTTGCAGAGTTTCAATCTTACTCCATTTCTCATGCTGCAAGGAAATAAAATAAATACTCATTTGCATGCCAAGGGATTCGAACCCAAGCTCTTGCATCAGCCAATTCACGCCACTTGCCACTAAGCCACAAGCTCCTCTTGAGTCATAAAATAAGCATTATTACTAATAAAGCCTAAGTGCCAGTGTCTAGGTTCATTTAAGGGAAAAATAAAAATTTTGCAAGAGTCAAGACTTGAACCCAGGCTTCTCAAACACTCCCATACACACCCAAATCACTTAGCTAGCAAGCAATTTGTGATATTTTCTTGCACACATAAATATTTATGTGTAGTCTCCTAGCTGATCCCACACTCAAGGCCCCATTCCTTCTAGGCCTAAATTCAGGGCGTTACAGTTGAAATGATAAACAAGGGGACTGTTGGTAGGAAAGGGATGACTAATGGTAAAAAGAAAGTGATTTCTAACTTAAATGAGCCAAAAGGAGGGTCCAAAGTGCTACAACTCGTTACCAATATGATGTCGCAACATGGGCCGAATGGAAACCCGTGTGAGGATGGGTCAAGGATGGGGCCACGTATACTGGATACTAGGTTGGAATCAGTTCAATTTCGGGCTATTGGGAGTGGGCTATCTAAAGGAAAAAATATAGCTATTTCTTTGAAAAAAAAGGAATTTTAGAGGAGGTAATTTCTTTGGATAATCTAAGGTGTTCCAATTCATTTTCAAATGTGGGGAAGGATACTAGGCAACAACCATCTATGATAGCCAAGGGGACTGGTGAAAATATGATACAGGAACCAAACAAAACGGTGTCGACCGATAACCTCACTATTTCGATCAAAGTGGCAATTGCAAACCTTGTTCATGGGTTAAAAAAATATGTCGAAGGTGATAAGGTCATGGTTAGGGGTGATACCGTATCTGTTGAGATGAAGGATGAGGTGCTAGCAGATGTTGAGAAGGCATGACTAGGTAGGTTTTCAGGTTCCTAAATTTCTAATTTGATAATGATAGGTCTGAAATTTAGGGGTTTTTCTGGAACTGTTAGGGGTGTGGGCATCTCTATTTTCAGAACTTTGTGGTCAAATATAAAAAGAAATTTAAGCCAAATTTTGTTGCTTTATTTGAGACGAGAATCAATGGATGTAAAGTTGACTCAGTTATAGCCAAGCTTGGGTTTGAAAATTCTTTTATAATGGAATCTATGGGATTTGTAGGGGGTATATGGCTGCTATGGAATGATGATATTATTATTGATATCTTGAAAGTGCTTACACAATTTATACATATGAGAATTCAGGTTGATAGAAATTTAACTCATTTGTTATGCACTACAATTTATGCAATCCCTCAACGTAATACAAGATATGAACTTTGGAATAACTTGGAAGTAATAGCTACGGAAGTGATGAAACCATGGGTTTTGGCTGGGGATTTTAATGTCGTTTTAAGCTGTGAAGAAAGGCTTGGGGGCAGAAGCTCAGAAATTGGGATGTAACCACTTTAAGTCTTTTGTTTTTCAGTAGACACTTTTAAATTTGGGGTTTCAATGATCGATATATACTTGGAGTAGATGCAATCTTTCTTAACATTTCGATAGGGCCCTTGGTAATGATCTTTGGTTACTTTTGCACCTAATTCCTATGTTCGACACTTGTATTTACTAAAATCAGACCATTGGCCAATCCTTGTTTCGATTAGTATGGCTAAAAGAGAATAGGGTAAGAGGCCCTTTCGTTTCTTAGCAACCTGGCAAACTCATCTGGAGTTTCATGAAGTTGTTACAAAATCTTGGAGATCTGATGTTAGTATTATTGAGAATTTAGAGACGTCAACTCAGAAGATTAAAGACTAGAATAAGAAAGTTTTTGGGAATATTTTTTCACGAAAAAGGAGGGCGCTAAGAAAGTTGGAGTGGGTTCAGGAAAAGTTAGAATGATGCTGCTCTGAACATTTAAAACAAAAAAAAATGGAAATTCGTTTAGAAATTGAGCAAATTTTACATTCTATGGTTCCAAAAGTCACGATGTGAATGGCTTTGGAATGGTAATCGGAACACAAAATATTTTCATGGACGAACAATGAAGAGGATGAAGCATAATATAATAAATGCTTTGAAAATTAATGGGTCAGAGTGGTACTTTGATAGTGAGCAGTTAAGGAAGCATGTAGTTGAATATTTCTCCAAGTTGTATGAGGCGGATGATTACCTACTTGGAGATTACCCAATTCAAGGCACTTTCCAAGTATTGAAAAGGAATTGCTTCAAATGCTTTCTTGCAAGGTGAGTATGGAAGAAGTCAAACATTCTATGTTTAGTATTGCCTCTCTAAAATCACCGAGAATTTTCATACAAAATTTTATCAAGATAATTAGGATATTGTAGGCGGAAGTGTCTTTGAAATGGTTAAAAGGGTTTTTAGTGGAGGGGGTTTTGGAGCTAAATCTAAATAGAACTCTTCTGGTTTTTATCCCTAAACACATTGATGTTGAAACCATTATTCAATTCCTCCCGATTAGTTTTTGTACCATGTTATATAAGGTCATCACTAAATTTATTATTATTCGCCTTTGTCGAGTAATACAAATTTTAGTGAAGTAAAATCATTCGAGTTTTATTGCATCACGAAGCATATTGGATAACATAGTAGTGGCACAAGAAGCTATTCATACAATAAAAAATAAAAAGAGTAATAAGGGTTGGATGGTTGTAAAAGTCGATATGGAGAAAGCTTTTGATTGGGTTAGATGGGATTTTTTACGAGAAACTTTGCTTGATGCTAGACTTTCGAAAACTTTGGTTTGGATTATAATGAATAGCATTTCTTTATCATCCATGCAATTACTTTGCAATGGGTCACTCACGGAGACATTTAATCTATCTAGGGATGTTCATCAAGGTGATCATTTGTCTCCGTATTTATTTGTTTTAGGTATGGAGTGTTATGTGGTAGTCGAACAACATTGTTAGGAACCACTCATGCTTTCTCATAGAGGTTCAAGAGTTTCTCATTTATTTTTTTGTGGATTATCTAATACTTTATTGTAGGGCATATATGAAAGGTGATGACTATCTGAAGTATGTGTTGGATACTTTCTGTCACTTCTCTAGGCATCGGGTTAATCAGCAAAAGACTCAAGTTTATTTCTTGAATAATGTTAATATGGTAGAACAATCAAGGGTTTGTGCCAAACTTGGTTTCTCTAAAGTTAGTGATCTAGGAAAATACTTAGGAATTCCTTTATTATATGGTCGAGTTGGAGTTGATTCAGTTCAGTTCATCGTAGATAAAGTTTAAAATCGCCTTGGTGGGTGGGATGTGCACAAATTATCCTTAGTAGGAAGACTCGTATTGGTTACATCAATCCTAATGGCTAAACCATATTTTTTATGGCAACGACTTGTATTCCTATTTCTATTTGCTAAGAGATTGAGAAACTGGCTAGAATTTTTTTATGTGGGTTTTCGGGTTCAAAGAAAAAGATATCACTTGTTAATTGGGAGGATTCCTGTAGGCCTATGGTGAATGGGGGTGTTGGGATAAGTCACCTAGTTAATCAGAATAAACTTTTTCTATTGAAACTTGGGTACAACATTATTGTTAATTCTGATGCTTTTTGGGTGAGGATCTTACAGAATAAATACAGAACACATGGGTTGATTCTAGATACTCATGCTAACTATTCCTATCTTTGGCACTCTTTATCTAAGGTATGGGATGAGGTCAAGAAGGGGTCGGTTTGGATAGTAAATGATTGATGTTTGATTAATTTTTGGAATGACGATTGGGTTAAGGAAGTGGGACCTTTTGAAATACCATTTTAGTGGTCATGGAATTCTTGAAGAAGCAACTTGAGCTTGTGATGTGACTTTATCGGATTGTATATAGAATACAGAGTGGTTATCCATGGTGCTTCCATGACGAGTGATTGAACAAATTAAGGCATGCAAAACACCAATGAGTGAAGTAGGGGCTGATATTCTTAGTTGGCGATGAATGACAATAGGGAATTTTTTCCATGGAAAAGTTTTACAAACATCTCTTCTCTACGCATGTTTTGAGACATAATAGGGAACATATGTTACTTTGGAAGGTTCATACGCTTAAACGAGTTCAAATGTTCCTATGATTGTTTTTCTATGATAAGCTTTTGTCAAATGAAGAGCAGGCGAGGCGTGGAATTGCGCAATCACATGTTTGTGAACTATGCGGTGGTGCTGTGGAGTCATCAATGCATGCTATTAGAGATTGCCCTTTTGCTTCTGAGGTGTTGAAATTAGTTGTACCAACAAGGTCCTAAGACATTCTTTTGGATTAAAAAAGGGTGGATTCTATGGAATATTAAGAATATAGGTAATTTTTCATTTTCTGATGGAAAGTGGTCTTCTTTCTTTTCTATTTTCTGTTGGTTTATTTGGAAGAACATAAATAGTTTTATTTTTCATCACTCTAGCAAAAATAGTGTTGAACTTATCAGTTTCGCAAAAATATGAACAAAATCTTTGGGGACTAAAGAATTCTATAAACAATGGGTTTGTACATCTATGAAAATGAGAAGTTGCCAATTACCCGAGGTAGGATAGGCTAAAGTTAATGTTGATGGTTCGTTGGCAAGCCATATACTGAAGGCGGCTATTAGAGGGGTGGTGAGAGGGCCTAGTGGTGGCTAGATGGTGAGTTTCAAAATGACAGTTGGATTGATTGATATCTTGTAAGTAGAAGCCAAAGTTGTACTAGAAGGCTTGAAGTTGGCTTGGGATCGGGGTTTTAGGCAAATTGAATTAGAATGTGATAATGTTGTGTTGATTGAACTCATTTGAAATGGTTGGGCAACAGTGAGCAATGTTGATGAAATTAGAGGCATTCATGGGTGGTGTTTAAAATCATGGGAAGTTAAGTTCATACATATTCAGAGGGAGGCCAACAGAGTTGCAGATTGCATCGCAAAGGCAAATGGTAGCGTGATTGACTAATTAATTTTTTTTTTTATGAACTACCAAGGTATGTATGGGAGTATTTAGAGGATGATCTTTGACAACCGTTGTTGGTTACATATAGAGCAAATTAACTGCTGATGTTATCTTAGATCTATTATCTAAGCTTTATATATGTACCAAAAAATATATATAATTTAATACATTTATAAATAAAAATAGATTAATTATAAGCTTTTCCTTAAATTTTAAAATGTTCTAGATGCTTAGTTAAAATGCTAGTGATTTTTTATTAACGTGATTTCTTTCCTTTCTTTTAATTTTTTTAGATAAAATGCTACTAATTAGGTTTCTTTAAAGTTATTTTTAATTTTTTAATTTCTTTCATTTTTTGGATTAATTATTTATTTGGGTTAAATTAAAAGTAAAAATTTAAAATATTACTCAAGCCCCTATGCACTTTGTATTTTGAAATATAATCCTCTTTTTATTTTTAGGTTCAGTTGTTATTGTTAAAAATTTTCTATTAAATTAAGGTGTGATATTTAAAAACAAAAAAAAATATTCACTTTATACCCATTAATAAAAAAAGTTGAAAATGTTTATATAAATTATTCTTAAAAACTCGTCATGATAAAATAATTTTTTTAATTGAAACAATGCTCTTAAGAAAAATCGACGTTAATATTTTAATCGAAATAAGTAACAAAAATAACTATTTACACTAATATCTAAAATTAAAATATATGAATTAAATCACAAATTTTAAAATAGTATAGAAGATAAAACTGAAATTTAACCATTTTCTTTGATAAAAAAATGGACAAATAGAAGGAGGAAAGCCAAAACTCTAAGACCTTAAAGTTTTGAAATTATATATAATAGTATGTATAAAGAATGAAGGTGGGTGAGAAAGTAACTTACATATTAAATCACTTATTATATTAATATAATATAAAAATTTATGATCGAGTTGGTATTACTTAATTATTTTTAAAAGATAAAATATGTTTTGATAATTTTTTATATATTTTATATAAAATTTAGAAAAATTAAAATTTAGTACTCGAAATTCATAATATTTAATATTTTAAGTTTATTATTTCAACTAAAAAGTATTATTTATTTTCACTATAAGTTTTTAAAATATATTTATTTTTAAAAAAAATCACTATAATCTAATATAAATATAACACAAATATAAAATATATGGAAGTAATGCTCTCTTTGTCTCTCTCCAACCGCATGTTCATGCACACGCGCACTTTGAAGGTGGAAACCATTTTGACTTTAGCTTTGGCTTTTCCAATATGGTTGACTTTGATGGAATCCATAGATTTCACATCGATCATCAATCATTATTTATTTCATTTTCATCATAGATGAATTTATTCAAGGGTCTATCTATTTTGGTGAATCTTAAATAAACTTTTAGCTTATGGTTTAATAATTAAAAATATTATTTTATTTATTGTCAAAATAGATAAAACCTTATTTTTAATAAAATAATATTATTTGATTATGTAAAAAATTCTATCCATCAATATATTTTGCAATCATGGTTATATGAAGCAATAAGAAGAAGAAAAAAAAAGACAAACGGAGAGAGAGAAGCATGGCCACTTATAAATTTTAAAAGAATTGAAAAAGATTAAAAGCTAGTCAAATGAGATTTAATTAATGATTCTTCCATATCTTTAAGCATTTATATATAATAAGTTAAACCCCAAAAAGTACTTGAATCGATCTTTGCCCACCTATACTACTAAATTATTATTAATTTACTTTAGATAATGTCTCATGCGACCATTTTATTACATTATATGATATAACTAGTAAATAATAGAGAGATAAGTTATGTTCCCTGCCCCACGCTTTGCTCAAACAATTGGTTATTAGAATTAGGGTTGGTTTGACACATTCAACAAGTCCAATCATAATTTATTTTAGTTTCACAGGTAATCATTATTATTTTATTAAAATATTATTTTTTATAAAGATATTTCGACAATAATTATTAAAAAAAATTATGATGTAACATCGATATTTATAAGTGTTGAGGTCGTTTTGACATTTAATACCTTATAGATTTTGAATCTCTTGATATAAGAACATATTAACGACCTCGACATCAATAAATGACAAGGTCAAGTCAAATACACTTATCTAGTATTTATTGTCAAACTGTCCAACTATCTTGGTTAAATTAAGGGGACCTTGATATCATACCCTTGTCCCTTTATTTATTTTGCATACAAAATCCTAAACTCTTAACTCCTACCTACTTAAACCTTAAACTTGTTTACCAAATTCCTCTTATTTAACCAAATTCCTCTTATTTAACCAAAAATTCAAAATGACTTTATTAAGATTGTAAGGTCAACATATATCTTCCGGTATAATAACTTCAAATGAAGATAAAGTGCTTTAGGTACACCAAAATCACACTTTTCTTGTGCCAGACCCTTGAATCATCTTATACATACAAACTGCTCATTTGTATATAGTTACTCAAATGGGCAACTTCTAATGCATACCAGAGTTTCCTTCTATATTAGTTGAACGATGGAGGCTCGATACCTATACTTTTCATTTATCATGTGGCGGCCAAGATAATTGCTAGAAAATGTAGCAACTAACCAAATTTCCAATTGGCAATCGGGTGATAATTGTAAAGAGTTCATTCTCATTGCTGGAAGTACTCCATGCTTTGTTGGGAACATTCCATGATGAGGAGAATTATTTTGATGGGATGCAATTGAAATTTACATGATTGTAAAGGAAATTCAAAAATCTCCCAACTAATGCAACTAAGTTTTAGGTCACTCGAAATGTTAAACTTTACTTTCTCCGCTTGCTCGAAGGATTGATAATCTCATACAAGTTTGGCAATTTTGTTTATTTTATGTATCTTTTGTTAGTAATGGAAATTTATTTTCAACAGCTACAAATTGCACAGTTATAAAAATATTAAATATTTTTCTGACCGTTACATGGAAAATTTACCATTTTGCCGTACTAAATTACATTTTTTCCCCTTCCAAAATCCTATAAATAAAAGGCATTTTTCCTTCATTAGATATACAACTGAGAAACAAATTTTCTTCTACCTCTCTCAAATCTCTCTCATTCTTTCCAAAACTTTAGAATTGTTCTTAAATTGCTTTAGAGGAAACTTTCTCTAGGAGTTTAGGTTTTAAGCGGGACCATTTATAACCCCTCCAAACTTTCCTGGGAGTTGATCCTAATGTGATCTTTTCGATTAATTCTATTTCCAGATTATTTCAGAAGAGCAATACTAATTAAGTTCTACCTTTCTTATTCAAGTGTATGAATATCGAAGAACTATGTTAACCTTGGGGACGACGTCCACTATACGATTACACCAATCAAGAGAAATTTGTTTCCTAAGCAGTGGTTCTTGCACAACACAATAATACTTTATTCATTTAATCTTAGTTTATTTTTCCGATCAGAGTTAATGAGTTTGTTTTGCAATAGTACATTTTCAT
The DNA here is from genome assembly GCA_025506655.1 of Gossypium rotundifolium. Taxonomy (NCBI): domain Eukaryota; kingdom Viridiplantae; phylum Streptophyta; class Magnoliopsida; order Malvales; family Malvaceae; genus Gossypium; species Gossypium rotundifolium. The sequence continues at coordinate 151,158,339 of CP106732.1, read as the reverse complement.
ACAATTTAGAAAAGAATTTGTACTACTTTTAAACATGTCTACCTCGATCAACAAATATATTCTTGATCTCTCCAAGCTCGAGCCTCTTGATGGAACTAACTACCGCCTCTAGTCCCAAAGGATGGTCATCTTTTTTGAACAACTTGAAGTTGACTACGTCCTCTTCAATCCACTTGTCATTGAAGAACTCAGAGATTCTGTCACCATTCCCAGAAACTCATATATCAATGCCACAAAGGTCAAGTTCAAAAGGAAAACAAAATAGTCGGAGGTCACATGTTAAGCCACATGGCTAACAACCTCTTTGAGCTATTTGTCAAAAACAAGTCAGCTAAGTCCATCTAGAATACACTAGAAAAGAAATATGTAGTTAATGATATTGGGGTCAAGAAGTTTGTCGTTGGAGAGGCTCAAATTTCAAATGACAGATGATAAGGAAATTATGGATCAAGTACATGTCTACGAGAAGTTAGTCTGACATCCTAGCTGAAGGGATAAAGATGTGTGAAATTCTCCAAGCAAACATCCTAATTGAAAAACCATAGAAATCCTGGTTTGACTACCTTAATCTTCTGAAACATAAGAAACGAGACATTCCTCTAGAAAACTGATTAGCCATATGAAGATTGAGGAAGCCAATCGTCTCAAAGATAAAGCCTTAATAACATCAAGTCAATTTCCTTTAAAAGCTAACATTGTGGAATCTGGTTTTGGTTCTGGTCTCAAATTGAACATGTTTAAAAATGCTTGGAGGTCAAAGAAGATAGTAAAATACTTGAACAAAAAGGCTACCAACTTTAAGAAACCAGGAAAGAATAAAAAAACCCAACAATCTTGTGAAATGCTACGTGTGTGGCAAAGCTAGAAACAAAGCATACCAATGTTATCAACGCTTTGACTGCCAGAATGAAAACAAACCACAAGCAAATATAGTTGAAAATCTAGATAATGTGATAGCTGCTGTGGTTTTCGAAGTAACCCTAGTCGAGAATAATGCTGAATGGATTGTAGACACAGGTGCCTCCAAATATTTCTACGCTAACAGAGAAATGTTCACTGAGTTTGAAAGTGTAGTTGAGGGTGAACAAGTCAACATGGGTAACTCTAGCAGCTTAGAAGTACTCAGTAGAGGAAAGACTTTTCTCAAACTTCTGGAAAAACGTTAGCATTAAATAATGTCCTTTATGTACTTGCCTCTATAGGAATTTAATTAGTGGTGGATTATTGAATAAGGTAGGCATTAAACTAGTCTTTAAATTTCCTATAATAGAGATTATGTTGGGAAAGGTTATCTGAGTGGAGGGTTATTTGTTATTGAGACTATGTTTAATAATAATACAACCACCAATTCTACTAGTATTTTTGAATCTTTTGACATGTGACATACTAGATTAGGTCATGTTAATATTCATTCTTTTGAAAAACTCATAAAAATGAATTTACTCCCTAATCTAGATGATAGTAGCTTTAAAAAATGTGAAATCTGTGTTGAAGCTAACCATTCTAACTCCCTCAACCTGACTTGAATCACTAGGTCCGGATATTGGGTATGTCACGACACTTAACAAATAATCGGAACAAACATTGCCTACTTTTGATTTAAAGCATATTTCTTATTTATTTTATAAAAGGCTTCATGATTAAAGAAAAGCATTTAAAAAGACTCATCATAATTTAATTACAACATAAAATTTTATTAAACAATGACTCTAAAAGGTGTAATCATATTATACGCCACTTTTTCTAAATTGACCAGTGTATGCATAATAACCCAGTTCACCCTTTCCTTGGAGCATTCCTGGCATTGTCCCTTCTAGCGTAATCATTCACAACAATACCTATAATATAAACATAACATTTGTAAGTTATACAAACTTAGTGAGTTTAAGTACAAAATACCCTTAAATTTTTCTTGTTGAATTCTACATTCTGACTATTTGGATTACCATTTCTATTTTTGGCAGATACCTTTACATTTTGGACACGTATATATACCTATGCGCTACTTACCATACTTAATGAATCATCATTAACCTAACTCATTGGTTGACTTTAAATCTTACCAGACAATACTACCTCTTCCTCTCTATTCAGACAACTTGCATCATTTATCCCAGAACAATTCTTCACAGACATTATTCATTGGCGAATACTTACACTTTTGGTGTATTTCCATGCAGAGTTGAATAACATCAGTATACTAATCAAATTGTTTTCCATTTCAATACCCAACAGAACTCATACGAATAATGAACTAACAAATCATTTAGAAGTATTCCTCACAACTCTTGTTACAGAGCTCAACAATATCCAAATTGACAGATGCCGCAAATACCAGATAATTCCAAAGTCAAACATGATGCTACTTAGATATGGCGGATACCAACAACTCAGATTTTCCAACCTTACATATCAAAGAAGAAATCAAATTGATGAACACTTGTATATCTCTTTTCACTGGAAATACATCTAGGCTCTAAACTGACAGATGATCACAGTGGATAACCTTTTTGAACACATAGATTCATTCGATTACATCACAAAAGTATTCAAACCAAAATAACTCCAGACATATCATACCCTTATTAAAGACTTATCTATCGAATGACTTCACAGTATTCATCCAGAACTTACCACAAGGACGATACATAATTTACCATATAGACGTAGCAGAGAAAGCCACAAAGGCCAAACAGAAGATACCACAAAGACAACATATAGAGTCACATGTTTACTGTCCTGTGGACTTTTCATAGAAGGTGACATGAGTTTCTCCCTCATGTACTTATACATAAATTCATGTCGTGATCTGTTAGTTTGATTACATTTTATCGAAAGCTTCACAATGAACATTCATATCATCATATCATATTAAGTCATGGGTCTCAACCACATGGACTTACACACTTTCATGTCGTGATCTGTCAGTCTAGTCTTCATTTTATTAGAGGCTACACCATGAGTGTTTTCATATCATACATTTCTATGGGTCTAAACCACATAGTTTTACACTTATTTTCGTATCATGATCTGTCAAACTGGTTAGCATTATAAGTGCCATAGTAGAGGCTTCACAAAGGTTCATTACTTAGAATTCACTGATCAAATTGTTCACACCTGATAGATTCATATTTTTCCTTATATTAGACTTCACCTGCATATTTTCTAATCAATATTCTTTTCAAACAAAACTTTATACATATTATCATAGCACACATCATCTTTATTATTCTTCATATACTTATCAATTATTAGAGATGTCGTTATCATTTATATATATACTTTTACTTGAACAGTTTCCATGCAAGAGTTAGGATAGAGACTCATCTGACACTTACTTGAGCTATAGCTTGAACTCCAAACTTGAGCACCCATCTCGAACCAACAGTAATAATTTCTTAAAGAACATAGATTCACCATTAAAAACCCATTTTCATACCAATTGTTAACTTCTCAATCATAAACAACCCTCACGCAAGGCCTTGTATTCATAACCTATTGTTCATAAGTTTCTTAATAGCCTTATTCTTTAAAAAACTTAACATGCATTGAGAAATTCAAAATCCTTAGCTTCTAGAGAAGGAAACATATAAGTTCTAAGAGGAAGAACCAAAGAATATATTTTAAAGAAAGAAAAACCCTACAAACTAATCCTTCTCACAATATAAATATATTCAGTTTCCTTTTTGTGGGACGCAACAAGTGTCAATTGAATCCAAAGTTTGTCATTCACAATGGCCTACAAATTTCTAAGAGGAACATAAATGAGAATCCTATATATTTGATATTTGATCAATTAATCTAGTTACCTCCTAACCAGATCATGTTACAAAACCCAACTAACACAATACTCAAACAAACTGAGCATACTATACATGTGGCAATAGCTCAACTAGTTTATACTTCACATTATATACCATTCTCTTATAATGAGAATAACATAAAACCTTTATTCACCTCTACGATGATTAATATACATCATACTCTCATTCGCCAGAAAACATGGAGGATTACACTACACCAAATAGATAACTTCAAAGCTTTACACCTTAAACTCGGATCCGTCAAACTTGGGATGTGACAAGCATATTAGACCTTCCTTAAAAACTGTTAATGATAGGAAGACTGAACTATTAAAATTAATTCATACTGATCTAGAAGACTTTAACATAAAAATTAAAAATTAAAAACACTACTATATCACATTTGTATATGATTGCTCTAAATATACAAAGGTTTATCTCATAAGTTCAAAAGTTGAAGCTGATAAAACTTTTCTTCTTTAAATTAGAAGTAGAAAACTATCTTGATAGGAGAATAAATTTTTTTAGATTCGATATGGGTGGTGAATGAGACGTCCCAAATTTCTTAAAATTTTGAATTTGTTGATTTGTTCCAAGTGATTAATTTGGCCTATTGGTTAAGTGGTCTGGATGTGTGCTTGAGGTCCTATGTTCAATTCCTTTCCCTTGAATTTTGGTTATTTTTTGTCCATATATTTGGCTAGTCACAACTAGCTTAATTATAATTTTTGTTTGATTGTGGACAAGATTGAGCCTATTGGTTCAATGGTAAAGCCTTAGCTTTGCTTTAGGTCTCAAGTTCGAAACCTGACGTGCTCAAGTGGGAATTATTTTTGCTACTCCTTGTTTGTATTTTCCATGTTGTTGGTAATTGGGTTAAATTCAAATTCTAATCAGTTAGATGAGGTTAATGGTTAAATCTATTAGTTGAGATATTAGTGTTTTTTTTTAAAAAAAATTAAGGAATATCTCCTAAAATCTCTCAAGTAACCGTCCAACTCTTTTCCCCTTCATTCTCCATTTTGTTTTTTTCTTTTTCACGTGGATTTTTTTTACTGTAACTTTTTCTACCAAACTACTTTTGCTTTCTACTTCTTTTGTCTTTTCTTTTCATTTCTTTTCGCTTGTTTCTATTAAATTGCAAATATCACTCTATTGTTCACTCCAATTCTGCCCTATTTTCTATATTGCCACCATTCAAATTGTATTTCTTCCTATTATAATATTTAAGTAAGTGTAATTCATTGGTTTTTTCTAAGAAGGTTATTCTCGGGTTTCTTTTGGAGGTGTTAGAGTTGTGTGACCCAAATTCTAAGATATTGCTTGCAAGTCAAGTTAAACAAAATATATCTTCTTTCTAGAAGATTTAGTATTTATGAGTATAATATATTTAGCATTTATTAGCATAATATATTTTTACTTTGATTAGAATTGGGTTTTACAAGCCAATAAATAGATATAGTCTATTCCTCTTGTAATCGGTTCGAATTCGACATAGTGAATTTTTCTTCTCCTCTACCCGTGGTTTTTCCCAAAAGGGTTTCCATGTAAAATCTGTGTGTTCTTTATTTTATTTCTCTTTTCTTTGCGATATATATTATCATTATCGACTTTATATTTTTCACAAATTAGTATCACAGCTTCCAGGTTTTTCATATCGATCATGGTAATGGAGTCTTTGAAGTATGAAATTCTGCTGTTGGATCACAACACCAGATTTGCATTGTGGCAGATAAAGATGCAGGCAGTTCTAGCACAGATGGATTTAGAGGAAGCCCTGCTAGGGGTAGATAAGATGCCTTCGACATTGACGGAGGAAGAGAAGAAGCGCATGGATCGAAAGGTGTTATCACAATTACATCTGCATTTTTCTAACGAAATTTTGCAGGATGTGATGAAGGAGAAGACCGCCGTTGCATTATGGAAGAGGCTAAAACAAATATGTATGTGGAACACTCTAACCAGCAAGTTGCATATGAAGCAGCGTCTTTATGCTCATCGTTTGGAGGAAGGTGCGTCTATGCATGAACACTTAACAGTGTTTAAAGAAATTCTCTCAAACTTGGAGGCCATGGAGGTTCAGTATGATAAGGAAGATCTAGGGTTGATTCTACTTTGTTCGTTGCCCCTGTCTTATTCAACCTTCAGAGACACAATTTTATATAGTCGCGAGTCTCTCATAGTTGATGAGGTTTATGATTCTTTGACCTCGTATGATAAGATGAAGCATCTTGTGGTTAAACCTGACTCTCAGGGAGAGGATCTCATTGTTCGTGGGAGACAAGATCAAAATGCTGATGATGATTGTGGAAGGACACATGAACGAAATCCTCGCGGTAAATCTAAGGGTAGATCAAGTCTTCAAGCAGAGGTAAAACTTGTAACTTTTGCAAGAAGAAAGGGCACATTAAATGAAAGTGCTATAAGCTACGAACAAGATTAAAGGAGGTGCGAATCAAAGGAAAACAACTAGAAAATCAGGTGAAGGCGATGTTGTGGAAGAATGGTGAACAACCAAAAAATGGATACTTGATTGAATTGATTATCGTCATGCATAAGGATATTAGATTGTATAAAAGATTTTAAAATCATCATTAACCTCCTTTTTCTTTTCTATTTACGGATCATTATATGATGATTTTGAACTTTCATATATATAGAAATAGAAAAGATAGACTAGAACCGACATCTCTTATGTCATGTCAATGACAATATAAAAATGGAATTGGGATCGGATGGAATAAATGTAGAGCCACTTTGAGGCTATGAAATGAGGCATGGGGATACGAAGAAGTTGATTCGAAGGAAACTTGAGTTCATATTGGTCATACACCTTCCACATGAGTCCCAATCGGGATTGGTTTACAAATTACGAAACAGTCTCTGAAGGTGTTGTTTTGATGGGAAATAATGCTTCGTGTAAAATCGCAAGTGTTGGAACACTTAAAGTTAAGATGTTTGATGGAGTTGTCAGAACACTTAGTGACGTACGGCATGTTCCAGAATTGAAGAGAAATTTAATTTCGATAAGTACTCTTGATTCAAAAGGGTACAAATACACAACTGAAAGTCAAATTTTGAAGATTTCCAAAGGTTCTCTCGTTGTGATGAAAGGGTAGAGAAAGACTGCCAAGTTGTATGTTTTGCAGGGTTCTACTGTTATTGGTGATGTAGCTTTGCTTCCTCTTCCTTGTCAGATGATGATATTACTAAACTTTGGCATATGCGCCTAGGGCATATGAGTGAGAATGGCATGGCAAAATTGAGCAAAAGAGGACTTCTTGATGGGCAAGGAATTTGCAAGCCGAAGTTCTCATGAGCACCTTGCATTTTGGGAAGCAAAGAGAGTTCGATTCACCGAGGAATCCATAACACGAAGGAACATTGGAGTATATTCATTACGATCGTGGGGGCCATCAAGAGTGCCTTCAAGAGGTGGAGCTAATTATATGCTAACTTTTATTGATGATTTTTTCAGAAAAGTTTGGACATTCTTCCTAAAGCAGAAAAGTGATGTATTTTTCGCATTTAAGTCTTGGAAAACTATGATTGAAAAACAGACGGGAAAATAAATAAAATGCCTCCGCACTGACAATGGCTTAGAGTTTTGTTCGATGAATTCAATAAAGCATGCAAGTCAGAAGGGATCGTAAGACACTTGACAGTTCGTCATACTCCACAACAAAACGGTATTGCAGAACGAATGAATAGAACGATCATGGAGAAGGTTCGATGTATGTTGTCAAATGCCAACTTACCAAAGTCATTTTGGGCTGAAGCAGCCTCTACTGCATTGTTTTGATCAACCGATCTCCATCCGTTGCTATTGAGAAAAAGACTCCACAAGAGGTATGGTCTAATTATTCTAATTTAAAGATCTTTGGGTGTCCTGTATGCTCATGTTGATAATGGAAAATTGGAACCGAGATCCATTAAATGTGCTTTTCTTGGTTATAAAGCTGGTGTAAAATGGTATAAGTTAATTTTAGTTCAATGGTCTTCTGATTGATTATGATTCTGTTAGGTGAGGTTTGTGAGGCACATACTCTCCCGGCAAGTTGAGGATTTCAAAAATTTTCTCTTCAAAGGTAAGTTTTAAAACGCCAAGTTAGGGGCTGGTTGGCGATAATTTAACTTGCAAGGGGTTGAATGATTTTTTTAATGGCCGAATACTTTTTTTACGCCAAGTAAAGTTTTTGTTGGAGATAAAGTAAATTGAGTTTTGCAAAATCATTATTGTTTCTACAAATTCAAACATTGTTTAATAAGACAAGCTTTCTAGTATTTTCGAGTAGACGATGTAACCTCTAGGATTCGGTCATAATGTCTAGGTCAGGTTTGGGATGTTACAGTAAAAATGGCACTAATTTTCTTAAAGAGGTTTGTCAGAAAGACGAAATTATACATGAATTTTCTACTACTTATTTCCCATAACAAAATGGCATAGCTGAAAGGAAAAACAGAACTCTAAAAGAAATGATGAATGTTTTACTTCTAAGTTCTGATTTACCTGACAGTATGTGGGGGCAGGTCGTACTTTATGCAAATCATATTCTTAATAGAGTGCCTCATAAAAATTTATATTGTACCCAGTATGAATTGTGGAAGGGTGATGCCTCTAACCTACAATACTTGTGAGTTTAGTGGTGTTTAGGAAAAGTAGGTTTTCCTACTTTAAAAAAAAATTATCGGATCTAAAATTGATGATGTTGTATTTATTGGATATACTCTAAATAGTGTTGAATATAGATTCATGTCTTTGCATGACCGCTCCATATGTAGATCTAGAGATGTTTTCTTTGAGAATGTTTTTCCTTTAAAGAAATCTAGCATAAATTCTGATATACAGTTAGATGAACATGTTTCTTCTTCTAGTACACATAATAGAAATACTCTTAATGATGATGTGGAACCTAGGAAAAGTAAAATAAAAAGGTCTGCCACTTGTTTCAGACTTGATTTCCTTACTTCTTCTATAACTGAGATTAGTGATTTAGACTTAATAAGTGGTTCTATTACTCATGCATTTTTTATAGCTAAGGATCCAAAACCTATGATGAAGCCATAAAATCAATAGATGTGAGTTTTTAGAGAGATGCTATTAACAATGAGCTAGAATCTATTATGTTTAATCATACTTGGGAACTAGTAGACTTGCCTAAAGGTTTTAGACCTATTAGAAACAAATGAGTCTTTAGAAAGAAACTTAGACCAGATGGGTCAATTCAAAAGTATAAGTCAAGATTAGTTGTTAAAGAATTTACTCAGAAATTTGGAATAGATAATTTTAATACATACTCTCCTGTAACTAAGATCTCAACCATTCGTGTTTTGTTTGCCTTAACTTCCATTCACAATTTGCTGGTACATCATATGCATGTGAAGACAGCTTTCTTGAATAGGGATTTGGGTGAGGAGATCATCATGGAGTAACCTCCATTGTTTGTGGCACCTGGTATACAGAAGATAAAGTTTGAAGACTCAAAAAATCTTTGTATGGTCTCAAACAAGCTCCAAAATAATGGTATGAGAAATTTCATAAAACTATTCTAAGATGTTTGGTTCTGATTGTGTCATTATAAGTTTGTATGTGGATGACATGTTAATTTTCAGTTCCAATATAGAAGTCATTAATAAAACCAAATATTTATTATCTACCAAATTTAAAATGACTGATTTGGGAGAGGTAAATGTAATCTTAGGTGTTAAGGTTACTAAATTAGAAAAGGAATTTACTTTAAACTAATCTCGGTATATAGAGAAAGTGCTAAAAAATTTTAATAGCTTTGAAGTAATCCTTGTGAGAACTCCTTATGATTCTAACATACAAGTGTTAAAAAATAAAAGACATTGTTTCTCAATTACAATATGCTAAAATTATTGGAAGTTTTATGTAACATCCCCAAACCCGGCCCACAAGCCCCGATAGGATCTCGGTATGTCATCATGGAAAAAGCAGTTGGAAAATCTTTGCCTTTAGTATAAACTTAAAATTTTGTTAACTTTTGGGAAAATGTGTCCATTAAAAATTATTTAGTAATATAAGCCCGTTATAAAATATGTGAATTAAAACTTTATTATGCTTTATTATAATATAAACTATTTGGAAAAAATATATCTAAATATAATATAAACTTCAATAATCATAAATAGAACACCTTAAATAAAAGCGGCCCTTATTACAACCAATATTAAACAAAACACTTAGTATTAAAATTGCTTAAAAATAATTAAATTAATCTCCTTCGCATGGGCCACCTTGCATCCTCTCAACCGGTCCGATCAACATGTCACCTGCAATGTTGGATAAATAATTGGGTGAGTCACACGAACTCAGTGTGTAATTAAAACCACTGATATCCACCCACATGCTAGCCACAAATCAACCCAATTATCAAATGCCACATATAAATATAATCATTCAGACATTACCATAATCTGGGCTTGGCCCACAATCAAATCATATTCAAGCACTGGGCTAGGCCCTTTTCTCATCGATCCCATCCGATCACTGGGCTTGACCCATTTCCACGTATGTTCTTAAAACATACCTATTCATATTCCATATTGGGCTTGGCCCATTTCCATATCAATTTATAACAAAACCATGCAATATGAAACCCAACCCAATCCTAAGGTCCATCCGCTACACACCCTTATCCACCTACCACACACGGGGGACTATCGAGTCACCCTCTCCTTTTCCTCCAAAAGGCAACCAATGCCATCCACGATGTAGCGTATAGCTAACATCAAACCACGATGGAGCACACAGCAATCCATCAAGCCACGATATGGCATAAAGCCGATATCAATCAAGGTAACCACGCGAACTAAATCGCAAAGATCCACAACGCGACCTCAGTCAGCGCCAATCCACGATGTAGCACAAAGCTGACATCAACCACGTACTCAAGTACACCGCACCTTCTTTCAAAACCCACCTATGCACATGTAACATAAAATGATGACAAGATGGTGCATGTACATATTAAACATAATCATAGGCATACTCACATAATAATATCGGTGATCACATATTTACAACTTTGCTACTAACGGATCATCTTCATACCCCTTCAAGGGTATCAATTTCACATTCTTCGCACTTGTTAGCAAACATATAAAATAGGCAAATATCACGCAAATCCGGAAACAATGGCTAACTACACACCTTATAACTGAAGCTCTAAACCCTCGATCCGACGTTATCGTTTAGCGAGACTACAGTTATTTGCTTATCGTTTTTCATTGTACGCCCACACCGGTGGCCAATCTCGTCTGAGAAACCGATCTCTTTTGAACTTCGGGATGGGAGTTTTCCTTTCTCCTCTTGGTAGCACTCGCATCCATCGACACTTAATCGAATCACACCATTAATCAACAAGTCATAATCCACTATTATTGAATTTTAGATCACCTAATAACATCCTTACCGAAATCGAGATCCCGGCGCTACTTAATGCTTCCATAATGACTAAACCACTCCAAAGAAAGTCTCTGCGTTAGGCTCTTCTCCCCTACAATCGGCCTTAGCATCAAATACTTAACAACCTTAGTCTTAATCGAATTCCAAATACATAACTTACCAAGATAAACCCTTACCACCACTTACCAAGTCGACTGCTAGCAACTGAGGCTTGACTGAATACCTCAAAATCCTAGAGTACCTTCAACAACGATTGCAACGAAAACCCGAAGAGATCTATGCTAATATTCGGCCAAGGTGCTACCAAATTGAAGAAAGGAAATTCGGCACAAGGGTGGGGTGTAGATTCGGCTAACAAAAGAAACCCAATGGGAAGGGAATAGGGGTTTCGGCCAAAAGGTTTGAAAAGAGAAAAGAAAGGTATAGGGGTGCACTTTCGATTTAGCACCAAATGGATGAGAAGAGAGATGAAAGGGTGAGTGATTTCGGCCAAGGATTAAAAAAAAGAATAGAAAGAAGGAAGATAGCAATGAAGGTTTCGGCTAGGGGAAATGAGGAGAACAAATGGAGAATTTGTAAAGAAAAATTTGGCAAGAGCAAATGGATTCAAAAGGGTGGCCAAAGGTGAGCTCTCTCCCTATTTATAGAATTCGGCTACTCCCCCACCTAAAGAACCCAAGTTTCGGCCATCACCTATGGCCACTAATTCAAAATTATTCAAAATAATTTAAACACTCAACTGCCTATTTTTCCTCCTTGCCACTTGATAGAGATTAATAAAATAAAATCCATAAAAAATATACAATATTATCCCTATTATCTCAAAACAATAAAAGATAAAGTTGATGACTACTCCTCATCCAATTAGAATTTAAATACAAAGCTATCTTAACCTTCATCCCAAGTGTCGTCCATCATCTTCCAAACCTTTGCAAAAGACCAAAACAAAATAAAATTCCCAATGCGGCACTCTGGTTCGAACACAGGACTGGAGGTAGCCAATGACCAGCGACGCCCAGAGCCATTCGGCCACTTTGATTTTATGACAAAAACCCCATCATTTAATCTTAACCCTTCCTAGCCCAAATTTATAACCGCATATAAAAAACACGCAAAAGATGCTTCCGTCGCTCGAACCAGCGCCCTTGCTCTCTCCGTCTAAGTGGCCTTTATTAGCCACTTTGCCAGCTGGTCTTTCATGTCCAATAACTGCCATTTATTTATAAGCATACCGCCCGGTCCCTAATTAGCGCAAAGATAAAACAAAATTGCTGCTTTAGCACTCAACCTTGACCCCTTAGGCGTCACCTTCCCAAGCCCCAAGCAACATCTCCATGCCACTATGCCAACTCCTTTCTTGCGTTATAAACTCCATAAAATTATTTTAAGGCCTTCCGCCTTATTCCCTTTTGCCCTAAAATCCAAAATTTTCCAAAGCCTTCCCTTTCATCCGAGCATTCTTAAAATTCTAAAACACATCCAAAACACCCCAAAAACCTACCAACACCTGAATTATACTTAGATTACCTAGCCCCTAAACCAGGGTGTTACAATTCTACCCTCCTTAAAATAATTTAGTCCTCGAAATTACTTATCGCCATGCAATCCTAACCCCTACTCTACGCCTCATTGCGCCACTCGATTCCAATTCATCATACTTCCCAAACGTAGTCTCTAAGTTCTCACCGAGATCCAAATCATACAGGAAAGAATTAACTTACAAACAAGGAGAACAATTAAAGAGTATTCCAAAACAAAGGAGCTTACCCGATATCACATCCGTGGTTGACTTTGACTAGAACCACGACCCTTCGTTGCTCGAGGACAATTCTTAACTAGATGTGCCTTAGATCCACACCAAAGCATTCTTTATTATTTCCCAACACTCTCTCTGTGAGGTCTTCCACACCGAGCACAAGGACGATTCGATCCTTGGTATAAGTGCACTTACGGGGTTTTCGGTCCTTAGTCTTTTCGGGCATTACCAAGCGATCTCGATGGTCCAACATTTCTCTTATTCTCGTTCCTATTCTTCTCGGTTTTCCCTTATAGTCTTCTTAACCTCTTCACGATCCGAGCTTTCTCCACTAAAATGGCAAAGTCTCTTTCTGCATGCGAGCGATCAACTCCGTAACTCATCTCGTAGCCCATCTTGAATCGAACACTTCTTTCGTAATCGTAGCCACGATTCCTTTGGCGTCTTGACTTAGTCGCCTAAACTCGACTTCATATTCCGCTATCGACTTATTCCTTGCACTAGGTTTAAGCGCCTTCCTTTGCGAGTCCAAATAAGCGGCTCCTACGTACTTTCCTTGAACTTGGCCTTAAAGAAATCCCAATCCGATCGATCTGCGGTACACCTTGTTTGACGGTGAGCCACCAGCGATAAGCTTCATGGCGAAGCAGCAAGCAGCGCCTTCGACTTTTCTTCATTAGTGCGGTCCAAATCGTCCATGATTCTTTCGATTGCTTCTAGCCAATACTCCGCTACGTTAGGAGCTACTCCGACACTCCTCTAAAGATCTCACTCGTTCGATCTAAGCCTTTCGATCTCGACTTAGGGTTCCATTTCCCTACTAGCTCCTCGCTACTCATTCTAGCTTTTCATAACATGGCCCGCGATCTGCGTCATCTTTTCCGGTCTGATCTTGCTCCTCCACGTCCACTGCTGGCGGTACTTCATTTTCTAACCCATGGCCAGACCCTATCGGTTCCGATGCTGCCATTCTACCTCTACCGCGTCCCCTAGAACTCATTTCTATCGTCTTGATTTATCTGATTAAGAAGTTTTATGCATTAGTAATTGTTCCAATATTTAACCACGAGCAAATTTTATGAAATGAAAGATATTTAGAAGTAGTTCTTTCGATCACACAAAGTTTCAGTTCGAGTTTACTACTCTAGTTTAAGAATCACATTCACACACATCCGTTCATCAACAAGAACACATTCCTTCCTCAGTAAAGGCACATTCAGTGGTATCTACCACACACATCCACTATTCGGACATTTACTGTTTCTACCCTGGGGTATTTAGTCATTTTCCTACGAGGACATTTTCGAATAAACGGAAAAATTTTAAAATTTTAATAAACCAGGACATTTTGAAATTTTCACAACTAGAGGTATTTCTAAAATTTGTCAAATTAGAATCTGATGAGAATTTTGGAAACCGAGGTATTTTAGTAATTTTGTCAACGAGGTAATTTTGTAAATTTCAAGAGTCGGGTATTATTTTGAAATACAAAATTTGGATACTTTTGCAAAGTGAGAGAATTTTATTAAAGTTGGGGTTAACTCGAAATTTTGAAAGTCAAGGGCATTTTAGTAATTTTCAACATAGGGGTATTTTGTAAATTTTCCAAATCGGAGTATATTGATATTTTAAAACTAGAGATTTTAATATTTTGCAAAGTGAAGATCATTTTAACAAAAGTTGAGTGTAGTGTGGTAATTTTATAATCTGAGGGTATTTTTGTAATCTTGCCACTAGGGGCATTTTGGTAATTTTGGTAAATCGAAAAAAAACGTTTTTTTTTTCAAAACTAGATTTAGGGTTTACAAACCAAAAAGGGTAAATTTAAAATTGTAAAACCAAGGATTTTAAACAAGAAGGCTAATCCCTTTCGGGTTTTAAGAATTGGTTTAGCTTATGAACAAGTCCTCTTGGTTAAGGTGAACAGTAGCTACGCACTGTAGGATTCAAGTGGAGAGGAGGTGAGTCACGGATTGCTTAAATACCAAGCTCCCACTGAATACCACTCCTAGACATGCGCGCACTGAGGTTGCCACACCTTAACACGACGACTTACTTCACAGTTTGTTTAGTAACCTTAAATCTTATGCACATGTTTGAGTAGACTAGCCTTAGGGTTCAAGCTGATCCTAATTCACTAATCTCGAGCCCAACAAAGCCCATAACAGTTCATATAACAAATTACTTCACAAGTCCGAAGTACTTACAGGTGGACTCGGTAGGAGAATGCAGTGCCATGTCAGAATAACCTGTAAACTTTTATAAAAGCCCATATTTTTGAAAAGCCCATTTTGAAAATGTTTTTGGGCCCAAAACCCTCAAAGCCGAGTTTTGAACCGGGCTCTGATACCAAACTGTAACATCCCCAAACTCGGCCCACAAGCCCTGACCGGATCTGGTATGTCACTGCGGAAAAACGGTTGGAAAATCTTTGCCTTTAGTATAAACTTAAAAATTTTGTTAACTTTTGGGAAAATGTGTCCATTAAAAATTATTTAGTAATATAAGCCCGTTATAAAATATGTGAATTAAAACTTTATTATGCTTTATTATAATATAAACTATTTGGAAAAAAATATATCTAAATATAATATAAACTTCAATAATCATAAATAGAACACCTTAAATAAAAGCGGCCCTTATTACAACCAATATTAAACAAAACACTTAGTATTAAAATTGCTTAAAAATAATTAAATTAATCTCCTTCTGCATGGGCCACCTTGCATCCTCTCCGACCCGGTCCGATCAACATGTCACCTGCAATGTTGGATAAATAATTGGGTGAGTCACACGGACTCAGTGTGTAATTAAAACCACTGATATCCACCCACATGCTAGCCACAAATCAACCCAATTATCAAATGCCACATATAAATATAATCATTCAGACATTACCATAACTGGCTTGGCCCACAATCAAATCATATTCAAGCCTTTGGGCTAGGCCCTTTTCTCATCGATCCCGATCACTGGCTTGACCCATTTCCACGTATGTTCTTAAAACATACCTATTCATATTCCATATTGGGCTTGGCCCATTTCCATATCAATTTATAACAAAACCATGCAATATGAAACCCAACCCAATCCTAAGGTCCATCCGCTACACACCCCTTATCCGATTTACCACACACGGGGACTATCGAGTCACCTCTCCTTTTCCTCCAAAAGGCAACCAATGCCATCCACGATGTAGCGTATAGCTAACATCAAACCACGATGGAGCACCGGACAATCCATCAAGCCACGATATGGCATAAAGCCGATATCAATCAAGGTAACCACGCGAACTAAATCGCAAAGATCCACAACGCGACCTCGGTCGGCGCCAATCCACGATGTAGCACAAAGTCGACATCAACCACGTACTCAAGTACACCGCACCTTCTTTCAAAACCCACCCATGCACATGTAACATAAAATGATGACAAGATGGTGCATGTACATATTAAACATAATCATAGGCATACTCACATAATAATATCGGTGATCACATATTTACAACTTTGCTACTAACTCGATCATCTTCATACCCCTTCAAGGGTATCAATTTCACATTCTTGCACTTGTTAGCAAACATATAAAATAGGCAAATATCACGCAAATCCCGGAAACAATGGCTAACTACACACCTTATAACCTGAAGCTCTAAACCTCGATCCCGACGTTATCGTTTAGCGAGACTACTGTTATTTGCTTATCGTTTTACATTTATGCGCCCACACCGGTGGCCAATCTCGTCTGACAGAAACCGATCTCTTTGAACTTCGGGATGGGAGTTTTCCTTTCTCCTCTTGGTAGCACTCGCATCCATTGACACTTAATCGAATCACACCATTAATCAACAAGTCATAATCCACTATTATTGAATTTTAGATCACCTAATAACATCCTTACGAAATCTTGAGATCCCGGCGCTACTTAATGCTTCCAAGCGGCGACTAAACCACTCCAAAGAAAGTCTCTGCGTTAGGCTCTTCTCCCTACAATCGGCCTTAGCATCAAATACTTAACAACCTTAGTCTTAATCGAATTCCAAATACATAACTTACCAAGATAAACCCTTACCACCACTTACCAAGTCATTGCTAGCAATCGAGGCTTGGTGAATACCTCAAAATCCTAGAGTACCTTCAACAACGATTGCAACGAAAACCCGAAGAGATCTATGCTAATATTCGGCCAAGGTGCTACCAAATTGAAGAAAGGAAATTCGGCACAAGGGTGGGGTGTAGATTCGGCTAACAAAAGAAACCCAATGGGAAGGAATAGGGTTTGACCAAAAGGTTTGAAAAGAGAAAAAGAAAGGTATAGGGTGCACTTTCAATTTAGCACCAAATGGATGAGAGAGAGATGAAAGGGTGAGTGATTTCGCCAAGGATTAAAAAAAGAATAGAAAGAAGGAAGATAGCAATGAAGGTTTCGGCTTAGGGGAAATGAGGAGAACAAATGGAGAATTTGTGAAGAAAAATTCGGCAAGAGCAAATGGATTCAAAAGGGTGGCCAAAGGTGAGCTCTCTCCCTATTTATAGAATTCAGCTACTCCCCCACCTAAAGAACCCAAGTTTCGGCCATCACCTATGGCCACTAATTCAAAATTATTCAAAATAATTTAAACACTCAACTGCCTATTTTTCCTCCTTGCCACTTGATAGAGATTAATAAAATAAAATCCATAAAAAAATATACAATATTATCCCTATTATCTCAAAACAATAAAAAGATAAAGTTGATGACTACTCCTCATCCAGCCGAATTTAAATACAAAGCTATCTTAACCTTCATCCCAAGTGCCGTCCATCATCTTCCAGCCTGCTGCAAAAGACCAAAACAAAATAAAATTCCCAATGCAGCACTCCTGGTTCGAACACAGGACCTGGAGGTAGCCAACAGCCAAGCAGCGCCCCAGGCCATTCGGCCACTTTGATTTTTATGACAAAAACCCCCATCATTTAATCTTAACCCTTCCTAGCCCAGCCCCATAACCGCATATAAAAAAACACGCCAAAAGATGCTTCCGTCGCTCGAACCGGTAGCCCTTGCTCTCTCTCTCAAGCGTCTAAGTGGCGCACATTAGCCACTTTAATTGGTCTTTCATGTCCAATAACACAGCCATTTATTTATAAGCATACGGCCGGTCCCTAATTAGCGCAAAGATAAAACAAAATTGCTGCTTTAGCAGCTCGAACCTTTGACCCCCTTAGGCGTCACCTTCCCAAGCCCCAAGCAGCGTCTCCATGCCACTATGCCAACTCCTTTCTTGCGTTATAAACTCCATAAAATTATTTTAAGGCCTTCCTGCCTTATTCTCCTTTTTGCCCTAAAAATCTAAAATTTTCCAAAGCCTTCCCCTTTCATCCGAGCATTCTTAAAATTCTAAAACACATCCAAAACACCCCAAAAACCTACCAACACCTGAATTATACTTAGATTACCTAGCCCCTAAACCAGGGTGTTACATTTTATGTTCTTGATGAACTACACCCAGCCTGATATTGCTTAGGTAGATAGTAGACTAAGTAGATATACCCATAATCCTAGCAATAAGCATTGGAATACATTAAAGTGATTGCTTAAGTACCTTAAAGGTATAATAACTTAGGAGTTGGATTTTATAGGATACCTTGCAATCCTAGAGGGCTATTGTGATGCAAATTGGGTAACTGATAGTGATGAAGTGAGCTCTACAAGTGGCTATGTTTTTACTTTTGGAGCTTGTATTGCTTGCTCCACGATGGAGTCAGAGTTTATAGCTCTTGACTTAGTTGGGTAAAAGGTCGAATGACTTAGAAATTCACTTGTAGATATTCCTTTATAAGAAAAATTGATACCTCCTGTATCTCTATTATGTGACTCACAAGCCACAATTTGTGTTACTAAAAGCCAAGGCTACAATGGTAAGAAGAAGCATATTCGTAGAAGACATGAATCCATGAGACATTTAATAAAGAATGGGGTACTTTCTATGGAATACATGGGGTCGAAAAGGAACCTAGTTGATCCACTAATTGAAGGATTGGGTAGGAAAATGGTTTTTGATTTGTTGAGGGGGATGGGACTTAAGCCCAGTGGTTGAGGAATTCATGGTGGATACCCAACTTAGTTCTCTAAGTTCAATGATGTCAAACAAAACCATGGAAAGACTCATAGTGTACATTTTATCTATCCCTATGGCAAACGATGCACATGCATAAGGTTGAGTTCTTACTCTTAATGAATTCATAACCAGGGTTTGGGTGGTCCTATTGAGATGAACTTGATGAATTCACTAACATGTAGGTTGAGTTTATTACTCTTAATAAGTTCACATCTTAGAGTTTTGGTGATCCTACTGAGATGGACTTGATGAATTCACCAAATTTAAATTTGAGAGGATGAGCTTAAGAAATGCTTTTAATGATTTCATAGTCCTGAGTCGGATGGTCTATATTGAGATAAACTTGTTGAATTCACTTACGTAAGTGTGAAGAACTAGTCACCTTCTATGAAAGACACTGGGTAGTCTTTCTAGAGCACTTACCAGCTTTTCGAGGTGTTTTGGATAAAACTTGTTGATCTCGTGGAACATCAATTGGATCTGAGATTAGTTGTGAGTCATGAGTTAACCCCTATCTTAACAAGTTCATGATCCGTTCACTTGTTAAAGAAAAGATTCACTCATTTCACTATGTACTAGTTCAAATCCACAAGATACTAGTGCTTAAGCGGCTAATTTTCTTGTTGCTCTTCTCATATCTTTTCTTGTGTTTACAAAATTTCCATTTACTTTGTATTGGTAGGGGAACGTTAGTAATGCAAATTTATTTTCAGCAGTTACAAACTATTATTTCCAACAGTTACAAACCATTTCTTACAATTACAAAAATATTAAATATTTTTTCTGACAGTTACATAAAAATATTACCATTTTACCCTTGCTAAATTACATTTTTACCCTTCCAAAATCCTATAAATAGGAGGCAGTTTTCTTTCTTTTGATATACAACTGAAAAACAAAGCTTCTTCTACTCTCTCTCATTCTTTCTAAAACTTTAGAATTTTTCTTAAAATGCATTAAAGGAAATTTTGTCTTGGAGTTTGGGTTTTAAGCGTGACCGTCTATGACTCCTCTAAACTTTCCTAAGAATTGATCCTATTTTGATTTTTCCAATTAATTCTATTTTCAAATTATTTTGGAAGAGCAATACCAATTGAGTTCTACCTTCCTTAGTTGGGTGCACGGATATCAAAGAAATGTGTTAACCTTGGGGACGACGTCCACTATACGATTACACCAGTTAAGGCGAATTCATTTCTAAGGCAGTGGTTATTCCACAACACAATAATACCTTATTCATTTAATCTTGGTGTATTTTTTAGCTAGTGCTAACAAGCTTTTTGTAGTAATATATTTTCCAACATCTTCCACCATTAACCAATTTTGAAGTAATAAGAGAAATAATTAAGAGTTAATATTGGTTCTGGTGTTCTTATATAGGGTGTTTTATAGGATGTCCCAATGAGTGATAGACAAAATAGATGACTGATGTCTTTCTTTTGTAAGCCTAAGAGGATTGGTTGTCATGGTTAGCGCCCATTCCTTTTAGTCCATACAATTTTCTTTTACAATAAAGTAAAAATATAATCATACTCAATATATTATGTTATAAAGCATTACATTATAAATATTTTATAAATAGTACTTACATTTAATATTTGAATAGATAGAGTGGCCATTTAAATCATACAAATTATATAAAAAACCTTACTTGGATGCAAATGCAAATCAATTAAGTTGCATGTCAATAAATAATTTGTTGGTATATTCATATTTAATTACAATAATCATTATTGTAAATAAATTTAATCATAGTTATTTTAATTGTTTTCAGTTTGTGTAGGTATTATAACGATCAAAAGTTATTGCTATTGTACTACTGGTGGAAGCAACACCGACATGCTCGCGTATTTAACCCATGCATGTGTTAGGTTATGTTCCTTTAGTGTAGTAATTTTGTCATAATTTACTATAATATTTCGAACTAATTGATTTATTTCCACATGTTTATTTATTGTTCTTTGTATAGATGTCCTCGTTGGTTTTACTTGATAAACAAATGATTAAGCAAAAATTGACTCATCGGTTACCTAAAGTTTAACTAATATTAAGTTGCATCACAAATATTATTTTTTAATACAAAAGATACCTTATATTAGAAGATAATCTAAATAGTCTAGGGTCATGATGAGCAAGTGACTCATGTTAGGATTGTTATGTTGTCTATAAGTTCAATTAGGTAGATAGCTTATTTTATCTATCGAAGTAGGATTTACTCCCAAGATAAAGACAAAGATGTGATGTCTAGACTAACAACACATTGAATTGGACTCAGATAATTATTCTTAAATTTGTTTATAGACTTATTCTCTTGTGATTTTTATTGTGTGACTTACAGTAATCTTGATTAAGTGAATGATTATATATGTATAACTTGTATACTTTAATGTGTCGATAACCAATGATCTTGAAGTAGTAAACAAAAAGTTGGCACATTAGGCATATGACCTAAACATGATACAACTTCACTTACAAAGAATGAAATCATAGTTGAATTAAAAAGTCAATGGTATCCTCTCAAAGGCGTTGTATGGATTAAAAAAATGAAATATGGTTATGAGTATTTTATCTAAGAAAAGTGATTTAATCATTACTGATATAAGTGATAATCATTTTCAACATATGACCTTATGAGATCACATATGTCCTATGAAGGCAACACATATGATAAGGTCATTAGATTAAAGCTCTCAAATATATAGTGGATTATGGCACACCTCGATGTGAGATAAAAACAAAATTACGTAACAAATATATTTATAAAATTTTATATAAATAATAAATTAGGTTTTGATTTAACAAGAAAGTATAAAAGTGAAAAATTAAGAAGACATGGGTTCAAATCTTATTATGTGTCTATATTTTTCCACATTTCTATATAAAAGATATAAAATAACAAAAATACCCTCAAAATAATATAATTTACTTAGTAAATTAAGATATTTTTTCTTTTTCCAACTAAATTGATACTCGGCTAACTCTTGACACCAACTCAATGAAGAGGTTTATCATAAGTATATATATAGCTTTTGTAATGGTAAATAATTGAGAGTTCAGTCATAGTACTTTTAGCGGTTTGATACTAAATAACAATGTTATTAATTGATAGAGAGTCGAAATTTGATTACATGTTATTTTAGCCCATATAATATATGTTCAATTGACCCCTCTACAAGCTCATTTATAACTCTGCATAGATTTATCTATTAAACCATGAAGCAGTGGATAAATAAGTTAGAGAAACATATTGCATGAGTTACTTATTGTAATAATTATAATTTCTCAAAAAATATCAAACGATAGCTTAAGGTTAATTTAATTTTTTTTGCATTATTATTTAATTAGATGAATAAATTAAATAATTAAGCCCAAAGTAAAAATTAAATTAAGAGGTTGTCATAGCTAATTTAATTCAGAATTGAAGCAATCTATAATTAAATAAGTTTGCACATAAATTCTAATATGGTAAAGTTGATATTATATTAATTGAATTGTGAAAAAATTTAATTATTACAACTAATTGAATGTCTTGTATTTTGATCCAATTCAAGATAGGATAGCCCAATGTATTGGGTTGAATTGTTTGTCATCCAAGAAAGCCTAAGTCGGTAAAGGAGTGGTTGACTTAGGGGTTGTTTCATCCCTAAGAAAGTCATTGGTCACTATAGAGTCCTTACAGGACTCGAACTCTTCCAATTTGATTGTTTCCAAACTTTTAATAAAGATTAAATTCTTCAAATTTCCCCGCCCATTCTATACCCACATAGTTGGTCACATGGATGACTCAACCATAATTTAGAAAGAGATTTATTTATACGATTTTTCTTGTGCACAAATAAATTCTAGTTTTCTTCAGTCTTTGTTTCTAAATTAGTTCAAGATTATAATTGCAATCATCTTAGCAATTATAATCCAAGATCTAGTAGTTTACAAGGTGTGGCTAGTTCGAGTGATAAAGATTGGGCAAACCTTAAGGTTTTTCAATTTATCATATGTTCAAAGTTTCGAATTGGAATCCGCTCTCCAAGCATCTGTGAGTTTCAGAATAATGGAAAAGATTGTGTGGTTAAAAGTTTGGAGCATAAAAATTCAATTTGGATTTATCGGAAAGTCTTAATACCTCCCCCAAAGTCATTTTTTAGTTTCCCAAATTTCCCTGGGTCATCGAACATACTTGCACATAGGTACTTTATTTGGTCATTTGTTGTTTTAGATATCATGAATTGAGTTGGTTTAAGAAAAAAATTTTAAATTTCACCACACAACATCCATGTTTTCTAAAACATTTTTATAACAAAACGCACTTATATGCTTCCACATCATCAAGTGGCATTAAGTTGACTTGATTCTACAGAAGTTCATGATAGTGCAAGGCATTCTAGGGGATCCAAAGAACCTAAATAGGCTTAATAGGTTGTTTTAGTGCTATCGATTTGAGGTTCACAAAGAGTGGCTCAACCATTGGGATACTTGTCTTAAGGATATGATTGAGGGTGTGTGGATTCTAAATGATTTCACATTATCATATAGGCATATAATGATTGGTGTATGATCCACGGTATGTTGTAACTTAATCAGTAAGGACAACATCCTCAATTGAGGCAGTAACACTTACAATTGAATCATCAAAGAGGACATCAACAATCACCTGCACAACCAATTAACAAAGTTGGTGTGTCCTCATATTAATTTGACGATGAGCATAGTCTTTCAAACCCTGCTCGTTTACTAATAAGGCACGTACATCGAATATTTCAAGTGCCTAGTTCAATTTTTGCAAACTTAACAATAATGGAGACCACATACACCCATCCATTATGTCACTACCCATTGATGGGTCCCTTGAGTGGTGAAATTGTTTTTTTTCCAAAAATGTAAGAAGAAGGTTTGAGCCCATTGTCTACGGATGAAGATTGAGATAAGGCTCAAGATCTAACCAACCTCCACCATGGTTGAATCCACCCTATAACCATATACCACTAAATTTTTAAGCCTGAACTTAAAGCTTGTAATAGGCCAATTTAGCTTGGGCCCATACAAAACATAATAAACCCAAAATAATAAAACAAAGTCCAAGTTCAGTCCAAAATATATCATTTGGCCCGATCGGAATGACCCATTAAGATTGAAGGTCCATCTACAACTTGACGATATGGGAACACAATCTTCAAGGATATGAAATCTTAGATATAATATACAAATCTTAGATATGATATGCAATCCTAGAAGATATGGTATGCAATCTTAGATATGATTTGCAAATCTTAGATATGATATGCAAATCTTAGATATGATATGCAATCCTAAAAGATATGGTATGCAACCTTGATATGATATGCAAATCTTAGATATGATATGCAATCTTAGAAGATATGGTATGAAATCTTAGAAGATATAATTTTGTAATCTTAGAGATTTAATTTGTAGATCCCTTTTAATCTTAGCCGTTGATGTAATTGATCTGTACCGTTGGATTTGGGGAGGCTCAACTATAAATAGAGGCCTCTCCCTTCATTGTAAAACACACTTGAGTTTTGAAGCAATAAGAATTCTTGAGAGCATTCACTCAAATTTCTCTCCTCTTGCGTTCTTATTTTCTATGGTTTGTTCTTATTTTATTCTTCATCTTTGTTTTTTCAACCTTTTTATTTATCCATTTAATTGTTTAATTATTAATTATTCTTTTTATTTATTCATTTATTTATTATTTTTGTATAGAGATTTATTTTATTTTCATACTTTTGCAAATTTTTATTTTATTTATTTATTCCAAATTTTTATGTGGTATTTATTTCAAGTTGTTTTATTTTATTATTTTTGATATAACTTACTTTAAATAGTTTTATTTTGATTAAATTTTTATATTATTTATTTTATCTTTTTTTGGATTTATTTCAAACTTTTACATATATTACCTACTTTAAAATTTTTATACATGAATTTATTTTAAATTGCTTTTTATTTTCGATTTCAAAATCATTTTCTTTCACATTATTTGTTTTAACATTGTCCATTATTATTTGAAAGCTTGGTACATTTTGGTTTTTATTTGTTTTTAGATTTGTTATTTTTTTAAAAAATCATTAATCTTTATTTATTAATGTGGCCAAATATACCTTCATATTTTAAAATCCATGATTTTTAAATTTAAAAATAAGGTAATATTCGATATTCGGAGTTTTGAGAAAATCGTGCCTAACTTCTTGGGTTTCGATTTTTCTCATTAAGTCCAAATGATTGAGTACACTTTTGAAATTAAAACATATGAATTTTTAAATAAAAACCTATTCTCGAATTTAAGATGTTGTGTCCTAACTCACTGGATGCGATGTTTTGTCATCTCGAGGCAAGGATTTCTAAAAAGTAAAGGATACTCGGTGTTAGGAAAATTTGAAATATCGTGCTCTAACTTACTGAGTTTCGATTTTTCTTTTAAAATCCAAATAATTGAATGTCCATTTAAAATTAAAGGATATAAGTTTTAAAAATCAAATGATCGTGTTTTAAAATCTTTTCAAAATTTTGACATTAGGACATTAATTAATCAATTAGGTGCCAATTTTTGGGCGTTACGAGGTGTTAATCCTTCCTCAAATGTAATCGACTCGAGCCTGTTTTTTCAAATTTTGTAGACCAAAATCATTATTTTAATAAATCAAAATGTTTTATTAAAATGATTAATCTCAAGGTGACCCGATCACACCTCGAACAAAGATTGGTGGCAACTCTATTTTCATTTTTAAAGTCGACCCTTATTTTTTAAAAATAAAAAAATAGTTTTGACAGCTTGGCGACTCCATTGGGGACACAATAAGAGAGTCAAGCCATTAAAATTGATTCTTTTCTGTCCTTTGTTGGAAATTTGAATAATCGATTTGAAAATCTAAAAATTTGATTTGAAAAATTACGATCCTGTTGTTGCATTTATTTGTGTCACTACATATGATGGTTATTTTCTTGCACACTTAGCATTGCATGACCATTGTGGTCATACCTTTAAGTGGGAGTAAGAAACTATGGCTTCGTGAGGTTTTCACCTCATCATGGGCTAGTGGATTACTTCCGGGATACATCTGTACCTATGTCTTCGTGAAGTTTTCACTTTCGCATGGCAATAGGGAAATGTATTCTCCTGAACTGAACTCGATCCGTATGAGCCTATAATGGGTGAGGATTGAGGAATCTATTGTTTCAGGTACCTCAAATTTAGAGCTAAACCACATGTAGAAAAACGAAGGGCTTACCCTAGGTAGAACTATGCCAAACCCTAGTGGTCACCTAGATAGGTGCCTTATTTTGTTATTTATTTCTCTTATGCTAACGTGTTCTCTTTTGTTTTGATTGCATTCCATTCACATCATAGAAAAGAGGTGTTGATTCAAATTCGAATGCTAAATAGAAGAGCTTGTCATGAGAAAATGGATTTCTTGATAAAGTGGATTATAATACGGTCATCCAAATATGGTCCAAGTAAACACAACGAGAGAAGACTGATAGTCCATGAAGGAATACAAGACTTCATTTGCCCAAG
Organism: Gossypium rotundifolium; assembly: GCA_025506655.1. Taxonomy (NCBI): domain Eukaryota; kingdom Viridiplantae; phylum Streptophyta; class Magnoliopsida; order Malvales; family Malvaceae; genus Gossypium; species Gossypium rotundifolium. The sequence goes on along the minus strand of CP106732.1, from coordinate 151,131,720 downwards.
GAATCAAGCTGACAAATGTCTCAGCTTTCTTGAAGAGGCTAACAAGCATTGCGATGAGAAGTGAGGAATGAGTTGTGGCCCAAGCAAAAGGGAGCTAGTGGAGGCATCTATTTGAAAGTTCACAAGATTAGACCTTAATATCCGGATAAGAAGAAAGGAATCAATGTCTTCGCTTGGAATATGAGAGAAAGGCCGTATAAATATCCGTTTTATGTAAAGGAATTTATTTTCTAGAAAAGTTGTTCTAATGTAACTAAATTCAGAATCAACGCATCTCTTTCTTTTGCATTCATTCCATGCATCTACATTGCATTGCATCATTTGCATTAGACTTTTACAAAAGGGACCCTAATTAGTTGAAGTTATTTTAAAAAGAGAGAAAGATAATCTAGAAACTAAACATCGGTACAGTACTCGAGCTAAGACAAGAGATATGGATCAAAGATTAGAAAGACTCGAACAATTCCAAAGAGACATGCAAGACCAGTTGTAAGAGCAGTTGGCAAAGATCCAACAAGACATAAGGGAACAAATGATGGAAGCCCAAAGGAATATGGTGGCTCAAATGATTCAGCTATTAAGTGGGGCAATGGACAAGGGAAAAGGCCCCATGACTAATGCTGGAGAAGATAACGAAGACTATCCTCCGAGTTTCACCCCCCACATGCACCGATACAACCTGAGGTACATCCTCAAAGGCCATCTATCATGATTAGGCCTCAACAAGGTCAAGCTAATACTGGAGTGCCCATGAACTTCCAAGGTGGCTCAGGATCTAACCCAGGAGATAACCCAGCTAATCCTGTTATCCTTATTTGGCTATGGCAGAGAGAGAAGGGGCAATGACTGAATTGCCAAGGCAGTTAGAGGACCGTTGTAAATGGTTGGAAGAAAAATTCAAGGCCTTAGAAAATGCTAATAATCACAATAGAATTGATGCCAAGGACTTGAGTTTGGTTCTAGATTTGGTGCTTCCTCACAAGTTTAAAATGCCAGAATTCGAGAAATACAACGGGACTAGCTGCCCTGAAACTTATATTACCATGTTCTATAGACGGAGGACTGGGTATGTTAATAATGATCAATTGCTGATCCACTACTTCCAAGATAGTTTAGTGGGGGCAGCATCCAAGTGGTATAATCAACTGAGACGTGCTAGGATTAATTCGTGGAGAGACCTAGCGCAAGCATTCATGAAGCAATATAGTCATGTAATAGACATGACCCCTGACAGAATTACCTTATAGAACATGGAGAAAAAATCAAATAAAAGTTTCAAGAAGTATGTGTAAAGATGGAGGGAAGTTACCTACAAGTTCAACCACCGCTTTTAGAAAAATAGACCACAATGCTTTTCATCAATACTCTAAAAGCCTCATTCATTAACCATATGTTGAGAAGCACCACCTTAAGCTTTTTAGATATAGTAATGTCCGGTGAGATGATTGAAAATGCAGTAAGGAGTGAGAGGATAGACACGGGAGAAAGCGCTAAAAGATCAGTCCCGAGAAACAAGAAAATGAAGTGAGTATTCTGAGCATGCATCCCAAATCAGTCACCGTAGGCCAGCCAAGGGCTGTAACCACTAGCTATCAAGGCTCTTCAAGGAAGGAATCCAACTCAAGGCTAAATGCAAAAAAGGCTCCATTTCACACCCATCCCGATGACATATAAGGAGCAGTCTCAGAATCTTTTTGATGTGCATGTGGTGTCTCCGTCCTACTCGAAACTGTGCAACCTCCGTTCCCAAAATGGTATAATGAGAATGCCCAATACGAGTACCACGCGGAATAATAGGTCACTCAATTGAAAATTGTACGACGTTTTGCCTTAAGCCTAATGGCAATAAGAATTCTTTTGTGAAATAAGCTCGTGTCTGAAATTTTTATTTCAATAAAATGTATCTTTTTGAGAAAATATTATTTTATTTTTTTTCATTTCATACTGTACAAACAATTGTTCTTAGTTTTTTTTTTCTTTTGTTTGTTCCTTGGACTTTCTTTCAAGTATTCTTTCATTCTTCATTCATGACCATACAAATAATCATTCCTTGAATCATTTATTCTTTGGAATTTTCCTTCGAACCTACAATAGGTCTCCAACTATTAATGATGTGAGCAACGCTGCTACTGACTCAGAGTCTCCTTTCGAGTAAGATATGTGTCTAGAAGGATCTGAGGACTTGGAAGATGAACAGAGATTGTAACATATCTTCTTATTTGTTAAGAATGGTAGAACAAGATGAAAAATAGATCCTACCTTACATAGGGTCAGTAGACATTGTGAGCTTAGGAAAAGGTGAAAATCAAAGGCCAGCTCACCACGAAAAAAGGCAAGACACCATTCAAAGATGTTTTTGCACGATCATATCAAGACACGCCTGGGAAAATCTTAAAAGATGTCCATAAAGGTGTTTAAAGAACATGATAATGGTTCTACAATAGCCAGGTTAATAATAAGGTTCAGGTACTATTGGTCTACCATGAAAGGGGATTGCATCAGTTATACCGCAAATACTGAATTGAAGATGACGAGATTTATATGACTCTTCCATTTTCTTTACAGACTTTTTTATATGTGGGGCATGGATGTTATGGGGCCGATATCGACAAAAGCTTCTAGTTGATATTGAATTACTTCACTAAAAGAGTGAATGTTGCTTATATGTCAATATTACAAAGTCGACAGTCATAAAAAAAAAAGAGAATAAAGGAAAGGATCATATGCCAGTAAAGTATGCCAGAAAGGATCATGTTTAATAATGCATAACTGTACAATATCAAAGATTACAGTTTGCTCAAAAATTAGGCAGCATATCACAGTGCAGCAAAGGTTGTCAAAGAAAAGTACAAAAATAAAAAAATAACAAAAAAATATGAAAGATGACCAAGACTTGTAAAGATTGGCATAAGAAGCTATCATTTACTCTCTATGCTTATCAAACGTCGACCAGGACTTTTGCTGGGGCAACACTTTTCCCATTGGTTTATGGAAGAAAAGTGCTTTTGTCCATGAAAATCGAGATTCCTTTGCCCCAAGCTTTGATTGAGTCAAGAATTGGATGAAGTAGAACGTCTTCAGTGAACTGGGCTGAAGAAAAGGGTTTGAAAGTATTCATCATAGTCAAAAATACCAAAATGGATGATACTGATTTATGTCAAAAATGGTCCACCTAAGGGAATTTCATGATGGGGACATGGTGTTGAAAAGGATCTTCCTTATACAAAAGGATTTCAGATTCCAAACTGGGAAGGACCTTATGTAGTAAAAAAAGGGCCTACTCTAGAGGAGCATTGATATTGACCGAGACGGATGGCGAAGACTTGCCCAATTCGGTGAATTTAGGTTCAGTCAAGAAGCATTTTACTTGAAAGCGGAAAGGCCAAAGTGAAAACCCACAAAGGGCACCTTGAGTTCAAATTTAAAAAAAAAAAAAAAAAAAAAGGAGAGGCCAAGGCAAAAACCCGTAAAGGGTGCTTTGAGACCAAAGGGGTTTTGAGCAGAAAACCTGAAAAGGGCGGTTCAAATTTCAATCAAAGATAGGACATGTGGTAGTCTTGCTATGCCTGAATTAACAATGAGGAAGTATGCTACATCTTGGGCATTAACAAAGTACTCCGGATCCTCTAAACACGTATTGAGCTCAAAATGGTCCTCAAGAAGTTTGTACAGAGACGCTCAGGCTGTGATATCTGGGGCACCTATCTTCTATCTTACCCATTTTAAATTTTCTATCTTTGATTACTTTATTCTTTTCAAAGATACACCCCAATCAAATTTTTTTTATGGCCTTGGTTATCTTTGCTTACTTTCAAGATACACCCCAATCAATTTTCTTTTATTGCATTGGTTATCTTTGATTAACTTATTTGTTTCGAGCTACGCTCTTAATTAATCTCTTTCTCATCCATTGTTGTGATCTTTTTCAAGCATTTTATATTGAAATAACGATTAATGGACTAATAATACTTTCATAAAAGGAGTTTTGCATATTACTCTGGAAGCTTCTATATAATATGAGAATCTGAAACAGGACTATTGTTTAGAACTCACCAAACCTAAAAGTTTGGAAATATTAAAAGATGATTTGGAAATATTAAAAGATGATTATCTCTTTTGGATTTTTATTGGTTGGACAAAAAGACAAGACATTTTGCCAAGTGATACCATTTCGACAAATGACGAGCAATGTCAACCCAAGTGTAGAAGGGGATCATTCTTGAGAAAAGAAAAAGATACCCTGCATTTATGCAAATTTCAGGCACATACATCAGGTCATTACACCCAAAGAATGGTGTAACGGATCAAATTGATTGAAGATACTACAAATTCCATACCTCTGAGTGGTAATAGGATGGATGGAAGAAACCAAATGTTATTCCCCTGAAGTTGCAGTGGGAGGTACAAACTTGATGTCTCAAGGTTCAAGTGGAGTGGACTCAAAATTACCATGAGGCAAAATTATTTGAGCAAGAATATGATGCTTCAAGAGGAACGAAGATGAAACCTTGACGAATAAATGAGTGATGACACCTGAAATAGGAATCATTCTTATAACACTTTTGCATTCATATATCATTTAGTTAGGAGCATTAGATTCATTCCGATCATTGCATAATAATCATTATACATTAAAAATGGGATCATTCACAAGACATTCTACATTCATGCAAATTTCATCCATAATACATTTAGTTAGGAGCATTATAGCATCCTAATCATTTAGCATAAACATAAGCATATAAAATCGAGTCTACAGAGGACGGTGTAGCAACATTTGTGAATTCACAGATCTTATCTCCCTAAGCGATAGCGGAGCAGATCGAATTTTGCAAATCTTATCTCCATGTATCAGCAATGGAGCAGATTCAAGCCACCAACCTTATCTCCCTGAAATAGCAAGTGAGCAGGTTGAAGTTTGTAGTCTCATCTTCCTAAGGTAGTAAGGAAGCAGACTGAAGATTGTAGATATTATCTCCCTAAGCGGTAGCGGAGCAAATCGAATTTGGTGAATCTTATTTCCATGTATCGGCAACGAAACAGATTCAAGCCACTAACCTTATCTCCCTGAGGTAGTAAGGGAGCAGATTGAAGTTTGTAGTCCCATCTTCCTGAGGTAGAAAAGAAGCAGACTGAAAAATTATAGATCTTGTCTCTTCAAAATAGCAGTGGGGCAGATCGAAGATGGCAAATCTTATCTTCCTGCTGTAGCAAGGGAGCAGATTTTAGCCACTAGCCTTATCTTCCTGATGTAGCAAGGGATCAGGCTGAAGATTATAGTCTTATCTTCTTGACGTAGCAAGGAAGCAGATTAAAAATTAAAGATCTTGTCTCCTCGAGATAGCAGTAGAGCAGATTGAAGATAGTAGATCTGGCATTCCTGAAGTTGTAGAAAGCAAATCGAAGATATCAGATCTTGTCTCCCTGAGTTTGCAGTGGAGCAGATTGAAGATAGCAGATCTTACATTCTTGAAGTTGCAGGAAGTAGATCGAAGACATCAGATCTTGTCTCCCTGGGTATGTAGTGGAGCAGATTGAGGATAATAGATCTGGTATTCTTGAAGTGGCAGGAAGCAGATCGAAGATATCAGTCTTGTCTCCTTGAGTTTGCAGTGGGGCAGATTACAAAAAAGTAAATCTTATCTTCCTGAGATTGTAGTGAAGCGAATCGAAGATACTAGTCTAGCATCACTGAGTTTGCAGTGGAGTAGACTGAAGATAGAAGATCTTGTCTTCCTGAGATTGCAGTGAAGTGGATCGTAGATACTAGTCTGGCATCCCTGAGTTTACAATTGAGCAGACTGAAGATAGCAAATCTTGGTTTCCTGAAATTGCAGTGAAGCAGATCGAAGATACTCATCTGGCATCCCTGAGTTTGTAGCGGAGCAGATTAAAGATAGCAGATATTGCCTTCCTGAAGTTGCAGTGAAGCAAATTGAAGCCATCAGACTTATTCCTAAAATTGAAATCAAGATGAAGTTCTAATACTGTTGAAGTTGTAGTGGAGTTGGAAGCCATTTAAAGAAGACGAGGGCCAAGAAGTTAAGGCTCGGCAAGACTGGGAAAAATTGGTCCTTTTATAGTATTTGATCCATTCTCGTTACACGACAATGAGCAAAGAGGGGCAGCTGTAATAGGCCAATTTAGCCCGGACCCATACAAAAAATAATAAACCCAAAATAATAAAACAAAGTCCAAGTTCAATCCAAAGTATATCATTTGGCCCGATCGGAATGACCCATTAAAAGATTAAAGGTCCATCTATAAGCTTTACGTATATGGGAACACAATCTTTAAGGATATGCAATCTTAGATATGATATGCAATCCTAAAAGATATGGTATGCAATCTTAGATATGATTTGCAAATCTTAGATATGATATGCAATCCTAGAAAATATGGTATGTAATCTTAGATATGATATGCAAATCTTAGTTATGATATGCAATCTTAGAAAATATGGTATGCAACCTTAGAAGATATGATTTTGTAATCTTAGAGATTTAATTTGTAGATAACTTTTAATCTTAGCCGTTGATGTAATTGATCTGTACCGTTGGATTTGGGGAGGCTCAACTATAAATAGAGGCCTCTCCCTTAATTGTAAAACACACTTGAGTTTTGAAGTAATAAAAATTCTTGAGAGCATTCATTCAAATTTCTTTCCCTCTTGCGTTCTTATTTTCTATGGTTTGTTCTTATTTTATTCTTCATCTTCATTTTTTCAACCTTTTATTTATCCATTTAATTATTTAATTATTAATTATTCTTTTTATTTTATTCGTTTATTTATTATTTTTGTATAGAGATTTATTTTATTTTCACACTTTTGTAAATTTGTATTTTATTTATTTATTCCAAATTTTATGTGGTATTTATTTCAAGCTATTTTATTTTATTATTTTTATATTACTTATTTTAAATAGTTTTATTTTGATTAATTTTTTATATTATTTATTTTTATCTTTTTTATTTATTTCAAACTTTTACATATATTACCTACTTTAAAATTTTTATACATGAATTTATTTTAAATTACTTTTTATTGTCGATTTCAAAATTCTTTTCTTTCACATTATTTGTTTTAACATTGTCCATTATTATTTGAAAGCTTGGTACATTTTGTTTTTTATTTATTTTTTAGATTTGTTATTTTTAAAAAATTCATTAATCTTTATTTATTAATGTGGCCAAATATACCTTCATATTTCAAAATCCATGATTTTTTTAAATTTAAAAATAAGGTAATATTCGATATTTGGGAGTTTTGAGAAAATCGTGCCCTAACTTACTAGGTTTCGATTTTTCTCATTAATTCCAAATGATTGAGTACACTTTTTGAAATTAAAACATATGAATTTCTAAATAAAAACCTATTCTCGGGAATTTAAGATGTTGTGTCCTAACTCACTAGATGTGACGTTTTGTCATCTCAAGGCAAGGATTTCTAAAAAGCAAAGGATATTCGGTGTTTGGAAAATTTGAAAGATCGTGCTCTAACTTACTGAGTTTTGATTTTTCTTTTAAAATCCAAATAATTGAATGTCCATTTAAAATTAAAGGATATAAGTTTTAAAAATCAAAAGGATCATGTTTTAAAATCTTTTCAAAATTTTGACATTAGGACATTAATTAATCAATTTGGTACCAATTTTTGGGCGTTACGAGGGTGCTAATCCTTCCTCATGCGTAACTGACTCCCGAGCCCGTTTTCTCAAATTTTGTAGACCAAAATCATTATTTTAATAAATCAAAATATTTTATTAAAATAATTAATCTCAAGGTGACCTGATCACACCTCGAAAAAAGATTGGAGGCGACTCCATTTTCATTTTCAAAGTCGACCCTCGCTTTTTAAAAAAATAAAAAAATAGTTTCGACAAAGCTTATCCAAGTTCTTGGATTCCTCAATTTCTGTCATTTTTGCTTCCCATTCCATCGATAGGCTATTGAGAAATTTCTTAACCATTTCTTTATCGGAATAGGCCTTCCCTAAAGCCTTCAATCCATTAATAATGTCAGTGAATCTATTTGACATGTCTTTAATGCCCTCCTCTAACTTCATGTTGAAAAGCTCATGGTTAAGTCTGAGTAAACCAATATTGGATTCCTTGACTTGGCTTGCTCCTTCACGAGTGGTGGCAAGCTTGTCCCAAATCTCCTTGGCACTTTGATATTGGGACATTCTATTGTACTCATTAGGCCTTAATGCACAAAAGAAAGTCTATATGGCCTTGGCATTGAGTTGAGTCTTCTTATTGTTACCTTCTTCCCACCCATCTTCAACCTTGGGCATTATCAAATTACTATTTATGATCACCCTCCCAATATGTAGAGTTTCATCCTTATCTTCCAATATGTAGCTGTTTCCAAGATTGTTGAGCTGAAATTGTAAGCCATCTTTAAACTTGGTATTTTTTCCTTGGATTCTCTCTCTTAGTTGTGAAACCTTTATAGAGAACTAGTTTTGATACCAATTGTTCGGCCTGAAAATACCAAGATGGGGTGAATTGATATTTTAAAAATCTCTACAAACTTTTCTAAATGATAAAAAAATTGAAAGAAAAGCTTGAGTACTTTGATTTATAGTGGTTCAACTCCAATTGCCTACTGTCACTACCTTAGCTTTCCACCACCAAGGATTTCCCTTATTCACTGTCAGACTTGATATCTTTCAATGAAAAGGTATAACCTTTACAACACTATCTTTTTAACAAGGCTTAGATAAAACTTTTCCCCCTAACTTTTATGGCTAAATTAGAATCTTTTTTAGTTTTTATGGCTCAACAAAAATCCCCCCAATTTACAATTATTGATATGTAAGAGATAAACAAAGAGACCTCTATATAGACTTGATCATGGGCCAAACAGGTGCAAAATTTTAGGCCCATTTTCTAGGCCTAGCTTAAAAAATGGGCCTAAAATTCTACCTAAGCCCAACCTTGATTAAAAATGCTAAACTTGAGCTGACCCAATCTGCTCATATTATTTTTTTTATATTTTTATATAAAAACAAATTTAAAAAATATAATACATCAAATACACTAGAAACATTAAAATAAATGTTTCCCAACAAATTGAAAATACATTTAAAAAAATCTTTATACTTAAATAACACTAAGATAACTATAACTTAATAAACCAATACCTTTAAAATAGTAGCAAAATTGAAAATAAAAGAAGAGTTATAAAATATTCAAACAATAACAACAAAATAGTAGCAATATAATAGCAAAATGGCAGCAAAACAACGGCAAAAAAGAAAGTTTAGGCTGATTCGGGTCGGGCCCGAGCTAAAAAACCTTGCCCAAGACTTGGTCTGTTTAGAAAATGGGATTATTTTTTGTCCAAGTCCATTTTTCGAGCCTATATTTTTGTCCAATTGCTCCCAATTTTTGGGTAAACCTTCGTGCCTAAGCTGGTGGTCTGACCTATGATAAGGTTTAAATCTCTACAAGGTATGTGTTAACAAAAATTAAGCTCTCGAATAAACGATTTTCTATATTTTTACTTTTTTTGTTTAATTAGATACTAATTTTTTTTTGGGATAAATATTTAATTGGCCCTTAAATTTATCCAAGTTTATATTCTCTTAACTAAAGAAGGTAACTAACGTCATTCGCAATCATCAAAGTTGCTCCAACATGCAATTCCATTAAAAAATTATGATTTTTTTTTTTTTAATTTGTGAGTCGAAAATCGATAAACTAAATCAAAATCGATCTGAATTTAATAAAATCGAAAATAAAACCAAAATTTATAATTCAAAATGATTTTTTCTTTTAATTTTTCAACTTTTTCACGACCCTAAATAATAGGGCAATGATTCTTTATTAAATAATGGAATCAACAAAAGCAGAAGCATGAGGGACAAAGTGGTGCGATCAAGTTGTTTTAGGTCAGATCCACCATGAGATATTGTCGAACAAATGGATGAAATAATTTATAGTTTTTTTTTTTTTTTAGACATTAAATCCTCATAAGTTAATAAGAGTCTTAAGTTGAGACTAAAATGCCCTTCACAACAAATTAAAATTGGGTTAATATGATTTCATTTGAAACAGTTGTGTTATCTTATTCATAGGCTTAGTTGATATCATGTCATGTTTATTTAGAAGCTTAATTTATCATTTTCTTTGATGCATATTGTTTTTCATCAATTAAGATGACGAGTTCCAAACTAATATATATATATATATATATATTAATTAATTAAAAAGTTAGGCAAAAATGGATTATCCTAGTTATAAGGCTACCTATGGTTTGAAACAAATAAAAGGCTAGAAAGGTGAAGGTGGTGTACCACAAGTTGGCATTTCCCACACATCTCTTCGTCTCCTATCTTTGCTGTTCTTGATAAATGCCTATAAAAGTAGGATGAGCATTTGTGCCTTCAAACAAACATTTGTTGGAATTTTGATTTTGAGTAGGATTCAGCTTCCCTACTTTCATTATTTCAAACCCAAAAAGAAACAGAAATTCTTAATTCTCGTTTCTTTGTAATTCTCCTCATTATTTTTATTTTTATTTTCTAATTTTAACAAGGATGTAAATATACCATACATTATAATTTAAATAAATGAATATGTTAACTCTCATAATTTATTAAATATGGAATATTTTAAATAAGAATTCGATATACATAAAAATGATAAATAAAATATTTTATTCAAAAATAATATAAATATTTATAATTATACTAATTATAAACCTATTGTTGTATGAATTTATTGACGTGTGTTTGGGAAACACAAAATATGAACTTTTAGGTTTTTATTGGTTTAAATGTGTTAGAGATTTCTATACTCTTTTGAAATTTAAAATTTAACTCCTATACTTTAACTTTGAAACATTGAATCCATGTATTTTTTTATTTAAAATCTTAGTCTTTTTATCTAATTTTTCCATTAAAGTGATTGATGTAGCAGTTGAAAATTGGTAAATTAACTTTTCCAACTCTCCTTATTTACATTTTTGTTAATTTAATTATTATTCTCTAAATTACATTATTTTTAAAAATAAATTATTTCAAATTACTACCAATAAGGTCAAAGTCAAAAGCAATTTTGATCCATGAATTAAAAAAAGTAATTTAATCCCTTTAAAATAAATAGCATAATTTAGCTCTTATGTTATTTGAAACTCCTGCAAAATAAGAAAAATTGAAAATGATGTAAACTATTTCTATAGCATATATCACACGTGCCATTTATGATTTATAGAATTAAAAAAATCCAAAACATATATAATAAAATAATAATAAAATCTTGTAAATTTTCGAAAACAACACAAATTATTTAGGATATATCTTAAAACTACATATGAACTTTGACTTGGTACAATCATATATATGAAACTTTAATTATAGCTCATATATATATATATATATATATATATATATATATAAAGTTTTAATTTTGATTTAACTATACAAATTTAAAGAAATAAATAGATCTATATACTTATATATTAGATAATTATAATTACTTGTGCATGGAATATATAAACTTAAAATGGTTCTATAACGATAATTGTGTAAGTGGTTTAAGAAAATCGAATCAAATAAAAATTTCACGTATAAAAATACACAAAATCAAAGTTCATATATAGCCTTATATATTTGTCCAAAATTCATGTATAGTTTTAAAATTTATCTCAATTATTTAGAATCTAAAAACTTAAATTTCAAAAACTTTATAACAATTTCCAAATACAATGCTGAAGGAGGATTCTAAGAAAATAAAAATAAAAAAACATAATATTTAAAATTATTTTTCTATTTTTGAGGGATATTACGTTAAAATAACAATTTTATTATTGTTTAGTGATAGGAGTATTATGTTGTAAATATGAATATAAATTTAAAACCAAATAATCTCATTTTCCTCTGCCGATTATCGAAAGAAAATTGAAATTTTAAAACTATTAAAATATGGACAGAAATTGTATGAGAAAATGTCAGAAATTATAGAAATTTTATTTTATTTCAAATAAGTTATTAAAAGATTAATTTTAAGAATGCATTTCAAAAGATTTAGAAAATTTATTATCTTTTCCTAGATCTCCTAAATATTTATTCCCTTGAGACTTACAACTAAATGGTGTGATTGGCATTGAGGTAATACCGTTATTGCCATTTGATTGTCGTATGTGCCAAAATAAATGCTATAAAAATCATGACAAACTTTATGTTTAGATTTTTCATATAATGTTTACTGTTATAAAATGAGATTGATATCAATCATTTCTCAAGCTTTACATATATAATCTTTACTGTTACAAAATGCTTGGAATCATTACTCTTCAACTCTTACTGCTTCACTGAGATTACAATCATACTCTACTAACATTTTATCTCAAAATACTTTATATTAAAAAAAATTTATATAAAAACCCAATCCTTTAAAATATTACCACTTCCTTGTTATTTTACCATCAGCTTACAAAATAATTATTTCCTAAAAAACCTACTATATACTCTTTGTTAATATCTCCAGATCAAGATCCGAGTGTTACATAAATAGTAATGTTTCTGATACAAAGTATATGCACAATTTCTTTCCCATCTTGAATAGTTCTACTAATTCTATCTATTTGTTTAGTAACTTAACCTACTAGATTGATGTCAACTAACTTGTGACACCAAACCGGTAAAAGACTTGATACATAGACCTTGGCTCAAAGGGATTGGACAAAACCATCAATAGATTAGATTTCTTCTTTTGATCCTAACAAAATACGCCTGCCTACGGGTTTATATACAAATCTCCCCTTATAACCCAAGTAAAATGTGACACATGGGGCAAAAAAATTGTCACCTTACTTCAAAGGGCCAAAACCATCAATGCATTTTCTTCTTTTGATCCCAACAAAATACGCCAACGGGTTTACATGAGAAGAAATTTTTTTGTGATTAAGAATCAACCACAAAACTGTTCATACAAGTTGCAAAGTGGGAGAACCATTTTCCTACATTGAGGATGAGACAACAGGCTATATACAAGAATGGTTGAGTACTGGGCTTATCCATTTTTGTGTCCCAATAATAATAGGATAGACTTTTATAGATTTAATGAACATTGTACTTCCCTGTACCAAATGGAAGGAAAGCAACAAATATTTAAGGTCAACCCTTTCTTTTTCTTCAAGTGCCATAACATATATGCTATATCGCTTTTTGATGGAATTTTACCATTATTAAGCTTTTTGCCTATTTGACACGGACAAATGCAATGCCAATTTTGAGTCTAGGGAAGGAAACAAAAATAGGATAACAAATGTCACCATCTTAATAATATCTATATGAATTGAAAAGAGATCTAATTGCTTCAACAAAATAATCAGATTCCAATATCCTCAAACGTAAGTCAAACACCAACCACAGTCCAATAGTACAGGGCAATTATAGTAACAGGAATGATAAACCTTAGTGACAACGACCTGGGTCCATGTGAGAGGATTGATGATGACTTGGCTCCTTCAACGAGGAAGCAAGAATCTCCTGTGCAAAATTTAGCCCTGACTCTACCTCACCACACTTCCCTGAGAGCGCTTTGTAGCTCCGGCTTCCATACCTATCCGCACATTCAACTATCGCTGTCAAAGTAAAATATACAAAGCACAAAATTAGCACAATAATTACATGAACAAATTGACAACAGCCCAAGATACGATCCATTCCAAAAGATTAAAAGCATTGGTTTACTCTATCAGGTGTCAAACAATCATCATTTGATTTATCTACACACAAGTCCAAACATAGCAAGAACAGGTCTAAGTTTACAACTTCACCAATACGTCTTTTTCTTAATAATTGAATCAAAAGTATCCAGTAATGTGACAGCCTATGTAATCTCTAATATTCGGAAAGTTGAAATATAGTACAAAAATGAGCCTATTGAATTTAATACGGGTTAGAGCCTTGCTGTGAACTGTAATTGTGGTAAGCACTTGGTGGAGCATTGAAGTTGGCGTAAGGCCCTTGCTGAGAATTAAGTGGATAGGGGCTTTCCTGCACAGTCAAATTATGATATGGGCCTTGATGAGCTTGCCTGTTTGAATAGTTCTGTTGGGCACTCACATTTTGATAGGGGCTATATTGAGCACTCATTTTCTGATAGGAACTTTGGTGTATGTTCGTATTTGGATATGAATCCTGTTGTGCATTCATGCTTTGTCCAGAAGAAGCCATGAACGACTGAAAAATACTCTGAGCACTTGTATGCTCAGAAGATCCACGGAACTCTTCAAAGCCACCAGTTTGAGGATCATCAAGCTTTAGGATTGACCTTGAAACCTACACTTCACAACAAAAACAAGATAGCAAATCTTATACCTTCCTTTAACATTGCGCTTGAACTGAAAAGGTATCCTCCAATATATAACATAGTAATTCATACAATTTTTCTTTCCATTCAATAACAACCATGCAACACCCAACACTGATAAATGATGCATGGATGCTACACTTCCCACAACAAGAAATCAAGGATTTACAGTGCATTTCTTTCACTAAACATTTAAGGAGATACCATTTTAAAACAATATTGTGCCACCATTCCTACTGAAAAAAAACGCCACCAATGGAAAAACAAAGCCAGAAACTTCAATAGATCTTTAACTTGTTCATTTTTTAAGTGCAATCTCCAAACTATACCAGGTCCAGGTTATGGTATTCCAAATTCAGAAATATTACCTCACTACTACTAAAAACAGTACTTCCTCTGGTGCCTACTGCAGAACTTGACACAGTTTCTGGAACTTTAGCATCAACAGGACAGTTCATATTTAAGTATCTGCAACAACAGAATCCAACAAACCGAATCCATTAAGTTAAACATGAAAATTAGACCAAGAAAGTTTTGATAACACCAGTACCTAGCAGCAGCTGGAGGAACAGAAAAATTCTGAGGTTCATAGTCATACACATGTGCACCACCACCCTTCAGAATAGCATAAAGAATACGTTTAGCTATTTAACCAAATCATAAGACATCTTGAAAATCCAAAGCTTGAAAACATGCACCAAGGAAAACTATCCTCTCGAGAAATCAACATTCTCAACAAAGTACTAAAAAACAGGAAATAATGTCTTTCATCAGATTTTAAATTTTTAAATAAATAAGAATCTGACTAGTAATAGTTATTAGATGTAGAAATCAATGGAAGGCCCAACCCCAAGAAAGATTAGAAATCATCAATTAAATGTATTAAACTAAACTATAAAACCCGTGGGTATGATTACTTTCAACTTGTATGTAAGACCAAACAAACAATAAGAAGCCAAATAAAACTAGGGCAGATCATAAGAACTTACATAATATACAGGTTACTCTAAAGTTTGAATTCCATTTATCTATTGAATAAAACTCATATCCTAAATTAGGAGTTATATTAAAAGTATAGTGATGTCCTAGAATTATTTACCAAGAACCAAACAAGTATAAATAAAAGCTGGGGGTCTTAATTTTTTTTTCACATGTTTGGTAAGAAGTGAATGACAAGCTCCTTTAAGATTTAACATTCACTGTTCTTTTAAATTGTTAGCCCTAAATTTAAAGGTTTGGATCCTCAACTGAGGGCCAGTTTACCATTGAGGTTGGTTGAAAAGTGCTTTAGAAAAGTGTAAGTGCTTTTGGGAAGATAAAATGTCTATTTTAAACATGACAATAAAAAGGTAGTTTTATTGAGAAGCACTTTTCTAGAAGCCAAAAGCTAAAAATTTTGGCTTTTTGGCTTGACTTGAAATCCCAGTTTAAAATCAAGGTTTGGTTTGAAAAGCTGCTTGTTTGGGTTGAAAAGTGCTTTTGAACCTCAATGGTGAACACACCCTTAATCAAACTAATATATATTATAACAACTTCATAATTTATCAACAAAGAAATCACAGAATACATACAGATGAAGCAACTAAAACACACTAGCTAATTAGATATTTATATTATAAACTAGTGGTGAGCATTCAATTGAATCGAATGAAAAAAGTCCGAGTTAATCGAGTTGACAAGTTTCATTTATCATCATAACTCTGTTTGAAATTTTTTTAAATCGAGTTGAGTAAAATGAAATTTGAGTCGAGTTGAATCGATTGAAATTGTTCGAGTTAAATTAAAAAGAATTAAAATGTCAAATTAAAATCTTGTTACAATATAATTAATTCCATATTAGAGAAGATAAATTTGAAACCATATTTTGTTGAAAACTCTATCAAAGCAAAATAAGAGGAAAAAAAGATATTTTAGTATGATAAACTTGAATAATTAATTTACTTATTTAGGTCATAAAAATATTATTTTAGAAATTTTTTATTTTTATATATTCTTTAGATTTTTAATATTTTTAATACTTTTATAAATTTTTTAAAAATATAAATTTTGAATTTTCATAAATATTTTGAATTTTAAAATTATTGTGAATTTTTTTTGTAATTTTTGTTGAAAAAGAGACAAATTTGCTCATTTTCAAAATTAACAGGGACCAAAAGTGTGTTTACACCAATATGTTATTTGAGTTATTCGAATTGTAAAATTAAACTCGACTCGATCTTGAAACTCGAAAAAGTTATTCAAGTTTACTCGAAAAAACCAAATAACTCGATTCAATTAACTCGAAATTCAACTTTTTTTTTCAAGTCAAATTGAGTTTTGCTCACCCCTATTAGCAGTTAGAACCAGACTTGTTAAACAATGAAAGCTAAAGTTGGAAAAAGCTATCTTTTGCCCGAATGAACCCATTGATTTTATTCAGTCAACAAACTTAACTCAAAATGACTTTGACTCGTAACAACTTAAAGACCTAAAATGACTTGAACTAAATCAACTTGAACCTTAAACTTAGATTGAGTATGAATTTTATTATTTTCTCACATTTAAATTTCAAATTTTGATTAAAAAAATTATAAATACAATAAATTTTATTATCAGAAGGAAATGCCCAAATAAGTAGCTTGGAATTTAAAATGATCCAAATCTAAAATGCCAAAACCAACTCACACATACCTGAAACGATCCGAAATATCAATTCACTCAATATGACCCAATCCCAACCCTCCCAATCACCAAAAAACAGTTAATTGCATAATTATGGTTTCAACTCTAGAAAGATAAAGCCTTAAAGTAACTAAAGCAAAAGAAGGGAACATAAATTTGATAAAGAAATATACCCTGAAAGATTCAAATCCACCAGAGTAGCCAGGCCCTATTGTAGCAGCTGGTGGTGGACCATCAGGCATGTTTCTTGCAGGACCGGATACACGGACAGACCCAACAGAAGCAGGTTCTGCTCCAGCATCCACATCTCGCAATGTTCTTACTCTAAGTCTCGAAGCAATCTCAGCCAAAGCATCCTTAGCGACACCAAAATTGCCAGATATCTGAATGGAAAAAAAAAAAAACAAATTACTTTACATAAAAACAAAGCTGAAATATTGAAAATATTAGACCTTCTGGAATTGAATTGGACAAATACAGAAATACCCTTGGTGATAAATATGTTTCCAACAAGATTACCTGTACTAGCTCTTCATCTTCATATGCACACTTAGGCTTATCATCCTTCGAGCATACACGAATATCTGCCTGGGTTCTCCTCCTCATCTCATTGATTACATGACCTCCTTGCCCAAGAATGCACCCGACCTTGCTTGATGGAACAAGCAACCTAGTAGTAACTGTACCTTTCTCAGATGATTCACTAGTTTTACTCTGAAGCTGTAGAATGGCATCTATTGTATGCGATCGAGGGTTCCCAAGAGCCTAGAATAATAAATGGACTAGCATAAGCATTTTTTTTAAGTATAAAAAGAGTACAAAGTTTAAGGCAGGAGCAACTAGTTGACATACAAAAAGGGTAAAATATGTTATTTTATTTTTCCTCAAAGGAATGAAGCTAGAGTCAAAATAAAATACCTCAATTCCAGAGACACGAATTACTCGCTCATCTGATTCCGTTGATGCATCTTCAACATGAATGCCTGCTCCTGTTTCCTGCTGTAACTGTTTAACATTAAAGCCACCCTTGCCAATTACACCACCAATCTTCCCAGCTGGGCACAAAATTTTCATTGAAAACTCAGCTGAAGCTTCAGCACCACCTGCTGGAGGAATACTGCTGAAGCTACCTGGCCCAATTCCAGATAGCCGGTTTCTATGAGCACTCATCCATGGCATTGGTGGACTATCATGAGGAGAAAAATTTCGATGCGACCACATTGAATTGCTCGGTGGAAGAGCACTAGGAGGGAAATTCTGGCTTGAATGTGGCACAGAGAAGCTCAATGGAGGCTTGTCTTTCCGTGGATTTTGATGCAAAAGAGTGGAAACTTCATATAGAGCTCTCTTTGTGACATCTCGTTTTCCTGATATCTACAGTAAGTTCCAAAAACTAAAGTTTTTAAGGAATTGAAAGAAAACATAAAATAGCAAGAAACTATCTTCTAACAACAATTTTTCAGAGATCAAACCATGAATGGTTAAGGACAATACCTCTCATATTCCTGAAATTTGCAGTAAATTTCAAAAAATACAGCTTGTAGGAATTGCAAGAAAATTCAAAATTACAAGAAACAACTACTGACAACAGTTTTTAGAGATCAAACCATGAATGGTGAAGGAAAATTTCTAATCCAGTAGCACCTACAGGCTTTGCATCCAGCAACTAGGAAAATACACAATAAATGAGAAAAAAAAAAGTTTATTGAAACAAAGGACAAGGATTTCAACACATCATAGCATTAAAAAAATGACGAGAAAGAGCAGCCAACGTAAATCTTTGACTTCCCACTGAAACAATCTACTGACAACTATTTGACAATCAGAAATATAGGCTGACAAACTACACCCAAAGCCTTCCCAGTGAATCAAAACTCAATAACATGTAAGACCAACTTCCGAAATTTATATGCTGCTCACATCAATGCAAAAAGTGCAGATAAAAGGGTAATGGGCCAAAATAAAAATATCCTTCAAAAAGGTGCTATTTTCTGTACCATCTCAGCTTTAACCTCACTCCACTCACCTCTCAAGCATGTATGGGCCCATCCTTTGCTTCTTCAGCCACTTGACCAAAAGCATGCAAGCTTTCAAACGAATTTGCCATAGGCAGCATAAATCTTTGAAAAACAAATTTGACCCCAGAATATTCTTCCTTGCTAAACACAATAAAACTGCTCAAACAGATTCATTCAACCTGTAGATACAAAGGTATGACACATCTTCAAACAAGCAATGGCCAGCAATCTGGCCAGCTGCCTGAAAAGCAAGGTTAGTCAAGGGCAGCCTATACGAACCAGTAAACCTGCAACCCACAGTACAGATTCACAAGGTTGGATTCAGTTAGAAATCCATCAAGCTTTGACACATTATGAAGAAAAATATGTTAAACCTTTCTTCCAACCCAAATCACCATCTTGTCTAGCACAAAAAGCAAAATTTATTATGTTTCACTAGTAATATTCGTATTACATCTCATCATGTACATGTACAAAATCATATATAACTTATGTCAATCCATCATTATCCCTAATCAATAATCCCATTGAATTCAACATATTACCATTGATGTCTACATAAATAATAGAGACCCAAATCAAAGTAACGGAGCAAATAACTTAGCTAAAGACCTTGAGCACTAAGAATCTGTAACCGAAAAAATAACTTTTATGAGAGTTTCAAATGGAGCTAATAATCCTTGTTTTGTATTACTTGCTTCAGGCTACAGCAAGCCCAAACCTAAATAAGTGAAAGTCACTCTCAGTATCGTAACCCCAACCACCAGAAAATATTAGTCCATCTGCCAATAGGACGGAAGACACGTGGCTTGGTGAAACAAAAAGGTCTGAGCCTTATGATCATATATGCAGCTAATTAACTAATTCTTTCTGGTCAAAAGATGCAAAAGTGTAGCAACCAATCAGTTGTTACGTTCAGGCAACTAGGTTAAGAAAGAAGGATATGCCTACATTGCCACTTGAGCAATGATCTCTCATACCAGAACTTGAAAAATCCGCCTCATCATAAGTCATTTCTTCAAAGAAAAACCCTATCCAATAAGAAACTGACTCAAAAAAGATATAAAGGACGTTTATATAAGCACATGAATGAGACCCACATGTCAACCCAGGCTAAACAAAGACAGTATAGATAACTCAATATCCCCATATGCAATCCTATGAAAGGAAATCTTTCTCATATATCATCCTCACACTTCCTGCCTTAAGTCACATTTTCAGAATATTCTAGGCCATATCTCTTCATGAAAATGGAGATGAACCAAAAAGTAAATTCCAAAGGCCTAACTGTTCGAAGATAGCAGTTCAAACATCAATTTTAGAGCATTGAAGCAGCATAATATAGGTAGTAATACTTTTAAGTCCTAAATTAGAGCTTCAATTAGCATTCACAAAACATTGAAGCAGTAACAGGTTTGAATTGAAATTCAAATAAATGTGAAAAGTTCTTATAAGAGAAAGGGAATTCAACATTTTAGCCATTCAAGAAGATGTATGCAAGGGCTCTTTAATGTTTTAGCATGTTGATTTCTCAGTCAAACACATACAATAAATAAAAAAGTGTACAGCATATAAAGTTAATAGATACCTGCACTAATTCATCAGTTGCCACTGCACAAGCAGGAAGATGATCAGCCGGAAGAACACGTATAGTAGCACCTGTGCCACTTCGCAATCTTTGAATCACATCACCCCCTCTCCCTAAGAGACATCCTACCATATTATTCGGAACAAGAAGCCGTGCAGTGACAACAGCATTCCCATTATCATCATCAGACACTATCCCACCAAAAAGATCTTCCTCAACAATCCTATCGTGAACTTTCAACAAAGCATCCTGTGCAGCACAGCAAGGCTCCATGGGTACCTCTTTTTCATTATCACCACCATAATCCTCATCTGAATTATGTTCTTTCACCTTGGTCGGAGAACTATAAATAACAACAACTCTCTCATCACAACCAAGGACAGAATCACCAACCGTAATCTTAGCCCGAGTCTCCTGCCTTAATGCTTTTACTATATTCCCACCCTTCCCAATAACACCACCAATTTTTCTCGAAGGACAAAGTATACGGTAAACAGTGTCTCCAGGATTCAAATTTCCGGAAAACTGTTCAGGGGCAGAATTAACACCCAGTTTTAGTTTCCTATTATTATTACTATTATTATTATTATTAACCCCTTTTCTCTTAAAGGGCGTATTCATCTGTTTCCTAAAGAAATTCCTCTTCCTCCCATCCATTTCAAAGCAAAAAATATGGTTAAGGGATTTGCCTAAGCAAAAATCCCCCCAAAATTGTAACTAAAATATTCCCAGTAACAAAATCAAACCCTATGCAGAGCTCAAATTAAGCTACCTGTAGAAGATCAAAGTTAGATATTCCAGGTGTAAGTTGCTAGGGTTTCTACGCTTGAAACGAGAAGGTATAAAAAGATCCAAGAAAGATAAACAATTTATTTGAATTGAATGTGATTCAATAATGAAAAAGGGGGAAGGGTTGAAAAAAGAAGGGAGAAAAAGGTTACCTGAGAGTAAAATTGAAGGAAAATTATGGGAAATGGAGTTGAAGGAGATGAAAGGAAAGATTTGGCTTCTTTGTCGTGAGAGCTATTTTCGACAGGTTCAGTGTACATGGATCAATGGATCGGGTCAGACCGGATATGTTCCAAAACTTTTTAAATTCTTTGCTTAAGTTTATTGTTGGTTCAAAATAATTCCTTTAATTAAATTCCTCCACAATTTTAATTTTTAAAATTTATCGCTAAATTATTACAAGTTAGGAGTCCATTATTTACAATTTAATTAAATAACACTTCATCCAAATTACAATATTACTTAAATTAATGTCAATTATAAGTATAAGTCAATTATCTCGCAAATTAAATTTAACTTAATGTCTAAATTAATTTTAATTAAAACCTTAAACTACATCCCGTTTTCCTAATCACCTTATATACATTTTTTCAAGGTTAAACTATAAAAATAGTCACTAAATTATTACTTTTGTTCTATTTTGTCATCGAATTATTACTTTTTTTAATTTAATCACTAAATTTTTTAAATCAAATATCTTGATCACTCAAATTGATTTGGAGCTTTTATCGGTATAATAAAAATTTTAGACTTTTAATATTTACAAATTATATTAATTTGATCATGAATATAAAACATTCAACAAATTTAGTTCTCAATGTTTATAAAATTTGTCATTTTAATTTTTAAAAATCAATAAATTTAACCCTCAAATTTTATAAAATTTGTCAACTTAGTTTTAATTTTAAAAATTTAATAAATTAATTTTAATCCTTTACAAATATTAATAATTTAATCCTCTTAACCCATAAATCGTAGCTTTAGGTTTCAAATTTTATAAAATTTATCCTACTTCAATATAAAATTTCTTACTTCATTTTTGACATAATTATTTTAATAAAGTTTGTTTATCAACCCAACACATGGAAAAGGGAAAAAGAAATGAAAAAACCATATAGTAATGATTTAATGCGTTACAATTCATTAAACAAAGTTTATTACAAATCTATGGCAAAAACTAGAATAGCCAACCAACCAGCTTATAATAAAAAATATCACCAATTTTCACTCAAAAAATCACCAAACAACAAATTTTAATACTCAAAAAAAAAAATAAGAGAGCTCAAGTCATCATCTTTTAAGTTCAAAACAGGAGATAAATTGATGTGAAATGAATTTTTAATTATAGATAAAGTTATTTCAAAATGAGGTTGTTCCCATGATAGCTGCTATCATTTCAGTATTTATTTATATTGATAAATATGAATTATATTGGTATGTATTCCTTTATACTAAGTGATGTAATATTTTGATTTTTTAAAATAATTTTGATGTTTTATCACAATTATATTTAAAAAGAAAGTATAATTATTAAATTGGTTTACTCAACATAATTAATGATACTTTTAGTATTTATATTTTCATGTGCATATAATATAAATTTTATTAAAATTTTGAAAATAAACTACGAATGTATAGATTACAAAAATTTTTGAAAGATATGTATTATATTAAAATAATACTCTCGCACTTGCATATTAACTAATTCGTAAGTATTGATAATTAAGAACAACTTTCAAACTTTTGAAAGTTATGTTTAAAATACATAAAGTATTAAGTTATATATAATTTCACATCCATTACATCAGTGTAGTCCTATAATCATTTAATCACATTTGGAAGTACCAAACTATATATAATGAAAATATCATGTAAGCAACCTCATAAATCTTTTACAAAATGAATATGTTATTTGAATATATGAATGTTACATAATTTAATATTTAAATTCGATATTATTCATTAAGTGTTAGGTATAATAATAAAATATATTATACTAAAAAGAAATTGGTTCATGTTGTCACATATTCTTTATAAAATAAAGAAGCTGACATATGCTACAATATAAGCAAAAGCTATCCTTATTTTGAGGCAAATTTAACATTTTATAAACTATACGAATTAATTTTATTGAGATTTATGATTATTTTTTTAATAATGTTATTTTTAAAATTTGAGCTCGATCTCCCCTTGATGAAAATATATTTCCAAAGTTTAATGAGAGAAAAGGATAAGATGGAGAATGAGTGCATTGACTAATTGTGAAAAATTTTATCCTCTTCTATTGAAAACAATACCACAAAAATTTTATCCACAATTATATATCTATTTCAGCATTCTCCTTCTAAAACATCACTGATTCCAAAATCCATGTTGATTTTATCTTTAATTAATACGTTTAGCATCCACACTGAAAACTACCCATCAATTTTCCAGCGGAAGAAAACAAAGTAATTAAAAATAAGAAAGTGTAGGTTGAAGGAAATTGGGAAGAAAACCAACTTTTTATTCATTAGTTCTCAGCCTTTTGCCCAATGAAAATCCAAAAAGGATTAAAACCCAGAAATCGAGAAACAAAGGCCAATAACTCAAAGAAAAAGAAAAAGCAACAGTAAAGAACATGGTTTTTTCTGAGTACAAATTCAAACAAATGGAGAGACAAAGTTAATAAAAAGCTTAGAAGCCTGGAGGCTTGTAGGCAATGAAACTAATGCACTGCACTTGACGCACGTTGTCGAAGCCAATGATTCTAATGAATGCATTGGGGTATTCCTTCTTGCATTCCTCAAGCTCCTTCAACACCTGAGCCGAGTCGGTGCACCCGAACATGGGCAGCTTCCACATGGTCCAGTAGCGTCC
The DNA here is from genome assembly GCA_025506655.1 of Gossypium rotundifolium. Classification (NCBI taxonomy): domain Eukaryota; kingdom Viridiplantae; phylum Streptophyta; class Magnoliopsida; order Malvales; family Malvaceae; genus Gossypium; species Gossypium rotundifolium. Next base: position 151,107,478 of record CP106732.1, on the reverse strand, counting down.
ATCGTAGTATGTGGGTAAGCTCGAGTACTTACGGTGCACGAATCCCTCCTGCACATGCATATAAAACACACTTAATCAACTCAAATATCCCACTAAAAAGTGGAGGAATGGAATAACTTAGAGCTCGAAAACACCTCCAATTCGAATTCCAAGCAAGGAATCCATTTTGAGCGAAGAAGGTAATCTACTTCCTTGGCCAACTGCACGGGTGTAAGATCGGGGAGGTATGAGAGAGTCTCGAACTTCTTCTTCCCAGTAGGAGGCCACACCTAGAAATTAACACCAAATATAAAACAAATTTTTATTCAATTTTCCACCAAACATTACACTAAAACTTAAACAAAAAAATTGATATAAATTTACCTGCATGCATTGCACTCTGCCGCCATTGCTTGCGAGAGAAGTAATGTCGTTGTTGGCCTTCCTGATGACTGGGAAAGCAGAGGCAGACTTGAGGCCGGAGAAAGGAGCGACCATGTTAGCCTGTGCCGGAGAGGCAGTGGCAATAGTAGCTGATGAGATCATTGAGGAAGCCATTGCTAGTAGTGGGTACTTGTAGTGTATGCTATAGCTAAATATATCTCCCTTAATAATGTTTATTCCCCAGTGCCACCAATCCCCTATATATAATGGTGGAATTTGGGTATAACATCCTATGGTTACAAAGCTTTGAGGTTGAATTCGGAGAAAGGGTGACCGTCGGATTGAAAATTTGAAGAGACTATAGCATAATGACCACAAAGAGGGTGGGAATTATTTGAACAGTAGCCTTATCTTCGGCACCACAATGAGAGTGCCACGTGGAAGAAGCTCAATGACCTTATCTCATCCAATGGGAGGGATGAATGTGTGATGGGCATTGCCTTAGATTTACCCTTCTTGTCAGTCTTATTCTCTTCCTTGCATTTTTTGCACAAAAGATCAACATGGACCCATTCGGTATAGCCCTTTGGGAAAATCTATGGCCATACCTTCATGCTTGGTCAGTTTTGATCAATGGATTCGACATTTCGGTTGTATTTGGATCATCTTTATTGCTTCTATTTCTTTTAGTTGCATTTGAAATTCATCAATTCGAATTCGAATTTGATAAATGGAGTTATTTTAGTGTCAGCTTTTTTCCTTTGAGTTTTAGAATTAAAGTTATTTTAGGATTTAGGGTGTTTTTAGTTTTTTAGGATTCAGTTTACTAAATTGTAAAATTGTGTTTTTGTTTAAGTATTCAAGTTTCATATTTTTAATTTAGACATTTCAACTATTTTAGTAGGAGCCATAATATATTTGAGATCACAAGAGCTGGATGAGATAGCAAGAGTCTCTTATCTTAATTAGTGGAGGGTTCGATTCTCATCTTGAGTATGAAGCAGTTTTAAAACTCATGGCCAATATCTATCCCTTTAATAGACTTACAGAATGAGGATGATTAGTTACTGGACTCGCACCGATAAATATAATAAAAAATAATTAAAAAAAAGTAAATTTAGATCAGTTTAAGTTGGATTTTTTTGGGTAATTTAATTTAATCTATATGTATAGGAAATTCAATTGTTTTCAACTTAGATAATTTAGGTTTCACATATGAGTTCAATTTATTAACTTTTAAAATAAATAAAAATCAAATTGAAACAGAATATACATACAACTAGTTTTGAACCATGTTGCAGAATAAAATTTTATTTATTTAAATGTAAGATCTTATACTCTTTATAAATTTAGAATTTAGTTTTTGTACTTTTATTTTTAAGAAGTTAGTCCTCTACTTTTTAGATTTTAAAATTTAGGTTCATTTGTTAACACTGTTATTTTTTTATTAAATTTATTGATGTGATGTTTTGAATAAAAATACTCACTTTATAGTCATATAACTAAAAAATGATGTTCCAATGAACCTGAATTTAACAAAAACAATTTTAACAATATTAACAGTTAAACTTAAAATTTGAAATCTGAAAAGTAGAACGACTAAACTCCTAAAAATAAAAGTATATGGATTAAATTTTAATTTTACGAAGAGTACATGGACTTATGGTATGTTTTAACATGTTTAAACATAGAAAGTTAATACTTTATAGGGTAAATTATACAATTAATCACCTAATTATTAGCATGTTTCTGTTTTAGTCACCAAACTATAAAAACTTTCAATTTTATCACTAGCATTATAATTTGCAATTGTTTCTGTTTTGGTTACCCCATTGAATTGTTAACAAAAATGGTGAGGTGGCCTTTTTTTTACTTGGTATAATAATATATTTAGTCCTCAATATTTACACATTCTATCAAATTAATCTTAATTCTAAATAATTTAACAAATTTAACCCTTCACCTATACAAATTCTATCAATTTAGTTCTCAAACACATTTTAAAGAAAAATGGCAACTGATAAACCTAGCTATATCTTGAGCTTGACAGCTTTGGGTTACTTGGTGCTTGTTCAAAACATTTTCTTACCATTCCTCTAAAGGTAAAGACTAATGCAACAAATCCCACAAGAAAACTTAATAAGCTTCTCTCCTAAGCACAATACGCTAAGATTCAAAAGTAAAAATCATACCATCCTCCGTATAAATTACACCTAAAAGGATTATTATCTCAATTCTCAACAAATCTAGCTAAATTTTTAAAAATTTTAATTTGCAATATATATATATATATATATATATATATATAACCTATAGTAGTACTAAAATTAATCTCTTCATGCAAGTGCTCTCTAATAATGTTATGAGTATCTGTTGTATAGCTAAAGCCAGTTAAAGTAGTTAGTTTGTTGTTAGCGGTAGGCAGTTAGCTGTTAACGTTAGTTAGCAGTTATCTTTGTATATTAAATAGCCTGCAAATGACTCTTTGCTAAACAGAGTGAAGAGAGATATTTTGTACGTACTTTGTTTAAGTCTTAACATGGTATCAAGAATTAGGTTCTTAGTGTAAATTGTTTTTTGGAGCCATGGCTACAGAAGCTGTTCCAACAATTGATACTCCTAGGCATTCCTTTAATAATGGTGAAGCTCCTAGGTCGTAATTGTTCTTCGTAAACAAATCCCAAAAAGATTTAGTTTTTTCTAAGCATGACACTGTCAAACTTGGGGAACATAATTTCCTGTTATGGAAACATCAGCTTCTATTGATTCTTGAAGGATATGGTCTCGAGAGATTTGTAATTTAGAAATTTTAAAACTAGGGTTTCTACCAAGCTCCCATTGAAACCAATCCTGAACATGCACCATGGTTGCCACACCCTAACTCGTGACTCAACCACGAGGTTTATTTAATTAGATATTTAAGTCTTATGTATTTGTTGGGGTACACTAGCCCTGTGGTTCAAATACTTATCGACTAATCTACGTTGCCATAAAAGCCCATACATTTCACATATTCAAATCACTTGAAGTCTCAAGTACTTACTGATGAATTGCATGCCTGAGACTTAGTGGGCCATGCCGAAAAAACACGAAAATTTTTGAGAAAATTCCTTTTGGGCTTACTTTGGAAAACATTTTGGGCCTTAAATCCAAGTAGAGAGTTTAAAAGCGGGCTCTGAGACCAAATTGAAACACCCCAAACTTGGCCCATTATCCTGGACCGGATCTGCTATGTTCCCCGGTGAAAACCATTTCAAATTCTTTTGTATTTAGGAAAAACTTGAGCGTTTTGAAGGAAAGTTTGTTTTGGGTTGGGCTTGAGTTGAAAACAAGTTTAATTTATTGTTAAAAATCCTTTACTTTAGGTGACAAAACATTTGGGCTTTGTTTTTAAAATAAATTTACTTAATCTTTTAATAAATAAAAGTTTGTAAAATAGAAGCAAAGTAAAATAATTCTACTAAGACCTTATTACATCAAATAATTTCCCAAAATTAAAACCAAAATAAACTTTAAATTACTTAAAATAAAATAAAAGTCCAAGTCGTAAATTTCTTTTGTGCATGGCCATCCCTAAGCTTGCTAGAACCCGATCCATCACCGATCGTCACACAAACATGTTCCCACAGCGGGTGAGTCAAATAGACTCAATGTGTACACAAACACTAAGTCTTAACAAATTCGGGCATAACAAATCATATTCATACGTATCATAATTTCACATTTAATGATTCAAGATAATGATGCAATCCCGAACCCAAACCTATATGCCATCCGCTACACTCCACCCGTACCATCACGCTTTGCAAGTAGGGACTACTAAGTCAACCCTCCATCCGCTACACACCTTGAAGGCGTTCATTTGCGATCGGCGTGCTCATCGCCCATATAAAATTCGTGGCATAGCCACGGATACTTGTTTCATGAGACACCACATTCGGATAATGTGGCGAAGTTACCACATTCGGATAATGTGACCGAAGTCACCACATTCGAGATAATGTAACCAAGTCACCATATTGAGATAGTGAGACCAAGTCATCACATTCACTTCCCTTTCTCAAATAACCCGAATGCCCCATATTATTCATATCATGCATATCATACTTAAATTCACATTCATGTCACTTTTCACATGTTAAGTATAACATATTTAAGTAATCCTAGTAAGAGTAGGAAAAGCGCTTTTGAGTATTTTGTACCATAACATGGTACTTTAGCCACATTCTTACACTTTCATATTAACACATATATCAAGTTTAAGCCATAAATCTATTAAGATTAGTGTAGAATTTTACGGTACCTTAGCCATATTCTTACACTTTCATATTAACACATTTAATTTAAAACATAGCCATGAGCGTATTAAAACTTAGGGTAGGGTACACACTGATTCGCTTAACGATTTCACTTGAAATCCGAATTAGATCTTAGATCTTTAACTCCCTACATTCGCCCATATTAAATATTTAATGAAAAACTCATTCGGCCATAAACCAAATCCTAGTAGGATTTGTGTACTAAAACTTACCTTAATATCGATTTGCTTATTACTCAAATCCCAAAACTTTGTTATTCTTCTCCTTGTATTGACCAAACTTTGGATCTCTACATAGGTTAGTTTAGGCTTTTCAACAATTATGAAATAGATCTAGATATCCAAAATAGGCCTTGGCCGAACATACCTATGTGCTTACCTTGTGGATTTTAAATCCCGAAATTCACCGAATAACTAGGGAACACGCGGACTATGGTGTACCTTCGAGAAAAGAACTTCTCTTTCTTGTAGTTGACTTAAACAAATCCCGAAAAGATCTCTTCAAAGTTTTAGCAACAAGATATTAATGGGGTTAGTCCTGATTTGACAAATCTTAAAAGAAAAGATGAAACCGAATGAGATCTTATCCTTACTTGAAGAAATCGATTGCACCTTCACTTCAACCTTGAGAGATTGGTTATGGCTAGATGATGATCTCACAACTTTCGGCTTTTGGAGGATTAGAAAGAAAAGAGGAGGAAGAATAAAGATGGAGGATTGGCTAGAACACAAGGTATTTTGGCTTGGCAAAAATAAAAGAAGAAGAAGATTTGGTGAAGAGAATTAGGCAGAGGCTTTCAAAAACGAGAAAATAATGAGAATGGCCTCTCTTTTCCTTTTATAGCGAAATTACTAACTTAGAATCCCTTACTTGGCCATCACTCTTCTATTTTGATAGCTTTGTCTCTTTAATTATCACCTAAAATAAAAGATAATTCAAAGAACTATCCTTACTTAGCAAAATTATTAAACTCAAAGTCCCTTACTTGGCCATCACTTCTCCCTTATTTTCCTAATTAAAGAATAATTCCTCATTTATCTCTTGAAAATAATCTAAAATAAATCCATTATTTATCCTCTAATTAGCCGAATTTAAAAGAGAATGAAACTCCTCTTTTGCAAGCCTTGTCTGTCCATCCACGTGCTACAGAAGCAAAAATATAACTTCTTTTATTTGCTTCCTAAGTGACTTGATCCACAGCCCAAATACACTTGCATGTGGCGCCATTTCGGAGGCCTAAGTGGCATCTTGAGCCATTTTTCCAAGCTTTGTTTGTGTGTCAAATTTCACATACTTTTTCTTTTAAGGCCACCTTGCCTTAATTTCCTCTTTTAAACTTTAAAACTCGACATTTCTAAGTCATTTCTAAGTTTCCAAAAATTTTCATTTGGCTCTTTAAACTTGACGTTTCCTTACATTTCCTAGTTTCCATAAATGTTCACTTTCCTCTTTTGAATCATTTCTAAATCATTTTCCTAGTTTCCATAAATGTTCACTTTCCTCTTTTTAACTTAGCATTTCCAAAATGTTCACTTTCCTCTTTTAACTTAACATTTCTAAATCATTTCTTACATTTCCAGGACATTTCCCTACATTTCCTTACATTTCCATACATTTCCTTACATTTCCATACATTTCCATACATTTCCATACATTTCCATACATTTCCTTATATTTCCATACATTTCCATACATTTCCATACATTTCCTTATATTTCCATACATTTCCTTACATTTCCAAGGTTCTAAAAATGCACACCACATATCACAGTAAACATGCTATTAAGCAAAAATGTACACAATGGGATTTGAACCTCTTCCCTCAAAGTACTTCACTTGTTGCCATAACCCTTACACCTTAGGTGGCGTCCCTCCACTTTTCCACATCACTTCTTGTTTTAACTTAAAACCAATAATTGTCCAAAGCTTTCTCTTCTATCCTAGGATTTTAAAACCTTTAATTCATTTCCAAACACTTGCTAAAACCTACTACTCATGAATTATGCACAAGCGCGATAACCCCTAATCTAAGATGTTCTGATTCTACCCTCCTTAAAAATAATTTAGTCCTCGAAATTACTTACTATGATCGTACAATCCTTCTCACGCACTATGCTTCTGGCTTGCACTCGATCTTAATAGAACCATCATACTTTCGGGCACAATCTCTAAGTTCCGTCCCTTAGAACTTATTTCTAACGTCGCGGTTTAATCGATTAAGAAGTTTTATGTATTAAAAATTTTGTTTCAGCGATTAACAGCGAAGAAGTTTTATGGAAAGAATTTTTAGAAGTGGTTCTTTCGTATTCATACATGCACACAGTCTTTACATTCATACATCCATCAATCAATTATGAACTTTCGTTCATTCGGAGAAATGTTGTAATTTTCATTGTTGTTGTTTTTCCACTACCGGGGTATTTTTCGTAATTTGCCCTACTGAGGTATTTTCGTAATTTGTCAAAATAAGGTTCCTTGGTGATGTTGTCAATAAGGGTATTTTGGTAATTTTGAAATCCACAGGCTTTTAAAATTTTGAAATTCTGAGGTATTTGGTAATTAATCGAGTAAATTTGTAAATCTCAATAAATCAAGGGTATTTCAAAATTTGCAAAACTTGAGGGTTCTTTTGAGAATTTGTTTTCCAAATCGGTGATGTTGCAAAATTTTGAAAATCGAGGTCATTTTGGTAATTTTGTCAATCGAGGTAATTCCATAAATTTTCAAATCGGGGTATTTTGGACTTTCACAAAATAGGGTTTTAAATACTTTTACAAAGTGAGGAAATTTTATTGAAATCAAGGGTAATAAGGTAAATTTAAAACCGAGGGCATTTTGAAATTTTACCACTAGGAGTATTTTAGTAAATTTGTAAATCGAAAATATTTAGGAAAATTTATAAAATAATCTTTTCAAATCAAGAGGTAATTTAGAAATTTTAAAACTAGGGTTTCCATAAAAATCTGGCTAGTCCGTTTGGGTTTTAGTTAGGGGTTTAGCAGGTGTATAAATCCTCTTGGTTAAGGTGAGCAGAGGCTACGCACCGGGTAGGATTCAGTGGAGAGGAGGTGAGTCACGGGATTGCTTAAATACCAAGCTCCAGAAACCAATCCTACACATGCGTGCCATGGTTGCCACACCCTAACTCGGCGACTCAACCACATGTTTGTTTAATTAGATATTTAAGTCTTATGTATTTGTTGGGTACACTAGCCCAGGGTTCAAATACTTATCGGACTAATCTACGTTGCCATAAAAGCCCATACATTTCACATATTCAAATCACTTGAAGAAGTAAGTACTTACACGGTGGATGCGGGTCGGAGACTTAGTGGGCCATGCCGGAAAAACACTAAAATTTTTCAGAAAATTCCTTTTAGGCTTACTTTGGAAAACGTTTTGGGCCTTAAACCCAAGGTCGAGAGTTTAAAACTGGGCTCTGATACCAAATTGAAACACCCCAAACTTGGCCCATTATTCTGGACCGGATCTGGTATGTTCCCCGGTGAAAACCATTTCAAGTTCTTTTGTATTTAGGAAAAACTTGAGCGTTTTGAAGGAAAGTTTGTTTTGGGTTGGGCTTCAGTTGAAAACAAGTTTAATTCATTGTTAAAAATCCTTTACTTTAGGTGACAAAACATTTGGGCTTTGTTTTTAAAATAAATTTAAAGTTTGTAAAATAGAAGCAAAGTAAAATAGTTCTACTAAGGCCTTATTACATCAAATAATTTCCCAAAATTAAAACCAAAATAAACTTTAAATTACTTAAAATAAAATAAAAGTCCAAGTCGTAAATTTCTTGCTGTGCATGGCCATCCCTAAGCTTCTGCCGAACCCGGTCCATCACTGATCGTCACTGAAACATGTTCCCTAGGGGTGAGTCAAAGCAGACTCAATGTGTACACAAACACTAAGTCTTAACAAATTCGGGCATAACAAAACATATACATCGTATCATAATTTCACATTTAATGATTCATGATAATGATGCAATCCTAACCCAAACCTATATGCCATCGCTACACCTCCACCGTACCATCCCCTTGCAGTAGGGACTACTAAGTCAACCCTCCATCCGCTATACACCTTGAAGGCGTCATTGCGGTCGGCGTGCTCATCGCCCATATAAAATTAGTGGCATAGCCACGGATACTTGTGTCATGAGACACCACATTCAGATAATGTCACCAAAGTTACCACATTCAGATAATGTGGAAGTCACCACATTCAGATAATGTGACCAAAGTCACCACATTCAGATAGTGAGACCAAGTCATCACATTCACTTCCTCTTTCTCAAATAACTTGAATGCCCCATATTATTCATATCATGCATATCATACTTAAATTCACATTCATGTCACTTTTCACATGTTAAGTATAACATATTTCTTAATCCTAGTAGGAGTAGGAAAAGCGTGCACTGAGTACTTTGTACCATAACATGGTACTTTAGCCACATTCTTACACTTTCATATTAACACATATATCAAGTTTAAGCCATAAATCTATTAAGATTAGTGTGGGGTACACATGGTACCTTAGCCATATTCTTACACTTTCATATTAACACATTTAATTTAAAACATAGCCATGAGCGTATTAAAACTTAGGGTAGGGTATTTTTTGATTCGCTTAACGATTTCACTTGAAATCCGAATTAGATCTTAGATCTTTAACTCCTACATTCGCCCATATTAAATATTTAATGAAAAACTCATTCGGCCATAAAACCAAATCCTAGTAGGATTTGTGTACTAAAACTTACCTTAATATCAATTTGCTTATTACTCAAATCCGAAAACTTTGTTATTCTTCTCCTTGTATTCTACCAAACCTTGGATCTCTACATAGGTTAGTTTGGCTTTTCAACAATTATGAAATAGATCTAGATATCCAAAATAGGCCTTGGCGAACATACCTATGTGCTTACCTTGTGGATTTTAAATCTTGAAATTCAAGAATAATTAGGAACACGACCTATGGTGTACCTTCGGAAAAGAACTTCTCCTTCTTGTAGTTGCCTTAAACAAATCCGAAAAGATCTCTTCAAAGTTTGGCAACAAGATATTAATTGGGTTAGTCCTAGATTTGACGGCAAATCTTAAAAGAAAAGGATGAAACCGAATGAGATCTTATCCTTACTTGAAGAAATCGATTGCACCTTCACTTCAACCTTCGGAGATTCGGTTATGGCTAGATGATGATCTCACAACTTTCGACTTTTGGAGGATTAGAAAGAAAGAGAAGGAAGAATAAAGATGGAGGATTCAGCTAGAACACAAGGTATTTGACTTGGCAAAAATAAAAGAAGAAGAAGATTTGGTGAAGAGAATTAGCGAGAGGCTTTCAAAAACAGAAAATAATGCGAATGGCCTCTCTTTTCCTTTTATAGCCTAAATTACTAACTTAGAATCCTTGCTTGGCCATCACTCTTCTATTTTGATAGCTTTATCTCTTTAATTATCACCTAAAATAAAAGATAATTCAAGAACTATCCTTATTTAGCGAAATTATTAAACTCAAAGTCCCTTACTTGGCCATCACTTCTCCTTATTTTCCTAATTAAAGAATAATTCCTCATTTATCTCTTGAAAATAATCTAAAATAAATCCATTATTTATCCCTAATTAGCGAATTTTAGGATTTTAAAACCCTTAATTCATTCCATTACCTCACCCTTTCCATTCCTCACCCTTTATTTTAGGAATGAGGGTCAACTCGTTGATAATCCCGCATTTCTTGTTCAAAATAGACAGGATATGTTTTTGGCTTCTTGGTTGTTATCTACAGTTACATATGATGTCTTGGTTCATCTCACAATGGCCAAGACCAGTTTTGAAATCAGGACTGCAATTGAAAAACGATTTGGGACAAAGTCAAACATCAAGATCTCTAATATGCGTCATTCCCTCTACTCGATCAAGAAAGGCAGCCTCACTGTTAAAGAGTATCTGTTCAAGGTTAAACAGCTGAGTGATGGTTTAACCGCAGCAGGCAACCTAGTTACTGAACAAGAACAAGTTAGTATCATACTAGCTGGTCTTCCCATAGAGTATGAATCTATTCGTGTACTTGCCTCGGCAACCCCTGTATCTCTTGACTTGCTAATCGAAATGCTTATTAATTGTGAAGCACAATAGATGGTCTTACTAATTGATGCTTCTTTGCAAGCCAACTTGGCTTATCGCTCTCAACAAGATAGTACAAACAACTCGGGTCAGTCTACAGCCTCTACTCTTTTTTTTTTAGGAATCTAAGTAAGGACAAAGGAGACAAGGCCGAGACTGGTCTCGTGGACAGGCTCGTAGCAGTGGACAGAGCTAGTCACGTTCTAGACCACAGTGTCAACTATATGGAAAGATGGGTCATATGGTTCAGACTTGCTATCATTGGTTCGATGAGAATTTTTCTAGGGTAGGACCTAGTCATTCGGTGCAAGTTAACTATCATCAACTTCATGGTCAAGGGATTTCTTCTTCTTCTACATATCCCTCTATGCCTCACTGTTGTGGAACGTTCCCCTCTTCCCTCTCCACTCCACTCAATCAGACATGGTACCCTGACTCAGGGGCAACTAATCATATCACCACTAACCTGTCCAATCTCACAGCTGCTTCTCCCTATACAAGTACGACTTGAGTTTCTATGGGAAATGGTGAACTGGTTTCTATAAGTAGCGTAGGTTCATCTACCTTACTGGATGGTTCTAGGCTCTTACATCTCAGAAGTGTTCTCCATTTTCCCAATGTCTGTAAGAATTTACTATTAATAGGGCAATTTGTAAGGGATAATGTTGTGTACTTTGAGTTTCACCCATTTTTGTGTTTTGTGAAGGACATACAGACAAGAACAACTCTATTAATGGGCTACATGAATAATGGCCTCTATAGGTTCGATGTTTCTTATGCTGCCCCTTCCAAAGCTCCTACAAAGCCCGTTGGTGCCCAAAAATCCAAGTCTGATCTTCTCAACAATGCACAGTTTACTTTTTTACCTATGTTGTGGCATGCTAGGCTAGGCCACCCTTGTAATAACATCTTGAGTCATGTGTTACGTACCTATAATGTCCTTTTCAAACACAATAGTTTACCTCATGTGTGTTCTTCTTGTCTGCTAGGAAAATCACACAAGTTTCCTTTTAATCATTCAAAAATGATGTACTTATCACCCTTTGAACTTATTGTTTCTGATGTTTGGGGACCAACACATGTAAAATTAAATGGATTTTCCTACTATGAGTATTTGTTGATATGCACAGTAGATATACATGGCTTTACTTTCTCAAGAAAAAATCTGAAGTTCTCCAATGTTTTATTCATTTCCATCAAATGGTCAAAGTGCAGTTTGGATGTTCCATTAATTTACTTCAAAGCGACTAGGGAGGGGAGTATCGAGCCCTTTTGAGTGAGCTCCCTCGACTTGGTATTTAACACAGGATCACGTGTCCTCACACTTCAGAATAAAATGGGGTTGCTGAAAGAAAACAAAGGCAGATTGTTGACATGGGCCTTACTCTTTTAGCTCAAGCATCTATGCCTTTAAAGTTTTGGTCATATGCATTTGCTCATACAATTCACTTAGCCAACAGACTACCCACCCCCATACTTCAACAATGCAGTCCTTATGATAAACTCTACAACTTGCAACCCACTGATCGTGTGCGAGTTTTAAATTTATAATGAATGAGAATGATCGAACCTGGAAACTAACTATGACAACGATTGAGGCAAGTGCACCTATCAAACAGTAGTATAGCTTAGGTAAGACCAGATTGTCGAACCTAAAGGAACTAAAAGTACTAATACTAACTTTCTTTTTATTATCTAGCCTAAAATAAGTGAAGTTGTTTGTTTAATCTAAATTTAACTAACTACTAAGCTAAAGACGTAAAGACAAAAAGAATGAATTGGGGAAATAATGTTGGGAAAACTCAGTTGATTAAGACGATACCCTTAGGAAGAATCTACCTAGACTTCACTTGTTATCTAACACTGAACCAGACGATTTATTCACTTGACTTGATTCATAGGATTCCCTAATTTATATTAAACCCTCTCCAAGGCAAATAACGTCTAACCCTAGGTTGATTAATTGAAATCTCTTTCTAATTAAAACCCCTAGAATCATATTAAATCGATCTATAGACTCTCATATTAGGTTTCACCCTAATCTAGCAAAATCTCGTCACCCTATCTCTAGGTGCGCGATCAACTCCGCTTAATTATGCTAGATCTACTCTTAGACAAGGACTTTTGCTCCACCACCTAAGCACATTCAACTTAAATCAATATCGCAAAAATATTAACACAAGAATTAAGCATACATAATTAAGAACAAATCAAGTATTTATCATACAGTTCAAAAAAATAACAAGATCCGTCTTAGGTTTCATCCCCTTCAAGTATCTGAAGGGTTTAGTTCATAACAATAAAAGAAAACATTTCAGAAGAAAAGATAAAACAAAACATAAGAAATCTCTAAAACTCCCTGAAAGAATTAAAGGAGAGATCCGCCATCTTGAGTAGAATTTCGGCTTCTTGAGATGGATCAACTGGCTATCTTCGATTGATTCCCACAAATCTGACCTTTTCGACTTGGCTCCTTGGCCTAGTTAACCGCCCCTTCAGGTTACACTTAGGGTGTTTCTATAGGCTCTTGGAATGCATTTTTTGGCCCTAAGTATCCTTTTCAGATTGAAATTACTCTTTGTCACGACAGGGACACGGCCATGTCACACGCCCGTGTGAGTCGTGGTCAGGCCGTGTTCGAATTTCTTTAATGAGGCACAGCCGTGTGAGTTGGGATCGGGCCGTGTTCTAGTAATTTAATGAGGCACGATCGTGTGGTCTTGGGCCAAGGTCGTGTCGATTTCCACTTTGGCCCAATTTGATCTGTTTTAGGCCCGTTTCTTGTTCTTTCCATCCTTCGGTGCTTTCCTAAATATAACATGAAAAGAAAGGATTAAGAGCACCTTTTTACATAAATCAAGGGATAAATCATCCAAAAGTATGCTAAATGTGGGATTAAAATATGTTACTTTTGCGGTTTATCACATACCCCCACACTTAAGCTTTTGCTTGTCCTCAAGCAAAATTCTCTACTTACAATTAAAACGAGCTTTCCAAAATTCATAATTCCAATCAACGATGTCTCATCATAATTCATAGATAATTTATACATGGATAATTTAACTTAAAAGTCCTATAGATTCAAACACTATAAGTCATACATTTGTATCACGAAAACGTAGGTGTCTCCCCTTATCTAAATGATTACTTTTAATTCAAAACTGACAAGGATTGACATCCTCACAAAAGATTCACTCAAATCACTCGAAGTGCTTAAGGTTCAGGAAAAGAGCACTCATAAGTCAAACTTGAAAAGTTAATCCCATAGGCTTGCCTGAAAATCAAATCTCCACCACTGTAAAATAAGATGATAGACAGATCAAAAGGTCTTTAACAGGGTTGTAACGGGGCTAGGTTAAAGGTGCGGATAAAGGTTGAAATAGAAGGTTAGAATCGAGATTGAATTGACAAGTTACCTATCTAGAAATATCAAGATGATAATAAATAATTACATCAACTAAAAAATAATAACCCTCATAATACGAGCTTTTTTTCGATATATAGACTTTCTATATAAGCTCACTTTTATAATACTAATACTGAATATACTTCATTTTTTAAGAACAAATCAAATAATAACGGTCAACTACTGAAATAATATAATTAGGTAACTAATAAAATCAAATCTCGATATAAGGGTAGTCAAAAGGAATGGTGATAACAAATACAAAGGGTTTTGGGTTAATTATTAGCTGGTGAGTCAATAAAAACGGTTGTTGGTATCAACGGGGTTCACTAGGGGTTAATTATGAAGGTAGACTTTTTTATGGAGTAAGTGGGTTAAAACCTAAGTGCCTTAATCATCTCTGTATATCAAATCAAAGGTGTGGTCTCAACATGTATAATCGAGGCAAGTTCTAGAATAACAATTCAATGTTGACACACTCATAATTAAAAGTGAGCATGAAAAAGAATAAATGCTCTACAAGGCTCAAAATCTCACAAAAATTATGGGTGTTTTTGACATCAACCTCGTAAATTTTAAATTTCAAAGTAATGTTCAGATTCAGTTCAACAACCTAGCAAAAATTTTAATTCTGAAAAATAGACTTATCATGCTTGATTCTCTAGTATCTTAAAATTTAAATCATCAATGCACAATTAACTATGACTTACTCAAAAACATATTAATAAGAATCATAAACCATTAGAAATTTCATCCTAATTAGTAATATGAGAAAATTTCTTAAGAACAAGATATAATTCAGGGATTTGAGAATAATGCAAAAAGTTAGCTCTTTTACCCCCCACACTTAAGATGTACATTGCCCTTAATGTACAAAGATAGATAAATAATCATGTTATACAAAAATCAAAAGAAAAGGGAGAAGTGACACTTCCTGAATTTTTGTATGGATTTCTTGAGTTGGAGGTGAAAGATAAGTTGGAGGAGGCGGTGGTGGTGTTGGCTATGGTTGTGGTGCGGTGGCTATCAACAATCTCTATACTAGATGAAGAAATTGGGAAGCCAGTGAAGAATTAGCCAAGAAATCCAAAGAAACATTTAAAATAAACTAATTATGTATTTAAAGACAAGAAAGATAAAGAGAATGAGACTAAGAAGGAAAATAAAATTAAAATAAAACATTAATGGACTGAGAAATCCTTATTGATGGATGGTTCGTGAGGTGGGTGTGATTTTTAAGGCCATGGTGCGTGATTCCCAAGCAGCCTTTAGAACCTAAAATTAAGAAATTAAAATAAGATAAACTAAATTAGGCAGAAGAGAAGTAACAATAAGGAAAATAAAAGAGAAGAGAAGAATAGAAGAAAAATTTAATGGTCTCAAAGACCTTTGGCTTGTCGAGTAACTGAAGCGACCGGCATGAACTTATGTAGATCGGTCTCCTTTGAGGAGACTACGCTTGGCTTTTCCCGCTTCTTTGACATGGTTTTGGTGTAGCTCAAGAGTATAGAGAATTGATAGGGAGGGGAGAAATCTGAGAAAGGGAAGGAAGAAAAGAAAAGATGGGGAGTTGGTGAGAAGAAGAGGAAAGGGAGGTTGGGTTTAAATAGAGTTTTGGGGTTTAACACTCCCCACGCCCGTCAATCGTGGGCATGTCGATTCACACGGCCGTGTCGCACGACCGTGTGTCTAGACGTGTTGGTTCACTCAAGCCCATTTTACAGATTGCTACGCCCGTTGGTGATAAGTCAGTGTCATCCACGGCCGCGTCGCACGGCCGTGGCATTTTGTTGGTGCCCGTGGGATGGTGGTTGAGTCCGTGACTCGAAGATTTGATTCTCTCTAACTTGTACCTCTTATGCCATTGTTAGTACAGAGATTCTGTTCTTCCACACGGCCACGGCCACGACTGTGTACAAGGCCGTGTGGTCTGGGAATCTGTGCTTTTGGTTAGTTTACAATAAGGTGTTCAGAAAGAAGAAGAGAAAAGAAAATAAAAACAATTGTGAATTTGAGATATGGTTAGTGTTCGGGTTGCCTCTCGAGAAGTGCTCGTTTAAAGTCTTAAGCTAGACTTTCCTTTTTCTCGTATGATTATGGTGGTTTGAAAGTTTGAACATCTTCCCTCATGCTGTCAGTTTTATTTTCATGGTAGAGTTTAAGTTGAGAAGCGTTTACCTTACAAGTGTCGAATGTTTGATTGCTTACCTCGACTATTCTATATGGGAAGATATTTTGTACCTCAAGAGGGATTTCTTCATTTTATTTCAGGTCTGACGTGATGATGCAAGGATCTGCTTTATCTAATAGTACCTGGTCTCCTATTTTGAAGTGGTTTGATGTTCCTATGAGCTCTTCTGGGGACTTTTTCGGTTTTACTTCGTGTGGTTCCGGTTCTTCTTTAAAGTGTATCGTTAACTCTTCTAATTTGTCGATCTGAAGGCTTCGTTCTATATGTAATTCTTCTTTGTTGGTATGGGGTTCATAATTCAGCTCAGGTTTGTAACCTTGTGGTATTTCCTGTGGTGAAGTTTGAACAAATTGATTATCAACTGAATTTACTTTCTCACCTTTATCATTTGTTGTCCTGGCCGAGTCAAGAGCTTGTAGACTGATTGATTCATTACCAACACGAAGTATGAGTTCTCCTGTACCCACATCAATTTTTGTTCTAGTAGTTGCTAAAAGGGTCTTCCTAAAATTAAGGGAATCAAATTATCCTCATCCATGTCTAAGACAAAAAAATCTACTGGGAAAACGAATTTATCAATTTTTACAAGAACGTCTTTGATAATACCCCTAGGAATTCTAACAGTTTTATCAGCTAATTGGATACTTATCCTAGTTTGTTTGGGTTTCCCTAGACCTAGCTGTTTAAACATTTTATAAGGCATGACATTTATACTTGCCCCTAAATTAGCTAAAACATTATCTACAGTTAAACTACCAATTAAACATGGAATTGTAAAACTCCTGGATCTTTTAGCTTTTGCGGTAGTCTACTCTGTAACATTACTGAGCATATTACATTTAATTCCACATGTGGCTCCTCGTCTAACTTACGTTTGTTCGTCAAGAGTTGTTTTAAAAATTTCCTCGAATTTGGTATCTGTGAAAGAGCTTCAAGAAGAGGTAAGTTAATATGTAATTTCTTTAAAAGTTTAAAAAACTTACCGAACTGTTCCTCTATATCGTCCCTCTTCATTGCTTCGGGATATGGTATGTGGGGTTGGTACTCTTTGATTACCGGTTTTGGCTTTTCTTGTGTTACCTTAACTTTACCTTCTTCTACCTCGTTTTTTGTATTGAATTGGGTTCATCTAACCCTATATTATCATGAGCTGTGATGGCTTAGATTTGCTCCTTTGGGTTAATCTCAGTGTTGCTTGGTAGACGCCCTTGCGGTCGTTCGAAAATTAACTTTGCAAGTTGTCCAGCTGACTTAGTAAGTTCCCCGACTTGGTTCTCGATCCCTTTGATCGATGCTTGTTGATTATTGAGCGTTGTCTCAGTCTTTTCGAGACGTGTATCTGTGGTTGCCATGAATTTTGTCAACATCTCTTCGAGGTTCGACCTCTTTTCCTGTGGATAGGGCTAATTTTGAAAATTTTGAGGAGGTTGTTGTCTTTGATTTCCTTGATTTCCTTGACCTCTCCATGAAAAATTTGGGTGGTTCCTCCAACCTGGATTATAAATATTACTATAAGGGTTATTATTAGATCTGAAATTATTACCTATATAGTTCATCTGTTCGCGTTCTGTGCTCGGTTGGTAGGGTGGGTACTCAGGATTTGCCACAGTTCCACTTGCATCGCACTGCATTACTGGATGTACCTGCGAAAACATAAACTATCAAGCTTTTTATTCATCATCTCTACCTGCGTTGATAGCATGGTTACTGCGTCGAGGTTGAAAACTCCGGCTGATTTTGTTGGTTTTGTCCTTGTAACTCGCCATTGATAGTTATTCGGTGACATCTCTTTAATAAACTCGTAGGCTCGCTTCAGAGTTCATTGTTCGGGGTTCCACCGTGGTGAATCAATTAGTTGCCTCATTGAGGGTTTACACCGTTATAGAAAGTTTGGACTTAGAGCCATAAGGGTAAACCATGGTGCGAGACACCATCTCAAGAGATCCTTGTATCTCTCATATCGTCGTATAATGTCTCTAAATCTATTTGCACAAAGAAGAGATATCATTCCGTAATTTGGCGTTTTGGTAGGTGGGAAATATTTTAATAAAATTTTTTGGCCATTTGATCCCATATGGTGATTGACCCTCGTGGTAACGAGTTCAACCACTGCTTGGCTTTATTCCTTAATGAAAAGGGAAATAACCGAAGACATATGGCATCATAAAAAATGCCATTTATTTTGAAGGTATTATAGAACTCTAAAAAAATTAGCTATATGGGTATTCGAGTCTTCGTCCTGCAAACCATCAAATTGAACAAATTGTTGAATCATTTGTATAGTTAGGCTTTAATTCAAAATTATTACCAGCTATAGCAGGCCTAACAATACTCGATTCTGCTCCTATTAAATGAGGTTTAGCATAATCATACATAATACGCGGAGTATTGTTTTCTACCAAATCTTGTGGTGGTGGATTATTCTCGTCCATCCCTTCAGTAGGATTGGATCTGCCTTCTTGCTCTTCTTCTGTGTAATTTAGGGTTCGCCTAATTTCTCTGCGATTCCTGTGAGCGGTAGCTTCAATATCACTATCGTATACTAGTGGTCCCTTCGGGTTCCTTCTAGTCATAAACTAGAGGTACCTGCTAGGAAAATAAAGAAAATTTAGCAAGACTAAAAATAAAAGTAAATTGCGGAAAATAAAAAAATGGCTAAAGTAATAAAAATTAAGTTTTCTTAATATTTTAGTTCCCCAGCAACGGCCCCAAAAACTTGATTGTGTGTCAGAGTTTTAAATTTATAATGAATGAGAATGATCGAACTTGGAAACTAACTATGACAACAATTGAGGCAAGTGCACCTATCGAACAGTAGTATAGCTTAGGCAAGACTGGATTGTCAAACCTAAAGGAACTAAAAGTACTAATACTAACTTTCTTTTTATTATCTAGCCTAAAATAAGTGAATTTGTTTGTTTAATCTAAATTTAACTAACTACTAAGCTAAAGACGCAAAGACAAAAAGAATGAATTGGGGAAATACTATTGGGAAAACTCAGTTGATTAAGACGATACCCTTAGGAAGAATCCACCTAGACTTCACTTGTTATCTAACACTGAACCAGATGATTCATTCACTTGACTTGATCCTTAGGATTCCCTAATTTATATTAAACCCTCTCTCGAGGCGAATAACGTCTAACCCTAGGTTGATTAATTGAAATCTCTTTCTAATTAAAACCTCTAGAATTGTATTAACTCGATC
This sequence comes from Gossypium rotundifolium, assembly GCA_025506655.1. Taxonomy (NCBI): domain Eukaryota; kingdom Viridiplantae; phylum Streptophyta; class Magnoliopsida; order Malvales; family Malvaceae; genus Gossypium; species Gossypium rotundifolium. The sequence goes on along the minus strand of CP106732.1, from coordinate 151,087,860 downwards.
TATAGACTCCCATATTAGGTTTCACCTTAATCCAGCAAAATCTCATCACCCTATCTCTAGGCGCGCGATCAACTCCGCTTAATTATGATAGATCTACTCTTAGACAGGGACTTTTGCTCCACCACCTAAGCACATTCAACTTGAATCAATATCCCGAAAATATTAACACAAGAATTAAGCACACATAATTAAGAACAAATCAAATATTTATCATATAGTTCAGAAAACAATAACAAGATTCGTCTTAGGTTTCATCCCCTTCAGGTATCTGAAGGGTTTAGTTCATAACAATAAAAGAAAACATTTCAGAAGAAAAGATAAAACAAAACATAAGAAATCCCTAAAGCTTCCTGAAGGAATTAAAGAGGAGATTCGCCGTCTTGAGTAGAATTCTAGCTTCTTGAGATGGATCAACTGGCTATCTTAGAGTGATTCCCACAAATCTGACCTTTTCGGCTTGGCTCCTTGGCCTAGTCAACTGCCCTTTTTAAGGTTACACTTAGGGTGTTTATATAGGCTCTTGGAATGCATTTTTTTGGCCCTAAGTATCCTTTTCCGATTGAAATTGCTCTTTGTCACGACAGGGACACGGCCATGTTACATGCCCGTGCGAGTCGTGGTCAGGCCGTGTTTGGATTTATTTAATGTGGCACGGTCGTGTGAATCGGGATCAGGTCGTGTTCTAGTAATTTAATGAGGCACAGCTGTGTGGTCTTGGGGCCAGGCCATGTCGATTTCCACTTTGGCCCAATTTGATCTGTTTTAGGCCCATTTCTCGTTCTTTCCATCCTCCGGTGCTTTCCTCAATATAAAACATAAAAAGAAAGGATTAAGAGCACCTTTTTACATAAATCAAGGGATAAATCATCCAAAAGTATGCTAAATGTGGGATTAAAATATGTTACTTTTACGGTTTATCACGCACTTACTCTCAACTTAAAGTATTTGGATGTGCCTGCTTTCCTCATTTGAGACCATTTCAACAACACAAGCTATAGTTTCGGTCAAAGAGATATGTTTTTCTTGGTATTGGCACTAATCAGAAGGGATACAAGTGCCTCGATGAAGATGGTCATATTTTTGTTTCGAGACATGTAGTGTTTGATGAGTCTCAGTATCCTTTTGCAAATGGATTCTCTCCACAGTCACCTTTGGCCTCTATTCGGTCAAACCATTAGAAATCTCATCTTCCTATGGTTTTACCTACTGACCATAGTGTTCATGTGGTATCTCCTTCCTTAGGGTCAAGTAGTTGTCCTCCTCAGGCTAATTCACCCACTGGTTCCTTTGACTTGTGTTCACATTCTTCTTTAGGTCAGCATGGAGATCCCTCAAAAATAACTTGTGTTCCTTCTTTGGTTAATCAGTCTGATACTTCTTCGCAGGGAACCCATCAATGTCAACCTTCATCCTATGTAGACTAGGTCAAAGAGTGGCATCTACAAGCCTAAGGTCTTCTCCTTCTTTCTGACTAAGAAGGAACCTACATCTATTTTAGAGGCATTTTAAAGCCCTGATTGGACAGCAGCAGCTCAGGCAGAATACAATGCATTACTCTCTGATCATACTTGGGACATTGTTCCTCTTCTTGAAGGACGTAGGGCGAGGCTGAATATAAGTGGTTATTTAGAGTAAAAAGGCATGTTGATGGTTCGGTTGCAAGATACAAAGGACGATTAGTGGTTAAGGGATATTTACAAAAAGTAGGTTTTGACTTTCAGGAAACCTTCAGTCCTGTAGTCAAGCCAACAACAATACGAGTGGTCCTTACACTAGCTATTTCTTTTGGATGAGCTCTCAGGCAAGTCGACACTAACAACACATTTTTCAACGGTGATTTACATGAAGAAATCTATATGATGCAACCATCAAGATTCGAAAAATAAGGTGTATCTAGTCACAGTTGGTGTGTAGGTTGCGAAAGGCTTTGTATGGCCTTAAACAAGCACCTCGGGTTTGGTTTCACAAACTAAATGAGTTTTTGCTCGCTACCAAATTTGAAGCCTCGAAGGCTAACAATTCCCTTTTTGTTCATCACTCGGGGTCAAAGTTGGTATATGTTCTCATATACATGGATGATATCATTATCACTGAAAATGATAGTCAAGCCACCGATCGCTTTGTGCAAGATCTGAATGCTCGATTTTCCTTGAAGGAATTAAGCCAGCTGAATTATTTTCTTGGGATAGAGGTCACTTACAATAAGGGTGGTGTTTTTCTAGGTCAGAAGAAGTATATATTAGAGCTTCTTCAAAGGGCCTCCATGAATCGATCAAAGGGCACCGCCTACACCAAGGACTACCACATGCAAGTTGTCAGCTAATGGGGGAGTCCTGTTGAAGATGAACACCTTTACAGGAGCATTGTTGGGGCATTACAATATGTTGTGATCACAAGGCCAGAAATTGCCTTCTCAGTAAATAAAGTATATCAGTTCATGCACAAGCCGTTGGATTCCCATTTTAAAGCAGTTAAAAGAATCCTGAGGTATCTTCAAGGGACGTTGGACTATGGTTTACAATTCACTCGTTCCTCAAAGTTTTTACTTGAAGAGTTTTCTGATGCCAACTGGGGATCCGATACAAATGATCGTAGGTCTAAATCTGGCTTTTGTATTTTTCTTGGAGGTAATCTTGTGTCCTGGAGCTCGAGAAAGCAGTAGGTGGTATCCAGGTCTACAATAGAAGCAGAATACAAAAGTCTTGCACACGTTACTACAGAAATGGTCTGGATTCAATCCCTATTGTCTGAACTTTCTGCTCCAAAGACTATAGCCTTGGTATGGTGTGATAGTGCATGTACTGTTGCAGTTGCAGGGAATCCAATCATGCATTCCAAGTTCAAACAAGTCGAGTTGGACTTATTCTTTGTGAGGAAAAAGTTACAAGTGGGGTGCTCCAAGTAGGTCATGTATCCAGCCAAGACCAAATCACAAATGTTCTAACAAAATCGCTGTCTAAAGGGATGCTCAACAAATTTAAGACTCAACTTTGAGTGGTCAATAATGCTTGGAAAGCTCAAGGAGAAAGGACGCTTAATAAAGATCGAGGTATGTTATGAGTATCTATTGTATAGCTAAAGTCAGTTAAAGTAGTTAGTTTGTTGTTAGCGGTAGGTAGTTAGCTGTTAACGTTAGTTAGCAGTTATCTTTCTATATTAAATAGCCTGCAAATAACTCTTAGTTAAGCAGAGTGAAGAGAGATATTTTGTACGTACTTTGTTTAAGTCTTAACAAATAACAATATGTGTTTCATTAGCATGAGCAATGACCTAACCTCCAACCAAATGGTTAACAGATAAGGTGAACAACCATCATACCACACTTCATGATTAAAAATAATTAAAATGAGGTTTTTTTAACAAAAATCTATAAATAGTTAAAACTTTAAAATCATATTTTTAAATAAAGACTTAACAAATAATTAAAATTTTAAATAAATAAAAGATTTTTTCATAATCTAAAATATAAAAATTAACGTGTTTCTTTAAAACAAATTAATTAATTAAGTTGTTACTATCTTAATAATTTTTACCATCTTAAAATGCTATATTGATAAATTACAAAATTATTTACTAACTTAACCTAATTAAAGCACAATTATTATATATATAATCAAGCATTTTAAAATGCATTTGATATTTGGTTATTTTGATCAATTAATTGAAGGTACTAACTATACGTGTTAATTTTGATATCTCAAGCTTTTGATATAACAACATTTAAGATAAAAGGTATCAATTATATGTGTTAATTTTGATGTCTCAAGCTTTTGATATAACAATATTTAAGATAAATTATATATATATATATATATATATATTTCCTAAGTTTGGTGAAAATATGGTTGAAAATTTTATCAAACATTTTTAAAGACTTGCAAAATGTTCAATAACAAAGTGTTTTGAAGTGTTTAAAATGTTTTCAAGGCACTTTAGTAGTCAAGTCTCGGGCATAGGACTATATGCCTCGAGACGTGAAAGTTCAAATGCAAAAATCTACTTCATAGGTTGCAAGTCTAGAGACATTGGGTTATATGTCTCGAGACATAGCTCGCCAACGGCTATATGACAGCTATTTTTCAACCATGCCTCAAGACATCAAGTCTTGAGACTTGGACTGCATGGACACTTTTTCGACTCGAGGTTAATGGGTAAAAAGACCTCTCTCTTCTTTCTCAATTTCGAGTTTGAGCAAATTAGCCCCTATAAAAAAATCAAAGTAATTTAATCCCTATCAAATTTGAAAGTGAGGAACTAAGGACAATTAATCACGACGTTAATTTTTTCCATCATTCTACATGATTTTGATTGGAATAATAATAAATTTAGCCCTCAAAGTTTACATATTTTGTCAATTTGGTGCTAGTTTAACAAATTTACTGCAACATTTGTGTATGTAACACCCTGGATTTGGGCCTAGAATAATTGGGCCTTAGGCATGGGAGTGTTTAAAATTTTTGAGAATAAGAGAACGGCACTAATGCTAGTTGGACCTATTAGGTGAGTGATTTTGTAAGGTTAGGGGCTTCCATGAAGTCCCGGGATCAAACCTAGGCTTTAGGAAAAATTTTGGTTTTAGGTGAATAAAACCCTGGGAGTTAGTAAGTAGACTTTAAGAATAAAACGTGGAGAAAAATGACACAAAAGGAGTTGTGGTCTAGTGGCAAATGGCGCTACATAGGAGACAAGGAAATGACGTCATAGAGGAAGCAAGGGGTCCAAGGTTCAAGTCTTGGCGCTTGCATTTCATTTTGATTTCTTTTTAAATGAACTTAGACTTTGGCCTTAGGCTTATATTTAGTTGCGTAAGTTTTAGATCACAAAAAGAGCTTGTGTTGTGATGGCATGTAACGTATGGAGCATAGGAGAGGTCAAGGGTTTGAATCTCATTGCAAGCAAAAAAGGATATTTATTTTGCTAAGTTGGGGCGACAAGTGGTTGTGTTGGAATTAAACTCTGCTGAAGGAGGGATCCCACATCGGGAAGCTAGCATGAGAGTAGGCAAGAAGTTGACTTTAAATAGAGTGATCTATGAAGAGAGTAAGCATACCTTGGTTGGTGTTGGGCATAGAAGTGGTCGGAGCGCGGATCAACTCCAGATTCCTATCAGGTGTGTACTTCGCACTACTATAGCTGTAGAGCGGCAAATGTCGAAACGCCGGTCACGAGGCGATGGTAACCACACGAGCGTGCGAGTGCACGTGTAGGAGCTTCGACGCGATAGTTGAGGCCCTCATGAGTGTTCTTGTGGGTTTAGGCTGTTTGGGCTGAAAGGGGCCATGTAGGGCCAATGGGCCCGTGGGCCCATATGAATAAATTGTACGATTGTGTAGTAGATATTTGGTGATCTATGTGAATCTCATATTTGTGGCTAGATTTGGGCTAAATGGGCCACATGAGCGTGTGGGCCCATTTGGGCCGAGAATGGGCCCTAGGCCCATTCGCATCGTTATCTCTGTTTAGAATACATTGGTTTACCAATTATTGAAATACCCTCAGTTTGAAAAATTACCGAAATGCCCTCGATTGTAAAATTACTGAAATACCCCCAGTTTGTGAAATTACCAAAATACCCTGATTTGTAAAATTACCAAAATACCCCCTGATTTGTGAAATTATCGAAATACCCTCAGTTTGCAAAATTATCGAAATACCTCAATTTGCAAAATTATCGAAATACCTTTGATTTATGAAATTATCGAAATACCCCCGATTTGTAAAATTATCGAAATACATTGGTTTGCAAAATTACCAAAAGACCATCGAATTGCGAAATTACCAAAATACCCAAATTTGTAAAATTATCGAAATACCCCTGATTTGTGAAATTATCGAAATACCCCTAATTTGCAAAATTATCGAAATACCCCTAATTTGTAAAATTATCTAAATACCCTCGATTTGTGAAATTATCGAAATACCCTTGTAGGGTAGAATTATTGAAATACCCCTGTAGGGTAGAATTACTGAAATACCCCTAAAAGGTAGGATTACCGAAATACCTTTATAGGGTAAAATGACTATTTTGCCCTTGTGGGTAGATGATTGACTCAGACTATGAGTTGACTAATTTGACTGTGGTTGTATGACTGATATGCTTTTATTACATGTCTAAATGTTTGTTACTAAGCGTGACTATTTTGCATACACGTGTAATGATTGAGCATGACATACATAACATATTGCATTGGGTTGGGTTTTGCTGATTGGAGGAAGTATCGTTCTAGTGGCATCGCCACATACCGTTATAGTAGCATGGCTCTGTGCCATCTTGATTATGGCTGTGTGCCAAATGTATTTGCCTAGGGCTATGTGCCGGTTATGATTATTGATGACTCTGTGTCGATCATATTTACCCAAGGCTGTGTGCCGATTATATTACCGTCGTTGATGGCTATGTGCCAAACATGATATAGTTATTGATGGCTTTGTGCCAATTATAACACCTCTACTGAAGGATTAGAGCCGTATATATATATATATTAGCAGCTTGGCTGCATTATTGAAGAGTTTGGCTGGGTGGGTTGACATGGTCCCCACATGGAGAGATTGGTTGGTACGGGTGGAGAGTTTGGCTGGACAGGGATGGGTTAGCATGCATCACACATTATGCATATGGAATGGATTCTGAAATGGGCTAGGCCCAAATTGATTTTGTTATGGGCTGTGACTCAAACGATATTGTGGTTGGCTTTGGCCGTGTATGTTCTAAACTGGATTGTACTGTTATTGTTAAAGGGCTTCGACCTAGACCGTTATTGAATTGGACTTAGGCCCAGATTATTACCGTAAGGGCTCAGGCCCAAATTGTGTCCGTATAGGGGATTACACATCGAGTTTTTCGTAAACTCACCCTATTTTTAATTGTGCAGGTAATCCTCAGCCTTAGACGGTTCGGAGCTACGAGGGACTCGGAGGAGATCTCACACAGCTTATGCCTTCCGTTTTAATTATTTACTTTTAAATGTTTTGATTGGTTGTAATAAGGCCTCTCTATTTTTAACTTATTGTTTGTGATATTTATTTATGATGTTTTCTAACTGCTAAAAGTGGAATACGATTTCCAAAATGATAATTGTCTTCAAAACACTACGTTTCTACGACATTTTCAAAATGCTTCTGCAACTCAGTTTTTAAACATTACCTTTTCGTAAATTCTTTATTTTAAGTATGCCTCCGCAACAGATAATGTTTCAAAAGTAGTTACGTTTTCAAAGGGACAACAATTGCTTAAGTTTTTCTTTCAAAGTGGTTTTAATTCTCAAACGAGTTTTAACAACAAGAAATACGGTTTTGAAAAACACATCCATGTGACATGCCTGATTCGGCCTAACTTCTAGGCCGAGTTTGGGGTGTTACAGTGTAAATGTTAAGGCTGAATTTGTTGAATTTTGTATAATTAAAGCCAAAATGACAAAATATGTAAACATCAAAGGCTAAATTTGTTAATATACCAATCAAATTTATGTATAATTGACAGAATACATTAATGCCTTTATTAGTTGACCTTTGAAAAAGACTAAATTGCTACAATTTTTTTGAGAGGGGCCAATTTGTTCAATTTCAAAATTGAAAAGGACCAGAAATGTCTTTTTACCGAATTAGGACTCCTAAGTGCTCTATTTTATCCCAATCTCCACAAACTTGTTTCTTGATATAAACACACTTCAAGACTCGAGAAAAAGACATCCAAGCATCAAGTCAAACGAAAAGTTTCAAATTATTTATTCTTTCATTTTGTCTTGTACATATCTCTAGGAGCTTATTATTAGATCTTTTATCACTCTCATTTCATTTATTTGAAAGCTTAATTTTTGTAAACACATACCTTGTAGAGGTCTCTTTGTTTACACTCTTTCATATCACCAATTGTAAATTGAGAGGTTAGTTGAGCACAAAAACTAATAAGGGTCCTAGTTTAGCCATAAAAGATAGGGGAAATGTAACACCCATTAACCCTAAACTGTCGCCAAAAGAGAGTTACGGAACATTACATGACATATCGAACAATTTACTAATAATTCACAAATCAATAACATATATAATTTAATTTAATTATTAAGTCCCTATAATGGACCCTCGAGGTTCAAAACACGTATTAATAGTGGAACGAGATTAGTTCGAGTACTCCGAAAATTTTTCGTAATTTTTTTTAAAAAAAACTCAATATAACCCCTCTATAAACATCTAACCTTCCCTGCAACTTTCAAATCGTAACCAATTTGCAACCAATATAACAAACCATACATTTCCACACTCAAACATACCTAATTATGCCTACAACATTAATTGAACAATTTATCTACTTGATCATTCATAAATAACTTTTTAATTGAACTAATAATTTCATTCATTTCCCATTTTAGTTTCATGCCACATTTTACCAAATATGCCATAGTAATTCATTTCATACTTATAACCCATATTAGACATCATTTTACAACCAAAGTTTCAAGACTTAAGTACATAATTTATCCAATACCTAAGTACATGCCACTTTTACCAAAAGAGGGATTACATCACCAAATTGTCTCTGAAGTTGGGATTGATCTGGATGCTGAACTGGGACCTTTGACTTCTACTGACTTGCGCACGGAAACAACCGTACGCTGAGTATACCTATACTCAGTGGTATTACCATAATTCAAACTATAATAACAAATAATAATGTATAAACATATAAATATCAAACATATAATAATTTATTAATATATACTAATTCATACTTTAACTTTCAAGTTTTCAATTAATCAAATTGATATCACATATCATCAAACTGAATTCAATCATCTCATGAATCTTTGGTTCATGTCTTTCATTTTCAGTCTCGATTCAATTCACAATTTCAACTTTCTCATTTCTTCAATAAATCAATTGATTAATTTCATTCGTTTTATCATTTCATTTGCTTACCCCTATTAACAAGACTCGGACCTCGGCGGATACATGGATTCCAACCAAACACACCGAAATAATCCAACCAAACATGCCAGAATAATCTACCCAAACGCACTAGAACGACACTTAGTGCCTCTTCGGATAGTCCGAAGAAATATAATAACTTCAGTGTCTCATTGGCCAAGCCGAAAAATCCCCAAATTCTTTTAATCCTATGGCATGCCAACTATATCCAACTGAGCCCGACTAGTTAATAGGGTATTCAATTTTCATATTTCAATTCAATCACTTTCTCATATTTTCCATTCAAATCATTCTGAATTTAATCACAATTCAATTCAATACAATTTTCCACTTTCCAATCAATATACTATCAAATATCTATACATAATCATACTTCATCTCAATTTCATTCATTTCAATATTGATAGTTACCTTAAAATTTTACTTACCATACACATAATTTAAATATAACATTTAATAAATAGTAGTTTGAATTATAGTAATACAAACCGTGATTTTCTCGAGTTTACTCTTCGATAATCTTCCTTCTTCCCTTCTGTGTCGATGCCTCTGGTTCTTTGCTAGCTACGAAAATTAAAATAATTTATACTATTCATACAACACTAATTTATATTAAATAATTGAATTTCTATTCAACTTCTACCTAAATTTCAATTTGATCCTAACTAAATTCACTTACTTTTCTATCTCAATTCATACCTTATTTCTACTCAATTTTCTACCAAATTCAACTTAACTATCTAATGTTTACTATAAAACCCTAAGTTTAAATTTCTTTCAATTTAGTCCCTCTAACACAAAACTTATAGCTTACTTTACAATTTAATCCTTTTATCAGTTCCAACTAGAAATTATATCAATTAAACCCCTCATTCATCAATTTGTTCAACATGAATTATGTTCAAAACCTAAGAACTTTCAAAATTTTAACATAAATTCAACAAAAATTTGTTCTAAAGCTTCTGAAACATCAAAATTAAAAGAAAATGGCTTAATTGATTTACCAAATTAAAGCTTAAAGACTCAAACCCTAGTTTTTCCTTCTATTTTTCTTTCTTTCTTTTCCTTCCCTGCTTCAAATGGTCTCTGTTTCTTTTCTTCTTTGTTTCTTTTATTCTTTTTTTACTTTATTTCTTTTATGTATTAGTTAATAATAATAATAATAATAATAATAATAATAATAATAATAATAATAATAATAATATTTAATTCATAAATATTTTTTACTTAAATTATAACAAATTATATATTTATTTTACAATTGTATAAATATTTTTATTACATATGTACATATTCATCACCATACACTTGTCATGATTTTAATTTATTTTATAATATAATATCATAATTTTAATTAATATAAATTACATTATCTAATAAAATAATAATATTCATTATAATTTATTAAGATATTTATATAATTAAATCATAAAAATCTAATATTTTTATGACGTAATTGCTGCCTCAAATTATTAAATAGGCTTAATTACCTATTTGGCCCTTTTATTTTTTATTAATCTATAATTCAACTTTTACCCATTATTCAATTTAATCCTTTTTACTAATTACTCTTAATTAGACTAAATTCACCTAATCAAAGCCTAATTAAACACATCACAAGACTCATATATATTTCTAGTAATTATTTACGAATCCATTTCGCTAAGACGGAGGCCCGGTAATGTACTTTTCCGACGTCCATAAATTTTGGGTCATTACAGGAAAAGTTCTATTTAAGCCTTGTTAAAAGAATATTATTGTAAAGGTTATACATTTTCCTTAAAGGTATCAATTCTAGCAGTGACTTGAGAAATTCTTAATGGTGGAAAGCTAAAGTAGTGGAGGTAGACAATTAGGGTCAAACCACTAAAAATCAAATTTTCCAAACTTTTCTTCCATTTCTTTATCATTTAGAAAAATTTGTAGAAATTCTTAAAACACCAATTCACCCCTCTTAGTATTATTTGGTCCTAAAATTGATATAAGAGATAGTTCCCCATCAACGGTTTCACCATCGGGAAAGGTGATTGAAGGCAAAATTATCAAGTTCGAAGATGTGACAAGATTTCTACTCAACTAGCTTGGGTGAAGGCTAATCAATTGTGAGCTTCCATCCTTCAGTGAAGAGATCCACTCATATTGGAAGACAATGATGAAGCTCTTCATTCAAGAAATTGATTATCATGATAATCACAAATGTTGATTTAATGGTGCCCAAGGATGAAGATGAGTAGGAAGAAGGTGACAAGAAGAAAGCTCAACTTAATGCCACAACCATGAACACTCTCTTTTGTGCATTAAAGGCCTAATGAGTACAAAAGAGTCCCCCAATTTTAAAATACAAAAATATTTGGGACAAGCTTGCCACCACTTATGAAGGAACAAGCCAAATCAAGGAATCCAAGATTGATTTACTCATACTTGACAATGAGATTTTCAATATGAATTCAGAGGAGAGCATCAAAGACATGTCAAATATATTAACTAACATCATCAATGGATTGAAGGCACTTGGGATGACTTATCCCAACAAAGAAATGATGAAGAAATTACTCAATAGCCTACCAAAGGAATGGGAAGCAAAAGTGATGCTTATTGAAGAATCCAAGGATTTGGATAAGCTCATAGGTTCACTCCTCACCTATGAAATGAAGCTAAAGATTGGAAAGAAAAAACCAAGGCAAGTAGGAGTTGCTATAAAGTCCTCCATCCAAGAAGAAAGCAGTGATGACGAGGATAAGGATAATGAAGAGGTAATCATACTTGCCAATAAGTTCAAAAGGTTCATGAAAATGGAAAAATACAAGAGGCTTAAAGAAAAGAAAATAGTTTGCTACATTTGCAAGAAGTCAGGGAACAAGAAGTATGATTGTCCTTTAAAGAATAAGCAAAAGGGAAAAAAGAAAGCCATGGTAGCCACTTGGAGTGATAGTGACACTTTCAATGATAACGACTCCAATGATGAGGGGTTTGGCAACCTTTACTTCATGGCTCTTGAAGAGCGAGAAGTATCTTCTAACTCAAGTGATTTTAATTCTTATACATTTAGTGAGTTACAAGATACTTTTGATGAGTTAGCTTTGAGTTTGAGACCATAAATTCCAAACATAAGAAAATGATTTCCAAACTCAAAGTAGAAAATGATTTTATTTTAAAAACAAAAGATGATTTTGAAAGTGAAAATGAATTTTTAAAAAATGATTTAGAAGCTTTTAAAATTAAATGCACTACGCTTGAAAAAAGAAAAACTTGATTTGAAATTAAAACTTGAAAGCTTGAAGAAAGAAAAAGAAATTATTTTAGCAAACTCATAAAAAATGGTAAAGTGTGAACATTTCTATTTCTATGGTCATACATTACATACTTGTCCAATAAAGAAAATGATTCAATATAAAATTCGGCAAGTATAAGTTCCTAAAGGAATAAGAGACTTTGTAACTAATGTTCAAGGACCCAAAGACCAAAATGTTTTGATGAATTGCTTGTCTCTTTTTGATGATTTTGAGTAGTCAATCTCGTGTTTATCATTAGAGAAGAGATTGAATTAAGCAATATTACTTTTCAAGGATTCTTATGTGATCTACTTATATTATATATTGGAATATGCAATAAAAGAATATATGAGTTGACTTTATGATCTTTTGTATCATTATATTAAAGGACAATTGATTTGACGAGATTTGGACAAATAAAACTAGATTAAGGCTTACCTTGTGAAGATGGATTGGTGCTCCAAATAGATGTTTTATTGTCGAGGCAAGTGTTTTTGAAGTGACTATCAAAGTTCCAATAGTAGTGGCTACTTCGACCTAGCACTTCGACATGCAACATAACTTCTAACCCCCCAAACCCGGCTTAGACGATAGATATGAATCCAGAAGATTACATCAGACACCAAAATGGCCTAGTTCGATCGGAGATTTAAAATATTTAAATTAAAACATTTGTTTATCTTAGAAGGAAACTTAGTCTATCTTTAGAAAATAACTCATGGGTTGACAAAATACAGATAATTTAACACTATTCTTATAAAAAGTGATTGCCATTGAAAACTTAGTTAATTTCTATTTTATTTATTAGCCAAAATAAATTTATAACCTAGTAATGAGAAAAGTGATATTTAGTTTTAATTAAGTAAAATCAAAATAATTTTACACATAGATAATTTAAATCCATATTTCAACATCCTATAATCAAATTAAATGTCATGCATGCTAAATAAACACTAAACTTAACCTAAGTCTCATGCCACAGTTGAAAATAAAATGTTATAGTCTCTGAATAATGAATAATTTCAAATAATAAATCTAAAATATTTTAATAAACAAAATCGGGTCGATTCTATAACAGTCTATTTTCAGTAGTGTTGAAACAGTGGTTCTGGGACCACATTGAGTTAATATTTTAATGTTTATTTAATGCCTATAGGGTTAATTTAAGGTAGTATTAAATTTTTGTTAAGAAATTTTAACATTTAAATAGTTAAATAAGTAAAAAGGACTAATTTGTAAAAGGTGCAATTTTTATTAGTTAAATGGACTAAATAGCTTTAAAAAGGTAAATTCATGGACTTGGATAGTAATTATTCCATCTTTAAATTTATAGGATGATATTGGATTGGTTTTGGTGTAATTTACTAGTTTTTAAAAGGTTAATTTAGTAAATGAATAATTAAGTAAAAAGATTAAATAAAACAAAAGGTAAATTTTTGTCATCTTCTCTAATTAGCCTAGCAAAACCAATTCCTCCATTGTTGTGGAGGAAAACATTCTGGCAAGCTTTGCTTTGAGTGCATGGTAAGATTTTGAACCCCATTTTTAATGATTTTTATGTTTTTGAGCTCGTTTTAGCTTAACCTAGTTAGTCTGAGGGTTAACTTGTAAAAAATTTAAAGGTTGAGGGATATGCCATGAATGAAATTGATGTCTTTGTGAAGTTAATTGATAGATAATTAAAGTTAGTTGTTGAATGAGCATGTTTTGTTAAATAATTTTTAATGAATTTAGGGTTTAGGGATTAATTTGTTTAAATGATAAATTTCAAGTATATTTTGTAAAATGAGGAAAATGTAGGTTGATATAAGTATAAGGAAAAATTGGCTAATATGGGTTTCAATTAAAAATGGTTGAATTTCAAATTTCGGGTTTAAGGACCAAATTGTATAAAGGTTAAAACATTAGGGGTAATTTTTTAATTTGATAATAAAATAGGTTATAAGTTAGAATTTATGATATTAAGCTATTGGTATGATTTAATTGAATGAAATTTTTATTTAGATCAAGAAAAAAATCAACCGAATTTGAATCGTGGAAATACTAAAGTCTCGGATTAGCTTTCAACTTAGCTATAACAACCGTGGTGGTTAAGGTAAGTTCATATAGAGATAAAAATTGTCATTTTATGTTTTAAATGGGTTATTATGGATAATTATGTGATTTTAATCTTGATTTGTTACTTATTTGGTAATTGATAATGTGGATTAAATTGTAACATTAGTATTATTAAGGTTGGTATTTGAGAAATGTATATTTCATTAAGCATACATGGAATGGTACAATAATGAAATCAAAGGATTTAAGTATATGAAAAGGTCCCATTTGAACCTTAAGAATTCTTAGGATACAAATGACATGTCATTAGAAATTATATGGTTTTGCGTACTAGTCCTAGATGTCCTACTGATTGCTGAGGTCCTGCATTTGTTATGGATTCTCCACAACTTATGTGAGTAGCATTGTGTAGCTAACATCTCGACCCACAACTCGTAAGAACAGGCCCACTTCACAGTTCATGTGAGTACTATTGAAAATGTTACGGTTATATGAAAAGGCACACTATGTGTGAGCATTCCCGAGTATCCAATGTTATTCTGTATAGTTCAACAGGGAAGAAAAGGTTAATGGAAAGACATGTATAAACTTATTGTTGTTAAATTTTAAATGAAAAGGAAAGATAAGTATGTATATATGAAATGTAAAGGATGAGAAATTATCATGTGATGGATGAAATTTGAATGGAATTCATTTACTAGTATATGTTATGTTTCTTAGATGTTGTGTTCCGTGTTATCTACTAACCATGTCGATTGGGTGGATAAGAAAGTGTAATGTCTAAATGATTTAATGACCATGGTTAAATGGTATATCATTTGATGTTCAGTAGGTTCGAGTTTAATTTATACAAGCTTACTAAGAACTAGTTGCTTACACCATTGTTTTTCCTCTGTTTTGTATATCATCAGAAGCTCGATCGATTGGAACCTTGTCAGAGTCTTATGACACTATCCAACAATCACTTTAGTAGTTTTTGGTTATTTTGGCTATAGTTATAAATGGCATGTATAGGGCTTTTATATATCAGAATTTTTTGAATATGCTATTGATCAACTTTGAAACACCCCAAACCCTACCAAAAAGCTAATGGGATTTGATATGTTCCTCGAGTAAAACTTTAGCAAACTTTCACTTATTTAAGAAAAACTTAGTGATTTTTGAATAAAACAGATTAACTTAAAGATCGGGTTGAAATTTAATTGTAAAGTAAATTGCATCTTCTTAAAACATTATTTTTAAAAGAAATAATAAGTTAATGAAGACCAAATTTAATGAAAAATTTATTAATATTATGGAAATATATTTTGTTTTCAAAAGCAGTTTAAATTATTTATCAAAATCCATTTAGTTATTTAATTAATAATTATTCATGGAAAAATAAAAAATAAATCCAAACATTAAAATTTAAAAGCTGTTTGTAAAATTTAAAAAGCAGTTTATAGTGGCCTTATTACATAAAATAGCAAAACCCATAATAAAGTCTAAGTAATAAAATTAACTTAATAAGTTTAAGTAGGAAAATTTCCAAGATACTTTGTTTGAGCGTTGCACACCTCGAAATCCTTGTCGAATTCGATCCATCGTGACTACTGAATCATCCGAAAAGTTATCCCACAAAATGGGTGAGTTATAAACTCAATGTGTAACACATACATTAAAAAGCCCATTTGATCATATGCCTTAAAGCCCAATAATTACACATATAGCCATAGGCCCATTTAAGTCATGATTAGCCCAAAAGCCAATTTTCATAGCAGATTAAATAATAATCATTTAAAATCACATGAATATACACATATAATGAAATGCAAACCCGCCCACCTAATATCCATCCGCTACACACCACCGTACCAACCAATCACACCGTGGGATTACTAAATCGACCCTCCATCTGCTACACACCATCGAAGGCGATTCTTGATCAACATGCACATCGCCTTATAATTTTGTGGCAAAGCCACTGCATAAATGTGACCAAGTCACCAGATTCAAAATATGTGACCAAGTCACCAGATTCACATATGTGACCAAGTCACGGATTCAAATATGTGACCGAAGTCACTGGATTATGTGGTAAAACCACCGAATACTTCCCTTTATCAATTTTACCCATATGCCCATGCACATACATATTATTCAGGTTTTCATGCCATTTACCCCAAAATCATATTAAAATCATATTTATCTCACAATTATGCATATAGCAAAATTAACAAAGTATTGGGGTAAACATACCTGAATATCGTATACCACCGAATGGTATCCACAATCATTATCAAACATATTGTCATATAATCACATTTAATAATAGATCTATGAGATTTTATTGTAAGGTTACACACCTTATGACTGTGAGAACGATACCTTCTCGCTCGTCAACACCTAATTAATTATCACACTAGATTAGTATACACCATTACTAATAAAATTATACTATTGATGAAAGATCTACATCCTTACCCTCGGATTCTCGAACAACCGTTATTTGTGGTTTTTCTCCGCTAGATGGATCAAAACCCACTGATAACCCACCAACGAAAAGTGGTTTGGTTGTATGCACCACTTCAAATAACCGATCTTCGTTAGCAGAGGGTCCACAACCCGGTGGAAAATCTCTTATCGCCGATACAGCCCTTCGTTTGAAGTTTGATGGTAAAACAGTGCCTCCTCTCTTCCAAACACTCCATACTGCTCTTTTCGTACCTATCTTGCTAGTCTCAAAATCACCCCTAAAATAAAGTTAGTTAATAAACTATCTAAAAGGATTAATATAACCAAAAGTGATATTCTTACCTTGGATGATTTCGAAAGGTTTCTCTTAAAACGTTGGTTTCCAAAAGATCCTTAAAATCCTTCCAAGGATTCGACCTAGGAGAGAAAAATAAGAGATTTATGTTTCTAAATCGACTATAGTAAAAGAGATAATGAAAACAATTGACAAAAACCTTACTTGATCACTTGAAGATTGACCTTGAACAAAAAGAAGAGAATAAAAAATAGATTTGGTGATTTCGGTTTGCACAAAAGAAAAGAGAAAAGATAGTGATTTATGGCTAAAATGGTTTGGTTTTCAATAAAAGAAAGAAGAAAGGAAATCGAAATAGAAGATGATTCGGTTGACAAAAGAGATGAAAATAATGTTGATTTTGGTTTTAGTAGAAGGTAGTTTCGGTTGAGAGAAGGAAGAAAGAAAATGAAAAATGAAAGAAGAGAGAAAGATAAGAAGAAGAAAAGATGATGATGAAGATGCTTCCAAAAGAAAAGAGATAGGTTTAGGGACCTATTTGCATTCAGCCAAGAGGGAAAAATTGAAGAAGAAGTAGTTCTTTGAACTTTGGTACTTTCGGCAATTGAGGGAAAAAGAAAAGAAGAATGCTTTTCCAAACTTTTGATGCTTTTGACTAAAGAAGACAAAAATTTGAGAGAAAAGGTATTTTAACCAAAATGGTCAAAATAAAAGCCAAAACAAAGTAAATCTTTTACCTAATGTCATTAGCAAAATTCGACTAGGAGGAGAGCTTTTGGAAAAATGAGAAAAGATGTACAAAATGCTAGAGTTTTGGCCAACTATCACCCCTAACTCAAAGTCAAATTTGGCCAACTAGAATGCCAACATAATCCCCTTTTCCTCCACATTTCTTCCCCATCAACCCTTAGATTGCTATCACAATTAGCCATCCCTTTAGCCCCTAAATCGATTAGATTCATGGTCAAATGACCATGAAAAAGCTTCCAAAACATTGCCCTTACTTCAAGCCTTTTGTCCCCATATTACCATCCTTTCATGATTCCATGCCATATCTTCTAGCTTACCTTTTCATATGGTCAATTAACCAAAATTAAAAAGATGCTCATCCATTCTAGAAGAGTCTTGACCGACACTATAGGGAAGGAAACAAAATAAAATCCTCCCATTTGCTAGCTAGGGATTGAACCTCTCCCTCAAGCACTCATCCAAGTGCCCTTACCACTTTGCTAATTACTCATCTTATGCTTAAAACCCTTGTCATTATATCTTAAAGCCTATCTTGCTTAGCTCCATCTTAATTATTAAAAATTAAAAGTTTCACTAAGCATTCACTTACATAATGAAGTTCAAAAATGAACTTCCAAAACACACTCAATCATAATTAGGCATGCAATAACATTCAATTAAGTAGAAATGCATAACCCCTAATTATCAGGATGTTACAAACTTAGTATGAATATGCCTTTTGTGCATATATTTTGTTTGGTTGAGAATTGTAATGCTTTGGCAAGTTTATGTCCTTTGATCACTTTTAAATGCTTAGTAATATATGGCTTGAGGCATGTTTATATGTGATTGAAATGTTTGATTGGTGTGTGGATGTGGTAATGTATGTTTAAGGTATTTTATGGTTTTGATTTGGTATAATTGCATATTGGTTAGAAATTTTAGGTCGATTGATTTGGTATATTTTGGGATATTTGAAGAGTGTTTTGGTTTTTTGAATGCATGTACAAATGGTATAACTTGTTGTGCAAGGTTACGCATTGAAATGACTTGTTTTAAGAGCTAAATTTGGAGCACAAGGCCTGGGACACGGGCTGTCACAAGGCCGTGTGACTTCACACGACCTTGTGTTATTTGTATTTTAGGTGCATGTTTCACACGACCTACGACACGGTCATGTGTCTCAAAATAGTTTGTTACACGTGAAACACCCCAAACCCGGCCTACGAGCTTTGACCAGATTTGGTATGTTCCTCAAGTAAACCGATTTTCAAATTCTTTTGTTACTCAGAGAAAAACTTATGTGATTTTAAAAAAAAAAAATATTGTTCGGGTTGGGCTTGTGTTGAAAACAAACTGGATTTTATATTAGAAAACCCTTTTTTAAATTTTAAGTAATAAACATATTGAGTATATTTTAAAATAAAATACTTAGTCTTTAACCTAATCAAAATTTGTAACACAATAAAACAACAAGTAGAAATAAAAAAAATCGTTCATCATGGCCTTATGGCCTTATTACATCAAATAGTTTCCAAAATATTTCAAAGTGCTAAAATAAATTCAAGAGTCCATAAAATATAAACTCCATGTTGAGCATGGCCACCACAAGTAATCGCCGTCCGGTCCATCATCTTGCTCATCACGGAACATGGTCCCACAACGGGTGAATCAAAGCAGACTCAATGTGTACACGACACTAAATCATAATAGAATCAGGCATACAATAGTTACACATTCAAAACATAAAATACAAGTTATGATGCATTCCCAAACCCAATCCTAATTGTCCATCCGCTACACACCCCCGTACCTGCCAGTCACACCGTGGGGACTACTAAGTCGACCCTCCTTCCGCTACACTCCAAATTGCGGTCTTAGGTCACCGCATTCGTGGTCTTAGGTCACCACGTTCAGATTACTGTGGTCTTAGGTCACCACTTTTCACTTCCCCTTTCAAACAAACCCATATGCCCCTAACATATTATGCAATTACATGCCCAAGTTCACATTCTTATCATATTCTCATGTTACGAATAACATTTTTCATATTCCTAGTAGAAGTAGGAAACGTACCTGAGTACTTAGTACCATATCATGGTACCTTAGCCACTTTCATATTCTTAATATCACATATATTATTTAACACAACCATAAAACGATTATGAAATAGTGTGGCGTACACACCGATTCGCTTAATGATTCCTTGAGATCCCAAATCGATCTCGCTCGATATCTCAAGTTCCTACAATTGATTAATCACTTTTTACCTTAATAAAAGCCATTCTACCAAAATTCCAAATCCTAGTAGGATTAGTATTCTTACCTTGTTGCTTGGTTGGATCACCAACAAATCCAAAACTGTTCCTTGTTTCCCTAAGAATGTCGAAATCCTTAAAACCTTACGTTAGACTTAATCTTAATCATCAAATCATAAATCAAGGCCTTTGGTGAATATTCACATGTCTTACCTTAATCTTAAAAATCCGAATACTCCTCTTTTTAGTTGACTACTCGATAATCCCAAAAGATCCTTCCATATTAAGCAACCAAAATATGTATGGGGTTAGATTATCTCTCGGCTAATCTAAAAGAAAAGAATGGAAACCAAACTTGCTCTTACCTTTGAAGAAATCGACAAGACCTATGCTTGAAGCCTTTCCAAGATTCGCTTTTGAATGGATTGGTAAGGAGAAATAGGAAGAAAAGAAAGATGAAGAGATTGGCTTGCTTTACTAGGGTTTTTGGTTTTAACAAAATAGCAGAGAAAGAGAGAATTGGCTAGGAAAATTTTGCAGAGAGAGGGAATGTCTTAGGAATTTTCGGCAGAGAGAAGAGAAGGAAGAACAAATTGATGAGTAGCCCTATTTTCCCCTTTTATAGCCTAACTACTACTCGAATCCCTCACTTGGCCACCACTCTTCTTTATTTGATAGCTTTATCTCTTTAATTTAAAATAATTAAAGAAATATCCTTTATTATCTCTTATCTCTTAATAAAATAATACTAATAATAATCTTCTTTTATCTCTTTCTTATCTATCAAAATAAAAGAAATAAATCCATATTTATCCATCTATTATCTCTTCAAAAAAATAATCCAATTTAAATCCTTATTTATCCCATTACTTCTTTGAAATTTAAAGGAATAAAACTCCTTTTCTAGAAGCCTTGCCGTCCACTCCTCTGCTTCTGGAAGCAAAAATAAAACTCCTTTTATTTGCTTCCCAAGTGACTCGAACCCAGGCCCAACACCTTGCATGTGGCGCCATTTCCAGAGGCCCTAAGTGACATCTTCAGGCCACTTTTCCAAGCCCGATTGTGTGTCAAATTTCACAAACTTTTTCTTTTAAGGCCACCTTGCCTTAATTTCCTCTTTTAAACTTTAAAACTCGACATTTCTAAGTCATTTCTAAGTTTCCAAAAATTTTCGTTCGGCTCTGTAAACTTGACATTTCCTTACATTTCCTAAAAATGTTCACTTTCCATTTTTAAACTTAACATTTCTATACATATTTAGGTTTCCAAAAAAGTTCATTTCCAAATCATTTCCATTCATTTCCGGGTTTTAAATGTTCAAATTTATTCCTAGTACATAAAACATGTCACTGCACAATTAAACCAAAATGCATAGGCCCTTTCCAGATGTTACAGTTCTACCTCTTAAAATAATTTCGTCCTCGAAATTACTTACTAACGAACAATCGTGCGGCCTAACTCACCCCACTACGCTATTGTGCGCAAGACTCGATTTTAAAGAACTATCATATTTTCCGGCACATTCTCTAGGTTCACATCCAAGGTTTCAATCACTTCACTAGCAATACAAGAATAAGCTAACCCTATAACAAGCAAAGCAATTAAGGTATTCGAAATAAGAAACGCATCCGTTGTCATATCCGCACATCTTCCTCCTCGCGACGGCCAACTGCATAAACCAACCTTGGTTGCCTTGCGTCTGCACCTTTAGCATCTCTGCATAGTGCTCCATGTCCTCAGCCCCAACCATTTCCTCTATGGTTCGGTCCACATTCTCTTGAGGTTGTTGTCCACCTCTACCACTGATTAACATTCGAGTTTTTGGTCGACTTTCATCTAGGTTCTTAGGATAATGCTTGATCACATAATCCTTGGACCCACACCTAAAACATCCTCCTGTCTTCCTCCAAGACTCTCATAAGTGCTTCTTTTCACACACATCACAAGGTCGACACCGCCTTCCGAACCAACTTGTCGACCTCGCGCCCATCGCCTCTAGGCCTCTTATTCCCAGATGATCAAGACGATCCAAAACCTCTTTCGGCCTATTCCGATCGTTGTTCGCCTTGTAGAATCTTAATTCCTTCACCACTTTAGCCTTTTCCACTAACGCAAAAATTCCGCCCCGATGCGGCGCTTATCAACAATCTCAGATCATCCCTTAGTCCGTCCTCAAACGGACACAACGCTCATGCTCATTGCCACTACTCCTCGAGCATACCTGGCTCAACCTCGTAAATTCAAATTTTATATTCGCAATGATTTGTTCCTTGAACCAAACCCTAGAAATGCTCTCTTTGCTCATCCGTATACCTGGTTCCAACATATTTCTTCTGAAATGCTTCCTTAACATACTCCCAGGTCAGATCCTCAGCTGTGGCACCATCCCGAACAATTAACCACCATTGATACGCCTCATCGCGTAACAATGCCACCATTCCTTTCAACTTCTCCTCAGGGGTCAGATCAAGCTCATCCATGATGCTTCATTGCTTCCAACCAAGATTCATTGTCTTTGGGTGCCACTCGAGATACTCCACGAAATATTTTAGCTCCATTAGCTCAAGCCGTTTAGGCACGACTTTCGATTTCAGATTTCCTCCCCGCCTGACCACTAACTCAGAACTCGCAAGACTGACTGCGACACTCAGTATCGCCCCCGTCTGAGCTTCTTTGCCCACACCAACAATTTGGGAGTGGTGGGGCGGTGGTACCTCATTATCGGACCTTGACCCGATCTAACGGGTTCGACCTAGTCATTCTTCCTCTACGCGTCCACGACGGCCATGTTCTCTAGAGCTCATTTCGATCGTCGCGATCCGATTAAAAGTTTTATGAATTAGTCCTTGTTTCACTTATTACCCGCAAGAAGTTTTATGAGCAGAGTTTTTAGAAGTGGTTCTTTCAGATTCATACATACACACGTCTTTTCATTCACACATTCATCCTCAAACAATTATGAACTTCCGTTCATTCGGAGAAACGTTGTAGTTTTCATTTCTTTGTTTTTCCACTACCCGTGGGTATTTTCGTAATTTGTCCTCTGTGGGTATTTTGTAATTTTCAAAAGAAAAGTTCCTTGGTGATTTTGTCAAAAGTATTTTGGAATTTTTAAATTCTGGTATTGTGAAAATTTTTAGAATTGAGGGTATTTCAAGAATTGTGAAACTCGGGGTATTTTAGTAATAAACCAGGTAAATTTGTAGAATCTACTAAATCAGGGATATTTTAAAAGTTGCAAAACTTTGAGGGTTCTTTTTGAGAATTGTACTTTCCAAAACAGTGGTGTTGCGAAAATTTTGGAAATCAGAGTTATTTTGGTAATTTTGTAAGTTAGGGGAAATTTTAAAAATTTCCAAAACCAAGGTATTTTTGATAGTTTGCGAATTAGGGTTTTTAAACACTTTTACAAAATAAGGAAATTTTGGAAAAATTGTTGGGTAGTTGAACATTTTATAAACCAAGGGCATTTTTATAATTTTACCACTAAGGGTATTTTAGTAATTCTACAAATCGAAAATTTTTCGGAAAAATGTTGTAAAACAATAGTTCTCACAAATTAAAAAGAAATTTTAAGAGTTTTAAAACTAGGGTTTTTATGAAAATACGGCTAGTTCCCTTTCGGGTTTTAGTTAGGGTTTAGCTCATGAATAAGTCCTCTTGGTTAGGGTGAACCGAAGCTACGCACCAGGTAGGATTCGAGTGGAGAGGAGGTGAGTCATGCGGACTGCTTAAATACCAAGCTCCCACCGAATACCAATCCTAGACATGCGCACAATGGTTGCCACACCCTAACTCGGCGACTTAATCACAGGTTTGTTTATTAGGCATTTAAGTCTTATGTAAATATTGGGGTAAACTAGTCCTAGGGTTCAAGTACTTATCATGCTAGTCTACGTTCCATTCCATTTCTACCCTTCTACAAATCACAATATAAATCACACAAAGGATAGGGGTACTTACCTGGTGGACTGCGGGTCGGAGACTTAGGTGCCATGCCAGAATAACCTGTCTATTTCATAAAATATTTTCATGAAACTTATTTGGGCTCGATTCGAAAACGTTTTGGGCCTTATACCCAAGGCCGAGGGTTTGAAACTGGCTCGATACAAATTAAAACACCCCAAACCCTACCACGAGCTTTGACCAGTTGGTATGTTCCTCAAGTAAACCAGTTTTCAAATTCTTTTGTTACTTACGAAAAACTTGTGTGATTTTAAAAAAATATTGTTTGGTTGGGCTTGTGTTGAAAACAAACTGGATTTTTATATTAGAAAACCCTTTTTAAATTTTAAGTAATAAACATATCGAGTGTATTTTAAAATAAAATACTTAGTCTTTAACCTAATCAAAATTTGTAACACAATAAAACAACAAGTAGAAATAAAAAAATCGTTCATCATGGCCTTATGGCCTTATTACATCAAATAGTTTCCAAAATATTTCAAAGTGCTAAAATAAATTCAAGAGTCCATAAAATATAAACTCCATGTTGAGCATGGCCACCACAAGTCTCGCCGTCCAGTCCATCACTGTTCATCACCGAACATGGTCCCACAACGGGTGAGTCAAACAGACTCAATGTGTACACGACACTAAATCATAATAGAATCAGGCATACAATAGTTACACATTCAAAACATAAAATACAAGTTATGATGCATTCCCAAACCCAATCCTAATTGTCCATCCGCTACACACCCCCGTACCTGCTAGTCACACCGTGGGGACTACTAAGTCGACCCTCCTTTCGCTACACTCCAAATTGCGGTCTTAGGTCACCGCATTCGTGGTCTTAGGTCACCACGTTCGAGACATCGTGGTCTTAGGTCACCACTTTCGACATCGTGGTCTTAGGTCACCACTTTTCACTTCCCCTTTCAAACAAACCCATATGCCCCTAACATATTATGCAATTACATGCCCAAGTTCACATTCTTATCATATTCTCATGTTACGAATAACATTTTTCATATTCCTAGTAGAAGTAGGAAACGTACCTGAGTACTTAGTACCATATCATGGTACCTTAGCCACTTTCATATTCTTAATATCACATATATTATTTAACACGACCATAAAACGATTATGAAATAGTGTGGCATACACCGATTCACTTAATGATTCCTTGAGATCACGAGATCGATCTACCGCCTTAGATCTCAAGTTCCTACAATTGATTAATCACTTTTTACCTTAATAAAAGCCATTCTACCAAAATTCCAAATCCTAGTTGGATTAGTATTCTTACCTTGTTGCCGGTTGGATCACCAACAAATCCCGAAACTGTTCCTTGTTTCCCTAGGAATGTCGAAATCCTTAAAACCTTACGTTAGACTTAATCTTAATCATCAAATCATAAATCAAGGCCTTTGGCCGAATATTCACATGTCTTACCTTAATCTTAAAAATCCCGAATACTCCTCCTTTTAGTTGACTACTCTGATAATCCCGAAAGATCCTTCCATATTCGGCAACCAAAATATGTATGGGGTTAGATTATCTCTCGGCTAATCTAAAAGAAAAGAATGGAAACCAAACTTGCTCTTACCTTTGAAGAAATCAACAGCACCTATGCTTGAAGCCTTTCCAAGATTCGGCTTTTGAATGGATTGGTAAGGAGAAATAGGAAGAAAAGAAAGATGAAGAGATTGGCTTGCTTTACTAGGGTTTTTGGTTTTAACAAAATAGCAGAGAAAAGAGAGAATTGGCTAGGAAAATTTCGGCAGAGAGAGGGGAATGTCTTAGGGAATTTTCGGCAGAGAGAAGAGAAGGAAGAACAAATTGATGAGTAGCCCTATTTTCCCTTTTATAGCCAGAACTACTACTCGTAATCCCTCACTTGGCCACCACTCTTCTTTATTTGATAGCTTTATCTCTTTAATTTAAAATAATTAAAGAAATATCATTTATTATCTCTTATCTCTTAATAAAAATAATACTAATAATAATCTTCTTTTATCTCTTTCTTATCTATCAAAATAAAAGAAATAAATCCATATTTATCCATCTATTATCTCTTCAAAAAAATAATCCAAGTTAAATCCTTATTTATCCCATTACTTGTCAAATTTAAAGGAATAAAACTCCCTTTTCTAGAAGCCTTGCCGCCCACTCCTCTCGCTTCGGAAGCAAAAATAAAACTCCTTTTATTTGCTTCCCAAGTGACTCGAACCTGTGCCCAACACCTTGCATGTGGCGCCATTTCCAGAGCCCTAAGTGACATCTTGAGCCACTTTTCCAAGCCCGATTGTGTGTCAAATTTCACAAACTTTTTCTTTTAAGGCCACCTTGCCTTAATTTCCTCTTTAAACTTTAAAACTCGACATTTCTAAGTCATTTCTAAGTTTCCAAAAATTTTCGTTCTACTCAGAACTTGACATTTCCTTACATTTCCTAAAATGTTCACTTTCCATTTTTAAACTTAACATTTCTATACATTTTCGGGTTTCCAAAATGTTCATTTCAAATCATTTCCATTCATTTCGGGTTTCGAAATGTTCAAATTTATTCCTAGTACATAAAACATGTCACTTCGTACAATTAAACCGAAAATGCATAGGCCCTTTCCAGGATGTTACAACACGGTTTGGCACACGGCCTGTGACACGGACGTGTGACCCTATTTCGAATACACACACGGGCAGACACATGGGTTGGGACATGGCCATGTGTCCTACTTCGAAGGTCCACACGGTCTGGGCTATGTCACGTGGCCGTGTGACCTATGTTTTCCAAAATTTTCAAACTTTTCTCAAATTTTCTGATTTGTTTTGAATTGACCTCTGATTAATCCCAAATTGTTTTTAGGGCCCCAAAAGCTAGATTGAAGGCCAAATGTGCATGTTTGCTATAATTGGAATGAGTTATTGGAAATTTATACTTAAGTTGAATTATTGTTTTGTTCTGAAGTTTAGGGTTCTGTTTTGTACAGTAATGCTCTGTAACCCTAATCAGGCGATGGAGATAGGTTAAGGTATTATAGATGTCATGTCTGCGTCCTAACCTGGTGGGTAATATGTAGAGATAAAAATAAAAAAAAGAGTGAGCTATGAAGCTCAGTGTGAGTCCATCACGAGCAAAATCAGGGCACCCACATAAGTATACAGTAACATAATACAGAAAAATTCACAATAGTAATTTCAGAATATTGATATTTCAAATTACTCAACTATTGACACATATATGCATGTATGCCACCTCAGAAAATTCAATTTGTATGCACATGCTTTATAAATATTATACAATTTCGGTTTAATGTAAAAGATTATACCCCACCGCTAGAGTTATAATTATCTTATTAAATAGTTTTACAACTATATTTTTTTAATTTTTTATCATTTTAAACATTTGATTTTAAACATTTTATAGTAATTAAAAACAAAGCTGTTAGCACAATTAAATTAATTAATTACATTATCTTTGTCCATGCAGTTTTAAAGAATTAGAATTTTTTATTTTAAAATGAGAAATGAGAAATTGTTTTTTGTTCTCAATTTAAAATTTTTAATTTAATTATTAACAAAATCTGATAATTAATTATTGGTGAAAATGGATATGGCTTACATTTAATTAATTTGTTTTATAGACTAATTGTCATAGTTAACATATTTATAAATAAAATTATTATTTTATAATTACTATGATAAAAAACAAAAAAAAAAGTTTAAAAACATTAATTGGGTCTATGCTGTTTCAACCAATTAACAAACATTTGTTAAATAAATTTATGTAAAATTAAATTTAAAACCCATTTTATATAAATAATAATTTAAAATTTATACAAATGGATATGTCATATTTTAACTCAAATTTATAAACCAGATTATAAATATAAATGATTATTTCCTATTCATTTAAAATAATATATTTATCTAGATTACTTTATTATTGTCAATAAAATAGATATACCAGGTATCAAAAAATTAAATTTTTCATGTCTGTTGAGAGCCTGAAGCATTACAATACATATGAGTAAAAATTATTTAAAAAAATCAAAACATTTTATCAATCAGCATAAACAAATACATAACAATATAATTGATATTAATCAATAAAAATGAAATAAACTATCATGGCAACAAGGCCATTAATATTGTAGTTGAAGCTGACGACCCAAAGTTTATTCAGTGGACTATATTTTCTATACAAGTCTAGTGGACCATATTTTGCCTTTCATCTTTTGATTTAGAAAGGAAAGGTACATTTGTGGAAGTGCCAAAAGATAGATAGATAGACATGCAGATAGCAATAATAATGCACCTTCTCTTCACTGTTTTACTAAAGATTAATCCACAATGCACACACATATTTTCAATATATTTGGTGAGTTTATATACAATTATATATTATTAGGGTTATTTTTTAAATTTTCATATTTGATAAAGGTGTTTATGGAAACCCTTTCTCCTAAATCAACCTCAAACTTTTTTAACCATAGGATGTTATAACCAAAGGCCATCTTTATAAAGAGGACATTGGCACTGCGGGAAATAAACGGGAGATATAGTTAGCTTTAGCATACACTACTAGAACCCACTACTAGCAATGGCTTCCTCAATGATCTCATCGGCTACCATTGCCACTGCCTCTCCGGCACAGGCTAACATGGTCGCCCCTTTCACCGGCCTCAAGTCTGCCTCTGCTTTCCCAGTCACCAGGAAGGCCAACAACGACATTACTTCTCTCGCAAGCAATGGCGGCAGAGTGCAATGCATGCAGGTAAATTTATATCAATTTTTTTGTTTTAGTGTAATGTTTGGTGGAAATTTGAATGAAATTTTGTTTTATATTTGGTGTTGTTTTCTAGGTGTGGCCTCCTACTGGAAAGAAGAAGTTCGAGACTCTCTCATACCTCCCCGATCTTACACCCGTGCAGTTGGCTAAGGAAGTAGATTACCTTCTTCGCTCAAAATGGATTCCTTGCTTGGAATTCGAATTAGAGGTGTTTTCGAGCTCTAAATTATTCCATTCCTCCACTTTTTAGTGGGATTTTTGAGTTGATTAAGTGTGTTTTATATGCATGTGCAGGAGGGATTCGTGCACCGTAAGTACTCGAGCTTACCCACATACTACGATGGACGCTACTGGACCATGTGGAAGCTGCCCATGTTCGGGTGCACCGACTCGGCTCAGGTGTTGAAGGAGCTTGAGGAATGCAAGAAGGAATACCCCAATGCATTCATTAGAATCATTGGCTTCGACAACGTGCGTCAAGTGCAGTGCATTAGTTTCATTGCCTACAAGCCTCCAGGCTTCTAAGCTTTTTATAAACTTTGTCTCTCTATTTGTTTGAATTTGTACTCAGAAAAACCATGTTCTTTACTCTTGCTTTTCTCTTTCTTTGAGTTATTGGCCTTTGTTTCTCGATTTCTGGGTTTTAATCCTTTCTGGATTTTCATTGGAAAAAAGGCTGAGAACTAATGAATAAAAGTTGGTTTTCTTCCCAATTTCCTTCAACCTACACTTTTATTTTTACTTTGTTTTCTTCCTCTGGAAAATTGGTGGGAAGTTTTCAACGTGGATGGTAAATGTATAAATTAAGATAAAATTAACATGGATTTCGGAATATCAGCAATGTTTTTGAAGGAGAATGCTGAAATAGATATATAATTGTGGATAAAATTTTTGGGTATTGTTTTCTAATAGAAGAGGATAAAATTTCTGCTCAGAATTAATCAATGCACTACATTCACCATCTTATCCTTTTCTCCTATTAAATTTTGGAAATATATTTTCTGTAAGCGAGACCAAAATTAAATTTTGAAAACGACATTATTGAAATTAAAAGAATAACCATGAATATTATAGAATTAAGTATTATAGAATGTAAAATAAATATGAAATATACATTAACCATGAAAAAATGCTTAAATTTGCCTCAAAATAATGATAGTTTTTTTTTTTTTAGCATATGTCATCTTCTTTATTTTATAAAGCGTATGTTACGACACTCTATTATTATTGTACCCGACATGAATCAACTTTATTATTACTCCAAATAATATCAAATTGAACATTAGAAAAGCCTTTCACATATTCAAATAACATGATTGAAGTTATAAGTGTTAGGTTGCTTATGATATTTTCTTTATATATGGTTTGGTACTTTCAATTATGACTAATTGATTATAGGAGGGCCAATTTAAATATAAAAACTACATGAAAAATTAAGATTTAATCGATAATTGATAAGTTTAAAGAGTTTTTGGATCATCAATAATTATAAATTAATTAATACTGTAAAATAGATGTATCGATTTTTTTTTAATATGTAAGTGCGAATATGTTTCGAAATATTACTTTAGTACCATGCATATATTTCAAAAACTTATATATATATATATATATATATATATATTTGTAGCTTACTTTCAAAATTTTAATAAATTTTATATTATATGCACATGAAAATATAACTAAATTACATACATATATGTAAATGAAAATATAAATGCTAAAATTATAGTTATAACTATGTTGAATAAACCAATTTAATAATTATATATTTTTAATATAATGGTGATAAAAACTCAAAATATAAAACATTAAAAATTATTTAAAAATTCAAAATATTACATCGATCAGTATAAAGGAATACATAACAATATAATTAATATTAATCAATACTTAAACGATAGCAGGTATCATGGGAACAAGGCCATTAATATTGCAGTTGAAGCTGATGACCCTAAGTTTTATCAGTGGACTATATTTTTCTAGACAACTCTAGTGGACCATATTTTGCCTTTCATCTTTTGAGTTAGCTAGGAAAGCTACATTTGTGGAAGTGCCAAAAGATAGATAGATAGACTTGCAGTTGGCACATAGCAATAATAATGTGCCTTCTCTTCACTGTCTTATTATAGCTTAACCCACAATGCACTAACATATAGCAGAGAGATTCAAAATTTATTCTACATAGTAAATCTCATACTTAAAACTTATAAATTTTATATTTATTAATTATACCAAAACTTCAATAACCATTCAATAAAAATTCATAACATAAATATGCAAAATAAAAGTATCTATTTCAAAAATATATATTTTCAAAGATTAAACTCGAAAACTTCAATTAAAGTAAAACAAAATATTTATTTATTAAATTGAGTAATCAATTATATAAAATGGAAAAATTATATTTTGTGGCTTCTTGAAATATCTTAGCTATAATTATTTAGTTCCTAGGAGACAATTTAGCCAACAGTATATTCAGTAAAAGGAAATTGCAAGAAAAAGACTACATTTTCCTCTTCTTAGTCTTATTTATTAGTCAGGTTTTTTCTTTATGGAACGAATTTATTTTATTTGTTAATTAATTAGAGAGTGAAAATGACCAAATTTTATTATATTTAGTACTGTAGGATTTCATTTCTAATGTAACCATGTCAAAACTCTCCCTCAATAAAATCTCCATCCATCACAAGGAACAAGAAGCTTCCAAAGACGTACAAATGTTATATCAAATCCCTCCCTAAAACACTTGAATTTCATACGACCCTAAAATTCATCATTCTCAATCGTTTCTCGCATCTTTTACCATATGAATAATCTCCATTCTAGTGGCTCTTTGCATCCCCGATAATGTAAACTATCATAATCACTCTAATTTTTATGTTATACTCTTTCTCACGCACTACCATCACATCCTATGAAGCGTTTACACCACTACAACCACTCTTATATAGTAAGGCATCATTCCAATGGGATCTACATCAAAATTCTCTACTATATAAAAACTTTCTCCATCATAAGAAGAAAGAGGCTTTAGGAGATATGCAAATGCTCTACCAAATTCCTTCCAAGAAACTCCCCAACGTCATGAAACCGCCCCCCACAAAAAAAAAAAAAACACTATTCTCAGTGGCTTTGTGCACCATCAATGATGTGAACCACCCCTGTTCTAGTGGTTCACCGTACTCCCTACGATGTGAACCGTCGCAATCCACCTCAATTTTTGTGTTATAAAAATTAGCATCATTTGTGGGAATTGAGCTAAAGATCATGTCTCTTCCCTAAGAGAGAATCTATGACTCAATCCCCTCAAGTACTTATATTTTTCTCTATTTCTGTGTCTCTTAAAGCTTTTAGCATTATGGAGTATTTTGAAAATTTTACAATATTTGGTTTTTTGAGCTTTCAACTTTGGGGGGCAACAAAGATATTTCCCTCAAATATTCCTAAAGCAGTACTCCATGTAGGCCCCCTAAGAAGAGGTCAATAGAGGGAAACCAAGGGGGCCCACTTTAACATGCCAAGGGAGGCCATTGCTTACACCATCAAAGGACCATACAATGAGTTCTTCGTCAGCATCCAAAGGAACCCCTTACCTACACACTAGAAGGTCCCTCACCCACACTATCAATGGCCACCCAATGAGTACTTTTACAACACCTAAGGGGGTTTTCTCCAGCACACCAAGGAACCACTCTCATGCCCTATCAGAAAGCCACCCATAGAGTACTTTTCCAAAATCCAAGAAGCCACCTACTCGCACATCAGAGAGGCCTTCGCTAAAATACCAATGAGTGCCCCATTTGCTCCACCAAGGGCACCTCGCCATACCCCAAGTATGTTTGTCAAGACATTTTTTTATAATAGACAAAAAGTCTTGTAAAGCATGAATGTCATGATATTTCATAAGAATAACCTGGCCTAAACATAATTAACTTCATTAGGCGTGGCTGTGGTACCTATTTTAGAATAGCCATTCAAGGCATCATCTATACAATGATTGATCAACCTCTATGTACCCTTTCAACTCGTGATATATGTGAACCACCCAGTGACTCTCCATACCACCTACAATGTGAACCACCCCCTACAGTGTTAAGAATCATAATTAACTACCCTCATTTTTTGTGTTATACCTATTCCTACACAATATCATCAAGTCATCCCATTACATCCTAATGAATCATTCGTGCTCTATAATCACCCTATATATTCTAGATCATTATTCTAACTGGACCCAAGATAAAGCTCTCCCTTCTCTATAAAAGCCCTCTTTCATAAGAAAAAAAAAGGCAGCTCAAGTCTAGATCATATTCATTTCTAGTTAATCATTAATGTGTGGAAGCCATCTTGTTGCAACTTAAAATTAAGAACCAAAAGGCTAAAGTCCAATGCTTAGAAAAAAATCGTGGGAAAATGAAATGGGTAAGGAAAGCGCCCTAAAGGAAAACAATCCCAAGGGAACTAAAAAAAAAAAGAAGAAGAAGAAAGAGGAAAACCTCCATCAGAAAAAGATATTGGTAAAAAAAGAAAGAAACATTCCTTTTGTAGTGAATAATAACCTAAGTAGTAATACTTAGCCATTATAGACTCTAATGTTATCTTGCAGTAGTATTGTGAGGAATTCAACTAGAAGATTTTAAAAGATGTGAAATCCAGTGGTCTAGTCTCAGTAATGTGTGTTATCAAATTCATAGCACATTCACCTCTCAGAACATATAACCAAGCCGAAAATACCAAGGCATTCTAAAAAGTTCCTGATATTACTAATAAACGCCATACCCCTTTTTCAAAGCCATTATTAACCATGCTTATCATCGTTAAGCAATCACAGTCAACTACTAAATATCAAATCCCATATTTTCACACTAGTAATGTACCACCACATACCCGCCCAGTCACCAGGTTCAAGTTATGAAATTTCATATTCGTTGTCGGAGCAACTACGATCAACTACAACTCTATGTAACAATGTATACATGCTATCAATTATAACACCCACTCATAATACGACATACATTTATTTACGGGTTCTATACAAGCTTACAAAAGCTCTTTAAATGACTCGGGTTGAATAAGGACCAATTTGTAAACTTTACAAACTATTAGGTTGATGTCACGATTTCGGGGGTTTCTCGTTGCAATGCAACTCATTAAATTAATCTAGTCATGATGTTTAGGACTCGACATCGTGACGTGACCTTCTATTTTTCAAATGGTCTAAATGGTACCTATTTAAGTCACTCAAACAATTCAAAATATATTCCAATTCAACCAATTCAACATTCTAACCATTTCCACATGCTTAATTTTATCCATTTTCATCAATTGTATCTATACATTACACAAATCATTATTAACCATTCAAACATATAACAATGTCAACCATTTCAACCCACCTATGCCATGAACATATACACATATATGTAATTAACAAGTTATGAATTGCCTCAAACCACAACGCCAATTCAAAATTCACAATAACCATTTTGATACAAAATCGACTTAAAACCTAGGTACACACCACTTATCGTAACCTTGAGATTCACTTATACCTGCGCATCGGAATAAACAAAATGGATGTTGAGCGATAAAGCTCAGTGGTACTTCTATGGTTCAAGTCATATAAATAACATGGTAAGAAGATAAATATATGTCATTGCAAGATCACATTCCATCTATAACATATAAAGTATTTCAATTTCATTCAATGCCATCAAGTTTAATCTAATTTACACATTATCATGTTATCAATCTATTACCAATCACGCGTATATTTTCATCTCAATTGTCACCAATTAATTATATCAATACAACAAATCAAACCTTACTATCTATTAGCATTAATACATTTAATTTCATTTCAATTCAAACAATTTCATGTATCATTATCCCATTTCCATACTGAATTTATTGTTCTGCTATATTTTCATATCGGCCCTCTGGGCACGTATAAACCAAGTCGCATGGTCTTTCACATGCTATCTTGAAACACATTTCACATATATGTACTTGTAATACCATTCTATTTTATTTCCGCCACAAATTGTAGTGGCATTTTAGGTACTTTTTGACACTTAATGAGTTGTTTTCTAACCATTTTAGTATATTTTATTGTATTTTCAGTTTTCTTAGCTTAGATTTAAGTTATTACAAAATAAGCATGTTTACGCAATATTTCGAGTTAGTTGACCCATTAGGCCAATACTGACCTTAAGGTACTCTTAATGAGATTCATTGAGTGTGCATGACACCTACTTTTAGGCCCCAAGGAAATAAGAAAGAAAATCATTTGCAACACAAGCTTTCGGGGTCGCAACACAACCAAGCCATTCAAAAAGTCACATTCGAAGTTGTGTGTCGTGACACAACTCTGACAGAGGGAAAAAATTCATTAAGGATGTTTCCATCTGTATAACCCATATTTAGTGTGATTAAGGCTTGTATTTGACCT
Source organism: Gossypium rotundifolium (assembly GCA_025506655.1). Lineage (NCBI taxonomy): Eukaryota > Viridiplantae > Streptophyta > Magnoliopsida > Malvales > Malvaceae > Gossypium > Gossypium rotundifolium. Next base: position 151,052,682 of record CP106732.1, on the reverse strand, counting down.
AAATTGAGTAGCTAACTTTGCCTATATATAGTTGAATATAAGTTAAGGTGCGGAGCTTTTTGCCAATCCATTTTAGGGTTTAGTTAGTAGATTTAGGATTTTAATTTAGGTTTTATTTTCTAGTAAAAATAGTTTTGTTTTCTTGTTCTTCGACTTGGATTGATTTGAGTCCAGTCTTGTTTGTTAAATATTTTCATCATTTTCCTTTACGTTTCTTTTGCAAATCATGATATCTCGATAACTGTTAAAGGATTTTGTAGATCCGAACACATCAAGATTCTCAAATAGACCAATTTCTATCTTTCTCTCTTTTAATTTAATTTGTGTTCTTGCATGATTAATTTAATTTTAAGGAAGATGGTTATTGAATCGATGAGTGACTAAGTCCTTTATAGATATTACTGAACGAATCTAGGAGTGATTAACGGAAGAATGAGGGTTTCCCATATGAATTGTTGGTATAATTTATGTGTGCTTAAACCTTAGAATTGACAACCCTAAGAAGTAATCTAGGTTAAATAAGGTTGAGAGATCTGTTTGCCGAGTAAATCGTAATTTATCTCGGTCACAAAAGTGAGATCAAAAGATAAGTGAGTACTGCTCAATTAATTAATTAGTAGAGGACGAGAGGTAATACTGGTTAGTTAATAACTAATTCACTAACAAAACTCAAATTTTGAAGTTAATTGCAACCACTGAAGTGAGCTACTCTTCTGCTTGTTATTCGAGAGTTTTTCCGTTTGTCAACTTCATTTATTAGTTTAATTTTTATTTTATAACCTTAATTGTTAGCATTAATCATCGTAATATAATTTTTAGTGATTATTGTTTAGACCTGCTACTGTAGACTATATTTTTAGATTTAATCCAGCTTCCTTTGGGTAAGATCCTCAATATACTTGTCGGTGTTCTGTTGTAACACAAAACTATATTACAATTCGACTTGTTCACTTGCAGATACCGCACTTTATTATATATATTTTATTTGCACGATTTTTACTTTAAACGTTTGCACATTTGAAGGCAATCAATTATCAATTCATTGCAAACATCATTTAACCAATACATAGTTTATATCCCGATTTCAAATTTCAATTTAATGTTTCACCCAATGCAATCCTAATAAAAATAGACTTAGTGTAACATCCTGAATAGGGCCTATGCATTTTCAGTTTGATTGTATGAAATGACAAGCTTAAGCACTAAGAATAAATTTCGATATTTTGGAAACACGGAAATGCATGAAAATGGAAACCTAAACATTTTGGAAACCCGAACATTTTGGAAACACGAACATTTTGGAAACTGAACATTTTGGAAACTTGAACATTTTGGAAACCTGAACATTTTGGAAACTTGAAGATGTAAGAAAAATGGCAAGTTACAGAGCCGATCGAAAATTTTAGGAAACTTAGAAATAAGGCTGGAATGACAAATTTTAAAGTTCAAAATAGGAAATAAGGGCAAGAGGGCCTTAAAAGTAAAAGTTGGTGAAATTTGACACACAATCGGGCTTGGAAAAGTGGCCTGAAGGTGTCACTTAAGGCTTATGGAAATGGCGCCATGTGTAAGAGAAAAGGGCCTGAGTTCGAGTCACTTGGAAAGAAAATATTGAAGGTTTTATTTTGCTTCCAAGTCTAGGGGTGGACGGCACCTACTTCTAGAAAAGGAAGAGTTTATTTCGGTTAAAATTTGATAAGTAAAGGATTTTCTTTTAATAAGATAAATGAGGAGATAAAGGATGGATTAAATACTTTTAATTTAATTAGGTGATAATTAAAGGAGATAATATTATCATTTATGGAGTAGTGGCCAAGAAAGGGGCTCTCCTATTGATAATTTCGGCTAAAGAAGGAGAGTGAAAGGATTTTCTCTCATCTTTTCTATGTGTAGAAATTCCCTAGCCCTATTTCTCTCTCTGAAATCTTTACTAAGCAAAGACTCCATCTTTTCTTCTCCTCTCCTTTGTTATTGTTAAGCCAAAACTCTTCTCTTTTGATCCCGTTAAATCACCATAGCGAATCTCTGTGACACTAGGCAAGGAAACAATCGAATCAAGGTAAGGTTAAGCTATTCCATTGTCTTTCTTTTCTATTTGCCGAAAGTGAATGGCCTAATCCTTATTCTTGTTCATGGTCGAATCTACAAGATCTCTCGGGTTTCCACCATTATCGAATAGAAGGATCGGGGATCTAAGGTAAGTGAGTATATACATTCGCCAAGGCCAAATCTTAGGTATTGAGATCAAGTTAATCAAAAACTAACCGATTAGTGGATTTAGGATTTGGCCGATTCAAGGAAGAGGAAGGTGAAGTTTTGGATTTAAAGTCCATAAGGTAAGCATCTAAAAGCATTCGCCAAGGCTTGTGTGATTATCTAGATCGTTCTTTAATTATTATAAAGCGAAAACTAACCCATAGTGAGATTCAAGGTTGGTAGAATATCGTAAAGGAAAACCAAGTTTTGGATTTGAATAAACACCAAATCGGCCTCAAGGTGAGTCTTTTACAAATCCTACTAGGATTTGGTTTTGATATTAGCCAAATAGGTTTATTAATGTGTCTTATATGATGGCCGAATATAGGAGTTAACAGATCTAAAGATTGATCAGGATTTTCGAGATCTCAAGGAACCTTTTAAGCAAATCAGGTATGTACGCATACTAACCTTCGATTTATCATATGGCAATTATTTTAATATGTGAATGTGCATAAGAATATGAATGTGGCTAAATACCACAAATGTGGTAAAAGTACTGTGCACGTTTCCTACTTAGATAGGATTATGAAATATGTTATTTTTAACATGTGAATATATGTATCTGAATATGAAATTAAGTATGTTATGCATGATATGTATATTTTGGGGCATTCGAGATTTATGTGAAAGGGAAGAAGGTGTTGACTTGGTCTCACTAACGTTATATGGTGACTACGGTCACAACATTTTGAATATGGTAACTCGGTTACATTATCTCGAATTTGGTAACCGGTTACACTATTTGAATATGGTGTCTAATGACACAAATTATATAGGCGATGAGCACGTCGACCGCAATGACCGCCTTCGATGGTGTGTAGCGGATAGAGGTTGACTTAGTAATCCCACGGTGTGGACCGATGTGCACGTGGTGTGTAGCGGATGGACCATTAGGCTTGGGTTTGGGTTGCATCATCATTTATTTTATATGAATGTAAATTTGATTTGAACATGTATGCCCGATTTGTTGAATGTTAGTATTGTGCACATTGAGTCTGTTGACTCACCCCGTTGTGGGAAATATTTTGGTGATGAACGGTGGATTTGATGGGGACGGAGACCTCGAGGTGGCCATGTTCCATTTGAAGATTTTATTCGATTTGGACTTTGTTATTTGTTTTGGGTTTTACTTGATGTAAAAAGGCCATAAGGCCCAGTGGATTTTCTTATTCATTTTACTTTAAATTGTTATGTTACTTAACTATTATGACTAAAGTCAAGTGTTTTTTTTAAACCTTAAAAATTATTTTGTCACCTTAATAAAATTGGATTTACTAGATTAAATAAATGGGTTTCCAATCTAAGCCCAATCCACAACAACATTTTTCTAAATATTTTACAAATTTTCTCTAAGTAACAACAATCTTTGAAACCGGTTTACTTTAGGAACATACGGATCCTGTTCGGGCTCGTGGGCGGGTGTGGGGTGTTTCAATTTGGTATCGAGCCCATTTTAAACTCTCGGCACATGGGCTATGGCCCAAAACGTTTTCAAAGCGAGCCAAATGATTATCTTTGAAAATAAGGTGTTTTACGGCATGGCCCCTAAGTCTCGACCCATGATCCACCGGTAAGTACCCCTAACTTTATGTGTGATTACATGATTTATGAACTCTGTAAGGGTAGGATAGACATGGAACGTAGAATAGATAGGAACTTGAACCCTAGGATTAGACTACTCAAACACAAACCACATAAGACTTAATACACTAAACCAACCTATGGCTAAGTCACTGAGCTAGTGGTGTGGTAACCCCAGACGCATGTCAGGATTGGATCCAAGAGCACAGTATTTAAGCAGTCCTAGTGACTCACCTCCTCTTCGCAGAATCCTACAGTGCGTAGCTTCGATTCACCATAACTCGGAGGGCTCGGTGGTGTGGCAACCTCATGCAGCATGTCTAGGAATGGTTTTGGGAGCTTGGTATTTAAGCGATCCGTGACTCACCTCCTCTCCACACGAATCCCGCACAGTGCGTAGCTTTGGTTCACCCCGACCAAGAAGGCTCGGTCATAGGCTAAACATAATGACTAAAACTTAGAAAGGGAACTAGCCATGTTTTTTTAACAAAAAAAAAGAAGAGAGAACAAAACAACAAACCCTAGTTTTTCAAACTTTTAAAACTTTCTTTTAAATCTAAGAAAATTATTTTTACAACATTTTCGAAAAACTCCGAAAATTACAAAATGCCCTTAGTGGAAAAATTACCAAAATGCCTTGGTTTATAAAATGTTCAACTACTCAACAGTTTTCTCAAAATTTCATTATTTTATAAATGTTCACAAACTCTAAATTGCAAACTATCAAAAATACCTTGATTTTGAAAAAAATTACAAAATTGCCCCAAACTTACAAAATTACCAAAATGACCTTAATTTCCAAAATTTTTGCAACATTCCCATTTTTGAAGGAACAATTTTCGAAAAGAACCCTCAGAGTTTTACAACTTTTGAAATACCCCTGATTTATTAAATTTTACAAATTTACCCTGATTTGTGGAAAATTACCAAAATACCCCTGAGGTCAAAAATTACCAAAATACCCCCGAATTTTAAAATTTTTCCAAATTACCCCGAGATTTTGAAATTTTCAAATCAATTTTTAACAAAAATGCCAAGGAACGTTTTTCTTCTAAAAAATTACGAAAATGCCCCTGTAGGACAAAATTACGAAAATACCCCTGGGTAGTGGAAAACAACAACAACAACAACAACAAAAACTATAACGTTTCTCTGAATGAACGAAAGTTCATACTTGTTTGATGGATGAATGAATGAATGGAAAAGACGTGTGTTTGTATGTATCTGAAAGAACCACTCTTAAATCCCTTTTCATAAAACTCCTTCATTTGGTAAATAAGTGGAACAATGACTAATTCATAAAATTTCTTAATCGATCTCGACATTAGAAAATGAGCTCTAGAGGACGTGGTCGTCGTGGTCGAGGTAGAGGAAGGATGACCGTGTCGGAACCCGTTAGTTGGTCAAGGTCCGACAATGAAATGCCATCGCCACCACCACCCTTTATTAATATTGAAAAGAGGCTCGGACGGGGAAGATGTTGTGTCGCAAGTCGTGTCTGCGAGTTTTGGAATTAGTGGCAAGTGCGGAGGAAATTCAGAAATCGAAAGTCAGTACCTAAGCGGCTCGAGCTAATAGGCGGAAATGTTTGAGGAGTATCTAATGTGGCACCCAAGATGGTGAAGATCTTGGTTGGAAGCAACGGAGCGTATCATGGATGAGCTCGATCGACTCAGAGGAAAAGTTGAAAGGGATGGTGGCATTGTTACGCGATGAAGCGTATCGATGGTGGTTAACTGCTCGTGATGGTACCACTGAAAATTTGACACAGGAGTATGTTAAAGAGGCATTTCGGAAGAAGTATGTGGGAACGGTATCTGAGATGAACAAAGGAAGGCTTTTTAGGGTTGGTGCAAGGAGTAAGTCATCACGAATCTGAGGCAAAATTCTTGAGGTTGAGCCGCTATGCTCGAGGGGTAGTGGTGGCCCGAGCATGAACGCGGTGTCCACTTTGAGGACCGGATGAGAGACGATCCGAGATCGTTGATAGCACCGCATCGAGAGCGGAATTTTACGCTTTAGTGGATAAGGCTAAAGTGGCCGAGGGAATTAAGGATTCTATCAAGCGAACAATCGATCGAAATAGGCGAAAGAGGTTTTGGATTGTGCGGATCATGGGGAATAAGAGGCCTAGAAGCGATGGGTCAAGGATCGCAAGTTGGTACCGGAGGCGATGTCGTCCTTGTGAGCATTGTGGAAAGAAGCACATGGGAGAATGTTGGAGAAAAGCGGAGGATGTTTCAAGTGTGGGTCCAAGGACCATATGCTTAAGGATTGTCCCAAGCAACGGATGAGAGCCGATGGCGATTCGAATACTAGCGGTGGTAGAGGTGGGGACAGCAACCTCAAGCGGGTCGTGGTTCTGTAACCGAGGTAGTGGTCTTTGGCAGAGGTCATGGAACACAGTAGAGATACTAATGTTAATGCGAAGCAAGACAATAGGGTTTGGTTTATACGGTTCGTCGAAGGGAAGATGGAGACGCGCTGGATGTAATAATCGGTACGTTCTTTATTTTTGACAAACCCTACTTTGCTTTGATTGATGTGGGCTCGACCCATTCCTATGTTGCAAGTAGTGTAGTAGAAACACTAGGCCTAGACTCTAAACTTTTTGATAGACAGATGACTGTAGTAAGCCCATTAGGCCAAACTATAGTGGTAGACAAGATCTTTCGGAATGTACCCCTAGAGATTTAGGGAGTGAACTTTCGAGCAGAATTAATGGAGTTACCCTTCGGAGAGTTTGAACTTATACTCGGAATGGATTGGTTAGTAGAACACCGAGCCGTGTTGGATTGTGTAGCTAAACGTATGGAACTAAGAACCCCGGAGGATGAAGTGGTAGTAATGATCGAAGAAAGGAGGAACTACTTGTCTAATATAGTTTCGGCACTGAAGGCTGAGAAGATGATTAAGAAAGGTTGCGAGGCGTTCTTAGCTTTTGTAAGTGCGATAGGTGGAAAGGAGGAAGGTATTAATGGAGTTAGGACAGTAAGGGACTTCGTGGATGTGTTTTCAGAGGAATTACCGGGAATACCCCCAGACAGGAAGGTAGAATTTGGGATAAATTTGCTACCCGGAACAGCTCCTGTGTCAATCACTCCATACCGAATGGCACCAAAGGAGTTAGTGGAGCTCAAGGCTCAGATACAAGAACTGTTGGATCGTGGGTTCATCCGACCCAGTGTGTCTCCGTGGGGAGCACCGGTCCTATTTGTGAAGAAGAAGGACGGAACTATGCGTATGTGCATAGATTACCGTCAGTTGAATAAGCTGACCATTAAGAACAAGTATCCCTTGCCAAGGATTGATGACTTGTTCGATCAGCTGAAGGGAGCCGCAGTGTTTTCGAAGATCGATTTACGGTCAGGATACCATCAGTTGAAGGTGAAGGAGGCTGATATCCATAAGACCGCTTTTAGGACAAGATATGGTCACTTTGAGTTTGTAGTAATGCCGTTTGGGTTGACAAACGCTCCAGCCGCATTCATGGACATGATGAATCGGGTTTTCCAACCCTACTTGGATAGGTTTGTCATTGTGTTCATCGATGATATTTTGGTGTACTCGAAGTCGGAGGAGGAGCATGATGAGCATCTCTGAGTTGTGATGGAAGTGTTAAGGGAGAAGAAGCTCTATGCCAAATTCAGCAAGTGCGAATTTTGGCTTAAGGAGGTGGCATTCCTAGGACATGTGGTATCTGCAGAAGGAATAAGAGTGGATCCTAGGAAGATCGGGCCGTGTTGGATTGGAAACCACCTAGGTCCGTGGTGAGATCCGAAGTTTCTTAGGCTTGGCGTGCTATTACTGGAAGGTTTGTGGAAGGATTCTCGCCGATAGCAGCGCTTTAACCAAGTTGCTAAGGAAGGAAGTACCTTGAATGGATGAATAAGCGGCAGGGAGCTTTGAAGAGCTTAAAAGGGTATTGATGAAGCTCCAGTGTTAATTTGATCGAGGCGGAAAAGATTTTGTGGTGTATTGTGACGCTTCAGACACGGGTTAGGGTGTGTGTTAATGCAAGAGGCAAAGTAGTCGCTTATGCGTCACGGTAGCTAAGGCCTCATGAGGTTAACTACCCCACTCATGACTTGGAACTAGCAAAGTGGTTTTTGCCCTTAAGGTTTGGAGGCACTACCTTTTGGAGAAAGGTCGGTTATCTATATGCACCACAAGAGCCTTAAGTACTTATTGACTCGGAAGGAGTTGAACTTGAGGCAACGAAGGTGGGTGGAATTTTTGAAGGACTCACGATTGCTCAATAGAGTATCATCCGGCAAGGCGAATGTGGTAGCCGATGCCCTAAGTCGGAAGATTGTATCGGATCTACAGGCTTTGTTCGCTCACTTAAGTCTGTATGATGATGGAAGTCTGTTGGCAGAATTACAAGTCAGGCCCACATGGCTAAAGGAAGTGAAAGAGGACGGTGGGTCGATAACGACTTAAGTACTAAGTTGCGGAAAATGCAAAGGGGATTAAAGGATTATGGTGTCAATGATGAAGGAGTATTGTGCTACAAGGGAAAAGTCTGTATGTCGAGGAATAAGGAGTTGAGACAAAGGATTCTTCGGGAAGCGCATGGTAGCCCTTATGCTATGCATCTCGGAGGCATCAAGCTGTATAGAGATCTAAGGGAATAGTTTTGGTGGTCTGATCTGAAACGAGAGGTGACTGAATTTGTGGGGAAATGTTTAACGTGTCAGCAAGTTAAGGCTGAACACCACGTCCCATCGGGATTGCTTCAACCAATCGAAGTTCCCCAATAGAAGTGGGAGAGAATTACCATGGACTTCGTTAGTGAGCTTCCCCTTACGCTTACTAAGAAGGACTCGGTATGGGTGATAGTGGACCGTTTAACCAAGTCCGCACACTTTATCCCAGTAAGAATGGATTATTCTCTTCAGAAGTTGGCCAAGTTATATGTGGCAGAAATTGTGAGGTTACATGGAGTACCAATGTCGATCATCTCGATAGAGACCCAAGGTTTACGCCTCGATTTTGGAAGGCACTTCATCAAGCTTTAGGCACTAAGCTAGACTTCACTACTTTTCATCCACAATCGACAGGCGATCCGAACGAGTTATACAAGTGTTGGAGGATATGTTGAGAGGTCGTGTAATGGATTTTCGAGGAAGTTGGGAAGATTACTTGCCTTTAATGAGTTCGCCTACAACAACAGCCTATCAAGCTAGCATTCGGATGGCACCATCTGAAGCATTGTATGGAAGAAAGTGTAGAACACCTACTTGTTGGACCGAGTTAGGAGAACGCCGAGTTTTGGGTCCGTAATTAGTGGCAGAAACCGAAGAAAAGGTTGAGTTAATTCGGGCACAGTTGAAAGAGGCCTCTGATAGGCAGAAGTCATACGCAGACCTTAAACGGAAGGAAATAGAGTTTGAAGTGGGAGACCAAGTATTCTGAAAGTCTCGCTTGGAAGAAGGTAATGAGGTTGATCGAAAAGGGAAGTTAAGCCCAAGGTTTGTAGGGCCTTATCGAGTCTTGAAACGAGTTGGGCCAGTGGCATACCAATTAGAGTTGCCACCAGAATTGCAGCAAATGCACGGCGTATTTCATGTGTCCATGTTACGTCACTACCGATCGGATCCATCGCATGTGGTATCTGTTGAAGAAGTGGAGCTAAGGCGGACTTATCCTACGAGGAAGAACCGATTCGGATCTTGGAACGTGATGTGAAAGTACTACGAAGGAAGGCAGTTCCTCTAGTCAAAGTGCTATGGCGCAATCATGGAATGGAAGAAGCTTCGTGGGAGTCGAGGAGACCATGCGACAAAGAATACCTCAATTATTTTAGTTAGGAAATTTCGGGACGAAATTTTGTTTAAGGGGTAGAATCGAACATCTGAATAGGGCCTATGCATTTTCGGTTTGATTGTATGAAATGACAAGCTTAAGCACTAAGAATAAATTTCGATATTTTGGAAACACGGAAATGCATGAAAATGGAAACCTAAACATTTTGGAAACCTAAACATTTTGGAAACACGAACATTTTGGAAACCCGAACATTTTGGAAACACGAACATTTTGGAAACTTGAACATTTTGGAAACCCGAACATTTTGGAAACTTGAAGATGTAAGAAAAATGGCAAGTTCTGAGCCGATCGAAAATTTTAGGAAACTTAGAAATAAGGTAGGAATGACAAATTTTAAAGTTCAAAATAGGAAATAAGGCAAGAGGGCCTTAAAAGTAAAAGTTGGTGAAATTTGACACACAATCGGGCTTGGAAAAGTGGCTGAAGGTGTCACTTAAGGCTTATGGAAATGGCGCCATGTAAAAGAAAAGGGCACTGGTTCGAGTCACTTGGAAAGCAAATATTGAAGGTTTTATTTTGCTTCCAAGTCTAGGGGTGGACGGCACCTACTCTAGAAAAGAAAGAGTTTTATTTCTGTTAAAATTTGATAAGTAAAGGATTTTCTTTTAATAAGATAAATGAGGAGATAAAGGATGGATTAAATACTTTTAATTTAATTAGGTGATAATTAAAGGAGATAATATTATCATTTATGGAGTAGTGGCCAAGAAAGGGCTCTCCTATTGATAATTTGGCTAAAAAAGAGAGTGAAAGGATTTTTCTCATCTTTTCTATGTGTTTGAAATTCCTAGCCCCTATTTCTCTCTCGCTAAAATCTTTACTAAGCAAAGACTCCATCTTTTCTTCTCCTCTCCTTTGTCATTGTTAAGCCAAAACTCTTCTCTTTTGATCCTGTTAAATCACCATAGCCAATCTCTATGACACTAGGCAAGGAAACAATCGAATCAAGGTAAGGTTAAGCTATTCCATTGTCTTTCTTTTCTATTTGCCGAAAGTGAATGGCCTAATCCTTATTCTTGTTCATGGTCAATCTACAAGATCTCTCGTGTTTCCACCATTATCGAATAGAAGGTCGTGGATTCAAGGTAAGTGAGTATATACATTCGCCAAGGCCAAATCTTAGGTATTCGGATCAAGTTAATCAAAACTAACCGATTGTGGATTTAGGATTTGGCCGATTCCAAGGAAGAGGAAGGTGAAGTTTTTGATTTAAAGTCCATAAGGTAAGCATCTAAAAGCATTCGCCAAGGCTTGCGTGATTATCTAGATCAGTTTTTAATTATTATAAAGCGAAAACTAACCCATAGTGAGATTCAAGGTTGGCGAATATCGTAAAGGAAAACCAAGTTTTGGATTTGAATAAACACCAAATCGGCCTCAAGGTGAGTCTTTTACAAATCCTACTAGGATTTGGTTTTGATATTAGCCAAATAGGTTTATTAATGTGTCTTATATGATGGCCGAATGTAGGAGTTAATGATCTAAAGATAGATCGGGATTTTTGAGATCTCAAGGAACCTTTTAAGCAAATCAGGTGTGTACGCACACTAACCTTCGATTTATCATATGACAATTATTTTAATATGTGAATGTGCATAAGAATATGAATGTGGCTAAATACCACAAATGTGGTAAAAGTACTGTGCACGCTTCCTACTCCGATAGGATTATGAAATATATTTTATAACATGTGAATATATGTATACGAATATGAAATTAAGTATGTTATGCATGATATGTATATTTTTGGGGCATTCGGGATTTATGTGAAAGGGGAAGAAGGTGTTGACTTCGGTCTCACCAACGTTATATGGTGACTACGGTCACAACATTTTGAATATGGTAACTCCGGTTTCATTATCTAAATTTGGTAACCGGTTACACTATTTGAATATGGTGTCTAATGACACAAATTATATAGGCGATGAGCACGTCATTGCATGACGCCTTCGATGGTGTGTAGCGGATGGAGGGTTGACTTAGTAGTCCCCACGGTGTGACTGGCAGGTACTGGTGGTGTGTAGCGGATGGACCATTAGGCTTGGGTTTGGGTTGCATCATCATTTATTTTATATGAATGTAAATTTGATTTGAACATGTATGCCTGATTTGTTGAATGTTAGTATGTGTGCACATTGAGTCTGTTGACTCACCCCGTTGTGGGAAATATTTTCAGTGATGAACAAAGGATTTGATAGGGACGGTAGACCTCGAGGTGGCCATGTTCCATTTGAAGATTTTATTCCATTTTGGACTTTGTTATTTATTTTGGGTTTTACTTGATGTAATAAGGCCATAAGGCTCGATGGATTTTCTTATTCGCTTTTACTTTAAATTGTTATGTTATTTAACTATTATGACTAAAGTCAAGTGTTTTTTTAAAACCTTAAAATTATTTTGTCACCTTAATAAAAATTGGATTTACTAGATTAAATAAATGTGTTTCCAATCTAAGCCCAATCCACAACAACATTTTTCTAAATATTTTACAAATTTTCTCTAAGTAACAACAATCTTTGAAACCGGTTTACTTTAGGAACATACCAGATCCGGTTCAGGCTCGTGGGCCGGGTGTGGGGTGTTTCACTTAGACACGTGGGTGAACTACACCACACCGAGATAACTCATGTGAGCATAAAATACACCACACTAAAGCACTAAAGTGCAAGCCCGTAGGCATAAAATGTATATACATATACAAATATATCCCTACACCACATAAAATGTATATACATATACAAATATATCCCTGCACCATACCAAGGTCTCCAAAGAGATAATGAATACTCGATGATCCATAAAAATGTTGGATCCCGAATGCCATATCATAATCTCTACGTCGATAACAAACCCATACAGAAATGCACATATGGCCCTATTGGCATGCCAACTGTATTCTAGTCTTTCTACTAAGTTTACATAGGCATCAACCATTCTATATCATAGTTTCATTTCATTTCTGTAGGAAAAATGGGATTGGAAAATGCAATGGAAAATAAATTTAGGGAAAAATCAGAGTTTTAAAAAAATTTTCAAAACAAGATCTTGGTTGTGATGCCTAAAGTAATAAATACTTAATCAAAATTGTACATTTTTTATTCGTCTAGGATGAGTGCTTCGACCGAGTAGTCTTCTCCGCTATCCTCAAGCTCACATCTGCCGAGTGTGGGCTCGCTTTGAATTAAAAAAATCACAAAATTACCAATTGGGTATTTTGCAATTTCTCTAAACTTTTGGGTCAAGTTGTAAATCAGAAAAATATTTGTAACACCCATAACCCGTAACCATCATCGGATTAGGGTTATGAGGCATTACCAGATATACCGAAAAATTTTACAAACTTCTCATATCATAGCTAGATCATTCACATCAAATCATCCCTTAAGTACGTCCACGAGACCTCAAACATGCTTTAGATTAGGGCCGAGACTAAGCCAGACACATACAAAAATTCTTGGAAATTTAAAACTTTTTCAAAGTTACAGAGGTCACACACCGTGTGGTTAGGTCATGTGCCTCCCACGACTACTAAACACACCCATGTGTCCCTGCTGTGCCAAAACAGAGCATGTATACTGACTTATCCACACAGCCACCAGACACGCCTGTGTTTCATGGTCGTGTAAAATTAAGCTAGCTACTGACTTGATCACACGGCCACCAGGCATGCCCGTATGCCATAGCAGTGTAACTTGCCTAGGCACACTTCGAAGTGGCCCTTAAACCACATGTCAGAGACACACTCTAGTGTCCCTTGGCCATATAGGCAAAATAGGCCATTTGCAAGGGCAAAATGCCTCTCACACCTGGGTCATTCCTACCATCTCAAACAAGCCTTATTCCATGCATCATTGGCAACCAAAACATCTTACAATGTTCATCATAATATCATATTCAATCTCATCTTTAATCATGCCAACTTTGCACAATCAATTCATATGTAAATTCAAACATACTGTAACAACCCGATTTAGGGCCTAGTCAGAATAGTGGTGTGAGGCCACAAATCCGAGGTGAATTTATGAGCTTTTAAGGTTTATGTCATGTTTACATGCTAGTGCGAAAGTTTCATGAAGCAATTTTGTTAAATTGAGGTTGAATGGTCCAAAAGGACTAAATTGAAAAAGTTGCAAAATATGAGTTTCTAGAAGCTTTTTGTATAAGATAGCTTTAGAATATCAATTAGAAGTCCTTAAGTAGCAATTTTCCCAAATTATAATTTTTGGACAAAATTGGACATGAGATAATAAATTGTAAAAATTTAGAGAAAATGGCATTTTGGTAATTTAAATAATTTAAATGATTAAAATGAGAAAAAGATGATAAAAATCTATTCATATTCTTCCCCTTATTTTCGAAAATTTGAAGACTCCATAGCTAGGGTTCTTCATTTTTTTCAAGCTTGCTAGTAAGTTCATTTTAGCACTGTTTTTAATATTCTTCGTATTTTTGAAGTTCTCATTATGAATTAGCTATTTTTAGCTATAAAATGAGCTAGGATGCATGTTCAAAAATTTACCCATGAATGACATGCATGTTAAATGATGTTTTATGGAAGTTTATGAGAGTCTGATGTTAGATAAACATCTTTTGCTAAGTGAATTTCATGAAAAATGATAGTATGGTCTAATTTGTAATAGTTGTGAAAATTGGTCATACATACTAGAAATAGTGAGAATTGATGATTTTTATAGTAGAGAAAATGAATCAGCTAAGCATGAAGTTTAAGAAAGTTTAATGAGAATTATTTTACGAGCCTTTGGGCCAAAGTACAAATAAGAGAAAGTATAAAGGCAAAATAATAATTTTTCCAAAGTATGAGTAATGAGTCAATTTAGTCAATGTGATTATTAAATGATCTATTTATGATTATATATCAAGAAAAACGAAGCCCGGTTCAAAATCGAGGCAAGAACAAAGTCGAAGACTAAATTGCATATTTACATACATTTTGTATATTGAGGTAAGTTTGTATGATTTCTAAGCTTTATAATTTCTATCATTGAATTACTTAGTATAATGTACATTATGATCATGGAATGCTTATTGTTTTGTTAAACAACGAAATCAATGAGATTAAGTATGAGCAAGTCCCGATTAAAGATGAATTTTCCAGGATACTCGATCTACCACATGAGATAGGAAAGTCCGTATAAGACCAAGCCAAGGCATGGCATCAGCAATCAAGCAAGTTATCATGTAAGTCCAAGGCAAGCTTGGCATTGAACAAGTTATCATGTAAGTCCAAGGCAAGCTTGGCATTGAACAAGTTATCATGTAAGTCCAAGGCAAGCTTGGCATTGAAAAGCTATCAAGAGAAAGAAATCCCATGTAAGTCCAAGCCAAGGCATGGCACTGGTGAGAACAAGAAAGACTTCTTATAAGTCCATGTCAAGACATGGCCTTGAAACCAAGATGAGATATTCCATATAAGACCGTATCTAGGATATGGCTTTGGCATCAAGATATGTGGGATGAGATTTAGTATCCTCGATTATTCGCAGAAATTCATCGGGCAAATGAGTAAAGTTAAAATGAGTTAACAAGAAAGCTAGGTAAGCAAAGCTATTACCAAGTTGAAATTGAGTATCATTTATGTTATGAATGATGAATTAGAGATCATGATTATTATGTTAAAGTATGATTGATCAATGTGATCAAGTGATACAGTACCATGTTTACCTTACAAGTATGAGAATAGTAAGTATCATGAGACATGTAAGAATTAGTATGAGTAAGTAAACTCTATAGCTGAAATTTATGATACCATTGTTATGTCAAATGGTTTATATTAAGCAAGTTTATTAATATGTGTTTTACATGCAAACTTACTAAGCTAAATGCTTACGTCTTTAATTATTTCTTTCTATGTAGTCCCGCCAAGCTAACTTGTGGATCGTTGGAGTCAGAGCTCGTAGCACACTATCAATCTCTATTTTGGTATAGCCAAGTTATTTTACTAAGTATGGCATGTATAGGAAGCATTTCATTTTGAGAATATGTTTAAAGAAGGGTCATTGTATAGATTATCAATTTTATTATTCTTTTGTATATGGCAAAGTGATTAGCCAAAATTAACTAAGTATGTATGTTTATGGAGATCAATGAAGTATGTAGTAATGTTTATGAAATGTATTGAATTGAGCATGAGTTTGGTCTTGATTTCAGGGTGGCAATAGGCTTGGTAAATAGCCTCTAAGTGCCCACACGGTTAGACACATGGGCATGTGTCTAGGTTGTGTGTACCCTGCACCTTAGTTTTTTAAGTCAGAATAGGCCACGGGCAAATCCCACAGTCGTTTGTTTAGGCCGTGTGTGATACACGGTCAGATCATGGGCGTGTGCCCCAAATTGTGTGAATAAGTCAGTATATCAAGGTATAGCACACGGTTTACATCCACGGGCGTGTCAAGGTCGTGTGTAATTATTTAGTGTCGACCACGGGTGGAAGACACGGGCATGTGTTAGGGGTACACGGGCGTGTCCCAAGTCACATGGGCGTGTGACCACTGTTTTAAGGAAAAGTTTTCATTTGAGTTCTGAAAGTTTCCAGATACATGTTTAAGGTCTCGTAGGCCCATGAAATGTATGATTAGACTAAGAAAGAGAAGTTTTTAATTCGGAACAAAATTTTATAGCCCATAAGTACATGTTTTAAGTGAGTTCAAGCATGGTAATGTCTCGTATCCAGTCTTAGCATCGGACTCGGGTATGGGGTGTTACACATACTTCATCCACAATTTCACTAATTCACTAAAGCATCAATTCATCAATAAACATACCATTCATAAGACCATATCATTGCCATCAAGCCATACTAAAACATGTATCATATACCGTATTCACTCATGCATATTACCAACATTTATCTAGCCAAATCACATGGCTATTTACATCTCAAACATATACCAAATTACTAGCCTATACATGTCATACTTAATACAAACATTTCCAAAAAGATACCAAAATGAGTTTGATAGTGTAGTGATGATCCTCGACGGTTCCCGAGCCTCTCGTAGCTTTAACGATCTATAAAACAGAATAAACACACACAAAGTAAGCATTTCCAAAAAGATACCAAAATGAGTTTGATAGTGTGGTGATGATCCTCGACGGTTCCTGAGCCTCTCGTAGCTTTAACGATCTATAAAACAGAATAAACACACACAAAGTAAGCTTTTCAAAGCTTAGTAAGCCATATACAAATAAACTTAACATAAAACCATTCATAAGCATGGCTATGTGAATTCAATAACATTTCTTCAATTCATGCACATAAATAACTCTTTGGTTCTTTTGGTTTGCCTTTGCTTACCAATTCATCACATCTCAAGTATCTCATTTACTCATCCCTCAAACGTACACATATATCTCAAATGTTCATTTGCATTATTGCACAAACATACTTACCTTTTCATGCTTATACAAAGCATATATATCAACGTACCTGAAACGGATGTACAATTCACATACTCATTCGTTTTCTCAGATTTGCTGGTTGAACCTTTCGGAACTAAATAGGATACTCAGAGTGCTCAGAATAGTCGTACAATTCCAACGTCCCAGACGTGGTCTTACATGTAACCAAATATTGATGCCATTGTCCCAGACAGGGTCTTACACGAATCAATACGATGCCAATGTCCCATACGTGGTCTTACACAAAATCTCGAATCAATGTCAACGTCCTAGATGTGGTCTTACATGATATCATATAACAGAAACATATGTCATGACATAGTTAACCCTATCTATTCCTAGGTTCGTACGGACTTTTCAGACATTTATAACTTATCGATATATCCTTAGATTTCAAATACATTCCATCTCGAACATTATTCATAGCAATTCAAATTTCCTATATGCACAATTAAATCAATTCAAATACATTTATTTGTATATTGATTTACTTCAGATTCGGATATTCGATCGGATTCGGTTATTCGACAACTTTCGCCTTTCCGCGATCTAAGTCCATTTTCTTCGGTTCTTGATCTATACATTTTCAAATTTAACCCTTTTATTCACTAATTCATCCAATTCAATCCAAAAACACATATTTAAGGATATTTGCAACTTAGCCCTCACATTTGCACATTTTAACAATTTAGTCTATTTTTCTCAAAACATCAAATATACAAAATTTGTTCATACACATGCATAGTCAAAATTCCCTAGGGACCATACAAGTCTATATTTTTCATCAAATTCACAATTTTGTCCTCCAAATAATTATTTTCACAATTTAGCCCTAATTAGCTAAATTTACCAAAAATTCAAGATCAAAACATATTCATTAAACACATATCTTTCATTTAACACCAACACTCATCACAAAGCTCACCATTTAATCAATGGTACATCTCATAAACATCATAATTTCTTCAAATTACAACATGGGCTTGATAGTAAACTAAGCAAAAATCTCAAAAACATAAAAATTATCAAAAACTAAAGTCAAAACATACCTTAATTGAATCAAAAGCTAGCTGAATGCCCTAGATAATTTTTCTTTTCTTCTTCTTTTATGTTTCAGCCAAAATAAGATGATAACCTTCATCTTTTAATTTGTTTGTTTCATTACAAACATATTAATAGCCATTTTACTAAAATGACCTTAGTGTAAATAATTAGAAAACCATAAGTTTTATGTCCAAAACAGTCCATAGCCATCCACTATATTAAAAATGGTTTAATTGCCTCATAAGGCCTCCCCATTTAAAAGCCACAACACCTAGGTACTTTGTCACAAAGCATGCTAACTTAGCATTTCTCACAATTAGGTCCTTATACCAAATTAAGCACACAGACAGACAAATTAACTCGCAGAACTTTAACACATGTTAAATCATATACTACAGACATAGAAAATAAAATATTATTATAACTAGAATTTGAGGTCCCAAAACCACTGTTCCGACTAGGGTCAAAATCAGACTGTTACAATATCTTTAGAATTTTTTTTGGAATAATCTCTTCAGAGAATTTTCTCTCTACAACTTTCTCTTGAATTCAAGTGTGTGTAAAATAATGACCCAAGGCTCTCTTTATATAGGGAGAGCTTAGAGAGTTCAACTACGATTAAACTTAATCACTTTAATATCAAATTAATATAATATTTATGAAGATAAATATTAGATTAAATTTAATATTAAGATAATCACTTCAATATTAAATTAACAAAATAGTATTAAGCTATTAAAATAATATTATTTTTTGAATAGTTAATCTAAAATCAAATTGTCTAGTATAATCCAAGTAGGAGTGTAACTCTTCTACTGCTCAACCACCGAATGCCAACAGCCACTTGCCACCAGGATGCCGCCGTCACAGCTCAGCACTGTCGTGTCTGGTGATGCAGGTGGGACACCCTTATGGCACCTGAGTTGGTTCGGTCCAGGTCAATAACAACTCGAACAGTCTAGTCTACCCACCGGTTGGACTGTCAACCTAGTTTCACATACCGGGCTCGATTCAACTAGTTTTTTGGGTTTTGCGCTCCTGAACCCAATTTACGATCTTAAGTCCAATTTTCAAGTTTAATTACCAATTGGATCAATTGTATAATTTGGAAATTAATTTCCAAAAATATCATATTAATTTGATTAATTTAATTTTAGTTGATCAAAATTAATTTTCCAAAAATCACTTAGATTTCCCAAATTAATTTTTCAAGAAAATCTTTAATCAAATTCTCTAGTTGAACAATTGTAACATCCTGGGATTAGGGGTTCTGCACTTTTATGTTTTCTGTGTGATTGGCTTGTTTTGTTTGTAATTTGGTGTGTTTGGGGGTCCTGGGAAGGCTCAGGGTCAAGCTAGGGCCTTGGTGAAATTTTGTTTTTAGGCACATTAGGGGAGAGCGGGTTCGAGGCAGGTCTATTTTCATGTGTTTTGTTGACACAAGATGGAGTGTGATAGAGTGGCAAGTGACGCCACTTAAGGAGCAAGGATGTGGCGTCACAAGGGAGCAGCAGTAGGGAAGGAGTTCGAATCCCATAAGCCTTACTATGAGCTTTATTTTTGGCACCAAGATGGAGGGAAGATGGATTCGGCATGGACTCTTCGAGGGTGAGTATTGTTTTTGAAGGAGTGGTGGAGAGGTGCTTGTGGGGTTTGAATGGGTCAACAAGTTTGAATAAGTGTGGAGGAGTGAATGTAGGAGGAAATCAAGGAGTGTGGCCATGGGGGAAGGTGTTGGCCGAATGAGGAGTCTTGGTTGAGGGGTGTTTTGGTTTAGTTGCTTTAGGAAGTGCCAAATTTTGTTTAGTCTTAGGCTTTCTACCTTGGTGTATTCGGTCATATGAGGTTGGTAGAGTACCGGTTATGCTATTTTGGAAACCGAAATTTTGAGGTTCATTTTGTTCTCTTTTTCATTTCAGCAATCATCTTGTTAGTGAACAAAACAATTCTCTCCTCTTCCCTATACCTGTGCCAAAACCATCACCCTTTTACTTTCCCTTTTCTCTATTGCATATCCTTTCCTATTTCGACAAGCCATAACCGAAACATTCTTTCTTCTTTTCTTTACATCTTGCGTTGAGCCGAAACCTCCCATCTCATTTCTTTTGCTCCATCTTTCTCCATAACCGAACCTCCATCCCTCCTTTCTACTTCTCTACTCTTTCTGATAAAATGACACTCCTACTCATCTCGGTTCTTGGAGTTTTCACCATAGCTGAATCTTCCTATGGGGCAATCGGTATCTCTGCTCAAGGCGAACATCGCGAAGTAAGGTGCTAGGAATCTTTGGCGTAATTTCTCTCATGATTCCTACTGAGCAAGTAAGCTTCAATATCACTATCTTATAGTAGAGGTCCTGTTGGGTTCCTACTAGTCATAAACTAGAGGTACCTGCTAGGAAAAGAAAGAAATAAAATTAGAAAAATAAAACAAAATCAATTACGAAAATAAAAATAAAAATAATGGCTAAAGTAATAAAAATAGAGTTTTCTTAATATTTTAGTTCCCCGGCAACTGCGCCAATAACTTGATCATTATAAAATTATCGAGTTTTAAAATTTATAAAGAGAATGATCAAACCTGGAAACTAACTCTGACAATGACTTAAGGCAAGTGTACCTATTGAACAGTAGTATAGCTTTGGCAAGACCGGATTATCAAGCCCAAAGGAACTAAAAGTACTAATACTCACTTTCTTTTTATTATTTAGCCTAAATTTTAAATGATTTGGTTGATTAACTAATTAATTACTAAACTAAGATGCAAAGACAAAAAGAATGAATTGGAAAATAAATTGAAGAGAAACTCAGTTGATCACGATGATATCATCAGGAAGAATACACCTAGACTTCACTTATTATCTAACACTGAACCATACGATTTATTCACTTGACTTGATCCATAAAACAATGTTAATGCGTTAGCGCTCGGGTTGCCTCCCGAAAAGTGCTTGTTTATAGTCTTAAGCTAGACTCTCCCTGTTTTCAGTTCTAAAGGAAGGCTCATGGAGCATAAACTCCTCTCTCGTATCTCCAAAATCTGCACCATTATAAATTTTAAGTCGGTGACCATTTACCTTGAATGTGCCTTTAGTGGGATGAGTTACCTCAATGGTACCATATGGAAATATTGTTTTGATCATGAATGGGCCTGACCATCTGGATTTTAGCTTCTCAGGGAATAATTTAAGCCTTGAATTGTATAGTAGGACTAGGTCCCCTACTTCGAAATGTTTTGATCGCTTGAGGCGAGCATCATGACATCGCTTTGTTGCTTCCTTGTACAGCTTTGAGTTCTCATAAGCTTTCGTTCTCCATTCATCCACCTCATTTATCTACATCATTCTTTTCTTTCTTGCAAGTTTGAAGTCAGTATTTAAAAATTTTATTGCCTAGAAAGCTTTGTGTTCTAACTCGAATGGTAGATGACAGCTTTTCCTGTATACGAGCTTGTATGGGGATGTCCCTAGAGGTGTTTTGAATACTATTCTGTAAGCCCATAAAGCATCATCTACTCTACCTGTCCAATCTTTTCTATTTGATTCAACCATTTTTTCTAGAATGTGCTTAAGCTCTTGGTTTACTACCTCAACTTGCCCACTAGTTTGAGGATGATATGGGGTGGCTGTTCTGTGGCATACTCCAAATTTCTTTAGAACTTTTTCAAATTGTGTATTACAGAAATGAGTACCCCTATCACTAATGATGGCTCTAGGTGTCCCGAATCGAGAAAATAGTTTCTTGAGAAATTTAACTACTACCCTAGCATCATTGGTAGGTAAGGCTTCCGCTTCTACCCATTTTGACATGTAATCAAATGCTACTAGGATGTGTTTATGTCCAAATGAACTAGGGAATGGTCCCATAAAAACAATACCCCATACATCAAATATTTCACATACCAGCATATATGTTTGAGGCATTTCATCACGTTTAGAGATATTACCTGTTTTTTGGCATTTGTCACACGAGGTAACATACCTGTTGGCATCTTTAAATAGAGTGGGCCAGTAAAAACCTACTTCGAGTATTTTGTGTGCTATCTTAATACCACTATAGTGTCCTCCTGATGGTCCTGAATGACAATGTTCCAGGATTTTGCTTGCCTCTGTCTTTGTAATGCATCTTCAAATTACTTGATCTGCACATATGCACGGAAAAGAAAGGGATCTTCCCAAAAATAATTTTTCACATCAGCAAAGAATCGCTTCTTTTGGTGATGTGTTAATTTTCTTGGTAAGATGTTAGCTGCTAAATAATTCGCAATATTTGCAAACTAGGGTACTTTAGAATGTGTTATAGAAAAGAGTTGTTTTTGGGAAACGAATCATTTATTTCATGTTCATCAAGCTCTTTGGTGTGCGGATTTTGAGTCTTGAAAGGTGATCTGCCACGAGATTCTCAGCTCCCTTCTTATCCTGTATTTCCAAATCAAATTCCTGTAAGAGTAAGATCCATCGTATGAGTCTAGGTTTTGCATTAGGTTTGTTTAAAAGATAACGAAGAGCTGAATGGTCAGTGTAAACGACAACTTTAGATAATATTAGATATTGTCTAAATTTGTCAAAAGCAAAAACTATAGCTAGCAATTCTTTCTCAATCGTGGTGTAATTTTCTTGCGCGGGTGTTAATGTTCTGCTAGCGTAGTAGATTGGCTGAAAATGCTTGTCTCTTCGTTGTCCCAAAACTGCACCTACTGCAAAGTCACTTGCATTACACATTAATTCAAAGGGTAAGTGTGCATTTATCTTTAAGGAGATTGAATGCATCTAAACATTCCTGATTGAAATTAAAAGGAACATCTTTTTCTAGTAATTTTGTCAAAGACTTAGCTATTTTAGAAAAGTCTTTAATAAATCTTCTATAAAAACCTGCATGTCCTAAAAAGCTTCTAATTGCCTTCATTGAGCTAGGGGAGGTAATTTTTCTATGGTTTCAACTTTTGCTTTATCTACCTCAATTCTTTTACTAGAAATCTTATGTCCTAATACAATCCCTTCTCTAACCATAAAGTGGCATTTCTCCCAATTCAAAACAAGGTTTGTTTCTTCACATCTCGTTAGAACTCGCTTTAAATTTTTAAGGCACAGATGGAAAGAATTACTGAATACCAAGAAATCATCCATAAAGACCTCCATGATGTCCTCCACGAGTTCATCAAAAATTGCCAACATGCAACGCTGAAAGGTAGCAGGAGCATTACATAATCCAAAAGGCATTCTACGCTAAGTAAACATACCGTATGGGCATGTAAATGTTGTCTTCTCTTGGTCTTCAGGAGCTATGGGGATTTGAAAGTAGCCGGAGAGTCCATCCAGGAAGCATTAGTACATATGTCCAGATAATCTTTCTAGCATTTGATCTATGAAAGGTAAAGGAAAATGATCTTTTCTGGTGGCATCATTCAACTTTCTATAGTCTATGCAAACTCTCCATCCTCAGAATCGTTCTTGTGGGAATTAACTCATTTTTTCATTGGGTACTACCGTCATTCCTCCTTTCTTTGGAACTACACGCAGGACTTACCCAAGTCTTTGTCGTAAATAGGATAAATTATTCCTGCATCTAGAAGTTTAATTACCTCGGCTTTGACCACTTCTTTCATGTTGGGGTTTAACTGTCTCTGAGGTTGCACACATGGTTTATATTTTTCTTGCATCAAAATTTTGTGGGTGCAGAATGTGGGGCTTATTCCCTTGATATCAGAAATTTTCCAGGCTATGGCTTTCTTGTGTTCTTTTAGTTCCTTTATTAGCTCTTCTTTTTCCTTGGATTCTAATTCTGAAGAGATGATTACTGGTAGCGTAAAATTGTCCCCAAGGAATGCATATTCTAAGTGTTTTGGTAACTGTTTGAGTTCCAATTTAGGCAGCTCTTCGATGGAGGGTTTTTGTTTTATTTCATTATCATTCTCAATGCTTTCTTCTTTCCTTTGTTGAAATGATGAAGTATTCAGATTCAACTCATTGTCTTCATCTTCTTCCCCCTCTTCTTGAGCCGGACACAGTTTTATCGTGTCATCCTGTATAATTTCCTGTAATGAATTTTTAATAATATGATCAGTAGTGTCGACAAAATAATAGGAATCATCTTGTTATTTAGAATATTACATGGCATCATAAAGTTGAAATATAATTTCTTCATCACCTATTCTCAGTGCTAGTTTACCATCACCTACATCAATAATAGCTCTAGCATTGGCTAAAAAGGGACGCCCTAGGATTAAAGGAACATTAATGTCTTCATCTATATCTAATACAACGAAATCAATAGGGAAAATAAATTTATCAATTTTTACCAAGACATCTTCAATAATTCCTCTAGGATATTTAACAGATCTATCAGCTAACTAAATACTCATCCTAGTGGGATTTGGTTCCCCAAGATCTAGCTGTTTAAACAATTTGTAAGGCATTAAGTTGATACTAGCGCCTAGGTCTGCTAATGCTTTCTTGATGTTTAAACTACCAATTAAGCAAGGAATAGTGAAACTCCCTGGATCTTTTAACTTTCGTGGTAGTCTATTTTGGAGAAGGGCTGAACACTCTTCATTAAGCTCCACCATTGATACTTCCTCAAGCTTCCTTTTGTTCGTGAGAAGTTCCTTTAGGAATTTGGCATACTTCGAGATCTGTGAAATAGCTTCAACAAAAGGTAAGTTAATATGTATTTGTTTAAAGAGTTCGAGGAATTTACCATATTGAGCATCCAATTGTTCTTTCTTCAATTTTACTGGATATGGGATTTGCGCTCTATTCTCTGTGGGTAATGGATTATCGTTTTCAACTTCTACACTCTTTTTCTTGGTAACCTCTTGTGGTGTCTTTCTTTGTAGTTCAATTAGTTCTTTGCCACTCCTTAGTGTGACTGCCCATACCTGCTCTGTGTCCTTGGATAAAATTTTTGATCGTATTTCACATACCATCTCAGTAAGTAGTCTAACTGACTTAGTGATTTCCCTGATTTGGTCATCGATCTCTTTGAGTGATACTTATTGGTTATCGATTGTGGTATCGGGTTTTTGGAGACGAGCATTTGTAACTACCATGAATTTTTTAAGCATCTCCTCAAGGTGTGACTCCTCTTCCTGTTGATGAGGTGGTTGTTGAAAAATTTGAGGAATATCTATTTTTGCCTACTTTGATCATCCCACAAGAAATTGGGGTGGTACTCCCAACCTGCATTACAAGTGTTATTATAAAAATACTTGATCCCTACAAAACAGTCTAGTTTTAAAATTTATAAAAAGAATGTTCGAACCTGTAGACTAACCATGACAATGATAGAGGCAAGTGCACCTATCGAACAGTAGTATAGCTTAGGCAAGAATATGTTATCGAACCCAAGGAACCTAAAAGTACTACTACTCACTTTCTCTCTATTATTTAGCCTGAAATATGGAGTGATTGGTTTATTAATCTAAAATAAATGAAATACTTAATGAAAAGAAAAAAAAACGAATTGGGAAAAAACTTTGAAGAAAACACAATTGATAAAGACGATACCTTCGGGAAGAATCCACCTATGACTTCGCTTATTATCTACCTTTCAATTCATATGATTTCTTTACTTAGCTTTATCCGTGAGACTCCTTAACCTATATTAAACCTTCTCTCGAAGCGAATAACTTCTAACCTTAGGTTAATTAGTGGAACTCTCGTTCTCTTATAATAACCCCTTAAAGAAGTAGTAAATCGATCAATAGACTCCCATATTAGGTTTCACCCTAATCCGAAAAAATCTCGTAACCCTATTTCTAGACGCCCGATCAACTCCACTTAATTATGCTAGATCTACTCTTAGGCAGGGTCTATTCCTCCTCCACCTAAGCACATGAGATAAATTTAAGCAACATAATTAAGAACAAACTAAGTATTTATCATATAAACCGAAAAAATTAAATAACAAAATCCATCATAGGTTTCATCCCCTTCAGGTATCTGAAGGGTTTAGTTCATAACTAAATAAGAAAACATCTCAAGAGAAAAGATAAAACAAAACATAAGAAATCCCTAAAACCCCCTGAAGGAATTTGAAGAGGAGATCCTCCGTCTTGAGTAGAACTCTGACTCTTTGAGATGGATCAAT
The DNA here is from genome assembly GCA_025506655.1 of Gossypium rotundifolium. Classification (NCBI taxonomy): domain Eukaryota; kingdom Viridiplantae; phylum Streptophyta; class Magnoliopsida; order Malvales; family Malvaceae; genus Gossypium; species Gossypium rotundifolium. Next base: position 151,026,460 of record CP106732.1, on the reverse strand, counting down.
TGGCTATCTTCGAGACAATCCTAAATGAGAAAAGCTTGGCAAAAACTCTGCTCAATGATCGACCCATTTCAGCTTCTGCTGAACTCCCCTTTTAGTTGCTACCTTGGGTGTTTTTATAGGCTTTGAGATGCTTTACTTAGCTCCTAAGTATCCTAATTCAAGTAGAATTCCTCCTAGGATGTTTAAGTAGACTTAGGAATGTGTTTCTTTTCCTCCAAGCATCCAATTCCGAGTGAAATTGCTCATTCTCGCGGTAGGGGCACGGTTAAGGCACGCCCGTGTAAGTCGTGGCTCAGCCCGTGTCTCTATTTTGTTGATTTAGGCATGACCATGCAAATCGGGGATAGGCAGTGTTGAGCTTTTTGTCAACGAGACACGGCCTTGTAAGTCGGGGATAGGCCGTGTTCTAGGTGGAAAGCAAGGCATGACCATGTGGAATAAAGCCCAGGCCGTGTCAACTTCTTGGGTTGTCCCAATTTGGTCTGTTTTAAGCTTGTTTTACGTTCTTTTTATCCTTAGGTGCTTTCCAAGTATGAGACATGAAAAGAAAGGATTAAGAGCACCTTTTTACATAAATTAAGGATAAAATCATCCAAAAGCATCCTAAATGTGGGATTAAAATATGTTACTTTTACGGTTTATCAGAAGTCATCAGTTAGATACTTCGGAGGCGTAAAAAAATATATGTTAGGCATACTCGAAGATTAGATAACCAATTATAATCATAATAAAAGTTTGCAATTAATAAAAGTTTCAAATTACGATAAATAAAGAAAATTAAAATAAAGGAAAAATAAAAATAAAATAGAACTAAAAATAAGAAAATAAAATTTAACTAATCAAAAGGACTTAGAGGTCTTCATCGTCGGCTGGGTCTTGTGGTGGTGTTGGTGATGATATGTAGAAGTGATGGCATATTTGCTGGAGTGTGGCCTCGATCCCATCAAAACGTCGAGCGGTGTTAGTGAACTGCTGAGTATAGTACTACTCGAACTAGGTGAGGCGTGCAGAGATATCTTTCATTGAGGCTACTGGATGGGATGGCTGCTGGGTCGGGACTGGTGGGACATCATCAGTGATGTCCTCAGGCACCTCCTCATCTGTAGCTAGTCGGTACTGAGGGGGGTCGGTCCCACGACGATATTTGATCATCCTCATGTGTAGCATTGTTTGGATTCCCTCGAGGTACCATCTGACCGATCATTGGCAATGAGGAGATCTGTATCTCGGTATTAAGGAGCTCGAAGTGTCGAGCTAACCGAGTAATGTACGACCCCATCGACAAAATTCCCTTCCTATGCGGCTCATTTTGGTGCTAAATTACACAGGCGATGAAGTATGCGAGGTCAAAAATATGTCCTTCTAACATGCACGACAGGTAGTAAACATCGTGCTTATTCACTACGCCGGTGCTTTCACATCGACCTGTGATAGTGTGGGCTAGAATGGCATGGATATACCACAGGGGTGGGCCAAGGGCTGTTGCCTTAGAGCGACTGCGGTCGTAGACGCCTGTGGTGGGGGCTAAGTTGTGCCAGCAGTTGATTGGAGTACGGTGGAGTTGATAGTCTAACTCGGAGAGAGGATTTTCTGTTATACACTCCTCCGTGTAAATTTTGAGTGCTGTGTCGAATTGCGGTATGCTTAGTTGACGTATCATGCCCCCTAAACAAAATTGGACTGTGCTCGGATCATTATATCGGGTCATCACTATCTGTAAGGTGAAAGTGGTGCAGAACTCGAGTGTGAGTTCCAAATATGTGGGTTTGATGATAGAGAAAAATTGTTCCACGGCTCGGTCGATATGAGGGCTTGAATGCCAGCTGCTAATCTGACCTGTTCCACGGCATCCCAGTCAATGCACCTTTCGATGTCGAGAGGTCTTTCTCGGAATGCCTTATATCGTTCTTCCTGAGCTTCTTGAGAGAACTGAAGAAGCCGGTGTCTTATTTCGGAAGAGGCACTAGCTGAGGATGAGTCGGGTCCATTTCTTTTCTTGATGGGGGTGGCCGTAGTTCGTTTCCCTCGTGATGTTGACATTGTACCTGAAATAATGGATATTCAAGTAGTGTTTGTACGAAATTGTCATCTAGACCCCAGATATTTAAATGCTAAATGCGGTTATACACCTATGAGCAGCCTATTCTAATTTTTGATAGGAAAATTTGTATAAGAATGTAATCAATAGAAAATATGAAATCTATCTAACAATCGTTAAATAGCAACAAATAGTTAATAATTAAAATTTTCATTATAGATATTCATGAGAATGAAACATTGAGACAAGTTTTAAGAAAATAAATCATGCTTCAAACAAAAACCAAAAATAAAGCAAGATTATATGAAATTTATCAATCTTTTACTCAATAGAATGAGGTAATGGAGGAAACCAGGGGTGCGATGGTGTAAATCGATCGAGCACGAGAGGAGCACAGTGGTACTGTGAGGTTTTCTGCAGGTGCACGACTGTGGCGGGGGCGTGGACTACTACAGCACGATTGTTGCGAGGCGTGGGATGATTTTTTGTAAGGGTTTTGGAGAAAAAAAGGATGTTGAGAGGGTTTTTTAGGTGGTTGGGGACGTAGGTGTGGCCAAAAATGGGAGAAAAAGGGGTGAGAAATTTTTTTAGGGTTGATTTTGGGGAGGGTGGTGGGTTAAGTTCTTAAATAGGGGTGAGAGCACGAGCAGGGGCCACGACCGTGCTTGATTTTTATGCGCCCGTGTTTTTCTTGATTTTGAATTTTGGGCGCGTTCAGGTGTTTGGCCACGACCGTGGGTATTTATGGCACCCCTTGTCTTTTTTCACATGGTTATTTAAAACGGCCATGCTCCTCCCGTGTTCGACAAGTCAAAATGTTGGCACGGTTAAAAGGCACGGGTGGGTTCTGCTCATGGTTTGCAAGTCAGTATCTTCACACGGTCGTAAGGCACGGCCATGTTTAGCCCATACTTAACAAGTCAGTGACCTTGCGCGGGAGGTCGATATGGGAGTGGGATATTATCGTCGCCAGTGTTGGAAAATTTCTTTTTTCTCAGTTCGTGCACGGCTACTGGCACACCCATGGATCGTCCCCTGGCTTCCACACGGCCGAATGCGGCTCGTGTGTAGGTAGTGTGACCTAACTACACTTCATTAGTTTAATTAGTATGGAGTCAGGCGATTTAGAATAAAAAATATTAGTGATTTAGTGCTCGGGTTGACTCCCGAGAAGCGCTCGTTTATAGTCTTAAGCTAGACTTACCCTGTTTTCATTTCTAAAAGAAGGTTCACAGAGCTGAAGCTCCTCTCTCATATCCTTAAAATCTTTACCATTATAAATTTTGAGTCGGTGACCATTTACCTTGAATGTGCCTTTAGTGGGGTGAGTTACCTCGATTGTGCCATATGGAAAAATTGTTTTGATCATGAATGGGCCTGACCATCTTGATTTGACTTCCTGTGGAATAGTTTGAGCCTTGAGTTGTATAGTAGGACCAAGTCTCCTACTTCGAATTGTTTTGATTTCCTGAGACGAGCATCATGGCATCATTTTGTTGCCTCTTTGTATAGTTTTGAGTTCTCGTAGCCTTGGCTCTCCATTTGACTAGCTCGTTCATCTGCATCATTCGTTTCCTTCCTGCAGTTTTAAGATCAAAATTTAAAAACTTTATGGCCCAGAAAGCTTTGTGTTCTAACTTGAATGGTAGATGACAGCTTTTCCTGTATACAAGTTTGTATGGGGACATTCCCAGAGGGGTTTTAAATGCTGTTCTATAGGCCCATAAGGCATCATCTACTTTTAATGCCCAATCTTTCCTATTTGATTCAATCATTTTTTCTAGAATGCGTTTGAGTTCTCGGTTTGCTACTTACAAGGTTGAAACACCCCACACCCTACCCACGAGCCTGAACCGGATGTATGGGTTTCAAACACATTCGATACTTAGAGAAAATTTGTAAATTTTAGAAAAACTATTGTTTTGAGTTGGGCTTAGATTGAAAACCCATTTATTTAATCTTGTAAATCCAACTTGATGTAACATGTCCAAAATAGTTCTTAGCAAAATATTAAAAAGTAATGTAAAAACAAAGAATAATCCTTTGGGCCTTATGGCCTTATTACATCAAATAAACCCAAAATAAAATAAAAATATTAAAATTAAATAAAGCAAATTAATAAATTCTTCAAGTGATGCATGGCCTCCTCATGGCATCATCATCACGAAAAATAATTCCCACAATAGGGTGAATGACTCAATATGCACACAATACTATCAATCAATAAATCGGGCATTCATGTTCAAAACATCAGATCCATATAATAATGAAATTATGATGCAACCCAAACCCAATCCTAATGGTCCATCCGCTACTCTCCACCGTACGCCATTCACACCGTGGGGACTACTAAGTCAACCCTCCATCCGCTTCTCTCCACGTTGTGTCATTAGACACTATAATCAAATTTAAGCGTTGTGTCATTTGACACTATTGTAACCGGTTACCAAAATTTCGCAATGTGACCGTAGTCAACATTTTTCGTTGGTGAGATCAAGTCAACACCTTCGTTGGTGAGACGAAGTCAACACTGTTCTCCCCTTTCACATAAATCCCGAATGCCCCAAAACATATATATAGCATAACTAAATTAATTTCATGGCATGTTATTAAATAACATTTTCACAATCCTATCGAGTAGGAAAGCGTGTGGTACTTTTTGCCACATTTGTGGTACATAGCCACATTCACATTATTATTCATATCATATATTAAAATATTTAGCCATATAATATCGAAGGATAGTAAAGGTACACACCTTTTTCGCTTAATAGGTTCCTTGATATCTCGATAATCCCGATCTAATTTTTAAATCTATTAATCCCTATATTCGCCCATTAATTAGAACACATTAATAAACCCTTTTTTTTTAGACAAAACCAAATCCTAGTAGGATTTGTAAAGAAACTCACCTTTGCCGATTTGGTGTTTACAATCCGAAAAACTTCGTTTTCCTTTACTTGTTGTTGACCAACCTTAAAACTTCACAAAAATTAGTTTTGCTTTTAATAATTATGGATCTAGTCTAGGTAACCACATGAACCTTGGCGAATGTATAGACTTTCTTACCTTAGATCCGAAGTTGCACCAAATCACTTGTTAGATTAGATCTATTGTTTGATTATGAAAGGGATCTCTTAGCGAATGTACATTGATGTACTTACCTCATTTGAATCCCGAAAAATCCCTTATGCTATTGACCATGAACATGAGGAGGGTTAGTATCCGAATTTTGGTAAAAGAAAAGAATAGAAGTTGATTGATCTTAGATCTTACCCTTTTGATGTTGTAATGACTTCTCCTTTACTTAGAATCTGAACTTGATGGTAGAAACGGAGGAGAAAAGAGAAGAAAAGAAGATGGTATTTTGTTCAAGAAGAATTGAAAAAAGAGAGGAGAAAGCTATGCAAATTTGGCACACTCTAGGAAAGATGAGAGGATGGCCTTGATTTTCCTCTTTTAACTGAAATTGATATGCCAAGAGTCCTTGACTTGGCCACCACTCCTTACAAGTGATAATATTATCATTTAATTATCACTTTAATTAAATTATAAGTACTTTATCCATCCTTTATCTCCTTATTTATTTTATTAAAAGAAATTCCTTTACTTAACACTTAATTAAGCGAGTTTTAATCAAGTGAAACTCCTCTTATTCAACATGCTTGTGCCGTCCCACCTCCTAGTCTTGGAAGCAAAATAAGGCCTTCATTATTTGCTTCTGGATGTCTCAAACTCAGCCCAAAACCTTTTGCATGTGGGCCATTTCCTAAGGCCTTATGTGGCATCTTGAGCCACATTTCCAAGCCCGTTATTGGGTCAAATTTCATGTACTTTATATCTTTAGGGTCACTTGGCCCTAAGTTCCCTTTAGGCTCTAAAATTCAACATTCCGGTCAATTTTAAGTTTCCTAAAAGCATGCTCTGTATTTCCGGGTTTCCAAAATGTTCAAGTTTCCCAAAATGTCTCGGTTTCCAAAATGTTCAAGTTTCCAAAATGTTCAGGTTTCCGAAATGTCTAAGTTTCCAAAATGTCTAAGTTTCCAAAATGTCTAGGTTTCCAAAATGTTCATTTCCATTTCCATTTTCATTTTCATTTCCATTTCCATTTTCATTTCCATTTCCATACATTTCTAGATTTCCAAAAGTATCAAAATTTATTCATAGTACTTGAAACTTGTCATTTCATACAATTAAACTGGAAATGCATAGGCCTATTCAGGATGTTACGCTTCTACCCCCTTAAAAATAATTTCGTCCTCGAAATTACTTACTATCGTTCATCCGTATGGTCTAACTCACCACACTACGCTATTCTGCAAGACTCGATCTTAAAGAACTATCTTACTTTCTAGGCACATTCTCTAAGTTCACAATCAAGGTTCCATATACTTCATTAGCAACATAAGATCGAACTAATCTTATAGCGAGAAAAGTATTGAAGTATAATCCATAAATAAGAAACTTACTTGTTGTCTCGTGCAGCGTCACTATCCTTGCATAAACTAATCTTAGCTGCCTTGCTTGAACCTTCAACATGTACCGGTGCGGCTAGCATTCGAACTACCGGTCGGCTCTCATCAGATTGTTTGGGACAATCCCTAAACATATGGTCCTTGGACCCACACCTAAAACATGCTCCTATCTTTTCCAACACCTACTTTGTACCATCTTGTTGAGGTTCTAGGCCTCTTATTCCTCGATGATCCAAAACCTCTTCCCGGCCTATTTCGATCGATGTTAGCTTGTCAACCACCATTGATACGCTTCATCGCGTAACAATGCCACCATCCTCATGACTTCTCCTCTCGAGTCAAGTCAAGCTCATCCATTATCGCTCGTTGCTTCCAACCAATTTTCACCAGACTGGGTGCCACATGGATACTCCTCGAAACATTTACGCTCTATTAGCTCGGAGCCGTTCAGTCCGACTTTCGATTTCCTCCATTTCCACCGCACCGCCACCAATTCCAAAACTTCGCGAGCGACTGCGACCTGACCTCTTCCCGTCCGAGCTCACGCTCAACATTAACGGTGGGGTGGTGGTGGCGGTGGCATCTCATTGTCGGACCCTTGACCCGACCTAACGGAGTTCCGACAACATCATCCTTCCTCTTCCTCGACCGCGACCACCACGTCCTCTAGAGCTCATTTTCTAGCGTCGAGATCGATTAAGAAGTTTTATGAATTAGTTATTTGTTCCACTTATTTATCGTGAAGGAGTTTTATGAGAAGGGATTTTAAGTGGTTCTTTCGTATCATACAACACATAGTCTTTTCTCTTCTTCCATTCATTCATCAAACAAGTATGAACTTTCGTTCATTCGGAGAAACGTTATAGTTTTTGTTGTTTGTTGTTGTTTTCCACTACCGGGGTATTTTCGTAATTTTGTCCTCTGAGGTATTTTTGTAATTTGTCAAAGTAGGGTTCCTTGGTGATTTTGTCAAAATTATTTTTGGAAATTCAAAATCTCGAGGTAATTTGGAAAAATTTTGAAGTCCGGGGTATTTCGATAATTTTGACCTCGGGGTATTTTGGTAATTTTTCACAAATCGGGTAAGTTGTAAAATTTTAATAAATCGGGAAGTTGCAAAACTTTGGGGTTCTTTTGAGAAATTTATTTTCCAAAGACGATGAAGTTGCAAAAATTTTGAAAATCGGGGTCATTTTGGAAATTTTGGTAAGTTAGGGGTAATTTTGTAATTTTCAAAAGTCACGGTATTTTGATAGTTTGCAAATTAGGGTTTTGAACATTTATGAAATAATGAAATTTTGGCAAAACTGTTGAGTAGTTGGGCATTTTATAAACCAAGGGCATTTTTGTAATTTTACCACTAGGGTATTTTAGTAAATTTGTAAATCGAAATATTTCAGAAAATTTATAAAAATATTCTTTTCAAATTAAGAGGGTAATTTAGAAATTTTAAAATTAGGGTTTCCATAAAAATACTGGCTAGTCCCTTTCGGGTTTTAGTTATTGGGTTTGGCAGTGACTAAGTCCTCTTGGTTAGGGTGAGCAGCCATTACGCACTGTAGGATTCGTGTGGAGGAGGTGAGTCACGCTGACCGCTTAAATACCAAGCTCCCACGAAACCATTCCTAGACATGCGCACAGAGGTTGCTACACCTTTGAGCCCTCCGAGTTATGGTGAGCCGAGCTACGCACGGGTAGGATTCTGCAAGAGAGGTGAGTCACTAGGACTGCTTAAATACCAAGCTCTTGGGATCCAATCCTAGACATGCGTACAAGGGTTACCACACCACTAGCTCAATGACTTAGCCATAGGTTGATTTAGTGTATTAAGTCTTATGTATCTGTGTTTGAGTAGACTAATCCTAGGGTTCAAGTTCCTATCATTCTATTCTCGTTCCATGCCTTTTCTACCCTTATATAAATCAGAATCACACATATAGTTAGGGTACTTACCGGTGGATGGTGGTGGGAGACTTAGGGGCCATGCCGAAGCTTCGCTTATTTTCAGAGAAAATCATTTGGCTCGCTTTGAAAGCGTTTGGGCCTTAGCCTACGTGCCGAGAGTTTAAAACGGGCTCGATACTAAATCTGAAACACCCACACCCGGCCCACGAGCTGAGGAAGGATCTGGTATGTTCCTAAAGTAAACCGGTTTCAAACACATTCGATACTTAGAGAAAATTTGTAAATTTTAGAAAAACTATTGTTTTGAGTTGGGCTTAGATTGAAAACCCATTTATTTAATCTTGTAAATCCAACTTGATGTAACATGTCCAAAATAGTTCTTAGCAAAATATTAAAAAGTAATGTAAAAACAAAGAATAATCCACTTTGGGCCTTATGGCCTTATTACATCAAATAAACCCAAAATAAAATAAAAATATTAAAATTAAATAAAGTCCAATTTGAATAAATTCTTCAAGTGATGCATGGCCTCCTCATGGTCTACTGGCCCGTCAAAATCCTTTTCATCACCTAAAAATAATTCCCACAATGGGGTGAGTCAGCAGACTCAATGTGCACACAATACTATCAATCAATAAATCAGCATTCATGTTCAAAACATCGATCCATATAATAATGAAATTATGATGCAACCCAAACCCAATCCTAATGGTCCATCCGCTACTCTCCACCAGTATTCGCCATTCACACCGTAGGGACTACTAAGTCAACCTCCATCCGCTACTCTCCACGTTGTGTCATTAGACACTATAATCAAATTTAAACGTTGTGTCATTTGACACTATTGTAACGAAGTTACCAAAATTTACATAATGTGACTGTAGTCAACATTTTTCGTTAGTGAGACCGAAGTCAACACCTTAGTTGGTGAGACCAAGTCAACACTGTTCTCCCCTTTCACATAAATCCCGAATGCCCCAAAACATATATATAGCATAACTAAATTAATTTCATGTTTATATACATATATTGCATGTTATTAAATAACATTTTCACAATCCTATCATAGGAAAACAGGTACTTTTGCCACATTTGTGGTACATAGCCACATTCACATTATTATTCATATCATATATTAAAATATTTAGCCATATAATATCGAAGGATAGTAAGGGTACACACCTTTTTCGCTAATAGGTTCCTTGATATCTAGAGAATCCCGATCTAATTTTTAGATCTATTAATCCCTATATTCGCCCATTAATTAGAACACATTAATAAACCCCTTTTTTTAGACAAAACCAAATCCTAGTAGGATTTGTAAAAGAAACTCACCTTTGCCGATTTGGTGTTTACACAATCCGAAAAACTTCGTTTTCCTTTACTTGTTGTTCTACCAACCTTAAAACTTCACAAAATTATTTTTTGACTTTCTAATAATTATGGATCTAGTCTAGGTAACCACATGAACCTTGGCGAATGTATAGACTTTCTTACCTTAGATCCGAAGTTGATCTTTATTTCAAATTCTGCCAAATCACTTGTTAGATTAGATCTATTGTTTGATTATGAAAGGGATCTCTTAGCGAATGTACATTGATGTACTTACCTCGTTTTGAATCCGAAAAATCCCTTATGCTATTCGCCATGAACATGAGGAGGGTTAGTATCCGAATTTTGGTAAAAAGAAAAGAATAGAAGTTGATTGATCTTAGATCTTACCCTTTTGATGTTGTAACCGACTTCTCCTTTACTTAGAATCGTGAGAATTTGGCCTTGATGGTAGAAAGAGGAGAAAAGAGAAGAAAAGAAGATGGTATTTTGTTCAAGGAGAATTGAAAAGAGAGGGAGGGAAAGCTATGCAAATTTTGGCACACTCTAGGAAAGATGAGAGGATGGCCTTGATTTTCCTCTTTTACTGAAATTGATATGCCAAGAGTCCTTGACTTGGCCACCACTCCTTTACAAGTGATAATATTATCATTTAATTATCACTTTAATTAAATTATAAGTACTTTATCCATCCTTTATCTCCTTATTTATTTTATTAAAGAAATTCCTTTACTTAACACTTAATTAAACGAGTTTTAATCAAGTGAAACTCCTCTTATTCAACATGCTTGTGCCGTCCCACCTCCTAGTCTTGGAAGCAAAATAAGGCCTTCATTATTTGCTTCTGGATATCTCAAACTCAGCCCAAAACCTTTTGCATGTGGGCCATTTCCTAAGGCCTTATGTGGCATCTTCAGCCACATTTCCAAGCCCGTTATTGGGTCAAATTTCATGTACTTTATATCTTTAGGGTCACTTGGCCCTAAGTTCCCCTTTGGCTCTAAAATTGACATTCCGGTCAATTTTAAGTTTCCTAAAATTTTCGCCATGACTCTGATTTTTCAGGTTTCCAAAATGTTCAAGTTTCCCAAAATGTCTCGGTTTCCAAAATGTTCAAGTTTCCAAAATGTTCAAGTTTCCTAAATGTTCAAGTTTCCAAAATGTTCGTGTTTCCTTAAATGTCTAAGTTTCCAAAATGTCTAAGTTTCCAAAAATGTCTAGGTTTCCAAAATGTTCATTTCCATTTCCATTTTCATTTTCATTTCCATTTCCATTTTCATTTCCATTTCCATGCATTTCTAGATTTCCAAAAGTATCAAAATTTATTCATAGTACTTGAAACTTGTTATTTCATATAATTAAACTGGAAATGCATAGGCCCTATTCAGGATGTTACAAGGGTGATATGGGGTGGCTATCCTGTGGTGTACTCCATATTTTTTTAAGACTTTGTCAAATTGAGTATTACAGAAATGAGTGTCCCTATCACTAATGATAGCTCTAGGTGTTCCAAAATGAGAGAACAGTTTTTTGAGAAACTTAACTACTACCCTAGCATCATTGGTAGGTAAAGCTTCGGCTTCCACCCATTTTGACATGTAATCAATTGCCACTAGGATGTATTTATTTCCAAATGAACTAGCGAATGGTCCCATAAAATCAATACCTCATACATCAAATATTTCACATGATAACATATATGTTTGAGGCATTTCATCATGTTTAGAAATATTACCTGTTCTTTGGCATTTATCACACAAGGTAACATACATGTTGGCATCTTTAAACATAGTGGGCTAATAAAAACCTGATTCGAGTATTTTGTGTGCTATATTAATGCCACTGTAGTGTCCTCCTAAAGGTCCTGAATGGCAATGTTCCAGGATTTTGCTTGCTTCTGCCTTTGCAACTCACCTTTGAATCACCCGATCTGCACATATGCGGAAAAGAAAGGGATCATCCCAAAAATAGTTTTTCGCATCAGCAAAGAATCGCTTCTTTTGGTGATGTGTTAGTCTTTTTGGCAAGATGTTAGCAGCTAAATAATTTGTGATATTTGCAAACCATGGTACCTCGAATGTGTTATAGAAAAGAACTGTTCTTTGGGAAACGAGTCATTTATCTCCTTTTCATCGAGCTCTTCGATATGTTAAATCTCAAGTCTAGAGAGGTGATCTACCGCAAGATTATTAGCTCCCTTCTTATCTTGTATTTCCAAATCAAACTCTTGTAAAAGTAAAATCCATATTATGAGTCGAGGTTTTGCATCAAGTTTAGTTAAAAGATAATGAAGAGCTGAATGGTCAGTGTAAATGAAAACTTTAGATAATATTAGATACTGCCTAAATTTGTCAAAAGCAAAAACTACAGCTAGCAATTCTTTCTCTATGGTGGTGTAGTTTTCTTGTGTGGGTGTTAATGTTCTGCTAGCGTAGTAAATTGGTGAAAAATGCTTGTCTCTTCGTTGTCCCAAAACTGCACCTACTGCAAAATCACTTGCATCACACATTAGTTCAAAAGGTAAATTCCAATCAGGTGCAATTATAATCGGAGCATTTATCAATTTATCCTTAAGGACATTAATTCATCTAAACATTCCTGATTGAAATTGAAAGGAACATCTTTTTCTAGTAATTTTGTTAAAAGCTTAGCTATTTTAGAAAAGTCCTTAATAAATCTTTTATAGAACCCTGCATGTCGTAAAAAGCTTTTAATAGCCTTAACTGAACTAGGGGGAGGTAGTTTTTCTATGGTTTCAACTTTTGCTTTATCTACCTCAATCCCTTTACTAGAAATCTTATGTCCTAATACAATCCCTTCTCTAACCATAAAGTGACATTTTTCCCAATTTAAAACAAGTTTTGTTTCCTCACATCTCATTAGAACTTGTTTTAAATTTTTAAGGCAAAGATGGAAAGAATTACTGAATACTGAGAAATCATCCATAAATAGCTCCATAATGTCTCCCACAAGTTCGTTAAAGACTGCCAACATGCAACGCTGAAAAGTAGAAGGAGGATTACCTAATCCAAAAGGCATTCTATGATAAGAAAACGTACCGTATGGGCATGTAAATATTGTCTTCTCTTGATCTTCGAGGAGCTATTGGGATTTGGAAGTAATGGAGAGTCCGCCCAAGAAACGAGAGTACATATGCCGGATAGTCTTTCTAACATTTGATCTATGAAGGGTAGAGGAAGTGATCTTTTCGGTAGCATCGTTCGACTTTCTATAGTCTATCTGAGACTCTCCAAATCAGAATCGTTCTTGTAGGGATTAACTCATTCCTTTCATTGGGCACTACAGTAATGTCTCCTTTCTTTGGAATTACCTGTACAGGACTTACCCAAGTACTGTCAGAAATAGGATAAATTATTCCTGCATCTAGAAGTTTAATTACTTCAGCCTTGACTACTTCTTTCATGTTGGGGTTTAAGCATCTCTAAGGCTGCACACACGGTTTGTATTCCTCTTCTATTAAAATTTTGTAGGTACAGAATGATGGGTTTATGCCCTTGATGTCAGAGATTTTCCAAGCTATGGCTTTTTTATGTTCTCTTAGTACCTGTATTAACTCAACTTTTTTCCTTGGGTTTTAATTCTGAAGAGATAATATGAAACACCCCAAACCCGTCCCATAAGCCCTGACCGGATCTGGCATGCTCCTCAAGTAAAACGTAGTTAAATCTTGTTATGTCATCTAGAAAAACTTGGTGGTTTGGGTTATTCTTAAGTTGAAAACCGTGTTGTTATTATAGTTGGTATTATAACGTTATCCTCATACTTTAGAAATTACAAGTTTAAAGAAATGCCGAATTTTAGAGCTTACGTTAAGTTGAAAATCGTAGGTGTTTAGGTGTCAAAACATTTGAAGTTGTTTTATGAAAAATCGTTTAACCACTTGTTTAATATTGATCGTTATCAGAAATAAAAATTTAAAACGTAAACTTAAAACAATTAAATAGTAATGGCCTTATTACAACAAAACTAAACCCGAAATAAATTTCCAAAAAAAAAACATAATAAGATAACCCGAAAAAACTGAGCTCAGCATGGCCACCACTAAGTCCCAGCTGACCCGATCCATCTACTGAGTATTATCTACAAAATATTAGCCCACGAAAGGTGAGTCAATAGACTCAGTGTATAGCAACCAACATAGACTCCCAAACGATTAAGGCATATTAGATCACATATAGAAAATTTAGGCAATGATGCAACCCAAACCCACCTAGATATCCAACCTCTACACATCACCGTGCACCGCCAATCACACCGTAGGGATTACTAAATTGACCCTCCATCCGCTACACACCATCGAAGATCGCTACATATCAATCGCACATCGCCCTTATAATCGTGGCATAGCCACGGATAATGTGATGAGTCACCGAATTCATAATATGTGACATAGGTCACGAGATAATCTGGTGTGGTAACACTTCCCTTTGACATTATCACCCATATGCCCATGCAACATTCAAATCATTCAGGTATCATATAATATACCTTACCCCATGGCCATAGCAAAAGTTCTCATATTTTCATAGCAATGTTTATAAACATTATTAACGAGTATTAAGGGGTACATACCTGAATACATTGCACCATTCAATGGTACCCTTAGCCATATTCATTCATTGCCTTATTAACATATACATAACATTATTATTAATCGGGAATTTAGGGTGGGTTACATACCTGACTATTCGTAGATCTAAGAGAAATCCCGAAACTACGCGAGACTAACGAGATCCCAAAATGTTTGCCTTTCCCCTTCCTATAATCGGCCAACACTTGTTAGTAACCAAAAGCCTATTCACTCAACTGGAAATCCCGAAGGATATGTCGCATGGAGATATCATCTTACCTTTATGCCGATTTGGTTTCCAACCAAATCCCAAAACTACGTGGGGCACTTCCCTTGCAATTGGCCAACCACTAATACACACAAACGATTAGCCTTCGATTTTGAATGATTGAGAAACAGATCCGAAACACTAGAACCCTTACCGAAATTGCTTAGCCAAATCCCGAAGATCTACAGTATTCGGCTATCAAGCACCAACGTTCGACACCCCTAAGTGATGTTAGGGATTTCGGCTACCTCTCCATTTTGAAACAAGAAAAGAGTTAAGATCCCGATCAATAACGATTGAAGAAATATCAAGGAGGGACAAATAAGATTTGGCTTATAAGATCTACAAGAATGGCCCTTGGCCAAATGTTACCTCCTGCTTACCTTGGATCTCAAATCCTAAAAAATCACCTTTCAACCGTCGACTATAAGAATCCAGAAAGATCTCCTTCATGGTTCGGCCAAAAGAAAATAAGAGGGATTAGATTCCTAGATTTTGACACTAACCAAATCAGTCAAGAAGAGAAGAGAAGTAGGAAGTGTACTTACCAGAAGATTCGGCTTTTGATCTAGTGAATAATTCGGTTCCAAAAGGGTAGAGGTACAATCGGCTATGGCCAAGAGATAGGAGATTCAACTTTTGAGAATGACAGAAAAAGAGAAATATTTCGGCTAATGACAAGTAGTGTTTCGGCTTTGAAGATGGTAGAGATGGAAGAAGAAAATAGAAGAAGAAAATGACCCTAGTGGTCTTCTCAAATTCGGCTAATGTAAAAGAAAAGTTTTGAAAGTTCTCTGACTACCACTTTTGGCACAACACTAAGGGAGGAAAAGAAAACTAAAGTGTTCCTAAAACCCCTTAAACAATTTCGGCACTAGCCCCCTAAGCATGACCGAATATGTCCCCTCCAAAGTCCTTCTACCGGCCAACTCTTCTTCCCTCATCCAAATCCCCCTTTTCACTCCTACTTAGCGAATCTTTAAGCTATCAGACCCAATCTACACTTCATCCATTCAGAGTCCTTGTGCCGTCCATCACTGCACCTCCTTGCCAAAAAATAAAAGCTCCAAAATGCTTCCCTTGCTGCTCGAACTTAGGTCCCTTCACACTCCCTATGGCGTCACCTCACAAGGCCCTAAGTGGCGCCTCTTTGCCACCTTACCAGCTTAGTACTTGTGTCCTAAGCTACACAATAAAATCCTTAAGGCCTAGCTCCCTTAGTTCCCTTTTTAGGCTTAAAATCAAATATTTTTCTAAGGCTTCTACCTACATCCCAAGGTTCCTGAAGCCCGCAAAACACATACAAATCACACACAAGCATGCTACCACATACATTTAAGTGAAAATGCATAACCCCTAAATCCCGGCCATTACAATTCTACCCCCTTAAAATAATTTTGACCACGAAATTACCTGCCTAAAATAATTGAGGTATTCTTTGTCAGATTGCTTCCTCTGGCTCACACAAAGCTTCCTCTCGATCCATGGTTACGCCATAACACTTTGACTAGAGGAACCGATTCAAGCACCTTCACATCCCACTCCAGAATTTGAATCGGCTCCTCCTCATATGATAAATTTGGTCTTAGCTCCACCTCCTCGACCGGTATTACATGAGATGGGTCTGATCGGTAACGACGTAGCATCAAAATATGGAACACCTCATGCATTTGCTTCAATTCCGAAGGCAACTCTAACTGATATGCCACTAGTCCAATTCGCTTCAAAACCTAATAAGGTCCTATAAATCTAGGACTTAACTTTCCCTTGTGACCAAATCTCATCACCTTCTTTCATGGAGAAACTTTGAGAAACACCCGATCTCCCACAGCAAACTCTATCTCCTTCCGCTTAAGATCTGCATATGACTTTTGCCTGTCAGATACCTCCTTCAACCGTGTCCGAATTACCTTAACCTTTTCTTCAAATTTTGCCACAATCTCTGGACCCAAAACATGATGTTCCCCCAATTCTGTCCAACACGTAGGAGTGCGACACTTCCGTCCATACAGCGCTTCGTACGGTGCCATCCGAATACTTGCTTGATAGCTGTTATTGTACGCAAATTCTGCTAAAGGCAAGAAATCCTCCCAAATTCCTCTGAAATCTATCACGCAACCCTTCAACATATCCTCTAGCACTTGAATTACCCGCTCAGATTGGCCGTCCGACTGCAGATGGAATGCCGTACTGAAGTCCAACTTGGTGCCCAATGCTTGATATAGTGCCTTCCAAAATCGAGATGTAAACCTCGGATCCCTATCTGAGATAATTGACACCGGCACTCCGTGCAGCCTCACAATTTCTGCTATATACAATTTTGCCAAGCTCTGCAGAGAATAGTCAACCCGCACTGGTATGAAATGTGCAGACTTTGTCAATCGGTCTACTATCACCCATACCGAGTCCTTCTTAGTAGGCGTAAGGGGAAGCCCGCTAACGAAGTCCATGGTAATTCTCTCCCACTTCCATTACGAAATCTTTATCTATCAAGCAATCTCGATAGTACTTGGTGTTCACTTTAACTCACGACATGTTAAGCACTTCCTACAAATTTTGCAACTTCCCGCTTAAGACTGTGCCACCAAACCGATCCCAGAATCCTCAGATAACTTACTTCCTTCAGGATGCATAGCATAAGGGCTACTATGCGATTCCTGAAGAATTTTCTTCCTCAATTCCTCATCCTTCGGCATACAGACCTTGCCCCGAAAACACAGCACTCCATTACCATTTACACTATAGTCCTCCAACTCCCCATTTTGTACTTGTAGCAGCTTAGCACTGAGTTCACCATCTACCAATTGTTTCTCCTTTACCTAACTTAGCCATGTTAGCTTCACTTGCAACTCCGCTAGCAAACTTCCATCCTTATAAAGGCTAAGATGTGCAAACATCGCCCTCAGATCTGACACCACTTTTCGACTTAGGGCATCTACCACCACATTTGCCTTGCCGGGTGATACTCTATTGAATAGTCGTAGTCTTTCAACAACTCCACCCACCTTCACTGTCTCAAATTCAACTCCTTCTGAGTCAGCAGATACTTCAGACTCTTGTGATCCGTGTAAATCACCGACTTTTCTCCATACAAGTAGTGCCTCCACACTTTTAGCGCAAAAACTACCGCAGCCAACTCCAGGTCATGCGTCAGATAGTTAACCTCATGTGGCCTCAACTACCGAGACGCATAAGTGGCCACTTTCCCGTCTTGCATAAGGACACATTCCAATCCTGTATGGGAAGCATCACAATACACCACGAAGTCTTTCCCTGCTTTTGGCTGAATCAAAACTGAAGCCTCTATCAATACTCTTTTAAGCTTCTCAAAACTCTCCTGCTGCTTATCCGCCCATACGAAAGGTATCTCCTTTCTCAACAACTTCGTCAGAGGTGCTGCTATTGATGAGAACCCTTTAACAAATCTCTTGTAGTAGCCTGCTAACCCCAAGAAACTACGAACCTCAACCACAGACTTAGGTGGTTTCTAATCTAATACTGCCTCAATCTTTCGAGGATCCACCTTATTCCTTCCATGCACACCACATGCCCTAAGAATGTAACTTCCTTCACCAAAATTCGCACTTCTTGAACTTGGCATATAGCTTCTTTTCCCTTAACACTTGCAACACCACCCGGAGATGCTCATCATGTTCTTTCTCACATTTGAATACACTAGGATGTCGTCTATAAACACAACGACGAACCGATCCAAGTAGGGTTGGAAAACCCGATTCACCATATCCATGAACGCAACTGGGGCTTTCGTCAATCTGAACGGTATTACTAAGAACTCATAATGCCCATATCTAGTCCGAAAAGCTGTCTTATGGATATCTGCTTCTTTCACCCTAAGCTGATGATATCCCGACCGTAGATCTATCTTTGAAAATACTGCAGCCCCCTTAAGCTGATCGAACAAGTCATCTATCCTCGGTAATGGGTACTTATTCTTGATGGTCAGCTTATTCAACTGTCGGAATCTATGCACATACGCACAGTCCCGTCCTTATTCATCACGAATAGGACCGGTGCTCTCCATGGAGACACACTAGGTCGAATAAACCCATGATCGAGTAACTCTTGGATCTGGGCTTTAAGCTCTACTAACTCCTTTGGTGCCATTCGGTACGGAGCAATTGACACAGGAGCTGTACTCGGTAGTAAATCAATTCTGAACTCCACCTCCCTGTCCGGGGGTAACCCAGGCAGCTCCTTCGGAAAGACATCCACGAATTCCCTTACTATTCACACTCCACTAACTCCTTCTTCTTTTGTATCCAAAGCACTCACGAAGGCCAAAAATGCCTTGCACCCTTTTTGAACCATCTTATCAGCCTTTAATGTGGAGACTACGTTAGCCAAATAATTTCTTCTTTCTTCCATCATAATTATCTCCTCATCCTCCGGAGTCCTCAACTCCATTCGCTTAGCTGCGTAATCCAATTTAGCCCGATGTTCCACTAGCCAATCCATACCTAGAATGAGATCAAATTCCCCAAAAGGTAGTTCCATCAAGTTGGCAGGAAATACCACTCCCTGAATCTTTAGAGGCACACTCCAGAATATCCTATTCACCACTACCGTTTCACCTAACGGGCTCACTATAGTCATCTCCCTAACAAACAGTTTAGATGCTACACCTAATGTTTCAGCTACTCTACATACAACATATGAGTGGGTCGAGCCAACATCAATTAAAGCAAAGTAAGGCTTGTCAGCTATAAGGAACGTACCGGTTATGACGTTCGCACGCCACCATCCTCCCTCCGATGAGCTCAGTATACACCGCATTCGATTGTCTCACCCTCGTGTTACCAACACCTCACCCGATGTTCCCCGACCCCTTCTAGAACCATTACCTCTGCCAATCGGACCACGACCCCGCGGTGGCTGTTGTCCACCTCTTTCAGTTTGATTAAGACCTTAACTTGTTGGTCCGCTCCGTCTATTTTCATAGGACAGTCCCTAATCATGTGATCCTTGGATCCATACTTAAAACATCCCCCTGTCTTCTTCCAACACTCTCCCAGGTGCATCTTTCCACACTGAGTACAAGTACGGTACTGTCCTCCCGTAACAACCTGCTGACCTCACGGCCCATCAACTCTAGGTCTCTTTTGAACATTCTCGGATGACCTTGACGATCCAAAACCTCACTTTTGTCTATTCTTGTCTGTATTCTGTCTCACAGATTCCTTAACCCCTTCGACTACCTTAGCCTTTTCTACCAACACAGCAAACTCTTGCTCTTACTGTGGAGCAATCAATAATCTCAGGTTATCCCTCAGTCCGTCCTCAAATCGGACACATCGTTCATGCTTCGTAGCCATGATACCTCGAGCATACTGGCTCAACCATAAGAATTTCGTGATCGCACTCGCCTCTTAACTTATTCCCCGAACCACCTCGTAAACGCCTTCCCTCGTGCATCAATATAGCTAGTCCCAATATACTTCTTCTGATATGCCACCTTAAAATATTCCCAAGTGAGATTATCAGCTGCAGCACCATCTTGAACCGTGAGCCACCACTGGTATGACTCATCGCGGAGAAGCGACACCACCCTTTTCAGTTTCTCCTCAGCAGTCAGGTCCAAATCATCCATAATTCACTCCGTCGCTTCCAACCAATACTCAACCAGATTGGGCACCACACCAGATATACCTCGAATACCTTAGCTCCACGGCTCTGAGTCGCCGCATGATTTTTGAGCTTTCATACCTCCACCGCTCTAGCCACCCTCTCAAGAACTCGCAAGATCGTCATGACATCGCATCATCCCCGTCGATCTCGATATTCAACACCAAAGAATCGGTGGTGGTGGCATCTCATTCTCGGACCCTTGACCAAACCTAACGGGTTCTGATACAGTCATTCTGCCTCTACCACGCCCTCGTACATTACGACCATGTCTCCTAGAACTCATTCCTACGATCGTGATTTAATCTGATTTAAAAAGTTTTATTCATTAGCTTTCGTTCCACTGATTACCCACGGACAAGTTTTATGTAAAGGAGTTTAGGGGTAGTTCTTCCGATCATTTCAGGGTTTTCATTTCAGGTTTTCGACCTAATTCAGAGAATCACATTCATTTAATAGTATCTACTACACACACTCACGACTCGAACATTTTCGTCCTTTCCAACCCAGGGGTATTTTTGTAATTTGTCCTATAGGGGTATTTTGGTAATTTTTCAAATCAGGGTATCTTGATATTTTACAAATTAGGGGTTTTTGGTATTTTTACAAAATAGGAATATTTTGATAAAAGTTGAAGGTAGTATGGCAATTTTATAAACTGAGGGTATTTTAGTGATTTTACAAACCAGGGGTATTTCGATAATTTTGTAAACCGAGGATATTTCAAAATTTTTTTTCAAAATATAAAATAGTTTTTACAAATCAAAGGGGTATTTCAGTGATTTTAAAACTAAGGTTTTTATAAAACAGTGTAGCTAGTCCCTTTCGGGTTTTAATTATTGAATTTAGCCTTGAATAAGTCCTTCTGGTTAGGGTGAACCGTCACTACGCACCAGGTAGGATTTGAGTGGAGAGGAGGTGAGTCACTAGGACTACTTAAATACCAAGCTCCCCCTGAATCCAATCCTAGACATGCGCACAATGGTTGCCACACCCTTAACTCCGGCGACTCACTCACAGGTTTGTTTGATTAGGCTTTATATTTTATGTAATTCTGTGTTGGAGTAAGCTAATCCTAGAGTTCAATAGTTCCTAATTTACTAATCTACGATCTCGTAATACCCACATACATATCACACAATAATTAGAGGTACTTACCTGGTGGACTTTGGCCGGAGACTCAGGTGCCATGCCAGAAAACCTGCTCATCCTTTAGTAAAACTTAATTTCTAAATAAAAAACATTTTTGGGCCCAAAAGCCCTCAAGGCCGAGTTTTGAACCTGGCTCTGATACCAAATTGAAACACCCCAAACCCGGCCCACAAGCCCTGACCGGATCTGGCATGCTCCTCGAGTAAAACGAGTTAAATCTTGTTATGTCATCTTAAAAAAACTTGGTGGTTTTGAAGAAAATAGATTTGGGTTATTCTCAAGTTGAAAATCGTGTTGTTAATATAGTTGGTATTAGAATGTTATCCTCATACTTTAAAAATTACAAGTTTAAAGAAATGCCGAATTTTAGAGCTTACGTTAAGTTGAAAATCGTAGGTGTTTAGGTGTCAAAACATTTAAAGTTGTTTTATGAAAAATTGTTTAACCATTTGTTCAATGTTGATCGTTATCAGAAATAAAAATTTAAAATGTAAAATTAAAACAGTTAAATAGTAATGGCCTTATTACAACAAAACTAAACCCGAAATAAATTTCCAAAAAAAAAACATAATAAGATAACCCAAAAAAACTGAGCTGAGCATGGCCACCACTAAGTCCCAACCAACCCGGTCCATTTACTGAGTATTATCTGCAAAATATTAGCCCACGAAGGGTGAGTCAACAGACTTAGTGTGTAACAACCAACATAGACTCCCAAACGATTAAGGCATATTAGATCACATATAGCAAATTTAGGCAATGATGCAACCCAAACCCACCTAGATATCCAACCTCTACACATCACCCGCATTCGCCAATCACTTTGTGGGATTACTAAATCGACCCTCCATCCGCTACACACCATCGAAGGTAGTCACTACAGTCAACTGCACATCGCCCTTATAATCGTGGCATAGCCACCAGATAATGCGACAGAGTCACCGAATTCATAATATGTGACATAGGTCACCAGATAATGTGGTAAAAACCACCGGAACACTTCCTTTTAACATTATCACCCATATGCCTATGCAACAAAGAAATCATATAGATATCATGCAATATATCTTACCCCATGGCCATATCGAAATTTCTCATATTTTCATAGTAATGTTTATAAACATTATTAACGAGTATTAAGGGGTACATACCTGAATACACTGCACCATTGAATGGCACCCTTAGCCATATTCATTCATTGCCATATTAACATATACATAACATTATTATTATTAATCAGGAATTTAGGGTGGGTTACACACCTGACTATTCGTAGATCTAAGCGAAATCCGAAACTACGTGAGACTAACGAGATCCCAAAAAGTTTGGCTTTCCCCTTCCTATAATCGGCCAACACTTGCTAGTAACCAAAAGCCTATTCGACTCAACTGGAAATCTCGAAGGATATGTCGCATGGAGATATCATCTTACCTTTATGCCGATTTAGTTTCCAACCAAATTCCGAAACTATGTGGTGCACTTCCCTTGCAATTGGCCAACCACTAATACACACAAACGATTAGCGTTCGATTTTGAATAATTAAGAAATAGATCCAAAACACTAGAACCCTTACCAAAATCGCTTAGCCAAATCCCAAAGATATACAGTATTCGGCTATCAAGCACCAACGTTCGGCACCCCTAAGTGATGTTAGGGATTTCGGCTACCTCTCCATTTTGAAACAAGAAAAGAGTTAAGATCCCGATCAATAACGATTGAAGAAATATCATGGAGGGACAAATAAGATTCGGCTTATAAGATCTACAAGAATGGCCCTTGGCCGAATGTTACCTCCTGCTTACCTTGGATCTCAAATCCTAAAAAATCACCTTTCAACCGTCGACTATAAGAATCCCGAAAGATCTCATTCATGGTTCGTCCAAAAGAAAATAAGAGGGATTAGATTCCTAGATTTTGACACTAACCAAATCAGTTAAGAAGAGAAGAGAAGTAGGAAGTGTACTTACCAGAAGATTTGGCTTTTGATCTAGTGAATAATTCGGTTCCAAAAGGGTAGAGGTACAATCGGCTATGGCCAAGAGATAGAAGATTCGACTTTTGAGAATGACAGAAAAAGAGAAAGATTTTAGCTAATGACAAGGAGTGTTTCGGCTTTGAAGATGGTAGAGATGGAAGAAGAAAATAGAAGAAGAAAGTGACCCTAGTGGTCTTCTCAAATTCAGCTAATGCAAAAGAAAAGTTTTGAAAGTTCTATGACTACCACTTTTGGCACAACACTAAGGGAGGAAAAGAAAACTAAAGTGTTCCTAAAACCCCTTAAACAATTTCAGCACTAGCCCCCTAAGCATGACCGAATATGTCCCCTCCAAAGTCCTTCTACCGTCCAACTCTTCTTCCCTCATCCAAATCCCCCTTTTCACTCCTACTTAGCCGAATCTTTAAGCTGTCAGACCCAATCTACACTTTATCCATTAAGAGTCCCTGTGCCGTCCATCACTGCACCTCCTTGTCGAAAAAGAAAAGCTCCAAAACGCTTCCATTGCTACTCGAACCTAGGTCCCTTTACACTCCCTGTGACGTCACCTCACAAGGCCCTAAGTGGCGCCTCTTTGCCACCTTACCAGCTTAGTACTTGTGTCCTAAGCTACACAATAAACTCCTTAAGGCCAAGCTCCCTTAGTTCCCTTTTTAGGCTTAAAATCAAATATTTTTCTAAGGCTTCTACCTACATCCTAAGGTTTTGAAGCCCGCAAAACACATACAAATCACACACAAGCATGCTACCATATACATTTAAGTGAAAATGCATAACCCCTAAATCCTGGATATTACATAATAACTGGTAGCGTAGAATTGTCCTCGAGGAATGCATACTCTAAGTGTTTTGGTAACTGCTTTAATTCCAATTTAGGCGGTTCATCGATGGAGGGTTTTTGTCTTTGTTCATCATTAACTTTAATGTTTTCTTCTTGCGTTTGTCGAGGTGAAGATGTTTTTAGCTCATTAGCTTCATCTTCTTCCCCCTCATCTTGAGTCAAGCACAGTTCCATCGTGTCATCGTGTATAATTTCCTGTAATGAGTTTTGAATGATATGATCAGTAGTATCAACAAAATAATAGGCATCATCTTGTTCTTTAGAATATTGCATGGCATCATAAATTTGAAAAATAATTTCCTCATCGCCTATCCTTAATGCAAGTTTATCGTTACCTACATCGATAACAGCCTGAGCAGTAGCTAAAAAAGGATGCCCTAAAATTAAGGGAACATCAATGTCTTCATTAATGTCTAACACAAAAAAAATCAACAGGGAAAATAAATTTATCAATTTTCACTAAGATATATTGGATAACTCCTCTAAGATATTTAATAGATCTATCAACTAACTGAATACTCATCCTAGTGGGTTTTGGTTCCCCAAGATCTAGTTGTTTAAACATTTTGTAAGGAATTAAATTAAAACTGGCATCTAGATCAGCTAATGCCTTCGTAATATTTAAGCTACCAATTAAAAAAGGAATAGTAAAACTTCCTGGGTCTTTTAATTTGGTTGGTAACTTGTTTTGGAGGATGGCTGAGAATTCTTCATTAAGTTCTACCGTCGATACTTCTTCAAGCTTTCTTTTGTTCGTCAAGAGTTCTTTTAGGATTTTGCGTATTTTTGCATTTGTGAAATAGCTTCAAAAAAAGGTATGTTAATATGTATTTTTTGAAAAGTTCGAGAAACTTACCGTATTAGACATCAAATCATTCTTTCTTCAACTTTGCTAGATATGGGATAGGTGGTTTACTTTCTTTGCCTATTGGATTTACGTCCTCAACTCCCTCATCCTTTGTTTTATTATCTTCGTGTGGTCTCTTTGTTCGACCAACTCCTTTCCACTTCTTAGTGTGACTGCCTTTACCTGTTCTATTTCTTTAGAAAGAATTTCTACTCGTATTTCACAAATCATCTCAGTAAGTAGTCCAACTGACTTAGTGAGTTTCCCAATTGTCTCAGTGAGTTCTCCAATTTGGTTCTTGGTTTCTTCAGCCGATGTTTGTTGACTTCTAAGTGTTTTCTCAGTATCTTGGAGACGATTTTCTGTATTTGCCATGAATTTTGTCAACATCTTTTCGAGGTTTGGCTTCTTCTCTTACGGATATGGCTGATTTTTAGAAATTTTGGGGAAGTTGTTATCTTTGATTTCCTTGACCTCCCCATGAAAAATTTGGGTGGTTCCTCTAACCTGGATTGTAAGTATTACTATTAGGATTATTATTAGATTGGAAATTATTACCTATATAGTTCATCTATTTGCTTTCTATGCTCGGTTGGTAGGGTAGGTACTCAGGATTCGCCACAGTTTCACTTGTGTCGTACTGCATTATTGGATGTACCTGCGAAGAACACAAACTATCAAGCTTTTTATTCATCATCTCTATCTGATTTGATAGCATGGTTACTACATCGATGCTAAAAACTCCGGCCGGTCTTGTCAGTTTTTTCCTTGTAACTTGCCACTGAAAATTATTCAGTGGTATCTCTTAAGTAAATTTGTAGGCTGCTTCAGGAGTTTTGTTATCCAGAGTTCCACCGACGGCTGAATCTATTAGTTGCCTCATTGAGGGATTCACACTGTTATAAAAAGTTTGGACTTGTAGCAACAAGGGTAAACCATGGTATGGACACCTTCTTAAGAGATCCTTGTATCTCCCCATGCGTTGTATAATGTCTCTAAATCCATCTGCACAAAAGAAGAGATATCATTCCGTAATTTGGCCGTTTTGGCCGGTGGGAAATATTTTAATAAAATTTTTTCAATCATTTGGTCCCATGTAGTGATTGACCCTCGTGGTAACGAGTTTAACCACTGTTTGGCTTTATTCCTTAATGAAAAGGAAAATAACCGAAGATGAATGGCATCATCAGAAACGCCATTTATTTTGAAAGTATCACAGAACTCTAAAAAATTAGCTATATGATTATTCGGGTCTTCGTCTTGCAAACCATCAAATTGAACAAATTGTTGAATCATTTTCATTGTGTTAGGCTTTAATTCAAAATTATTAGCAGCTATAGCAGGCCTAACAATACTAGATTCTGCTACTATTAAATTAGGTTTAGCATAATCATACATAGTACGTGGAGCATTGTTTTCTGCCACATCTCGTGGTGGATTATTCCATCCATCCCTTTAGTAGGATTGGGTTCACCTTGTTGTTGTTCTTCTTGGTAATTTAAGGCTCGCCTAATTTCTCTGCGATTCTTATGAGCGGTAGCTTCAATATCACTATCGTAACTAGAGGTCCTGTTGGGTTCCTACTAGTCATAAACTAGAGGTACCTGCTAGGAAAAGAAAGAAATAAAATTAGAAAAATAAAATAAAATCAATTGCAAAATTAAAAATAAAAATAATGGCTAAAGTAATAAAAATAAAGTTTTCTTAATATTTTAGTTCCCCGGCAAGTGCCAAAAACTTGATCGTTGTACGATTGTTGAGTTTTAAAATTTATAAAGAGATTGATCGAACTTAGAAACTAACTATGACAATGACTTAAGGCAAGTGTACCTATCGAACAGTAGTATAGCTTAAGCAAGACCGGATTATCCAACCCAAAGAAACTAAAAGTACTAATACTCCGTTTCTTTTTATTATTTAGCCTAAATTTTAAATGATTTGGTTGATTAACTAATTAATTACTAAACTAAGATGCAAAGACAAAAAGAATTAATTTGAAAATAACTTGAAGAGAAACTCAGTTGATCACAATGATACCATCTAGAAGAATCCTCCTAGACTTCGCTTATTATCTAACATTGAACCATACAATTTATTCACTTGACTTGATCTGTAAGACTCCCTAACATATATTAAACCCTCTCTCGAGGTGAATAACATCTAACCCTAGGTTAATTAACGAAAATCTCTTTCTCACTTAATAACCCCCTAGAATAGCAGTAAATCAAACTATGGACTCCCATATTAGGTTTCATCCTAATCTGGCAAAATCTCATTACCCTATCTTTAGGCCCGCGAACGAATCCACTTAATTATGCTAGATGTATTCTTAGGCAGGGTCTATTCCTCCTCCACCTAAGAAAATCCGACTTGAATTAATATCCCGAAAACATTAACATAAGAATTAATCACACATAATTAATAACAAATCAAGTATTTATTATATAATTCAGAAAACAATAATAAGGTTCATCTCTCCTTCAGCTATCTGAAGGATTTAGTTCATAACAAATAAAGAAAACATCTCAAGAGAAAAGATAAAACAAAACATAAGAAATCCCTAAAACCCCCTGAAAGAATTGAAGGAGAGATCTACCGTCTTGAGTAGAATTCTGGCTTCTTAAAATGGATCAACTGGCTATCTTCGAGTGATTCCCACAAAAGTTCTGGCTTCTGTCGAATTCGATTGTCTCGGCCTCCTGCTCCACCCCCTCTTCAGGTTACACTTAAGGTGTTTATATAGACTTTTGGAATTCTTTTCTTGGCCTCTAAGTGTCCCAATTCAAGTATACTTCCTACTTTGTGTTTGAATAGGCTTTGGAATGTGTTTCTTCGCCTCAAAGTATCCAAATCCGAGTGAAATTGCTCTCTTCCGCGGTAGGGGCACGGCCATGGTACACACCCGTGTAAATCATTTTCAGGCCGTGTCTCGATTCTATTGATTGGGGCACGGCCGTGTAAATCATGGTATGGCCGTGTGAAGTAATTTTCGAGGCAGGGTCATGTGGCCTAAAGTCCAGGCCATGTCGATTTCAACTTTGGCCCAAATTGGCCCGTTTTAAGCCCGTTTCTCGTTCTTTTTGTCCTCGGGTGCTTTCGTGAGTATAAAACATGAAAAGAAAGGATTAAGAGCACCTTTTTACATAAATCAAGGGCTAAATTATCCAAAGGCATGCTAAATATGGGGTTAAAATATGCTACTTTTACGGTTTATCATGCATATTTTTTGATATCTAGCTTTGTATCAAAATCCAATTTCATATTCTTTTACTAGGGACTCTGTGTTTTCTATTAATATCAAAATATCATGATAGGTTTTAAATTTATTCAATTTAGTCTCTTATTTTTCAAAGTTAACTAATAAGCTTATTTAGCTTTATAATTTAGTCCTTATCATGATGTAAGCTTAATAACTACCAATTCTAAGCCTAATTTATCAATTTCTCAACAATGAAAACTTGCTAAAAACTCAACATGAAACACCCCACACCCGGCCCACGAGAATGGACCGGATCTGGTATGTTCCTCGAAGTAACTCGGTTCAAATTCATTCAAATACTTTGAAAGCTGTGTGTTTTGGAAGATAGTTTGTTGTGGGTTGGGCTCGAGTTGAAAACAAATTTATTTTATATCAAAAACCATTTTGTTTGGTGACAAAATGTTTAAACTTATTTTAAATTAAATGGGCTTATTCTTTATAAAGCCCTAAATTCATAACATAGTAATTAAAAATAAAAATCGCCACGATGGCCTTATTACATAAAACTAAACCCAAAATAAAATTGTACAAGACTTAAAATAAAATAAAGATTCAAATTAAATTAAACTTCAAGTTTGAACATGGCCACCACAAGTTCGCGCCGTCTCGATCCATTACCGCTCATCACCAAACATGTTCCCACAACGGGTGAGTCGATAGACTCAATGTGTAACCAACACCAAAACATAATAGAAATAGGCACACCATACATAACATATTCATATAAAAATTCAAGATAATGATGCAAACCCGAACCCAAACCTATATGCCATCCGCTACACTCCACCAAGTACCAACTCGCACATCGTGGGGACTACTAATCAACCCTCCATCCGCTACACACCATCAAGGCGTCATTGCGATCGACGTGCTCATCGCCCACTTAAAATATTGTGGCATAGACACTGATATTTGTGTCATGAGACACCACATTTAGATAATGTAACCGGTTACCACATTCACTTAGTGAGACCAAGTCATCACATATTCTTAGTGAGACCAAGTCGTCACATATTCTTAGTGAGACCGAAGTTGTCACATATTCTTAGTGAGATCAAGTCATCACGTTTCACTTAGTGAGACCAAGTCATCACATTCACTTCCCTTTCTCAAATAACCCGAATGCCTCAAATTATACATATCATGCATATCATATTTAAATTTCACTTTCACATCACTTTTCACATGTTAAATATAACATATTTGAAATCCTAGTAGGAGTAGGAAAACGACTGAGTACTTTGTACCATAATATGGTACTTTAGCCACATTCTTACACTTTCATATTAACATATATATCATATTTAAGCCATAAATCTATTAAGATTAGTGGGGTACACACGGTACCTTAGCCATATTCTTACATTTTCATATTAACACATATAATGAATTAAAGCCAGTAAATCTATCAAGATTTAGTGTAGGTACACACCGATTCACTTAGCGATTCCTTGAGATTCAAAAGCTTGATCTAATGCTTAGATCCTTAATCCCTACATTTGTTTTATCACTTATTACTTTAATAAAAAGCCATTCTACCATAAATCCAAATCCTAGTAGGATTAGTACACTAAGACTTACCTTGTTGTCGATTTCCCTATTATTCAAATCCCGAAATTGATCTCTTGCTTTCTTTAAGGATGTCGAAATTCCTATAACCATATGTTAGATTTAATCTAACATTAAAACATAAACATGGCCTTTGGCCGAATATACATATATCTTACCTTAAATCTTTTAAATCCCAAAACTCTCTTCTTGATTAATGGAGATGTCGAAATACTTTAGATCTGAAATCTCAAAATTCACCTTCCATATTTCGATCAATAAGATATAGGAGGATTAGACTAACTTTCGCTTAAAAGAAATGAATACAATTATAACTATAGATCCTTACCCTTTATATTGAAATCGATGATCCTCCCGACACCACTTTAGAGATTCGGCTTAGAGACTTGATGATCAATGGCTATGATCCCTTATGTATTCGATTTCAAAGATGAAAGAAGAGAGGAATAATAGGCTTAGAAGGAATCGGCTAGGATGCTAAAAGAGAAGAGGAAAAGAATGGATGCTCAAAAGAATTTCGGTAGAGGAGAGGAGAAAGAATATTTGGCAAAAGAAAAGAGAGGAGAATAAATAATGAATAGCCCTAGTCTCATCCTTTTATAGTTAAATTAGGCCAAGAATCCTTTGCTTGGCCACTACTCTTCCTTATGTGATAACTTTATCTCTTTAATTTTAAAACAAATAAAGTATAATCCTTATTATCTTCTAATTAGCCGAATTTAAAAGAGAGTGAAACTCCTCTTTTGCAAGCCTTGTGCCGTCCACCTATTGGGCTTCTAGAAGCAAAAATAAAACTTATTTATTTGCTTCCCATGTGACTTGAAATCAGGCCCAACACCCCTTGCATGTGGACCATTTCTTGAGGCCCTAAGTGGCATCTTCAGGCCATTTTTCCAAGTCCGTTTTTGGGTCAAATTTCACGGGCTTTTTATTTTAGGGTCACTGGCCCTAAGTTCCTTTTGAACTTTGAAATTTGACATTTGGGGTCATTTTAAGTTTCCAAAAATTTCAGTAAACTTGACATTTCTAGGTTTCCAAAACTTGACATTTCCTAGGTTTCCAAAATGTTTACTTTCCTCTTTTAGCTTAGTTTCCAAAATGTTTACTTTCCTCTTTTAGCTTAGTTTCCAAAATGTTCACTTTCCTAATTTGCTTAGGTTTCCAAAATGTTCACTTTCCTATTTTCAACTTAACATTTCTAAATCATTTCCAAGTTTCCTTACATTTCCCTTCATTTCCTTACATTTCCTTTCATTTCCTTTCATTTCCTCTTAAGACTTAATATTTTCTAAAGCATTTCCAAGGTTCTAAAATGCACACAACACATTCACAACACATAAGGCATACTATTTCATAAAATTTTAGTCATAGTGCATAGGCCCTAATCCGGGATGTTACACAACAATTGAACAAATTGATATATGGGCTAGCTAAATTAAGCTCCCATGATGATAAATCTATAAAAGTTACAAGAAAAAAGTTCGGTTACCATTGATATTTGTAATGGTCGAATGTTGAATACCTAAAAGCTTGCTTTCTTTGTTTTTGTTTTAAGCATGGATGGTTTAAGCTTTGGGGAAGATGATGATATGTTGTCATCTTCCACCAATTTATCTATTTATAGTTAGGTTAAGAAATGATTAACTTAATTAATTATGTTTATGATTTAAGTAACCATAATTATTTATTTTAATTATAATTATATTAACTTAATGGTCATCATAAAAATTCCTACTAACTCATAATAAAATAATGGTTTGATATCTATTTTAGTAATTTGGATAATTATTATGTAGGTCTCCAAGTCTTTTCTTAATTAAAACTCAATAGTGATTGGACTTTTACAATTTAGTCATTGAGCTTTAATTAACTAATTAAATTAATTAATTGAGCTTCATTATATTTTTATATTAAGTACTTGATTTACGAATATGGGGTTTTGAATTCGCATTTTTCGACACCATTGAAATTTGGGTCATTACAAGTAATGATTCTCATAATTTATTCTATAGCATTAAACAAAACATTATATTTTGATAGTATACAACCATCCAACTGTCACAACAATCTTTAATAACTTTTTAAAAAAGTCTCTCGTATCTATTTGTCTAGTCGCCCTATATGTGTTCAACTTGCACTAGTCCTTATGTGACACTTGCCAATGCATCTATTGTCGCACCAATTTAGTGCCTTCCTCTATTATTGGTAATGCTTCAACAATAGATTTGGACCATGAAAATCCTTGCATAACAATATCTTAGGAATTATAATTTGCACTATTGAAAATGATAGCATTTGACCCTATAATCACCAAAAAGTAATCCCAAAAATAAATGCTCTAGTCTATCCTATTAAAATGTAGTCTAGTTGCATTTGGTAGATTCTACACTACTCATTCCAAGCCATGTAAGAAATAGAAACTTACATTACAAGATGAATGACCAACTTCCAAGTCGATATAACTATTTAGCAATCTCTAAGGGCATGCATAATTAACTTCAAACTAGCTCAACAAATAGTACATTAAGGGCTTTCTATTAAACCTCTCTTACATCTTTCACCTTTAGTGAAGAGGTTGACGTGCGCTACTAACCAAAAAAATTTTCTAACACATTACAAATCATTATTGCTCCAAATTAGCTTGCAAAATTCTATTCTTAGCACCTCAATTGTCTTTTTTCTAGGAATTATACCTTTCCACAACTGTAAACTTGCCTATTTTTCAACCAACACCACACACGTTTATCCTATCTGGCATTAACATAGGGCAGGCAATTTCCTAATATATAAAGAAAGACTCGGTGCATTAAAAACCTTTCAATATAATTCCAATTCCAATAGTATTTGGTATCTACCATATCACAAGTTTGATCATGCTTATTAATAGCATCAACATTAAAACAATAATGAATGAGGAGGGCTAAGTCATTGATCCTCATGTCAAGCCAAAAGTTTGTATTCCTCCCATCACCAACCATCCAACATATGCATTGTTTTAGTTCTGACCAAACTTTGGCAAGCAATCTCCATACATAAGACACATTACTTCGACCAATCTTATCTAGGAAATTTCCTATGACTATTTATTTAGATCTCAAAACTTGAACATAAAAAACATGTCTTAGAGATATTACTAAAGCTCGATTTCATCAAGAACAATCTATTCTACGTACATCATTCCCGCATACCCAATCCTTCATTCTCCAAAGGTTGACCATATTAATCTCATCTTACAAATGCAAGATTTTGGTTAGAACTTGCGAATCTCACACAAAAGATCTAACAATCTTTTCAATTTCATTGCATGCTACAATAAAAATGAAAGTAGTCTTAATGAAATAGTTGGGGATAATCATTAATGTAACCAAAATTCTAGGGTTCAAAAAACTAAAAAAGAAAAAATCTTGTTTAGGTGGGAAACATACACTTTTCATTCAACCTTAAAATATATATTTATACAAGTTACATCTTAACATAAAAAGAAAGAAAATAAAAACAAACTATAACTTATATTTACAACTATAGACTATATTCTTCAACACTCTTCCAACTAGAGCATAACTATCAATCATGTCCATCTTGTTACAAATATAATTAACTCAAGCTTCATTTAAAGGTTTTGTAAAGATATCACCCAGTTGCTTTCTAGTTTTAACATAACTTGTAGAGATAAGCGCTTGTTGGATCTTTTCATGGAAAAATGACAACCAAATCCAATACACTTAGTTCTTTCAAGAAATACATTATTAGAAGCTATGTGAATAGAAGCTTGGATATCGCACCATAACCTGAATGGGAATGACGTCTTGAAGCTAAATTCACTAAGTAGTTGAAGCTAAATTTCTTGCTTTTTCAAGAAATTAGATTTCCTCCCACAAAAACACAATATCCATCTAAAGTCATGTCCAATCTGCACCTGAAAAACATTCAATATTATTATTCCCATAGTTTTTATATAAAAGTTTATGTCTAGAAGCCCCCTTTAGATAGCCAATAATATGCTCCAAAGCTGGCCAATGTTTCACTATTGGTGAGGATATGAATTGACTAACAATACTATACAATATCAAGTCGAGTCACTTTAAGGTAATTCAATTTTCAACCGAACTGTCTATACTTCTCATGATCTTCAAATAAGTCACCATCTTCTTTTATAAGTTGTATATCAGGCTTGATAGGTGTTCCACATGGCTTATACCTTAATCTTCCAATCTCTGTCAATAAGTCAAGAGTATATTTCCTTTAATATAGGAAAACACCCTTCTTACTTCTTGTGACTTCAATACCCAAGAAATACTTCAACTTTCCTAAATCTTTTATTTTTTTGAAATTGAGTATGAAAAAAAGATTTCAAGGCCAAAATGTTAGGCTCATCACTCCCAGTAATGAAAATATTGTCAACATATACCACTAGCAGAATTATACCCTCCTTTGACTACTTGTAGAATATCAAGTGGTCATAATTACCTTTCTTCAATCCAAATGCTTAAATTGCCTCACTAAATATCACAAACCTAGCGTGAGGATTTTGCTTCAAGCCGTACAAAGATTTACATTATCGACAGACTTTCCCATTCTCCTCCTGAGCAACAAACTCTGGTGCTTGCTCCATGTAAACTTCCCCCTAAAGATCACCATGTAATAAGGCATTCTTTATATCCAATTTGTGCAAGGGCCATTCATGCATAGCTTCCATAGAGATGAAAAATGAACATAAGCAAGTTTATCAACCAAAAAGAAAGTATTAAAGTAGTTGACACCATATATCTGAGCATAACCCTTAGTAACCAGAAGAGCTTCAAGATGTTCTATCAACCCATCAGGATTAAGTTTGAATGAAAATACCCACTTACATCCAATTGCCTTTATTCCAATCGATAAAGTCACCAAATCCCAAGTACAATTACAATGAAGTTTTCATTTTTTCTATCATTGCATCATGCCAGCTTGGGTGGAACAAGGTTTTACTTACAGTTTTAGGTATGGAAACAGAAAATAAAGATGCATTTAAGAGACTAGATACTGGAGATAAACGAGCATAAGAAACAAAAGATGAGATAGGATAAGTGCACTAATGTTTACCTTTTTGAAGTGCAATAGGAAGGTCAAGGGTTGCATTTGAATCACTAGGCACATGATCCTTCGATGAAGTGATGTGAAAAGGACATTAATTTTGAGGCACTTGTCATCTTGAATAAAGCTAAGGACTCATTGGTTGAGTTATAATATATACCAACAAAGGAAAGAAACAATATAATGTTTAATATTAGGTGAGTAAAATCTATAACCCATTTGAAGATGAGAATATCAATTGACTACATACTTAAGATACTTTGGATCTATTTTTGCCACTTGTTGTAACACCACTAACCCATATCCGTCGCTGGAACAGGGTTACAGAGCATTACCGAGATATACAGATCAAATACAGATAATTCATATTACTTAACATTCATATCAGAAATTATTCATAAAGTCCCTTATATGAACCCTCAAGGTCCAAAATACACATTAGGAACAAGTCGAGACTAAACCGGGTACTTAGAAATTTTTTGCAAAATTTCAAAATTTTTCCAAGGTACAAGGGACACACACCCGTATCTCAGGCCGTGTGGACATTTGAAATAGGGCACACGAATGTGTTCCAGCCCGTGTTAGTGCCCGTGTTAGTACCCGTGTAACTCTCTGACTTAGGTCACATGG
This sequence comes from Gossypium rotundifolium, assembly GCA_025506655.1. NCBI lineage: Eukaryota > Viridiplantae > Streptophyta > Magnoliopsida > Malvales > Malvaceae > Gossypium > Gossypium rotundifolium. Next base: position 150,990,840 of record CP106732.1, on the reverse strand, counting down.
CCAAGTTACACGTCCGTGTGCTAGGCCGTGTAAGTATAATAATTTTCATTAAATAGGTACAGGGGTCACACAGCCAAGCCACTCCCATGTGCCAGGTTGTTTGATCAATTCTGAGCATTTTGTTTTGAAATTGAAAGAATGTAGGGGACACACGGTCAAAACACACGCCCATGTGCTAGGCCGTGTGTCACACATGACCGAGACACACGCCCGTGTCTCTACCGTGTAGACAAAATAAGACCATTTCCAAGCCTAATTCTCACCCAATTTGTATTTCTTCTTCATCAACACTTTAAAATATTCTCAAGCCAATACAATACATCCAAATCAAGCCAAAACAAAGTCTTATACATGACATATCAACTCATATGTTCAATTATCCAAACTTACCAAAACAACCATACATACCTATAGGCATATTTTACCAAATTTATACTATCTCAAACCAAACCTCAACATACCTAAATGATTTCCATTATTTATCCATTTCAACACACATCAACATATTAAGGCTACATTTTAATTATCAAAACATACCAATTACAAGTCATACCAATGGCTAAATTTCCACCAAACACATACATGCCATTCTTGACTACTTTTAGCCTATACATGTCATTAAAACTGAAAATTTAATTTACTTTTTATACCGAAATAAGCTGATGGATAGTGTGAGATATCTTCTCCAAGCTTCCAACCCAACAAGCTTCCGAAATACTATAAAATGAAGGAAATAAAATAGAGTAAGCGTTTAATGCTTAGTAAGTTTGTATAACTAGAAATTAACTTACCATTTAAATCACATTTAAGGTAAGAAAACAAACATACTCAAGCCAATTTGGCCATTTGCCTAAACACATATCCTCATCAAGCATGTTAGTCATGTAATTCATATAAATACCAAGAAACATGAATGAGCTCATCAATATTTAATTTCCATGTACATGTATCTATCACTTCAAGTGTCAATGAACATGTACATATCATATTTTTGTATTTCAAGTATTTCTCATGTAATTCATCTTGAATTCATATCATCTCATATCAAAATTTACCCATTGAATCATTTAAAATATCAATAAATACAAGGGTAGTACATATGAAGTATACAAAACTGTAAACTGTCAATTCATATTTGAGAATGGTTATACAAGCACATAAACGGGAAGCTCTCTCGAGCCATATAACGGGAAGCTCATGTGAGCAACGAGAAGCTTATCCGAGATGTATAACGGAAAGCTCATAATAGCCATAATTAGGAAGCTCATGTGAGCCAACAATGAGTAGCTCGAAAAGCCATTAATCAGGAAACTCCAGATAGCCATATATCAGAAAGTTCAAGCAAGTCAATATCGAGAAGCTCTGGAGAGCCATTAATCAGGAAGCTCACAAAGAGTTTTTAATCGAGAAGCTCACGAAAAGCCATATATCGGGACGGTCATAAGAGCTGTGGTGTGTCTACAACACATGCAAAATCACAACCAATCGAGATACTCCGAAGAGCTATTAACGGGAAGCTCGCAAAACAAATAACTAGGAGCTCGAGAGGCCATATATCGGGATGCTCATGAGAGCTAATAACAGGATGCTTTTTGAGCTATGGTGTGTCCGCAACATATGCAGGACCACAACCAATTTAGGAACCCTACATCCATCGAATTTCATTTATTCAATCGAGAATTAATACTTGTCGAGCATTATCGGATATGTGACCGATTTTCATACATGTCAATTATACAATACACATACACAACATTCAATTTAAAATATATAAATATACAATTTAATTACACGAACTTGCCTTCATAATGTTCGTATACGCAAAAGTTACTAATCTGCTACTTTCTTTTTTCCTCGATTTAACTTCGTATGTGATCTATCCAAGTCAAATTAAGTAATATAAGCTTGTCTATTCTTCAAGCTTCAAACTAGGGTTTCCATGTATTTTTATTTAAGAAAGATGATGAAAAAGATGATATTTCGTTATTTAATCATTTCTCATCTTTTATTATTTCCACTTTCCAATTTAGTCATTTTCTTTATTTAATTTTCCATGGATGAATCATCATACTTATCTACTAACTTCTCTTAATGGTTTAGTTTCCATATAAAAACCTCTAATTTTGAATTCTATAGCTATTTGAAACTTAACAAAATTATCATACGACATTCCTATCATAATGCTGACCATATAATATTATTACAATAATTTTCCTTCTGAACTCGGATTTGTGGTCCTGAAACCACTGTTTCGATTTCACTGAAAATGGGTTGTTACAACTCCCCCCTTAAAGAATTTTCGTCCTAAAAAATCTTACCAGTAAAGATATTTGGATATTGCTTTCTTATTGTTTCCTCATGTTCCCAAGTAGCTTCTTCTATTCCCTGTCGTTGCCAGAGGACTTTTACTAAAGCTACCTTTTTATTTCTCAATTCTTTCGTCTCACATGCCAAGATTTTGATCGGTTCCTCACTGTAAGTCATATGAGGTTGAATCTCAACCTCCATTGGAGAGATAACATGCTGATCGATATCTTCGTAACATGGATACATGAAAAACATTGTGAATTTTGTTAAATCCTAGCGGCAGAGCTAATCGGTACGTAATAGGTCTAATTCTTTCAATAATCTCATACGACCCAATAAATCGTGAACTCAGTTTTCTTTTACGACCAAATCAAGAACTTTCTTCGAAGGTGAAACTTTCAAGAATACTTCGCCAACTTGAAATTCTATTTCTTTCCGTTTAAGATCCGATTAGCATAAGATTTCTAACGATCGAAAGCTGCTTTCAAGATGTCTCGGATCACTTTCACTTTTTCTTCAGTTTCACGAATTAGATCAACTCCATGTATCCTTTTCTTACTAAGCTCAGTCCAATACAACAAAGCTCTACATTTACGACCATATTGAACTTCGTATGGTGCCGTATTAATGATTGACTGATAGCTATTATTTTATGCGAATTCAACTAAAGGCATATATTTCTCCCAATTGTCTTCGAATTCTAGAACACAACACCTAAGCATATATTTTAGAATCTATATTACACATTTGTACTGGCCATCAGTCTAAAGATGAAATGCAGTACTAAAATGTAATTGTGTACCTGATAAACCGTAAAAGTAACATATTTTAATCCCACATTTAGCATACTTTTGGATGATTTATCCCTTGATTTATGTAAAAAGGTGCTCTTAATCCTTTTTTTCATGTTTTATACTCAAGAAAGCACCTAGGGACGAAAAGAATAAGAAACGGGCCAAAATCATACCAAATGGGCCATATCACGAAATCGGAACGGCCTGTACTTAAGCCCACATGACCGTGCCTCTTAAAGAAGTCTAAACATGGCTTGACCACGATTCATACGGCTGTACCTCATCAACAGGCTCGCACATGGCCTGGCTACGAAACACACGAGGGTATGCCTTAGGGCGTGCCCCTGCTGCAGAAAGAGCAATTTCATTCAGAATAAGGTCCTTAAAAGCAAAGAAACACATTCCAAAGTCTATATAAACACCCTAGGAGGCAATTTAAGCGGGGAGTTCGGCAGAAACCTTTGCCAGAGGTAGCAGAGCTAGGCCAAGGAGTCGAGCCAGAAAAGCCAGATTTGTGGGAATCACTCGGGGATAGCCAGTTGATCCATCTCAAGAAGCCAAAATTCTACTCAAGACGGTGGATCTCTCCTTCAATTCCTTCAGGGGGTTTTAGGGATTTCTTATATTTTGTTTTATCTTTTCTTTTGAGATGTTTTCTTTTATTGTTATGAACTAAACCCTTCAGATACCTGAAGGGGATGAAATCTAAGATGGATCTTGTTATTGTTTTCTGAACTATATGATAAATACTTGATTTGTTCTTAATTATGTGTGCTTAATTCTTGTGTTAATATTTCTAGATATTGATTCAAGTTGAATGTGCTTAGGTGGTGGAGCAAAAGTCCCTGCCTAAGAGTAGATCTAGCATAACTAAGCGGATTTGATCGCGCGCCTAGAGATAAGGTGACGAGATTTTGCCAGATTAGGGTGAAACCTAATATGGGAGTCCATAGATTGAGTTAATGCAATTATAGGGGTTTTAATTAGAAAGAGATTTCAATTAATCAACCTAGGGTTAGACGTTATTCTCCTCGAGAGAGGGTTTATTATAAATTAGGGAATCTTACAGATCAAGTCAAGTGAATAAATCTTCTGGTTCAGTGTTAAATAACAAGTGAAGTCTAGGTGGATTCTTCCTAAGGGTATCATATTAGTTAACTGAGTTTTCCTAAAGTTATTTCCCCAATTCATTCTTTTTGTCTTTGCATCTTTAGCTTAGTAGTTAGTTTTAGATTAAACAACCAATCACTTAATATTTAGGCTAAATAATAGAAAGAAACTTAGTATTAGTACTTTTAGTTCCTTTGGGTTCGACAATCCGGTCTTGCCTAAGCTATTCTACTGTTTGATAGGTGCACTTGCCTTAAATCATTGTCAGAGTTAGCTTCGAGGTTCGATCATTCTCTTTATAAATTTTAAAACTCGACAAAACAACAACCAAGTCTTTAGCGCCGTTGCCGGGGAACTAAAATATTAAGAAAGCCTATTTTTATTACTTTAGCCATTATTTTTATTTTTTCGCAATTTATTTTTTTATTTTATTTTTATTTTAGTTTTAACCTTGCTAAATTTTCTTTCTTTCTTTTCCAACACAGGTACCTCTAGTTTATAACTAGAAGGAACCCGAAAGGACCATTAGTATACGACAGTGATATTGAAGCTACCGCTCATAAGAATCGCAGAGAAATTAGGTGAACATTAAATTACACAGAAGAAGAGCGAGAAGGTGAATCCAATCCTACTGAAGGGATGGATAAGAATAATCCACCACGAGATGTGGCAGATGCTCCGCATACTATGTATGATTATGCTAAACCTCATTTAACAGGAGCATAATCTAGTATTGTTAGGCCTGCTATAGCTGCTAATAATTTTGAATTAAAGCCTAACACTATACAAATGATTCAACAATTTGTTCAATTTGATGGTTGATCGCTGCAAAACAGTCTAGTTTTAAAATTTATAAAGGATAATCAAACTTGTAGACTAACTATGACAACGATAGAGGCAAGTGCACTGTCAAACAAAGAGTATAGCTTTGGCAAGAATATCTTATCAAACCCAAGGAACCTAAAAGTACTACTACTCACTTTCTTCCTATTATTTAGCCTTAATATAGAGTGATTAATTAAATTATCTAAGACTAATGAAATACTTAAACAAAATTCAAAGACAAAAGAATAAACTGGGAAAAGATATTGGAAGACTCAGTTGATAAAGACGATACCCTCGGGAAGAATCCACCTATGACTTCACTTATTATCTAACTTTCAATTCATATGATTTTTTTTACTTAGCTTGATCCGTGATACTCCCTCACCTATATTAAACCTTCTCTCGAAGCGAATAACGTCTAAACTTAGGTTAATTAGTGGAACTCTCATTCTCTTATAATAACCCCCTAAGGAAGAAGTAAATCGATCAATGGACTCCCATATTAGGTTCCACCTAATCCAAAGAAAATCTCGTAACCCTATCTCTAGGCGCTCGATCAACTCCGCTTAATTATGCTAGATCTACTCGTAGGCGTGGTCTATTCCTCCTCCACCTAAGCACATCATATTAAATTAAGCAACATAATTAAGAACAAACTAAGTATTTATCATATAAACTAATAAATCAAATAACAAAATCCATCATAGGTTTCATCCCCTTCAGGTATCTGAAGGATCTAGTTCATAATAAAATAAGAAAACATATCAAGAGAAAAGATAAAAATAAAACATAAGAAATCCCTAAAACCCCCTGAAGGAATTGAAGGAGAGATCCTCCGTCTTGAATGGAATTCCGAATGTTTGAGATGGATCAATTGGCTATCTTCGAGTAATTCCCTAAACGAGTAAAGCTCGCGTAAAACTCGCTAAAACTCGACGCCTTGAATTGCTGCCTTGGATTGTTTATATAGACGTTTAGGATGCTTTACTTGGCTCCTAAGTACTCGTAATTCAAGTGAAATTCATCCTAAGTGTTTGAGTGGACTTAAGATTACATTTCTTGGGCTCCAAGCATCCAATTCTGAGTGAAATTACTCTTTCCCACGGCAGGGGCACGGCCTTGACACGCCCGTGTAATATCTGGGTAGAGGCCGTGCTTCGGGTCTGCCAATTGGGGCACGGTCGTGTACATCAAGGTCAGGCCGTGTTGGGCTTTTTGTCGATGAGGCACGGTCGTGTAAATCAGGGTGTGACTGTGTTCTAAATAATTATCGAGGCTCGGCCGTGTGGAATAAAGTCCAGGCCATGCCAATTTCTTGGGTTGGCCCAATTTGGTCCGTTTTAAGCCCGTTTTGTGTCCTTTTCGCTCTAAGGTGCTTTCCTAAGTATAAGACACGAAAAGAAAGGATTAAGAGCACCTTTTTACATGAATCAAGGATAAATTCATCCAAAAGCATACTAAATGTGGGATTAAAATATGTTACTTTTACGATTTATCAAATACCCCCACACTTAAGCTTTTGCTTGTCCTCAAGCAAAATTCTCAACTTACAATTAAAACGAACTTTCCATAATTCTTAATTCCTATCGACAATGTCTCATCATAACTCATTGATAATTTATACATGGAAAATTCAACTCAAAGAACCCTAAAGATTCAATTATGATAAGTCATACCTTTATAGCATGAAACCATAGGTGTCTCCCCTTATCTAAGTAATTACCTTTAATTCAAAACCGACAAAGATTGACATCCTCACAAAAGATTCACTCAAATCACTTGAAGTGTTTAAGGTTCAAGAATAAGCACTCATAAGTTGAACCTGAAAAGTTAATCTCATAGGCTTGCCTGAAAATCAAATCTCCGCCACTGTATATGAGATGATACACAAATCAAAAGGTCTTTAATTAGGGTTGTAACGGGGCTTGGGTTAAAAGGTGTGGATAAAGGCTGAATTAGAATGTTAGAATTGAGACTGACTTGACAATTTACCTAACTAGAAACAATGAACTAAATATGAATATTTACATCAAATGAAAAACTAATAATACCTACTATTGATAATTACTCTATAATAAAGAGTATTTTGATAATACTTTAATACGAGCTTTTTCAACAATTGGAGTTTAAATGCTCTAAGCTTTTTATATACTACTAATTTTGAATAAACTTGGATTTTTTAAGAACAAACTAAAATAAACATAATAGAAGGAACTTTGGTGATTGAAATAACCTAATTCGGTGATTGATCAAATCAATTTTCGATAAAGGGGTAGTCAAAGGAATGTTGATAACAAATACAAAGGGATTTTGGGTTAATATTAGTGGGTGAGTCAATAAAAAGGTTGTTAGGATTCAATGGGGTTCACTAGGGGTTATTTATGTTGGTAAGCTTTTTAGTGGAGTGAACGGGTTAAGACCTAGGTGCCTTTATCATCTCAGTGTATCAAATCACTAATGTGGTCTCAACATGTATAAACAAAGCAAGTTCTATAATAATAGTTCAAGGTTGACACACTCATAATCAATTAAAGTGAGCACGAAAAATAATATATGCTCTATAAGGCTCAATATCTCACAGAAATTATGGGTGTTTTTGACATCAATCCCTATAGATTTCAAATTTCAAAGTAATACTCAGATTCAATTCAACAACCTATCAATTTTTATTTTTGAAAAATAGACTTATCATGCTTGATTCTCTAGTATTCTTCAAATTTAATCATCAATGCACAATTAACTATGATTTGTTCTAAAACATATCAATAAAAATCATAAATCATCAAAAATTTCACCCTAATTAATAATATGAGAAATTTACTTAAAAACAAGACTAAATTCAGGGATTTTCAAATAATACTATAGTTAACCCCCCCACACTTAAGATGTACATTGCCCTTAATGTACAAAGATAGATAAAGAAATTTATGTGCCAAATCAAAAAAAAAGTGGGGAAAGTAATACTCCCTGAAATTTGGATGATCCCTGGCGTCTTTAGTGGCGGTGATGATGTTTTCTATGGGCCTGGTGGAGTGGCTACCGAGAAGCAATTTGCTAGATGAAGAAATTGGGTAGCCTGTGAAGACATAGCCAAGAGATCTAGAGAAATAATAATACTATACTAATAATATATTTAAAGACAAAGAAAATAAAGAGAAGGGGACTAAGAAGAAAACTAAAATTTAAGGAAAAGTCTAATGGACTAAGAATTCCTTATTAGCGGGTGGTTTGTGGGGTGTGTATGATTTCTAAGGCTAGAGGTTCTTGGTGATGGTGGAAGTGGCGTGATTCCCTAGAAGCCTTTAGAACCTAAAACCAAGAAACTAATATGAAATAAATTAAATTAAGCGGAAAAGAAGTATAGATAAGGAAAATAAAGTAGATGAGAAAAGAAAAATAGAACCGAAAAGGTTTTCGAGACCCTTGGCGTGTCAATGAAGTGAAGCTGCCGGCATGAACTCATGTTGAGGTCTTCTCTAAAGAGATGATGTTTACTTTCTTACGTTTCTTCGGCATAATCTTTGTGTTGCTCAAGAGTCTTGGACATTTTCTATGAATAGAGAGAAAAATTTGGAAGAAAGAGAAGGAAGAAGGAATATGGGAGAGAATGGAAGGCTGTGGGGATTTAAATAAAATTTCAAATTTGGCTTGTTCCCACGCCCGTGTGCCGAGGGTGTGTCGATTCACACAATCGACTAGCACAGCCGTGGCTAATGGCGTGTTGCTTCTTACACGCCCGTTTCTTAGTCAGCCACTCCTGTTTCGAGAAAGGCAGTATCCTCACACGGTTCAGAGGCACGCCCGTGCTTATCTTGTCGGTGCCCGTGCTTCAAGGTGGTTGGACTTGTGACGTCGAGGAGTGGTTGGACTGACTTGCATGGCCCTGCTCTTGTTAGTGTGGTAGTTTCAATGGTCCATACGGCCACGGACACGGTCGTGTGTAAGGCCGTGTGGTTTGGAAATCTGCACCTTTGTGTTAGTTTCCAACTAAATACTTAGGAAAGAAAGATGGAAATAAAAGAAACTGAAAATAAATTTGAAAATAAATAGTGTTAGTGTTTGATTACCTTCTGAGAAGCCCTTGTTTATAGTCTTAAGCTAGACTGTCCTCATGTTTGAAAATTTTAGGGAGGTTTAAAGGTTTGAATATCTTTTCTCATGCTTGCGATTTTATTTTCATGAAAAAGTTGGAGTCGAGAAGCATTTACCTTGAATTTATCGGATTTTGGGTTACTTACCTTGACTGTGTTGTGGGGGAAGATTTCTTGTACCTTGGGAAGAATTTCTCCCTTTGTCCTCAAGTATATTGAAGTGATGTGAGGGTCGGCTTTGTCTAACAGTACCTGATCTCTTATTTTAAAGTGATTTGATGTTCCTACAAGCTCTTTTGGTGGTTCTCTTGTTTTTACCTCGTGTGGATCCGGCTTTTCTTTGACTGGTATCTTCTGCTCTTCTAAATTGTTGACATTAAGTTTTTGTTCCTTGTGTGATTCTTTCTTGTTGACTTGGGAGCTATGGGTTGACTCAGGTTTGATGCCTTGTAATGTTTCCTGTAAGGAAGGTTGAACAATTTGATTATCTATTAAAGTAGCTTTCTTACCTTCATCATTCATTGTTTTGGTCGAGTTGAGAGCTTGAAGATTGATCGATTCAACTCCTACGCAAAGTATGAGTTCTCTTGTGGCAACATCAATTTTAGTTCTAGCAGTTGCTAAGAAGGGCCTTCCTAAAATCAAGGGGATTGAATTATCCTCATCCATGTCTAAAACAACAAAGTCTACTGGGAAAACAAATTTATCGATTTTGACTCAAACATCTTCAATAATGCCCCTAGGGATTCTAACAATGTTATCAGCTAGTTGAATACCCATCCTGGTTTGTTTGGGCTTCCCTAGACCAAGTCGTTTAAACAGTGCATAAGGCATAACATTTATACTTGCCCTTAAATTAGCTAACACATTATCAATAGTCAAACTACCAATTAAGCATGGAATCGTAAAACTCCCTGGATCTTTTAGTTTTTGTGGTAGCCTGTTCTGTAGCATTGTTGAGCATGTTACGTTTAATTCCACATGGTGTTCTTCATCTATTTTGCGTTTGTTCGTCAAGAGCTTGCTTAAGAATTTCCTTGCATTGGGCATCTGAAAAAGAGCTTCAAGAAGAGGTAAGTTAATATGTAATTTCTTCAAGAGTTTTAGAAACTTATCGAATTGTTCCTCTAAATCATCTTTTTTCAATGCTTCGGGATAAGGTATGAAAGGTTGGTATTCTTTGATTACCGATTTTGGCTTTTCTTGGGCTACCTCAGACTTATCCTTCTTTTCTTGTGCTGATGTGGGTCTATCTACTTCTATACCCTCTTGAGTTGTAATGGCTTGGATTTTCTCTTTTGGGTTTATTTCTGTGTTGCTTGGTAGACTTCCTTGTTGGCGTTTAGAAATTAGCTTTGTGAGGTGTCCCACTGACCTAGTAAGTTCTCCAACTTGATTCTCGAGTCCCTTCATCAACTTCTATTGTTCATTGATCACTGCAAAATAGTCTAGTTTTAATATTTATAAAAGAGTGATCGAACCTGTAGACTGACTGCAACAATGATAGAGGCAAGTGCACCTATCGAACAGTAGTATAGCTCATGCAAGAATATCTTATCGAACCCAAGGAACCTAAAAGTACTATTACTCACTTTCTTTCTATTATTTAGCCTAAAATATGGAGTGATTGGTTTATTAATCTAAAACAAATGAAATACTTAAACTTAATTGCAAAGACAAAAGAAACAAAACTTTGGGAAAAGACTTTGAAGAAAACTCAATTGATAAAGACGATACCTTCGGGAAGAATCCACCTATGACTTCACTTATTATCTACTTTCAATCCATATGATTTCTTTACTTAGCTTGATCTATGAGACTCCCTAACCTATATTAAACCTTCTCTCAAAGCGAATAACATCTAACCTTAGGTTAATTAGTGGAACTCTCGTTCTCTTATAATAACCCCCTAAGGAAGCAGTAAATCGATCAATGGATTCCCATATTAGGTTTCACCCTAATTCGGCAAAATCTCATAACCCTATCTCTAGGCGCCCGATCAACTCCACTTAATTATGCTAAATCTACTCTTAGGCAGGGCCTATTCCTCCTCCACCTAAGCACATCAGATAAAATTAAGCAACATAATTAAGAACAAACTAAGTATTTATCATATAAACAGAAAGAATTAAATAACAAAATCCATCATAGGTTTCATCCCCTTCAGGTATCTGAGGGGTTTAATTCATAACTAAATAAGAAAACATCTCAAGAGAAAAGATAAAACAAAACATAGGAAATCCTAAAACCCCCTGAAGGAATTGAAGAGGAGATCCTCCGTCTTGTGTAGAACTCCGACTCTTCGAGATGGATCAATTGGCTATCTTCGAGACAATCCCTAAACGAGTAAAGCTTTGGTAGAAAACTCTTTCAAAACCTGACGCTTTGGCTTCTGCCAAACTCCCTCTTTTAGTTGCTACCTTGGGTTGTTTATATAAGCTTTTGAGATACTTTACTTGGCTTCTAAGTACCTCTTTCAAGTAGAATTACTATTAGGGTGTTTAAGTAGACTTAGGAGTATGTTTCTTTGGCTTCAAGCATCCAATTCCGAGTGAAATTGCTCTTTCCTGCGGTAGGGGCACACCTATGGCACACGCCCGTGTAAATCGTCTTTAGGCCGTGTCTCGATTCTGTCGATTGGGGCACGGCCATGTAAATCGTGGCATGGCTGTGTGGCTTGAAGTCCAAGTCGTGTCAATTTCCTCTTTTGCCCAAATTGGCCCTTTTAAGCCCGTTTCTTGTTCTTTTCGTCCTCGGGTGCTTTCCTGAGTATAAACATGAAAAGAAAGGATTAAAAGCACCTTTTACATAAATTAGGGATAAATTCATCCAAAAGCATACTAGATGTGGGATTAAAATATGTTACTTTTACGGTTTATCAAATACCCCCACACTTAAGCTTTTGGTTGTCCTCAAGCAAAATTCTCAACTTACAATTAAAACGAACTTTCCATAATTCATAATCCCTATTGACAATTCCTCATTATAATTCATAGATAATTTATACATGGATCATTTAACTCAAAGAGTCCTAAAGATTCGATCAAGATAAGTCATACCTTTATAGTACGAAAATATAGGTGTCTCCCCTTATCTAATTACCTTTGATTCAAAATCGACAAGGATTGACATCCTCACTAAGGATTCACTCAAATCACTCAAAAGTGTTTAAGGTTCAAGAATAAGCACTCATAAGTCAAACTTGAAAAGTTAATCCCATAGGCTTGCCTGAAAATCAAATCTCCACCACTGTATATGAGATGATACACAAATCAAAAGGTCTTTAATCAGGGTTGTAACAGGGCTTGGGTTAAAAGGTATGGATAAAGGCTGAATTAGAAGGTTAGAATCGAGACTGACTTGACAATTTACCTAACTAAAAACAATGAACCAAATATGAATATTTACATCAAATGAAAAAGTAATAATACATACTATTGATAATTACTATATAATAAGGGGTATTTTGATAATACTTTAATACGAGCTTTTTCTTCAACAATTGGAGTTTAAATGCTCTAAGCTCTTTTGTATACTACTAATAAACTTGGATGATTTTTTTTATTTTTCTTTAAGAACAAACTAAACATAATAGAAGGAACTTTGGTGATTGAAATAACCTAATTCGGCAATTGATCAAATCAATACTCGATCAAGGGTAGTCAAAGGAATGTTGATAACAAATATAAAGGGATTTTGGGTTAATATTAGTAGGTGAGTCAATAAAAAGGTTATTAGGATTCATCGGGGTTCACTAGGGGTTAATTTGTATTGGTAGGCTTTTTAGCGGAGTGATCGGGTTAAAACCTAGGTGCCTTTATCATCTCAGTATATCAAATCATTAATGTGGTCTCAACATGTATAAACAAGGCAAGTTCTAGAATAACAGTTCAAGGTTGACACACTTATAATCAATTAAAGTGAGCACGAAAAAAAGGGTATATGCTCCATAAGGCTCAAAATCTCACAAAAATTATGGGTGTTTTGACATCAATCCCTATAGATTTCAAATTTCAAAGTAATACTCAGATTTAGTTCATTTTTGAAAAATAGACTTATTATGCTTGATTCTCTAGTATTCTTCAAATTTAATCATCAATGCACAATTAACTATGACTTACTCCAAGACATATCGATAAAAATCATAAATCAACAGAAATTTCATCCTAATTAGTAATATGAGAAAAATACTTAAAAACAAGACTAAATTCAAGGATTTTCCAAATAATACTATAGTTAACCCCCCCACACTTAAGATGTACATTGCCATCAATGTACAAAGATAGATAATAGCAATTTAATAATCAAAAGATAGGGAGAGAAGTGAACTTCCTGAATTTTGGATGAAGTTAATGAAAAGAACTGGATAGGATTGGAGGTGAACATGGGAAGCGTCTCGAACCGTTTGAAATTGAATCCTCAAAGCAGCCAGTCTGATTTTATTATATCCTAAGCTAAATCTAAATTTCATAAAGAATAAGAAAAAAACAATAAAGAAAATAAAATAAAGTAAAAAAATGATGAAAATAAAATAAAAAAATGGAAATTGAAAGTCAACTAGAAAAGAAAAAGGAAGGAGGTCTAAAAAAGATGTAGCCCATGTTTTATTTTAGGCGCGTTCAGGTGGGTTCACCACGGCCGTGTTGCATATGGCACGCCCGTGTTGTTCTTTACACGGTCGGTTGGAACGGGTGTGTTTATCCCGTGCTCAACAAGTCAGTAACCTCACACGGGTAGTCGGCACGAGCGTGGTCTTTTATCGCAGGCCGTGTTGGGAAAACAAATTCTTTTCTGTCGTGCACGGCTATTGGCCCGCCTGTGGTTTGTCTCCTAGCTTCCACACACGGCCACGGACACGTCCGTGTGTAAGGCCATGTGTCTAAAACCTACTCTCTTGGTTAGTTCGGTGTTAAAGAAGAAGAACAAAAGAAAAGAAGAAAGAAGAAAAAATAAAAATAAAAGTAAAAAAAAAACGTGAAAATAAAAAGGGTTAGTGCTCGGGTTGCCTCCCGAGAAGCGCTCGTTTATAGTCTTAAGCTAGACTTTACCTCTCATTCATATTTTATGGTGGTTTAAGGAGGTGAAAATCCTTTCTCATGCGATCACTTCGGTTATGGATATATAGTTTAAGTCGAGTAATGTTTACCTCAAAAGTGTCAAATTTAGGATTGCTGACCTCAACTGTGCCGTATAGGAAGACATTAAGTACCTCAAAAGTGATTTCTTCATTTGCCTTGAGTTCTGAATTGGTGATTCGAGGGTCTTCCAACAATACATGTTCCTCTATTTTGATGTGACTTGTTATTCCTATAAGCTCGTTTGGGGTCTCCTTTGGTTTCTCTTCGTGTGGTCTCGATTGTGTTTCTTGCTCTTCTGATTTGTCAACTTTAAGGCTTTGTTCCTTGTATAATTCTTCTTTATTGGAGCGAGGTTTAAGATCTAGCTCAGCTAGGTGATTTCGTGATGATTCCTGCAAAGAAGGTTGAACCAAATGGTTATCAATAAAATTAACGTTCGTACCTTTATTAATCGATGTCCTAGCTGAGTCAAGAGCTTGAAGAGTGATTGTTTCGCCATCTACACGAAGTGTGAGTTCACCAAATTCTTCCTCTGTATGGTCTTTCTTTATTGTATCGGGATATGGCACACGAGGTTAGTACTCTATAATTACCGGTTTTGGTAAATCATGGTACACCTTAACCTTACCTTTACTTACCACAAGTTCTTCCCTTGGGTTTGGTTCGTCTAACCCTTCACTATCATAAATGGCTTGATTTTGCTCTCTCGAGTTAGTTTTAGTATTGCTTGGAAAGCTTCCTTATGGTAGTTTTGATAGTAGCTTAGCAAGTTGTCCAACTGACTTAGTAAGTTCCCCAACTTGGTTCTCGATCCATTTGGTCGATGCTTGTTGATTCTTAAAGGTGGTCTTAGTGTCTTGGAGACGGGTGTCTATGGCTGCCATGAATTTTGCCAGCATCTCCTCAAGGTGTGACTCCTCTTCTTGCTGGTGAGGTGATTGTTGAAAGTTTGGAGGAGGTTTCGATCCTTGGCTATTTTTATCATCCCACGAGAAATAGGGGTGGTAACTCCAACCTGCGTTATAAGTGTCATTATAAAAATTATTTTGTGATCTAGAATAGTTACCCGTATAGTGAGCTTGCTCGTTTTCCATGCCATATCCGTAGGGTGGGTACTCAGGATTCGCCAGGCCTCCTAGATCCGAATCATATTGCATTACTGGATATACTTGCGAGAGTCTATTCAAACCATTAAACTTTTTATTCATCATCTCGAACTAATTAGATAACCTGGTGACCACATCGAGGTTGAAAACACTAGTTGCTTCAATAGGAATTGTCCCCATGCCTTGCCACTGATAATTATTCAGTGCCATCTCCTCTATAAACTAGAATTATCTGCCAAAATTAAATAAAATAAAAGTTAGCAAAGTATAAATAAATAAATAAATAAATAGTAATAAAAATAAATTGTAATAATAATAATAAAATTATGGCTAAAGTAATAGAAATAGAGCTTTCTTAATATTTTAGTGTTCCCCGGCAACGGCGCTAAAAACTTGATTGCTGCAAAACAGTCTAGTTTTAATATTTATAAAAGAATGATCGAACCTGTAAACTGACTGCGACAACGATAGAGGCAAGTGCACCTATCGAACAGTAGTATAGCTCAGGCAAGAATATCTTATCGAACCCAAGGAATCTAAAAGTACTATTACTCACTTTCTTTCTATTATTTAGCCTAAAATATGGAGTGATTGGTTTATTAATCTAAAAAAAATGAAATACTTAAACTTAATTGCAAAGACAAAAGAAACGAAAATTTGGTAAAAGACTTTGAAGAAAACTCAATTGATAAAGACGATACCTTTGGGAAGAATCCACCTATGACTTCACTTATTATCTACTTTCAATTCATATGATTTCTTTACTTAGCTTGATCTGTAAGACTCCTTTACTTAGCTTGATCTGTAAGACTCCCTAACCTATATTAAACCTTCTCTCAAGCTTAATAACGCCTAACCTTAGGTTAATTAGTGGAACTCTCGTTCTCTTATAATAACCCCCAAGGAAGCATAGAATCGATCAATGGATTCCTATATTAGGTTTCACCCTAATCGGAAAAATCTCGTAACCCTATCTCTAGGCGCTCGATCAACTCCGCTTAATTATGCTAGATATACTCTTAGGCGTGGTCTATTCTGCCCACCTAAGCACATCGATAAAATTAAGCAACATAATTAAGAACAAACTAAGTATTTATCATATAAACTGAAAGAATTAAATAAAAAAATCCATCATAGGTTTCATCCCCTTCAGGTATCTGAGTGGTTTAGTTCATAACTAAACAAGAAAACATCTCAAGAGAAAAGATAAAGCAAAACATAGAAAATCCTAAAACCCCTTGAAGGAATTGAAGAGGAGATCCTCCGTCTTGTGTAGAACCCTGACTCTTCGAGATGGATCAATTGGCTATCTTTGAGACAATCCCTAAACGAGTAAAGCTTTGGTAGAAAACTCTGCTAAAACTTGACGCTTTGCTTTTACCGAACTCCCCTTTTTAGTTGCTACCTTGGGTTGTTTATATAGGCTTTTGAGATGCTTTACTTGGCTCCTAAGTACCTCTTTCAAGTAGAATTACTATTAGGGTGTTTAAGTAGACTTAGGAGTATGTTTCTTTGGCTTCAAGCATCCAATTTCGAGTGAAATTGCTTTTTCCCGCGGCAGGGGCACACCCATGGCACACGCCCGTGTAAATCATCTTCAGGCCGTATCTTGATTCTATCGATTGGGGCACGACCATTTAAATCGTGGCATAGCCGTGTGGCTTAATTTGATGAGGCACGGCCGTGTGGCTTGAAGTCCAAGCTGTTTCGATTTCCTGTTTTGCCCAAATTGGCCCGTTTTAAGCCTGTTTCTCATTCTTTTCATCCTCGGGTGCTTTCCTGAGTATAAATATGAAAAGAACGGATTAAAATCACCTTTTTACATAAATTAGGGATAAATTCATCCAAAAGCATACTAAATGTGGGATTAAAATATGTTACTTTTACGGTTTATCATTCATCAAGGGTTGTATCAGTCTTTTGAAGATGAGATTCTGTGGCTGCCATGAATTTTGTCAGCATCTCTTCAAGGCTTGATTTTTTTTTCTTGTGGGTAGGGCTGGTTTTGATAATTTGGAGGAGGTTGCTACCTTTGAATTCCTTGATTTCCTTGTCCTCCCCACGAAAAATTTGGGTGGTTCCTCCAACCTGGGTTATAAGTATTACTATAAGGATTGTTATTGGATCTGAAATTGTTACCTATATAGTTTGTCTGCTCGTTTTTTGCTCCTAGTTGGTAAGGTGGGTACTCAGCATTCGCCACATTCTCGCTTGTTTCGCATTGCATTACTGGATGTACCTACGAAGAACATAAATTATCAAGCTTTTTATTCATTAACTCCACTGTGTTGATGATTGTCTTTGTGGCTATGTTGAAAACTTCGCTGATTTTGTCACTTTGCCCTTGTGATTTGCCATTGATAAGTGTTTAATGACATCTCCTCAATAAAATCGTAGGCCACTTTCGGAGTTTTGGAGTTTTTGAGGAGTTTTGTTCTTGAGTTCCACCAGGCTGATAAATTAATCATTTGCCTTGTTGAAGAATTCACACCATTGTAGAAAGTTTGGACTTGAAGCCACAAAGGTAATCCGTGGTGTGGGCATCTTCTTAGGAGATCCTTGTATCTTTCCCATGCATCATATAATGTTTTTCGTCATTACGCACAAAAGAAGATATGTCATTCCTAAATTTGGCCGTTTTGGTACGGTGAAAATACTTTAAAAGAAATTTTTCGATCATTTGGTCCCATGTGGTGATTGACCTCGTGGTAATGAGTTCAACCATCGCTTTGCTTTTTTTCTTAATGAAAAGGAAATAATCAAGATGTATGGCATCATCAAAACGCCATTTATTTTGAAAGTATCACGTAACTCTAAGAAATTAGCTATATGAGTATTTGGATCTTTGTCCGCAATCAATCAAATTGAACAAACTGTTGAATCATTTGTATTGTGTTAGGTTTTAATTCAAAATTATTAGCGCTATATAGCAGCCTAACAATACTAGATTCTCGCTCTTGTCGATTAGGTTTAGCATAATCACACATACGCTGAGCATTCGATCTTTGCGTGATCAAAGTGATTATTTTCGCCATCCCTTTAGTAGGATTGGATCTGCTTGGTTGTTCTTCTCTTTGGTAGTCTAGAGCTCGTCTGGTTCCTCTGTGATTTCTGCGAGCGGTAGTTTCAATATCACCGTCAGATTTTAATGGTCCTCAGGGTTTCTTCTAGTCATAAACTAGAGGAACCTTGCAAGTTTAATAAAGAAAGAGGATTAGTAAAATTTGAAATTTAATAAAAATAAAATTAGAAATAATGGCTAAAGTAATAAAAATAGAGCTTTTGTAATATTTTAGAAGTTCCCCGGTAATGGCGCCAAAAACTTGATCGCTGCAAAACAGTCTAGTTTTAAAATTTATAAAGGATAATCAAACCTATAAACTAACTATGACAACGATAGAGGCAAGTGCACCTGTCGAACAGTAGTATAGCTTTGGCAATAATATCTTATCGAACCTAAGGAACCTAAAAGTACTACTACTCACTTTCTTCCTATTATTTAGCCTTAAATATGGAGTGATTAATTAACTTATCTAAGACTAATGAAATACTTAAACTAAATGCAAAGACAAAAGAATAAACTGGGAAAAGACTTTGGAAGACTCAGTTGATAAAGACGATACCCTCAGGAAGAATCCACCTATGACTTCACTTATTATCTAACTTTCAATTCATATGATTTCTTTTACTTAGCTTGATCCGTGCAACTTCCTAACCTATATTAAACATTCTCTCAAAGCGAATAACGTCTAACCTTAGGTTAAGTAGTGGAACTCTCATTCTCTTATAATAACCCCCTAAGGAAGCAGTAAATCGATCAATGGACTCCCATATTAGGTTTCACCCTAATCTGGCAAAATCTCATAACCTTATCTCTAGGTGCCCGATCAACTCCGCTTAATTATGCTAGATCTACTCTTAGGAAGGGTCTATTCCTCCTCCACCTAAGCACATCAGATTAAATTAAGCAACATAATTAAGAAAAAACTAAGTATTTATCATATAAACCAATAAATCAAATAACAAAATCCATCATAGGTTTCATCCCCTTCAGGTATCTGGAGGAAGTAGTTCATAATAAAATAAGAAAACATCTCAAGAGAAAAGATAAAAATAAAACATAAGAAATCCCTAAAACCCCCTGAAGGAATTAAAGAGAGATCCTCCGTGTTGAATGGAATTTCGACTCTTCGAGATGGATCAACTGGCTATCTTCGAGTAATTCCCTAAACGAGTAAAGCTCTAGCAGAAAAATCTACTAAAACTTGACGCCATTGAATTGCTGCCTTAGATTGTTTTTATAGACGTTTGGGATGCTTTACTTGGCTCTTAAGTACTCGTAATTCAAGTGAAATTCGTCCTAAGTGTTTGAGTGGACTTAGGAGTGCGTTTCTTAGGCTCCAAGCATCCAATTCAGGGTGAAATTCCTCTTTATCTTGGTAGGGCACGGCCTTGACACGTCGTGTAATATCCGGTAGAGGTAGTGCTTGGTCTCGCCAATTGGGGCACGACCGTGTACATCGGGTCAGCCGTGTTGGGCTTTTTTTCAATGAGGCACGGTTCGTGTAATATCCGGGAATTAGGGCTTGTGCATTATTGCTTAATTGTATGAAGTAGCATGCCTATGTGTGTTTGAATGTGTTGTATGAATTTTTGAGAACTTCAAAGTGTAGGTAAATGCCTTAGAAAATATTAGATTTTAAGTATTAAAGGGAGCTAAGCTTGATAGGCCTTAAGGGAATTTGTAGGAGTTTTGGACATAAGATTGGGCTTGGTAAAGTGGCATGGAGGCGCCACTTAGGGCCTTGGTAGGTGACGCCATAGCGGGGAGAAGGGCTCGAGTTTGAGTTGCAGAGGAAGCAAATGGGAGTTTTTTTTGCGTCAAGGAGGGAGGAGTGTTGGACGGCATTGGGGCTTTAAAAGATGAGGATAAGACTTGGTTTTCTTTTAAAATTTACTAGGAAGAAGAGATAAAGGTTGACTTATTCAAATTCTTTTGAATGAGTAGCATGGAGAGAATATAGGAGAAAAATGTGGGATTTGATAGGGAAGAGAGTGGTGGCGAATATAGGACTCTAAGGGTGGCATTTTCGGTTTGAAGCTTGATAAGGAGGGTGTGCCAAAATTTAGACCTTTCTTTTCTCTCTAAGTGTCGTTCTTTCTCTTGTGCAAAAGTCATCTAGTTTCGGCTCCCTTCCTCTTTGATTTGTGACCGAAACTTTATAGACCATTAAGGTCACTAGCATTTTTTTCTACTTCTCCTCTATTTGTTTCTTGGCCGAACCTATACCTCTTTCCCCAAACCTCTTCTTTTATTTTGTGTTAGCCAAATCCTCCTTTGCCACCGTTGCCGAATTGCTCAACCCCTTCTTCTCTTCTTTTCTTTCACAATTCTTTCAAAAACTGAAATAGTCAGGTGATTGCCGAATTCTCCTAAGCCTCTTCCATTCTTCTTTTCTTCATATAATTTCAACTCCACACCTATTCTCTTTGATAGCCGAATCTCAATCTTAGTGTGGGCCGATTCTTTGCAAAGCCGAGGGGATCCATCTTTAAGGTAAGGTTGCGACAACTCCTCTTCGTTTAGGATTTATGTCATGGCCGAATGGCCCTATGACTCTTTAAAGTGTGTTAAAGCCGATTGTAGGGGAAGGTACAGCCTAACGTAAGAGATCTTTCAGGATTCTTATAGCCAACGTTTGTAGAAGTGATCCTTCGGGATTTGTGTAATCAAGGTAAGTAATATGTGGTATTCGGCCAAGGGCCATCTTCATAGTTTCCATGTATTAAAGCCGATTCTACCCATTGATAAATAGGGATTTCAAAAACTTTAGGAGCAAGTGACCGTTTCGAGATTTAGATCCACAAGGTAAGGGACTATGAACATTCGGCCAAGGCCATATTTAAGTGATTAGATGTTGGTCAAATTCTGACTTTGATTTTTAGGGAAGTGTACACTCTATTTAGGTTGATTTTTTAGGATTCAGTGAAAGCATTAGTATCAGGTGTGCAGCCCCACACTAAATCTTAATAGATTTATGGTAACATTTTAATATATATGTTAATGAAAGTATGTGAACGTGGCTAAAGGTACCATACAATGGTACAGAACATTTAGGTACGTAATCTTTAATATTACGTCAATAAATGTTATGAACATGTGAACTATGGCACATAAGTGAATATTGATAAGAATGTGAAATAAGGCATAAAGCATGATATTGGTATGATTTGTATGGCATGGGGCATATGGGTGTTATTTTAAGGGAAGTGATCCGTGGTTTTACCACGAAATCGTGACTCATGTCACGTAATCTAATGTGGTGACTTATGTCACAAAATATTATCTGGTGGCTATGCCACAATTTATAAGGTGATGTGCCACCGTCTGCAAATGACGCCTTCGATGATGTGTAGCGGATGGAGGGTCGACTTAGTAGTCCCCACGGTGTGATGGTTGGTACGGGTGATGTGTAGCGGATGGTTATCTAGGTTTTGGGTTCGGGTTTGCATCATTGACTATATATGTTTTATATGTATGATTTGACATGCCTAAATTGATTGAGAGTATATGTGATGGTTACACATTGAGTCGGTTGACTCACCCGTTGTGGGATATCTTTTGGTGACACTCAAGAATGGACCGGTCGGCGGGAGCTCGATGGTGGCCATGCTCAGCTCAGAATTATTCTATTTTCATTGTTTTTTATTTTATTTAAGTATTTTAGATTTATTTTGGGGTTTTGCTTTGATGTAATTATGGCCATTACTATTAACTGTTTTAAGTAAGCGTTTAAAATTGGTTTATTATGATAAGGTTATTTTGAGACTAAATAATTTTTCTTAAAAATGTAAACAAATATTTAAATGTTTTGACACATGAGCAACACCGTTTTCAATTTGAACCCAACACCAAATCAAATGTTCTTCAAAAACACACAAATTTTTCCAAAGTAGCAAACAAGAATTGAACTGATTTACTCAAGGAACATACCAGATCCAGTCAAGGTTCGTGGGCCGGGTTTGGGGTGTTTCAGTTTGGTATCAGAGCCCGATTCAAAACTCGACCTTGAGGGCTTTTTGGGCCCAAAACGTTTTCTTTCTTTTGAAATTGGATTTTATAAGAAATTGAGCGGGTTTTCGGCATGGCACTGAGTCTCCTACCAAGTCCACCTGTAAGTACTTCTAACCCTTTTTGTGATTTGTATATGGGTATAACGGGAACGTAGATTAGTATATTAAGCTATTGAACCCTAGGATTAGCTTACTCCAACACAGAATTACATAAAACGTTAAAGCCTAATTAAACAAACCTATGACTGAGTCGCTGAGTTTAAGGTGTGGCAACCGTTGTGCGCATGTCTAGGATTGGATTCAAGGGGAGCTTGGTATTTAAGAAGTCCTAGTGACTCACCTCCTCATTTCGAATCCTACAGTGCGTAGTGACGGTTCACCCTAACCAAGAGGACTCAGCCACAGGCTAAACCCAATAATTAAAACTCGAAAGGGACCGTCACCCTATTTTGTGAAATTCTAAAGTCGAACCATGATTATAAAAATTTCAAAATACCTTTTATTTGCAAATTGACCAAATTACCCCTAACCTGTACAAATGACCAAAATACCCTCAGAATGGAAAGTTATTGAAATACCCTCGAATTAAAAATTTTTCAAAATACCTTTATTTTGTTAAAATCACCTGGAACCACATTTTGCAAAAATTACCGAAATGCCCCTAGTTTGAAAAATTACAAAAATACCCTCAATGTTTAAATTACCATTTTGCCCTTGAAATTTTCTTACCAAGTATTTCAATTTTGAAAAAAATATATATACCAAAAATCTCTACCTTGTGAAATTTTCAAATACCCTAATTTGAAAATTACCAAAATATCCCTATAGGATAAAATTATGGAAATACCACTGGGTAGTGGAAAACAACAAACAATGACAACTACAACATTTTTCTGTAATGAATGCAAGTTCATGAATGTGATTGAATGAATGAATTGAGACTGTATGTGTATGAAATCGAAAGAACTACTCCTTAGAATTATTGAACATAAGACTGTTCGCGATAAATCAGTGAAACAAAAGCTAATCCATAAAATTCTTTAATCAGATAAATGCGATTGAAGTATGAACTCTAGGGGCGTGGTCGTAATGTGCGTGGCGTGGTAGAGGCCGAATAACCGTGTCGAGCCCGTTAGGTCGGACAAGGGTTCAAAATGAAATGCCACCACCACCACCACCGATGTGGAATATCGAGGATCGAGATGGGGAAGATCTGATATCACGGTGATCTGCGAGTTCAAAAGGGTGGTCGGAGCGGTGGAGGCATGGGAGCTCGAAAGTCGGTACCTGAGCGACTTCGAGCTAATAGAGCTGAATTTTTTTGTGGAATATCTGGTGTGGCACCCAATACGGCTGAGTATTGGTTGGAGGCGACAGAGCGGATTATGGACGATTTGGACTGCCGAGAGGAGGCGAAAGGGGTAGTGTCGCTACTTCGTGATGAGCCATATCAATGGTGGCTCACAGTTCGAGATGGTGCTGCCGCTGATGATCTTACTTGGGAATATTTTAAGGCGGCATATCAGAAAAAGTACATTGGAACTAGTTATGTGGATGCACAGAGGAAGGCATTTTTTAGGCTGGTTCAAGGAAATAAGTCCGTAGCGGAATACGAGGTAAAATTTTTAAGGTTGAGTCGGTATGCCCGGGGAATAGTGGCTACGGAGCATGAACGGTGTGTCCGATTTGAGGACGGACTAAGGGATGACCTAAGATTGCTGATTGCTCCACAGCAAGAGCGAGAGTTTTTCGTGTTGGTGGAGAAGGCTAAGGTAGCTGAAGGGATTAAGGACTCGGTGAGACAGAATACGGATTGGAATAGGCAAAAGAGAGGTTTTGGATCGTCAGGGTCATCGGGGAATGTGCAAAGAGGCTTAAAAGTGATGGGCCACGAGGTCAAGAGGTGCTACGAGGAGGACGATCTGCATATGTGCTCAATGTGGAAAGATGCATCTAGGAGAGTGTTGGAAGAAGACAGGGGGATGCTTTAAGTGTGGGTCCAAGGACCACATGATTAAGGACTGTCTTATGAGAACAGAAGGGGGCCGACTAGTAAGTCAGGGTCCTAATCAGGCTGGAAGAGGAGGACAGCAACCACCGTAAGGTCGTGGTTCGGCTGGCAGAGGTAATGGTTCTAGTAGAGGACGGG
This sequence comes from Gossypium rotundifolium, assembly GCA_025506655.1. NCBI lineage: Eukaryota > Viridiplantae > Streptophyta > Magnoliopsida > Malvales > Malvaceae > Gossypium > Gossypium rotundifolium. Next base: position 150,966,306 of record CP106732.1, on the reverse strand, counting down.
GAACACCGGGCAGAGGTGTTGGTAATACAGAGGTGAGACAGCCAGGTCTAGTATATGCGATTCGTCGGAGGGAAGATGGAGACGCATCGGACGTCATAACCGGTATGTTCCTTATAGCTAACAAACCTTACTTTGCTCTAATTGATGTTGGCTCTACCCACTCTTATGTTGCATGTAGAGTAGTTGAAACACTAGGCATAGCCTCTGAACTATCTAATAGGGAGATGACTGTAGTAAGCCCATTAGGTCAAAATGTAGTGGTGAATAAGATATTTCGGAGTGTACCTCTAGAGCTTCAGGGAGTGGTATTTCCTGCCGACTTGATGGAACTACCCTTAAAACTTGATCGCTGCAAAACAGTCTAGTTTTAAAATTTATAAGGGATAATCAAACCTGTAGACTAACTATGACAACGATAGAGGCAAGTGCACCTGTCGAACAGTAGTATAGCTTTGGCAAGAATATCTTTTCGAACCCAAGGAACCTAAAAGTACTACTACTCACTTTCTTCCTATTATTTAGCCTTAAATATGGAGTGATTAATTAACTTATCTAAGACTAATGAAATACTTAAACTAAATGCAAAGACAAAAGAATAAACTGGGAAAAGACTTTGGAAGACTCAGTTGATAAAGACGATAGCCTCAGGAAGAATCCACCTATGACTTCACTTATTATCTGACTTTCAATTCATATGATTTCTTTTACTTAGCTTGATCCGTGAAACTCCCTAACCTATATTAAACCTTCTCTCAAAGCGAATAACTTCTAACCTTAGGTTAATTAGTAGAACTCTCGTTCTCTTATAATAACCCCTAAGGAAGCAGTAAATCGATCAATGGACTCCCATATTAGGTTTCACCCTAATATGGCAAAATCTCGTAACCCTATCTCTAGGTGCCCGATCAACTCCGCTTAATTATGCTAGATCTACTCTTAGGCAGGGTCTATTCCTCCTCCACCTAAGCACATGAGATTAAATTAAGCAACATAATTAAGAAAAAACTAAGTATTTATCATATAAACCAATAAATCAAATAACAAAATCCATCATAGGTTTCATCCCCTTCAGGTATCTAAAGGATCTAGTTCATAATAAAATAAGAAAACATCTCAAGAGAAAAGATAAAAACAAAACATAAGAAATCCCTAAAACCCCCTGAATTAAAGGAGAGATCCTCCGTCTTGAATGGAATTTCGACTCTTCGAGATGGATCAACTGGTTATCTTTGAGTAATTCCCTAAACGAGTAAAGCTCTGGCAGAAAACTCTGCTAAAACCTGACGCCCTTGAATTACTGCCTTGGATTGTTTATATAGACATTTGGGATGCTTTACTTGGCTCCTAAGTATTCGTAATTCAAGTGAAATTCGTCCTAAGTGTTTGAGTGGACTTAGGATTGCATTTCTTGGGCTCCAAGCATCCAATTCTGAGTGAAATTCCTCTTTACCGCGGCAGGGGCACGGCCTTGACACGCCCGTGTAATATCTGGGTAGAGGTCGTGCTTCGGGTCTGCCAATTGGGGCACGGCCGTGTACATCGGGGTCAAGCCGTGTTGGGCTTTTTTTCGACGAGGCACAGTCGTGTAAATCAGGGTGTGACCGTGTTCTAAATAATTATCGAGGCACAACCGTGTGGAATGAAGTCCAGGCCGTGCTGATTTCTTGGGTTGGCCCAATTTGGTCCGTTTTAAGCTCGTTTTGCGTCCTTTTTCTAAGGTGCTTTTCTTACTATAAGACACGAAAAGAAAGGATTAAGAGCACATTTTTACATAAATCGAGGATAAATTCATCCAAAAACATACTAAATGTGGGATTAAAATATGTTACTTTTACGGTTTATCAATGGTTTGCAGGACGAAGACCCGAATACTCATATAGCTAATTTTTTAGAGTTCTGTGATACCTTCAAAATAAATGGCGTTTCTGACGATGCCATGTGGCTTCGGTTATTTTCCTTTTCATTAAGAAATAAAGCTAAACAATGGTTCAACTCGTTACCACGAGGGTCAATATCCCATGGGATTAAAAAATTGAGAAATTTTTATTAAAATATTTCCCACAAGCCAAAATGGCCAAATTATGGAATGATATTTCTTCTTTTGTGCAGATGGATTTAGAGACATTATACGACGCATGGGAGAGATACAAGGATCTCTTGAGAAGATGCCCACACCACGGATTACTTTTGTGGCTAAAAGTCCAAACTTTTTACAATGGTGTAAATCCCTCAACGAGATAACTAATAGATTCAGTCGCCAGTGGAACCCTGAACAACAAAACTCCGGAAGCAGCTTGCAAGTTCATTGAAGAAATGTCACTGAATAACTATCACTGGTAGGTTACAAGGACAAAACTAACAAAATCAGCCGGAGTTTTCAACCTCGACTTATTAACCATGCTATCAACACAGGTAGAGATGATGAATAAAAAGCTTGATAGTTTGTGTTCTTCGCAGGTACATCAAGTAATGCAGTGTGACGCAAGTGGAACTGTGGCGAATCCTAAGTACCCACCCTACCAACCGAGCATAAAAAGCGAACAGATGAACTATATAAGTAATAATTTCAGAGCTAATAATAACCCTTATAGTAATACCTATAATCCAGGTTGGAGGAACCACCCAAATTTTTCATGGGGAGGAAAAGGAAATCAAGGAAATCAAAGACAAAAATCTCCTTAAAATTTCCAAAATTAGCCATATCCACAAGAAAAGAAGCCGAACCTCGAAGAGATATTGACAAAATTCATGGCAGCCACAGAAAATCGTCTCCAAGACACTAAGGCAACACTTCAAAACCAACAAACATCGATGGAAGGAACCAAGAGCCAAGTTGGGGAACTTACTAAGTCAGTCGGGGAAGTTACAAAGTTAGTTGGACAACTTGCAAAGTTAATGTCCAAACGACCGTAAGGGCATCTACCAAGCAACACCAAGATTAACTCAAAGGAGCAAATCCAAGCCATAACAGCTCAGGAAAATGTAGGGCTAGATGAACCCAATTCAATTCAAGAAAGTGAGGTAGAAGAAGGTAAAGTTGAGGTAACACAAGAAAATCCAAAACCAGTAATCAAAGAGTACCAACCTCACATACCTTATCCTGAAGCATTGAAGAGATACGATACAGAGGAATAGACTTACCACTTTTTGAAGCTCTATCACAGATGCCAGATTCGAGGAAATTTTTAAAACTACTCTTGACGAACAAGTGTAAGTTAGATGAGGAACCGCATGTGGAACTAAAAGCAATGTGCTCAGCAATTCTATAAATAAACTACCATGAAAGCTAAAAGATATAGGGAGTTTTACAATTCCATATTTAATTGGTAGACTAACTATTGATAATGCCTTAGCTGATTTAGGGGCAAGTATAAATGCCATGCCTTATAAAATGTTTAAGCAGCTAGGTCTAGGGAAACCCAAACAAACTAGGATGAGTATACAATTAGCTGATAAAACTGTTAGAATTCCTAGGGGTATTTTTGAAGATGTTCTCGTAAAAATTGATAAATTTGTTTTCCTAGTAGATTTCGTTGTCTTAGATATGGATGAGGATAATTCGATTCCTTTAATTTTAGGAAGACCCTTTTTAGCAACTGCCAGGACTAAAATTGATGTTGGCACAGTAGAACTCATTCTTTGTGTAGGTGACGAATCGATCAGTCTACAAGCTCTTGACTCGACCAAGAAATCAATTGATGAAGGTGAGAAAGTAAATTCAGTTGATGACCAATTTGTTCACCTTTCACCACAGGATCTACCACAAAGCCGCAGAATTGAGCCAAGATCATAGACCTCGTGCAAATAAAGAAAAACCATATAAGGAAAGAAGCCTTAAGGTAGATGAACCAGATGAGTGGAAAACACACTTTAAAGAATAACCGAAACCACATGAAGTAAAATCGAAGGAGCCGCCAGAAGAGCTCGTAGAAACATCAAATCACTTTAAAATAGGAGATAAGGTATGGATGAACAAACCAGATTCTCGAATCATCCCATCAGACCCAAATACAACTGAAGGACTCCGTCTCGAGGTACACAATATCCTTCCATACGGAACAGTCGAGGTAAGCAATCCAACATTTGGGACTTTTAAGGTAAGCGCTTCTCGACTTAAACTTTATCATGAAAATAAAACTGACAGCATGAGGGACGATGTTCAAACCTTCAAACCACCATGATAATACAAACGAAGGGAAAGTCCAGCTTAAGACTTTAAACGAGTGCTTCTCGGGAGGCAACCCGAGTACTAACCTTAAGTACTTTACATTTTTTTTATGTTCTTTTATTTTATTTTATTTTCTTCTTTCTGAATGCCTAGTTGTAAGCTATCCAAAAGAGCAGATTTCCAGGTCACACGGCCTAGCACACGGCCGTGGTCGTGGCCATGTGGAAGTACAGAATCTCCATACTGATATGGTAGAGATGATACAAATCAGACCCAACTAATTTTTGAAGTCACATACCCAACCACTACCCCACGGGCACCGACAGAACACCTCGGTCGTGCGACGTGGCCGTGGTTGACACTAACTTCTGAAAAATGAGTGTGGGAAACAACATGGCTCACAACACAGCCGTGTGAGGCGACCGTGTGAATCGAACGCCCATAGTCCACGGGCGTGGGGAGGTGCCAAAATTCAAAACTCTATTAAACTCCCCCCACCCCTCCCTCTTTTCACCCCCTTCTCATTACCTTTCATCCCCACCATTCTTCTCCTAACAAAGCCCCTGCTCTACCATAATGATGTCAAAGAAGTGGAAGGATCCAATCATAATCTTCCTGTGGGAGACCGATCTACATAAGTTTATGCCGGCCGCTTTAACCCTCCAACACATCAAGGGTCTTCGAGACCTTTTTGGTTCTATTTTTCTTCTCTTTTGCTTCAATTTCCTTATCTTTACTTCTCTTCTGGTTAATTTAGTTTGTTTTATTATAGTTTCTTGGTTTTAGGTTCTTCAAGCTGCTAGGGAATCACACCGGAACCACGACCACTGGCTTAACACAGTCGTAGGAATCACATCCACCTAGCGAACAATCCGACAATAAGGACTTAACAGTCCATTCATCTTTAACTTTTAATTTAGTTTATTTTCCATTTTCTTTCCCGTCTTCTTTCTTATCTTCATATATATAATTAGTTTATTTTTAATTTTTTTATCAGTTCATGCCTAATCCGTCACGAGTTTCCTAATTTTTTCATCTAGCACAGTGACTGTTGGCATCCACCACAGCACCACCGCCTCCTCCTCCAAATCGAGCCAGGAATAGTGATCCCAAATAAAATTCAGGAAGTGTCACTTCTCCTTAACTTTTGATTTAAGTATCACATGATTATTTATCTATCTTTGTACATTGAGGGCAATGTACATCTTAAGTGTAGGGGGTAAAAGTGCCAACTTTTTGCATTATTCTTAAATCCCTGAATTATATCTAGTTCTTAAGTAATTTCCTCATATTACTAATTAGGTTGAAATTTCCCTGATTTATGATTTTTATTGATGAGTCTTAGATTATGTCATAGTTAATTATACATTGATGATTTAAACTTTAAGATACTAAAGAATCAAGCATGATAAGTCTATTTTTCAAGAATCAAAAAAAAAAATTCTAGGTTGTTGAACTGAATTTGAATATTACCTTGAAGTTTGAAATTTACAGGGATTGATATCAAAAACCCATAATTTTTGTGAGATTTTGAGCCTTATAAAGTATATATTCTTTTTCGTGCTCACTTTACTGATTATGAGTGTGTCAACACTAAATTGTTATTCTAGAACTTGTGAAACACCCCAAACAGTCATAACATATCATATCACATATGAGCCAACACAAACAATGATGCAACCCGAACCCACCTAGATATCCATCCTCTACACATCACCGTACCTACCAATCACACCGTGAGGATTACTAAATCGACCCTCTATCCGCTACACACCATCAAAGGTAGTCACTACAGTCAACTGCACATCGCCCTTATAATTGTGGCATAGCCACCAGATAATGTGACAGAGTCACCAGATTCATAATATGTGACATAGTTACCAGATAATGTGGTAGAAACCACCAGATCACTTCCCCTTTAACATAATCACCCATATGCCCATGCAACATACAAAACATGCTATTTATCATGCAATTTACCTTACCCCAAAATCATAACAGAATTCCACATTTTTTTCACATCAATGTTGTTAAACATTATTTACGAGTGTTAAGGGGTAACGTACCTGAATACACAATACCATTAAATGGTACCTTTAGCCATATTTATTCGTCACTTTACTAACACATGATTAACATAATTATTATTAAACTATCGGGAATTTAGTGTAGGGTTACACACCTGATTTCTAACATGATTACTAAATCCCGAAAATTCTGATCTAACGCACTAGTTTCCTTTTTCCTACATTCGGCCAACACTAAGCATATTAGCAAGGAGGCCATTCAGCTAAACAACAAATCCCGAAGGGTTAACGCAACCAAAATCCTTACCTTGCTACCGATTTGGTTACTAACCAAATCCCAAAAGTTCATGATGATTTCCCCCTTACAATTGGCTAAGTACTAGTACACTCAAACGGTTAGTTCTCGGCTTTTGAATGAATAAGAAACGGATTTGAAACACTAGAACCCTTCGAAGATCTGTCGAAGACTCCCTAAAACACCATAATTAGAATCGGCATAGCCTTTGAATAAGTAAAAGTGGCCCTTGGACGAATAGTATGCCTTGCTTACCTTGGATCTTAAATCCCGAAAAGATCTCCTTCTACCATCGGCTACAAAAGAATCCCGAAACCAACCTTCATGGTTTCGGCCAAAGAAACATAAAGGATTAGAGTCCTTTATTTCGGCTAGTCAAAAGGGAAAAAGGAAAGAATTTGGAATAGAAGAACCCTTACCAACTAGTAGATCGATTGAATAGAGTCGTGGATTCGCCAACACTCAAGGGATAAGAGAAAAGGGTTGAGGATCTATGGTGTTTCGCTATGATCTCAAAGAAATGAAGAGAAAAGTTCTTCGGCTTTTGAGAATGGAGGAATCGATGCAAAGAAGAAGAGGAAGGGTTGATGTCTTGTATGGTTTTCATCTTTTGCAAGATTAAGAGAATAGGTTTAGGCTTTCAATCAAAAAAGAAAAGAAAAGAAAAGAAGAGAAGGGTGAGGGTTTGGCCAAGAGATGAGTAGAAAGACTAAGCAATTTTGGCACTTAGCTCCCTATATACGTAACTGAATATGCCCTCTCCAAAGTCCCTTCATTCGGCCAACTTTCCTTCTCTCCACTCATTCCCTCTTTTCACTCTACCTTAACCGAATCTCTAAGTTGTCAGACCCAATCTATACTTCCTCCATCAGAGTCCTTGTGCTGTCCACCACTGCCCTTCCTTGCTAAAAAATAAAACTCCAAAATGCTTCCCTTGCTGCTCGAACCTAGGCCCTTCTCACTCCCCTGGTATGCCACCTCACAAGGCCCTAAGTGGCGCCTCCTTGCCACCTTATCCTTTGGGTTATTCGTGTTCTAAACCACACAATAATCTCCTTAAGGCCTAGTTCCCTTAGTTCCCCTTTTTGGGCTTAAAAATCTAATAACCTCTAAGGCTCCTACCTACATCCCAAGGTTATTGAAGCCCCCAAATCATATTCAAATCACACACACAGGCATGCAATCACATACGTTCAAATAAAAATGCATAGCCCCTAAATCACGGATATTACAACTTGCCTCGATTATACATGTTGAGACCATATTTTTTATTTGATATACTGAGATGATAAAGGCACCTAGGTTTTAACCCACTCACTCCACTAAAAAGCCTAACTATAAAATTAACCCGTAGTGAACCTCTTTGATCCTAACAAACCTTTTTATTGATTCACCCAATATTAACCCAAAACCCCGCTCGTATTTGTTATCACCATTCCTTTGACTACCCTTCTATCGAGAATTGATTTGATCAGTTGTCTAATTACTTTATTTTAGTTGATAAAGTTCTTTCTTATATTATGTTTTTACTTGATTTGTTCTTAAAAAAAATGAAGTATATTCATTATTTGTTCTATGTTCTAAGAGCTTGTACGTTTAAATTCAGCATCTTGAAGAAGAAGCTTATATTATTAATATTTTAAATGTGATGTAATTCTATTATTAGTTTATTTTTTTAAAGTTAGGTAATTTGTCAAGTCAATCTCAATTCTAAACCTTCTAATTCAGCCTTTACCCACACCTTTAACCCAAGCCTCGTCACAACCCTTAAAAGACCTTTTGATTTGTGTATCATCTCATATTACAGTGGTGGAGATTTGATTTTCAGACAAGCCTATGGGATTAACTTTTCAGGTTCGACTTATGAGTGTTTTTTTTCCTAAACCTTAAACACTTCGAGTGCTTTGAGTGAGTCTTAAGTGAGGTTGTCAATCCTTGTCGGTTTTAAATTAAAGGTAATCATTTAGATAAGGGGAGACACTTATGTTTTTGAACTACAAAATATATGACTTAGAATTATTTGAATCTTTAGGAGTCCTTGAGTTAAATTATCCATGTATGAATTGCCTATGAATTATTATGAGACATTGTTAATGAGAATTATGAATTGTGGAAAGTTTGTTTTAATTATAAGTTGAGAATTTTGCTTGAGGACAAGCAAAAGCTTAAGTGTGGGGGTATTTGATAAACCGTAAAAGCAACATATTTTAATCCCACATTTAGCATACTTTTGGATGATTTATCCCTTGATTTATGTAAAAAGGTGCTCTTAATCCTTTCTTTTCATGTTTTTTACTCAGGAAAGCACCTAGGGATGAAAAGAACAAGAAACGGGCTTAAAACAGACCAAATGGGCCATATCACAAAATCAGCACGGCCTGGACTTAAGCCCACACGGCCATGCCTCTTAAGAGAAGTCCTAACACGGCATGACCACGATTCACATGGCCGTACCTCATCAACAGTCTCATACACGGCCTGGCTACGAAACACACGGGTGTGTCTTTAGGGCGTGTCCCTACCGCAGAAAGAGCAATTTCATTCAGAATAGGGTACTTAGAGGCAAAGAAGCACATTCCAAAGTCTATATAAACACCCTAGGAGGCGATTTAAGTGGGGAGTTTGGTAGAAACCTTCTGCCAGAGCTAGCGGAGCTAGGCTAATGAGCCGAGCCAAAAATCCGATTTGTGGGAATCACTCGGGGATAGCTAGTTGATCCATCTCAAGAAGCTAGAATTCTACTCAAGACGGTGGATCTCTCCTTCAATTCCTTCAAGGGGTTTTAGCGATTTCTTATATTTTGTTTTATATTTTCTTCTAAGATGTTTTCTTTTATTGTTATGAACTAAACCCTTCAGATACCTGAAGGGGATGAAACCTAAGACAGATCTTGTTATTGTTTTCTGAACTATATGATAAATACTTGATTTGTTCTTAATTATGTGTGCTTAATTCTTGTGTTAATATTTCTGAAATATTGATTCAAGCTGAATCTGCTTAGGTGGTGGAGCAAAAGTTCCTACCTAAGAGTAGATCTAGCATAATTAAGCGGAGTTGATCACGCGCCTAGAGATAGGGTGACGAGATTTTTCCAGATTAGGGTGAAACCTAATATGGGAGTCCATAGATTGAGTTAATGCGATTTTAGGGGTTTAATTAAAAAGATATTTCAATTAATCAACCTAGGGTTAGACGTTATTCGCCTCGAGAGTGGGTTTACTATAAATTAGGGAATCTTACGGATCAAGTCAAGTGAATAAATCATCTGGTTCAGTGTTAGATAACAAGTGAAGTCTAGGTGGATTCTTCCTAAGGGTATCGTCTTAGTTAACTGAGTTTTCCTAAAGTTATTTCCCCAATTCATTCTTTTTATCTTTGCATCTTTAGCTTAGTAGTTAGTTTTAGATTAAACAACCAATCACTTAATATTTAGGCTAAATAATAGAAAGAAGGTTAGTATTAGTACTTTTAGTTCCTTTAGGTTCGACAATCCGGTCTTGCCTAAGCTATACTACTGTTCGATAGGTGCACTTGCCTTAAATCATTGTCAGAGTTAGTTTCTAGGTTTGATCATTCTCTTTATAAATTTTAAAACTCGACAAAACAACGATCAGTACCCAAGGCCTCTTGCAACTTGTTCCAAAATCAGTATGTGAATCGTGGATATCTATCTGAAATAATGAAGACTAGCACTCCATGCAGCCTGACAATCTCAGAAACATATAATTCAGCCAATCTGTCTAGGGAGAAATCCATATGTACCGAAATAAAGTGTGCAGACTTCGTCAAACGGTTGACGGTTTGTAGTGACCCAAAATACATGGGCACCGAAAAAGCGAGTTATAGGGCCTCCGTCTTAGTGAACCTGTAACACCCCCAAACCCGGCCCACGAGCCTTGACCGGATCTGGTATGTCACTGCGGAAAACATTTGAGAAGAATTTGTCTTAAAGGTGAAAACGTGAAAATTTGTGAACTTTAATAAAACATTGTGTATTTAAAAGCCCATTAAAATTTAGTTGTTATAAATTCCCAGATTAAAACTTTTACATAAGTTATTATAATATAAATCGATTCAAAAATATTTTTCCATTATTAGTTCAATTAATAAAATAAACTTGAAACCGTAAATAAAGTTTCCCAAATACCATAAGTGGCCCTTATTACATCAAATAAATTCCCAAAATACTGATAATATAAAATGTATAAAAATAAGAAAATCAACTTCTACATGGGCCACCTTGTATCCACTCCAACCCGGTCCAAGCTTTATGCATCACCTGTAAGGTTTGAGAAATATTGGGTGAGTCAAACGGACTCAGTGCATAGTTATTTCACATGTCCCCACATATGGGCTTGGCCCATATCCACACAGTCCATATACACAATCATGTAATTATGAAGACCAACCCAACCTAATATCCATCCGTCACACCTACCTCGGCAGACCTACTACTCAAGGCCGTGGCTAATCCACCGATCAACTAAGTGATAACCTGCTGCTCAAGGCCGTGGCTAGGCCACCGATCACATAAGTGATCCCACATGTCAATCAGTCCACGGTGATGCACACAGCTATCAACCGCCGAGATGTGGCACCTAGCCAACACCTCCCTTGATGAAGCACATAGCTAACATCAAGCGCTAATGTAGCACAAGGCTAACATTAGACCACGTACATAAATATGTACACCCTTTCCTTCGATTTTCACATCCCAAGTCCCATGCATATATGTGTATCACGTCAGATTAACATTTAGAGTAAGTATTCATCACATGCTCACCACAAATATCACACATATATCATAGGCAAAATAGAGCACTGACCTGATTAATTGATTACCCACTACGGGTATCCACCGTCTTAGCCATTATTTCCGGCTAACATACACATCATAAACATACATAAATAAACAACAAACAAATAACAGGAGAATAGTGTGATAACTACACACCTGACTATTTAGCGAAATCCCGATCTAATTGGATCTAACACAATCTAGAATCCCGAAACTCTTTATTCCTATTGATTTGCCTCTAAAAGCCATAATCACAATCGGTCAGTTCTTAAACCCATAAAATGGCCTTTGGTGAATATTTGCAATCACTTACCTAACTTATTTAAAACCCAATACTTGCTTGCTCTCGAAGTTATCGAAATCCCTATTAACCATTTGTTAGAAATGGCTTAATACATAAGTCCATAACCATGGCCCTTGGCCGAATAGTACATGATGCTTACCTTGAATGCTTCAAATCCCGAAAACTTCTCCTTAATGGTCCTTAATGTTGGCTACAAACAAAAGGCACACATACATGGCATATGAATATTCGACTAACCCAAACCAAGGCCTTAACACTTGATTCGGCACCCTTAAAGAATAAGAACCCAAACCGATTACTAGGATAGAAATTACTTACCACCACGTTGCTTGAAGAGACTAAAAGAGAAAGTCAACAGCCCCTCTATCACTTTCGACCTTGAAGAAATTAAGAGAAAAATGAAATAGTGGGGAGGTTCATAAGAGAATCGGATATGGTGTTTCTTTATGGTTTCAACAAAGAAAATAAGGGAAAGAAAAAAAATACCAGGTTCGGCTATGGCTTCCAAATGGAGTTAGAAAAAATACCAGGTTCGGCTATGGCTTCCAAATGGAGTTAGAATATTCGGCTAACGCAAAGAACAGGTTTGAAAGTTGGAGAAAAGAAGAAATAGAAGAATAATGAAGGCTTAGTAGAATTCGCCTTAGCAAAATAAATGAAAAAATGAGAGGATTTTCTTGGCTACCAATTGGCAAAAGAGGCTAATGAAGAAACAAATATAATTTAAGCACTTATCTTCTCTTCATGGTAGAATACACCCCAAGGAGACCCAAATTTGGCTACTACCTCCATTCATTATCAAATCCAACTTATTCCTCTTATTTTATCACTTTATAAAAAAATAATAATAAAAGCATCCCTTATTTATCTCTTAAAAAATAAAATAATCCATCACCATATCCTTTATCTTCCCATTTAAGATAAATAAAATAAAACCATACTTATCCCACTCTTCCAGCCAAAATTTGAAAAATTAAAACAAGCTTAATCCTTATCTTTTGGAAGCCCATGTGCTGTCCAACTCTTCTCCCTAGCCTTGACGTCACATGCAAAATAAAACACCAAAATATTACTTCCCACGCGACTTGAACTCCAGACCTGCACCAAGCTTGTGGCATCATTCCCAGGGCCTTAAGTGGCGCCTTGTAGCAACTTTACCAAGCGGGTTCTTATGCCATCACTCCACCACTTATTCTTTTAAGGCCTCTTTCACCTAGCTTCCTCCTTGTCTTAACGCCAAAAGCAAAATAAAATTACACTCCTTGCGGCCACAAGGTTCGAACCTCTTCCTCCTCGAAGCCCTTTGACGCAAACGCCCAAGCCACCTTGTCACTGGTTCTTTTCATCATCAACTCCCATAATTTCTTTTAAAGCCTCCTTAGCCCAAACTTCCCTTCTTGACGCAAATAGCAAAATAAAACACACTTATCTTGCCATCAAGACTCGAACCTGTGCCCTTCTCCCCGCTCATGGCTTCATTCACCAAGGCCCTAAGTGGCGCCTTGCAGCCACCTTACCAAGCCCTCTTTCATGTCCAAAAGCGCCCATAATTTTTCTTAAGGCCTCCGTAGCCCAATTCCCCTTTTTAACGCCAAAAATAAAGGCTTCCAAGTGCCATTTCTGCAGCTCAAACCTCCTCCCCTTGGCACTCCATGTGAGCAACCTTCCATGCCCCCTAGGGTAGCGTCTCAAGCCACTTTACTACATGACTTCCTTGTGTCATAAATCCCACACAAATATCCTTAAAGCCTCTTTGCCTAGTTTCCTCTTTTCACTTAAAATTCCAATATTTTTCCAAGCATTTCCCCTTCACCTAAAGTTCTCAAAAACTCCTAAAACACATCCAAACATACACTAAGCTCATCAATACTTGAATTATGCCACAAATGCATAACCCCTAATCTGGGATATTACAGAACCGAGTTTGTAAATATTTATTAGGAATATTTTTGAGGCTAGTTGTGTGTTTAATTAGGCTTTAATTAAGTGAATTTAGCTTAGTTAAGAGAAATTAGGAAAAAGGGCTAAATTGAATGAGGAGTAAAAGTAGAATTATAGATTAATAAAAGAAAGAGGGACCAAAATGGAAAATATACCATTCACCATAAATGAGGCTACAGAATGTTGATAAAAATCTAAGATTTTTATTGTTTAATTATTATTAAATTATAATGTATATAATTTTCTATTATATGGTAATTTATATTAGTTATAAATTAAAATATTATATTATATGAATAAATCAAAAATTTGTCAAATGGATGGTGATGATATTGTACAATTGTAAAAAAAATGTTAGATAGATATTTATTATTTAAAAAGATATTTAATAATTAAATAATTAGTATAAGATTTTGGTTGATAATAATGATTTTGTCAAGAGTATGGTAAAGATAAAATATAAGTGTATTAATTTAAGTATGCACGTTTGTAATATTTTTATTTAATTAGTAAATAGATATTTATTATTATTAAATTAAATTAATAAAATATTTATGAGATAAATAATTATATTATAAGATTTTTGTGATAAATAAATCATATGGTGACAATTGTAGGGTGATGACAATGTACAAATGTACAAAGAAGTATGTATACAAATGTATTATTTATAATTGGTATTAAATAGATTTTATTAATTAAATAATTATATCATAAGATTAATTGTGATAAATAAATTAATTAAAGACAAGTGTATTTGTCCAATTGTAAAATAAGTATTTGTTATTAAATAGATTATTATTATAATAATAATAATAATAATATTTACTATTAACTAATATATGTGTGTGTGTGTGTGTGTGTGTGTGTGTGTGTGTGTGTGTGTGTGTGTGTGTGTGTGTGTGTGTGTGTGTGTGTGTGTGTGTGTGTGTGTGTGTGTGTGTGTGTGTGTAAGATAAAATGTAAAAAAGAAACAAAGAAAAGAAGAAAGTTATAGAGAAGAAGCAACGAAAATAGGGAAAGAAAAGAGAAAGAAAAAGAAAAGGGGGAACTAAGGAATTGAAGCTTGAAGTTTAATTGGTAAGTTAAATTAAGTCCTTCTCTCTTAATTTTGATGTTTTAAAAGCCTTAGAACAAGGTTTTATTGAAATTAAATTGATATTTTGAGAGTTCATAGGTTTTCAAGTATAGTTTATGTTGAACAAAAAGTTGAAGTAGGAGTTTAATTGAATGAATTTAAAGTTAAAATTAATAAAGGGATTAAATTGTAAAAGAAGCCATAAATTTTGTGTTGTAGGGACTAAATTGTAAGAATTTTGAAATTAGGTATTTATGATGAAATTTTGATAGATATGTATAAGTTTGGTTGAAATTTGGATATAAGTAAAGTATGAATTGAGTTAGAAAAGTAGATAAATCTAGTTAAGACCAAATTGGAATTAATGTATAAATTAGATAGAAATTCAACTAATTGTTATAAATTAGTCCTGTAATTAATAGTTTAATTATTATTATTTTCAGTAGCTAAAAAAGAACCCGAAGCATCGGCATCGAAAGGAAAAGAAAAAGTTATTGAGGAGTAATCACTAATCGTGGTTTGTATTACTATAATTCAAATCTACTTATTATTAATTGTTATATTTTTAATAAAAATGCATGGTAGATAAAATTAGGAAAGGAATTGAAATAATGATATTGATTTGAATGAAATTGATTTAAAAATGTTTATGGCTATTGAAATTGAGACTGATGCTGAACTGAATTTTGAAATACTGAATTGAATTGTGAAGTTACTGAATATTATTATTTGTACTGCATCAAACTGTGAAATTACTGAAGTAATGAATTACTGAAATACTGTGAAACTGATTGAAATAGGGAAATTATAGTTGATACTGAACTAATATGGGAATTGTACTGAAAAGTGAATTAAATACCCTACTAACTAGTCGGGCTAGTCGGATATAATTGGCATGCCATAGGATATGGAAGAGTATGTGTTTTTGTAAACCATCGATCGGGCACTTATGTGTCGACTCATCGTTATTGTTATCGATTTGACACTTTGTGTGTCGAATATCGCTACATATCTTATTACGCTCAAAGACTTTGTGTGTTGAATATTGTTATCAAGTATCGCTACCATTACTGATTAATGTTGAGGTACTGTGTACCATTAAGGCATAATGTGCTGTACTGGTGTGTTTGGGTTGGAATTCGTGTATCCATCAAAGTCTAGTTTTGTTAATAGGGTGAATAACTAAAATGAGAAAATCAAATAAATAATGTTATATTTAAATTCTTATGTATGGTAAGTAAATTATAAGGTAAGTATTACTATCGACATGAATGAAATTGAGATGAAGTATGAATATGTTTGAGTATTTAAATTGTTAATTGATTAGAAAGTGGAAAATGTATTAAATTGAATTGTGATTAAATTGAAATGTGTGTTTTGAATTGAAATGAGATTGAATTAAGAAATGATTTGAATACCCTATTAACTAGTCAGGCTAGTCGGATACAGTTGGCATGCCATAGGATATGGAAGAGTACGGGTCTTTGCCGGCTTACTGATCAGGCACTTATGTGCCATGTAACATCCCGAATTATTGGGCCTCTGCATTTTATGTGATGTATGCTTAAAATGTTAATTTGAGATTTAGAGGTGCTAATTGGGCTCAGGAATGGGCCGAGGTCTTGGCTAAATATTTTGTTTAGAGACTATTGGGTTTAAATGAAGTATTGAGAGTGTAATAGGCATAATGGGCTTGTGGCCCAGGAATAAGAGGCGCAGTAGGAGGGAGCTATAAATGGTGCCAATAGGCAAAGAAGGGGGCCCCAGTGTGGCCGCTTGGAGCCTAAGGAATTGGGCCAATTTCGGCAGCCCAAGGAGAGCTAGGGGGACGGCAATGTGGCTACAAAATAGGGGATTTTATGTTTTAAATTATGTGCATATATAATGCTGATAAAGCGGAAGTAGTGATGTGGTGTAGATCTCTGTTGGATGAGTGTTCTGTTAAGGATAATGGATAGAATGATAAGAGTGATCTCTTGGTTGCAGAGTTGGTCGAAAATCAAACACAGGAGAGGGGGGAAAATCGGTTCAGTATAGGCAAGGGGGTGTGCCAAATTTTTTCATTGTGTTCTCTGAAAATAGCCTCAAGCTTTCTCTCTTTTCGGCAAACTAGAATCATCTTTTCTTCTTTTTTTTCTTCTTCTGTCAGAAATCAAAACCCTTGTAATTTACCTTCTTTTATCTTGCAAACACTTTGGCCGAATCTTTCTATCTACTTCCTTTCCCATCTTTTCAATTCTTAGTTCTTCTAAAAGTCAAAAACGCATCAGCATTTCTCTCGTTCATCTTTTTCGGGATTTTCTTAAAAGCCAAAATCCCTAGATCTCATCTCTTATGATTGTCGAATTCCTTATGTGGTGTCTGCTTGTGCCGAATCTTGAACAAAACTAAAGGTAAGTGTCGATTCACAAGATTTCAATCTTTTTTCGGCTTTTAGAGATCTTAACCGAATGGCTATATGGTTAACTAATCGAGTGTTTTCTCTCATTTGCAACATTCCGGATTTGAATGGGATTCAATCGCTTAGATTTCTAAGCCAAAGTTCAAGAGCACTTGGATCAGACATTTTCGAGATTTCAAGGTAAGGAGATCATTAATTTAAATGTATAATTCAGGTAAAACTCTAACCCTTGGCCGAATATAGGAGAGGCCTTATCTTCACGTTCTTCTGGCTTTTAAGCAAAGTTGTAGTTAGAAGGCAGTAGATCCGATTAGCGAGGGTATCGACATAGAGGGTAGTCCTACGCATTAATCAGGTGTGTAAAATTCTCATACCATTTGGATTGCCTATTAGTATATGCTTATAAATCTGTTATATTTTGTTAAATGCCGAAATACCGGCATGGTGTTGAAAACTCGAGGAAGGTAAAGGCGAATCACCAGGTTAGTGATCTTTGTCATTCTAAAGTGAATGGTTTTGTTGATTTGATATGACAAATATGTATGTCGATTTCTGTGATTGCACGGGGTTGAGTGATTGATGAAAGGGGAAGTGTTCTGTAGCAGTGGCTTTTGCCATGATCTGTTGTAGTGGCTTTTTGCCATGATCTATTGTAGTGGCTTTTGCCATGATCTCTGTAGTGGCTTTTTGCCATGATCTCATTGTAGTGGCTATTGCCATGATCTCGACGATGAGCGACTAATCGCAAGATGATGCCATCGATAGTGTGTAGCGGTGTGGGTTAATTGTAGAAATCCCCAATAGTGTGATTGGCAGGTAAGGGTGGTGTAGCAGATGGAAACCTAGGATTGGGTTTGGGCTTTGCATAATTCCTGATATATTATATTTTGTTATCTATTCTGTGGGGCTAAGGCCCAGTCTGATGATGCACGAGGGTTGCACACTGAGTCTTGTGACTCACCCTATTATTTAACATTTTTTTCAGGTAGCACTTAGTGCATCGGACCGGGCTGGAGGGGAGCGCAAGGTGGCCATGCAAGAGTCCAAATTGTTGCAGCAAAGATGCCATTTATTTAAATTTTCCTTCAATATGTTAAATTATTATAGGTTTTATATTTTATTGTAACAAGGCCAAGGGCCACTAGCCTTATACTTTGAGCTTTCTTTTGGGTTTTTACTATTATTGGACACCTAATTTCGGCGAAAAAAAATATAAACTAAGGCATGTGCTAAATTTCGGCTTTTAATTCATAAAGGCATCATATAAAATTTATATCTTTTATAAATTATCAAATCATTAAGTTTTCCGGAGTACATGTTTAAACTCGACAAATGTTTTCCAAAAATGCGACATGTTTTACTAAATCTTCTTAGTGATATGCCAGATCAGGTCGTGGTGTTTGGGCCAGGTTTGGGGTGTTACAAATTGGTATCAGAGCCCAGTTCAAAACTCAGTTTTGAGGTTTTTGGGCTCAAAATATTTTCTAAAGATGGATTTTAGAAACATGTAATACAGGATTGTTCTCTCGGCATGGCACCTGTGTCTCCGGCCCAAGTCCGCCAGGTAAGTATTCTGAACCATTATGTGTTATGTATGTGGGCTTAATGGGCTTTATGGGGCCATAGGTTAGTAAGATAGAAATTATTGGACCCTAGGCCTAGCTCACACCAAACAATAAACTCCATAAAACTTAATCTAATTAAACATGTCCGTGAACAAGTCACTGGGTTAGGTGTGGTAACAGGCATACGCATGTCTAGGATTGGATCCAAGGAGAGCTTGGTACTTAAGCAGCCCTAGTGACTCACCTCCTCTTCGTTGGAATCCTATCTGGTGCGTAGTGTCTGTTCACCTTCACCATGAGGACTTGTTGATAAGCCAAAATTTATAATTAAAACCCGAAAGGGACCAACCACCCTACTTTGTAAAATCACTAAAATACCCCCTAGTTTTGTAAAATTTTCAAAATACTCTTGATTTGTAAAACTTTCCCAAAATACCCTAGATTTGTAAAATTACCAAGATTTGTGAAATTACCGAAATACCCCCTAGTTTACAAAATTATCGAAATACCCTAAATTGTGAAATTTCCAAAATACCCCATATTTACCAAGATACCCTATTTTGAAAATTAAGAAAATATCCATGTAGGATAGATTACGAAAATGCCCTGGGTAGTGAAAGGATGAAAGTGCCCCTAGGTAATGAACGTAAGTTTGTGAATGCCTCTCTGTATGCTAATTGTGAATGTATGTGATTCTCTGAACTAGGGTAGCAGACTTGAGACTGAACCTTCAGATATAATTCTGAATTCGAAAGAACCACTATCAAACTACTTTTCATAAAATTGTTCGTGGATAATTAGTGGAAAGAGTTAATAATTCATAAAATTTTCTTAAATCAGATAAAGGCGATATTAGGATGATGAGTACAAGGGGTCGAGGACGCCCGCGCGTTGTCGTGTCGGGATGACCGGTAGGGTCCGCCACGGGTCGAAAATGAGATGCCGGATCGCCGGAAGAGGGTAAATTCGAGGACCAAACGGGTGGAGATAATGCATGTCTCGTGCACGAGGGTCGCCACGGTCGAAATGACATGCCGGATCTACCAGTTGTAGAAGGTGAATTTCAGGACCAAACGGGTGGAGATAATGCGATGTCTCGTGCAATGTCATGGGTCCTTGAAAGAGTGGCTGGAGTAGGCACGGGTTCAAGAGCTCGAAAGTCTGTGTCTGAACGACTCCGAGCCAACGGAGCAGAGATGTTTAAAGGAGTTTCTGACGTAGCCCTTAACACAGCTGAGTATTGGTTAGAGGCAATTGAGTGCATAATGGATGACCTTGACTTCACTGTGGAGGAAAAGTTGAAGAGGGTCATGTCTCTTCTTCGAGAAGAGGCCTATCAGTAGTGGCTCACGGTGAAGGAGGGTACTCCCGCAGATCGTATTGATTGGGATTTCTTTAAGGAGTCGTACCAGGGGAAGTACATCGGGGCCAACTATGTGGATGCACAGAGATGGGTATTCCTGAACTTGGTATAGGGAAGTAAGTCTGTGTCAGAATATGAAGCCGAATTTCTACGATTGAGCCGTTACACTCGAAGGATTATAGCAATTGACTATGAGCGTTGCATACGGTTCGAGGATGGACTAAGGGATGAATTGAGGGTATTAGTGGCACCGCAGCGAGAAAGAGACTTTGTAGTTTTCAGAAAAGACCTAGGTCCGATGGGCCAGCTCGTACTCCGACGGGTTAGAATCGATCATGTCCTTCGTGTGGGAAGGTGCATTATGGGGAGTGTAGAAGGAAAACCGGTGGATGCTTTAGGTGTGGATCCACGGAGCATATGATTAAGGACTGTCCATAGGTGGAGCAGGCATAGCCCGTGGGACAAGGTTCTGATCAAGTTAGGAGAGGTGGTCAGCCAATACCGAGGGGTTGTGGCGCGACTAGAAGAGGAAATGGATTCAGTCGGGGTCGTGGAGCACCTAGAAGGAGTGCTGGAAATGTAGACACAAGGCAGCCGGGTCTAGTCTATGCAGCATGTCGACAGGAGGATGGTGACGCACCGGACGTCATAACCGGTATGTTTCTTATTGCTAATAGCCATACCTTGCTTTGATTGGTATTGGGTCAACCCACTCCTATGTTGCATGTTCGGTATTTGAGACCCTAAGTTTAGACTCTGAAATAACTACTAGGAAAATGACTGTGGTTGGCCCTTTGGGACAATCTAGGGTAGTGGACAAACTATTTAGGGACGTACCTTTAGAGACTCAAGGAGTGGTGTTTCCGGCAGACTTAATGAAATTACCGTTTGGAGAGTTTGACCTTATTTTGGGAATGGATTGGTTGACTAAACACCATGCTAAGTTGGATTGTGAGACTAAGCGCATGGTGTTGAGTACCCCGGAAGGTGAGGAGGTGGTTGTGTTAGGAGGAAGAAAGAATTATTTGTCCAATGTAGTGTCCGCATTAAAAGTTGTTAAGATGATTCGGAAGGGATATAACGCGTTTCTAGCATTTTTCAGTGCTTTGGATGTTAAGGAGGTGACTGTCGAGGAGGTTCGAACAGTCAAGGATTTCACGGATGTCTTTTCTGAGGAATTGCCAGGGTTAACCCCGGATCACGAAGTGGAGTTTGGAATAGAGCTACTTCCCGGTACAGCTCCAGTGTCTATTGCTCCGTACAGAATGGTGCCGATGGAGATGGTGGAACTCAAAGCCCAGATCTAGGAACTGCTAGATCGTGGATTTATCCGACCGAGTATGTCTCCGTGGGGAGCCCCGGTCCTGTTTGTGAAGAAGAAGGACGGATCCATGCATATGTGTGTGGACTACCGACAATTGAATAAGTTGACGGTTAAGAACAAGTACCCACTGCCAAGAATCGACGACCTAGTCGATTAGCTCAAAGGAGCTTCAGTCTTTTCTAAGATTGACTTAAGGTCGGGATATCATCAGTTAAGGGTAAAGAATGAGACATTCATAAAAAGCCGTTTCGGACTGGGTACGGTCATTATGAATTTTTGGTGATGCCGTTCGGGTTGACGAATATGCCAGTGGCATTTATGAATATGATGAACCGGGTATTTTAACTGTATCTTGATCGGTTCATCGTGGTGTTCATCGACAATATCTCGGTTTACTCCAAGTCCGAGGAGGAGCATGATGCACATCTTCGTGTGGTGCTGCAAATTCTGAGGGAGAAGTAGTTGTACGCAAAGTTCAGAGTAAGTGTTAGTTCTGGCTGAAGGAAGTGACTTTCTTAGGGCATGTAGTTTCCGCAGAGGGAATTAGGGTGGACCCTCGGAAGATAGAAGCTGTATTGGATTAGAAACCACCAAAGTCTGTGGCAGAAGTTCAAAGTTTTTTGGGATTGGACGAGTACTACAGAAGGTTTGTTGAAAGGTTCTCATTAATAGCGGCACCTTTAACTAAGTTGTTGAGGAAGGGAGTATCGTTTGTATGGACCGACAAATAGCAGGAGAGCTTTGAGAAGTTGAAGAGAACCTTGACGGAAGCGCCAGTGTTAATTCAGCCAAAGGCAGAAAAAGAATTTACCATCTACTATGATGCGTCACACACGGGTTTAGGATGTGTGTTAATGTAAGATGGAAAAGTTGCTGCATATGCGTCTCGATAGTTGAGACCGCATGAATTGAACTACCCTACGCACAATTATAGAATTGGCGGCGATAATGTTTGCTCTGAAGATTTGGAGGCACTACTTGTATGAGGAGAAGTCGGTTATTTACACGGACCATAAGAGCCTGAAGTATCTCCTTACCCAGAAAGAGTTGAATCTGAGGCAACATAGGTGGATTGAGCTCTTGAAGGACTATGACTGTTCGATCAAATATCAACAAGGTAAGGCTAACGTGGTGGCAGATGCGCTGAGTAGGACGGCGATAGTAGATTTGAGGGCGATGTTCGCTCATCTTAGTTTGTATGAGGATGGAAGTTTGGTAGCTAAGCTCCAAGTAAGACCTATGTGGACAAGTCAGATCAAAGAGAAGCAACATCTAGATAATGTTTTGAGTGCGCAACTTTGGCAAATGCGAAGTGGTGAAGGAGAGAACTATAGTTTGAATGGTGATGGAGTCCTGTGTTTTCGTAAGAGAGTTTGTATGCCAAAGGATGTGGAGTTAAGGCAGATGATTCTTCAGGAGGAGCATAGTAGCCCTTATGCTATGCATCCTGAAGGGGTTAAGATGTACCAAGATTTGCAAGAACAATTCTGGTGGCCAGGTCTGAAGCCAGAGATAACGGAATTCATGAGTAAGTGTTTGATGTGCCAGCAGGTGAAAGCGGAACACCAATTACCTTCGGGGTTGTTGCAGCTGGTAAAGATTTCGCATTAGAAATGGGAGAGAATCACGATGGATTTTGTTAGTGGGTTACCCCTTACGCCCACTAAGAAAGATACAATTTGGGTGATTGTGGATTGGCTGACGAAGTCTGCTCACTTCATACCGATTCGTGTCGATTTTTCTCTGCAAAGGTTGGCTAAGCTGTATGTGGTTGAGGTGGTGAGACTGCATGGTGTACCTATGTCAATTATATCTTATAGAGACCCTAGGATCACGTCACGGTTCTGAAAGGCTCTGCATAGGCAATAGGAACAAGGCTAGACTTCAAAGACTGCTTTTCATCCCTGATCGATGGTTAGTCTGAGAGGGTAATTTAGATCTTGGAGGATATGATAAGGGGTTGCATCATCGATTTTAGGGGAAGCTGGGAGGAGTATTTGCCTTTGGCAGAATTCGCATACAATAATAGTTATCAATCTAGTATTTGGATGGCGCCTTATGAAGCGTTATACGGAAGGAGATGTTGTACCCCAACTTGCTGGACAGAATTGGGTGAGCGTCAGGTGTTGGGCCCAGGACTAGTGTCAGAAACGGAAGAGAAAGTTAGGTTAATTCGGGCTCGGTTGAAGGAAGTGTCTGATCGGCAGAATTCGTATGTGGATCTTAAACGGAAAGGGATGGAATTTGTAGTAAGAGATCAAGTCTTCTTGAAAGTATCATCGTGGAAGAAGGTAATGAGGTTTGGTCGGAAGGGTAAGCTAAGTCCCCGATTTATTGGGCCTTATCGGGTACTAGAACGCGTGGGCCCAGTGGCTTATCGATTGGAGTTGCCTTCAGAGTTAGAGCAGATACATGACATGTTCCATGTCTCGATGCTAAGATGTTATCGTTCTGATCCATCGTACGTTGTGCTAGTGGAAGAGATTGAAGTAAGGCCAGATTTGTCTTTTGAGGAGGAACCAGTGCAAATCTTGGATCGAGACGTAAAAATGTTGAGAAGAAAGTCTGTCCCTTTGGTCAAGGTTTTGTGACGAAACCACGGTCGGAGGAAGCGACATGGGAACCAGAGGATGTTATGCGACAGCAGTATCCCCATATCTTCTGATCAGGTAAATTTCGAGGCCAAAATTTATTTTAAGGGGGGTAGAACTGTAACATCCCGAATTATTGGGCCTGTGCATTTTATATGATGTATGCTTAAAATGTTAATTTGAGGTTTAGAGGTGCAAATTGGGCTCAGGAATGGGCCGAGGTCTTGGCTAAATATTTTGTTTAGAGACTATTAGGTTTAAATGAAGTATTGAGAGTGTAATAGGCATAATGGGCTTGTGGCCCAGGAACAAGAGGCGCAGTAGGAGGGAGCTATAAGTGGTGCCAATAGGCAAAGGAAGGGGGCCCCAGTGTGGCCGCTTGGAGCCTAAGGAATTGGGCCAATTTTGGCAGCCCAATGAGAGTTAGGGGGACGGCAATGTGGCTACAAAATAGGGATTTTATGTTTTAAATTATATGGATATAATGCTGATAAAGGGGAAGTAGTGATGTGGTGTAGGTCTCTATTGGATGAGTGTTTTGTTAAGGATAAGGGATAGAATGATAAGAGTGATGTCTTGGTTGCAGAGTTGGCTGAAAATCAAACACAGGAGAGGAGGGGAAAATCGGTTTAATATAGGCAAGGGGGTGTGCTGAATTTTTTATTGTGTTCTCTGAAAATAGCCTCAAGCTTTCTCTCTTTTCGGCAAACTAGAATCATCTTTTCTTCTTTTTTTCTTCTTCTATCAGAAATCGAAACCCCTGCAATTTACCTTCTCTTCTCTTGCAAACACTTTGACCGAATCTTTCTATCTACTTCATTTCCCATCTTTTCAATTCTTAGTTCTTCCAAAAGTCGAAAACACATCAGCATTTCTCTCGTTCATCTTTTTCGAGATTTTCTTAAAAGCCGAAATCCCTAGATCTCATCTCCTATGATTGCCAAATTCCTTTTGTGGTGTCTGCTTGTGCCGAATCTTGAAGAAAACTAAAGGTAAGTGTCGATTCACAAGATTTCAATCTTTTTCCGCTTTTAGAGATCTTAGCCGAATGGCTATATGGTTAACTAATCGAGTGTTTTCTCTCATTTGCAACATTCCGGGATTTGAAGGGGATTCAATCGCTTAGATTTCTAAGCCAAAGTTCAGTAGCACTCGGATCGTATTACTTTTGGGATTTCAAGGTAAGGAGATCTGTTAATTTAAACGTATAATTTGGGTAAAACTCTAACCCTTGGCTGAATATAGGAGAGGCCTTATCTTTGCGTTCTTCCGACTTTTGAGCAAAGTTGTAGTTAGAAGGCAGTAGATCCGATTAGCGAGGGTATCGACATAGAGGGTAGTCTTACGCATTAATCAGGTGTGTAACATTCTCATACCATTTGGATTGCCTGTTAGCATATGCTTATAAATCTGCTATATTCTGTTAAATGCCAAAATACCGGCATGGCTATTGAAAACTCGAGGAGGGTAAAGGCGAATCACCAGGTTAGTGATCTCTGTCATTCTAAAGTGAATGGTTCTATTGATTTGATATGACAAACATGTATGCCGGTTTCTGTGATTGCACGGGGTTGGGTGATTGATGAAAGGGGAAGTGTTCTGTAGTAGTGGCTTTTGCCATGATCTGTTGTAGTGGCTTTTTGCCATGATCTATTGTAGTGGCTTTTGCCATGATCTGTTGTAGTGGCTTTTTGCCATGATCTATTGTAGTGGCTATTGCCATGATCTGATGATGAGCAGCTAACTGCAGCATGACTGCCATTGATGGTGTGTAGCGATATGGGTTGATTGTAGAAATCCCCAATGGTGTGATTGGCAGGTAAGGGTGGTGTGTAGCGGATGGAAACCTAGGATTGGGTTTGGGCTTTGCATAATTCCTTATATATTATATTTTGTTATCTGCTCGTGGGGCTAAGGCCTCATCGATGGTGCACGATGGTTGCACACTAAGTCTTGTGACTCACCCTATTATTTAACATTTTTTTAGGTAGCACTTAGTGCATTGGACCGGGCAGGAGGGGAGCGCAAGGTGGCCATGCAAGAGTCTGAATTGTTACAGCAAAAACGCCATTTATTTAAATTTTCCTTCAATATGTTAAATTATTATGGGTTTTATATTTTATTCTAACAAGGCCAAGGGCCACTAGCCTTATACTTTGAGCTTTCTTTTGGGTTTTTACTATTATTGGACACCTAATTTCGGCGAAAAAAATATAAAATAAGGCATGTGCTAAATTTCGGTTTTTAATTCATAAAGGCATCATATAAAATTTGTATCTTTTATAAATTATCAAATCATTAAGTTTTCCGGAATACATGTTTAAACTCAACAAATGTTTTCAAAAATGCGACATGTTTTACTAAATCTTCTTAGTGACATGCCAGATCCGTTCATGGTGTTTGGGCCGGGTTTGGGGTGTTACATTCCAACTACTGTTACTATTATAGATTCAGTACTTTGTGTGTTGAATACTGTTACTGTTACTGTTACTATTATCGTTAGTGATTACTATTTAGGTACTGTGTACCGTTAAGGCACAATGTGTCGTACTGGTGTGTTGGTTGGAATTCATGTATCCGTCGAGTCCGAGTCAAGTTAATAGGGACAAATGAAATAAATTTACTGATAAAACTAAATTTGAATGATATGGCATATGTGAAAGGTGAGAATTGAAATAAAGAAATAAGAATGGTATATATATAATCAAATAATAACATAAAAAGATTGAATTGTAAATTGTAATGTAAAAGTATGTGTGTGATTTAATGTATTT
This sequence comes from Gossypium rotundifolium, assembly GCA_025506655.1. NCBI lineage: Eukaryota > Viridiplantae > Streptophyta > Magnoliopsida > Malvales > Malvaceae > Gossypium > Gossypium rotundifolium. The sequence goes on along the minus strand of CP106732.1, from coordinate 150,939,677 downwards.
AATTATAAATTGAATTGTAGTGATGCCACTGAGTATATGCATACTCAGCGTACGGTTTGTTTCCGTGTGTAGATTAGGTACAGAAATTTTTGAGAGTCAAATTTGAGATTGCAAGTTTTCATCTCACCACATCTTCAAGCAACAACAGGGTATGTTTTAGAATTTTGAATAGAATGGCATGCACTTAGGAAAAATTAAGTATGTCCCAAATAGTAGTAGTGGGTTTAAATTTATTATTTATCCATTTTTATGTTCAAATATAATAGTAATTAGCCAAGAATTACTTTGGCACCAAATGTAATATTTCTATATCAGGTTCCTTGAGTCGAACATGGTATAGGGGTGTTACACGATTACACAAATGTCATCTTTTGTTTGGAGATAGGCGTAACCTTGACACAAAATCCATGGTAACGCTTTCATATTTCCATTCTGGTATCGTAATTGGCTGTAATAGCCCCGAAGGAATCTGATGTTCAGCTTTAACTTGCTGACATATCAAACATCTAGATACGAATTCAGCAATATCATGCTTCATTCCCAGCCACCAGTATATCTTTTTCAAATCATTATACATTTTATTACTCCCCAGCTGAACAGACATAATACCATTATGAGCTTCATGTAAAATTCTCTGTACAAGTTTTGAGTTTTTGGGTACACATACTCTACCTCAGAATAACAAGCAATCATCAGGCTCTATTTGAAATTCTGAATCAAAATCCGATTCACATTGCACCAATTTAGCTTGCAACTCATCATCACTTTTCTCAGCTTCGCAGATCTACTGCAGAAGCATCGATTTAGCTTTTAGCTCAGCTAAGATTGAACCATCATCAGACAATGACACTTGGATGTTCATTGCTCGTAAGGCAAATAGAGACTTTCTGCTCAGAGCATCAGCAACCATAATTGCTTTTCCTAGATGATAATTGATAATCAGATCATAATCTTTCAACAATTCAAGCCACCTATGTTAATTCAGATTCAAATCTTTTTCCGACATCAGATACTTTAAACTTTTATGATCAGTGAATATATGGAATTTTCACCAAACAGATAGTGGCACCAAATTTTCAGGGCAAATACAATAGCTACCAATTCTAAATCATGTATTGGGTAATTCTTTTCATGTGGTTTTAGCTGTCTACAAGCATAGGCTATTACTTTACCTTCTTGCATCAAAACACAGCTTAAATCATTCAATGATGCATCACCCCCAAACCTAGCCTAGACTTTATGACCGGATCTAGCAAGTCACATCAAAGTGATGTTTGAAAACTATGCTTTCATCGGAAACCCTTCTTACAATTTAAAACTTTCTACCATTTAAAACCTCAGATTTCATTGCTTACTTTTTAAAACACGATTTACTCAAAGACATTATCTCGCAGAATATTATTATTTTTAAAGCCTTGTTTGTTACAGAAGTTTAATTCAAAATAGTTGCGAGTACGTGATATTTTGAAAATAGTAGTTATTGTTTTAAAAACCCATGTTTAATAGACTATGAGGTTGAAATTTAAAGAAACACCATATAAAAGTTAAAAAAAAATCTCAAATGGCCTTATTACAAAATTATTAACTCAATAAAATAAAATAAAGTCGCTAGGTTTAACTTTATAGCCTATAGGACGTATGGCCACCTCCGAGTCCCTCGCAGCTCCAAATCCTCTAAGGCTGGGGATTACCTGTACAGTTAAAGAAAAGGGTGAGCTACGAGAACTCAGTGTGTAATCCCCTATTATGGTCACGAGCCAGGCCCGAGCCCATACAGATCGATCAGGCCTAAGCCCTATTCAGAATAATGGGCCTAAGCCCTATTCAGTAATAGTCTAGGCCTATGCCCTAAATCATATCATTGCAAACGGACATGTAACCCAACCCTTTGCAGCCAATACACCACCCGTACCAACCATCTCACCATGGGGGGACCAAGTCGACCCACCCAGCCAACACACCATCCGTACCAACTAGCTCACCATGTGGAGACCACGTCGACCCACCCAGCTAGCTCACCAATAACGCAGCCTAGATACTAACAACAATGCAGCAAAGTTGCTAATAACAATATACTTGGCTGAGCCACTAGAATCAGAATACATGGCGATGCCACTATAATAGTATTTCCTCCAAGCCAAGAAAAACCCAACCCAATGCAGTATGTCATGTCATAACTACCCCATGCATGTAGTGCATCACAATCATAATCAATCATACAATTATTAGACATACATCGCTGGTACTACTACTAAGGGTATAACAGTCATTTGGTCAGTTAGGGGTAAATCGGTAAATTACCCCTCGGAGGTATTTCAATAATTTTAGACATCTATCGGCCTTTCCAAAGGCCTACTATCACCTCGAGCGACATAGATACCCTTTTGGTCAAAACGATGCTTTTGGGCCTAAGCCCAATTTTCGGCCCAAACGAGCCCACAAGCTCGTATGGGCCATTCAGCCATTTTTGTCACGGTTCTGTGAACCCCGAGCCACATCTATTATTCGATACTTACCATGGATTTTGCCCCTGTGGGCCCATTAGCCCATTAGGCCCACTTGGCTTACTACGGCCCAACAAGGCTAATTACGGCCTAAGCCCACGAGAAAGTTCATGGCACTCCTAACGGTCTATTGCCAATGCTTATGACTCGGTATATCTCTGCGAGCGTCGTACGCTCGAGAGCCTTCAGATGCCAGAAACAGGGCTTTTCGACTTTTATCGATATACAGTAGCACAGAAGTGAAACACAACAATATCCGGTGTTTGAACAGTATAGTAATAGGTGTACGATTACACACATTGATTACGAAACGTGCCCCAAATCTTTTAGCACCGATCACACCTACGTTAAAATATCAGTTAATCATCCATTCAAAGGGCTACCTTCTACTTTCACAACCAAAACCGAAACCATACTAACACCTACCTTGATTGGCGAGTTTGTTAAGCCTCTCCAAAAATCAACGAAGACTAAGAACCCCTAGATGGATTCCGCATTACAATACACCCTTATTAGGAGGGATTGAATAAATATGTGAATAAAAACCACCCTTGACCAATACAACCCTCAAATAAGATCAACCATCAATCTAACCTAGTGCGAGAACACTTACTTGATTAAAGTTAAGAACAACGTATCGCTTGCTTCCATTGCTAGGCCCTTTCCACTCTTCGAGAGACCCTAACAACCAACCCACATCAAACTTGAGAAGAATGGAAAGATTCGACAGTGGAAAGAAAAAGATAGTACCAACACGACATAACTAGAAAACAGTCAGTACTACTTACCCTCAAATTCGGCAAAGACAGGTTCCTTCAAGTAAAGAGGAATTAAACACACACAGGCCCAAGAGATGAAAGTATACTAGAGAAAAGCAGAGGTTAACTTCGGATCACTCAAAAGAACAAAAGATGTGGCATTGAAAAGAAAAGGAAGGATGGATTCGGCTAACTTGAAGAGAACAAAAAAAGAAAGATGGGAGGAAAAGAGGATGTTGAATTCTGCCAAGGAACCTAAAAGAAGAAAAGAAGTGTAGGTAGGGAATGAGTAGCAGTTGGGGGAATACTGAACAAAATGAAACAAACCTGAATGGTAACAAAGTTGCTTGAGACGTCACTTCAGAAAAAAGACCCGAGATAAACAAAAGAGAAGTAGCAAAACACAAAGGAATTTTGGTTTCTACTAACAATCAAAGTTGCCGAAAATGCTCCAATGACCCCCCTCTAGCCGAATTTCTCACTTAGCCACACTCCCGAATTTGGCCAAAACTCCCACACACATCACTTCCCTGATTTTTTCCACCGAAATCTCCTAAACTTACTCTCCTGCTTCTATTTGAAACATTTGACCAAGTCCTCAACCTCCCTTGTAGAGTTTGATCCAAACTCTACTTCTTCCACCCCCATGGCATAAAATAAATGCCCTAATTTGCTTTCCAAGGGATTCGAACTCCACTCCCCCTAGTTATCCCAATGATGCCACACCCACCAGGTCTCATGTTCAACTTGTGTCACTAAACGTACACAAATCTACTTAAGTCCTACCGCAACCAGCCCTCTCCTCTTAAAGGCCAAACACTAAAATTTTTCCAAAGCTCAGACTCGAACCCAGGCCTCCCTAGAACCCCCAAATGCACTCAAATAGTTAGCCGTTCAAACACAACATGAATTTTAAGCAAAATTACAACCCCTAATTTTTGGGACATTGCACCTTACCCGATTCAGGCTGAACTTGAATTGGTGCTTCAGTAAACAAGGTTTTCAATCTGTCAAAGCTCTATTGACATTTATCGGTCCATTTAAATTTCACATATTTCTACAACAACTATGTCATCAGAGGAGCTATCATCAAAAACCCTTTTACAAATCTCTGATAGTAACCAACTAATCCCAGAAAACATCTGACTCTGACACAATTTTTGATGGTTTCTAGTTAACAATTGCTAAAACTTTATTTGGATCCACTCTGATACCTTCAATAGATACTATATGTCCAAGAAAACTTACTTTTCGAAGCCAAAATTCATATTTGTTAAATTTAGCATACAACTGTTTCTCATGCAGAGTTTGCAAAAAAATTCTCAAATGATCAACATTTTAATCTTCATCTTAGGAATATACCAGAATATCATTAATAAACACTAAAACAAATCTATCCAGATACGGTCTAAAAATTATATTCATTAAATCAATAAACACTACAGGTGCATTAGTCAAGCCAAAAGGCATTACAAGGAATTCATAATGTCCGTACCTAGTTCTGAAAGTTATTTTCTGTACATCCAGTCTTTCACTCTTAACTGATAGTAACCAGAATGGAGATCTATTTTTGAGAATATTATAGCACCCTTCAACTGATCAAACAAGTCATCAATACGAGGCGGTGGATACTTATTCTTAATTATGACTTTGTTGAGCTGTCGATAATCAATACACAATCTCAACGATCCACCTTTTTTTTTAACAAACAGAACTGGTGCACCCCAAGGTGAAAAACTAGGTCGAGCAAAACCTCTGTTAGTCAGTTCTTGCAACTATGCTTTTAACTCCTTTAATTCTGTAGGAGCCATTCTGTAGGGTGATATAGATTTCAGTGTTGTTCCTGAAACAAGATCTATAGCAAACTCAACTTCTCTGACCTGTGGTAATCGGTTAATTCTTCCTGAAGCACATCAAGATATTCACATACCACTAACACTGATTTAATCTTGGGTTTAGATACTTTAGTGTCCAATACATAGGCAAGATAAGCATCATACCCTTTTCTAACATATTTCTGCGCTGATATAGCTGATATTATATTAGACAATCCGTCCAATTTATCACATTCAATACAGAGCAATTCACCGTGCTGACATTTCAATATAATATGCTTCTGTTTACAATTTACCACGGCATCATGCTGAGTTAACCAGTCCATACCCAAAATTACATCAAATTCATCAAACGGTAATAACATCAAATCAGTAGGAAAATAGTAACCCCGTATTAATAATGGACAATTCTTACAAATTTTATCCACCATCACATACTGACCTAGTGGGTTCGATATTTTAACCACAAATTCAATGGTCTCGACAGGCAAATTCTTACTAGACACTAAATTTGTGCAGATATATGAATGAGTTGAACCAGGATCAATTAAAGCAATTATATGTATCAAATATAGAAAAGGTACCAGTAATAACAGCGGGTGCAGAAGCATCTTCATGTGCACGAATAGCATATGTTCTGGCTGGTTCTTATGCTTCAAATTTGACAGTCTTACCCTGGTTACTACTCAAATTGTTGGGATTAAGAGGGGGTCTACCTTTCGTGGCGGGGTTGCTCAGCCTTAAAGTTTGAACAGTATCTTTTTCAGGCTTTTCCAGGCAATCTCTGAGATAGTGGTCAAAGGAACCACATCTATAACATGCTCCGCTTCTCATGAGGCACTCACCAAAATGCAGTTTATTACAATGTTTGCATCAGGGTTTGGGATTTCCAACACTGCCTGCACTTGCTACAAATGTAGCTTAAGATCTCGAATTAGAGCGTTGAATACTTCTGTCTTTCCCAGAATACCCTGTAGATGTGGTAAAACGGTCATGATATTTCTTCAATTTCTTTGAGATAGATTGTTGTGACTTTCCCAAAAATTTTTTACTTAAAGTTTGAATTTCCATATCTGTCTGTCTCTTTTCTCTACTTATTTCTTCATCTTTATGTGCTCGATCAACCAGTACAACAAATTCTTTTAATTTTAAAACCCCAACTAACAACTTGATGTCTTCATTTAAACCCTCTTCAAATCACTTACACATAGCGATTTCAGTCAAAATACATCTCTAGCATACTTACTCAGTCGGACAAATTCTCTTTTATATTCGGATACCGTCATATGCCCTTGTTTAAGCTCTAAAAATTTTGTAACACCCAAACTCGAGACCGTTGCTGGAATAGGGTTTAGAGGCATTACCAAACAATAGGATCATTTTACACCTCATTCACGACACAAAGTCAATCATCATCAAACACATTCATCTACAATCATAGTGTCCCTTAACCGAGTCATCAAGACCCTAAACATGCTTATAAATCGAGTCGGGACTAATCCAAAACACATATAAAATTTCATGAAAAATTGAAACTTTTCTAGAATACAGGGGAGACACGCCCGTGGGGGGTAGGCCGTGCCTCTCCCACGGCTACATGACACACCCGTGTGACCTCCCGTGGTTACATACTACCAAAATCAACACTGCTAACAAACATGCCCGTGCTAAGGCCGTGTCCTATAAGGTGATATACTGCTATTTCTTGCACAACCCGTAGACACGCTCGGTGCCATGGCCTTGTGCAGTTTAAGCCACATTCTGCCAATTTACCCAAGGTCCGAGACACGCCCTTGTGCCCCAATCATGCGACATTATAGGCCATCTTTGCAAGGCCAACATGCCACCCACTTAGGGTCAAACCTACAAGCCAATCAACCAAACATCTCATGCACATATTGCCATCTAAAAGCATACCAATTTAGCAATTTAAAACATACCATCAATACCAACTTTAATCATACCCAATTCAATACCAATACTTATTCTATCACAAGCATAATTCATTCCCAAATCTCACTACTCCTACTAGCATTTATCAACACAAAGTTACCACTCAATAGAAAATTTATCAATCTACAATTCATGCCAAAAGATGCATCATTTATATACCACATTCATTCATGCCAAACCTATCACATATCTAGCCACATCTCATGGCTACTTACAAATCTCAAACTTGATTCAATTTACTAGCCTATACATGCTATATTCTAGCTATATACATCTTTCCAAAAGTACCAAAATAGAATACCGATAGTGTGATTTAGAAGCTGGCGATCCCAGATCCGAGCTAGCTTTACTGACACTACAAGGCAGATGAACAAATCACATAGTAAGCTTTCCAAAGCTTAGTAAGTTTGATATACAATACAATTATCATATCAAATTAAATCGATGCAAAAATAAACAATCACTTGGATCTATTATCACATATTCGTGCCTTCTCATCCATAGCCACAATGCTCATTTCCTCAATCAAAGCTTAATTTTACTCATCAACCACAAAGGTTCAATACGTACCTTAACCACAAAAAGCTATTAAATCTCCAAGCTACTCAATGCTCGATATTATTTGCCGATCATTCTTTAATTTAATCGCACACTCAGTGCCACATACTTATCCGACTCATAACTGTTACCACACACTTAATGCCTATTCTTTTAACCAACTCATCTCGATATCGCACATACAGTGCCACAGTAATCATCCAAAGCTTTCATAACATCGCACACACAGTGCCACAGCAATAAACAGAAGCTTTCATCACATCGCACACACAGTGCCGTTCATTTCCATCTCGATTTCACTTTCACACACTTAGTGCCCTCAAATTAAAATCATGCACATAGTAACTCACTTTCATATACATAAACATATTCATTTCATATCGATAAATTGTATCTCAAATACATGTATTATATCCAAACTTACCTCGAACGTTGAACTATTGATACGGTCGATTAATCGAGCACTTTGCCTCGATCTCGATCCAAACCTCTCCTCTCTTGGTCTATACACATTCAAATTCAATCCATTCAATCATCAATCCATTCATTTTAATCCAAACACACATATTTAGGGCATTTTACAAAATAGCCCTTAGATTTTCACATTTTGACACTTTAGTCCCTATCTCACAAAATCATCAAATACTCAAAATTTCAATATACATGTGCGTAGCTGAATTCTCCCCATGCTTATACAAGCCCTCACATTTCATTTATTTCACATTTTAGTCCTCCAATTTCTCATTTTCACAATTTAGCTCAAATTACTCAATTTCACAAAATTTCAAATACAAACTATGTTCATCTAACTCATATCTTTCATTTAACACCAAAAATCACCACAAAGCTCAATATAGTATCAATGGCATCTCACACAAACATCATCAATACTCAAAATTCAAGCATGGGTTTTGTAGAGCATAAAGCAATGATTATGAAAATGTAGAAATTATCAAAAACCGAAATGAAACACATACCCAATTGAGCTATGAATGTGCCGAAATTAAAGGAGCTTCAAACCCTCATTTTTCTTTCTCAAATTTGGTGGAAGATGAACACTATAGCCACCAATTTCTTGTTTCTTTAATTTTATTTCACATTAATACACCATTTACCATTTTGCCATTTTTATTATTTCATTTAAAATCCACCCACTAAAGCCCATTTTTGTCCATCCATTTTACATGTGGAATAATAACAACATAAGGGCTCATATTTTTAAAAGCCATGCCAATTAAGCACTTTAACAAACAGCACACAACTTTTACATTTTATGCGATTAAGTCTTTTTTCATAATTCGACACTAAAACGATCAAATCATCACACAGAATTTTCACACAGGCTATGTCACATATCATTCACACAGAAAATATCATAAAAAATATTTTTACGACCTCAGATTTATGGTCTCGAACCATCGCTCGACTAGGGTCTAAACCGGTTATTACAACTCTCCCCTTAGGATTTTCGTCCCTAAAATCTTACCAAAGGAATAGTTGTGGATGTTGCTCTCCATAACGTTCTCGGGCTCCCACGTAGCCTCTTCAATTCTGTGTTTGTGCCACAATACCTTCACTAAGAAAATTCTTTTGTTTCTCAACTCTTTAGTCTCTCGTGCCAAAATTCGGATTGGTTCTTCACTATACGACAAATCTGACTGAATCTTAACCTCAGTAGGTGCAATTATATGAGACGGGCTTGATCGATATCGTCGAAGCATTGACACATGAAACACATTATGGATCATTTCCAACTCTGATGGCAATCTTAGTCTATAAGCAACCGGCCCATCTCGTTCAATAATCTTATACGGTCCGATGAATCTCGGACTCAGCTTGCCCTTTTGGCCAAATCGAAGTATTTTCTTCCACGGTAGCACTTTCAAAAACACTTTATCACCAACCTCGAGTTCAGCATCCTTTCGTTTCAAATCTGCATAAGACTTCTGACGATCTGAGGCTGCTTTCAAACTGTCACGAATTACTTTCACTTTCTGCTCAGTCTCTTTTATAAGATCAACCCCGTGAATCTTGTTCTCACTTAGCTCGGTCCAATACAATGGAGTTTGACACTTTCGACCGTAAAGAGCCTCATATGGTGCCATTTTGGTACTAGACTGAAAACTATTGTTATACGTAAACTCAATCAATGATAAATTCCTTTCCCACGTGCTTTCAAATTCAAGTATGCAACATCTCAGCATGTCTTCAAGAATCTGAATAATTCGTTCGAATTGACCATCCGTTTGTAGATGAAAAGCAGTACTAAAATGTAATTTTGTGCCCAAGGCATCTTGTAATTTCTTCCAAAATCGCGAGGTAAACCTCGGATCTCTATAAGACACAATAGATAACGATACTCCATTTAATCTCACAATCTCATCGATATACGATTCACCAACTTATCTAAAGAATAATCGGTTCTCACCGAATGAAATGAGTGATTTCATTAATCTATCAACTATCACCCAGATCGCATCTTTCTTGCTTGAGATAAGGGCAAACCGACACAAAGTCCATCGTGATCCTCTCCCATTTCTACTGTGAATCATAATCGGTTGCAATAAATCTGACAGAACTTGATGTTCAAATTTTAACTTGTCGACAAACTAAACATTTCGACACAAAGTCAGAAATATATCTCTTCATACCATACCACCAATAGAACTGTTTCAAATCATTATACATTTTTGTACTCCTGGGATATACAGTCAAATGACCATTGTGAGCTTCAGCCAAAATCATTTGAATCAGCTCTGAATTTCTCGGAACACAAATCCGATCTCTAAATATCAAACAATCATTATTATCAACTCAAAATTTTGATACGACATTAGAATCACACTGAACTCTTTTTGCTAACAACTCATTATCAATCTTTTGAGCATCACAAATCTGCTATATGAACATCGGCTTAACTTTTAATTTAGTTATCGCCGCATTAGCATCACACAGATCTTTCTGATTACTCAAAGCTCGCAAAGCGTATAATGATTTCCGACTCAAGGCATCAAGTACAACATTAGCTTTACCCGGGTGGTAATCTATCACAAGTTCGTAGTCTTTCAACAATTCTAACCATCTTCTTTGTCGCAAGTTCAAATCTATCTGAGTCATCAAATATGAAACACCCCAAACCCGGCCCACAAGCCTTGACCGGATCTGGAATGTTCCCTGAGTAAAACAGTTCAAAACTTGCTTGTTACTTTGGAAAATATGGGTGGTTTGGAGGAAAATTTGATTTGTGTTGAGTTCAAATTGAAAATGGTGTTGTTCTTGAAGACTCGATTTTATTAAAATGATATTTTTATTTGTACTTGAAATCAATAAGTTAAAAGTATTGCCGAGTTTTTAGAGTTTAACATTAAATTGAAAATCAATTGTGTTTAGGTGTCAAAACATTTAAAATTTATTTTAAATAAAATTTGTTTAACCTTTGATAATAATAATCGTATCATGATAAACCAAATTAAATGCATGCTTAAAATAAGCTTAATAGTAATGGCCATATTACATCAAAGCAAAACCGAAATAAATCCAAAATACTTAAATATTAAAAAATTCAAAATAAAATAAATGTCGAAATGAGCATGGCCACCCCTAAGTTCCTCGCCGACGGTCCATCTATCGAGTGTCACTTGAAAAGATATCCCACAAAGGGTGAGTCAATGACTCAATGTGCAACAACCAACACAAATTCCCAATCGATTTAGGCATGTCAAATCATACATAGCAAGTATAGGCAATGATGCAATCCAGAACCCAAACCTAGATAACCATCCTCTACACACCACTGCATTCGCCAATCACACCGTGGGATTACTAAATCGACCTCCAACCACTACACACCATCGAAGGCAATCGTTGCGCATTTATTTGCACATCGCCTTATAAATTGTGGTATAGCCACCAGATAATTGTGACAAAGTCACCAGATAGTATTTCGTGACATTAGTCACCACATTCGATTATGTGACATGAGTCACTGATATTGTGGTAAAACCACCAAATCACTTCCCTTTTCATTATCACCCATATGCCCCATGTGTCATACAAATCATGCGAATATCATGCCATATGCCTTATTCATATTCGTAACCAATTCTCATATATGTCACATTCAACGCTTATAATACTATTAATAGATCTTTAGAGAATAACGATCAATATGTCGTACCATTGAATGGTACCTTTAGCCACATCTTTCATATTCTTATTAACACACATACTAAATTAATATCAGTAAATCTATTAGGAATTGGTGTAGAGCTACACACCGTTACCAACGTGTTCACCGAGTCCGTAAAGTCTACTAAAGCAGCATTATACTCCTCCCTAAAATTCAAAGTTAGAATCGCCAATCAATAATCACTAAATATGGCCTTGGTCAAGGTTCATGCCCTCTTACCTTGTGGATCTAAATCCCAAAATCGCTATCTATTAATGGACATGTCGAATACCTACATGATCTATGTTAGATCGATTCCAACATTTGAATGAATGGCCTTCTACCTAGACCACACTTTATTTACCTTGGATAACCAATCCCAAATGGTCTCCCCTAAGTCGGCTACAATAGAAATCCAAATATCCTTCATTATTTCGCCAAAGAACATTAATGGGATTAGTTCCTAGATTTTCACTAAAGAGAAAGGATTGGAAATCGAATAACATTTGATCTTACCCTTATATTGAAATCGACCGACTATCGCTCGACACCACCGATATATTCACTATGTAGACTAGATAGTGATCAATAGGTTTCACTTTTGGGGTTTAATGAGCAATCTACTAGGGGTTATTGGTATATTCGCTTTTGATAGATTGGTGAAAAGAAGAAGATAAAAGGGTTGAGACTTGATGCGACTTCGTTTAGATGACAAGAGGGAGGTTCGCCAACACAAAAGAGGAAAGAAAGGATGCTCAAGAATTGGCAATGGTGGTTTTTGATTGAAGAAGTTGTGGTAATGGTGATCTTTGGGGAGGATTTCGGCTAGAACAAGTTAAAAGAAAAAAATGAGAGAAGGAGTGATAGTTTTGGAGAGAAAGAGTAGACGAAAGAGAGGCTAAAATGCTTTTATGAAATCCGCTATCCCCCCTATTAACTTGGCCTAAAATCACCTCAAGAGAGTCCCTAGGCTGGCCAACACTCTTCCCCTTATCGCCTCCCCTTACTTTTCTCCTACTTTCTCTTCTTTACCTATTTAAAATAATTTAAATGAGTCAAGAATTATCCTTGCCCTTAGCCAAAATTTTAAAAAGTATTTGATCACATCTTATGCTCATCCACCTAGTCTCTCAATGCCGTCCAACTCTCTTGCTGCCTGACGCAAAAAGCAGCCCAAAATTGCTCCCCTTGCTGCTCGAACCTAGGCCCTGTACACTGCTTGTGGCGTCACTTATCGAAGCCTTAAGTGGCGCCTTCCTGCCACTTTACCAAGCTGATTTTTATGTCCTACTTCTCCTACAAATTCTCTTAAGGCCTATCAAGCTTGGCTCCACTTCAAGACTTAAAATCTAATAATTTCTAAGGCATTCACCTACACTCTAGAGTTCTCAAAAATTTATACAACACATTCAAACACGCATAGGCATGCTACTTCATACAATTAAGCAATAATGCACAAGCCCAAATTCCTGGATATTTCAGTTCTACCCTTTAAAATAGTTTTGACCTCGAAATTACCTGGCTAAAATAAGTGAGGGTATTGTTGTCGCATTGCTCCTTCCGACTCCCACGAAGCTTCTTTCGATCCATAACTACGCCATAATACTTTGACTAAAGGAACTGATTTTCTTCGCAATACTTTCACATCTCACTCCAAGATCTGAATTGGCTCTTCCTCGTATGAGAAATCTGGTCTCAGCTCCACCTCCTCAACTGGCATGAGATGGATCCGATCGGTAACGACGTAGCATAGAAACATGGAATACATCGTGCATCTGCTTCAACTCCGGAGGCAACTCCAACTGGTATGCCACTGGTCCAACTCACTTCAATACCCGATAAGGTCCTATAAACCTGGGACTTAACTTCCCTTTGTGACCAAATCTCAATACCTTTTTCCAAGGTGAAACTTTAAGAAACACATAATCTACTACAGAAAACTCAATCTTCTTCCACTTAAGATCTGCGTATGACTTTTGCCTGTCAGATGCCTCCTTCAACCGTGTCCGAATCACTTTAACCTTTTCTTTCGATTCTACCACAATTTTCAAACCCAAAATCTAACGTTCCCCCAATTCTGTCCAACATGTAGGAGTGCGACACTTCCGTCCATATAGTGCTTCGTATGGTGCCATCCAAATACTTGCTCGATAGTGTTGTTATATCATAAATTTCGCTAAAGGCAAGAACTGCTCCCAACTCCTCTCAAGCCTATCACACGGCCCTCAACATATCCTCTAACACTTGGATCACTCGTCAGATTGACCGTCCGATCGCAGATGGAATGCCGACTAAAATCCAACCCGTACCCAAAGCTTGATGTAGCGCTTCCAAAATCGAGACATAAACCTCGGATCCCTATCCGAGATAATCGACACCAAGACTGCAAAATTTCACGATCTCAACTACATACAACTTTGCCAATTTCAGAGAATAGTCAACCAAGACCCAGATAAAATGTGTAGACTTTGTCAATTGATCTACTATTACCCATACCGAGTCCTTCTTAGTAGGCGTAAGGGAAGCCCACTAACGAAGTCCATGGTAATTCTCTCCCACTTCCATTGCGAAATCATTATCTATCAAGCAATCCCGATGGAACTTAGTGTTCAAATTTTAACTTGTCGACACGTTAAGCACTTCCCTACAAATTCGGTAGAACTTCCCACTTAAGACCGTGCCACCGTAATCGCTCCGTAAATCCTTGTACAACTTACTACCTCTAGGATGCATAGCATAAGGGCTACTATGCGATTCTCAAAATTTCTCCGCCTTAACTCTCATCCTTCTAAGATACGACCTTGCCATGAAAACACAACACGTCACCGCTTACACCAAAATTTTCCAATTCCCCACACTACACTTGCCGCAACTTAGCACTTAAATCCTCATCTGCCAACTGTCCTTCTCTTACCTCATTCAGCTATGACGGCTTGACCTGTTATTCTGCCAGCAAACTTCCATCATCATAGAGGCTCAAATGTGCGAACATTGCCCTTAACTCCGTCACTACTTTCCGACTTAGGGCATCTGCCACCATATTTTCCTTGCCCGGGTGATACTCTATAAAACAATCATAGTCCTTCAATAATTCCATCCACCTTCACTGTCTCAGGTTCAACTCTTTCTGAGTCAGCAGAAACTTAAGGCTCTTGTGGTCTGTGTAAATCACTGACTTTTCTCCATATAAATAGTGCCTCTATACCTTAAGAGCAAAGACCACTGCCGCTAATTCCAAGTCATACGTCGGGTAGTTAACTTCATGTGGCCTTAATTGTCGAGACACATAAGCGACTACCTTCCCGTCTTGCATGAGGACACATCCCAATCCTGTATGAGAAGCGTCACAATACACCATGAAATCTTTTCTTACCTCAGGCTGAATTAAAATAGGAGCTTCAGTCAAAACCCTCTTAAGCTTCTCAAAGCTCTCCTGTTGCTTATCTGTCCATACGAAAGGTACCTCCTTTCTTAACAACTTCGTCAAAGGTGCGGCTATTGATGAGAACCCTTCCACAAACCTTCTATAGTAGCCTACCAATCCCAAGAAACTATAAACCGCAGCCACAGACTTAGGTGGTTTCCAATCTAGCACTGCCTCAATCTTCCGAGGATCCACCCTTATCCCTTCAACAGATACTACATGCCCTAAGAAAGCAACTTCCTTAAGCCAAAATTCACACTTGCTGAATTTGCCATATAGCTTCTTTTCCCTTAACACTTGCAGCACTATCCGGAGATGCTTATCATGCTCTTCCTCAGACTTAGAATACACTAGGATGTCGTCTATGAACACAACGACGAATCTATCCAAGTAAGGTTGAAAACCCCGATTCATCATATCTATGAACGCGGCTGGGGCATTCGTTAATCCGAACGATATTACTAAGAACTCATAATGCCCGTATCTTGTCCAAAAAGCTGTCATATGGATATCTGCCTCCTTCACCTTAAGTTGATGATATCCAGACCTTAGATCCATCTTTGAGAATACCATGCCCTTTAAGTCGATCGAACAAGTCGTCTATCCTTGGCAACGGGTACTTGTTCTTGATGGTTAGCTTATTCAACTGACGATAATCTATGCACATACACATAGTTTCGTCCTTTTTCTTCACAAACAATACCGGTGCTCCCCATGGAGACACACTGGGTCAGATAAACCCACGATCAAGCAACTCTTGGATCTGAGCCTTGAGCTCAATCAACTCCTTTGGTGCCATTCATGACGGGCAATTGACACAGAGTCTGCACCAGCAAACAAGTCAATTTTGAACTCCACTTCCCTATCCGGGGGTATTCTAGGTAACTCTTCCGTAAAAATATCCACGAATTATCTTACTATTCTAACTCCACTAACTCCTCCTTCTTTCGCATCCAAAGCACTAACGAGAGCCAAAAATGCCTTGCACCCTTTCCGAACCATCTTATCAGCCTTTAAAGCAGAGACTACGTTAGACAAGTAGTTTTTTCTTTCTCCTATCATAATTATAGCCTCATCCTCCTGGGTCCTTAACTCTATTCGCTAGTCACAATAATCCAATATAGCCCAATGTTCCACTAGCCAATCCATGCCAAGAATGAGATCAAATTCTCCAAGGGTAGTTCCATCAAGTCGGCAGAAATACCACTCCCGAATCTCAGAGGTACACCAAATATCTTATTCACCACTACGCTTGACCTAATGGGCTCATTACATACCATCTCCCTATTAGACAGCTTTAGAGGCTATGCCTAGTGTTTCAACTACTCTACATGCAACATAAGAGTGGGTAGAGCCAACATCAATTAAAGCAAAGTAAGGCTTGTCACTATAAGAAACGCACAGGTTATGACGTCCCGTGCATCTTTATCCTCTCTTGGTGAACTACATACACCGCATTCACTGCCTTGCCTCTCAGATACCAACACCTATGCCCGATATTCCCGTCCCTTCTAGATCATTACCTCTCGCTAATCAGACCACGGCCATGGTGGTCAGCATCTCCACCTCTTTCAGCCTGATTAAAACCTGGACCTCTTGGTGGCTCCCATCTGTTTTCATTGGACAGTCATTAATCATGTAGTCCTTGGACCCATACTTGAAACATCCCCCTGTCTTTTTCCAACACTCTCCTAGATGCATCTTTCCACACTGAGCACAAGTACGATACTGCCCTCTAGTCACAACCTGCTGACCTCGTGGCCCATCAACTCTAGGCCTCTTTTGCACATTCCCGAATGACCCTGATGATCCAAAACCTCTCTTTGCCTATTCCGTCCATATTCTATCTCATGATTCTTTAATCCCTTCGCTACCTTAGCCTTTCTACCTACACAAAGAACTCTTGCTCCCGCTATGGAGCTATCAACAACCTCAGTCATCCTCAGTCCGTCTTCAAACCGGACACATCGCTCATGCTTCGTAGCCACTATATCTCGAGCATAACGGCTCAACCTTAGAAATTTCGCCCAGACTCCACTACTTAATTTATTCCCCGAACTAGTCTCAGAAATGTCTTCCTCTGTGCATCCACATAACTGGTCCCAATGTACTTCTTCTAATATGCCGCCTTAAAGTACTCCCAAGTAAGATCATCAGCGACAGCACCATCCCGAATCGTGAGCCACCATTGGTATGATTCATCACGGAGTAGCGACACTACCTCTTTCGCTTTTCCTCCTCATCAGTCCAAATCATCCATAATTCACTCCATCGCTTCCAACCAATACTCGGTAGTATTGGGCGCCACACCAGATATACCACTAAAAACTCGGCTCTATTATCTCTGAGTCACTCGGTCTGACTTTCGAGCTCCCATGTCTCCACCGCCTCCACCAACCCTTTCCAAAACTCGCAAGATCGCTTGTGATATCGTGATCATCCCTATTTGATCCTCGATATTCCATATCGGTAATTGGTGGTGGTGGCATTTCATTTTGGACTCTTGACCGGACTCTAACGGGTTCGACACACGGTCATTCGGCCTCTACCACTACCACGCACATTACGACCACCTCCCTTAGAATTCATGCTTATGAATCGTGTTTATCTGGTTAAGGAATTTTATGAATTAGTTTTTGTTCCACTGATTTATCACGAGCAGTCTTATGTTCAATAGTTCTAAAGAGTAGTTCTTTCGAATTCATACACACACAGAGTCTCAAATTCATTCATTGAATCATCGCATTCATAAACTTGCATTCATTACAGAGAAGTGTTGTAGTTGTCATTGTTGTTTTCCACTACCTGGGTATTTCTGTAATTTTATCCTATAGGGGTATTTTGGTAATTTTTCAAATTAGGGTATTTGAAAATTTCACAAAGTAGAGATTTCTGGTATTTTTACAAAATTAAAATACTTGGTAAGAAGATTCAAGGGTAATATGGTAATTTTATAATCTGGGGGTATTTTTGTAATTTTACAAGTCAGGGGCATTTCGATAATTTTGTAAAATATGGTTTCTGGTGACTTTTCAAAATAAGGGTATTTTTGGAAATTTTTAATTTGGGGTATTTCGGTAACTTTTCATACTGAGGATATTTTAGTAATTTGAACAGGTTAGGGGTAATTTGGGCAACTTGCAAACCAGGGGTATTTTGGTCATTTTTAAATCAAAGGTACTTTGGAATTTTATAATCATGGTTTGACCTTAGAATTTCACAAAACAAGGTGACTGGTCCCTTTTGGGTTTTAATTATTGAATTTAGCCTGTGATTGAGTCCTCTTGGTTAGGGTGAACCGTCACTACGCACCAGGAAGGATTCGAGCGAAGAGGAGGTGAGTCACTATGATCGCTAAATACCGTGCTCTCCTCGAATCCAATCCTAGACATGTGCACAATGGTTGCCACACTAACTCGGTGACTCACCACAAAGTTGGTTTAATTAGGCTTTAAAGTTTTATGTAATTCTGTGTTGGAGTAAGCTAATCCTAGGGTTCAATAACTTAATATACTGATCTACGTTCCCGTTATACCCACATACAAGTCAATAAATCATACAACAGTTAGGGATACTTACCTGGTGGACTTTGGGTCAGAGACTTAGGTGCCATGCCAGAAAAACCTGCTTATTTCACAAAAATTTTCACAAAACTTATTTGGGCTCAATTTTGAAAACGTTGTGGGCTTTAAACCCAAGGCCGAGAGTTTAAAACTGGGCTCGATACCAAAATTGAAATACTCCAAACCCGACCCACGAGCTTGGACCGGATCTGGAATGTTCCCTGAGTAAAACAGTTCAAAACTTGCTTGTTACATGGGAAAATATGGGTGGTTTGGAGGAAAATTTGATTTGTGTTGAGTTCAAATTGAAAACGGTGTTGTTCTTGAAGACTCGATTTTATTAAAATGATATTTTTATTTGTACTTAAAATCAATAAGTTAAAAGTATTGCCGAGTTTTTAGAGTTTAACATTAAATTGAAAATCAATTGTGTTTAGGTGTCAAAACATTTAAAATTCATTTTAAATAAAAATTTGTTTAACCTTTGATAATAATAATCGTATCATGATAAACCAAATTAAATGCATGCTTAAAACAGTTAATAATAATGGCCATATTACATCAAAGCAAAACCGAAATAAATCCAAAATACTTAAATATATAAAAAAATTCAAAATAAAATAAATGCTGAGCTGAGCATGGCCACCCCTAAGTTCTTGCTGACCCGGTCCATCTACTGAGTGTCACCTGAAAAGATATCCCACAAAGGGGTGAGTCAACTGACTCAATGTGCAACAACCAACACAAATTCCCAATCGATTTAGTCATGTCAAATCATACATAGCAAGTATAGGCAATGATGTAATCCCGAACCCAAACCTAGATAACTATCCTCTACACACCACCCGTACCTGCCAATCACACCGTAGGGATTACTAAATTGACCCTCCATCTGCTACACACCATCGAAGGCGATCCGCAGACGACTTGCACATCGCCCTTATAAATTGTGGCATAGCCACCGGATAATTGTGACAAAGTCACCAGATAGTATTTCGTGACATTAGTCACCACATTCAGATTATGTGACATGAGTCACCAGATATTGTGGTAAAAACCACCAAATCACTTCCCCTTTTCATTATCACCCATATGCCCCATGTGTCATACAAATCATGCGAATATCATGCCATATGCCTTATTCATATTCGTAACCAATTCTCATACATGTCACATTCAACGTTTATAAGACTATTAATAGATCTTTGGAGAATAACGTACCTGAATATGTCGTACCATTGAATGGTACCTTTAGCCACATCTTTCATATTCTTATTAACACACATACTAAATTAATACCGTAAATCTATTAGGAATTGGTGTAGAGCTACAAACCTGGTTACCAACGTGTTCACTGAGTCCGAAAGTCTACTAAAACAGATTATACTCCTCCCTAAAATTCAAAGTTAGAATCGGCCAATCAATAATCACTAAATATGGCCTTGGCCGAAGGTTCATGCCCTCTTACCTTGTGGATCTGAATCCCAAAATCGCTATATGTTAATGGACATGTCGAAATACCTACATGATCTATGTTAGATCCGATTCCAACATTTGAATGAATGGCCTTCGGCCTAGACCACACTTTATTTACCTTGGATAACCAATCCCGAATGGTCTCCCCTAGAAGTCGGCTACAATAGAAATCCCGAAAGATTCTTCATTGTTTCAGCCAAAGAACAATAATGGGATTAGTTCCTAGATTTTCGGCTAAAAGAGAAAGGATTGGAAATCGAATAACATTTGATCTTACCCCTTATATTAAAATCGACTGCACTACTGCCTGACAACACTGATATATTCGACTATGTAGACTAGATAGTGATCAATAGGTTTCGGCTTTTGGGGGTTTAATGAGCAATCGACTAGGGGTTATTGGTATATTCGGCTTTTGATAGATTGGTGAAAAGAAGAAGAGAAAAAGGGTTGAGACTTGATGCGACTTTGTTTAGATGACAAGAGGGAGGTTCGCCAACACAAAAGAGGAAAGAAAGGATGCTCGTAAGAATTCAGACAATGGTGGTCTTTTGATTGAAGAAGTTGCGGCAATGGTGATCTTTGGGAGGATTTCGCCGTAACAAGTTAAAAGAAAAAAATGAGAGAAGGAGTGATAGTTTTGGAGGGAAAGAGTAGACGAAAGAGAGGCTAAAATGCTTTTATGAAATTCGACTATCCCCCCTATTAACTTGGCCTAAAATCACCTCAAGAGAGTCCCTAGGCCGGCCAACACTCTTCTCCTTATCAGCTTCCTTACTTTTCTCCTACTTTCTCTCTTCTTTACCTATTTAAAATAATTTAAATGAGTCAAGAATTATCCTTGCCCTTAGTCAAATTTTAAAAAGTATTTGATCACATCTTATGCTTATCCACCCAGTCTCTCAATGTCAGTCCAACTCTCTTGTTTTCGACGAAAAAGCATTCAAAATTGCTCCCTTGTTGCTCGAACCTAGCCCCAGACACCGCTTGTGGCGTCACTTATCAAGCCTTAAGTGGCGCTTCCCGCCACTTTACCAAGCTGATTTTTATGTCCCACTTCTCCTGCAAATTCTCTTACGGCCTACAAGCTTGGCTCCACTTCAAGACTTAAAATCTGATAATTTCTAAGGCATTCACCTACACTCTAGAGTTCTCAAAAATTTATACAACACATTCAAACACGCATAGGCATGCTACTTCATACAATTAAGCAATAATGCACAAGCCCAAAATCCCAGATATTACAAAATACTTTAAACTCTTATGATCAGTATAAATATGACATTTTTCACCGAATAAATAGTGACGCCAAATCTTCAATGCGAATACAATCGCAGCCAACTCAAGATCATGCATTGGATAATTCTTTTCATGTGGTTTTAACTGTCTCGAAGCATAAGCAATGACTTTTCCTTCTTGCATCAGCACACAGCCCAAACCATTTAACAATGCATCACTATAGACTATAAACTCTTTGCTCGATTCAGGTTGAACTAACACCGGTGCTTCTGTGAACAACACTTTCAACTGCTCAAAACTCTGATGACACTTTTCCGACCACTCAAATTTAACATCTTTCTGTAACAACTTTGTCAATAGATTCGCAATCATCGAGAAGTCTTTCACAAATCGTCTATAATATCCCGCTAGTCCCAGAAAACTATGGACTTCGGACACATTTCTCGGAGGCTTCCAATCTAAAATACCATAGATTTTATGCGGATCGACTCGTATCCCAACAGCAGATACAATATGCCCCAGAAAATTGACCTCAGGCAACCAAAATTCACACTTGCTAAACTTTGCATACAACTGTTTCTCACGCAGAGTTTGTAACACGATTCTCAAATGCTGACATGATGCATCTCATCACACGAATATATCAAAATATCATCAATGAACACCACCACGAAGTGATCCAAATATGGTCTGAATATCCGATTCATCAAGTCCACAAATACTGCAGGGGCTAGTCCAAAGGGCATCACTAAGAATTCATAATGTCTATGCCTAGTTCTGAAAGCGGTTTTGCACATCAGACTCTTTAACTTTCAACGGATAGTAGCCCGATCTCAAATCTATTTTAAAAAATAATGTAGCTCCTCTCAACTGATCAAACAAATCATCGATCCGAGGTAATGGATATTTGTTCTTTATCGTCACTTTGTTCAATTGTCGATAATCAATACACATTTTCATAGTTCCATCTTTCTTTTTCACAAATAATACAAGAGCTCACCAAGGTGAAAAACTCGGTCGTGAAAATCCTTTGTCAGTCAATTCTTGCAATTGAGATTTCAACTCTTTCAATTCTGTTGGTGCCATTCTGTATGGAGCTACCAAAATAGGAGCAGTTCCTGGCACTAACTCAATACCAAATTCGACTTCTCTAATCGGAGGTAACCCCGGTAACTCTTCTGGAAACACATCTGAAAACTCACATATCACAGGCACAGATTCAATTTTCTTTTTCGACACCTTTGTATCAATCACATATGCCAAATAGGCTTCACAACCTTTTCTCACATAGTTCATAGCTTTCATCACAGATACAACAGCTGGTAATCCTTTCATATCACTAGACTCAATTCGAACTATCTCACCATTCTGACTCTTCACTTCAACATTCTTTCTCTTATAATTCACAATGGCGTTATGCAAAGTGAGCCAGTTCATTCCCAGAATTATGTCAAATTCATCAAATGGTAGCAACATCAAATTGACAGGGAAACATAAATCACGAAACATCAATGAGCAATTCTTGCACACCTTATTCACCAAAACACACTTGCCTAAGGGTTCGATACTCTAATCACAAATTCAGTAGACTCAACAGGTAGAGTCTTATTCAATACTAAATTCATACACACATAAGAGTGAGTTGATCCTGGATCTATCAATGCAATGACATCAGTATCAAATAAAGTGAAAGTACCAGTGATCACGTCTGGAGATGATGCTTCGTCTCGTGCACGTATAGCATAGGCTCAGGTAGGTGCTCTCGCTTCTGACCTCACAGTTGTATCAGTTGTTCCTCTCTGGCTTTCACTTATATTTCTGATGTTTCTGCGTGGTCTACCCCTTGTTGTCATATTACTCGATCTTTCATTCTGAACATTTTCTTCTTCGACCATCTTTGGGCAATTTCGAATAAAATAATCTCGGGATCCACACTTATGGCATGTTCTATTGTTACACTTGCCCCAACACTCTCCCACATGTCATCTCCTACATTGTCTATATTCGGGTTTGTTACTCTTAACACTGCCAACACTTGTTTCATTCGGAGCTTGAATTCGTAAACCAGTACTCTGTCTCAAACGATCTTTATTTGGATGTCCAAACAAGGCATTTGAACGATTGCTTGCATCTTTATATCTCTTTGCTGAAGATTGAGAGAACTTATTCATCGATCTCTTTCTTTCATCACGAGCCTCAGAATCAGCTTTCTTATTTTCTTTACCGAGCTCCTCAGCTTTGCATGCTCTTTCGACTAATACAACAAATTCATTTATATCCAGTATTCCAACCAACAACTTAATGTCTTCATTCAATCCCTCTATAAAATGTTTACACATAGTAGCTTCAGTCGAAACACATTCCCTTTCATATTGACTCAATCTTACAAATTTTCGTCAGACTCGAAGAATGCAAAACGGCCTTGTTTCAGCTCTAAAAACTCCTTACGTTTCTGATCAATAAAGCGTTGACTGATATACTTTTTTCTAAACTCGGATTGAAAGAAGGCCCAAGTTATTCTCTCCCTCGGAACTATAGATTCCACCAATTGTAAGCCGTGTCTCTCAAAAAGAAACTGCACACTTAATGCACTCTTCATGGTTCAATGGCATCTCATCAAATACTCTGATTGTATTTTCAAGCCAAAACTCGGCTCGCTCAGCATCGTCATCAGCTGTGGCCCTAAACCCTTCGGCCCCATACTTGCGAATCTTATCTACAGGTGGTTTATTCAATCTGTTCGGATCTACAAGTTGTGGCACAATAGGTACTTCCGGGGTGGAGGTTGTGGAGCAGTCGGATTTGTTCTAACAAATTCCAAAAACCATTCACTCATCATACAAAAAAGGCTTGCTTAGCCTCACCTCCCTCACCACTATCATTCGCTTAGATGTGGCCGGCGCTGTCCCTTGAGGGGAGCAAGCGCATTACTCTCTACACCATCAGTAACTGCTCGATCGGGATCCATTACTATATTAAAACACATTTCAACTGTCAGATTTCATCACACTATAATTTCACAATATGGCATGTATAGTTAGACTCACACACGTTACGTTAGTCTGAGAATCAGCTAAATCGTAGCCCTGATATTAATAAAATGTAACACCCCTAACCCGAGACCGTCGCCGGAATAGGGTTTAGAGGCATTACCCAAAAATAGGATCATTTTACACCTCATTCACGACATAAAGTCAATCATCATCAAACACATTCATCTACAATCATAGTGTCCCTTAACCGAGTTATCAAGACCCTAAACATGCTTATAAACCGAGTCGGGACTAAACCAAAACACATATAAAATTTCATGAAAAATTGAAACTTTTCTAGAATATAAAGGAGACACGCCCGTGGGGGGTAGGCCGTGCCTCTCCCACGGCTACATGACACACCCGTGTGACCTCCCCGTGGTTACATACTGCCAAAATCAACACGACTAACAAGCACACCCGTGCTAAGGTCAGGTCCTATAAGGTCATATATCGCCATTTCTCGACAACTTTGTAGGCATGCCCGTGCCATGGCCGTGTGCAGTTTAAGCCACATTCTGCCAATTTACCCACGGTTTGAGACACGCCCGTGTGCCCCAACCGTGCGACATTATAGGCCATCTTTGCAAGGTTAACATGCCACCCACTTAGGGTCAAACCTACAAGCCAATCAACCAAACATCTCATGCACATATTGCCATCTAAAAGCATACCAATTTAGCAATTTAAAAATTCAATACCAATACTTATTCTATCACAAGCATAATTCATTCCCAAATCTCACTACTCCTACTAGCATTTATCAACATAAAGTTACCACTCAATAGAAAATTTATCAATCTACAATTCATGCCAAAAGATGCATCATTTATATTCCACATTCATTCATGCCAAACCTATCACATATCTAGCCACATCTCATGTCTACTTACAAATCTCAAACTTGATTCAATTTACTAGCCTATACATGCCATATTCTAGCTATATACATCTTTCCAAAAGTACCAAAATAGAATGCCGATAGTGTGATTTAGAAGCTGACGATCCCAGATCTGAGCTAGTTTTACTGACATTGCAAGACAGAGAAACAAATCACACAGTAAGCTTTCCAAAGCTTAGTAAGTTCGATATACAATACAATTATCATATCAAATTAAATCGATGCAAAAATAAACAATCACTTGGATCTATTATCACATATTCATGCCTTCTCATCCATAGCCACAATGCTCATTTCCTCAATCAAAGCTTAATTTTACTCATCAACCATAAAGGTTCAATACGTACCTTAACCACACAAAGCTATTAAATCTCCAAGCTACTCAATGCTCGATATTATTTGTCGATCATTCTTTAATTTAATCGTACACTCAGTGCCACATACTTATCCAACTCATAACTGTTATCGCACACTTAGTGCCTATTATTTTAACCAACTCATCTCGATATCGCACACACAGTGCCACAGTAATAATCCAAAGCTTTCATAACATCGCACACACAGTGCCACAGAAATAAACCGAAGCTTTCATCATATCGCACACACAGTGCCATTCATTTCTATCTCGATTTCACTTTCACACACTTAGTGCCCTCAAATTAAAATCATGCACAAAGTAACTCACTGTCATATACATAAACAAATTCATTTCATATCGATAAATCTTATCTCAAATACATGTATTATATCCGAACTTACCTCGGACGTCGAACTATCGATACGGTCGATTAATCGAGCACTTTATCTTTGCCTCAATCTCGATCCGAACCTCTCCTCTCTTGGTCTATACACATTAAAATTCAATCCATTCAATCATCAATTCATTCATTTTAATCCAAACACACATATTTAGGGCATTTTACAAAATAGCCCTCACATTTTCACATTTTGACACTTTAGTCCCTATCTCACAAAATCATCAAATACTCAAAATTTTAATATACATGTGCTTAGCCGAATTATCCCCATGCTTATACAAGCCCTCACATTTCATTTATTTCACATTTTAGTCCTCTAATTTCTCATTTTCACAATTTAGCTCAAATTACTCAATTTCACCAAAATTTCAAATACAAACTATGTTCATCTAACTCATATCTTTCATTTAACACCAAAAATCATCACAAAGCTCAATATAGTATCAATGGTATCTCACACAAACATCATCAATACTCAAAATTCAAGCATAGGTTTTGTAGAGCACAAAGCAACTATTATGAAAACGTAGAAATTATCAAAAACCGAAACGAAACACATACCCGATTGAGATATGAATGTGTCAAAATTAAAGAAGCGTCAAACCCTCATTTTTCTTTCTCAAATTAGGTGGAAGATGAACACTATAGCCACCAATTTCTTGTTTGTTTAATTTTATTACACATTAATACACCATTTACCATTTTGCCATTTTTATTATTTCATTTAAAATCAACCCACTAAAGCCCATTTTTGTCCATCCATTTTGCATGTGGAATAATAACAACATAAGGGCTCATCTTTTTAAAAGCCATGCCAATTAAGTACTTTAACAAATAGCACACAACTTTTACATTTTATGCAATTAAGTCATTTTTCATAATTCGACACTAAAACGATCAAATCATTACATAGAATTTTCACACAGGCTATGTCACATATCATTCACACAGAAAATATCATAAAAATATTTTCACGACCTCAGATTCGTGGTCTCGAACCACTATTCGACTAGGGTCTAAACCGGGTTGTTACAAATTTCTTCCTTTCTGATCCAGGAACCTCTGACTGATATACTTATTTTTAATTCAATTTGGAAAAATTCCCATGTAACCCTTTCTTTCGATACAACAAAAATCAATGTATTCCACTACTAGTATGCTGCATCTTTTAGCAAAGATACAATACATTTCAGGTATTCAGCTGGGGTACAAGATAGTTCTTCAAGAACTCTGATAGTGTTTTTCAACCAGAATTCAGCCCTTTTTGGATCATCTTTAGCGATAACTCTAAATTCTTTTGCCCCATAGTTGCTAATTTTTTCTACCGGAGGCTTACCAGTTCTAACAAGTTCTGTATCTTATGGCATATCAGGAACCGGTTGAGAGACAGGAGGGGGAGGTTATTGTATAGCCGGATTTGTTAGTACAAATTCTGTAAACCATTCGTTCATCATTTGGAAGAAGGCTTCTTTTACCTCTCCTTCTCGGCCTTCAGATACGGGCCTTCTACTACTAGATGCTACTCTTTGAACTAAAGCTTGAGCATTGCTCTCAACATCTTCGGGTTCAACTCGGTTGGACGACATTACTATATGAAAAACATGTTTAAAATGGTCAAGAGATATCACACTATCATAGGTTATATAATGGCATGTATAGCTAGACTCATATACGCTACGTTAGTCGAGAATCGACTAAACCATAGCTCTGATACCAATAAATATAACACCCATAACCCATATCCGTCGTCAAACAGGGTTATGAAGCATTACTAGGATATACATATCAAATACAGACAATTCATATTACTTAACATTCATATCAAAAATTATTCATAAAGTCCCTTATATGAACCCTCAATGTCCAAAATACACATTAGAAATAAGTCGGGACTAAACCGGGTACTCAAAAAGTTTTTGCAAAATTTCAAAATTTTTCCAAGGTGTAGAGGACACACACTCGTGTGGTCAGGCTGTGTGGCTCACATGGCCAAGAGACACGCCAATATCTCAGGCCATGTGGGCATTCAAAATAGGGAAAACGGTCATGTACTAGCCCGTGTTAGTACCCGTGTAACTCTCTAACTTGGGTCACACGGCCAAGTCACACGCCCGTGTGGTAGGCCGTGTGAACATAACAATTTTGATTAAATAGGTGCAAGGGTTATACGGCCAAGCCACATGCCCATGTTCCAGGCCGTGTGATAAATTCTGAGCATTCTATTTTGAACTTTAAAGAATGCAGGGGACACACAGCTGAAACACAAGCCCATGTGCTAGGCCGTGTGTCACACACGACTGTAAACAAAATAAGACCATTTCCAAGCCTTATTTCTCACCCAATTTGTATTTCTCCTTCGTCAACACTTTAACATATTCTCAAGCCAATACAATACATCCAAATCAAGCCAAGAAAAAGTCTTATACATGTGATATCAACTCATATGTTCAGTTATGCAAACTTACCAAAACAACCATACATACATATAAGCATATTTTACCAAATTTATACTATCTCAAACCAAACCTCAACATACCTATATGATTTCCATCATTTATCCATTTCAACACACATCAACATATTAAGGCTACTTTTTACATATCAAAACATACCAATTACAAGCCATACCAATGGCTAAATTTCAACCAAACACATACATGCCATTCTTGACTACTTTTAGCCTACACATGCCATTATAACCTAAAATTTAATTTACTTTTTATACAGAAATGAGCTGATGGATAGTTTGAGATATCTCCGCCAATCTTCCAACCCAACGAGCTTCTAGAGTATTATAAAATAGAGGAAATAAAATAGAGTAAACATTTAATGCTTAGTAAGTTCGTATAATAGGAAATTAACTTACCATTTAATTTACATTTAAGGTAAGCAAATAAACATGCTTAAGCCAATTTGGCCATTTGCCTAAACACATATCCTCATCAAGCATGTTGTCATGTAATTCACATAAATACCAAGAAACATGAATGAGCTCATCAATATTCAATTTCCACATACATGTATTTATCACTTCAAGTGTCCATGAACATGTACATATCATATCTATGTATTTCAAGTATTTCTCATAGTAATTCATCTTGAATTCATATCATCTCATATCGGACTTTACCCGTTGAATCATTTAAAATATCGATGAATACAAGGGTAGTACACATGAAGTGTATAAAACTGTAAACCATCAATTCATATTCGAAAATGGCCATACGAGCATATAAACAAGAAGCTCTCTCTCGAGCCATATAATGGAGGTATATAACGGGAAGCTTATTCGGGATGTATAACGGAATACTCATAAGAGCCATAATTAGGAGGCTCATGAGAGCCAATAATGGGTAGCTTCGAAGAGCCATTAATTAGGAAACTCGAATAGCCATATATCAGGAAGTTCAAGCAAGCCAATATCGGGAAGCTCCGGAGTGCCATTAATCAGGAAGCTCACAAAGTGCCTTTAATCAGGAAGCTCAGAGAGCCATATATCGGGACGCTCATAAGAGCTATGGTGTGTCTACAACACATGCAAAATCACAACCAATCAAGATACTCCGAAGAGCTATTAACGGGAAGCTCATAAGAACCATCTAACAGGAAGCTCGAGAGGGCCATATATCGTAATGCTTATGAGAGCTACTAACGGGATGCTTTTTCGAGTTGTGGTGTGTCTGCAACATATGCAGGACCACAACCAATTCAGGAACCCTATATCCATCAAATTTCATTATTCAACCGGGACTTAATACTTGTCGAGCATTATCAAATATGTGATTGATTTTCATACATGTCAATTATACAATACACATACACAACATTCAATTTAAAACATATAAATATACAATTTAATTACACGAACTTACCTCGACAATGTTCGTATACGCAAAAGTTACCAATCTACTACTTTCTTTTTTTTCTCGATTTAATTTTGTATTTGATCTGTCTGAGTCTAATTGAGCAATATAAGCTTGTCTATTCTTCAAGCTTCAAACTAGGGTTTCTATGTATTTTTATTTGAGAAAGATGATGAAAAAGATGATATTTTGTTATTTAATCATTTATCATCTTTTATTATTTCCACTTTCCAATTTAGTCATTTTCTTTATTTAATTTTCCATGGATGAATCATCATACTTATCTACTAAATCCTCTTAATGGTCTATTTTCCATATAAGGACCTCTAATTTTGAATTCCATAGTTATTTGATACTTATAGGTACTAGAACTTAACTTTTGTATTTCATGTAATTTGGTCCTTTTATCAATTAAACATGTAATCGGAAAAATTTTCTTAACGAATTTTCATACGAAATTCCTATCATAATGCAGACCATGCAGTAATATTAAAATAATTTTCCTTCCGAACTCAGATTTGTGGTCCCGAAATCACTGTTCCAATTTCACTAAAAACAGACTGTTACACTTGTGGATGAACATTACAAACAAAATAATAGTGCTACCAAATATCTTGGGTTCATAAAAAAAATAAAGATTTTGTAGGAAAGAGTATATTATAAGGTATATCACCATTTAAAATAGAAGATGATATGCGATTGATTAAAAAACAATCCGTTGAAACAACATCATCCCAAAAACATTTTCGAACATTCATTTGAATAAGAAAATCTCTAGGTACTTCATGTAGATGTTTAATTTTTCTTTTAGTTGCTGCATTTTGGGGAGGTGTATCTACACATGAAGATTGATGGAGTATACCACTTTGAGTCATGTAAAATTTAAAACCATCAAAGAAATATTCTTTTGCATTATCACTGCATAATATGCGAATGGAAACATTAACTATTTCAACACAAAAAATAGAGAATAACTCAAAATGTTTTTTTCATTAAACATAATCAAGTAATACATGAATTGCCGTCCATAAATGTAACAAAATATCAAAACCCAAACTTATATATAATAGGGCATGGACCCCAAACATCAGGATGAATAAGCTCAAATGAAAACTCTACTTGTTTACTGACTCCAAGTATTAAAAGAAGACAATGATGCTTAGCAAATTAACACGGCTCGCAATCTAATAAAGAAAAACTCATAATTGTCATCTACTCTCTTGGAGTTTGTTGAACCTTCACATCCGAGCTAAACAGTAGAAAAACATTGAGCTCTTTATATACTCCTTTGAAATTCATAAAGTATGTTGTAAGTGACATGTCTTAATTTTCTGGTCGATAAAAGGTTTGGCACAATTCATACATCCACGAAATATTTCCCTTCCCAAAATACAAAAATTCCAAATAGTTCATTAATTCTTTAACAATTTCATAGTGATTAATCAAAGCAACTACATCACTATCAATGAAGTTTTGAATTTGCAAGAACAGTTGTGCATCATCTTTGAGCCTAACATGTTAGTAGGTGAACCGTCAACTAAGTGGTAATCTTTATTAATAATCCTTAAATAAATCCTAATGGTTTTGATCTGTCCAAAGAGTTAAGACTGGTTCAACATATGCTTTGTGTTCTTAGACATCACCTTAACCATCTCGCTTACAATAGTTTTTATATCAACCATTGTAAACAACTCAAAAACCTAAAAAAACACTAATTGTTAAGCTTTCTAATCAAACTTCCAAGCACCAAACAGACTTAAATAGTGGCTGAAATAGTGACAAACAGTGACAAAAACTTCAAAACACCTTCGACACCACCTAATCGACAACCCAACAACTAGGCTTTAGTTAGAACCCCAAGTCGACATTGGCGTCAAAATCCAGTTAGGAGAAGACCTCTTACGTGCCCCCACGCATTAGCACGTGGATGAAGGGTGTTGCTATTTGGAAGCTTGAGCCTGACATGTAATGTTTTAGGCTACCGAAAAGTGCAGATCGACTATTGGCATGGTGGCACTCCTTCCTATGCTAGTGGTTTAAACTAAAAATTCTTTTAAAATTGACCCACATAAAAAATTCCTAATTCCTTCGTGATTCAAGTGAAACACCAAACCAAAAAAAAAAAAAAGCTCTAGTACTATGTAAGCGAAATTCTAAGGTTCAGAAAACTAAAAGAGATAAGCTTATTTGGGTGAAAAAACTTACTTTTCATTCAACCCTAAAATAGACATTTATACAAGTTACATCTTAACATAAAATAAAATAAAATAAAAACAACCTATAACATATATTTACAACTATACACTATATTCTTTAACAATTGATATTGATTTCGCTTAAGTTACCCAACTATCATCAATAAGAGCTTTGCATCCCACCCATCGTGTTTAGGAAAAACTTCAAAAAAATGTAAAAGAAAAAATGACATATTTTGTCCTTTACTCAATCACTAGTAGGGGTTAGAAAATCTCGATTCGACTCGAAAAACCTTCTTCTTCTTTTTTAATTTCGAGTTAATCAAATTGAGTTATTCGATTTTTTTTCAAATCAATTCAAATAAGTAATTAAGTTTTTTGAGTTCAAGTTGAGGTGAATTTTAAAATTTGAATAACTTGAATAACGATTGGTATAAATACTTTTTGATCCTGTCAATTTCAAAATGAGAAAATTGGTCTCTCTAAACAATTTTTTCAAATAATTCAAAATATTTATAAAAATACCAAAAATTCATAAAAATAAAAAAATAAAGATTCTAAAAAATTCTAAAGAATATATAAAGAAAATTTTCAAAATAGTAATTTTGAAGACCTAATTAATTATCAATTCAAGTTTATGATACTCAAGTATCTTATTTTCTTTCTCTTATTTTACTTTGAAATAGCTTTCAAATATATATGGTCTCAAGTTTATTTACTCTAACATAAAAATAGTTATATTATAACAAGATATTAATTTGTCATGTTTAATTTTTTTAATTTAACTCAAATAATTTCACTCGATTTGAATTTCATTTAACTCAACTTGATTAAAAAATAAATTAACTTAAAATAATAAAATAGAACTCGTGAACTTAACTAATTCAAAAAAATTTCACTCAATTCGATTAATCATTCTTCCCTACTCGTTGGTATTTTTATTTACATGTCATAATTTATAAAGTATAAATATTCAAACAAATTTACGTGGGGGAAAAAAAAAGCTTGAAGTCCTATCAGAATTGGCCTGATAATGCAAATCATCAGTAGGCCATGATTTTGTCCGAGTGTGAACATTATTAGCTGATATGCGTTTAAGGTAGAGGTGTTCGTGACTTGGGAGTATTCCATGATGGCCCATAAAAAAAAGTTAGTATCAGGTTTAGTCCCTAAAGTTTATATATTGATTAATGGACAGATTTGTTAATTTTCCAACACATAATAAAATACATGCGGCATATTTATAAAAATAAAATATCTACTCTTTTATTTTCATTTAGGATTTTTCTTAAACTAAATCATTAAAAGAAAAACTTTTCCTAAAGGTCAAATTAGATTTTTTTTTTTATGATTTTGTTTAGAGTTTTAGGCTCCATTTGTTTTACTGAAAATAATTTTGAAAATTGAATTCTGAAAAATTATTTACATTTCGGAAAAGCTAATATTTTTCGATATTTGGATGAATCTATGTAAAATATTTTTGTTATTTGAAAAATTTCCTGAAAATATTTCATAAAATTTATTTTCAATGAAACAAACATACATTTGAGATTATGATAAGTAGTGAATTGATTACAAAGTGATGTTAAGGTGAAATTATAATAAATAATGAATCTTCATGATGTTAAGGATTAAATTATAAACTTTGTGAAATTTATAATTGAAACAAGAGAAGTGATATGCATGAAAATTTGTCGATGAAATGAGATATTATAATGAATTATTTGATTAAAGTATTTATATAGTGAAAAATAAATTACATGGCAATAGGGACTAAATTGAAAATTGTACAAAAGTTTAAGTATGAAACAATTTAATATGTTAAAAAGAAAATTATGGTAAAAGTTTAATGAATGTGTTATGAGATGATGAAATATGCATAAAGTATTGTAAAAGTGAAATTGTGGAAAATGTGGAATTTTATGGTAACAAGGACTAAATTGTTAAACTTGAAAAATATGTGGATGAAATAATAGAAGTGAAATACATAAAAATTTAAAATGTACGTTTGTTTAAAAATATAATAATAATTCAAAAATTGTGAAAGGAAAAATTATTTAATACATATGTATGAATAGAAGAAGCTAGTCTATTAACATGATGTATATATATTTAACATGAGCAAGGGAAGCTAGTATTCTAACACAAGGTATAAATAGTCTGATGTTGGTTAAATATATTACAAATAATGTAATATATTATTAGAGTTGTGTGATTCAAATTTCGTTTATCTAACTTAAAAATTGGAGATACAATTTATTTGTTAAAAAATATAATAGAGGCAAAATTGAGGATATGTGAGTATGAATTTTACTGAACAAGTTAAACCTATATAGAATTATACTACTTCTATTAGACAAATTATTTAACCCTTTATAAACTATGCATAGCAGCAAACCTCTTATATTGTTATTTTTAACATTAATAAATTTTTTATTTACTCATGATTTTTCTCATAAAAATTTTTCACGTAAAATATGCGGTATTATTTGTTCATTTTATTGCATTGTGATCATTTTTACTACTATTATCAACGTTTATTATAACATATATTTTACTTTGATAGGTTAAGATATTTGGGTATGAAATATTTTTGCCTTTAATGAGCTTTGAAAATTATCACCATCTTTTTAGCTAAACCTATATTGTGATTTCGTGAACTATGAAAGAGTGTTTTTATACTACAAATGAACAAGAAGAATGAATGGGTCGTATCATAAGATAGTAAAGTTTGCATTAGGTAAACTATCAGTCGTATAGGTTTTTGGTCTTTTTCTGTCGGTCTTGTACGGGATTTAAAGCCCCATTTAAATTAATAAAATTTACGGCTTTCTTATAGGCTATACGGTAACTTAACCCTATCATACCAAAAGCAAAATTCAAACACAGATTCCTACTGCCAATTTAATGTTGGATAGCTGATATGTTTCATGATACAGATGTAATTATGTGACTGCACCCGATAATCATCTTTTAAGTTTTTCTGTACCAGATATCTACAATTTTATAATATTCAAATTTAAGTTGTTATATAATTTTCTCTTTTAATATGTAATCTCATTATAAATTCTATTTCTTTTTAACATAGAGTCTAAAATTATTCACACTCCTCTCAACCCACAAATAAAAGTATAATATGTTTAAACATATTCGAACATACGCCTTTTTACAATGACAATAATATTTATACCAATCAAACTAAAACTAAATTAACTTTTCTTATACAATTCTTATATCTACCTGAATCTCCACGTAACTTTTAAACTAAAAAACATATGTTTAAACATATTTGCTATTGCGATAGCAAAATAACACACCTAAATCTCTCCCTTGTTATTAATGCCAATCGACTTAAATCAAAATAATAATAAAAAAATCCACTAATATTTAAATTTGGTAAATCAGATAAATATTCAAATATCATGATCCTAATGCATCATCGTCGAATATGAATGATAGATTTATTTTTATACCAAATGCATCAGTAGTAGCATTCAGATAATGGCATCCACCTTCACTTCAAATCCACCACAAATTTTTATTAAAATATTCAAATTCCAATATCATCTTATTCATAAATATCCCAATTCGGATGGTGACCCATGCATACAAGCGGCAGACTAGTACCAAAATAACATTGCAGAGACAAGGCAACAAAGCCTCGAAAACAATCCCCACATGAATTACGGTATAAGTACACAAATTACACAAAAATTACATGGCACAATTATATAAACATAAATAACATACTCATATTCATAACCATTTACAGGATAACGTAACTGAGCAAAATTCAATCTATACAGAATTTCCCATGCTGCTTATCTCCCAAGAACAAATATCAATTAATACTCTACCAATAGTAACCCACATCTTACATATATATTACAAAAAGAGCATAATTCAAACCTTTCTTCACAACACAAAGTTTGTTCTGCCTCTCCACCTTATCTTCTCTTCAATCAAACTACTTACAATGGCTATTAGCAATCAAAAACACGTCATATAAACACTACTAAACTGAAATTATCTCTAATTTTTTCTCCAAATTTACCTCGCCTTGTTTTCGGAAATGGTGGCACTTTGATTTTCCTGTATGTACACTTGTAGTTTAAAGTTTTAGGCCGTAGCAGGGATGCTGGAATTTTGGCGATCTCTGTTAAGGCAATCGAATCCTTCTACTCTAACAGTGGCCGGTTTAAGGCCAAACTTCATCCTAACACACCCTCCTTTGCGTGATGATGATGATGGAGATGATGGAGTTGGGATTTGGAATGTTGAAAAGGCTGCAAGTCTTTCATCACGGAATTGAGCATCTTGCACAAGTGGATTCGAAACCCTACTAGGAGGTGACCCACAAAAAAATGGAGGCGATGATGCTACTTGTGTCACAGATTGTTCTATCCCGAAATCATCCTGCTACAAACAAACCATAAACATGTTAAAACGAGTTCACCCTGAAAACAAAAATATTAAAACCATGTGTGCTTAAACTCAAAACATAAAATTTTGAAACTCCATAAGTTTGATTTGTCCAGAAATTTTATGTTTAAAGGATCATAACGTCGTCACACGTAAACATATTAGCGACAAACAGAGTTATTCATATTTTTCTAAGATTTTCACGTATTTAAAAGGTCTTTCAAGATCATATAGACTCATGTTTAGATATTTCATGTATTTTGAAGGGGTTTGAACTTTGAAGGAGCATATCCTTTTAGTGTACTCGAATATGATTCAAACACAAGTCTCAAATGGAAGTGCGAAAAGCTAGAGCTGGGATTCAACAATACCTTCTTGAGGATGATATCTAAAAGCTCAGCACCGGCTCTTAAATCACTGACCTCGGCTTGATGACTGAAATTAAAAACACAAAACATAATTAAATCATAATCCCTATAAACAAATTAGATCAACCCTAAAAAAATATAAAATAAGATCCTAATTAAAGACTCATAGAAAAAGAAAGAAAGAAAGTTATACCTCAAATGCAATCTCAAGGGCCTGTTAGGGTTATTGGCGAGAACCCCAATTCGCCGAGGCTTAGGACAAACAACTAGGCCGCCCCTTTGATGATCATAAGCCGCAACGGAGGCGTTTTCTTGAAGACTGCAACGATTCATCTTCCCCGGAAAATAAAAATTTTCGAAATGAACGCCGATTTTACAAAAAAACCCTATAAAAGAAAAAGTCAAACCGCAGATCCAACAATAAAAATTCAATTAAAATCGTAAAATAAAGAAAACATAGTTTTTAAATAATAATAAACACAGATCTTTTTTTTTTGTTGTTCATAAATAAACCCAGATCTAGAGCCTTACCGTGGAAAATATTTATTTGGGATAGATTCAAATTAAACCCAGGATTTATATAATTAACGAGAGAGTTGACTTTAAAAAACCGAAAAATTAGGGATTAATTAGGAGATAAGAACTAAGAATGAAAATCCCAGAAAGGAAGTTCAATTTTACAGCTAAAAACCTTTCAGATCTGCTATAGAAACGCTTTGAACTTTGACTAAAAACAGATTTGTTTTTAACTGAATAAAAATAAAAAGAAAAAGCAACAAGAAACCATATATATATATATATATATGTATGCATATTTATGTGTGAGTGTGTATGCATATATATAATTCGATTTGCAGATTACCTGAAGGAATCCTTTGAAAGTAGGGTGGGTGCCACGAGGAAGAAGAAAGAAGGCAAAGGAAGTGAAAAGGAGATTATATAGAGGGCAAATGTATGAGAGACGTGAAGATATGTTTTTTTTAATTTTTAAAGTTGAAAATTATAATTCATAATAATATATAGCAATGTCATAACAACTGGATTGAAAATTTAAAAATCAAATATAAAATGAAACCTAATAAAAAAAATTCAAATCGTTTGCTTAAAAAATAAAAATCAATTTGCGTATTTTATTTGAATTTTTATTTATAGCAATTTTATTTTAATCTATCAATCTAATTTCCTTTTTTGATACATAGGAAATGGAGGAAATTAATGTAGTGATTAAATCAAATAATAGTGGGTATTTTAATTTTTTAATAGAAAATTTGGAATGGGTAAGGTAATGGATTTGACGCGTTTAATTTAATCAGCATTTAACGACCAAGGAAAGGAAAGTATCGGAAAAGCAAGAAAAGTCTATGCGATGGAAATCAATCACTTATCATCAAAGCTGGCTGGCATTAACACATCATCATTTTCTTACCTTACTTTGACTTTTCAACTTTAATTTAAAACCCTTTTTTTATTTTAATAAATCAACAATACGACATTTGTTTTCTAATTTCCAACAATAAAAACATGTCTTACACTCCGTATATATATAAAATAACAAAGCGGGTCCTACAGTCTTAGTTGTAGGCAGACAACACAGTTTTACCACGTGTTTTTGGGGAAACCAAATCACGTTGTGGAATTATTTACAAGTATTGAATAAACTGCACCATTAGTCAGTAGTGTATAGATAAGTTTTTATTTTGGTCACTTGATTAAAAAAATTATAATTTATTCACTAAATTACTTAAAAGTTTTTATTTGAGTCATTGACTGTTAAAATTGATATTATATGATTTTTTTTATTTGTACTGCCTATTAGTCTAAAAAAATTTTCTCTTCTCTTCTACAATTTAATTTATTTTCGTAAAACAGTTTTAGACATCACCAATTTGCTAACCAAAATTCAAACAACTTTTTTTATCTCCAACACTGACAATCAAATCGACTTAGACCTGAAGTAGTTCTTTTACTCGTCAATGAATATTGATCCTCCATACTGATTATCAAATTGTCACTTGAAGCTCGCTAGTGAAACTTAAAAAAAAAAAGAAACTTAACAGACCAATGACTTAAATAAAAACTTTTGAATAGTTCAGTGATTTAAATGAAAACTTTCAAATAGTTCAATGACTAAATTGTAATTTTTTTAGTTAATTGACCAAACCAAAAACTTACCCATAATGTAGTAATTAATGGTGTATTTACTCATAATTATTTTGTAACTGCCCGTTTTCCAGTAGTGTCGAAAACAGTGGTTTCGAGACCACAAATCTAACGAGTGAGTCCATAAATATTATTACTTAATATTTACAAGTCAAATATAGTATTATATAGAATTTTGATCTGATTATTTTTGCTAATTAAAAGAATAGTTAAGTACAAGTGGTTTGTCCTTAAAGTCAAGTGGTTTTAGAAAATAAGGCATCGGGACCTCATTTCTATAAATTCATCCGCTAAATATTTTTATTGAATATTTACGGAGTTGTTATATAAGTGTATTAAATTTTGGTTCTGAAATTTTAACACTTAGATAATTAATTAAGGAAAAAAGACTAAATCATAAAAACGTAAAATTTAGTGAATATTGAATTTTAATGATTAAATGGATTAATTAATGTAAGTAGAAGGACTTATAAGTAAATAATATCATTATGTACATATATTGGACCGCTAATGATGTGTTTTATAAATTTTATATGTTAATTATATGTTGATAACATTTATAATAATAAAAAGTAAAAAGAATGATAACAAAATATTTTTTCATCTTTGATCTTCAACTTTAAAAATCGAAACACATGAAAATCAAAAGCTTCGGTCATTTTCTTTACTTTGCATGGTTGATAACACTAGAAACAACATAGGTTTTCTCCCTTACTTATTGGTTAAATTATTCTCATTTAGTTATTATTAGCATATATTTTAGTATTTTTAGTTTAGTAAATTGTATTTTATAACTTAGTGAATCCTAGCCTATTTTATCCTTAATTTTGTTATCTTTTTGCATTAATGTCACAGCATGAGTTAATTCTAGATTGCATCCAGAATTGTCGCCGCACCTGATAGCTGTCTGGATAAAAACTAAAAATGCATGAGTTGTCCAGTCTAGTATAACCAACATGTACCTACAAGGACAAAATAATTCTGAGGAAAGGATACTTGTACTGTTGGAGGAGGACATAAAAGGTTGACATGAGAAGAAAAGAAAGCTTTTTTTTCTTAATCATCATCATCTCCATCCTACCTTGAAGCTTGCGGCCATGGCAGCTTAAGCCTCTCCAGGGTGAGCCAAAGTGAAAATTGATTCAGTCTAGCTTCTAACGAGGAGACCTAAGTCCGAGACAAGATGGAATGAGAGATTCAGTCGAGTTGTCTAGGATTAGTACTCTTCACTCGATTCTTTCTTATTTCTTTCTAAATGCTAGTAATTATTCTTTGTTTTCTGTTTGTATAGAAGTACACATGAATTCTTGGTTAAATGTTATCTTATTCAATCTTGCTTTTATTGTTTAATATTGTGGTTTGAATGTTTCTTAGCACAGAAGTGTTATTGTAGTCACTGACATTGGAAAGTGCAATGACAATTCGATCCAACAAGCATTACAACGGAAGTTGAGTGAGGATTAGAGGAATTTAGTCCACTTGTTCTTAATAGTGCCATGTTTCCATCATCGGAAGGTGGGGTTAATGTGCATGTTTAAGTCTCAGATTAAATAGAGGAGTGCCATTGAGTAAGATATACATTGAATTTTATTGCCTCGACAATCACCTATACTTTTATACCTTGTGAGCACTTATATTCTACTGAAGATTCATGTTGGGGATCCCAATTTATCATTACCATATCTTATTTTATTGTTTATAAGTTATTACATCGACAACTATTCTCACAATTTATCTTGTTTATATCTAGTTATTGCACCGACATTAATAGACAAAAGTCTACCATCCCTGTGGGATCGATATCCTACAGACTCACATTTGTCTACTAAACTTGCATCGACAGTGTACTCTTGCACTTTTTTGCTGTGACATTGAATAGCTGACCAATGATCAAGAATTGGTAGATAATTGTGAAAAAGAAAAAATTATTGATTAGTCCCTGATATTGTTATCTTTGCAATTTAACCCTAGTAAGTTCATATGGTTTAATTAGGTATAATTTATAATATTATATTGGTATCTAAGTTGTGGTATGTTAATATATATATATATATATTTGAATTGTTACAAATTGGTACAAGGTGAGAAAATAAATTTAATTGTAAAATGTTGTATGATTACCTGTATCGAGCCCAGATGGACATAGGGATATAATTGGCCTACCAATAGGTTATATTGCGTGCGGTATGGGGTTGACTTGCAATGAGATGATGACTTCTGATGTGTTACTTTCTACTAAATATACCGATGTCCAGCATTTGTTGCAAAATATCGTGCTATATTTACAGTGATTCTAGCATGTTACCGAGGGCAGATGTTAGCCTACGGACTTGGCACTTGGTGCCTAGGTGTGTTTCTAGAGGGATGATAGCTAATGGTTAGGCACTTGGTGCCCAAGTGTGTTCTCGGTTGGTCTGGCTCATTTGAGCATTCTGGCGTGTTCTAGATGGTTAACCGCGTATCCGCATCTATTTATATCATTCATCGGGCTAAAAATTATAAGGTTAAATGACATGATATTGATATGTATTTGATTTTTAGTTATGATGCTTCGATGGTGAATTGTATAAGTGTTCATGGTTTTCGATAATAACTCGTAACTTGATAATGGCTGAAACTATATAACTGTGATGATTATATGACTCGTATTTACGAAACTCGCCTATTGGATTGTTGTGGTTGACAGGGTTAAAGGTAATATTAACTAGTGATTTTTTTAAATTACTAAAATGTGATTATGCTGTAAGTTATAATGTTTCAACTTGTGAACTTACTAAGCTAGTAAAAGCTTACTCGATTCATTTTCTTATTTTCTTGTAGATACTGTTTTGTGGAATTGGGTGATTGAATTAACTCGAAACTCACACTATCCAACTATTGTAATAACCTGTTTTCAGTGAAATCAGAACAGTAGTTTTGGGACCACAAATCCGAGTCCGAAGGAAAATTATTTTAATATTAGTTCATGGTCTGCTTTATGATTGAAATATCATATAAAAATTTTATTAAGAAGATTTTACCGATTACATGTTTAATTGATAAAAGGACCAAATTGCATAACATGCAAAAGTTGAATTCTAGTAGTTAAAGGGATCTATAGAATTCAACATTGGAGGTCCTTATATGAAAAATAGACCATTAATAGAAGTTAGTAGATAAGTATGATGATTCATCCATAGAAAATTAAATAAAGAAAAGGATGAAATTGGAAAGATGAAATAATTAAAAATGATAAATAATAAAAATTTAATATATCATCATTTATAATCATCTTTCTCAAATTAAAAATACGGAAAACCTAGCCATGAGAACTTGAGCTCTAGCAAACTTATTTGGCTCAAATAAGTATGTATCATTGTCTCGTTTTTGGTAATTTTTATATTTCGAGATCGTAATAGCTTAATTTAGCTATCTCGGGGATTAATTGTAATGTTATCAAAGTACTAGGGTTTTACCATGGATGAATATGTATGAAATATGAAGTTTTATGGTATAATATGAAAGGTTAGTGATAGGTAAACAATTTTTGTAAAGTGAATTTTGATGAAATTGTGGTTTAGGGACTAAATTGAAAAATGTAAAATTTATGGAAATATTTTGAAATTTATGAAATACATGGGCTGCTATAGTTATATGTAAAAATTGGCTAGGCTTGGAATAAGGATTAAATTGCGTGAATTTTATTTTCTGAGCCCAGGGACAAAATCATAATTAAATAAAAGTATAGGGGCAAAATGGTAATTTTTCCAAAGATGTGAGTTGAAATGAATTGAATATGAACTGATGTTAAATTCATTTATATAGATCCGAATAGACCAAATATGGAGTTAGAACAAGGAAAAGAGAAGGTATCAGATTAGTAGATTACAAATACACGAACACTCATCGAGGTAAGTTCGTGTAACTAAATTTTGTATATTTATATGTTTGAATTGAATGTTGTATATGTGAATTGTGTAAATTCCATATATATGAAATTGATCACATATCCGACAATGTCCGACAAATATTAAGTTCCTTTTGAATAAATGAAATTCGATGGATACAAGGTTCCTGAATTGGTTGTGGTCTTGCATGTGTTGCTGACACACCATGAGCTTCCCATTATATGGTTCTTGCGAGCTTTATTCTAATAGCTCTTCGGAGCAACCCGATTGGTTGTGGTCCTACATGTGTTGTGGACACACCGCAGCTCTTATGAACGTCTCGATATATGGCTCTTGGGAGCTTTCCAATAAAAGGCTCTTTCATGAGCTTCCCGATTAAAAGCTCTTTAGAGCTTCCTGATAAAAGGCTTTTTCATGAGCTTCTCGATTAAAGGCTCTCCAGAGCTTTCCAATATTAGCTTACTTGAACCTTCCCGTTATTGGCTCGTATGAGCTTTCTGTTATTGGCTCGTATTAGTTTCCCGTTACATGGCTCACATGAACTTCCTATTTTATGGCTCGAAAGAGCTTCCCGTTTACATGTTTGCATGAGCATTCATGTATATGAATTGATAGATTATAGTTTTGTACACCTTGTGTGTACTTCCTATGTATCCATCGATATTTTCAATGATTCAACGGGCAAAATCCTGACATGAGAAAAATATGAGTACTAAATGAATCATTTCTCGTATAACCTTGAAACACATGGGATTGATATATGTGAATACAAGATGTTGGAAATTTATGAACATGGGAATTTGATATTTGATGAGCTCATTCATGTTTCTTGAAATTCATATGAAATGCATGACTTACTTGTTTGATGAGGATATGTGTTTAGGCTATTAGCCAAATTGCTTTGGATGTATTTTATGTACTTACCTTATATGTAAATGAATGGTAAGTTAATTTTTCGTTATATGAACTTACTAAGCTCTAAAGCTTACTCTATTTTTTTTCTCATGTTTTATAATACTCGGAAGCTCGTTAAGGTTGGAAGCTGGTCGAAGACACATCACACTATCCATTGGTCCATTTCGGTACAAATATAAAACCAATTTGAGTTATAATGGCATGTATAGGTTAAGTGGCCAATGTTGGCAAGTA
This sequence comes from Gossypium rotundifolium, assembly GCA_025506655.1. NCBI lineage: Eukaryota > Viridiplantae > Streptophyta > Magnoliopsida > Malvales > Malvaceae > Gossypium > Gossypium rotundifolium. The sequence goes on along the minus strand of CP106732.1, from coordinate 150,895,464 downwards.
AATGTTTTTTTTGAGATTAGCCATTTGAATGAGTAGTTTTTGGTACATTTTGATGTGTATATATATGTATGTGGTATCATAAATTGGGAGTGAGTGTGTGGATGAATGAATGAAAGTGAAATGGAGATTGAATATGCATATGAGTATTAGGTAGACATGAAAATAAATTGTCACTTGAGGTGCCTAAAGGCACATTGGTTGAATGTGGTAATATGCCATGTTTAAGACATGATTTTGGCATGATTTGAGTGCTTTGATATGGTCTATAAATTTGAAATTTATTGTGATAGGTTGATGCCAAAATTGGGTGAGAAATTTGGCTTAGAAATAACATTATTTCGTCCACACGGGCAGAGACACGGGCGTGTGTCTCAACCTTGTGTGACACACGGCCTAGCACATGGGTGTGTGTTTTGGCTGTGTGTCCCCTACATCTTAAAAATTTCAAAACAGAATGCTCAAAATTATCACACAACCTAGCACACGAGCGTGTGGCTTGGCCGTGTGACCTTTGCACCTATTTAATGCAAGTTATTATGTTCACAGGGCCTAGCATATAGGCGTGCAACTTGGCCGTGTGACCTAAGTCAAAGAGTTACACAGGTATGGACACAGATTGGGACATGGTCATGTTCCCTATTTCAAATGCCCACACGGCCTAAGACAGGCGTGTCTCTTGACTGTGTGAGCCACATGACCTGACCACATAGGCGTGTATCCCCTACACCTTAGAAAAATTTTGATATTTCTGAAAAATTTTGAGTATCGATTTAGTCCCGACTTGTTTCTAATGAATGTTTTGGGCTTCGAGAGCTCTTGTAAGGGACTTTATGATTGATTCTTGATATGATTATATAAATGATATGAACTGTCTGTATTTTAATATGTAAATTCTGGTAATACTCCGAAACCTTGTTGTGGTAAAGGATATAGGTTAGGAGTGTTACAACTATCTTTCGATAGATTTTGATATGTTTACTTTTTGGATATGTAACATGTAATAGGTGTGTCTTGTATAAGTTTTAGAATACTTTTTGCAAGTGGTACATCATATACTTGTGTGGTGTTGTTTAAGCTTGGTTTTAGCTTACTTGTAAATATGTCTTTGGTTTCGACTTATAAAGGTATATATATATATGTTTTGGTTATTTTGTTTGGCATGTGTTTAAGGTAAAGACTTGTGATCTACGATGTGAATAAGCTTGATATATGAATTGTAATGCCCCATATAATATAATTTTGTTTCTGCAATTAGTTGTCACAACTGTGTATTTACTTTAGTGGTTAAGTATTCTAGGTGTGTGTTTGAGGTCTTAAGTTCAAGCCCTAGCTTTGGCAAATTTTGGCTCTTTTTGGATTTAAGCCTTATCATTGTTCAGTGGGCTTATATCTAAATGTCTATAATTTCTTATCATAATAAGTCTGCTGGTGCAAGCGGTTAGGGGTTGGTGTGTTGGAGGTTCTGTGTTCGAATCATTGCGTGAGCATAGATGTTGATGTTTTTGTGTTTGACATGTCTGTAAGAGTTTCTGTTGAGCAGGGTTCTGAATGGGTTAGTGGGGGGAGAAAATTTAGGGATATGAGAGCATAATCTTGTTTTTGGGCTGTTATCTTTTTTCTCCCCTCCAAAATCCCCAAAATAATTCTGATGTCAAAAATTTCTTTCTTTCTTCCTTCACTATTTCTTTTCCCTTTTCTTCCTCTCTCGTTATTTCTTTCTCTTCTTGCGGTATCACCTTTTTGTTTTACAAACTATTATTTCTCTATTCACGGTATACGTATGTATTAGTAAATGAGGGTGGTATTTAGGTTTGTGTAGGGAGTTCTTCTTTGAATCATTAGAACGACTTTCGTTTTCTTGTTTACTAATGAAACTAGTGTTTTGACAGGAGCAAACCGAGAAGATTGTAACTTTGCTCGTGTTGAATCGTAGTCAGCCATTCGAAAGGTTGGGCTAAGAGTTGAGAATCCGAATCGAATTCTTGCTGGTTTCGTAATTTTGGATTATTCGTGACCTAAGACTAAATTTGAGATTTTGGTTTGTCAATTATAGGTTCTAAGTGGTCTCGGGGTTGTTTGTACATCGAAATGATACCAGGTGTGTACCCGAATCGTAGAAAAATGAGGTTTGACAAAAGCCAAAAAACAAATCTGTCAACACCACACGGGTGTGTGGTCACCCGTGTGGTAGGCTATGTGCAACAACAAGGCCGTGTGATCGACGAAGGCCAGAACTTTGACAAGAAATGGCCATGTGATGGCCAAAGTGTGGTCGTGTGAGCCACACAAGTGCACCACATAAGCGTGTGATAATTGGGCCAGGCCGTGTGATCCATACGGGCAAGGCCAATCTGAGCATATGGGCCCACATGGGCGTGTGGGCCCATTGTACTAAAATTTCTGTAGGGTCGCACAGTTCGTCCTAGTCAACTGTGGGCCTACTATAAGGATGGTATATTCTATCTAACCCTAAAACCAAGTGATATGTTAGACTGAGATATGATTATGAGCATGCCTATGATTGTATATCTGTTTTCTGTTTATAAAATCATGTTAGGTATGATATATCTCTTAATTTTGTATGTATGATATGTTATCTGATATTGGGGATGGGATGATGCTTATTGGAAGAAGTGTTCTAGAAGGCATTTGCGCCTATTATCTGGCAGCATGGCTAAATTATATCTATTATGTGCCGCATTGGTATAGTATGGTGTGTAGGGCTGGATGGGTGTTTTAAACCCCACATCGTGTGTAGGGATGGATGGAGATGGTGTGTAGAGGATGGGGATGGGATTTTTATTTTTGATATCTGATTTGTATATCTATAACTGTGTTGCACCTAAAATGGGCTCAAGCCCGAATCTATATCTGTATCTAACATGGGCTTAGGCCCAAATTTGAATATGTTTAATTTGTGATATTCTGTGTGTACATGCTTAATTCTGCTGGGTTACACACTGAGTTTACGTCAACTCATCCCTTCTATGTTAATTCTATACAGGTAACCCACAGACTTAGGTGGATCGGTGCAGCAGAGATTCAGTGGTGGCCACTATATCGTAAAATTGATTTGTACTTAGTATTTTGTTTTTTTAATTTGGGATTGATTTGAGAGTTTTAATTTTTGAGAACTCTCTAGACTGTTTCGGTTTAAACTATTTACTTTTGGATTGCTTAACGATTAGATTGTTTTGGTAAAATCATTTTATTAAAATGACAGTTTTAAGCAAACAAAGGTTTTCCTAAAAACATGACTATGATTTCAAATCTAACTGAATAAAGCTTCCACTATAAATAAGATTTCTAGAAAATAAACTAATTGATTTGTTTTCAACAGTTTGTAAATGGTTGCAAATCATGATATGTTAACGATTTATTATGTCGACTCCATTATCAAACCCATTTCATGTGACACTTTCGAATTCACCATAACATTTAGGTCGGGTTTGAGGTGTTACATGAATTGTGGTGCCAATGAGGGCATATTGGTTAGGAACTTAGTTTGAATGATTTGGTATGTTTTAAGCTTGTTTGAATGTATTTTGAAGGTATGTGAATGATTCGTTTTGGTTTGGCTTGGCACCTAAGAAATAGATAATGTTTTGGCTTGTTTTAGAAGTCATATTAGGTGCACACAGGGACACGGTCGTGCCACACGGGCTGTCATACGATCGTGTCACACACGGCCTCCTCACACGGTCGTGTGTCTTATTGATTTTAAGTGCAGGTTTTTCCACATGGCATTAGGCTATTACATGGCTTGGAGGCACAATCGTGTGACCCTATTTTTAAACTGTACATCATTTGGCCACACAACCATGCTCTTGAGCCACACGGTGTGGGCTCTGTCACATTGCCGTGTGACCCCTGTTTTCAAAATTTTAACTTTTTTCATGTTTTTCTGTTTTGCTTCAAATTAGTCCTTGAATGTTTTCTTATTATTTTAAGTTATTGTAAGCATGATTTAAGGCCCATAATCTTAGATATGCTATGATTAATGATTTGTTATGAATCTTTTATAATTAAATTATTTTTTGAACTATGATAAGATGATTTTGGACTTGTTAACTATCGTAATATCATGTAACTCAACTCTGACGACAGAGAAGGGTTATGGATGTTACATATTTTAAGGGTTTTATTGAGCTAATGTTACGATTAATTAGACAACATTCAATTATAAAATTATTAAAATTCCTCTCATATCTAAATTAAATTATTTTTATGTGAGTGTTTGATATTTTTATATAAAAATCAATAAAATTTATTTATAATAAAATTTAAACTAAAAATACTAATAAACAATCAATTTTACCGTTTTAATCAATGCATAATTAAATTTTTATATAAATTTTTAATAAACATATCTATTATATATATTTTTTCATAAGTCTAATGACATCCAGTCAATAGACATGAGCATAACAAAGCATTTGTAGCATCCCTAACCCATAATCGATGCCGAAACAGGGTTACAGAGCATTACCAGTCTTATAAGTCAAACAATCACACATTTCATATACAATTATCATTCATATCAAAAACCATTCAAATACATTTATACAGTCCCTAATACGAGCCCTCGAGGCCCCAAATAGACATTATAAGTGGTTCATGACTAAACCGATTTCTCTACAAATTTTAAGAAAACATGAAAAAAATTCAAAGTGCAGAGATCACACATCCGTGTGGACAGGGGACACGCCAGTGTGGCTATGGGACACTTTCGTGCTTCAGGCCATATCCGACCTAACTCCCTAACTTGGGTCACACACGGCCAGACCACATACTCGTGTGCCAGGCCGTGTACCCTTCGAAATGGCCTCACACCCCCATGTGCCAGGCCGTGTGAAAACTGGAGGGTATATTGACTTGTTCCCCATGGCCAAGCAACATGCCCATGTGCTAGGCCATGTGAAGCTACTGACTTATTTTTAAAAGAAACATTAGAGGACACACGACTGTATCACCTAGCCGTGTATCACAGACGGCTAAGAGACATGTCCGTGTCTCTGCCCGTGTGGATAGATATAGGCAATTTTCCAAGCCATTTTTCTCACCCAAAGTGGTACCAACCTACACATATCAATATGCATACAACTAAGGCATAGTAGGCACACAAAATCAACCAATGTCAAGTTTATAACAAACAAATTCATTCGACCACCTTAAAACATACCCAACATACTTCAAAGGTTACCTAAATGGTCAACTACATGTATGAGATATTATGTCTAACTTAGCATTCATAACATTCTCAAATTTCAACCACTTGGCACTTTCAATACCAATTCATTAACATAAATTTCACATAGCAAATATACATAACATACCAAGAGATCATTTATACATGTTTACCTAACCAAGTATACCAAAATAATTCAAATCACATGGCTATACATATAACCAAAACAACGTAAGACATATAGGCCACATTAGCCAAAACACCTATACATGCCATTTAACCTCAAAATACCAAAATGAGTATTTGATAGTGTAACGCGATCTCTAACGACTTCTGAATCGAGTAAGCTTTTAAAATACTATAAAACATGAATAATAGAGTATTAAGCTTAGTAAGTTCGTAATTCATAGAATAAAACTTAAGTGAAATTGTCAATTAGGAGCTAAAATGAGAAATGTGAATTTTATGTGTTAAATGTGTGAAATTGTGAAATATATGGGCTGACATTGGTATATATGAAAATTTTCTAGGCTTGTGTATAGATAAAATTGCATAAATTTCATTTTTTACGAGCCTAGGGACTAAATTGTAAAGAAGTCAAATGTTAAGGGTAAAATGGTAATTTTGCCATATTATGAAATTAGACTGAATTGAATAGAATAATTATTAAATTAGTTAAATTTGATATTATATATATCAAGAAAAGCCACATTTGGATTTAAACAAAGGAAAAGAAAAAGTAGTGGATTGAATGGTCGACTTACTCCGTATTAATTCGAGGTAATTTCGTATAATCACATTGTGTATTTATATACTCTAATTCAATTATATGTATGTAAATTTTATAATTATGGTGTATAAATATAGAATGCATAACTAATATAGTACTATCAATATCGGGGCCTATTTGAACACTAGAAATTCATAAGATACAAATGACATGTCCTGTCATTAAGGTTACCGATTTTGGTTGAGATCCTATATGTGTTGCAAACTCACCGTAGCTCGTATGAGCTTATCGATTCTCAGCTTGTAAGAGCTTATCGTTATTTAGCTTGGAGGAGCTTACCGATAGTCAGCTTAGATGAGCTTACCGTTTATCACTCATATGAGCATACATGTATAAGAATTAACGGTTTACCGTTTAGTACACCTCGTGTGTACCACCCGCGTATCTTACGATATTCTAGATGGTCCAATGGGTATAGTGTTATTACGGGATTATACAAGTTTAATATGAACAAGTATAGATATTCACATGGAAATGATTGGTATTTGAGATATGGAATCATAGCATTGATGTCACATGTACATGGAATCCAATTAATTGATGAATTCATAGATGGTTTTCGGTTTTATGTGAACATATGACTAACATGAATATGGATTGTATGATAGGCTTTGGTCAAATTAAATTGAGTTATGTTTTGGTTTATTTACCTAAATTTGTGGTTGTATGGTAAGTTTTATTCTATAAATTACGAACTTACTAAGCTTAATAGCTTACTCTGTTTATTTGTTCATGTTTTATAGTATTTTGGAAGCTCGCTCGATTTAAAAGTCATCGGAGATCGCGTCACACTATCAAATACTCGTTTTGGTATTTTGGACTTTATATTTTGAGGTTAAATGACATGTATAGGTGTTTTGGCTAATGTGGCCTGTATGTCTTACGTTGTTTTGGTTATATGTATAGCCATGTGATTTGGCTTATTTTGGTATACTTGGTTAGGCAAACATGTATAAATGATCTTTTAGTATGTTGTGTATATTTGCTATGTGAAAGTCATGTTGATGAATTGGTATTGAAAGTGCCAAGTGGTTGAGATTTGAGAATGTTATGAATGTTAAGTTAGACATATGTCTCATACATGTAGTTGACCATTTAGGTAACCTTTGAAGTATGTTGGGTATGTTTTAAAGTGTTCGAATGAATTTGTTTGTTATAAACTTGACATTGGTTGATTTTCAATGCCTACTATTCCTTGGTTGTATGCATATTGATGTGTGTAGGTTGGTACCACTTTGGGTGAGAAAAATAGCTTCAAAAATGGCTTATTTTTATCTACACGGGCTTGTCTCTCAGCCGTGTGTCATACAAGGCTAGGTGACACGGCCGTGTGTCCGCTGATGTTTCTTTTAAAAACAAGTCAGTAGTTTTACACAGCCTAACACACGGGCGTGTGGCTTGGCCGTGTGGCACAAGTCAGTATACCCTCCAGTTTTCACACGGCCTAGCACACGGCTTGGCACACGGGCGTGTGGTCTAGTTGTATGACCCAAGTTAGGGGGTTACATAGGGTCGGACACGGCCTGAAGCACGGGCGTGTCCCATAGCCACACGGGCGTGTCCCTTGTCCATACGAAAGTGTGACCCGTACACTTTGAAAATTTTTTCATGTTTTCTTAAAAATTCATAAAGTACTCGGTTTAGTCCCAACCACTTCTAATATCTATTTGGGGCCTCAAGGGCTCGTATTAGGGACTATATAAATGTATTTGAATGATGTTTTATATGAATGATAATTGTATACGATATGTGTGATTGTTTGACTTATAAGTCTAGTAATGCTCCGTAACCCTAGTTCTGGCGTCGATTACGGGTCAGGAGTGTTACATTTATTGGTATCAGAGCTACAGCTTAGTCGATTTTAGGACTAACGTAGCGGGTGTGAGTCTAACTATACATGTCATTTATTAACCTATGATAGTGTGACATCTCCTGAAAATTTAAATTATGTTTTTCATATAGCAATGGATCCCAATCGAGTAGATTTTGATTATGTTGAAAGTAACACGCCTACCTCAGTTCGAAAGGTAGCATCGTCTGGGTCTAGACCCGTGTTTGAAAGTCGTGAAGAAGAGGCTAAGAAAACATTCTTCCAAATGATGAACGAGTGGTTTACAAAGAATGTTCGAGCGAATCCGGCTACTCAGCAACCTCCACCCCCACCTTTTCCCCAATAATTCCCATGGCTCCTCAAGTCTTAGAATCAATATGTTTGAGCAAACCGCCTGTTGATAAAATTAGAAAATATGGGGCTGAAGAGTTTAAGGCTACAGTTGATGATGACCCTGAGAGAGTCGAGTTTTGGCTAGAGAATACAATCAGGGTTTTCGATGAGCTATCTTGCATGCCAATTAAATGTGTTAAATGTTTGTATCCCTTCTGAGAGATTCAGCTTATCAGTGGTGGAATACCCTAATATTCGTAGTGTCGAGAGATAGAGTTACATGGGAATTCTTTCAGACTGAGTTCAAAAAAAATTTATAAGCAAGCAATTTCTTGACCAGAAACACAAAGAAATTTTAGAGTTGAAATAGGGTCGTATAACGATAACCGAATATGAAAGAGAATTTGTGAGACTGAGTAAGTATGCCCAAGAATACGTCTTCACTGAAGAAATTATGTGCAAACGATTTAAAGATGGGTTAAATAAAGACATCAAGTTTTTAGTCGGGATACTTGAACTGAAAGAATTTGTAGTTTTAGTTGAAAGAGCTTGCAAAGTCGAGGAGCTTAGCAAGGAAAAAAGAAAGGCTGAATTTGAAGCTAGAGATTTGAGGAATAGGTTTACTGGGAAGTCTCATCAATCAACGTCGAAGAAATCTAAAGAACATCACTACCAACCTACTGTTTCTGCAGGGCATTTTAGTCAAGGTAGAGATGGGAGATACTTAGTTCTAAACCCTAGGCTACATCTGTAGCTAGCGTGGATAGTGTTAGAAATGCTAGACCCGAGTGCAAACACTGTAACAGGCCACATTATGGAGAGTGTCGAGTAAAGAGCAGAGCATATTTCAGGTGTGGTTCCTTCGACCACTACCTTAGAGATTGCCCTGAGAAGTCTGAGAAAGAAAAAGCTCAAACAGTGAGGCCGAGCAATACAGCTTCTCAAGGAGACCACCCCGAAACAGAGGAAATATGAGTGGTAGTCGAGGTGCTACGAGTGATACTGCAGTGAGATCGGAGGCACGAGCACCAGCCAGAGCTTATGTCATTTTGCGCCAAAATACTGCAGTGATATTGCTTTGATTGATCCGGGGTCAACCCATTCTTACGTATGTACAAAATTAGTATCTAATAAGAGTTTACCTGTAGAGTCCACTGAATTTGTGATTAATGTATCAAGCCCCTTAAGTCAGTATGTCCTAATTGATAAAGTTTGCAAGAATTGTCCTTTGATGACTTGGGGTTACTGTTTTAGGATTAACTTAATGTTGTTACTGTTTGATGAGTTTGAGGTAATATTAGGTATAGATCGATTGACTTTGCATGATCAGTTATGAATTGTAGACAAAAGTTTTTTGAGTTGAAATGTCAAAATGACGAGATTCTTCTTATTGAATCTAATGATTTGAGTGGTTTACCTGTCGCAATATCGACAATGTTAGCACAGAAGTATGTGAAAAAGGGTTGCAAGGCTTATCTTGCATATGTACTGAATACTAAAGTGGTGAATCAAAGATTGAATTAGTAGCAGTGGTCTGTGAATATTTGGATGTGTTCCCAGAAGAATTACCTAGGCTACCACCAATCAGAGAGGTTAAATTTACTATTGAGTTAGTACCAAAAACATCACCGATATCGATAACTCCATATAGAATGGCTCTTATGGAGTTAAAAGAGTTGAAAGTTAAGTTGCAAGAGTTAACGGATAGAGGTTTTGCACAACCGAGTTTCTCACATTGGGGTGCGCAGATTCTATTTGTAAAGAAAAAGATGGATTAATGAGATTATGTATCGACTATCGACAGCTTAACAAGGTTACGAATGAGAATAAGTATTCTTTGCCGAGGATTGATGATTTGTTCGACTAGTTGAAAGGAGCAACAGTATTTTAAAGATTGACTTGTGATCCGGTTATTATCAGTTGCGGATTAAAGATTTAGATGTACCAAAAACTGCATTCAGGACTAGGTAAGGGCATTATGAATTCCTTGTTATGCCATTTGGATTAACTAACGCTCCTGTGGTGTTTATGGATTTGATGAATCGTATCTTTAAACAGTTTTTGGACCGATTTGTTATTGTGTTCATTGATGATATATTGATATATTCTCGCGATGAATCTGAGCATGCCGAGCATTTAAGAATTGTATTACAGACTCTGCGAGATAAACAACTATTTGCTAAATTTACCAAGTGCGAGTTTTGGCTCTGAGAAGTTGGATTTTTGGGACACATTATATTGGCAGATGGCATTCGAGTTGATCCGAGCAAGATTTTAGCGGTTGTTGACTAGAAACCACCAAGAAATATTTCTGAATTCAGAAGTTTCTTGGGATTAACGAGCTATTATCGAAGATTTGTTAAAGATTTCTCAATGATAGCTACACCGATGACTCGTTATTACAAAAAGATGTAAAGTTTGAGTGGTCTCGAGAAATGTCAACAAAGTTTTAATCAGTTGAAAGCACTGTTAACGGAAGCACCAGTTTTAATTAAGCCTGAGTCGGGTAAAGAGTTTGTAACACATCAATATGCATACAACCAAGGCATAGTAGGCACATAAAATCAACTAATGTTAAGTTTATAACAAACAAATTCATTCGACCACCTTAAAACATACCAATCATACTTCAAAGGTTACCTAAATGGTCAACTACATGTATGAGACATTATGTCTAACTTAGCATTCATAACATTCTCAAATTTCAACCACTTGGCACTTTCAATTCCAATTCATCAACATGACTTTCACATAGCAGATATAAAATCGGTCAAAGAATCACTTACATGCAAGGGAACTAAGTGGCTAAAATTTTAAGCTTCAAAAACCCCTATTTTGCTGTAACTTTCGGTGGAGAAGAAGATGAACACTATTGGCTTCTTTTTGTTTAATTTTTTAATCAATAAAATCACCTAATACCAACCAAACTTTGACAATTTCATGATTTTACTCCAAGTACATCCACTAACTCAATTACTGGTCTAATTACTCAATAAGGAAATCTACTTTAAAGTTCTATAGCTATTTGACACTTTTCGCTAATAGAATGCAACTTTCGCACTTTATGCGATTTAGTCCTATTTCACAAATTGAGTATACAAACAGTAAAATTTCTTAACGAAATTTTTATTCCATGATTCTAACATGTTATGGATATTAAAAATATATTGAAATAAATTTTGCGATATCAGATTTGTGAACCCAAAAACACTTTCGATTTCACTGAAAATGGGATGTTACAGCATTGGTTAAAGCTTATAATTTGGTATTAGATTTATTTTTTATTTTTTATTATGTATTTTTGTTTTTTCTTCATTTCGTTGAAAACTTTTATTCTCTTCAAACTACGATGAGAAATAAAAAAATTGGTTTGATATGTTCCATATTCGCTCTAGGAACCCAATTTTGCCCGGGCCCATGAAAATCAAAATAATAAAAATAATAAATGTCCTTTAACAGTTAAGTTACAAAGCTAAAACCAGAAGCCCAATTACAGATTTCAAAACAATGACCCATTAAAAGATTGAAGGTCCATCTACAAGCTTGACGTATATGGGAACACAATCTTTAAGGATATGCAATCTTAGATATGATATGCAATCCTAGATGATATGATATGCAATCTTAGATATGATATGCAAATCTTAGATATGATATGCAATCCTAGAAGATATGGTATGCAATCTTAGATATGATATGCAATATTAGAAGATATGGTATGCAATCTTAGAAGATATGATTTTGTAATCTTAGAGATTTAATTTGTAGATACCTTTTAATCTTAGTCATTGATGTAATTGATCTGTACCGTTGGATTTGGGGAGGCTCAACTATAAATAGAGGCCTCTCCCTTTATTGAAAAAGAAGACTAGAGTTTTAGAGTAATAAAAAATTCTTGAGAGCATTCACTCAAATCTCTCTCTCTTTTGTGTTCTTATTTTCTGTGGCTTGTTCTTATTTTGTTCTTTGCTCATCTTCGTTTCTTTTTGAGTTACTTCCGTTCGAGTTAGTTTTTGGTGGAGGAATTTAGTCGAATCCTCATATTGTAGGAGTTAGGTTGACTTATGCGTTTTTTTTATTTATCCATTTAATTGCTTAATCATTATTTATTCATTTATTTTAATTATTTTAAATTTATTTTAATTATTACTTTTTATCCAAAACTTTATTTTTTAAAATAAGGCAATGTTTGGTATTTAGAAATTGGAAATAGTGCACTAACGTCTTTGGGTTTTGATTTTCCGCTTGACTAAATAACTAAATATCCTTTTAATAAAATTTTGTAAATCATGAGATGATTTTAGTTACGAGGATTTAAAAATATCATGTCCTAACGTCTTTGGATGTGATGTTTGTATTCTTTCGTAACAAAGAAATCTCAAATGTTTGTATTCTTTCGAACAAAGAAATCTCAAATTTTAACTCAAATTGTTCAAGTTTTTTGAAGAAATCATATTTAAAATTCTTTCAAATTTTTTTAACTTAATTTGAAAGAATCGAGTCGAGTGAGACGAAATTAGGACATGATTTTATAGATTAGGTACCAACTTTTGAAGTATAAATGCACTTTCCGAGGCAACTGTTGAAATAGGAGTAGCAAGAATATCTCGAGCCATTTGTGAAAGAATAGGAATCTAGGATCGTTCATTTTCCACCACAACAAGAAATCAAATGAACTTGAATTGTTTACTTCTTCATCCTCACCCAAATATCTATCCAACTCGATTTGCTTTCTAATCCAACTTGTTTCTTCTTCCGAAGGTATTTTGTTTGGCCAAGCCCGTATTCATTTCGATCGATCTATTTCCATTGAACTATAAAGATTTGTCAAGAACTAGATCTACCTTCAAACTGTTGAATTCTCCCCGCATTAGAAGAATACTCGCTGAACAAGCAATGCAATTCTTTATCAATCATTTTCATAATGTCATGAGCAACATTAGGAAAAGCAAGTTGACCCCAAAGTCCAAAAACTCATTTTACATCTGGATCAAAGATGACCGCCAAGTAAACTAGCATGTTGATCTTGTTTCCTCACCCCAATACTTATTATATTTATCTCTCATTTTGGAAGACATAGAAACTATGTCTAGATCTCCACAATTTTGCCACCCATCAAAAGATAATGCACATCCGTCAATACTTCAAAAGTGAATGAGAGGTAACATGCAAAGATCCAGGACACCTTCAAATGTGAGATGATAAAAGGCTCTAATACTTTTATAACTCTTGAACAATTTCCCAATCATCACATGTAGGAACTCCATCTCCAAAGAAGAAGGTCAAGAAAAAAATTATGGTCATCACGTACATATGATTCAAATGCACGCTCATATTTTTTACCACCTTTAACATCATATATGTTGAGTTCCATCTAGTAGGCATATCTAAACACAATTGAGCCTTACTATCTATCATTTCTTCTTTTACCCGTTGGTTGAATTTTATCAACCTCGATGGTGATGCTCTTATATACCTCACAGCACCTCTAACTCGATCCATAGACACAGAAACATCCTTAATACCGTATTGCACAATGAGATTAAGAATGTGTGCAACACATCTCATATGAATAAATCTTCCATTTGCAACAGAAGCATTTCGATGATTCAATTTCTTTCTCAAATATTCAATGGCAACACTATTGGCGGATGCATTATCAACAGTAATAGTGAAGACCCTCTCAATCCCCCAATCTCGAAGACATTTTTCAATAGCTTGACCTATGCTTTCACCTCTATGGCGGATATTGGGCAAAAATTTATAATTCTTTTTGCAACCTCCACTCATCATCCACCCAATGTCTTTGTTAAAACCATGTAAGATATCCTGCGAATGAAGTCCAAGTGTCTGTCGTCAAACAAACTCTACTTATATCTTTTTCAAAACAATTCTTCATCACACTCTTCATGGAGTTAAATAAATCAAGACAATCCCTTCTAATTGTCCAACGAGATGAAAGACTAAAACGTGGGCATGCTATAGAAAGAAAGTATTTAAAACCCTCTCCCTCTACAATTTTAAAAGGTAGTTCATCCACAATTATCATACGAACCAATGCTTTTCTAATAGCATCTTTATCAAACACCCAAGTTGATAAATCCGTTGTTTCTTGGCTAACATTCACAAATGTTAATTCTGATTGCTTCGGATCAGAAGTATTACCTCGAGGTCTTTTTAGGCATGTTTTCAAATGGTTATTCAAATTTGTTGTAGAACCCAAGTTGTTTCCATGGTGTAAGTAACATTACATGCATTGCACCTTGCTCTCTTCTCCCCTCTTTAGTCACATACTTGGTGAAATGGTTCCAACAAGTCGCCTTGGAGTAATCTTTTTCGAACATTTTCCTTGGTTGTTGTTTGATCATCTCTACTTGGGGAAGAATTTTGTGACCTTTGAGTTGAACCATCTCGCTTTGGATCACTCATCTGCAAGTAAACATTTGCTGCAATCACTAATGATTAAAATAAAACTTGTAAAGAGTATATTGAATTGTATAGTAACAAAATACTTTTGGTTAATGTTGAGACTAAGACTCACCACAATAGCAAAAATAAATGACTTTCCAAAGAAACAAAAGTCTTAATTTTACTTCATTTTAACAGTTGAAAGATTACCAAAAGTCTTAATTTTACTTCATTTTTACCACAATAGCAATGATCTATCAGTTGAGGCAAGTTATATGAGGTTTTGATAGCCAAGTAGACGCAACCGAGCTATTCTACCATTGGCGTAGTTTTCCCATTGTAATATTGCTCAATTAAAGAGACCGTACAAGCAATTAGAAATTAATATCCAAGACAAATATATGCACAAGGTATTAAAAACAGATTAACCATACTCTATGAAACGAACCCGGTGGCAAATCGAAACAAAAAATCAAAAATAAAATAATTTCGAATAGTAATTAATGTTTAATTGTGCAAGGCAAGGAGAAAAGGCTAAGTACAGACTTCGAAACCAACTTGACGCTAATCAAATATCACCAGGAGGATGCTAAAGAGTAAAGACTTTTGCCAAAGTAACTCCACAATCAAATATGTTACAGACAACAATTCAAATCATAATTCAAAGCAACTAAATTTTAAGTTTTGAATGATGTAACAACCACTATTGGTAGACAAAGAGGTCCTAGAAATCCCAACAAAATAAAATAAGACATAAACAAATTCATATGCAATGACGAATGTAGAACATCCAAAGAGTGCATGCTCAAAAAGAAAAGAGAGAGAGAAAAAACTTACGATCCAAAGGGACATAGTGTGGTTCGGTTAAGTATCGATAAACCCGCTTAAGAATGTATAATCCTTGATATGCACCGCAATATAAGAGAAAGACCAATAAGCAAATCATCCATAACACAAAAATCATTTACACCTTATCCGATTACCAAAAGGAAAATTCAGATCCTTTACACACCTAAGACATCATCAAGTAAATATTCCAAAACAAAATGCTTCAAGTTTTAATTCAAAATTTCATATTAAGGTTAATGATGCATTTGTTTCTAAAACCATACCGCATATTATACTACCAAAGGCATTTAGAATCATATGTAGAATAACAAAGATCAAGTTTTCATTCTTAGTTTACCAAAATTCTTTTTCTAGCTTTCTTCAATGTAGGCTATAACTCTCGATTCAAGCCTATTGTTATTTTCGCTTCGTTCGAGGCTACTACCAAAAGGATATCTAATCTAATGAAGAGTAAACGATCATATCATGAGCAAAAAAATCCCAAGTCATTATCTCTTGAAACTTCAAATATAAACCTTCATAAGGTTGGGAAATTTTGAACTCACAAAGATCATTCACTTCATTGAGTCCTAAAGAATGAAAAGTACTTAAGAATCCAAAATGCAATGCAAAGGAAAGCCCAAAGTTTTGATATCGAGACCATGAACTCAAAAGCCCCTAAGACGCCTCCCCTTCTTCTTCACTAGCGACTAGCGCCATCTTTAAGACTATCACATTCACCCAACCGGTGTTTTTAATGTTTTTAATCTAACAATGAAACGAAAAACATCCAAATGTCGCTAATAAACCATAAATTTGTATAATGAGCCGAGGAGTTATTCAATTCAAAATTCAACTCGATTCAACTCAAAATTTGAGAGTGCTAATCCTTTCTCATGAACGTAACCTACTCCCAAACCCGTAACCTTCCTTGTATCTCAGAGACCAAAATCAAATGTTTTAAAATAAAACATTTTACAAGGTGATCCAATCACACCTAAGTAAAAAGGGATTGGTGGCGACTCCATTTCCTTTTTTTAAAGTCGATCCCTATTTTTTCAAAAACTTTAAAAATGGTTTTGACAGCTTGGCGACTCCACTGGGGACTTAAGAGAGTTAAGTCGTAAAATTGTTTATTTTCTGTCCTTTGTCAGAAATTTGAAGACTTAAAAATTTTGGTTCGAACATATGATTATTGTTTTCTTGCACACATTGCATTGCATGACCGTTGTGGTCACATCCTTAAGTGGGAGTGAGAAATTATGCCTTCGTGAGGTTTCCTTAAGTGGGAGTGAGAAATTATGCCTTCGTGAGGCTTTCACCTCCGTATGGGCTAGTGGATTGCTTCCGGGATACATCTGTACCTATGTCTTCGTGAAGTTTTCACTTTCGCATGGCCATAGGGAAATGTATTCCCCTGAACCAAACTCAGTCCGTATGAGCCTATAATGGGTGAGGATTGAGGAATCTGCTGGTTCGGGTACCTCAACTTTAGAACTAAACCGCATATAGTGAACCATAAGAGCCCACCTTAGGTAGAACTATGTCAAACCTTAGTGATCACCCAGATAGGTGTTCTATGTTATTTATTTCTCTTGCGCTAACGTGTTATCTTTTGTTTTGATTGCATTTGCATTCACATCATAGAAAAGAGGTGTTGATTCAAATTCGATTGCTAAATAGAAGAGTTTGTCATAAGAAAACAAATTTTTTGATAAAGTGGATTATAATACGGTCGTCCGAATATGGTCCAAGTAAACAAAACGAGAGAAGACTGATAGTCCGTGAAGGAATACAAGACTTTATTGCCCAAGGATTAAAGCTGACAAAGACTATTCAAGAGCCGTCACATCCCGATTCTCTAACGAGCATTGCAAGGTTAAGAGAGTAGTGAGTCGCGGCCCAGATCAAGCAAAAAGGAGCTAATAGAAGGCATCTATTAGAAGTTTGTAAGATTTGACCTATTCGAAGAAGGGGATTGATGTTTTTGCTTGGAGTATGAGGGCAAGGCCGTATATGCGATCCCTTTTATGTAAAGAAATTTACTTTCCAGAGAAGTTTTTCTAATGGAATTGAATTCAGAATCAACGCCTCTCTTTCTTTTGCATTCATTCCATGCATTTGCACTACATCATATCATTTGCATTTAAGTCCATAGAGGGAACCTAATTAGTTGAAATTATAACAGAGAGAAAAAAGAAAGAGGAAGGAAAAATCTAAAAACTGAACATCACTACAGCACACGTGCCATGACAAGGAAAATGGATCAAAGACTTGAACAATTCCAGAGGGACATGCAAGACCAGATGCAAGAGAAAATGGCAAAACTCCAATAAGAGATGAGGGACCAGATATTGGAGGCTCAAAAGAACATGATGACTCGAATGACCCAAATGCTGAGTGGGGCAATGGATAAGGGAAAGGGTCCTATAGTTAACACTGAAGACAATGAGGATTTTCCTAGAGGATTCACTCCACCATACATGCAAACACAACCTGAGAAATATCCCAGAAGGCCACCTGTTATGATTAGGCCTCAACAAGTGCAAAATGACACTAGAGTGCTCATGAATTTCCAAGTTGGCACTGTAACAACTCGCACCCAAGACCGATACTGGGTCTGGATACGAGACATTACTATGCTTGAACTCACTGAAACATGTACTTACGGGCTATAAAATTTCGTTCCAACTTAAAAACTTCACTCTCTTAGTCAACACATATAACAAGGGCCTACTAGACCTTTAACTCATGTCAAAAAACTTTTGAAATTAAAATCATATAACTCATTTTTGAAGCAGGGTTCACATGCCGGTGTAACTTGGGGACATGCCCGTGTACCCTTAAGCATGCCCATGCCCTCAAACCGTGTAGGGCTACTAACTATTTCCACACGGCTTAGACACGCCCGTGTCTACCAACCGTGAGAGGTTACTGACTAATTTCACACGGCCATGACACGCCAGTGGGCTTAGACCGTGTGCTAATACTTGATATACTGACTAAATCAACACGGTCTGGGAACACGCCCATGTCCCAATCGTGTGTCTTACACGGCACACACACATGGCTGTGGGATTTGCCCGTGGCCTATTATGATTAATAATACTAAGGTGCAGGGTTAACACGGTCTTGACACACGCCTGTGTGTCCAACTATGTGGGCACTTACAGGCTATTTACCAAGCCGTTAGCCATCCTGAAATGAAGATCATAACCATACACAATTCAACGATGCAATAACAACCCAATTTTATGAATAATACTAGATGCTTCATTGATCTCAATAAACATACATGCTTAGTCAAATTTGGCCAATCATTTAGCCATATACAAAGAATAATAAACTTGATAGCCTTTACAAAGGCCCTTCTTAAAACATGTCCACAAAATGAATGTTTCCTATACATGCCATACTTAGTAAAGTAACTTGGCTATACCAAAATAAGAGTTGATAGTGTGTTGCAAGCTCCAACTTTAATGATCCACGAGTTAGCTTGGCGGGACTGCATAGAAAGAAAAAATCATAACGTAAGCATATAGCTTAGTAAGTTTGCATGTAACAACTCTTAGCATCATCATTGCTTAATATAAACCATTTCACATAAACAATGGTATCACGAATTTCAGCTAAAGCTTACTTGCTCATATAGATTCTTACATGTCTCATGACACTTACTATTATCATACTTGTAAGGAAACCATGATACCTGTATCACTTGATCACATTGATCAGTATACTATAATAATAATAATCATGTTATCTACTTTCTCATTCACAACATGAATAATACTCAACTTCATCTAACTTCATCTTGATACTAACTTTACTTTCTTAGCTTTCTTGCTATCTTCTTTTAACTTACTCATTTACCCAATGAATTTCTGTGAATAACCGAGGATACTAAATCTCTTCCCGCATAATATGATGCCAAAGCCATATCCTAGACATGGTCTTACATGGGTTATCTCATCTTGGTTTCAAGGCCATGTCTTGACATGGACTTATATGAAGTCTTGCTCTTGATAACATACTCAATGCCAAGCTTGAGTCCTTGGACTTACATGATAACTTGCTTGCTAACTTGATCAATGCCAAGCTTGCCTTGGACTTACATGATATCTTGCTTGCTAACTTGATCAATGCCAAGCTTGCCTTGGACTTACATGATAACTTGATCAATGCCAAGCTTGAGTCCTTCGACTTACATGATAACTTGCGTGGTAGATCGAGTATCCTGGGAAATTTGTCTTCAATCGGGACTTGCTTGTACATATTATCGTGATTTCTTGCTTGAACATAACATGATCATTTCATACAATTATTGTACATTATACTAAGCAAATTAATGATAATAATCATAAAGCTTAGAAATCATACAAACTTACCTCAATATATAAAATGTATGTAGATGTGCAATTTAGTCCTCGACTTTGTTCTTGCCTCATTTTCGATCCGGGCTTCGTTTTTCTTGATCTATAATCATAAATAGATCATTCAAAAACCATATTGACTAAATTGACTCATAACTCATACTTTGGCAAAATTACTATTTTACCCCTATACTTTCTAATATTTGTACTTTTGCCCCAATTCTCGTAAAATGACTTTCATGCAAGTTTCTTAAACTTCATGCTCAACTGAATCATTTTCTCTTCTATAAAAATCATCAATTCTCACTATTTCTAGTAGGTATGATCAATTTTATAACTGTTACAAAATGGTCCCTACTACCATTTTTCATGAAATTAATTAAGGAAAAGATGTTTATCTAACATCAAACTCTCTTAAAGTTCCATAAAACATCATTTAACAAGCATGTCATTCAAGGGTATATTTTTGAACATGCATATTAGCTCATTTTATAGCTAAAATTAGCTAATTCATAATACGGGAACTTCAAAAATACGAAGAATTTTAAAAACGGGGCTAATATGAACTTACTATGAGCTTGAAAAAAAAATGAAGAACCCAAGCTATGGTGTCTCCAAATTTTCGGTAGCAACAAGGAAGAAGATGAGTGAATTTTTCTCATCTTTATCCTATTTCAATCACTAATTAGGCCAAATGACCAAAATGTCCTTCCTCTTAAAAATTTCCATAATAGTCTCTTAAGGCCAATTTTGTCCAAAAATTAAATTTTGGGCAAATTGCTATTTAAGGGCTCATAATTATTATTCTAAAGCTATTTCATGCAAAAAGCTTCTAGAAACTCATATATTGCAACTTTTGCAATTTAGTCCTTTTTGGACCAATTGACCTTAACTTAATAAAATTGCTTTACAAAACTTTCATACTAACGTGCAAACATGGCATAAACTTGGAAAACTCATAATTTCATCTCGAGTTTGTGGCCTCGCACCACTATCCCGACTAGGCCCTAAATTGGGCTGTTACAGGCACAGGATCCAACCCAGGAGATCACACTGCTAATATCGTTATCCCTGACTTAGACATAGCAGAAAGGGAAGGAATAAAGACTGAATCTTCAAGGCAATTAAAAGATCGTTGTAGATGGTTAGAAGAAAAGTTCAAGGCCTTGGATAATGCTGATATTAACCATGGAATTGATGCTAATGACTTGAGCTTAGTTCCAGATTTGGTGCTTCCTCACAAGTTTAAAATGCCAGAATTTGAGAAGTACAATGGAACCAGTTGCCTTAAAGCTCATATTACTATGTTCTGTAGATGGATGACCGGCAACGTTAGCAATGATCAACTCTTTATTCATTGTTTCCAAGATAGTTTGGTGGGGGTAGCGTCCAGGTGGTACAATCAACTCAGTCGTGCTAGGATTAGCTCCTGGAGAGATTTGGCCCAAGCCTTCATGAAGCAATACAATCATGTCACAAACATGACGCCTGATAGAATCACTTTGCAAAACATGGAGAAGAAGTCAAATGAAAGCTTCAGGCAGTATGCGCAAAGATGGAAGGAGGTTGCCATGCAAGTTCAACCACCACTCCTAGAAAATGAGACTACAATGCTCTTCATCAATACCTTGAAGGCTCCATTCATCACTCATATGATAGGAAGTACCACCAAGAGCTTTGCGGATATAGTGATGGCAAGAGAGATGATTGAAAATGCCATAAGGGGTGGCAAGATTGAAGCAGGGGAAACCACTAAAAGATTTTCTTCTAGGAAAAATGATGAAGAGGTGAATAATATGAGTACATACAACAAAGGGTACTCAAGAGCAATTACTGCTAACCAACCAAAGGTAATCACTACTGGGCAGCAAGGGTCAGTGAGACAAGAATGGGCACAAGGTAAAACTCTAAAAAGCTCTAATTTATGACAATTCCAATGACGTATAAGGAGCTATATCAAATTTTGTTTAACGCACATGTGGTGTCTCTATTTTATTTGAAACCCTACAACCGTCGTTCCCAAAATGGTATAACGAGAATGCCCAATGCGAGTACCACGCGGGAATAAAGGGTCACTCAATTGAAAATTATACTACGTTTAAAACGTTGGTTAAAGGTTCATTAAAATAGGAATTGTGAAGTTCGACGATTCATCAAAACCTGATCGCTTTGATGAGACAGTAAATACGATAATTGAGGGAGGAGACAAGAAACTTGTAGCCCCTTGAAGAAATCAAAAGCGGAGAGGGAACCGGGGAATGAAGTTTCTAAGCCCTTGCGCATTTGGGAGTGTTTTGAATAATGGGATTGTGGAAGAGATGTAGCACCCCTAACCCATAGCCGTCGCCGGATTAGGGTTATGAGGCATTACCAAACTAAACACCGTTCCGATTAGAGTTTCATTTGAATTCAACACCAGCAAAGTGATCCCTATGTATCACATATCTAAATCTGATATTCATTCAAGATTCTATAATGCATTTACAAGCGTACCTATTTACTTCCTGACCGAACATACAAGTGATATTATGAACTTATATTGCATGCATTTCTTTATAACAACTGTCACATTATACTTGCACATAGTCATACAAACATCATGCACCGAATTCGAATACATTTAATAATGTACCTAAATATTTCAATTTATTTATCTAATCATTGAAGGGTTCGACCAAACTATTACCAATATCGCTAGTATATCGTAAATGTTCAAATAATGAGACCAAACCATCCATTTTCACATACCATTTAAGTTTTGTACTTAATAGGAATATTACTTACTACTACTAACTCAAACATACATCATTTACTTTGTTACCAAAAACACAAATCTCAACTTAACTAACATTAATGATGTATATTAAATAAGTAACTCATAAATAAACCTTGAACTAGATCATACATATAATGTAACAACCATGTTCCACATGCATAATTCAAGGCTCAACATAATCATCCAAACATGTAACAATATTATTACCTAACTACAATATGTGCCTATACCATTGCCGAACATAAACCAAGTAAATCCATACCATCCATGCATTATAATAACATACTCATATAAATCCAACCATTTCATCAAAGAGAACAACAGCTAAAGTTAACCAAAAGGGATAAGCCTCTTTCGTAAGGCTAGGTTATGTTTATATACAAGACCAAAGTTCTTTGATTTTACAACTTAGTCTAACCTATACATGCCTTTGATTCAAAAACCAAAAGTATAAGTACCAAAAAGGGGTTGATAGTGTGGTTGATTCTTTTGACGATCCTCTGAGCCCGTAGCTTGAACGAAATCTATAAAACAAACAAAGTACACACACAAAGTAAGCTTGCTAGCTTAGTAAGTCTTAAGGTACCACAATATAGCATTCGAATATACAAGCACCTAAATAATCATTTCTTAACATTAAACATTCATGACTTAATATATATAGTTTACCAAAGCCGAATATCTCATCTCACTATATATTTATAACATTTTATTTCTTTACCACCGTACACCATATACCAAGTAAATAATCACACACTTATGCATATATTTATACCTATACGAATACCTTACTTCTTTCATGCTTTTCTATGACCAATTACCTCATAGTATAGGTTATGATCAAATTCCATCTATCATATGTATATGACTTTCTCTCATCACCTTATTTACTTATCATCATAGCATAAAATCATAATATTAAAGTATGCTTAATACATACCTTATAGCCGAACTCACAAATTCACTTTCATAGACTTAAACTTCCATGGTTTCTTTCATAACTTTACTATTTTGTAACCAAAGTTCGGAAATTGAAAACTCACCAGCATATAACAAGCTATGCACTAATCCGAATTGCATACACCGGCACTTTGCCTGCTAGACTTGAAGTCTGAGATTTAAAACACCAGCATTTAGCCTGCTAGGCATTAAGCCCAATATATTCACCGGTACGAGGCTTGCTAGGCATTAAGCCTAAAATAGATCACCGGCACAAGGCCTGCTAGGCTCGAAGCCCGAATTAAATCATCGGCACAAGCCTGCTAGGCTCGAAGCCCGAAATATCAACATTTTCAACATTTCAATACACATTACTTAGTACTAAAATCACCACCATCTCATAAACTTCATATTACTTTCACATATTAAACCGAACGTACTTATTCACATCACATTTAACAAAATAAATTCACTATCAACTTATACTCCGATATTCGGCTAACATATATTTTTATGCTTAATTTTTCCATATGCTATGTTCATAAATAATTCTTTGGCATACATTTGCTTAAGGACTTACCTCGACTGTCGACGGACAACGTATACCCACTATTCGATAACATTCACCTTTCCCTGATCCAAATCTGTTTTTCTTTGTTCTTGATCTAGACACATTAAAATTCAGCTCATTCAAGTACATTTCATTTCAATTTAGTCCCAAAACACATAAACAATCAAATTACCATTTTACCCCTACTATATCACATTTTTGCAATTTGGTCCTATTTGCACAAAACACAAAATACACAAAATTTCACTATAACACTTAAGGGCCGAATGTTCATAGGGACTATTCTAGTCCATTTATTTCATTTATTTTGCATTTTAGCCCCCTCAAAAATTCATTTTTTCTATTTAGCCCAAAATACTCAAATTCACTAAAATTTCCAATACAAAACATACTAATCTTTAACATATCTTTAATTTAAACTCATCAAACATCAAAAACCACATAAACATGTTAATGGCCGAACCTCAAGCATACTCAAATTTAAAAATTCTACCATGGGTCAGCTAATATTCAAAGCAACGATCTCAAAAATGTAAAAATTATCGAAAACCGAAGTAAAACGCACCTTGAATTGAGCTAGATGATGATCGAAGACTTCAAAGCCTTTAAACCCTTATTTTGTTAGCTAACATACGGCAATGAAGAAGAAAGAACAAATATGATGGCCTTTAATTTCATATTATTTAACATATAATAACATTTTTAATGTTTTACCATTTTAACCATTAATTCAAAATAAAAACAATATATATCTTAAGGTCATACTTGACCTTTTCCGTCCACTATCCTTGGAAATGGAATATTTGCCCATTAGATACCCCATATTAAAAAGCCATCATCAAATTAAAACATTTTACTATAGTTTGAAACTTTTACCTTTTACGCGATTAAGTCCTTTTTCTAAATTAAACACACAAACAATTAAATTTTTCTACGAAACTTTCACACACTTTAATTCACATATAATAAGCATAGAATAAATCATTTAAATAATTCTCGAACTTAGATTCATCGTCCTGAAACCACTATTTTGATTAGGGTCAAATTCGGTCTGTTACAAGAGATCCCTGTATTTTTAGAGCTGATCTAGAGTAATATTCAAAACACGTTTGTCGCCTTACCTAGAGGCAATAAGAACCCATTTGTGAAATAGGCTTTTGTCCTAAATTCTTATTTCAATAAAATGCATCTTTTTGAACAAATATCTTTTTATTCTTTTCATGTATATATTCTTTTACTTTTGGACTTTCTTTCAAATATCATTTTATTCATTCATATCATACAAATAATCATCCTTAGAATAATTTATTTTTTGGATTTGTTTGCCTTCGTACCTAGGTACCCAGATATCAACGACATGAGCGACGTTGTTACTGATTCCCTTTTTGAATGAGATATAGGTCTAGGGGATCTAAGGACTTTGAAGATGACAGAGATTGTAACTTATCTTCTAATTTGTTAATAATGGTAAAACAAAGGGAAAAACGGATCCTACCTTACATAGAGTTAGTTGACGTTGCGAGCCTAGGAAATGGGTGAAGATTGAAGCCCAGCTCACCATAGAAATAAGGCAGGACATCATTGAGTTATTTTCGAGAATTCAAAGATGTTTTCGCATGATCATATCAAAACATGTCTGGGCTACTAGGACATGAGGATCAGGTACTATTAGTCTACCATGGAAGGGGATTGCATCAGTTATACCGCATAATTCTGAAGAAGATAAGATTTATATGACTCTTCCATTTTTTCACAGACTTTTCTATATGTGGGGCATGGATTTTATGGGATTGATCCGTCACAAGCTTCTAGTTGATATCGATTCATTGTCGTGGCCGTAGTTTACTTTATTAAGAGGGTGGAAGTAGCTTCATATGCCAATGTTACAAGGTCGAAGTCATTTTTTAAAAAATGGAAGAATAAAAGAAAATATTAGATGCTAGCAAAAAATGCATAACTATACAAAATCAAAGTTTATAGTTTGTCCAAAGATCAGGCGGCATATCACAGTGTAGCAAAAGTTGCCAAAAAAGAAAAAAAGAAAAAAATAACGAAAACTATGAAAGATGACCTAGACTTGTAAAGATTGGTATAAAGAAGTTACCATTTACCCTCTGTCTTATCGAACGTCGGCTAGAACCTTCGCTGGGGCAACACATTGGAATAGAAATAGTTTTGCCAATTAAACCTAATCGAAGAAAAGGTTAAAAGCTATCAATCACGGTTAGATGATGCAAGCTTATGATAAAGAGGTTCATCCTAGTGAATTTCATGAGGGGAACCTGATGTTGAGGAAGACCTTTAGGGGAAAGCAGATGCTGGGAAGAACCTTATTGACCGAGATGGATGTCAAAGACTTGCCTAATCCGAAGAATTCAAGTTCAATCAGGAAGGATTTTACTTGAAAAGAGAAGGGCCAAGGTGAAAACCCGCAAAGGGCGTCTTGAGCTCAAATTCATTAAAAAAATCAAATTCATTTCAAAAAAAAAAGAAAAGAAAAAGAAAAAAGAGAGGTCAAGGCAAAAACCCGCAAAGGGCGCTTTGAGACCAAAAGGGTTTTTAGCCGAAAACCCAAAAGGGCAATTCAAATTTTGATCAAAGATAGGGCATATGGAAGTCTTGCTATGCTTGAATTGACAATAAGGAAGTATGCTACATCTTGGGGCATTAAAAAGTACTCCGGATCCCCTAAATACATATTGAGCTTAAAATGGTCCTCAAGAAGTTTGAACAGAGAAGCTCAGGCTGCAATATCTGGGGCACCTAGCTTCTATCTTACCCATTTTTGAATTTGTTATATTTGATTACTTTATTCTTTTCAAGATAATCCCAAATCAATTTCTTTTATTGCCTTGGTTATCTTTGATTAACTTATTTGTTTCGAGCTATGCTCTTGATTAGTTTCTTTCTTGTCCATTGTTGTGATCTTTTTCAAGCATTTTATATTAAAATAAAATTATTGGACTAATAATATTTTCATAAAAGGAGTTTCGTACATAACTCTAGAAGTTTTTTAAATAATATAGGAACCTGAAACAGGACTATTGTTTAGAACACACCAAGCCTAAGGTTTGGAAATATTGAAAGGCACGTAGATCTGGTTATTACACCCAGGGGAAGGTGTAACAGATCAAATTGATAACAGATTGGATGAAAGAAACCAAATGATATTCCCCTAAAGTTACAATGGGAGGTACCAAGTTCTTATCCCAAGGTTCAAGTGGAGAGGGCTCAGAATTACCATGGTGCAAATTATTTGAGCAGAATATGATTAAAAAACGAAGACGAAACCTTGATGATGACACTTGAAATAGGAATCATTTTTCATAACATTTTCGCATTCATATATCATAGCATGTTTAAATAGGAGCATATGATGCATTTCAATCAAAGCATCCTAATTATTAGACATAAGCATATACCCATTCTATAGGTTATGTCCTCTGAAGGACAATGTAGTAAGATCAAAGACACCAGTCTGGCATTCCTGCAGTTGTAGGAGTAGATTGAAGATAGTAGATCTGGCATTCCTGAAGTTGCAGGAGCAGATCGAAGATACAAGTTTGGCATTCCTGAAGTTGCAGGAGATGATTGTAAATACCAGATTTGGCATTCCTGAAATTGCAGGAGCAGATCGAAGATACCAGTCTGGCATTCCTGAAGTTGCAGGAGCAGATTGAAGATAGCAGATCTGGCATTCCTGAAATTGCAGGAGCAGATCGAAGACACCATTCCGCATTCGAAGTTTGCGAGCAGATTGAAGATAGCAGATCCGCATTCCCGAAATTGTAGGAGCGGATCAAGACATCACCGCATCCCTGAGTTTGCAAGGAGTAGATTAAAATAGCTGATCTGGCATTCCTGAAGTTGCAGGAAGCAGATCGAAGATACCATTCTGGCATCCCTGAGTTTGCAGGGAGCAGATTAAAATAGCAGATCTGGCATTCCTGAACTTGTAGGAAGCAGATCGAAGACATCAGTCTAGCATCCATGAGTTTGCAGTAGAGCAGATTAAAAATAGCAGATCTATCAGTCCTGAGATTGCAACGAAGCGGATCAAAGATACCAATCTGGCATCCCTGAGTTTGCAGGAGCAGATTAAAATAGCAGATCTTGCATTCCTAAAGTTGCAGTGAAGCAGATCGAAGATACTAGTCTGGTGTCACTGAGTTTGCAGTGGAGTAGATTAAAATAGTAGATTTGGAATTCTTGAAGTTGTAAGAAGCAGATCGAAAACATTAGATCTTATCTCCCTGAGTTTTCAGTGGAGTCGATCGAAGATAGCAGATTTGGCATTTTTGAAGTTACAAGAAGCAGATCGAAAACATCAGAACTTGTCTCCCTGGGTTTGCAGTGGAGCATATTGAATATAGCAGATTTGGCATTCTTGAAGTTGTAAGAAGCGAATCGAAGACATTAGTCTGGTCTCCTTGAGTTACAGTAGAACATATTAAAGATAGCAGATTTTGTCTTCCTAAAGTTGCAGTGAAGTAGATTGAAGCTATCAGGCTTATTTGAAATCAAGATGAAGTTCTAATACCATTGCAGTGGAGTTGGAAGCCGTTTGAAGAGGACGAGAACCAAGAAGTCGAGGCTCAGCCAAGACCGGGCAAAATTGGTCCTTTTATAGTCTTTGCTCTATTCTCGTTACACGGCAATAAGCAAAGAGGGGCAACTATAGGAACCCAATTTTGTCCGGGCCCATGAAAACCACAATAATAAAAATAATAAATGTCCTTTAATAGTCCAGTTACAAAGCTAAAACTAGTAGCCCAATTACAGATTTCAAAACACTGACCCATTAAAAGATTGAAGGTCCATCTACAAGCTTGACGTATATGGGAACACAATCTTCAAGGATATGCAATCTTAGATATGATATGCAAATCTTATATATAATATGCAATCCTAGAAGATATGATATGCAATCCTAGATATGATATTCAAATCTTAGATATGATATGCAATCCTAGAAGATATGGTATGCAATCTTAGATATGATATGCAATATTAGAAGATATGGTATGCAATCTTAGAAGATATGATTTTGTAATCTTAGAGATTTAATTTGTAGTGTAACGCCCCAAACCCAGCCCAAAACACCACGGTCGAATTCAGAATGTTACAGGGAAAAAGGTTGAAAATGGTTTGGTTTTATAAGTAAAAAATGGGTTTTAACTCTAAAACAGAAACTTCGTTTAAAGAGGGTTTCTCATTCAAAATTAGCAATTTATTTAAAAATAATACTTTCGAGTTGCACAAGTTTAAGTCATTATTCATTTATACGAAAAATTTTGGGAAACCAAAAGGTTTATAAGTAATCCATATTTTGAAAATTTCACTTAAATTTGAGTGTTGCAGATATTTTAGAGTTCCTTATTAATTAACCATTTGATAGCGGTTCCAACTCGAAACTTAAAAATCCAAAGTATTCAAAGTGGCCTTATTACAATAAAAATTCCCCAAAAAGTAATAAAAGTTTGTAATGTACTTTAAGAATAAAAATAACTTCAGATAAAATAGCTTCGCATGGCCACCGAATGCACTCCAAATTTTGGCCTAAAGTATCATGTATTACCTACGTTGTTTGTAAAACAGGGTGAGTCATTTTGACTCAGTGTGCAATTAATCCACTTATTTCCACAAATGGGCTTAGCCCCAAAACCACATCAAGTCCACGTACCACATACTATCATGCATAATGTGAACCCAACCCAACCTAACATCCATCCGCTACACACCCCCCGTATATCCAACCACCACACACCAGAAGATTACTAAAACGACCTTCCATCCACTACACACCTCTTTGGTAGTCATGCTGATCAAAGTCCACTTAGTGGTCTAGCCACTTATCCATGTGATTGAAATCACAATATCCACGATGAGACTCTAGGTCGTCATCAATCCACGATGTGGCTCGAGGCCAACATCAACCACAATGAGGCACGAGGCCATCATTAATCCATGTACGTAAATGTACACGCTTCCCTTTAGCCATATATATCCCGAACCCCATGTACATGCAACATAATATGATGAAATGGCATAAAACATATGAACATGTCTAGATATACATATTTCTTTTACATGCTTCCATAGATCTACACATATATCCAACCACATTTTGATATAAGAAATGTACTAACCTGGTTACCGAATTACCCCATTATGGGTAACAATACCACCACAGCCACTAAATCAGCCACCACACATATCACAAGTATTTTATTAGTTTATATTAAGGAAAGTATAGAAACAGTGTGCTAACTACACACCTGATAACCCATAACACCATGCTCTCCACGTCGACGCTATCACTAACTGACACTACCGCTATTTACCTACGATCTTGCTCCGACGCTGGCCCACACCCCGATGGCTAATCCCGAACGGCTAAAACTGACTGTTTATTGAACTTAGGGGTAGGAACTACGTGTCCAACCCCTTTCTTTCCTTGGCTGGCATTAGGGTCCATAACACATTTGGTCACTAAGTCAGATTAACACAGCGAATAACTAAGAATGGAGATTTAACCCGAAGAAACAGACCCCTTACCTAGATCGACAGATCTCAAGATCAAGATCTAAACTACGAACTACAAGTCCCGAGAATCCAACGTATGCGTCACCCCCTTCCTATATTCGACCAAACACATCACTATTAGCAAATAGCCATTCGGCTTGATCATGAAATCCCGAAAGAAATAACGTGAAAAGATGCTCGCCCCTTACCTCAACACCTTACAATCACCAAGCAAAAGTCGAAGTAACATGAAGACGAGTCCCCCTTCAATTGGCCAAGAACCTATAAGATTAGCTACTGCCTTTGGCATGTTAACATAATAAGGAAAGATGGAATCGGTAGGAACCCTTACCACAACACTTTAACGAAATCAATTGAGAGTGGATGGATGATGACGATCTGCTAATGACTATGGGTTGAGATTCGACTAGAGTAGATTCTTGGGAAAGAGAAACACATAGAATGCCCTTGGGATCCAAGAGGTTCTGACTATGGTCCAAAAGAAGAGAAAGAAATCGAAAGGGAAGATAGGTAATAGTTTCAGCTCTTGCTTACACCAATAAAAGAAGAACAAAGAAGAGGGATATGGCTTTGGAGAGATTCGACTACAAGGGTTTCAAGAGGGAAGATGAAAACGAAAGTGAGAAGGGAATAGGTATCGCATTTTTGGCTTTAAATGGTTATGGCAAGAAAACAAATCATAATGATGGGTGGTGAGCAAGGGTGGATTCAGCCGAACACAAAGAAGCAGAGAAGAGAGAAAGAAATAAAAGACAAAAGGAAAATGAGAGGAGACTTAGAGAAAAGTTTCGATTTTGGTTCCTGAGAGAGTAAAGAAATACAACAAAATGCTATAGGTACCTCGGTTTTGACTAAAAAGAAAAAAGAGAACGAATGCTTCTTCAAGCTGGCCGAAAATGCTCTCCTAAGTCTAAAAATGAAATTCGGCACACTCTTAGCTACCCAAACCGATTTTTACCTCCCCCTAGTGTATGGGATTCGGCCAGCACTAAGGTCCCATGTCCATCTCCTAAATTTTCTCCTGGCCACTCATTCAAACCGATTTGAATGAGTCAAACTCCTACAATCTCTCTTCTCCACCCATTTCAAATGTGTTGACTCCTTCAACACATATCCAACAGAGTCCATCCTAAGCACACTACCTCCCTAGCCTTGGCATAAAAAACAACAAGCAGAAAAGGGAATTCTGCTGCTCAAACCTAGGCTCCCTTGCTCCCCTTGAGGCATCACCTCTCCAAGCCCTAAGTGGCACCTCCTTGCCATTTTTCCAAGGAACTTCCTGTGTCTTAACTTCTCATCAATTACTTTTAACACCCAGCTCAAACAGCTCCCTTCCTCTAGAAGCCCAAGACGCAACTTTTTGCTATGACCCTGGCCTATCCCTGGCTCAAGCCTAGACCCTAAAATAGTCTAAACTAACATACATACCATACAATACACATGCAACCACACGAAATGCAAAGGCCCCAATTTATGGATGTTACAGTTCTACCCCCTTAAAGAAATTTTGGCCTCAAAATTACCTGGTCAAAATAGGTGAGGTATTGTTGTCTCATCGCCTCCTCCGGCTCCCACGATGCTTCTTCCGAACCATGGTTCCGCCATAATACATTGACTAAAGGAACTGACTTCTTCCGCAGTACCTTCACATCTCGCTCCAAAATCTGAATTGGCTCCTCCTCATAGGACAAGTCTGGCCTTAACTCAACTTCTTCAACTGGCACCACATGAGATGGATCCAATTGATAACGTCGTAACATCGAGATGTGGAACACATCATGCATCTGCTTCAACTCAAGGCAACTCCAACTGGTACGCTACTGGCCCCACTTGCTTCAAAGCCCGATAAGGTCCTATAAACCTAGGACTCAGCTTACCCTTACGTCCAAATCTCATCACTTTCTTTCAAGGTGAAACTTTTAGGAATACCCGATCACCCACTGTAAACTCTATCTCTTTCCGCTTAAGATCCGCATACGACTTCTGTCTGTCAGATGCCTCTTTCAATCTAGCTCGAATTACCTTAACCTTCTCTTCTGATTCTACCACTATCTCCGGACCCAAAATATGACGCTCGCCCAATTCTGTCCAACAAGTAGGAGTCTAACATTTTCGCCCGTACAATGCTTCATACGATGCCATCTGAATACTAGCCTGATAACTGTTGTTGTACGCGAACTCTGCTAAGGGCAATAATTCCTCCCAACTACCTCTGAAGTCGATAGCACATCCTCTCAACATATCTTCTAATACCTGAATCACCCTTTCAGACTGGCCATCCGTCTGCGGATGAAATGCCGTGCTAAAGTCCAACCTAGTGCCCAATGCTCGATGCAACGCCCTCCAAAACTGTGACGTAAATCTAGGATTCCTATCTGATATGATCGATACTGGCACCCCGTGCAATCTCACAATTTTCGTCACATACAGCTTCGCCAACCTCTGCAGAGAGTAGTCAACACGAACAGGTATGAAGTGAGCGGATTTTGTCAACCGATCCACGATTACCCACACCGAGTCCTTCTTAGTAGGCGTAAGAGGAAGCCCACTAACGAAATCCATCGTGATTCTCTCCCACTTCCACTACGAAATCTTTACTGGTTGTAGCAGTCCCGAAGGCACTTGATGTTCAGCTTTGACTTGCTGGCACGTCAAGCACTTCCCCACAAATTTCGTAACTTTTCCGCTTCAATCTAGGCCACCAGAATTGATCTCGTAGATCCCTATACAACTTACTCCCTCTAGGATGCATAGCGTAAAGGCTACTATGTGACTCCCAAAGAATCTTTTGTCTCAATTCCACGTCTTTTGCTATACAAACCCTACCACGAAAACACAACACTCCGTTGCTATTTACACTATAGTCCTCTAATCCCCATTCTGTACTTGCAGAAGTCGAGCACTCAGAACATTATCCACCAACTGTTTCTCTTTTACCTGACTTAACCATGTCGGCTTCACCTGCAGCTCCGCTAACAAACACCCGTCGTCGTAAAGACTAACATGCACGAACATCACTCTCAGATCCGATACTACCTTCCGACTTAGGGCATCTGCCACCACATTCGCTTTCCCCGGGTGATATTCAATTGAGTAGTCGTAATCCTTCAACAACTCCACCCACCTTCGCTGTCTCAAGTTCAGCTTTTTCTGAGTCAGCAGATACTTCAAACTCTTGTGGTCCATGTAGATCACTAACTTCTCAACATACAGATAATGCCTCCATACCTTCAAAGCGAAAACCACTGCAGCCAACTCCAGATCATGCGTGGGTAGTTAAGGTGTGGTCTTAATCACGAGACACATAAGCAACAACCTTCCGTCCGCAGATCAAGATTACACCTAACCCCGTATGAGAAGCATCACAATATACCACAAAATCTTTCCCCACCTCAGGCTGAATTAAAATCGGAGCCTCAGTCAAAACCCTTTTTAGCTTCTCAAAACTCTCCTGCTGCTTGTCCGACCACAAAAGGTACCTCCTTCCTCAATAACTTAGTCAAAAGTGTTGCTATAGAGGAAAAACCTTCAACAAATCTCCTATAATAATCGGTTAGTCCCAAGAAACTGTGAATCTCTGCCACCGACTTAGGTAGTTTTCGATCCAATACTGCCTCGATCTTCCGAGGATCCACTCTTACCCTATCTGCAGATACCACCGACCCAGAAAAGTTACTTCTCTTAACCAAAACTCGCACTTACTAAATTTGGCATACAACTTTTTTTCCCTTAAAATCTGCAGAACCACCCTTAGATGCGCGTTATGCTCCTCTTCAAACTTGGAATATACCAGAATGTCGTCTATAAACACCACAATGAACTGGTCCAAATAGGGTTGAAAAACCGATTCATCATATCCATGAATGCGCATCGGTGCATTCGTTAACCCAAACGGCATTACTAGGAATTCATAGTACCCGTATGGAGTCCGAAATGCCATCTTATGGATATCTGCTTCCTTTACCTTAAGCTGGTGATATCCTGACCTTAAATCTATCTTCGAAAAGACCGTAGCCCCTTTAAACTGATCAAATAAGTCATCTATTCTCGGCAGTGGGTACTTGTTCTTGATCGTCAGCTTATTCAACTGGCGGTAGTCTATGCACATACGCATAGATCCGTCCTTCTTCTTTACAAACA
Organism: Gossypium rotundifolium; assembly: GCA_025506655.1. Classification (NCBI taxonomy): domain Eukaryota; kingdom Viridiplantae; phylum Streptophyta; class Magnoliopsida; order Malvales; family Malvaceae; genus Gossypium; species Gossypium rotundifolium. Next base: position 150,860,741 of record CP106732.1, on the reverse strand, counting down.
ACATAGGTGCTCCCCATGAAGACACACTGGGTCGAATAAAATCGTGATCTAACAACTCCTGGATTTGGGCTTTAAGTTTAACCAACTCCTTCGGTGCCATCCTATAAGGAGTGATGGACACTGGCGCTGTACCTGGCAGAAGGTCAATTTCAAACTCCACCTCACGATTCGGAGGCAACCTATAAGTTCTTCCGAAAAAAATTAACAAATTCCTTTACTGTTCTCACCTCCCCCACAACTGCCTCCTTAGCATTTAAGGCACTAACAAACATTAAGAAATCCAAGCACCCCTTCTTCACCATCCTCTCTGCCTTACGAGAAGACACTACATTAGACAAGTAGTCTCTCCTCTCCCCCATCACCACAACCTCATCATCTTCAGGAGTCTTCAGCGTCATGCGCTTAGCAGCACAATCCAAATTTGTACGATACCTTACTAACCAGTCCATGTCTAGGATCAAGTCAAATTCTCCAAATGGCAGCTCCATCAAGTCAGCTGGAAACACTGACCCCTGAACCTCTAAAGGTATATCTCTAAAGAATTATCCACCACTACTGACTACCCTAAAGGACTAAGTACAGACATCTTCCTAGAGGCAACTTCAGGTTTCACATTCAGGGTTATAGACACCATACTAGCAATGTAAGAGTGCGTCGACCCAACATCAATCAATGCAGTAAAGGGTAACCCAAAAATGAGGAACGTACCCATGATAACGTCTGGTGCATCCCCCTCCTCACGACGTTTGGCTGCGTAAACCAACCCAGGCTGTCTTGCATCTGAGCCCCCAACACCCCTGCCCGGTGCTCCACGACCTCGGCCATAACTATTCCCTCCTCGAATCGGACCACGACCTCTTGATATCTGTTGACCACCCCTTCCTGGCTGCACATACCCCTGACCTACCGTTCGAGTCTTAGTCGCGTCTTGAGGACAATTCTTAATCAGATGGTCCCCGACCCACACCTGTAGCACTCTTTATTCCTCCCCCAGCACTCTCCCAAATGAGACCTCCTACACTGAGCACACTGACGACGGAACTGATTTCTAGTAACTGGCGCAGAAGCACGAGTAGGTCCCTCAACCCTAAGCTTTTTCTGAAACCTCTCAGATGATGCTAATGGTACATAACTTCTCTTATTTCTGCCTCTGTCCTTATCCCTATTTTGCATCTCAGTTCGCTTGACCTCCTCCGCTATCCTAGCTTTTTCCACCAATTCCGCAAATTCCCTCTCCCGCTGAGGAGCTATCAACACCCGCAGCTCATCTCGTAGTCCATCCTCAAATCTCACACAGCGTTCGTAGTCTGTAATAATAATTCCCCGAGCATACCGGCTCAACCGCAAGAATTCTGCTTCACACTTAGCTACTGACTTACCCCCTTGTACTAGGTCCAAAAACGCCTTCCTCTGTGCGTCCACGTAACTAGCTCCGATGTACTTCCCCTCAAATTTTATCTTAAAGAAACTCTAATCTACTCGGTCTTCCGGAGTACCCTCTTTGACAATGAGCCACCACTAGTAGGCCTCATCCCGAAGTAAAGAAACAGCGCCCTTCAACTTCTCTTCAGCTGTGCAGTCTAGGTCATCTATGATCCTCTCGACTGCTTCTAACCAATACTCCACCACATTTGGAGCTATTCCGAAAATACCTCGAAACACTTCAGTTCCATTAGCTCTGAGTCTCTCAAGAATGGACTTCGAGTTGCTATCCCTGCACTTGCTTAAGCCACTCGTTCTAGCATACGCAGCATTGCCTGAGACACTACATCGTCACTCCCTTCTGACCTTGAAACTCCGCCTCTACAGCTGGCAGTAGTGGTGCCTCATTTCCTGACCCCTGACTAGACCCTGCTGGTTCCGACATAGCTATCCTGCCTCTACCACGCCCTCGCGTTTTGCGACCACGTCCCCTAAAACTCATGTCTATTGTCGTGTTTTAGTCTGATTTAAAGAGATTTTTATGCATCAGTATTCTATTTCACTTATTAATCGTGAACAATTTTTATGAAAAGTAATTTTGATAGTAGTTTTTTCAAATTCGAACCTATCTATAGTTCAATTTTAGGCTTATCTCCTAATTCCAAAAACCACATACAATCATCACACAGATAGCATCCACGAATTCACATTCATCACAGAGGGGCATTTTTGTCATTTCCCTACCCAGGGGTATTTTCGTAATTTTCTCCTACAGGGGCATTATCGTAATTTTCCAAAATAAAGTTTTGGGTAATTTGTCAAAATAAGGGTATTTTGGTAATTTTCAACTTGGGGCATTTCGGTAATTTTATAAATCAGGGGTATTTTGGTTATTTTCCAAAACCAGGGTAATTTTTATGAATCAGGGGTAATTTGGAAATTTAAAAACTAGGGTTTACCTTAGGATTTTACAAAATAGGGTGACTAGTCCCTTTTGGGTTTTAATTATAAGGTTTAGCCTGTCAACAAATCCTCATGGTTAGAGTGAACAATCGCTACGCACCAGGTAGGATTCTAGCGAAGAGGAGTTGAGTCACTAGGACTGCTTAAATACCAAGCTCTCCCTGAATCCCGTCCTAGACATGCGTACACTTATTGCCACACCCTAACTCGACGACTGGTTCACAGGTTTGTTTGCTCGATTTAAATCTTATGATTTTTAAGAAGTTGTTCAACTAAGCCTATAGTCCATCGCAGTTTAATTAAAATAGTCTACATCCCATGAAACCCATCAAGCCCACTCATATATACCACACAAAGATTTGGAATACTTACCCGGCGGACTTGGGCCGGAGACGCAGGTGCCATGCTTCCACAAAGCCATTTCCCTAAAAAAATTTCATTTAGACCAATTTCGAAGTTTGAGAACGTTGTGGGCCTTAAAGCCCAAAGGCCGAGTTTAAACTTGGGCTCTGATACCAAATTATAACGCCCAAACCAGGCCTAAAATACCACAGCCGAATTCGGAATGTTACAGGGAAAAAGGTTGAAAATGGTTTGGTTTCATAAGTGAAAAATGGGTTTTAACTTCTAAAATAGAAACTTCATTTAAAGAGGGTTTCTCGTTCAAACTTAGCAATTTTTTAAAAATAATACTTTCGAGTTGCACAAGTTCAAGTCATTATTCATTTATACGAAAAATTTTGGGAAACCGAAAGGTTTATAAGTAATCCATATTTGGAAATTTTCACTTAAATTCGAGTGTTGCAGATATTTTAGAGTTCTTTATTAATTAACCATTTGATAGCGGTTCCAACTCGAAACTTAAAAATCCAAAGTATTTAAAGTGGCCTTATTACAATAAAAATTCCCCAAAAAGTAATAAAAGTTTATAATGTACTTTAAGAATAAAAACAGCTTCTGCATGGCCACCCCGAATCCACTCCAGCCCGGTCCAAAGTATCGTGTATTACCTGTATTGTTTGTAAAACAGGGTGAGTCATTTTGACTCAGTGTGAAATTAATCCACATATTTCCACAAATGGGCTTAGCCCCAAAACCACATCAAGTCCACGTACCACATACTATCATGCATAATGTGAACCCAACCCAACCTAACATCCATCCGCTCCACACCCCCCATTTATCCAACCACCACACACCAGGGGATTACTAAATTGACCCTCCATCCGCTACACACCTCTTTGGCAGTCATGCTGCTTAAAGTCCACTTAGTGGTCTAACCACTTATCCACGTGATTGAAATCACAATATCCACGATGAGACTCTAGGTCGTCATCAATCTACGATGTGGCTTGAGGCCAACATCAACCACAATGAGGCGCGAGGCCATCATTAATCCACGTACGTAAATGTACACACTCCCCTTTAGCCATATATATCCGAACCCCATGTACATGCAACATAATATGATGAAATGGCATAAAACATATGAACATGTCCAGATATACATATTTCTTTTACATGCTTCCATAGATCTATACATATATCCAACCACATTTTGATATAAGAAATGTACTAACTTGGTTACCGAATTACCCCTTTATAGGTAACAATACCACCACAGCCACTAAATCAGCCACCACACATATCACAAGTATTTTATTAATTTATAATAAGGAAAGTAAAGAAATAGTGTGCTAACTACACACCTGATAACCCGTAACACCACGCTCTCCACGTCGACGCTATCATTAACCGACACTACCACTATTTGCCTACGATCTTGCTCCAACACTGGCCCACACCACGGTGGCCTATCCCAAACTATTGAAATTGACTGTTTCTTGAACTTAGGGGTAGGGACTACGTGTCCAACCTCTTTCTCTCCTTGGCTGGCATTAGGGTCCATAACACCTTTGGTCACTAAGTCAGATTAACACAGCGAATAACTAAGAATGGAGATTTAACCCGAAGAAACAGACCCCTTACCTAGATCGACAGATCTCAAGATCAAGATCTAAACTACGAACCGAGCAAGTCTCGAGAATCCAACGTATGCATCACCCCCTTCCTATATTCGACCAAACACATCACTATTAGCAAATAGCCATTCGGCTTGATCATGAAATCCCAAAAGAAATAACGTGAGAAGATGCTTGCCCCTTACCTCAACACCTTACAATCACCAAGCAAAAGTTGAAGTAACACGAAAACGAGTCCCCCCTTCAATCGACCAAGAACCTATAAGATTAGCTACTGCCTTCGGCATTTTAACATAATAAAGAAAGATGGAATCAGCAGAACCCTTACCACAACACTTTAACGAAATCGATTGAGAGTGGATGGATGATGACGATCTGCACTGACTATGGGTTGAGATTCGACTAGAGTAGATTCTTCGGGAAAGAGAAACACATAGAATGCCCTTGGGATCCAAGAGGTTCTGACTATGGTCCAAAAGAAGAGAAAGAAACCGAAAGGAAAGGTGGGTAATAGTTTTGGCTCTTGCTTACACCAATAAAAGAAGAATAAAGAAGAGGGATATGGCTTTGGAAAGATTCAGCTACAAGGGTTTCAAGAGGGAAGATAAAAACGAAAGTGAAAAGAGAATAGGTATGTCGTTTTCAGCTTTAAATGGTTATGGCAAGAAAACGAATCACAATGATGGGTGGTGAGCAAGGGTGGATTCGGCCGAACACAAAGAAGCAGAGAAGAGAGAAAAAAATAAAAGACAAAAGGAAAATGAGAGGAGACTTAGAGAAAGGTTTTGATTTTGGTTCCTGAGAGAGCAAGAAAATGCAACAAAATGCTATAGGTACCTCGATTTTGACCAAAAAGAAATAAAGATAACGAATGCTTCTTCAAGCTGGCCGAAAATGCTCCCCTAAGTCTACAAATGAAATTCGGCACACTCCTAGCTGCCTAAACTGATTTCTACCTCCCCCCTAGTGTTTGGCATTCAGCCAACACTAAGCTCCCATGTCCATCTCCTAAATTTTCTCCTGGCCACTTATTCAAACCAATTTGAATGAGTCAAACTCCTACAATCTCTCTTCTCCACCCACTTCAAATGTGTTGACTCCTTCAACACATATCCAACAGAGTCCATCCTGAGCACACTACCTCCCTAGCCTTGGCATCAAAAACAACAAGCAGAAAAGGGAATTCTGCTGCTCAAACCTAGGCTGCCTTATTCCCCTTGAGGCGTCACCTCTCCAAGCCCTAAGTGGCGCCTCCTTGCCATTTTTCCAAGGCACTTCCTGTGTCTTAACTTCTCATCAATTACTTTTAATACCCAGCTCAAACAGCTCCCTTCCTCTAGAAGCCCAAAACGTAACTTTTTGCTATGACCCTGCCTAGACCCTAAAATAGTCCAAACTAACATACCTACCATACAATACACATGCAACCACACGAAATGCAAAGGCCCCAATTTAGGGATGTTACATGTAGATACCTTTTAATCTTAGTCGTTGATCTAATTGATCTATACCATTGGATTTGGGGAGGCTCAACTATAAATAGAGGCCCTCCTTCATTGAAAAATGAGACTGGAGTTTTGGAGTAATAAAAATTCTTGAGAGCATTCACTCAAATTTCTCTCTCTTTCGCGTTCTTATTTTCTGTGACTTGTTCTTATTTTTTCTTCGCTCATCTTCGTTTCTTTTTGAGTTACTTTTGTTCGAGTTAGTTTTTGGTGGAGAAATTTCGTCGAATCCTCATATTGCGGGAGTTAGGTTGACTTATGCATTTTTTTTTATTTATCCATTTAATTGCTTAATCATTATTTATTTATTTATTTTAATTATTCTAAATTTATTTTAATTGTCACTTTTTATCCAAAACTTTATTTTTTAAAATAAAGCAATGTTTGGTATTTAGAAATTCGGGAAATAGTGCCCTAACATGCTGGGTTTCGATTTTCCGTTTGACTAAATAACTAAATATCCTTTTTAATAAAATTTTGTAAATCATGAGATGATTTTAGTTACGAGGATTTAAAAATATCATGTCCTAACGTGCTGGATGTGATGTTTGTATTCTTTCGAACAAAGAAATCTCAAATTTTAACTCAAATTGTTCAAGTTTTTTTAAGAAATCATATTTAAAATTCTTTCAAATTTTCAATATTAGGACATGATTTTATCGATTAGGTATCAATTTTTGGGCGTTATGAGGGTGCTAATCCTTTCTCATACGTAACCGACTCCCGAACCCGTTTCCTTTTATTTCGTAGACCAAAATCAAATGTTTTAAAATTAAACGTTTTACAAGGTGATCCAATCATACCTAAGTAAAAAGGGATTGGTGGCGACTCCATTTCTATTTTTTAAAAGTCGATCCCCTTTTTTCAAAAACTTTAAAAATGGTTTCAACATTCGTTATTGTACATGTTCGGGGTTTATAATTGTTCTTTCTCAATAATATCTCACCAATATCAATTCAGGATAATTATTCACTGGACAAGGCTCTACAGACATAGAACCGTTGTGCTTAAACTGCATTAATAAAATATTATGTATTAACTCTCTCTTTACTTCGCTCCTTGCATTACTTTGTGTTTAATCTTTTTATACTAATGAAAGTTGAAACAAAATTATTTTCAAATGCAAACCAAAATATTTTTCAATAATAATGAATTTATACCTATTTATTTGCCCATATATTTTCACATCATCAAGGGTAACAAAATTATAAAATAAATTATTATTGTATATAGAAAAAGTTGCCTCCTCTTTAATGTATACAAAGTTAATAATGATTAAAAATTAATAACCTTACCAAATAGTTTTTTGCATAATAACTATTTTAGCCCTCCCACTTTACAAAAAATTTATTTTATCCTTTTATTTAAATTTTTACATCTTTTAACTTTTGAACTTGCATTGTTTGTCAAATAACCCCAAAATGAATAAAAATTAAACATTTGTTAATTTTGTTGATGTGGCATACATGTGGATTTCCATGTTAGCAATTAATGATTTTTTTATCATATAGAAGATGTCATTCTGATAATTGATAATCGTCGTCTTTCAACAGCCCTATCTCATGGCTCTTTTGATTATTCGGATTCGACACTGTAGATTTAAATTGTATCCACCTTGGTACTTATTTTAATTCTTTGACCTTCTGTTAAACTAGTAGAAGTGCTAATAAAGTCGCTCATTCTTTAGCAAGAGCGACTTTATCTCAAGCAAACTACTCTGAATTTGTCACTTGTCCTTCTTTTATTGTGGATATTTTAATTTCGGATTGTAATATGAAGAAAGCTAAGACCGAGTGTATTGGGTAAGGTTATTGACTTGGGATTAGTTTCTTTTACTCGTTGTCTCCGTTTTTCTAAGTTATTTTAATGAAATGATATTTTCATAAAAAAATAATTATAAAAATCATATTATTAATGATCGATTGCGAATAGCTTACATAAAGTTAATGCAAAAATAGATATTCAATTAAACCTCAAAATAACGTCCATTATTTACTCAATAATTACAAGTGCACAACATCATTGTCAATTAATAATTATAATGAAATAAATCCGTAAAGAAATATTTTGAGGATCAAACCTTCAAGAAAATGTGCGAATGACTTCAACCAATTAACTCAACTCACTAATTAACTAAATTACTAATTTAAGTTAAAAGACAATAAAACAAGAAAATAAATATATAAAATAAGTGTAAATAAAGTAAACTTGATAATAGAATGTTATTTTGATTATTCAAATTCAATTCATTAATGTAGTGACTAAGGATCACATTTAGTTAATAACAATTAATACCATTTACCGAATCAACCACAATCTAAAATCAATAACATGGATACACCTCCAAAATTAGGCTAAGTGCTAAAACACACAAGTGCCTTTGTCAAACATTACTTAATGTGACCAACTGCTTTAACAGTTCGCCAACCTTGTACTATGTGCAATGTAGTCCTCGTATGGTTGTTTTAATGAAACTATTATTGGTAACCTCTGACTAGATTGTTAAGGTAGAGTAGGTGGTTGGCTCTAAATCTACTTTCCCTTAGAACTTTTATTAACTTGCTTATCACCTAAGATTAACATGTGCACAAATCAAGAGAATTACTGCAACTATCTTATAAAAATAAGGTTTTAATCCTATTTCAATTACTAAGCCATTAACCTACGGATCTCATTGTGAATTGACAATTAGCATAAATGATATTAAGATGAAGCATAATGAAAGAGAAATAAATAAAGTTAAGAAAAACTTGACAATAAATAATTCCCTAACAAATTGTTGCAATCTACTAGCAAATTTAGAAAAGAATCCTTTGATGGCTATAAATTAAAAAAAAAATGAAAAGTAGACTTTCTAATCTATTCTAAAGCGTCTTTTTCAACTTATTTGCTAAAGTTTGCTTTTACAAAGCTTTTCTAAGGCAAACTCATGAGCTAAAGCCAAAATACCAAATTGCTCATGTAAAAATGAAGTGAAAAATGAAATGTAAAAATCAGCATAAGGTCGCGGCACATGAATGCCAAGTCTTCGCTTTTTTCAACTTTGCTTTATTTAACCTTAACCTAATTTAGTTTTCCTTCCTCTAATTTGATCCAATTGCTTACAAAATACTTTAAAAAAGCTTACTATGTAGAAGGTATATAAAAAGTACTAAATATAACCTAAAAACACTAAAAATAAACTAAGACTCATTTTACAACAAAATAGTTGTAAAATCAACCAAAAGACTAAAAAACAAACTCTAAAATACTTAGAAACAATTTAAATGTGAGCAAATAATAACCTAAAATATGTTACAAATATATTCATCATACCCTCATACTCACATTTTAGCTTGTCTACAAGCAAAACGACTCAAAAACAAAAACATATATGCAATTATAAGGTTCTTAACATAACTTGATGAAAAGATTATGAAGGAGTGAAGACAAAGTAATTTAACACTATAAAGAATATAGGTTATTGAATATGTCCAAATATGATAGTAGCAATAGCATAGATAGTCTCCAGAAAAATTCACATAGATAGAAAGTAATAAAACAATGAATTTTTTTGTACTCGAGTGTGCAAGTTACATGTTGTGAAATCTCTTAGTACATTAGAAAAGTAATAAAAAATAAATAAATGGATGTCATGAACTAATAAGCTTATTATCTACTACGTCTCCCTTAAATCAACTCTAATTATGTAACAAAGTCACTAAGTCTTAATAGACTTGTAATTGGGCTTAAGGTTACAAGAGAATAAAAGGCTTAACCTAAACTCAAGCTACTTGAAGATCAAATTGAGCAAATAAGTATTTGTTCCCCATATTCTCTAATGTCTTCCCAATCATATTTTCAACTCTGCCCTTTTTCGCTCACTCATTTTTCTCTTTATCACTCAAGAATAAAGTATGTATATGCAAAAGAAGCAAAACAATGTACTCTTTCTGACATTCCTTTCTAAGACTTGACTTTATCTAACTTCATCTTAAGCTTTCATTTTACCTTTATGATTTGACTTATCCAAAGTTAATCATGTAAACAAATATGCAGATGATCGAGTACCTTTAGTGGACTTGCAGATATCTTGCCACCATGGCAAATTCTTACCTTAATCCCTTCATTTCTTATCGAACTCATTATCAACTTACCGTATTATAAATTATCCTGTGCATATACCTTTCCAGAGGAAAACCCATTTACTTACATCCTATTATGTGGCCTTCAAAATATAAGTTTTGGCGGATAATCAAACACTACATTTTTCTTGCAGAACTGTACTTATACTTATAAGATAGTTCGAATAGATATTTCCTTAATCAGGTAGTCCTAAAAGAGTTCAAAGCCACTGATAGTTCCCAACGGACTCTTTCCTCGCTAGGTCATGTAAGGTAGACTTCCCCTTTATAAGATAGTCCTTAGCGGATTTCTAAGCGTTAGATAGTCTCAATGAAGATCCTTTTTCATTCGTTGGTTTTTGTGAACATCTTTATTTTCAAGATATTCCTTGGCAAACATTCCTCATAAGATAGTCCGTGGCGAACTTCCCTTTTTTGGCGACTTCGTTGGCAATACAAACTTAAGATTAAGATCTAGAAAATCGTCTCACTTTCTCATAACCCTTTTAACTTATTTATCACCACTTTTCTATTTGCCGAAAGAGGTTCTAAATAAAATCTTTGAAACCGGTTTACTTTAGGAACATACGAGATCGATTCGGGCTCGTGGGTAGGGTGTGGGTGTTTTAATTTGGTATCGAGCCCGATTTTAAACTCGGCTTTGTGGGCTAAGGCCCAAACATTTTGAATTGAGCCCAAATGATTTTCTTTGAAAATACATGGGAACTCGGCATAGCCCCTAAGTCTCAGGCAAGTCCACAGTAAGTACCCCTAACTCTATGTGTGATTACATGATTTATGAGCTGTTTAAAGGTAGAAAAGGCATGGAGCGAGAATAGAATGATAGGAACTTGAACCACAGGACTAGTCTACTCAAACACAAACACATAAGACAATACCTCAAACCTATGGCTAAGTCACAAGGCTAGGGGTGTAGTAACCCGAGCAGCATGTCTAGGATTGGATCAGGAAGAGCCTAGTATTTAGCAGTCCTAGTGACTCACCTCCTCTTGTGTGAATCCTACACAGTGCGTAGCTTCTGTTCACCCTAACTCGGAGGGCTCGATTGGTGTGGCAACCTCGTGCGCATAATAGGAATGGTTTCGGTGGGAGCTTGGTATTTAAGCTGATCCGTCACTCACCTCCTCTCCACCGCGAATCCTTCACCTGGTGCATAGCTTTGGTTCACCACGACCAAGAGGGCTCGGTCATAGGCTAAACATAATGACTAAAACAGAAAGGGAACTAGCCATGTTTTAAAAAAAAAAAAAAAGAAGAACAAAACAACAAACCCTAGTTTTTCAAAGTTTTAAAACTTTCTTTTAAATCTGAAAATTATTTTTACAACATTTTAAGAAAAACTCTGATTTGCAAAAATTACAAAAATGCTACTGGTGGAAAAATTACCAAAATGCCACTTGGTTATAAAATGTTCAACTACTCAACAACTTTACCAAAAATTTCATTACTTTATAAACATTTAAAACCCTAATTTTAAAATATCAAAATACCTTAATTTTGGAAAATTACAAAATTGCCTAACACAAAATTACCAAAAATGACCACGATTTCTAAAATTTTTGCAACATCCCCATTTTGAAGGAATAATTTTTAGAAAAGAACCCTCAAAGTTTTACAACTTTTGAAATACCCTAATTTATTAAATTTACAAATTTACCACGATTAGTGAAAATTACCAAAATACCCCGAGGTTAAAAATGCAAAATACCCCGGTTTCAAACTTTTCAAAATTGCCCAGAGACTTTGAAATTTTCAAAATAATTTTGACAAAAACACCAAGGAACAATTTTCTTGAAAAATTACGAAAAAATGCCCACTGCAGGACAAAATTACGAAAATACCCACAGGTAGTGGAAAACAACAATAACAAAACTACAACGTTTCTCTGAATGAGCGAAAGTTCATACTTATCGATGGATGAATGAATGAATGGAAAAGACTATGTGTTTGTATGAATACGAAAGAACCACTCTTAAATCCCTTTTCATAAAACTCCTTCATTTGGTTAATAAATTGGAGCGACTACTAATCCATAAAATTTCTTAATCGGATCTCGGCTAGAAAATGAGCTCTAGAGGGGCGTGGCGCGTGGATGGGCGAGTAGAAGAAGGATAGCGTATCGAAACTTAGATTAGATCAGATCAATTAAAACAATGAAATGCCACATACCGCCCACCACCCCATTTGTTAATGTTGAGCGTGAGGCTCAGACCAGGGAAGATCTTTGTCATGGGGGGCGTGCTAAGAGTTTTGGAATTGGTGGTGGTGCGGGAGAAATGGAAATCGAAAGTCGGTACTGAGCGACTCCGAGCTAATGGGCGAAAATATTTCGTGGAGTGTGGAGGTAGCACCAGTCTGGTAATCTTGGTTGGAAATAACGGGCGTATCATGGATGAGCTCGATCGACTCAGAGGAAAAGTTGAAAGGATGGTGGCATTGTTCTGTGATGAAGCGTATCATTGGTGGATAGCTGATCGGGATGGTACCACAGTGAAAATTTGACACAGGAGTATGTTAGAGAGGCATTTCGGAAGAAGTATGTGGGAACCGGTATCTGAGATGAACAAAGAAAGGCTTTTTGGGGTTGGTACAAGGGAGTAAGTCATTTGCGAGAATATGGTAGAATTCTTGAGGTTGAGCCGCTATGCTCGAGGTAGTAATGGCTGAGCATGAGCAGCTGTGTCCGTTTGAGACGGACTGGGAATCGATCTAAGGCATTGATAGCCTTGCGCGTCGGGGCCGGAATTCCAACTTTGGTGGAAAAGGCCAAGGTGGTAGAGGGATTAAGGGCCTACTAAGCAGGTGTGGATAGGAATAAGGCCAAAGAGGATTGGGCCATCTGGAAAAGGTCACAAGAGGCTAGGGTTGACAGACCAGAAATCAACAGTAATGCAATTTTGCGATATCCCCTTGTGAGCATTGTGGAAGAAGCACTTGGGAGAGTGTTGGAGAAAGGCGGAGGATGTTTCAAGTGTGGGTCCAAGGACCATATGCTTAGAGATTATCCCAAACAACCAGATGAGAGCCAATGACGATTGAGAATGCTAGCTTGCGGTAGAAGCCAGACAGCTGACCTTAGCAGGGTCGTGGTTCAGATGTAAGGAGTAGTGGTCTTGGCGGAGGCAGAAGTGAACAGGTAGGAATACTACTATCCGATGCAAAACAGCAGGGTTTGGTTTATGCTGCAGTTCTTGGGAGGAAGATGGTGGCCTTAGGATGTAATAACTAAATGCGTTCTTTATTTTTTAACAAACCTATTTTGCTACGATTGATGTGGACTCGAACCATTCCTATGTTGCATGTAGTGTAGTGGAAACACTAGGCCTAGACTCGAACTTTCGATGAGCGGATGGTTGTAGTAAGCCCATTAAATAGCGGTAGTAGACAAGATCTTTGAAATGTGCCTTAGAAATTGGGGAGTGAACTTTCGGCGAGATTTAATGGAGTTACCCTTGGAGAGTTTGAACTTATACTCGGAATGGATTGGCTAGTAACAACAGAGCCGTATTGGATTGTAACGACTAAGCGTATGAAACTAAGAACACGGAAGATGAAGTGGTAGTAATGATCGGAGAAAGGAGGAACTACTTGTCTAACATAGTTTGAGCGAAGAAATTTGAGAAGATGGTTAAGAAAGGTTGCAAGGCATTCCTAGCCTTAAATAAGTGCGATAGGTGGAAAGGAAGAAGGTATTAATGGAGTTAGAACGTATGTAGGACTTCGTGGATGTGTTTCGGAGGAATTAGAATAATACCCCAAGCGAGGGAGGTAGAATTTAGAATTGATTTGCTACCCGAACAGCTCACATGTCAATCGCTCCACTCTAGAATGGCGCCAAAAGAGTTAGTGGAGCTCAGAGCTCAAATCCAAGAACTATTGGATCATGGGTTCATCCAGGCCGGTGTGTCTCAAGTGGTGAGCACCGTCTTATTTGTGAAGAAGAAGGGCGGAACTATGCGTATGTGCATGACTACTGGTCGGTTGAATAAAGCGACCATTAAGAATAAGTATCCTTTACCAAGGTTTTGGTGGTCGATCCAAGCGGAAGTGCTTCGAATTTGTGGGAAATGTTTGACGGTCGCCACAAGTTAAGGTGAACACCAAGTCCCATCAGATTGCTTCAACCAATCGAAGTTCCCAATGGAAGTGGGAGAATTACCATGGACTTCGTTAGTGGGCTTCCCCACGCCTACTAAGAAGGACTCGGTATGGGTGATTGTAATACCAAAATTTTTACAGTAAAATATTATCTTTGATATAGTAAAATAAGGAAATAAAGCGACAAAAAGGGAAATTTTGGAGTTACGACAACATTGAGAAATATATTATGATATATTAATTCAAGAAAGGACCAAATGGTAAAAGTGAGAAAAGTTTTGTTGCCTAAGAGTAAATATTCAAAACTTGAGGGGTTAAAGTGTAGATATGAAAAAGTTGAAGGACCAATAGTGAAAATATTTTAAGGGTGGAATGATCTAGAAACTAAGGAAAATGGATGAATTAGGACCAAATTGAATAGGTAAAGAATTATGAAGGACTAAATCATAATTTTACCAAATTATGTGATGATTCAAGGATGGAATTTTAAAGATCACAAAGGGCAAAATGGTCAATTGGAAGAGAGAAATCTAGAAAGTAATGATGATGTTGATGATATTTTATAATTATTTAATTAGATAAATATTATTTTATTAATATTTTGATGAGATATTTTATTATTTATCATTATTTTATTATTATTTATGTAGTATATAAGGAAGGAAATATGATGAATTTTATCATCTCTTTCCCATGCAAACCAACGTGAGAAGAAGAGAAAGAAAAGAAGTTTTCTTTTCTTTACAAATTAGTCCTTTCACCAAAAATTCATCATTTTCACTTAAAATTCAAAAGAATTTCTATAGCCATCAAGAGAAAAATGACAAGGAGACTATGGGGAACAAAAATATCAAGTTAGATTCAAGAAATAGAAGCTAGAGGAGAGAAAATCAAGTTAAAGATTGAAATCAATAAAACAAGGTAAGAACATCAAGTTTTCAATATATTTTTAAGTTTGATATTGTGGAAAAAGCATGGTAATGATGTTAATGTAGAGTTTTCTTATATAAGGTTTTATGTTCTTGATATGTTAGTGAAGGAAAATAAGAGAAAGTGATGGGAAATATTGTAGAGAAAGGAAATAAAGGTGTTATAAACTTGGTAATTAATATTTTGCACTAAAACAGTTTTGGACAGCAGCAGTAGTCTAGCTTTAGAAAATCACCAAAAATTGTAGAAATCAAATTAGAGGATGAATAAAATATGGAATTAAAGCTTATTGGGTGTAGTTTATTATAGAATAAACTTTGTAAGTAATGAAATTATAAATCATGATATATAATAGGTTTTGTTAGGCAAGGTCAGAATGATTTCGGGTTCCCCTGTTCTTTATTTATAAAATCATAAAAAATTGTAGAAAAATAATTAGGGGCTTAAATTTATGTTTTTAAAATCCTGAATGAGTCTATTTTCAATATAAACAAATGGAAATATCATCCGAATCCCGTATGAGGAGATAATTAATTTTTAGTGAAGAAGGGTCGGAACTGTCAGACATCAGAATAGGGGTAAATTTAAAGAATAAACTGTACTAATTGGATAAACAAAAATTCTGAAAATTTTATGATAATAATATATGTGAGTATAGTTTCAGGTAAAATTAGTGGATCTTAAATTGAAATTCTGTAGCTCAAGATATAAATAATTTAGTGACTATGATGCAAATAGATAAGTTTGAATAAATTTATGAGTAAATAGTGAAATCATAGATAATGTTACTTGTAAACATGTTATATAAATTAAGGTTGTGGAATGGAGAGGAGGAGGAGGAAAATATATAAGAAAATTCAACTTGCATGGCTAATTTGCATGTTCTAAGCTCAGGGACTAAATTGAATAAAAGTAAAATTTTATGGGTAATTTTGTAAAAATGTCAAGAAATGACCAAATTGCATGAAATTGATTATTTTATTACTTAAATTATAAAATTGAATGAAATTATTAATTTAGATCAAGATCGGGTGAAAATATGTTTTAGGGATTAAATTGAAAAGTGTTGAAATTATGGAAAATTTTGATATTTCATAGAATTCATGGGCTGTTATCAATATATATGAGAATAATTAGGCTTGAAACAAGGATTAAATTACAAGAATTTTATTTTTTGAATCTAAGGATGAAATCGTCATTAATTAACAGCTTAGGGGTAAAATGGTAATTTTTGCCTAAAGCATAATTAAATGTATCAGAATCTGAGATGAATGAAAATGATGATAAAATTTATTAATAAAGATCTGGATAACTCAAATACGAGACTTGAACGTGGAAAAGAAAAGTCATCGGATTAGTGAAACTATAAACATGAACAAGCAATGAGATAAATTCGTGTAACTTGAATTATATTCTTAAATACTTGAAATATATTCTTATTGATATGAATATAATTTGGATAGTCATTGTATGATAATTGATGAAGCATTGATATTCTTGATGAAAATCGAAAATAAATCTGGTTGAATGAAAGGAAAATTCGATGGATCTCGAAAAGGAATTTGGTAAAAAGGATCTAGCTTGGACGGGTGATCTGATATAGCCCTCCCAAGAATATGTGTGAAAAGGATCTAGCCCGGACGGGTGATCCCGATATAGCCCTCCAAGAATATGTGGAAAAAGGATTTGCTTGGACGGGTGTCCGAATTAGGATCTCAATTTAGCTTTGACTGGTAATTCGATCCAAGCTCATTAGAGTAATTGTCGTTGCAGGGATTTAGCTTGGGTCGTAATCCAGACAATACTCTTTGAGCATATGTCACGAGGATTTAGCTTTGATCTGTAATCCACTGTAAGAAATGAGGTTCATGGAGTGTGCTTTCTTCTGGGATTTAGCTTGGTAGTAATCCATTTGTAAGAGATGAGGTTCATGAGTGTGCTCTTTGGAAAAGGGTGTACCCATATGTGTACGAATTGACGGACCCGGAATTGTACACTATAAGTGTACTACTGGAAAAATCCATCGAAATTTCGAGAAATTCAACGGGATAAATATAGAAAATGGCAAGTACTTGAAATCATGAAATTAAACTTGAAATACATAGAAATAATAATTATTTGATATATTGAAATATGACATGGAAAATACATGTATGTGAAATTTGCCAGATAATTATGCATATTCAAGATTATGAACTACTGCTAGAACAAATATATACTAATCTCATGAAAATGATGGTACATGAAATATTGTTATAATAAATTGAATAATTTATATTTATGAAGAAATAGCAAGAAAACGAAATGGATCATGACATGTAAATATAAGACTATCTTTGATACGTTTTATAAGGAAAATTATGTATATTAGGATAAGTAATAAATTCAAGTGAGACATGTCAAAATAATAATAATAATAATAAATTTGTTAATATTAAAGTACACTAACCAATGTAGGAAAATTTTAAGATTTTGCGAAGAATTCTCTATAATCCCAATTTAATCCCGGTTGGTTCCTAATGTATGTTTTGGGCTTTGAGGACCCAATAGAGGGACGTTATCTTTATTTTCAGAATATGAATAATAAATGACTCGGAATTATTCGAAAATGTTCAGTAAACTCCGGTAATGCCTCGTACCATATTCTGGCAATGGATACGGGTAGAGGGTGTTACAGTGATAGTGGACCGTTTGACCAAGTCCGCACACTTTATCCCAGTAAGAATGGATTATTCTCTTCAGAAGTTGGCTAAGTTATATGTGGCAGAGATTGTGAGGTTACATGGATTACCAATGTCGATTATCTCTGATAGAGACCCAAGGTTTACGTCTCGATTTTGGAAGGCGCTTCAACAAGCTTTAGGCACTAAGTTAGACTTCACTACTTTTCATCCACAATCGACCAGGCGATCGGCGAGTTATACAAGTGTTGGAGGATATGTTGAGGGTGTGTAATGGATTTTCGAGGAAGTTGGGAAGATTACTTGCCTTTAGCTGAGTTCGCCTACAACAACAGCTATCAAGCTAGCATTCGGATGGCACTATATGAAGCGTTGTATGGCCGGAAGTGTAGAACACCTACTTGTTGGACTGAGTTAGGAGAACGTCGAGTTTTGGGACCGAAATTAGTGGCAGAAACTGAGGAAAAGGTTGAGTTGATTCGGGCACGGTTGAAAGAAGCCTCTGATAGGCAGAAGTCTTACGCAGACCTTAAGCGGAAGGAAATAGAGTTTGAAGTGGGAGACCAAGTATTCCTAAAAGTCTCGCCTTGGAAGAAAGTAATGAGGTTCGGTCGAAAAGGAAGTTAAGCCCAAGGTGTATAGGGCCTTATCGAGTACTGAAACGAGTTGGGCGATGGCATACCAATTAGAGTTGCCACGAATTGCAGCAGATGCACGACGTATTTCATGTATCCATGCTACATCACTACCGTCGGATCAAATCGCATGTGGTACTGTTGAAGAGGTGGAACTAAGGCGGACTTATCCTACGAGGAAGAGCCGATTGATTTTGGAGCGAGATGTGAAAGTACTACGAAGGAAGACAATTGCCTCTAGTCAAAGTGTTATGGCGCAATCATGGATCGGAAGAAGCTTCGTGGGAGTCGAGAAGAGACCATGCGACAAAGAATACCTCAATTATTTTAGTTAGGAAATTTTGGGACGAAATTTTGTTTAAGGGGTAGAAGCGTAACATCCCGAAAAGGGCCTATGCATTTTCGGTTTAATTGTATGAAATGACAAGTTTAAGCACTAAGAATAAATTTTGATATTTTGGAAACACGGAAATGCATAAAAATGGAAACTCGAACATTTTGGAAACTTGAACATTTTGGAAACACGAACATTTTGGAAACCCGAACATTTTGGAAACTTGAACATTTTGGAAACTGAACATTTTGGAAATGAACCAAAAATGGAAACACAACATTTTGGAAACTTGAAAATGTAAGAAAATGGCAAGTTCTGAGCCGATCGAAAATTTTAGGAAACTTAGAAATGATGCAGAAATGTCAAATTTTAAAGTTTAAAATAGGAAATAAGGGCAAGATGGCCTTAAAAGTAAAAGTTGGTAAAGTTTGACACACAAACAGGCTTGGAAAAGTGGTCTGAAGATGTCACTTAGGGCCTTAGAGTGTGACGTCATATGCAAGAGAAATGGGCCTGGGTTCGAGTCACTTGGAAAGCAAATAATGAAGGTTTTAATTTTTCTTCCAGAAGGCTGAGGTGGACGGCACCTATTTCTAGAAAGGGAGGAGTTTTATTTCTGTTAATACTTGATAAATTAAGTGATAAATAAAGGATTTTTAATTTAAAGAGATAAAGGATGGATTAAATACTTTTAATTTAAATAAGGTGATAATTAAAAGATAATATTATCACTTATGGGGAGTAGTGGCCAAGTAAGGGACTCTCCTATTGATAATTTCGGCTAAAGAAGGAGAATTAAAGGCTTTTCTCCCATCTTTTCCTAAGTGTGCCGAAATTTTCCCTAGCCCCTATTTCTCTCTGCCGAAATTTTTCCTAAGCAAAACTCCATCTTTTCTTCTCCTCTCCTTTGTCATTATTAAGCCAAAACCCTTTTCTTTTGAACTCCATAGCCGAATCTCTGTGACTCTAGGCAAGGAAGCAATCGATTAAAGGCATCAAGGTAAGGTTAAGATGTTCAATTTCCTTTCTTTTCTATTTGCCTAAAGAGAATGGCCTAATCCTATTCTTGTTCATGGTAGAATCTACAAGGATCTCTCGGTTTCTACAATTACGAATATAAGGATCAAGGATCTAAGGTAAGGAATATAAATATTGGTCAAGGTTTTGATTATGTCTCAATATTAAAATAAATCGACATGAAGTTATAGCGATTTGACGGATATTCAAGACAAGGAAACTTTCTGGATTTGGAAACTATAAGGTAAGTACATAGATCCAATCGCCTAGGGTTATATTGGTATTATTTTCCATTTACTCAAAAGTTAGAAAGCGGCATAATTGCTCGATTTAGTGGCTAGTGATTAAAGGAAGGAGTAGTATTAATTTAGGCATTTGATTTACAATCTTTCAATTCGGCAACAAGGTAAGTAATACAAATCCTACTAGGATTTGGTTTTAAGCCAAATAGGTTTGTTAATATGTTTTAATGGTTGGTAGAATATAGGAGTTAAAGATCTAGATCGGTAGATCGTTCTTCGGATTTCAAGGAATCTATTAAGCAAATCGGTGTGTACCCATACTAACCTTCAATACGTTATATGGCAAATATTAACTATATGATTATACATAAGAATGTGAATATGGCTAAGTACCTAATGTGGTACAAAAGTACTCAGCACGTTTCCTACTTTTGATAGGATTATGAAATATGTTATTTTATAACATGTGAAAATATATATATGAATGTGGAAATAAGTATGTTGTGCATGATATAAAATTTTATGGGCCATTCGGGATCTATGTGAAAGGGAAGAAGGTGTTGACTTCATCTCACCAATCGAATATGGTGACTACGGTCACAAAATTTGAATATGGTAACTCGGTTACATTATCTCGAATTTGGTAACCGGTTACATTATTTGAATATGGTGTCTAATGACACAAATTATATGGGCGATGAGCACGTCGATTGCATTGATCGCTTCGATGGTGTGTAGCGGATGGAGGTTGACTTAGTAGTCCCACGGTGTATTTGGCGGTACGGTGATGTGTAGCGGATGGACAAATAGGCTTGGGTTTGGGTTGCATCATCATTTATTTTTATATGAATATGAATTTGATATGAACATGTATGCTGATTTGTTGAATGTTAGTATCTTGTGTGCACATTGAGTCTGTTGACTCACCCATTGTGGGAACTATTTTCGGTGATGAACGGTGTGATTTGACGGGACGGTAGACCTTGAGGTGGCCATGTTTCATTTGAAGATTTTATGAAATTTGGAATTTATTTCTTTTAGTACCTTTAATTTTATTTTTGGGTTTTACTTGATGTAATAAGGCCATAAGGCCCATGGATTTTCTTATTTTGCTTTACTCTTAACTATTACGTTGCGAACTATTTAAGACCAAAGTTTAAGAGATATTTTTTTTTAATAATAAACCTTAAAGATTATTTTGTCACCTTAATAAAAATTGGATTTACAAGATTAATTAAATGGGTTTCAATCTAAGCCCAACTCAAAATAATAGTTTTCTAATATTTTACAAATTTTCTCTAAGTAACGAAAATCTTTGAAATCGGTTTACTTTAGGAACGTACCAGATCCGGTTCAGGCTCGTGGGCCGGGTGTGGGGTGTTTCATCATTGGCAATACAAACTTAAGATTAAGATCTAGAAAATCGTCTCACTTTCTCATAACCCTTTTTAACTTATTTATCACCATTGGCAGACTCTTAATGGTAGATACATATTCGCAAAGGTTCTAAATAAAACCCCTGATTCTACGTACAAGATGCTTTCACATTTTCCTCATGTAATCGCATCTTGTCTAGACCTCTTATCAACATGTTTGCCAGTATTCTCAACACCCATAGCTGATATTTTAGACTTCTCGCAATGCGAGTCACATAGTAACTTCTGCTTTTATGACCTAACAGACTTATCTGTTTACTGTCTTGGTAGACTTCCTATAAAACCCGATTTTTCTATAATGTCGGAAACAATGGTTAAAAAACCAAAAATTAATGATATAGTCAAAAAATATTATTTACTTATATCTACCAACTTGTTAGAGTGTTTTATCGATGTTGGAATTAGTGAATTAGATCAGCAGGTTAGAAATGAAAGTGTATGGACTAAACTGTAAGAATTAGAGAATAGTTGGTCAAATGAGTTTAATAAAAATTGTTCAAGGTTTATGATGGGCATCGAAACCACCAAAAATAATTCCTACAAATAACTCTAAATAGTAGTAAGAGTGGTAGTAAGGTCGAGTCCACAAGGATTGGATGTTATTATCAACTTCTGCGTTTATCTTGTGAACAGAACATTTGTCGGGTCAAAGGTCATGGCAAAGGTCGTGCCCACGATTCTAAACGAACCTGTCGAAAAATAAATAAATCAGGGGGTTTTCAAATGTTTAGAAACTAAATAATTGAAATAGCACGAATAAATAATTAAATAAATTAGAAATCAAATTAAAAATTAAATTCAGATTTGCAATCAAAGAAATTAAGCCTTAGCCTTAGACTCGGTAAATTTCGTGTCAAGAATGAATCCTCAAAAAGTGATCTTCTCCTCCAAATGATAAGCTAGTTATAGGGATTAAGAACCTAACCACAAATTCCTCCTCTCGTAGTTGGTTCCGGTACGACCTACAAAACAACCCTTACCGATTATCTAACTGAGATACACGTGTTCCCGATTGAAGATTCCGATAGCCTTGCTTTCTGAAGAACAAAACTCGAATAAACGGCCTCAACTGTGTGGGTCAATTAAACCCGATCACCTCTTCCTTGATTTGTTCTCAGAAACCCGAATATAGCACAGCCGACTCGAATCTCCAACTATCAGTAAACACGACTCCAACCCAAAGTGCACTTTGACTCAGAATCGAATTCAACCTTAAGGGATGATTTGTGCTATCCCGATACTTAAAAAAAGTGAATACCGATTAGAAAAATTTTTGCGCAAATACAAATCTCACGATTCCCGATCAGAAAAAGTACCGACCTAAGGCTAAGATAGAATTTAGTGAAGCATGATTCATGCTCTGAAAACTTTGGAAGGTGGTTTGATGATTATGGTAAAGAAAGGAAAAGAAAGGTACTCGGAGAGAAATTGGACCAATTTTGGAAAAGAAACAAGAATTGGAAACAATGCTACAAAATGTTAACGCCAAATTGAAAGGAAAAAGAATAATTCAATTGCAAATTGAAGTAGAAAAAGACAAAGAGGATAATTCAACTCCAAGTAGAAGTAGGAAAAGAATTAATTGATGATTTCCTAAGAACAAAAAGCCCTATTTATATACATGGGGTTTACTAAAAATAGCCTAAACTAATTTAATATAAAATCTAAAATAATAAAAATAAATAAAATAAACTAAATTAAGATTTTCTATTTTGGCTTTTTACAAAGTCAAAATATTTGATGTGTCCTTGGCTTCCTCCATCTTTTTATTTGGCCATATTTCAATTATTTTCTTTCAATTTGGCCCTTTTCACTTGCTTTTGACCAATTGCATCCTCAGACGATGATTTAAGTCATAAAAATACTAATTTAGCCGGGATTGATCGTAAATAAACTAAATTAAACACAAGAAATCATGCAAATTAACATGTTATCAAACACTTAGCTCATTGTCCTCAAGCATGTTGTTCTTTCAAACATTAGAATTGATTCTACAATTTATTAAAAATCAAGTCTCTTTTTGCATTCATACTCAATGTAAACAACATAGGAAAAAATAAATAAATAAATGCTCAGAACATATAGTTTAATTAACAAGTGTTATAAAATTTGAAATACGCGAACTAGGTAATTTCATTAAATTGAGTTTGAATCCAATAATTTGCAAGGCATTATTAATCAACTATGCTTTAGAAAAACTTTTTAGACATGGTCAAACCTCTTTACGCGAACTAGGATGACAACCCAATCACCCTATCCTGGTTACTCGGTTAAAACAGTCTTTATTATTATTATTATTACTAGGCTCTGTTAACGGAATGTTATTAAGTTATAGACTTGTCACTCGAACCTTTTTACACGAGATGAGATGACAACCCAAGCATCTCACCCCGGTTACTTAATCCGGTCACGTTTTCGAAACTTTCACTCATAACTTGAGCCTTTATTTTTACTATTTTTTTCAATACAAACAAATATTTTTTCCAAACAATCAATTAATATGAAAAATCTAGCTACATATATCAACCTTAAAACACAAATGTCGACTAATTTATATACCTGAACATTTAAATTCAAAAATTTGCCCAATTGTCCAAATTGACTAAGTATGAGATTAAAGGCTCAATGTCAAATAAACTATTGAATGAATTTTACGTAAGACTGAACACATACAAAAGAGAGACATAAAGCAAAAAGAAATCATGCATATTCATCATCAATTTCCACCCCCCACTTAAACTTTGCTTGTCCTCAAGCATGTGTCATATTAGAGGAAAGAAAAATAGCAGCTCAAATAACAGGTAAAAAGAAAAGTTTAGAATACTCCCCATGTGTCTTTAATGATTTTGTTGGTGTTGGGGGTAACGACTTTGCAGGATTTCAAGGATTGTGGAGACTTGATTTTCCATTGTTCCTAGTCGCACTTCGATTTGGCTTAAACGTGTCTCCACAGTTAGAAGTTGTTTCTCTTGCTCTCTAGTATTGATGTGTGGACGTTGGCGAAAAACCATATTTCCGCGAGTAGTCCGTGTATCTGGAGGAACAAAATAACACAAAGTAGGGGTGCCGGCAAGCAATCCCATAGAATCCAAACAATATTTATCTAAGCTGTCCATACTATATGCACTTGTGTGGGCCGAGAAATCAATTTCAGAGTGAAAAAGTTGAGAGGTTAAATTCGTAATATATGACCCCAAGTATTAGTGGACGATTATAATGCAAAACAGCATGAAAATTTCATGCAAACCAATATCCTAAATTAACTTTAAAACCCGAATGCATACACCACAAAAAGAACAATTCAGTTTTAGTTAGAACAGATGACTAGTCATTTCTGTCTGAAAAACTAAAGGCTAAAAATTGATTAATATATCTTAAAGCATCTTCATGCACCAATAAGTCTTTTGTGGTCTTCGGATTGTAAACATGATTAGAATAAGTTAAAACACGGTAAACATCTTGAGCATCAAAGTTGCTCAGAATATCTAACAGAGCAGAATGATAGGAATTGGATTGAATATTATCAGGGTCGATGAAACCCATGGCAATGTTAAATTCAGAAATTGACATTCGAAAGTCCTTTTCAAGCAAACGAAAACATACAATGTTTTGTGTTTCAACAATTTGCAATGCATTTATATCGAAGCTAAATGTGGTGTAGAATTCGTAAACCAACTCAAAATATGCATTACAGGAAATATTAGCAAATGAATTCCAACCAATAACATCAAAATAATGAAGCACAGCATCACGAATATTTAAAAGATCAAGAGTGGTGAAATCAATTTGCTTACAGACCAAGAGCGTACGTTGTTGGATGTCGTTGTATCGTGTTTGATGTTTCGAGGTTGAAAAGTCTAGAAATCCTCGCAATCGACCTTTTGTATGAATAGTATTTGCATAACCTCGTCTATTGCGTTGACTGTTTTGGGATGGTCGAACACATTCGTTAGGTGAGTCAGGTGGACTTGTATTTTCAACAGCGTCAGTACTGCTGTTTAAGGGTGTTGCTGACTCACGTGTCGATTGATGACAGCTTCGAGTAGACCGTGTTTGGCATTGAGAGACACGTTCATTCACGGTGGGGGAAGCTTCGACATGGTCGTTAGAAGTCCCTACGTCTTTTGAACTACTTGCATTATATGTCAGTAAAGGAAAGATAAGTTGGGTATTAGCGATTAACCTTTCGGAAGTAGCGGGGCTGCTACCCGAATGTTTTATTTCGACTAGGGTCAGACTCGTCAACGACGGGCTCTCGTTGGGGCGACGTCTTATCTTGGAGGAGGTAGAGGAGAGTCATTGTCGGCTAAATCGACAACAGGAGGCGCTAAAAAATAGTGTCGATTTCAATTGAGGCAAACCAAAATATTGTCACCGTTTGGTTTCAAGTTCGGACCAAGTGCAAATGTTATGAAGAATCGATTCTATTTGCTACGACAACAACAAAGACAACGGCGGAGCATGACAGTGTTGGTGGAGGTTAACGGTGACGAGTGGCGAACGGCGCGTTTTGGGTCAATTTTTAAAGGGGTGATGGTTGGGGTTTTGATTGTGGCATTGGGGAAGGTGGTGGAGAGGGTGGTTTGGTGGTGGAAAAAAGAAAGAAAAAGTAATATGAAAGAGGTGGTGCTTAGAGGTGTAGGCTCCGATCGATGAGAGTACGACGGTGGGAAGTGTAAGGGCTTTGATGGGGAGCAGAACGACGGTGGAAGAGGCCGACGAATGGGGGTTGCAAGTGGTGGAGGAAAGAAAAATTGAGGGAGGGTGGGGGAGGCATTCGGTGATGGCAATGAAAGAGGAGACGGCGATGGCGATGGCAAGGGCAGTGCAGCAGTAACGGCGATGGGTGAATAAGACAACGGCGTGCGACAAGGTGTGTGGTTAAGGGTTTATGTTTATGTTTGTTGTGAAAAAGAAGAAGTTGGATGAAAAGGTTCTGGGGATTTAAGGATTTAGGTGTTAATTTTAATTTTAAACTTTCTTTTCTTTTTTTCTTTTTCTTTGGACGGTTGGGTATATTGGGTGTTGGGTTTATTTTTGGATAATTTGGTTTTTTGGGTAGATGAGTTAATTTGGTTGAGTATTAGGTATTGGGCTAATTTTGGGTTTGTGTTGTTAGGTTGGTATTTGGGTAGGTGTAGGTGGGTTGAATGGGTTGGTGGGTATTGGGTTTGGGTTTTGGTGTTTTATGAAGGTTAAGTAGTTTGGGTTTTTTTTATTTTGGTAAATATTTGTCACCAAATTAGCATGTCGTGCCCGCGCCGCCACTATTATCCGACTTTCGAAAAAATTCATGACCTCCATTATGTTCCTGAAAACATTAAATTAAACGAATTAAATAAAAATTTATTTATTTACACCCTAAATCTTACTAAAACTTAAAATTAAATGAATGAAAAGAAATTTGGGTTGCCTCCCAAAAAGCGCATTTGTTTAACGTCATTAGCTCGACGACCTGTTATTCAAATTCTGGGCTTCGAGAATAATCTCCTCAACTGTGTGCATTTGAAAATTCTCGAAAAAGGGTTTTAGTAGTTGACCATTCACCTTAAAGCACTTTTGGGTTTCTTCTCTTTGAATTTCTACTGCACCATTCAAGAATTAATTAGTAATAGTAAATGGTCCTATCCATTTGGATCGAAGCTTACCAGCAAAAATTTTTAAAGTGGAGTCGTATAGGAGAACTTTTTGTCCTATTAAAAATTGTTTCCTAGTAATTAACTTATCATGAAATGCTTTCGTCTTTTCTTTATAAACTCGAGCATTTTCATATGCATCGTTTCTAATTTCCTCGAGTTTCTGGATGTCCAATTTCCAAGGCCTTCATGCAGACTCCATCTCTATATTACACTGCTTAACTGCCCAAAATGCCTTGTGCTCTAACTCGACCGGAAGATGGCACGGTTTACCGAAAATGAGTTGATAAGGTGACATGCCTATTGGTCCCTTGTAAGCTGTTCTATAAGCCCAAAGTGTGTCATTTAGTCTCAAACTCTAATCCTTCCTGTTAGGTTTAACAGTCTTTTCCAAAATAGACTTGATTTCTCGATTCGACACTTTAGCTTGCCCGTTTGTTTGTGGATGGTAAGCAATGGCAAATCGTTGAGTCACTCCATATTTCTCTAGAAGTGCACTTACGAGCTTATTGCAAAAATGAGTTCCTCTGTCACTGATTAATGCTCGTAGAGTGCCATACCTGGAAAAGATAGAACTTTTAAGAAAGTCAACTACGGTCTTAGCATCATCATTGTGATTGGCCTTCGCCTCTATCCACTTAGAGACGTAATCAATAGCTAAAAGTATATAAAAATTACCGAAAGAAGAAACGAAAGGACCCATAAAAGTGATGCCCCACACATCGAAAATTTCACAAATATGAATAGGAGTAAGAGGCATCTCATTTTGACGACTAAGGTTGCCAAATTTTTGGTATTTTTCGCAGGTTCTGCAAAATAAAAAGGCATCATGAAATATGTTTGGTCAAAATAGTCCACATTCTAGAATTTTTTGTGCAGTGCATTAAGGTCCAAAGTGCCCTCCACATGCATAAGAATGACAAAAAGTTAAGATAGACTGTACCTCTATTTCTGCTACACACCGTCGAATTACTTGATCGGAACAATGCTTCCAAAGGTGAGGATCATCCCAAATGTAATACTGAGCATCCTTTTTTATCTTATCTTTTTTATACCTTGGTAATTCCGAAAGAACAGTACCTGTAACGAGGTAATTTACTATGTCTGTGTACCAAGGATGAACTGCATTTGCTAAAAACAAGTTTTCATCTGGGAAGTTGTCTTTCAATGGTGTGTCATCTACTAGAATTGGTAATTGACTCAGATGGTCAGCTACTAGGTTTTCGCATCCCTTTTTATCCCGGATTTCAAAATCAAACTCTTGTAGGAGTAGAATCCACCTAATCAGTGGAGGTTTTGCCTCTTTCTTCCCTATTAAATATTTCAAAGTTGTATGATCAGAAAAGATAATCACATTAGTTCCCAATAGGTAAGATCTAAATTTGTCTAAAGCAAACACAATAGCTAATAATTCTTTCTCAGTGGTTGTGTAATTGCTTTGGGTAGCATCCAAAGTCTTCAAAGCATAGTGGATAACATGAGGCTCTTTTTCTATTCTTTGGCCAAAAATAGCTCCCACACTTTGGTCACTTGCATCACACATGATTTCGAAAGGGAAGTTCCAATTTGGTAGCTACACTATAGGAGCGGAGACCAATTTCTGCTTCAGCACGTCAAATACATCTTTACAAGTCTGGTCAAATTCAAATTCTTTATCCTTTTGTAATAGACTGCAAAGCGGTCGTGTAATTTTGAGAAATCTTTCATGAATCGTCTGTAAAATCCTGCATAGCTAAGAAACGAACGAACTTCCCTCACGGATGTGGGGTAAGGTAACAAGTTGATAATATCCATTTTACCTTATCGACCTTAATTCCTTTCGAGGAAACTATATGACCCAAAATTAATCCTTTGTGAACCATGAAATGGCATTTCTCATAATTTAAAACAAGATTAAATTCTAGGCATCTTTGTAATATCTTAGTAAGATTATCTAGACATTCGTTAAAAGAGTTAACGTATACCGTGAAGTCATCCATAAAGACTTCAATGATTTTCTTGACATAATCAGAGAATATGCTCACTATTCATCTTTAGAAAGTGGCCGGAGTATTACAGAGTCCAAACGGCATTCGTCTATATGCAAACGTTTCGAAGGGGTACGTGAAAGTTGTTTTGTCTTGATCCTCTGGAGCCACTAGAATTTGGAAAATATCGAGTACCTATCGAGTACCAATCGAGACAACAATAATGGGTCTTACCATCTAATCGCTCGAGCATTTGATCGATAAAGGGAAGTGGAAAATGGTCTTTCCGGGTAGCTGCATTCAACTTTCTGTAATCAGTGTAAACCCTCCATCCATTTTGGACTCGGGTAGGGACCAGCTCTCCTAACGAGTTTTTCACCACTGTCACACCAGTTTTCTTGGACACAAAATGAATCGGGCTAACCCAATCACTATCGAAAATGGGTATATCATTCTAGCATCTAACAATTTCTGGATCTCCTTCTTTACTACCTCCAACATGGGTGGGTTAAGACACCTTTGAGCATCTCTCTTTGGTTTTATGTTATCTTCGATGGAAATTTTGTGCATACAAGTGGATGGATTTAGACCTTTTATGTTGGCTATCGTCTAACCAATAGATTCCTTATAATCTCTCAGAACTCGAACTAGACTTTCTTCCTCGTCTTTGGTTAGTTTCTTTGACACTATCACCAGTAAGGTTTCTTTCTCTCCCAAAAAGACTACTTAAGGTGGTTCTATAATGCTTTAAGCTCCAAGGTTGGTGCCTACAAAACCGAAGGCAACATTTTAGTTTGGGAAGGTAATAGTTCAAATTGGTTACCACGATTCGTCAACGATGGTTGTGTTTCCAAGTTATTGACAATTTCTCACAATGGATCTTCTATGATTGCTAATTCCTCGAGATGATGTAAAATATCCATGTCAATGCTTCTATAAAAGACAGTTTTCAATTCATCAAAATCATGATATTCGGAATAAGATTGAGTTAAACAATCTATAATATCGATACTAAAAATATTTAGTAGTGAGTTAGGATGACCCATAGCTTCGTAGACATTAAATTTCATGATTTCGGCATCAACCTCCATTGTCAGTGTTCCACTCTGAATATTAATTTTTACGCTTGCGATACTTAAGAACGATCTTCCAAGCAAAATGTCAAACAAATTAGTGGAGTTATCGTCTTCCATATTAATAATGTAGAAATCTGTAGGGAAAACTAATTCGTTAACTTTAACAAGGACGTCTTCAAGCAACCCTTCGGGATAGATGACTGACCTGTCCACCAATTAGATTATTTCTCCTGTTTCTTTTAAAGGACCCATGTTAATCGACTTATAAATAGAATAAGGCATAACATTAATGGAAGCCCCTAAATCACACATGGCTTTCTTAATGCCTACATTACCTATCTCACAGGAAATAGCAAACATACATTGGTCCTTGTATTTGGGTGAAATTTTCTTTTGCAGTATTGCGGAGACATTTTCTCTTACATTTACTCTTTCATTACTTATTAACCTCCTCTTCCTAGTACAAAATTCCTTGAGGAATTTCGCATAACGAGGGATTTGTTTGATAGTTTCGGGCAAAGGGATATTTACCTCCACCTTCCTGAATGTCTCGAAGATTTCTTTTTTCTCCTTCTCTTTCTTATCCCTTGCAAGCCTCCCTAGAAAAGGAGGTGGCATCACAACTGGTCTCCAAATTTCTGATTCTAGCCTGGCTGTTGGATCAAAGATCTGCTTTTCCTATTCCTTGTCTTGCCCATGACTTTTGTCTGAAACTGTTTCTAGAACCTTTCCGCTACGAAGAGTTATTGCACTTGCATTCTGCCGAGGATTCAGCTCTGTCTGGGAAGGTAATTTACCTTGAGACTCCAAACAATTAACTGCCATTGAGAGTTTACTAACTTGATTAGTTAACTCTTGTATTGATACATCTGTCCTCTGTGGATATTTTGCAACATCGGTGGCAAGTCTTTTCATAACAACTTCTAGAGATGTTCTCGGCTTGGGTTGTTGTTGTTGTGGTTGCAGAGGTCTCTATTGGTATGATGAATTATATCGAGGATTAGCTCCGTAATTCAAGTTGGGATGATCCTTTCACCCGGGATTGTAGGTGCTAGAGAAAAGATCATAACGTATTTGCGGAGGTCCCGAAAAACCTCCAACAGCATCAACATATGCCATTGAATTGTCGTTAAGGATTGGGCACGAATTCGTCGGATGTTCAGACATAGTACAAATTCCACACGGTTGGGTCAGATTCTTCTTTTCTGTAAGCAACGATTGAACAACATTAGTAAGCTTATCCAATTTATCTTCTAAAGATGAAACGTTTACCCCATTAACCCGTCTTATAGGTTCTGAACTCGACCGATACTGTTGAGAATTTACTGCCATGGTGGATATCAATTCTCTTGCCCTTTGAGGAGTCATATTGACACCTCTCCACTAACGGCATCAATCATCTTCATTTCCATAGGTAGAAAACCCTTATAGAAATATTGAAGAAGTGATTGTTCGGTCAACTCGTGTTGAGGACAACTTGCACACAATTTTTTGTACCGCTCCCAATAGTCGTAGAGAGATCCACTCTCCATTTGGTGAATTTCCACTATGTCTCTCCTAAGTTTAGTTGCTCGCGATGTTGGAAAGAATCTGTCAAGAAATACACAAGATAAGTCATCCCATGTTGTAATAGAACCGGGAGGTAAGTAAAATAACCATTCTCTTGCTGTATCAACTAAAGAAAAAGGAAAGGCCCGAAGTTTGATTTCATCTTTAGTTACTCCCTGAGGTTTCATGCTTGAGTAAACCATGTGAAATTCTCTCAAGTGAGTGTGTGGATTTTCATTCTTCAAGCCTCGAAAAGTGGGCAAAAGGTGAATCAAGCCTGATTTCAACTCGAAAGGGGTTCCTCCGGTTGGATAGTTGATGCATAACGGTGTCTGCTCATTGGGAGCAGCGTCTAGTTGATGAATGGTTTGGTTTGCCATCCGTTCTGGTTCACCGAGGTTGCCTTTCACTTTTTTTCTTTCAAAAAATGGTTCGGTCTCAGGTTCAACCACTTCGACTTGTTTCCCACGTCGAATTGCCTTTGCACGAATTACTTCGGTCAACTTTTCGACGTCAGATTCTAGAATCTCTTGTCCTAGCTCAACTTTTGCTTTACTTGCATGTTTAAGAGCATCCATCTCTTTTCATCGCGTTCACACCGATTTCTTGATCTCTGGGTCATATTCGAGATCTCCAGATGAAGATCTGATCATAAGGTAAACAAACAAAAATTAGAAAAATATCTCAAATCCCCAGCAACGGCGCCAAAATTTGATAGGCATCGAAACCACCAAAAATAATTACTAAAAATAACTCTAAATAGTAGTAAGAGTAGTAGTAGGGTCGAGTCCACAGGAATTGGATGTTATTATCAACTTCTGCATTTATCTCGTGAACAAAACGTTTGTCATGTCAAGGTCGTGCCCACGACTCCAAACGAACCTATAGAAAAATAAATAAATTAGGGGGTTTTAAAATGTTTAGAAACTAAATAATTGAAATAGCACAAATAAATAATTAAATAAATTAGAAATCAAATTAAAAATTAAATTTAGATTTGCAATCAAAAAAATTAAGCCTTAGCCTTAGACTCGATAAATTTCGTGTCAAGAATCAATCTTCAAAAATTGATCTTCTCCTCCAAATGATAAGCTGGTTATAGCGATTAAGAACGTCCTAGCCACCAATTCCTCCTCTCGTAGCTGGTTCTGGTACGACCTGCAAACCAACCCTTACCGATTATCTAACCGAGATACACATGTTCCCGATTAAAGATTTCGGTAGCCTTGCATTTTGAAGAACCCAACTCGAATCAACGTCCTCAACCACGTGGGTTGTTTAAACCGATCACCTTTTCCTTGATTTGTTCTCGAAAACTCGAATACAGCACGGCCGACTCGAATCTCCAACTGTCGGTAAACAAGACTCCAACCCAACGTGGACTTTGACTCAAAATCGAATTCAACCTTAAAGGATGATTTGTGCTATCACGATACTTAGGAAAAAGGTGAATACCGATTAGAAGGATTTTTGCGAATACAAATCTCACGATTCCCTACCGAAAAAAGTACCGACCTAAGGCTAAGATAGAATTTAGTGAAGCATAAAAGTATTCATGCTTTGTAAATTTTGGAATGTGGTTTGATGATTATGGTAAAGAAAGGTACTTGGAGAGTAATTGGACCAATTTTGGAAAAGAAACAAGAATTGGAAACAATGCTACAAAATGTTAACGCCAAATTGAAAGGAAAAAAGAATAATTCAATTCCAAATTGAAGTAGAAAAAGACAAATAGGATAATTCAACTCCAAATAGAAGTAGGAAAAGAATTAATTGATGATTTCCTAAGAACAAAAAGCCCCTATTTATATACATGGGGTTTACTAAAAATAGCCTAAACTAATTTAATATAAAATCTAAAATAATAAAAATAAATAAAATAAACTAAATTAAGATTTTCTATTTTTGGCTTTTTACAAAGTCAAAATATTTGATGTGTCCTTGGTTTCCTCCATCTTTTTTATTTGGCCCCATTTCAATGATTTCCTTTCAATTTGGCCATTTTCAGCTTGCTTTTGACCAATTGCATCCCTGACAAGATTTAAATCATAAAAATACTAATTTAGCAGGGATTGATTCAGAAATAAACTTAATTAAATACAAGAAATCATGCAAATTAACATGTTATCAGTTTAAGGTTCAAAGTGGTAAATAAACCAATCTTGCATGGTAATGTCGGTTGTGTCAACGTTTAGCGGAAACACATATTAATTTTCATTTAACTATGAAAATTAATGTGTTAAGCATTATAGGCTGAAGTGGATGGAAAGATAGTCTCTTTCTCGTCTTCCTCCACTGAAAACGCTATTCTCCGTAGAAGAAAGAAAAGCTCTAAGCTTTCTCAATTAGTCGACTTTGTATATAAGTGCTTTCACAACATGTTCTTCTTGCGTTTCATGTTTTTGATATCCTTATATCTCGATTTAGCTAACATGCATATCTAGTCTCAAAATTGTTGAAGTCTAGAGTATGTTATTGATAAATTAAATGTATTAACGTATAGATCAAGAACCAAATCAACTAGTAGATAATAGAGGAAAAGGAAAGATCATGGATTGATTATTGACGTTCAATTTCTACTACTGTACCAGTTAAGTTTATATGGTGTTGTTATGCTTAATTATGAAATGTTGTATGTGAATGTATATGGTAAAACACTAGTAAACTTGTATTGATAAGGTGAGAAAAGTATTAATCAGTAAAAAGAAAATTTTGTTATGTATATTAAGCCCAAATGAGCAAAGGATACAATTGGCATGCCAATAGGGGTATTTGTGTGCTATAGGAAAAAATGAAAATGTGAAGAGGATGAAGGATGTTACTGAAGTTTTCTGGAATCCTGCATTTGTTGTGGATTTCTAATTTAGTCTTTTCAGATATTTTGGCAAGTTATCGGAGGAGAATATTTAGCCTACAAGTTTTTTACTATGT
Organism: Gossypium rotundifolium; assembly: GCA_025506655.1. NCBI lineage: Eukaryota > Viridiplantae > Streptophyta > Magnoliopsida > Malvales > Malvaceae > Gossypium > Gossypium rotundifolium. The sequence goes on along the minus strand of CP106732.1, from coordinate 150,826,214 downwards.
GTATCTAGCGTGTTATCAGTTGTAGTAACTTTTATGAGCAATTTGGCTTTTATAGGAGGAGAACATTTAGCCTACGGGTTTTACACTATGTGCATATGACGTGTTATTGGTTGAAATAGCTCTTATTAGCAATTTGGCTTGTTATCAGGGGAAAATATTTAACCTACGTGCTTTGCACTATGTGCATCTGGCGTGTTATTAGTTGAAATAGCTCTTATAAGCAATCTGGCGTGTTATTGAATGGATACCTGCGTATTCCTTTCTATTCTTACTGAGTCATTGGGTGAAATGTTTCTGAAATAGTAATGTTTACGATATGATTTATATAGATTGAAATAAGGTATGAATAAATAATAAAATGTTTGGGACATGTTAAATAAAATGTTTGGGACATGTTATATGTTTGAATGCGATGCACTCGCATTGTACATGTGAAATGTGTTGGCAAGATAAGGAAATTAAGTTAAGTGTTATAAATGTATGAATATTTTGCGAGGTGAGTTTAACGTTTAAAACATATGTACTTACTAAGCATATTTAATGCTTACCTTGTTTATCTTTTCCCTTCCATGTAGAGATTTTGGCGGAACTCGACAGGTGGATTGATCCACAACTCACACTATCTAGCTCCTTTTTCAGCTGAATTGTTTTAACTCTACACTGGTCAAGTAACATGTATACAAGGTCTATTTGGTAAAATTGTATATGAAACGAAGGATGATGTTTTGAACATTGTACATATATATATATATATATGTATATACTCTTTAGTGTTAATTTGTTCAATGCTGGCCTAAACTATTAGTACGCTTGAAATAGAAATAATTGTGTGTTAAACATGTTCACTTACTTTGGATAATTGACAGACTATTTGGGCGAATAATAATAAAGTTATAGAAACGCATGGCGGATAGTCATCTAGCGAATAGATTTTGGGCGGGCATTTTCTAGTGGATTACCTTAGCATGTTTTGTTTTTTAAAAAAAATCGTACAACATTTCATCAGCTTTAAAAATTGATTTCTTTGATGGTTTTGTTCTGTGAATGTCTCTATTCTACTACAACATTCTGTAACTTAAGTCCGACGACCGAACTAGGCGAGGAATGTTACACTTCTCTACCATAAGGCGAGCCTGTCCTCCACTAGAATCATGCCATGGACCTTTGACTCCAATGAGTCATTAAACATTCTCATTGTATCGCTCCATAAAGCTAATAAATAATTATTTTCATAGTGTCGTTCCATAGAGCGAACAACCATTTATCTCGCCAAACTTCCTCTATTCCCTTTAAATCTATCCATTCCTCCAATATGTCAATTTCGCTATCTTCAACAACCCGCCAAACTATTGTCATGGTTAAGTACATGCGTCAAATTATTGTATAGATTTTTTTACAACGAATTATTTAATTAAAAGTATCTCAAGTGTAGTGATCACATAAAAATGCGATACATTAAATCTTTTAAAAGTGAGTATTCAAATTATTAATAAAATAATTGTTGACTTGTCACTAGATCAAAGCTCTCGCTTCTAAACCTAGCATATACCACAACTCTCACATATATTTCTTAATTTCAACTAAGTTTAGTGTCCATTTCCATATAAAATAAAAATATTTTATAAAACTAAATTTTAGTGTTTGAACGAAAATAATTTTATATTAAAATATATTTATAAAATTATTTTAACAAATAATTATAAGTGGAGTGATAAGAAATTTCTATTTAAACTTACAGATCTAGTGTTTGATTCTTAAATAATGTTATTTAGTTGTTTTATTTTATATGTTATATAAAAGTATGAAATAACAAAAATACTCTTACAATAATGTTATTTAGATGTTTTATTTTATATGAAATAAGGATGTTTTAATAATTTCATAACCAAAATTGACTTGTGAGCCTTTTTTTATATATAATAGATATATCACATAATGCGCTTATGAGTTACGTCTTACATAAATTTGGCCGAACTCAACTAGACTCTGATCATGGGTTGAGTTAGAGTCGGCTGATTTAAGGTGTTTAAGTTCATTTTCTAGGTTTGGTCCAGCCCAAAAAATAGGCAAAAAATTTTGCCCAAACTCGGTCCAAATAAAAAAAAATGCTAAACACAAGCTTGACTTGACCCACCTATATTAATTTTTTAAAATTATTTTTCATATAATTTTTAAAAATATAATACATTAAAATATTAAAATAAATGTTTTCTAATAAATTGAAAATACATTAAAAATGTATTTAATATATATATAACTATATGCAATTAATATAATTGTTTTTATAATATAATGCATTTAGGTTGAACTAGCTCGGGCAAAAAAATCTTTCCTAAGATCCGGCCCATTTAAAATTTTTGTCCAAATTCATTTTTAAGTCTATATTTTTGTTTAAACCCTCTTAGATTTCAAACGGGCCTTCATGCCTAGATGGGTGTCCTACCCATAATCAGGTTTAGAAATGCTCATGGCTCGAGTTCAAGCAAAGTACCTAAACCAATTTTCCAAGCCCAAGCTCAACCCAACCCAAAAATAGGCGTATTTTTTTGCCCAAGCCCGACTCAATTTAAGAAAAGTAAACCCAAGTCTGACTCGACCATATATAAACTTTTTAGATTAGTTTTTATTTAAAAAATAAATTTTTAAAAATATGATACACTAAATGTATTAAAAAAATTAAAATAAAAATTTCTATCACATTAAAATGCATTAAAAATATTTATATTAAAAACACTACTGTGAATATAATAAATATTTTATTGTATTAAATATAATTTTAAGATTTTATATTTTAAGTTATGTTATTTAATTGGGTAAGATTTTTTTTTAAGTTTTAGATAATGAAATTAATTATTATTGAGTTACTAATTTAATATAAATATATAATTATTATTTAACATTTATAATTAATATAATATTTTTATAACATAATATATATTCGAGCCATGTTAAATCCAACAAAAAAATTAGCCCTCTAAAACTCAACCTATATAAAAAATTGGCTTCAAATCTTACCTAAACCCATTTTTTAGAACATATGTTTTGTATAAAGCCAACCCTTATTCGACCGGGCCTGTACCAATGATCATGAGCAGGTCTAAACCCAACTTAACTGGACTCAACAACATCTCTCTAACCGAATAAGAAGTGGGTAAAATCAAGAAACAAAATTCCAATTAGATTAGAGGCAGCACTAACAAAAACAGTGAAGAGGGAGCTCAGCTTTCCCAGTACAGCCATGGCGATTGTTCTCTCGATTCAACACCTTCCTAAAATGACCCTAAATCCCATTGCTGTCCTCAACGAACCTCGCAAAACGAGAGTTCCCTATGAGCTGAAACAAGGGCAGTCACGTGTTTTCCATCAGCTCCCCTCTGGTTTAAACATGGAGGTTATCGTTCAAAAGAGTGTCAAAGAGAAAAATCCAGAGTCGAGAAAGGATCCACCTCTGGTTTTCGTTCATGGAAGTTACCATTCAGCTTGGTGTTGGGCTGAACATTGGTTGCCTTTCTTCTCAAGTTCTGGGTTTGATTGCTTTGCCCTTAGCTTGCTTGGTCAGGTTATATAATCTTCTTCTTTCTCTTCCCGCTCTTTAACATTTTACTTTCTCTTTTCTCTTTGATGCTCTATTTCGAGTTAAATTTATTCTATCTTTATGTACATGGTTGGCATTTCTCAAATGCCCCCAAAACTTCTCCTGTGAATTTTGAGGACACCTAATTATAGCAATCAGAGCAAGGGCATTTTCTCAGTTGGATCCTCTTGGATCATATTTCATCTGCCTTTAAAATTTGGAACCTTAAGGTGTAAGCTTGACTGGCAATTTTCTCGCCTTATATTTAAACATATTAGAATATTTATGAAGTTTCATTTGCATGAAACTTATATTCGAAAATGCTGCACTGATTTCAACACTGTTTCTGTGTTATGGGTAGGGTGAAAGCGATACGCCTTCCGGAACTGTTGCTGGTTCTCTTCAGGTAATTGTCGTTTGGCTGGAAAATAGAAAATGACAATGTATAGTGCAGTTTCGAACATTTGCGGATGTCCGATCTTGTTGTTTGTATATTTAGATGTAGTGCGAATTCAGCACTATCTACAATAGGTTCAGAGCTGATGCGGATATCAATAGTCAAATCTTTGTTATTTGGATCTGCTTTTCTTTTGCAGATAACGGATTCAGATCACCAAAACCGTTATACCATAGTGAAAAAAGGAATAATGGATTCGATTTGAATATCTGAATCATTATCCGCTTTTCTTTTCGATTTTTTTAATTAAAAAGTTGTTTTGACTTGGTAAATTTGAATATTTAGTGGATTCGAATAATAGGCAAGTAATGTTATCTAAATTGAATTCAGATAGGATGGTAATACTAATAATCTGATTTAATGCAGATTATAAACAGGTTAGAGTCTTAAAGCAATTTTATGGATTCAATTTTTACAAAATTTGCAGATATCTAACTTCTTGTCACCCTATTGAAAAATAATTCCTTTGACATGATAATGCTTTTTCTCTTTTCTTTTTTTAACTCTTTCTAAAAGCAATTGATTATATTGAAGTTTCCTCCTCTAATTCGCTGTTCACTCATAATCCATAGACACATGCAGGTGATGTTGCGGATTTTATCGAGAGGAACCTCAGCTTGCCACCGGTTTTACTCGGACATTCATTTGGAGGCCTTATTATCCAGTATTACCTTGCAAATATGAGAAATGAACGACATTATGGTAAATTCCTATGTATCTGGTTCTATTATTTTTCTTAAGTATTCATTTTTGACACTAATATCCAACACATATTCATCTACAAGTACAGAGTATGGTTTTTCAAATATGTGAAAAAACAGAAAAATTTACCATTCTGTAATAGACGCATATCTAATTTCAACACTCATCTCCGCTTTTGAGTGATATGGTGGTTTATACTGATGAATAACAAGGCATAAGCAAAAGTTTGTGTAGTGTATAAGCATTTCTTAAGCTAGCTAGATTTACCTTTCCAAAGATACGAGCCATCATTTCTTTTTCCCTTTTTTCAGTTGAGAAACTTTCAAAATAGGGATTGCATTGGATTCACATCCTGAACAAATAAGAATCATCAATTCCTACTGTTTCATAGTTGAGAATCCTTTATGATATCTACACTTTTCTTTAGAAATCTTTTGATTTATTGTAAATCATGTTATTGTTGGATATAGTTATGTGTCTGACACGGGTATATTTAATTTTTGAACATTTTTCTAAATGTATTTGTAGTTATATCATACTCATCCTAATAAGTGTAAGACACATTTTGAACACGAATACTTAAGAAAATTGAAAAGTCGAAGAAACATAGTAATAAGTCATATATGAAATCTAGTTATATGCCACAAGGGACATTGTATGCACCCGCTTTGAAATTTGAACTGATATATGAGTTTCCAACTTCACCTTGGCCTTCTGAAGTGTGCAGTGTGCTTTGGAACACTGAAAGTCTTCATTTCATCAAATTGGTCTTGATTGATTCAGTCTATGTTGCACAAATTCTTATTTTATATATAGGGTAAACTACTTAGTTGGTCACTCAACTTTTAGGGCGTTTTCATTTTGGTCACCCAAAGTGAAATCCTTGCAATTCCGTCACGCAACTTTTAGGGTGCTTTCATTTTAGTCACCCAACCGTTAAATCTCTAGCGGTGGTTAACTGCACATGCTATATCATGGTCACACTTTCATTTTGGTCACTCAACTTTAGGCCACCCAAAAAAACATCCTTTTTTTTAAAGTATTGGTTGGGGCAAAAAAAAAAAGTTGAGGGTTAAAGTGAAAAAAATGGTAGAAACTAAAATAAAATATTAAAATTTGTCAAATTGTACTTGTTTATCATATTGCGAAAATTCTAATTGTTCTTTCAATATTGAAATCCTAAATTTCAAAACATAAAAATCAATTAAATAAATTGTTGAAATTTTTTATCCCTTGATAATTTTAATAGGTTTGTTACTATGATATTGAAGTTAATTAAATTAATCTCCTAAATTTTAAATTTTTATTTTATGTTTCCATATTATTCTTAATGAAATCAACTTGATAACTCATATTTAATAATTGTTTACAAAACCTAAATTTCTTTTGATTGTATAATCTTTAATATTTTATACCAAGCTAAAAGTAAAGAAAAATAATTGCAATTAATTAAATTAAATGTTCGTTCTTCATTTACGTAAAGAAGTAATAAAAAATTTTGGGTTTCGTTTGGTATGGAATATAAAATTAATTAATTTAAGTAATTGTAATGATTTTTCTTTGTTTTTAGCTTAGTATGAAAGACTCAAGATCATATAATCAAAAGAAATTTGGGTTTCATATACAATTATTAAAGATGATTTATTTGAGTTGACACTATCAAGGGTTAAAAATTTTCAATAACTTATTTAATTGATTTTGATGTTTTAAAATTTAGAATTTCAATATTGAAAAAGAACTTAGAACTTTCGGCAAGAGGGTAAACTAGTACAACTTTTAAAGCATTATTTTAGTTTGTACCATTTTTTTACTTTAATCCTTAATGATTTTGACCCTGATCAATATTAAAAAGAATGATATTTTCTGGGTGACCAAAATGAAAGCAACTTAGAAGTTAGGTGACCAAAATGAAAGTGTGAACATGGTGTGTACCGGTTAACTGCTGTTAGAGATTTAACGGTTGGGTGACTAAAATGAAAACACCCTAAAAGTTGAGTGATGAAATTGCAAGAACTTTATTTTAGGGGACTAAAATAAAAGCGTCCTAAAAGTTGGGTGACCTACTAGATAGTTTACCCTTAAATATATATATTTGAAAGTATTCACGTTTGACACTCGCACCAACACATAGGTATGGGAATACGAGTTCGGAAAAGTTTAAAAAGAATCTAACAAGACCCAGTCAAACACATATCCATATCTGACACAACCGAGTCTGAATAACATATTTAGTGATCCTAGAAAAAGAGAGCATTTTCTTACAATGTGTTTCTTCTTATGCTGATTGAAATGTTTCTAGAAATGCAAAATTTGTACCCCAAACTTACAGGTGCTGCGTTAATCTGCTCTGTTCCTCCTTCGGGTAATAGGTGATTTCTCATGCAATCTAACTCTTATTTTTCATTAAAGTAACTTTCCGATGCTAACTTTTACAATTTTATTCAGTGGCTTAGTGTGGCGCTATCTCTTTTCCAAACCCATTGCCGCTTTTAAGGTAAGCTTTTGGATTTTGAGTACATCAATCTGAAAACATGCCTCTCACTCACTGTGTGGACTAGGAGTGTGAACAAGAAATTTGTGTTCTCAAATTATTTGGGTTCAGTTAGGAAAAATTTAAATTCAGCTTGGCCATTGTCTAGTAGAACCCGAACTACCAAACAAATTGAATTCAAGTATTCAAGTTTTTCATGATGTCATACAATTTATTTTTAATTTTTGCTCCATCCCCTATGCAGGTGACTCGTAGCCTAGCTGCTAAAGCTTTTCAAACTTCGCTGTCCCTTTGTAGGGAGACCTTCTTCTCAGCTACAATGGAGGATAATTTGGTGCTACGGTTTGTTTCATGAACCTCCTAATCATATATATGAACATTTATCTCTGTCTCTCTCACATAAATGAATAAGATATTAAATGGAATTGTGAAGTTGCAATTTTTCTGTTCATAATTGATAAAATCTCATTGAAAATCAATTGTGCAACCACCTATTAGTAATGCATAGCTAAGTGATACCATGGATAAATATTGGTAATATCTATCAACCAAAAATATATATTGGTACTATCTAGAGAAAGATGTCTAGAACCTCAAGGATATCTACCTAATCTCTTGAAAGCTATGTTGCTCAGAGTTGGGTTTTAGTGTCAGATATGGTATGTTTTGAACTTTAAGTATATTCAATTGTTTAAAATTTGGGGAGTCTTTGGAGAGTGATATCTCCATCCCCATTCAAATTTGCATCACATATGGTTACATTGCTTTAACTCTTCATTGTTCCTGAAGTACCCTTGTTTGACACTCAAGTTCAATACATAGTCGAACATAGGACATGGGTATGTGGAGATTTGAACATCCAAGGACCTTTCAATTATATGGAAAAACCAGGAAAAAAAATTGAACATAATCCTGTTAGACATGTATCTGCATCTAACACTTTACATCCAAGTTCGAGTGACATAAAGGCACGGATGCTTCAAAAAAATAACGAGTCTGAGCAGAATAGCTTGATAGAAGGATATAAATCTTCTTATAAAAATAACATTTCACACTTACTAAAGAAAAGGTTAATATTGTTTTCACTCTACATGCTTATTCCAATGTACCAAAAATTGTATTGCAAATCAACTGAAATTGTTGACTCAGCCTTTTGAGTTTTTTTCCCTCTTTCAGTTATCAGGAGCTAATGAAAGAAAGCTCGAGGGTGCCATTGTTTGATCTACGGAAGTTGAATGAGTCACTTCCCGTGCCTAAAATGACTGACTGTTCAACTGAAATTCTTGTTTTGGGTGCAAAAGATGACTTCATTGTGGTAAATCCTGTCTAAATTAATTTATGCATTTCTGATTTTCCATCATGCTTTCCTTTTTCTCGTATCTCCTATCAAAGGCTGAAAATATATGAGAATATTGTGCATATAAGAAAAGTTAGGTGGCCGTGTTACTTGGACCCATCGGATTCTAGTATGTGTCTGACATGATTATGTACAATTCTCCTTACCATACCCGAATATGCATTGAATATGGAGTCAAACACGGGTATTTCAAAAAATAAAATGAAGAGTCGGAGTATCATAGTATGAGATTATTACTTTAGATCATTTTAGGACCGCTTCTCCTTGTTTATAGATGGATATATCATATATGTAAATGTAGGACGGAGAAGGACTCAATGAGACGGGAAGATTTTACAATGTGACACCGATATGTATCGAAGGAGTTGCGCATGGCATGATGTTGGATTGTTCGTGGGGGGAAGGTGCTAATGTCATACTATCATGGCTAAATGGTTTGAACAGATAACAATCTAAAATATCCGAATTTGTATTATCCATTCTCATCACCAAGTTTTCATTTTTTTTTTTTTTTTTTTTTTTTTTTTTTTTTTTGGTCATTGTTAGGGTATATTCAAATTTTATGTTAGACAATATTAGGGTTCATTTCAGGCGTTTCTTTTTTATTCTTTTTGAAAGGTTTTATGCATATATTTATTTGAGCAGCAAAAAGAAAATGCCTTTATATAACTAACCCAATGTTTAGCTCTTTGGTTTATAGACCCACCTTTTAGGTGATGTTTAAACATTGGTTAACATTTCCCTTGTTGGGTTAATTCGTCACTTTAAAAGTTGATTGCCATTAATTTTATTTAATTTTTGTTCTAATTATAAAACCTGACAACGCTGGTATCAGAATTTAACTAAAAACTCGTTATAAAATGAAATAAATATATATATTGTTAGAGTTATATTAATAATTTAACTTTTTTGAAAGGAAAAAAATGCCTCTCTTTTCTCCATTTGAAAAATCAGTACATATGATATTATAAACAGGCACTTAGTTCTTTTTATTTTTCACTGTTGCGTCATTGGGATCTAACCGGTTTAATTTTTAAAGCTATATATCATACCATTAAAATAGTATTAGAAAACACAACTCAATATTGGGAGTGATTTCAGTTATTTATTTATATATTCACAGAATATATATGCGGGTCCTAAAATTACATTATAACCATAAAATGGCAGCAAAAGAAAGCATAAATAAATGAAATTAAATAATTTATTTTACTCACTAAGGCTGCTGAATGATAATGGCAGTAGACGCCGGCAGTGTTCATAAATTCATAGACCATGAAAGAACCTGCTGTTGATCCCCGCCCTATAAAGTTGCAGCTCAGATGTAGTCGCAGTAATGACGAGCTCTGTGTTGGCTGGTTCGAACACCACATCTCCTTCGGTAACAATGCCTTCCCAACATCCAGTTTTCATTTTTCCTTCCCCAACAAATGCGAGGAAGATTGAAGGACCTGGGATGGCCGGGAAAACCACCGACGACCCTTTCGGAAGAACGCAATGATCGACCTCGAACTCATCAAACGGTGGGAGGTACCTTGTTATGTAAGGACTCAATGCAAGTCCCGAAAGGATTTCAGGGTAACCCTGCAACATAAACGATATTATGTTATGATTTTTATTAGTTTTATATTATATTTTTAATTCGAATTAAAAAAAATCACCTTTTCTAAGTTTAGTTTTTTGGACATGTCTACTTGAAGGTAATTAAGAGTTATATTCTGACATTCATATTTAGATGTGTTGGGTAGTCATTGTACCTGGTTATAGGTGAGCATAGAACAGAGGGTTTGGATATCACGATGCTTGGGAGTGAGACCAGCTCGGACGACATTGTCGGAGGTTGCCATGCATTCAACGCAGTCGCCACTTAAATAAGCGTGGGGCTCATTCGCCGTCAGATACAAAGCTTCCCCTGGCTTAAGTTTCACGTAATTGAAGAAGAAAGCCGATAACACACCAATGTCTCCGGGGTATTGCTTTTCCAACTGCAACACCAACTCTTCTTTCTCCGTCAGACTCCTCAACTGTTGCCCATAAAGCACAAAGAAATAAACGGCATATGAGCAACAATATAGCTTCAAGTAGCAGTTATCTTAATGCCTAATTTGAATAGCTTGCGGTCCTAATCAAGCACCAATAATCAATGTTGAAGTTGAGCATGGAAATTGAACTCTTTGTCAGTTTTAAAAAGAAGTGATTGATAATGATGAAATTAGTGCAGACCTGACTTTGTAGAAGCAGCCGACTTTTAAGTTTGGATATAGCTTTCGTGGTCATCTCCTTGCTTGCAGACATAAGTTGCGTAAAAACCGACCGCAGAGCAGTTTTAGCTTTGTCGGCAGTATCGCCACCTCGCTCGTCAATATCCATGACTTGCTTCGCCGATACAGTGCCGACCAATTCTACTATCTCCGGAACATCTTCAAGCACTTCCTTAAGCTCCTGCGAGGAAAAAAGAACCCATATAGATAGACATTTGCTTCAAATAGATGATTATAGTTGACAGCGTCATCGGAAAATGAAGCATAGTTTGAGCATGTTACTTCTTTGACCAGAGTGACAGACAATAAGATTGCGTGAGATTAGTTAATGTAATAATAAATTTAAAATTAATGATAGGATATGTATTTAGATTTAAACATAATTATGGTAACAAGTGATAAGTGAAAATAGAGAATATTTATTAACAAAATTTAAGTTAAATTTTATGTATGTATAAAATAAATCATTGGTAATATAAATTTATATATTTAAATTGCATTTATGTTAAATAATAATTTTATAATAATTCATGTCTGTATTTATTTTTAAGGCATGTGAAGTGTGTGTATAAGAAGGGTTAAAACTAAAAGTATACTCCACCGGAGAGTGTGCTTTTACCAACAAAAGGTTCTTGCTCCAACGACAAAATAAGAGAAGAGGTTAGGTAGCCCAATTTCAGCACTTCGTCCAAATGATATTTTAACACCAATGATCATAAAAAAAAAAAAAAACACTAAATTACGTGTAAATTTTTATTTTAACTATTTAGTTAAAAAAGTGGGTAATTTACCAAAAAAATGCCCAAAAATTTGAAAAATTATGGAAATGGGTCAGTTTGTAGAAAATTTACGGGAAATGGCCATTTCTCCCAAAAACGCGTCCACGTCCAAGCGTTTTGGGGATAATAGGCTAAGCTCGCCTACAGAGGACGCTTTTGCCACCTCAAAAAAGCAGCGTCCACATAGGCGTGCTTTTGCTGAGGTGGCAAAAGTGCATCCTACAGAGCGCGCTTTAGCTCGTGTTTTTAAAAAACTATTCTTGAATATTTTAAAATTTACGAGAATAAACCTTTATAAAGGCTCAAAGTGACAACACCATTTTTTAAGGTGTTATCAATTAATAAAGAAATATAACTTATAAAGAAAATCTTTATATAGACCCAAAGTTTCATTTCCCTTATTTTCTTGAGTAAAGTGGAGTATGAGATATGTGTATTTATAGACTCATGAATAGTTTTGCAGCTTGTTCCTAAACAATGTGGGATTCCTTCCTCTTTTAACTAACAACATGAGATGACATGCTACACTATATTTGATTTTTTTTTACAAAACAATTTCTCTTTTTAAAAATTTATTTAACATTTTCTTATATTATAACAAACAAGAAACAAAACAACTCAAATATATTTTTCATAGATCACATGATAATTTTTCATATTATATAACGTATTTTGATGCTTATACTTGAGATATTTACTTAAAATATTTAATATATGTCATTATTTACTTATTTTTGTTTATGTCAAGCAATCTTTTATGGATAACTAATGAAAGATGGTTCGTTGTGAGAGACACTTCTCTCTATTAGTACCGAAAAATAAGTAAGTTAATATTTAAATATTTCAAAGATCAACAAAATGGTCCTCTATTAAATTTTTCTTCCGATATGCTTGATTATAGAATTTTAATATGTTTTTAAATTAAATGAATAAATATTTTATAAATATATTTTTAATATAATTTTATAAATAAGTAATGTTAAAAATTAAATGGTCACATCATGATATGTGTGAACTTTTTTAAAAGAGTAATAATATAATTTATTTTTATAAAAATAATAATTTTTTAATTATCTTCCAATTGGATTTATACGTAGCTTGAATGGTGGATTTGGTGGCTTTCTTTTAATGTTTTTTTCTTAAGATTAATATGGTTTCCTTAGGATTAATTTGTATATCTTTGAGTTTAATTTCAATGTATTGAGACTTTTTCTTCCTTTCTTTGTAAAAGTTTACAAATCAATGAATGCAGTTCATCTTCAAGCTAAAATATTAAACAAATCATAACCATGCGAATCAAAGGTTAAGTAGCGCAGATAAGCTAAACAAAAAGATATTTATAATTTATGTTGGGATTAAGCTTTGTTTACTCAAGCTTTATAGAAAATTATACTTCATCTTGTTGAGAAAGAAGCAAATTTTACAGTAGAGTTTTTATTGAAGATTAAGGTGTAATGATCATTGTAGTACTAGTCATCTTTATTCTTTGTTTAGTTGCCTCGGTTTCATCTTTCTTACGTGAATTTTGTAAATTGTCATGTGATCTATGAAAAATATATTTGAGTTGTTTTATTTTTTGTTTTTATAATATAAGAAAATGTTAAATAAATTTAAAAAAAGAGAAATTATTTTGTAAAAAATCATATATAGTGTAGCATATCATCTCATGTTATTAGTTAAAGAGGAAGGAATCCCACATTGTTTAGGACAATTTCAAAACTATTCATGAGTCTATAAATACACATATCTCATATCTCACTTTACTCAAAACAAGGGAAATGAGACTTTGGGTCTATATAAAGATTTCCTTTGTAAGTTATATTTCCTTATTAATTGATGACACCTTAAAAAAAAATGGTGTTGTCACTTTGAGTCTTTATAAAGGTTTATTCTCGTAAATTTTTAAAATATTCGAGAATAGTTTTTTTTTTAAAAAACACGGGCAAAAGGACGCGCTTTTATCCACCTCAGCAAAAACGCGTCCATGTAGGCGCGCTTTTGCTGAGGTGGACAAAAGCGCGTCCTACAAGGAGCGCTTTAGTTCTTTATCCCCAAAAACGCTACCGACGTGGACGCGTTTTAGGGAAATGTCCTTTCCGTAAATTTTCTACAAACTGACTCATTTCCGTAATTTTTCAAATTTTTGGATATTTTTTGGTAAATTACCCTAAAAAAATTATAATTTGATTACTAAATTATTCAAAAAAATTTCACAACATTGTTAAAATCAATGCTATATAGCTTTCTCTCTTCATATTGCTTATACCAATTAAAAGCTTTATTTACCTTTCTTTTGTATATTTCAGTTTTTTTTCATGAAATAACTTTAAACATCACGAATTTTATAAACTAAAATTTAAACAGTTTTTTCTTTGATCAAATTAACTTGAATTAAAGTATATTCTTCTATTCATTAATGAGAATTAATTCACAGTACGATTGTTGAATATTTTTTAATAAAAAATTTAATAGTTGAATGAAGTAAATAAAAAAAATTTAAAATCAAATTATAATAAGTTAAAAAGAGAAGGAATACCTGGAGAGTAATGAAGCCACAAAGTGCCCTGAACTCAGTTATAGCCAAAGCCATCTCAGGTTTGTGATTAGCATCTTTGTACAGATTGGGCTTCATCTTATGCAATTCTTTGGCCAATTCTTTATCCGGATGCGCCTGTATTGACAGTGCTTTCCCCACTGACAGTACCTATTTTTACACCATTTCTGCTTTTATTTCATTTTATTCATCACACTGCTTCACTTTCACACTTTTTTTTTTTTTCTAATCATATAATATTAAAATATTAATTATATATTTTTTAATTTCTACTTAAAACAAAAACTGACCCCTATTGACTCATCAAATGATACGAGTTAACCAAAATTTGTGAATCGAAAATGAGTGATAAGAGTTGTTCTTGTTCTTTTTTCAAATTTTAGGTGTGACTCGACTTACCTTTTGATGAATCGGAATTTAATGGGATTACCAAAACCAAAGTTGTCATAACCAAATAAAGAAAAAGCGTAAAAAAAGGGAGAGAATGAAGAAACCTTGAACAAGAAAGGAAGATCAGAGCCCCATTTTTCCAAAACCTTATGACCCAGCACTTTTGGGTTCTTCTCAATCCACTCTTTCAATCCCACATCTTGTTGCTCTTTTTCTTCTTCTTCTTCTTCTCCTTCCTCCTCAACCAAAACGTTTGGCCCCGATTCATGGGTTCCCATCCAAAACTCAGCATAAGGCTTGTTTGGATCTATCTCTGCCCCGGTATTCAAAGCCAACAGCCTCGCCACCTCTGCCTCCGCCCCGCTTCTTCCCCATTCATAATTTTGAACCCATGCTCTTAGCCTCTTCAACTTCTCACCATTCACTCCCGCCATCGTTGAAGCCAAAAAAAAAAAAAAACCGAGAAAATATTTTTAAAAAAATAGAAGAGAACAATGAGGATCAAGGGAATTGGGAGTGTTTGGTGGTATTTAAAGAGTATGAAAGGGTAATAAGATAGAGAACCGACATAAAATACTAATTCGGATGGCAGGAAAAGGAATCGAGGGAAAAAAACCAAGTTATATTGCGGACAAAGATATTGAGAGGAGTAATATGGGAATCCAAAGTCATGGAGATGGGATGGGAAGAAGAAAAGGGAAACTACTTGAGCTGACAGTTATGCATATTACGGACAAATTGCGTTACAGTTTAAGCATGTTGGCGCGATGAGATGGGAAGAAGAAGAAAAAGAAGAGGTGGGGACTCTTTTTAACTGTGACTACTTTGATTTATTTGCAGTTTCCTTGTTATCTCCCCACGAAATTTCTATGCCCTTTTTTTTTATTTTCTTTTAATAATAATAATAGAACTCCACGTATTATCAAGAGAATGTGAAAAAACCGAGGAAAATATTGTCAAAAAAGAAGGGATTGATATTCTGGTAGCACCAACTCCGGAGAGGAAACGGCAACCAGCTAAACAAGACACACCCTTGTCAATGGTTATCCTGTGTGGCTCTGTGTTTGGAGTTTGGAACCCACATTTCCACGTGTTATACATATAAAGCACTGATGAATTAGGTAAATTACACCAGGAATCACCCAGTTATTGCTAAGTTTACTATTTGCTCATTGAACTATGACTATTTACAAATTGATCACTAAATTTATCGATTTGTAGCATTTTGGTCCCTCATCTTTCAGCCGCAGTTAACCCTTTGACAAAATTATGATGAGGATTAATATCTAATTTAGCCCCTAAACTATAACTAAAATACTAGCTTGGTCTTGGCTTAATTGCAAATTTTGCCCCAACCAAAATAACCAAATAGCACCTAATAAGACCCAAATTTTACTTACTCAACTTATGTACATGCCCTTCTACTAACTACATTCAAAGAGAGATAAACATTATCTCAACTAAGTGTAGATCTTTGGATGTCTCGAAAGCGTGATGAACTAATCACAAATTAAATTTACATTTACATATGAAAATAACACATCCGCAAGCTAAGCATTAAAAGTTCGTTAATGCTAACATAATCTAAATTTAATACATAGAACAATAACTAAATAAAATAAAATACAGTAACATTAAAATATATATATATACATACATACATGTCATTAAATCTATTCCCGCAACGTGCATTAGTGACCATATTTCATTGTATCATATTCTCATTCTATCCTTAAGGTGTTTAACAACATGTTTCATTTTTATTACTCATCTCGTATCATAAATCAGGGCAATAATGAATCATGTCATTGAGATATTTATTTATCACATTCTTGATTATATTTCATTTTTATAGATTTAGATTTTATTAACTGAATGCAAATTTAGGACAAATACATGAATTAAACCTCTAACACTTCACAATACGCACATAAGTGTTGATCGGGCATACATGCTTCGATATCACTTTCTAATATCGTCCTCACCCCAAGAATTTATTGGTTTAATATTTTGTTCGACTCGACTTATTAAATTTGACCTTGAAATTAATTTTTTCAACATCAATGAAAATCGGGTCGTTACATTTCTTCCTTACTTTAAGAAATTTAGTCTAGAAAGAGATGAGGGTAATAGATATGGATTGTCTCTTCCGACTCCTAAGTGACTTCCTCGATGTTATGACTTCTCCATATTAGTTTTACCAATGATATACGTTTATTTCTACCTCTTTCATTTTCCAAGTTGAAATGTGTTGAAGTTGCAATGTTTTCATAACTCATTAACTCGTTGATATCTACGCAAAAGTGTCAATGTGGAAAGTTAATGCGTTAATTAATTCAAGAGTACTAAGGAATAAATATATATATATTTTATATGAGAAAATATTTAGTTTATTGTCAATGGAGTTTTTAGACTCTACAAGTAAGGTCAAAGGGTTAACAAGTGTTTTATAGGTACATAGTAAAATATTAAAAAAAATTATATATTTAAAAAGAGAGACACATGACAATTATTTAGAGCTATTTGTGGAATATAAAAAAAGTATACTGCTAGTGTACCAAATACTAACACTATGTACAATTCAAATGGCTAAAAGGGGATATAAGCCCCTAAACTTTAGCCAAAAAATCAATTAAGTCCTCAAACTCTCAAATCGCATCAATTAGGTCCTTTGACCTTTATAGTGCTAACATAACACTTCATGTCAATGATAATTGTTGACATGGCAAAAATAAAAAATAAAAATAAAATTTCTTTTTTTGATTTTTTTTATTTTTCCACGTTATCAATAATCGCTGACATGGAGCTTCACGTCAGTGTCATTAACGGTTAAAGATGAAAAACGTTAGTCAAAAGGCTTAATTGATGCAATTTAAGAATTTGAAGGCTTAATTGAGTGAATTTTTTTGGAAAGAATTGATTGAATTTTTCAAGTATTTATATATATACCACTTTAGCCTATTCAAATCTAAGTTTATATTTAAAATAAACATGTGTCCTATACAATTATAATTTATATAAATCAAAAATATTTTTAGAAATGTTTATGTTGAATGGCAAAGCTAATAATTTATTTTGGGAGAGCAAAAATGAAGAAGTTATAATATGGTAAAAGGAGGAATGATATTGACGTCACCTCCATACTTATATTAAAATATGAAATGTCAATAACGAATTTGATTCTGAAAAATCTAAACGTATACATTATTATTCTTAATGCTGGAAAAGGAACCCTACTTTTACATTATTTGTTAGACGGAGCGACTAGTTGAGCGCTGCAATGTTCTAATTAAATGTTGCATCACATTCACATCCACATCTTATGACTTAGAGATGAGATCTCATTTTACAACCAAAACATTTTCTTTTTTACGATGATTGCATTAGGTAATTTTGTTGAAATGTGAGTGGAAATTTCGTCAATTTATTATTATGTGAAAGAGTACGACATCTTCTTGAGGAAGCTGCAAGCAAGTTTTGCCTCTATTCTATTATCGCAACACAACAAAATGCAGATGAGATGTTACGTCAGTATTATGAATGGTTTAAAATTTCTTTATAACGTCACTCAAATTAAAATATGACTTTAAAACTTAAGCAATTTAGTCATTTCATGTTCCAAAAAATGTTTAACTTTTTTTATTTATTTTGATTGATAAGTCTTCATTTTTTTTAACCTTTCCTACCGCTAAATTAGTAAGATGTATTTTTTTTAATTGATCTTTTAGTTTTTTTTTTTTAAAATAAGGAAATAGCTCGTTCTTTAGAGAGTATGTGAAAGCGCGTCCAATTGAGCGTACTTTCTGCACAAGTAGCAGGAAAGCGTATTCCTGCAACGGTCATTTTCTCGTAAAAAATTTTTAAAGGGTCAACATTATTTTTTTCCTATAAATATCAAGTCATTTTTCATTCTTCTCACTCAAATCCAACTCTTTATATTCTCTCTAAACTCTCAATTCTCTCAATTTTTGTTCAAAATGTTCCTATACACTTTGTTTAAAAATACTGTAATAACCCATTTTGCTCGGGCTAAATAAACAGTCCACTTATAGTCCTTTTACATTTAAACCAAATACCCTAAAACTACCCAATTACCCGAGCCCAATTACCTAAGCCCAACACCCCAAAACCCGATTAGTCCAAAAGCTAAGTGGCCCAAGAACCAAACAAGCCCAGCAGAAACTTAGGGTTTCCTAAAAACCTAAGTCATCCTCACGCCGCAAGCAGAGACTGCCCAACTGTCATCCAACAGGAGCCCAACAGTCAGAAACCAATTGTCGCACCACCACCTCGTCCGGCCCTCGTTCGTGCCTTGATTCATGCTTGAATCACCACCGTCGCAAGATTTCAAACCTGCAAAGGAAAGAAATAAACAGCAAAAGGGAACAAATCATAGCAAAATAGGAAATCACAGATATGGAAAGATACGAAAAGATATCTTTTCCATTTCTTTTATTTTGTTTTTGGGTATAAAACCCCTTGTAGAAATTTGTAAAAGGGAGATTTTTTTTTGTTTTAAAAAGAAGAAAAACACGGAGATTATCGCAAAAATACAGAGGCAAAACACAGAGAGATTTTGTAGCAAAATACCGAGAGGCACATACACAGAGAGAAACATTCACGAAGCGAGTTCAATAAAAGATTTTTTTAAACGTGATTCGTCTTTTACTCTATTTATTTTCGTTTTATTATAATATATATATATATATATATATATATATTTTATGTATAACGATTGCGAAAAGGGATAAAGAGAGGTACCGTGTGGAAAACGAGGAAGAACGGAGGTTTTTGGGCCTCCGGCCACCATCCACGGAGCGCGTCTGCGCGTGGCCGGAACTGCGATCGGAATCAAGCGAGGGGAGGCCCTTTCAGAGAGTTTTCAAACTTTTTTTTTAAAAAAACCTAAAACTAAATGATTTTTTTTAAAAAAAAACTAATATTTATAAGAGAATTGGAACGACATCGTTTCACCAGAACAGGGTCCGCGCGTCGACCCGGATCCGAAAAAGGATCCTCGCGTTTTTTTTTGAAATGGGAAATTTACTCTTTTGGTCCCTCCGTTATTTTATTTAATTTAATTATGCCCTATTAATTAATTTACTTTGCAAATTAGCCTTGAAAATCTATTTAAAATTTTAATTTAACC
The DNA here is from genome assembly GCA_025506655.1 of Gossypium rotundifolium. Lineage (NCBI taxonomy): Eukaryota > Viridiplantae > Streptophyta > Magnoliopsida > Malvales > Malvaceae > Gossypium > Gossypium rotundifolium. The sequence goes on along the minus strand of CP106732.1, from coordinate 150,806,500 downwards.
CTTTTTTTAAATTTTTTATATATATATATATATATATATTAAAATTGGTATAAAATTAAGTTCATATTAAATACCTTATTTTTTTGTATATTAAATTATATAATTATTATTATTTTGTATATTTTTATTACATTTCATTTTACTATTCATATATGTATATATGTGATAGTATATTATTTTATATTATATTATATTATATCCTATGTTTAATTGAGATTATTTATAATATATTCCATTTCTGATTTTTTTAAATCGTTATACATTTTTAACACATTGTTTATATTGTTTATATATATTTTTAATTTTGCATAAAATATGTTCATAGTAAATTCTTTTGTTCATTATATTTGTCTATGTTTCATTATATTTGTACTTACTTTAGTATAGGGTTTATTATTTGTTATATCTTGTGTAATATATTATCATAGAATTGTAATTAATATGTATGTTACATTACTCATGCCATTTTTTATGAAAATCCTTTTAAATTAAAAACTTTTTTAAATATTTTTGGTGATATGTGATATTTGGAAGTTTACTGAAAAGAATAGTGCCCTAACTTATTGGGTTGTGATTTTTTCTCAAAGTTCAAAGTATTACGTATCCTCCACTTTCAAAATCCAAGTTTAAAATAAAAACTTATTCTTGAGAGTTCAAAACGTTGTATCCTAACTTATTGGGTGTGATGTTTTGTCTCTCAAGGTAAGAATTTTCCTAAATGAAGATGCACTTAGTTTCAAAGTTATGAGATGTTGTATCCTAACTTATTGGGTATGGTATTCTTATTTCTTTGAAATAGGTAAATCTTGATTTTTCTTGCTAATAAGGGATCTTATTTTTAAACTTTTTAAATTTTAAACATTTGGACATGATTTTATCAATTAGGTACCAATTTTGGGCGTTATGAGGGTGCTAACCCTTCCTCATACGTAACCGACTCCCGAACCCATTTTCTCATTTTTCGTGAGCTAAAATTAAATGTTTTAAAATAAAACGTTTTACAAGGTGATCCAATCACACCTCAGTAAAAAATATTGGTGGCGACTCCATTTTTTTTTTTTTTTCAAAGTTGATCCCCATTTTTCAAAACCCGATTTTTAAAATGATTTCGACAGCTTGGCGACTCCACTGGGGATAATAAGAGAGTCAAGCCGTAAAATTGATAATTTCATGTCCTTTTATTTGGATTTAAAATTCTGATTTTAAAAACATGATCCTTTTATTTATACATGATTTTGTTTTATAAAATACTTATGCATTGCACTGCATGGCCATTGCGGCCACACCTTTAAGTGGGAGTAAGAAGCTATGCCTTCGTGTGGTTTTCACCTCAGCATGGGCAAGTGGATTGCTTCCATAATACACCTGTACCTATGTCTTTGTAAAGTTTTAACTTTCGCATTGCCATAGGAAAATGTGTTCCCTTGAACCGAACTCGATCTATATGAGCCTATAATGGGTGAGGATCGAGGAATCTGATGGTTCGGGTACCTCAACTTTAGAGCTAAACCATATATGGTAAGCCGTAAGGACCTATCTTAAGTAGGGTTATATCGATATTTAGTGGTTACCCAGGTAGATGTTTTATTCACCTTATATTTCATCGCACTGACTTATGGTGTTTTATTTTTGTGCATATCATTTCATACTTTAGGAGGCTTCGATTCACGGTCAGTTTCTAAATTAGAAAGCTGGTTATGGAGAACGGGTTCCTTGATAAAGTGGAGGACAATGCTGCTGTTCGCACATGGTCAGAGCAAACTCAATTGGAAAAAGGGAATAGCTTAGTTGACGGGTACATATATGAACTATGAGATTTTACTCGCATTAGTATTACACAAAATGAGTTTCAAGAATTGAAAGAGATATGGGCTCAGTGGGATAATGAGGCTAAGTAGTTGTTCTACAACAATTATGGAGATTTGCCCTACTTGCTTGATGTCAAGATAGATAGGTATCTCTTTAAAGGGGAAGGTAAATGTGTTCATTGGGTTAAATCTCCCTTTGTAAAGAGATTAATGAATATCACCGGAATTCAAGAGAAAGGGGAAGGTAAATGTGTTCCTTAGGTTAGCTTGAGGGATTTAATCTTAGGCCATCCAGATATGAAGAAGAAAGTTGACGTCCTTGCCTTGTGTATCTACGGTTTGGTAGTTTTCCCTAGAGCTCTCAGACATATAGATGAAACGGTTATTGAGTTATTCGTTCGACTTGATAAAGGGATTACACTTGTACCCGCGATCTTTGTCGAGACATTCAGATCTTTGAGTGCTTGTCGAAGAGAAGGTGAAAGCAGATTCATCGGATGCACACAGCTATTGTTGGTTTGGTTTCACAGTCTTTTCTAGAAAGTGGAGAAATTTCTTACCGGATTTTTCTCTGAAAATTATTCTCCCTTAAAAGAAATAGTGGCAATACTAAAGAGAGAGGATGTGACTGAGGAGAATTGGATGGAGCTCCTTCAAAATCTTTGAGAGAAAGATGTCGAGTGGAAAGCCCCTTGGTTGATTTTAGATGAAATTCTTTATCGATGTGGGAGTTTCGACTAGGTTCCTTTACTTGGAATTTGGGGAGCCGTTGGGTATGCTTCTCTACTTGTACTAAGGCAATATGGATCGAGACAGTTTATTCCTGCAACATATGGGCTGGCTCAATGTGAGTTCTCGTAAAAAGAAGATAATTATAAGATTAGAGTTAAGGAGATTTCTGGTGCTTGGAAATAAACTTGCAGAATGAAGAGATTATCTACAGGACCAATGACAACTCTAGAATACAGCAAATGGAGAACCCGAAGGGTTAATGATAACATCCTTGAGTTGAATTCAGAGGGTGCCCGGTCAAGAGAAGAATGCCTGCAAGTAGTCCTATCAGAATTAAAAATAATAAAACAAGACTTTGAGAGGATGAGTTCCGAGCTTGGAAGGAGAATAGAGAAGCTAGAAGAGGAAAAGATGTGTTTAAGGCTAGATGTGGATGTGCAAAAATCTGAAGCTGAGAAGGCAAAAAAGAAGAGAAGGATCGAAGAAGATCGAGATAGTTTGAAGGCCAAATACAAAAAGATGCGTCTATCAATAAAGAATTCTGGTTTAGGGAAGACTTGCAAACAAGAGGTCCAAGAGGAAAAGCTAAAGTCGAATCATCGGGAGAAAAGTTTGAGGGATGCAATCGCGAAACGAGGTCTTAGAAACGAACTTGGTAGAAAGTTTAAATGAAAAGGGAGAATTACAAGCTAGAGTTGTTGAACTTGAACGGTCTCTTCATCACTATCGGAGTCATAATTCTGTGATCGAGTTAAAGGCAAGCCTGAACAAGATAGAAGAAATGAAGGGTAAAATTGAAGAGTTAGAATCAGCATTGCATAGTTGTGAACTTCGGATCGAGTGTCTTGAAATAAGAGAAGTGCATTTGAAGGAAGAACTCCATCATTCACATGTCCAAGTCAAAAATCGGGATTATCTCATGGGGGAAGCCATAGTTCAGATTCTAGAGGTGGTGATCACCATGTGCTTTGGCGGTCAGACGACATATTAAGCATGGAATATGAGCATAGTCAAGAGCTAGTTTCGTTATTAGGGAAAATTAAGACTTTAGGATGTAAGGCGAAAGCTTATTTGTAATCCATTTTATGTAAAAGAATTTGTTTTCTAATAAAGTTTTCTGCAATGAAGTTGATCAGAATCGATGCCTCTTTGCATTCATGCATTCGCATTACATGCATTCAAATCTTTAGAGAGAGTCTAATTAGTTTAAAATTATAGGAGAGAGAGAGAAAGTAAATCTGGAAGCTGAACACCCTTACAGTACACGAGCTAAGTCAAAAAAATAGACCAAATGATGGAGCAATTCCAGAGAGATATTCAAGACCAGATGCAAGAGCATGTAACATCCTAAATTTTTGGGTATGCGTTTAATGGGTGAATATGTGGAATAAGTTAATTTAAGTGTTAGGAGCTCAAATCTTCTAATTTAAGTTAGTTAAATTTGGCATTAGGGATTAGGGAAGTGGACGTCACAAGGCTATTTTTTGGGGGGAATTTTATTATATTTATTCTATATGGATAATAAGCAGATAAAGGCTATTATTTAGGGATTTAATCTTTGAGGATAATAAGTAGATAAATACTATTTTTGAGGAGATAATAGATTAAGATAAGGGAAAAGGGATAGGAGCTATCATGTGTGGCGGTGTTGGTGAAAATCAATCTCTAAAGGAAGGAATCGATTTTCTATATAAAGAGGGGTGTGCCGAAATTTTGGAAGCCTTTCTTTTATTTTCTTTTCTCATCTTCTTCCTCTCAAAAGCAGAAAACCACCATTTTCTTCACCCTTTCTTCCTCTCTAAAATTTCCTTGTTGGCCGAATCTTTTAACCTCTATTGTTATTTTTATTCTAATCCCTAAAAGCCGAAATCACATCTCTATTATTCTATTCTTCTCCTTAATATTCATATGCCAAATCTCTCTTAGCCATTTCTTCAATTCTTAAATCTTCTAAAAACCGAAATTCTTAGATCTCACCTCCTGAAGTTACCGAATTTTCTTCAGTAAAGTCTGCTTGTGCCAAATCTGAAGAAAACAATAGAGGAGTCCAACGCTTAGATCTCTAAGTCAAAGATCAGTAACACTCAAGTCGTGTTATTTTTGGGAGTTCAAGAAGAGTTCCTATTTTCACATCTTTTCCGCTTTTGAGCAAAGTTGTAGATCGGGATAACAAGGATATCGACTAAGAATATTGGATTTACGATATCGGTGTGTAACACTTTCCCACCATCTAGATCTGTTTGATTTGATATGATTATAAGTCTTATATGTTTTGATAAATGCCAAAATCGGGCATAATAGAGAAACCAAAGAAGGTAAAACAAATCATCGTGTTAGTGAATGTTTTGATTAAACGATATAAGTATATTGATTTTATGTGATTGCATGGGTTGGGTTTGATGAAAGGAGGAAGTTATATGTTGTAGCGGTTTTCACTGTGATCTGTTGTAGCGGTTTTTACCGTGATCTGTTGTATCGGTTTTACCGTAATCTGTTGTAGCGGTTTTTTTCGTGATCTGTTGTAGTGGCTACGGCCATGATCTGATGATGAGCAGCACGACTGCCATCAAGGTGTGTAGCGGTGTGGGTTGGTTGTAGAAATCCCCAATGGTATGAATGGCTGGTACGGGGGCGTGTAGCGGATGGAAACCTAGGATTTGGGTTGGGCTTGCATATTATTTTTATTATGTATATTAATTCGATTATTTTAGTTCTATGGGGCTAAGGCCCAAATCTAATGGTGCATGAGGGTTTACATCGAGTCTCACGACTCAACTAATTAATTAACATTTCGGTAGTGTTTAGTGCATTGGACCCGGTGGAAAGGAGCGCAAGGTGGCCATGCAAAAGAACATTTGGATCCAGAAAAAAGACTCTAGTTATTATTTTATATTCTTATTTAATGGATTTTAAATCTCGTTGTAATAAGGCCATGGGTCACCAGTTTATATTTTGTTTTATTACGGGCTTTTATTACTTTTAGTTATTTAAATTTTATTTTAATTGAACTAAGGCATGTATTTAAATTTGGATTTTAATTAATAAAGGCATACTTTATTTAAAACTATAAATTATAAATTTTTCCCAAATAAAAGGTTAAACTTTATCAAAATGTTTTTTTCTGAAAATGCGACATGTTTTATAAAATTTCCTTAGTGACATACCAAATCCGGTTACAGTGTTTGGGCCGGGTTTAGGGTGTTACAAATTGGTATCGAGCAGGTTCAAAACTCACTTTGGGGTTTTGGGCTCAAAACGTTTTCAAAAGGTGGGCTTTTGATGTTTTTTTTTTTTAAATGATAACAGTTTGTTAGCTCAAGATGCTTTTGTGTCTCCTACCAAGTCCGCTGTAAGTACTCTAAACCATTGTGTGATATTTATATGTAGGCGTGATGGGCTTTATGGGACGAGGCTAGTTTAATTAGACTTTGATTGACTATAGGCTTAGCTTAAACAACTTCTCAAATTCCATAAGACTTAATTTATCAAACAAATTCTCGTGAACTAGTCGTAGGAGTTAGGGTGTGGCAACAGCATAAGCATGTCTAGTAGTGGATACAGGAGAGCTTGGTATTTAAGCAATCCTAGTGACTCACCTCCTCTTCAATCGAATCCTACCAGTGCGTAGTGACTATTCACCCTAACCATGAGGACGTGTTGATGAGCCAAAACTTATAATTAAAACCCGAAGGGACCAGCCACTTATTTTTCTCACAAAATTGCTAAAATATCCTTATTTTGAAAAAAAAATACTCATGATTTGCAAATATACCCCGATTTACAAAGTCAACAGAATTTTTCCATAGAAAACAAAAATAACAACGACAACATCAAAATATCCCTGATTTGTAAAATTACCAAATTACCCTTGATTTGTAAATGACCGAAATACCCCCGAATTCAAAATTATCGAAATACCCTCAGATTTCAAAATTACCGAAATACCTCAGATTTATAAATTACCGAAATACCCCAAATTTGCTAAATTAGCAAAATACCCTCAGATTTCAAAATTACCGAAATACCCTCGAGCTGGAAAATTACCAAAATACCCTTATTTCGCCAAATCACCCGAAACTTTATTTTGGAAAATTACAAAAATACCCCTGTAAGTAAAATTACGAAAATACCCCTGGGTAGTGAAACGACAAAAATACCCCTAGGTGGTGAATGTAAGTTTATAAGGTTGTTTTTATGATTGATGTGTGCTGAATGTTGACTGAAGGTGAACTCTAGGACTAGGAAGTATCGACTTGAGAACTAAACCCTTAGATAGAATTCCAATTCGAAAGAACTACTATCGAAATGATTTTACATAAGATTGTTCGCTGTTAATAAGTGGGAAGAATTAATTATTCATAAAATTCTTAATCGATAAACGTCGATCGAAAGAATGAGTACAAGGGGACGAAGACGCTTCAGATCACGAATAATGGTGCGTACCTACCATAGTATACTAAGTGTTTATTTTGGCTTTAGAATTAGAGTCTTGCAATGAAAGCATAGTGGTGAGACTTAGGTAGTATGATTTCTAGTTAGTTGAAAATTTCGAGGACGAAATTTCTATAAGGAGGGTAGAACTGTAACATCCTAAATTTTTGGGCCTATGCGTTTAATGGGTGAATATGTGGAATGAGTTAATTTAAGTGTTAGGAGCCCAAATCTTCTAATTTAAGTTAGTTGAATTTGGCATTAGGGATTAGGGAAGTGGACGCCACAAGGCTATTTTTTGGGGGAATTTTATTATATTTATTCTATGTGGATAATAAGCAGATAAAGGCTATTATTTAGGGATTTAATCTTTAAGGATAATAAGCAGATAAAGACTATTTTTGAGGAGATAATAGATTAAGATAAGGGAAAAGGGATAGGAGCTATCATATGTGGCAGTGTTGGCTGAAAATCAATCTCTGCTAAAGGGAGGAATCGGTTTTCTATATAAAGAGGGGGTGTGCCGAAATTTTGGAAGCCTTTCTTTTATTTTATTTTCTCATCTTCTTCCTCTCAAAAGTCGAAAACCATTTTCTTCACCCTTTCTTCCTCTCTAAAATTTCCTTGTTGGTAGAATCTTTTAACCTCTATTGTTATTTTTCTTCTAATCCTAAAAGTCAAATCACATCTCTATTATTCTATTCTTCTCCTTAATATTCATTGGCCAAATCTCTCTTAGCCATCTCTTCAATTCTTAAATCTTCTAAAATCGAAATTCTTAGATCTCACCTCATGAAGTTGCACGTTTCTTCAGTAAAGTTTGCTTGTGCCGAATCAAGAAAACAATAGAGAGTCCAACCCTTAGATCTCTAAGTCAAAGATCAAGAATACTCAAGTCGTGTTATTTTTGAGATTTCAAGGAGAGGCCTATTTTCACATCTTTTCAACTTTTTGAGCAAAGTTATAGATCGGGATAACATGGATATCGACTAAGAATATTAGATTTCGCGATATCAGGTGTGTAACACTTTCCCACCATCTAGATCTGTTTGATTAATATATGATTATAAGTCTTATTTGTTTTGATAAATGCCAAAATCCGGGCATAATAGAGGAAACCCAAAGAAGGTAAAAACAAATCATCAGGTTAGTGAATGTTCTAATTAAACGATATAAGTATATTGATTTTATGTGGTTGCATGGGTTGGGTTTGATGAAAGGAGGAAGTTATATGTTGTAACGGTTTTCACCGTGATCTGTTGTAGCGGCTTTTATCGTGATCTGTTGTAGCGGCTTTTTACCGTGATCTGTTGTAGTGGCTACGGCCATGATCTGATGATGAGTAGTACGACTACCATCAAGGTGTGTAGCGGTGTGGGTTGATTGTAGAAATCCCCAATGGTGTGAATGGCTGGTACGGGGGCGTGTAGCAGATGGAAACCTAGGATTTGGGTTGGGCTTGCATATTATTTTTATTATGTATATTAATTCTGATTATTTTAGTTGTATGGGGCTAAGGCCCAAATCTAATGGTGCATGAGGGTTGCACACTGAGTCTCGCGACTCAACCAATTAATTAACATTTCAGGTAGCCTTTAGTGCATCGGACCGGGCTGGAGAGGAGCACAAGGTAGCCATGCAAAAGAACATTTGGATCCAGCAAAAAGACTCTAGTTATTATTTTATATTCTTATTTGATGGATTTTAAATCTCGTTGTAATAAGGCCATGGGCCACCAGTTTATATTTTGTTTTATTACGGGCTTTTATTACTTTTAGTTATTTAAATTTTTATTTTTAATTGAACTAAGGTATGTATTTAAATTTGGGTTTTTAATTCATAAAGGCATACTTTATTTAAAACTATAAATTATAAATTTTTCCCGAATAAAAGGTTAAACTTTACCAAAATATTTTTTTCTGAAAATGCGACATGTTTTACAAAATTTCCTTAGTGACATACCAAATCCGGTTGTAGTGTTTGGGCCGGGTTTGGGGTGTTATAGAGCAGATGGCAAAGCTCCAACAGGAGATGAGGGACCAAATGTTAGAGGCCCAAAAGAACATGATGGCCCAGATCACCCAAATGATGAGTGGAATAGTAGAAAAACAAAAGGTCCTATAGTCAATACTGAGAACAATGAAGATTTCCCTAAAGGATTCACTCCAACACATGTGCAAGCGCAACATGAAGAATACCCCAGAATGCTTGTCACAATAAGGCCTCAGCAAGGACAAACTGACACTAGAATGCCTACAAATTTTCAAGTTGGCATGGGATCCAACCCAGGAGACAACCTAGCTAATCCTGTTATCCATGACTTAGACATGATTGAAGGAGAGGGGATCAAAACTAAATCTGCAAAATAGTTAGAGAATCGCTGTAGGTGGTTGGAGAAAAATTCAAGGTTTTGGAGAATGTTGACCATCATCACGGTATTAACGCAAAGGACTTGAGTCTGGTCCCAGAATTGGTGCTTCCTCACAAATTCAAGATGCCTAAATTTGAAAAATACAATGGAACTACTTGCCCTGAAGCTCACATCACTATGTTCTGTAGGCGCATAACTGGATATGTGAGCAATGATCAGCTTTTGATTTATTATTTTCAAGAAAGTTTGACAGGGGCAGCTTCTAGATGGTATAATCAACTGAGCCACACAAATATTAGTTCATAGAGAGACTTAGCTCAGGCTTTCATAAGGTAGTATAATCAAGTTACGGGCATGACACCTGATAGAATCATGTTGCAAAATATGGAAAAAAGGGCAAATGAAAGCTTCAGGCAATATGCGCAGAGATGGAGGGAAATAGCCATGCAAGTTCAACCACCTCTTTTGGAGAATGAGACCACTATACTGTTTATCAACACCCTAAAAGCTCCATTTATTAATCATATGATAGGAAGCACCACTAAGAGCTTCGCAGATATAGTTATAGCAGGAAAAATGATCGAAAATGCCATAAGGAGTGGCAAGATCGAAGCAGGAGAAACCACTAGGAGACCTGTTTTTAGGAAAAAAGAGAGTGAGGTAAACAATGCGAGTACGTACAACAAAAGGTATTCAAAAGCAGCTACTATTAATCAGCCGAAAGTAGTTACCGCTGGGCAATAAGGGGCGACAAGACAGGAATCAGTTCCCAAACAAAATGCTGATAAAATCCAATTTACGCCAATACCTATGACGTATAAGGAGCTGTATCATACTTTGTTAAAGGAACGTATGGTGTCCCTTGTTTATCTACAGCCATTACAACCCTCGTATCCTAAATGATACGACTCCAACGCTCAATGTGATTACCATGCAGGAATAACAGGGCATTCAATAGAAAATTGTAATGCCTTTAAGAGGGTAGTTGAGAAGCTTCTTAAGTTGGGAGTTATTGAGTTGAATGATACACCCAGTGTGGAGAACCCATTGCCAAATCATGGGGATAAGAGAGTAAATGCGATTGGGGAAAATCTAACAAGAAGGACCAAGGGGGATATTTCGGAAGTAAAGACCCCGTTAAGAATAATTTAGAGGGAAATGGCGAGAAATGGGCTAATAAAATCAAGTCTCGAGGGAAAAAATGATGAACCAAGGAACTACTGTGAGTTCCATGAAGCTGATAGACATGAAATCCAAGAATGTGCTAGGTTTCGAGCATTGGTACAAAGCTTTATGGATAATAAGGAGCTAGAGTTTTATGAAGAAGGCTCAGAGGGAGGACATATACATGCAACTAAGAGAGAATTGACAAGTCAAAAAGTCAATTATCCAAAAATCATTATCTCCCAACCGAGGAATGTAGAAGGTGGAACACAAATTCAAGCCTAAAGTCATAATTCATAGACCTATATCCTTTCCTTGTAAGGATAACAAAATGGTTCCATGGACCTACAATTGTAACATAGTGACACCGGAATAAAGATCTCAGCTAATACTTCCACGGAGGTCCAAAGAGAGAGATCTTATACACAAAGTGGGAGACGCAACGACTCAGTAAACGCCAGAACGAAACCAGCAAAGGCAAGGGATGTGCTAATCGAGCCTGAAATAGAGCTAGAAAACCTCATCAATGTACCTGTAAAAGAAGAAGAGGCTAAAGAATTTTTGAAATTCTTAAAGCACAGTGAATACAGTGTGGTAGAGCAATTGCGTAAACAACCGGCCCATTTTTCAGTACTAACCTTACTTTTAAGTTCGAAAGTTCATCGAGAAGCTCTGATGAAGGTGCTGAATGAGACATATGTTACTAAAGACATATCTATCAATAAACTTGACCGATTAGTTAGTAACATAAGTGTCGAAAATTTTATTTTCTTCAGTGATGATGAGATTCCATCTAGGGGTATAGGGTCGACTAAGGCACTACACATAACCACTCGTTGCAAAGGATATACTTTACCAAGCGTGTTGATTGACAATGGATCAGCCTTGAATGTTCTACCATTGTCGACACTAAAGAGGTTGCCAATAGATAGTTCTCACATGAAGGCATGCCAAAACATAGTGAGAGTGTTTGATGGTACTGAGAGAAGGGTGATAGGGAGAATTGATATACCTTTGCAGATTGGCCCAAACACATATAAGGTGGACTTTCTAGTGATAGATATAAAGCCCTCATACAATTGCTTGTTAGGGAGGCAATGGATTCATTCAGCAGGAGCAGTGCCTTCATCTCTTCATCAAAAACTGAAGTTGGTGACAGATGGTCGACTGGTCACTATAAATGCAGAAGAGAACATGATAGCAACTGTTACCAATGATGTGCCATATGTAGAGACAAATGAGGAGGCCATTAAATGTTATTTCCGTTCTTTAGATTTTTTCAATGCAACATTCATCTCAGAAGGGAGTAAAGTCATTGTGCCTAAGATGTCCAAGACCACGAGGATGGGTTTACAAGTGATGGTGGGGAAAGGAGCCTTACTAGGGAAAGGATTGGGCAGATATCTCTAAGGAGAGATTCAAGTGCCAATATTAAAGGAGAAGAGGGATCGTTTTGGCTTGGGTTTTAAGCCGGATGTTAGACAAAGAAGGAGGGATATAGAGAAGAAGCATGAGAGGAGAAAGGCACGTTTGAATGGAGAAGATGCCCAATGGGAACCAATGATATTCCCGCACATATCTCAAACCTTTGTATCAGGAGGGATAATTCACCTTGAGAGAGGGTTATTGGAAAGTCCTCACATCAATACCATACATGAGGAAGGAATGGAACAAAGGAACCTGATGAGCATTTGCCCTTATGAACCTGGAAGTGTTCTAGACAATTGGACTGTAGAGGAGCTCCCTGTAATTTTTAGGAATTACACAAAGTAATATTCAGAACGCTTTGTTGTTTTCTAGCCTAGGAACAATAAAGATCTCTTTGTGAAATAGGCTTATGTTCAGAACTTATTATTTCAATAAAATATATTTTGGATAATTAACTTGAGTAAAGATTCTTTCATTTCATTCTTTCAACATTCTAATTTCTTCTCAAAATTGTATATTCTTTCAATTATATCATGTGAATATTTGTCCCCAAATTTATTGTACATTTTTCGCACCCATCACAGGTCCCTAGATATCAATGGCATGAGCAACGATATTATGGATTCAAAAGTCCATTTTGAGCAGGACATGTGTTTAGAGGAATCTCGGGATTTTAAAGGTGACCGAGATTGCGATTTATCTCCAGATTTGTTGAGAATGGTAAAACAAGAGGAGAAACAAATTTTACCCCATGAAGAAGAAATAGAGAACATAACTTTAGAAGAAGGAAAAGTTGTGAAAATTGGGACACTCATAGCCAAGAAGACAAGACAAGATCTTATTGAGTTATTACGAGAGTTTAAAGATTTTTTGCGTGGTCATACCAAGATATGCCTGTGTTAAATACTGATATTGTGGTACATCGTCTTCCCATCAGAGAAGAATGCAAGCCAGTTCAGCAAAAGCTACGAAGGATGAGGCCTAATATAGTATTGAAAATAAAAGAAGAAGTCCAGAAACAGTTTGATGTTGGTTTTCTACAAGAGGTCAAGTACTCTGAATGGGTTGCCAACATTGTTCCAGTCCCTAAGAAAGATGGAAAGGTCCGAATGTGTGTAGATTACAGAGATCTAAATAAAGCTAGCCTAAAGGATAATTTCCCTTTGCCGCATATTGGTACGTTAGTGGATAATACGGTAGGATTTTCATTGTTTTCTTTCATGGATGGCTTTCAGGATATAATCAAATTAATATACACCCTAAGGATATGGAGAAAACTACCTTCATAACACTGTGGGGTACCTTTTGCTATAAAGTAATGCCTTTTGGACTAAAGAATGCTAGGGCAACATATCAAAGAGCCATGGTAACATAGTTCCATGACATGATGCACAAGGAAATTGAAGTATATGTTGATGATATGATTGCCAAATCTCGAACAGAAAAAGAACACATTGAAGTCTTGAAGAAGTTATTTTTGAGGTTGAGGAAATTTTAATTGAAACTCAATCCGGCAAAATGTACTTTCGGAGCTCGATCAGGAAAATTACTGGGATTTGTGGTCAATAAGAAAGGAATAGAAGTTGACTCAAGCAAGGTCAAAGCGATACAAGAATTACCTCCACCGCGTACTCAAGAAATTCGAGGTTTCCTTGGAAGGCTGAATTACATTGCTCGATTTATTTCACAATTAACTGAGAAATGTGATCCCATATTTTGTCTTTTCAAGAAACACAATCCAGGTGTATGGGATGATGAATGCCAGAAAGCTTTTAACAAAGTCAAAAAGTATTTGTCAAATGCACCAGTACTTTCTCCACCTAATCTAGATAAACCGTTGATACTGTATTTTCAGTATTCAAAAACTCCATGGGATGTATGCTCGGACAACACGATGAGTCAGGAAGGAAAGAAAGGGCGATATATTATCTCAGTAAAAAGTTTACTGATTGTGAAATGAGGTATTCGTCGATCGAGAAATTGTGTTGCGCTTTGATTTGGACAACTAGAAGGTTGAAGCAGTATATGCTATATCACACAACATGGTTGATTTCCAAACTTGACCCGTTAAAGTACATGATAGAATCTACTGCCATGAATGGAAGAATGGCTAGGTGGCAGATTCTGCTATCTGAATTCGATATAGTCTACGTGAACCAAAAGGTTATAAAAGGAAGTGCAATAGTAGACTTTTTAGCTAGTAGAGCTTTGGACGATTATGGACTTTTGAGCTTTGATTTCCTAAATGAAGAATTGATGTATGTGGCAAATATTAAGGATTGTCGGTGGAAACTGAATTTTGATGGAGCATCTAATGCTATGGGAAATGGAATTGGGCAGTCTTGGTATCCCCTAGTGGTGATTATTATCCATTCACATGTAGATTGGATTTTGATTACACAAATAACATGGTAGAATATGAAGCATGCATCATGGGACTTCAAGCAGCCTTGGAACGCAAGATCAGAGTGCTAGAAGTATACGGCGATTCTACCTTGGTAATTTACCATCTTAAAGGAGAGTGGGAGACAAGAGATCCTAAACTAGTTGATTATCGAAAAGTAGTTTTGGGATTAATTGAGGAATTTGACAACATTACTTTCAATTACCTTTCACGAAATGAAAATCAGATGGCAGATGCGTTGGCAACCTTGGCTTCTATGATCAAAGTAAACAAACCAGAAGACATGAGGCCTATTCAGATGAGTATTGTCGAAGTCTCAGCCCATTGTTATGACATAGAGGAAGAAGAAAGAGATGACCATCATTGGTATCAGAATGTATTGCGATACGTGAAAAATCATAAATATCCGGAGAATGCCACAAAGAATGAGAAAAGGACTCTAAGAAGAATGACCTCTGATTATGTCTTGAATGGTGATATTTTATACAAAAAGAGAAAAGATCAAGTGCTATTGAGATGTGTTGATGCTGTTGAAGCTAAGCAAATCCTTGAAGAAGTTCATGAGGGTGTTTGTGGAACACATGCTAATGGATTCACGATGGCCAGACAGATAATGAGATTTGGATATTATTGGTCTACCATAGAAGGAGATTGTATCAACTATGCCAGGAGATGTCATAAATGCCATATTTACGGAGATAAAATTCATGTGCTTCTGTCGCCTTTGCATGTTATGACTTCCCCGTGGCCTTTTTTCATGTGGGGCATGGATGTTATTGGTCCAATCTCACCAAAAGCTTCGAATGGACACCGATTCATCTTCATGGTAATTGACTACTTCACGAAATGGGCAGAGGCCGCTTCATATACTGGTGTTACTAAATCAGCAGTTAGTAGATTCTTAAAGAAGGAGATTATTTGTCGATATGGAATGCCTGAGAGGATCATATCAGACAACACGCTGAACCTGAATAACAGTTCGATAGCAAAAATTTGTAACCAATTTAGGATCAAACATCATAACTCATCTCCATACCGTCCGAAAATGAATGGGGCAGTGGAAGCGGCTAACAAAAACATCAAGAAGATAGTGGGGAAAATGATTGAGACTTACAAGGATTGGCATGAGAAACTACCGTTTGCACTTTATGCTTATTGGATGTCTGTCAGAACCTTTACGGGGGCAACACCTTATTCGTTGATTTATGGGATGGAGGCCATCCTACCCATCGAAGTGGAAATTCTTTCTCTTCGTGTACTGTCAGAAATAAAGTTGGATGAAGCTGAATGGATTCAAGCTCGGTATGATCAGTTGAACTTGATTGAAGAGAAGAGACTAAGAGCTATTCGTCATGGTCAGATGTACCAGAAATGAATGATGCGAGCCTATAACAAGAAAGTTCGCCCAAGAGAGTTTCATGAGGGGGACCTTGTGTTGAAACAGATCCTTCCAATACAAAAGGATTTTAGAGGAAAATGGATGCCAAATTGGGAAGGACCATATGTAATGAAGAAAGCTTTCCCTGGAGGAGCATTGATCTTTACCGAGATGGATGGAAAACTTTACCCAATCTTGTGAACTCAGATTCAGTAAAGAAATACTTTGCTTGAAAAGGAGAAGAAGCCAAAGTGAAAACCCGCAAAAGGCGCTTTGAATTCCTAAAAAAAAAAGAGAGGCCAAGGCGAAAACCCGCAAAGGGCTCCTTGAGACCAAAAGGGTTTTGAGTTGAAAACCCAAAAGGCGACTCAAATTTTGCACGGACGAACAATCATCTTGCTACACCTAAAACAATAATGTAAGAAGAATGTTGCATAATGAGGCATCAACAAAATACTTTGGATCTTCTAAACACATGTTGAACTCAAGGCAGTCTTCATGAAGTTTGTATATGGAAGCTCAATCTGCGATATCTAGGGCATCTGATTTTTGTCTTATTAATTTTACTATCTTTGGATTCTTTTTCTTCTCAAAGATATGTTCTAGATAATTTTTTTTTGTATCCTCTTTATAAATTTATTCAAATTTTAAACCTTCTTTTGTGATCAATTTATTTGTTACCTATTATTCATAAATGTGATGCATTGAAATAATGATTGACGAACTAATAATTTCACAAAAGATTAGTTTTATATATTACTTTGGAAATTTATAGATAAGACAAGGAACCAAAACAAGACAATTGTTTAGAATTTTTATGTACATAAAAGAAGAGTCTGGATAGAGACTATTTCTCTGGATTCTTTGTCCATTTGATAAATAGACGTAATGTCATCAGATCATGACACTTGGGGTGGTATGGTGAACTAAGAAACCCTGAATCGTGGTGGAATGGGTTGAATTTGAAATTTACAGATGGATTAGATTGAAAGAGTTTCGACTCTCAATGTGGTATGATGGAACAAGCCTTGTGTTCTCAAGATCCAAGCAAAGTTGACTCGAAAATTACATTGAGACAAGCTGGTTAAGCAAAACGTGATTAATGAACAGAAATGAAGAACAAATGAGTGATAATACCTAGAGTAGGAATCATGCTCATAACACTTTTGTATCATAGCAAATTTTATTAGGAGCATTTGATTTATTCAGGCCATTGCATTCTAATCCTAATCATCTTCATGACATGTCACATTCATGTCACTCATAACACATGAAACCAAGTCTACAGGATAGACGGTATAGCAGATTGAAGACGTTTCAGATTTTATTTTCCTGAAGTTGCATGAAGCAAATGAAAAGACACTTTTAGTCTTATCTTTCTAAAGTTGTAGTAGAGCAGATTGAAGAAAGAAGATCTTATCTTCCTAAAGTTATAGGAAGCAGATCAAAGATGTTTTAGTCTTATTTCCCTAAAGTTGTAGTGGAGTAGACTAAAGTCAGAAGATTTTATCTCCCTGAAGTTGCAGTGGAGCAAATCGAAAATAGAAGATCTTATCTTTCTAAAATTGTAGGAAGCAGATCGAAGATGTTTAAGTCTTATCTCCTTGAAGTTACAGTGGAGTAGACTAAAGTCAGAAGATTTTATCTCCCTGAAGTTGCAGTGGAGCAAATCGAAAATAGAAGATCTTATCTTCCTAAAGTTGTGAGAAGCAGATCGAAGACGTTTTAGTTTTATCTCCCTGAATTTACAGTGGAGTAGACTAAAGTCAGAAGATTTTGTCTCCCTAAAGTTGTAGTGGAGCAAATCGAAAATGAAGATCTTATCTTCCTAAAGTTGTAGGAAGCAGATTGAAGACGTTTTAGTCTTATCTCCCTGAAGTTGCAGTGGAGTAGACTAAAGTCAAAAGATTTTATCTCCCTAAAGTTGCAGTGGAGCAAATCGAAAATAGAAGATCTTATCTTCCTAAAATTGTAGGAAGCATGTCGAAGATGTTTTAGTCTTATCTCCCTGAAGTTGAAGTGGAGTAGACTAAAGTCAGAAGATTTTATCTCCCTAAAGTTGCAGTGGAGCAAATCGAAAATAGAATATCTTATTTTCCTAAAGTTGTGGGAAGCAGATTGAAGATGTTTTAGTCTTATCTCCCTGAATTTGCAGTGGAGTAGACTAAAGTCAGAAGATTTTATCTCCGTGAAGTTGCAGTGGAGCAAATCGAAAATGAAGATCTTATCTTCCTAGAGTTATAGGAAGCAGATTGAAGACGTTTTAGTCTTATCTCCCTGAAGTTGAAGTGGAGTAGACTAAAGACAGAAGATTTTATCTCCCTAAAGTTGCAGTGGAGCAAATCAAAAATAGAAGATCTTATCTTCCTAAAGTTGTGAGAAGCAGATCGAAGACGCTTTAGTCTTATCTCCCTAAAGTTACAGTAGAGTAGACTAAAGACAGAAGATTTTATTTCCCGAGGTCACAGTGAAGTTAGAAGCCATTTGAAGAAGATCAAGAAGCCAAGGCTTAGCCAAAGCCGGGCAAAATTGGTCCTTTTATAGTTTTTGCTCTATTCTTGTTTTACAACAATGAGCAAAGAGGGGCAGCTGTAATAACCCATTTTGCCCGGGCTAAATAAACACTCCACTTACAGTCCTTTTTCATTTAAACCAAATACTCTAAAACTATCTAATTACCCGAGCCCAATTACCTAAGCCCAACACCCTAAAACCCGATTAGCCCAAAAGCTAAGTGGCCCAAGAACCAAACAAGCCCAGCAGAAACTTAGGGTTTCTTGAAACCCTAAGTCATCCTCGCACTGCAAACAGAGACTGCCCAACTGTCATCCAATAAGAGCCCAACAGTCAGAAACCAATCGTCGCACCACCACCTCGTCCGGCCCTCGTTCGTGCCTTGATTCATGCTTGAATCACCACCGTCGCAAGATTTCAAACCTGCAAAGGAAAGAAATAAGCAGCAAAAGGGAACAAATCGTAGCAAAATAGGAAATCACAGATATGGAAAGATACGAAAAGATATCTTTTCCATTTCTTTTATTTTGTTTTTGGGTATAAAACCCCTTGTAGAAATCTGTAAAAATGGAGATTTTTTTTTAAAAAAAAAAGAAGAAAAACACGGAGATTATCGCAAAAATACAGAGGCAAAACACAAAGAGATTTTGTAGCAAAATACCGAGAGGCACATACACAGAGAGAAACATTCACAGAAACAAAGTTCAATAAAAACAGATTTTTTTAAAGGTGATTCGTCTTTTATTCTATTTATTTTTGTTTTATTTTTTATATATATTTACATGTATAACGATTGCGAAAAGGGATAAAGAGAGGTACCGTGTGGAAAACGAGGAAGAACGGAGGTTTTTGGGCCTCCGGCCACCATCCACGGAGGCGCGTACGGCGCGTGGCCCCGGAACCTGCGATCGGAACTGGCGAGGGGGGAGGCCCTTTCAGAGAATTTTCAAACTTTTTTTTTAAAAAAAAAAAACCTAAAACTAAATGATTTTTAAAAAAAACTAATATTTATAAGAGAATTGGAACGACGTCGTTTCGCTAGAACAGGGTCCGCGCGTCGACTCGAATCCGAACAAGGATCCGCGCGTTTTTCTTTGAAATGGGAAATTTACTCTTTTGGTCCCTCCGTTATTTTATTTAATTTAATTATGCCCTATTAATTAATTTACTTTGCGAATTAGCCTTGAAAATCTGTTTAAAATTTCAATTTAACCCTTTTTTTAAAATACTATATATATATATATATATATTAAAATTGGTATAAAATTAAGTTCATATTAAATACCTTATTTTTTGTATATTAAATTATATAATTATTATTTTGTATATTTTTATTACATTTCATTTTACTATTTATATATGTATATATGTGATAGTATATTATTTTATATTATATTATATTATATCCTAAATTTAATTGAGATTATTTATAATATATTCCATTTACTGATATTTTTAAATCGTTATACATTTTTAACACATTGTTTATATTGTTTATATATTTTTTTAATTTTGCATAAAATATGTTCATAGTAAATTCTTTTGTTCATTATATTTGTCTATGTTTCATTATATTTGTACTTACTTTAGTATAGGGTTTATTATTTGTTATATCTTGTGTAATATATTATCATAGAATTGTAATTAATATGTATGTTACATTACCCATGCCATTTTTATGAAAATCCCTTTTAAATTAAAAACTTTTTTAAATATTTTGGTGATATGTGATATTTGGAAGTTTCTGAAAAGAATCATGCCCTAACTTATTGGGTTGTGATTTTCTCTCAAAGTTCAAAGTATTACGTATCCCTCCACTTTCAAAATCCAAGTTTAAAATAAAAACTTATTCTTGAGAGCTCAAAACGTTGTATCCTAACTTATTGGGTGTGATGTTTTGTCTCTCAAGGTAAGAATTTTCCTAAATGAAGATGCACTTAGTTTCAAAGTTATGAGATGTTGTATCCTAACTTATTGGGTATGATATTCTTATTTCTTTGAAATAGGTAAATCTTGGTTTTTCTTGCTAATAAGGGATCTTATTTTTAAACTTTTTAAATTTTAAACATTTGGACATGATTTTATCAATTAGGTACCAATTTTGGGCGTTATGAGGGTGCTAATCCTTCCTCATACGTAACCGACTCCCGAACCCATTTTCTCGTTTTTCGTGAGCTAAAATTAACTATTTTAAAATAAAACGTTTTACAAGGTGATCCAATCATACCTCAGTAAAAAAGATTGGTGGCGACTCCCATTTTTTTTTTTTGTTTTCAAAGTTGATCCCCATTTTTCAAAACCCGATTTTTAAAATGGTTTCGACAAATGCTATAGTTTTATTTAATTAATTCATATATTCATTTCGATTAAGGATATAGCTTTATAACTCGATTTACTAATGGATAGGCCAGTCGTTATGAGGTCAACGGTCATTCCTAGTAAAGAGGACATTTGCGAGCATTTTCTGGGAAGGTGTCAAACAAGTTTCAAAGTGGTAAGATAGATATGAAGTGGCTGGAAACTAATTTAAAAAAACTTCCTCCGAACGTGTCCAACGTCGTCAAAGAACAATACGCCCGAGCATTCATCCTGAGATTAATCAGGGGCATTTTAATGCTCGATAAATATCTAAATTTGGTACATATAACGTGTCTACTATGTAAAACCCCTATACCGGTTCAACTGTATGGACCTGGTACAAGATTATTACATTTGGTGCCAAAGTGGTTTTAGCTAGACATTGTATAATTCAGTTATTCATACATAGTGTATTAACTTATTTAACCCAAAAATTATTAATATAAACATCCGAGGTTATTAATAGATGTTCATTTGCGTTTGGAAATGATTCAAAAATTGTTTTTACTCAAAATAGGGGCAAAGTATCGATACTTGAACAAAAGGTATCAATATTTTATGAAAGGTATCTATACCACTACACAAAATCAATACCAGAATAGCATTCTGGAACTTCAAAAATTCAAGTTTTGATGAAGGTATCGATACCTTAGGCCTAAGTATCGATACCTAGGCTTTAATATCGATACCCACCTTAAAAATGATACCAAAATTGCTCTCTGTTTCTCAAAAATTTGATTTTTGGGTCAATGTATCGATACCTTACCCTCAGGTATCGATACCTTGGGTTATAATGACACAAAAATAGTTAGAAAATTTGCTAAAAAGCCCCCTGCACTAATTCAAAACATTCAAACACTTCCAAACCAATTCAATTACCCTCAAACTCATTAAAATTCACCGCAAAATCCATATAATAACATCATATATGCATGCATATGTTAAGTTATTATAAATTCCTTTCAAAAGCTAACAAAATATGCCATTAGATCACCAAAATAACAAGGTTTCTAAAGTTTGCATTTTAGTCCATCTAACATTCACTTATACCAAAAACCTATGTACATGCCATACTAACCCCAAAATTCATACATACAACCTTGCCTCTTGGAATGGTGATGAGATGGGATGCACTCAACCTCGATATTAGCCTAACTAGTTTGGATCTTTTGAGAAGTGCTTTTGAGAAGTGCTTTTCGAAGTGCTTTTGAGAAGTACTTTTGAGAAGTGCTTTTGAGCAATTTAACGCAAAAATGAGAGAATTAACATGATATTATAAAGTAACAAATATGTATTTAAATAATGTTCAAATTAGTTAATATTATGATATTTTAACAAAAATACAAAAATAATTTATTATAATTTATTATTAATAAAAATCAGCATCATTTAAACCGACATGTTTTCGGATAAAATTGTGTATCGTCATTGTAGCAACAACAATCATCGTTTGCTTTTCAAAACTATAACTTGGCATATCCCTTAAAATGGCCCATTTTTTTCAAAACACCAAAAGTTCGTTCAATCACACTACGTAATGATGAATGTGAATGATTGAATATCTCTTCTTTACCGATCTTGGTCTACCTCTACGAAAGTCCGTAAATGATATATTTGACCTCTATATGGTCCAAGATAACCTTTCATTTGAGGATATCCGAATCAACAAGATAATATTTTCCTACATGTCATAATATAACAAATAATTAGTTCAATAATTTTTTTAAAAAAATATCAATTAAAGAACTTATACTTTATTTTTAAAAATCACATATAAATAAAATATCTAACCATTTGGTGGGTGCGGAAATTTGTATTTTGGATCTCGAATTGCATCAAGAAATATTCTAGTGTCATGTGCCGATCCTTCCCATCCAATGATGACAAAGGTGAAACACATATTAAAATCACATCGCCATAACATTTTGAGTAGGGATACCTTTTCTTCCAATATAGGAATTTGTTCACTTGGTGAAAGAATAGCGGCAATATGAGTACCATCAATTGCATCGATGCAATCCTGAACAAATAATCATCTTAGTCTCGTGTATATTTTAGTCAACCAAAATATTAAAAATATAATAAGATAAATTAAATTTTAACCTTAAAATGCGGCATATATCTAGAATCATTACGTATTTGTTCGGTATTGAGCTAAAAAAGGATCTTGGTGCAATTAGATCGGTGGCCATCCTTGAAACTTTCTCAAGCACAATTGCAAAGTATCGACTTATTGTTGATCCGCACCTTTGAAATCTTTCTCAACATTGGGAAACTTTTGCACCGATGCCCAAGATGTATAAAAAATTCCCAACATTTCAAGAGAAGATATGTGTCTTGAAGTTTGCAAGTTGTATCTTGTCTCCAAAACTCTCAACAAACTTGTGAATACCATTTTAGACATCCTAAAATTAATCATACAACGTGATTCATGACCGTCAAGGATCTCTGGATCCATGTCTCACCGACTGCTTTTGAATTCATGCATGGTTGCTTCAATATATACTTCTCATGATATAATTGCACGGAAGAAGATGCAAAAACAAATAAGCGGGTAAAACATTCCACGCATTGTAAAATCCCTTTCTTTTCCCATTCATCATCACTTTCATCACCGCTGTAATTTTCAACTATACTCATCACCTGTAAAAAAAATTGAACATCCAAAATCATATATAAACAACTATTGATAAAATTAATTTAGTAAAAATAAGTAGAACATAAATTCAATATCCAAAGACCAAATATAGACAACTATTAATAAAAGTATATTACACATAAATAAATAGAACATAAATTCAATATCCAAAACCAAAGATAAATAGCCATTGATAAAACATAAATTCAAAACCAAACATAAACAACTATTGATAAAACTAGTTTAGCATTTTTTTTTAGTCACATAATAGATATCTCTAAACACTAGAAGATCAGAAAATTTTCAACTATCCTTCATTTCCGTCTTAAGCCACAAAGCTCTAATCTTGGGATTAATTGATAAAAACATAATTCGCTTGTCCTTATTGAGCAATAATCTAAGTGCGAAAAAGTATAGCGGACTAGCTTCGAACTTCTTCCGACATCTTTGTCGAGCACTTTGACCGCTATACGGAATACCATATGGATCCATAACAGAGTCAAACTAGGCGTGGCTTGACTCATATTGTCGTGCATTGCATAATTTTTCTATTTGATTGGACAATCTTGCAGCCCCTCCAATTTGCTTTGAGGATTTCTTTCTTCCGTGTTTAAAATGTGAACTTGATATCTCGTGATTTTTTCTTTTTGCCCGCTTCCATCAATTTGAACATCATTTGAAATGTGAACATCATTTGAAATGTGAACATCGTTAAAATGTGAACATCGTTTCTCACATTCTCATCTTCATTCTCTTCAAGTATTTCATTGTTAACATTCACAAAAAAATCAGTACGGAGTGTACCAGAAGAAGGTGCCCATGCTTTATCACCTGTTGCAACTATCCCCATGAACATTTGGTCCAACTTCCTTTCGAATTTAGGATCAATGCCCGATGCTTTAAATTTTTGAGCTTCAGGCACAACCTACATATAAAATGATAGTTTAATAACAGTAATTATCAATAACCTCATTGAAAAGAAAAAAAAAATTCAGAATTATTAATGTACCTTTAGCCTACTCTCCCACCAATCATCCGATGCATCAACGGTTCTTTTTATAGGATCCCACCCTAGACCAGTATCTTCGCCTTTAAGTTTTTTCCAAGCTTTCCATTCTTTTTTTAGGGCGTCCCACCTATTTTTAAGTTGTCTTTGTGAAAAACCCTTGCCCGTTTCTTTCTCAAAGTTTGTCATTATTTTCAACCATCCATCTTTTGTGAAATGAGTACGGGCCTATTGCCTTTCAATATTTCTTTAATACAAATATCACAAAATATTTCATCAATCTCTTATCCCACATTGCTTTCACTTTTCACCACTAACTTCAATCGTCAAGTACTCATCTATTGTGTATACAAGCAGATTCGTTTCACCAAGCAATCAAGAAAATCAAATGTCACATAATGAATTATGATTATGTATTATGATTATGTAAGCATGTGTAATTAATGTAAGCACAAATAATCAATGTAAGCATGTGACGTTGCTTGACTAGTTGAAAAGTTACTAATATATAGAGCATGCATGCATATTAGTGTTAGTGACACACACTAAAATGGGAAAGGATTGTGTTCATACAATGGTAGACTCATCCAACATGGATTTATAAAATTAGGGCATGGTGTTTGGTCATTAAAACAATTATAAAAGTATTTTGATATGTTTTATCTTGATTTAATTTTGTGTTATAATTGTTGTAAATGTATTTTTTATATAATATTAAAATTAAGTGATTGAAATTAAGTGTTAAATGAATATTTGACAAAAATTTAAAATAAAAAGATTATAAAAACTAATTGCAATATTATAGTACATTTTATTTAACAAAAACACTTTAAATAAGAGAAACTTTTGTTTTAAAGAAAAATAAAAAAGTGGGGTAAAAGGAATCGCATTCCCGACTATTAATAACATGTGAATCAGATATTCTTTTTTTTTTTGTTGAAATGTCTTTAACCCTTTTGTTTGATTAATTATTGAATAATAAAAATATGATTAAAGAAACAAGGTGGCTTTTTGTAAAGAAGCAAATGTTTCATTTAAAAACGAAAATTCCAACTTTTCTTTTCATAATATTCTAACTTTATTTAATTTCGTAAAATGATTGCCAACAACAAACTTTGGATGCTTCAAAAGAAAAGAAATTAAGGACAAAAATAAAAGAAATTTCTTTTATTTATAAAAAGATCGTTCATGGCCAGCAAGGTGTAAATTAGAAAGAAAAACTAACATTAAGTAAAAAATAATCTAAGCCTAAAGATACAAACCACAAACTCATGTAAACTCAAAAAAGAATATACATGTTTTCTTTAATCAGTATATAGAGCATGCATGCATCTTAACATTGAAAACAACAAACATCATTGCAATCATCTAATGAGAAAAAGAAAAGTTCCAAGCAACCATTTTCGAAGATAGTAAAGGGCACGTAAAATTACTTGCAAGTTTGTAACTAACAGTCTCTTATGGCGATTCACCACCAATAAGCGAGACACGAAATACCTTAAAAGTTAGTGAATTTGTACTATATAGGTAATCAAAATAATGCGCTTTGAACCATACCAAATAATCTATTTCACGATGATTTTTACATAACATAAATGAAATGCCTAAATGCTAAAATGGATAGTAAAACTAACATTAAAATGCAAGTACTCATCAAACAATACTTTGTAAACTATACATGTTTAATCTTCAAGTAGTAATGATTGAAAATTGATAAAATATATATCAGTATATAGTAACTATAGTGGCTACTAGTTGTGTCTACTGGTTTTCCAATGCTTTTGTTGGGCTGAATTATTTTTCTTGAATAAGATATAGAGATTGTTAGAAGCTTAGCATTGTATGCTTTGAAGAAATTGATGTTTTCATCGGTCTTGTTATAAAGATTGGATATTATAATGAACTGGAGAGTTGGCGGTGTTATTTATTAGAGAATGGTCTAAGCGTGTAAAATTAGATTCATGAGTTTCTTAAGATTGATGCTTCATAGAATCATAGATTTTCTGAACATCATAATATGCAAATGAATCGGAAAAGTTCAATAGAATATATGAGCGAACTATATATGTCCCACTTTGAGGTTTTGGCTATTGATGCAATAGCTTCAAGCGATGTCTGTGGTAAAAGAAATCCAACCTAAGTATAAAAAATGCAGTTGAATTTTCTAACCATCCAAATCATCAATGTCAATGTGATTATCACTCAATGCCAAGAGATATCTCTCCGTTGCAAAGAAATAAAAGTTTTTACATAAGAGCTAACTTATTGCTTGTGTATAACTCCTTCAAATAATTATGGAACTTTTCGTGCCACTTTGTGGACGATTCCAAGTTAGAAGCAATAAGGGTCAAAATATGTGAAACATGTTGTCATCTTTCCATGGGTTAAGACTCAAAGTAACAAAATCTCTAAAAATATAAGTCTATCTCAATCTATAATACTCAAATCCAGTTTGATGAATTCTCAATACTTTAGTTACTTTCATGCATTAAAATCCCCACAACCACAAATTGATACCAAAAAAAAGAAAAGATTATTAACATCCAAACATCAATTTAAACAGAAAAGAACAATTTTTTGTGCATGCACCATGAGTAACCAAGTTCATTCCATACTACCTTTTTCTGAAGAGGAAATGGTCATGCGCTGCCTGGGTTATGTGAATACCAGTGTAGCAGTAGTACCCGATGTTTCACCTGTAGAAAAAAAATCAATAAGGGCGGAGAACACCACTGTCATCTAAAATGTACAGAAGAAAAATTAGAGAATAAAATAATTGGAAAACAAATTCCATGCCTCAACTCTAAAATTCCTTGTCGATTTTCACAAATTCGGCAACTAATACCGGTGGATTGGTGCTGACTGGTGAAAGATATGATGGTGGCCGATGGGTGTTGGAGTGGAGAAGGGGAGAAAGGAATTGGCTGTTAGGGATTAGAAAATGGAGGAGTCGGTGGAAGAGGAAAAAAAAGAAAAAAAGGCAGTAGCTTCACTTCAGGGGTTTCCCAGTCTCAAGGATCGAAGAAAAATCAGAGAAATAAAAGAAAAATCAGAAGAAAGGCAAGGATAAAAAAAAGAGGACAATCAAATAGGAACAGAGGAACAGAAAAATCAGAGGAACAGAAAAATCGGAGGGGAAAATCGAAGGGGAAAGAAAAATCAAATTTCTTGCTAAATTAGCTCCATAGTAAGTACTTTAATATTTTTTAAAATCTACTATTAATAACAATATAAAATAAAATTATATTCATTTTATAGACATATAATTCACATCAAAATAGTCCCTAAAGTTTAATATATTTTTCTTAAAAATCAAACTTACCTTTACTTACCATAACTCATTAATTGATAATAGCCAAATTATGACACTGTAGCCCAATGTAGACTAGCTGAACACTTAGGATATATGGAAATAAATCGATAATGCATTGTTAATGCATATCATATATCACTAAGCACAAAGTGCAAATAACGATAAGCACCAAAGTGCAAAATAATAACGATAAGCACCAAAGTGCAAAATAATAACGATAAGCACCAAAGTGTAAATTTTTACAATGATAAGCACCGAAGTGCGAAATAATACGATAAGCGCACTAATTTTTCTTAATGGCATGCCATCAGTATCCTAATAGTTAGGGACTCGTCTACATGAGCTTTTCTTTATTTTTAAATCTTTTCATTCATTCACCTGACAGAAAATAACATAACTTTGTATTTTTCACGATTTAGTCCTTATCACAATATTAACACTAAAACTTGTAAATTCTCTTCACTTTTACCACATACAACACTATAATTTTTACATCACTTCATTTAAACTAACTTTCCACATATTCATAATATCATAACATATTTTAATTTCTTTCAATTTGGTCCTTTTCATTATCACCACAATACATCCTATAATGGTACACCATAGTCAAAATTCATAACATTTACACTATTTACCCTACTAAATACTTATTATGATATCATTAATTTAGTAATTAAACTACTTAATTAACATAATTATCTAACTAACGTAACTTAAACAAAATTACTACTTGAAGTACCATAATTATCTAACTAACGTAACTTAAACAAAATTACTACTTGAAGTACTTACAACCAAAATTTGGATGATGAGTTATTTTCTCTTCTACTCCTTGGCCACTTCTTTTCCTTTCCCTTCACTTTTGTCCTTAAACTTCTTCTCTTTTTCTTCAATTTCATAACAACATATAACATTTATAAATTAAAACTAAAATCAAATAACTTTTTTATGCTAGATTATGAAAATAAACATGTATGTTATGAGAGTTTCCATCATTCTTACCTTAACTCTTTGAAAACTCAAAACTCTAACTCATGTATTTCTCTCTTTTAACCCATCTATAGAAGTTTCCTCATGAAATAAAGTTGCTCACTAGTCTTCTTTTTAGCTTTTACTAAAGAAATTTCAAAGGAAAGGAAGGTTTGAAGCTTGGATGATTCAACAATAGAGAGGAAGGACATGGAAGAAAATAAAAGAAAAGTTGGATGGATTTGGGGGGGGTGAGTAATGGTTTGGTGTGTTGGGAAAAGATGATAATCTTTTCTCCACTTTTTTATACATTTCCACTAAAAATATCTCACCTTTTTATTAAATGGTCAATTTGCTAATAAGTCCTCAAGCCATCCATCTTTACAACTTTACCCATTATATTACACCTTAAAATATCTACTTGGGTACTTACCATTTTACCCCAACTCATCTTTTATAATTCCTAGGATTACTCATACTCCACTTTGGTTAAATTTCTTCTTAATCCTTCCTTCCTTTCTACTACTACTATGCATCTCCTAACTTTCTAAATTCCTACTTCTACTACAACAATTGTTATACTCTTTCAATTTAGTCTAAGCTTCTATTTAAATCTTTTCTATCTCGGAAATATTTTCTAATCTCCTATCGGGTCTAAATACTTCCTACTTTAATACTAAAAATCCCTATTTAGTCAGTTTAAAAAATTCTCCATTATTTCTTGACCCAATCCATCACTATACCTAACTCCAAGTCGAAATGTGGTCGTTACATACTACATCTTGTCGACTTTAAAGAATGCGGACGACTGAGTTGGGGAGTTGTGTCGGCACGGAACTAAATAAGATGTCAATCAGTGATTGTCTACTCTTGCTGCAATCATGGGCATGGTGGCGACTACCATTTCTACGTTTCGAGTGAACGACCATTATACATTCCCATTGATGATAAGGTAAAAATCATTTGATAATAATATGTAGTTAATATAGTAAATGTTGTTTATTTATTATATGTTTGAATTAACATATCGCTTGAATAGGTGGAACCATGAAAGAGTTAGGTGGGACTACCGGAGCAGTTCGAAGATATCCGACTGTTGTTAGATCAACGCTCGGAAGCCGAGGTTAGTTACTAATTTTTTCAAACCTATAATAATTATGCAATAATTTGTAATTTAAAATTCCATACAAAATAGAGTTTGCACTGGAAATCCCTTCGTTTTTCCCTTTGACTATGACATCAATTTTATGTATGGTATATATAAGGCATCATTTGCGGGTATCCAAAAAGCTTGAACTTGTAACCACATAATGACCGTGAATTGACCTCCGATTATACTCGAACCCGTGATCGCATTATGGCTGCCGACTAGGACCTCCACTTAGACTTTGACCTATGATCGCATCAAGCACTACCACCCCGAAACCTGACTTCCATATGATGGGTTTCTAAGGTAATGGTTCTATCCTGGTATGACTAGAGTTGTTCATGGGCCGGGCCGGGCCGGGTTCGGGTTGGGCTCAACTAAAAATTTAGGCTCATTCATCGGGCTCGGGCCGGGCCTAAAAAATAGGCCTAAAATTTTGCCCAAGCCCGACCCATATAAAAATGTTAAAACTCAGGCCTACTACCAGTATTAAATTTTTATATTATTTTATATAATTTTAAATATATATAATACATAAAAATACTAAAAATCAAAATAAATATTTCCCAATAAATTGAAAATAAATTTTAAAAATATGTAGACTTAAATAACACTAAGATAGATGTAACTTAACAAGCAAATACATCTAAAATAATAAAATTAACAAATACCTTTAAAATAATAACAAAATTAACAATAAAATCAGTTTTATACAATACTCAATCAATAACAACAAAATAGTAGCAACATAATAGTAATATGGTAGCAAAATAGGGAGAAAACAACAAGAAAATAACATTCAAAAATAAAAAAAAAAATAGTAGATTTTTTTGTCATTTAGTGAATTCGGGCTGGGCAGGGCCCAGGCCAAAAATACCTTACCCGATGCCCGGCCCATTTTTTAAAACGGGCCTTATTTTTTATCCAAGCTCATTTTTCGGGCTTATATTTTTGCCCAAACACTCCCAAATTTCAGTCGGGCCACCCGGCCCACGAACACCTCTAGGTATGACATATGATATGTATTTGTTCTGAGACGCGTTATTATATCCCTGACCCCTCAAATCTACTTATAAACTTTTACGATTTCACTCTTAAAACCTTAAACCTTAATTTCTAAAAAAATCCTAACCCTAACAAAAAAAAAGAGAGAAGAAGAATGCGCTAGACACACTTTCACACACTCTCCAAAATTGGCCTATTTCCTTAAATTAAAAAAAATGACCTAAAAAACCAATTTAAAAAAAGGACATATATGGCTAAATTAGTCGTTTTATGTTATCTATTTACTTCAAAATTAAATGTGCAAGGATAAAATTTCTCATCTTTTTATTATAGAGAGATTAATTTTCTCTTCAACCTAAGTACAGGGACTTGTTAAGTAGTTTAACCAAAAACAATTAACTTAGTATTATTTTTATTTCTTAGTAAAAGGAATTGAAGTCTAACCAAATGTCATAAACCATTGAACCAATTTCAACTGAATTCTACTGTTTTGGTTTATCAATTTTTAAATGGAAGGAAAAAATTTATGTAGTATTTTTTTAATTTCTTTTCACTGATTTAAAAATGAATATTATTTTCTATTAAAATTTAAAAAATAAATGAAAATAAATTAATGCGTTTGTTTCATTTTAAAAAGTATATAATTAATGTGTACTATTATAATTTAAAAAATAACAAACAGAACGCCGACTGTGCTAAAGTTCAATTTTATGAAATTTCGCATATGTATGCATAGCCAATTGGCCATGGGCTGTGTGTCTTCATGTGTACTTGGAAATTTGGTAATTTTGATTCCAGTGGATGTGCTTTCGCCTAAATTACAATTTACTATTATATTTAAGTATAAAAACTATTATTCAATTTTTTATAGTAATAAATAAATCTATTCGTGGGTCAAGCTATCTATTGAAATTCGAAGATTCATTCAACATTTGAAAGGATTTGGACAAAAATATTAGGTCTAAAAGATAGGCTTAAGTAAAAAAATTAGACTTGTTCGGACTCAAATATTTAACGCATATGCCTGACTCATTCTCAATGTTTAT
This sequence comes from Gossypium rotundifolium, assembly GCA_025506655.1. Taxonomy (NCBI): domain Eukaryota; kingdom Viridiplantae; phylum Streptophyta; class Magnoliopsida; order Malvales; family Malvaceae; genus Gossypium; species Gossypium rotundifolium. The sequence continues at coordinate 150,774,785 of CP106732.1, read as the reverse complement.
AATATCTTATATTATGTTATATATATTGTAATTTATAACACATAAAAACTAAATTTATAGTAATATATAATACTATAATGTAAAGATAAAATTGTTAAGATGCTTATATATATAATTTTAATAAATGAAAATTATTAAATTATTAAGTCTAAAATAATATAAATACTTTTTAAGAAATTAAAAAAAATTGAAATAAGTTTGGAATAACTATTTACGAATATTATATAGTATTTTTGGATAAAATTAAAATAGTTTAGATTAAATTTTAGGCTCATATTTTAGGTTGAACCGAGCTTGAGCAAACATATAGTATATTAATATAATGTTTAAATCCAACCCAACCATAAACACTTGTAGTAATAAAGTAAGCTTCCAAATTGGATCGATTTATACAATTAATTTTTAAAAACTTTGAGTAACTATCCCACCCTAAACACCTCTAGTTTACACCATGTTTTTTTTTTTTTTCTTTTTCCTTTTTAAAAATTTTCAGTTTCATAGCTGCAAAATCTATGTTGTTTGGTAACAAATGTATCTAATTATTTTAAAAGATATTTTTTTAGTGTTTATAAAAATAAATACAAGACAATTATAAATACAATATAATTATGAATATATATTTAAATAATTATAAAATTAAATTAAATTAATACAAAGCAGAAGCATATAAAATCTACCCTAACAACTATAGATGAGAAAAATCAAGGGTATATATTGAAGAATACAAATTTTCAATCCTTATCAGAATTCATGCCTGGTGCTGAAATTATTGTTATTTTAAATAGCCTGAGGAATTAGATAAAATATAAAAAAAATGTTAATTTTAAAACACCTATAGAAGAAAAGGACTTTTGAAAATATAATTTTCGAGTATGGAATCGAAAACTAAAGTAAAATGAATTTGGATTATGTATGATAAAAGTTTGATATTTAAAAATTAAAATATACGTTGTCACAAGTCTTGAAAATTAAGTATTCAAAGATTAATATTTATCCAAATCCCTTAAAATTTAAGAAAAATAATTTTATTTTATTTTAAAAAAAAAAATAACATAGGCATTTCGTAGAACAGCCTTGCACCATCATTTATGAAACTTGAGAAACAAAAGTTGAATGCACGCGCTGTGCTGCTGCATAAGATTTGATATCAGTGACATGCAATTAACACATTCCCTTTTTACTAACTAATGCGATTATGAAATCATCAAATCCAGGATCACAATCTTTTCAACTACTGGATTCAAATCTCATGTTCTTTTAAAGAAAATTATATTTTAAATCCTTTTCATTTATTTTTAAAACTAATTAAGTTTTTTTCTCAATTGGGTACTTGAATTTTTAAAATACATCAAAAAGGTCTTTAAATTTTTTCAAAGAATTCAATTAAGCTTCTGTTTTTTTTCATCTTTTTTGCACTCAATTGGATACTTGAACTTTCAAAATGCATCAAAAATGTCCCTTGACCGTTAACTTTAATAGTTGATCGTTAAAGTTAACTGCCCCTAATTCTTTTCAATTAAAGTCATCACATGTCACAACCATGACATAACATGTGGCAAAAAATGATAAAAATAAAAATCAATAAAAATTATAAAAATTATTAAATTTTAATAAAAATATAAAAATACTTAAATTTATTAAAAATAGAATAAAATTATAAAATATGTAGAAATATATATATATATATATATATATATAATATAACTTTATAAAGTCATAATAAAATTATAAAAATGTAAAGAAATATAAAATTATCGTAAAAAGTTATAAACTTAATTTTTTTTGAAAAAGTTTAAGGGTTTTTTTGATGCTTGTTGAAAGTTCAATTACCCAATTGAGTGCAAAAAAAAAAAATAGCAGGGCTTTTTTTTTTAAGTTTGAGAGTTTTTTACCCCTTAAGCCTTTTTTTTTTAAAATCCTTTCAAATTATATTTTTTACTTATAAAATATTGAGCTTTCAATAATTTCACAACTGAACTGAGTAAAAGGTGATACCAATTCGATCAAAGCTTTCAGTAAGTTCAATCAACCTCTTGTGTTTCTCATCCACAGCAACGAAGACGAAGGGGATAGGTAGTGGCCTTAGCCCCCGAAAATGTGATAGATTTGTCATTTAGACCCTTAAGTTCTTATGAAATTACATATTAGTAATAATAAAATTGTACTTTAGCCCTTAATTTATGATTCATCTTTGGTTTCCTAAAGCAATTTTCTGAATTCGTTCCTGCTTATCCATATTTTATGTAGATCTAGACTATTTTAAACTTTGTTACATTCACAATGTGAGTGAATGAAAAACATAATATTAAATTTATATTTATACATAATTAATTAACGATTGCCTATAAGTAAAATGGTAAAATGCATATGAATAAATGTTTTGAGTTCAACTTATATATAGTATCTACACTATATATTAAGGTTTTGATCGAGTTGGTGTCATCTATCAACTAGGTCTTAATTTAGTGTGAAATTGTCAAAAGATCATTCATTTTACAAAATAAAAAATATTATTTTGAGAGTATTTATATCTTCTTTTTTTTAATTTTAATAAACCTAAATATATATACACATTATGAGAATTATAATCAGGGGCGAAGCCAGGGGGTGGCATGGGCCCCGGCCTTCCTTAAAATGTAAAATTGTAATTTAGGCCCTTTAAATTTTTTAAAAATTTTAAATTAGTAAAGTTAAAATTGCACTTTGACCCCCCTAAAATTATAAAAATTTGATTTAATCATTTACAAATTATAAAGATATAAACTATAAAAAATTAAAATTTCATCCGCCCCTATAAAAAATTGTTCGACTTCACCCCTGATTATAATATTTGAACTCAAAATATTTTGATCTTCATTGTCTTAACTTCATCTTTTCAATTAAAGTCCCATTTGATTATATATATATATAATATATATATTATATAAATATTTTCACTCACACCACGAGTGTACCATAATCTAGTAGATATTAAGGGGTTGTCTGAGTTGGTGTCACCCATTAACCGGATATTATCTTAATTATGATTTTATCAAAAGTGTATTCCTTTTAGAAAGGAACAAATATTCTTTTGAGGGTATTCATGTTTTTTATATTTTAATAAATCTAGAACAATATAATAAATGTGATCAAATTTAAAAAAAAAAAGTGTTTGGTTTTGTTTTTAAAATATTATTTTTGAAGTAAAATATTTTTCATTTTATTAAAAATTAAAATATTTAAATTAGTATCTTTTAATTTTTATCCAAAATTATTCAAAATAAAATAAATCATACCATATTAATAAAATTAAAATTGTGAAATAGTGATCTTTTTATAATAAAAGAATCAATCAAGAAAGACAATTATATTGGATGTTTAATTTTTTAGTTTATGAAACACGCTCTAAATTAAAAAAATATGATATTACATATAGGAGAGAATTTGAAGTTTTTAAAATTTAATTTCAGAAACCCAAAATGAAAGAGAGGCCGTGGCCCAACATCTTTTGACCTTTCCTTTAGCCCATTCCAAATTTATTAAAAACCATAACAAAAACTCCATCCTTCAATAAGACTTGAAAAGCTGTTTCATATTAAAACTTGGGCTTCAACTTCAACCCATATATGGGCCCCGGATGAATTTGTGTAAAATCATATCAAACGCTAATTTAATTTGTAAAGGATTAAAAATTATTATTTTTACTAATTAATAAATATTATCTTATTTTGATATTTAATTTATAAAATGCATTTAAAATTAGCATAATTTTTTTATAAATATAATAAATTAGTGAATTGTGGATAAGATGTATTTACAATTAAAATTTAGTAAAATATCGTGTATAGTTTGGAAGTTGAAGTTAAAAAGTGGACCCACTTATTTGAAATTGAATGCAGAGATTCGGTGAATGGGTTGTAGAGTCACGTGACTTGGATTTTTAATTACTGCTTAAGACAAAATGTGGTCAAACCAATCTTACCCATTCCTCTTTACAATACTTGGTGTCGTTTAGGAGACATAAAAACCTAGGAATTCTCACATTCATTATTTTATAAATTAAACCACACACTTCCCATTATTATTTTAATATTTCATTTATTTTCTACTAACATATAATTTATCTCCTTAATAAATAAAATTCAACATTATAAATAAAAATCCATTTTATTCATACATTTCAAGATAATAATTATTTCATAAAGTTTTTTTGTTTGATTCGTTAAATGTGATATTATTTAGCACGTTATTAAAATATCTTATATTATTTATTTTAGCTGAAATATAAATTATTTTTATTATTTGATTGAAAGTTATAATATTATTTAAAAGAACATTTTACTTAATTGTTTTTATTATATTTTAAAAAATAAATTTAATTCCTTCAGCATTAATTGAAATATATGATATGAAATGACTTACCCATTAGTTGAATACATTAATCTCCATTTCTTTTATTTTATTATTTCATATCAATTTTTAAAAGTATTTTCAATCATTTTAAATTAGATTAATATTTTATTTATATTAAACATGCTAACCCATATTTTTAGTAATGTATCATATTATAATAATTTTAAAAATTATTCATATAAAAGAATAGAAAATTTTTGATTAAAAGTAGGTAAAATGTCATAAAATAAAGTTACATTACCTAAAGGATAAAGTGATATTATTATCCCTATATTTAAAAATTTTTGCATTATTAGAAATGTAATATTACTAACATACGATAATTTTATGAATCAAACATGAAAATATTATGACAAAACAAAAAATTACTTTCTAAAATGTAAAATCCTTTTTTTTTTTTTTTGTGAAAAAGGAAAAGCATTAAGCTAAAATTATATCAGAACTAGACACCCTCAAACAAAGGATATGAAGCGCAATGGTTATGTTGTTTAATAGACTCCTCACACTCGCCGTTGTTTTCTCATGAATAATCAATTGCTCAATTTCGCCTCTGGATTCTTTTGTGAGACAATCTGCCACCCTATTACTCTCTCAGTATCTGTCAAAACTTCACTTCCCAACTCTTAAGGCACCAATCTTGAACGAGTTTAACTTCACTGTAGTTCTTATTTGTTGCTAGACCATTCTGAATAATGGTTACCAATAATGGATTATCACTCTCAATCTCCACTCTATGGTACCCCTTTGCCCAAGCAAACTTTAAACCTTCAAGTAGTGCTCAGGCTTTAATCTGAAAGATATCAGATAAACCCACCACCATTTCAAAACCCCCTATCCAGCTACCATCCAACCCTCTCACCACTCAACCTATGGCTGCTTTTGGTTTAAAAGTTGACACCGAACCATCAATGTTTACTTTCACCCATCACTGAGACGGGAATTGCCAATGACCCTTTGTCATGGAATTACATGCCCAATTTAATGTCACCTTTTTAATAAAATAGGCCTCATCCAAGCTCAAGCAGAAGATATGTTTGAATGGCTGTTATGACTTATTTGATTGAAAATAGAATCATTTTGACTCTTCTATAGAAACCAAGTCGTGATAAAGAAGAAAGTGGGACATTCACCATATTGGGAACCAATATTATCTTCATTAACAAACGGTAAGCTAAAAAAGACATCCCATTTGCTTCTAGGTACAAAAAATCTCCAAACCAATCTCAAGAGATCACAATCCCTAACAACATGTAAATTTAACTCAACATCCAATCCACATCGATCACGGTAAGAAAAGTGGGACATACCTAGCCTGGTTCATTCTTCATTCGTCAAGAGTCGGTCACTAGCTAATAGCCAAATGAGCATTTGAACCCTTTGCGGTGCCTTAATTCTCCATATGAATTTATCACTTGCCATTCCAACTAGGCCACTTATACTATTTAAATTTTTATATGATTCTGATAAAGAGAATTTTCCTCTAGATAACCATCTCTATGATAAGTAGTCCTCCTCTACTTCCAACGATGGAGGATTATATGCCAATATCCACTCTATTATCTCTTTCAGGAGAACCGAAACAAGCTATTGAACGCTCCATATCCCTTCTACCATAGCATCATAAACACGGATAGAATCTAGAATGGGTGCAAGACTAATGTAGTGATGTCGAATGATGCCCACTTCCTTGAGCCAAACTTCATTCCAAAAATTAATCAAGCTATCATTACCCACTACCCAAAAAACTACCTCCTGAACCTCATCCCAGATATTAGCTACAATGTAACGACCCGATAGTCAGAGGTGTCGAAAAGTGTATTTTTGAGACTCCGTTTCTGTAAATCGAACTTGTATAGGGTGAAAGTTGAATTATAGATTAAAATTAGTCAAAGGGCTAATGTAGTAATTATACCTATGTTATAAAAAATTGTTATAATATTAAGAAATCTTAATAATTAAGTAAATGTATATATATGTATTATAGTATAATAACAAATTAAAGTATAATAAAAAAGAAATAAAGAAAGAGAACAAACAAATTAGAAAGAAAAAAAAAGAAGAAAGGAGAAAGATGCACGGCCTAGGGACTTCTAGGGTTCAAAGTTCAATTGGTTAGTCAATTTAGTCCATTTTCTTGTAATTTTTATGTTTTTGGAATCCCGGTACGTAGGGCAACCCGAGCCATGTCAAAATTTTAGTAATTATTAAGTTTTTAAATATTTTTAATGTTGAATAATTTTATTGTTAGATATTAAATTGATAGATTTTAAGCTAGAAATAAAAAGGATTAAATTGTAAAATAAATTATAAATTTTGAGTAATAGGGACTAAATTGTGAAAAATTCAAAATTTAAGGGTTTAAGTGAAAATTAAAAGTTAAAATTAATTTAAAGTGAAATTTGTATAAAAATATAGAATTAATTGTAAAGAATAAAAATGTAAAGAATAAAAATTAGTCTTGGTTTAGGGACTAAATTAAAATTTAGGTAAATATTGAGTAAAAATTGAAATATTCATTATGAAATTGAATTGTGCTGTATTGATGAATTTTAATTGTTTTAATTTTGTAGCTAACGTCGTACTGAAATCCTCGACTAAAAAGGGAAAAGATAAAATCGGCGTTGAATAACTCGGAATTCACGATTTGTATTTCTATAATCCGAACCTAGTTACTAATTGTTGTATTTTGATTTAATGCATATGGTAAGTGGTTGAGGTGAGTATTTGGCACTTTGATATTGAATTGAATTAAAGTTGATTGAAATGGATTGAATTGATATATATATATATATATATATATATATATATTATGTATTGTTTATTTGAATAGAAATGAATATATATGCGTAAATGTGACAATGTGCAAATATGATAATTAGATATTGGTTGTATTTGGAATGTGAAATTAAACCTATTACCTGTATCAGGCTGAGTCGGATATAGATGGCACGCATAGGATAGGAAGAGTTCAGGGATTTCTTCGACTTCGAATCGATAAGGCATTGGGTGCTAATTTACTTGTGTTTAACCGATGAGACACTGGGTGTCAATGTATGTAACATCCTAGATTAGGGGTTATGCGTTCGTGCATAATTCATGAGATAGTGGGATCAGTGGATGTGTTGGATGTGTTCTGAAGAGTTTCAAGAACCCTAAGATGAAAGAAAATGAAAGGAAATGTAAGGAAATGTAAGGAAATGTAGGGAAATATAAGGAAAAGTAAGGAAAATGTAAGGAAATGAATGGAAATGGAAATGGAAATGGAAATGGAAATGAAAATGGAAATGAAAATGGAAATGGAAATGGAAATGGAAATGGAAAGGACATTTTGGAAACTTAGACATTTTGGAAACCTAATGGAATTAGGAAGGTGAACATTTTGGAAAACCAAACCAAAATAGGAAACTAAACATTTTGGAAACCAAACCAAAATAGGAAACTAAACATTTTGGAAACCAAGCCAAAATAGGAAACTAAACATTTTGGAAACTTGGAAAATACTGAGTCACATGAAAATTTTAGGAAACTTAAAATGACCCGAATGCAATTGAAGAGCCCAAAGGGAGCTTAGGGCCAAGTGACCCTAAAAATATAAAGAACATAAACTTTGACCCAATAACGAACTTGGAAATGTGGCTCAAGATGCCACCTAAGGCCTAGGAAATGGCCCAAATGCAAGAGGTTTTGGGCCTGAGTTTGAGTCATCTAGGAAACAAATAAAAGAAATAAAATTTTGTCTCCATGAGTGGAGGGTTGGGCTGGCACAAGGGGAGGAGTTTCCATTCAATAAAAACTCTTGGCTAATTAGGAGATTTGATGGAGTTTCATATTGATAAAACTAAACCTTATCACAAGTGAAGAATTGGTGAATTAGGGACTCTAAGGCTAATAGATTGACCAAAGAAAGAAAAGAAAAGAGCCATTCTCTTTTCTTCCACATCTTGCCGAAATCTCCAAGTGAAAGTAGCAACAATCTTTTCTCTTCTCTCCAACCGAAATTCCCTTGTCAAAAACTCTCTTCATCTTTTTCTTTCTTTTCTTTTCTTCTACTATTCAATCACAAAAGCCAAAGCTTTGAGATCCACAATAGTGCCATAGCCGAATAGCATAAGGGATCTTTCGGGATTCGAAAACAAGGTAAGTACCTCATTATACAATCGGCAAAAGATCCCTCCTTGATTAAGTAATAGATCAAATCTAACAAGTGATTTGGCAGAATTTGAAATAAAGATCAACTTGGATTTGAGGTAAGTGAATCTATACATTCGCCAAGGCCAAATCTCATCAATTAGATCAAATTGATCAAAAACTAATCTATTCGGAGATCTAGGAAGTTGCCGATTTCAAGGAAAAGGGAGGTGAAGTTTCGGATTTTAAAAATCCATAAGGTAAGTCCTAAAGGTATTCTACCAAAGTTATGTGATTACTAAGATTAGATCCGTAATTATTAAAAGCGAAAACTAATTTATGTTGAGGTTTCAAGGTTGGCGAATATCAAAGGAAGGAAAACAAAGATTCCGGGATTTGAATAAACATCAAATCGGCATCAAAGGTAAGCCTCTTTACAAATCCTACTAGGATTTGGATACTATAGCCCAAAATAGAATTTATGCTAAGTAATATTTGATAAACCAAATGTAGGAATTAGGATCTAAACGCTAGATCTTGCTTTGAAATCTCAAGGAATCGCTAAACAAATCGGTGTGTATTCCACACTATTCTTAATAGTTTTATGGTTTAAATATGCTATATATGCTAATGTGAAAGTGAAAGAAAGTGGCTAAAGTGCCATATTATGGTACAAAGTGCTAAGGCACGTTTTCCTACTTCTACTAGGATTTGAAATAAATGTTATACAAGTGAAAAGTGATGTGAAAGTGAAATAAAAATATGTTATGCATGATATTTGTAATTTGGGGCATTCGGGATTTATGTGAAAGGGAAGAAGGTGTTGACTACGGTCTCACCAACGTTATAAGTGAAAGTGATGACTTGGTCTCACTAAGTGATTGTGATGACTTCGGTCTCACTAAGTGAATGTGATGACTTGATCTCACTAAGTGGTAACTTCGGTTACATTACGATGGTGGCTATGCCACAATATTATCGATGGGCGATGAGCACGTCATTGCAATGACGCCTTCGATGGAGTGTAGCGGAAGGAGGTTGACTTAGTAGTCCCCACGGTGTCAAAGTTGGTACGGGTGGAGTGTAGCGGATGGCATATAGGTTTGGGTTTGGGTTTGCATCATGATATTGAATTTTCTTTATATGCATATGGTTTTCATGGTGTGCCTATCTCTATTATGTTTAGTGTTGGTTACACACTGAGTCTATCGACTCACCTCGTTGTGGGAATATGTTTCAGGTGATGAGCAGTAATGGAATGGGACTGGACTACAGAACTTGTGGTGGCCATGATCGACTTGAAGATCAGTTTAATTTGAATATTTATTTAATTTTAAGTACTATACAATTTATTATTTTGGGTTTCAGTTTATGTAATAAGGCCACCGTGACGAATTTCTATTTCTACGATAATTACTATGTTATGAGTTTAGGCTTTATAAAGAGTAAGCCCACTTAGTATGAAATAAGTTTAAATATTTTTATCACTTGAAGCAAATGGGTTTTTATTATAAATTTGTTTTCAACTCAAGCCCAACCCACAACGAGCTATCTTCCAAAACTCATAATTTTCAAAACAGTTTGTATGAATTTGAATCGGGTTACTTCGAGGAACATACCAGATCCAGTCCATTCTCGTGGGCTGGGTGTGGGGTGTTTCAATGTATATAGCGTTGGGCGCATATTATGTCGAATTTATCCAATGAGGCACTAGGTGCCAAACTGGTGTGTCGGTTGGATTCGTGTATTCGTCCGAATCCGAGTCGTGTTAATAGGGGTAATTAAATAAAAAGGTACTATGATTGATATTGGATGATATTGTATGATAATTGAAAATGGAATAGTGATTCGAAACATGAAAATGAGATACATGAGTTATGTACTCATGGAGTGGATGTGGAATGGATAAAGCAATTGTTAAAATGAAATGTATTTTGATATGTGAAAAGCTATTTATATAACAAGTATGAGAATTGGGATATTTGTGAAACAAATGAAATATGATAGCATGTGTAAGTTGAATATAGTATGAAATGATATGCTATTATGTATGAATTCAAAGGGTTGGCATATGGTAGTTGTGATTTTTAAATATTAATATGTGTTTATATTTCAATTATACATTTGTAATCTCTTATCTTTAAATATTCGGATTATAGAAATATCACTAAGTTTTACTCATACAGTTTTATTTTTTCATGCGCAGATTAGGTACTTCTCTTTTGATCACCAATTTAGCATCCAACAATGATTCCGAACTCAAATGTGGTGATGTTTATCTTTTGTACTGGCATGTACCTAGGATGTCTAAATGATAGTTATTTTCTAGATAGATTGTAATGAGATTATAAGTGTAATGTTGGTTTGGTATATATATAAACATATGTTTGTGTTTGAAGCCATAGTATGGTATGGTAAATTGAACCAAAGCTTGGTATGTGCATGTGAATTTAAGTTAATGTTTTAGGTAGATATAAGCTAGGCCAAATTGATGGATTTTGGCATGTTTATAATTTTAATTTGAATGATGCAATGATGATATGTTTTGATGGTATAAATGTGGTACCAATGAGGGTACATTGGTTAGGCACATAGGATGATTGTTTTGGCATGTTTTTAATGTGTTTGATCATGTTTTGAATAGGTTAAACGAATGGTTTTTGAGTTGTTTAATGCCCAAGCATGTAGAAAATAATAAATTTGTTGTTTAATGAACAATTTAGGTCCACATGGGCGTGTGAGACACACGCCTAGCACACGGGCGTGTGAGGCCATTTTGAAGGGTACACGACTTGGCACACGAGCGTGTGGTAATACTTCGAAACCCTATTCTGAAGACGAATAAGGGTTAGAAGTGTTACATACAGAATGCTGGATATATGAACAATTACTCTGGTGTATTACGTTCGAAAACAAACCATGGACTTTGTACTTGTTCCTTAATATCTAAACCCATAATTCTTCCGTGTTAGCCAATAGCTTATATCCCAACTTCATAAGGAATATTTTATTCTGGTATTGCAATATCTGAATACTCAAGTCTCCATTTGTTTGGGTTTTGCAACAGGTTTCCCAATTAACTAATGATGGTTTTCTACCAAATCGAGTTAAACCCTATAGAAAACCACGAGCTAATTTCTCGATTTGATTATACACTAATATAAGGATTTTGGCCATTGTCATAAAATAATTTGGAATAGTGAGTAGCACTGATTTAACCAATGTAAGACGACCTGCGAGTGAAAGTTTCCTTTCCTCCCAACCATTAAGTCTATTACGAACCTTACCCAAAATAAACTGAAAAGTTCCAACCCTAACACAATTGTAAAATAAGGGAACCCTTAGATAGTACCCTAGATCATTCACTTTTGTGAAACTAAGAATGTTGCAGATCATAACAGAGACATCATCTGAAACATTGTTCAAGAACAATACTTGAGTTTTCTGACGGTTCACACAATGTCTGGAGAGATGACAAAAGGATTTGAACACATGTTAAAGACACTCGACATTTTTCCTGTTAACTTTACAAAAAAGGATGAGCCCATTAGTGAAGAATAAGTGTGATATGCCAGACCTCGACATGATAGAAACAAAGGCTCCCAACTCCCATCCTCAACTGCAACTTCAATCAAGTGACCAAGGGGCTCCATTCTCAAAACAAAAAGATACGGTGATAAGGTGTCGTGATCCAGCTCGGTAGGTTGAGTCGAGTCGACGTAATTGCCCGATCGTCATCGAGGAAATATCGTTCGGTTTGAAATGGTGTATTTTGGCTAAGTAAAAGCGAAAATTGACAAAGAATTAAAAGATAAGTTAGATATGAATGAGATAGGTTCAGTTTAATAAGAAGGAGGGATAGATAAATTGATAGACGATGGATGGAAAATAAAACTCAAGCTTCAAGAACGATTTGATACTATAACGAGTATTACCGGAACTTATATCCTCAAGGTGGTTGGTAATGAAGTAAAGGTGGACTTGACCCATTACCTAAAAAGGTAGGAACCAAATGTATAATTTGATAGATGAACGCCACGCCAAAGATGGTGATAAGTTCAGGAAAGAGTTCGGGTTGACGCCACTAGCACGCTAGATAAGTCACTCGAGACTCGTAAGAAAATAGAGAGGAAGAAACCTCACAAGAACAATAGTTCATTCAATGAAATGGCAAAAGTCCCTAATACATGAAATGAGCAAACTATTTATAGCTTACAAGAGATAGCCGAATGGAGAAAATGAACAAGCTTAAAAGCTAAGTAATTCGGCTATGAATATGCTGGAATAATCTAAAAAAATATTCATTAATAAGTTAAGTCTATATTTGCTGAATGAAGCACCAAAAGACAGCTTCTTGACGAAGGAAAATGACATGGGTGAAGATTAATGCATAGGAGACCATTAGCCACGTCTAGGTTCGGCTAGGGGCTTTAATGAGGCATTCATGTTGTGGTGTTTGGCATGAAAGGTGTGTGCCTTAATAAGGGTCTTCAACAGCCATTTGATGTGTGAACAAGGAGCTTGAGAAGTCTCTTGTGTGTAAACATGACCGGCCGATTGGTCACTAGGTGTGAACACCAAATGTGAACGGCTTGAAGGTGCTTTGGGAAGGTGATCGGCCAAACTTGGAAAATTAAGGTTGCTAGTGTTTCTTGGCCGAATTGACACCTTGGGGAAGCCAATGAATCAGCCACCACTCATGAATTGACCATGCATCCTTGCATACTTTGAACCAAGCCATGCATGAAAATCATTTAATGCTCCTCTCACATTTGGCTGAACCTACATAGCATATGAACACATTAAACCAATTATAGATTCAGCTGAACATAATTAAAACATCACCTAGACAAATTAAATAACATATTAGGATAAATTAAAACACTTAATTATGGACTAGCTAGTATATTAAATTTGGCTAGCTCAAAAACAAGTGAAAATACTTAATGAGCTGAATTGAGCTAGGAAATTTGGTCTTAAGCTGTATCAATTTAATTAAAATGAAGCTAATACTTAATTTATTAAAATAATGAAAGGAATGAGCCGGAAAGAAACTATATCGAGCTCAAACGAGCTGAATTAAGCTCAAATGAGCTGATTTGAGCTAGATGGAGCTCGAGGAGCTAGTGATGAGCTGAGATCAGCTTGCACGAAGATGCAAAGAGCCTTTAATGAGCTGGCCCGAACTTCTTCCAAAGTTGAGCAAATAAAGCTGAAATAGTTTCTTGAAGGCGCTTAGCTTGAGCTCGAGTCATGGGTCTTTTAAGGAGCTCGATGGGATCAGGATTAGATCTTGTTGAGCTTCAGGGCGTGGTCATGTCATAAGGGGTCCTCTTTTCTACCCCTTTGTTGGTTTGAAACTACCAGTGAGCGCTCCATTCCAAAGTAACTGCATAGATGAAGAAGTTACGCAATGTATTATTGTACGGATAAGAGTAATAGGCAGACCTGTGTCTTGCAATGTGTCTTTTAAAAATCCCATTGAACCATATCATATGTTTTCTCTAAATCCACCTTAACTGCTAACCATTTGTTCTTACTCTTAGTGGTTTTCATAGTATAATTGCTTCCTGTGTGATAATAGTATTGTTGAAAATATTATGTGAAGGTATGAAGCTTGATTGATTTTGCTTTACTAGAGTTTGCATCACTTGTCGAAGACGGATGACGATTGTTTTTGTAATCACCTTATACAAGACATTGCATAAGCTGATTGATCTGAATTGTTGGATGGACTCTACATCAAATCTCTTTGGTGTAAGTACCAAGAGAGTACGATTAATATTGGGATCAAATTGTTGCCCCAAAAAGACATCACGTACCATCCTGTACATACTACTTCCAACTATGTCCCAATTTGCTTGAAAGAATTTCGCATAAAACCCATATGTTCCTGGCGCTTTAAAAGGCGCTATACTAAACATAGAGTTTCTAACTTCCTTCATTGAAACCTCAGACTCAAGAATTTGGATAAGCAAATGTGTAATTTTTAGAAACCATCCCCTAACAAGGAATTGCCAATTGTGTACTTCTCCACGGAGTATAGACTTTTAAAATATCTAACTATATGATTCTTCAAGGTCTCATCGTCATAGCACCATCCGATATCATTAATATTCAATGCCTCGATTCTATTCTGATTCCACTGCTTCAAAGTCAAACTAAGAAAAAAATTACTTTCCTATCACTATTTAAAAGCCATTCACTTCTAAACTTTTGGAAGTATCACATTTTTTCTTAATTTAGGATATTTTCGATTTCCAAACAAATCGTTGCTTCGTGATCCCTAAGTTTCCTTGTACTCCTTCTCTCAAATGCACATTGGGTTTTCTTTATTTCTCGTGTAGCACGATTCTTTTGAGAAAAAATATTTCCAAACACCAATTTGTTCTATGCTTATAGCGACTGAATGAAAGACTCTAATTTACCAACAACCTCGTCACTCATTCGCCATAATTCCTTGACCATGTTCTTAAATTCTAGTTGCATCAACCAACTAGTAAGAAAACGAAAGGGCTGTACAACTCTCTCCGCAATCACCTTATTGGTCGTAATAAGAATCGAGTGGTGGTCAGATTTTAGTTTATGAAGATGTCTCACAGTTGAACCAGGTACAAAGGAAAGCTAAAGATCATTACAAAGTCCTCAATCAAGTCTCTGATAATGAGTCCCCTTGTTCCAAGCAAAGCACGAACCTTTAAAACCCATATTTTGCAACCCATTCTTGAAAACGAGTAAACAAAACCGATTACAACCCTTCTTGTCGAATTTAGAACCTCTTTTTTGTTTCTCGCTATACATAATTGTGTTAAAATCCCCTACTAGTAATCAAGGTTTTTCCACCCCTTTCGCAAATTAACTTAGTAGATCCCATAATTGTATCATTTGAGTATGTTTTGGACTAGTATATATAACAAAGTAAAGGAACAGTGACTGGACATCCTAATTCTTAATACGCATATGAAGAAATTGGTTATGAACTTTAAGAACTTCCATACTAACATCATCCTACCATAAAATCCAAATACCACTCGAGAATCTGTTCACTTCAACATGAAACAAGTTATCAAAACCCAGCTTAGAGATAGCCAAATCTGCGTTACCTTCGCTGATTCTAGTTTCAAATAAAGCAACAAAATCAGGACAAGACTCCCTTCTTTATTCCTTCAAAAAACTATGAAATCGAGGGTGCCCATACCCTTGACAATTCCAAAACATTAGATTCAAATCCACAACCATAAAAAAAAGATAAGATATGAACAAAATCCAACTATTAGGCAGCTTCGACATCCATTATAGAACCATTCGTTACCTCAATCTCCAAATTTGATTCACCTGACATGGGGATATCATTCTTAACCTCCTTATTCGGTCCATGGAGAATGGTTTCCATAGCAAGAGTCATTGACACCGATGAAGGGTCGTCTCCCGTGAACTTTAACGAATCTTGCCTCGAATTTCCACCCAATCTATCTCTTATAACTTTCCATATCTATTGATTTATGGCAATCTCCTTGATTTATGGGCTCGACGTAGATACCCCCACCTTAGTAGTCAGCTTGAGTTTATTAACCATAGCTTTCGACCTTTTTTCTAAGAGAATCCCTTTCCTTTAGATTTCAACATCCCTTTTTACTAATTCTAGGTTTATTAACAACCTCCACCATCCTCATAAATTTTGTTGTGATTCTAGTTCCACAGTTTGCACCCTTACTAAATCTATTATCATCTCTATCTCTAAAATCCCAGAATCCTCGCCATGATTATCACTTAAGACATCAAATCTTAAACCACCGGTAGCGCCACTGTCCTTACCTCCATCCCGCCCTTCTAACGGATGATTTTTCCCTCTCTTCCTTCGCTTAACAATCATCCAATGACCAAAATCTTCCATTTCTACATGCCTCTGTAACCCTGATGTTTGCTCAGATTTCTGACTTCTCTCCATCTCGGTGTATTTTCATGTTGCTGTTTATGAGAACAATTTTGACAAGTATGCCCCCACCACCCACATTCAAAACATACCAGAGGTAAGGATTCGTACTCTACCTGTTGTGTTCTACCATCCATTTTAACTTTTAAAACTAGCGGTTTCCCCAATTCCACATACACCACAAGCTTCACAAATTGACCTATTGAATTGGTCTCAATGGTCTGGTCAATTTTAGCCAGTAGTTCGATAGCACTGATGTAACACCCCTAGCCCGTACATATCATCGAAACAGAGTTTCGCAGCATTAACAGAACATTCAAAACATTTTTCAATTAAACTACGTAAATTTACTATTCATTTACTGAGATCATCCATAATGTCTATTGATTGGGCCCTCGAGGCCCAATACGAGCATTAGAATTGAATTGAGACTTAATTAGAACCTCTAAGAATTTTTCTCAAAATTACAAAATTTTTCTAAGGTGCAGGACTCACACGCCAGTGTGGTCCAAGGCACACGCCCGTGTGACCTTGGAACACGCCGTGCTACAAGCCGTGTTCGATTTAGGTTACTCTCTGACTTGCGCCACACAGTCATGGCACCGGTGGTTTAAGATTTGGTGTGTTAAATTTCGTGAAAATTAAATGATATTGAGCAATTAAACGATAAAATTAGCTCACAAAATGACCGTGTCATGTAAGATTTGAGAAAAAGACATCAAATTTCGTGAGCTAATTTTATCATTTAATTGCTCAATTTGAGAAAAAAGACTTAATCATTTAAAATGCAAAAGTTGCATTCTATTAGTTAAAGGTGTCAATTGGCATTGGCTTTTAATTATAATGGCCTTAAATGGTAATTAGACCACTTTAGATGTTAATGGACATTAATGGACATGGCTTATATGTTTTAAAGTTTATTAACTAAGATTAATTTAGTAAAAATGTTAATAAACATAAAATAAATAAAACAAAGTTAAAATAAGCCTAAATATCATCATCTTCAACTGATATTAAAAAAGGAAGAAGCCATGGGAGAGCATTTAGGGTTGGCACATATTTAGCTTGATTAAGGTACGGTTTGAGCTCGATTTTTGATTATTTTTACGTTTTTGAGATCGTTGCTTCGTATTCTAGCTAGCCAGTACCATAGATTTTGAAACTGTTAAGGATTTTAAGAGTTTCCATTGATGAGCTTATGTATTATTTGGTGTTTGAGGATGAAACATGAATTTTTTATGATAGATTTTCATGTATTGTGAAGTAATTTTTAATAAAATTGCATAATAGGGATTAAATTGTGAAATATGCAAATTGAGTGGTTGAAATGTGAAATAAATGAAAGTTTTGGGCTGCTAGGGACTTATATGAAATTTGGCCAAGCTTGGGTTTAATTAAAATTTGTGAATTTTGTGTATTTGTGAAATAGGGACTAAATTGAGTAAATGTGAAAGTTTATGGGCTAATATGCAAATATGCCCAAATGTGTATTTTTGGACTAAATTGAACGAGTAGATGATTAAATGAGTTAATTTTGAATACATATAGATCAAAAAGAAAGAATTCGGATTTAGATAAAGGGAAAAGTAAGGTTATCGAGTAGTTGATCCGATCCGTCAGTTCAGAATACGAGGTATGTTCGTATGTGACGATTTCTTTATAAATGTATATTAAATGCTTCGATATTGCCTAAACTGTGATTATGAGATTATTATTAATGTATGAATTGTAAATACGATTTTACGAAAATATTCGAAGATAGAATCAACAAGCTAAAAGTCCCGGTTGAACCATAGGAATAAATTTTGGATATTGATGATATGTTATAAGATGATATACCGATTTGGCTTCGGGCCATGCATATCGGATGTGTTATCTTCGAGACACGATTTCGGCACTACGGGTGCGAGTGATATTTTGATTTGGCTACGGGCCATGGTATAAATATTTCAGAAAGGAGTTACCTTGATTTGGCTATGGACCATGGTATAGGTCCTCTAGGATAAGTTACCTTGATTTGGCTTCAGGCCATGGTATAGATACTTATCAATTGAGATCTTTGAGTATCCAACTTCTATTCCGAATAGTTCAACGGGTAAAGGAATGATGTGGTTAAGAAAAAGGTTAGTTCAAGGTGATATAGGTACGTACAGAACCTATTCGAGTATTAAGTAGAGAAAGTTCGATGAAATGGTATTTGATCATGTTTTGAGACATGAGAAAGGTTTGTAGTTAATGTGTATATGGTGATGTTATATAAATTTGGTTGATTTCCATTTATTTGATGAATTAAGTTATTCACATATGAGCTTACTAAGCTATGAAGATTACTTTGTGTTATTTTTCTATGTTTTATAGTGAATCAAGGCTAGCTCAGATTCGGGAGTCGTCGGGAACATCATTGCACTATCAAACATCTAATTGGTACTTTTGAGTTGTATAAATATGGTATATGGCATGTATAGGCTCTGTGTGGTATTTTGGTTGTGATTATAGCCATAAGATTTGGCTTGTAAATTGTATATGTTTTAGTTTGTAATATAGCCATGAGTGATGATTCATTTTGGTATGTTTTGGCATGAATGTGCTTATGGTTTTAGAGTCGCTCAACTAGTTATATTTTGAGTTTGGTAATTGATTTATAAGGTGTGATTAGAGTTGGTAATTTGAGTAGTTATGTGTTTGTAAAATTGTACTTGATGATATAAGTGTGAAATGGTTATTTGATTGAATCATATATGCGAATTTAGGTATGGAATTAGATGGCATATTATAGCATATTTAATATTGGTGTTGATGGTAATTGGCTGCCTATTGTATGATGAAATGGTACCATTTTGGTTTTTTAGGTGAGCATGAGTAAGAGTGGCAAATTGGCCTTGCAAATGGTCTATATTTGTCCACACGGGCAGAGACACCGGTGTATGTCTTAGCCGTGTGCAACACATGGTCATACTATACTATGTCGGTGTTGTATTAAAATGAAGTCCGTGTGCGGTCTCACACACATGGTCCCCTAAATAGGGCATGTGACTTGGTCGTTGCATAAGTCAGTATACCCTACAGGTTTGGCACGGCCTAGTACACGGCCTGGCACATAGGTGTGTGACGCTAAATCGAAGGGCACAGGCTAGACACACGGGCGTGTGGTCGGTCGTGTGACCCAAGTATGCCCTGTTTTCACATGGCCTGGGACACGGCGTGGCTGGAGCCGTGTGAGGAACAAAGCCTGTTCACACGGGCGTGTGACCCTTGTGTGTTTGAAATTTTTATAAGTTCTCAAAAATTTTCGTATGTTATCGGTTTAGTCCCAAACCACTTCTAAAGCTTGTATAAGGCCTCATAGGCCCTATTAAGGGACTATTTGATGATATTGAGTGATTTATGAGAATGAATGCTTTATATTTGACAAATGTATGCTATATGTTGCGAATTGATAGGTAATACCTTGTAATCCTATTCTGATGGTGAATACGGGTGAGGGGTGTTACATCATTTCTCACCCAAAATTTCACCCAAAACCTGAACTTAAAACACACATCCAATACCAACCAATTCAAGCATTCAAATTGGGCAATTTCTATTATTCACAAGACATATCACTACAAGCATACATGATCATAACCTTACCTTAGTTTAACTTAGGCATTCCCAACATTGATCTCATATTTTTAACATAACACATGTGTATATATATATCATAAAAATCTACTTAGTCATACCAAAATGAACCAATACTAGCCATACCAATGGCTAGGTTACAAAATAACATTTTAAGCCATTATTTGCCAAGTTGTCCTATACTTGCCATTATACCCAAAATGATTTCACTAAATATACCCAAAATGCTAGTTCATAGTGTGACGATGCTCCAATGATCTTTCAACCTTCACGAGCTTCCGAACACTATAAAATAAGGGAAAAATAAACGGAGTAAGCATTACATGCTTAATAAGTTTGTATAACGGAAACTAAACTTATCAATCCTGTTATTAAATTTAAGCACACAACATCATGTTTTCCATCCATTAGCAAGATTTCTTAAGCCCATGCCTTCAATCAAACATGTTAGTCACAACACTTACAAACATATCAAGTAAAAATGGATAAGCTCATCATGCAATGTTCTTTCAAGTCATTGTCATTACATCTCAAGATTTTCATGCCAAGTCAAGAGATACATGCCCATTAAATCATTGAATTCCGATGGATGCTCAGGTAGTATACTCGAAGTGTACGGTTCCATAATCTGTCAATTTCTTATTTAAGGGTACCCCTTACGGAACTTAACCAAGGAACACACTCTCGAGCCACATATCGTATAACAGGATTACCAGTCCAGGATAAATCCTTTATATAACGTAAGCTCGGAGGAGCTCGATTAGGATTACTAGTCTAGGCTAAACCCTAATCTTAATGCATACTCGAGAGGTATTATATTAGGATTACCTGTTTGAGCTAAATCCTTTCTATAACAAGGTAAATGGGATTACTCGTCTGAGCTAAATCCTATGTGTAACAAATGCAGGACCTTATTAGTTTCGGAAAAGTGCATATAATCATCGAAATTCAACATTTAATTGGGACTAACCCTTTATCACCATTTCAAGCATGTAGCAAATTTTCCATCATAGCGTACAAGTAAAGCATTTTAACATAAATCACATTAAATACAAACACAACATTCAATTAATATAATTACATGTTTGATTAAGTTACACGAACTTACCTCGACACTTGTTCACGTAATAATCTACTAACCCAAAATCTTTTCTTTTCCTCGATCTAGCTTCGAGTTTGTGTTTTCGGATCTATATAAATGAATTCAACTATCAATTTCATACATTTCATATTTAAATGGACTCATTACTTCCTAGGCAAAATTACCATTTGCCCCTAACTTTTCCATAAATTCTGATTTTGTTCCTAGGCCCGGAAAATGAAACTTGTACAAATTACTCTCTATTCCAAGCCTAACCAAAGCCCTATTACAAAATTTATAGCACATGTATACATAAAATTTTAGAATTTTTCTTTCAATTTCATAATTTTACATTTTAGTCCCTAACTCAAGTTTTTATCAAAAATCACTTTGTAAATGTTATTTATCTATCAATAATCTTTCATTTTCTACCATAAATTTCTTATTTCCAGCATAGTACATCCATGACCCATTTTCATACCTTGATAACTTTTCAAATTAATCCCTCAAATAGAGAGATTAAGATATCCCGGTTTAAAAAATACTAAAATTATTAAAAACGGGATAAGAGAACTTACCTAATTAAGCCTTGAAAGTTTCCTCTCTCTCTCCTAGGGTTTCCATAAAATTTTAGGTTGAAGATGACAATAATAAGATGACATTTTCTTTTATCATCTTTTAATTAATTAAGTTTTTACTATTTTCAATTTAGTCCTTAACGTTTTCTATAATTCCATGGATGAGTCACCATGAAAAATTTACATACTTTTCTTAATGGTCTAATTACCATATAAGGACCTCTAGTTTTGAATTCCATAGCTATTTGATCCTTATAGCTACTAGAATTTAACTTTCACATTTTATGCGATTTAGTCATTCTCGTAATTAGGCACTAAATCGATAAAAAATTCATGTCAAAATTTCACATGTCACGCCTATCATATTATGGACCATATAATAAAATAAAAATAAATTATATTTTGGGTCGAATTTGTGGTCCCGAAACCATTATTTCGATTTAACTGAAAAATGGGCTGTTACAACTGCAAATGAACCTTAACAGACTTTTGGCGTACATTCCTTTAGGTAATCCTAGTAGTCGAATCCAAACTAAAAGGCTATGAGGCAGAGCTTGATCAGTCGACAAAATGGTGTCCATGACCTCACATTGAGATAATGACCAATGATAGTCCGAGGGCTTAGGACAAGGCGTAAAGGTAATCATTTTCGTCTTGGAACTTCATTGAGAAATAATCGTTCTCCAAATCAAGGATTTGTAGTGATTGTTTTGTATTCCATAGTATCTGTAACCTATTTGACATAGATAGGAATGATAGTCTCCTCCCAAGCAATTTCACAATCACCATCCGTGCCATGCGCTTGGCAATGAAAATATGAACCCAATCCGAGAAGGAAATATTCGGAATACCATCAATGACATCATTCTTTTCATCCCCATCAACCAACTCAAAGTCTTTTTCTTGTTATGTTTCCATCGATCCTGACGAGTTGCCCAATAACATGTCCATCCACAAACCTTTGGTTGCATTTGCATCATTCAATTTCATCCCCTTATCATCCACAATGGAGTTATCCGAGTAAGGGGGTTCATCCGGTCTGCAATAAACTTTTTTAAAAGATCTTCCACCATTGTCGCCGAATGAAAGAATGTTCCGGTTCACCATTTTTAAAAGAGATTGTAATAATACAACTCAAATAAAAATAATGATGATGATATTTGCTAGGTAAAGCAAAATTTCGTTTTCACACCTCCATTATTATTATTATTATTATTATTATTATTGATTTGCGTTATTAATGTAAACTCCTTTATTAGTAAACAAAGCATCTATATTATCTATATTATTATTCACACAAAAGCAGTAAATGAGAATATATATATATATATATATATATATTATTTTAATTTTTATATTAAATTTTAAAAACACGCATATAAAAAAAAAAAAATCTAAAACATCCTATCAATGAAACCATTTTAATGAAAGTCATACTTTTGAATATGTGTATCATTGACGTGGCTGTTTTCATTCACATTGTGTATGCATCACAATATATTTTTATTAGTTTGAAAATTTGAAGGTTAGTTTTGATATTATAAAAATTTTGTTTTGATATTATAAAAATTTTGTAAGTATTAGGAGATTTATATGATAGTGTGCTAACTCTAAACGTTGGGGCTTTCCAATTATTGGTAGATTCACTTACCTTTTTCATGTTACCTGTGTCCTATACTTTTCTTTTTCTTTCTATTTTTTGTCAATGTAATATTTTAAGCTGGTAATTCCACGTAAATTTGAAGAAATTTAAGTATTAAAATAGAAAAATGATATAGTTTAGGGCAATTTTTATATTAAGCCTAAAATACTAAGTAAAAGAAAATAGAAAAATGGGAAAGATTAGGAGAGATGATGAGGGTAAAGAAAATGAAAAAGGCTAAAAGAGTAGATATGCGTAAAGACAGCGGAAGATAGGGAGACAGAGAGACGTAGACTTTATACATCACACGCAGCCTGTCCCTCTGTTTCCTTCCTTTTTTGTCTTTTGTTACTCTGAGTTGGATATTTACTATTTACATTCATGAATCCAAGTCTTATAACCCTATACTTTGTATTACGTTATCATATTGTATTTAAATTCTCATTTTTTAAAAAATCATATTTTAAATAATATTTTTGTTGGTATTTTAAATAAAATTGTGACTGGGGATACTAGAAAATTTTTATATAATAATATTTAATTTATTATTACTAATTTTAAGGTCATTCACGTTGCATTTAATTTTATGTGTTTATTTTTAACTAAAATTTTATTTCATGTAACTAATTTAAAATAGATTATACAAATTGTTGGTCATAGTTAAACTATAAAAACTATTTTGTAATTACAAAAAATTAAAAAATTCAAACATTAATTAAACTTCGAATGAAAATAAAAATATTAAAATTTAATACATTTATTTTATAATGATAAATTTCAACTTTGTATTATTGAAATACCAATACGAATGTGATTTAAAATTGAATACTTTAAATTAAAGTGAAAGTATAATTTATGATGAAGAGATTTTTGGGAAATCTAAGGTCAATAATTTAAATAAAAGATTTTTACAACAATGAAAATTTAATAATAAAATCAAAACATTATTGAATACAAGTATACGATAAACAGCACTCTGTCCATTTCAAATTAAATGGTGGTTTGAAAAGGAAAACAAAATGTTGGACTTGGTACTAAGATTGAAAAAAGGAAATGTTTGACAATTCTTAAAATGGGTATTTTTAAAAGGGTTAAAATGATTTTTTTAAAATTGGAGGATAAAAAATTATTATACCTTATAAATATTAATTGGATATATTTACATTTTCGGTTTGTACTAAATTTTAATAAAAAATTGTATACTTGAAATTGACATTAAGGGTAATTATGTGGGCAGGTTCCTTTAAGTTTGATGATTTGTGAGTTTTTAATCTAATTTAATTGGTTGGTATTGAATATATATATATATATATGTATGTATTTTTTACTTAAAAAAACACTTTTTGTCGTTGGATTTGACAGACAAATTGACCACAAAACAGAAGGCCTTTTAGCAGTGCGCGTGAAACTGATCTGCAGCAGCGACCGCAGATTAGGTGCTTTCAGAGCTCTCTCTTTTCACTGCCGAATCCACACTTTGATCAGTTCCATCCAAAATCCCTTCCATTTCCTCGGTCTTTTCAAATCCAATAATCCACCCCCCTTTTCTATCCCATAATTCCTTCTCGCTTTTTCTGAAACGAATCATTTTACCTTTGCGTCAAGACATGTAAATAGTAACACTAGAAAGCGAAAAATAAACCTCCTCTTTTTCTCTGCTCATCTCTTTGCTGTCATTTTCTCGCGCTCTTCTTTGGCACTCCATTATTGTACGGCCTTTTTTTTTTTCATGTTTTTTCTTCGTAGATTCCTCTTGTTCTTTTGCTGCATTGCTCCTTTTTCGTCACTTTCGGACCCTTTTCATTGCTTTCTTAAACTTAATGGCTCTTTCCATTTCTCTTTGTTCTTCAGTAGGTTTAGCTTTTTCTTTAGTAGGTTGGATTTGGAATGGGGTTGGTTTTGATTGTTTGTCAAAATGATTAAAACATAAACATTTTTTTCTGGTTATTACGGTTTTTTTTGGATTTTTAATAATTTTCTGGGTATTTATTTTTTGAGTGTCGGTGGTAAGAAAAATGAATGAACAAACAGGGAAAACGCCGTCATCTCTGGCTATAACGGAGAAGAAGCCTCATAGGTCTGGTGGTTGTGTTGGCATTTTCTTTCAACTCTTTGATTGGAACAAAAGATTTGCGAAGAAGAAACTTTTCTCGAGAAAATTACTCCCTCCTAGTAAGTTTTTTTTTCTTTATTTTTTTTTAAAAATTATATTTTTTAATTGAATTTATAACCAACTGTCGTTGTTTCTCAGCTCATACCAAAGCTTCAAAGAGCTTTGGAGGAGATGAAAAAATGCCCAAATCCAAGCTGCATTTGGTATGTTCTTGGAAATTTATTAGATTTTTTTTGTGTATTTTAGTTCATAAATTAATCACTTATTTTGCTAATATAATGATGGAAAATTTGATATTTATGATGGATTTTGTTAGATTGCTGATGAGAACAGTGGGGGTTTTCCAAATGTGAAGAAAAATGGTAAACATTTTAGTAATGAAGTGGATCAAAAGCATGAAATGAAAGCTCCTGGTTTGATTGCTAGGCTAATGGGATTGGAATCCATGCCAGCTTTGAATAGAGATAAGTCTCATAAGAAATCCAAGATTTTAGGTAGTAATCCTGATGTTAAAGATGAGAAAATTGTGATTTCTCAATGTGGGAACAGTGGGAAAGATCTGGATTTAGCTAAGAGTAGCTCGAAAATCGAGCCTCGACCTCAGAAGATTCAGAAAATAGAGCCATATGATAGACGGATGGTCACTAGATTTGGAGCTGAGGCGTTGCAAATCAAGAGTGTTCTGTTGCGATCGAAGAAGCATCATCATCATCATCAAAAGTTTGTTTCTCCGATTAAGAGTCCAAGGATTTCTTCTGCGCGCAATGCCTCTAGGACATCGAGGTTGATCGATGCAGCTGCAAAAATTTTGGAACCAGGGTTGCAAGCTACTAGTAGAGCGAAATATACTCTTGCTTTTCCGAGTCCTACTTCTTATTCAAGTAAGAATAAGGTTATAACTGAGGCAATTGTTTCACCAGATATGTTGGAACAATCTGCTTGTAATGTTAGTGCTGGTAAGTCTTTGGTTGGCCCAACATCATGCAAGAATTGTGGCAATTTGCTCGATGTTGTGGAGTCTAGAGCAAAGTTGGAGGATCAGCAGTTTGTTTGTCAGTCCTCTGCGCCTAATTTTGTAGATGCTTCTTTGCATGGATTAGAAAAGAGTTGGCCAAGGTCTTCCCTGACCTTGTTCGATCAAGGGAAAGAGGTAACTTGTCAGAGAAGCCACGACCAACCATTATCTTTTACTGGTCAAGAAGAGGACATTGTTCAGTCTGGTAATGAACCTGATTCATTTAGAAGAGACGCTAGAGCTCAAGCTCAATGGCATTCAACAAGTCAACCTGGCAAATTTCAAAAGAATGAAAAGTCTCCTGTTGGTTTCAAGCTGAGGAATCAAAGTCAGAATCATACATCGTTAGACAGAGATAGAATCCCAGCAAAGGCTAAACTAAGTACTCTTCAAAGTAGGAAAGCTGCTTCTGGTGCAAATGCTGTTGGTGGGGTCAAAGATTTTGTTGCCCTGAACAGAAGCTTAAGTAGTCACACCCGACATAGAGTGCCAGTCAAAGTGGATAGCTCTCCTATTGACATTGAGAGAAAATCTTGCAGTGGCCAAGATGATTCCTTGTCTCAGTTAAGGTCTCCAGTAAGAAAGAGGAGAACACATAGTGTTAATGGGCAAGCTGAAACTGAAGGTTTCATCAATCCAGCAATTGGAAAAGAAAGAAACAGTAAATGCAAACTGGTGACTAGACGAGAAATGGTACATGGAGCTTGTAGTGTAGATCAGACATGTTCTAAAAGCAGATCAACGTGCCGAGAAACTGGTAAGGGAACCAAGGACAAAAATGATACAGATATTATTTCTTTCACATTCAGTTCTCCATTAAAGCAAAAGCACAGCATTTCCACAAAACTGAAGGATAAAAGAAAGGACCAAAATGAAAGCATTACCCTCCAAAGAAGTGAAATGATGGAAAACAATTATGGAGAGACATCTTTGCTGAAGAACTTGCCGCTAACAAGAGATGCTTTAAGTGTTCTTTTGGAACAAAAGTTGAAGGAATTGACTTCTCACGAGGAGGATGAGCAGAAAACCGGCTGTACTCTACCAAAGAGATCAACTGCCATGATTCTGCAGGAGCTAATTTCTGCTTTAACTTCAGGGAAGGCTAACTCTCGGAATGGTCAACTTTTCAGTTCAGATCTTGGTTTCAAGGTTGGTATTTATATCTGAGGCACTTAAATCTCCTTCCACTGGTTTATGCGGTTCTCGATGAAATGTATAATCTTTTCGAATTTGATTTTTTCTTGGTCACAACTTGCTTTTTTACGTCTCTTACAACGAAAAGTGCCTCAATAATTCTGGGGTAATGCATATTTCCAATAAAATGCATGTAAGAACCTCAGCAGTTATATTCCTTGAGCAGGATCAGTGTCCCCGATCCAGGGTATAATATCCCCACCCTGCGTAGGAAGAGCAAAAACAAAGTTGTCTTGTACTGATAGTTAAGATTTTGAAGGACCTTTTTCATGGTATTACATTTGGATAAATAAACTACCATGTTGCTCCTGAAGTGGTAAAAATTAATTTAAGAATTAGCTTTATCTTTATGAATTCGATTAATTGGAGTTTGTCAATTCCACAATTTAACTCAAAACTTCACCTCATCTTCAACCCATTTGAATTGAAGCAAGATTGGTGTAGCATATTTCCTCCATAAAAGAAGATCAATGTAGCATAGCTACAGTTGTTTCAGATTGAAGGTCATTGACTTGAGTCCTTCCCTGTAATCTTTATGGATGTTCATATTTGTCATTGACTTGAGTCCTTCCCTGTAATCTTTATGGATGTTCATATTTGATAGGTATCATGCAACTGTCAAAGAGTTTATATTATATATATCTAGTTTTTAATATACTTGATAGACAATTATTCCAGAAATATGATGACCCCTAATTTTCTTGCAAATCTGTATATTTTATGTTGTTTTTACTAAAAATTTGATTAATTTTATTTTGGATATTAGTGTGTTTTTTATGCCTATCTGAAGCTTTTGTGTTTTGCTTGAGGGTTTGTGCATGTGATAGCAGCTATTGTTACCATTTATAATTTTTTTAAAATTTATTTTCTTGTCTTAGACTGAAGCAAAGGCTGAAGGGACTTTAGTCGGGTTTACTAGCCATGGTGATCATTTTAGTCCTGGTTCTGTTCTTGAAGCTTCATTTTCGAACGATAGTTGTGTTTCCAGCAGCCTTGACGAAAGCTTAGGTAAGGAAAAAAACCAAATTCTAAGCCTTTAAGGCACCCTTATATTTTTCGTTTGTCAAGAAATGTGTATGCTATTCAAGGAACTTGTTCGGTATCGTAGTAGTAGAAAATGCAGACTAAAATGAGTTCATGCACTTCTCCGATTAGATCGGCTTAATAATTTATTTTCCATACCACCTTAATACTGTGTTTTTCTGTTCCCCTCTACGAAAAACATAGATGATTCATGTTAGTGCCTTTTCATTTTTACCTCTTGGTCCAGGACATAGGTTACAACCAGATTCCATGGGTTACTTGTACAATGAACCACAACCAATGGAACCCGATGCGGATCTTCTGGATTCTGCAACTTCATTGGACAAAGTGACAAATGTTAGTGAGATGATCATCGATCTTGTCAACCGAATATTTGTTTTGATGCATGTTGTCAGTAACTTTGCTCTTGGATTATCCGATGACAAGCTTATCCATTGTAAGGAGGTTATCTTAAAAGCTGAACTGTTGTTTGGAAATTTGACTCCCTGGGATTTGGATGGGACAGATGATTTTTTCTTGGCACCCTATATACACGAAGAAGTTGAAACTCTTGTAGCTGCCATGGGGGTAGATTTGAAGTCTGTTCTTGGTATCGAACAGATCAAAGAAAACTATCAGCTTAGAGGATTTCTTTTTGACTGTGCAATAGAGTGTATAGATTCCAAATACAGTCGTTATTGTAACTCCGGATTCAGAGCATGGGGAAGTCTTCCATATTGCATGAATTCAGGAAAGCTGATTCGAGATGTTGCAGATGAAGTTAGAAGGTGGACAGAACTGGCTGGGATGCTACCTGATGAACTAATAGAATGGGAGATGAGTTATTCACTTGGGAAATGGACAGATTTTGATATCGAGGCATATGAAACTGGTGCTGAAATGGGCTGGGATATTGTTCAAACTTTAGTTGACGAAATGGTAGATGACCTGGTTTCCTCTTGAATTGCATACATGCCGCATGATCTGTATCTTTTGTAAATCATGTTGACATGCTATCTCACTAAATTATATTTTCCATTTCTGATAAAAAAACAAGCTGGTAAATTTGTAAAAATGGGTCATAGATGGGAACCATGTTACTCTGACTTTTTCATTTTCCTCGAATTATCTGTGTCCGAGTAACATAGGAAGGGATGGAGGATGGTATTTTTGCTTGGGGCCATTGGAGTTATTGTATATTGAGCATTTGTACCTGTATAATCTTTCATCTTCAATGTAACTTTTAACTCTTCTGTAACAAACGATTAGCTTGAAGAACTACTCATTAATAGTTGCCTAAATTGGAAGGTAAAGATCCCTTCATTTAATGGTCTATTTGTTAAGGACTATTAAGATTTGTGTTGTATTTTAGTAGCTTGCGAGCCTCAAGTGTATATCTTGTCGGGATTCTCGAAAAAAAAATGATTACATAAATCAAATGTACTAAACCCGGATTTAATAATCTACAAAGAAATATCAGCAATATAATACCGAATAGAAAAGCTCTTCTTATATTTGCACTCAACATGTAAACATAACAAACCAAGCAATGAAAGAATCTCTCTAAAACGTGGAAACTAAGTACCGATAAACCTTGAAATTCAGAGCTTTTTTTCTTATTTCCTTTCTTCCCTACATTAATCTGGCTGTACTCTTCCCTCCCCTGTTTACGCCAGTAATGGCGTTCAATTCTTCAATACTTGCATAACTCTTCCTCGCCATCACCAACCTTGCCTTCTTCTTCTCCCCTGCATTTGCAGACTGACTCCCTTTCGAATTTGACCAAGACTTTCTACTTGCCGGCGGTGTCAGTTCATTCCCGCCGGTAACCGGCGGCTTCCGGTTCTCTTTCCTTAACACGGCGGCAAAATCGGGCACTGATTGAGCCAAAAAAGAGGGCTCTTTACTAGAAACCCCTGAATTTGAACTGAACTTCACTTGTTTCTTCGTTGGGGTTCGCTTCATTTCAGTTTCTTCCCATTGTAGTTGCTTCGAATTCGAAAACACCCCATTCGCTTTCGACCAACTCTTTTCCGTTTTCGGCGGCGTCGATTCAACCCCACCGTTAACTGGCGGCTTCCTGTTTTCTTTTCGTAAAGCGGATGAAAAATCAGGCACCGATTGAATCAACACAGAGGACCGTTTAGTGGAAACCCCCGAATTTGAATTGAATTTCACTTGTTTCTTCACTGGGGCTTGTTTAACTTCCATTTCTTCCCATTCTTGTAGCTTCTCAAACTTCATTCTGAGCTTGCTTTCTCTCAAATCTGCATATGCTTGGTATCTGGGACCTCTTTCCATAACATGATTCAGTGACTGAATGAGAGAAATAGGATCCAGGGAATAGAAAATTGTTTGAAAAGAAGGATTTGAAAGATGGGTTTGGTGCAGAGAATCGATTGCGTCGGTCATTTTTGATGAACTTGAAGGTTTTTTCTGCCTCCTGGTTTTTTGCAGAAATGATATTAAGAGAGATTTTGAGTTTGCAACGGTCAAATAAAAAGAGAAAGAAGAAAAACAAAGAGGATTAATTTATTGTTATGTTAAAGAGTCATTTTATGAACATGGTTTCCAACGTTCTTATTTTGACGTGGGTCCCAATGGGGAGGTTAGGGAATATTAATCAACCGTTACATTCTTATCATTTGATCCGATCTCAATATATACCATTGCTTCATTTATACATGCTTAACACCTGTTGGTAAGTATTTGTATAATAAAATTATTAAAAAAATAATAATATCTGCATTGATAGTAAGATTCGTAATTTTTTCATCGTTGCACCAACTGCTGTAATTGCCATAAAACCTTGTTGCCACAAGGACAGCTAGATGGCAGGAAAGTGTATCTTATATAGATACATATAATTAACCAGAACAATTTAACACTTGAATTGAATGCAAGCTCCAAATATCACGATTCTCAAGGAAACTCTCTATTCATCTTTCAGGTATCATGTTTATCCTAAATTGTTGACCTTTCATTCTCTACATAAAGGTTTCTGGTTGTTTTTGCGGCATATTCATTCACAGGAAACAAGCAACCTACAAAATATGCAGCAGATTAAATGATATCATTTGATCTGGCGTAGTATGCAACTATAAAATCAAACTTATCTAAAAAATGCCGTCGAACAAGAACATTCTAATCAACTGGTGAATGTATGCGACGATAGTCTCCCGTGCTTCTTCAACCTACTACCAATGGTACATGTATATCAATAATAGCATTACCTTGACATATGAGAATTAATAGCATGTAATGCACCAAACAGTTGATATAATAAGCAAAATTATACCTTCTTGTCATTGTAGAGCCGTCGAGCATGAGGAACACCAAGCATGAGCAGAGTAAAATTACAAAACTAATTTATACACATGGTAATGATCATTAGTGTTCAAATTAGAAATTGTAAAAATTAATATATATTGATTTACCATGCATAATATTATTCAATCACATCATAATGATCATTAGTGTTCAAACTAGTCACCACCATGCATAATACTATTCAATCAATCATAATAAACTCAAAAAACAATAAGTATGTGCTTCAAAAATAACAATAAGCCCTTAAGAATTTGATGAAGATATCGAATATTAATAATAAAGTTCTTAGACAAAGTTTGACAATTTTATTGTGATCTTATTCTTCTTTAATCCAACTATGTTGATCCAACTATACTAGGTAAGCGGGGTTCAGGTTCTTCATATTCATCCCATCCGGTGGCTTGGATTTCTTCTAGCGGAATCGAAAACCAATCAATCTCTTTATTATTGTCTTTTTCTTCATTTTCATTATCTGTAAGAGACTTTATTTCTGAGAAAAGTTCAGGGTCAATTTTAGAATTCCAATCAATATTATCTATATACAAATCTGCTGCATTACTTGACAACTTGTTCTCACAAGGAAAACCATGATAAATTTCCCAAAATCTTTGTTTAGCTTCTTGGAAAGCTGTTAAACCAGCCGAATCATCCCATTCGAACACTTTGTCATTTTCATATAAGTTCTTCTTTGCTTCAACAAATCTTTCCCATGGCATTGCACCCACTTCAATGCAGAATTTTTTCTCCCATGCAGGCAATGGTTCGGGTTTGGGATGAGAGATCCTTTGTCTGTAGTAACTTGGTCGACGATTCCCTCTTTGACGAAATGACATTCCTCTTGGACGATATGACATTTTTCTGTTAGTAAATAAAATAAAATAAGACAAATGAAAATAATGTTAGTAAAATATGAATGCCTTTGAAACGTGTAGAATATTTTCCTTAAAGCTTTAATATGCCTTCAAATGCAACAAAATCCAAGTAGAATTGTGAAAATGAAGATTAAAAAAATCCTTTATATAAATACCATATAAATGTATCTTTTAAGTAAAATATAATGTATCTTTTAACGAGATACCCTTTTAGAGGGTTGTATTGTTTTATAAATTAACTTTGTATAAGATTATGTTTTATATGATAATCTTACGTCCAAAGTTACGTCTATACAACATTATTATTTATTAATTAATAAGTACAATATATTTTATTTTTCCAGATAATAAAACATTTCAAATTATTTCACATTATAATTTTTTTATTTGAGTTTTTTCATCATATTTACATTTCTAATATCATATTATATAATCAATTTTGCGTCACATAGGTAATAAATAAATTTTTTAATCAAATTTTTGCTTGTCATTATATTCAAATTTGAAGTATATATATATATATAATTTGACATAAAACATAGGTTTGAGGTCTTCGTCCTTTTATTGTTCAATTTTGTTTTGAGAAAGGAAATGAGACTTTGCATCAGGAATCCCAAATAGTTCGAGTCTTTGTATGAAAGTAAGGAAGACGAGAGGATTGTTCAATTTTGTTTTGAAAAAAGAAGTGAGACTTTGCATCATGAATTTTAAATAGTTCAAGTCTTTGTATGAAATTAAGGAAGACGAGACGGTTGAACTCAAGCCTCTACTTGTGTTGGCCCTTTGCTCTCTCTTAGTTGGAAGTTAGAAAACATTCTTGGTAAAGGGTTTATGTGTACTTTTAAGACTTCTTCATTAAAAGTTCAAGCCCTTATAAGGTGTCGTTCCCTCAGTCACCTTCACGATTGAATAAGTTTGGGACTTATTATTTAAAGGGATGATATATAATTTCACCCTTGAATTTGTTTGTTTGTACCTACTTGGTCCTTAAATTTTTTTTCATCTAGTTGATCCGTGAACTTGTATTTCATCAAATCAGGTTGGTCTATTCACACTAACATTGTTAATTTATATTGATGTGACATTTTTAGTTACTCTGATAGTGGCATCTAGCAACCTCTTAAAATTCAATGTGGCAAACATATATATATATATATATATATATATATATTAATTTATGTTTGTCACGTGATACATTGAGAGATTGCCACGAACACTACTAGATTGGTTAGTAATATCACTTAAGCACAACTAACAATGTTAATGCGAAAATACCAACTTGATTAGCAGAATACAAGTTCAAGAATTAATTAGATCCAAAAATAATAAAAAGCCAACTAAATATAAATAAACAGATTTAACGACCAAATTATATATTAACTCTTATTTAAAATATCACTTAGAGTCTTGTTGATTGAATTGTGTTTCGTCCCACGTATGCGTGTTTATTTTTCCATGTTCCATCTATGGAATTTCATGTTTGAAAAAAAATTATTTTAATTAAGTTCAATTTAAATAAAGAAAAGTTAAAAAATATAATATTATATATAAAATTTAATTATATGTAATTTTATACATAATATTTTGATTTAATTTAATTTTCATTAATTATCAAAATAATTATTTATATAATATAATTTTACGTTTACATATTACATATACAAATAAATATATTTATTCAACATATAAAAATATAATTCATTTATTTATTTAATTATATAAAATTAAATTAAAATTAAAATTTAGTACATTACCATAATTAAAGCTTCAAATATATAACTACATAAAATAAAAGTTTACCTATTAAATTACATATTAAATAAAAATATGTAGGTTTAAAGTTAAATAAAAGTAAAAAAATACATAAAGAGGGTCACCGAAGGAAGGGGCCCCACGTGCGCCAAAGCCGTCGCTAACGCAACTGAAAATCTAAATCCAAAATCCCTGCCACGTAATCACAGTTCAATGGAAACAAACAAACACCCACTGAACTCAGTTTCCATCTGCATTTTTTCTTTTCTTCAATTTCTACACTTCGATTCTCTGGAATATAAATTCAAATTAATTTAGTTTTCTAGAAATGGAAAGGAAAAAAAATGAAAAGTAAAAGAAAGAGAATAATAATCAATTGAACTTTCCACCAAATTTGTTAGACGGATTTTTCCGAGGGTTTCCATCAGAATTCCACCATCCAAACAGAACTCAGAAACTGGCTTGTCTTTGGATTCGGTAAATCTCATTCTTATTTCTCACTTATTCGGTTTATTATTATTATATTTATTTCTGGATTTAATGCTCTTCTTTTTCGCCTTTTCGGACTGTTTTTTACTTGTCGGTTGAACAGTCTTTATCTTTTGGTGAATTAGCTAATTCAGAATGCAGGCATCAACTCATTTAATCAAAGGAAATTTAGAGGTTAAGATTTCAAAACGGAGAGATCTGCCTTGTTTTCGTGAATTTAAGGAACGGAAGTCAACTTTGACTCGTAATCTTTGCATCCGACGGGGTTCTATTTGCAGTGGTTTAAGTTCTGGTGCCGTTTCAATGGGAGCTGAGCTCGCACGTGCTAGAGATAATGTTGAAACCGTCGCTCGCTCTTTGATCAAATTTCGATCTGTCAAAGCTCAAGCTTCAGGTTTCTTTCTCTCTTTTTTATAATGTTATCAATCACATATTTAGAATATTCTAATTTGCTCCCGAGAATTACCCACATTTTAGAAAATGTTATTAATCACATATTCAAAATATTTTATGCATATGATAAATGAACTTTGGACGAGTTTGGTCCTTATTTGAGCAACCCCTAAAAGGTTTGGCTCCCCTTTGAGTATTTAGCCAACTTTTAACTTTGACATTTTTGGAGTATTACTTTGTCTTGTATCAAAAAGAGCTTGGTGATTTGGAACATAAAATTGAAGTCGCAAAAACAATGGCCAAAGCAAAGCCAAAGGGAATTTTGTTTCTTTTGCTGGTGATGAGTAAATCGTACAAATTTTTATTTCATGAGGTTGGTGGTGGCCATATATTTTCTATAGCACCATGAAGATGGTGTAGGGATAGCTAGTTACATTTTTTTTATCTTGCAGATGTATTAACTGACTTGTTCTTATGTCCAATGCTATTCTTTCCACTAAAATACATTAATCTGTGCTTGGTTATATTGGTACTGATGGATGTATACTAGTTAGATACTTCCTGCTAGATATGATTAACTGGCGTGTTTGTCTGATGTTGGAAGAAGATGTACTGTACTTCCTTTTAAAATTTATCACCCATGCATGGGTCATTTTCTATGCATCTGAGACTCTTTATAATAATTGCAAAAGAAGTTAGTCTTTAGAATTGCTTCTCTGCATCTGTACAAATGTCAATTGGAACACTAAACTGCAGGTGGAGATGTTGAGGATTTGGCACCAATCAACCCTCATGAGACATCTACTGGGACGGTTTTACCATTTGTTGGTGTTGCTTGCTTGGGAGCTATATTATTTGGTTACCATCTAGGGTATGTTCCAGTTAAATTGAGAAGGAACATCCTCTTTTTTCTTTTGAGTTCTACACTTGTCATTTTACTGTTGTTAGCATCTAAGTGATATACTTCAGCAATCTGTGCTGTGGAAACATATAGTATGCTCTCCAGTAATATCAAAGCTTCACAGAGGTTGATTATGGTTTATTTATGCGAGTCCCAAAAACTCTGTGGTGCCTGCAATGATGGATGGTTGTGAATGTTCCAGTATTTTGTAAATATTTGAACACTGCAGTTGACTCCTTCCATTGGTTATATTCTAGAAAATAATACTTGTACTGGAATTTAAGCAAAGAATTAATAATCAATATTTTGGCAGGTGGCCCGCTACATTTTTTATGCTTATTTGTTTGTGGATTTGTGCATGGCTTTTGATAATGCTACACTCGTGTAATCTTGCCTCTTTGTTTTTCTT
Organism: Gossypium rotundifolium; assembly: GCA_025506655.1. Lineage (NCBI taxonomy): Eukaryota > Viridiplantae > Streptophyta > Magnoliopsida > Malvales > Malvaceae > Gossypium > Gossypium rotundifolium. The sequence goes on along the minus strand of CP106732.1, from coordinate 150,737,919 downwards.
TCTACAGGGTGGTAAATGGTGCTCTTGATTATCTATCTAAGGATCTGGGAATTGCTCAAAATGCTGTCATGCAAGGCATGTATCATGATCTTTAGTTACCATGCTTCAATCTCTGCTTTCTTTTCCGTTACATTTCATTGTTGTTGTTGGTGGTTTTTTTTTTCCTGAAATATTTTACGTGTGTATTTTGGTGTCTGATAAGTCAAATTCCCATAGCACATTTAGTGCCGAAGATCATTTAGTGAAATTTAAGTGAAATAAAGGGCATTCAACTAATGCATTCCATCCATCTCTTCTGGTGTCTTTTGTTTATAAAAGTGAAGTGGCTTCACATGTAATCATTCAAGCAATGTCACAAGTTGTTGGCTTGCTGTTTTTCCCTCTTCTTTTCACTTTTGATTATTTTGATTATATGCCTACTCTTTAAATTATCCAACTTTTGTAATGATCAACTAGCATATAATGCTGTTACGTTAATTTGGATAGGATGGGTTGTCAGCACCCTCCTTGCTGCTGCTGCAGTTGGTTCATTTACTGGAGGAGCACTGGCAGATAAGTTCGGCCGGACAAGGACTTTTCAATTAGATGCCATTCCACTAATCATTGGAGCAGTTCTTACGTTCGTGTCATTTCATTAACTATTAGCTTCTTAACTCTCACAACTTTGCTGCAAACTAATATTTCAAAATGACGTGAATGTTCAGTGCTATAGCACAGAATGTCCAGACTATGATAATTGGCCGCTTACTGGCTGGTATAGGTATTGGTATAACATCTGCTATTGTGCCACTTTATATATCTGAGGTAACATTTTCTGATCTTTATTGTTTGCTTAATTGCTTTGATTTTCTAGCTTTCTGGAAACAGCTGCTTACATTCTTTCTATTTGTCAGATCTCACCAACTGATATCCGTGGTGCACTTGGATCTGTAAACCAACTTTTTATATGTATTGGGATTCTTGCAGCATTGGTGGCTGGATTACCTTTATCATGGAGCCCAGTATGGTATATTATCCTAGCACTTCTATAACATGTTTGCTATGAGCATATCATGTCATTTGGCATTTGCCATGTTAAATTGTTTCTTTCACTATATGTCTAAAAACTGCTGAGCATGCAATATCATGTGCATCCTGAGAGATTGCCTCTTCTAACTTTTATTAAGAATTTTAGTGAAGTGTCTAAAATCCGTGCTTCAATTTGGTACAAATGCAGAGACGCTTAAAAGTTCTTTCTTTTACATAACCATATTTGGTTGTAAATTTTCCCTTTCTAGTCTTGAAGACCTTTCTCCCTATCATTTGCACCTGTTGATGGAAAATTATGGAGGATTTACTTGCTTTGCTGCATTTATATATATATATATATATATATATTAAATTTGTTTCCTTCGTATGTTTTGTTGGTGCAAAGGCATGATGCCTGACCAATAAGTCATGGGTGGAAAGGATAAAAAGTAATATTTCTTTTGGTAATCTGGTAAAAGGAAAAAAAAAAAAACACAATGGTGTAATATGATTTATGTGGTCTATGGTGGGGGATTAGGCTTCTTGGTCTTCCATCATTTACTGTCATTATACCATAATAGTTGTGCGACCCTGAGCATTTGTATCCATGATAGGTGTGTGCATACCTCAAAACTGCTTGGCCCAAATCCCCCTTCCCCAAAAAAGTAGTAATAAAAGAAAGCTCCATCCTACTTGTTGGAATGTCTAGTTTTTTCATATTCTTTCCGATCAATCTTTATTTTCTATCTGTTTCTGTCTTCATGAGATTGAGTTAATAGGTCAAGGTTATGCCTTCATCACTATACGTATTAATTTTATGTGCATTGGATTTCTTTTGCAATTAAAATTTGTGTCTGCTTAAGCATTTACCATAACTGTTTTGATCTTTTTTAGTTATTTTTCTATAGGTGGAGGGGAATGTTTGGTCTTGCTGTTATCCCTTCTATTTTATTGGCTCTAGGAATGACATATTCCCCAGAAAGTCCTCGGTGGCTGTTCCAGGTTTCTTATTGGGCTATTCAGTCTATTTTACAATTTTGTTTATCTCACATTGATATCTATATATATTTTTATAATATCGACTATTATTGATTAAATACATCAACTTTGCAGCAAGGGAAAATTTCTGAAGCAGAAAAATCTATAGGAACACTATATGGGAAAGAAAGAGTTCCCGAGGTTATGTATGAGTTAAGGACTGCAGGTCAGGGTTCTACAGAACCAGAAGCAGGATGGATTGATCTATTTAGTAAGCGATACTGGAAAGGTATGCGTGAATATTGAAAGCTAACTGTAACTGAATATCGAATATTTGTAGTGCTATAAGGCCCATAGATAAATATGCCCCTAATAGTATTGCTAATGGACACTACCAGTAGGATCAGATGGTAATCTTAGAAAATTATAGTATTTCATTTTAAAAATATTGTAGCACATAAAAAATGAACTTAAGGGTCTACGTTCTCAAAACATACTGTCAATTAGTATACTCTTTGTTTCTGAAGAGTTGTTACAGCACCAGTCAATCTAGTGTTTTTTGGTTACCGAATGATGATGAGTAATTAATGTCAAGGCTTGGGTTTTGTTTAAAATTTTATTGAAAAATAATAGATTTTGTTCAATCACCATCACCACTTTCCTTGCCTTACCATAGTTTTGTCTTAATGCCTTAATTGGCTTAGGTTCTGTTTAATCATCATCACCTCCTTCCTTGTCCTACCGTAGTGTTGTCTTAATGCCGTGATGATTTATAATGATGAACTTAAGGGCTGAGGAGGTAATATAATTCCCTTTATTTGAACTTCATGTCTTCTTAAATCGAAATAGTAGGGATTTCTTCTGGTTATTGAATCACAGCTCATATACTTTCTATTGTATCATGGTAATTTTCATTCTCAACTTTATTTCCTGCTGCAGTTGTGAGTGTTGGCGCTGCACTTTTCTTCTTCCAACAGTTTGCTGGGATAAATGCTGTAGTTTATTATTCCACAGCTGTCTTTCGTAGTGCTGGAATTGCATCTGATGTTGCCGCAAGTGCTCTTGTTGGTGCATCAAATGTCTTTGGTAAGTCTTTTATCATTTTAAAAAGCATATGTTCTTTGGGGGAGGGGGGACCGACATTCATGTAGGACATTTAATATATGTCACTTCGACTGTTTATTCTTTTGAATTACCCATGTTTGACACCTTTATTTAAAACATATCTGGACATGTGAAATTCTTGCAGGCACAGTTATTGCATCCTCTCTGATGGACAGGCAAGGAAGGAAAAGTCTTCTAATCACAAGTTTTTCTGGAATGGTAGGCTTTTTATTTTTTTGTAAAGGTTCATTCTTTCAAATCAGAGAGTATGGGTTCTATTGTTCAATTCTTAAATTGCTTATGGTTATTTTTCTTCTACATTATAACCAAGTTTCTTAAACCGCAAGTAATTTTACCTTGATGTAATCAAGTTTTTGGCTAAAGATCCTAGCATACAGTGTTGTTATTATCGATGTTGTTTCTGCCAATATTGATGGCATTAAATTTTAAAACATGATGGGGATATTAATTTGGTTGAGACGAAATGTGAAGCTCACAATTACAAAATGATATGATGCATGGTTTTCTCATCAGATTCTCTTATAACTAATAAATCTTTTCTTTTTTCCTTGTCATGTTCTTCGGTTTCCATTTGGCTTGTGAAGGGTGCTTCAATGTTGCTGCTTTCATTGTCATTCACTTGGAAGGTTCTTGCCCCCTACTCTGGCATTCTAGCTGTTGTTGGGACTGTTCTGTGAGTTAACACCTTTTCTTGCAATTAATGAATCTCCTCAAAGCTTCTAATTGTTTTGATGCCTCCAATCATTGTTGCCTCCAAATGACCAGCGAGAATTAAAGCTGGCTTCCTTTTCTTTTACACAGTTATGTCTTATCGTTTTCACTTGGCGCTGGTCCTGTGCCTGCTCTTCTTCTTCCGGAAATATTTGCTTCCAGAATTAGAGCAAAAGCAGTGGCTTTATCGCTTTGCATGCATTGGGTAAGTTGCGATAAAAAATTGGTCCAAATACATATGTACATTGGCATGTATATCCCTGCAAGCAAATTCACATATAGATACTTTGATATGACACGATAATCATAATGTGAAAATGGTTGATATGACACGATAATCATAATGTGAAAATGGTTCTTTCTTAATATGACTTTCTCCATTGCATAGATTTCCTTTAAAAGAAAATGATATGAAATTGTTTGCCGATTTTATCTAGTATTCTTGATGTTATGGCTGCATTCATCTTTCAATTGGGTATTTCTCGCTTTCATGTCGGAACTTTTTTTTTTTTTTTTCTGTTGTAACAGATATCAAACTTTGTCATCGGCCTGTATTTCCTGAGTGTTGTGGACAAGTTCGGAATCAGTGTAGTGTATTTGGTATTCGCCGCCGTCTGTCTTCTTGCTGTCTTGTTTATGGCTGGTAATGTTGTAGAAACTAAGGGGCGATCATTGGAAGAAATTGAGCTTGCTCTTAATCCGACAACTTGATTCAGAGAATAATCTTCGTGACTTGTTAATGTTCATCCCATGAAGTGCAGTCACATGGATTGTTTCCGTTGTCTTGGTAAGACTTTTTTCCACAGATCTTTGGGTAAGCTCTGATAGTAACCTGCATTGGTGTTCTAGGCTTCTAGCACTTGGTAGAAGCTGTCTGAGATTTAGGAACAGGATTTTTCTTGGTTTGGTCTCTCAGTAATAAGAATATGCAAGCTTATGGTTTTGTTTTACAAAAAGTGGTATTGACTTGGGAATAAGAGAATGGGAAACCTGTTGGACCTTACCTCGTAAGGTTGATTATATAAATAAATTGAATTCAGATGCAAGCATATGTTATTTAGTTTCCTCCAAGAAATCGTCATTTCCAAGTTGTCGAGATTAATTTTCCTGCTTTGTAAAATTTTCATCCCTTTTAATCTCATTTCAGTACTTGATTTCAGAAATGTTGGATATGAGTATGTAAATGTTCCATTTTGAAGTATTTTTTTAATGTAGTTGGAAAATTCTTGAAAGGTTATATCTCTATATTTTGAAGGTTACTGCTCCTTACAATTTTAAGTAGTACTTTTCAATAATCAAGAAAACATGTTCAAATCTTGAGATGGTTCATTCAGAAAGTTTGATTTTAACCTTTTACTTGAGTTAGAATGAAAGGATTTATCCTTTGTTTCAGTGTCCTAGCGCTATTTACATTCACCAAATTAAGAATTTTCGTATGCACAACTAGCATATGCCTCAGAGGTGCTGTAATCCGAAAAGGAAATAAGAGTCGAAACAATAATTACTCAAAGAAGCTTTATTTTCTTCAGAAATAAATCTACATGTTGGCTTTCCTTTCCCATCTTTCCTTTGTATCAAGCCTGTGAACAAACCATAACATAGGAAATTGTTAATATACTAGACAATATATCAAATGGAGTAGCAATTCATGTTGCTACATAAGAGTTATGTTATCCGTACTCAAGAATGAATTTTAGATATGGACATATGTCTGACACGAGTATACTTAATTTACATTTTTTTATATAATTGATAAGATCATATCTCTATATTCATATCCATATCTGAATATATATTGGATGCAGCGTAAAAAACGAGTATTTTTGAAAAAAAAAAAATTCAGGTAACATAAATAGGATATAAGCACATCAGGTGGAGCAGCAATTCTTGCTTATGAATATATTTCTCTGCAATGTTGTCTAGACGATATGATATGCATCCAACACGCTATGCTCAACTTTGAGGTTTTTCAAATAATTGGAGGATCCTACCCATATACTTATGTTTGGAAAGTAGAAAGTTAAAAAGAATGTCCGGGTGACATAGCTTTTCAATTAATGAATGAGTTGATGCTAAGGATCAGTCTAAGGTGAAAGTTTGAAACATACCCCCAATGCAATTTCTGCCGCTTTTTTGTTGCAAGTTGCACAACATCATTGTCTTCCAGTGTAAAGGGATTATCATCTTCACTGTGGCTCTTTGAGTTTGGAACACTTTCATCTTCAACTTTGGTGTTTGAATCTGATTCTTGAGAACATGCAGAATTCATGTATTTGGCACAAAATCTTTTGGCTTGATCTATAATTAGAAGAAACAATTGCAGATGATGAGTTATTCAGGTATTCAGCATGAAATTTTTTTGGTTTGATCTACGAATAGAACAAGAGATTATGGGTGATGAACCAGAAATCCAACAATAGAAAGTTATTGGTTATAGTATACTATTTTTGTGATTACCGAACAGTAGAACACAAGTATGGATCTGAAACAGATATATTCAAAAAAATTTCAAGTTTTTCCATGCATTTACAGGGTTCTTAGAGACTATGTTCAGATATCCATTGAAAATGGGTGTAGAATACAAATACTTAAAGAAAAATGGAGTCAAGCAACATGGATGATATAAACAACAACGGGCACCTTTTGGTTTCTTGTGAATCTTTGATTTCGCTTTTATTTGTAAACGCCTCCTGTGAAGCTCCTATTACACGCAATGTTCAGGTGGTTAGAAGTAATTTATGCAGTGGAAAAGAAAGATTAAGAGAATATCAGAGATAACTAATAAATGGAACATTCAAAAACCAGAAGATATCCTTCTATCCTAGATTACTCGGATTTGAGTGTGAGTGTCGAGTATGGATAAGTGTTCGATACAAATGTTTAACTTTTTAAAAGCTTTTCCAAGTATTTAGGAAATTCTTAAAGGGTTATATCCTGGACATGTATTGGACATGAAAAGGAAGCAAACATACCCCAAAGCATATTAAATTTAAACAACATTGCCCATTCAACTCCTAAACAAACATACCAAATAAACAGGTTTTAAAGCCTATCAATGTCAAAGTTCTGTCATCATCTACAAGAAAAACAAAGAGTCAGAGCAATACAGCCATCATCTCAAGTAAGCCAAAGCTTTCACTGCCCACCATCTAAATTCCATAAAAAGTTACAGGGACTTGAAAAGTAATCGTAATGCAATTCTATGGTTGCTTTTTATGGATTATCATTGCTATCTACAAAATTTACATTTATTACACCCGAAATCAAGATGAACTAAAAACGCATGACGTATCTGCCAAACATGGTAAAAGGGTTGGGGACTCGTATAGCAATCGTAATGCAATATTAGGCACAATGGTCAAGGTTTTGCTTCTTTCCGCCACTGATATTCGTTACCAATATTTACTGAAATACAATTCATCAAACCCGCAACAAAATAAGATAAGTTCGACAGATTGAAAACGTGCCACTGCAATTTAAATCCATGAGAAGTGTCTAGGGTTCAGTTCCTTCAATCATAAACAAAACCCAAGATTTCACTACCCTAATCTCGATTCCATTAAAAAAACAATCTGCTAAAAGATAAATGGTTGCTGCAAAATCATGTGAAAATCAATATTAAGAAATTACTTGGAATTTAGAAAGCTGTTGAGGAGTAACACCAACAGGCTTGAAGTTGGGTTGCAAAGAACGGGTAGAAGCGATCGCTGTTTCTCTTTTATTGTCTTCATCTTCTTCCTGCTTTTGATTTCCCATGTCTTCTCTCCTGCCTTTCAGCTATGCCCAACTATTAGAACCGCAAGGCGTTTGGGTTGAAACTAAGGTTATCCTCCTGTTTGATAAACTCGGTTTGTCCAGGCCGGTTTTTGGACAAAATAATCTTCAATTCGGGCTGATGTGCCACTAAACATGTTTTTCTCACAAATTATGAAAAAGTTATCTATCAAAAATTATAAAATTATCACTCAATAATTTAATTGTGTGATAATTTAAAAAACATAATAATAATTTTAAATATATATATGATGTAAATTTAATATTAATTTTAAAATTTTAACCTTTAACATTTGCACCTTATATGATTTTTGAATTTTTTTTTATACTTTTGTGTTTTGCTTTGATTTTTCACTTAAAAATTAAAACTAAAATAAAAACTTATCAACTAAATTTTATAGAAATAGTTCAAAATGTAGTGTTACCAGGTACCAACAAAAAGTTATCAAATAAGTGAAAATTAACAAATTCAGATAAATCTGTATATAACCTTTTAACAAATATAGTAGCCTCAATTTGTACGTAAACTACACTTGATATTACTAAACTGTTAGTAGGTTTATTTTGTAGTCACTCAGCTTTAAAAAGTTATAAAATATTTATTGAACTATTTGAAAATTTTTATTTAAGTCATTAAGCTGTTAATAATTTTTTTAAGTCTTGATTAATGAGTTTCAAGTGACAACTTAATGATTGATACGGTAGATCAATCTTTTTAGTAAGTTGAAGAACATTCCTTAAATTCAAGTCAATTTGATTATCAATGTTGGAGATTGAAAAAAATAACTATATGAATTTTAGTTCACGTATCATAGTTCACCTATTCATGATGTTTAACGTTATTTTATGAAAAAAATTTAACCGTAAAAGAGAAGGAGAAAAAATCTATAGGTTGGTGTAAATTATACAATAACGATTTTAATAGCCCAATCTATTAAATAAAAATATTTAAATAGTTTAATAACTATTTTGTAATATTTTAAAAGTTAGTGATTAAAATATAAACATTTTAAATTTAGTGAGCTGTAATTTAAAATTTTTTTATATTGAAATTCTAAAGATATAAAAAAACAGAACCAACGAACCAAAATAAAGAGCTGTCCAAGTTCTGCTAACTTGTTATTGAATCACCATCCACCACTCATGTTCACCACTCTCTTAAAATCTCCCATTCCTTTCTCTTCTTCCTTCAACTCAACCCAAAACCCTTCCAAAACCCAGAAAGGAAATCACTCTTTCAACAAAAATTCTAAATTCTCAGTCTCAAAACCCACAGGAATGGCCCCATTAAGATGCCAACACCTCCATGGATGAAGGGTCCTCTCCTTCTCCAACCCGATGAAGTGTTAAATGCTTCAAAACCCACTACTAAAAGGAACTCAAACAACAATTCAAAGGCACCTGAAAAGGCATTGTTTGGAAAGGAAAGCGGGGTGAGAGGGAAGAAAGTGATGAAAAAGATCATCAGAGACGTGGAAAAGCTACAACGGAATGGAGTTTTAGACGATATCCAGATTGGGAAATTTGAAGAATTTGAGATCGGGAATTGGTTGGAGGAGATTGGAAATGATGGGGAAGTGAAAAAATTTGATAGGAAAATGCCGTGGGTGAGAGAACAAGAGAAAGTTGTGTTTAGGAGGATGAAAAAGGAGAAAGTTTTGACACAGGCTGAGATTATTCTTGATAACGATTTGCTTGAGAGACTGAGAAAAAAGGCTATGAGGATGAGGAAATGGGTTAAGGTGATGAAAGCTGGTGTAACTCAGGCTGTTGTTGATGATATAAGGTTGGCTTGGAGGAACAATGACCTTGTTATGCTTAAATTTGGTGTTCCTTTGTGTAGAAATATGGATAGAGCAAGTGAAATTGTTGAGGTTTGTTTTTCTGCTAATTTCCTTTTGCATTTTATATAAGAAGTTTCAAGGATGTTTATTGTTAATCATGTTTTTGTATTTTTATGAATAAATTTATGCAGACAAATGATTTCAGGGTAGAATTCGTTTAAGAACTCTCATATTTGGCCTTCTAATTATTAAACTATAGTATTCAATTTCATAATATTTGGAACGTGTGATGAAAGGTTCAATGCTATTCTGTTCGTATACAAATTATATTGTTTTGATGTTGTTAAAGATTATAAATATTCATTTAACATTATTGTTTGTTAGGTCTAGAACATCAACACATTCAGGATTTAACTTTGTCGAAGTTTCTGACTGTTATATCGTTACATGACAGATGAAGACTGGGGGCTTGGTTGTATGGTGCAAGAAAGATGTTCTTGTTGTTTATAGAGGACAGAACCACTGGCTGACTTCAAATGGTCGAAGAGTATTCAATAACTTGGCCTCAGACAATAACACTACTATGTCTCAAGAAAAATCTAATGCAAGTACTTGGGGGAGGAGTTTGAATGGGGAAGACAGAGATGAGAATAATCAACCAGTAGTTGGATCACTGTATGAGAGGGAAACTGATAGATTATTGGATGGTTTAGGACCTCGCTTTATTGACTGGTGGATGCGAAAGCCATTACCAGTTGATGCTGACTTGCTTCCAGAAGTGGTTCCTGGCTTTAGGCCTCCAACAAGACTTTCTCCTCCTAAAACTAGACCAAAATTGACAGATGAGGAGTTGACGAATTTGAGGAAGCTTGCTCATCCTTTACCTTTTCACTTTGCTCTCGGTATCACCTTACCTATTATAAACTTATCGGCTAGAACTTACACACACATTTGCATGGCATATGTGCAGTACTTTAGGCTTATGGAATGTGCATGTAGTATCCTTACCATTTTAAGTAACTAAGGGACAGGGAAGTAATCTATTCTAGTCTAACTGAAAAATGTGCTTGTTAATTATTGAGAAATTATTTCAAGTGTAAATCTGCATTCAACATTAGTATTAACATGAAGAATTTGATGTTCTAAATCTTGCATAACAAAACATATTCTGGGGTATGCTTAGTCGCTTTGTGTTCCACTTGTGTTTGCAATTTTCAGAATTCTTGATACCGGTTTATTCTTCTTGCTGCAGGGAGGAATAGGAACCTTCAAGGCTTGGCTAATGCTATCTTGAAATTATGGGAAAAGAGTCTCATAGCAAAGATTGCTATAAAGTGGGGGGCACAAAATACTGACAATGAGCAAATGGCTAATGAGCTCAAGGTAAGCCTGTAATTCTTTTGAGTTGTTATGAACACATCGCGCTGAAATTTGATCTGTTTATAACCATGGGCAGATCCTAGGTTTCTCGGACTTCGATGTGAGTGTCTGATACATGTGTGTCTGACACGGGCATGTTAAAAAATTTCCAAGTTTTTCTATTTATTTGGAGGGTTCTTGGAGAATCGTATCTTTATCCTCATGTTTGAATATGTACTGGGCATGGGAGTTAAACATGGGTACTTCAAAACAAATGAAGAGTCGGAGAAACATAGGGTAGTTCTGTTTTTATTTTGTCAAGAAGTATCATATATGACATATCTAAGTTGTATCAGGCTTGTCTAAATGTCTAAACTAAGGGAACAGCATGAGACACCTCGTTGTTAGCATGACACATAACTCGATTTAAGGTAAAAATTATCTTGAAGTATCAATGTTCTACACTAGTGTCCAACACATAGATATAAGGATATGACCTTCAAGGCCCTCCAAATACATGGAAAAACTTAATAATCAGACCATACCTGTGTTAGAATATATTCATCTGTCACTCGTACCTGGGGCAGGCAGGTACCTTTCCCCCCTTCAAATTTTCTGAGTATTTTAAATACTATCAAGTAAAAAAAGGAAAAATTATGTTTGCCCCTTAAATTTAAGTAATTTGAAATATTTTACATTATCATTTTAAAATAAAGTAAAATTATCTTTTTTTTTTTTTTGAAAAAATAATTGATTTCATTTGTAGAATTTGTTTGATATCACAAATTTGGTAGCACTTTTATGTTAAATCCATTCATTATTATTAGCTTGATTCTCTCTGTTAATCTTTTCAATAAATTAAATGAATACATTTTACTAATAATTGTGTAACATTTTTTATTCTATAGTTAAAAAGGTAAAAAAAATAAAGAAGTTAAATAATTATGGTATCTAATCCAAATTGAGTATTTAATTTATTTTGCTGTTTTCTAAATATTAATTTGGGTTGGGTCAAACTGTTCGGAATTTGAAAAGACCTTGTTCGAAGTTGGTCCAGCTCCCAAATCAATATTTCGGCTTCAACCTTGCTCATACTCTAGTCCGAGTAACTTAGTTCAGAAGGATCACTGCGTAGCCTACCAAGCCTGGAATTCTGTATACGTTTTTCCGCATGACATGCATGCATGTTTATGATTATCAACAACTGTATATTTACTATGACTAATAAGTCTTGACTCTGCAGGATCTCACGGGGGGAGTTTTGTTGCTAAGGAATAAGTTCCTTATAATATTCTACCGGGGGAAGGACTTCCTTCCTCAAGGTGTTGCTAATTCTGTAATGGAGAGAGAAATGGCACTCAGGAGATGCCAACTTATTGAAGAAGGTGCTCGAGTCAAAGTAGCCGAAACCTTTCAGGTTGCTAATGAACCTTTGGCGAAGACTAGCACTGTAGGAACTTTAGCAGAATTTCAGGATATTCAGACCAAATATGGAGTCCTGGAAAAAGAAAATAATGAACTCAAAATTCAAATAGAAGCTCAAAAGGAAAACTTAGAGAGGGAATTGAGAAACCAAGAACGCAAACTTGCAATTGTAAGATACCTTTCCAATTATATTTCTGTTCTGAAACCCATGTTAGAATCGGGTGAGTCCGGAAAAGGTATGTTCAAATTTTTGTTAGATTTCCATGTATTTGGAGGGGATTTCCCTTCAAATATCCCTTCACAAAACCATTTGTTTAGCATTGGTGTTGGCCAATATCATATCGTTTCAAATGCATCATTTTCCTGCGTATGATCATATTATATCCTTTGGACTGCCGTTTGTTGACACAATATTAATTCTCTCTTTGCAGCTCAATGGAAAGATAGAGAAGTCAGCTAAAAAGCTAGCAAAGTTGAATTCTTCATGGCAAGCTGCTGAGCCAGATTTGGATCTCGAAACCATTACTGAAGAGGAGAGAGAATGCTTGCGGAAGGTCGGACTGAAGCTAAGTAGTTGCTTAGTGCTTGGTGAGGGAAAGACTGTGAAGCTCTCCTAGTTGCCAATCAATTCTTTATCTTTCAGATCCTTGGTTTTTCAAATTTTAGATAGCTTTTCTGCTGGTTTTCCTTCAGCATCCTTGGCTGGATCTAAATATCTCTGTTTTGTTTTTGTTTTATTATGGTTCAGGTAGGCGTGGGGTCTTTAATGGCGTCATAGAAGGTGTACATCAACACTGGAAGCACAGAGAAGTTGTCAAGGTAATCACAATGCAGAGAGCGTTCCTACGAGTTATCTATACTGCTAAAATGCTCGTAGCGGAGAGTGGTGGGATTTTGGTTTCAGTGGAGAAGCTAAAAGAAGGTCATACCATAATCATCTACCGAGGAAAAAACTATCGACGCCCTTCGAAGCTAATGACTGATCATCTCCTAACTAAGAGGGAAGCATTACAAAGGTCTATTGAATTACAGAGAATCGGAGTAAGCTCTTTGTTTTTGCTCGCTAATCACAACTTTTCTTTTCTTACCCTTTTGCTGAAAATTTCCACTTTATTCTGTTGTGCATTTCTAGGCTTAACCATGATTTCTTTTCGTTGTTCTTGGTTTTCAGTCATTGAAGTTTTTTGCATATCAGCGACGACAGGCAATCTTAGATTTGAAACTCAAACTAGTAAGAAAATAATATTTGTTCTCTTCTTTTGGTATAAACTATAAAGGAGGCCATAGAGTGGGGGTAAGGGAAGGGATAGAAATGTCAGGATTTGAATCCAAACCTGCTTGATGCACCTCTAAATGATAAGTGCATGCACCAACCTAGCTAAGCTCTGGCTTCCAAACAAATTTTGTTCTCACCAGTCATATGCCTATGTTTTTCTTAAAATAGTTTGTGATGCTCTCTAGACTCTATTAAAGCAAAGCTTATATATGTTTTCCTATTAGATTGTTTAACTGATTTATTGAAACTTTAGGCCAAGTTGGAGGAACAAGGAGTTGCTACTCCACAAGGGTTATAAGCCACGGACTTATGTTCTATGGATCATGAGATCTCCTGGAAGTTTCCTCTTTAGTCAATCATCATATATTATATGACTGTGGCTCATGGTATCTTGCAAACTGAAAATCTTGAAATCATGGAACTTTTTATTGCTAGGGTTTTGATTCAAGTTTATCATGTATACAGGCAAAAATAAGGAGTGAATTCTAGAGGAGGCAGTTGCACGAGCCAAAAGAATGAGCATCCCTTTGTGCATTGATGTCAGAACTGTATGGCGAGTTATCCAAGTTTTTGACTGAAATGTGGGGAAACTTAAACAAGATAGCTTATTACTTCTGCAAGTATGATTCAGACAGTTTAAGCTTGGGATGCTAGTTGCTACACTTGAAAAATCGTGCTGAATGCTACTGTGATGATGACCTACAACATTATCCTGCATCCATGGCGGGAGTTGTTGAGCCCTGAATATCAGTCATGTATCCTTGAAGGTCACCCAACCAATAGTTTTTTCTTACTGGGTTGATATCACCAAGTTATCCTTTGGTGCAGCTATAACTGTTATGGACGAGCATGTGTAGCTTTGCAGGTTTTGAATTGCAGTTTGTGTTATAATGCCATGCTTGAGAGGACTGTATTCGGCCTTTTCTGATTTTCAGGTTCTCTAGCACATAAGCCCCCTTGATGGAAGCCACTAAGTCGTCATGATGGTATCATTTGCAGCAAACTATTTCAAAAGTTTTCAAACATGTCTAATTTGGGATGCCTTTAGTGCAAGAGTACAACGTCAACATTCAGTGGCATCAAATAGTGAGCTAGGAAAACAACAAAACACCGAGTTTGACAAACAATTGCAGGTACAGACCTCGAACATTTGGGCTATGGTCCTACTAGAAATGGTTGTATGAATTTCATTCAGAACCAGTTGTTGATATGAAGAAAATTCCCATATTTATGATTTATTATTAGTCTTTGTTGCACATTCTTGCTCTGTAAATTTCTAACCATAACTGGGAATAGTACTCCAAGCCTTAGCAGTTAGTCGAAATTTCAGTCTCTAGTTTTAGTTGGAGGCTAGATTTGGGAAGTCGCACACACACACACACACTCATATTGTATGTATATTTTCACATATTTTCACATATTATAATCATGCTCTTAAAGTATCATATCATATTTTAATTATTTTTTGATATTAACTCAAATTATCAAGTTTGGTCAATACACATGCGGAGGACCCAAAACTTTGCCATTTTCTTCATTGTCGGCTCTTGGATTATGACTAAATTTTGACTATCTTTTTAGTCAAGTTTAAGTTGCAATTTTTCTGCTCAGCTCTGAAATTAGGAAATTTCCTCTGGAGTTACAAGGTCCACCACTGGGTTCAGATGTAACTCGATTTTTGAAAATTCTAGTTAATTTCATTTGCGTTGTGGCTCGAGTCAGCTCAAATTTAATATTTTAAAAAATAATAAGACATTAAAAATACCTATGAATATATTTTTATAATTAAATATAAATAAAAACATTATTTATTTTAAAATAATAATTTGCTTTAGATTAACTTGTATTGTGAATGAAATTTTCTTATGATACAAGTGAATTAGGCTCATTAGGCTAAACTGTTAACCCAAATATCATTTAAAATTTATTATGTTCAAAGTTTTAAAACTGAATTAATAATTGAATTGGTCGGGTTATTGATTTGATTAATTTAATTAAATAAATTATTAAAATTTATAATTTTTTTAAAAATTGGTTCAATTGTTTCATATTAATTCGTGAGTTAATCAATTTGATGCCTCTTTTAGATAAATATTCCAATCAATTCTTGATTTAATCTGTCTAATTAATTAATTTGATTCAAACAATTATAATTTCCACTCCTTTCATTAAAATGTTTTCATATTTCCTCCAATTAATCTTTTTGAAAGTAATGCAAAAAATCCTCTATAAACCATCAAATCCAAGTTATAACTCATGACAATGCATTATGTAAACCAAATTAAGTCAATTGTTTTAATCATAGGAAGATGATAAGCCAACAAAGTATATAATATATGTTATGGTACACTTTGGAAACAACATTTTTGAGAGGGATAGTTATAAATTCCGAATATAGGTCATAAAACGGATATAAAGAATAAAAAAAAAAAAGTACATAATAAATGTTTAAACCTAAATTTAATGGAATGAATTAGGGGTGCTCAAACAATTAACCAAACCGAACTAGTATTAATCGAATTAACTTGATTTTTTAATCCTTTAACTGTTAACCGAATCAAAATTTTTCAAAAAAATTAATTGAATCAAAATATGTTGGTTAATTCGATTGATTAACCGAATTAGCCGAAATTTATATGTTTTTATTTTTTTGATTAAAATAAGTATAAAACATATCAAAAAAATAAATTGATAATGTTCATTTGACCAAAAACTACATATAATTTGTATTATTAATTATTAATTCGGTAAATTACCCGATTTCGAACCGAATTAACCAGCAACCAAACTTCCAAAAAATATTAATCGATCTCCGACCGAATTAGATCGGTTAACCGACCGATTAACCGAATTAGATCAATTCGATCGGTTAATTCAATTTTAATCGAAATTATAACACCCCTATATTGAACTATGTTGAACAAAATCAAACATCAAATTGGTCGCACCTTTGAAAAGAAAATATAAAAAATGATTTTTATTGGTCCAATATGAGTTTTTGCAGTTGAATCGCTTTTTGACCAATTTGATGTTTATTCACTTTTCTATATCTATCAGACTAATCACTAGATTTTTATTCAACCAATCTAGTCCAAATCTCTTTTTATTCCTTGATTTACGGGATCATAAAGGAGAAGATACAAAAGGTTTAGGTGGAATTATCAATTATTGAAGGCTTCCTTGCAACATTTCTAGCATTTTAATCATTGAAGGTCGATCAGATGGGTCACATTGAATGCACCAAAGGCTCACTATAATCAACTTCCTTGTTATTTCTTCTTCCTCTTCAACTATTACTCCTTTGAGATTCAAGTTCATAGATTGATCAAGATGTTCATAAATCCATGATGGAAAATACACTTCACTGGTTTGAGACACTCCAACATCAATATTTTTTCTTCCTCCCACCATTTCAAGGACCATCATTCCATAACTATAGACATTTGATTTATAAAAATTCGCCAAAGTTTTGACAAAACACTTCTAGAGCAATATATCCGATTGTTCCTCTTGCACAAGCCATGGAAATTATACTCTCTTTTCTTTCACATAATTTAGACAAACCGAAATCAGATATTTTGGGACAAAATTCTTGCCTAAAAGGATATTGTGAGGTTTTATGTCTGTTGCAACCTTGATGCAAGTATTCAAGCCCTCTAGCAATGACGAGTGCAATGTCGTACAAAGTTTTCCACTCCAATTGACGACTTTGATTATTTGATCCTTGACTATAAATGAACTTGTCCAAAGATCCATAGGCATGAATACATAAATCAAAGCTCTCTTTGATTTCTCGAAACAAAAACCAAGTAAAGTCACTATATTAACGTGAGAAGTTCTACTAATACTAGCTATTTCATTCATAAAATCTTCTCCATTTCCCTTAGATTCATTTAAGACTTTAATCGCGACGAAACGGTCTTAAGACATTTTTCCTTTATATACTTTACCAAATCCTCCTTGACCTAAATTATCATGAAATTTATTTTTCATTTTGTTGATTTCTCTGTAAGAATATGGCTTTGGTGCAAATGTACCAAATTTTTTCATAAATGCCTCAATTGTTGCTTTGTCTCCTTGGGAATGAGTTGACAATAATTCTGTTTTGAACCTCAAGACAATGAAGCTTATTGATACAATAGCAACAACGGTTGCACCAACTGTCAATCCTGTTATATACATGAATGAAGATTAATAGGGTAAATTAAGTTCTCCACATCTATTAATTTCACAAAAACAAAATCAACCAGTATAATTTAAATTGATATTTTGAATAAAATTCTGTACGTAGTTAATAAATTATATGATAACCCCATTACTTGCATTTCTTGGAAAACTGTTGATCTGGTTTTGCAGTCACATCAAATATTAATTAATAAAAAATAAAACTTTTGTTCATTATTTATTTATGACCCATTAAATTGGTTCATACCTATGATTAGTTTGAGCTGCAACTTGGAACTGGACCCTGTAAATACAATTTACGGCAAAAATCAATACAGTGGATACTCATACTCTTCAATTTTAATCAAAGTCAGGCACACTAATTGTTAATAAATGTAATATGATTCGTTAATAAGTAATATGAGAGTAACTCTTGACTGTTAGATTTCATGTCCAGCACTCCAACATGTAGGATAAATTTGATGGACTGAACTTGATAGAAAAAACCAGTGATGAGAACATCAGGCACACTAGACAAGATGTATAAATCTCTTATTAACCTCAACTTAAAAAGGAAAAGAAGGTTCTTAAATATATAAGTGGGTACACCCTAAAAACTTAATTTTATCACCATTCTTAGCTTCACCCTTAGAACGCTACAACTTTCCAGTCGATTCCATCCCGAAAAGAGTAATCAATGTCAATGTTTTAGCAACATGGTTAGACCTGATTATGGTTAGGTTATCCATCTAAATTTGAAAGTTCATTTGAAAAGTGAAAGGGTTAAGGTAAAAATATAAATTCAAAAAAAAGATTTGAATAAAGAAATAAGAACCGTTTAAAAAATGGGACGAGTTTCACACAATATTTTTTTGGTTCCGGCCCAACTTGGCCCAACCTAAATTTAACAAAATTTTGTTATTGATGTTTGCTTTTGTTTATTGCTGTTATGCTGTTGTTTTTATACCATTTCGCTATTATATTGCTACTATTTTATTGTTATTATTTAAATATTGTAAACTCTTAGTTTATTGTTAGCTTTGCTACTATTTTAGAAGAATTTACTTGTTAAGTTACAACTATGTTAGTATTATTTAAGTATAAAAACTTTTTTTAAAAATATTTTTAATCTATTAGATGTATTATGTTTTTAATTTTATTTTTATATATAAAAATAATCTAAAAAAGTTAATGCAACTAGGTTGGACCGAATTCAGGTCTAATATTTTTAAGCTCAATTTTTAAGCTAGACTAGGCCCAAGTCTAGAAAACGGACATGATTGTTTTTGCACTGACCTAACCCGATCCATTATCAATTCTAAACAGGGTGAAACACTGCATCTCAAAATATTATTGGCAAACACAGATTTTGGAGCCAAAATCAAGGTCAAGTTTATGATGATGAAGTAGGAAGACTTTTTTTTTTCTTGAGTAAACTATTAAAATAATTAATTTTGTTTGTCTCATATTATATTTTAGTCATTTATGTTTGAAAGGTAACTTTTAGTCACTTACATTATCGTGTTGTAATATTTTAATCACTGAGCGTTAATTACTATTAACGATGTAAAGATAAGCTGACGTAGTACGTTAAATCATCATTTCAAATGAAAATTTTAAGTTAAATCATGCAATTAGTCCCTATATTTTTCCCTTTTGAGCAATTTTTTTCTTTTATTTATTTTTTCATTCTCTTCTCCTCCTCCCTCTATTTTCCTCCCTTCTCTATTACTTTTAACGTAATTTTTTATATTTTCTATTTGTTAAAACTAGTCCCTATATTTTTACTTTTTTGAACAATTTAATTTTTTTCTTTTTATTTCTTTATTTTCCTTCTCATCTTTCCCTTTATTTTTCTCTCTTCTCATATTCTTCATTGCAAAAACATAATCTTTACCCACCAAATAAATCAAGTCTTTGTTTCTTTCACATGATTCCTAAATTAAATTTCACTCAAAATTAAATATTATTTATTCTTAATCAAATCTAGATTGAATATAACCTAAATTTAAAACTAAAATTCAATCTAACTAATCAATATAAAAACCATATTCTTAATCAAATCTAAACATAAATTGAATTCTCTATATTCGAAACAAATTTTTTCCGTTTCCAAACTTTTACAGAATTGTGTAGATTCTTTCTTTCTTTTTCTTTTATTTTTCAATGAATAAAATTAAGCAAATGATGAAATTGATCTAAACCTTCTTGGATATTCCCAAGCAAGCTTGACTGGAAGCCGGAGCATGGATATATGAACCAAAGAGAGAAAGGAAGCATGGAACCAAATTGGTTTAGGTAAAGTTAAGGGTAAGTTTTGTATGGTGGTCATTTTAGTCATTGAGAGTGTAGAGCTCGTTTGAAGTATCCGTTATGTAACAGACCGAAATTGACCCTAATCGGAACGGTGGTTTTGGGACCACGAATCCGAGCCCGATAAATATTTAAATATCATATTTAGTGTTTATTTTATATGAATTTATATGTGTGAAAATTTCGTAGAAAAATTTTATCGTTTGAGTATCGAATTTGATAAAAGGACCTAATCGCGTAAAAAGTAAAAGTTACAAATTAAAGTATAAAGTGTTAAATTGAGTGTGGCTTTTAAATAGGGAGTATTGAAATGGTAAATACCCCATTTTAAGGGTTAGTGGCCGGCCATGGACAAGTTTGTCCATAAGTTAAAGTGTTTGATTATTTTAATTAAAAGGTTGGTTTAGTAATTTGGTAAAAAAAATTTATTATATGTTAAAATAATCAAGAAAAAGGAAGCCATCATTTTTTTTCATCCATGGCCGATTGTGAAGGAAAGAAATAAGCTTTCAACCCTTTAAAATTTCGGCACTTTGAAGCCAAAAATCTAAGATCAAGAGCAAAGAAAAACGGAATTAGACCGGGGAAAGTCGAAGGTTCTCGAATAGCCGATTCGCACGGACTATCGACAACCGAGGTAAGTCCTTAAGCAAGTATAGATTATCGAATTATTATGAATGTACTAAATGATGTTATTAAATAAAGTTTTCTATAAACTCTTATGTTAGCCGAATATGAAAGTATTGGTATGGGATTGGTTGAAATTTTATATAAGTGATAGTGAATTTGAAATGAAATGTTGTTATATTTCTAAACGAGTTGGCATGTTAAAGTGACTTGAATAATGTGTGTTTTATGCTATTTTGGGCAGCATTACTGTAAGGTGTATAAGTTGGTAATGACATATTCGGGCTTCGTGCCTAGCGTGCTTAGTCTTAGGTGACATATTCGAAGCTTCGTGCCTAGTGTGCTTAGTCGGTGACATATTCGGCTTCGTGCCTAGCGTGCCTTGTGCGGTGTTTGATTTCGGCTTTAATGCCTAGCGTGCTTTATGCGGTGATGTGTTTTACCAAGGAGAAACCAAATTGTGGTTCAAGGTAAATCGTAACTAATGTGCTTAGTAAAGGCTCAGATAAGTAAGTAAGGTTTGATATGTTTTAGTGTTGCTAGAGTTTATTTAATGCCATGAGTATAGTGATATGTATATTGAGATTACGATTGATGTACACAAGTATTATGTGACTGAGTTTGAGCTTGAATGTGCTATAATGAATATTTGGTTTCCTAATAGTAGTGCTAAAGGTGTAAGAAATTTTAATATGTTAACATGGTTGAGATAAATGATTCAGTAATTGAATGTAGTATCATTTTGAGCTTGGGACTTACTAAGCTAGTAAACTTACTGTGTGTGTGTTTTTGTTTACCTTTGTTTTATAGATCTTGAATCGAACTACAGGCTCGAAGGATCATCCGTAAAGTCAACCACACTATCTACTTTCTTTTGGGTATTGAAAACTTGGTTTGTTATTTAAAAAGGGCATGTATAGGCTAGATTGAACCATATAACTAATGTTTTGTAATAGTGTAAATATGCTAGCCATGCGAAAATGGCTAACTATTTTGAGATAACTTGTTTCGTGTTTTGATGATATTGTTTGATCATGCCATGAACTATTATTTATACTTGATTATGGTTTAATCATGTGAGAGTGGTATTATTATTTGTGCATGTTAGATTATGATAGGAAAGACTTATTAATTGGTTCATGTTGATGAGCTTAATATATGGTATATACATTGATAATGTTGGATTCATGATTCGGCAAAGTATTAGATTCTTATTATTGAGTATATGGTATAGTATATGTTATGTATTGAGATTATCTTGGAAGACCGAATATGTAGTTAAGTGATTGATTTTGTATATGTATTTTAAGAAGGAGAAATGGTATAATTTGGCATGATAATGAGGTAAAATGATGGATATGTATTTGATTGAGTATTGGCTATATAAGCTTGGTTGCTAAATGATATGTAAAGAATATGTTTCATGACTATTTTTGTTGTGAAACAGTTTTAGTTATAACAGTGATGTGATTTTGAAAAATCACCAAAAATAGGAGAAATTGAATTAGAAAGTGAATAAGACATAGAATTAAAGTTTATTATGTCTATTTTGATATGAAAGAAACAACTTAGGCAAAGGAATTATATATAATGAGATATTTAAGTTTTAGTGAGACTTGTCCTGAATGAATTCGTGAGTCCCTGTTCTGTCTTAGAAAAATTGTTAAAAATTGTACAAAAATAATTATGGAGTATAGTTTATATGTTTAGAATCCTTAATGAGTCTATTTTTATTGGAATATACAAGGACATTATTGAAATTTTGTGCAGTGAGATAACTGAGTTTTTGTAAAGATAGGTCAGAATTATCAAACAGTGAAATAAGGGTAACTTTGATGAATAAACTGTACTAATTGGCCACATGAAAATTCTAGAAAAGTTATGGTAAAAGTTATATGAGTCTAGTTCAATAAAATTTACAGATCTAAATTTTGAGTTTTGTAACTCGAGTTATGGTAAATTTAGTCAGCCTGATGCAGTTGGACAGCTGTAAATTTTCATGCCCCAAACTAGTAGTCAAGACTAGTAATGCCCCATACCGACTCAAGCAAAGGTTTGGGTAAGGGTGTTACATTTATTGGTATCGAGCTACGATTTAGTCGATTCTAGGACTACCGTAGTATGTAAGAGTCTAGCTATACATGCCTTTAAATTGTATATATAATAGTGTGGTGACTTGACAATTTCGATTGTATTTTATATAGTAAATGGATTCGATCCCGATAGAGCCGTGGCGATGATGTGGAGAGTGTCGCGCTGGTCTCAAGACATGGATCAGTGCCACTAGACTCTCAACCGATTCACGGGTAACCACGAGGAGAGGCTAAACAAGCCTTCTACCAAATGATGAATGAATGGTTTACCCAGTTTGTTCGAATAATCCAGCAGTACAACAACCTCCACCCCGAATAATCCAACTCCGGTACCTTCAAGACTTTCAGATGATAGATCCCATGAGATCTAGTAGGCCTCTGTTGATAAAATTAGGAAATTTGGGGCGAAGAATTCAAGGCTAATGATGATGATGATGCAGAGCGAAATGAAATGTGGCTTGATAACACTATTCGGTACTTGATGAGCTCTCTTGCACTCAGCATTTAATGTTTGAAATGTGCTATATCTTTGCTTCGGACACCGCTTATCATTGGTGGAATACACTAGTATCGGTGGTTCCAAAAGAAAAAGTGACGGGATTTCTTCCGAATGAATTCCACAAGAAATATATCGACCAGAGGTTCATCGACCGAAACGTAAAGAATTTCTTGAACTAAAACAGGGCAAATGTCGTTGATGAATATGAGCGAAAATTTGTCGATTGAGCCGATATGCCCGGAGTGTGTATCTCTGAAGCCATTATGTGCAAAAGGTTTGAAGACAGTTTGAATGAAGATTTGAAGTTACTAGTTGGCATTCTTGAGATCAAAGAATTTGTGACACTAGTTGAGCGAGCTTGCAAAGTCAAGAGCTTGGGAAAGAGAAAAGAAAGGTGAGATGAAGCTAGAGACACCCGTAAAAGATCGTCGGGTAAGAATTTTCATTCCACATCTAAAAGTTTAGAGATGACTTGATCGACACAAAGCTACTTGATTCATTTAGAAGTGATCGACCTCCAATGGGTTCCCGAGCTACCTCGATGGCTAGTGTTGGTAACGTCCCACGAATCGAGTTGAATGCAAACATTGTGGAAAATGGCATCCGGGAGTTGTAGAGTTCGTGGACCGGTTTTGTTTTAAATGTGGATCCTCGGACCATTTTATTCGAGAGTGCCCGATGTTAATCGAGTGAATACAAGACGAACTCTAGACCAAGTAGTGCATCGATGCAGGGCGGACCACCCGCACATTCGGCAATGTAGGTGGTAGTCGAGAGGGACAAAGAACACAACAGATCGATCGAGGCTAGAGCTCCAGCAAGAGCTTATGTTACTCGAGCTAGAGAGGATCTCGCTTCTCCGGATGTCATTCTGGTACTTTCACCCTTTATGATACTACTGTGATTGCATTGATTGATCTGGTTCGACCCATTCATATGTATGTGAAACTCGGTATTGATGAAGACTCTACCAGTTGAGTCTACTGAGTTTGTGATTCGGGTATCCAACCGTTTGGGTAGATGTGTGTTTGTTAATAAAGTGTGTAAAGTTGCCCATTGATGATTCGGGATTTTTGTTTCCGATTGATTTAATCTTTGTTGCCTTCGATGAGTTTGATATAATTCGGAATGGGTAGTTAACTTCGCATGATGTAGTGGTGAATTGCAAAAAAAGCTTATCGATTTGAGACACCGAATGGTGAGATCATTAGAATCGAATCCGATGATTCGGTGGGTTTCCTACGGTTATATCATCGATGTTAGCTCAAAAGTATGTGAGAAAAGGGTGTGAAGCTTATTTGGCTTATGTCTTTGGATAATAAAGTGTCTCGAAAGCAGATTGAATCATGCCGATTGTATGTGAATACTCGATGTGTTTCTGAAGAACTACCGGGTTTACCCCTATCGAGAGATTGAGTTTGGCATTGAATTAGCTCCGAACGACTCGATCTCAATAGCTCCATATCGGATGGCACCTCTTGAGCTAAAAGAGTTGAAAGCACGATTGCAAGAGTTAACAGATAGGGCTTTGCGACCAAGTTTCTCTCCTTGGGTGCACAGTTCTTTTGTGAGAAAGAAAGATGGAGCGATGCGAATGTGTATTGATTACCGACAACTAAATAAGGTGACTATAAAGAATAAGTACCGTTACCTCGGATTGATGATTTGTTTGATCGGTTGAAAGGGGCTTGTATTTTCAAGATAGATTTGAGATCGGGTTATTATCGATTCTTGAGTCGAGATCTGAGATGTGCCAAAGGCGCATTCCGGACGAGTCTGGACATTTTGAGTTTTTGGTAATGCCTTTTGGGCTTACTAATGCACCTGCTATTTTTATGGATTTGATGAATCGGGTTTTAGGCAGTTTTGGATCGATTTGTGGTGGTATTTATTGATGACATATTGATCTACTCCAAAGATGAAGTTGAACACCATTGAACATTTGAGGTTAGTGCTACAAACTTTGAGATCATCACCGTATGCGAAGATTAGTAAGTGTGAGTTCGGATGAAAGAGGTCGACTTTTTGGGACATGTGGTTTGAAGATCGGGCATTGAGTTGATCCGAACAAAATCTCGGCTATACTTGATTGGAAGCCACCGAAAAATGTTTAGAGATTCAAGTTTTACGGGACTTGCGAGTTACTATCGACGATTTGTGAAAGATTTTTCTATGATAGCAACCCGTTAACAAAGTTCTGCAGAGAAAGATGTCCGGTTTGAATGGTCAAAAATGTCGGAAAAGTTTTGATCGGTTGAAAGCCCTTTTGATGAAGCTCCAGATTAGTTCAAATTTGAATCGGGTAAAGAATTTGTTGTGTACTCGATGCTTCTTTAAATGGTTTGGGCTGCGTTTTGATGCGAGGAAGGCAAAGTTGTAGCCTACGCTTCAAGACAATTGAAGCCGCATGAAAGAAATTACCCTACGCATGATTTAGAGCTTGCGACCATTGTGTTCGCCTTTGGAGATTTGGCGTCATTACTTATTTGGCGAGAAATGTCATGTTTACTCGGATCATAAAAGTCCAAGTATCTAATGACTCGAGAAAGACCGAATTTGAGACAACGCAGTGGCTAGAATTGTTGAAAGACTATGAATTGGTGATTGACTATCACCGGGAAAAGCTAATGTTGTTGCGGATGTATTAAGTCGAAATCATTATTTGCTCTTTGTGCATTGAATGCACAGATGGCTATGTCTAGTGATGGTTCGATCATAATTGAGTTACGAGCAAGACCGATGTTTATTCAACAAATTTGTGATGCATGAAAGTTGACAAGAATATGATTGCTAAGCGAATTGATGTGAAAAGGTGCAGAGTCGATTTTGATTGATGCAAATGACTATTTGAATTTTAAAAGTCAATATGTGTTCCAAAGAACTCGGATTTGATCTGAGATGATTTTGAGTGAGGCTCATAGTGGCCGACTATCGATACATCCGGTAGTACGAAAATGTATAACGACTTGAAAGCAGTTCTATTGGTATTCGGTATGAAACGAGATATATCTGAATTTGTTTCAAAGTGCCTAATTTGTCGCTAAGTAAAACCGAGCATCAAGTGCCTTCAGGTTGCTTCACCGATCATGATACCGAGTGGAAATGGGATAAAATTACAATGGATTTTGTATTCGGTCTTCCTATGACACCAAGTAAGAAAGATGCCGTATGGGTGATAGTTGATAGACTGACTAAATCAGCTCATTTTGTGCCGGTTCGTACAGATTTTTCACTCGATAAACTTGCTGAATTGTATGTATCGCAAATTGTAAGATTGCATGGTGTACCGAGCTCCATTGTGTCAGACAGAGACCCGAGATTTACATCGCGGTTTTGGAAGAAGTTGCAAGATGCTTTAGGTACTAAACTACATTTTAGTACAGCCTTTCATCCGCAGACAGACGGTCAGTCTGAGCGAACTATTCAAATACTTGAGGACATGTTGAGATGTTGCGTTCTCGAGTTTGAAGGTACGTGGGAACGATACCTACCTTTGATTGAATTTGCTTATAATAATAGCTTTCAATCAAGTATCAAAATGGCACCTTATGAAGCCTTATACGGGCGAAAATGTCGAACACCATTATACTGGACTGAGCTCAGTGAAAATAAGATACACGGGGTTGATTTGATTAAAGAGATCGAAGTAAAGTGGCCATAATCAAAGATAATTTGAAAGCTGCATCAGATCGACAAAAGTCCTATGCTGATTTGAAACGTAAAGATATTGAATTCCAGATCGGAGATCGAGTCTTTTTAAAGGTTTCACCATGGAAGAAAGTGCTCCGTTTTGGCCGGAAAGGCAAGTTGAGCCCAAGGTTCATTGGACCGTATGAGATCATTGAACGTATTGGGCCTGTTGCTTATAGATTGAAGCTACCC
The DNA here is from genome assembly GCA_025506655.1 of Gossypium rotundifolium. Taxonomy (NCBI): domain Eukaryota; kingdom Viridiplantae; phylum Streptophyta; class Magnoliopsida; order Malvales; family Malvaceae; genus Gossypium; species Gossypium rotundifolium. Next base: position 150,710,901 of record CP106732.1, on the reverse strand, counting down.
TCGAATTAGAAAAGATACACGATGTATTTCATGTTTCTATGCTCGTAGATATAGAGCGAGATCCGTCACATGTGATTGCTCGTCGGAGATTGAGATCTGATCGATATGACGATGAGGAAAAGCCGATCCGTATTCTAGCTCGGGAAATAAAGAGTTGAGAAATAAAAGAATTAGTTAGTGAAGGTTCTATGGAATCATCACGGAGTTGAAGAGGCTACGTGGGAGCCTGAGGATTCAATGAGGCAACAATATCCGACCTTGTTTAACGGTAAGATTTTCGGGGACGAAAATCCTTAAGGGGGGAGAGTTGTATGTGAATCGAAATTGACCCTAATCAGAACGGTGGTTTTGGGACCACGAATCCGAGCCCGATAAATATTTAAATATCATATTTAGTGTTTATTTTATATGAATTTATATGTGTGAAAATTTCGTAGAAAAATTTTATCGTTTGAGTATCGAATTTGATAAAAGGACCTAATCGCGTAAAAAGTAAAAGTTACAAATTAAAGTATAAAGTGTTAAATTGAGTGTGGCTTTTAAATAGGAGTATTGAAATGGTAAATACCCCATTTTAAGGGTTAGTGGCGGCCATGGACAAGTTTGTCCATAAGTTAAAGTGTTTGATTATTTTAATTAAAAGGTTGGTTTAGTAATTTGGTAAAAAAATTTATTATATGTTAAAATAATCAAGAAAAGGAAGCCATCATTTTTTCATCCATGGCCGATTGTGAAGGAAAGAAATAAGCTTTCAACCCTTTAAAATTTCGGCACTTTGAAGCCAAAAATCTAAGATCAAGAGCAAAGAAAAACGGAATTAGACCGGGGAAAGTCGAAGGTTCTCGAATAGTCGATTCGCACGGACTATCGACAACCGAGGTAAGTCCTTAAGCAAGTATAGATTATCGAATTATTATGAATGTACTAAATGATGTTATTAAATAAAGTTTTCTATAAACTCTTATGTTATTGTATATGAAAGTATTGGTATGGGATTGGTTGAAATTTTATATAAGTGATAGTGAATTTGAAATGAAATGTTGTTATATTTCTAAACGAGTTGGCATGTTAAAGTGACTTGAATAATGTGTGTTTTATGCTATTTTGGGCAGCATTACTGTAAGGTGTATAAGTTGGTAATGACATATTGAAGCCGTGCCTAAAGGGCTTAGTGCCGGTGACATATTCGAAGCCGTGCCTATGAGCTTAGTCTTGGGTGACATATTCAGACTTCGTGCCTAGCGTGCCTTGTGCGGTGTTTGATTTCGGCTTTATAACAACAATTAATGACTTAGTGACTAAATGTTACAATATGTTAACGTAAGTGGCTAAAACATAACATTTTAAACATAAATGACTAAAATGTAATCCGGGATAAACAAAATGACTATTTTAATATTTTTTTTTCTTTAATGAATTGCAAAAGAATAGTAGGAAGGAAAGGAAGAGAATTATTGGAAGTAGTTGAGTTTATTGAAAACGAAGTTTCCAAGGGCCATTAAGCGTCAGTCGATGGAAATTTTAGGTTAGGCTAGCAATAATATATTACTTATCCAAGTAAGCTGTACGTTCTGCAACAACAAACAGCTGAGCAAAATTGCAGTACTAGAAGAGCCATAACGTACCTTCAGTTGTTGGTAAACATGTGGTTTCACTAGGTTTATCGCTGCAAAAGCAAGTGAAACTATTTGAAGTTTGATTATATCCGCAATCCCCATCTGAATCTCTGCATCTTCTGCACTCATCATTATCAGCTTCCCATTGCAATTCGAAACCTTCATTCATCATGATTTCCGCTACATCATTCTCGCACCTCAGTTCAAATCCTGGTTGCCCAGTGCCCACAGTAACTCGGACGGTTCAATCCCCAGAAAGGGTAACCGATACTTGATACGCTTCCGCATGTTAGCGTTTCCCTGCAGGCTGAGTACTGCGGATCGTCAACGGATAAAATCATTGGAACTCCTGATTAAGGCAAAAAGAAAGAAGAAGAGAGGAAAACAATTTGGAAGCATGTTGTTGATGTTACAGAAATGCAGGGTGGAGTAAGTTTATGAAGGGATGTTCAAACAGGATTAGACAACCCAGAACTTACGGTATTGCAGTGATTTGCAATGAGATACATGGAATTTTGGAGCTTTCATTGGTCTATGTTGAAACCATTTTATTAAAGTAAATGATAGTGATATTTCAAGTCTGGAAATTTACAGGAAATTGCAAGCGGTTACATGGAATTTCTAGATTTACATATATGGAAAATTGGCTTTACAGTGTTGCCAAAGTCTATGTATATAATCTATTAATTATATGGAAGAAGACAAAAATGGAGGATTAGATGGAAACTGCATGGAGATGAACTAAATTCAGGTTTGGCATTAAAGGATTAGATTTATTATTAGTGGTATGTGAAAATTAAATTAAATTAAAATTGTATTTATAAAATTGTTTAAAATCAAAATTTACTTATAATATTGTATATTGAATTAAATTTCATCTATAATTATAATATTTATCCCAAAATAATAATTAAGTTTAATTTAATAAGCCACCCTCAAATTATGCCCTTTTTTGAATTAGGTATCTAAACCATTTTTATCGAACCAAATATTTAAACTATAATTCGGTAATGGTTATGAACCTCTACCATTATCTCAACTAATTAAGAGTTGGCATGTGATATTTTTTGATAATAAAATTTTAAATTTTATAATAATAAATTTGAAACGTAAGTAATTTATATTATATATATTATGGCAATGATGGTATCATTTCTTTCTATTTTTGTCATATTGTATCATATTTTAATTATTTACTTTCTATATTATTGTATTTATATATAGTATACATGTAGGATGTACCTGACTGCCTACTGAACAAAGAAAAGTCTCAACCCAAGACTAGGCAAATATTTAATCAATTGGACCGACATACTTCATTATCTGCTTCAATGCCAGCTCTGGGAATATGACTCCATTTTGATAAGACATTTTTATTGGAGGTGATAACAGGGGTTGAGATCGACGAGTGAGACAATGAGGGATAAGTTTCATCGTCGAGAGGAAAATAACTCAGATCATCAGTTAAGGCTCTTAAATGACCGTTTAATGATAAAAGAGGTAAAGGTGCAGAGACAGCCAAAAAATTTGCCGAGAAATAACTATCCTAGAAAGAATGCGTAATTACTCACTGAGCGAATGTTCTTGCGCCGAAGATGAATGGTACTAAACGATTTGACGAAACTGTGAAATATAAAAATACATGGGTAAAGGAACAATCCGCCTTAAGGGAAAGCACCCGTGTGAGCAAGAATATATACTCTAAAACTTTTTTTTTGAATTTTATCAATTGTTTGCATATATTTTTCGTATTGATATTTTAAATAGTGGTGATAATGAAGCCACAAAGTGAGACATAAAGTTATTATATTTGTTAGTATCATAAATCCTGTTTCCAAATCATACTTTAATCTTTCTCAAAGTTATACAAAGAAATTCTCCGGATTCAACGATATTTGTTTACCAATCATCATTCCAACTTATAACTCATCCTCTTTCCAAATCACTTCTAAATTATGCATAATATTAAATTTAATTCTTAATCACTACACCAAAACAGACTTTTAGCGGCGTTTTTAGTAGCGTTTTAAAGAAAAACGCAAATTTTATACATTAGCGCGTTTGAATGAAAACGCCGCCAAAAGATCAATAGTGGCGTTTATTTACCAAACGCCGCTAAAATCTGACCTTTAGCGGCGCTTTCCCAAAACGCCGCTAAAAGTCCGTCTTTAGCGGTAGCTTCACAAAATGCCGCTATAAAGTCTGGTTTTTAACGGCGCTTTCCCAAAACGCCGCTAAAGTCTGGCCTTTAGCGGCGCTGTTCGCAAGTTAAAAGTCGGCTTTAGCGGCACTTTCCCAAAAACGCCATTAAAGTTTGGCTTTTAGCGGCGCTTTCCCAAAACGCCGCTTAAAAGTCTGCTTTTAGTGCGCTTTCCCAAAACGCCGCTAAAGTCTTGTTTTAGCGGGCGCTTTCAAGAAACGCCACTAAAGTTGGCCTTTAGCGCTTTCCAAGAAACGCCGCTAAAAGTTCGGCCTTTAGCGGCTTTTCCAAACGCCGCTAAAAGTCGGTCATTAGCGGCGCTTTCCCAAAATGCCGCTAAAATGTTTTAATTTCCAAAAAAACGCTAAATGTAATTTTAAAGTTTAGGTTTAGGGTTTAGGTTTATGGTTTATGGTTTATGGTTTAGGATTTAAAGTTTATGGTTTAGTGTTTAGGATTTAGGATTTTAGGGTATTAGGGTTTATTAGGTAAGTTTAGTGTTTAATTTTTTGCCTTAGTGTTAAAGGTTTAGCATTTAGTGTTTAGTGTTTAGGTCATAAGGTTTAGGGGTTAATGGTTTATGGTTTAGGATTTTAGTTGTTTAGAGTTTATAAAGGTTTATAGTTTGGTTTAAATTTTAGGTTACGTGTTTAAGGTTTTATAGGTTTTAGGGTTTAGAGGGTTTGGACGTAAATAAACTAGTGTTGATAAAGGTTTAGGGTTAATGTTTATAGTTTAGGATTTTAGTTGTTTAGAGTTTATAAAGGTTTATAGTTTAGGGTTTAGATTTTGGGGTTACGTGTTTAAGGTTTTATAGGTTTTAGGGGTTTGGACTTAGGGTTTGGACGTAAACAAACTAGTGTTGATAAAGGTTCAGGGGTTAATGTTTATAGTTTAGGATTTTAGTTGTTTAGAGTTTATAAAGGTTTATAGTTTAGGGTTTAGATTTTGGGGTTACGTGTTTAAGGTTTTATAGGTTTTAGGGGTTTAGGGGCTGACTTAGGGTTTGGACGTAAACAAACTAGTGTTGATAAAGGTTCAGGGGTTAATGTTTATAGTTTAGGATTTTAGTTGTTTAGAGTTTATAAAGGTTTATAGTTTAGGGTTTAGATTTTGGGGTTACGTGTTTAAGATTTTATAGGTTTTGGGGTTTAGGGTGACTTAGGGTTTGGACGTAAACAAACTAGTGTTGATAAAGGTTCGGGGTTAATGTTTATAGTTTAGGATTTTAGTTGTTTAGAGTTTATAAAGGTTTATAGTTTAGGTTTAGATTTTAGGGTTACGTGTTTAAGGTTTTATATGTTTTAGGGGTTTAGGGTGACTTAGGGTTTGGACGTAAACAAACTAGTGTTGATAAAGGTTTGGGGTTAATGTTTATAGTTTAGGATTTTAGTTGTTTAGAGTTTATAAAGGTTTATAGTTTAGGGTTTAGATTTTCAAAACTCATTCAATACTCTTTCATCCTCTTGATCTATTATTATTTATTTAATTTTTATATTGATTAATTAATATAAAATTTATTTGTAATTTACTTTTTAAAATATTAAAATTTATATATTAAATCGGTCTATTATTATTTGTAATGTAGAAAATTTGAACCAATAACATTTAAAATAAATGTTAAAATGAAAAAATAAAATACTATTATTTACAATATATTTTAATTTTTTGAGTATATGAGTAATTGTATTTTAATTTATATATTAAATAACTTTAAATTTTAAAATTTCAAAATTTATCTAATTGTTTTAAATATTACTTAAACTTTAAAATAAAGAAAAATTTGATTAAATCTTTAAAATATATTAGTACCAAGAATATTAGCGGCGTTTGTAATTTAAAACGCCGCAAAAGGAAATAAATAGCGGCGCGTTTCAAAAAACGCCGCAAATAATCATTTAATTTTAGTTAAAAACGGCGCCGTATTGTTAGCGTAAAATTAATTAACCTTCTTCCCCCATTTTTTGATTTCCCGAAATCCCTATCCCGAAATCCCGAAATCCCTAACCTTCTTCCCCCATTTTTTGATTAACCTTCTTCCTCTGTTTTTTCTTCTTCTTCAGATACAAATTCAAAGAAGCGAGAGCCATAAATCTCATTTGCGCAGGAGCGACCTCTCTTTCTCATCTTGTAAGCCACTCTCTATCTCGATTTCATATTCAAGAATAATAAATGCAGCTTTTCATTCGATTGTTTTATAAGCAAATGAACTTTCAAGACATGTTTTATTCTTCCTCATTTTCATAATGAAGTTGGAGTATTTGAAGAGGTTGAGATCTACTTATCTTGACTCTTTTAAGGAGATTAATCCTACTTTATTTGGGATAAGGTTAAAGATTATTTATTTAGATTTTTTTGTTGATAAAGTTGTGTTTATTTTGGATTGTGCAACGCCTCGAGTTTTTTTATTATTAAATGTTTGAATGCTAAATTGTGTCAAGTAAATTGATTTGGTTTGAATGCTTGAGTGTGTTCAGTTCCCTTCCTTTGAAAATTTGAGGTTAGAATTTTAGTAAAACTCAAACTCTGAATCATCAGATTGAATTAATAATGAATTAGAATAGTTGAGATATAATCAGATTTTTTTCCTTTTCACTTTTTTGTTGTAACCTCATTCTTTCTTCATTTTTTGTTGTTTCCATAATTTCACGATTAACGCTCTCTTGTTTTCCACATTTGTCGTCCCTGCCTTCTGTGTTGCTGCCGTTTAGATTTTGATTCTTCCTAGTGTCATCGCTAACCTTCTAGTTTTGGTGTTAGCCGTGTGTGATCTAAAGTTTGGTGTAGTATCATAATTTTTTATGTAAGCGTAATCCGTTTGTGTTTTTTTTTAAGAAGGTTGTTTTAGGTTTTAATGGCAAGGTTTGTTGGTTGAGGGTGGCTAATTAGTGATGGTCTAATTATTTGTAATTCTATTAGATGAGGATCGTGAGGTGGTTTAGGAATGGTTTGCGCTAATATTTTTGCAAGGGTTGAATGCAAATGCGGTCTTGGCTGAATGCTCTAGGAGCCAGGCTGAATTTCTATGCGGTGATTGTTTATGGTTGAGTTTTGGATTTCATGTGCGAACTCGGATTGTTGTTGTAGTGTCAACATCCCAAAACAATTTGGTGTGTGTCTCTAACTTGAAAACTTGTAAATTTATGCAAAATCGAAAGTGGGCAGTCATGGCATACGGGCGTGTACCTAGTTGTGTGGACTACACGAGTGTGTGCCTTAGATACTTGATTGTGTGTTTGTATGTACGAGCATGTCTCTAATAAGTAACTTCGAATAAGTTATATGCATGTCTCCAATCTGTTAATTTGTATGCTACTTAGCATGTTTCTGATCAGTTATCTTCATAAATAAGCATGATTAGTCTGAGCATATCTGAACATGTGTTAAGTTGTTCGCATGTGCACTGGGGTGGTTATAAATATGATATGAAGAAAGTTCTAGTAAACTATGTTCTATGGTTTTGGCGGGATACCAAGAAATCTAATTTTGGCGCTTAAAATGCATTACTGCGTTTTGGCGGTTTTCCGCATCATATCCGACAGTTTATGCATAATACTTCATGGTGCATAGCCACTAATTTGGTGTATGGGTTGGACGTAGATGATACGTAGTGGATGGAGTAGGATTTATTTTATATGACATTACATTGTTAAGCATACCTTGTATTCAATTTTCTACTCGCATATGTTAAATATGCGTATTAATTGACTATTTGTTATGTTGGTGGGCCTCTTAGCACACACTTTTAATCGAGCTTTTAGTTCACTCTACTATTTTATCTTCTCAGATAATTATTGGGATTAGGATTGCACGACATTGAAAAACTCTAATTCAAATTCTCGTAAACAAAATGGTTTCAAAGGTTTTTCTTTCTTTATTTAAAATATGTTTTTTTTTTTTTTTTTTGTCTGTAACTTTATGGACTTAAATATTGGTTTTGGATTTTGTCTTCATGTTAGGTTAAACAAACTGCAAGACTTTTCTATCAACTCAATTGGATGTTCAATTTTTTTTTTTAAATCATGAATCGTTCCGCTGCAAATCAAAATAAGCAAATTGAGTTTTTGAAGTCATTATAAATCAATCGGTCATGAATAATGAATGTTTTAGAGGACTCTCGATTGACAAAGACTAAGTTTTTGAAAATAAGATAATAAATCGATTTTGCGTAATTATTCATACATGAAAACGATATTTTATAAAGAAAACAAGTAATTTATCGGGTGGTCGGTATAACCTTTAAGATCCGATCATAACATTTAGATTGAGTTTGAAGTGTTACAGATTGTGCTTTGATTAATTAGGCTACCATACTAAGCTTATAATTAAGCGTTAGTTCGCATGTGAAGATGCATCTTTTGGAGAGAGTGTTGCGTTGAATTACTTGATTATTTCTCTGTTATTTTTACTTGTAATTTCATAGTCAATTGGTAGGCCTTTCTTGTGAGATTGAATCTTTGTAAACGAGGTTTTAGGTGAGTAGTTATAATAAGTTGTGATTAATTATTAGAATTGAGACGCAATTATTTTTTATAATGGTAGATTAGACTTTAATGAATAAATAATTTGAACAATTAAGAAATGAAACAATTCACTAAGTGAAACTCCAAATATTATTTTCTTAACTAATCTAATACTAATAGAATAGAAAATTATGCCGAGAGTTGACCAAGATAGGAAAGTTAGTAATTTACTCGCTTGTTAATTAATTAATTCGACATGTGTTGACTCTTCCTATTTCAATAGCTACTATTGAGCGTACATTTTTTCCTATTTGAAGATAGGAAAGTTTGTGTTCGAACCTTGTATACATCATTGCGGGAGTCATTATACGCGCTTATTAGACTTCACGAAAAAGGCTTAATTTATCAAGGTATATGCGAAAATTCCATTGCTTACTATCGTGTTTCACCTTGCGAACTGATATTTAGTACTTTCTGATTTGATCATACTTGTCTATCTTCCTCCTTTGTTTCAATAAATTTAGTAGACAAGGTTTCTTCTGGACAAGCTTTCTTTTGGACTTCAAGTACAGGTATATGCGTTTATTAGACAAGTTTTCGTTTGGACTTGAAGTATATAGGCTGTATATTTAACTTGCTAAATTGCTGTACAAAATTGCGGATTATTATTGCTGTTTATTATTGCTGTTTATTATTAATAATGTTTATTATTATTGCTGATTATTATTGCTGTTTATTATTATTGCTGTTTATTATTGCTGTTTATTAGTAATAATGTTTATTATTATTGCTGATTATTATTGCTGTTTATTATTATTGCTTTTAATTATTGCTGTTTATTATTATTCTTTGTTTATTATTCTTTGTTTATTATTAATTTATGCCTAAACTGCTTTTTATTATTGTATTTATTATTATTGCTATTTATTATTGTCATTTATTATTAATTTATGCCTAAATCATTGTTTATTATTATTATTTATTATTAATAATGTTTGAACAACCTCCAATTTGCTATCTACTCATGCCGCTCAGATTTTTTACAAGCTTCAGTGTATTATTTTTTAAAATTTAGGGTAGGGTACGATATAAAAAATAACATTAACAAAATATAAAAGTAAATTGTTAAAGTATGTTATAATTTTTAACATAAATGTCATATTTTAATAAATATTTGCAAGTTAAGAAGATATTAACATATTTTAATACAAACTCATCATTACATATATTATATATTATATTAAAGAATTTTTATTACTTTATCTTCCCTTAAAAGTAAACAATATTTTTTTAAGAATACTTACATTTATATGGCTTTTAGGCTTATTACTAATTAATAATTACTAATTTTTATATTACTAATGTTTGCTTTTAATATTTAATATTTTCAATGTTTTCCAAAATGGTAATAATATTTTGTTATCAAGATAATAATAGTATTGATCATTACTTAAATATGTTTTAATTACAAAAGTAAATTATTTTTATAAGAATTGATTTAAAACTTTTAAATTTAATATTGTTATCAATATAATAATATAGATCATTATTGAAATATGTTTTAATATAGAAATTAATTTTTTTAAAAGAAGTAAGTTAAAAACTTTGTAAACTTAATAACATCACAAAGAAATTTCAATTATAAAAACCATATAATAACATTTTCCAAATTTTAACTTATTCTCGATTTGAAATTTTAATTTAACTTACATAATTCATAATACATAACTAACATAAAATTACATAACTTACATGTACATAACTTACATAACTTACATAGCTTTTATCACATTATTTAACTTACATAATGCATAACTTACATAATACTTGTATAGAAAAAAAACAGAGATTCAAAGTATATAGGCTGGAAACCTGATGGGTTGCCGTATATCTCACTGTTAGATATAACGGATCCTCCCTAGGTGTAACAATGCCACGTATGTTGAATCTTAAAGAATACATAACTTACATAATATATAACCTACATAATACATAACTTACATAATACTTGTATCGAAAAAAAAAGAGATTCAAAGTATATAGGCTGGAAACCTGACGGGTTGCCATATATCTCACTGTTAGATATAACGGATCCTCCCTAGGTGTAACAATGCCAAGTATGTTGAATCTTAAAGAATACATAACTTACATAATATATAACCTACATAATACATAACTTACATAATACTTGTATCGAAAAAAAGAGATTCAACGTATATAGGTTGGAAACTCGACGGGTTGCAGATATCTCATCGTTAGATATAACGGATCCTCCCTAGGTGTAACAATGCCACGTATGTTGAATCTTAAAGAATACATAACTTACATAATATATAACCTACATAATACATAACTTACATAATACTTGTATCGAAAAAAAAAGAGATTCAAAGTATATAGATCGAAACTGACGGTTGCCAGTATATCTCATCATTAGATATAACGGATCCTCCCTAGGTGTAACAATGCCACGTATGTTGAATCTTAAAGAATATAGAACTTACATAATATATAACCTACATAATACATAACTTACATAATACTTGTATCGAAAAAAAAAGAGATTCAAAGTATATAGGCTGGAAACCTGACGGGTTGCCGTATATCTCACTGTTAGATATAACGGATCCTCCCTAGGTGTAACAATGCCACGTATGTTGAATCTTAAAGAATACATAACTTACATAATATATAACCTACATAATACATAACTTACATAATACTTGTATCGAAAAAAAGAGATTCAAAGTATATAAATTTTGAAACTGACGGTTGTCAGATATCTCATCGTTAGATATAACGGATCCCCTTAGGTGTAACAATGCCACATATGTTGAATCTTAAAGAATACATAACTTACATAATATATAACCTACATAATACATAACTTACATAATACTTACATCGAAAAAAAAGAGATTCAAAGTATATAGTTGAAACTGACGGGTTGCCGTATATCTCATCATTAGATATAACGGATCCTCCTAGGTGTAACAATGCCACGTATGTTGAATCTTAAAGAATACATAACTTACATAATATATAACCTACATAATACATAACTTACATAATACTTACATAGTACTCAGTTATATATATGAAATTATCATTACTTACGTAAATTATAAATTAACACTTTAGCCGTGTAATTTATTGTCAACATTAGACTTCAACAACTACGAAATGGATAGGACTTGGATGAATTTGTCAAGGGTAAGCAACGGTTATCGAAATGAGAGAAACTTTCCTGAATTTCGCATTTCAAAATGCAAGCCAAGAGAATATGATTCTTTGCCCGTGTGAGAAGTGTTGCAATACCAATTGGCATTACCGTGAAGTTGTCTATGAACATCTAGTTGTTGATGGCTTTGTTCGGGGGTACAAAAAATGGATTTTTCATGGAGAGTGTACATCTAGTGCAGCATCATCATCGATGAATCTAGGTTATCCTCATAGTGCTTACAATCAGAATGTTAGAGATTATAACATGGAAGGCATGTTGCGGGATGCTTTTAATATGCACAGTGATGGTTTCGGGTCATTTTCACCTGACATGGGTGCAACCGATGATTATAGTTTTGGTGGAAATACTTTCACCGAAGGGGGAAGAACAGTACATGATGAACAACCAAATGAAGAAGCGGCAAGGTTCTACACGTTACTTGGTGAAATGAATGAAGAACTGTATGAGGGATCAAAATTTTCCAAAGCTGTTTTTCAGATTCGCTTTTTTCACTTGAATTGTTTGGGAGGATGGATCGGAAACTCGTTGACAATGTGTTAGAGTTTCGCAAGAAATGTTCCGTTTATGAAAATCCCTAAATCGTCCAAAGACATGAAGAAACCGATAAAAGATTTGGGTCTTGGCTACAACAAAATTCATAGTTGTCGAAATGATTGCATGTTGTATTGGGCGACCGGATAAACCAACAAGTCTTTGTCATGTCTGCGGTGAATCTCGTTGGATTAAAAGAAATGCAGATGATGGTAACGATGACGAACAGGATACACATTCAAGGAAGCAGTCGGTTAAGATTTTGCGGTATTTCCCGCTAATACCAAGGCTTCAAAGGTTTTTCATGTCGTCGAAGATAATTGAAGTCAATGACGTGGCACCATGATGGATGAACCGATGATGGATTGTTAAGGCACCTCGTAGATTCTTTAGCTTGGAAATCATTTGACTCAAAATTTCCAAGCTTTGCACGCGATCCTCGGTGTTAGGCTTGGGCTAGCATCGATGGATTTAACCTTACAAACTCATGAGCACATCGTATAGTACTTGGCCGGTGGTGCTTGTTCCTTACAATTTACCTCCATGGGTTTGCATGAAACAATCATCTTTTATCTTATCTATGATTATACCCGAGAGAAAGGGCCCGGAATGATATTGACATATATTTGCATCCACTTATTGAAGAGTTAAAACAACTATGTGTTGGTGTTGAGACATACGATGCAATGAGAAAAGAGAACTTTAACTTACGTGCGACTTTGATGTGGACTATTAATGACTTCCGCTTATGCTAATTTATCCGGTTGGAGTACTAAGGACGTTATGCTTGTCCTTGTTATCTGCAGACATGTTCGAAATGGTTATATAATGGGAAGAAGTTCTCTTATATGGGGCATCGTCGGTGGTTACCGTAAAATCATAGATTTAGATATCGAGTGCTCGGTTTGATGGTAATCAAGAGTTCAAAGAAGCTCCATCGCACCGGTGGATCCGAAATATTATTCATGTTGAAAGATATAAATTTTATTTATGGGAAGATGAATCAACCGCCAAGCCAAAAAAAAAACGGAGAGAAAGGGATGAATCGATGATGAATCGACGAAGAGGATGATCCTAATGAGGCGGAGTTGTAGAAAAAAGAAGTATTTTTTGAGTTGCCTTATTGGGAGCATCGATATTACGCCATAATCTTGATGTCATGCACATTGAGAAAATGTCGCTAGAACATCATTGGGACTATTTTGAATGTCGATGGAAAATCAAAAGACAATCTTCAAAGTCAACTTGATTTAGTTCACATAGGAATTCGGTGTGAGCTTCATCCTCAAGCACTTCCAAATATGAAATATCGATTCACCGCTATTTATTCAATGTCAAAGACGGAAAAAGAAGTGTTCATGACGGTGTTGAAGGATATAAAGGTCCGGATGCATATGCATCAAATATATCTCAATGTGTTAGTCTTAAAGATCGAAGACTATATGGCTTAAAAGCGCATGACTATCACATCTTGATGCAAGACTTATCGCCATTGCTATGCGGTGTTGTATGTCAAAAAGGTGATGTCTTGTGTAATTGAACTGTCCAACATAATGAAAGGCATTTGTGGCAAAGTTTTGGACGTTCAAGAACTTGAGACACTACAAGATCGAGCCGACCGACTTTATGCAATCTGGAGAAGATCTTCCCGCCTTTCTTCTTCACAATTATGGTGCACTTGTTAATTCATCTCTGCGTGAAGCGATACTTGGTGGACCGTGTTCTATCGATGGATGTATCCCATTGAAAGGTCTTAATTTATTTGTAAATTATTCCTTCATTCACCTAAATACCTTTAGTTCCAACTTTTGATAATGTTCTATTCCGTGTTTAGGTTCCTCTCCAAATTGAAGTCTTATTGCCGCAATAAACGTTGTCCGGAAGGATCAATTGTCAAGGCTACTTGGCGAAGAATGTATGACTTTCTGCTCAAGGTATTTGGAAGATGTTGAAACAAGAATGAACAGACCAAGTAGAAATCTTGGGCTCATGAGATCATAACTTGGCGGAACTTATTTATTTCAAAGTTTCTGAGAACCGATCGGCAAAGTCGAAATTGAAGAATTAGACGACAGATCATGGGTCCAAGCACATCAATACGTTCTTTTTCATCACCATTCAATGGAACCATTTCGGAAGTAAGTTCTAGAATTTGATAAATACTCATCAATTATAATTTGTTTGTCTTTTAACAAAGTAACCATTTTTTAACATAGTGAGTACAAACAAGTATTGAGAGCTCGTTCACGGTTTCGAAGGTTACATCGACGAGAAATTAATAAGGTGTTCACAGAATCATTCCATGAATGGTTAAGCCAAATGGTATGCAATTTAAGTTTTCATTGACAAGTAATAATGTTTTCTAATAACATTTATAATTACTCAATTTACTTTTGATTCAATAGGTTTGGAGTCGGAATGAAGTTAATGACGAAGTTAAATGGCTTTCACAAGGTCCAAACCGAATAGTGAAAAGATATAGTGCATTCCTCATCAACGGATCTGATTTCATACAAGGTATCGCGAGAGGTTGAGGAGAACCCAAAATTGTGGAATTGTTGTTAATTCTTCAATTACGAGTTATTCTAGTGCTAGGGATGATAATCCTATCGAGGGAATCGGAGTATTACGGACTTATTATCGACATCATTGAGTTGGATTATTACGGCAAATGGAAAGTTGTCTTGTTTCGAGGTGAATGGGCTGATGTGAATACGGCTCATGAATTAAAAAAGATCAATATGGTTTTACAATGGTGAATTTCTCTCGATTGATTCACATCGGAGAACAACTAATAGATGAGCCGTATGTGTTTTCTTCTCAAGTGAAACAAGTTTTTTACTTCGAAGATCCAACTGATGAGGGTTGGTACGTTGTACTTCGAAACACCCCTAGAGACTTGTTCGATATTGGCAGTGGAAGTAGAGATGACATCATCAAAATATCGAAACTCTACCTTTTCCAGAACAAAACTTAAATGAAAATATCCCTAGTACTAGTGCACAATTTCAATGGGTTCATCGGGATGTGGACGAAGATATTTCTGAATAATGATGTAGTAAGATTTTACTATTTTTATTTATATGTAATATTATAATTTTAATCATGGTCATTTTATGTAATTTAAATATTTTATATGTACCATTATTGTTGTTATTTGTTACTAATATTTCAACTATTTTATGTGTATTGCAGGAAAATGAGTAGAAGAAGAATGCGAGATTTAAATATTGTACATGATACTATAAATTAGGAGAGGGCAATAGTGAGCAATGAGCAATGTTGGATCCTCTAATGTGCCCGACATAGATGATGAGCTTCTGAATTACAAAGTAAAATTAAATTATTTTACATGGATGTTGACTTTTTATTGATTTATTTTTAATTTTAATATAACAAAAATTTATCATTGGTCAGCTGAGAATGGTGGGAAGCGTAAAGGTCGCGGACGTTCGCTACTTAAAGGTTTATACGAATTAAATTTCGGCGACCGTGTGAAAGTAAGGAGAAACAGTTATGGCCAGCCTGTTGGCCCTGAAGCTCGAGTTC
This sequence comes from Gossypium rotundifolium, assembly GCA_025506655.1. Classification (NCBI taxonomy): domain Eukaryota; kingdom Viridiplantae; phylum Streptophyta; class Magnoliopsida; order Malvales; family Malvaceae; genus Gossypium; species Gossypium rotundifolium. The sequence continues at coordinate 150,695,298 of CP106732.1, read as the reverse complement.
TAGGAGGCTATTTGGGCATTATTGCACGAAATGCAAATATGTTGCCCATCAATTACGAGTCATGGCATCACATGCCTAACGCAAACAAAAATCAAGCTCTGGAGAACATTAAGGTAACAAAACATGAATGTAATTTATAATACTTTGGTTGAAGTTTCATTTATATTTACTTTTTAAATTTATGTTTTTTAGGAGAGGTTTAATTTGGAGGTCTCCGATGACTATATAAAAAGACATTGGGAAAAAATGGAGAGACAACAAAAGCATATTGAAAAAGAATATTTTAAGAAAGAAATAAGCCTCGAGGATAAATCGGAATGTCCCATTGGAATGTTGAGGCATCAATGGGAAGATGCGGTTAGATTCGGAACTCAAAGAAAGGAGAGGTATTACCTACTTCTAAACTCTTATAAGTTTTTGATTGTATAGTATTTACTATATACGTAACAATAATATCATTATGTAGGACCGTGAGCGTGTCGGAACAAGCGTGCGTAAACAAAAATTCACGCTACGGCGGGATCGAGAAGTTTTGCTTCAGAATGAGGCCGAGGTATTATAATTTATTAATTACATCAAATATTAATGACTTTATACTATTAAATTATATTTGTAATACAACACCGTAGGAACTCTCCACCGGTCAAAAAGTTGGACGCGTTCAACTTTTGACATTACTATAGGAAGAAGGATGGGTCTCGATGACACCCAAGCTGGAGAGATTATGGTATATTTACTTAATAAAATTTGATTTATTAAAAATGGATTTATAATGTTTACTTATAATAGTTTAATTCTTCGTTAGTAGTTTTAAATTAATAATGTTAAGTTATGATGCATTCCTTATTATCAGTATATTTCGTTTCTAACTTTTGATTAATTTATTAGTAGAAACTAAAGGAGAAGAAGACACTTTATGAAGCTACCGCTTGAGTGATAGTTCTGTTCATCTTGAGGATGTCGATAACAGAATTATTACCGATGTTTTGGGTCCTGAAAGGTACGACTGCTTCGACTGATAGTTCTGTTAATCTTGAATATATTTATAACAAAATTATCACTAATGTTTTGGGTGTTGAAAGGTACGGTCGGGTTCGACTTCAAGGATCTGGTGTTACTCCGACCCAATATTTTGGATCCGACTCCCAACAATATATGCCTTCCGGGAGTCAATCTCGTGCTGAAGTTCAGAGGCTAAAAGACCAGATTACTCAAATGCAAGCTAGCACGGTTGAGCAAATTTCTCAACTTAGAGCCGAGGCAAAGAATGAGGGAGGTCGAGGCAAAGAATGAGGAGGCGAGCAAATTTCTACTTAAAGCGGAAGCAAAGAGAAGGGAGGCGAGCGAGCAGGAAGTATGAAGAACTTACTCTGACTTGAGCTATGATGAAGATGTTGCAACAGTCAGACGCCGCCATCTTAGACATTTATGTTCTTATTGTAAGATGATTTTAACATTGTTACATTTAACAATGTACGATATCATATATTTTTTATTTATTTTAAAATAACATTTAGAATTAATATAGTTGGTGCAATTTTTTATGCTACATTTGTTATTTGGGTTGAAATTACGTATTATATTTGTTGTCATTGGTTGGTTTTAGTGCAGGAGGCGTATAATATTGGATAAATTGAATATTTTAGATATGCACAAGATAGCGGCGTTTGTGGGAAAAAGCGCCGCTAAAAGTCAAACCTATAGTGGCGTTTGTGAAATAAACGCCAGTAAAAAGTCATAGTTTTTAGCGGCGTTTTAGAAAAAAAGCGCCGCTTAAAAGTCACCTTTATGCACCTAAAGTCAAGTTTTTAGCGTTTTAGAAAAAAGCGCCGCTAAAAGTCAAGTTTTTAGCGGCGTTTTAGAAAAAAAGCGCTAAAAGTCAAGTTTTAATGGCGTTTAGGAAAAAGTGCATTGAAAGTCATGTTTTAGGAAAAAGCGCCGCTAAAAGTAATGTTTTTTTAGAAAAAAGCGCTAAAAGTCGCCACCTTTAGCGGCGTTTGTGTGGAGAGCGCCGCTAAAAGTCCTGTTTTTAGCGGCATTTTTTTAATAAACGCCGCTAAAAGTCATGGTTTCTAGCGGCATTTTTCTCGCAAAAACGCCGCTAAATTTTGCGGCGCCACATTTAGCGGCGTTTTTTGTGGCGTTTTTCAAAGCGCCGCAATATCTATTAGTGGCGCTTAAAAACGCCGTTAAAAGCCTAAAAAAAACGCTAAAAGTCCTGCTTTTGGTGTAGTGAATGTTTATATCTTTTATTAATTTGACTTTTATTTCTTTTTTTTAGCTAAATTTGATCTTAAACTTAAAAAAAAAAATCAAATTTGATCATTAACCTTTTGAAAAAAAGTTAAAATAATGTTTTTTAAATGGAAATACTAATTAAAAACGTAACACCCCAAACCCGCCTAAAAGTTAAGCCCGAATCTGGAATGTCACATTAAAGGCGCACTTTAAAATAATTTACTATTTAACCATTTAAGGCCCAAAAGCCCAAAACAAAAGTTTATTTCGAAAACCATATTAACACTTTAATAATTTTATGAAATTTCTTAAGTGGGTAGTTGGAACAATAATAATAACCCAAAATATAAATTCAATTAGGAGTTACAAGGCCTTGTTACAATCTAATGAAAAAAAACAAAGTATTTAAAATAAGATCATTTGAATAAATTAAAACATTTGAACAGCATGTAGTGTGGCCATCTCCGAGTCCTCTCCCACGTCGAGCCGTCTATTCAGGATTACCTGAAACATTAAAATTAAAGGTGTGAGTTTCGAAACTCAGTGTGCACAACCCTTGGCAAACAAATCACTTACAAATATTCACGTTGGGCCTAAGCCCTATCAAAATCGGTGGTCTTGGGCTTAGCCCATAATGACCTCATATCATATCATATCGTATCATTTATAAACAAATAATGCAAAACCCACCCCAAAAATCCATTCGCTACACACACCATTTCCCTTCCAACCTTATGACTCTCGTGGGAATTCTAGCTCGACCCACCCTCCACTACACACCAAGGGTAGCCCTTGCATAAGATTATCTAACGTTGCAAAGAAAGTCGCTAATCAAATATTGGGCTTAAAACCTCCGGTGGATCCATACCATATGGCCATGCGATCCTGGATCCATACCATACGGCCATGCGATCCTCAAATATTGACATAGAGTCATCAATATATATATATGTTAGGCACATAGCCACGGTAAATATGACTGGCACAAAGCCATAATAACAGCACAAAGCCTTTGGTATTGGCACAAAGCCCATAATTATAGCACGAAGCCATAATTACGGCACGAAGCCTATATTAATGGCACACAACCCTCAGAACATTATTGCAAGTAATGGTCGCGGCTAAAAGATGGTGGATCCATACCATACGGCTATGCGATCCTGGATCCATACCATACTACCATGCGATCCTCAAATCTTCCTCCGTACCATAATTCCCACCCATATGCATCCTAAGTAAAATATTATATGAATGCATCAAACACAAAAGTAACATCCACAAACTCATATTCGTCACATAGAGGTATTTTGGTAATTTCACAAAATAGGGGTATTTTGGTACTTTCGTAAAATAGGGGTATTTTAGTAATTTTGCAATTTGAGGTATTTTGGTAATTTCACAAAATAGGGGTATTTTGGTACTTTCGTAAAACAGGGGTATTTCGGTCCCTTCCGGTTTTAGCTATGAACTTTGGCCCATCAACAAGTCCTCACGGCTAAAGTGAACGGACACTACGCACCAGGTAGGATTCCAGAAAAGAGGAGGTGGGCCACTAGGGCCGCTTAAGTACCAAGCTCTCCCTAGATCCAATCCTAGACATGCGTATGTCCGTTGCCACACCCTAACCCAGCGACTTGTTTATAGACATGTTTAATTAGAGAAATTAAGTCTTCTGAAATTTAAGAGTTGTTCAAACTAGACCTAAGGTCCATAAACCCTAACATACATGTCTATGTCCCCATAAGCCTATCAAGCCCAAATCACTCCCTTATGGCCCATTAGGCCCAAATCTCATCATATGGCCTATTAGGCCCAAAACAAATCCAATTCATGTATCATGCATGACTAATTCAACTCGTATAACCAACCAAACCATTTCATCAAACTTAGCCTCAGGGCCCACTGCCCATTTAGCCACTTTCGGCTTTTCAACATTGCCGATATCGTGTGTGTAGTGTTTGTACACACCTGGTAACCACGCGCGCTACAAACCCCTTAGTCACGAACCTATAATTGACATCACCTAACGATTAATCATAACTTAATATACACTTATCAGAAACCGAAACCTCACCGTAACCCTACCGTGTGCCTTACGTTCTAGTAGCCCTTCCTTTGCTACTATTGGCGATTATCCTTTAGATCTGCACCCAAACACCTATATCGTGAAAACCAAGTGACCCATATTGATCATAAGTCACCCCTATGAGCCACAATAGATTCGGTCACTTATTAAAACTCTAGCTGAATCTAGAATACTTACTGCCTTATCACAATCCTTTCCTACCGAGCTTGCGATCGCTGAGCCTTACCCTTGTTAGTACATGGTAACGGCAAAGAGGGGTCAGATAGCCCTTCGAATTTTAATAAAACATATTAAAAATTCAACTAAGCTCTTACCGAAATTTTCCTTTGATCCTACGACTTAAGTCCGACTTTTGAGACTAGTAAGGTGATAGAGGCAATTCGAAAACACTAGGGGGAAAAGAAATAAAAGTGATTTGGCTAGAACCGAGTGGTGAACCAAAAAGGGAATTTGAAAAGGGAATATATGAAGGATTCGGCTTTGACACACTTAGAAAAACGTCTGCCTCTCACAAGTGATGAAATTCGGCTAGCAGGGAAGCAAAAATTCAGCATTAACATAGGAACTTAATTCGACACTCATATATATAGCCCCTAGCCGAACTTCCCTTCCCTCAGAGTCCAATTCGGCACCACTATATCCACCTCCCAATCCCTATCTTTTCTCCCTTATCTACACCTTAAATTTCTCTCTGAACACTCCTTTCGAGTCCCTCCAACGCCAACTCCTTTCATCCGCACACAAAAATAAAACTCCTTAATTTTTCCTTCCTAGGCCTCGAACCTTGGACCTCCTTAATCGCTTAACACGCCACCTCATAGCCCCTATATGACGCCACTTTCCACTAGACTACAAGCCCATTTTTGTCATCTCTTCTCTTAATCTGCTTATGAGGCCTCATGCTTGAGACTAGGGTCCACTAAGTAAAAAAAATAAATTTTCCCTATGGTCTCCCCTAACTCTAAGGCTTCAAATAATCCTGATAATACCTTAATATTATTATTCTAAGTGCTACACATACATATTAACTCCCATGCATAGAAATTAAAAGTTTCGAGATTTTTGGGGCGTTACAACCCAATAGGCCCAAATCTACTAGGCCCAAATTCGGGATGTTACAAAAATGTTAAATTTTTAAGCGCAACAGCTTGTATGACAGTCCACATGTACTCCATGCTAATTTTTTGAATTTTTATGAATATATACATTTTTTTAAATTTTTATAATTTTTGAATTTTTTGTTGGTGTGACATATAAGATAAATGGCACTATGTTAGCATGATGTGTACATGGACTCTCATGCAAGTTTTCATGTCAACAACATTAAAAATTAATATTTTAGTTAGTGATTTCGTTAAAAATTAAAACTCTTGATTGAGTTAGTATCATGAGTCAATTGGGTACCAACTTGGTTAGGAAAATTATAGAAATCCCTTCCATTATTAAATTAAGTTATATTATTTGAGGGTATTTTAATATTTTTATTTTAAAAACAAAAACAAAAAAAAATTATGTATTTGGTAGGATTTGAACACATGCCAAATTGTATTAGTAAAAAATTTTAATTTACAACTCAACTAAAACTTTATTTTTTTTATATTCTAATTTTATTATGTTATTTTATTGCCTCCATCAATTGTATATATATACACTTACTATTATTTAAACTCTGGACTGAATTAGTGTCATGGGTTAATCAGGCAGGTGAGCACCAACTCGATTAGAGAAATTACGAAAATGCCTTTTGTATTTAAAATAAATAATATTATTCAAGGGTATTTTAATCGCTTTTAATTTAAAAACAATAAAATATACATATGGTGAGATTTGAACACACGCCAATTATATTGGAAAAACTTTAAAACTATCACTCAATAATACTTTATTTTAATTATTTATACATTTTAAATTTATTATGCAAACTTTATTACCTCTATCAATTGTGTATATTAATAATGTTATTGATTGATATTTGATATGGTGTTACAAATTAACTCAACATCTACTTAGGATCGATGGCAACAATATGATAATATTCTTAATATAATGTATTCATGTGTTTTAATTTCATTTTATTTACAATTTAAACGCATATCTATGTTTTAAATATGTTGTTTCCACATGTATAAGCATAGAGTTTCTAGTATATATAATAATAGAAATTTCATCCAAATCGTGTGAATATATACCATAATCTAATTTTATTATTAAAAGAAATAAAAAATAAAATTTTTATGTTAATATTTATATGATTTATTTAAATTTAAAACAAATTTATTAAATAGTAATTCAAAATTACTAACACAATTATCAATATAACATCATTTTACGTTAACGTATTGCATACATAAATAATTTTATTTATTCGATATAAAAATTAATAGATGTATTCATTTATTCAAATATGTACAATTGAACTAAAATCAAAATTTCATCTATACACTTGAATTGTAATTGAAATTTCTTGTATATAATTGCATCGAATCAAAGTTCAAGTATTGAATTACACATTGAGTAAAAATTCATGTATAATTTTATATTTATCCCATTTACAACCAACTTAGATAACTTCATATTATCATTCTTAAACCTTAAACCCTAAACAAAGTCATATTAGATAACTTCACATTATCATTCCTTAGCTAAATCTCTCCTAATTAAATCAAAATATGATAATATAATAACCAAGCACTACTGCAAAACAGACTTTTAGCGGCGTTTTTAGTGGCGTTTTAAATAAGAACGTCGCAAATATTATACATTAGCGGCGTTTGAGGAAAATGCCGCCAAAAATGAGCAATAGCGGCGCTTATATACAAAATGTCGCTAAAAGGATATATAGCGTTTTTAGTAAAACGCTAAAAGTCCGATCTTTAGTGGCGCTGGAGAAACGCTAAAAGTCTGATTTAGCGCTGGAAAAGCGCGCTAAAGTTCGAAATTTAGCGCTTTAAAACGTTAAAAGTTCTGACTTTAGCGCTTTTAGAAAAACGCCGCAAATAATTTTAAAGTTTTTTGGATATATATGAATGTTTATTTTAAATTTATATATTACATAATTTCTTATATAATTGTAAAGAGATAACATTAATTTTAATACATTAAAATTATGATTCTAGTTTAAATTATTTAAGAGAAAAATATTTGTTAAAAATATTTGTGGTTTAAGGTTTAAGGGGGACGTGTTAGGGTTTTATGGGTTAAAAGTTAGGGTTAATGGGTTTAAATGTAAATGATTAAGGATTTGGGGTTTGGGATTAGGGTTTTATAGTTTATGATTTAGGGTTTATGGGATAGAGATAGGAGAATTTAGGTTAAATTAGTGTATTTTAATTTATATATTAAATAATTTCTTGTATAATCGTAAAATAGATAGTATTAATTTTAAAATATTAAATTAATTCTCATGATAATTTGGGGTTTATGGTTTAATTTAGGGCATATAGTTTATGGATTAATCTTTATAGTTTAGGGTCTAGAGTTTATGTTTTAGGGTTTGAGGTTTAAGATTTAAAATTAAAGGTTAGGGTAGGGTTTAGCTGGGTTTATAGTTTATATTATTTTAGAGTTATAGGGTTTTGGATTTAGTGCTTAAACCATATCGAATAATAACTATTTATTTTCTTTATTGTAACTTCATATTGCTATTGTAAATGTATAACTAATTTGTATACCCATATGACATATAGGCTAATAGTGTTTGTCAATTGTAATTATTTAAAAGAAAGAAAATAAAATTAATCTTAACTTAAAAATCAATAATTCATATTAGCATAGTATAAAAAATATATTTGATATTTGAAAATAGTAAATTAAAATGATTATAATAAATAGAGATGTCAAATGTTAAAATAAATGGAAGAAATTTGTGCTAATGAACAAATTAATTTATGTAAAATAATTATAATTAATCGTAATGTAAATAATTTTATTATGAAAATAATAACAATAAGATTAATTTTAAAAAGGTCCTTATAATTGTAATAATTTAAAATTTATTTTATTCAAAAAATTTAAAACATATATTCTTTTTTCAAAATCATTGAAAAGATTTAATTATTATTTAATACCAATTCAATTTTAATTTAAAAATTACCAAAAATTACCAAAAATTATTGAAAAGATTTAATGGCGCTAGATATAAAAACGCCGCAAATAAAGGATAATAGTGGCGTTTTGTTTCAAAACTCTGCAAAAATAAATTAAATTCAATTGAAACGACACCATTTTTATTTCTCCTCTGCTTTTCCTCTAGAGTTTTTTTTTTTTTTTTGGAAAATGTCTTACCCTTTTGAATTCGGTAAGACATTTTCCGGAAAATGACGCTTCTTCTCCCTTTCCTTCCCTTCCCTTCCCTTCCCTTCCCTTGGGTTGCAAATCATTCTTCTCCCCTTTCTCTTCCCCTTCCCCTTCCCCTGGGTTGCAAATCAGTTTGGTCCATGACCTTTTCAGGTTCCTCCTTCATCTAGGTAAGGCTCCTTCTCCTTCTTCCATTCTTCATTCATTTTCCTTCTTTGGTTCTTCATCTTTTCTTCCAGTTTGATCTTCTCTTCCGTTCTTTGATTTCTAACATTTTTATTTTAATGAATTATGCTGATTGTCATCAAATTGAGAGAAAGTGTAGTAACCGATGAACATTACAGATTATCTATTGGGCTATTTGCCTCCTATTTGGGCGACTTTTGCTACTGGAGTTTTTCTGTCATAACAATTTCCCTTTCATTGTTTCTTATTTTTGAGCACCTTTCTGAAAGCCTTAGGATTTTTTTTTGTTTCTAATATATTTTTTTGTTTTGATTTCAAAGCTGAGTATTCGATTTTTAATAACTGTTGTTAATAAATATGAAGGGTTTAAAATGTTTTTACAGGGAGAACATTGTAAAGAACAGGAGCTTTAGTCGAGAACCGCCTTTTTCCCTGTAAATGGGCTGCTTTCTTTCTAAAGTAACAAGACACGAAGATCCTATTGAACTCGCTTCTCAAACTGCCTGTAAGTTAGCAATTTATTTGAATTTTTTGTTCATTGGATGTGTACCCAATTGTTTGATTTGTTTCACGACGTGAAACACTAACATTTTTGAGCATTTTTAAAAACACACTCATGCAATACAATTTTGAATTAATTTTTGGTTTATTGTTGTTTCTTCATGACCTCGAAAATCTTATTTCCTAGACAAATCGGCTTATTTTAATTAGTTGATTTTGCTTACATATGCAGTTACTGTTAGTGAAGTTGAAGCACTCTTTAAGCTATTCAAGAGCATAAGCAGTTCTGTGATCGATGATGAGCTGATCAATAAGGTACAATTCGTTGCAACAGAGTTCTCTTCCCCTAAATTTACTCAAGGTCTCAGCTCTTTTTTACCCTAAATTTTTCTGATTCTTTTTTTTTTTAAATTATACTTTTAGATTTGCGCTTTTGTTCCCTATTTTCATATTTCATGTGGATTGCAAAGTCTTACTCTTACCTTAGTCTTTCTTTTCCTCTTCTGTGTTTGTTAGACATGTTATATCTTGTATATATATCATAGAAAATAACTAATATCACTACTCTTTGGCTCTTTTGTTAAACATAAGTTTGTGTTTTGACCTTTCTAATGAAAGGAAGGTAAACAAATAATGAATTATCTAATTCAAAACCATTTTGTCTTGTTGGTGAGTGTGTTAATGGTTTGTCTGATTTCATTTACTAATTGTAACACCCTAAATTAGGGGTTGTTAAAAATTTAATTAATTTTCCATGTGGGCTTCAAGAAAATAAATAAATATGATTTTATTTGGCATGATTTAGGGTCTAAAAATAACTCGAGCTAAGGCCTGACCCAGTATTAAAAATTTATTTTTAAGTGTGTAAAAGGAAGGAGCTAGGTTAGTGAGGGCTTTAATAAAATTTGGGCAAAATAAGACACCAAGTAAGGGCTTGGCACAATTGGTTGATGCGCCTAAGGGGGGTTGCTAGGGGTCTTGGGTTCGATCTGTAGAAGTAACAAGGGGAAATGTTTTTTTTTTTTCCCTTTTGGGGCGTTGAAGGAAGGGCCCAGGTAAGAAAGGCTTCAAATAAATTTTGCGTAAGGATCGGACATGAAAGGCAGGTGGGCGGAGTGGCTGGGGCGCCACTTAAAGGGGCTTTGGCAAAAGGGACTCGGGTTCGAGTCGTGATTTAACATAAAGGGATTTTATTTTTGGGCTTTGGCGCTAAAAGGGAAAAGGGCTGTATAAGGCTTTATATTTAAATGATGGGTAAATTGACATGAAAGTCAATTGGGAGAGTTGGTTGGGGCGCTTAAAGGGGGGATGCTGCTGCTTCCTACATCAGGTCATTGGTTCGAATCAAGGAAGCAGCACCTTGATTTTAATTTTTTCCCTCTGCTGCTGGCGTGAAGGAGAGTAGTGTTGGCAGCATAATAGGACTCTTAATTAAGCTTAATTTTGCTCTAGAATTGGTGGAAGGGAAAATAAGTAGTTTATTTTCATTATATTTGTTTGAAGAGATTAAGGATAATTAGAGGATAAATGTTATTTTTCTTTGGGTGATAATTGAGCTGGAATTTATCACCAAAATGAAGGTGATGGCCAAGTTAAGGACTCCTTGGGGAGGGGCTGTCCATATCTGATTTGTGTAGCAAAGAAGTGCCAAAATTCATCAAAAATCTTTTCTTTTTCTCCCTTCATTTGCTGCTGCCGAATTCCCATTGATTCATAGCCAAAAGTGTTCAAAAATTTTCAGGTTTTCTTGCTTCCTTTTAGCCGAATATACCCCCTCTTTTAAGAGGAAAAAATTCCAGCTTCTCTTGTTCTTCTTAAATCGAAAATACTTCTTCTTCTTTTAATTTTGCTGCTGGTCGAAACTACTCCAACCTTTGCCCAAAAATCCTTCAAAAATTTCTTTCTTCTTCTTTCCCTAATAGTCGAACCTAACTCTAAAATTCCAGCCCTCCATTTGAGTTTTCACGAATCCCCTTAAGGAAAAAAGGGTCTGTTTTTGGTTCTTTTCTTCTAAAGGGTAGCCGAACCCCTCTCACAACATTAAGAGGTGCTGCCAATTTTCAATAAGTGAGGGAAGCTTTCGGGATTTATTTTCCAAGGTGAGTTGGTAAGCACATTCTGCCAAGGGCCTTTCAATTAAAAAGTTTATGATTAAATGCCAAACTAACGTGTGCCATGGATTTAGGGACTAATTTAGGCTTTGATTTGATTGGAAATCAAATCCATTCAAGGTAAGTCCGCAAAGAACCCTTGGTATGAATTGGGTTTGGCGAATAGGCCTTTGGTACTAACAAGAATGTTTGGTCGATTATAGGGGCAAGATCTAGTGTTGTAGATCGGATCTTCGGGATCTAGGAATTCCAGTAGAAACAAGTGTGTAAACTCTTTACACACTTTATTAATAAACTTGCTATATTATTGCCTTATGTATAAATTTTGGTAGTGATCTATGATATGCTTGTGGCATAAGATCGGATTCCGGGTAAGCTCCCTAACTTGTGATTTTTGATATATGATTTGCATGCCATCACATGATGTTAAATGCTATGACATGATATATGATAATTGATATATAAGCATGTGATGGTGGGATTGATGAGAGGAGGGGGATGAATTATGGACTATCGTCAGTGGTTTGACCACAAGATGGGTTAGCCCCATCAGATTATTTGTGACCTATGGTCATCAGTGGTTTTGACCACAAGATGGGTTGGCCCCATCAGATTATTGTGACCTATGGTCATCAGTGGTTTTGACCACACCGATTGATTTATTTGCGACTAAGTCCCAGTGGTTTGGTACCACCAGTGGTTTTGACCACACTTGATTATTTGTGACCTATGGTCATCAGTGGTTTTGACCACACGATGGGTTGGCCCCATCATTTGATTTGTGACTCTAAGTCATCAGTGGTTTTGACCACCAGTGGTTTTGACCACACGTGGTAGTTAAGGAGTATGGATGGTTAGGTTGGGTTGCATGTGCATGTTTATTAATAAAATGTGTATGGGTTATATTTTTCCGGGTAGGGGATTTACACACTGAGTCTTGGTGACTCACCCCCTTTCCCTTAACATTTTGCAGATGAGTAGATCGCGGAGATGGGTAGGAGAGGACTCGAGGTGGCCATGCTTGTCGAAGGATTTAAATTCATTTTATTAAAGTTATTATTTATTTTCTAAGTTTTCATTTTGGGTTTGTAATAAGTTTATAATTATTGTTGGATGTTTACTTTATTGCTTTATTTTACTTATATTATATTACAAATGGAATTTTATAAAATTAATTGAACGGTTAAAAGCAACTTTTCAAACTTAATAAATTTCTACGGTTTTCAAAAGATGTTACCATCGGGTAACAAAAATTCACCACGTCAATCATGATTTTGAAAGTTCCTTAAATTTTAAATAATCAAACAATTTCAAAGGGTTGAACAACCCAATTATATTTATAAAAAGCCCAACTGAGTTTTCAAACACCGTTTTAATTCCTTAGCCAAATTTCATCAAATTTTCACCAGAAAATCAATGTCCTTCAAAATATTTTACTCCCTGACATACCAGATCCGGTCAGGACTCATGGGCCGGGTTTGGGGTGTTACAAAATTGGTATCAGAGCCCGGTTCAAAACTCGGCTGTGGGGGGCCCAAGGCCCGAAATGTTTTGTTTTTATTAGTGGGCCTTATTATGATGTTTTGAGAAACTGTTTCGGCTTGAATAGCATGGCACCGAGTCTCCGACACCTATCCGCCCAGGTAAGTACTTCTATCAATTTCTGTGAATTCTTTTGATGAGGGGTAGAAGGGAAAAATGGGAACGTAGACTACTAGAGTAGAACTATTGAACCCTAAGGTTAGCATACTCCAACAAAATTTGCATAAGATTTAATAATTCTCTAAACAAACCCCGTGAGTTGTCAATGAGCAAAGGATGTGGCAATCGTTATCGCATGTCTAGGATTGGATTTGTGGGGCTTGGTATTTAAGATCCTCGTGACTCACCTCCTACTCACTTGAATCCTACCAGTGCGTAGTAATCTGCTCATCCTAGTTGAGACGACACACTCACAAAGCTAAACTCGATAACTAAAACCCGAAGGGATTAGCATTTTGTTTTGAGGAAAATAAAACCTTGTTTTTTTTAAAAATGACCAAAGTACCCTTCAGTTTGAAAATGACCAAAATACCCGGCTTGTAAACTACCAAAATACCTCCATATGAAAAATTTTCAAATAGAAATTTTAAAAATATCCTTCTTTATAGAATCACTTAGAACCCAAATTTTGAAAGTCATTTTGAGAAAATGCCCGAATGTGAAAAATTACTAAAATACCCTTAGGGGTAAAATTACGAAAACACCCTCGATTTATGATATTCTCAAGATACCCATGGTTTTAGTCAAAAATTTCATCACATAGAAAGTGCTCAAAAACCTTAAATTGCAAAAATGTCATAATTTTAGGAAAATTACAAAATTGCCCCTAACCAACAAAATACCAAAATGACCTTGGTTTTCAAAATTTTTGCAACACCATCAAAATGGAAGATAAATTCTTAAAAATAACTCCCAAAGTTTTACAACTTTTTGAAACATCCATGATTTATCAATTTTACAAATTTACCCTGATTTGTGAAAAATTACGAAAATACCCCTATAGGACAAATTACGAAAATACCCCTGGGTAGTGGAACAATAATCACAATGAAATCAATAATGTCTCTTTGAATGAATGAATGAAAGACTGTGTGTTTGTATGATTACGAAAGAACCACTTCTAAAACTCCTATCATAAAATTTCTTCGGGGATAACCAAGTGAAATACTAATGCATAAAAATTTTTAAACAGATAAGCGCAATAGTTAGAATGAGTTCAAGAGGTCAAGGACGTCCACCGCGTGGCCGTGGTAGGGGTAGGATGGCCTTGTCCGAGCCAGCAGGGTCCGGACATGGGTCAGGAAATGAGATGCCGAATTTACCGACGGCGAAAACCAAATTTCAAGATCAGACGGGTGGTAATGATGTTGTATCTCAAGCCGTATTATGGGTATTGGAGCGGGTTACTGAGGCAGGTGCGGGTGCAAGAGCCCGTAAATCTGTGGTTGAATGACTCCGAGCTAACGGAGCAGAAGTATTCAGAGGAGTTTCCGAAGTGGCACCTAGTGCGGTGGAGTATTGGTTGGAATCCACTGAAAGGATTATGGATGATTTGGATATCACCGCTGAGGAGAAGCTGAAGGGTATCATCTCTCTACTTCGGGATGAGTCTTACCAATGGTGGCTCACTGTGAGAGATGGAACGGTGGCAGAAAATCTTACTTGGGAATTCTTCAGGGATGCCTACCAGAAGAAATATATCGGAACTAGTTACGTAGATGCGCAGCGGAAAGCTTTCCTGAACCTGGTTCAAGGAAATAAAATGGTGGCAGAGTATGAGGCCAAGTTCCTCCGGCTGAGTAGATATGCTCGTGGTATTGTGGGTACCGAGCATGAACGCTGTGTCAGGTTTGAAGATGGACTAAAAGATGAGCTGAGGATGATGATAGCTCCACAACAGGAACGGGAGTTCGCGGTTTTAGTGGAGAAATCGAAAGTTGCTGAAGGGGTAAGACAGTCGGTTAGACGAAATTAAGATAGGAATTGGAATAAGAGGAGCTCGGGACCTTCAGAGTTCTCGGGTAATGAGCAGAAGAGGACGAGGATTGGTGGGTCAGATCAAGCTACTAGGCCTACTGCTGCTGCTAATCCTCAATTGCCGTCACGGTGTGCTCGGTGTGGCAAGTCTCACACGGAGGAATGTTGGCATGGAAATCGAGGATGCTTCGAGTGTGGGTCCTTGGAGCATCGAGTTAGAGACTGTCCGAAAAAGGAAGCTAGACTAAGATCAGAAGGTCAGGATCGTGCCCCAAACAGGAGGGATGACCAACAGCCACAAAGGGGTCGAGGTGCAGCTAGGGGTAATGGAAATGGTAACGGGCGTGGCCGAGGTGCTGAAGGTGCAGAGGCGAGGCAACCAAGGTTGGTTTATGCAGTTGGCCGTCGCGAGGAGGAAGATGTGCCAGATGTGACAACGGGTATGTTCCTTGTTTCTAGAATACCCTTAATTGCTTTGATTATTGTAGAGTTTTCTTATTTTACTAGGGAAGTGCCTGAAACCTTGGTTGTGAACTTAGAGATTTTGCTTAGGAAGTAAGATAATTTTATTAAGATCAGAGTGCGCAGCATAAGCATAGTACGGTGAGTTAAGATGTACGACTATTCGTTAGTAAGTAATTTTGAGGACGAAATTATTTTTAAGGGGGTAGAATTGTAACACCCTAAATTAGGGGTTGTTAAAAATTTAATTAATATTCCATGTGGGCTTCAAGAAAATAAATAAATATGATTTTATTTGGCATGATTTAGAGTCTAAAAATAACTCGAGCTAAGGCCTGACCCAGTATTAAAAATTTATTTTTAAGTGTGTAAAAGGAAGGAGCTAGGTTAGTGAGGGCTTTAATAAAATTTGGGCGAAATAAGACACCAAGTAAGGGCTTGGCACAATTGGTTGATGCGCCTAAGGGGGGTTGCTAGGGGTCTTGGGTTCGATCCGTAGAAGTAACAAGGGGAAATGTTTTTTTTCCTTTTTGGGCATTGAAAGAAGGGCCCAGGTAAGAAAGGCTTCAAATAAATTTTGGGTAAGGATCGGACATGAAAGGCGGGTGCGGAGGGTGGGCGCCACTTAAAGGGTTTTGGCAAAAGGGACTCGGGTTCGAGTCGTGATTTAACATAAAGGGATTTTATTTTGGGCTTTGGCGCTAAAAGGAAAAGGGCTCGTGTATAAGGCTTTATATTTAAATGGCGGGGTAAATTGACATGAAAGTCAATTGGGAGAGTTGGTTGGGCGCTTAAAGGGGTCGCTGCCTACATCAGTCATCGGTTCAAATCAAGGAAGCAAGACCTTGATTTTATTTTTTTCCCTCTCGCCTGGCGTGAAGGAGAGTAGTGTTGGCGAGATAATAGGACTCTTAATTGCTTAATTTTGCTCTAGAATTTATGGAAGGGGAAAATAAGTAGTTTATTTTCATTATATTTGTTTGAGGAGATTAAGGGATAATTAGAGGATAAATGTTATTTTCTTTGGGTGATAATTGAGCTGAATTTATCACCAAAATGAAGGTGATGGCCAAGTTAAGGACTCCTTGGGGGGGCTGTCCATATCTCGATTTGTGTAGCAAAGAAGTGCCAAAATTCATCAAAAATCTTTTCTTTTTCTCCCTTTATTTGCTTCTGCCGAATTCCCATTGATTCATAGCCAAAAGTGTTCAAAAATTTTCAGGTTTTCTTGCTTCCTTTTAGCCGAATATACCCCCTCTTTTAAGAGGAAAAAATTCCGACTTCTCTTGTTCTTCTTAAATCGAAAATACTTCTTCTTCTTTTAATTTTTGTCAGTCAAAACTACTCCAACCTTTGCCCAAAAATCCTTCAAAAATTTCTTTCTTCTTCTTTCCCTAATAGCCGAACCTAACTCTAAAATTCCAGCCCTCCATTTGAGTTTGGCGGATCCCCTTAAGGAAAAGGGTGCTGTTTTGCCTTTTCTTCTAAAAGGGTAGCCAACCCTCTCACAACATTAAGAGGTGCTGCCAATTTTCAATAAGTGAGGAAGCTTTGGATTTATTTTCCAAGGTGAGTTGGTAAGCACATTCGGCCAAGGGCCTTTCAATTAAAAAGTTTATGATTAAATGCCGAAACTAACGTGTGCCATGGATTTAGGGACTAATTTAGGCTTCGGGATTTGATTGGAAATCAAATCCATTCAAGGTAAGTCCGCAAAGAACCCTTGGTATGAATTGGGTTTGGCCGAATAGGCCTTTGGTACTAACAAAGAATGTTTGGTCGATTATAGGGCAAGATCTAGTGTTGTAGATCGGATCTTCTGGATCTAGGTAGAGAATTGTGTAAACTCTTTACACACTTTATTAATAAACTTGCTATATTATTGCCTTGTGTATAAATTTTGGTAGTGATCTATGATATGCTTGTGGCATAAGATCGGATTCCGGGTAAGTCCCCTAACTTGTGATTTTTGATATATGATTTGCATGCCATCACATAATGTTAAATGCTATGACATGATATATGATAATTGATATATAAGCATGTGATGGTGGGATTGATAAGAGGAGGGGGATGAATTATGGACTGTCGTCAGTGGTTTTGACCACAAGATGGGTTGGCCCCATCAGATTATTTGTGACCTATGGTCATCAGTGGTTTTGACCACAAGATGGGTTGGCCCCATCGATTATTGTGACCTATGGTCATCGTGGTTTTGACCACACCGATTGATTTATTTGCGACTAAGTCCCAGTGGTTTGGTACCACCAGTGGTTTTGACCACACTTGATTATTTGTGACCTATGGTCATCAGTGGTTTTGACCACACGATGGGTTGGCCCCATCATTTGATTTGTGACTCTAAGTCATCAGTGGTTTTGACCACCAGTGGTTTTGACCACACGGGGTAGTTAAGGAGTATGGATGGTTAGGTTGGGTTGCATGTGCATGTTTATTAATAAAATGTGTATGAGTTATATTTTTCCGGGTGGGGGATTTACACACTGAGTCTTGGTGACTCACCCCCTTTCCCTTAACATTTTGCAGATGAGTAGATCGCGGAGATGGAGCCGGAGAGGACTCGAGGCGGCCATGCTTGTCGAAGGATTTAAATTCATTTTATTAAAGTTGTTATTATTTATTTTCTAAGTTTTCATTTTGGGTTTGTAATAAGGCCGATAATTATTGTTGGATGTTTACTTTATTGCTTTATTTTACTTATGTTATATTACAAATAGAATTTTATAAAAATTAATTGAACCGGTTAAAAGCAACTTTTCAAACTTAATAAATTTCTACGGGTTTTCAAAAGATGTTACCATCGGGTAACAAAAATTCACCACGTCAATCATGATTTTGAAAGTTCCTTAAATTTTAAATAATCAAACAATTTCAAAGGGTTGAACGACCCAACTATATTTATAAAAAGCCCAACTGAGTTTTCAAACACCGTTTTAATTCCTTAGCCAAATTTCATCAAATTTTCACCAGAAAATCAATGTCCTTCAAAATATTTTACTCCGTGACATACCAGATCCGGTCAGGACTCATGGGTCGGGTTTAGGGTGTTACACTAATTATTTTATAGGTAGGCAGTGAGATGGTGGTACAGTGTTTAGTGCTGATCTTCCCCTAAATTGAATAACAGAGTTCTCCTCTTTGTACGGTGAAGCAGTGATTTTCTTAACGGGACTTGTTAACTTTGAAATTGGAAAATCGAAGTATGTTTCTTTTTCCATGTTTTCATGGAAAAATTTAGCAAAACTTTTCATTTTGACGGATAAATTCCTATAGGTCTTTATGTTGAATTTTTTTTTTATCTGGTATTTGTTTGTTTTCTGCTGCTGTGCTTTAGTTGTTCAGGCGCACTAGTTTGTTAGATAAAATCTCAAATTTCATTCTTTATAAACGTCCTTTAATCACATGATTCAAACATGCACTACAAGATTTCGAAAGCTACTTTAGATTTACTTGGAAGATTAAGTTCCTTAAAAGTTGTATATATTCTGCGTAATCTACTTCTCAAAAACTTACTTTTGTGCATCAGTGCTTTCTTCTAATAGCACTATCACATGATAGACCATTTATTTGTTTTAGCTACGTTACTTGGATATTTCTTTTCCTTTATTAACTTTTTTGTGTAAATTCTTTGTTTCTTTTCACCGACATATATTTGGACATTGAATACAGGTATAAATATAATGCTCCAAATATATGAAATTTTAGAAAGAAAAAAAGTTGATTGTGGTCGTGTCATAAGTACGTATACCAAAATGAAAAGTGTTGCTATGGTCATGGAATACTTTTGTATCTATGTTGTATTATTATAATGTTTGACTTTCCATTTCCATTGCCATCTTGCTTTACTTAATGTATGTTATATCTATTTTAGGTCACGTAGTGCTGTTGCTCCCTAGAAAGATTAAAAATTTTACTTCAGGTGGTTTATGTTATCATCATCATTTTGTCCTTATCCATTAAGTTCTCATTTTTTGTAATGCTATAGTTTATAGCCAATGCCTCCTTGTTCTTCCTAGTGAAGGTTCAACATATTTTCTATTCTTCAATATGGTGAAGTTGGAGTCAAGAGTGCAGTAGGGGACCAGTCCAGTGCTTATACGGTATGCATCTACTATGAAATTTTCTAATATGCTTGTACTCATGAGTCTTATATTCATCTCTTATTTAAATTTTCTCTTATTTTCTAATGTGCATCTACTATGAAATTTTTTGGAACTTTAAACACAGACAATACGAAATTCATCTAACAAAATGCACCTCAGCAACAACCGTTCAAAGAGTTGGAGCGAATCCAACTACTCTCCATCTCTGTAAATTCTGACCAGTTTTTCGATTATTATTTTTTTAAGAATAAATACAGAAAAATCAAAGAAAACCATTGAAGAGACCGCGGCCGACAATCGACAAAACCAAGTTTTAGTTTGTAAAAAGTTGATTAGGATTTTAGAAAGAAAGAAAAAGCTTGTTTTTCTTTGTTTTTGCTAATGTATAAAAAAAATTGCTAACATTTATTTTTGGATTTAAATTTTAGTTTTCATTTTTCCAAAATTATTTTGGGTTCCCAATTACTTGTCATGTTAGAATTTTGATTTTTTTATTTTTAAAATTGTTTTTTAATTTTAAAGAGTATTTTATAATTTTTATTTAAAAATATGGATTTTAATATATATAAATTTTAAAACTTTGTGTTTTTATTTAAAATATGAAAAATTAATTTTTTAAAGGTTATTATTGAGCTTGAATTATTATTGAGCCCTTTGTTTAGTTGATTTAATTTTATTGATGATCCCTTGATTTAAATGCTATTTCGATATTTTTAACTTAGTGCTAATTCTTTTTTTCTTTTAGTTGCAGGCTAGAATTTATTAATTAATCAGTTTGGGGGTTGAACTGAAGATAAACAAAATGCCGTGGTCTTTGGTTTATCGTGTTCGAATGGTTGTTTTCTTTCTTATCATACTGTAATTTATTTTGGGTAAGTTTTGTGAATCTAGAACTTTTATGAATTTTAATTCCACTTGTTATAATTCGGTTGGGGTGACGATTAATTGCTTATGTTATAAATTTGCTAAATAAAAATGTAGTTTAAATCCTAATGTGCATTGTCTTTTTATGTCATATTTAATAAGGAATTATTATAGTGTTGTAGGTGAATTTCAATTGAATTTGGAATTGGAAGTGGATTCAGTTCATTTAACTTAGAGTCGTTGGATATTGATAAAATTTTGGTTGGAGAGGTTTGAGAATGTACATTGCCGCAACCATAAAGAGATATCGTGCAGTTAAGGAAGTTGGGAAGATTAAAATGAGTGTTGGTGTTATTGCATACTATCAATTAGTTCAAGTTTGTCGTAATTTTGTTTTTCTTACTGCTTTGATTTACGTGTCGCTATTGCAAGTGTGTCCTTGGAAATGCATAAAAAAACTGTCTTAAATATATCCATGTGTGCCATGTCAACTATGGTTTTATTACTAATTTTGCAGTCACATGATTTTATTAAGTTGATATGCCTCTTGGTTTTAGTTTTCTATTGGTGATTAGGAAAGTATGTCTTCTTAATTCACCCAAGTACACCGCTTGTAAAATTTCGATTCGCTTGTTATGGAACTATCAAATGTTTTTTGCCCCACGCCTTTCTTTAAACAATCTTAGAAGCAATTGCAAGTGCTTGGCGCAAAGGGTGAAGAGTCTAATCAATGTGAGAAATTTGCCAAATATTACCGTTCTCTTTGTCCTAGTGAATGGGTGAGTATACCTTGTTTTGTTATCATCATAAGTAAACCGAGTTTGCCTTTTGCTTTTAGCTTGTAGTACCAAGCTCGCTGCTCATAGGAAAATATGCTTTCTATGCATCATGTCTTTGTTGATGAAGCTTTGTTACATATTCAGTATTTTTAGATACCAACCGATTCATATACATATATGTTTATATAAGGAAATAACTTAAGCTCGACGAAGAAGGGCATAAGTAAATTACGTGTGTTTTATTGCTCACCGTGTGTGCCCTTTATTGTGTTTATGTTGGGAATATAAACTTGTACTTACATTATTTTTCCTTCTCACCATCAAGTGATGTAGCATATTAGCATCCTACAAGCTCTTCTATACGTCATATTGATAGGATTATCATTGATTTTGCTGATGATGTTTATTACAAATATGAAATAAGTGTCTACTTGAACATGTTATTAGTTTAGGAACAGCTTTGTAAATTTTGTCGAGATATTAGACAGATAAGATTACCTTTACATAGTATATAAAAAAATGTTTATGACCTGTTATCTACTATCATATCCTAAAGAGTAAAGCTTCATTTACAAGGAACAACTGATTTTCTCTTGTTTCTCTTCTTTTCAGCTTTTGTCTTCAATTACAATGAAGCTACAAGCATGGCCCAAGTAAGTTACAAAAAACCTTGCATTTGAATGCATAGATCCCTTTTCCTTTCCATCTCAATGATTTTGAACTTTTTTTTTTTTTGTGGATTCATAGTTGGTTTGTTTGTTTGAAGGTAAATGGGTCTTCAGAAATGTTCCCATTGGTGGAAGAGAAGATGTTGTAGTTCAATGAAAGCGAAGAAAGTTGGGGAGTTTCGGATATGTGCTGTTTGTACATCTTGTGGTGGAGCAAAAGGTGCTTGCTTACCTTCTCCTTGCTATGCTATCAATTGCAACATTCCAAATGACCTTTTGGTTTCGTTCTTTCACTCCCAAAACTTGTAATTGCTTTGGATGCTATCTCTAGTTTAAACCTTTGTTTTATCTATAGTTCTTACTCTTTTTTTTTTAAATTTAGGAGTTAAAATAAAAAAATATTGATTCGATGCAAGTTTGAAAGTGGAGAAAGAGAATATCATTTTCTTTCATTTGTTTGTTTATAAGTTTCATAGGAGTTTTCTCGATTAAGGTTTTTGGCAATTTTGTCTATAATTTTGTTCTTTTCAAAGCGGTAACATTGCTCGGCATATGCTTGTTTATCGTTATCTTGTTTACCTTTTTTAATTCATGCTTAATATACTTATTAGTGGGTGTATTGCATTATGCAACTTGGAACCATGTAATACCAATTTGCTTTTATTATTAAAGTTGAAGTAATGTTTGATGTCGCTTTAATTATGCTTCACACTTGATCTACCACAAGTATCTTTAGTCGGTGTTGGTCAATAAACAAATAAATAAAATACTCTTGATATTGGTGAGATGATGCTCAAGGAAAGTGAATTGTTAGAACTATGTAGTTTGGCTTGTTGTGCCTACCACATTTTGATGAATTTTGTAACCTTCACTTAAAAGGATAGTGGAAAGGGTCTCAAATATTGAGATTTTCAATTATAGAAATATGTATTCTTCTATAATTTTCATTTTAATGTCTTCAAATTAAATTATACATTTTTAATTGGATTTTTGGTGTTTTTATAATATTATAATTTTTTTTTATTTTTCATGACTTTTAGCGGTGTTTTTGAAAAAAGTGTCGCTAAAAGTATAATAATTTTTTTATTTTTTCATGACTTTTAGCGGCGTTTGTGGGAAAAGTGCCGCTAAAGGGCAAGACTTTTAGCGGCGTTTTTGGGATAAGCGTCGCTAAAGGTCATGACTTTTAGCTGCGTTTTTGGGATAAGCGTCGCTAAAGGTCATGACTTTTAGCGGCGTTTTTGGAATAAGCGCTGCTAAAGGTCATGACTTTTAGCGGCGTTTGTGGGAAAAGCGCTGCTAAAGGGCAAGACCTTTAGCGGCGTTTTTGGATAAGCGCCGCTAAAGGTCATGACTTTTAGCGGTGCTTTCCCAAAAATGTCATTGAAGGTCATGACTTTTAGCGGCGTTTTTCCCACAAACGCCGCGAAAAGTCATGCTCTTTAGTGGCATTTTTTGTTCATAAACGCCGCAAAAATTTGCGGCAATTGTTTTAGCGGTGTTTTTTACGGCGCTTCTAAAAGCGCCGCAAACACTTTTAGTGGTGCTTATAAACGCCGCTAAAGGCAAAAAAACGCCGCTAAAAGTCTGTTTTGCTGTAGTGAAGTCACAACCAACTTAATTGCTTAATTGCAATTAATAGTAGCATAACTATTAGACACATAGAATCCAAGATTAATTGTAACATGAGGTACACGTGACATGTTACATGTTATTGTCTGATTATTCCGTCAATCATACTAATTTTTAACACTACAAATAGATGAAATTTTTTAATATGAAGGACCAATTACTTTTTAATCTAATGTATAGAGACTAGTTTGTCTATTTTTTGAATAAAAAAACAAAATATAATTCGACTCTTAATATAGTGACCTCCATAATACTTTTACCATCTATTAAATACACAAACATAAGACATTTAATGAACACAAAGTTAATATTAATAAACACATATATATTTAAAATTTTGATGCATTTAATCATTTATGTTACATTTATGTTTACACAATTAACATTTATTATATATTTAAAAATATTAAAAAAGTAATGTGATCACAATATATAATTTGTTAAATTTACTTTTGATTGATTCAACATGAGTAAATTATTCAAGTTAACAAATGTTTGTAACATTTTAAGTGGGTCATGGAGGAAGTTCTAATGATTGAAGGCCCCTTACAATATTTCTAATACTTTAGTCATTGATGGTCCATCTAATGAATTGGTTTGAATGCACCAAATGGTTCAAGTACATATGAATTGTATATGAAATTCTGATATGAAATGTAAGTATGATTCAAATGATGATATATGTGAAATATAAGTTAATGAATGATGTGCTATATGTGTTCGTTAAATGAAATTATGGTCCTATGTTTCGGACATGAGAATTATAAAACACGGAACATAGTTTTGATGTGCGATTTGTTATGGTTATTCAAATTTGGAAGTGTATAAAAAGAAATTGATATATTTTTATGAATAATCTGTAATAAATGACCATGATTCGGTTGGCATGTAATAAAGTTGTGAAAGCTTAATTTATTGAATGAGTTAATGGTTGATATATGAATTTAAAAACATGGTTTATATGTTCATCCATAATTAAGTCTAGTGAAATTACCTAATGTGGTCTTGAGAAATTACGATTATGATGAATGTATATGTGGTTGAGATTTGTTAAATTCAGCCTAGTTAAATTGAATTATAAACATTATTGAAATGATTTATCTAATTATGGCTTACTAAGATTTCAAAGCGTACTCTATGTGTTTTTCTTATGTTTATAGATTTTCGAAGATTTGCTCGGGTTGGAAGTTGGCGGAGATCGCATCGCACTATCTGGTTAATGGTTTCAATATTTATACCTCTTATGACTTGGTTATATGGCATGTGTCGAAACCATTTTAAAATAAGTTTATAAAAATGGGGATCGACTTTAAAAAACGGAAATAGAGTCGCCACCAATTTTTTTTATTTTCATGTGATTGGGTCACCTTGTAAAATATTTTATTTTAAAACATTAGTTTTGGTCCACGAAATACAAGCAAACGGGTTTGGGAGTCGGTTACGTATGAGGAAGGGTTAGCACCCTCATAACGCCCAAAAATTGGTACCTAATTGATAAAATCATGTCCTAATGTTGAAAATTTGAAAACTTTAAAATATGATCCTTTTATATGACAGGAAGAAAATAAGACTTACCTATTTCAAAGAAATAAAATGCTATACCCAATATGTAACATCTCATGACTTCGAAGCTATGCTCGCCTTTATTTGAAGAAAATTCTTATCTCGAGACACAAAACATCATACCCAATAAGTTAGGATATAAAGTTTTGAATTCCTGAGAATAAGTTTTGATTTAGAAGTTTATAAAATTTCAATTTTAAAAGCAAAGGGAGACTTAATATTTTAAGTTCAACAATAAAAATCGAAACTCAGTGAGTTAGGGCACAATTTTTCTCAAGTCCCCAAATATTAGATATCACCGTATTTTTTTAAAACTCTTTGAATAAAAATACGTCAATTCAAAATGTGTTTTATAAAACAATGGTTTGAGTAAGATATTACAAAATACATACCAATAACAATTTATCATAACTACAAATCATATTGACAATTACTACTAATTAAAGAAAGAATAATATAAACAACAAGTGATACAAATAATAGAATAATTATACTAAAGCATACAAATAATAAATGAATAAAAAGATAAACGAATATGAGATATAATGTAGTAAATAACCAAAAAATAAACATAAACTTTACATGTATGTAAGATAAAATAACAATATAGAATGAATTATAACAAATATTGTAAATTAAGAATCAACAAAAATGATATGGTAAAATCTAAAAATAATACATATATCCATGAGAAAATAAGTAAAATATATATTAAATAAATAAATGATATATAAATAAAATATATTTTTGATATAATAATATAATATATATATATGTATAAAACTACACATTTAAAAATAATATGAACAACATACAATATACAAAATCATATATAATATTAAAGTAAAATGATTTTAAATGTTATATATAATAATATGATAATATATAATATACAAAAAACAATATAATAACTAA
Source organism: Gossypium rotundifolium (assembly GCA_025506655.1). Classification (NCBI taxonomy): domain Eukaryota; kingdom Viridiplantae; phylum Streptophyta; class Magnoliopsida; order Malvales; family Malvaceae; genus Gossypium; species Gossypium rotundifolium. Next base: position 150,669,354 of record CP106732.1, on the reverse strand, counting down.
TGTACATATTTTTAATATATATATATATATATATATATATATATATTATAATATTAATAACCTAATATAAATAATGAATACATAAAAATAATAAGTGTTCAAAATAAACAATATGTAAAAACTTTATATTATTATTAATATACATTATACAAATATTAAATTATAATATAGAATAATGAAATAATTTAATATAATGTTAAAATGATTTAAAAACTAAAATAAAAGGATTTAGAAATAAATAAAAATAGGGATAAAAAATAAAAATAAAATGCAAAAGGATCAAATCAGAAAGTGTGTCACATCTTAGGGACTTATTAGGCAATTACACCTTATCTCCTAAACGACGCCGTTCCAATTATTGGCCTTTGCATGCCTGAGGGACCGAATTGAAACAACAACAAAATTTAAGGGCTGAATTAAAAATAAAAGAAAACTCAATTAAAAAAAGCTAAAAAAATGTGGAAGGGCTTGATGCACAAATAGCCCATTTTTAAACAAAACACGTGGTTCCTTCGGGTCGGGTCAACTGCGCGTGGATCCTGGATGAAACTACGTCGTTTTGGGCTATAGAAACCAACCCCAAAACGATGCCGTTTTAGTTGCCTATATAAACAATTTTTTTTTTTAAAATTTTTCATTTCTTACTTCAAAAAAAAAAAAAAATGGAGAGCCTTCAAAAATGCTTTCCCATGGGCGATTTCCGGTGAGTTCCCGGTGAGACTCCGGCGCCGATCGTCGCTGTCCGCCATCATCGCCGGCCGCCGTGCATGGCTGCCGAAACTCAAAAAAAGGTAATTTTTCTACTCTTTTTTTGTATAGTTTATTTAAATATATATATGTAGTAAAATAAGAATAAAAATGAAAACTTTACACGTAGGCAGATTTGAAAAATAAAAAAAACCTTTGCTCGATTTTTTTGATTTTGTATTTTTTTGTGTATTTGTTCATCTGTATGCGTATGTGTGTCCTCTATTATAGATTTTTTGGGATTTTATAACTCGGAAAATAAAAAAAGGAAAATACAAAAAACTGTGTTTCGTTTGCTTTTTTGTTGCTCTTTCTTTCCTTTTTTGTAGTTGGGGGCGCAGATTTCGGCGTGGGGCGTCATTCGGGCGCGGATTGAGGCTGGGCGAGGGGCTGATTTGTGGTGCAAAGGGGAAGAGCTACTGAGGCTTACGGCGCCTAGGGTTTCAGAAACCCTAGGCTTCTGAAACTATTTTAGGATTTGGGCCGTGTAGGTTGGGCTAGAAATTGGGCTGGATTAAGTTTGGGTTGTAACGAGCTTCAGGTATTTAGTTTTAGGTATTGAGTTCTGTTTTGGGTCTGGTGGTATTTGGGCCATTAAAATTGGGCTTTGTAAAATGGACTGTATAAAAAAAATAGACTTGGACATTTATTTTTTATTTTATTTCTGTTTTGGTTTGTTTCATGGGCCCGGCAAAATGGGCCTCTTACAACATGTATAGGCTATTGTATTTGATATTTTGGTTGGAATGTATTTGGTTATTTGAGATGGTTGATTATGAATGTGGTTGTGGAATTTAGTATATTTTGATAAACTTGATATTGGCTAAATAGCTTAGAATTTGTTTCTATATGGTCATTTTAATAATGGTTTAAGTTATTCATATGATCATTTGTTAGATGATGTGTATTTGCTTAAGAAATGCATGAAATTGAGTTGATGAATTGGTTTATTTTTGAGGTATGGATTGATATTTGAATTGGGAAATATTGTACAATTGAAATAGGTTATATTGATGATTATAGCTTTGTATTTGGGATGTTCTTGGTTAATCAAATGGTATCGAAATGGTATAGAATGACATGGTTTAGGTATGCATGAGGAAGGTGAGAAATATGGCTTGAACCAAGCCTAATTTCGTGTTACACGGTTGAGCACACAGGCGTGTGTCTTGATCGTGTCTCTTAAGATTGTAGTTCGAAATAAGTCAGATCGCACACGGGCCAAACACACGGGCATGTGACAGGCCGTGTGAATTAAGTCAGTTTTTCCCACGGGTCAAGCACATAGGTGTGTCTTGTGGCCATGTGGACAAGTTAGTATGTATGCCCTATTTTGCAACAGCCTAGACACACGGGTGTGTCTAATGCCGTGTGAGGCACACGGCCTACCCACACGGGTGTGTGACCTCTGTAACTTTGAAAAATGTTTTAATTTTAGAAAAATTTTGTATGTGCTCGGTTGAGTCCTGACCCCTTCCAATGCTTGTTTAAGGTCTCGTAGACCTTTAAAAAAGGACTCTATGTATATGATTTGCTATGTTATGATGATTGCACATTGTATGTTTGTGAAATGATCGTAAAAGTTCTGATATGTTCGGTAATGCCTCTTAACCCTTTTTGGCTATGGTTACGGGTTAGCGGGTGTTACACGCAGCTTCTTATAATCTGTTTTTAGACTATGCAAATCTTCTTTGGCCTTGTTCTTTCCTTTTCTCAATTTATCAGCCTCTAGCTTCTGGACGTCGACATCTAATCCTAGCTATATCTTTTCCTCTTCCAACTGTTCTATCTTCTTTCCCATCTCCGAACTCCTTTTTTCAAAGTCTTGCTTGATGATCTCTAGCTCCGACGAGATTACTTGTAGGTGCTCTTCTATCGGTCGAGTGTTTTCTTGACTTGGCACAAAGATGTTGTCATTAACTCTTTTACCCCATCACCAATCATATTCGGGGTTGTCAAGGGACTTGCAGCAAATCTTTTCATTTTGTGGGTTTGGTTCCAAGCATTCGATATTTCACGAACCTTCTTCTTATAGTTATCACCCTTGTACGCAAACTCGCACTGAGCCAACCCTTACATTGTCGGTACAAACTGCCTCGATTTATACTATTTCAATATGAGTAGAGAGGCATATCCAATAGCTTATCATATCCCAAGTAGAGGAACCCAATCAAAGTCTCCACATCGGTACAAAATTTCATCAGGGATCATCTAGGAGCCCTCCATTTGACATCTTCGTCTTGGAGATTCTAGAGAACCGCCATCCATTTTTCTTTTGAAATGTCATCTCGCCTCGGTGTAGCCACTAATTCTTTCAATGGAAAGTAGTTATAGGAGAATACTCGATAAGAGACCTTTTCCACCTTCCAAAAGTGGCTATGGAACCATGCTAAAAAAAGTTGCGCACACCCGATGAACCTTCTTTCACTCACTCTTCAGCATGCACTCAAAGATCTAACTGTTTCGGCCAAGATTGTCGGGACGGGTGTGACCCTTTTGTCAAGCTGGTCAAATAAATCTGAGACTGCCTCTTCTATATGCCCTAGTGCCTTGGGAAAAATGACCAACCTGTAAATGCTCAAGGCGAAAATGTCGACTCTTTTCTTCATATCTAGATGTTCCAAGATCAAATCACGCAAACTTTCCCAGGGTATGCATTTACTATCTCCCTTTTGCTTAGTTCGGGCTGCGACCCATTGCTCACTCATCCTCGTGATGTTCATTAGCTTCTTTAAGAAAGTCGGGATATTGGTGGCTATAGAATAGGCTTTGTCGACTTGAATCCTTGGACAATGAAGCAAGGTTGTGTACTCCTCCAAAGTGGGCACCAAATCTACCTTTCTAAAAGTTAAATAACTATATGCAGGGTTCTAAAATAAGGCCAGATGTAACATCCCGATTTTGACCCTAATCGAAACAATGGTTTTGAGACCACAAATTGAGTCTGAAAAATATTTTAATATTATTTTTTGTGTTAATTATGTGTGAATTTACATGTGTGAAAGTTTCGTGAATTAATTTTATTGTTTGTGCGCTTAATTTGATAAAAGGACTTAATCGCGTAAAATAAAAATTTGATGGTTAATTGTGAAAGTGCCTAATTGTTGTTGTCTTTATAATATGGAGGATTTATGATGCAATTAGGCCATTTTATTAAGTAGTGGGCAGCAACATGCTTATATTATATGTTTTTATATGTTAAATTTTATAAGTAAAATTTATATTAATATAATATAATGTTATAATATATATAATAAAAAAAAACATAAAATGAAAGCCATTATCTTCCATTTTTGACGGAAACAAAGAAAAGAAAAAGAAAGAAGCAAGAGCTAGGTATTCGGCCATTGTTGAAAAGAAGCAAGAGCTAGGTATTCGGCTATTGTTGAGTTCAATTAAGGTATGTATCTAGTTCGATTTTTGATAATTTCTACGTTTTTATAATCGTTACTTCGAAATATACAAGACCCATGCTTGAATTTTTGAAATTGATGACAATTTTGTGTTATTCCATTGATGATAATTTGTGACTTTTGTTGTTTGATGATAGAAAATGGAAGATATGTTTTGAATTAACATGTTTTGTCTTTGGATTTTAGATAATTTTGAGTAATTTGGACTAAATTGTGAAAATAAAATTTTTAGGGATTAAAATGTGAAAAAATGAAATATATGGACTTGTATGGAACTAGTGAATGTTTGGCCTAAGCGTAGTATATGCAAATTTTGTGTATTTTGTGTTTTATGCAATAGGGACTAAATTGCAAAAAGTATAAAATGTCGGGGCAAATGGTAATTTGCCCATTTATGTGTTTTTGGATTAAATTAAATGAATATGAGGTTAAATTAGTTAAATTTGAATTTATTTATATCAAGAACGGATGAAAACAAAATTAGATTGGGAGAAGTCGAAAGTAGTCGAGTAATCGGTTTCATCCGTTGATATCCGAGGTAAGTCTAATAGCATTTAAATGTTGTTACACTTGAGAATATATAAATGTTATGTGATAAAATGAATTATTCGATTATATATGTGTTTGCCTGAATGTGATTTGAGATAGGGAACTATGTTTCGAGCTCGTTTTGATCGAGATTTAATGTCCGAAAGTCCCGTACGAACCCTATGAATAGATAGGATACATATGTCATGACATAGGATTTTCGATATGTGTTATCGTGTAAGACCATGTCTGGGACATTGGCATCGTATTTGATTCATGAAAGACCCTGTCTGAGACAGTGGCATCGATATGTGATTACATGTAAGACCACGTCTGGAACGTTGGCATTGTACGAGCATTCGACTATCCGCATATCCTTTTTAATTCGAACGGTTCAATGGGCATGGTGAAACAAAGATCGAATGGGAAATCGAATTAGAAGACTCATGTATGTGTTAATTAATTGTTTATATGAAACAAGGTAAGTTGATTACTTGAAATGATATTAAGTTAGTGAATATAGATTTCGGGTTAACATTTTTGAACATACAAGTGTTTCGGTTTACTTATGTGTGTTTGTGATAATAAAAGTGAACAAATATATGTATATATGATTGGTTATGTTCGGCCTTATGGTATATGTATGTGAGGTTATAATGTGATCTAGTAGTAAATGACAACTTATAAACTATAATGTGCATATTCAGTTTGTAAATAAAATGTTAATGTGTAATTGTTGTTATATATGTTTTTGCTTAAGACTTACTAAGCTCAAATAGCTTACTCTGTGGGTGTTTTTGTTTACTTCTGTTTTATAGATTTTGGAGTCATGTTACGAGCTCGGGGATCGTCAGCAAAGCCTATCACACTATCGACAGTTTTTTGGTATTTTACTAAGTTGAATTTGGGATGGAATGTTTAAGTTTGATTTTTGGGCATGTATATATATAGCCATGCGAAAATGGCTTAATCATAATTAAGATTTATGTGTATTCGGTCATGGCATTAGCTTACTATAGAAGTATATTTCATGATGTGTTTATGCATGGTATTTAGTTTTATGGCTTGTATTTGATCTTTAGGATTTGGCTCGATTTTATGAGTGCTTGATCAAGTGTTTAAGGTGTTTTGATTTAGCAATTCAGTTGTGAATATTTATATGTGGTATATGGTTGCTCTGTTTCGTTAATAATGAGGTGAATGAGTTGATATAGGTATATGATATGTGTAGTATGTATGGATTTTATATTTAAGTGAGTTTAGTTAAGTTTTATAAAATGAACTAGGTATATAAAGGATAGAAACTTTTTAAATGTCCGAATGTGTATAGGTTGAATGATTATAAGTCCGAATGTGTATAGGTTATAATGATTAGGTTTGTTTTGGAAAAATGAAGTTATGTATGATTTTATAATGTGGATTATGTATTGAATGTGAATTTGGCTATTTAGGTTTAGAATTTAATTGACAATCGAGAAAAGTATTTCAAGAATTAATTTTGTTAGCCAAATTGATAAGAAGCAAGTTGGTTTTGTTTGACATTTTGGTACAATGCATAATATGTGTAACAAATATAATTTAATTCGGTAATTGTACTGTAACATCCTTAAAATGGGGTTCTGCATTTTGCTTGTGTTGCATGTGATGAATTGATTATAATGTTTATTTAACATGCTTTGGGGTCTAGTTATAACCCCAGGTTAGGCCTGAGTTAGGGCTAAGAATTTTATTTTTGGCATGTAAGGAAGTGAAGCTAAGGGAGAGAGGGGTTAAGAGATTTTATTTGGGAAGGTTGACGCAAGAACTACCGTGGTAAAATGGCAAGGAGGCGCCACTAGGGTGTCAGAGGAGTGACGCCACATGTAGAGAGGGAGTGCCTATGTTCGAGCTGCAGGAATTGCACTCCTGGTTATTCTTTTTCACGCCACAAGCAAGGAGATGAGTGCTCAGGTTGGACTCTTCGGGATAAGGATAGAGGGAGTCAAATGGATGTAGATGAGGGAAATTGAGGAGTTTGAATTGTATCAGGCTCACTTGGAAGAGTTGGCCGAATAGTGGACTGTGGGCAAAGGAGGCTATCGATTTTAGGGAGCATTTGGTATAGCCAAATGTCCCTCTAGACTCATTAGTGTTATTTTATTTTTCTCTCAAAGACCTAGCTGAAATCTTCATCTTCCCCATCTCTCTCTTTTTCTTCCTATTTTGCTCAAGCCGAAAACACCATAGCCGAACCCTTTACATTCACCTTTTCTTTTCTCTCTTTCAAACCCCTTTGTGCCGAAAGTCCTCTTATTCATCTTGTCCGAATCTCCTTCATTATTCTAGTGTTATTTTGGCCGAATATCAACCAGGAGTGGATCTTCTTCGGGTTCTTCTTTAATCAGATTTGAAGAGGATAAGTGTTCTTGGCCAAATTTCCATTATTTCCTTTCCCTTTTCTCTGTCGACTCACATAGGGATAAAAGCTGAATTTCGGCATTTGTTGACATGATTCCTAACCCTTGTTGGAAACCGATTTCTCCTAGGATCTTTGGGATTAAGAGCTGAATCTAATCCTTCCTTTTGGAGTGTGCCGATCTTTGGTGTATAGAAGCCGAATCTATTGAATAAGGTAAGAAGGTGTCAAACTCTTTTGGTTTCGGATTCATGGTATGGCCGAATGGCCTTTAGTTCTCTAATGTTGTGTTAAGCCGATTGTAGGAGGAAGGGAAGTAGCCGAATACAGTGAAGTTGGAAGATTTGTTAGCTGATTAAGGGTGTGGCCGATTGCAAGGGGGACTTAGTGTATGGTTTCGGGATTTGGTAGGAGACCAAATTGGCACTAAGGTAAGGAATTAACCTTGTGTGATTCATCCTTCAAGATTTGTGAATAAGCCAAATGGCTTTAAATCTAAAAGGTGGTGTTGGCCGATTGTAGGTGCAGTAAGGGCATACATTTGGGATCTCGTAGAATCGCATAGTTTCGGGATTTCGTGTATAGTCAGGTGTGTAAACACTTACACACTTTATTAGTTTAATAATGCTTATTATGTTACTGTATAACCCTTGGTATTAGTGACTTTGGCTTGTGGGCATAAGCTTGGATGCCGGGTAAGTCCCCTATTATGCGATCTTTAGTATACATCATTATGATACGTTGGATGCTATGTTATATGATGTTTGCTTGATTATTCGATACTATGGCATGTATGTTATGAACATGATGATGGGTTGGATGAGAGGAGGGGGATGATTTATTTTGGACTGTCACCAGTGGTTTTGACCACATGGCGGGTTGGCCCCATCTTGATATTATATTTCATGACTAAGTCCCAGTGGTTTTGACCACCAGTGGTTTTGACCACATATGAAATTGTGACTCATCCCAGTGGTTTGGTACCACAGTGGGTTGGCCCCATAAGATTATTTATGGGATTGTCATCAGTGGTTTTGACCACACGATAGGTTGGCCCCATCACTTGATTTGTGACTTCGGTCATCAGTGGTTTTGACCACACCGATATATTTGTGACTACGGTCACCAGTGGTTTTGACCACCAGTGGTTTTGACCACACGGGATAGTTAAAGGTGTTTGGATGGCTAGGTTATGGGTTGCATGTTTTGTATGGTTTGCATGTTTTTACTGATAACCTGTGTGAGTGAATACACTATCGGGTTGGGGATTTACACACTGAGTCTTGGTGACTCACCCCTTTCCTTATATTTTGCAGATGAATAGATTGCGGAGATGGAGCCGGGAGGACTCGAGGCGGCCATGCATGTTCGTTGAACTTTGAATTCTTCTAGTTATTATTTAAATTCTGAATTTTGGTTTTGGGTTATGTAATAAGGCCGCTAAAATTTGTTTTGTTTATTTTTATTATTGCTATTATTTTAACTATGTGGGATAAATGGTTTTACTAATTAACCGGTAAAACGCAATGTTTTCAAAACTATAACTCCTTCGTTCTTCTTTAAAGCATTGCCATCGGGTAACATCACTTAACATGTAATAACAAAGATAACTTGAATGGTTTCTACAAACTTGAACAATAATTAGACTGTAAGTAAGGTTTTCTAAAAAGGGTTTTCTAAGAAAATTATCCGGCAAACTTACGTTTAAAAGGTTTTCACTCCGTGACATGGCAGATCCGGTTGTGGTGTACTGACCGGGTTTGAGGTGTTACAATTTTGATATCAGAGCCAGGTTCAAAAACTCGACTATGGGCTTGAGGCCCAAAACGTTTTAGAGTATGGTATTAAATGTTTTTGGTTGGAAATACATGGGTTGAACAGCATGGCACCGAGTCTCCGACACCAATCCTTCCAGGTAAATACTTCTGACTGCTTGTGTGATTTATATGTGGGGGAAATGGGTATTTTAGGATCGTAGATTAGAAGAATAGGAATTATTGAACCCTAAGAATAGCTTACCCCAACTCAATTACATAAGACTTAATAATCCACTAAACAAACCTGTGAGTACGTCACTGAACTAAGGGTGTGGCAACCGTTGTGTGCATGTCTAGGATTGGATTTAGGGGGAGCTTGGTATTTAAGCAGTCCTAGTGACTCACCTCCTCTTCACCCGAATCCTACCTGGTGCGTAGTGACGGTTCACCCTAGTTAGGACGACTTATTCACAGGCTAAACTTCATAACTAAAACCCGAAAGGGACCAACCATTTTGTTTTGAAACACTCTAAAACTTTAGATTTGAAATTACCAAAATACCCCTGATTTGGAGAAAGACCAAAATACCCTTGATTTGAGAAATAACCAAATTACCCCTTACTTGTAAAATTACCAAAATGCCCTCAGTATGGAGAATTACCGAAGTACCCCTAAATTGAAAATTTTCAAAATACCCTTATTTTGTAAAATCACCTTGAACATATTTTGAAAAAAAATTTAAAAATACCCCTGGATTATGAAAATTATGAAAATACCCCTAGTTTATGAAATTACCAAAACACCCTCTAATTTCGGGAAACTTTTTAAAATATTTATGATTTGTAAAAGTTTACGAATTAACTCTATTTTATGGCTAAAATACCCAGATAGACTAATTACGAAAATAACCCCGGGTAGTGAAATGACGAGAATACCCCTACACGTGGAATGATGGTAGGAAATGGAACTGAAAACTATGATGATCGAAAGAACCACTACTAAATTCCTCTACATAAAACTTATCTGTGGGTAATAAGTGGAACAGAGACTAATTCATAAAAATCTTTTAAACAGATAAATCGTAACTATAGACATGAATTCGAGGGGACGTGGTCGTAATGTGCGTGGCCGTAGTAGAGGTCGAATGACCGTGTCGGAGCTTGTTAGTCTGGTCAAGCGTCCAAAATGAGATGCCACCACCACCAGTTGCTGATGTGGAATATCAAGATCGACGGGAGGATGCGATGTCGCAGCGATGTTGCGAGTCTTTGGAAAGAGTGGTGGAGTGGTGGGGGTATAGGAGCTCGAAAATCGTGTTCGAACGACTTGAGCCAATGGAGCCGAGGTATTCGAGGTGTTTCGGGTGGCTCAAGACTGTTGAGTATTGGTTGGAAGCGACCGAACAATTATGGATGACTTGGATCCGATCACGAGGAAAAACCGAAGGGTATAGTGTCGCTTCTCCGGGATAAGTCATACCAGTGGTGGCTCACGGTTTGGGATAGTGCAGCAGTGGATGACCTCACTTAGGACTATTTTAAGGTAGCTTACCAGAGGAAATATGTTGGGTCTAGCTACATTGATGCGCAAAGGAAGGCGTTTCTAAGGTTGGTTCAGGGGAATAAATCTGTATCGGAGTACGAGGCAGAATTTTTAAGGCTAAGCCGATATGCTCGGGGCATTATAGCTACGGAGCATAAACGGTGTGTTAGATTCGAGGATGGATTAAGGGATAATTTGAGGTTGCTGATTACTCCACAGCAGGAGAGAGAGTTTACGGTCTTAGTGGAAAAGGCCAAAGTTGCTGAGGAGGTGAAACAGTCGGTGAGACGGAATCGGGATAGGGGATGGAATAAGAGGAATGCTAGATCATCTGGGTTTAACGAGAATCAGCAGAAATGGGGTAGATATAGTGGGCCGAATCAAGCTACTAGGCCTACTACTGATAATACTCAATGGCCACCACGATGTGCTCGGTGTGGAAAGTCTCACATGGGGAATGTTGGACTGAAAACAGAGGATGCTTTGAGTGTGGGTCGATGGAACATCAAGTGAGGGATTGTCTGAAGCAGGCAGCTAGATTGCAGTCTGAGGATCAGAACTGTACTCAGAACAGGAGGGATGCTCAGCAGCCATAGAGGGGTCGTGGTGCTGCTAGAGGAGGTAATGGATCTGGTAGAGGTCGTGGAGCACCAGACAGAGGTGTAGGTGGTGTAGAGTCTAGAAAGCTGGATTGGTTTACGCAGCGAGGCGTCGAGAAGAGGGTGATGCACCGGATGTTATAATCGGTACATTCCTAATCTTTGGTTTTTCTTATAATACTTTAATAGATGTAGGTTCGAAGCACTCATATGTAGCCAGTAGCATAGTGAAGACTATGAACTTAGACTCTGAGATTACTTCTAGGGAGATGATAGTAATTAGCCCTCTAGGTCACTCTATAGGAGTAAATAAGTCAGATAGGGACGCACCCTAGAACTTTAAGGGTCATATTTTTGGTGATTTGATGGAACTACTTGTTGGGGAGTTCGATCTAATTCTCGGATGGACCGGTGGTGAAGTACCGTGCCGCTTTGGATTGCTTGACTAAGCGCATGGTGTTGAGGACAATGGAAGGTGAGAAGGTGGTGATGATAGATAATAGGAGAGATTACTTATCCAATGTGGTCTCTGCACTGAAGGCAGAAAAATGGTTAGGAAAGGCTGTGAGGCGTTTCTGGTTCGGGTATGTGCCTTGGAGGCCAAGGAGTTAGTAGTGGAGAATGTTCGAACAATGAAGGAATTCGCTGATGTCTTTTCAGAAGAACTTCGGTCTGCCTCCGGATTGAAAAGTAGAATTTGGTATAGACTTGTTACTCAAAACTGCGCCAGTGTCTATAGCCCCGTATAGGATGGCGCCAAAGGAATTGGTGGAGTTGAAGGCCCAAATTCAAGAGTTGTTGGACTAAAGTTTCATCCGACCGAGTATATCTCCTTGGGGAGCGCCAGTGCTCTTTGTCAAGAAGAAGGATGGTACAATGCGGATGTGTATAGATTACCGCCAGCTGAATAAGTTGACGATCAAAAACAAGTATCCGTTGCCCCGGATTGACGACTTGTTTGATCAACTTAAGGGTGTATTAGTTTTCTCGAAGATAGATCTCAGGTCGGGGTATCATCAACTCAAAGTGAAAGAGGTTGATGTACATAAGACGTCATTTTGTACTCGGTATGGACACTACGAGTTTCTAGTAATGTCGTTTGGGTTAACTAATGCACCTGGCAGCATTCATGGACTTGATGAATTGGGTGTTTCAGCAGTACTTGGACCAGTTTATCGTAGTATTCATAGATGATATATTGGTGTACTCAAAGACTGAGGAGGATCATGATACACACTTGCGGGTGGTATTGCAAATTCTGAGAGAGAAGCAGCTATTTGCCAAATTCAGTAAGTGTGAATTCTGGCTTAGGGAAGTGACTTTCTTAGGTCACGTAGTATCCGCTGAAGGGATTAGAGTGGACCCTCGCAAGATTGAAGCAGTGTTGGATTGGAAATCGCCTAGGTCAGTGGCTGAAATTCGGAGTTTTCTAGGTCTGGCAGGGTATTACCGGAGATTTGTAGAAAGATTTTCTCTGATCGCGGTACCGTTGATCAAGCTGTTGAGGAAAGGAGTTCCATTTGTGTGGACGAAGAAACAGCAGGAAAGTTTCGACAAATTGAGGAAAATTTTGAAGGAAGCTCCGATTTTATTACAGCCTGAAGAAGGAAAGGTATTCACGGTTTACTGTGATGCATCACATACTGGTTTGGGATGTGTGCTAATGTAGGAAGGGAAAGTAGTGGCGTACGCGTCTCGATAGCTGAGACCACATGAGGGTAACTACGATGCATGACTTGGAATTAGCTGCGGTGGTTTTGTCTTGAAGATTTGGAGGCATTATCTGTACGGAGAAAGGTCGATAGTCTATACAGATCACAAGAGTTTGAAGTATCTTCTGACTCAGAAGGATTTGAACCTGAGACAGCGCAGATGGATTGAGCTATTGAAGGACTACGATTGTTCGATAGAGTATCATCCGGCAAGGCTAACGTGGTGGTAGACGCGTTGAGCCGTAAGGTGGTAGCAGACTTGCGAGCGATGTTTGCTCACCTTAGTCTGTATGATGATGGGAGTTTGTTGGCGGAGTTGTAGGTTAAGCCGACTTGGGTTGAGATCAAGGAGAAACAGTTAGTGGATGAGGGTTTGAATGCTCGGAGGTTGCAAGTACAGAGAAATGGGTTGGAAGGTTATAGCTTGACTCACGACGGAGTACTGTGTTTTCAAGGGAGAGCTTGTATGCCAAAGGACTTGGAGTTGAGGCAAAGGATTCTTCAGGATGCACATAGCAGCCCAGACGCTATGTATCCTAGAGGTAGCAAGATGTACCAGGATTTGCGAAAGCAGTTCTGGTGGCCAGGGTTGAAGTGGGAAGTAACTGAGTTTGCGGGTAAATGTCTGATGTGTCAGCAGGTCAAAGTTGAGCATCAGCTGCCGTCAGGTTTACTTCAGCTAGTGAAGATTCCTCAATAGAAGTGGGAAAGGATTACCATGGACTTTGTCAGTGGGCTACCCCTCACACCTAGTAAAAAAGACTTAGTCTGGGTGATTGTGGATCGTCTGACCAAATCAGCTCACTTCATACCAGTGAGGGTTGATTATTCGCTCCAAAAGTTAGCCAAATTGTATGTGGCCGAGATTGTAAGGTTGCATGGAGTGCCAGTGTTAATCATCTCGGATAGGGATCCTAGGTTCACATTGAGGTTCTGGAAAGCTTTGCTTCAAGCTTTAGGAACGAGGTTCGATTTCAGCACAGCTTTTCATCCGCAATCTGATGGACAGTCTGAGAGGGTGATTCAGATTTTGGAGGACATGCTAAGGGGCTGTGTTCTGGATTTCAGCGGTAGTTGGAATGAGTATCTACCATTGGCGGAATTCGCTTATAACAATAGTTATCAACGAGTATTCAGATGGCACCATATGGGCAGCAATACCCTCAACTCTTCTGATCAGGTAATTTCGAGGCTGAAATTATTTTTAAGGGGGTAGAATTGTAACATACTTAAAATGGGGTTCTGCGTTTTGCTTATGTTGCATGTGATGAATTGATTATAATGTTTATTTAACATGCTTTGGGGTCTAGTTATAACCCTAGGTTAGGCCTGAGTTAGGGCTAAGAATTTTATTTTTGGCATGTAAAAAAGTGAAGCTATGGGAGAGAGGGGTCAAGAGATTTTATTTGGGAAGGTTGACGCAAGAAATACCGTGGTAAAATGGCAAGGAGGCGCCACTAGGGTGTCAGAGGAGTGACGCCACATGCAGAGAGGGAGTGCCTGTGTTTGAGCTGCAGGAATTGCACTCCTGCTTATTCTTTTTCACGCCACAAGCAAGGAGAGGAGTGCTCAGGTTGGACTCTTTGGGATAAGGATAGAGGGAGTCAAATGGATGTAGATGAGGGAAATTGAGGAGTTTGAATTGTATCAGGCTCACTTGGAAGAGTTGGTCGAATAGTGGACTGTGGGCAAAGGGGGCTATCGATTTTAGGGAGCATTTGGTATAGCCGAATGTCCATCTAGACTCATTAGTGTTATTTTCTTTTTCTCTCAAAGTACCTAGCCGAAATCTTCATCTCCCTCATCTCTCTCTTTTTCTTCTTATTTTTCTCAAGCCGAAAACACCATAGCCGAACCCTTTACATTCACCTTTTCTTTTCTCTCTTTCAAACCCCTTTGTGTCGAAAGTCTTCTCATTTATCTTGGACGAATCTCTTTCATTATTCTAGTGTTATTTTGGCCGAATATCAACCAGGAGTGGATCTTCTTCGGGTTCTTCTTTAATCAGATTTGAAGAGGGTAAGTGTTCTTGGCCAAATTTCCATTATTTCCTTTCCCTTTTCTCTGTCGACTCACATAGGGATAAAAGCTGAATTTTGGCATTTGTTGACATGATTCCTAACCCTTGTTGGAAACCGATTTCTCCTAGGATCTTTGGGATTAAGAGCCAAATCTAATCTTTCCTTTTGGAGTGTGCCGATCTTTGGTGTATAGAAGCTGAATCTGTTGAATAAGGTAAGAAGGTGTGAAACTCTTTTGGTTTCAGATTCATGGTATGGCCGAATGGCCTTTAGTTCTCTAATGTTGTGTTAAGCCGATTGTAGGAGGAAGGGGAAGTAGCGAATACAGTGAAGTTGGAAGATTTGTTAACCGATTAAGGGTGTGGCCGATTGCAAGGGGGACTTAGTGTGTGGTTTCGGGATTTGGTAGGAGACCAAATCGGCACTAAGGTAAGGAATTAACCTTGTGCGATTCATCCTTCGGGATTTGTGAATAAACCGAATGGCTTTAAATCTAAAAGGTGGTGTTGGCCGATTGTAGGTGCAGTAAGGGCATACATTTTGGGATCTCGTAGAATCGCATAGTTTCGGGATTTCGCGTATAGTCAGGTGTGTAAACACTTACACACTTTATTAGTTTAATAATGCTTATTATGTTACTGTATAACCCTTGGTATTAGTTACTTTGTCTTGTGGGCATAAGCTTGGATGCCGGGTATGTAACACCCTGGTTTTAGGGGCTATGCAGGTTGTGTGTAATTCAAGTGTTAGTAGGTTTTTGGGAGCGCTTGGATGAGTTTTAGGGACTTTAGAAATGCTCGGATTGAAGGAGAAGGTTTTAGAAAAATTTTAGATTTTTGGTATAAAAAGGGGAAATAGGGCAAGTAGGCTTTAAAATAAATTGGTGGAATTTAGGACACAAGAAAGGCCTTGGTAGAGTGGCAAGGGAGGCGCTAGTTGGGCATAAGGGAGTGACGCCTCATGCATGCTAAGAGGGCCTGGGTTCGAGTCCAGGCGGCAACAAGGGTGTTTTATTTTCCATGTTGGCGTTAAAAGAAATTTGGCGAAGAAGGGTTCAAAGAATTGTGGGGGCGTTAGTGGGCAAGAAAGATAGGCTGGTAAAGTGGCTTGGGGCATTGTAAGGAGGGCTTGTGCAGGTCGTGGGTTCAAGGCGCAAGGGAAGCAGAATGTTGGATATTTATTTTTGCAAGCTGGCGTAAAGGCAGAGAAGGCTTAAAAGAATTTGGTGGCGCATGTAGGACATAAATAACGCTTTGGCCGAATGGCCTGGGGCGTTGCTTGGGAGCTTGTTCCACCAGGTCCTGCGTTCGAACCATGGAGGTTGCAGGTGGGGTTTTTTCTTCTTTTTACTGCTGAATAGCGTGAAGGTGGACAGCAGCAGGTGGTTTAAGCATTTTTGAATTCGGCTGGTGGTGGCCTTTGTTATCTATTTATTTTGGATAGACATAAGATGATTTTATTTAGGTTAAAATTAGTAAATAGAGATAATGGTTGCTGGTGGTTTAATTCTTTTTTTTTTATGATATGGATAAATTGGTTGGCTAATTCAAATCAAATTGAATTAGTGGCCTGGAGCTTTTGAAGTAGCAGCCGAAAGTGGGAGTCTCCAAGGGGGGAAGCTTGTGCCGAAATTGCTATTTAAATGGGCAGCTTTCTTCCATAAATTTCTTTTGACCTTTGCCGAATTCTTTTAGTCCACATTTGGTGCATTTTGGTCAGCCATAGTCTTGTGTATCTAGCCGAAGGTTCAAGTGGAATTTTCTTATTTTTCTACCTTGAAACCGAAATCCTCCCAAGCAAAGATATACCCTTGCCGATTTCTTCTTTGACCATTTATTCAGTGGTTGCTTTTTATTAATTCTCTTTTAATCCCTTGATAGCCGAAACCTTTAGCCCTCCACCTCTCTTTTATTTTATCAAGTTTGAAGCCGAACCGGTGAAGTGGGGTGCTGTCGACATCTAAAGATTGTAGGTAAGTATTCTAGTTATTTTGGTTAGTGGGCAAAACCGAATGGTTGGCCTTAGTGTGGGTTGGCTGAATGCTCTATAGACTATAAGTGATGTGTTTTGCTTGTTTGTAGCCAGCGCCAAGGAGTCTAAAGGAAAGTCTCGAATTGTTTGAACTCACCAAGGTAAGGGGTGGCAAGGTATTCAGCCAAAGGGGCCTTTCCATAGATTTTTGTATGGCCGATTCTAATGGTCTTGTGTACAGGGATTTTCGGCAATTCCATTGGTGTTTCGGGATTTAATTAAAAGGGGTAAGTGGTTGGATATTCGGCCTTAGGCCATTGTTTATGTTCTTGTGTTGACCGAGTGGTGGCTATGATCTTTTAGGGCCAAATCGACAGAAGCAAAGGGGAGCCTTCGGGATCTCAGTGTTTCGGTAAGGATGTTATTAGGTGATCTAAATTCAATAATAGTAGATTATGACTTGTTGATTAATGGTGTGATTCTGATTAAGTGTCGATGGATGCAAGTGCGACCAAGAGGGAAAGGAAAGCTCCCATCCCGAAGTTCAAAAGAGATCGGTCATTGCACGAGATTGGCCAACGGTGTGGGCGCAATGTAAAACGATAGGCGATAATGGTAGTCTCGCTAAACGATAGTGTCGGGATCGAGGGTTTAAAGCGAGGTTATAAGGTGTGTAGTTAGCCATTGTTTTCGGGATTTACGTGATATTTGCCTGTTTTATATGTTTGTTAACAAGTGCGATAAATGTGAAATTGACACCTTGAAGGGTATGATGACGACCGTGTTAGTGGCAAATTGGCTAATATGTGATACTTGATTTTAACTATGTGAGCATGCCTATATTTGTGAATATCATGTACATGCATCATCTTAGCATCATATTATGTTACATGTGCATGGGTGGGTTTTTGAAGAAGGGCAGGTGTACTTGAGCACGTGGTTGATGTCGACTTTGTGCTACATCGTGGATTGGCGCCGACCGAGGTCGCGTTGTGGATCTTTGCGATTTAGTTCGCGTGGTTACCTTGATCGATATCGGCTTATGCCATATCGTGGCTTGATGGATTCTTGTGTGCTCCATCGTGGTTTGATGTTAGCTTTACGCTACATCGTGGATGGCATTGGTTGCCTTTTGGAGGGAAAAGGAGAGGTGACTCGATAGTCCCCCGTGTGTGGTAGGTGGTTAAGGGGTGTGTAGCGGATGGACCTTAGGAATGGGTTGGGTATCATGACCGCATGGTTTTGTTGTGAATTGATATGGAAATGGGCCAAGCCCAAAATGAAATATGAATAGGTATGTCATGAGAACATACGTGAAATGGGCCAAGCCCGATGTCAGTGGATTAATGAGAAAAGTTGGGTAAGTCCCCTATTATGCGATCTTTAGTATACATCATTATGATTCGTTGGATGTTATGTTATATAATGTTTGCTTGATTATTCGATACTATGGCATGTATGTTATGAACATGATGATGGGTTGGATGAGAGGAGGAGGATGATTTATTTTGGACTGTCACTAGTGGTTTTGACCACATGACAGGTTGGCCCCGTCTTGATATTATATTTGTGACTAAGTCCCAGTGGTTTTGACCACCAGTGGTTTTGACCACATATGAAATTGTGACTCGTCCCAGTGGTTTGGTACCACAGTGGGTTGGCCCCACGAGATTATTTATGGGATTGTCATCAGTGGTTTTGACCACACGATGGGTTGGCCCCATCACTTGGTTTGTGACTTCGGTCATCAGTGGTTTTGACCACACCGATATATTTGTGACTACGGTCACCAGTGGTTTTGACCACCAGTGGCTTTGACCACACGGAGTGGTTAAAGGTGTTTGGATGGCTAGGTTATGGGTTGCATGTTTTGCATGTTTTTATTGATAACCTGTGTGAGTGAATGCACTATCGGGTTGGGGATTTACACACTGAGTCTTGGTGACTCACCCCTTCCCTTATATTTTGCAGATGAATAGATTGCGGAGATGGAGCCGGGAGGACTCGAGGCGGCCATGCATGTTCGTTGAACTTTGAATTCTTCTAGTTATTATTTAAATTTTGAATTTTGGTTTTGGGTTATGTAATAAGGCCGCTAAGATTTGTTTTGTTTATTTTTATTATTGCTATTATTTTAACTATGTGGGATAAATGGTTTTACTAATTAACCAGCAAAACGCAATGTTTTCAAAACTATAACTCCTTCGTTCTTCTTTAAAGCGTTGCCATCGGGTAACATCACTTAACATGTAATAACAAAGATAACTTGAATGGTTTCTACAAACTTGAACAATAATTAGACTGTAAGTAAGGTTTTCTAAAAAGGGTTTTCTAAGAAAATTATCCGGCAAACTTACGTTTTAAAAGGTTTTCAATCCATGACATGCTAGATCCGGTTGTGGTGTGCTGACCGGGTTTGGGGTGTTACATGTTCTTAATAAATAGGATGAATTGGTTTGATTTCATGATTATATATTATAAACATGTTGTATTGGTTTTATGATTTGTCTATAATTGAATTTAAAGTAGGTTAATATTCGGCTAGTAATAGAATTAGTTAATAATTTATGCCTATGAGTTAATTGATTGTGAAATGGTCAACTTTGTTATGTTTAGGAAATATCATTATTTATACTATTGATGTGCTTAACCTTGATAGCCGAATAAGCAAGGAAATGAAATTGTTAAGTGTGTATAAATTTTGATATGATGGTTAGCCTATAATGTTAATATGGATAGTTTTGTATTGGAATTTATTATAGCTATGTTTTTTTTTTTATGGTGACTTGTGCATATTACAATAAATTAAGCTAAATGTACATAGAAATTTGTTATAATGATAGTTGAAGTTTTACAAGTTAATGATTATAAAATCATGTGTTACGGATTGGTATGGTTAATTATGTGCTTAGTTTATAAAAGGAAACATACATAGTTTTAAATAAAGTGTTCGAATATCATGAATTTACTGGTTATAATGTTATGATTTTAAGACTCGATAATTGATTAATTTGTGAGCTTTGATATGATTGAATTCTGAGCTGTGTAATGTAATGGTTTTCTGTATGGACTGTGATATGACCGGTAGTGCCTCGTAACCTCAATTCGGCAACGAATACGGGTTAGGGGTGTTACACCAGAGCTCTGAACAAGTGTTTATCCACTTTGACATCGAGTAAATAAGGTAAATCACTATAGTTATAGTAAAATAGCTTCCTGGTTCCACCGTCCCATTGGTCTCACACCTCTTTCAACTCTTGAAGATTATTTGGAGTCACACTGATGCGAGTGAAATCCTACAATTCTGACACATACCCCTCCATCAGACTATCACCCTTTTCTTGTTGTGTTTTCTTAGACCATATTCAGACAGCCACATTTGTTGGAAAATTTGGACATCACATATATAATAAGGATAATTACATGTTATTATTTACTATAATGATAGGTTAGCCCAAATTAAAAGTGATCTAATTTGGTTAGAATTTTATTGGGCTTTTAATTATTAAATAAAGTATGGGTTAAATATATGTAGATACTCTCTAATCAAATTCTAATTAATGATAGGCTAATTAGAATTTGATTAGAACTAATATGCCAATGTTATAAGTATTAGGGTTATGGTCCCCAAATTATACACAAGATATCTTTTCTAATATCCTATCATTAGGAAAGAGAGAGCATATATTCTATGAATTTTTTGTGTGCTAATTTGAAAGATCAAATTCCCAAGATCCAGTAAAACTTCGAGCAATTCATACATTCAGGTACGCTTCCGCATCTAGTTTTGTTCTTGATTTATTCTTGATGATTTGACATGATAGATCCTGGTTTATTAAGTTTTATTTCAGATTTATTTTACAAATCTAACAAGTGACATCCGAGCTTTGTCATGTTGAATCATTGAGAATGAATTGATTCTTTATTATTTTGGATTGATTCATTTTTTTAATTTTATGGATTTGATATTTTAATTATATATTATGTTAAATCTTTGATGTTCTGATAAATTTTTGGATTTTGATTCTTTAAATACAATTTTAAAGTTTTAAATAAAGTTTTAAGGTTTTAATTTTCGTATAATTAGAAAATTTACGCTTCAATTAAGAATTAAAAAGAGAGGATTTTATGTTGTTTATACAATTTTAATAAATATTTAAAAAAAGTCATGTAGGTTTGGGTTCATTAGAAACTTTTTATGATATATATTTGATTATATCAATAGATGGATTGTTAATCGCTAATCGCTTGTTTTACGCTTTTACGGTTATATATATATATATATATATATATTGTTTTGGAGACACTTTAATAATTATGTTCGTGGATTTTATATGATGATATATGGTTGGTAAAAGAAATTGCTTCAAGTAAAGTGTCTTTTATATCTTGATTGTTTATCATTGAATTCATTATATATGTTGAATCCTTAAGATTGATGGCAATATTTGTTAGTTTTAATTTTTTTATCGATTCAATTTTAGGGTTCCATTATAATCATTTTTTAATTCAAATCCGGTTCAACAATTGTACAATTGAATTTAATTTTATAATCCTTAATTCTTGAATTCAATATATAGTTGTTAGAATATATTATTTATTATTGAGTTTATATGCTTATTCTTCTCATACTATTTAGTTTAAGCATATATTTTGAATTTAGATTTACTTGGGATATGTAAGACAAGGCAATCGGAGTTATATTTTATGGTTTAATTATGATGAAATTAGATTTTGATGCAAATTCATGTTAATCATAATATGTGTTTAAGTAATTTGGTTTTAAGTTTGGTTCTATAATCTTAAGTTTTGGCATCTTATGGTTCCAAATATTTGGTTAAATTATGATGATATGGTCTATGGTATGGATTATGGGGTATGTCAACTATTATGATTTTATTTCGAGATATATTGACTTGAAGTTTTATTTTTCAAGTATTCCTGTGAATATCTATTTAATCATAAATACAACTTTAGATTTATATGGTAAATTCAGGGTAAGTTTTTCTATTTGATTATGAATACATGTATATGCGTAATTGCTTTGGTATTTTTTATCCATGCCAAAATTATGAATACATGTGTTTCTTAAGTATTTGGCTTTGAACCACTATATTATTTCTGTTTGGTTTTAATATATATGGTTTTGGAACAAAAAAAAGGGTCAAAAATTAAGGTTTTGATTTTTTTATTACATTATTAAGACAACCTTATTTTGGGTTATTTCGAGTTTATAAAGCAATAATATATATATATATATATATATATATATATAGTTTTGACATTTGACTATTGGAGAATTTTTAAATTTGAATATTGGTATGTTTATATATATTTTAAAACAACTTAATTGAAGCAATAAGTCACCAAAGTGAGTTTTTTTATAAATTATTTTGTTTTAAAATATAAAAGGTTGTGTATGTATCTTAAGTTATGCTAATATTCATCAGCCCAAATGAAGGTTAATAATATTACATGTGCAATTATGGTAATAAACATGTGACAATTATTTGATTTTACATGTGAGCAATAAATTGGCCCAAAATAAGATTTATGGTTCTATATGTTCTTATTGTCAATGTTTGATTACGATACCAAGATATCACTTATAAGTTAATATTTTCTCCAAAAAAAAAAAATAAAATATTAATGAAGTGTCCGATATCTTGAGCTAAAGTTTACCTTTATTCAAATTATTTTGGTTTAAATTTGAAGTCTTATGTGAGGTTGTTTATGATTTATGATTTATTCAACTATTATTTTATTTTTCAACATCATTGTATGTTGTTTTGGGATAAATATATATACATATATATACTATTATCTTTTAATTTGATTGAAAGATGAAATTAAGAAAATATTTAGAAACAAATAAATTCAAATTTTGGCTTTGGATTTTAATTAAGAGTGTCTAATATTTTAAATAAATTAGTTGAAACAAAATGTCACCAAAGTGACCTCTTTTGTGTAGATTAGTTTATTTGAAATATTAAGATGATTATATGTTTTTGTGATTCATGCGTTTATTAATTGACCCAAATGTAAGTTAATATTTGGCAGAATTTCAACGACATCTGTGGTGATAAATGTGTGACAATTATAAGGTATTTTATGTGAGCAATAAGTTAGTCCAAAGATTAATTAATTGTTTGACATAATTTATTGTCAATGTTTGATTGCTACAACAAGAGTACCTCTTACTGTTAATATTACTGTCCAAAGACTTGATATTAATGTTGTGTTTGGTATCTTGAGATGGGATTAGCAATTATCCTAAATTTATTATTTACTTATGAATATTGATGTGAGCTTATTTTTATTTATTTTTTGTTCTATATTCAGCTAATTCATATTCTACTACCACAATATCTGTTAATATAAATTCTATACCTATGCTTAATGGGACTAATTTTAATGAATGGAAAAGATAGTTATTTATAGTGCTTGGCTATATAAACATAGACCTTGCACTAAGAGAAGAACTACTCGCACCTCTCACTACGGAAAGCACCCCCTATATTAAAAGGGATTTTGAGAGGTGGGATCGTTCAAATTGCAAGAGTTTAATGATCATGAGGCACAACATTTCAAAATACTTTAGGGGCATAGAATCTGAAAAGATTACTCAGGCCAAGGTTTCCTTGACGAAATTAAGAAACATTTTGCTAAAAATGATAAGGTTGAAATGACATCACTTCTGACTTATTTGATGTCTATAAAGTTAAGGGTTAAGAAAATTTTGAGCGATCTAAGGGCTATGAGTTTTATGATCCCATAATAAGGAATATTTTTGAGACGAGAACTGCAACATTTTTTGGGGATGTTGAGTTTGAGGGGAGAAATAAGGTTAGAGACATTGCTTTTGAGGAGGAATTGGATTTTAACTCAGTTCCTACTATTACTTTTGACGATGTTCAGGTTCTTATACCTATAATTGATTAAGAAGTGAATCCAGAACCTCTGCAAGACAATGTTGAACAAGTCCCCATTCAAAATGAGATAATTGTTCCAGAAGAACAAACTCAACAACCTCAAGAACAAGTGTCATTAAGGAGGTCCACAAGAGAAAGGAGAAATGCTATTCCAGATGATTATGTTGTATTTCTCCAAGAACATAAGGATGATAATGGAATGATGGAAGATGATCTAATCAACTTTCATCAGGCCATGAAAAGTTCTAATTTTCAAAAGTGGATTGATGCCATGGAAGATGAGTATAAGTCTATGCGAGACAATAAAGTTTGGGAACTTGTCCCATCACCTGAAGGTGCAAAACCAATTGGTTGTAAATGTATATTTAAAACCAAGAGGGATGCAAATGGTAATGTGGAGAGGTATAAAGCGCGTCTTATAGCTAAAGGATATACTCAGAAAGAAAGTATTGATTTTACAGAGACTTTCTCTCCAGTTTCATCGAAAGACTCATTTAGGATAATCATGGCGCTTGTTGCTCATTTTGATCTTGAGTTACATCAAATAGATGTTAGGACTGCGTTTCTTAATGGTGGCATTGAAAAAACAATTTATATGGTGCAAACAGAAAATTTTGAGTCGGAAGACTCAAAGAATATGGTTTGCAAATTGATAAAATTCATCTATGGACTCAGACAATCTTCCCGTCAATGGTACCCTAAGTTTCATCAAATAATTGTTTTGTTTGGTTTTGAGATGAATATTGTTGATGATTGTGTGTATCACAAATACAATGGTATTTCTGGTTTTATATGTTAATGACATACTGCTTGTTAATAATAAGTATAGCCTCAATCAATACCCTAAGAATGATTTTGAAATTACAAAAATGCATTAGATTTTTTACATTTTAGTAGTGGAAAGTCTAATGTATGTTCAAGTTTGTATACATTGGAATATTGTGTACACTATTGTGATGTTAGGCAGATATTTTAAGCAACCCTGATTTGGACCATTGAATAGCATCCAAGAGGGTTATAAGGTATTTTCAGAGAACAAAAGATTATATGCTCACATATCGGAGGTCTAATCAGTTAGAGAGTATCAGGTATATAGACTCCGATTTTGATGGAATATGGATATAAGATTTTTTTACTAAGGTGCAAATTGTGAAAACAAATTGCAATCTTTTATTCCAGTAGCAACAGGAGCACATCAAAGTAAAAATACATAGACTTTAAGTTCCTAGTTGTTAAAGTAAAAGTTCAGAATGGTTAGGTGCTTATAAAGTATATTAGGACAAACTCCATGATTGCGGATCCGCTTACTAAGGAATTACACCTAAGGTTTTATAAAAGCACACTGCTCATATGAGTGTAATGTCATTTAAAGGATATTTGGTTTAGTGGGAGTTTGTATTTTTAAATGCTTTTATGTTAGACACATTTTCAGTTATTTTAGTTTAAAGATATTAAGTTAATTTGCTGCAGAAATAAAGTTTATTTGGTTTATTCACACTCTGATTGTGGCAAGGTTTGATCTCACTAAGGAGGACCAGTTGGAAATAGACATGTTTAGATCATATTGCATGTAATTTCTATGCTACACATCCATACTTGATCTATGCCATTTGGTTGTGTTAATATACGTGATCATGGATGGATTTAGTTACAATATATGTAACGAAAGTCTCTTTGGTTCTATGTTAACATAATTAATGGGCGAGATTGTTTGGATACCTTTTGGATATGATAGTAAAATTTTGAGCTCATACGGTTATATAATGACATGTAATTATAAAGTAATTAGTACTATATATATGTGGACCAAGTGGGGATTGTTGGAAAATTTGGACATCACATATATAATAAGAATAATTACATGTTATTATTTACTATCATGATAGGTTAGCCCAAATTAAAAGTGATCTAATTTGGTTAGAATTTTATTGGGCTTTTAATTATTAAATAAAGTATGGGTTAAATATGTGTAGATACTCTTTTAATCAAATTCTAATTAATGATGGGCTAATTAGAATTTGATTAGAACTAATATGCCAATGTTATAAATATTAGGTTTATGGTCCCCAAATTATACACAAGATATCTTTTCTAATATCCCATCTTTAGGAAAGAGAGAGCATATATTCTCTAAATTTCTTGTGTGCTAATTTGGAAGATCAAATCCCCAAGATCCGGTAAAACTTCAAGGAATTCATGCATTCAGGTACGCTTCCGCATCTAGTTTTGTTCTTGATTTATTCTTGATGATATGAGATTCTTGATGATATGACATGATAGATCCTAGTTTATTAAGTTTTATTTTAGATTTATTTTACAAATCTGACAACATTATCTTCCACTTTATCAAGAAATCCCTTTTCCATGTCAAGCTTTCTATTTAGTAACCAAATGTGAATCAACACCTTTTTTATGATGAAAAATGTCATGCAATTACAGTCAAAGCAAAACAAAACAAGTTAGTACATTTCATACAGAGCTAGAATTCAAAGCAAGTAAGAAATAATAAATAAAGGACCTAATCGGGTGACCACTAGGGTTTGGTATGGTTCTACCTAGGGTAGGCTGCTAAAGCTTGTTATATACGGTTACCTGAACCAGTAGATTCCTCGATCGTCACCCATTATAAGCTCATATGGACCGAGTTCGATTTAGGGGAATACATTTCCCTATGGCTATACGGAGATGAAGATCTCACGAAGACATAGGTACGGATGTATCCCGAAAGCGATCCACTATCCTATACGGAGGTGAAGACCTCACGAAGGAATAGTTTCTCACTCTCACTTAAGAAGGGCAAGATCGAACGATTATGCAATGCAATATGTGAAAATATACGAAGAGACTAGAATCAAAAAGCAAACACGAACAAAATGATGAAGACCACAACGATGACAAATGAAATGCAACCAAAGGATCGTAAATTTAAACCAAATCATCAATTTTTGACAAAAAGACAAAAAGTAATCAACTCACGGCTTGACTCTCTTGTTCGATCCCTAGTGAATAGCCAAGCTATCGAAATCTTTTTTTGAAATCAACTTAAGTTTGAAAACAAAGATGGAAGTCGCCACCAATCTTTTTTAATAAAAGGTGTGATTGGACTACCTCGTAATTCGATCATTTTAATAAAAGGTTCGATTTATTAAAATAATATTTTTCAGTCTACAAAAATCTAGAAAATGGGTTCGGGAGTCAATTACATACGAGAAAAGATTAGCACCCTCGTTACGCCCAAAATTGATACCTAATTGATTACTCGACGTCTTTAGTGTCGAAAATTGAAAATTTGAAGAGAATTTAAAATACAATCCCTTATTAAGACGTTACTTAACTAAGTTAATTTTCACGAAAAGGGGCATATTTCAAGTTAATCGAGAAGAAAGGATCATGTCTCGTAAGTTAAGACACAACGCCTTAAATCCTCAAAAATGAGAACAAACGCTAAAATCCTTTTTTTTAAAAGTAGATATTCGACTATCTTGGTTTTAAAAAGAAGCCATATTCCATAAGTTAGGAACACAACTCTTTTTAATTCCAAAAATAATGATTATTGCTTCGATTAAAAATTTTCCTTTTTTATGCATCATGCAAAAACAAACATTCAAGTTAAATGAGAAGAAAGAATCATATCCCGTAAGTTAGGACACAGCGCCTTAAATCCTCAAAAACGAGAACAGACGTTAAAATATTTTTTATTATTTATTTTAAAATAGATATTCGATTATCTCGGTTTTAGAAGAAAGCTATTTTCCGTAAGTTAGTGACACGACTTTGCTAATTCCAAAATAAACGATAATAAATAAAAAATTGTGCAAATAAAAGAGTATAAACAATCTAATTTTTAAGTATATATAAAAAGAAGTAATACATAAATATAAATAGATAATAATAAAATAATAAATAAATAAAACAAATAAATAAATTACGGATGAAAAGAAGATAAAAATAAAATAAAAACAATTTTAAATAAAAAATGGAGGCATAATAAATAAGCAATAAGCAAATAAATAAAATAATACATAAAAATAATATAAAAAATCTATACAGGTCAAAATTAAATTAATAAGGATTAAATCAAAATTGAAATGAAATTAAGAGCCTAAACTACAATAAAATAAATTCATAAATATAAGAAAGACTAAATCAAAACTTAAGTAGAATTTTTGGGGCAAATTGGGATAAAATAAATGATAAAGGGCTAAAATGTAATAAAATAAATGAATAAAAAAATAGAGGACTAAATCAAAATTTAAATGAAATTTAGAGGACAAATTGTAAATAAAAAAACTAATAAAACAAAATAAAGGACCAAAATGAAATGCGCGAAAAGAAATAAGGACTAAATGGGAAAATACACCAAAACCTATTAAACGCACCGTTTCTTTGGCAAATCGGGGGGCTAAATTGAAAACAAAATAAAAATTAAATGGCGCAATCTAAAAGAAAAAAAATAAAAGAATTAGGACCAGATTGAAAAACAATTAAAAAGCGAAAAGATTGGATCAGCAATTAGACCCTCCCTTCAAAAACACGCGGATCCTAGAAGGATTCGGGTTGGGTCGTCGGGTTGGACCCAAAACGACGCCTTTTTGGTGTCTGTGACTTAAGCCCAAAACGACGTCATTTTGAAGGGCTATATAAGTTAAAAATTAGGGGGAAAAAATCATTCTGCTCACTGTTTTAAAAAAAAAAAAAAAAACTCCTTTTCTCTTTTTTTTCTCTCAACTATTCTTAGGGCATGCTAAGGGAGCCACCGTGCTCCGTCGACAGCCACCGATCGCCGGCGACAATGACCACCGTCTCCGATGGTCGAAAAATTATCCAAAAGTCTATTTTAACCCCTTTTTCGCGTAGAACTCCGATTCGGAGTTAAAAAATCCCAAACTAAAGTCGAAACTTCCCAAAAAGGAAGAAAACCTTTCGGTTCAGCGTCCTCCGCCACGGCCTTGGCCGAATCTCAAGGGATTGCCGGAAGAAACACCGACGATGGTGTGAAGACCGAACGACAGGTAAAAAAAATTATTATTATCTACTTATTTAACAAAAAATAAGAAAAAATGAATCACCTTGTATGATTTCTATTTCAATTGCTTTTTTTTATTATATATTTTCTCCGTCCCCAAAAAATACATTGGTGTTTCTGTGGCTTTATAGCCAATTTCAATAAAATATTTCATATTTTTTGGTACTGTCTACTGTCTTTTCTACTGCTGATTTTGCAAGTGGCGGTTGGGCGGTGGAGGAGTACGCAGTGGCAAAGGATAGGGACTAGGGGCGGCAGCTAAGGTTTTTGTTCCCTTTTTATTTTTTTTTACTGAAAATTGTTTAGCTATTTGGGCTACACGGGCTTTAGGGTTTTGTGTTATTTGGGTTTGTAAATTAGGTAATAGGTAAATGGACTTTTTTTTTTTTTTTTTGTTTGGTTTGGTTTGGTTTGTTTGGTTGGGCCCGGATGAAATTGGGCTTTCACAACTGGTATTTCTTTTACATAATTTAGACAAGCCGAAATTGAAGATCTTTGGACAAAAAAATCTAATCTAAAAGGATATTGTGAGGTTTTATGTCAAAGTGCAAGATCCTAATGATACAACCTTGATGCAAGTACTCGAGCAATGTCATACAAAGTTATCTATTTCAATTGACAATTTTGATTATCCGATTCTTGACTATAAATAAACCTGTCTAATGATCCTTTCAGCATGAATTCATAAATCAAAACTCTCTTCAATCTTTCAAAGCAAAAACCAAATAAATATATTATATTTACATGGGAAATTTTACTAATGCTAGCTACATCATTCATAAAATCCTGTCCATTTCCCTTCGATTCACTTAAGAATTTAATTGTCACAAAAGTACTATCGGATAATTTTTCTTTATATACACTTCCGAAATCTCCTTGACGTAATTTATCAATGAATTTACCTGTCATTTTCTTGATTTCTTTATAAGAGTATCGCTTTGAAGCAAAAAGACGAAACTTTTTGTTGAATGACTCAATCCATGCATCGTCATTCAAAATTTTTTTTTTGACGGAGATAATGATTTTTCGTGAAACCCTAGGACAATGAAGCATATAGTAGAAACCAATACAGATCCAGCAACACATATTGTTTATGAATTATTAATCAATTTTTGCTAACTTGATAGATAGGATTCAATTAAAATAGAAACATTAGAAAGCAGCGATAAAATCAAAGAAAAACTCGAAATAAATCATAAAAGTTTGGTTAAAAGTATGATTGTTAATTTAAAAGAAAAGCATTACAAGTTATACAAAGAGTGCATATATTTATTTAAAATCAATTTAATTATATTAATTATGTATTTTGTGCGTGATTAGAAGATATATAGTTAATTCAAACCACCTTATTATCCAAAAAATTGGTTCATACCCATTAATGTAAGCTTCAACTTGGATTTGTACCTACCTATAACAAACAATATACCACACAAAGCTAATGTTATTGATTTATTATATTTCTCGTTGAATTATTAACTATCATTAACGTTTAACAATAAGTTAATATGGCATTATATTGTTATTTTAGATGAAATTTTGCATCAAATTGAACAACTAGTCCCTATACTTTTCTTTTAGAGAGAATTTAATTATTTTTAATTTTCTTTTTCAAATAAAAAGTATAGAAATTAACTGTATAATTTGACCTGAAATTTTCATCCGAAATGATAATATAACATGCCATGTCATCACCATTACACCATCAACAAGAATTAACAACTTAGTAATCAAAATGTAACGTATTGATAACATTAGTGACCATATTGTAACTTTTAAAATTTAGTGACCAAAACATAATTTAAACTATATATAGTGACTAAATTTATAATTTTGACTTTTAGTGAAAAAATTGAGCTATTATTCTCTAAAATTTATTATAGTATAATTTTATTTCAATGAAATAGTTTTTTTTAAAGTAAAATAAAATCAACAAGAAGAACCTCAAGCCAAAGATAAAATCTCCGTTTGATTCATAGATTCGATTATCAACAAAATGATAAATTCAATGCCTTTGATAAATTAGTTCTAGTAGCTGACTCAACGTCGGGCAACCAATCTCTCATTACCTGTTTGGTAACCAAGAGGTTGCTTGCTTGAAATTACTTCCCTAACATATAAATAACCTTGTAACTCAATACCCAAGATTTAACTTACTGGCAACATTAAGAACGAGAGGGACCTAATTTTAACCAACAAACTCACCTCTTTATTTAAGCTAGATCACACATCCACATCACATAAACATAAATTATAACATAAACAAGTTATGCAGTTTGTCTCTAGTATTAGAATGCATTAAACAATTATAGATTTAATTATTTTAATTGATAAGGTAACCCTACTAAACTATCAAACACTGACTGAGTATTCAACATAAGCAGATGTAATTAAAATAGAAGATACATGAATACCAAAGAACAAAGAAGATTTGAAGTGCAAATAAATCTTACAAATTTATTAAATCAAACTTCGACAAAACCTTTGACTAGAAAAGAGGGTTTAAAAATTCATAAAATAAAGAAAAAAATAAAACTAAAAATATCTAAGTCTCAATCCATCAAGCCCTAACCTAATAATGTCTATTTATTGGACAAAAATAATATATCGGAGAAAATACAAAAGTGTCATTAATTATTAAAGCAGAATTTTTCAAAACATTTTGGTAATTTTGTGTCAAACTTTCAGGCCATTTTTAGGTGCCTTCTTGATGCTTTTGAACTTAACTCGTGAAATAATTTTAGTTAAATCTTTTAATTCTCTTTAAATTGGTATATTATAAGTCCAAAATAGAGTTCTGTAGTTTAAATTATGGTCGAAATACTAAAAGTGGGCTGTGTTGAAATTCTAATATGCAAAAAATTGTCAACAATAAACTTTAAGCTCACTTTTCTTCAATTATTCCTAAATAAAAAATAAATATAAATAATATAATTAAGAATAAAAATAACATAATTTAAGGAAAGAAATATCACAAATAAATAAATAAATTATGCACTTATCATCCAAAATTATATCTTATAAAATACAAAAAGAAAAAATCTATTTCGATATGATAAATACACCTTTCTAATAAACAAACTAGTATGATAAATTTGGAATAGGTATTTTAATTGAAATAATTAAGAGTGTGAAGTATTAAAAATATTTTAATTAACAAAAATATTCTAATATATAATAATCAAGTTCAAAGTATTATATTTTTATATACTTTCTAAATTTTAAATAATTCATATTAAATTGATTTTGATAGATTTATATATATCCATATCTGTTTCTTTGTTTTTGGTATGGTATTTTATTTTAATTATATATATCTATATATATTACAATATGACATACAAAATTATAAATGTTTGAAGCCAAGAGGGGGCAAATCATTAATTAATTGGACCCACAAACTTCATTATCGGCTTTGCCGTTTTCTTCATTGCCAGCATTTACGACTAAACTTTGATACACATTTTACTAGCGAGGTCTATGTCGAAATTATTTTTTTAAAAAATAGAAATTAATTTGAGTTTTGAAAACAAAAATAAAATAAGAGTTACTATCAATTTTTATTAGGTGTGATCGGATCACCTTTGTTTTAACAAAACGTCTTGGTTTACTAAAATAGTGTTTTTAGTCTACGAAATTTGAAAAAACAGGTTCGGGAGTCGGTTACGTGCAAGGAAGGATTAACACCCTCATCACACCCAAAATTGGTACCAAATCGATTAATTAGTGTCTTAATGTCGAAAGTTAAAAACCGAAAACGAACTTAAAATACGATCTTTTTATTAGTGTTGATTTTAAAACATTTAAATGAGTTAGAATAATCATTAAAGACCATCTTATCTCGAGGCGACGAAATGCCACATCCAGTAAGTTAGGATACGGCACCCGAATCCTTGTGAATAAGCCCGCCTTTAAAAACACTTGTATTTAATTTTAAAAGAATTATTTAGATTAAGCGAAAAACGAAACCCAGTAAGTTAGGGCACGGTCTCTCAAATTTCTAAATACGGAATATTGTCATTTTTAGAAATTCTTATTCCGAGGTAACGAGATGTCACACTTAATAAGTTAGGGCACAACATTTTGTACTCTCAAGAATAAGCTTTTTATTTTAAACTTGTATTTCGTTTTAAAAGGATATTCTATTATTTTGGCTAAACGAGGAAAATCAAAACCCAGTAAGTTAGGGCACGATTTCCTCGAATTCCCAAAATGCGAAATATTACCTTATTTTGAAAATTTTTATTTTAAAACGATAGCGGGTACAACATTCAAAAGACATGTATGATTTGTTTAGATTAAAAAAAGACAACGATCTAAATTGAAATAATACGTTGGAGTTTAATGCACAATGTGATGGCATAATATGAAAATAGCAACAATCATAGAATAATAATACATGAACAAAATAATATACGAATGAGCTACAACGATATGAAAACACGAATAACCAAATTATAACACATACAATAATAATCACATGACATGCACTATTTAAATATCAACGTCAATAATCAAAGACAAATAAATTTAACAACATATAAAACAATTTGCAACAAGTACAAAGCAAGTTGAGATAAATAAAATGTACAAACATACATCTTGAAATGACAATAAATTAGTTTAAAATAGATTATGTAAAAAATCTAAAATTAATAATATACAAAATAATTTTTAAAAGATGATGTATAAAAAAACTTTCAATAAGATAGTGTATATATATATCTATGTGTAAAAGTATAAAATAATAATATAAAGAAAACTTAAAATAATTAATAAATCAATTAAAACAAATAATGTATAAAAAAGTCTTAAAATAAACAATATATGTAAAAAGGGTTTAACAAAAGAGGTATATAAAACTTAAAATAAATAATAATAATAATAATAATAATAATAATAATAATAATAATAATAATAATTTTTAAAGAAAATAAATAAATAAATAAACCCATTAAAGAGGTCGAGAGCTATATTGAAATCAAGATAAAAAGCAGGGGCTCAAATTGAAATAAATTAAAAAAGAAAAGAGCGAACAGGGACCAAGATAGAGCTCGCGTAAACTTGTGAGGACCAAATGGTAAAATAGCCCACCCTGATGCGCAGCGATTCGATGCAGGACTAAATCACAATTGCGCGTAATGTTAGGGGCAAGATTAAAATTTTTTTAAAAAGTAATCAGGTACGATTAAACGATAGCGCAACATAGGAGGACCAAATGCGAATTTACCCATAAAGGGTAAAAAGGGGCGGATCCCCTTCTATACGGGTCGGGTCGCACGGGTCTCCCCAAAACGACGCCGTTTTGGCGCCTGGGGAGACCCTTGAAACGGTGCCGTTTTGGTGGGCATATTTAAGGCCAAATTTTACATTTTTTTTTTCATTTCAGACCCTTCTTTTTCAAAAACTCCCAAAAAAACTACTGCCTCTTCTCCTCTCTTTTCAGTCGACGATTGGCCTCCCGTTTCGGCTGCCCGTCGCGCCACCATGCCACCAACGTATCGGTGGCCGGTGATGCCCAAAACCGGGCCCTTTTGGCCCTTTCTCGAAACCCTTTTGAAGCCTCGAAAACCCGAGAGAAGAACCCCTTTTTTTTTGCCTTCAGTCCGGCTTTGTCGACGGAGGCGAGGCTCCGACGACGCACCCCGATGGTTCAGGTATGGTCTCCTCGCTCTTTTCTCTTCGATTTAGTTTATAAAAGATTTAAAATAAATAAAATAAAAAACAGTAAACGATAAAAAAAATCGGAATCAACCTTCAAAGTTTTTTCTTGTTTTTGATTTCTCAGTTCTTTTTATTTCTGATGTTCGTAAAAAAAAAAAGGAAGAGGAAGCTACAATGCATTTGTCTCGATTTTTATAACCGAGTTTACATATTCGTTTTTGTTTGTTTTTGCTTTGTTTTCTATTGCTTTTTGTCGTTTTCTTCTTCGTTTCTTTGTGTTGTTGCGTGTGTTTGCTTCTCTGTTGCAGGCGACGTCAAAGGCGTGTGGGCAGAGGGGCGGTGCGCGTGGCTGCTGGCAGAGGTGGATGGAAAGTCGGCGGCTAGGCTTTAGGGTTTCCAAAACCCTAAAATTTTTGAAACATTTTAATATTTTGGGTCTGTTTGTTGGGCGAAGTTTAATTTTGGGTCTGATATTAGTTTGGGGTCTGGGTTGGTTTAATTTTGTAAATGAACATTATGGACCTTTGGGTTTATCTTGGTTTGGTTTTGTTTGGGCTCCAGGCAGATTTGGGCTTGTACAGTGTAAGTTGCAATTTTCCCCCGAAGCTCTTAAATTTGGAAATTTTCTTTGCATTTCAACTTTATTCCACTTTATGAATTTTTGCATATTTCTATCCTATATTAGCTCCCTCGGAAAAACAAATTAAAAAAATATATACTTTTTAGTTGAAAATAAGAGAGATAATAAATTTTAAAAAATTGCATAATTTTGTAAAATATACACTTAACTTTTACCTTGTCATTTTCTCTCCTCTTTGATTCTAATTTGAAGTGATTAGTTCTCTCTCCTCCTTTTATTTCTTTCCGTCCTATCGTTCTATCAAATCAATTTAAACCTTTTAAATTTTTATTATTCTCTACTTAAATTTTCACTTTTTTCATTCTACCAAGTACATTGTTAATTGATTGCTTAATCCCCTGTCAAACTAATACAAAGGAATTCTTTAGATTCATCGTTATTATTTCTTTACCAATAATCATTGTTCCAATTAATAACCCATCATAATGCCTTACGTAATTTTATATGGAAGAAAATCTATATTATTGAATGAAATCAATCTAATTCATAAAGTGAGGAGAGAGAGAGAAAACTATTTCATCATATGAAATTGTCCAAATTTTATCATGCGATCACATGCTTTAGGCTATTTTGATTTGTTGTGACTTTTTTTTTACCTTAAAAGTAATTGTTTTCATCATAATTGTAATATTCAATTATTATTTTTATTAGAAGTTTGAGTTAAACTTGCAACATCAAACAAATCAAAGCTTAAATGATTGATGATGTTCTAAAGTTTTAGGAGATCGTACAGGAGAAGATACAAAAGGTCTAGGTGGAATTATCAATGATTGAAGATTTGCTTGTAACATCTCTATCACTTTAGTCATCGATGGTCGATCAGATGGATCAGATTGAATGCACCAAAGGCTCACAATAATCAACTTCCTTGTTATTTCTTTTTCTTCTTCAACTATTACTCCATTAAGATTCAAGTTCATAGACTGATCAAGAAGCTTATAAATCCAGGACGGAAAATATACTTCACTAGTTTGAGACACTCCAACATCAATATTTTTTCTTCCTCCCACCATTTCAAGGACCATCATTCCATAACTATAGATATCAGATTTATAAGAAACTCCACCAAAGTTTCGACAAACCAATTCTGGAGTAATATAACCTAATGTTCCTCTAGCACAAGCCATGGAAATAATACTCTCCTTTTCTTTCACATAATTTAGACAAACCGAAATCAGAGATTTTGGGACAAAAGTTCTCATCTAAAAGGATGTTGTGAGATTTTATATCGAAATGTAAGATCCTTGTGTTGCAACCTTGATGCAAGTATTCGAGTCCTCTAGCAATGCCAAGTGCAATGTCATACAAAGTTCTCCACTCCAATCGGCAACTTCGATGATGCAATCCTCTATTATAAATGAACCCATCCAAGGATCCATGGGGCATGAATTTATAAATTAAAGCTCTCTTTAATTTCTCAAAACAAAAACCAAGTAGACTCACGATATTAATATGAGAAGTTCTACTAATGCTAGCCACTTCATTCATGAAATCCTCTCCATTTCCTTTTGATTCACTTAAGACTTTGACCGCCACAAGACGATCGTCAGACAATTTCCCTTTGTATACACTGCCAAATCCTTCTTGACCTAATTTATCATTAAACTTATTTGTCATTTTTCTGATTTCTGCATAAGAGTATCGCCTTGGTGCAAGAGAACCAAACTTTTTGATGAATGCCTCAATCCTAGCCTCCTCTTTCTTCTATCCTTGATTTGGTAATGATTTTCTTTTGAACCACAAGACAGGGAAGCATATGAGAATGGTTATAACTACCACCGATCCTGCTCCTAGAGTATGAAAATAATGAATTAGTTATATAATATATAGAGAAAGTAAGTGAAACAATTAAGATGGAGAAAAGAAAATAGAGCAGTGGAAAGAACTAAAATAATAACAACATGCGTAGTTTGTCACATATTCACCCATTAAACGCATAGGCCCAAAAGTTTAGGATGTTACAGTTCTACCCTCCTTAAAGAAAATTCGTCTTCGAAATTTCCAACTAACTAGCAATCATACTACCTATGTCTCACCACTATGCTTTCACTGCACACTCTAATTCTAAAGCCAAAATAAACACTTCTGCCCCATTGTTCCTAAGTCGCCCAAACATGATTTAGGGCCCATACCAAACCTCAACAACCTCTCTAAAACCTCACTCACCGAGACACCACGTCATCTCCACCGTTCGGTCTCGAAATTCCACCTCCGCAGTTGGTGGAACTGGTATCTCGTTTCCAGATCTATGGCCAGGTCCTACTGGTTTTGACACGGTCATCCTACCCCTATCACGACCACGCGGCGGACGTCCTCGACCCCTTGAACTCATTCTTCCGATTGGCGTTTATCTGATTAGAAATTTTATGAATTGATAACTCTTTCCACTTATTATCCACGAACAATCTTATGCAAAGTCATTTCGATAGTGGTTCTTTCGGATTCAGATTTACGTCTACAGGTTCCAGTCTCAAGTCTATTCCTCCTAGTTCTGTAGCTACATTCATACATTCAACAATCAACAGACATATCACATTCATGAAATCACATCCAACACATAGGGTTTTTTTTGTCATTTCACTACCTAGGGGTATTTTCGTAATTTTATCTTACAGGGGTATTTTTTGTAATTTTTCAAAATAGGGTTTCTTGGTGATTTTACAAAATAGGGGTATTTTGGTAATTTTTCAATTTAGGGGTATTTTGGTAATTTTACAATTCAGGGGTATTTTGGTCATTTTACAAATCAGGGGTAATTTAGTA
Source organism: Gossypium rotundifolium (assembly GCA_025506655.1). Lineage (NCBI taxonomy): Eukaryota > Viridiplantae > Streptophyta > Magnoliopsida > Malvales > Malvaceae > Gossypium > Gossypium rotundifolium. The sequence continues at coordinate 150,631,647 of CP106732.1, read as the reverse complement.
ATTTTGCAAAATAGAGTGGTTGGTCCTTTTGGGTTTTAATTATAAATTTTGGCCCGTCAACAAGTCCTCATGGCTAAGGTGAGCAAATACCACGCACTGTGTAGGATTCAGTGAAGAGGAGGTGAGTCACGTGGACTGCTTAAATACCAAGCTCTCCCTGAACCTACTCCTAGACATGCGTATGCCTGTTGCCACACCCTAATCTAGCGATTTGTTCACGAGTTTGTTTGGATAGATTAAGTCTTATGAGATTTAAGAAGTTGTTTAAGCTAAGCCTAAAATCCATCAAGTTCTAGCTAAGATAATCTACATCCCTTAAAGCCCATCAAGCCCACATGCATATATATCACACAGTGAGTTCAGAATACTTACCTGGCAGACTTGGGCCGGAGACACAGGTGCCATGCCGAGCTAACAAACCTATTATCATTTATAAACATGCATGTTTCAAAAACCTATTTTTAGAAAATGTTTTGAGCCCAAAAACCCCTAAAGTCGAGTTTTGAACCGGGGTTTGATACCAATTTGTAACACCCCAAACCCGGTCCAAACACTATAACTGGATCTGGCATGTCACTAAGGAGATTTTGAAAGATGTCGCAATTCAAGAAAATTAAATGGTTGAATAAGTTGTAAAAGATATACATTTTATATTAATGCCTTAGTTTAATTAAAATGTAAAATTTAAATGCCTAATAATAATAAAAGCCCAAAATAAAACCGAAAATAAAGCTAGTGGCCCGTGGCCTTATTACAATGAAATTTAAAACCCACTAATTAAAAATATTGAAAATAAATAAACTAAGTAAAGCCTCTTGCTGAAACAAAATAATCTCTCGCATGGCCACCTTGCGCTCCTCTCCAGCTCGGTCCGATGCACTAGGTGCAACCTGAAAGATGTTAAGTAATAAGGTGAATCGTGAGACTCAGTGTGCAACCCTCGTGCACCATCAGATTGGGCCTTAGGCCCACAGAACAGATAACAGAGCATAATATATCAGAAAATATGCAAAGCCCAACCCAATCCTAGGTTTTCATCAGCTACAAACCACCCTTACCTGCCAATCACACCATTGGGGATTTCTACAATCAACCCACACCGCTACACACCATCGACGGCAGTCATGCTGCTCACCGTCAGATCATGGCAATAGTCACTACAACAGATCATGGCATAAGCCACTACAACAGATCATGACATAAGCCACTACAACAGATCATGGCATAAGCCACTACAGTAGAACACTTCTCTTTTCATCAATCCCAACCCCATGCAATCACAGAAATCGGCATACTTATCATATATGACATCTTAACAAGAACATTCACTTTAGGAATGGCTGAGATCACTAACCTGGTGATTCGCTTTTACCCTCCTCGGGTTTCAACCATTATGCCGGGATTTCAGCTTTTAACAGAACATAGCAGATTTATATACATGTATTAACAAACAATCTAGATGGTGTGAAAAGTTACACACTTGATTAATGCGTAAGGCTACCCTCACTAATCGAATCTACAACTTTGCTCAAAAAGCCGGAAGAATGCGAAGATAAGACCTCTCCTATATTCGGCCAAGGATTAGTGTTTTACCCGAATTATATGTTTAAACAAACAGATCTCCTTACCTGAATCGATTAAATCCTGAAGTTATGTCATTCGAATGCTACCGATGAAAATCCTAGGCGATTGGATTTCCTTGAAATCCCGAAGTGCCGCAAAAGAAAGAAAAACACAAGATTAAACAACTATATAGCCATTCGGCTAAGATCTCTAAAAGCCGAAAAAAGATTGAAATCTCACGAATCGACACTTACCTTTACCAATGGTTTCAGCTATCCCTTGCAGGAAGATTCGGCAATCACAGCAGAAGATCGAAGCGTAGAAGATTAGAGATCTAAGAATTTTGGTTTTTAAGAAAATCCCGAAAAAGATGAACAAGAGGAAGATTTTGGCTACAAGAACAAACAAGAGTGTACTTTCGACTTTTAGTGAATGGGAGAAGAATAACAATGGAGATCAGAAGATTCGGCTAACAGGAAATTTCAAAGAAAGAAGAAAGGGTGAAGGAGGTGGTGATTTTCGGCTTTTTTTGAAAGAAAGTTGACAGAAATTGTGGAGGGAGAGACTGAGAATTTCGGCACAAAGAATGAAGAAAAAGTAGGGTTCAAATGCCGAAATTGATGAGCTATTCCCCCTATTTATAAAAAATTTGGCACCCCCTATGGCTATTAGAAACCGATTTCTTTACTCCTCTAGGTGATGGAATTTCGGCCAACTCTGCTCTCAGCAGATAGCTCCTAATTTTTCTCCTTTTATCTTCCATATTATCAATTATATTATCTACATTATCCCATTCACATAAATCCTCCTATTTTTGAGCCTTGTAGCCGTCCACTCCACCTAACCCTAATGCCGAAAATTAGCTAACTTGAATCCAAGGAATTGGGCTCCTTGGAACTTAAATTTGGGCCCCTAACTCCCTGGTGTGGCGTCACCTCCTTGTTCCCTAAGTGGCGCTACTGACCACTGGGCCACAAGCCCATTTTGATATTTTAAACACAGGTACTACCTTTTAAATCTTATAATGCCCAAACAGATAATTTTAATCAAGGCCTCTGCCTAAGCCTGGGCCCTTTTTGGACCCTTAACACTAAAATTAACTCATTACACATATTCACCCATTAAATGCATAGGCCCAAAAATTTAGGATGTTACATGCCACTTTCACTTAAAGGAAGGAAACATCACCAAAATCTTTATGCTGGAGTTGGGATCGTTCGGATGTTGTATTTCATACTCAGTGGTATTACCATAATTCAAATTATAATACAATAACCAAGTAAATTAAATCATATAACTTTAAGATTTACCAAACTAGTTCATATATATAACTTTTCATTTTCTCAATATTTACAATTCAATTTAGCTTTTTTATTAGCTAACATCATATACTTGCACATTGAGCCATTAATTATCTCATGAACATTTAGTTCATGCTTTCCCTTCACATTTTCATGTTCAATTCACATTTTCAAATCATATTCCACAATCACATTTCTTTCCAATAGCTCAACTGATTCATTTCGTTCAATTTAACTTTTCATTTAATTACCCCTATTAACGGACTCGGACTTTGGCGGATACATGGATCCAACCATACACACCAAATTGGCACCCAGTGCCTCATCGGATAGTTCGAAGCAATATTTGACACCCAATGTCTCATGGGCCAAGCTGAACAATGTTGGTACCCAGTACCTCATCAAATCTATCCGAAGTAATATAATGACACCCAGTGTCTCATCAACTCGAGGTCGAAGAATCCTTGAACTCTTCCAATCCTATGGCATGCCAACTATATCCAACTCAGCCCGACTAGTTAATAGGGTTTCCAATTCTCAATTCAAATTCACTTTCATTTCAAAATTCACTTTCAATATCAAATTCACTTTTCCATTCACTAATCAAAATACAATTCAATACTAACACATATTTCTCATTCAATTTAATTTTCTAAATTCAATTCAATAAAGTTACTTACCTCAATATTTACTTACATAAAATAAATAAATTTAAAATTAGTATTTAATAATAAATAACTTGAATTATAGTAATACAAACCCGGATTTGTTCGATTATTCCTCGACAACTTTTTCCTTTCCTTTCGGTGCCGATGCCTCGGATTCTTTGCTAGCTACGGAAATTAAAATAATTATACTATTAATTATAGTACTAATTATAATAAATAATTGAATTTCTAATTAATTCCTACCTTATTCCCAATTTAATCCTAACTAAGTTTACTTACTTTTCTAATTCAATTCACACTCTATTTCTATTCAAATTTCATCCAAACTCAAATTTAACTATTAAAATTTCCAGCATATTTTCCTAATTTTGAAATTTTTCTCAATTTAGTCCTTAAAACATAAAATTTATAGCTTACTTCACAATTTAATCCTTTTATCAGTTCTAACTTGAAATTCATTCAATAAAATCCCTAATTCATCTTTTTGTTCAACATAAACTATACTTGAAAACCTATGAACTCTTAAAATATCAACTTAATTTCAATAAAACCTACTTTTAAAACTTTTAAAACATCAAATTTAAGAGAAAAGGACTTACTTTAGCTTACCAATTAAACTTGAAGCTTCCAAATCCCAATTCTCCCTTTTTCTTTTCTTTCCCCTTTCCTTCCTTTCTTTTTCGTCTGTTCTCTGTTTCTTCTTTCTCTCTTTTGTTCTTTATTTCTTTTATAATTTATTTACTTTATTTTATTTCTTAGCTTAACATATATTAATATATTTTTATTCTAAATATCTATTAAATATTTAATCATATATTTATATTTGTACACCATCAATACCATATAATTGTCATATATTTAATTTATTTATCAAATAAAATATCATAATAAAATTATTAATCTCATAAATATTTTTAATTTAATTTAATAATAATAAATATCTATTTACTAATTAAATAAAAATATTACAAATGTACATACTTAAATTAATACACTTGTATTTTCTATTTAACATACACTTGGCAAAATCATAATTTATTATCAACCAAAAATCTTATACTAATTATTTAATTATAAAATATCTTTTAATTTAATAATAATAGATAATAAATAATAAATATCTTATGTTTAATTAATAAGCAAATTAAATCTATAAACTACAATTGTATACATATTTAAATTACACATGTATTATTTTATCACCATCCATTTGTCAAAATCATAACTCATTTATCATATAAAAATCTTATAATATAGTTATTTTAAATTAATTTAATATAATTTATAACTAAAACAATAAATTTATAATTTATAACTTAACAAAAATCTTAGATTTTTGTTGTTTGCCGCCTCATATTCCATATATGGCTTAATTGCCCATTTGATCCTTTATGATTTCTTTTAATCTATAATTTAACTTTTACACCTTATTCTATTTAGTCCTTTTTCCTAATTATTCTTAATTAGACTAAATTCACCTAATTAAAACCTAATTAAGCATACTACTAGACTCCTAAATATTTCTAATAATTGTTTCGAACTCGATTTACTAAGATGGAGGTCCTATAACACACTTTTTCGGTGCTCGTAAATTTTGGGTCATTATAGTACGATTTTTTCTCCTTGACTAACTCGTAATAAGCCATTTTCCTAAAATTTAATTTAGCTAATTGGTTTTAAAGAACATCATGCAAGCAAAGAGGGATCGTAGTTTAATTTCTCTTCTAATTTTCGACTTTCGACACTAAGACTTTAATTAATCAACTAGGTACCAATTTTGGGCGTAACGAGGGTGCTAATCCTTCCTCGCGCGTAACCGACTCCCGAACCAATTTTTTAGGTTTTGTAGATCGAAAAACATTGTTTTGATAAATCAAAACTTTTATTAAAACGATCAAATTACGAGCTGATCCGATCACACCTCATAAAAAAGGATTGGTGGCGACTCCATTTTCGTTTGTTTCAAAATAAAAGTCGATTTCAAAAAATGGTTTCGACACCACTCATACTAACAATTAATTCAATTACTTAAAATTCATCAAATAAAAATTCAATATAAAATTATTATTGACTCGTATAATTTAAATACTAATTATACAAACTTACTCGTTGGATTTGTGGTCCTGAAACCACTGTTTTTGACACCTCTGAAAAATAAGCTGTTACAACTTTTCCCTTAGGAAATTTCATCCTCAAAATTTCTACCTCGAAATCTAGAAGTAAATCTCGAATTGGCATCAGAAATAATAAACAATGGCACTCTATGCGATCTAACAATTTTTGACACAGATGACTTGTAACAACCCGTTTTTAGTCAAATTGGAATAGTGGTTTTGGAACCACAAATCTGAGGTCAAAATATTTATTTTATTATTATTTTTAGGTCTACAGTATGATAAAATAATTGTGTGAAAATTTCGTTATGAAATTTTATCGTTTGAATGATTAATTCGATAAAAAGGGACTAAATCGCGTAAAGTGTAAAACTTATGTTCTATTAGCTAAAGGTATTAAATGGCTATGAAATTAAATATTGGAGACCCTTATGTAGTAATTAGCCCATTTTTAATGTTAATGGACATTTATGGACATGCATTAAGTGTTTTTAATAGTTTATAATTAAGGTTAAATAGGTAATTTGGTTATTTAACGTAAAATAAATAAAACAGAAACCAAATTTTTATGTTATCATCATCCTTAGCCAATTTTCACAAAGAATAAATAGCCATTTTTAAATCTAGGGTTCGTCCAAGCTTCTCAGGTTCATTTAGGTACTATTTTTGTCCCGTTTTTAATGATTTCTATGTTTTTGAGATCGTTGCAGCTTAGTCTAGCTAGCCTAGGGACCATTTTGTAAAACTGTTAAAGGTTTATGGTTTTGCTATTGATGAATATAGGTGTATTTTGATGTTTGATGATAGAAAATGCATGCTTGTTGTTAGATAAACAACATTTGTTAAGTGATTTTTAGTAAAATGTCTAAATATGGATTAAATTGTGAAATGTGTAAAATTCATGGTTAAATTGTGAAATAAATGAAAAATATGGGCTGTTAGGGATCTAATTGAAATCTGGCTAGCATGGGTTTAGGTTGAATTGCATGAATTTGTACTTTATGAAATAAGGACTAAATTATAAAAATGTGGAAATATTAGGGGCAAATGTGTAAAGTTTCCTTAATGTGTATTTTGGACTAAATTGAATAGAGTGATAATTAAATAAGTTAATTTTGATTACATTTAGATTAAGAAAAGCGAAATATGGATTTAGATCGGGGAAAGAATAAGATTTTGGACTAATCGACTCATTTCGTCGTTTTTGCATTAGAGGTAAGTTCGTATGTAATAAGTATTATTATATTTGTGATTTTAATGCTTTGATATTGCATAAATTGTGAAATCGACCTTGCGAACATATTCGACGATGATTCGACAAATGAAAAATCCCGGTTGAACCTTAGGACTGGATTAGGATACAAATGACATGTCATTAGGGGTTATATGATTTGGGTGCTGGTTCGTACGTCCTACCAATGGCTGAGTTATTCAGCATGTGTTGCAGATACTCGTCAGCTTGTGTGAGCAGCACCGTGTAGCTTCATCATGACCGTCAGCTTGTGTGAGCAGACCCGTTGATAGCTCAAGAGTGACCATTATATGTGATACGAGATTGAGATATGATAAACCATAAAAGTAACATGCTTTAATCCCATGCTTGGCATGTTTTTGGATGATTTATTACATAATTTTAGTGAATTTGATGCTCCTAATCCTTTAATTTTAATGTTTCTATGCTTAGGAGAGCATAGGGGAGCAAAAGAAGCGGAAAACGGGCCAAAATCGGATAAAACGAGCTATTTTTAGGAACCACACAGCCTGGACATTCACACACGGATTGGCCATACGCCCATGTGCCAGCCCGTGTCGATTTCGCATCCTATTTCCCTTTTACGCAGAAAAACCCAATTTTTAGGGTTTCGAAGCATTCTGAAGTCTATAAATACATATTAGAAGAGGATTAAAGGGAGCACGCAGAGAAAAATGAAGAATTTACTTGAAGAACACCAATGGATTCAACTCAGAAGTAGGATCTCCTTCAAGATTGAAGATATCCATTCAATTTCTCTAGAAGTTTTTGGGTTTCTTTATGTTTTGTTGTTTTCCTAATTTTGAGATGTCTTCCTTACAAATTATGAACTAAATTCCCTAGATATCTAGGGAAGATGAAACCTATGATGGGTCTTGTTATTTAATTTCTGAATTACTTGATAAATACTTGATTTCTTGATCTCAATTATGTGTACTTATTCCATGTTTTAATGTTTTCAGGATATTAATTCATGATTGATGTGCTTATTTTAGTAGAGCAAAAGTCCCTATTTAAGAGTTAATCAGGCATAATTGAGTGGAGTTGCATGCAATCCTAAAAATAGGACGACATAAATCTATCGGATTAGAGTCAAATCTAATAGGGGAATCCATAGATCGGTTAATGCGACAATAGGGGTTTTAATTAGAAAGAGATTTCAATTAATCAACCTAGAGTCAGTTATTTTTACTCTCGAAAGAGATATTAATATGATTTAGGGATTTTTACAGATCAAGGCAAGTGAATAAATCATTTAATTCAGATTTAGAATAATAAGTGAAGTCTAGGTAGATTCTTTCCTGGGTATTGTCTCTCTCATTAGTGTAAGAGTATGCACAAAGATCAATCATGAGATGGTTGTAATAACATACTTGATTTACCATGTTTATTAATATAAAGCATTGTCATTATTATTTCAGTTTTTCGTTCTGTGTGTACAAATAAACTATTTTATAATAATGTCCCGAGAATAATATGATTATTCTTAAAATATCCTTAGTCAAGTATTATTGTTGACTAGGACAACAATAATACATTAAAACTAACATGTAGTTGATTGATGATAAAGAGTTGTCATTGATATGGAGTGTCAAAATCAATGCATGAATATGTGTTAGAGAACAACATATTGGATGACCGCTATGAGTATGTTTCTTGGATTATTATGTAATTGTCATAACATTACTCATAGTGATTAATATGTATATGATCCTCAAACTTGAGATAATCATTATCCCAACATTGTGAGTTGTATATTTTGATACGATCAAACGTATAATCAGAATCGGTTGTTCTATAAAGGTTGATGTTAGATATACCACAATTTATGTAGAGGGATATTATTGATCAATATAGGATAAGTCCCTCCTACATAATGGGAGTAATATCTTAGGCCACTTGATTGAGTGAGACTAGAAATGCATGGCCATGCTCAAATAAGTTGACATGAGATGTCATACTAATTTGTATATCATAGTCTACTCAAGATATCAAGAAACATGGGATGGACTATACAAGTGTGACTATTCCATGACTTGTGATAAACCGTAAAAGCAACATATTTTAATCCCACATTTAGTATGCTTTTGGATGAATTTATCCTTAATTTATGTAAAAAGGTGCTCTTAATCCTTTCTTTTCGTATCTTATACTCAGAAAAGCACCCAAGGATAAAAAGGACACAAAACGGGCTTAAAACGGACCAAAGTGGGCCAACTCAAGAAGTCGGCACGGCCTGGACTTCCTTCCACACGGTCGTGCCTCGGCAGTTATTTAGAACACGTCACACCCCGATTTACACGACTGTGTCTCGTCAACAAAAAGCCCAACACGGCCTATCCTCGATGTACACGGTCGTGCCCCAATTGGAAAAACTGAAGCACGGCCTCTACCCTAACTTACACGGGCGTGTCACAGCCATGCCTGAATCAACAGAATGAAGACACGGGCTGGACCACGACTTACACGGGCGTGCCTTGACCGTGCCCCTGCCGCAGGAAAGAGTAATTTCATTCGGGAAAGGATACTTGGAGGCAAATAAACACATTCTAAAGCCTATTCGAACACCCCATTAAGAATTAGACTTAAATTAGGATACTTAGAGGCCAAGTAAGGCATCAAAAAGTCTATACAAACACCTTAGGAGGCAACTTGGAAAAAAAGTTTGGCAGAAGCCGAAACAGGACGCTTTTTTGGCAGAGGCTTTTGCCGAAGCTTTCATCTTTTAGGGAATCACTTGAAGATAGCCAGTTGATCCATCTCAAGAAGCCGGAGCTCCATTCAAGACGGATGATCTCTCCTTTAATTCCTTCAGGGAGTTTTAGGGATTTCTTATGTTTTGTTTTATCTTTTCTCTTGAGATGTTTTCTTGTTTAGTTATGAACTAAACCCCTCAGATACCTGAGGGAGATGAAACCTATGATGGATTTTGTTATTTAGTTCTTTCAGTTTATTTGATAAATACTTGGTTTGTTCTTAATTATGTTGCTTAAATTTATCTGATGTGCTTAGGTGGAGGAGGAATAGACCCTGCCTAAGAGTAGATCTAGCATAATTAAGCGGAGTTGATCGGGCGCCTAGAGATAGGGTTACGAGATTTTTTGGGATTAGGGTGAAACCTAATATGGGAGTCTATTGATTGATTTATTGCTTCCTTAAGGGGTTATTATAAGAGAACGAAAGTTCCACTAATTAACCTAAGGTTAGACGTTATCCACTTCGAGAAAAGGTTTAATATAGGTTAGGGAGTCTCACGGATCAAGCTAAGTAAAAGAAATCATATGAATTGAAAGTTAGGTAATGAGTGAAGTCATAGGTGGATTCTTCCCGAGGGTATCGTCTTTATCAATTGAGTTTTCTTTAAAGTCTTTTCCCGAAGTTTTGTTCTTTTGGCTTTACATTTAAGTTTAAGTATTTCATCTGTTTTTAGATTAATAAACCAATCACTCCATATTTAAGGCTAAATAATAGAAAGAAAGTGAGTAATAGTACTTTTAGGTTCCTTGGGTTCGATAAGATATTCTTGCCTGAGCTATACTACTGTTCGATAGGTGCGCTTGCCTCTATTGTTGTCACAAATACCATGTGTTCGATCACTCTTTTATAAATATTAAAACTAGACTATTTTGCAGCGATCAAGTTTTTGGCGCCGTTGCCGGGGAACTCTAAAATACTACGAAAGCTCTATTTTTATTACTTTAGCCATTATTATTATTATTATTATTATTATTTATTAGTATTATTATTCATTATTATTATTTTTATTTTGCTAACTTTTATTTTATTTTTGACAGATAATTCTAGTTTTTCAAAGGAATGGCACTGAATAATTATCAGTAGCAAGGCATGGGGACAATTCCTACTGAAGCAACCAATATTTTCAACCTTGACATGGTCACCAGATTATCTGATCAGTTCGAAATAATGAATAAAAAGATTGATGGTTTGAATAATCTCTCGCAGGTACACCCAGTAATGCAATATGACTCGAATCTAAGAGGCGTGGCGAATCCTGAGTCCCCACCCTACAGATATGGCATGGAGAACGAACAAGTCCACTATATGGGTAACTATTCTAGATATCAAAATAATTTTTATAGTGACACTTATAATGCAGGTTGGAGGAACCACCAAAATTTTTCGTGGGGAGGACAAGAAAATTAAGGAAATCAAAGGCAGCAACCTCCTCCAAATTATCAAAATCAGCCCTATCCACAAGAAGAGGAGTCGAACCTTGAAAAGATCTGGCAAAATTCATGGCAGCCACAGAAACCCGTCCCCAACAAACTAAGACAACGTTCGATAATAAACAAGCATCGATTAAGGAGAACGAGAATCGAGTCAGAGAACTTACTAAGTCAGTCAAGGAAGTTACTAATGCAGTCAAACAACTCATAAAGCTTATGTCAGAACGACCGTAAGGACGTCTACCAAGTAACACCGAGATTAACCCTAAGGAGCAAATTAAAGCCATCACAGATCAGGACAGTAAGGGGTTAGATGAACCCAATCCAACACGAGAAAACAAGGTAGACAAAGGTAAGGTAAAGGTAAAACAAGAAAAGCTGAAATCGATAATCAAGGAGTACCAACCTTGCATACCTTATCCCGAAGTTATAAAAATAGACGATTTAGAGGAACAGTTCGGTAAATTTCTAAAACTTTTAAAGAAATTACATATTAACTTACCTCTTCTTGAAGCTATTTTTCAGATGCCAGATTCGAGGAAAATTTTAAGACAGCTCTTGACAAACAAACGCAAATTAGACGAGGAGCACCACGTGGAATTACCTGCAACATGCTCAGCAATGTTACAGAACAGACTACCACAAAAGCAAAAAGACCCAGGGAGTTTTACAATTCCATGTTTAATTGGTAGTTTAACTATTGATAATGCGTTAGCCAATTTAGGGGCAAGCATAAATGTCATGCCTTATACATTGTTTAAACGACTAGGTCTAGGGAAACCCAGACAAACAAGGATGAACATTCAGTTAGCCGATAAAACTATCAGAATTCCTAGGGGTATAATAGAAAATGTTCTAATCAAAATTGATAAATTCATATTCCCAGTAGATTTTGCTGTCTTAGACATGAATGAGGACAATTCAATTCCTTTAATTTTAGGAAAACCCTTTCTAGAAACTGCCAGGACTAAAATTGATGTTGGTACAGGAGAACTCATTCTTCGTGTCGGTGATGAATCAATCAGTCTATAAGCTTTTGACTCAGCCAGAACATCAAGTGATAAAGATAAGGTTGATGTGTGCCATGATTTACCAAAACCGGTAATTATAGAGTACCAACCTTATGTGCCATATCCCGATGCAATAAAGAAAGGCCACACAGAGGAAGAATTCGGTGAACTCACACTTTGTGCAGACAACGAAACAATCACTCTTCAAGCTCTTGACTCAGCTAGGACATAGAGTAATAAAGGTATGAACATTAATTTTATTGATAACCATTTGGTTCAACCTTCTTTACAGGAATCATCATGAAATCACCTAGCTGAGCTAGATCTTAAACCTCGCACCAACAAAGAAGAATTATACGAGGAACAAAGCCTTAGGGTTGACAAACTAAAAGAGCAGGAAATACAAATCAAAGAGGAACAGGAATCGCACGAAGTGAAACCGAAGGAGCCCTCAGACGAGCTGATAGGAACAACAAATCACATCAAAATAGAGGATCAGGTATTGTTGAATAAGGAAGACCCTCGAATCACCAATTCAGAACTCAAGGCAAACGAAGAAATCACTTTTGAGGTACTTAATGTCTTCCTATACGGCACAGTCGAGGTCAGTAATCCTAAATTCGACACTTTTTGAGGTAAACATTACTCGACTTAAACTATATATCCATAATCAAAGTGATCGCATGAGAAAGGATTTTCACCTCCTCAAACCACCATGACCATACGAATGAGAGGTAAAGTCTAGCTAAGACTATAAACGAGCGCTTCTCGGGAGGCAACCCAAGCACTAACCCTATTTTTATTTTTTTTATTCTTTTCTTTTTCTTTTTAGCACCTAACCATAAACTAACCAAAGAGCAGATTTCTAGGCCACACGGCCTTACACACGGGTGTGCCCGTGGCCGTGTGGAAGCCAGGGGATGAACCATGGGCGTGCTAATAGTCGTGCACGACATAGAAAATTTTTTTTTCCCAACACGGGTGGTGATAATAGTCCACGCCCGTGTCGACGTCCCGTGCGAGGTTACTGACTCGTCAAGCATGGGATAAATAAGGCCGTGCCTCCTAACCGTGCCAACATTCTGACTTATCGAACATCGGAGGAGTACGCCCATATTGAATGACCGTGTGAAGAAAGACACGGGCGTGCCACGACACCCACGGCCATGCCCAAACACCCTGAATGCGTTAAAAATTCAAAATCCCAAAACACGGGCTACATCTCTATTTAAACCTCATTCCCCATTTTTCTAGTTGTCTTTCATTTTCCATTATTTATTTTTATTTCTATTTTATTTCATGATTATTATTTTTACTTTACTTTATTTTATTTTCTTCTTCTTATTCTTTATGATATTTAGATATAGGTTAGGATACAATAAAACCAAGCCGGCTACTTCGAGGATTCAATTTCAAACGGTTCGAGACGCTTCCCCACGTTCACCTCCAATCTTATCCGGTTTCTTTCATAGAATTCATCCAAAAATTCAGGAAGTGTTACTTCTCCCCTTCTCTTTTGATTTTATTATTACATAATTGTTTATCTATCTTTGTACATTGAGGACAATGTACATCTTAAGTGTGGGGGGGGTTAAAGTACCTGACTTTTTGCATTATTCTCAAAATCCTAAATTTAGTCTTGTTCGAAAGTATTTTTCTCATATTACTAATTAGGATGAAATTTCTAATGATGTATGATTTTTATTGATATGTTTTACAGTAAGTCATAGTTAATTGTGCATTGATGATTAAATCTGAAGGATACTAGAGAATCGAGCATGATAAGTCTACTTTCTAAAAATTAAAATTGATAGGTTGTTGAACCGAATTTGAGTATCACCTTGAAGTTCAACATTTATAAGGATTGATGTCAAAACACCCATAATTTTTTGTGAGATTTTGAGCCTTATAAAGCATATATTCTTTTTCGTGCTCACTTTATTGATTATGAGTGTGTCAACTTTGAATTGTTATTCTAGAACTTGCCTCGTTTATGCATGTCAAGACCACATTAATGATTTGATATACTGAGATGATAAAGGCACCTAGTCTTAACCCGTTCACTCCACTAAAAAGCCTACCTACATAAATAACCCCTAGTGAACCCCATTGAATCCTAACAACCTTTTTTATTGACTCACCCACTAATATTAACCCAAAATCCCTTTGTATTTGTTATCAACATTCCTTTGACTACCCCTTTATCGAGAATTGATTTGATCAATTGCCGAATTAGGATATTTCAATCACCAAAGTTCCTTCTATTATGTTTATTTTGGGTTGTTCTTAAAAAAAAATCCAAGTATATTCAATATTAGTAGTATAATAAAAGAGCTTAGAGCATTTAAACTCCAATTGTTGAAGAAAAAGCTCGTATTGAAGTATTATCAAATTTTAAGTGATAAAAATACTCTTATTATATAGTAATTATCTATAGTGGTATTATTAGTTTTTATTCAAAGTAAATATTCATATTTAGTTCAGTATTTTTAGATTAGGTAATTAGTCAATTCAATCTCGATTCTAACGTTTTGATTTAGCCTTTATCCACACCTTTAACCCTAACCCCGTTACAACCCTAATAAAGACCTTTTGATTTGTTTATCATCTCATATCCAGTGGTGGAGATTTGATTTTCAGGCAAGCCTATGGGATTAACTTTTTAGGTTCGACTTTTGAGCACTTTTTCTTGATCCTTAAAACACTTTGAGTGATTTGAGTGAATCTTTAGTGAGGATGTCAATCCTTGTCGATTTTGAATCAAAGGTAATTATTTAAATAAGGGGAAACACCTATGTTTTTGTGCTACAAAGGCATGACTTATCTTGATTGAATCTTTAGGGCACTTTGAGTTGAATTATCCATGTATAAATTATCTATGAATTATGATAAGGCATTATTGATAGGAATTATGAACTGTGGAAAGTTCATTTTAATTGTAAGTTGAGAATTTTGCTTGAGGACAAGCAAAAGCTTAAGTATGGGGGTATTTGATAAACCGTAAAAGCAACATATTTTAATCCCACATTTAGTATGCTTTTGGATGAATTTATCCTTAATTTATGTAAAAAGGTGCTCTTAATCCTTTCTTTTCGTATCTTATACTCAAGAAAGCACCCAAGGATAAAAAGGACGCAAAACGGGCTTAAAACAGACCAAAGTGGGCCAAACCAAGAAGTCGGCACGGCCTGGACTTCCTTCCACACGGCCGTGCCTCGACAGTTATTTAGAACACGGTCACACCCCGATTTACACGATCGTGCCTCGTTGACAAAAAGCCCAACACAGCCTATCCCCGATGTACACGACCGTGCCCCAATTGGTAGACCCGAAGCATGGCCTCTACCTCGACTTACACGGGCGTGTCATAGCCATGCCTGAATCAACAAAATGAAGACACGGGCTGGACCACGACTTACACGGGCGTGCCTTGACCGTGCCCCTGCCGCAGGAAAGAGCAATTTCATTTGGGAAAGGATACTTGGAGGCAAAGAAACAAATTCTAAAGCCCATTCAAACACCCCATTAGGAATTAGACTTAAATTAGGATACTTAGGCGCCAAGTAAGGCATCACAAAGTCTATATAAACACCTTAGGAAGCAACTTGGAAAAAAAGTTCGGCAGAAGTTGAAATAGGATGCTTTTTTGGCAGAGGCTTTTGTCGAAGCTTTCATCTTTTAGGGAATCACTTGAAGATAGCCAGTTGATCCATCTCAAGAAGCCGGAGCTCCATTCAAGACGGAGGATCTCTCCTTCAATTCCTTCAGGGGGTATTAGGGATTTCTTATGTTTTGTTTTATCTTTTCTCTGGAGATGTTTTCTTGTTTAGTTATGAACTAAACCCCTCAGATACCTGAGGGAGATGAAACCTATAATGGATTTTGTTATTTAGTTCTTTCAGTTTATATGATAAATACTTGGTTTGTTCTTAATTATGTTGCTTAAATTTATCTGATGTGCTTAGGTAGAGGAGGAATAGACCCTGCCTAAGAGTAGATCTAGCATAATTAAGCGGAGTTGATCGGGCGCCTAGAGATAGGGTTATGAGATTTTTTTCAGATTAGGGTGAAACCTAATATGGGAGTCCATTGATCGATTTACTGCTTCCTTAGAGGGTTATTATAAGAGAACGAGAGTTCCACTAATTAACCTAAGGTTAGACGTTATCCACTTCGAGAGAAGGTTTAATATAGGTTAGGGAGTCTCATGGATCAAGTTAAGTAAAAGAAATCATATGAATTGAAAGTTAGATAATGAGTGAAGTCATAGGTGGATTCTTCCCGAGGGTATCATCTTTATCAATTGAGTTTTCTTTAAAGTCTTTTCCCGAAGTTTTGTTCTTTTGGCTTTACATTTAAGTTTAAGTATTTCATCTATTTTTAGATTAATAAACCAATCACTCCATATTTAAGGCTAAATAATAGAAAGAAAGTGAGTAATAGTACTTTTAGGTTCCTTGGGTTTGATAAGATATTCTTGCCTGAGCTATACTACTGTTCGATAGGTGCGCTTGCCTCTATCGTTGTCGCAGTTAGTCTACAGGTTCGATCACTCTTTTATAAATATTAAAACTAGACTATTTTGCAGCGATCAACTTGTGTCCATTCCACAGAAAAAGGACTTAAGGATTAATGCATGAAAGGTTAATCACAAAAAGTTATGTCGAATCATGACTTCTTGTAACTTAGGTTGCAATGATGCATTGCTAGATGCCACTCATTGTTTATGACATTAGAATCGTTCTAGTATTACTGCTAACGTTACAAGGACCTACAGGGTCACACCCTATGGTTGAAATGAACGGAATAAAACATAGTTGGTATTGTGTTTGACTGTCACATGAGTTAAATTAATTAAAGAATTAATTTAATTGGGCAATCAAATATTGAATATATTATATGTACAAGGATGTTGTACACATAATAAGAATTAATTTATGAATTTGGTTAGTATATAAATTTAAATAAATATAGTTTACCGAAATCCATGTTATAATTAATGTAATTATAACTTTTGGGTATAATTAATGTAATTATAATTTTAGTTAAAAATTATTATATTTATTTAATTTTATAATTCATTAAAGATATACTAATTATAAAAGGTAATAAGTGATACAAAACTTATTAAGAAAAAACCCTAAGAATTTGCTTGGAAAAGCCTAGTAGCCGTCAAGCAAATAAAAACCTCTAAAACAGTTTTGGAGATTTCTGCCGTTCATAGTCAAACTGGGTGGATTTCGTAGAGGCCGACATCGTAAAGGTTGCGGCTTGGTTCGACAGTAGATCAAAACTCTTGTTGCCGAGGCGTCGCTGTCTACTCAGATTGAAGTTTTGGTAACTTCGAAACCTTTATTTCACCCCGATTCGTTCCTCACACATGGGTTCATGGTTTGGATCGCCGAGATTAATTTTATTTTGCTGTACCATGGGGGTACCGACGTTCCAACAATTAGCTCATTCGGATATTTTCTTACTTAATTCTCTGTTGCGTCTTAATAATTAGTTTAGATAATTTTAGATTAAAAACAATTCCTTCAATTTATCGGCTAGATAATAAAAAGATAATAATTACTAGTACTTTTAGCCCTCGTGGATACTATATTCCCGACTCACCGTAACTATACTACTATTCAATAGGTGCGCTTGCCTTTGTCGTGATTTTAGTTAGTTAAGTGAATCATCATCAAGTTTTTGGCGCCGTTGTTGGTGACTAAAATATTAAGAATACTATATTTTTATTACTTTAGCCATTTTTATTTTATTGCATTTTATTTTTGTTTTTAGTTTAATTTTTGTTTTCTAATTCTTCTTTTGTTTATGGGAAGTTTATGGCAAGTTCCTTTAGTTTATAACTAAAAGTGTAACAACCCGTTTTTGGTCAAATCAAAACAGTGGTTTCGGGACCACAAATCTGAAGTCAAAATATTTATTTTATTATTATTTTAATTTCTATAGTATGATTGAGTGATTGTGTGAAAATTTCATTAAGAAATTTTATTGTTTGAATGGTTAATTTGATAAAAAGGACTAAATCGCGTAAAGCGTAAAACTTGAGTTCTAATAGCTAAAGGTGTCTAATAGCCATAGAACCTTAAATTTAAGGTCCTTATGTTGTAATTAGACCATTATTCATTTGAGTGGACATATATGGACATATTAACATATGTATTAGTGGTTTATTATAAAGGTTAAATTGGTAATTAGTAATATAAGTTAATTAAATTAAAAAACCATTTTCATCCACCATTGTCATCTCTTTCACCTATTTTTAAAGGATAAAAACCATGGAAGCATGTTAGGGCATTCAGCCATGCTAATCATCTTGCATTGGTATAATTTTTCATCTCGTTTTTAATGATTTCTATGTTTTTGTGATCGTTGCAACTAGTATTAGCTAGCCCAGGGACTAATTTGCAAAATTTTTAAAGATTTTGAATGATGCCATTGATGAATATGTATGATTTTTGATGTTTGATGATAGATTATGAATATTTGTTAAGAGTATTATAAGTTTTGTTAAGTGATTTTTGGTGAAAGTACAAATTAGGGGCTAAATTGTGAAATATTAAAAATGTGTGGTTGAAATGTGAAATAAATGTGAAATATTTCATTAATTTGTGATTTTGTGAAATAATGACTAAATTGTAAAAGTTGTGAAACATTAGGGGCAAATGTGTAAAATTGTCTAAATAAGTGTTTTGGACTAAATTGAGTAGAGAAATGATTCAATAAGCTGATTTTGATTACTTACAGATCAAGAAAAGAGGAATTCAGACTTAGACCAGGGAAAAAGCCAAGTTTCATCATTTCCATACACGAGGTAAGTTCGTATAATTGAACTTGAATGTGTAATTATTCAATTAATGGATGGTATTGAGATTTTATTTATTCTATGGCTAAATGTGATGAATTTGATTTAAATGTACGGTTTAAGTTAACGAGATACTGAATAAGACCATAGCTGGGCTATGGCAATCGGATAATAAGACCATAACCAAGTTATGGCATGTGAATGTAAGACTATGGCAGGGCCTTAGCAATGTATGTGTAAGACCATAGTTGGACTATGGCATCGGAAAATTGATGTTCTTATATCGTAAGCAATTATAAAGTTGAAGTGATTCAATAAGCGAATTGGTGATAATAGATATGTATCAGTACAGGTATGTACAGAAAACTGTTCGAATGATGAATTAAAAGAAGATTAGAACTTATGAGTTGCTTTGTAGTTAAACTTTATGTTATCTCATTGATTGATGTTTTAATTGCAACTAATGTATCTATTTGGAATTGTTAATGAATGATGTTGATTATTTCATATATACATATGAACTTACTAAGCTTTATAGCTTACTTTGTATATTTTCTTCTATGTTTTAAAGTATATCGAAGCTAGCTCGGAACTGGGGATCATTAGGAACTTCATCACACTATCAGACATCTAATTTGGTACTTCTAAAATGTATATTTATGGTATATAACATGTATAGGCTTGAGTCATTTTGGTATGTTTGATGAACATGTATTTTGGGTCATTTAAGTTGGCTTGTGTTGATAATTTTGTTAATGTATAAAGATGTGTAAATGGCTATAATGAATGAATGAGGTTGAATTGATAATGCATATTTGGAATGGTTTTATTAAATGAATCATATATGTGAATTATGTCTAGTAAAGTAAGATGAGTTGATAGGTATTTGAATAGGTAAATGGCATTGAATTGAGTATTGAAATGGTGGAAATAGATATAGTATGAATTGTGTATTGGTTAATGACCTTTGGTTGCATAATTGTGTCTTGAATTGGTACCATTTGCGTTATGTAGGTTTATGCAAAGATGGGTGGCAATGAAACACCCTAAACCCGGCCCACGAGCCTTGACCGAATCTGGTATGTTCCCCGGTGTAAACCGTTTCAAATTCTTTTGTTACTTTGGAAAATCTGGGTTTTTGAAAGAACGATTGTTTTTGGGTGGGCTCGAGTTAAAAAAAGTTTATTTTATATTGGAAACCCTTTTAGGTTGGGTGACAAAAACACTTAGGAATTAATTTAAAATAAATTTATTTAGTCTTTAATTCATAAAAATTTTAAGTAACATAATACTTTAAAAGTAAAATAAAATAAAATAGTTCACTATGGCCTTATTACATCAAATAAATCCAAATAATTGGAAGTACTAATTAAAATAAAAGTCCGAATCGTAAAATTTCTTCTTGTGCATGGCCACCTTTAAGCTCCGTAGGCCGGTCCATTACCGATCATCACGAAAAATGTTCCCCACAAGGGTGAGTCAAAGCAGACTCAATGTGTACACAAACACTAAGTCCAAATAGATTAGGGCATATTATCACATCACATACATAATCATATAGCAGATATAAAATAATGATGCAACCCAACCCAAACCTATATGCCATCCGCTACACATCACCCGCACCATCCACGCACACCGTGGGGACTACTAAGTCAACCTCCATCTGCTACACACCATCAAGGCGTCATTGCGGTCGACGTGCTCATCGCCCTTATAAAATTCGTGGTCTTAGGTCACTACATTCAGATATCGTGGTCTTAGGTCACCACATTCAGATATCGTGGTCTTAGGTCACCACATTCAGTTATCGTGGTCTTAGGTCACCACATTCAGATATCGTGGTCTTAGGTCACCACATTCACTTCCCTTTTCATATAAGCCATATGCCCCATATCATACATATCATGCATTAACATGCCAAATTCTTATTTCACATTCTTATAATGTCATATGTGTGTCGTAATGATATTTAACATAATCCTAGTAGGAGTAGGAAACGTAGCTGAGTACTTTGTACCATAACATGGTACCTTAGCCATATTCACATTCTTATACACATACTTATATTAAACATTGCCATAAAACTTATTAAGAAATAGTGTGGGGTACACACCGATACACTTAGCAGCTCACTTAAATCCCGAAAAGCCCGCTCTAAAATCCCAAGGCTCCTATGTACTTCTATCGATTTGCCCTAAGAATCATAGTACATAATCGGTCAACACTTAATAACCAAAATGGTCGAATACCATGAATCACTCACCTAGCTTGTTGAAATCCGAAAATTACTCCTTGCTCTTGAACCGTCGAAATCCCTATAATCCCTTTGTCGAATCGCTTCTACACCAAAAGCATTAGAAAGTGGCCTTAGGTCGAATACTACACTACTCACCTTGATGAATCGAATCCGAAAGAATCCTTAACGTTCCCTTCCTTCACCTATGTTCGGAGTGAGAGATCACAAGCAAGTAGTCGACAGCACCTTCAATAAGGATTCAGCTATGGCTTCAAACAATGATGGGCATTCGGCTAACACCAACATAAAAGAAGAAGTTTGGGAGAGGGATACAGGTTCAGCCAAGAACAAATAGAAAAGAGGAATGAAACACAAGTGGCTTTTGCACAAGGGAAAAACGGCACCAATGGGAAAAGAGGTACTAAATTTCAGCAATAACCAAGATGAAAAAGAAAGGTTTTGAAAGGGAAAATTTAGCACACACTAGTACCATATTTATACCAAAAATTCAAGCTCCTAGAGTCCAACAATCGGCCACCACTTCCCCACTTATCAAATCCCAACTTAAACTCCTATTTTATCTCTTAACAAATAAAATAATTAATCTAACACCTTATCTCTTATCTATCTATTAAACTAAAATAAATAAAATAAAATCTCATTTAATCTAAATAAAACCATAATTATCCTATAATAAAATAAATAAATAAAACTATAATTATCCTACTCTTAGCCGAATATTAATGGGAGAATTAAGCCAAATCCTTATCCAATTAAAATTCCATGTGCCGTCCAATTCCTTCCAACTCTACCTTGATGCAAAAATAAAATAAAACATTCCCCCTGCTGCTCACAAGCCTCGAACCCGAGACCTGTTGGAGCCCTTGACACAAGCTGCAGGTAACGTCCCCAGCCACTTTGCCAAGGCGCTGTTTGTGATATAAACTCCCCAGAATTTCTTTTAAACCCTCTTTCGCCAGACGCCTTCTTATCGCAAAAATAAAAGCTCCTTCCTGCCTCCTTCGAACTCGAACCTAGGCCTCTACCCATTGCTTGAGGCGCCACTTGCCCAAGCCTTAAGTAGCGCCCACGCCACTTTACTGTGCCAACCCTTGCGTCATAAATCCTCAAAATTTCCTTTAAAGCCTTTTTAGCCTAGTTCCTTTTTGACTTAAATGTGCAAAATGAAAGCCACCTATTTGTCGCCCCAAGTTTTGAACATGAGACTCATTGAACCCCACACACTACCACCACTTTGCTGCTAGCTCTTTTGTGTCATAATCCTCCACAATTCTTTTTAACACCTCCTTTACCCTTAACGCCAACTTGCAAAAATAAAAACACGCTTATGCTGCCCACAGGACTCGAACCCAGGCCCTTCTCCCCTGCTCATGGCGTCATCACCAAGGCCCTTAAGTGGCGCCTTGCAGCCACTTTACCAAGCCCGCTCTCATGTCCAAAATCCCTCGCAATTATTCATAAGGCCTCTTTAGCCCAATTCCCCTTTTAACTTAAAATTTCCATATTTTTCCAAAGCTTCCTCTTCCATCCTAGAGTTTCCAAAGCCCCTCAAACACCTCCAAACACACTCACTAAAGCATGCTAACACTTGCATTATACACTAAATGCATAACCCCTAATTGAGGATATTACAAGCAAATTGGCTTGGTAAATAGCCTATTTTTGTCCACACGGGTAGAGACATGGGTGTGTGTCTCAGCCGTGTGTGACACACGGTCAGGTTACACGGGCTTGTGTGTAACAGCCCGATTTTAGTGTTAGTCAGAACAGTGGTTTCGGGACTACTAAACTGAGGTTGAGGAAAATTATTTTGATATTATTATATGTGTTATGGCAGTAATATAAGGTCATATGAAAATTTTGATGCTTTAATTTTAGTGATAGCATGCTTAATTGTGAAAAAAGGACAAAACCGCATAAAGTGCAAAAGTTCTAATTTTCAAGGTAGAGGTGTCAAATAGCCATAGAATATTAATTGGAGGCCCTTAAAGTGCAATTAGACCTCCTTAAAGATGATGGCCGGCCAAGGGAACTAAGAGGGAGACAAGAGCATTAAATGTGACAAAATTTGGTGATAGTTGGTGACTAAATGAATAAAATAAGAATAGTAAAAGATAAGCTATCGTCCTTTTCATTTCTCTTCCTCTCCTACTAAAAATTTCAGCAAGAAATAAGGGTTTTGAAACTCAAACTTTCAGCCATTCAACCCTCATTCAAACCAAGAAAAGCATGGAATCAACCTTTTTTGGGGAAAAGGCAAGGTTACGGAATAGACCGTTGATTAACGCATTTTGCACTGAGGTAAGCTTATGTGTAAATGATGCATCTTAAATACACATGTTGTTACTTATTGGTGCGTCGTATGATTGAGAACATGTATGATTCAAGTGGATTGATTTTGATAGATTTTGAATAATTTTCGTATGGATGACGAAATAGATATGTAAAGGTGAAATAACATCCGTAGTAATAAATGGTGGGCTATGTGCGATACCACTTTAATAATTCTTGATAGTGGGCTAAGTGCGATACCACTTTATTACTTATTCATGATGGGCTATGTGCGATACCATCGTTTATATTATTTGGTGGGCTAAGTGTGCTACCACCGTAAATATTCTTGTTGGTGGGCTATGTATGTTACCACCCTGTTAAAGATTGATGGTGGGCTAAGTGCAAAACCACCGAGTGATTGGTATCATTATGAATGGTTTATTGATAAATTATGATGTGTTGTATCATGTGACTTGTGGTGTTAAGTGCAGGGATGTATGTTAATGAATGTGAGCATTAAGCTTGTGATATGGTTGGAATATGGTAAGAGAGAAAATGAGTAAGCATGATTATGAAATGTGGGTTGTTCTTGTTTAGCATGTAATGTTATTTGTTGATTATCATATGTTATGATGTTCATTGCTTACATGTAAACTTACTAAGCTTAAAGCTTATTCCCCATCTTTTTTCTTGTTTTATAGTGTCAAAGAGCCGGGTTGGGATACGAAGATAATTGGAAAATCATCCACACTATTAGCTTATCTCGGTATAACTAGATTTAGCACTTTGACATGGCATGTGTAAGGGCTAGACTAGGTGAATTGTTTTGTTATTTTGGCCAAATGTGTTGGCTCCTTATAGATGAAATCTTTGGCTCCTTATAGATGAAATCTTTTGTATATTGCCATAGTATATGGCTCTTTACTATCAATCAATGGAATTGAAATGTTATTCATAAGTGTGTAGAGTAAATGGTTGGGTTGTCTTGTTATAAATGTGCATGAATGAATTGTGTGAGTTAGGGTGATGAAAGAGCTTGGTAATGGCCTTGTTCTCATCCACTCGAGTAGGCACATGGGCGTGTGTCTAGGCCGTGTGTGACACACGGTCGATTGCATGGGTGTGTGATCAGGCCGTGTGTCCCTTTGCATGCTAGAATTACAAGGCAGTTAGCTCAGTATTAAACACATGGGCAGAGACACGGTCGTATGTCTCAACCGTGTGGGAGACTCGCCCTTGAACTTAGGCATGTGCCCAAGCCGTGTAAAGTCTGCACCTTGAGATTGGAATTTAATTCAACACAAGGTCTAAGGCCACAGGTGTGTGCCTTGGCCGTGTGATCTTAGCGAGATGATGATTTCATAATCAAAATTCCAAGGTTTTGACACATGAGCGTGTCAAGGCCGTGTGAGGGGCACGAGCATGTGTCCGGCCGTGTAAAATAAGTCAGTGTCGACCACGAGTGAGGGACATAGGCGTGTGAGACCACACGGTCTGCCCATATGGGCGTGTGGCCCTTGTTTAGGCAAAATTTTTCTATGTGCGTAAAAGTTTTCGATTCATTTTCGAAACCTTTCAGAAGTACGTTTAGAGCCTCATAGGTCAATTATAGAGTTGTTAGACTTGTAAATGGAAATGTTTTAATTTAGAATGAGATTTGATAACCCAAGGTTGTATGACTATGTGATTCAAGTACGGTAATGCCTCGTACCCAGTTTCGACATAAAAATATGGGTAAGGGGCTGTAGGGCCCAAAATTTACCCGAGCCCATTTTTTAGTAAAAAAACCAAGAAACATTAAAATAATACCAGTCCATAGTCCATTTTACAACCCAACAGTAGGCCCAATTGGCCCAGATACTAAATAAACCATTACCTGCCTACCTACAAGCCTAGAACAGGTCTAAAGACCCAACCCCAAAGTTGGCCCAAATGGCCCAAACAGTTTCTGCAAATAGAAAACCCTAGGGGAGCCTTTCGGAATATAGCGCCGCAACCCTAGCCTAACGTTTGGACTCCCTCGCGCGTGCCTCCACACGTGACGCTTCATTAGCCACGCACTCCACCACGTGCACGCCACGTGCGAGCCATCACCATCGTCTCCGTTCTGCCTCCAGTGCATCAGCATCGTACAGCCTCCGTGCCCTAGCCACGTCCGCCTTTCGTA
The DNA here is from genome assembly GCA_025506655.1 of Gossypium rotundifolium. Taxonomy (NCBI): domain Eukaryota; kingdom Viridiplantae; phylum Streptophyta; class Magnoliopsida; order Malvales; family Malvaceae; genus Gossypium; species Gossypium rotundifolium. The sequence goes on along the minus strand of CP106732.1, from coordinate 150,606,037 downwards.
CCTGCAAACTAATAGTAGAGAGCCAACAGCAAGGAAAAACGCAGAAAAAAAAGAAAAACGATTGTATTTTTTGATTTATTATTCATTTTTTAACATTCGACTATAAAAAGTTGAAGAAAACACTGTAAACGGATTACGCACACATAACAGAGCAATACAAAAAAATCAATAGCAGAGATTCAAACGAAAGGTTGTTTTTATTGTTCCATCTTTTCGGTTGTTTTTTTTAATCATTTTCTGTATCCCTTTCTTTTCTTCTTTGGTATATGATAAATAAAAGAGAAGGAAGCAAGTTTACCTGGGCCGAACGCTCAATCTCCATCTACTCCGTCGCAATCGGGGTTAGATGTGGGTTAATGGGCGAAGATTTAAGATCGTTATCCTCAAAGTGAATCGAAGCACTCGTGCACTGCTCTTCGCTGGTTATAATAGCGATTTGGCGGTGAATGGAGGAGGGTTGTTCATTCGCGTTTGCTCTTCGCCGGTCACAATGGCGATTGGGTGGTAAACGAAAAGGTTTCCTTTGCGGCGGAGAGTGAAGACGAGAGAAAAAAGGGGCTTAGGGTTTCATTTTTTTAAAAAAGGGGGGACAAATTAGGCTTAAGCCGTTTTAATTAACTTTTAAACCTGTTAGTAAAACGGTGCTGTTTTGGCTTATAACAATAGCCTCTAAACGGACCGTACTGGTCCAAACCCAGCGACCTGACCCGAATGCAACCAAGATTCGCGCGTTTTAATACTCGGGGGATATTTATGCGTTTAATCCTCCTTTTCTGTGCCGTTTATCCAATCAGACCCATTAAATATTTTTTTTTGGTTCTTAAATTCACCCCTATAATCTGTATGTTATATCGATTAGATCCAATTCGTTTATTGCTTTTGATTATGGGAAATTAGCCTTTTTAGTCCCTGATTCGTTTATATGTATTGTGATATGCACTTATAATATTATTCATTTAGTATTAATTAATTAGTTGTGATATATTTTAAATTATTCACATGTATGTTTATTGCTTTTTTTAATGGTTAATTTCATTATATGATTATTGCTAGCACATGAATTGTAATTCGTTAATGTGCAATCATAAATTGTTTGTGATTCATTGTTGTAATATTTGATGTTGGCTTTGTATATTAGTATTCCATTGCATATTATGAAAAATGTTGTGTTAATTTAGCTTTAAAAATCATTTTTCTTATTACTTGAAGTTTTTCTGAAATAAGGCAATGCTCGTGTTTAGGGGTTTCGAGAAAATCGTGCTCTAACTTACTGAGTTCCGATTCTCTTCGTTTAAAACCTCAAAATTGAGTATCCTTTTTCTCTTAAATCCAAATGCACGATATTTTAAATAAAAAAACTTATTCTCGGGAAATTGAGATATTGCGCCCTAACTTACTGAGTGTGATATTTTATTATCTCGAGATAAGAATTTCAAAAAACAAAGGCAATGTTCCGTATACGGAAATTTCGAGAAATAGTGCCCTAACTTACTGGGTTGCGATTTTTCATTTGACCCAAATAATTGAACATCCTTCTTATTTTTCTTAAAACGTATGAATATTGAATGTCGAAGGATGAATCTAATTTTGAGAATATAAGATGCTATGCCCTAACTTACTGAGTACGACATTTTATTCCCTCGAAATAAAAATTTTCGGCATCCAATATGACTCTATCCAAATATATCTTAGATAAAAGGATCTTATTTTAAAATCTTTTCAAATTTTCGATGTCAAGACATTAATTAATCAATTCGGTACCGATTTTGGGCGTTACGGGGGTGCTAATCCTTCCTCGTACGTAATCGACTCCCAAACCTATTTTCTTGAATTTCGTAGACCAAAAGCACCGTTTTAGTAAGCCAAAATGTTTTATTAAAAAAAAGGTGACCCGATCACACCTCATCAAATAAAAGATCAGTGGCGACTCCATTTCCATATTTTTAAAGTCGATCCCGTTTTTCAAAACCCGATAAAAAATGGTTTCGATAGCTTGGCGACTCCACTGGGGACGAAAAGAGAGTCAAGTCGTAAAATTGATTAATTTCTGTCCTTTTGTCGAAAATTGAAAATTTGATTAGAAAAATTACGATTATTTTATTTGCATTCGTTTACTTCATTTCATTTGATTGTTATGGTTCGAGTCTAGTAGAATACTTCTGCATCATATTGCATGATCGCTGGGTCACACCCTTAAGTGGGAGTGAGAAACTACTCCTTCGTGAGGTTTTCACCTCCATGCAGGATAGTGAATCGCTTCTGGAATACATCCGTACCTATGTCTTCATGAGATTTTCATCTCCGTGCAGCCATAGAGAAATGTATTCCCCTGAACCGAACTCAATTCATATGAGCCTATAATGGGTGAGGATTGAGGAATCTACTGGTTTAGGTACCCTCAACTTTAGAACTCAAACCGTATGTAAAAGACCCTAAGAGCCTACCCCAGATGGAGTTGTGATAAACCCTAGTGGTCACCCAATAGGTGCTTGAATGTTTTACATGCTTTGAATTTCGTTTCTATCGTACTGACTATTTGTTTTATTGCTTTGCATGCATTTTCATATTAGAGAGAGGTGTCGATTCGGGTTCGGTTGCTAAATTAGGGAGCTCGACATGGAAAACGGCTTTCTTAATAAAGTGGAAGATAACGCGACAGTCCAGATTTGGTCAAAAACAACGCAATTAGAACAGGGGGATAGCCTAGCTGCAGGATATGAGTTAGAGTCATGGGACTACACCCATGTTAGTGTTACGCAAAATAATCTCCAGGAGTTGAAAGTAATATGGGATCAATGGGATGATGAGGCCAAGAGGTTGTTCTATCATAGTTATCGGGATTTGCCGTACTTGCTGGATATCAACAGCTTAAAGACCGATTATAAGAAGATGCGGTTATCAATGAGGATCGCTAGTTTAGGAAAAACTCCAAATCAATGGCATCAGGAAATTCAAGGCGAAAGAGTTAAAGCCAACCAATGGGAGGAGAAGTTTAGAGAAGCACAAACACGAAACGAATTTGTGGAAAAAAGCCTCTTAGAAAGCCAAGGTGAACAAAATAAGTTAAAGGTTAGAGTCGCAGAACTCGAGAGATCCCTTCATCATCATCGAAGCCACAACTCGATGAAAGAATTAAGAGCAAGTTTGAGCCAAATAGAGGAAATGAAGAAGAAGATTAGAGAATTAGAATTGGCCTTGCTAAATTGCCAAAACCATATCAAGTCTCTAGAGACGAATGAACAGCGAAGAGAAGAGGAGCTCCACCATTCCCAGAATCAAGTCAGAGATAGAGATTACCTCATGGGGGAAGTTATAACCCAGATACGAGAGATAGCCGGATATTTACAGACTTTGGCCATACAAGCTGATGTATTGAGCATGCAGTTTGAGACACAGTCAGATTGTGGATAAGGATTAGCCTCTCTACTTACAAAAATTAAAGCCTTAGGTGTTAGAGCAAGGCTGTATTTGTAATCCACTTTATGTAAAGAGCTTTATTTTCAAATAAAGTTTCCTAAATGGAATTGAATCAGAATCGACTTCTTTCGCATTTCATGCATTCGTATTTTTCATTCATATGCATTAAAAGTCAAAAGATTCTAATTAAAGAAAAAATCATTTCAGCAACCTGGAAACCAACAAAACCTTACCAGAGACACATCCCTACGGCACAAGAAAGAAAACAAAAGATATGGACTAGAGAATGGAGAAGCTTGAAGAACTCCAAAAGGATATGCACTGCAAATGCAGGAGCAGCTTGCCAAGATCCAGCATGATATGATGGATCGGATGATAGAATCGCAAAAAACCATGATGTCCCAATTAACTCAATTACTGGCAGACAAAGGGAAAACCCCCACGGTTAACACTGTTGAAGATAGTGAGGAATGACTATCTCTCCCGGGTCTCACCCCGACACATCCTGAAATGCATCCATGGAAGACATCCGTCATAATTAAACCCTAAAATTTTCAAGAAGGTGTTTCAATACTGCCAAATTTCCAAGCTGGATCAGGTTCCAACTTAGTAGACCATCCGATTAATGTTGTTATTCTCGACATTGATGAGGCAGCAGAAGAGGAAAAGGCAATGTCTGAATTGCCAAGACAGCTAGAAAAATGATGCAAATGGTTAGAAGACAAATTCAGGGCTATGGAAAGCGTTGAGGGGCAGCGGGGAGTTGACGCCAAAGATCTAAGTTTGGTGCCAGATCTAATACTTCCCCACAAATTCAAGATGCCATAATTTGAAAAATACAAGGGAATTACTTGTCCCGAAGCTCACATAACTATGTTTTTCTAAAGAATGACTGGGTATATTAAAAATGACCAACTGCTAATCCATTGCTTCCAGGACAGCCTAGAGGGAGCAGCATCCAAATGGTACAATCAGTTGAGCCGTACCAAAGTTAGTTCTTGGAGAGATCTAGCATAGGCATTTATGAGGCAGTATAGTCACGTCACTGATATGACCCCTGACAGGATTGCTCTGCAAAACATGGAGAAGAGACCAAACTAGAGTTTTCGACAGTACGCACAGAGATGGAGGGAGGTTACCATCCAAGTCCAGCCATCACTTCTGGAGAAAGAGACCACAATGCTTTTTATCAAAACACTAAAGGCCCCATTTATCACACATATGTTAGAAAGTGCAACCAAGAGTTTCTCGGACATCGTAATAACCGGAGAGATGATCGAAATGCTATAAAGAGCGAAAAGATTGAGGCGGGGAAAAGTAACAAAAGAACGACCACAAGGAGGAAAGAAAGCAAAGTGGATAGTGCAAGCGTAGGGTATTCAAAATCGATCACCATTAACCAGCCAAAAGCAGTGGCCACAGGGCCTCAGGGATCGTCCAAGAAAGAATCTGGCACTACAAGATAAAATAATGAGAAATTATAATTCACACCGATTCCAATGACGTACAAGGAGATGTATCAAACTCTATTCAACTCGCATATTATGTCTCCTTATCATCTAAAACCAATGCAGCCTCCGTATCCCAAGTGGTTTAACCCAAATGCATAGTGCGAATACCATGCAAGGATCACGGGGCATTCAATAGAAAATTGCCTTGCCTTTAAGAAATTGGTGGAAAAATTGATCAATATAGGTGTCGTGGAGTTAGAGGACATACCAAATACAGTAAACCCATTACCAATCATGCTAATAACGAGGTTAACGTAATTGGAAAAAGTTTGAAAAAAAGATTTAAGGTAAGTGTCGCGGAGGTAAAGACTTCCTTAAGAGTGGTTTGGAAGGAAATGGTTAAGCAGGGACTAATTATTGCGGAAAAGAGTCGAGGAAAGCTGATAAATTATTGTGAGTACCATCAGGAATTGGGGCATGAGATCCAGAACTATGGGGAATTTAGAACTTTGGGGCAAAATTTAATGAACAATAAAGAAGTTGAATTTTATGGTGAAGGCACAGATGAGAGGAGCGTATGTACGTCAGAGTCAACAGTAAAGAGTACGAAAGTCAATCTTCCAATGATCATTATTTCACGTCCCAAAAGTAATGAGGCGGAATACGAATAGCAAAGAAAGTGATAATCTGAGAGGCCATGACCTTTGCTTATAAAGACAGTAAGAAAGTTCTTTGGAACTGTGAGTGTAATATGGCAGTCCCAGAGAAGGAAAATTTGGCTAGTGCTTCAAAAGAGGAACTAGATGTAGGTTCTCATACTCGTAGCGGGAGACGCTATGACCTGACAAAGGGGAAAGATCCAATGGTAGAGTAGGAGAAAGAAAAATCAGTCGAGCCCGAGTCGCCTATCAAGGAACCAGTGAAAGAGGAAGAAGCTAAGGAATTCCTAAAATTCTTGAAACACAGTGAATGTTGTATGGTAGAACAGCTATACAAGAAACCAGCGCGTATATCTGTGTTGGCTTTGCTTCAGAGTTCGGAGGTACACAGGAACGCGTTAATGAAAGTTTTAAATGAGACTTACGTTGCCAATGATATCTCAGTTAATAAAATAGATTGATGACAACTTCATCTATTTTAATGATGATAAAATACCACCAGGTGGTAGAGGATCCACCAAGGCTTTGCATATTACCCCTAGATGCAAGGGGTACACGCTACCAGGGGTTTTGATAGACAACGGGTCGGCGTTAAACGTATTACCTTTGTCCACCCTAAATAGACTACCGGTGGAAAGTTTGTACATGAAAGACTTCCAGAGCATAGTGAAAGCATTTGATGGCACACAGAGAAAAGTATTGGGAAGAATTGAGATACCCTTATTGATTGGCCCAACTACTTACGAGGTGGATTTTTTGGTAATGGACATCAAACCTTCCTATAACTGCTTGCTAGGAAGGCCGTGGATACATTTGTTAGGGGCAGTGCCCTCATCATTACATTAGAAGGTGAAGTTGGTAACGGATGGTCGGCTAATAATGATAAGGCTGAGGAGGACATTATTGTAGCTGTGACTAGTGAGATGCCGTACTTAGAGATAAATGATGAGACAACTGAATGTTCTTTCTGGTCTCTTGAGTTCGTGAATGCGACTTTCATTACGGAAGGAAATAGAATTCTGATAGCAAGAATCTCCAAGACCACCAGAATGGGACTGAAAATGACCGTGGGGAAATGAGCTTTATTGGGAAGAGGACTGGGAAAGTATCTTCAGGGAAGAGTTGTGGCTCCGACGTTGAGAGAAAAACAAGATCGCTTTGGCTTAGAATTTAGGCCAGATGCAAGAAAAAAGAAAAAAAGAAATAGAAAAAAGGTAGGAAAGAAGACGTGCCCGTTTGAGGGGCGAGGAAACTAAGTGGGAACCCATGGTAATTTCACATATTTCTAAAAATTTTGTGTTTGGAGGGGTAATTCATGATAAGCCAAATGCGTCAAAGGGAGAAGATATTGTAGCAATGTTGGGCGATATCTGCATTAATGCTATATCCAATGAGGCAGCTGAAGAAAGGACCCTATCAGATATTCAACCTTATGAATCGGGAAGCATTTTAGACAATTGGATTGTAGAGGAAATCCCTGTAATATTTAAAGCTTATTCAGAGTAATGTTCAAAACGCACTTATTGCTTTAAGCCTGTAAGCAATAAGATTTCTTTTGTGAAATAGGCGCATGTTCAAACATTATTATATTAATAAAGTACATTTTTGCTATCATTTGAAACAAACATTTTTCCATTTCTTTCTTTATTTTGTGATCCCTTCCAATTATTCTTTCATAACTATTATACATACAAATAACCATTCATAAATTCATTCATTCTTTCCATATTCTTTTGAACTACAATAGGTCCTCCGATATTAATGGCATGAGCAGCGCTGCCAGGGACTCAGAACATCCTTTTGAGTAGGACATGTGTTTAGAAGGATCACAGGATTTTGAAGATGACATGGAAAATGACTTGTCTCCTGACTTGTTAAGAATGGTGGAACAGGAGGAGAAACAAATCCTACCTTATAAGGAAATAGTAGAGACTGTGACATTGGAGGAGGGGAAGGTAATAAAAATTGGAACGAGTCTGGCCGAAGAAACAAGACATGATCTTGTTAAGTTGCTACAAGAATTTAAAGATGTCTTCACATGGTCATATAAGGATATGCCTGGTTTAAGCGCTGACATTGTAGTACACCGCCTGCCCATAAAAGAGGATTGCAAGCCAGTTCAGTAGAAGCTCCGAAGGATGAGACCGGATATTGTGCTAAAAATAAAGGAGGAAGTCAAAAAGCAGTTCGATGCCGGATTTCTACAAGAGGTCAAATACTCAGAATGGGTAGCCAACATAGTGCCTGTCCCTAAGAAAGATGGAAAGGTATGAATGTGTGTAGACTATAGAGACCTAAATAAGGCTAGCCCAAAGGATAATTTTCCTTTACCTCATATTGATACTCTGGTGGATAACACAGCAGGCTACTCGTTGTTTTCATTCATGGACGAATTTTTGGGATACAATAAGATAAAAATGCATCCTGAAGATATGGGAAAGACTACCTTCATAACATTGTGGGGTACGTTTTGTTACAAAGTGATGCCGTTTGGGTTGAAAAATACGGGAGTTACATACCAAAGAGCTATGGTGACTTTATTCCATGATATGATGCATAAAGAAATTGAGGTTTATGTGGATGACATGATTGCAAAGTCTAGAACAGAAGAAGAACATATCCAAGTTTTAAGAAAATTATTCTTGAGACTGAGGAAATTCCAGTTAAAGCTCAATCCCGCAAAATTCACTTTTGGAGCTAGATCGCGTAAATTGCTGGGCTTCATAGTCAGCGAAAAGAGAATCGAGATCGACTCAGATAAGGTCAGGGCTATACAAGAATTACCTCCACCACGCACTCAAAATGAAGTTCGAGGTTTCCTTGGAGGTTAAATTACATTGCTCGATTTATTTCATAGTTAACCGTAAAGTGTGATCCCATATTTCATCTTCTGAAGAAACATAATCCAGGTGTGTGGGATGATGAATGACAGAAAGCTTTCGATAGGGTCAAACAGTACTTTTCGAATCCTCCAGTCTTATCACCCCCTTGCCTAGATAAGCTGCCAATCCTGTATTTAACAGTGTTTGATCACTCCATGGGGTGTGTGTTGGGTCAGCATGATGACTCGGTGAGAAGAGAAAAGGCGATATATTACCTCAGTAAGAAATTTACTAAGTGTGAGATGAGATATTCACCAATTGAAAAATTGCGTTGTGCCTTGATCTGGACAACTCGAAGGTTGAGGCAGTATATGTTGTACCATACGACCTGGTTAATCTCGAAACTAGACCCTCTTAAATATATGATGGAGTCAACCGCCTTGAATGGGAGAATGGCTCGATAGCAAATTTTGCTCTCTGAATTCGACATAGTCTATGTGAGCCAGAAGGCTGTAAAAGGAAGTGCAATAGCAGACTTTCTAGCCAGCAGAGCGCTAGATGGTTACGAACCCTTGAACTTCGATTTTCCCAACGAGGATCTAATGTTTGTAGCAGCTACTGAGGGAGGTGCCCTAGAAGATTGTCCTTGGAAGTTGAAATTTGATGGAGCGTCAAATGCTGTTGGTAATTGAATTGGGGTAGTCCTAATATCCCCAAATGGAGATCATTACCCGTTCACTTGCAAATTGGACCTTGATTGCACAAATAATATGGCAGAATATGAAGCTTGTTTTATGGGAATTCGAGCGGCCATAGACTACAAAGTCAGGGTACTAGAGGTATATGTGGATTCCGCATTGGTGATCTATCAGCTCAAAGGAGAATGGGAAACGAGGGATCCCAAATTGATCAGTTACCGAAAGTTAATTCTAGAGTTGATTGAAGAGTTTGAGGATATCACATTCTTTTACCTCCGGTGTGATGAAAACCAGATGGCTGACGCCCTTGCCACATTAGCTTCTATGATCAGAGTAAATGAGCATGAAAGTATGAAGCCCATCCAAATGAGTATTTGTGAGGCTCTGGACCACTACTGTAATATAAATAAAGAGGAGAGAGATGAGCATCCTTGGTATCATAGCATTTTGCGATATGTGAAGAGCCGTGAATACCTTGATCAAGCAATAGAAAATGACAAAAGGACATTGAGAAGACTAGCCTATGATTATGTCCTGGACGGGGAGGTCCTGTACAAAAAAGGAAAGGATCAAGTACTTTTGAGGTGTGTGGATGCTATCGAAGCTAAGAAAATTCTGGAAGAAGTACATGAGGGTGTCTGTGGGACTCACGATAACGACTTTACAATGGCCAGACAGATTATGAGCTTTGGATACTATTGGTCAAACATGGAAGGTGACTGCATCAACTACGCCAAGAGATGTCACAAATGCCAAATATATGGGGACAAAATTCACGTACCTCCTTCACCATTGCATGTTATGACTTCCCCATGGCCTTTCTCCATGTGGGGCATGGATGTCATCGGGCTAATTTCTCCAAAAGCTTCAAATGGGCATCGGTTCATTTTCGTAGTTATCGACTATTTCACTAAATGGGTAGAAGCGGCTTCATATGCCAGTATTACCAAGTCGGCAGTCAGCAGATTCCTAAAAAAGGAAATTATATGTCGATATGGAATGCCTGGGAGGATTATATCTGACAATGCGCTAAACTTGAACAACAGTACGATTGCGGAGGTCTACAGTCAATTTAAGATCAGACACCACAATTCGTCACCATATCGCCCAAAAATGAATGGTGCGGTGGAAGCAGCTAATAAGAACATTTAGAAGATTGTAGGGAAAATGGCTGAAACCTATAAAGTTTGGCACGAAAAGCTACCATTCGCTCTCTATGCTTATCGAACATCAGTCAGAACCTCTACTGGGGCAACCCCTTTTTCATTAGTTTATGGAATGGAGGCAGTATTACCCATCGAAGTTGAAATACCTTCCCTCCGAGTCTTATCAGAGTTAAAGTTAGATGAAACAGATTGGGTCCAGTCTAGATACGATCAGTTGAACTTGATTGATGAAAAAAGGTTAAAGGCTATCCATCATGGTCAGATGTACCAAAAGAGAATGATGCGGGCTTATGACAAAAAGGTTCGTCCAAGAGAATTTCACGAGGAAGACCTGGTTTTGAAAAAGATCCTCCCTGTACAAAAAGATTTCAGAGGGAAATGGATGCCAAATTGGGAAGGACCTTATGTAGTAAAAAGGGCTTTCTTTGGAGGAGCATTGATTTTGGCCGAAATGGATGGGAAAAACTTGCCCAATCCTATAAATTTGGATTCAGTCAAGAAATACTATTCTTGAAGAGGAAAATAGGCCAAAGTGAAAACCCACAAAGGGCCCTTTGAGACTATCTTCAAAAAAAAAATGGAGAGGCCAAGGTGAAAACCCGCAAAGGGCGCTTTGAGACCAAAAGGGGTTTGAGTTGAAAACCCGAAAAGTCTGTAACACCCCAAACCCGGCCTATACGTCAGGACCGAATCTGGTATGCTACGGGTTGAATCTTGAACACTTTACTCCGATGGGGTTTGGAAAAACTTAATTTATTATAGCCGAATAATCTATTAAAAGTGAAATTTTGAAAATAACTTTAAACATTTGTGTGGGTCATGTTTGAAAAGCCCATTTGTCATTTTACTTTATAATTAAGACTTTGGAAAAAAAAGCATAAGTTTATTAAAACCTAACAAAGAGAAATAATATAAAACCCTAAGTGATGGAGGCCTTATTACAAGAAAATATCCCAAAAATTAAAACTTAAAAAAAAAACTGAAAGTAGTCTATGAAGATAAAAGACTTGATGGCCCCTCGAGTCTGCTTCGGCTCCCATGTCCACAAATCACTGCTTATCTGAAAAGTGAAAAAAAAAAGGGTGAGTCACAAAGACTCAGTGTGCAAATCCCAAAATCATATAAAAGCCTTGGGCCCACAAACACATTATGGGCCTTGGCCCATACACAAAGGCAACAGAATAATTCATGCAACATGGCCCATCCCAAAACCTAAGAGTCCATCCTCTACACGCCAACCCTTACCAACCATCACACCTCGGGGATTTCTACAATCGACCCACCAACCTTTACACGCCACTTTGACAGTCATGCTGTCAATTATAATATTCAGGAATCATGATATCAGGATAAGGTGGCATAGCCAACGGTCACTATTGTGACCTAAATACATGCTCTTCTGCTTTATCAAATCAAACCCATATCCCATGCATACACACATGTCATATCAAAAGCACTAAATCATTTACTGGATAATAGGATAACACGTACATCGATACACATAGAGATAATACTATGTTTACGTACCTGGCATTCCTAGCCTAACCCCTATGGGTTATTCGACTGTCACACAGCCTTTTTCGGCTTTTCAGCCCATAATAGATATTATACAGGAGACTTAAGTGATAAAGATCTACACACCTGGTTATTGTTAGGACGACACTCTCTATGTCGACACTATCAGAAGTCAATACAACTGCTACTTGCCTAAGGTGTTGTTCAGAAGCTAGCCCACAACCCGGTGGCCAATCCTGTATTGCTGACACCGCTCGTTTCCTAAACTTAGGAATTGGGTTTTCAGATCTAGTCCCCTCCTTTGCCTGATCAACATTTGATTCCATCACAAAGACCTTATTAATCATAGCCTACGATTAAGATTGAGATTTCGATATCGAACCTAACGAGAATCTAAAAAGAATCCCTTACCTTGGAATTCCCGAAAAGTGATATGAGATTCAGGGACTAGCATTTTCAGCTTTTAGATCTAAGAGATCTACTTTAATTCTTGAATGTTGCCCAACGAGAGAATACATAAAACCATTAAACCATTAGCTTTTCGGCTTGTCTTCCAAAAATCGAAAGAGATCTTAAGGAACATCAAGAGTCGACACTTACCTTACTAGAGAAGATTCGGCTACTCCTAGAGAATTCTGGCTTTTGAGATGATCAACGAGAAGAGATGATCTCAAGAGATCTATGAAGATTCGGCTTAATGAAGAAATCAAATGGGGTCTATGATTTTGGCTTAATGGAGAAATCGACATAAGAGGAAAAAGAATGAAGAAGAGAATAAAATAAGAGGTTTCAGCTTCTGAAGGAATCAAAAGAGAAGAACTTGCGGAGAAAGACTAAGAGTTTCGGCACAGAGAATGAGGGAAAGAATAGGGTTCAAATTTCGGAATTGAAGAGATCCCACCCCTATTTATAGATAATTTTGGCACCCATATATATTCTAAAATAAATAAATAAAATAATCCTACACTCCCTAATTGACTCAAACTTATCACCAATTAAATTCCTTTATTATCTCTAAATTTTATCTTCATCCTCATCCAAAAATTCCTTTGTTTAGCCAAAAATCCAATTTGAATTACATTCAAATTGCTTCCCCCAAACAGCAGCCACCCTTTGGTGTTTTAGTCCACTCCAAACACCTTCCCCACGCTAGCAGCTGCACAAGGCAACTCAAACCCGCAACCTGCAGGTGCCACAACACGCTTCTTGCCACTTTACCACAACTTTGCTTGTGACATGTTCCATTCTCGACTTCTTTTAAAGCCTATTTCCCAGCAACTGAATCACCCAAAGAAATCTAAAAATAATAGCAAACACCCAGCTTCGAACCTCTGACCTCTTCACTACGACACACGTCCTTTGCCACTGCGCCGCTTATTTTATTTGAGTCATATTTCCTCCCTAATTAATTATAACCCTTTCTGCCACGCTCCAAGTTTACTTAAAAAAAAAACCAACATCGCCGCGACTAGAACCTTTCTCCCCCTCCTGCTCCTAACGCCTTTGCCACTGGGCCAACTGTTTCTTTGTGTTGTAAATCAGCAACAACTAATTATAAGGCCTAAACTCTAGCCTTCATACTAACTTATGCGTAATAAAAATTATTGCCAAGTCCAAGACTTGAACCTTTAACCACCAGCTTATACAGAATGCCCAAGGCCACTAGACCACCTATTTCCTTGTGCCATCTTTTAACCCCAAAAATATTTTAAAAGCCTTTTTACTAACACCAACCTCACTTAAGGGTAAAAACAATTTTTTTTCTAAAGCCTTAGATAGAGCCTAGGACTTTTCCAACACTACCAACCCTTCCTAAATTACCTAAAAATTAAACTAAACATGAAATCATATTTTTTTTAATCACACTTAATTCATTATTCCCTTTCTTTTTTTTAACGATAAAATCCATTCTCTCGACACACGAACCCATTTATTCTAGGCCCAAATTCAGGGTGTTACAAGAGCGGCTCAAATTATGACATGTGGTGGTCCTGCTATAGTTTAATTAATAAGGAAAGGGCATGTTGTGTCTTGGTGCATCGACAAAATACTCAAGATCTCCTAAATACATGTCAAACTCAAAATAACCTTCCAGACGCTTGGACAGAGAAGCTCAGACTACGATATCTAAGGGGCCTATAGTAGGCGTTTTTATTAGACGTGCTGTCTTTGAATACTTTGTTCTTTTTCAAGACAAGTATTGATGATTAAGTTCTTTTGATAATTTGTCTTAAACTTTACTTCACACCAATTTTATTCTCATCAATTGTTATTACCTTTATGCAAGCATGTCGCATTGAAATAATGATGGATGAACTAATAATACTGTCATAGAAGAAGTTTCGCATATTGCTCTGAAGGTTTCTAAATAATACAGGAGTCTAAAATAGGACTATTGTGTAGAACTCACTAGATCTAAAGGGTTGATAATATCAAGGAAGAGGGTGCCTATATAGTGATGGTTTCTTCGCTTTTAAAATACCACGGTAGAGATGAGGCCTTAACAAACAAACAATAAGAAGGAGAATATTCTCAAAAAATCAGACTAAACACTTAGAGTGGTAACAGATTACTTTGGAGATACGGTAAGGGGCCGTGCAATAGTACAAACCTTGCACCTTTGAGGAATGAGGGAATAGTTACAACAAGGGCAAATCAGCTGGGTAAAGCAGTGGTTCCTTAGAGTTTCAGGGTTAAATTATCAGCCAAACGAGAACAACCCGATGCGAGCAAGGATGCCCTTAAACATTTGAAAAGGATCATTCTCATGACATTCTGCATTCATACAAATGTCATCTAGTTGGGAGCATTAGATTCATTCCGATCATTTCATCCTAACCATTTTGCATAAGCATAAACATAACCTGGTTTTACAGCACAGGTCCCCCAGAGGATGTTGTCGTAACATCGGTGAATTCGAAGGTCTTACCTCCTTGAGCGAAGCGGATCGAAGAAAGAAGATCTGGCAATCTTGAAGTTACAGGAGCAGATCAAAGCCATACAAGTCTTATTTTCTCAAAGTTTCAACAGAGAAGGTCGAAGTTACAAATCCCTCCTCCCTGAATATATTGAGGATCAACCTATTTCCGAGAAGTTTCAGTGAGAAGATCAAAATTACATTTCTCTTCTCTCTGGATTCTTATCACCTCGAAGCCCTAGTGGAGCAGGTCGAAGTTACAAATCCCTCCTTCCTAAGTATATTGAGGATCAACCTATTTCCGAGAAGTTTCAGTGAGAAGATCAAAATTACAAATCTCTTCTCTCTGGATTTTTATCACCTCGAAATCCCAGTTGAGCAGGTCAAAGTTACAAATCCCTCCTCCCTGAGTATATTGAGGATCAACCTATTTCCAAGAAGTTTCAGTGAGAAGATCAAAATTACAAATCTCTTCTCTCTGGATTCTTATCACCTCGAATTCCTAGTGGAGCAGGTCAAAGTTACAAATCCCTCCTCCCTGAGTATATTGAGGATCAACCTATTTCCGAAAAGTTTCAGTGAGAAGATCAAAATTACAAATCTCTTCTCTCTGGATTCTTATCACCTCAAAGTCCCAGTGGAGCAGGTCAAAGTTACAAATCCCTCCTCGCTGAGTATATTGAGGATCAACCTATTTTCGAGAAGTTTCAATGAGAAGATCAAAATTACAAATCTCTTCTCTCTTGATTCTTATCACCTCGAAGTCCCAGTTGAGTAGGTCGAAGTTACAAATCCCTCATCCCTGAGTGTATTGAGGATACTTTCATTTTTGAGAAGTTTCAATAGGAAGATTGAAGCACTAGTTCCTGGGCCCCTGAAGATGCGGCGGGATGGAATGAAGCTACCCTAAGAAGAAAAGCATTGAATGAAGTCAAGATTCGACCAGACCAGGCAAATTTTGCCCTTTTAAAGTCTTTGCTCCATTCTCGTTACACGACAATGAGCAAAGAGGGGCAGCTATAGGGCCCAAAATTTGCCCGGGCCCTTTTTTAATAAAAAACCAAGAAACATTAAAATAATACCAGTCTATAGTCTATTTTACAATCCAATAGTAGGCCCAATTGGCCCAGATACTAAATAAACCATTACCCGCCTACCTACAAGCCTAGAACAGGCCTAAAGACCAAACCCCAAAGTTGGCCCAAATGGCCCAAATAGTTTCTGCAAATAGAAAACCCTAGGGGAGCCTTCCGAATCTGGTCAAAGGTCAGAACCCCACCTAACGTTTGGACTCCTCACGCGTGCCTCCACGCGCGATGCTTCAAGAGCTATCACGACTCCACCACAGCAAGACGCCACGCCATGAGCCATCACCAAGATCTCCGCATCGCCCCAACAGCATCAAGATCGTACAACCTCCGTGCCCTAGCCACGTCCGCCTTTCGTACCTGCAAACCAATAGCAGAGAGCCAACAGCAAGGAAAAACAAAGAAAAAAGAAAAACGACTGTATTTTTTGATTTATTCTTTATTTTTTAACATTCGACTATAAAAAGTCAAAAAAAACACTGTAAACGGATTATGCACACATAACAGAGCAATACAAAAAAATTAATAGCAGAGATTCAAACAAAAGGTTGTTTTTATTATTCCATCATTTCGGTTGTTTTTTTAATCCTTTTTTGTATCCCTTTCTTTTCTTCATTGGTATACGATAAATAAAAGAGAAAGAAGCGAGTTTACCTGGGTCGAACGCTCAATCTCTATCTATTCCGTTGCAATCGGGGTTAGATGTGGGTTAATGGGCGAAGATTTAAGATCGTTATCCTCGAAGTGAATCGAAGCACTCGTGCACTGCTCTTCGCTGGTTATAATAGCGATTTGGCGGTGAACGGAGGAGGGTTTTTCATTCGCATATTGCTCTTCGCCGGTCACGATGGTGATTGGGTGGTAAATGGAAAGGTTTCCTTTGAGGCGAAGAGCGAAGACGAGAGAAAAAAGGGGCTTAGGGTTTCGTTTTTTTAAAAAGGGGGGACAAATGAGGCTTAAGCCGTTTTAATTAACTTTTAAACCTATTAGTAAAATGATGCCATTTTTGCTTATAACGTTAGCCTCTAAATGACACCGTACTGGTCCAAACCCAGCGACCTGACCCAAATGTGGCCAAGATCCACGCGTTTTAATACTCGAGGGATATTTATGCGTTTAATCCTCCTTTTCTGTGCCGTTTATCCAATCAGACCCATTAAATATTTTTTTTTGGTTCTTAAATTCACCCCTATAATCTGAATGTTATATCGATTAGATCCAATTCATTTATTGCTTTTGATTATGGGAAATTAGCCTTTTTAATCCCTGATTCGTTTATATGTATTGTGATCTGCACTTATAATATTATTCTGCTTAGCATTAATTAATTAGTTGTGATATATTTTAAATTATTCACATGTATGTTTATTTCTTTTTTTAATGGTTAATTTCATTATATGATTATTGCTAGCACATGAATTGTAATTCGTTAATGTGTAATCATAAATTGTTTGTGATTCATTGTTGTAATATTTGATGTTGGCTTTGTATATTAGTATTCCATTGCATATTATGAAAAATGTTGTGTTGATTTAGCTTTAAAGATCATTTTTCTTATTGCTTGAAGTTTTTCTGAAATAAGGCAATGCTCGTGTTTAGGGGTTTCGAGAAAATCGTGCTCTAACTTACCGAGTTCCGATTCTCTCCGTTTAAAACCTCGAAACTGAGTATCCTTTTTCTCTTAAATCCAAATGCACGATATTTTAAATAAAAAAAACTTATTCTCGGGAAATTGAGATATTGCGCCCTAACTTACTAAGTGTGATATTTTATTATCTCGAGATAAGAATTTCAAAAAATAAAGGCAATGTTTCGTATTCGGGAATTTCGAGAAATAGTGCCCTAACTTACTGGGTTGCGATTTTTCATTTGACCTAAATAATTGAACATCCTTCTTATTTTTCTTAAAACGTATGAATATTGAATGTCGAAGGATGAATCTAATTTTGAGAATATAAGATGTTGTGCCCTAACTTACTGAGTACGACATTTTATTCCTTCGAAATAAAAATTTTCGGCATCCAATATGACTCTGTCCAAATATATCTTAGATAAAAGGATCGTATTTTAAAATCTTTTCAAATTATGTCAAGACATTAATTAATCAATTCGGTACCAATTTTGGGTGTTACGGGGGTGCTAATCCTTCCTCGTACGTAACCGACTCCTGAACCTATTTTCTCGAATTTTGTAGACCAAAAGCACCGTTTTAGTAAACCAAAATGTTTTATTAAAACAAAGGTGACCCGATCACACCTCATCAAATAAAAGATCAGTGGCGACTCCATTTCCATATTTTTAAAGTCGATCCCGTTTTTCAAAACCCAATAAAAAATAGTTTCGACAGGGGTGTTATAGTGTGTCTCAGCCGTGTGTGACACATGGTCAAGTTACACGACCGTGTGACCCCTAGTGTTGAATTTAAAATGAAGTCAGTATGCTCCACAAGGTCTCACACACGGGCATGTAATCGGCCTTGTGGTACAAGCCAGTATACCCCCTAATTGGCACATGGCCTAGCACACGGGCGTGTGACTTGGCCGTGTTGCATAAGTCAGTATACCCTACAGGTTTCGCACACGGGCATGTGTGGCCACTTCGAAGGGCACACAGGCTAGACACACGGGCGTGTGGTTGGCCGTGTGACCCAAGTCAATATGTACCCCCTATTTTAATGTTTTCAGGATATTAATTCATGATTGATGTGCTTATTTCAGTGAAGCAAAAGTCCCTATTTAATAGTAGATCTGGCATAATAGAGTGGAGTTGCATGCAGTCCTAGAAATAGGACGACATAAATCTACCAGATTAGAGTCAAATCTAATAGAAGAATCCATAGATCGAGTTAATGCGACAATAGGAGTTTTAATTAGAAAGAGATTTCAATTAATCAACCTGGAGTCAGTTATTTTTACTCTCGAAAGAGATATTAATATAATTTAGGGATTTCTACGGATCAAGGTAAGTGAATAAATCGTTTAATTTAGATTTAGAATAATAAGTGAAGTCTAGGTGGATTTTTCCTGGGTATTGTCTCTCTCATTAGCTCATTCGAATATTTTCTTACTTAATTCTTTGTTGCGTCTTAATAATTAGTTTAGATAATTTTAGATTAAAAACAATTCATTCAATTTATTGGCTAGATAATAAAAAGATAGTAATTAGTAGTACTTTTAGTCCTCGTTGATATGATATTCCCGACTCACCACAATTATACTGATAACATGATTATTTTGCATGGTTTCTTGTGTTTAATTCAGTTTATTTCTGAATTAATTCCTGCTAAATTAGTATTTTTATGATTTAAATCTTGTCAGGGATGCAATTGATCAAAAGCAAGCTGAAAAGGGCCAAATTGAAAGAAAATCATTGAAATGGGGCGAAATAAAAAAGATGGAGGAAGCCAAGGACACATCAAATATTTTGACTTTGTAAAAAGCCAGATATAGAAAGTCTTATTTTAGTTTATTTTATTTTTATTTTTAATTATTTTAGATTTTATATTAAATTAATTTAGGCTATTTTTAGTAAACCCCATGAATCTAAATAGGGGCTTTTTGTTCTTAAGAAATCATCAATCAATTAGTTCTTTCCTAGTCCTATTTGGAGTTTTATTCTTCTCTTTGTCCTTTCCTATTTCAATTTAGAATTGAATTTCTTTCTTTCCCTGAAGCTGGCATCAAGTATTCTGTCCATTTCACCTCAATTTCTTTGTTCTTTCTAAATTTGTCCAATTGCTTCCCAAGCCCTCCTATTCCCCAATTTCTCCCATTATCATACAAATCCAATCACCTTACACAATTTGCAAGCATGAATAAATTCATGCTACACTAAATTCTATCTTAGCCTTGGGCCGGTGTTCTTTCTGGTCTAGAATCGTGAGATTCGTATTCGCGCAAAAATCCTTCTAAAATGTATTCACTTTTTTTCCAATTGTCGGGATAGAAAAATCATTCCTTAAGGTTTAATTCGATTCAAAGTCAAAGTGCACGTTGGGTTGGAGTCGTATTTGCCGACAGTTGGAGATTCAAGTCGGCCGTGCTATATTTAGGTTTTTGAGAACAAATCAAGGAAGGGGTGATCGGGTTTAAACGACCCACGCGGTTGAGGCCGTTGATTCGAGTTGGGTTCTTCAGAACGCAAGGCTACCAGAATCTTCAATCGAGAACGCGTGTATCTCGATTAGATAACTGGTAAGGGTTGGTTTGCAGGTCGTACCGAAACCAACTACGAGGGGAGGAATTGGTGGTTAGGACGTTCTTAATCGCTATAACCAGCTTATTGTTTAGAAGAGAAGATCAATTTTCAGGATCGATTCTTGACACGGAATTTACCGAGTCTAAGGCTAAGGCTTATTTACTTTGATTACAAAGCCCAAATTTAATTTTCAATTTGATTTCTAATTTGTTTAATTATTTATTTGTGCTGTTTTAATTATTTAGATTCTAAACATTTTAAACCCCCCTAATTTATTTATTTTTCAGTAGGTTCGTTTGAGGTCGCGGGCACGACCTTTACCATGACCTTCGACACGAAAAATGTTCTGTTCACAAGATAAACGTAGAAATTGATAAAAGAACATCCGATCCATGTGGAATCGACCCTACTACCACTCTACTACTATTTAGAGTTATTTTTAGGAATTATTTTTGGTGGTTTCGACGCCAATCAAATTTTGGTGCCGTTGCCGGGTATTGGATATATTTTTTTCTAATTTTTGTTTGTTTACCTTATGACCAGATCTTCATCAGGAGATCTCGAATACGACCCAGAGATGGAGAAATCAGTGTGAGCGTGACAAAAAGAGACGGAAGCTCTTACACACGTAAGTAAAGAAGGAGTTGAGCTAGGACAAGGGATCCTAGAGTTTGTTGTCGAGAAGTTGAGCGAATTAATTCGTACAGAGGCAATTTGATGTGGGTAACAAGTCAAAGTGGTTGAACCTGAGACCGATCCACTTTTTGAAATAAAAGAAGCAACAGGAAACCTCGGTGAACTAGAAAGGATGGAAAACCAAACCATTCATCAACTAGCCGCTGCTCCCAATGAGCAAACACCGTTATGCATCAACAATCCAACCGGAGGAACCCTTTTTGAGTTGAAATCAGCCTTGGTTCACTTTTGCCCACCTTTCGAGGCTTGAAGAACGAAAATCCACACACTCACTTGAGATAATTCAACATGGTTTGCTCAAGCATGAAACCTCAGGGAGTAACCAAAGATGAAATTAAACTTCGGGCCTTTCCTCTTTCTTTAGTTGATACAACAAGAGAATGGTTATTTTACTGACCCCCAGTTCTATCACAACATAGGATGACTTATCTCGTGTATTTCTTGACAGGTTCTTCCCAGCACCGCGAGCAGCTGAACTTAAGAGGGACATAGTGGGAATTCATCAAATGGAGAGTGAATCACTCTACGACTATTGGGAGCGTTACAAAAAAATGTGTGCAAGTTGTCTTCAACACGGGTTGACCGAACAATCACTTCTTCAATATTTCTACGAGGGTTTGCTCCCTATGGAAATACAGATGATTGATGCTGCTAGTGGATGGGCGCTTGTCAATATGACTCCTCAAAGGGCAAGAGAACTGATATCCACCATGGAGGCAAATTCTCAACAGTATCAGCCGAATTCAGAACCTACAAGACATGTTAATGGGGTAAAGGTTTCATCCTTAGAAGATAAATTAGATAAGCTTACGAATGTTGTTCAATCTTTGCTTACAGAAAAGAAGAGTCTGACCCAACTGTGTGGAATTTGAACTACGTTTGAACATCCGACGGATTCGTGCCCAATCCTTAATGACAATTCAATGGCATATGTTGATGCTGTTAGAGGTTTTCCAAGACCTCCGCAAAGATGCTATGATCCTTTCTCCAACACCTATAATCCTGGGTGGAAGGATCATCCCAAATTGAGTTACAGAGCTAATCCTCGATATAATCCATCATACCAATCGAGACCTCTACAACCGCCACAACAACAATCCATGTTAAGCACATCTCTAGAAGCTATTGTGGAAAGACTTGCCACTGACGTTGTAAAATATCAGTAGAGGATAGATGCATCAATGCAGAAGTTAACTAATCAAGTTAGTAAACTCTTGATGGCAGTTAATCGTTTGGAGTCTCAAGGTAAATTACCTTTCCAGACAGAGCTGTATCCTCGGTAGAATACAAGTGTAATAACTCTTCGTAGCGAAAAGGTTCTGGAAACAGTGCCAGCAAAAAGTCATGGGCAAGACAAGGAACGGGAAAAATAGATCTCTGATCTAATAGTAAGACCAAAATTAGAAATTTAGAGACCAGTTGTGATGCCACCCCCTTTTCTAGGGAGCTTGCAAGGGATAAGAAAGAGAAGGAGGAAAAAGAAATCCTCGAGACATTCAGGAAGGTGGAGGTAAATATCCCTTTACTAGACGCTATCAAAAAAATCCTTCGTTATGCAAAATTCCTCAAGGAATTTTGTTCTAGCAAGAGGAGGTTAATAGGTAACGAAAGAGGAAATATAGGATAAAATGTCTCCACAGTACTGCAAAAGAAAGTTTCGCCCAAATACAAGGACCAAGGTATGTTTGCTATTTCCTGTGATATTGGTAATGTAGGCATTAAGAAAGCCATGTGTGATTTAGGGGCTTCCATTAATGTTATGCCTTATTTTATTTATAAGTTGATTAACGCGGG
Organism: Gossypium rotundifolium; assembly: GCA_025506655.1. NCBI lineage: Eukaryota > Viridiplantae > Streptophyta > Magnoliopsida > Malvales > Malvaceae > Gossypium > Gossypium rotundifolium. The sequence goes on along the minus strand of CP106732.1, from coordinate 150,583,617 downwards.
TCCTTTAAAAGAGACAGGAGTAATAATCTAGTTGGCGGACAAGTCAGTCGTCTATCCCGAAGGGTTGCTTGAAGACGTCCTTGTTAAAGTTAACGAATTAGTTTTCCCTGTAGATTTCTACATTATTAATATCGAAGATGATAACTCAACTAATTCGTCTAACATTTTACTTGGAAGACCGTTCCTAAGTACAACAAGCGCAAAAATTGATGTTCGAAGCAGAACGTTGACAATGGAGCTTGATGGCGAAATCGTGAAATTCAATGTCTACGAAGCTATGGGTCATCCTAACTCACTATTAAATATTTCAAGTATCGATATTATAGATTGTTTAGCTCATTCTTATTCCGAATATCATGACTTTGATGAATTGGAAATTATCCTTTACAGAAGCATTGACATGGATGTTTTACATCATCCCGAGGAATTAGCAATCATAGAAGATCCGTTACAAGAAATTGTCAATCACTTGGAAACGCAACCATCGTTGACGAACCGAGGTAACCAATCTGAACTATTACCTTCCCAAACTAAAATGTTGCCTTCGGTTTTGCAGCCACCAACCTTGGAGCTTAAAGCATTGCAGACCACCTTAAGTACGTCTTTTTGGGAGAGAAAAACACCTTACCGATGATAGTGTCAAACAAACTAACCAAAGACGAGGAGGAAAGTCTAGTTCGAGTTCTGAGAGATTATAAGAAAGCTATTGGTTGGACGATAGCCGACATAAAAGGGCTAAGTCTATCCACTTGTATGCACAAAATTTCCATCAAAGATAACACGAAACCAAAGAGGGATGCGTAAAGGCGCCTTAATCCACCCATGATAGAGATAGTAAAAAAGGAGATCCAGAAATTGTTAGATGCTGGAATGATATAACTGATTCCTGACAGTAACTGGGTTAGCTCAATTTATGTCGTGCCCAAGAAAACTGGCATGACAGTGGTGAAAAACTCGTTAGGAGAGCTGGTCCCTACCTGAGTCCAGAATGGATGGAGGGTTTGCATTGATTACAGGAAATTGAATGCAGCTACCCGGAAAGACCATTTTTCACTTCCTTTCATCGATCAAATGCTCGAGCGATTAGTTGGTAAGACCCATTATTGCTATCTCGATGGATACTCGGGATTTTTCCAAATTCCAGTGGCTTTGGAGGATCAAGACAAAATGACTTTCATGTGCCCCTTTGGAATGTTTGCATATAGACGAATGTTGTTTGGACTTTGTAAAGCTCTGGCCACTTTCCAAAGATGCATGGTGAGCATATTCTCCAATTATGTGGAGAAAATCATTGAAGTCTTTATGGATACGGTAACTCTTTTAACGAATGTCTCGATAATCTTGCTAAGATATTACAAAGATTCTTAGAATTTAATCTTGTTTTAAATTATGAGAAGTGCCATTTCATGGTTGACAAATGATTAATTTTGGGTCATATAGTTTCCTCGAAAGGAATTGAGGTCGATAAGGCAAAAACGGATATTATTAACTCGTTACCTTACACCTCATCCGTGAGAGAAGTTCGTTCATTTCTTGGCCATGCAGGATTTTATAAACGATTCATGAAAGATTTCTCGAAAATCGCGCGACCGTTTTGCAGTCTATTACAAAAGGATAACTAATTTGAATTTGACCAGACTTGTAAAGACGCATTTGACGTGCTGAAGCAGAAATTGGTCTCCGCTCCCATAGTACAACCACCAAATTGGAACTTCCAGTTTGAAATCATGTGTGATGCAAGTGACCAAAGTGTGGGAGCTATTCTTAGCCAAAGAATAGGGAAAGAGCCTCATGTTATCTACTATGCCTCGAAGACTTTGGATGTTGCCCAAAGCGATTACACAACCACCGAGAAAGAATTATTAGTTGTTGTGCTTAATTTAGACAAATTTAGATCTTACCTCTTGCAAACTAAGGTGATTATCTTTTCTGATCATGTAGCTTTGAAATATTTAATAGGGAAGAAGGAGGCAAAACCCCAACTGATTAGGTGGATTCTACTCCTACAGGAGTTTGATTTTGAAATTCGGGATAAAAAGGGATGCGAAATCCTAGTAACTGACTATCTAAGTCGATTATCGATTCCAGTAGATGACACACCATTGAAGGACAACTTCCCAGATGAAAACCTATTTTCAGCAAATGCGGTTCATCCTTGGTATGCAGACATAGTAAATTACCTCGTTATAGGTACTGTTCCTTTGGAATTACCAAGGTCTAAAAGATAAGATAAAAAGGGATGCGTGGTATTACATTTGGGACGATCCTTACCTTTGGAAGCATTGCTCCGATCAGGTAATTCGATGGTGTGTAGCAGAAACAGAGGTACAGCCTATCTTAACTTTTTGTCATTCTTATGCATGTGGAGGGCACTTTGGGCCTAAACGCACCATGCATAAAATTCTTGAATGTGGACTATTTTGGCCAAACATATTTCGTGATGCCTTTTTATTCTACAAAACCTGTGAAAAATGCCAAAAAGTTGGCAACTTTAGTCGACGGAATGAGATGTCCCTTACTCCTATTCATATTTGTGAAATTTTTGATGTGTGGGGCATCAATTTTATGGGTCCCTTCGTTTCTTCTTTCGGTAATTTTTATATACTCCTAGCTGTTGATTATGTCTCTAAGTGGATAGAGGCAAAGGCCACTCGCAATGATAATGTTAAGACCATAGTTGGCTTTCTTAAAAGTTCTATTTTTTCCAGGTATGGCACTCTACCAGCATTAATCAGTGATAGAGGAACTCATTTTTGCAATAAGCTCGTAAGTGCACTTATGGAAAAAAATGGAGTGACTTAAAGAATTGCCACTGCTTACCATCCACAAAGAAACGAGCAAGTCGAAGTGTTGAATTGAGAGATCAGGTCTATTCTAGAAAAGACCGTTAAACCTAATAGGAAGGATTGGAGTTTGAGACTAAATGATGCACTTTAGGCTTATAGGACAGCTTACAAGGGACCAATAGGCATGTCACCTTATCGACTCGTTTTCGGTAAACCGTGCCATCTTCTGGTCGAGTTAGAGCACAAGGCGTTTTGGGTAGTTAAGTAGTGTAATATAGAAATGGAGTATGCAGGAAAATCTCAGAAATTGGACATCCAGGAACTCGAGGAAATTAGAAATGATGCATATGAAAATGCTCGAGTTTATAAAGAAAAGACGAAGGCGTTTCATGACAAGTTCATCACTAGGAAGTAGTTTTCAATAGGACAAAAAGTTCTATACGAATCCACCTTAAAAATTTTCGCTGGTAAGCTTCGATCCAAATGGACAGGACCATTTACTATTACTAATTTATTTTCGAATGGTGCAGTGGAAATTCAAAGCGAAGAAACACGAAAGTGCTTTAAGGTGAATGGTCAACGACTAAAACCCTTTTTCGAGAATTTTCAAACGCATACAGTTGAGGAGATTGTTCTCTGCAAGCTCAGAATTTGAATAACAGGTCGTCGAGCTAACGACATTAAAATAAATGCGCTTTTTGGGAGGCACCCCAAATTTCTTTTCATTTATTTAATTTTAAGTTTTAGTAAAATCTAGGGTGTAAATAAATAATTTTTATTTAATTTAGTTAATTTGATGTTTTCAGCAAAATAATGGAGAGTATAAATTTTTTCGAGAGTCAGATAACAGTGGTGGCGCGGGCACGACATGCTAATTTGGTGACAAATAATTACCAAACTACTTAACCTTCATAAAATACCAAAACCCAAACACAATACCCACCAACCCATTTAACCCACCTACCCATGCCCAAATCCCAACCCAACAACACAAATCCAAAAAAATACACCCAATACCCATCCCAATTAACTCACCTACCCAAAAACCAAACTAGCCCAACACCCACTAAGCCCAACCAAAAATCCAAAGAAAAAAAGAAAATAGAGAGAAAAAAAAAGAAAAAACAAATTAAACACCCAAAAATCCCCAAACCTTTTCATCCATCTTATTCTTCTTCACAGCAACCATTAACATAAAACCCTAACCTTACAACTTGCCACTTGCTGCCGTCGTTGCCTTTCATACCGCCGCCATCGTCACCACTCACTGTTGCCATCACCATCGTTGTTTCCCCTCCTTTTCTTCGTCGACGCCGAAAGCCTCTACCACAACTCCCTTCCATTTTTCTTTTCTCCACCATGAAAGCCTCCTCCACCGCCATTCCGCCCCCACAGTCTCCGTTGCACCTCTCCACCGTCGAATTTAGCCCCATCGGAACCCAAACCCCCAACACCACCACCTTTTCAATTTTTTTTTCTTTCTTTTCTCTTCACCACAAAACCATCCCCTAAACCACTTTAACCATGACCACAACCAACGCCACCACCGTCACCACGTTAAAAATTGGCCGAAATGCACCTTTCCCAGTCACCGTCGCAAATCGTCCTCGACTGTCGCCGTACGCCACCACCGTTTTCACCACAGAATTGATCCTTCACCAGTTTGCACGGAATAATGGTCCAAACTCAAAACCAAACGGCCGACAATATCCCGGTTTCACTCAATCAAAATCGACACCATTTTTTAGCCCCCCTGTCGTAGATTTAGCCAACGACGATTGTCTTCCGCCTCCTCAAGGACAAGTCGCCAGCCCATCGAGAGCCCACTGTCAATGGAGTCTGACCCCGATCGAAATAGATACTTCGGGTAGTCTAGAAGAGATTGGGACATCTAACGATAATGTCGAAGCTCCCCCCACCATGAACGAACGTGTCTCTCAACGCCAAACACAGTCTACTCGAAGCCGTCGACAACTGACACGTGCACCACCGACACCCCCAGACAGCAATACTGAGGCTGCTGAAGGTGCAAGCCCACCCGACTCACCTAACGAACGTATTCGACCATCCCGAGATAGTCAATGCAACAGACGTAATCGTGCAACACAATTCCTATCGAAAGTCGTCTGCGAGGGTTTCTAGACTTTTTGACATCGGAGCATCAAAACACGATACAACGCCATCTGACAACGCTCGCTCTCGGTCTGTAAGCAAATCGATTTCCCCACTCTTGAACTTTTAGATATTAATGATGTTGTGCTTCATTATTTTGATGCTATTGGTTGGAATTTATTTGCTAATATTACTTGTAATGCATATTATGAATTAGTATATGAATTCTACACCATATTTAGCTTTGATATAAATATATTGTGAACTGATGAAACACAAAATATTGTATGTTTTCGTTTGCTTGGGAGGGACTTTCGGATGTCAATTTTAGAATTTAACATTGCCATGGGTTTCATTGACCCTGATGATATTCAATCCGATTCCTATCATTCTGCTCTGTCAAATATTTCGAGCAACTTTGATACTCAATATGCTTATCGTGTTTTAACTAATTCTGATCAACTTTATAATTCGAAGACCACAAAAGACTTATTGGTGCATGAACCTACTTTGAGATATATACACCGCTTTTTAGCATTTAGTTTTTCATGTAGAAATGACTCGTCATCTGTTCTGACTAAGACTGAACTATTCTTTTTGTGGTGCATGCATTCGGGTTTTAAAGTTAATTTAGGATATTAGTTTGCATGAAATTTTCATGCCGTTTTGCGTTACAATCGTCCTCTTATACTTGGGTCATATATTTTGAATTTAACCTCTTGACTTTTTCAATATAAAATTGATTTCACAACCTTAACAGGTGCATATAGTATGGACAACCTAGATAATTATTGTTTGGATTCTATGGGATTGCTTGCCGGCACCCCTACTTCGTGTTATTTTGTTCCTCTAGGTACGCAGACTACTCGCGAGAATATGGTTTTTCGCCAACGCCCATAAATCAACACTAGAGAGCAAGAGGAACAACCTCTATCTGTGGAGGCATGTTTAGGATGAATCGAGGCGAGACTTGGAAGGATGAAAAATCAAGTCTCTACAATCCTTGATATCTTGCAAAACCGTTACCCCCAAGATCGACAAAATCATTGAGGACACATAGGGAGTACTCTAAACTTTTCATTTTACTTGTCATTTGAGCTACTGTTTTTCTTTTCTATTATATGACGCATGCTTGAGGACAAGCATAGAATAAGTAGGAGGGATGAATATAGTAAGTATGCATGGATGGTTGATTGATTTTTGCTGCATGTTTCTCTTTTGCATATGTTCAATCTTGCATTGAATTCATTCAATAGTTTATTTGACATTGAGCCTTTAATTTCATACTTAGTCAACTTGGACAATTTGAAAAAATTTTTGAATTTAAATGCTCAATTATATAGTCGACACTTGTGTTTTAAGGTTGATATATGTAGCTAGATTTTCATGAATTGATTGTTTGAAAAAAATATTTGCTTGTGCATGAATAAATGAAAAAAGAATGAAAAAAATGAAAAAAAGAGAGTAAATAAATAAATAAAGGCTCAAGTTATGAGTGAAAATTTTGAAAACGTGACCGGATTGAGTAACCGGGGTGAGGTGCTTGGGTTGTCATCTCATCTCGCGTAAAAAGGTTCGAGTGACAAGTCGATAACTTAATAACATTCTGCTAACAGAGCCTAATAATAATATTAATAAAGACTGTTTGAACTAAGTAACTGGGATAGGGTGCTTGGGTTGTCATCCTAGTTCGCGTAAAAAGGTTTGACCATGTCTAATTTATTTTTCTAAAGCATAGTTAATTAATAATGCCTTGCAAATTATTGGATTCAAACTCAATTTAATGAAATTATCTAGTTCGCATATTTCAAATTTTATGACACTTGTTGATTAAACTATATCCTAAAGCATTTGTTTATTTTTTGCCTATGTTGTTTGCATTGATTATGGATGTTGAAAAGAGGCTCAATTTCTAATAAATTGTAGAATCAATTCTAATGTTTGAAAGAACAACATGCTTGAGGGCAAGCATGAGCTAAGTAGGGGGATTTGATAACATCATTATTTTGCATGGTTTCATGTGTTTAATTTGGTTTATTTCTGAATTAATCCTTTCTAAATTAGTATTTTTATGATTTAAATCTTGTCAGGGATGCAATTGATGAAAAGCAACCTGAAAAGGGCCAAAGAAAGAAAATCATTAAAATGGGGCCAAATCAAAAAGATGGAGTGTAACACCCCTAACCATATCCATCGCTGAAATGGGGTTACGAGGTATTACCAGGTGAGACGCAAATTTCAATTAATCGAATCATAATTCTTTTCAAACATATAACTAGTTACAAAGTTCATAAACAATAGTATTGCTTATACTATTTACCACATAACATGTGCACATACCAATTAACAAACTCCATTCGGCATTTGAATGTTACTGATAAATCGTAAAAGTAACATATTTTAATCCCACATTTAGCATGTTTTTGGATGATTTAGCCCCTATTTGAGTAAAAAGGTGCTCTTAATGCTTTCTTTTCATGTTTCATACTCAGGAAAGCACCCGAGGACCAAAAGAACCTAAAACGGGCTTTAAACGGGCCAATTTGGGCCAAAGAGAAAATCGACACGGCCTGGACTTCAAGGAACATGATCCTACCTAGTGGATTAGCTAGGGCACGACCGGATCACACTTCACACGGCCATGTCTAAATAAATAGAATCAAAACACGGCCTAACCACGATTTACATGGGCTTGTGCCATGGCCGTGCCCCTGCCGTGGGAGAGAGCAATTTCACTCGGATTTGGATACTTTAAGCCAAAGAAACGTATTCCAAAGCATATTCAATTATTGAGTAAGAAGCAGACCTAAATTAGGACACTTAGAGGCCAAGTAAAGCATTCTAAAAGCCTATATAAACACTCTAAGTGCATCCTGAAAAGGGGGTTAGCCAGGCTAAGGAGCTGAGCCATAAAGATCACAATTGTGGGAATTACTCGAAGATAGCCAGTTGATCCATCTCAAGAAGCTGGAATTCTACTCAAGACGGTGGATCTCTCTTTCAATTCCTTCAGGGGGTTTTAGGGATTTCTTATGTTTTGTTTTATCTTTTCTTCTGAGATGTTTTCTTTATTCATTATGAACTAAACCCTTCAGATACCTGAAGAGGATGAAACCTATGACGGATTTTGTTATCGTTTTATGAATCGTATGATAAATATTTAGTTTGTTCTTAATTATGTGAACTTAATCCAAATCGAATGTGCTTAGGTGGTGGAGCAAAAGTCCCTGCTTAAGAGAAGATCAAACATAGTTAAGCGGAGTTGATCGCACACCTAGAGATAGGGTGACGAGATTTTGCTGGATTAGGGTGAAACCTAATATGGGAAACCACAGATCGATTTACTGCTTCCTTAGAGGGTTATTATAAGAAAACGAGTGTTCCACTAATTAACCTAGGGTTAGACGTTATTCACCTCGAGAGAGGGTTTAATATAAGTTAGGGGGTCTTACGGATCAAACTAAATGAATAAATTGTCCGGTTCAGTGTTAGATAACAAGAGAAGTCATAGGTGGATTCTTTCTAGGGTATCGTCTAAATCAACTGAGTTTTCCAATAAGTCTTTCCAAAGTTTCGTTCTTTTGTCTTTGCATCTAGCTTAGTGTCTCATTAGTTTTAGATTAATAAACCAATCAATCCATATTTTAGGCTAAATATTAGAAAGAAAGTGAGTAGTCGTACTTTTAGTTCCTTTGGGTTCGATAATCCGGTCTTGCCTAAGCTTTACTACTGTTCGATAGGTGCACTTGCCTCAATCACGGTCATAGTAGTCTCTAGGTTCGATCATTCTTATTATAAATATTAAAACTCGACTGTTTGACACGATCAAGTTTTTGGCGCCATTGCCGGGGAATTAAAATATTAAGAAAGCTCTATTTTTATTACTTTAGCCATTATTTTTTATTTTTATTTCACAATTTATTTAATTTTATTAATTTTTGCTAACTTTATTTCTTCTTCTTCCTAGAAGAAACCTCTAGTTTATGACTAGGAGGAACCCAAAAGGACCACTAGTATACAATAGCAAAATTGAAGCTACCGCAGGTAGGAGTCGCAGAGAAATCAGGCAAGCCCTACATTACACAAAGGAAGATCAAGAAGACAAATCCAATCCCTCTTGAAGGGATGGGCGAGAATAACCCATTACCGCCTAATGTGAGAGAAAATAATGCTCCGCGTACTATGTATGATTATGCTAAACCGCATTTAACAAGAGCATAATCTAGTATTGTTAGGCCTGCTATAGCTGCTAATAATTTTGAATTAAAGCCTAACACAATACAAATGATTCAACAGTTTGTTCAATTTGATGGTTTGCAGGACGAAGACCCAAACACTCATATAGCTAATTTCTTAGAGTTCTGTGATACCTTCAAAATTAATGGTGTTTCTGATGATGCCATACGTCTTCGGTTATTTCCCTTTTCATTAAGGAATAAAGCCAAACAGTGGTTAAACTCGTTTCCACGAGGGTCAATCACTACATGGGAGAAAATAACCGAAAAATTTTTATTGAAATATTTTCCACCGGCCAAAATGGCCAAATTACGGAATGATATCTCTTCTTTTGTGCAGATAGATTTAGAGACAGTATACGACGCATGGGAGAGATACAAGGATCTCTTGAGGAGATGTCCACACCATGGTCTACCCTTGTGGCTACAAGTCCAAACTTTCTATAATGGTGTAAATGTAACATCCTGAAAATGGGTCTATGTATTTCTGATTTAATTATACGAAATGGCATGACTTATGAATGTATGATGAACATTTTTGGAAACTTGAAAATGTTAAGTTAAAATAGGAAAGTAAACATTTTGGAAACTTGGAAATGTTGAGTTAAAAGAGCAAAGTGAACATTTTGGAAACTTAAGTTAAAAGAGGAAAGTGAACATTTTTGGAAACCTGGAAATGTAAGGAAATGATTTAGAAATGTTAAGTGTAAAAGAGGAAACTAAAACAAGGTGGCCTTAAGAAAATTAATAGAAGAAGTTTGACACAAACATAGGCTTGTTTAAGTGGCTTGGAGGCACCACTTAAGGCCAGGTAAGTGACGCCACCTACATAAGCAATTGGGCTTGTGTTCGAGCCACAAGGAAAGCAAAAAGAAGTTTTATTTTTGCTACAAGGTAGGAATAAGTGGACGGCAATAAGGCACTAAAGGGAGGTGTCTTATTTTTGTTAAAATTCGGCAAACAGATGGATAATTATTAGTATTTTTTTAGAGATAAGAGATAATTGAGGGATTAATTTTATTATTGAATAAAGTGATAATTAAGAGATAAACTTTATCAAAATAAGGGAGAGTTGGCCGAATAGGGGGAACTAAGTGTAGTATTTTCGGCCAAAAAGGAATGAAGAAAGGCCATTTGTTTCTTTTTCTTTTGAAAGTCTCTGCCAAAATTCTCTTGTCATCTTCTCTATTTTCTTTTGTTGACAAAACCGCAAGCTCCCTCTCAAAGACTCACCATTGCCGAATCCTCCATCTCTATTCTTCTTTGTTTCAATTCATCAAAAGCTGAAACCCCAAAGACAACCCCTAGCTGATTACTCCATCAAGTCCAAAAGCCAAGATCTTTGACAACTATTCAGTCTTTCTAGCCAATTTCTTTAGTACTTCAAGCAAGAGAGGTTGTTGACTACAACACTAAGGGTAAGGATTAGATTGTTGTCATGTTATTCCCATTCCCTCTTCTTTTAGCCGAAAGTTTGAGCCTTAACCCAATAATGTTCTATGGCCGAATCTATGAAGGATCTTCCGGGATTTGGGTAGTGTCGACTATAGAAGGAGGAGTTCTCCAGGATTTCAACATTCAAGGTAAGCCACATGTAATGTTCGACCAAGGGCCATTTAGTGATTCAATGTTAGAAATTGATCTAACATGCATTCTATAGGGATTTCGACAGTACTACAAAGAAGTGACAATTTTCGGGATTTAAGAATCGTAAGGTAAGTGTACTTACACAATCGGCCATAGGCCTGTTTTGATAACTAGATCTATTCCATAATTGATAAAAAGCCAAAACTAACCTGTGCTATAATTTAATGTTTGGCCGAATGCAAGAAGGAATACAACAAAGTTTTTGGGATTTGAGTGATAAGCAAATCGGCATTAAGGTAAGTTTTAGTGCACAAATCCTATTAGGATTTGGTTTTATGGCCGAATGAGTTTTTCATTAAATCTTTAATATGGGCCGAATGTAGGGAATTAAAGATCTAAGATCAAAATTTGGGATTTCAGTGGAATTGTTAAGCGAATTAGGTGTGTACCCACACTATCTTTTAATAAGATTTATGGCAATAATTAATATGTGTATGTTTATAAGAATGTGAATATGGCTAAGATACCATGTTATGGTACAAAAGTACTCAGGTACGTTTCCTACTCCTACTAGGATTATGAATATATGTTATTTTTAACATGTGAAAAGTGATAAGAATGGAATTAAGGCATGATTTTGCATAATATGTATGATATATGGGGGCATATGGGTTATATGAAAAGGGGAAGTTAATGTGGTGACCTAAGACCACGAAATCTGAATGTGGTGACCTAAGACCACGATAACTGAATGTGGTGACCTAAGACCACAATTTCTAAATGTGGTGACCTAAGACCACGAATTTTATAAGGCGATGAGCACGCCGATCGCAATGACGCCTTCGATGGTGTGTAGCGGATGGAGGGTTGACTTAGTAGTCCCCACGGTGTGCGAGGTTGGTGCAGGGGACGTGTAACGGATGGCTATCTAGGTTTGGGTTGGGTTGCATCATTATTTTATTTGTTTATGAACATGTATGATAATGTATGCCTGAATTATTAAATTTTAGTGTTGGTTACACATTGAGTCTGTTGACTCACCCCTTGTGGGATTATTTTTCAGGTGACGATCAGTGATGGACCGGGCCGGCAGATGCTTAGTGGAGGCCATGTGAAGTTTCGATTTCTTTTATTTGGACTATTTTACTTTAAGTATTTAGAATTTAAATTTTGGGAATTATTTGATGTAATAAGGCCTTAGTAGAACCATTTTATTCTGTTTTTATTTATTAAGCTCACAAACTTTTATTTATTAAAAGATCAAGTAAATCTATTTTTAAAACAAAGCCCAAACGTTTTGTCACCTAAAGTAAAGGATGTTTTTTTTAATGAAATAAACTTGTTTTCATCTCAAGCCCAACCCAAAAAGATCTTTCTTCCAAATCACACAAGTTTTTCCTAAGTAACAAAAGAATTTGAAACAGTTTACACCGGGGAACATACCAGATCCGATCAAGGCTCATGGGCCGGGTTTGGGGTGTTTCAATTTGGTATTAGAGCCCAGTTTTAAAATCTCGGCCTTGGGTTTAAGGCCCAAAACATTTTCAAAGTTAAACCCAAAAAGGGATTTTGTGAATTAAGCAGGTTTTTCTGGCATGGCCCGCTAAGTCTCCGACCCGAAGTCCACCAGGTAAGTACTTCTAACCCCTTTGTGATTTATATGTAGGGATATATATGTAGGGACGTAGATTAGTGGACTAGGAATTGAACCCTAGGACTAGTTTATCCCAACAATTACATAAGACTCTAATGCACAATTAAACAAACCTGTGTCTAAGTCACCGAGTTAGGGTGTAAAATTACAAAAATACCCTAGTGTATAAATTACCATTTTACCCTTGAAATTTTTTCAGCAAGTATTTTAATTTTGTAAAATATCAACAATCTCTGTTTTGCAACATTTTCAAATGCCCTAATTTTAAAAATTACCAAAATACCCTTATTGACAGCATCACCAAGGAACCTTATTTTGATAAATTACGAAAATACCCCTGTAGGGCAAATTATGAAAATACCCCTAGGTAGTGGAAAAACAACAACAATGAAAACTACAACATTTCTCTGAATGAACGAAAGTTCATAATTGATTGATGGATGTATGAATGTAAAGACCGTGTGCATGTATGAATACGAAAGAACCACTCCTAAAATTCTTTTCATAAAACTTCTTCGCGGTTAATCAGTGGAATAAAAGCTAATTCATAAAATTTCTTAAACAAATTAAAGTGCATCGTTAGATATGAGTTCTAGAGGATGTGGTTGTCATGGACGCGATAGAGGAAGAATGACTGTGTCAGAACCCGCTAGATCGGGTCAAGGGTCTGACAATGAGTTACCACCGCCACCACCACCCTCAGCTGTTGGTACCGAGCAGCAGGCTCTCAGACGGGATATCGTCAGACGCAGAGCTATCTTGCGAGTTCTTGAAATGGTGGCTGGTCTTTGGAGGGAATACGGAGCTCAAAAATCAGACCGAGCGACTCCGAGCCAACGGAGCTGAGGTATTCCGTGGAGTATCTGGTGTGGCACCCAGTACAGCTGAATACTGGTTGGAAGCGACCGAGCACATTATGGATGAGCTCGATCTGACCCCTGAGGAGAAGTTGAAAGGAATGGTGGCGCTACTACGCGATGAAGCGTATCAATGGTGGTTAACGGTTTGGGATGGTGCCCCAGCTGAGGATCTGACCTGGGAATATGTTAAGGCGGCATATCAGAAGAAGTATGCTGGCACACATTATATTGATGAGCAGAGGAAGGCTTTTCTGGGGCTGGTTCAAGGGAACAAGTCCGTGGCAGAGTATGAAGCTGAATTTCTGAGGTTAAGCCGATATGCTCGAGGAGTAGTGGCTACGGAGCATGAGCGGTGTGTTTGGTTTGAAGACGATTTAAGGGATGACCTCAGGTTATTAATAGCTCCACATCAGGAGCGAGAGTTTTTCGCGTTAGTAGAAAAGGCTAAGATAGCTGAGGGAATCAAGGACTCAGTTAAGCAGAGCTCTGATAGGAATAGACCCAAAAGGGGTTATGGGTCATCAGGATCGTCGGGAAATGTGCAGAAAAGGCTCAGAGCTGATGGGCCGTGGGGTCAGCAAGTTGGTACAGGAGGGCAGTATCGTCTATGTGATCAGTATGGAAAGAAACACTTAGGAGAATGTTGGAAGAAGACAAGTGGATGTTTTAGATGTGGGTCAAAGGACCATATGATCAAGGACTGCCCGAGGAAACCAGATGAGAATCGGCCAGCAGTTCAGAATGTTAGTCAGGCTGTTAGAGGTGGACAGCAGCCTTAGTGAGGTCGCGATTTGAATAATCGAAGAAATGGTAGAGGACGTAGAACACCGGGTCGAGGTGCTGCTAATACTGAGGCAAGGCAGCCGGGTTTGGTTTATGCGATTCATCGTAGGGAGGATAGAGACGCACCGGATGTCATAACCGGTACGTTTCTTATTCATGGCAAGCCCTATTTTGCTCTTATTGATGTGGGCTCAACCCATTCTTGTGTTGCCTATAGTGTAGTTGAAACACTAGGCCTAGACTCTGAACTTTCTGATAGTGAGATGACTGTAGTAAGCCCATTAGGCCAGACTGTAGTGGTGGATAAGATCTTTCGGAATGTATCCCTAGAAATTCAGGGAGTGAGCTTTCGGGCTGACTTAATGAAGTTACCCTTCGGGGAATTTGACCTCATACTTGGTATGGATTGGTTAGTAGAACACCGGGTCGTGTTGGATTGTGCGGCTAAACGAATGGAACTAAGGTCCCCGAAAAATGAAATGGTAGTAATGATTAGAGAAAGAAAGAACTACTTGTCTAATGTAGTTTCGGCATTGAAGGCGGAGAAGATGGTTCGTAAAGGGTGCAGGGCATTCTTAGCCTTTGTAAGTGTGTTAGATGGAAAGGAAGGAGGTGTCAGTGGAATTAGAATTGTAAGGGACTTTGAAGATGTGTTCCCAGAGGAATTACCAGGAATACCCCCAGATAGGGAGGTAAAATTTGGAATAGACTTGCTACCGGGAATAGCTCCTGTGTCAATCGCTCCATACCGAATGGCACCAAAGGAGTTGGTTGAGCTCAAGGCTCAAATCCAAAAATTGCTGGATCGTGGGTTTATCTGACCCAGTGTGTCTCCGTGGGGAACACCGGTCCTATTTGTGAAGAAGAAGGACAAAACTATGCGAATGTGCATAGATTATCGTCAGTTGAATAAGCTGACCATCAAGAACAAGTATCCTTTGCCTAGGATTGATGACTTGTTCGATCAGCTTAAGGGGGCGGCAGTGTTCTCAAAGATCGACTTAAGGTCAGGATATCATCAGTTGAAGGTAAAGGAGGTGGATATCTATAAGACAGCCTTTAGGGCAAGATACAACCATTTTGAGTTTGTAGTAATGCCGTTTGGATTGACTAATGCCCCAGCCGCGTTCATGGATATGATGAACCGGGTGTTTCAACCTTACTTGGATAGGTTCTTCGTAGTGTTCATCGACGACATCCTCGTGTACTCCAAGACTGAAGAGGAGTATGATGAGCATCTCTGGATTGTGTTGCAAGTATTGAGGGAGAAGAAGCTTTATGCCAAATTCAGCAAGTGTGAATTTTGGCTTAGGGAAGTTGCTTTCTTAGGACACGTAGTGTCTGCTGAAGGAATAAGGGTGGATCCTAAGAAGATTGAAGCAGTGTTGGATTGGAAACCACCTAAGTCGGTGGCAGAGATTCGTAGTTTTGTGGGATTGGCAGGCTATTACAGAAGGTTTGTAGAAGGGTTTTCGTCAATAGCCACGCCATTAACAAAGTTGTTGAGGAAGGAAGTACCCTTTGTATGGACGGATAAGCAGCAGGAGAGCTTTGAGAAGCTTAAGAAGGTTTTAACGGAAGCTCCAGTATTGATTCAGTCAGAGGCAGGAAAGGATTTCATGGTGTATTGTGACGCTTCCCATACAAGTTTGGGTTGCATATTGATGCAAGACGGAAAGGTAGTCGCATATGCATCCCGACAGTTGAGGCCACATGAGGTTAACTACCCGACGCATGACTTGGAATTAGCAGCAGTGGTTTTCTCTCTTAAGGTATGGAGGCACTACCTTTCTGGTGAAAAGTCGACAATCTATACAGACCACAAGAGCCTTAAGTATTTGCTGACTCAGAAGGAGTTAAACTTGAGGCAGCGAAGGTGGGTTGAATTGCTGAAGGACTATGACTGTTCGATAGAATATCACTTGGGCAAGGCGAATGTAATGGCGGATGCCCTAAGCCGGAAGGTTGTGTCGAATCTGAGGGCAATGTTCGCCCATTTAAGTTTGTATGATGATGGAAGCCTGTTGGCAGAATTGCAAGTCAAGCCGACATGGTTGAATGAAGTGAAAGAAGGACAGTTGGCTGATGAGAACTTAAGAGCAAAGCTACAACAAGTACAGAACGGAGAGTTAGAGGACTATGGTGTTAG
The DNA here is from genome assembly GCA_025506655.1 of Gossypium rotundifolium. NCBI lineage: Eukaryota > Viridiplantae > Streptophyta > Magnoliopsida > Malvales > Malvaceae > Gossypium > Gossypium rotundifolium. The sequence goes on along the minus strand of CP106732.1, from coordinate 150,567,451 downwards.
TGATGAGGGAGTATTGCGCTTCAAAGGAAAGGTCTGTATGCCGAGGGACGAGGAATTAAGACAGAGGATTCTTCGTGTAACATCCTGAAAAGGGCCTATGCATTTTCGATTTAATTGTACGAAATGACATGTCTTATGTGTTATGAATGTATTTTGAATATTTTTGGAAACCTGGGAATGTATGGAAATGTTAAGTTAAAATAGGAAAGTGAACATTTTGGAAACTTGGAAATGTCAAGTTAAAATAGGAAAGTGAACATTTTGGAAACTTGGAAATGTCAAGTTAAAATAGGAAAGTGAACATTATTGGAAACCTGGAAATGTAAGGAAATGATTTAGAAATGTTAAGTAAAAGAGGAAACTAAAACAAGGTAGCCTTAAGAAAATTAATAGGAGGAATTTGACACACAAATAGACTTGGAAAAGTGGCTTGAAATTATCACTTGAGGCCCAGGTAGGTGACGCCACATACAAGGGTATTGGGCCTAGGTTCGAGTCACTTGGGGAGCAAATAAAGGAGTTTTATTTTTGCTACAAAGAGCAGGGAAGTGGACGGTACTAAGGAACCCAAGGGAAGAGTTTTATTCTCTTTAAATTTCGTCTAAATAGGAGATAAATAATAGATTTATTTATAATTATTTTTAGGAGATAATTGTTGGATTCATTCTTTTAATAAAGTGATAATTCAAAGGATAAAGTTATCAAAATAGAAGAATGGTGGCCAAGTAAGGGATTCTGAGTAGTAATTTCGGCTAAGAGGGAAAAAAATAGGGCTACTCATCAATTTTTTTCCTCCTCTTCTCTCTGCCGAATTTCTTAGTGCTCTCCTCTCTTCTCTTCTCTTTCATTTGTTAAGCCGAATCTATAGTCCACCATTTCCAAAATTCTCAAGTCTTCTTTTCTTTATTTTTTTGTAGAAACCGAATACCCCAAGAGAACCCCTAACCGACTTCTCCATTAAATCCTAAAAGCCGAAACCTTATCATCTAGTCATCAAGGCCGATTCTTTAAGGGGCTTTTAACAAGGGTGCTGTCGATTTCTTAAAAGGGTAAGATCCAAAATTGGTTTGAATTCTTTTATATTTTAGACCTATCGAAAATTTAGGGACTAATCTCTATTATTGATTTTGGCCGAATTATGGAAGGGTATATTCGGGATTTAAGAATTGTCAACTACAAGAAGGTATCTTTCGGGATTTCAAGGATCTATGGTAAAACATATGTATATTCAGCCAAAGGCCATGTTTTATGTTTTAATGTTAGAATTAAATCTAACATATGGTTATAGGAATTTCGACAGCATTAAGGAAGCAAAGATCCAATTCGGGATTTAAGATTTGGAAGGTAAGCACCTATGTATATTCGGCTAAAGCCTAGATTAGTATTTAGATCTGTTCTTTAATTATTCAAAAGTCGAAAACTAACCAAGTTAATTGATTCAATGCCTGGACGAATACAAGGAGGAATAAAGAAAAAAAATTTCGGGATTGGTTGGTGTCCCAATCGGCAACAATGTAGGTTTTAAGAATACAAATCCTACTAGGATTTGGTTTTATGGCCGAATAGGCTTTATGCTAATATATTAGGGTTGGTCGAATGTAGGAATTGAGATCTAAGATAGTAGATCAGATTTCAAGATTTCAGTGAATCACTAAGCAAATCAGATGTGTACCCTACCCTAAATTTTAATATGTTCATGGCTATGTTTTAAATTAAATGTGCATGTTTATAAGAATGTGAATATGGCTAAGGTACCATACTATGGTACAAAGTACTAAGGTACGTTTCCTACTCCTACTAGGAATATGAATATATGTTATTTTTAACATGTGAAAAGTGATAAGAATGTGAATTAAGGCATGATTTTGCATATTGTGTATGAAAAATGGGGGCATATGGGTTATATGAAAAGGGAAGTTAATATGGTGACCTAAGACCACGAAATCTGAATGTGGTGACCTAAGACCACGATAAACTGAATGTGGTGACCTAAGACCATGAATTCTAAATGTGGTGACCTAAGACCACGAATTTTTATAAGGGCGATGAGCACGTCGATTGCAACGAATCGCCTTCGATGGTGTGTAGCGGATGGAGGTTGACTTAGTAGTCCCTACGGTGTGCAGAGGATGGTATGGGGTGGTGTGTAGCGGATGGCATATAGGTTTGGGTTGGGTTGCATCATATTGTTTAAATGTTTTATGAACATGTATGATATTGTATGCTGAAATATTAAATTTTAGTGTTGGTTACACATTGAGTCATTGACTCACCCCATTGTGGGATTATTTTTCGGTGACGATCAGTGATGGACCGGGCCGACAGATGCTTAGTGGAGGCCATGTGGAGTTCAGATTTCTTTTATTTGGACTATTTTACTTTAAGTATTTTGAATTTAAATTTTGGGAATTATTTGATGTAATAAGGCCTTAGTAGAACTATTTTATTCTGTTTTTATTTATTAAGCTTGCAAACTTTTTTTTTAAAAGATTAAGTAAATCTATTTTTAAAACAAAGCCCAAACGTTTTGTCACCTAAAGTAAAGGATTTTAATAATGAAATAAACTTGTTTTCAACTCAAGCCCAACCCAAAATGATCATTCTTCCAAATCACACAAGTTTTTCTTAAGTAACAAAAGAATTTGAAACGGTTTACACCGGGGAACATACCAGATCTGGTCAAGGCTCGTGGGCTGGGTTTGGGGTGTTTCAGTTTGGTATCAGAGCCCGGTTTTAAACTCTCGGCCTTGGGTTTAAGGCCCAAAATGTTTTCAAAGTTAAGCCCATGAAGAATTTTTGTGAATTAAGCGAGATTTTCAAAGATGGCCCACTAAGTCTCTCAACCCATGATCCACCAGTGTAAGTACTTGACTTCTAAAGTGATTTGAATATGTGAAATGTATGGGCTTTTATGGCAACATAGATTAGTGAACTAGGATCATTGAACCCTAGGACTAGTCTACTTAAAACACAAGTACATAAGACTTAAGGACCATTAGACAAACACCGTGATTAAGTCACCGAGCTAGGTGTGGTAATTGTTGTGCATGTCTCAGGAGTGGATTCAAGAAGAGCTTGGTATTTTAGCAGTCCTAGCGACTCACCTCCTCTTTACTCGAATCCTACAGTGCGTGTGTAAGTTCACCCTAACCAAGAGGACTTAATCACTGCTAAACCCCTAACTAAACCCGAAAGGGACTAATAGTATTTTATGGAAACCCTAGCTTTAAAATCCCTATATTACCCTCTTAGGAGTAGCAAAAGATTTTGCAAAATTCTTCCAAAATATTTCCTACTTGCAAAATTACTAAAATGCCCCTAGTGGTAAAATTACAAAAATGCCCTTGGTTTAAGAAATTTTCAAAATTCCCACAACTCTTATCAAAATTTCATTACTTAATAAAATGTTCAAAAACCCTAATTTGTAAAATATCAAAATACCTTGATTTTGGAAAATTATGAAATTGCCCCTAACCTGCAAAATCACCAGAACGACCCCTAATTTTCAAAATTTTTGCAACAGCACCGATTTGGAAAACAAATTCTCAAAAAAGAACCCTCAAGTTTTGCAAATTTTGAAATACCCTTGATTTATTAGGACTTATAAATGTACCTCGGTTTATTACTAAAATACCATTTGTAATTTCAAAATATTGAAATACCCCCGAGATTTCAAAAATTACCAAAATACCCTTATTGACAAAATTACCAAGGAACCTTATTTTGACAAATTACAAAAATACCCCTATAGGGCAAATTACGAAAATACCCCTGGGTAGTGGAAAAACAACAACAATCGAAACTACAACATTTCTCTGAATGAACGAAAGTTCATAATTGATTGATTGATGTATGAATGTAAAGACTGTGTGCATGTATGAATACGAAAGAACCACTCCTAAAATTCTTTACATAAAATTGTTCGTGGTTAATCAAGTGGAACCAAACTAATGTATAAAATTCTTTAATCAGATAAACGCAAGATGAAGTATGAATTCAAGGGGCGTGGTAGTAGCGTGCTATACAGAAAGTAGTAGAAGCCGAATATCGTATCTCGAACCCATTAGATCGGGTCAAGGATCGAGAATGTAATGCCACCACCACCCCGACCATCGATGTGGAATATCAAGACCAGACGGGGATGATGCGATGTCACAAGCGATCTTGCGGGTCTTGGAAAGAGGTAGCGAGGAGCGGGTAGAGGCATAGGAGCTCGGAAGTCAAGACTGGCGACTCGAGCCAAGCGGAGTGAAGTGTTCCTCAATGTATCAGTGTAGCACCCAATACTGCTGAGTATTGGTTGGAGGCGATGAGCGGATTATGGATGAGCTCGACTTAGCCGGCGAGGAAAAATGAAAGGATTCACGTCGCTTCTCCGCGATGAGTCATATTAATGATGGCTCACGGTGCGAGATGGTGTTACGGTTGATGAACTCACGTGGGGGTATGCTAATGCAGCATACTAGAAGAAGTATGTGGGCACTCATTATATTGATGCCCAAAGAAAGGCTTTTCTAGGACTAGTTCAAGGAAACAAGTCCGTAGCTGAGTATGAAGCTGAATTTCTGAGGTTAAGTCAATATGCTCGAGGAGTAGTGGCAACGGAACATGAGTGATGTGTCCGTTTTGAAGACAGTTTAAGGGATCACCTCAGGTTATTGATAGCTCCACATTAGGAGCGGGAGTTTTCTACTTTAGTAGAGAAAGCTAAGATAGTGAAAGGAATCACGGAGTCCGTAAGGGAGAACTCCGATCGAAATAGGCGTAAGAGAGAATCGGATCGTTAAGGCCATCCAGAATGAGCAAAAGAGGCCTAGAGTTGCGGAGGTCATGAGATCGACAAGTCGCTCTTTGGAGGCGATACCTACTTGTGAACGATGTGGGAAGAAGCACTTAGGTGAATGTTGGAAAAGACGGAGGATGTTTTAAGTGTGGGTTAAAGGACCATATGATTAAGGACCGTCCGATGAGACCGGATGGGAATCAACCAAGAGCTCGGAATGTTAATCAGTGGTAGAGGTGGATGAATGACCTCGGTAGTCGTGGTCTCAATCATGGAGGAAATGGTTTCGACCTTGGTGGTGGAGCACCAAGCGAGGTATCGAAGGTTCAGGTGCAAGGCGCCAAGGTTGGTTTATCACAATCGGCCGTCGCGAGGAGAGTGATGTGCGGATGTGACAACGGGTAAGTTTCTTATTTTGGAATGCCTTTATTGCCTTGTTTATTATAGAGCTAGTCCATTCTTGTATTGCTAGTGAATGGTATGAAACCTTGGATGTGAACTTTGGAATTGTGCATAGGAAATGTGTTAGTTTTATTAAGATCGAGTCTTGTGACAATAGCGTAGTGTGGTGAGTTAGATTGTACGATTGTTAGTTAGTAAGTAATTTGAGGACGAAATTATATTTAAGGGGTGGGCGTAACATCCTAAAAGGGCCTATGCATTTTCGGTTTAATTATGCGAAATGACATGCCTTATGTGTTATGAATGTATTTTGAATATTTTGGAAACACAGGAATGTATGGAAATGTTAAGTTAAAATAGGAAAGTGAACATTTTGGAAACTTGGAAATGTCAAGTTAAAATAGGAAAGTGAACATTTTAGAAACTTGGAAATGTCAAGTTAAAATAGGAAAGTGAACATTATTGGAAACACGGAAATGTAAGGAAATGATTTAGAAATGTTAAGTAAAGAGAAACTAAAACAAGGTAGCCTTAAGAAAATTAATAGGAGAATTTGACACACAAACACGCTTGGAAAAGTGGCCTGAAGATATCACTTGAGGCCCAGGTAGGTGACGCCACATACAAGGGTATTGGGCCTAGGTTCGAGTCACTTGGGGAACAAATAAAGGAGTTTTATTTTTGCTACAAAAAGCAGGGAAGTGGACGGCACTAAGGAACCCAAGGGAAGAGTTTTGTTCTCTTTAAATTTCGTCTAAATAGGAGATAAATAATAGATTTATTTATCATTATTTTTAGGAGATAATTGTTGGATTCATTCTTTTAATAAAGTGATAATTCAAAGGATAAAGTTATCAAAATAGAAGAGTGGTGGCCAAGTAAGGGATTCTGAGTAGTAATTTCGGCTAAGAGGGAAAAAAATAGGGCTACTCATCAATTTTTTTTCCTCCTCTTCTCTCTGTCGAATTTCTTAGTGCTCTCCTCTCTTCTCTTCTCTTTCATTTGTTAAGCGAATCTATAGTCCACCATTGCCAAAATTCTCAAGTCTTCTTTTCTTTATTTTTTGTAGAAACCGAATACCCCAAGAGAACCCTAGTCGACTTCTCCATTAAATCCTAAAAGCGAAACCTTATCATCTAGTCATCAAGGCCGATTCTTTAAGGGCTTTTAACAAGGGTGTTGCCGATTTCTTAAAAGGTAAGATCCAAAATTGGTTTGAATTCTTTTATATTTTAGACCTATCGAAAATTTAGGGACTAATCTCTATTATTGATTTTGGTAGAATTATGGAAGGTGTATTAGGGATTTAAGAATTGTCAACTACAAGAAGGTATCTTTCGGATTTCAAGGATCTAAGGTAAGATATATGTATATTCACCAAAGGCCATGTTTTATGTTTTAATGTTAGAATTAAATCTAACATATGGTTATCGAATTTCGACATGACATTAAGGAAGCAAGGATCCAATTAAGGATTTAAGATTTGGAAGGTAAGCACCTATGTATATTAAACTAAAGCCTAGATTAGTATTTAGATCATTCTTTAAATATTCAAAAGTCGAAAACTAACCAAGTTAATTGATTCAATGCAGGACGAATACAAGGAGGAATAAAGAAAAAATTTGGGATTGGTTGGTGTCCCAATCGGCAACAAGGTAGGTTTAAGAATACAAATCCTACTAGGATTTGGTTTTATGGCGAATAGGCTTTACGCTAATATATTAGGGTTGGTCGAATGTAGGAATTGAGATCTAAGATAGTAGATCGATTTGAGATTTCGGTGAATCACTAAGCAAATCGGTGTGTACCTACCCTAAATTTTAATATGTTCATGGCTATTTTTAAATTAAATGTGCATGTTTATAAGAATGTGAATATGGCTAAGGTACCATACTATGGTACAAAGTACTAAAATACGTTTCCTACTCCTACTAGGAATATGAATATATGTTATTTTAACATGTGAAAAGTGATAAGAATGTGAATTAAGGCATGATTTTGCATATTGTGTATGAAAAATGGGGGCATATGGGTTATATGAAAAGGGAAGTTAATATGGTGACCTAAGACCACGAAATCAGAATGTGGTGACCTAAGACCACGATAAGCTGAATGTGGTGACCTAAGACCACAATTCTAAATGTGGTGACCTAAGACCACAATTTTTATAAGGCGATGAGCACGTCATTGCAATGACGCCTTCGATGGTGTGTAGCGGATAGAGGGTTGACTTAGTAGTCCCTACGGTGTGCGAGGATGAATGCAGGTGGTGTGTAGCGGATGGCATATAGGTTTGGGTTGGGTTGCATCATATTGTTTAAATGTTTTATGAACATGTATGATATTGTATGCCCGAAATATTAAATTTTAGTGTTGGTTACACATTGAGTCTTGACTCACCCCATTGTGGGATTATTTTTGGTGTGACGATCGGTGATGGACCGGCCGACAGATGCTTAGTGGAGGCCATGTGGAGTTGATTTCTTTTATTTGGACTATTTTACTTTAAGTATTTTGAATTTAAATTTTGGGAATTATTTGATGTAATAAGGCCTTAGTAGAACTATTTTATTACATTTTTATTTATTAAGCTTGCAAACTTTTTTTAAAAGATTAAGTAAATCTATTTTAAAACAAAGCCCAAACGTTTTGTCACCTAAAGTAAAGGATTTTAATAATGAAATAAACTTGTTTTCAACTCAAGCCCAACCCAAAACGATCATTCTTCCAAATCACACAAGTTTTCCTAAGTAACAAAAGAATTTGAAACGATTTACACCAGGGAACATACCAGATCCAGTCAAGGCTCGTGGGTCGGGTTTGGGGTGTTTCACTTCGGGAAGCGCATAGTAGCCCTTATGCTATGCATCCCGGAGGCATCAAGCTGTATAGGGATCTAAGGAGCGATTTTGGTGGCTGGTTTGAAAAAGGAAGTTACTAAATTAGTGGGAAATGTCGGCGTGTCGACAAGTTAAGCCGAACACGAGTTCCATCGAGTTGCTTGACCAATCGAGATTCCATGATGGAAGTGGGAAAGAATTACCATGGACTTCGTTAGTGGGCTTCCTTACGCCTACTAAGAAGGACTCGGTATGGGTGATAGTGGACCGTCGACCAAGTCCGCGACTTTATCCGATGAGGTTGATTATTCTCTTGAAATTGGCTAAGTTATATGTGGCGAAATTGTGAGGCTACATGGAGTGCGGTGTCTATTATTTGGATAGAGACCCAAGATTTACGTCTCGATTTTGGAGGGCACTTCATCAAGCTTTAGGCACTAAGTTGGATTTCACTCTGACCTTTCATCCTCGGTCGGACGGGCAATCTGAGCAGGTAATCCAAGTATTGGAGGATATGTTGAGGGTGTGTGATGGATTTGAGAGGAAGTTGGGAGGAGTATTTGCCTTTAGCGAGTTTGCCTACAACAACACTATCGAGCAAGTATTGAATGGCACCTTATGAAGTCTTGTATGGTGGAAGTGTCGGACTCCTACATGTTAGGCGGAATTGGGAGAACGTCGAGTTTTGGGTCCAGGGTTAGTGGCAGAATCCGAAGAAAAGGTTGAGATAATTCAGACACGGTTAAAGAAAGCATCCGATAGACAAAAGTCATACGCAGATCTCAAACGAAAAGAGATTGAATTTGATGTGGGAGACCAAGTATTTCTTAAGGTTTCACTTTGGAAGAAGGTGATGAGATTTGGTCGGAAAAAGAAGCTAAGCCCAAGGTTTATAGGACCCTATCGAGTGTTGAAGTGAGTTGGACCAGTGGCGTACCAGCTAGAGTTGCCACCGAGTTGCGACAAATGCGGCGTATTCCATGTGTCCATGCTACGTCGTTATCGATCGGATCCAGCTCATGTGGTACCAGTTGAAGAAGTGGAGCTAAGGCCGGACTTATCCTATGAGGAAGAGCCAATGCAGATCTTGGAACGAGACGTGAAAATATTACGGAGGAAGTCAATTCCCCTAGTCAAAGTGCTATGGCGCAATCATGGATCGGAAGAAGTTTCGTGGGAGCCAGAAGAGGCAATGCGACAGCAATACCCTTCTTTATTTTAGCCAGGCAATTTCGGGGACAAAATTATTTTAAGGGGGTAGAACTGTAACATCCTGAAAATGGGTTTATGTATTTCTGATTTAATTATACGAAATGGCATGACTTATGAATGTATGATGAACATTTTTGGAAACTTGGAAATGTTAAGTTAAAATAGGAAAGTGAACATTTTGGAAACTTGGAAATGTTAAGTTAAAGAGGAAAGTGAACATTTGGAAACTTAAGTTAAAGAGGAAAGTGAACATTTTGGAAACACGGAAATGTAAGGAAATGATTTAGAAATGTTAAGTGTAAAGAGGAAACTAAAACAAGGTGGCCTTAAGAAAATTAATAGAAGAAGTTTGACACAAACATAGGCTTGTTTAAGTGGCTTGGAGGCACCACTTAAGGCCGGTAAGTGACGCCACCTACATAAGCAATTGGGCTTGTGTTAGAGCCACAAGGAAAGCAAAAGAAGTTTTATTTTGCTACAAGGTAGAAAAGAAGTGACTGAAATAAGGCACTAAAGGGAGGTGTTTTATTTTTGTTAAAATTAACAAATAGATGGATAATTATTGGTATTTTTTAAAGATAAGAGATAATTGAGGATTAATTTTATTATTGAATAAAGTGATAATTAAGAGATAAACTTTATCAAAATAAGGAGAGTTGGCTGAATAGGGGAACTAAGTGTAGTATTTTAGACCAAAAGGAATGAAGAAAGGCCATTTGTTTCTTTTTCTTTTGAAAGTCTCTCTAGAAATTCTCTTGTCATCTTCTCTATTTTCTTTTGTTGACAAAACCGCAAGCTCCCTCTCAAAGACTCACCATTGCTGAATCCTCCATCTCTATTCTTCTTCTTTGTTTCAATTCATCAAAAGTCGAAACCCCAAAGACAACCCCTAGCCGATTACTCCATCAAGTCCAAAAGCCAAGATTTTGACAACTATTCAGATCTTCTAGCCGATTTCTTTAGGACTTCAAGCAAGGGAGGTTGTCGACTACAACACTAAGGGTAAGGATTAGATTGTTGTCATGTTATTCCCATTCCCTCTTCTTTTAGCCAAAAGTTTGAGTCTTAACCCAATAATGTTCTATGGCCGAATCTATGAAGGATCTTTCGGGATTTGGGTAGTGTCGACTATAAAAGGAGGAGTTCTCCGAGATTTCAACATTCAAGGTAAGCCACATGTAATGTTCAGCCAAGGGCCATTTAGTGATTCAATGTTAGAAATTGATCTAACATGCATTCTATAGGGATTTCGATAGTACTGCAAAAAAGTGACAATTTTCGGGATTTAAGAATCGTAAGGTAAGTGTACTTACACAATCGGCCATAGGCCTGTTTTGATAACTAGATCTATTCCATAATTGATAAAAAGCCAAAACTAACCTGTGGTATAATTTAATGTTTGGCCGAATGTAAGAAAGAATACAACAAAGTTTTTGGGATTTGAGCGATAAGCAAATCGGCGTTAAGGTAAGTTTTAGTGCACAAATCCTACTAGGATTTGGTTTTATGGCCGAATGAGTTTTTCATTAAATCTTTAATATGGGCCGAATGTAGGGAATTAAAGATCTAAGATCGGAATTCAGGATTTCAGTGGAATTGTTAAGCGAATCAGGTGTGTACCCACACTATCTTTTAATAAGATTTATGGCAATAATTAATATGTGTATGTTTATAAGAATGTGAATATGGCTAAGATACCATGTTATGGTACAAAAGTACTCAGGTATGTTTCCTAATCATACTAGGATTATGAATATATGTTATTTTTAACATGTGAAAAGTGATAAGAATGTGAATTAAGGCATGATTTTGCATAATATGTATGATATATAGGGGCATATGGGTTATATGAAAAGGGGAAGTTAATGTGGTGACCTAAGACCACGAAATCTGAATGTGGTGACCTAAGACCACGATAACTGAATGTGGTGACCTAAGACCACGATTTCTAAATGTGGTGACTTAAGACCACGAATTTTATAAGAGGCGATGAGCACGTCATTGCGTGACGCCTTCGATGGTGTGTAGCGGATGGAGGGTTGACTTAGTAGTCCCCACGGTGTGCGAGGTTGATGCAGGGGCGTGTAGTGGATGGCTATCTAGGTTTGGGTTGGGTTGCATCATTATTTTTATTTGTTTATGAACATGTATGATAATGTATGCTGAATTATTAAATTTTAGTGTTGGTTACACATTGAGTGCATTGACTCACCCTTGTGGGATTATTTTTGGTGACGATCGGTGATGGACCAAGGCCTACAGATGCTTAGTGGAGGCCATGTGAAGTTCGATTTCTTTTATTTGGACTATTTTACTTTAAGTATTTAGAATTTAAATTTTGGGAATTATTTGATGTAATAAAGCCTTAGTAGAACCATTTTATTACATTTTTTATTTATTAAGCTCACAAACTTTTATTTATTAAAAGATTAAGTAAATCTATTTTTAAAACAAAGCCCAAACGTTTTGTCACCTAAAGTAAATGATTTTTTTTTAAATGAAATAAACTTGTTTTCATCTCAAGCCCAACCCAAAACGATCTTTCTTCCAAATCACACAAGTTTTTCCTAAGTAACAAAAGAATTTGAAACGGTTTACACCGGGGAACATACCAGATCCAGTCAAGGCTCGTGGGTCGGGTTTGGGGTGTTTCAGTAAACCCCTCAATGAGACAACTAATAGATTCAGCCACCGGAGGAACCCTGAACAATGAAACTCCTGAAGCAGCCTATGAGTTCATCGAAGGGATGTCACTGAATAACTATTAGTGGCAAGTTACAAGGTCTAAATTGATGAAATCAGCCGGAGTTTACAACCTCGATGTAGTACCCATGCTATCAACACAGGTAGAGATGATGAATAAAAAGGTTGATAGTTTGTGTTCTTCGCAGGTACATCCAGTCATGCAGTGCAACGCAAGTGGAACCGTGGCGAATCCTGAGTACCTACCTTACCAACCGGAAGCAAAGAACGAACAGACGAATTATATAGGTAATAATTTCAGATCTAACAATAATCCTTATAGTAATAACTACAATCCAGGTTGGAGGAATCACCCAAATTTTTCATGGGGAGGCCAAGAAAATCAGGGAAATCAAAGACAGCAACCTCCTCCAAATTTCCAAAATCAGCCTTATCCACAGGAAAAGAAGCCGAATCTTGAAGAGATACTGACAAAATTCATGGCAACCACAAATTCCCGTTTCCAAAAGACTGAAGCAACACTCAATGAACAACAAATATCAATAAAAGGGATCGAGAACCAAGTGGGAGGACTTACTAAGCAAGTCGGTGAACTTACTAAGTCAGTTGGACTACTTACTGAAACGGTATGTGAAATACGATCGAAAATTCTTTTCAAGGGGACAGAGCAGGTAAAGGCAGTTGCTAAGGAGTGGCAAAGAGCTAATCAAACCAAGGAGAAAAAATCCACACGAAATTATCAAAGAAAAGAGTGTAGGAATTGAGAACGATACCCCAATGCATACGGAGAAAAAAGCACCAATTCCATATCCAGCAAAATTGAAGAAAGAACAATTGGATGCTCAATACGGTAAATTTCTTGAACTCTTTAAACAAATACATATTAACTTACCTTTTGTTGAAGCCATTTCACAGATGCCGAAGTATGCAAAATTCTTAAAGGAACTTCTAACGAACAAAAGGAAGCTTGAGGAAGTATCAATGGTGAAGCTTAATGAAGAATGTTCAGCCATCCTCCAAAATAAACTACCACGGAAGTTAAAAGATCCAGGGAGTTTCACTATTCTTTGTTTAATTGGTAGCTTAAATATTAAGAAAGCATTAGCAGATCTAGGTGCCAGTATCAAATTAATGCCCTATAAAATGTTTAAGCGACTAGATCTTGTGGAGCCAAAACCCACTAGGATGAGTATTTAGTTAGCTAATAGATATATTAAATATCCTAGAGGAGTTATTGAAGATGTCTTGGTAAAAATTGATAAATTTATTTTCCCTGTTGATTTTGTTGTGCTTGAAATGGACGAGGACATTGACATACCTTTAATTCTAAGGCGCCCTTTTTTAGCTACTGCTAGGGCAGTTATCAATGTAGGCGATGGCAAAATTACATTAAGAATAGGCAATGAGGAAATTATTTTTCAAATTTATGATGCCATGAGATATTCAAAAGAACAAGATGATTCCTGCTATTTTGTTGAAACCACTAATCATATTATTCAGAATTCATTACAGGAAATTATACATGATGACATGATGGAACTGCGTCTTACTCAGGAAGAGGGTGAAGAAGATGAAGTCAACGAGCTTCAAACACTTTCATCTAGAAATATGGAAAAAGAAAGATTTGAAATCAATGACGATTCAAGACAGAAACCTTCTGTTGAGGAACCACCCAAATTAGAATTAAAACAGTTGCTGAAACACCTAGAGCATGCATTCCTTGGGGAAAACTCTACACTATTAGTAATTATCTCATCGGAGCTAGAACCCAAGGAAAAAGAGGAATTGCTACAGGTACTAAAGGAACATAAAAGAGTTATAGCTTGGAAAATCTCAGATATTAAGGGAATAAGCCCAACATTTTGTGCCCACAAAATTTTAATTGAAGATGAGTACAAGCATGTGTACAACCTCAAAGGCGATTAAATCCCAACGTCAAAGAAGTTGTGAAAGATGAGGTAATTGAACTTCTTGATGCTGGAATAATTTATCCTATTTCTGATAGCAAATGGGTAAGTCCTGTGCAGGTTGTCCCGAAGAAAGGAGGAATGACTATGATAACTAATGAGAAGAATGAATTAATTCCCACCAGAACAGTTGCAGACTGGAGAGTCTACATCGATTACAGGAAGCTAAACTACACCACTAGAAAAGATCACTTTCCTCTACCTTTCATTGATCAAATGTTAGAAGATTATCTGGGCATATGTATTATTGCTTCTTAGATGGACTCTCCAGATATTTTCAAATTCCAATAGCACTTGAAGATCAAGAGAAGACTACATTCACCTGTCCATACGGTACGTTTGCTTATCATAGAATGCCTTTTGGGTTGTGTAATGCTCCTGCTACTTTTCAGCGTTGTATGCTGGCAATCTTTGACAAACTCGTAGAGGATATCATGGAGGTATTTATGGATGATTTCTCAGTATTCAGTAATTCTTTTCATCTTTGCCTTAAAAATTTAAAATGAGTGCTAATGAGATGTGAAGAAACAAATCTTGTTTTGAATTGGGAAAAATGTCACTTTATGGTACAAGAGGGAATTGTATTGGGACATAAAATTTATGTAACACTCTTAACCCATATCCGTCGCCGGATTAAGGTTATGAGGCGTTACCAAACTAGACACAATTCAACATAGTCATTTATCACTTTTCATACACCAGATTATAACTTTTTAACATTTCAACTCATACACAGCCACATCTCATTTATTTATTAAACCAAATACGCATATTAGATTTTCAATATCATACAAATTCAAGATTTGTTACTAATTATGGCTCATGCATATCCCATACTCTTATTCCATGCTAACCAAGACTTGCATTACAAATCATGCTTTGTAATTCAATTACATCATTACTCATAATATATACAAGTTTCGGATCAAGCTTTCGTATATCAAACCCAAGCTGTACATGTTTCATATTTCTAAAGTTTGAACCATATGATCATTAAGTTTATGACATTCGAATATTTAAAATATATACAAGCATATATTCTATTCACTTCATATATCAATTACATGTCAATACATCTATTTCACTAATCGAATATCAATATATCATTTCATAACTTCGCACATGTGCATATTAAAACAAATAGACCCATATTACTTTACTAAATATCCATTCGCATAAGTGACATTAGAACATTATACTATAACCGAACATACTCGTAATGCTATTATAATATACGCATAATTTCTAAAAACAAAAGCCATAATTATCAAATCAATATTATCAAATTTTATTAACAAGTTTTGTGACTATTCCGATTCGAAATTATGCATATTAACCTAGGTTAAGTAATCTACACGACATAATAAGCATACCTATAAATATATATATACACATAAGTAAGTATCTCCATATAACCACAAGCATATATACCTTGAGATATACTTTCGATATAACCTTTAATCATGACCAAATACACACAACCATTAACATCGTAATCAAGCCATTTTCGCATGGCTTAAATACATCATCAAAATGATATTCAAGCATTAAGCTAGCCTATACATGCCTTTAGTTCGAATTCTAAACTTTAAAGGTACCAAAATAGGTTGATAGTGTGGATGACTTCAAAATCTATAAAAAAGAACGATGAACACACAGAGTAAGCTAATTTAGCTTAGTAAGTCTTAAACAATTATGATATACCAATTGAACATTCAAGCATTTTAAATAAATCAAGTAATGACATCAAATAAAATAGCTCAACTCGAAATTCCTTCAAAACCAAATTCCTTTGCTTCATTTAACATAACATTTATCATTTCCTTACCATTAGCATACAATTTACCAACTCAACGTCCAGTTCAAAGTATAAAACACCATCTCTTTATAATCTATTCATAATACACATACATGTAACTCAATAAGTTCACATAAATATTCGAACAAGTAAAGGATGTGTACACATGAATTTCACCTCCATAATTACCTAAACATATGTCCATTTAACACCTCATATATCCAAGTATCTAATAACAATATCTTAACAAAGTATCCTCATAACCAAAAAGGTTAAATTTACTTGAACATTAGTCTCATTCATGCTTAACAAAGTTCACGTATATGCTTACCTATTTGATCGAACATGAAAACTCATTTAACTATATTCATGTGGACATACCTCTAAGGCCGGATACAACAAACCCATATTATCACTGGCTTGCTCAATAACATACAACTAGGTAAGCTCATTAACCAAAAGTACAACATATTTATTTCACCATTTTATTTGCTCATTGACATCACATATAACATATAAGTATGAAAATACATACCTTGCAGCCGAATTAGCAAAATTTATTTGCATAAGCTTTAGCTTGCTCGATTTGTTCCATAACTTAATCATTTTGTAGTCTAAGCTCGAAATTGGAAATCACCGATATAAAACCTGCTAGGCGTCATCTTGAGTCACACACCGGCACTAGACCTGCTAGACTAGAGGTCTGAAATTTAAACACCGGCATTTAGCCTGCTAGGCAATAAGCCCAATATAATTCACTGGCACAAGGCCTGCTAGGCAATAAGCCCGATACAGTTCACCGACACAAGGCCTGCTAGGCAATAAGCCCGATACAGTTCATCGGCACAAGGCCTGCTAGGCTCAAAGCCCGTATTGATATTGTTCAACCATCTCGTACACATTACATTTACCAAAATCACATATACTATACATAATTCATATCACTTTCACATAATGAATTCAATTAAATATAACTACCTTTCATTGTTGAATCAATATATCACATTCGGCTTTGTCAAAATTTCAATTCAATAGTTCAAAATTAAGCATGTAAACTAGGTTACGAACAATATTTACAGTATTAACTTGCTTAAAGACTTACCTCAGGTATCGTCGGACGACAAGAACCGTCTATTCAATAACTTTTGTTTTTCCCCTATCCAAGTCCGTTTTTCTTTGTTCTTAATCTAAACATATTCAAATTAAGCTCATTCAAGTACATTTCATTTTAGTTTAATCCAAAAACACCTAAATGGGAAAATTACCATTTTGCCCCTAATATTTCACACCTTTACAATTTAGTCCTATTTGCACAAAACACAAAATATGCAAAATCTCACAACAACATAGCTAGGCCAAATATTCCATATGATCATATAAGTCCCTACATTTCATTTATTTTGCATTTTGACCCCTCAAAAATTTATTTTCTCAATTTAGCCCTATTTAGCTAAATTCATCAAAAACTCAAGAACAAAGTATGTTCATCCATTACATATCTACCATTTAATACCATAAAACATCACAAAACTCAACATAGCATCAATGGCATTTTACACAAGCATCATCAATTCACAAAATTAGTACATGGGTTTGATAGTTCTCGAAGCAATGATTACAAAAACGTAAAAATTATCGAAAACGGAACAAAATCTAACATTTAATTTAAGCTTGTAAGTGCCAAAATTATCAAGCTTCAAAAATTTATTTTTCTTTTCTTGTTTTTCGGTGGAAGGAAAAAAATAAAAGATGATAAAACCAATGTTTCTTTTTATTATAATATATAATATAACTTTAACCTTTAAAAAAAATATAACATATAAAAACATGTTATGAAACCATGTTGCCGTCCACTATAAGTAAAAAGGGGCTATTTGCCCTTTAAGGACTTCATATTAAAAAGCCACTATCAACTAAGCACTTTTCACTATAGTTTGTAACTTTTACACCTTACGCGATTTAGTCCTTTTATTTAATTAAGCACCCAAACAATCAAATTTTTATACGAAACTTTCACACATACTAATTCACATATAATTAACATAGAAAATAATATTTAAAGATTTTTCAGACTCGGATTCGTGGTCCCAAAACCACCGTTCCGATTAGGGTCAAATTCGAACTGTTACAATTTCTAGCAAAGGAATCGAGGTAGATAAAGCAAAAGTCGAAACAACAGAAAAATTACCTCCTCCCAGCTCTGTTAAAGATCTTAGAAGTTTTTTAGGACATGCAGGATTTTATAGAAAATTTATTAAAGATTTTTCTAAAATAGCTAAGCCTTTGACAAAATTGCTAGAAAAGGATGCACCTTTTAATTTCGATCAGGAATGTCTAGATGCATTCAACACCCTTAAAGAGAAATTAATAAATTCTCCGATTATAATTCCTCCCGATTGGAATCTCCCTTTTGAACTAATGTGTGATGCAAGTGATTTTGCAGTAGGTGCAGCTCTAGGACAGCGAAGAGACAAACACTTCCGGCCAATCTATTACGCCAGTAGGACATTGACGGCTGCGCAAGAGAATTATACCACCACTAAAAAAGAATTATTAGCTGTGGTCTTTGCATTTGATAAATTTAGACAATATTTATTATTACCTAAAGTTGTCGTTTACACTGACCACTCTGCTCTTCGTTATCTTTTAACTAAACCAGATGCAAAACCTCGACTAATAAGATGGATTTTACTCCTACAGGAATTTGATTTGGAAATTCAAGATAAAAAAGGAGCTGAAAATCTTGCAGCAGACCACTATCTAGACTAGAGAATCCACATATGGAAGAACAAGAAGAGATAGAGATAAATGACTCATTCCCTGCGGAACAAATATTCTCTATAACTAACTGCGAGGTACCTTGGTTTGCAAATATTGCAAATTTTCTAGCTGCTAATATCCTACCAAAAAGATTAAAACATCATCAAAAGAAGTGATTTGTAACACCCCAAACCCGGCCCAAACACTACTATCGGATCTGGTATGTCACTAAGAACATTTTTTTAGGAAAACCATCGTGTCGACAAAAAGCCCAAATAGAAAATTACATAAATTGTGCCTTAATAATCAAAAGCCCAAAACTTAATTACATGTCCTTGAAAGAAATTAAAATGAGAATAAATACTAAAGGCCCATTTTAAATCTAAAATGTAAACAAATGGCCTATGGCCTTATTACAGTGTATTTTAAATCCATCATATAAAGTACTTTTTAAAAAAAAACTAATATGGGGAAACTTTGTCGCTGGATCCACCTTCTTTTGCATGGCCACCTTGCGCTCCATTCCGGCCCGGTCCGATGCACTAAGCGTCACCTGAAAGGTTAGTTTAAAGGGGGTGAGTCGCGAGACTTAGTGTGCAACCCTCATGCACCACTAGATTTGGGCCTCATTAAACATAATAATAAATTCATTTACATGGAAACATATAATATGCAAAGCCCAATCCATTTGCCTAGGTTTCCATCCGCTACACGCCCCCGTACCAACCAACACACCATTAGGGATTTCTACAATCAACCACACGCTACTCTCCAAGATGGCGGTCATCTTGCTCATCAACATATATTGGCCAAAGCCCTTATAACATATAATGGCGAAGCTCAGATATATGATTCACGGCATTAGCGCTCTGATGAGTTCACGGTAAAAGCATTACTCATATACATGTACATATAACTTCCTCCTTTCATCACCCACCCCATGCAACATGCACAATAATTTAAAACATGTACAACGACTTACAGTAACATATAGTCGATTATTTACTAACACGAGGGTCCGTCGTTTAAATTCGAGATTTCGGCTTTTAATGTAACATATAAATCTTGTGAACACATATACATATATATACATTTATTATTAATCAGATCTAGAAGGTGGGGAAGTGTTACACACCTGATTATCGATAAAATGAGGCTTTCTATATCGAAGCTATCCTTAGTCGACACAACTGCTATCTGCCTAAGGTGTTGTTCAAAAGCCGGTCCACAACCAATATGCCAATCTCAAACAGTAGATACTGCTTGTTTCTTAAACTTAGGGATTCTTTCTTTTGTCTGATCCATATTTAATTCCATCAAATCCTTATCAGAGCTACTATAACAATATTTAATCGTTAATCCTCATTTTAGAGTTAAGATCATATATATATTGAACGAATCTAATAAAAATCTAGGGATAATCTTCTTACCTTAAAATCCCAAAATTGGAGACTTATGATTTTCGGCTTTTAGATCTAGTCGACTAAGCCTTCTTCAAATCCTGAATTGCCGCCCATCATAAAACCATTAACTATTAGCTTTCGGCTTTTGCCTTTCTAAAATAGATTATGAGAGCTAATCATTCGACTCCTACCTTAGCTTAGGAGATTCGGCTAGCACTAGGGAGAGGATTCGGTAATGTCGATGGAAGATTTAAATGCCGGAAGTGTAGAACAATTTCTCAAATAGGATGAATAAAAGAAAAAAGTGATGGATGCTTCGGCTTTTTAGAGAAATCGGCACAAGGGAAAAGAAAGTGGGGAAAGTTTCAGATTTTAAAGAAATTAGAGAAAGAAATTTGGAGAAAAGAAGCTGAGAATTTCAGCACAAAAGGAGAGGATTTAATGTCGAAACAAGGAGCTAGCCCTCTATTTATAGGAAATTCGGTAACCCTTTGCCATGCGATGGTGGTTTCTTTACTCCTCTCGTTGATGGATTCTTGGCCATCACTCTCTTTGTAGATAAATTCCTAATTTTTCTCCTTTATCTTAATCTACTAGCTCATCTAAAAGAGACTTAGTTATCTCTAACTCCTCCCTCCTTTATCAGCATATTATCCACATATTTTAATCATTAAAATCCCTAAATCTTAGCCTTTATCTGCTTATTATCCACATATTTTAAACATTAAAACCCCTAAATTTTAGCTTTGTTGCCATCCACTCCACCTAATCCTAATGCCCAAAATTTAGCTAACTTAAATTAAAAGAATTGGGCTCCATGAAACTTAAATTTGGGCCCCTCACTCCCTTGTGTGGCGTCACCTCCTAAGATTGGGCCACAAGCCCACTTTGGTATTTTAAACATAGATACTACCTTTTAAACCCTATAATGCCCAAACAGATAATTTTAATCAAGGCCTCTACCTAAGCCTGAGCCCAATTTGGACCCCTAACACTTAAATTAACTCATTTTACATATTCACCCATTAAACGCATAGGCCCAAAAATTTAGGATGTTACACGGTTCTTTTCTGATGTGCAAAACTATTTTTGGGAAGATCCATTTCTTTTTCGTATATGTGCAGATCAGGTGATTTGAAGATGTGTTACAAAAACAGAAGCTAGCAAAATCTTAGGGCACTACCACTCTGGACCTTCAGGAGGACATTACAGTGGTGTCAAAACAGCACACAAAATACTCGAATCAGTTTTTTTTGGCCCACTTTATTAAAAGATGCCAACAGGTATGTCACCTCATGTGATAAATTCCAAAGAACAAGTAATATTTCCAAACGCGATGAAATGCCTCAAACATACATGCTATCATATGAAATATTCGACATATGAGGTATCGATTTCATGGGCCTATTCCCTAGTTCATTCGGGAATAAATATATCTTAGTGGCAGTCGATTACATGTCAAAATGGGTGGAAGCTGAAGCTTTACTCACAAATGATGCCAAAGTAGTGGTCAATGTAACATCCTAGATTAGGGGTTATGCGTTTGGAGCATAACTCAGGTGTTAGTAGGCTTTAAGGGTGTTTGGAGGTGTTTTAAGAGTTTTTAGAATTCTAGGATGGAAGAGAAAGCTTTGGAAAATTATTGGTTTTTAAGTTAAAAAGGGGAAGCTAGGCTAAGGAAGCCTTAAGAAAATTTGTGTTGGATTCATAACACAAAGAAACCAATTGGCAAGGTTGCAAGGGATGCTACCTTGGGGCTAGGAAGGTGCGTCACATGGAGTGCCAAGGGGAGGAGGTTCGAGCTGCAGAGATTGCACTTGGGACCTTTTATTTTTGGCGTTAAAATGGGAGCAAGGCCAAGGAGGTCTTAAGGGAAAAATCTTAGGCGTGTTTGGCATAAAACAGGCCTTGGTAAAGTGGCTGCAAGGCGCCACTTAAGGGCCTTGAAATGACGCCATAAGCCTGGTGCAGTCTGAGTTCGAGTCTTATTGGCGGAGGAGGCGCGTTTTATTTTGCTTTTGGCGTTAAGGGGAGCTAGGGAAGGAGGCTTTAAAAGAAATTGTGGCGAGTTTATGTCACAAAAAATGCCTTGGCAGAGTGGCTTAGGCGTTATTGCGACTTACGGTGATGGCCTTCGAGTTCGAACCTCATGGACGATAGTAGTGGGATTTTATTTTGCTTTTACGTCAAAGCGGGGAAGGGGAAGGTTATCTGACAATTAGACTTCTATTTGGATGAAGATTAAGCTTATTTTATCCTATTAATATTCGCTAAGAGTAGGATAATTGTAGTTTTATTTATTTATTTTATTATAGGATAATTATGGTTTTATTTAGATTAAATGAGATTTTATTTTATTTATTTTAGTTTAATAGATAGATAAGAGATAAGGTGTTGGATTAATTATTTTATTTGTTAAGAGATAAAATAGGAGTTTAAGTTGGGATTTGATAAGTGGGGAAGTGGTAGCCGATTGTTGGACTCTAGGAGCTTGAATTTTCTGTATAAATATGGTACTAGTGTGTGCTAAATTTCCCCTTTCAAAACCTTTCTTTTTCATCTTGGTTATTGCCAAAATTTAGTACCTCTTTTCCCATTGGTGCCGTTTTTCCCTTGTGCAAAAGCCACTTGTGTTTCATTCCTCTTCTCTCTGTCGAATTTCCCAGTGCAACTCCTCTTTTCTCTTCTCTTTTTGCCAAGCCGAAATACTCTGTGTTCTAGCCAAAACTTCTTCCAAAATTTAGTTAGTATCGATTCTTTCTAAGCCTCATATCCCTCTCTTTTATCTTTGAGTGAAACCGATTATACAAAGTGCCACATAGCCGATTATTCTCTAAGCCTCAAAGCTGAATATCCCTGTGGTGACAAAGATAGGTGCTATTGATTTCTTTAATAGAGGAGAGATTCGGGATTTCAAGGATTTACGATAAGTCATGTATTCGGCTAAAAGCCATTGATCATGTATAAGTGATTAGAATCGGATCTAACATATGTGTATAGGGATTTCAACATCTCTATAGTCAAGTGGTGTTTCGGGATTTAAGATTTGGAAGGTAAGTACATTGACCAAGGGCCTATTTGATGTTAGACTTGTTTCTTATCATTCAAACCGAAAACTAACCAAGCTAATGGATCTAGTGGTTAGCCGATTATAAAGAGGAAACACTACAAGTTTCGGGATTTGTTTAAGAAACAAATCGGCAACAAGGTAAGATTTTTGTCACCAAGATCCTTCGGGATTTAATCTCATAGCCGAATAGACTTTTGCTAAACATCAAAGTGATTGACCAAATGTAGGAATTGAGATCTAAAGTGTTAGATCAGATTTCGGGTTCTCAGGAAAGCATTAAGCGAATCAGGTGTGTACCCCACACTAACTTTTAATAAGAATCATGGCTAAATTTAATATGAGCATGTTTATAAGAATGTGAATATGGCTAAAGTACCATGCTAGGGTACAAAGTACTCAGGTACGTTTCCTACTCCTACTAGGATTATGTTAAATATCTGTTACGACACACATATGACATTATAAGAATGTGAAATAAGAATTTGGCATGTTAATGCATGATATGTATGATATGGGGCATATGGGTTATATGAAAAGGGAAAGTGAATGTGGTGACCTAAGACCACGAATTACTGAATATGGTGACCTAAGACCACGATATCCGAATGTGGTAACCTAAGACCACGAATTTTATAAGGGCGATGTGCACGTCGACTGCAGCGACTGCCTTCGATGGTGTGTAGCGGATGGAGGGTTGACTTAGTAGTCCCCACGGTGTACAGGATGGTACGGGTGATGTGTAGTGGATGGCATATAGGTTTGGGTTTGGGTTGCATCATTTTAATGATATAAGAATATGTATGCTCTGAAATGTCTGAATTTGTTATGACTTAGTGTTGTGGTTACACATTGAGTCTGTTGACTCACCCCGTTGTGGGAACCTTTATCAGGTGACGAGCAGTAATGGACCGAGTCGGCAGGAGCTTAAAGGTGGCCATGCACAGCAAGGAATTTATTTAATTTGGATTTTTATTTTATTAAGTACTTTGAATTTATTTTTGGGAATTTTTTGATGTAATAAGGCCATAGTAGAACTACTTTACTTTGCTTTTATTTATTAAGCTTACAAACTTTAAATTTATTAAAAGATTAAGTAAATTTATTTTAAAACAAAGCCCAAACGTTTTGTCACCTAAAGTAAAGGATTTTTAATAATGAAGTAAACTTGTTTTCAACTCAAGCCCAACCCAAAACAATCTTTCTTTCAAAACACACAAGTTTTTCCTAGGTAACAAAAGAATTTGAAACGGTTTACACCGGAGAACATACCAGATCCGGTCAAGGCTCGTGGGCCAGGTTTGGGGTATTTCAATTTGGTATCAGAGCCCAGTTTTAAACTCTCGACCTTGGGTTTAAGGCCCAAAACGTTTTCAAAGTTAAGCCCAAAAAGAATTTTTGTGAATTGAGCAGGATTTTCTAGCATGGCCCACTAAGTCTCCGACCCGAAGTCCACCAGGTAAGTACTTCTATCCATTGTGTGATTTATAGTATGACTTGTAGAGGGGTAGAAATGGAATGAAATGTAGAATAGAGATTAAGTACTTGAACCCTAGGGCTAGTATACCCCAACAAAAACATAAGACTTAAATGCCTAACTAAACAAACCTGTGGTTAAGTCACTGAGTTAGGGTGTGGTAACCATGGTACGCATGTCTAGGATTGGTTTTGGTGGGAGCTTGGTATTTAAGCAGTCCTAGTGACTCACCTCCTCTCCACTCGTATCCTACCTGGTGCGTATTAACCGTTCACCCTAACCAAGAGGACTTAGTCATCGGCTAAACCAATGATTAAAACCCGAAAGGGACTAGCCATATTTTTTATAAACCTTAGTTTTTAAAATCCTTAAATTAACCCTTCGATTTGCAACAAAATATATTTTGAAAATTTCTCAAAAAAATAAAAAAATAAAAAAATAATTTTGATTTGCCAAAATTACTAAAATACCCCTGGCTGTAAAATTATAAAAATGCCCTTGGTTTCTAAAATTACCATATTACCCTTGATTTTAGTAAAGTTTCTCTATTTTGAAAAAGTGTCCAAAAACTCCATTTTACAAAAAAATCAAGGCACTTTGATTTGGAAAAATTACTAAAATGCCCCTGTGTTGTAAATTAATAAAATACCCTTAGTTTTTAAGATTTTCAAAAATACCCTCGACTTTTTGCTAAAATGTTTCTACTTTACAAAAATACCAAAAAATTTTGTTTTACAATTATCAAGATACCCTAATTTGGAGAATTTATAGAAATGCCCCTAACTTCCAAAATTACCGGAATAACCCCAATTTCTGAAATTTCTGCAACACCGCTGATTTGGAAAACAAATTTTGAAGATAACCTCGAGTTTTTGTGAATTTTGAAATACTTTTGATTTATAAAGATTATTTTCGAAGTGACCCCAATTTATTACCAAAATACCTTATAGGAAAAATGGCGAAATTACCCCAGGGGATGATGAGAATGCCCAAAGTAGTGAAGTGAATGTTGTGAATGAATGTGTCTCTTTCGAGATGGATGAATGTGAATGTGAATGTGAATCTACGAATTAGAATAGTGAACTTGAGCGAGACTTTGTTTGATCGAAAGAACCACTATTAAACTCCTTTTCATAAAATTATTCGCGGTTAAACGGTGGAACAAAGTACTAATGCATAAAACTCTTTAATCGATTAAATCGTGACGTTAGAAATGAGTTCTCGAAGCGTGAACTTAAAAAACATTGTGCCTAGGAAGTATGATGGCTCTATTAAGATCGAGTCATGACATAAGCGTGGCGGTGAGTTAAGATGTTCGATTATTCGATAGTAAGTAATTTTGAGGACGAAATTATTTTTAAAGAGGTAGAACTGTAACATCCTAGATTAGGGTTATGCATTTGGAGCATAACTCGGTGTTAGTAGGCTTTAAGGGTGTTTGGAGGTGTTTTAAGAGTTTTAGAATTCTAGGATGGAAGAGAAAGCTTTGGAAAATTATTGGTTTTTAAGTTAAAAAGGGGAAGCTAGGCTAATGAAGCCTTAAGAAAATTTGTGTTGGATTCATGACACAAAGAAACCAATTGGCATGGTGGCAAGGGACGCTACCTTGGGGCTTGGAATGTACGTTACATGGAGTGCCAAGGGGAGGAGGTTCGAGCTGCAGAGATTGCACTTGGGAGCTTTTATTTTTGGCGTT
Source organism: Gossypium rotundifolium (assembly GCA_025506655.1). Lineage (NCBI taxonomy): Eukaryota > Viridiplantae > Streptophyta > Magnoliopsida > Malvales > Malvaceae > Gossypium > Gossypium rotundifolium. The sequence continues at coordinate 150,541,343 of CP106732.1, read as the reverse complement.
AAAAGGGGAGCAAGGCCAGGGAGGTCTTAAGGGAAAAATCTTAGGCGTGTTTGGCATAAAATAGGCCTTGGTAAAGTGGTGCAAGGCGCCACTTAAGAACTGAAATGACGCCATAAGCCAGTGCGTGTCTGAGTTCGAGTCTTGTTGGCGCAGGAGGCGTGTTTTATTTTGCTTTTGGCGTTAAGGGGAGCTAGGGAAGGAGGCTTTAAAAGAAATTGTGGCGAGTTTATGTCACAAAAAATGCCTTAGCGAGTGGCTTGGGCGTTATTGCGACTTGCACGTGGTGAGGGCTCGAGTTCGAGCCTCGTGGACAGCGATGGGTGGGATTTTATTTTGCTTTTGCGTCCAAGGCGAGGAAGGGAAGGTTATCTGGCAATTAGACTTCTATTTGGATGAAGATTAAGCTCATTTTATCCTATTAATATTCGCTAAGAGTAGGATAATTGTAGTTTTATTTATTTATTTTATTATAGGATAATTATGGTTTTATTTAGATTAAATGAGATTTTATTTTATTTATTTTAGTTTAATAGATAGATAAGAGATAAGGCGTTGGATTAATTATTTTATTTGTTAAGAGATAAAATAGGAGTTTAAGTTGGGATTTGATAAGTGGGGATGTGATGCCCGATTGTTGGACTCTAGGAGCTTGAATTTTCGGTATAAATATGGTACTAGTCTGTGCTAAATTTCCCCTTTCAAAACCTTTCTTTTTCATCTTGGTTATTGCCGAAATTTAGTACTTCTTTTCCCATTGGTGCCGTTTTTCCCTTGTGCAAAAGCCACTTGTGTTTCATTCCTCTTCTCTCTGCCAAATTTCCCAGTGCAACTCCTCTTTTCTCTTCTCTTTTTGCCAAGCCGAAATACTCTGTGTTCTAGCCGAAACCTCTTCCAAAATTTAGTTAGTATCGATTCTTTATAAGCCTCATATCCCTCTCTTTTATCTTTGAGTGAAGCCGATTAATCAAAGTACCAAATAGTCGATTATTCTCTAAGCCACAAAGCCGAATATCCCTGTGGCGACAAAGATAGGTGCTGTCGATTTCTTCAATAAAGGAGAGAATAGGGATTTCAAGGATTTACGATAAGTCATGTATTCGGCCAAAAGCCATTGATCATGTTTAAGTGATTAGAATCGGATCTAACATATGTGTATAGGGATTTCAACATCTCCATAGTCAAGTGGTGTTTCGGGATTTAAGATTTGGAAGGTAAGTACATTCAGCCAAGGGCCTATTTCAGTATTTAGACTTGTTTCTTATCTGTTCAAACCGAAAACTAACCAAGCTAATGGATCTAGTGGTTAGCCGATTATAAAGAGGAAACATTTGCAAGTTTGAGATTTGTTTAAGAAACAAATCGGCAACAAGGTAAGATTTTTGTCACCAAGATCCTTGGATTTAATCTCATAGCGAATAGACTTTTGCTAAACATCAAAGTGATTGACCAAATGTAGGAATTGAGATCTAAAGTGTTAGATCAGATTTCGGGTTCTCAGGAATGCATTAAGCGAATCAGGTGTGTACCCCACACTAACTTCTAATAAGAATTATGGCTAAATTTAATATAAGCATGTTTATAAGAATGTGAATATGGCTAAAGTACCATGCTATGGTACAAAGTACTCAGGTACGTTTCCTACTCCTACTAGGATTATGTTAAATATCTGTTACGACACACATATGACATTATAAGAATGTGAAATAAGAATTTGGCATGTTAATGCATGATATGTATGATATGGGGCATATGGGTTATATGAAAAGGGGAAGTGAATGTGGTGACCTAAGACCACGAATTACTAAATGTGGTGACCTAAGACCACGATATCCGAATGTGGTGACCTAAGACCACGAATTTTATAAGGGCGATGTGCACGTCATTGCGGCTAATCGCCTTCGATGGTGTGTAGCGGATGGAGGGTTGACTTAGTAGTCCCCACTTGTCTGAGATAATCTGGTGATGTGTAGCGGATGGCTTATAGGTTTGGGTTCAGGTTGCATCATTTTAATGATATAATAATATGTATGCTCTGAAATGTATGAATTTGTTATGACTTAATGTTGTGGTTACACATTGAGTCTGTTGACTCACCCCGTTGTGGGAACCTTTTTCAGGTGACGATCAGTAATGGACCGGGTCGGCAGGAGCTTAAAGGTGGCCATGCACAGCAAGGAATTTATTTAATTTGGATTTTTATTTCATTAAGTACTTTGAATTTATTTTTGGGAATTTTTTGATGTAATAAGGCCATAGTAGAACTACTTTACTTTGCTTTTATTTATTAAGCTTACAAACTTTAAATTTATTAAAAGATTAAGTAAATTTATTTTAAAACAAAGCCCAAATGTTTTGTCACCTAAAGTAAAGGATTTTTAATAATGAAATAAACTTGTTTTCAACTCAAGCCCAACCCAAAACAATCTTTCTTTCAAAACACACAAGTTTTTCCTAGGTAACAAAAGAATTTGAAACGGTTTACACCGGGGAACATACCAGATCCAGTCAAGGCTCGTGGGCTGGGTTTGGGGTGTTTCAATTTGGTATCAGAGCCCATTTTTAAACTCTCGACCTTGGGTTTAAGGCCCAAAACGTTTTCAAAGTTAAGCCCAAAAAGAATTTTTGTGAATTAAGCAGGATTTTCTGGCATGGCCCACTAAGTCTCCGACCCGAAGTCCACCAGGTAAGTACTTCTATCCATTGTGTGATTTATAGTATGACTTGTAGAGGGGTAGAAATAGAATGAAATGTAGAATAGAGATTAATTACTTGAACCCTAGGGCTAGTATACCCCAACAAAAACATAAGACTTAAATGCCTAACTAAACAAACCTGTGGTTAAGTCGCTGAGTTAGGGTGTGGTAACCATGGTACGCATGTCTAGGATTGGTTTTGGTGGGAGCTAGGTATTTAAGCAGTCCTAGTGACTCACCTCCTCTCCACTCGTATCCTACCTGATGCGTATTAACCGTTCACTCTAACCAAGAGGACTTAGTCATCGGCTAAACCAATGATTAAAACCCGAAAGGGACTAGCCATATTTTTTATAAACCTTAGTTTTTAAAATCCTTAAATTAACCCTTCGATTTGCAACAAAATCTATTTTGAAAATTTCTCAAAAAAATAAAAAAATAAAAAAATATTTTTGTTTTGCTAAAATTACTAAAATACCCCTGGCGGTAAAATTACAAAAATGCCCTTGGTTTCTAAAATTATAATATTACCCTCGATTTTAGTAAAATTTCTCTATATTGCAAAAGTGTCCAAAAACTCCATTTTACAAAAAAATCAAGGTACTTTGATTTGGAAAATTACTAAAATGCCCCTGTGTTGTAAATTAATAAAATACCCTTAGTTTTTAAGATTTTCAAAAATACCCTCGACTTTTTGCTAAAATGTTTCTACTTTACAAAAATACTAAAAACTTTTGTTTTACAATTATCAAGATACCCTGATTTGGAGAATTTACGAAAATGCCCCTAACTTCCAAAATTACCGGAATAACCCCGATTTCTGAAATTTCTCCAACACCGCTGATTTGGAAAACAAATTTTGAAGATAACCTCGAGTTTTGTGAATTTTGAAATACTTTTGATTTATAAAGATTATTTTCAAGTGACCCGATTTATTACCAAAATACCTTATAGGAAAATGCGAAATTACCCCAGGGGATGATCGAGAATGCCCAAAGTAGTGAAGTGAATGTTGTGAATGAATGTGTCTCTTTCGAGATGGATGAATGTGAATGTGAATGTGAATCTCGAATTAGAATAGTGAACTTGAGCGAGACTTTGTTTGATCGAAAGAACCACTATTAAACTCCTTTTCATAAAAGCATTAGCGGTTAAACAAAGGAACAAAGTACTAAAGCATAAAACTCTTTAATAAAACTCTTTAATAAGATTAAATCGCGACATTAGAAATGAGTTCTCGGGAAGGTGAACTTAAAAAAATTGTGCCTAGGAAGTATGATGGCTCTATTAAGATCGAGTCTGTGACATAAGCGTAAGCGATGAGTTAAGATGTTCGATTATTCGATAGTAAGTAATTTCGAGGACGAAATTATTTTTAAGGAGGTAGAACTGGAACATCCTAGATTAGGGGTTATCGTTTGGAGCATAACTTTCGGTGTTAGTAGGCTTTAAGGGTGTTTGGAGGTGTTTTAAGAGTTTTTAGAATTCTAGGATGGAAGAAAGCTTTGGAAAATTATTGGTTTTAAGTTAAAAGGGAAGCTAGGCTAAGGAAGCCTTAAGAAAATTTGTCTTTGGATTCATGACACAAAGAAACCAATTGGCAAGGTGGCAAGGGACGCTACCTTAGGGCTTGGAAGGTGCGTCACATGGAGTGCCAAGGGGAGGAGGTTCGAGCTGCAGAGATTGCACTTGGGAGCTTTTATTTTTGGCGTTAAAAGGGGAGCAAGGCCAGGGAGGTCTTAAGGGAAATATCTTAGGCGTGTTTGGCATAAAACAGGCCTTGGTAAAGTGGCTGCAAGGCGCCACTTAAGGGCCTAGAAATAACGCCATAAGCCTAGTGCAGGTCTGGAGTTCGAGTCTTGTTGGCAGTAGGGAGGCGTGTTTTATTTTTCTTTTGGCGTTAAGGGGGGAGCTAGGGGAAGGAGGCTTTAAAAGAAATTGTGGCGAGTTTATGTCACAAAAAAATGCCTTGGCAGAGTGGCTTGGGGTGTTATTGCAGCTTGCCGTAGTGAAGGCTCAGGTTCGAGCCTCGTGGACAGCAGTAGGTGGGATTTTATTTTGCTTTTGCGTCAAGGCAGGGAAGGGGAAGGTTATATGGCAATTAGACTTCTATTTGGATGAAAATTAAGCTTATCTTATCCTATTAATATTCGGCTAAGAGTAGGATAATTATAGTTTTATTTATTTATTTTATTATAGGATAATTATGGTTTTATTTAGATTAAATGAGATTTTATTTTATTTATTTTAGTTTAATAGATAGATAAGAGATAAGGTGTTGGATTAAATATTTTATTTCTTAAGAGATAAAATAGGAGTTTAAGTTGGGATTTGATAAGTGGGGAAGTGGTGGCCGATTGTTGGACTCTAGGAGCTTGAATTTTCGGTATAAATATGGTACTAGTGTGTGCTAATTTTCCTCTTTCAAAACCTTTCTTTTTCGTCTTGGTTATTGCCGAAATTTAGTACCTCTTTTCCCAATGGTGCCGTTTTTCCCTTGTGCAAAAGCCACTTGTGTTTCATTCCTCTTCTCTCTGCCGAATTTCCCAGTGCAACTCTTCTTTTCTCTTCTCTTTTTGCCAAGCCGAAATACTCTGTGTTCTAGCCTAAACTTCTTCCAAAATTTAGTTAGTATCGATTCTTTCTAAGCCTCATATCCCTCTCTTTTATCTTTGAGTGAAGCCGATTATACAAAGTGCCACAAAGTCGATTATTCTCTAAGCCTCAAAGCCGAATATCCCTGTGGTGACAAAGATAGGTGCTGTCGATTTCTTCAATAGAGGAGAGATTTGGGATTTCAAGGATTTACGGTAAGTCATGTATTCGGCCAAAACCCATTGATCATGTTTAAGTGATTAGAATCGGATCTAACATATGTGTATAGGGATTTCAACATCTCCATAGTCAAGTGGTGTTTCGGGATTTAAGATTTGGAAGGTAAGTACATTCGACCAAGGGCCTATTTCAGTATTTAGACTTGTTTCTTACCTGTTCAAACCGAAAACTAACCAAGCTAATGGATCTAGTGGTTAGCCGATTATAAAGAGGAAACACTACAAGTTTCGGGATTTGTTTAAGAAACAAATCGGTAACAAGGTAAGATTTTTGTCACCAAGATCCTTCGGGATTTAATCTCATAGTCGAATAGACTTTTGCTAAACATCAAAGTGATTGACCAAATGTAGGAATTGAGATCTAAAGTGTTAGATCGGATTTCGGGTTCTCAGGAAAGCATTAAGCGAATCAGGTGTGTACCCCACACTAACTTTTAATAAGAATTATGGCTAAATTTAATATGAGCATGTTTATAAGAATGTGAATATGGCTAAAGTACCATGCTATGGTACAAAGTACTGTGCACGCTTCCTACTCCTACTAGGATTATGTTAAATATCATTACGACACATATATGACATTATAAGAATGTGAAATAAGAATTTCGCATGTTAATGCATGATATGTATGATATGGGGCATATGGGTTATATGAAAAGGGGAAGTGAATGTGGTGACCTAAGACCACGAATTACTGAATGTGGTGACCTAAGACCACGATATCCGAATGTGGTGACCTAAGACCACGATATCTGAATGTGGTGACCTAAGGCCACGAATTTTATAAGGGCGATGTGCACGTCGACTGCAGCGACTGCCTTCGATGGTGTGTAGCGGATGGAGGGTTGACTTAGTAGTCCCCACGGTGTATAGGATGGTACGGGCGATGTGTAGCGGATGGCATATAGGTTTGGGTTCGGGTTGCATCATTTTAATGATATAAGAATATGTATGCTCTGAAATGTCTGAATTTGTTATGACTTAGTGTTGTGGTTACACATTGAGTCATTGACTCACCCGTTAGGGAACCTTTTTCAAGTGACGATCAGTAATGGACCGGGTCGGCAGGAGCTTAAAGGTGGCCATGCATAGCAAGGAATTTATTTAATTTGGATTTTTATTTCATTAAGTACTTTGAATTTATTTTTTGGATTTTTTTGATGTAATAAGGCCATAGTAGAACTACTTTACTTTGCTTTTATTTATTAAGCTTACAAACTTTAAATTTATTAAAAGATTAAGTAAATTTATTTTAAAACAAAGCCCAAACGTTTTGTCACCTAAAGTAAAGGATTTTTAACAATGAAATAAACTTGTTTTCAACTCAAGCCCAACCCAAAACAATCTTTCTTTCAAAACACACAAGTTTTTCCTAGGTAACAAAAGAATTTGAAATGGTTTACACCGGGGAACATACCAGATCCGGTCAAGGCTCGTGGGCCGGGTTTGGGGTGTTTCAGTCAAGTTTTTAAAGAATTTATTTTCTCGATTCGGAATACCTAGGGCAATAATTAGCGATAGAGGTACCCATTTTTGTAATACCCAATTTGACGAAGTCCTGAAGAAATATGGTGTACACCATAGGATGGCTACCCCATATCACCCTCAAACCAGTGGACAAGCTGAAGTAGCAAACTGAGAACTAAAATGCATTCTGGAAAAAATGGTCGAAACAAATAGAAAAGATTGGGCATTAAAAATAGATGACGCCCTATGGGCCTATAGGACAGCATTTAAAACTACCCTAGGGACATCTCCATATAAAGTTGTCTATGGAAAGAGTTTTCATTTACCATTCGAATTGGAACATAAAGCTTTTTGGGCTATAAAATTTCTAAATTATGATCTTAAAACTGCAGGGGAGTAACTGAACTAGACGAATGGAGAGCCAATGCCTACGAGAACTCAAGACTATACAAGGAAGCAACCAAACGACGCCACGACACTCGTTTAAGAAAATCAAAATGATTTGAAGTAGGGGACTTGGTCTTGCTGTACAACTCAAGGTTTAAATTGTTTCTTGGGAAATTAAAGTCAAGATGGTCAGGGCCATTCCTGGTCAAAACAATCTTTCCTTATGGCACAGTCGAGGTAACTCACCCCACTCAAGGCACATTCAAGGTAAATGGTCACCGACTAAAAATCTATAATGGTGAAAATGTTGCAAATATGAGAGATGAGCTTCAACTCTGTAAACCTTCATACAGAATCAAAAACAGGATAAGTCTAGCTTAAGACTTTACATGAGTGCTTCTCGGGAGGCAACCCCAGCACTGACTTTACTAACAACATTAATTTTCTTGAAACTTCATACTGATTTAGTACAGGTTTTGACCATACGGCCGAACACACGGGCATGCCCGTGGTCGTGTGTAAGCCACGGGACAGAACATGGGCGTACTAATACTCATGCACGACAAGAGGTAAACTTCTCCCAAAACATGGGCCAGACACGACCGTGCCTTCAACCGTGTGGAGATACTAACTTGCCTACCACGGGCATACCACGGCCGTGCCTCAGAGCTTGTTGAGATACTGACTTATAGAACACGGGTGGAACACACCCGTGGTACCTTTCCGTGTCAAGCAAGACACGGGCGTGTCACATAAACCATGGCCGTGCCAAAATACCTGAATGTGCCCAAAATTTGAAATCGCGAAAAGCACGGGCATAGCACGGGCGTGCCCCTAGCCCGTGCTCCTTCCCCTATTTAAGCAAATTAAACTGTCCACTTTCCCAAAACCAACCCTAAAAACATTTTTCAGCCTCCTCCCTCAAAATTCTAGCCAAATCAAGCCTCCCCCTCTCCTAACAATCCCTAAAACTCTTTTCCTCTTTAAAAAACTGTGCCATGCCCTCAACACAGCCGTGTAACACCCCCACAACTGCAGTACCGCCGTGCCTCACCCGTGCTCTGCCAAAAATCACCACCAACCCTGGTTTATTTTACTCACTTCTCTTAAAACTGATAAATGTTTGATTCCTTTAGTTTATACTTTTTGTTTTAAGTGTAGTTCAACCATGATTTAGTTATTTAGTTATTTAGAATTTTTTTTAGACTAGTGAATGATGATCTTTGCAAATTTTGAAATATCTTAAGTACAAATGTTGATGATGGTTATATCGATTATTAGCTCTATTCTTGAAAATTGAAAATGGTTTTCTATTTATATGCCAACATATTTACCATCTAAATGCCTTAAGTCTAAATAATAATATGGTACAACCATTGCTCGGATATTAATCAATTTCAGGTACCATGTCGTCATCAAGAGGGAATTAATCGCAGCCGCCCCAACCAAGAAAAGGAAAGGACCCGAATTATCTAGTGCCTCTTCTGAGCTACGACATGAATTCCTCCGATTTCCTCAGGTAGCCCAGGAAGAGAGATATAAGGTATTTCGGGATAGACCCCTTGGTACCGGTAGGTGCATCGATTGGGATGCCCTGGAGCAAGTCGGACTCGTCGGAGATATTCGAGCTCTCATCTCGATGGAACCGTGGGAGCAGTTTTTCTCAATCGTAGAGCCCACATACTTGGAATTCACTCTCGAGTTCTGCGCCACCTTCACACTATAGACAGCGATGGCACATTTGACGATGTTGGCACGACCCAATTCTGTCTAGGGGGTACAGTACGTCAACTAAGCGTACCTCAATTCGGCTCAGCACTTGGACTCTATACGCCGGATTTTATAGTAGAAAACCCATTTTTTGAGTTAGACAGACAGCTTGACTGCACTCCTCTCTCCTACTGGTGCAACTTGAAACCTAGTACGGGCATCTACGACCCTAGTCGCTCCAAAGCGACAGCTCTCACTCCATCTTTGAGGTACATCCATGCCATTCTAGCTCAAACCATTACAAGTCACCGTGAGAGCACAGGCATGGTGAATAAACATGATGTATATTACCTATCAAGCATGGCGGAAGGGCACGTGTTCGACCTTGCCTACTTTATCGCTGGCGCAATGCAACATCTAATGGAGGCGCATAGAAAAGGGATTTTATCAATGGGACCGTACATAACACGATTGGCTCGGCACTTTGGTCTCCTCAACACCGATTTTCAGAGGTCCTCACTCACATTGATCAGACATATGGCACCTCAGGGTATCCAGATGATGTTACACATGAGAATGATCAAACATCGTCGCGGGACTGACCCTCCCCAGTACAAATTAACCACCAGTGAGGCAGAGCCCGAGGACATTACTGATGATGTCCCACATCCGGCATAGGAGGCTCCAGCACAGAGACAGCAGCCCATCCATTCAGCAGATTCTTTGTCAGAGATCTCTGCACGCCTCACCCAGTTCGAGCAATACTGCACTCAGGAATTCACCGACACAGCTCAACGTTTAGATGGGATTGAGGCTACACTTTAGCATATATGCCACCACTTCCACATCTCAGCTCAGACACCATCACAGGACCCAGCAGACGATGAGGACCTCTGAGTCCATTCATTTAGTTTTATTTTATTTTATTTTCCTTTTTTATTTAAAATTGTTCCTTTATTTTAATTTTATATTTGGCATAATTTAAAACTTTAAAAATTGTAAATTTTGATTGGTTATCTAGTTTTTAAGTATATCTAACATATATTACATCTCTGAGATATCTAACTGATGACTTTGCAGTTTCAAACACACACTCCACATACACAAATCACTAGGAGTAGTCTACTACCACATAAGTCATCTTTCACTATGATCACTTCTCTGACTCAAGGAAACCATCTGAAAATTCAGGGGAGTGATACTTTTCCCTTTCTCTTTTGATTCATTCCATGATCATATATATATCCTTGTACATTGCAATGTACATCTTAAATGTAGGGGGTAAAAGTACCTAACTTTTTGCATTGTTCTAAAAATTCCTGAATTTAAATTTGTTTTTAAGTATTTTTCTCATATTACTAATTAGGATGAAATTTCTAATGATTTATGATTTTTATTGATATGTTTTGGATTAAGTCATCGATAATTGTGCATTAATGATTAAATTTGAAGAATACTAAAAAATCAAGCATGATAAGCCTGTTTTTCAAGAATCAAAAAAATTTTTAGGTTGTTGAACTGAATTTGAATATTTCCTTGAAGTTCAAAATTTACAGGGATTGATGTCAAATACCCATAATTTTTGTGAGATTTTGAGCCCTATAGAGCATATATTCTTTTTCTTGCTCACTTTATTAATTATGAGTGTGTCAACTATGAACTGTTATTCTAGAACTTGCCTCGATTATACATGTTGAGACCACATCTATGATTTGATTTACTGAGATGATAAAGGCACCTAGGTTTTAACCCCTTCACACCACTAAAAAGCCTATCCACATAATTAACCCCTAGTGAACCCTTTTAATCCTAACAACCCTTTTTTGATTTACCCGCTAATATTACTTGAAAACCCCTTTATATTTGTTATCACTATTCCTTTGACGACCCCTCTATCGAGAATTGATTTGATCAGTTACTTAACTAGTTTATTTTAGTCGATAAAGCTACTTCAGTTATTATGTATTTTCTTAGTTTGTTCTAAAAAAAGAAAAAAAAAAGAAAATCGAAATATATTTAGCATTAGTAGTATAAAAAGTGAGCTTGAACATTTAAATTCCAATTATCGAAGAAAAAGCTCGTATTAGTTTAAAGTTTCAATTGATGTAATCATTTATTTTCTAGTCCATTGTTTTTAGTTAGGTAATTTGTCAATTCAATCTCGATTTTAACCTTCTAATTCAACATTTATCCACACCTTTTAACCCAAGCCCCATTACAACCCTGATTAAAGACCTTTTGATTTGTTTATCATCTCATATTATAGTGGTGGAGATTTGGTTTTCAGGCAAGCCTATGGGATTAACTTTTGAGGTTTGACTGTTGAGTGCTTAATTGTGAACCTTAAACACCTTTGAGTGATTTGAGTGAATTTTCAGTGAGGATGTCAATCCTTGTCGGTTTTGAATCAAGGGTAATTATTCAAATAAGGGGAGACACCTAAGTTTTCGTACTATAAATTTATGACTTAGAATTGTTTATTAAATTATCCATGTATGAATTAGCTATGAATTATGATGACGCATTATTGATAGGAATTGTGAATCATAGAAAGTTCGTTTTAATTGTAAGTTGAGAATTTTTGCTTGAGGACAAGCAAAAGCTTAAGTGTGGGGGCATTTGATAAATCGTAAAAGTAACATATTTTAATCTCACATTTAGCATGTTTTTGGATGATTTAGCCCCTATTTGAGTAAAAAGGTGCTCTTAATCCTTTCTTTTCATGTTTCATACTCAGGAAAGCACCCGAGGACCAAAAGAACCTAAAACAGGCTTTAAACAGGCCAATTTGGGCCAAAGAGGAAATCGACATGGCCTGGACTTCAAGGAACACGACCGTGCCTAGCAGATTAGCTACGGCACGGTTGGATTACACTTCACACGACTATGTCTAAATCAATAGAATCGAAACACGGCCCAACCATGATTTACACGGGCGTGTGCCATGGTCGTGCCCGTACCGCAGGAGAGAGCAATTTCACTCGGATTTGGATACTTTGAGCCAAAGAAACATATTCCAAAGCATATTCAATTATCGAGTAAGAAACAGACTTAAATTAGGACACTTAGAGGCCAAGTAAAGCATTCTAAAAGCCTATATAAACACTCTAAGTGCATCCTAAAAAGGGGGTTAGCCAGGCTAAGGAGCTGAGCCATAAAGATCACAATTGTGGGAATTACTCGAAGATAGCCAGTTGATCCATCTCAAGAAGCCAGAATTCTACTCAAGATGGCAGATCTCTCCTTCAATTCCTTCAGAGGGTTTTAGGGATTTCTTATGTTTTTTTTTATCTTTTCTTCTGAGATGTTTTCTTTATTCATTATGAACTAAACCCTTCAGATACCTGAAGGGGATGAAACCTATTATGATGGATTTTGTTTTTGTTTTATGAATCATATGATAAATATTTAGTTTGTTCTTAATTATGTGAACTTAATCCGAATCAATTGTGCTTTGGTCGTGGAGCAAAAGTCCCTGCTTAAGAGAAGATCAAACATAGTTAAGCGGAGTTGATCGCTCGCCTAGAGATAGGGTGACAAGATTTTGCCAGATTAGGGTGAAACCTAATATGGAAAACCACAGATCAATTTACTGCTTCCTTAGGGGGTTATTGTAAGAGAACGAGAGTTCCACTAATTAACCTAGGGTTAGACGTTATTCGCCTCGAGAGAGGGTTTAATATAAGTTAGAGGGTCTTATGAATCAAACTAAATGAATAAATTGTCCGGTTCAGTGTTAGACAACAAGAGAAGTCATAGGTGGATTCTTCCTAGGGTATCGTCTAAATCAAATGATTTTTCCAATAAGTCTTTCCTAAGTTTCGTTCTTTTGTCTTTGCATCTAGCTTAGTGTCTCATTAGTTTTAGATTAATAAACCAATCAATCTATATTTTAGGCTAAATAATAGAAAGAAAGTGAGTAGTAGTACTTTTAGTTCCTTTGGGTTCGATAATCCGGTCTTGCCTAAGCTTTACTACTGTTCGATAGGTGCACTTGCCTCAATCGTGGTCAGAGTAGTCTTTAGGTTCGATCATTCTTATTATAAATATTAAAACTCGACTGTTTAACACGATCATACTGCATGTGATACCTAATTACCCATTAAAACATATCAAATTTACTATTTATATGGTCATAACCAAATACATCATGAGTAATTTTCATAATCATTTCTGTAAATTATCAACCATAATTATTCCACCACATTACCGAATATCAAATGTGCATAACATTTTCTATTATAAACCGATTTAGCTATGAACATATTTATTTATATGCCAATGTAAAATAGCTATAAAAATATCATGCACTTATAGTTAAACATGAATCAAACATATCATATCTTCCATTATCATACACATCAAAAGTTAATCCAAATTCAATACCAATTTCCAAATACATCCAACCATATTATCGATCACATATCTTATAATTGACATAGCCGAATCATCATGACCAAACATATCTAACATTTAACTTGGAACATATAAAACCAAGCTCATTACACATACATGTTTATATACCATGATCAGACTTACACAACCAATAGCAATTAGATCCAACGTATCACACATAGTTACCAAGATCTACTGGTTCATATTAATTGGTTTCCAAATAATTATCCAATCCAAATGGCCATACCTATCATCATTTCATAACTTAAGCATACTCCAATGTATCACATATTCTTGACATACATTTTACTAATTAATGCATTACACTATAACTCAAACACAAACATCATTTACTTCACAAGAGTAAATCAATAACCAAATATAACATATATCCCACACGCAAATCTTATCTACTATGTAATAAACATTTCAAAATAAACTTTTTTCTATATTCAAACATAACCTATTATCCTTTCGTACCAATTCATGATTAACATCTTCACCAAAATTAACAACCAAATTCACTCATACTCTTATCTATCCATATGTCATAACTGAATCAACCAAATGCACACATCCAAAATTACTAACCAGTTTCAATGCACAAAATAGATATCATGAATACCCTTCAATCAAGACATATAGCATAATAACCAAATGAACGTAAGCCATAATCAAACAAAACCGTAATAAAGCATTGAAGCTAGGCCATGTTCGCATGGCTTAATTTATACAAAACCAAAATCTAGCATTTCAAATTTCAATCTATCCTATACATGTCATAGGTTCGAAAATTCAGCTTAAAAAATACCGAAGACAGTCGATAGTGTGATAAACTTTGAAAATGATCCCGAGCTCGTAACTTGACTCCAAAATCTAATAAACAATGCAAACAAACACATACAGTAAGCTATCGTAGCTTAGTAAGTTATAAGCAATTACATAACAACAATGCATTATATTATTATATTAATAAGGCCAATTTAATATAATCACAATTGAGGTTTAAAACCATAACCATAATTTATATTACCATTCGTAAACTTTCACATTTCATAGCCTTAAGGCCGAACACTCACACATTCAATAATAGATTTCACATCGATCTATAAATCACTTTCCCATCTCCAAAACAAATACATATACATTTATACAACTATACAGATATATCACATTTTCTTAATTTCATATGCATATATCACATACCGAGTTTATACTTGCATTTCAAACCCATATAAATCACATATTAATATGTATAATACATAATTTCATTTCAACAGTTAATACTTACTTTATTACCCAAAAGATGATCTATCAGCACATACCTGATCATTTTATCTCATTTAACACATTCATTAACCGAAACTCTTAAAGGTTCAGCAAACCCGCATACTCAGTGCCAAAACCATGTAACGTATCGCACACTTAGTGCCGTCACATTAACATCTCGCACACTTAGTGCTATATTTCATACTATCATTTCCGTACATCAATTTCGCATATTATGAATCAGCATATAAACCTCATGTTTATATATAATTAAAAACACAAATATGCTTATAAACTTACAAAATTCAATCTTTGAGATTAAAATTACTCGCACACTTGGTGCTCATTAACCAATTTCGCACACATAGTGCTAGGTATCAAATTTGCACATTAAGTGCATATCTCAAACTTGTTACTCATTCATATGTATATATATAAAGCTTATACCTCAACCATATATATATCTACGTATTAACTTATTCATCTCTCGAATCAATATCACATTCGTGTATATCATTGACATATATGTATACATCACATTCGGCTATACTCATCTCTCAAATTAATATTATATTTGGCTATATCAACAATAAACATATATACTTCCATTAAATTCATGTGCATCATTATAGATATATCCAATCCAACATGATTGCTTAAAAACTTACCTCGAATATCGACAGACATTATAAATCGGCTTCGAACATGGTTACCAAGCTTATTCACACTCGGCATAAACACATATAAATTCATATTTTTCATACAGCATATATATATAATTTATCTACAATTAAACACGTCTATTTGCCTATAAACTTACCTCGAACGATGTAAAACGGAACGGGACGACTCGTCGACAACTTTCGTTTTTCCCCATCCAAGTCTGATTTCTTTTGTTCTTGATCTATATAATTTCAAATTAACCCCATCTAAACACAATTTCATTCAATTTAATCCAACAACACATAAATGGGAAAATTACCAT
Source organism: Gossypium rotundifolium (assembly GCA_025506655.1). NCBI lineage: Eukaryota > Viridiplantae > Streptophyta > Magnoliopsida > Malvales > Malvaceae > Gossypium > Gossypium rotundifolium. The sequence goes on along the minus strand of CP106732.1, from coordinate 150,525,603 downwards.
TTTACCCCTGATATTTCATACTTTTACAAATTAGTCCTAATTGCACAAAAAATAAAATACACTAAATTTCACCACATCATAGTTAGGCCGAATCTTCCTTATGCTCATTCTAATCCATATATTTCATTTATTTTTCCTTTTATCCCTTTAATTTATTATTTTCTCAATTTAGCCCTAATTAGCTAAATCCATCAAATATTCAAGAACAAAACTTGTTAATTAAACACATATCTTTCATTTAACTCCAACACTCATCACAAAGCTCACCACTTCATTAATGGCACATTTCATAAACATCATCAATTCACAAAATTTAAGCATGGGTTTTGTAGAGCACAAAGCAATGATTACAAAAACGTAGAAATTATCAAAAACCGAAACCAAATCATACCTTAATTGAGCTAAAATGTGTGCCGAATATTTGAAAGTTTAAGAACCCTTATTTCTTCTTCAACATTCGGTGGAAGAAGATGAACACCCACCCTGCTATCTCTTCATTTGTTTTATTATAACATTAATATATAATATAAAATAATATAAATTTTTAACATATAATTTTAACATATAAAAACATATATGTTATCATTATGCCGTCCACTATACTCAATTTTGGCCAAATTGCATCATAAGTCCTCCTCATTACAAAGAAAACAACAATTAAGTACTCAATAATCAACACACAGCACTTATATTTTATGCGATTAAGTCCTTGTAAGAGCCTATTTATGCCCAGGGCCCATATTAACCAAATATTAACCAAAAAACCAAAAAAAAAATAAATAATAAAGTCCATAAAATTCCATGTCCATTACAAATTTAAAACCCAAACCAACCTACCCAATTGCAATAAACCTAACCCACTTACAGCCCAAACAAATTGCCCAAGCCCAATTCTAAAACCGGCCCGATTAGCCCAAAAATTAAAACAAAGCAAAAAGAAAACCCTAGGCAGAAACCCTTGTGCCGCAACAGCCGTTCAGGCCTCCATGTCCACACGCGCCCCACGTCCGCCACCGTACGGTCTCCGTACACCCTCTCGTGCCTCCACGTTGACTCGTACCTACGGAAGAGAACAAACCACTAGCGCAGCAAGGAAAAAATAATTGTATTTTGTTTTTTTTTTTTTAAATTTTTAGATTTAGTTATAAGGAAACGAGGCAAACAATTGTAAGGGTGGACATTTTTTTTACGAATATACAAACGAAATACAGAAATCAAAAATACAAAAGGTGATTTTCAGTTTTCGACAATTTTTTCCTTTCTTTCGCTTTCTTCTTTTTAAATCTTTGTTATCTTTGTTCGTGTAAGAGTCTAAAAGGAAATGAGGGTTTTCTTTTACCTTCGTAAATGAACCGTCGGATCTATCTTTCTTTGCCGAAATTGAAAGTAAAAACGGTCTTCAAGGTTTAAAATATTGAGGCCTTCGAATTGGGTTTTAAAAGGAATGCTTAAAGAGGCTCGAATTTGTCACTGATCGCCGAGTACCATGGCGGTACAGTGGCCAGACTGTGGCTTCTTTAGATTGCGACTGAGAGATTAGAAAAAGCGGGGGACTTTATTTCGGTTTCTTTTAGCGGCTAGGGTTTGTTTCTAAAAATAGGGCTGATTGTTTGGTTTAAAGAAAGAGCAGTTGTATTTATAAGAGGGAAGAAACGGCGCTATTTGGGGCCTTCTCCAGTGGCCTCAAAACGACGTCGCATAAGCTGACCCGATTTGACCCGATCCAACGTCCACAATATCCGCGTGTCTTTGCGGTGATGGAATATTTACGCCATCAGTCCCTCTTTTTTGCACCTTTATTTGATTAGACCCGAAGTGTTTTTATTCGTTTCTTTGATTAGGCCCAGCAATTCATGCGTTTTTTTTTAATTTAATCTAATCTATATGCTGCGTTTAATTCATGCGTTTTTTTTTCAATTTAATCTAATCTATATGCTGCGTTTTAATTTTACAATATTTGCTAGTTTGACTCCTTGTTATTTAGGCAACGTTCAATCAAATCCTCGATTTTGTTTGGATAAAAAAAATTTATTGAAATGGCCTTCTAATTTTATTTTTATTTCGATTAAGTATTTTTTTTACTTTTGTTTATAATCTTTGCAACCTTTCTTAATTTATTTATTATCTATTTTTTAAAGCTATTTTAATTAATTCTTTTAAATCATTTTATTGATTTTACAACCCCTTTCGAGTTTTTTTTTAATTTCCATTTGTATATATATTTTATTCATTTATTACATAAGTATTTGATTTCAAAATTTCATATTTCTTTGTTTTAACAGTTTGGATAATTTTAACTTAAATACTCCTACGTGTGATTATTTTACATATATACATATATAGTTTATATTAAAATTATCACATTTTATATATATATTATTAGTTTCATATTATTTTATGTATTTTCTCTTAAATATACATATATGTGTACATATTTTATTTTAAAGCTATATAAATATGTAATTGTTATTTTAAGAGTCTTGTCTTGAATTACGTTTTATTCCAAACATTTCTTATATTATTTTTATATGCCTTTATAATTTCAAACCCTACCAAACGTTAGGACCTAATATGGGTCGTTATGAGAAAACTTTTGAAAACCCATTTTAAAACCAATTTAAGATTTGTTGAAAACTTCTCGTTTTAAGCTATCTTATTGAAATCATACTTAGTCCAAATTTGGAAATTTAATTAAGTCAAGTTATTATACAAACTTGGAGACAGCTGATGGCACGATAAAACATTTTTCGTGTTAATTTTTTTTTAAAAACGCGTGATTCAAATTTATAGTAAAAATAAAAATATCCAACATATAAGAAAATAACTAAAGTAGAGTAAAATAAGGCCTTATTACATCCAAAATAAAACAACCCAATAACCGAATTTAAAATAACTAAAATTAAAGTCCATTTAGTCTTTAAATCCACCGCATGGCCTCCTCAAGTCCCTCCGGCTCCATATCCGCGATCTAAGCATCACCTGAGAAAAAATAATGGAGAAGGTGAGTCACCAAGACTCGAGATGTAACCCTTCCCCGTTTTAAAATATTTTTTTTATACACAACATATAACATTTAATATGCGTAATAATGTGTACCCAACCTAGCCAACCATACGCCACTTGTCACCCTGTTGTGGTACCAAACCACTTGGTGGTGCCAAACCACTGGTGACATGTAGTCACATTGTGTTACCAAAACACTGGTGTCCGAGACACAAATCGGGTGATGGGGCCAACCCATCGTGTGATACCAAATCACCGGCGGCGATCCCATATCTCAAGTGGGGCCAACCCACGGTGGTGTTAACCACGTGGATAAGTCGCTATTGAGGTACCAAACCTCCGAGGTACCAAACCTCTGGTGACATATAGTCACGGTGTGTTACCAAAACACTGGTGCCCGTCGGCACGATTAATCTGCCTCCACTCACTAATCCCACATCAATCACATACTTGAATCTCATATAGTAATGCATCATGCTTACCAAAAGCATCAAATAACAAGTACACATTTTCAGGGACTTACCCGGGTTGCCAACTATACCGATACGGTATGTTATCAATGCTACATAGAAATCAAGTTAGCATTCACAACAACAGCATATTAACAAATTATATGTGTGTATGTACACACCTGTCACCACGATTAATTTAAATCCCGAATGAAGGAGTCGACCACCTTAGATCTCTTTGTTCCTATATTCGGCCATAATAGAGTTAGTGATATGGGCCATTCGGCCAAACCAATTAATTTGAGAGGGATTCCTTGTGAACCCGAACCTTACCTTTACGCTTTTGGATACTTAATCACAATACCCGATTCCCGAATCTGCTTCATCAATTACCACCGGTTAGTAAACAAGCCATTAGCCTTCGGCTTTTAAATATTTGCAAACTAAACCCATGGAAACCGAGTCTTACCAACACTTACCACTTGATTGGTCACGAATGATGGCTTGTTTTGTCGATCTCCAAAATCCCGGAACACCTAGATAGATTCGGTTTCCAAAATGATACTTAGTACCTGTAAAAATTGACAAAGATAGGGAAAAAGGGAGCATAGGCATTGACCAACTCTACTTACCACCTTATGAACCGATTGAAGGAGAGTCTAGAGGGATTGTTCGGTTTGTTATTCTACCAAAACTTGGAATATGGAGAGGGAAATTCGGCTATCCAATAGGACAAAGAAAAGAGGACAAAGGAAGAAATCGGCACTTCCAATAGGTATATTCGGCCAAAGAAAATTAGTAGGGGAGAAAAGAAGTTTCGGTTACTGAAATAGGGAATAGGTTTGAGTGGAGAAAAATAAAGAGAAGAGAAGAGAAGAGTGGGAGGGGTTTCGGCCAAGCTATAAGAGAGGAGAGAAAGTTTGGAAAAAGAAAGAAAAGAGTGGAATGTAGGGGGAGTGCCTAGCCGAAATTTTGTAAAAAGAGTACTAAAGAATTCGGCCTCCCCTTCCCATCACCTAGTCTCCATGTCGATTACTCCTCTTCAAGGAGTTTAAAATTCGGCCAACACCTCAAATTATTCTAGGCCACACATTTGTATTAATTCAAAATTAATTTGAATTAATCAACAAGCTATTTTCCCCTACTAAATTATCATAATTTAATCCTCAATTAATCCAAATAAAACCAAACAATATCTTCATTATCCTATTATCTAAATAATAATTAGAGTTTAAAGAGAGAAAGGACTCTCTCTCCCTTGTTGCTGTCCCACCACAATGCAAAAAGAAGGATTCTTGTGACTCGAACCAAGGCTCTCCTTGCTTCCTTGGTGGCGTCACACAAGTTCCTAAGTGGCCTCACTTTTGCCACTTTGTCTAGGCTTATTTTATGTCCAAATTATCCCCATTTATTCTTATAACACCCTCTTGCTAAGGCTCCCTACCTTAAAAGTTAAAACTAAAATTTCCTACCAAATCGAGCCAACTCAAAGCCTTAAATTGATCATTATTATTCCATAAATAATATCTCAGCAGTTCTTACATAAGAAAAATAATTAAATTCCAAATAACCCCATTTTTGGGATGTTACATTCTACCCCTTAAAATAAATTTCATTCCAAATTACATAACTAAAACAGATGAGGGTATTGCCGCCAGATCACATCCTCGTGTTCCCACGTAGCTTCCTCAAGACCATGATTCCGCCATAGCACTTTCACTAAGGGCATCGACTTCCTACGTAGAACCTTTATATCTCTATCCATGATCCAACAGTTCTTCCTCAAAAGATAAGTCCGCGTTAACTTCGATTTACATCACGGGCACCACATGTGATGGATCCGACCGATACCGTCTCAAAGATTGATACGTGAAAGACGTCATGTATCGACTTAATTTCGCAGTAACTCTAAGCGATAAGCTACGGTCCTATTCGCTTCAAAGATCAGATATGGGCCAATGAATCTTGGGCTTAGCTTCCTTTTCGCCCAAATCTTAGTACCTTCTTCCAAGGTGACACCTTCAGAAGACCTTATCTCCCACAAAGATACTCCATTTCCTTGCGTTTGAGATCGGCATAAGACTTTTGCCTATCTCGATGCTTCCTTGAGACGAGACCAATCACTTTGACTTTGTCTTCGCCTCTCGCTACTAATTTCGGGCCCAACACTTGTCGTTCACTCAACTCCGCCCAACACGTCGGAGTTCGCATTTCCATCCATACAAGGCTTCAGATGGTGCCATCTCGAATACTCGCTTGGTAGCTATTGTTGTGGGCGAACTTCGCTAGAGGTAAGAATTCCTCCTAACTACCTCGAATTCCAAGACACAACCCTCAAAGATATCTTCTAAGATCTCAGATGACCTTTCTCGATCGCTCGTCCGTTCGAGGATGGAAAGTCAGTCTTTGAAATCCAACCGCTGCACCAACGCTTGATGTAACGCTTCCAAAACCTCAAGTGAACCTTGGGTCCCTATCGAGATAAGCGACACGGTACACCATGCAATCGACTATCTCGCCACATACAACTTTGCTAGCTTCGAGTGAGTAGTCCATTCTCACCCAGTATAAAGTGAGTCGATTTAGTCAAACGGTCACGATTACCCAAATCGCATCTTTCTTCTTTGGGCGTAAGGGGTAGACCATCGACGAAATCCATAGTGATCCTCTCCCATTTCCATTGAGGAATCTTTACCGGTTGAAGTAGCCCGATGGTAGCGGTGTTCACCTTAACTCGCCGACACGCCAAACACTTCCTACGAATTACGTTATCTCACGCTTCAACCCGCCACCGTAATCTGCTTTAGTAGGTCTCCATACATCTTGCTACCTCCGGGATGCATAGCGTATGGGCTACTATGAGCATCATGGAGAATCTTCGCCTCAACTCCATGTCCTTTGGCATACTGGGGCGTCCTTGAAAACATAACACACCATCACCGGTCAAACTATACCCTTCTAAACCACCATCCCGAACTTGCATTCTCTTCGCATTTAAGCCTTCATCCACTAACTGCTTGTTCTTAATCTCCTCGATCCATGTTGGCTTAACTTGAAGTTACGCCAAAAGGCTTCCATCGTCATATAGGCTCAACGAGCAAACATTGCTCTTAAGTCCGCCACGACCTTCCGGCCAACGCGTCGACCACCACGTTAGCTTTACCGGATGATATTCGATGGAGCGATCGTAGTCCTTTAATGACTCAATCCATCGGTATTGTCTCAGATTCAGATCCTTCTGTGTCAGAAGATACCTCAAACTTTTGTGGTCCGTGTAAATTACCGACTTCTCCCCATAAAGATAATGTCTCCATACTTTCAGGGCGAAGACGATCGCGCTAACTCTGTGTCGTGAGTTGGATAGTTAACCTCATGCGGTCTCATTGTCGGACGATAGGCTACTACCTTTCCATCTCGCATCAACACACACCCCAAACCGGTGTGAGATGCATCACAATAGATCGTGAATAATTTCCGCCTCGGGTTGTACTAAAACCGAGCTTAGTCGTAATCTTCCTCAACAGATCAAAACTTTCTTGCTGCTTCTCCGACCATACAAATGGAACACCTTTCCTTAGTAACTTAGTCAACGGCGCTGCGATCAGAGAGAACCCTTCCACAAATCTCCGGTAATACCCTGCTAACCCCAGAAAACTCCGTATCTCTGCCACCGACTTAGGCGGTTTCCACTCCAATACCGCTTCAATCTTGCGGGGATCCACTCTAATCCCTTCCGCTGACACTACGTGACCTAAGAAAGCCACCTCCCTCAGCCAAAATTCGCACTTACTGAATTTGGCATACAACTGTTTTTCCCTCAACACTTGTAGGACTATCCGTAAATGCTTGTCGTGCTCCTCCTCCGTCTTTGAGTAGACCAATATGTCGTCTATGAACACTACGACGAATTGATCTAGGTACTGCTGAAATACCCTATTCATTAAGTCCATGAACGCCGCCGGGGCATTGGTCAACCCGAATGGCATCACCAGGAACTCGTAATGCCCATATCGAGTTCGAAAAGCCATCTTGTGAACATCGACCCCTTCACCTTAAGTTGATGGTAACCCGACCTAAGGTCTATCTTCGAAAACACCGACGCCGCTTCAATCTGGTCAAACAAGTCATCGATTCGAGGCAATGGGTACTTGTTTTGATCGTTAACTTGTTTAAGCGGCGGTAGTCGATGCACATCCTCATAGAACCGTCCTTCTTCTTGACAAACAATACAAAGCGCCCCACGGAGATATACTAGGTCGAATAAACCCTTTATCCAGAGCTCACGAATCGAGCCTTCACTCCACCAATTCCTTTGGTGCCATTTGGTAAGGTGCTATAGACACGTGTGCTGTTCCGGTAGCAAGTCTATACCGAATTCGACTTCCGATGCGGGGTAGACCTAGAAGTTCTTCCGAATACATCAACAAATTCCCCAACCGTTCGGACCCTTCCAACATCGACTCCTTAGCTTCCAAAGCCTGATTCGAACCAAATACGCCTTACAACCCTTCTTGACCATCTTTTCCGCCTTCAAGGCAGACACCACATTGGATAGGTAATTCCTTCTATCACCTATCATAACCACTTCATCATTCTCAGCCGTCTTAAGAACCATGCGCTTAGCCGCGCAATCCAAATTACCGATACTTAGCCACCAATCCATTCCAAGGATCAAATCGAACTCCCGAATGGTAGTTCCATCGATCGACCGAATCGACCCCTTGGAGTTCTAGAGGTACGTCCCTAAAGAGTTTGTCTACCACTACAGAGTGACCTAACGGACTCACTATAGTCATCTCCCTAGCAGCACTCTCAGAGTCTAGGTTCAAAGTCTCTACCACACTACTTGCTACGTATGAATGTGTAGACCCCACATCAATTAATGCATAATAAGGAGACCAAAATCGTAAACGCATCGGTTATGACATCCGGTCGTCACCCTCCTCATGACGCCTTACCGATAGACTAAGCCAGCCGTCTAGCCTCAGGTCGCTGAACCTCCGCCTCGAGTTCCTCGACCTCGGTTAGGACCATTGCTTCCTCTGCCATTACCACGACCCTCTGCGATCCCACATTTCGGTCTTGAGTACGTTACGCCCCTCCTGGTGATTTCGAGCTCGCTTCGGGACAATCTCAACCGATGTTCAAAAGACCCACACTCAAAACATCCTCTATCACGGGTCGAGCAACCTCCCAATGGGACTTCCCACAATGATTGGACCGAGCGGCCCGATTAGTAGCTACTGTGCCTTGTCGCTTGATTTGGCCCACTCACCGGCCTTCTTCTCGCTCATTACCACCGGATCCGGTGACCCAAATCCTCTCTTTTGATTATTTCTACTATAATTACGCCTCACGGCCTCCTTGATCCCTCGGCTACCTTAGCCTTTTCCACAAGAGATGAAAACTCACGGACTTGTCATGGGCAATCAAGAATCTCAAATCATCTTGAGTCCGTCCTCAAAGCGGACACGCTGCTTGTGTTCGAGAGCCATGATGCCTCTTGCATACCTACCCGATCTTAAAACTCCGCCTCATACTCGGCCACGGACTTAGTTCCTTGTACTAGACCGTAAAAGCCTTCCTCTCGTAAGGTCGGTGTATTTGGTGCCCACATACTTCTTCCCAAAAGCGGTTTTAAAGTAATCCCATAAGGTCATCACCGTGGCTCCATCCCGAACTGTCACCACCACTGTATGCTTCATCCTTTAGAAGCGACACCGCCTTTCACTTTTCCTCCTCGGTCAGTCAAGATCATCCATTATCCTTTCAGAGATTCCACCAATACTGCTACACTGGGTGCCACTCGACACACCGAACACCTCACTCAGTTGGACCGAATTCGCCGGAACAGATTTTGAGCTCCTAAATTTCCACCACCTTGACCACCAATTTGAGGACTTGCAACACTTACACACTACCTCTCCTCCCGTCTCGATCCTGCTCCTCCGCTCCAAAAGTGGAGGTGGTGGTGGCGGTGGTACATCATTTTCGAACCTTGTCCCGACTGACGGGTTCGATAATCGTCATCCTACCCCTACAAGGCCCACGGCGCCCACGCCCTCTAGAACTCATTCTATCTATCGCGCTTTTAATCGGTTAAGAGAAATTTTATGTATTAGCGTTTGTTCCACTTCATTACTCATGAAGAAATTTTATGAAGAAATTTTAATTAGAGATTCTTTCGTGCAAACAAGGTTTCAGTCTTCTATCCTAGTTCACACAAAGAAGTTCTTACATCCATTCCCTAATGCTTTCCATACCTATTCACTCTTCGGACATTTCTGCCCATTTCCAACCCTGGGTATTTTCATCTTTTTCCCTGTGGGTATTTTCGTAATAAAAAGAGATTTTAAAACTTTAGTAAAGTAGATTGCTTTTGCAATTCCCAACACTGGAGGGTATAAAAAAAATGATAAGGTTTGAGGTTATGGCATTATTTCGAAAATCAGGGGTATTTTGGTAATTTTGTCCATCAGGGGTAATTTTGTAATTTTTTTGTAAATCAAGGGTGTTTTAATCATTGTAAAACTCTGAGGGTCCCTTTTGAGGATTTTCCTTTCTTAAAACGGTGATTTTGCAAAAATTTTGTACTCAAGGGCGTTTTGGTAATTTTACACATTGAGGGCGTTTTCGTGATTTTCCAAAACCAAAGTGGTTCATTGATGATTTCCAAAGCTGGGTTGAATATTTGAGAAATAGTTGGAATTTTGGACATAATCATTGAGTTGACGTTTTATGAACCAAGGGTATTTTAGTAATTTTACCCCTAAGGGCATTTTCGTAATTTTCCACAAATAGAACTTTTCGAGGAAAACATTGTAAAAAGAGTTGTTCTTACTTTTGAAGGGGTGATTTGAAAAGTTTTAAGACCAAGTTTTGTTGTTTCCTTTTTTTCGAAAATCAAGGCTAATTCCCTTTCGGGTTTTAGTCATTATGCTTTAGCCTATGACCGAGCCTTCTTGGTCAGAGTGAACCCAAGCTACGCACTGCATGTGTTTGGTGGAGAGGAGGTGAGTCACACTGACCGCTTGAATACCAAGCTCCCACCGAACCTTTCTAGACATGTGCACAGAGGTTACCACACCACCGAGCCCTCCGAGTTAGGGTGAACCCAAGCCACGCACTGGGCAGGATACTGCCAAGAGGTGGTGAGTCACTCTGACCGCTTAAATACCGAGCTCTTTCGGCCCAATCCTAGACATGCGCATGGGGTTACCACACCCTAGCTCGCTGACTAAGTCATAGATTGGTTTAGTTCTTTAAGTCTTATTTTTAGCTTGTGTGTTTGAGTAATCTAATCCTAGGGTTCAAATTCCTATAAGTCTATCTACGTTCCATGCTTCCTACCCTTCTACAGAATATAATTCACACAGAGGTTTAGATGTACTTACAGGCGGATCGGTCTGGAGACTCGGGCCATGCCGCTTAAAACCCAAAAACAATTAATAAGGCCTACTAAAACATTTTTGGGCCTTGGGCCCCACAAATGAAGTTTTGAACTGGCTCGATACCAATTTGTAATAATTTCAAACCCGGCCCAAATGTTAGGACCGAATATGGGTCGTTACTGGAGAAAACTTTTGAAAACCCATTTTAAAACCAATTTAAGATTTGTTGAAAACTTCTCGTTTTAAGCTATCTTATTGAAATCATACTTAGTCCAAATTTGAAAATTTAATTAAGTCAAGTTATTATACAAACTTCAGATGTGCCCGATGGCACGATAAAACATTTTTCGTGTTAATTTTTTTTTAAAAACGCGTGATTCAAATTTATAGTAAAAATAAAAATATCCAACATATAAGAAAATAACTAAAGTAGAGTAAAATAAGGCCTTATTACATCCAAAATAAAACAACCCAATAACCGAATTTAAAATAACTAAAATTAAAGTCCATTTAGTCTTTAAATCCACCGCATGGCCTCCTCAAGTCCCTCCGGCTCCATATCCGCGATCTAAGCATCACCTGAAAAAAAATAATGGAGAAGGTGAGTCACCAAGACTCAGTATGTAACCCTTCCCCCGTTTTAAAATATTTTTTTTTTTATACACAACATATAACATTTAATATGCAGAATAATGTGTACCCAACCTAGCCAACCATATACCACTGTCTACCCCGTTGTGGTACCAAACCACTGGTGGTGCCAAACCACTGGTGACATGTAGTCACATTGTGTTACCAAAACACGGTGTCAGAGACACAAATCGGGTGATGGGGCCAACCCATCGTGTGATACCAAATCACTAGCGAGCGATCCCATATCTCAAGTGGGGCCAACCCACGGTGGTGTTAACCACAGGGATAAGTCGCTATTGAGGTACCAAACCTCTGGAGGTACCAAACCTCTGGTGACATATAGTCACGGTGTGTTACCAAAACACTGGTGCCCGTCTGCACGATTAATACTGCCCCCTCCACTCACTAATCCCACATCAATCACATACTTGAATCTCATATAGTAATGCATCATGCTTACCAAAAGCATCAAATAACAAGTACACATTTTCAGGGACTTACCCGGATTGCCAACTATACCGATACGGTATGTTATCAATGCTACATAGAAATCAAGTTAGCATTCACAACAACGAGATATTAACAAATTATATGTGTGTATGTACACACTGTCACCACGATTAATTTAAATCCCGAATGAAGGAGTCGACCACCTTAGATCTCTTTGTTCCTATATTCTACCATAATAGAGTTAGTGATATGGGCCATTCGCCAAACCAATTAATTTGAGAGGATTCCTTGTGAACCCGAACCTTACCTTTTACGCTTTTGGATACTTAATCACAATACCCGATTCGAATCGCTTCATCAATTACCACCGGTTAGTAAACAAGCCATTAGCCTTGACTTTTAAATATTTGCAAACTAAACCCATGGAAACCGAGTCTTACCAACACTTACCACTTGATTGGTCACGAATGATGGCTTGTTTTGTCGATCTCCAAAATCCGGAACACCTAGATAGATTCGGTTTCCAAAATGATACTTAGTACCTCGTAAAATTGACAAAGATAGGGAAAAAGGGAGCATAGGCATTGACCAACTCTACTTACCACCTTATGAACCGATTGAAGGAGAGTCTAGAGGGATTGTTCGGTTTGTTATTCGGCCAAAACTTGGAATATGGAGAGGAAATTGGCTATCCAATAGGACAAAGAAAAGAGGACAAAGGAAGAAATCGGCACTTCAATAGGTATATTCGCCAAAGAAAATTAGTAGGGAGAAAAGAAGTTTGACATTGAAATAGGGAATAGGTTTGAGTGGAGAAAATAAAGAGAAGAGAAGAGAAGAGTGGGAGGGTTTCGCCAAGCTATAAGAGAGAGAGAAAGTTTGGAAAAAGAAAGAAAAGAGTGGAATGTAGGGGAGTGCCTAGCAGAAATTTTGTAAAAAGAGTACTAAAGAATTGGCCTCCCTTCCCATCACCTAGTCTCCATGTCGATTACTCCTCTTCAAGGAGTTTAAAATTGACCAACACCTCAAATTATTCTAGGCCACACATTTGTATTAATTCAAAATTAATTTGAATTAATCAACAAGCTATTTTCCCTACTAAATTATCATAATTTAATCCTCAATTAATCCAAATAAAACCAAACAATATCTTCATTATCCTATTATCTAAATAATAATTAGAGTTTAAAGAGAGCAAGGACTCTCTCTCCCTTGTTGCCGTCCCACCACAATGCAAAAAGAAGGATTCTTGTGACTCGAACCAAGGCTCTCCTTGCTCCCTTGGTGGCGTCACACAAGTTCCTAAGTGGCCTCACTTTTGCCACTTTGTCTAGGCTTATTTTATGTCCAAATTATCCCCATTTATTCTTATAACACCCTCTTGCTAAGGCTCCCTACCTTAAAAGTTAAAACTAAAATTTCCTACCAAATCGAGCCAACTCAAAGCCTTAAATTGATCATTATTATTCCATAAATAATATCTCAGCAGTTCTTACATAAGAAAAATAATTAAATTCCAAATAACCCCATTTTTGGGATGTTACATGCACATTGCTTATTAAGTTTCTTTTAAATTATTTTGAATATTATATTTTCAATTTCTCCTTATGTGATAATTATTTCATAAACTCATTTATAGATTATTGTATTAATTATAATTTATTTGTTAAATTGTTTCATTTATTACTTATTCTAAAATTTTTATATAGTATTTACTCATTTTTTATGTATATCGTTTCACATCATTTTCGTTATTTGTTAATGTTGAAATTGTATGTTATAATTATTGTTATCATGTGTATTGTAATTCTTATTTATTATTTGTTATTTACGATTCAATAGCGTAGCATTTCACTTGTAAATAATTGCTCCATATTGTATGTTATTATGCCATCACATTGTATTCACTTAAAAACATCATGTTTCAACACTATTCGAGCTTTAAAATCATTTTTACTTAAATTTTTAAAAAAAGGTAATATTCGTGCGTTTGAAAATTCTAAGAAATCGTGTCCAATCGTGCTGGGTGTGGTTTTTTGTTTGACCAAATAAACGAATATCCTTTCAAATTTTGTCCATATTTTCAAAATAAGGTAATATTTGTGCGTTTGGAAATTCGAAGAAATCATGCCCAATCATGCTGGGTGTGGTTTTTTGTTTGACCAAATAAACGAATATCCTTTCAAATTTTGTCCATATTATCAAAACAAGGTAATATTCGTGCGTTTGGAAATTCTAAGAAATCGTGCCCAATCGTGCTGGGTGTGGTTTTTTGTTTGACCAAGTAAACGAATATCCTTTCAAATTTTGTCCATATTTTCAAAATAAGGTAATATTCGTGCGTTTGAAAATTCAAAGAAATCGTGCCCAATCGTGCTGGGTGTGGTTTTTTTTTTACCAAATAAACAAATATCCTTTCAAATTTTGTCCATATTTTCAAAATAAGGTAATATTTGTGTGTTTGAAAATTCAAAGAAATCGTGCCCAATTGTGCTGGGTTGTGGTTTTTGTTTGTCCAAATAACCAAATACCCTTTCAAAATTTCAATACATATGCTTGGAGAATTTTGGGGATGATCTTGAATTCGAGGACTCATATTGTCGTATCCAATCATGCTAGATGTGATACTCTATTCCTTCGTAACAAGGGAATCTCAATATTCAATCAAGTTAGTTAAAATTATAGAAAAAAAGAACAAAATTTCAAAATCATTTCAAACTTTTCAACATTAGGACATCAATTAATCAATTTGGTACCAATCTTGGGCGTTACGAGGGTTCTAATCCTTCCTCGTACGTAACCGACTTCTGAACCCGCTTTCTCGAACTTCATAGGCCAAAATGTTTTTATAGGTGATCTGATCACACCTAAACAAAAAGGATTGGTGGTGACTTGTAACATCCTGAAAAGGGCCTATGCATTTTCGGTTTAATTGTACGAAATGACATGTCTTATGTGTTATGAATGTATTTTGAACATTTTTGGAAACCTGGGAATGTATGGAAATGTTAAGTTTAAAGTGAACATTTTTGGAAACCTGGAAATGTAAGGAAATGATTTAGAAAAGATTCAAAAGAGGGAAGTGAACATTTCTGGAAACTTGGAAATGTAAGGAAATGTCAAGTTTAAAGTTTAAAAGAGAAACCGAGGCAAGGTGGCCTTAAGAGAAAAGGTATGTGAAATTTGACACACAAACAAAGCTTGGAAAAGTGGTGCTGAGATGCCACTTAGGGCCTCGAAATGGCGCCACATACAAGGGAATTGGGCCTAAGTTCGAGTCACATGGGAAGCAAATAAAAGAAGTTTTATTTTACTTCTAGAAGCGAGAGGTGGGCGACATTAAGGCTCTTAAAAGAGGAGTTTTATTCTCTTTAAATTTCGCTAAATAGGGATAAATAATAGATTTATTTTAGATTATTTTCAAGAGATAAATAAGGATTATTCTTTAATTTTTTAAGGAGATAAAGCTATCGAGAATAAGGAAGAGTAGTGGCCAAGTAAGGGACTCTAGCTAGTAATTTCGGCTACTAGAGGAGAAGAGGCCATTCATCCATTCACTTTGCCGAATTTCTCAAGAAAATTCTCTCTCTCTCGCGAATTTTCCTTGGCCAAGTAGCCTCTCTTTCATTGATTCTTTTCCTCTCCAAAATCCTTCTTTTCTTCTTTTCTTCCTTTCTCTTCTACTGTCAAAGCCGAAACCTTTTATCCCTGTCTAAGTCTCCATAGCCGAACCTTGGTGGGATTTCAAACAAAGGTGTGTCGACTTCCTCAAGTAAGGGTAAGGATCTATTACTATTATTTTCTTTCTTCTTTAAACCGAAAGTCAAGGTTCTAATGCCATATATATGTTGGCCGAAACTTTGAAGGAAAGCTTTGGGATTCTGTGACTATCGACTATAAGGAGGAAAGTTTCGGGATTTCTAAGATCTAAGGTAAGGAAAGTGTTGGCCAAGGGCCATTTATTATGTTTTAATGTTAGAAATTGGTCTAACATGTGACAATGTGATTTCGACAGATACCAAGGGTAAATAGCACTTTTTGGGATTTGAAAATCACAAGGTATGTGTTTAAGACATTAGGCCAAGGCCTATTTTAAGTGTTTGGATTTATTCTCAAAAGCCGAAAAATTAACAAGTAAGTGACATAGTAGTGGATCGATTTTAAAGGGAGCATAACAAGGTCTCGGGATTTGGCTAGCAATCAAACCGACAGCAAGGTAAGGGTTTTTCCTTTAGGATTTAGTTTTAAAGCCGATTAGGTTTATTAATATATTTAAATGATTGGCCGAATATAGGAGTTAACGGATCTAAAGCATAGATCGATTTTTTTGGGATTTCAAGGAATTCGTTAAGCAAATTAGGTGTGTATTCCACATTAATTCTTAATATGTTTTATGGCAATATTTAATATGTGCATGTTTATAAGAATGTGAATATGGCTAAGGTACCGTGTTACGGTACAAAGTACTCAGGTACGTTTCCTACTCCTACTAGGATTACGAAATATGTTATATTTAACAAGTGAAAAGTGACATGAATGTGAATTTAAGTATGATATGCATGATATGAATAATATGGGGCATTGGGTTATATGAGAAAGGGGAAGTGAATGTGGTGACTTCGGTCACATTATCTAAATGTGGTAACCGGTTACATTATTCGAATGTGGTGTCTTATGACACAATTATTTAATCTGGTGGCTATGCCATGAATTTTATATAGGCGATGAGCACGTCGATTGCAATGATCGCCTTCGATGGTGTGTAGCGGATGGAGGGTTGACTTAGTAGTCCCCACGATGTGCGAGTTGGTGCAGGGGATGTGTAGCGGATGGCATCTAGGTTTGGGTTGAGGATTGCATCATTATCTTGAATTATTATGTGAACATGATATGTATGGTATGCCTAAATCTATTAAATTTTAGTGTTGGTTACACATTGAGTCTGTTGACTCACCCTGTTGTGGGAACATGTTTTAGGTGATAAACAGTGATGGACCGGGACGGCAGAACTTGTGGTGGCCATGCTCAGCTTAAAGTTTTATTTAATTTGGACATTTTATTTATTTAAGTACTCTACAATTTTATTTTGGGTTTTGTTTTATGTAATAAGGCCATAGTGATGATTTTATTGTTGTTTTAATTACTATGTTACAATTTATGTTATTTAAAGATTAAGTCAATTTAATTTAAAATAAACTTTAAATATTTTGTCACCTGAAATAAGTGGGTTTTCAATATAAAAATAAACTTGTTTTCAACTCGAGCCCAACCCACAAACAAACTATCTTCAAAACACACAGTTTTCAAAGTAACAAAAGAATTTTGAACCGATTTACATCAAAGAACATACCAGATCCGGTCCAGGCTCGTGGTAGGGTGTGAAATGTTTCGATTTGGTATCGAGCCCAATTTTAAACTCTTGGCACTGTGGTCTAAGGCCCAAAACATTTTCAAATCGAGCCCAAATGAGTTTTATGGAAGTATTTCGAAAATAGGCGGGTTTGATGGCATGGCACCTAAGTCTCCGACCCATGATCCACGGTAAGTACCCCAACCATACGTGTGATTATGTGATTTATAGAAGGGTAGAAAAGGAATGGAGCGTGGAATAGAATGATAGGTACTTGAACCCAGGACTAGTCTACCTCAACTACTACATAAAACTTAAATGCCTAACTAAACAAACCTATGGCTAAGTCAACCGAGTTAGGGTGTGGTAACCCCATGCGCATGTCTAATTTGGATCCAGGAAGAGCACAGTATTTAGCGATCCTAGTGACTCACCTCCTCTTGCAGAATCCTACTTGGTGCGTAGTTTCGGTTCACCCTAACCCAGAGGACTTAGTGGGTGTGGTAACCCCTGTGTGTATGCCTAGGAATGGTTTCAGTGGGAGCTTGGTACTTAAGCAGTCTGTGTGACTCACCTCCTCTCCACTCGGATCCTACCTGGTGCGTAGCTTTGGTTCACCCTGACCAAGAAGACTCGGTCATAGGCTGAACCCAATAACTAAAACCCGAAAAGGAACTAGCCATTTTTTTAACCCTAATTTTGAAACTCTTAAAATCATTTTTCTTTAATTTGTGAAAACTATTTTTTTACACAATTTTTCGAAAAATTTTTGATTTATAAAATTACAAAAATACCCCTAGTGGTAAAATTATAAAAATGCCCTTGGTTTATAAAAATGTCTAAAATACCCACAGTTCTAATCAACATTTTCATTATTTTATAACAAGTCCAAAAACCCTTATTTGTAAATTATCAAAAAACCTTGATTTTGGAAAATTACAAAATTACCCCTAACTTACCAAAATTTCCAAAATGACCCTGATTTCTAAAATTTTTGCAACTTCATCGTTTTGAAAAAATAAATTTCTCAAAAAGAACCCTCAAAGTTTTGCAAATTTTGAAATATCCCTGAATTATTAAACTTTACAAATTTACCCTGGTTTATTACCAAGATACCCCTAAAATTCAAAAATTACTGAAATACCCCTAGAATTTTCAAATTTACCGAAAAGCCCTGGGATTTTAAAATTTCCAAAATACTTTTTGACAAAATCACCAAGGAATTTTTTTCTTTTGAAAAATTACGAAAATACCCCTGTAGGATAAATTACGAAAATACCCTTGCGTAGTGGAAAAACAAAACAAAGCGAACTACAACATTTCTCTGAATGAACGAAAGTTCATAATTGTTTGATGGAGGTATGTATGAGTGTAAAGACTGTGTGCATGTATGAATACGAAAGAACCACTCCTAAAATTCCTTTCATAAAACTTCTTCACGGGTAATCAAGTGAAACAAGGACTAATTCATAAAACTTCTTAATCAGATCGCGACATTAGAAATGAGCTCTAGAGGACGTGGTCGTCGTGGATGAGGTAGAGGAAGGATGACCGTGTTAGAACCTGTTAGATCGGGGCAAGGGTCTGACAATGAAATACCACCGCCACCACCACCCCCAACTGTTGGTGTTGAGCAGCAAGCTCAGACAGGGGAAGATGCTGTGTCGCAGGCTGTGCTGCGAGTTCTTGAGTTGGTGGCTGGTGTAGGAGGAAATTTGGGAGCTCGAAAGTCTGTGCCTGAGCGGCTCCGCGCTAATGGAGCTGAAGTATTTCGTGGCGTATCTAGTGTAGCACCCAGTACGGTCGAATATTGGTTGGAGGCAACCGAGCGCATTATGGATGAGATTGATCTGACCCCTGAGGAGAAGTTAAAAAGAATGGTGGCACTGCTACGCGATGAAGCGTACCAATGGTGGTTAACTATCCGGGATGGTGCCACAGTTGAGAATCTGACCTGGGATTATGTTAAGGAAGCATATCAGAAGAAATATGCCGGCACAAGGTATACTGATGAGCAAAGGAAGGCTTTTCTGGGGCTAGTTCAAGGGAACAAGTCCGTTGCAGAATATGAAGCTGAATTCCTGAGGTTGAGTCGATATGCTCGAGGAGTAGTAGTAACTGAGCATGAGCGTTGTGTCCGTTTTGAGGACGGACTAAGGGATGATTTGAGATTGTTGATATCACCACATCAGGAGCAGGAGTTTTCTGCTTTAGTGGAAAAGGCCAAGGTAGCCGAGGGAATTAAGGATGCTACAAAGCAGACTATGGATCGGAATAGGCTAAAAAGAGGTTTTGGATCGTCAGGAAGGTTCAAAAGAGGCCTAGAGTTGATGGGCATGAAATCAAGAAGTCGGATGCAGGATGGCGATATCATCCTTGTGATCATTGTGGAAAGAAGCACTTAGGGAGTCTTTGGAAAAGACGGAGGATGTTTTAGGTGTGGGTCCAAGGACCATATGCTCAAAGATTGTCCTAAGAAACTAGATGAAAGTCGATCAAGAGCTCGTAATGTTAATCAGTGGTAGAGGAGGACAATGACCTCAACGAGGTCGTGGTTGAATAATGAGGTAATGGTTTGGTAGAGGACGTGAAACACAAGGAAGAGGTATCGCTAACACCGAGGCAAGGCGGTAGGGTTTGGTTTATCAGATTCACCGGAGGAGGATGGTGACGCACCGGATGTTATAACCGGTACGTTCCTTATTTATGGCAAGCCTTATTATGCCTTAATTGATGTGGGCTCGACCCATTCTTATGTTGCATGTAGTGTAGTGGAAACACTAGGCCTAGACTCTAAACTTTTTGATAGGCAGATGACTGTAGTAAGCCCATTAGGCCAAACTGTAGTGGTGGATAAGATCTTTCGAAGTGTACCTTTAGAGATTCAGGGAGTGAACTTTCGGGCTGACTTAATGGAACTACCCTTTGGGGAGTTTGAACTCAAACTTGAAATGGACTAGCTAGTAGAGCATCGAGCCGTGTTGGATTGTGCAGCTAAACGAATGGAACTAAGGACCCTGGAGGATAAAATAGTGGTAATGATCAGAGAAAGAAGAAACTACCTGTCTAACGTAGTTTCGGCATTGAAGGCTGAGAAAATGGTTAGGAAAGGGTACAAGGCATTTCTGGCTTTCGTCAGTGCTGTAGACGCAAAAGAAGGGGGAGTTAGTGGAGTTAGAACAGTAAAGGACTTTAAAGATGTATTTTCAAAGGAATTACCATGAATACCCCCAGATAGGGAGGTGGAATTTGGAATAGATTTGCTACCGGGAATAGCTCCTGTGTCAATCGCTCTATACCGAATGGCGCCAAAGGAGTTAGTGGAGCTCAAGGCTCAAATCCAAGAATTGTTGGATCATGGGTTCATTCGACCCAGTGTGTCTCCATGGGGAGCACCAGTCCTATTTGTAAAGAAGAAGGACGGAACTATGCGTATGTGCATAGATTACCGTCAGTTAAATAAGCTGACCATTAAGAACAAGTATCCTTTGCCAAGGATCGATGACTTGTTCGATCGGTGAAGGGGCATGATATTCTCAAAGATAGACTTGAGGTGGGATATCATCAATTGAAGGTGAAGGAGGCGATATCCATAAGATGACTTTTAGGATAAGATCGGCCATTTTGAGTTTGTAGTAATACCGTTTGGGTTCTGAACGCTCCAACCACGTTCATGGATATGATGAAGCGAGTTTTGAACCTTACTTGGATAGGTTAAATCGTTGTGTTCATCGACGATATTTTGGTGTACTCAAGTGCGAAGAGGAGCATGATGAACATCTCCAAGTTGTTACGCAAGTGTTAAGGAGAAGAAGCTCATGCCAAATTCAGCAAGTGTGAATTTTGGCTCAAGGAGGTGGCGTTCTTAGGGCATGTGGTATCTGCAGAGGGAATAAGAGTGGATCCTAAGAAGATCGAAGCGGTGTTGGATTGGAAACCACCTAGGTCCGTGGCTGAGATCCGAAGTTTCTTAGGTTTGGCAGGCTATTACAGAAGGTTTGTGGAAGGGTTCTCGTCAATAACCACGCCTTTGACAAAGTTATTGAGGAAGGAAGTACCCTTTGAATGGACGGATAAGCAACAGGAGAGCTTCGAAAAGCTTAAGAGGGTGTTGACGGAAGCTCCAGTGTTAATTCAGCTGGAGGCAGGGAAAGATTTTGTGGTGTCTTGTGGCCAGACACGGGATTAGGATGTGTTCTAATGCAAGATAGAAAAGTAGTCGCTTATGCGTCTCAGCAGTTAAGGCCACATGAGGTTAACTACCCAACCCATTACTTGGAATTGGCAGCAGTGGTTTTTGCCCTTAAGGTGTGTAGGACTATCTCTATGGAGAAAGGTCAGTGATCTACACAGACCATAAGAGCCTTAAGTATCTGTTGACTCAGAAGGAGTTGAACTTGAGGCAGCGAAGGTGGGTGGAGTTATTGAAGGATTATGATTGCTCGATAGAGTACCACCCAAGCAAGGCGAATGTGGTAGCTGATGCCCTAAGTCGGAAGGTTGTGTCGGATCTAAGGGCTATATTCGCTCACTTAAGTTTGTATGATGATGGAATCCTGTTGGAAGAGTTGCAAGTCAAACCCACATAGTGAATGAGGTGAAAAGGGACATTGGTGATAAGGACCTAAGTGCTAAGTTACTGACAAGTACGAGCGGAGAGTTAGAGGATTATGGCGTTAATAATGAAGGAGTATTGTGCTACAAAGGAAAAGTCGTATCTTAGAAGGACGAGGAGTTAAGACAGAGGATTCTTGGAAGCGCATAGTAGCCCTTATGCTATGCATCCGGAGGCATTAAGTTGTCAGAGATCTAAGAGAACAATTTTGGTGGCACGATCTTAAACGAGAAGTTATTGAATTAGTGGGAAAATGTCGGCGTGTCGACAAGTTAAGGTGAACACCAAGTTCCATCGGATTGCTTGACCAATCGAGATTCCGCAGAGAAGTGGGAAAGAATTACCATGGACTTCGTTAGTGGGCTTCCCCTTACGCCTACTAAGAAGGACTCGGTATGGGTAATAGTGGACCGTTTGACTAAGTCTGCACACTTCATCCTGGTAAGAGTGGATTATTCCCTTCAGAAGTTAGCCAAATTATACGTGGCGGAGATTGTAAGGTTACACGGAGTGCCGGTGTCAATTATTTCATATAGAGACCCAAGGTTCACGTCTCGATTTTGGAGGGCACTTCATCAAGCTTTAGGCACTAAGTTGGACTTCACTACGGCTTTTCATCCACAATCAGATGGGCAGTCTGAACGGGTAATACAAGTGTTGGATGATATGTTAAGAGGCTGTGTGATGGATTTCCGAGGAAGTTGGGAGAATTACTTGCCTTTAGCAGAGATCGCCTACAACAACAGTTATCAGGCTAGCATTCGAATGGCACCATATGAAGCATTGTACGGTCGAAAGTTTTGAACTCCTACTTATTGGACTGAGTTAGGAGAACGTCAAGTTTTAGGACCAGAGTTGGTGGCAGAAACTGAAGAGAAGGTTGAGATAATCCGAGCATGGTTAAAGGAAGCCTCTGATAAGCAGAAGTGTTACGCCGACCTCAAGCGGAAGGAAATATAGTTTGAAGTGGGAGACCAAGTGTTTCTAAAAGTCTCGCCTTGGAAGAAGGTGATGAGGTTTGGTCGGAAAGGGAAGTTAAGCCCAAGGTTTATAGGGCCCTATCGAGTACTAAAGCGAGTTGGGCCAGTGGAATATCAGCTAGAGTTGCCACCAGAGTTGCAGCGGATGCACGACGTATTCCATGTATCCGTGCTACGTCGCTACCAATCGGATCCATCTTATGAGTACCAGTTGAAGAAGTGGAGCTAAGCCCAAACTTATCCTACGAGGAAGAGCTGATTCAGATATTGGAACGTGATGTGAGAGTGTTACGGAGGAAGTCAGTTCCTCTAGTCAAAGTGTTATGGCGCAATCATGGATCGGAGAAAGCTTCATGGGAACCAGAGGAGGCAATGCGACAGTAATACCCTCAATTATTTTAGCTAGAAAATTTTGAGGACGAAATTATTTTAAGGGGGTAGAACTGTAACATCCTGAAAAGGGCCTATGCATTTTCGGTTTAATTGTACGAAATGACATGTCTTATGTGTTATGAATGTATTTTGAACATTTTTGGAAACCTGGGAATGTATGGAAATGTTAAGTTTAAAGTGAACATTTTTGGAAACCTGGAAATGTAAGGAAATGATTTAGAAATGATTCAAAAGAGGGAAGTGAACATTTCTAGAAACTTGAAAATGTAAGGAAATGTCAAGTTTAAAGTTTAAAAGAGGAAACTGAGGCAATGTGGCCTTAAGAGAAAAGGTATGTGAAATTTGACACACAAACAGGCTTGGAAAAGTGGCCTGCAGATGCCACTTAGGGCCTCTGGAAATGGCGCCACATACAAGGGAATTGGGCCTAAGTTCGAGTCACATGGGAAGTAAATAAAAGAAGTTTTATTTTTCCTTCCAGAAGCAGAGACGTGGACGGCATTAAGGCTCTTAAAAGAGGAGTTTTATTCTCTTTAAATTTCGGCTAAATAGGGGATAAATAATAGATTTATTTTAGATTATTTTCAAGAGATAAATAAGGATTATTCTTTAATTTTTTTTTAAGAGATAAAGCTATCAAAATAAGGAAGAGTGGTGGCCAAGTAAGGGACTCTAGCTAGTAATTTTGGCTACTAGAGGATAAGAGGCCATTCATCCATTCACTTTGCCGAATTTCTCAAGAAAATTCCTCTCTCTCTCTCTGCCGAATTTTCCTTGGCCAAGTAGCCTCTCTTTCATCGATTCTTTTCCTCTCCAAAATCCTTCTTTTCTTCTTTTCTTCCTTTCTCTTCTACTGTCAAAGCCAAAACCTTTTATCCCTGTCTAAGTCTCCATAGCCGAACCTTAGTGGGACTTCAAACAAGGGTGTGTCGACTTCCTCAAGTAAGGGTAAGGATCTATTACTATTATTTTCTTTCTTCTTTAAACCGAAAGTCAAGGTTCTAATGCCATATACATGTTGGCCGAAACTTTGAAGGAAAGCTTTGGGATTTTGTGACTGTCGACTACAAGGAGGAAAGTTTCGGGATTTCTAAGATCTAAGGTAAGGCAAGTGTTGGCCAAGGGCCATTTATTATGTTTTAATGTTAGAAATTGGTCTAACATGTGACAATGTGATTTCGACAGATACCAAGGGTAAATAGCACTTTTCGGGATTTGAAAATCACAAGGTATGTGTTTAAGACATTCGGCCAAGGCCTATTTTAAGTGTTTGGATTTATTCTCAAAAGTCGAAAAATTAACAAGTAAGTGACATAGTAGTGGATCGATTTCAAAGGGAGCATAACAAGGTCTCGGGATTTGGCTAGCAAACAAATCGACAGCAAGGTAAGGGTTTTTCCTTTAGGATTTAGTTTTAAAGCCGAATAGGTTTATTAATATGTTTAAATGATTGGCCGAATATAGGAGTTAACGGATCTAAAGCATAAATCAATTTTTTCAGGATTTCAAGGAATTCGTTAAGCAAATCAGGTGTGTATTCCACACTAATTCTTAATATGTTTTATGGCAATATTTAATATATGCATGTTTATAAGAATGTGAATATGGCTAAGGTAGTGTTATGGTACAAAGTACTCAGTCGTTTCCTACTCCTACTAGGATTACGAAATATGTTATATTTAACATGTGAAAAGTGACATGAATGTGAATTTAAGTATGATATGCATGATATGAATAATATGGGGCATTCGGGTTATATGAGAAAGGGGAAGTGAATGTGGTGACTTCGGTCACATTATCTGAATGTGGTAACTTCGGTTACATTATCTGAATGTGGTGTCTCATGACACAATTATTTAATCTGGTGGCTATGCCACGAATTTTATATGGGCGATGAGCACGTCATTGCAATGACGCCTTCGATGGTGTGTAGCGGATGGAGGGTTGACTTAGTAGTCCCCACGGTGTGCAGGTTGGTACGGGGATGTGTAGCGGATGGCATCTAGGTTTGGGTTTGGGATGCTTGAATTATTATGTGAACATGATTTGTATGGTATGCCTAAATCTATTAAATTTTAGTGTTGGTTACACATTGAGTCTGTTGACTCACCCCATTGTGGGAACATGTTTCAGGTGATGAACAGTGATGGACCGAGACGGCAGAACTTGTGGTGGCCATGCTCAGCTTAAAGTTTTATTTAATTTGGACATTTTATTTTATTTAAGTACTCTACAATTTTATTTTGGGTTTTGTTTTATGTAATAAGGCTATAGTGATGATTTTATTGTTGTTTTAATTACTATGTCACGAATTTATGTTATTTAAAGATTAAGTCAATTTAATTTAAAATAAACTTTAAATATTTTGACACCTGAAATAAGTGGGTTTTCAATATAAAAATAAACTTGTTTTCAACTCGAGCCCAACCCACAAACAAACTATCTTCAAAACACACAGTTTTCAAAGTAACAAAAGAATTTTGAACCGGTTTACATCGAAGAACATACCAGATCCGGTCCAGGCTCGTGGGCCGAGTGTGGGGTGTTTCACGACTCCTTATTTTTAATGTCGATTCCCGTTTTTCAAACTCGATAAAAAAATGGTTTCGACAGCTTGGCGACTCCGCTGGGGACTGGTCGAGAGCCAGGCCATAGATTGATTAATTTTTGTCCTTTGATTGAAAATTTGGAAAATTGTTTTTCTTGAGGCATTTTTTGGTGCTATGATTGTAATAATGTCGAGTCTTATACAATACTTTGGCATCACATTGCATGACCATTGTGGTCACATCCTTAAGTGGGAGTGAGAAACTATGCCTTCGTGAGGTTTTCGCCTCCGCATGGGCTAGTGGACTGCTTCCAGGATACATCTGTACCTATGTGCTTCGTGAGATTTTTATCTCCACATGGCCATAGGGAAATGTATTCCCCTGAACCGAACTCGATCCATATGATCCTATAATGGGTGAGGATTGAGGAATCTGCTGGTTCAGGTACCTATTCCTTAGAACCGAGCCACATATAGTGAACTCTAAAAGCCCACCGTAAATAGCGCCGTAATAAACTATAGTGGTCATCCGAATAAGTACTCTACTTATTTTTCTTTGCTTATTTTATCCTATACTAATGTGTTTCATTTTGCTTTAGTTATGATTGCATCGCGTATCATTTCATATCTAAAAGAGTGTCAATTCATGTTCGATTACTAAATTAGAGAGTTTGTCATAGAGAACGAATTTCTTGATTAAATGGAAGACAATACGGTTGTCCATATATTTGTAGTCCGTTTCATGTAAAGAATTTTGCCCTCTAGTAATGTTTTTTAGTAGAAATTGAATTAGAATCGACACCCTTTTGCATCCATTGCATGCATTCACATAGCATTACATCATATGCATTAGATTTCATGAGAGGATCCTGATTGGTTAAAATTATTTCAACATTAACCTGGACACCAACAAAACCAAACATCCTTACGGTACCCGAACTAAGACGAAAGATATGGATTAGAGATTAGAGAAGCTTGAACAACTCCAAAGGGAGATATAAGAAAAACTTCAGCTGCAAATACAGGAGCAACTTGCTAAGATCTAGCAGGATATGATGGATCGGATGATGGAATCACAAAAGGATATGATGTCCCAAATGACTCAATTACCGGCGGGAGGAATCAACAAAGGAAAAACCCCCATGGTTAACACAGGTGAAAATAGTAAGGGACAACTATATCTTCTGGGTTTTACCCCGACACATCCCAAAATGCGTCCACGAAAGACATCCGTCACAATTAAACCTCAACAATTTCAAGAAGATGTTTCGATACCGGTAAACTTCCAAATGGGATCGGGTTCTAACTTAGGGGATCATCCAATTAATGCTATTATTCCTGACTTTGATGATGCAGCAGAGAGAGAAAGGGTAAGGGATGAATTGCCAAAACAGTTAGAGGAGCGATGCAAATGGTTGGAAGACAAATTTAGGGTCATGAAAAGTGCTGATAGGCAACATGTAATCAATGCTAAAGATCTAAGTTTGGTGCCAGATCTAATACTTCCCCACAAATTCAAGGTGCCAGAATTTGAAAAATACAATGGGACTACTTGCCCAGAAGCTCACATAACTATGTTTTGCTAGAGAATGACTGGGTACGTTAACAATGACCAACTGCTAATTCATTGCTTCCAGGACAGTCTGGCGGGAGCAGCATCTAAATGGTACAATCAGTTGAGCCGTACCAAAATTGGTTCTTGGAGGGATTTAGCACAGGCATTTATGAAGTAGTACAGTCACGTAACAGACATGGCCTCTAATAGAATCACCTTGCAAAATATGGAGAAGAGATCAAGTGAGAGTTTTCGACAATATGCACAAAGGTGGAGAGAGGTTGCCATACAGGTCCAACCACCTCCTCTGGGGAAAGAAACTACTATGCTCTTCATCAACACCTTGAAAGCCCCATTTATCAACCATATGTTAGGGAATGCCACGAAGAGTTTCTCGGACATAATGATGTCCAGTGAAATGATCGAAAACGCTCTGAGAAGCGGTAAAATAGATGCGAGGGAAAGCGCATAAAGATCAGCCCCGAGAAAGAAAGAAAATAAGGTCAATAATGTGGGAGCATACAGTAAATTCAAAGTAGGTTACTGTGGGATCAGCAAGGATGACAACTACTAACCTTCAGACTCCTTCAAGGAATGAATCTAGTCAAAGGACGAACACAGAAAAGCTTCAGTTCACTCCTATTCCAATAACATACCGAAAGCTATATCAAAAATTATTTGACGAGCACGTGGTGTCCCCTTTCTACTTGACACCATTGCAGCCCCTGTACCCCAAGTGGTACGATGAAAATGCCCAATATGACTATCATGCAGGAGTTTTAGGGCATTCAATAGAAAATTGCACTGCTTTTAAGAAAGTCGTGGAAAGACTTATTAAGATGGGCATTGTAAAATTGAATGATATATCAAATGCTGGTAATTCGCTACCAAATCACACTGATGTTGGAGTAAATACGATAGAGGAGAAAGGCATTGAAGAAATGATGGAAAATGTACACATCAATGTCATACATGAAGAAATCACTGAAAGGGGGACCTTGTCGGATATCTGCCCTTACAAACCTGGGAGTGTTCTGAATAATTGGACTGCAGAAGAAATTCCTGTAGTTTTTAGAGCTTATTCAGTGTAATGTTCCGAACACACTTGTTGCTTTTAGCCTAGAAACAATAAGCATTCCTTTGTAAAATAGGCTTATGTCTAAGTTTCATTATGAAATACATACTTGAGATCATTTTGAATAAAAATATTCTCGCTCTTTTTCATCCTTTCATTATTTTTTTTCCTTCGACTTTTGTTTTGAATCATTCTTTCATTTCATTCATAAGCATATCATGCAAATAGTTATTCTCAAATTCATTCATTCTTTATATATTATTTTGTTCCTACAACAGGCCCCCAGATATCAATGACATGAGCGATGCTACTACGGATTTAGAATCTCTTTTTGAGCAAGACATGAGTTTAGAGGGATCCCAGGACTTTGAAGATGACATAGATTGTGGCTTATATCCGGACTTGTTAAGAATGGTAAAACAAGAAGGAAAAAAAATTCTACCTCATAAAGAAACTGTGGAGATTGTGACCTTGGAAAAGGGAAAGGTAGTAAAAATTGGAACGTGCATAGCTGAAGAGATGAAACGAAACCTCGTAGAGTTACTTCAGGAATCCAAAAATATCTTTGCATGGTTGTACCAAGATATGCCAAGGTTGAGCACTAACATTGTTTTACATCGTCTCCCCATAAAAGAGGATTGCAAGTCGGTTCAGTAAAAACTCCGGAGAATGAGGCCAGACATTGTATTGAAAATAAAAGAAGAAGTCAAAAAGTAGTTTGATGCCGGATTCCTGTAAGAGGTCAAATACTCAGAATAGGTAGCCAACATTATGCCTGTCCCTAAGAAAGATGGGAAGGTACGAATGTGTGTGGATTATAGAGATTTGAATAAGGCCAGTCCGAAGGATAATTTCCCCTTGCTTCATATTGATACTCTGGTGGATAATACGGTAGGCTACTCGTTGTTCTCATTTATGGATAGATTCTCGGGGTACAATCAGATAAAAATGCATCCTGAAGACATGGGAAAGACTACCTTCATAACATTGTAGGGTATGTTCTGTTATAAAGTAATATCGTTCGGGTTGAAAAATGTAGGAGCTACATACCAAAGGGCCATAGTGACTTTGTTCCATGACATGATGCATAAAGAAATTGAGGTTTATGTGGACGACATGATTGCAAAGTCTAGAACAGAAGAAGAACACATCCGAGTTTTGAGGAAACTATTCCTGAGGTTGAGAAAATTCCAACTGTAGCTCAATCCAACGAAATGTATTTTTGGAGCCAGATCTGGCAGATTGCTGGGCTTCATAGTCAGCGAGAAGGGAATCAAAATTGACTCAGACAAGGTCTGGGCTATACAAAAATTGCCTCCACCACGCACTCAAAAAGAAGTTCGAGGTTTCCTTGGAAGGTTAAATTACATTGCTCGGTTTATTTCATAGTTAACCGAAAAATGTGACCGTATATTTCGTCTTGTGAAGAAACACAATCCAGGAGTGTGGGATGAGGAATGCCAGAAAGCTTTCGATAGGGTCAAATAGTATTTGTCAAACCCTCTAGTATTGTCACCTCCATGCCCGGATAGGCCATTAATTCTGTACCTGACGGTGTTTGATCACTCTATGGGATGTGTGCTGGGTCAACATGATGATTCAGGAAGAAAGGAAAATGTGATATACTACCTTAGTAAGAAATTCACTGAGTGTGAGATGAGATATTCGCCAATTGAGAAATTGTGTTGTGCCTTGATTTGGACGACTCAGAGATTAAGGCAATACATGCTGTACCACATGACTTGGTTAATCTCGAAGTTATACCCTCTAAAGTACATGATGGAGTCAACCGCTTTGAATGGAAGGATGGCTAGATGGCAGATTCTGCTATCTATATTTGATATTGTCTATGTGAACTAGAAGGCTGTGAAAGGGAGCGCAATAGCAGACTTCCTAGCTAGTAGAGCTTTAAAGGATTATAAGCCATTAAATTTTGATTTCCCCACTGAGGATTTAATGTATGTGGCAGCTACTGAAGAAGACATTACAAAAGGTCACCTTTGGAAATTAAACTTTGACAGAGCAGCAAATGTTGTGGGAAATGGGATCGGGGCAATCTTGGTATCCCCAAATGAAGATCATTATCCGTTCACAAGCAAGTTGGATTTTGATTGCACAAATAACATGTCAGAATATGAAGCATGTATCATGGGACTCCGTACAGCCATAGAACACAAGATTAGAGCGCTGGAAGTATATGGAGATTCTGCACCAATGATTTACCAACTAAAAGGCGAATGGAAGACAAGAGATCCCAAATTCATCAATTACCGAAAGATAGTTATGGGGTTAATTGAGGAGTTTGACGATATCACTTTTACTTATCTCCCACGAGAAGAAAACCAGATGGCAGATGCTTTGGCCACCTTGGCTTCCATGATCAAAGTGAGTAGACAAGAGGATGTAAAACACATTCAAATGAGTATTTATGAGGCCCCAGCTTATTGTTGCAATGTAGAGGAAGAAGAAAGGGATGATCACCCCTAGTATCAAGATATATTACGATATATGGGAAATCACGAATATCCTGAACAAGCGACCGAGAATGAAAATAGGACATTGAGAAGATTAGCTTATGATTACGTCTTAGACGGGGAGATCCTGTATAAAAGAAGAAAGGATCAGGTACTGTTAAGATGTGTCGACGCTGTTGAAGCTAAAAAAATTTTGGAAGAAGTCCACGAGGGTGTTTGTAGGACACATGCCAATGGTTTCACGATGGCTAGACAAATTATGAGATTTGGATACTATTGGTCTACCATGGAAGGAGATTGCATCAATTATGCTAAAACATGTTACAAATGTCAGATATATGGGGATAAAATTCATGTGTCTCCTTCACCTTTGCATGCTATGACTTCCCCATGGCCTTTCTCCATGTGGGGCATGGACGTCATTGGGCTGATCTCTCCAAAAGCTTCAAATGGGCATCAGTTCATCATCGTAGTTATCGACTATTTTACCAAATGGGTAGAAGTTGCTTCATATACCAGTGTTACCAAGTCGGTAGTAAGCAAATTCCTAAAAAAGGAAATCATATGTCGATATGGAATACCGGAGAGGATCATATCTAACAATGCATTAAACTTGAACAACAGCACAATCGCAGAGGTCTGCAGTCAATTCAAGATCAGACACCACAATTCATTACCGTATCGTCCAAAAATGAATGGTGCTGTAACACCCTGAATTAGGGGTTATTTGTAATTTAAATAAATTCTATGTGGACTTCAAGAAATAAATAAATATGATTTTATTTAGCATGATTTAGGGTTTAGAAATAACCCTGATTTAGGTCGAATTTGGGTTAAAAAAATTAAATTAAAGTACTTAAAAGGAGGGAGCTAGGTGGAGATAGGGTTTAAATAAAAATTGGGAGAAGCATGACACAAGAATGGGCTTGGTACAAGTGGCTTAGTGCGCCTAAGAGAGGTGCTAGGGGGGAGGTTCGAGCCTCGGCAGGAACAAGGAGGAAATATTTTTTTCCCTTGTGGGCTTTTTGGGCGTTAGGCCTAGGAAGGCCTTATAATTAAATCAGGGGGCTTATTGACATGAAAGTCGAGGAGGCGGAGTGGCTGGGGCGCCACTTAAAAGACCTTGGTGCATGGACTCGGGTTCGAGTCGTGGTAGGCGCAAGGAGTTTATTTTTTTGGGCTTCGGCGCAAAAAGGGAAAAGGGCTCAGGTAAGGGTTATAATAAAAAGGTGGGGGCTTTATGTCATAAAGGTCGGGCTAGAAGAGATGGCAAAGGCGTTGGAAGGGGCACTCTTGCTCCCTACAATGAGTCGCAAGTTCGAATCACAAGCCACGCATTTCATTTTTATTTTTTCCCTTTCCTTCTTCCTTAGAATGGGAGAATTTGGTTCAATTTAGGACTCCTAATTAGGCATATTTTTATGTCATAATCAATTTGGAAGAGGGAATTTTAGTGTTTTATTTGCTATTAAATTGTTGAAGGATTAGGAGATTAAAGCTAGATTTATTTTGTGATAATTCAAGGCTAGAAATTATCACAAAATAAAGAGAATTAACCAACATTGGGACTCCTTGAAATGTTCTTAATCGATTTTCATCAAAGAAAGAATAGAAAAACTCTAGCAATAAATTTCTTTTCTTCTCTCCAAAATTCTCTGCAAAACCCTTTGTTGCATTGCTCAAGTTATCAAAAAAATTCCAGCTTCTCTTCCCTTCCACAAGCTGAATATACCCCCTCAAAAAGAGAAAATTTACAGCAAACTCTTTCTCTTCTTCCTCTCTTCTTTGTGCTGCCAAAATCTCCCTTAAACTCTTAGCCAAAATTGTTCAGAAAATTCCAGCACTATTGTTTCTCTTAGCCGAATACACCCTCCTCCCTCACAAAAATTTCCAGCCCTTCCAATCGTGCATTAGGCCGAATATCATATCTCCAAACTAGGTGCTGCCAATTTTTCAATAAGTGTGGTAAGGGATAATCATCTCTTTGGAATTAAAATAATGGCCTACGATTAGTATTAACTTGATTAAAACCAATTGTAGGAAGTTTTCGGATTTTACTTTCCAAGGGACTAATTAAGGCTTCGGGATTTGTTAGGAAATCAAATCCGTTTAAGGTTAAGAGATCTAACGTTATAGATCGACTTTTCGGGATCTAGGAGTTCCGGTAGAAAAAGGTCGTAAGATCTCTACACACTTTATTAATTTACATGACGTTATTGTTTGCCTTAAATCTTTTGGTTGTGGTTAGCTTGTGGCATAATCATGGATTTGGTAAGTCCCCTATCTTGTAATTTTGATATATGTTTGCATGTCGTCACATGATGTTTAATGCTATAACATGATATATGATAATTAATGTATAAGCATGTGATGGTGGGATTGATGAGAGGAAGGGGATGATTTTTGGGGTATGCTTGATGGTTTTGACCACAAGATGGGTTGGCCCCATCAGATTATTTGTGACCTATGGTCATCGGTGGTTTTGACCACAAGATGGGTTGGCCCCATCGGTTTATTTGTGACCTATGGTCATCGTGGTTTTGACCACAGCGATTGAATATTTGCAATTAAGTCCGGTGGTTTGGTACCACCGATGGTTTTGACCACACTTGATATTTTGTGACCTATGGTCATCGGTGGTTTTGACCACACGATGGGTTGGCCCCATCATTTAATTTGTGACTTTAAGTCATCGATGGTTTTGACCACGGGGTAGAAAAGGAGTATGGATGGCTAGTTGGGTTGCATGTGCATGTTTAATTAAGAAATTGTGTATGAGTTGTATTTTTAGGAGGATTTACACACTGAGTCTTGGTGACTCACCCTTTCCTTAACATTTTGCGATGAGTAGATCGCGGAGATGGAGCCGAGAGGACTCGAGGCGGCCATGCCATCATTGGATTTGAAATCACTTGTTTTAGTTAATCATATTTATTTTTCTAAGTCTTTTATTTTGGGATTGTAATAAGGCCGCTATTTATTTTGTGGATGTTATTTTTTATTTTGCTTATGTTATGTTACAAATGAAATTTTCAATTGATAAATAACCTAGGTTAAAATAAATTTTCAAACTTAATAAACTTCTACGGGTTTTAAAAGATGTTACCATCGGGTAACAAAAAATTAACCAAGTCAACTATCGCTTTAATGATTTTAAAATGATACATGATCAATGTTTTCAAAAGGGTTTATAAAGCCCAACTGTATTTATATAAAGGCCCAACTGAGTTTTCAAACCCCGTTTTAAATACCTTAGCCAAATTTTATCGAATTTTCACCCAACTTTCAAATTGGCCCAAAATATTTTACCCAGTAACATACCAGATCCGGTCAGGACTCATGGGCCGGGTTTGGGGTGTTACAAATTATTGTCAGAGCCCGATTCAAAACTCGACTGTGGGGGGGCCCAAGGCCTAAAATGTTTGGTTTTTGAATAGTAGGCCTTATTATAATGTTTGAGAAATTGTTTTGGCTTGAACAGCATGGCACCGAGTCTCCGGCACCTATCCGCCCAGGTAAGTACTTCTATCAATTTTTGTGAACTCTTTTGATAAGGGGTAGAAGGGAAAAATGGGAACGTAGACTACTAGAATAGAAACTGTTGAACCCTAGGACTAGTATACCCCAACTATGCATAAGATTTAATAACTACCTAAACAACCCTGTGAGTTGTCACTAAGCAAAGGATGTGGCAATCGTTATCGCATGTCTAGGATTGGATTCTTGGGGCACGGTATTTAAGCATCCTCGTGACTCACCTCCTACTCACTTGAATCCTACAGTGCGTAGTAACAGTTCATCCTAGTGAGACGACACACTCACGAGCTAAATTCGATAACTAAAACCGAAAGGGACTAGCCGTTTGTTTTGAAATAATTAAAATTTTAGTTTTAAAAAAAACCAAAATACCCTTCAGTATGAAAAATGACCAAAATACCCCTGGTTTGTAAAATACCCTCCGTATGAAAATTTTCAAATAGAAATTTTCAAAATATCCTTCTTTTGTAAAATCACTTAGAACCCAAATTTTGAAAATTTATTTTTTTAAAAATACCCTGATTATGGAAAATTACTAAAATACCCTTAGGGGTAGAAATTACAAAAACGCCCTTGAATTATGAAATTTCCAAAATACCCACGATTTTAATCAAAAATTTCATCACATGAAAAGTGCCCAAAAATCTTAAAATTCAAAAACGTCATGATTTTGTAAAATTACAAAATTGCCCCTAACCTACCAAATTACCAGAATACCCCTAACTTTTAAAATTTTGCAACATCACTATATTGGAAAGTACAATTATCAAAAAGAGCCCTCAAGGTTTTATAACTTTTTGAAATATCCCTAATTTATCAAATTTTGCAAATTTACCCTGATTTGTGGAAAATTACCAAAATGCCCTAAGATTCAAAATCACCGAAAGACCCCCCGAATTTTAAAGTTTTTTTTAAATACCCAGGAAATTAAGAGTTTTAAAATAATTTTTGACAAAATCATCGAGAACACGTATTTTTGAAAAATTACGAAAATACCCATAGGACAAATTACGAAAAATACCCCGGGTAGTGGAAAAACAATCACCATGAAATCAACAACTCTCTTTGAATGAATGAATGAAAGAGCGTGTGTTTGGTTGATTCTGAAAGAACCACTTCTAAAACTCCTATCATAAAATTTCTTGGCGGATAACCAAGTGAAACTAAAGTCTTGATACATAAAAAAATTCTTAAGCAGATTAACGCGATCGTTAGAATGAGTTCAAGAGGTCGTGGGCGTCGCCTCGTGGTAGTGATAGAGGTAGGATGACCTGTCGAGCCCGCGAGGTCTGTCATGGGTCCAAAATGAGATCTGGGATCTGTCGACACCAAAAGCGAGTTCCAAGACCATACGGTGGTAATGGCGTAGTATCTCGGTGATTACTACTGGTATTGGAGCAGTAGGCGAAATGAGGCCTGTGGTGCGAGGAACCCAGTAAATTGTATTGAACGACTCAAGACAATGGAGCGAAGTATTGAGAGGAGTTTAGGAGTGGCGCCGGTGTGGCGGAATATTGGTTAGAGTCCACGAAAAGGATTATGGGTGACTTGGATTTCACCCCGAGGAGAAGTTAAAGGTATCATCTCTCGCTTGGGATAAGTCCTATCGGTGGTGGCTCACCGTAAGGGATGGAGCAGTGGCAAAAATCTCATGGGAATTCTTGAGGAAGCTTACCAAAAGAAGTATATTGGAACTAGCTATGTAGGCGCTCGGAGGAAGGCTTTCTGAACTGGTACAAGGAAATAAGTCGATGGCGAGAATATGAGGCCGAGTTCCTCCGATTGAGTAGATATGCTCGGGGTATTGTGGGTCCGAGCATGGCGCCGTGTCGAGGTTTGAGGATGGCACGAGAGATGAGCTGAGAATGATGATAGCTCCACAACAGGAATGGGAGTTTGCTGTTCTTGTGAAGAAGTCTAAGGTTGCTGAGGGAGTAAGACAGTCCGTTAAATGAAACCAAGATCGGAATTGGAATAAGAGGAGCTCGAAACCATCAGAGTTCTCTGGTAATCAGCAAAAGAGGTCAAAGTTTGGTGGGTCAGATCAAACTGCTAGGCCTGCTGCTGCTGCTAATCCTCAATGGCCGCCACGGTGTGATAAGTGTGGCAAGTTTCACAAGGGGGAGTGTTGGAATGGTAATCGTGGATGCTTTGAATGTGAGTCTATGGAGCATCGAGTTAGAGGCATCTAAGAAGGCGGCTAAATTTGAGAACGGAAGGTCGGGATCATGCACCAAACGAAGGATAACCAACAACTACTGAGAGAGGGTCGAGGTGCACTAGGGGTAATGGAAATGGTAGCAGGCGTGGCCGAGGTCTTTGAAGGTCCAGAGGCGAGGCAACCAAGGTTGGTTTATGCGGTTGGCCGTCACGAGGAGGAAGATGTGCGGAGGTGACAATGGGTAAGTTTCTTATTTTGGAATACCCTCAATTGTCTTGTTTGTGGTTAAGTTAGCTCGTTCTTATGTTGCTAGTAAAGTGTGTGAAACTTTGATTATGAACTTAGAGAGCGTGTCTAGGAAGCATGATAATTCTTTAAGATCGAGTCTTGCATGATAGCATAGTCTTGGTGAGTAAAGATGTCGGTTATTAGTTAGTAAGTAATTTCGAGGACGAAATTATTTTTAAGGGTAGAAGCGTAACACCACGAATTAGGGGTTATTTGTAATTTAAATAAATTTCATGTGGACTTCAAGAAATAAATAAATATGATTTTATTTAGCATGATTTAGGGTCTAGAAATAACCTTAATTTAGGTCGAATTTGGGTTTAAAAAAATTAAATTAAAGTACTTAAAAGGAGGGAGCTAGGTAAAGATAGGGTTTAAATAAAAATTGGGAGAAGCGTGACACAAGAATGGGCTTGGTACAAGTGGCTTAGTGCGCCTAAGAGAGGTGCTAGGGGGGAGGTTCGAGCCTCGGCAGGAACAAGGAGGAAATATTTTTTTTCCCTTGTGGGCTTTTTGGGCATTAGGCCTAGGAAGGCCTTATAATTAAATCAGGGGGCTTATTGACATGAAAGTCGAGGAGGCGGAGTGGCTGGGGAGCCACTTAAAAGACCTTGGTGCATGGACTCGGGTTTGAGTTGTGGTAGGCGCAAGGAGTTTATTTTTTTAGGCTTCGGCGCAAAAAGGGAAAAGGGCTCATGTAAGGGTTATAATAAAAAGGTGGGGGCTTTATGTCATAAAGGTCGGGCTGGAAGAGATGGCAAGGCGTTGGAGGGGCTGCTTGCTCCTACAAAGAAGTCGCAAGTTCAAATCACAAGCCCGCATTTTGTTTTTATTTTTCCCTTTCCTTCTTCTTGCTAGAATGAGAGAATTTGGTTCAATTTAGGACTCCTAATTAGGCATATTTTATGTCATAATCAATTTGGAAGAGGGGAATTTTAGTGTTTTATTTGCTATTAAATTGTTGAAGGGATTAGGAGATTAAAGCTAGATTTATTTTGTGATAATTCAAGGCTGGAAATTATCACAAAATAAAGAGAATTGGCCAACATTAGGACTCCTTCAATGTTCTTAATCGATTTTCATACTGAGAAAGAATAAAAAACTCCAACAACAAATTTCTTTTCTTCTCTCCAAAATTTCTGCTTGTCGAAACCCCTTTGTTGCATTGCTCAAGTTATCAAAAAATTCCAGCTTCTCTTCCTTCCACAAGCTGAATATACCCCTCAAAAGAGAAAATTCTGATAAACTCTTTCTCTTCTTCCTCTCTTCTTTGTCTCGCCAAAATCTCCTTAAACTCTTAGCCAAAATTGTTCAGAAAATTCCAACACTGTTGTTTCTCTTAGCCGAATACACCCTCCTCCCTCACAAAAATTTCCAGTCCTTCCAATCGTGCATTAGGCCGAATATCATATCTCCAAACTAGGTGCTCCCAATTTTTCAATAAGTGTGGTAAGGGATAATCATCTCTTTTGGAATTAAAATTATGGCCTACGATTCGTATTAACTTGATTAAAACCAATTGTAGGGAAGTTTTCGGATTTTACTTTCCAAGGGACTAATTAAGGCTTCGGGATTTGTTAGGAAATCAAATTCGTTTAAGGTTAAGAGATCTAACGTTATAGATCAGCTTTTCGGGATCTAGGAGTTCCGGTAGAAAAAGGTGTGTAAGATCTCTCTACACACTTTATTAATTTACATGACGTTATTGTTTGCCTTAAATCTTTTGGTTGTGGTTAGCTTGTGGCATAATCATGGATTTCGGGTAAGTCCCCTATCTTGTAATTTTTGATATATGTTTGCATGCCGTCACATGATGTTTAATGCTATGACATGATATATGATAATTAATGTATAAGCATGTGATGGTGGGATTGATGAGAGGAGGGGGATGATTTTTGGACTATCGCGCGATGGTTTTGACCACAAGATGGGTTGGCCCCATCGATTATTTGTGACCTATGGTCATCGATGGTTTTGACCACAAGATGGGTTGGCCCCATCGGTTTATTTGTGACCTATGTTCATCGATGGTTTTGACCACAACGATTGAATATTTGCGACTAAGTCCCGGTGGTTTGGTACCACCGATGGTTTTGACCACACTTGATATTTTGTGACCTATGGTCATTAGTGGTTTTGACCACACGATGGGTTAGCCTCATCATTTAATTTGTGACTTTAAGTCATCGATGGTTTTGACCACGGGGTAGAAAAGGAGTATGGATGGCTAGTTGGGTTGTATGTGCATGTTTAATTAAGAAATTGTGTATGAGTTGTATTTTTTGGAGGGGATTTACACTGAGTCTTGGTGACTCACCCTTTCCTTAACATTTTGCGAGATGAGTAGATCGCGGAGATGGAGTAGGAGAGGACTCGAGGCGGCCATGCCATCATTGGATTTGAAATCACTTGTTTTAGTTAATCATATTTATTTTTCTAAGTCTTTTATTTTGGGATTGTAATAAGGCCGCTATTTATTTTGTGGATGTTATTTTTTTATTTTGCTTATGTATGTTACAAATGAAATTTTCAATTGATAAATGTAGGTTAAAATAAATTTTCAAACTTAATAAACTTCTACGGGTTTTAAAAGATGTTACCATCGGGTAACAAAAATTAACCAAGTCAACTATCATTGTAATGATTTTAAAATGATACATGATCAATGTTTTCAAAAGGGTTTATAAAGCCCAACTGTATTTATATAAAGGCCCAACTGAGTTTTCAAACCCCGTTTTAAATACCTTAGCCAAATTTTATCGAATTTTCACCCAACTTTCAAATTGGCCCAAAATATTTTACCCGATAACATACGGATCCGGTCGGGACTCATGGGCGGGTTTGGGTATTCTGGTCGATGGAAGTAGCCAATAAAAACATTAAGAAGATTGTGGGGAAAATGGCTGAAACTTATAAAGATTGGCACGAGAAGTTATCATTCGCGCTCTATGCTTATCGAACATTAGT
Source organism: Gossypium rotundifolium (assembly GCA_025506655.1). Lineage (NCBI taxonomy): Eukaryota > Viridiplantae > Streptophyta > Magnoliopsida > Malvales > Malvaceae > Gossypium > Gossypium rotundifolium. The sequence goes on along the minus strand of CP106732.1, from coordinate 150,485,734 downwards.
CAGGACCTCTACTGGGGCAACTCCTTTCTCATTAGTTTATGGAGTGGAGGCAGTGTTACCCATCGAAGTTAAAATTCCTTCCCTTCGAGTCTTGTCAGAGTTAAAGTTAGACGAAGCAGAATGGATCTAGTCTCAATATGATCAGTTGAACTTGATTGAGGAAAAGAGGTTAAGGGCTATTCGTCATGGTCAAATGTACCAAAAGAGAATGATGCGGGCTTATGACAAAAAGGTTCACCCAAAAGAATTTCACGAGGGAGACTTGGTTTTGAAAAAGATCCTCCCCATGCAAAAGGATTTCAGAGGGAAGTGGATGCCAAATTGGGAAGGACCTTTTGTGGTGAAAAACGCTTTCTCCGGAGGAGCACTGATCTTGGTCGAAATGGATGGGAAAACTTGCTCAATCCTATAAATTTAGATTCTGTTAAAAAGTATTATTCTTGAAGAGGAAATGAAGCCAAAGTGAAAACCCGCAAAGGGGGCTTTGAGACCTTCAAAAAAAAAGTGGAGAAGCCAAGGTGAAAACCCACAAAGGGCGCCTTGAGACCAAAGGGGTTTTGAGTTAAAAACTCGAAAAGGGCGGCTCAAATTATGATTAGAGGTATAATTGGACAATCAGTGATCTTGCTATACCTGAATTAAGAGGAGGGAGAGATGTTACGTCTTGGGGCATCAACAGAGTCCTCTTGATCTCTCAAACACATATTGAGCTTAAATTAGCCTTCAGAAAGTCCGTATAGAGAAGCACAGGCTGCGATATCTAGGGCACCTATCTTTTCCTTCATCATTTCATATTCTAGCAATGTTTGCTTCCTTTAATTAACCTATTCTTTTCAGATTTCGTCTCTGATAAATTCCATTTGTGCCTATCATTAGGATCATATTCAAGCATTTTATATTGAAATAATGATTAATAGACTAATAACACTTTCAAAAAAGGAGTTTTGTATTTTATTCTGGAAACTTCTAAATAATACATGAATCTAAAGCAGGACTTTTATTTAGAACTCACCAAGCTTAAGGGTTGGAGTATCTGAGGAGGAAACTCTAAATAGTGATCATTTCTTCAGACAATCTGTCAAAAATGTCAGTGGAAAAAAGAAGACGGGATATACATCAGTAGTACAACTTGGAAGAATAATGAGCAACGTTAACCCTAAGCAGTTAAAAAAGGATCATTCTCATGAAATCTTATATTCATGCAGGACACATTTAGTTAGGAGCATTTGATTTATTCGGATCATTGCATCTTAATCATTGTAAGAAATCATTCTTATGACATTCTGCATCCAGGCAGATGTCATCCATAATACATTTAGTTAAGAGCATTAGATTCATTCTGATCATTGCACCCTAACCATTTTGCATAAGCATAAACACATAAAATCGATTTTACAGGACAGGTCCCCCAGAGGATGGTGTCAAAACATTGGTGAATTAGTAGATCTTGTCTCCCTGAGTTTCCAGTGGAGCAGATCGAAGATAATAGATTTGGCATTTCTGAAGTTTGTAGTGGAGCAGATCGAAGATAACAGATTTGGCATTCCTAAAGTTCTGAGAGCGGATCAAAGGCAATGCAGATCTTGTCTCCACGAGTTTGCGATGGAAGCGAGATCAAAGATAGCAGATTTGGCATTCCTGAAGTTGCAGAAAGCAGATCGAAGACATCAGATCTTGCGTTCCTGAGTGAAGCAGATCGGAGGTAGCAAATCTGGCAATCCTGAAGTTGTAGGAGCAGAGTGAAGATAGCAAATCTTGCAATCCTGAAGTTACAGGAGCAGATTGAAAATAGCAGATCTGGCAATCCTGAAGTTGCAGGAGCAGATCAAAGCTATACAAGTCTTATATCCTCGAAGTTCCAGTGGAGTAGGTTAAAGCTACAAATCCCTCCTTCTTGAGTTTACAATGAGGATCAATCCGTATTTCTTTGAGGTTCCAATGGAGTAGATCGAAACTATAAATCTCTTCTCCCTGAAATTTCATCGGAATTGGATCGAAGCACTAGTTCCTATGCCCTTGAAGATGCAGTGGGGTGGAATAAGGCTACTCGAAGAAGAAAAGCACCGAAAGAAGTCAAAGATTTGAATACCGGGCAAAAATGATCATTTTTGAAGTCTTTGCTCTATTCTCGTTACACGACAATGAGCAAAGAGGGGCAGCTGTAAGAGCCCATTTATGCCCGAGGCCCATATTAACCAAAAAACCAAAAAAAAAACAAATAAATAATAAAGTCCATAAAAGTCCATATCCATTACAAATTTAAAACCCAAACCAGCCTACCCAATTGCAATAAGCCTAACCCACTTATAGCCCAAACAAATTGCCTAAGCCCAATTCTAAAACCGGCCCGATTAGCCCAAAAATTAAAACAAAGCAAAAAGAAAACCCTAGGTAGAAACCCTTGCACCGTAACAGCCGCTCGAGCTTCCCTGTCCACACGCGCGCCACGTCCGCCACCGTACGGCTCCGTACGCCCCCTCGTGCCTCCACGTTGACTCGTACCTGCAGAAGAGAACAAACCACCAGCGCAGCAGGGAAAAAACAATTGTATTTTGTTTATTTTTTAAAATTTTTAGATTCGATTATATGGAAACGAGGCAAACAATTGTAAGGGTGGACATTTTTTTTTACGAATATACAAACGAAATACAGAAGTCAAAAATACAAAAGGTGAGTTTTAGTTTTCGACAATTTTTTTCCTTTCTTTCGCTTTCTTCTTTTTAAATCTTTTTTTATCTTTGTTCATGTAAGAGTCTAAAAGGAAATGAGGGTTTTCTTTTTCCTTCGTAAATGAACCGTCAGATTTGTCTTTCTTCGCCGAAATCAAAAGTAAAGACGGTCTTCAAGGTTTAAAATATTTAGGCCTTCGAATTGGGTTTTAAAAGGAATGCTTAAAGAGGCTCGAATTTGTCACTGATCGCCGAGTACCATGGCGGTACAGTGGCCGGACTGTGGCTTCTTTAGATTGCGGGTAAGAGATTAGAAAAAGGGGGGACTTTATTTCGGTTTCTTTTAGCGGCTAGGGTTTGTTTCTAAAAAGGGAGCTAATTATTTGGTTTAAAGAAAGAGCTGTTGTATTTATAAGAGGGAAGAAACGACGCCGTTTGGGGCCTTCTCCAGTGGCCTCAAAACGACGTAGCATAAGCTGACCCAATTCGACCCGATCCAACGTCCACAGGATCCGCGTGTCTTTGCGGTGATGGAATATTTGCACCATCAGTTCCTCTTTTCTGCACCTTTATTTGATTTGACCCTAAGTGTTTTTATTCGTTTCTTTTATTAGGCCCAGTAATTCATACGTTTTTTTAATTTAATCTAATCTATATGTTGCGTTTTGATTTTACAATATTTGCTAGTTCGACCCCTTGTTATTTAGGCAACGTTTAATCAAATCCTCGATTTTGTTTGGCTAAAATTTTTTTATTGAAATGGCCTTCTAATTTTATTTTTATTTCGATTAATTATTTTTTGACTTTTGTTTATAATCTTTGCAACCTTTCTTAATTTATTCATTATCTATTTATTTAAAGTTGTTTTAATAAATTCTTTTGAATCATTTTATTGATTTTACAACCCCTTTACGAGTTTTTTTTTTTAATTTCCATTTGTATATATATTTTATTCATTTATCACATAAGTATTTGATTTCAAAATTTCCTATTTCTTTGTTTTAACAATTTGAATAATTTTTAACTTAAATATTCCTACGTATAATTATTTTACATATATACATATATAATTTATATTAAAATTATCACATTTTATGTATATATTATTAGTTTCATATTATTTTATGTATTTTCTCTTAAATATATATATGTACATATTTTATTTTAAAGCTATATAAATATGTAATTGTTCTCTTAAGAGTCTTGTCTTGAATTACGTTTTATTCCAAACATTTCTTTTATTATTTTTATATGCACATTACTTATTAAGTTTCTTTTAAATTATTTTGAATATTATATTTTCAATTTCTCCTTATGTGATAATTATTTCATAAACTCATTTATAGATTATTGTATTAATTATAATTTATTTGTTAAATTGTTTCATTTATTACTTATTCTAAAATTTTATATAGCATTTACTCGTTATTTTTTTATGTATATCGTTCCACGTCATTTTCGTTATTTGTTAATGTTGAAATTGTATGTTATAATTATTGTTATCACGTGTATTGTAATTCTTATTTATTATTTGTTATTTACGATTCAATAGCGTAGCATTTCACTTGTAAATAATTGCTTCATATTGTATGTTATTATGCCATCACATTGTATTCAATTAAAAACGTCATGTTTCAACACTGTTCGAGCTTTAAAATCATTTTTACATAAAGTTTCAAAACAAGGTAATATTCGTGCGTTTAGAAATTCTAAGAAATCGTGCCCAATCGTGCTGGGTGTGATTTTTTAAATGACCAAATAAACGAATATCCTTTCAAATTTTGGCCATATTTTCAAAATAAGGTAATATTTGTGCGTTTGGAAATTCGAAGAAATCGTGCCCAATCGTGCTGGGTGCGGTTTTTTGTTTGACCAAATAAATGAATATCCTTTCAAATTTTGTCCATATTTTCAAAACAATGTAATATTCGTGCGTTTGGAAATTCTAAGAAATCGTGCTGGGTGTGGTTTTTTGTTTGACAAAATAAACGAATTTCCTTTCAAATTTTGTCCATATTTTCAAAATAATGTAATATTTGTGAGTTTGGAAATTTGAAGAAATTATGCCCAATCGTGCTGGGTGTGGTTTTTTGTTTGACAAAATAAACGAATTTCCTTTCAAATTTTGTCCATATTTTCAAAATAATGTAATATTTGTGAGTTTGGAAATTTGAAGAAATCGTGCCCAATCGTGCTGGGTGTGGTTTTTTGTTTGACCAAATAAACGAATATCCTTTCAAATTTTGTCCATATTTTCAAAATAATTTAGTATTTGTGCGTTTGGAAATTCGAAGAAATCGTGCCCAATCGTGCTGGGTGTGGTTTTTTTTTTTTACCAAATAAACGAATATCCTTTCAAATTTTGTCTATATTTTCAAAATAAGGTAATATTTGTGTGTTTGGAAATTCGAAAAAATCGTGCCCAATTGTGCTGGGTTGTGGTTTTTGTTTGTCCAAATAACCAAATACCCTTTCAAAATTTCAATACATATGCTTGGAGAATTTTGGGGATGATCTTGAATCCTAGGACTCAGATTATCGTATCCAATCGTGCTGGATGTGATACTCTATTCCTTCGTAACAAGGGAATCTCAATATTCAATCAAATTATTTAAATTTATAAAAAAAAAAGAACAAAATTTCAAAATCATTTCAGACTTTTCAACATTAGGACATCAATTAATCAATTTGGTACCAATCTTGGGAGTTATGAGGGTGCTAATCCTTCCTTGTACGTAACCGAATTTCGAACCCACTTTCTCGAACTTCGCAGGCCAAAATATTTTTATAGGTGATCCGATCACACCTAAACAAAAAGGATTGGTCGCGACTGATCGTCTAAATTGTCAAGTTTTAATATTTATAAATAGAATGATCAAACCTGGAGACTAACTCTGACAACGACTTGAGGCAAGTGCACCTATCGAACAGTAGTATAGCTTAGGCAAGACCGGATTATCGAACCCAAAGGAACTAAAAGTACTAATACTCACCTTCTTTCTATTATTTAGCCTAAATTATCGAGTGATTGATTAACTTAATATAATTTTAACTAATTACTAGACCAAGTTGCAAAGACAAAAGGATGAATAGCAGAAATAACTTTGGAAAAGACTCAGTTGATTATGACGATACCCTAGGAGGAATCCACTTAAACTTCAGTTGTTATTTAACACTGAACCATATGATTTATTCACTTAGCTTGATCCTTGAGACTCCCTAACTTATATTAAACCTTCTCTCGAGGCGAATAACGTCTAACCCCAGGTTGATTAACCGAAATCTCTTTCTAATTAAAACCCTTAGAATAGCAGTAAATCGATCTATGGACTCCCATGTTAGGTTTCACCTTAATCCGGCAAAATCTCGTCACCCTATCTCTAGGCACGCGATCAACTCCGCTTAATTATGCTAGATCTACTCTTAAGCAGGGACTTTTGCTCCACCACCTAAGCACATCATACTTGACTTAATATTGCGGAAACATCAACTCAAGATTAAAGCACACATAATTAAGAACAAACTAGTATTTATCATTCAGTTTAGAAAACAATAACAAGATTCATTTAAGTTTCATCCCCTTCAGGTATCTAAAGGGTTTAGTTCATAACTTTAAAGGAAAACATCTCAAGAGATAAAATAAAACAAAACATAGAAAATCCCTAAAACCCCCTGAAGGAATTGAAGGAGAAATCTACCATCTTGAGCACAATTCCGGCTTCTTGAGATGGATCAACTGGCTATCTTCGAGTAATTTCCATGAATCTGACCTTCTGGCTCGGCTTCTGACCTAGCAGACTGCCTAACTGACCCCCCTCTTCAAGGTCGTACTTAGGGTCTTTATATAGGCTCTTGGAATACGTTTCTTTCTCCCCAAGTATCCTTTTTCGAGTGAAATTCCTCTTGCCCATGAATCAGACATGCCCTAGGTCACACGCCCGTGTGGATTTGTCAGGCCATGTTTCAATTCTGTCGATGTGGCACGGTCATGTGAATTGTGATCCGGTCGTGCCCTAGCTAATCCATGAGGCACAGTCGTGTTACTTGAAGCCCAGGCCGTGTCGATTTTCCTCTTTGGCCCAAATTGGCCCGTTTTAAGCCCATTTTACGTTCTTTTCATCCTCGGGTGCTGTAACATCCTAAGTTAGGGGCTATTTGTGATTGAATAATTATTTGGTATGATGGAACTGCTGTGATATTATTTATGGAAATATATGGTTTAATCAAAGGCCTTGAGTAGGCTCAATTTGGTAAAAATTTTAGTTTCTAGCTTTAAAGGTGGGGAGCCTTAACAAGTGGGGGTTATAAGAATAAGTAAGGGATAATTTGTCATAAAATGAGCCTAGAATAAGTGGCAAAGGAGGGCCACTTAAGAGCCTAGTAGTGACGCCACAAGGGGTGAGGAGAGCCTTGGTTGAGTCATGAAATTCTCCTTTTGGCACCTTGTTTGGACGACAACAAGAGAGAAAATGCTCAAATTTTATTCCAATATTAAAGGATAATATGAGCATTTTTAAATTGGATTTTTTAATTGTTTAATTCTAAGGATAATTAGTGATAATCAAGGATATTATGAATTATTATTGGATTATTTTTCAAATGATTTGAATTAAATCAAATGAGTGGCGAGGAGAGGTTGTAAGTGGTTGATTGAAATTTAAACACCTCATGGGGAGGTGGGACGGCAAGGCCACTAGGGGGATGCCGAATGCCTATAAAAGGTTCAACCTTGTCACCTTGTTAGCCTTTTGTCATTTTTTCTAAGTCTTGAAATTCTCTGCAAGCATTCTTTCATCTTTTATTTTTTTACTCCTTTGGCAATAGCCGAATTTCCTCTCTACTTCCATATTCCATCTCTCCAATCTTTTCACTCCCTTTTCAATGAAAAGCCCTCTCTACTTCTTTTGCGAAACCCCACATTCAAATTCCTTCCTCTACTCTATAGACTTGGTGAATATTGAAGCAGAGGTAAGAAGTATTAGCCGAATACTATTTTGTTTCCTTCTCTTACGTGTCTCTGTCGACATCCATAAGGGGTAAGTCCGATTTCAATAGTGTATTAACACCCTTGTGAAATCGATTTCTTTCTAGGAAACTCAGGGATCTCAAAGCGTAAAAGCGGATCTTCCATTCCTTAGTCAATCGATTGGTAAGTAGGTGGTAAGGATTTATGGTAAATAGAGTGCTATTCTAGTAAGTCGATTAATGATTAAAAGCAAGGCTATCGGTGTGTTACTAATCGATGGTGGTTGGCGAGCGAGGCGGGAATTGAGTCTTGTGATTAGGAACCGAAAGGATAAAGGTAAGGTTCGGGTTTACAAGGAACCCTTCTCAAATTATTTGGTTTGGCCGAATGGCCCATATCACTAACTCTATTATGGCGAATATAGGGACAAGTAGATCTAGGGTGGCCGACTCTTCTTTTCGGATTTAGAGCATCCAAAGGTGACAGTGTGTACATACACACGTATAATTATTTAAATGTCTTTGAGTGTTATGTATGCTAACTTTGACTTGTGTAGCATCGGATTAATACTATAATGGTATGAGTGGTGATTACGTAAGTACTGTTAATATGAATGTGTTATTGATGCTTTTGGTAAGCATGATGTATTGATACATGATATGTATACATGGTGATGTGGGATTAATGAGTGGAGGCGGTATTATTGTGCCGACGGGCACCGATGTTTTAGTAATACACTGTGACTACGGTCACCAGAGGTTTAGTACCTCCGGAGGTTTGGTACCTCATTGCGTCTCGTCGATGGCTTAGCACCATAGTGGGTTGGCCCCACATATTACTTAAGGATTGGCGCCGGTGATTTGGCATCACACGATGGGTTGGCCCCATCAATCGATCGTGTCTATGGACACCGAGGTTTGGCACCTCCGGTGATTTGGCATCACATACGTGACTATATGTCACGGTGGTTTGGCACCACCGGTGGTTTGGTACCACAACGGGTAGACTGTGGCGATTGGTTGGCTAGGTTGGGGCACATAATATTATGCACGTTAATTGTTATATGTTGTGTATGAAAATGTTTAAAATCGGGGAAGGGTTACATCTTGAGTCTTGGTGACTCACCTTCTCTTTAATTTTTCGGTGATGCATAGATCGCGGATATGGGTAGGATGGACTCGAGGTGGCCATGCGATGGATTTAATTTAAATGAACTTTAATTTGGTTGTGATATTTTTTTTATTTTGGGTTTTATTCTATTTGGATGTAATAAGGCCTCACGATATTTTGTTTTGCTACTTTTCATCGTTGGATACTTTGTTTTAAACTTTGTTATTAATATTTAAATCACATGTTTTCCAAGTTAAAAGCGAAAATTGTTTTTAACGTGCCATCGGGCACCTTCAAAGTTTTATTATAACTCGGCTTAAATAAATTTCTCAAATAAGCACTAAGTAAAGCTTTTACAAAACAATCAAACAAAAGGTTTTCAACAACATAAACCGATTTAGAAAAATGACTTTCTTTAAAATGTTTTCTCTTGTAACAAGCTAGATTGACCATAAAGTTTGGGTAGGGTTTGAGTTATTACAAAGTTAATATCGAGCCAGTTCAAAGCTTCATTTGTGGGGCCCAAGGCCCAAAAAGATTTAGTTTTATGATTTGTAGGCCTTATTAAAGAATTTAAAATGTTTTCGGGTTTTTGAGCGGCATGGCCGAGTCTCAAGCAACTATCCGCCTGTAAGTACCTCTAAACCTCTTGGTGAAATATTTTTTTTAGAAGGGTAGGAAGCATGGAGCGTAGAATAGTCTTATAGGACTTGGACCCTAAGGTTAGATTACTCAAACACGAACGGAACATAAGACTTAATGAACTCAACCAACCTATGAACAAGTTACTGAGCTAGGGTGTGGCAACCCCTTTACACATGTCTAGGATTGGAACCGGAAGAGCCTGGTATTTAAGCAGTCCAAGTGACTCACCACCTCTTCGCAGGTATCCTACCTGGTGCGTAGCTTGGGTTCACCCTAACTCAGAGGGCTCAGTGGTGTGGTAACCTTTGTGCGCATGTCTAGAAAGGTTCGGTGGGAGCTTGGTATTTAAGCGGTCCGTGACTCACCTCCTCTCCACACGAAACACCTGCAGTGCGTAGCTTTGGTTCACCACGACCAAGAGGGCTCGGTCATAGGCTAAACATAATGACTAAAACTTAGAAAAGGAACTAGCCTTGATTTGAAAAAGAATGAAACAACAAAACTTGGTTTTAAAACTTTTAAAATCACTCTTTCAAACATAAGAACAACTCTTTTTACAATGTTTTCCCGAAAAGTTTGATTTGTGGAAAATTACAAAATGCCCTTGGGGTAAAATTACTAAATGCCCTTGGTTCATAAAATATCAACTCAATGATTTTGTCCAAAATTTCAACTACTTCTCAAATATTCAACCCTGCTTTGAAAATCATCAATAAAATAATTTGGTTTTGGAAAATTATGAAAACGCCCTCAAACTGTAAAATTACCAAAATGACCTTGACTTTTGAACTTTTTGCAAACAACAACGTTTTAAGAAAGAAAAATTTGCAAAAGGACCCTCAGAGTTTTACAATTGTTAAAAACATCTTCGACGTGCAAAATTTACAAAATTACCCCTGATGGACAAAATTACCAAAATACCCCTGGTTTCCGAAATAATGCCATAACTTCAAATTTTACAAAATTTTCAGAAATGCTCTTCAATTTTTTTTTGGGTGACCTATTTTATTAAAGTTTTGGAAATTTCTCGATTTGATTACGAAAATACCCTATAAGAAAATGGCGAAAATACCGCAGGATAAAAGCAAAAGAAATGCAAGAAGCGAATAGGTATGGAAAGTATTAAGGAATGAATGTATATACTCCTTGTGTGAACTAAGATAGAAAATGAAACCTTGTTTGCACGAAAGAATCTCTAATTAAAATTCCTTCATAAAATTTCTTCATGAGTAATCAAGCGGAACAAATTACTAATCCATAAAATTTTCTTAATCGATTAAAAGCGCGTTAGATAGAATGAGCTCTAGAGGGCGTGGGCGCCGTGGGCGCTTGTAGGGTAGGATGGTCAGATCTGAACCCGTCGAGTCGGGTCGGTTCGAAAATAATGTACCACCGCCACCACCACCTCAAACTTTTGGAGTGAGGAGAGCGAGATCGAGGCGGAGGTAAGGCATGTCATAGCGATTGCGAGTTCGGAGATTGTGGTGGGGCTGGTGGAAATCTGGGAGCTCGAAAATCTATTCTGGCGAATTCGGTCCAACTGAGTGAGGTGTTTAGGGTGTGTCGGGAGTGGCGTCGAGTGCGTGAGAATCTTGGTTGGAGTCAACGGAAAGGATCATGGACGACCTTGACCTGTCTAATGAAGAGAAGCTGAAAGGGGCAGTGTCGCTTCTGAAGGATGAAGCGTACCAGTGGTGGCTCACGGTTCGGGATGGAGCCACGGCAGATGATCTCACGTGGGAATATTTCCAAACCACTTTTCAGAAGAAATATGTAGGCACCAGCTATACTGATGCTCAAAGGAAAACTTTTCTGGGGTTAGTACAAGGAACTAAGTCTGTGACGGAGTATGAGGTGGAGTTCTAAAATTTGAGTAGATATCTGAAAGGCATTGTGGCTCTGAAACATGAGTATTTAGGTCTTTTGAAGACGGTGAGAGATGATTTAAAGGTCTTGATTGCTCATGATGGGTTCGGGAGTTTTCGTCCCTAGTAGAAAAGGCTAAGGTAGCCGAGGGTATCAAGGCAACTGTGAGGCAAAACTACGATAGGCTCAAGCAGAAGAGAGGTTTTGGGCCATCTGGGTCAGGTGGTAATGATCAGAAAAAGGCCAGACAGAGTGGGCCAAGTCAGGCAGCAAGGCCCATGACTGCTAATCAGAAACCAGTGTAGTGTAATCGCTGTGGAAAAGCCCATTGGGGAGGTTGTTGGACTGGTGAGCGGGGTTTCTTTGAATGTGGGTCTCTGGAACACCGCGTGAGGGATTGTCCTCGAAAGCAAGCTCGGAATCAGTCAGAGGGGCAGAATCGTACTCAGGATAGAGGTGTGGGACCACAGAGAGGTCGTGGTAATGATAGAGGGGAAAATGGTGCTAATCGTGGTCGCGGTACTCGTAAGTGAGGCGCAGTAACATCTGAGCAAGGTAGCTGGCTTAGTTTATCTGGCGAGGCATCGCGAAGAGGGTGATGCACGGATGTCATAACCAGATGCGTTTTCGATTTTGGTCTTCCTTATGTTGCATTAATTGATGTGGGTTCAACGATTCATACATAGCGAGTAGTGTGGTAGGGACTTTGAACCTAGACTCGAGGCTAGCGATAGGGAGATGACTGTAATTAGCCCTTTAGGCCATTACAGTAGTTGTGAACAAACTTTATAGGATGTACCCTAGAACTCAAGGGGTTGTGTTCGAGGTGATCGATGGAAGCGCCGTTTGGGGAGTTCGATTTGATCCTTGGAATGGACCGTTGGTTAGGTACCGTGCAAGGTTGGATTCTTGTTGCTAAGCGCATGGTTCTTGAGAAGATGAAGGGGATGAAGTGGTTATGATCGGAATCGAAGAAATTACATCTAATGTGGTGTCGGCCTTGAAGGTGAAAGGATGGTCGAAAAGGGTGTGAAACGTTTATGGTTCAAATTTGTGCCTTGGAGGCTAAGGAATCGTGATGAAAAAGTTTGAGCAAGAGGGAATTACCGATGTGTTCCGGAGGAACTTCCGGTTTGCTCGGATCGGAAGTTAAATTCGGTATAGATTTGTTACAGGCGGCACTAGTATCTATAGCCGTGTCGAATGGCACCAAAGGAATTGGTGGAGTCAAGGCTCAAATTCGTGAGCTCTTGGATGAGGGTTTATTCGACCTAGTATATCTCCATGGGGAGCACCGGTGTTGTTTGTCAAGAAGAAGGGCGGTTCTATGCGGATGTGTATCGACTATCGCCAATCGAACAAGTTAACGATCAAGAACAAGTATCCGTTGCCTCGGATTGATGACTTGTTCGATCAAGCTGAAAGGGTGCGTCGGTATTTTGAAGATAGACCTTAGGTCGGGTTACCATCGACTTAAGGTGAAAGAGGTGATGTTCACAAGGCGGCTTTCGAACTCGGTATGGGCATTACGAGTTCCTAGTGATGCCATTTGGGTTAACCAATGCCATGCGGCATTCATGGACTTGATGAATAGGGTATTTCAAGAAGACTTGGACCAATTCGTCGTGGTGTTCATTAACGACATCTTGGTTTACTCAAGGACGGAGGAGGAGCATGACAAACATTTGCGAATAGTGCTACAAATCTTGAGGAGAAGCAATTGTACGCCAAATTCGGTAAGTGCAAATTTTGGCTAAGGGAAGTGGCATTCTTAGGTCACGTAGTATCGGCGGAAGGAATTAGAGTGGATCCCCGCAAGATTGAAGCGGTGTTGGATTGGAAACCGTCTAAGTCGGTGGCTGAAATACGAAGTTTTCTAGGTTTAGCGGGGTACTATCGGAGATTTGTAGAAGGATTCTCTCTGATCGCGATGCCATTGCGAAGCTATTAAGGAAAGGAGTACCATTTGTATGGTCGAAAGCGACAAGAAAGTTTTGATAAGTTGAGGAAAATTCTAACTGAAGCTCCGGTTTTGGTACAGCCTGAGGCAGGGAAGTTGTTCACAGTCTATTGTGATGCATCTCACAATGGTTTAGGATGTGTGTTGATGCAGGATGGGAAGGTAGTAGCCTATGCATCCCGTCGATTAAGATCGCATGAGGTTAACTACCCGACACACGACTTGGAGTTAGCGGCAGATTGTTTTCGCATTGAAGATATGGAGACATTACCTTTACGGGAGAAGTCGATAGCCTACACGGATCATAAGAGTTTGAGGTATCTTGACTCGAAGGATCTAAACACGAGGCAAAGACCGATGGATTGAGCTGTTGAAGGACTACGACTCTTCAATAGAGTATCATCGAGCAAGGCCAGCGTGGTGGCCGACGCGTTGAGCCGAAGGTTGTGGCGGACTTAAGAGCAATGTTTGCTCGGTTGAGTCTTTATGACGATGGGAGTCTTTTGGCGTAACTTCAAGTTAAGCCAACGTGGATCGAGGAGATTAAGGACAAGCAGTTAGTGGATGAAGGGTTAAATGCTAAGAGAATGCAAGTTCGGGATGGTGGTTTAGAAGGTGCGGATTGTTGGTGATGGTGTATTATGTTTTCAAGGACGGTACAGATCTTTGGAAGATGTGGAGCCGAGGCGAGAATTCTACGAGATGCACATAGCGACCCATCGCTATGCATCCCGGAGGTAGCAATATGTATGGAGACTTGCGGAAGCAGATTACGGTGGCACAGGTTGAAGTGTGAGATAATGGAATTAGTAGGAAGGTGTCGACATGTCGGCAGAGTTAAAGTGAACATCGATTACCATTGGGACTACTTCAACCCGGTAAAGATTCCTCAATGGAAATGGGAGAGGATCACCATGGATTTCGTTAGTGGGCTACCCCACGCCTTGACAAGAAGGATGCAATTTGGGTAATAGTGGACCGTTTGACCAAGTCACCACGCCGTACCGGTGAGAATGGACTACTCACTCCGAAGCTAGCAAGGTTGTATGTGGCTGAGATAGTCAGATTGCATGGTGTGCCAATATCGATTATCTCGGATAGAGATCCAAGGTTCACATCGAGGTTTTGGAAAGCGTTGCATCAAGCTTTGGGAACACGATTGGATTCGATCTGACTTTCCATCCACAATCGGACAGCGATCGAAAGGGTCATCAGATCTTAGAGGATATCTTTGAGGGTTGTGTCTTGGAATTTCGAGGTAGTTGGGAGGAATTTTTACCATTAGCCGAGTTCGCCTACAACAATAGTTACCAAGCAAGCATCCAGATGGCACCATCTGAAATCTTTGATGGATGGAAATCTGGGACTCAAGCGTGTTGGACGAGTTGAGGAACAACAAGTGTTGGGCCCGTAATTGGTTCTGAAATGGAGGACAAAGTTAGGGTGATTCGGGCTCGTCTTAAGGAAGCATCGATAGGCGAAGTCCTATCTTGACACAAGCGCAAGGAAATGGAGTATGATGTAGGAGATAAGGTTTTCTAAAGGTATCACCTTGGAAAAAGGTGTTGAGATTTGGGCGAAAAGGAAAGCTAAGCCCAAGGTTCATCAACCCATATCTGATGTTGAAGCGAGTAGGACCGGTGGCTTATCACCGAAGCGAAGCGGAGTTAAGTCGATCCATAACGTCTTTCATGTGTCGATGCTTAGGCGGATCGGTCCGATCCATCACACGTGGTACCGTGATGTAAATCGAGGTCAACTCGGACTTATCTTTTGAGGAAGAACTGGTTCAGATCTTGGATAGAGATGTAAAGGTTCTGCGTAGGAAGCCAGTGCCCTTAGTGAAAGTGCTATGGCAGAACCATGGAACAGAGGAAGCTACGTGGGAACCCGAGGATGTGATGCGGCAAGAATACCCTATCTCTTTTAACCGATTAATTTCGAGGACGAAATTTATTTTAAGAAGCGTAATGTAACATCCTAAGTTAGGGGCTATTTGTGATTGAATAATTATTTGGTATGATGGAGCTATTTGTGATATTATTTATGGAAATATATGGATTAATCAAAGGCCTTGAGTACGCTCAATTTGGTAAAAATTTTAGTTTCTAGCTTTAAAAGTGGGGAGCCTTAACAAGTGGGGGTTATAAGAATAAGTAAGGGATAATTTGTCATAAAATGAGCCTAGAATAAGTGGCAAGGAGGGCACTTAAGAGCCTAGTAGTGACGCATACAAGGGGTGAGGAGAGCCTTGGTTCGAGTCATGAAATTCTCCTTTTGGCACCTTGTTTGAATGACAATAAGAGAGAGAAAATGCTCAAATTTTATTTTAATATTAAAGGATAATATGAGCATTTTAAATTGGATTTTTTAATTATTTAATTCTAAGGATAATTAGTGATAATCAAGGATATTATGAATTATTATTGGATTATTTTTCAAATGATTTGAATTAAATCAAATGAGTGGCGAGGAGAGGTTGTAAGTGGTTCTTGAAATTTAAACACCTCATGGGGAGGTGGACGGCAAGGCCACTAGGGGATCTTAGAATGCCTATAAAAGGTTCAACCTTGTCACCTTGTTTGCCTTTTGTCATTTTTGCTAAGTGTCAAATTCTCTTCAAGCATTCTTTCATCTTTTATTTTTTACTCCTTTGGCAATAGCCAATTTCCTCTCTACTTCCATATTCCATCTCTCCAATCTTTTCACTCTCTTTTCAACCTGAAAAGCCCTCTCTACTTCTTTTGCGAAACCCCACATTCAAATTCCTTCCTCTACTCTATAGACTTGGCGAATATTGAAGCAGAGGTAAGAAGTATTAGAATACTATTTTGTTTCCTTCTCTTACGTGTCTCTGTCGACATCCATAAGGGGTAAGTGCCGATTTCAATAGTGTATTAACACCCTTGTGAAACCGATTTCTTTCTAGGAAACTCAGGGATCTCAAAGCGTAAAGCGGATCTTCCATTCCTTAGTCAATCGATTGGTAAGTAGGTGGTAAGGATTTATGGTAAATAGAGTGCTATTCTAGTAAGTCGATTAATGATTAAAAGCGAAGGCTATCGGTGTGTTACTAATCGATGGTGGTTGGCGAAGCGAGCGGGAATTGAGTCTTGTGATTAGGAACCGAAAGGATAAAGGTAAGGTTAGGGTTTACAAGGAACCCTTCTCAAATTATTTGGTTTGGCCGAATGGCCCATATCACTAACTCTATTATGGCGAATATAGGGACAAGTAGATCTAGGGTGGCCGACTCTTCTTTTCGTGATTTAGAGCATCCAAAGGTGACGGTGTGTACATACACACGTATAATTATTTAAATGTCTTTGAGTGTTATGTATGCTAACTTTGACTTGTGTAGCATCGGATTAATACTATAATGGTATGAGTGGTGATTACGGTAAGTACCGTTAATATGAATGTGTTATTGATGCTTTTGGTAAGCATGATGTATTGATACATGATATGTATACATGGTGATGTGGGATTAATGAGTGGAGGGGCGGTATTATTGTGCCGACGGGCACCGATGTTTTGGTAACACTGCTGTGACTACGGTCACCAGAGGTTTGGTACCTCGGAGGTTTGGTACCTCATTGCGTCTCGTCGGTGGCTTAGCACCACAATGGGTTGGCCCCACATATTACTTAAGGATTGGCGCGGTGATTTGGCATCACACGATGGGTTGGCCCCATCAATCGATCGTGTCTATGGACACCGAGGTTTGGCACCTCCGGTGATTTGGCATCACATCGTGACTATATGTCACCGGTGGCTTGGCACCACCAAAGTGGTTTGGTACCACAACAGGGTAGACTGTGGCGATTGGTTGGCTAGGTTGGGGTACATAATATTATGCACGTTAATTGTTATATGTTGTGTATGAAAATGTTTAAAATCGGGGAAGGGTTACATCTCGAGTCTTGGTGACTCACCTTCTCCTTAATTTTTCGGTGATGCATAGATCGCGGATATGGGCCGGATGGACTCGAGGTGGCCGTGCGATGGATTTAATTTAAATGAACTTTAATTTCGGTTGTGATATTTTTTTTATTTTGGGTTTTATTCTATTTGGATGTAATAAGGCCTCACGATATTTTGTTTTGCTACTTTTCATCGTTGGATACTTTGTTTTAAACTTTGTTATTAATATTTAAATCACATGTTTTCCAAGTTAAAGCGAAAATTATTTTTAACGTGCCATCGGGCACCTTCAAAGTTTTATTATAACTCAGCTTAAATAAATTTCTCAAATAAGCACTAAGTAAAGCTTTTACAAAATAGTCAAACAAAAAGGTTTTCAACAACATAAACCGATTTAGAAAAATGACTTTCTTTAAAATGTTTTCTACTGTAACAAGCTAGATTCGGCCATAAAGTTTGGGCCGGGTTTGGGTTGTTACAGGTGCTTTTTTGAGTATGAAACATGAAAAGAAAGGATTAATAGCACCTTTTTACACAACTAAGGACTAAATCATCCAAAAATTTGCTAAACGCGAGATTAAAATATATTACTTTTACGGTTTATCAAATACCCCCACACTTAAGCTTTTGCTTATCCTCAAGCAAAATTCTAAACATATGATTAAAATGAACTTTCCATAATTCATAATCCCTATCAATAATGCATTATCATAATTCATAGATAATTTATACAAGGATAATTCAACTCAAAGAGTCCTACAGATTCAAACAATCTAAGTCATGAATTTATAGCTCGAAAACATAGGTGTCTCCCTTTTTCTAAATAATTACCTCTGACTCAAAATCGACAAGGATTGATATCCTCACTGATGATTCACTCAAGCACTCAGAGTGTTTAAGGTTCAGAGAAAAGCGCTCAAAAGTCAAACCTGAAAAGTTAATCCCATAGGCTTGCCTGAAAATCAAATCTCCACCATTATTATATGAGATGATATACAAATCAAAAGGTCTTTAATTAGGGTTGTAACGGGGCTAGGTTTAAAGGTGTGGATACAGGCTGAATTAGAAGGTTAAAATCAAGATTGAATTGAAAAATTACCTAACTAACAATGAATTTGAAAAGTAATTACATGAATTAAATTCTTGAAATAATAATACGAGCTTCTTCTTCGATAATTGGAATTTTATTGTATAATCTCGCTTTTTCAGCCTACTAATACTGAATCTACTTTGATTTTTTTTTAAGAACAAACTAATATTACAGAATAGATTTGTATACTGAAATAAAATAACTAGATAACTTGATCAAATCAAATCTCGATATAGGGGTAGTTAAAAGGGATGGTGATAACAAATACAAAGGGTTTTTGGTTTTAATATTAGTAGGTGAATCAATAAAAAAAATGGTTGTTAGGATCAACGGGGTTCACTAGGGGTTAATTTATGGAGGTAGGCTTTTTAGTAGAGTAAGTGGGTTAAAACCTAGGTTCCTTAATCATCTCTGAATATCAAATCAAAAGTGTGGTCTCGACATGTATAAATGAGGCAAGTTATAGAATAACAATTCAACGGTTGACACACTCATAATTAATAAAATGAGCACGAAAAAGAATATATGCTCTATAAGGCTCAAAATCTCACAAAAATTATGGGTATTTTGATATCAACCTCGTAAATTTCAAATTTCAAGATAATATTCAGATTCAGTTCAACAACCTAAAAAAATTTTAATTTTTGAAAAGTAGACTTATCATACTTGATTTTTTAGTATCTTACGGTATAAATTATCAATGCACAATTAACTACGACTTACTAAAAAATATCAATAGAAATCATAAATTAACAGAAATTTCATCCTAATTAGTAATATGAGAAAATTACTTAGAATCAAGACTAAATTCAGGGATTTTCAAATAATATTTAACCCCCCCACACTTAAGATGTACATTGCCCTCAATGTACAAAGATATATAAATGCGCATGTGATACATAGATCAAAAGAGAAGGGGAGAAATAACACTTCCTGAATTTTCAAATGGTTTGCTTGACTCGGAGAAGTGATCGTGGTGGTGTTGGCAGAGGTCGTGGTGGCGATGGCCACTTGTGCTAGATGAAGAAATTAGGTAGCCTATAAAGACATAGCCAAGAGTTCTAAAGAGACATTAAAAATATACTATTAATATAATTAAAGACAAGAAAAATAAAGAGAAGGAGACTAAGAAGAAAATTGAATTTACAATAAAAGATTAATGGACTAAAAAGTCCTTATTAAAAGATGGTTCGCGAGGTGGGGCGTGATTCCCGTGCAGGCTGTAGAACCTGACACTAAGAAACTAAAAGAAATTAAAACAAAATTTAGTAGAGGAGAAGTATAGATGAGTAGGATAAAGGGGAAAATAAATGTAAATGGTCTCAAAGACCCCTGGCTTGGTGATTATCTAAAGCTGCCAGCATGAACTCATGTGTCTCGGTCTCCTTCGAGGAGGCTATGTTTGGCCTCTTATGCTTCTATGACATGATGTAGCTCAAGGATTTAGAGAAGTGGTATGAAGAGTAGAGCATTTGGGTAGGGAGAGGGGAGAAGGAGAGAAAGAAGGAAGGAAGGAAGGTAGGTGAAAAGGGGGAGAAAGGGTGGTTTTAAATAGAGTTTTGGCCTTTGACACTTTCCCCACGCCCGTGTCCTCAAGGTGTGTCGATTCACACGGTCGCATCGCACGGCCGTGGTAAAAAGCGTGTCAAAATTTCCATGCTCGTGTCTAGATTGCCACGGCTGAGGTTGATAAGTCAGTGTCTTCTCACGGTCGTGTCGCACGGCTGTGTGTCCGAGCGTGGTGGTTTACCCACGCTCGTTTTCCAGATGCCACGCCTGTTTCTGAATGGCAGTGTCGGCCCATGGCTATGTCGCACGGGCATGGCATGGTAGTTGAGTCCATGACTCGAAGATTTGATTCTCTCTGACTTGTACCCCCTCTACTGTGTTAGTACGACGATTCAGAGTACCCACACGGCCACGGCCATGGTCGTGTGCTAGGCCGTGTGGTCTAGGAATCTGTACCTCTTTTTTTTTTAAATTCTAAAAGAGAAAAATAAAAATAAAACTAAAATCACAAGATAAAATTTAATGTTAGTGCTCGGGTTGCCTCCTGAGAAGCGCTTATTTAAAGTCTTAAGCTAGACTTTCTTTTTCGCTCGTATGATTACGGTGGTTTAAATGTTTGAATATCTTCGCTCATGTTATCAGTTTTATGATCATGATAAAATTTAAGTCGAGAAGCGTTTACCTTATAAGTGCCGACTATGGGATTGCTTATCTCAATTTTTCCATATAGGAAGATATTGCGTACCTCAAAAGGGATGTCTTCGTTTGAATTCAGGGATGGTGTGGTGATGCGAGGGTCTGCTTTATCTAATCGCACCTGATCTCCTATTTTGAAATGATTCGATGTCCTTATAATCTCTTCTGAGAATTCCCTCGCTTTGGCCTCGTGCGGTTCTGGCTTCTCTTTAAAGTGTGCCTTCCGCTCTTCTGGTTTATTGACGTCGAAGCTTTGTTCTTTCCATAATTCCTTTTCTTTTGCATGAGGTCCTTACTTTGATTCAGGTTTGTAGCTCTGTGGTTGTTCCTGCGATGAGATTTGAATAGATTCATTATCAGCTGGATTTATTTCCTTACCTTCATCAATTGCTATCCTGGCTGAGTCGAGAGCTTGTAAACTGATCGATTCTTCACCTACACGAAGTATGAGTTCTCCTGTAGCAACGTCAATTTTAGTTTTGGCAGTTGCTAAAAAAGGTCTTCCTATGATTAATGGAATTGAATTATCCTCATCCATGTCTAAGAAAACAAAATCTATTGGGAAAACAAATTTTTCAATTTTTACAAGAACATCTTCGATAATACCCCTAGGAATCCTAACAGTTTTATCAACTAATTGAATGTTCATCCTAGTTTGTTTGGGCTTCCCTAGACCTAGTTGTTTAAACATTTTATAAGGCATGACATTTATGCTTGCCCCTAAATCAGCTAATACATTATCAACAGTCAATCTACCAATTAAACATGGAATTGTAAAACTCCCTGGATCTTTTAGCTTCCATGGTAGTCTATTCTGTAACATTGCTAAGCATACTACGTTTAATTCCAAATGTGGTTCCTCATCTAGCTTGCGTTTGTTTGTCAGAAGCTGCTTTAAAAATTTCCTCGAATCTGGCATCTGTGAAAGAGCTTTGAGAAGTGGTAAGTTAATATGTAATTTCTTTAAAAGTTTAAGGAACTTACTGAATTGTTCTTCTGAACCGTCTTTCTTTAACACTTCGGGATAAGGTATGTGAGGTTGGTACTCTTTGATTACCGGTTGTAGCTTTTCTTGTGCTACCTTAATTTTACCTTCTTTTACCTCGTCTTCTTGTATTGGATTGGGCTCGTCTACCTCTATACTACTATGAGTTGTTATGGATTGGATTTGCTCCTTTGGGATAATCTCAGTGTTGCTTGGTAGACGCCCTATGAGTTGTTCAGACATTAGCTGTACGAGTTGTCCAATCGATTTAGTGATTTCCCCGACCCAGTCTTTGATTTGTTTGATCGATATCTCTTGGTCATCAAGTGTTGTATCGATTTTTTGAAGACGGGCTTCTGTAGCTGCCATAAACTTTTTCAGCATCTCTTCAAGATTCAGCTTCTTTTCCTATGGATAGGGTTGATTTTAGAAATTTGAAGGAGGTTGTTGTCGTCTTTGATTCCCTTGATTTCCTTGATTTCCTTGACCTCCCCACGAAAAATTTGGGTGGTTCCTCCAACCTGGATTATAGGTATTACTATAAGGATTATTATTAGATCTGAAATTATTACCTATATAATTTGTCTGTTTGTTCTTTGCGTCTGGTTGGTAGGGTGGGTACTCAGGATTCGCCACGGTTCCACTCGTATCACACTGCATCACCAGATTTACCTGCGAAGAACACAAACTATCAAGCTTTTTATTCATTACCTCTACCTGATTCAATAGCATGGCTACTGCGTCGAGGCTAAAAACTTCAGCTGCTTTCATTGGCCTTGTCCTTGGAACATGCCACTGATAGTTGTTCAGTGACATCTCTTCAATGAACTCGTAGGCTGCCTAAGGGGTTTTGCTATTCAAAGTTCCACCGGCTGCTGAGTCGATTAGTTGTCTCGTTGAGGGATTTACACCGTTGTAAAAAGTTTGTACCTGCAACCACAAGGGTATTCCATGGTGTGGACATCTCCTCAAGAGATCCTTATATCTCTCCCATGCGTCGTATAATGTTTCTAAGTCCATCTGCACAAAAGAAGAAACATCATTCCGTAATTTGGCCGTTTTGGTCGGTGGGAAATATTTTAATAAAAAATTTTCGTTCATCTGGTCCCAAGTTGTAATTGACCCTCGTGGTAACAAGTTCAACCACTACTTTACTTTATTTCTTAATGAAAAGCGAAATAACCGAAGACGTATGGCATCATCAGAAATACCATTTATTTTGAAGGTATCACAGAACTCTAAAAAATTAGCTATATGAGTATTAGGGTCTTCGTCCTGCAAACCATCAAATTGAACAAACTGTTGAATCATTTGTATTATGTTAGGCTTTAATTCAAAACTATTAGCAGCTATAGCAGGCCTAGCAATACTAGATTTTGCTCATGTTAAATGAGGTTTAGCATAATCATACATAGTACGCGGAGCATTATTTTCTTGCACATCTTGGGGTAGTGGATTGTTCTCCTCCATCCCTTTAGTAGGATCGGAGTTGCTTTGTTGCTCTTCCTCTACGTAATTTAGGACTCGCCTAATTTCTCTACGGTTCTAACGTGTGGCAGCTTCGATATTACTGTCGTATACTAAAGGTCCTCTCGGGTTCCTTCTAGTCATAAACTAGAGATACTTGCTAGGAGAAGAAAGAAAGAAAATTTTAGTAAAAATAAAAAAAATAAAAATAAACTAAATTGCTGAGAATAAAAAAAATTGGCTAAAGTAATAAAAATAGAGTTTTTGTAATATCCAGGATTTAGGGGTTATGCATTTTCACTTAAACGTATGTGGTAGCATGCTTGTCTGTGATTTGAATGTGTTTTGGGGGCTTCAGGAACCTTGGGATGTAGGTAGGAGCCTTAGAAGTTATTGGATTTTTAAGCCTAAAAAGGGGAACTAAGGGAGCTAGGCCTTAAGGACACAAGAATTAAGCTGGTAAGGTGGCAAGGAGGCGCCACTTAGGGCCTTGTAAGGTGACGCCACAGGGAGTGTAAAGGGGCCTAGGTTCGAGCAGCAAGGGAAGCATTTTGGAGTTTTATTTTGCAGCAAGGAGAGGCAGTGTTGGACGGTACAAGGGCACTTCATAGATGAAGTGTAGATTAGGTTAAAAGCTTAGAGATTCGGCTAAGTAGGAGTGAAAAGGGGGATTGGGTGGAGAGAGGAAGAGTTGGCCGGCAGTAAGACTTAGGGAGCGATTTATTCAGTCATGTGTGAGGGAGTAGTGCCGAAATTCTGAATTTCTTTTCATCTCCCTCCTTTCTCTTTTATTTTTGCTAAGGCTGAAACTCCTCTATCATCTTTCTCCACCATTGCCGAAATTCTTAAAGTCCCAAACATCTCTTTTTCTTTCTTCTCCATTCCATATTTTACTTTCCATAGCCGATTTCATCTTACTCCTTGTTGAACCGATTCCTTTTCTGTTACTTTCTCAAGGACAATCAACCCTCTGTTGTGGCCGAATCTCTTTGTGTTCCAAGCAAAGGTGTTCAATCGATTTCGATAAGGGATAACAATTAGTTGAGTTCTTTTCTTTTTCCTTTGTTTAGCCAAAAGTCAAAGACTCTAATTCCTATTTTTCTTTTGGCCGAACCATGAAGGAGATCTCTCGGGATTCTCATAGCCGACAGTTGGAAGGTGATCTTTTCGGGATTTAAGATCCAAGGTAAGCAAGGCATACCATTCGGCCAAGGGCCACTTTTATTTGTTCTAAGGCTATGCCGACTTTAACTATGGTGTTTTAGGGGATTTTCGACAGATCTTCGAGATTTAGCTAAGCAATCTAGGTAAGGGTTCTAGTGTCTCAGATCTGTTCTTTATTCGTTCAAAAGCTGAAAACTAACCGGTTGAGTGTACTAGTGCTTAGTCGATTGCAAGGGGGGATTATCACGAAGTTTCGGGATTTGGTTGGTAACCAAATTGGCAGCAAGGTAAGGATTTTGGTTACGTTTACCCTTCGAGATTTGTTGTATAGCTGAATGGCCTCTTTGCTAATGTTCTTAGTGTTGGCCGAATGTAAGAAAGGGGATCTAGTGCGTTAGATCAGGATTTTTGGGATTTCGATTAGATCTATGAATAGTCAGGTGTGTAACCCTACACTAAAATTCCCAATAGATTAATAATAATGTTAAGCATGTATTAATGAAGTGGCGAATAAACATGGCTAAGGGTACCATTTAATGGTACAATGAATTCAGGTATGTACCCCTTAATACTCGTTAATATTGTTTAATAACATTGAAGTGAAAACATGTGGAAATCCGTTATGATTTTGGGGGTAAGGTAAATTGCATGATAAATGTATGTTTTGAATGTTGCATGGGCATATGGGTGATTATGTTAAAGAGGAAGTGATCTGGCAGTTTCTATCACATTATCTGGTGACCTATGTCACATATTATGAATCTGGTGACTCTGTCACATTATCTGGTGGCTATGCCACAATTATAAGGGCGATGAGAAGTTGACTGCAGTGACTGCCTTCGTGGTCTGTAGGGATGGAGAGTCAATTTAGTAATCCCCACGGTGTGATCGGTAGGTACGGGTGATGTGTAGAGGTTGGATCTAGGTGGTTTGGGTTGCATCATTGTTTACAATTGTTTTATGTGATTTAATATGCCTTGATTGTTTCAGGAGTCTGTGTTGGTAGTTACACACCGAGTCATTGACTCACCCTTCGTGGGCTAACATTTTGCAGATGGCACTCGATAAATGGACGAATTGGCGAGGAACTTAAAGGTGGCCATGCACATTTCGCTTTTTTTTTTGGTTTTGTTTTTAAGTTTATTTTAATTTATTTTGGGTTATGTTTTGATGTAATAATGCCATTATAACTTAACTGTTTTATTTATGCATTTTAAATTTTTATTATGATACGAACAACATCGAACAAGACGATTTAACATTTTTCTTAAAACAACATTAATTACTTTGAAACCAAAACACCTACGGTTTTCAAGTTAATAATAATAAAACCTAAAATCCAGCATTTCTATTAACTTGTAACTTTTGAAATATGAAAATATCGTTTTAGTACAAAGCTAAACTACAACACAGTTTTAACTTGAGAATAATCCAAATTTTTATTCTTCAAAACCAACAAGATTTTCAAAATGTCATTCCAAAACTTAACTACGTGTTACTCAATGAGCATGCCAGATCCGGCGAGGCTTGTGAAATTTGGGTTTGGTGTTTCAATTTGGTATCGAGCCGTGTTCAAAACTCGATTCTACGGCATGGCTTTGAGTCTCGATTCAAGTCCACAGGTAAGTACCCCTAACCATTATTTGATTTGTATGTTGGTATTATGGGGATGTAGACTAGTAGACTAGGAGATAATGAACCCTAGGATTAGCTTACCTCAACATAGAATTGCATAAAATTTAAAGTCTAACCAAACAAACCTGTGAGTGAGTCGCTGAGTTAAGGGTGTGGCAACCGTTGTGCGCATGTCTAGGATTGGATTCAGGGGGGAGCTTGGTATTTAAGCACTCCTAGTTACTCACCTCCTCTCCGCTAGAATCCTACCTGGTGTGTAGCGACGGTTCACCCTAACCAAGAGGACTTAATCACAGGCTAAATTCAATAATTAAAACCCGAAAGGGACCAGTCACCTTGTTTTGTACAACCTTAAAATTAGATATTGGTTTCAAAATTACCAAAGTACCCTTGATTCGAAAAAAAATAACCAAAATACCCCTGATTTGCAAGTTGACCAAATTACCCCTAACTTGAAAAATTACCAAAATACCCACGATATGGAAAGTTGTCGAAGTACCCCCGAATTGAAAATTTTCCAAAATACCCTTAATTCGTAAAACCACCTGGAACCATATTTTACAAAAATTATCGAAATACCCCTGGTTTGTAAAATTTCAAAAAAATACCCTCAGTTTATAAAATTACCATATTACCCTTGAATCTTCTTATCAAAAATATTCTTATTTTGCAAAAATACCTAAAAACCTCTATTTTATGAAATTTCAAAATACCCTGTAGGATAAAATTACAAAAATACCCTTAGGTAGTGGAAAACAACAACAATGCCAATCACAACACTTTTCTGTAATGAGCGCAAGTTCATGAATATTGATGATAGAATGAATGAACTTGAGACTGTAGTGTGTGTATGAACTCGAAAGAACTACTTTTTAGAACTATTAATCATAAGACTGTTCACGATAAATCAGTGGAAAGAAATAATGATTCATAAAATTCTTAATCAGATAAACACAACTCGGAAGAATGAGTTCTAGAGGACGTGGTCGTAATGTGTGTAGCCATGGTAGAGGCCGAATGACCATATCAAAACTTGTTAGGTCTGGTCAAGGGTCCGAGAATAAAATGCCACCACCACCAGCTGCTGGTGTTGAATATCAGGATCAGACGGGGGATGATGCAGTATCGCAGGCGATGCTGCGAGTTTTTGAGAGAGTGGCTGGAGCAGGTGGAGGTATGGGAGCTCGAAAGTCTGTACCTGAGCGACTCCGAGCCAATAGAGCTGAGGTATTCTGAGGTATATCTGGTGTGGCACCCAATACGACTGAGTATTGGTTGGAGGCGACAGAGCGAATTATGGACGATTTAGACTTGACTGCTGAGGAGAAACTGAAAGCAGGTGGTGTCGTTTCTCCGCGATGAGTCATACCAGTGGTAGCTCATGGTTCAGGATGGTGCTGCAGCAGATGATCTCACTTAGGAGTATTTTAAAGTGGCGTATCAGAAGAAGTATATTGGGACTAGCTATATTGATGCGCAGAGGAAGGCGTTTCTGAGGCTGGTTCAGGGGAATAAGTCCGTAGCAGAGTACGAGGTGGAATTCTTAAGGTTGAGCTGATATGCTCGAGGTATTGTGGCTACGGAGCATGAACGATGTGTCCAGTTTGAGGACGGACTGAGGGATGACCTAAGATTGTTGATTGCTCCACAGCAGGAGCGGGAGTTTGCTGTGTTGGTAGAAAAGGCTAAGGTTGCTGAAGGAGTTAAGGAATTTGTGAGACAAAATACGGACAAGAATAGACAAAAGAGAGGTTTTGGATCATCAGGGTCATCTAGGAATGTCCAAAAGAGACCTAGAGTTGATGGGTCGCCAGGTCAGCAAGTTGTTACGGGAGGACAGTACCATACTTGTGCTCAGTGTGGAAAGATGCACCTAGGAGAGTGGTGGAAGAAGACAGGAGGGTGTTTTAAGTGTGGGTCCAAGGATCACATGATTAGAGACTGTCCTATGAAAACTGACGAGATCCGACCCACGAGTCAGGGTCTTAATCAGGCAGGAAGGGTGGGCAAACAACCACCATGGGGTCGTGGGTCAGTTGGCGAGGTAATGGTTCTAGAAGAGGTCGGGAACATCAGGCGGAGGTGTTGGTAACACGGAGGCTAGATAGCTGAGTCTAGTGTATGCGATTCGTTTGAGGGAGGATGGTGACGATCTGATGTCATAACGGGTATGTTCCTTATCTCTGGATTACCCTTTATTGCGTTGATAGATATTGGGTCAACTCATTCATACATTGCTAATAAGGTGTCTAGAACTCTGCATGTGAACTCTGGGACTGTACCTAGGAAGATGACTGTACTTAGTCCTTTAGGGCAATCAGTAGTGTTAGACAAACTCTTTAGGGCAGTACCTTTGGAAGTTCAGAGGGCGCAATTTCCAACTGACTTAATGGAGTTGCCATTTGAGGAATTTAATCTAATCTTAGGCATGGACTGGTTAGTGAAGTACCATACGAATATGGATTGTGCTGCTAAGCGCATGTCGTTAAGAACTTCTGACGACAAAGAGGTTGTGGTAATGGGCGAGAGACGGAATTGCTTGTCAAATGTAGTATCTGCCCTTAAGGCAGAGAAGATGGTGAGAAAGGGGTGTGTAGCTTTTCTGATGTTGATAAGTGCCTTAGAGGCTAGGGAAGCAGTTGTAGGAGGAGTTAGAACAGTAAGAGAATTTGTGGATGTCTTTTCAGGAGTCTGCTGGGTTACCCGGATGTGGAAGTGGAGTTGTAATTGATTTACTATCTGCAGACTCCCGTGTCAATTGCTCCATACCGATGGCACCAAAGGAGTTAGTAGAGCTTAAAGCCCAAATCCAAGAGTTATCGATCGTGGGTTTATTCGACCTAGTGTGTCTCCATAGGGAGCACCGGTTCTATTCATGAAGAAGAAGGACGAGACTATGCGCATGTGCATAGATTACTGGCAGTTGAATAAGCTGACCATCAAGAACAAGTATCCATTGCCAAGAATAGATAACTTCTTCGATCAGCTTAAGGGGGCCACAGTATTTTTGAAGGTAGATCTAAGGTCAGGATATCATCAGCTTAAGGTGAAGGAGGCAGATATCCATAAGACAGCTTTCCGGACTAGATATGGGCATTATGAGTTCTTGGTAATGCCATTTGGATTGGCAAACGCCCAGCCGTGTTCATGGATATGATGAATCGGGTTTTCAACCCTACCTGGATCGGTTCATCGTTGTGTTTATAGATGACATCCTAGTGTATTCCAAGTCTGAGGAGGAACACGATGAGCATCTTCGGGTGGTGTTGCAAGTGTTAAGGGGAAAAAAGCTATATGCCAAGTTCAGCAAGTGCGAATTTTGGCTGAAGGAAGTTACGTTCTTAGAGCATGTGGTGTCTGCCGAGGGAATAAGGGTGGGTCCTCGAAAGATTGAGGCAGTATTAGGTTGGAAACCCCCTAAGTCTGTGGCTGGGGTCCGTAGTTTCTTGGGGTTAGCAGGCTACTACAGGAGATTTGTCGAAGGGTTCTCGTCAATAGCAGCACCTTTGACGAAGTTGCTGAGAAATGAGGTACCTTTCGTATGGGGGAATAAGCAACAGGAGAGTTTTGAGAAGCTTAAGAAAGTATTGACAGAGGCTCTAGTTTTCATTCAGCCGAAAGCATGGAAAGACTTTGTGGTATATTGTGATGCTTCACATACAGGATTGGGATGTGTCCTTATGCAAGACAGGAAAGTGGTCGCTTATGCGTCTCGGCAGTTGAGGCCACATGAGGTTAACTATCCGACGCATGATCTGGAGTTGGCGGCGGTGGTATTCGCTCTTAAAGTATGGAGGCACTATTTGTATGGAGAAAGGTCGGTGATCTACACGGACCACAAGAGTCTGAAGTATTTGTTGACCCGAATGAGTCGAATGAGGGCAATGAAGGTGGGTGGAGTTGTTTAAAGATTACGATTGCTCAATAGAGTATCATTTGGGCAAGGCAAATGTTATGGCGGATGCCCTAAGTCGAAAAGTAGTGTTGGAGTTAAGGGCGATGTTTGCACATTTGAGCCTTTATGATGATGGAAGTTTGCTAGCGGAATTGCAAGTGAAGCCGACGTGGTTAGGTCAAGTAAAGGAGAAACAATTAGTAGATGGTAAACTAAGTGCTAAGCTACTACAGGTATAGAATAGGGAGTTGGAAGACTATGGTGTAAATGGTGATGGAGTACTGTGTTTTCGGGGCAAGGTCTGTATGCCGAAGGATGAGGAGTTAAGGCAGAAAATTCTTCAAGAATCACATAGTAGCCCTTATGTTATGCATCCTGGAGGAAGTAAGTTATATAAGGATCTACGGGATCAGTTTTGGTGGCCTGGTTTTAAGCGGGAAGTTACAAAATTTGTAGGGAAGTGCTTAACGTGTCAGCAAGTCAAGGCTGAACACCAAGTACCGTCAGGATTGCTTCAGCCGATAAAGATTCCGCAATGGAAGTGGGAGAGAATTACCATGGACTTCGTTAGTGGGCTTCCCCTTACGCCTACTAAGAAGGACTCGGTATGGGTGATAGTAGATCGGTTGACCAAGTCTGCACATTTCATACCAGTGCTGGTTGACTATTCTCTACAGGAATTGGCAAAGTTGTATGTAGCAAAAATTGTGAGGCTGCACGGAGTGCCGGTGTCGATTATATCGGATAGGGATCTGAGGTTTACATCTCAGTTTTGGAAAGCATTACATCAAGCTTTAGGCGCCAGATTAGACTTCAGTACGACATTCCATCCGCAGTCGGACGGCCAATCTGAGTGGGTAATTCAAGTGCTGGAGGATATGTTGAGAGGTTGTGTGATAGACTTCAGAGGGAGTTGGGAGGAGTTCTTGCCTTTAGCGAAATTTGCGTACAATAACAGCTTTCAAGCAAGTATTCGGATGGCACCGTACGAAGCGCTGTATGGACGGAAGTGTCGCACTCCTACATGTTGGACAGAACTGGGGGAACGTTGGGTTTTGGGTCCAGAGATTGTGGTAGAATCGAAAGAAAAGGTTAGAGTGATTCGGGCACGGTTGAAGGAGGCGTCTGATAGACAAAAGTCATATGCAAATCTTAAGCAAAAGGAGATAGAGCTTGTTGTAGGAGATCGAGTGTTTCTCAAAGTTTCACCGTGGAAGAAGGCGATGAGATTTGGTCGCAAGGGAAAGTTAAGTCCTAGGTTTATAGGACCTTATCAGATTCTGAAGCGGGTTAGACCAGTAGCGTATCAGTTAGAATTGCCTTCGGAGTTGAAGTAGATGCACGATGTGTTTCACGTTTCAATGCTACGTCATTATCGATCGGACCCATCTCATATAATACCGGTTGAGGAGGTGGAGCTGAGACCAGATTTGTCCTATGAGGAAGAGCCGATTCAGATTCTGGAACGGGATATGAAGGTGCTTCGGAGGAAATCAGTCCCTCTAGTCAAAGTGTTATGGCGTAACCATGGATCGGAGGAAGCTTCGTGGGAGTCAGAGGAAACAATACTACAGCAATACCCTCACATATTTTAGCCAGGTAATTTCGAGGTCAAAATTATTTTAAGGGGGTAGAACAGTAATATCTGGGATTTAGGGGTTATGCATTTTCACTTAAACGTATGTGGTAGCAAGCTTGTCTGTGATTTAAATGTGTTTTGGGGGCTTCAGGAACCTTGGGATGTAGGTAGGAGCCTTAGAAGTTATTGGATTTTTAAGCCTAAAAGGGGAACTAAGGGAGCTAGGCCTTAAGGAGTTTATTGTGTGGCTTAGGACACAAGAATTAAGCTGGTAAGGTGGCAAGGAGGCGCCACTTAAGGCCTTGGAAGGTGACGCCACAGGGAGTGTAAAGGGGCCTAGGTTCGAGCAACAAGGGAAGCATTTTGGAGTTTTATTTTGCAGCAAGGAGAGGCAGTGTTGGACGGCACAAGGACACTTCATAGATGAAGTGTAGATTGGGTTAAAAGCTTAGAGATTCGGCTAAGTAGGAGTGAAAAGGGGGATTGGGTGGAGAGAGGAAGAGTTGGTCGGTAGTAGGACTTGGGGAGCGGTTTATTCGGTCATGTGTGGGGGAGTAGTGCCGAAATTCTGAATTTCTTTTCATCTCCCTCCTTTCTCTTTTATTTTTGCTAAGGCCGAAACTCATCTATCATCCTTCTCCACCATTGCCAAAATTCTTAAAGTCCCAAACATCTCTTTTTCTTTCTTCTCCGTTCCATATTTTACTTTCCATAACCGATTTCATCTTACTCCTTGTTGAATCGATTCCTTTTTTGTTACTTTCTCAAGGACAATCAACCTTCTGTTGTGGCCGAATCTCTCTGTGTTCCAAGAAAAGGTGTTCAATCGATTTCGATAAGGGATAACAATTAGTTGAGTTCTTTTCTTTTTCCTTTGTTTAGCCGAAAGTCAAAGACTCTAATTCCTATTTTTCATTTGGCCGAACCATGAAGGAGATCTCTCGGGATTCTCATAGCTGACATTTGGAAGGTGATCTTTTTGGGATTTAAGATCCAAGGTAAGCAAGGCATACCATTCGGCTAAGGGCCACTTTTATTTGTTCTAAGGCTATGCCGACTCTAACTATGGTGTTTTAGGGGATTTTCGACAGATCTTCAGGATTTGGCTAAGCAATCTAGGTAAGGGTTCTAGTGTCTCAGATCTGTTCCTTATTCGTTCAAAAGTCGAAAACTAACCGGTTGAGTGTACTAGTGCTTAGCCGATTGCAAGGGGGATTATCACGAAGTTTCGGGATTTGGTTGGTAACCAAATCGGTAGCAAGGTAAGGATTTTGGTTACGTTAACCCTTCGAGATTTGCTGTATAGCCGAATGGCCTCTTTGCTAATGTTCTTAGTGTTGGCCGAATGTAGGAAAGGGGATCTAGTACGTTAGATCAGGATTTTCGGGATTTCGATTAGATCTACGAATAGTCAGGTGTATAACCATATACTAAAATTCCCAATAGATTAATAATAATATTAAGCATGTGTTAATGAAGTGGCGAATAAACATGGCTAAGGGTACCATTTAATGGTACAATGAATTCAGGTATGTACCCCCTAATACTCGTTAATATTGTTTAATAACATTGAAGTGAAAATATGTGGAAATCCGTTATGATTTTGGGGGGTAAGGTAAATTGCATGATAAATGTATGTCTTGAATGTTGCATGGGCATATGGGTGATTATGTTAAAGGGGAAGTGATCTGGTGGTTTCTACCACATTATCTGGTGACCTATGTCACATATTATGAATCTGGTGACTCTGTCACATTATCTGGTGGCTATGCCACAATTATAAGGGCGATGAGCAGTTGACTGCAGTGACTGCCTTCGATGGTGTGTAGCGGATGGAGGGTCAATTTAGTAATCCCCACGGTGTGATCGGTAGGTACGGGTGATGTGTAGAGGTTGGATCTAGGTGGTTTGGGTTGCATCATTGTGTACAATTGTTTTATGTGATTTAATATGCCTTGATTGTTTTGGGAGTCTGTGTTGGTAGTTACACACTGAGTCTGTTGACTCACCGTTCGTGGGCTAACATTTTGCAGATGGCACTTAGTAAATGGACCGAGTCGGCAGGAACTTAAAGGTGGCCATGCACAGCTCAGTTTTTTTCGGTTTTTGTTTTTAAGTTTATTTTAATTTATTTTGGGTTATGTTTTGATGTAATAAGGCCATTATAACTTAACTGTTTTATTTATGCATTTTAAATTTTTATTATGATACGAACAACATCGAACAAGACGATTTAACATTTTTCTTAAAACAACATTAATTGTTTTGAAACCCAAACACCTACGGTTTTCAAGTTAATAATAATAAACTCTAAAATCCGGCATTTCTATTAACTTGTAACTTTTGAAATATGAAAATATCGTTTTAGTACAAAGCTAAACTACAACACGGTTTTAACTTGAGAACAATCCAAATTTTTATTCTTTAAAACCAACAAAGATTTTCAAAACGTCATTCCGAAACTTAACTACGTTTTACTCAAAGAGCGTGCCAGATCCGGTCAGGGCTTGTGGGCCGGGTTCGGGGTGTTTCAGTTTTCCTAATATTTTAGTTCCCCCGCAACGGCGCCAAAAACTTGATCGTCTAAATTGTTGAGTTTTAATATTTATAAATTGAATGATCAAACCTGGAGACTAACTCTGACAACGACTTGAGGCAAGTGCACCTATCGAACAGTAGTATAGCTTAGGCAAGACCGAATTATCGAACTCAAAGGAACTAAAAGTACTAATACTCACCTTCTTTCTATTATTTAGCCTAAATTATCGAGTGATTGATTAACTTAATCTAATTTTAACTAATTACTAGACCAAGATGCGAAGACAAAAGGATGAATAGCAGAAATAACTTTGGAAAAGACTCAGTTGATTACGACGATACCCTAGGAGGAATCCACTTAAACTTCACTTGTTATTTAACACTGAACCATACGATTTATTCACTTAGCTTGATCCGTGAGACTCCCTAACTTATATTAAACCCTCTCTCGAGGCGAATAACGTCTAACCCTAGGTTGATTAACCAAAATCTCTTTCTAATTAAAACCCCTATAATAGCAGTAAATCGATCTATGGACTCCCATATTAGGTTTCACCCTAATCCGAAAAAATCTCGCCACCCTATCTCTAGGCGCGCGATCAACTCCGCTTAATTATGCTAGATCTACTCTTAAGCAGGGACTTTTTCTCCGCCACCTAAGCACATCATACTTGACTTAATATTCTGAAAACATCAACTCAAGATTAAAGCACACATAATTTAGAACAAACTAGTATTTATCATTCTGTTCAAAAAATAATAACAAGATTCATTTAAGTTTCATCCCCTTCAGGTATCTGAAGGGTTTAGTTCATAACTTTAAAGAAAAACATCTCAAGAGATAAAATAAAACAAAACATAGAAAATACCTAAAACCTCCTGAAGGAATTGAAGGAGAAATCCGCCGTCTTGAGTAGAATTTCGGCTTCTTGAGATGGATCAACTGGCTATCTTCGAGTAATTTCCACGAATCTGACCTTCTGGCTCGGCTTCTGACCTAGCAGACTGCCTAACTGATCCCCTCTTCAAGGTCGTACTTAGGGTCTTTATATAGGCTCTTGGAATGC
The DNA here is from genome assembly GCA_025506655.1 of Gossypium rotundifolium. Classification (NCBI taxonomy): domain Eukaryota; kingdom Viridiplantae; phylum Streptophyta; class Magnoliopsida; order Malvales; family Malvaceae; genus Gossypium; species Gossypium rotundifolium. The sequence continues at coordinate 150,450,969 of CP106732.1, read as the reverse complement.
ATTTCTTTCTCCCCAAGTATCCTTTTCCGAGTGAAATTCCTTTTGCCCACGAATCGGACACGCCCTAGGTCACACGCTCGTGTGGATCGATGTCAGGCCATGTTTTAACTCTGTCAATGTGGCACGGTCGTGTGAATTGTGATTCGGCCGTGCCCTAGCTAATCCATGAGGCACGATCGTGTTACTTGAAGCCCAGGCCATGCCGATTTTCCTCTTAGGCCCAAATTAGCCCGTTTTAAGCCCGCTTTACGTTCTTTTCGTCCTCGGGTGCTTTCCTGAGTATGAAACATGAAAAGAAAGGATTAAGAGCACCTATTTACACAAATAAGGGCTAAATCATCCAAAAATTTGCTAAATGTAGGATTAAAATATGTTACTTTTATGGTTTATCAGTGGCTCCTTATTTTTGATGCCGATTCTCGTTTTTCAAACTCGATAAAAAAATGGTTTCGACAGTCCTTTTTCGTAATTAGACACACTGTCGATAAAATTACCACACAGAATTTTCACACAGGCTATGTCACATATAATAAACATCAAAAATGATTCCAAAATATTTTTTTGACTTCAGATTTGTGGTCTCGAAACCACTATTCCGACTAGGTCTAAATCGGGTTGTTACAACTCTCCCCCCTTAGGGATTTTCATCCCCGAAAATCTTATTAAAGAATAGGTGTGGATATTGCTCTCTCATAATGTTCTGAAGCTCCCACGTAGCCTCTTTAATTATGTGCTTGTACCACAACACTTTTGTAACGGAATTTTATTATTTCATAATTCTTTAATCTCGTAAGCCAGAATATGAATCAGTTTTTCCTCATATGTCATATCGGACTTAATCTCAATCTCAGACAAATTAATCACATGTGAGGGATCAGATCGATATCTTTGAAGTATTTAAACATGGAATACATTGTGAATCTTTTCTAGCTCAGATAGCAATAACAGTCTATAAGCAACCGACCCGTTACACTGTATAATCTTATACTACACAACAAATCTCGGACTCAATTTTCCTTTCAACCAATTTTTGAGTATTTTCTTTCACGATAAAACTTTTAAAATAACTTTGTCCCCGATCTAAAATCCTATATCTTTTTGTTTCAAGTCCGCAAATGATTTCTGACAATCTGACGTCGTTTTTAAATTTTCACAAATCACTGTTACTTTCTGTTCAGTCTTTCAGATCAATTTGACCCTGTATATCTTATTTTTATAGAGCTCAGTTCAATATAATGATGTATTACATTTATGACCGTATAAAGCCTCATAAGGTGCCATTTTATTGTATGGAAATCCAATCAGAGGTAGATGTTATTCCTACGTACCTTCGAACTCAAGAATACAACATTTCAACATATCCTCCAATATCTGAATGACTTGCTTAGACTAGCCACCTGTCTATGGATGGGAAGCTGTGTTGAAATGTAATTTCGTACCTAAAGCATCATGCAGTTTCTTCCAATACCCGATGTAAACCTCGGATCTTTATTTAAATCTATAGATATAGGTACACCATGTAATCTTTCAATTGGAGAAACATACAATTCAACCAACTTATCAAACGAGTAGTCTGTACTTATCAAAACAAAATAAGTCGATTTAGCCAATCAATCAACAATAATCCAAATTGCATTTTCTTTCTCGGTGTCAACGGAAAACTAAATACAAAATCCATCATGACTCTATCCCATTTCCATTCAGGTATCAAAATTGATGCTTGGCTTTTTACTTGTTGACAGATTAAGCATTTCGAAGAAAAGTCAAAAATATCTCATTTCATACCATACCACCAGTAAAGTTGTTTCAGATCACTATATATCTTTATACTACCTGAGTGAACAGACAATCAACTATTGTGGCTTCATTCAAAATCATCTGAATCAACATCTGAATTCCTCAGAATACATATTTGGTTTCTGAACCTCAGACAAATTACAGTATCAACTTCAAAACTCTGAATCAACCTTCAAATCACCTTGGACCTGCTTTGCTAACAAATCATTATCAACTTTTTGAGTATCACAAATTTTGTTGAATAAATAATGGTCTTACTTTTAATTCAACTATTATTGAACCATCATCAGACATAGCCATATAAGCATTCATTGCACACCAAGAAAATAGTGGTTTTCGGTTTAAAACATCAGTAATAATATTAGCCTTTCCCGGATGGTAGTCAATCACAAGCTCATAGTCTTTTAACAATTCTAACCATAAGGAATCACAGGATATCTCTGTGTGCTCCATTATTATACTTCGACTCGTCTATTTACACATGAATGAGGTTCGTAAACTCTTTGTTCAATTTAGGCTAAATCAGAACTAATATTTTACTGGATAATGTCTTCGTGCAAAAGAAAGCTTCAACAATTGAACTAACTTCAATTTACCACAACATTTCTCAGATAGGATTGTTTCGATAGACATAATTCTGTATCAAATCCTCAAAAATACAAGTTCTACTTCCACACTATCCTTCAAACCACACATGTACATTTAAAGTTTGTTTCCGATCCAATGAATAGATTCGAACTCACATAACCCATTTACCTTTTCAATCAAATAGTTTCAGATCAAATTAAACCACAGAGTCGGTCTTTTCAAAGAAATCTTTTCTTCTCGTTAGAAAGAATAATCCAAACATATCTTTATATATATACTACAGTAATCAAATAAAATCATTTTGTCATAATAGGATTATTGTCTTACCCGTGACAATAGATAATATCTCGAATATTAATGAAGCATCTGTACCTAGAAGAAAATCAAATATGATTTGAACAAACAACCAGTGCAGAAGCACAACTTTTATAACTATTTCCTTCAAATGAACATCTCTTATAGATAATCACATATAATCATGAGAAAACCAAAATAACTAAATTTTTAACATCTGAAGCTACACTGAATATCAGAAAATTTCAACCCCAATGTTCTTTTATGATAAGAATTCCTTCTGAAATTAAACAGTCACATATACTTCTGAGAATAAATATACACATAGAATGCCCAAAAGAAATCATAATAACTGCCCGACTATAACCACCACACTCAGTCCTCAATATAATTCAAACATTATTTCAACTGTCTAATTCTGCCATTAGAAATTTTCACATTATCCCTTCACTAACAGAAATCAATTTAGAAAAGCTTTTAACTAATATTTTCCTTAGTTAACATACCTGAATAAGTCATTTGATTAGAGAAAACTTCTTCTTTAACAACGACGTCACATAATCTCAATAATCTATAGAACTATCCAATGTCTCTTTTAATACTGTCTTCTTTTGCTGATTCAATCTCTTTTCTGGCCACATTATTAATCTTTCGAACACGGACTTCTGTAATTCCACACTCTTGAGCTTATTCAACCTAGATCTTACAGATTTAACAGCAACATTTCACTAATAAAGGGGTAAGGGTAAAAAAGCCTCAAATTTAACTTACACATATATATACATAACACACACTTTTACAAATAGTCAATTCATTAATAATTTCACATTGTCCAAACGTTTAATAAACATTTGCTTTTAATCACCTTTATTCTTAGCACTTAATTCATATCCCAACTCAAATCATTAATTTACGATCAAAACATTTCAGATAGCAATCACAACTCACATATCATAATCTATGTGCTCATAAAATTATAACATTTGTCAACATCAATATATCATACTCTTTGATCCATACCTTTATGAGTTTTAAACTCATCATCAACACATTTCCATTCAAACATTTGAGTACACATTCTGTACTATCAAAATTAGCTCGGTTGGAAACTTATCTGTCTCATCAAAATAATTTTCGTCAGAGTCAGAAGATATCACACTATCGCAGGTTAAATATGGCATGTATAGCTAGACTCACACGCACTACGTTAGTCTGAGAACCAACTAAATTGTAGCTCTGATACCAACAAAATGTAACACCCCTAACCATATCCATTGCTGAAATGGGGTTACGAGGTATTACCAGGTGAGACACAAATTTCAATTAATCTAATCATAATTCTTTTCAAACATATAACTAGTTACAAAGTTCATAAACAATAGTATTGCTTATACTATTTACCACATAACATGTGCACATACCAATTAACAAACTCCATTCGGCATTTGAATGTTACTGCATGTGATACCTAATTACCCATTAAAACATATCAAATTTACTATTTATATGGTCATAACCGAATAAACCATGAGTAATTTTCATAATCATTTCCGCTAATTATCAACCATAATTATTCCACCATATTACCGAATATCAAATGCACATAACATTTTCTATTATAAACCGATTAACCTATGAACATATTTATTTATATGCCAATGTAAAATAGCTATAACAAATATCATACACTTATAGTTAAACATGAATTAAACATATCATATCTTTCATTATCATACACATCAAAAGTTAATCCAAATTCAATACCAATTTTCGAATACATCCAACCATATTATTGATCACATCTCTTATAATTAACATAGCCGAATCATCAAGACCAAACATATCTAACATTTAACCTAGAACATATAAAACCAAGCTCATTACACATACATGTTTATATACCATGATCCGACTTACACAACTAATAGCAATTAGATCCAACGTATCATACATAATTACCAAGATCTACTAGTTCATATTAATTGGTTTCCAAATAATTATCCAATCCAAATGGCCATACCTATCATCATTTTATAACTTAAGCATACTCCAATGTATCACATATTCTTGACATACATTTTACTAATTAATGCATTACATATTATAACTCAAACACAAACATCATTTACTTCACAAGAGTAAATCAATAACCAAATATAACATATATCCCATACACAAATCTTATCTACTATGTAATAAAGATTTCAAAATAAACTTTTTTCTATATTCGAACATAACCTATTATCCTTTAGTACCAATTCATGAATAACATCTTCACCAAAATTAACAACCAAATTCACTCATACTCTTATCTATCCATAAGTCATAACTGAATCAACCAAATGCACACATCCAAAATTACTAACCAGTTTCAATACACAAAATAGATATCATGAATACCCTTCAATCAAGACATATAGCATAATAACCAAATGAACGTAAGCCATAATCAAACAAAACCATAATAAAGCATTGAAGTTAGGCCATTTTCGCATGGCTTAATTTATACAAAACCAAAATCCAATATTTCAAATTTTAATCTAGCCTATACATGCCATAGGTTCGAAAATTTAGCTTATAAAATACCGAAGACAGTCGATAGTGTGATAAACTTTGACGATGATCCTGAGCTCGTAACTTGACTCCAAAATCTAATAAACAATGCAAACAAAAACATACAATAAGCTATCGTAGCTTAGTAAGTTATAAGCAATTCAATAACAACAATGCATTATATTATTATATTAGTAAGGCCAATTAAATATAATCACAATTGAGGTTTAAAACCATAACTATAATTTATATTACCATTCGTAAACTTTCACATTTCATAGCCTTAAGGCCGAACACTCACACATTCAATAATAGATTTCACATCGATCTATAAATCACTTTCCCATCTCCAAAACAAATACATATACATTTATACAACTATACAGATATATCACATTTTCTCAATTTCATATGCATATATCACATAGAATTTATACTTGCATTTCAAACCCATATAAATCACATATTAATATGTATAATACATAATTTCATTTCAACAGTTAATACTTACTTTATTACCCAAAAGATGATCTATTAGCACATACCTGATCGATTTATCTCGTTTAACACATTCATTAACCAATACTCTTAAAGGATTAGCAAACCCGCACACTCAGTGCCAAAACCTTGTAACGTATCGCACACTTAGTGCCGTCACATTAACATCTCGCACACTTAGTGCCAAATCCTTGTAATGTATCGCACACTTAGTGCCGTCACATTAACATCTCGCACACTTAGTGCTATATTTCATACTATCATTTTCGTACATCAATTTTGCATATTACGAATCAGCATATGAACCTCATGTTTATATAGAATTAACAACACATATATGCTTATAAACTTCAATCTTTGAGATTAAAATTACTCGCACACTTAATGCTCATTAACCGATTTCACACACATAGTGCTAGGTATCAAATTTGCACATTAAGTGCATATCTCAAACTTGCTACTCATTCATATATATATATATAAAGCTTATACCTCAACCATATATATATCTACGTATTAACTTATTCATCTCTCGAATCAATATCACATTCGTGTATATCATTGACATATATGTATACATCACATTCGGCTATACTCATCTCTCAAATTAATATCACATTCGGCTATATCAACAATAAACATATATACTTCCATTAAATTCATGTGCATCATTATAGATAAATCCAATCCAACATGATTGCTTAAAAACTTACCTCGAATATCGACGGACATTATAAATCGGCTATACGAACATGGTTACTAAGCTTATTCACACTCGGCATAAACACATATAAATTCATATTTTTCATACTAGCATATATATATAACATTTATCTACAATTAAACTGTCTATTTGCCTATAAACTTACCTCAAGGGGATGACTAGTCGACAACTTTCGTTTTTTCCCATCCAAGTCCGATTTCTTTTGTTCTTGATCTATATAATTTCAAATTAACCCCATTTAAAAATAATTTCATTCAATTTAATCCAACAACACATAAATGGAAAAATTACCATTTTACCCTTGATATTTCATACTTTTACAAATTAGTCCTAATTGCACAAAATATAAAAAAAAACAAAATTTCACATCATAGTTAGGCCGAATCTTCCTTATGCTCATACTAATCCATATATTTCATTTAATTTTTCCTTTTAGCCCTTCAATTTATTATTTTCTCAATTTAGCCCTAATTAGCTAAATCCATCAAATATTCAAGAACAAAACATTTTAATTAAACACATATCTTTCATTTAACTCCAACACTCATCACAAAGCTCACCACTTCATTAATGGCACATTTCATAAACATCATCAATTCACAAAATTTAAGCATGGGTTTTGTAGAGCACAAAGCAACGATTACAAAAACGTAGAAATTATCAAAAACCGAAACCAAATCATACCTTAGTTGAGCTAAAATGTGTGCCGAATATTTGAAAGTTTAAGAACCCTTATTTCTTCTTCAACATTCAGTGGAAGAAGATGAACACCCACCCCACTATCTCTTCATTTGTTTTATTGTAACATTAATATATAATATAGAATAATATAAATTTTTAACATATAATTTTAACATATAAAAACATATATGTTATAATTATGCCATCCACTATACTCAATTTTGGCCAAATTGCATCATAAGTCCTCCTTATTACAAAGACAACAACAATTAAGCACTCAACAATCAGCACACAGGATTTACATTTTATGCAATTAAGTCCTTTTTCGTAATTAGACACACAGTCGATAAAATTACCACACAGAATTTTCACACAGCCTATGTCACATATAATAAACATCAAAAATGATTCCAAAATATTTTTCTGACTTTGAATTTGTGGTCTCGAAACCATTGTTCCTACTAGGTCTAAACCGAGCTGTTACATGGAGGAAGCCAATGACACATCAAATATTTTGACTTTGTAAAAAGCCAAAAAAAATCTTATTTTAGTTTATTTTATCTTTATTTATTTTTATTTTTAATTATTTTATATTTTATATTAAATTAATTTAGGCTATTTTAGTAAACCCCATGTATATAAATAGGGGCTTTTTGTTCTTAGGAAATCATCAATCAATTAGTTCTTTCCTATTCCTATTTGGAGTTTTATTCTTCTCGTTGTCCTTTCCTATTTCAATTTAGAATAGAATTTCTTTTTTTCCTTCAAATTGGCATCAAGTATTCTGTCCATTTCACCTAAATTTCTTTGTTCTTTCTAAATTTGTCCAATTCCTTCCCAAGCCCTTTAATTCCCCAGTTTCTCCCATTATCATACAAATCCAATCACCTTCCATATTCATGCTACACTAAATTCTATCTTAGCCTTAGGCCGGTGTTCTTTCCGGTCGGGAATCTTGAGATTCATATTCACGCAAAAATTCTTCTAATCGGTATTCACTTTTTTTTTCCTAAGTATCAGGATAGACAAATCATCCCTTAAGGTTGAATTCGATTCCAAGTCAAAGTGCATGATAAACCAAAAAAGTAACATATTTTAATCCCACATTTAGTATGCTTTTTGATGATTTATTCCTTGATTTATATAAAAAGGTGCTTGTAATCCTTTCTTTTCATGTCTTATACCCAGGAAAGCACCCGAGGATGAAAAGAACACAAAACGGGCCTAAAATGAAGTAAATGGGCCTTAGCAAGAAATCGACACGGCCTGGCCCAAAGCCCACACGACCGTGCCTCACCGATTACCTAGAGCACAGCCTCAACTCCGTCACACACGGCCATACCTCAAGTTAGAAATCCGAACACGGTCTGGCCTCGATATACACAGGCGTGTGCCATGGCCGTGCCTCTGTCGCTGAAAAGAGCAATTTCAGTCGGAAAAGAATACTTAGGGAGAAAGAATCGCATTCCAAGAGCCTATATATATCCCCCAAGTACCACCTTTGAAAATCATCGAAAACTAGGCCAAAGAGCCAAGCCGAAAAGGTCAGAGTTAGGGAATAACGTAAGGATAGCTAGTTGATCCATCCCAAGAAGCCAGAGTTATACTCAAGACGGCAGATTTCTCCTTCAATTCCTTCAGGAGGTTTTAGGGATATCTTATGTTTTATTTTATCTTTTCTCTTGAGATGTTTTATTTTATTATGAACTAAACCCCTCAGATACCTGAAGGGGATGAAGCCTAGATGAATACTGTTATTTGATTTTAGAATTATATCATAAGTACTTAGTTTGTTCTTAATTATGTTGTTTAATCCAAATTTGATGTGCTTAGGTGGAGAAGGAATAGACCCTGCTTAAGAGAAGATCTAACATAATTAAGCGGAGTTGATCGAACGCCTAGAGATAGGGTTACGAAATTTTGCCAGATTAGGGTGAAACCTAATATGGGAATCCACAGATCGATTTACTGCTATTCTAGGGGGCTATTATAAGCAAACGAGAGTTCCACTAATTAACCTAGGATTAGACGTTATTCGCCTCGAGAGAGGGTTCAATATAGGTTAGGGAGTCCTACGGATCAAGCTAAGTAAAGAAATCATATGGTTCACGGTTAAGTAATAATTGAAGCCTAGATGGATTCTTTCTGAAGGTATCGTCGTGATTAATTGAGTTTTCTCTTCAAGTTATTTTCCAATTCGTTCTTTTTGTCTTAGTGTCTTTAGCTTAGTAGTCGTAATTTAGATTTAAAAGCAACTTCACTTTATTTTAAGCTAAATAATAAAAAGAATGTTATTATTAATACTTATAGTTCCTTTGGGTTCGATAATCCGGTCTTGCCTAACTATACTACTATTCGATAGGTACGCTTGCCTCAATCGTTGTCATAGTAGTCTCTAGGTTCGATCATTCTTGTTATAAATATTAAAACTCGACTGTTTGACGCGATCAAGTTTTTGGCACCGTTGCCGGGGAACTAAAATATTAAGAAAACTCTATTTTTATTACTTTAGCCTTAATTTTTATTTTTCGCAATTTATTTTTGTTTTTATTGTTATCTCTATTTTTTTTTTTACTTTTTTGCTAAAATATTCTTTCTTCCTTGTCTCCAGCAGGTACCTCTAGTGTATGACTAGAAGGAACCCGAGAGGACCTTTGGCATACGATAGTGATATCGAAGCGATCGCTCATAGGAATCGTCGAGAAACCAGACGAGCCCTAGATTATACAGGAAGAGAGGAAGAAGACAGATCCAATCCTACTGAAGGGATGGATGAAAACAACCCACAACCAGACAATGTGGGGGAAAATAATGCTCCATGTACAATGTTTGATTATGCGAAACCGCATTTAACAGGAGCGGAATCGAGTATTGTTAGGCCTGTTATATCTGCTAACAATTTTGAATTAAAGCCTAACACAATACAAATTATTCAACAATTTGTTCAATTTGATGGTTTGCAGGACGAAGATCCAAAGACACATATAGCTAACTTTTTAGAGTTTTGTGATACCTTCAAAATAAATGGTCTTTCTGATGATGCCACACGTATTCGGTTATTCCCTTTTTCATTGAGAAATAAAGCAAAACAGTGGTTAAACTCATTACAACGAGGGTCAATCACTATATGGGATCAGATGACTGAAAAGTTTTTAATGAAATATTTCCCACCAGCCAAAATGGCTAAATTACGGAATGATATCTCTTCTTTTGTGTAGATGGATGTGGAAATACTATACGACGCATGGGAGAGATACAAGGATCTCTTGAGAAGGTGTCCACACCATGGTCTACCCTTGTGGCTACAAGTCCAAACCTTCTACAATGGTGCAAACCCCTCAACGAGACAGCTAATAGATTCAGCTGCCGGTGGAACGCTGAACAACAAAACTCCAGAAGTAGCCTACGAGTTCATCAAGGAGATGTCATTGAATAATTATCAGTGGCAAGCTTTAAGAACCAAGCCAACAAAATCAGCATGAGTTTTCAACGTTGATGCCATGACAATGTTATCATCACAGCTAGAGATGATGAACAAAAAGCTTGATATTTTATGTTCTTCGCAGTCTCATCCATTCATGCAGTGTGACTGTAATATCCTGAAATAGGGGTTAATTTTTATTAAATTATTTTGCATAAATATGGTCGTTGTGGTGCTAATTGAGGTATTCTAGGGGCTAGTGGGAAGGCCCGAGCTATAGGAAAATTTTTGGTTTTTAAGTGTTAGTTAAGGAGAAGCTGGGTGAAGGAGGTCTTAAAAGAAATTTTGTGGAGTTTAGGACATAAGAAAGAATTGGAAGAGTGGCAAAGGACACCACCTAGGGTGCAGAAGAGTTGGCGTCAAGAGGAGTTCATAGGGGGAGGAGGTTCGAGCTGCAAAAATTGCACTTGGGAGCTTTTATTTTTGGCGTTAAGAAGGGAAACTGGGCTAAGAAGGCCTTAAGAGAAATTGGGGCAGTTTATGACACAAAAGAGCTAGTAGCAAAGTGGCTTGGAGGCGCCACTTAGGGCCTTGGAGTGTGACGCCTCAAGCCAAGGAGAAGGGAGGAGGTTCGAATCATGAGGGCGGTATAAGTGTTGTTTTATTTTGCTTTTGCGTCAAGGTAAAAAGGGGAAACTAGGCAAGGAAGTCTTAAGGAAATTTTCGTGGGAAATTATGACACAAGGAAACCATGTGGCAAGGTGGCTTGGGACATTATCCAAGAAGCGGGGAGAAGGGCACAGGTTTGAGTCTTGATGGCAGCAAAGTGTGCTTTTATTTTTCATTTTGGCGTCATGAAGGGGGGAAGGTGGTGGACAGCATGTGGACTCCAAAAAGGATGGGATAAGCTTGTTTTTTTATTTTATTTTTCGGCTGGAAGAGTTGGATATATATATGGCTTTATTTTATTTATTTTAAAATGGGAAGATAAGGGATAATGTGGTGGATCATTTGTTTTTATTTATTTATTAAGGTGATAATATGGGAGAAAACTTTGGGATGTGATAATGAATTGATAAGGTGGCCAAATGTGAGACTCCTTAGGGGGTGATTAGTCGGCTTTTGAAGTGTGTTTAGTGGAGAGTGCCGAAAGTTCATAGTTGTAGTTTTGTTATTCTCCTTGTTCTCCAAGTTTTGGCCAAGAGGGTTATAGGTGAGTTATTTAAATATTTTATGTATTATAGTGTGGCCAAATACCTCTTGTAATTAGCCGAATCTCAATTGAACCTCTCCACTTTTATTCACTTATTTTCTTCAAAGCCGAAATTGCCATTGTTAGCAAGTTGCTTCAATCGTTTCTCAAAAAAAGGGGGGTAAGCAACGATAGTGGTAAGTGTGTTCTCTCTTAAGCAATCGGTTTGAGTTCTTTTCCTAAGGGTGGTCGAATATTCATAGGGCCTTTATCTCATGTTTTTGTTGTAGCCAACGTGAAGGAGTTTTAAAAGGGTCTCTTGGATTTGATTACTCAAGGTAAGTAAATATAGTTTCGGCCAAGGGCCATTCTTGTGGATTTTTGCTTAAAGCTGAATCTAACTTGTGGCATATAGGGATTTCGGCAACTTCAAGAGCAAGTAGTGGTGATTCAGGATTTAAAGTGAGCAAGGTAAGGTGGTAGTGACTTTTGGCTATAGGCCATATTGTGAGTTTTAGGTGTTGACCGAATGTGGTGTGACTTTTGGAGGAAATCGGCGTGAGAAGGAAAGTTTCGGATTTAGTTGATCGTGCCAAAGCAAAAGCGTAGTTATTACCTTTGTTCTCTTGTTGTGTGTATGTATTATATTTATAAATATGTGATATTATGTGAATGATAGCCGAAATAAGGGCTAAGATTGTGAATACCCGTGGTGGGTGATCGAATAATCAGGTCAGTGATTTACTATATTAAATGATTATTGATGAATATGTGAAATGGTGATATTTGTGGCGAGCATGTGATGAATACTTACTCAAAATGTTAATCTGACATGATACACATATATGCATGGGACTTGGGATGTGACTATCGAAGGAAAGGGTGTACATTATATACGTGGTCTAATGTTAGCCTTGTGCTACATTAGCGCTTGATGGTAGCTATGGGCTTCATCAAGGGAGGTGTTGGCTAGGTGCCCATCTCGGCGGTTGATAGCTGTGTGCATCACCGTGGACTGATTGATATGTGGGATCACTTAGGTGATCGGTGGCTAGCCACTACCTTGAGCAAAGCAGTCGCCAAGGTAGGATATGTGGGATCACTTGGTTGATCGGTGGATTAGCCACGGCCTTGGGCAGCAGGTCTGCCGAGGTAGGTGTGACGGATGGATATTAGGTTGGGTTGGGCTTCATTTTGCATAATTTTGTAAATGAACTGTGTGGATATGGGCCAAGCCCATATGGGGGAACATGTGAAATAACTATGCACTGAGTCTGTTTGACTCACCCAATTTTTACCAACATCGCAGGTGATGCATAAGCTTGGACCGGGTTGGAGTGGATACGAGGTGGCCCATGCAGAAGATGTTTTAATTGATTTACGAATTTTATATTATCAATATTTTGGGAATTTATTTGATGTAATAAAGGCCACTTATAGTATTTGGAAACTTTATTTATGGGTTTTAAGTTTATTTAGTATTGAACTAATAATGGGAAATATTTTAGAATCAATTTATTTTATAATAACTTATGTAAAAGTTTTAATCCGAGAATTTTTAACAACTAAAATTTTAATGAGCTTTTAAATACACCATGTTTATCTAAGGACAATAAATTTATATGTTTTCACCTTTAAGTCAAATTCTTCACAAACATTTTTCCGCAGTGACATACCAGATATGGTCAGGGCTCGTGGGCTGGGTTTGGGGATGTTACAGTGACACAGGAGGAACCATGGTGCATCCTGAGTACCCACCCTACCAACCGGAAGTAGAAAGCGACTAGATAAACTATATAGGTAATAATTTCCGATCTAATAATAATCCTTATAGTAACACTTACAATCCAGGTTGGAGGAACCACCAAAATTTTTCATGGGGAGGCCAAGGCAATCAAGGAAATCAAAGGCAACAACCTCTTCAAAACTTCAGAAATCAGCCCTATCCACAAGAGAAGAACCCAACCCTCGAGGAGATTATGACAAAATTCTCAGTAGGCACAGAGAAACATATCTAGGAACTAATAGAGCAATCAAAAGCAACAAGAGTCGAATCGATGAAATTGCTAAGTTAGTCAAAGAAGTGACTAAAGCAGTAGAACAGCTCGCAAAGCTAATGTCAGAGCGTCCGCAAGGATGTCTACCAAGTAATACCGAGATTAACCCCAAGGAGCAAATTCAAGCCATCACAGATCAGGACAGTAAGGGGTTAGATGAAGCCACTCCAAATACAGAAAATAAGATAGACAATGGTAAAACAGATGTCCCACAAGAAAAGCCAAAACCGGTAATTAAAGAGTACCAACCTCGCATACCATATCCCGAAGCCATAAAAAGAGACGATTCAGAGGAACAGTTCGGTAAGTTTCTTAAGCTGTTAAAGAAGTTACATATTAACTTACCTCTTCTTGAAGCTCTCTTTAAGATGTCGGATTCGAGGAATTTCTTAAAACAGCTCTTGACCAACAAAAGAAAAATAGATGAAGAACACCACGTGGAACTAAATGCAACATGCTCGGCAATGTTACAAAACAGACTACCACAGAAACTAAAAGATCCAGAGAGTTTTACAATTCCATGTTTAATTGGTAGTTTAAATATTGATAACGCGTTAGCTGATTTAGGGGCAAGCATAAATGTCATGCCTTATTCACTGTTTAAACGACTAGGTCTAGGAAAGCCCAAACAAACTAGGATGAGTATTCAATTAGCTGATAAAACTGTTAGAATTCCTAGAGGCATTATTGAAGACGTTCTAGTAAAAATCGATAAATTTGTTTTCCCAGTAGACTTTGTTGTCTTAGATGTGGATGAGGATAACTCGATCCCCCTAATTTTAGGAAGACCTTTTCTAGCAACTGCCAAGACAAAAATTGATGTTGCCACAGGAGAGCTCATACTTCGTGTAGGAGATGAAGCAATCAAACTTTAAGCTCTCGACTCATCCAAAACAACTATCGATGAAGGTAAGAAAGTCACTTCAATTGATAATCAAATTGTACAACCTTCATCGCAGGAAACATCACAAGGCGACAACCCTGAGCCAGATCATAGACCCTAAGACGACAAAGTAGAATCACATAAGGAACAAAGCCTTAGGGTCGATGATTTAAAGGAGTAGAAGACACAGATCAAAGAAGAGCCAGATCCACACGAAGTAAAACCCAAGGAACCACCAGAAGAGCTCAAGGGGACATCAAATCACTTTAAAATAGGAGACCGGGTACTGTCAGACAAAGCTGATCCTCAAATCACTACAACAGACCTGAAGCCAAAAGAAGAAATCCTTCTTAAGGTACACAATATCTTTCCACACGAACCAGTCGAGGTAAGCAACTCAACATTCGACACCTCCAAGGTAAACACTTCTCGAGTTGAACTTTATCATAGAACTAGAAGCATGAGGGAAGATGTTCAAACCTTTAAACCACCCTGAAATTCTTCCAAGGAAAGTCTAGCTTAAGACTATAAACGAGCACTTCTCGGGAGGTAACCCGAGCACTAACCCTATTTCTTTTCGCAATTTTTGCAGATTATTTTCCTTTTTATTTTCTTTTAAAATAACCAAAAGTGGAGATTTTCTAGGTCACATGGCCTTACACACAGCCGTGTCCGTGGCCGTGTAGACCAACAGAACTGCCACACTGACAGGGTAAAGGTCGTGCAATCCAGTTCAACCACCCCTCAGCATCACGGATCCAACCACCCTCCCCACGGGCACCAACAGAAAGAGCATGCCTGTGCCTACAGACCGTGCGAAGCTACTGACTTGACGAACACGGGCATGGCACTCCGAAGCACGGGCATGGGGTGATAAACACACTGACAACACGGCTATGTGAGGAGGCTGTGTAAATCGACACACCCAAGGACCACGGCTGTGGGGAAGCACCAGATTTGCCCCTCTATTTAAACCCCCTTAACTTTTCCCTTTTCCCTCCATCTGATTTCATCTTTATTTTCTTTTCCTTTCACTCTTCTACCTTTAGGATTTCTCACTTCATAAGTCCCTAGAACCCTTGAACAACACAAAATCATGACAAAGAGGCAGAAGAAGCTAAGCATAGGCCCCTCAACAAAGAACGATCATGAGTTCATGCCGGCAGCTTCGTCTCAACACCAAGCCAAGGGTCTCTGAGACCTTTTCGGTTCTATATTTCTTTTCTCTTCTCCTTTATTTTCCTACCCTTTGATTATTTTATGCTTAAAATATTTTAATCTCTTTTAGTTTCTTAGTTTTAGGTTCTAAAGGCTGCTTGGGAATCACGCACCACAGCCATAGAGGGCATACCCACCTCACGAACCATCTTTCAATAAGGACTCTTCAGTCCATTAATCTTTTATTTTAATTTCAATTTTCTTCTTAGTATCATTTTCTTTATTTTCTTTGTCTTTAATTATATTATTAGTACATTATTAATGTTTCTTTAAGTTTCCTAACTATATCAGTGCAGGCTACCCAGTTTCTTCATCTAGCACAAAGTCCATCGGTAGCCACCCCACCAAGCCCATAGAAAATGCCACCACTACCTCCTCCAACTCATCTTCCACCATAACCTTGGCCAACCCTGGGAATCATCCGTAATTCAGGAAGTGGCACTCTCCCCTTCTCTTTTTATTACATGAATTTTTATCTATCTTTGTGCATTGAGGGCAATGTACATCTTAAATGTGGGGGGATAAAAGTGTCTGACTTTTTGCATTGTTCTCAAATAATGCCTAACTTTTTGCATGATTCTAAAAATCCTGAATTTTAACTTGTTTTTAAGTTTTTTTCTCATATTACTAATTAGGGTGAAATTTCCATGATTTATGATTTTTATTGATATTTTTTGGATTAAGTCATTGATAATTATGCATTGATGATTAAATTTGAAAGAATACTAGAGAATCAAGCATGATAAGTCTATTTTTCAAAAATTAAAAATTTTTAGGTTGTTGAACTGAATTTGAATATCACCTTGAAGTTCAAAATTTATAGGGATTGATGTCAAATACCGATAATTTGTGTGAGAATTTTGAGCCTTATAGAGCATATATTCTTTTTCATGCTCACTTTATTGATTATGAGTGTGTCAACTTTGAACTGTTATTCTAGAACTTGCCTCGTTTATGCATGTCGAGACCACATTAATGATTTGATATACTGAGATGATAAAGGCACCTAGGTTTTAACCCACTCAATCCACTAAACAGCCTACCCATATATTTAACCCCTAGTGAACCCTTTTCGATCCTAACAACCCTTTTTTTATAGATTTACCTGCTAATATTAGCCCGAAACCACTTTATATTTGTTATCATCCTTTCTTTTGATGACTCTTTAATCGAGACTTGATTTGATCAATTACCGAAGTTTATTATTCTGAGAGTTATCTTGAATTACTTAGTTTGTTCTTAAAAAAATGAAAAAAATCAAAGTTTATTCAGTATTAGCAAGTTTAGAAAGTGAGCTTGAACATTTAATTTCCAATTATTGAAGAAAAAGCTCGTATTATTATTAGTTTCAAAGTTTCAAGTGATGTAATCATTTTTTTCTAGTTCATTATTTTTAGTTAGGCAATCTGTCAGGTCAATCTCGACTCTAACCCTTCTAATTCAGCCTTTTTCCACACCTTTTACCCAAGCCCCGTTACAACCTTAACAAAGACCTTTTGATTTGTGTATCATCTCATATACAGTAGTGGAGATTTGATTTTCAGGCAAGCCTATGGGATTAACTTTTCAAGTTCGACTCTTGAGTGTTTTATTGTGAACCTTAAACACCTTTGAGTGATTTGAGTGAATCTTTAGTGAGGATGTTAATCCTTGTCGGTTTTGAATCAAAGGTAATTATTTAGATTAGGGGAGACACCTATGTTTTCATGCTACAAATGTGAGACTTAGAATCGTTTGAATCTTTAGGACTCTTTGAGTTGAATTATCCATGTATAAATTATCTATGAATTATGATGAGGCATTATTGATAGGAATTGTGAATTATAGAAAGTTCGTCCTAATTGTAAGTTGAGGATTTTGCTTGAGGACAAGCAAAAGCTTAAGTGTGGGGTATTTGATAAATCGGAAAAGTAACATATTTTAATCCCACATTTAGTATGTTTTTTGATGATTTATTCATTGATTTATATAAGGTGCTTGTAATCCTTTCTTTTCATGTCTTATACCCAGGAAAGCACCCGAGGATGAAAAGAACACAAAACGGGCCTAAAACGAAGTAAATGGGCCTTAGCAAGAAATCGACACGGCCTGGCCCAAAGCCCACACGACCATGCCTCGCCGGTTACCTAGAGCACAGCCTCAACCCCGTCACACACGGCCATGCCTCAAGTTAAAAATTCAAACATGATCTGGCCTCGATATACACAGGCGTGTGCCATGGTCGTGCCTCTGTCGCTGAAAAGAGTAATTTTAGTTGGAAAAGGATACTTAGGGAGAAAGAATCACATTCCAAGAGCCTATATATATCCCCCAATTACCACCTTTGAAAATCATCAAAAGCTAGGCCAAGGAGCCAAGCCGAGAAGGTCAGAGTTAGGGAATAACGCGAGGATAGCCAGTTGATCCATCCCAAGAAGCTGGAGTTATACTCAAGACGGTGGATTTCTCCTTCAATTCCTTCAGGGGGTTTTAGGGATTTCTTATGTTTTGTTTTATCTTTTCTCTTGAGATGTTTTGTTTTATTATGAACTAAACCCCTCAGATACATGAAAAGGATGAAGCCTAGATGAATATTGTTATTTGATTTCAGAATTATATGATAAGTACTTAGTTTGTTCTTAATTATGTTGTTTAATCCAAATCTGATGTGCTTAGATGGAGGAGGAATAGACCCTGCTTAAGAGAAGATCTAACATAATTAAGCGGAGTTGATCGAACGCCTGGAGATAGGGTTACGAGATTTTGCCGGATTAGGGTAAAACCTAATATGGGAATCCACAGATCGATTTACTACTATTCTAGGGGGTTATTATAAGCGAACGAGAGTTCCACTAATTAACCTAGGATTAGACGTTATTCGCCTCGAGAAAGGGTTTAATATAGGTTAGGGAGTCCTACGGATCAAGCTAAGTAAAGAAATCATATGGTTCAGGGTTAAGTAACAATTGAAGTCTAGGTGGATTCTTCCTGAGGGTATCGTCGTGATTAATTGAATTTTCTCTTCAAGTTATTTTCCAATTCATTCTTTTTGTCTTAGTGTCTTTAGCTTTGTAGTCGTAATTTAGATTTAAAAGCAACTTCACTTTATTTTAGGCTAAATAATAAAAAGAAGGTTGTTATTAATACTTTTAGTTCCTTTGGGTTCGATAATCTGGTCTTGCCTAACTATACTATTGTTCGATAGGTACGATTGCCTCAATCATTGTCATAGTAGTCTCTAGGTTCGATCATTCTTGTTATAAATATTAAAACTTGACTGTTTGACGCGATCAGTGCACGTTGGATTGGAGTTGTACTTGCCGACAGTTGGAGATTCGAGTCGACTGTGCTGTATTCGGGTTTTCAAGAACAAATCAAGAAAGAGGTGATCGGGTTTAAACGACCTACGCGGTTGAGGCCGTTGATTTGAGTTGGGTTCTTCAGAACGCATGGCTACCGAAATCTTCAATCGGGAACGCATGTATCTCGGTTAGATAATCTGTAAGGGTTGGTTTGCAAGTCGTACTGAAACCAACTACGAGAGGAGGAATTGGTGGTTAGGACGTTCTTAATCGCTATAACCAGCTTATCAGAGGAGAAGATCAATTTTCGAGGATCGATTCTTGACACGGAATTTACCGAGCCGAAGGCTAAGGCTTATTTACTTTGATTACAAAGCCCAAATTTAATTTTAGATTTGATTTCTAATTTGTTTAATTATTTATTTGTGTTGTTTTAATTATTTAGATTCTAAACATTTTAAACCCCCCTAATTTATTTATTTTTCAGTAGGTTCGTTTGGGGTCGCGGGCACGACCTTTTCCACGTCCTTTGACATGACAAATGTTCTGTTCACAAGATAAATGCAGAAATAGATAAAAGAACGTCTGATCCCTGTGGAATTGACCCTACTACCACTCTACTACTATTTAGAGTTATTTGTAGGAATTATTTTTGGTGGTTTCGACACCCATCATATACTGTTATTCGATAGGTGCGCTTGTCTTTGTCATGATTTTAGTTAGTTAATTGAATCATCATTAAGACAGCTTCAGCTATGTATGTGGCACTTAGGGTGCGAGATTCCCGAGTATCTTGATAGTATTTCGAATGGTTCAACGGGTATATCAAACTCAAGGATGAGTATGAGACTAATAAGAGGTGGTACATGTATGTACATGAACCGTATAAGCTTTGAATCGAAGAAACTTGTGAATTTCACACCTAATCTTATGTTTGAATATGTGGAAGCTTTGTTAGCTAATATGAATTATGTTTTGAGATATTCAATTGATTGAATTGTGTATTTATGATTAATTGAGTTTATTTCTTATGAGCTTACTAAGCTTTATAGTTTACTTTGTTTATTTTCTCGTGTTTTATAGTGAAATCAAAGCTAGCTCAGATTCGGGAATCGTCGGAGACTTCATTACACTATCCAACTAACATTTTGGTACTTTTGAATCTAAGTTTATAGATATATGGCATGTATAGGATTATGATCATCTTAATATATAGTTTGGTGATGAATTTGGTCATTTGAAATGGCTTGTAAATGTTAAGTATTTGGTTTTATGTATAGCCATGAGAATTGGCTTATTTTGATTGATTTTGATTGATTTAGTTGTGTAAATATATATGCAAATGGCCTTTGTCTTGTGTTGATAATTGCTATATTAATGCTTGTAGTGAATGGTTGATATTTGAGAAGTTATATGCTTGAGAGTTTGGGCAAAATGATGCATGCTTGAAAGTGTTTATTTGGTTGAATTGTGAATGTGAATTTGGTATAAATGGAATAGCCTATTTTGTGACAAAATAACTCCGGTAGTATTATCTGAATTAATCAAACTCAACCATAATTCTTTCACCATTCTGATAGTACAGATCAATTTATTTCAGTCTATATTTCACTACAGCATCGTATAACCTTAGCCATTCTATTCCCAGATTAATATCAAATTCATGAAATGGTAATAATATCATATCAATAGGAAAATCACAGCCATAGATTCTCAACAGATAATTTCGATATACCAAGTTAACTGTTACACTCTACCCATTAGATTATGACTAGAACATCAAACTCAGCTGACTCAAGAAATATATCCTTATTCGTTACTAATGCAGTGTAAATATATAAGTAAGTTAATCCAGTATCATCCAGTGCTTTTACAATAAATAATATCAAAGAGATAGAACGTACCAGAAATAATATCAGATGTGGTAGCTTCAGATCTAACAATTATGTTTTTGGTCCCACTACATTTAATTCCAGTGTTTTTTCTCTAACCAATGCGTTTGCCTTTCTGAGGCATAGACAACTGTTTAACACAATCCATAGGTACAATTTCTCAACTATATTTATTGAGTTGTACAAATTCCTGTCCATATTACATTTGATGACATTTTTCTTTCTGAACTCAAATCTGAAGAAATTCTAATTAATCCAATCTTTCGATAACCGCTGTTAATGTTGAATACCAGTTATAAATCTTACCTGTTATCAAAGACATGTCACATCTAAGATAATCATCAAATAAACAAGCCATATCATCAAAAAAGATTCCTAGACATTTTCAAGCCAGTACCTAGCCCTAGTCAAGTCATCACCTGTTTTACCACTGAATTCTTCAATACCTTCTGATTATTTAATCAAAAACATTCAAACTATTTCAATCTCTAGAGGACCCAAGGATGTTATAGGAAACATAACAAGGAGTAGAGGTTGTAGGGCCACTAAATTGGCTCGTACTACTTTTTTGATCCATTGACTCATTAAATCAAAAGGACATTTTGATTTTACTATCAAACATTTGCAAAACTGATTGTGGGGCCATTTACCTCATCAAGGTCAATATGATCAAAATCAAATTCTATTAACATTTATAAATCTGTAAGAAAAATAGAGGTTAGATCAAATCAATCATATCACACTATCATAGGTTTATATAGCATGTAATTCTCTAAACTTCAAACAAGTTATGTTCAGTCCAAGTGTAACATCCTAGATTAGGGGTTATGCGTTTGGAGCATAACTCAGGTGTTAGTAGGCTTTAAGGGTGTTTGGAGGTGTTTTAAGAGTTTTTAGAATTCTAGGATGGAAGAGAAAGCTTTGGACAATTATTGGTTTTTAAGTTAAAAAGGGGGAGCTAGGCTAAGGTAGCCTTAAGAAAAGTTTTGGGGAGTTTAGGACACAAGAAGTGATGTGGAAAAGTGGTAAGGGACGCCACCTAAGGTGCAAGGATGGTTGCGTCACTTGGAGTGCCCAGGGGAAGAGGTTCGAGCGACGTAGGAAGCATTAGGGACTTTTATTTTTTTTAGAGTTAAAAAGGGAATTAGGCTAGGGAGGCCTTAAGGGAAGTTATAGGCACTTTTGGACACAAAGAGTGCCTTGGTAAAGTGGCTGCAAGGCGCCACTTAAGGCTTGGGCAAGTGACGCCTCAAGCAATGGGTAGAGGGCCCAGGTTCGAGTTGCGAAGGAAGCAGGAAGGAGCATTTATTTTTGCGTCAATAAGGAGCTTGGCTAAGGAGGTTTTAAAAGAAATTATGGGGAGTTGATGACACAAAAGAACCCAGAACAAAGTGGCTTGGACGCTATGCAAAGGGAGCTTCGGGAGGGCTCAAGTTCGAGTCTTGTGGGCAACATAAGCGTGTTTTTATTTTTCCAAGTTGGCGCTAAGGGAGAAGAAGGCCTTAAAAAGAATTGTTGGGGGTTAATGACGCAAAGGAGCTAGCAGCAAAGTGGCTGGAAGTGTGTGGTGACACCAGCAGGTCTCATGTTCGATTCACATGGGTAGCAAGGAGTGGGGTTTTATTTTTTTGGCTTTTAACGTCAAGAATGGGGGAAAAGTTGGATGGCAATTGGATTTCTAATTGGATGAGGATTAAGCATATTTATCCTTTTAAAATTCGGCTAAGAGTAGGATATATGTGGATTTAGTTTGTTTATTTTATTTATGGGAAGATGAGAGATAAATGTGATGGATAATTAATTATTTTATTAAGGAGATAGATGAGAAGATGACTAAAGGATTTGATAGGAAATAGTTAAGGGATTATTTTTAGTATTATTTTATTAAGATGATAAAGGTGGATTTATTTTAAGTTGATAAATAGAAGATAATTATAGATTTATTTTTATATATTTTGAATGTGTGATTAATGATAATATAGGAGATTGAGATAGGATAAAGGATGGATTATTTTTAAAATATTAATTGGGGATTAATTGCCGAAATTGGGTAGTATAAATAGGTGTGCTCATCTTTTGGCAATTCTTTTTCCATTTATTTTCTTATTGCCGAAATTCTTCTCTTCCTCCCCTATTCTTCTTATTTTTTTTCTTTCAACCTCAAATCTCTCTCTATTTCTTTGAAAGTCGAATATACCCATAGCCCCTAGCCGATTACTCCAATAAGTCCAAAAGCCGAAATCTGTGACAACTATTTAGTCTTCCTAGCCGATTTCTTTAGGGCTTCAAGCAAGGGAGGTTGTCGACTTGTGTATAAAGGGGTAAGGATCTATAAGTCATCATCTTATTTCTTTTTCTTAGGCCGAAATTAGGACTCTAACTCTATTAATGTCTATGGCCGACTACTTGAAGGAAGTTTCGGGAATTAGGTGCTGTCGACTACAAAGAAGAAACTTTCGGGACTTCTAAGATCTAAGGTAAGCTATGAATACCATTCGGCCATAAGCTATATTATTATGATTTAATGTTAGATTAGATCTAACATGAGTATATAGGAATTTCGCCATCACTAAAGAAGTAAGGATCCAATTCGAGATTTACGAATCACAAGGGCCAGTCGACAATAATATACAAGGATTCCGGGATTTAGATCACAAGTGCCTAGCCGATGGAAGGAAGGCATAACACAAAGTTTCGAGATTTGCTGATAGTCAATTCGACAAGCAAGGTAAGGATTTAAGTGTGTTAATCCTTTGGGATTTAGTAGTATAGTCGAATAGGCTTTTGTTTAAATATTAAATGTTGGCAGAATATAGGAAGCAAGATCTAGAAGCGTGATCGAGATTCTTGGGATTTCAAATGAATTTGCTAAGTTAATCGGTGTGTATTTACACTATCTTTTAATAACATTTATGGCAATGTTTAATATAAGTATGTGTATAAGAATGTGAATATGGCTAAGGTACCATGTCATGGTACAAAGTACTCAGTGCACGTTTCCTACTCCTACTAGGATTATGTTAAATATCATTCGACACACATATGACATTATAAGAATGTGAAATAAGAATTTGGCATGTTAATGCATGATATGTATGATATGGGGCATATGGGTTATATGAAAAGGGGAAGTGAATGTGGTGACCTAAGACCATGATATCTAATGTGGTGACCTAAGACCACGATAACTGAATGTGGTGACCTAAGACCATGATATCTGAATGTGGTGACCTAAGACCACGATATCTGAATGTGGTGACCTAAGACCATGAATTTTGTAAGGGCGATGAGCACGTCGACTGCAGCGACTACCTTCGATAGTGTGTAGCGGATGGAGGTTTGACTTAGTAGTCCCCACAGTGTGCAGGATGGTACGGGTGATGTGTAGCGGATGGCATATAGGTTTGGGTTCGGGTTGCATCATTATTTTATATCTGCTATATGATTATGTATGTGATGTGATAATATGCCTGAATCTATTTGGACATAGTGTTTGTGTACACATTGAGTCTATTTGACTCACCCCGTTGTGGGAACATTTTTCAGGTGATGATCAAGAATGGACCAAGATTGGCGGGAGCTTAAAGGTGACCATGCACAGCAAGGAATTTATTTAATTTGGATTTCTATTTCATTAAGTACTTTTTTTTTGGGAATTATTTGATGTAATAAGGCCATAGTAGAACTACTTTACTTTGCTTCTATTTATTAAGCTTTCAAACTTTTATTTATTAAAAGATTAAGTAAATTTATTTTAAAACAAAGCCTAAACGTTTTGTCACCTAAAGTAAAGAATTTTAATAATGAAATAAACTTGTTTTCAACTCAAGCCCAACCCAAAACACTCTTTCTTTCAAAACACACAAGTTTTTCCTAAGTAACAAAAGAATTTGAAACGGTTTACACCGGGGAACATACCAGATCCGGTCAAGGCTCGTGGGCCGGGTTTGGGGTGTTTTACCAAGAATCGAATAAACCATAATTTTGATACCACTAAATGTAACACCCATAACCCGTACCCGTCATAAGATTAGGGTTATGGCATATTACCGTACAAACCAGAAGAATCAATAACAAATAGCATCAAGTTTACCAAATTAATTAATAGAATTTCATAAATAATTCAGATTGGAGTAATACATACATTTATGGGCCTTAAATCAAGTTTACGTGACCTTAAAAATAGTTTAGGAACAATCAGGGACCAATTCGAAGCAAATTAGAAAGTTTAGGATAAAACTAAAAAAATTCAAAATAAGGGTCACATGGCCGTGTGATAGAACCCAGACCATGTGGTTCTAGACATGGCCGTGTGACGAACCATACATCCGTGTGCGCAGGCCATGTAACTCACTATACCTGTGTAATATAAGGTCACACGACCGTGTCGCTAGGCCCTGTAACTCTCTATGCCCGTGTAGATCAGCCTGTACCATAACATGCTAGAGGTACACGGCCGTGTGAAAACTTGTTTCCTAGGCCTTGTATGCTTATAAATGTCTCAAAACATGCTCATTTCACAAACAAATGCTTAAGTACCTAACTCTACACTTACACACATGTTCACAAGACTTTGGAATGCATTTTCAACTACTCAAATCAAGTTAAACAACCAACCAACCTAGGTGCCTAACCAATGTGCCATCAATGACACCACATCCCCAATCACCGAACATTTCACTACTTTAGTTATTGTACACAAGCCACAACACACTCAAATATAACTTACCTTCAATTCCTTTGTACCATACTTACCATTTCATGCTTGTTTACTTATGCTTAAACATGAAATTAAACATAAATACCACATTAACTATTTATACCACAGCATCAAAATGCACAACCCAGACACATTACATGTACTTATGAAACATTACGGAACATGATCAATGGTCATATTACATGCCATATAAGCCAAAGCGAATTCATAATTTACCAAAGAACCTCGGATAGTGTGATTTCTTGAGTTGATCTGATCACCCGATTACCCACAATATGTTATCTACAAGAAAGCACAACAAATCACGAGTAAGCTTTTATTAACCTTAGTAAGTTCATCAATTAAACGATAAAGCTTATCGAATTAAACATAATAATTTAAATAACAAGATTAATAAATCGAGTTCCTATTAATAAGGTTCTTAACAGAATTCCTGTCAATCACAAATCACAATAGGTGAGTATTGCTCAAATAATTGTAAATGTAGAATATCAAATCTAACCTTGAAACCTTCTAGCTGTAGTTTGAAAAAGATTACTTTGGAAATTTGAAAAAATAAGTCAAATAAACAATATTCCTATAGTTTTATTAATTGTTAACATATCAAGGCTTAGTTTGGATGGGCGGTGTGTTTACCTCCGGTGAGGTTAAAAACAGTAGTGGCAGTGAGATTAGTTACTGTAGCGGTGAGATTGGAAACAATGGTGGAGTGTGTGTTTGGATTCAAACGCAGCTGTAGCGGTGAGGTGAAAATATAAAATGACTAATAAGGACATTAAATTAGAAATGATATATAATAGAATTTTTTTAAATTATTTTACTTTTACGAAATTATTAAAAATAGGTAAATTTATAAATTTATTTAATAAAATATTTTATTAAAATGT
Source organism: Gossypium rotundifolium (assembly GCA_025506655.1). NCBI lineage: Eukaryota > Viridiplantae > Streptophyta > Magnoliopsida > Malvales > Malvaceae > Gossypium > Gossypium rotundifolium. Next base: position 150,424,283 of record CP106732.1, on the reverse strand, counting down.
TTATTTTTAATTAATTAATATTAATTTTATAATGGTAATATATATAACTACTATTTAAAAAAATCAACAATACAAACATATATTAGATAAAAGGTTAAAATTGTAAAAAACCATGTTGATTGGGGTTGCTTTTTTTTCATTGGAGCTAGAATCTCCAGCCAATTTTTAGCCTTCCAGTGTGGTTGAAATGCATTCTCACTGGACTTTCATGTTCAATCAAATAGCAGTGCAGTGAGGTTGGTAGCAACAACTGCACCTCACTAGCAATAACTGCTGAACCAAAAGTAGCCCAAATAACTATCGACCATAATGAAGCGGATAAAGGTGGAGATTGTCTCATTGACCTCCGCCCTATGATGGTATGCATCCATGAATGTTGATCTACTTTATTTTGATTTTTTCCATTTAATATCCTAAAATTTATTCATGAACATAATTTTTGTTTTTAAAATTCTCTAATATATATACTTTAATACATATATAACATATTCAAATGTATATAAGTCATGAGTATTAATGCTAAATATATTAAAATATGTATATAAAAATATAATAAAGGGTAAAATAATAAATTTAACATTTAGGCAGTGGAATAGAGCACGTATTTATTACAATTGTTCCATCCTGTTGCATGTACTCACCCTCTTTATTGAGAATGCATCGATTAAAATTTATGGAATGATTCGGTTTTCATTTGATTTTTGTAGTGACATGTTTTGTGTATGTAAGAGAGAGAGTAAAAATCAAATCACATACATATCCAACAAATTGTTTCATACCTATGAATAGTATATTTTGCTTACACTTGGGCTTGGATTTGGAGTACTTGAAGGTGTTATTATTGGTTGATGGATAGAGGACATTTTTTATAATTAATGATTAATATATTGCAATCCAAGGATTTATTGGCGTGTGGGTTTTACTGTTCGGTGAACCAACAAAAGATTTCTTAATTTCAGTCACTTCCATCTTCCCCTTCCTTTTGGGATAATCCAAACTCACCTTCATTTTTTTTAATTAAATTTGAAGATGATGTTGTGGGATTTTAATTAATTTCTTAAATATATATTGATAAATATGATGTGCTTGATAGATATAATAAAGAGATATCATTGCAACTATGGTTTTACTATTAGATTTAACAATTGGAATTCTAAAATATTAATAATAAAAAGAATTATGAAAATATATAATAAAAAAATACTTTAATTTCAAAACAATCTAATATATACTTGACTAAATAAGATAAGTAAGGCTACCAATTACCACAATTATTTGGTGTAATATATATTAAATCTTCCATCATGTTACCAGAAAAGTCTTGTCTCTGCAATGCAAGTCTATATCTATCAAATGCTCAATTTCAGTTTTATTTTTATTAAAATACTGATGTTAGATTTTAATTATGTATTCAAGTTTAATCCAATGAGGAATAATGTGCTAGTAATAAACTAATGATATTATTTATTACTTTTAATGATTAGGCATGTATATTTTCTATTTTATAAGATACTGGATTTTGCATTATTTTCATTGCTAGTTGCGCAAACAATGTATCAAAATCTTAAGCATTTTATATTCATAAAATAGTGTTTGTTACGTGATTTTCATATTTGTTACATTTAATTATGATGATTATACCATATTTTTGTTTCATATCCCATTTCAATTTTTCTTATCTGAAATTTATATATTAATAGACTCTAATTATCATACAATATTACATAAATACATAATTATGAAGTATATAAAGATATATGAGTTTGTTCAGAGAAGATAGCAACCATCGAAATATCTGAATCTTTTATTTGAGATTGTAAAATCCAGTCAATTTCTACACCAATATTTAGGTTATTGATGAAAATGAAGTGTGATATATTGCAAAATTTGTTTGGATCTTTATAAATAAATAATTCTAAATTCGGTGTTGCGATCCAACAACGGAATATCATATCTCAATTTAGCCATTACCGTGATAGAAACAAGCAATTTGAATGCTTTGATACCAGTTTGTTATATTATATGTCGATAATAGCCTTTATGTCGGCTATCACACATCATACTCAAGAGGAATGATCACAAAGCAATAAGAAAGTAAAACAAGAATGACATCTCCTTGATGAAACACTCACTAATCATCAAGCGCTAATGGTACGAGGCTAACATTAGACCATGCATACATAAGGAATGATCACAAGCAATAAGAAAGTAAAACAAGAACACTCACATGAAATCCGACACCAAAAGGTTCGCCTTCCCTACAATCGGAATTTACGGAAAACCCTTATCGTAAAAAAACCATCGACAAAGGAGGAGAATTTCACTAATTGTTGAAAACAAGTGTACAAGAGCTATACGGTTATGCACCGTTTTTTATAATCAACGTCTAATAGAAAAAATATAGTTCTATATGGATTCAACTCGGACCTTAGCCCCCACAAATTCCCAATTTTGCCTCTCTATTTTATATTTTATTAAGTGAGTTGCACATTAAACTTTTCAAGTTGGATCATACGAAATTTGAGTCTCACATAACTCTAACAAAGATGGATAAAAACAAGCCACTCTCTCGCAATTCTCATTATTTGAGGATTCTACTTCAATTTCACTCGTAATAGTATTAGTAATGATAACAAATAGAAAGGATTGATTGTCACAATGACAAGGGTGGAATGTGTACTACAAATATTTAATACCACAAGTGCATATATATTAAGTAATAATAATTACAATAAAGGTAAATTCGAGCTAGAAATAGTTCCAATATTGAATTTTAAGTATGGGATGTGCCTAGCATTTATCGGATAGTTTGTAAGCACTTAACAAAGTCAGCCGATGACGTCACAATAAGAAGCTTCCGACGTTGCGATGACGGACAACTTCGTGACGATACAAATAGGGACGTGATGTGGTGACGTGTTTCCAACAAAAAAATGGATTTCTTCTCCTAATTAAACTTTGTTATCTTCTCCCAGTCGAACTTTGATTACTCTAGGGACATTTTAGTATGATTAGACCTCTAATCTTAGCCTATTTAAAGCTGGGTCATTTTATCCTTGTTTTGATAGGCCAATTAAGAAGACAATTAAAGATGTAGTACTACTTGATCGGTTGAGAAAGGGTTAGGATCATCTGAGTTTTTCTTTTGAACAACAATCCTTTACAAATTTGAGAACAAAGAGATCGCCTCAAGGTATAAGCAAAATGAGGTCCTTCTTTGATGCATTTCTATTTAAATAATGTAAATGAAAATTTAATGATGCATTCTATTTAAATCACATGGAAGAAGTGATCAAGTTTTTTGAAACATATCACAAGGTAATCAAATCTCTATCAAGTATATAATTAACCACTCCATGCATCATTATTCTTTTCTTTTCTTTTCGGCATTTCCACGATTAATGTTATTTTTACAATTTTTCCATCAAAATTTGTCTTATGATTGCTTCTTGTAGTAATTTACTAAGACATATTGATTTTTGTGATGTTTCTTTGTTGGGGCTTTACCATTTATTTCCTAAATAGATGGCAAGTTCGTTGCGGCATCATAAGTTGAACAAAACAATTTTTCTCTAGTTTGTGTTAGTTTTTTTTTTCATTATTTGAGATTTATTAAACATCTTACAGGACCGTGTGCAATGATGATAAGTTGTCTTTCTCTTGAGCGACTCATTCAAATACTGATTTATTAAATTTTAATTGGTGGTTGGAGAGATTATTCTTGCCTCTTCTTTTAATATATTTTACGCTCTTTGAACATGAGAACTTTCCTCGGCCTTCGATCTATCTATGGCTTCTTTGGCAATCGATCTATCTTCAAATAAAAACTTCACAAGTCTATGTTCAACTTTCGGCTTGTACCTTTTTCAAAATTCGTCCAATAGAACCTTTCGGTTGAGGTTTGAGGATTGATTGTCACAATGACAAGGGTGGAAGCTGTAAAATTAATAGCCTCATACTACAAATATTTAATACCACAAGTGCTAGTTTCTTTCTATATAGTTTCAATTGATGTTAATTCTTAATAACTAATTATCTAATATGTACCTTTGAAATTTACGTAAATCTTTGGACATAGATAATGCGGGCTAATCATGGGGATGACATAAGAAATAGTTCCAATATTGAATTTTAAGTATGCATCTTGGATGTGCCTAGCATTTATCGGATAGTAAACTTACTTGTACTCATTAAGCACTTAACTAAATAGTAAAGTCTTATATAGATCTTTGGTTGTTAAGGAAACTAGATTGACGTGCACCAATCAATATCGACAAGCATTCTAAAATTATATATACCGCTTTTAATACTAACACTCTAATTAGTTAGTCTATAGTCAATTAATGAGTTTTAATTAAGAATTATATTTATCTCTTATCTTTTATTATGACGGACAACCAATGATAGTGTGCATACAAATAGGGCCATCCTGTAGATGTATCATTAGATGTGATGCTAATCTACATGACGCATTCACTTTATCTTGTTTCATGCAATTCTCCGGTGGATTTTGAAAAAATGGCTATTATTAAACTTTGTCTATCTTCTCCCACCTCGATTATGCATTCCTTATATGTCTTGTTCATGAATTTTCATTTTAAACTTTGATTACTCATCCTTGTTTTGATAGGCCAATTAAGAAGACAATTAAAGATGTAGTACTATCTTCTCCAAATGAAACTTTGATTACTCTAGGGATATTTTAGTATGATTAAACCTCTAATCTTAGAGTTTTTCTTGTTTTTGGGGCAATTAAAGATGTAGACAAGACGTAGTCGCAGATGGGTTTTGGTGAGAATTTTCATGGTAATTATGGAGAGAATTATGTATCCTCTTTCGGGTTTGCCCTTTTGAGAGTTAGGACTTTGTTTTCAGGGTTTGACTATGTACGTTTAGTATATTTAGGTTTGTTTTCTCCATATTGTACTCTCGTTTGCTTACTCACTTAGTGAAAAGCTTAATCCTCTCTTTGGAGGGTTTTCCACATAAATATTTGTATATTCAATTTTCTCTATTTTCTTGTTCGTTGTTTATACATGTCGATCCCCAATACTAACATAAATCTTATAGCAAAATGTAAAGAATGATTCTAAATAATTAGATACTCTATCCAAACAATCCATCAACGATGTCAAGCTAGATTAATTGATTTAAAATTGAAGAGATGATGGATTAGAATCCTTCTACTAATAAATCTGAGCACTGAAACTCAAATCAATTAGCTAGATTAATTGGTTGCCAATCAATTAATAAAACATTAAACAAAAATATATTAAAATAAAATAAAATTAATGAATGAACAAGAAACCATAATAGAATTCAACACAAGTCAATAATCCAACAAATTAGTTCAACACTGTTGCACAAAGGATCCTTAGTATAAGCAACAACAAAGTCGAATCAAATCTAAGGATAAGTAAAGGAGAATGAATTAGAAAATGGTCATTTCTCTGAGCTAATCTCCAGACATGATGATCTTCTAGCTTGATTTAGCATCCTCCATTAAACGTACTCAACTAGGTTCAAATGAATTTCAAGGAAATTAAGGATGCAAGCACAATTTCGAATACTATAGGATTGACTTAAAAACACTACCCGCCTTGGTTTTATTTGCACTTAATATATTTTCTATCTCTTTTTTAATTTTTAATAGTGTTATTTGCTAAATTTATGAGTAGTTTTAATTTAGTATTAATGTTTTCTATTTAATTTGGGTGTTCAATATTGAAACTAGAATTATGTAAGATATAATATAATCCAATTTCCTTAACAATTATGTTTTATTTTAACTATTTTTATGCTTTGTGAACAAAGACAAGTCCTTGAACCCAAAATGGGGCCAATATTCAATTAATTTGACCCACAAGCACTCATTATCTGCTTTGTTGTTTTCCTCATTACCAGCCCTTGGAATATGACTAGATTTTGACTGGCAGTTTTTTAGTTAATATCAAGACCATTGAGAATTTTGATGGTGGAGTCACCTATCATAAATCAACTGATCTAATGATCCATACGACATGAATTTATAAACCAAAAATTTCTTTTATTTTTTAGAGCAAAATTAAATAGACTCACGATATTAATATGAGAAATTTTACTAATATTAATCACGGAATTAGTAATATATTTTCATTTAATTTTGTAATTTGTTGTTAAATGAGAGAGAGAAAATCAAATGACATACATATTCAGTAAATTGATTCATACCAATGAATACTAGATTTTGCTTTCATTTGGAGTGTGTAAATGCAACACTTGACTATGTTATTATTGTTGACGAAAAAGAACATCTATGTAATATAGTTTTAACAATTAATAATTAATATATTTGAAACTCTTTTGCAAAAATTTTTAACATATTATAATCATGTTCTTAACATATCATATCATATATATATATATATAACACTATCATATTTTAATTATATTTGAGTGGTAATTAAAATTATCAAGTTTGGTCAATGAAGCCATTTTCTTCATTGCCGGCTCTTGGAATATGACTAAAATTTGATTATCTTTTTTGTCAAGTATTAGTTGCAATTTTTCTGCAAAGCTCTTTAATTAGGAAATTTCCTCTGGTGTTCTAAGGTCCACCACCTTTAGTCAAGTCCGTTGTAACTCTATTTTTGAAAATTCTATTTAAATTCATTTGTGTTGGCTCAACTGAGCTCAAATTTAACATTTTAAAAAATAATAAGATATTAAAAATATTTATCTATAAACATATTTTTGTAATTAAATTTAAATAAAACATTATTTATTTACTAAAATAATAATATGTTTAGATTAACTTGTATTGTGAATGAAATTGTCTTATGATCCAACTGACTTAAGGTTATTAGGCTAAACTTTTAACCCAATATAAATAGTTATATATTTTCAAAATTGGTCGGATCACTTATTTGATCAATTCGATTAAATAAATTATTAAAACTTAAAAAAAAATCGATTTAATTGGTAGATGCTAATTCATAAGTCAATCAATTTGATGTCTCTCTCTAAATAGATATTTCGATCGGTTCCTAATACAATTTGTTTGATTAATTGATCTGATTACAACAATTATAATTTCCAATCTTTTCTTTAAAAATGTTTTTTTTCATATTTTCCTCCAATTTATCCTTTAATCTTTTTGAAAATAATGCAAAAGAATCCTCCTAATTCAACATTCTATTACAAACCATCAAATCACAATACATTATGTAAAAGTTCAATAAACTAAGGGAAATCAACCAAATTAAGTCAATTTTATTTAATCATAGGAAAATGGTAAGACAATAAAGTATATAATAAATGTTATCAATAAATGATGGGTGTAATGATAAAACACGTTGCATTTTAAGGAAGACTATTGGAACATTTTAAATATATAATGTTCCATTAGTTGCAAATAAAAATTATAATTAACCAAAAGTTATATCACTAGGTTTTTAATAAATAGTTATAATTATTCAAGTAGATATCTATTAAATAATTATGTTTATTGCTAAAGATTGACTATCTATTTAGATAATTATGTCCCTATGAAGAGACATGAGACCTCCTATAAATAGGAGTAAAATTTCTTTTGCATGACACACCCAAAACATAGAAAACAAAGTTTATTTCTATTCTCCAACCATGTTTTTATTTCTAGATTATTCTATAAAGAATTACTTTACAAACATTAATATCCTCGCTATGCTCTGCTCAGTGGACTGTTTCCATCAGTATAAAACGTAGATAATCATTGGGCTTCATTGTATCATTGATGTTTATTTGTTAGTAAGTCTTTTGCATACCATAATATAGGTGGGTGATAGAACCTTAGAGAAAGTGACATTGATACATACATTGAAACTTTCGTTAATTTCTCATATGTTTATTTTTATCTCTACGTACCAACAAAGACACATGTTCAAACCTTGGAGACAACATTGTTGAAAAGGATAGTTATAAACCCCAAACATAGTTCATAAAATAAACATGGAGAATACAAATATATATATATATATATGTTAAAATCTGAACATAATGGATTGAACTATGTTAAACAGAATCAAATATCAAGTTGGTCACACCTTTGAAAATAAAATATAAAAAATATATTTTATTGTTCCAATTTGGGTTTTAGCAATTGAATCGCTTTTTGATCGATTCAATGTATAGTCACTTTTCTATACCCATCATACTAATCATTAGATTTTGATTCAACCAATCTAGACCAAGTCTCTTTTTATTCCTTGATTTTAGGGGATCGTAAAGGAGAAGATACAAAAGGTTTAGGTGGAATTACCAATGATTGAAGGCTTCCTTGCAACATTTCTAGCACTTTAGTCATTGAAGGCCGATCACATGGGTCACACTGAATGCACCAAAGGCTCACTATAATCAACTTCCTTGTTATTTCTTCTTCCTCTTCAGCTATTACTCCTTTGAGATTCAAGTTCATAGATTGATCAAGATGCTCATAAATCCATGATGGAAAATACACTTCACTAGTTTGAGACACTCCAACATCAATATTTTTTCTTCCTCCCACCATTTCAAGGACCATCATTCCATAGCTATAGACATCAGATTTATAAGAAACTCCACCAAAGTTTCGACAAAACACTTCTGGAGCAATATATCCTACTGTTCCCCTTGCACAAGCCATGGAAATTATACTCTCCTTTCTTTCACATAATTTAGATAGACCGAAATCAGATATTTTGGGACAAAAGTTCTCGTCTAAAAGGATATTGTGAGGTTTTATGTCGAAGTGCAATATCCTTATATTGCAACCTTGATGCAAGTATTCGAGTCCTCTAGCAATTCCGAGTGCAATGTCGTACAAAGTTTTCCACTCCAATTGGCGACTCTGATTATTTGATCCTTGACTATAAATGAACTTGTCCAAAGATCCATGAGGCATGAATTCATAAATTAAAGCTCTCTTCGATCTCTCAAAACAAAAACCAAGTAAAGCCACTATATTAACGTGAGAAGTTCTACTAATACTAGCTACTTCATTAATGAAATCTTCTCCATTTCCCTTAGATTCATTTAGGACTTTAACCGCCACAAAACGATCGTCAGATATTTTTCCTCTATATACTTTGCCATATCCTCCTTGACCTAAATTATCGTGAAATTTATTTGTCATTTTCTTGATTTCTCTATAAGAATATCGCTTAGGAGCAAATGAACCAAATATTTTTATAAATGCCTCCATTGTTGCTTTGTCTCCTTGGCGGGGATGATTTGACAATGATTTTCTTTTCAACCTCAAGACAATGAAGCTTACTAATACAATAGTGACAACGGTTACACCAACTGCCAATCCTGTTATATACATAATTAATACAGTAAATTAACTTCTCCACATCAATTAATATCATTTAAATTTATATGTCATATGTTGTTAGTGAATAAAATTTGTGACATCAAATATTAATTTTTAAAAAAAGGAGTTTTGCAAGGAATAATAAAACTTTTGTTAATTATGACCCATTAAATTGTTTCATACCTATGATTAGATTCAGCTGCAACTTGGAATTCGACCCTGTGAATACAATATACAGCAAAAATCAATAAAGAGGGTACTCTTCAATCATTTGATAATTCCAACATTAAATCTGTTTTTTGAAGTTATAATATTTAACTGAAACCAATATTATGAGGTCTAGAAGAACAATTTATACGCTGACTATCTATGCTACCCTAAAACAAACAAGATATAAATAAACATTTATTTATTCCGTAGAATAGGTTGAGGTTCCTGCATGCCGATTACTGCAGATCGTCGTTGGATAAAATCGTCGGAATTCTGGTTAAGACAACGAGAAAGAAGAGGGCCAGAAGGGAAGATGTCGGAAGAGAATGCGAAGACATCTTGTTGATGTTACAAGGATGAAGGGTTGAATATATTTATGAAATATTGAATGTTCAATGTTGAATTCTACAATATTAGTGACACGTTTAATCCTTTTCTAATCTGGAAATTACGTCAGGAGTTGGAAAATTGGTTCTAGAGTGCTGCAGAAGTCTATGGAGGCATCTATTATGGGGAAGAAGACCCAAGCATCAATGGCAGAATTTGAAGGAAACTGGCAGGAAATGCTTTGGATGTAACATAAATTGACAACACTAAAAACACTCTAATTCCAAATCGAAAAACTCAAACTAAGATTATAGTCTGATTAAAATTTAATATCTAAAGTTTAAGCTTTCCTTATCCCCATAGATTGTGCCTCCTCTCTTTTCGTTTCCCTTATCTTTAGCCTTTCTCCTTTTCCACCAAATTGAGCCTCCTCTTCCTTTTGTTTTTCGATGAGTTGACACTCATTTTTCCTCTAAAGGATTTTTAAAGATCACCTACTTTGTCGAATTATGTATGTGGATACAGTGTCCAACACGGATTGGTTTGTTTCAAGAGTCGGAGTGGCAGTGTCAAGGTGGTATTTTTGGAGTAGGTCCGGCTGAAAGGTGAGTGGGCCACAGTTGGGTGGAGATGGGCCACCGATGAATGGGTAGCTGAAGTTTGTCACTGAGCCGCGTGGAAAAACAAATGGGGAACGTTGAATTTTTTAGCTTAGGCTTAACAGATGGGTCAACTTTAATGGCATAAAATACCCAAGTTTTCATGCTGCTATAATAGAATGAAACGAAAGCAGCTAATTTTACAGCGCTCCAAAATCCACCATCAAATGGAAGAAATTTAACAGGGTCTGTAGTTAGTCAAAATATAGAAGAAAAACTGTAACGGGATTTGCGTTTGGGAAAAGCAAATAAATGACTCTCAATAATCCTCTGGAATTGCCCAATGTCCTTGTTTCCTAACATGACAGCCCCCCCCGGACTGTTTAATACTAATAAAATATTATTATTGGAGGGTCAAGACCAAACTACATCCACCTAACCCTGAACTACTGTTTAGTCGGAACAAAGATCAACGACATCTTGCTCCATCAGTTTCCGGCTTCGGGTTTCCCAAAACACTGGGTTCTTGGAACCGGAATCGTACGACTTAAATCCCACTACAAGAGATATTTGAACAGGTACAGCAAAGAACAAAGATTATACCTGGGGAACAAACGTCGCCATCCGAGCAGTAACATTCAAATTCACCTGAGACGAGGTTACGCCCGCACTCCCCACCTTTGTTTACACAATTATTACAACGGGCATCATCTGCAGACCACCACAGCTGAAACCCAATTTTAGCCGCTTCTTCCAAATCATATGGATCCCGGCCTTCCTCCAGTGACGGAACTTGAGAATTCGGGACTGGAATAATCACACTGTTACTGCAAGATCTCAGGAAATTGCCGATGACAGTTCCCGCGAATTCCCTTGTCACATAATAACCTACGATATCTGTATTGTTTATTATGCAGTCGAATCGGTTGGAAATACCGGGAATTGATGTGAGATTTTGTGGAGCTGTGAGAGGCTGACAACCGTAATACAGCCTTATATCCTGACTATCTCCGGTTTGTTGAAAAGGAATGGTTTCACTTTCAAAAGTGGAGTTGATGAGATGAGTGGGACAAAGATTTTCACTATAATCGGTTCTAAAGACATGAAGGGTTTGTGATTCCTTGTTTATTGCAAGAACTCGGTATGTTGCAGAGCTGATTGTGATTTCTAGCTCACTTTCACTGCAGGTGAGCTTGAATCCAGGATATCCACAACTTTCCGGCCGATCCAATCCCCAGAAAGGGTAGCCGATATCCGAAATATTTCCGCAACTGGATCGAACACGGCAGCTCAAATAATTATTGGAAAACACTGGTGTTGGAGAAAGAATCAAGACCAAGCTTATGATGGAGATGATGAACCAAAACTTGGATGGCATTGTCGGAGAGGATGGAGAGCATTAGGGAAAGAAACTGAGAGTAGTTGGATATAAAATGAGCGTCTGAAAGTGAATTGGTGTTGAACTGTTGATCTTCATGATCAAATAGTTGGTATTTGACTAATTCAAAGTTGAAAATTTTCTAAAGGAAACTTCTGTTATATGCCACCATTAAGCGCCAGTCAATGGAAATTTAGGTAGCCTACCATGGCAATAATATATTATGAAGTGTGAACTTACAGTGTTGAAACCATTTTATTAAAGTAAATGATAGTGATACAGGAAACTGCAAGCGGATACATGGAATTTCTAGATTAACATCTTGGAAACTTGACTTTACAGTGTTGCCAAAGTCAATGTATTATAGGGAAGAAGACAAAAAGTTGAAATGGAGAATTAGATGGAAACTGCAGGGAGATGATAGGAGTCTGCTATAACTGGACAACCAAAACATGGATCAGGTGTAAGCCAGACATTTATGCAAAATATTTGAATTCAGGTTGGGCATTAGTGGAGTCTCATTCGAGTATCCCACTATCATGGGAACCATTTTCATTCTTTATTAACTAAAAGAGCTTAAGTCAACATAATCAAGCAATTTAATCTTTATTTCCAACTGATCTCACGCATTAAAACTAAGGCAAAATTAACTAAACTATTAATATTTAAAAAAATTACAAAACCATCACTTAATTACTCAAAAATTTTATTTAAATCATTGAGCAGTTAAGTTTTTTTTTTAAATCCGCTAGTGAGCTTCAAGCTATGATTCGACAACCAGGTACGATAGATCAATACCTATTGACAAGTAAAAAAACATATTTTAAATCCAAGACATCGTGACATGGCAAGCCGTGTCGTCGAGACGCCCTTCACCGTGTCGTCGAGACATGGAAAATTTTCTCGTCATGATATCGGTGTCATGTCATCAAGACACCGATTCTTCTTTATTCAGACATCAACCTTGTTTTATCGAGAATATGAAGTACACTCCATGGTTGTATATATTGAATAATGTCCTCCATTGCATTGTTTTAGTGTGTAGGAGTTTAAAATCAATTAATATGGTGATGAATGTCTCCTTTCGAACATTATTGAAAATATGGTAAATAAAATAATTATGTGATTGCAGTATGCATTATTGAAAATGGTTGAATTTAAAATGAGAAACATAAATTTAGATTGGAACACATGACCTCAAGTTTCTGATAGACTGAAGAATGGTATTTATAGTTGATTTGTCAGCTTGCAATATTAATATCCGATTAAATAAATAGATGAAAAAGGAAAATTCTTCTAAGATATGAGTATCAAGGGAATGTGATACAATTAGCAATTTAATTCTATGTTATAAAAATCGTTAATTATGTTGCAAACTGGTAAAACATGGTAATTAATAATTGTCATATATGCGTTATGAAAAACCTGCCACTTTTGTATTGCATGAAGAACCCACAATTCCAGCAACGTTAACGCCTACGTTAATTGAGTCTAAATAAATTTAATTGTCAAATGTAATATAACTCTTTTTAGTGCTATAATTTTGATTTTTTGCCATTTAATTTTGGAATTCCATAAAAGCCATACTTTAACAAAGTCAAAACGTTTTAAATTTTACTTGATTAATATAAAAATATGTGTTAAATATTATATAATGCCATGTGTCAACTAATTATTGGTCAAACTTGAGAAGCTGAGAATGGGCTAAAACTCAAAAAGTTTCCCTGTTTGATTAAAACCCACCTATACATATATATTCAATTTCAATAAAATCATTATTCTCACTATCCATCCAAATCAACACCAACATTTGATATTTTTCAATTTGGCAAGTAATGTTAACAAATTATAATCAACTATTATTAGGTTTCGTTGGATAATTGAACTTAGATACGATAAAAGCTCATATTTTAGATACGATAAAACATATTATTTAAATTCAATCTTATCTATGAACATCTTTAATATAAATCATTGCACAAAATGTATTTTCTCTACTTGAAAAGTGGACAAAGAAATCAATTCTTGTTGGTTACAAAAAGAAATTAAATATAGTCCATTAAAATGATGTCGATAATATTTTTTTGTACTTTATTAGATATGATAACTCTCTTATTTAAAGCAAAATGCCCTCATCCTATTTAATCTTATATAATACACCAATAAATAATTTTAAAAATATTAAATATTATTTATTTTTGACATTTTATTTTCTAAAAATATTGAAACTTTATTGCTTTTGAAAATTTCTAATGATTTTTTTATAATGACCTTCACCATTTTTTTATTTTTTTATAAAATATCATTAAATTTAATAAAAAGATATAAGTTTGAAGGTTAAACTTGTCATAAAATAACAATTTTGATGAATGAACTATTGTGCTCTCTTTGTAAGGTACAAAGACCAATTTAATCACTTCTCAAATCTAGACTAAATACAATCTAAATATTTATTACAATTATAATCTAATCACATGATATTTTTATTTTAATATCTTTAATAATTTATACTATATTAACATTTTCATGACTGACAAAAAAAAAAAAAAAGGAACCGTGACACAATACCCAAGTCGCCAAAACTATCTGAAAACTCCAATTTAGAACCTAATATAACGGTGAAATTACCCTAGTGTCTCCTCAATAAGGTTCTGTATAATACTACTACAGAGTAAAAATATCACTAATGACTGCATTTTTAACTCCCTCTTTTCTAACGCCATTTGCTTCTTTTGTTCTAAGAGTAGAGTTCTGAATATAAGAATTCACCGAAATCCATGATAAAAGACAACTCAATATCCATCGTAATCATAATTATCCTCATAATCATATTCTTTGTTGTCATATTCACAGTCACCGTAAAAAATTCCTCCATATCCATCATCATCATTGTCGTTGTATTCATCTTCTAAATCACCTTCTTTGCCAATTTTAGAAGCCTTCTCCTCCTTTTCATCAGAATTTGATTCTATTTTTTGTTTCTTGGGTTTCTCTGTAACCTGTTATACCAAAGAAATCTTAGGATAACTTCGGGAAGTTTGTTTGTTTTTTAAAAAGCAAATCCCTCTTAAGCAAACCTATGTTAGTCCGACTCTGAAGTATCCATGTTGACGCATTGAGAATAATCATATCCAACACTCCCAAGTCGGAGTAACATAGGTATCATACCACCCAAAAGAAAGTTTTTGTCAAAGACAACAAGGGACACAAAAGAAATTACCAAGTATTTGTTTCTAAGTTCGTGTCTATGGTCTAACAATCAATTTGAAACATTCAAACAAATTAGGCATAAACATACCGGGTCATCAAAGAGCTTCTCCAATGCATCATAGTTTATTTTTGAACTTAATCTCTGCACAGAACCAATAAAAGTATAAAGCATTCAAGGCAAAAGTTAAGCAATTCAGTTAGTAGAATCCATATAAACTACTAAAATTATGGTTTTACTAGTAAACATCCATACGTGCATGAAACACTTGAAAAATTATAGAACCTAAACAAATGCATGATTATCACAACTACTGTAGATTGCAGAAATGCGTGAATGCTAGGCCTGTCAAATGGATCCAAGCAAAATCAGCATTTTATTTTCAGGATCACTTTGTTCGACTCCGGGGTGGTTATCAAGGCATAGCTAATCTGTCTACTAACTTTTAAATCTCATTGAGAGTGTCTGCAAAAGGAATATCAGATTAATCTCCTGTTCAAGGTTTCCATCTCAGTGGGGTAATTGCCTGATGGGATTAAATAAGAAGCCAACTTTTGACATTATTTTAACAAACAAATTCCAGGCGTCCTAAAAATTTTGAATTGAATAATGTTTATACGTGCCAAGAAAGTGATCTATTAACAAATTTTGATGTCTTCTGGTGAAAAAACAAGAGACAATATTGTAGTATTTAGTTTCTTAACCCGTTCAACCATACTCTTCCAACAAAGATAAAGCTCTTCTCAGTAAAATCTTGTGTAAAAGGGATTTCCTTTTTTAAAAAAGACCTCAATCTTTTGATTGCTTATTATTTTAAAATTACAGAATAATGAGGCAATTTTACAGCCATCTGGAGAGATTATTATCAGTTTTAGTTTCATTAAGCCAAAAGTATTTTAGATCTTAATTACTATAACACTACAATGTTCCCATTTCAAAGTGCAGTTTCATCATAATCACAAATCTATTCAGCCATGCGGTACCCCTTAGGCCAAAACAAGAAAGAAAGGCTATCTAATACCTTCTTAACCAGCATTCGCCGGGTTGCCTCGGCAGCAGTCTGAGCGGGACCTGCATCTTTTTCTTCAGCAGCTCGCTTTTGTTGCCTCTCCTGTTAATACAACAAAAGCAAACAAAAAAAGAAGAAGAGAAAAACAAGCTGAAATAGAGGAAAGAATTATGGAAACAATATATCTTAAAAAGAGAAGTACCATAATCTAAAGATGATCATGGTTGGACATAAGAATAACATCTTGCAGCATGCTAATTGCTAAGCTTAGAACTATGCTCATAATTAAAAAAGAAAGACAAACTTTGCATCAAGCCAAAGTGGCAAAAGTCAGCTGAAATAGAGATCAAGAATTAAATGCATGCAATCCAGCTATTTCGTGTGGTACCATTTATAGTTTGTTTTGCATTTTCATTTCAGCATTTTAGATATTGCCTTCCCTGTCTATCTTAACAATAAGTAATAAAGTACAAGAGGTGGCTTGCATTTCTCTTGATATAGTTTTCAGAAATCAGGAAACTTCCAATTTTTCTTGATATTCAAGAATCACCTTTCTAGATTTTGCCACTAGTTCTGCAACATCTGCAGCAAGCTTCTGTGCAGCTTGGAGGTCCTCTGGGCATTTATCATAGTTGGCCATGCAAGCCTCCTTAGCTGCTGCTGCAGCTGCTTCCTTAGCTGCTTGTTCCTGCAAAGATTGCTGTATGATTAAGTTCCTGTAACTAGCTAGGTTTTTTTTTTTTTTTTTTTTTAATAAATTCATGAAAGGAAAGTTGAGTTGCATTTTCCACTTACCTTCTAACTAACACAAATGCACTGAGACTCAAATAAATTATATCAAACAATTTCACAGATTCAGGGCTCAATTTGACCAAAAGTATGAGAAAAACCATCTAAAAGTCTGTCTTTTCAATAGTCAAATATATCTGAATTGTCCTTCAAGGAGAAATCATCCTCTTATGTATGTTTTTAACTAGAAAGATACAAAATGCTTCTCCAATGCCCTTACTTGAGCACATGTCAATGCATGAATATTGCATTTAATCTCTAAGATTAGAGTAGAGGAGGCCAAAATAATGTTGTACTTAACAAAGTCATAGTTCAAATCACCTCAACATATTCCCGGTTCATTTCTTCCCAAATGATCTTTTGAAATGCTTCTCCTCCTCATTGTGAAGGTAACCATCAACTCAAAGACAACAAGGGACACAAAAGAAATTACCAAGTATTTGTTTCTAAGTTCGTGTCTATGGTCTAACAATCAATTTGAAACATTCAAACAAATTAGGCATAAACATACCGGGTCATCAAAGAGCTTCTCCAATGCATCATAGTTTATTTTTGAACTTAATCTCTGCACAGAACCAATAAAAGTATAAAGCATTCAAGGCAAAAGTTAAGCAATTCAGTTAGTAGAATCCATATAAACTACTAAAATTATGGTTTTACTAGTAAACATCCATACGTGCATGAAACACTTGAAAATTATAGAACCTAAACAAATGCATGATTATCACAACTACTGTAGATTGCAGAAATGCGTGAATGCTAGGCCTGTCAAATGGATCCAAGCAAAATCAGCATTTTATTTTCAGGATCACTTTGTTCGACTCCGGGGTGGTTATCAAGGCATAGCTAATCTGTCTACTAACTTTTAAATCTCATTGAGATTGTCTGCAAAAGGAATATCAGATTAATCTCCTGTTCAAGGTTTCCATCTCAGTGGGGTAATTGCCTGATGGGATTAAATAAGAAGCCAAATTTTGACATTATTTTAACAAACAAATTCCAGGCGTCCTAAAAATTTTGAATTGAATAATGTTTATACGTGCCAAGAAAGTGATCTATTAACAAATTTTGATGTCTTCTGGTGAAAAAACAAGAGACAATATTGTAGTATTTAGTTTCTTAACCCGTTCAACCATACTCTTCCAACAAAGATAAAGCTCTTCTCAGTAAAATCTTGTGTAAAAGGGATTTCCTTTTTTAAAAAAGACCTCAATCTTTTGATTGCTTATTATTTTAAAATTACAGAATAATGAGGCAATTTTACAGCCATCTGGAGAGATTATTATCAGTTTTAGTTTCATTAAGCCAAAAGTATTTTAGATCTTAATTACTATAACACTACAATGTTCCCATTTCAAAGTGCAGTTTCATCATAATCACAAATCTATTCAGCCATGCGGTACCCCTTAGGCCAAAACAAGAAAGAAAGGCTATCTAATACCTTCTTAACCAGCATTCGCCGGGTTGCCTCGGCAGCAGTCTGAGCGGGACCTGCATCTTTTTCTTCAGCAGCTCGCTTTGTTGCCTCTCCTGTTAATACAACAAAAGCAAACAAAAAAGAAGAAGAGAAAACAAGCTGAAATAGAGGAAAGAATTATGGAAACAATATATCTTAAAAAGAGAAGTACCATAATCTAAAGATGATCATGGTTGGACATAAGAATAACATCTTGCAGCATGCTAATTGCTAAGCTTAGAACTATGCTCATAATTAAAAAAGAAAGACAAACTTTGCATCAAGCCAAAGTGGCAAAAGTCAGCTGAAATAGAGATCAAGAATTAAATGCATGCAATCCAGCTTTTTCGTGTGGTACCATTTATAGTTTGTTTTGCATTTTCATTTCATCATTTTAGATATTGCCTTCCCTGTCTATCTTAACAATAAGTAATAAAGTACAAGAGGTGGCTTGCATTTCTCTTGATATAGTTTTCAGAAATCAGAAACTTCCAATTTTTCTTGATATTCAAGAATCACCTTTCTAGATTTTGCCACTAGTTCTGCAACATCTGCAGCAAGCTTCTGTGCAGCTTGGAGGTCCTCTGGGCATTTATCATAGTTGGCCATGCAAGCCTCCTTAGCTGCTGCTGCAGCTGCTTCCTTGGCTGCTTGTTCCTGCAAAGATTGCTGTATGATTAAGTTCCTGTAACTAGCTAGGTTTTTTTTTTTTTTAAATAAATTCATGAAAGGAAAGTTGAGTTGCATTTTCCACTTACCTTCTAACTAATACAAATGCACTGAGACTCAAATAAATTATATCAAACAATTTCACAGATTCAGGGCTCAATTTGACCAAAAGTATTGAGAAAAACCATCTAAAAGTCTGTCTTTTCAATAGTCAAATATATCTGAATTGTCCTTCAAGGAGAAATCATCCTCTTATGTATGTTTTTAACTAGAAAGATACAAAATGCTTCTCCAATGCCCTTACTTGAGCACATGTCAATGCATGAATATTGCATTTAATCTGTAAGATTAGAGTAGAGGAGGCCAAAATAATGTTGTACTTAACAAAGTCATAGTTCAAATCACCTCAACATATTCCCGGTTCATTTCTTCCCAAATGATCTTTTTGAAATGCTTCTCCTCCTCATTGTGAAGGTAACCATCAACCTGAAAATGTAATAATGGAGTAGTTCCCAAGAGTTATAAGAAAATGACGTCAAAGCAAGAAGATAAAATTTAGTGCAGTTCCATACATGTGAAACCAAATAATACTTCCTAAATTAAGTTTAGAACACAATGCATGCCACTCAAACAATAAACATGCACATATACAAAAATGCATGCATGCATTAATAAAGACATAACAGTTTAAAAGGCATGAAAAATATTGTTGAGAAAAGGTGTACAATGAAGGCTATTTATATGACTAGATCTCAGGATGGTTGATTCTGTACCAGACCAACCAAACTCACTTCCTAAGAAAGTTATGAAGAACCAAACTCTAAATACTGAAGAGTAGACCTGAACAATAAACTTAGTTTAGGTAAATTGTAGTCAGTTCTTGAACATTTTTCCCTTTCAAATTGACAATTTTGTATTCTGAAGACTCGACTTTACAGATGAACCATTATTTAGACCCAGAGTAGCTCAGAAGAAACTATACAATAGCGGTGCTGATTGCATAAGACAGACAACCACCCAAACGTTCAGGATTAGTTTGGTAGCAGTGATCAAAGCTGAATTTAAGCCCAGTTGACTTCAAATCAAGTGTAGAACATCTTAGATGGTTTATGAATGCAAGGAAAAAAGATGATATGCAAGTAAAAGAAGCAAAACAGTTAAGTTAGTCAAAGCTCAAGAAACTTGATGTAATTTACATAATTCTATATACATCTTAAAACAATATTCCATTAGAGGAAATATAACCAATGTAGTTAGTATAGCACTTGGGTAGAGTATGAAGTACTTTTGTTTCTTGAAGTTCCTATGGACAGTGCAATGTCAAAATACAAGAAAGCAGACTTATTCTGCACCTCAATATCATCAATATCAGAAAAGTTATCCGATCCATCATCACTATCATCAACTCCAGGTAACTTATCATTGTCACCCTCATCAATGGCTGCCTTGTTAGTTGCATCCTCTAAAACCCCTGAAAAATACCTCTTTTAATAAAAGATCTAGGGCATTTAGATAAAAAAGTCCAATTATTAAACCATGTCATGCGTGATTACTCCTGATAATAAAACTTACCACTAATTTCAGGTATATCAGATCCACTTGCAAACGTGCTGCTGGCTATGCTCTGGATTATCAAAAACAACCACAACAATGAAATATCGTGCTAAAGAATGAAAGTTAAAACTATGCAGAAGATAACCTTATAATAAATAATGAAAAGATTCAAGTGTCCTGTCACAAAAATTTGAGAGAGGTTAGTCTCTCATAATTAAGCAACATAACAATTAATAAAGTCTTCATTACTAAGTTTTTAGACTAAAAAGAAGACAGCACCAAATTATGAGATCAGTTGGCACATGAGGACGGAGGAGAGAATAATTCTGCATGCTCACATGAATCTCACAATCCAGAAGATAACCTTATGATAAATAAAGGTGAAAAAAAATCCAAGAGGAAAAAGGACTCAAGCGTCCTGTGACAGGATTTTGAGAGTTCAATCAATCATAGTTAATCAACATAACAATAAATAAATTCTTTACTATTAAGTGTTTAAACTGAAAAGAATGACAGAACATTAAGAGATCAGTTAGCACATGAGGGAGGGAGGGGGCATTGTGAGAGAATAACCTTTTTGCATGCCCATGATGTGAATCTTGCAATCCAAAATATATGAAGTGTTTACAATTCGGATTCTCAACATTCACTGTCCTTAAGCCTTTAAAAAGGTATAATTATATAATTACAGAACTTACTTTTTTATTTTCCTCAATAGATAATTTTGCCATTCTCTCTTTCTCAGCACGTTGGAATGCAGGTGGATCTGACCCTCCATCAATCCCTCCTGAAACCTTCATGAACTGCACCAACCAGTAACAGAATGAACTTCAGCTTCAATGATAAAACAGTTTCCAGTAGTACAATTGTAGTGGTAAAAGAATATAAAAAAGGTACAAAAAAAACATGGGTGCCACCTCTTCATAACATTCATTACAAAGTCCATAGGCAAAAGGTTTTCTCCCCACATGCCTACATAGCACTTCATCTAAGCTGGTTTCTTTTGACCCAATATTTGGCTGTTTTTCAGTTAATGAACTAGTTCGAAGCTCCCTCTCCTTTTCCGTAAATTCCTCCATCTGGTCACAAGTTCAAAACAAAGGAGGTATTTTCAAGAAATACAAAGGAGGAAAAGTAAGAAGATGTGGAATACAACAAATTCAACATGACACCTGAGGTAATGATGAAAAATTGGCATCAATTTTTTCATAAAATTAGTTAGATACTCTGTAGTGTGAACAAAAGTAACATCAACAGTAATAATAGTAAAGATTTACCAATCAAATTCTAGCATAAGAAAAAAATAATTGTACTGACACAAGTTACAATTACAACAACAACAAAGCTTTTTTGGCCCAAGATACTGCAAGCCTTATAGATCAGATTATGCCATCATGCTCTACTTAGGACCATATGCAGATAGGAAGTCATATCAACATCAAAAGGGGAAAAAAAATTCAAACTACTGTAAGCATCAGTTGAATATGGTTCTTCATTCCATAGTTTCTAATTTACAATCTTATTCCATTACCAATTTCCTAGCACAATGTAGTTCTATTTTACCATGCACAAGTAAAAAAATGCATACCGTTAAGGCTCCAGAGTCGGTATTCTCAAATTCAATCAACCGCTTTGACAATGTTGCTTCACAAATGTGAACAACCTCTATCTGATAAACAGACCTTAATTAACCCAACAATTTAAGTGAGAGAGAGGATAATAAGCAAAAAGGTGAAAAAACAAGAATCAACATGAACCCAAGTAAAGAAGAAATTGGAAAAACAAAAAATTAAACTGCCCACAAGCATAAATAAATACATATAATGAAATAAGTTAAACTGAAAAAACAAAAATTCATTATCTAGCATATGCTAAATGGTAAGATCAAGCTATCCAGCATTGTTATGGCTTAAGGCTGTCGTGGATTTATTTTACTTTTGCTTTTTCATTTTTACTGTATTAAACTTCAGTTATTTTATGCCTCCACCTTTTAGTACCATGATGCTAAAGTTTACTTTATGGAAAAAGAATAAAAAATAAAAAATAATAATAACAACATGGACATGTGCATATTACTACAATGCAAATTGTAGAGGGGGTCTTAGACAGGGCAGTGAGGCATCTAAAACTATCCCTACTCTAGCTTAGGCCAAGACATGAACCTAATCCAAAACCACCTAATATGAGTTAGGACGTTATTTAGAATGTGTATGAGAACAATCATGACATGGTTGGAAGTTAAAACATCTACCGAATTTCAAGCCCCTATCATAAAATTAAAATTGCAAAGTCTGTCAACCAAATATTATAAATAAAAACTAAAAACTTATAGATTTTCAAGCAAAAGGAACAACAACACATGATTATTAAAGAAGGCAACAAACAAAAAGGTATGAACTATAACTTACAATCTTTGACTTAGAAAACTTCAGACCATGTGAAAGTGCAGAAATGTACAGTGCTGCACCACATAGTCCACTGGGTTTCCGCCCTGTCTGTAAATTTGTGTTACAGTAAGGTTTTAACTCCAAAAATTACCTAGATAACACACAGAATCAAAATAAAGTACTTTTGAATAAAATCACACCTGCATCCAGTCCCGTTTCATGCTAGCTAAAATGTCCCGTGCAGTTTTAACAACTTCATCGTTTCCTTCTGGGATCAAAGCTGCAAAGTATATTGGTTATTATGCATGTCTGAGTTCAATGCACAAACACTGGGAGCATGCGATCAACTAAAAAATCTACGGAAATTGATTAAGCAACTTACCATTTGTAAATTTATGTATAAAAATTGAAGGATCAATTAGTTTCGGAAGATCCTTTTGGTCAGCAAGGTACAGCACATAGCAAAGTTGCAGATATACAGAGCCAAGCTCATAACTGAAGAAGAAACAACAGAACATCGGTCAAAAAAAAAAAAACCTCATCACGCAGAAACAGAGAGATAAAGAATTATCGAGCAAGTTAAATTTGTTTAAAAGGGGTAGAAAGGGGGAAAATTGCTTACACATTTACATGTAAATAATGTGAAAAATCAATAAGAAGGAATGGCTTTCCCCTTTGCCTGCCAAAAATTATATGGTTGAGGAGGGAAATAGTTCAACAGTTCAAAGAACAAAAAGAAACAAAAAAGTGATAAAAAGGAGGGTAAACAATTCAACCCTAAATTGAAGAAGAAACAAAAAGAATCATGTCGCTCATGATAGCTCTCCCTCTTTCTCTCTTCCTCTCCTCTATAGTTCCCTATCCTGACTCTTTCATTCACTGACTGATTTGTGTATCTCTGCAATGATCTAATTTTCAAGAAAGTGAAGAGCTAATTTGAATATTTGATGTGGCTCTTACGAGCACAGCATGAATCTTTTGTGTTTTTTTTCAAATAGTGGACCACTAGCTGAAAGAGATCCCATCCAATATTTTCTATCCCAATTCCAGACCAGCAATATTCTTTCTGCATTCCAACCCCAGCCACAAACACATCTGTTTGACCAATATCAAACCCTAAAATACAAGACTCTTACCCTCGCTCTTGAAAATCCTAGTCAACAAAAAATCTTTGTCAATTACAGTATTACCCTCCTTTTCCCTAAGCCAAACTCATGCAAAATCCATGACCAAAAAACATATATGAGAAGATGAAGTAAAGAGTCACAACTTATTGTGTTTTGCAGAAGAAAAAGTAGCCAATACTGCACAAATTTCAAAAAAGATTTGAAAGCCAAAAAGATCAGATACTTCCCATAAATAAAAGGATAGAAGGTAAAGAATCACGCTTGTTATTTTACAAATGAGAACGAGAGGTTTGAAGTAGTAAAAATTACTACCATCTGCATGACCCTTTATTTTAGTGAAAATATGCATTTGTAAGTTACATGTGTGAAATTTTATTTTAGCAAGTGCTTATACACATATCCAGTAGACGTCTGCATGTTTCTGTTATTAAACTGAAATATAAACAGCTGAATTATCACATTTAAGTTTAAGACAATAGACCATGTTCGAATTCAGGCAATAGTATTTCCACGTAACCACATTACAAATTTAAGAAAGAAGAAATTCCTCACCGACAGGCAAGATAAAGACATGCAGCCTGTACTAGCTCTGATCTGCGTCCCTTAGTGAAATTCCGTTCAAGGCCAACCTTCACAGTAAATATAAAAATAGCTTAAAATATTGAAGGAGGGGGGGGAGGGAGGACAAAAATATCAAGCATTGAAATGAAAGTTCAGACAAAGAAAACATACTTCATAAAACCTTAAAGCAACATTAGCAACATCATCACTATACTCGTCAATAAGTAATCCAGTCTTCAAAGATCTGATACCATCAAGAGCTGTATCACAATGAAATTAAAACCAGAAACAAGATATTTATAAGTCACATTGCAATAAGTGTGAAATGCTAACACATAGTTAGCCATGACAACGAACTGAAATAACACATAAAAGTAAAGTTGAGCCTGCAATAAAGATGTCAAAAGGTTTTGAAATCAGAGCACCCTGAAAAAGCGAATTTGATGAAATCTATAAATAATCCTTTATCAAAAGTTGGCAACATATAGCTTCTTGCATAACATAGATGCAACTTAATAAAGCATACCTTTAGCTATGGTATGCTGGCGTGAATCTGAAATACTTTGCGAAGATTTCACAAAATTTCCAGATAGTTTGCTCTGGGAACAAAGTGAAATTAGCAATAGAAATCAAAATAAATGCAAGTCAAAAACAAGAAAGCAAAGATCAAGTTATCAACAAACTAAACAAAGGGAAACAAAACTTGAACTCCACAATTCAATGCACTTCACTCAATTAAAACACGTCTGACAATGAGATTAGCTTGCCAATTTCTTCTTCCGTTTGATGGCATATTCAGCCAGCCATTCTCATAGTTAGGAAACTACAGATAGCTAGTAAGAAGTAATTGTCTATGAAAAAACAATGAACCTTGCACAAAATTTAAGAGTACATATCACCTAGCTTAAACCTAACTCGCATCTATTCAACTAAATTTTAGCATAACATAGTTCCAAAATTAAAAATTACGTATAAAGAAAGAAACATTACTTGGCCAGATGAATCTTTAACGAATTGAGGTTCGGTCGCAAAAATGCAATCTTCCAACACCTTCCCGCAAAAAGTGCAAGACCTACAGAATAGATAAATAAGTAAAATACATAATGAAACAAGAAACTGAAATTTTCTCCAAAAAAGACCCACACTGTTTATGAGCAAGAAATTCACTTACAAAAGACCGTCGTCGACGCGTTCTCCAGTAACGTTTCTGGAGCAATTATTACAGTAAACCATCCTGCTCAATTACGAATTTAAAATTCTAAATAAAAGAATAGCGCCTTCTTCTTTCCCTTGCCTTCTTTTTCTCAGCAATCAAATTGAAAACTATGAAATTTTCAAATTTAGAGTATGAAATCAAATTTAGTGATGAACAGAATAATTTAGATCAAAATAGATTTATAAAAGTAATCGGAAGAAGAAATTTAAGAAGGAAAAAAAAATAAAAAAAAAAAAAAAATAAGAGTTAAGAAAGAAATTGGAGATTGAGGAGAGGGAAGAGTGAGTCACTACTTGGGAATTAGTGGAACGGTTAAGAGATGACGTCACGTTTGGATTTAGAGACAAGTTGAAGAAAACCGGGCCGATAGGTTTCAAAGGGTAAATTACCAGAAAATACCCCTTTTTTACAAAATTTATGGAAAAGGACCTATTTTTCAACTGTTTTCTAATTATTTACCGGAAATGGCCATTTCCCTTGAAAACGCATCCACGTCAGCACGATTTCAGGGGATGCAGCATGAAAACACGTCTCTGAGAGAGCGTTTTTGCCACATCAGCAGAAAACGCTTCCTTGAGGGCGCGCTTTGCTGATATGGCAAAAATGCTCCTTTAAGGACGCATTTTAGCCCGTGTTTTTTTCAAAAAAAATTATTTTCAAATTAAATTTTCAAAAAAAGGTTATTTTTTTAAAAATTTACGAGAATAAACCTTTATTTACTTTGGGTCTATATAAAGATTTACTTTGTAAGTCATATTTCCATATTAATTAGTGATACCTTAATGGTGTTGTCACTTTGAGTCTTTATAAAGGTTTATTCTCGTAAATTTTTAAAAAAATTGGTCTATTTTTATAATATCTAAAAATAACTTTTTGAAAATTTAATTCGAGAATAGTTTTTTTTTGGGAAAAAACACGGGCTAAAAACGTCCCGAGGCGTTTTGCCACATCAAGAAGCGAGCCCTCAAGGAAGCGTTTTTGCTGCTATGGCAAAAACGCTCTCTTAGGGACGCGTTTTTCTACTGCATCCCCTGAAATCGCACTGACGTGGACGCGCTTGGAGAAATGGCCCTTTCCGATAAATAATTGGAAAACAGGTCATTTTTCGTAAGTTTTGTAAAAAATGGTATTTTCTGATAATTTTCCGATTTCAAACCTATTATTTAATTTTTTAATTAAAGTAGAGATTTTTTAAATTTAAGCTTCTTGATTTAATGTCTCAAATAAGAAAATAAAATCATATTAGATAACTTCATATTATCATTCCTTAGCTAAATTTCTCCTAATTAATCTAAAAATTGTTGCCTAAAATCTCTTAAAAGATACTAAATAAATAAATATTTAATTAAATCAAAATACAATAATATAATAACCAAGTCAACCAATTTAATTGCAAAATAAATTGCAATTAACTAGCATAATTATTAGATACATAGAATAATTGTAACATAGCATCTCATGTTTGATTATTCTATCAATCATATTAATTTTTAACTGTACAAATATATGAATATTTTTAACAGAAAGGACAAATTTTTTTTTAATCTAATGTGCAATAACTACTTTACCCATTTTTTAAGTAGCAAAGACAAAATACAATCCAACTCTAAGTACAGGGGCTTCCATGATACTTTTACCCTCTATTAAATATACAAATATGACACATTTAATGAACTCAAAGTTAATATTGATAAACACAAAAAAATTATATTTAATTTTTTATGCATTTAATAATTTATGTTTACACAATTAACATTTAAAATATATTTAAAAATATCAATTAAAAAATTTATAAAATCAAAATATATAATTTATTAAATTTAATTATGATTGCTTTATTCTGAACAAATTACTCAAGTAAGTGGGTTGTGGCGGCAGTTCTAATGATTGAAGGCTCCCTTGCAACATTTCTATTACTTTAGTCATTGACGGTCGATCTAATGGATTGGTTTGAATGCACCAAAGGCTCACTGCAATCAATTTCCTTATTATTTCCTCTTCCTCTTCTGTTATTTCTTTATTAATATTCAAGCTTGTAGACTGATCGAGATGTTTATAAATCCATGACGGAAAATATATTTCAATGGTTCGGGACGCTTCAACATTTATATTTTTTCTACCTCCAACCATTTCAAGAACCATCATTCCGTATCTATAGACATCAGATTTATGAGAAATTCTTCCCAAATTTCGAAAAAACACTTCTGGAGTAATATATCCAGCAATTCCTCTAGCACTTGTCATCAACACAATACTCTTCTTTCTTTCGCATAATTTAGACAAGCCAAAATTAGATATCTTGAGACAAAAATTCTCATCTAAAAGTATATTATGAGGCTTTATGTTAAAGTGCAAGATCCTTGTGTTACAACCTTGATGCAAGTACTCAAGTCCTCTGGTGGTGTCGAGTGCAATGTCATACAAAGTTATCCATTCCAATTGACGACTTTGATTATCCGATCCTTGACTATAGATAAAATTATCTAATAATCCTTTTGGCATGAATTCATAGATCAAAGCTCTCTCCGATCTTTGAAAGCAAAAACCAAGTAAAGTCACTATATTAACATGAGAAGTTCTACTAATGCTAGCTACTTCATTCATAAAATCCTCTCCATTTCCTTTCGTTTCACTTAGGAATTTAACCGACACAAGATGATCGTTGAACAGTTTTCCTTTATATACGCTTCCAAAACCATCTTGACCTAATTTATCATTAAATTTATTTGTCATTTTCTTGATTTCTTCATAAGAGTATCGTTTTGGAGCAAAAGGACCAAACTTTGTGATGAATGCCTCAATCCTAGCATCTTCATTCATATTTCCCTGACGGAGATAATTTGATAATAATTTTCCTTTGAACCTTAAGACAATGAAGCATATAGTAGAAATCGATACAACTCCAACAACAGATCCTGTTTATGAATTATTAATCAATTTTTGCTAGCTCAATAGATAAGATTCAATTAAAGTGAAAACATTGGTTAAAATAAAAAGGAAGCAGTGAATAAAATCGAACAAGAAACTTAAAAAGAAAGGGTAAATTATTAAAATAGTCACTTTTGTTTATCTCATGTTACATTTTAATCGTTTATATTTGAAATATTACATTTTCGTTATTTACCTTAACGTGTTTTAACATTTTAGTCACTAAGCTGTTAATTGTCGTTAACAGTATAACAATAAGTTGACACGGAACGTTAAATCATCATTTCAAACAAAAATTATAGATTAAATTATACAATTGGTCCCTATATTTTTTCGTTTAGAGCTAAGTTTTAACCTAAAATTTTCATTTGAAATGATGATTTAACGTGCCACGTCAGATTACTGTTACACTATTAACTACAATTAACACTCAGTGACTAAAATGTTACAATACGATAACGTAAATAACTAAAACATAATATTTCAAATATGAGTGACTAAAATATAATCTAAAATAAACAA
The DNA here is from genome assembly GCA_025506655.1 of Gossypium rotundifolium. Taxonomy (NCBI): domain Eukaryota; kingdom Viridiplantae; phylum Streptophyta; class Magnoliopsida; order Malvales; family Malvaceae; genus Gossypium; species Gossypium rotundifolium. The sequence goes on along the minus strand of CP106732.1, from coordinate 150,395,033 downwards.
AAGTGACTATTTTAATATTTTACCCAAAAAGATCATAAAAGTTTTAAAATAGTATGATTATTAATTTAAAAGAAAAGCATTAAAAGATATACAAAAGTATATATATTTATTTAAAATCAATTTAATTAAAAGCTATTTCAACACAACAATTATAGCAGTTGTGTATGTATTTTGTGTGTGCCTAGAAGCTATATAGTTAATTCAAGCCACATTATTACCCAACAAACACTTTCATGCCTATGATTATTGGAGTCAGCTTCAACTTGGATTTGGACCCACCTATTAAATTACAATATACCACACAAAGCAATAATTTAGTTACTTTACGATTTCAATTATTTAAATAATTTCAACTCCTTTTTTTTTTTTGAGTTAAACATTCACATCAAATTAATATTACTATCTTAAAACAGAAAATAAATAACATGTTGAATTGTATAAATGGAAAGTACATACATTCCTCTGGTATTATTGTTTCCAGTATTTGTTGGGGATGGTGGGAGAGGGATCGATGGCATTCGTTGGAATCCGGTGAACTCTCAAATCCTGATGGACAGTAGCAGAATGTTTGATTGTTGGACTTGTCAATTCCGGCAGGCTTCCGTATCTTCCTTCCATTGCACCTCGAATCCTGTTTCCAATGCTTCTTCCAAATCCAGGGAATCATTTCGAAGTCTTTCCCAAGAAGATTGAAGAATCGGGACTCTAACATTAGCTGAACATCCATCTGGACGAATGTTATCTGTAGTTATGGAAACATTATTGTAATTTGAAGAATTGCAAGGGAAGATTCCAAGACTCGATGAAGATTGGCAGTCATAAGACAGAGTACGATTGGTATTTCCAGAACCGAGAACGAATGGCTCAGAATGCAGGATCGAATCTTGAATTGGAATTTGAGGATGACAAGAGCCATTCTTGATGAAGTCCTCCCTCGCAATCCTTAGAATTCGATTTTCATGATGGATGTCCAGCACCTCATACTTTATACCAACAATTTCAATCTTAGTAGTATTAGTAAAAACGTCACAGTGAAGCTCCAAACCAGGATGTCCGCATTCTGGATCTCGATCACCTCCGGAGAAAGGATATCCAATGGAGATATTCCCACATTTAAACACTGCATCGCGGCACTTCTCGTACAGTTGATCGGGACTGGGTAGTTGTTAAAATAGTCAGTTAGTATATCAAGAGTCGATTCTTGACTCGATGTGAAACAGTTAATCTGTTAACAATTTGTTATGGCTTACGATAGCCAAAATTTCTTCTATAAATGTTGCATCAACTGAACAAGAAAGATGATGATCAATAATTAGAAATCAAAGAGTATTATGTTAATTCTTTCTTCTACACTAATTCTCTCAAATCAAGTTTACTTACCTTAGATTTTAATATGGTATCTTTCGCCATCTGATCTTGGTGAGTCATGGCTAACACCACTGATGAATTTGGATCTGCTGCTTCTCACGGTGATCGTGTTGTGAATAGTTTTCCTCGGCATGAGGTTGTCAAGCTTGACAACACAACTTATGTTCAATGGCGCAAACAAATTAAACTGATTGTGGATGGCTATGATCTGACTGGTTTTCTAGAGGGCACTGTTTTTCCACCTTCGCGGTTTATACAAAATTCAGATGGGGATCGTGTTCCTAATCCCTTGGCCTCTGTTTATACGCAACAAGATCGGCTTCTAACGTCCTGGCTTCTCTAGACTATCAGTCCGTCGGTGCTATATTTGTTCACCGATGCCTACACCTCGTGTGATGTTTGGAGTACGGCGAAGAGTCTGTTTGTTGCGGATACCGGGGCGAAACAATCGCGGATTCGTCATGCGTTGCATTCTTTAAAGAAAGGTACTCTCTCGATTACCTCTTATGTGGCTCGTATTTCAAATTTATCTGCTCTTTTAGAATCGTCTGGCTCGCGAGTCTCGGAAGAAGAGAAGGTGGAAATATTACTTGCCGGTCTTCCATCCGAGTATGAGTCGATCGTTTCTTCTGCCTCAATTTCGACCGGTGTTCTCTCGTTTCGGCGATTGGTTGATGGTCTCTTGGAGTGTGAAAATCGTCTTGCCCATTCGGTTCCTGACTTTCTTCATGCGAATCTGGTGGAAGGAGAATCAAGTAACTGCACCGTCGCAGAGAGTTAAAGCTTCCTCCGATCGTGGCGGTCGCGCTTCAGGTCGTGGTCGAGGGCGATCTTTCCGTTCCCGTCTTCAGTGTCAGATTTGCCTCAGATTTGGTCACGATGCTCAGCGGTGTTACTATCGCTACAGTCGAAGTGAGGCGCCGCCGTCTGGATCTACACCGTCGCCTTATGTGCCCCCGTCGCCCACTGAAAATTTTTCTTCTCCTTGTTCAGCGCAACATGAATGGGAAATACCTTCAAAATCTGCCAGGTTTTCTTATGGTCAACGTGAATTTGATAGTGGTCAATATTGCTTAATGCCTGGCTATTATAAGTGGGACCGACCATTATGGGTTGTCTTTTCAGCATGGTAATTTTTCACATGGTGGGCCACAAGGTCATCATTCATATGGGCACATGCAGTCTTATTTTTCACCTGGTGATTTGCAACATGGTGGGCCACAAGGTTGTCATGCCCATGCACATATGCGGTCACCTAGGCCACCTAGGCCGAACGTCCCACGTCCATATGCTTATGGCCCAACATTTGGGCATGCTTATGGCCCAACTTTTGGGCCTCCAAATGATGAGGGTGCTTATTTTCCTGGGCCTCCTAATTATAGGCCTTCAGTTAGTAGACCGTCTAATGACAGACCTAAGGCACCTTCAAGTCCTCACGTACCTACTTCTAACAATGTTCAGATTGGGTCGATTCCGTGGTCAACAAAACCCAAACTCGTGTTTATACGGGGTCTGATCCTTGCATTAGGATGCCTCCGATCGGCGATCTTCATACCTCGGATTATTCTGATTGTTCCGGGTCTCGGGCTAATACCTCTCAATTTGAATCATCGGTGGTCTTGGCTCTCGTATATTCCGTCGGTTGGCACTACATCCTGGTATCTTGACTCGGGAGCGAGTAACCATGTATGTCGAGATCTATCTGCTCTGCATCATGCTACTCCTTATTCAGGTAATTCTTCGCTTTTGATGGGGGATGGGTCTCCTGCTATGATTTCGTCGATTGGTGATAGTTTTTTACCGGCTAATTCAAAATTATTGCATTTATCTAAGGTTTTATATGTGCCGAGTATCCGCAAGAATTTACTGTCGATTTCTCAGTTTGCTAACGATAATAATGTGTTCTTCAAATTTCATCCGACACATTGCATTATCAAGGATGTCGTGACCAAGGAAGTTTTGATGAGGGGCCACATTCATGAAGGGATATGTCGCTTTTCCGTCCTGCGGTGTCTCCTCTGCATGCTAAAAGTCTCTTTGTTGCTCATACAAATGTTTCCGATGAGAATACTAAGTCTCATATAAATGCTAAAAATAAGAGTGTTGAGTGTCCTATTTTTAGTCTGTGGCATAAATGTCTTGGACACCCGTCAGCGTCTGTAGTTAAAAATATTTTTGATAAATGTCAAATTACTTCTTCTAAATACAGTTTTGATGGCTTGTGTACTGCTTGTCAACAAGGTCGATCACATAAACTGTCATTTCCTCTGTCTAATACGAAATATCAGCCATTTGAGTTGGTCGTGTCTGATCTTTGGGGTCCTGCAAATGTTACTAGTGCTATAAATCGGTATTATGTTTCATTCATTGATATGAGCACTCGATTTACCTGGATATATCTTCTCCGACAAAAGTCTCAAACTGTGGAGTGCTTCACTAGATTTCAACGGTTGATAAAAACACAATTTGGTAAGGATATTAAACAATTTCAAAGTGATTGGGGTGGTGAGTATCGGGCTTTAACGTCTATTCTTGCATCTTAAGGAATTATTCATAGATTGACTTGCCCTTATACTTCGGAACAAAACGGCGTGGCTGAGCGTAAACATCGGCACATTGTTGAAATGGGATTGTCTCTGTTGGCTCAGGCTGGTTTGTCTATGGAGTATTGGGGATATGCCTTCTATTGTGCCGTTCATCTCATTAATCGTCTCTCTACTCCGGTTCTCAATGGCTAGTCCCCGTTTAAGGTTCTTTATGGGAATGACCCGCCTTATGCTTATTTTCGAGTTTTTAGTTGTTACTGTTATCCATATTTACGACCATTTGGAAATCATAAGTTGGAGTTTCGATCTCAACCGTCTACTTTTCTAGGTTATAGTCCTCAACATAAAAGGGTATCAATGTCTTTTGCCTACTGGAGAAGTCGTCGTGTCCCGACATGTCGTGTTTGATGAGAATAAATTCTTGATGCCTGAGCATCACTCACAAGGCCAGTCTGATGTCTCTACTTCAACAGTGGCACCTCTAGTTCGGGTTGTCTCTACACCTCAGTTAACTCGGCCCCTAGAGACTGTTTTCGTACTACATTCGACAAGTAGTTCGTCCAATTCATCTGAGGTGCCTATTTTAGGGTCTCCGGCTATGACTACTTCTATTTTTGATAACAGTCTGTCTTCTACTGTCCCTGTGTCTCCTCATTTTGCTCCTGTTTCTTTTCAACCTGTGTTTTTGGGCAATAATACGGATGATTCTTCCAACTACGGTCGTTCATCCTCCTACGCCAGTGACGAGAATACTCTCCTACCAGTGGTCAACTCTCATCCTATGATTACAAGGGCAAAGGCTGGCATTTTCAAACCGAAAGCTCTTTCAGTTGAAGCTGTTGAGCCATTTTCAATAGAAGAAGCTTTGGCTACAAATTGAGTGGAGTCAAAGAAGACAAGCCGAAAGTCGATGCTCTTGTTCACAACTCCATCTGGGACTTGGTTGATCTACCACCAAATCGTAAGGTCATTGGGTGTAAATGGTTGTTTAAGGTTAAAAGGAACCCTGATGGCACAGTTGCGCACAGAAAGGCTCGTTTAGTTGCCAAAGGCTGTTCTCAAACTCCGGGATGTGACTTTAAAGAGACTTTTAGTCCTGTTGTGAAACCTGCCACCATTAGAGTCATTCTCTCTGTAGCCGTTTCCAGACAGTAGCAGTTACGGCAGGTAGATGTTAATAACGCTTTTTTAAATGGTGATTTAGATATTGAGGTTTTTATGTAACAACTTCCGGGGTATGTTCAATATAATTCTTCAAGACAACCTCTTGTGTGTCGTCTGAAGAAAGCTTTATATGGTCTCAGGCAGGCTCCTCGAGCTTGGTTTGAAAAACTGAAGACATTTATTCTGTTCATTGGGTTCCGTGCCTCAAAATCTGATGCTTCTTTGTTTATTTGGGTTCAGACTGACTCTACAATTTATGTTTTGGTCTATGTTGATGACATTATCATAACTGGGAGTGCTTCTACTGCTATTGACTGGTTTATTCGATTGCTGAATGATGAGTTTTCTCTTAAAGATATGGGTGCACTACACTACTTTCTTGGCATAGAGGTGACTCGTTCGTCTTCTGGATACCTACATCTTTGTCAGACCAAATACATACGGGATATTCTTGCTCGTGCTTCTATGTCAGATGCTAAGAGTGTTCATACTCGATGGTTAGCTCATCCACTCTCTCCAAAGACGATGGTGATCGTTTAGCAGATCCGACTGAATATCGGAGCCTTGCTAGGGCTCTTCAGTACGTTGTAATTACTAGACCTGATATTGCTTATGCTGTGAACAGGATATGTCAGTTTATGCATAATCCTACTGCGGCTCACATGGTTGCCCTAAAACGCATCTTAAGGTATTTGCGCGGGACGCTTGACCTTAGACTTGTTTTTCGACCTTCAAGTCGTCTCTCTTTAGTTGCCTATGCTGATGCTAATTGGGGACTTGATTTTGATGATCGTCGTTCCACTTCGGGATTTTGTGTTTATTTTGGCTCCTCTCCTGTGTCATGGTGCTCCAAAAAGCAACAAGTGGTTTCTCGGTCTACAGCTGAAGCAGAATATAGAAGTCTCGCTGCAGCTACTAGTGAAGTTGTTTGGCTACTTTCGTTACGTCAGGAACTAGAGATCAAATCTGATAACACTCCTAATATTTAGTGCGATAGTTCTAGTGCTGTTGCTGTTGCGGCCAATCCTGTCTTACATTCTAAATTCAAACATGTGGAACTTGATTTATTTTTTGTTCGTGAACGAGTTGCAGATGGTTCTGTTTTGGTTGGTGAGGTTCCTGCTTGTGATCAAGTAGCGGATATTTTGACTAAACCACTTTCAGCGAGTGTTTTTCATCGGTTTCGACATTCTCTTCGGGTCTTACCAGTAGAGAAGATAGGTGAATGTTAGAATAGTCAGTTAGTATATCAGTAGTCAGTTACTGACTCAGTAATAGAACGGTTAGTCTGTTAACAATTTGTTATGGCTTACGATAGCCAAAATTTCTTCTATAAAATGTTGCATCAACTGAACAAGAAAGATGATGATCAATAATTAGAAATCAAAGAGTATTCTGTTAATTCTTTCTTCTACACTAATTCTCTCAAATCAAGTTTACTTACCTTAGATTTTAATAGTAGTGAAACAGGAAACCTAAGAATAAGCAAAACAGAAGTAGAAGCAGAAAGAAAGAGATCTTTTCCAAAAATTTTCAGAGCAGAGATGGAAGAAAGGGTTGGCAATTGATTGCCAATGCCACCGCGGACCGGTGACACCATTACCTTTGGATCGACCGTTCTCTATACTGAAATTGGTATGCATTTATTACCTGGTGAAAGGGGTAGGGCAAAAGGTAATATCATAATCAACGTCAACACAAGTGAACGTACTGGCTGCATCATCATAGGCGTAGGTATAAGCTGTAGGACACGCAGTCTTGAATAATTGTGAGTAAGAAGTGGGCTGGCACGTAGCTGGAGAATCATAATCTCCGGTGCAGCAATACTGGGGTTCCCGAAGAGCAGAGCAAGCACTCTTACATGCAATTGTCTCACTCCCATTGACAACCTTAAGCTCCGAAGGACAGTCACCATTCAAATCCGCAACACATCCAGTTGAGTTACAGTCACCTCCAGTTCCACCATGTGGGGATATCATCAATGGTAGATTGAATCCATCAACAAGGCTAACATCATAGAAATCGAATCCCACAGAACTATCGAAAGTAAACTCTGCAAGGGTGGCCTGGATGGAACTCTTACCAGAACACTCTGGTCTAGATGTGCCGCAGTCCCCGATGAGGCAAGAGAAATTGCCAGAAGAGTCTTGAATGCAAAGAGTTCGACCCCATATCCGACCTGTCCAAGATTTTGGAAAAGAAATAGATGTTGATTCGCCGGGATTAAGACTGAAACCTGTAGTAGGAAAACTCTGTGAGCCTCCGGCCATTGTTATCACCCCTGGCCAAACTGTATAGCTGCAATTATTTACAATAGTAAACATCGATAGACGATCATCTATGCAACAGGAAAATGAATTTAAATCTACACAAAACATATATATACACAGTTACACACACACACACAAAAAGAGGTATATGAACATGGACAAGACAAGCAAAGGATCCAAGCCGAGTTTCAAACAGGAGAGTTTATAAGTTAAACTGAGAGAGGCCTTGAAACATAACATACTTGTGTTAACCACCCAACCCAAGAGGAAGTTATTAAAGTGGCAGATGCACGCAACCCTAATCTTCATCTTATTACCATTACCCAAAAAGAATAGCTCTAAAATGGAAAGTGCATGCATACGTACCTCTGGTATTATTACTTTGTGAAACAGCAACCCCAAGCATCATGAATGATAAGGAAAGCAAAAGAAGAGCAAGATCTGATGATGCTGATGATTTCATTTCAATTTGTTTTAGAAAAATTTCAGAGAAGAGATAGTAGGATAACCAGCCAAATGATAATAAATAGAAACCATTGATTTTTGTCTCAGCTCAGCTCAAATGAATTTCGAGGAAATTGTCAAAACAAAAGGGTTTGACTATAAAGTTGACCTTTAAGACTTTCAGCTTCCCAAGAGAATTACGTAACTGTCCAAAGGAAATTTCTCTTCTTTTATCGACTAAACTTCCGAGGGAAATTGTTGAAATTGTAGCATAAATGGACATGGCTAATGTTATTTGTGTCTGTTTCTGTTGGATTTTGGATAAATTATTTTGTATTTTGGGCCTATCCAGTTTGGCCTTATTTTTTTATGTATTAATTAAAAATATCGTTTATTGTTTAAAATTTAAGTATAAAATATAAAATTTTTAATATAATTCTTTAATTATAAAATTATTTTAATAAAATTTAATTATGAATTCAAATTTATTTTCAAATTATAAAAATATGATTTTTTATATAATTTTATAATTCTTTTCAAATATATGTAGGAAAAATACTAATATTTTAATAGGAGAATAAAAACCGTGTAACTAAACAACCAAAGATCTAATTAAAACATTAATCAAATGCCATTACGAGATAGTTGCTCACAGTTTTCTTTATCCAACTCAAAAAGAAAATTGAATTCGTTTTAGTCATTATCAAATTGAGTTCGAATTTAAGTAATTTAAATTAAAGTCACATTTAAAATTTCCATGATTCTATAATAAACGCCTTTCCTTTCAACAATTTGTAGAATCCTCAATCAAGAATTCAAATATCGGATCTCATTGGAAGTCCCCTCTCCAACTCGACTTTCTCTTTCTACATTGTCCATTGCAGGTGAAATAGCATGACTGGCGGAGCTGCCATCGTTCGGGACCACAGAGCCTCTCAATTTCTTACCATTTGAAGCTACAAATTTGCCAATAAAATTTAGGCTAGACTTCTCACACTTTGTTCTATCCTTATTATACTAAAAAAATCATAATATTTCTTTTTGTAGGTATTTTTGGAGGTAACAAAATTCATAATAATAGTTCGTGCGCTTTGTAAGAACATACGACTGAAGATTTGGCTCATGTCCTTTGAGATTGTTCCTTTGCGAAGGATGTGTGGATGCTTGTTCTTCCGAACAACTTAAAACAAATGTTCTTTTCTTCTCCTTTTCCTTATTGATTTTCACTTAACCTATCTTTTCATGAAAGATTGCAGGATAGTTGTCTCTCTTGGCCATGTTTATTTGGAATTGTTGCGTGACGTATTTAGAAGAATAGAAATCTTTTCATTTTTCAGCATCTTTCCTAGTCAGCAACTGAGGTGGTTAGGAACTCGAGTTGCTGGGCTCGACAATACGAAGCACGCATGGGTATCACCAAAAGGAATAACCTCAGTGCAAGCTTGGTTACTATCACGGATGATTCGTGGACTTTTCTATTCACGGATGGTGCTGTGGCCAGAGATTCGGATATGCTGCTTCAGGGGGCGTGGCTAGAGACCATAAGGAAATTGGATAGTGCGATTCTCTCACTTTTTAGGAGTTTGCTCTCTATTTGAAGCTGAAGTCTAGGGCATACTTGATGGAATCCTCATCTTGCTTAATAAAGGTTATAGACAAATTCTGATCTTGTCTGATAACCTTGAAGTTGTTCAAGCCTTGTCTGAATTGGACGTGGAGGAATCCGAGATAACTATTCTCAGAAGGACACAATGCATCATGCGGGCGAAAGGAAAGTAGAGGATCAGACATATACTAAGAAATTAGAATTTGGTGGCTGACCGTCTTGCAAAATTTAGTCTAAATTGAAAATCCAGTTTACAAGTTTTTAATGAAGCTCCCAAGAAAGTTATTAATTTGTTAAAGGAGGATAAAGATAATGGTTGTCTTATGTAGTTGATTTCTATCCATTTCTTTTCATAAAAAAAAAAAATGTCCGAATATAATAAACGGGCATACTAAAATAGGATGGAAGGCGTTTATAATTTATTAACTAATCAAGGCATTAACCCCTCTTGATTTGTACCAAAAAGAAAACTTAGCAGTATAATCAAACTTTCACTTAATATTATTGAAAATTTTCAATTCGAGGTTAACCACAAATAATCAACATGGCAATCAAGCTCATTTTCTTCTTTAGATAAAAACTCATTTATCTTAAATCAGAATGGAGAGATTGAGCCAAATTTTCAACTTTAAAGATTAAACTTTAAGTTTGAAGTCAAACTTGGTTGAAGTACACCCTATTAACAGGGGTGAAGTCGGAACAATTTTTAAGGGGATCGGATGAAATTTTAATTTTTTATAGTTTATATCTTTATAGTTTGTAAAAGATTAAATCAAATTTTTATAATCTTAGGGGGCCAAAATACAATTTTACCTTTACTAATTTAAATTTTTTAAAAAATTTTAAGGGTCTAAATAGTAATTTTACATTTTAAGGGGTCGGGGCCCATACCAAAGCCTCTGACTTCGCCCCTGCCTACTAATACCACTATTGATATCGTTTTATACTGACTGTATAGTCAAATCATGGATGGTAACAATTTGTTTGGTTTTTCTTATCAAAACCCAAATCATTTGATTCTAATACTATTGTTACTGTTAAGGAAGTTTTTGAAATGTCATTTCTGAGGATGTCGAAAATAGGTCAAAAGTTATAATTTCATGAAGGGTAAAATACTAGCGTCGCCTTTTGATGGGTGGTCGTACGTCCACATATGGTCGAGCGTTTCCCTTTGTGAACCGTAAATGGCTCTCTACATAGGGAGAGATAAAACCCTCCCCTAGGGGACAATACTTTCCATTCTTGAGAAACTTAGTTGACATTCTTAAAGACAACACTTCGAAAACTTCTCTAAATATTTTCAATCTCATTTTCACCGATATTTTCACTTTCAACAAAATCACACACATTGTCCTTGTGAATAAACACCAAGCCATAAGCATTTGTTAATTTTCCAATTTGGCAGCAGGTAGTATTAAAAGTATTGTTAAAAAACCTATCAAATTTTATGTTACGTTTCGAAGATGGTTTGTTTAATCAATTATAGATTCTATTAGAAATCATCGAATAGATCCTCATATATTCTGCATGCCCTTATTTGCATTTTTCCACATTTATCTTAAATTCACGAACACTACACGTTTAATAAATCTTAAAAAAATAGGCATATGTTTAATGAACAATTTCCACAATGTTTAAGTAGGTCGTGGGGGAAGTTCCAACGATTGAAGGCTTCCTTGTAACATTTCTAATACTCTAGTCATTGACGGTCGATCTAATGGATTGGTTTGAATGCACCAAAGGCTCACTGCAACCAATTTCCTTGTTATTTCTGCTTCCTCTTCTGTTATTTCTTCTTTAATATTCAAGTTTGTAGATTGATCGAGATGCTCATAAATCCATGACGGAAAATATATTTCACTAGTTCGAGACGCTTCAACATTAACGTTTTTTCTACCTCCGACCATTTCAAGCACCATCATTCCATAACTATAAACATCGGATTTATTAGAAACTCCTCCCAGATTTCGAAAAAACACTTCTGGAGCAATATATCCCGCAGTTCCTCTAGCACCTGTCATCGATACAATACTCTTCTTTCTTTCACATAATTTCGACAAGCCAAAATCGGAAATCTTGGGACAAAAATTCTCATCCAAAAGGATATTGTGAGGTTTTATGTCAAAGTGCAAGATCCTTGTGTTACAACCTTGATGCAAGTACTCAAGTCCTCTAGCGATGCCGAGTGCAATGTCATACAAAGTTACCCATTCCAATTGACGACTTTGATTATCCGATCCTTGTCCATAAATAAACTTGTCCAATGATCCTTTGGGCATGAATTCATAGATCAAAGCTCTCTTCGATCTTTCAAAGCAAAAACCAAGTAAAGTCACTATATTAACATGTGAAGTTCTGCTAATGCTAGCCACTTCATTCATAAAATCCTCTCCATTTCCCTTCATTTCACTTAAGAATTTAATTGCCACTAGCTGACTATCCGGTAGTTTTCCTTTATATACACTTCCAAAACCTCCTTGACCTAATTTATCATTGAATTTATTTGTCATTTTATTGATTTCTTCATAAGAATATCACTTTGGAGCAAAAAGACCAAACTTTGTGATGAATGCCTCAATCCTAGCATCGTCGTTTATCTTTCCTTGGAGATAATTCGATAATAATTTTCCTTTGAACCTTAGGGCAATGAAGCAAATGGAAAAAACCAATACAATTCCAGCAACATGCTGATCCTGTTTATTAACACATATGTAATATTTAATTAAGTAAAAGAGCGTAATGAATAAAATTAAAGAAAAATCTTGAAGGAAACCCTTAAACTTCTGTTAGTTATAACACATAAAGTATCATTGTTAATTTAAAAGAAAAGCATGCAGTGGCTTTGACATTCCCGCCTTATAGCTGAAAGGTAAAATATTTATTTTAAGTCTCTTTTAAACTATTCTTTTTTTTTTTTTTTAACTTTGGTCTACTAAACTTTTAAAATTTTATTTTCGCACTCAATAATGAATTGCTGGATTTGCCCTGATTATATTTGTTTAAAACCAATTAAGTTATATTAATTAAAACCTACTTTAATCCTAAAAGTTTAATTGTAGTAAATCTTAATTAATAGTGAGTACATGAAAATATTACTTTGGATTAGACATGTTGATTTTGATTCCAACTTAAAAAATTAATTATAGTAGCAATCAAACCACATATTATATTGCCCAATAAACCTAAACCTATAAGACATTATGGTAGTTGTGATCGTGTGCGAGTAGAAGATATATAATTAATTCAAACCACAAAAAAAAATGTTTCATACCTATGATTATTGGAGTCAGCTTCAACTTGCCTATTAAATACAATATACCACACATTAGTTACTTACAATTTCAATCATTCAAATAATTTCCACAATATTCTTTTGGGTTAAAACATTCACGCCAAATTAATATTACTACCTTTTTCTTTAAGTAAGCAAGAATATTAAAAACAGAAAATAAATAAATGTCATGTTGAATTTGTAAAATTATAATAAAACCAAATAATCAGGTACTGCAATGGGTGGACATAGTTGAAATAGGAAGAAGTTTTTAATAATTATAATGTCATATCCTTCCATCGAATAGACACATGTCAATACTAAAGACATCATTGACTTCGCATTGGCTTCCTCTAATATAACATTTCGACAAATCTCTCATCCATTATTTCTGAATGTCATCACCCATTCTCCCTTAAAAAGTCATCTATACAAACTTAAATGTGAATCTTATTCAAATAAGAAGTCTATTTAAGCTTAACTATCTTATATTGATAGAGACTCATGATACGTGCTTATGATTACCTATTATGCATTTAATGGGATCAAATGTATATCATGACACATCATACCTGCGGACAAGAGAACCTCTCCTATAAATACCCTCTGAAAAGATGAATAAAATATCAACTTTTTAGCCCTAAGGTTATTCTCTATATTTATCTATATTTGATCAACCTATCCCCTTGGTCTTATTCCAGCTCTTGACCTTTATAGGTGAATCAATCTCCATTACATCACTTGATATCCTCCTTATTCCCTCTCGTTTTCATCCCTTGTGTACCCGGTATCAACAAATAATAATACCATTAATAAATGTTTTTGGTTCCACTCTTCTAAAAAACCTATGAAATGCTTTTAATTATTTATTATTATTGTAAAATTATTAATTAACTCAATTAATTTTTTATATTAGTATACATTGATTGAATAATTGATTAGTCAATAATTTTACATGGTAAAATAACTCGAATCCATCAAGTTTCACCCTCACCTAATAAGGGCAGGTTTAAGAGCAAGTTTTATCCCGTCCAAAAAGTTTACTAAAATATCTATATTTTTAATTTTATAACTATTTTAATATAAATAAATAAATATATATATATATATATATATATATATATATACTACTATTTAAATCTCTTATTAAGTTCGTGTCACGTGGTATCAACTCTACATTAATGACACCAATATAATAAATAGTTATATTGAATTTAATATTATTAATTTGATATATTTTCATGTTTAGATTTTATTTTACCTACTATTTAATATAATTTTTCATTGTAATTCTGTAGACATTGTATGTGCTATTATTATTTAGTTTCAAATTGTGTTTAATTATTTATTATATATTATTCTTAATTAAAAGTTTTTGTATTTTTGAGATTTTATAACATTTCAACTATTATATATAATAATTAATTTTATAAGATTTTATAATAAGTAATTCATTGAATTTTGTAAAAATTAACATAATATAAAAATTATGTAATATTTCATATTAGATAAACAAAATTGTTTAATTGCATAAATGGAAAGTACATACATACCTTTGGTATTATTGTTGTTTTTGTTATATGCTGGAGATGGTGGGTGATGGGATCGATGGCATTCGTTAGGATCCGATGAACTCTCAAATCCTGGTGGGCAGTAGCAGAATGTTTGATTGTTTGAATCGTTAAAACCACAGCCTCCACCCGAAGCTTTGCACTTCCGGCAGGCTTCCATATCCTCCTCCCATTGCACCTCGAATCCTGTTTCCAGTGCTTCTTCCAAATCCAAGGTTTTATTTCGAAATCTTTCCCAGGAAGATTGAAGAACAGGAACTCTAACATTAGCTGAACATCCGTCTCCACGGATATTATCTGTAGTTATAGAAACATTGTTGTAATTTGAAGAAGTGCAAGGGAAGATTCCAAGACTCGATGGAGATTGGCAATCATATAACAGAGTAAGATTGGTATTCCGAGAACCGGGAACAAACGGCTCAGAATTCAGGACCGAATTTTGAATTGGAATTTGAGGACGACAAGAGCCATTGTTGATGAAGTCCTCCCTCGCAATCCTTAGAATCCGACTTTCATGATGAATGTCCAACACCTTATATTTAATACCAACAATTTCAATCTTCGTAGTATTAGTAAAATCGTCACATTGAAGCTCCAAATTAGGATGTCCGCATTCTGGTTCTCGATCACCTCCGGAGAAAGGATATCCAATGGAGATATCCCCACATTTGAACACTGCATCACGACACTTCTCGTACAGTTGACTAGGACTGGGTGGTGAAACAAGAAACGCAAGATTAAGCAAAACAGAAGAAGAGGCAGAAAGAAATAGAATCCATTTTCTTTTTCAAAAATTAAAGAGAAGATATAAAAGGGTTGATTGCTAATGTCACCTATCGTGGTGACATCAACAGTCACCACTGCCTTGAGATCGTCGGTTCGTATAAGACTTTATGTTGAAATCGGCATGCATTTATTACCTACTTTGGGATCGTCCGCTTGTATAAGGCTTTTCCATAATACAATCTACCAGGAGGACATGACCAGACGCCAGGACTACAATATGCTTCGAGGTTGTTTTGTTCCCTTATATAGCAATATCCCCATGCATATGGGCCATCTGGTGCACTTGGCTATCCTCCTGTTGTTTCATGAGAGGTTTGGGCCAAAAAAGCTGCGAGTTCCCTCTTTCTGGTTGTAAGATTTCCGGTTGTGCCGAATCCATTAAAAGACCGAGCAGCGGCAATGAAAGCACTGTAAGCGTAAAAACCATTGCCAGAACAACGTGGATCATTTCGATATTTAAGCATCTGATTAAAGAGGTGTTGAGTGATAATGCTGCCAACATCATTGCCACTACACTGGCTCTGGCAGCCATTTCCGCAGTAGTCAGACGTGCTGCCACAAAACCCAAATTGACTGCAACACTGTCCATTTGGACATAGAGCACCTCCTGCTTGTCTTCCGCACTCTTCTGCTGCAAGAACATTGCTAGACTACTTGGCGTCAAAGAGCATACAACTTTTTCGTATCCATTGATACTTGGTGTGGGTTTTCAGTTTTGGATTGAACAAGTACTAGAGGGTATATATCCATTTAATGTATAAATTTTGTAATTTCATGAATTAGACTTTCCGGCTGAATTAGAAATTAAAATGAAGAAAAGGTTTCAGCTCCCGAATCTATCCAATCTGATCTGTGGACAAATATGATTATTTTATTTCATCATTCATTCCATTAAAATAATTTTGTGGTTAGATTTTCAAAATAGATTTGACTAAATAACACAGAAAAGTAATGCTGATTGCGGCGAAATTACTCCTTTATTTTTTTATTAATTTTGTCACTGTTAATAGAAAAAGTATTAATAATTTTTCACCTAATATCTAAGATATTCTGTTAAAAAATTACAAAATAAAAAAATATTCTTTTAATTCTTTTAAAATTACAAAATTTTAAGTTAATCTTTTAACCCATTAACCCGACTCAGTGTGAAAGAAAATTGAAGCTTGCATCAATGGGTGCCTCTGAATCTGCCCGATTAGGTTCTTCATCGGTAAGTTTCTTATTTTCTCGACAGTTTTCAAAGCTTTTATTCAGCTGGATTTTGTTTATAGCTTTAATTTCTGTTAACATTGACTATTTTTATTATTATTGAAGTTAAACATTTTCAAAAACCCCCCATTGAAGTTCAACAAATACCCATTTCAAATCAGCGAATTCAACGAAATGAGAAAAAAAGTTAAACCCAAAATGGAAGTAGACCTTTTTTTTTCTCGAGAAACAAGCTGAAATTGAAATTTGTTAACAATACGAATAATCTAATTTAATATGGTCGGTTGAAGAAATCCCCCCAAACGACCCAACCAATCACAATGGATAGAGTTTTTCCCGTTGAAAATATCCCCGATCACTACTGGTCTTCATCCGCCGTCACTTCCGCTGCCGGTGGTGGCGACGACGATAGAAATAAAAACCTCGGTTTTGAAATGAACCGAATTGCTTCAGAGTGGGCTTTTCAGCAGTTCCTTAGAGAAGAAGTTAATAAGAAAGGTGAAGATAACGAAGAGGAGGAAGCTAAGGAGGAGATGAAGAATGGGTGTTTAGAAATTAATAACAACAACAACAATATTCCTGCAGATGTAGAAGATTATCAGGCTTTTCTTAAGAAGAAGCTTAACTTGGCTTGTGTGTAGTTGGGTGATGAGAAAGGTGGAGTGGATAAAGGATAAGGAAGGAAAAGTTTAGATCTTGAATGGTTTTTCTTTTCTTTTCAAAATGATGGGATTCTTTTTCTGGGTTATGTTTGGCTTCTAAGAAAACTTGAACGGAAATTTGCATGTCTGGATTTTGACTTTTCTAATTACATTCTGGTTTAGCAATTTGGGTTCTTTAAAATCTAGACTGTTTCTCTTTCTTTTTTAAATTTTTTTTATATTTATCAGTTCAAAATATCTACGTAAGTTCTAAAATCTGAAACTGTTCTTTTTCCATTGATGCAAGCTTCAATTTTTTTTCACGTTAATGGGTCAAAACTCAAAAGATTAACTTGAAGCGTTGGTAATTGGATCAAAGAGTGGATTGAAGATGGAAAGAATGATAGGGATGATTGGCAATGGTTCTACGAGGAATGTGGAAAACGAGGGAACGACATAGAAATTTCAAGTCAGAAATCATAATGCAGGCCAAAACTTCCAGAATAACCTCCCGCAGCTAATGGCGTGGAAAAGGGGTATCTGAACAGGGACAAGACATCCAACGGGTCCAAGCAGACAGTGAATAGGTAAACTGAAAGAGGCCTTGAAACAGGAAAGGACATACTCACTTGTGTTAACCACCCAAATTATTAAACTGGCAGATGCATGCAACCATTATCTTCATCTTATTACCATTACCCAGAAAGAAAAGCTCTAAAATGGAAAGTACATGCAGACATACCTCTGGTATTATTACTTTGTGAAGCAGCAACCCCAAGCATCATGAATGATAAGGAAAGCAAAAGAAGAGCAAGTTCAGATGATGATGAAGTCATTTTGTTTTTAGATTTTCAGAGAACAAAAATGATGAATAAAAAGAAAGGATTGATTATTGTCTGAGCTCAACTCAAATGAATTTCGAGGAAATTATCAAAACGAAGACTTTGACCATACACTCTACCTTTTAAGACTTTTAGCTTCCAACAACAGTAAGGCATTGTCTCATCTTTGAATTTCCAATGAAAAATGTGGTATACAGCGACGTAACTAAATAGTAGCCGAGCCCCAACGTACCACCATGTATTCTAATGTTGTAATTTACATATGAATCAGCTTTGGAATTAAATTTACATGCTAAATTTGTTATTCTAAACATGAATCTTAAATCTAATTATATTCAACTCTAATTTAATTTATTTATTTATTATTCCTACCTTATATTTCTTTTGAAAAAGAACCATTTATTTTGAGATAACTATTTGATATATAAACAGTACATTTTTTGATATATATAACCATTTATTTATACTCTACGTCATCACCTCAATCCCATTGAGGACCACCATTAAGGTACGATCACGTCGTTTTGAATGGATGTACCGGCGAAGAAGTGGTTCTGATGAATGCAAAGGAGGCAAATAGTTGAGTGGAGTAATTTAGTGGATGCTAATTTGTTTGGACGGAAATTGAGTCGCTTGAATGCCAATTAACTAAAAACATGTAGACGTTAATTGTCAAAGAGTACCAAGCACGGTTTGAAGAAATGGCACTCCATACAATGAGTTTCTCTGAAATTTCCTAACTCAATGCTTCTTATCTGGGTTGAGATCAAACATAAAAAATGAGATATTAGTGCTCAGGCCCACTATGATGCATGAATCGATTTCACTGTCCCATTTGAAGGAGACAAAAATTAACGAGGCTGGCAATACTAGATTTCAGGGTCAAGTTACAATAAAATCAGGCAGTAGCTCAACAGCTGGTGCAATGGAATAGTGCAAATGAGAGCCAAGCTACATGTGAAGATGAGGACGAAATTTTGAAGAATTTTCCAGCTTGGAACCTTGTGGAGAAGGTTTCTTTACCAGGGGAAGGCAATGTAACAAATTTTGGGTCCAATCAGCAGCCCATGCAACAATATATACCATTTTAGATTTGTAAAGGAACACATGAAAGAAGGAACCGAAAATATTGGGAGACTATGTACGTTTTAGTAGTAATTTAATCCACTCGATTTTTGTCAATGTCAAAAATTTAATTTTGGAGCTAAATTTTCTTAAACCGAGACAGTCCGAGTACTAAAATGAGAAGTTTATGAGTTGACTAGGGAATAGAATTATAAATGATTTGTTTGTATAATTAGGGAAAACAGTACAGGGAAAAATTGTTAGATGACAAAACTAGAGTGATTGGATTAAGGTAAAATTTTTGGCCTTTAATATGCAATTCACCTAGGACTTGAGAATAATTAAAAACTTGATAGTGGATTAACCTTTTATCCACAATCCACTTCCACTCACTTAAGCTTGGGTGAATTATAGCCATTGATTGATTATTAAAGA
The DNA here is from genome assembly GCA_025506655.1 of Gossypium rotundifolium. NCBI lineage: Eukaryota > Viridiplantae > Streptophyta > Magnoliopsida > Malvales > Malvaceae > Gossypium > Gossypium rotundifolium. The sequence continues at coordinate 150,375,815 of CP106732.1, read as the reverse complement.
TGAAAACATACTTAAGTGGGAGAGAGATGGATCAAATATACATTCATTCTCATCTTTTTCTTGTCCACATTTGATGATGATTCACTTAATTAACTAAAATCACGACGAAGGCAAGCGCATTTATTGAATAGCAGTATAGTTATGGTGAGTCAGGAATATCGTATCCACGAGGACTAAAAATACTAGTAATTACTATCTTTTTATTATCTAGCCAATAAATTGAAGGAATTGTTTTTAATCTAAAATTATCTAAACTAATTATTAAGACACAACAGAAAATTAAGTAAGAAAATATTCTATTGAACCAATGAGAGAGACAATACTTAGGAAAGAATCCACCTAAACTTCACTTATTATTCTGAATCTGAATTAACGACTTATTCACTTGCCTTGATCCGTAAAAATCCTTAAATTATATTAATATCTCTTTCGAGAGTAAAAATAACTGACTCTAGGATGATTAATTGAAATCTCTTTCTAATTAAAACCCTTATTATCGCATTAACTCGATCTATGGATTCTCCTAGTAGATTTGACTTTAATCCGGTAGATCTATGTCGTCTTATTTCTAGGATTGCATTCAACTCCACTCAATTATGCCAGATCTACTCTTAAACAGGGACTTTTGCTCCACTGAAATAAGCACATCAATCATGAATTAATATCTTGAAAACATTAAAACATGGAATAAGTACACATAATTGAGATCAAGAAATCAAGTATTTATCATGTAATTCAGAAATTAAATAACAAGATCCATCATAGGTTTCATCTTCCCCTAGGTATCTAGGAATTTAGTTCATACTTTAGAAGGAAAACATCTCAAAATTAGGAAAATAACAAAACATAAAGAAACCCAAAAACTTCTAAATAAGTTTACTGGAGATCTTCAATCTTGAAGGAGATCTCGAGTTGATTCCAACGCGTTCTTTGAGTAATTTCCTTGTTCTTCTCTACATGCCCCCTTAGGTCTTCTTCTAGTGTGTATTTATAAACTTTAAAATGCTCAGAAACCCTAAAAATTGGCTTTTTCTGCTTATTAGGGAAATAGGGTTCGAAATCAACACGGGCTGGCACATGGGCTTGTGGCCAGCCCATGTGGCTCACATGGGCGTGTGCTCAGCCCGTGTGAGAATGCCCAGGCCGTGTGGTTTCTGAAAATAGCTCGTTTTGTTCAGTTTTGGCTCATTTTCGCTCTTTTTGCTCCCCTATACTCTCCTAAGTATAGAAACATGAAATTAAGGGATCAGTAGCATCAAATTCATTAAATTATATAATAAATCATCTAAAAACATGCCAAGCATGGGATTCAAACATGTTACTTTTATGGTTTATCAACATTTCATTCTTGTACTTTTATAAAATGATGAAGGTTATATTTGTAATTTAAAAATGTCTAATATAGCTGAACTATCAAAATATGTTTTGTCATGGCACATGTATTTTTATAAAAATGTCTAATGTGGAACCTATACTTTGAAAATATCTAATATAGTATCTAAATTATAAATATATGTTTTATTAGGGAATGAAGTGTTATTGCCAATGAATTGCTAAACCAACTGATTAAAATTTGACACGTAGAATTTTTTTCCAAATGATCAACTCCACATAAATAATATAACATTGTATGAAAAATTAAATAAAAAATTTGAATTGAATTGAATTAAAAACAAATAACTATATATATATGATTAATAAACAAAAAAGGAGTAAATACTAAACTGCATCTATCATTATATGATTCAAGATTCACTAATCAGAAAATCTTCGTCTTCATCCTTCATCTATCATTGTTAATTTCTTAAAGTGTTTTTAGTATATTTCTGTTAGGTTATGTGATTGATAAGTTTTCTGTGAACCTGAACTTAAATATGATTTAGTGAGCATCAAGAATAATGATGTAATTAAAGTGGTTTCAGGTAGATCGATAAATGATAATATCTTGATCACTAGGAGGTTATTCATTCCATGAAAATTTATAAAGGTTTTGTGGGTTGGATGGCAATTAAGGTGGACTTTAAGAAGGTATGCGACTAGATTAAGTGGACAGGTTTGCTTGGTCAAGTTTTGAAAATGGCTTGTTCTCTTTATCTGTACTTATTCTCTTCTGGCCAACGCAGATTGGAATGATAAGGATGCTAAATGGGAAGTAATTTGGAAGTACGGGTGCCACAAACACAAAGAGTTTGGAATTTTTTGTGGTTAGCGTCACGTAATAGCCTCCTGACAAATATGGAACAGGTAAGGAAAGGCCTGTCGACCGATTCCTCTTATAGCCTTTGTGGACATCATGAGGAAAGTATGTTGCATGTTCTTCGAGATTTTCTAATTGCTAAATCGATTTGGTCAATATTAGTGCCTAATAACTTGTAGTGCTAGTTTTTTCAGTTCTTCCTTTGAGAGTTGGATGATGAGTAATACACAGAATGAGTTACAGATTAATGTTAATGAGTGCGAATGGGGGACTCTCTTTGCAATACTTTGTTGGAGGCTTTGGAAGTATAGATGCAATTTCCTCTTTTCAAATTCGACTTGGAGTGCTGAAACTATTGTTAGCCTCAGTCGGGCTTGCGTGATAACCATTTTTCGGAGCTGGCTGTCGGAAGAAAAAGCTCGATCTTTGCAAGGAAGCCATGACATTTGGCTACCACCAGCAAAAGGTTGTGATAGAATACACGATAGTAAAAACAAATAGATGAAATAGAGAAAACAAACTGAAAAAGAAATAACGTTTGTAGTTATTATTTCATACGTACTGCAATTCATCAAATACCCTCAGTATTTATAAGCATTAAATGCTAACCAGAATATTAAAAAACTAACAGACTAACTGCTATCTATTTAACAAAACTAACAGCTAACTGTTTCATTCCTTAACATGCTCCTATCATCACGTTTCTATCAAGTGTTGTGCTTTGCAGCCACTTTTAGATAGGATCGAAACTTAGTAAACAAAGGTTCTGATAAAGGCTTTGTAAGCACGTCTGCTACTTGCTCTGTCTTTGGAACATGCCCCACGCCGATTTTCCATCGCAATTTTCTCTCGAACAAAGTATAAGTCTAACTCCACATGTTTAAACTTTGAGTGCATCACTGGATTTGAAGAAACCACAATAACGCCAGAGTTGTCACACCACACTGCAGACTTTCTTGATGGCGAGACATGAAGTTCAGATAGTAAGGATTCAAGCCAAACCACCTCAGTAACTATATGAGCAAGAGCCCGATATTCAGCCTCCGTGATTGACCTCAAAACTACCTGTTGCTTCTTTGATCTCTAAGCTACAGGATTTCCACCAAGAAAAAAACAAAATTCAGTGGTTGACTTACGGTCATCAACATCGTTTCCCTAACTAGCATCTGAATAGCCAACAACATCCAAGCTAGCAGAAGGAGTAAATTGAATACCATAATCCAAGGTACATTGCAAGTATCTAAGGATCCACTTCACTGCTTTATAATATTGATCAAGAGGGCGATGCATGAACTGACAAACCTTGTTAATCGAGAAAGTAATATCTGGCCTTGTAATGACTACATATTGTAGAGCCCCCATAATGCTATGATATTTTGACTCATTTGTAATCGAGCAGCCAGTGTACTGAGATAATTTTGAAGAAGTGGCCATAAGTGTAGAAGAGCTATTGGCCTGATCCATATTAGCTTTGCGGAGAAGATCAAGCACATATTTGCGCTGATTTAGAAACAACCCAGTAGGCATGGAAGATACTTCAATGCCAAGAAAATAGTTGAGAGGTCCTAAGTCCTTCAAAGAAAATTGAGTATCAAGGTTTGTAACAAAACGATCAATGCTGGCCTGATTACTACCGGTGATGATTATATCATCAACATAGACCAAAACATACATAACCATACTATCAGTCTTTTTAATGAAGAGAGAACTATCCGACTTGGCCAAGTAGAAATCGGAAGATAATAGAAAGTCTCGAAGTTTAGAGAACCATGCTCTAGAAGCTTGTTTAAGACCATAGAGTGCCTTCTTTAACCTGCACACCAAGGGCTTGTCACCATGATACTACTCAAAACCAGGTGGCTGAAGCATATAAATCTCCTCGGATAGATCACCATTGAGGAAAGCATTATTAATATCAACCTGCCTTAGTTGCCAGCCAAACTGAACAGCCAATGCTAACACAACTCGAATGGTCATTGGCTTTACAACCGGACTGAACGTCTCTTGAAAATCAACCCCAGCTTCTTGAAGGTAACCTTTGACCACCAAGCGACCCTTGTAGTGAGCAATGGTGCCATCGGAATTCCTTTTGAGTTTGAAAACCCATTTGCAACCCACTGCCCTTCGGTTGGCAGGTAAGGGAACTAAATCCCAGGTACCATTTTTGAGAAGAGCTGCATATTATTGTTGAGCAGCAAGAGCCCACTCCTTGCTTACAAGGGCCTCTTCGATCGAACGAGGTTCGTTTTCTCTTAGTTCAGCAGAAAACACCCGAGGCTTAAATATGCCATTCTTGACCTGGTCATCATACGATGAGTGTTAATGTTGGAACCAACAGCCCCTGTCGAAGAAGTAACAATAGGCTCTACTGCCCTCGGGAAGGAAGTAGCATTCTGCTCAACTGGAGAATTAGTGGACTCCAAAGGAAAAGACATATGATGAGAAGATGTGGATCGTAACATAGTCCCTGACTCGTGTTGAGGTGCAGGAATAGTGATACTTAGAGAATTAACTTGAGAATAACCCGTAGCAGGCAACACAACTGGCACTGAAGAACGTTAATGCTGTAAAACAAATTGATTACGGTCAGAACTCTTAGTCGAGCTGTCAGAAAACTTAAAAGAAAAATGATCCTTGTCAAACACTACATGTCTGGATATAAACACCTTTTGATTTGCATCAAGACATTTATAGCCCTTGTGAGTAGGACTATACCCAAGGAAGACACAAAGACTTGATCGAAATTGAAGCTTATGACTATTGAATGGTTGGAGATAGGGATAACATCGACAACCAAACACACGTAGATGATTGTAGCTTGGCACCACTCTTTGTAGAACCTCAAATGGAGATTTGTCAGCTAAAACTAGAGTTGGGAGTCGGTTAATGAGGTAAACAGCACTTATGAAAGCATGAGCCCAAAATTTCATTGGCATATGAACTTGAGCTAGCAAGGTTAGGCCAGTATCAACGACATGACGATGCTTCCTCTCAACCAAGCCGTTTTGTTCAGATGTGTGTGGGCAAGAAAGTTGGTGTTGAATGCCAAGCTGAGAAAGTATCGTAGGAAAAGATCGAAACTCACCACCCCAATCCGTTTGAAGAGCTTTAATCTTGACACCGAATTGAACTTCCATTAGCCTTTGTAACTCAAGAAACTTTTCAAGAGCCTGAGACTTTCGGTTAAAAAGAAAAATCCAAGTATATCTTGAGAAAATATCCACAAATGAAATGTAATAAAAATGACCATCAGAAGCCATGGGAGCAGGACCCCATAAATCAGACACAATAAGCTGAAAAGGAGCAGTATATTGAGTTGTGGAAGGATAGAAGGGCAATTTATGGAGCTTGCCTAATTGACATGCTGAACAAATAGATTTCAGCATTGAAAACCTTGAAGCAATGTTACATTTTTGAAGAACTGATATAACAATTTTATTACAAGGGTGACCAAGATGCATTTGTGCCATGGGTCAAAGCGTGTATCATTAGAACCAGAAGCTCCAAGGATGCGACGTGAGTAGTAGTAGAAAGAGTAGTCGTTATAGTGTGAGGTTGAGAATCTGACAGATCAAATTACTACAAACCATTATGAGTGCGGCCCACTAGTAGTATTTTTCTGTCTTGATATCCTTCACAAAATAGTGAAACGGATAAAACTCAAAGAAAACTTGATTATCATTAGCAAATTGAGCTACAGATAATAAGTTTTTACAAATCTGTGGAACATACAAAACCTGTTTCAAATGAAAACTCTATCTGAAGTTGCAACAGTAGAAGAGCCAATGTGAGTAACAGGTACAAACATGCCATTACCCATGTATAGGCGATTGTTACCTGTGTATTGAGTAGCTTCATGTAAATTTTCTAGATTGCTAGTGACATGATTAGACGCCCCAGAATCAGGATACCAAATCTTTGTTGGTAGAGAACTTGGGAAAGGCTGGCTACTTGTAGTAGCTGTATTGACTTGAGGTTGACGTGTAAGGTGCATCTAACAAGAACAATGAGGACCCCCACAAGAAAGATTTGAACCATCTTGAAATTGATGACAATAAACCTGCATGGGTTGACTGGAGACTCCTTCAAAAGATTCATCAAATCTATAATAGCACTTTTGTACAACATGACCAATACAACCACACAACTGGCATTGAGGTTTATTATGAACATACCGTCTTCCTCGACCCCTGCCTTAAAAAGAACGAGAACCATTACCTCTGAATGATGGTCGAGAAGCTCTTTCAAAACGATCAGTATCTTTAGTACCGGACTCACATTGTTGAGCGACATTAGCCTGCAATGGTGCATTCAAAACCAAATCTTGTTGTCTAGATTCACAATCAACTAGCATTTCAGAAAGAAGATCAAGAGACATTGGCATGACAGAAGCAACAGCACGAATGGACTCAAATTCGAAGGATAAGCCAGCAAGAATAACACTAATCTATTTTTGAGCAGAAATAGGGTGACCAGCAACCACCAACTTATCACACAGACCCTTTATCTTGCTCAAATATTCTTTAATAGTGAGTTGCCCTTTCTTTTGTGAGTATAAAGAATGGCGTAGAGTAGAAATGGACATGGTGGAATTAGTAGCAAACCTCTGAATGACTTAATTCCAGACATCAAAACTTGAATGTGCGTCAGTAAGATGCATTAGTATATCATCACAGATTGTAGACAACAGCTAATAAGCCAACAGTTTATCCTACTGTTGATGAACCAAGAAGTCAGGATTAACAACCAGGTTGCCATTACCATCGACAACTGTTTGTGGAGGTATACCAACTGTGCCAAGAACAAAATCATACAACCCATACCCTTCAAGAATCAACAATATTTCCTGTTTCCATAGGAGAAAGTTGTGCTCTCCAAGTTTCACTGTATCATGCTTAGGGAACTACTGGACTTTCTTCAAAAAACCATGAGCAATATCAGAAGAAGAAACAGGAACGGAGGGATCAGTACCGGAGATGTCATCGGTCGCCATGGAAGAAAAAAAAATCAAGGCTCTGACACCATGATAGAATACACAATAGTAGAAAACAAATAGATGAAATAGAGAAAACAAACTGAAAAAGAAATAACATTTGTAGTTATTATTTCATGCATACTACAATACATCAAATACCCTCAGTATTTATAAGCATTAAATGCTAACCAGAATATTAACAAACTAATAGACTAACTGCTATCTATTTAACAAAACTAACAGCTAACTGTTTCATTCCTCAACAGGTTGGGTCACTGTTAATTCTGACGGCGTTAGCTTATGGGTTACAACCGCGATAGACTTTCAGATTTCGATTTTCACACTTTTGAGCAACCTCCGGTTAATGCATGGAGGCTGTTACGTGATGATAGTGGCAATGGTTCTTCTTTGCTATAATTTTGTTAGTTTTCCTTTCAGTCCTTGACTGAGCTTTTCTTTTACCAAAAAATGTGGTGAAGTTAAATTTTTATAAATAAATGAACCATAAGTCGTCCTCTTCTAGTTTAGGAAGGTGTAAGCCATGTTGGTGGATTTTCGATTAACCTTCACCAACCCCTCTTCCTCTAATTTCTACTCCTACTGACAACAAAGTTGTTTACAAGGAAAACATGTCTGGATTACAATCTCACTTCAACCATTTTTGCACCGCTATTAACCCTTTTATCACTTCATCCACATTTTTGAAAGCACTCATTTGGATGAGCACTGGCCACTACACAGATCAGTTATCTTCTAATGGATTTTAGGGGGAACATTGTTGATGAATATCTTGGAAACCGCCATTATTTTAGAACACACAACTTACAATTGATCAAGTACTATGTGTTGAATTGTATGGAATCCAACTCGAATTAGTTGAATTAATGTTTTTATTTAAATTATTATTTTTTATTTTTTACGAATTGTATTCAATAAAATCAAATTCCAATTTTGGTTTAAATTTAAAATAAAATAAAAAATCAAATTAAAACCTTGTTCACAATACTAAAGGTAAATAAATTTGAGAGTATATAAATTTGAAAACTTTGAAATTTTTAGAATGTAAATATTATATGATTTTTATTTTATATATTTAGTACAATTTTGAAAAAATTATAATTCTTTTTAATTTTAAATAACAAGTTTTTAAGATTTTTTATTTTTATAATTAAGATTTCTTTTATTAATATTTTTAAAATAAATTTTATTTTTAGATTTTTATATTATATAAATTTTACTTTTTACTTGTTCTTTATAATTTTTGAATTGACAAGGACTAAAAGAGTATTTACATCAAAGTGAAAAAAAAAAATAGACATTAAAACAACATCATTTTAGATATTAGGATATTTCGATTCAACTTAAATAACTCAAAATACTTATTTAAACTGACCTACTAACTCAAATGACTTATTTAACTTGAATTGACTAATTTAAAATTTAAAATTTTTTTCAAATCGAAATGAATTTTACTAACCATTAAACCTAACTTGATTCTTATATGTATCATATTTGGCAAAAATCCTTGCACAATCTCTATGCTTTTAAAAGTGATCAACAAATTGATCTCATTACTGAAAATTGTATTAATTAATTTTCGGTTAAAATATGTAATAGATTTCAGTATAATTCATGAAAATAAAACATCTAGAAATTTGTATCTATTCCTCCTAATAATATAATCTTTTATATTTATAATGTTATTTCCACAAACAATACATTTAATAAGCATGCCATCATAAATATGTATAACATATTTATGTTTAAAATTTTGACACATTTAATATGTTGTATTTGTATATACACAACTAACACTAAAAAAACATGAGATCAAAATGTACATTTTGCCAAATCTACTTAAGATTGCTTCAACATGAACAAATTACTTCAGTTAACAAGTCTGCAACATTTTTAGGTGGGTTGTGGTGGAAGTACCAATGATTGAAGGCTTCCTTGTAACATTTCCAACACTTTAGCTATTGACGGTCGATCTATTGGATTGGTTTGAGTGCACCAAAGGCTCACTGTGACTAGTTTTTTTGTTATTTCTTCTTCCTCTTCAGCTATTACTTCATTAAGATTAAAGTTCATAAGCTGATCAAGATGGTTATTTATCCACGAGGGAAAGTATGTTTCACTAGTTTGGGAACCCTCAATATCTATATTTTTTCTTCCTCCTATCATTTCAAGGAGCATCATTCCATAGCTGTAGACATCAGATTTATGAGAAACACCTCCAAAATTTCGACAAAACACTTCAGGAGCTATATATCCAACAGTTCCTCTTGTACCTGTATTTGCAATAATACTTTCTTTTCGTTCGCATAACTTAGACAGACCGAAATCAGAGATCTTAGGACAGAAGTTTTCATCTAAAAGGATATTGTGAGGTTTTATGTCGAAGTGCAAGATCCGGGTGTTGCAACCTTGATGCAAGTATTCGAGTCCTCTAGCGATGCCTAGTGCAATGTTATACAAAGTTTTCCACTCCAATTGACGACTTTGATTATGTGGTCCTTTATTATAAATAAATCCATCTAAAGATCCGTTGGGCATGAATTCGTAGACCAAAGCTCTCTTTGATCTCTCAAAACAGAAACCAAGAAGAGTCACTATGTTGACATGAGAAGTTCTACTAATGCTAGCTAATTCATTCATAAATTCCTCCCCATTTTCTTTGAATTCACTCAGGATTTTGACCGCCACGAGACGTCCGTCTGGTAATTTTCCTTTATATACACTACCATATCCTCCTTCACCTAATTTATCTTTAAACTTATTTGTCATTTTCTTAATGTCTCCATAAAAATATCGATTTGGAGCCAAAGAACCAAACCTTGTGATGAATTCCTCGATCCTAGCATTGTCATTCCTTTTTCCCTTCCATAGATGACTTGACAGTGATTTTCCTTTCAACCTTAACACGAAGAAGCATATGGCAGAAACCAAAACAATGGTGATGGTTACAACAACCGTGAGTCCTGTTCATGGTGCATCGTTAATCAATTTTTACTAAATCATTTATAAATGAAGATGATGAATAAGGTGAAGTAAGTAAAAACTTTTATCAGTTAAAAGAACAATGAATAGAACCAAACAAGTAATCTTAAAGCAAATAACAGAAGATTTCATGAATAGATATTGTCATAACAACAAAGTGTTTCATACCTATAAATATTAGATTCAGCCTCGATTTGGATTTGGATTCGGATTCGGATTCGGATTCTGCAAATAAAATATAGCAATGAAAATTTTGGAGTAAAAAATCAATTTAAAAGACTTAATAAAAAATTTAATCAACTATCGATAAAATATCATGGACTAAATGTGCAAATAATTTTACCCTATCCTAAATGTGTTTTTAAAATGGTTTAAAATGAATTTTAAAGATATAATTTTGAAATTATAAATGAAATTATCTTTTAAAAAGCAAGGAAATTTTAATTAAATTTAAAAATATGAATAATTTTTAATACTTGTTTCATTGCATTACTTTAGGAATCATACTGAGTTCAGATTATATTATAAAGTATGTTGGACTTTTTTTAATATTAATTTTATTACGTGTTCTTACCATATTTATTTTTTTGATACAATACTTAGAGTTATCTATAAACCCTCTTCAACCCTTAAATAGGAGGATAATGTGTTTCACCGCACTCGAACTCACATCCTCTTACACTAACAATAATATCGATCCCAATCAAGTTAAGATTTAATTAGTAAGTATATTGGATTTAAATATGAAACAATTAACATTTTAAATACTCTAAAAATGGAAATATATTGCTATTATTTATGATTTCAAATTAGTATCTATATTTCTACAATAATTATGAATTATGATTTAATTTTTGTCTATAAACTCAATGTGTATATCAAAGTTTATCTAATATTTTGCATTTTATTCATGTAGATTAATCCGTGCATCACACTTGAATTTTCAATAGAATAAAACATTGGTTTTGTTGAAGTTTTTAATTTGTTCGAAGCCCAAATTTATTTCATTGATACATTAAAATAATTAAAATGAGGATGAAACATAACGAAATAAATTAAATAAAGAAATCCATACGATACTTAAACCTTATATTTACTAGATTTTAAAAATAATATAAAAGGAAAAAATAAATAAATAATTATAAATATTAAAATAAAGATACATATGATACATTAAAATATATCACTAGTATTTTCTACAATTATCTTTTAACCAATTCTAATTTAGAAATTTTAATTAGTAATTATGTTGTGATAAAATGTTTGGTATGTGTCATTTCATATAAAATCCTAAGACCTTGTAATATAGTATATATGTTTGGCTATAGAATATATAGAATATATATATAATAAATTTAGTGAAAAATATTTATATCTATAGTTGGTTTGACTTTAATCAGTTTTTTTATTTACGCTTAATATTTAAATGCTAGTCTTTTTTTAAATGAAAAATTGATTAGGTTAAAATTTTAACAATGTTGATATTGCACTCCACGTGATGATTCACGTATACTTTATTATTAATATAATTTTTAAAAAATATGGATTTTTTAATTTTACATTTTCTTAGATTTTCTTATGAAATATATATGGATTGTTATACAAATAATCATATCAATGTGTTAAAATATTAATAATTCAATTACTTTTTAGTTAATAATAATAATTTAACTAAAATTTGAAAGTTAAGGATAAAAATGATTCAGTAAAAAAATAAAAAATACTAAAAAATTGAATATTAAAACTAATTTTATTATCATAATAAAAATAAAAATCCAAATAACATCTTTGTCAATGATATATCATTATCTTATAAAAATGACGTATAATTATCTAATAAATTCATTGACATAAAAATAATCTAAATGAATGGATCAAAATTATATATATACAATTTTAGGTGTTGAATTTTCCTCTAAAATTAATGCTGATTAATACGTTATTATTGCTTTAAATGATTGACAATGACGTAAGAAATATCATATTTTTTTGGTAAAGTTTTGTATATTTCAAAGATGTTATTTTAAAAGATTTTTTCTTTTCCTTCTCTACTTTATAATTTATATTTGAAGTTTTTTTTTTAATAATGTTGTCTTCAAAATTTAAATGTGTCTTTTTTAAAAATAAAATGTGTTTTACCATTACATCCAACACATTTATGATGAGATTTAATTTTTGAAAATATTTTCTATTTTTATTTTTAAAAATATTTTCATTTTCTATTTTTAAAAATTGAAAAACACATTTGATAAATAAAAATATTTATAATAATTAAAACATGAAAATATATCTGGTAACTATTATTCTCAAATAGAAATAAAAAAATTACATTTCAAATAGATTTGAACTAAGATACAGATTTAATATTAAAAACAATTTAAAAAAAGAGAATATTTTTTACATTTATATGGATTTGAACCCGGATCAATTCATCTAAACTTTTTTTTGTTGAACAATATCATAATAGATTTTAATCATATCTATTCTTTTTGACATAATGTTTAGAACTACCCATAGTTTTTCCCCAAACCATAAATAGGAGGATAATGCGCTTCAACGCACTCAAACTCACATCCTCCTCCATTGATAACAATGTTTATACCAATTGAGTTAAAATTCAATCGGTCAATTCATTTAAAATTAAAATCACTTGTTTTTATCATTTTTATTTTTACAAAACATTTTTAATGTAAATAAGTGTGTTTGGTTTCAAGAAACAAGAGTTGTTTTATTTATTGGAATCCTTTTAACTTTTAAAAGAAATTAAAAAATTGAAAATAATGGATTTTTAAGTTTAATTTTTGCATTAATTTATTATGATTCGAAATCTTTTAAAAGTAATTATTTATAACAAATTTTTACCATGATAGTATGATAAATTTTCTTTATGATAATCATATTTATTTATGAAGATTTTGTCCAGTTATAGTGAAGTGATTGTTATATATTTATAACAATATATTGTTATATAAAATTAATTATTATAAATTTACAATAAAATTTATAGCATGAATTTCTATTAAATAAAGTAAATGAGAATTATGTTAAAAAGAAAGAAAATGAGAATCAAATGAGCAAAACTAAGAGACATATAGTAGATGCATGCATTATTACTTTTATGTATATTTTATTTTACATTTTTCATATGATTAATTATGAAGTTCATAATTTAAATAAGTTCAATTAATTAGTATGAGTTATCTAATTAAATTAATTAATTTATCATAAAATTATTAAATTCAAGTAATTATTTTATAAGTTTATGATGTTTCAAATTCATAATGAAATATTTATTAAGGAAGTTAATAGTTTATTGAATTGATATCTTTAATTAACTCCTTAAAGATTATTTTTATTTAATAAAATATTATTAATAGATTTTAAATGTGAAATTAAATATTTTATTAAAACATTTTAATTATGATATTTTTATTTAATAAATTATAATTAATAGAGTAACTATAATCTTTCTAAACTTTTCAAAAATGTTATTACAGAAAATTAATTTAATAAAGAATATATTCCATAATTGTTGTTGTTATTACAAGTGAAAATTTATTGTAAATGATTAAAATAAAATATAAAATATTAATTCTACTAAAACTTAATTATAATAACGAGTGATTATTATATAAAAATTGAAAGTATATAAAATCATAAGATAATACGTTATTAAATGAATTAAATTATTTTACATGATTCATAATAAAAAAATAAAATAAAAAATATTCAAGTTTGATGTCATTGGGGTTGCTTTGCTTCATTTATTGTTATTTGTCGGATTATCTATCAGGCTTTTGATAAGATTATTTTTAATATTTTTGAAATACTTCTAATAAACTTGAATAAAGATTTTTTTTTTTTTTTTTAAATTCAGGTTGCAGTCCAGTCTGATCTTACTTTTCAACACCAATACAGATAAAAAGTACATACCTCGGGCAGACGACGTTGGTGATGATGAAGAAACAACGCGATGGCATTGTCTGTCATCGGGCGAATTCTCGAACATGAAAGGGCAGTAGCAGAACATTGTTTGATTCTCCGCCGGCCCAAAGAAACCGCAGGCTCCGCCGGAATCATTGCACTTCCCACAAGCTTTGCTGTCCTTCCAATTCCATTGTACCTCCACTCCTTTGTTCAAGGCTTCTTTCAACCTCAACGAAGAATTCAGTGATCCCTCCATGGAAGATCGAAGAATCGGAACAGTAACATTAGCCGAACATCCCTTCGGCTGGATATTATTCGGTATCCCCACGGAAACGTTACTGTAAGTGGAACCGGCGTTATCGCAAGGGAAGAACCCGAGATTGCGTGACGAGATGGAAGATTGGCAGTCATAAAACAAAGTAACGTTGGCATAACCGGGACCAGGTGAAAACAACTCGGAATCGAGGACCGAATTCCGAGTTGCGATTTGAGGGATACAAAGGCCATCGTACTTGATGAGGTCTTCCCTCGCAATCTTTAGAATATGAAGATCCCAGCGGATGCCCAGAACCCAATATTCTATATCACTAATTACGATCGTTGTTGTATTGTTGTTGTTGTCGCAGCGAAGCTCGAGACCGTGTCGTCCACATTCCGACACTCGTTGACCGCCAGAGAAAGGAAATCCGGCGGAGATATTCCCGCATCGGAACACTGTATCACGACAGTTCTCGTACAGTTCATGATTGCTTAGTGAAAGAGGAAACCCAAACATGATGAATAATAAGGAATAGTACAGAAGTGGAAGACGAGGTAATGGTGATGATGATGATGAGAACCAAAGAATATTCATTTTTTTTGAAATTTTCTGAGAATTGATGGAAGATTGAACAAGGTAAACGACGAAAGTACACAGAAAAAGGATTGACTGGCTCTAAATAAAGGGAAAGTTTATCAAAAGAAAGTCATCGTCAATGAAGTTTACTTAAAAAGACTCATGTAATATGATTTATGCTGAATTTTGCACTGTTCTAATTTATCACTGGGTAGTAAAAAGTCAAAAGGTTTATGTGAAAAAAAAAGTATAACTCCCAAAAAAACATAATTTTAAGGCATTAATAAAATATTTTCGCATCGTTAAATTTTGATCTATATTTACTATCTTCTTCAATTTATTTATAATAAATAATTTTTAAATTATAAATAAACATTTTTATTTTAAATATTTTAAAAATATTAGTTTCTACGACAATGGATTTTTTATTTTAAATTGTTTTCTATGTCATTGAATCTTTATTAATAAGTATTGTGGAAAATTTAAAGTTTATAAGTTTTTTTATTTTAATTACTTTTATATATATATATATATATATATAAATCTTAGAGCTAGAGAGCAAGTTGAATATGAATAGGTGTATAATAATAATTTCATGTTTTTAAATTTTGATGATGTGACGAAATTTTATTAATGCTAAAAACTTTAAAATTTAATATCATTCTAATATAAGTTATTCCTATATTTAAATCTTCCATTCATACATAATGATAAATCTTTAAATAATTCCTTAAAGAAATGAATAGGAGAAAAACAAAGTTGAAAAAAGTATCTAAAAGGGAATATATAAAGGTTTTATTCAAATAATATTAAAAATTAAATAAATCTGAAATTGTAACACCCCATACCCGTATTCGTTGTTGGAATAAGGTACGAGGCATTACCGGAGTTTACAATTTTTTTTACCCAATATAACCCATTTATAAATATCTAGCTTTTCCTGCAAATTCTAAACCGAGACCATTCCAATTCAACATATTTTCAAAATAAAATTCATGCATATTTATAAGATAACTTCAACACATAAGCCATATCAATAGCTAACCTTATATTCATTTCATATTAACATTTATTTTATTAGCTTATACATGCCATTCATTTTCAAAATAAAGTTTCTTTAAATACCGAAGTTTTGGGGTTGATAGTGTGATGTGTCTCCTACCGAATCCGACCTCCGAGCTCTTAACACTACAAAACAGGGAAAAAGGAAATAGGGTAAGTACTTTGTGCTTAGTAAGCTCATGTAACAAGAATTATACTTACTCAATATTTTCAATACAAGCAATAAACATTCATATACCCATTCAATGCATTATTACCCTAACATTCACAAACTCAACATTCAAGTCAGTCCAATAATTTCCATATATCAATAATATAAATACTATGATTGATGAGCTCATCAATATCATGATTTCCATTTCCTTATTATTTTTCCATATTTATCCCGTTAAACTACTCAGAATTTCAATGGATTTTTAGAGGTACACTTTAGTGTACAAATCCGGGTCCGTCAATTTATATTCATATGACATTTTCATTTCGAGAGAGCACACTCCCTTGAACCTCATCCTTACAATGGATTACCAGTCGAGCTAAATCCTCAGATATAAACTCATAGAGTATTGTTGGATTACAGTCAGGCTAAATCACAACGACAATTACTCTAATGAGCTTGGATCCAATTACCACCAAAGCAATTCAGACCTAATTTGGATTACCCGTCCGGGCTAAATCCATTTTACACATATTCTTCGGAGGGCTATATCAGATAGGATCACCCGTCCGGCTAGATCCTTTTACCGTCAATTCCTTTTCAAAGATCCATCGAATTTTCCTTTCATTCAACCGATTTCTTCCCTTTTTATCAAATATATCAATATTTCATCAATTTTCATACAATTAACATTCAAATTATATTCATATCAATAACATACATTTCAAGCATTTAAGAGTACAATTCAAGTTACATGAACTTACCTTGATACTTGTTCGTACACAAAAATCTACTAATCCGGGACTTTTTCCTTTCCTCGATCTAGCTTCGTATTTGAGTTTTTCGGTTCTAAATAAATAAATTCAATCATCAATTCAATACATTTCATGTTCACATGTAGCATTTTCAATAATTCTATTATTATTTTTAGTTCATTCAAAATTGTCTACTTGAGTCATAGTCACTAAATTATTTTTATCTTGAGCTACAGAACTCTAAATTAGGATCCGTTAATTTTCTCTGAAACTAGACTCACGTATATTATTTCCATAAAATTTTCAGAATTTTTGATTTAGCCAATAAGTACAGTTTATTCTTTAAAGTTACCCCTGTTCTGCTGTTTGACAGTTCTGACCCTTCTTCACTAAAAATTAATTATCTCTTCATACAGGATTCGGATGATGTTCCCGTTTATTTCTATTGAAAATAGACTCATTAAAAATTCTAAACATATAAATTTAAGCCCCTAATTATTTTTATCCACTATTTGATGATTTTCTAAAATTAAAACAGGGGAACCCAAATTCATTCTGAACCAGTCGTACACAAATCTAAATATCTCAAAATACAGAATTTCTTTTCTTTCCATGTTTCTTTCATATGAAAATAGACTCAATAAGCTTTAATTTCATATCTCATTCAACTTCTAATTCCACTTCTACAATTTCTGGTGAATTTTCAAACTTACTCTACTGTTGCTGTCCCAAAACCGTTTTCTTATAGCTTGTTTTGCAATTAAGTCCTTTGTCCAATTCTAACTTCAAATTCTTTCAATTAAACCACTAATTCATCATTTTATTCATCATATGCTATATTCAAAACTTTAAAACTTCAAAAACTTCAACTTAAATTCATCAAAACTTTGTTCTAAAACTTATAAAGCATCAAAATTAAAAGAAAAGGACTAAATTAACTTACCAAATTAAACTCCAAGCTTTAAAAACTTTATTCTCCCTTTTCTTTCTTTCTCCCCATTTCTTCTCTGTTTCGTCTTTACTTTCTGTTTTTTTCTGTTCTTTCTTTTACTTTCTCTTTATAATATATATACTAATAATATAATATAATATATTAAAATATCTTTATTATATAATAATATAATAATATATATTAAACATAAAAATCTTAGATTTTCTTCACTATAAACTGCCTCAACTAGACAAAATAGCTTAATTGCCATTTTGGTCCTTTATACTTTCTTTTAATCTATAATTAAACTTTTACACCTTTTTCAATTTAGCCTTTTCATTTAATTACCTACCAGACGTTAAAATTTTCTAACTAAATTTTAATACCACATTACTAACATTTTATAAATATTTATAAAATATTTCCTATCATATAAATATTCATGCAAATATATTGAAATAAATTTCTCTTTAAATCGGATTTATGGTTGCGAAACCATTGTTCGATAACCTTGATTTTAGGCCATTACAGAAATAGGATAAAGGTCCTAATATTTATGAATCTAGGCAAAGCGAATAATGTAAAATTGGTGCTGCCTAACCAATCGACGGCACCCTTATCCCCTGCCACCGATGACATCACATTTTTAAAAAAATAATAATTTTTTTGAGTGTCGCCTAAGTAATTGGCAGCACCAGTATTTCAGGCTTAAAAATACACAAATTTTTATATTGGTAAAATGAAGTATTCGTTTGACCTTACATATCAACTTGGAGGTCAGCCAGTCTCCGTTTGAATAGATGTGGTTCCAGCTCATACCCTGAACCGCTACAACATATTACATGTGGTTTCACAAACTCTAAACATATGGGAAAAAAACTAAGACAGATAATTACCCATCTTTAAAACTTGTTTGCGCCAATCCACATTTTTGAATTCCTTATGGAAGTTCGTTGCAATATGCCTGATGTAATAGACAGATCTCCACAAAACACCTGAATGCCTAATTGTGGCAATTATCCCCTTTGATTTATCGAGAATGATGCAAACGTTGTCTTGAGTGACAACATACCTCTACAAGTTCTCTAGGAAAAATTCCTATGACTCCATGTTCTTTTCCTCAACAATGGCAAACGTTATTGGTAGCAAGTTCCATTTCCCATCTTGTGCAGTCACAATGAGAAGAATCTGGTATATTTCCTGCACAGCTAGGTCTCATCTAATCTGTACAAGCGGGTTACAGTGGGGAAAGGCTCAAATGCATGGATCAAATGTCCAAAACATCCGATGAAAAGTTCTTTTCCTCCTGGATGTAGTTGGTTGTCCCAATCGTATAAGGCAACGTCTGCAACTCAACGATTATCCCTAGAACATACTCTTGCATTGCGACTATCCACCCTTAGAGTTCATTGTACGACACATCCCAATCTCCGTACAACTAATCCATGGCTATATGTTTAGCCAACCATGTCTTCGTATCAGTACTAGAACCGTTCTTGCATTTTGGCAATCATCACCGATACGAGAATGGTGGGCATGTCTTTAACCATTGCTAATATGCAGCAGTAGATGGTTTTTGAATCAAGCTTGCGGTGGTCCTGCATCATAAATGCAGAAGTGCATGTATAAAACCCAACATATTTTCGTATCTCCCACAACTAGGACCTCCGGATAAATGCAGATTGTACCCACTACTTGCATCCTTTTGTCAACTTCCAACACTCACCAACATTGATCATCAATTTAAACTCAGCCACCCTGAGTCAACAGACACCTTCATATTGTAGCGCTTGACACACTTGTCTTTGCTCACAAATATTTCACCCATGAATAAGTCTCTCAATTCAGGATTTGCTATCATCAGTGAGCAGGTATTGTGTCTAGGTACTCGGGGAACTCAAAAGCATGCATTGCATCAGGATCGATGATCGACATATGGGCCTGGGATAATTGCGTATGATGATGCCACGACTCGAGTTTTCAATCGAAGAGGCGTGATAATTTCCATTATCTGGCCATTCGTCAATGATATCATCTGGGACATTGTCTAAATCAGGGTCACTAAAATCTTCACCTTCGTGATCAGAATAACCATTACTATTGGATCCATCTTCACCAAATGCATCAGTTTCAATAACGACTAGACGTATCTGTAAGCCACCACCATATTGATCTAAACATCCAACATTAAGATCGATGTCAAAATCACGCACAGACAACCTCCAATCGACGGATGCTCTGGAACCTTTGTACACGGGTTTGCAACTTTATATTGTTGACTTAACTGAGTTACATTTTCGACAGGCTCTGCATATGCTAACTCAACAAATAATTGAACTGGTTTAGTGTTCACCCTCCCTAGCGGGCAATACAATGCAACTATTGTCTCGACATCGTCATCGTCTAAAAGTTCCATCCCGGTAAAATTGATAGGATTTGACGAAACTAGAAATTTGTATAAGAGTTTCGTCATATTTCTATCGAATCTCATTACTATTTTTTGCTAGTTTCAAAAATATAACCAATAGTTGTTTCTAAAATACCACCATCAAAATGAATGGCTGCAAAAAAATTGATTCTCTATTTTTTTTTTTTTTTTGAAACTGCAAAAATGCAACAAAACATCTTAATAAACTAACAATAAAAAGTAAACATACACAATAATAATAAACTTCATAATTAACATACCTTAATACTAAATAAAAGAAACTTTTAACACAAATAAACTTCTATTAAAAACTAATTATACTACTAAAAAGATAACCTTAATAGTAATTAACTAACCTTTTCTTCTTGATTTTGGGTGGGGGACCTTTAGCTAGATTTGTTTTTTTTTTCTTTCATGTCGTGACTGATTTAGGGGGGAAATAATTAGTACTAACCTTTTTTTTAAACAAAAAAACATTTCTTAATATTGAACTACAACTATATAACTAATTATACTAAAAAAATACATACCTTCCTTTTGATTTTTGGGGTTGGGAGACCTTCAGTAGCTCTTGATTTTTTTTCCCTTTCAATTGATATATGTAGGGGGAGGGTTTGAGGACCAAACCAATCCCTTTTATAATAATAAAAATAATATAATAATAATTTTTTATTAAAGCTGAAAAAATTGGTATATTAAACCCGTCGGTCATAGGTCCGAGTTCCAATACCCGAAATTTAATATACCAATTGTAGTAGCCCATTATTGTCCGGGCTTGAACAAATAAAAAAATAAAATAAAATAAAATAAATTAACCCAAAGTCCAAAATCTTACAGTCCCTTTACAGCCAATTTTACCAGTGGCCCTGTAACACCCTGAATAATTGGGTCTGTGCATTTTATGTGTTTGACTGCTTAAAATATTAATTTGAGAATTTGAGGTACAATTGGGGCTCAAATTGGGCTGAGGCCTTGTTTTAAATATTTTGTTTAGACACTATAAGGGCTTAAATTAAAGTTTTAATAGTTTAAGTGACATATTGGGCTTGTGGCCCAGCAACTAGGAGCACGGTAGAGGGGAGATTTAAGTGGCGTCACTTGAGTATGAGGAAGGCCCAAAATTTGGCTGCTTGGAGCCCAAGTTTGAGGGCTAAATTTCAGCATTTAAAGGGGACAATAGGGGGGACGGCACAAGGCTATTTTTTTAGGGATTTTAATGTTTATTTTATGTGGATAATTAGGCAGATAATGAAGAGATGAATTAGGGCTATTTTTGAGGAGATAATAGATCAAATATTGGAGCCACCTTTAAGTGTTTAATGTTAGCCGAAATTATTAAGAATTTGAAAAGAAAAAGGCATTCGATTTTGGCTTAAGGTATGTGTGCCGAAATTCCTAGCTAGTTCTCTCATCTTTCTCTTTGTTTTGTCGAAATTCCTATGCTATTCTCCCTCTCTTTTATTTTCTTCTCTTCAGTTGGCCGAACCTCTGACAGGTTCTTTTCTCATCTCATTCAAACCCTTTAGCCGAAACCTCTAAGCTTCCCTTACTTTTTGCTTACTTTTTTTAAAGCCAAAACACCTCGGTTAGATTTTCTAAAAGCCGAAAACGTGAGATCTAGTCTTCCATATGTGTGTCGAAATCATTCTAGGGTACCTACCTGTGCCGAAATTTTGAAGAAATCAATAGGTATGTGTCGATTTTGAGTTTTCAATATTTCTCCGGCTTTTCAAAGTCTCTAGCCGAATAGCTATTCAAGTGACTAATCAAAGGTTTTTCTTATTTTTGGTATTTTGGGATCTGAAGAGGAGTCCAACGCCTAGATCTTTAAAGTCAAGGTTCAGTAACCTTTGAGTCGTGTTATTTTCGGGATTCCAAGGCTATAGATTGAGGATAATAGATCCGGATAGCAAGGACATCGACTAAGAATAATGGATTTCACGATATCAGGTGTGCAATTCTCCACACCATCTAGATCTGTTTGATTAATATATATTTATAAGTCTTGTATGTTTTGAAAAAAAAAATGCCGAAATCCCGGCATAATGACGGAAACCCTAAGAGGGTATAAGAAAATCACCAGGTTAGTGAATGTTCTGATTAAATGATATAAGTATATTGATTTTACGTGATTGCATGGGTTGGGTTTGAAGAAAGGAGGAAGTTATATGTTGTAGCGGCTTTTGCCGTGATCTGTTGTAGCGGTTTTTATCGTGATCTGTTGTAGCGGTTTCTACCGTGATCTGTTGTAGTGGCTACGGCCATGATCTGATCATGAGCAGCACGACTGCCATCAAGGCGTGTAGCAATGTGGGTTGATTGTAGAAATCCCCAATGGTGTGAACGGCTGGTACGGGGGCGTGTAGCGGATGGACACCTAAGATATGGGTTGGGCTTTGCATATTATTTTTGTTTTGTATATCAATTTTGATTATTATGTTTTATGGGGCTAAAGCCAAAATCTAATGGTGCATGAGGGTTGCACACTGAGTCTCGCGACTCACCCTTTTATTTCAACCATCTCAAGTGACACTTAGAGTATCGGACCGAGCTGGAGAGGAGAGCAAGGTGGCCATGCAATAGAGCATTGAGGATTCAGCAAAAAGACTTAGTTAATATTTTATTTTCTTTTAATTAATGGGTTTAAATTTCCTTGTAATAAGGCCATGGGCCACTAGGCTACCATTTATGTTTAGGGGTTTTGTTGGGCTTTTATTACTGGGCTTTTATTTTAAGTTTTGTGTTTTCTATTAAGTTATGACAAATATGAAATTTTCGGTTTTCATCCACCAAGATAACTTATAACTTAATTTTTTATTCTTTAATGTATTCTTAAGCTTTCGGAATAAAGGTGTAAACCTAGTAATTGTTTTCCAAAAGCGACATGTTTTGTAAAAATCTCTTAAGTGACATACAGATCCGGTCGTGGTGTTTGGGCCGGGTTTGGGGTGTTACAGGCCCAAACCTTAAACTAGTGGCCCAAACCAAAACCCATTACACCCTCAGACCTAAACATTAAAATAAGCCCAAAACCTATGGGGCCCAAAAGGGCCCAACACTTAAACAGAATCAGAAGCCTAGGGTTTCTGAAACCCTAGGCACCGCAAGTAGCATAATTTTTTCATACCGCAAGTAGCATAGCCCTTCCTCGCACCATAATCAGTAGACGGATAGTGCTTCACCACGATTTCTCGTTGTTCACCTGCAAAAAAGGAAAGAAGAACACAGCCAAATCAACAAATATGGACAGAATATTGATTTTGTATTTGATTTTTCGGGTTATAAAAACCCCAGCATAATCTGTAAACGAGGGGGATTTTTTTTACAGAGCACACAATCAATACTTTTTTTTTTTACAAGAAATCAACAAAAATCAGAACAAATCGACAAGGTTTTGATTTTTTTTCCTTTTCGAATCTGCTTACTTGTGTAAAATTTCTTCGTTTCCATTTCTCTTCCATATATGTATATAAAATACTTTAAAAAAAAAGGAGAGGAAATTTTCACCTTGAGCGTCGCCAGATATCTGTGATCACCGACAATGGTGTCTGTTGATGGGTCACACCGAGCTCTGCCAAGCATCGTCGAGAATTGCCTGGGGAGAGCATTTTGAAGCTTCTGTTTTTTTTTTGGAATAGCAAAATATGATTTTTTTTGGCAAAAATTTGACTTAAATAGGGTGATAAAACGACACCGTTTAGTGCCTTGGGTCTGGACGTCAAAACGGCGTCGTTTGAGCCTCCAACCCGCGCGTTGACCCGACTTGGGAAGGATCCGCGTGTTTTGGTGAAAGTGGGTTATTTATTGCTTTGGTCCTTCCGCATTTTTGGTTTGTTTCAATTCTGTTTTTTTATTTTTTTAATTTGCCTCAGTTTTCTTTGCTAACTCATTTTGGTCCTCATTGATGCAGCGCGTTTTGGACAGGGGAATAATTTCCTAATCAGTCCCTGTACTTTTGGGGCGTGTTACAATTGGGTCCATTTACCTTATTTTATTTTTGTTTTGACCCTAAAACTTATTTTTGTTTTGAATTTAATCCTTTTAATCATTCTTGATATTTATTTATTAAAATCTATTAATTTGAAATTCTCGCTATTACTATTACTAGTCTTATTTTTATTATTATCAATATTATTATTGTTACTATCGTAATTTTATTTTAATATTACTACTACTATTATTTTTATTTTATTTATAATTAACTCTATTATTTTATATTCATTAGTACTATTATTATTACTTTTAATATTATTACTATATTTATGACTATTATTATTATTTTTATTCTTATTATTACATTTACTATATTAGTATTATTATTATTTTAATTATTATTAATATAGTATTGTTATTTTCCTTTTATTACGATTATTATTATTAAAAAACATTCTACTTGATATTTCTTCATTTATATGCTCACTTACATTTTTAAATTAAGCCTTTATTAACATTTTTATTTCATTTAGTATTCCTCTATTATTTTTGACTCATTTCATTTTTCTTATGTTATTATTTTCATTATTATTATCTTATTATGTACTATCCATATTCGTACCTATTCATTTACTTATTTATGTCCCTATATACCTGCAAGGCTACGTTACTCGTTATCATTATTGTGTTCGCATTATTACTATTTGTCCAGTATGGCCATATGCGCATTTTAGTCAATTTCCTATTTTAAATGTTATATTGATTTTATCTTCTTTTTTACCCAAATTCACAAAAAGGGATTTTACAAATAAATGCAATGTTTCGTGTTTGGAAGTTCGAAAAATTGAGCTCTAACATGTTGGGTTTCGATTTTTAGCTCGACCAAATAACTAAATATCCTTTTAAGATTTGGACCGTGTTTTCTCGACTTCAAAAATAAGGCAATATTTCACGTTTGGAAATTCAAGGAATCGTGCCCTAACGTGCTAGGTTTCGATTTTTTTCATTTGGCCAAATAACAGAATACCCTTTTCAAATTCGCAATGCATGAATTTTAGAAATCATGAAATGATCTTGGTGTCAAGAGTTTAAAACATCGTATCCTAACGTGCTGGATGTGATGTTTCATTCTTTAGGAACAAGAGAATTTCGATATCCAATTCGAATTATTCAAACATTTTCTAAAGGATTTGTATTTTAAAATCCTTTCTAATTTTCAACATTAGAAAATTAATGAATCAATAAGGTACCAATTTTGGGCGTTGCGAGGGTGCTAATCCTTCTTCGTGCGTAACCGACTCTCGGACCTGTTTTCTTAAGATTCGTAGACCAAAGTATTTTATAAGGTGACCCAATCGCACTTCAAAAAAAATTGGTGGCAACTCCATTTTCGTTTTAAAAGTAGATCCCTATTTTTTCCAAAAATTTAAAAATGGTTTCGACAGCTTAGTGACTCTGCTGGGGACACAATAAGAGAGTCAAGCCGTTAAAATTGATTATTTTCTGTCCTTTGTCGAAAATTTGAACAATCGATTTGAAAATCTAAAAATTTGATTTGAAAAGTTACGATCCTATTGTTGCATTTGTTTGTGTCATTACATATGATGGTTATTTTCATGCACACATAGCATTGCATGACCATTGTGGTCGTACCTTTAAGTGAGAGTAAGAAATTATGCCTTCTTGAGGTTTTCACCTCCGCATGGGCTAGTGGATTGCTTCCGGGATATATCTGTATCTATGTCTTCATGAAGTTTTCACTTTCGTATGGCCATAGGGAAATGTATTCCCTTGAACTGAACTCGGTCCGTATGAGCCTATAATGGGTGAGGATCGAGGAATCTGCTGGTTCAGGTACTTCAAATTTAGAACTAAATCACATGTAGAAAACCTAAGGGCTTACCTTAGGTAGAACTATGCCAAATTCTAGTGGTCACTCAGATAGTTGCCCTATTTTGTTATTTATTTCTCTTGTGCTAACGTGTTTTCTTTTGTTTTGATTGCATTGTATTCACATTATAGAAAAGAGGTTTTGATTCAAATTTGATTGCTAAATAGAAGAGTTTGTCATGAGAAAATGGATTTTTAATAAAGTGGATTATAATACGGTCGTTCGAATATGGTCCAAGTAAACACAACGAGAAAAACTGATAGTCCGTGAAGGAATACAAGACTTTATTGCCCAAGGATTCAAGTTGACAAAGACTATTCGAGAATCACCACGTCTCGACTTTCTTGAAGAGGCTAACAAGCATTGCGAGGATAAGTAAGTAATAAGTCGCGACCCAAGCAAAAAGGAGCTAGTGGAGGCATCTATTAGAAGTTTGCAAGATTTGACCTTTGCGAAGAAGGGGATTGATGTTTTTGCTTGGAATATGAGGGCAAGGCCGCATATGTAATCCGTTTTATGTAAAAAAATTTACTTTCTAAAAAGTTGTTCTAATAGAATTGAATTCAGAATCAATGACTCTCTTTCTTTTTGCATTCATTGCATGCATTTGCATTACATCGCATCATATACATTAAAATCCATAGAATGACTCTAATTAGTTGAAGTTATTTCAGAAAAAGAGAAAGAGAGAAAGTTAATCTGAAAACTAAGCACCGTTACGATACACGCACTAAAAAAATGGATCAAAGACTCGAGCAGTTCCAAAGAGACATGCAAGACCAGTTGCAAAAGTAGTTGGCAAAAACCCAACAAGATATGAGGGAACAAATGATGGAAGCCCAAAGGAATATGGTGGCTCAAATGACTCAGCTATTGAATGGGGCAATGGACAAGGGAAAAGGTCCCATGATTAATGCTGGAGAAGATAATAAGAATTATCCTCCGGGTTTTACCCCACCGTAAAAGGTCCCATGATTAATGCTGTAGAAGATAATGAGAATAATCCTCCAGGTTTTACCCCACCGTATGCACAAACACAACCTGAAGCATATCCTCAAAGGCCATCTGTTACAATTAGGCCTCAATAAGGTCAAGCGATACTGAGGTAACCATGAATTTTCAAGTTGGCTCAGGATCTAACCTAGGAGATAACTCTGCTAATCCTATTATCCCTAATTTAGATATAACAAAGAGAAAATTGGGGAACGAAGTTTCCAAACCCTTGCATACTTGAGAGTGTTTTGAATAATGGGACTGTGGAAGAGATCTTTGTATTTTTAGAGCTAATCTAGAGTACTATTCAAAACACACTTGTTGCCTTAAGCCTAGAGGCAATAAGAACCCCTTTATGAAATAGACTTGTGTCCGAAATTTTTATTTCAATAAAATGCATCTTTTTGAGCAAATATTCTTTTATTTATTTATTTATTTTACTGTACAAACAATTGTTCTTATTTTTTCTTTTGTTTGTTCTTTGGATTTTCTTTCAAGTATTCTTTCATTCTTCATTCATGACCATACAAATAATCATTCTTTGAATCATTTATTCTTTGGAATCTTCCTTCGAACCTACAATAGGTCTCCAAATATCAATGATGTGAGCAACGCTGCTACTGACTCAGAATCTCCTTTCGAGTAAGATATGTGTCTAGAGGGATCTTAGGATTTTGAAAATGATAGAGATTGTGACCTATCTTCTGATTTGTTAAGGATGGTAGAACATGATGAAAAATAGATCATACCTTACATAGGGTCAGTATACATTGCAAGCCTAGGAAATAGGTGAAGATCGAAGCCCAGCTCACCATGGAAATAAGGCAAGACATCATTGAGTTATTTTCAAGAATTCAAAGATGTTTTTGCACGATCATATCAGGACATGCTTGGACTACTGAGACACGGGTACGTTGAAATCTTAAAAGAAGTCCATAAGGATATCAAAAGGGCACATGCTAATTGTTTTACAATAGTCAAGCTAATCATAAGGTTTCGGTACTGTTAATCTACATAAAAGGGGATGGTATCAACTATGCCGTATTTAAGGAGACAAGATTCATGTTCCTTCTCCATTTCTTCACAAATTTTCCATATGTGGGGCATGGATGTGATGGGGCCAATCTCGTCAAAAGCTTTTAGCCAATATTGATTCATCGTCGTGGTCTTTATTTACTTCACTAAGAGGGTAGAAGTAGCTTCATATGCCAATGTTACAAGGTCGATAGTCATCAAATTCTCCAAAAAAAAAACAAAATAAAGATTGTAGGAAAGATGACCGAGACTTGTAAAGATTGGCATAAAGAAGTTACTATTTATCTTCTATGATTATCGAACGTTGGTCAGGATTTTTCTGGGGCAACATCTTACCCATTGGTTTATGGAATGGATGCATTTTTTCCAATTGAACCTAATCGAAGAAAAGGTTAAAAGTTATCCATCACGGTTAGATGATGCAAGCTTACGACAAAGATGTTTATCCTAGAGAATTCCACGAGGGGAACCTGATCTTTCTTTTACAAAAGGATTTCAGAAAAAGCATATGCCAAACTGGGAAGGACCTTATGTTGTAGAGAAGGCCTGTTCTGGAGGAGCATTGATATTGACCGAGATGGATGCCAAAGACTTGCCCAATCCGGTGAATTCAGGTTCATTCAAGAAATATTTTACCTGAAAGGGGAAAGGCCAAGGTGAAAACCCATAAAGTGTGCCTTGAGTTCAAATTTAAATTCAAAAAAAAAAAATAGAGGAGAGGCCAAGGCGAAAACCCGCAAAGGGCGCTTTGAGACCAAAAGGGTTTTGAGCCGAAAACCCAAAAAGGGCGGCTCAAATTTTGATAAAAAGATAGGGCATGTGGTAGTCTTGCTATGCCTGAATTAACAATGAGGAAGTATGCTATGGCTTGGGGCATTGACAATGTACTCCAGATCCTCTAAACACGTATTGAGCTCAAAATGGTCCTCAAGAAGTTTGTACAGAGAATCTCAGGCTGTGATATCTGGGGCACCTAGCTTTTATCTTACCCATTTTGAATTTGCTATCTTTAATTATTTTATTTTTTTCAAGATACACCCCAATCAATTTTCTATTATTACCTTGGTTATCTTTGATTAACTTATTTGTTTCGAGCTATGCTCCTGATTAATTTCTTTCTCATCCATTGTTGTGATCTTTTTCAAGCATTTTATATTGAAATAACGATTAATGGACTAATAATATTTTCATAAAAGGAGTTTCGCATATTACTCTGGAAGCTTATAAATAATATGAGAATCTGAAACAGGACTATTGTCCAAGCCTAAGGGTTGGAAACATTGAAAGATGATTATCTCTTTAGATATTTATTGGATAAAACATTTTGTCGGTGATACCATCTCGAAAAATGATGAGCAATGTCAACCCAAGTGTAAAAGGGGATCATTCTCGGGAAAAGAAAAATGATGCCCTGCATTCATGCAAATTTCAGGCACATACATCTGGTCATTACACTCAGGAAATGGTGTAACAGATCAAATTGATTGAAGATGATACAAATTTTATACCTCTGAGTCGTAACAGATTGGATGAAAAAACCAAATGTTATTCCCCTGAAGTTACAGTGGGAGGTACAAATTTTATGTCCCAAGGTTCAAGTGGAATGGACTCAGAATTACCATGGGGCAAATTGTTTGAGCAGAATATGATTGATACGTCGAGAGGAATGAGGATGAATAAACAAATGAGTTGGAACCATGCTCATAACATTTTTGCATCCATATATCATAACGCGTCTAATTAGGACCATTTGACTCATTTCGATCAGGGCATCCTAATCATTCGACATAAGCATATACCCATTCTATAGGATATGTCCTCTATAGGACAATGCAGTAGGGTAAATTGACATTTTCAGTGTAACATCCTAAATTTATGGGCCTATGCATTTAGTGTGGGGATATGTTTAATTTGTTAATTTAAGTGATAGGGGTTCAAAATTTGGCTTAGGATTAGGCAAAGGCCTTGATTAAATTATTTTAAGGTGGCGTCATTAACAATAAAAGAGGCCCAAGTTTTGGCAGCAAGGAGCCCATATTTTTAGGGCCATTTTTGGCACCTAAAATGAAGCAAGGAGTGACGCCACACACAAGGAGTTAGGGGCCCAAAATTTAAGTTTAATAAAGCCCAAATCTTTTAATTTAAGTGAGTTAAATTTAGGCATTAAGATTTGATGAGGTGGACGGCTACAAGGCTCAAAAATAGGAAGGTTTAGATGGATTTTATAATTGATAAAGTAGTAGATAAAAAGGAGAAAAGTTAGGAGCTTACCTACAAGGGAGGTGATGGCCGAAAATTCACTGCCTAGAGGAGTGTAAAATTCGACTACTGCATGGCAAAGAGGGTGCCAAATTTCCCCTCTCCTTTAGCTTGAATTTAAGGCGTTTTGGTTTTTAGCGATGGGTGTAAATATCTATAAATAGGGGGGATAGCTCCTTGATTCTGACATTGAAAACCCTAATTTCTTCTCCCATTGTGCCGAAATTCCTTAGCCTCTCCTTTTCCAATTTCTTTTCTCCAATTTCTTCAAAAGCCAAAACTCTTCTCCACTTTTTCCTCCTTGTGTCGATTTCTCTAAAAAGCCGAAGCATCCATAGTCTTCTCTTTTATTCATCTTATTTGAGAATTAGTTCTATACTTCTGGCATTTAAATCTTCCATTGGCATTGTCGAATCTTCTTTCTAGTGCTAGCCAAATCTCCTATGCTAAAGTAAGTGTCGATTTTTGATTAGTTCTCATGATCTATTCCCGGTTTTTGAAAGGCAAAAGCCGAAAGCTAATAGTTTAATGGTTTTATGATGGGCGACAATTTAGGATTTGAAGGAAGCTTGGTCAATTAGATCTAAAAGCCGAAAATAGCTAGTCTCCACTTTCGGGATTTTTAAGGTAAGAAGATTTTCCTAGATTTCTATTAGATTTGATCATTATATGCAAGATCTTAAGGTTATAATGAGAATTAACGATTAAATATTGTGATAGTAGTTCTGATAAGGACTTGTGATGGAATTAAATATGGATCAGGCAAAGGAGAAAATACCTAAGTTTAAGAAAAGAGCAGTATCTACCATTCGAGATTGGCCACTTGGTTGTGGACCGACTTTTAAACAACACCTTAGGCAGATAGCAGTAGTGTCGACTAAGGATAGCTTCGACATAGAAAGTATCGTCTTATCGGTAATTAGGTGTGTAGATCTCTAACACACTACTAATCCTGTATGTATGATTATATGTATGTATTATGGGCTAAAAAGCCGGAAAGAGGCTGTATAGACAGTCGAATGGAACCCTAAAAGGGTTAGGCAAGGATGCTAGTTACGTAAACATAGAACTCCCTATATGTATTGAAATAAATGTAAGCCTACATGATGTTTTCTTTATGTGTATGTATGGGGTAGGAATATGATATTGAAGGGGAAGTGCATGATAGGTCACTTGGTGATCGGTGGTGGAAATCCCACATATACAAATGTTAGGTCACATAGTGATCGGTAGCTATGCCACATTCAATGATTCCTAATTAATAGGAATAGGCAGTGCAGCTGTCGTTTTGGTGTGTAGCGAATGGAGGGTTGATTGTAGAAATCCCCAAGGTGTGATGTTTAGTACGGGTTGGTGTGTAGAGGATGGAAACCTAGGATGGGTTGGGTTATTCATTATTTATCGTTTACCATGTGATTATGATTGTTACCTTCATGTATGGGTCAGGGCCCATAATGTGTTTGTGGGCTCGGGTCGTTGTGTGTTTTGAGATTTATACACTGAGTCTTGGTGACTCACGCTTTCCTTTTTTTCT
The DNA here is from genome assembly GCA_025506655.1 of Gossypium rotundifolium. NCBI lineage: Eukaryota > Viridiplantae > Streptophyta > Magnoliopsida > Malvales > Malvaceae > Gossypium > Gossypium rotundifolium. The sequence continues at coordinate 150,343,906 of CP106732.1, read as the reverse complement.
ACTCTTCCAGATGAGCAGTAGATCGTGGACATGGGAGCCGAGACGAACTCGAGGGGCCATCAAGTTATATTTCTACAAATTATTTTTGGGATTTCTTTAAATTTTATTTTATTTTATTTGGGAATATTTATGTAATAAGGCCCCTAGTTTTATTCAACTAAGAAGTTTTCAATGTTATGCAACTTATGAATTCATGATAAGGTTTAGTTATACTTAATAATAGTAATACAGAGGATTTTAAATTTTAAAATGTCACTTATTTATCCAAATAATGTCCAATTGACTTACGATTTCTATAGCAAACAAAGCAAAAGTTTTCAATGTACAACACGTAGCATACCAGATCTGGTCGAAACGCATGGGCTAGGTTTGGGGGTGTTACATTCAGCCTTGTCTTTCTGAAGTTGCAACGGAATAAACTGAAGACAACATATCGAGCATTCCTGGTAAATCGAAGACCTCAGATATTGTCTCCCTGAGTTTGCAGTGGAGCAGATTGAAGATAGCAGATCTGGCATTCCTGAAGTTGTAGGAAGCACATCAGATCTTGTCTCCCTGAGTTTGCGGTGTAGCAGATTGAAGATAGCAGATCTGACATTCCTAAAGTTGCAGGAAGCAGATTGAACACATCAGATCTTGTCTCCCTGAGTTTGTAGTGGAGTAGATTGAAGGTAGTAGATCTGGCATTCCTGAAGTTACAGAAAGCAGATCGAAGACATCAGATCTTGTCTCCCTGAATTTGCAGTGGAGCAGATTGAAGAAAGCAGATCTGGCATTCCTGAAGTTGTAGGAAGCAGATCGAAGACATCAGATCTTGTCTCCCTAAGTTTGCAGTGGAACAGATTGAAGATAGCAGATCTGGCATTCCTGAAGTTGCAAGAAGTAGATCGAAGACATCAGATCTTGTCTCCTTGAGTTTGCAGTGAAGCAGATTGAAGATAGCAGATCTGGCATTCCTGAAGTTGTAGGAAGCAGATCGAAGACATCAGATCTTGTCTCTCTGAGTTTATAATGGAGTAGATTGAAGATAGTAGATCTGGCATTCCTGAAGCTGCAGGAAGTAGATCGAAGACATCAGATCTTGTCTCCCTAAGTTTGCAGTGGAGCAGATTGAAGATAGTAGATCTGGCATTCCTGAAGTTGCAGGAAGCAGATCGAAGACATCAGATCTTGTCTCTCTGAGTTTGCAGTGGAGCAGATTGAAGATAGTAGATTTAGCATTCCTGAAGTTGTAAGAAGCAGATCGAAGACATCAGATCTCGTCTTCCTGAGTTTGCAGTAGAGCGGATTGAAGACATCAGATCTCGTCTTCTTGAAGTTGCAGGAAGAAGATTGAAAACTTTCAGCCTTGTCTCCCTGAGTTTGCAGTGGAACAGACTAGAAGATAGCAGATCTTGTCTTCCTGAGATTGCAGTGAAGCAGATCGAAGATACTAGTTTGACCTTCTTAAAGTTGCAATGGAGCAGACTGAAGATAGCAGATCCTATCTTCCTGAAGTTACAGGAAGCGGGTCAAAGATATCAACCTGGCATCCCTGAGTTTGCAGTGGAGCAGATTAAAAATAGTAAACCTCGTCTTCCTGAAGTTGCAGTGAAGCAGATTGAAGATACTAGCCTATCTCCCTAAAGATACAGCCATTTGACAAAATCGAGCAAAATGGGTCCTTTTATCGTCTTTGCTCTATTCTCGTTACACGACAATGAGCAAAGAGGGGCAACTGTAGTAGCCCATTATTACCCGGGCTTGAACAAATAAAAACAAATAAATTAAAATAAATTAACCCAAATTCCAAAATCTTACAGTCCCTTTACAGCCAATTTTACCAGTGGCCCAAACCAAAACCCATTACACCTTCAGACCCAAACATTAAAATAAGCCCAAAACTTACGAGGCCTAAAAGGGCCCAACACTTAAACAGAATCAGAAGCCTAGGGTCTTTGAAACCCTAGGCACGCATAACAAGATACCTTTTTAGCGCCGCAAGCAAAGATAGCCCCTTCCTCGTGCATAATCGGTATAAGGATAGCGCTTCACCGCCAGATTTCTCGTCATCCGCCTGCAAAAAAAGGAAAGAAGAACATAGCCAAATCAACAAATATGGACAAAATATTGATTTTGTATTTGATTTTTCGGGTTATAAAAACCCTAGCATAATCTATAAACGAGGGGGATTTTTTTTACAGAGCACACAATCAATACATTTTTTTACGAGAAATCAACACAAAATCAAAACAAATCGACAAGGTTTTGATTTTTTTTTCCTTTTCGAATCTGCCTACTTGCGTAAACTTTCTTCGTTTCCATTTCTCTTCCATATATGTATATAAAATACTTTTAAAAAAAGAGAAAATTTTCACCTTGAGCGCATTGTATCGGATGTCACCATGACAGCGGTGTCTGGTGTGGATTGCACCGAGCTACGCCGGAGCATCGTCAGAAATCGCCTGGGGGGAGAGCATTTTTGAAGCTCTCTGTTTTTTTTCTAGAATAACAGACATATGATTTTTTTGGCAAAAATTTGACTTAAATAGGGTGATAAAACGACACCGTTTAGTGCCTTGGGTCTGGACGCCAAAACGGCGTCGTTTGAGCCTCTAACCCGCGCGTTGACCCGACCCGAGGAAGGATCCGCGTGTTTTGGAAAAGTGGGTTATTTATTGCTTTGGTCCTTCCGCATTTTTGGTTTGTTTCAATTCTGTTTTTTATTTTTTTAATTCGCCTCAGTATTCTCTGCTAACTCATTTTGGTCCTCATTCATGCGACGCGTCTTGGACAGGGGAATAATTTCCTAATCAGTCCTTGTACTTTTGGGGCGCATTACAATTGGGTCCATTTACCTTATTTTATTTCTGTTTTGACCCTAAAACTTATTTTTGTTTTGAATGTAATCCTTTTAATCATTATTGATATTTATTTATTAAAATCTATTAATTTGAAATTCCTGCTATTACTATTACTAGTATTATTTTTATTATTATCAATATTATTATTATTACTACTGTAATTCTTATTCTAATATTACTACTACTATTATTTTATTTTATTTATAATTAACTCTATTATTTTATATTCATTAGGACTATTATTATTACTTTTAATATTATTATTCTTATATTTATTATTATTATTATTATTATTTCATTACTGTTTTTTCCTTACTATTATTTTTTACTATTATTATTAGGACTATTATTATTATACGTAGTATTATTATTATTATATTTATGACTATTAATTTTATTTTTATTCTCATTATTACATTTACTATTATTAGTATTATTATTATTTTAATTATTATTAATATAATATTGTTATTTTCCTTTTATTACGATTATTATTATTAAAAAACATTCTACTTGATATTTCTTCATTTATATGCTCACTTACATTTTTAAATTAAGCCTTTATTAACATTTTTTATTTCATTTAGTATTCCCTCTATTATTTTTGACTCATTTCATTTTTCTTATGTTATTATTTTCATTATTATTATCTTATTATGTACTATTCATATTCGTACCTATTCATTTACTTATTTATGTTCCTATATACCTGTAAGGCTACGTTTCTCGTTATCATTATTGTGTTCGCATTATTACTATTCGTCTAGTATGGCCATATGCGCGTTTTAGCCAATTTTCTATTTTAAATGTTATATTGATTTTATCTCTTTTTTACCCAAATTCACAAAAAGGGATTTTACAAATAAAGGCAACATTTCGTGTTTGGAAGTTCGAAAAATTGAGCCCTAACGTGTTGGGTTTCGATTTTTCGTTCGTCCAAATAACTAAATATCCTTTTAAGATTTGGACCGTGTTTTCTCGACTTCAAAAATAAGGCAATATTTCATGTTTAAAAATTCGAGGAATTGTGTCCTAACGTGCTGGGTTTCAGTTTTTTTCGTTTGGCCAAATAACGGAATACCCTTTTTAAATTCGCAATGCATGAATTTTGGAAATTATGAAATGATTTTGGAAATCAAATTCGCAATGCACCCAAAAAAAATATTTTTTTAAAAATGAGATGTCATCAGTGGCAGAATAGAGGGGTGTCGTCGATTGGTCAAGCAGCACCGATTTTACACTGTTCACTTTGCTTAGATTTGTAAATATTAAAGCCTTATCCTATTTCAGTATTTTATTTTCTTTTTATATTATTTGGATAAAAAACCCATATATAAACACTCGATTATACACCACAACTTGAGATTCTATTTTTTAATATTTAAGAGTAGAATTTTTAAAATTCAAAGTTCGAAATTTTGAAGTTTAAAGAAACATATGTTATTTTATTTTTGTTTTCTTGAAAATGAAAAACATTAAAAAAATATATTTGATTGAAAATTTTAAAATGATTTTTGAAAATGAAAATGAAAATGATATAAGTTACACAATAAGAAATTATTTTCATTGATTTCACTAAAATATTTAGTAAAAATAAAAATAATAAAAATAAATGTATTTAACTTTAAAAGAATTGACCTTGATTTAAATACATAAAACATAAAATATTCTTTTAAAAAGTAAATTTTCAAATTGATACCTTCATCTAAATGTAAATTATTTTATTTTATTTCTAAAGTTCTTATAATAGGAAAATAGTATCAATATGTTTTCGTGTTTTCATTATTAAATCAATTTTTATTAAACTGTATTTTTTAATTTTTACAAATAAAATATTTTTAAAATAAAATAGGAAGCATTCTCGAAAATTAAACGGAGTATTAAAATATATATTTTCGTGAAAAGAAAGTAAGTACAAATATTTTAGTACTTAGACAAAATTTATATGAAAAGTTCGGTGTACCATCAATTATTTACCGGGGTACAATTTTATATAAAGACTAAAAAGTTTGAAATTTTTTGAGGAATAGCATATGAATTTTTAGAGTTCCAAATTATATAAAAAAAAAAGGATAAATTACATTTCAGGTCACCCTAAAATAGCATCGTTCTTATTTTGATTACTTAAATTTTTTTTGTCAATTTAATCACTCTAATTAAAATAATTGCTTGAATTGGTAACTGCCGTTAAAAATTCTGTTAATCCACTAACTGATTGTTGACATGATATTTTTACTTTTAACTAAAGCTAAGGGCTTCTAACATTTGAATCCTCTTTAAGAAAAGGGAACCCAATGACAACGACGACAAACCATGACCACCCTATCCAATAAGCCCACACGTCAATGCTTAACTTTAGTGAAGAAAATCTTAAACACACAAACGAAACACGAACAACAAGTTGAATAGAAAGACAAAGCAAAAGACAAGGCTCCAAGGCGTGTATCAAGCCATTGTCTTTAAGGTTCTATTTGCCCCACCTATAATTGGTGTGCAAATGAGTTTCAAGCAAATAAACCTCAATGATACAATGAAACCCGATGATTATTTATGTTTTGCACTGACAAAAATAGCTGATTAAGCAATGAACAAGGTATAACAAGAAAATCAATTTTTATGAAGAATTTTTATAGTAATTTTTTAGAACAATCTACTAAATATGGAGGAATAATAGAAAGAACTTTTGAGAATTTTTTGATATATTTTGCAAATGAAATCTCACTTCTATTTATAGGAATTCTCATGTTTTTTCGTAGAGACATAACTTCCAATAGGTGTCTTTTCCGAATAGTCACATATTTTAAAAACATAATTATTCAACTAATATTTTTTAAATAGATATAACTATTAAAGTAAGAGATACTAAGTAACATCTCTTAACTTAAATAAAGAAAACTATTCAAGTAATATTTGCTTGAATAATTGTAGTTCTTCGTCAAAAAATCAAGTGATATAACTCTTCGTACTTAAGAGATTTAACTTATTATTATGGATAGTTATAATTCTTGATCAATAACAAAAGATATAACTTTTGGTTAATTATACTTTTCATTTATGGTTATTAGAACACTATAAATATTTGAAAGTGTTCCAACAATCTCCCCTATTTTCAAAATATTTTAGATTTTGATAATTTAGGAAATTAATTTGCATAAATAAAGGTGTCTTACGATTGAAACTTCACTAATGAGAACATTTAAAGTTAATCAAAATTGGATGGTAGATTAAGCTTTGAACCAGCTATTCCATTTGATTAACCAAACACATCTCACACAATGATTTCAACATCGATTAATGCATAGTATCTAGGGGCACTATTATGGTCATGTCTCTGTGTCCATTTTTCATGAATGTTGTTAGAGCCAAGCCCTTGTGCTCCTAAAAGTGGCCACACTTTACACTCACATAGGTAGATCTCATCAAGAGTGTAATGACCCAAAATTCACGGGCACCAAAAAAAAACGAGTTATAGGGCCTCCGTCTTAGTGAACCGAGTTTGTAAATATTTATTAGGAATACTTATGAGGCTAGTTGTGTGTTTAATTAGGCTTAATTAAGTGAATTTAGCTTAATTAAGAGAAATTAGGAAAAGGGCTAAATTGAATAAGGGGTAAAAGTAGAATTATAGATTAATAAAAAGAAAGGGGGACCAAAATGGAAAATATACCATTCACCATAAATGAGGCGGCAAATGTTGCTAAAAATCTAAGATTTTTATTGTTTAATTATTATTAAATTATAATGTATATAATTATTTTATTATATGGTAATTTATATTAGTTATAAATTAAAAATATTATATTATATGAATAAATCAAAAATTTGCCAAATGGATGGTGATGATATTGTACAATTGTAAAAAATATATGTACATTTGTAATACTTATATTTAATTAGTAAATAGATATTTATTATTTAAAAGATATTTATTAGATAAATAATTAAATTGTGAGATTTTGTATAATAAACAAATTGGATAGTGACAATTGCAATATAAATATGTGTTATTAAAAGATATTTATTATAATTATTATTATAATTATTATCATTAATAACTAATATATATATTATATAAAAGATATAAAAGAAATGAAATAAAGAAAGAAAGAGAAAGAAAGCAAAACAAAGAATAGCAGAAGCCATTCGAAAACAAGAAGAAAGAAAGGGAAAGAAAAGAAAAAAGGGGAAAACTAGGGTTTGAAGATTTAAAGCTTTAATAGGTAAGTCAATTAAGTTATTTTTATTTAAGTTTGATGTTTTAGAAGCTTTAGAACAAGGTTTTGATGAAATTAAGTTGATACTTTGAAAGTTCATAGGTTTATAAGTATAGTTCATGTTGAACAAAAAGATGAATTAGGGATTTAATTGAATGAATTTCAAGTTAGATTTGGTAAGGGATTGAATTGTAAAAGAAGCTATAAGTTTTGTGTTTACAGGACTAAATTGAAAGAAATTTTAAATTATAATTTTATTACGAATATTAGATAGTTAAGTGAAATATGAAAGGAAATTGAATAGAAATGAAGTATGAATTGAATTATAAAAGTAAATGAGTTAATTAGGATTAAATTGGAATTAGGTATAAATTGAATAGAAATTCAATCATTTATTATAAATAAGTGATGTAATTAATAAGTGTAAATTATTATTATTATTATTTTCGTAGTTAGCAAAGAACCCGAGGCATCGACCGAAAGAAAAGGAAAAGTTATTAAGGAGTAATCGAACAAATTCAAGTTTGTATTACTATAATTCAAATCTATTTATTAATAATTGTTATATTTTAATTAAAATGCATGGTAGATAAATTTAGGAAAGTAATTGAAATAATGGCATTGATTTGAATGAAATTGATTTAAAATGTTTATGGCTAATGAAATTGAATGTGAACAAATTAGAAATTAAAAGTGATTTGAATTGAATCAAAATGAATTGAATGAAGAAAATATGTGATTATTTGAAATGTATATTAATTGAAAAGTGAGTAGTGATTTGACTTGATTGAAAAATGAATCGAAAATATGAATTGAATAAAAGTGAATTAAATTATGAATATGGTGAATATGTAAATTGTGTATTGATTGAAAAGTGGATTGAATTGAATCAAAGTATGATTATATGTGATTATCTGAAATATGTATTTATATTGAATTGAATTTGGAAAATTGAAATGAACGAGAAATATGTGTTAGTATTGAATTATATTTTGATTGGTGATTGGAAAAGTGTAATTGATATTGAAATTGAAATTGTTATGAAAATGAAAATGAGATTGAGAATTAAATACCCTATTAACTAGTCGAGTTAAGTCGGATATAATTGGTATGCCATAGAATTTGGAAGAGTACGGGATTTATCGGCTTTGCCGATCAGGCACTTTATGTGTCATATTTCAAGCACCTTGTGTGTCGTACTAGGCACCTCGTGTGTTGTATCAGGCACCTCGTGTATCGTTTCAGGCACTTATGTATCGTATACTGATCAGGTACTATGTACCGTTTTAGGCACAATATGTCGTATTGGTGTGTTTGGGTTGGAATCAGTGTATCCGTCAAAGTCCGGGTTTGTTAATAGGGTGAATAACTAAAATGAGAAAATTAAATAAATTTGATTGATCGTACTATTAAAAATATGAGAAAGTGAAATTATGAATTGAAATGTGAATTGAAATTGAGATATCGAAATAAGAAGTGAAAATAAAATGAACTGAAAATAATGAAATAGTGTATGAGTTAATTGAATATAATCTTATGAATTAATTATAATTATTTTATTGAAAATGTTGGTTTAAATAATTATTGAAAGACTTTAGATATGGAATAGAATAAGTTATTGACTTAGGATATAGAAATGAAACATATGAAATAATGATTTTATAAAATGGTTATTGATGAAATGCATGAAATGGATATTGATATAATAAGAAAATATATAAATTAAAATAAAGAAAAGCTATTTAAGATACATATTATTAGAATAAATTTAAAGTTTAAATGCGTGAATGATTTATTGAAGGTAAAATAGTGGTAAGATTTAATGTGTATATATATATTGTTTTTACCTTAAGTATTTAAATTATAGTAATACCACTGGGTATATACTCAGCGTACGGTTTGTTTCCATGCGCAGATTAAGTACATAAATTTTTGAGAGTCGAATTTGAGATTGCAAGTTTTCATCTCATCACATCTTCAAGCAACAACAGGGTATATTTTAAAATTTTGAATAGAATGGCATGCACTTAGGAAAAATTAAGTATGTCCCAAGTTGTAGTAATAGATTTAAATTTAAATTATTTAAATTTATTATTTATCCGTTTTATGTTCAAATATAATAGTAATTAGTCAAGAATTACTTTTGCACCAAATGTAATATTCCTATATCAGGTTTCTTGAGTCGAACATGGTATAGAGGTGTTACAAAGAGTGTTTTAGTAATTATAACACTCTTACATATTTATGTTATGGGTCCTTTAAAAGTACATTACAAATATTTCCCTTATCATTACGGGTACCTAACACTTTAATATTAAGATGAGTTTATTTATAGCGCTAGTAATTACATATTAATTATGTACTTTGTCTCATTGAACTCAAGACTTGACGTTATACTAAGGATTAAGTCAAGTTTCCATCATGGGTGACTCTAATTAATAGGCTGGAGTCCTATCTCTTTTGAGGTCTTGTTGACTGCATCCCTAGCAAGACCTTTTGTCAAAGGATCTACCAAGTTTTCACTTAACCTCACATAATTAATAGTGATCACTCAATCAAAGATTAATTGTTAGATATAGCTATGTCTTAATCTAATGTGTCTAGACTTTCTATTATATACTTGGCTATATGCATTTACTAGAGTAGTCTCACTATCACAACAAACAAAAATAGGTGAAATTGGTTTAATCCATAGAAGTAAATTATAAAGCAAATTTTTTAACCATTCTGATTCGCTAGATGTAGCAACTAATGTAATAAATTTAGTTCTCATGGTGGAATACATGTTTGTTTCTTAGAACCCTAAGAAACGACACCTCCACCAAGAATGAAGATCCAACCATTAGTAGAAGCATAATCCTCCAAACTTGTAATCTAACTAGCATTTGAATACCTTTCTAAAATTGAAGGATACCCACTATAGAACAACCCATAGTTAATAGTTTTCATTAAGTACCTAAGTACTCAATTTAAAGCTAGCTAATGCAAACTACGTGGATTACTCGTGTACTTACTCAATTTCCTAAAAGCACATGCAATATCTAGTCTTGTACAATTCGTTATATACATAAGACAATCAATTAGACTTGCATAATTCAATTGATCAATATTCCTACCAGTATTAGATACTAATTTTATTTGAGGATCCATGGGTGTAGATGCTAATTTATAATTGAAAAGATCAAATTTTTTAAGCACATTTTCAATGTAATGTGATTGTGATAAAGTTATAGTACTTTTCTCTCGGGTTATTTTAATATCAAGAACAACATTTGTTACACCCATATCCCTCATAACAAAGTTGCTTGACAATATTTTTTAAGTATTATGTGTAGTAACACTCGAGATTTAGACATGGTGAATCGTGTCAGGTTGAGGGCGTTACACAATGCATGATTTGATTATATGTATCAATTAAAGCATATTACATTTATTTATTAAAAATAGTTGCAAAAATTTTAACCTTTTGGAAATATTATAAATGAAAAGTTAAAAATAAAATGATATAAAATTTTTACTTTTAGAATCTTGATGGTTTGTATTGTGATAAATTTGTATTGATTTTAATTTTTTAGGTTGAAGAATAAATAAACTCAACTAAAATAAATATATTTATAAACACTATGCAATTTCACTATTTATAGCGTAAAGAATGCGAAGTTATTGAATATGTTTGATATTATTTTATTCAAAATTCTTTTAATTTATTTTTACTTTTAAATTGTTGAATATGTAAAGTTATATTTGTTAAGTATGACTCTATTTCAGTCAAATTTGAGAAGTAATCTTCTAATTAAACTCATTTATTTGTTTCAATCAAACAATGATTAGTTTAGATTATTTTATTATTATTTAACCTATTAATTTAACCTATAAATAGACTCTTTTACAACCTTAGAAAATACACTCATTAGATATTAGAACTCATAACACATTTAGAGAATTTTGTGTTTACGTTTTGAGGATTTTTTATTTTCAAGTTTTCGGGGTTTAATTTTTTTATCTCCATGTTTTGAACTATTCGTTCTTTTTCCATTATAGTAAAATTATCTTTGCCCGTTATTTTTTATTCTCTTTGGAGGGGTTTTTCCACGTTAAATTTGTGTGTTCAATTTCTCAATTCCTTCCGCTATTTTTTCTTGTTGATTAATCGAGTCGATCCTAACAAGTGGTATCAGAGCTAGTTTAATTTTCATAGATCAGCCCATTCAAATATGGCAGCAACAAGGTTTGAAATCGAGAAGTTCGACGGTAAGACAAATTTCAATCTGTGGCAAATTTGGATGATGGCAATTTTAGTTCAAATCGGCTCGAAAAAGGTTGTTACCGAGAAAAAGCCTGAGAATTTAAATCAAACAGAATGGGAAGAGCTTGATGAAAAAGCCTTATCTGCAATCTAGTTATGCCTCGCGAATACGGTAGTGTAGGGAGGTATTGATGGAGAAAACCCCATCCGCCTTATGGAAAAGGCTAGAAACTTTTTATGCGACTAAGTCTCTGGCTAACCGTTTAGTGTTGAAACAACATCTATTTACGTTTAGCATGAACGAAGGTGAGCTTCTTAGAGATCACATCAGTAAATTAATTACTCTTTTAAATGATTTAAAGAATGTTGAGGTTCATATTGACGATGAAGATGAGGCTATGCAATTATTGTGCTCTTTACCCCCTTCATACAAGTATTTCAGGGAGACCCTAATTTATGGCAGAGACAGACTCTCGTTCAAAGATGTGAAGGGTCATTTGTTGAGTAGAGACAAACTCGACAATGAGTTTGGTTTGGATAGCAAGGCAGATAAGCAAGCTTCCGTTTTGGTAGCATCAAAGAAACGAGACAAAATGTGTCGCTATTGTAAAAAGTTAGGTCACGTCAAAGCAGATTGTTATAAACTGTGAAATAAAAGAGCTACTGAGAGTAACGAGGAAGATGTAGTTGGTGCTAATTTGGCCAATGAAAGTGGTGATGATTTCTTGTTAGTGTCAATGAGTGATAACTCCAAGGTCACGTTCGAGTGAATCCTAGATTCGGGATGTTCTTTCCATATGTGTCCCAATAGAGAATGGTTCTCCATATACAGTTCGGTTGAAGGTGGAGTTGTGCGCATGGGAAACGATTCATCTAGTAAGGTAATTGGTATTGGTACTGTTAAAATTAGGATACACGATACCTGATTTACGAAAGAATCTTATCTCATTGAGTATTTTAGACTTGAAAGGATGCAGAATCAACATCGAGTCAAGCGACATTAAAGTATCTCGTGGAGCTCTCGTTTTGTTAGAAGGTAAAAGAACTGGCAGTCTTTATATTCTGAAAGGTTCTACAATGACCGGTGAAATCAGACGTCCCTTTTCCATTACAGAGTCGAAGTCAATTCGTTTGGAGCGGAGGCAACTTGGTTATAGGAGGGAAAAAGGTATGATCGTTTCGTTGAGGAGAGGTTCTCTTTTGGATGCAGGTTGTGAAAAGTTAGGGCACTGTGTTCGTGAAAATCAAACCCGGGTTAGTTTTGATTTGGCAGTGTACAAGTCGAAGGCTAGAAGTCTTCCAGTTTCTAAGCACAGATTCGACTCAGTTAATACCCTGCATGGTTCAAGATAGGCTCGTGGCAGGCTTTGGCAAAGATGGCATTGTGGAAATATGAGTCAAGGTGGAGATTTGTTAAGTATGACTCCCGTTTCAATCAAATTTGAGAAGTAATCTTCTAGTTAAACTCTGCTTATTTGTTTCAATCAAACACTGATTAGTTTAGATTATTTTATTATTGTTTGACCTATAAATTTAGTCTATAAATAGGCTCTTTTACAACCTTAGAAAATACACCTATTAGATATTAGAACTATTAGATATTAGAACTCATAATACATTTAGATAATTTTGTGTTTATGTTTTGAGGGTTCTTTGTTTTCATGTTTTGGCGTTTAGTTTTTTATCTTCATCTTTTGTACTCTTCGTTCTTTTGCCATTATAGTAAAATTATCTTTGCCCGTAGTTTTTTATCCTCTTTGGAGGGGTTTTTCCACATTAAATTTGTGTGTTCAATTTATCAATTTATTCCGCTATTTTTTCTTGTTACTTAATCGGGTCGATCCTAACAACATTTCATATTACTGAATATGTTTACAATTAATTCAAAATTTTCAAGAAATTTAATTTAGTCATGTCACTAAGAAAAAAATTACAAACAATTAATTTAACAAATTTAAAATCATTTCATTATTTTTCTCTATTTTTAATATACGAAAATTAAGAAAAGGTAAAAATTTTAACCTTTTGGAAATATTATAATGAAAAGGTAAAAATAAAATGATATAAAATTTTTACTTTTAGAATCTTGATGGTTTGTATTATGATAAATTTGTATTGATTTTAATTTTTTAGGGTGAAGAATAAATAAAATAAATATATTTGTAAACACTATGCAATTTCACTATTTATAGCGTAAAGAATGTGAAGTTATTAAATATGTTTGATATTATTTTAATTCAAAATTTTTTAATTTAATTTTTATTTTTAAATTGTTGAATATGTAAAGTTATATTTGTTAAATATGACTCCTATTTTTGTCAAATTTGAGAAGTAATCTTCTAGTGAAACTTTGTTTATTTGTTTAAATCAAACACTTGATTAGTTTAGATTATTTTATTATTATTTGACCTATGAATTTAGCCTATAAATAGGCTCTTTTACAACATTAGAAAATACACCCATTAGATATTAGGACTCATTACACATTTAGAAAATTTTGTGTTTACATTTTGTGGGTTCTTTGTTTTCAGGGTTTCGGGGTTTAATTTTTTTATCGCAATCTTTTGTACTCTTTGTTCTTTTGCCATTATAGTAAAATTATCTTTGCCCGTGAATTTTATCCTCTTTGGAGGGGGTTTTCCACGTTAAATTTGTGTGTTCAATTTTTCAATTTATTTCGCTATTTTTTCTTGTTGCTTAATCAGGTCGATCCTAACAAATGGTATCAAAGCTAGTTTAATTTTTACAAACCAGCCCATTCAGATATGACAACAACAAGGTTTGAAATTGAGAAGTTCGACGGTGAGACAAATTTCAATCTGTGGCAAGTTCGAATGATGGCAATTCTAGTTCAAACCGGCTTGAAAAAGGTTACAGGGAAAAAGCCTGAGAATCTAAATCAAATAGAATGAGAAGAGCTTGATGAAAAGGCCTTGTCTGCAATCCAGTTATGCCTCGCGAATACGGTATTGCAGGAGGTATTGATGGAGAAAACCCCATCCGGCTTGTGGAAAAGGTTAGAAACTCTTTATGTAACTAAGTCTTTGGCTAACCGTTTAGTGTTGAAACAACGTCTATTTACATTTCGCATGAACGAATGTGAGCTTCTTAGAGATCACATCAGTCAATTTATTACTCTTTTAAACGATTTAAAAATGTTGAGGTTTATATTGACGATGAAGATCAGGCTATGCTATTATTGTACTCTTTACCCCTTTCATATAAGTATTTTAGGGAGACCCTGATTTATGACAGAGACAAACTCTCCTTCGAAGATGTGAAGGGTCATTTGTTGAGTAGAGACACTCAACAATGAGTTTTGGTTGGATAGCAAGGCAGATAAGCAAGCTTCTGTTTTGGTAGCATCAAAGAAACGAGACAAAATGTGTCGTTATTGTAAAAAGTTAGGTCATGTTAAAGCAGATTGTTATAAACTATGAAATAAAAGAGCTGTTGAGAGTAATGAGGAAGATGTAGCTGGTGTTAATTTGGTCAATGAAAGCGGTGATGATTTCTTATTAGTGTCAACGAGCGATAACTCCAAGGTCACATCCGAGTGGATCCTAGATTCGGGATGTTCTTTCCACATGTATCCCAATAGAGAATGGTTTTCTACATACAGTTCGATTGAAGGTGGGGTTGTACACATGGGAAACGATTCATCTAGTAAGGTAATTGGTATTGGTACTGTTAAAATTATGATACACGATGGGATGATTAGGACATTCTCAAATGTCAGGTATGTACCTGATTTACGAAAGAATCTTATCTCATTGAGTATTTTCGACTTGAAAGGATGCAGAATCAACATCGAGTCAAGAGCATTCACTACAGCAAAACAGACTTTTAGCGGCGTTTTTTTGGGCATTTAGCGGCGTTTATAAGCGCCACAAAAAGTATTTATGGCGCTTTTTTAAGCGCCACAAAAAACGCCGCTAATACAACCGCAAAAAATTTTTGCAGTTTTTGCGCTTAAAACGCCGCTAAAAGTTCGGTCTTTAGCGCTTATAAAAAAGCCACTAAAGTTAGGGCCTTTAGCGGGCGCTTTCCCAAAAAAACGCTAAAGTTCAGACCTTTAGCGCGCGCTTTCCTAAAACGCCGCTAAAAGTCGAGATTTAGCGTGCTTTCCCAAAAACGCCGCTAAAAGTCAGGATTTAGCGGCGCTTTCCAAAAAATGCATAAAATTTCTTGACATTTAGCGGCGCTTTTGTACAAACACCGCTAATTTGTACTGATTTAAAAAATAAAATTTTTTCAATATTATACCCCTCCTGCACTAAAAACCAACCAATAACAGTATATAATTCCAACGCAAAACAGCAAATTTAGCATAAAAATCACACCGAATACATTAATTCTAAATGATACTTGAAATTTAATAAATTAAATGAATGATAACTGAAAATATTGTAACAATAATGTTAAATGTAATAATGTCAAAACTTCTTACAACGAAAAACTAAATGTCTAAGATGGCGGTTTCTGCATCATTGAAACATCGCATCATATCTTTGAAATTTAGTCTTTGGAGCTCTTCAGTATTTTACGTTACGCTCGCTGCTAGCATCGATCTCGCCTCTGCCTCCCTCGCATTGCCGCTACCTCTCTCATTGCTGCTTCTTGCCTCCCCTTGTTGTGTTGCTTCGCTTCCGCATCCGCTCTAAGCTGTTGCTGGAGTTCTTCATATTTTCTTTGAACATCGGCAATTTGCTGCCTCTGCTCAACCGTGCTCTCTTGCATCTGAGCTATCTGGTTTTGTAGCCTCACGAACTTCAAGACGAGATTGACCCGGAAGGCATGTCTTCTTGGGAGGCGGATCAAAATATTGGGTCGGGTAACACGGATCCTTTAAATCGAACCCGACCATACCTTTCAAGACCAAAAACATCGGTGATAATTCAATTAAAATATACTAAAGATTAGCGAACTATCGATTGAAGCGATCGTACCTTTCGGGACCCAAAACATCGTAATAATTACATTATCAATCTCCTCAAGATTAACAGAACTATCATCGAAGCGGTAGCTTCATACTCGACCTTCTTCTCCTTTAATTTATCCTAATAAATCAACGAAAGAGTTAGAAACGAAATATATAAATAAGAAAGAATGCAACATAATTGAACATTATAAATTTAAAACTATAAACGATGAATTAAACTATTATAATTAAACAGTAGAAATATTTATAAAAATAAAATTTTATTAAGTAAATATACCAAAATTTCTACTGACTTGGATGTCATCGGAGATCCATCCTTCTTTCTATGCGTAATGTCAAAAAAGTCAACGCGTCCAACTTTTTGACCGATCGAAGTTTCCTACATTTTAGCGAGAAAAATATAATTTAATAGTATAAAGTAATTAATATTTGATGTAATTAATAAATTATAATACCTCGACGTCACTACACAAGCAAAACTTCTAGAACTCGCTGGTATGCGTGAATTTACATTTACATCTGTTGCTTATTCCAACTCGCTCACGGTCCTACATAATGCAATTTGAATTATATATAGAAAATACTATAAACCAAATAATTTATACGATTTTAGATGTACATAATACCTCTCCTTTTTTGAATTCCAAAATCTAACTTGATCTTCCCATTGGTACCTCAACATTCCGGTGGAACATTTCTTAATTTTTTCGAGGCTTATGTCTTTCTTAAAATATTATTTTTGAGGTGCTTTTATTGTCTCTCCATTTTTACCCAATGTCTTCTTAACATAGCCATCGAGACCTCTAAATTAAATCTACCACGAAGAAAAAAGTATAAAAGTTAATATAAATGAAAATTAAATTAAAGTATTATAAATTACATTCACGATTTATTACCTTAATGTTTTCGAGAGCCTAATTTTGTTGGCATCGGGCATGTGATGCCAAGATTCATAGTTAATGGGCAACATATTGGAATTTCGTGCTAAAATGCCCAAATAGCCTCCTAACATCGAGCTTGAGATCCAACAGTGGCCATCATTGTTTCTCCTTACTTTAACACGATCGTTAGGCTCTAAGTCGTATAAATCTTTAAGTAATGTCGTCCCCGAACTTTTGCGTCCCACCACCTTCAATTGAAAAATGATATATTATTATATTAAAATTGAAAAATGAATCAATAGTAAAATTCAACATGCATGTAAAATAAACTTAACATTACTTTCAAATTCTTGGGCTCGTCATCTATGTCCGTGAGTAAAAGATCCAACAAGCTGTTTGGTGTTCACTACTATTAGCTTCTTCTGGAGTTGGAGTTTCGCGGACAATATTTAAATCTCGTAATCGTCTTCTAGGCATTTTTCCTGCAATACACATGAAAATTATATAACATGACCAACATGAAAATTATAATATTACATATAAATAATAAATCGTTAAATCTTACTACATCATATTTCGTAAATATCTTCGTCCACATCCTGACGAACCCATTGAAATTGTTGACTAGTACTAGGGATATTTTCAGTTAAGTCTTGTTCTGGAAAAGGCATAGTTTCTGATCTTTCGACTATGTCATCTCTACTTCCACTGCCAATGTCGAAGAAGTCTCTAGGGGTGTTTCGAAGTACAACGTACCAACCCTCATCAGTTGGATCTTCCGAGTAAAAAACTTGTTTAACTTGAGAAGAAAACACATACGACTCGTCCATCGCTTGTTCTCGGTGTGAATTAATCGAGAGAAGTTCACCATTGTAAAGCCATATTGATCGTTTTTAATTCCATGAGCAGTATTCACATCGGTCAATCACCTCGAAATAGGACAACTTTGCATTTGTCGTAATAATCCAACTCAATGATGTCGATAATAAGTCCATAATATTCAAAATTCCCTCGACCGGATTTACATCCCTAGCACTAGCATAACTTGTAATCGAAGAATTAACAACAATTCGCAATTTTGGGTTCTCCTCAATCTCTCGCGATACCTTGTATAAAATCAGTATCCGTTGATGAGGAAGCCACTATATCTTTAACTATTCATTTGGACCTTGTGAAAGCCATTTAACGTCGTCATTTACTTCATTCCGACTCCAAACCTATTGAGTCGAAAGTAAATCGAGTAATTATGAATGTTATGAGAAAATATTATTACTTGTCAATGAAAATTTAAATTGCATACCATTTGGCTTAACCATTCATGAAATGATTCTGCGAACAACTTATTAATTTCTCGTCGATTTAATCTTTGAGATCGTGAACGAGCTCTCAATATTTGTTTGTACTCACTACGGTAAAAAAGGTTTTACTTTGTTAGAAGACAAACAAATCATAATTGATGAGTATTTATCAAATTGTAGAACGTACTTCCGAAATGGTTCCATTGAATCGTGATGAAAAAGAACGTATCGATGTGCTTGGACCCACGATCTATCGTCTAATTCTGTAATTTCGACTCTGCCGATCGGTTCTCGAAACTTTGAAATAAATAAGTTTCAACCAAATTATGATCTGTGAGCCCGACATTTCTACTTGGTCATTCATTCTTGTTTCAACATCTTCCAAATACCTCGAACAGAAAGTCATACATTCCTCTGCCAAGTATCCCTCGGTAATTGATCCTTCCGGATAACGCTTATTGCGGCAGTATGACTTCAATTTGGAAAGGAACCTAAACACGATATACAACATTATCAAAAGTTGGAAATAAAGGAATTTAGCTGAATGAATGAATATTTTGCAAATAAAGTAAGACCTTTCAATAGGATACATCTATCGATAGAAAACGGGTCCACCAAGAAGTGCTTCACGCGGGAGATGAATTAACAAGTGCACCATGATAGTGAAGAAGGAAGGCGGGGATATCATCTCCTGATTGCATAAAGTTAATGCGGCTCGATCTTGTAGTCTCTCAAGTTCTTGAACATTCAAAACTTTACCACAAATGCCTTTCATTATATTTGACAGTTCAATTACAGGAGCCGTCACCTTTTTCGACATACAACACCGCATAGCAAATGGCGATAAGTCTTGCATCAATATGTGATAGTCATGCGATTTTAAGCCATATAATCTTGATCCTTAAGACTCACACATCGCGATATATTTGATGTATACGCATCCGGACCTTTATATCCTTCAACACCGTATGAACACTTCTTTCTCCATCTTGACATTGAAAAAATAGCGGTGACACCGATATTTCATATTCGGAAGTGCTAGGGGATGAAGCTCACGCCGAATTCCCATGTGGACTAAATTAAGTCAACTCTGAAGATTATCTTTCGATTTTCCATCGACATTCAAAATAGTCGCAATGATGTTCTCGCAGACATTTTTCTCTATGTGTATGGCATCAAGGTTATGGCATAAAATCTGATGCTCCCAATAAGGCAACTCGAAAAAAATACTTCTTTTTTTCCATAAGTCTGCCTCATTAGGATCATCCTCTTCATCAGATTCATCATCAGATTCATCCCTAGATCTTCTATTTCTATGCGGGTTTACCAGTTGATTCATCTTCCATAAATGAAATTCATATCTTTCAACATCAACAATATTTTGGATCCACCGGCTGCGAAGGAGCGATCTGAACTCTTGATTACCATCAAACCGAGCACTCGAAATCTAAATGTATGATTTTCCGGTAACCACCGACGATGCCCCATGTAAGAAAACTTCTTCCCATTATATAACCATTACGAACATGTATGCATGCAAAGACAACACCGACAAGCATAACGCCCCTTAGTACTCCAACGGATAAATTAGCATAAGCGGGAAAGTCATTAATAGTCCATATTAATGCGCGACGTAAATTAAAGTTTTCTTTTCTCATTGCATCAAATGTCCGAACACCAACCCATAGTTGTTTTAACTCGTCAACAAGTGGCGCAAATAGACGTCAATATTATTCCCGACCCTTTCTCTCCGGTATAATCATAGACAAGATAAAGAAGATTGTTTCATGCAAACCCATGGAGGCAAATTGTAGGAACAAGCACCACAAGGCCAAATCTTGACGTTGTGCTCATAAGTTTGTAAGGTTAAATCCATCGGATGCTAGCCTAAGCCTCACACTCGAGGATCGCTTGCAAAGCTTAGAAATTTTGAGTCAAAACATTTCCAAGCTAAAGAATCATGAGGATGCCTTAACAACTCATCATCGGTTCGTCCATCACGGTGCCACATCATTGATTCGGCTGTCTTCGACGACATGAAAAGCCGTTGAAGCCTCGGTATAAGGGGAAAATACCGTAAAATCTTAACTAGCTGCTTCTTTGACTGTGTACCGTGTTCATCCTCATTACCGTCCTCTGTATTTCTATTAATCCAACGGGATTGGCCGCATACATGATAGCACTTTTGGTTTATTCGGTCGCCCTAATACAACATGCAGTCATTTGGGCAACTGTGAATTTTGTTGTATCCAAGGCCCAAATCCTTTATCAATTTCTTCATGTTTTTGAAAGATCGAGGGATTTTTGCAAACGGGAACATTTCTTGCAGAAACTCTAACAGCATTGTCAACGAATTTCTGGTCTAACCCCCCAAACATTTCAAGTGAAAAAGACGAATATAGAATGACAATTTGGAAAATTTTGATCCATCATACAGTTCTTCATTCATTTCACCAAGTAACGTGTAGAACCTCGCCGCTTCTTCATTTGGCTGTTCATCCGATACACTTATTTCCCTTGGTGAAAGTATTTCCTCCAAAATTATGAACATCGGTTGCACCCAAGTCGGTGGAAATGACGAAACCATCATCTGCGATATTAAAAGCATCCCGCAACATGTTTTCCATGTTATCGTCACTAACATTCTGATTGAAATCACTATGAGAATACCCCAGATTCATCGATGAAGATGCTCCACTAGATGTAGACTCGTCATGAAAAAACCATATTTTGTACCCGGACAAAGCCATCAACAACTAGATGTTCAGTAGACCACTTCACGATAATGCCGATTAATATTGCAACACTTCTTACACGGAAAAGAATCATATTCTCTTGGCTTGTATTTTGAAATGCGAAATTCGTAAAATTTTTACTCCATTTCGATAGCCGTTGCTTACCCTTGACAATTTCATCCAACTCCTATCCATTTCAGTAGTTGTTGAAGTCTAAAGTTGACAATAAATTATACGGCTAAATTGTTAATTAATAATTTATGTAAATAATGCTATGGAATTTGATCTTAAAATTAGGTAAGTTATGTATTCTTTAAGATCCATCATACGTGGCATTGTTACACCTAGGAGGATCCGTTATATCGGCGGTGAGATATAAGGCAACCCGTCGGAGTTTCAACCTATATACTTTGAATCCTTTTTTATTTTAAATTATACAAGTATTATGTAAGTTATGAAGTTTGATCTTAAGGAAAATGATGTAAGTTATGAAATTTAATCGTCAACTTATTTAATTTATGAAATTTGAACTTAAAATTAGGTAAGTTATGTATTCTTTAAGATCCATCATCGTGGCATTGTTACACCTAGGAGGATCCGTTATATCGACGATGAGATATAAGGCAACCCGTCGGAGTTTCAACCTATATACTTTGAATCCTTTTTTTTTAAATTATACAAGTATTATGTAAGTTATGAAGTTTGATCTTAAGGGAAAATGATGTAAGTTATGAAATTTAATCGTCAACTTATTTAATTTATGAAATTTGAAATTAAAATTAGGTAAGTTATGTATTCTTTAAGATCCATCATACGTGGCATTGTTACACCTAGGAGGATCCGTTATATCGTGGTGAGATATAAGGCAACCCGTCAAGTTTCAACCTATATACTTTGAATCTTTTTTTAAAAAAATTATACAAGTATTATGTAAGTTATGAAGTTTGATCTTAAGGAAAATTATGTAAGTTATGAAATGTAATCGTCAACTTAAATAATGCTATGGAATTTGATCTTAAAATTAGGTAAGTTATGTATTCTTTAAGATCCATCATACGTGGCATTGTTACACCTAGGGAGGATCCGTTATATCGATGGTGAGATATAAGGCAACTTTGTCAAAGTTTCAAACCTATATACTTTGAATCCTTTTTTTTAAATTATACAAGTATTATGTAAGTTATAAAGTTTGATCTTAAGGGAAAATTATGTAAGTTATGAAATGTAATCGTCAACTTAAATAATGCTATGGAATTTGATCTTAAAATTAGGTAAGTTATGTATTCTTTAAGATCCATCATACGTGGCATTGTTACACCTAGGGAGGATCCGTTATATCTAACAGTGAGAT
Source organism: Gossypium rotundifolium (assembly GCA_025506655.1). Lineage (NCBI taxonomy): Eukaryota > Viridiplantae > Streptophyta > Magnoliopsida > Malvales > Malvaceae > Gossypium > Gossypium rotundifolium. Next base: position 150,321,396 of record CP106732.1, on the reverse strand, counting down.
ATAAGGCAACCCGTTAGGTTTCCGGCCTATATACTTTGAATCTTTTTCTTAAAATTGTACAAGTATTATGTAAGTTATTGATTTTGATATTAACTTAAAATTAAGGGTTAAGGGTTATAGGTTAGGGGTTAAAGGTTAGGGGTTAGGGTTTAGGCTTTAGGGTTAAGTGTTAAGGTTTAGGGTTTAGGGTTAGGGGTTAAGGTTTAAGGGTTAAGGTTTAGGGTTTAAGGTTTATGGGTTTAAGGTTTGGTGTTTAGGGTTTAAGGTTTATGGGTTTAAGGTTTGGTGTTTAGGGGTTTAATACATGTTATATTATTTTGATATGGAATTTGGTATTTCGTTTAGATCCATCATACGTGGCATTGTTACACCTAGGGAGGATCCTTTATATCTATGATGAGATATAAGGCAACCTGTTAGGTTTCCAAACCTATATACTTTGAATCTTTTTCTTAAAATTATACAAGTATTATGTAAGTTATTGATTTTGATATTAACTTAAAATTAAGGGTTAAGGGTTATAGGTTAGGGGTTTAGGGTTTAAGGTTTAAGGTTTAGGGTTTAGGGTTTAGGGTTTAAGATTTATGGGTTTAAGGTTTGAGGTTTATGGTTTAGGGTTTAGTGTTTGGGGTTTAATACATGTTATATTATTTCGATATGGAATTTGGTATTTCATTTAGATCCATCATACGTGGCATTGTTACACCTAGGAGGATCCTTTATATCTAATGATGAGATATCTGACAACCGTCGGGTTTCCGACCTATATACTTTGAATCTTTTCTTAAAATTATACAAGTATTATGTAAGTTATTGATTTTGATATTAACTTAAAATTAAGGATTAAGGGTTATAGGTTATGGGTTTAGGGTTAGGGTTTAAGGTTTAGGGGTTATGGTTTAGGGTTTAGGGTTTATATGTTTAGGGTTTGGTATTTAAGGTTTAGGGTTTATAGGTTTAGGGTTTGGTGTTTAGGGGTTTAATACATGTTATATTATTTCGATATGGAATTTGGTATTTCGTTTAGATCCATCATACGTGGCATTGTTACACCTAGGGAGGATCCTTTATATCTAACAGTGAGATATAAGACAACCCGTCAGGTTTCCAGCCTATATACTTTGACTCTTTTTCTTAAAATTATACAAGTATTATGTAAGTTATTAATTTTTATATTAACTTAAAATTAAGGGTTAAGGGTTATAGGTTAGGAGTTTAGGGTTTAGGGTTTAAGATTTAAGGTTTAAGGTTTATGGGTTATGGGTTTAGGGTTTAGGGTTTGGTTTTTAGGGTTTAATACATGTTATATTATTTCGATATGGAATTTGGTATTTTGTTTAGATCCATCATACGTGGCATTGTTACACCTAGGGAGGATCCTTTATATCTAACAGTGAGATATAAGGCAACCCGTCAGGTTTCCAGCCTATATACTTTGAATCTTTTTCTTAAAATTATACAAGTATTATGTAAGTTATTGATTTTGATATTAACTTAAAATTAAGGGTTAAGGGTTATAGGTTAGGGGTTAAGGGTTAGGGGTTAGGGTTTAGGGGTTAAGGTTTAAGGGTTAGGGTTTATGGGTTTAAGGTTTGGTATTTAGGGTTTATAAGTTTAGGGTTTGGTGTTTAGGGGTTTAATACATGTTATATTATTTTGATATGGAATTTGGTATTTCGTTTAGATCCATCATACGTGGCATTGTTGCACCTAGGGAGGATCCTTTATATCTAATAGTGAGATATAAGGCAACCCGTCAGGTTTCTAGCCTATATACTTTGAATCTTTTTCTTAAAATTATACAAGTATTATGTAATTTATTGATTTTGATATTAACTTAAAATTAAGGGTTAAGGGTTATAGGTTAGGGGTTAGGGGTTAAGGGTTAGGGGTTAGGGGTTAAGGTTTAAGGGTTAGGGTTTAAGGTTTAAAGTTTAGGGTTTATGGGTATAGGGTTTGGTGTTTAAGGGTTTAATACATGTTATATTATTTCGATATGGAATTTGGTATTTCGTTTAGATCCATCATACGTGGCATTGTTACACCTAGGGAGGATCCTTTATATCTAAGTGAGATATAAGGCAACTTTGTCAGTTTCAAACCTATATACTTTGAATCTTTTCTTAAAATTATACAAGTATTATGTAAGTTATTGATTTTGATATTAACTTAAAATTAAGGGTTAAGGGTTATAGGTTAGGGGTTAAGGGTTAGGGGTTAGGGTTTAGGTGTTAGGGGTTAGAGTTTAGGGTTTAGGGTTTAAGGTTTAGGGTTTAGGGTTTATAGGTTTAAGGTTTGGTATTTAGGGTTTAGGGTTTAGGGTTTAGAGTTTGGGATTTAGGGTTTGGGGTTTAAAGTTTGAGTTTTGAGATTTGAGGTTTGGGATTTAAGGTTTGGGATTTGGGGTTTTGAAATGAAAATATGAAAAATACAAAATATATATATATCTTATTAAAAAATTTAAAATTACAATAAATTTTAAAAATTAAAAGTACTTAATTTTTTAAAAATATTAATAATATAAAACAATTATAGAAAAATAACAATGAATTATTAAACAAATATAATCTTTTTTAAAAAAATTAATTAAACAATATTAATTAACTTTTTAATTTTCAATTCAATTTTTAGAGTTGATTTTGAGTACCAAAATATATAAATTTTTTTACCATACCACTAAACAACATAAAACCAGCAGCTGATATAAAAGGAAAAGGCCAAGATATAAAAGGAAAATGCCAAGATATAAAAGGAAAACAAGTTCCCAACTAAACCAGGGAACTAAACAATGAATCTTAAGAGGTAATGTGACCTAATCCTATTGGTGTGTGGGCATTTTTTATTTTTGCCTTGCATTTTCTTTAAACTTTAGCTAAATTTCTTCTATATTTGCTTCATTTCTTGCTTATGTACCATTTCATGCATTTCGGTGTTTTTCAAAGTGCTATGTATATAGTTACGTGTTGTTCTTATGTGTTTGATTGATTTTTAGATTGTTGTTAGCAATTAGTACTTTATTCATATGTAATAATTTATGTCGAACTAAAAGCAGCAAGGTTTTATACATGTTAAAGCATTTACTAGTACGAAAGTGTAAAAATTTCTAAAAGGCAGTTGCACAAACAAAAGGCTATTATTTTAACACAAAACCAAGCCTAAGATTAACAAGTGGAAAGTAAAACTAAGATATGAAAGAACTTACTTTTTCAGGTGATAACGCAGAACCAGCTGTAACTAAATCAGTAAGCCACTTATCTTTTAGAATTAATGAATTCACCGCACATGCATATGTGAATTTGGTTGTATGTAGTGGAAAAAATAAAAAATTGTCATTCAAAATTCCAACACACAACAAGATCATGCAGACCAAACTTCTAATGGTCTGATGGTCCAATCGACTTGACAATCAAATCAAACCTAATAAGTTCTAACAATACCTCACTCAGTGGCTAGCAAAAACAGATCCAAAAAAGATATATATATATATATATATATATAATAACATAAAAACAGTTATGAAATTAACAAATAACAAAAATTATTATATTAAAAAAATATTATATTAGCAAGATTCTTAACAACTTTTAGAGGGGGTGAATTAAATCTATGATCTTTCGAAGGGCACTATAGGTCTTAGTATTGATGAAGGAAGTTATGCACTTCTATCAATGTTCTCATTGGGATGCAACTAAATCGATTAGAACCGGTTTCCATGTAGCACAACTTTACATTTACACTTAATAACCTAGGTTATATACATACAACTAAGTTATATACAAATTTCAACTAAGTTATATACAAATCAGATTAATAATTTTAATAACTTAATAATATCAAATTTCAACTAAGTTATATACATACAACTAAGTTATACCTAAAAGTAACCTAGGTTTGACTTTCAAACTTAATAAGAAGAAATGTATGCCAAAGATGTAATATCAAATAAAATGAACATCTAATTATATATGCAACCAGGAATAAATAGATTCCTTCACTTCATGGCCTGTCAACTAGGAATAAATACAGACCAGAAGAGCATCTAATGATATCTGCATGCCGAAGTGATTTTGATAAACCATAGAATCAATACATAATCGAAACTGTAAATAATGATAGTCAAATACCTGGGGTTTGATTTCGGTTCTTGTCCAAATCTCAAATTCTTTCCAGCCGTCAAACCTATCGAAGAAAGATTAAGAAGGTAAACAAAAGAAAAAACAGAATGATATAAATAAATAAAAACCCTAAATAAAAAAACTATCTGTTTACAAATTAAAATAAATTGTTACCTTTAAGAAACTTGTTTGATAAAGGGAGACAATACTGAAACTCCTATTCGGCGAGAATAACAATGAAACCGTGAAAAAAAAAACACCAAATTAGGTTTCTTCTTGGGAAATTTGGGATTAATAATTTTGAGTTTATGGAGGAGACTAATTGGGAGGCGATAGGGAAATTTGGGATTAGGGAAATTGAGTTCGGAGAGGGAAGCAGATTGGGAGCGATGGGAAAATTTGGCCTTAAACTATCTTGAGTGTGGGGAGGGGAAGCAGTTGGGAATGATGGTGAAAAACTTGGGAAATTCGAGTTTGATTTTGGGAAAAAATCGAGGTTAGATAGTGGAAAGGATTAGGGGTTCGTTGTTTACGAAAATTTGGGAAATTTTTAAAGATTAGGGAAAGGATTTGGGAGAGATTTTGATGGAAGAGGGGAATGTTACGTTCTTTCGACTTTTGTTTAGGGTTATAGCGAGATGGAACAAAACGACAATGTTTTGCAATAAAGCTGAATCCCATTCTTGGCGTTTTTATATAAACGCCACTAAAATAAATGACAAAAGCGAAGTCGCTTTTGTAAATGCCTATAAAACTCAGTAGAATAACGGCGTCGTTTTGTAGCAGTTACTATATTCGTGGCGTTTTAAAATAAAACGCCGATAGAACTAAAGCCTCTGCGGCGTTTTTCTATAAACGCCACTAAAATCAAATAACAAAACGAAGTCATTTGGTAAACGCCTAAAATCTAAGCCGAATAACGATCTTTGTTTTGCAAGCAGTTAATATATTTGCGGCGTTTTTACTTAAACGCTAATACAACACAACATTTTATGTGTTTTACTTATAAGCGCCACTAAAATCAAATAGTAAAAGCGAAGTCGTTTATGTAAATGCCTCAACAAAATAAGCGAGAATAACGGTATTGTTTTGTAAACATGTAATATATTCATAGCGTTTTAACATAAAACGCCAAGATAAAACACAAGCTTTTATGGCGTTTTTTGAAAAACGCCACTATAAACAAATAAAACACATCATTTTCGCGTTTTGGATGAACGTCCATTGAACATAAGCTTCAAACGGCGTGTTCCAAGTTTCCCATATATTCTGGCGTTTTTAATAAAACGCCACTATTCCTAACTTATTATTTTTTTTAATTTATTTATAAATATTTTATAGTTTTGTATATATTTTATAAAATTAAACATTCAAATATACATACATATATTTTTGTAAGTTTTTAGGTTTTTATTTTTACGCTTTTAATAATAAATATCAAATTAACAATTAAACCCTAAACCTTAAAATCCTAAACTCTAAACCCTAAAACCATAAGACTCTAAATCATAAAACTCTAAGACCTTAAACCCTAGAATCCTAAACTTTAAACCCTACATTCCAAATCATATACCTTAAACCCTAAACTCTAAAACCCTAAACCCTAAACATTAAAACCATAAAACCTTAAACCCTAAAACCTTAAGACCCTAAACCCTAGAATCCTAAACTTTAAACCCTACATTCCAAATCATATAACTTAAACCCTAAACCCTAAACCCTAAACTCTAAACCTTAAACCCTAAACTCTAAACCCTAAACCCTATATCATAACTCCTAAACTATCATCCCCTAACCCCTAACCCTTAACCCCTAACCCCTAACCCTTAACCATTAACCATTAACCATTAACCCTTAAACACATAAAACCCTAAACTTTAAACCACAAACTATACACCATAATCCCTAAACATTTAAAATAGTAACACTTAATTAACCTTACACCTTAAATTGTATATGCTAAACCATAAACCCTAAACTATAATGATAATTAATTTGATATAATAAAATTAATATACCTATTTTACAATTATGTAAGAAATTATTTAATATATAAATTAATGAAACTAATTACTCTAAACCCTAAACCTCTATCCTATATATCTCATAAACCTTAAATCACACAACATAAACCCCTAACCCTAACTCTTAGCCATTAACCCATGAAACCCTAAACTTAATTTAAACCACAAACTACACGCCATAATCCCTAAACATTTAAAATAGTAACTACTAAACCTTACAATCGTAAATTATATATGCTAAATCATAAACCTTAAACTATAATGATAATTAATTTAATATATTACAATTAATATATCTATCTTACAATTATGTAAGGTCCCCAACCTTAACCCATGAAACCCTTAACAGTCAATCATATATACCCAATAAAACTTTAACATTATTTGCGGCGTTTTCCCAAAAGCGCCGCTAATGCTCAGACTTTTAGCGGCGTTTTCCCAAAAGCGCTACTAATTCTCAGACTTTTAGCGGCGTTTCCCAAAAGCGCTAATGTTCAGACTTTTAGTGGCGTTTTAGAAATAAACGCCGCCATATCTAATTTTTAGCGGCGTTTATTACCAAAACGCTGCTATTGATCTTTTTTTTGCAGCGTTTCTTTTCAAACGCCGCTAATGTATAATATTTGCGGCGTTTTTATTTAAAACGCCACTAAAAACGCCACTAAAAGTATGTTTTGGTGTAGTGATTAAAGTATCTCGTGGAGCTCTCGTTTTGTTAAAAGGTAAAAGAACTGGCAGTCTTTATATTCTAGAAGGTTCTACAGTGACTGGTGAAATCGAACGTCTCTCGTCCGTTACAGAGTCGAAGTCAACTCGTTTGGAGTAGAGACAACTTGGTCATAGGAGGGAAAAATATATAACTGTTTCGTTGAAGAGAGGTTCTTTTTTGGATGTAGGTTTTGAAAAGTTAGGGCACTGTGTTCGTGAAAATCAAACCCTGATTAGTTTTGATTTGGCAGTGTACAAGTAGAAGGCTAGAAGTCTTCCAATTTCTAAGCACAGATTCGACTCAGTTAATTCCCTGCATGGTTCAAAATAGGCTCGTGGTGGGCTTGGGCAAAGATGGCATTGTGAAAATATGAGTTAAGGTGGAGATTTGTTAAGTATGACTCCTATTTCAATCAAATTTGAGAAGTAAACTTCTAGTTAAACTCTATTTATTTATTTTAATCAAACATTGATTAGTTTAGATTGTTTTATTATTATTTGACCTATGAATTTAGCTTACAAATAGCTCTTTTACAACATTAGAAAATACACCCATTAGATATTAAAACTCATAACACATTTAGAGAATTTTGTGTTTACGTTTTGAGGGTTCTTTATTTTTATGTTTTCAGGGTTTAATTTTTTTATCTCCATCTTTTGTACTCTTCGTTCTTTTATCATTGTAGTAAAATGATCTTTGTTCGTGATTTTTATCCTCTTTGGAGGGGTTTTCCACGTTAAATTTGTGTATTCAATTTCTCAATTTATTCTGCTATTTTTTCTTATTACTTAATCGGGTTAATCCTAATAATATTTCATATTACTAAATATGTTTGCAATTAATTTAAAATTTTCAAGAAATTTAATTTTGTCATGTCACTAAGAAAAAATTACAAACAATTAATTTAACAAATTTAAATCATTTCATTAATTTTTTCTCTATTTTTAATATACGAAAATTAAGAAAATAATATAAAAAGTGAGTTGTCATAAGGAGTATATAATATTCAAACATTTTGACACAACTTTTTATTTTTTCATTTTACATAAAACCATTGCGAAACCCATAAAATTTATTCACGCATTGAATACAAATGTGCCCTATATATAAATATAATGCACTTGTCAAATACTGAAGCATGCCATCTAAGCTTGTTTCTTTGTTTTTTTTTATCTAAAACATTATTGTAGTATAAATATATATTAGTTTTAGATTTGAGATTAGATAGTAATACTTGAATAACTTTTAGATAATAAATGAATTCAAATATTTCAACATATTTTCGTATTTGGATTTCAATAATTCAAAAATATTAAGTATTCAACTTCTTGTCATTCCTATAAAAGGGAACATTGAATTTTATTCCCAGATTTAGGTTTCTATTTGGAATATTCAATCAAATCTTATTTTTGCCCTTTTTTTTTTAATGGAATCTATGTATTTTCCATTGTGTTTTGTGATCCACTGTGACAAAATTTGATGGGAATTTTTTTCTTTCGTCATCTTTTAATATTTATAAAATTATTTCCAAAAAAATACGTTTAATAAGCATAACATCATATAGGTATACTATAGATTTATGTTTAAAATTTTACACAATTAAAATTTTCTATTTATATATACACAACTAGAGGTGTGCATGGGGCCTGCCCGACCCGCTCAAAATGTGGAAGGGTTTGGACAAAAATATAGGCCCGAAAAATAGATTTAAACAAAAAAATAAATCCCGTTTAAAAAATGGGCGGGCTCGAAAAGGCATTTTGACTTGAGCCCACTTATTAAATTCATTAAATGAAAAAAACTATTTTTAATAATATTTTCTTATTATTTTTCTCCTTATTTTACTGTCATTTTACTATTATATTTCTATTATTTTGTTGTTATTGTTTAGATATTATATAAAATTTATTTTATTGTTAATTTTGTTATTATTTTAAAGACATTTGTTAATTTTGTTATTATTTTAAAGACATTTGCTTGTTAAGTTACATCTATTTTAATGTTATTTAAGACTACATATTTTTAAAATTTTATTTTAATTTGTTTAAAATTATTTATTTTGATTTTTTAGTATTTTGATGTATTATATATATTTAAAATTATATAAAATATTATAAAAATTAATCTGGAGGGGCCGGGCCAGGCCCGGGTTTTAGTATTTTTATATGTGCCGGGTTGGGCAAAATTTTAGGCCCATTTTTTTGGTTTGGCCCAACCCGAGCCTAATAAACGGGCCTAAATTTTTAATTGGGCCCGACCCGACCCGGGCCATGCACACCTCTATACACAACTAACACTAAAAAGAACATGAGATCAAAATGAACATTTTCCCAAATCTACTTAAAGATTGCTTCAACATGAACAAATTACTTAAGTTAACAAGTCTGCAACATTTTTAAGTGGGTTGCGATGGAAGTACTAGTGATTGAAGATTTTCTTGCAACATTTTTATTACTTTAGTCATTGATGGTCGGTCTACTGGATTGGTTTGAGTGCACCAACGACTCACTATGATTAGTCTCCTTGTTATTTCTTCTTCCTCTACAGATATTACTTCATTAGGATTCCAGTTCATAGGTTGATCAAGATGGTTATATATCCATAAGGGAAAATATGTTTCACTAGTTTGGGAACCCTCAATATTTTTATTTTTTCTTCCCCCGATCATTTCAAGGAGCATCATTCCATAGCTGTAGACATCTGATTTATGAGAAACACCACCAAAATTTCGATAAAACACTTCAGGAGCTATATATCCAGCAGTTCCTCTAGCACCTGTATTTGCAATAATGCTTTCCTTTCGTTCACATAACTTAGACAAGCCGAAATCAGAGATCTTGGGACAAAAATTCTCATCTAAAAGGATATTGTGAGGTTTAATGTCCAAGTGCAAGATCCGGGTGTTGCAACCTTGATGCAAGTATTCGAGTCCTCTAGCGATGCCAATTGCAATGTTGTACAAAGTTTTCCACTCCAATTGACAACTTTGACTATGTGGTCCTTTATTATAAATAAATCTGTCCAAAGATCCATTGGGCATGAATTCATAAACCAAAACTCTTTTTGATCTCTCAAAACAGAAACCCAAAAGAGTCACTATGTTGACATGAGAAGTTCTACTGATGTTGGCTACTTCATTCATAAATTCCTCTCCATTATCTTTGAATTCACTTAAGATTTTGACCGCCACGAGACGACTGTCTGGCAATTTTCCTTTGTATACACTACCATATCCTCCTTTACCTAATTTATCTTTAAACTTATTTGTCATTTTCTTAATGTCTCCGTAAAAATATCGATTCGGAGCTAGAGAACCGAACTTTGTGATGAATTCCTCAATCCTAGCATTGTCGTTCTTCTTTCCCTTCCATAGATGACTTGATGGTGATGCCCCTTTTAACCTTAACACAAAGAAGCATATAGCAGAAACCAATACAACGGTGATGGTTACAGCAACCGTCAATCCTGTTCATGGTGTATTAATCAACTTTTACTTAATCATTTATAAATGAATATCAATAAGATTAATTAAGTAAAAAAATTATTACTTAAAAAAAACAATGAATAGAGTTAAACAAGAAATCTTAAAATAAATAATAGGCTTAATTCAATAAGAGGCCTTTTAACTATGCCTTTAGTTTAGGTTAGGTATTTAAATTTTTTTTTTTGTCAAACAGGTATCTAAACTTTATTCATAACCACAGTTGGCCTTTACTGATACACTCCATTAAAAAAAAAAAGCTAGAGCCAATTAAGAAGTGCCAGATTAGCACCTCATTAAACTCTAGTTAAATAAAAAATATAATAATATTAAAAAATAATTATATTAATATTAAATAAAATAAAAAATATCCCTCCCCTTCCTCTTCCGCTCACCTTCACACTCACCCTTACCTAGATCTATTCATAAGCCGAGCTACTCACCTAGGCTTCAAGGTCTGCCCGAAATTTAGGAGGGTTTGAGTAAAAAAATTAAGCTTAAAAAATTAGATTGGGTAACAAAATTAGACCCGTTTAAAATATGGATCAGCTCGGACTCTCAACCCGATCTATTTTTAAATTTATAATATTTTATATTATGTTTTTTATATTATGTAATTTATAACATATTGAAAAATAAACTTATACTAAATATATAATACAAATCTAAAATAAATATTAAAATAATGTTAAAATGACTATATAAAATTTTAATAAAAATAAAAACATTAAATTCAAATAATATAAATATTTCAAAAAATAATATGGGCAAGTTTAAAATAGGCTTGGATTAATTTTTTTTTTAAATATAGACAAACTTGAGTAAAATTTTAAACTCATACTTCAGGATTGAACTAAACTTAAACAAATATAAAGTATATTAATATTATAGCTAGACTTGATCTGATCCAATCCATGAGCACATTTACTCTCACCCTTCTCTCTCTCTCCCCTATTAATTGAAGGTTACTAGTTCTTTTTTTGGTAGAATTATAATTCAAATCTAAACTAGTTAATTGATTCAAGTACATTATCACTCAGATGAGAAACCACTTTCAGATAATAGTAAAAAAAAAATCCTATAACAATATCAAGTTTCAATAAAAAAAGAAAGTAAAATTAATTTAAAAAAAGCATAATTTAAAAACATTTTATTCAATTAAATTTAAAAACAAAACATTAGATGAATAGAAATTTGGATAGTAGAACAAATTGAATCATACCTATAAATATTAGATTCAGCCTCGATTCCGATTTAGCTTTGGATTCTGCAAGTAAAATATATGGCAGAAGTAGTAAATTAGTTTACTCTGCAGTTTTAATCATTTTAATAATTCCAAACAAAATTCAAATGAAACCAATATAATGAGTTTCTTGAGGAAAAAGCAAAGTATGATTTATATTTGATAAAATAAAGGTAGTGAAATGGATAATAATAAATCATAAAAAGTTGAAATAACTTTTTTGTTGATGACGTATTTGGCTAAATATCTCATATATATTAAAAAATTAGTTTATTTATGGAAATGGATCAGTTTGAAGAATATTTACGGAAAAGTATCGTTTCCCCTAAAAACGTGTCCATGTCATCGCGTTTTTGGGGATATACCAGCAAAGCGCATCCCTGGGGACGCACTTTTGCCACATCAGCAAAAAGCGCGCTTACGAGGACGCGCTTTGCTGATGTGGCAAAAGCGCATCCCCAATGACGCGTTTTAGCCCGTGTTTTTTTTTATAAAAAAACTATTCTTGAATTTTTTAAAAATTTACGAGAATAAACCTTTATAAAGGCTCAAAGTGACAACACCATTTTTTTTAAGGTATCATCTATTAATAAGAAAATATAACTTACAAAGGAAATCTTTATATAGACCCAAAATCTCATTTCCCTTGTTTTCTTAAGCAAAGTGGGATATGAGATATGTGTATATATAGACTCATGAATAGTTTTGCAGCTTGTTCCTAAACAATGTGGGATTCCTTCCTCTTTTAACTAACAACATGAGATGATATGCTACACTATATTTGATTTTTTTTACAAAAAATTTCTCTTTTTATATTTTGTTAACATTTTCTTATATTATAAAATAATATTTTGAGATCTTTAATCTTGTTACATTTTAGAATTGTTAACTTATTGCATTTAAAATTTTATAAATTATGTTATGCATTTTAGAAATGACATGGGTTATTATTCTGTCATGGCATCTCTCAATTCAAAGATGTTAAACACTTTTGAAATGCCAAATGCAATCAGTCAATCCATTTATAATGTACTTAAAATATTTCTTGTTTTATTTGAACCAAAATTCATTGGCTTTGCTACTAGCCTACCATTTTGCTGATATAGGTTATATCTACTGTGTTTTGATTCTCAGAGGTCTTCTTTGTTGTATGTTTGTATTTATGTTCTATCTGTTTGTTAGATGTCAAGTTCATAAGTTCAAGATTTTATTTTAAACATGTATGCTGTCCAAGTCTAATATATTACATGTTATCTTCTTGCAAAATTCAATCTTTATCTGTTGTGTTTGGTTTTTTTTTTTGTGGTAAGAATTTGGGTTAGCAAGTGAATATAAACTCCCATCTTAAATCGGTCTATGTAAAAGCAGTTGATGAAAAACTTATGTTTGATTTGGTTGCTATCTTGTTGCATAGGCAGTTGGAGCGAAGCATTACGGATGGGAATTCTTGGACAATAGCTAACTAAATCATATCTGAAATGATTCTTGAAAGAAAAGGTTGTTTATTAGACATGATCTCTATCAAACGTTTCTCGTCAATGCTACTATTGTTGGTTATCTTTTTTCTCAAGTCAATTCCACTTTCGGTGTTCCACTTTGAATACTCCTCCACTTGTTTTGTAAAATGCTAAACATAATTTATAAAATTTTAAATGTAACAAGTTAACAATTTTAAAATGCAACAAGATTAAAGATTTCAAAACATAATTTTATAATATAAGAAAATGTTAACAAAATATAAAAAAGAGAAATTGTTTTGTTAAAAAAATCAAATCTGATGTAGCATGTCATCTCATGTTGTTAGTTAAAGAGGAAGGAATCCAACATTGTTTAGGAACAAGTTGCAAAACTATTTATGAGTTTATATATATACATATCTCATATCCCACTTTGCTCAAGAAAACAAGGGAAATGAGACTTTGGGTCTATATAAAGATTTCCTTTGTAAGTTATATTTTCTTATTAATTGATGACACCTTAAAAAAATGGTATTGTCATTTTGAGCCTTTATAAATGTTTATTCTCGTAAATTTTTAAAAAATTTGAGAATAGTTTTTTTTTTAAAAAAAACACGGGCTAAAACGCGTCATTGGGGACGCGTTTTTATATATCGACAAAAGCGTCCTCGTTAGGGTGCTTTTTGTCGATATAAAAGCAGCGTCCCCTAGTATGCGCTTTTTTTGCATATCCCCAAAAAACGTACTGACGTGGTCGCGTTTTTAGGGAAAACGGTACTTTTCCGTAAATATTCTTCAAATTGGACTATTTCTATAAATAAACTAATTTTTTGGTAAATATGTGATATTTACCCGACGTATTTATATAAAAAATATTAATGGAAAGGATAAAAGTTACATAGAGAATATCAGGTGTTGAATTGATGCCTACCTATCAAATATTAGTTTCTCATGTTGACAATGTGATGAAACAATTGTGTTGTATATTTGTTTTATAAATATTATAAATTTTACTTTTATTGAAATCCTAAACTTGGGAGTGTTATTATGATGTCCTACATACAAATTTTATTATAAGCATTTATTTTTTGGATTTTATATAATATATATAAGACTTCAAATTAATATTTATTTCTTTGTTAAAATAATGATATTTTAATATTTTAATAATTGAGACGAGATCTAATTATATTTTATCATAGGTCACCCATCTAAGTCTAAAGACCCCTACAAAAATTAGGAGGATTTGAAAAAAAATATGCTTGAAAAATAAGTTTGGACAAAAAGTAAGGCCCATTTTCTAAACAGGTCGGGCCTCAGACATAAATTTTTTAGTCTGGGCCTAGTTTAGCCCAAATCACATGCCTATATTTTTTTTTAAATTTTCAATTTTTAGGAAACATTTATTAATATTTTTAGTGTATTTGATGTCTTATATTTTTTATATTTTTTTATATAAAAATAATACGGTTGGGTTGGGCCGGGTCGATTAGGCTCAAGTTTAGCATTTTAATATGGGTTGAGCTAGGGTAAAATTTTAGACACACTTTTCAAGCCGAGGCAGACCTAGACCTAAAATTTTACATCGACCCAACTCTGCCCATGATGAAGTCTAGATCCAGTTACTGGCAACGCCAACTCAATCAAAATATTTATGTATTCTTAATTTGATATATTTATATATTTAAATTTTATTTTATTTATAATTTAATCTATTTTTTATTTTAATATCATATACATTTTATTTGTTATTATTAATTAATTTTAAACAATATATTTAATTATTTATTATATGCTATTTAAAAAAAATATTTTATATTTTAAATACATAATTTTCATATGAGAAATTTAAATTTAATATAAATAGTTTTGATGCATTTGAACCAGGAACTGACGGTTGGTAATGCAAAAGCTCAAGATCCCGTAAGCTGTCTGCCTTTAACAATGGATGGCATCTTGATGTGATGGTGTATCCGTTGCAGTTCACTAGTGTCGTCTTGTAATTATATATAAGGTGGTGTTATTCTTTATGCTTTGCTGGTTTGACGTTATTGGGTTGTTTTGCCTTTAAGTATTGTTTTTTGGGCAATTTATGAGAAAATATTAATTTTTTATAAAAATTTATTAAAAAAGATCTATAAAATAATTATTTATCGAAAAAGGGTTATTTTTCCCAAAAACGTGTTCATGTCAGCATATTTTCAAAGGATAAATCAAGAAAGCGCGTCACGAGGGAGCTTTGCTGATGTGGCAAAAATGCTCCCTCAGGGACACGTTTTTGCCCGTTCAACATAAAAAAAAACTATAAAAACTCCCACCCTTTTTTTTTTTTCACATAAAAGTCTTTACTTATTTTTCTCTCAAATTTCTCTTAACTTTCTTTCAAATTCCTCTCAAATTTCTTTCAAATTCCTCTCAAATTCCTTTAAAGTTTCTCTCAAATTTCACAATAGTCCTTTAATATTTACAAAAAAGACCTTTTTAAAATTTTTTTAAAATATTTTTTTGATAAATTTAAAAATATTCTATTTTATTAGCAATGGCCGAAAAATTAATTCGTCTCGACAATAAACACATCTCCGTCGATTAAATGACAATGGTAAGTTATAATTTTAAATTTTCAATACTATTTAATATTTTTTAGGTTTATGCAATTTTAATTAAATTTTATTTTATAATTTTTTAAACAGTCTGAAGATCGTGTGTTGCAATGCTATATTCGCAATATGCCTGGTCCGCCATCGCCGTTGATCGAGAATTACCTACGGGAAGCGGGTTTTTGGCACGTGGCCACGATAGGCCTAGGGTGAAAGTTGGACCCGAAGTTAATCAGTGCGTTGATAGAGAAGTGGAGACTCATGACGCACACTTTCCATCTTCCATGTGGAGAGTGTACTATCACTCTAGAAGACGTGCATTTGCAATTAGAATTGCCGATGGATGGGTACATAGTCACCGGGTCCGCAACTTCTGGCGATTGGGGAGCCGTATGCTACGAGCTTTTGGGTGCTATTCCGAATAACATTTACGGAGGTTGGATCGAGATGGGCTGGTTACGAGACACATTCCCGGAGCCCTATAATGATTCGACCTAAATAGAAAGAATACGGTATGCTCGGGCATACATTCTTGAGATGATTGGAGGCTATTTGATGCTGGACTTGTCACGAAACCTCGTACATCTGAGATGGCTGCTGAAGCTCGTTGATTTTAGAGTAGCCGGTGAATTGAGTTGGGGGTCTGCCGTGCTAGCAAAATTGTATCGGGAGATATGCGGGGCGACGCAGCCGAATAAAGCGAAAATCGGAGGTTGCCTATCACTACTGCAATCATGGGCACGATTTCGATTTTCATTTTTACGTCCTCGAGTCGACCACCTATATACATTCTCACTCATAACGAGGTAAGTTTAATATTAGATTTTACAATTATTAAGTAGATTTAAAATATAATTGTTTGCTAAAAATTTATTTAATTAGGTAGAACCATTCGGTGAGTTATGTTGGAATACCTACATCGCTTGAAGATATACAGCTTCTATTATAGCAACGGTCGGAAGCACAAGTAAGTATTAAATAAAATAAATTTTCTTAATAAAATAGTCATTTCGTATTTAGTATTTGGTATTTAGTATTTAGTATTTAGTATA
This sequence comes from Gossypium rotundifolium, assembly GCA_025506655.1. Lineage (NCBI taxonomy): Eukaryota > Viridiplantae > Streptophyta > Magnoliopsida > Malvales > Malvaceae > Gossypium > Gossypium rotundifolium. The sequence goes on along the minus strand of CP106732.1, from coordinate 150,304,718 downwards.
TAACTAATATTTTTATCATGTTAATATAGTTTGAATGGATACCATACGAGGATCAGTCAATTTGGGCAGTAATTCCGGATGAGTTCTTTCAAAATCCGAACATTTGACATGTGAAGGTCCTATTGATCAACTATGCCACCGTGGAGATGCACCAATCAGATCGGGTTCTACGTCAATTTGGATTCTGACAACCGATTCCCGTGGCACCTGAGGTGCTCGATGATGAGCACAAAGTCGACTTATGGCAGTTGCATACGGATTGGCCAAGATATTGGTCAGCATATATCGAATTGTGGGAGAACCAGTATGATTATATACCTACTTGGGAACCGATCATCGTTCCTGAGTTAGCGTACATGCCGGAATACATACCATGATTTAGGATTCATGGCAAGCCGTATTTATTATAGGAAGAGGAGATGCGAAGGCAACTTCGTGAACAAAGGGAACGATGGGGCCCTTTAAATCCAAGAAGAATGGGTGATGAGACGGGACCATCAACAGCGCCGACACAACCACCGAGCCCATCAACAGCACCCACACAGTCACTTAGCCCAACACTTCAGCTGACGACACCCACGTCACAGCCTTTTCAGGTTATGCTAGGTGCGTACCCTAGCCCTTATATGTATCCTAACCCTTATATGTTTCCTTTTCCCAGTCCCATGGCAGGTTGGAATGTATGGCCCGATTCAAGTCCATTCCGACTACTCCGACTAGCCAGTTGATCTATAGGTTGCCGTCGCATGAGGGATTGCACGAGGTCGCTGTCGGGGAGCTCTTCTTTTTACCAATCTCCTTCGCCTTATGGGATTCAGACACCTCCGCCATGGGCGATGCAAACACCTCCTCAATCAATATTTTATCAAGGTGGGTCATCCTCCCAACACCCACAACTGGACCCGGAGAAGAAACTGAATTCTACTTTGAGGTTCCAAAACCCACGAAAGCTAGAAGAAGGAGGAATCCGGTACAGAATCGTTGACCACCCCATGTGGCACTAATTTCGACCGGCACCAACATTGATTCAATAGTTATTATTTTATTATTTTATTGTAATTTTTATATATTTAATAAAATAAAAGATGTTTTTTTATTTTTTATTGTAATTTAATTTAATTTTTATATCTTTAATAAAATAAAAGTTGTTTTTTATTTTTTTGTAATTTAATTTTTATATCTTTAATAAAATAAAAGTTGTTTATTTTTTTATATCTTTAACGAACGATGGCCCCTCGTCGGTGGATGTCGTGGGGAGTACATTATCCCTTCTTAAACAACTTTCGTAACATTCCCAATCATATTTAGATTGCCAACCACTAGAAGTTGATGACATTCCCCAATACGTATTTTTAGCATCGAACGTCGAAGGAAGGATATGCATGTCCCATCCACCAACCGAGTGTCATGTAGGGGTTGTGTTTTCCATACTACCACCAAACACGGGCGCTTCCATATTCTGCCTCCCACTAACAGAGTGTTAGCTTGGGGTCGTGTATTTCCCTCGAACAGCAGTAGATGTTGAAGTCGAAGGAAGATCACTTGGTGATGAAAATTGTACATATACCTCAAGATAGGGTGATCTACTGGCAAGATGAGTCACCACCATTGCCTCCAAGCTCCGAGGACCTTTTATGTCAAATAAGTCATATCTCACGGGATCAACCGAAGCACAAAATCTATACTTAATAGTCTGAACTTTCATAGGCGTTGTTCGAAGATTTTACGCCTAATTCTTTTGCGAAGTTCTGTCAAATCTATATTCTAGTTAAAAACCAGTCACGATGTGTTCTCCGATAAAAAAACAACACTATTTTTGGTGTCACAAACCTCACCATCATAGTAAATAACAACACTAATACGTTCACTCATCTTCAGTTTCTATTTTACTTTTGCCTCAATTTCTATTATGTAACCTGAGAATGAAATTTGCCTCATTTATAGTCTAAGGATTGCTAGAGACTACTGTAGTAAAAGAGCATCCACATGGGAGCTTTTTCAGTACTCTTGCTGACAGTGCATCCTGCTTGAAGCGTTTTGGTCAATATTTGTTCAGAAACGTCTTCTCAAAATTATTTTGCCAGAGACTACTGCAGCAAAAGAGCGACCACGTGGGAGCTTTTTTCAGTACTCTTACTGACAGTGCATCCTGCTTGAAGCGTTTTGGTCACTATTTGTTCAGAAACGTCTCAAAATTATTTTGCTAGAAACTACTGTAAAAAAAATCAAATAAGTTTTATTTTGTTGATATATTTTTCTCAAAACCTTAAACTTAAAATTATTTTAATTAATTAACCTTAAAATCTAATTCATTAGTTTTCCCCTAAAAACCCTACAACCCTAAGACTTTAAAAACCCTAAACTGTAGCCTTAAAACCCTAAAAACGCATACCCTGACACTAAAAACAACTGAAAAACCTATCGGGAGAAGGGCAAAAACGCGTCCTCGAGGGAGCTTTTTGCCACATCAACAAAGCGCGCCTTCAAGGACGCTATTTTGTCTGATGTGGCACAAAGCGCTCCCTCGTGGACGCGCTTTCCTGATTCATCCCCTAAAAACGTGCTGATGTGGATGCATTTTCAGGGGAAATAGTCATTTCGATAAATAATTATTTTGTAGGTCCTTTTCCGTAAATTTTATAAAAAATCGATATTTTCTGATAAATTGATTACTTGTAATCTTTTTATTCATCAAGAATGTCATTACTAATTCTAATAAGATAATATCCATAAAACCGTATATAAAACAGATTTTAATTAACTATTAAAGTTTAAACCAATAGAAATTTTCGATAACATCTTTTTTAATCATTTTGAAATAGTGAGACTTGAACAAAGAATTTTTAAAAATTTGTCAGGTATAAAAATTACATACCTCGGGCATTCGTTGGGGATGGTGAAGAAACAACGCGAATGCATTGTCCGTCATCGTGCGAATTGTCAAACATGAAAGGGCAATAGCAGAACACTGTTTGATTCTCCGCCGGCCCAAAGAAACCGCAGGCTCCGCCGGAATCATTGCACTTCCCGCAAGCTTCGCTGTCCTTCCAATACCATTGTACTTCCACTCCTCTTTTCAAGGCTTCTTTCAACCCCAACAAAGAATTCAGTGATCCCTCCAGGGAAGATCGAAGAATCGGAACAGTAACATTAGCCGAGCATCTCTTCGGTCGGATATTATTTCGTGTCGCAACGGAAACGTTACTGTAAGTGGAACCGGCGTTATCGCAAGGGAAGAACCCGAGAGCACTGCGTGAGGAGATGGAAGATTGGCAGTCGTAAAACAAAGTAACGTTGGCATAACCAAGACCAGGTGAAAACAGCTCGGAATCGAGGACCGAATTCCGAGTTGGGATAATTTGAGGGCTACAAAGACCATCGTACTTGATGAGGTCTTGCCTCGCAATCCTTAGAATATGACGATCCCGATGGATGGCCAGAACCCGATATTCTGTATCACTAATTACGATCGTTGTTGTATTTTTGTTGTCGCAGCGAAGCTCGAGACCGAGTCGTCCACATTCCATCGCTCGTTGGCCTCCAAAGAAAGGAAATCCGGCGGAGATATTCCCGCATTTGAAGACTGCATCGCGACAGTTCTGGTACAGATCATGATCGCTTAGTGAAAGAGGAAAACGGAAGATAATAAAGAATAAGGAAAAGTACAGAAGAAGTGGAAGATCAGGTAATGATGATGAGAAGCAATGATAAATCATTCTCTTTTTTTCTTTTCTCAGTATTGATGGAAAATAGAACAAGGCAAATTAGGAAAGTATAGATAGAAAGGATTGATTGGGTCTAAATAAAGGGAAAGTTTATCAAAAGAAAGACTTAGACCATAAAGTTGACTTGAAAAGACTCATGCAGCGTGATTTACATTGTGACCTGAATTTTGCACTGTTCCAATTTATCGTTGTCGTAGTAAAAGCTCCATTCATACTACTGATACCGAATCATTTTTAAAAATAATATAAAGTGTAAGATTTAAGACGTACAGATTTTAGATTTATAACATTAATTTATTTTATTTTTAAGATTTAAGACGTAGAGATTAAAATTTATTTTATTTTCATACTAAAACGAACGATATTAACATTTTTATACCATGCTAATAATTAAACTTATTTTTTAAACCCGAAAAATAAAAATTTTAAAATTTTAAATTCTACAAAGAGTACGTACCTTATTATAAAGATATGTTATAATTGTGTTGAAAATTTCAACACATTTCATAACTGCACGTCTAACACTAAAAGCAAATACTAGACACAATACTCGGATTGCCCGATTTCTCAAGACAACTTCAACATGAAAAGACACCGACACATGAATACAACACAGAAAGACACCAATACAAACATCGTAGTAAATTATAGCTTAAGACCTATAAATTTTAATTTAGCATTGGGATCGTTTGCTTTTACATATATGAATTTATAGTGAAAGCTTTGTTTGAACTTAAATTGAACTTTGTGTGATGAAATTTACTATCCAAAAAAAGCTCTTTCTTTCTCTCAAGTTAAATGCTTCTGTCTTGGTCCTTGACCGGGGACGCTCACACTTCTCTCCATCGAGATAAGGCTTGTCCTTGTTCTTTTTTGGTTGGCATAATAACCATCTCTTGCCTTTTTGCTTGCCACCTCTAGGCAGAGGCATACCATAGTGGTCGATTTTCTAGGTGTTTCCCCTCTTTCTTATCCACTCTCTCTCTAGTTAAATGATACATGCATAGATGAGGTGAAATTTATTAAAGTAAATTCAATCAACCTATCAATTTTCAAGCTCAAAAGATCAATCAACTTGCAACGAATTTTTGGATGGGACCCGGACATTTATGGGTTGAGATATCTACATAGCATTTGAAAAGCTATCTCTTAGATTTAAAACGCACTTTGAATCACTCGACTTCGAGTTTGGGAGCTCAAGTTATGATCATTTTATTGAAGATTGCTCGAGCAACATTTTTTGACAAGATTATTACGGGAAATTATGAGTTTCAGGATTTAATTTGAGTTTAAATTATATTGGGTTCGATTTTTAAGCTTAATTTTTTTTATTATATATGAACCCGATATTGAATTTATTAGGTTTTATTGTTTTATTATTTATTTATTCTGAATTTTAAGATATTTTTAAGTATTTAAAGTTGTTTAACAGTTTTATGTTTCTTAGTCAACAAGAAAGTTTAGTTCTAGTAAAACTACTTCTTGTTTAGATTAATTAGAGTTTCATCATACTTTAGTTTTATTTGGATGTAATTAGAAGTCATTAATTGTGCAACATTGCTTTATTGTTATTTTTAGAAGCAATTTTCTTCTTGATTTTCTTCAAGAAGTCATGGGAATCCTGTCACACCCCGAAAAGTGGCAGATCCGAGAAGATGAGTAAGGTTGGTAGGTGTAACAGCCCGTTTTTAGTCAAGTCAAAATAGTGATTTCGGAACCACAAATTTGAGGTCAAAATAATTATTTTATTATTATTTTAATGTCTACGACCTGGTAATATGATTGTATGTAAATTTTGTTAAGAAATTTTATCGTTTGATTAGTCAATTTGATAAAAATGACTAAATTGCGTAAAGCGTAAAACTTGAGTTCTAATAGCTAAAAGTGTCTAATAGCTATAGAACCTTAAAGTTAAGGTCCTTATGTTGTAATTATATCATTTTATTTGTGAGTGGACATATATGGACACATATTAAGGTTTTTTAAATGGTTTTATTAAGGTTATAATTGTAATTTGGTAATTTAACTTAAAATAAATAAAACAAAACCAAAATAATTAGTGGTATCATCTTCTCCACCGATTTTTGGAAGAGAAGAAACACCATGTTAGGGATATCATTCGGCTAAGGCATTTTTACTCAATTAAGGTATGATTTTTGTTCTGTTTTTAATGATTTCTACGTTTATGTAGATCGTTGCAGCTAGTACTAGCTAACCTAGGGACTATTTTGTAAAATTGTTAAAGATTTTGAATGACTTCATTGATGAATACATGTGTATTTTGAAGTTTCTTGATAGATTATGAAAGTTTGTTGATAGATATACAAGTTTTGTTAAGTGATTTTTAGTGAAAATGCAAAATAAGGATTTAACTGAGAAATGTTGAAAATTTGTGGTTGAAATGTGAAATAAATGAAAATATGGGCTTCTAGAGGTATAATGGTGATTCGGCTAAGCATGGGTGTTTTGAAATTTGCATGAATTTTTGATTTTGTGAAATAAGGACTAAATTGTAAAAAATGTGAAATATGTGGGGTAAAAGTGTAAATGTGGTTTAAAGCGTGTTTTGGACTAAATTGAATAAAGAGAGGAATAAATAAGCTGATTTTGATTACTTATAGATCAAGAAAAGAGGAATTCGGACTTAGATCGGGGAAAAAATAAAGTAATTGAATAGTCAGTTCGTTCTGTCATTCCGTATATGAGGTAAGTTCGTATAATTGAACTTAAATGTGTATTTATTTAATTGATGGATGGTATTGTGATCGTATTTATCTTATTGGTTAAATTTAGAAGATTTTGAATTAAATGTACGATTTAAGTAAGAAGAATTGCTAAATAAGACCATAGCTGGGCTATGGCAAATCAGAAAATAAGACCATAACCGAGTTATGGCATTGAATGTAAGACCATGACAGGGCCATGGCAATGCATGTGTAAGAGCATAGTTGGACTATGGCATCAAAAAATCGATGTACTCATACCGTAAGCATTTATAAGCCCGGAGTGGTTTGGTAAGAGAATTGGTGAGAAATAGATACATATCGGTACAGGTATGTACGAAAAACTGTTCAAGTAATGAGTTAAAAGAAGTTGAGAACTTATGAGTTACTATGTGTTTCAAATTTATGTTAACTCATTGAATGATGCTTTAAATGTAATTTATGTTATTTATTTTGAAATGTTAATGAATGATGAGATTATATCTTAATTGAATACAAACTTACTAAGCTTTATAGCTTACTTTGATTAATTTTCTATGTTTTATAGTTCTTCGAAGCTAGCTCAGATTCAGGGATCTTCAGAGACTTCATTGCACTATCGGACATCTATTTTGGTACTTTTGAGTTGTGTATATATGGTATATGGCATGTATAGGCTTGAGTCATTTTAGTATGTTTGATGAACATGTACTTTGGCCATTTGAGTTGGCTTATGATGATGAATTTGATGATGTTTATAGATATGAAAATGGTTCTATTTTGAGTTTGGTATTTGACCTATATTGTGTGATTGAGGTTGAATTTTTTATGCTTAATGATATGAGGTTTTATTGCTAAAAGGGTTGATAATTTGGGAAGCTATGTGCTTGTGAATTGGTGAATGATAATGTATGTTTGGAATGGTTTAGTTAATTGAATTATATATGTGTATTAGGTATGTAAATAGATGGTAAATTGTGACATATTTGTGATTTGTATGGTTAGAAATGAAATGGTATGATTTGAATATTGGTTGATGATATTTGGCTATTTATTTGTGTCCCAAAATGGAACTATTTGAGCTTGTATAGGTATGTGCAAAATGGGTGGCAAAATGGCTTGGTAAATAGCCTATTTTTGTCCACACAGGCGTGTGTCACAGCCGTATATGACACGCGGTCATGTTACACAGCCGTGTGTCCCCTGGTGTTGAATTTGAAATCAAGTCAGTATGCTTCATACGGCCTCACACACGGGCATGTGACTTGGCCGTGTGGCATAAGTCAGTATACCCTACAGGTTTGGCACGGCCTAGCACACAGCCTGGTACACGAGCATGTGTAGCCACTTCAAAGGGCACACGGACGTGTGGTTGGCCGTGTGACCCAAGTCAGTAAGCTCATTTGTTTGGACATGGGGTAGGACACGGGCTGGGACACGATCATGTACTCCCATTTCGAATATCCATACAGCTTGTGACACGGGCGTGTCTAGTGGCCGTGTGAGACACACGGCCTGGCCATACGGATGTGTGTCCCCTATTTTTGAGAAAATTTTTAGTATGTTCTAAAAGTTTACTATGTTATCGGTTTAGTCCTGAATCACTTCCAATGCATGTTTAGGGCCTCGTAGGCTCATAATAGGGACCATGTGATGGAAATTGATTGATGAATGCTTGAAATGTGAAAATTTATGCAGAGTTGAATGTTTAATTGTTTATAAGTCCGGTAATACTCTATAACCCTATTTTGGCATTGAATACGGGTGAGGGGTGTTACAGTAGGTAAACTGTTGGGCGTGCTGTGGTAACATAATCTGCCATCATGTTGGCCTGATGTTGAGTTATTGGCGCATACTAGTGTTAAAGCATCCGTCCGTTGGTGGTATCTAAGGAATTTGTCGTAAGATGTCTTCAAGTGAAGAACAATTTCGCCCAAGAAAGTGTGCGCCTATGAAGGAGTGCGCCCTAAAGTTGTGTTTGAACACTAAGTTTCTGTTATGTGTATGAGGAACCTGTAGGATAATTAATTGTCCTTAAGATCAAATCGACTATGAGTTACCTCCAAGATATGGTACGTCCGATTTGCATGAGTACTGTTCAATTAGATCTTATATCATGTTGGTTAGGAGTTGTTGGGACTTCACAGCAGCAGAAGCAAAGATTAGAGTAAAGAGCAAGATGTATGAAATATTGTTTCTATACTAAAACAAGCCAACTAAACAAATCATCACAAGAAGCATCATTGGCCATTTCTCAATAGGAGTTAATTAGATTGATTTGACCCTTCCCATGACTGGCCAACAACAAGGTTAACCTTCACTTGATTTTCTTTTACCTACCTTGGATTTGGTAGAGAAGTTAGGACGTTCTACAGTATATTTATAAGAGAGGACCATTTTAGATGGTTTTTCTTTCTACTTAATATTCAGGTTATTCTCTCTAGCCTCAACATTTTCTTTTTGTTAAGATCGAAATAAAATCTAGTTTAATTAGTAGATGTGTAACAGCCCGTTTTCAATGAAATCGGAATAGTGGTTTTGGAACCACAAACCCGAGTCAAAAAGAAAATTTATTTTAATAATATTGCATGGTCTGCATTATGGTAGGAAAGACGTATGGAAATCTTGATAAGAAAATTTTACCGATTTCATGTTTAATTATAGAAAGGACCAAATTGCATAGAATGCAAAAGTTGAGTTATAGTAGCTATAGGTACCAAATAGCTATGGAATTCAAAACTTGAGTCCTTATATGGAAATTAAACCATTAAATGGAGTTAATAGATATTTTTGATGAATCATCCACGGAAAATTAGAAAAAGAAAAGGACTATATTAGAAATTGAGTAAATTAAAAGATGATAAATTAATTAAATGAATAAAATAAGTTTATTTTATCATCTTCCCCAAAAATTTCTATGGAAACCCTAAGAAAGAGAAAGGAAATCAAGCAAGCCTAGTTGGGTAAGTAATCTTGTCCCTTTTTTAGTAATTTTCATATTTCCAAGAACGTAGTAACCTAATCTATCTATTTTGGGGATCAATTTGCAAAGATATCAAAGTATTGAAATTTTTCCATGGATGATTATGCTGAAACTTTGAAATTTATGGTAGAAAATGAAAGGTTATTGATAGATAAAAACTTTTACATAGTGAACTTTGATGAAATTATGATTTAGGGACTAAATTGTAAAGTAGTAAAATTTATGGAAAATTTCTAAATTTTGTGAAATACATGGGCTGTAAATGTTATATGAAAAATTCAGTTAGGCTTGGAATAATGATTAAATTGCATGAATTTCATTTGCCGAGCCTAAGGACAAAATTGGAATTAATGAAATGTATAGGGGCAAAATGATAATTTTGCCTAAGATGTGAATTGAATGGAAATGAATGTGAATTTTATTAAATTGATGTTAAATTCATTTATATAGATCCGGATAGACCTAATACGAAATTGGATCGAGGAAAACAAAAAGTATCAAATTAGTAGATTCTCAAATACGACCAAGTATCGAGGTAAGTTCGTGTAACTATATTTTGTATATTACATACTTGAATTAAATGTTGTATTTATGTATGCTGAATTGTAAAATGGTATGTTAATAAAATTAATCATAAAATCTGATAATGCTTAATATTGTTTGATAAATAGTAAATCCCGTTTGAATAGATGAAATTCGATGGATACAGGATTTCCCGATTGGTTGTGATCCTGCATATGTTGCGGACACACCATAGCTCTTATGAACATTCCGTTATAAGCCCTATTGAGTTTCCTATTTCATGTTTTCAGTTACTGCGAGCATCCTGATAGGTAGTATCCTGCATGTGTTGTGGACTACCACAGCTCTTTGTGAGCATCCTATTATATGATCGGTTGTGATTCTGCATATATATTACAGACACAAACATAGCTCTTTATGAGCGTCTTGATATAGGCTCTCCTTGAGCTTCCTGTTATGGCTCGCTTGAACTTCCTGTTATATGGCTATCCGAAGCTCCCTGTAAATAACTCTTCAGAGTTACTGTTAAGCTCAAAGAGCTTCTGTTTTAAACTCTTATGAGTTTCCTATTTTAGCTCGGATAAGCTTCTTGTTACATGGCTTACATGAGCACCTTGCTATTTGACTCGAAAGAGTGCTTCTTGATTATATGCCCTAATGGGTACCCCTGAATATGAGTTTGACGTATCACTGATTTGTACACCTTGTGTGTACTACCTAAGTATCCATCGATATTTCAATGATTCAATGGATAAATTTTTGATGTGAGAAAATATAAAATTAAATGAATTATATCTTGAAAATTTCCTGAATTACCTGAAAATTTATGTTCGATGAGCTCATCTCTGTTTTCTTGGAAATTCATGTGAATTACATGACTAACCGGTTTGATGAGTGCATGTGATTAAACAATTGGTCAAAATGATTTGGATGCATGTTTTGTATACTTACTTAAAATGAACATAATTGGTAAGTTAACTTATTGTTATATGAACTTACTAAGCATTAAAATGCTTACTCTATTTTATTTTACTCTATTTTATTTTTCTCTTTTTTATAGTACTCGGAGGCTCGTGAAGGTTGGAATTTGGTCGGAGACACATCACACTATCCCTATAACAGCCCGTTTTTAGTCAAATCGAAACAGTAATTTGAAACCATAAATCTGAGATCGAAGAATTATTTTAGTATTATTTTAAGTTTTTATAGCATGATAGCATGTATGTGTTAAAGTTTCGTTAAGAAATTTTATTGTTTGGATGGTCAATTTGATAAAAAGGACTAAATCGCGTAAAGTGCAAAAATGTTGTTCTATTAGCTAAAGGTGTCAAATAGCTATAGAACCTTAAAATTAAGGTCCTTTATTAAATAAAGGTTAATAAAATAAAACCAAAATAAATCTTCATCTTTTTTTCTTTCTCCACAGAATATAGAACAAAAACCTAACCATTGTTAATCTTGAAATTTTGGCAACTTCACTTTGCTATTAAGGTATGATTTTTGACTCGGTTTTTAATTATTTCTATGTTTTTGTGATCGTTGCATCTAGTACTAGCTAGCCCAAGGACCAATTTGCAAAATTGTTAAAGATTTTGAATGATTCCATTGTTGAATACATGTGTATTCTTGATAGATTATGAATGCTTGTTGATAGATAAACAAGTTTTGTTAAGTGATTTTTTGTGAAAAATGCAAATTAGGGGCTAAATTGTGAAATGTGAAAAATTTGTGGTTAAAATGTGAAATAAATGAAAAATATGGGCTATTAGGGGCATTATAGTAATTTGGCTAGCATGGGCATATTTGGAATATCATTAAATTGTGATTTTATGAAATAAAGACTAAATTGTGAAAAATGTGAAAGTTTAGGGGCAAATGTGTAAAATAGCCCTAATGTATATTTTGGATTGAATTGAGTAAATAGTTGATTAAATAAGTTAATTTTGAATATATTTATATCAAGAAAGGAGAAATACGAACTTAGATCGGGGAAAGAATAAAGTTATGGAATAGTTGACTCGATTCGCCGTTTTAGCATTTAAGGTAAGTTCATATGTTATAATTTCATTTCAAATGTATTCTATATGCTTTGATATAGCATAAATTGTGATTGTGTGACTACGAAAAAGTTTGGAAATTATTCGACAGTTGGAATCCCGGTTGAACCTTCGGAATAGTTTAGGATGCTAATGACATGTCATTAGAGATCTTTGAGTTGGCTTCAGGCTATGATTTAGCACTTCGGGTGCGAGATAAACCGATTTGGCTTCGGGCCATGCATATCGGCTAATTTGGCTTCGGGCCATGATATCAGTATTTCGGATAAGTTACATTGATTTGGCTTCGGGGCATGGTATAGGTACTTATCGTGTAAAACCCTTGAGTATCTGACTTCTATTCTGAATAGTTCAACGGGTAAATGAAAGACGAGAATGTATATGAGATTTGTACGAGATGGTACAGGTATGTGCATAAACTATTTTAGATTTGAATCGAAGAAATGATGATAAAAGTATATAGTTTTGTGAATGAGTATTTGAAAGGTTTGTTAGCTAATATAAGCTACATGTTGGTGTGTTTAAATTATTGAATCATGTTTAAGTGATTGCATTAAGTTTAATTCATACGAGCTTACTAAGTTTTATAGCTTACTTTGTTTATTTTTTTTCCATGTTTTATAGTGTTATCGAGCTAGCTTGGATTCGGGGATCGTCGGAGATCGCTTCACACTATCCATCTATCACTTGGTACCTATGAACTTTGGTATTTTAAGTATATGGCATATATAGGTATTTTGAGTCATTTTGATTATGGGTTGATAGTGATTTTGGTTATTTGTAATGGCTTGTAAATGTAATGTTTTGGATTGTAAATATAGCCATAAAAGTTGGCTTAATTTGGTTAATTTGGTTGTGTGCATATATGTGTATATATGGTTGATATGTTGAGTTGGTTGATGGTTTTGTGATGATTGATGATAATAGGTATTATGAATGGTAAATTGATGATTTGTGGATATAGGTATGCTTGTGAAATTAGGCCAAATAATGCATATTTTTTAATGGTCATTTTAGTGATTTGAGAAGTCAAGGATTAGTGTGAATTTAGGTGGATATATGTGGTATTTATGTTTTGTATTGATTGGTGTTGGAAATGGTATGAATCATGCTTGGTTTGGAATTGAAATATATGTCTATTGCTGATATGTTTGGTGCCATTTGGGTTGTGTAGGTATATGTGACTTTGGGTGGCAAATTGGCTTGGTAAATAGCCTATTTTTTTCCACACGGGCAGAGACACGGGCGTGTGTCTCAACCATGTGTGACACATGGTCAAGCACACGACCGTGTGTCCCCTGGTGTGGTTTTAGAAATCAAGTCAGTATACTCCACATGGCCTCACACATGGACGTGTGACTTGGCCGTGTGGCATAAGTTAGTATACCCTACAGGTTTGGCACGGCCTAGCACACGGCCTGGTACACGGGCATGTATGGCCAATTTTAGGGCACATGGGCTAGCCACATGGGCGTGTGTGTTGGCCATGTGACCCAAGTCAGTAAGCTCACTTGTTTGGACACGGGGTAGGACACGAACTGGGACACGACCGTGTGCTCCCATTTCGAATGTCCACACGACCTGTGACACGGGCGTGTCTGGTGGCTGTGTGAGATACACGGCCTGGTCACACGGGCGTGTGTCCCCTATTTGAGAAAAATTTTCTAAGTTTCGTAAAAATTTCTTGAGTTATCAGTTTAGTCCCAAACCACCTCCAAAGCATGTTTAGGGTCTCGTAGGCTCGTATAAGGGACAAATTGGTTGAGATTGAATAATGAATCCTTGAATTGAGAAAATGTTTGCTAAATGGTTGTTTAATTTTTTTATAAGTTAGGTAACACTCCGTAATCCTATTCCGGTGTTAAATACGGTGAGGGGTGTTACAATCCCTCAGACTTCTCGGTATATAAAACAAGTTTACTTTTGGTATAATGGCACGTATAAGCTAAAATAGATCAAATGATGAAATATTTTGGTTGTAACTAGCCATTGGAATGGCTAGCATTAAGCATACTATGATGTAATTATAAATGCTTTATTATGTTTGATGTGTGTTGAAATGGTGATATAGTGGGAAGTATATAAACATGTTGATAAATGGTTTTGAGTTGGTATAATTGATACAAACTTTGCCTAATAACATAATTGTGAATTTGGTAAGTTTAAACCTTTGAACATATGAACTAATATGTCATACATAAGATAGGTTTTAGTGTGATTTTAATGTCTTGAATTGGTTGATGAATGTGTTAAAATGTTAATATAGGTACAAGGCAAATTTGGGTAAGGAATAAGGCTTGAAAATAGCCTTATTTTGTCCATAAGGGTAGACACACGTGCGTATGTCATAGCCATGTGTGACACACGGCCATGCGCACGGGCGTGTGGTTTGGTTGTGTGTCCCTTGCATCTTGAAAATTTAGAAACAAAATGTTTCAAATTAAAAACATACAGGCAGAGACGCAGGCGTGTGTCTCAGCCTATCTAATACACGGTCTAGCACAAGGGCGTGTGACTGGCCGTGTGACCCAAGTCAGAGAGTTACACAGGTATGGACACAGACGGGGACACGACCGTGTGCCTCACATCGAATGCCCACACAGCTTAGGACACGGGGTGTCATTTGGCAGTGTGAGCCACACTGCCTACTCATACGGGCATGTGACCACTGTACATAAGAAAAAATTTAAAATTTTACGAAAAATTCTTTGAGTTTCTGATAAAGTCACGACCTGTTTCTAATGCTTAAATTGGGCCTCGAGGGTCCATATAAGGGATAATACGATTAAATATGATTGGTTTCAGATATGAATAGTAAATAACATGAATTAAATGTAATTATTTTGTAAATTTGGTAATGCTCCGTAACTTCGATTTGGAGAAGGATACGGGTTGGGGGTGTTACAAAATGATTCTACATTCTGGCAAGTCTTACAGCTTTGCACATTATGATTATAGAAAGGAAGAGTATTGTAGGAAGACCATGCATAGAGGTTGCATGTGGTTGAAATGTTAGTAAAATGTTTGTAATGAGGATTCTAATGAAAATCTTATGATTTTTTAAGTAGTTTCTGCTATTGGGTTAGGAAAGACAATCGAAATAGAAACTCCAGGTCAAAATAAAGGTAGATATTTAGTGAGCCTCTAAACCTAACTCATGATTGTTATTTTATGTTGATTATCCTAGATGCTTACCCTTAAATTACCTAGAGAAGCATTTTGAGTGCCAAGGGATGAATAGAGAGGGGATCTGGTTGGCGAATTGGTACGGGAGAAAGAGTGAACATCTAGAATGACTCATGTGTTCCTAAACCTAGAAATGAGAGAATTATACATCAAAATATTGATGTTAGATTTTCTACTGTTGTACATTTGATCAATTCACACTTTTGTACTTGGAATAAAGGAAGAGTTAGATCCCTCTTTGATGCTTATCAAGCTGAGAAAGTTCTGAAAATTCCACTTGCCCAGAAGAAGCCTCTGGATACGGTTGTGCGGCAGTCTGAAGGGAAAAAGGAATACTCCGTTAAAAGCAGTTACAAATTGCTCTTAGAAGAAGAGCTACAGAACATGGATTATTTCTCTATGGATATACCTAAACAATTACAATTTTTTTTACAAAGATGTGGGCGTTATAAATCTTAACAAAAGTAAAAATTTCTATGTGGAAATTCGTTAATAATTTTTTTCCTACTTTTGGGAATCTTATCAAGAGCAAGTTTCAGATTGCTAATGTGTGCCCTTTGTGCAATGAAGCTGAAGAAATAGTTGATCACCTATTGCGGTATTATTCTGTCTCTAAGCAAATGTTGAATTACCTGAAGGTTGTGGTGCTCCCTGTCTCACAATACTCGGATTACAGAATGTGGTTAGCAGAGGCTTTCATAAATGCAAATATCAAATCTAAAAAGATTATGGTAATTTCTTATAGGGCTATCTAGTACACACGAAACAAACTGGTTCACAAGGGTTTTAGGAATACATTAAAAGAGTTGACAGGCTTTATTATGCGATACTTGCTGGAAGTTAAGGATATTGAGCAGCTAAGGCGAACTATGTTCTTACATAAATAGGAAATATAGGTGCCACCAGATTCGGGCTACATAAAGTTAAACTTTGATGCATCTTTTAATGTTGTGTTACAAACCTCTACTTTGGGATTCTAGCAAGAGATGTATTTGGATAGATTATGGGCGCGTTACTTGCCCACATCAAGATGTTGCTAATGCATTTGTAGTAAAAGCAAGAACATGTGCATAGGCTGTCATTTTTACGCATGAATTAAGGTTTCGTCTGGTCTAGGTTGAGAGGAATTCACTTACAAAGATTAAGAAATTAAACTTGTAACACCCCTCACCCGTATTTAATGCCAAAATAGGGTTTCAGAGCATTACCAAACTTATTACACAATTAAACAAACATTTCTCATACATTTTCCTATTTCAAATAAACATCATTCACAATCAACCATAATGTCCCTAATACGAGCCTACGAGGCCCAAAACATGCATTGGAAATGGTTCGGGACTAAACCGATAACTCATAAAATTTTTGGAACACTTAGACAATTTTTTAAATTACAGGGGACACATGCTCGTGTGGCCTGTCACACGGCCAAAGACACGCCCGTGGCACAGGCCGCGTGGACATTCGAAATGGGATCACATGGCCATGTTCCAGCCCGTGTCCTACCCCGTGTAAGTCTCTGACTTGGGTCACACGGCCAACACACGCCAGTGTGCCCTAAGAAATGGCCACACACGTCCGTGTGTCAGGCCATGTGCTAGGTCGTGCCAAACCTGTAGGGTATACTGACTTATGCCACACGGCCAAATAACACGCCAGTGTGCTAGGCCTTGTAAGCATACTGACTTGGTTTTTAGTTCAACACCAAGGGACACAAGACCATGTCATCGGACCGTGTGTCACACATGGCTGAGGCACACGTCCGTGTGGACAAAAATAGGTTATTTACCAAGCCATCTTGCCACCCAAATTTGTATACACCTACACCAAACCAAATGGAACCAACACAAGGCATAAATAGGCATTTAAACCAACTCAATCATGCCTAATTCATGTTATTTCAATACCAACATCAATAAGGCACACATGTACCACAATATACTATTCCAATCATACCAATTTCACATTCTCAATTCACTTAAATGTTCACTTTCATTTATGCATCACTTTACCTAAATCATAAGCAATACCAAATGCATAACAAAGGCCCTGTACGTATATATATACACAACCAAATCAACCAAAATAAGCCAACTCACATGACTATACACCAAAACCAAACATTTAATATTTACAAGCCAATTCAAATGGCCAAATCCATAACTAACATATATCAAAATGACCAAAGTTCCTATACATGTCATATATCCAAAAACGTAGATTCAAAAATACCAAAGTGATAGTTTGATAGTATGATGCGATCTCCAACGATCCCCAAATCCGAGCTAGCTTTGATTTCACTATAAAACACGGGAAAAATAAATAATGTAAGCTATAAAGCTTAGTAAGCTCGTATGAAATAATAAGCAAAGCTCACCATTCAATTACCATTCAAGTAATATGAACATATTATACTACAAAACATTCAATCATAATGTTAACATATATTCAATCACATAATTAATCAAGATCTCATAACTTTTATAGTTTTAATGCTCATATAGTTTTCGTACATAACTGTATTGATACGTATCTATTTTTAACCATGTTATATCTTCGGTATACCTATTGAACCATTTGTAATACTATCGGATACTCGAGAATCTCGCACCCTAAGTACCACATACATAACCGAAACTATTTCAATCTCATATCACATATAATGCTCACTCTCGAGCTATCAACGGATCTGCTCACACAAGCCAACGGCCACGACGAAGATACACAATGCTGCTCCCACAAGCTGAAGAGAATCCGCAACACATGTCGGATAGCTCAGCCACCGGTAGGACGTACGGACCAGCACCCAAATCATATAACCCCAAATGACATGTCATTTGTATCCTAAACTATTCCTAAGGTTCAACCGGGATTTCACATTTTTTGAATCATTGTCGAATATGTCCGCAAGGTCGTATTCACAATTTATGCAATATTAAAGCATTTAAAACATAATTACAACAATGCTTATTACATACGAACTTACCTTGATTGCTAAAACTATAGAACAGATCGACTAGTCCAAAACCTTATTTTCCCCGATCTAAATTCGAATTTCATTTTTCTTGATTTATATGTAATCAAATTTAACTAATTCAATCATTATTCTATTCAATTTAGTCCAAAATACACATTAAGGAAACTTTACACTTTTGCCCCTAATATTTCAACATTTTTATAAATTTAGACCTTATCTCATAAAAATGCAAATTCATGAAATGCAACTTATACCCATGCTAGATGAATTTCAATTAAGTCCCTAGCAGCCCATATTTCTCATTTATTCCAAATTTTAACCATAAAATTTACACATTTCTCAATTTAATCCCTGAATGATAATTTTGTCAAAAATCACTATACAAATGTTGTTTATCTAACAACAACCATGCATTTTCTATCCTCAAATATCAAAGTACGCATAGATTCATCAATGGAAAACCCCTAAACCTTTAACATTTTTTGAAATTAGTCCCTAGGCTAGCTAGATTAAGCTGTAACACTCTCAAAAAACATATAAATCATTAAAAACAGGACAAAAATCGTACGTAAATGAGCAAGAGAAGCTTGGCCTCATATCAACCCTAGCTATGGATTTTTGTCTCTTCAAAATTCAGTGGAAAGATGGTATGAAGAAGATGATATCTAAATTTTATGTTATTTTACTTAAGTTATTTTTTGAATTACACATTTAACCTTTGTTATAAAACATTAAAATCACTTAATGCATGTCCATAAATGTCCACTTAAGCAACCAATGGTCTAGTTACCACTTAAGGACCTCCACTTTAATATTCCATAGCTATTAGACACCTTTAGGTAATAAAACACAAGTTTTACACTTTACGTGATTTAGTCCTTTTTATCAAATTAAGCAATCAAACGATAAAATTTCTTGACAAAACTTTTACACAATCATAATATCATGCTGCAAACATTAAAATAATAATAAAATAATTATTTCAACCTCAGATTTGTGGTCTCAAAACTACTATTCTGATTTGACTAAAAATTGGCTGTTACAAAACTCCTACACAGTGGATAGATTGAGCTAAGTCTGATTATTCAAGACATTAAGGTAAATATGGGTTTTTTTTTTAGCGAATTACTTTTCGTTTTGCTAGAAATGATGCAAACGCAATGGCAAACGTTTTAACTAGTGAATAACACTAGTTTCAGAGCCACGGTACTGAATGGAGGAAGCACCGGTAACAGTGGACCGAACGGTGATCATAGATTAGCATAGATGGTTGTCTCATACCTAACTGGGGCAACGTTTAGCTTTGGTGTTTGGAGATTATGCTATATGTACTCAAAAGATGTTACCAAAGTGACTTTTCTTTCTGAAATTAGTTAATGTGTTTAGATACAAGAGAGTTGATGAAAGATTTTCAGGGAGGTCTTCAATTGGCTTCATCGATCGTTTGGTTTGCAAGGGAGGAGGGTGATGGGTTTTTAGCTTTCCTTGTTTACTTTTTGGTATTTGGTTATTTCTTTTATTTTTCTTTGGTTTTCTCTAAAGTTTTTGTTTTTTTTGTTGGGGGACGGTTTAAGTCCCTTGACTTTGTCTTCCCTTAGGTATTAATGGATGTAATTGTTATTATTTTAAATAAAAAGGAACACAAAAGTACATATATTTTAAATTTGGGCACATTTAATAATATATGTTATATTTATGTTTACACAACTAACATTAAAGATGTTATAAAAAACTAAAATTAAAAAATTTATAAGATAAATATACATTTTGTCAAATCTAATTATGATTGCTTTTAACTCAAGTTAACAAAAAAGTTTGCAACATCTTTAGGTGGGTCGTGGAGGAAGTTCCAATGATTGAATGCTCCCTTGCAACATATCTATCACTCTAGTCATTGACGGTTGATCTAATGAATTTGTTTGAATGCACCAAAGACTTGCTACAATCAATTTCCTTGTTAGTTCTTCTTCCTCTCCTGTTATTTCTTCATTAAGATTCAAGTTCATAAACTGATCAAGATGCTTATAAATCCATGAAGGAAAATATATTTCACTAGTTTGAGACACTTCAACATCAATATTTTTTCTTCCTCCAACCATTTCAAGGACCATCATTCCATAACTATAGACATCAGATTTATGAGAAACTCCTCCCAAATTTCGAAAAAACACTTCTGGAGCAATGTATCCAGCAGTTCCTCTAGCACCTGTCATTGATACAACACTCTTCTTTCTTTCGCATAATTTAGACAAGCCAAAATCAGAGATCTTGGGACAAAAGTTCTCATCTAAAAGGACATTATGAGGCTTTATGTCAAAGTGCAAGATCCTTGTATTGCAACCTTGATGCAAGTACTCAAGTCCTCTAGCGATTCCAAGGGCAATGTCATACAAAGTTTTCCATTCCAATTGGCGACCTTGATTATTCGTTCCTTGACTATAAATGAACTTATCCAACGACCCTTTTGGCATGAACTCATAAATCAAAGCTCTCTTCGATCTTTCAAAGCAAAAGCCAAGTAAAGTCACTATATTAACATGAGAAGTTCTGCTAATACTAGCTACTTCATTCATAAAATCCTCTCCATTGCTCTTTGTTTCATTTAGGGATTTAACTGCCACAAGACAACCATCGGGCAACTTTCCTTTATATACACTTCCAAAACCTCCTTGACCTAATTTATTATTAAATTTATTTGTCATTTTCTTTATTTCTCCATAAGAGTATCGCTTTGGAGCAAAGGAACCAAATTTTATGATGAATGCCTCAATCCTAGCATTGTCATTCATATTTATTTGGTGGAGATAATTTGATAGTAATTTCCTTTTGAACCTCAGGACAAAGCAGCAAATGGTAAAAATCAATACAATTCCAGCAATAGCCGATCCTGTTTATGAATTATGAATCATTAATCAATTTTGTTAACTCATAAATAAAGATGATATATAATATTTAATTAAGTAAAAATATTGGTTAAACAAAAGAAGGTAATGAATAAAGTTAAACAAAAACTTAAAAGAAAGCATATAACTTCTGTTAGAAAGTATCAGTGTTAATTTAAAAGAAAAGCGTTATAAGTTAGACAAAGTATATATATTTCTTTAAAACTAATTAGGTTATATTAATTAAAAGCTACTTTAAAATTATACATCTTAATTAATAAAATATTACTTTGGATTGGACATGCTGATTTTGATTCCAACTTTAAAAATTAATTATAGTAGCAATAAAACCACATGTTATTACCCAATAAACCTCAACCTGTAAGACATTATAGTAGCAGTTATTATCTACCAAATTGTGTGTGTTTTGTGTGCGGAGTAGATATATAGTTAATGAAGATATATAGTTCATTCAAACCACATTATTATCCCAAAAATTATTTCGTACCTATTAATATTGAATATGTCAACTTCAAATTGGACCCACCTACAAGAAACAATATACCACGCAAAGCAACACATTTGTTATTGCACAATTTTAATGGTTACGATTAAGTTTTTATCAATAGTAATAATTTGTACTATTACAAAGCTAGTATTATTGGGTTAATTAAAAACCCTATTACAAATTAAATAATAGCAATTTATCAGGTTATATTAGTAACCATATTAGTGGCTAGCAGTAGTAATAATAGAAAATTTTGTCAAGTTGTTGAAGTGGAAAAGTACATACTTGGGCGTCGGCTATATGTTGGGGCTGATACTGGGCCTGGGAGGGGAGCTAGCCCGAGACATTGTTTGAGCTCTGGCGAATTGTAAAATCCTGAGGGACAGTGGCAGATTGTTCGATTGTTGCTGTCGGAACCGCAGGTTCCACCGGAAGCATTGCACTTGTCGCAACCTTTTCTATTCTCCACTCTTTTCGCTGCATTTCCATTAGTCCTGTTTTCAATGTTTGTTCCAAAACCAAAAGCAAGCAAGGATCATTGAAAAAATGTTTCCGGATTCCATCCTCCGTTGGAATAAAACTTTATATTGAAATTGGTATGCATTTATTACCTGGTGGAAGGGGATGGGCAGAAAGTGACGTTATAATCAGCAGCAAAACAACTGAAGGTAGTGTTTGCATAATCAAGGGAGGAGCTATAAGCAGTAGGACATAGACTCTTGAAGAATCGTGAGTAAGAAGTGGGCTTGCACGTATCTGAAGTATCACAGCAATTACGGGGGGGGGGCGCAAAAGCAGTGCAGGCCCTCCGACATGCAACTGTCTCACTCCCATAGACAACCTTAAGCTCCGAAGGACAGTAACCATTCAAATCCGCAGCACATCCAGTTGAGTTACAGGTACCTCCAGTTCCACCATGTTGGGATATCATCAATGGTAGATTGAATCCATCAACAAGGCTAACATCATAGAAATCGAATCCCGCATAACTATCGAAAGTAAACTCTGCAAGGGTTGCCAGGGTCATGGGCACACTACCAGAACACTCTGGACTAGATGTGCCGCAGTCCCCAGTGAGGCAAAAGAAATTGCCAGAAGAGTCATAACTACAATGAGTTCGACCCGATATCACACCTTTCCAAGATGGTGGAACAGAAATAGATGTTGATTCGCCTGGTTGAAGAATGAAACCTGAAGGGGAAATTTTAGATTCAGAATTAGACAGTACCGCTGGCCAAACTGTATAGTTGCAATTGTTTACAATAGTAAACGTTGATGAATGAGCACCTGTAAAACCGGAAAATGGATTTAATTCAACACCAAAAAAAAAAAGAGAGCAACAATCAACCTTTCTTTGTTAGTCTTGAATATTTAAATAATCATTAATACTTAAGCCTATATAACTGGATCAAAGAGGTGGACTGAAGCCGGAAAGAATGGTTGGGATGATTGGCAACGGTTGACATGGGGAATATGGAAAACAGAGAAATTTCAAGTCAGAAACCATAATGCAGGCCAGAACTTCCACAATAACCTACTGCTGCGGCTGATGGCATGGAAAAGCGGTATCTAAACAGTGACAAGACAAACAAAGGAGCCAAGCAAGCAGAATTTCAAACAGGACCTTAGAGAGGCTTTTGTAACAGATTGAAATAGGATATAATCACTTGTGTTGCAATAAACACCCAAAATCAAGAGGAAGTTATTAAACTTGCAGCTCAGGCAATCAAGTGTTGTACGTTACGAGTAAAAATAAAATAAAATCAGATTCGGGACGGAGGGAGGGAAGCATAAAAGTCGAATGAGAAGTACATTCATACATACCTGTGATATTAGTGCTTTGTGAGACGGTAAGTCCGAGAATGACGAGTAATATAGAAAACAAAGGTAGATGTGATGATGAATTCATCTTCAGAGAGAACAAGGGAAATGATGACTGATGTGTATATTCGATAAAAAGGATTAGATTGCCTCAGCTCAGCTCTAGGAAATTAGGGGAGTGGTCGAAACAATGACTTTGAAGACTTGGACTTTTGTTTTGTAGTTAGGTTTGACAAAATCTAACACTCACTGCGGCGAAATTGGATACTACAGCTACTCTACAACCGCGTCTTTAAAAGTATGTTCAAACCCCACTAAATGGGAACTATGAACTCTCTAATTTTGTGAAAAGTGTCTCTTTATATGACTGCCATGTGTTCTATTATCTTCCAAATGTTTGAATTAATTAAATATTTTATTATTATTTTCATTCCATAACTAATTTTACCCCAACTATTTAACTTTTTGTTACTTATTATAACTTAATTGTTATTCACCTCTTTTAATTTATAAATTTCTATAATTAAATCCTATATTAATAGTTTATTATTTATGGTTTTGATCCTATTAATTTTCAAATGTTACAGTTTAATATGATTAATACCCTTAAATCTAAATTGATTACTTTAAGGCAGCCTTTGGTGTGATCGAAAATGGTAATTTTTAGAAATTTAATCAGTTGAAAAGTGATTCTAATGTTTGATATGCCAAATTTTATTTACTTTTCTTGTAATTTAATTTTTCCTTGTGAGTTATTTTCTTATAAACATGGAAATGTGATTTCCATGATAAAAAGTAGGAAAGTTACTCTCCCATATAGATTAGAAAGTTACTACTTGATTTTCTCTTACTTCAATAGATTTTTGTAGATGTTATATATACATAAATTTTTTAATTTATTTTGAAATAAGTTTTATAGAGACATGATTTTATATGCACATTATTATATTCAAAAAATATATGCAGGAGAAATTTGAAAAAATTACTTTCAACTAACATTATAAATTAAAAATATTTAAAAATATCAATTACAATTTATTATTAAAATATATAATCCTAATATTTGTTAAAATAAAACTTATTATAAAATTTAAATACATGAATATTTTATTTTATTTAATAATGGTAAATTCTCAATGTTTTTGGAATATTTCAAAAGAAAATTTTAATTATTTTTACAAACTCTTTTTTTCAATTTCGAAACTTTTGAGTGCATGCATGTGTTTTATGTTTTAAATAAAAGAAAATAAAAACAAAAAGAAGAGAGGAGAGGAGAGAGATGAGGCTTTTGACAAAATTTGTTGAGGCCATGAATCCCTTAGTAAATGGAATAACAACCATTTGGGTAAGGGCAGATTTCCTTTCCTGTTTTGGTAGGAAAAACTAAGGGCATGTTTAAATAGCTTTTAGGGTTTAAACAGAAGAGCAATGAAGAAGTTGATTTTGCGGGTAAAGTTGAAAGGTGGTTGCAAATTCTTTTTAGATTGAGAGTGGAGAACGGGAGATTGTGAGCGAAAATGGAGAGGGAAAGGCAGAGGTTATTTTGGAAATATGAAATCTAGTGAAATTTCTTCAATGTACCAAAAATAAAGCAGAAAGTAAATTTGAAAAGAAAAAAAAAATAAAGCGGAAAGTAAATTTGAAAAGAAAAAAAAAATTATATCGAACAGAAAAGCCAAAAGAGAATAAGGGCCAATTTATCAGTAAATGTCATTTTTTTAAAAATTACGAAATAGACCTAGTATTTAATTATTTATCGGAATGGGCCATTTTTTGCAAAAGTGTGTCCACATCAGCTCGATGTTAGGGTATGTGGCAGGAAAACACGTCCTTGGGGGAGCGTTTTGTCCGTTTTTTCCATTAGGGTTTTCAGCTATTTTTAGGGTTTAAGGTTTAGTGTTAGGGTTTTTTGTAAAAATTAATGAAATTAGGGTTTAGGGTTAATTAATTAAAATAATTGTGTTTAGGGTTTTAGGAAAAATATATTAGCAATATAAAATTTTTTTTGTTTTTTTACAGTAGTATCTGATAAAATAATTTTGAGAAGACGTTTCTGAACAAATAGTGTCCAAAACGCTTCAAGCAGGATGCACTGTCAGCAAGAGTACTTAAAAAGCTCCCACGTGGACGCTCTTTTACTACAGTAGTATCTGAAAAGATAATTTTGAAAAGACGTTTCTGAACAAATAGTGACCAAAACGCTTCAACCAGGATGCACTGTCAGCAAGAGTACTGAAAAAAGCTCCCACATGGACGCGCTTTTGCTACAGTAGTTCCTATTTGGCCTTAGACTATAAATGAGACAAATTTCATTCTCAAGTTACATAATAGAAATTGAGGCAAAAATATAATAGAAACTGAAGATGAGTGAATGTATTAGTGCTGTTATTTACTATGATGGTGAGGTTCGTGACACCGAAAACGGTGTTGGTTTTTTTATCGGAGAATATAGCACGACTAGTTTTTAACCAAAACATAGATTTAACAGAACTTCGTAAAAGAATTAGGCATAAAATCTTCGAGACAACGCCAATGAAAGTTCTATCTATTAAGTATAGATTTTGTGCTTCGGTTGATCCCGTGAGATATAACTCATTCGACATTAAAGGTCCTCGGAGCTTGGAGGCAATGGTGGAGACTCATCTTGCTAGTGGATCACCCTATCTTGAGGTATATATACAATTTTCATTGCCAAGTGATATTCCTTCGACTTCAACATCTACTGCTATTCGAAGGGAATACATGACCCCAAGCCGACACTCTATTAGTGGGAGGCAGAATACGAAGCGCCCGTGTTTGGTGGTAGTATGGAAAGCACAACCCCTACATGACACTCGGTTGGTGGATGAGACATGCATATCGGTGGGTTAATGTTCAATGCTAGAAATACGTATTGGGGAACGTCATCAAATTCTAGTGGTTGGCAATCCACATATGATTGGGGACGTTAAAAAAGTTGTTTAAGAAGGGATAATATACTCCCCACAACATCCACCGGCTAGGGGCCTCATTCGTTGCAGATGATGGTGAGTCGGATGATGAGTCCGATGTGGATCCACCTCGAGAGCTCGGCCCTGATGGTACAAAAGTTGCATTATTTTTTGAATCGGAGCCTATTCCAACCATACCTGAAAATGTTGAAGAGGGTTAGATGAAGAAGAAGAAGATCCGCGATTCAGGGTGTACTTGTCTCTAGCCTACATGCATAATGTCGATCTATCTCAAGACGATGCGTTGGAGTTTCTAGAACTACCACACAAAAGGCGTGACCGTATAAGTTTATCGTTGGATTCGGGTGAATTGGAAGTTTGTAAAGAGTTTTCCAACAAGAATAGTTTTTTTGGTGCATTGAAACAACATAGCATCAAGAACGGAGTTAACTACAACGTGATTAAATCCAAACCTGATAAGTATAAGGCCAAGTGTGCAGTGTAAGACGGTACATGTTCATAGAAAATTATTGCCTCGTTGAGGGAAAGGATAGGCTTGTGGGAGATTAAAAAGTACAAAGGTCTACATATGTGTTATCGGTACAGTATCACTAGGTGTTTAGGGTTTTTAAATAATACTGATATTACGTAATGTTGCATTATTTAACGTACTTCGTTGACAGGTGTTTCACAAGATTATCCCAAGATGGATTCAGATATGTTGGCTAGCTTAATAATACCAACGGTGAAGGCGGATCCCAAGACTTCAGTGCCGGTCTTAATTGCCAATATTCGTAGCCAATTGGGGTATACACCCTCTTACCGCAAGACTTGGATAGTTAAGCAGAAGGTGTTGGAAAAGTTGCATGGTCGATGGGACGCTTCATATAATAAAGTGTGGTAGTGGTGTCAGCTGCTGGAGAGATATGTCTCAGGCTACATAACAAACCTTGAAACGGAACCTACGTACTACAATGATCGATTGCTCCGTGGATGCCAAGTGTTCAAGCGTCCATTCTGGACCTTTAAGAAATGCCGAGACGCATTTCTATATTGCAAGCCATTGGTACAAATTGACGGTACCTTTATCTATGGTAGATATACGCATCGGCTATTGCTAATTGTGGCACAGGATGGTAGTGAGAGAATCCTTCCAATTGTATTTACAATAACACCGGGGGAGTCAACTGATGACTGAAATTTCTGTCTATCTAGGTTAAGGAGGCATGTCTGCCCTCAACTTGATATATGAATTATATCGGATCGGTGCCATGGAATACTAGCCACAATAGAGCGACAAGGAAGCCTATAGCATCGCACACACCATCGATATTGCCTAAGGCATGTTGCGTCTAACTACTACGGGCAACATCGATCTACAAGTGAACGACGACAAGTGACCAACATGGGTATGTAATCTCTATTAATATAATTTCATTTGTAATATTCAATTTATTCTTAATGGAAGAGTGGTATGTAATATTCGCTATCAACTTATATTGGCAGGGTACGAGATCAATAAGGATCGTTTTCACGAGATGTTGGCGATTTTGCGCTCAGTTAACGAAGAAGGCGCAAACTACCTATGCAACATACCTTTCGAATAATGCACACAAGCATACGACGGTAGCCTACGATATGGTCATATAACCTCAAACCTGGCCGAATGCATAAATTCTGTTCTAAAAGGAACGCGTCATTTGCCGATAACATCGGTTGTGCGAGAGACATATTTAGCGGCACTATTTTCAAAGCGAGCAACGAGTTATAAATGCCAAATGCAGGGAGGCCATGTATGGTGCACGAAGGTATTGTGAGAAATTAACAAGGCAAAGGCACGGGCCAATATTATGCACACAGTGTGTCACGATCGCGACAACCTATGGTTTTGTGTGACGGAGTTTGACAGACCAAACCAAGGTATTCTTGATGGGCAATATCGTGTACACTTGAGAAATAGGACCTGCGACTGTGGGATATTTGATGCACTTCGTTATCCATGCGCTCATGTAATTGCAGCTTGCCAGAATCTCCATCTGGATCCCATGAGCTATGTCGATGAAGTATACAAAATAGAATACATGTACAACGTGTGGAGACACGTATTCCCAGCAGTCCCAGATGAACGTAAGTGGCCGTCTGTATCGCTTGCTCCGTTTAAGATGTTACCGGATAGAGAATTGCGTCGCAAACCAAAGGGTCGACCTTGTTCGACTAAAATACGCAACAATATGGATATCCGAGAAACAACCAACCAACAGAAGTTATGCGGATGGTGTAGGAACCCAAGCCATACATCTCGCTCATGTCTAAATCGAAATAGTTGATAGTCTCCTTATCATTTTTGTCTCTTGGTAGCTATGAAAATTCTTTTAATTTCTTAATGAAAATGATGAACTTTAGTAGAAGGACTAAGTTGCAAAACAAAAAAAAAATTCTTTTCTCTTGTCTTTAAGTTGGAAAAATGGAAGGATGAAGACTCTTCATCTTTCCTTCCTTATATACTAAGTAAAAATTAATAAAATATAAATAAATATCAAATCAAAATATTACTAAACTAATATTTATCTATTCAATTAATCTAAAATATCACCATCATCATTATTCTTCAAAATTATCTTTCTTGCTAAATGATTATTTTGCCCTTATGATCCTTCAAAATTCCTATATTGGATCAACACCCATCTTGATAAAATTGTAATTTAACCTCTCATATTTTTTCACTTATTCAATTTAGTCCTAATTCATCCATTTTTTCTTAGTTTCTAGATCATTCCACCCTTAAAATATTTACACTATTGATCCTTCAAGTTTTTTATATATGCATTTTAACCCCTCAAATTTTGAATATTTACTATTGAGCCACAAAACTTTTCTTACATTTGCGATTTAGTCCTTACTTGAACCAATACAATTAGGATATTAAAAACAACTTTTATTTTATTAAAAGATATAAAAATTAAATTACAATTAAAATATTAAAATAACTTTTATTTTATTAAATGTAATAATATAAAAATTTTGTAGAAATATATTAAAATATAAAATATTAAACATATTGCCTTATTAAAAATAGATTTTATTAAAAATATACAAAGTAAATTACAATTAGGATAGTAAAACAACTTTTATTCTATTAAAAATATAAAAAGTAAATTACAATTAAAAATTAAAAAATTATTTTATTAAAAATATAAGAATTAAATTATTAAAATAAATTTTATTTTATTAAATGTAACAATATAAAAAGTTTGTAGAAATATATTAAAATATAAAAATATTGGGAGGATGACCCACCTTGATAAAATAATGGTTGCGGAGGTGTTTGTATCACCCATGACAGAGGTGTTTGAATCCCATAAGGCGAAGGAGAATGGTAAAAAGAAGAGCTCCCTGACGGTGCCTCGTGTGATCTTTCATGCCACGACGGCCTATAGATCGACAGTCCACTCAGAGTAATCGGGAACAGAGATGAACCGGGCCATGCATTCCAACCTGACATAGGACTGGGAAAAGGAAACATATAAGGGTTAGGATACATATAAGGACTAGGATACGCACCTGGCATAATCTGAAAAGGATGTCATGTGGGTGTCGTCGGCTGAAGTGTTGGGTCGGTGACTGTGTGGACGCTGTTGATGGGCCTGTCGGTTGTGCTGACACTGTTGATGGGCCTGTCCCATCATCCCTTCTCCTTGGATTTAAAAGGACCCGTCGTTCTCTTTGTACATGAAATTGTCGTCGCCTCTCCTTTTTCGACAGTAAATACGGCTTGCCATGGATTCTAAACCATGGCATGTATTTTGGAACGCACGCTAACTCAGGAACGATGATCGATTCCCTAGTAGGTATATAATCAAACCGGTTTTCCCACAATTCGATATATGCTTGACCAAAATCTCGGCCAATCCATATGCAACTGCCGTAAGTCGACTTTGTGCTCATCTTCGAGCCCCTCAGGTGCCAAGGGAATCGGTTGTCGGAATCCAAATTATCGCAGAACCCTCTCTGACTGGTGCATCTCCACGGTGGCATAGTTGACCAATGGGACCTTCACATGCCCAATGTTTGGATTTTGAAAGAATTCATCCGGAATTACTGCCCGAATTGCCGGATCCTCGTCTGGTGTCCATTGAAACTATATGAACATGATAAAAATATTAGTTATATACATAATACTAAATACTAAATACGAAACGACTATTTTATTACGTATATGTATTTTATTTAATACTTGTGCTTCCGACTATTGGTCAAATAGAAGTCGTATATCTTCAAGCGAGGAAGGTATTCCAACATAACTCGCCGAATGGTTCCACCTAATTAAATAAATTTTTAGCATACAATTATATTTTAAATCTACGTAATAATTATAAAATTTAATATTAAATTTACCTCGTTATGAGTGGGAATGTATATAGGTGGTCCACTCGAGGACGTAAAAATGAAAAGCGAAACCGTGCCCATGATTGCAATAGTGATAGGCAACCTCCGATTTTGGCTTTATTCGGTTGCGTCGCCCCGCACATCTCCCGATACAATTTTGCTAGCATGGTAGACCCCCAACTCAATTCACCGGCTCCTCTAGAATCAACGAGTTTCAGCAGTCATCTCAGATGTACGAGGTTTCGTGACAAGTCCGGCATCAGATAGCCTCCAATCATCTCAAGAATGTATATAGCCTCCAATCATCTCAAGAATGTATGCCCGAGCATATTGTATTCTTTCTAATTCAGTCGAATCATTATCCGGCTCTAGGAATGTGTCTTGTAACCAGCCCATCTCGATCCTACCTCCGTTAATATTATCCAGAATAGCACCTAAAAGTTTGTAGCATATGGCTCCCCAATCACCAAAAGTTGCGAACTTGGTGACAACGTACCCATCCACCGGCAATCCCAATTGCAACTGCACGTCTTCCAGAGTGATAGTACACTCTCCGCATGGAAGATGGAAAGTGAGCTTCTCGGGTCTCCACCTCTCTATCAAGGCACTGATTAGTTTCGGGTCCAACTTGCACCCCCAGCCTATCGTGGCCACGTGCCAAAAACCCGCTTCCCGCAAGTAATTCTCTATCAATGGCGATGGCGGACCAGATATATTACGAATATAGCATTACAACACTTGATCTACAGACTGTTATAAAAAATTATAAAATAAAAATTAATTAAAATTGCATAAATAAAAAATATTAAATAGTATTGAAAAATTAAAATTATAACTTATCATTGTCATTTGATCGACGGAGATGTGTTTATTATCGAGACGAATTAATCTCCGGCCATTGCTAACACGATCGAATATTTTTTAATTTAAATAAAAACTAATTCAAAAAACTTTTAAACAGGGCTTTATTATAAAAATTAAAAGACTTTTGTGAAATTTGAGAGGAATTTGAGAGGAATTTGAGAGAAATTTGAGAGAAATTGTAAAAGGACTTTTATGTGAAAAAATGAAAGGGGGCTTTTATAGTTTTCTTTTTTTTTTCCTTGGAGGCCAAACGGTCAAAAAAAAAAATTAGCCGTTGGGGGTGCGCTTTGTGTTGATGTAGCAAAAACGCTCCCTCAAGGACGTGTCTTCCTGCCATATACATTGACATCGCGCTGACGTGGATGCGCTTTTGCGAAAAATGGCCCATTCTGGTAAATAATTAAATAATAGGTCCATTTTCGTAATTTTTGAAAAAAAAGGGTATTTATTGGTAAATTGGTCGAGAATAAGAGTAAATACTCTAAAAAGTATTTTTTAGTGAAAGTTGGCCTTAATTAAATAAATAGAGGGGAAAAAACACACAGTCTTGAAACTAATACGTTCTATCAAACCATAT
Organism: Gossypium rotundifolium; assembly: GCA_025506655.1. NCBI lineage: Eukaryota > Viridiplantae > Streptophyta > Magnoliopsida > Malvales > Malvaceae > Gossypium > Gossypium rotundifolium. The sequence goes on along the minus strand of CP106732.1, from coordinate 150,272,598 downwards.
CAAATCATAATAAAGAAACAAATTACCCGATTAGAGGTGTGCATGGGCTGGGCCGGGTTGAACCCAACTAAAAATTTAGGCCCGTTCATTGGGCTCGAGTCGGGCCCAAAAATGGGCCTAAAATTTTGCCCAAGCCCAGCCTATATAAAAATGCTAAAACTTAAGCCCTGCCCACCAACACCATATTAATTTTTATAATATTTTATATAATTTTAAATATATATAATACATAAAAATACTAAAAAATCAAAATAAATATTTTTCAACAAATTGAAAATAAATTTTAAAAATATGTAGACTTAAATAACACTAAAATAGATGCTATTTAACAAGCAAATGCCTCTAAAATAATAACAAAATTAACAAATGTCTTTAAAATAATAACAAAATTAACAATAAAATAAGTTTTATATAATATCTAAACAATAACAACAAAATAATAAAAACATAATAGTAAAATGGTAGTAAAATAAGGACAAAAACAATAAGAAAATATTATTAAAAATAGTTTTTTCATTTAATGAATTTGGGCGGGCCGAGCCAAAAATACCTTACGAGCCCGCCCATTTTTTCAATGGGCTTTATTTTTTTGTCCAAACCTATTTTTGGGGCCTATATTTTTTGCCCAAACCCTCCCACATTTCGGTGGGCCTTGGTCGAGCCAGCCCCTACCATGCACACCTCTATACCCGATGGAAGAAAATAAATTAAAATAGAACCTAGGAAGCACCGACACGAAAAAAAACCTCTCAGATCGATTGTCGTACCGTGTCCGACATAGACACGCCACGACATCACGGATACGTCTGGGACACGTCTTGAAGCGTGCCAAAAAATGACACTCCGAGAGTCTGCTGAATTTTTTTGCAGAGAATGAAAAACAGAGCAAGGCAAAGGTAAATATGGTAAATGTGAAAGGAAAAAAGGAGTAAATGGGGAAGAAAAAAAAATGGGCTGCATAAAAAGATAAAAAGAGAGTTAATCTTTGAAAAAAAGTTAATGCTTAATGTTAAAAAATAAAGTTAATGCCTAAAATTAATGCTGTGTAAAAAAAAAGAAAAAATTAATGTTGTGATAAAAAATTAATTAATGTATTGTTTTATATAATTATAAATTTATAATGAAAAGGAATTAATTATATATTAATAAAAATATTAATATTTTTATTTACATTGAGTATTTTAACATAAATATATATATAATAAAAATATTTTTATTGCCGTATCCTACCGCATCGTGTCCTCATTTTTTAAAAATTACCATGTCGCCAGATATCAGTATCGTGTGCATTACCGAAGAAAATGTGTCCGTGTCCATGCTTCATAGAATAGAACAAATAACCCTGATCAGTAAAGAAACCCCTTTCCCTCAACTATAAGTAACAAATAAAGCTAGAATCTGAATAATCTTCTTGTAGACACGATCCCAGCGAGGATCTGCATGAAAAATCAAAGAAGAAACGCAGGAAAATCTTGCCTTGCGAACCTTTTAGAGTGAAAGATATTGTAATCTCCAAAATCCAAAGCCAAAACCATTGAAAACTACCCCCTAGAGCTCCGTGACGTCCATTTCTGTCAATCTAGAGTCGTTGCGCGCTCTACTTCTAAAAGAGGTTCCTTAATCCAATATTGTGGTGCTGAAACACGACACCCACTTCTTGCAAGAACATGAGTTGTTGTATTCGTGGATCTGGCAACAAACCTGAAGGTAACACTATCAAAACCTTTCACCTTCCCCTTAATGTCTTGAATAATTAAACCCAATACTGATATGCCTGAATCTGTGTTGTTTAATTTTTTTCATGACTGTGAGTGAATCATTTTCCACGTATGGATCTAAACCCAAGCTTTTGTGCAAAGGTCATTGCTTGTTCACATACCTGTGCTTCAGCTATGAAAGCATCTGTAACGCCAAAATGCAGGTAAGTGCAAGCTGCCAGAATTTCCCCATTTTCATTTCTAGCTAAAACACCCGAAATAAGAATATTGGTATTAGTATTGAAAGAAGCATCATAGTTTAGCTTTATGTTGTTTGTGTCTGGAGATACCCAAATCTCTTGTTTAGGAATGAATGAGAAAGGTCTCAACCCCTCAAGGGCTTTTATTTCCATGAGATAACCCTTAATGAATACCATTAATTAGTTCCTGTATATTTAGCTTAATACCATCATGAACCAACCTATTCCAAGCATGCTAGATTGCCCAGTAAGCAATCACGAGAACCTCCTTTTCCTTATCAGCCAGCTGATTAAAACCCATTGCTAACCACTATTTATAATTTGAATATTGTGACACAGGTAACATCCTTGTTTTCAAAGAGGCTAGTGTTTGTTTTGAGACAACACACGACCTCAAAAGGTGGTCCAGAGGTTCTTCAGTTTCTTTGCATAGAGGGCATAATTTATCAACATGCATCATACGTTTGGAAAAATGCTCGAATGTAGGTAGAAAGTTATGTATAAGTCTTTAGAATGTAATTTTGATTTACCTTGGAAGACGTAAAGCCCATAGTTTTGTAAATAGCATTGTAACTAGATTAGGTAAATCCATAGACTAGGAAGTCCTAGCATGTAATTCTTGGTCAAGCAACAACTTGTAACCACGATTTAGAGAATACTCACCCGACCCTTCATATCGCCAGACCAACATATCTAGACAATCCATTTGTGCTAGTGGAATCATCAACACCTTCTTAGCTTGCTTGCTCTTAAGAATGGCCCTAACACGGTCTTCAATCTAGGTACAAGTATCAAAATTGATTAGTTGTGAGACAATATTTTGACATTGTATTTTCCTATTCCCTGGCTTAAGAATCCAAGCATTGTTCCAGATGTTTACACTATTACCCGTGCCAATTCTCCAACCAATTCCCATTTCAATTAGGCCCCTTGCACTTAAAATACTCCTCTAGGTAAAAGAAGCATAAGATCCTGACCTTGCTGACAAGAAATCTGATTAAGGAAATATCTAGCTTTTAAAACTTTTGCCAATAAACAATCACCATGGGTAATAGGGAGTAAAAGAAAAAGGGAAGAGTCTCACCAAGCTTCCACGATCGCAGCGTCGAGTGCTCCCGCCGTCGTTGGAGCTTGGTGAGAAAGAGGTACCAAAGCCCTCTCCCTTTGTTTTGGATGCCGAAGCACGAGGCTTCACAGAGGCTTCGATAGAGGGCCTAAAAATCCGGCCTTGAGCATCGGCGGCCACCGATTGGTGGTGGCGCGATGGTCGACGAGCGGTGAGAAGCCCTACCGTCGGGCACAAACGAGGAAGGAGGAAATTTTCCTCTGCTTCTTTTTTGAAATGAAGAAGGGGACTTTAGGATTTGTTTTAGGTTCTTTGACTTGGGAATTGAAGAAATAAAGATGGGGTTAAGGGGTAATAAAAGCTGCGTCGTTTGGGGTGTTGGGGGGACCGTTCATATCCCTTTATTGGGTTATTTGCAAGATGAGTCCCTCCCCTTTGCGGCGCCGCTCAATTGAACCCCTTTTTACTTTCCTTTCTTTTTTAATTTTGCCCCATCATTTTGCTGCGTTTTTCAATTTAGCCCATACCTGGTCATTTGAAACGTCACATAATCAAAGGGTTGGGTTATTTACTCGTTTAGTCCCCATAAATCCACGCGCGTTGCAAATCGGTCCTCGTCCTTTCTTTTATTTTCGAATTTAACCCCAAAATCCCGTTTTAATTTCAATTCAATCCCTTCTTAAGTTAATTCGTGATTTTTGTACATTTATTATCATTATTACAAAATTACTACATCATTATTATCATACTATATTATTATTATTACTTTATTATTATTATATTATCACTACTATTATTATTTTATTATTTTATTTCATTACTAGTGTCATTTTTATTAACATGTATCTATTTACATTTTTTCATTTTATCACCACTATAATTATTACTATTAGTATTATTATTTAGTATTGGTATCATTATATCATTATTATTATTTCTATTATTGTTTCATTACCGTATTATTATCATCATTATTACTTTTATTTTTATTATTGCTATTGTTATTACTATTATATTATTAACATATTATTATTTAATTTTACTATTATTATCTTTATTAACACGTTTTTACTTTTATTATTATTATTATTATTATTATTATTATTATTCCTATACCATTATTATCATTTTGCATTATTATTAGTACTACTATTATTATTATTTTACTACTTTATATATGGCTTACTTATTTATCGGTTTCCCATTAAAATTCTTTTATTTTATTTATTGTCATTTTTTTGTGTCATTTTAACCTATTATTTCCCTTTTAAGTTGCATGGCTTGTTAGTTTCATTTTTTCTGTTATTCGTGCTACTCGTTTATTATTATACTTGTTAATACCATGATTTATTTCTTTTCATTTTTTATAAACTTGCGTTACATCAATTTTTGTCCGACATAAAATTGTTTTCTTTCTCAAAGGCAATGTTTTGTATTTAGAAATCGGGAAATAGTGCCCTAACGTCTTTGGGTTGCAATTTTACATTTAACTAAATAACTTAACATCCTTTTACGAAGTTTCGAAACACGAGACGATTTTGACTTGAGAGATTAATATATCATGTCCTAACGTCTTTGGATGTAATGTTTAGATCTTTTGAGCAAAGAAATCTCGATTTTCCTTGGCCCGAATACCTACATTTATTTTTAGCTCAAACACTATAAAATCAAAATGCATTTACAAAACCACCTTATTCAGTCCAAAAATTTTCAAATTAGGCAATGTTTGTGATTTTAGAAATTTGGAAATAGTGCCCTAACGTCTTTGGGTTGCGATTTTCCGTTTGACTAAATAATTAAACATCCTTTTGATAAACTTCAGTAAAACCTTGAGATAGCTTTGATTACGAAGGTTTAGAATATCATGTCCTAACGTGCTGGATGTGATGTTTGTATCCTCTCGGAGCAAAGAAATCTCAAAATCGTAGCCCTAATTATCCAAACATTTTTTAAAGGATCCGTATTTTAAAACCTTTAGAACTTCCGACATTGAGACATTAATTAATCATTTTGGTACCAATTTTGGGCGTCGAGGTGCTAGCCCTTCCTCGTCGCGTAAGACTCCGAACCCAATTTTCAAAACTTCAGTAGACCAAAAACACATTTTAGTAAAACAAAATGTTTTGTTAAAATAAAGGTGATCCGATCACACCAAATAAAGGTCGGTGGCGACTCCCGTTTTATTCCTATTTTCTAAACCAAAGTCGAACCCCTTTGTCGTTTTGAAAAATGGTTACGATACTTGGCGACTCACTGGGACTTCAAGAGAGTCAAGCCATAAATTGATTATTTTTCATCTTTTGCCGAAATTTAAAAATTTGATTTGAAAATTTATGATCTTTTTATTGCGTGTTGTTGCATTGCATGACCGTTGTGGTCGCACCTTTAAATGGAAGTGAAGCTACTCCTTCGTGAGGTTTTCACCTCGTGCGGGATAGTGGATCACTTTGGGATACATCCGTACCTATGTCTCCGTGAGATTTTTATCTCCGTGCGACCATAGGAAATGTATTCCTGAACCAGAACTCGATCCGTATGAGCCTATAATGGTGAGGATTGAGGAATCATTGGTTCGGTACCTCTTTTTAGAACCAAACCTCATATAGTAAGCCCTAGGAACCCACCTTAGGTAGAACTATGTCAAACCCCTAGTGGTCACCTGGGAAGATACTCTATTTTGTTTATTTCTCCTGTGCTAACGTGTTTGGTTTTGTTTGTGATTGCATTGCATTACATTACACCGCATCATCTTAGAAAAGAGGTGTTGATTCATATTCGATTGCTAAATAGAAGAGTTTATCATAAGGAAATGTGTTACTTGATAAAGTGGATTATAATACGGTCGTTCGAACATAGTCCAGGTGAACGACGAGAGAGGACTGATAATCCACAGAAGAATACAAGACTTTGCTTGAGGATGCAAGCCAACAAGGATTATTGAAGAGCCATCGTGTCTCCATTTTCTAGAAGAGGCCTATAAACATCGCGGAGGATAAGCGATTGAAGAGGCACGGCCTGGACCAAGCAACAAGGAGCTAGAAGAGATATCCATGGAGAAAAGTTCATGGGGCACAACCATAACATCCGGATACGAAGAAGAGGATTGGTATTTTTACCTGGACTATGAGGATAAAGCTGTATATGCAGTCCGTTTTATGTAAAGAAATGTATTTTCTAGAGAAGTTCTTCTAATGAAATTGAATTCATAATCAACGCCTCTCTTTCTTTATGCATGCATTTGCATTGCATTTCATGCATTTGCCTTGCATCATATCACATGCATTAAGATTTGTAGAAAGACCCTAATTAGGTAAAGTTATTTGATAACCTAGAAGACATGGATCAAAGAATGGAAAGGTTAGAACAAATGCAAAAGGAAATACAGGAGCAGATGCAAGAACGATTAATCAAGATACAACAAGATATGATAGAACGGATGCAAGAGTCCCAAAATAACATGATAAGCCGGTTAGGCGCAACTATTGGTCAATGAGCGAGGAAAGGCGTCATTGCTAGCTCGAGAATAATGGCGACCACTCACCTCCCAGGATTTACCCGCCAAATACCCAAGCACCACCGAAATATGCCCCAAAGGACGCCTTTTGTTATCGGGCCACGGTGCGAGTTGAGACCATGAATGCGGCAAGCACTTTTCGATTGGTTCGAGCACTAATCCGGAGAAGGTCCGACTAACCCTATAGTCCCCGATCTTGATGAAATGGTGAAATGGATAAGGCAAAAGCAAACCTTTCCGGACAACTCGAGGATCGTTGCGGATGGTTAGAAGAAAAGTTTAAGGAAATAGAAGCTGCGACCATCACTATGGGGTAGACGCTAAAGACTTGAGCCTAGTCCTGGACCTCGTACTTCCGCCAAAGTTCAAGACCCAGATTTTGAAAAATACAATGGGACCGGTTGCCGGCGCACATCACAATGTTACGTCGACGGATGGCGGGATATGTTAACAACGATCAACTGCTTATTCATTGTTTTCGAGGATAGTTTGGTAGGGTCATGACCAAATGGTACAATCACCTCGGTAGTACCCAGTTAAGTCGTGGAGAGACCTAGCAGGCCTTTCCGAAACAATACGACACGTAGCGATATAGCTCTGATCGAATCACGCTCCAAAATATGGAGAAAAAGCCAAGCGAAAGTTTGAGCAATATGCCCAATGGTGGAGGAAGTAGCCACACAAGTTCAAACCACCGCTTCTAGAAAAGAGGCAACCATCTTTGTTTGTCAATCGTTGAAAGCTCCTTCATTAATCACATGCTTGGAAGTGCCACTAAAAGTTTTTACGATATTGTCTTTGTCGGGGAGATGATCGAACATGCAATCGGATCTGGCAAGATTGAAGCGGGGAAACCACTAGAAGGCCCGCTCCTAGAAAAGGGTGACGAGGTGAATAATACAAACATGGGGACTCAAAGTCAATTACCGTTAACCAACCAAAAGCGGTGACTATCGAGTATCAATGTTCATCAAGGAAAGAATCAAGACAAGGAAAAACATTGAAAACTCCAATTTCGTCAATCCACATGACGTATAAGGAGTTGTATCAAAGTTTATTTGATGCACACGTAGTGTCCCCCAATATCCAAAACCGATGCAACCTCCATACCCAAAATGGTATGACCGAACACTCGGTGTGAGTACCAGCAGGGATCACGGGCCATTCGATGAAAATTGCCTTACTTTCAAGAAATTGGTGGAAAATCTCATCAACATGGGCATTGTGAAGTTCGATGGCGGAGAAATGGTATACCAAGAGAAGCAGGAATAAAAGTTTTAGAACATCCGCCTTTATGTACTTGAAAGTGTTTTGAACAATGGGATTGTGGAAGAAACATGTATTTTAAAGCTAATCTAGAGTAATGTGTAAAACACACTTGTTGCTTCAAGCACGAAGCAATAAGATTTCTTTTGAGAAGTAGGCTTGTGTCGAATTTTTATTTCAATAAAATGCATCTTTCCAAGTAAATATTTTCATTCTTTACATTTCATCTGAATATTTTTCACTCATGACCATATCATACGAATAATCACCCTTAGGATCATTTATTCTTTGGATTTTACGCCTGATGGGCCCCAGGATATCAATGACATGAGCGACATGTTGACTCCTTTTAGTGAAATATGTATCTAGAGGGATCTAAAGGCTTTGAAGATGACAAAGATTGCGACTTACTTCCCCAATGGTAGATCTTACCTTGTGAAGTGTCAATGATATTATGAACTAACGAAGGAGATGAAGATGGGCGTAGCTCCTTGAAGGAATAAGGCAAGGCATCGTTGAGCTATTTTAGAAATTCAAGAGGTTTTCGCACGATCATATTGAGGCATGCCAAACTACTAAAACATGGGTATCTTTGTTAAAAGTTGGGGTTTAAAGAACCCATGTTGTGCAAATGACCTAGCTAATCAAGAGGCTCTGCTATTGGTTCACCAAGGAAGGAAATTGCATCTGTTATCAGTAAGTCGAGGAAGACTATACCTTCTCCATTTTCTATATGAAGCATGGATGTTAACAAGCCAGTCTCCTCAAAAGCTTTTAGCCAACACCGATTCATATTCATGGTCGTTGGTTACCTCACTGAGAGGGTGAGGATCGCTTCATATGCCAAAATTACAAAGTTTGTCAAAAAAAAAACCATTCAAGATTTTTGAAAATGGTGAAACTTGTAAAGGTTGGTATAGAGAAGTTGTCATTTACCCTTTTGGTTCTTTGAACGTGGGCCAGGACCTCTGCTGGGGCATCTTTCTCATTGATTTATAAAAGGGAAACAATTATTGGGAGATAAGATTCTTTTTCCCAAACTTGGATTGAATTAGATAAAGCAGAATGCCTCCGGTAAGCTCGATTGAAAGTATTCAGCAGGGTCAAATGTACCGAAAATAGATACGGGCTTGACGAAAAGGTTCGCTCAAGAGGATTTCAGGAAGATGACCTATCATTAGAGAGATTCTTCTTATCCAAAAGAACTCCAAAGAAAAGTAAATGCTTTATACAAAGAAAGAAGGCACGTTTAGGAAAATGGGTGTTAACCAAGATAGATGGCAAGGACACGCCCAATCCGGTGAGTTGATTCAAAAAAAGTTTTCAAAAAAAACACAAAAGCGAAAAAACACGAAAAGGAAAAAAGAAAGAGGAGAGGCCAAGGCGAAAACCCATGAAGTGGCGCTTTGAGACCAAAGGGTATTTGAGTTGAAAACCGAAAAGGCACTCAAAGTTTTGATCGAAAGTAGGGCATCTGATGAGTCTTGCTACGCTCGAAGAAGTATGTTACGTCTTGGGGCATCGACAAAGTACTGGATCCCTAAACACGTATTAAGCTCAAAATGGTCCTCAAGAAGTTGGAGCAGAGAAGCTCAAGTGCGATATCTGGGCACTTAGTTTCCACTTTACCCATTTTATTACTTGTGATTATTTTATTCCTTTCAAAAAAACACCGATAAATTTCCTTCTTAATTGCCTTTGCTAGCTTTGATTAACTTGTTTGTTTGAGCTATGCTCCCAATCAATTTTCTTTTGTCCATTGTTACAATCTTTTCAAGCATTTTGCATTGAAATAACGATTAGTGGACTAATAATACTTTTATAAAAGAGTTTTGCATATTACTTTGGAAGCTTGAATAATACAAGGACTGAAACAGATTGTTGTTTAGAACTAACTCATTTCAAGGTTTGGAAATATTGAGAAAGATGATTATCTCTTTGGACCTTTTATTTTCACCGGTGATACGACCTTGACGGATAACGAGCAATGTCAACCCAAAGAAGACAAAGAGATCATTCTGGGAAAAGAAAATGATACTCTGCATTCATGCACGTATCGTGCCCACACATCTGGTCATTACACGGTGAATGGTGTAACAGATCAAATTGATCCTATACCTCGGAGTTCTGCAGGATAGGCGAAGAAGCCAAATGTTATTCTCCTAAAGTTGCGAGAGATATAAACTTTATGTTCCAGGAGGTACAATGGAAGAGACCACAAATTACAATGGGCAAACTTGTTGAGCACAATATGATCATTTTTTGGGTTTTCTATCAAAGGTACCTTTGAACGAGAAAGCATGATAGCATATCGGTGATAGAACATTAATGGACTACGAGCAATGATGACCCCAAGCATTTAAAAGGGATCATTTCATTTAGCATTCAAAGCACGTTTAGTTAGGAGCATTTGACTCATTGCATCCTAATCATCATAAAAGACCATTCTCATGACATTCGCATTTATGCAAAAGTCATCCATTGTCATTTAGCTAGGAGCATTCGATTCATTCCGATCATTGCATCCTAATTATTGTCAAAAGATCATTCTCATGACATTCTGCGTTCATGCAAGTGTCATCCATAACACATGCAGATTAGGAGACTTTGAGTCGTTTGATCATAATATCCTCATCATTTGCATAAGCATAAGCACACAAAATTAATTCTACAAGACAAGTTCCTCAAAGAACGGTGTAGCGATATTGAAGTTGATTTTGTTCTCTCAAGATTGTAGTGGGGCGATCAAGAATGAAGTCTTCACGAAGATAGTAAGGAAGCACATTGAAAAGTTTGATTGCATTCCTCAAGATGTTAGTGGGGCGATCAAGATTGAAGTCTTATTGAAGATAGTAAGGAAGCAAATTGAAAAGTTGATTTTGCTCCTTCGAGATGATAGTGGAGCGGACTGAAGATTGAAGTCTTCCTAAATATAGTAAGGAAGCACATTGGAAAGTTCGGACTTCGTTCCTCAAGATGGTAGTGGGGCAGTGAATATTGAAGTCTTCACGAAGATAGTAAGGAAGCAAATTGAAAAGTTGATTCTCGCTCCTTCGAGATGATAGTGGAGCGGACTGAAGATTGAAGTCTTCCTAAATATAGTAAGGAAGCACATTGGAAAGTTCAGACTTCGTTCCCTCAAGATGGTAGTGGGGCGGGATGAATATTGAAATCTTCCTGAAGATAGCAAATTGAAAAGTTCTGAATTCTTATTTCTCGGCGTTCGATGGAGTAGGTTGAGATTACAAATCCGTCTCCACGAGTTAACAATGAGGATAAGTCCTTATTTCTTTGAAGTTTGGTAGAAGATGGAGATTACAAATCTCTTCTCCACGAATTATTATTTCTCGAAGTTCCGTGGAGTAGGTTGAGATTACAAATCCGTCTCACGAGTTAACAATGAGGATCAATCATTATTCCTTTGAAGTTTCATGAAGAGAAGATGGAGATTACAAATCTCTTCTCCCGAATTATTATTTTCTCGAAGTTCCGTGGAGTAGGTTGAGATTACAAATCCGTCTCCACGAGTTAACAATAAGGATCAATCATTATTCCTTTGAAGTTTCAAGAAGAGAAGATAGAGATTACAAATCTCTTCTCCTTAAATTCTTGTTTCCTCGAAGTTCCCGTGGAGTAGGTTGAGATTGCAAATCCTGGTCTCCCGAGTTAACAATGAGGATAAGTCTTTATTTCTTTGAAGTTTGGTAGAGAAGATGGAGATTACAAATCTCTTCTCCACAATTCTTGTTTCTCGAAGTTCCGTGGAGTAGGTTGAGATTGCAAATCCGTCTCCACGAGTTAACAATGAGGATAAGTCTTTATTTCTTTGAAGTTTCGGTGAGAAGATGGAGACTACGAATCTCTTCTCCTGAATTCTTATTTCCTCGAAGTTCTCGTAGAGTAAGAAGTAAATCAAGAAATCACCTGGTGATCCCGAGTTTTTGGGATCAGTTGAAGAAAGCGATTTGACCTTCCGAAGTTGCGAAGCGGATCGAAGATATCGGTCTGGTGGTCCTTGAGTTTGCAAGGATCGAGTTGAAGATAGCAGATTTGACCTTCCGAAGTTGCGAAGAAGCGGATCAAGATATCACCGTGGTCCTTGAGTTTGCAAGGATCAGATTGAAGGTAGCGATTTGACATTCCCGAATTTGCAAGAGCGGTCGAAGATACAAGGCGTAATGAATAAATTGAAACTACAAGTCTATCTCACCAAAGCAACGGTGGAATAGAATCAAAACGACCAGATGCGATTGGGTGAATGGGGCTACCTAAAGAAAAGAGCACCAAAGAAGTTAAGGCCCACCGAGACAAGGCAAAATGGGTCTTTCTTATGTCTTTGTTTCTATCGCCGTTATACGACAATGAGCAAAGAGGGCATTATCTGAGACCCATTTCACCCGGCCACAAGCCCAATACACCTAACCCAATAACAAGCCCAAAATACCAAAATCGAAAAGAAAAACCTAGGGCAACTTGCCCTCTGCTTGCAGCCTTCAGGCCCCTGCCTCTGACGCCACCGACCCCCCACCTGCCTCTGACGACACCGGCCACTTGCTCCACTTGCACCTGCACAACAAGATGGAAGCAAACACAACACGCAAACAAGATAATAGGACGATATAGCATTGTAAATGGGATATAAAACCTTGCATTTTGGAACAGAAAAGGGGGATTTTTTATTTTTTTCAATTCAAGAAAAAGACAGTGAATAGACGAACCATCAGAAATCAATAGAAAAAGAAGGTTGATTTTAATCCTTCCGATTTTACCATCTGTAATACACTTCTATTACCCTTTTTTTTCTCTTCATTTGTTTTTCTTTTTAAAACTTTTTTAAAAATAGAAAAAGAGTAAAAGAAAAAGGGAAGAGTCTCAAAAGCTTCCACGATCATAACGTCGAGTGCTCCGCCGTCGTTGGAGCTTGGTGAGAAAGAGGTACCAAAGTCCTCTCCCTTTGTTTTGGATCTTGAACGCACGAGGCTTCACAGAGGCTTCGATAGAGGGCCTAAAAATCCGGCCTTGAGCATCGGCGGCCACCGATTGGTGGTGGCGCAGTGGTGCGACGAACGGTGAGAAGCCCTACCGTCGGGCACAAACGAGGAAGGGAGGAAATTTTTCCTCTGCCTCCGTTTTTTGAAATGAAGAAGGGGGGACTTTAGGGATTTGTTTTAGGTTCTTTGACTTGGGGAATTGAAGAAATAAAGATGGGGTTAAGGGGTAATAAAAGCTGCGTCGTTTGGGGGTTGGGGGGACCGTTCATATCCCTTTAATGGGTTATTTGCAAGATGAGTCCCTCCCCTTTGCGGCGCCGCTCAATTGAACCCCTTTTTACTTTTCTTTCTTTTTTAATTTTGCCCCATCATTTTGCTGCGTTTTTCAATTTAGCCCATACCTGGTCATTTGAAACGTCACATAATCAAAGGGTTGGGTTATTTACTCGTTTAGTCCCCATAAATCCACGCGCGTTGCAAATCGGTCCTCGTCCTTTCTTTTATTTTCGAATTTAACCCCAAAATCCCGTTTTAATTTCAATTCAATCCCTTCTTAGGTTAATTCGTGATTTTTGTACATTTATTATCATTATTACAAAATTACTACATCATTATTATCATACTATATTATTATTATTACTTTATTATTATTATTATATTATCACTACTATTATTATTTTATTATTTTATTTCATTACTAGTGTCATTTTTATTAACATGTATCTATTTACATTTTTTCATTTTATCACTACTATAATTATTACTATTAGTATTATTATTTAGTATTGGTATCATTATATCATTATTATTATTTCTATTATTGTTTCATTACCGTATTATTATCATCATTATTACTTTTATTTTTATTATTGCTATTGTTATTACTATTATATTATTAACGATTATTATTTAATTTTTACTATTATTATCTTTATTAACACGTTTTTACTTTTATTATTATTATTATTATTATTATTATTATTATTATTATTATTATTATTATTATTATTATTCCTCTACCATTATTATCATTTTGCATTATTATTAGTACTACTATTATTATTATTTTACTACTTTATATATGGCTTACTTATTTATCGGTTTCCCATTAAAATTCTTTTATTTTATTTATTGTCATTTTTTGTGTCATTTTAACCTATTATTTCCTTTTAAGTTGCATGGCTTGTTAGTTTCATTTTTACATTATTCGTGCTACTCGTTTATTATTATACTTGTTAATACCATGATTTATTTCTTTTCATTTTTTATAAACTTATGTTACATCAATTTTTGTCCGACATAAAAAATATGCCAACACTGCTTGGCCAATAATGCTATGTTGAACTTGGATAAATCGTAAAAACCCAACCTTCCTTTCGCTTTCAATAAACAAAGTGGGTTCCATGCAGACTAATGTATACCTCGAAGTGTCTTATTATTCCACCACCAAAATTTATTAAGAATGTTTTCCAACTGGGTACAAAATGTCTTTGGAAAAAAAAAAAAATTGCATAGCATAGACGGGTAGAACTTGCAATACGGATTTTATGAAAACCTCTTTCCCACCTATGGATAGAAATATCATACCCTAACCTTCCATTTTCTTACTAAAATGATCCAAATAATGTGTAAACTCTTACTTTTTACTTCTACCAACCATCATCAATAATCTCAAATACTTTTCAGGGTTTTTCAAAATTCAAAAGCCCAACAACCTCCTTATAACAGCTCAAACATTCAAACCCACATTAGCTCCAAAATAAAGAAGAGACTTTTCATTGTTGACCTTTTGTCTCGAAGATTTTTCATAATTCAGAAATGATCTATTTTATATTTTGAGCTCCTTCCCTTAAAGCCTCACTAAATAAAACACAGTCATCCACAAAGAAGAGGTGATTTATTGCTATTCTCTCCTTCTTATACACGCCCTATTTATTCGCCCTATCGCTTTTACTTCATTAAGAATAGTCGAAAACCCCTCAACACACAATAAAAACAAGTATGGACTAAGGGGATCACCTTGACACAAACCCCGAGAAGGGAAAAAAAGAGTCACTAATACAGCCATTAACCCATACCGTATAGGAAACAAAGGACACACATCTCATAACCAGCCTCACCCAATTTTCGTGAAAACCCAAGTGTACCATTATCCCTACTACAAAGTCTCATTTAACTCTATCGTACACTTTGATCATGTCGAGCTTAAGCATAAAATTTCCTAGTTTACCCAATCTTTTCACTTTGAGTAAGTGCAATATTTCATATGCAACAAGGGCATTATTTGAAATTTACTTGTTAGGAATAAACTCTCCTTGAGCTTCATCAATACACTCTCTCAACAGACCACTTATTATGTTCACTATTACCTTAGCAATGATCTTATACAACACATTGGATAAACTAATAGGCCTAATTATGTCATATTGCGAGGATTATTTACCTTCGAAATTAAAACAATACGAGTCCTATTGATTTCGTTGATAGTAATCTCCCCACGAAGAACCACAAGGCAATAGTTTGTAACATTATTACTTACAACATGCCAATATTTTTGATAAAATAAAATAGGGTACCTATCAATACTTGATGCTTTAAGAGGCAACATAGATTTGACCGCAACCCACACTTCTTTAGGTAGAAAAGGTTGCAGCAAATCCACATTCATCTCTAGTGTCACATTTCTTTAGATGTTAGCATAAATCCTAGAAGCATCCCCTTCGTCTGAGGTCATGAAAAGTTTCATGAAATACTTAGAGGCAATCTTCAGAACCTCTTCCTCGTTAGTTACCCATTCCCTTTCAATGCCAACAATCCTATTCTACTTCCTTTGACCACAAGCTACCTTATAAAAAAAGTGGTATTCTTGTCTCTAGTCGAAACCCAGTTAACTCAGGCTCTCTGTTCCCAAAACAATTCTTCCTTATCAGCCCAATTTGGATATCCGTTAATTAGACAAGGATATCATCATCAGGCTCCTTAGCGTAAAGCTCATTCATCCTAAGTTCTAGCATTTGTTTATTGGCCACTCTACTTCTTTTAACCCAACGACTCCAATTTCGCAATGTTTTCCCCAAACCATTTAATTTAATTGGTAAAGCATTCGTAGAAAATGACTAGAAATTGTAAATTTTTTTCTCACACAAATCTTTCAAACACAAATTTAAATCAAAACAAAATTGACCCTGACCCCTTCGTGGCCCACTTTGTCCACTAATCGTGTTTATCACAATCGAATAGTGATCAGATAACGAGTGCATCCAATGCGTTACAGAGTAATCTAGAAATAAACTTCACCAAGCCGGATTTGCCACACCTCTATCAAGTCTTTCTCTAATATTGGTTGTCACAAATTTACCTCTCTCCATGTGAACCTACGCCCTATGAACTTTAGATCACTTATATAACAATCTTGTAACATAATTCTGAAAGCCTCCATATTTTTTTCTAGACGTAATCTACCGCATCCCTTTTCAAAAGAAGAAGCTATCTTATTGAAATCATCAACTACTAACCACGAGATAGATTGAGCTTGACCCAACTGAAGAATCAGATTCTATGAAATACTCCTTAACCATTCCTCAAGATTACCATAAAAACCCGTGAAGCACCATTCCGCTCCTTCTTGATCATCATGAATATCGATATCGATATGATATTGAGAATAATTACGTAAATTAACTGTACAATTCTGTCTTTATCCCAGCGACAATCCTCCTTTAGAACTCAGTGCTCCCACATCAATACCATTTGCGTAACCATTTTCTCCTAATAATTTCCATCCTTCACGCACTGATTTTTGTTTCCATTAGAAACAAAATCTAGGGACATATTTCTCTCTACTTATTCTTAAGACGACATACTACTCGTGGCCTCACCAAACCATGAACATTTCAGCTTACATTTTTCATTGCATCTGGCAACTCTGCATAGCAGAGCTAGCTGATCGAATATAACCATCTTTCGATACACCACCATTGCCTTTAATTTTATCGATGAGAACCTCCCCTACTACTCTCTGTCATTTCTTCCCTCAACGTATTGGATAGGATATTTTTCCCCATTTAAACCCAATTCTAGAAGCCCAAGATTAATAGGTCTACCCCCTTTCACATCAGTATCCAAGTGAGATACACCCACCTTATCCCTAATCGATTGGTATATAGTAGACCCCACTAATTGTAGATTATAATTGGGATACAAATTGGTAGCATTATCCCTAAAATTACACCTTAACTGATTCATTTCTTTATCCACCCTTTGACTCATGGAACCATTTGGTTCCCATAACCATTAACTCACCGCCGATGAGCCTGTTTTCATTAGTTCTCGCAAAGAGATATCCCATCCAAATTGGATTTTTTTCGGATCAATTTGCACCCTCAATCGGCCAAAGCTCTCCCCATGCCCAAGTTTTCCACAAAGAAAACAAAACAAACTAAGTCTTTCATATTGAAACCAAGCATAAACTGTTCGACTAACGCCTAATAGAATCTTCTTCTTACGCTTTAATAAAAGGAATACATCCAGCCAGACCTTAATCTACATAAATCTTTTTGTAGCTGACAAATAAATCTTTATATCATATTCAAGAAAACTACCTAGAAACACTCAGAAATGCTGTACCATAGCCTCTAACATTAGACCCAGAGGCAGATCATGAGTTTGCACCCTAAACTCAGTGGAAAATAATGGCAACGTGATAAGGTCTTCCTCTGGTTGGATCCTATGCAACAAAAATAAAGGATTGTTAAAGAACCATTGTGTTCCCTCAAAAATGCGTTGCACATCCATTTCATAAAAAATGAAATAAAACTCACTTTTCTCTTAGTTTTTTAATAAAAACTCCACCAATAAGGTGCCATAAATCAACCAAAGTATTTTTTAGCTAGGGGAAATGCTCCAGGCTATCTGTTAGGCAACACCCTACTAAACAAAACTTGAACTCCTCCTCTGCCTCACTCTCCTCCCTTGAAAGGCTTCCTCCTCCCTTGAAACAAGTGTCAGATTCGCTAACTCGTCTTCTATAGCCCTCACCTAAAAGCCTAGAGAAATTATGTTAAAAGACAGACTAAAATCGGGGTATTGGTATAGATTAAGCCAACATTTTATAGTTGAGCTCCTTCATATCTAATGGTATAGATTGAATTACATCAACAATTAAGATTAGTTCCTATCTACAATATGAGAGTCCTAAGGAATTTAAACTCTATGCATCTTTATCCCTTAAGATTTACAATAATTACCTTGGTAACTCTAGTTTTACTAGAGTGTTTCATTGGGCCACTAAGGCTTCAAGTAGATGAATTTCTCCATATGTTCCACGATCGAGCCAATTGAAGTGAGCCAAATGAGCCCTATTTAATTAGTTGACCTTCTTGGGACGCTCTATGTGCACTTGTCGCAGGTTTTGATCTGTGACCTTTAACATTCTCCCTCACTCATTCTTGCAACGCCTCATCGCGTCCTCAGAATGACATTGGTTTGGCTCGTCTTAGAACTACCTTAATGCCTCGGTTGATGCCCAACTAGTCTCTTTTTAGGTAGTTCTACTCCTCAAAAATATTTGCCTCGGCTTATGTCTCCATCGTTACCTAACTCGAATTGTATTTCTCTCTTGTACATTTCATTTGCAAGAGTCTACTGCTCTTACTTGTCCCCATCATGACTTGCCTCAAACTAATAATAGAAGAGAAGTTATGGATATAGTGGATATATGTAATGGTAGTTTATTAGAAGTTACACTCATGTAACTCATTTTAGCAAAGGGAATGTTACATACAAACTTAAGTGCAAGTGCACGGTTTGGTCAATGAGAAGAGGGAAAGACAAAAATTAAAGTTGCGTTCTTAAGAAATGTTAAGAAGTAAAATTATTAATAATATTCTTATATGAGCTTCTAAGCCATGCTCTCCAAGACATTCCAGCTATGGGGCAAACCAAAGAATCCTGCTAATCTTCTCAACATAAAGTGATCCTACAAGGAACAATATTTTCATATACTACTATTAATAAAAACATTAATAACAAAAAAATGAGTATCTATATTTTACCTCTTGCATGAGATTTGTTTTTATGAAAATGAATTGTCATGCATAAAAAAATAATACAGTGAAAATGATATCGAAAAAATTTATTGAATGGAAAAGAAAAACAAAAAGAATATCAAAGATTACTAATAAATGCAACATTTAAAAACAAGCGATCGGGCAGGCGGCCCGGCCCATGCACACCTCTAATTTTACCTCTTCTAACCTACATTGCTTGGGCTCGAGTGTCTCTATCGACAGGGGTGAAGCTAGAAATTTTTTTAGGGAGGGCCGAAATGAAATTTTAATTTTTAATAGTCTATATCTTTATTTTTTAAAGGAATAAATTAAATTTTCATAATTTTAGGGGGGCAAAGTGTAATTTTATCTTTATTAATTTAAAATTTTAAAATTTTCTAAAGGGCCAAAATAATAATTTTTATTTTAGGGGAGATGGGGACCCCTTGCCAACCCTCTAAATTCGCCTCTGTGTATCGAGATAAGTAAGTTTTTAATATAAATATGTTCAAAATTTATAAATTTGTTTCCATATTTTGAAGATTCTAGAAGAGTATCTTAGATATGTGTCCAACACTAAAAGGAAGCTCTATTAAAACTTAAACAATGCTGATTAAACTTTTAATCAAACATATAAAATTGGCAAATTTTAAAACATGAGAATATCAAAATTCTGTCATTACAAAGTAACCCCAAGATTTCACTGCCCACCATCTTATGTTACTTGGGTTTAAGTGTCAATTAAAAATTTTCTAAATATTTTACTGTATTTGGAGAATTTTTAAAGATTATATATGTATTTGATGCTAATGTAAAATATGAATATTAAATGGAAGCGTGAAACACGAGACTATAAAAAGAAATATAATTGGACTGTCTCCACTGTCAATATTCGTTATTGATATAAAATCGAGATAAACATGGTAAAAGGTTTGGTTCCTTAAATAGCACTAAGTAGTAAGTACCACAGATGTAAATAGCAATCTTAAATAATGCAATAATGTGGCCAGGTTTTGACTCTCTCCGCTGCTAATATTCATTTATCAAATTTCCTGGAATTTTACTATCCATAAATGCAATTCAAATCATTCTTTAGTCATGAATTTAGAAGTTTGATATTTGTTTATGAAAATAAAATATATTTTATGATTATTCATTTATTATTTTGAAAAGTACTCACGATGAGAAAATTATTCATTATTACTAGTAGTGCAATTTAAATTCATGAAAAGTGAGTGTTAAAGATGATGAAAAATACAGATACCTCAATCATAAGTGAGACCAACAAAATTGAAATTAGGCTGCAAAGAAAGGGTTGAAGCAATGGCTGATGTCTTCATCTTCTTCCTGCATTTTGGTATGGTCAAGTGTTAAAAAGTCGCAAATGGAATTGGCCAACTAGTGTGGGGTACGTTGCATTTGATGAGAAGACTTTGGATATGATAATAAAGGGAATCTCCAACATGAATAATTAAAATGATATAAAGAAGGAAAGCAAGTTGTTTTGGGTTGAAACATAGAAACTAGACCTCTGACGCCTGGCCCAATAAGTCCGACCTTTTCGGACCATGTTTTTGACTGAAATCTCCGGTTTAAGTTTAAAACCTCCCTGTGTTTGGTGAAACTATTAGTCCATTATATTTAGAGTAGGGTTTAATGGTGAGTTTAGATATTATAATATCGTTATCGTATTTAATTTTATTGTCACTGTTATTTTTTACATTAACTGCAAGTAATCCATCTAAACCTACCCTAAGTCGTATACAAAAACCAAAATCTTTTTAACATTGTTTCATAAGACTGAAATGGAGTTTTATTACTTCAAACAAACCAATTATTAGTTGAAAGTTAGTTTATTTTTTTAATCTTCAACCGTTTGGTATGTAGAAGTCATAACAATCTGATTAAATTTAAAGTTAATTTAGGTCTTTATCTATAGGAAATATTTAAAATTCAAGAATAATGTAAATTATAAATATAACAGTCATAAATATTTTTCAAATCACATTTTATAAATTTCAGATATATATTTTATTTAGTCTAAATTATGAAAACATATTCTCAAACACAGCAGAAGAGAACATCAATATTTAATCTTTATTATTTATTTGAATCTATTAAAATAAAAGTGATCCATGCAAAGCGGCCATCATTCTAGTGAAGTGACTAAAGATCCAAAGAGATACATACATACATGCCATGTGCATATCATTTGTCAAAGTCGCCGTCAGGCGACCCTTCCTATACCCACGCTCACGCTCACGCTCACGCCCACGCGCCTTCTTGCTTTTTCCTACCTCCCTTTTAATGGATAAAATCCCATTTAGCTGACATTTCCCAGCTCTCAAAACATTTAAAGAAACTTCGCTTCGTTACGGCAGCTCCCGTCTCAACGCGCCTCCCTTACCATTCCACGCGCCACCTATCTTCGTTTTCATTTTCCTTCTCTTTCATTTTCTTTCTATCTTAAATGAAATGAAAAAGATCTGAAGGAGATTGGAAGTTGGTGATTGAGATTTGAGGTTTCTGAGGAGGGTGACTTATTTTGGTAACTTTAATGAAGGATGAACAACGTTTGGTGCTAAGAAGAAGATGGGAGGAGTAGCGTCTTCGATTGCCGCGAAATTTGCGTTCTTCCCGCCAAATCCGCCGTCATACAGAGTGCTAGAGGACGAGTTATGCGCTGGTCAGCTTTACATACCAGAGGTACCGAGGAGGGACGGTGTCGACGTCATGAAGCTACGCACGCGCCGCGGGAACGACATCGTCGCCGTCCATATAAAACACCCCAAAGCTTCCGCTACTCTCTTGTATTCTCATGGAAATGCCGCTGATTTAGGACAAATGTTTGAGCTTTTCGTCGAGTTGTGTAATCGCTTGCGGGTTAATCTTATGGGGTATTTTTATTTTCTTTCATAATTTTTGCAACATATAGAACATGATATTTTAAGTTGGCTTCCTAGGCTTTTACTGTTTTAATTGTATTAGAGTTCTTTTAGCTTAGTAAAGTAGTTCGTTGGGGTTTGGTCTGATTTGCTTATGATTTTGGGGGATTTAGGGTTCTATAAGTGCTGGAAAATTCTGGTGAAGTGGAACTTGCTTGCCTTATGTTCAGCTGTATTATTGAGGTTGAAGCTAGTTAGGGGAAGAACAGAGATTCTGGTTATCAGTAAGTGAAAGTTATGCTGATTATGGTATGTTGTAAGATTGAGCTAATGGTTTTACTTTAATTGGCTTCATTTGTGCAGTACTAGAGAGAGAGAATAAAAAAAATATAGGAGAAAGAGAGACTTGGTCAAAGAGTTACTGGTGAAGGCGATGTTGTTGAGTTAAAGTTTCTTTGGGGTGACCGGTTATTTGTTATCCTTTCCTTCTATTGTTTCTTCAATGTGCGGACTTTTGCAATAATATTGAGCATGGATACTGTTCAAACGTGATTTAAATACTTTGGGATATTTTTCTTTTTCTGTTTACCGATCGTGGACTGAAGGCAATGTTGAAGAAGATGGTTTATGGCAGGGTCATATTAGTTACGGTTACTTGCTTGTTATTGAGAAGCTTTATGTTATTGGTTATACATTTTTTCAAATAGTGCTTCGATGCTAATGCCGAAGCCCTAAGGACATTGACATGCAGGCAATGTTGTTAAAGAAAAAAGAAAAACTGTAGGCACATGATTAGAATGTTCGAGAAGTGTGTAGTCCTTTAACTGGGTGTTCTGTTTCTATAGAATATAGGTCACACCTTCATAATAGCCCTATGTAACTATTGAGGCATTATGACTAACTGAAGCGACATTTCTCAAGTTTTGAATATTCTAGCTTTTATTTTATGCTTCAGAATACTATTAGGGATGCTTAAATTTATTGTGTCCTATTGTAGACTGTGGAATAGACTGTGGAACAATGCAATCTTGACTTCCTTTGATTATTAGGTTCTATTATGTTGCTGCATTATTTTCGTATAAATTCCCATGTTTATGAATTATTCTGCTTCTGTTCCTTCCTTCTCTGCCATTACCACATCCAGAACTTTTATTCTATATTTACCATCAATCCTTGAAGTTGATGGGATCTTCTTATTGTTGCTTATCTATGTTCATTTGGAAAAGCTAGATATTTAGTAACTCAGACTGCAGTATGAGTATGATGAGCATAGTGTTTGTCATGCCAGTGGACAAAAATGTAAATGGAGGTAGGTTTGTTTGTGTAATTATGTGGTTACATGTAAGTTTTTATTACGACTTAAAGATATACTACAGAATTTATTGATGACATATAACTGGGATAAAGTGCTAAAAAGAGAAGGAAACATTATCTTTTTAAGGTCAAATTTAGGATCCCATCAACTAGCTCAAGCCATACTGTCTGTACAGTTGATTGGTCAGGGTGCAAAATTGGGATCAAGCGAAAGATTTCCTTCTCCTTTTTAAGGTCAAATTTCTTGTTTGTGTAGTTGATTGGTCAGAGTACAACTCCATGCTGTTTGGGCGGACTGCAAAGTTGTAGCGACTAAATTATTATCACCTAACCTCCAAAGTGATGACTGATAATTATTAATAATGTTATTTCAGTTATGTTAGATTATGTTATGCAAATGTATGAACAATGCAAATAATAAAATTTGCTAGCTTTTCTTACTGACTTAATAATCAACCACTTCTGTAAGGAAGTTCTTTTCGGCCCTGTTTCTACTTCTAGAAAATGATTTATAAGAAGATTTTCAGCGGTAGTTTAGTGTTTTAGGGCTGTAATTGCTGTACTGTCAAGTTGGATCTTTGAATGTTGCCTTATGGTAACTATTAACTCTCTCAAATTTCTTTGTGACTTACGCTGATATGCGTTCTCTTGTTCTTGTAAATAACAAGGTTGGCAGCTTGGAAATGATTGTCTTCTGTCTGTTATCAAACTTCTGATGTCTGTTGTAGGTGCTCTCCATAACTATGTAAACAGCCAGGAAGGTTTTAAAAAATAACAAGCAAGCTTAATGCTTCCTTGTAGATAAAATTTTTCCAAGAGAAAACTAGAAAAGTTTGCTTTCAAAGCAGGCACTGACTTTGCATTATCTATTGAACTTAAATAACTGAGCACATTATTCTCCTGTGGGGACTTTTGTAGAAGAAACTGATCAAGGGAGTCTTCAATCCTTAGATGTATAGTGCATTCCAAAGTTTTGTGAATTATAATGCAAAAAGGAACTTTTAGATATCTTATCCTATAAATTATTCTTGGGATTGTTTTTAGACATGACATGATTATACAGATAAATAGAGTTCCTGAAAAGAAAATGTTTTGTCATCTTTGTGCTTGATAGGTCTATTTTAGTCTAGCCATTTATCATATATATATTCATTTGTTTTCTGTTCCTAATGTCACTCATTCTTTTCTAGGTATGATTATTCTGGCTATGGACAATCAACTGGAAAGGTAGGTCTCTTTGCTTCTCTTCTCTAGTTGCCAATTTCGGGAGCAAAAGTTGCCTTTATTCATATTAGCTGTAGCAATTCAACTATCATAATAGGCATTTCAAATAATGACACAGTTATCTTTCGGCCAATCCTTTCCTCCTTTTCCGCTAATAGAACAGTGTTCATTTTGCTGCAATAGTTTTGCTCTGAGTGTAATAAGCCTGTTGGGCAGCTTTTCTTTATTATATAATATCTAAATGTATTGGTTGATAGAAATGTTTTCAGGCTTCTATTTTTAACCCTTAATTTTGATATCTTACACACTAGTTAAATTCTTGCTAGTACTGTGGGGCTCTCTCATTAATTGGCTATGTTCAATGTGTATCAAGATTTGAGCAGTCATGTCATTCTGATTTATTGTACATAATGAACGAACATCTTACTGCTTGCTAAAAACTTGTATTCTAATAGTCACCTTCTTTTATTTGAAACAGCCAACAGAGTGTAATACATATGCAGACATAGATGCAGCTTACAAGTGCCTTAAGGAAGAGTATGGAGTTAAAGATGAACAGTTAATATTGTATGGTCAGTCAGTTGGCAGTGGACCTACTGTTGATCTTGCTTCTCGTTTGCCGAACTTGAGAGGCGTTGTTCTTCATAGCCCAATTTTGTCTGGCATGAGAGTATTGTACCCTGTCAAAAGGACATACTGGTTTGACATTTATAAGGTAAGTCTGCATTTTTCACTGTTTTTATATTTTCTTGTTTTGTCTTGTTGACCTTCATTACCCATTTTTCCATTCTAATTTTCAGAATATTGACAAAATTGGAGCAGTGAACTGTCAGGTTTTGGTAATTCATGTAAGTATCACTTCCATTGTTTCCTCTCCATTTTGTTTCATCACCATTATCTACCTTCTCTTTCTCTAGCCTCTGTTTATTTGACACGTTAATATTTGTTATATGGTTCTGGTAATTAAGTATTTCAGCAGTTTTTGGCATTTTTTACACAAAAGAACCTATTTGGTTTCAAGAAAATTCAATCTTGACAAAAACATCCCGGGTCATTTATCAATCAAAAACTTGCTCTAAATGAATATTCATACACTTTCAAGTGCTTTAGCTTAATCAGTCTAGATTGTTATATTGTTCTGGCTATAAATAGATTATGGAGATTCTGATGCTAAATTAATGAACTTAACAGCATTTTCTGCTAGTACCAATTTCATTTTAGAGTTTGCAATGAATTAATTTATCTTTTAGCACTTCATATTGTGCCATACATTTAGGTTTCAAGAATTTAAGACTATTAAGAAACAGAGTGAATGTGTGTGTGTGACTGGAGAGAAACAGATAAATTTGAGCCTTTTTGGGTCTTTGAACCCAGCACTAGAGCAGTTCGATATTGTTCTCGTTTTTCCTTTACATTATCAATTTAGGGTGAGTAGTGACCATGGTTAGCTTTGAGCCTTTGACAAGTTAGGTCATCTACATGTCATGGACCAGCATACAGGTCGTGACATCCAAGGAAAGCTTGTACTAGTTTCCTTTTTTTATTTTTTATTCATTTTCTGTTGGCAGGGGACAGCTGATGAAGTGGTTGATTGTTCCCATGGTAAACAGCTTTGGGAGCTTTGCAAGAATAAGTACGATCCTTTATGGGTAAACGGAGGAGGACATTGCAATCTGGAGCTCTACCCAGAATTCATTAGACATTTGAAGAAGTTTGTACTGTCCCTACATAAATCAAAAGCAGCCACAAATGGTTCTGAAAAAATAGCGGCGAACTCTGACAATCAGACAAAACCACCTGATGGTGGAACTTCGGATACTTTTAAACTGGATGCTGACCTTCCAGAAGTTTCTAGAAACAGCTTAGATAGTCGACTGGAGAAGTCTAAGAAGTCAAATAAGCCTGAGAAGTCTCGAATGAGCACAGACCGTGTTGATAGGTTTAGACGAAAAAAGGGCTTAGTTTGGTGATTACTTACACAAAGAACTTGTTAAAAAAAAAAAAAAAAAAAAGCATGCAGATGTATCCTGTTTGAGGTAATTTACTTTCCTTTTTTAACCTTGAGCTTTTGTAATGTTCTGAGAATGAGTGTGTGATGATTCTCATAAAATGTTATAATTTTTCTGTATGTATCTTTCAGATCAAACAAAGTGGAATTCAAGTTTTAAAAAATCTTTCATTATAAAATCCATATTTGTGAAATCAAACAGTCCGAATCTAAAAATGAAAATATACTGGTTTTGGGCTATGTATTCGTGTGTTTCTTTTTCGTATTGACAGAAACATTACTGTGTTAGAAATTTTAAACACCAACATCATGATCGTTGTTTATCTTCTTTTTTCTTAAAACATAAACAATGCCCCTATCACCGCTCAAAAGTCAAACCAATCCAAGAATGTGCCGTGGCGTAGCTTAAAATTCTCCAGCTTTCTTTTCATAATTTGGACATTAAATCGAGTTAATCGATTTTGTTTAGTTAATTCGGTATCGATGGTTATCGGTTGCACTGGAGCTTAAATGGTTAGTGAAATCTTTTAGGTGCAGTCGCATTGCTATGTTCATTGTTTGTGCGTAAGAATTGAACCAATGGTTGAATCGGTTAGGTTGTTGATTTAATTGGTCTGATTAATTTGTATGGTTTGATTAAAAAATTGTTTTAAAAATAAAAAATCGATTCAATTGGTCTGTATTGATTCACAGATCAATTGATCTAATGTCTCTCTTTAGATCGATTCTCAATTTTTGGTCAAACCAATTGATCTGATCCGATTCAGACAACCATGGTGAGAATAGAAAAATATATACTCAAAAGGATAAGATGAAATCCAAAGAAGCCTGGTAAAATAAAATAAAGTAGCCAATTGTTGAAGGATAACTCCCGAAAAAGGTTTGAAACGGATCGATATTGTCCTTGGTATAGGTTTTGTTTCTCAATTTTTCTTAGAGCTTAAGTTCTTCAAAAGATGGTGGATTCATAGAGTGATAGTGCCTTGTTAGGCATTTGATAAGGCGTCCTTTTTTGTTGAGGGGAGGTCAATTTCATCAAAAGCAGTTTGAAAAGTATAATTTAAATTAGCCCAAGTTGTTGTAATTATACCCAATACTTTCTTATATGCTATAAAGCATGTGTTTAGATCTCACTAAACACAAATATGTTCCTTGATAGATAATCATGCATAACACACATAGTTCACTTTCTCAAGCATCCAACGAAGTGCTTACACTCTATAAAATCATCTCCTCTTCAAGCATTCGATCTCTTGGCAGAGTCAAAAGGCAACCCTCCTCTCACAGGGGACAATATTAACCCATTAAGGGTAAGTTGATTCCTTAAAAGGACACTTCGTTGATTTTTTTCTAACAAGTCACCATCAAGTAGAAGTGTTTATGAATTAGGTCAAGCCCAAGCTTGATTTTATAAATTTTCAAAGTCCAAACTTGACTTGATTCACCCAAATGGCCTATTCATTCTTTAAAAAAAAAAAAACAACATTTGAGAATGATAGATTATATTTGTTTGAAGATATAACAAGAGAGATGATTAATAAGAACATTAAAACAAATATCATAATCAACTTGATCAACCACAAACTAGAATTCTTATTTCCAAAATGACCATTTCATTTAAAGTGACATAACAATGATATATTATACTTGTTTACGAATAAATAATAGATAATGTAAGCTCAAAGTAATCATATTTTAATATTGCAACCACTAATCAAAGAAAAGGACAAGTGCTGGACATCAGATATGATCGTCTAATTCTAAAAAGTCCGAGTGAGGAGTTCATTAGTAGTGGTTTTTGTCCATCTCCAGGTCAAGATTGGATCCTAGATTTTAAGGTGTTTACTCAACTTTGCCACTGTTACTCTGTTTTATGACTGCCCATTTTCCATCTCATCCAGTCTTGGACACTTCCCTTGCAAGTAATAGCAAATAATATCAAATCCAGAGTGATGTTCAGCAATTGTCAATGTTCCCATTCTTAAAACTTCCTTGGAAAGACATACCAATCACGCCTTTGATTTGAAAGGAGCCTTGGAAACAGGATTCGTGGTGCAATGGAAGGAGGATTCAATTGCATGTGGGAACTGCATTGCTTCGGGTGGAGCCTGCGGTTTCATGGCACAGCAAACATTCTGCTACTGCCCATTTGGATTTGAGAGTTGGTTGGAAGATCCCAACCAATGCCATCGCGTTGGTACCGGAAACAATAATATCTCAGTTATGTGTGTACTACCCCTTTTACCAACTAAACAAGTTTCCCTATTATTTTTATGGGTTAATATTTAATAAGTCTAAAAGTTCCATGCACAGTCATTGAACTACATTAAATCACCTCACAATAAGTAAAATAATAAAATATTTGAGGACTTATAAATAAATATTGATAAGTTTATTTAATTATAATTTTTATTTTCTGAGCTTCTTTCCATTGTATCAACATAGTTAAATTTCTCTAAATTGGGTTTTGTTTTTGTGTTTTTTCTTGGTATGGAATTATTTCATTAATTTTCAATCACTAAACATTTATTTGTAATGATCCATTACTAGAGAGGTCTAAATTTGTCAATAATGCTAGTGAAGATCAAAGGTAAAGAATTAACTATAGAGATATATTCTTTTCGAGATCTAAACACCCGTGAAAGTAAAATATTGAAATCAACAATCATTCATCACCTATGGAAGTTTTGTTGTCAACAATGTCCTTTTATTACAATAATTGTTAAATCTGCTGAATTATTATTTTTTAAAATCTATATTGTTAAATTTCAATATAAAAAGATTGTTAACACAAATCTAAATTGAGCAAACAAAAATCCTGAACCTCAGTTTATATACATCTGAGAAGGAGAAGAGAAAAAATCATAAAAACAATTCTAATTGTTCGGTGACAAAAAATCAATGAAATAATTATTTGGTAATTGAAAATCAATCAAATAATTTTAAACTGAACCCCAAAAATCTCAAAAGCCAAAATCTAATTTAGAGAAGTTTTGCGATGTCAATACTCAAAGAAAGACTTGAAATAGGTAAAACTCTTTGTAAAAAAGTACAAATATATATGATAAAATATTTGGTAAAATGATAGTGGAATTTACAAGTAGGATTAGGGGTTAATAAGTGTCCTTTAAAAATATAATAAATTATTAATATATATATAGATATATATTAATTTTTAATACTATTTATGAAATAAAAAATATACTATTAATGTACCGAATATTCACTATATATATTATTAATTAAGAAAAAAAATTATTAAATGTCAAATGTATATTCCATAAATGTCCTTTATTCATCAAGTGCGTGGGTGGGATACCAATCGATTATAACTTACTTATTCAACATTTACAGGGTACAATCCAAGTCGAAGCTAGTATTCATAAGTATGAAACAATTTGCTGGAAATTTGATTTTTGATATATATTACGCACTCAGAACATCAGCATACAAATCAAAGGTAGTGATTTTTAATATATATGACTAATTAGAGAGAGCAAATTTTTAGTCACTCTACGGATTTCATGTCAATGCGCTTATTTAATGAAATTTGTCAAGAAAAAAGTGAATAGGCGTTGGTGATGAATGCTTACTCTGTCCACGCCAATTGAAATTTAAATATATTATTTTACCTTTAATAATATTCTTACATTTCTTCTTTTATATTTCTAGTATATATTAATAATATATATGTGTCATAGATATGTTTATATATATATATATATATATTTATATGTACATATACAAAAGAATTACGTAAATCGAAATTATATTATGAATAATACTATGATTTACATTGAGACATCATTAGTAAAAGAAATGGGCGAAGCAGGTAGCTCTGAAGTGGGCAACTTTCTTCAAGGTTGAGATGAATGAATTAAAATTTAGTGAAATTCTTTTTAAGGTCGCCACATCGAATTTTATTTTCACATTCTTGATTCTTTTTCTGTTGAGATTTCAACATTGAAATTTTCTTATCTTTAAAATTGCGACATACCTTTGTTGAAGTTGCAATATCAATTTTCTGACTTTAAAGTCGCGACTCACTTCAATCTAAGTTGCGACATCATGTTTCTGCCCTTAGTGTTGCAACATGAATCCTTTTTTGTCACGACATTGCCCTGTATTTTGCAAATCTTACGATTTAATATCTCATTTATTACGGGTGTTTCATGAGAATTTTCGTAAGCTTGCTTGTAATCCGGATCTAAATAAATGATGTATTTTTTAATCATCAAAACTAAATTACTTGTATAACTCATCTATTAAATATTAAAATAGAATTGTAATTGCTTTAGCAACTAATATAATATTTCATAATCTTAAAATCAACAATCAAATTAAGTACGAGATGTTACATTTTAGTGGAGCCTGTCGTGTCAGCATCATCGAGCAGCTAACATTCCTATGCTACTGGCCACTTGGGAGTTGCACTTGCCTATAGTCGGAACGTCCCAAACAATGCCATACAATCCTTTCCTACCACCCCCAACCTCAGGCATGTACTATCCCTTTTTATTATGATTAGCTTAATAATAAATCCTTGTAATAAGTAAAACTTTTGCAAAAAAAAAAAAAAAGAAAAGAAAAGAAATGCAATATATTAATTATTAAGAGAAAATATATGATGTACTATAGATATATAAGTCTCATGTACTATCGTAAATAATAACATGACAATAAAATAAAAAATAGTGGGACTTATAAATAAATGCTAATAAATTTATTTAAACATAATTTATAATTAACTAAAATAAATGTTAAAATCCTAAACTCGAGATCCTAGACCTAAACCCTTAAATTCAAGAGTTACTAATATTTGTTTATAATTGTTATGATTATTTAATTATATTTAAAAAAGTTATTTGTATTTATTGATAAGTTCTCCACTATTTTCTTGTTGTTTTTAATGATGAAGTGTCATATTATTAATTATCGATGGTGCATAAGACTTACACACTGATAATGAATCAAATATTCTTCTATTATTTATTTGGTTAACCCAATTAATAGTTGATGAGCATGATTGGCAGTTGCAATGACTATTGTCATATGCTTCGTTGTCCTGTAGTTCAAAGGAAAATCATTATCAAATCATGTGCAAAGGAAAGAAGAATTTTTAAGTCAAAAAATTGAAATAGAACTTTTAGGATTAATATTATTAGCTGATGGTCTTAAACTTCAAGATCATATTATAGTAAAAATAAAAGAATTTCTTGACAATATTGTTGATAAGAAACAACTTCAACAATTTCTAGGAATTGTTAATTATGGTAGAAATTTCTTTCCTAATTTATCTAAAAAATTAGATGAGTTATACGAAAAACTAAAAAAGGATAAACCTTTTGAATGGTCTAAAAAAGACTCAGACATTATAAAACAAATAAAGTCTGAAATAAATTATATTCCTAAAGTCTATTTACCTAAACAAGGTGATAAATTAATTTTAAAAACAGATGCCTCAGAAAAAAATTGGGGATGTGTCTTAAAAGCTAAAACTATTAATAATGAAGAATTGATTTGTGGTTGTAGTTCAGGAAAATTCAAACCTAATGAAATAAATTATGTTATATATGAAAAAGAATTGTTAGCAATAAAAAAGGGAATAAAAAAATTCTTGATTTATTTAGCACCTGAACATTTCATCAAAAAAACTAATAATCAAGCTGTTAAACAATTTCTAACTAATAAAAGTTTAGAAACTATACCAAGAAGAATCAGATGGTATAATGAATTATGCCAGTTTAATTTTAAAGTTATATACATAAAAGGTACTAATAATATGATTGCTGATTTTTTTAGTAGGCCTTATGGATAGAGGTAAAAACCTCTAGAAAAAGTTGGAGAATGGACAACTGTCCATAATAAACCCAACAAAGGGAAAACGATAAATCCTAAACAAGGATTCATCACTCCACCCACTCAAGTACTATTTTATCCTAATCAAAGATATTATGTACCACATCCAATGGTAAGCCAACTATTTGGAACACAATCACCTAACACGGTGAGTTATTTTAATTTTTCTCAAGATCCTTATTCAGTATATCAAAAAAGCTATGCTGAAATTATAAAAGAAACAGAAAATTTGTTGAAAAAACAACAAATTCTTGAAATTCCTGAAATAAAAGATTTTTATAATCCAGGATTACCTTTAGAATATTACAATTTTATAAACAAAATATGGAAAACCCATATTACTGAACAAAGAGCAAACTTTAGAAGAGCTCTTACGCAATTTTCAAATTTCTTAGTTGAAAAAACAACTGAAGAAAATAAATCTAATGATTTATTATTAAAATCCATTTTATACAGAGGTTGGGATGAGATCCTAGTCGAATGTATAGATATTAAGGAGATAAACAATCTTCTTGATATATTCCAATATTTTATTAATAAAGGGAAAAATAGTCCTATTATTAATAAAATGTTTAGAATATGTCTATATAAGAAATGTAGACAAATTCTACCACCAGATATTTTTTCAAAAATAAATAGAGCTATTTGCAACCAGCAAGCTCAGTATGAAGAAACATTTTCAAAATACTTTTTACAAGCCTATATTTTTACAAATGATATAGGAGAACAATTCCCTACTATCAAATTTAGGCTTAACCACGAACCATTTGATATAACAAGTATTGAATGGGGATTTGTTAAAGAAATAACAGTCCAAAATCTTTAAGTGTTTCTATGATTTTCTAATGTATCCGAGAATATTAAAATATCATCTATATATACTGCACAAAATTTTTTATATTTTTTAAATATAGAGTCCATCCATCGTTGGAAGACTTGTGGTGCATTACATAATCCAAATTGCATTATTCTCCATTGGTAATGTCCATTAGGTGCACTAAAGGCTGTTAATGGCTTGGATTCTTCTATTAACATGATTTGCCGTAAGCTTCGATTACTGATCAAATTTACTAAGATATTTTGCTTGTTTAGCTTGATTAATTAAAACTTCCTTTCCTGGAATAAAATAACCATAAAAAATAGTATTTTAATTTAATATTTTATAGTTCATAACCATTCTAGCTTTTCCCCTTTTTATTTCTATTCTATTTTCGATGCCTTGTTTAGGCTACAACAATGCCTATTTATAGTAAAATTCTAAACTCTAATTAATTTACATTTCAAGTCCCATAAGATCCCGATAAGGATGACTTTATTATGGTTTCTTACCATAAAAGTTGTTTCTACTTTCTTTGTGCAATAATTACCGCTTGGACTAGAAATATGCATTATCTTCTATTTAGATTTTATTTCATCTCCTTTTTAGATTTGTCTTTATCCGTCTTGGATATTTTGTAGATTCATGATTCATCGGTGAAGGAACTGGTGTGTTCCTGCTTTCTAACGTATCTCTGATTTTCGTTGCTAACGGATAATCGTCGATCTCCATTTCAGCTATCTTTTTTAATAACTGAATAGCTTCTTCATTTCTTTCTATCTGGGTTCTTCCAGTGTCGTAGGTTAAAACTCGTTGTCCATTGGTCCAGAATATATGTGTATTTTGGTGAAGAAGATGCTGGGCCATGGTCATCAGATCAATTCCGGCTTGGATTTGATAATTAGAAAAATTATTATAACACTTATCAATGGTTTCTGCCAAGTGTTGTTGGTCTTCTTCAACTGTCGAAAGGGCTTTTCCCGAAAATGTAGTAGTAATATTCCAAATTTGATATGGCTGATAAAATTTTTCTTTTTCAGCAATACCAATAAGGCTATTTATTTCTATATGAAAATAATAGACAAAATCGTCTATGTCAATAAAATTTTTTAATCTAGATTTTACTATGGCTGGAAAATCTTTTAATAAATGAAAAGAAAGATTTTGGACTATTATTTCTTTAACAAATCCCCATTCAATACTTGTTATATCAAATAGTTCGTGGTTAAGCCTAAATTTGATAGTAGAGAATTGTTCTCCTATATCATTTGTAAAAATATAGGCTTGTAAAAAGTATTTTGAAAATGTTTCTTTATCTTGAGCTTCTTTGGTTGCAAATAGCTCTATTTATTTTTGAAAAATATCCGGTGGTAGAATTTGTCTACATTTGTTATATAGACATATTCTAAACATTTTATTAATAATAGGACTATTTTTCCTTTATTAATAAAATATTAAAATATATCAAGAAGATTGTTTATCTCCTTAATATCCATATATTCGACTAGGATCTCATCCCAATCTCTGTATAAAATGGATTTTAGTAATAAATCATCAGATTTATTTTCTTTAGTTGTTTTTTCAACTAAGAAATTTGAAAATTGCGTAAGAGCTCTTCTAAAATTTGCTCTTTATTCAGTAATATGGGTTTTCCATATTTTGTTTATAAAATTGTAATATTCTAGAGGTAATCCTGGATTATAAAAATCTTTTATTTCAGGAATTTCAGGAATTTGTTGTTTTTTCAACAAATTTTTTGTTTCTTTTATAATTTCAGCATAGCTTTTTTGATATATTGAATAAAAATCTTGAGAAAAATTAAAATAACTCACCGTGTTTGGTGATTGTGTTCCAAATGGTTGGCTCACCATT
This sequence comes from Gossypium rotundifolium, assembly GCA_025506655.1. Classification (NCBI taxonomy): domain Eukaryota; kingdom Viridiplantae; phylum Streptophyta; class Magnoliopsida; order Malvales; family Malvaceae; genus Gossypium; species Gossypium rotundifolium. The sequence goes on along the minus strand of CP106732.1, from coordinate 150,237,778 downwards.
GGATGTGGTACTTGAGTGGGTGCAGTGATGAATCCTTGTTTAGGATTTATCGTTTTCCCTTTGTTGGGTTTTTTATGGACAGTTGTCCATTCTTCAACTTTTTCTAGAGGTTTTTTTATCTCTATCCATAAGGCCTGCTAAGAAAATCAGCAATCATATTATTAGTACCTTTTATGTATATAACTTCAAAATTAAACTGGCATAATTCATTACTGTTTAGAATAATACGTCAAAAAGTTTGATTCTTTTGCCCCCAATGCGATACTTTTATAGAGAAATCAAGAAAATGACAAATAAATTTAATAATAAATTACGCCAATGAAAATATGGTAGTGTTAAGCGAATCAAAAGGAAATATAGTGGATTTCATGGATAGCATTAGTAGAACATCTCATGTCAATATCATGAGTCTACTTGGCTTTTGCTTTGAAAAATCAAAGAGGGATTTGGTTTATGAATTTATGCTCCATGGATCATTGGATAAGTTCATTTATGATAAAAGATTGCACCATCAAAATCGTCGGTTGGAGTCGAAAGCTTTGTACGACGTTGCACTTGGCATTGCTAAAGGACTCAAATTTTTGCATCAAGATTGCAACACAAGGATCTTACACTTCGACATAAAACCTCACAATATCCTTTTAAATGGGAACTTCTATCCCAAGATCTCCAATTTCAATTTATCTAAATTATGTGAAACAAAAGAGAGTATTATTTATATGGCTTGTGCTAGAGGAACAATTGGATATATTGCTCCAAAATTGGTTTGTTGAAACTTTGACGGAGTTTCCTATAAATTTGACATCTATAGCTATGGAATGTTGGTCTTTGAAATTGTGGGAGGAAGGAAAATTTTGATGTTGGAGTGTCTGAAACTAGTGAAGTATATTTTCTGTATGGGTTTATAAGCATCTCGATCAATCTATGAACTTGAATCTTAATGGAGTAATAGTTGAAGAAGAAGAAGAAATAACAAAAAAGGTGTTTATAGTGAGCCTATGATGCATTCAACATGATCCGACTAATCGTCCATCAGATACTAAAGTGCTAGAAATGTTACAAGGGAGTCTTCAATCATTGATAATTCCTCCAAGAACTTTTGTATCTTCTCCTGTACATTTGCTTGAAGTTTTAACATCATCTAAGATTTAGTCTTAAATTGGTTTGATGCTGCAAGTTTAATCCAAAATTGATACAACTAGATATAAAAGGAAGGTTTAAATTTCAGCTTTTATGTCTTTAATATGTTTAAATTTGAGATTTATTTATACTTTAATTTTTACCATAATTTGATCCCTATATTTTTACTATGTTATTAATAAGTCAAATAGTTAATATTGCTAATTTTTAATTAAAATATTATACGGTCATATATAATTTAAAATTAGATTTTAAATCTAAAAAGTAGATGGACTAAATTCTTGAAAATAAAAGTAGGATTAAATTCCAAATATACAAAGTGTAGAAACATAGAGGTATAGTTATTTGAACAGGACTGGACCGACCGAGGTATCGATCCAAAAAGAGACATTAGACTGATTCACTCGCAAACTAGTATGAAAACCTAAGAGTCTTAAAAAACTGACGCATGGTTTATGTTTGCGTCGGCCTTACCATTTCTTTTTACAATTTTATAAAAATGATTAAATTTTAATTTTGGTCCTTCTATTATGCTTAAATTTCAAATTTAATCATTACAGTTTAATTTCTAATATAATTCGGCCGTTGTATTTTTATAATATCATTATTTAATCCAAGTAGTTAATATTATTAATTTTTCAATTAAAATATTACATGATTTTATATAATTTGAATGCCTTAAGGGTATTAGAGATCGATCATACATAACTTTCTATTTCTTTAGGCTTGCCTTGCTTCTATTTTTTTTTTATACATTATAAGCCATCGATCAAACGCCACTTTGAGCCTTATACTATGATGAAACTTAGGATTTGATCTTTATACTTTATTTTTGACATAATTTAATTTTTTCTACTTTTATAATGTCATTAATTAGTTTAAATATTTAATACTATTAACTATCTCAATCAAAATGTTGACGTCAATTTTCTTAGGAACAATATTCCAACAAAAAATTATTTTCTCACAACCAGTTTTAATGAATGTTTTAAGAAAGAAAAATCTATATAAACATTTTCAATATTATTTTTATTGTTACAAGATTATCAAGTGGTTTTTTTTATTTCAAAATATCACATCAATGAATTTAATAGAAAAATTTTAACCGTGGTAACAATTTGACTTAAATTTTAAATCCAAAAGTAGTTGGTCTAAATATTTAAAAGCAGAAAGTAGGATTAGACAACATTTTAATCTTCAAATTTGTACTCCATAATTTGATACAAACAAATAATCAACCCAAAGCGAAGTGAGAGAATCATATTAGTTCTAATAATAACAAGGGTCAACTACACCATTAGTCACTTAACTATTAGCATGTTTTTGTTTTGGTCATCAAACTATAAAAACATTCAATTCCGTTACTAACATTTTCAATCGATTATGTGTTGGTCACTTTTCAATCATTAACAAAATTGATGATGTGTTCTTTTTAAATTGGTATAATAACACCCATTTAATCTTTAATACGACATTAATAGAATTTAAAAATGTGAAGGGTTAAATTTATTGAATTATTAAGAATTAGAACAAATTGATAGAATTTATAAATGTGGAGGGTTAAATTTGTTGAATTATTTAGAATTAGAACTAATTTGATAGACTATATACGTGTTGAGGACTAAATGTATTATTATACCAATTAAAAAGGTCATGCTATCACTTTCATTACTGATTTAATAAAGAGTGATCAAAACATAATCAATAGAAAACATTAGTGATGAAATTAAAAAAAATTATAGTTTAATAACCAAAATAGAAACACACTAATAATTGAATGAGTAATGTTCTAATTTACCCCATTATTATGTTTGGATATCACAATTATGATGAAAAACAATGAATTTTATGGTTAAAAAGTTGCAACAATTCAAAATAGGTTAAATCACATTTTCATAAGATAAAATTTGGAAAAGTTAGTAACATGAAATAGTTTAATTTAAAAGTATAATGATAAATTTAATCTTTAACGTTTATAGTTTTTGTTAAAAAAATTTTAAAGTTAAGTTTGGTCATTAACTTTTAAAAAGAGTCGAATCATTTTTTTAAATAAAAATGTTGACTAAAACATTAATTTTAATGTTATTGGCATGACAACATGACAGTCAATGTGCACGTCATATTGTTATAGTGCCATTTGTCTTATATGTCACGTCAACAAATAATTAGAGGTTTAAAAATAAAAATTAAAAAATAATTAAAATCAAAATCAAAATTTAAAATAAAAATGAAAAATGCTCATAAAAGTTTAAAAAATTAACATGAAGTACATCTTGATTGTCATACAAACTGTTGTGATTAAAAATTTAACATTTTAGTTAATATTTCTATTAAAAAGTATTATTTTAAATTAAAAATTAATGATTAATATAATAGGCAAAATTTGCCGGGCCTATACCACTACAAAAAAATAAAATAATGAGGTCCAAATAAGAGTCCAAAATACAAGCCCAAAGACCCAACACTTAAACCCTAGCCCAAGTTTTTAGCCCAAAACCTAAAAAGCTAATGCTAGCCCAACAAAGAAGATGAAACAAGAACAACAAACAAGCAATTTCAGTGCATCGCGTCAATGACCACCACGCCAGCCGGACGCCACCACCCATGACGTGCGCTTCTCCACCACGCCATGTAGTTGCCACGTCTGCGTTGTACCTACAAAAGGAAAACCCAATACAACAACGAGCGAGATATTTGGGGATTTGATTTTTTTTTTTTTTGGGATTTCTTAGGCTATAAAAGCGAATATTTCTATGTAAAAGGGAGGATTTTGGTACAGAGAATATACATTTTTAGCAGAGAATTAAAGAGAACAAAACAAAGGTTTTATTCTTTTTTTTCTTTTCCTCAAATCTGTTTGTCTTTTCGTTTATTTTTCCTTTGTTTAGAAAAATACAAAATCTTAAACATAAACCATTTTTTTTAAAACTAAAAGAAGAGAGATCGAGAGGGCTTACCGTTGTTCCTCTGGCCGCCGTTGATGGTGAGCATGGGGTGACTTACGGAGAAGGAGAAACTCAAACCCTAGAAACCAAGCAAAGGAAAAAAGGCTTCTGGTTTTTGTTTGTGTAACAGAGAGGAAAAATGAAGGGAAATGTCTTTTGGTTTTTTTTTTTTAAATTTCTGGTAGCTTTTAGGGGGGTAATTAAAGGCCCCACGTGGTCACCTGCAAAAGCAGGTGAATTAATGCAATCCCACCCTTAATGGGTAAATTCGCCTTAAGTCCTCCCCCTTTGCGCGCCCTTTTAATTGCATCCCTTTCAAGTTTTTAAAATTTTCCCCTAAACTTTTTACACCACTTCGATCTGGTCCGTATTCAGCACGACATTTAGGTCTTGGAATAATTGCGTTTTGATCCCTATTATTTGGCCTTGACTGCGTTTTATCCTTTTGCCGTTTTATTAATTTTAATATTATTTTGACTATTATTACTATTTCTTTTTTCTCTTTATTATTATTGTATTTACCATTACTATTTCTTTTATTATTATTTTTTTCCTCTTATTTTCATTTCGTTATTATTATTCCTTTATCATTATTACAATATTTTTTCATTATTACGATTGATTTTAATATTGTTACTTTGTTTTACTACTATTATTTCTCATTATTATGACTATTAATGTAAATATGATTACTATTATTCTTGTTCATTTTGTTTTACCATTATTATTCTTGTTAATTTTTATTACTATAATCATATTTATTTTTAGTACTATATTTATTATTATCGGTATCCTATTTACATGTATTATTATTATTATTAAAGTTATTTTATTATATTTTATTATCTATGTATTACATCTATTATTATTTTTCTTATTATTATTATTGTCACTATTTATACTATTGATTACTTTTTTTTACTATACATGTATATACTATTATTACTTCTATTTTTATTATTTTATCATATTCACTATAATTATATATATATATATTATTATTTTGCTTACTTTTTTTAGTATATTATTATCATATCTACATTTTATTATCAATATATTTTTACTACTATTTTTATTAGTACTATTATTTTAATATTATTTTTTATTAAATTTGCCTTTTTTACTTTATTCATTAGTAGTATTATTATTATTGTTTGTTTTATTGGTCACATATTATTTTTGTTATTATAATATTATTGTTTATTTTTCCTTTTGGGGTTCATTATTATTTCTTATTAATCCGTTTCCATTTCCCGTTTTATTTTTGCTTTGTTTCAACGACTCATAAAAGGTTTTCACAAAAGGTGATATTTCGTGTTTGGGAGGTTCGAGGAATCGTGCCCAATCGTGCTGGGTTTCGATTTTTTTCGTTCATCTAGATCACTAAATGTCCTTTAATGTTTTGAAACTAAGGCAATGTTTCGTGTTTGGAAGTTCGAGAGATTCGTGCCCAATCGTCTTTGGGCTTCGATTTTTCGTTAAATCTAGATCACTAGATATTCTTTAAAGATTTTGATCATGTTTTTGAAAATAAGGCAATGTTTCGTGTTTGGAAGTTCGAGAGGTTCGTGCCCAATCGTGCTGGGTCTCGATTTTCTATTCGTCCAAACAACTAAATATCCTTCAAAGATTCTTTATCGTGTTTTCTTAAATAAGACAATATTTCATGTTTGGAAATTGAAGGACCGTGCCCAATCGTCTTTGGGTTTCGACTTTTCGTTTGACCAAATAATGGAATACCCTTTTTAAATCGGATGCATGGATTTTAGAAATCATGGAACGATCTTAGTATTGAGGTTTGAAACATCGTGTCCTATCGTCTTGGATGTGGTATTTCATCTTTTCGAACAAGAGAGTTTCGATATCCAATACGAGTTATCCAAACATTTTAAAGATTCATATTTTAAAATATTTTCTAATTTTCGATATTAAGGACATTAATCAATCAACACGGTACCAATTTTGGGCGTTGAGGGTGCTAATCCTTCCTCGTATGCGTAATCGACTCGAGCCCGTTTTCTTAAAATTCGTGAGACCACATTTCTAAAGTGACCCAATCACACTTCAAAAATGATTGGTGGCGACTCCGTTTTTTTTTTTTCAAAGTCGGCCCGTTTTCCAAACAAAAAATGGTTTCGACAGCTTGGCGACTCCACTGGGGACCAATAAGAGACTCAAGCCGTAAAATTGGTTGATTAATGTTCTTTTTATCGAAAATATTTTTTTCTTTTCCGTTTTTTGTCATTTGCATGAGTTTGTGTCGCGTCATATATTTGTTTGGTTTGAGACACACGGGATATCTCTGCATTCATATTGCATGACCGTTGTGGTCACACCCTTAAGTGGGGGCAAAAATCTATGCCTTCGTGAGGTTTTCACCTCGCATGGGCTAGGGGGATCTTAGGAATACATCCGTACCTATGGTTCCGTGAGGTTTTCACCTCGCATGGCCATAGGGAAATGTATTCCCGAATTGAACTCAATCAGTATGAGCCTATAATGGGTGAAGATTGAGGAATCTGCTGGTTCAGGTACCCTTTCTTTAGAGCTAAACCACAGGGCTTACTCTAGGTAGAACCATGTCAAACCCTAGTGGCCACCATGATAGGTTCTATGTTATTTATTTTTCTTGTACTAACGAGTTTTATTCTGTTTTGATTGCATTGCATTCACATCATAGAAAAGAGGTGTTGATTTCAAATTCGATTACTAAATAGAAAAGTTGGTCATAAGAAAATGGATTTTTGATAAAGTGGATTATAATACGGTCATCCGAATATAGTCCAAGTGAATACAACGAGAAGACTTATAATCCGTGAAGGGATACAAGACCTTATCACCCGAGGATTCAAGTTGACAAGAATATTCAAGATTATTACGTCTCGGCATTTTGAAGAAGCTAACAAGTGAACAGGAGTAGCGGTCCGGATCAAGCAAAAGGAGTTAGAGGAAGTATCTATTAGAATTTTACAAGACTTGACTTTTGCGAAGAAGGGATTCATGTTTTCACTTGGACTATAGGACAAGGCCGTGTATGCGATCCGTTTTGTGTAAAGAAATTTATTTTCTAGTAAAGTTTTTCTAATGTAACTGAATTCAGAGTCAATGCCTCTTATTTTTGCATTCATTCATTTACATTGCATTTCATGCATTTGCATAGCATCACATCGCATCATGTGCATTTAATATCATAAAATAACCCTATTAACTAGAGGTCATATTATAGTTATCCTGGAACACCGCTATTATACTCGGAAAAAGACGAGAGCAATGGATCAAAGGATAGAAAAGTTGGAGCAAATGCGAAGAGATGCAAGACCAACTACGAGGCTCGGATGCAAGAGCGATTAGCCAAGATCCAACAGGATATGAGGGATCAAATCTGGAATCGAGAGAAGCATGATGAGCCAACTAACACAGTTGTTGGTGGAGGGCACTGAAATGGAAAAAGGCCTATGGTCGATCTTGGAGGAGATAATGAAGATTTTGCTTGCCCTCGGGCTTGGCTCAAACAAGTTCCCAAGTGCAACCACCAAGAGTATCGGTCAATATCAAACCTCGGCACCAATCCGGTGCAAGGCCTGGAAACTTCCCAGAGCTCGAGCTCTAACCCGAAGTCAATTTGGTAAAACCAATAGTCCCGAGACTTGATGAGGTGGCAGAAGGGGAAGAAGTAAAAGCAGAGCTTCCAAAAGAGTTCGAAGATCGATGCAAATGGCTGGAGGAGAAGTTTCGAGCATTGGAAAGTGCTGATTACCAATGCGAAGTGGATGCTAAGAAGCTGAGTCTAGTCCCAGATTTAGTACTTCCTCCAAAGTTCAAGATGCCAGAGTTTGAAAAGTACAACGGGACTAGCTGCCCTGAGGCCCATATCACGATGTTCTGTCGGAGAATGACAGGATATGTCAACAACGACCAGTTGTTGATCCATTGCTTTCAGGATAGTCTGATTGGGGCTGCAGCAAAATGGTACAACCAGTTGAGTTGTACCCAAATCAAATCGTGGAGAGATTTGGCGCAGGCTTTCATTAAGCATTACGGCCATGTGACCGATATAGCTTTGTGACGAATCACGTTGCAAAACATGGAGAAAAAGTCAAGTGAAAGCTTCAGAAAGTACGCCCAAAGATGGAGAGAGGTCGCTACACAGGTCCAGCCACCGTTACTAGAAAAGGAAATGACCATGCTCTTCATCAATACCCTGAAGGCACCTTTCATTAACCACATGTTGGGAGGCACGACTAAGAGTTTCGCGGACATGGTGATGTCAGGCGAGATGATAGAGAACGCAATCAGGTGTGGGAAGATAGAGGCCGGAGAGAGCGCAAGAAGAGCAGCGCCGAAGAAAAGGGAAGCTGAAGTAGGGAATGTAAGCTCGGGTTATCCTAAACCCATTACTATTACCCAACCGAGAGCTATAGCTGTGGGCCAGCAGGCCCGACCAAGACAAGAGCCCAACATGAGGCAAAAGACTGAGAAATTCCAATTTACTCCTATACCGGTGACGTATAAGGAGTTGTATAAAACTTTATTAGACGCACACGTAGTAGCCCCTGTCTACTCAGAACCGCTGCAACCCCCATATCCTAAATGGTACAATGCAAGCACTCAATGTGAGTACCATGCAGGGATAGTGGGGCACCCGATAGAGAATTGCTTTCCTTTCAAAAAGCTAGTCGAGAGGCTCATCAAAATGGGCATTGTGGAGTTCAATGATGCGCCTGTTGTAGAAAATCCGTTACCCAGTCACATTGATAATGGGATGAATGCGATAATTGACAGCACAGGAAAAAGAATCAAGTTGAACGTTGCAGAAATAAGAACCCCGATGAGAGAGGTCTGGAGAAGAGTGGTGGAAAGAGGTTTAATCAGACAAGACGTAAGGGGCAAATCCCAGGATACGAGGAACTATTGTGAGTTCCATAACAAGGAAGGCCATGAGATTCAACAGTGCAGCGAATTCAGAGCCCTAGTACAAGGGTTAATGGATAATAAAGAGTTGGAGTTTTTTGACTTTGCGGGAGGGGAAAATGTATGTGAGTCAGTAAAGAAGGATGCCGAGGTCAAATGGGGATCAATTACTTTTCCACATATATCCAAGGTATCCATATCGGAAGAATTATTCCTCCTAAACTGGGATGACAAATGAAGACGGTAGAAGACATGTTAAAAGCCTTGATCATCAAAGCCGATTCGAGGAGAGATCGAATGAAGAAAATCTAGGAGGCATTCACCCCTACGAGCCCGAAAGTGTTTTGAATAACTGGACTGTGAAGGAAACCCACAGTAGTTTTAGAGCTAACACAGAGTCTTGTTCAAAACACACTTGTTGTTTTAAGCCTAGAAACAATAAGAATTTTTGTGAAATAGGCTCATGTTCAAACATCTTTATTTTCAATAAAATGCATGTTTGTGTTTCATGTCGAGCAAATATTTTCTCATTTTTTTTCCCTGTCATACTATATATTCTTTTGTTCTTTGGAATGTTCTTTCATTTTTCACCATGATTATGAATAATCATTTTCGAACCATTTATTCTTTGGAATTTGCCTTCGTACCTACAATAGGTACCGGATATCGGGACATGAGCAACGCCATTCTGAGACTCCTTTTGAGTGAAATATGGGTCTAGAAGGATCCGAATATTTTGAAGATGTCGAGAGTACAACTTACCCATCGATCATTAAGGATGGGAAAACAAAATGAAAATAGACTCTATCGTACAAAGGGTCAGTGAACATTGTGAGTCAGGGGAAAGGAGTGAAGATCGAACCTCCACCGAAACAAAGCAAGACGCCATTGAGTTATTCAAAGAATTCAAAGATGTCTTTGCATGACCGCATCAAGATATGCCTAGGCACGATGAGGCTACCATGAAAGAGAGATTTTGTCAGTGTTGCCGTAAATGCCAAATTGAGAAGACATGACTTATATGCTTTTTCTATACGTGGGGCATAAATGTTACGGGGGATGATTTCGTTAAAAGTATCTAGTTGACGCCTATTCATTTTCGTGATTGTCAACTATTCCACTAAGAGAGTGAGGTTCGGTTCCTATAACAAAGTTACAGGGTCAATCATCAAGTTCAATTTCAACTTCAAGTTCAAGTTCGAATTAAAAAAAAAAAACAAAACAAAAGAAAAAAGAAAAAGAAAGAAAGAAGAAAAGAAAAGAAAGAAACCATCAAAAAAGATTTTGAAAGATGATGGACCATTTACCCTCTATGCTTCTCGAATGTTGGCGAGAACTTCCACGGGCAACACCCTTCTCATTGGTTTGTGGATGGATACGGTCTTGCCCATCTAAGTTAAAATTCTTACTCTTTAGATTTTGTCGGGCAGAAGTTGACGAAATGAAGGGTTCACTCTCTGTATGACCGATCAAACCGATCGAGAAGTGGCTAAGAGCAATTCGCCATGGTCAAGCTGACCGAAGCGGATGATCTGAGCTTACAATAAGAAAGTCGCTTGAGTATTCCACAAAGGAGACTTGGTATTGAAACAGATCCTCCATATGCAAAAGGACTTCGGGGGAAAGTGGATGCCTAATTGGGAAGGACCTTATGTTGTAGAGAATGCCTTTTCTGGACGAGCTTTGATGCTAGCCGAGATGGACGGTAAAAGTCTGCTAAATCCAATTAATGCAGACTCGGATCAAGAAGTACTTCGCTTGAAAGTGGGACAAGATGAAAACCCACAAAGGGCATCTTGAATCCAAAAAAAAAAACGGAGAGGCCAAGGTGAAAACCTGCAAAGGGCACTTTGAGACCAAAGGGGCTTTGAGTTGAAAACCCGAAAAAGGCGGCTCAAGTTGTGATCAAATCATGATGGGGCATACAGTAGTTTTGCCACGCTTGAATTGACAATGAGGGAGTATGTTACATCTTGGGGCATCGACAAAGTACTCTGAATCCCTTAAACACATATTGAGCTTAAATGGTTCTCAAGAAGTTTGAACATAGAAGCTCAGTCGGCGATATCTGGGGCACCTAATTGCCATCTTACCCATTCTTAATTTGCTCGTTTCAAAATACACTACCAATAAATTTCCTTCTTGATTGCATTTGCTATCTTATTTATTTCGAGCTATGCTCCTAATTAATTTCTTTACTGGTCCATTATTATGATCTTTTCCAAGCATTTTTCATGGAAATAATGATTATTGAACTAATAATGCTTTCACAAAAGAAGTTTTGCGTATTACTCTGAAAGTCTCTAAAAAATACAAGAATCCGAAACAGGACAATTGTTTAGAGCTAACCAGGCTTAAAAGGGCTCAGAGACTTGAGATAAGGGACTATGCAGTGACGACATCTTCAGATTCCCTGTTAGAAGTATCAGCTGAACAAAAGACGTACGTCAGAGATGTCACCTTAATAAGCAGCAAGCAATAACAGCCCAAATGTTAAAATGGATCATTCTCATGACATTTTGCATTCATTCATAACATTCATAATACACATGGTTAGGAGCATTTTGCATGACATCCTAATCATTTGGCATAAACATATACCCCATGAAATCAATTCTACAGGTAGGATCCCCATAGGACAATGTAGCAAAATTGATGGGAGTTACAGAAAATATCAGACCTTATCCCACTGAGCAGGAGTGGAACAGGTCGAAAACATTGAGCCTCAATTCCTTAAGCAGTAGGGTAGCTGGCCAAAAATAGCAGATCTTATCCCACTGAGCAGGAGTGGAACAGATCGAGAACGACGAGCCTTAATTCCCTAAGCGGTAGGGTAACGGGCCGAAAATACAGACCTTATCCCACTGAGCAGGAGTGGAACAGGTTGAAAACACGAGCCTTAATTCCCTAAGCGGTAGGGTAACGGGCCGAAAATATCAGACCTTATCCCACCGGCGAGGAGTGGAGGCAAGTCGAAAACACGAGCCTTAATTCCCCAAGCGGTGAGGGTATGGGCGAAAATATCGGATCTTATCCCACCGAGGAGTGGAGCAGTCGAAAACATTAAGCCTCAATTCCTAGCGGTAGGGTGTGAGCAAAAATAGCAGATCTTATCCCACTGAAAGGAGGTGGAGCAGATCGAAAACACGAGCCTTAATTCCTAAGCAAGAGGGTAGCAGTCGAAAATATCGAGATCTTATCCCACCGAGCAGGGAGTGGAACAGTCAAAACATTAAGCCTCAATTCCCAAGTGGTAGGGTAGCTGTCGAAAATATGCACCTTATCCCATGGCGGGAGTGGAGCAGTCGAAAACACGAGCCTTAATTCCCTAAGCAAGTAGGGTAACTAGTCGAAAATATCGATCTTATCCTGGCGAGAGTGGGCAATTGAAAACATTAAGCCTCAATTCCTAGCAAGAGGGTAGCAGGCCAAAAATAGCAGATATTATCCCACCGAGCGAGAGTGGAACAGATCGAAACACGAGCCTTAATTCCCTAAGTGGTAGGGTGTGGTCGAAAATATCGACCTTATCCCACTGGCGGGAGTGGGAACAGTCGAAAACATTGAGCCTCAATTCCCTAAGCAGTAGGGTAGTAGGCCAAAAATAGCAGATCTTATCCCACTGAGCAGGAGTGGAACAGATCGAAAACGACGAGCCTCAATTCCCTAAGCAGTAGGGTAGCAGGCCAAAAACATCAGACCTTATCCCACTGAGCAGGAGTGGAACAGGTCGAAAACAATGAGCCTTAATTCCCTAAGCAGTAGGGTAACAGGCTAAAGATAGCAGATCCTATCTCCACTGAGCAGGAGTGGAGCGGATTGAAGACAACAGATCTTATCTCTACTGAGCAGGAGTAGAGCAGATCGAAAGATAGCAGATCCTATCTCCACTGAACTGGAGTGGAGCGAATCAGAAGGTCACAAATCTTATCTTATCTTCGCTGAGCAGGAGTGGAGCAGATCGAATACAGCAAGTCTTATCTCCATGTGATGGAATGAAGCTACCTGAAGAAAGGAAGCATCAAGAAGTCAAGACTCAGCTAGACCGGGCAAAATTTGCCCTTTTAAAGTCTTTGCTTCGTTCCCGTTACACGACAACAAGCAAAGAGGGGCAGCTATAATAGGCAAAATTTGCCCGGGCCTATACCACTACAAAAAAATAAAATAATGAGGTCCAAATAAGAGTCCAAAATACAAGCCCAAAGACCCAACACTTAAACCCTAGCCCAAGTTTTTAGCCCAAAACCTAAAAAGCTAATGCTAGCCCAACAAAGAAGATGAAACAACAACAAGCAACAGCCCTCACCAAGACGTCGGTGACCACCACGGCAGCGGGACGCCACCACCCATGACGCGCGCTTCTCCACCACGCCATGTAGTTGCCCACGTCTCGCGTTGTACCTACAAAAGGAAAACCAATACAACAATGAAGCGAGATATTTGGGGATTTGATTTTTCTTTTTTTTTGGGATTTCTTAGGCTATAAAAGCGAATATTTCTATGTAAAAGGGAGGATTTTTGTATGGAGAATATACATTTTAGCAGAGAATTAAAGAGAACAAAACAAAGGTTTTTATTCTTTTTTTTTTCTTTTCCTCAAATCTGTTTGTCTTTTCGTTTATTTTTTCCTTTGTTTAGAAAAATACAAAATCTTAAACATAAACCATTTTTTTTAAAACTAAAAGAAGAGAGATCGAGAGGGCTTACCGTTGTTCCTCCGGCACTGTTGATGGTGAGCATGGGGTGACTTACGGAGAAGGAGAAACTCAAACCCTAGAAACCAAGCAAAGGAAAAAAGGCTTCTGGTTTTTGTTTGTGTAACAGAGAGGAAAAATGAAGGGAAATGTCTTTTGGTTTTTTTTTTTTAAATTTCTGGTAGCTTTTAGGGGGGTAATTAAAGGCCCACGTGGTCACCGCAAAAGCAGGTGAATTAATGCAATCCCACCCTTAATGGGTAAATTGCGCCTTAAGTCCTCCCCTTTGCGCCCTTTTAATTGCATCCTTTCAAGTTTTAAAATTTTCCCTAAACTTTTTACACCACTTGATCTGGTCCGTATTCAGCACTGACATTTAGGTCTTGGAATAATTATGTTTCGGTCCCTATTAGTGGCCGAATCGCGATTTTATCCTTTTGCCGCTTTTTATTAATTTTAATATTATTTTGACTATTATTACTATTTCTTTTTTCTCTTTATTATTATTGTATTTACCATTACTATTTCTTTTATTATTATTTTTTCCTCTTATTTTCATTTCGTTATTATTATTCCTTTATCATTATTACAATATTTTTTCATTATTACGATTGATTTTAATATTGTTACTTTGTTTTTACTACTATTATTTCTCATTATTATGACTATTAATATAAATATGATTACTATTATTCTTGTTCATTTTGTTTTACCATTATTATTACTGTTAATTTTTATTACTATAATCATATTTATTTTAGTACTATATTTATTATTATCGGTATCCTATTTACATGTATTATTATTATTATTAAAGTTATTTTATTATATTTTATTATCTATGTATTACATCTATTATTATTTTTCTTATTATTATTATTGTCACTATTTATACTATTAGGTTACTTTTTTTTACTATACATGTATATACTATTATTACTTCTATTTTATTATTTTATCATATTCACTATAATTATATATATATTATTATTTTGCTTACTTTTTTTAGTATATTATTATCATATCTACATTTTATTATCAATATATTTTTACTACTATTTTTATTAGTACTATTATTTTAATATTATTTTTTATTAAATTTGCCTTTTTTACTTTATTCATTAGTAGTATTATTATTATTGTTTGTTTTATTGGTCACATATTATTTTTGTTATTATAATATTATTGTTTATTTTTCCTTTTGGGGTTCATTATTATTTCTTATTAATCCTGTTTCCATTTCCCGTTTATTTTTGCTTTGTTTCAACGACTCATAAAAGGTTTTCACAAAAGGTGATATTTCGTGTTTGGGAGGTTCGAGGAATCGTGCCCAATAGTGCTGGGTTTCGATTTTTTTCGTTCATCTAGATCACTAAATGTCCTTTAATGTTTTGAAACTAAGGCAATGTTTCGTGTTTGGAAGTTCGAGAGATTCGTGCCCAATCGTGCTGGGCTTCGATTTTTCGTTCGTCTAGATCACTAGATATTCTTTAAAGATTTTGATCATGTTTTTGAAAATAAGGCAATGTTTCGTGTTTGGAAGTTCGAGAGGTTCGTGCCCAATCGTGCTGGGTCTCGATTTTCTATTCGTCCAAACAACTAAATATCCTTCAAAGATTCTTTATCGTGTTTTCTTAAATAAGGCAATATTTCATGTTTGGAAATTCGAAGGACCGTGCCCAATCGTCTTTGGGTTTCGACTTTTCGTTTGACCAAATAGCGGAATACCCTTTTTAAGTCGGATGCATGGATTTTGGAAATCATGGAGCGATCTCAGATTGAGGGTTTGAAACATCGTGTCCTATCGTCTTTGGATGTGGTATTTCATCTTTTCGAACAAGAGAGTTTCGATATCCAATGCGAGTTATCTAAACATTTTAAAGATTCATATTTTAAAATATTTTCTAATTTTCGATATTAAGGACATTAATCAATCAACACGGTACCAATTTTGGGCGTTGCGAGGTGCTAATCCTTCCTCGTACGTAACCGACTCCCGAGCCCGTTTTCTTAAAATTCGTGAGACCACATTTCTAAAGTGACCCAATCACACTTCAAAATGATTGGTGGCGACTCCGTTTTTTTTTCAAAGTCGGCCCGTTTTCCAAACAAAAAATGGTTTCGACAATTAAATTTGAATTTTTAAACAAAATTAAGGATTAAATTTATCTAAAATAAAATTAAAAAATATAAATAGTAAAGATTAAAATTTCCATGATGCATAACTTAAAATATGATTTGAAAAGAGGGTGAGTTATAAGTTGGAATGATTATTGGTAAACAAGTAGCGTTTCTTTGTTTAACTTTGAGAAAGATTAAAGTAAGATTTGGAAACAGGATTTGAGCCCTGATTTATGTCTCATTATCAACAAACATTAAAATATCAATACGAAAAATATGTGCAAAAAATTGATAAATTTGAAAGAAAAAACTTTTAAAGTCACAGAGGAAATTTCATAAGAGCTTCGGAGACTAGACTGATAAAAATGTCTTATCAAAATGGAGTCATATTCCAAGAGCTGGCGTTGAAGTAGATAATGAAGCATGCGATCCAATTCATTAAATATTTGCCCGGTCTTGGGTTCAAAGACTTTTCTATGTTCACTGGGCAGTCAAGTACACCCTACATGCATACTATATATAGAAAATAAATAATTAAAACATAATCCAATATGACGAAAAGAAAAAGAAAGAAAATGATACCATCACATGCGTGCCAATATATATATAATAATACAAATTATTTACGTTTCAAATTTTATTAAAAAATATCACATCTCAATTCTTGGGCTATTTTATCAAAAAAGTCCTATTTCTAATATTATTTACAGAAATAAATTAATTTTTGATTATTTACCGAAAAAGGTCGAATTCTCTGGAAATGCATTTACGTCGGTCGATCTCAAATCTTTGTGTCAAGAAAACACGTCTTTGGGGGCGTTTTGTCCACGTCGACAAAGAGCTTTTTAAGGCGCACTTTGTGTCGACGTGGACAAACGCTCTCCCCAAAGACGCGCTTTTGCCCTTTTTAGGATTAAGGTTTCTTACTTGATTTTAAGGTTTTTTAAGGGTTTAGGGTAATTAAATTAGGGTTTAAAGTTAATTAATTAAATTAGAGTTTAAGGTTTTGGGTTTTTAATTAAATTATGTTTTAGTTTTTTAAAAATAATTTTTTTAGGGTTTTGAAAAATATATATTAGCAATATAAAAGTTTTTTTTTTTACAGTAATATCTGACAAAATAATTTTGAGAAGACGTTCTGAACAAATAGTGTCCAAAACGCTTTAAGTAGGATGCACTGTCAACAAAATTATTGAAAAAAGCTCCCACGTGGACGCTCTTTTTCTACAGTAGTATCTGAAAAAATAATTTTGAAAAGACGTTTCTGAACAAATAGTGTCCAAAATGCTTCAAGTAGGATGCACTGTCAGTAAAATTACTAAAAAAAGCTCCCACGTGGATGCTCTTTTTCTACAGTAGTATCTGAAAAAATAATTTTGAGAAGACATTTCTGAACAAATAGTGTCCAAAACACTTCAACAGCAAGATTACTGAAAAAAGCTTCCACATGGACGCTCTTTTTCCACAGTAGTTCCTATTTGGCCTTAGACTATAAATGAGCCAAATTTCATCCTCAGGTTGCATAAGTTACAGCAAGAGAAATTGAGGCTAAAGTAGAATAGAAATTGAAGATGAGTGAACGTATTAGTGCTGTTATTTACTATGATGGTGAGGTCCGTGACACCGAGAATGTCATTGTTTTTTTATCGGAGAACACTGCGCGACTGGTTTTTAACCAGAACATAGATTTGACAGAACTTTTTTAACCAGAACATAGATTTGACAGAACTTTGTAAAAGAATTAGGCGTAAAATCTTTGGAACGACGCTAATGAAAATTTTGTCTCTTAAGTATCAATTTTGTGCTTCGGTTAATCCTGTGAGATATGACTCATTCGACATCAAAGGTCCTCGTAGCTTGGAGGCAATGATGCAGACTCATCTTGCTAGTGGATCACCCTATCTTGAGTTATATGTACAATTTTCATCGCCAAATGATGCATTTGTGACTTCAACATCTACTGCTGTTCGAGAGGAATATATGACCCCTAGCCAACACTCTGTTAGTGGGAGGCAGAATATGGAAGCTCCGTGTTTGGTGGCAGTATGGAAAACACAACCCCTGCACGACACTCGGTTAGTAGATGGGACATACACACATCGGTGGGTCGATGTTTGATGCTGAAAATACGTATTGGGGAACGACATCAACTTCTAGTGGTTACCGATCCATATATGATTGGGGAGGTTACGAAACGTCCATAAGAAGGGATGATGTACTCTCTACGACGTCTACCAGCGAGGGGACCTCGTTCGTTACAGATGATGGTAGGTCAGATGATGAGTCTGATATGGATCCACCTCGAGAACCCGGCCTCGATGGTATAGAAGTTGCATTATTTTCTGAATCGAAGTCTGTTCCAACCATACCTGAAGATGTTGAAGGGGGTTCAGATGAAGAAGAAAAAGATCCACAATTCATGGCGTACTCGCCTCTAGCCCACATGCACAATGTCGATCTATCTCAAGATGATGCGTTGGAGTTTCCAAATCTACCACAAAGAAGGTGTGACCATACAAGTTCATCATTAGATTCGGGTGAATTGGAAGTTGGTAGGAATTTTCCAATAAGGATAATTTTCTTGGTGCATTGAAACAACATAGCATCATGAACGGGGTTACCTACAACGTGGTTAAATCCAAATCCGATAAGTATCTAGCCAAGTATGTAGTGCAAGACAGTACATGTTCATAGAAAATTATGGCCTCGTTGAGGAAAAGGACAGGCTTGTGAGAGTTAAAAAAGTACAAAGGTCTACATACATGTGTTACCGGTACAATATCACTAGGTGTTTAGGGTTTTTGAATAATACTGTTATTACGTAATGTTGCATTATTTAACGTACTTCGTTGACAGGTGTTTCGCAAGATCATCCCAAGATGGATTCAGATATGTTAGCTAGCTTAATACTACCGACAGTGAAGGCGTTGGAAAAGTTGCATAGCCGGTAGGACGCTTCATATAATGAAGTGTGGCAGTGGTGTCAGGTGCTGGAGAGATATGTCCCAGGTTGCATAATAGACCCTGAAAAGGCACCTGCGTACTACAACGACCAATTGTTCGATAGATGTCAAGTGTTCAAGTGTCTGTTCTGGAGTTTTAAGCAATGCAAAAATGCATTTCTATACTGCAAGCCATTGGTACAAATTGACGGTACCTTTATGTATGGTAGATATACCTATCGACTATTGCTAGCTGTGGCACAAGATGGCAGTGGGAGAATCCTTCCATTTGCGTTTGCAATAATATCATGGGAGTCAGCTGATAACTGAGATTTCTTTCTTTCTAGGTTAAGGAGGCATGTTTGCCCCCAACCTGATATCTGCGTTGTATTGGATCGGGGCACTGAAATACCAGCCATAATTGAGTGACAGAGAAGCCTATGGCATCGCACGCACCATCGGTATTGCCTAAGCCATGTTGTGTCCAACTACTACTGGCAATATCGATCTATAAGTGAACGAAGACAAGTGACCAATATGGGTATTTAATCCCTATTAATATAATTTCGTTTGTAATATTCAATTTATTCTGAATGGAAGAGTGGTATGTAATGTTCGCTATCAACTTATATTGGTAGGGTATAAGATAAGTAAGAACTGTTTTCATAAGATGTTGGCAATTTTGCGTTCAGTTAACGAAGAAGGCGCAGACTACCTCTGTAACATATCTTTCGAATAGTGGACACAAGCATACGACGTTGGCCTACGATATGGTCATATGACCTCAAACCTAGCTAAATGCATAAATTCTGTTCTAAAAGGAATGCTTCAGTTGCAGATAACATCGGTTGTGTGAGAGACATATTTTCATTTAGCGGCACTATTTTCAAAGCGAGCAGCGAGTTATAAAGGCCAAATGCAAGGAGACCATCTATGGTGCGCGAATGTATTGCAAGAAATTAATAAGGCGAATGCATAGCCCAACACCATACACACAGTGTGTCACGATCGCAACAACCTATGGTTTCATGTGGCAGAGTTTGATAGACCGAACCAAGGTATTATTGGCGGGCAATGTCATGTACACTTGAGAAATAGGACCTATGACTGTGGGATGTTTGACGCACTTCGTTATATATGCGCTCATGTAATTGCAACTTATCAAAATCTCCTTCTGGATCCCATGAGCTATGTCGACGAAGTGTACAAAATAGAATACATGTACAATGTGTGGAGACACGTATTCCCACCAGTGTCAGATGAACGTAAGTGGCCATCTGTATCGCTTGCTCCGTTTAAGCTGTTATAGGATAGAGAACTGCATCGCAAACCAAAGGGTCGACCTTGCTCGACTAAAATATGTAACAATATGGATATCCGAGAAATAACCAACCAACAGAAGTTGTGCGGATGGTGTAGAAACCCATGCCATACAACTCGATCATGTCCAAATCAGAATAGCTGATAGTTGCTGTAATAAAATTATGTTGCATTATTTATATTTTATTAAAAATATAAAAATATTATCTTATTCAAAAGAATTTTTATTTTATTAAAAATATAAAAAGTAAATTACAATTAAAATATTAAAAACAACTTTTATTTTATTAATTGAAACAATATAAAAAAGTTTGTACAAATATATTAACAAAAATCAATGTTGGTTCCGGTCGGAATCAGTGCCACATGAGGGTCGTCGACAGTTATGCACTGGATTCCTCCTTGGTTTAGCTTCCGGTGGGGTTGTGGTTGCTCCGATGGGGATTGTGGATGTGTTTGCATTACCCATGGAGGAGATGTTTGAATCCCATAAGGCGGTAGGGATTGGTAAAAAGAAGAGCTCCCCAACAGCGACTTTTGCGATCCCTCATGCAACGGTAGCCTATAGATCGACGATTGACTCGGAGTAATCAAAAATAGAGATGAACCGGGCCATATATTCCAACCTGCCATAGGACTGGGAAAATGAAACATATAAGGGTTAGGATACATATAAGGGTTAGGATACGCACCTGGCATAATCTGAAAAGGCTGTGATATGGGTGTCGTCGGTTGAAGTGTTGGGCCCGGTGACTGTGTAGGGGCTGTTGGCCCGGTGATTGTGTGGGCGCTGTTGATCGGCCCGTGTTATCATCTATTCTTCTTGGATTTAAAGGGCCCCGTCGTTCCCTTTGGACATGAATTTGCCATCGCCTCTCTTCTTTCGATAGTAAATATGGCTTGCCATAGATCCTAAACTATGGCATGTATTCCAGTATGTACGCTAACTCAGGAACAATGATCGGTTCTCGAGTAGGTATATAATCATACCGATTTTCCCACATTTCGATATATGCTGACCAGAATCTCAGCCAATCTGTATGCAACTGCCGTAAGTCGACTTTGTGCTCATCATCGAACACCTCAGGTGCCATGGGAATCGGTTGTCAGAATCCAAATTGTTGCAATACTCTATCTAACTGGTGCATCTCCACGGTGGCATAGTTGACTAATGGGACCTTCACATGCCAAATGTTTGGATTTTGAAATAATTCATCCGGAATTACTGCCCAAATTGCCGGATCCTCGTATGGTGTCTATTGAAACTATATGAACATGATAAAAATATTAGTTATATACATAATACTAAATACTATATACGAAACGACTATTTTATTATGTATATATATTTTATTTAATACTTACTTGTGCTTCCGACTGTCTTCAAGAGAGGTAGGTATTCCAACATAACTCGCCGAATGGTTCCACCTAATTAAATAAATTTTTAGCATACAATTATATTTTAAATATATGTAATCATTGTAAAATCTAATATAAAATTTACCTCTTTATGAGTGGGAATGTATATGGGAGGTCCACTCGAGGACATAAAAATAGAAAGCGAAACTGTGCCCATGATTGTAGTGGTGATAGACAACCTCCGATTTTGGCTTTATTCGGTTGAGTCGCCCCGTACATCATCCTATACAATGTTGCTAACACGGTAGACTCCCAACTAAATTCACCAACTGCTCTAAAATCAACGAATTTCAGCTGCCATCTCTGATGTACCAGGTTTCGTGACAAGTTCGGCATCAGATAACCTCCAATTATCTCAGGAATGTATGCCCGAGCATATCGTATTCTTTCTAGTTCAGTCGAATCAATATCTGGCTTCGGGAATGTGTTTCGTAACCAACCCATCTCAATCCGACCTCCGTTAATATTATCCGGAATAGCACCCAAAAGCTCGTAGCATACGGCTCCCTAATTAGCAGATTGAGTGGACACTGTGACTGCGTACCCATCCATCGACAATCCCAATTGCAACTGCACGTCTTCTAGAGTGATAGTACACTTTCCGCATGAAAGATGGAAAGTGTACTTCTCGGGTCTCCACCTCTCTATCAACGCACTGATTAGTTTCGGGTCTGAGCCTATCGTGGCCACGTGCCAAAAACCCGCTTCTCGCAGGTAATTCTCTATCAATGGCGATGGAGGACCAGACATATTACGAATATAGCATTGCAACACCCGATCTACAGACTGTTATAAAAAATTATAAAATAAAAATTAATTAAAAATTGCATAAATGAAAAAAATATTAAACAATATTGAAAATTTAAAATTATCACTTACCATTGTCATTTGATTGATGGAGATGTGTTTATTATCGAGATGAATTAATTCTCCGGCCATTACTAACACGATCGATTATTTTTTAATTTAAAAAAAAAGCTAATTCAAAAAAGTTTAAACAGAGCTTTTTTGCAAAAATTAAAGAGAGCTTTGAGAAAATTTGAGAGAAATTTGAGAGGACTTTTGTGTGAAAAAATGAAAGGGGGCCTTTTATAGTTTTTTTTTTTTTACCGTTGGAGCGCAAATGGTAAAAAAAAGTAGCTGTTGGGGGGGTTAGAAAAGGGCAAAACACCCTTAAGAAAGCGCTTTGTGCCGACGTGGACAAAACGCTCCACCAGGGACACGTTTTGCTGACACAGCACCTGAAATCGTCGTTGGCGTGGACGCGTTTTCAGGAAATTCGGCCCTTTCCGATAAATAATCAAAAAATTGGCCCATTTCTGTAAATAATTTTGGAAATGGGTGTTTTTGGATAAAATGGCCCAATTTTTGATTAGTTGATGATATTTTTTTTAATGGAGATAACGGTAGGAATCATAATGGTTCGACTAAAAAAAGCGACATAGTTTGAAGGTTGCTTATTAAATTTAGCCTAATTATTATTTTGATATAAATATCAAAATTATATATGAATTTTGATTAAATGTATAATATCACACATGAATTTTAATTTTATGTAATTTTATACATGAAATTTTGATTTGATTCAATTTTTATAAATCACTAACAACATTTTCAAATTAATACCATTTTACATTGATATCTGCATACACAACCAATCATATTGATCTAATATGAGAATAAATGTATCTATTCATTTTATAAATATATACAATTGAATTAAAATTAAAGTTTTATGTATGCATATAAATTTGATATTTATCCCTTGTTATTTTAAATTAGTAAAGTTAAATTGAGGTAGAGGCAATATGTACGAATGAGTTTTAAATAACTATTTTATGCATTTACAAATTTAGGTTAAAATATGTTGTTAGCCTTTGTATTTGTATTGAATTTGAGATTTGGTCCTTGTAATTTAAATGTTAAATATTTAATTCTCTACTTTCTCAGCTTAAAAATCCTAATCCAATCATTATCATTGTTGGTAGTTTTATCAAAATTTGTCTATTTATAAATGTTTATTTTCTATCAATCCTATGACATGTCATATGAGGACAACATAATCAAAATTTTAAGTTGATAAATTTTGACAAAAATACTTACTATTTTAATGAATGAACTAAGATTTTTAAATAGAAAAGTAGGATGATTTGTTTTTTTTCTTTTTAAGTACAAAACAAAATCTAAAATTTTATCAAAGTTTAGGGACTAACAACATATTTTAATAAAAATTTAGGACATCACACCTACAAGAAAAAAAAAAAAATATATAAAAATATATGACATGGTAATATTTTATTAGTGACTAAAATTCAGTATCTTCGTAATATGAATTATTCTCAATTAATAATTGTATTACAACTTTGCTTTGATTTCATTGTTAAATAAGTTTTCTATGTATTGTGCTTTTGTAAAAATTAATATATATAGTTTGTCTTAATTTGTCCAAAAGTACATAGTTAGTATTTGAATTTTTTGGATCTAGTTGGTACTTAAACTTGTATTTTGTCACCCTAGTTGGTGCTTCTGTATTAATATAATTAGTTTGTTCTAACATGATATCGATAACTAATTTAGTGGTGACATATGGTAGCATCACGGTATGCCACGTGGTGAGAATAAATTAAAATTTTAAAATCTTTAAAATATATAAATTAATAAAAAGTATTCTTTTGACACCAAGAATGAACTTGGAGAGTCTGGACAATCCTTTGTCTAGATTCATTTTATATGTATTTTAGTAAGTTAATATAAATTTTTTTTATAAAATATCAGCTTTTAGGTTATTACTATTATATATCTAATATAAATTTATAAAAATATATGCAATTAAAATATATAAAATATTGAAATATTTGAAGTTATTACAATGTATCAAGGGAAATGCCCACTTCCTTCACTCCTGCGACATAACAACTTGTCATGTTTAGAATATTGAAAATTTATTGAAGCAAATCTTTGGGTTGTACTAATATCCTAGAATAATTCAAAACCATCAATGAGAATCAATTCACTTGGAGAAATATATCTAGAAGATTAAATTAAATCTGATCGGGTCGTGTGTATCAAATCTCCTGGATTGAGGAAGTTGGATTGAATCAAAACTTTGAAGACTTATTTGCCAACAACCTATTTTACCTTGATTGTTGAGAGTACTTATATATTCAAGTCAGGAACATAATTTGTGAAAGTGCATTTGTGATTGTTAAGCCTTTGTATTGTGGTGTTACAGATTAAATTCTCAAGGGGAGAATTTAGTGACGAGAGATTTAGTCTTTGAAATATAAGAGTGAAGATTCTTTACTAGAGTGTGTTAAAATTAGACCACTATTTGTATTTGATTCAATGATACGTAGAGAAACTGAACTGTAAACAACTTTACTCTCCTTGTTTACATTGTGCATGTCACAATTTTTGTAGAAGTGCCCACTTCTGCAGCGACTTGTGCTCATACTTTGTTCCTTGTTGATTTAGCAACTGTTCCAAGTCAATATAAATAACTTATAATATTTTTAAAATATATAAAAATTTATAATATATAATATAAATATATAAAAAGAACTAAAAATTTATAATATATATAATGAATCTGAACAAATGGATATTTAGATGCATTTGAATCCAAACATGACAGGAATTCTATTAAGAACCTTGTTGACAGGAACTCAATTTATTAATTTTGTTTTTTAAATTATTATGTTTAATTCGATAAGCTTTATCATTTAATTGATGAACTTACTAAGCTTTATAAAAACTTACTCGTGTTGTGCTTTCTTGTAGATAGGTAATCGGGCACTATTCCAGAGGAATTATTCAACAGTAACATGAATGAAGAAGTAAGGTTATGACACAGCAATTTCCAAGTGATGAGAAAGTTGAGGGCAAGTTCGTAAGAAGCGAAAGCGTGTTAAAGTGTCTCCATCTTCTTTTTCTATTTTGAAATTTTGTATTTCCATTTTATCACTGCTGCACCACATCACACGACACAACTTATGGAAGGAAAGGAAGCTCAAAGTCTTTGCAAGTCAACTCAACTACTCTATATTCCAAGTCTTTCTTTGAGCTTGGTTTTAATTTTATTTCATTAGAACTGAGGCAGGCAATCAACCCTTTCTTCCATCTCTCTGCCCTCAGAATGATTTCTTCTTCTTTCTCATCATCTCTGCCTCTTCCTCTGTTTTGTTTATTATTTATCATGCTTGGGATCCCTGTTTCACTAACCACTCCCGAGTATGAGCGTGAGTTCGAGAATTGCCACAATGGAACTTTCAAATGTGGGAATATCACAGCTGGATTTCCTTTCCATGGAGGTGATCGAGAAAAAGAATGTGGATATCGAGATTTAGAGCTTCAGTGTGACGGTGATATTACCACGATGGAAATTGATGGTGTACCGTATCGCGTGCTTGAGATCCTATCTGATCGTCGAATCCTAAGAATTTCGAATGAGGAGGTGATCAACAAAGGCATTTGTCCGCCTCCATTTCCAGATGATGATTGGATCCCAGATTCTACTCCTGGTCCCGGCTTTGCGAGTGTTACACTGTCTTATGACTGCCTCTATCCCATCTCACCAGATCTTATATCCTTTCCTTGCTATAAAAATGATGATTATAGTAATGTTTCGGTAGGAATAGCAAATAATAACAATATCCATCCAGAGAGATGCTCAGAGAGTGTCAATGTTACGATTCTTGAAACTTCCTGGGAAAGCCTCCGCAATCATTCCTCGGATTTGAAAGGAGCCTTGAAAACAGGATTCGAGGTGCAATGGAGGAAGAACTATTCAGAAGAATGCTGGAACTGCACTTCTTCCGGTGGAGCCTGCGGTTTCAGCCACGATGATCAAGCATTCTACTGCTACTGCCCACCTGGAAATTCGAGTTGGCCGGAAGGCAAAGAATGTAAGCCCCCATCCACCAGATAGAGGTAAGTAGTATCCCTTTTTACAACAAAAAAAACTTTCAATAATTAGTAGTAGTATTATATGGCAGTGGATTAAACTTGAATACATAATTAAAATCTAACAACAGTCCTTTTTTTATTTATTAAAAAAATATTGATATATCAAAATAACTGAAGTTGAGGATTTGATAGTTGCAGAGTGAAAGCAATTTTTTACTAGGAAAAAGGATTATACCAAACCTTAATTTTATTTTAATAATTTAATGTTACTTCAATATATATTAATGTTTGTTTCAATTTATTATTTTGATGGAACATAGACTCAATAATTGTGGTAACTGGAAGGCTTACTTATCTTACTTTCAGACAACTATATATTTCATTACTTGTTTTAAAATTAAAGTAATTTTATAATTCCTTTTATTTTTAATATTTTAAAATTTCAATTGTTAAATCTAATTGCATATCTATACTTACAATACATCTATAATTTTGATTTATTATATCTAACAAGAATCAAAAACATTTTCAATATTTAACAAACTAAAAGTTATTTCCACATCCAACTTAATAAATAAAAATCAACGTGAATTTAGATGATCCGAAAAGAAAGAAAAAACATAAAAATCTAATATGAAGGGAAGATGAAATTGATTGAAACTAAGACATGATTCACCACACAACAAAACAAATATTAAATGAGATGAAGAGTTGGAGTTAGGGTGTGCTTGGATCTTAGGGTTTATACATAGAAATGAGGTGACTAACAAACTGGGATAGGGCTTATGAATTATGATATTTGAAAAATGGAGTTTGGGAATTGGGAAACTCTCTTGTTTTTAGTTAATTTGATGTATACAAGCTACATTTATTTTAATAATATGAGTCTCATGTCTTATCTTTTTAGGTAAGATTTGGATAATAGCTTCACTCTAATACTCTAATTCTTTTTATTAAATTTTAATTAAGATTAGCGTATTTTTTATTATCCAATTAATATATTAATAAAATAATTTCACAATATTAATTTATCGTTTAAACAAAATATTTGTGCTCCAATTTAGTTTTATTATTGTTGACTCAACTCAAATCACAAATAATTATTTTCAAACATGAATTAATTTTTTCTTTGCTTGGTAAAAGAGTTTAATAAAGTAAATTTAAATAAAACTTGAACTTTAACAATTGAATTCATTTCGATTTTTAATAATTTATGAGATTTGGAGGGTTATAATCTTAATTGATTGACAATATTTTTATAATCTTTCAATTGTTATAATTGACCATTTTAAGTTAAAATTTTTAAACTTTGAGATAAATTATTTTAAATATTTAAATTCTTTAAATTTATAAAAATATTTCATTGAAACTTTTTATAATATATATTTTTGAAATTTTATCTATAATAAATTTTAGAGAATAATAGCTTAATTTTTTTTTCACTAAAAGTCAAAGTTATAAATTTAGTCCTCGATCTTTTACTCGAATCTCTAGCCTCGAAATCCACCTTTCTCTTTTCTTTGCCAAGTTCTTCGGCTTTATAGGTTCTGTCAACTAGCACCACGAATTCTTTCAACTCTAAAATCCCAACTAGCGGTCGATATCTTCTTTCAGTCCGTCTTCGAATCTTTTACACATAATTGCCTCGGTGGAAACACACTTTTGAGCATACTTACTGAGTCTAACAAACTCTCGCTCATATTCAGTTACAGACATACGACCCTGTTTCAGCTCCAAAAACTCTTTGCGTTTTTAATCGATAAACCATTGACTGATATATTTCTTTTTGAACTCAGCTTGAAATAATTCCTAGGTGACCCTTTCACTCGGCACCACTATACTAGAGTATTTCACCACTGATACGTTGTGTCCCTCAGAAGTGATACGGCACATTTTAAACATTTAACCGGTGTGCAAGAAAGCTCATAAAATACCCAAATTATATTTTCAAGCCAAAACTCAGCTCTCTTAGGATCATCATCAACATTAGTTCTAAACTCTTCGGCTTTGTGTTTTCGAATCTTATCCACTAGCAGCTTATTCAATCTTAAAAATTTCATACCTTGAGGGGCTACAGGAACTGGTTGGGGATTAGGTGGGGGTAGAGGTTGTTGAGTAACCGGATTTGTTCGAACAAACTCCGTAAACCACTCATTCATCATCTGGAAGAAGGCTTCTTTAGCCTCTCCTCCCTGGCTACCCGATATAGGTCTTGACTTTGATTGCGCTACTCCATGAATGGAGGCTGGCGCATTACTTTCAACATCATCAGTTACAGCTCGATTGGGATCCATTTACTATATGAAAACACATTTTAAACTGTTAGGAGATATCACACTATCACAGGTTATCTATGGCATGTATAGCTAGACTCTCACACACCCTACGTTAGTCCGAGAATCGACTAAATCATAGCTCTGATACCAATAAATGTAACACCCCTCACCCGTATTCAACGCCGAAATAGGGTTGCAGAGCATTATCGAAATTATAATACAATTAAACATTCATTTCACATGCATTTTCTAATTTCAAATAATCATCATTCATTATCATTCACATTGTCCCTAATACGAGCCTACAAGGCCCAAAACATGCATTCGGGGTGGTTCGGGACTAAACCGATAACTCAAAAATTTTTACAAAACTTAGAAAATTTTCCAAACTACAGGAGAGACATGCCCGTGTGGCCCGATCGTGTGTCTCACACGGCCAAAGACACGCTCGTGTCATAGGCCTTGTGGACATTCGAAATGGGATCACATGGCCGTGTCCCAGCTCGTGTCAGACCTAATGTAACTCTTTGACTTGGGTCACACGGCCAACACACATGCCCGTGTGACTAGCTCGTGTGCCCTAAAAATGGCCACACACGCCTGTGTACCAGACCGTGTGCTAAGCCATGCCAAACCTGTAAGGTATACTAACTTATGCCACACGGCCAAGTCACACGCCCGTGTGCTAGGCCGTGTAAAGCATACTGACATGATTTCTATTTCAACACTAGAGGACAGACGGCCGTGTAGCCTAACTGTGTGTCACACACGGCTGAGACACATGCCCGTGTCTCTGCCCGTGTGGACAAAAATAGACTATTTACCAAGCCATTTTGCCACCAAATCTTGCTTATACCTAAATCAACCCAATTGGCACCAAAGCATAGCATATAATAGGCATTCAATCAACCTCAACCAAGCATAAATCATACCATTTTCAACACCAACAATTACAAGGCATACAATATCACAAAATGTCATCCAATTTCATATCAAAACTCACTTTCACAAAACATCAAAAATAACCAATCTCAAATATGCATTATTTGCCTAGATTCACTAGCATAACAATATTCATAACTCAACCATTTGCTATCCATAATACTTAATATCAACAAGCATCACATATCCCTAATCTAACACATGACACAAACCATATACACATTTATGTACATGATCAAATATACCAAAATAAGCCAACCCCCATGGCTATATACAAAACCAAACTTTAGACATTTACAAGCCAATTCAAATGGCTAAATTCATTATGAATCCATGACCAAAATGACCAAAGTTCCTATACATGCCATATACTCAATATACTTAAGTTCAAAAGAACCAAGGTGATAGTTGGATAGTGTGATGAAGTCTCCGGCAATCCCGATTCTGAGCTAGTTTTGAATTCACTATAAAATACGGAAAATAAACAAAGTAAGCTATAAAGCTTAGTAAGTTCATATAACCATAATTTTAATATACCATAAATACACCATTTAATAATTGAATACATATATATATATATCAATGCATAACTCATAATATCTCACAAACCTTCCACATATTAGTACATGAGATTAAATGTGAAATTCACGAGTTTCATCGATTCAAAACTTATATGATTCACTTACATACCCGTACCATCTCTTATTAGTCTCATACTCATCTTGCATTCGATATACCAGTTGAACCAATCGGAATACTATTAGATAATCAGGAAACTCGCACCCTAAGTGCCACATATATAGCCTAAGCTATCTCAATTTCGTATCACATATAATGCTCACACTAGAGCTATCAACGGGTCTGCTCATACAAGCTAACGGTCATGACGAAGCTACACGGTGTTGCTCACACAAGCTGATGAGTATCCACAACACATGCCGGATAACTCAGCCACCGGTAGGATGTACGGACTAGCACCCAATCACATAATCCCATAATGACATGTCATTCGTATCCTAATCTATTCCTAAGGTTCAACCAGGACTTTCTCACTTGTCGAATCATTGTTGAACATGTCCGTAGTGTTGTATTCACAATTTATGCAATATCAAAGCATTAAGACACAAGTATAGTAATGTTTAACACATACGGACTTACCTCGAATGCAAAAACGACGTATTAAGTTGATTAATTCGAAACATTATTCTTTTCCTGATCTAAATCCGTATTTCGCCTTTCTTGATATAAATATAATCAAAATTAACTTATTTAATAAGTTATCCATTCAATTTAGTCCAAAATACACATTAAAGAAAATTTACACTTTTGCCACTAACATTTCAACATTTTTACAACTTAGTCCTTATTTCATAAAATCACCAATTCATGCAATTCAATTAAAACCCATGCTAACTGAATTTCAATTAGGTCCCTAACAGTCCATATTTTTCATTTATTTCAAAATTTAAATACTAAATTTACACATTTCACAATTTAATCCCTAATTGGACATTTTACTAAAAATCATTTTACAAATGTTGTTTATCTAACAACAACCGTGCATTTTCTACCATCAAACATCAAAATACATCAACATTCATCAATGGAAAAACCCTAAACCTTTAACATTTTTACAAATTAGTCCCTGGAATAGCTAGATTAAGCTGCAACGATCTCAAAAACATAGAAATCATTAAAAACGGGACAAAAATCACTCATTATTTAAGCTTTGAAATGGCCGAACCCTAGCTCATTCCCATGGCTTTTGTTCTTTGAAATTTCGGTGGTGACAAGAGAAGATGAAAGCTTTTTCATTTGTTTAACTTATTTTATCATAATTATTTACTAATTTACTATATTAACCTTTTAATTAATAAACAAAAATTACTTAAAAGATGTATATAAATGTCCACTTAAACCACCAATGGTCTAATTACCACATAAAGACCTCCACTTTAATATTCCATAGCTATTAAATACCTTAAACTAATAGAACACAAGTTTTACACTTTACGCGATTTAGTCTTTTTTATTAAATTAAACACTCAAACAATAAAATTTCTTAACGAAAATTTCACACAATCATAATATCATGATGTAAACATTAAAATAATAATAAAATAATTATTTTGACTTCAGATTTGTGGTCTCGAAACCACTATTACGATTTGACTAAAAACAGTATTACATTAATAAAACAATTTCACAATATTGATTTATTGCTTAAACAAAATATTTGTGCTCCAATTTAATTTTATTATTGTTGACTCAACTCAAACCACAAATATTATTTTCAAACGTGAATTTAAGTTCTTCTTTGCTTGGTAAAAGAGTTTAATAAAGTAAATTTAAATAAAACTTGAACTTTAACAATTGAGTTCAATTAGATTTTCAATAATTTATGAGATATGGAGGGTTATAGTCTTAATTTAGATTGACAGTGTTCTTTATAATCTTTCAATTGTTATAGTTGACAATTTTATGTTAAAATTTTAAACTTTGAGATTAATTATTTTAAATATTTAAATTCTTTAAATTTATAATATATATATTTAAAAAAATATTTCAATGAAACTTTTTATAATATTTTTTTGAAATTTTATCTATAATAAATTTTAGAGAATAATAACTCAATTTTTTCACTAAAAGTCAAAATTATAAATTTAGTTAATGTTTTGGCCACTAAATTTTAAAAATTATGATATGGTCACTATAATGTTATCAATATATTACATTTTGATTATTGAGTTGTTAATTACCGTTGATGTTGTAATGGTAATTGATATGGCATATTACATCATCATTTTAAACAAAAATTTTAAGTCAAATTACACAATTAACCTCTATACTTTTTATTTGAAAAATAAAAATAAAATAATTAAATTCACTCTAAAAGAAAAGTATAGGGACTAACTATTCAATTTGATGTAATCTAAAATAATGATATAATATGCCATATTAGCTAGTTCTTACAATGTTAATGATAGTGACTCAATGACCAAAATGTAATGAATCAATAACATTAGGGGCACCTTTTTTCTCAGTTCAACCAACGATCCGACTACCTGATTCAATCAATCCACAAATCAATTGGTCCAACCCTCTATTTTGGACCAATATCCCGACTGGTTTCCGGTTAATTGGTTCGAGTGGACGGTTGAATCCAATCCTACAAAACAACAAAAAAAAATATTAAAAATTAATTTTATATTAATATTTACGTATAACCTTTTTAATAAAAAATTAAAATATAATATTAATAATAACGAATTTCAATCAATTTAAATATTATAAATTTAGTCAAGGACAAATCCAAATGAAGAAGTAGGAACAACATTAATTTTGTTTTATTCTATATACTAAAAGACAGTCAAAATTGCCAGTCTGATTTATTGAATAATATCAGTCCCCTCTTTTCATCATTGGTTTGCATAATCCGAACTCATCTGACAGAGAAAGCATTCATGTTTCACATGATATTTTCTTTTTCATTTCCGAGAAAACACCAAACTCCAGGAAATTTCCTACAATAAACAGGAAATTCTGGGAGACTCTTGCTGCCAAACTCCTACAGATACGATCAGCATGTCTTCATCAACATATCATGGTTGCAAACAAAAAAGTGCTATTATGATTAGTTGCAGTGAATATCGATAGCGGAGAGAGTCGAATCCATAAAATAATCACCCTAACATCGTTTTCCGATCTGTGCTTACATCCTGTTAATACAAAACAAAGATTTTTTAGTTGCGTGTGTAGGTCGAACTTGATATACAGAAATCAAGTTCCATTTCATTCCTTACTCCTAATTATAAAAAGGTTATTTTTACAATTTTAAATGTGAAAATTTCTTTTTATGTTATAAAAATAAGAACCTTATTGGGTTTCAATAATTACTATTTTTAAAAATTTTTGCATGCACCTATAATTATCGATTCGTATTTTAATTAACATTTGATGATATTTTTACTATTGCAGAGAAAATGAAAACAATGGGAAAGGGTCGCATACTTGGACTAGGTATTTTTGGTACCCATTATTAAATTATGTTTAAATTTTAGTGCAGGCCAATTAGTTTGATTTCTTGGTTTTTGTTTAAATTGTACCAACTCTTAAATAGTTTTACTTGAAATTATTTGATTCTAACATTAATTCAATAAAAATAATACATAAAAACCAAATAAAACAAATAAAAATCTTTTTGAGAATATTTTGGTTTTAAATAAAATTTTATCTAATTATTTATTTATTAACTTTTTTCTAGATTTCTAACCAACTGCGCATGTTGTTATTTTTTCAGTTCTTTCCTCTGCTCTATTTTCTTTTCTCCATCTTAATTGTTTCACTTACTTTCTCTATATATTATATAACTGATTCATTGTTTTCATACTCCAGGAGCAGGATTGGTGGTAGCTATAACCATTCTCATATGCTTCCCTGTCTTGTGGTTCAAAAGAAAATCATTACCAAATCAAGGAAAGAAGAAAGAGGAGGATAGGATTGAGGCATTCATCAAAAAGTTTGGTTCTCTTGCACCAAGGCGATATTCTTATGCAGAAATCAGAAAAATGACAAATAAGTTTAATGATAAATTAGGTCAAGGAGGATTTGGCAGTGTATACAAAGGGAAATTGTCTGATGATCGTCTTGTGGCTGTCAAAGTCTTAAGTGAATCAAAAGGAAATGGAGAGGATTTCATGAATGAAGTGGCTAGCATTAGTAGAACTTCTCATGTTAATATCGTGAGTCTACTTGGATTTTGTTTTGAGAAATCAAAGAGAGCTTTAATTTATGAATTCATGCCCCATGGATCCTTGGATGGGTTCATTTATAATAGAGGATTGCATCATCGAAGTTGTCGATTGGAGTGGAGAACTTTGTATGACATTGCACTTGGCATTGCTAGAGGACTCGAATACTTACATCAAGGTTGCAACACAAGGATCTTACATTTCGATATAAAACCTCACAACATCCTTTTAGATGAGAACTTCCGTCCCAAAATTTCTGATTTCGGTTTGTCTAAATTATGTGAAAGAAAGGAGAGTATTATTTCCATGGCTTGTGCTAGAGGAACAATAGGTTATATTGCTCCAGAATTGTTTTGTCGAAACTTTGGTGGAGTGTCTTATAAATCTGATGTCTATAGTTATGGAATGATGGTCCTTGAAATGGTGGGAGGAAGAAAAAATATTGATGTTGGAGTGTCTCAAACTAGTGAAGTATATTTTCCGTCCTGGATTTATAAGCATCTTGATCAGTCTATGAACTTGAATCTTAATGGAGTAATAGTTGAAGAAGAAAAAGAAATAACAAGGAAATTGATTATTGTGAGCCTTTGGTGCATTCAATCTGATCCATCTGATCGACCATCGATGACTAAAGTGATAGAAATGTTACAAGCAAATCTTCAATCATTGATAATTCCACCTAGACCTTTTGTATCTTCTCCTGTACGATCTCCTAAAACTTTAGAACATCAAAAATAATTTAAGCTTTGATTTATTTGATGTTGCAAGTTTAACTCAAACTTCTAATAAAAATTATGATTGAATATTACAATTATGATGAAAACTATGATTTTTAAGGTAAAAAAAAAAGTCACAACAATTCAGAATATGCTAAAGCACGTGATATCATGAGAAAATTTAGATAATTTCATATGATAAAATAGTTTTCTCTTTCCTCATCGTATGCATTAGATTGATTTCATGCAATAATATATCTAAGACTCAATTTTTGGCTCGGGCCCAATACCTCAAGTTAAACAGTAAACACAAATCCAAAATAGTCCATGGCCCATTATTTTTAACAGAGTCCAAAATGGGGCCCAATGGTCCAAAGAAATAAATCAGAAAATAAAAAAACCCTAGGGGTTTTCAGCATTACTAGCACCGCAACTATTCCCACCTAAGCTAGCCCTCGGCGTACAAGACACGGCCCTCTCGCGACGTGCACTGACCCACGACTCCACGTCAGAGACATGAGCCACCACGCACTTACAAACGAGAAAACTGATAGTTGTAAAACAAGCTATAAAAAGCCAAATCAAATCTGTAAAGATTACGTTTTTTGATAGCAAAAACAACAATATACACAATTTTTCACAGATACAAAATACAAGTAAATTGAGGGAGAGATTTTACGCATAGGTTGGAATCGAAAACCAGGGAAAAATAAGGTGATTTCGGTATTTTTGCCATTTGATTTTCGGGTTTCATTTTATTTTTTACTTCGACACAGCATACAAAAACAGCAAAAGAGAGCCTAAAAACCCTTCCTATTTTTAAGATCGATTTCATTTCAAGGAAAACAAACAAAGATTTTTTTAAAAAAAAAAAAGCGAGAGGTTTACCTCGTCTTCTCAAACCCTAAATCGGTGGGTGCTTCTGACTAATTGGGCTGCAGATAGGGATTCAAACCTAGAGATTAGAAAGGGGAGGGTTCTATTTTTTTTTTTTTTTTTTTGAAGCAAAAGACAGAAACGAAAAATGTTTTTTAGGCTTTAAAATGGCCATTTAATTTTAAGCATTAAAAAATGTCACCGTTTGTTGGGGGGAGTTAATGCGCTTTTACACCTGATGGGTAAATTCTCCTTTGGCCCTTCCTTCTGGCGCCCCATTTCAATTATGTCCAATTTCGGGTTTTTTTTTTATTTTAAATCTCACCCTAATTTTAATCTAGCATTTCAATTTAACTCACTTTCAAACGCACCAGTTTAGGGGAGGAGTTAATTGCTATTCTGGCCCCTCCAAGTTGCGCGCACAGTGAAATTTCGCCCTATTCTGTCTTTTTATTTTAAATTTGGCCTAGACTTTTTGTTTTTTCTTCAATTTAGTTTTTTTTATTACTATTTTTGCTATTTTACCATTAAACTAATTATTTTTAATATTGTTTATTACTTTTATGTGTATATTATTATTATGACTGTATTCTCTATATTATATTTACTATTATTATATATATATATATATATATATATTATTCTTATAATTATATTTATTATTTTATTATTTTATTACTAATATTTTTCTTTATTTTTTATTTTTTTACATACTATTATATCTATTTATATATTATGGTTTACTTTAATTGTTTTATTATATATTATTATTTTTATATCTACTATTTTATTATTATCGGTATACCCTTATTTCTTTTACTACTATTTTTATTAATGTTAATACTATTCACCATTTTTTCATTATTAATTATTTATTATGAGTGTTATATTACATTAGTAGTATTATTATTATCGTTTATTTTCCCCTTTGTGTTCATTATTGTCATTCTCTATTAATCGTGTCTACATTTCCACGTTTCTATTTTTATTTTTTTCAAAAAACTTAAAAACGGTTTCACAAAGGTAATATTTAGTGTTTGGATGTTCGGAAAATTGTACCCAATCGTGCTGGGTTTCAATTTTCGTTCGTCTGGATAATTAAATATCCTTTAAAGATTTTGGTCGTGTTTTTTGAAAATAAGGCAATGTTTCCTGTTTGGACGTTCAAGAGATTCGTGCCCAATCGTGCTGAGTCTCGATTTTCTATTCGTCCAAAGGACCAAATATCCTTCAGAGGTTTTGACCGGGATTTCTTAAATAAATGCAACGTTTCATGATTGGAAATTCAAGGAATCGTGCCCAATCGTGTTAGGTTTTGGTTTTTAGTTTGGCCAAATAGTGAAATACCCTTTTTAAATTGCAAGACATGTATGTTGGAAATCATGAAATGATCTTGGTATCGATAGCTTGAAACATCGTGTCCTATCGTGCTGGATGTGGCATTTCAACTTTTCGGAACAAGAGAGTTTGATATCCAATGCGAATTATCCAAACATTTTTTTCATATTTTCTAATTTTCGACATTGAGGACATTAATCAATCAATACGGTACCAATTTTGGGCGTTCCGAGGGTGCATATCCTTCCTCGTGCGTAACCGACTCCCGAGCCCATTTTCTTAAAATTCGTAGACCAAAGATGTTTTCTAAAGTCGCCCAATCACACTTCAAAAAAAGAGTGGTGGCGACTCCATTTTTCTTTTTAAAGTCGGCTCGTTTTCCAAACAAAAAAATGGTTCCGACAGCTTGGCGACTCCACTGGGGACCAAAAAGAGAGTCAAGCCGTAAAATTGATTGATTAATATCCTTTTATCGAAAATTAAAATTTAATTTTGATTCTTTCATTGCATAAGCTTGTGTTGCGTCATTGTTTGTGTGGTTTGAGTATCTTAGAATATTCCTGCATTTATATTGCATGACCGTTGTGGTCACACCCTCTAAGTGGGAGCAAGAAACTATGCCTTCGTGAGGTTTCACCTCCGCATGGGCTAGGGGACTGCTTCTGGAATACATCTGTACTTATGGTTCTGTGAGGTTTTCACCTCCGCATGGCCATAGGGAAATGTATTCCCCTGAATTGAACTTGATCCATATGAGCCTATAATGGGTGAGGATTGAGGAATCTGCTGGTTCGGGTAGCTTTCCTTCAGAACTAAAATCACATATAATGAACCCTAAGAGCCCACCTTAGGCAGAACTATGTCAAACCCTAGTGGTTACCCTAATAGGTGTTCTATGTTATTTATTTCTCCCGTGCTAACGTGTTCTCTTTTGTTTTGATTGCATTGCATTCATATCATAGAAAAGAGGCGTTGATTTCAAATTCGATTGCTAAATAGAAAAGTTGGTCATAAGGAAAAGGATTTTTTAATAAAGTGGATTATAATATGGTCATCTGAATATAGTCCAAGTGAACATAACGAGAGAAGACTGATAGTCCGTGAAGGAATATAAGACCTTATCACCCAAGGATTCAAGTTGACAAAGACTATTCGAGAATTACCACATCTCGGCTTTCTTGAAGAGGCTAGCAAGTGAACAGGAGTCGCGGTCCAGATCAAGCAAAAGGAGCTAGAGGAGGCATCTGTAGCGACCTAAAATTTTAGTACGGGCGCTAATTAAGAAAATAGAGTTTCGATTTTATTAAAAAAGGAGTCGCCACCGATCTTTTTTTTTAGGTATGATCGGACACCTAATAAATCCTCTTTTGTAAAAGAAAAATTATTTTTGGAATTTTCTTTAAAAAAAAGGGCCGAGTTTAGGTCTACGTCAAAATTCTAGAGAAAAATAGGGTTCGGGAATCGGTTACGCGCGAGGAAGGTATTAGCACCCTCACGACGCCCAAAATTAGTATCTCGTTAAACGCGTGTTGTCCTAATTTTCAAAAATACAAATTCAATTTAATATTTAATCGTGATCTGATTAAAAAAACGTGAATTTTTAAAAACGCAAAAATTTTTGAAAACATGAATTTTATGAAAACACGAGAATTTATGAAAACACGAATTTTTTTTAAAACACCGAAATTTTGAAAACACAAAAAAAAATTTTAACACGAATTTTTTGATAAATTACGTATTAAAGTATTATACAATTTAAAAATAATATTTTGATAATTTACAAATGACCCAAAAATAAACATTTTTATTAACGAAAACTCCAAATTTTTTGTTTTTTTTTTCAATTTTTCAAAAGGGCGTATCGTATTTAACACGAACTGATGATATTCACCCAACATAGCGATGAAATCAATGAGTTAGTGTCAAACCGATTTGTTGCCTTATTTATTAAAATTATTCGAAAAATAATAAAATAAAATTAAATTAAATTTAAAATATAAATACCAATACAAAATAAAAATATGCTTTAAAAATATCAATAATATTAAAAATGAAATATCATTAAAATACACGAATTAAACTAAAAGTGAGTAAAAAAGAAATTACCGAAAAATCCAAAATACGGGCTTGATCGAATGATTTACGCGTCTCGATTTTTTTGTCTTTTTTTCCTTTTCTTTTTTTTCTTTTTCTCTTTTTTTTCTTCTTCTTTTCTTGTTATCAGGCCGTGGGTTGGGCTGCTGCTTGGGAAAACGGGCTGCTGTTTGGTAGGCTGGTGCTTGGGAAAATGGGCTGCTGCTTGGTGGCTGATGCTTGGGGAAAATGTAGGCCAACTTGCAAATTTTCTTTGGGCTGGTAAGTATTTTTAAATGGGTCTTTTTTTACTTCTTCTTCTTTCTCTTTTTTCCTTCAACAGCATGTAAAAAAAGGAAGCAAGGAGTAGCAGACGTTAGCTATGGTGGTGTTGACACCGGCGATGGTTCGCGCAGTGGTGATGGGGGGTTTGTTAGGGAAGTTTTGATTCGAATGGGTGGTGAAAGAGGGGTTTTTTTTTGGGGTTTTTGGAAAATATAACAAAGGAAAATGGGAGGCTAAAAGTTTGATTTTTTAGAAAATCTTTTATTTTTTTTTCAATGGCCGAATGGGTTTTGGTTGATGATGTTGTTGCTTCTTGCTTCTTGCTGAATGATTTTCCTAATTTTTTGCTTTTTCTTCTTGCTTCAAAAAAAATTCTTTTTAGTCGAATGGGTGGGGGTTATTTTTGCCGAATTCTTGGGGGCTTCTTGCTTGGCCCTATTTTTGGGGGGTAAGAACCCCTTTTATGGTTGTTTTTTGCAGGTAGCAGGTGGCTAGGGGGAAGGGAGGCCATCCCTTAGGCTGGTGATAAAAAATCACGGAGGGTAGGTGCCCCAAAGCATGTAATATGCCAGAAGGACCAGATTGCAATTGTAGTAAAATTTGTGGGGGTCAAAACATAATTTTGAGAAAGTATTAGGGTTAAAATGTAATTTGGAAAAGTTTAGGGGTTAAAATGAAATTTTAGAAAAGATAAGGGGTCAAAATGTAATTTTGGAAAAGTTAAGGGTCAAAATGTAATTTTGATTTTTTTCATTTTTTTATGTTGAAAATTAAACAAGAAATTGAGCCGGACAAAATTTAGTGCTTACAGCTGCCCCTCTTTGCTCATCGCTGTGAAACAGGGATAGAGCAAAGACTTAAAAGCACTAAATTTTGTTCGATTGTCCAATCTTTATTCTTTATTGAAAAATAGAAATCGAAAATAGCTTGACATGCGACCCGAAGCTCAACTCACCTCTTGGATTATGAGTTGATTTTTGAAAAAGTAGAAATTGAAAATAACTCAGCGTGTGACCTGAGGCTCAACTCACCTCTCACAATATGAGTTGATTTCTCTTTTTTTTTTTTGAAAAATAGAATGAAAATACCTCAGCGTGTGACCCGAGGCTCAACTCACTTCTTGCAATATGAGTTGATTTTTTTGAAAAACAGAAATTGAAAAATACCTCAGCGTGTGACCTGAGGCTCAACTTACCTCTTGCAATATTAGTTGATTTTTGAAAAACAGAAATTGAAAAATACCTCAGCGTGTGACTTGAGGCTCAACTCACCTCTCGCAATATGAGTTGATTTTTGAAAAGCAGAAATTGAAAAATACCTCGGCGCGTGACCCGAGGCTCAACTCACCTCTCGCAATATAAGTTGATTTTTGAAAAACTGAAATTGAAAAATACCTCAGCGTGTGACATAAGGCTCAACTCACCTCTCGCAATATGAGTTGATTTTGTTTGAAAAACAGAAGTTAAAAAATACCTCAGCGTGTGATCTGAGGCTCAACTCACCTCTCGTAATGTGAGTTGATTTTTTTGGAATAAAGAAATTGGAAAATAGAAATTGAAAATATCTCGGCATGTGACCCGGGGCTCAACTCACTTCCCGCATTATGAGTTGATTTTTTTTGAAAAAGAAATTAAATTTTTTTCAAAATATTAGAATTTCAAAACATATCATCTGGTGGAACTCGGATGTCTGCTTTTTCCTTGATTCAAGATGACTATCATCAACACCTCTTGCTCTCTTTGGAGTACTGTATATGTCATGCATGATGTTATCATGATATGCACGTGTTTGTCTTAAATGCTTTTATGCCTACATGATTATGCCATACGCCTTGGATTTATTTGTCATATATCTCTTTTCGTTACGATTTTCATGATGACCTGCATTCATTGCTTCGATTCTTGACTTTTCTTTGAGGTTTTGTACTAATCCTCGAGTTTTACGAGTAATCTGCGTTTCTTGTATATCACCCTTTTGCCCCTGTTGAATTTTGTCCTTGCTTTGAGTCTCTTATACTTACCAAATTCTCATCCGAGTAATGCTCAACATTCCTTTTGTTCAGAGTATATCATTGCACTATTTATTATTTAAATGAACCAAACATGGTATGCTTGACAATGGCACTGTAGGTAACGAAAGAAATACCTCACATTCATATTTATTTCATAAGCGACAATCAAAGAAAGTTGACAAAGGAATAGTTCAATAAAGAAAACATTATAAGAAAGGAAAGTAGATTCAATTGTCATAAATGCTCTAGATATCCAACGCATGAACTTTTCCATGTTTCTTCATCCTGGATCTTTTGAGCACGGCTTCTTGTGTAGAAGATTTTGAGCTTCCAAGAGTGCTTCAAATATTGTAATCTCGCCACATGACTCCCTGTTCAAATCGTCTTACTCTTTAAGCCCAAATCTGCTTCATTAGGACGCCCTTTCGGGTTTTCATCCTAATCCTTTTTGTTTATCAAGACGCCCTTTTCGGGTTTTCATCTTGATTTCTTTTTATTTTTCTATTTCTTTTTTTTATCAAGACGCCCTTTTCGGGTTTTCATCTCAATCCCTTTTTTTTAGGCATAGTACTTTTTCATGGCATCTGAGTTCACTGGATTAGGTAACTCCTTCCCATCCATCTCAGTGAGAATCAAAGCTCCACTTGAGAAAGCCTTCTTTACGACGTATGGCCCTTCCCAATTTGGTGTCTATTTTCCTCGAAAGTATTTTTGTATTGGGAGAATCTTTCTCAGTATTAGTTCTCCCTCGCGGAATTCTCTTGGCCTCACTTTCTTGTCATGAGCATTGATCATTCTCTTATGGTACATCTATCCATGACAGATTGCCTTCAAGCGTTTTTCTTCTATAAGATTTAGCTGGTCATATTGAGCTTAGACCCATTCTGATTCTTCTAGTTTCGACTCCATTAAGACTCGTAGAGAGGGGATCTCAACTTCGATGGGCAGCACAGCTTCCATTCCATAGACCAGAGAGAAAGGAGTTGCTCTCGTAGATGTCTGCATAGATGTACGATATGCATACAAAGCGAATGGTAGCTTCTCGTGCCAGTCTTTATATGTCTCAGTCATTTTCCCAATAATCCTTTCAATATTTTTGTTAGCAGCTTCTACTGCTCCGCTCATCTTTAGGCGATAGGGTGAAGAATTATGATGTTTTATTTGAAATTGCTTGCACACTTCTTTCATCATCTTGTTGTTCAGATTAAAAGCAGTATCTGAAATAATTCTCTCAGGCAAACCGTATCGACATATGATTTCCTTTTTTAAGAACCTTCAAACTGCAGTCTTCGTCACATTAGCAAACGAAGCGGCTTCTACCCATTTTGTGAAGTAATCTATAACCACTGTACAAGCCCAATTTTGGCCTGGGATTACAAGCCCAATCAAACCACAAGCCCGGGGCCCATTAACAAAACTAAACCCAAAACAAAAAATAGGCCCAAATGGCCCAAAACCAACCCTAAGCCAAAACAGAAAAAAAAAAAAACCCTAGCCCCTTTGCCTCGACCCTCGACTTGACGACTGCCCCCCACATCCTCTTCAGACCGCACGTCGACACCAACCATCCGTCGCCTACTCTGACGCTGGCCCGCCTCATATAACTGCTAAACAAAAACACGCACAAAGAAAGAGCGAAGCAATTTGTCTTCTTTATTAAACTTTGGCTATAAAGCCACAAAAACCATTGTAAAGGGGATATTTTTGGAGAAAAAAACAACAGAGATTTAGAATACAAAAATTGTTGGAAATCGAAAGCAAAAGCAGTAGAAGGTTGTTTTTTTAACACTTCCGTTTTCATTTTTATAATAAACTGTTACTTTTTATTT
The DNA here is from genome assembly GCA_025506655.1 of Gossypium rotundifolium. Classification (NCBI taxonomy): domain Eukaryota; kingdom Viridiplantae; phylum Streptophyta; class Magnoliopsida; order Malvales; family Malvaceae; genus Gossypium; species Gossypium rotundifolium. Next base: position 150,194,284 of record CP106732.1, on the reverse strand, counting down.
CCCTTTTTTATCTGTTTATTGTTTCTTTTTTTTTTTTTTTTACAAATAATAATAGTAAAAGAGAAGGCAAAACTTACCTGAACCCCGGGGCGCGTCGTCGGAGTCTCCTCTCCGTCGTCGAAGCCGAAATCGGGAGCAAAATGGGGGTTTTCTTCTCTTGGGTTCTTGAAAACAAAAAGGAAATAGATCAGCAAACATAAAAAAAAAGAGAAGGAAAAAATATGACCTTTCGAATTTTTGGCCACCGTGTACGGTGGCCGGCGGCGCCGGCGTCGGCGACGTCCGACGGTCGGATTCCGGCCGACTGCACCCACCTGCAGAGAAAAAAGAAAACAAAAGTTAGTTTTTTTTAAAACAGATGAAAAATGAAATTTTTTGGTGGAAAAGAGGCTTATATAGCCAAGTTAAAACGACGCCGTTTTGGCCGGCGTCCAAAAGCCCAAAACGACGTCGTTTCACCTTGGACCGACCGATCCGATCCGACCCGCCTAGGATCCGCGTGTTTTTAATCGATGGGTTATTTGGAGTTGGCCTTCCGCATTTTAAATTTTTAATAAAGTTTCGATATTATTTCAATTTGGCCCGAACATTAAGCTTGGTTTTCAATATGGTCCCCATCTTGTTGCTGTTTTGGCCAAAAGGGATTATTTACACATGGTCCCTCTGTTTCCTCTGCGTTTAAATTGATCCTTTTGTGATTTTTATTTCAGATTGGCCCTAAAATTTCATTTTATTTTCAATCCAATCCTTATTTAGTTTGAATCGCATTTTTTATATATTATTACTATTATCACTATATTATATTATTATTATTATTATTATTATTATTACTATTATTATCATTTTATTTTTACCTCGTTTATTTATTTACTATTATATTTGTTATTGTTATTATTATTATTACCATTGTTGTTCCATTTTTATTATTAATACCATTATTATTATTATTTTCATATTACTCTTATTTGTTTATTTGTTACTTTATTCACCCTTTTATTATTTGTTCATTAGTGTATCATTCTTTTTAATATATCATTATTTTTTTATTACAATTATTTAATTTGAATTTGATTTCCATTCTTTTAATTTTCACCATTTATGAATTTTTTTATATTATGTTATTCATTTTTATTATTTTATTTATTTATTATCATTTCATTTACTTATTATTTATTCGTTCATTGCTCTTTACTTTTTAGTACTTTAAAGCAATTTATTCATTTATTTATCATATTCTTTATTTTCTTATTATTGTTATTATTATCATTACATTTGTTTCTATAGTTCTATTATTGTCATTCTTATGTCATTATTTATTTGCTCATTCATTTATTTATAAGAATTAGATTTATTCGCATATTCGCTAATTTGTTAGTATCATTACTTTGTCTAATATTAATCAATCAAATTTTCAAAATAAAGATAATGTTAGGTATTTGAAAATTCGGAAGATCGAGCCCTAACTTATGGGTTCCGATTTTTCTCGTTTATGTTAAACAACGGATATCTCTTTTGAAGTTGCAATTTTAAAAACAAAATACTTAATCTCGAAAATTGAAATGTCGTGTCCTAACTTATTGGACTCGACATCCGATTCTTCGAGATAAGCTTTTTTAAAAATAGAGGAAATATTCTAATTTGGATTTCCGGAAAACAAGCCCTAACTTATCGGGTTCTAATTTCTCGTTCGACAAATGACGAAAAATCCTCTTCAAAAACAAAATCAAGTTTTAAAAGATGAGCTTAGTTTCGAGTCTAAAGTATTGCGCCTAACTTCTTGGACATGATGCTTTATCTCTTCGATAATAAGAGAGTCTTAATGTCCCTTTCAATTCGATCAAATTTTGAAAATAAAAGGCATCGTATTTTCGAACCATTTCAAAGTTTTCAATAAAAAGGACATCAATCAATCAGTTTGGTACCAATTTCGGGCGTGTCGAGGGTGCTAATCCTTCCTCACACGTAATCGACTTCGAACCCGTTTTCTCAAAGTTCGTAGACCAAAAAGCACTGTTTTAGTAAATTAAATATTTTATTAAAACAAAGGTGATCCGATCACACCAAATAAAGATCGGTGGCGACTCTCTTCCTTTTTTCTCTAAAAAAATCGAGTCGATCGCGTTGCCATCGTTTCATCAAAAATGGTTACGACGACTTGGCGACTCCACGGGGACGCGAGGTCAAGCCATAGATTGATTGATTTTGTCCTTTTAATTAAAATGGTTTTGGAAAAATCATGCTTCTTTTAATGCACCTTCAATATTAGCCTCGTAAATACTTTGGCATTGCATTGCATGACCGTTGTGGTCACACCTTTAAGTGGGAGCGAAGCTATGCCTTCGTGAGGTTTTCACATCCGCATGGGCTAGTGGATCGCTTTGAATACATCCGTACCTATGTCTCCGTGAAGTTTTCACTTCGCATGGCCATAGGGAAATGTATTCCCGAACCGAACTTGGTCCGTATGAGCCTATAATGGGTGAGGATCGAGGAATCTCTTGGTTGGTACCTCAAACTTTAGAACTAAGCGCATATAGCAAACCCTAAGAGCCCACCTTAGGTAGAGCCATGGCAAACCTTAGTGGTCACCCAGGATAGGCGTTGCTTATTTTACTTGCTTTATATTCCATGGTACTAACTTTTGTGTTTCTTTCTTTTGTGCATATCGGTTCATATTTTAAAGAGGCATCGATTCATGGTCCGCTTCGAGTTGGGAAGTTGGTTATGGAAAGTGAATTCCTTGATAATGTAGAAGACAATGCGGCCGTCGCATATGGTCGAGCAATGCCAAATAGAAAAGGAGATAGCTTAGTCGAAGGGTATGTGTCGAGCTACGGAACTTCACCAATATCGGTGTCACGTAAGCGAGCTCCGGAGTTGAGAGAAATTTGGACTCGATGGGATGATGAAGCGAAGCAACTATTCTATGGTACTTACTACGACCGCCTTACCCGCTGAGGTCAAAATAGACAAGCACCTGTTCCGAGCAATGACCTAGTTCTGGAATGCCGCTTATAGCTGTTTTTCCTTCGAAAAAGTGGATCTGGTTCCCACAGTAGAAGAGTATACGACCTTGCTACATTGCCCAAGAATTCAAGTTGACAAAGCTTATTCCAAGGCGGTTAATGGCCTAACCTTCGCGAAGAAGTTGATGAATATCACGGAATGAGCGAGCGAAAGGTCTCGGCTAGAATGCGAAGAAGGGTGAGGGTAAATGCATACCTGGATATGTTTGAGAGACGATCTGGCGCATCCCGATCTGAAGAAAAAGATAGACATCTTGGCCTTGTGTATTTACGGCCTGGTAATCTTCCCGAAAGCTTTAAGGCACATTGATGAAGCAGTTATTGATCTATTCAGTCGATTGGACAAAGGGGTCACACCCATTCCTGCCATCTTAGCCGAAACATTCAGATTCTTGACTGCATGTCGGAGAAGAGGTGAAGGCAGGTTTATTGGATGTGCGCAGCTGTTATTAGCTTGGTTCCATAGTCACTTTTGGAAAGTAGAGAAAGTGTCTTACCGGTTCATGTCAGAAAAGTACTCCCCGCTAGAAGAGATAGCAACTATGCCTAGAAGAGAGGATGTGTCCAAAGAAAATTAGATCGCGCTCTTTCAAAACCTTCAAGAGGACGACATCGAGTGGAAGGCTCCCTGGATGATTCCCGACAGGATCCTTTATCGTTGCGGAAGCTTTGACTGGGTTCCCCTATTAGGAATTTGGGTGCCACCGCCACGCCCTTCTTTGGTCCTAAGACAGTATAGTTCAAGATAGTTTGTACCAACGACATACGGGCTAGCTCAATGCGAGTTCTCATATGAAGGGGGAAGCTATAAGAAAAGGGTTAAAGAGATTTCTAGTGCCTGGAATCAGATTCACAGAATGAGAAGATTATCTACAGGCCCGAGGACGACCCCAGAATACCTTGAATGGAGGGCTAGGAGAGTCAATGATAGCATTCCTGAGCCAAATCCAGAAGGCGCCCGATCAAGAGAAGAATGCATGCGAGTGGTCCCATCAGAATTAGAGATTGTGAAGCAAGATTTTGAACGGATGAGCTCGAAACTCGGAAAAAGGATAGAAAGGTTGGAGGAAGAAAAGATGCTCCTCCAATTAGAAGTGGACGGTCAAAAATTAGAGGCTGAGAAACTCAGAAAGGAAAAGCGAAAAGTAGAGGAAGACCGAGATAACTTGAAGACGGAGTACAAGAGGATGCGCTTAACGATAAAAAATACGAGATTAGGGAAAACTTCGGAGCAGTGGCAGCAAGAGGTCCGGGAGGAAAGGGCCAAAGTTAGCAGTTGGGAGAAAAAGTTTCATGAAATATGAGCGCAGAAGGAAGACTTAGAGAAGGGCAGGACAGAAGACCAAAAAGAGAAAAAAGGGATTAGAAGCTAGAATAGCTGAGCTTGGGCGATCTCTACACCACTATCGAAGTCGAGACTTAGAAAGCCAACTAAAGTCAAGCCTGAACAGAATAGAGGAAATGAAAGGTAGGGTTGAAGGGTTGGAATCGGCATTACATAGTAGCGAGCTCCGGATTGAGCTTCTGGAAATGAAAGAAAGATGTTGGGAGGAGGAGCTTCACCGTTCTTGCGGGCAAGTTCAAAGCCGGGACTACCTCATGGGTGAAGCAATAATTCAGATTCGAGAAGTAGCGATCACCCATGACTTTGGCTGATAAGGCTGACATATTGGGCATGAGATATGGACTACCTTTGGGTCATGATGAAGAGCTAATCTCCCCGCTTGGAAAAATCAAAACCTTAGGTCTTAGGCGAGAACATATTTGTAATCTACTTTATGTAAAGGGTTTTGCCTTCTAATAAAGTTTTCTAAAATGAAGTTGATCGAATCGATGTCTTCTTCTTGCATTCATGCATCTGCATTACATCATATTACATGCATTAAAGTTTATAAAAAGAAGCCTAATTGGTTAAGATTAACAGAGAAACAAGAAAGAAGAAAGAGGAAATCGAACTGGACATTACTACGGGACTCGTCTAAGATAAAGAAAATGGATCAAAGATTTGAACAATTTCGAAGGAGATGCAAGAATGTATGCAGAGCAAATGATGAAACTCCAGCAAGATATGATAGAACGGATGCAAGAGTCCCAAAACAACATGATAAGCCAGCTGGCGCAACTATTGGCCAATGAACGAGGAAAAGGCGCCGCTGCTAGTTCAGGGAATAATGACGACCTCGCCACCTCCGGATTTACCCCGCCAAATACCCAAGCACCACCAGAAATATGTCCCCAAAGGACGCCTTTTGTTATCAGGCCACAGTGCCAGGTTGAGACCGCAATGCCAGCGCACTTCTCGACTGGTTCAGGCACTAATCCCGAAGAAGGTCCGGCTAACCCTATAGTCCCCAATTTTGATGAAATGGCTGAAATGGATAAGGCAAAAACGAACCTTCCCAGACAACTCGAGGATCGTTGCAAATGGTTAGAAGAAAAGTTTAAGGAAATAGAGACTACTGACCATCGCTACGGGGTGGACGCTAAAGACTTGAGCCTAGTCACAGACCTCATACTTCCGCCAAAGTTCAAGACCCCAGATTTTGAAAAATACAATGGGACCAGTTGCCCTGAAGCGCACATCACAATGTTCTGTTGACGGATGGTGGGATATGTTTACAACTATCAACTGCTTATTCATTGTTTCCAGGATAGTTTGGCCGGGGCCGCGACCAAATGGTACAATCAGCTGAGCCGTACCCAGATCAAGTCATGAAAGGACCTAGCACAGGCCTTCCTGAAATAATATGGGCACGTATCCGATATATCTCCTGATCGAATCACGCTCCAAAATATGGAGAAAAAGCCAAACGAAAGTTTGAGCAATATGCCCGGCGATGGAGGAAGTAGCACACAAGTTCACCACCGCTCCTAGAAAAAGAGACAACCATTTGTTTGTCAATACGTTGAAAGCTCCTTCATTAATCACATGCTTGGAAGTGCCACTAAAAGTTTTTCCGATATTGTCTTTGTCTGGGGAAATGATCGAGAATGCAATCAGAAGCGGTAAAATAGAGGCGGAGAAAGTACTAGAAAGACGGTCCCAAGAAGAGGAGAGTGATATAAACAACATAGGTAAAAGTTATTCAAAACCTATTATTGTGAGCGACCAAGGACCTGTGACCCCGATCATCGAGCCCACTTAGACAGAGTCCAACACAAGGTAAAATACTGGAGAAAATCCAATTCATGCCTATCCCAGTCCCATACAAGGAAATGTATCAGAAATTATTTGACGCACACATTGTCTCCCCCCATTACTTAAAACCCTTGCAACCCCCGTACCCTAAGTGGTATGATGCGAACGCACAGTGCGAATACCATGCAGGAATCGTGGGGCATTCTATAGAGCACTGTCTCGCTTTTAAGAAACTAGTGGAAAGACTCATCCAGATGGGGGTTATAGAAGTCGATGACACCTCTTGCAAGGGGCACCCGCTACCTAATCACGGGGTCAACATGATAGGCGAAGATGAGAGAAGAGGAGTAAAGAGGGATATCTCCGATGTGAAAACCCAATGAAATAGGTCTGGAAGGAAATGATAAAAAGGGGATTGGTTGGGACATGTCCAAGGGGAGAACATGAAGAAACACGAAAGGGCTGTGAATTTCATAACTCGGAAGGGCACGAAATCCAAAGTTGCACTGAGTTTAGAATGCTGGTACAGGCGCTGATGGACAATAAAGAGTTAGAATTCTTTGAAAGCAATGAAGGCCGGAAAGAGGGTAACATCTGCACATTGGAGGATGAGTTAGAAGCAAAAGCCTCAGAGGCGAGCTATCCTTTAGTCACCATCTCACGATCCAAGGGCGGCGGAGTAAAAATAAATCCAAAAATTGTGATTCGAAAGCCTACTACTTTTTCATCTGAAGACAACCAAAAGACTCCCGGGGGTTATAACTGCAACGTGACAATTCCTGAAAAGGGGGGTCCGTCCACAAAAGAGAGCCAGGAATATCCTAAGATCGTGATCCAAAAACCTGTAGCCTTTTCATATAAGGATGACAAGAAGGTCCCCTAGAACTATAACTGCAATGTGACGATTCCTGAAAAGGGAGGTTCGCCCAACACTACAAAAGAAAACCAAGAGAAAGGCTCCTACACGCGCAGTGGAAAGCGCTATGACCTGTCAAACACAAGAACGGAGTACTCAAAAGGGAAAAACTTGATGGGCGAACAAAAGAAAGAAAAAGGGACCAAGCAAGAGACACATATAAACGAGCCAGTGAAGGAGGAAGAAGCTAGAGAATTCTTAAAGTTTTTGAAGCATAGTGAATATAGTGTCGTAGAAGCGGCTACATAAATAATGGCTCAGATATCGGTGCTAGATTTACTATTAAGTTCAAGCACACCGTAACGCTACCGATGAAGGTATTGAATGAAACTTATGTTGCAAATGATATAACAATTAAAAGTTGGATCGCTTGGTTAGCAACATAAGTCGATAACTTCATTTTCTTTAACGATGATGAGATTCCTTCGGAGGTACGGTTCCATCAAGGCTCTCCACATTACCATGCGGTGCAAAGGATACACATTACCGGGGTACTAGTCGACAATGGATCGGCGCTCAATGTTCTACCACTATCGATAATTGAATCGATTGCCGCTGATAGTTCTCATATGAAGGCTCGCCACAACGTAGTAAGGGCATTCGATGGAACCGAGAGGAAAGTCATGGGAAGGATCAAAGTACCTCTTTTAATCGGACCAGCACATATGAGGTGGACTTTATCATGATGGATATCCGGTGCCTTATAACCGCTATTGGGGAGACCTTGGATACACTTTCGGCAGAGCAAAGGCCTCATCGTTGCACCAAAAGTTGAAATTAATCTCGAGGGCCGTCTAGTGACCATAAATGTCAAGAGGACATCATCGCAATCAGTAAAAATAAAGTGCACCCTATTTAGAAGCCAACGATGAAGCAGCTGAGTGCTCCTTCCGTTCTTTGGAATTTGTCAACGCAACATTCGTCGCTGAGGGAAACAAGATCCCAATGCCTCAATTATCCAAAACCACAAGAATAGGTTTACAACTAATGGTCGAAAACGAGGCCGTACCCGGGAAGGGACTAGGAAGGTATCTCCAAGGAGGAATCGAAGTCCCAAGATTGAAAGAAAAAAGAGACCTCTTTGGCTTAGGATTCAAACCGAATGCCAAGCAAAGGAAGAAAGAGATAGAAAAGAAGCAAGAAAGAAGGAAAGCTCGCTTGGGTGGAAATGAGATTAAATGGGAACCGATGATAATTCCTCACATTCGTGAGACCTTTATATCGGGAGGGTTATCCATCCGGACGAAACACAAAATGAAGAAATCGTGCATGTCAACGCTATATCCGAGGGGAAATTGAGGAAGAAAATTGAATGGCATCCGCCTATGAGCCGGGTAGCGTTCTAAACAATTGGATCATGGAGGAGATTCCTATAGCCTTTAGAACTCATTCGAGTAATACTGAACACACTTATTGCTTTAAGTCTAGAAGCAATAAGAACCCCTTTTGTGAAACATGATTTTGTATGAGACATCATTATTTTCAATGAAATACATCTCCGCCATCTTTTGAGCAAATTTTCTTTTATGTTCATTTCATTCATTCATTATTCTTTCTTTAGATATTCTTCTAAACATTTATATTCTTCAATAAACATGCCCAGATTCTATGATTCTATGAGCCTTTATTCATTTCCATAACAGTCCCTAAATATCAATGATTTGAGTGGACGCCACCGATGACTCGTAATGTCCTTTTGAGCAAGATATGGGTGTGAAAGATTTTCAGATTTTGGAGATGACCAAGGCGTGATTTAGCTCTGAATCATAGGATGGTAGAACAAGAGGAGAAACAAATCATACCTCACAAAGAATCGAAGGAAATAGTGAATCTAGGAGATGAACAAGAAAAGAAAGAAGTGAAGATTGGAGCCAGATCACCAAGAGACAAAGCAAGACCTCATTGAGTTACTCCAAGAATTCAAGGATGTCTTCGCATGGTCATATCAAGACATGCCGGGCTAAGCACTAATATCGTGGTACACCGCTTGCCCATAAAAGAAGAATACAAGTTGGTCCAATGTAAACTTTGGAGGATGAGGCCGATGTTTTCATTGGAAGTAAAAGAAGAGGTCAAGAAGTAATTTGACGCAGGTTCTTGCAAGTGGTTAAGTACTCGAATGGGTAGCCAATATTGTCCCTGGCCCCTAAGAAAGATGGGAAAGTACGAATGTGTGTGGACTAGAGATCTAAACAAGGCTAGCCCGAAGACAACTTTCCATTACCTCACATCGACACCTTAGTGGATAATACTGGCGGGTTATTCATTGTTCTCGTTCATGGATGGCTTCTCGTGATACAACCAGATAAAGATGCTTCCTCAAGACATGAATAAAACCACATTCATAACCATGTGGGAACCTTTTGCTATAAGGTAATGCCATTTGGGTTGAAGAATGCGAGAGCAACATATCGTAGAGCCATGGTGACCCTATTCCATGACATGATGCACAAGGAAATTGAGGTTTACGTTGACGATATGATTGCCAAGTCTCGAACCGAAAAGGAGCATATCCAAGTCTTAAGGAAATTATTTTTGAGGTTGAGGAAAGTCCAACTGAAGCTTAACCCGGCAAAGTGTACCTTTGGAGCCAGGTCAGGGAAACTGTTAGGATTTATAGTCAGTGAAAAGGGGATTGAGGTTGACCCAGACAAAGTCAAGGCTATACAAGAATTGCCTCCGCCTCGCACGTAAAAAGAAGTTCGAGGTTTCTTAGGAAGATTAAATTACATTGCTCGGTTCATTTCACAACTGACTGAGAAATGCAACCCCATATTTCGCCTTCTTAAAAAACACAATTCAGGTGTGTGGGACGAGGAATGTCAGAAGACCTTCGACAAAGTAAAGAAATACCTGTCCAATCCTCCGGTATTGACACCGCCTAATCCAGAGAAGCCTTTGATCCTCTATTTGACGGTACTTGATAATTCAATGGGATGTGTGCTCGGCCCAAGATGATGAGTCGGAAAGAAAGAAAAGCAATATACTACCTTAGTAAAAAGTTCACCGAGTGTGAAACAAGGTACTCACCAATTGAGAAAATATGTTGTGCCTTGGTCCGACAACTCGAGACTGGGCAAGACATGTTGTATCATACGACTGCTCATCTCAAGCTAGACCCACTAAAATACCTAATGGAATCAACTACTTTGAATGGACGGATGGTCTGATGGAAAATTTTACTTTACGAGTTTGACATAGTTTATGTAAACCAAAAGGCGATAAAAGGAAGTGCAATAGCGGATTTTCTGGCTAGTAGAGCTCTGGCAGATTATGAGCCTCTGGACTTCGATTTCCCTAATGAAGACCTAATGTACGTAGCAACCACTGAAGAAGATACCACGGAAAGTCGTCCTTGGAAACTAAACTTCGACGGGGCATCGAACGCTATGGGCAATGGAATTGGGGTAGTTCTGGTGTCCCCAAACGGAGATCATTACCCATTTACTTGTAAGCTAGATTTTGATTGCACAAACAATATGGCAGAGTATGAAGCTTGCATCCGTGCTGCTATTGAACGTAAAATTAAGGTGCTGAAAGTATACGGAGACTCTGCATTAGTAATTTATCAACTTAAAGGAAAATGGGAGACGAGGGATCCCAAATTGGTTGAATACAAAAGATTGGTCCAAGAACCGATCAAAGAGTTCGAGGACATCACTTTCGATTATCTACCAAGAGACGAAAATCGATGGCTAATGCTCTAGCCACATTGGCTTCTATCGACGAGCAAACAACAAGGAGGATATGAGGCCTATACAAATGAGCATTTATGAGGTCCCACCCATTGCTACAACGTGGAAGAAGAGGAGCAAAATAATCACCCATGGTATCACGATATACTACAATACGTGAAAGATCATAAATACCCGATCGCAAACCGAAAATGACAAAAGGACGTTGAAAAGACTAGCTTGCGACTATGTCTTAGACAGAGAGATCCTATACAAAGAAGAAAGGATCAAGTGCTATTGAGATGTGTGGATGGCGCCGAGGCTAAGCAGATCCTAGAAGAAGTCCATGAGGGTGTACATGGAACACATGCCAATGGGTTCGCAATGGTAAGACAAATCATGAGATTCGGTATTATTGGTCTACCATGGAAAGAGATTGCATTGATTATGCTAAGAAATGTCATAAGTGCCAAATTTATGGGGACAAGATTCATGTGCCACCTCACCTTTACATGTTATGACCTCCCATGGCCGTTTTCTATGTAGGCATGGACGTCATTGGACCAATCTCACCAAAAGCTTCCAATGGACATCGGTTCATCTTCGTGGTAATTGATTACTTCACTAAATGGGTGGAGGCCACTTCATATGCCAATGTGACAAAATCAGCGGTCAGCAAGTTCCTAAAAAAGGAAATCATATGTCGATATGGAATGCCTGAGAGGATCATATCGATAATGCGTTAAACTTGAATAACAAAGATGATCACGAAGTCTCAGAGGCAATTCAAGATCGACATCACAATTCGCCACCGATCACCCAAAGATGAACGGTGCAGTTGAAGCAGCCAATAAGAACATCAAGAGGATAATAGGAAAGATGACTGTGACTTATAAAGATTGGCACGAGAAGTTACCATTTGCCCTTTTCGCCTATCGAACGTCAATCAGAACCTCTACCGGGGCAACTCCCTTCTCATTGGTTTACGGAATGGAAGCGGTTTTACCCATCGAAGTTGAAATTCTGTCCCTTCGAGTATTTTTTAAATTGAAATTAGATGAAGCAGAATGGATACAAGCTCGATATGATCAATTGAATCTGATCGAAGAAAAGAGGCTGAAAGCTATCCGTCATGGTCAGATGTACCAAAAGCGAATGATGCGAGCATACAACAAGAAAGTGCGTCCAAGAGAATTCCACGAGGGAGACTTAGTTTTGAAAAAGATTCTCCCCATACAAAAGGATTTCAGAGGAAAATGGATGCCAAATTGGGAAGGACCTTATGTGGTGAAAAAGGCTTTCTCCGAGGGGCACTAATCTTGGCTGAGATAGATGGGAAAATCTACCCAATCCCATAAGTTGATTCGCTAAGAAGTATTACGCTTGAAGAAGGGAAAGGCTAAAGTAAAAACCCGCAAAGGGCGCTTCAAAAAAAAACGGAGAGGTCAGGCGAAAACCCGTAAAGGGAGCTTTGAGACCAAAAGGGCCTTGAGTCGAAAACCCGATAAGGGCGACTCAAATTAGCACGAAAAAGAGGTATGTGACAATCTTTTTCCCCCAGAATTAGCAAAAGGATGAATGTTACACCTCGTAACATCTACAAAGCACCGCAGATCTCCCAACGCCTATTCAAATTTCAAATGATCTTCTAAGGATCCGTGTTGAAACCAGTGCGATATCTAGGGCACCTACTTTTTCCTTTTACCCATTTTTTGTACTCCAATAACGTTTACTTTTGTTGATTTAATCCAATTCCATTCTTTATAAATTCCATTGTTATTTTAAATCTTTAAGTTGTTTGCAATTGAAATAACGACCCATTGACCCATAATGCTTCCATAAAAAGAGTCCCGCCTATTACTCTGGAAGCCTCTAAACAGCATAGGAACCTGAAACGAGACTGTTGTTTAGTAACCGCCACAATTTGGGGTTGGAAACGTTCGAGGAAGAGGAGTCTAAAATTATGACCATTTCTTCAGATTCACAGTCATAGATATCAAACAAGATGTTGCGTCTGTGCCGTGACCTTGACGAGCGAGCGAGCAATTACAACCCTAAGCTTTTTTTAAAGAAAAATAAATCGTCCTCATGACATCCTGCATTCATGCAAATGTCCTCCGTAATATCACTTAGTTAGGAGCATCCGATTTATTACAATCATTGCATCTTAACGAAAAATCATCATTCTCATGACATTCTGCATTCATGCAAGTGTCATCCATTAGTTAGGAGCATTCGAGTCATTCTGACCATAGCACCCTCACTATTTGGCATAAACACAAACACATAAAATCGAGTCTACAGGATATGTCCCTAGAGGACGGTGTAGCAACACAATCGAAGATTATCCTATTACCATCGACCAGAGGTGGAATGGTGGTCCTATCGCCACTGACCAACAGTGGAATAGGTGGAAGATTGTCTTATTGCCACTGACCAGCAATGGAATAAGTTGAAGATTGTCTTATTGCCACTGACCAGCAATGGAATAAGTTTACCTTATTGCCACTGACCAGCAGTGGAATAGGTGGAAGATTGTCCTATTACCATCAACTAGTGATGGAATAGGTTGAATATTGTCCTATTGCCATCAACCAGTGGTGGAATAGGTTGAAGATTGTCCTATTGCCACTGACCAGCAGTGGAATGGGTCAAAAATTGTAGATCTTGTCACTATAACCAGTAGTGGGGTAAGATCGAAGGCGAATCTTGGCTCTCTAACCAGTAGAGAACATGATTTTGACCACCCACCTATTGCCACCGACAAAGAATGGAATAGGTCAAAAAATTGTAGATCTTGTCGCCCGATCAAGAGTGGGGCAAGATCGAAGGCAAATCATGGCTCCCTAAACCAGTAGGGAACATGATTTAGGCCACTGTCCTATATCCCGATCAAAGCGGTGAAATGGTCAAAAAAATTGTGATTCTTGCCCCTAACCAGTAGGGAGCATGGTCAAGCTTGAGTCCTATTTGCCTTAACTAGCAAAGTGGAATAGGTCAAGACCAAGACCTCATCTCTCAAGATGCAGAGAGCAATCTAAAATGAACAAGTCACATCCCATTGAAGTCGCAGACAAGAGCAAATTGAAGCCACAGATCCCATCTACCCGAAGAAGAAAAGCGCCAAAGAAGTCAAGACCCGACGAGACCGGGCAAAATTGGTCTTTGAAATCTTTGCTCCATTCCTGCTTACGACAATGAGCAAAGAGGGTAGTCAGACAAGCCCAATTTTGGCCCGGCCACAAGCCCAATCAAACCACAAGCCCGGACCCATTAACAAAACTAAACCCAAAATAAAAATAGGCCCAAATGGCCCAAAACCAACCTTCAGCCAAAGCAGAAAAAAAACAAAAAAACCCTAGCCCTTTTGCCTCGACCCTCGACTTCGACTCGCCCCACTCGCCCTCTGCACAGACGTCGACACTGACCATCCGTCGTCTGCTCGACAAGCGCTCCTATAGCTCTGAAACAAAACACGCAAAGAAAGAAAAGCGTAGCAATTTGTCTTCTTTATTCACTTTGGCTATAAAGCCACAAAAACCATTGTAAAAGGGGATTTTTGGAGAAAAAAATAATATAGATTTAGAATACAAAATTGTTGGAAATCGAAAGCAAAAGCGAGAGAAGGTTGTTTTTAACACTTCCGTTTTCATTTTATAATAAATCATATTTTTATTTCCTTTTTTTATCTGCTTATTGTTTCTTTTTTTTACTTTTTTTACAAATAATAATAGTAAAAGAGAAGGCAAAACTTACGAACCCCGTAGCGTCGTTGAGTCTCCTCTCCGTCGTCGAGCCGAAATCGGAGCAAAATGGGGTTTCTTCTCTTGGGTTCTTGAAAACAAAAGGAAATAGATCGACAAACATAAAAAAAGAAGGAAAAATATGACCTTTCAATTTTTGGCCACGTGACGGTGGTGGCGGCAAGGCGTCGTGACGTCCGACGGCCGAATTCGTGACTGCACCCACCTGCAGAGAAAAAAGAAAACAAAAGTTAGTTTTTTAAAGCGGATGAAAATGAAATTTTTGGTGGAAAAGAGGCTTATATAGCCAAGTTAAAACGACGCTTGCTTTTGGCAAGGCATCCAAAAGCCCCAAAACGACGTCGTTTCACCTTGGACCGACCCGATCCGATCCGACCCGCCTAGGATCCGCGTGTTTTTTAATCAATGGGTTATTTGCGGAGTTGGCCCTTCCGCATTTTTAAATTTTTTAATAAAGTTTCGATATTATTTCAATTTGGCCCGAACATTAAGCTTGGTTTTCAATATGGTCCCCCTTGCTATGCTGCTTTTGGCCAAAAGGATTATTTTTATGGTCCCTCCTGTTTCCTCGTGCGTTTAAATTGATCCTTTTGTGATTTTTATTTCAGATTGGCCCTAAAATTTCATTTTATTTTCAATCCAACTTATTTAGTTTGAATCGCATTTTTTATATATTATTACTATTATCACTATATTATATTATTATTATTATTATTATTATTATTACTATTATTATCATTTTATTTTTACCTCGCTTATTTATTTACTATTATATTTGTTATTGTTATTATTATTATTACCATTGTTGTTCCATTTTTATTATTAATACCATTATTATTATTATTATTTTCATATTACTCTTATTTGTTTATTTATTACTTTATTCACCCCTTTTATTATTCGCTCATTAATGTATCATTCTTTTTAATATATCATTATTTTTTTATTATTACAATTATTTAATTTGAATTTGATTTCCATTCTTTTAATTTTCACCATTTATGAATTTTTTTATATTATGTTATTCATTTTTATTATTTTATTTATTTATTATCATTTCATTTACTTATTATTTATTCGCTCATTGCTCTTTACTTTTTAGTACTTTAAAGCAATTTATTCATTTATTTATCATATTCTTTATTTTCTTATTATTGTTATTATTATCATTTCATTTGTTTCTATAGTTCTATTATTGTCATTCTTATGTCATTATTTATTTGCTCATTCATTTATTTATAAGAATTAGATTTATTCGCATATTCGCTTAATTTGTTAGTATCATTATTTTGTCTAATATTAATCAATCAAATTTTCAAAATAAAGATAATGTTCAAGATTTGAAAATTTGGGAAGATCGAACCCTAACTTATCGGGTTCGTTTTCTCGCTTATGTTAAACAACGGGATATCTCTTTGAAGTTGCAATTTTAAAAACAAAATACTTAATCTCGAAAATTCAAATGTCGTGTCCTAACTTCATCGGACTCGACATCCGATTCTTCGAGATAAGCTTTTTTTAAAATAGAGGAAATATTCTAATTTGGATTTAGGAAAACAAGCCCTAACTTCATCGGGTTCTAATTTCTCGCTCGACAAATGACGAAAAATCCTCTTCAAAAACAAAAATCAAGTTTTAAAAGACGAGCTTAGTTTGGAGTCTAAAGTATTGCGCCTAACTTATCGGACATGATGCTTTATCTCTTCGATAATAAGAGAGTCTTAATGTCCCTTTCAATTCGATCAAATTTTGAAAATAAAAGGCATCGATTTTCGAACCATTTCAAAGTTTTCAATAAAAGGACATCAATCAATGGTTTGGTACCAATTTGCGTGTCGAGGGTGCTAATCCTTCCTCACACGTAATCGACTTAGAACCCATTTTCTCAAAGTTCAGAGACCAAAAAGCACTGCTTTAGTAAATTAAATATTTTATTAAACAAAGGTGATCCGATCACACCAAATAAAGATCGGTGGTGACTCCCTTCCTTTTTTCTCTAAAACAATCGAGTCGACCGCGTCGTTTACTGTTTCATCAAAAAATGGTTACGACAACCCCAAAAATGAATCGATGTTCGTTAGAAGCTTTTGGGAAAATTAGCCCTATAACATCCATGCCCCACATAGAAAAAGGCCACAGAGAAGTCATGACATGAAGGGGCGAAGGGGCTGCATGAATTTTATTGCTGTAAATTTGACATTTGTGGCACTTTCGTGCATAACTAATGCAGTCGTTTTCCATTGTCAGCCAGTAATAACCGAGTCTCATAATCTGCCTAGCCATAGTGAAACCAGTGGCATACGTTCCACAAATTCCTTCATGGACCTCTTCAAGTATTTTTCTAGCTTCAACAGCATCCACGCATCTCAGGAGCACTTGATCTTTTCCTCTTTTGTATAGGATGTCCCCATCAAGAACAAATCCCACTGCCATTCTTCTGATTGTTCTTTTGTCGTTCTCATTTGCTTTCTCGGGATATCTTTGATTCTTGACACATTCTAAGATATCGTGGAACCACGGCCGTCCATCTGTCTCTTTTTCAATGCTAAAACAATGTGCAGGGACCTCATATATGCTCATTTGGAGAGGCATTATTTCTATTTCTCTGTTTACTTTGAACATTGAGGCCAAAGTGGCCAAGGCATCAGCCAATTGGTTTTCTTCTCATGGGAAGTAATTAAAAGTCACTTCTTTGAATTCTTTAATCAGTTCCGCAACGAGATCGCGATATTTAACTAATTTTGAATCTCTTATTTCCTAATCTCCACGGATTTGGTAAATCACCAACGCTAAGTCCCCATACACCTCTAAGATTTCGATGTTTCGTTCAATAGCTGCACGAAGTCCCATGATGCACGCCTCATATTCCGCTATGTTATTGGTACAGAAGAAATTTAATCTGGTAGTGAGCGGATAATGGTTCCCTTCTAGTGACACTAAGACTGCTCCAATCCCATACCCCAATGTGTTCGATGCACCATCAAAGCTCATCTTCCATGATTTCTTTTTTGACGACTCACACTCTTTTTCTGTAATGCACATCAAGTTTTCGTCTGGGAAATCGAATCTCAATGGCTCATATTTCTCCATCGTTCGAGTTGCTAAGAAGTCAACTATTGCGCTCCCCTTTATTGACTTTTGGCTCACATAGACGATGTCGTACTCTGATAGTAGGATCTGCCATCGTGCCATTCTTCCTGAGAGTGCAGGTGATTCCATCATGTACTTTATTGGGTCCAGCTTTGAAATTAACCATGTCATATGATACAACATATATTGTTTGAGCCTTCGAACTACCCAGATTAAAGCACAACAAAATTTTTCAATTGACGGGTACTTTGCTTCATACTCTGTGAACTTCTTGCTGAGGTAGTAAATCGCCATTTCTCTTTTCTCGGACTCATCATGTTGCCCAAGTACGCAACCCATTGAGTTTTCGAACACAGTCAGATACAATATTAGCGGTCTTTCGGGAGTTAGCAGTACTAGCATCGGGGGGTTAGACAAATACTGTTTTATTTTGTCAAAAGCCACTTGAAACTCTTCGTTCCATTTTCCAGGATTGTGTTTTCGAAGGAGTCAAAAAATTGGGTCACACTGGTCTGTAAGTTGAGCAATGAACCGAGCGATGTAGTTCAACCTCCCTAAAAATCCTCTGACTTTTTTTTGTGTGCGCAGAGGTGGTAGTTCTTGTATGGCTTTTATCTTATCTGGATGAACTTCAATACCTCTCTCACTGACAATGAAGCCTAGTAATTTTCCCGAGGTAGTCCCAAACGTACACTAGGCTGGATTAAGCTTCAGTTGGAACTTTTTTAGTCTTTCAAACAACTTCTTGAGGTTCCCAACATGCTCTCTTTCCCCCCGAGATTTGGCAATCATATCATCGACATAGACTTCTATCTCTTTGTGCATTATGTCATAGAATAGCATCACCATTGCCCTCTGATATGTTGCCCCAGCATTCTTTAATCCTAACGGTATCACCTTGTAGTAGAATGTCCCCCACATCGTTACGAAGGTAATTTTTTCCATATCCTCGGGAGCCATCTTTATCTGATTATAACCCAAGAATTTATCCATGAAAGAAAATTATCTTTAGGACTTGCTCGATTTAGATCGCAATAATCCACACACATTCGTACCTTGTCGTCTTTCTTCTGTACCGAGACTATATTAGCCACCCATTCTGGATATTTAGAAACTTGTAAGAAGCCAGCATCAAATTATTTCTTGACTTTTTCTTTTATCTTTAACAGCATTTCAGGTCTCATTCGTCTTAGCTTCTATTGAATGGGTTTGCATTCTGGTTTCAGTGGGAGTCTATGGACCACTACATCCTCGCTTAACCTTGGCATGTCTTGATATGACCATGCAAATACATCTTTGTATTCACGAAGCAAAGCTATCAAATCATGTTTGGTGTTCTCTGAAATGGAAGTCCCAATCTTCACTTCTTGTCTCTTTTGTTCATTTCCCAAGTTTACTATCTCAACAGATTCTTGATGGGGTACAATCTGTTTATCTTCTTGTTCTACCATTCTTAATAACTCAGGAGACGAGTCATAATCTTCAGCATTTTCCTCAGCTTCGAATTCTCCTAAACAAATAGCTTTCTCAAAATTGATTTCAGGACTTGTAACGGGATTATTCATGTCGTTGGTATCTGAGCACCTAAAAGGTGAATGGAAAAGAAAACTATAGAGGAGCATCAAAGTATTGGAACCAAACAAACATAATGTTATGGCATGATATGAGGTACATGTAAGGACAAGCTGTGAGAAGAGGGAATAATTATGAAGTTAACGAGAATGAAAAGACTATGACAAAATGCATCTCCATTAATGTTCATTTAAATGATAAAGAGCAAACATAAGCTCTTACAAAAGAATCCTACTATTACTTAGGAGCACACAAAAAAAGAGTTAACATTGAACATTACTTTAGAGAGGACTTAGAAACTACAAGAAGATCCACAGCAGTCCAATTGTTCAAAACGAATCCAGGAGGACAAGGGCGTATCATTGAAACATCTTTAATTGCATCATCTCCTTTGTCAATAAAATTTATACTGACGTTCTGAAGACCCATTTCAATCAATAACAGTGTGCTTCGTGAATTATCTTGTCCTGGGTACATCATTCCTGCAGATGTAAATGTTTTTGACAAAGGAGGATACGCTAGGGGCTCCCATTCTAATTCTCGACCTGAAGCTCTTGCAATCCTCATTTTTGAAATTTTTGCAACTATTTTCTTCTTTTTCACATATCCGATTTGAATCCTAAACTGTATCGAGCCTTGTGGTGTAATGGTTTTAATGCTCTAACTATCCCTTGCTGACATCTTCCCAAACCTTTCTTCATTCGGGCTCCCTTTCCCACAGTAAGCTTAATTCCCATCTTGCTATTCCTTGACAGTTTGGGTGTGGGAATCTTATTTCCTTCAGCAACAAATGTAGCATTGATAAATTCAAAGGAACGGAAGGAACATTCTACTGCATCTTTGTCTACTTTGATGTAGGGTGCGTCAGTAGAGATAGATGCAACAATGTCTTCTTCACCCACGAACCGTGATCAAGCGGCTATCTATGACAAACTTTACTTTTTAATGGAGAGATAAAGGGACCGCCCCAGCAGAATGGATCCAAGGCCTCCCTAAAAGGCAATTATACGAAGGCGTGATGTCCATGACCTGGAATTCGATATCATATGTACATGGGCCCACTTCTAGAAAAATTTCAATCTTTCCTATGACCTCTCGTCGTGTCCCATCAAATTCCCTTACTGTGGAATGACAAGGCCTTAAATAAGACATGTCAACTGGCATCCTTGAAAGTGTGGCCAAAGGTATGACATTGAGTACAGACCCGTTGTCAATAAGCACATTCGGTATTATATAGCCTTTGCAACTGGTTGTGATGTGCAATGCTTTTACAGAGCCCCTACCGTTTGGTGGTATTTATTTCGTCATCACTGAAAGAGAAAATTATCCCCATTCAAGTTGTTCACCCACCTATCAAGCTTTTCAACAGATACGTTGCTTGGCACATACGCTTGATTTAACACTTTTAGCAAAGCATTTCGATGTGGATCTGAGTTCAACAGTAGAGATAACACCGAGATTCTTGCCAACTGCTTGTTCAACTACTCCACGATGTTATATTCACTATGCTTGATAGACTTTAAGAATTCATGTGCTTCATCCTTATTCACAAGTCTTTTAATTTCTTGCTCAGACTGTATTTCAACATCAACCTCAGCATCAAGCATTGGTGCCTTTCCTTTCTGATTCGAGTCAACGGCTTTCTTTTTTGGTTCAACCACCTAAGGAGAATAACATCTCCCACTGCGGGTAAAATGTCCTACTTCGCTAACACTTCCAGTCGTAGCTTTGGATTTTTCACCTTCGGGTATGATAATGTTGACATCATATTTCTATGGTACCGCCTTGTTGTCCTTGTAAGGGAAAAGAGATGGCACTTCAATCACCACCTTTGGTTTGACTTCTCTCTTCTTGGTCTCATAATAAATCACCAGTGGCCTATCGGCACTATAAGGGATAGCTGATGGTTGATTATCAGAGGCGCATATTTCCCTTTCCTTGGCCTCGTCCATTTTATCAAAGATCTTGACCTCCTTGTTATCCATCATGTCCTAAAGTAATTTTCTGAATCCCTTACAAGGTTGGATGTCATGCCCTTCGATACCATGAAAGACATAAAAAATTTAACCTTTTGTACTTTTTTCCTTGAAACTTCTGTTGAGTGGATAGAACAAACCCTTCTCAGCCATTATTTCTCATACCTTCTACAAAGGTGTCTTTATTTCAGAAACACAACTTTTCGCTCGCCACCTATCATCCTTCATCACCACACTCACGTTCCCTTCAGTATGGTTAGGGAATAGATTTTTAGCCATATTACTAGCACCATCAAATCGTAAAATGCCTGCATCAATAAGACCTTGAACCCTCCTTTTAAAGGCTAGACAATTTTTTATAGAATGCCCCTGGTTTCCACCATGGTACATGCAACTAGCATTAGGATCGTACCATTTTGGGTATGGTGGCTTTAGGGGTGCCATATAATGTGGGGATATTAATTATTTTTCCAATAATTTTGGGTATAGCTCTCCGTATGACACAGGAATAAGGGTGATTTGAGGTTTTCCAAGATTGGGTCTTGCTAGTCTTTGTTCGTTTTTGGGTTGGCTTTGAACAGACATGGTATTTGGTGGGAACATGGCGAATGGTCTTTGGTTATTTGTGGCATAGACGGAGTAAGGAGGAGGTACTTGATAGTAAGGGCTTTGGGGAGGAAAATAGAAATTTAGAGGTGGCGATATAGAGGTTGTGATTGAGTTGGGTATAGATTAGAAGTGTAGTGGCTCTCGGTTCCCACCATATGGGTTGCTGCCTCTTTTTTCTTTATGGGTATTGCCCTTCTTGAACTCTCGGGGCCTTCCATCCTTCCACTTTTGATGGCATTCTCTATAAGCTCCCCAGATATTACAATATCTACAAAGTCTTTCGTGGCGCTTCCTACCAACTTATCGTAAAATGACACTTTCAAAGTGTTGATGAAAAGGACCGTTATCTTAGTTTTAGTTAATGGAGGTTCTACTTGGGCCGAGATATCCCTCCATCTTTGAGCGTATTGCCTAAAAGTCTCCGTCAGATTCTTTTCCATCATCTGCAGAGTTAGTCGATCAGGCACCATGTAGATACATGCTTGTATTGTTCACAAAATGCTGATGCTAAGTCTTTCCATGATCGGATCCTTTCTCTACTGAGTTGATTATACCATCAGAGAGCCGATCCGACCAAGCTGTTTTGAAAACAATGTATTAGCAATTTATCCTCGTTCACGTAACAGTCATCTTCGACAAAACATGATAAGATGCGCCTTTGGACATCTTATTCCATCATATTTTTCAAAATCTGGTACTTTAAATTTCATAGGTAGAACCAGATCGGGTACCAAACTAAGCTCTTTGGCACTCAATGCAGAGAAGACTTCAGTACCTTTATCGCCTTGAGCCTTTCTTCCAAGCTCCTATACTTATCCTGAGCATCATGATCATCCATTTTCAACCTGGCTATTTCTACCAGATCATCTAAATCTGGAACAATTGGATCAGCAGGATTAGCTCCGGGTTTTAATACTAATATACCTTGCCCTTCTTGAGCAGGTGGTGTAGGTCGTTGCTCTAGGCCTGTAGGTTCCCTTTGAGAATATCCTCTTTGCATTGCATGGACGTGAGGTGGAGCGAATCCTGGGGGATAGAGCAGATCCTGATTAACTCTTAACTAGGGTTCTGTGATGTCAGGGCTCTGCATGGGTCCTTTTTCTTTCACCAAAGCTGTCCCATCTCCATCATTTTGGCCATTTGATCCCTTTGCTCGAGCGATTCCTCTCGAGATCTCACCATCAGATCTCTTGCTTCCTACTGTGACTTGGCCAACAACTCTTGTAACTCTCTTTGGATCCTTTCCATCCTTTCAATTCTTTCATTGAGTTTAGCATCCATAGTTCTAGCTCTTAGACGCGTCTTATAAGAATAACGTGATTCCAAATTTGTAGTGTCGCAACTGTGGATTATACGATTTTAGCCTCAGTGAATGATTAGAGTGATATGCACATGTAATGAATGGATGAATGAATAAATGATAAATGAATGTTAATCATGAATAAATATGCAAGAATTTGGTGTTGGTTTCAAGATAGCCCCATACTTAGGCATTTCATTAATCAAAAGAGCCCATTACAAAAAGTTTTGCCATCTCTGATTTAATAGTTACACAAATTTCCTAGCCACATCGCCTTGTTTCTTCACTCGTTCTAGAAATTCTGACATGTTTGATCCTTGTCTCGGAGGGAATTGATAACTGAGATCTTCTACTTCATCTGATAATTGCACGATTTGACAAATACGCTTTATGTAATTTCATTAATCAAACCACCGAGATACATATCTTTTCTTAGAGCTCTTTTCAGAGGCACGAATGTCCCCATCATCTTGGCCATTCTTTTCTTCTAGGGTTTTAGGAGAGTATCCAAATGTTGTTGATGAGCTTACGCAGTATTTTTAAATCTTGTATTTTCCTTATTAGCTCTTGACGCTCAGACTGACTAGTCATTAATTCTGCAGACACGATTTCGTATTCAACATTCTTCTTCCTTAACTCTATCATAGCACGCGCAGCTTTTTCCTCTTCCTTCTTCGCTTTTCCTCTTCAAAATTCCATCCCACCTTTGATGTTGCTTAGTTCTTCCTTCCATTCGCTGATGATTTGCCCAGCCCACTATTCCTTATAGTGCATTTTAATTTCTTATTTTCTAAATGAAGATCTTTTAAGTCATTTCTCATGATCTCAGCTTCTTTCTGTACTTTCTCAATTCTGGATTTTTCAATTTGAACATCAATTTTCAGCTTGTAATTTTCCTCTTGAAGAGAACTAATATCCCATAACAGCTTGGCCTTTTCACGTTTAAATTCATGTCTTGCCATTTCTATCTCGGAAGGCATTTCTTCTGAGAAAGGATTCTGGAAAGTATAATCGTCGGTGAGATTTATTGACTATTCACTCGTCGTTGTATCCATATGTCATAATCTTGAGTGATAGTATCAGCATAGAGAGCTAACTCCATTAGGTAAATTTCTTTCCAAGACTTTGCAGTATCTCGGACTTTTTTCATGTAACCTTCACTTGTAAAAGTAAACTCAGACTATGTCAATCCTCCAGTAGCTGGTATGAATTGACGTGAGGCAAACTGCCTTTGAACCATTAACGGAGCATATCCAGCTCCTTTCCATAATCCGAGTAAAGGCACCCAATCTTGACTTTCGCATTTGTATAACAGAGCCGAAGGACGGATCCATGGTGCTCTCCAAGTTATATCTTCAGGGCGGAGGTTCTGAAAAATCGAAACCCAGTGTTGTTCAGTGACATCCTTCGGCCAATCTTTCCCAATGTAAGCTTCCAATAGAGAGAATGTTTTTGAAAACATGTGGAAAGGTGTGCACTCCACTTTCCAGAAGTGGCTCAGAATCCAAACATTAAGTAAGCTGCAGCAAGAACCGACAAAACGTCCTTCCCCTTTCCTCCTACAACTACTTAGAGATCTAAAAGTCTCGGCCAAGATAGTTGGGACAGGTTGATTCCTTGCCTCAAATTTTGAAGAAATCCACTACCGCTACTTCTATATGCCCAAGAACCTTTGGGAAGATGATTAATCCGTAAATGGCCAAAGCAAACAGATCCACTCTCTTCACAATATCTGGATGATTTTGAACTAAGTCTTGCAGAGAAAACCACGGAACACAACTGAATTCATTTTTTTTCTTTATCTGTTTTTCAGCCCATGTATCGGTCATTCCCGTTAACTTTATTAGTTTTTTCTTAAAGGTCATTTGTTTGGGCTCCTTCACATATATCTTGCTGAATTGTGCATTGTCAACGCGAAGTAAGGCAGCATACTCTTCTATAGTCGGAGTCATATCTTCCTGATTGAAAGTGAAACATTGATAAGCTGGGTCCCAGAATCGAACCATGGCTTGAATCAACTATTCGTCTACGTTAACGGCGATCAAGTGAGCTATATCCCTGTACTTTTCAATGAAGATGCCCTTAATGTCTGAGTCTCATTGTTTCCAGATCCAAGTCAAGTCTTTGAGGTTATTCTGATGAGCATTCGAAGTTACATACTTGGGAAGATTGGAGATACATCCTTCCTTTAAACTGTCTCCTTTTGCTTTACGGGTTTTCAAAGACCGGCCTCGAACCACGACATTTTTCTCGCCACTTGTGTAATTGACTCCTCCATCAGAAACCCGTTTTTGGCAACCAATCTCTAATCAACACCTTCCTAATAAGATGCCTATGATGCATGATAAAAAATAAAAATAAAGACAAATAACCTTGGTTAGTAATCACAACAAATATAAACAGAGAAAAACTATGGAAAATCTAACAAATTAAGCTTTCAATTGTGCATTTTGGTGAAACTGACCTACTTTTTTTTTTGCCCCATCATGCTTTACAAAATAAACTTACCCCACATGCTCATCAGATAATCTACCCGATCCAATTCTATTAAACAGACCTAATTCTCTTGCAAAAACAAATATAAATGTAAAGAAATAAAAAGTAAGAGGCGTTTCTCCCATGTACTTATTTTGGTGAGTATTCGACGGATGAAGTTTTGGCATGGCTCTAATCGGGTGGCTCATACGGTTCACTATATGCGGTTTCGGTTCTAAAAAAGGTACTCGAATTGTCCGTACTGTCGCCTACTAAGGCTTAGTATGGAGCCTCGATTATCGCCCATCATAGGCTCGCGAGCTTAATTCGAGGGGATTACATTTACTTATGCCTATGCGGAGGGACAAGTTAACTCACGAAAGCATAAGTCATATGTAACCCGGAAGTATTCACTAGCCTGTGCGGAGGGACGAGTTAACTCACGAAGGCATAGTGTTTACTTCCACTTAAACGGACGGAGCCCGGGTAGAGAGCTCATGTTATGCAAAAATGCTAGTGCACGGTGTGTGGGGAGAAACTCACAAACTTTTTCGTTTTTATTTTAAAACTAAAAAAACTAAAACCGTAAAAACTTAAAACTGAAAAACAAAAAGATAAACCAAGTTAGAAAAATATTTACAAGATGATGAAAATGCATGACTTTTCAAAAAACAAAATTTAATCATCACGACTAAATATTAATTTAAACAAGGAGTTTCAAAAATTTTGACAACACGCGTTCAAATTCGAGACTCGACCCTCAAAAAAGTTCCCCAGCAGAGTCGCCAGCTGTAGCGACCTAAAATTTTAGTACGGGCGCCAATTGAGAAAATAGAGTTTCGATTTTATTAAAAAAGGAGTCGTCACCGATCTTTTTTCTAGGTGTGATCGGACACCTAATAAATCCTCTTTTTTGAAAGAAAAATTATTTTTAGAATTTTCTTTAAAAAAGGGCCGAGTTTAGGTCTACGTCAAAATTCCAGAGAAAAATAGGGTTCGAGAATCGGTTATGCGCGAGGAAGGTATTAGCACCCTCGCGACGCCCAAAATTGGTATCTCGTTAAATGCGTGTTGTCCTAATTTTCAAAAATACAAATTCAATTTAATATTTAATCGTGATCTGATTAAAAAAAACATGAATTTTTAAAAACGCGAAAATTTTTGAAAACACGAGAATTTTTGAAAACCGATTTTTTTAAAACACAGAAATTTTGAAAACACGAAAAAAAATTAAACACAAATTTTTGATAAATTACATATTAAAGTATTATACAATTTAAAAATGATTTTTGATAATTTACAAATGACCCAAAATAAACATTTTTATTAACAAAAACTCGAAAATTTTTGTATTTTTCAATTTTTCAAAAGGGCGTATCGTATTTAACATGAACCGATGATATTCACCCAACATAGCGATGAAATCAACGAGTTAGTGTCAAACCAATTCGTTGCCTTATTTATTAAAATTATTCTAATAATAATAAAATTAAATTAAATTAAATTTAAAATATAAATACCAATACAAAATAAAAATATGCTTTAAAAATATCAATAATATTAAAAACGAAATATCATTAAAATACATGAATTAAACTAAAAGTGAGTAAAAAAGAAATTACCGAAAAATCCAAAATACGGACTTGATCGAATGATTTACGCGTCTCGATTTTTTTTCTCTTTTTTTCCTTTTCTTTTTTTTTCTTTTTCTCTTTTTTTTCTTCTTCTTTTCTTGCTATCGGTAGTGGGTTAATGCTTCTTGGGAAAAACAGACATTGTTTGGTGGGTCTTTGCTTGGTGGGTTGGTGCTTGGGCAAATGGGAAATTTGCTTGGTGGGGTGATGCTTGGGGAAAATGTAGGCCAACTTGCAAATTTTCTTTGAATGGTTATTATTTTTTAAATGGGTCTTTTTTTACTTCTTCTTCTTTCTCTTTTTTCCTTCAACAACATGTAAAAAAGGAAGCAAGGAGCAGTAGATGTTAGCTATGGTGGTGTTGACGCCGGCGATGGTTTGTGCAGTGGTGATGGGGGGTTTGTTAGGGAAGTTTTGATTCGAATGGGTGGTGAAAGAGGGGTTTTTTTTGGGGGGTATTTGGAAAATATAACAAAGGAAAATGGGGGGCTAAAAGTTTGATTTTTTAGAAAATCTTTTATTTTTTTTTCAATGGCCGAATGGGTTTTGGTTGATGATGTTCTTGCTTCTTGCTTCTTACTGAATGATCTTCCTAATTTTTTGCTTTTCTTCTTGCTTCAAAAACATTTCTTTTTAGCCGAATGGGTGGGGGGTTATTTTTGCCGAATTCTTGGGGGCTTCTTGCTTGGCCCTATTTTTGGGGGGTAAGAACCCCTTTTATGATTGTTTTTTGCAGGTGGCAGGTAGCTAGGGGGAAGGGAGGCCATCCCTTAGGCTAGTGGCCGGAAATCACGGAGGGTAGGTGCCCCAAATCATGTAATCTGCCAGAAGGACTAGATTATAATTGCAGTGAAATTTGTGGGGTCAAAACATAATTTTGAGAAAGTATTAGGCTCAAAATGTAATTTTGGAAAAGTTTAGGGGTCAAAATGAAATTTTGGAAAAATTTAGGGGTAAAGTGTGATTTTAGAAAAGATAAGGAGTCAAAATATAATTTTGGAAAAGTTGAGGGGTCAAAATGTAAATTTGATTTTTTTTCATTTTTTTATATTGAAAATTAAACAAGAAATTGAGCCGGAAAAAATTTAGTGCTTACAACATCTATTAGAAGTTTACAAGATTTGACTTTTGCAAAGAAGGGGATTAATGTTTTCACTTGGGCTATGAAGACAAGGCTGTGTATGCGATCCGTTTTGTGTAAAGAAATTTATTTTCTAGTAAAGTTTTTCTAATGTAACTGAATTCAGAGTCAACGCCTCTCTTTCTTTGCATTCATGCATTTGCATTACATTGCATCATTCGCATTAGACTTTACAAAATGACCCTAATTAGGTAAAATGTTTCAGTTAACTTGGAAAACATGGAACAAAGATTGGAAAGAATAGAGCAAATGCAAATACAGATGCAGGGGCAATTGCCTGAAATTCAACAAGAAATGCTGGAATTTCAAAGGACTATCATAGGTCAGCTAACCCAGTTACTAGTTGGAGGAATTGAAAAAGCGAGAGGCCCTAGTAGTCAACAACATGGATGATGAGGAAGACATCCCAAAAGGTGTCCCGACTCAACTAGATACGCATTCGCATATGGGACCCATCATTATTGAACCCCGATGTCAAGCTGATAGTTCGGCCTTGTTGAAGTCCCCAATGGGTTCATATTTTGACCCGAATAATGATCAAGCCAAACTGGTTGTTCTGGTAGAAACAAGAGAAAGAGGAGAATGGGCCTCAAAGGCCTTAAAGAAGAAGGAAAAGAGAACCGGTAGGTATAACAAGAGCCATTTGGAGCCAATTATAATGAAAGCCAAGGATAGTAACTACCAACGATCAAGTCTCTCCAAGGCAAAACTCTAAAAATCTCTAATTTACGCCAATCCCAATAACGTATAAGGAGCTATATCAAAGTTTATTTGACGCGCATATGGTGTCTCCATTTTATCTAAAGCTGTTACAGCCCCTATATCCTAGATGGTATGACTCTAACGCTCAATGTGTCTACCATGTGGGAATAACGAGACATTCGATTGAAAACTGTACCGCGTTTAAAAAGTTGGTCGAAAAGTTTATTAAAATGGGAGTTGTGAAGTTCGATGGTCCATCAAAACCTGATCACTTTGATGAGGCAGTAAATGTGGTAATTGAAGGAGGAGACAAGAAAGTTGCGACTCCTTAAAGAGAATGAAGTTTCCAAGCCCTTATGCAGAGAATGAAGTTTCCAAGCCCTTATGCACTTGGAAATGTTTTGAATAATGGGACTGTGGAAGAGATCCCTGTATTTTTTTTAGAACTGATCTATAGTAATGTGCAAAACATGTTTGTTGCCTTAGGCTTAGAGGCAATAAGAACTCTTTTGTGAAACAGGCTTATGTCCAGAATTATCATTTCAATAAAATGCATCTTTTTGAATACATATCCTTTCATTCTTTACATTTCATATTGTACATTCTTTTATTTTTTTTAATATCCTTTCATGACCATACCAATAATCATCCTTAGAATCATTCATTCTTTGGATCTCTACCTAGGTACTTAGATATCAACGACATGAGTGACGCTGTTACTGACTCCCTTTTTGAATGAGATATGAGTATAGGGGATCTAAGGACTATGAGGATGACAGAGATTGTAACATATCTTCTGATTTGTTAAGAATGGTAAAACAAGATGAAAAATAGATCTTACTAACAAAGGATTAGCAGATGTTATGAGCCTAGAAAAGGGGTGAAGATTGAAGCCCAGCTCATCATAGAAATAATGCAAGACGTCATGGGATTATTCAAAGATGTTTTACACAATAATACCAGAACATGCCTGGGCTACTAAGACGCGGGCTCAACATAAGGATCAGGTACTGCTGATTTACATAAAAAGGGATAGTATCAGCTATGCCATATTTAAGGGGACAAGATCCAGGACCTTCTTCAATTCTTCACAAATTTTCGATATATGGGGTATAGACGTGATCGGGCCAATCTTGTCAAATGCTTCTAGCTGACATCGATTCACCGTCATGGTCATCGTCTACTTGCTAAGAGGGTGGAAATAGCTTCATATGCCAATATTACAAGGTCAAAGTCATCAAATTTTCCAAAAAAAAGATCAAAATGCCATAAAGGATCGCGTTTAAATAACTGTACAAAGACAAAGTCTAGTTTGTCTAAGGATCAGGCAGCGTATCACAGTATAGCAAAAGATGCAAAAAAAAAAAAAAAAGAAAGAAAAGAAAAGAAAAGAAGGGTGACTTAGACTTGTAAAGATTGGCATAAGAAGCTATCGTTACCTGCTGAACGTCGGCCAGGACCTTTGCTGGGGCAACACATTTCTCATCAGAATAGAAACGGTTTTGCCAATTGAACCTAATTGAAGAAGGGATTAAAAGTTATTTGTCATGGCCAGATAATATAAGCTTAGAGAAGTTCATCTTAGGGAATTCCACGAAGGAACTTGATGTTGAAAATGATTTTTCTTCTACAAAAAGATTTCAAAGAAAAGTATATGCCAAACTGGGAAGGACCTTATGTTGTAAAGAAGGCCTGTTCTAGTAGAGCATTGTCATTGACTGAAACGGATGGTAAAGACTTGCCCAATCCAGTGAATTTAAGTTCAGTCACCCGCAAAGGGTGCCTTAAGTACAAATGCAAAAAAAAAGATAAAAAGAAAAATGAGAGGCCAAGGCGAAAACCCGCAAAAGGCGCTTTGAGATCAAAGGGGATTTGAGTTGAAAACCCGAAAAAGGTGGCTCAAATTTTGACCAAAAAGCGGGGCATACAGTAGTCTTGCTACGTTTGAATTAGCAATAAGGAAGTATGTTACGTCTTGGGGCATCGATAAAGTACTCCGGATCTCCTAAATACATATTGAGCTTAAAATGGTCCTTAAGAAGTTTGAATAAGAGAAGCTCATGCTGCGATATCTGGGGCACCTAGTTTCTATTTTACCCATTCTTTTTTAATTTGTTATTCTTGTCACACCCCAATCAATTTTCTTGGTTATCTTTTATAACTTATTTGTTTCGAGCTATGCTCTTGCTTAATTTCTTTCTTGTCCATTAATCTTTTTCAAGCATTTTATATTGAAATAATAGTTATTGGACTAAATACTTTTCGTAAAAGGAGTTTCGCATATTACTTTGGAAGCTTCTAAATAATATGAGAATTTGAAACAGGACTATTGTTTAGAACTCACCAAGCCTAAGAGGACTGGAAACATTGAAAAATGATTATCTTTTCAAATTCTTATTAGATAAGACAATTTTGTTGGTAACACCATATCGGCAAATGACGAACAAAGTTAATCCAAGTATAAAAGGGGATTATTGTCGGAATACCCTGCATACATACATTGGGTCATTATACTTAGGGGATGATATAATAAGATCAAGTTGATTGAAAATTCCATACCTCTAAGTGATAATTGGATGGTTGGAAGAAACCAAATGTTATTCCCTTGAACTTGCAGTGGGAGGTATAAATTTTTATGTCCTAAAGTTCAAGGGAAGGAACTCTGAAATTACAGCGGGGCAAGCTTGCTGAGCAAAAAATGATTATTTCTTTGGGTTTTCTGTCAAAGGTACTAACTAAATAAGAAAGCATGGTAACGCATCAGAGATGGAACCTTGAAGAACCATGAGCAATGACAACCCAAACACAAAAGGAATCATTCTCACATTTCCAATTAGGAGCATTTGATTCATTTCGATCATGGTGTCCTAATAGTTTTTCATAAAAAAATAATCATTTTCATGACATCCTGCATTCGTGCAAATGTCATCCCTAATATCATTTAGTTAGGAGCATTAGATTCATTTTGATCATGCATCCTAGTCATCATTCTCATGACATTCCGCATTCATGCAAAAAGTCATCCATAATACATTCAAATATACAGGACAGGCCCCTCAGAGGACGGTATAGCCAAATCAAAAATTTTAGATTTTGTTCCTTAGTGGAGCAAACTGAAGAATTGAAAATTTTATATTTTGTTCCCAAGTGGATCAAACTGAAGAATGAAGTCTTCCTGAAGATAGTAAGGAAGCAAATTGAAAATTTCAGATTTTGTTCCCTAGAAATGGTAGTGGAGCAAACTGAAGAATTGAAAACTTCAGATTTTGTTCCCAAGTAGATCAAACTGAAGAATGAAGTCTTCTTGAAGATAGTAAGGAAGCAAATTGAAAATTTCAGATTTTGTTCCCTAGTGGAGCAAACTGAAGAATTGAAAATTTCAGATTTTGTTCCCTAGAAATGGTAATGGAGCAAACTGAAGAATTGAAAATTTCAGATTTTGTTCTCTAGAAATGCTAGTGGAGCAAACTGAAGAATTAAAAATTTCAGATTTTGTTCCCTAGTGGAGCAAACTGAAGAATTGAAAATTTCAGATTTTGTTCCCAAGTGGATCAAACTGAAGAATGAAGTCTTCCTGAAGATAGTAAAGAAGCAAATTGAAAATTTCAGATTTTGTTCCCAAGTGGATCAAACTGATGAATGAAGTCTTCCTGAAGATAGTAAGAAAGCAAATTGAAAATTTCAGATTTTGTTCCCTAGAAATGGTAGTGGAGCAAACTGAAGAATTGGAAATTTCAGATTTTGTTCCCTAGTGGAGCAAACTGAAGAATTGAAAATTTTAGATTTTGTTCCTTAGAAATGCTAGTGGGGCAAATTGAAGAATTGGAAATTTCAGATTTTGTGCCCTTGAAATGCTAGTGGGGCAAACTGAAGAATTGAAAATTTCAAATTTTATGCCCTAGAAATGCTAGTAGGGAAAATGAAGAATTAGAAATTTCAGATTTTGTTCCCAAGTGGATCAAACTGAAGAATGAAGTCTTCCTAAAGATAGTAAGGAAGCAAATTGAAAATTTCAGATTTTGTTCCCTAGTAGAGCAAACTGAAGAATTAGAAATTTCAGATTTTGTTCCCCAGTGGATCAAACTGAAGAATGAAGTCTTCCTAAAGATAGTAAGGAAGCAAATTGAAAATTTTAGATTTTGTTCTCTAGTAGAGCAAACTGAAGAATTGAAAATTCCAGGTTTTGTTCCCAAGTGGATCAAACTGAAGAATGAAGTCTTCCTGAAGATAGTAAGGAAGCAAATTGAAAATTTCAGATTTTGTTCCCAAGTAGATCAAACTGAAGAATGAAGTCTTCCTGAAGATAGTAAGGAAGCAAATTGAAAATTTCAGATTTTGTTCCCTAGTGGAGCAAACTAAAGAATTGAAAATTTCAGATTTTGTTCCCAAGCGGATCAAACTGAAGAATGAAGTATTCCTGAAGATAGTAAGGAAGCAAATTGAAAATTTCAGATTTTGTTCCTAAGTGGATCAAACTGAAGAATGAAGTCTTCCTGAAGATAGTAAGGAAGCAAATTGAAAATTTCAGATTTTGTTCCCTAGTGGAGCAAACTGAAGAATTGAAAATTTCAAATTTTGTTCCTAAGAGGATTAAACTGAAGAATGAAGTCTTCCTGAAGATAGTAAGGAAGCAAATTGAAAATTTCAAATTTTTTCCCCAGTAGAGCAAACTGAAGAATGAAGTCTTCCTGAAGATAGCAAGGAAGCAGACTGAAGACATCATATCCTGTCTCCCCGAGTTTGCAGTGAAGCAGATCAAAAGATAGTGGATACTGCCTTCATGAAGTTGAAGATATCAAGATGAAGTTCCAATACCGTTCAAGTTGTAGTGGAGTTGGAGTCATTTGAAGAAGACAATGATCAAAAAGTCAAAGTTCGGCCAAAACTGGGCAAAATTGGTCCTTTTATAGTCTTTACTCTATTCTTGTTACACGACAATGAGCAAAGAGGGGCAGCTATAAGGCCCAATTTTTGGCCCGGGCCCAATACCTCAAGTTAAACAGTAAACACAAATCCAAAATAGTCCATGGCCTATTATTTTTAACAGAGTCCAAAGCGAGGCCCAATGGTCCAAAGAAATAAAACAGAAAATAAAAAAACCCTAGGGGTTTTCAGTATTACTAGCGCCGCAACTATTCCCACCTCAGCTAGCCCTCGCACGCAAGACACGGCCTTCTCGCGATGTGCACTGACCCACGACTCCACGTCAGAGACATGAGCCTCCACGCACCTACAAACGGGCAAACTAATAGTTGTAAAACAGGCTATAAAAAGCCAAATCAAATCTGTAAAGATTACGTTTTTTGATAGCAAAAACAACAGTATACACAATTTTTCACAAATACAAAATACAAGTAAATTGAAGGAGAGATTTTACGCATAGGTTGGAATCGAAAGTCAGGAAAAAATAAGGTGATTTCGGTATTTTTGCCATTTGATTTTTGGGTTTCATTTTGTTTTTTACTTCGACACAGCATACGAAAACAGCAAAAGAGGGCCTAAAAACCCTTCCTATTTTTAAGATCGATTTCATTTCAAGGAAAACAAACAAAGGTTTTTTAAAAATAAAGCGAGAGGGTTTACCTCGTCTTCTCCGACCTTCATCTAGTGGGTGCTCACGGCTGATTGGCTGCAGATAGGGGATTCAAACCCTAGAGATCAAAAAGGGGGAGGGGTTCTATTTTGTTTTTTTTTAAGCAGAAGAAAGAAACGAAAAATGTTTTTTTAGGCTTTAAAATGGCCCTTTAATTTTAAGCATTAAAAAATGTCACCGTTTGTTGGGGGGAGTTAGTGCGCTTTTACCCCTAATGGGTAAATTGCTCCTTTGGCCCTCCCTTCTGGCGCCCCGTTTCAATCATCAATTTCAGTTTTTTTTTTATTTTAAATCTCACCCTAATTTTAATCTAGCATTTCAATTTAACTCACTTTCAAACGCACCAGTTCAAAGGGGGAGTTAATTGCTATTCTGGCCCCTCCAGGTTGCGCGAACAGTGCAATTTCGCCCTATTCCGTCTTTTTATTTTAAATTTGGCCTAGATTTCTGTTTTTTCTTCAATTTAGTTTTTTTTTACTGTTTTTGCTATTTTACCATTAAACTAATTATTTTTAATATTATTTATGACTTTTATGTGTATATTATTATTATGGTTGTATTCTCTATATTATATTTACTATTATTATATATATTATTATTCTTATTATTATATTTATTATTATATTATTTTATTACTAATATTTTTCTTTATTTTTTATTTTTACATATTATATCTATTTATATATTATGGTTTACTTTAATTGTTTTATTATATATTATTGTTTTATATCTACTATTTTATTATTATCAAGATACCCTTATTTCTTTTACTACTATTTTTATTAATCTTAATACTATTCACCGCTTTTTTTTCATTATTAATTACTTATTATGAGTGTTATATTACATTAGTAGTATTATTATTATCGTTTATTTTTTCCCCTTTGTGTTCATTATTGTCATTCCTATTAATCGTGTCTACATTTCCACGTTTCTATTTTTTTTTTCAAAAACTTAAAAAAGGTTTTACAAAGGTAATATTTAGTGTTTGGATGTTCGAAAAATTGTACCCAATCGTGCTGGGTTTCAATTTTCGTTCGTCTGGATAATTAAATATCCTTTAAAGATTTTGATCGTGTTTTTTTTAAATAAGGCAATGTTTTGTGTTTGGACATTCGAGAGATTCGTGCCCAATCGTGCTGGGTCTCGATTTTCTATTCGTCCAAATGACCAAATATCCTTCAGAGGTTTTGACCTAGATTTCTTAAATAAAGGCAATGTTTCATGATTGAAAATTCAAGGAATCGTGCCCAATCGTGCTGGGTTTTGGTTTTTAGTTTGGCCAAATAGTGAAATACCCTTTTTAAATTGCAAGACATGTATGTTGGAAATCATGAAATGATCTTGGTATCGATAGCTTGAAACATCGTGTCCTATCGTGTTGAATGTGGTATTTCAACTTTTCGGAACAAGAGAGTTTGATATCCAATGCGAATTATCCAAACATTTTTTTCATATTTTTAATTTTGACATTGAGGACATTAATCAATCAATACGGTACCAATTTTGGGCGTTGCGAGGGTGCCTATCCTTCCTCGTGCGTAACCGACTCCCGAGCCTGTTTTCTTAAAATTCGTAGACCAAAATATTTTCTAAAGTGGCCCAATCACACTTCAAAAAAAGATTGATAACAACTCTATTTTTTTTTTAAAATCTGTCCGTTTTTCCCAAAAAAAAAAAGGTTCCAACAATATACATTTTATTTCATATAAAATTACGTTAAGACATTATGATGGGTTATCAGTTGGAATAATGATTATTGGTAAAAAAATAATAATGGTGAATCTGAAGAATCTCCTTGTATTAATTTGATAGCTAAAGTCAGGTAGTATATTCCAAAATATGTCTTCTGCCTAGAAACAGAGAATGAGGTTTGTCTATCCTATATATCAACTGGACTCAAAATGAATGTTAGTTGTCAGACATAAGTATGCTTACTTTTTCTAATTTTTTTCATTTATTTGAAGTATAGCAACATAAGCCTTATCTGCCTGTACCCACACCTGCATGCATAACAACTCTAGTACCTTATAATTATTTTTAATTTAGTATTGTAAGAATAAAATATATACATTATAATTTATTCATGTACATGATTTTAATACATATAACATGCATATATATCTAAAATTACATACTAAACATGTAAAATATTTATCACACTAGAAGTTACAATCACTTGCAATTAAATAGAAGATAGGTAATGTTGTTACTAACTCGGATTGTGTTTAACGAACCATGCATTGTTTTTTTTTTTTAAACGAACGATGCATCATTTGGTCCATCTTCTAAACGAGAACTAAACTCCATAGAAAGATAGTCTGAGATATGGCTTGAATCAATGGATGGTTTCAGGAAAGCAATGGAGCACTAAAATTGGTTAATGCTTTTAAAACTTTTATGCTGGATTAAAAGAAAGAAAAGGAAAGAGTGGAAAGCCAGGTACATTAAAAAGAAGGCTAAGAGAAGAAGCAACATAAGAAGGCCGAAGAATTGAATAGGGTCAGAAAAAAGCTCTACGAGATGGCATCTGTGATGCAACCAACTACAGTCTACAGCAAGACTAGCTCAGATATTCTCCGGAAAGCTATAATTAGCACATGGCTTAATGTAATGTTATCATTAAGCATAGGCAATACGACTATACAATAAAAAAAATATTTATAACATTGATAGGCAAACATCACAATGAAGGTAATTGACAGATTTGACTTCATTCCCTTTGTAGCAGAAGAAAAGGCACAACAGAATAATGTCTCAAAGATGTATGCAGTCCAAACTAACACGAATAAATAATGTTTAATATGACATCAATATTGTTTGATTAAACGTTAAATGTAAGAATTATGTTTTAATAGGTTTAATTTAGAAGTTTTTTAGGAGAATGAAAGGTCAAGAGTCATTGGTTTAAGAGAATGAAAGGCCAAGAGTTATGTTTTAATGGGTTTAAATTAAAAGTTTATTAGGAGAATGGAAGGTCAAGAGTCATTAGTTTATGGCTATTATTTTAATATTTTCTGTTTTTTGAAGGGCAAACTATAGTCTATAAATAGTTTGTAAGCATTTGATATAAAAAAAAAGAAAAGCAAGAAAGTTTAGAAGTTAAAAATAAAAAGTTTTTTGTTCGGAAGTTGTTTTTTCTCCACAAGTTTTTTTTGGTTCTATCTTTAGCAATTTTTTCAAATTGGTATCCGAGCCATGGAGAGTGTGACCAGTAATGTGTTGTTGCCTCAACTAACGAAGGTGAACTATGAGAATTGGAGCATCCAAATGAAAGCTCTTCTCGGGTCTCAAGATGGTTGGAAGGTGGTCCAAGAAGGTTTGTAGAACCGACAACTACCACGGATATACGGCAGCTCAAAATAAGATGTTGAAAGAGATGCGATCGAAAGATAAGGCGGCATTGTACATATTGTTCCGAGCTGTTGACGAGTCGGGATTTGAGAATATTACGAGTGTGATAACTTCAAAAGAAGCGTGGGACATTTTGGCGAAGGTGTACAAAGGAGCTGACCGAGTTAAGGAAGTTCTCCTTCAAACTCTTCGCAGCGAGTTGGAAGGCACGAAGATGAAGGAATCGGAAGGTGTCTCTGACTACATCACGTGTGTTCAAACCGTGGTGAACCAACTTAATCGATGCACGAGTTGTGGAGAAGATTTTGAGGTCGTTAACTGACAGTTTCGAGAATGTCGTATGTGCCATAGAAGAGTCAAAGGATCTAGCAACGCTCACAATCGATGAACACGCCGGTTCTTTTGAGGCACATGAACAACGTAAGAAGAAGAAAAATGAGACACTCGAGCAAGCACTTCAAACCAAGGCTTCAATTAAAGACAAAAAGGTTTTCTATTGTCAAAACTTTCGTGGTAGAGGGCGTGGCCGTGGAGGTCAAGGAAATGGTAGCGGTGGAAGAGGCCGTGGTCAAGAAGGGCATTATGAGGAGAAGGAGCAATCAAACCAACAAAATTGGCGTGGAAGAGGTGGTCGGTCGAATTATTCCAACATCGAGTGCTATAAGTGTGGCAAATATGGTCACTATGCGAAGGATTGTAACTCTAATAAATGTTATAATTATGGCAAGGTGGGGCATTTCGCGAAAGAATGTCGCGTCTTGAACAAGGTAGAAGAGACAACCAACCTAACCACGGAAGATAAGGAGGCGAAAGAAGGTTTTCTCTTGATGGCACACAACGAAGTCAACACCACCAACAACATGGTGTGGTACCTTGACACGGGTGCAAGCAACTATATGTGCGGGCACAAGAACCTATTCAAAGAGATGCGAAAGGTTGAAACGGGATATGTGTCATTTGGAGATGCGTCGAAAGTTGAGGCAAAAGGCCAAGGTACCGTTTGTTAGTCACAAAAGGATGGGTTAGTTGGGTCAATCCAATATGTGTATTACGTACCAAACCTCAAGAGCAACATTTTAAGTAGGGAGAAACTCATGGAAAAAGATTATTCGGTACTTATGAAAGACCGGGTGTTACACTTGAAAGATAAGTAAGGGCATTTGGTCGCTCGAGTTGAAATGGGGAGAAATTGCATGTACAAGTTGAATTGAGAAACGTTCAAGGAAAATGTTTGCGAGTCGACGTAGAAGACAAGGCGTCATTGTGGCATCTCCGTTTTGGTCACCTACATTATGGTGGTCTAAACGAGTTGGTGAAGAAGAATATTGTGCACGGGCTACCGGAAATAGACTACGAGGGAAAATTTTGTGAAGAATGTGTGCTCAGCAAGCATGCGAGAACTTCGTTTCAAAAGAAGGTAGAATATCGGGCTAAGCAACCTCTCGAATTGATTCATACCGGCATATGTGGACCAATCACCCCCGAATCTTTTAGCGGTAAAAGGTATTTCATTTTTTTATTGATAATTTCTCACGAAAAACTTGGGTTTATTTTCTGAAAGAAAAATCTGAGGCGTTCGAGGTGTTCAAAAAGTTCAAAATGATGGTGGAAAAGGCAACCGGTAGACACATCAAATCTGTACGATCTGATAGAGGTGGAGAGTATACTTCGACGGCTTTCATAGAGTATTGTGAGGAGCAAGGCATAAACGATTCTTAACTGCACCGTACTCTCTCGAACAAAACGGTGTGGCCGAGAGGAAGAATCGGACTGTTCTCGACATGGTTTGGTCAATGCTCAAGAGCAAGAAGATGCCGAAAGAATTTTGGGCGGAAGCCGTGCAATGTGCCATCTATATGCAAAATCGATGACCACATGCGGAGTTGAATGATCAAACACCACGAGAGGCATGGAGCGGACAAAAACTGATAGTTTCACATCTCAAAGTATTCGGTAGTAAGGCCTATGTACACGTGCCGGATCAACGAAGAACGAAGCTCGAAGACAAAAGCAAAAGGTT
Source organism: Gossypium rotundifolium (assembly GCA_025506655.1). Taxonomy (NCBI): domain Eukaryota; kingdom Viridiplantae; phylum Streptophyta; class Magnoliopsida; order Malvales; family Malvaceae; genus Gossypium; species Gossypium rotundifolium. The sequence continues at coordinate 150,154,299 of CP106732.1, read as the reverse complement.
TATTTTTATTGGGTATGATGAGAAAACAAAAGGATACAAGCTACTCGACCTGATAAGCAAGAAGGTTGTGGTGAGTCATGATGTACGAGTTAATGAAGCAAGCGAGTGGGATTTGAATAACTCAACGAAGGTTATCATCAAAGATGGAGAATCATCAACCGCTACACCAACAATCATACCGACAAATCCTGAAACTACCGATGATGAAGATGAACCACAACAACCCAAAATGCGAAGTTTGCAAGATTTGTATGATTCAACAATTGAGGTACACATTGTATGTCTTTTAGCAGATTCCGAGAATATAAGTTTTGAAGAGGCGGTATGAGACAAGAAGTGGCAAACTCCCATGGACAAGGAGATTAAAGCAATTGACCGTAACAACACATGGGAGTTAACGGAGTTGCTGCAAGGAAGTCAGCCCATTGGTGTGAAGTGGGTGTTCAAGAGAAAGATGAATGCTCAAGGCGAGATAGAACGGTACAAGGCGCAACTTGTTGCAAAGGGTTACAAGCAAAAGGAGGGAATCGATTATGACGAGATGTTTGCTCCCATTGCAAGAATAGAGACAAACAAATTGCTCTTTTCACAAACAGCTCAATTCAAATGGCCGATATTTCAATGGATGTCAAGTCAACATTCTTAAATGGTGTGCTCGAAGAAGAAGTCTACATCGAACAACCACCCGGGTACATGAAAAATGGAGAAGAGAAAAAGGTGCTGAAATTGAAAAAGGCACTTTACGGGTTGAAGCAAGCACCGCGAGCATGGAATACTTGTATCTAGGGGTGAGCAAAACTCGATTCGATTCGAAAAATTGAAAAAAAATTAAATTTTGAATTATTCGAATCGAGTTAATCGAGTTAATCGAATCAACTCGAATTTTGAGTTTCGAATTTCGAGTTCGAATCAAGTTGAATTTTCGAATTTGAATAACTCGAATAATTCAAATAAACCGAATATATATTTTTTATTTTTTAAATTTTAAGTTTTTACTTAATTTACTTTAACCCAATTTCCTCAAGCCCAAACCCAAAGATTTATTTTCCCAAACCCAACCCAATTCCTCCCCCAAATGAAATTTCCTAAAGGCACGATGAAAATGAAACCCCAAAATGAAAATGAAAATGAAACCCCAAACCCCCAAATTCCATCGTCTCTATCTAGCCTCTAGGTAACAAATCCAAACCCCAAATTAATTTTTTCTTCTCTGTTCTAACTCTCACCTCGGGCTCTCAATTGCGCCTTTCTCCGTAAGTTATCTAATCTCTTTTCTACTCTTCAATTCCATTTTCTTACGTTTTCTTCTTCCTAGTTCCTACTTACTTGTATATATATATATATTCATAACCCCCAAAAAAAAACAAATTACATGCTTGGTACTTCTAAAATACATACATAAGTGGATGAATGATGATGCTTATGTATGTATGTATAAAAGAGGAAGAAGCAGAACTTATTTTCTGCTTTGAATAGAGCCCAAGAAGGAAATAAAAGCAGTACAAGCTTTGGGTACTTCTAAAAAATGTAAATGTTTGATTATACATACATAGAACATGTAGATGATGCTTATGTATGTTATGTATGATGGATGTATATAAGAAAAAAGAGAGCTTGAGAGAGCTTATTCATTGTTTTTTTGGATAGAACCCAAGAAAAAAAAAAGAAACAGATTACAAGCTTTGGGTATGCTTCTAAAACATACATACATAGAACATATGGATGATGATGATGCTTATGTATTATGTGATGTATACATATATGTATGTATGTATATAAGAAAAAAGAGAGCTTGAGAAAGCTTATCCTCTATTTTTGATAGAACCCAAGAAAATAAAAAAGAAACAGATTACGAGCTTTGAGTATACTTCTCAAAGATACATGGAACATATGGATGATGATGCTTATGTATTATGTTGTATGTATAAGTATGTAGATATGTATAAGTATGTATACATGTTATATGGGATTCTCACCATAACCAACTAATCCAATTATAAAATTTGGAAGTGGAATCCAGTGTCTTCATCACTTTCAGAAACCAAAACAAAAGATGTTCCATCTTTTGCCCACTGTTTTATAAATACATACCTCACCTTCTACATTTCTTTCATATCATTACTACTATATTTGGTTGTTTAAATTCCACGTTATTAAAATATAAACATTAAATTTTGGTATATTTATAATAAATGCATAACTTAAACTTATTTAAATCTATTCATTTAATTTTTAAAATTTTAAATTTAATCTTTAGTAATTATTATATGGATATGTCTTTTATTTCATTAAAATTTCAAATGCAAATAATTTACCATATTTTTAGTCTTTGGTACACTAGCAATGTATTGTTTCTATTATACATGCATCCTTATAGTATAGTATAACATAATTATCTTTGAGTGATATAAATTACTTAATTTGAAGCTAATGATTTTGGAGGAAAATTATTTCTATTGAATTAGTTGAATGGTTGGAGTTGACTTGCTTTTTGTTTATTTTTATTGAGAAGCTTATTTGTTTATTTTTAAATGGTACAGGTTGCACAGGGGAGAGGATTGCCGAAAGAATCCGGGCATTGCAGGAACTTGTTCCTAGTGTTAAAAAGGTCAATTCCTTTTACTTGAGAAATGATGTGTATTTCCAGTTTGTTTTTAGGCAATATTCTCTGATTACTTTTTTCTTATATTAGAATTCTTATCATCAAATGAAGGTAGTGCTGTTAACTAGGTTGGCAAGAAAAATGTTTTTAACTAAACTAGGTTGGGTAATTATCAGGATTACAAATTTAATGCGAGTAGGAACACAAATCACATTAAAAGTGAGGGTTGTGCCATGTATCTCTAAAACGTTAAAGTCTGGATAGATTAGAAAGTGGGCATATCAATGCCAACCAAATATGTTAACAAATGCATAAGATTTTGGCGAAATTGATTTCAAAGATTCCTACTGGATATGGCATAGATCCTTGACGTTGCTGTCACTAGATATCTACCCCTCTGAAATTGGTTTTGAGTAACCCAATTTTGCCTTTTTTTTCTTTCAAATAATTTGAGTAGAAATGAAAATCAAGATTAAAAAAAAGGGTCAAAATCAATTTCTCTTTCCTTAAATCAAAAGTTTTATATATTTGTAGATAATCTCAAACTTACTCTAAATTTGCAAAAGAAGAGTGTTTTGCTCGATAGGATGAAAAGAAAATTGAAAGCGTAGGGATCCACCCTATAAATAAAAAAATAAAAAGATATAAAAGATTGAATACAAATTTTAAATTGAAAACTCCTTAAAAGTTAAAAGTCGATAAAACTATGTGCTTCATCTTGTCATATAAGCTGCAATAGTTTTACTTTTAACTAAACTTGTGACGTTAAAGCTTTTAAACTTTTAAACTTTATTACTTTTGAGGTTTGACCACTCATTTAAAGCTACCTCTATTAGTTGGAGTTAACTTGCTTTCCATTTCTGGTGAATTAGTTGAATGATAACTTTGGTTCAAAAAATAAATTAAAGCATAAATCTTATTAAGTTTGATTTTAAATTAATTATTGGTCATCATTAGTGATTGCAACAAATGTTTACTTGTAGATGAGTGATCCAAAGCGAGATGGTTCAACTCAAAGTTCACAAAATTCTTCCCCAAGTAGAGATGATCAAACAACAACCAAGGAAAATGTTTGAAAAAAGATTATTCCAAGGGTAGCTTGTTGGAACCATTTCACCAAGTATGTAATTAAAGAGGGGGAGAAGAGAGGAAGGTGCAATGCATGTGATGTTACTTACACCATGGAAACAACTTCGGGTTCTACAACAAATTTGAATAACCATTTGAAAACATGCCTAAAAAGACCTCGAGGTAATACTTCTGATCCGAAGCAATCAAAATTAACATTTGTGAATGTTAGCCAAGAAACAACGGATTTATCAACTTGGATGTTTGATAAAGATGCTATTAGAAAAGCATTGGTTCGTATGATAATTGTGGATGAACTTCCTTTTAAAATTGTGGAGGGGGAGGGTTTTAAATACTTTCTTTCTATAGCATGCCCACGTTTTAGTCTTCCATCTCGTTGGACAATTAGAAGGAATTGTCTTGATTTATTTAACTCCATGAAGAGTGTGATGAAGAATTGTTTTGAAAAAGATATAAGTAGAGTTTGTTTGACAATATACACTTGGACTTCATTGCAGAGGATATCTTACATGGTTTTAATAGCACATTGGGTGGATGATGAGTGGAGGTTGCAAAAAAGAATTATAAATTTTTTCCCAATATCCGCTCATAGAGGTGAAAGCATAGGTCAAGCTATTGAAAAATGTCTTCAAGATTGGGGGATTGAGAGGGTCTTCACTATTACTGTTGATAATGCATCCGCCAATAGTGTTTCCATTGAATATTTGAGAAAGAAATTGAATCATCGAAATGCTTCTGTTGCAAATGGAAAATTTATTCATATGAGATGTGTTACACATTCTTAATCTCATTGTGCAATACAAGTATTAAGGATGTTTACGTATCGTGGATCGAGTTAGAGGTCTTTGTGAGGTATATAAGAGCATCACCATCGAGGTTGATAAAATTCAACCAACGAGTAAAAGAATAAATGATAGATAATAATGCTCAATTGTGTTTAGATGTGCCTACTAGATGGAACTCAACATATATGATGTTAAAGGTGGCGAAAAATATGAGCGTGCATTTGAATCATATGTATGTGATGACCATAATTTTTTTCTTGACCTTCTTCTTTGGAGATGGAGTTCTACATTTGATGATTGGGAAATTGTTCAAGAGTTATAAAAGTATTAGAGCCTTTTTATCATCTTACTTGAAGGTGTTGGATCTTTGCATGTTACCTCTCCTTCATTTTTGAAGTATTGACGGATGTGCATTGTCTTTTGATAGGTGGCAAAGTTGTGGAGATCTAGACATAGTTTCTCGACTTCCAAAATGAGAGATAAATATAATAAGTATTGGGGTGAAGGAAACAAGATCAACATGCTAGTTTACTTGGCGGTCATCTTTGATCCACGATGTAAAATGAGTTTTTTGGACTTTGGGGTCAACTTGGTTTTTCCTAATGTTGTTAATGACATTATGAAAATGATTGATAGAGAATTGCATTGCTTGTTCAACGAGTATTCCTCTAATGCCGGGAGAATTCAACAGTTTGAAGGTAGATCTAGTTCTTCGACAAATCTTTGTAGTTCAATGGAAATAGATTAGTCATAAATGAAAACGGGCTTGGCCAAACAAAAATACCTTCAGAAGAAGAAACATGTTGGATTAGAAAGTAAATCTGAGTTGGATAGATATTTGGGTGAGGATGAAGAAGTAAACAATTCAAGTTCATTTGATTTACAGTTGTGGTGGAAAATGAACAGTCCTAGATTCCCTATTCTTTCACAAATGGCTCGAGATATTCTTACTATTCCTATTTCAACAGTTGCCTCGGAAAGTGCATTTAGCATGGGTGACATGTTCTTGATAGTTTTAGAAGTTCTCTAACTCCTCTCATGGTCGAGGCTTTGGTTTGCACACAAGATTGGCTTTGGAAATCTAATGATGCCATCAATCTTGAAGATTATGTTGATGAACTTCAAATCATTGAAGATGGTAATATATAAATTTTAATTTATAAAATAAGCTTTTGTGTTATTTATATTAGTAAGCATAATTTAACTAACACTTTTGTTTTTAAATTTGCTAGACTTGTCAAAAATACCTGAAGATCAAGAAGGTAATATACTTAGCATTAGTTTATAAAGTTAAATGTTTATTTATTTTTTTTTTTGCGAACATTTTTATTATTTAACTAACTCATTCAATACTTTTACTAGATGTTTCAAGATTATCAATGCCAACGGTGTTTGAAGCACAAAAAGAAACTTAAACTATTCTATAATGGTTTTTGAACTGATGTGTTATTGTTATTAGTTTGGTTTGGTTTGTTATTGTTGTTGGTTAATTGGATTTTTATTGTGTTCTTTTTTTTGTTTGTTTGGACTGGTGTAGGTTTCTATTACATTTTGGACTTTTACTTATATCTTTTTTTTATTATAATGTTGTTGTTTACATCGACTCATATTGTTTACTTGAATTTTCACTTATGTTTTTTTTTTTATTATAATGTTGTTGTTGTTTACTTGGACTCATATTATTTACTTGGATTTTTACTTATGTTCTTTATTATAATCTTGTTGTATTGTTTTTGTTGTTTATTTGGACCCATATTGTTTATTTAGGTTGATGTTGTGTTGCTTTTATTTATTGCACTTATTTACTTCAATTTTTGTTGTATGATCATCTTTAAAATTTTAAAGAAAATTATTTTTTGAAAACTACATAAAATAAACAACACTAAGTCATTTTTTTAAATTTAACTCGAACGATTCGATTCGATTCGATTCGATTCGAATTTCGTCTCACTCGACTCGATTCGAGAAAATTTCAAATTAAGTTAGGATGATAAAATATGATTCGAAAACTCAATTAACTCAAAAATTTTCGATTCGATTTGATTCGATTCGATCGAATGCTCACCCCTACTTGTATCGATACATACTTCAAGGAGAACAAGTTCGAACAATGTCCCTATGAACATGCCCTTTACATGAAGAAGAATGGAGGTAATATGTTATTTGTTGCTTTTTATGTTGCCTCATTTTTATGGGGAACAATGGTGAGATGATACAAGATTTTAAGAGCACAATGACACAGGAATTCGAGATGACAGATTTAGGTTTCTTGAAGTCTTTCCTTGGTTTGGAGGTAAGACAAGAAGAGACAGGTATTTTTGTGTCAAAGGAGGCATATGCAAAGGAAATTTTGAAGAAGTACAAGATGGCATATTGCAAACTGGTATCAACATCAATGCAAGCAAGTGTAAAACTGTCAAAATTCGATGGAGGAGAACGACTCGACGCGAGCAAATACCGGAGTTTGGTGGGAAGTCTTCGCTATCTCACTTGCACAAGGCTTGACCTTTCGCTAAGTGTTGGCATTGTAAGTCGGTTCATGGAGGAGCCTGTTTATTCACATTGGAAGGCTTTGAAGCGAATCCTACGGTACTTCCAAGGAATGGTGTCACTCGGGTTATTCTATTCAAATGTGGAAGATTACAAGTTGATTGGGTACTCTGACATTGATAGATGCGGAGACTTAGATGATCGGAAAAGTACATCGGGATATGTGTTCTTTATGGGTAACACGGCGTTTACTTGGCTTTCAAAGAAGCAACCAATCGTAACGCTCTCGACATGTGAAGCTGAATATGTGGCAGCGTCTTGGTGTGTATGTCATGCTATATGGCTCAAAATTTGTTGGGCGAGTTGGAGTAACAACTCGGTCCGACTGAGATACGAGTTGGCAATAAATCAACAATTGAGTTGGCAAAGAATCCAGTGAATCATGAGAGAAGCAAACATATTGACATTCGCTTTCACTTCATCCGAGATCATGTAAAGGAAGGAAGTGTGAAATTAGTGCACGTGGCAAGCCGAGACCAAGTCGTGGATATCTTCACGAAACCTCTACCAATGGTACTTCTTGAGAACTATAAGAAATTAATCGGCATGAAGGATGGCAGAAGCATTTAAGTTTACGGGGGAGTTTTATTGATTAAACGTTAAATGCAAGAATTATGTTTTAATGGGTTTAATTTAGAAGTTTTTTAGGAGAATGGAAGGTCAAGAGTCATTGGTTTAGGAGAATGAAAGGTCAAGAGTTATGTTTTAATGAGTTTAAATTAGAAGTTGTTTAAAAGAATGAAAGGTCAAGAGTCATTGGTTTATGACTATTATTATATTTTAATATTTTCAGTTTTTTGAAGGGCAAACTATAGCCTATAAATAGTTTGTAAGTATTTGATATAAAAAAAAGAAAAGCAAGAAAGTTAAAAAGTTAAAAAAAAAAAAAAATTGTTTGGAAGTTGTTTTTTCTCCACCAGTTTTTTTTTTTTTTTCTGTGTCTTTAGCAATTTTTTCAAATATTAATCTGGGCTAATGGTTACGTATTCTTTAGAAAAATCTCAATAAAATCTTAGAACCTCGAGATATGAACTATCTATACATGCAAGCTGGTGCATGCTTCAGCTGCTCAAGCTGGGAGCCAGCTGCCAGCATTAGTTTCAACCGGAAAAATCCAGAGCTGAGCAAATTAAGAATCCTGTAAGCAAGACGAGAAACGTAATGGTTAAAGTAACATAAAATTCAAGGCCATATTTGCATATAAAACCTAGAATCTACTGCGGCCACATCATAACAGAGGATGAGATGCCAAAAAACAAACTGCCTAAAATTGGTTGATTCTCTGGATCCTCTTAATACTCAAACTTTCCAGTCGCCTCATATATGTTTATCAAAAGGTCTTAATTTGACATACAAAACAACCAAACAACCCTGCATGTTGTTGAAGTAGGAAAACAAAAAATAATATGATATACAAATTTTTATGTAAATTTTAAATATTTTATTAAAACAATATTTCAACTAAAATTTATTCTTTTTATTTCACTTAAAATTAAATTAATTTTGAATTTAAGCCATAAAGTATTGTAGAAAAAATAGTTTAACAAACAGTGGCAAATCCAGGGGTGGCATGGTCCCCGGCCCCCCTAAAAGGTAAAATTTCAAATTAGGCCCTTAAATTTTTTAAAAATTTTAAATTAGTAAAGATAAAATTACACTTTGGCCCTCCTAAAATTATAAAAATTCGATTTAATCCTTTATAAATTAGAAAGATATAAACTATAAAAATTAAAATTTGATCCGCCCCTAAAAATTGTCTCGGCTTTGCCCTATTAACAAATATGCTTAAAAAGATAAAAACTTGATTCTTGTAATAAAATGATATTATAAGAAACGATAATATAGAAAAGCGGACTATATATTTGTAAAACATTATATAAAAATTCATTCATTTTTAACTTAATGATAATTTCTTTTAAAAAGAAATGATAGTTTTCCTTTCAACTAAAATGATAGTAGTTTACGTCATTTTATTTAAAGATATCACATAAAAAAACTAAAATAAAATACACTAATAGTAATATTAAATATATTTTAATTAAATTTTTATAATGTATTTCTTTAATTAAGTCAAACTCAATAAAATTATTTTTAAATTAGATTTCACTAAATTAAACTTAAATAAGGTAAAATTAGTTTTGGACAAAATCATTTGCAAATTGGATAAACAATAATTCAAAATGATTATTTTAATAATAAAATATTCTTATTTAAATGCAATTATAAACTTTATTATTAAAATTATTAGTATTTTATTAATTTCAAAATAATGAACATGAGTTTTTCGCATCAACTTGAAGCCGATTACGATGGACTTAAACATCAAAAAATCTGGAGAGTGAATCTTGTCAAGAAAAAAAGAAAGCTTCTGGACAGTGACCAAACCCTGGCCTAACCAGGCCCACGGACACGCATATTTGGACCACGTTACTTGTCCAACAAAAATTTTATATAATAACAAATAAAAATAAAAAAAAATTTTATATTTAAATTATTAGAATTTCATTAACCAAAAATAAAATATATGTTGCTTTTTTTAAAAATAAAAATTAATTAATTATATAATATCTTTATATTTCATACATAAAGTTTTATAAGTAACACATTAATATAATCTAATCTAATATATTATAATTATATTAATATAATATTTCTATGTTATTGATGCTTTTTATTTGTGTAAATCTCTTTAAACAACAAGACACGCTTTGTACCTCTCATTGTATCACATTGTATTTTGAACACTTCTTGATAAGTATGCATTTGCAACTAATGTGTTTTTACTTTATGTCAATGAAATAAGATCACATACATCATTATCTTTCATGAATTTAATCTCTTTCGTCCAAGGAATATATCCATATTTGAAAGGTAGAACTTTTTTTGGTTGGACAAAACTGATTAGATCATCTTACATCACTCCAATGTCAACTTCATGTTCTTAGAGAAATATAATACAATCATATGATATTGCATTTTTTTTCTTTTTATAGTGGATATTTTTAATGGCATTAGCTATTGAGATTGTAGAGTTTGTCTATTTTTTAGAACAAATTCTTGCAGTTGATCACTAGATTCAATGACATTGTTTTGATCTAGAGTTGCTGCTTTAACAAATTCAGGTAAAGTAGATTATTCCTTCTTATTGACAATAGCAGTTAAAATAATGTGTTGAGAAATATCAACATATTTTTCTTAAAAAATAACGTCCCTAATTGTCTCCTCCTTACAAACTCAATATCCTCAAAGAACTGTGCATTAAACATATCAAACCTTGTCTTAGTAATGGGATCACAAAATTTGTAACCTCTAGACCTTTCAAAGTAACCTATGAAATAGCAACTAACAGTTATAAGTTCAATTTCCTTTCATTTGGCCTATAAGGCCAAGCCTCAATTAGACATCCCAAAGTGTGCAAATGCTTTAAGTTAAACTTTATTTCTACCTAAAGTTCATAACAGGCCTTTTCAATTGCCTTAATCGAAACTATGTTGAATATTTGTTGTGATCTTTAATGCTTCTCAAAACTGATTTAAATAAAGTAGAATGATTAATCATACACCTTATTATGTCCTTAAGTGTCATGTTTCATCTTTTAACAACACCATTCATAGTGGGTAACTTGACATAGTTTACTATGGGACAATACAACTTTCCTCTAAGAAACAAATATGTTGTTAACCTAAACCATCATAATTGCATTAATATTAACCATCATGGTCAGATTTAACACTTTTAATTCTTTTGTCAAGTTGGTTTTCAATTTCAGCCTTATAATACATTTTGCACATCCAATGCTTGCAATTTCTCTTGAATGAGACAAAGGTAGTCATATAAAAAATAGTTTATAAACGTTATGAAATATTATTGACCATTCCAAAAAAAACTATAGGGAACGATCCACTAATATGTATTAGTTTTAAGGCGTCTAGTTTCCTATTGACATCAAATCTACTAACATATGTTTGTTTCCCCTTAATGCAATTTGTATACACATCAAGATCTAAAAAATCAAATAGGTTGAGAATATCATCGGACACAAGTCTCTAAATTCTCCTTGGTGAAATAACTTAATTTTTTATGGCACAATGAACCAAATTCTCAATGGTTAATTTATGTTTTTTATATTTATTTATTATGGTAGTGTGCAAAGATTCATTAAATGAAGCAATAGTATCAAGTAAATAGATTATCATAACCATATAGTGAACTAGAACCAAACAAATTTGAATTTTGAAAAAATATTAAATTTTCCATTTCCAAATCAACAACAATAAGCGAATTCGTCCAATGTTGAGATCATAATCAAAATCCCCCTAAAAGAGTCTCATTCAAATCCAAATAAAATCCAAGTCTTAATAGTAACCTAAAATTTCCTATTACCTCAATTTCTATCAAAATATTGTCGCTTACATAATTGTATCTTTCAACATTATTTAGCTTTCAGTGGGTTTGCCAATCTTGCATAAACACGTTGATGCGAGTTGGCTGCATCGGAATCTATCCACCAAATATATTTAGGCACCAAAGTAAAATTGACCTCAAAATAAATAAAAGTAAGAAGTGTACCTTTCTTTGTAGTGTAGTTATTTTTCTTTGTATACTTCATCAAAGTTAGACTTGTGCATACTAATTTCAACCTTTTTATTCTTGACAAATCTTTTTCTAACGTCGATCATGAATTTTTTAGCCATGGTAATCTTATCAAACATAGTGCCACTGAATGTTTTTGGAATGACTATCATAATCATCATACATATATGGTTTGATCTCTCACACCTTTTCATCTACCTCTTTCCATCAAAGGCACTCTCATACGTAAACGATGGAGGAGAATTAACCCTTAATACAAGATCGAGAACTATCATAAGACTCTCTTGTCATAATTTGAAGTTCATTAAATTAAAAAAAAAAAGGGGGATTGCATTCATATTTACAATGATGTCAAAGGATGTGATAATAAGTTAATCAAATAAAAAAGCACACATAAGACCTAAAATAGAAAATATAATAATAAATTTGAGTAATGGTAAACACCATCAAAATATCAGACACTCCATTAATATTTATTCAAAATTAATATTTCATCTTTGAATCAAACATCAACAATAAGAGCAAGTCTATAACACTCCTCGCCCAGTCCGATTGCCAAACCCAAGCTATGGGATGCTACCACTATTATCGGAGCAAACCACTACAAATTATAATAATAAATTCATCTAAACACCAATTTATGCCATAATTCCATGTATAATATGAAATAATATTCAAATTGAGTCTTAAATGAGCTTTAAAAAGCTTTTAGATTGACTCGAGCACGAATAAGGACCAATCAAAAAAAATTGGAAATAGGTATCGATACCCACTTCAAGTACCGATACCATTTTCACTTTTGATGTTTTAAAATTAAGATGAAAATGTACAAATATCGATACCTGGAATTTGGTATTGATACCTTTGTTACAAAGTATCGATACTTATCCCAGTATTGATATCATTTTTATGCTCAATGTTTGAAAAATTAAAGAAAATTTGTAAAGTACCGATACCTTTATCTACGGTATACATTTTGCCAAAATGCCAAAAATCACACATTTTGGTGATTTTTAAATGCTCTATCAAACTCAAACTCAAATTGTGCTTGTAGGCACATTTTGACCTGCATATAATCCACTCAGAACATACCAATATACTACATTTCATCCATTCGAATTGTCTCAAATGGAATCCAAAACACAACACTTCTAATTGCACAATTCATACTAAATTTACCATTCAATTTATCATTTAATACCATCGTGTTATCATGCCTAATTATACTCACAAGAATCATTATGTATCATTCAAAACATACTAATTTCATACCAAAACTCACAATGAAACATCTTTCAAACATCTAAACCAATATGCCACATTTAGTACCAAATTTACAACAACCTACTTGTATCATTTCATGCCATTCAACCATTCATTTCATCTAGTTATTTCATGCTCAACTATGCAATTATGGATTCCAACCACATACAACACAACATAACATCAAAATTATGAACATAAACAATTTGCCATTACAACAAAAGTTCATTTTCAGCTAATGCTTCAAATCAAGCTTAACATTTTAAGATAACATGACCACTCCTAAGAACATACCACATATAACCGAATTCAAATGCTCAAAACTCTACCGAATCAAGAGATGGGTAGTATGAGCTCTGAGGCAATCCTATCAACATTCTACGAATTGAAAATCTACAAAGAAGGAAAAAAAAAAATAGGTAAGCATTTCAAATGCTTAGTAAGTTCATACGTATACAAACAATTAACTTACCTCATATGACAAGTATTTATGTTAATCTAATGTGTATAACCAAATTTACTTAACATATAAAAAACACAAGCACAACAAGGTGAGCTTAATTCATATTCAATCATGTAACATATCAAGTACAAGATTAGCATTTCATATCTTCTAAATCTAATTTAACCACAACTCAATCATATGCATATACTCAACTTATCATTAAATCTTCCTCTTTGGTAGCTTTGATCATTAAACACATTATATGTTATTTAATTCCATGTCTCACATCTTGTAAGCTACCCGATGAAACACCGTAAAAGAACTAAACCTTTTGTGCTCATCTAATCACATATGATGCTCGTCTGAGCTAAACATATCCATTTGTATCAGGTTACCCGTCCGAGCTAAACCTATAAAACGACATCAAGTTACTCATCCAAGCTAAACCTGTATCACATGTATCTTCAAGTCTACAACAAATGATGGAACTCGGAATCATCGAAAATCAGCCTGTAACCATGTGTACAATACATTTACAAAGTTCCACTAAGGTAATTTCCATCATGTAAGTTCATATATTTATTTCTTTTCAATTTCATCACAATATCACCTTTTAGTACTAAATTGATATTACTTTGAAGTTCAACAAAGCATACATAATTTCAAAATATACATAGGGATTTAAGAATATTTATCCCATATGAACTTAACTGGATAAAATAGCAACCGATAAGGTGTCGGGGACTAATCTATAATTTTCTCTTTTTCGTGATTATCTTCCGATTGGTTTAAATCTCAATCTATATCATAAATCAATTGAATCATCAATTCCAAACATCATTTAACAGCCTACTACAATTATGTATCAATTCAATTTCATCTATAAAATATTTTCTCAAGTTTTACATTTTTTCAATTTAGTCCCTAAAATCGAAATTGTTGTAACTTTCAAATTTGAGTTTCGATTTCAAAATTGATCTCAATTTCATCCTTCTAGAGCCCTCCAATATTAAAATTTTAGTCCTCAAGTTTATACCAAAATTGAAATTATTGCATTTTAGTCCCTATGTTCAAAACTAACAATTAAACTTTACAAACAAGTCATTTTTCATTTATAAGCTTAAAAACTAACATTTTAACACCAAAACTTCAAGCATTCATCAATGGTAATATTTTGAAACTTTAACAGTTTTGAGAAATAAAGTATAGGTTAGTTAAATCGAGTTGTCATTATCTCCAAAACATAAAAATTACAAGAAACGAACTTAGAAAACATACCAAATGAGAGGCCGAATGTTGAAATATTTGTAACCCTCTTTGTTTTATTTTTCTCCTGGCCAAGTGAAGAAGGTGATGAATATATCATCTTCTTTTATTTCTTTATGTTTTATATTATAATTATAAATTAATAAACTATAATTAATTGATTAATTAATTAAAGCTTACTTACTTAAAATTAAACATGTTTAGCAAAGTTGGTGGGATACATTTGTCATCCACACCGTTTAAATCTTTCAGAGAGGTCAAATTGCCTAATTGGTCTTCCAATTAATTACATTTTCATAACGATTAATTTTTACCGCTTTTACAATTTAGTCATTATATCTTAATTAGTTACTAATGCATCAAAATTACCTATCCAAAATTAAATTCACCTATACAATAACTCCGTAAATATTTAGGATTTTCGTGTAGCAGCCTGTGAAGACACTACTATTTCTTTTGGAAAAAGATCTTGGAGGGATGTCTCTTTTAAAATATTTTTGAGAGATTTTGGTTTATGTAAAACAATTTCTTTATTTTTTGAAATCTTTGCTGCTTCACCGGTAATTTGCTTGAGAGGGTTTCCTCTTTCATTTGAGAAAAGGCCAATGCCACTTTTGGAGATTGAGAAAGGGACTTAATCCATTTTTTGATTTGAGAACCAATTTCATTTGGATCTTGTGCACCTTCAACGATTGTATTTTTGGAGGATTTTGATGAGGACGATGATCTCTCATGGAAAATTTCATACCATGACTTAATTGGTTTTGAGGAATTTTGGGTTTTGGATGACTCTCCTATTTTTCCTTTTCCTTTGTCTCGGAGTTTGGGTGGCATTTTTGAAGAAACTCTGGTGAGAAAATAGGCAAATAATTAGTTTCTCCTTTGATGTATTCAATATCAAAATCAAATATGCTCAAAATTGCCTGCCATCTTGTAAAAATCAATTTTGAGGCAATATTTTGAACATCTTTTTGTAAAACTTCTTTTGCTGATTTGCAATCAATTTGTAAAAAAATTTTTTGATTTAATAAATCACTTTGGAATTTTGTAATGCATAAAACAATTGATGAAATTTCTTTTTTAATAGTACTATAATTTTGCTGAGTTGGATTCCAGTGTCTAGAAGTAAACTGGACTATTTGCTCTTTTCCCCCTTTAACTTGTTTTAGGATCCCACCGTATCCTATTTCAGAAGCATCTGTTTCTACAATCTTGGGGGCATTTGGATCGGCTAAATATAAACAAAGAAGCTTAGTGATTTGTTTTTTAATTTGGGTGATAATATTGGTGTGGTTATTTGTTCAAGGTTGTGGATTCTTTTTGAGTCTATCATATAATGGTTTACATAATTTGCTAAGACTTGGATAAAAGTCTATGACATAATTGAGGCTTCCTAAGAATCTTTGTAATTGGACTTTATCAAGGATTTGGTCAAGAATTTGCTAGCAAACTCTATGGACTTTTCTATTGGGGTAATGGTTCCTTGAGTAATGTAATGACCTAAAAACCTTACTTTGGTTTGGAACAAACTTATCTTGGATTTAGAAACTACTAAACCATTATTTTTTATGACTTTTATAAAGATGGATAAATGTTTGAAGTGTTTTTCTAAATTTTCTGAAAACACTAATACATCATCGATGTATACTATTGTGAATTGAGAATATTTGTAAAAAAATATCATTCATTATTCTTTGAAATTCGAATGGAGGATTTTTTAATCCAAAAGGCATTCCATTCTATTCGTATTGTCCAAATGGTACAATAAATGTCGTTTTATATCTTTCTTCTTCTTTTATTAGGATTTGCCAAAATCCAAATTTCATGTCAAATTTTGAGAAAATATTTGCATTACAAAGTTTTTGTAACAATCTTTCTTATTTGGTATTGGGTACCTAATCCATTTTAAGCCTTGATTGAGAGGTTTGTAATTAATTAATAATCTTGGCGTTCCTCTTTCGAGTTTTGCATTTTTTATTACATAAAATACTAAACAACTCCAAGGAGAACTGCTTTTCCTAGTTAAATTTTATTAAGAAGATCTTGTATTTCTTTTTTACAAAATTTTTCCATTTCTTTGTTCATTTGTGTTGGTCTTGTTTTGTGGGTATTTATCTTTCATCAAAATTATTTTCATATGATAATGTTACTTCGTGTTTTGTCTATTCCAAAAAGCATTATGAATGTCGAACAAATTATTCTATTTTTCTTTGATTTGATTTATCCTTTTTGTACTTCTCTTTTTCTAGTTGTTTCATCAATTTTTTAAAACATATTTCTTCTTTTAGAAAAGATATTTGTTACATTTATGATTAATTAAATTATTGATTTGCCTTTTATGGATGGATAAAAATTTTAATAAGTTGAGATTTCTTATTTTTATTTTTCTACAAAAGAAAATTTTACTTTAGTGTTTAAAACTTTGGTGGAGATAAAATTACTTGTTACTTAAATGGTTTGAGTAATGATATAAATGGGGTTCCTAATATGATATCTTAACAATATCTTTTACCATTAAAAACATGTTTGATATTTTATACCTTTGTTGCATATTTACGCATTGGGAATTTTGTAAGTAATTTTAGTTTTTACCATTTGCAACTTTAAGAGATTCTAATGTTTTGTGATAATATTTTGTTAGAATTATCTCTTCTCTAATCTGATTTTAGTGCGCTCTGTATCAAAAAGGGCTATTATTTCTAATTGAAATTCATTATTTAAGACTATATTTACTTTTATTAAATATCTTTGGATAGATACTTTAGTTAGAACCATCATATATTCCTATGTATTTTCTTGAGATCGGGTTCGATTTTGATGAACTATTTTCTAGGATTTCATGTTTTAATGTTTGCAATTGTTTTTCATTTCTTGTTGTTTCATTTAAGCTAAGAAAGTTCTAATTTAATTTGTTTTATTTCTAACTATAATTTAGAATTTGTAATTTGTGCAGGTTTTATTTTTCATATTTATTAAATATTATATCTTGTATATTATACATTTGTTATAGACTAGAAATAATTTCTTTTTCTTTTCTAGTTTATCCTTTAATGAGGATTTTAATTTCAAAAGGTATTGTTTTTTAAGTTTTAGGTCTTGAATTTTATCAATAACTTAAATTATAAATTCTTGGTCTTTGGTTAACATATTAATTGAGGGTTCATTTTCATTATCAGAAGATTGGGATGTTGTTGTAATTCGTCTATTTGTAATTCATCTGTTTCGATAGATGTATCATTTTCAGAAAAAGTTGTTTCTAAGAGACTCTTATTTACTTTTTGTTCTATTTCTTCGTCTAGATTTAAATTATTAATTTTTCTTTTAATTTTGCAATATTTTGAGATGTGTCCTGGTTTTCACATCTATAACATTTTATTGTTTTATCTATTTTGTTTTCTATTTTTTTTGTTTCTTTTCTTTTCTATATTTTCTATATTTGGGTTTTTTATAATATTCTAAAATATTCTTTCTCCTATTTTTTGGTTTCTGAGGAAACATGTTTTTGAAGAAGAAGGTTCATTTCTAATGTTAATTTGGTGGCAGAATGATCCTAATTCCTTTCTACATTGATATGTTTCTTTCTTAAGTTGTTTTTGTAATTTTAAATCTTGACAAATTTTTAATCCTTCTTTTTAGGTGAAACTAATTAGTTCACCATATGTAAGTTTTTCATATGGAATAATACCTCTATAATTTTCTCTTATTTGATTTCTAACTTTTTCTCCTAGTAAAGTAGGAAGTCCTGTTAGAAACTTTTCTTTTCAAAATGGTTGTTGGTTATCAGATCTTTGCATAACTCTAGTCATAAAGACATCTTTATAACATTTAAAATTGGTTAATTTTTTGCATTTTAAATTTGATAATAATTCTAAATTCACTTTAAGATGAGAAGGATCTCCTATAAAGTGTTTAGAGATTGAGAAAATTAAAGTTGCTACAGCATCTTGGATTTCTTTTCCTTGTTCATCTAAAATAATTCTTCCTTGATCATCTTTTAATATTGTTTTTAAGATTTCTTCTTGTTGGGTTTTAGTGAGTGCATGGTCCCACCATCCTTTTAATTGACCAATAAATCCAGCAACTAAAAGATTGGGTATAGCATTATCACTGATTAATCCATTTTGGTTTTGAGTTTTATAAACATTTGAAACTATTGTCATTTGTTGTAATAAACTAAGAATATTGTATTTATATATTCCGTCTATATTCCATTCATAAATTGTATTAGCATTGTATTTATTCTGGAAAACAGGTTTTTCTTCTATATTAAGATCAGGTGCAATGGTTTTTGGATAATATAATCTTTTTGGTTCTTTCCAAGCCATTTTGTTAATTTGTTGTTCATTTGAATGGTCAAATTCAGATTGGGAGGATTGGTGTAATGTATTTACTGAATGTTGGGCTTGCATTGGGGTATCAGGTGCAATTAATTCAGACTTGTAACTTTCCAAAGCATCAAGTCTATTTTGGATTTCTGTTAAGAAATCATTTTGGGATTTTTGAAAGGTTTTGGAATCTCATAATGTGTAAATATTGGTTCCTTAAAACTTTTTTATGTTACCTCTTTTACAAGTTCTTTTCTAATCGATTGACTTTCTACCAAATTCTCAATATAATCTAATTGTTTTCCTATTGTATGGAGACTGATATTTGTATAGTTGTTTTGTTCTACTATCATTTTAATATATTTTGATGAGATTTGTTCTCCTGCATCAGGAGCTCTCATTCTTAAAGGATTTGCTTTTATTCCAGTATTTTTGTGAAGATATTGAACCTCCATTAAAGGGGGATGTTGAGATTCAACTTCTCCTTTATTAGTCTGCCATCTAGTATTATGTTTTGTTGTATTAACAGAATTTGAATAATATTCTGCAAACTATTCAAAGAATTTTATATGAATTTTATGGATATTCATGAATTCATAATATTCTTGAAGAATACTTTCTTTTTATCATTGTAATTTTTAAAGTAATCTTCTCTTGTTTGCTTATTTTTGTTGGAATAGAAGTGTTTTCTACACCATTCCTTATTTATCTCAAAACTTTTTCTAAAACAACTATTTCTGAATTTTTCATTGTCTTGCATTATTAGTTATTGATGAATATATTGGTGACATATTAGGTGAATTTTGGGGACTCTCTTCCTGTCTGGCATAGATAGGTTGAGCTATATTTGAGGAATTATCTATTCCTTGTAAATTGATTTTAAATGTTGTTGGGATAGAAAAGACAGAGGCTCTAGCTGAAGACAGAGGCTCTAGCTGTCCTAAAATCTACCGTTTGTGTTTCTGGGTTTGACTCTTCTTCTAAATTTAACCTCCTAAAATTTGTGCTGGTACTTCCTATTTCAAAGGAATATCTTGGAGGCATTCTTTGTAACACCCTGAATAATTGGGTCTGTGCATTTTATGTGTTTGATTGCTTAAAATATTAATTTGAGAATTTGAGGTACAATTGGGGCTCAAATTGGGCTGAGGCCTTATTTTAAATATTTTGTTTAGACACTCTAAGGGCATAAATTAAAGTTTTAATAGTTTAAGTGACATATTGGGCTTGTGGCCCAAACAACTAGGAACAAGGTAGAGGGAGATTTAAGCGGCGTCACTTGAGTATGAGGAAGGCCCAAAATTTGGTTGTTGGAGCCCAAGTTTGAGGCTAAATTTGGCATTTAAAAGGGACACTAGAGGGACGACACAAGGCTATTTTAGGGTTTTTAATGTTTATTTTATGTGGATAATTAGGCAGATAATGAAGAGAGGAATTAGGGTTATTTTTGAGGAGATAATAGATCAAAGATTGGAGCCATCTTTAAGTGTTTAATGTTAGCCAAAATTATTAAGAATTTGAAAAGAAAAGGGTATTTGGTTTTGGCTTAAGGTATGTATGCCAAAATTCCTAGCTAGTTCTCTCATCTTTCTCTTTGCTTTGCCGAAATTCCTATGCTATTCTCCCTCTCTTTTCTTTTCTTCTCTTCAGTTGGCCGAACCTCTAACAAATTCTTTTCTCATCTCATTCAAACCCTTTAGCCGAAACCTCTAAGCTTCCCTTACTTTTTGCTTACTTTCTTCAAAGCCGAAACACCTCGCTTAGATTTTCTAAAACCAGAAAACGTGAGATCTAGTCTTTCATATGTGTGCCGAAATCATTCTAGGGTACCTACCTGTGCCAAAATTTTGAAGAAATTAATAGGTATGTGTCGATTTTGAGTTTCCAATATTTCTCTGGCTTTTCAAAGTCTCTAGCCGAATAGCTAATCAAGTGACTAATCCAAGGTTTTTCTTATATTTCGGTATTTTGGGATCTGAAATGGAGTCCAACGCCTAGATCTTTAAAGTCAAGGTTCAGTAACCTTTGAGTCGTGTTATTTTTGGGATTCCAAGGCTATAGATTGAGGATAAGAGATCCGGATAGCAAGGACATCGACTAAAAATATTGGATTTCGCGATATCAGATGTGTAATTCTCCACTCCATCTAGATCTGTTTGATTAATATATGTTTATAAGTCTTATATGTTTTGATAAATGCCAAAATCCCGGCATAATGACGGAAACCCAAAGAGGGTATAAGCAAATCACCAGGTTAGTGAATGTTCTGATTAAATGATATAAGTATATTGATTTTACGTGATTGCATGGGTTGGGTTTGAAGAAAGGAGGAAGTTATATGTTGTAGCGGCTATTCGTGATCCGTTATAGCGGTTCCTTACCGTGATCTGTTATAGCGTTTCTACCATGATCTTTGTAGTGGCTACTGACCATGATCGATGATGAGCAAGACGACCGCATCAAGGCATGTAGCGGTGTGGGTTGATTGTAGAAATCCCCAATGGTGTGAGCAGGTGATGCAGGCGTGTAGCGGATGGACAACTAAGATATGGGTTGGGCTTTGCATATTATTTTTGTTTTGTATATCAATTTTGATTATTATGTTTTATGGGGCTAAAGCCCAAATCTAATGGTGCACAAGGGTTGCACATTGAGTTTCGCGACTCACCCTTTTAATTTAACAATTTCAGGTGACACCTAGTGCATTGGACCGGGCTAGAGAGGAACGCAAGGTGGCCATGCAAAAGAGCAATTGGATTCAGCTAAAAGACTTTAGTTTGTTATTTTTTATATTTTGCGGATTATTAAAAATGGTTGTACTAAGGCCACGGGTCACTAGACTATTATTTTCGTTTTGGGTTTTATGTTCGGCTTTTAAGTTTTATGTTTCCAATTAAGTTAAGACATGTACGAAATTTTAGTTTTTTTTTTAAATCCACCAAGATAATTTATAACTTAATATTTTACACTTTAATGAATTCTTAAGCTTTAGAAACAAGGTTTAAACCTAGTAATTGTTTTCCAAAATGCGACATGTTTTTGTAAAATCCCTTAAGTGACATACCAGATCCGGTGGTAGGGTTTGGGCCAAGTTTGGGGTGTTACAAATTGGTATCAAAGCCCAGTTCAAAACTCGGCTCTAGGGTTTTTGGGCTCAAAATGTTTTCTAAAAATGGGCTTTCAAAACATAGATGTTTTTAAGTGATACCAGGTCTGTTAGCTCGGCATGGCACCTGCGTCTCTGGCCCAAGTCTGCCAGGTAAGTACTCTAAACCATTGTGTGAAGTATATGTCGGCTTAATGGGCTTATTGGGACGTAGATTAATCATATTAGAACTTGATGGACTCTAGGCCTAGCTTAAACCACTTCTTAAATTTCATAAGACTTAATTCCACTAGACAAACCCATGAACGAGCCGCAAGACTAGGGTGTGGTAACAGGCATACGCATGTCAAAGATTGGATCCGAAAGAGCTTGATATTTAAGCGGTCCTAGTGACTCACCTCCTCTTCATTTGGAATCCTACAGTGCGTAGTATTTGTTCACCTTAGCCAGAGTTAGGGTGTGGCAATAGACATACTCATGTCTAGGAGTAGATTCGAGGAGAGCTTGGTATTTAAGCGGTCTAGTGACTCACCTCCTCTTCACTAGAATCTTACGATGTGTAGTGACTATTCATCCTAGCTACAAGGATTGGTTGATGGGCTAAACCTTATAATTAAAACCCGAAAGGACCGACCACCCTTTTTTTTAAAAAAAATCCCCAAGTTTTGTAAAATTTTCAAAAATACATTTGAGCTATGAAAAATTTCCAATCAACCATGTTTTAAAAACTTTACTCGAAAAACCTCATGTTTACAAGAGTAACCCGGACTATGAAACTAGATTTCCCCAAAGTACCCCTGTTTAAAAAATAATAATAACAACAACAACATCATCGAAATATCCCTAGTTTGAAAAATTACCAAACTACCATTGTTTTAAAAAATAACCAAAATACCCCTGGTTTGTAAAATTACCAAATTACCCCTGATTTGTAAAATTACTAAATTGCCCTAATTTCAAAATTACCAAAATACCCCCAAATTTTAAAATTATCAAAATACCCCCGGATTGCAAAATTACTAAAATACCTCTATTTTACAAAATCACCAAAGAACCCTATTTTGGAAAATTACGAAAATACCCCTATAGGAAAAATTACGAAAACACCCCTGAGTAGTGAAATAACGAAAACACCCTTACGTGGTGAATGTAAGTGCTGGGATACTATTTGTATGATGGTGATTGAATGTATATGTCTTATTCTAGTTAGGGGATACGAACTTGAGACTGTTTTGTGAATACGAATTCGAAAGAACTACTTTTAAGACTATTATTCATAAGACTATCCGTGGTAAAACAGTGGAAAGAATTAATGATTCATAAAATTCTTAATCAGATAAACGCCAATCAGAAGAATGAGTACAAGGCGTCGAGGACGTCCGCCGCGTGGACGCGGTAGGGGTAGGATGACCTTATCTGAGCTAGTAGGTCAGCCACGGTCGAGAAGCGAAATCTTGGATCCTCCATTGTGGAGGGAGATTCACGGATCGAGGCGACGGAGATGATGCTATGTCTCAGGCGATGTTGCGAGTCCTTGAGAGAGTTACTGGAGTAGGCATGGGCACAAGAGCCCAGAAATCTGTGCCGGAGTGGCTTAAGGCCAATGGGGCAGAAGTGTTTAGAGGCATTTCTAGTGTACAGCTAAGTATTGGATGGAAAAGTTGAAAGGGGCCGTATCTCTTCTTCGAGACGAGGCCTATCAGTGGTGGCTCATGGTGAAAGAAGGTACTGCTGCAGACCTGATTGAGTGGGATTTCTTTAAGGAGTCATTCGGGAAAGTATGTTGGGGCCCACTATATAGATGCACAAAGGAAGGCATTCTTGAACACAGTGCGAGGAAGTAAGTCGTGGTGAATATGAGGTAGAGTTTACGAGCTTGAGCCGCCACGCTTGGGGAAGCAGTATCAGCGAAGTATGAACGTTGTGTATGGTTCGAGGATGGGTGCGGAATGAGTTAAGGGTTACGATAGCACCAGAGAGAGAGAAAATTTTGTGGCTTTGGTAGATAAGGTTAAAATAGTGAGGAAGTGAAGCGATTGAGAGACAAGAAAGGGATAAGGATCGGGGTAAGAGTAAGAGAAGTTTTAGACCATCAAGAGCATCGAGAACTTTTAAAGAGGCTGGGGTGATGGGCTAGCTCGTGCTCCGACGGGCCAGAATTGAACATGTTCTACATATGGGAGGACGCATTATGGGGAGTACAGAATCAAAATCGGTGGATGCTTTAGGTGCGGATCCACAGAGCATCTGATTAAGGACTGTCCTCAGATGGATCGGGTACAGCCTGCGGGCTGAGGTTCAGATCAGGTTAGGAGAGGTGATCAGCCTAGACCAAGGGGTCGTAGTGCAGCCAGAGGAGGAAATGGATCTGGTCGAGGTCGTGGAGCCCCTGGTAGAGGTGCAGGTAATGTAGATGCGAGGCAGCCAGGTCTAGTGTACGCAGATCACCGACGAGAGGATGGTGACAAACCGGATGTTATAACCGGTACGTTTCTTATTGTTGATAACCCTTTTCTTGCCTTAATTGATATTGGGTCAACCCACTCCTATGTTGCGTGTTCAGTATCTAAGACTCTAAGTATAGACCATAAAATAACCACTAGGAAGATGACTGTAGTTAGTCCCTTAGAATAATCTAGGGTAGTGGACAAGCTATTTAAGGATGTACCGTTAGAGACTCAAGGGGTAGTGCTTCCGACAGACTTAATGGAATTACCATTTGGAGAGTTTGACCTTATCTTAAGAATGGATTGGTTGACAAGGCATCGTGCTAAGTTGGATTATGGGTCTAAGCGTATGGTGTTAAGTACCCCAGAATGCGGGGAGGTGGTTGTGTTAGGAGAGAGAAGGAACAATCTATCCAACGTAGTGTCGGCGTTGAAAGCTGTTAAGATGATTGGGAAGGGATGTAACGCCTTTCTAGCTTTTATTAGTTATTTGGATGCTAAGGAGGTGACTGTCGATGAGGTTCGAACAGTCAAGGATTTTGCGGATGTCTTTCCGGAGGAGTTGCCAAGATTACCCCCAGATCGCGAAGTGGAGTTTGGAATAGAACCACTCTCGGGTACGGTTCCGGTATCTATTACTCCTTATCAAATGGCGTCGAAGGAGCTGGTGGAGCTTAAAGCTCAGATCCAGGAGCTTTTGGATCGAAGATTTATTCGACCGAGTGTGTCTGCATGGGGAGCGTCGGTCCTATTCGTGAAGAAAAAGGATGGCTCCATACGTATGTGCGTGGACTATCGTCAACTGAATAAGTTGACAATTAAGAATAAGTACCCATTATCGAGAATCGATGACCTGTTCGATCAACTTAAAGAAGCTTCGGTCTTTTCATAGATTGATCTAAGGTCAGGTTATCATCAGTTAAAGGTAAAAGAAGGGGACATTCATAAGATGGCATTTCAGACTCGATACGGTTATTATGAGTTCTTAGTGATGCCGTTCGGGTTGATGAACGTGCTAGCAGCATTTATGGATATGATGAACCGGGTATTCCAGCCATACCTTAATCGGTTCGTCGTGGTGTTCATCGATGATATGCTGGTATATTCCAAGTCTGAGGAGGAACATGATGCACATCTTCGGGTGGTGTTGCAAATCCTGAGGGAGAAGCAGTTGTTCTCTAAGTTCAACAAGTGTGAGTTCTGGTTAAGGGAAGTGACCTTCTTAGGGCATGTGGTTTCCGCAGAAGGAATTAGAGTGGACTCTCGGAAGATAGAAGCTGTATTGGATTGGAAACCGCCAAAGTTGGTGGCGGAGATTCGAAGTTTCTTAGGATTAGTAGGATATTATCGAAGGTTTGTTGAGGGGTTCTCTTCAATAGCGGTGTAGAGCCCAAATTGCCCAGGGCCCCAACAATTAAACAACAAACCCAAAAAATAAAAAATGACCCAATTACAAAGTAAACCCATTAACAAAATAAAAAAACCCAAAATACAAGCCCAAAAACCGACCCAACTCAGAAAACTCAAAAAAAAAAAAAAAAAAAAAAAAAAAAAACAAAGGAAACCCTAGCCTCTCGACCTCGGCGTCGGCCCCCTTCCCTCTGCAAGGCCGCTCCGTCAAATCGCTTTGTCCCGACGTGCTCCATGGCACCGCAAAACAAAGACATACATCTGATAGCCATAGCAAGGAGCGAGAAAGAATTTGTTTTCTTATTTAGACTTTGGCTATAAAGCCAGAAAATCATTGTAAAAAGGAGGAGGAATTATTTTCTTTAACTACATACGCAGATGAGAATCTGATTGAATACAAAAAAGAAACGAAAGGTTTTCCCTTTTTTTCCGATTACACTCCTTTTCTATTGCTCATTTTTTTTAATCTATGTTATGCACAGTCTTTAGTTACTTTTCAATAGATTAACAGAAAGGGGTTACCTTTGGGGGTCTATCCGTATCTCCTCCGCCGTAATCGGAGCGTGGATACGGGCATAGACCGAGGGGCAAGACATCGAGGCTGGTGCGAGAGGTCTCTCTCTGGATCTATTCTCGTTACAAGCACCGACTACATGGAGGTGATGGTCGGACGGCGTGACCACTTGGTCTTTATTCGACGCAAATCACCGAATTACCATGGTGTTCGATCGTCGGATAGCCTTGAGCTTTTGGTTTCTCCTTTGCGAGAACGAAAACGAAAGGGGGTTAGGGGTTTCAAATTTTTTAAGAAAATATAAAAAGAAAAAAATATAAAAAAACAACATTTTTACCTTCCAAGCCAAGTGGCGGTGGTGAAACTTCCGGCCGGCGACGACTTTGGCGGACCCTTGAGAATCCCGGAGACTCTCTCTCCGTCTGCGAGAGGAGAAAGGAGAGCCCTCTCCTCTTTTTTTTACGGAAGTGCTGAAAATGAAAAAAAAGCAAAAAATGGAATTTATAAACATTTCAAAGCAGCGTCGTTTAGGGCACGTCTGATGGCCCCAAAGCAGCGTCGTTCATCGTGTTCCATGGCGACCGACCCGCTCAAAGGATCCGCGTGTTTTGCGAAAAAATGGAAAATTTATCTTGTATGATCCTTAGTATTTTTATTTTTACAATTAAGTCTTTCAATTTTGCTATTTGGCCCGAAGCTTGACGATTACAATTTAGTCCTTTTAAAAGCAGCTGCGTTTAGGCACTTTAGGTAAATTTAGCTCCCAGTCCCCATATTTTCGCAGCATCACAATCTGTCCTTTTCCTTTCTTTTATTATAAATCCGCCTTAATTTTATTTTTAATTCAATTTGGCCTCCCCTTTAATCATCATTATTATTTAATGTTTTTTTATTGATTATTTATAACTACTATTATTTTATTATTATAACTATAATATCATATACTACCACACCATATTATTATTATTATTATTATTATTATTATTATTATTATTATTATTATTATTATTATTTTATCCTCTATTATTAATTATTATTATTATTTACCATTTCTATTACTTTATTACTAGTACTATTACTATTTTATTTTATTATTACCACTCTTATTTATTTTATTATTGTTCATTTATTAGTAAGTTATTATTTTTCATTATTAATTGTTTAATCTTCACCATTTATGAATTTTGCTTTATTTTATTCTTTGTTTATTTACTTGTTATTTTATTTATTTATTTGTCATTTCATTTACTTATTATTTATTAGTTTATTGCTCTTTACTTTTTAATACTTTAAAGCACTTCAATTATTTATCATATTTTTTTACTTTTTATTTATTGTGTTATTATTATCATCATCCTATCATTTACGTGATTTTATTATTGTTATTCTTACTTCATTATTTATTAGCTCATTCGTTAATAAAATTGGATTTATTCATACATTCGTTTAATTTGTTAGTATCATTACTTTGTCTAATATTAATCAATCAAATTTTCAAAAAATAAAGATGATGTTAGGTGTTTGAAAATTCGGAAGATCGAGCCCTAACTTCTTTGGGTTAGGTTTTCTCGTTTATGTTAAACAACGGGATATCTCCTTTTAAGTCGCGATTTTCTCGTTTAATCTAAATGGTGAATGTCCTTTTAAACAAATACATTTCTAAACAAAAGCTTAATCTCGGAAATTTGAAATGTCGCTACTAACTTCTTTGGACTCGACATCTAGATACTTGAGATAAGTTTCTTTTCCTAAAATAGAGGCAATCTTAGTATTGAAATCTCGAGAAATCGAGCCCTAACTTCTCGGGTTCGATTTCTCATTTGATTGAATAAATGGAAGATCCTCTTCAAATAAAACCAAGTTTCAAAAGCGAGCTTAGTTTGGAGTTTAAAGTATTGTGCCTAACTTCTTTGGACATGATGCTTTACCTCTTGAAAATAAGAAAGTCTTAACGTCCCTTCAATTTTAAAAATAAAGAGCATTGTATTTTGAATCCCTTTAAAGTTTTCAACAAATAGGACATCAATCAATCGGTTTGGTACCAATTTTGGGCGTGTCGAGGGTGCTAATCCTTCCTCGCACGTAATCGACCTCGAACCCGTTTTCTCAAAGTTCGTGGACCAAAAAGCACTGTTTTAATAAATTAAATGTTTTATTAAAACGAAGGTGATCCGATCACACCAAATAAAGATCGGTGGCAACTCCTTCCTCTTTCCTTTTCTTTTTTTCCAAAAAATCGAGTCGATAGCGTCGTTTAAGTTCACCCCAAAAAATGGTTCTGACGACTTGGCGACTCATTTGAAACGAGGGTCAAGCCAAAGATTGATTGATTTTGTCCTTTTAATTAAAATGGTTTTGAAATATCATGCTTTTTTTGCGCATCTTCAATATTAGCCTTGTAAATACTTTGGCATTGCATTGCATGACCGTTGTGGTCACACCCTTAAGTGGGAGCGAAGCTATGCCTTCGTGAGGTTTTCACCTCCGCATGGGCTAGTGGATTGCTTTGAATACATCCGTACCTATGTCTCCGTGAAGTTTTCACTTAGCATAGCCATAGGGAAATGTATTCCCCCAACCGAACTTCGGTCCGTATGAGCCTATAATGGGTGAGGATTGAGGAATCTATTTGGTTGGTACCTCGAACTTTAGAACTAAGCGCATATAGCAAACCCAAGAGCCTACCTTAGGTAGAGCCATGGCAAACCTTAGTGGTCACCTAGATAGGCATTAGTTTATTTTACTTGCTTTACATTCCATGATACTAACTTTTGTGTTTCTTTCTTTTGTGCATATCATTTCATATTTTAAAGAGACATCGATTCACGGTCCGTTTACGAGTTGGGAAAGTGGTTATGGAAGCGAATTCCTTGATAAAGTAGAAGACAATGTGGCCGTCGACATATGGTCGAGCAACGCCAAGTAGAAAAAGGAGATAGCTTAGTCGAAGGGTATGTGTGAGACTACGGAACTTCACCAATATCGATTGTCACTTGAGCGAGCTCCTGGAGGCGATAGAAATTTGGACTCAATGGGATGATGAAGCGAAGCGATTGTTCTATGGTACTTACGGTGACACGCTTTACCCGCTTGAGGTCAAAATAGACAAGCACACATTAGAGCAATGACTCGATTCTGGAATGCCGCTTATAATTGTTTCTCCTTGGAAAAGTGGATCTGGTTCCCCCACGATAAAAAGAATATCGACCTTGCTACCGCCCGAGAATTCAAGTTGACAAAGCTTATTCAAGGCGGTTAATGGCCCAACCTTGAAGAAATTGATGAATATCACCATGATGAGTGAGTGTGGTCTCGGCTAGGATCTGAGAAGAAGGCGAGGTAAATGCATACACGGACATGTTTGAGAGACACGATTACAGCGCATCCGTCTGAAGAAAAAGATAGACATCTTGGCCTTGTGTATTTCTGACTGGTAATCTTCCCAAAGCTTTGAGGCACATTGATGAAGCGATTATTGATCTATTCAAATTTAGGTTGGACAAAGGGTCACACCCATTTCGCCATCTTAGTGAAACATTCGGATCCTTGACCGCATGTAGAAGAAGAGGTGAAGGCGGGTTTATTGGGTGTCTTGTGACTATTATTAGCTTGGTTCCATAGTCACTTTTGGAAAATAGAAAGTGTCTTGCGGTTCATGTCGAGAAGTACTCCCCACTAGAAGAGATAGCAACTACGCTTAGAAGAGAGGATGTACGAAGAAAAGCGGATCGCGATCTTTCAAAACCTTCAAGAGGACGACATTGAATGGAAGGCTCCTGGATGATTCAAGACAGGATCCTTTATCGTTCTTGAAAACTTTGGTGAGTTCCCCTATTAGAATTTGGGGTGCCACTTGCCACGCCTCTTATTTGGTCCTAAGCGGTATGGTTCAAGCGATTCGTACCAACGACATCTGAGCTAGCTCGGTCACGAGTTTTCATATGAAGGGAAAGCTATAAGAAAAGGGTTAAAGAGATTTCTAGTGCACGGAATCGATTCACGAATGAGAAGATTGTCTGAGGCGAGAACGACCACAGAATATATTGAATGGAGGCTAGGAGGGTCAATGATAACATTCACGAGCCAAATCCGAAGGCGCCCGATCGAGAGAAAAATGCATGCAGTGGTCCTATCGAATTAGAGGTTGTAAAGCAAGATTTTGAGCGGATGAGCTGGAACTCGGGAAAAGGATAGAAAGGTTGGAGGAAGAAAAGATGCTCCTCCGGTTAGAAGTGGACGGTCAAAAGTCGAGGTGAAAAACTTCGAGAAAGGAAAAGCGAAAAGTAGAGGAAGACCAGAGATGACTTGAAGACGGAATACAAGAGGATACGCTTAACGATGAAAAGCGCAAGATTAGGGAAAACTTGAGCAAATGGCAACAAGAGGTTCGAGAGGAAAGAGCCAAAGTTAGCGATTGGGAGAAAAAGTTTCATGAAATCTGGCCTTGAAGGAAAACTTAGAGAAGGCGGACGAAGACCAAAAAGAGAAAAAGGATTAGAAGCTAGAATAGTGAGCTTGGGCGATCTACGCACCACTACCAAGTCGAGACTCGGAAAGCCAACTAAAGTCAAGCCTAAATAGAATGGAGGAACCGAAAGATAGGGTTGAAGAGTTAGAATCGGTATTGCATAGTAGCGAGCTCGGATTGAGCTTCGGAAACAAGAGAAAGGCGTTGGGAGGAAGAGCTTCACCATTCTTGCGAGCAAGTTGAGCGGGACTACCTCATGGGAGAAGCAATAATCTAGATTCGAGAGTAGTGATCACCCATGATAATCCAGTAGAAGTAGTGATCACCTCTGGACTTTGGTGAGGAGGTGACATAGTGGGCATGAGATATGGGCTACCAGGGTCGTGATAAAGAGCTAATCTCTGCTTGGAAAATCAAAACCTTAGGTCTTAGGGCTAGAACGATTTGTAATCTACTTTATGTAAAGGGTTTTGCCTTCTAATAAAGTTTTCTAAAATGAAGTTGATCAGAATCGATGTCTTCTTCCTGCATTCATGCATTTGCATTACATCATATTACATGCATTAAAGTTTATAAAAAGAAGCCTAATTGGTTAAGATTAACAGAGAAACAAAAGAAAACAAGAGAGAAGAAAAAGAAATCTGGGAACCGGACATCACTACGGGACTCGTGCTAAGAAAATGGATCAAAGATTTGAACAATTTTAGAAGGAGATACAAGAACAGATGCAGGAGCAAATAACGAAACTCCAGCAAGATATGATAGAACGGATGCAAGAGTCCCAAAACAACATGATGAGCCAGTTGGCGCAACTATTAGCCAATGAACGAGGAAAAGGCATCGCTACTAGTTCAGGGAATAATGGCGACCACAACACCTCCAGATTTACCCGCCAAACACTCAAGCACCACCGAAAATAGGTCCCCAAAGGGCGCCTTTTGTTATCGAGCCACGGTGCGAGTTGAGGCAAAGAATGCCGGTAAGACTTTCCATTGGTTCAGGCGATAATCCGGAGAAGGTCCGCTAACCCTATAGTCCCGACTTTGATGAAATGGTTTGAAATGGATAAGGTAAAGCGAACCTTCCCAAACAACTAGAGGATCGTTGCAAATGGTTAGAAGAAGTTTAAGGAAATAGAGGCTAGCCGACCATCGCTACGGAGTGGGCGCTAAAGACTTGAGCCTAGTCCGGACCTCATACTTAGCCAAAGTTTAAGACTCAGGATTTTGAAAAATACAATGGGACCGGTTGCACTGAGCGCACATCACGATGTTCTATCGGCGGATGGCGGGATATGTTAACAACGATCAAGCGCTTATTCATTGTTTCCAAGATAGTTTGGCGGGGCATGACCAAGTGGTACAATCATTTCGGTCGTACCGGATCAAGTCATGGAAGGATCTAGCACGAGCCTTCCCGAAACAATACAGACACGTGGCGATATATCTCTGATCGAATCACGCTCCAAAATATGGAGAAAAAGCCAAGCGAAAGTTTGAGCGGTATGCCCAACGGTGGAGGAAGTAGCCACAAGTTCATACAGCTCTTAGAAAAGAGACAACCATCTTTGTTTGTCAATCTGTTGAAAGCTCCTTCATTAATCACATGCTTGGAAGTGCCACAAAAAGTTTTTCGATATTGTCTTTGTCGGAAATGATCGAGAATGTAATCGAAGCCGTAAGATAGAAATTTGGAGAAAGTACTAGAAAGAGCGGTCCGAAGAAGAGGAGAGTGATATAAACAACATAGGTAAAGGTTATTCAAAACCTATTCTCGTGAGCCGACCAAGGACTATGACCCCGATCATGAGAGCCCTTTAGACAGAGAGACGGACAAGGCAAAATCGGAGAAAATCCAATTTCGCCTATCCGGTCCCATACAAGGAAATGTACGAGAAATTATTTGGCCTTTACATTGTCTCCCCATTACTTAAAACCCTTGCAACCCCCATACCCTAAGTGGTATGATCTGAGCATACGCAGTCACGAATACCATGCGAGGGAATTGTGGGGCATTCTATAAACAACATCTCGCTTTTAAGAAAGCTGGTGGAAAGACCGATCCGGATGGGAGTTATAGAAGTTGATGACACCTCGGCAAAGGGCACCCGCTACCTAATCACGAGGTCAACATGATAGGTGAAGGCGTGAGGAGAAGAGTAAAAGGGATATTTCGATGTGAAACCCCAATGAAAGCAGTGCGAAAGGAAATGATAAAAAGGGGATTGGTTATGACATGTCCAAGGGAAGAAAATGAAGAAACACTAAAGGGCTGTGAATTTCATAACTCAGAAGAGCACGAAATCCAAAGTTACACCGAGTTCGAATCTTTGTACAGCGCTTAATGGACAACAAAGAGCTAGAATTCTTTGAAAATAATGAAGGCCGGAATGAGGTAACATCTCGCTGCGTTGGAGGGTGAGTCGTGACAAAAGCCTCGAGGCGAGTAATCCTTTAGTCACCATCTCACGATCAAAAGGCGACGAGGTGAAAATAAATTGAAAATCGTGATTCGAAAGCCTACTACTTTTTCATCTGAAGACAACCAAAAGACTCTCGGGGGTTATAATTGCAACGTGACGATTCCTGAAAAGGGAGGTCCATCAACAAAAGAAAGACAGGAGTATCCAAGGATCGTGATCCGAAAACCTGTAACCTTTTCATATAAAGATGATAAGAAGGTCCCCTGGAACTATAACTGCAATGCGACGATTCCTGAGAGGGGAGATTCGCCCAACACTACAAAAGAAAACTAAGAGGAAGGCTCCTACACGTGCAGTGGAAAGTGCTACGACTTGTCAAACACGAAGGCGGAGCACTCCAGAGGGAAAAACTTGACGGGCGAACAAAAGAAGGAAAAAGGGACCAAGCAAGAGGCACATATAAACGAGCCAGTGAAGGAGGAAGAAGCTAGGGAATTCTTAAAGTTTACGAAGCATAGTGAATACGATTGTCGTAGAAGCGACTACATAAGCAATGGCTCAGTATATATCGGTGCTAAATTTACTATTGAGTTACGAAACACACCGTAACGCTAATGAAGGTATTAAGCGAAACTTATGTTGCGAATGATATAACAGATTAACAAAATTTGGATCGCACAGTTAGCAACATAAGTGCCGATAACTTCATTTTCTTTAACGATGATGAGATTCCTCAAGGAAATGCAGGTTCCATCAAAGCTCTCCATATTACCACTCGATGCAAGGGATACACATTACCGGGGTACTAGTCGACAATGGATCGGCGCTCAATGTTCTACCACTATCGACCTTGAATCGATTACCGTTGATAGTTCTCATATGAAGACACCTTACAACATAGTAAGGGCATTCGATGGAGCAAGAGGAAAGTCATGGGAAGGATTGAAGTACCTCTCTTAATCGGGCCAGGCACATATGAGGTGGACTTTATTGTGATGGACATCCAGCCATCTTATAACTGCTTGCTGGAGAGACCTTGGATACACTCGGCAGGGGCAGTGCCCTCGTCGTTGCACCAAAAGTTGAAATTAATCTCAGAGGGCCGTCTAGTGACCATAAATGCTGAAGAGGACATCATCGCAACTGTAACAAACAATGCACCCTATTTAGAAGCCAGCGATGAAATGGCGAGTGTTCCTTCCGTTCTTTAGAATTTATCAGCGCAACCTTCGTCGGCGAGGGAATAAGGTCCCGATCTGCAATTGTCCAAAACCACGAAAATGGGTCTACCTGGCGATGGTCGGGAATAGAGTCATGCGGAGAAAGGACTTGGAAGATACCTCAAGGAGAAATCGAGGTCCCAAGACTAAAAGAAAAGCGAGACTTCTTCGGTCTAGGATTCAAGCCAAACGCCAAGCAAAAAAGAGAGAGTCAGAAAAGAAGCAAGAAAGAAGGAAGGCACGTCTGAGGGGAGATGAGATGAAATGGCAACCGATGATAATCCCTCATATTCGTGAGACCTTTGTATCAGGAGGGGTTATCCATCCGGGGCAAGAAATACAAAATGAAGAGATCGTGCATGTCAACGCTATATCTGAGGGGAAAATTGAGGAAGAAAATCGAGAATAGGATCCGCCCCTATGAGCCGGGTAGCGTTCTAAACAATTGGACTGCGGAGGAGATTCCTATAGCCTTTAGAACTTATTCAGAGTAATACTCGGAACACACTTATTGCTTTAAGTCTAGAAGCAATAAGAACCCCTTTTGTGAAACATGAATTTGTATAAGCCATCGTTATTTTCAATGAAATATATCTCCGCTATCTTTTGAGCAAATTTTCTTTTATGTTCATTTCATTCATTCATTATTTCTTTAAATATTCTTCTAAACATTTCTATTCTTCATTTATCATACCAATAAACATGCCAAGATTCTATGATCCTATGAGCCTTTATTCATTTCCATAACAGGTCTCCAGATATCAATGATCTGAGTAACGCTACCGATGACTCAGAATGTCCTTTTGAGCAAGATATGGGTGCGGAAGATTTTCAGGATTTTGGAGATGACCAAGGCGTGATTTAGCTCTGAAGCTGTTAAGGATGGTAGAACAAGAGGAGAAACAAATCGTACCTCACAAAGAATCGGTGGAAATAGTGAACCTAGGAAATGGGCAAGAAAAGAAAGAAGTGAAAATTGGAGCTAGTATCACCGAGAGACAAAGCAAGACCTTATTGAGTTACTCCAAGAATTCAAGGATGTCTTCGCATGGTCATATCAAGACATGCGGGTTAAGCAACGATATCGTGGTACACCGTTTGCCCATAAAAGAAGAATACAAGCCAGGTCCAACGAAACTTGGAGGATGAGGCTAGGCGTTTTACTAAAAATAAAAGAAGAGGTCAAGAAGCGGTTTGACGCAGGTTCTTGCAAGTGGTTAAGTCTTTCGAATGGGTAGCCAATATCGTCCCGTCCCCTAAGAAAGATGGGAAAGTACGAATGTGTGTGGACTCGAGAGATCTAAACAAGGCTAGCCGAAGACAACTTTCCATTACCTCATATCGACACCTTAGTGGATAATCGGTGGGTTATTCATTGTTCTCGTTTATGGATGGCTTCTCGGGATACAACCGGATAAAGATGCTTCGAAGACATGAATAAAACCACATTCATAACCATGTGGGAACCTTTTGCTATAAGGTAATGCCATTTGGGTTGAAGAATGCGGGAGCAACATATCGAGAGAGCCATGGTGACCCTATTCCATGACATGATGCACAAGGAAATTGAGGTTTACGTCGGCGATATGATTGCCAAGTCTCGGATGAAAAGGAGCATATCAAGTCTTAAGGAAATTATTTTTGAGGTTGAGGAAAGTCAACTAAAAGCTTAACGTGAAGTGTACCTTTGGAGCCAAGTCGAAGCTGCTAGGATTTATAGTCGATGAAAAGGGATTGAGGTTGACCGAGACGAGTCAAGGCTATACAAGAATTGCCTCCACCTAAATGCACGCAAAAAGAAGTTCGAGGTTTCTTAGGAAGATTAAATTACATTGCTCGGTTCATTTCACAACTAAGCGAAATGTGATCCCATATTCGTCTTCTTAAAAACACAACCAGTGTGTGTGGGACGAGGAATGTCGAAGACATTCAACAAAGTAAAATAGTACCTATCCAATCCTCCAGTATTGACACCGCCTAATCCAGAGAAGCCTTTAATCCTCTATTTGACGGTACTTGATAATTCAATGGGATGTGTGCTCGGCCAGCATGATGAGTCGGGAAAGAAAGAAAAAGCAATATACTACCTTAGCAAAAAGTTCACTGAGTGTGAAACAAGGTACTCACCGATTGAGAAAATATGTTGTGCCTTGATGCGGATAACTTTCGGAGGCGAGGCGGTACATGTTGTATCATACGACTGGCTCATCTCGAAGCTAGACCCTTGAAATATCTAATGGAGTCAACTACTCTTAATGGACGGATGGCCGATGGCAAATTTTACTTTACGAGTTTGACATAGCTTATGTAAACGAGAAAGCGATAAAAGGAGTGCAATAGCGGATTTTACGGCTAGTAGAGCTCGGCGATTATGAGCCTCGAACTTTGATTTCCTAATGAAGACCTAATGTACGTAGCAACCGAAGAAGATACCACGGAAAGTCATCCTTGAAGCCGAACTTCGGACAGACATCGAACGCTATGGGCAATGGAATTGGGGCGATTCTGGTGTCCCCAAACGGAGATTATTACCCATTTACCATAAATTAGATTTTGATTGTACAAACAATATGGCGAGTATGAAGCTTGTATCATGGGCATCCGTCTCGCTATTGAGCATAAGATTAAGGTCTTTGGAAGTATCTGGAGACTCGCATTGGTAATTTATCAACAAGGAGAATGGGAGCGAGAGATCCCAAATTGGTCGAATACAAAAGATTGGTCAGAGAACTAATCAAAGAATTCGATGACATCACTTTCGATTATTTACAAGGGACGAAAATCGGATGGTGATGCTCTAGCCACATTGGCTTCTATGGTACAAGCAAACAATAAGGAGGACATAAGACCTATACAAATGAGCATTTGTGAGGCCTGACCCATTGCTACAATGTCGAGGAAGAGAGAAAATTGACCCACCATGGTACCACGATATATTACGGTATATGAAGAATCGTGAGTACCACGATCAAGCCCGAGAATGAAAAAAGGCATTGAGGAGATTAGCATGCGATTACGTCTTGGATGGAGAAGTCTTATACAAGAAAAGGAAAGATCAAGTGTTGCTAAGGTGTGTGGGCCACCAGAAGCTAAGTTAATCCTAGAAGAAGTCCACGAAGGTATCTCGTGGAGCATACGCTAATGGCTTCACAATGGCGGACAAATAATGAGGTTCGGATACTATTGGTCCACCATGGAGGGAGACTGTATCAACTATGCCAAAAAATGTCATAAATGCCATATTTATGGAGACAAGATTCATGTACCCCCGTCACATTTGCATGTTATGACTTCCCCATGGCCATTTTCCATGTGGGGCATGGGCGTCATTGGGCGATATCTCCGAAGGCATCGAGCGGCATCGATTCATCTTTGTGGTCATTGACTACTTCACGAAATGGGTAGAGGCTACCTCATATGCCAGCGTCACTAAATCGGTTAGCCGATTTTTGAAGAAGGAAATCATTTGTCGATATGGAATGCAGAGAGGATCATATCGACAACGATGAATCTAAACAATAGCACGATAGCGGGGGTTTGTAGCCAATTCAACATCAAACACCACAATTCACCACCGTATCACCCAAAAATGAATGGGGCGGTGGAAGCGACCAACAAAAACATCAAAAGGATAGTGGGAAGATGGTGAAACTTACAAGGATTGGCATGAAAAATTACCGTTCGCTCTATGCTTATCGAGCGTCCGTCAGAACCTCTCTTTGGGCAACACCTTTCTCATTGGTCTATGGGATGGAGGCGGTTCTACCTATCGAAGTGGAAATACCTTCTCTTGAGTATTGTCGAGAAGTGAAGTTGGATGAAGCTGAATGGATCCGAGCTCGATATGATCAAATTGAACTTAATCGAAGAAAGAGATTGAGGGCTATCCGTTATGGCGGATGTACCAAAAGCGAATGATGCGAGCTTACAAAAAAAGTTAAGCCAAGAGAATTCCACGAAGGGATCTCGTCTTTGAAAAGATCCTTCCCATACAAAAGGATTTGAGGAGGAAAATGGATGCCAAATTGGGAAGGACCATATGTGGTGAAAAGGCTTTCTCGGAGGGCACTAATCTTGGTGAGATGGATGGGAAAAATCTACCCAATCCCATAAATTGATTCAGTTAAAAGTATTACGCTTGAAGGAGGAAAGGCTAAAGTGAAAACCATAAAGGGCACTTTCTGCCAAAAAAAAAAGCGGAGAGGCGAAGTGAAAACCCGTAAAAGGCGCTTTGAGACCAAAGGGCTTTGAGTAGAAAACCCGATAAGGCGGCTCAAATTAAAAGGAGGTATATGACAATCTTTTTCCCCGAATTGGCAAAAGGAGGAATGTTACACCTCGGAACATCTGAACACTTGCAGTCTCCCAACGCCTTTTCGGCTCAAATGATCTTGAAAGGATTCGGTGGTGAAGCCCATTTGCGATATCTGGGCACCTACTTTTCTTTTACCCACTTTTGTACTCAATAATGTTTACTTTTGTTGAATTAATCCAATTCCATTCTTTATAAATTCCATTGTTATCTTAAATCTTTGAGTTGTTTGCAATTGAAATAACGACCCATTGACCCATAATACTTCCATGAAACGAGTCCCGCCTATTACTCTGGAAGCTTCTAAACAGCGTAGGAACCTAAAACAAGACTGTTGTTTAGGAACCACTGCGCTTAGGGGTTGGAAACTTTCGAAGAAGAGAAGTCCAAAATTATGACCATTTCTTCAGATTCGCAGGCATAGACATCAGACAAGATGTTGCCTCTGTGCCATGACCTCGGCAATGAGCGAGCAATTACTGACTCTAAGATTTTTAAGGAAAAATAAATCGTTCTCATGACATCCTGTATTCATGCAAATGTCCTCCGTAATATCATTTAGTTAGGAGCATCCGATTTATTACAATCATTGCATCTTAACGAAAGATCATCATTCTCACGACATTCTGCCTTCATGCAAGTGTCATCCATTAGTTAGGAGCATTTGAGTCATTACGACCATGGCATCCTCACCATTTGGCATAAACACAAAATCGAGTCTGAGGATATGTCCCTAAAGGGCGGTGTAGCAACACTATTGAAGATTGTCCTATTACCATCAACGGTGATGGAATAGGTTGAAGATTGTCCTATTAGCATCAACGGTGATGGAATAGGTTGAAGATTGTCCTATTGCCATCAACCGGTGATGGAATAGGTTGAAGATTGTCTATTGCCATCAACGGTGATGGAATAGGTCGAAGATTATCCTATTTCCATCAACGGTGATGGAATAGGTTGAAGATTGTCTATTGCCATCAACGGTGATGGAATAGGTTGAAGATTGTCCGATTGCCATCAACCGGTGATGGAATAGGTTGAAGATTGTCCTATTGCCTTGACCGGCGGTGGAATAGGCCAAAATTGTAGATCTTGTCACCATAACCAGTAGTGGGGCAAGATCGAAGGCAAATCATGGCTCCACAGCGATGGGGAACACGATTTAGGCCACCTCCTATTGCCACTAACCGGCGATGGAATAGGCCAATAATTGTAGATCTTGTCGCCCTAACCATTAGTGGGGCAAAATCGAAGGCGAATCTTGGCACTCTAACATTATAGAACATGATTTTGGCCACCCTCCTGTTTCCACTAACCAACAGTGGAATAGGCCCAAAATTGTAGATCTTGTCGCCCTAACCAAGAGTGGAGCAAGATCAAAGCGAATCTGGCTCTCTAACCGATGAAGGAACATGATTTTGGCCACCCTCCTATTGCCACCGCACCCAGCGTGGAATAGGTCAAAATTACAATTCTGTCCCTAACGGTAGAGAGCATGGTCAAGCTTTAGTCCCATTGCCCTAACTAGAAGTGGGATAAAGGTGAAGACCAAAGACCACATCTCTCGGAGATCTTGTGGAACAATCTAAAATAAAACAAGTCACATCCCATTAAAATCGCAAGAAGCAGCATTGAAGCCACATATCGGTGAAGTGGATCGAGCAACAAGGTGTGAAGGATCGGGATGAGGCTATTTGAAGAAAAGCACACGAGAGGCCAAGACTCGACGAGTAGGGCAATATTGGGCTTCTTTGAGTCTTTGCTCTATTATCGTTACCGACAATGAGCAAAGAGGGCATTATAGAGCCCAAATTGCCGAGGCCCCAACAATTAAACAACAAACCCAAAAAATAAAAAATGACCCAATTACAAAGTAAACCCATTAACAAAATAAAAAAACCCAAAATACAAGCCCAAAAACCGACCCAACTCAGAAAACTCAAAAAAAAAAAGGAAAAAAACAAAAAAAAAAAACAAAGGAAACCCTAGCCTCTCGACCTCGGCGTCGGCCCCCGCCTTCTCTGCTTGCTCCGTCTGGTCAGCCTTTGTCCGACAGCGCTCCCATGGCCTGCAAAACAAAGACATACAGTAGCCATAGCAAGGAGCAGAAAGAATTTGTTTTTTCTTATTTCGACTTTGGCTATAAAGCCCCGAAAAATCATTGTAAAAAAGGAGGAGGAATTATTTTCTTTAACTACACATACGCAGATGAGAATCTGATTGAATACAAAAAAGAAACGAAAGGTTTTCCCTTTTTTTTCCGATTACACTCCTTTTCTATTGCTCATTTTTTTTAATCTATGTTATGCACAGTCTTTAGTTACTTTTCAATAGATTAATGAAAGGGGTTACCTTTGGGGTCTATCAAGTATCTCTCCGCCCGTAATCGGAGCGCGGATCTGAGCATAGACCAGAGGGCAAGACATCGAGGTCAGTGCGAGAGGTCTCTCTCTGATCTGTTCTCGTTACAAGCACCGACTACATGGAGGTGATGGTCGGACAGCGTGACCTTGGTCTTTATTCGACAAATCACCGATTACCATGGTGTTGATCGTCGGATAGCCTTCCGACTTTTGGTTTCCTCCTGCGACGAGAACGAAAACGAGAAAGGGGGTTAGGGGTTTCAAATTTTTAAGAAAATATAAAAAGAAAAAAATATAAAAAACAAAAAAAACAACATTTTTACCTTCCGCCCAGTAGGCGGTGGAGAACTCGGCAGCCGGCGGACGACTTGCGGCGGACCCTCGCGGAATCCTCGAGACCCTCCTCTCCGTCTGCAGAGGGAGAAAGGAGAGAACCCTCCTCTTTTTTTTCGGAAGCTGCGAAAATGAAAAAAAAAAGCAAAAAATGGAATTTATAAACATTTCAAAACAGCGCGTTTAGGGCACGTCTGATGGCCCCAAAATGACGTCGTTTAAATCGTGTTCGCTGGCGACTCGACCCGCTCCAAAGGATCCGCGTGTTTTGCGAAAAAATGGAAAATTTATGCGTGATCCTTAGCATTTTTTATTTTTACAATTAAGTCTTTCAATTTTGCTATTTGGCCCAGAAGCTTCGAGCGATTACAATTTAGTCCCTTTTAAAACGCTGCGTTTAGGCACTTTGGGTAAATTTGAGCTCCCAGTCCCCCATATTTTCGCGAGCATCACAATACGGTCCTTTTCCTTTCTTTTATTATAATCCGCCTTAATTTTATTTTTAATTCAATTTGGCCTCCCCTTTAATCATCATTATTATTTAATGTTTTTTTATTGATTATTTATAACTACTATTATTTTATTATTATTATTACTATAATATCATATACTACCACACCATATTATTATTATTATTATTATTATTATTATTATTATTATTATTATTTTATCCTCTATTATTAATTATTATTATTTACCATTTCTATTACTTTATTACTAGTACTATTACTATTTTATTTTATTATTACCACTCTTATTTATTTTATTATTGTTCATTTATTAGTAAGTTATTATTTTCATTATTAATTGTTTAATCTTCACCATTTATGAATTTTGCTTTATTTTATTCTTTGTTTATTTACTTGTTATTTTATTTATTTATTTGTCATTTCATTTACTTATTATTTATTAGTTTATTGCTCTTTACTTTTTAATACTTTAAAGCACTTCAATTATTTATCATATTTTTTTATTTTTATTTATTGTGTTATTATTATCATCATCCTATACATTTACGTGATTTTATTATTGTTATTCTTACTTCATTATTTATTAGCTCATTCGTTAATAAAATTGGATTTATTCATACATTCGTTTAATTTGTTAGTATCATTACTTTGTCTAATATTAATCAATCAAATTTTCAAAAAATAAAGATGATGTTAGGTGTTTGAAAATTCGGAAGATCGAGCCCTAATTTCTTGGGTTCGGTTTTCTCATTTATGTTAAACAACGGGATATCTCCTTTTAAGTCGCGATTTTCTCGTTTAATCTAAATGGTGAATGTCCTTTTAAACAAATACATTTCTAAACAAAAGCTTAATCTCGGAAATTTGAAATGTCGCGCCCTAACTTACTGGACTCGACATCTAGATACTTCGAGATAAGTTTCTTTTCCTAAAATAGAGGCAATCTTCCGTATTGAAATCTCGGAAAATCGAGCCCTAACTTCATCGGGTTCCGATTTCTCATTTGATGAATAAATGGAAGATCCTCTTCAAATAAAACCAAGTTTCAAAAGCGAGCTTAGTTTGGGAGTTTAAAGTATTGTGCCCTAACTTCTCGGACATGATGCTTTACCTCTTGAAAATAAGAAAGTCTTAACGTCCTTCCAATTTTAAAAATAAAGAGCATTGTATTTTGAATCCCTTTAAAGTTTTCAACAAATAGGACATCAATCAATCAGTTTGGTACCAATTTTGGGCGTGTCGAGGTGCCAATCCTTCCTCGCACGTAATCGACCTCGAACCCGTTTTCTCAAAGTTCGTGGACCAAAAAGCCTTGTTTTAATAAATTAAATGTTTTATTAAAGCGAAGGTGATCCGATCACACCAAATAAAGATCGGTGGCGACTCCTTCCTCTTTCCTTTCTTTTTTCAAAAAATCG
The DNA here is from genome assembly GCA_025506655.1 of Gossypium rotundifolium. Lineage (NCBI taxonomy): Eukaryota > Viridiplantae > Streptophyta > Magnoliopsida > Malvales > Malvaceae > Gossypium > Gossypium rotundifolium. The sequence continues at coordinate 150,110,898 of CP106732.1, read as the reverse complement.
AGTCGACCGCGTCGCCACTGATTTCACCCCAAAAAATGGTTACGACGACTTGGCGACTCATTTGGGACGCGAGGTCAAGCCAAAGATTGATTGATTTTGTCCTTTTAATTAAAATGGTTTTGAAATATCATGCTTCTTTTGACGCATCTTCAATATTAGCCTTGTAAATACTTTGGCATTGCATTGCATGACCGTTGTGGTCACACCCTTAAGTGGGAGCGAGAAGCTATGCCTTCGTGAGGTTTTCACCTCCGCATGGGCTAGTGGATCGCTTTGAATACATCCGTACCTATGTCTCCGTGAAGTTTTCACTTCGCATGGCCATAGGGAAATGTATTCCCTCGAACCGAACTTCGATGCAGATGAGCCTATAATGGGTGAGGATTGAGGAATCATTGGTTCGGTACCTCAAACTTTAGAACTAAGCCGCATATAGCAAACCCTAAGAGCCCACCTTAGGTAGAGCCATGGCAAACCTTAGTGGTCACCTAGATAGGCATTAGTTTATTTTACTTGCTTTACATTCCATGATACTAACTTTTTGTGTTTCTTTCTTTTTGTGCATATCATTTCATATTTTAAAGAGACATCGATTCACGGTCCGTTTCTGAGTTGGGAAGCTGGTTATGGAAAGCGAATTCCTTGATAAAGTAGAAGACAATGTGGCCGTCCGCATATGGTCAGAGCAACGCCAAGTAGAAAAAGGAGCCCTAATCAGTTTGGTACCAATTTTGGGCGTGTCGAGGGTGCTAATCCTTCCTCGCACGTAATCAACCTCCGAACCCATTTTCTCAAAGTTCGTGGACCAAAAAGCACTGTTTTAATAAATTAAATGTTTTATTAAAACGAAGGTGATCCGATCACACCAAATAAAGATCGGTGGTGACTCCTTCCCCTTTCCTTTTCTTTTTTTCAAAAAAATCGAGTCGACCGCATCCTTTACCGTTTCACCCCAAAAAAATGGTTACGATAAGTGGCACCTTTAACTAAGTTGTTGAGGAAGGGAGAGAGTTTTGAGAAGTTAAAGAGAATCCTGACAGAAGCACCGGTGTTAATTCAACTAGAGGCAGAAAAAGAGTTTACCGTCTATTGTGATGCGTCACACACAGGTTTAGGGTGTGTGTTAATGCAAGAAGGAAAAGTGGTGGCGTATGTGTCTCGACAGTTAAGACCGCATGAGTTGAACTACCCTACGCATGATTTGGAATTGGTGGCGGTAGTGTTTGCTCTGAAGATCTGGAGACACTACTTGTACGAGAAGAAGTCAGTTATTTACACTGACCATAAGAGCTTGAAGTATCTCCTCACTCAGAAGGAGTTGAACCTAAGACAGAGAAGGTGGATCGAGCTGTTAAAGGATTATGACTGCTCGATTGAGTACCATCCGGGTAAGGCAAATGTGGTGGCGGATGCGTTGAGTAGGAGGCGATAGCGGACTTGAGGGCAATGTTCGCTCATCTTAGCCTATATGAAGATGGCAGTTTGGTAGCTGAACTTCAAGTAAAACCTTTGTGGACAAGTCAGATCAAAGAGAAGTAACTTTTGGATGATGTTTTAAGTATTTAGATCCAACAAGTGCAGAATGGTGAAAGAGGGGATTATAGTTGGAATGGTGATGGAGTTTTGTGTTTTCGTGTGAAGGTTTGTATGCCAAAAGATGTGGAGTTAAGACAGATGATTCTTTAGGAATCGCATAGTAGCCCTTATGCTATGCATCCTAGAGGAGTTAAGATGTATCGGGATTTGTGAGAGTAGTTCTGGTGGCCAGGTTTGAAGCGAGAAGTTACGAAATATGTGGGGAAGTGTTTGACATGTCAGCAAGTCAAAGCTGAACACCAGTTGCCTTCGGGGTTGTTGCAACCGGTGAAGATTCCCCAATGGAAATGGGACAGAATCACGATGGATTTCGTTAGTGGGTTACCCCTTACGCCCATTAAGAAAGATTCAATTTGGGTAATTGTGGATCGGTGATGAAGTCTGCTCACTTCATACTGGTTTGAGTGGACTTTTCTCTACAAAAGTTGGCTAAGTTGTACGTGGCTGAGGTTGTAAGATTACATGGTGTACCAGTGTCGATCATATTAGATAGGGACCCTAGGTTCATGTCACGATTTTGGAAGGCTCTTCAGCAAGCAATGGGAACAAGGTTAGACTTTAGTACCGCTTTTCACCTACGGACTGATGGTCAGTCTGAGAGGGTAATTTCGATCTTGGAAGATATGCTAAGGGATTGCATCATTGATCTAGGGGTAGTTGGGAGGAACATTTACCCTTGGCTGAATTAGCGTACAATAATAGTTATCAAGCTAGTATTCAGATGGCGCCGTACGAAGCGTTATATGGAAGGAGATGTCGTACTCCTACTTGTTGGACGGAGTTGGGTGAACGTCAGGTGTTGGGTCCAGAACTAGTTTCGGAAACAGAAGAGAAAGTTAAGTGTCTGATTGGTAGAAGTCTTATGCGGATTTAAAGCGTAAGGAGGTGGAATTTACAGTAGGAGACCAAGTCTTTTTGAAGGTTTCTCCATGGAAAAAATAATGAGGTTTGGACGGAAGGGTAAGCTAAGTCCTCAGTTTATTGGGCCTTATGGGGTGCTAGAACGTGTGGGCCCAGTGGCTTATCGTTTGGAGTTGCCTTCAGAGTTAGAATAGATACATGACGTATTCCATGTCTCGATGCTAAGACGTTATCGTTCCGATCCATCGCACGTGGTGCCAGTGGAAGAAATTAAAGTAAGGTCAGATTTATCTTTTGAGGAGGAACCAGTGCAAATCTTAGATCGAGACGTAAAAGTGTTGAGAAGGAAGTCCGTCCCTTTGGTCAAAGTTCTATGGCAAAATCATGGTGCAGAAGAGGCGACGTGAGAGCCAGAGGATGTTATGCGACAACAGTATCCCCATCTCTTTTGATCAGGTAAATTTCGAGGATGAAATTTATTTTAAGGGAGGTAGAACTGTAACACCCTGAATAATTGGGTCTATACATTTTATATGTTTGTCTACTTAAAATATTAATTTGAGAATTTGAGGTACAATTGGGGCTCAAATTGGGCTGAGGCCTTTTAAATATTTTGTTTAGACACTCTAAGGGCATAAATTAAAGTTTTAATAGTTTAAGTGACATATTGGGCTTGTGGCCCAGCAACTAAGAGCACGGTAGAGGGGAGATTTAAGTGGCGTCACTTGAGTATGAGGAAGGCCCAAAATTTGGCTGGTTGGAGCCCAAGTTTGAGGGCTAAATTTTGGCATTTAAAGGGGACAATAGGGGGACGACACAAGGCTATTTTTAGGGGTTTTAATGTTTATTTTATGTGGATAATTAGGCAGATAATGAAGAGAGGAATTAGGGCTATTTTTGAGGAGATAATAGATCAAAGAATGGAGCCATCTTTAAGTGTTTAATGTTAGCCGAAATTATTAAGAATTTGAAAAGAAAAGGGCATTCGGTTTTGGCTTAAGGTATATATGCCAAAATTCCTAGCCAGTTCTCTCATCTTTCTCTTTGCTTTGCCAAAATTCCTATGTTATTCTCCCTCTCTTTTCTTTTCTTCTCTTCTCTTCAGTTGGCCGAACCTCTGACAAATTCTTTTCTCATCTCATTCAAACTCTTTAGCCGAAACCTCTAAGCTTCCCTTACTTTTTGCTTACTTTCTTCAAAGCTGAAACACCTCGCTTAGATTTTCTAAAAGCCGAAAACGTGAGATCTAGTCTTCCATATGTGTGCCAAAATCATTCTGAAGTACCTACCTATGCCGAAATTTTGAAGAAATCAATAGGTATGTATCGATTTTGAGTTTCCAATATTTCTCCAGCTTTTCAAAGTCTCTAGCCGAATAGCTAATCAAGTGACTAATCAAAGGCTTTTCTTATTTTTTGGTATTTTGGGATCTGAAAAGGAGTCCAACGCCTAGATCTTTAAAGTCAAGGTTCAGTAACCTTTGAGTTATGTTATTTTCGGGATTCCAAGGCTATAGATTGAGGATAAGAGATCCGAATAACAAGGACATCAACTAAGAATATTGGATTTCGCAATATCAGATGTGTAATTCTCCACACCATCTAGATCATTTGATTAATATATGTTTATAAGTCTTATATGTTTTGATAAATGCCAAATCCTCGAGAATGATGGAAACCCAAAGAGGGTATAAGCAAATCACCGAGTTAGTGAATGTTACGATTAAATGATATAAGTATATTGATTTTACGTGATTGCATGGGTTGGGTTTGAAGAAAGGAGGAAGTTATATGTTGTAGCGACTATTACCATGATCATTGTAGCGGTTCCTCACTGGTGATCTATTGTAGCGATTTTTACGGTGATCTCTTTGTAGTGGCTACGACCATGATCGATGATGAGCAAGACGATCGCCATCAAGGCGTGTAGTGGTGTGGGTTGATTGTAGAAATCCCCAATGGTGTGAATGGTCATTGATGCAGGCGTGTAGCGGATGGACACCTAAGATATAGGTTGGGCTTTGCATATTATTTTTGTTTTGTATATCAATTTTGATTATTATGTTTTATGGGGCTAAAGCCCAATCTAATGGTGCACGAGGGTTGCACACTGAGTCTCGCGACTCACCCTTTTAATTTAACAATTTCAGGTGACACCTAGTGCATCGGACCGGGCTAGAGAGGAACGCGAGGTGGCCATGCAAAAGAGCAATTGGATTCAGCTAAAAGACTTTAGTTTGTTATTTTTTATATTTTGCGGATTATTAAAAATGGTTGTACTAAGGCCACGGGCCACTAGACTATTATTTTTGTTTTGGGTTTTATGTTGGGCTTTTAAGTTTTATGTTTCCAATTAAGTTAAGACATGTACGAAATTTCAATTTTTTTTTAAAATCCACCAAGATAATTTATAACTTAATATTTTACACTTTAATGAATTCTTAAGCTTTCGGAAACAAGGTTTAAACCTAGTAATTATTTTCCAAAATGCGACATGTTTTTGTAAAATCCCTTAAGTGACATACCAGATCCGGTGGTAGCGTTTGGGCCGAGTTTGGGGTGTTACATTCTTCGTGGCCTATTGAATGTTAGTTCAATTTTGCCATCTTGGTGATGAGAAATTTCACTTAATGAAAAGTTTCTTATTGGAGTTAGTGCCACAGGGTTGTAACGCCTCAAAATATTTGTTTATGTTTCTATAATTGTTTGACACAACTGTGTATCTACTTCAGTGGTTAAGCATTTTGAGTGTGTATGTGAGGTCCCAAGTTCAAGTCTTACATTTGGTAAATTTTGGTATTTTTTTGACTTAAGCCTTATACTTGCTTAGTGGGCTTATATTAAACTATTTGTAAAACTATATCAGAATGAGCCTGTTGGTTCGTGTAGTAAGGGAGTCTATTAGTTGTATGGGTGTTCTGTGTTCGAACCCTTGTGCGAGCGTGGGAGATTATTTTTGCCTTGTTAATGGTGAGAGTTTGGATTGAACCGAAATTCTATGTTGGTTGGAATGTTTTGGAGTGGTGGGAGAGATATTAGGGATTTGGGGGGAATATTATCTTTTATTTTAATTTTTTTTTCAAAATTTTCTATTTCCCAAAAACTTTCTGACTCCAATCCTTTCCTCTTCTCTTCTGTCAGAATTTTTGCTTCTTCCTTCTTCTTTTTTTTCAATTATCCAAACTTGCCACCTTTTGTGCATCTTTTGGCTATGTTTGTTCGGTAAGTCTTGTGTGGTTACAATCTTAAGTTTCGTAGCTATTGTTTAATGAGAATTTTTATATTACTTTCAATTAGGGGAAAGGCAAGGATCTGTGGGTATTACTGAAGTGGTTTGAGCGTTAAGGGTTTCTTTTCATTGCCAGTAAGTATATGTTTTCATTGTGGGTTGAGTGTAAGGTTAAATAACCTCATTTGAAGCTTGTTAGTGTTACTAAATTCGGAATTTTGTAATGTCAACTTTAGGTTCTGGAAGGCTCGTGGGTGGTTTCTCATCGAATCAATACTAAGTGTGTACCCGAAACGCAGAAAAATGGGATTCAGCGAAAGCAAAATTGTAATCTGTTGATGCTACACGGGCATGTGGTCACCGGTGTGGTAGGCTGTGTGCGACAAAATGGCCGTGTGGTCGATGAAGGCCAATCCGTGAACAAGACACGACCGTGAGGTGGCTTTAGTGTGCTGTGTAGGCCACACAGGCTAGGCCAAGTTGGGTGTATGGGCCACACAGGCACTTCACACAGGCATGTAGATTATTGGGCCAGGTAATGTAGGCCACACAGGTAAGGCCAATCTGGGCGTGTGGGCTGCACGGGTATGTGGGTCCATTTATCTGAATTTTTCTTTAGGATTGCACGGGTCATCCCAAACAACTATAGGCCTACTGTAAGGTCGGTAAGGGCTAACAAACCCTAGACTATATGATCTGTTTAACTGATATCCTATACTAAGCATGATGGTATTGTGCATGTGTGATTATTGATCTGTATGACTATCTGTAATTTTGTTAATAGCATGTTGAGCATCTTAAGTTGCATAATTGTTTCTGTATCTACTACTGTTATTGGGGTGGGATGATGCATATTAGAGGAAATGTTCTGAAAGATAGTATGCTTATTATCTGGCAGTGTGGCTGCGTTATATCTGTTATGTGCTGTATCGGTACAATGTGGTATGTAGGGTTGGGTGGGTGTTTTAAACCCCACATGGTGTGTAGGGATGGTCGGAGATGGTGTATAGAGGATGGGAGTAGGATATCTGATTTCTGATTCTGATTTGCATATCCGTATTTGTATCTGTAATGAGCTTAAGTTGAATCTGTATTTGACTAGTTCTGATTTTTGGTTGTGTACATGCTTAATTCTGTGGGGTTACACACTAAGTTTACATAAACTCACTCCTTTCTGTTTAATCTATATAGGTAATCCACAGAGTTAGGCAGATCGGTGTAGCGGAGGACTCGACGGTGACACACGCTATAACTGATTTATTTTGTTTTATGGTTTTATTTAAGTTTGGTATTGAGATTTGAGAAGTTGTATTTTCTGGGACTCTCTGGACACTTTTAAACTGTTTGGATTTGGTTTTGGGCAATTATGGGTTAACATGCTTAACACTATGATTATTTTATCAAAAATTAGATTTCCTAAAAATGCGAACTGTTTTCCTTAAACACGACGATTTTCCTAAGCTTCCACTAAAATCATAAATTTTTAAGCAAGTCGTCCAATTGAATATATGTTTAGAAATAAATGAAAGTGATCAAGAGTTTATATCTTAAGGTTTTTGTCGAGTTGGCTTCGTTTTAAAATCCTTCCATATGACACCGCCCGATTCGGCCATAACGTCTAGGTTGTGTTTGGGATGTTACATGTAGCACCCTCAAGTTTCCACCTATCAGGAAGGTTTATTTCATGCCATTATATTGTTCTTGGGAATGTGGTATGAGATCTTGAAGTATCTATTTCTATTAAGAGGGTTTCTCTTTTTATGCTTTGAAGTAAAACCTTGGTATTAACTACAGAATACATAACTTTGTAGTGGAGTCTATAGACTAAAGTTAATTCTTTCGAACTAGGAAGCATTTTGTAGTTATGGGTATGTATTTAAAGGGTCAAAGATTGTAAAATATTTTTGTCAGTCAAAGAAACCTTAAAATTTGGATCACAATTAAAATGTATTAGGCCAGTACATAGGCTTATTTCTATAGTTCCTAATAATGAATCATTAAACATGATGTATCTTTGGTCTCTTAAGACAATTAAAATTGAAGTATTTTTAAGAGGTTTGACACCAACTTGGACTAGTCCAAAATGAACATATTTGTATTTTTGTTCTTTAAGTTTATTAATGACGACTTTATCTAATAATTGGATTTTTTCATATTCTTTTTGAATAGGTAAAATCTTTATTTTTTTATAATGTAACTGCAAAAAGCATTTAAATTTTTAAAAGTTATTTTCTTGTAAACTTGGTTTGTTGGAACTCTTGGAAGAGTCCAATTATCAAATCTTTGAGGAATATTTTCATAATGCTCTTCTTGTTCATTAACAGTGTTGTTTGAGGTTTGGTCAGACTCTTGGGATTGATTGGAAACAAAGCTTGCAGAAGAATTGGTTCTTCTAAGGAAGGGAAACATTCTTTGTTTTCTTATTTCCTACAAGGGGGTTCTACTATCAGGATTTCCATATTATTATAGTTGCCTACAGGGATACTTTGTCCTTGACACGCCTAACCCATGGCTAACTGGACTATTTATCAATACTCAGCAAAATAATAATACATTAATGAAGACAGTTAAACCAGAACTCAGAAATGTAGAAAACAAATTGAATATGTTCAAAACTTAAAAATACCTGCTCCTCCTTGGCTCTGATACCAGATTGTCCCGAGGATCTGAGGATGAAATTGAAATGTGATAATCGTAATCGTAATTTGTAAATTTAAATTTTGATTAAAATTTGATTAAATCTTGAAAAGGAAAATAATTTAAAACTTAAAATTTGAAAACTTAAAAATTTAGAGAAACGAGTTTTGATCTCTGAAACGGGTATTTTAAGTCGTACCCTTCATTCTAAATCTGATAGCCTTTTATAGGGGCTATTGTCTCTTTACATCATTTGAATCGGGAAATTCAATCCCTTACATCATTACATAATTGATATTTTGATTACATAATTAAAACTTTTCAGAGAATATATTCTCTGGTTACAAAAATACAAACTACAGAGAATATTCACTATTCATGCGCCAGAATATCTTACTATTTTTGCCTGAGAATATTTACTGTCTACGCCAAAGAATATTTCCTATTCCTCCTCATTCATTTCTTTCTTTTGCATCATTTTTTCTTGGTCCTGGTAATGGTTACTGAGGTGGTATCGTCTGTAAGATCCACTGTTTTGATTGAAGATCGCTGAAGATTTCTTATCTTTGGATTCGGAATCCAATGAGCTGAGCATTTCAGCCATGAGTTTTTTGTATTCCTTCTTGTTCTTGGCTTGAGCTAACATCGCACTAGCTGTCGATTTTGCTTGAAGGAATTTTGTTGTGGTTTGATTCGGGGTTGCAGACTTACATAATCTCGAATTCTTGTTGAAAAAATTGTCCAAATATTTTGAATCATATTTTTCATCATTAAAATTGTCCCACCATTTAGTTCTGTAGTTTCGAGCTAATAATGGAATTCCAGTACATTGATCTTGCTCATAGGAATAATTCCAAGAAACAATTCAAGAAATGCACAATTTTAAGAAAAAATAGATTGGTCTGTAAATGTGCTTTTGGTCTAGTTCAAGTTAAAATTTGTCAAAGAATTTGGGCCATAAATTTTGAATTTTTTCTTGTAGAATCTAAAAGGATTATGGTCCATACCAATTCCACCATTTTTAGAATCAATTTGGGAATTTGAATTGGGTGTCGTATTTGAAATATATGAGCCAAGAATATCTCATATGTTGGTTGTTCATTAAGAAGGCGTTGTACCACGTCATTTGGTAATCCCAATATGTGAAATATGGGTGGTGGTCAATTTTGGTGGTAAATTTGGCTGGAAATTTCTTTGGAGAATTTGGGTTTTCACTCCAATTCCTTGGTTGAAGAATTTTTAATATTTGATCTATTGAATGGGTAATAAAATTTAAATCTTTTGGGTCTATGAGTGTTTGAACTGTAACGCCCCAAAACTTGGCCTAGAAGTTTAAACCGAATCTCAGATGTTACATTGATCACCGAAGTGATCGGAAACAAAAACTTTAATTTAAACCAAGAAAACCTTTTTGTATGTTGTGTTTGAAACAATAGTAAACCAGCATCAAACATTCGGAAATAAAATCCACAGTTTCTAAAATTCAGTCCAAATAACACCTTACAAAAGTCCAGCATAAAAACTTGTACCACAGTTTATATAGTCATTTTACAAACCGACTTAAAGTTTACCATATAAAACTTATGAGAATTTACTTAAACCAAATCAAATCATATCTTTCTGAGACCTTCGGTATACCGAGTCCAGCTCCAAACACGGGAAGTACCTGAAAAGGAAGACACTACAAAAATGAACTACATAAGCTTAGTGTGAGTCTGAAACATGAACAGAACGAAGTGACACAATAAACAATTCAGACAAGCATGTGCATAAGAATATCACTTACGAAAGTCTCAATCGGTATATCAAATACAATATCAAACCACAAAAATGATTTTCAATCACACACAATCATCAGATCAAATTACATGACATTAACTACATTGTCAAGAACTAGAAGTTCACATAAAAGACATAATGTTCTGACCAACAATCATGTATTCAGATGCGAATAGATGCACAAGTCAAAATCCCACCCCACCAACCAAACACCACTTCGTCCATCCATCACACCATATAAGGGCTATGATGGGCCCGTCCACCATGCACACCACATAGAATCATAATAGCTTCATCCACCCTACACACCACAACGTGGAACTATGCCACTAAAGTAATCAGATACAACTAAGGCGATATCGTATAGGATAATCAAGATGGCTCGTTGTACACAAGTATCGCAATTAAAACTGCTAATTTTGTCTTCCTTCTCTTCATAGCCAGATCCCAAAATTTTCATGTTATGCAACAATACACACATTATACAGATATTATACAGAAATGGACATTAACATTTCCAGTTGAACAGATTCAGATTTAATCACACTTGTATTCAAATATTCAGTTACGACAACAATAATAAACAATAATCACATAAACGAGCAATAAAATTAAAGCCCATAACCGGACGTATATATACGAATCAAACTAAATCGAGTCTCAAACACACTTATCGAGGCTTGACCGAGGGTCAGATTACGCAAAAACTTAAAACAGACAATTTATGACTCAAAACAAAAATTCTGCAAAATAGGGCCACATGGCCTTGTGCTCCGGCCGTGTGGATGTGCCCAGGCGATGTGGGGGTCTACACGCTCATGTGGAGGTGGCACATGCCCCTGTGAGAGAGGGCACACGCCTGTGTGAGCAGCCCATATAACTCATTATCCAAAAATTCCAAAAATAAATAGCAGAGGCGACATGGCCGTGTGGATACCTCACATGCCCGTGTGGATCACATGTCCGTGTGGCCAGGCCGTGTGGCACCAAAAGTCACCCAAAACCCTAATTTCCAATTTCACACAACTGTATGAGCCACCCATGTGGAGCACACACTCCTGCGGCCACCCATGTGGTCACGAAACCATATCGAAACAGTACAAAATTCATGCTTTTGATGCCTAAACGATCCCTAACCATTGGTAACCCAGAAATATACCAAAACATATAGAATTTCATGCACTTCAGAAACAATATGGTACTTCAAATAACCAATCTCATAAACACACAAGACATTATTGGTTTTCACCAGATTTCGATACCGAAGTTAAACCGTTTGAACACACACCTTAAAACGTGATACCAAACAGCAAAGATCAATAGATTCGCCCTCACCAACTGTTCTAAAACCTCAATTCACACATAAATTAAACTATAAGAACTTCAATTAACAAATAATAGAGACAAAAATTCTACCACAACTCTTATGAACAAAACTTACCCGCTTCGTCTACGGTAAAACAAAACACACAAGGATGATCAATCTTGAGAGACAACACGTAACATGAGTGCAAAAACAAAAGAAACAAGAAATCAAAAGAATTAAAATTTGGAAAGAAAGAAATTAAAAAAAATGATGGGAACAATAAGAAAAAAAAAAACAAAGGATGAAGAACGTAAACTTTTCTTTTCTCTTTAAAAAGTAACTTCCTCTTTAAAAAAAACATAAAAATAGTTAAATATCAAAACACTCACAGGGATTCAAATTCGAAACCCAAAGACACACTAACACACAACTAAACACCAGACCAGCAGGCCTATTCTGACATTAAAGTGCAAAGTTAAACCCAAATGTTCAACCCACTCATTGACCTTAACCACAAACCTCAAAATTTCTAACCCCAAATTTCAGAATGTTACATGAACAGTACTGATCTAGTTTGAACCAATATGTTTTCATAATACTATTAGGGTTTTTGAGAATCCAACGACTTGAAATACCCATTTCAGATATCAAAACTCGTTTCTCCAAATTTTTTAAGTTTCTCCAAATTTTTAAGTTTTCAAAATTTAAGTTTTAAATTATTTTCCTTTTCAAGATTTAATCAAATTTTAATCAAAATTTAAGTTTACAAATTACGATTACGATTATCAAATTTCAAAATATTTACGAGCTCGATTTATGGAAACGAGATCTCGATACCTCATTTTCCAACACCACTGATTTTAAAGTCATTACACTTGTACTTTAGTTAATTATCCAATTAATAAAATTAAATAACCAAACTCGAACTAAACTTCATACTGACATCGTAAATATTAATATTTAATATTTACGGACTCAATCATCGAAAATGGGGTTCCAAAACTACCGTTTTTAATGCCATTGAAAAACGAGTTATTACAATATGAAACAATGAATCTTCTTTTGAGTCAATTTATTGCCCACACGTAAAATCAAAATCATCATATGTTTATTATCATAGTTGCACATGTAATTATGTTAAATATGTATATTTTTTGGGCCAATGAATATTATCATATCATAAATTATATATAAACAACTTTTTATATTAAAACAAAATAACATTCACATCATAAACCATTTAAATAATTTATTAGTTCGGTTAAATTATTTTAAAATATATAGATAAACTTTCATTATGATAATCCATTGTCATAACTCTTTTAAGGGCTAGTTTGGTAATGCCTTTGAAAAGTGCTGTGGAAAAGTGTTGTGAAAAAGTTGCTTTGAGAAATACTTTTGAAAAGTTTGCTTTAAAATTTGAGTATTTAGCATTGCTATCAAAAAGTGCTTTTGAGAAATAAAATGTCCATTTTAGACATGTTATTATCAAGTAACAAATATGCATTTAAATAAAATTTAAATTAGTTAATATTATTATATTTTAGTAAGAATATAAAAATTACTATAATTTATTAATATTTTAATATATAAAATATAAATTTTAATTTTAAATATTTTTAAGTAATAAATATTAATTACTTATAAAATTTAATTAGAATATATAAACTACATTTTAAATATTTAAATATAATCATTAAATATTTGTAATTAATATTTTAAAAATATTCTTTTATTTTTAATTAACGATTTTAACACATTTGTAATTAAGCACCACGAAAAAAGAGAGGAAAATATTATGTTATTAGAGGGGTGAAAAGTAATTAAGTACTAAAATTACTTTTGGGAGAAGAAAAGTTAAAAATTTTAATTTATCCTTTTTAGAAATGCTTTTGAAAAGCACTTTTGAAAAGCCAAAAATTTCAGTCAAAAGTAATTTGTTCTGCACAATTTTTAGAGCTAGAAATGTACTTTTAAAAAGCAACGAAGAACTGGTCCTAAATGATGGGTGATCGAAAGGTATTTTTCTTATAATTATAATAATACAACGATTTTTTTGGAGGTTCAAACTAATAGTACAACGTTTATTGCAGCATTAATGATCGGCATTGATAAACATCCACGGTAATAAGATCATCCAATAACGATTGAATGTTCGACTTCAAACAAGAATGTTGACTATTATCATCCAATTACAATTATGCATTAAGTTTATATTCATCAACTCCTAAAACTTTAATATAAATAATCAAAACTTAAAAATTCAACATGAAATTTTAAGAAAAATCATTCAAAAATAATAATTTATTCTCGATTATTCAACATGATGAAGCTTGAATGTCTCTTGTTAAAACCGTAATAAATTTAGTGTAAAAAGTAATAAATTAGATTTGTCATATTAGATTATCAAGAACAAATACTAGTTGCAGAAGCACTTCTTTGATATGTTGAAATCTTTTAATCTTATCATTTTGATCTTCTAAATTATCACTTCATTTTTAGAAAAAGTGAGACTCTCTTTTCAAAGATTAGTTGCTAGAAAAATTATCTTATGTGTAATTTGGGGATCATAATTTTAATATGTAACTTTTAAACCTTAATCTTATTGTTTTTAATTAACTCATCATTAATTAAAATTTAGTTACTTGAGTACATATACATATATTTGGGTAAAAAAAAATTACGAATTGAATTTGGTTTCTTGAAAATTTACGGAAAATGGTCATTTCTTCACAAAAGCGCGTCACGTCAGTAGCGTTTTGTGGGAAATAAGAAGAAAGCGCTACCCTGGTGACGCGCTTTTTCTTTTCCACAAATATTAGATTTTTCTTTTAAAATTAAATTTCCAAAAAAATTAAACAAATTCTATTTTATAAAAAATATTAAAATTAAATTACAAAACATATAAGCAACTATTATTTTATTAAATATATTAAAATTAAATTACAAAAAATAAAAAATGCTTATTTATTAAATATATTAAAACTAAATTACAAAAAAATAAAAAAATTTCTTATTTTATTAAATATATTAAAACTAAATTAAAAAAAAATAAAAAAACTTCTTATTTTATTAAATATATTAAAACTAAATTACAAAAAATAAAAATAAACAAAACTTCTTATTTACTAAATATATTAAAACTAAATTACAAAAAAATAAAAATAAAAAATTCTTATTTATTAAATATATTAAAACTAAATTACAATAAAATTAAAAATAAAAACAACTTCTTATTTTATTACATATATTAAAATTAAATTACAATTAAAAACTAAACAATTTCTATTTTATTAAAGATATTAAAATTAAATTACAATAAAAAATTAAACAACTATTATTTTATTAAATATATTAAAACTAAATTACACAAAATAAAAATAAAAAATAACTTTTTATTTTATCAAAAAATCAAATTAAATTACATACAAAAATAAACAAATTCTATTTTAGTGAAGATATTAAAATTAAATTACAAACACAAATAAAAACAACTTTTTATTAAAAAATAAAAATTTATTACAATTTAAAATAAAAAGCCCATCCGAATCAATGTTGATGCTTGGTTGAATCAAGTGCCACACACAGGCGATTGGTGATTCTGTATTGGATTCCTCCTTCTTCTTCGACGGGGTCGTGGAACCTCGACGGGATTCAGTTCCTCCGGTGAGTGGGTGCAGTTGTGGGTGTGTGCGAGGATGACCTACATTGATAAAATAACGACCTCGAAGATGTTTGCATAAACCACGGCGGGGGTGTCTGAATCTCGTATGGCGAAGGAGACTAGTAAAAAAAAGTGCTCTCCGACGGCGCCTCCTGTGATCCCCCACGCGACGACAGCCTCAAGATCGGTTGGCCAGTCGAAGTAGTCAGGAACGGACTTGAACCCGGCCATGCATTCCAACTTGGGGTGGGACTGGGAAAAGGAAACATATATAGGTTAGGATACATATAAGGGGTAGGGTACGCACCTGTCATAAAGGGTAAAGGCTGTGATGTCGGTGTCGTCGGCTAAACTGATGGGCCCGGTGATTGTGTGGCCGCTGTTGATGGGCCCGGTGACTGTGTGGGCGCTGTTGATGGCCCTGTCTCATCACCCCTTCTTCTTGGATTTAAAGGGCCCCGATGTTCCTTTTGTTGACCATGGATCCTAAACCATGGATTCTAAACAAATACGGCATTTACCATGGATCCTAAACCATGGCATGTATTCGCACGCATGCTAACTCAGGAACGACGATCGATTCCCGAATAGGTAAATAGTCATATCGATTTTCCTACGTCTCGATATGTGCTGACCAAAATCTTGGCCAATCTATTTGCAAGTGCCGTAAGTCCACTTTGTGCTCATCATCGAGCACCTCAGGTGGCACGGGAATCGGTTGCTGGAATCCAAATTGTCGTAGAACCCGATCTGACTGGTGCATCTCCACGGTCACATAGGTGATCAATGGGAACTTCACGTACCAAAGGTTTGGATTTTGCAAGAACTCCTCCGGAATTACTGCCCGAATTGCCGGATCCTCGTACGGTGTCCATTGAAACTATATTAACATTACCAAAATATTAGTTATATACATAATACTAAACACTAAATATGAAATACTAAATTATAAATACGAAATTGAAACTTACTTGTGATTCGATAGTTGGTCCAATAGAAGCCATATATCTTCAAGCGAGGTAGGTATTCGGCAGAACTTGCGAATGGTTCCACCTAATTAAATAAATTTTTAGCATACAATTATACTATAAATGTACATAATAATTGTAAAATATAACATTAAATTTACCTTGTTATCAGTGGGAATAAATATGGGTGGTCGAGTCGAGGACGTAAAAATAGAAATCAAAACCGTGCCCATGACTGCAGTAGTGATAGACAACCTCCGATTTTCATTTTACTCGGTCGCGTCGCCCCTCACATCTCCCGATACAACCTCGATAGCACGGGCAGACCCCCAACTCAATTCACTGGCTGCTCTGAAATCAACAAGTTTTAGCAGCCATCTCAAGTGTACGAGGTTTCTAGAAAGGTCCGGCATCAGATAGCCTCCAATTATCTAAAGAATGTATGCCCGAGCATACCGTATTTTTTCTATTTCGGTCGAACCCTCATTTAGCTCCGAGAATGTGTCTTGTAACCAGGCCATCTCAATCCGAGCTCCTTGAATGTTATCCGGAATGGCACCCAAAAGCTCATAGCATACGGCTCACCAATCACCGAGGTTACGGACACGGTGACTATCGGCCGATCCATCGGCAATCCTAATCAGAATCGCACATCTTCCGAGCGATGGTACACTCTCGCATGGAAGATGGAAAGTGTCGTCTCGGTCTCCACCTCTCTATCAACGACCGATCAAAGGCGGCTCCAACTTGAACCCCTACCTATCGTGGTACGTGCCAAAAACCCGCTTCAAAGCAGTAATTCTCGATCAACGGCGATGGGGACCATGCATATTGCGAATATAACATTGCAACACCGATGTACTGATCTGTTTAAAAATTATAAAAAAATTAATTAAAATTGCATAAACCTAAAAATATTAAATAATATTGAAAAATTAAAATTAAAACTTACCATTTGCATTTGATCGATGGAGATGTGCTTGTTGTCTAGACGAATTAATTCCCCAGCCATTGGACTATTTTGTAAATATTAAAAATTAAAAATATATATTAAAAAATTAAAAGGGCTTTTTTTGTAAATATTAAAGGACTATTTCGAGAATTTTGAAGGACTTAAAGAGAATTTTGAAGGACTTAAAGAGAATTTTGAGAGGAATTTGAGAGAAGAATGAGTAAGGATTAAAGTGTGAAAAAATAAAAGGGTTGGGGGTTTTATAGGTTTTTTTTACCGTTGGGCCCCAACGGTCAAAAAAATTTGAACGTTTTTTTTTACCATTGAAGCTAAAGCGTGCTACTGGGACGCTTTGTGCCACATCGACAAAGTGCGCCCACGTAAGCGCGCTTTTGCGATGTGGAACAAAGCACGCCCCCCAGAGGCGCTTTCATTTTCCCACAAAACGCTACTGACGTGGACGCGTTTTGTGGGGAAATGGCCATTTTCCGTAAATTTTAAGAAACCGCCCAATTCCGTAAATTTTTTTATTTTTTGGTATATTTGAATATTTTACCCCATATATTTGGCTCATTCTTCTTTTTAATAAATGAATCCCAATTAATCTTAAGCTGTATTATGTTACTTTTAATTTAAACTAACCTTTTATGATGTTAAATAATAACATTTAATTATTCTTATTCTAAAAAATTTATAGTGCTTGGCTGCTGAAAATAAAGTAGTCAGTTTGCCTTATATAACTAAATGAATGTGACACGAATATTATAATAGACATTGTCATTATAATATTATGAAATGATCTTTCATCTTTCTTGATGCCATTGTCATTTGAATATAAATAGACATTTTCTTTTTAAAAATTTATTACTTTAATACTTTATTTTTTTTAAATACATCTAACCCCATTCTTGTTCTCAATGATTTTCTTTAAATATTGATCGAAGATGCTGAAGTGCTTAAAGCTCTTTATAGCAGTAAATCTTTAACTTTGATTGACATAAAACTATAACATTAGTAGACAATTAATCTAAATAATATTTATTATTAATATATTAAATCCAAACTTTTAACTGAATAGCTCAAAGGATTTTTATTGATAATTAATAATTAATTAATATTATTTTTATTAAAAATTAATTAATGTCATTTATTCTTAATACTTTAAATCAATAAATGAATAAAAATTATTATGTAAAAAAATCATTTCATTTAATTATGAAGTAGTGTAAGTAGTGTTTTTATATATATATTAGATTATAGATATAAATATTGTAGATAAAAGTAGTAGTTTTGAAAAGTGAATTTTGTATTTATATTTATAACATAAAGGGTTTGTCATGAAGATAAACCACAATTTATATTTAAATATTAGGGTGTGATGCAAGATTCAACCAAATTAATTGAATAAATCAAAATTTAAGCCATCCATGTGGCTTCAAACCAAAATTAAACAGACTTCTACTCTCTTGATACTGCAGATATGCATGAAGTGGAACTAATCCAAGGATATTTCTAAGTTTGTTCTTTATTGAATAAATTAGTAAAGTCAACAAATCTTTGGTGACACGCGATCCTTTAATACAAACCTAGGTTTATCACTTTCAATTGCTTAACCCCATTTTTTTTGATGGACTCCAAGTCTGAAATTTAAATACGCATCATCACTTTTTGGATAATGATGACTTAGACTTGAAGAAAAGAAGAGAAAATCCATGATTAAACCTAAACATCATGATTTTAAAACTAAATTACAAAGATTTATATTTATATTTGGGTCCTATTTATTATTTGCAATAATAAGATAGCAGAATTACACTCGCATCAAGGGCAAAGCTATGGGTTAGTATGGGTTTGGCCCCTAAAATATAAAATTGTTATTTAGACTTTTAATTTTTTTAAATTTTAAATTAGTAAAGGTAAAATTGCACTTTGGCCCCCCTAAAATTATAAAAATTTGATTTAATCCTTTACAAATTATAAAGATATAAACTATAAAAAATTAAAATTTCATCCGCCCCCTAAAAAATTGTTCTGGCTTCGCCCCTGACTCCCATTCACATTTCTACCGAACTCAACCTATTCCTTCTATTACTCTTAAACTACTACCCTTTAAACTTCATTTCTTTTTTAATTAAATATTTACCTTGAACAAATCCAACTTTTTTAACTATAAAATAGCATCAAGACTTATTTAAATAAGGTATAATAATTTAAGGACTTTTTTTAATATATTAGCTTAAAATTAATGTTTTATTTAATTTAAATTTAAATGTTATGTGAAAAATATTTTTAATATTCTATTATCTTTTCAATAGTAGAAATAAACTTTTCAAATTAAACCAGGCTAGTACAAATGAGTTTGAACAATTTGAAACAAGTTTGAATAGGATTGTTGTTTTCAAAAAGATCAGTTTGAAATAAGTTGGAAAGGCCTGTAATAACACTTAACATCTCAATTACAACCAAATCAACAATATACTAATTGTGTTCAAGTCAAAATATGCCAAAATGGTACTTCAAAATAACATTAAGTAATACAAAACTAGCTTAAACCCTAGGTAAATGCCATATACTATCAAAAGAGTACTTTACAAATTTTGTTGAGTCTGTGAATCACTTCTTGGATGCTGAAACTACTTTTCGAA
The DNA here is from genome assembly GCA_025506655.1 of Gossypium rotundifolium. Lineage (NCBI taxonomy): Eukaryota > Viridiplantae > Streptophyta > Magnoliopsida > Malvales > Malvaceae > Gossypium > Gossypium rotundifolium. The sequence continues at coordinate 150,091,262 of CP106732.1, read as the reverse complement.
ATCTCAAGTATCACCTATACTGCGCACAGAGAAAACAAACTGTACACTAAACAATAGAGCTTAGTAGTACAATTATGATTCAAGATATAAAAAACAAGAGCATTAACAATATGGTTCAATATAAAAAATATGCATATATGCATCTAATATCCAACCAATTCATGTCATACTTATAAACCTTTCCATCATCAATCAAAATACATAAGCATGTTTATATCAAATATTAAAACAACCTATCCAAATTACAATATGTATGACCAACTCCAACTTACTTATCAATTGCCAACTATTCAATACAGACCAATTCAATATTAGCCAAGAGTAAAGCATTCATTTATGATTTTTTACAACAAACCATTAACATTATACCATGCATGTACTATTGTCACAGGTCGCAGTTCAAAGCCCGTGACCATCGCACCAAATGCATCCAATGGAGGTCTATTGTTTAGATGGGGATCATTTGGCCCATAAGAACTGGCCCAATTCAGTAAGCTATTGGAGAAACCTATTAGTTTGAAGCGTGGGTGGCCTAATGATGAAGGTATGGCAACATAGGCTATCTTGATAACTAATCTTAAGAGATTGATAAGAATCATATCTTGTAAAGATTAGATTAGATTTGATAGTATATCTTGTAAATCCCATAATTTAAGGGATATGATTAATCTCATCTGTTGATGTAACTTGATATCGACCGTCGATTTTGGGGGAGCTCAACTATAAATAGAGAGCCTCCACCTTATTTGTACTTCACTCCATTCTTTGTTGTTTCTTTATTCTTTGTGAATAAGAGAATATTGAGAGCATTTACACAAACACCTCTCCTGCATTCTTTCATGTGCCTTTCTTTTGTTCTTTTGTGGCTTCTTTTGGTATACTTGCTTCCACTATACAAATTGGTGACTTGGAGGAATTCTAAAGGAATCCTCACTTGTGGTGGTTAAGCTGACTTAGGCGAGTTTGGAACGAACAGATCACCTAAGGTCGCACGGCTCGCGAGACAAAAGATCTAGTCTCGTGACACTATGACACACAATTTATTTACTTTGATATTACATTATTCAACTCTTTTCTGGAGTCTATCAACTCATTTACATTCGTTTCGCCTACCAGGGCTCAATTCATTTGATTTGCATGCTTAACTGTACATTTCTAATATTCTCCTCATATTGATACATAATTTAATCCAAAGGCATCGATTGATATCATATTCATATTATTTACCAAGCTTACATTTTGCAACCCCTATTAACCTAATTTGGGCTCAGACAGATACTCGAATCGTCCAATCAACACACCAAGATGGTGTTGTAAAAATCTAGTTCAAAAATGGTTTTATTACACAATGAAAAATTAAAATTCTAAAAATCGAGCCGGCTTTTGATATTTATAGTAATAACTCTTTACCAAAATCACACATGTGTTTTTGGCTAGACGAATCCTTATCGTTCTTGACTTTCAACCAAACAACATTCTTCGCTATTCTCGTACCACAAACTGCTTCGATTGTGAGCTCGAACAAATTTGAATCAAACACAGAACCATAAATTCTTTACTTTACTTTATGTTAAAACTAAATGTCGATAATGGCAATATAGAATGATCGCAATGCAATAAGAAAAGGAAAAATAAAACAACTAGATTTTACTTGCAAACCCTTTCAAGAAAAAATATGGGAAGAGGAGGAGAAATTCACTAGTGTTGAAAACTGAATGAAACAATATGAGTTTTCAACTACATCTATTTAAAGGTTAAAAAACCCTATTCTAATCAATGTCAAATAGAAGAAGTGTAGTTCAATACATATTCTACTTGTTGCATGGTTCATATAGTCGTGGTTGGGGATCTATTAGGCTACGGCCTCGGGCTGAACTTAAGCCTTACACAGATTCCCTTGTTTTACCACTATATTTTCTTTAACAAGGATTGGGGTCACACAAATCTAACACTGTAACACCCCTTACCCGTATTCGATATTAGAATAAAGTACAAGACATTACCGGAGTTTATAATTTTTTTTTCAATATAGCCCCTTATTAAATATTTAGCCTTCCTGCAATTTTAAACCGAGACCAATCCACATCAACCAATCCAATTCAACATATTTTCATAATAGATTCATGCATATTTATAAGATAACATCAACACATACCAAACCAAGGTTTGCTAGCCATACCAATGGCTGACCTTACATTCATTTCATATTAACATTACTTTATTAGCTTATACAAGCCATTGATTTCCAAAATAAAGTTTCTTTATATACCGAAATCTTGAGGCTGATAGTGTGATGTATCTCCTACCGAATCCGACCTCCGAGCTCTTCACACTACAAAACAGGGGAAAAAGAAACAGGGTAAGCACTTTGTGCTTAGTAAATCCATGTAACTAGAATTATACTTACCTAATATTTTCAATACAATGCAATAAACATTCATATATCCATTCAATGCATTATTACCCTAACATACACAAGCTCAACATTCAAGTTAGTTCAATAATTTCCATGTATCAATAATATATACCATGATTGATGAGCTCATCAATACCATGATTTCCATTTCTTTGTTATATTTCCATATTTATCCCGTTGAATTACTCGGAATTTCGATGGATTTTCAGAAGTACACTTTTAGTGTACAATCCAGGTCCGTCAATTCATGTTCATGTGCACACATTTCCATTTCAGAGAGCACACTCCATGAACCTCATCTTTACAATGGATTACCGGTCCAAAGCTAAATCTCGTAATATAAACTCATAAAGTATTGTCGGGATTACCGGTCAAAGCTAAATCCCTCGCAACGACAATTACTCTAATGAGCTTGGATCCGAATTACAGTCGAGCTAAATTTAGACCCTAATTCGGATTACCGTCCGGATAAATCCATTTTACACATATTCTTGGAGGGCTATATCAGATAGGATCACCCGTCCGGCTAGATCCTTTTACCGTCAATTCATTTTCAAAGATCCATCGAATTTTCCTTTCATTCAACCGGGATTTCTTCCCCTTTTTGTCAAATATATGAATGCTTCATCAATCTTCATACAATGAACATTCAAATTATATTCACATCAATAACATACATTTCAAGCATTTAAGAAGATAATTCAAGTTACATGAACTTACCTCGATACTAGTTCGTATACAAAATCTACTAATCCGGGACTTTTTCCTTTCCTCGATCTAGCTTCGTATTTGAGTTTTACGGATCTAAATAAATAAATTCAATCATCAATTCAATACATTTCATGTTCACATGTAGCATTTTCAATAATTCTATTATTATTTTTAGTTCATTCAAAACTGTCTACTTGAGTCATAGTCACTAAATTATTTTTATCTTGAGCTATAGAATTTCAAATTAGGATCCGCTAATTTTCCCTGAAACTAGACTCACATATATTATTTCCGTAAAATGTTCAGAATTTTTGGTTTAGCCAATAAGTACAGTTTATTCTTTAAAGTCACCCCTGTTCTGCTGTTTGACAGTCCTGACCCTTCTTCACTAAAAATTAATTATCTCTTCATACAGTATTTGTATGATGTTCTAGTCTATTTCTATTAAAAATAGACTCATTCATGATTCTAAAAATATAAATTTAAGCCCCTAATTATTTTTATCCAATTTTTGATGATTTTCTAAAGTAAAAATAGGGGAACCCGAATTCATTCTGACCTTGTCTCACAAAATTCATTATATCTCATGATTTACATATCTATTGCTTACATCATTTCTTCTATGAGAAACTAGACTCAATAATCTTTAATTTCATATTTTTTTCATCTTCTAATTCGATTTCTACAATTTATGGCGATTTTTCAAAGTTAGTCTACTGCTGCTGTCCAAAACTGTTTTAGTGCAAACTGTTTATTACCATTTTCCCCCTAAGCTTTCAATAATGATAATTTCGTCCCTGCTCAATTAACTACTTTATTCTATCACTTTAAACTACTTTATAACCTTTGGGAATCATAATTTAAGTAATAGACTTTAATTCCAAACATTTTCACAATTAGGTCCTAAAATCAATTTCTATTGAAATTACCTAATAAAATCATCTCATAAACAAATTAAAGCTTCAATTTCATGCTATTTCATCATAAAATTAGAGCACTCAGCCATGGTAACTTTCAATTTCATCCATGAGATAAAAAAACTAATGAATTTAGTAATAAGACCTAGTTGTAAAAGTCTTAAAACACAAAATTACAAGAAATAGGCAAGTATTAACTTACTTGGTGCAAAAATTATGGTATACCAGCTTAGAAAACCCTCCTATGGCGTTTTTGGATGATGAGAGTAAAGAAAATGAAGATATTTCTAGATATCTCAAATTAGTTCTAGTTTTATTTAATAAATTTTGTTATTTTCCCATTTTACCCTTCTTTCAGTAATTCTCCTGATTTTTTCTCAGCTTATACTAGAGGTGTACATGGCGGCCCGGCCCGAAGGCCCGTCTGAAATGTGGGAGGGTTTGGGCAAAAATATAGGCGAAAAATGGGCTTGGTAAAAAATGAGGCTGTTTAAAAAGCGGGCAGGCCTCGAACATTATTTTTTGGCGGGTTTACCTTACCAAATATTTTAGTATTATTTTTATTTTTATTAATAAAATTTTAACTTTAGTATTTTTTTGGATTGTTGGTGATGTTGTTTTTCATTTTTTTTTGCCACTATTTTGGTCTTTGTTAGTTCTTTGTTAGTTCTTTGTTAATTCATTGTTAGTTCTTGTTTGATGCTATTTGATGCTGTTTTGTGGCTGTTTTGGGCTGTTTTGGACTGTTTTGATGTTGTTTTATGATATTTTATTGTTTTGTTGTTGTATTTAATATTATTTCGATATTGTAAAACTTTTATTTTATTATTAATTTGGTTATTATTTTAGTTCAAACAAGTTGTTTCAATTTTAATATAATTACTTCTTATTGTTCTATTGTTATTTTAATATTATTTCGATATGATTTTGAGATCCTATAATATATTGATTGAATATCAAGACTTAAAAAAAATTATTTACTACTTTTTTATATATTAATCATTAATATTTAAGTTGAAGGCTCCGTATCTCAAGTTTTCAAATGACTAACATGTGTTTTAAGTTACTTGCAAAAGTTGAAATGTCACTTGATTTTTGTTACCAAATTAGAAACGTGTGTTTATTTTATTCCATATTTAATTTTTCTAAAATTAAAATTTTGAGAACATGAAAAAATTATTAATAAATTAAGCTAAACAAATTAAGCATCTATTTTCGTAAAGTAGAAAATTAAATGGTAGAATAATATCATTATGAGATTCAAAGTAGAAAATAAGCATCTATTTTTTTAAATGTATTTGATTCATTATTTTTTATTTTTTATTTAATAAAATAAAAAAATAATACGGGCCGAGCCGGGCCGGGCTCGGGTTTACCCATTTCATGTCGGGCCGGGCTTGGACAATTTTTTAGGCCCATATTTTGGGCGGGCGGGGTTGGGCAGCCCGCTTACAAAATGGGCCTAGATTTTAGTTGGGCCGGCAGAGCAACCCTACCCTACCCATGTACACCTCTAACTTATACCGCCTAAAATATCTCCTTTGGGCTTATTTGCTCTTTAGATCCCTTTTCATTTGACAATTGAGCTATTTAATCCTTAATAACTTTTACACTTTTTTTCAATTTAGTCCTTTTCATTTAATTACCTACCCAAACATTAAAATTTTCTAACGAAATTTTAATACCACATTACTAACATTTTATAAATATTTATAAAAATATTTCCTACTCAATTTTATGAGATCAAGGTCTCGATACCTTGTTTTTACCCAATTCCTTCAATAATTCCTTTTTCTAACTAACCACTAAATCGGTAAAATTTTCTATCGATATTTTAATACGATTTTCCTATCATATAAATATTCATGCAAAAATATTAAAATAAATTTCTCTTTAAATCGGATTTATGGTTGCGAAACCATTGTTCCGATAACCTTGAATTTAGGCCATTACAACTCTCCCCCCTTTTAAGGATTTTCGTCCTCGAAAATCTTACCAGTAAAGAGGTTTGGATATTGTTTCCTCATTGCCTCCTCCGGTTCCCATGTCGCTTCCTCAATCCCGTGCTTTTGCCACAATACTTTCACCAAATTTATTTTTTTTATTTCTAAGCTCCTTTGTTTCCCGTGCTAATATTTTGACCGGTTCTTCATTGTAAGTCATATCCGGCTGAATCTTCACTTCCGTTGGAGAAATAACATCTAAAGGATCTGACCGATATCGTCGTAGCATAGACACATGAAAAACATTATGAATTCTATCGAGTTCCGATGGTAACGCCAATCGATAAGCGACCGGTCCAATTCTTTCTATAATTTCATATGGCCCGATAAATCTTGGACTCAATTTACCCTTTTGACCGAATCGGAGAACTTTCTTCCAAGGAGACACTTACAGGAATACCTTGTCACCGACCTGAAATTCAATCTCTTTTTGTTTAAGATCGGCATATGACTTTTGGCGATCAGAGGCCGCTTTCAAGCTATTCAGAATCACTTTTACTTTTTCTTTTGTTTCCCGAATCAAATCAACCCCATGTATCCTCTTTTCACTGAACTCTATCCAATATAACGATATTCTACATTTTCTACCATACAAAGCTTCATACAGAGCCATTGTAATCTTGGATGATAATTGTTATTGTAAGCAAATTCAATCAAAGGTAGATATCTCTCCCAATTACCTTCAAACTCTAGTATACAACATCGAGACATATCTTCCAATACTTGAATTACATTTCAGATTGGCCATCGTCGAGGATGAAATGCGATCTTGAAATACAACCGAGTATCCAAAGCTTCTTGCAATTTGTCCCGAAAGCGAGACGTAAATCGGGATCTCTATCTGATATAATGGAGACAGGCACTCCATGTAGCCTGAGAATCTCAGATATGTATAGTTCAGCAAGTTTATCTAAAGAATAATCCATACGTACCGGAATAAAGTGTGTTGACTTTGTCAATCGATCAACAATCACCCAAATAGCATCTTTTTTCCTCGGAGACAACGGTAACCCCTATACAAAATCCATAGTGATTCTTTCCCATTTCCATTCCAGTATAGTAATTGGCTGAAGTAACCCTGAAGGTACCTGATGTTTAGCTTTAACTTGCTGACATTTTAAACATCTTGATACAAACTCAGAAATATCATGTTTCATACCTGGCCACCAGTACATCTTCTTCAAATCATTATACATTTTATTACTTCCCGGATGTACAGACATAATAACACTATGAGCCTCATGTAATATCTTCTGTATGAGCTCTGAATTCTTGGGTACACATACCCTATCTCTGAATAATAAACAACCATCAATCCCAACTTGAAATTCGAATCGACGACTCACATTGTGCCCGTTTAACTCAGTAACTTCTTATCATTCTTCCGAGCTTCACATATTTCTTTGTAGAAATGTTGGTTTAGCTCTCAATTCAGCTATGATTGAACCATCATCAACCAAAGACAATTGAGCATTTATAGATCACAAAGCAAACAGAGATTTTCGACTCAAAGCATCACCACAATATTAGCCTTACCGGATGGTAATCAATAATCAAATCATAGTCCTTTATCAATTCAAGCCACCTACTGCTGTCTCAAATTCAAATCTTTCGTGTCATCAAATATTTCAAGCTTTTATGATCGGTATGAATATGACATTTCTCCCAGATAGGTAATGCCGCCATATCTTGGTATAAATACAATAGTAGCTAATTCAAGATCATGTTGGGTAATTTCTTTCATGTGGTTTAAGTTGTCTTGAAGCATAGGCTATTACTTTACCTTCTTGCATCAAGACACAACCTAAACCATTTAATGAGGCATCCTTGTAAATAACAAATTCCTTACGGTTCAGTCGCACTAATACTAGTGCTTTCATTAGTAGATCTTTCAATCGGTTGAAACTCACGACATTCATCATCCACTCGAACTTTACATCTTTCTGCAATAATAGAGTCATGGAGAGCTATCATAGAAAATCCTGTACAAATCTTGGTAATAACCATTAAACCCAAGAAACTTCTAACTTCGGATACATTCTTGGTGGACTCCAATTGACAATAGTGAGATTTTACTTGGATCTACCCTAATGCCTTCAATGGATACAATATGTCCAAGAAAACCCACTTCTCGAAGCCAAAATTCACATTTCTTGAATTTAGCATATAACTGCTTCTCTCGTAAAATTTACAACACAATTCTCAAATGTTCGCATGTTCTTCTTCATCTCGAGAATAGACCAAAATATCATCAATGAAAACTACCACGAACTTTGTCTAAATATGGTGCGAATATCCGATTCATCAAATCCATAAATATCGTAGGTGCATTAGTCACCCAAACGGCATAACCGTAAACTCATAATGCCTATACCTGGTTCTAAAAGCTGTCTTTGGCACATCTGACTCCTTTACCCGTAACTGATAGTAGCCCGATCGGAGATCAATCTTTAAAAATATAGTAGCACCTTTTAGCTGATCAAATAAATCATCAATCTGGGGCAACGGGTACTTATTCTTTATAGTTACTTTATTAAGCTACCGGTAATCAATACACAATCTCAAAGACCCATCTTTCTTTTTCACAAATAGAACCGGAGCACCCCAAGGTGAATGACTCGGTCGGACAAAACCTCTATCAACAAGTTCTTGCAACTGTGTCTTTAATTCCTTTAATTCTATAGGAGCCATCCGGAACGGAGCTATGGAAATCGGAGTAGTTCGGAATCAAATCTATAGAGAATTCCACTTCCCTTTTCGGTGGCAACCACGTAATTCCTCCGAAACACATCGAAAATTAGCATACCATCGCATCGCTCTGTATCTTTGACTCGAGATACCTTGGTGTCGAGTACATAAGCAAGAAAAGCATCATACCCTTTTTAACATACCTACGGCAATAATAATCGAAATCACATCGATAATCCCTTTGCTCGATCGATTTAACGGAGTAATTCGCCATTCGACACTTCAACACAATATATTTTTTTTTAGGTTTACTATCGCATCATCTTTGAGTTAACCAATCCATGCCCAATATCACATCAAACTCATCAAATGGCGGTAACATCAAATCATCCAGGAAACAATAACCTCTTACCATCAGTGTCAATTTTTACAAATTTTATCCACCAAAATAGATTGGCCAAAGGGGTTCGAGACTTTAACCATAAATTCAGTAGGTTCAACAGATAAATCTTTAACGCATGCAAGCTTTACACATATATATGAATGCGTAAAATCGGGATCAATTAATGCAATAATATTAGTATCAAGTAAAGTAAATGTACCAATAATAACATCGGGTGCTGAGGCATCTTCTCTGGTACGAATGACATATGTCCTAGGAGGCGCTCGTGTCTCAAGCCTACTTGCAGTATCTTTTGTAGCTCCTCGGCTACCACTGACATTACCAGATGGTCGAGATGGTCTACCCCTCAAAGATGGATTACTCGACTTCGATATCTGTTCAGCTTCTTTTTCGCCCCTTTCTAGACAATCTCTGAGGAAATGGTCAAAAGAACCACATCGGTAACAAGCCTCACTCTTAAATCGACATTCACCAAAATGAGCTTTATTACAATACTGGCATCTCGGCTTAGGGGTACCAACACCGCCAACACCGGTCATCGATGGAGTGGAAGGTCTTGGATTATTATGTTGAGAACCTCGCTCTGCCTAGAATACCCATGGGTGAGGTAGAACGATCCTGGTACTTCTTCAATTTCTTTGGAGCAGAAAATTGGGATTTTCCCATTGGTTTTTTACTAAAAATTCGAGCTTCCCTCTCAGCTTGTTTCTTTTCTTTTCTCAATTCTTCTGCTTTATAAGCTCGCTCTGCCAATGTAGCAAACTCTCGAATTTCAAGAATTTCGATAAGTAGCTTAATTTCTTCATTTAACCCTTCTTCGAATCGTTTGCACATTTCAGCTTCTGACTGTATCCATTCTCGAGCATATTTACTCAACCGAACAAATTCTCTTTCATACTCAGATCATCGATCTATTGCCTATTTCACTCAAGAAATTCTTTTCTTTTTCGATCAAGGAATCTCGATCGATATATTTCTTTTTGAACTCGATGCCGAAGAATTCCCATGTAATTTCTTCTTTCGAACAACTGAAGCTTTAGTATTCCACCAATGATAAGTTTGTGTCTTTTAGCGATGAGACGGTACATTTTAAACATTTTTACGGTGTGCAAGATAATTCTTCCAAAACCCGAGTAGTATTTTCTAACCAAAATTCAGCCGTTCGGGATCATCATCAAGCTCGCTGCTCAAAATTCTTGACCCCATATTTTCGGATTTTATCAACTGGAGCTTTCCCTTTTCGTGATTGATTCAAGACTGCACTGTGGAATCTCGAGAACCGGTGGAGGAACAGAGAGGGAGCTTGAGTTTGTCGCCTTTGTAGGGTTAGTTCTTATGTCTTGAGTAAACCATTCATTCATCATTTGAAAGAAGGCTATTTTGCCTCCTCCCTTGACCCTCTATACCGGCCTTCTATCTGCTAGTTTCTTCTCTTTGTCTTTGAAGCCGGAGCATGACTCCCAGCTTCTTCAGATTGAGCTCGGTCAGATGACATTACTATAAGGAAAACACAATTTAAATGGTCAGGAGATATCACACTATCAAAAATAATTTAAATGGCATGTATAGCTAATCCGTATTCGCTATGTTGGTCCTAGAACCGACTAAACCGTAGCTTTGATACCAACAAATGTAACACCCCTTACCCGTATTCAATATTAGAATAGAGTACAAGGCATTACCGGAGTTTACAATTTTTTTTTCAATATAGCCCCTTATTAAATATTTAGCCTTCCTGCAATTTTAAACCGAGACCAATCCACATCAACCAATCCAATTCAACATATTTTCATAATAGATTCATGCATATTTATAAGATAACATCAACACATACCAAACCAAGGTTTGCTAGCCATACCAATGGCTGACCTTACATTCATTTCATATTAACATTACTTTATTAGCTTATACATGCCATTGATTTCCAAAATAAAGTTTCTTTATATATTGAAATCTTGAGGTCGATAGTGTGATGTATCTCCCACCGAATCCGACCTCCGAGCTCTTCACACTACAAAGCAGGGAAAAAGAAACAAGGTAAGCACTTTGTGCATAGTAAATCCATGTAACAAGAATTATACTTACCTAACATTTTCAATACAATGCAATAAACATTCATATATCCATTCAATGCATTATTACCCTAACATACACAAGCTCAACATTCAAGTTAGTTCAATAATTTCCATGTATCAATAATATATACCATGATTGATGAGCTCATCAATACCATGATTTCCATTTTTTGTTATATTTCCATATTTATCCCGTTGAATTACTCGAATTTGATGGATTTTCGAAGTACACTTTTAGTGTACAATCCAGTCCGTCAATTCATGTTCATGTGCACACATTTCCATTTCGAGAGCACACTCCGTGAACCTCATCTTTACAATGGATTACCAGTCAAAGCTAAATCCTCAAAATAAACTCATAGAGTATTGTCGGGATTACCGGTCAAGGCTAAATCTCCCGCAACGACAATTACTCTAATGAGCTTGGATCTGAATTACCGATCAAAGCTAAATTGAGACCCTAATTGGATTACCCGTCCGGATAAATTCATTTTACACATATTCTTTGGAGGGCTATATCAGGATAGGATCATCCGTCCGGGCTAGATCATTTTTACCGTCAATTCATTTTCAAAGATCCATCGAATTTTCCTTTCATTCAACCGGGATTTCTTCCCCTTTTTATCAAATATATCAATGCTTCATCAATCTTCATACAATGAACATTCAAATTATATTCACATCAATAACATACATTTTAAGCATTTAAGAAGATAATTCAAGTTACATGAACTTACCTCGATACTAGTTCGTATACAAAATCTACTAATCCGAAACTTTTTCCTTTCCTCGATCTAGCTTTGTATTTGAGTTTTTGGATCTAAATAAAAAATTCAATCATCAATTCAATACATTTCATGTTCACATGTAGCATTTTCAATAATTCTATTATTATTTTAGTTCATTCAAAACTGTCTACTTGAGTCATAGTCACTAAATTATTTTTATCTTGAGATACAGAACTCCAAATTAGGATCCGCTAATTTTCCCTAAAACTAGACTCACATATATTCTTTCCATAAAATTTTCAGAATTTTTGGTTCAGCCAATAAATGCAGTTTATTCTTTAAAATCACCCCTGTTCTGCTGTTTGACAGTTCTGACCCTTCTTCACTAAAAATTAATTATCTTTTCATACAGGATTCGGATGATTTTCTAGTCTATTTCTATTAAAAATATACTCATTCATGATTCTAAACATATAAATTTAAGCCCCTAATTATTTTTATCCAATTTTGATGATTTTCTAAAGTAAAAACAGGGGAACCCGAATTCATTTTGACCTTGTCTCACAAAATTTATTATATCTCATGATTTACATATCTATTGCTTACATCATTTCTTCTATGAGAAATTAGACTCAATAAGCTTTAATTTCATATTTTTTTTCATCTTCTAATTCGATTTCTACAATTTATGGTGATTTTTCAAAGTTAGTCTACTGCTGCTGTCCAAAACTGTTTTAGTGCAAACTGTTTATTACCATTTTCCCCCTAAGCTTTCAATAATGATAATTTCGTCCCTGCTCAATTAACTTCTCAATTGAGCTGATTTCTCTCAATTAAAACTTTATTCTATCACTTTAAACTACTTTATAACCTTTGGGAATCATAATTTAAGTAATAGACTTTAATTCCAAACATTTTCACAATTAGGTCCTAAAATCAATTTCTATTGAAATTACCTAATAAAATCATCTCATAAACAAATTAAAGCTTCAATTTAATGCTATTTCATCATAAGCTTACAGAACTCAGCCATGGTAACTTTCAATTTCATCCATGAGATAAAAAAACTAATGAATTTAGTAATAGGACCTAGTTGTAAAAGTCTTAAAAACACAAAAATTACAAGAAATAGGCAAGTATTAACTTACTTGGTGCAAATATTATGATATACCAGCTTAGAAAACCCTCCTATGGCTTTTTTGGATGATGAGAGTAAAGAAAAATGAAGATATTTCTAGATATCTCAAATTAGTCCTAGTTTTATTTAATAAATTTTGTTATTTTCCCATTTTACCCTTCTTTCAATAATTCTCTTGATTTTTTCTCAGCTTATGCCGCCTAAAATATCTCCTTTGGGCTTATTTGCTCTTTAGATCCCTTTTCATTTGACAATTGAGCTATTTAATCCTTAATAACTTTTACACTTTTTTTCAATTTAGTCCTTTTCATTTAATTACCGACCCAAACGTTAAAATTTTCTAACGAAATTTTAATACCACATTACTAACATTTTATAAATATTTATAAAAATATTTCCTACTCAATTTTATGAGATCAAGGTCTCGATACGTTGTTTTTACCTAATTCCTTCAATAATTCCTTTTCTAACTAACCACTAAATCGGTAAAATTTTCTATCGATATTTTAATACGATTTTCCTATCATATAAATATTCATGCAAAAATATTAAAATAAATTTCTCTTTAAATCAGATTTATGGTTGCAAAACCATTGTTCGATAACCTTGAATTTAGGCCATTACAAACACTTTTTAATAGAAACTGGTAGAATTGTTATTTCAAAAAATAAAATTTATGCTTAGAAAATAAATTCTCATTATTTTCGGGAAAAATAACAATATCTAAAAGTTGTATACTAACCCTATTGGTGCCATCTATTTATAGAGAGAAGAGGTGAAACCCTTGTTGAATTAATAGAAGTCTATTTCAATAGAAAAAATAAATCCTAGTCTAACTAAGATTAGGGGGCGGCAACCCTAGTTAATTATACTAGGGTTTTTGTCCCTAGTATTAGCATGAGGGGCTTTTGGGCCTCTCCCGTATCGGGTTCAGTTATAAATACTTCCTGGACTTTTAACCTAATACTTTATAATTCAATCCAACTCGATACTTGTTTTTTCTATTTCCCAAAATAAACATCGTAAATTAATTTTAATTAATTAATTAATTTCTCAATTAAATAATATTTTTAACCCAATTCTAATTCAATTAATGTAACACCCCAAACTCGGCTTAGACATTAAGACCAAGTCTGAAGAGTTACATTAAACTTTATTAAGAAAACCAACTTTTACAAATGCTGTTTAAAGTCGTCTAACATATTATAAATAATCATGAAAACGCAGTCGTTAATCCAAAAATCTTAGAAAGTCATAATATGAAGAAAATACTGAAATTACTAATAATATAAAAGGTGATAAAGCAAAATGATTGAGCTTCCATTATGCCGACCTGATCAAGACAGTGAATTACCTGAAATTCAATCAACAGACAAAATGAGTGGATAACTCCATTTACATAACAGATGTAAAGTCAAATAGAATAATCATATAACAGTGATTTCCCAAACTCGTGTTCAAAATCCGAATAAGAGGATATTCAATATAGTATTAACAAACCAAATGAAAAATAGAACAATTCAGGATCAAAATCAGAACAGATTAGATACAGATGCAGTTTTCCTACCCCATCCGCTACACACTATCTTCGACCAACCCAACATTCCATTAAGGGAATTTTATACCCATCCAGCCCTATACACCACGTAGTGTCGGTACGATACGTTCGATATGATTGCAGACTAGCTTCTAGATCAAGTTGCAATAAAACGCCAGATTCAGATATAGCCTGTGGCTTAACTATGTCGAAATTAAACTATGTCGAAACTTCGACACAAAACCACGAACACAAAACATTCACTTACCACAGATTGCTCAACCCTTAAACAAAACTTAAGTTGTCGGAGAAATACTCCTCTCAGGATCTCCACCTAAACGGAAACAAAATGAGCAATTAACGAGAACTCAAGGCACACTAATAGTAATGTCCAACTCACAGAGTAATGTTGAAAACAAATGAAACGAAATTATAACAACAAGAAACTTATGCAGAACTCTTCAATCTAAACAATGAACGACATAGTATCATCGATTTAACCCGCTAGCATACTTACAAAAGTAATAGAACAAAAGAAAGAAAAGAGAAAAGAAGTAGAAAACAAAAACAAAAAGAAAGAAAAAGAAAAAGGGGTTGAGGGAAGGAAGGACTTCAAATAATAATAATAAATAAACTAACTAAAAACGTTTAAAACGTTTAACAGATAGCACACAAAATTAATGTTTCTCTTTGTCTGAGCAGAGATTCAAACACAGGACTATGAAGTAAACAAAAGCTTAACCATTGAACCAGTAGGCTCATTCTTGATACAAATTCGCATAGAATTAAACTTAAGTTAGTGGTTCAGGATTAGAGGTTAGTCTAAAATAAAATAGCAAAACTACTTAAAAGCTCTACTCAAACCCCTGGCCTCAAACACATATACAAAGCACATAGTCACAGATATAAAGACTTAATGGTCAGACATTTAAATTTTGGGGCGTTACAATTAAAATCATGATGAATTTACCGTAAAAGAATCTATAAGAAAATATATTTAATATTTCTACATTCAACAGATTCACTATGGCCAATTAATTTATTTCTATTTTCAAACTTCAAATAAATAAATAATTAATCAATAATTCAAAAAACCATAAATTAATTTTTAGGTCATTTTCATTTAGAGAAAACCCTATTCATTTCTAAATGTTTCTCATTTTTATCTATTTCTGTTCATTTGATTCAACATGCAATTCATTTTTGGTTTCAACGAGCTAGTAGAGGGGCCAATTGGACATATGCGATTAAGGCTCAAACTATTTATAATTATGTTCTAGTTTTTTGCCTATTAATTATAAACTCATTTAGTCACAAAGTTATTCCATTATACTATTGTGACTAAGCTCTCCCTAATGACATACCATTACGAATGCAACTTGATCAATGCTCGTCTAACGACTTTGTTATAAGTGTGCTACCCTTATAGGATATCCTTAATCTCTTTGGGATAAATCCACTCTTGCAATATGATCCTATTTTGTCTCATGGTAACCATTACATCTTCCTTCATGAATAAGTCAATTACTATCAAATAGCAATCAAGTCATTCATCACAAAAACGAACGACCCATGACCATGTTTACTTTTCATCTATCATGTAATGTCAATAAAGGATATCATTTATTCATATCTTAGGCTATGAATTTCACTGTTGTGAATGACGCTACATACTATATAAGTCGTATACCCAACGCACCAGCTTTCGGTTCCATATCTATTTGAACCCAACGCACCAGCTTTTGGTTCCATATCTATTTGAACTTAGGTTTTACTTACATCAAAGTATATGAGTCATGCATACATGGTCCGTCATCCATTTAGGATTAAGGTGTCATACTTTGAACATCACAAGTGAATAAATCCATAAACAGATTCAGGATCTATTCTTCTTGGGTCTAGTCTGATATACTACAAGTCTAGTTAGTCACATTTATGTCTCTAACTTCTAGTAGTCATCTGCTCCAATGCCCAAGACAAAGCATCTCCCCAACTGGACTTGATAGATGACATATTAGTCTTTCAATCGGTTTGCTACTTTTCGATTAGACAAATGACATGTTTAGCTTTGTCTACTAATATAAGTTGTCTTTCCGTATTACGATTCAATCACGTAATACCGCTTAGTATTAGTTAAACATTAGACAACCAATGAGCTAATACTTGTTTTACATGTAAAAACCACATGAGAACAATATACAACGGGTATTAATGTAATTCATGAATAATTTTATTAACTAATTTGTTTAAAAAAATTACAAGTATATATAGATGAAAATACTACACTTAAGGCACCAAATCCAACAACTAGCATTGAAGTGCATCATTGGATAAACCGAAGTAGGGTAACTAGCACATAACGTGCATACTAGCGCACAAAACGTATCCTGGTGCACAAAGCATATCCTGGCACACGAAGTGCGTCCTAGTGTCACAGGCTGCAGTTCAAAGCCTGTAACCATCGCACAAAATGCATCAAATGGAGGTTTATTGTAACACCCCAAACCCGGCCCATTCGTTATGACCGAATTTGAAATGCCACTACGAAAAACGTTTGAAATATTCTTAAAAGTGAAAACCGTTAAAAATTTGTTGCCTTTAATAAATCATTTTCGTAATTTAAAATATTCTAAGTAAAAATCATGTTATTATAAAAATACCGTATTCAAAACTTTATTATGACTTTTGAGATTTAAATAGCTTTTAAAATTAAACTAACTCAATTACAAATCCAACCAAACATTACAAAATTCAAATACTTTAAGTGGCCCTTATTACAAAAACAAATAATTAATCAAAGTACTTAATAATAAAGCGCATGGAATAAAATGTCTTACGCATGGGCCACCTTGTATCCTCTCCAAACTGGTCCAAGCATCACTGCGATGTTAATAAAATTTGGGTGAGTCATACATGACTCAAATGTGCAATTAGACCACCAATTCCACCCACATGTCAAACCACATATTTACCCACATGTTAGATATTAATACAACATTATTCACATGAGTTCACTTATTGGGCTTGGCCCACATTCACATCAATAGAGTTCACATATTGGGCTTGGCCTATAGCCATATCACATTCTTATAATAGGGTAATTAACCACATGTATCCACATTCTGGGCTTGGCCCATTTCCACATTAATCCACATATCATATACTGGGCTTGGCCTATTTCCACATTAATCCACATATCATATACTGGGCTTGGCCTATTTCCACATTAATCCACATATCATATACTGGGCTTGGCCCATTTTCACATATATTCATATCATATGTTATGCAATTATGAAGCCCAACCCAGCTTAGGGTCCATCCTCTACACACCACCATATCCAGCCTACCACACACCAGGGGATTATTAAATCACCCTCTCCTTTTTACTCCATTATGGCAATAAATGCCGTCCATGCGAACTTAATCGCAAATAATCCACAACGCGACCTCAGTCAGCGTCAATCCACGATGTAGCCGAAGCTATCATCAAAACCACGATGAGCACAAAGCCATCAATAACCACGATATGGCACATAGCCTATATCAACCACGATGAGGCACAGAGCCATTCATCAAACCACGTACTCGAAGTTCACCCTGACCTTCTTTTATATCCCACCCATGCACATGCAACTTAAAATAGTGCCATGATAATAATGCATGTACATGTTATTTAGCATATCAAACTTATACAAGTTAATAATCACATCACTTTCAAATTTAGAACTTACCGAATTGTTGACATACCCCTTGAGGGTATCCATATCACAAATTACCACTGCACTAGTTAGCACATTCATAACATATACACATATCACATACAAATATATCCCAGAAAACGGTAGTCTAGCTACACACCTGATTATTAGCGAAATCCGAACTCCTAGAATCTAACACGATGAAGCGGGTTTTCCTCCTCCTTAATGCCGATTTGGTCTCCTACCCAAATCCAGAAGGCTTTGATTATCTCTGCCGATTTGACCCTAAACATCATAGTACACAATCGGTCAACACTAAAACCAAAAATATGGCCTTAGGCCGAATTCTAGCAACTACTTACCCTGCTCTTCCAAATCCCAAAACTGTCACTTGATTCTTGAGACTATTGAAATCCTACATGCCATATGTCAAATTCGACTTTAATACATAAATCTAGGGAAAATTGCCCCCCTTGGCCGATCACCAAGTCACTTACCTTGGCTTACTTTGATTACTCAAATCCCGAAGGATCACCTCTTCCAACGTTGGCTACACAAAAGGGCACACATTAAGGCTTTAAGGGACATTCGCCATACTATAAACCCAAGACCAAACACTTGGTTGGCACTCCCATGAAGATAAAATCGATTACTAAAAGAAGATCACTTACCACTATGTTGCTTCCTTGGAGAGACAAAGAGAAAAGTCGAAATGACCTAAAGATTTGACTCTTGAGTAAAACAATGGTGTTTCGGCACTTTATTGTTGAGGAAAGAAAATGCAAGAGTGGGGAGAGTTGAGAGCTTAAAGGATTCGCCAAAATAAAACTAGATCGGTGGTTAAAGTTTGGCTATGGCTCCTCACATGTAGATGAAATATTCGGCTAAGGTTTAAATGGTAACAGGCATTCGACCATTCAAGAATAGATGATGAACTGGGTTGAAAGAAAATAAAGAAGAAGAGAAGAAAGTAGGAGAATTTTCGGTAAAAGGAATTAAATGGAGAAAAGACTTACCAAAAGGTGAGCATCCCTATTTATACTACACATATTCGGCACATCCATCACCTACACACTTCAAAATCGATTATACCACCCCAAGGAGTCCCCAATCGGCCATAGCTTCATCCTCTTATCACATCCCACATTTTCCTCCTTTATCACCTTAATTAATAAAATAACAATAATTCAACACATTATCTCTTATCACTCCTATATTAACTATTATCTTACTCTTTTAAAATAAATAAAATAAAGCCACAATTATCTTCTTATCCCACATTCTAAAATCAATAAAATAAGCATCCATTATCCTTTACTCCTATTTAATCTCTTTAAAATAAATAAAACTCATTTATCCACTATCTACCAACTTAAAATAAATCAACCTTTATCCTATATTCTAAAATAAAATCAAGCCTTAACTCCTCATCCAATTAAAGTCCCATTGCCGTCCAACCTCTCTCCAATTTGACGTCACAACCAAAAATAAAACCCCACTCATTCTTTCAGAGGCGTGATTCAACCAAGGCCCTTATCATCGCACTGGCGCCCACCGCCACTTTACCACATGATTTCTTGTGGCATAAATCCCTCACGAATTCCTCTTAAAGCCTCCTTAGCCTAGTTCATACTTGATGCAAAAATAAACTCCCGTTCGCTTCCTCTGCAACTCGAACCAAGGCGTCACATACCAAGGCCCTAAGTGGCGTCTTGCAACCACTTTACCAAGGCACTCTTTGTGTCCAAAAGTGCCTATAACTTCTCTTAAGACCTCCCTGGCCTTGCTCCCCTTTTTAACGCCAAAAATAAAAGCTCCCAAGTGAAATTTCTACAGCTCGAACCTCCTCTCCTAGGCACTCCATGTGACGCAACCTTCCATGCCCCCCAGGGTAGCGTCCCTTGCCAATTTGCCTCACGATTCCTTGTGTCATAAATCCCACAAAAATTTCCTTAAGGCCTCTTTGCCTAGTTTTCTTTTTTTTTTTCACTTAAAATTCCAATATTTTCCAAGCATTTCCCCTTCACCTAAAGTTCTCAAAAACTCCTAAAACACATCCCAACACACTCTAAGCTTACTAACACATGAATTATGCACTAAATGCATAACCCCTAATCTAGGATGTTACAATTCTACCCCCTTAAAATAATTTCATCCTCGAAATTACTTACTATCGAACAATCGTGCATCCTTAACTCGTCACACTATTCTATCACAAGACTCGATCTTAATAATACTAACACATTTCTTAGATACTATCTCGAGATTCGCATTCGAGGTTTCTCACACTTCACTAACATCACAAGAACGAACTATCTCTTAAAGCAATAAATAGTATTTCAAACATAAGGAACTTACCCGCTATCACATCCTTGGTTGACTTGCATCCGCACTTTCAGCACCTCTGCCGGGTGTTCCACGACCTTGGCCCCAAGCCCTGTCCATCACTTGAGGACATTTCTTAACCAAATGAGCCTTAGACCCACACCGGAAACATGCCTTACTATTTCTCCAGCATTCTCCTGAATGAGCTCTCCCACATTGAACACATACACGACTTGATTCTCGAGAATCGATGCAGTGCACGTCATGAATTCTCGATCCTTGCCCTTTTCTGAACCTCTACAAACGATGCTGTCGGTCCAAAACTTCTCTTATTCCCGTTCCTTTCCTTATCTCGGTTCTCTCTTACGTCCTCTTAACTTCCTCGGTGATCCGAGCTTTCTCCACTAGAACAAAGAAAGTCTTGTTCTCTGCGGAGCAATCAATACTGCATGACTCATCTCGCAATCCATCTTCAAATCGGACACACCTTTCAGAATCGGTAGCCACGATCCCTTAGCATACCGACTTAACCGCACAAATTCTACTTCATATTCCGCCACCGACATACTTCCTTATACCAAATTTAAAACGCCTTTCTTTGTAGTCTAAATAACTAGCTCCAACGTACTTTCCTTCGAACTTAACCTTAAATACCCCCAATCCAATCGATCTACGGGTACCTTGCTCGACAATGAGCCACCATCGATAAGCTTCATCTCGAAGCAACGAGACAAAGACTTTAAGCTTTTCCTTAGCGATTAAATCCAAATCATCCATAATCCTTTCAAGCTGCTTCACCAATATTCGCCACGTTCGAGCTACTCCCGACACTCCTCTAAAAATCTCGACTGCTTGACTTAAGCCTTTCGCACCGATTTTGAGTTTCATTGCCCACATTAGCTCCTGCGACTCGCTTTAGCACTTTCAAAGATAGCCAACGATACGCGTCATCTCCTCCACCGATCTTGATCATCCGCTACCTTTCTTTGGCAGACATCACTTTCTGACCCATGGCCAGACCCTACTGGTTTCGACACTGTCACTCTACCTCGACCACGTCCACTAGAACTCATTATTAACGTCGCGATTTAATCTGTTTAAAAAGTTTTATGCATTAGAAATTTTGTTTCACTGTTTATCCACGAGTAAATTTTATGAAAAGAAATTCTAGAAGTGGTTCTTTCGATCGAACAAAGTTTCAGTTTAAGTTCACTACTCTAATTCAGAGAGTCACATTCATTCCTCAATAGAGGCACATTCATTCATCAACAAGAACCCATTCATTTAGTGGTATCTACCACATACATTCACTATTCGGACATTTCTGCCCGTTTCTATCCCAGGGGTATTTTCGTCATTTGTCCTATATGGGTATTTTGGTAATAAATCAGGATCAATTTAAAAATCTTTATAAACCAAAGGTATTTCAAAAACTCGGGGTAATCTTGAAAATTTGTTTTCCAAATCAGAGGTATTGCCAAAAATTATAGGAATCAGGGTTATTTCGGTAATTTTTGAAATTTAGAGGCATTTCGGTAGTTTTGAAATTCGAGGGTATTTTGGTAATTTTGAAATTCGAGGGTACTTTGGTAATTCTTCAAACTAGGGTCATTTTGGTCATTTTGCAAAATAAGGGTAATTTGGTAATTTTACAAGTCAGGGGTATTTTAGTAAATTTCCAAATCTGGGTATCTTAACATTTTGCAAAAATAGAATTTTCTGGTATTAAAGTAAGAATATTTTAATAAAAGTCGAGGGTATTTTTGAAAATCTTAAAAACTAAGGGTATTTTTGTAATTTACAACACAGGGGCATTTTGTAATTTTGTAAATTGAAAATTTTTGAAAAATTTTGTAAAAAATAGTTCTCACAAATTAAGAAGGTAATTTTAAGAGTTTTAAAACTAGGGTTTTTATAAAACTCTGCTAGTTCCCTTCGGGTTTTAGTTAATGGGTTTAACACAGAATTAAGTCCTCTTGGTTAGGGTGAACCAGTAGCTACGCACTGTAGGATTCGAGTAAAGAGGAGGTGAGTCGCTAGGACCGCTTAAATACCAAGCTCTTCTGAATCCACTCCCTGACATGCGCACAATCTGTTGCCACACCCTAGCTTCTACGACTTAGTCATGTGTTTGTTTAATGGTCCTTAAGTCTTATGTATTCAATGTTGGGGTAGACTAGTCCTAGGGTTTAATAGCCCTAATCTACTAATCTACGAGCCCAAATAAGCCCATAATAGTTCATATAAACAAATTACTTCAATAATTAGAAGTACTTCCTGGTGGACTTCGGGTCGGAGGTACAGGTGCCATGCCAGAATAACCTGAAAATATTATTCACAAAAGTCCATATTTTTGAAAAGCCCATTTTGAAAAATGTTTTTGGGCCCAAATCCCTCAAAACCGAGTTTTGAACCGGGCTCTGATACCAAACTGTAACACCCCAAACTCGGCCCATTCGTTACGACCGAATTTGAAATGCCACTGCGAAAAACGTTTGAAATATTCTTAAAAGTGAAAACCGTTAAAAATTTGTTGCCTTTAATAAATCATTTTCGTAATTTAAAATATTCTAAGTAAAAATCAAGTTATTATAAAAATACCGGATTCAAAACTTTATTATGACTTTTGAGATTTAAATAGCTTTTAAAATTAAACTAACTTAATTACAAATCCAACCGAAACATTGCAAAAATTCAAATACTTTAAGTGGCCCTTATTACAAAAACAAATAATTAATCAAAGTACTTAATAATAAACTGCATGGAATAAAATGTCTTCTGCATGGGCCACCTTGTATCCTCTCCAAACCCGATCCAAGCATCACCTGCGATGTTAATAAAATTTGGGTGAGTCATACAGACTCAGTGTGCAATTAGACCACTGAATTCCACCCACATGTCAAACCACATATTTACCCACATGTCAGATATTAATGCAACATTATTCACATGAGTTCACTTATTGGGCTTGGCCCACATTCACATCAATAGAGTTCACATATTGGGCTTGGCCCATAGCCATATCACATTCTTATAATAGGGTAATTAACCACATGTTTCCACATTCTGGGCTTGGCCCATTTCCACATTAATCCACATATCATATACTGGGCTTGTCCTATTTCCACATTAATCCACATATCATATACTGGGCTTGGCCTATTTCCACATTAATCCACATATCATATGCTGGGCTTGGCCCATTTTCACATATATTCATATCACATGTTATGCAATTATGAAGCCCAACCCAGCCTAGGGTCCATCCTCTACACACCCCGTATCCAACCTACCACACACGGGGATTATTAAATCACCCTCTCCTTTTACTCCATTATGGCAACAAATGTCGCCCACGAACTTAATCGCAAATAATCCACAACGCGACCTCGGTCGGCGTCAATCCACGATGTAGCAAGCTATCATCAAAACCATGATGAGTACAAAGCCATCAATAACCACGATATGGCACATAGCCTATATCAACCACGATGAGGCATGTGAGCCATTCATCAAACCACCTACCAAGTACACCCTGACCTTTTTTCATATCCCACCCATGCACATGCAACATAAAATAGTGCCATGATAATAATGCATGTACATGTTATTTAGCATATCACACTTATACAAATTAATAACCACATCACTTTCAAATTTAGAACTTACCGGATTGTTGACATACCCCTTGAGGGTATCCATATCACAAATTACCACTACACTGGTTAGCACATTCATAACATATACACATATCACATACAAATATATCCTAAAAAATGGTAGTCTAACTACACACCTGATTATTAGCGAAATCCCGAACTTCTAGAATCTAACACGATGAACGGGGTTTTTCCTCCTCCCTTAATGCCGATTTGGTCTCCTACCCAAATCCCGAAGGCTTTGATTATCTCTGCCGATTTGACCCTAAACATCATAGTACACAATCGGTCAACACTAAAACCAAAAATATGGCCTTAGGCCGAATTCTAGCAACTACTTACCCTACTCTTCCAAATCCCGAAACTGTCACTTGATCCTTGAGACTGTTGAAATCCTACATGCCATATGTCAAATTCGGCTTTAATACATAAATCTAGGGAAAATGGCCCCCTTGGCCGATCACCAAGTCACTTACCTTGGCTTACTTTGATTACTCAAATCCCGAAGGATCACCTCTTCCAACGTTGGCTACACAAAAGGGCACACATTAAGGCTTTAAGGGACATTCGGCCATACTATAAACCCAAGACCAAACACTTGGTTTGGCACTCCCATAAAGATAAAATCGATTACTAAAAGAGAAGATCACTTACCACTATGTTGCTTCCTTGGAGAGACAAAAGAGAAAAGTCGACAGTCCCCCTAAAGATTCGGCTCTTGAGTAAAACAATGGTGTTTTGGCACTTTATTGTTGAGGAAAGAAAACGCAAGAGTGGGGAGAGTTGAGTGCTTAAAGGATTCGGCCAAAATAAAAGTAGATCAGGTGGTTAAAGTTTCGGCTATGGCTCCTCACATGTAGATGAAATATTTGGCTAAGGTTTTAAATGGTAACAGGGCATTCGGCCATTCAAGAATAGATGATGAACTGGGGTTGAAAGAAAATAAAGAAGAAGAGAAGAAAGTAGGAGAATTTTCGCAAAAAGGAATTAAATGGAGAAAAGACTTACCAAAAGGTGAGCATCCCTATTTATACTACATATATTCGCACATCCATCACCTACACACTTCAAAACCGATTATACCACCCCAAGGAGTCCCCAATCGACCATAGCTTCATCCTCTTATCACATCCCACATTTTCCTCCTTTATCACCTTAATTAATAAAATAACAATAATTCAACACATTATCTCTTATCACTCTCCTATATTAACTATTATCTTACTCTTTTAAAATAAATAAAATAAAGCCACAATTATCTTCTTATCCCACATTCTAAAATCAAAAAATAAGCATCCATTATCCTTTACTCCTATTTAATCTCTTTAAAATAAATAAAACTCATTTATCCACTATCTACCAACTTAAAATAAATCAACCTTTATCCTACATTCTAAAATAAAATCAAGCCTTAACTCATCATCCAATTAAAAGTCCCATTGTCAGTCAACCTCTCTCCAATTTGACGTCACAACCAAAGATAAAACCCCACTCATTCTTTGCAGCGTGATTCAACCAAGGCCCTTGTCATCCTTTTGCGCTCCACGCCACTTTACCACATGATTTCTTGTGGCATAAATCCTCACGAATTCCTCTTAAAGCCTCCTTAGCCTAGTTCCTACTTGACGCAAAAATAAACTCCCATTCGCTTCCTCTGCAACTCGAACCAAGGCGTCACATACCAAGGCCTTAAGTGGCGCATTGCAACCATTTTTACCAAGGCACTCTTTGTGTCCAAAAGTGCCTATAACTTCTCTTAAGACCTCCCCGCATTGCTCCCCTTTTAACGCCAAAATAAAAGCTCCCAAGTGAAATTCTGCACTCAGAACCTCCTCCCTTGGCACTCCATGTGACGAACCTTCCATGCCCCCAGTGGCGTCCCTTGCCAATTTGCCTCACGATTCCTTGTGTCATAAATCCCACTGAAATTTCCTTAAGGCCTCTTTGCCTAGTTTCCTTTTTTTTCACTTAAAATTCCAATATTTTCCAAGCATTCCCCTTCACCTAAAGTTCTCAAAACTCCTAAAACACATCCCAACACACTCTAAGCTTACTAACACATGAATTATGCACTAAATGCATAACCCCTAATCTAGGATGTTACATTTATTGTGTAGATGGGGATCATTTGGCCCGCAAGAATTGGCCCGATTTGGTAAGCTGTTGGAGAAGCTTGTCAGGTTGAAGCCTGGTTGGCCTGATAACGGAGATATGGCAACTTAGGCTATTTTGGTAACTAATCTTAGAAGATTGATAGAATCATATCTTGTATAGATTAGATTAGATTTGATAAGGCATATCTTGTAAATCTCTAAAATCAACGGATATAGTTAATCTCGCCCGTCGATGTAAATGTATCTTGACCGTCGATTTTGGGGGAGCTCAATTATAAATAGATAGCCTCCCCCTCATTTGTACTTACTCCATTCATTGTTTCATTATTCTTTGTGAATAAGATAATATTTAGAGCATTTACTTAAACACCTTGTGTGCGCTCTTTCTGTTGTTCTTTGTAAGCTTCTTTTGGCATAAATCGCTACCGCTCGACAAATTGGTGCCTTGGAGGACTTCTAAAGGAATCCTCACTTGAGTAAAGGTTGATTTAGGTGAGTTTGGACGAACGGATCGCCTAAGGCCGCATGGGTCGCAAGACGAAAGATTTAGCCCCATGACACTAGCGCACGAAGTGCAATCTAGCACATGAAGTGCGTCGTGGCACATAAGTGCATAATCTCATACACAAACCAATCCTATTATATGCCAACTCTATCCGACACAGCCTGAACAACTAATAGGACATCAATATTCAATTCATTTACAATTTAGTACATACACCGTTGGTAAAAAAATTTAACTCCACAAACGAGATTAAGAAGTTGATAAGTGTCTTTTTAACTTCATGTATGAAGTTAAAAAAACTCCAACGTCAATACATCATAAACTATTTCCTATTATTTTAATAAATTACACAATTTTATAATATGAATGGCAATTATATTGCTTAAATTAACTAATTATATTTTTAGCCAAAAAATATTATATTTTTAAGTGTATAATTATAATTTCATTTACAATGCTAAGATAATTTAATCAATATAAAGCTTTAAAATACAATTATTGTAACACCATATTCATGTTTAAAATTTTAAGCATTTAAATAAAATTATTTATTTTATCTTTCTTTTGTGTGTGAAACTAATAAATTATTCATATTTATTTTATGATACATAACAAATAATATTTTAGAAAACCATTAAATATGTTAAGGCATAGGAATTTTTGTTGGGTGAAGTGCTCAAGTACATTGTTAACAATAGACTAAAACGGCATGCAATTTATCGTACTATCTGACTCTAAAAAACTTAAGAAAACTATAACTACCGAAATAAAACGAAGTTATTCATTGAGTAGCTAAATAAATAACCTTGTTTTGTACCCTACAATCAACTATATTCGACACACACATATTGCTCATGTCCTTTAAGCGCCTGCTGTCCAATGAATTTTCAAAGCAATATCTTCAAGTATTCTGCCAATGCTTTTGTCTTTACTTTTAATTAAGCACGGATACATGCCTTTCCCCCAGATAGCTGACACTAATTCATGAAACAAATTGAAATTCTTCTACTATACCTGAAAAGAGTAATAATCATTTGCATTCCTCAACAATGAAAGCAAAACCAGCAGCATTGGAACCTGATTTACGCCACGCTAGATGGATTTGAAAAGGTCTTCCTGTTTCAATCACTACTTCCAATATTGCCGCTGCTAGTGCTTGGTTTTGTCATTATGCTTCTTCATTACTCTTTTCTCTGTTATCTTTTTTCCAGGAAAACTTTTTCCGCCGCTTGAATAACTTCCTTCACCAGCAACTAGGTTCTTTTATTTTATTCCCCCATTAAATCTCACTTTATTCCTGATAACCAACCCAGATACCCCATTAAAAAAAAAAAAAAGATGATTATAATCCTCAATACACATCTGCAGAGCACACACAAGTCATCAACTCCACCAATTCTTTTCTTGATTTCTGAAATCCTAGGAACGCAGTCCGTACAAATTTTCCAAAAGAAACATTAGCGATGGAGGAAGTGCCCAAATCTTAGTCCAGAAAAAAATTATTGTAATTCAATATTAATTCAAAAACAAAAGGAAAATTTTTAAATCAAAATTAAAGTTAACAATAGAAAAAAGAGGCAAAAATTCACTTAACAAAATAGCTACAATTTTTTTTTTACATATTTTTAATTCATAATTATCAAAATTGAAATATATGACAACTAATTTACTCTGGTATAGTAAGCAGCATCGGTCGCCAAGCTCTCCTTAATAACCTGTACCGAAACGACGTCGTTACTGGCGTCAAAGTACCAGATCTCCGATCTGAAAACCTTTCACTGGAACTACTGGTAACCGGTAATAAATCTTCCGTTACTTCTTCGCAGATTTTATCATCACTCTCTCTTTCTTCAAACGGCGGCGATGCCACGAAGAGTTCCTTCAATTTTCGCCGGCTTTTTTTACCGTTGGAGTTCTTCTTGCTGTCGGCGTTGGAGGTGTTTGGCTGTGGCGGAGGTGAAGGAGGAGGATCCAAGCTATCAGTCTGGCGGCGATGAAAACGTCGACGGTCGGTGGCAGAAGATCGGTTAAGAAGCATGCGGAGTGTTTTGCGACGGCGGAGGTGAACGACGGGGCTGGTGGTGGGACTGCGACCTGGGCTTCCGGCGACGGCACACTGAGTTGCCAGAAGCTTGAATTTGTGCAGAGTGGCCATTTATTTGAAGCGCGTTTTCTCTCTCAAGTAACCAGAGGATTTAGAGAGAGAAGGGAAAGAGAATGAGATCTCAAAGAGAAAGGCAACAGTGAGCATATATTGGTTCTTCGGGTCATTATTTAAAATAAAATAAAAAAATTATTTATTTTTTAAAAGAAATTGGAAGAATAAAAAGGGTAAAGGGAGAAGCTTTTTGTTTGGATCGTGGGATGGTCCTTATCTATCTCAATCTGTTTGGCCTTTTTTTGTAAATTTATATTGGTAGTACACGTGGAATGCAATAATTAATTTTTTCAAGATAAAATATCAATTCTTGTAATATCTGTAAAAATAAAAATTAAAAAAAAATCTAGAAATATTGATTTAGTAAAAATTAGAATGGAAGTCAGGGTATGCACGATTTGATGTAAAATCAAACTATACCAGAAAAAGCAAACAGCACTTGGATTAGGTCTCCATTGTCAAGGGGAGCGACATTTTCCTTACTATTGTTTTTAACAAATATTTTTAGGATAAAAAATACTTTTAAAATAAAAATATTTTTAGATAAATTACTTTTTAGAGAAAAAAGTTTCTCCCAAATAAAAAATTAACCTCAAAATATTTTAAAAAAGTATTGCTAAATTAAGTCAAATCACCTCGATTCATAAATCTCCTTTTCAACTTCTTGCTTCAGTGATGATGAACATTGCATAACGAACTTGAAAACAACTTACATATATATATATATATATATATATATATATATGTTAAAAAATAAAACAATCAGAACATATGATAGAAGACTCGAAAAAACAAGCCTCTAAAGCTTGAGAGAACCTCCTCAAAGGAGGATCCAAAGGAAATCTTTGGAAAACATTGTTATCCGAAAGTAATAAATTTTAACTTTTGTTAATATAACATTTAAAAAATTATCATTTTTACATAATTTTTTAAAAAATTACATGATTTTTTAATTGTAATTAAATTATAAAACTAAAAATACTGGAAATACCAGTTTGCAACGATATTTTTAAAATTAAATAAACCACCTACATAGTTTGATTTTGTAATATAAATTTATATACTTTATAAGTGTGATTGAAAAGGAGTATTTTAGTTTTTTTATGTAAGTAATTGATGTCATCTTATTAAATTTAGTCAGAATTGGGTCTGATTTTAAAATTCAATGTATATTTATACCTTTTAATTTATATATTTTCTGAAGAAAAAAAGAAGAAGAGGAAACTTAAGGAGGGAGAGTAGAGTGAAGTAATTGGAGGAGAGTGATGAAAAGTCCAAGGTTTGGAGGGAATAAGAGCGTGGATTTTACTTCAACCACCTAATGGAGGCTAACTACAAAAAATACAAATCAAAACGTTATTTTCTAAAGCCGTTAACTACCCCCAATTAATGATATATTATATTCTTTCTTTTTCTATTTACTTACTATTCAAATTATTTGCATCGATATGATATTATTAACCTTAACTACCCACGCACCAATTCAAGTGAAAAATGTAATATTATTTGAATTGAATTATATTGATCCATATATTAGTTTGGACAAAGATATTAAACTGAAAATTGTTCAAACTTATAAAAATTAAAAGTAAAGATAAAATTTTGACAATTAAACTAATATTATAATTTTTTTAATTTTAAATTATTGTTGGATTGATAGTTGGACTAAGTGAATCGAAAATAAGTAGTTTAATCAATTTGATCACCGATTTAATTATTGAAATATTAAGAAAATGACTAAAAAATTTATTTAAAAGTAACAACTATTATTATGAGGGTATTTTTTTGTTTTTGTTTTATATATTTTTTCATATACAATTTATATAAACACTTTAAACCCAAAAAATTTCTACAAATAACGGGATTTAAAATTAATATATTAAGAATTCCAAAACCACAATTTTGTTATTTAAACTGAAGTCTCATTTACATTTTATATAATTTTTTTTATAAATATAAATATTTTTATTCGTATCATAGGTATGCCATAACTTGACACATACTAGATCATGTTTCTAATGAATTTAGGGTTAAAATTTAATTATTATAATAAAAATACAATACATTCAATAAAATAAGACATGACATTAAAATAATATAAAATGACACAAATCATTACGTGAAAATATCATAAATATATGCATGTATCAAAATCTACATGAAATAAATTAAAAAGTAGTTTATAAAATAAAATAAATAATAATTTAGACACATAAATGTAATATGAATACAATACAAACATATATTTTCTTAATTAAATCACTATGATAAATAATGCAAAATATGAGATTGTAAGACATAACATAAATACAACACAAAAAACAGGAATTGTTCCTTCAATTGAACAGTTATGACAAACTATGCAGAACATAATCTGATGAAAAAACACATGGAATCTATTGAATTATGAGTAAAATGAATTAAAAGTCTCTCTTTCGAGACTCACTTTGCCAATTGGTTCCTTCGTTTCAACTTTGTTTTTTAACAGCTTTCATTGTGGTTGTCATGGGGCCAACCTCATTGGCACCACCATTGAAAGCTTGTTAATAAATAAACTCCACTCTGCTTCTTATGGAAGCCCTGGTGGTAAGTCTCTAGTTTTTCTAGTTTAGTTTGCTTTTTAGTGTTGTTTCTGATAGTGTTGTCCCTACTTGGTTTCTAGTGCGTACTGCAAAAGTCTTAGTTTGCAACCATTCTAACTTGTTTAAAACAATTTGGTTATACGTGGAGCATAAGTTGGGATAAAATTAGAGAGTTCATATAAACGTAAGTGAATTAAAGGGATAAGTAGAGAGAGAATAAACACATGCATGATATTTGTTAATACAATTCGGATTCTCCAATTCCGCCCCATGACGTTTCACTCGGAAAATGATTTTATACAACAATTTATCCAATACAATTATTGGCTAGAACCCAACCTACCCTATCACCTTAATAATTAGAAATCACTCTCCCAAATACCTCACATTATATACGATCTCTCTCCATAAAGTTAGGGGTTGGAGCAAAAATAATAAAAATTTAAGAGGAGAAATTTGAACCCAGAATCTCAAATACATTAATTTACACTTAGCCCCTAAACTAAATTAATTCACTTGATGTAATTTTCACAATTCAAAATAAAAAATTTTGAGAGATTACACCAGCAAATTTAGAACACATCTAATACCTTTACTTTATTGGATAAGGATAAAGCTCACGTTATTTAAGAACATCTCCATTTCTTCCCAAGACACACGAGATGTAATTTGGTGAATTCTATGCCTTTAGGTCTTTGGATGCATATTTAAGACTACCATAAATGTTGGTGCAATATTTAGGCCCAAATATCTCAAAATGCCACGTTTGAGTTTTGACAAAAAAATAGCTACCGTTCTAATACATGTTTGAACGTTAATTGGAACAATTAAGCATAGTCAAAACTCCAACAATCTCCCTATCACTACACCAAAACAGACTTTTAGAGGCGTTTTCAAAAGCACCGCTCATAAAGAAAGCCATGAAAGTTAGCGGCGTTTATTGTGAAAAACACCGCTAAAAGTCAAGACTTTTAGTCGCGCTTTTATAAAAACGCTAAAGGTGGTGACTTTTAGGCTTTTCGTCATAAAGGTGGGGACTTTTAGCGCTTTTATAAAAAACGCGCTAAAGGTGGGGACTTTTAAGTTTTTACAAAAAGCGCCGCTAAAGTGTGGACTTTAGGTGCTTTTATAAAAACGCATAAAGGTGGGGACTATATGCTTGAGGTCGAAAAGTTGGTGCTTCTCTCATAAAAACGCCACTTATAAGGTTGGGTCTTTTAGCCGTTTGTGCTAAAACGCCACTAATTTACACAAATTTGCAATGCTCTTATTTTCCAATATCCTACCCTCCCGCATTAAAATCAACCAAATACAATGAGAATTGCATATAATTTTAACCCAAGGACAAATAAAACATTTAAATCTCACCAAAAGTATTAAATCTAAACGATACTTCAAATTTAATAAAAGATATATGATATATATTAATAAATGAAGTATACTTCAAACAATTCTTACAATAATATTAATTGTAACAATGTTAAAAATAATCCTACAACAAGAAAACAACTGTCTAAGATGGCGGCCTCTGCGATCTTTGGAACAATGCATCATAGATTGAAGTCAGAATGGAGTTCTTCATACTTTCGTTACGCTCCGCTCTCGCCTGCTTGCCTCCGCTCTAAGTTGAGCAATATGCTCCACCTCCTCATTGTTACCTTCGCTCTGGTGAGAAATTTTCTCACCGTGTGCTCACTTCCATCTGAGATATCTGTCTTTTAGTCTCGAACTTCAAAGACGAGATTGACTCCGGAAGGCATGTATTGTGGAGTCGGATCCAAAATATTGGGTCAAGGTAACACGGATCCTTGACATCGAACCCGACCATACCTTTTAAGACCCAAAACATTAGTGATAATTACATTATAAATATACTCAAGATTAACAGAACTATCAATCAAGCGATCGTACCTTTCGGGACCCAAAACATCGATAATAATTACATTATCAATCTCCTCGAGATTAACAAAACTATCGACAAAGCAATCGCTTCATACTCAAATCTTCTTCTCCTTTAGTTTATCCCGATAAATCAATGAAAGAGTTAGAAACGAAATATATAATAAAAGGAATGGAACATAACTTAAAATTATAAATTTAAAAATACAAACGATGAATTAAGCTATTGTAATTAAACATTATAAATATTTATAATAAATCAAATTTTATTAAGTAAATATACCAAAATTTCTGACCTCGGATGTCATCGAGATCCATCCTTCTTCCTATTCGTAATGTCAAAAAGTCAAGGCGTCCAACTTTCGACTGTGAAGCTTCCTACATTATAGTAGAAAAATATAATTTAATAGTATAAAGTCATTAATATTTGAAAGAAGTAATAAATTATAATACCTAGGCCTCAGCTACATGAGCAAAACTTCGAACCTACCGTGTGCGTGAATTGTTGTTTCTGTCTGATGCTTGTTCCAACTCGCTCACGGTCCTATATAATGGAATTTGAATTATGTATATAGTAAATACGATAAACCAAAATTTTATAAGACTTTAGAAGTCGTAATACCTCTCCTTTCTTTGAATTCGAATCTAACTTGATCTTCCCATTGGTACCTCAACATTCTCGTGGGACATTTTGCAATTTTTCATCGAGGCTTATGTCTTTCTTAAAATATTATTTTTTTAGGGTGCTTTTATTGTCTCTCCAGTTTTTACCCAACGTCTTCTTAACATAGTCATCGGAGACCTTTAAAGCAAATCTACCCTGAAAAAAAAAGTTTAAAAAGTTAATATAAATGAAGGTTAAATTAAAGTATTATAAATTACATTCACCTTTTATTACCTTAATATTATCGAGAGCCTGATTTTTGTTGGCATCAGGCATGTGATGCCATGATTCGTAGTTAATGGGCAGCATATTCGCATTTCGTGCTATAATGCCCAAATAGCCTGCCAACAGTCGAGCTTCAGATCCGATATGCTGGCCATGATTGTTTATCCTTACTTGAACACGCTCGGTAGGCTCTAAGTCGTATAAATCTGTAAGTAATGTACGTCCCCAACCTCTGCGCGTCCCACCACCCTCAGCTGAAAAATGATATATTTATTATATTAAAATTGAAAAATGAATCAATAATAAAATTCAACATGCATGTAAAATAAACTTAACATTACTTTGGAATTCTCCATGCTCGTCATCTATGTCCAGCAGAGTAGAAGATCCAACAACTGTTTGCTCTTCACTATTTGCTTCTTTTGGATTTGTCGTATTCTGGACAATACTTAAACCTCGTAATCGTCTTCTAGGCATTTTTTCTGCAATACACATAAAATAGTTCAAAATTTTAGTAACAAATAACAACAATAATAAGACATTTAAAATAGTTAAATTATATAACATGACCAACATGAAAATTATAATATTATATATAAATAATAAATCGTTAAATCTTACTACATCATATTTCGTAAATATCTTCATCCACATCCTGACGAACCCATTGAAATTGTTGACTAGTACTAGGGCTATTTTCATTTAAGTCTTGTTACGGAAAAGGCAAAGTTTCGATCTTTCAACTATGTCATCTCTACTTCCCTTGCCAATGTCGAACAAGTCTCTAGGGTGTTTGAAGTACAACGTACCAACCCTCATCGATTGGATCTTTGAGTAAAAACTTGTTTAACTTGAGAAGAAAACACATACGGCTCGTCCATCGATTATTCTCCAATTGTGAATCAATCGAGAGAAATTCACCATTGTAAAGCCATATTGATCGTTTTTAATTTCGCGAGCCGTATTCACATCAGCCCAATCACCTCGAAATAAGACAACTTTGCATTTGCCGTAATAATCAAACTCAATGATGTCAGTAATAAGTCCGTAATAGTCCAGATTCCCCTCGACAGGATTACTGTCCCTAGCACTAGCATAACTTGTAATCGAAGAATTAACAACAATTCCGCAATTTTGTGTTCTCCTCAATCTCTCGCGATCGTTGTATGAAATCAGATCCGTTGATGAGGAAGCCACTATATCTTTTAACTATTCATTTGGACCTTGTGAAAGTCATTTAATGTCGTCATTTACTTTATTCGACTCCAAACCTATTGAGTCGAAAGTAAATCGAGTAATTATGAATGTTATGAGAAAACATTATTACTTGTCAATGAAAACTTAAATTGCATACCATTTGGCTTAACCATTCATGGAATGATTCTGCGAACAACTTATTAATTTCTCGTCGATTTAATCTTCGGGATCGTGAACGAGCTCTCAATATTTGTTTGTACACACAACGATAAAAAAAGGTTTTACTTTGTCAGAAGATAAACAAATTATAATTGATGAGTATTTATCAAATTCTAGAACTTACTTCCAAAATGGTTCCATTGAATGGTGATGAAAAAGAACGTATCGATGTGCTTAGACCCACGATCTATCGTCTAATTCTGCAATTTCGACTTTGCCGATTGGTTCTCTGAAACTTTAAAATAAATAAGTTTCGGCCAAATTATGATCTGTGAGCCCAGCATTTCTACTTGGTCATTCATTCTTATTTTAACATCTTCCAAATACCTCAAAGAAAGTCATACATTCCTCGCCAAGTAGCCCGGCAATTGATCCTTAGGATAACGCTTATTGCGGCGATATGACTTCAATTTGGATAGGAACCTAAACACGATATACAACATTATCAAAAGTTGTAACCAAAGGCATTGAGCTGAATGAAGGAATATTTTGCAAATAAAGTAAGACTTTTCAATGGGATACATCCATCGATAGAAAATGGGTCCACCAAGAATTGCTTCACGCGGGAGATGAATTAACAAGTGCACCATAATAGTGAAGAAGGAAGGCTGGAAGATCTTCTCCAGATTGCATAAAGTCAATGCGGCTCGATCTTGTAGTCTCTCAAGTTCTTGAACATTCAAAACTTTACCACAAATGCCTTTCATTATATTTGACAGTTCAATTACAAGAGCCGTTACCTTTTTCGACATACAACACCGCATTGCAACTGGCAGTAAGTCTTGCATCAAGATGTGATAGTCATGCGATTTTAAGCCATATAATCTTCGATCCTTAAGACTCACACATCATGATATATTTGATGCATACGCATCCGGGACCTTTATATCCTTCAACACCATACAGAACATTTCTTTCTCCGTCTTCGACATTGAAAAAATAGCAGGCGACAACCGATATTTCATATTCAAAAGTGCTCGGGGATGAAGCTCACGCCAATTCCATGTGGACTAAATCAAGTCGACTCTAAAGATTATCTTCGATTTTCCATCGACATTCAAAATAGTCCCAATGATGTTCTCAGACATTTTTCTTAATGTGCATGACATCAAGATTATGGCATAAAATCTGATGCTCCCAATAAGGCAACTCGAAAAAAAATACTTTATTTTTTCCACAAGTCCGCCTCATTAGGATCATCCTTTTCATCAAATTCATCATCAGATTCATCCCTAAATCTTGTATTTCTTTGCGGGTTGGCTGGTTGATTCATCTTCCCATAAATGAAATTCATATCTTTCAACATTAAGAATATTTCAGATCCACCGGTCTGCGAAGGAGCTAGTCTAAACTCTTGATCATGTCAAACCGAGCACTCGAAATCTAAATGTATGATTTTTCGGTAACCACCGAGCGATGCCCCATGTAAGAGAACTTCTTCCCATTATATAACCATTACGAACATGTCTCGACAAAGACAATACGGACAAGCATAACGTTCCTCGGTACTCCAACCGGATAAATTAGCATAAGCCGGAAGTCGTTAATAGTCCACATTAAAGCCGCACGTAAATTAAAGTTCTCTTTTCTCATTGCATCGTATGTCCGAACACCACCCATAGTTGTTTTAACTCGTCAACAAGTGGCGCAAATAGACGTCAATATCATTCCCGGGCCCTTTCTCTCGGTATAATCATAGACAAGATAAAAGAAGATTGTTTCATGCAAACCCATGGAGGCAAATTGTAGGGAACAAGCACTATAGGCCATGTACTATACGTTGTGCTCATGAGTTTGTAAGGGTTAAATCCATCGGATGCTAGCCCAAGCCTCACACTCCGAGGATCGCTTGTAAAGCTTGGAAATTTAGAGTCAAAGCTAAAGAATCTGCAGGATGCCTTAACAATCCATCATCTGTTCGTCTATCACGGTGCCACGTCATTGATTCGGCTATCTTCGACAACATGAAAAGCCGTTGAAGCCTTGGTATTAGCGGAAAATACCGCAAAATCTTAACTGGCTACTTCCTTGACTGTGTATCGTGTTCATCCTCATTACCATCTTCGTATTTCTATTAATCCAACGGATTGGCCACATACATGACAACCTTTGTTGGTTTATCCGGTCGCCCCAATACAACATGCGATCATTTGGGCAAGCTGTGAATTTTGTTGTAGTCAAGGCCCAAATCCTTTATCAATTTTTTCATGTCTTTGGAAGATTGAGGGATTTTTGCAAACGGGAACATTTCTTGCAGAAACTCTAATAGCATTGTCAACGAGTTTCCGATCCACCCTCCCAAACATTTCAAGTGAAAAAGACGAATACAAAATGACAGTTTCAAAAATTTTGATCCATCATACAGTTCTTCATTCATTTCACCAAGTAACGTGTAGAACCTCGCCGCTTCTTCATTTGGCTGTTCATCCGGTACATTTCTTCCCCTTTCGGTGAAAGTATTTCCACCAAAATTATAATCATCGGTTGTACCCAAGTTAGGTGGAAATGACCCGAAACCATCACTGCGCATATTAAAAGCATCCCGCAACATGCCTTCCATGTTATCATCTCTAACATTCTGATTGAAAGCACTATGAGGATACCCAAGATTCATCGATGAAGATGCTCCACTAGATGTACACTCTCTATGAAAAAACCATTTTTTGTACCCCCAGACAAAGCCATCAACAACTAGATGTTCGTAGACAACTTCACGATAATGCCAATTAATATTGCAACACTTCTTACACGGGCAAAGAATCATATTCTCTTGGCTTGAATTTTGAAATGTGAAATTCAGAAAAGTTTCTACTCCATTTCGATAGCCGTTGCTTACCATTGACAATTTCATCCAACTCCTATCCATTTTGTAGTTCTTGAAGTCTAAAGTTGACAATAAATTACACGACTAAATTGTTAATTTATAATTTATGTAAGCAATCGATATGATCATATATATAATCGAGTACTAAGTAAGTTATGAAGTTTGATCTTAAAATTATGTAAGTTATAAAATTTGATCTTAAACTTATGTAAGTTATGAAATTTGATCTTAAAATTAAGTAAGTTATGTATTTTTAAGATTCATCATACGCGACATTGTTACACATAGGAAGGATCTATTATATCTAACAGTGAGATATAAGGGAACCCGTCGAGTTTCCAACCTATATACTTTGAATCTTATTTTTTATCTAGTATTAAGTATTATGTAAGTTATGTATTATGTCTTGATGAGATTTAGCATTCAATGTTTCATCGAAGAATATAGCTTGTAGTGTGAGTTTTACTTCAATTACTTTAAATTGTTCACTTTTATTGTTTTTGTCTAATTTCAAGTTTTATAAAGAATATGACAAGTTTGAGGGTGATTCAAAGGTAGAGAAACTTTATAATCAAAGCAAAAGCAAAAATCAAATATTAACAATGGAATGCTTCCTATGATTTAAATAACAATCGGAAGTTATTCGCTATTATTTTACACTACTAAATATTTATATCGCAATACTATATTTTAGTTATTTTCCATATCATATTTATATTGTTGTATCATATAATTTTTTAGATTTCTTCATGTTCATTTTATAGTTCATGTTATGAGTTTATGATTGTCTCTCCCAACAATATTGTCTTCAAAGATTAAACTTGAATTTTTCTTTTAAAAGTATAATACATCTTATCATTGCACTAACAAGATTATACATCTCTTATCATATTTAATAACACTAACAAGTGATATTTAGATGGTATCTTTAATAAAATTTATTAATAAATTCTATTTATTAAAATTTATTTATTTAATTAAATATAGTTAATATGTTTTTATATAAAATTTAAATATTTTATTGAAATAATATCTTAATTATAATTTTTATTTTATCTAAGAATAGAATTAATTTTATTAAAAGTTAAGATAAAAATTATTATAGAGATCTAATTTAGTAAAGTGTATGCTTCTTATTTTATGGTTGTAGCTAGAAAAAAAATATTGATGAGGTAAAAAATGATTTTTTTAACTACAAACCAACGACCAAATTAGCTAATATCCCTTTAATGTAACGTGCAACATTACTTTTTAATGGAAGTTACCAGTCGAGTCGATTGACAAAAATGTAACAATTTAATAACACTAGTGACTATTATGTAACTTTGAAAGCTGAGTGACTGAAATGTAATTTGAGTAATTTGTATAGGAAAATAACAATCTTAGAGTAACAAAAAGAATAATAAAATTTGAGTAGTCATATTTCATATTAAAACTATGGTAATAAACTATAATGTGAAAATTTGGGTTATTATTGAAGTGTTTGGACTGAAGAGGAATGGACGTAGGTCTGACTCCATTTCAGTTCTTCAGATTTGGGTCTTAATGAAATACTTTTTCACATAAATAGCCAAAGAACTAGATGAAGTCAAAGGAAGAATGAAAAAGATGGAGGAAATACAAGTACAAAATGTTCTACTTTAGGAACATAATACGATACTTCAATCACAACATTTACAGGTTTGGGAGCAAAATGCACAATTTCAGTCGGTAATTTGAAGATCTGTCATGTAATTAACCCAAACTATTTTCTTCTACTAATTGCTTGGAACTATGGTCATATTAATTCATCTCAACTTAGTCAGACTATAGAGGATTGAAAATCCATTAAACTTGTATATGTTAGCATTAACTAATTCAAATTATCTTCTAAAAAATAGCACACATCCCTAAAAACATTGAGTAGAATTGGTACTATTTACTCTGATATTCTGATTTCAACTCCTAAAATGTCTTCACCACCTCATATGTCACGAATGCAATAGCTATTGAAGGTACAACACGGAAAAGAAAATGAAGGGACAAACAATATTAATTATCAAGGACAATCAATGGATCAACCAAGGGCATGGAGAAAGCTGCGATTCGATGATAATGATAGATGCCATTTTAGCCATAGCATATTTTATACATTTAGTAGCGAAGCCTTTTTTGTACCTTGTTTTATGATACTCTTATATCGCTAGGCTAAAATGCCTTTTTCCTTTTGGTACATAATCTTTTTAAGCGAAGGTTCATTGGATTTAGTCTCATTTGTAACTTGACTTTTAGCTTGAAAAATGCTTTTAGACGATTGTTAACAGAGGTATGCTTTTGGTATATATATATAGAAAAAGGAAAGATCTAAATATAACTAGATGCATGCATCTAACAGAGGTATATTCAAATATCCCATACTTAAGCCAAAATATTCATTATATACATATGTCAAATAAGAGTACTTTAGAAAAAGTGAAGAAATACGGATCACAAAGCATTTAATAGTGCTTTCAAGAACAACTCATTTCAAATGAACATGTAAACTAAAATTATTAAGCAAGCAAATATATAGACAATAAGAAAGTGCCGACATACTTGCGGCGAGATCATCTTGTCTGGTTGTATTTCCTAGCCAATGCCATCGAGAAGGCTCGATAATGCCACCACGAAGTCTCGAACCGGATGCAAGGTTGATTCTACAGAATTACACACAAACAAACAATCAAATCAAACTAAAATATACATCAAATGAAAATACATATACACCAAGGCTTTCTGAGTATTGTTCGATGAAATTGAAGAGGCAATACTTGAAAAGTTTTAAATTCCAACGAAGCTACTTTACATTAAGCAAAACCCCATTAAACCAAATCAGCTAAAAACACACTGTTCATCAACCCACACCAAAAATCACAAAAGAAAAAGCTTTTGGGTCCAAATCATCTGACTTAGCAAAACAGAAGAAACATGTCATAAAAAAAAAAAAGCTTACATAAGGTTTAGAAGCCAGTTCCCAAGAGTGTGAATGGAATCAGCTTGTAGGTACAAAACAAGAGGAGATGGATGGGTCAAAGCACCATAAAGCGAGAGAAATGGAAAGAGAGTTTAGATAAGGTGATTGTATGGTTTATTTGAAGGTAGGGATGGGTGATCTTTGGAAGGTTTCAAGGACAAGATGGGTTTCGAGCATTGTTAGTGGCCCTTTGTGAAGCAGGATGAATCGATTAATTCTATCCTCCAGCTTGGGATTTGGGATTTGGATTTTCGCGTCGGGAAAATTGATAGGGAAACTGATTGGGAATCGATAGGGAAAATTTGGGAAATTTTGAGTTTGAGTTTGGGGAAAAACAATTGGGGAAAAAAATTTTGAGTTTTGAGTTTTAGTTTTTTAGCAGGGAAAAAAATGGCACCGTTTTATGTATAAAATTTTGCAATTTTTTGTGGCGTTTTTTATAAAAACGCCACTATAGCTTGTTTTTTGTGGCGTTGTAAAAAATGTCACTATAGCTCCGTTATTTGTGGCATTTTTTACAAAAACGCCACTATAGCTCCGTTATTTGTGGCGTTTTTTACAAAAACGCCACTATAGCTCCGTTATTTGTGGCGTTTTTTTACAAAAATGCCACTATAGCTCCGTTCTTTGTGACGCCACTATAGCTCCATTTTTTGTGGCGTTTTTTTAAAAAAACGCCACTATAGCTTATTTTTTGTGGCGTTTTTTACAAAAACGCCACTATTATGCAATTTTAATTTTTATTTATTTTTAACCTATATTTTTTTTTCAAAATTTTTGTGTTGAGATTACCATTTCTTTAATTTTTATCTTTATTATATTTTGAGTATTGAACTTTTTAAAAAAATATTAAATATTAAATTTTAAGTTTTTAATATTTTAATATTTTAATTTTTATTATTAAATTTTAAAATTAATTACCATTACCACCTCTTTTACAATTTCTTTTTTCTTTCTTTTTACATCAACATTATTTTTTAAGTATAGTCTGCATTAGTTGTTTAGATTTTTATATAAATGGCATTTAATTATATGTATATACCTACATCTCGTAATTATATATGAATTTTGGTTTAATGTGTATAGTTGAAACTTTAATTTTGATTTAATCATGCATACGCATTATTTTAAAATATAAATACATCAATATATTAAAACCCTAATGCCCACCTTTGTACCACTAGTCCTTGAACCCTAAACCCATAACCTTTAACCCTTAAACCCCATAACCATTAACCCTTAGATATTAAACTTTAACCCTTAAACCCTATAACCCTAAACCCTTAAACATTAAACCATAACCATTAAACCATATAATCCCTAAACCATATAACCCCTAAATTATACACCTTAACTCATATATATATTACATTGCAGAAGTAATTAAAGAAATAACTTAATCTAAAACCTAAACCCTAAAATAATATAATTTTATCTATTTTATCAAAATCTCTAATACTTAAATCCTTAAACACTAAGACTCTAACTTTATTATTCGATATGGTTTAAGCACTAAACCCAAAATCCCATACTCTAAAATAATAAACCCTAAACTATAAACTCGACCAAAACCCTAACCTAACCCTAGATCATAACACATAGAACCTTAACCTCTAACCCTAAATCCTTAGCCTATTAACCCCAAACCCTCACCCACTTACCTTTAAACCCATCAACCCTAACTTTTAACGCATGAAACCCTAACACATCCCCCTTAAACCTTAAACCGCAAAATCATAAACCATAATCCCTAAACATTAAAATAGTAACTCCTAAACCTTACACCTTAAACTATATATGCTAAACCATAAACTATAATGATAATTAATTTAATATTTTAAAATTAATATATCTCTTTTACGATTATATAAGAAATTATTTAATATATAAATTTAAAAATAGTCAGACTTTTAGCGGCGTTTTTACAAAAGCGTCGCGAATGCTCAGACTTTTAGTGGCGTTTTTACAAAAGCCATTAATGCTCAGAGTTTTAGCGGCGTTTTACAAAAGCGCTAATCTCGAATTTTAGCGGCGTTTTATAAAAGCGCTAATGCTCGAATTTTAGCGGCGTTTTAGAAAAGCGCGCTAATGCTCGAACTTTTAGGCGTTTTTGTAAAAGCGCGCTAATCTCAGCGTTTAGCGGCGCTTTTGTAAAAGCGCCACTAATCTTTCGACTTTTAGCGGCGCTTTTGTAAAAGCGCAGCTAATGCTCAGACTTTTAGCGGCGTTTTATGAATAAACGCCGCTATTTATCCTTTTTAGCGACGTTTTGTAAATAAAAGCCGCTAATGCTCATTTTTTGCGGTGTTTTTCTTCAAACGTCATTAATGTATAATATTTGTGGCGTTTTCTTTAAAACTCCTTTA
Source organism: Gossypium rotundifolium (assembly GCA_025506655.1). Taxonomy (NCBI): domain Eukaryota; kingdom Viridiplantae; phylum Streptophyta; class Magnoliopsida; order Malvales; family Malvaceae; genus Gossypium; species Gossypium rotundifolium. The sequence goes on along the minus strand of CP106732.1, from coordinate 150,047,216 downwards.
AAACGCCGCTAAAAGTCTGTTTTCTTTAGTGTGTTGACATTTTGACAAACCTAGCAGCAAATGATAGCACTCACAACACATGAATAATGTAACAGCCCGACTTTGACCCTAATTGGAATAGTGGTTTCGGGACCACAAATCCAAGTATGAAAAATATTTTAAAAACTATTTTCCTTATTTATTATGTGTGAATTTGTTTGTGTTAAATTTTCGTGACTTAATTTTATCGTTTAGGTGTCCGATTTAATAAAAGGACTTAATCGCGTACCATGAAAATTTGATGATTAGTTGTTAAAGTGCTTAATTGTTGATGTCTTATTAATATGGAGGATTTGCATTGTAATTAGTCCTTTCTATACTTAGTGGACGGCATGTTTTTGTTTAAATGACTTTAATATATGAATTTTTATATTATAAAAGTTATTATTATTATATTATATTATATTATATTATATTATATTATATTATATTATATTATATTATATTGTATTATATTATATTATATTATATTATATTATATTATATTATATTATATTATATTATTATAATAAAACATAAAATAAAGAAACATGCATGTTCATTTTATTGTTATTGTCGAAACTAAAAGAAAAAGAAAGAAAGAAGAACAAGTTACATTCGGCCTTGGTTTTGCTTGATTGAGGTATGTAATTTGTTCGGTTTTTGATAATTTTTACGTTTTTGAGATCGTTGCTATGAAATGTACAAGACCCATGCTTTAATTTTTGAGTTTGATAAATATTTTGAGTTGAGTCATTGATGATAGCTTGTTGTTTATGTTGTTTGAGGATGAATTATGATAAATGTGTGTTAGATTAACAAGTTTTGTCTTTGAATTTTTGATGAAATTGAGTATGTTGGACTAAATTGCAAAAATAAAATTTAGAGGGATTAAAATGTGAAATAAATGAAATGGATGGACTTGTATGAGTACTATGGATATTCGGCCCTTAAGGTGTTCATTCAAATTTTGTGTATTTTGTGTTTTGTGCAAATAGGACTAAATTGTAAAAAGTGTGAAATATTAGGGGCAAAATGATGATTTGCCCATTTATGTGTTTTTGGATTAAATTGAATGTAAATATATTTGAATGAGCTTAATTTGAACATGTTTAGATCAAGAACCAAAGAAAACGGATTTGGATCGGGGAAAAGCGAAAATAGTTGAATAGCCAGTTTTCGTCGTCCGTCGATATCCGAGGTAAGTCTTTAAGCAATAAAACATCGAAAATTATGTACGTAACCTAATTTATGCTGATTTTTTGAAATTTTGTAGCTATATTATTGAATAGCCGAATGTGGTAAGTATAAGATTTGACTTGTTTAAATTATTCGATTGATATATGTTATTTGAATGTTCGTACAATGAGTTCGAAATGTGTATAAGTGAATCGATATATGGAACGAATTGTGTGAGACAGATTAAAAGTATCATGATTCAGGCTTTGAGCCTAGCAAGCCTTGGGCTGGTGAACTTAATCGGGCTTATGCCTAGCAGGCTTATTGCCGGTGATTGAATATCAGACCTCGGGTCTAGCAAGCTTAGTGTCGGTGTGTGATTCAGGTTTATGCCTAGCAGGTTTTATACCGGTGATATATATTACAAGCTTATGCTTATGAAATGATCAAGTTAAGGTGAAAATTGAGCAAGTTAAAGCTTAGTTAAATGATGTAGATTACATTCGGCCATAAGATATGTGTTTATATATAGACATGTTTATATGTGATGTTTATTGAGCAAGTAAGTTGACTAAAAGATGCTCTTGTATATTCAGTTTTCTACATATGTGAGTAAATGATATTGTATCGTTATTATATACTAGTATACATGTGATGTTTAATGGATGTATATATATATATATATATATACATATACATTCAATTATATGTGATTAAATTGTACATGGTACTTACTAATTGATTGTATATGGAAACATATTAAACTATATGCAAATGGTAAGTTTGTATTTTTAAAGCAAGATAGTGATGTTTTGGATTTGATAAGTGATAAATGTAATGTCATAAAATAATTGGTTTAAAGAGATTTGAATATTTAATTGAGTAGTTATATTTGCTTAAGACTTACTAAGCTAAGTTAGTTTACTCTGTGTGTTTTGTTATTCTGTTTTATAGATTTTGGTTACAAGCTACGAGCTCGGGGGAGATCGTCAATGAAGTCATCCACACTATCGACTTATTTTGGTACTTTAAAAGTTGGTATCTTGAATTTAAGGCATGTATAGGCTAGCCTAATACTTGGATGATGTTTTGATGTTGTAAATATAAGCCATGCGAAAATAGCTTATCCATCTTGTTAATATTGGAATTTATATTTTGGCTTGATGATTATGTTTGGTTGTGGTTTTTGTTGATTTGATTTTAGTATATATAAGTATGGTTAATGTATAGAGTTTAAATGAAATGGAGTAAAGATGTTATAAACTAGTTAACCATATTTTGCAATGAAACAGTTTTTGGTTAACAGCAGTGATGTGATTTTGAAAAATCACCAAAAATAGGAGAAATGGAATTAGAAAGTGAATAAGATATAGAATTAAATATTATTGTGTCTATTTTTATATGAAAGAAAAATAGTAGGCAAAGGAATTTTTTATTATGAGATATTTAAATTTTAGTGAGACTGGTTTTGAATGACTTTGTGATCCCCTGTTCTGTCTTAGAAAAATTATTAAAATTGTAAAAAAAAATAATCATGGATCAAGTTTATATGCTTAGAATCCCTAATGAGTCTATTTTTGATTGGAATAAACGAGAATATTATTTAAATTCTGTACAATGAGATAACTGAGTTTTTGTAAAGAAAGGTCAGAACCATCAAATAGTGAAATAAGGAAAATTTAATGATTAAAATGTACTAATTGGCCATATGAAAAATTCTGGAAAAATTATATTAAGAAGATATATGAGTCTAGTTTCAAGAAAAATTATGGATCTAAATTTTGAGTTTTGTAACTCGAGTTATAGTCAATTTAGTCAACATGACGCAAATGGAAAGTTTCAATTTTTATGCCCCAAATTAGTAGTTAAGTCTAGTATGTACATGTGTATAAAGTTTTATATTTATGTGTTTTGAATTATGGAAGTTTACTTGGTCTTGTTGATTCGATTTTGATCTTATAAATGAATTGATCTATATCTTGTTTGGATGTTTGTAATTGGCCTATTTTGAATTAGGTTAAACAATGTTTATGCAAAAACATATATGTATGTTTAGTTTTGGTAATTGATAAGTTGTTTAGTACAGTAATTATGAACATGTGCATATTGGGTCAATGTGACTTGAATGACCAAATAAATAGTAACATTTGTATTTGTTGACAAATGCTTATGTGTGAAATTAGCTAAATGGATTTCAGATATGTACATTATTGTTTTAGCATACTATGAAAATGCATTACTCATAACGCATTCGGATATGACCATATAAACAGTAAATAATTGATATGACCTATGTTTTGCATGTTAATGCTTTGTAACCCTATTTTGGCGACTGATACGGGTTAAGGGTGTTACATTTGATTGGTATCAGAGCTTACAATTTAGTCGATTCTAGGACTACCGTAGCGCGTGTGAGTCTAGCTATACATGCCTTAATTTATAATGTAATAGTGTGATGACTTCTGACATCTGAATTGTGTTTCTATATAGTAAATAGATCCCGATAGAGCTGTAGCTGATGATGTCAAGAGCGTAGCGCCTAATCTCGTGCCAGGGATAGCGCCGACAGATTCTCGACCTACTTCGAGTAATCTAGAGGGGGAGGCTAGACAAGCCTTTTACCAAATGATGAATGATTAGTTTACATAGTATATCCGGACTAATCCGATTGAACAACACCCTCCACCCCTGAATAATCCATCTTTGATACCTATGGTACCTTCGATGATAGATCCGATGAGATTTAGTAGGCCTCCTGTTGATAAAATCAGGAAACACGGGGCTGAAGAGTTTAAAGCTAATGATGATGATGATGTGGAACGAGATGAGCTGTAGCTTGATAATACTATCCGTGTGTTCGACAAGCTATCATGTACTCCAGATGAAAGTTTAAAATGTGCTATATCCTTATTACGAGACACTGCATATCACTGGTGGAATACACTAGTATAGGTGGTTCCGAAAGAGAAAGTAACCTGGGAATTTTTCCAGACTGAGTTCCGTAAAAAATACATCAGCCAGAGATTCATCTATCAAAAACGCAAAGAATTTCTGGAATTGAAACAGGGTCGTATGACTGTAACTGAGTATGAACGGAAATTTGTAAGGCTGAGTCGATATGCTCGCGAATGTGTTTCAGCCGAAGCAATCATGTGTAAAAGATTTGAAGATGGTTTGAATGAAGACATTAAGTTGTTGGTCGGCATACTTGAGATTAAAGAGTTCGTGATACTTGTTGAACGAGCCTGTAAAGCCGAAGAGCTTGGAAAAGAGAAAAGAAAAGCTGAATTTGAAGCTAGAGACTTCCGTAAACGATCATCGAGTAAGACTTTTCACTCGGTATCAAAAAGTTCAGAGATGATTCTAGTCAACCTAAAGCTGCTTCAGACTTTTCTAGACGAGACCGAGACCAAACACTTGCGGGTTCTCGAGCCACATCGATTGCCAGTGTTGGTAATGTTCAGCAGAACAGGGTTGAGTACAAGCATTGTGAAAAATGGAATTCTGGGAGTTGTAGATTACATGATCGGTCCTATTTTAAATGTGGATTGATGGATCATTTTATCCGGGAGTGCCCGATGTTAGCCGAGCAAAATACTGTTTAGAATGCGAGACCGAGCAACATGTCAGCGTAAGGTAGACCACCTAGGTATTCGGGTAATGTAGGTGATAGTCAGAGAGGAACAAAGGATACAGCAGTTCGATCTGAGGCTCATCAACCTGCTAGAGCATATGCTATATGCTCCGTGAGGATGCTTCTTCCCCAGATGTTATTATTGGTATTTTCACTCTTTATGATACTAGTGTTATTACGTTAATTGATCCTGGTTCGACTCATTCCTATGTGTGTGAAACATTAGTATCCAGTAAGACTCTATTTGTTGAGTCTATTGAGTTTGTGATTCGGGTATCAAACCCCCTGGGTCGATGTGTTTTGGTTGACAAAGTGTGTAAACATTACCCGTTAATGATTCAGGATTCATGTTTTTCAGCCGATTTGATGTTGTTGCCTTTTGATGAATTCGATATAATTTTGGGTATGGACTGGTTGACTTTGCACGATGCTGTTGTTAATTGCAAAAGAAAGACTATTGATTTGAAATGTCAGAATGGTGAAATAATTCGAATTGAATCTAATGATCTGAATGGGTTACCAGCAGTAATATCTTCGATGTTAGCTCAGAAGTATGTAAGAAAAGGTTATGAAGCTTACTTTGCTTATGTGCTTGATAGTAAAGTTACTGAAAAGAAGATTAAATCTGCACTAGTTGTGTGCGATTATCTGGATGTGTTTTCTGAAGAATTATCGAGTTTACCACCTATTCAAGAGGTAGAGTTTGGTAATAAATTAGTACCGGGGACGACTCCGATTTCGATAGCTCCGTATCGGATGGCACCTACTGAATTAAAAGAGTTGAAAGCACAGTTGCAAAAGTTGACAGGTAGGGGTTTTGCACGACCGAGTTTCTCTCTTTGAGGTGCGTCAGTTCTATTTGTGAAAAAGAAAGACAAAATTATACGAATGTGTATTGATTACCGGCAGCTAAATAAGGTGACTATAAAAAATAAATATCCGTTTCCATTGATTGACGACTTGTTTGATCAGTTGAAAGGGGCTTCAGTATTTTCAAAGATAGATTTGAGGTCGGGTTATTATCAGTTGCGAGTCAGAGATTCTAATGTGCCAAAGACTGCTTTCCGGACGAGGTACGGACACTATGAGTTTTTGGTTATGCCTTTCGGACTTACTAACGCACCTGCTATTTTTATGGATTTGATGAATCAAATTTTCAGATAGTATTTGGATCGATTTGTTATAGTGTTTATAGATGATATTCTGATCTACTCCAAAGATGAAACTGAGCATGTCGAGCATCTAAGACTTGTGCTACAAACTTTGCGAGATAAACAGTTGTATGCAAAGTTTAGTAAGTGTGAGTTCTGGTTACATCTGCATTAACACAGTTAACACAGTTACATCTACATTTGTCTAACGAAATTTTGCAGGATGTGATGAAGGAGACGACCGTCGCTGCATTATGGAAGAGGCTAGAACAAATATGTATGCCGAAAACTCTAACAGCAAGTTACATATTAAGCAACGTCTTTATGCTCATCGTTTGGAGAAAGGTGCGTCTGTGCATGAACACTTAACAATGTTTAAAGAAATTCTCTCAAACTTGGAGCCCATGGAGGTTTAGTATGATAAGAAAGATCTAGGGTTGATTCTACTTTGTTCGTTGCCCCGTCTTATTCAACCTTCAAAGACACAATTTTATATAGCCGCGAGTCTCTCACAGTTGATGAGGTTTATGATTCTTTGACCTCGTATGATAAGATGAAGCATCTTGTGGTTAAACCCGACTCTTAAGGAGAAGGTCTCATTTTTTGTGGAAGACAAGATCGGAATGCTGATGATGAACATGGAAGGACACAGGAACAGAATCCTCGTGGTAAATCTAAAGGTAGATCGAAGGCTTCAAAAAGAGGTAAAACTTGTAACTTCTGTAAGAATAAAGGGCACATTAAATCTGAGTGCTATAAGCTACATAATAAGATTAAAAGGGAGGCTGCGAATCAAAAGGGAAAATAACCAAAAAATTTCGGTGAAGTTGATGTTGTATAAGACTATAATAATGGTGAACTTCTAGTTGCTTCTGTCAACAATTCTAAAGTGAGCAAAAAGTGGATACTTGATTCGGGTTGCACTTTCCATATGTGTCCCAATCGGGATTGGTTTACAAATCACGAAACAGTGTCTGAAGGTGTTGTTTTGATGGGAAATAATACTTCGTGTAAAATGGCAGGTGTTGGAACAATTAAAGTTAAGATGTTTGATGGAGTTGTCAGAATACTTAGTGACGTGCGACATGTTCCAGAATTGAAGAGAAATTTAATTTCGTTAAGTACTCTTGATTCAAAAGGGTACAAATACACAGCTGAAAGTGGGATTTTGAAGATTTCCAAAGGTTCCCTCGTTGTAATGAAAGGGTAGAGAAAGACTGCCAAGTTATATGTTTTGCAGGGTTCTACTATTATTGGTGATGCAGCTGTTGCTTCCTCTTCCTTATCAAATGATGATATTACTAAACTTTGACATATGCGCCTAGGGCATATGAGTGAGAATGGCATGGCAGAATTGAGCAAAAGAGGACTTCTTGATGGACAAGAAATTTGCAAACTGAAGTTTTGTGAGCACTGTGTCTTTGGGAAGCAAAAGAGAGTTCGATTCACCAGAAGAATCCATAACATAAAGGGAACGTTAGAGTATATTGATTCTGATCTGTGGAGGCCATCAAGAGTGCCTTCAAGAGGTGGAGCTAATTATATGCTAACTTTTATTGATGATTTTTCCAGAAAAGTTTGGGCATTCTTCTTGAAGCAGAAAAGCGTTGTGTTTTCCGCATTTAAGTCTTGAAAAACAATGATTGAAAAACAAATGGAAAATAAATAAAATACCTCCGCACAGACAATGGCTTAGAGTTTTGCTCTGATGAGTTTAATAAACTGTGCAAGTTAGAAGGGATTGTGAGACACTTGATAGTTCATCATACTCCACAGCAAAACGACGTTGTAGAACGAATGAACAGAACGATCATGGAGAAGGTTTGATGCATGTTGTCGAATGCCAACTTACCAAAGTCGTTTTGGGCCGAAGTAGCCTCTACTGCATTTTTTTTATCAACCGATCTCCATCCATTGCCATTGAGAAAAAGACTCCACAAGAGGTATGGTCTGGTAATCCTGCTAATTATTCTGATTTAAAGATCTTTGGGTGTCCTGCGTATGCTCATGTTGATAATGAAAAATTGGAACTGAGATCCATTAAATGTGGTTTTCTTGGTTATAAAGCTGGTGTAAAAGGGTATAAGTTATGGTGTCCTAAAAATAGAAAAGTTGTGATTAGTAGAGATGTTTTTTTTTTTATGAAACCGCTATGCTACCTAACTTATCTCTTAAAGACTCTTCCAATAAAGATAATCAAAAGTAGGTGGAGCATCAGATTAATACAAAGTCGACTCCTTATGTCAGTACAAAAATTGAGAATAGAGTTGCTTCTTCACCATAATACTCTATCATCAAAAACAGAATTAGAAGAGAAATTAAACCTCCAAAGAAGTATGCCAAGGCTGATCTAGTTGCTTATGCTTTAAATGTGACCAATGATATAGATGCAAACCAAGAGCCGTCTAATTATTCTTAGGCGGTTAGCTGTGAAGACTCAGAAAAGTGGATGTTTGCTATACAAGAGGACATGGAATCACTCCATAAAAACAGAAAATGGGATCTTGTGAAACTTCCTAAAGGTAAAAAGGTTGTTCGCTGTAAATGGGTGTTTAAAAAGAAAGAAGGGACTCCAAGAGTTGAAGAATCCAGATATAAAGCAATGCTTGTTGCAAAAGGTTATAGTCAAATTTCAAGAGTAGACTTCACAGATGTGTTCTCCCCAGTTGTGAAGTATAGTTCGATTCGAGCTTTTCTTGGTATTGTGACCATGCATAATTTGGAGCTTGAGCAGTTAGATGTAAAAATTGTATTTTTGCATGGAGAACTTGAGGAAAATATTTACATGCAACAACCAAAGGGTTTTACAGTCTCAGAAAAAGAGGACTATATTTGCTTGCTGAAAAAGTCCCTTTACGGTTTGAAACAGTCACCAAGACAGTGGTATAAGAGGTTTGATTCCTTTATGACTTCTCATGATTTTAAAAGAAGTAGTTTTGACAACTGTGTTTACTTTAAGAAAAACAACGATGGTTCTTTTGTGTATCTACTTCTTTATGTTGATGACATGTTGATTGCAGCAAAAGATAAAGGAAAGATAAAAAATGTCAAAGCCCATCTAAATGAAGAATTTGAGATGAAAGATTTGGGACCAGCAAAGAAGATACTTGGTATGGAGATTCTCAAAGATAGAAAAGCAAGTAAATTATACCTAAGTCAGAAGGGGTATATTGAGAAAGTTCTTTGCAGGTTCAATATGCAGAGTGCTAAGCCTGTTAGTACTCCTTTAGTAGCCCATTTCAGACTTTCATCGGCTTTATCTCCATAATCAGATGATGAGATTGAGTACATGTCACATGTTCAATACTCTAGTGCAGTAGGATCTCTCATGTATGCTATGGTTTGTTCACGTCCAGGTTTATCATATGCAGTCCAAGTTTATCATATGCAGTCAGTGCAGTTAACAGATACATGGCGAATCCCGATAAAGAACATTGGAAAGTAGTTCAGTGGATTACAAGGTACTACTACCGATGTTTGCTTGATTTGGAAGAACTAGAGATGGAGTCATTGGGTATGTTGATGCTGATTTTCTTTGGAGACCTTGATAGAAGAAGATCTCTCACTTGGTTATGTCTTTACAATCGGAGGTTGTGCAATCGGTTGAAAGCTACTTTGCAAACTACGATCGCTTTGTCTACCAAGAAAGTGAGTACATGGCGATTATCGAGGCTTGTAAAGAAGCTATTTGGTTGAAGGACTCTTTAGTGAGCTGAATGAAGACCTTCAAATCAAGACAAGATTTTGTGACGATCAGTGCCATCTTCCTTACAAAAGATCAAATGTTTCATGAGAGAACAAAACACATTGATGTTCGGTATCATTTTGTTCGTGATATTATTGCTCGTGGTGATATTGTTGTGAGCAAATTAGTACTCATGAAAATCCTGCAGATATGATGACTAAGTCACTTCCTATAACCAAGTTTGAGCATTGCTTAGACTTGGTTGGTGTTCATTGTTGAAGTTAAACCCTTAAGGGGTTTTATGGAAGAGGTGGAGAACTTGTTCGTTGAGAGTTCGCGATGAAGAACTTGTTTATTAAGAATTCGTGTCAAGGTGGAGATTGTTAGAATTAAGTGACCCGAATCCTTATTTAAATAAAATAAAATGGTAAAATAAAATAAAAGAAGAATCCCTATAGAACTACATTTCTTTTATTTTATTTTAAATAAGGTTTTTTAAACGTTATTAAACTCCATCTATTTGATATTGATTAGAATAAGGTGTTTCAATCTTACCACACTCCTATTAGAATATGGCTTTACAAGCCTATAAATAGACATATTCTATTCCACTTGTAATTAATTCAAATTTGACATAGTGAATTTTTTCTCCTCTACCCGTGTTTTTTTCCCAAAGTGTTTCCAACGTAAAATGTGTGTTCTTTATTTTATTTCTCTTTTCTTTGCGATATATTGTCATTACCGACGTTATATTTTTACATCATGTGTTAGTTCTTTCTTTACAAATCTCTTTGACTCACACTTTGAATTTGTTATGCAAACTCTTTAATTCTATCCCTACTTTTGTTGATATAGAATGAAATTGATTTGAATAGTTGTAACCCAAGTTATTTATTCCAACAATAGTTCGAACATCAATAGTTGGAATGGTTGCAAATTGAGTCTTTTTCACATATGAAACCATTTCAAGGCAAGTCAACAACGAAATCCGTTAGGAACCACCATTAGAGGACTTGGTCAAGATAACCTTTACAGACCCATTCTTGATGATAGCATTATCTTGCACATTCACTCTACTATCATGTTTGCACAACGTAGATATTGACTGATGAATTATGGTTAGGGGTGAGCAAAATCCGATTTGATTTAAAAATTTTGATAAAAAATTCAAATTTTTGAATTAAATAAATTGAGTTATTCGAGTTAATCTAGTTATTCAGATAAACTCAAATAATAAAAAAATCAAAATTTTCGGTTTAACTCGAATATGAATTACATAATTCGAGTTATCCGAAAATTCAAATAAGAAAAGGAAAAACTATTACATTTTGATAAATGTTTACCTTTTTTAAAGTTAAAAGTCAAAATCATTAAGTTAAAAGGCAAAATTCGTTGTTTTTGTAAATGTTTACCCATCACCCATACTTATGTAGTTAAATAATCTTGTATTTCGTCTACTAGTTAAATAATCAGTCTATGTAAACGCAACATTAAATATAAATAATATAATTCGTTAACTCGACTCAACCTTACTCAAAATTTTTTAACTCAATTTGAAAAATTTTCAAATTGAGTTCGGTTGCTAAAATAGGATTCATCAACTTGACTAACTCAAAATTTTTTGACTCGATTCAACTCGACTCGATCAAATGCTTACTTCTAATTATGGCTATTTGAATCAGGATTAAAATGGCTGATATAATCTCAATGTCGTCGTCAAGATTTATAATGGTGGTGAAAATGACAGTGTTGCTCGAAACCTATACCATGTGGTCATTGGAGGTGGTGGCAGTTTTCATAATACAACTGCTAATAATCGTCTTCTTATTCCTGGCTATGAGGTGGTTGAAGTTACATATGGATTTTAGCACAACTTGTATTGTTGAGTTTGTCCATGCGAACTACAAGCGATACAGGGATCATATAGAGACTAGCCAATGGCTGTGATCAACAAAGAAGTTTGTACCACAAGCATTAAAGTTACATTATTTCATTTTAGTCTCAACAAATTTAAAAAAAAAAGCTTTAATGCTAAAAACACTTGTAAAATAATTTAAAAAATAAATTAAATTTCTAATTAAAAATTACAATCAATTAAGCCCCTAATCAAAAGTTAATAATCCATTGAGCCCTTAAAATATAGTTTTTTGTCAAATTCCCTGATGGGCCATTAAGTGATGATATGGCAATTAAAGTTAAAACTGATGTAAAAAAATGATGGCGTGACGTCTAATGTAGCATTTGACACGGTCTAATGTGGCATTTGACAAAAAAAAAAAGCTAACATAGACGACTTGGTTGATTTTTAATTATTTAAATCTAAAATTATTAAATATCATATAAATTTAGAAAAGTAAAAATTATAGAAAAACTATAAAAATTATGTTATAAAATTTAGAAACATTACAAAAACTACGAAAAGTTGTTATATATTATAATATATTATTAATATATTGTGAAAAGAGTACAAAATTTATAAAATATAGAAAAGAAAATATAAATATTACTAAGATATTATGAAAATGAAAGGATTATAAAAACATTATTAAAAATTTAAAAATTATTAAAAATTATAAAAGTTATATAAAATTATTAAAACTAGGATCAATACCCGACTAAGGCTTAGTTTGGATGGCGGTGTGTTTACCTCATGAGGTTAAAAAGCAATGACGGTGAGATTAATTCTTTATGAGCGGTGAGATTGGACAATAGCGTTGAGATTAGAAACAACGATGGAGTATGTGTTTGGATTCAAAAGCAATTTGTATGATGAGGTGAGAATATAAAATGAATATTAAGACATCGATTAGAATTGATATATAAACTTTTACAAAATTATTAAAAATATGTTAATTTATAAATTCATTTAATAAAATATTAAAATGTATCTTATGATGTTTTATTATAAATTTATAAATTCATATTTTATATATTTTCAAAATAATAATAACTTAAAAATTAGAATAATGTAAAATATGTAAAAATACTAAAACACATATTTTATACATAACAATTGATTGTCTAGATAATTATACATTAAAGTTGATTCTTGATGTAAAAGGATTCTATATATATAGTTTTAAAGATTGTGTCACATAACATGTTAAAAGATTGTCACATTCATCGCTTAATTAATTATCAAGATGAATTGTATTAATACATAAGTACTAAAGGAATATAAATTGAGATAAGTACCAAATAAGAATAAATAATTCAAGTCTAGGGCGAATACATATTAACCCAAAGTTTCATTACATCCAAAATAAATAAATAAAAATAAGAACACATTATTTTGTCATCTCTCAATTCTTGCATCTGTTCTCTTTCCTTTTTTCTGGCTTCTTCTTTTTCCTTCTCTCGTTCCTTTTTCTGGCTACTTCTTTTTCCTTCTCTCCTCCCCTCTTCATTTTTCTTTCGTCTTTTCAAATATTTTCCTTTCATTTTTCTTTCGTCTTTACCCAAAAAAGAGATTCCAAAGTAAGATTATACCGGATCTGCTTCCTTCTTTAAATTTCCATGAAAGCCTCAATTTTTCTTTCTTTAAGGGTATTTTGTCTCTTAAAAATACATCTGCCTAATTGCCTTTAACTGGTCTTTGAATTCTTGATCTGTTTAAAACAAAGAAGAAGGTTGAAACTAGTTTTTTTGCCTTTAAAATGTTGAATAAAAAAAAGTTGGTGAGATTAGACTCAATCTCACCACACTGGAGGAAAACAGCATCCAAAGGAGCCCTAAGGTTGGCGTTTTCAATTTTATGTAATCTATTATTGAACTAATTATTTATTAAAATTTTAAATTATAAATTAAAATTATGATGATTGAGTAGAATTAAATAAAGTTTAAATTAACTCAAGAGTTAATATATAAATTAATAATGTTAAATGCATTATCTAGAAATTAAAAAATTCAAACAAATTAGATAAAAAAAAATCTCCCTGGCATAAAAAAGAAAAAGAGTAAAGATTGGGAGTTAAGCAAGAGAAATGGGTTGGGGGATTTTGGACTCAAAATGGGGAAATGATAAGTTCAAAAATGAAGATCATATTAGATAACTACAATTTACAAAGTAATGTTTATTCTACCACAGCTCTGGAGTAAAATCCTATTACTTGAGCAACTCCTTACTGTAGAAACATCATTTAGAGTTTTGCTCATAAAATTTCAACAACTTTCCCTTTCTACAATACAATAATTTCTCAACTTAGAATTGAAACTTCATTTTCATCTGCCTCTTCCATCATTTGGGGAATACTGGGGATTACATCGATTTTATCTGTGCCTGCAAATAAGGTTGGACATATACCTTGTTTGGATATGGTTGGACATATATACTTCCAGAAATAATACAAAATAAGCATTAATATGTGAGACAATTGAATTGAGATGACTCAAACTTGACTTTAATTTTTTAGGAGTACAAATACTTCGAATAATTGTATGATTATGTATTCATATATGGGTCAGACATAAACGTTGAGTATAGATATCTTAGGAATAAATCAACATTTAGATTTTAAATTTGTTTTTATATTTTTTATATTAATCATTTAACTTAGCAATGTTTTCAAGTTTGTTAAATTAATATGAGAAAATTTGTTAAATTCTAGAACTAAAGTGTACAACAAAATTATCAAACTCATGAACTAAATGTTAGTTTATCCAAGCAACATATAACCAAAACCAGAAGAAACTAGGTGGTAATAATAGTAGAGAAGCTAACCCATTTATCTGTGGCATAATCCGGAGAAAATGGAGGAGGAATGCTCTTCAGTAGTCCAACATCGTCCGATTTAATATCCACCACTTCAGTTCCCGGTCTAATATCCACCACATCAGATCCCAATCTTGCATCCTTAATCTCTTCCAATGCCTCCAACACTTCTTCCATTGAAGGTCTCATATCCCTCTCCTGTTGCAAACACCGAAACGCTAATCCTGCAACCGCTGTTACAGTGTTTTTCACCACACAATCATTCTCGAACCCGAGAGATGGATCCACCAGTTCATGCAATGCTTGATTCTGGATTCTGCTGATTGCCATGTTAGCCAAATTTATATCGTGTCGGTGCCTGCTGATGTCCACTGCTTTTTTCGCCGAAATTAGCTCGACCAACACGACCCCGAAGCTGTAAACATCACTTTTCTCAGTGAGGTGGTAGCATTGGTGATACTCCGGGTCGACATAACCCGGGGTGCCTTGCGGAGCAGTCGAGACATGGGTGACATCATTAGGAAAAAGTCGTGAGAGTCCAAAATCAGCCACTTTTACATGGAAATTCTTGTCCAGGAGAATGTTGTTGGATTTAACATCGCGGTGTATGATTTCCTTTCCATGGAGGAAAGCCAATGCGGTCGCTGTCTCGATGGCGATTCTCAACCGAACATGCCAGGTAAGCAAACCAGAGTTGGATCGCTTTCCATGCAAATGATCAGCCACGGTTCCATTAGGAATGTACTCATAAACAAGGAGAAGCTCTCGACTATGTCTCGAGGTACATCCGTAGAGCTTCACGAGGTTTGGATGAAGGATGGGAGTGAGGATTTGGATCTCGTTCATGTACTGATCGACACGCTTGAAATTGGTCTCGTATAAGCGCTTCACCGCTACCACTCGCCCATCCCTGAGTACACCTGATCGTGCAAATCAAAGATAAACATGGTGGTTTAAGGTTAATAACAGGGGACTAAAGCAAAAAGTTGCAAAATAAGTTTTGTCTTACCATAATAAACAGTGCCGAATCCTCCTTCTCCAAGTTGTTTAGAAGGATTGAAATTGTCAGTGGCTTCCTCAAGTTCTTCATAATTAAAAACATGGGCTCCAAAGTAAGTGCTTCCCCTTTCAATGTCATGTTTTGAAGTGGAATAGGATGAATTGCTTTGAGAGTAATTAGTTGTGGAAGTTGTTGGCCCTTTGCTTGATGGAGATGTTGGAAGGTCTCTGCTAATAAGCTGGGCTACAATTTTCTTTCGCCGATGTTGCCGTACACATAAAGTTCCGATTCCAATAAGTATAATGACACCGGCAGCTCCGAGGCCTGGAGGTAAAGGAAGAGATTGCTTAAACCGGATTACTGCAATGCTAAAAGTTTTTAGAAACGATGTAATATGTTAATAATGGGTACCAAATAATACCTAGTCCAAGTTTGAGATCCCTTCCCATTGTTTTTCCTTTCTCTGCAATAGTAAAAATATCACGAAATGTTAAAATATGAATCAATAATTATAGGTGCATGCAGAAAATAAAAATTATATAGTAATTATTGAAACCAAATAAATTTCTTATTTTAATAATATAAAAAGAAATTAGGAGTGAGAAATGAGATTGGTTTAAAGCATAATATTCTTATCATTATGTTAAATAGCTCAAAATTATTATAAAATATCATTCTAAATCATAATAAAACTACCCTAAACTGATGAAAAAAAATCTATAAAAAATTTATACATATGAACTATATTTTATTTTAAACTGATCTAAACTATTATCACCATAATTAAAATTTAATGTATTTTACGTGACATAGATTCAAACTCTATAAATTTATTAATGCACAAAAATAATTATGTTTTTAAAATTTCAAATTTAAATTCCACTTTATGATTCTTTCTATTTGAAATGCAATTAAATTCTAGATTAACTATGTTAATAAGATTTTGCTATCAATTTCTTAAAATATGAAAGAGATATGATAAAAGAAAAGAATGTGAAATTTCAACTTTTTAAGTCGAAGCAGAAAAGAAAAAAACCATAATCACCCTTCCCCTAGCAGCTCCTTTCCTTATCCCCATAGATTGTGCCTTTCTCCTTTTCCACCAAATTCTGCCTCCTCTCCCTTTTGTTTTTCGATGAGTTGACACTCATTTTTCCTCTAAAGGATTTTTAAAGATCACCTACTTTGTCGAATTGTGTATGTGGATACAGTGTCCAACACGGATTGGTTTGTTTCAAGAGTCGGAGTGGCAGTGCCAAGGTGCTATTTTTGGAGTAGGTCCGGCTGAAAGGTGAGTGGGCCACAGTTGGGTGGAGATGGGTCCACCGATGAATGGGTAGCTGAAGTTTGTCACTGAGCCGCGTGGAGAAACAAATGGGGAATGTTGAATTTTTTAGCTTAGGCTTAGCAAATGGGTCAACTTTAATGGCATAAAATACCCAAGTTTTCATGCTGCTATAATAGAATGAAACGAAAGCAGCTAATTTTACAGCGCTCCAAAATCCACCATCAAATGGAAGAAATTTAACAGAGTCTGTAGTTAGTCAAAATATAGAAGAAAAACTGTAACTGGATTTGCGTTTGGGAAAAGCAAATAAATGACTTTCAATAACCCTATCTGGAATGGCCCAATGTCCTTGTTTCCTAACATGACAGCCCCCCCGGACTGTTTAATACTAATAAAATATTATTATTGGAG
Source organism: Gossypium rotundifolium (assembly GCA_025506655.1). Classification (NCBI taxonomy): domain Eukaryota; kingdom Viridiplantae; phylum Streptophyta; class Magnoliopsida; order Malvales; family Malvaceae; genus Gossypium; species Gossypium rotundifolium. Next base: position 150,030,139 of record CP106732.1, on the reverse strand, counting down.
GGTCAAGACCAAACTACATCCACCTAACCCTGAACTACTGTTTAGTCGGAACAAAGATCAACGACATCTTGCTCCATCAGTTTCCGGCTTCGGGTTTCCCCAAAACACTGGGTTCTTGGAACCGGAATCGTACGACTTAAATCCCACTACAAGAGATATTTGAACAGGTACAGCAAAGAACAAAGATTATACCTGGGGAACAAACGTCGCCATCCGAGCAGTAACATTCAAATTCACCTGAGACGAGGTTACGCCCGCACTCCCCACCTTTGTTTACACAATTATTACAACGGGCATCATCTGCAGACCACCACAGCTGAAACCCAATTTTAGCCGCTTCTTCCAAATCATATGGATCCCGGCCTTCCTCCAGTGACGGAACTTGAGAATTCGGGACTGGAATAATCACACTGTTACTGCAAGATCTCAGGAAATTGCCGATGACAGTTCCCGCGAATTCCCTTGTCACATAATAACCTACGATATTTGTATTGTTTATTATGCAGTCGAATCGGTTGGAAATACCGGGAATTGATGTGAGATTTTGTGGAGCTGTGAGAGGCTGACAACCATAATACAGCCTTATATCCTGACTATCCCCGGTTTGTTGAAAAGGACTGGTTTCACTTTCAAAAGTGGAGTTGATGAGATGAGTGGGACAAAGATTTTCACTGTAATCGGTTCTAAAGACATGAAGGGTTTGTGATTCCTTGTTTATTGCAAGAACTCGGTATGTTGCAGAGCTGATTGTGATTTCTAGCTCACTTTCACTGCAGGTGAGCTTGAATCCAGGATATCCACAACTTTCCAGCCGATCCAATCCCCAGAAAGGGTAGCCGATATCCGAAATATTTCCGCAACTGGATCGAACACTGCAGCTCAAATAATTATTGGAAAACACTGGTTTTGGAGAAAGAATCAAGACCAAGCTTATGATGGAGATGATGAACCAAAACTTGGATGGCATTGTCGGAGAGGATGGAGAGCATTAGGGAAAGAAACTGAGAGTAGTTGGATATAAAATGAGCGTCTGAAAGTGAACTGGTGTTGATCTTCATGATCAAATAGTTGGTATTTGACTAATTCAAAGTTGAAAATTTTCTAAAGGAAACTTCTGTTATATGCCACCATCAAGCGCCAGTCAATGGAAATTTAGGTAGCCTACCATGGCAATAATATATTATTAAGTGTGAATAACCCAGTTCATTATAATACTGCTCTCAGGACTCGGAACTCATAAAGGTATAAACTCAGTTCGAGTTTGTTGAAAACTTGAAGAAAGCTGTAACTGGAAATATCATCTCATTTTAATGATTGAATAAGTCAATAATAGTACTACTTTGGCTGAAAGTATTTCTAGGTCGAATCTATAAGCAACTGGTAAGACCCTACGTTTTATCTGCTAGCTGGTGCAGTTATGATGGGAAAGAGAACAAGCGACCATGGAATTTGAAGATGAACTCGTATTAACCAATCAAAATGGTTAGAGTTAATGAAGCCATTGGCTGCTTAGGGAGATTAGGATTCGATCTGAAGTAGCAAAGGCCAATTTGCTGCTACTGCTAATGAAGATTGAACATCAGAATGAGTCAAACCATGAAGGTTATTTAAGAGTTAAGACTCGAGATATTCAATGAAACAGTAAGTTCTGCAACAACAAACAGCTAAGCAAAGTTATACGGAAGAAGAGCTAGAACGTACCTTCAGTTGGTGGTAAACATGTGGTTTCACTAGGTTTATCGCTGCAAAAGCAAGTGAAACTATTTGAAGTTTCATTAAATCCGCAAACCCCATCTGAATCTCTGCATCTTCTGCACTCATCATTATCCGCTTCCCATTGCAATTCGAAACCTCCTCTTAAAGCAGCCTGCATAGTCATAAGGTTCACCTCCAGATCCTGTGCTGCAGCATCATAAACCGGAACTACGACAATTCCACGGCATATGCTATAGCGAGGATCACTCAACATGTTTCTAGTAGCATATGACATATCCGTAAGTGTACTATTTATGGTGCAGTTAGTAAAGACACTAAATGTCGGGGTTATCGGCAGGTAGCATCCGTAGAATAGGGTGAGGTTCCTAAGGTTTGAGCCGTAATTGAAGTGGTCGTAGTTGATCGAGGTGTTGATTAATTTCGAGGGACAATAACCATTCCAGTAATCCTCCCTAGCTACCTTAAGAATCTGTCTTTCAGGGTCTATGTCAAGAACTCGTAAGGTGTTCTCATTCATCATGATTTCCGCTATATCATTCTCGCACCTCAGCTCAAATCCTGTTTGCCCACAGTAACTCGGACGGTTCAATCCCCAGAAAGGGTAACTGATATTTGATACGCTTCCGCATGTTAGCGTTTCCCTGCAGATCGAGTACCGTGGATCGTCGACAGATAAAATCGTTGGAACTCTGGTTAAGACAACGAGAAAGAAGAGGGCCAGAAGGGAAGATATCGGAAGAGAATGCGAAGTCATCTTGTTGATGTCACAGGATGAAGTGTTGAATATATTTATGAAATATTGAATGGTCAATGTTGAATTCTAAAATATTAGTATACACGTTTAATCCTTTTCTAATCTGGAAATTACGTCAGGAGTTGGAAAATTGGTTCTAGAGTGCTGCAGAAGTCTATGGTGGCATCTATTATGGGGAAGAAGACCAAAGCTTCGATGGCAGAATTTGAAGGAAACTGGCAGGAAATGCTTTGGATGTAACATAAATTGACAACCAAAGACCTTCACTAAAAACACCCTAATTCCAAATCGCAGAACTCAAATTAAGAATCCGTAGAGACTTAAACCAAAATAATTTGGAAATTGGGTGCCAAGTCCCCACTTCTATTAAGAATTTTCTTTATGTTGGATTAATTGACCTGATGGACTAAATGAAGATCAAAGCAATGAAATGGAACTTGACTTCCATATATCAAGTTATCAACCTACATACACAACAAAAAAATCCTTGTTTTGTGTTAACAGGATGTAAGCACCGACCGAAAAACGATGTTAGGGTGATTATTTTATGGATTCGACTCTCTCCGCTATCGATATTCACTGCAGCTAATCATAATAGCACTTCTATTTTTACAACCACGATATGTTGATGAAGACATGCTGATCGCATGTGTTGGAGTTTGGCAGCAAGAGTCTCCCAGAATTTCCTGTTCATTGTAAGGAATTTCCTGGAGTTTCATATTTCTCGGAAAAGAAAAAGAAAATATCATGTGAAACATGAATGTTTTCTTTGTCATATGAATTCAGATCTTTTCAGATTATGAAAACCAATGATGAAAAGAGGGGACTGATATTATTCTATAAATCAGACTGACAAATTTGACTGTGTCTATTACTATTAGTACGTAGAATAACACAAAATTAATGTTGTTCCTACCTTCTTCATCTGGATTTGTCTTAAAATTGACTAAATTTCTAACTATTTAAATTATTGAAATTCGTTATTATTAATATTATATTTTAAAATTTTATTAAAAAGTTATACCTAAATATTAATATAAAATTAATGTTTAATATTTTTGTTGTTTTTTATAATTGGATTCAACCATCCACTTAAACCCATTAGATCGAAAATCAATTGGGATATTAGTCCAAAATAAAGGATTTGACCGATTGAATTGTAGGTCGACTAAATCGGACAATCGAATTGATGGTTGAACTAATTTTCTCTATTTTTTAATATTTTAATGACTTATTTAATTAAACTACACAAACTAGTTGAATTAATTTAATTAATAGTCTAATTATGAAACCTTGGTTATTTATAAGAAATGAAATTGTTTATCAAGATTTAACCCATCAATACACTAGTTAGAATTGAAGGAAAAAAAGTGTCCCTAATGTTATTGATTCGTTACATTTTAGTCAATTGAGTCACTTACTATCATTAACATTGTAAGAACAAGCTAATATGTCACATTATATTGTCATGTTAGATTACATCAAATTGAATAGTTAGTCCCTATACTTTTTCTTTTAGAGTGAATTTAAATATTTTTAAATTTATTTTTCAAATAAAAAGTAAAAAGTTTAATTATGTAATTTAACTTAAAATTTTTGTCCGAAATGATATATAATATGTCATATCAATTACCATTACAGCACCAATGGTAATTAACAACTCAATAATCAAAATATAACATAATGATAACATTAGTGACCATATCATAATTTTTAAAATTCAATGACCAAAATGTAATTTAAACTGTACATAATGACTAAATTTATAATTTTGACTTTTAGGGAAAAAACTGAACTATTTTTATCTAAAATTTACTATAGATAAATTTTCAAAAAAATATATTATAAAAATTTTCAATGAAATGTTTTTATATTTTTTATAAATTTAAATATTTAAAATAATTGATTGCAAAGTTTAAAATTTGAACTTAAGAATTGTCAACTATTAGAATAGAGAGATCATAAAAAAATATTGTTAATCTTAAATAACATTATAACCCTCGAGATCTCGTAAGTTATTGAAAATCTAATTGAACTCAATTGTTGGAGTTGAAGTTTTGTTGAAATTTATTTGATTAAGCTCTTTACGAACAACTTAAATTCATGTTTGAAAATAATTATTTGTGGTTTGAGTGGAGTCAACAATAATAAAACTAAATTGGAGCACAAATATTTTGTTTAAACGATAAATTAATATTGTGAAATTATTTTATTAATATATTAATTGGATAATAAAAAATACACTAATCTTAATTAAATTTAATAAAAAGAATTAGAGTATTAGAGTGAAGCTATTATCCAAATCTTACCTAATATTATTAAAATAAATGTAGCTTGTATACATTAAATTAACTAAAAACAAGAGAGTTTACCAATTCCCAAACTCCATTTCTTCAAATATCATAATTCATAAGCCCTATCCCAGTTTGTTAGTCACCTCATTTCTATGTATAAACCCTAAGATCCAAGCACACCCTAACTCCAACTCTTCATCTCATTTAATATTTGTTTTGGTGTGTGGTGAATCATGTCTTAATTTCAATCAATTTCATCTTTCCTTAATATTAGATTTTTATGTTTTTTTCTTTCTTTTCGGATCATCTAAATTCACGTTGATTTTTATTTATTAAGTTGGATGTGGAAATAACTTTTAGTTTGTTAAATATTGAAAATGTTGTTGATTCTTGTTAGATATAATAAATCAAAATTATAGATGTATTGTAAGTATAGATATGCAATTAGATTTAACAATTGAAATTTTAAAATATTAAAATAAAAGGAATTATAAAATTACTTTAATTTTAAAACAAGTAATGAAATATATAGTTGACTGAAAGTAAGATAAGTAAGCCTTCCAGTTACCACAATTATTGAGTCTATGTTCCATCAAAATAATAAATTGAAACAAACATTAATATATATTGAAGTAACATTAAATTATTAAAATAAAATTAAGGTTTGGTATAATCCTTTTCCTAGTAAAAATTGCTTTCACTCTGCAACTATCAAATCCTCAACTTCAGTTATTTTGATATATCAATATTTTTAATAAAAAAAAGGACTGTTGTTAGATTTTAATTATGTATTCAAGTTTAATCCACTGCCATATAATACTACTACTAATTATTGAAAGTTTTTTTTTGTTGTAAAAAGGGATACTACTTACCTCTATCTGGTGGATGGGGGGGCTTACATTCTTTGCCTTCCAGCCAACTCGAATTTCCAGGTGGGCAGTAGCAGTAGAATGCTTGATCATAGTGGATGAAACCGCAGGCTCCACCGGAAGAAGTGCAGTTCCAGCATTCTTCTGAATAGTTCTTCCTCCATTGCACCTCGAATCCTGTTTTCAAGGCTCCTTTCAAATCCGAGGAATGATTGCGGAGGCTTTCCCAGGAAGTTTCAAGAATCGTAACATTGACACTCTCTGAGCATCTCTCTGGATGGATATTGTTATTATTTGCTATTGCTACCGAAACATTACTATAATAATAATAATCATTTTTATTGCAGGGAAAGGATATAAGATCTGGTGAGATGGGATAGAGGCAGTCATAAGACAGTGTAACACTGGCAAAGCCGGGACCAGGAGTAGAATCTAGGATCCAATCATCATCTAGAAATGGAGGCGGACAAATGCCTTTGTTGATCACCTCCTCATTCGAAATTCTTAGGATTCGACGATCAGATAGGATCTCAAGCACGCGATACGGTACACCATCAATTTCCATCGTGGTAATATCACCGTCACACTGAAGCTGTAAATCTCGATATCCACATTCTTTTTCTCGATCACCTCCATGGAAAGGAAATCCAGCTGTGATATTCCCACATTTGAAAGTTCCATTGTGGCAATTCTCGAACTCACGCTCATACTCGGGAGTGGTTAGTGAAACAGGGATCCCAAGCATGATAAATAATAAACAAAACAGAGGAAGAGGCAGAGATGATGAGAAAGAAGAAGAAATCATTCTGAGGGCAGAGAGATGGAAGAAAGGGTTGATTGCCTGCCTCAGTTCTAATGAAATAAAATTAAAACCAAGCTCAAAGAAAGACTTGGAATATAGAGTAGTTGAGTTGACTTGCAAAGACTTTGAGCTTCCTTTCCTTCCATAAGTTGTGTCGTGTGGTGTGGTGCAGCAGTGATAAAATGGAAATACAAAATTTCAAAATAGAAACAGAAGATGGAGACACTTTAACACGCTTTCGCTTCTTACGAACTTGCCCTCAACTTTCTCATCACTTGGAAATTGCTGTGTCATAACCTTACTTCTTCATTCATATTACTGTTGAATAATTCCTCTGGAATAGTGCCCGATTACCTACAAAATGTTATCTACAAGAAAACGAGTAAGTTTTTATAAAGCTTAGTAACTTCATCAATTAAATGATAAAGCTTATCGAATTAAACATAATAATTCAAATAACAAGATTAATAAATCGAGTTCCTGTCAACAAGGTTCTTAACAGAATTCCTTTCAATCATAGATCAGAACAGGTGAGTAATGCTCAAATAATAGTAGAAATTAATTTTCCACAACATTCAGTGATTAGTAAAACCATGCCCGATGAATGATATATGGATACAAGTACACAATTAACCATTCGAGAACACGCCAAACGCTCATATGAACTAATCCAATCGATAACACGCCTCGGCACCAAGTGTCTAGCCTATAGGCTAACGTCCACCCTCGATAACACGCCAAAAAAATTGAAATATAACATGATAGTCCGCAACAGATGCAGGACTTCGGTATTTCAGCAAACAAAAGGTGTACTGAAATCCTCATCACATCCCATTCCAAGCTCGTACCATGCGCAAATAACCTATTGGCATGCTAATCGTACTCTATCCTACGTTCATCGACTCATAATATCTCAATCAAAAGAAAAACCGTGCTGTCGTGTCAATATATTAGTTCTCATTTACAAAGTATCATTTGTAGTAATAAACATTCAAAATTAAATTTCATCTATTATGCATTTAAAATGTATTAAAAATTAACCGAACAAACTTACCAGACTAATCTGTAGCAACGTCAAAGTACATGGACTATTTTGCAACTTCTCTATGCCTCGAATTCAACCCATTCTTGATCTAGAATAATAATTTTATGCAATTCACTAATTCTAATAGAAAAATAAACTCATTTTATGCAATTAAGTCCTTTTGACATTTTTACAAAATTACTCCCAATATTTCATTTTTTACGATTTAGTCCCTTAGCTCAAACTTGCAATTTAACCAATTTTCAACCAAATTCAAGCTTAGCCGAATTTTTGGGACCCTAATACAGTCCATATTTATTGTTATTACACAAAAAATACATGTAATTTTGCTATTTCACATTTTAGTCCTTAAACATCAAAATTACCAAAAACTACTTTACAAAATAGTCATATTTGGCAATCAAGTTTAATAATCTACCATTAAAATTCAATAACACACTAAAATCATTAATGGCATAATCCAAAACGTTTAAAATTTTTATAAATTAGTCCTCGGGTTAGCTAAATCAAGTTAATACAAGCTCAAAAACATAAAAATTATTAAAACAGGTGAAATTTCACTTACCAATAAGATATTAAAGCTTGACCGAAGCTTTCCCAACCTTAAAAATGGCTATTCGAGTTTTCTTCCATGAAGAAGAAAAGAAAATGTTCATATTATCATTTAATTTCTTTAATTTTAACTTATATTTTAACTATTTACTAAATTACCATTTAATTACAACTTATAAAATTACTAAATCATGCCCATATATGTCCATAATATAAGTATATGGTTTAATTACCATCTAAGGAGGGTTTAATTGCACAATTGGTCCTTCAATTATTTTAAATTATTAGTTAATTAAACTTTATTTCAATTTAACCTTAAAGTAATTAGGACTATATGAGGAAATAGCCCAAAAGCTAGTAAATTAATCATATCCATCACCGCTTGGATTTTTTACCATGGTTTAATCACCATTTTGATCCCTTTACAATTTTAAATCTATATCGATTAACTTTTACCTCTTTTACAATTTAATCCTTTTACCTTAATTAAGCAACCAATTGTTAAAATTATCGGACCAAACTTCAAATCACCTATAATATGACTCTGTAAATATTTAATAAAAATATTTAAGAGCTCGGTTTACAAAAACGGGGTCCCGATACATTATCTTCTAAAACCACTTGATTTCTAGAACAACCACTCATACTAACCATTAATTCAATTAGTTAAAATTCATCAAATCAAAATTCAATATAAAATTATTATTGACTCGTATAATTTAAATATTAATTATACAAACTTACTCATAGAATTTGTGGTCTCGAAACCACTATTTCCAACACCTCTAAAAAACAAGCTGTTACAACTCTCCCCCTTAGGAAATTTCATCCTCGAAATTTTTACCTCGAAATCTAGAAGTAAATCTCAAATTGATATCAGAAATAATAAACAATGGCACTCCATGCTATCTAACAATTTTTGACACATATGACTTAGCTACTTCTCAAGCAAGAAATCTGTTTTGACTGGAATGAATGAGTTGACCTTGTCAATCTATCAACCATAACACAGATAAAAAATTTCTTCCCTGGTGATACAAGAAATCCAGATGCAAAATCCATTGTGACTCGGCCCCTTTCCAAAATTACCAAAATTCATATTGGCCACATTGAGATCAAAAACAATTTCCAATATGCCACAATCTTTACTAGAAACTAATAACATCTAGATTTGTATTTATCTTTGAGAATACTATTACGCCTTTTAATTGATCAAACAGGTCGTCTATACGAGATAAAAGACATTTATTCTTTTTCTTGAATTTTTTCAACTTTCACATTTAATAAGAAATTCCCAGAAATTCTTCAGGAAACAAATCAAGAAATTCACTTATGCGTCATTGAGAGCACCAAAAATACCCTATCCTTATAAAATAATGATAAGAATAGTATAAGGGAAGTAGGGTCAAATCCTCAGGGACTGGATTTGCATAAGTTCTTGTTCATCGAGATCCCGAACAAAGTCGTGCCTAAGAAAACTCACAGAATCGGAAAAAATAAAAAATAAAACAAAATGAAAAGTTTGATTGAATTGAAATTGCGAACATTAAAATTAAAATTGTAGAGATAAATAGAGTTGAGGGAGAAGAGGGTTTTTGTGGAGAGATTCCAGCCTCGATTGTCTCTTTCCTCCTTGAGTTTAATCTTAGGCTTTTAGGTGATCCTTCTCGAACAGAATAAGCCAGTTATAGTGGAAGAGGATCCCTACGACCACCCACTCCACTTAGATTTTAGACTCACGATTTAGAGGAACCTGACTCTAGCCAACCATCGCTTTTGTGGGACTGTCTTACACTAGATCATCACTTTTCAATGGCGAATGGCACGCCATTTTGTCTCTTTCGCTTGACAACCACTGACGCAGTAAGCTAACGAACCGACTGTGCAACCTTCCCAAAACGTACAAAGCGACCACCTTTGTGCAAGATGAAAAGATCACTTTTGAAGGGATATGGACGAAAGCGTCAACCCCGTAATGCAGAGAAGCGATGAATACTCGTTGAGAAGGCTAAGTGCGGACTCTAAGCCTCATGAATCCTTTTTGGGGGATTTCGACAACCTTTGGCTAAATAAATTTAATGGTTCATGCTTTTGGAAAAAAAATGTGATGAAAATGGAATTTTTATTGAATAATATGAAATGAATAAAGGCTAAGCATTTTGGGAGGAGGAGTGTTTTCAGAAAAGATGAGTGAAATTTATGTCACTCCATCCACTATTTATAGTACTAGCTATTTATAGTACTAGGAAGCTTAGTCTATTCCTAATTAAATTATAAAAGATAAATACAAATAAATAAAGATAAATGAAGATAAAAGCTAAAATTAAATCTAAATAATAATCTTTAACAATTATCCTAATATAATTAAAAATTAAATAGAGTCTTGTCTTTATAAAATCTCTCCTTTGCACTTTTGACCCCAAGTCTTCCACACTTTGCATTTTTGGCACCATTCTTTTCTACTCCACATGCTGGCCCATTTTATCTTTAAATTCACGCTTTTTAAACCCCAAATTTCTTTTGCCTTCAATTTAGTCCCTACAAGATAAAAAATCATAAATAGCTCAAATTAGTAGGATCATACTCAAAATAAATATGTAATTAATACATAAAAATATATCATTCTAGAGTATTATCAAATTCTCCCTATTTAGGCCATGCTTGTCCTCAAGTATGGTTCCTATCCACCGTGAAATTTAAATTTTTTCATGAAAGAAATATCACTCCAAAGTTTTATAAAAATTAGGCCTAATGCATACGAAAAATAAAGAGAACCTTTAGGTTGCTTTAAGTAAAACTAAAAAAGTATTCCAATTTAAACACATAAAAATTAAATCGTCTTGGATTATTTCATGAAAATTAGGTAATTTACTAAACTTACCAAGACACCCTATTCATTTCCTACTTTAGTCCCTAAATGCAATTTTATTATTAATACATTCACTTTTTTCTTAAGAATATATTAAACATTTTGACGTGAAGAGAGATGACAGCCAAGCACCCCATCTCGGTTACTCAGCCCAACATACTCCTAATTTATTATATTTATATATGTTTTTTTCTTAAGAATATATTGAATCTTTTGACGCAAAGAGAGATGCCAGCCAAGCACTTCACCCCGGTTACTCAGCCCAACACATTCCTAAAATTTTTTTGTTTAATTCGATTAGCGGAGTTTTACCTAACACGTCACATAACCTTTTGCCGCGAAATAGGATGACAACCCAAGCATCCTACCCTGTTTACTAAATTAGTCACGTTTTAAGCTGTATACTATGAATTTCCATCGTTGTATTGAAGCTCTAAATCTGGATGTCCGCATTCTTTTCCTCGATCACCTCCATGGAAAGGAAATCCAACAGTGATATTCCCACATTTGAACGTTCCATTGCGGCAGTTCTCGAATTCATGCTTATACTCACGCTCATAGTTGGGAGTGGTTAGTGAAACAGGGATCCCAAGCATGATAAATAATAAACAAAACAGAGGAAGCGGCAGAGATGATGAGAAAGAAGGAGAAATCATTTTGAGGGCAGAGAGGAGGAGGAAGAAAGGGTTGATTGCCTGCCTCAGCTCTAATGGAATAAAATTAAAACCAAGCTCAAAGAAAGTCTTGGAATATAGAGTACTTGAGTTGACTTGCAAAGACCTTGAGATTCCATAAGTCGTGTCGTGTGGGTGTGGGTGTGGGTGTAGCAGTGATAAAATGGAAATGCAAAATTTCAAAACAGAAACAAGAGATGGAGACAGTTTAACACGCTTTCGCTCCTTGCCCTCAACTTTTTCATCACTAGGAAATTGCTGTGTCATAACCCTACTTCTTTATTCATATTACTGTTGAATAATTCCTCCGGAAAAGTGACCTAAAAATTATGTTTGAAAGTTAAAAATGTTATTTTTGAATATAATAGTGAAATAGTTAAAAATGAGTTAAGTTATATAATATTTAAAAATTTTAATATAATAGTACATAAAGTATGAATTTAAGTAATTCAGATAAATTCTTTGTAAAATTAATAATATATATAATATTCTAAAAACTTAAATATAATAATAAATTATATTTAAATAATAGTATTTTATCATTTTCATTTTCAAACACAAAATTAGAAACAAGAATATTTAAATCACAACTTTTACGCTTATATTTTCTAATTTATAAAATATTAATTTTGTATTATATTAATTGCTAGTTGCGCAAACAATGTATCAAAATACATAATATATTCATCATATTTACGCATCATACACGTGATTTTCATATTTGTTACATTATTTATGCTTATATCATATTTTTGTTTCTAACTCTCTTTTTTATTCCAGTGATTTATGTATATACTATTTACCAGCTAAACTTTTAATTAAACTAGTGACATGAATCACTTGATAAATAATTCAGTTAAAATTAATTAAATGGTTCATTATATTTTTCAAAGTAAAAATATATAACTATCATGAACTTTTACTTTTTATATTTAAACTCTTGATGAGTTAGTATCACGAATCAACTCAAAGATCAATTTAGTTGAAAAAATTTTGAAAATGCCTTCCATTATTAAAACAAGTAATATTATTTGAAGGTATTTTAGTTTGTTTTTTTACTTTAATTTAATATTTTTATTTATTCTAATTTTATTGTGTATACTTTATTACCTCTATCAATTGTATATATATTTATACTTACTATTACTTAAACTCTGGACTGAGTTGATATCACGGATCAACTGGGCAAGCAGAAGCGAGCACCAACTCGATTAGAGAAATTACGAAAATACACTTTTGCATTTATAATAAATAATATTTGTTAGAAGGTACTTTAGTTGTTTTAATTTAAAAAAAACAATAAAAATATGCATATTGTGAGATTTGGACACATGCCAATTATATTGGAAAGACTTTAAAATTATCATTCAACCAATACTTTATTTTAATTTATTTATACATTTTAAATTTATTATGCAAACTTTATTACATCCACTAATTGTGTATATTAATAATATTATTGATGACAACATTATAATAAATAATCGTATTCATTTAGTATTCTTAATATGATGTATTCATTTGTTTAAATTTCATTTTACTTACAATTTAAATACATATTTGTGTTTTAATTACGTGATATCTACACGTATAGGTGTGTTAGATTTTTAGTAGATATAATATAAAAAATTCACCCATGGATATACTATAATCTAATTTTATTATTAAAAGAAAGAAATAATTTTTATTTTATTTGAATTTAAATACAAATTATTATTAAATGGTAATTCAAATCAATAACACATAAATTTGACAAAAATATTATCCACAACGGGAGAAGCGGAGATGTCGATAGATTTACACTAGGGAAATCTATAATATTTATCTAAATTTGATATTTAAATTGTAACATCACATACCCGATTTGATTATCAAGTTTGAGTTATAAGATATTTATATTCATTGTCAAATCAACTACAATCAATTATATTTAAATATACATAAAAACATGTATTATACACGATAAATAATCATTTTCAGGTCAAATATTAGCTTAAAGCTTAGTACCATCCGAGATCAAATAAGGACTAATCTGTAAAATTTTCATAATATCTCTGGACTTAAATTGCAGTCACAATGTTGCCATTACTATATTTCAATTTTGGCTCTATTCATTGATATTTATGGTAATTGATCATAATAGCATCCATTGCATTTAAAATTGAGATAAAAACAGAATGAAACTGAAAAGTTAATTAAATATCTAATTACAACACTTTAATTATTTGAAATTTAGAGATGAATAGACTTTGATGATTATATAGTAATATAGAAATACAGAATAATGGAGTACATAAGGATATATGAGTTTGTTACGAGAAGACAACAATCATCCAAAAATCTGAATCCTTTTATGTGAGATACCAAAATCCAGTCAATTTCTGTAAAATTATTTAGACTATTAGTGAAAATGAAGAATACTATATTGCAAATTTAGTTTGGATTATTATGAACAAATAATTGGGAACCTAGAATATCAAATCTAACCTTAAAACCTTCTAGTATTTAAGGTGAAGTGTGTAATAAGATATAAAAGTAGTACAAAAGTAGACAACATGTCTTTTTTTTTTTTTTTCAACTCTACAAGCTAGTCAAATCTAAAGCTGATCATTGGTCGGGATGTAACAAAATTTTAGTTTTGTTTTATAGGTTTGGGTTTGGTCTAAAGAATTGGCCTAAATTTTTGTCTAAACTCGACCTGAATAAAAAAGTTGAAACCCGAATCCAGCTCGACCCACCCGTATTAAAAAATTTTATATTATTTTTATATAAAATAAATTTAAAAATATATAATACATCAAATATACTAAAAACATTATAATAAATGTTTCCCACCAAATTGAAAATAAATTTAAAAAATATTAATACTTAAATAGCACTAAGATAAGTACAACTTAACAAGCAAATAATTTTAAAATAGTAGTAAAATTAACAATAAAACAAGAGTTATATAATATTCAAACAATAATAACAAAATAGTAAAAATATAATAGTGAAATGATAGTAAAACTGTAGAAAAACAGTGGCAAAACAGTGAAAAACAATAGTAGTTTTTTTTCTTCTTTGTTTTTTTTACAAATTCAAGCTGGGCCAGGTCGGATTAAAAAGTTTTCCCGAAGCCCAGTCTATTTTTTAAACGGATATTATTTTTTGTCCACACCCTTTTTACAACTATATTTTTATTTAAATCCTCTCACTTTTAGAATAAACCTTTAAACTAAACCAAATCAGCCCATGACTTTACAAAATATTATATATCTCATATCTCATTATTAACTTTACAAAATATAGCATATTAGTAGAGTACTCTATAACCTCATTACCAGCACTACGAAGTAATACACCTGTCGAGAGAGACCCATGCCAAGCTCCTTCTTATTCACTCCACCTCTAAAAAAACCTCCAAGCTTTCTACTCTTAACCGACAACTCT
Organism: Gossypium rotundifolium; assembly: GCA_025506655.1. Classification (NCBI taxonomy): domain Eukaryota; kingdom Viridiplantae; phylum Streptophyta; class Magnoliopsida; order Malvales; family Malvaceae; genus Gossypium; species Gossypium rotundifolium. Next base: position 150,015,132 of record CP106732.1, on the reverse strand, counting down.
CTAAAACACTATTAGACCATTAACCAGTGACACCCGGCACCTCATATTAACTGTCTCCACCCTTTTAAACTATATCTTTTGTCAACAAAACTATAGTACAAAGATCATAAAATCATAATTTAATCATGAAAAATAAGATTAAGATAAAAGGAAAGCTCACCATGAGAAAATATCCCATTTGAGAAAACCTCCTTGCCCCCTGCTATTAACAAACTTGTACTTTGAACCAGCAACTAACATAAGAAAAAATTGAATATCTTAATATGGCTTTGAGAGTTATACTGTTTTGGTTTTTCACTTTGTAAAGTATTCGTACTCAACATTCGTATCAGACACACTATTACGATTCTTAAAAATCCAAAAATTTTATCATAGCGGTATTGGAGACAAGTCCATATTGGATTTGGATGCTCAAGTAACATATATTATGCTCCACATCAGGTATAAATCCAAATATAGATTGGAATTAAAGTAATTGTACCTTCATAACCTCCCACAACGGGATCTTCTGATAATAAACTGGGTGCACTAATATTAACATATCTGCATAAATGAAAAAAGTCGAGTCAGAACTTAAACCCTTTGATAATTTGTTTCAAATTTTTACAGATTTAGCTCAAAATGCTAGATATAAGCAATGAATAATATCTACATTGATTCGATTTTTCACTTTTTTGTGTTCACCAACATTTTGGACGCATTTTTTAACATAGTTGCGAGCCTATAACCTTTCAACAGCAAACTCTTTTGAGCCGGAACAAATCGGAATTGGACCGAGAACTGGAATAGAAAAACCGGTAAAAACTGGTCGGACCGTTTTTTGGAAATTTTGGGCTCCTTATGCCCAAAGCCTGATTCTTTTCAACTAACAGTCCAAAGCAGAAAAATTAAAAACTAAAACCTGAAGTGGTCAACCTAACCGTGGCCCTCAACCCCTCCCCCGTCCCACCCCCATCAGCTTCTTCAGCCCCAGCACAGCAGAGAGAATAGAAAGGTTTAAACTTTAAAGAGTAGAGAGAGTTATGAAGAAGAAAGGTCTAAGAAAATGAAAAAAATATGAAGAACTGAAAATCATCATGAAAATGAAACGTTGAGAGAGTGAAGAAGCCACCAATCTCAGCTGATAAGAAAAGAAAGAAAGGGTTCCTCTCTTCATGAATATAATATATATATATATTAAAATAAGGAAAAATAAACTAAATGGCAATACCCTTTTCTACTTTGGCATTTGGGAGATTGAACCACGTTATTATTATTATTTCTCTTTTAAGTTTTAATTTTTTTTTCATTTCTCTATTCTTTATTTTTCAATTTTCAAGTATATGGATATGGATATAGATATTTGTATTCGAAAATCAAACTTAAAGGCTCGAGCCACACAGGATAACATCAAATGCTAGTTACAGTTCCCAGAAGAAAGGAAGGAAGGAAGAGGCAAACTTACCTGAAGCAACCAAGGCCAGCTGCTAAATGACCAGCAACACCAGTGGCAAGTCTAGTTTCAGCAACACTATCAATCATAAGTTCCAATCCAGATTTTTTAACCATTTTTACAATTTCAAGGATACCAAGAACCCCAAATTTGGATAATTTAATGTTGATAACATCCACAAGATTTTCCTCCACAAGTTTTTGGATGTCCATCAAATCCCTGCAACTTTCATCTGCTGCAACTGATACCCCATACTTATGCGTTGCAACGTTACTCACATCACCAAGGCCTCTCCAGTCATCTCTATGAACTGGTTGTTCAAAAACTGTAGGAATCACCCCTTTTTCTGCAATAAGACCAACATAGTTGTGATCGGTAGAGCAGGTTTATATACGGTATTACTATGAATACCATGCATGCTTGCCCAAACCTGACTTAAAATAAGAGCTTCAAATTTCATTCAAACTTATCTATATTTAACTGAAACTGAAAACAACTTGGGTCAAACTCAAGCACGGCTCATAGTTTAAATGTCTAATTTTTTCCAAACTCATTTTCAAGCATAATAATTTTGTTCAAATCACCTCAAATATTGGTGGGACTTCAGTTTTGGACGATGAATTGTGATATTGAAAATTGCTTACCATTTAGTTTGTGAAGAACTTCAATGGCTTCCTTTGAAGTGTAACCCTCATTTGCATCTAAGATAAATAAGCACTGAGGGTGAGCAGCTCTTACTGCTTGAAGAACTTCAATATCTGCATTTAAATTCCTTCTCAGTTTAATCTCCAATGTCTTGAATCCTAGTTTGCAATATTTAGCAGCCAGATCGAATGCTTTAGCCGAGGAAGTAGTTGGGATCTGTATACATGGAAATTATTAGTCTCCATCTCAACCATGACACTGCTATCTAAGTCAGTCTTTGTAATGTGATATGCTATGTTGCTTTTATTTGTATTCCATACTCCTATTCCGACACATATTTTCATATTAAACCTTCCAATCATAAAAGGATTAGAAAACCCAACATAACCGTATTAAATAAACATTATTCAACACTCAGTATCCAAATTTGTGTAACATGTACTATGTTAAACTAGGCTCTAGGTATTTGTCAAATACAAAATCTGTCTGTATACTCGATCTTTTCGAGATTTTTGTATATTTAAAAAACCATATACCTATACTTAGTATCAAACTAGTATCGAACACAACTACATATAAAAGTAAAATGACCGGTTATATATACATTACTTAACTGTAGCAGCAGTGGACAAGGAATCGGACACTCCCCCAAATAATCTCCAGAGGGGCACATCAATGCTATTAGCAACTGCGTCAACCAATGCCATTTCTAACCCAGCCCTAACCTTCACACACAGACAAAAAATCATAAGAAGGATCCGATGCAAAGGGGACCAAACAAATTACTTAGTTTTCTTTCTTTTTTTTTCCTACGTAGCAGTGTTTTTTATCAGGGGTATAGGGGAAGAGGATGACGATTTGAAGGTTCGAACCCTCGACTTAGTATCAATCAGAACTTTATTTCAATGGAAGTTGTTTCCCATGGCACCACAAGCTTATTTGATATGTAATTAGTTATATTATTAGAACTTGAGTGTGTATAGTTAAAATTTTTTAATTTTTTTTTATGTATTTGGAGAATTTATGCAAGCCCTCCTCTTGGGACATGAATATCATAAGATCTTTCTAAAAAATTAGTCCGAGCAATATAGGAATACTATTGATGATGGGTGTCTGTTTTGGGGTGTCTCAAATTTTTTAAGGAAAGGTATTATCCTTATAGAGATTTTTGTCTCCCGCACCCCAAAAATAGCTCAAAAAGATTCACGGAGTTTTGAGAATGTCTCTATTGGTAACATGACTTGCAAGCTCACGAAAAAACTATCAGTATTGGGCGATTATTGTGCATATTGTACTTATGGGGTCCATCCCACCAACCAAGGTATAGATCTTACTCATGCTACCGACACTTCTTTTATGAGCGTGCAAATCATATTTTCACCGATCGAAACACTCTCTGAACCGTAAACCTCTTTAGACTTTTCTCTATAAATGGAAGACAAAATCCCAACGAAAACAATTCCTTCAATTGAAGGTCTAAGACACTCCAAATCAGCCCCTCGCCCTCAACAAACACAATACAATGTTAATGTTAGTACATAATGAGAACATGATTGTACTTACAGAAGCAAATTCGCTACCAGGAAACATCTCTGAGATCTGATGTAAAACCAAATTCAAAGTCACTGGAGGTCCCTCGCTAAGAAATTCACAGGCTTTTCTCACTTCCTCAAGAGCAGTGGCTTGGTTCCAGTTAACCCATGGAACCACTGATACCTCACCCCACCCGACACACCCATTGCTGAGTTCAACTCGTACAGCCACATTCTCAACCTTTTCAAGCCTGGAACACCCAACGGTCACCGGTTCTTGAAGCCCAACATTCAATGGTCTCCCTTCAGCACAATGAACATCAACCCAGAAAATCTCAGTCAAGTTCTTCAATCCCAAGCTTGTTCTTGGCCTTTCAGTGCTCCCACTGACTGCTGATTGAGTCATCAGCTCACTGCTGCTAGTGCTGGTGCTGACAATGAAACGAGTCTGCAAGTTTCTTCGATAGTTAACCACAGAAGACCGAGAGAAAAGCAAAGAGTTTGTTAGACAACAGAAACCAAGTGAAGCCATTGGATTGGAAAGATGGTTGAACTTAGCTTTCTTGTTGATATTTAGCAAGCACTGAATGTCATTCTTTATTTATCCATTTTGTTGGGTTTGTTTTCCAGTTAACATACAAAAACAAACCTAAGCTGCACCCTAACAAGGTCTTTTTTATTTGTCATGTCATTGATGGTGTACTGTACTAAGGGCATATTTTCGTGATTGGTGACCTTTGGAGGAGTGAAAGAGTCACATGAAAAAAAAAAAAACATATGCGCCCTTTAAGTGTTGACCACACTTTTTCAAGCTCCGGTCTGTAAATTTTGGCCCCTCTGATATGAATGGAAAGATGGAGTGATAAAAAGGTTTAATACCCTTAAATAAATTTTTAATTTCGAATTTTATGAAAAAGAATAGATGAAAAGCGTTTTCTTTTTCATTTATAATTTGTTAGGGCTGGATGTAATTATTGAATACTGTCTTACTTAAAAAAAAAAAAAACCCTGCTCATCAGCCTAATGCATATAGTAAGCTAAAACATGGCAAGGCCACCGTAGTGAGCACCTCGACGGCAAAATCTGTTTTGGTTGACACATTTAATCAGTTATTAGGGTCAGTAAAATAATTTGAAACAAAAATCATGGGCATTAACTTCTTTGTTAAGTTATGAATATGGTTTTATTGGGATGTTTTATTTGAAAATTGAATTCGACTAGTATTTGTGGTGAGGTAACAGTTACAATAATTAATTTTATAGTCATAATTATTTTTAATTTTAGTGGAGATAAATACACTGCTCATTTAAAAGTATAATTTTTAGATAAAATCTAATTTAACTTAAGATAGTTATTACAAAACTCTTTTTTCAAATTTCCTAATTATTATTTTGATATATTTTGGGTTTTTTAATTTTTTTATAGGTAAAAGAAGACAACACAGCCTTAAATCAATTTATTCATACATGGGAATCACTAATATCTCTTCTAAAAGTAGTCTCCTAATGTAAGGTGCAGGAACCTCAATATAAATTAACTATCATTAAAAAGACATAATTTAACTAGCCAATCAGCAATCATATTTCATTCCCTATTCACGATTTGGAACTTAACTGTTGAAACCTAACAAGTCACTTCTTTGATTTTCCTAACAAAAGTCAGCATTCTTTAATCATATCCACAACCATCATTTAATAAGATTTGAAGGTATACTTTGATATCATATGTTTTAATATTATTTGGGGTAAATTATACAAATAGTCACTCAATTATGCCTACGTTCCTATTTTGGTCATCTAACTTAAAAAATTTATAATTTAGGCACTACCGTTTGAATTCATTCTTGTTTTAGTCACCCATCGCTAAATTGATAACGAAAAGCCTTTTCTAACGGCATAATAACATATTTACTCCTCAATACTTGTATTTTTATTAATTTGATCCTAATTCTAAATAATTTAATAAATTTAACCTTTCACATTTACAAATTCTATCAATTTGATCCTCAAACTTCCTAATCAAAACTTTCAACTTTTAAAACAAAGACCTTCCACGTCTATTAATTGTTTTACTTTTTCGCAAATAATTAAAAACAAATAGAACACATTATAATCTCTTAATCAATTTATAAAATTAAAAAATCATTACCAATGTAACAAAAGAAAATTCAATTAATTCTTTCACATTTTTATCTTATGAAAATTAAATGTTCATAATTTTTCTTATATAATTATTGATTGAATAATTGAATTTATTAAAACTATATTTTAACTCTGGATTTAATTTTCAATTTCAATGATCAACTTCTAAGACGATTTCTATATATCTTAAAAGAAATTTCATACTTATCAAGAAAACAACACAAATAAGATGGCTAATAGTAAATGAAGCTAAATAGTCCAAAATTAAGCAATTTTCACTGAATTTTTTTTTTAACATTTTACTTCCTAACATATGGTAAAATATGCAAACCAAGATAAAAAAATACAAAATTAAAAAAAAAAAAAAGACACTATCCGATGCAAAGGGAACCAAACAAATTACTTAGTTTTTCTTTTTCTTTTCCTACGTAGCAGTGTTTTTTATCAGGGTATAGGGGAGAGGATGACGATTTGAAGGTTCGAACCTCGACTTAGTATCAATCAGAACTTTATTTCAATGGAAGTTGTTTCCCATGGCACCACAAGCTTGTATGATAAGTAATTAGTTATATTATTAGAACTTGAGTGTGTATAGTTAAAATTTTTAATTTTTTTTATGTATTTGGAGAATTTATGCAAGCCCTCCTCTTGGGACATGAATATCATAAGATCTTTCTAAAAATTAGTCCGAGCAATATAGGAATACTATTGATGATGAGTGTCTGTTTTGGGGTGTCTCAAATTTTTAAGGAAAGGTATTATCCTTATAGAGATTTTTGTCTCCTGCACCCCAAAATAGCTCAAAAAGATTCACGGAGTTTTGAGAATGTCTCTATTGGTAACATGACTTGCAAGCTCACGAAAAAACTATCAGTATTGGGCGATTATTGTGCATATATTACTTATGGGGTCCATCCCACCAACCAAGGTATAGATCTTACTCATGCTACCGACACTTCTTTTATGAGCGTGCAAATCATATTTTCACCGATCGAAACACTCTCTGAACTGTAAACCTCTTTAGACTTTTCTCTATAAATGGAAGACAAAATCCCAACGAAAACAATTCCTTCAATTGAAGGTCTAAGACACTCCAAAGCAGCCCCTCGCCCTCAACAAACACAATACAATGTTAATGTTAGTACATAATGAGAACATGATTGTACTTACAGAAGCAAATTCGCTACCAGGAAACATCTCTGAGATCTGATGTAAAACCAAATTCAAAGTCACTGGAGGTCCCTCGCTAAGAAATTCACAGGCTTTTCTCACTTCCTCAAGAGCAGTGGCTTGGTTCCAGTTAACCCATGGAACCACTGATACCTCACCCCACCCGACACACCCATTGCTGAGTTCAACTCAGTACAGCCACATTCTCAACCTTTTCAAGCCTGGAACACCCAACGGTCACCGGTTCTGAAGCCCAACATTCAATGGTCTCCCTTCAGCACAATGAACATCAACCCAGAAAATCTCAGTCAAGTTCTTCAATCCCAAGCTTGTTCTTGGCCTTTCAGTGCTCCCACTGACTGCTGATTGAGTCATCAGCTCACTGCTGCTAGTGCTGGAGCTGACAATGAAACGAGTCTGCAAGTTTCTTCGATAGTTAACCACAGAAGACCGAGAGAAAAGCAAAGAGTTTGTTAGACAACAGAAACCAAGTGAAGCCATTGGATTGGAAAGATGGTTGAACTTAGCTTTCTTGTTGATATTTAGCAAGCACTGAATGTCATTCTTTATTTATCCATTTTTGTTGGGTTTGTTTTCCAGTTAACATACAAAAAACAAACCTAAGCTGCACCCTAACAAGGTCTTTTTTATTTGTCATGTCATTGATGGTGTACTGTACTAAGAGCATATTTTAGTGATTGGTGACCCTTGGACGAGTGAAAGAGTCACATGAAAAAAAAAAAAAAACATACGCGCCCTTTGAGTGTTGACCACACTTTTTCAAGCTCCGGTCTGTAAATTTTGGCCCCTCTGATATGAATGGAAAGATGGAGTGATAAAAAGGTTTAATACCCTTAAATAAATTTTGAATTTTGAATTTTATCAAAAAGAATAGATGAAAAGCGTTTTCTTTTTCATTTATAATTTGTTAGGGCTGGATGTAATTATTGAATACTGTCTTACTTAAAAAAAAAAAACTGCTCATCAGCCTAATGCATATAGTAAGCTAAAACATGGCAAGGCCACCGTAGTGAGCACCTCGACGGCAAAATCTGTTTTGTTGACACATTTAATCAGTTATTAGGTCAGTAAAATAATTTGAAACAAAAATCATGGGCATTAACTTCTTTGTTAAGTTATGAATATGGTTTTATTGGGATGTTTTATTTGAAAATTGAATTGACTAGTATTTGTGGTGAGGTAACAGTTACAATAATTAATTTTATACTCATAATTATTTTTAATTTTAGTGAGATAAACACACTGCTCATTTAAAAGTATAATTTTAAACACACTACTCATTTAAAAGTATAATTTTTAGATAAAATCTAATTTAACTTAAAGATAGTTATTACAGAACTTTTTTTTCAAATTTCCTAATTATTATTTTGATATATTTTGGGTTTTTTAATTTTTTATAAGTAAAAGAAGACAACACAGTCTTAAATCAATTTATTCATACATGGAAATTACTAATATCTCTTCTAAAAGTAGTCTCCTAACGTAAGGTGCACGAACCTCAATATAAATTAACTATCATTAGAAAAAAATGATTTAGCTAGCCAATCAGCAATCATATTTCATTCCCTATTCACGAGCTGGAACTTAACTGTTGAAACTTAACAAGTCACTTCTTTAATTTTCCTAACAAAAGTCAGCATTCTTTAATCATATCCACAACCATCATTCAATAAGATTTGAAGGTATACTTTGATATCATATATTTTAATATTATTTGGGGTAAATTATACAAATAGTCACCCAACTATGCCTACGCTCCTATTTTGGTCATCTAACTTAAAAATTTACAATTTAGGCACTACCGCTTGAATTCATTCTTGTTTTAGTCACCCATCCCTAAATTGATAACGAAAAGCCTTTTCTAACCTGCATAATAACATATTTACTCCTCAATACTTGTATTTTTATTAATTTGATCCTAATTCTAAATAATTTAATAAATTTAACCTTTCACATTTACAAATTCTATCAATTTGATCCTCAAACTTCCTAACCAAAACTTTTAACTTTTAAAACAAAGACCTTCCACGCCTATTAATTGTTTTACTTTTTCGCAAATAATTAAAAACAAATAGAACACATTACAATCTCTTAATCAATTTATAAAATTAAAAAAATCATTACTAATGTAACAAAAAGAAAATTCAATTAATTCTTTCATATTTTTTATCTTATGAAAATTAAATGTTCATAATTTTTCTTATATAATTATTGATTGAATAATTGAATTTTTAAAACTATATTTTTAACTCGGATTTAATTTTCAATTTCAATGATCAACTTCTAAGACGATTTCTATATATCTTAAAAGAAATTTCATACTTATCAAGAAAACAACACAAATAAGATGGCTAATAGTAAATGAAGCTAAATAGTCCAAAATTAAGCAATTTTCACTGAATTTTTTTTTTAACATTTTACTTCCTAACATATCGTAAAATATGCAAACCAAGATAAAAAATACAAAATTAAAAAAAAAAAAGACATTAGTCCACTTTATGGGCGGTTTTACCATAAGCTTCAAACTTTATACTATTTTCACATCATAAACAAATTAAACAAAAAGGTCAACATTATCAAGCTTTTAAATTTTGATTTCTGGGTTCTACAAACAAACACATGATTAAAGCAGATTACCAACTATATTTATTAGCCATATGAAATAATAAATTGCTTTTTACTAAAAGGCAATATATCAAAATCACATGCTTAAAAGTCAAACTCAAGCATACAATGAAAAAAAAAAAAGAAAAGATGATGAAGATATAAACCTGTAAGTGATGGTAGCCTGGTTTCCCAGTAGTTAGGTATCTACATGCCCAAATCTCTGAAAAAGGAAAATTCAAGATATGTAAATGAAAATATATAGTATTTTTAGCGAAGAGAAAAGGAACACACCTTGAGATTGTACATTTATTGATAAAGATGACATTTAATTTCAAAAAGAGTTATGTATCTAATTAGATTATTTCAACCATAAACAAAATAATTAATAGATGTGGAATGCCTTCGTTATAAAAGTTGAAAGTTTTAGTTAGAAAGTTTGATGATCAAATTGATATATTTTCTAAATGTGAATGGTTAAATTTATTGAGTTGTTTAGAATTAGGATCTGTTGATATAATATGTAAGTATCGAGGAATAAATGTGTTATTATACCAATTAGAATAAGGCTTTCTTGTAACAACCTAAACCCGCCTAGACATTATGGTCCAAATTGGCGATGTCACATGGAATATCGTAATGTAATGTAATATCGTAATCCTACCCACCATCTCTACACACACCATTCACCAACCCTACACACCATGTAGGATAAAATCAACCCACCCATCCTTACACACCATGTCAGATCGCAATGCGCACATAATCGATAATTGCAAATGAATCGCAGATAATGTGCTTAATAGCCTTCAGATACTTTCTCCGATATCATCAACCCACCCCAATGTAATGCATCATAATCGATGACATGCTATAATGCAATTAACAGATCACACAATCAAATCAGATACATGCTAAGTGTAACATGCTTAATACATATATCACATAATCAGATCACGTAATTAGGGGCCTAAGTAATGCTTACGGACCCTACAAAGATTTGGGCGACCCTGCAACCTTACAGATCGGGCCTGTAAAATGGGCTCATGACGCCGTTATTGGCTAGCCTCGAGTGTGGCCCACACGACCCAATTGGCCTTGGTCGTAGATTACACGCCTCGCCCAGAATTCCACACGCCCATGTGGTTCACTCGTATGGCCCACACTACTAATAGATCGAGCCTGCAGGTAGCACACTACTGGCCTCGCCATCACACCTGCCTGTGTCACTTGCATACTACTCCGGCTTCGCCAATCACACGACCATGTCGTGTCTCACGCCTTTTGACACTACTTCTACCACACCACCGCAAGGCCGACAAAGATCATTTTTCAACTTTTACCGATTCTTATTTTCCGTGTTTCCGAGTATACACTGCAATCGCTTTCGCAAATAAAACACTCCCAGTCTCCTAGAACCTAAATATCGACATTCCAATGCCCAAAATCTGTTTCAAATGGAACTTAAATGAAACTATAACAGTAATGCTCAACCTAACACCTTCAAAACCATACCTTCGATCAAGTAATCAAATTCCACGAACCTAAGTCTCCAAATAGCGATTACGAGTCCTCAATCTTCCTCTTAACCAAAGATTAACAACGACATCAATAAAAAGCTAACAACAAAAATAAAACTACGCTTACTCATCTTACCGAATCAAACGTGAACCAATGTTGCATGTAAGAGAGACGATCAAGAGAAGATCAAAATAAGATGGCATGTGAGAGAAGAAAAGAAACAAGAAGAGGAGAAGGAAAAGAAGAGGAAAATTCGATTATGAAGGAGGAGAACAACAAGATTTGACAGAGAGAAAATTTTGAAAAAGAAACTACTCGTAAAAACTGATAATTTCCTCCTTCCTCCCACTAATCTACTAACAACCCACCACTTAGTTCCCATTTTAGCACAACTCTAGCCAAGCTAGAAGCAAAAATACAACCCTTGTCATGTATAGAAAATCGCACTCCAAGACCTCCTTCCCATCAACACTCCACTTATCTTGCATCATCAGCAGTGAGCCCATTCTAATATAATATTACCAACATCTAAACTTAAGCCTACCGACTAGAGAATGAGCTTATTTCATAAAGATATCAAAATTTTCCCAAGTCAGCTCGAACTTAGGACCTCACACATACACACCGTAACACATAACCATCGAAGCAAACATATACTTGTGTCAATTAACTACAAAAGTCGATATAAGAAAATTAATGCTACATTTCTATTATCAATTTAACACGGGTGATCAAAATAAGAACAAATTCACATATTTATATCCAAATTGAAAATTTTTAAAGTTGGGTGACCAAAACAGAAACATGGGCATTCGACCATTTGTATAGTTTACCCTATTATTTTTTATATGTTAATGGGATTTTTTTTAGAATATTTTTTCTTGAGTAGTGATTTGACACTCTACACTAATTAATGTTATGCATGTTATAAGGCATTATTGTGAAGTACATGCAGAGTACCTCGACACATATGGGTGTCGATTTAAGGGTTAAGAGGTTTGATCGGGATATTTATTTGGATGTTGACCTAATCAAACAAATTAAATACAGTGGAGGTTGACTCCTACGGTTGTCAATTTACACCCTATAAAAACTCATACATTTCTCCTTTCTTCGCGCCCAAAATCTTCCCAAAACTCTATAACTTTCTCAAGCTCTCAAGCACTCCAACTCTTCGAAAATCTTGTTCTTTTTACTTATTTTCAGAGAAGAATGATGGAAAACATTGTCAAATACACCATCAATATGGTGAAATCTCTAACTCAATTCTTTCTAGTTTTTATTTTTTGTAAAATATTATTATGATTTTTGAAATTTAATATTATTATTTTGTGATTTTTAACAAATTTAATTGATCAAGTTCTTTGGATCCAACACAATTTATATTCCATGAATCCCAATCGTCAGACGAGAACACTTGAAGGAAGTCGGTTTATATATGATATCTAAGATGACAAAGTTGAAAATGTAATGGCATAAATTTAAGGTTATCGTAACAATAGTTTGTAATATAAATCCGATTTAAAGAGAAATTTATTTCAATACATTTGCATAAATATTTATATGATAGGAAATATTTTATAAATATTTATAGAATGTTAGTAATGTGGTATTAAAATTTCGTAGAAAATTTTAACGTTGGGTAGGTAATTAAATGGAAAAGACTAAATTGAAATAGAAGTAAAAGTTGAATTATAGATTAAAAGAAATTATAAAGGACCAAAATAGCAATTAAGCCATTTTGTCTAGTTGAGGCGTTTATTGTGAAGAAAATCTAGGATTTTTATGTTTAATATATATTATTATATTATTATATAATAAAATATTTTATGTTTTAATTATAATATAATATATTATATTGTTATTATTATATTTATATATGTGTGTTATAAGCTAAAGAAACAAAAACAAAAAAAAAAAAAAAGAGGAAAGAGAGAGAGTAAAGACGAAACAGAGAAGAAACAGGGGAGAAAGAAAGAAAATGGGAGAATAGAGTTTTTGAAGCTTGGAAGTTGATAGGTAAGTCAATTTAGCCCTTTTTACTTAATTTTGATGTTTTAGAAGCCTTGGAACAAGGTTTGATGAAGCTAAGTTGTCATATTGAAAGTTTGTGAGCTCTCAAGTATAGTTTATGATGAAACAAAAACATGAATTAAGGACTTAATTGAATGAATTTCAAGTTAGAATTGAAAGATGGATTTAATTGAGAAGTAAGCTATAAGAAAACAGTTTTGGGACAGCAGTAGTAGAGTAAATTTGAAAAATCACTAAAAATCGTAGGAGTGGAATTAGAAGTTTATTGAGATATGAAATTAAAGCTTATTGAGTCAATTTTCATATGAAAGAAATATAGAAAGCAAAGTAATTCTGTATTTTGAGATATTTATATTTTTGTAAGACTGGTTTAGAGTGATTTTGAGATCCCTATTCGACTTTGAAAATCATAAAAATTGAATAAAAATAATTAGAGGCTTAAATTTATATGGTTAGACTTAATGAGTCTATTTTATAATAAACAAACTAAAACATCATTTGAATTCTTTACAAGGACAAAATTGATTCAGAGTGAAAAGTGGTCCGAACTCAAATAGTAAAACAAGGAAATTTTAATGAATAAACTGTACTAATTGGCTAAGCCAAATATTCTGGAAATTTTATGGTATAAATATATTGAGTCTAGTTTCAGGAAAAATTAACGGTTCTTCAATTGGAGTTCTAGCTCAGAAATAAATAATTTAGTGATCTGTGACTCAAGTAGACAGCTTTGAATGAATTATGAACAATAATAGAATTATAGTGAATGCTCCATGTGAACATGAAATGTGTTGAATTGATGATTGAATTTATTTATTTAGATCCGGAAAACACAAATACAAAGTTAGATAGAGGAAAGGAAAAGTCCGGATTAGTACCATTGTGCTCAAATATGTCTCTTTAATAATCGACCTTCCAATCAATTGGAAGGCGTAATCATAACTAGTGGCATTAATCCAAAGTTTGAGTGTGGTTGGTTGTTGGGTGTCATGTCTTGGGAGAAGCATATAAAGATTTTCATGGTTGTCGAGTGAAGTGCATATGGTTAGACAATATTGTCAACCTAGCCCTCCACTACTTGCAATTATAGAGAGATTGATTGTTTAGTGGAGCTTGGATGCCCTAGATGTTTGAAGGAATGTTGTTTCGCACAACCGCAACAAGGTCCATGTCATGTATCTTTCTCTATTTAAGGATTTTGAGGCGATGGTAGATTCAACTAGGGTTTTGCTACTCGCATATTGGTATAGGGAACTTTACGAAGCGGTTCGTGAACTAACGATGAAGTGAATAGTTGTTACTTACTTTTACAAATATAGGCATGGATACACTTGTTGTGGTTAGCACTCATCCCTTCTAGTGTGGGAGTTCTCTCTTATTAGAAGGTAAAATATCACTTTATACAATATCTTAAAATGTGTTTTAGTATCGATCTTAATATCGCCTATTGCATTAATTAATGGAACATATTTAAGGGATGTTTGGACCATACGTGTTATATGAGGAGCTTCAAATAGATGCATCAAGAAATCAATTGACAAGTCGGTGAAGAGGTATGTTGGTGTTGTATTTGTATTCAATAAAGTTCAATGTTTCTATTAATGAATATAATTGTATTTGGATATTTCTACAGTTCCGGTGGATATCATACCTAGACAACTTGGTGTTTGTCACAATATTGGAGATTGTTTACAAGTAGTATGTGTTATTCAGGTCATGAGTACTCCTTATCTATTTTTACAAATTACATTGTGGAGTGGTAACACCCTAATTGGGTGAATCACTAGTTCAATTTTGTCCAAGAAATTTTAGTGGATTTGTAGAACATCGAGCAGTTTTGGATGATAGATTTGAGGAGATAGGATCGATATTGGCTCTCATCCTAAGAGAGGTTCGCTATATGCCTAGGGAAAAAGGGCATAGCAAAATTTTTAACTTTCACCAAAATTTCATTAAAATTTTGATATACATTTTTTTAACGCAAGAAAGAATTTTTCACCCCCAAGGGCAACATTGTTAGTGAGTTCCATACTTTCTCATCCATTTACTAAGATATAAAATATGAAAATATTATATAATATATATCCATACTATATATTAACATTTTAACGAAGTTGGTGTCACGAGTCAATTAGACACCAACTTAATTTAGAAATGATAAAGGGTTTGTTTGAATAGCACAAAAATAATTGAATGGAAGTGTAATTACTAAGGTAGTAATTATACTCTCTTGTAGTTACAAAGAATTGCGATTCCCTCGATGTGTTTGGCTAACAAAAAAGCGTAACTATATCGTAATTTTTATGTAATGTTTGGCAATACAAACTATAATTACACAATTACATTTTTATATTTTTAAAAATATTAATTACTATAAAAATTATTTTCTGATAAAATAAATTTCTAAACAAGTAACAAAAATTAAAATCAAATATCATATGTATTATGTATTATGTTAATCTAAAAAGTAGTGATAATATGATTACTAATAAAATAATAAGAAAAATACAGGTCATATGTAATTTTATCTAATTGTTCTTGTGCATATTTTTCAGGAAAAATTAACGGTTCTTCAATTGGAGTTCTGAGCTCGAGAAATAAATAATTTAGTGACTGTGACTCAAGTAGACAGCTTTGAATGAATTATGAACAATAATAGAATTATAGTGAATGCTCCATGTGAACATGAAATGTGTTGAATTGATGATTGAATTTATTTATTTAGATCCGGAAAACACAAATACAAAGTTAGATAGAGGAAAGGAAAAAGTCCCGGATTAGTAGATTTTTGTGTACGAACAAGTATCGAGGTAAGTTCATATAACTTGTATTATATTCTTAAATGCTTGAAATGTACATTATTGATGTGAATATGATTTCAATGTTCATTGTATGAAAGTTGATGAAACATTGATATATTTGATAAAAAAGGAAAGAAATCCCGGTTGAATGAAAGGAAAATTATTTGGATCTCTCAAAAGGAATTGACGGAAAAAGGATCTAGCTCGGACGGGTGATCCTATCCGATATAGCCCTCCGAAGAATATGTGAAAATGGATTTAGCCCGACGGGTAATCCAATTAGGTCTGAATTTAGCTGGATCGCTAATTCGGATCCAAGCTCATTAGAGTAGTTCTCGTTGGGATTTAGCACGGATGGTAATCCCGACAATACTCTATGAGTTTATATTACTGTGATTTAGCCTGACTGTAATCCTACTATAAGAATGAGGTTCGCAAGAGTGTGCTCTCCGAAATGGAAATGTCGCACATGAACATGAATTGACGGACTGGATTGTACACTAAAAGTGTACTTCGAAAATCCATCGAAATTCCGAGTAATTCAACGGGATAAATATGAAAATATAACAAAGAAATAGAAATCATGGTATTGATGAGCTCATCAATCATGGTATATATTATTGGTATATAGAAATTATTGGATTAACTTGAATGTTGAGTTTGTGTATGTGAAAATCATTCAATTTAGTTGTTGCATTGGTAAAAAGGTGAAACCTAGAAACATTTGCATTCCATTTTCCATGCAGGGAAATGACCATTATGCTCAAATATGTCTCTTTAATAATCGACCTTCCAATCAATTGGAAGGCAGTAATCATAACTAGTGGCATTAATCCAAAGTTTGAGTGTGGTTGGTTGTTGGGTGTCATGCTGCTGAGGGAGAAGCATATAAAGATTTTCATGGTTGTCGAGTGAAGTGCATATGGTTAGACAATATTGTCAACCTAGCCCCTCCACTACTTGCAATTATAGAGGAGATTGATTGTTTAGCTGGAGCTTGGATGCCCTAGATGTTTGAAGGAATGTTGTTTCCAGACAAATCTGGCAACAAGGTCCATGTCATGTATCTTTCTCTATTTAAGGATTTTGAGGCAGATGGTAGATTCAACTAGGGTTTTGCTACTCTGGCATATTGGTATAGGGAACTTTACGAAGCGGTTCGTGAACTAATTGATGAAGTGAATAGTTGTTACTTACTTTTACAAATATAGGCATGGATACACTTGTTGTGGTTAGCACTCATCCCTTCTAGTCGTGGGAGTTCTCTCTTATTAGAAGGTAAAATATCACTTTATACAATATCTTAAAATGTGTTTTAGTATCGACTTAATATCGCCTATTGCATTAATTAATGGAACATATTTAAGGGATGTTTGGACCATACGTGTTATATGAGGAGCTTCAAATAGATGCATCAAGAAATCAATTGACAAGTCAGTGAAGAGGTATGTTGGTGTTGTATTTGTATTCAATAAAGTTCAATGTTTCTATTAATGAATATAATTGTATTTGGATATTTCTACAGTTCCGGTGGATATCATACCTAGACAACTTGGTGTTTGTCACAATATTGGAGATTGTTTACAAGTAGTATGTGTTATTCAGGTCATGAGTACTCCTTATCTATTTTTACAAATTACATTGTGGAGTGGTAACACCCTAATTGGGTGAATCACTAGTTCAATTTTGTCCAAGAAATTTTAGTGGATTTGTAGAACATCGAGCGGTTTTGGATGATAGATTTGAGGAGATAGGATCGATATTGGCTCTCATCCTAAGAGAGGTTCTGCTATATGCCTAGGGAAAAAAGGGCATAGCAAAATTTTTTAACTTTCACCAAAATTTCATTAAAAATTTTGATATACATTTTTTTTTAACGCAAGAAAGAATTTTTCACCCCCCAAGGGCAACATTGTTAGTGAGTTCCATACTTTCTCATCCATTTACTAAGATATAAAATATGAAAATATTATATAATATATATCCATACTATATATTAACATTTTAACGGTTGGTGTCACGAGTCAATTAGACACCAACTTAATTTAGAAATGATAAAGGGTTTGTTTGAATAGCACAAAAATAATTGAATGGAAGTGTAATTACTAAGGTAGTAATTATAATCTCTTGTAGTTACAAAGAATTGCGATTCCCTCGATGTGTTTGGCTAACAAAAAAGCGTAACTATATCGTAATTTTTATGTAATGTTTGGCAATACAAACTATAATTACACAATTACATTTTTATATTTTTAAAAATATTAATTACTATAAAAAATTATTTTCGTGATAAAATAAATTTCTAAACAAGTAACAAAAATTAAAATCAAATATCATATGTATTATGTATTATGTTAATCTAAAAAGTAGTTGATAATATGATTACTAATAAAATAATAAGAAAATACAGGTCATATGTAATTTTATCTAATTGTTCTTGTGCATATTTGTTGAGTTATTCTCTTTAATATTTAACATATGCTCCTTATCATCATTTATTGGTCATTGATCGAGTTTATCATCATTTGAATTTAACCTACATCATTAAGATTATCAAGATCTCTTTCATGTATTCTTTGAAGTATGGATCATATCAATTCCACCTATAATTCAAATTATGAAATATGCAACGTGCTAGTGTCACGGGGCTAGATCTTTCGTCTCGCGCTAAGTGCAATCTTAGGCAATCCGTTCGTACCAAACTCGCCTAAGTCAGCCTAACTCGCAAGTGAGGATTTCTTTAGAATTCCTCCAAGGCACCAATTTGTATAATGGAAGCAATTTATGCCAAAGAAGCCATAACAGAAAGCCACAAAAAAGAACGCACGAGAAGTGTTTGAGTAAATGCTCTCAAAGAATTCTATTACTCTTAAGGATTCAAGTTACAATGGAATGATTTACAAGTGAGGGGAAGACTCTCTATTTATAGTTGAGTTCCCCCAAAACTGACGGTCTAGATTAAGTTATATCGACAGACGAGATTAGCCTATCCCTTAAATCATGAGATTTACAAGATACACCATGTCAAATTAAATCTACAAGATATGATTCCCATATTTACTAAAAATAGCCTATGTTGTCATGTCATCGTTATCGGGCCAACCAGGCTTCAATCTAACAGGCTTCTCCAATAGTTCTCTGAATCGGGCCAATTCTCATGGGCTAAATAATCCCTATTTAATCGATAGACCTCCATGGGGTACATCTTGTGCCATGGTCACGGACTTTGCACTTTGGCCCGTGACACTAGTATGATCTAACCTTGGTTTTTACGCTATACTAAGGAGATGTTGTTAATATGGAAAATATTTTTTTAAACAATGAATGTCTTCTCAACCACATTTTGAAACCTTGAAGGTCTAAAATTAAAGAGTTCGTAAGCTCTTTATGGTGCTTGTGTCTAGCACCATTCTCTAAAATTGCATCATACCGTCATGATATGGTGCAAGAAAATATTGTGTTTGCATAATTAGCATCTATCTTATAGTATTTGGGTTTATAGTTTAAATAGTTTGTAGCTTTAATTATAAAAACTTATATGAACTTATTTTGGAGAAAGACTTATGCTAAGTTATATCCCTTTTATATATATATATATATATATATATATATATATAAAATAAATAATAAAATAGATTTTATAATATATAACCTTTATAAAAAAATTATAAATTGTCCAATAACTTTCATTAAACTTCTTATAAGTAATATAATTTTTGCTAGAAATTTTTTTTATCAATAAGTTATGATTAAAAGGACTTTAACACTTTTATGAATAAGTATATCGTCTTTATAGTATATAGAATGTACACATAAATAAATATATTCATACTTATTGACCATAAGTTTTTATAAGTAAATATATTATAACCCTTTTGTAACATATAATTTTTTTATAATAAACTTTTAGTCATACCTTTAGAATTCCTTTTAGGATTTAAATAATATAATTTTATTATAATTTTATAAAATACATAAACTATTTTTATAATATAATTTTTAGGATTTATAATATAAGAAATTTTTTGTTATAACGATCTCAAACGCTTATACATGTTCATGTTTATAATATATTTTTGTAACTTGTATAAAAATATTTTTAAAATTTGAATTTAGTGTAATTTTCTATACAATTACTCCAATTCTCACCTCCTTTAAGAATTGAAAATGTAATTGGGGTGCTCCAATTACACCTAATTCGATAGAACCTATCAATTATAATGATTACCTAAATATACTATCATTATGTAATTACAAGCAACTACACTCAAATTCAATTCTTGGGTGACTTTCCAAATAATACTAAAATCTTTTACTTTGTAAAAATAACAAATATTGATCTGAAATTATTTTTAACTTTTTTATTTTTTAATAAAATAATACTATTGTGGGATTTGATATTATATATATTATATATAAGAGATTTGACTTCATGAACAATAATGTTTAAAATTTTAATTTAATCATTTCAATAAAACCTCAATTAAATTTGTTATAATATATATTTATTTACATAAAAAATTTACCAACGTTATAAGTATATCTAGTAAAAAACACATGCGCCACATGAAGAATAAAATATAGAGGAATATTCGCCAGCAAGATTATAAAGAGATGCCAATTAATTTTAGTCGTCTAAGTCTCCCATTTTTTATTTTGAGTTCACGAGAACAAGAAAGTGTGAACACTGTTATGCGATTATACGATCGGTTATATTGATATAATAAAATATAATGAAAATACGAAGTAAAATATTATACCACATGATATGAGAATTTAATACGAAAATTACATGTCAAAATTATTTTAATAAAATTATTAATTTATCATTTTTTAATCTTATGTACGATTATAATAGGACAAGATGTCCATATATATATATATATATATATTTGGGTACGGGCTTTGACTACGAAAATGAAATCAATCCTCTCTCTTCGCTTTAAATTTTGCACTAATAATGCATATTGATATTATTTGTCATTATTTTTCAAAATTGATTATAATTAAAAAACAAGTTAGTTTGTTATAAGTTTAGTTTACCTGTTTAATGTTGTGTTCAATCTTATTTAACAATCTTTCACATCACCTATTAATTTAAGTTCAATTCACTATTACACAAAATAATTGCATTCCCCAACACCGACTTCAATGGTTGCAAAATCACTTACTCTAAAAATCTCAATTGCATCAAATATAAATTCTCTAATAAAAGCATAACACAAGAGTGCAAAAATACCAAGTAAAAGATAAACAAATAACCAGACAAAGCCATGTCCAAATGTGGTGCACAATATCTTATTTATAGGCTAAATTCGACATCGTAGTTTTGATAAAATAAAACTCTCAATTTTAATATGATTATAACTTGTTGAATTATCTTCAACAATTATCTAAAATAAAGTAAAATTAATCTCCTTAAAATCATCCATGAAACATATCTTTGAGATTACAAAAAAACTCTCACCATAATCTATGCCAAACTCAAACTCTTCAACACACATAAACTCTTCACAAATACACATCATTTTAATTTCAACTTTAACGATTGGAATGAGAACATTCAAGAAGCCCATTTTATTATTAAAACAACATCCTTAGCCCAAGTCAAAAGGGCCAACATATAAATATGCCAAAACTGTGTTATATCTTAGATGTCATATCTTTTAACTTATCAGATAACTGAACAATTATTGCTGGACAACTTTGGCTCTAACAATCTACTTTGTTTTTTTGACAAAATATAAGCAAATGGTGTATACCCCTATCAACATGCCATCATCACACATGAGATGCCATAGATGAGCTCACATGAAAATATGTTTTAATACATCAACAATATCTTGCTCGCATAAGCCAAAATTGCAGCAAATAATTATCAAGCCATCATCAAGAACAAAACATGAACAGATCACAAAAGTATAGTAGCAGTCGAGATAGACTAGCAACATTGCAGTACATTATCCCCCTTACACCAACAATAATAAATCTTCAAGGGGATTGCTCATACACAAGCAAGCTTTATTAAGCTTTTCTACCAAGAGAACATCCGATAGCAACAAACAATATACGCAACAACCAACAAAAAACAACAGCAAGAATCAGTTCAGTTCATCAATGCAACAACAAACCCAAGTCCATCCAACTCAAACTCCTAATCAGCTCATCATACTCCCCCTCCCCCTTTTTTTCAAAAAGCTCAAAACAACTCCCTCTACCATGGTGTACTCTCGTCTTTAGAAATTTTCCTGGGGGGTAGAAGATATCCCAAACTCTTTATTTGCTGCACGTTTCTCTCTAGTCATTATGAACCAAGAAAGTAGTTCTTTGAGAATCTTAAGGGAAAGAAAATTACAGAGAGGGAGTCTTTTAGTCAAATAAGGAAATAAAAGAGATTAGGGTGAAAAATCTTTGTTTTTTTATCACCAAGTGACGTATTTAATGAGGCCACAAACACCTAAAATTTCTCCTTATAAACTTTTACTCCAAAAAAACTCCATAAATAAGCATTATCCAGGTCGATAATCAAGCAACTAAAAAGAAGGCTCAAAATTAGGCATGTATTTAGCTTTGTGTGTGCTCTTTCTCATCTTCAACTCTTATGCTCGACAACCACCCAACCTTCTTACATCAAGACTCTTAAAAATAATTCAGCTAGCTAGTTAACAAATAGCAAAAAATAACCCTTTTCGATTCAATATGCTCTCGTTAAAATACAACATTAACAATCCAAAATCAGAAAAAATATCAACAATAAGAAAACCATCAACTCGTGTCGCCCAATTCTTATTTGTTCAGCATTGTCTTGTTCTAGTCTCTGATCTAACATGAGTTTTAACAAACATATATGTTCATCAGCCTGTACCTTAAATCATCAAACTCAAATGTTTGCTAAACAAAAATAGCCACCAAGTCAAATCATGCATGAGCAGTAATCAACACAAACATAAACCAAACCATACCAAAGTCAGCAAACTTACTCCCCCTTACTATATGCAGTATGCTCCCCTTGTTTGCCTCAAGTTTATTCAAGGGGATGAGATACAACCTTTCAACACTAAGGATTATAGCTCGTGGAAAAACAAGTACCTTTTCCAGGAGATGGAGTATGTTTGATCTTTGAAATATCTTCAATATCATCAACATGAGTTGCAACCCCATGCTTCATAAGACCATCAATAATTTGCTGATCTTTACAGCTTAAATATAGCCGATCTTTTCTCACCCAGACTTGCTTCACACCAACCTATCTTGCTCTTCTATCTATTTGAGTAGTTATTTAAACGGGTGTTTGAATAACCACTGCACCAGATTTAACTTTCCACTTCCACAAGTCATTTTTGAGCTTGTAATAATAATGCCTGATATTACCAGTCTTCCCCCAATAGTGGCAAATCATCCTTACGATTTTGGTTATTCCTTTCACCTTGTTGCAAACATGTTGCTTTCTAAGTGATGTTATGTTCAGTGTTTCAACATTAGATTGAACAGACATTGTTTTTCTCCATTTTTGATCTTTCATAAGCTTTTAACAATAAGATCTAATATGTCTGACCTTTCCACAATAGAAACAAACATATTCTCTATTTTTACCTCTCTTAAAAAAAGTAGTAGTAAGCATCTTTTTAGATTTAACAAAATTTGTAAGAAATATAGGTTTCTTACCAAGTTTCCTACAATCATGTTCGAATCTCCCAACATCTGAGATCTCATCATTTTGACTTTCATATTTCTTGAGAGTGACTTTCACATCATTTAACTCTTGCTCATTTGCTTTCAAAGTTGCATCAACTTTAGCAATCATCTCATCCTTTTCATTGACAGTTTCATTAAGCATCTCATTAGCCTTTTTGACATCAACAATCACATCATTTTTCTTTTTTACCATTGCTTCGAGCTTTTCTTTTTTCTCCTTATGGCTAATTCTTCCTTCAAGAGTCATTCATTTTCAATAGGAGTTTCGTCTTATTTATCATATGGCTAAACACATCCCTTAGGTTGAAAGAAACATCACTGTCATTGTTTGAATTTGATGCTTTAATCACCGAAGGTGGACGTGTGACAATACAACCATTTTTCTTGGACTTCATTGCTGGAAACTAAACGCAGGATCACGTTTAAGTATGTCTGAAGTCTAGCTCTGATATCACTTGAAAAACACGTTAGTTTGCTGCAAATTTAGTATGATTGTTTAATGTCGTGTTCAATCAAAGCATTGATCAAACAGTGAAACAGGCATGAAAAAAAAGTAAAGAGAGATTTGCCCATAGTCGTTTGTTAACGTAGTTTGAAAACAATTGTACTCTATGGAACCTCGCTCAGTAAATAATTCTTATTGAATAATTTTCCAGATCACTTATTGGTTTAAGCCTAATCTACCGATATATAAAAAGTAATTACAACCCCAATACTGACCTTAATTGTTACAAAATCACTCGCCCCCAAAATCTCACTTACATCAAATATAAACTCTCCTATAAAAGCCTAATAGAAAAGTGCCAAACTACCAAGTAAAAGATAAGCAAATAGCCAATCAAAGGCGCTCCAAAAGCCACCTCCAATGTTCACAACTTGTTTATATGCTAAATTTAACATCATCTCTATATAGTCTCGATAAAGTAAAATACTCAATTTTAATCTGACTATATAATCTCCAGAAATTATCTAAAATAAAGTAAAATTAATCTCTTCAAAATCATCCATGAAACATGTTCTTGAGATTGAGAAAAACTCTCATCAAAATCCAAGTCGAACTAAAACCCTTCACAAATACACACCACTTCAATTTCAACTTTAACTATTAGAATTAGAACATCCAAAAAGCTCATTTGCTTATTAAAACAATATCCAATAAGGCCCAAGTCAAAAAGGCCTACATATAAATATGACTAAGCTGTTTTGTGTCTTGACTGACCAGTTCTTTGACTGATCAAGTAACTGAACAAACATTGTTGGACAACCTTGGCTCTAACAATAATAAAATGATATTATTTTGTCTTTATTTTACAAATAGGGTTTAGTAAGATCATTTATGTACATAACAAAATAACTAGAAAATATATATAGTAAAAGAAATTAAAATAGATAGGGTTAAATTTTGCTATTAGTCCTTGTACTTTGTAAAAATTTTAGATCTAGTCATTGTACTTTTCAAATTTATCAATTTTAGTCCCTAAACTTTTGAATTTTGAACTTTTAGTCATAGTAGCTATTAAATTCATTTGGTTAGATTCAATTTCTAATCTTATATTATTCGGACAATTGTAGATTTAGTCCATGTTCTCTAATTGATCATTCTAAGTCTTTACACTTTTTGAAATTTAAAATTTCAGTATTGACTCAAATGATAGTCGTTAATCGATTAGCTGAACTTTTGGTTAAGTAATATGTGGAAATAACAAATTGATATATCATTATACATGTGATAATAATTTACTACATCAAATTTTGTAAATAACAAAACTTAATAAATTTTAAATTTTGAAAATACAGATACTAAAAATGTCTAAATTTAAGTATAAAGACTAAGCCTACAACTTTTGCAAAGTACAAGGACTTATAACGCAATATAGCCAATAAATAATGAATCATTAGATCCGAGAGAGCTTGTGGCTTTTAAGCTTATATCGTAGAAGGAACGGTTTGTTAGAAATATTCTTTTCTATCTAAATGTAATTATAAAATATAAAAAAAGAGTTTTGAGCTATCTGATTGGCTTGATTATGCTTTGATAAAAATCTTAAAAGGAAAATTTGGACTACAACTTGGTTGACTCATAAACTCCTGTAATAAAATTATCTTACTCTACTTATAAAAAATTCTATCGTATTAAATATTAATTTAATTGATATTATTGTTATAATATTTAATAAAGCATGAATATGAATGAGTTAATGCTGTTGGGTCCAAGTTAGCCCAAATTTAATGCAACTCCTCCAATAATAAAGTAAACAGGGAATGAATAGAGTGAATTATGTATTTTGTGTATTTAAAATAATACAAAAATAGTTATTTTTGTGTGTAAAAACATAACTCCAAATGCAAGGGTACTTGGGCAGAGTCTGAAATTTATCAGCGTCCATATCATATATATTTTGTTATGGTATTTCTCGTTACATTCAGACTTAATCTTGAACTATCTACTCATAACTTGAGTAAATATAGAGAAATTTGAGTCCCACAAGATAGAGACATTAAGGGTTTGCAGGGAGAGCTCACGTGATGAGCTCGCGAGCTAGGTTCGCATGCATATTATTGGGGTTCGCAGGCAAAGAACGTGAAGTCAAGCGCTGGTACGATAAACATGTGTTAAGTCTAGAGTAGTATATGTGTTGACATGCATGGAGCTTACCTAAGACGTCATTTCGATGAACAATAACCATTTATTATAAATACTCGATTTTCCCTCTTCAAGAGGATACACAACTAAAACACTCAACACATTTAAATATAATTTTACATTTGGAAATCATTGTTAGGTTAAGAGAGAAATACATTAATGTAATAAATAATATTAGGTTTACAACATCTCAATTAAATTTAAAAATATTGAAAGTATAAATTTAAATATTGATATGATTTAAAGTAAAAATTGATAGTAAAATTTATTTATCAATGAATTCTTTATTTTATAATTAAGAAATTAAATAATTTTGGATGAAATTTTAAATGATTTCTAAGTTAAAACAAATAAAATTAAAATATATTAAAATTATGTATTTACTAATTTCCGAAAGGTTTTTCTAATGTAACTTCTTTTTGGTGTTGCCACTTCTTGTTCAAGATAATTATATTTTAATAAAATATAATTATATTTTTATTATATACCATTAATTTTTAATACAACTCTGAAAGATTAAAATATAAATAAAATAATTCAAAAGTCATAACAAATTATGATATAATTAACTAAAATAAATATGAATGGATTGAATTACAATCCGGGACTAAATAGCATAATTTGGAAAAACTTGATTTAATTAATTTCCTCCTTTCAAAAACTTAATGAACAATTTAAATAAGTTTTAATAACTATGATTAAATTATTTCTTTACAAAAGTTTTAATTTCCATAGGAAAGTTTTTTTCATAAAATATAATGGAAAAGGGAAAGGAATTTGCCCTCCCTCTATAACCTCAACCAATCAAAGGGATAGATTTTTTTTATTTTTTATTTTTAAGTTTGTAGGTTATTTTCCGTTTGGATTCCTTGTCGTTTTAAAAATTGCTAATAAAAGCTTCAAAATTATAAATTCATATAGGGACTAACGAAGAAATTACAAATAGTAAAATCCCTATAAAAATGAAAAATGGAGGGATTTATGTTGGAATTAACCCCTTTGTTGTTCTTATTTCTTTTTTTACATTTAATCCAACTTCTCGTTGAAAAAAAAATTCATCAAATTTTATAGACTCATATTTAAGACTAATTTACCAGAAAAGGCCCGTTTCTAAAAAAAATTACAGAAATGGGTCATTCTGAATGATATTTATTGGAATGGCTCATTTTTCTTAAAATGCGCTGAGTTGGAGTCGTTTTTAGGGGAAAACCAAAAAAGCGCGTCCAGCTCTAATTAGGGTGCTTTAGTAAAAAGCGTCCACGTCAGTGTGCTTTAGTAAAGCACTTCTACGTAAGCGCGCTTTTGCCTGTGTTTTCTCAATGGCTTAATTGCTAATTAGGGTTTAGGGTTTATGAAATTAGGATTGTGGGAATTTAAAATTAGAGTTTAGGGTTTTTAATTTGTAAGTGTTTAGGTTTAGGGTTTTATTTATTTTTACTTGTTTATTAATTATGGGTTGTAGTGTTTTATTTAATTTTTAAGGTTTAGGGATTCTAATTTTGACGAAATGGGTTTTGAAAAAAATTTTGACGAGATAGTTTTTGAAGAAATAATTTTGAAGAAAAAACGCTCTAAGCAGGATACATAGTCAGCAAAAGTACTGAAAACGCTTCCAGTTGGATGCCCTTTTCAGTACTGCTGCTTGTAAAAAAATAAATTTAAGGAGATGATTCTGAAAAAATATCTCGAGATTCCCGGGATATCTAAAAGGTTTGTGAAAAATGCCTCGAATAGTGGAGGTTGAGGTTTGTAGAGGAAAAACGCTCTAAGCAGGATGCACTATTAGCAAAAGTATTGAAAACCCTTCCAGCTGGACGCCCTTTTCAGTACTGTTGCTTCTGAAAAAATAAATTTAAGGAGATGATTCTGAAAAAATATCTCGAGATTCCCAGGATATCTGAAAGGTTTGTAAAAAATGCCCCGAATAGTGGGGGGTTGAGGTTTGTAGAGGAAAAACGCTCCAAGCTAGGATGCACTATCAATAAATGTACTGAAAATGCTTCCAGCTGGACGCCCTTTCTAGTACTGCTGCTTCTGAAAAAATAAATTTAAGGAGATGATTCTGAAAAAAATCTCGAGATTCCTAGGATATCTGAAAGGTTTGTGAAAAATACTCCAAATAGTAGGGGTTGAGGTTTGTAGAGGAAAAACGCTCCAAGCAGGATGCACTATCAGCAAAAGTACTAAAAACGCTTCCAGTTGAACGCCCTTTTTAGTACTCCTGCTAATAGTGCGTCTTGCTTGAAACGTTTTTCCTCTACAAACTTCAACCCCCATTATCCGGGCATTTTACAAAAATGAGTGAGATGTTATCCTTTAGGATATAAATGAGCTATAAATGACTCATATTTCAGCCTCTGGTGACATAGGTTGGAGCAATAGAAATTGAATAAGTTTAGAAGAATAGAAGTTCGTAGGGAATGTATAAGTTGATTTTTCGTGTTAATATTTATATAAAGCATTATATTTTTTGCATAATGTTTTTGTTTCGAATTTCTCTCAACATATAATTTGGTTGAAAATGAGTGGACAAATTAGTGTTATTATTTATTAAGACAATGAGGTCCGTGACACCGAGAACAACATGATTTTTTTATCGAAGAACACAGTGCGACTGGCTAAACCAAGGCAAAGAAGAGAAGCTACCGAGACCACAATCCTAACGACCACAATCCCACCTGGAGGCTAAACCAAGAAGGAATCTAGCGTGCAACCGTTGACCACCTTGATGTGGCACAGATTCTGACCGACATCTAGACTGATTAATTTTATCATTGTATCTAATGTTTATATTTTTTCGATGATTTTTATTATTGTGTTTTTAGATTTTTATCATTTAACAAAATTAAAGTTGACATTTGTTATCATTTCACAAAATTGAAGTTGTAATTTGTTACCATTTCACAAAATGAAAGCTAATATTTGTTATCATTTCACAGAACTGCGCGTTTACATATTACAATAGAATTGATATTTGTTTTTCTAGTTTGCATCATCATCGATTGGTTTTGTACCATCCCTAACCCATATTCAACATCGGAATAGGGTGAAGCAGCATTACCAGACATGCAACACAATTATACATACTTTTAGCATAGATTTTATCAAAACAAACATTCATCAATCAATCTCAATCAATATGTCCCTAATACGAGTCTAGAGGCCCTAATTATGCATTGGGAGTGGTTCGAGACTAAATCGATAACTATTAAAACATTTGGAACACTTAGAATTTTTTCTTAAAACAGGGGACACACGCCCGTGTGGTTAGGCCGTGTGTCTCACACGGCTACCAGACACGCCGTGTCTCAAGCCGTGTGAACATTCGAAATGGAATCACATGGCCGTGTCCTAGCCCGTGTCCTACCCCGTATCCAAACAAGTGAGCTTACTGACTTGGGTCACACGGCCAACCTCACGCCCGTGTGTCTAGCCCGTGTGCCTGCAAGTAGCCATACACACCCGTGTACCAAGCCGTGTGCTAGGCCGTGACAAACCTGTAGGGTATACTAACTTATGCAACACGGCCAAGTCACACGCCTGTGTGCTAGGCTGTGTGCAAATTAGGGGGTATACTGACTTATGCCACATGGCCGATCACACGCCCTTGTGTGAGACCGTGTGGAGCATACTGACTTTATTTCAATTTCAACACCAGGGGACACACGGTCGTGTAACATGACCGTATGTCACATACGGCTGAGACACACGCTCTTGTCTCTATCTGTGTGGACAAAAATAGGCTATTTACCAAGCCAATTTGCCACCCACAATTTCATGTACCTAAACAACCCAAATGGCCCTAATTCATAGCATAAATGGACATCTATTTTAGCCACAATCAAAACAAAGTCATACCATTTCCAATATAACCAACATGCTTATAACTTATGTTTTTCTCAACCAAAACATATCGAAACACATATACCAATCAACTATATAACATCCCAAAGTTGGGCCTAGTAGGATTGGGCCCAATGGGCCTTGGGGTAGTAGCGTTTAAAATTTTTGAGAACAAGAGAATGGTACTAAAGCAAGTTGGACCTATTAGGTGAGTGATTTTGGAAGGTTAGAAGGCTTTTATAAAGTCCCGGGTTAAAGTTAGGCCATAAGAAAAATTTTGGTTTTAGGTGAAAAAAAACCCTGGAAGTTGGTAGGTAGGCTTTAAGAATAAAATGTAGGGAAAAATGACACAAGTGGAGTGTGTGGTGTAGTGGCAAAGTGACGCCACATAAGAGGCAAGGGGGTGAAGCCACAAGGAAGGAAGGAGGTCCAAGGTTCAAGTCTTGGTGCTTGCATTTTGGTTTTCTTTTTAAAAGGACTATAGAATTTTGCCATAGGGTTATATTTAGTTGCGCATGATTTTAGACACAAGAAAGTGAGTGGTCTAGTGGCAAGGTGCCATTAAGGGTGCAAAGGAGCTTGGGTTCGAATCTCATGACAAGTAAGGGAATATTTATTTTGCGGATTAGACGAGAAGAGTTTGAGTTGGATTTAAACTCGCTAACGGAGGATCCCACTTTGAAAGATACAAAGAAGGAAGGTGAGAAGCTAGCTATATAGAGCATTCTATTAGGAGAGTTAATATACCTTGGTGGGCGTTTGGGTGCAGACCTAGAGGATAATCGCCAATAGTTGCGAAGGAAGGGCTACTATAACGTGAGGTACACGGTAAGGTTACGGTGAGGTTTCAGTTTCCGATAAGTGTATATTAAGTTATGATTAATCGTTAGGTGATGTCGATTGTAGGTTCGTGACTAAGGGGTTTGCAGTGCGCGTGGTTACCAGGTGTGTACAAACACTACACACACGAAATCGGTAAAGCCGAAAGTGGCTAAATGGGCCCGGTGGGCCTTGATGCTAAGTTTGATGAAATGGTTTGGTTGGTTATACGAATTGAATTAGTCATGCATGATACATGAATCGGATTTGTTTTGGGCCTAATAGGCCAGATGATGAGATTAGGGCCTAAAGGGCCGTAAGGGAGTGATTTGGGCTTGATGGGCTTATGGGGACGTAGACATGTATGTTAGGGTTTATGGACCTTAAGTCTAGTTTGAACAACTCAGTAAATTCCATAAGACTTAATTTTAATTAAACATGTCGTGAACAGTCGCAGGTTGGAGTGTGGCAACCAAGCGCACACATGTCAGGATTGGATCTAGGAGAGCTTGGTACTTAAGCGGCCCTAGTGGCCCACCTCCTCTTTTCTAGAATCCTACCACAGTGCATAGTGTCTGTTCACTTTAGCCACGAGGACTTGTTGATGGGCAAAAGTTCATAACTAAAATCCGAGAGGGACCAAATACCCTTATATTTGTTAAATTACTAAAATACCCTTATATTGGTAAAGTACCAAAATACCCCAGTTTTGTTAAATTATCGAAATACCCCCGATTTGTGAAATTACCAAAATACCCCCAGTTTGTAAAATTACCGAAATACCCCCGTTTGTGAAATTACCAAAATACCCCTGGTTTACGAAATTATCAAAATACCCCCGATTTGTGAAATTACTGAAATACCCCTAATTTACAAAATTACCAAAATACCCCTTGTATGGTAGAATTATGAAAATATCCTTGGTAGGTAAATTACGAAAATACCCTTAGTGGGTAAATTATGAAAATACCCTTGGTGGTTAAATTACGAAAATACCCTTGGTAGATAAATTACGAAAATACCCTTGGTAGGTAAATTATGAAAATACCCTTGGTAGGTAAATTACGAAAATACCTCGATGGGTAAAATGATGATATGCCCTTGTAGGGTAAAAATGATGAAAACGCCCTACATGTTATATGATTATTCTTGTATGTGATTTATGATTGTTATCGTATGATTATTATTGTATGTTGCATTCATGTGTTATTATGTTGCATGGGGATGGGATTATTCGAAAGGGAAGTGCAGATAGGATCGCATGGTCTTTGACGATTGATCGATTGTAGATCCACCAAGGCTTTAGCCACAGTAGCTATCTTTGCTACATAATAAGTTAGTGGATCGATCAAACCCCACGAAGTGTAGGGTTGGACAGAGACGAGTGTAAGGTTGGTATGAACATTAATGCATTGTATATGTGGTTTTATTTGAGATAGGCCCAGCCGGATAAATATGATTTGTGACATTTATGGGTTAAGGCCCAACCGAGGCTTTTATGGGCTAAGGACCAATTGCCACGTTATTGAAATGGGCTTGACCCAAACTTGTGATTCATGTTCTTATTGATGAGGTTATGCACACCGAGTTTTCGTAAACTCACACCTCTTTTTAATATTTTTCTCGTAATTCTCGATGGCGGTTCGACGTGCTAGAGGACTTGGAGGTGGCCACACTACGAGCGATTTTGGACTCAGTATTTTACTTATTTTTAACTTGGGTTAATATTTTGTAATAAGGCCTCTCTCAAATTCTGGTTTTAGTTTTGGATTTTTAGTTAATTATGTCTTAAATCTGCTAAACTTTGTATTACGTTTTTCCAAAATAATATCTGCTTTCAAAATACTACGCTTTTGCGAATAGGTCGTAAACATCACGTTTTCATAAGTCAGTCATTTTAATTAAGTTTCTGCAACCAACAAAGTTTTTTTTAATAACTTTTTAATAAATATCGATTAATAATAAACAAAAACAAACTGGGACTTTAGTTTTTAATATCAAGAAAGGTTTTCAAATGGAACCATGGTTTCTCAAAAAGTACCCCAATGTGACACGCCAGATTCGGGCTAACTTCTAGGTCGGGTTTGGGGTGTTACATTTAGTGGTATCAGAGCCTAGGTTACAAAACTCAGACTATGAGATGGGTTTTAGTGTTTATTTTAAAGATGCTTACAAATGATTTTGATGTAGTTTTGAAAGGTTTTTGTGTGGCACACCGAGTCTCCAGCGTCGGACCAAGTAAGTTCTCTTATCTGCATTTTAAATCATAATGTCTTTGAGGTAGATCTTGGCTTACTTTAGATGATAGACTATACCGAGGCCCGTAAGAGACTAAAAACTATAGTGAGCTGACAATTTCAAAAACAACTCTTAACTACTACTTCCATAAAACATTTGTTTAATTATTGGAACTATGAGCTAAATTCATAAAATTTGTAATTCAGATAATTAGGACTAGAGTGCGCAGCAGAAGCGTACTGGTATATCCAGTATTGTGTAGCTATGAGATAGCTGGAAATTTCGAGGACGAAATTTCTTTAAGGA
Organism: Gossypium rotundifolium; assembly: GCA_025506655.1. NCBI lineage: Eukaryota > Viridiplantae > Streptophyta > Magnoliopsida > Malvales > Malvaceae > Gossypium > Gossypium rotundifolium. The sequence goes on along the minus strand of CP106732.1, from coordinate 149,981,686 downwards.
GGGTAGATTTGTAACATCCCAAAGTTGGGCCTAGTAGGATTGGGCCCAATGGGCCTTGGGGTAGTAGCGTTTAAAATTTTTGAGAACAAGAGAATGGTACTAAGGTAAGTTGGACCTATTAGGTGAGTGATTTTGGAAGGTTAGGAGGCTTTTATGAAGTCCCGGGTTAAAGTTAGGCCATAGGAAAAATTTTGGTTTTAGGTAAAAAAAAAACCTAGGAGTTGGTAGGTAGGCTTTAAGAATAAAATGTGGGGAAAAATGACACAAGTGGAGTGTGTGGTGTAGTGGTAAAGTGACGCCACATAAGAGGCAAGGGGGTGACGCCACAAGGGAGGAAGGAGGTCCAAGGTTCAAGTCTTGGTGCTTGCATTTTGGTTTTCCTTTTAAAAGGACTATAGAATTTTGCCATAGAGTTATATTTAGTTGTGCATAATTTTAGACACAAGAAAGTGAGTGGTCTAGTGGCAAGGTGTCATTAAGGTTGCAATGGAGCTTGGGTTGAATCTCATGACAAGTAAGGGAGTATTTATTTTATGGATTGACGAGAAGAGTTTGAGTTAGATTTAAACTCGCTAATGAGAGGATCCCACATCGGAAAGATACAAAGAAGGAAGGTGAGAAGCTAGCTATATATAGAGCATTCTATTAGGAGAGTTAATATACCTTGGTGGGCGTTTGAGTGCGAACTAGAGGATAATCGCCAATAGTTGCGAAGGAAGGGCTACTATAACGTGAGGTGCACGGTAAGGTTACGGTGAGGTTTCGGTTTTCGATAAGTGTATATTAAGTTATGATTAATCGTTAGGTGATGTCGATTGTAGGTTCGTGACTAAGGGGTTTACAGTGCGCGTGGTTACCAAGTGTGTACAAACACTACACACACGAAATTGACAAAACCGAAAGTGGCTAAATGGGCCCGGTGGGCCTTGAGGCTAAGTTTGATGAAATGGTTTGGTTGGTTATACGAATTGAATTAGTCATGCATGATACATGAATTGGATTTGTTTTGGGCCTAATAGGCCAGATGATGAGATTTGGGCCTAAAGGGCCGTAAGAGAGTGATTTGGGCTTGATGGGCTTATGGGGACGTAGACATGTATGTTAGGGTTTATGGACCTTAGGTCTAGTTTGAACAACTCGTAAATTCCATAAGACTTAATTTTAATTAAACATGTCGTGAACGAGTCACAGGGGTTGGAGTGTGGCAACGCAAGCGACGCATGTCAGGATTGGATCAGGAGAGCTTGGTACTTAACCTAAGTGGCCCACCTCCTTTTTGGAATCCTACCAGTGCGTAGTGTGTCATTCACTTTAGCCAAGACTTGTTGATGGGCCAAAGTTCATAACTAAAATCCGAGAGGACCAAATACCCTTATATTTATTAAATTACTAAAATACCCTTATATTGATAAAGTACCAAAATACCCCTATTTTGCTAAATTACCGAAATACCCCCGATTTGTAAAATTACCAAAATACCCCGATTTATGAAATTACCAAAATACCCCTAGTTTTTAAAATTACTGAAATACCCCTGATTTGAAAAATTACCAAAATACCCCTGTAGGGTAGAATTACGAAAATACCTTTGGTAGGTAAATTACAAAAATACCATTGGTGGGTAAATTACGAAAATACCCTTGGTGGGTAAATTACGAAAATACCCTTGGTAGGTAAATTACGAAAATACCCTTGGTAGGTAAATTACGAAAATACCCTTGGTAGGTAAGTTACGAAAATACCCTTGATAGGTAAAATGACCTGTAACACCCTCTAACCCTAAACCGTCGCCGGAACAGGGTTACAAGGCATTACCGAACATATCGATAACTTACGAATTATTCACAAATAAAATAACATTCATAGTATAATTATTTAATAAATCCCAATGAAGGACATTTAAAACCTAAACCATGTATAAAAAATGGGATCGGACTTGTTTGAATACTAGGATTTTATCTCAAATTTTATTTAAATTTCTAAGAGATTTCGCTTATTTTTATATATAACCCCCGCAATTAAAAACCGTATTCATTCCAAATATAACCAATTCAACCAATTCCAAAATCCAACAATTCAACCAATGCAATTTCATATTTAATCATATTTAAATTATACTTATAACATCAAATACCAAATATCATTCTTTACAACAAAAGTCATATAGTAATTTAAAGTGACCAAAACAACACCTATGTACATGCCACTTTTATCAAAGGAGAATACATCACCGAGTTTTGTTTCGAGTCGGGATCGTCTTGGATGTCAATCGAACTTTGAACACCTACTAACTGCATGCGGAAACAACCGTGTTGAGTATACATAAACTCAAGTGGTATTACCATAATTCAAATTATAAACATAATAATCATATCATTAAATCATATCACTTTAATTTTACTAAACCAATTCAAACATAAGTTTGTCATTCTCAATATATTCATACAATTCAATTTTAGCAATTCAACAATTGAAATAATACACAATCATGTTGAGCCACTATCCATTTCTTGAACCAATGGTTCATACTTTCCATTCTCATACACATATTCCAATCACATTTTTTTTGAGTTCATGTTCTATTTTCGCATTACCTCCAATGGCTCAACCATTTCATTTTATTCAATTTAACCTTTTCCTTATTGACCCCTATTAACAGACTCGGACTTTAACTGATACACGGATTCCAACCCAAACACACAAGACGGCACATTGTGCCTAAAACGGTACATAGTACACGATCGATATCGACACATAGTGTGCAAACGACACACGAGGTGCTCGACGACACACGAGGTGCACGAATACGACACATAAAGTGCACGATATCGACACATAAAGTGCACGATCGGCAAAGCCGATAAATCCCGTACACTTCCAAATCCTATGGCATGCCAATTATATCCGACTCAGCCCGACTAGTTAATAGGGTATTTTAGTTCTCAATTTCATTTTCATTTTCATAACAAATTCAATTTCAATATCAAATACACTTTTCCATTTCAATCCACATACAATTCAATTTCAATACATATCCATCATTCAACACAATTTCCATTCAATTCATTAAAACACTTACCTTATGATTTACTTACCATATACATAAATTAATTTAACATTTAATAAATAAATAAAGAATTTGAATTATAGTAATACAAACCCGAAATACACATTTACTCCTCAGTGATCTTTTCTTTTCCCTTGGATGCCTTTGCCTCTTTTTCCTTGTTAGCTACAAAAATAATAATTTACATTATTAATTACAGCATTAAATTACAATAAATAATGAATTTTATTCAATTTCTACTCTTCCTCTTCATTCTACATTCTTTATACACGATTCTATTATTTACTTATAAGTTCTTTCAAAACTGTCTACCTAAGTCATTGTCACTAAATTATCTATATCTTGAGTTACAGATTTCCAAATTAAGATCCGTAAATTTTCTATGAAACTAGACTCACATATATTCTTGCCATAAAATTTTCAGAATTTTTGATTTATCCAATAAGTACAGTTTATTCTTTAAAATCACCCCTATTCTGTTGTCGGACAGTTCCGACCACTCTTTGCTAAAATTTAATTATCTTTTTATACAGAATTCAAATTATGTCCTAGTTTATTTCTTATAAAAATAGACTCATTAAGGAATCTATCCATATAAATTATGTCCCCAAATTATTTTTTTACAATTTTTAATGATTTTTCCAATTCAGAACAGGGATCTCGAAATCACCCTGAACCAGTTTCACTAAAATTTAAATATCTCATAATACAGAACTTATTTGCTTTCTCTGTTTCTTTCATATGAAAATAGACTCAATAAGCTTTAATTTCATATCTCACTCAACTTCTAGTTCCACTTCTACGATTTTAGTGAATTTTCAAAGTTACTCTACTGCTTCTTATAACTTATTTTGCAATTAAATCCTAATTAAGTTTACTTATTTCTTAACTTAATTCATGCTTTGATTCTACTTAAATTCCTTCCATATTCAACTTGATTATATAATTTTCATAATAAAACCCTAATTCATAATTTCTTCCAAATTAATCCCTATAGTAGAAAACTTATAGCTTACCTTACAATTTAATCCTTTTACTAATTCTAACTTAGATTTCATCTAATTTAATCCATAATTCATCTTTTTCTTCAACATAAACTATATTTAAAAACCTAAAAACTCTCAAAATACCAACTTAGTTTCATCAAAATCTTGCTTTAAAGCTTCTAAAACATCAAAATTAAGAGAAAATGACTAAATTGACTTACCTTTTAAAACTTCAAACCTTAAATCTTTAGTTTTTCCTTTTTCCTTCTTTTTCTTCTTCTTTCCTGCTTGTTTCGAATGTTTCTCTGTTCTCTCCCTGTTTCTTTTCCTATTTCTTTTATACTATTTACTTTATTATATAATATAATATTATATTAATATAATTATTTAATAATATGAATAATATATTTTAACACATAAAATCTCAGATTTTTTTAAGCTTATGCCGCCTCAACTTATGCTAAATGGCATAATTGCCATTTTGGTCCTTTATAATTTCTTTTAATCTATAATTAAACTTTTACTCCTTATTCAATTTGATCCTTTTCCTAATTACTTTAAATTAAGCTAAATTCACTATATAAAAATCTAATTAAACACACTACTAGACTCATAATTACTCCTAATAATTATTTACTAACTCGTATTTATAAGACGGATTGGACGAGAAGAGTTTGAGTTGGATTTAAACTCGCTAATGAGAGGATCCCACATCGGAAAGATACAAAGAAGGAAGGTGAGAAGCTAGCTATATATAGAGCATTCTATGAGGAGAGTTAATATACCTTGGTGGGCGTTTGGGTGCGGACCAGAGGATAATCGCCAATAGTTGCGAAGGAAGGGCTACTATAACGTGAGGTGCAGTAAGGTTCTGATGAGGTTTCAGTTTCGATAAGTGTATATTAAGTTATGATTAATCGTTAGGTGATGTCGATTGTAGGTTCGTGACTAAGGGGTTTGCAGTGCGCGTGGTTACCAAGTGTGTACAAACACTACACACACGAAATTGGGAAAGCGAAAGTGGCTAAATGGGCCCCGTGGGTCTTGAGGCTAAGTTTGATGAAATGGTTTGGTTGGTTATACGAATTGAATTAGTCATGCATGATACATGAATTGGATTTGTTTTGGGCCTAATAGGCCAGATGATGAGATTTGGGCCTAAAGGGCCGTAAGGGAGTGATTTGGGCTTGATGGGCTTATGGGGACGTAGACATGTATGTTAGGGTTTATGGACCTTAGGTCTAGTTTGAACAACTCGTAAATTCCAAGACTTAATTTTAATTAAACATGTCTGTGAACGAGTCGCAGGGTTGGAGTGTGGCAACGGGAGTACGCATGTCTAGGATTGGATCTAGGGAGAGCTTGGTACTTAAGCGGCCCTCGTGGCCCACCTCCTCTTTTCTGGAATCCTACTTGGTGCGTAGTGTCTGTTCACTTTAGCCGCGAAGACTTGTTGATGGGCCAAAGTTCATAACTAAAATCCGAGTGGGACCAAATACCCTTATATTTGTTAAATTACTAAAATACCCTTATATTGATAAAGTACCAAAATACCTCTGTTTTGCTAAATTACCGAAATACCCCCAATTTGTGAAATTACCAAAATACGCCCAGTTTGTGAAATTACCGAAATGCCCTCGATTTGTGAAATTACCAAAATACCCCCGATTTATGAAATTACCAAAACACCCCTAGTTTGTAAAATTACTGAAATACCCCTAATTTGAAAAATTATGAAAATACCCCTGTAGGGTAGAATTACGAAAATACCTTTGGTAGGTAAGTTACGAAAATACCCTTGGTGGGTAAACTACGAAAATACCCTTGGTGGGTAAATTACGAAAATACCCTTAGTAGGTAAATTACGATAATACAGGTAAATTACGAAGATTGGTAGGTTAAAATACCATTCGTAGGTCGTTACATGACCGATATGCCCTTGGAGGTAAAAAATGATATGCCCAAAACGCCCTACATGTTATATGATTATTCTTGTATGTGATTTATGATTGTTATTGTATAATTATTATTGTATGCTGCATTCATGTGTTATTATGTTGCATGGGGATAGGATTATTCGAAAGGGGAAGTGCAGATAGGATCGCATGGTCGCTTGACGACTATGGATCCACCGAAGGCTTTTAGCCACCGAGCAGTTATGCTGCACCGATAAGTTAGTGCCGCAACCGGTGCTACATAAAAAGTGTAGGGATGGGTGGGTCGATTAAATCCCCACAGGAGTGCAGGGTTGGACAGGAGACGGAATGCAGGGTTGGTATGGGCATTAATGCATTGCATATGTGGTTTTATTTGAGATGGGCTCAGGCCCAGATAAATATGATTTGTGACATTTATGGGTAAATGCCCAATTGAGGCTTTTATGGGGTAAGGCCCAATTGCCACCGTTACTGAAATGAGCTTCGGCCCAAACTATTGTGATTCATGTTCTTATTGATGAGGGTTATGCACACTGAGTTTTCGTAAACTCACACCCTCTTTTTAATATTTTTTCTCAGGTAATCCTAAGTAAGCGGTTCGACGTGCTAGAGGACTTGGAGATGGCCACACTACGAGCAGTTTTGGACTCTAGTATTTTACTTATTTTTAACTTGGGTTAATATTTTGTAATAAAGCCTCTCTCAAATTCTGGTTTTAGTTTTGGATATTTAGTTTATTATGTCTTAAATCTGCTAAACTTTGTATCACATTTTTCCAAAACAATATCTGCTTTCAAAATACTACGCTTTCGTGAATAGGTCGTAAACATCACGTTTTCATAAGTCAGTCATTTTAATTAAGTTTCCGCAACCAACAAAGTTTTTTTTTAATAACTTTTTAATAAATGTCGATTAATAATAAACAAACGCAAACTGAGACTTTAGTTTTTAATATCAAGAAAGGTTTTCAAATAGAACCATGGTTTCTCAAAAGCAACCCAATGTGACATGCCAGATTCGGGCCTAACTTCTAGGCCGAGTTTGGGGTGTTACAAACTAGCTAAACCTTTACCAAACATACATCATTTTGCACCAATTCACATACACAATTCAAATCTAATATCAACCATTTAACATTTATTATGTCAATATCCATAAGCCTCATAACATAAGCCATTCACATATCCATCCATGGACTCAAAATATTAACCATATATGCACATAATTGCACATAACCAAATCCACCAAATTAAGACAAAACTCATGGCCATATTTACAAACTAAATCATATGCAATTACAAGTCATTACAAATAACCAAAATCACTATCAACTCATAATCAAAATGACTCAAAATACCTATACATGCCATATACTTAATACACATTCAAAAGTATCAAGTGATAAGTGGTAGTGTGAAACAATCTTTGACGATCCCCAAATCCGAGCTAGCTTCGATATCACTATAAAACACGGAAAATACACAAAGTAAGTAATAAAGCTTAGTAAGCTCTTATGAAATAAACTTAATGCAATCACATAAATATAATTCAATAATTTGAATACACCAACAAGTAGCTTATATTAGCTAACAAACCTTTCAAATACTCATTTACAAAATTATATACTTTCATCATCATTTCTTCAATTCAATGCTAAAATAGTTTATGCACATACCTGTACCATCGTAGAAATATCATACACATTCTCGTCTTTCATTTACCCATTGAACCATTCGGAATAGAAGTTGGATACTTGAGGGTCTCACACTATAAGTACCTAAACCATGGCCTGAAGCCAAATCAAGGTAACTTATCCGAAGTAATAATATCATGGCCCAAAGCCAAAATAGCCGATATGCATAGCTCGAAGCCAAACCGGTTTATCTCGCACCCGAAGTGCTATATCATGGCCTAAAGTCAACTCACTGTATCCCCTAATGATATGTCACTAGTATCCTAAACTATTCCTAAGGTTCAACCGAGAATTCTAACTGTCGAATCATCGTTGAATCATTTCCAAACTTGTCCCTAGTCACATAATGACAATTCATGCTATATCGAATCATGTAGAATACATTTGAAATAAAATTATAACATACGAACTTACCTCGGTTGTTAAAACGGCGAATCGAGTCAACTATTCCATAACTTTGTTCTTTCCCCGTTCTAAATCCGTATTTCTCCTTTCTTGATCTAAATATATTCAAAATTGACTTATTTAATCATCTATGTATCCAATTCAATCCAAAATATACATTTTAGCTAATTTACACATTAGCCCCTAAACTTTCACATTTTTACAATTTAGTTATTATTACACAAAATAAAAAATTAATTAAATTCACAATATACCCATGCTAACCGAATTACTACTATGCCCCTAGTAGCTCATATTTTTCATTTATTCACACATTTAACCACACATTTTCACAAATAAATCCCTATTTTGCATTTTTACTCAAAATCACTTTACAGAACTTGTTTAACTATCAACAAACATTTAAAATCTATCATCAATCATCAAAACTCATACATATTCATCAATGGAAACATTCAAAATCTTAACAATTTTGCAAATTAGTCCCTGGGTTAGCTAGTACTAGCTGCAACAATCACAAAAACATAGAAATCATTAAAAACGGGACAAAAAATCACTTACATGCTCAAGGTACCATGGCCGAACCTTCAAAGCAAAAAAATGGTGTCTTTTTCTTTCTTTAAATTCAGCTAGAAGAAGATGGAAGCTTAAAATTATGTTTGTTTTTAATTTCTTATAACTTAATAACTAAATACCAAAATTAACCTTGGTTATAAAACATAAAAATCACATAATATATGCCCATAATTGTCCACCCACCAATTTAATGGTCTAATTACAACATAGGGACCTCCACTTTAATGTTCCATAGCTAATAGACACATTTAACTAATAGAACATGCATTTTACACTTTACGCGATTTAGTCCTTTTTATCAAATTGACCAATCTAATGATAAAATTTTCTAATGAAAATTTCACATCAACATTCAATCATGCTGTAAATACTAAAATAATAATAAAATAAATATTTTGACCTCAAATTTGTGGTCTTGAAACCACTGTTCCAATTTGACCAAAAACGGGTTGTTACAGGTTTGACCTGTCCCGAAATATCCATGTTGTTGCGTAATCGAGCCGACGTTGACCGACCTTTTGGTTTATGAAGGAATGACCTATTGGGTAACAACTTAAACAGAGCGCTCAATATAGGCGACTAGATACGATTGGTGTAAATACAAATATTTTAAATATCGAATTCAATAATTACAATTATTATGTTAAAAATTTAATCATTTAAATTTTAAAATCCTAAAAACCATAACTTTAAAACCCTAACCCTAAACTCTAACACAATAAAAACCCTAATATAACACGGGGGAAAATGCTTCCAATTGGAAGTGTTTTTCTTAAATTGGCCTATACCCGTAAATATTTTAAAAATCGGCCTATTTTGGTAATTTTATAAAAAAATCGACATTTTTTGGTAATTTAATCAGGAATATATATTAGATTGATTCAAAAATAATTGTTTTCTATATTACCCGCACATATTTTGAGATCCACTATATCTACTTGATTTATTTCAAATATATAGAAAATTTTATTATTTTGAATAAAGGTGAGTAAAATTTGATTCAATTCAAAACAATCGAAAAAATTTAAATTTCAAGTTATTCGATTTTTCAAGTAAACTCAAATAAGTTACTCGAGTTTAAGTTAGGTTAAGTTTTATAATTGAATAATAAATTGGTGTAAATATCCTTTTGTCTTGTTAATTTTGAAAATGAACAAATTGGTCTTTCTCTCGACAAAATTACAAAAGAAATTCAAAATAATTTTCAAAATTTAAAATATTTATAAAAATCCCAAAATTTATATGTATTTTAAAAAATTATAAACATTTAAAAATAATATATAAAGAAAGTTAAAATTTTTCTAAAACAATAATTTTGAGGACTTAAATAAGTTAATTAGTGATTCAAGTTTATCATATTAAAGTGTTTTTTTTTCTTATTTTGCTTTGAAAAACTTTTCAAATATTTATGTGCTCTAACATGAAATTAGTTATACTATAAAAAAATTTAATTTGACATATTTAATTTCTTAATTTAACTCGAACAATTTAATTTGATTCTACGCAACTTGAATTTCATTTCACTTAACTCAATTAGAAAATTTTCAAATTGAGTTAGGATGATAAAATAAGACTCGTCAACTCGATTAATTCAAAATTTTTTCGCTCGATTCGATTGAAGAGTCACCCTTATTTTGAATAACAAACATATTACCATTTATGCGAAAAAAAAAAAATCAAACAAAAAAATTTAGGGTAAATTTCATCATTAGTCACTAAACCACAGGTAATGTTTTGTTTTGGTCACTTAACTAAAAAAGTTACAATTTGGTCATTAAAATATTTTAAAATTTTCATTTAAGTCACTTTGCTATTAAAATCGATGCTATACGACTTTCTCTATTCTTATTGTTTGCATCAATGGAAAACTCTCTTTTCTAATATCTTCTATAATTCAATTTTTTCTTCACAAAATAACTTTGGACGTCACAAATTTGTGAACCAAAAATCTAACAACATTTTTCTTTGATCTCCTACACTGGCCATCATATTGGCTTGGACCTAAAGTATGTTATTGTACTTGCCAATGGGTACTGATCTACCATAGGACCGTTGAATCATCACTTGGAGCTCAACGTTGAAACTTTTTTTTTAAAAAATAAACATAGTAGCCTAGTGACTTAAATAAAAGCTTTTGAACAATTCAATGACATAAATAAAAGCTTTCAAATAGTTCAGTGGCCAAATTATAACTTTTTTTAGTTAAGTGACCAAAATGAAAATTGACCCATAGTTTATTGACTAATGGGTAGTTTACCCAAAATTTAAACACAAACAAATATTTTATTATTTATTATTTTTACTTCTTATAAATAAAAATATTTTTCAAAATAATAAATAATTAAATATTTTTGTTTGTATAAAAAATTTCGTTGATTTTTTCACACAATTGTAGTGTGTTTGTTTTTCAAAATTTGAAAATGATAAATGATAAAATATATTTTCAAAATTCTACTGTAGTTTTGTAGTAATCTAAAATCATATATATAAAACAAGTAATCTAAAATTTGCATAAGAAAATTCCCGTCCCACTCTCATCTATACTCACATATCCCCTGCCGCCACCACCACTTTGTCACAGCCTCCACCTCCTCCTGTCCCTGACCTAAGCCCCCTCTTTACCCTCAAGTTTCTGACAGACCAGTAAATTAGATAGAAGGTAATTTTTGAAACTCTAAATTTAACTTGAACATTTCTTTCTACTTGGGTCATGAGAGAGATTTTGAGTTATCTACTCTCATCACTCTGCTATTTTTGATTTTCCTGGTTTCGATTCTACTGTTTGTTACTCTCCTTTCTTTGTTTACTTTGTTGAGAAATAGAATTTTTTTATAAAGGTATCGGTTTAGTGGGAATGGCGGACCTTTATCGCCGGTTTTTTTTTTTTGGTTTCATTGCTATTTGTGTCCGCGATTCGTTGCTATTGATGTGAATTGAGGAGGTCTTTTGGTGGCGGCGGATTTTTCTGCTACCGCGAAATAGCGGGTGCAACTGCACTATTTGAAACCTCGATTTGAACAGTTTATAGAATGTTGTTTTGGTTTTAGAACCTGGTTATTTGATTATTAGATTGGGATTTGATTATTATTATTTTTTTGAATGTTTGAATTGAACCAAGATGGTTAAGAAAGAGTTTTATGATTGTTGTTTTAGTTTAGAACTAGTTGTTGAAATATCGGCTGTAAATTTGGTTATTAGGTTAGGTTAGGATTGAATTGAGATCATCTTGTTTCCTAAAATATTATTTCGATGCTTTTGCTGAAAGTTTCATTTGAATATTTAATACCATCGAAAGGGAAATAGTTGGAAATATATTTTTGTTCTGGTTTTAGAACAAATTGGGAAAATCTCTGCCCTAAATCTGGTTATGAGGGAGATCATCTTGTTTGCTAAAATATTTTGAAATTTTCAGTATGCTATTGCTGAAAGATTTATTAACATGATTGTGAAATTAAGTTTCTTTTCAACGTTTAACAGAATTGACTGAAAGATGAGTGCTGGTGGTTTAAAGAAAATGTTGGCTTCGGCTGTCGTAGTAGGGGTCACTGAAGCTCGAGCAAGAATATTTGGACAGATACTCAACCCAACAGGACAGAGATCACCCCATAAGATCTTACGCAAAAAGCTCATCGGGGACAAGGTTGCAGAATGGTACCCGTACGATATCAAGAACGATGATCCGCATGTCATGGCACGTGAAGAAGAAGAGCGCTTATTGAAGCTTGAATCGTTGAAGAGACGTGGGAAGGGACCACCGAAGAAGGGCCAAGGAAGACGTGCCGCTAAACGCAACAAGTAGAGGTAAGCACATGAGATGGTTTTTGTTTTGACTTCATAAATGGCTGTTTGTTTAATGCAGTTAGCCATCTTGTTGGACAGTTTGTTGGCATATGTTAGAATTAAAATCAAACCGAATATATTTGATTGTTTACTTGAACCAAAATTAAATTGAACTTAACAAACATCTAACCGAATACTATGGTTTAAATTTGATTATGGTATTTTTGCTGTGCCCAAGCTTGGATTGGATTTCGAATAGATGAAATGGTTGAGATGGAGGGATGAATTTCTTTAATCTGTTTGATTAGCTATAGACTCGATAATTTTAAGCACGATATGATTAGACGTATACAAAATGGATACACAGGTCGTGAAGTTAATCAACACTCTGTTTGCACCTTTCCACATCCACTCCTACATGAAATTAAAATTATAACTTTCTTTTTCTTTTGTCAAGTTCTTTTAATGTACTTGTAGATTTTTCTTCATATTCAACTGTATTGGATTGAAAGTGTACAAGTGTTGGATACTAATATGTAAAACTGAAAATTTGAAGTAACATAATTTGAAATTAGACTTTGTCTAGTGTTGGGGTTGCGTTATCCCTTGCTTTGAAATTTGAAAGATATGACAGTTCAAAAAATGAGAGCAAGCAAAATAGATCGTTCATATTATATGGTATAAGTTTTCAAAGTCCAGGCATGGTCTAAAGTTTTAAATTTATGTAAAGGTTTTAGGATTAAAGATTTCAGTAGGCAAAAAAATAGTAATATCCATGTACCCTTGAACTTGGCTCAACTCATGAGTAAATCACATCAATGAATAAGCAAAATCAACACTTCAGATGTTATGAAGCTCATATATTGATCATTATTATCCTAGTTTTTGGATTTTGATTTTAACTTGAAAAGGAATGACGTTTTGCTTTGCCGCCGTTATAGGTTGAAAGTTTAGATCTTTAACCCCGTATAAGTTTGTCAATTTGGTTAGCAAATCGAATGCCTTTAAATTTGAACGTCTCGGATAAAGAAAACAAGAATATTAGTAATTTGAGAAGGCGAAGAAAACTTGGTATCATGATTTCCAAATATATGTAATAAGTTTACTGAAAATCAAATTTTATAACATTTTAAACACAGTTATAATCTAATAAAATACAACAATCCAACATGAAAATACATTTATTCTATAAGTTCATTGAAAATGCCAGCCTATGCATTTTTTTTTTCTCAATTTCATTTTCTTTCGACTGTTAAATACGACTGTAAATCTGTAACCATGAATGATAAAAAGAGCATGAAATCATGTTTCATTTGGGGTTACGGTTTCATGTCAACTAAATTAGGTTAATCTCCTCTTCGACCCTGCAAATTCACATGCCTAATAATTAGATCAGTAAAGATGGAAATCTAATCTAATTTTCAAACCAACGGCGTTCATCAACCAAACCAATAATACAAACCTTGTTCAGGTCTTAGACTTGATCCATAATTAATTTTCACATTAACATTTATATTTTAAAAATTAAATATTTTTTATTGATTAAACAGCAATCTGAATTGAGCCAAACCAGGTTACAAAAATCTCATTCAGAACCAACCAAAGTCGGACTGAATAATCCAAAGGCAGTGCTTTCCAAACCCCAATCAATTTATAAAATTTGTTGTACTTCTCTAGACAACAACCTGGTCATCGCTTTCAATTCATTTATATCAGTCACTTATAGAATTAACTTCACTAATTTGCTTTAACTTGAATTATTTTTTTTCTTAGAAACTATCCAATAATTTCAGTGACTATAAAAATATTGAAATGCAAAAAAAAAAAAAAAAAAAAAAAAATAAGTATAATCCATTGCTTATGTCAAAAACGCAATGCTTGGATTCCATGTAAAGAAGTCTTAAAGACAAGGGACACCACATAATCTCATCTTGTTTTTCTTCCTTAATATGCGCTTTGGCAAGGAATTATAATCAAAGAATTGACACCTGCTACGAGCATCCTCATGTATGACATGAATAAATAAACAAATAAACAAATATTTATATATATTCATCTCATAAAGGAGTTAGGGAAGAAGAGTCTCACTTGGTTTCACTGGTTCTGATGAGCTTCTTCTTGGCTTTTTGCTTTGCCTCGCAGCATGTCAGTGACCCTCATGATGCGCATGAATCTAGTATCCTCCGGTGCAAGTCCATGTGCAGATGATGGCCCAGCTCTCGGAGATCCAACCGGAGACGTTGGTGCAGTACTTTCTTTCTTGCCTAGCAGCCCACCCTCACCAAAGATACTAGTCATTGATGATGGAATCCCAATGTGAGCTCCCATAACCTTACTCAAAGCGTCAAAAGTTCCACCGGATCTTTCTTTCATTATTATTTCGAGGGCCTCTTTATGTGCAGGATCTAGTGTATCAGGGTCTCTTAATAAGTTTTGAATTGAAGGAAGAAGGAAATCACGAATGCTATTTGCAGAAATATCTGCAACAAAACGATAATAAGTACTAAAATACATCACAAACAGAAACCATAGTTCGATGTGAAAACACAAAAATGGAGCATTTGGGAGGAAACCATAAATATATTATTGCAAATTAACAGCAGCAACGTTTTATGTTTCCAAAATGTTGTAGAATAGAGAAGCTTGCAATCTGTTAAAAGATCAAAGAATTCTTGTCATATAAATGATGAGACTCCTATCCAAGTTCAAAATATTTTAGCAATTAATAACTACTAGACACCTTTCTTTCAATCTTGAGTTCACAAATTTCTAGCAGGAAGGGTGGTCTGGTAGACGGCAGTTCACACCCTGTTCCTCCTATGCCATCCTTTCAGAAGGCAGGAGGACAAAAACGGACTCTACCAACACACCACATGGCTCTGACAGTGATAAAAGTTGACTGCCGGCTAGTATTGATAAAATTTGATGCAACTAAACACGAAAGCATGGCTATAAGAAAGTGATTCTATAGTAATAATAATAATTTCTTCTTAAAGGAAACTTGGAAAAAATGATAAAATTGTAATCTATACTAATATTAAACCTCTGATTGAGTTAAGTGACACCAAACTCGATCAGCTAAAGTACTAAAATATCAAAAAAATAAAATAAATGAAAATGGCAATTTCATTGTATTAAAAAAGAAAAAAAAAAAACCTTATCACGTTCAACCACTACTCACCTGACTTTTTTTCTTTTATCCAAAAATCCATATAAACAACTACTTATTCAAATTTTACTTTTATATTTTTAAATTAATTTTTTTGAAATGTTTAAATTTAAATTTTTAAAAGGTAATAAAAGTAACAACTCATTAAAAAATAAGAAAAAATTACTCTCTTTTTCTCATGTACTTTCTTTAAAATCAATAACGGTGTATTTTTTATTACCTTATCAAATAATCATTAAATTTCAAAAGAACAAAGAACAAAAATTTTAATTTTCTTTTGCCCCCATAGAAGGGCATGCCAACAAACAATGCATGACGTTTATGGCTTTAGGAGCAGATCTCTTATCCTTCCTCAATGCTTAGGAATGAAACTTGACTAGCAAGTGGACTTTTTACTCTTTTATCTTTTACTCTGAGAATGCAAAATATTGGAGAACAGAGAAGGGAGAGAAATGATGGGAGTAGCCACTTAGAGAAGCAAACCTGTCGCATCCACAGCACATATGGCTTCACAAAACACATTAGCTCTCTCTCGGCGAGACATCCCATCAGTTGCAAAAGCAGGCATGCTTGTCAGTTGGAAAATCTTAGTTAAAAAATGTAAATCATGTTAAGTAAACAATGGTTTTGAAGAATGATTGGATAGCGGCAAGCACTAAAATGGCTAAACCACAATGCACAACAATGATGAAGTCCTAAAAATTGTTTTTCACATGAAAGTCAAGGATATAATCCCTAAATCTCTCTGTTGTATGTGGAAGTGCTACCACTAACGAACGGACCACGGCCATGGTTGTTTCATGAGAACCATCTTCGAGAAAAGCATCCATTTGAACACGTATTTTATCAACAATCTGCACATGCTGAGTTTGTAAGAACAGCGTCTAGAAACTGCACCAGCATGAATTAGAATAAAAAAACCCTTGTTACCATGTCATTTTTAAAATGTTGTGCCACAGCCCCAAAAGCATCTATGCTTGCATTCTTCACCTTCAGGTTTTGGTCTGAGCCAAGGGTAATCAAGGCAGGCAGAACATGAGTGGAGGCAACTTTTGCATCAACGTATGTCACCTGTTAAAATGTATAAATATCTTATTGTCGGGTGTAACAAGATAAATTTTGTTTCAGAGGAAAGAGAACATACAATGACTTTCAGTATATTGGCAGCACCAATCTTCAATTCTATATTTGAGCTAACAACCATTTCCCACAAGATATCAAATATCAAGCTATGATGTTCTTCGAATGTACTGCATTATTAAAGTAGATTCTATGTGAATATTCAGAAATAAATAACAAATCGTTAGGACACAAGTTTTTAATTACAAACCAAAGGAAGCGGACAGCATTAATAATATCATTGTTGTGTGTTATAGACTGATTCTCTTTCATGGCACCTTCAACTAATAGCTTTCTCAAGTAGTCTGCTAACTGTTCACGCTTACCAGGAGATCCAAGAACACCCGCTAAGAGAAGTGGCAGGATACCTAGAACAGCAAGTCTCTCAGCCACAGCTGTTCTCGGTTTTAGACCTGCAACAAAGCAACAATCACGCAACATGCAACAATAGAAATTTAACAAGATTCTAAGAGCCAATACCTCTGATTCTTGAGTGAATGTTGGGAGGGAAAAATGTGAAATCAGCAGCATCCCCAACTGCTACCAAGAATACAGGCATCATTATGTGTGTCGAATAAGATTCCCCAAAACGTTCAGAAACAGCCAACAAAAACTGCAATGTCAGGATGCAGATTGGAAACAAGAAAAACAGCATTATTTCAATAGAACAAGCATGAAGCAAGCAGAAAACCCCATTAAATGCAATATTGAAAAATTACCTTTGTAGTTCGGTTTCTTAAACTATCCTCTTTCTGGGGTAACAAGCAAGACAGCTGTATCAAACCAGAAAAGCAATCCACATGCATCCATTCAAATGCAGGCCACTCGACGTGTCCCCTAGTAGAATATATAATCAATCAAAAGCATTTCAGCTAACAACTAAGTTACAAAAGTTATCCATACACTATCTCATCAGTCTGGAAAAAAGAAAAGGAAAAACTTACCCTGCATACAATTCAAGTACCGAACTGGAAAATATTGGCCCATTTGACTCCGAAACAGAGGAAAATGGGCATGTCTCAATTGCTTTCTGATGCACATGAGGAAGCAAATCAGCCAAAATTCTTAACAAACTATCAAGATTCCAGCGCTCTTGTTCACCTAAAACACGCAGGTGGAACTCCACTGACCCTTCAACTCCAGAAAGAGGTGGACAATGCTGAAAATATTGAGGGAGTAACAGTAAGAGGGGAAAGCATTGCAAAATGGAAACGTGGTAGTACCTACTAGCAAATGATAAAATCCAAGGACAAAAAGTTACCTCAGCAGAGTCCAAGATATGAGAGATTAGAACTCTCAAAATATGGTCTAACTTGTTTCCCCAATTTATTAGTGCAGGTAGTAGTTCTTTTAGTGTAGTTTCAACCACCACTCCAGATGGATCACAGGCCAATTGGAACATCAACTCCTCAACCTGTCAATATACAAATAAGGAGGTAGAAAATGTTTTATATGTTTTCTTATTATACTTTCTATATATTTTTTTTTCAAGTCATGATATTATATTATGCTAAGCGCAAAAGGCTCTCCAGTCCCTAGACCATGGGTCATCAACCTGTTCTAGAGCTCACATTGTAGCCAATTCTGTCAAGTCAGAAATCTTCTCCATGATTGCCTTGAAGCATATTTAGTGGGGCTGACCTTGAAATATTTATCCATATGCGGAAAGAGTGGAAGTAGTAAGGCCAGGTTGTGCGCAGCAGCTTCTCGAACAACAGTTGCAGGATCTTCAATCAGTTGTTGTACAATAGATAAAATAAGGGAATCACGAATCTCAGGTCTGACAAATTCAGCAAGCTCCCCGCATGATTGAGCAACAAGCAACCTGCGCTCCTCATACATGTGATTTATCTGCATTCAAAAGAAAATGGAATCAGGCCACTACAAATATAACCGGCAAAGCAAAATAAGCAGCACAGAAGCTCACTTGTTCCCAGCATTGGGGGAGTAGTTCTATTTCTGTTCTCATATCCCCAACATTTTTAGCTAGGCTAACACATGCCTGAAATGAAGTTTTAAAGATTTAGCACGGTATCCAAACTTGTAGCTATAGGGTACTCAATGGGATTCTCTGAAAAGCTACATACATCCATTATAATTCGTCTCTGCTGTTCATCTGGTCGTTTAATCAAATTGAACAGTGTGTGAGTCAAAGAATCTCGGGTGGCATTATCTGGATGCCGCTCAATAGCACACATTATCAGTGGAAGAAGCTCCTAGAGTCAAATAAATTAGTATGGAATCAAAAAAATTTAAAAGGATAATAAAGAGGATAATGTCCAAGTAAAAACTAATAGTCAGAGAGTCAACCTCCCGATGGTTGATCAAAACATAAGGAACAATCTTAGGCAAAGCATCTGCTAGTATTTGAATGGTCCCCAAACCCTGTTACAATGAAAAAGTCTGCATCAGACATTATAAATGTGCTTGAATTTCTATGAAGAGAACCTATAGCAAATCTTGACAATATATTCTTTTTTAGGTGGGGAAACAAGGAGTACTTAACTAATCATATTTTTTTAAAAGAAATGTATCCCGTAACATGATTGATATAACACGCATATAATATATAGCAAGCAATGTATTAAAAAGAATCTCAATTTTATCATTTCATAAACAAATGTACAAACAAACAAAATACATCAAGTATGATCTTACTTTTTTATGGAAAATATTAGATCTTACTTAAAATTGAAAGATGATCTTCTTTTAGAAAAATAAAAATAAATCAATTATAACTTTATTTTTTTTCATTAAAATGAGGAAATAATATTTGCCATCAAAAGAATATAATGAAGTTGAAATTTTGAGATTAGAAATAGGGTGTTTTCTGGAGTTCTACAAAGTGGTCCCAGTTTGATTTCTGCATTGAAGAAATAAAGCATGATAGCAGGAGAGCTAAAAGTGGAGAGATACATGGACGGGAGAAGTTCCACTAGGCTAAAAAGAAAGAGAAAACATGTTTGGTACTAGGTCAGAGACTTGAAATATTATTGAAGAAATTATAAAGTTAATTTGGTTTTCATTAAATTTACATGATTTTAATTTCTTGATTTTAAGGGTTTGTAAGTAAAGATTGATTGGTACAATAAATAGATAAACTGATATGTAATTTTAACAGTTCAACCAGCCCTAAAACACGATGGATAAATTTAGGTTATCCGGGGGGGGGGGGATGCAACACCTACTCGAGCTCCTATTATTATCCACACCCCTGACAGGAAACACAAGGGAAAAGCAAACAAAGGACAGTAGCCACAAGGGTCGTGGATGAGGGGTGGAGCTAAGACTTTCAAATATATCAGTTTATGCTGTTAGTTATCAAAACCCCAGATACCACCCTTGAATATAATATCATAAAGCAAAAATAAAAACTTGCCATATTATCTGGAGCAGGCCCACTGCTAGGAGTTTCCGGTTTGGGATGTAGCCTACTATCTTCTGATGGTGGTTTCTCATTTTGTTGGGATAAGGTTCTACTAGATGGGAAAACATCAGCATTGCTTGAAGGATTCATAGCTGGTTCTGCCAAATTATCTTCAGGCTTGTGAGTGCTGTTGTCAAATGCTTGAACTGACGCAGACAGTGAGTTGCTGTCTATAGGTCCTGCTGGTTCAACGGGATGCGAGATAAGAGTTTTATTCTCATCCACCTCAACAACTTTCTCTTCAGTATATGTTGATTCTTTCTCAGCACAGCTCGAATCACTTGAATCCGGAATATCTCTTTTCTCTGCCTTTAATCTTTCAATTTCCTTCTGCAAAGACACTATTTCTTCCTTGTAATTTTCAAAGGCCTGGGGTTTAGCAGGGTCAACACTACTAGTCACTGGATTTTGTACAGAAGAAGATCCTTCAATGTGCATTTTCGGGGAAGTGATTTCAGCCCTGCAATCATTTAGTTCCTTCCTTTGATGCTCCCAGGCATGCTTCACATCTTGTATCTGAAGAAGTATGAAATCAGTGCTTCAGATTTTGTAGCGTCATCAAGGACCTGCTCTTAAAGCAATCAAGCTAAAAGAGAACTACCAGATTTTCCTTGTCCTTCAGATCCTTCTGAGTGGCTGCCAAAGATTTTGTCAATGCATTTATCTGACCTTCAGCCAAATCTTTGTTTTTCATCAAAAGCTCTTTCTCATAATTTAAGCTCTCAATTGCTTTTTGTAACGACTCATTTTCTCGAATCATAGAAATTTTCTCCTGCAATGGAATAAACATTACTGTTTTCAATGATAAGAAATTCGCTGTAAGTACAAAGATCTACACAAAGCACATGTAACAGCAGAAATTGTTGACAGACTGATCCTTCATTAATCACAACAGACCATGTTAAAAGCCGAAGTGACATTAAGTCAAGCAACTTGTATCTGCAACAGAAAGAAGAAGCATCCATGATGACAAGCAATGCCATTGCCAACCACATCCAGAAGTAAAAGAAAAGGGCTGGTGGAGTGAGATTTTAGTTCAAGGATCAGTTCTTATATCAGTTCTTTATATCAGACTAATATCTATAGATCATAAATATTTTCCCAATAAAATAATTCCATAAACATAATATTGCAAGCAACAATTTCGTTAACCAATTAGTTTGTAATGAATATCGCAACTGACAGTTTAAGTTCATTATATTGCACTCACCCATGGATTTTATATGTACAAACACAACACAATAAATGCACAAAAGAAAGCAGGTGACAGTAATGATACTGTTCCTCATGAAGCAAAGTCAACAATAATAAAGGACAATAGCTAGAACATTCCAACATGAAAATTTTCAGTATGATTCAGTATGAATGGTAAGAAACAGCTTGCCTACCTCAGCAGCTTCCGAACTTGAAGACAGGTACTGATAATAGTAATGGCGCAAGGCATCAGGCACAGATGCTGGTGAGTTTGCCCAAACATCTAGGTTCTGATCTGTAACCTGAGGTTAAACAACAAATTAGTTGTGAAATATGCACATTCATCAGCTTAGGCAGCTGCTTCATACCCCTTCAGGGCCTCAAAATGTATTTGTACAAGAGAAAGATAAAGATATACCACAAAGAAAATATGAAAATCAGATTCTATGAACTCTATAAATTGTTAAAGCTTGTCTCCCAGCCAGAAAATCAGGAAAGAAGATAACTTGGGTCCTAACATCAAATGCAAATAACTCCCAGTCAGGCTTTTCTATTTTTCAAACTAACTTCATGTTCAGAAAATATAGACCTTGGTGTTGTGGGGCAAGAACTTCTCTCTTCTTGCAGTTCCCAAATAATAATTCAAAATTTCCACAATTTTCAGTTTATTGAGTTTTGCATCAAGCTTTCAGCATAGGACGATCAGCCCTTGCAGCTACATAGGTCCTTTAATGCTAGCTAGTGCAGATTTACAGAATAAAAAAGCAGTAACAAGACGAAAACACTACTGAATGTTACAGATACCTCTTCACAAAATGTCATTGCAGTTAATCGATATCCACCTATCAGCAAATATTCCTTTACCGCACAATTCAGATCTTTACGTTCATTAGCCTTCAATGGGCCTAAAGTAGAGAAGGGAACATCTCTCTTGTGCCGATGGACTTCCAGAGCATGATTTATGTTATTGCTCACACTTGATTCTACATTTGCATATAACATAAAAACAAATTCACACATGCCAGAAAAATGATGGCTAACTACTGATTAAGAGCATTTAAAAAAAATCCTACAATTCACATAATTTCTACCAGCGATCCTACAAAAAGCCCACCAATTATGCAAAACAGTTGCCAAATAAAAGCAACTGCGGCAGAAATATGGGTGTCAATTCCTGAAAAATAGTATGAATATCTAGCATGATATGTAGAAAAGAATATTTCATTCTAAGCATAGTCATGCAAGGTGGCCAACCTCATGGGATGTGAAAAGAAAAAAAGAATAATTTCCTCAGTGTTTACCTTAACCACAAGAACCTCACCAATAGTGAACCTATATAACCAGGTAGCAGTCTTGACCATTTTGGTGCTTCTAATGATTCTTAGAGTCCTAAATAGAGACTCTTTCAATCGAACAGCATGCTAAAAAATGTGTCATACAAAGAGATCAAATTTTCTCTTAAAATATCATTGACAAAAAAGAAGAAGAAGAAGAGTTTAGTTGATTCTTTTGCTATTGTTCCATTTTTTTCTTTTCTGTAAAAAGAAAACAAAAAGAAAAATGAACAGAAAACAAGAGACAAATAGCAAAAGTGTCAACCAAACAGAGCTCAAGTGCATCCATTCAAAAATCAAATAAATAAGAAAATTTACCACTTAATCTATCCCGACGGAGATCTACTTTCCTTTGTAACTCAGTCTTCAGTTTCATAACATCTTCTTGAGCTAACCGCAATTCATAGTCACTAAGTGCTAATTTTTCTTCTATTGCTTCTTTCTCTTCTAGCAAACTTTGAGGGTCTACAACTGAATTTCAAGAACTATATTAGATGAAACCATCAGTAAGGTTCACTTATTGCAGATCTAAATTCAAAATGGACTTTTGCTCTAGGGCTTAGAGCATTGATAAACGGGTAGAAACATGCAACACCAGCAACCAACGCATTATTTCTTTAAGCAGAGACCTTATCTCACGCTCTAAGCACCCCAACCCCCAAACTATCAGAGGTGCAATCAAATTTCTGTATTTGATTGCTTAATTTGATTTCCATGTCAATTGGAATTAAGAACCATTTCCTTTTCTCCTATCTTGGATGAAGTTTTCATAATTTGCTATTTTCTGCTTGTACTTCCAATATCACCAGAACCTATAAATTCATTTGGTAATCATAATAGTTTACATAAAATACTACTTTCTGGTTGTAGTTCCAACATTACTGGAACCACAAGCTCATGCAGTAATCATAATCACTAATTAAGTAGCTACATCTTCAGCATAAGAATTCTTTGATATATAGAACATGTATTGCCTAAAATGATGGTAAATGCCTTGACAAATGAATGCAATACAACACACGTATGCTGTGAGAGGAACCATTTCATATGTAAAAGAAAACATTTCAATACCAAGCAGAACCTTGATTTCTTTACCTTCTCTCGACTGCCAAGAGAACAAATTTAAATTTCTTTACCTCATACATGTAACTTCCATGAGTTATTAATTGTATTACCTTTTACTTCCTAAGAAGTTTATATAACTAGTTTAAAGAGTAACTAAATATTACAGTAATTCAATGTAATTACTCTATTATAAAAATAAAATCATAAGTTTCATTCTTCCAAAAAAGATGATTTTTTTTTTTTTACGTATCTTTTGTTGATATCCGATCAGGATCGAGATTTTGGTGAGCTTAGTTCATATACAGTCTCCCTCTTACCCTTACCCTACCTAACGTCCTTCCTAACACTCTCCTACCGTTACATTTCCTAATTTCCTTCTTATCGCTTTTCTACCCTTACCCAGAGCCGCCCCGAAACCTGCATTTAGCACCGTCACCTTGACAACTGGCATCAACAATTTTTATAAGGTTCCATTCCGTTATTACTCTTATAAAACACTGCTTGAATCAGATTTTCTCTACATGTTGATCTAACAATAAGTAACACTAAAAACACAGTTCATATTTAAACCAAAAAAAAAAATCAAAAGAAATAAATTTATACGTCTAAGTCATTCCCGATTTCATACATGAAAAAGAAAAAGGAATTAAAGAAACACAAAAGTACCTCCAAGAGAGCTGTAGCGAGAGATCTGATCAACAGGAAAATGAGAAGGATCGGCGAAGAATTCCTTTAGACGCATAGCTTGAGCGTCACGACCATCGTCAAGAAGCTCGTGGAGCAATTCGAATGCCGTTAACAAGTAATTTTCTTCAAGTAGAAAATTCACAACGAAATTGCATAGCGATGATCTCTCTACATCCATCATCTAAGTCTTATGCTTCCTTTACATCAATGAATCAATCAATCTTCACCGTCTATCAACATCAGGATACAACCAAGTTCTCGCGGAGTAACTCAAATGCCGTTAGCAAGTAATTTTCTTCGAGTAGAACATTCACCACGCAATTGCACAACAATGATCTCTCAACATCCATCACCTGAATCTGATCCTTCCTTTACATCAATCAATAACCGCCGTTTATCAACATCAGGATCGGATCAAATGCTTCTCCTAAATCAAAATCTTAATTTTTTTCTTTTGGTCTGTTCGCGAAATGGTAGCACTTTGCAGAGCTCGTGAATTTTGAAAGTTCGATTGAGATGGAAAGGAGGGGGATGGAGTTTTGATTTGGTGAGACAAGGAAACTTATTGTTTGAGGATGGCAGCGGTCCTATATTAATAATTTCAGTAAAATATCCGAATTTGAATATATACTATATACTATTACTTAAATGTTTAATCGAGTTATTACCGTGAGTAAATTGAATATTAATTCAATTAAAATAATTATTAAAATGTTATTATATTGATATCACGAGTTAATTAAATATTAACTCTATTAAAGAAAAATTATGAATATGAAGAGATTTACACCCAAGTTAAATCCTTAAATTTACTAAATCACAACTTTATTTTAGGGTAAATTACACCAACAATCACTCAATTTTGGGGTAACTGACAAAATAGTCACCTAGGTTTCATTTCAGTCACTCAACTTTTAAAAAGTTACAAAATAGTCACCAACGTTATGAAAAAATTACAAAACGATCACTGAATAACTGTAACCGTTAGGCGGTTAATGGGATTGTTGGCGTGACATGTTAACCAGCTGATGTGGCAAGTTAACCAGCTAATGTGTCAAGTTAACTTGCCACGTTGGCAAAGCTGATGGGTGATCGGGTTTCATTTCAGTCACCCAACTTTGGGGTAACTGACAAAACAGTCACCTAGGTTTTATTTTAGTCACTCAACTTTCGAAAAGTTACAAAACAGTTACTAATTAATAGTTACCGTTAGGGTTTTAACAGAATTGTTGATGTTAACCAGCTGATGTGGCAAGTTAACTTGCCACGTTGGTGAAGCAGTTCCTCCTCCTCTTCCTCTTCCTCTTCCTCCTCTTTCTTTTTCTTCTTCTTCTTCTTCTTCTTCTTCTTCTTCTTCTTCTTCTTCTTCTTTACTTGCCAACGTGGGTGTCATGAAAAGGTTTAGCTATTGCATGCAAAGGTTTCGACATGAAAAGATCATTTTTCGACACGGAGAGATCGATGTTATCCTCATTTGATGGCACCCTCCATGAAAATCCTTGAATCAACCTTGCCAACACCATCACTGTCATTGCACTTCCAAGAGCCATCCCCATGCACCTACGTCTCCCTGTACTAAACGATATGAACCTCAATTCTCTCTCTGTCAGATCAACTTCTTCAATGCACCCATCCTTCAAGTGTTGCTCAAGTTTGAACCCCAATGGCTCGTCCCAAACCTTGGGGTTCCGGCCTAGGCTCAGCCGACTAAGCAAAACATGGCTGCCTTTGGGGATGAAGTAGCCAACAACGATGGCATCGGCATTTAAGACATGGGGCAAGTTGAAGGGTGAAATGGGGTGAATCCGAAATGCTTCCTTTGCACAAGATTTTACATAGTTGAGTCTTGGAATATCAAACTCTTGAACCCACCTTTGGTTTCTAACAACTCTTTCTATTTCCTCCGTTGCTTTCTGGAGGATTCCAGGTTAGTTTATCATCTCTGCCATTGCCCATTCCGCTGCATTTGATGGATTATCTAGTGTTGCGAACAACATCTCCTGCATGTATAAACAAACAAACACATTACAAAATGTTAAAAGTAAGAGAACTCCAGTTTAAAAAACATGGCAGAAAGTTGTTTATTTGTGTTTGGAGATCATCTGACAGTGCATTGGGCTTTGATTTCTTCGACTGAAAGTGATGGTTTCTCCAATGAATCCTTAGCCAAAATGAAGGTCAAGAAGAAGAAGAAGAAGAAGAAGATGAAGAAGGAGGAGGAAGAGGAGGAGCTGCTTCACCAACGTTAACTTGCCATGTCAGTAATTCTGTTAACACCCTAACGGTATCTGTTAATTAGTGACTATTTTGTAACTTTTTGAAAGTTGAGCGACTGAAATGAAATCTAGGTGACTGTTTTGTTAGTTACCCCAAAGTTGGGTGACTGTTGGTGTAATTTACCCACGCCGTCACCTGCCATGTCACTTTGCTATGACGTCTGTGACGAAAAACGGCAAAAAGGACTGTTTTGTAACTTTTTGAAAGTTGAGTCACTGAAATGAAACCTAGGTGACTGTTTTGTCAGTTACCCCAAAGTTGAATAACTGTTGGTGTAATTTACCCTTTATTTTATTATTTTTATACATTATAATTTCATTATTACCTCTATCTATTTATATTATTATTTAAGGTCTTAATTTGATGTCACGAGTCAACGGTCATTAACTCGATTAAAAAATTATGAAAATATTATTTTATATTTAAAAATAAATTATATTATTTAAAAGTATTTTAATCTTTTTGTTTTAAAAATTTAATCTATTTGGATTTATTTTGTTTTGAAAGTGAAAATCAAGATTTTTTTACCTAAATATATTTAAAAAATTAAATGCCCAAATAGATTGTCACTAGATTATTTACAAAATTATATATATTTTTTAGTCGCGCCTATCTGAGAGGCGTAACTCCTTTTTTTTATATTAAAATATTTTTTTGTTTTTAAAATAAAATATTATTATTTTATTTTATTAAAATATTTAAATTTATATACAAATAAAAATACGGTCAATGCGTCAAAATACGGGTAAAAAAATCCAAAACAAGTTGAGCCTGACAGGTAGGCGCAACTGGTTGTGCCTGACAGGTAGGCACGACTATTGTCCAGTCAGCTCCCCCTGCGTTATTAATTTATTAGTAATTTAGGATTATGTTATAAACTTTTGTGTTTAGTTTAGTATTTGGTGAGTTTTTAGTAATGTAAATTTATTTTGTTCTTAATTTATTATAAACTGTTGTGTTTTGTGAGTTTTTAATAATGGAAATTTAAAAAAAAAATAATTGTATAGTTATATTGTTAGTAGTTTGTGATTAGGTTATAAATTGCTAGTGTTTTGTGTTTTGTTATAGTTATTTATTTTGTTAATAATTTATGGGATTATGTTACAAATTGTTAGTGTTTAGTAGTTTAGAGTTTTGTGATTTTTAGTAATATAAATTTTTTAAAAAATTTATAGTTATTTTGTTAGTAATTTATGATTAAGTTATATAAATTGTTAGAGTTTATTTATGTGTTTTGTGATGTAATTTTATAAAAAAAATTATAGTTATTTTGTTAGCAATTTATGATTATGTTATATAAATTGTTGGTGTTTAATTATATGTTTTGTGATTTTTTAATGTAATTTTTATATAATGTTTAGTTTAGTTTAGTGTTTTGTGGGTCCCACTAGTCGCGCCTATTTGACAGGTCCCACCAGTCGCGCCTATTTGACAAGTCTCACCAGTCGCACCTGTCAGATAGGCACAACCAGTCGCATCCACCAGATAGGCGCAACCTAACCCTATACTACTTTCGTATTTATACACGGGTCATATACTGATATGAAAAATAAAATAATAATATTTTATTTAAAAAAACAAAAATATATATTTTAATATGAAAAAAGAAGTCGCGCCTGTCATATAGGCACGACTAGAAAAAACATATCATTTTCGTAAATAATCCAGCTGACAACCTATTTCAGTGTATAATTTTTTTTAATTTATTTGTGTAAAAAACCCGAAAATCCATTAATTCATTCCCATGAATGAACCATATTGTAATTGGCCCATTTTGTCCGGGCCGTAAAAACCAAAATGAAAAAGAAAATAATAAAAATTATAAAACCCAAATGTCCATTTTTACAAAGTCCAATCAGCCCACTACCCAAACAAACCTAACCTAATCTGCCTAAAAACCCAATTTCGCCCAATAACGGTATCGCCCAAAAAGCCCAAAGCTTAAGCAAAATCAAAAGCCTAGGGTTTTCTGAAAACCCTAGGTGCCGCAATGTGCCCCAGTAGCCTCATCTTCGCGCCCATGCTAGCCATCGGTTCTTGTAATCAATCATGCGCAAGATAATGCCCTATCGCCGTCGCGCCTCTCGTCTTTCACCTGCAAAAAAAGAAAGAAAGAATAGCAAAAAAGAGAATCTTTCCTTTTTTTTTAAGGCTATAAAAGCCCGATGTAATCTTGTAAAACAAGGAGGGATACAAAAAGATACACAAAAAAAATCAATACAGAGACTTCAAGGTTTTTTTTATTCTCTTTTTTTTTTTCGAATCTGTAAACATATATATATATATATATATATATATTTAATTCTATTTTTTTAAAAAGGATATATGCATGTTTTAATAATTTTTTTTAAAAATATACCTTTTTTAATTTCGACAGTGTGGCGTGACGAGCAGCGGCGGCAGTCTTGAGCCTCATGTAGGAGCATGATAAGAGAGCATGATAAGAGAGCATTGAGAGGATTTGTTTCAGTTTTTTTTTTTTAAGAAGAGAAAAAATGAAATTTTTTAACCAAATTTTAGCTTTTATAATGAATAGAAACGACGCCGTTTTCAGGGTTATTTGCGGAGGCCAAAACGACGTCGTTTTGAGCCTCCGACCCGAACCCGACCCGATGGGCAAAGAGATCCGCGTGTTTTTAAGTCGATGGTATATTTGTGGAATAGACTCTTCCGCATTTTCAATTTGTTTAATCCAGTTTTTATTATTTTCTAATTTATGCCTCAAAGTTTATTTACATTCCAATTTAGCCCCTCGGGCTGCAGTAAGGGCTAAATTCATTACGACGCCGTTTTGAAGAAAGGCATAATTTCCCAATAAATTCCTGTGGATTATGGCGCGTTTTGATTTAATCTTTTTAATCTGTTTTAATTGTTATTTGACCCCTATTTTCTTTGTTTTATTTTATTTTTATCCTTTTATTTTATTTTATTATTTTACATTGTATTAAACTATTTTATTATATTAAATAGTCTATATTATTTTCCTTATTATCTATATATTAATTTATTTATGTATATATATTTTATTTATTATCTTTATATATATTAAATTATTATTTATTTTTTAGTTTAATATTATTTTTATTACATGTTTTTATAATTTATTTATTATATTATACACTTTTTCTATATTATATAGTATCATATTATATCATATATTATTTTTAAAATTTTATTTTTGTATAAAATCTATTTATATTATATAACTTATTTTATTTATATATGTAATTTTATGATTAGTATATATGTTTTTATATAAAGATATTGTAGACTATTTATTAATTGTTTTTATTATATATAATCATTTATATGTATTAATTTATTAATTTATATTTATTATAATATTTTTTATATATTTTAAGTTTTTTATATATTGTTATACAAATTAATTGCTTTACAAAATTATCATTTTTACTCTTTTTATTTTTATTTTGTTATAATATTTATTTAATGTTTAGATATATTGTTAATTTATTTGTTTCTCACAATTGATCTTATTTATAGAACTTTATATCCATTTCTTGAATTCTTGTGCTTACTATAGATTTTAAAATTGTTATTGCATATTTTATAACTTGTATTTATTTATTTATGTTTTCTTATTGCTTAATATTGTTTTAGCATAATCCAATTATTATCATTCGCTATGTCATATTATTCTTTTGTTAATTGTCTATATCATTTGTTAATTAACCCTTATTTATAGTGAATTAATATTAGATTTATATTTTGTAATATATCAATGCAACATCAAATTCATAATTTTTTTATAAAAACACGTTTTTGCTAAATCGTCGTATTTTATTCAAAGTTTTTTTTAAAGAATGGTGATATGTGATACTTGGGGACTTCAAGAAGAATCGTGCCCTAACTTACTGGGTTTCGATTTTTCTCGTGGAACTTAAGGTATTAAATATCTTTTTTCTTTTAAAATTGAAACTTACAAATTTCAAATCAAAAACCTATTTTTGGGAATTCAAAACGTTGTATCTTAACTTATTGGATATGATATTTTGTGTCTCGATGTAGGAATTTTCTAAATTAAAGGCGAGCCAAACTTCAAAGTCGTGAGATGTTATATCTTAACTTACTGGATATAACATTTTATTTCTTTGAAATAGGTAAGTCTTGGTTTTCTAATAAAAGGATCATATTTTAGTTTTTTTTTTATTCTCAACATTTGGACATGATTTAATCAATTAGGTACCAATTTTTGGGTGTTACGAGGGTGTTAATCCTTTCTTGTACGTAATCGACTCCCAAACCCATTTTCTTGTATTTCGTGGACTAAAATCAACATTTTGAAATAAAACGTTTTATAAGGTGATCCAATCAAACCTAAGTAAAAAAGGGATTGGTGGCGACTCTATTTTCATTTTAAAGTCGATCCCCATTTTTTAATCAACCTTAAAATTGGTTTTGACAGCATATAATTCGAGAGAGAAAAACAAGCATCCATATTAGGTGATGAAGAGCAAGCTCTATCAACACTATAAAAGTTTCAGTCTTAATATCAATAGAACATTATGTCACAACTCGAGCACAACATATCTAGAATGATTGCAAGCATTTGATACGATAAGAAAATCAACCTCAAATAGTCCAAAGTGACAGGCAAAAATTGACAAAAAAACTAAGCATTCATCAAACTGAAGAGGATAGTGACAAAACCATCCCCAAAATCACTTGCAAAAACAAAACTACGTGCATAAACAAGACTAAGAATCATGCTACAAGAGTTGACAAGAAGTGAAAAACTTTTAAACAGTGGGAAATATATATATATATATATATATATATATAACTTAAGATAACATAAATCTAAAATGACTCTTAAAATAATTTATTATTTTAAAATACTCTCAAAATAGAAACATATTAAGCAGTCGATAAAGAGCCATCTACTTTCCAATAACTGTTGGTGGCTGAATAAGTTTTAGCGGCGACAGGTATCATCATTTGTACATCACGACTTTTAAAGGCAACAAATATACCTACAAAATAGATTTACAAACTGAGAATGTACTTGGACTTATACCCATGCTATTTACATCAATAAAATATTAACTCTTCTAGAGGCCAAATTTAAAATTTTTTATGGGGCCAAAATTGAACTATAAATTTTTAAGATGTTAAAATATAGATTTTATCATTTATTAATTTATGATTTCATTATTTTGAAGGGATTAAATATATTGTTTATTTCTATTTAGGAGCCAAAGCGTAATTTTATCTTATATTAATTTATAATTTAATAGTCTTCAAGAGACTAGAATTGAAATTTTACATTTGGAGGTGGGGGTAGGACCCCTACATTGTATTCGCCCATGAGCTCTACTACTAAACAAAAATTTCATTTTAATTATACTATGCATACATTATTACCTCCGTTAATGTATTTAAACCGTTGATTAAATTGGTGTCACGAGTCAATTAAATATCAACTTAGTTAAGAAAATTATGAAAATATCATTTCATATTTAAAATAAATTATATTATTTGAGGATATTTTAATCTTTTATTTAAAAACCAATAAAAATTTTGAATCTGCTTAGATTTGAACCCTTGTTATTTGTATGCATAAAATATTAATTCAATCACTAAACTAAAACTTTATTTCAATATAATATTTATATTTTAATTGTATTACTATACTCTTATTTAAACTCCGATTGAGTTGGTATTATGAATCAACCGAGCATCAATTCGTTAAAAATTACAAAATGTTATTCATAATAAATTATATTATTTGAGAGTATTTTAATATTTTTATTTAAAAACAAATAAAAAGTTTATTGTATTTGAACCTATGTTATTTGCATCAATAAAATATTAACCCTACTACTAAACCAAAGTTTTATTTCAATATAATAGTTATATTTTAAATTTGTTATGCATACATTATTACTTCCTTTAATTATATATCTATATTATTATTTATACTTTTGATGAGTTGGTGTCATAAATCAACCGAGCACCAACTCGGTTAAGGAAATTAATAAAATGTCCTTTCATAATTAAAAAGATTAAAATACTTTCGAATAATATAATTTATTTTAAATATAGAAAGAATTTTAGTCTTTTCCTTAATCGAGTTGTTGCTCGGTTAACTCATAACAACAACTCGCTTAAGAATTTAAATAATAGTATAAATATTATTAATTAGTTACAAGTTATACGTTTCATTATTTATTGCATGTTATTTTTAAACTAATTTTTGTTTTAAATATATAATCTCTATGATAGAATTTCTAATTTAATTAATGCTTTCAATTTTTTAGAGAGACTATATGGTTTATTATTTGCATAAATGGATCCATTTATATTAAGTTTAAAATTAAGATAATTATACATAAATTTATAAATTGTTATATAATTAATATTTTAACAATTCAATTATTATATTTTATATTTTATTTGACAGAATATTTTAATAATTCAATTAATATATTTCATATTTTATTATTAAAATCAATGCTGATTTTACTAATCAAAATACAAAGTGAAGGGAAAGACAATCACTTAAAATCCTAGCATGGAGAGCGATCGAGAACTAATGGCTATTCCCATGAACTGCCCAAAATATACAAAATGTACATTACAAAACTGTCGCAGGCAAGCCATCCTTATCTGGTTCATCAGGTTGAAATTGATTCAATTTAATTAAAAGGAATGCTATTTGCTATTGTATTATTGAAATTAGATTAAATTAATTGGTCAAATTAATTGAATTAAAAGTCAATTAAAATATTGATTTATAAAAAAATTGAGTTTATCTCTAAGCAAATCATTTGAATCTTAAAAATGAAAATTAAGACAAAAAAATGACGATTAAACTGATTTATAAAGTCAACAATTGAAATTAGACTAAAAATCCGTTATTTAATTGATTTAATCACTAATATAATTTTAAATACTTGATCAAATATTATAAAAAATAATTTTATATGAAATTTTAGTTGCATGTAAAATAGGCTGAAAGCCACAATAATATTTCGGTTTACAAAAGTGGGCATCCCCCTTGACTAATGAATGGAGTGGGGTTTTATTTTAACGTAAAAGAGTCATAGGTTTAGTGGTTTAGGTTTTTTAGTTCTTATATATATATATATATATATATATATATATATATATAATTCTTTTATTTATATTTTAAATTATTTTATATTTAATATACTAATTATATAGATTTGGTACATTAGAGCTAAAATAGATCAGAGATTTATCAAAATTAATTTGCTGATCTAAGCACTTCTCGTACTTCCAGAATATCTAATGAAGAACTTGTCTCCCCTATCAAATGCATCCCCAAATACTACACTATCACCCGGCAAAAAACAAATGGGTGATACAAGGACTTCCACGACATACCTTACTACCAGTTAATAAACCTTCACGTCTGACCAAGTGAATCAGTAAAGAGAAGCCTTCCATACAAGGAATAAATACGGGCTCAAAGGATCTACTTATCGAAGTCCTATCTTGGAACAAAAGCTTCACTAATATTACCATTTAGAACCACTAAATATGACATCGAGCTTATACAGTGCATGGATAGTTTTAACAAAAGTAAAGAAACCCACTAAACAAACCCTTTTGTAGTTACAAACAAGAAAAGAAGGTCCAGAAGGAGAAGGATATTGAGTTTCTTTAGTTTACCTGTTATGTGTGTGACAAAAAGTGTCAAGAACAGCAAGAAGAAGCTATTTACTGGTGGGCCCACGGAATAGGAATGTAATGGCATAGCCATTACATTGAACCAAACAAGGTGTAAAAATGCAGAAAAGTAAAATGGGATTGTAAGGCAATGCCATTGGAGAGCAAATAAGCAAAGGCAGGGGAGGAACTTGGTGAGAGGCATGTAAGAGTGATGTCGGTTGGCTTTAAAGGAGCATAAGATGGGTTGAAACGGGAGAATACGTGTGGGAGATGGTGAATCAAGAAGCGGTGAGCTATTTGGTTGGCGAGAATCCATAAAAGACTTCCTTGCTTAGTTCAGTAACAGGATATACTTTGCCTCTATCATACTACATTGTCCTAAACATATAGTTTTGGCACTTCTTTTGTCTTACAATCTACAAAGTATTTATTCTTTGATATATATATATATATATATATCATAGCCAAGTCCAACTGGATGATCCCCACCATGTATATTTGCTAGTAATGACATGAAATTCCCTTAAAAAGATTGAAAATATTAAAAGATAAGTAGCAAAAATTAAATTAAAGAGTAAGAATAGATACATCCACATCCATGGAGGTAATAATAGTTTTCAATATTATATATGCATAATAGAGCGAGGTAGGTAGTAAAATAGAGCATGCTAACTGTGAAATAATGGCGATTTAGCAACATTCACCACACCGAATCCATTAATAGTCTTTAGAAAAGAGAAAGGGCAACAAGCAAAAGACAAGCTAAATAACAATTACAGAAAATTCAAAAATGCAATGTAAGCCAACAGATACAATGAGGAAACAGTTTATTTATGCCTTCCTACTCTAAAACCATATAAAGAAACTAAATTTTCTTTTACAACGACCTCCGCAGCGACTAGGTGGATTAACACCAACATACTTAGCAACAATACTAGGTAAATTTCCTCTCAAAAGCATTTTATCCGAGGGAAATTACGGGCATCAATTGCTACCAACCCATGGAATTCAAGCCATTTAAGTGCGCCATAATAGGTGAGCAAATAATGTAACTAAAAGTTAATTCAAACCATGGTATCTTTGAAAATGCATTAGCACTAAGTTAATGAGAAACAAACTACATACTTTAGTTTCAAAGGTCGGAGCTGTGCTTCGATAATGGTAGAAGCAGAATGTATCATGCAATCGAAACTTATGGAGTAACTTCTTCATGTTCTCGGAACAAATTTAAGAATCGTTAATAGCGAGCGTTGATTTAACCCTTTTTTTTCTTTTTCTTTAGTAGGAAATAACAAAGGAAAATGGAAATGATCCACCCTTATTCTATGGAACATGTATACTCATATGTAACTTTAACCTTTGTCTTTACTTTCCTCAAGTTTCCTCTTCAATTAAATCAAAAAACTTAACCCAAACTCCAATTTTGAAATTGAACAGAAAAAAGTAAGAAGATTGAACAGAAAATCGATTGAAATGGGAAAAGAAAAGTTGAAAGAGGTGAAAAGGAATCAAGAAAAAAAAGAAAAAGAAATGCGGAGAGAATAAAGGAGGCAGCTATTTTGGTCTAAAAGGGTAAAACCAGGCGTTGAATGGGTATTCGGACCCCAACCGCTGAATAGCTAAGCGGTGAAATAAGGGAATGAGGGTGTAATAGTTATTCGTGGAATCACCTAAGCGGTGAACCAAACGCATGATTGGATGGGCCTATAGAATAGGGGTGTAATGGCATAGCCATTACACCCAATTCCAAAGGATCTACTTATCAAGTCCTATCTTGGAACAAAAGCTTCACTAATATTACCATTTAGAACCACTGAATATGACATCGAGCTTATACAGTGCAAAAAGTAAAGAAACCCACTCCCTTTTGAAGCTCATATGTAACATCATTCCTTCAAGAAAATCTCACTCAGTCCGGTCGTAAGCTTTTAATCATATCTAGCTTGAGAGTGAAGGACCAGCAGAACATTATCCTAAATTAATCTTTAACGGACAAATGCCCCTTGAGCCTCATCAATGCACTGCTTGAGAACCGTTTGAAGCCTATTAGCAATCACCTTGGAAGTTATCTAGCTTAATTACATCTCTAGTTATGCAAACCTCTACACCAAACGAATAGGATTCCCCTATTTGCCCAAGGTATCGAAGTGGTCCTGAATCTATGTTTCATGTCATTACATCGTGTGCCTTGCATAGGATGTTTTGGAATTCTTTCTCAATACACTGGCCATCAAGTTTACAATGTGATGATTATTGGGTTTGGTTTGAATTTCTACTCAGACATTGCTCGATATATACTTGCAAAGTTATTGTTGGGGTCATTTCGGCAATCTGGACTTCACGTAATAAACACGTTATGGAGAACAAGCCTCAATTAGCACAAGAGATTAAATTGAGAATCCATTCATTCCTTAAAGAATTTGATGAACTGGGAAAGCGACTACCTGCTAAATTTAGCCCGTCCTGAAAAGTGCTCTCCCCCAACTGACCCTTATGTTAAAGTAAATTTCGGTGCTGCTTTCAAAGAACACCGGAGACAGTCACGGTCAGGCTTTGTGATCAGGGATATGGATGGTCAGGTTGTACAGGCCCAATTTAACCCGGGCCCACTACAAACAATGAAAAACAAGAAAAATAAAAAGTCCAATACAAAGTCCAGATTACAAAATAACAGGCCCAATTGATAAATGGCCCAAAAAAATCTACCCTAATCCCCAAGCCCAACAAGCCCAAGAGCTAAACCGACTCAGAAACCCTAGGGTTTCTGAGTCCCTAGGCGCCGTTCCCCTCCCATGTGCTGCCTTCGGCGTGCACGTCGCCCGAGGACCGCCATTGCACTGAAATGGCAGCCTCTGCCCCGTTGACTTCTGCCTCAAGACCTGCAAAGCAACAAAGCGAGACAAAAATGGCAAGAAACAGAAGAAATCGAGAAGAAAACCCACAAAGCAAGCAAGATAGCAAGTCACTTGTAAATCGGCTATAAAAGCCTTGAATCAATGTTGTTTTGTTTTTTACGAAGAGAAAATATACAAGAAATTTCGAAATACAAACAACAACCGGAATCAGTTTCAAATTTTTAAAGGTGCCCCTTTTTTATTTGCTTTGGTTATTTCGGAATAAAAAGGAATAATAATAAAACCTACCTTATTTCGCTTTCGAGTTACCTCAAAAGGCCATCGGCGGCTCTTGGATACCTTGAAAACCATCAGTTTTCCGACGAAGGTCCATCAAGGGACATGCGAAGCCAGAACCTTTCCATTCATCTTTTATTTTGTTCTTTTTTTGTTCGTTTCGAGGGTTCAAAAAAGGGAGAACCTAAATAGGGCTTGAAAGGGCTAAAAGGCCCTCTTTCTAGCGCTTATGAACGCCGTGCACGGCGGATGTACGGCGGAATCACGGTGGAAGACCACCGGACCCTGGCCGGCCCTAGGTTCCCTTTTCAGAGAGAAGTTTAAGACCCTTTTTTTTTTTTTTTTTGAAAACAAACGCAAAAATGAAACATTTTTTAGAAAAAGTTGCTTTTATAAAATAGTCAAAACGGCACCGTTTCGGGCCTTCAGTTTGCCTGCCGAAACGACGTCGTATGGCCTTGACCCGCGCGACCCGGCCCGCTCCTGGGGGATCCGCGCTTTTTTGGATAAAAGGGGTATTTGCGCAAGAAGCCCTTCCGCTTTTGCGATATATTTAAATTAAGTCCCTATTTCTTTTTTTGCTTCTTTAAAATTTTCTCCTTAATTTTATTTTATTTTTTATTTAATCCTTTACCTAGCTAAATGAAACGCAGCTTATTAGTGCCAGGGCTATTTTCCCTACAAGTCCTCCGTAGTTTCAGGCCGTGGCAATTCGGCCCTTGTTCCTTTTTATTATATTTTATTTGTGTCTTTTAATTTTATTTTAATAATGATTAAGTCCTTTTTGTCTTTTCAACTTTATTTTTTATTTATCTTTATTTATTTATTCATTTTATTTATTAAATTGTTTGGTTCCTTGTTTTTTTTTACTTTTCGTTTTGTTCATTTATTGATTTTGCTACTTAAATTGTTTACTTATTTATTTGTTTTTCTTTATTCTCATATGTTATATTTTATTTTCCACACTTAGTTTAATTGCGCTTCTGATATTATGACTACTATTATTTATCTATTTTGTTCTTTTGCCTTTATTTTGTTTTAGTTCATTTTATTTTTATTTTCACTATCATTTGTTTATTATCATTGCTATTTATTATTATTGTATTATTATTATTACCTAATGTTTCTTTTGTTATTAGTATTTTATTATTATTATCATTATTAATGTTGTTATCACTATTATTACCCGATACATTTTGAGATTTAATTTCCTAATTGCTTATTTAAAATTTCTCAAAACAAGGTAATATTTCGTTCTTTTGGAAATTCGAGGAATCGTGTCCAATTGTGCTGGGTTTCGATTTTTCGTTTGACCAAATAACCAAATATACTTTTTAAATTTTATCCGTATTTTCTTAAATAAGGTAATATTTCGTGTTTAGAAATTCGAGGAATCGTGCCCAATCGTGCTGGGTTTCGATTTCTAATTTGGCCAAATAGTGGGATACCCTTTTAAAATTGCAACGCATGAATTTTGGAAATCATGAAATGATCTTGGTATCGAGGGTTGAAACATCGTGTCCTATCATGCTGGATGTGATATTTCATCTTTTCGGAACAAGAAAATTTCGATATCCGATTCGAATTACCCAAATATTTCCTAAAGGATTCGTATTTTGAAATCTTTTCAATTTTTCGAAATTAAGACATTAATTAATCTATTTGGTACCAATTTTGGGCGTGACGAGGGTGCTAACCCTTCCTTGCACATAACCGACTCCCGAACCTGCTTTCACAAAATTCGTAGACCAAAAACACTGTTTTAGTAAACCAAAATATTTTATTAAAACAAAGGTGATCCGATCATATCAAATAAGATCGGTGGCGACTCTCATTTTTATTTTGTTTTTAAAATCAAGGTCGATCCTCATTTTCCAAAAAATGGTTTCGACTCAGGTTGTGGGCAGTGAATGGTTATTAACCCACACATACCTGATGCTTTCTCGGCCAAGGCGCTGGCTTGTATATAGCCGCTGCAGTTTGCTCTTAACATGGGGTTCATAATGGTGGAAGTGGAGGGCGACTTCCGAGTAGTTATTTCGAGGATTATTCAAGGGAAAGACGACAAATCTCAAATGAGTGCATATATCAGTGATGTTCGATCTCTAGCAAATCTTTTCTAAGAGCCATTTTTCGACATGCAAGTAGGGATTGTAGCAGACTAGCACATGAAATTGCACAAGTGGGCTTCGGAATGGATGAGAGCAGTTACTGGGTGAAGTCCCATGTGTTGCAGCGGCAGCAGTGACAACGGACCGCTGGTGGGTAGATCCTCCCGACTAAAGCTGTGGCTTTCGGTGACTCTGCGCGCAGCCATCTTCTTCCTGTTTGGGTGGCCAGTGTTTTTTGGACTTGGTTGGGTGCTTCGTTACTACTTTATGCAGTGGGTTAATGATGTATTGCTGTATCTCATGTTTTATTTATGTTTTGACATACGTTGAAACCATTCCCGACCCTCAATATTTTATAAAAAATTGTAAAATAAAGCATTTTAGTGTATATTTTAGTTATTATCAAATAAATTTATTCAATAAAAATATTTTAATGAAATTAAAATTTTGCTCATAATTTGAATAAATTTTATCAATAAACTGTTCAAGTAAGATATTTATAATGTCGGGCAAAATAAAAATCTTATAATAAATATGGGAGAAAATTAATACATGCATCTCCTCCATATTAATTATAATATTCAGAATATCCATTTTATCTTATACTTGGGTACGGGAAAAAGATAAGTAGAAGCATTTAGGCCACTGCCTACAGGATATCAAATAAAATTGAATTAACGAGGAATCCATGTGATTTAGCTTTTAAATTCGTGGATTCTCAGCTACCTTTGGTTGCTTTGACACTGGCAGCTTTGTCGTTTCGTTCCTTCCCATACACATAAATATCGCCGTTTAATATTTTTCACAAAACCCTTTTTTAATGTCTGATTTCTAAGTGGCTGCCAAAAATAAATTCAGCTGTGCAGCTTTTTTCCTTTTAGTCCAGATTGTTCTTTCTACACCCTAAATTCAGCTGTACAATTTGGGCAATTTAATTTTTAGAATTTAAATTTGAATTTTCAATCTCGAAATATATGTATGTATTTAATTAACTTCTTTCACCATGTTTTGTAATAATTTGATTATGTATTATGGTTGTTTTCATCTTTATATGATATTTATAAATGTACTACATTTATAATAGAAAAACTAAATAGAAAACATAGTAAATGCATTCATATAAATATATAAAACTAATATATGATACGATTTTACTAATCATTATATTTTGTTTAGTTTCCGATTCAGAGTCAAATTTTCATTAAAAAGAGCAAAGTATTTTCAATGCATTGCTAATATTTCTAGAATTAATATTTTAATAATTTAATTATTAAATTTATTTTTATAATTGTACAGTTTCATACTAATTCGATAATTATAACATAACAATTTATGATATTGTTTTTTGTTAATATATATTTAATGGTAAAAATTTTGATGTAAAAAAATATCAATTTATGATATTATTGTGTTAATATATATTTAACAATTGAAATTTTTATATCAAAGAAATAGTTTGACATTTTAATGTACTTAATTTGTACTTGATTGAGTTTTAACTCGGTTAAGACAAATATTTTTGTTAGTGCGAGGAAGACATGAGTTTGAGCATGTTAAATTAATGTATTTATCTTCTTATTTAAAATTTAAAAGGGTTATAATAATCTTAGGCATTATATATATTTAAAAAAAATTAAAAATTGATAAGTTGAATCCTTTTGAGATAAAACTACATGACAAAATGAGATTGTGTCAAGAATTCATATGAAAATTTTATAAATTAAAATAATACAAAATTATTAAAAATTATGAAGAAAACTATGAGGAAATTATAATTCTTCATAATTTTTTAATTTTTTAAAACCATGTGATGATACGACGTAATATCAAATTGTCAAGTCATTATAGCTTTAACTGAATTTAAGTTCAAAGATCAAATTAACAAAAAAAAAATTGTCAAATAAAAAGAGTTTAGGGATTAAAGTGAAAAACTTTTCCAAGTTGGACTGAATGTTAATTTATCCCTTGTGTGTATATATATATGGCTAGCGTTGCATACAAGAATATTATCCAATCAACAGGATTCAAACTATTGTCCTCTCTGCGTCTGATTCTCAGCCGTTTTATCTTTTATTCCATTTGCTTGGCATTAGCCTTTAGAACTTAACGACCTTTCTAGTCTAACTCATTCCACAAACACTTGCTTCTTCTTCTTCTTCTTCTACAAATCACAATTTATTTACAGGTTTTATTTCCGGTCGCCATTTATTATGTTCTAACTCAACCCACAATTTCTTGGTAAGTTGTCAATCTCTTTCTTACTTCGTTTCAACTTTCTGTTCCTTTCAGTTTGCCATTTTTTAACCCCGTTGCAGTTCAGGGGATGTTAATAATACGTAAATTTGATTATATAGAATACTTAATATTGGAATTCCAGGCCTTCTGCTTCAGTATTTAATTTTATATATGCAATACGTTTTTCTTGTGTGTCAATGGAACAGGTTGATAATGGAGAAGAGAAGAATTGGATCAAGTAAAGTTGCTGTTAATATGTATGAAGAAATGATTCTTGATGGTAAGTCTTCAGTGAAGAAACCCCAGAGTCAAGAGGCTTTTCCTGAGGTATAATTTTGGTACTCATGGTGTTCAAATATCGGATTATACAGATAAGTTGAATTGATTGATGATTAAATATTTATTTTTATGAAATATTATTATATGGGATAGGATTTTATGCATTTAACTCTTTATTAAATATTTATTATATTTGATAATTATTTAACTTTAAAATACTTAGATAATACATAATTTTTTTAATACAATCAATCGGATCTATTGGTAATCACAGGTGTCACCGGTTTTACATCGGATTCGGCTTTTTAGACATTGGTGATTCATGAAAAACCTGTAGTTTTTATGCAATGGAGTTTAAGTAATTTTCAGTTTTGACTGATAAATTTGTCATTGTGTGATTTTAACTTTTAAGAAGCCATTGTCAAAAGCAAGGGAGCTTCATATTGCAAGAAGGGATATGAGTCGATATAAAGAGAGTAGAAGAATTGCAGAATCAGAAACGTTTAAAGCCGAGACTGAACTCTCTAGTGCAAAGAAAACAGTGAAGGATTTGGCTTCAATGATAGAGGAATCAAATTCCAAAGCTAAGGAAAGGATTAAAGATGTTGAATCTTTGAAAAAGAAAGGAAAACTCGACGTCAAGGCATCGGTTTTTCGTAGTGTCGAAAGTTATCAGTGCGTGGAAGTTATGGAAGAACTGGAAATGGTGAAACATGAACTCAGTGAACTTAAGCTTGCAATGGCATCTGTAATGGCAGATAAAGAAAGAGCAGTGAAGGAGTTTGAAGATTCAAGCAAGAAACTGTTGTCTAATGGTAAGCATATAGAAGAGCTCAGGAAGGAAATTGAGGTGGCTAATGAGGAACATGTTCTAGTCGAATTGGCTCGGATGGAGGCATCAAAAGAAGCTGCAGATATCGAAGCTCAAAAAGCGAAAGAAGTTGGTGAACTGTCATGTAGGATGGCAGGAACGAAGAAGAAAATGGAGGACATGATCAACGAGATTGATCAGACTGGAGAGTTGGAACAAAGATTGAATGTCACTTTGTCTGACATTAATGTCTTACAAGATGAACTCAAGCAAGTCAAGGATCAACCACCTTCATTAGAGTCAACCAACAAAGTGTTGCAGGCAGCTAAGAACGAATTGGCTTCGATTCGAGAAGAGGGTTTTCGGTATATGTCATCCATGGATGTTATCCGAAATGAGCTGAAACATGTTATAGAAGAAACAAAAAAGTTGAAGAAAACAGAGGAAAAGACGGATTTGAGAGTTAAAAGTCTCAATTCAAAGCTGTTAAGAGCCAAATCAAAGTTGGAAGCAGCGACAGCAGCTGAAGAAAAGGCTAACTCTATTGTGGCCAATCTTTCCCTCTCACTTGAACAGTTAAGACTTGAAGCTGAAGCATCAACGAAAGAGAAGGCTCTTATAGCCGAAGAAGCTGCAGCAATCGCAGAAGAAATCCGGAAAACCGAGTCCAAAATCGACTCAACCGAGGAAAAGTTGCAGGCAGCTGTGGGGAACTAGAAGCAGTTAAGTCAGCAGAGACTTCAGCTCTAGAAAAGTTGAGATCTCTCATAGAGACTACAATGCAATCCAGAGCTTCAGCTTCCGATCGGAATTCCACGATTACTATATCGAAATTTGAGTACGAGTACTTGACCGGACGTGCGGTTGGAGCTGAAGAAATTGCTGATAAAAAAGTTGCTGCAGCTCAGGCATGGATTGAAGCTCTCAAGGCTAGTGAAAGGGAGATATTGATTAAAAACAAAATGGCTCAAAGTGATCTCAAGGAAATGAGGGTAGAGGAAGAAAAAGAAGAATATCGAACGCAAAGGTCACTTTCAGCTAAGAAAATGATAGAGAAAGAACTAAGAAACTGGCAACTTGTTGAACAAAATAAGCAATCATCATTCAATAGAAGGTCAATGAAAAGCAATGGCAATTCGACACCGTTAGGAAAATCGAAGTTCCGTAGATC
Source organism: Gossypium rotundifolium (assembly GCA_025506655.1). Classification (NCBI taxonomy): domain Eukaryota; kingdom Viridiplantae; phylum Streptophyta; class Magnoliopsida; order Malvales; family Malvaceae; genus Gossypium; species Gossypium rotundifolium. The sequence goes on along the minus strand of CP106732.1, from coordinate 149,937,573 downwards.
ATTGTCACCGGCGATACGGGTGAGTGGATTGTCCCCATTCAGCATTAAGAAGAAGAAGAAAAAGGTGATGCCAAATCTAGCCAAGCTCTTCACAGGTAAGAAAGTTGATAAAGATGCGTAAGCTTGTGACGAATCCTTTCTGTCAAAAATGAAAATGTTGCATATTACAAGCATTTGTAGCTAACAGTTGGGGTTATGTTTTCCAATGGTTGCTTGTTTCCGAGATAGCTCTTAACAAAAACTTGAACTAAAAGAGAGTGATTGAGGCATTTACAAATATAATTGTGGGTGAGTTTGTTTGGATATGTGATGTAAATGAATGCAGACTGTATAGCAAAGAAGTATTCCATAGAGGTATCATATTGTTGAACACGTCTTTATTCCTCTGTAACCATATTAAAAAAAAAAAAAAACCCTTGTCAGTGAAAAATTGTAATCTCTAAAATATATAAGAAATATTTAAATGAATATAATGAGATGTTCTCTACTAAATTCTTTAATTATTTCTATTTATTTTTAAAAATCAATAAAATATCAGCATGCAGTTGAATTTTATTCATGAATTTTTTTTTAAAAAGGAAAGGACTCACATAAATTAACCACATCATCCAACAGTAAGATAGTGTTTTGTAGGATGAAAACTAATATTTTTTGAAGAATTTAATTTTTTGAAAAGTGATTTCAAAGTTTGATAGGTTAACTTCAAATCTAATTTTTTTTTTAGGAGTTATTTTTTATGAAGCGGTAATGTGATTCTTAATGACAAAATGTGGGAAAGTTACTTAAAAAATATTAAGACAAAATTAATTTTATTTTATATCAATTTAGGATATTAATCTATTAATAAACCTAAAAAAAAAAATATTACCTTCTTTCTTTGTCCTACTACTTGATTTTCTCTATTACTCTCATGTTGTTTGAATCGGATTGACCGGTTGGATCGGTATACATGGACATTTGAAACAACTGAAGAATTTTTAATTTTTTAAAAAAGTTTTTTTAATTATTAATAATTTTTAATCAAACCGGTTGAATTGATGGCTTGATTGGTTTAACCACCAATTTTGTTTAAAAACAATTACTTCAATGAATTTTTCACAAGTATTTATGTATACAAAATTTCTTAAATTTATTCCAAAACAAATTTTGTAACATGCTAAACCTGACTCGATAATTGGATCCGTGTATGATGTGTTACAACTTAAAATCAAACTAACTTCAAAACATTTAGCAGAAGCTTTATAAAAATTTTCAAATTATAATTATAAATCGTATAATAGTTATTGCTTTAATAAAGTTTTAATGTAAATATTAGCAATTTAGAATAACGTCTAAATCATTTGGCATATAAGTTCAAATATAATAATTCAAAACCATGCATTGATTATAATATAAATATCGTAAAAATAGAGTCTAGTCAAAATAGAAGTTCTTTATACAAATCATTTCCAAAATACATTTATACGTCACCTGCAATATCGATGCAGGATATTAAACAAAACAATTAGCTCACAATAGCAGCAGGAGTTTGGCGTAATCTTTTTAACAAATAGTCTTCCTTCAGTTATCAAGCCTGAGAAGGAAAAGATAACAGAGTAAGTTCATATGAACTTAGTGAGTTCCAAAAAGAAATCATACATATCATTACTTACAACACAATCAAACCTTTCAAAGGGACTTTCATACGGTAATCATAGTACGTCCAATGGTGTGCACAGAACATAGACAGACTTAGTATGCCGATTTACTTAACACATGAGCGTATACTGTACGCCAACTTAACACAACTCAAGTAACCCATCTTCATGCCAGCTACTTACCCAGAATTCAAAATCAGAAGCATATCATACAGTTTCATTCACATACATAGAGATAACTCATCATATCATTTTCATTCAGAATAGCATGTTTTATCATGATCTGCCAGTTCAGTTTGCAATATGATTGTCCTACCGAAAGCTACACAAACACATCTCCTTTTCTCCATCACCACAGATCAGATCATATTTCACATATTAAAAGCAGATGGTAGTGACTTAGGCATGAAGAATGACACTTACTTCATACCACTGATAGACTGTGCTCAAATTGATGACACTGAATGGCCATTATCCACACATACACCATTCATACATTACTGAGTACTTACCTTATACAATTTATATAACAATAGAAATTTACAACACATGGAAGTAAGAAGTAACTCGCTAGAAATTCTAGCACAACCTACAAAGTAGGTCTTTTGCCTTTATCGATTGGACCATCATTAGCTTCTTGAGTTAAAATTATATATATATCAAATCATTGATCTATCAAATCTTAACATGCATTCAAGAATCGATAACACCTAGTCCAAAATCAAGAAGCTTTCTTCCTCACAAATCATTCTAACATCTATGCATGAAGTACGAAAAAAACATAAATGACTTCGATGATAACCTAAGGGTTCATTAGTAATTACTAGTGAACTGGTACTAACGTAGGACTTAGCTAGACACTGCAAACTTTCACTTCGAGGAAAATCTTCTAAACTTAGGTTTTTAGAGACTTCAGAGAAAATAAAAAAGAAGGAAGAAGACATAAATGTGTTCAGAAAGACCACCGCTATCCTTATATACTTAAGCAACGAAGATAAGGATTAGTAAAAAAATCAGATAATTCCACTGACACTCTTAATTCCCGTGATTAAGTGCACTTAACAAATTTTAGGTCTTATCATCTATAATAGTCTAGTTTAGTTCTAACTAAATTTTAACTTGACAAATCAAATCATCATACTCTAAAATATTAAATAAATCTAAACAACTACGAACTTAAGAAGTTCATCCAAAGCATTAGAGGTGGGCGAATACTTAACAGAACAGTTTGTCAAACCACATAACTCGCCAAAACTAAGAGTTCGTCAAATGGAAAATTACATAGAATTCTATACTTACCCAAGACAAATACTTTACTTATTCAAATCTATCTTTAATTTACCATCTATACGCCAAACAATAACCAAATACGGAGACTTTGTAGAACATGCTATTACAAGTTTTATATACAAATATGCATGATTATATTTATAAAATATATGCAAGACAAATTTGAAACAATTTTGCTTTCAATTAACATTATAAATTAAAAAATTAAATATCAATTAAAATTTATTATTAAATATTTAATCCAAATATTTGTTAAGAGAGAAGTTTACTATAAAAAACAAAAACATGAATATTATCTTTTTATTTAATAAGGTAAATTCATAAATTATTATTACATTTAAAAAAAAATACTTAATGTAAGGGTTCAATTTTGTCCGGCTCTAAACAAAACCAAAAATAAATTATAAATCCAAACCCAAAAATTACAACAGCCCAAAATTTTAAAAAACTCTAAAGCCCAAATGGCCCAGTAAAATTGAAACCCTAACTAGCCCCTTGCGCCGCTCCATGTGCCTCCACAAAGCACACGCCGCCCGAGGTCTGCTGCCTTGACCAAAACAGCAAAGGAGCCTTTTCTATCCCTTCGTTGATTTCGCCAATACCTGCAAAAGAGGAAAACATGGAGGCCGCAGCAATAACAAAAAAACAGTAGCAAACAGAAAAAGAAAAGCAAAATAATATTGTAAAACTGGCTATAAAAGCCACAACAACCATCAATGTAGTTTTTCACGGAGAAATAAAATACAAAAAAGAGAGAGAAAAATCAGATTCAAGCAAAAATTTTAGATCAAAAGTATATTTTTGTCATAATTTCTTTTAGGTTCATTTGATAGGGCAAAATGTTTTCCTGGAAAACATTTTTCCATTTTCTGATGTTTGATAGCTCGAAAATCTTTTCCATTTGGAAAACATTTTCCAATTCACGCAGAAAATCCTTTACATTTTCTGAAAATGTCTTACCGCTTCAATTTCCGTAAAACATTTTCCCGTGCTTCTTCTTCATCCGGTAAGGCCCTTCTCTTGTCATTGCTCAATTTCCTTTCTTCATCTTCTACCATCGACCCATATCTTCTTTTCTCATGTATTTCCTTTCTTCATCTTCTACATTTTCCCATATCTTCTCTTGCCCGCTTTTATTTATTTCTTTTTCCTTCTCTTTACCTTTTTTCCATTTCCTTCACTCTTCTTTTTGTGTGTATTTGGGTTTTGTGTAAACGTACTAAATCTTTGTGATTTCGCATGGGGTTTGCTTATATTTAGGAGCAAAAGTAATATTTATGAATCTTATTAATGATTTAACAGAGAGGCTTGCATCACTTGGTCCATTACAATGTAATCGGCTAGTTCATTTGTGTTAAATCATTTCTAGATTTATCGATTCATGTGTTGTCGAGCAAATACGCTTGGCTCTCGATAAGTGTATGTTACTCTTACTTTGGATCGATTGTTATCGAGATTGGAAAAGTTTTTGCTTTTCGATTATTGATACTTAATATGTTCTTGTTGATTTTAATATGCTCGGCAGATTATATCTGCTTGTAAGAGCTTCAAGGACCAAGTTCATTGCTTGAGGAACCCTTACGTGGCGTGGCTCCAATCGATCATTGCATTTGGAAGCTTCATCTTCAACCGAACATTTGACTACTTTACATCCTAAGTTTCTTTTACTCGCTTTGTTAGCGAAGTGTTACAAAACTGGTCTTTCCATTCGGAGGAAGATATTTTCGAGGTTAATCAGCCAAGGGACCTTTATCTCTATTGCTACTATGGGTCAGTTGCTTCAAACTATTCCATTTGCATATGAATTTCACATTTAATCTTTGTCTATTATAGGTCCATTGCTTCTAAAAATTGTCCAATTTGCATATCAGATTTTGCATTTAATATTTTGTGTATTTAGATGCTTAGTTATTAGGAGCACTTATCCTTTCCTTTAACACATGTAATCTCTTAAGGAAATTTGCTTCCTTCAATAGCCACATGTTACATCTAACTTTTACCTTTTCATTATGAATTCATTTTTACAAGAACCAAGCAACAAAATGTTGTTACCTACCGAAAGTGAAAGATATATCCTTTAAATAATTGATTTACTCCTCTCCACTCTTAAATTTGACATCATTCTCCTTGATTTGCTTGTTCCACTAATTTAGCATCATTGAGGGAATCACCGATAGGTTTCGGTTTGACATTGCGTCGGGGAATGATATGCATTAGACAAAAGAGTTTTCAAAAGCATTGAGCTTCTACACAATGTATGTTTCTTTATAGCTCTTTTATTCACTTCTTGTCACTACTAGAACAAATTATCCTATTTTTATGTGCTTTATGGTAATTGTCTAGGTTGTGACCGCTCAATGTTCACCATCAACGCTATAGTCGTTGAGGCTTACAAAAATATATATTGGTCTCTCTTATTCACCATGGACGGGTTTGTTATTTATTTGACATTGTTTTATGTATTTATTTGGCATTTAGTATAATTTTAACAACTAAAATACAAAAATCCCGATTGATTTGAGTTCTTGATTCAAGTGATACCTACTCGTGGAATTAACAAAATGTCCTAACAATAACAAAAATCCAGAATTGGTGAGCAATGGTTCATTAGAAAGAGTTGCAACTCATAATGTTATTGATCATATAGATATTTAGTGGGGCACTGTAAAAAGTTTAATATATGTCAAGTCATTATTAGTGGTTTTCCAGGTTTTTATTAGTGCTCATGGACCGACCACAGTAGGCACTTTGCAAACGTTAAATTATGGAGTTTATTGCTGTTCTGTCTTTGCACTTATGGTGATAATCAAGTATGCTATTGATTATATATGAGGTAATCTTTTTGTCTTGATTGGAACATAACCATTAGTTACTAGGTCACCTTGCATAAACCCATCAACTTGTTATGGGATCCTTATTAAGAAATGGTTCTAATGATCGTGTCATTGTTGAGATGATCACTGGAGGAGTCGATTGCGGTGTTGAATGTACGGGGAGTACCCAGTGAATCTGCTGAATGAGAAGACTCTCAAGGGTACTTTCTTTGGAAACTACAAGCCTCGATTCCGCATTCTACATTGTGGAGAAATATATAACAAGGTGAGTTTATCTTCCTGCTTATTCGAACAGAGTGAGTGTTGAATACCAAAATGTAATGTGTTCGATATTTATGCATGAATATGTAAATGCTGGTTGGAATATGTATTGGACACAGTACATTTTCTCTTCCATACAAAATATACTAATGATAGTAAACACTATGGTACCTTTGATGTTGCGGGAACTTGAGTGGATAAATTCATCACACACGCTGTGCCTTTCTCGAGATCAAGAAGGCATTTGAGTTAATGCTTGCGGGTAAGGGACCTGAGATGTGTGATTCGCATGGATGCATAAGGAATGGATAGCTCGGATTGATCATCCATGGATGAAGGGCTTTTCAGTAGGGTTTGGATTTCTTCATAGGTTACGGACACAATATACACCCCATATTTAATATTTTTAAAAGTCCTTGTTTCTTGTTTAATCAATTACCCTTAAAAATTTAAGTGGCTAAAAAGTTGTCTGAGATTTTACATACTTTGAGCTTGAGTTTTTCCTTTTGTATATGCACATGTGCAAAGAGTGATTAAGGAAATAAATAAAGTATGGTACATGGTTTTCTTTGTTTGTAATGTAATCTTCTTCCTTTTTTCGTGCCTTTCATTCTCTTCTCTTCGCATTCGAATTGCTATAGGTTCGGTTCTTGACACTTGTTTCATTACTCTTACTTTTCTATTTGTGTCAATAATATCCAAAACATTCGCAATTTATTAACCAAGTCAGTAAATTATCACTAAATCATAGATATATTTAGAATATTTAAAACATTTTTTTCTTTTTATATACAATATAATTTCAAACTCACACTCATACACTTACATGACCATATTGACAAAACTTAAAAGATCAAACATTGATATAAGATACGAGTGAAGATCAAACCTTGTAAATCATTGCAATATATGTAAAAATAATTTAATATGTATATAAAATTTATTAATATATGTAAAATAGCTTTTAGGAAAATATTTTCAGAAAAGCGCCAAACAATGTAAAATATTTTACATGATTCATCCAAACACGAAAAAATATTTTTCGTAAATCATTTTCCGAAAAGTAAATCATTTTCCGTAAATCATTTTCCGTAAAACATTTTTATCGCCAAACAAACGGACCCTTAATGTATATTTTCATTTTTTTTATTTGCATATTTATTTTTAATATAACAGATATATATTCACATATATTTAAAACAAAAAAAAAAAATCTTACCTTTGTCGCGATCGGAGAAGACGGAACCGAAAGGTTTCTTCCTTTTTTTTCTTTTTTAATTTTCAATTGGTTTTTGGCCATTTTGTCTCAAATCTAGGCTGAGGGAGGAAAAATAGCCAAAATAGGCTTTTTTCGATGAACTTCAAGAATCATGGATGGCGGCGCGTGTCTTGGTGACCGTGACAGATAGCTAGATCCCAAATTGGAGAAGGAGGGCTTGAGAGAGTTTGAGAGGGTTTCAAAATTAAAAAAAAAAAAACAAAGGCTGAATGATTTTTGTCATAAAAAACTAACTTATATAGCCATAAGAAACGACGTCGTTTTGGGATTAAAGGTCAGACGCCAAAACGACGTAGTTTTGATGCGAACCGGACCGACCCAACCCGACCCTCTAGGATTTGCGTGTTTCTTTGGTACATGGGATATTTACGCGCTGACCCCTTCCGCTTTTATGGCCTGTTGCAATTTAGTCCTATTTCTTCTTTATTTTTATTTTAATTTGACCACATGATTTTCGTGTGCTTCAATTTAATCCCCAGTTCACTGATCTGCAGAGGAAAGGACACGTGTCCTGGAGATGGGTTAATTTCTTGTTTAGTCCCCTCTTGTTTCTGCGTATTTGATTTTAATCCTTTACTTTATTTTATTGTTTAATTTGTTTATTTTATTATGATTTTTACTTTAAATTTTGTTTAGATTCGATTTAGTCCCTTACTTTTGATCTTTTATATTTTATTTTTCTTTGTATTTATTTATTTATTTATTTACATTTATACATCTATTGGTTTTTCTGTTTTTTTATTTTTATTTTCATGTTTTTCCTTTTTTCACTATTATTATATTATTTTATCTATTATTATTATTTATTTATGTACTTTATTACAAGTTGTACCCTTAATTTCATTTTCGTTTTAATTTGGTCCCTTATTTTCAAATATTTATAAACTATTTTCATCAATATTTGTTTATGTACATTTATCCATTAATGCCCTTATTCTTATTATTTTTAAAATTTGGCATTGTCTTTATATGCATGTTTTGTAATTATTATCATTGTTATTATTTATTTTATTTTTCCTTAGTTGTCATATTTGTGTTAAAATAACATATATTATGTGATTCTCGTAAATTGTTTCATTAGTATATTCATTATTGTCATTTATTAATGCGACATGTCATTCAGTATACTATTTTAAATATTTCATTAATTTTTATCCAAATTCGTAAAAAGAAAAATTTCAAAATAAAGACAATATTCCGTATTTGGAAATTTGAGAAGTCATGCCCTAACTTACTGGGTTTTGATTTTTCTCGTTTAACCTAAATAAACGAATATCCTTTTAAAATCAAAATACATGAGATTTCAAATTAAAAATAAAAAAGGCTTATTCTCAAGGATTCGAGATGTTGTGTCCTAACTTACTGGATGTGACATTTTGTTACCTCGAGATGAGAAAATCTTAAAAATAGGCAATGTTTCATATTTGGAGATTCGAGAAGTTGTACCCTAACTTATTGAGTTTTGACTTTTCTTGTTGAACTTAAATAACCGAATATCCTTTTAAAATTAAAATACATGAGTTTTGAATAAAAAATAAAAGGAAAGATTATTCTCAAGGATTCGAGGTGTTGTGTTCTAACTTACTGCATGTGACATTTTGATACCTCGAGATGAGAGAATCTTTAACACACGTTTTGATTTACTCGAGCAAATTTTAAGTAAAAATAACATTGCTACAAAGAGGAATCGTATTTTAAACTCTTTTTAAGTTTTCAACTTTCGACACTAAGACATTAATTAATCAAATAGGAACCAATTTTGGGCGTTACGAGGGTGCTAATCATTCCTCGTGCGTAACCGATTTCCTAACCCATTTCTTGAATTTTGTAGAACAAAAATCTTTGTTTTAGTAAATCAAACTGTTTATTAAAATGATCAAATTATGAGGTGATCCGATCATACCTCATAAAAAAAGATTGGTGACTACTCTTAATTTTCATTTTCAAAATAAAAAGTCGACCCTTTTCAAAAAAATGGTTTTAACACTTAGTAAATCAAACTAGATAATATAATTTTCTAATAATTTTAATCAATACATTTATATATATACTAAACATTATAAAATAACTTTCTCAACAATCACGTGACGAGGTGAATGATATTTAGAAATTCCAAATCAAACAAAGTGTAAATGTCGATGGATTTATGGGCTAAACAATGTGCAACATAATTGACCGTTAATGGGCATGATAACAAGAAATAAAAGAAATTCAATCGCGCAAAATATGGGCTCCTCAACGATTCCGCCGCTAACAGATTGATCAAAACTATTGCTACTAAGTATAAGGGTAAGTGTTGTATCGAAGTAAAAGTTTTTGATTTAATTAAGTTAATGAATTTTATTTTATTATTTTAATTTGATTTAGATTTTTTTAAATTGAATTGAGAGAAATAAAATTTAAGTTGAGTCGAAACGAGTGAAACTATTCGAGTTAAATTAAAAAATTAAACATGTCAAATTAAAATCTTGTTACATTATAACTAATTCTATATTAGAACATATAAATTTTAAAAAAATTCAAAGTAAAATAATAAAATATAAGATATTAAGATTATAAACTTAAATTATTAATTAACTTATTTAGGCCATTAAGATTATTACTTTTAAATTCTTAACTTTCTTTATATATTTTTCATATATTTTTAAAATTTTTATAATTTATAAAAACATTTTGAATTTTGAAAAATATTTTGATTTTCTTTTGTAATTTTTGTTGAGACAAATCAATGCATTCATTTTAAAATCGACAGGAATCAAAGAAGTATTTACACCAATCTGTTATTCGAATTGTAAATTTCAACTTAAAATAACTTGAATAATTTATTTGAGTTGAATCGAATAACTTAACTTGATTAACTTAAAATTAGAAAATTTTTAGAATCAAATCAAATTTTACTTGGTAACAAGTAAATAATTTGACTTGCCATTTTTACAAGATGTCACAATGGTGATGAGTCAGCTTTTGCCATGTTTTTAAAGAGGTGGAGTCTGGGTGTTAATAACCTAGCAAAAGATGCATTTGAAAGCAAGGACTAGATTCTGGTAGTTGTTTTCCCTGTGGAAATGGTTATTCAACAACAATAGATTTGATGGTCCACTATAAAAATCATTTAGACTTGATATTTTAATGAAAAGAATTTCATGATTCCACTTCAAAATACCTAAACCAAGCTAAGTATCTATTCTTCCAAACATTAAAGCTTCTATTTTGATTTGATATTCCCATGTTTATATATATTTGTATCCAACAATTTCCCTAAAATCATTGTTTATATTATTTGTTATAATTCCTTTCTTCCAAATATCATCAACTTTAACCATTAATTTACTAGTTTGATTAATTAAAGATGCAATCACTTTAATGTTTTATTTGCTTACAATGTTATGCTATGCATAGATTCTGTAGTAAATTAGTCATTAAGAAAAGTAAGAGACAATTTATATATAGGGTTAATTACAGTCGTTGTCCCTTAATTTCGGTCAAGATTAAGTTTCGGTCACCCAATCTTTTTAATTACGTAATAAGTATTAATATTATCAAATTGTTTTATTTTTCTACTCCATTTGGCACATTAATTTAAAGGGATAATAACCAATTTGGTCCCTAAAATATAAAAAAATATTATTATGGTATTTTAATTATTTTCTTAATAATTATTCTAAAAAGTTTTAAAATATTAAAATTAATTAACATTAATTATTACAAAATTAAATATAAATATTAAATAAAATAATTATATTAAAAATAAAACCTTCCCACCTCGCCATCTCTTCCTCTTGGGACGGGGTGGGAGAGGGAGAGGGAGAGGAGGGCGGGTGGGGAAGATGATGGCTGGGGAGAGGGAGGGGACCAGCGGTGTGGGGGCCGGAAAGGAGAGGGATGGGATGGGGAAGGGTTTTATTTCATTTCATTTTATATTTATATTAATATTATTAATATATTAACATTAATATAAATATAAAATTTTATAATAATTTTTATAATTTTAATAATTCAATTTATTTTTAATATTTTTAAAATATAATTATTAAGAAAATAATTAAAAATATTAAGATAATATTTTATTTATATTTTAAGGATTAAGTTGATTATTAACCTTTTAAATTATGTCACGTTATTATTTTAACAAGAGGTAATGGATGAATTGTAAAATATAATAATTTGATAATGTTAATAACTATTATATAAATAAAAAAATTGGGTGGCCCAAACAAAATTTTAACTAGTTTAGGGATAATGATTAATGAGTGTAGTTTACCGAAATTAAACTGGTGGTTGTTATATAATGCAAGAGCGGATTGCTGACAAATATAAGTGTTTTTGATGGTTTGTTTCATTTTTTAAATAAATGGAGATTCAACATGTCATCCATCCCCACCCTTTGTCGATCTTTGAGAACCGAAAATCATGGTGCAGAGAATGTAAGAATTCCTTACATAGTACCACGTTCTACGGTTGCATCAAATGTTCTTTTTTTGTTCATAAATCTTGTCTTGATAGGCTCAAACCAGAGGTTCAAAGTTTCTTTCATCCATGCCCGCTTGTGCTCTCTAGTAATCATTTTAATACATGTTCTGCTTGTTTTGGAGAAATCTCTTCAAACTGTAGGTATGAATGCAAGTTACGTTGTCTTTTTAGTATGCATGTGGAATGCGCCCTAAAGCCCATGGTAGAATATTCAGATAAGGAGCAGACCATTCAACATTTCACTCATTTTCATCCCTTAAAATCTGTTGTCGATTCCACCCTGCAAAAACAAGAAGTTGTCTGTGCCATTTGTGAAAAGCTCTGCTCTTCTTCTTCTTCTTCTACCTACGGTTGCACGGAATGCAAGTTTTTCCTTCATAAATCTTGCATGACGAACATTCCTCGACAGTTGATCAATCATCTCATCCATCCCTGCACTCTCCTATTCCTCACAACGGATTTCTCTCACGGCTGTGATAAATGCGGTGAAGATATTATCTCCAGAATAGAGTTCAGGTGCCAAAGATGTTATTTCCATCTGCATGTCAAATGTTCCTTGCTTCCCACTGTAGACTCTGAAGATGCCAAAGAGATCCAACATTTCAGCCACCCACATCCACTATCACTCATCCAAAACCATAAAGATTTCAACAACGAACCTCGATGTGTGGCATGTGTGGAAACTTGCTTATCTCCCACACCAGCTTTCAGGTGTAGATCATGCAACCACTTCTTTTTACACAAATCATGCGCTCTTAAATTACCTTACCTCCGTCCACATATTTACCATCCTTCTCATCCCCAACACAAACTCACCATCACATCCCTTCCATACAATGATGAAATCCATACTTGTCGTGCATGTTATCGGGCCTTTGATTCATGTCTTATAGCATATAGCTGTCCCGAATGTGGGTTTAACCTTCACTTGGATTGTAGTAAGCTCGAACCCTCTTTTGTTCTCCATGGCCATGACCATTTTCTCACTCTGTTTGAGAAAGTAGCCGGTATGACTTGCCATTTTTGTGGTGCAAATTGCTGTAACTTCATTCTTCGATGTTTGAAATGTCACATAAACATCCATATCCAGTGTCATCCATCAGCACCTAAAACAATAAACCATAAATCTCATCTCCATCCTTTACTCCTTACAAAATCTCCTTTGGAATATGAGTTGAACTCGGAAGAAGAAGGTTATAATTCTGAGGATGAATTTTATTGTGATGTTTGTGAGCAAAAAAGAAATAAAAAAGAGTTAATTTACTTTTGCGCCGAGTGCAGATTTATTGCTGAAGTGAAATGCGTCATTTCTGCTGTAAGTATATCTTTTGAAAAAATATTTACTTAATTCAATTATTTCATTTACTAATTAACTTTTAGGAAAATTTTAAACATTTAATTGAATTAGATAGTTAACTTTTTAAGACTAAATTATTTAAATGAGAGGAGAGTGATGAATATAAATATATATTTGACACATGTATAATCAAGTAGATCACTTCAATTTAGTGTTTTATCAAAAGTATTTGCATCTTATATGTATATACCTAACTATTGTTTATATATAAATGAAAATTTTAAATATATTTATATCAAACGCATATTTGTGTTTAATATTATTTATAAATATCCGAATAACATAACAACAATAGATTAGTAGGTGCATGTAAACAACTAAATATAAAATTATGTATCAGGTGTTGCCATTTCTCCGGAAGAACATTTGGTCAAGTGAAGAAGAATTTTCAAGTGAAGAAGAACAAAATGAAGAAGAATTTTCAAAGGAGGATGTGAGTGAAGAAGCTAAATCCTTTCTAGAAATCCCAAAGTTGCATGTGGAAAAGACCTTACGAAACTGCATCAGATTAAATGAAAGACAACATTTATTAGAAGTGGAAATGAAGGAAGGAAAAGCTGAAATGAAGGAACGAAAAGCAAAAATGGAGGAACTAAAAGCAGAATTTGAGAAGGCAGACCATCTATTAGAGACACTAACTGAAGGTTACCCAGATTTGTTAATTTCACTAGTGCGAGATAACCTTCATTGGCGAGATCTGATCATCTGTTCCAAGGTGAGACATTTCTCTTTTAAGATTTTCCATTAATTGGTAGAAAGTATGTCTTTATTAGTATTTTTGGTTGAAAAAAATAAAGGAAATAAAAATACATTAATTTTACTATTATACCCATATAAACATTTATAAACATATCTCTTTTCTTCGTAATTTTTAGGAGATATTATTTTAAAAAATTAAACAAATTTCTTTTAATTTTGTATAATCTTAATACAATGAATTTATAAAAATAATTAATAAAATGATTTATAAAAGTAATAACTTGAAAAAAGCCTAAATAAAATAAATTTAAATATCCAATAAACATATTAAAAAAATACTATATCCAAATAATAAATACATCAAATTCATCATTATTCGCGAAAATGAGACTGTAGTAACACTTTACCAATATGAATTTATATTTATATAAAAATTATTTCAATAATAAATTTAGGTCTTTAAGCCCCTTAATTCAGTTCTTCTTCCGCTTGTTAGCCTTAGCATGGAAGAATCGAGTGTTTCGATCCCCTTTTTAAGCCACACAATGTGAGATTGTTAATGCCAACACTTCTCCTCTTTGTCCAACAATGCACCCAATTCATGCCTACACTCTTGAAGCTCATGAGCATTGGAATCAGGTAAAGGTGGATTGAGTTTACCACTTTATTAGTCAAAGCAACAATTTGGTCCCTCGAGCGATTGAACTCTTCTAGTTGCCAAGTATCCAAACCTTTTCCAACTGAATCCAATCTCTTCTCATCCCAATAAGCCTCGAATTTAATGGGCCCTTTTTGCCTTCCATGATTTATAATTTCCCCTAAACCCTCTGTGTCCAACAAAATTGGGTGGTGATTCAAAGCAACCTACTACAAGACAAAAACTTGTAAGTTAAAAAATGTACTAATCCAATCCAAAGAAGCCACAAACCTATTGAGTCGTTCTTTAACAAGGTTGAGGTTGTCTCTTTTGTTGGTCCAAATAAACCACTCCATATCTGGCTTGATACCTAAGTGACATGTATTTTCCAAAGCATAAAAAAACCATCCATGTCAACCTTGACCTTTCTGCGCCCCTTGCTTCTCATTATCCGAAAGGATTACATTGAAGTCTCCCCAAGCAGCCAAGGGGATGTTGAGCTTGCCTTAAGAGTCCTTAAAAGATTCCAACCCTTCTCTCGGTACCTCCTGTCACTAATGATATAAAAACCAGTTAAGTGGAAACTAACACCATCAAGCCTATACACCCTCATCTGAAGATGGCTCATCGAGAAGGATTGCAAGCTCAACTGCCACCCCTCTTTCCAAATCATAACCAATCCATCTGCTCTATTAATATAATCCATAGTAAAGCAACCACTCATGTTCCATTGCCTTTTAATAGTATCAGTCTCACTAGCCATCGACCTGTCTCATTCAAGAAGACAATCTTGAGATCTTTCAATGAAATAAGCCTTAAGAGAGCGCGAATTGTCTAAGGGTTCCCAAGCCCTTGACAGTTTAAAAAAGGTTCCTCATTGCTCTCAGCAGGGTTGGTCGCCAACCGCAACTAATCTCACATTAGACAAACCAATATTAATCTTTACAGTGTTCGAACCATCAATAGGGTTGAATCAAGCTTTCTTGGAATCTAAAGCACTGCTCGCCTTGAACCTTCCGTTAGAATCCCTTCATTTTTTCAGCCCCAAACCTCCACCAATCTCACATTAAGTTGCCATTTTTGTGGTATAAATAGTTGAACCTTTATCCTTCGATGTGTGCCATGTGACTTTAACATCCATCTCTAGTGTCTATCATCGACACCCAAAACAGTAAAACATGAATCCCAACTCCATCCTTTAACCCTTAAAGAGTTTTCTTTTGAATATGAGTTTAACTCAAAAGAAGAAGCTTCTAATTCTGATGAAGAATTTCATTACTATGTTTACGAGCAAAAAAGAAACAAAAGAGAGTTGGTTTACTATTGTGAAATTTTATTGTGAAAACGTGTCATCTCTATGGTAAATATATCTTTCATAAAAGAATATCTGCATTTTGCATCCTAAAATCCAGAGTTCAAAATTCTATTGTTGTGATTTCCTTAAAAAAATGATACATTTTTTGAATTGCATATGAATCAGGTGTCGGCATTAATTCCAAAATCGAAGGTGGAAGATGAATCAATTAATGAAATCCGCAGGTTGCATGGCCAAAATGTAAAAGAAGAGCTCATGAAATTAGGAGAAACAAAAGACAGTTTAGAAAAAGAAATGATGGAACTAAACCAAGAATTGAATGGTGTGAAAGAACATATACGTACGAAAAAGCATATGTTAGCCACACTAGAGAAGACTCATCCCTTGACATTTCGAGGTCCAATACACGACGGACCAATAGGATTGGATGACGACGAACAAATAGGATCAGATGACGATCAATTCTCCATTCCTGTCCCTCATCCGGTATGACCCATACTCCCTTCGCGTTCAAGTAGTTTGGTGCGATAATATCTACAACATTGTAATGCAATATTATTGTAAAATGCTAGTATTTATTTCATATATTTTATAATGTCTCCATAAATACTTCAACCATTTTTATTTTAAATTTATACCTGATAAGTGATAGAAGTAACATATTTTAATCCCGTTCTTGATGCATTTTTTATATGATTATTTATGTGAATTGGTGAATTTTATGTCCCTAATCCTTTGAATTCATGTTTTTATACTTAAGAGAACATTTGGGAGCAAAAGGAGCGAAAGACGACCGAAAATCTCATACGAACTGGACATACAGCCATGTGTTAGACCGTATCGATTTAGCGACTATCATCCCAAACACGCAGAAAAACGCAATTTTTAGAATGGAGCCATTAGAGAATATTGAAGAAAACAACTCGAAGAACACCATTGGAGCCAACTTTAAAGCAGATTTCCATCAAGATTGAAGACCTCCTTTTAATTTCTTTTGAAGTTTTTATGAGTTTCTTTATTTCTTATGGTTATTTTGACTTTGAGATGTTTTTATTCACAATTATGAACTAATTCCCTAGATACCTAAGGAAGATGAACCTTATGATGAATTCTATTATTTGATTTCTGTTTTACACGATAAGTACTTGATTCTTGTTCTCAATTATGTGTGCTTATCTTTTGTTTTAATATTTTTAGGATATTAATTCATGTGTGCTTAAATTAGAGGAGGAAAAGTCCCTATTTAAGAGTAGATCTAGCATAATTGAGTGGAGTTGCATGCAATCCTAGAAATAGAACGGCATAAATCTACCGGATTAGAGTCAAATCTAATAAGTGAATCCATAGATTGAATTAATGCGACAATAGAGATTTTAATTAGAAAGAAATTTCAATTATTCAACCTAGAGTCGGTTGTTCTTACTCTCGAAAGAGATATTAGCATAATTTAAGAATTTCTACGGATCAAGATACCAAGTGAATAAACCGTTTAATTCAAATTCATAATAATAGATGAAGTCTAGGTGAATTCTTTCCTGGGTATTGTTTCTCCCATTGGTTATTATTCAATTATTTCCTGATTTGTTCTTTGTTGAGTTCTTTAATTAAATTAATTTAGTAAGTTTAGTTAAACCAATCACTTCAATTTGTCGGCTAAATAATAGGAAAACGGTTATTACTAGTACTTTTGGTCCTTGTGGATACGATATCTTTAGTCACTGTAGATATATTATTTATTGATAGGTGCACTTGCCTTTGTCCTATTTCTAGTTAGTAACGTGGACACACATCAATACCAATGAGAGTACTTATTTAAAGGTAAGGATGGTAAATGCCAACACATAAAATGGATTTCGTACTTTTTTATTCAAAATATGAATTTCTTCACCAGAAAAATAATAAAAGGCATAATGATTTATTTGACCCTTGAACTTTACAAAAATAGTCATTTTAGTTTTTATTTAATTTTTCGTTTTTTTAGTCTTGAAACTTGTGATGTTTGTCAAATCACTCTAAAATAGATGGAAAATGCATACATGTGAATTACCATGTGGATGTCACATCAGTAATTCATTAATTTTTAAAAATTAAAAAATTCAAAAAATATATAAAAATTATTTTTTAAAATTAAAAAGTATAAAAAATAAAAATATACATGTGAATTACCATGTGAATTATGTTTGTCCTAAAATGCTTTCAATTGCAACTTTGCCTTTTCCCTTGACTGTAATTGTAATGACCCGATACTCGAGTAATCAGAAAGTGTATTTTCGGGTATTCGTTTTCGCAAAACGGATTCGTAAATATTTATTAGTAGTGAGGTTAATTCGGTTTTGGTTAGGTGAATTAGCTTGAATTAAGAAGTAATTAGGTGTAAGGATTAAATTGCAAATAGGATAAAAGTTGAATTATAGATTATAGAAAAGTTAAGGGACTAAATAAGCAATTAAGCCATAAATTGACAAGTGTATGGTAAAATGAATTACATGTGTGTAAATAATAAACATATATTTGTAATAATTAAATAATTACTTATAATTTAAGTAAATATTATTTTATTATTAAAATATTATATTATACTATTATAATAAATAAATAAATAAAACAAAGAAAATCAAATAATAGAAACAATAAGGGCAAACGAAATAGGGGAAGAAGAAAAAAGAGAAAGAAAAAGAAAAGAAAGGAAAATTAGGGTTTTAAAGGTTCAAAGTTTAATTGGTAAGTCAATTTAATCTATTTTCTTGTAATTTTGATGTTTTAGAATCCTAGAACAAAATACTACTTGATTTAAGTTGAAACTTTGAAAGTTAGTGGGTTTTAGATGTTGTTCATGTTGAATAAATTGAAGTATTAGGGGTTAAATTGATAGAATTTCAAGTTAGAATTAAGAAAATGATTGAATTGTAAAATAAATTATAAGTTTTGAGTAATAAAGATTAAATTAAAAGAATTTTGAAATTAGGGTTTTATGGTGAAATTAGAGAGTTGAAATTAGTCTAAAGTGGAAATTGAATGATATATGGAATTAGTTTTGGGAAAATAAAGTTAGTCTCGGTTTAGGGATTAAATTGGAATTTAGGCACAAGTTGTGTATAAATTGAAATATTCAATGTTAAATTGTGTTGTATTGATGATTTTTAATTTTTTTAATTTCGTAGCTAACGTTGAGCCGGAGATCTCGGTTAAGAAAGAAAAAGACAAGATTAACAAGGAATAGCTCGGAAATTATAGTTTATATTTTTATAATCCGAAACTAATTATTAATTGTTGTATTTGTAATTTATATATATGGTAAGTGGGATTGAGGTTAGTATTGGTATTGAATTGAATTGAATTGTATTGAATTATGAGTATATGTGATTATTTGAAATGTGTATTGATTGGAAATTGAAAAGAGATGTGAAACCCTAGTAACTATATCGGGCTGAGTCGGATATAGTTGGTATGCCATAGGATTGGAAGAGTTCAAGGATACTTCGACCGCGAGTCGACGAGA
The DNA here is from genome assembly GCA_025506655.1 of Gossypium rotundifolium. NCBI lineage: Eukaryota > Viridiplantae > Streptophyta > Magnoliopsida > Malvales > Malvaceae > Gossypium > Gossypium rotundifolium. The sequence continues at coordinate 149,918,295 of CP106732.1, read as the reverse complement.
CACTGGGTGTCATATTATTACTTCGGATAAATTCAATGAGGTATTGGGTACTAGATTACTTCTGCATGGTCGATGAGACACTAGTGTCAATCGACCTGTCTCATTCAAGAAGACAATCTTGAGATCTTTCAATGAAATAAGCCTTAAGAGAGCGCGAATTGTCTAAGGGTTCCCAAGCCCTTGACAGTTTAAAAAGGTTCCTCATTGCTCTCAGCAGGGTTGGTCGCCAACCGCAACTAATCTCACATTAGACAAACCAATATTAATCTTTACAGTGTTCGAACCATCAATAGGGTTGAATCAAGCTTTCTTGGAATCTAAAGCACTGCTCGCCTTGAACCTTCCGTTAGAATCCCTTCATTTTTTCAGCCCCAAACCTCCACCAATCTCACATTAAGTTGCCATTTTTGTGGTGTAAATAGTTGAACCTTTATCCTTCGATGTGTGCCATGTGACTTTAACATCCATCTCTAGTGTCTATCGTCGACACCCAAAACAGTAAAACATGAATCCCAACTCCATCCTTTAACCCTTAAAGAGTCTTCTTTTGAATATGAGTTTAACTCAAAAGAAGAAGCTCCTAATTCTGATGAAGAATTTCATTACTATGTTTACGAGCAAAAAAGAAACAAAAGAGAGTTGGTTTACTGTTGTGAAATTTTATTGTGAAAACGTGTCATCTCTATGGTAAATATATCTTTCATAAAAGAATATCTGCATTTTGCATCCTAAAATCCAGAGTTCAAAATTCTATTGTTGTGATTTCCTTAAAAAAATGATATATTTTTTGAATTGCATATGAATCAGGTGTTGGCATTAATTCCAGAATCGAAGGTGGAAGATGAATCAATTAATGAAATCCGCAGGTTGCATGGCCAAAATGTAAAAGAAGAGCTCATGAAATTAGGAGAAACAAAAGAGAGTTTAGAAAAAGAAATGATGGAACTAAACCAAGAATTGAATGGTGTGAAAGAACATATACGTACGAAAAAGCATATGTTAGCCACACTAGAGAAGACTCATCCCTTGACATTTCGAGGTCCAATACATGACGGACCAATAGGATTGGATGACGACGAACAAATAGGATCAGATGACGATCAATTCTCCATTCCTGTCCCTCATCCGGTATGACCCATACTCCCTTCGCGTTCAAGTAGTTTGGTGCGATAATATCTACAACATTGTAATGCAATATTATTGTAAAATGCTAGTATTTATTTCATATATTTTATAATGTCTCCATAAATACTTCAACCATTTTTATTTTAAATTTATACCTGATAAGTGATAGAAGTAACATATTTTAATCCCGTTCTTGATGCATTTTTATATGATTATTTATGTGAATTGGTGAATTTTATGTCCCTAATCCTTTGAATTCATGTTTTTATACTTAAGAGACCATTTGGGAGCAAAAGGAGCGAAAGACGACAGAAAATTTCATACGAATTGGACATACAGCCATGTGTTAGACCGTATCGATTTCGCGACTATCATCCTAAACACGCAGAAAAACGCAATTTTTAGAATGGAGCCATTAGAGAATATTGAAGAAAACAACTCGAAGAACACCATTGGAGCTAACTTTAAAGTAGATTTCCATCAAGATTGAAGACCTCCTTTTAATTTCTTTTGAAGTTTTATGAGTTTCTTTATTTCTTATGGTTATTTTGACTTTGAGATGTTTTATTCACAATTATGAACTAATTCCCTAGATACCAAAGGAAGATGAACCTTATGATGAATTCTATTATTTGATTTACATTTTTACGATAAGTACTTGATTCTTGTTCTCAATTATGTGTGCTTATCTTTTGTTTTAATATTTTAGGATATTAATTCATGTGTGCTTAAATTAGAGGAGGAAAAGTCCCTATTTAAGAGTAGATCTAGCATAATTGAGTGGAGTTGCATGCAATCCTAGAAATAGAACGGCATAAATCTACGGATTAGAGTCAAATCTAATAAGTGAATCCATAGATTGAATTAATGCGACAATAGAGGTTTTAATTAGAAAGAAATTTCAATTATTCAACCTAGAGTCGGTTGTTCTTACTCTCGAAAGAGATATTAGCATAATTTAAGAATTTCTCGGATCAAGATACCAAGTGAATAAACCGTTTAATTCAAATTCATAATAATAGATGAAGTCTAGGTGAATTCTTTCACAGGTATTGTTTCTCCCATTGGTTATTATTCAATTATTTCTGATTTGTTCTTTGTTGAGTTCTTTAATTAAATTAATTTAGTAAGTTTAGTTAAACCAATCACTTCAATTTGTCGGCTAAATAATAGGAAAAGCGGTTATTACTAGTACTTTTGGTCCTCGTGGATACGATATCTTTTAATCATTTGTAGCTATATTATTTATTGATAGGTGCACTTGCCTTTGTCCTATTTCTAGTTAGTAACGTGGACACATCAATACCAATGAGAGTACTTATCTATAGGTAAGGATGGTAAATGCCAACACATAAAATGGATTCGTACTTTTTATTCAAAATATGAATTTCTTCACCGGAAAAATAATAAAAGGCATAATGATTTATTTGACCCTTGAACTTTACAAAAATAGTCATTTTAGTTTTATTTAATTTTTCGTTTTTAGTCTTGAAACTTGTGATGTTTGTCAAATCACTCCAAAATAGATGGAAAATGCATACATGTGAATTACCATGTGGATGTCACATCGATAATTCATTAATTTTAAAAATTAAAAATTCAAAAATATATAAAAATTATTTTTAAAATTAAAAGCGTATAAAAATAAAATATACATGTGAATTACCATGTGAATTATGTTTGTCCTAAAATGCTTTCAATTGCAACTTTGCCTTTTCCCTTGACTATAATTGTAATGACCCGATACTCGAGTAATCGAAAGTGTATTTTGGTATCCGTTCTCATAAAGCGGATTAAGTAAATATTTATTAGTAGTGAGGTTAATTCGGTTTTGGTTAGGTGAATTAGCTTGAATTAAAAGTAATTAGGTGTAAGGATTAAATTGCAAATAGGATAAAAGTTGAATTATAGATTATAGAAAAGTTAAGGGACTAAATAAGCAATTAAGCCATAAATTGACAAGTGTATGGTAAAATGAATTACATGTGTGTAAATAATAAACATATATTTGTAATAATTAAATAATTACTTATAATTTAAGTAAATATTATTTTATTATTAAAATATTATATTATACTATTATAATAAATAAATAAATAAATAAAAAAAGAAAATCAAATAATAGAAACAATAAGGGCAAACGAAATAGGGAGAAAAGGAAGAAAGAAAAGAAAGAAAAAGAAAAGAAAGGAAAATTAGGGTTTTAAAGGTTCAAAGTTTAATTGGTAAGTCAATTTAATCTATTTTCTTGTAATTTTGATGTTTTAGAATCCTAGAACAAAATACTACTTGATTTAAGTTGAAACTTTGAAAGTTAGTGGGTTTTAGATGTTGTTCATGTTGAATAAATTGAAGTATTAGGGGTTAAATTGATAGAACTTCAAGTTAGAATTAAGAAAATGATTGAATTGTAGAATAAATTATAAGTTTTGAGTAATAAAGATTAAATTGAAAGAATTTTGAAATTAGGGTTTTATGGTGAAATTAGAGAGTTGAAATTAGTCTAAAGTGGAAATTGAATGATATATGGAATTAGTTTTGGGAAAATAAAGTTAGTCTCGGTTTAGGGATTAAATTGGAATTTAGGCACAAGTTGTGTATAAATTGAAATATTCAATGTTAAATTGTGTTGTATTGATGATTTTTAATTTTTTTTAATCTCGTAGCTAACGTTGAGCCGGAGACCTCGATTAAGAAAGAAAAAGACAAGGTTAACAAGGAATAGCTGGAAATTATAGTTTATATTTTATAATCCAAAACTAATTATTAATTATTGTATTTGTAATTTATATATATGGTAAGTGGAATTGAGGTTAGTATTGGTATTGAATTGAATTGAATTGTATTGAATTATGAGTATATGTGATTATTTGAAATGTGTATTGATTGGAAATTGAAAAGATGTGAAACCACAGTAACTATATCGGGTGAGTCGGATATAGTTGGTATGCCATAAGATTGGAAGAGTTCAAGGATACTTGTGCCAGTTACATTGTTCGAACCAAACTCGCAACCTTTACGATGTAAAGGTTTCGAAGTTACCGAAATTTCAATCGTAATCCAACTCGGTTTGACTATGATGCGGTAGAAATCTCCAAATCTGCTTTTAGAGGTTTTATTTGCTTGACGGTGCTAGACTTTCTCAAGCAAATTCTTAGGGTTTTTCTTAATCAATTTTTCTATCACTTATTACCTTTTATAATCGGTATATCTTTTATGAATTATAAAATTAAATAAATATAATAATGTTTTAACCGAAAATTATAATTACATTAATTATACCCAAAAAGTTATAATTACATTAATTATAACATGATTTCGATAAACTATATTTATTAAAATTTATATCTGAACCAAATTCATATATTAATTCTCATTATGTGTACAACATCCTTGTACATATAATATATTCAATATTTGATTGCCCAATTAAATTAATTAATTAATTTAATTCATGTGACAATCAAACACAATACCAACTATGTTTTATTCCGTTCATTTCAACCATAGGGTGTGACCCTGTAGGTTCTTGTAACGTTAGCAGTAAGACTAGAACGATTCTAATGTCACAAACAATGAGTGACATCTAGCAATGCATCAATGCTACCTAAGTTACAAGAAGTCATGACTCGACATAACTTTTTGTGATTAGCCTTTCATGCATTAATCCTTAAGTCCTTTATCTCTGGAATGGATACAAGTCATGGAATAGTCACACTTGTATAGTCCATCCCATGTTTCTTGATATCTTGAGTAGACTATGATATACAAATTAGTATGACATCTCATGTCAACTTATTTGAGCATGGCCATGCATTTGTAGTCTCACTCAATCAAATGGCCTAAGATATTACTCCTATTATGTGAGAGGGACTTATCCTATATTGATCAACAATATCCCTCTACATAGATTATGGTATATCCTACATCAGCCTTTATAGAACAACCAGTTATGGTGTACGTTTGAATGTATCAAAATATACGACTCACGATGTTGGGATAATGATTATCTCAAGTCTAAAGATCATATACATATTAATCACTATGAGTAATGTTGTGACAATTACATAATAATCCAAGAAACATACTCATAGCGGGTCAGTCCAATATGTTGTTCTCTAACACACATATTCATGCATTGATTTTGACACTCCATATCAATGACAACTCTTTATCATCAATCAACTACATGTTAGTCTTAATGGATTATTGTTGTCCTAGTCAACAATAATACTTGACTAAGGATCTTTTAAGAATAATCATATTATTCTCAGGACATTATTATAAAACAGTTTATTTGTACACACAGAAGGAAAAACTGAAATAATAATGACAACACTTTATATTAATAAATATGGTAAATCAAGTATGTTATTACAACCATCTCATGATTGATCTTTGGGCATACTCTTACAATCTCCCACTAATACTAAGACCAATCACTCATATATCTAATACCAAGCGACTTAGTGTGACGATCATGCTTCTGCTATGTCAAAGGCCTAGTCAGGGGATCAGCAATGTTATCATCTGTAGGTACTCTGCATATCTCTACATCTCCTTGATCGATAATATCTCGAATAAGATGATAGCGCCTAAGTATATGTTTGGATCGGATCGCTGGTGAGATCTGGGTTCTTTAGCTTGTGCAATGGCTCCATTGTTATCACATCGAAGTTCTATAGCATCTGATATGCTAGGCACAACCCCTAGTCCAGTAATGAACTTCTTGATCCAAACCGCTTCTTTTACTGCCTAACTGGCTGCAATATACTCGGCCTTTATTGTAGAATCGGCTACTGTACTTTCCTTTGAACTCTTTCAGCTCACATCACCACCATTAAAGCAAAACACAAATCCTGATTGCGATCAAGAATCGTCCTTGTCAGTTTGGAAGCTGGCATCAGTGTAACCTTTTACACTTAACTCTTCCTCACCTCCATATATTAGGAACGTATCCTTAGTTCTTCTTAAGTACTTAAGGATATTCTTGACTATGGTCTAGTAACCTTCACCGGGATCTACTTGGTACCTGCTCGTCATACTTAAGGCATACGAGACATCTGGACGGGTACATAACATGGTATACATGATAGATCCAATAGCGGAAGCATATGGAATTTTACTCATGCGTTCTCTCTCTTGTGGAGTTGAAGGACACATTTCCTTCGAGAGTGAAATATCATGTCTCATAGGTAGGAATCCTCTTTTAGATTATTCCATACTAAACCTTTTCAGTACTTTATCCATGTATGTACTTTGGCTTAGACCCAGTAGTCGTCTTGATCTATCTCTATAGATCTTGACTCTTAAGATGTAAGTAGCTTCGCCCAAGTCCTTCATAGAAAAACAACTTCCTAACCAAGTCTTAATAGACTGCAAGGTAGGTATGTCATTTCCCATTATAAGTATGTCATCTACATACAGTACCAAGAATGTGATAGTGCTCCCACTAACTTTCTTGTAAACACATGGTTCATCTTCATTTTTGATAAAACCAAACTCTTTGATTGCATCGTTAAAACGAAGATTCCAACTTCGAGAAGCTTGCTTTAATCCATAAATGGATCTTTATAGCTTACAAATCTTTCTAGCATCCTTTGGATCGACAAAACCTTCAGGTTGTGTCATGTACACATCCTCTTCAAGTTTCCCATTAAGGAAAGCTGTTTTGACGTCCATCTGCCAGATTTCATAATCATGAAATGCAGTTATGGCAAGTAAGATCCTGATGGATTTAAACATAGCTACAGGAGAAAAGGTTTCATCATAGTCAACACTATGAATTTGGTGAAAACCTTTAGCGACTAATCACCCCTTGTATGTTTGTACATTACCATCCATGTCGGTTTTCTTTTTGAAAACCCACTTGCACCCTATAGGTTTAACCCTTTCGGGTGGTTCAATCAAAGTCCATACTTGATTTTCATACATGGAATCCATCTCAGATCTCATGGCCCCAAGCCATTTCTCAGAGTCTGGGCTCGTCACCGCTTTTTGATAAGTCCTAGGCTCATCTTGATCTATAAGAAGAATGTCACTATGCATTGTAATGAGAAATCTATATCTCTTAGGTGCATGGCGTTCTCTTAAAGATCTTCAGATGGTTGTGTTTCTCAGATATTACTTGTTCCTCAATTTCTTGTGGAATTTCTTGTTGTTCTATCTACGGTTCGATGGTATCTTGTGATTCTCGAATTTCTTCAAGTTTAATCTTTCTCCCACTTCTTTTTTTAGAAATAAATTCTCTTTCTAGGAAGACACCAGTCCGAACAACAAACATTTTGTTCTCAGTGGGATTAAAGAAGTAATAACCTTTGGTTTCTTTCGGATACCCCACAAAAATACACCTTTCAGATTTGGGTTTAAGCTTAGTACACGTCTAACGTTTAACATAAGCTTCACAACCCTAAATTTTCATAAAAGACATACAAGGACGTTTCTCAGTCCACATCTCATATAGCGTCTTTTGAACCGATTTAGATGGAACACAATTTAGTGTGAAAGCAGTTGTCTCAAGTGCATGTCCCCAAAAGGAAGTCGGTAGATCAGCATGACTCATCATGGATCGAACCATGTGTAATAGAGTTCGATTTTTTCTCTTAGAAACTCTATTCTATTGAGGAGTAGCAGGAGGAGTAAGTTGTGAGACAATCCCACATTCCTTCAATAGATCATCAAACTCTAGGCTCAAATACTCTACCTCGATCAGATCGAAGTGACTTGATAGTTTTGCCTAGTTGATTTTGTACTTCATTTTTGAATTCCTTGAACTTTTCAAGGGACTCAGACTTATGGCGCATGAGATAAACATACCCATATCTACTAAAATCATCAGTGAAAGTAATGAAGTATTGAAATCCACCTCTGGCCTGTGTATTTATTGGTCCACATACATCAGAATGTATTAGGCCCAATAAATTACTAGCTCGTTCACTTTTACCAGTAAAAGGAGATTTAGTTATTTTTCCCAATAAGCAAGATTCACATACTTCAAATTGTTCAAAAACAAATGAATCTAAGAAATCATCTTTATGAAGTATGTATATGCGTCTCTCACTTATGTGGCCCAACGACAATGCCAAAGATAAGTTTGATTTGAGTCATTTATTTTAGATCTTTTAGTATTTATGTTGTAAATAGGATTCATTTGATATAAAATATAGAGGCCATTAATCAATTGTGCTGAACCATAGAAAACATTATTGAGATAAAAGGAACAACAATTATTCTTAATAATTATCTCAAAACCAATTTTATCTAAACAAGAAAATGAAATAATGTTTTTAGTCAAACTGGGCACAAAATAACAATCCTCTAAAAATAAATCAAGTCCACTAGGCAAAGATAAAGTATATGTTCCCACAGTTAATGCAGCAACCTTTGCTCCATTTCCAACTCGTAGGTCCACATCTACTCTAGCCAACGTCCTACTCCTTTGTAGTCTCTGTGCGAGAAGTGCAAATATGAGAACCACAACCGATATCTAATACCCAAGTAGTAGTTGATAAATTAATATCAATAACATAAATACACTGAAGCAGACGTTCGCTTGTTTTGGCCTTCTTGACTTCCTCAAGATAGATAGGGCAGTTCCGCTTCCAATGTCCAGTCACACCACAATGAAAGTAGTTTCCTTCCTTAGACACCCCACCTTTAGGTTTCATTGCAGCCTTTCCTTTGCGGGCTTGGGCTTACCTTTGCCTTTGGGCTTTATGCGAACTTTGGCCTTTCCTTACCCTTGTTGTTACGGACCATCAGTATGGGCTTGGGTCCAACCTTTTTCATGTTACCTTCAGCAGTTCGTAACATACTGAGCAACTGTGGCAGAGTCTTGTCAATTTCATTCATATTGAAATTAAGGACAAACTAGCTGTAGCTATCCTGAAATGATTGCAGAATAACATCAGTGGCCAACTCTTGGCCCAATGGAAAACCAAGCTTAGACAGACTTTTAATATAGCCAATCATCTTAAAGACATGAGGTCCTACTGGGCTTCATTCAGCCAACTTACATTGGAATAGGGCTTTAGAGATATCGAACCTCTCTTGCCGTGCTTGCCCCTGATAAAGTTCTTTCAGGTGCTCGATCATATCATAAGCAACCATGTCCTCATGTTGCTTCTGAAGTTCAAGATTCATAGTGACAAGCATAAGACATCCAATATCTACCATGTCATCGAGATACTTCTTGTAAGCATCTTTATCAGTTTTTGAGGAATTAGCAGGTGGTTCACTAGGAAGTGGTTGTTCAATGACATACAATTTTCGTTCTTGTTTGAGGACAATCCTCAAGTTCTGAACCCGATCAAGAAAATTCAAACCATTCAATTTGTCCTTCTCAAGGACCGATCGCATAATGAGAGTGTGCAAGTATTTGCGACCATAATATATCTATAACAATTAAATATGCGTGTGAGTAAATTTACCAAGTTTATATCAATCACTAAAAAGACTTTATTAAATGATGATCCCACTATTTTATTTCAAAATTAATAACCCTCATATATTAATTTGGAAAAACTTTCTCCAAAGTATTTCTAGTGGGTTAAGGATCCATATTTCACCTCCTCTTAAGTCAGCTTTGGCTTTACTCTTAAGACTATGATTATTTAGGTAAGCAACCTTTGCTAATTACATCATATGTAACTCCTAATATTTGGTGAACAACTCTTGTTCTAATCATCTTATGATTTATCCAACTTAATTGCCTCTAGGTTTCTAATCCTATTAGACTAACCTAGTTAAGTCATTAACTAATTTTTAACCAGCGAATATCACTTGTTTATTCTTCGTGTTTAGCCAAGATAAATACTAGTACTTCGCTTTGGCAGAACCTACATAGTATTGATCGAGGCCTTAACGAGGGCAAAATTGGATGGCCATATTGACTTAATATTTTAATAGAGGGATTTTATTAAGGATGTTCCATCTCACCAATTATGGTCTACATTAGTCCATTTAGTCTTTTAATTGATCTCATCAATTAATGGGGTTTATTATTATCAAATTTTAATATATAAAATTGGCATGCTTTAGACATCCATAGCATCTCATACATTAAAAAATAAAGCAATAAATAAATGCAATAGTTATAGCCCATAAACTAAGGTTATTCAACCCAAGCCAATGGGAGAATCAAGAGGAAACCTAAAGGTGTAAGCAGTTTCACAAACTATCAATCCACAATAGTTGTCCCAACTTCCTTCTCGTCTAGCCCACAGCAACACTTGCAAATTACAATATGCAGAAACTAGTTTTACATAAGAGGGAGTAAGATGAGAAGAGAAATACAAGAGAATAGTAGCAAGGCACGACACGCAGGCCGTATTTATATATATAAAATTACAACCTTTTATCAAATGGGTCATCGGGCTATAACTGTGCATTTTAAACATCGTGCATGTCAAAAATAGCATACATAATTCAATGCTTTTGCTAAGGTGAATTATAAAATATCATTTCAACCTTTTGTGGCCTATCAAGTTTATACATTTCTTTTACTAACAAAACATACTGTAATAAGAAGATGGGATCTGAGGCGGTTGGAGGAAGCGAGCCGAAGGCCCGCGGCCGAACCCGTCCTCAGACCCCAATCCCTAAAATATGAGAAGGGACGTCACAGTAGAAGCCGGGGTTGCGGGGCAGAGCCCCCGCGGTACAAACCGCATACCCCAGTCAAATGAAACCTCACGATTTGATAACTTTTATCAACAAAATTGTGTTTTCAAGATTTTAATCCTTGAGGTTTCATATCGGAACAACCCTTGTTCCACTAGCCAGTTAACCCTTACTGAAAATTGTAAATACCACCATCACAATATTACAGATTTGTTAATAGTTAACAATAATAACATAAAATCGAATAGGCCACAACACCATGATTAACATTTAATCAATTATCGTAAGGAACGGTTATCAGGTTATGGTTAAACAATTTAAACAGCCGAAAACGTAGTAAAATTAAAGCATGCATCTCATACAATTGCATCACCTAAGTATTTAAACCCGAGTCGTATCACACAAGTGGCTCTGATACCACTGTTGGAATGCCGACACCCCCATGGCACAGCAAAATAAAATTAATCCTGGCGATCCAAACCATGAATCCATGTGTGAGGAACGAATCGGGGTGAAATAAAGGTTTCGAAGTTACCAAAATTTCAATCTGAGTAAACAGCGACGCCTCGGCAACAAGAGTTTTGATCTACTGTCGAACCAAGCCGTAACCTTTACGATGTCGGCCTCTACGTAATCCACCCAGTTTGACTATGAACGACAGAAATCTCCAAAACTGTTTTAGATGTTTTATTTGTTTGACGGTTGCTAGACTTTTTCAAGCAAATTCTTAGGGTTTTTCTTAATCAGTTTTTTCTATCACTTATTACCTTTTATAATCGATATATCTTTTATGAATTATAAAATTAAATAAATATAATAATATTTTAACCGAAAATTATAATTACATTAATTATACGTAAAAAGTTATAATTACATTAATTATAACATGGATTTCGATAAACTATATTTATTTAAATTTATATATGAACCAAATTCATATATTAATTCTCATTATGTGTACAACATCCTTGTACATATAATATATTCAATATTTGATTGCCCAATTAAATTAATTCTTTAATTAATTTAATTCATGTGACAATCAAACACAATACTAACTATGTTTTATTAGTTCATTTCAACCATAGGGTGTGACCTGTAGGTTCTTGTAGCGTTAGCGATAATACTAGAACGATTCTAATGTCACAAACAATGAGTGGCATCTAGCAATGCATCATTGCTACCTAAGTTACAAGAAGTCATGACTTGACATAACTTTTGTGATTAACCTTTCATGCATTAATCCTTAAGTCCTTTATCTACGGAATGGATACAAGTCATGGAATAGTCACACTTGTATAGTCCATCCCATGTTTCTTGATATCTTGAGTAGACTATGATATACAAATTAGTATGACATCTCATGTCAACTTATTTGAGCATGGCCATGCATTTGTAGTCTCACTCAATCAAGTGGCCTAAGATATTACTCCAATTATGTGGGAGGGACTTATCCTATATTGACCAACAATATCCCTCTACATAGATTGTGGTATATCCTACATCAGCCTTTATAGAACAACCCGATTCTGATTGTACATTTGATCAGTATCAAAATATCGACTCACGATGTTGGGATAATGATTATCTCAAGTCTAAGGATCATATACATATTAATCACTATGAGTAGTGTTGTGACAATTACATAATAATCCAAGAAACATACTCATAGCGGGTCAGTCCAATATGTTGTTCTCTAACACACATATTCATGCATTGATTTTGACACTCTATATCAATGACAACTGTTTATCATCAATCAACTACATGTCAGTCTTAATGGATTATTGTTGTCCTAGTCAACAATAATACTTGACTAAGGATCTTTTAAGAATAATCATATTATTCTCAGGACATTATTATAAAATAGTTTATTTGTACACACAGAAAGAAAAAACTGAAATAATAATGACAACACTTTATATTAATAAATATGGTAAATCAAGTATGTTATTACAACCATCTCATGATTGATCTTTGGGCATACTCTTACATATATAGGACTAAAATGTATGTTTTATAATGTTGTTTCTTTATAGTATTCAGATTATAGAAATACCACTGAGTTTATACTCAGCGTACGGTTTGTTTTCAGTGCGTAGGTTAGGTTAAAGTCAAATTGTCAAATCAGCATCCGTCTGAGATCCCAAACTCAAGCGTGGTAAAGTATGTTTCTTTTTGGTAATGGCATGTACCTAGGATGTCTTATGTTTTTCTTTTGAGGAAAATGATTGTAAATAACAACATAAGTTGAATTGGTTGATTATATATGTATATGAACATATTTTTTATGTTATGGCTATAAAATGGTATATTTTGGTTGAAGTATGAATGAATTTAACATATGCAAATTTTAGGTTGATATTTTGTATAAAAGGTTGAATTGGTTTAAATGAAGTTAAATGAATTGAGTTAGTAAGTGTTTGTAAAATACCAATGTTGGTACATGGGTTAGGTCATTGGGTTGATTATTTGACATGTTTTAGATGTATTTGAATGTGTTTTGGATTGCTTGAAAGATTGGTAATTGAGTTGCTTGCTATATAAGTTTGTAGGGTGTGGTAAACTTGATGAAAAAGGCTCATTTTAAGTCTACATGGCCTGGCACACGGGCATGTGAGTAGCCGTATGAGACATACGACTATCACATGGTGTGTGTTTTGGCCATGTGTCCCCTGTAATTTAAAATTTTCAAAACAGAATGCTCAGGTATTACCACACAGGTAGAGACACTAGCGTGTGTCTCAGCCGTGTGAGGAACACAATCTAGAACATGGGCATGTGCCCTGGCCGTGTGAAAACTGCACTTAATTTTTGAAAAATAAATTGACCACACGGCCTAGCACACGGCGTGTGACTTGGCCATGTGAGGTTTGTCAGGGAGTTACACAAGGTAAGATATAGCATGAAGCATGGACATGTCATAGGGTCACACAGGCATGTCCCTTGGCCACACGGGCGTGTATGCCCTGCACTTAGGAAAAATTTTGAAATTTCATGAAAAATTTTCTGAGTTATCGATTGAGCCTCGATTTGTTTATAATACTTATTTTGGGCTTTGAGGGCCCATAAAAGAGACTGTACAATTAATTTATTAAGTGTATGCTAGTTAATTTGTTTGATGTTCATATTTGACCTGAAAAGTCCGGTAATACTCTGTAACCCTGTTCCAGGGATGGATAAGGATTAGGGGGTGTTACACTAATGTACTCTCTATTGTCAATCTTTATTTGGACAACTATTGAAGTATCTAGTTCTTTGAAAAGATCACGATTAACAGTCTTATGGTTGGTGCCACACTATCAATGAGTCACTTCTCACTTGATTGATTGCAAAGCAAGTAGCCACAAAGAGTTGCTCCTTCTCTTCTTCGTCAACAACTTGAGCAACATTCTTTTGTTGCAAATTCACTTGTGCGATAGTATTTTGTTGAGTATTTCTTTTTCAAATTCTTTCATGATGCCCCATCTTTTGACAATTTTCACATAACGGTTTGGTTTTCTCTAACATTTGAAAGGTGGATAACCCTTTCTTCCCACAGTGTTTACAAGGAGGAAAACAAAATTTTGTTCTTGTATTTGTAATGAAAGAATCAAAACATGAATTTCCTTTCTTGTTCTTTTCATGTTTCTTTCTCTTTCCTCCTAGAATGTATTGAGCTTCCGCAACTAATGCACCTTAAACAAACCCTTTAGATTTCATGAGCCTTCTCTACTTTTATGCTTGGAAAGCATTCATCAATTCTGTCAAACTAACATTTAACAGATCTTTAGTGTCTTCCAAAGAGGAAATGGTGGTTTCAAATCTTTCAGGAAAGGTCACTAGAATTTCTTGAACTAATTAGAATTAGGAAATTTAGATCCAATTAATCTTACTTCGTTTGTGATTCCAAGCAATTTGTCAAAGTACTCCTTCATCGTCTCGAAGTCTTTCATCTTCTAGAGTTCAAACTCTTTAATCAGTTTAACATTTTCATGCCTTTAATCCTTTCATCTCCTTCATACTCCTCCTTCAAGAAATTCCAAACTTCAAAACTTGACTTTATTGTCATTATTCTAAGAAAGATTGCAGATGAGACTGCAGCAAATAACGTAGCTCTTACCTTTGATTTTCTTAATTTCCTCTCCTTGTGATTCTTAGTTCATTCCATAGTCAGATTGGCAGGTAATGAAGGAACTTCATAGTCCTCCTTTACATCTCCAAAATATCATTTGTATTTAGATGAGTCTTCATCCTTGCGGTCCAGACATGGTAACCTTGACCATTGAAAACGGGTGGTGTAAGCGCAGTGAAAAGGATTTTTGAATCTATAGAAGAAGAAGGAAGACAAAATATTTGCCCTTAGTTACAAGTCCCTCAAGAAGATAGCTCTTGATATCAAATTGTTGGAGGTTTTGAAAAAAAAATTTGTTGTAAAAAGAAAACAACAAAGGCAAGAGGAAAGTAGAAATAATTTTTATTGAAAGTGTACATCTTATTAAACTGAAAACTAGTGTTTATATAGGAAAAAATTCAACAATCATTGACTAAAAATAGGCTACTAAGAAGATTTATAATCTCTAAAAATCTCTAAAAATCATTAACAAATCAAAATTTGCTAAAATTAGTTAGATTATTTTGTTATAGTAACTAAAGCAAAGCTTCAACAACCTTCTTCTCAGTTGAGTTATTTAAGTTAGAAGAGAGTAATATATATATTTGACACATGTATGATCAAGTAAATTCTTCCAGTTCAGTTTTTTTATCTAAAGTATGTACATTTATATATTACTAGTGTTAAGTACATGTATAACATGAATAATAGGGGTCAAACAATTTTATATCTACCTTAGTAAAGATGAATAGTTAAACATAAAATTATTTTATTGTTTGAATTGGATATGAATTAGGTGTTGCCATTAATTTCTAAGGGAGATTCACTTGATGAAGAATTTTTGAAAAAGAATGTGAGTTAACAAGTTAAATCCTTTTCGAAAATCCGAAAATAGCATGTGGAAAATGTCTTCCAAAAGTACATCAAATTACACGAAAGACAATGGATATTAGAAGCAGAAATGAAGGAATTAAAAATAGAACTTAGGAAAGCAAATAATCTATTCTTTTAACTTTTCTTCTTCTTTTTTTCTTTATTTTCCACTTTCTTTTACTTCTCCATTTGTTTTCCTCCCTTCTCCATCTATTTCAAAGTAGTTTTTATATGTTTTCTATTTGTTAAAACTTTTTAATGTTTATGAAAAAAGAAAAGCTGAAAGCTGAAACCAAAATAAAACTTGCTTACAAACCCTCATTGTCCATCATTGCTTTAAAGAACTAATTTGGATATCTCAATGACCTAGTCTACAAGCTCGCTTCACTTGAAGACCTCGCCAGTCGTGACTTATGGCAGTCCACCCTCAACAAAGTTTCCCGAGCCTATTCCCTTAACTTTCTAACCAACCCTTACGACCACCTTATCTATCTTACCTATAACATTCTTGCCCTCTCGAAACTATATTGTTTCACAAATTCTTCAAACGAGCTCTACACTTTTAATGACTAAAATTATCATCATACGAAACTTACCTTAAACTTTACCCAAGCTAGTTTAGTTCCTAATAAACCATAAAAATAACATGTTTTAATCTCATGCTTGGCATGTTTTTGGATGATTTATTATATAATTTAGTGAATTTGATGCTCCTGATCCTTTAATTTCATGTTTCTATACTTAGGTGAGCATAGAGGATTAAAATGAGTGGAAAACGGGCCAAAATCAGAGAAAACGAGCTATTTTTAGGAACCAAACAGCCTAGGCATTCCTACACGGGCTAAGCACATGCCCGTGTAAGCCACACGGGCTGGCCATACGCCCATGTGCCAGCCCGTGTTGATTTCGAACCCTATTTTCCTAACACGCAAAAAAGCCAATTTTTAGGGTTTTTGAGCATTCTAAAGTTTATAAATACACATTGGAAGAAGACCTAAAGGAGGATGCAGAGTAGAACAAAGAAATTACTCGAAGAACACCGTCGAAATCAAATCAGAAGCAGGATCTCCTTCAAGATTGAAGATCTCCATTCAATTTCTCTAGAAGTTTTTGGGTTATTTATGTCTTGTTGTTTTCCTAATTTTGAGATGTTTTCTTCCCAAATTATGAACTAAATTCCCTAAATACCTAGGGAAGATGAAACCTATGATGAATCTTATTATTTGATTTTTCTGAGTTACATGATAAATATTTGTTCTTGATCTCAATTATGTGTACTTACTTCATGTTTTAATGTTTTCATGATAGTAATTCATGATTGATGTGCTTATTTTAGTGGAGCAAAAGTCCCTATTTAAGAGTACATCTGGCATAATTGAGTGGAGTTACATGCAATCCTAGAAATAGGATGACATAAATCTACCGAATTAGAGTCAAATCTAATAAGGGAATTTATAGATCGAGTTAATGTGAGGGGTTTTAATTAGAAAGAAATTTCAGTTAATGCGACAACAGGGTAATGATTTTTAACATACATGAGCTAAACAGAGGCCACACGGTCGTGTGGCCCAACACGGGCCTCACACGATCGTGTCTCCTTTTAATTGCCAAACCCTAAATTAATTTTTACTTTGTCTTCCTTCCCAAAATCCCTTCACCCTAACGCCACTGCCCACACTCTCCACTACTATTCTGGCCACCATTGCCACATTCTGACGCCGACCATCATTATCGCACCTCTCCTCATTTACCTTTCCCTCTCTCCTTCCCTCTCCGTCGTCCTGCTCTAAATCCCCATCCATCGCCCCCTCTCCCTTTCCTCTTTTCTTTTTCCCCTCCCTCACAAGCCGACTCGATCCTAGCCTCTCATCACCCCTTCCTTCCCCTTTTTCCTTCAGTCTTCAACCTTTCCTCACCCACGACCCACCACCGAACCCAACCCCCTTCACATTCTCCTCTCCATTTCCTTTTCCCTTCCACTCATCGCACGCTTATCCTTCAAACCTTGGCTCACCCGCGTACACCTACGTGTGAAATCACCCCCTCTATCTCTGACTGTTGGCCCGAACCACCGCCGTCCAGCAACCACTGCCGCGTAACCTTCCGACCACAGCCTTCTTACTTGTCAGTCATTTTCACCATTTTACCCTTCCTTTTATTTATTTAGTTTTTATCCATTATTGATATTAGTTTAATTCTTCTATTTCTTTATAATTTATTGTCATCATCATCATTATTATTAGTCAATTTTTCTTTGCTGGTTCTACTTGTTATTGTTTTAGATTATTATAGAAGTTATTGCTATTATTTACTTGCTTTAATTTTCCACTATTTCTATTACTATTTTTTTAGCATTGAATTGTTTATTTTTTATGTAATTCTATTTTTATTCTTCTTACTTTCGAATATTTCAATTTTTCATATAGTTGGAAATTAGTTATTTAATTTATTATTGATTCATGATGACTTCAATTTTGGTTTTTGCATGCTTAGGTTTAGGAGTACTTTATCATTTAGGACTACTTGAATTTTATTTGGTGCTACTTTATTCCTCATTGAAATCTTTTACTTTTCATGTACATTATGAAGAACACTAGTGGCAAATCCAAGACCGCCATTCTCGCTTTGATAAAGCGGAAGGGCCCTAGTGGGACCTCATCATCGAGCGTATCTGCTGAGGCTCGCCACCCTTTTCTCCGATTTATGGTGGGCCCTCAAAAGAATTTATATCAGCTCTTTCGAGCACGACCACTTGACCTTGGCCGTTGTATTGTTTGGGCCGCATTAAAGAAGGTTGGACTCGCTAATAACGTAAGCGCTATTATCACCATAGCTCCATAGGATAGTTTTTTTTCCATCATTGAGCCTACCTACATAGAGCTGACATTGGAGTTTTGCTCGACGTTTCTGGTACAGCAGGTCATGACGGTGCATGATGATCAAGTACCATCAGTTTTAGACTTGGTGGTTTAGTGCAACATATGAGCATCTCCGAGTTTGGTGCAGCTATGGGATTTTACACTGAGGAATTTATGAGCGTCGAGGACTTCCTTAGACTTCATTGACACATCCATCATGCACCATCACGTTGTTGGGTCGATCTTAAAGCTAGCCAGACACCATATGATATAAGTCACTCGAAGGCAACTTCTCTCTCTTCGGCCTTACGGTACATTCACGCCCTCTTAACTCATACTTTGACAGGTCAGAGAGAGAGAACCGGAGTCATTAGCACTCACGACGCTTATTTCATAAGGAATATGGCACATGGGCATATATTTGACTTGGCATATTTTATCACTCTATCATTCTGCCATCAGACTGACCGCTACAAGAAGGGCCCTATTTGTCTAGGCCCTTATGTGACTCGCCTCGCTCGACACTTCGATCTCCTAGACACATCAGAGTAGTCCTCTACACCCATACTAGTCAGCCAGATGTCCTCTTAGGGCATCTCGAGCATGATACACATGAGGATGATCGAGCGGCGTCGTGGAGTGGACTTTTCTCAGTACCGATTGTTTTATTCTGATGATCAAAATGAACCCGAGGACTTCACTAATGATGTTGCTCCCTATCACGAGGACCCACTACAGCCTCCATATTCGAGTCACTAACCTATTTCATCTGCTGTTAGCTTCTGAGGAGTATCCACCTAAGAGTTCACTAGCTTTCGTTAGTACTGCGTTCAGAGGTTCAACAGTATTGGTGCGACATTGCAACAGATTTGTCAACATTTCTATATTGCTCCTCCAGCCCCGACGACTCACGATGCTGATGCACCCGATGATAAGGACCATTGAGTCCATTTATCATTTAGTTTTAGTTTTAGTTTTATTTTTATGTTTATTGTTATGTTTTTTTTAGACGTCTTTTGTTTTTATATTTTTAACTATATTTTTTTAATTATTATGGTTGTTTAAAATCGAGAAACCTTTTAATCTTTTTTAGCATTGTGTTTATTTTCTTATAAGTTGCTCAGAATCATGCACTACATTTACATTTATCAACAATTCCACTTTTCACTATTTTGGGCATTTCATCCAATATTCAGGGTAGTTTCACTTCTCCCCCTCTCTTATAATATTTTGTTTCTACTGTGATTATCTATTTTTTGTACATTGAGAACAATGTACATCTTAAGTGTGGGGAGATTATTTATATGATTATTTGAAAATCCCTGAATTATGCCTTGTGTTTAAGTAATTTTCCATTATTACTATTAGAATGAATTCTTATAGATTTGTGATTATCATTGATGTGTTTTAGATTAAATTTATAAGTAATTGTGCATTGATTGTTTAAACTTTAAGACATGAGAGAATCAAGCATGATAAGTCTATTTTCAGAATTAAAAATTTGTTAGGTTGTTTCCCTAAATTGAAGTATTACCTTGAAGTTTGAGATTTGCAAGATTGACATAAAAAAACCATAATTTTTGTGAGATTTTGAGCATTTAGAACATACACTTTTCTTGCTCATTTTATTATTGGTTTTAAATGTGTCAATATTGATTTGTTATTCTAGAACTTGCTTCGATTATACATGTCAAGACCACACATTTGATTTGATATAATGAGATGATAAAGGCACCTAGGTTTTAACTCACTTATCCCATAAAAAGACTACCTTTATAATTAACCCTTAGTGAACCCCTTTGAGCCTAACAAACCATTTCTTAATTTACCTATTAATGTTAACCCATAACTCATTTTTTTGATTCATTGAGAATTGTTCCCGTTTTATTGACTCTCTTTTTGTCGAGATTTGATTTGGTTAGTTACATAGCTATGTTCTTTTGTTTTAGTTGTTAAATTATCTCTTATTATCTTTATTCTCAAAAAAAATGAAAAAAATTATATTCATTTACATTTTTATTTATTGATTATTACGTAGTTATGATGATTGAGCTTGAACAATTATATTCATATTTTGAAAAGAAGCTTGTGTTTTATTGAATAGTTTCGATTGATGTAATTCAGCATATGTTTATTTTTCTAGTTTGGTAATTTATCAATTCGATCTCGATTCTGACCCTCTTTTTTAGCTTTTATTCACACTTTTAACCCAAGCCCCATTACAACCTATTAAAGACCTTTTGATCTGTGTATCATCTCATTATAGTGGTGGAAATTTGATTTTCATGCAAGCCTATGATAATGATTTTTTATGTTTGACTTTTGAGTGCTTAATTTTTGAACCTTAAACACTTTGAGTGATTTGAGTGAATCTTTAATGAGGATGTCAATTCTTGAAAAATAGACTTATCATGCTTGATTCTCTAGAATTCTTCAATTTTAATCATCAATGCACAATTATCAATGATTTAATCAAAAACATCTCAATAAAAATCATAAATCATCAGAAATTTCACCCTAATTAGTAATATGAGAAAAATATTTAAAAACAAGATAAATTCAAGAATTTAAGAATAATGCAAAAAGTTAGGCACTTTTACCCCCCCACACTTAAGATGTACATTGCCATCAATGTACAAAGATAGATAAATAATTATGAATTAAAAGAGAAGGGGAGAAGTGACACTTCCTGAATTTTGGATGATTTCGAGAGTTGGCGGTGGTTGTGGTAGAAGATGACTTGGAGGAGGCGGTGGTTGTGTTTTCTATGGGTCTGGTAGGGTGGCTACCGACAATCTCTATACTAGATGAAAAAATTGGGTAGCCTCTAAAGATATAGCCAAGAAATCTAAAGAAACATTAATAATATACTAATAATATAATTAAGGACAAGAAATATATAGAGATGGAGACTAATAAGAAAACTGAAATTAATAGAAAAGATTAATGGACTAAGGAGTCCTTATTGTTGGATGGTTCGTGAGGTTGGTTTGACCTCTAAGGCTGTTGAGGTGCTGGCGGTGGCAGAAACGACGTGATTTCCTAGCAGCCTTTAGAACCTAAAACCAAGAAACTAAAACAAAATAAACCAAATTAAGTATAAGAGAGTCAAAGAGAAGGAAAATAAAGGAGAAGAGAAAAGTAAAATAAAAACTAATTGGTATCAAAGACCCTTGGTTTGTTGAGTCGCTGAAGCTGCCGACATGAACTCATGTGAATCGGTCTCCTTTGAGGAGGCCGTGGTTGGTCTCTTACGCTTCTTTGACATAGCTTTGGTTTGGCTCAAGTGTTGGAGAGACTTGTGATGAATAAAAAATCTGAGAAGGAGGAGGAAGAGAAGAGGATGAGACTAGAAGAATGGGGAGGGGGTTGGTGTTTAAATAGAGGCTTTATTCTGGTACGTTCCCACGCCCGTGGACCTAGGGCGTGTCGATGCACACGGCCGCTTCGCGCGGCCATGTGTCTAGGCGTGTTGCTTCTCCATACCGTTGGTCAGCCAGCCACGCCCGTTTGTGTCAAGTCAGTATGTTGGCATGGTTTTAGGCATGGGCATGTTATGCCCGTGGGTTGCAAGTCAGTAGCTTCACACAGTAGTAGGGCACGGCCGTGTTACTTCGTTGGTGCCCGTGGGGGAGTGATTATATCCGTGACATTGAGAATTAGGTGGGATTTGATTTGCACTGCCTCTGCTATGTCAGTACTGGGATTCTGGTGGTCCACACGGCCACGGCCACGGTCGTGTGGCTTTGAAATCTTTATTTTTGTCTTAAGCTAGACTTTCCTTATATTTGAAAAAATCATTGAGGTTTAAAGGTTTGAATATCTTCCCTCATGCTTACAGTTCTATTTTCTTGATAAAGTTTAAATCGAGAAGTGTTTACCTTAAAAATGTCGAATGTAGGATTGCTTACCTCGACTGTTCCATATAGGGAAGATATTGCGTACCTCAAAAGGAATGTCTTCATTTGAACTCAAGGTTGGTGTGGTGAC
This sequence comes from Gossypium rotundifolium, assembly GCA_025506655.1. Taxonomy (NCBI): domain Eukaryota; kingdom Viridiplantae; phylum Streptophyta; class Magnoliopsida; order Malvales; family Malvaceae; genus Gossypium; species Gossypium rotundifolium. Next base: position 149,895,735 of record CP106732.1, on the reverse strand, counting down.
GCGCGGATCTGCTTTATCTAATCGTACCTGATCTTCGATTTTGAAGTGATTCGATGTCCCTGCGAGCTTTTCTAGATGCTCCTTCGGTTTCGCCTTGTGTTGTTCCTATTTCTCTTTGATTTGGTTGTTGACCTTAAGGCTTTGTTTTTTATGTGATTCTTCTTTGTTGGCACTAGGCCCATGATTTGGCTCAGGTTTGTGTTCTTGTGGTGTTTCCTGCGATGAAAGTTGCATGAATTGATTATTAACTGAATTGTCTTTCTTACCTTCATCGATTGTTGTCCTGGCCGAGTTAAGAGCTTGAAGACTTATTGATTCGTCACCTATAAAAAATATGAGTTCTCCTGTTGCAACATCAATTTTAGTCTTGGTAGTTGCTAGGAAGGGTCTTCCTAAAATTAAGGGGATTGAATTATCCTCATCCATGTCTAAGACAACAAAATCTACTGGGAAAACGAATTTATCAATTTTGACGAGAACATCTTCGATAATGCCCCTAGGAATTCTAACAGTTTATCAGCTAATTGAATACTCATCTTAGTTTGTTTGGGTTTCCCTAGACCTAGTCGTTTAAATAGTGTATAAGGCATAACATTTATACTTTCCCCTAAACCAGCTAACATGTTATCAACATTTAAACTACCAATTAAACAAGGGATAGTAAAACTCCCTGGATCTTTTTGCTTCCGTGGTAGTCTATTCTGTAACATTACTGAGCATACTGCGTTTAATTCCACATGTGGCTCTTCATCTAATTTGTGTTTGTTCGTCAAGAGCTGTTTTAAAAATTTCCTCGAATCTGGCATCTGGAAAAGAGCTTCAAGAAGAGGTAAGTTAATATGTAATTTCTTTAAAAGTTTAAGAAATTTATCGAATTGTTCCTCTTTATCATCTCTTTTCATTGCTTTGGGGTAAGGTATACGAGGTTGGTACTCTTTGATTACTGGTTTTGGCTTTCCTTGTGTTACATCAGCTTTTCCTTCGTCTACCTTGTTCTCTTGTATTGGATTAGGTTCGTCTAACCCTGTAATATCATGAGTTGTGATGGCTTGGATTTGCTCCTTTGTGTTGATCTCAGTGTTACTCGGTAGACGTCCTTGAGGTCGTTCGGACAATAACTTTGCAAGTTGTCCACTGCTTTAGTGACTTCCCTTACTGACTTAGTCAATTCCCCGATTCGGTTCTTGGTATCTTAAGTCGATGTTTGTTGACTTTTAAGTTTTTTCTCGGTATCTTGGAGACGATTTTCTATGCTAGCCATGAATTTTGTCAGCATCTCTTCGAGGTTTGGCTTCTTCTCTTGCGGATATGGCTAATTTTGAAAATTTTGAGGAGGTTGTTGTCTTTGATTTCCTTGACCTCCCCACGAAAAATTTGGGTCGTTCCTCCAACCTAGATTGTAAGTATTACTATAAGGATTATTATTGGATCTAAAATTATTACCTATATAGTTCATTTGTTTGCTCTCTACGTCCGGTTGGTAGGGTGGGTACTAAGGATTCGCCACAGTTCCACTTGCATCGCACTGCATGATTTGGTGTACCTGCGAAGAACACAAACTATCAAGCTTTTTATTCATCATCTCTACCTGATTTGATAGCATGGTTACTGCATCGATGTTGAAAACTCCGACCGATCTTGTCTGTTTTGTCCTTGTAACTTACCACTGATAATTATTCAGTGACATCTCTTTAATAAACTCGTGGGTTGCTTCAGGAGTTTTATTATCCAGAGTTCCACCGCGGCGGAATCAATTAGTTGCCTTGTTGAGGATTTACACCATTGTAAAAGGTTTGGACTTGAAGCCATAATGGTAATCCATGGTGTGGGCATCTCCTCAAGAGATCCTTGTATCTCTCCCAAGTGTCGTATAATATCTCTAAGTCCATTTGCACAATGGAAGAAATATCATTCCGTAATTTGGCCGTTTTGGCGGTGGGAAATATTTTAATAAAAATTTTTCTGTCATTTTCTCCCATGTAGTGATTGAACCTCGTGGAAATGAGTTTAACCATTGTTTGGCTTTATTCCTTAATGAAAAGGGAAATAACCGAAGATGTATGGCATCATCAGAAACGCCATTGATTTTGAAGGTATCATAGAACTCTAAAAAATTAGCTATATGAGTGTTTGGGTCTTTGTCCTGCAAACCATCAAATTGGACAAACTGTTGAATCATTTGTATTGTGTTAGGCTTTAATTCAAAATTGTTAGCAGTTATAACAGGCCTAACAATACTCGATTTTGCTCATGTTAAATGCGGTTTAGCATAATCAAATATAGTACGTGGAGCATTATTTTCTCCCACATCATGTGGTGGTCGGTTATTCTCCTCCATCCCTTCAGTAGGATTGGATCTGCCTTCTTGGTCTTCCTCTGTGTAATTTAGGGCTCGCCTAATTTCTCTGTGATTCCTGCGAGCGGTAGCTTTGATTTCACTATCGTATACTAGAGGTCCTGTCGGATTCCTTCTAGTCATAAACTAAATGTACCTACTAGGAAAAGAAGGAATATAAAATTAGCAAAAACAATAAAATAAAATAAATTACGAATAAAAATAAAAATAATGGCTTAAAGTAATAAAAATAGAGTTTTCTTAATATTTTAGTTCCCTGGCAGCGGCGCCAAAAACTTGATCGTTGTTTTGTCTAGTTTTAAAATTTATAAAAAGAGAATGATCGAACCTGGAAACTAACTCTGACAACGATTAAAGGCAAGTGTACCTATTGAACAGTAGTATAACTTAGGCAAGACCGGATTATCGAACCCAAAGGAACTAAAAGTACTAATACTCACTTTTTTCTATTATTTAGCCTAAATATGAAGTGATTGGTTGAATAGACTAATTACTAAGCTAAGACGCAAGATAAAAGAATGAATTGGGAAATAACTTGAAGAAAAACTCAATTGATCAAGACGATACCCTCAAGAAAAATCTACCTAAACTTTACTTGTTATCTAACACTGAACCGTACGATTTATTCACCTCGAGAGAGGGTTTAATATCGTCAGGGAGTCTTAGGGATCAAGTCAAGTGAATAAATCATACGGTTCAGTGTTAGATAACAAGTGAAGTTTAGGTGGATTCTTCCTGAGGGTATCGTCTCGATCAATTGAGTTTTTATTCAAGTTATTTCCCAATTCATTCTTTTATCTTGCGTCTTAGCTTAGTAATTAGTTTATTCAACCAATCACTTCATATTTAGGCTAAATAATAGAAAGAAAGTGAGTATTAGTACTTTTAGTTCCTTTGGGTTCGACAATCCGGTCTTACCTAAGCTATACTACTGTTCGATAGGTACACTTGCCTTTAATCGTTGTCAGAGTTAGTTTCCAGGTTCGATCATTCTCTTTTTATAAATTTTAAAACTCGACAAAATAATGATCAAGGATGTCAATTCTTGTTGATTTTGAATTAAAGGTAATTACTTAGATAAGGGGAAATACCTATGTTTTCATGCTTTAAAAATGTGTGACTTGGATTGTTTGAATCTTTAATGCTCTTTTAGTTAAATTATCAATGTGTGATCATTTATGAATTATGATAAAACATTAATGATGAGAATTATGAATTGAGAAAGTTTAATTTTAATTGTGAGTTGAGGATTTTCTTGAGGACAAACGAATGCTTAAGTGTGGGGATATTTGATAAACCATTAAAGTAGCATGTTTTAATCCCATGCTTGGCATGTTTTTGGATGATTTATTATATAATTTAGTGAATTTGATGCTCCTAGTCCTTTAATTTTATGTTTCTATACTAAGGTAAGCATAGGGGAGCAAAAAAGCGAAAAACGGGCCAAAATCAGACAAAACGAAATATTTTCAGGAACCACACGTCCTGGGCATTCCCATATGGATGAGCACACGCCCGATTGAGCCACACGGGCTGGCCACAAACCCATGTGCCAGCTCGAGTCGATTTCGAACCCTGTTTCCCTAACACGCAAAAAAAACCAATTTTTAGGGTTTCTGAGTATTCTAAAGTTTATAAATACACATTAGAAGAAGACCTAAGGTAGGACACAGAGTAGAGCGAAGAAATTACTCGAAGAACGCCGTCGAAATCAACTCAGAAGCAAGATCTCCTTAAAGATTGAAGATCTCCATTCAATTTCTGTAGAAGTTTTTGGGTTCTTTATGGCTTGTTGTTTTCCTAATTTTGAGATGTTTTTTTTCCCAAATTATGAACTAAATTCCCTAGATACCTAGGGAAGATGAAACATATGATGAACATTATTTGATTTTTCTGAGTTACATGATGAATATTTGTTCTTGATCACAATTATGTGTACTTACTTCATGTTTTAATGTTTTCATGATATTAATTCATGATTGATGTACTTATTTCAATGGAGCAAAAGTCCATGTTTAAGATTAGATTTGGCATAATTGAGTGGAGTTGCATGAAATGCTAGAAATAGGACAACAAAAATCTACCGGATTAGAGTCAAATCTAAGAGGGGAATCTATAGATTGAGTAATGCAACAATAGGGGTTTTAATTAGAAATAAATTTCAATTAATCAACCTAGAGTTAGTTATTTTTACTCTCTAAAGAGATATTAATATAATTTAGGGATTTCTACGGATCAAGGCAAGTGAATAAATCATTTAGTTCAGATTCAAAATAATAAGTGAAGTCTAGGTGGATTCTTCCCTGGGTATTTTCTTTATCATTGGTTTTCTTCAAATATTTTTCCAATTCATTCTCTGTCGAGTTCTTAGTAATTAGTTTAATTAATTTGAGATTATAACACTCCTTTCAATTTATAGGCTAGATAAGAAAAAAATAATAATTACTAGTACTTTTAGTCCTCGTGGATACAATATTCTCGACTCACCACAGCTATACTACTATTCGATAGGTGCACTTGCCTTTGTCGTGATTTTAGTTAGTTAAGAGAATCATCTTCAGTTCCATGCTTCCTTTTTCTCTTTGGTTCATCCATGCTCCCTTTTTCTCTTCGGTTAATCCATGCTCGGCTTCCAATCAAACTTGCTCGGGAATATCTAAGAAGGTTTAGATCAATTTTATCATTTGCTTAATTTTATTCGTCAGAAAATAAAAGAAAAGAAAAGGAATAATCTATATGATTCTATAAAAGTTCGTTAACGGAAAAATTTTGTTTTGAATATAAAGAATTCAATTTATGTTTAGACTTGATTAAGGATATGGTTTTTATAGTTAGATCCAATTTTAGTTTCAAAAATAGGTTATATTCTAATCGAGATTTGGATAAGAATGATTGATATTCGATTTTGAGTGAAATTCAATTTAGGAATCATGTGAAAGGAACAATGACTTGGTTTATTTGGTGGATAAAGATTAAGTTTTATACAGTAAATAATATAAGAAGAGAGGGAAAAAGAAAAAAAGAAAAAAATTAAATTGTTCAAAAATAAAGTATATAGACTAGTTTTAACAAATAGTAAACATAAAAAAAAACTATGTTAAAAGAAATGAAGAAGAGAGGAAAACAAAGGAGAAGGAGAAGAGAATAAAAAAAAGAAAAAAAAGGAAAGTTCTAAAACATAAAAAAATTAAATTGCTCAAAATGGAAAAATATAGAAGCCAAATATATAATTTAACCTAAAATTTTTGCTTGAAATTATGATTTAATATGACACGTCGACTTACAATTACAAGTGGCGTTAACGATAATTAACACTTAGGGTCCGTTTGTTTCACAGTAAAATATTTTCTGGAAAATGATTTCTGGAAAATGATTTACTTTTCTGGAAAATGATTTATTGAAAATATTTTCTGGTGTTTAGATGAATCTGTGTAAAATATTTTCTGTTGTTTGGCAGATTTCTTGAAAATATTTTTCGGAAAAGTTGTTTTTACTATATTAATAAATTTTAACACTAAGATAAAATTTTTATTTTCCTGAAAATAAAAGTTATACAATATTCAAATAATAATAACAATTTTTTTTATTAAGAGAGATCATATTTTTTTTATGAAGTATTTGAAGTATTCTTTATTAGAAATCATGTTTTTGTTGAGATTTTTTTTGTCGAGAGTCTTGAAAGGTTTACAAAGTGAGAACATCTCCGACGGAAGAAAATTTATTTGTAAGAGCCTAAAAATGATCATAGAGAACTCTTCATTTTTTATCTGAAATATTGGAAAATTTTATCAATTAAATCTAAAGATTGAACTTAAAATATACAGAGCTATAATAAATCAACAAAATGGAAAAAAAAAATGTGCCTTCCAAGAATGATAAGTATATTGGCCTGCAGGCTACATGTATGTCAGTTAGAACTTGGAAGAACCAGGATTGAATTAAAAGAATCATTTCTGACTGAAATCTTCCATGTCAACAATTTTGGCACTTCCACACTCTCAAAATGCAAAAAGAATGGACTCTCTCTTTATATAAAATTGGTGCTGACGTAAATCTGGTTAGTCGAATCAGATACATACACACACTTGAACACGGCATGCAATGAAAGCGATTATATAAACACGATGTATCCAAATCTCCATATAAGCGATTTAAATATAGCCAAAAGACATAACAATAATAGGTACTTGGTAATTCGACAGAACATTATCGATTAATTTGATAGCATCAAATTCTGAATTAGAGAGTCGAGAAGAGATGGATCCCCTTATCTTAACTAACTAATCACCTTTGCAACTATATGCGGAAATGTGCAAGGAAAGCATGCTTGCATCTTTGTGTGTGTTTAAAAGGAGGAAGACAAACACAGAGACCGGTGTTGCGACAAAATTTCCCCTCGTGAACGTGTTGCACATCAAGCCCAATAAACCATGACCCTGCACTCACATCATTATGTGCATAGACCTAAAGAAAAGACCTGCAAAATGAGAGAATTTTGAGGTCAACCGAGTGCAATCTAAAAACTGAGGCAAAAGAAGGTGTTAAAACATTTGGAGCCTACAGTATTGGCATGGTTCATTGTTTTCAATCATTCTTATAACACACATAAAAGATAAAACTAGTCAAGAGAAAAGATGCATTACCAGATTGCATCCATGCCTTCCGAATTGCATCTCTATTCTTCTTTCGTCCAAATGTTGTGATGATACCAATAACATTTAAAAGCCTTTTCTTAGAATGAGTACCATCATTTCCCGAGTGCTCCTTTGAAACATAACCTTCTTGCTTAGCAGTAGCTAGATGCATCTGAATGGCTGATAATTTTTTCAATTGCTCCCTGGAATGCATTGCTTTATCAAATTAGATTCAACACACAAAACATAAATGTAAAAGTAATTAAGTAAAAACTTACTTGCAAGTAACGATCTTTAGCGTCTCGTAAAGCAGAATACGTAAGAATGACCCTAAAAAGTTTAAAACTAAATGTCACCAAAATCCAACCGGTTTGTACCAAAATAGATAATCTTCAAACTCTTAAACACCATCACTTTATATCATATTATATATAATCCAAATCAATGGCCAACAATAAATTTAATGCGAAAGTATCAAGTTTGATAGAAAATGTAACAAAGAATGAAAGAAAATGCATATCATCATCCTCAAACCTAGGCACGGCCAAGAACCAGATGTACTAAATTTGAAAGCATAATCTAAAAGCTAAATAAGGCGAGATCAAGAAAACGAGAAAAGAAAATCACCTGACCAGTTCTCCTATCAAGTTCTTTAATTAAATATACTCTGCTCTCTGCCTCCTACCACATCCTACATTTAAATACAAAGCTCAAAATAAAAATTCCTCAATAAACCTAAAACAAAAAAGTTAAAAAAGAAAAAAGAAAGAGCAAAAACTAACCGGCCAGCGACGTAAATCGTAGCCATCGTAGCGAACATGGCGAGAAGCAAAGCAGAAATTCTAGAACAGACACAAGCCAGTATTACTTGTTAGATCAGGGGTAATACATTTTTCGCAAAAACAGACCTATTGGCAAACCAGAATCAAGAAATAAGAGATTAATCAATCAGAAATGAAACATTAGAGAAATACCTGGATGAGATTAGAGATGAATTTTTTCAAGATTCCAAGACCCAGCAAAAGGAGAGATTCCAAGATCCAACGAAATTAGGAACCAGAAAAGTCTAAGAAAGAGAGAAAGAGATCTGTTGGCTGAGAAAGAAAGAAGGAAGGAGAAGGAATGAAGAAGGGAAGAATGGAGAAAGACTTACCTGGATGAAAGGAAAGATCAGGAAAATGTCTTACGGAAAAGAAATCGGTAAGACATTTTCCAAAATTAAGGAAGGGATTTTACCCGTGTTGGAAAATGTTTTCCTGGGTAATTCATTTTCCAACCAAACAAACAGCGTAAAATGGGGAAAATGTTTTCCGGAAAACATTTTCCCCCTATCAAACAGACCCTTAGTAATTAAAATGTTATAACATGATAACATAAGCGATTAAACGTAACATTTCAAAAATAAATAACTAAAATGGTTACAAACAAAAATGAGTATTTTAATTGTTTATCCATTAATAAATTGAATTCAAATGATGTTTTTTTATTTATTTATACTTGAGTGAAAGAGAATCTACGCGTTGACCTGACCCTTCCAAGGTTCTTTCAATTTCTTTTATGAAGACTTATTTACCATTTTGGGCTTCGGCATTTTTCAAATTATGCAATTTAGTTTTTTTTTTTTTTACTCAGTGCTGAAATTTTTGATGATCCCTTTCATTTTAAATTTCTTTATAAGCCTTGTTCAACCCAGAACCAAATAGAAAAAGAAATCTCATGCTCTTGCTTTCTTTCTTATGGCTACGAATGGCGAACCAGATCCAAATTACAAATAGAAAATGTGAGTAAAATATTTTTTGACTCAAAAAATGTGTTCTTTTTGTTGTTCAATATTTGGATTTAAATTAAAAAATTAAATAATCTAGAAATTTCTCATGCTTTATTATGACCACTTTGGGTAACTTATTTAATTTTATTTTTTTCTACAAATTATAAGAGATTAATGGTGATTATAAAGAATATATATATAAAATAGAAGAGAAGGAAATTTTGTCTTGGGTGTATATTGTTTACTAATATATATATATATATATATATAATAGAAGAAGGAAATTTTGTCTTGGGTGTATATTGTTTACTAATAACATCAATAGTGAATTACAAAATTTTTGCATCAAGGATGATTCCGGATTTCATGTTTTATATAACTCGAGCTATAATCTTTTAAAATCACTTTCATAACTGATTTTTAAATGCCTTGTTTAAACTATGTTATATTTAAGTAATCTTGGATAAGTTTTGTAACTTTCTTCTTGAACAGCTACACTACAAAGGGAAATTAGAGGAAAGTATAACCTCGTTGTTTTATGTTATTGGTAATTTTAAGGATAAATTTAAAATTATATATAAACTTTAATTTAATGTTTAATTGTATATATAAATTTTAGTTTGGTATAGTTATGCACGTGTATATTAGATAAATATAATTATTTATGTATACAATATATAAATATAAAATGATTTTATATCAATAATTATGTCAATAATTTATAAGAATTAGATTAACTCAAAATTTTATGTATAAAATTACATAAAATTAAAGTTCATATATACAATTACACATTAAATTATAATTTATGTATTATTTTGTGATTTATCCTAATTTTTGTATAAGTAATGTAGATAAATGAGTTTAATATGTTGTATTTGATTGACAAATGAAAATTATCGTCAGCCCCACTGACAGGTTATAATAATTAATTTAAGCTGGTTAACGGGTTAAAATGATTAGTACAAGCCTCGTTAATGGGTGGTAAGAGTTAGCACAGGCCCTATTGACGGTTTATAATAGTTAATTCATAGTTTTGTTATTGGGTTGAACTTTTATTTATTCCCTTATATATATATATATATATATATATATGGATGAATAATTGAGTCTCCCTTTAATCTTTGGAGCATCTTTGATGATGTCGTATTGGTAACATAATTGGTATTGCAATTTGTTGTTTTTTTTATTTTTCTTTTATATAGGTTAAAAGTACAACGATGCTTTTAACAAGTTAGGGTTATACTTAAAAGTTTAATTATCGGATATATATCTTTTAATAAATTCAAATTTAGGTTAAATAACACAATTGGTTACTAAATTTTTATAATTTTTATTGAGCACCAAAAATAAAAATTTTTATTTCAAACACTGTGATAAAATATTATTTTCATTTTAAACATTTATGTTAAAATTAGTTTTATTTTGATGATCCATCGATAGTTCAATGTTATTACACTCAGTTTAAAAGAAAGTGAATTATCCAACTAAAAAGATTTTTCCTTGCAATCAAACAAATATCCACTTGGGATATAGGTTCCTAAATTCACACCTGCACACAAAAAAATGATGATATCTTAAATTGATTACTGATAATGAAGACCAGGGGGAGCCAAAATAAAATGTAAAATCCCATAGGTAAAGTTAGTAATAAATGCTATTTTAAACAGTTTTTAACGTAAAAACACGAGATTTGCTTTTAAGATGCATTGTATACTAAACATATATATATATATATTAGTAATTTTACATTTTTCGGAGAAATGGTAAAAATGCCTAGATTTTTCCCTAATGGGCCTACGTTCAAATCTCATCCTGCTTTTATTTTTAAAGCATGTTTCAAAATTTATATTATATATAATAAACATAGGCAATTTATTAAAATATACAAAATTAAAAAATTACGAAAAATGGCGAAAATTTGGGGATATATGAAAAGGGAAAGTGCTAAGATTTTGGGGAGGGAAAGCGCTCTCTTTGCCTCCATCCCGATAGGCTTTTCAAATTGTTTTTAGTGTTAATGTATGAGTTTTTAGGGTTTTAGGGCTACGGTTTAGAGATTTTTAGGGTCGTAGGGTTTAGGATTTTAAGGAAAATTAATGGACTAGATTATAGGGTTAATTAATTAGAATAATTTTAAGTTTAGGGTTTTAGGAAAAATATATCAACAAAATAAAAATTATTTGAATTTTTTTTATAGTTGTATATGACAAAATAATTTTGAGAAGACATTTTGAACAAATAGTGCCCAAAACGCTTCAAGCGATGATGCTTCGTCAAGAAGAATCTTGAAAAAGCTCCCACATGGATGCTCTTTTGCTACAGTAGTATCTGGTAAAATAATTTTGAGAAGACGTTTCTGAACAAATAGTGACCAAAACGCTTCAAGCAGGATGCACTATCAGCAAGAGTATTGAAAAAAACTCCCACGTGGACGCTCTTTTGCTACAGTAGTATCTGATTTTGAGAATACTTTTTTGAACAAATAGTGGCCAAAATGCTTCAAGCAGGATGCACTGTTTGCAAGAGTACTGGAAAAAGCTCCCACTTGGACGCTCTTTTGCTACAGTAGTATCTGGTAAAATAATTTTGAGAAGACGTTTCTGAACAAATAGTGACCAAAACGCTTCAAGCAAGATGCATCACAAGAAAAGTCTTCAAAAAGCTCCAACGTGGACGCTCTTTTGCTACAGTAGTCTCTGGTAATCCTTAGACTATAAATCAGTCAAATTTCTTTCTCAAGTTGCATAACAGAAATTGAGGAAAAAAAAAATAGAAACTGAAAATGAGTAAATGTATTAATTTTGTTATTTACTACGATGGTGAGGTTTGTGACACCGAAAATGGTGTTATTTTTTTATCGAAGAACACAGCGCGACTGGGTTTTAATCGGAACATAGATTTGACAGAACTTCGCAAAAGAATTTGGCGTAAAATCTTCGGAACAACGCCAATGAAAGTTTAGTCTATTAAGTATAAGTTTTGCACTTCGGTTGATCCGGTGAGATATGACTCATTAGACATAAGGTCCTCGGAGCTTTGAGGTATTGGTGGAGACTCATTTTGCCAGCGGATCACCCTATCTTGAGGTATATGTACAATTTTTATCACCAAATGATCTTCCTTCGACTTCAACATCTACTGCTGTTCGAGGGGAATACATGACCCCAAGCCGACACTCTGTTAGTGGAAGGCAGAATATGAAAGTGCCCGTGTTTGGTGGTAGTATGGAAAACACAACCCCTACACGACATTCGGTTGGTGGATGGGACATGCATATCCTTCCTTTGACGTTCGATGCTAGAAATACGTATTGGGGAACGTCATCAACTTCTAGTGGTTGGCAATCCACATATGATTGGGAACGTTACGAAAGTTGTTTAAGAAGGGATAATGCACTCCTTACGACATCCACCGGCGAGGGGCCCTCGTTCGTTGCAGATGATGGTGGGTCGAATGATGAGTCCGATATTGATCCACCTCGAGAGCCCGGGCCCGATTGTGCAGAAATTGCATTATTTTTTGAACCGGAGCCTGTTCCAACCGTACCTGAAGATGTTGAAGGTGGTTCAGATGAAGAAGAAGAAGATCCACTATTTAACGCCTCCAGCCCACATGCATAATATCGATCTATCTCAAGACGATGCATTGGAGTTTCCTGAACTACCACATAGAATGCGTGACCGTACAAGTTCGTCGTTGGATTCGGACGAATTAGAAGTTGGTAAAGAGTTTTCCAACAAGGATACTTTTCTTGGTGTATTGAAACAATATAGCATCAAGGACGGGGTTAACTACAACGTGGTTAAATCCAAGCTCGATAAGTACGAGGCGAAGTGTGCAATGCAAGACGGTACATGTTTATAGAAAATCATGGCCTCATTGAGGAAAAGGATAGGCTTGTGGGAGATCAAAAAGTACAAAGGTCTACATACATGTTTTGCCAGTACAGTATCACTAGGTGTTCAAGGTTTTTGAATAATATTAATATTACGTAATGTTGCATTATTTAACGTACTTCGTTGATAGATGTTTCACAAGATCATCCGAAGATGAATTCAGAGATGTTGGTTGACTTAATAATACCGACGGTGAAGGCCGATCCCAAAACTACAGTGTCGGCCTTAATTGGCAATATTCGTAGCCAATTGGGGTACACGTCCTCTTACCGGAAGACTTGGATAGCCAAGCAGAAGGCGTTGGAAAAGTTGCATGGTCGGTGGGACGCTTCATATAATGAAGTGTGGCAGTGGTGTCAGGTGCTGGAGAGAAATGTCTGTAGCATAATAGACCTTGAAATGAAACCGGCGTACTATAACGACCGATTGCTCCGTGGATGCCAAGTGTTCAAGCATCTATTCTAGACATTTAAGCAATGTCGAGACGCATTTATATACTGCAAGCCATTGGTACAAATTGATGGTACCTCTATGTATGGTAGATATACGCATCGACTATTGCTAGTTGTGGCATAGGACGACAGTGAGAGAATCTTTCCAATTGTATTTACAATAACACTAGGGGAGTCAGCTGATGATTGGAATTTCTTCCTATCTAGGTCAAGGAGACATGTCTGCGCCCAACCTGATATATGCGTTATATCGGATCGGGGCCCTAGAATACTAGCCGCAATAGAGCGACATGGAAGCCTGTGGCATCGCACACACCATCGATATTGCCTAAGGCATGTTGCGTTCAACTACCATGGGCAACATCGATCTACAAGTCAATGACAGCAAATGACCAATATGGATATGTAATATCTATTAATATAATTTCGTTTGTAATATTCAATTTATTCTTAATTGAAGAGTGGTATGTAATATTCTCTATCAACTTATATTGACAGAGTACGGGATCAATAATGACCATTTTCACAAGGTGTTGGCAAGTTTGTGATCAGTTAACGAAGAAGGCGTAAACTATCTATGCAATATTCCTTTCGAACAGTAGACACAAGTATACGACGTCGGCCTACGATATGGTCATATGACCTCAAACCTGGCCGAATGCATAAATTCTGTTCTAAAAGGAACACGTCATTTACCGATAACATCAGTTGTTTGAAAAACATATTTTCGTTTAGCGGCAATAATTCCGAAGCGAGCAGCTAGTTATAAAGTCCAAATGCAAGGAGGCCATGTATGGTGCGCGAAGGTCTTGCAAGAAATTAACAAGGGGAAGCCACGGGCCAACACCATGCACACAGTGTGTCACGATCGCGACAATCTATGGTTTCATGTGACCGAGTTTGATAGACCGAACCAAGGTATTGTTGGCGGGCAATATCGTGTACACTTGAGAAATAGAACCTGCGACTGTGGGATATTTGATGCATTCTATTACCCATGCGCTCATGTACTTACGGCTTGTCAGAATCTTCGTCTTGATCCCATGAGCTATGTCGACGAAATGTATAAAATAGAAAACATGTACAATGTGTGGAGAGACGTATTCCCACCAGTCCTAGATGAAAGTAAGTGGTCAGTCAGTATCGCTTGCACAGTATAAGTCATGTTTGGGATAGTCAATCATGGGTGCAAACTAAAAAGTCGACCTTGCTCAACTAGAATATGCAACAATATGGATATCCGAGAAGTTATGCTGATGGTATAGAAACTCAGGCCATACATCTCGCTCATGTCCAAATTGAAATAGTTGATAGTCTTCTTAGCTTTTTTTCTCTTGGTGGCTATGTAAATTCTATTTATTTCTTAATGAAAACGGTGAACTTTTGTAGAAGGACTAATTTGCAAAAACAAAAAAAAAAAATAAATTACAATAAAAAATCTTGGACTTTTATTTTATTAAATATATTAAAATTAAATTACAATAAAAATAAAAATAACTTTTATTTTATTAAAGATATTAAAATTAAATTATAATAAAAATAAAAATAACTTTTATTTTATTAAAGATATTAAAATTAAATTACAATAAAAATAAAAACAACTTTTATTTTATTAAAGATATTAAAATTAAATTACAATAAAAATAAACAACTTTTATTTTATTAAAAATAAAAATTAAATTACAATAAAAAAAAAAAAGGCTATTGGAATCAATGTTGGTGCTTGGTCAAACTCAAGTGCTACATGGATGTGGTCGCTGATTCTACCGGATTCATCCTTCTTCTAGCTTCCTATGGGGTTGTGGAACCTCAAAGTGAAGATTCGTTCCTTGGCGGAGGGTCTAGTTATGGGTGTTGGGAGGATGACCCACCTTGATAAAATAATGACTGCGGAGGTGTTTGCATAAACCATGGCGGGGGTGTCTGAATCCTATAAGGCCAAGGTGACTGGTAAAAAGAAGAGCTCCTCGACGGCTCCTCGACGGGGCCTCGTGTGATCCTTCATGCGACGGCGACCTCAAGATCGGCTAGCCAGTCGGAGTAGTCGAGAACGGACTCGAACCTGGCCATGTATTCCAACCTGCAGTGGATGGGAAAAGGAAACATATAATGGTTAGGATACATATAAGGGCTAGGGTACGCACCTGGCATAATCTGAAAAGGCTGTGATGTCGGTGTCATCGGCTGAAGTGTTGGGTCCGGTGATTGTGTCGGCGCTGTTCATGGTCCCGTCTCATCACCCATTCTTATTGGATTGAAGGACTCCGTCGTTCCCTTTATTCACGAAGTTGCCGTCCCCTCTCCTCTTCCGACAATAAATATGGCTTGCCATTGATCCTAAACCATGGCATGTATTCCGCCACGCACGCTAACTCAGGAATGATGATCGGTTCCCAAGTAGGTATATAATCATACCGGTTCTCCCACATTTCAATATATGCTGACCAAAATCTTGGCCAATCTGTGTGCAACTGCCGTAAGTCGACTTTGTGCTCATCATCGAACACCTTAGGTGCCACGAGAATCGGTTGTTAGAATCCAAATTGACGCAGAACCCGATCTGACTGGTGCATCTCCACGGTGGCATAGTTGATCAATGGGACCTTCACATGCCAAATGTTCGGATTTTGAAAGAACTCCTTCGGAATTACTGCCCAAATTGCTGAATCCTCGTATGGTGTCCATTGAAACTATATTAACATGATAAAAATATTAGTTATATACATAATACTAAATATTAAATATGAAATACTAAATTCTAAATCTGAAATATGAAACGACTATTTTATTAGGAAAATATATTTTATTTAATACTTACTTGTGATTAAATGTTACTCTAATAGAAATAGTATATCTTCAAACGAGGTAGGTATTCCAACATAACTCATGAATGGTTTCACCTAATTAAATAAATTTTTAGCATACAATTATATTTTAAATCTACGTAATAATTGTAAAATCTAGTATTAAATTTACCTCGTTATGAGTAGAAATGTATATGGATGGTCGACTCGAGGATGTAAAAATGGAAATCGAAATCGTGCCCATGATTGCACTAGTGATAGGCAACTTCGATTTTTGCTTTATTCGGTCGAGTAGCCTCGCACATCTCCCGATACAATTTTGCTAGCACGAGAGACCCCCAACTCAATTCACCAGCTGCTCTAAAATCAACGAGTTTCAATAGCCACCTCAGATGTACGAGGTTTTGTGACAAGTACGGCATCAAATAACCTCCAATCATCTCAAGAATGTATGGCCGAGCATACCGTATTCTTTCTAATTCGGTCAAATCATTATTAGATTTCGGGAATGTGTCTCGTAACCAGCCCATCTGGATCCGACCTCCGTAAATGTTATTCGGAATAGCACCCAAAAGCTTCGTAGCATACGACTGCCCAATCACCAGAAGTTGCGGAACTGGTGACTACGTACCCATCCATCGGCAATCCCAATTGCAAATGCACGTCTTCAAAAGTGATAGTACACTCTCCGCATGGAAGATGGAAAGTGCGTCTCGGGTCTCCACCTCTTTATCAACACAATAATTAACTTCGGGTCCAACTTGCACCCCTGGCCTATCGTGGCTACGTGCCAAAAACCCACTTCTCGCAGGTAAATCTCGATCAATGGCGATGGCAGGCCAGACATATTATGAATATAGCATTGCAACACTAGATCTACAGACTGTTTAAAAAATTATAAAATAAAATTTAATTAAAATTGCATAAACTTAAAAAATATTAAATAGTATTGAAAAATTAAAATTAAAATTAAAACTTACCATTGTCATTTGATCAACAAAATGTGTTTATTGTTGAGACAAATTAATTCCCTACCATTGCTAATACGATTGAATATTTTAAAATTTATTCAAAAATATATTTCAAAAATTTAAAAAAGAGTTTTTTTGTAAATATTAAAGGACTATTGTGAAATTTGAGAGGAAGTTTCAATGAATTTAAGAGAAATTCGAGAGAAAGTTGAATAAGGACTTTGTTGTGAAAAAATAAAAGGGTGAGGAATTTTATAGGTTTTTTTTCTGATCATTGAACAAAAAAAATTTGACCGTTCAGAGAAAGAGCTCAAGGAGCGCTTTCTGTTGCATCCCCAAAACGCTACCGATGTGAATATGTTTTGGGGAGAAATGACCATTTTCCGTAAATAATTAATTTTCGCCCTTTTCCTTAATTTTTTAATTTTAGTATATTTTAATAAATTACCCAATAAACATGTTATTTTTACATTTTTAGTTAACAAACATATTTTTATGATTATTTTATTTTTAATTCATGTTTTCAATTAATAAATTCTTTATTTGTAGAGACAAAATAATAAATTTGTACTTTTATTTGAAGCATGTTGTTTCCAACTCTTTTCTAATTTTAAATTAATATACATATTATTTTTATGGTTAAGTTTTTAATTAACAAACATATTTTTAAGTTTTTAATTCATATTTTAATTAATATTTTCTTTATTTATATAGACAAAAAGAAAATATGTATTATATAATAAAATATATAATTATATATATTATGGTAGATATATTTTATTTTTTTAAAACATCCATATCATGGGTATACTAAATTTTAGTATTATATATTTTTGTAAGTGTATTTGAAATAATTAATTGAAATAATTCACATATAAAAATAATGATATTTGAAAAAATTATTTGATTTTATAATATTAAAATTTATTATTCACACAAAATACGTGAAAAAATAAATATTTGACATATAAAAATTATATAAAAATATAAAAATAGTTGATTTTTTAAAATAAAATATATTTAAAATAATGATTTATGTAAAAAAATTCATTTTATAGTTGCATATTTATTATTTTATCTATATAAATAAAGAAAATATGAATTAAAATAAAATAAAATAAATTTAAAAATGTGTTTATTGTTTAAAATGAAAACAATATATTTATTAATTAAAATATTAATTTAAAAGGAAAAAAGAGCTTGAAACATGATTCTTCTTCTTCTTTTTTATTAAGAAAAACAAAATATCTAAGTATGAGCTAATTGATTCTTAACTTGATTGGCATAAGTATTGTTATTAATGTAGGAGGATATGAGTTCAAATGGGTTGAAGCATATTATTATTTTATTTATGAGTTGTGATGAGTTATGAGTAGTTCAAGGAAAAAATTTAGCATATTAACATTACACTAAATAAACTAAATTATTAAAAGAAAATGTGTTTGATATAAACTACTTTCAAAAAATGTATCTGACCTTAGTCTATGTCTCTAGATAATATTAAAAACGATCTATTTTTTTATTTTTTTAAAAATTGATATTTATTAGTAATTTTGCCAATCCCATCTGTAATTTATGAACAGTGATGAAAACTTGAAATTCAGTTGGTCTTTTCAAACAAGACAATCCAAAGTGTCCCAAAATCTAGCCTAAACAATTGTGTTTAATCTAATCTAGCAGTTTGTATATATATATATATATATATATATGTTATATTCATGTTTTCGTTTAAAATTATCTCGTCAGGGTCATATTTAACTCAAGTTACTCAAACTTGATGGTGGAATTAACGATTTGGTTAGATTTAGTTTTTTCTACTTTTTTATGGTTAATTTATAGTATTTTCATTTTCAGAAAAAGGCATTTTCTTTAAATTTTTCAAAAAACACATTTATTTTACATTATAAATTTTAAATAAATTCAAATAATTATAAATTTATATTTTAAAAATCGAAAATCAAATAACAAAATCATTCAAAATTAAAGAAAAATTAAACTGTAAACAAATTAAACATATGATCTGGAATTTATAGATTAAACTGAATGAAGCCTTGGGTTGAAAAATTATGAGATTCTCGTGTTGTCATTGGAATAACCAATTTTATTATTTAAAAATATTTTATAAAAAATATATATCAATTTTTATAATTAAATTTAAATAAAAATACTAATTAAGAGAAGTGGATTTGGCACTAAAATGTCAAAATGCAGCTAAAGATGGGAGAAATCAAAAGTTGAAAAAGTGATGAAGGCGTCCCTACCGAAGACAACTCCAATATCAATGTTCCAAAAGCACATTCAACGCCATCTTCATGCAATTATCATCGCCTTCAATCACGCTTTGCCCTCAATAATCTCATCCCTTTTCATCAAATCATTAATATATGTCAAACTAAGATTGACCAAGTCATTTAGTAAAAGCTATACTACACCGTTTCCGAGTTTGCGCATGGTAAAAGATAAAATCATAACCCTACTAATGTCAAACATATAAAAGATATATGAATCATATTATTGCAACTACATGTTTTTTGAACCGTAATTGAATAAATATAACAGCGTGTGTGACAGAAAAACAAAGTATATGATTTAGGTTTTCCCTAGTCAACACTTGAACAAATTACAACTCATTTTCTTTCGTAAAATGGATGTATTTATTATGATGAAACTAACATTTCTTCTGTAAATCTTTCAAATACCCTGACTTTATACCTGATGAATCCATTGTTGTTTTTGTTGATTCTCCTTGTATGCAATCGCAACCCTCACTTATCTGCTCTAAATGATGAAGCACTTGCTCTTTTATCCTTCAAACAATCCCTCGAAAATGACACCGGAAGCTATCTCATCAATTGGAACTCATCGGATCCGAATCCATGTTCATGGTTTGGAGTTTCATGTAGAAAGCAGAAAGTTCATGCTCTTATTGTTCCCAACATCGGGCTATCTGGTTACCTGTCTCCTGCACTCGCAAACCTCTCCTCGATTCGTCATCTCATCCTCGAGAACAACTCATTTCGCGGAACGTTACCAACCGAGCTCTTTGGTGCAACTAGGCTGAAGAGCATGGTAGTTTCAGGTAATTCCTTATACGGACCGCTCCCGTCCCAAATCGGGAACCTTAAGAACCTACAAACCTTTGATGTTTCACGGAATTCGTTCAATGGCTCGGTACCTTCGTCTATAGTTCAATGCAAGAAATTGACTGCACTTGTTCTCAGTCAAAACTATTTCAACGGCTCACTCCCCGAGGGATTTGGAAACAGTTTGGTTAGCCTTCAGAAGCTCAATCTTTCTTACAACAGATTCGACGGTTCAATCCCTGGCGACATCGGAAACTTGTCGAATTTGCACGGTACTCTCGATCTGTCTCACAATTTCTTCACCGGTGAGATTCCAGCTAGCCTAGGAAGCCTCCCTGAGGAAGTGTATATCGATCTCAGTTACAATAATCTTACCGGTCCGATACCGCAGAATGGTGCTTTAGGAAATGCAGGGCCAACAGCTTTCATAGGCAACCCTTCGCTTTGTGGATTACCATTGAAAATTCCGTGTCATTCATCCAATAAGCCATTTCCTATCAAGCCATTTCAGAGATCGATAAAGCGTGGGGAAGGCGGTAGGGTGATTAAAACCGTTGCAGGTGTGATGGTAGGACTCTGCTTCATTGGATTCATGTTCTCTTATTGGTACAAGAAGGCCTATGTCTGCAACGGAGTTCGGAAAGTCACCGGCTATCGTTTCGAAGAGAAACTGATGATTGGTAGGGACATATTCTGCTTTGCGAGAAGAGACAATGACACTCTATCAGAAAACATGGAGCAGTGCAACTTTGTTCCATTAGACACCGAGGTCGACTTTGATCTCGAACAACTTCTTAAAGCATCTGCTTTTCTCATGGGGAAGAGTTCAAGTGGGATTCTATATAAAGTGGTGCTCGACAACGGACTAGCTGTGGCGGTGAGAAGACTTGGAAACGGAGGTGGACAAAGACTCAAGGAGTTTCAAACCGAAGTTGAAGCGATTGGGAAAATCAGGCATCCGAACATAGTTAATCTTCGAGCTTATTGTTGTTCGGATGATGAGAAGCTGCTCATATATGATTACATAACCAAAGGAGATCTTGCTGCTGCAATTCATGGTAACTTATTAAAATTCTGCAAATATTTTCCATGTTCTAGGAATCTCCATGATAATCGTTCTAACATTTAAATCTAAGCAGGGAAATCCGGAATTGTGAACTTTAAACCGCTTTTGTGGCCAGTTCGAGTAAAAATCATGAAAGGAATAGCCAAGGGATTAGCCTTCTTACACGAATTCAGTCCGAAAAGGTACGTCCATGGAAATCTGAAGCCGAGCAACATTCTTCTTGGAGAGGATATGGAGCCTCGTATTTCTGATTTCGGACTCAGTCGCCTCGCCAACATAACCGAAGAATCACCTGAATTTCAGGGGGAACAACAGATGGCAATTTGGACACCACAACAAAGTTCTCCATTCGAGTTAACACCGATGAATTCATCTTCGAACGGATCGTATTACCGAGCACCGGAAGCCTTGAATGACACGAAACCATCACAGAAATGGGATGTGTACTCATTTGGAGTGATATCACTGGAGATGATCTCCGGAAAGTTGCCAAGCATTCAAGTAGGTTCTTCGGAGATGGATTTGGTTCAATGGATTCAACTTGGGATCGATGAAAGGAAGCCGCTGTCGTCCATCATTGATCCCTGCTTAGCTCATAGTTGGGTTGAGGAAGACAACATAACCGCCATACTCAAGCTTGCACTGGCCTGCATCCATAAGAGTCCAGATAGGAGACCTTCAATGAGGTTTGTGAGTTATGGTCTCGAGAAATTGACTTCATAATAAGTTGATACCATCAATTGGATCAGAGAGAGCTGAACTGTTTTGTTGTTGTTGTTTTTTTACATATTTCGGACAAATTCCCATACATGTAAAATATTAATTTCATTTCTCTTAGAAGGATGGATTCATCACTTACTATGAACATTAGCAGAATAAATATTTATTTGTTACTATGAACATAAGCAGTTTTTTTGGTAGTGATGAAATGCTGCGTTGCTTCGAGTACGATATCTGAAAACTGAACTCAGCAACCCTACAACAGTTCAGCATCACAGCAAAGTACATTCTCTTAGATTGACGGACAGTGTTCTACACTACATCCAAGCAGTACCAAAGCCATGAACCGTACAAACAACACACTATGATCATGAACCACAAATTAATTAGGGAATTCCCAAAGAAATAAAGCTAATCATTGTTTCTTTTCATTTGCAGCATTAGTCCCTGAACAATGGCTTATAAGATAAGATGATTCATGTTTGAAAATTCTATGAAATGTCCAAATTGAGTGCCGGATAAGTACGCAAAAACTACAAAGCAGAGAATGGAAACAATAACTACCTATGTTTATCGACCTATATTCTGACTCTGAAATTTTCTTCAAATACGTGTGTCCGATGCATTGGTACAAAAACTTAATCCTCCAAAAGAACCTCAAAATACATGAAATTTTTTTTGAACGAAGCTGTGTTCAAAGTTCATGCCCAAGTGCAAAAAAAAAAAAAAAAAAGAAAAGGTTTCAGCTATTATTAGGAAACAAGAATTGCAGGTTAGAAGAAAAGTTATACAACAAAATTTAAAGGGTTAATATGTAGGTTACCCTAAACTTGTTTGATAACATGATTATTTTACATGATTTCTTGTGTTTAATTCGATTTATTTTTGAATTAATCCCTGTTAAATTAGTATTTTTATGATTTAAATCTTGTCAGGGATGCAATTGATCAAAAGCAAGCTGCAAATGGCCAAATTGAATGAAAATCATTAAAATGGGGCTAAATCAAAAATTTGGAGGAAGCCAAGGAAACATCAAATATTTTGACTTTGTAAAAAGCCAAAAATAGAAAGTCTTATTTTAGTTTATTTTATTTTTATTTATTTTTATTTTAGATTTTATATTAATTAATTTAGGCTATTTTTAGTAAACCTCATGTATATAAATAGGGCTTTTTTGTTCTTAGAAAATCAATCAATCAATTAATTCTTCTTCTACTACAATTTGAAGTTTTATTATCTTCTTTATCTTTTTCCTAGTCCAATTTAGAATTGAATTCCTTTTTCTCCTTTCAATTGCAATTGCTTTCTTTTCTAAATTGATTCAATTGCCTTCCAAGCCCTTTCCTTTCCAAATTCTATCATCCTTTACACAAAGGCAAATCACATTCCATAACCTTCAAGTATGATTAAGTTCATGCTACACTAAACCTCTTTTAGCTTTAAGCTAGTGTTAACCCCGTCAAAGACCCGTGAGTTACGAACTCGAGCTATTTAATCCCTACTTTCCAAAATTTATTATTTCTCCGGATTAAGAGTATGACTTCATCAACTCACAAAGTCAAATCAAGACTAAGTCAAAAAAGACGTCGTTTGAGTTAGTGTGGTTAGACGTTCAGTTGGGATTCCGAAAGGATCGATTGTCTAATCGATTTTTCGTGAACACATTGGCGTGCCAAGTGAGGATTGCTGTTTGGTTTCGTCAAGGGAAGTAGTAATCGGATTTAAATGTCCCACACGCTTGAGGGCATTGCTTCGAGCTAGGCTCTTCTAGAACACAAACCTGTCAGAGTTCTAAATCACGAACGCTTCGTAGGTTGTTCGATCGGTAAGGGTTAGTTATAGGACATTCCATAACTAATTTACACATGGAAGAGTTGGTGTCCGGGCATCCTTGGTAGCTATAACTAGCTTATTGGACAAGAGGAGTTCATCTAATTTCGACAATCGGTTCAAAGACGGGAAAACCCGCGCCTAAAGCTGAACTAAGTTTAATTGATTTTTCTTCAGATTTACTTGACTGTTTTTGTTATTATTTAATTGTCTTCAACTTTTACATTTTACATTTTTTTCCCTCTTTTTATTTCAAGTTTCATATTTTATTTCCCCCCAAACTTCGCGGGCACGACAACTGCCCAGACATAAATTTGGTCAAGAGAGAAACAATTTTCAATAAACCCAGTCTCTGTGGGATCGACCCTACTCCCTATACTGTTTAAATTTGCAAATTAGGTGTAAGATTATATTGGTAGAATGGACAACCATCAGTTTTGGCACCTTTGCCGGGGAACTGGCAACACTTACAATTGTTTAAATTGTCTTCATGACCAGATCTTCATCTAGAGATCTCGAATACGACCCAGAGATCGAGAAATCAGTATGAGCGCGACGAAAAAAGACAGAAGCTCTTAAACTTGCAAGTACAGCAGAAGTTGAACTAGGACAAGGGATCCTAGAATCCGACGTCGAAAGGTTGAGTGAATGCAGAGGCAATTTGACGTGGGAAACAAGTCGAAGTGGTTGAACCTGAGACCGAACCACTTTTTGAAGTAAAAGAAGCAAAAGGAAACCTTGGTGAACTAGAAAGAATGGCAAACCGAACCATTCGTTAACTAGCCACTGCTCCCAACGAGCAAACACCGTTATGCATCAACTATCCAACAGGAAGAACCCCTTTCGAGTTGAAGTTAGGCTTGATTCACCTTTTGCCCACTTTTGAGGCTTGAAGAACCAAAATCCATACACTCACTTGAGAGAATTCCACATGGTCTGCTCAAGCATGAAACCTCAAGAAGTACTCGAAGATGAAATCAAACTTCGGGCCTTTCTTTTTCCTTTAGTTGATACAGCAAAAGAATGGCTATTTTACTTACCTCCTATTCTATCACAACATGGAACGACTTATCTTGTGTATTTCTTGACAGATTCTTTCCAGCATCACAAGCAGCTGAACTTAGGAGGGATATAGTGGGAATTCGCCAAATGGAGAGTGAATCACTCTACGATTATTGGGAGTGATACAAAAAATGTGTGCAAGTTGTCCTCAACAGGGTTGACCAAACAATTACTTCTTCAATATTTCTACGAGGGTTTGCTCCCTATGGAAATGAAGATGATTGATGCCGCTAGTGGAGGGGCGCTTGTCAATATGACTCCTCAAAGGGCAAGAGAACTGATATCCACCATGGCGGAAAAATCTCAATAGTATTAGCCAAATTCGGAACCCACAAGACGGGTTAATGGGGTAAACATTTCATCCTTAGAAGATAAATTGGATAAGCTTACTAATGTTGTTCAATCTTTGCTTACGAAAAAGAAGAATCTGACCCAACTATGTGGAATTTGTACTACGTCTGAACATCCGACGGATTTGTGCCCAATCCTTAACGATAATTCAACGACACATGTTGATGCTGTCGGAAGTTTTTGGGACCTCTGCAATGACGCTATGATCCTTTCTCTAACACCTACAATCCGGGTGGAAGGATCATCCCAACCTGAATTACAGAGCTAATCCCGATATAATCCATCATACCAACCGAGACCTCTACAACCACCACAACAAAACACAAACCAAGCACATCTCTATAAGCTATTGTGGAAAGACTTGACGCCGATACTGCAAAATATCAACAGTGGATAGATGTATCAATACAATAGTTAACTAATCAAGTTAGTAAACTTTCGATGGCAGTTAATCACTTGGAGTCTCAAGGTAAATTACCTTCCCAGACAGAGCTGAATCCTCAGTAGAATGCAAGTGCAATAACTCTTCGTAGCAGAAAGGTTCTGGAAACAATTCCAGAAAAAAGTCATGGGCAAGATAAGGAACAGGAAAAATAGAACTCTAATCCAACAGCCAGATCAGAATAAAAAATTTGAAAACCAATTGTTATGCCACCTCTTTTCTAGGGAGGCTTGCAAAGGATAAGAAAGAGAATGAGGAAAAAGAAATCCTCGAGACATTCAGGAAGGTGGAGGTAAATATCCCTTTACTTGACGCTATCAAACAAATCCTCGTTATGCGAAATTCCTCAAGGAATTGTGTTCTAGCAAGAGGAAGTTAATAGGTAACAAAAGAGTGAATGTAGGAGAAAATGTCTCCACAGTACTACAAAAAAAAGTTTCGCCCAAATACAAGGACCAATGTATGTTTGCTATTTCCTGTGAGATAGGTAATGTAGGCATTAAGAAGGCCATGTGTGATTTAGGGGCTTCCATTAATGTTATGCCTTATTCTATTTATAAGTTGATTAATACGAGTCCTTTAAAAGAAATAGGAGTAATAATCTAGTTGGCGGACTAGTCAATCATCTATCCCGGAGGGTTACCTGAAAATGTCCTTGTTAAAGTTAACGAATTAATTTTCCCTGCAGATTTCTACATTATTAATATGGAAGATGATAACTCAACTAATTTGTTTGACATTTTGCTTGGAAGGCCGTACCTGAGCATCGCAAGCGCAAAAATTGATGTTCGAAGCGGAACGCTGACAATGGAGTTTGATGGCGAAATCATGAAATTCAATGTCTACGAAGCTATGAGTCATCCTAACTCACTATTAAATATTTCTAGTATCGATATTATAGATTGTTTAACTCAATCTTATTCTGAATATCATGACTTTGATGAGTTGGAAACTGTCCTTTACAGAAGCATTGACATGGATGTTTTACATCATCTCGAGGAATTAGCAATCATAGAGGATCCTTTGTGAGAAATTGTCAAACACTTGGAAACGCGACCATCGTTGACGAACCAAGGTGACCAATTTGAACTATTACCTTCCAAACTAAAATGTTACCTTCGGTTTAGCATTATCGGACCACCTTAAGTACATCTTTTTGGGAGAGAAAGACACCTTACCGGTGATAGTGTCAAACAAACTAACCAAAGACGAAGAGAAAAGTCTAGTTCGAGTTTTGAGAGATTATAAGGAAGCTATTGGTTGAACGATAGCAGAAATAAAAGGGCTAAGTCCATCCACTTGTATGCACAAAATTTCCATCGAAGATAACACGAAACCAAAGAGAGATGTTCAAAGATGCCTTAATCCACCTATGATGGAGGTAGTAAAGAAGGAGATCCAAAAACTGTTAGATGCTGGAATGATATACCCGATTTTTGACAGTAATTGGATTAGCCTGTTCATGTCGTGCCCAAGAAAACTGGCGTGACAGTGGTGAAAAACTTGTTAGGAGAGTTGGTCCCTACCCAAGTCCAAAATGGATGGAGGGTTTGCATCAATTACAGGAAGTTGAATGTAGCTACCCAGAAAGACCATTTTCCATTTCCTTTCATCGATCAAATGCTCGAGCGATAAGTTGGTAAGACCTATTATTGCCGTCTCGATGGGTACTTGGGATTTTTCCAAATTTCAGTGGCTCCGGAGGATCAAGACAAAATAACTTTCACGTGCCTCTTCAGAACGTTTGCATACAAACGAATGCCTTTGGACTCTGTAATGCTCCAGCCACCTTCCAAAGATGCATGGTGAGCATATTCTTCGATTACGTCGAGAAAATCATCGAAGTCTTTATGGATGACTTCACGGTATATGGTAACTCTTTTAACGAATGTCTCGATAATCTTGCTAAGATTTTACAAAGATGCCTAGAATTTAATCTTGTTTTAAATTATGAGAAATGTCATTTCATGGTTGACAAATGATTAATTTTGGGTCATATAGTTTCCTCGAAAGGAATTAGGTTTATAAGGCAAAAATGAATATTATTAACTCGTTACCTTACCCCACATCCGTGAGGGAAGTTCGTTCGTTTCTTAGCCATGTAAGATTTTACAGACGATTCATGAAAGATTTCTCGAAAACTGCATGACCGCTTTGCGGTCTATTACAAAAGGATAAAGAGTTTGAATTCGACTAGACTTGCAAAGATGCATTTGACGTACTGAAGCAGAAATTTGTCTCCGCTCCCATAGTGTATGAAACTTCCCGTTCGAAGTTATGTGTGATGCAAGTGACCAAAGTGTGGGAGCTTTTCTTGGAAAAAGAATAGGGAAAGAGCCTCATGTTATCTACTATGCTTCGAAGACTTTGGATGCTGCCCAAAGCAATTAAACAACCATTGAGAAAGAATTATTAGTTATTGTGTTTGCTTTAGACAAATTTAGATCTTACCTATTGGGAACTAAGGTGATTATCTTTTTTGATCATGCAACTTTGAAATACTTAATAGGGAAGAATGAGGAAAACCCCGACTGATCAGGTGGATTTTGCTCCTACAAGAGTTTGATTTTGAAATTCGAGATAAAAAGGGATGCGAAAACCTAGTAGCTGACCATCTGAGTCGATTACGGATTCTAGTAGATAACACACCATTGAAAGACAACTTCCCAGATGAAAACCTATTTTCAGCAAATGCGGTTCATCCTTGGTACGCAGACATAGTAAATTACTTCGTTACAGGTACTGTTCCTTCGGAATTACCAAGGTCTGAAAAAGATAAGATAAAAAAGGATACACGTTATTACATTTGGGACGATCCTTACCTTTGGAAGCATTGCTCCGATCAGGTAATTTGACGGTGTGTAGTAGAAACAGAGGTACAGTCTATCTTAACTTTTTGTCATTCTTATGCATGTAGAGGGCACTTTGGACCTAAATGCACCGCACATAAAATTCTCGAACGTGGACTATTTTGGCCAAATATATTTTGTGATGCTTATTTATTCTGTAAGACCTGTGAAAGATGCCAGAAAGTTGGTAACCTTAGTCGTTGAAATGAGATGCCCCTTACTCATATTCATATTTGTAAAATTTTGACGTATGGGACATCGACTTTATGGGTCCCTTCGTTTTTTCTTTCGGTAATTTTTATATACTCTTAGCTCTTGATTACGTCTCTAAGTGGATAGAGGCGAAGGCCACTCGCAATGATAATGCTAAGATCATAGTTGACTTTCTTAAAAGTTCTATTTCTTTCAGGTATGACACTCCACAAGCATTAATTAGTGACAGAGGAACTCATTTTTGAAATAAGCTCGTAAGTCCACTTATGGAGAAATATGGAGTGACTCAACAAATTGCCACTGCTTACCATCCACAAACAAACGGGCAAGTCAAGTGTTGAATCAAGAGATCAAGCCTATTCTAGAAAAGACGGTTAAACTAACAGAAAGGATTGGAGTTTGAGACTAAATGACGCACTTTGGGCTTATTGGATAGCTTACAAGGGACCAATAGGCATGTCACCTTACTGACTTGTTTTTGATAAACCGTGCCATCTGTCGGTCGAGTTAGAGCACAAGACATTTTGGGCAGTTAAACAGTGTAATATGGAGATAGAGTCTGCAAGAAGGTCTTAGAAATTAGACATCCAGGAACTCGAGGAAATTAGAAACGATGCATATGAAAATGATCGAGTTTATAAAGAAAAGACGAAGGTGTTTCATGACAAGCTAATCACTAGGAAGTAGTTTTCAATAGGATAGAAAGTTCTTCTATACGACTCCACCTTAAAAATTTTCGTTGGTAAGCTTCGATCCAAATGGATAGGACCATTTACTATTACTAGTTTATTTTCGAATGGTGCAATGGAAATTCAAAGCGAAGAAACACTAAAGTGCTTTAAGGTGAATGGTCAACGACTAAAACCCTTTTTCGAGAATTTTCAAATGCACACAGTTGAGGAGATTGTTCACGATGAGCGCAGAATTTGAATAACAGGTCGTCGAGCTAACGACATTAAACAAATGCGCTTTTTGGGAGGCAACCCAAGTTTCTTTTCATTTATTTAATTTTAAGTTTTAGTAAAATCTAAGGTATAAATAAATTTTTATTTAGTTCAGTTAAATTGATGTTTTCGGGAAAATAATGGAGAGCATGAATTTTTTTCGAGAGTGGGATAATAGTGGTGGCGCGGACACGACATGCTAATTTGGTGACAAATAATTACCAAACTACTTAACCTCCATAAAAAATCAAAACCCAAACACAATACCCACCAACCCATTTAACCCACCTATAAATACCCAAATACCAACCCAACAAAATTAACCTAATAATTTAGCCCATTTTACCATCCATCCATTTAACCTAACTACCCATACCCAAATACCAACCCAACAACACAAACCCAAAAAATACACCCAATACCCAACCCATTTAACTCACCTACCCAAAAACCAAACTAGCCCAATACCCACTAAGCCCAACCGAAAATTCAAAGAAAAAAAAAAAAGAGGAAAAAAACAAATTAAACACCCAAAATCCCCAAACCTTTTCATCCATCTTCTTCTTCTTCTTCACAACAAACATAAACATAAAACCCTAACCTCACAACTTGCCACTTGCTGCCTCCGTCGCCTTCCCACACCTAACTATCGTCACCACTCACCGTCGCCATGCCACTCGCCATCACCATCGCCGTTTCTCTTCTCTTTTTTCACCAACGTCGAAAGCCTCTACCACAACTCCCTTCTATTTTTCTTTTTTCCACCATGAAAGCTTCCTCCACCGTCGTTCTACCCCCATCGTCGCCGTTACACCTCTCCACCATTAAATCTAGCCTATTGGAACCCGAACTCCAACACCACCACATTTTCCATATTTTCTTTTCTTTCTTTTCTCTCCACCACAAAACCACCCCCTAAACCACTTTAACCACGACCACAACCAATGCCACCACCATCGCCACCCTAAAAAATCGGTCAAAACTCACCGTCCTCATTTACCATTGTAAATCGTCGCAGACCGCCATCGACTGTCGCCACTTCTTTTGTGCACCGTTGCTGTCTTTCACCGTTGTTGTCACAACAGAATAGATTCTTTGCCATGTTTGCACGGAAGCAATGGTCTGAACTCGAAACTAAATGACTGACAATGTCCCGATTTCACTCAACCAAAATTGGTACCATTTTTCAGTGCTTTCGTCGTAGATTTAGCCGACGACGACTCTCTTCCACCACCTCTAAGACAAACCACCGCCCCATCGAGAGCTCGCCATCAACGGAGTCTGACCTCGACCGAAATAGATATTTTGGGTAGGCCAAAAGAGGTTGGGACATCTAACGACCATGTCGAAGCTCGCCCCACCGTCACTAAACGTGTCTCTCAACACCAAACCCGAAGTCATCGACAATCAATATGTGAGCCACCGACACCTTCCGGACAGCAGTACTGACGCTGCTGAAAGTGAAAGCCCACCCGACTCACCTAACAAACGTATTCGACCATCTTAAGATAGTCAACACAACAGCGTAGTCATGCAAACACAATTCCTATCGAAAGTCGTCTGCGAGGATTTCTAGACTTTTCGACATCGAGCATCGAACACGTTACAACGCCATCCGATAACGCTCGCTCCCGGTCTGTAAGCAAATCAATTTCCCCACTCTTGATATTTTAAATATTCATCATGTTGTGCTTCATTATTTTGATGTTATTGGTTGGAATTTATTTACTCATATTTCCTGTAATGCATATTATGAATTAGTATACAAATTGTACACCACATTTAGCTTCGATATAAATGCATTGCGAACTGTTGAAATACTAAATATTGTATGTTTTCATTTGCTTAGAAGGGACTTTCGGATGTCAATTTCAGAATTTAACATTGCCATGGGTTTCATCGACCCTGATGATATTCATTCTGATTCCTATCATTTTGCTCTATTAGATATTCCAAGAAACTTTAATGCTCACCATGTTTATCGTGTTTTAACTAATTTTGATCATCTTTATAATCTGAAAACCACAAAAGACTTATTGGTGCATGAACCTGCTTTGAGATTCTTTCACCGATTTTTTGCATTTAGTTTTTAGGTAGAAATGACTTATCATCTGTTCTGACTAAGAGCGAACTTTCTTTTTGTGGTGCATGCATTCGGTTTTAAAGTTAATTTAGGATATTGGTTTGTACGAAATTTTCATGCCGTTTTGCGTTACAACCGTCCACTAATACTTGAGTCATATATCTCGAATTTAACCTATTGACTTTTTCAATATGAAATTGATGACTCAACCTTGACATGTGCATATAGTATGGACAGTCTCGATAAATATTATTTGGATTCTATGGGATTGCTTGCTGGCACCCCTACTTCGTGTTATTTTGTTCCTCCAGGTACGCGGACTTCTCGTGAAAATATGGTTTTTTGCCAACGTCCGCACATCAATACTAGAGAGCAAGAGGAACAACCTCTAACTGTGGAGGTACGTTTAGGCCGGATCGAGGAAAGACTTGGAACAATGGAAACTCAAGTCTCCACAATCCTTGATATCCTGCAACGACAGCACCCCTAACACCGACAAAATCATTTAGGACACATGGGGAGTACTCTAAACTTTTCATTTGAGCTCTTTTTTTTTTTCTTTTCTATTATATGACACATGCTTGAGGACAAGCATAGATTAAGTGGGGGGTGAAAATGGTAGTATGCATGGATGGTTGATTTTGGCTTAGTATGCATGGATAGTTGATTGATTTTGGTTGCATGTTTCTATTCTGCATGTGTTCAATCTTACGTTGAATTCATTCGATAGTTTATTCAACATTGAGCCTTTAATCTCATACTTAGTCAATTTGGACAAATGGGCAAATTTTTGAATTTAAATGTTCAAGTATATAGACTAGTCGACATATGTGCTTTAAGGTTGATATATGTAGCTAGAATTTTTTAAAATTGATTGTTGGAAAAAAATATTTGCTTGTGTATAAATAAATGAAAAAAAAAAAAATATATAAATAAAGGATCAAGTTATGAGTGAAAGTTTCGAAAATGTAACCGGATTGAGTAACCGGGATAGGGTGCTTGGCTTGTCATCCTAGATCGCGTAAAAAGGTTCGAATGACAAGTTGATAACTTAATAACATTTTGCTAACAGAGCCCAATAATTAAGACTGTTTGAACTGAGTAAATGGGATAGGGTGCTTAGGTTGTCATCCTAGTTCTCGTAAAAAGGTTTGACCATGTCTAAAAATTTTCTAAAGCATAGTTGATTAAATAATGCATTGCAAATTATTGGATTCAAACTCAATTTAATTATCTAGTTCACATATTTCAAATTTTATGACACTTGTTGGTTATACTATATGTTCTGAGCATTTATTTATTTATTTTTACCTATGTTGTTTACATTGAGTATGGATGCAGAAAAAAGGCTCGATTTTTAATAAATTATAGAATCAATTCTAATGTTTGAAAGAACAACATGCTTGAGGACAAGCATGAGCTAAGTAGGGGGGATTTGATAATATGATATTTTGCAATTCGATTTATTTATGAATTAATCCCTACTAAATTAGTATTTTTATGATTTAAATCTTGTCAGGGATGCAATTGATCAAAAGCAAGCTGAAAAGGGCCAAATTGAAAGAAAATTATTGAAATGGGGCCAAATAAAAAAGATGGAGGAAGCCAAGGACACATCAAATATTTTGACTTTGTAAAAAGCCAAAAATAGAAAGTCTTATTTTAGTTTATTTTATTTTTATTTTAGATTTTATATTAATTAGTTTAGGCTATTTTTAGTAAACCCCATATATATAAATAAAGGCTTTTTGTTCTTAGAAAATCAATCAATCAATGTTTATTATCTTCTTTGTCTTTTTCCTAGTCCAATTTAGAATTGAATTCCTTTTTCTCCTTAGAATTGGCGTGAGGCATCCTGCCAATTTCAATTGCAATTGCTTTCTTTTCCTAAATTGGTTCAATTGCCTTCCAAGCCCTTTCCTTTCAAAATTCCATCATCCTTTACACAAAGCCAAATCACATTCCACAACCTTCAAGCATGATTAAGTTCATGCCACACTAAACCCCTTTCAACTTTAAGTCGGTGTTAACCCCGTCAAAGACCTGTGAGTTACGAACCGAGCTATTTAACCCATACTTTCCAATATTTATTATTTCTCCAGATTAAGAGTATGACTTCGTCAACTCACAAAGTCAAATCAACACTAAGTCAAAAAAGATATCGTTTGAGTTAGTGTGGTTAGACGTACAGTTGGCATTCCAAAAGGATCGATTGTCTAATCGGTTTTCCGTGAACACATTGGCGTGCTAAGTGGCGATTTCTGTTTGGTTCCGTCAAGGGAAGTAGTAATCATATTTAAATGTCTCACGCGCTTGAGGGCATTGATTCGAGCTAGGCTCTTCTAGAACGCAAAGCTACCAGAGTTCTAAATCACGAACGTTTCGTTGGTTGTTCGATCGGTAAGGGTTAGTTATAGGACTTTCCATAACTAATTTACACAAGGAAGAGTTGGTGTCCGAGACGTCTTTGGTAGCTAGAACTAGCTTATTGGACAAGAGGAGTTCATCTAATTTTGAGGATCGGTTCAAAGACGGGAAAACCCACGCTTAAAGCTGAGCTAAGTTTAATTGATTTTTCTTCAAATTTACTTGACTCTTTTTTATTTAATTGTCTTCAGCTTTTACATTTTACATTTTGTTTTTTTTTCTTATTTTTATTTCAGGTTTCATATTTATTTCCCCCCAAACTTCGCGGGCACGACAACTGCCTGACATAAATCTGGTCGAGAGAGAAATAATTTTCAGTAAACCCAGTCTCTGTGGGATCGACCCTACTCCCTTGACTGCTTAAATTTGTAAATTAGGTGTAGGATTATATTGGTGGAATCGACAACCATTATTGTCTAAAAGTATCTAGTCAGTATCTGAATTTTACCTAATTGGTACTTGAATTTGAAATTTTTCACACACGATGCCTCAATTTGTTAACCACCTTAATTTTTAAGGGTTAATTTATAGTTTGCCCCGAACTTGTCCAAAAATACTAGTTAGTACTTGAACTTGTCCAAAAAGTATACTTTTTAAAATTAATTTATATGTTTTAAATTTTTTTATTTTTAATTTATGTCTTCTATGTGTCATTTTGAAAGGTTGTCACGTGTCCCCATCGAATTGGCCAATAGCACTACATTAGCACAAATTAACAGTGTTAGTGCGGATGTACCAATCAGGACGATAGAATACAAATTTAAGTTCCAACTAGGTAAAAAAGTTCAGATACCAATTATGTATTTTTGACAAGTTTAGGGGCAGACTACTTAAACTCAAATTTAAAGTAAGCTACTACCTGTGGAACCGGTTTTGGTTACTTCAGAAGTTTGAATGAGAACATACTTCTTTGCCTCAAAGGATTTAAGTTTTAGCCATTAAACTATGTTGCTCTATTCACATCAAACTACATTGCTCAACTCAGATGTGAGTGTTACATATGATCATGTCAGGCTCACATATGGTAAGATTTTTATAAGTTCTTTTATGTATTTAAAAATTATGTTCTCTTATTCATATATCTAACATGAGTATCCGATATGAATAATAGTTTAAAAAAGTTAAAAGAAAGAAATTAAGAGTATATAAGTTGAGAAAGGACTGCCCTCATGGAGAGGTCCAGAGGTTGTAAGAGGTGAAAGCAGCAAATTGCAGATGGCATGGAAATAGGTTGCTTTGGTTCCTATCTTCGAAAAACAAGTCAGGATAACTGTTGGCCAAAATGATGGGAAAACAGTTGCACTATATTAATCCAACTCATTTTTCTTTAACTATTTGCATCCAACATCTGTTCAGTACGTACCTAAATATGAAAATATATCAATATAACCCAAAT
This sequence comes from Gossypium rotundifolium, assembly GCA_025506655.1. Lineage (NCBI taxonomy): Eukaryota > Viridiplantae > Streptophyta > Magnoliopsida > Malvales > Malvaceae > Gossypium > Gossypium rotundifolium. The sequence continues at coordinate 149,860,385 of CP106732.1, read as the reverse complement.
ATGAAAATATATCGATATAACAATACAGTTCTCCAAAGACCCTTAAAAGAATTGAAAGAATTAAACATACTCTTATCATATAATCCATGAATTCATAAGTGTTGGGGTTTTTTAGTAGAATAAGGAAAAAAGAAGCAAAGTGAAAAAACAGTTAAAAAAGAGAGCTTAAAATTTGAATCCAAAAACTGATCTTCATCTTGAATTTTCATTAACATTAAAAGCATAAGTTACATGACAGTTTCCTAATGCACAATTGCTCTTACTAAAGTATTGACTAAAAAAAAAGCTTGAATTACACACAGAATGTAGCTGACATCTCAGCTGTTACATCAACAACAAATCTTACTAACTTAATGTACAAATTACAAAAGAACTAAATCAAGTTACAAATGAACAAAAGAACAAAATGATGCTACTACATTTGGTTCAACTTTAATGCTGGTCTGGCATGTTGGTCTGGCATGCTTGGTCTCCTATTGCATTGCAGGCCAAAGTTCAACACTCCTCCTTGGACTGTATGCAACAAACACCAATGCTTCTCCTTAAAACATTAAACCTTGTAGCACCTAGTAACTTAGTTAGAATGTCAGCAAACTGATTTTTGAGCTGCAATGAACTAGTTTAACTTCCTTTGATTGTTCAACCTCTCTAACAAAATGATACTTAATTTTAAAATACTTGGTTTTTCCATGAAAGACTGGATTTTTGGCTATGGCAACTGCTGACTGATTATCAACTCTGATTTCAGTAGCTTTAATCTGTTCTTTATTCAAATCACACAACAACTTTCTAAGCTAAATGGCTTGATTAACAGCTGCAGCATCTGTAATGTACTCTACTTCAGCTGTTGATTGAGCAACAGTTTGTTGTTTCTTTAAGCTCCAACAAAAGACACCTGAGCCAAGAATGAAAAAATATCCAGAGGTGCTCTTCATATCATCAATGGACCCTTCCCAATCACTATCAGAATACCGTGTCAGCTTGAGCTCTTTTCCTTTCTCAAACTTTACTCCAAAATTTAAAGTCCCCTTCACATATCTGAGAACTCTTTTAGCTACTTTGAAATGGATAATGTTAGAACAATGCATGAATTTGGACAATAAGCTAACATCATACATGATATCAGGCCTAGTAGCTGTTAAGTAAAGCAAACAACCAACCAAGCTTCGATATTCTTTCTCATCAACTTTTTCATGATAACTATTGCTTGTTAATTTCTCACCTTGAGCCACTGGTGTGCTGACAGTTTTGCAATTAGACATACAAAACTTGTTTAACATCTTTAGTGTAAAAGCCTGTTAACTTATAAAGATGGCTTGGTCAGTTTGAATTACTTCCATGCCAAGAAAATATGTTATTTCTCCCAAGTCAGTCATCTCAAAAACATTCTGCATTTTCATTTTGAATTTATTTTTTATCTTTCCTTTGCTTCCAGCCACCAATAAGTCATCCACATAGAGTGAAACAATCAGCAACGTTTCATTCTTGGATTTCTTCACATAAAGTGTAGGTTCACTCACACTTTTCTCAAACCTGAGCCTAGACATGTATGCATCAACCTTATCATACCAAACCCTTGGTGCTGCTTTTAGACCATACAAGGCCTTTTTTAGCCTATAGACCTTGTCCTCTTCACAAGGAACTTTGAACCCATCTAGTTGTTCAATGAAAATTTCTTCTTTGAAGAAGCCATTTAGAAAGGCTGACTTGACATCAAGCTGGTGTATTTTCCATTTCTTCTTAGTAGCCAAGGCAAATAAAAGCTTTATTGTGTCCAGCCTTGCAACTGGAGTAAATGTTTCCATGAAATCAATGCCATATTATTGGTTGTATTCATTCACCACAAGTCTTGCTTTGTGTTTGTTCAAAAAGCCATCAGCATTGTACTTGACTCTAAACACCCATTTCACACCAATAACCCTCTTCTGATCTGGTCTGTTAACCAATTCCCAAGTATCATTTTTGTGAGTCATATGCATTTATGCTTCCATGGCCTTTTTTAGCACTCTTCTCTGGCAGTTTCATCAAAATTTGAAAGCTCAATTATTGCAACATCACACCTTTGATAAATTTCTGCAATGGTTCTTGTGCCTCTTACAGGTTCATCATCAAAATCATTACAAATTGGCCCCTCTTCATACTGGTTCTAGATTGCTGTCTAGCTGGTCTTCTTCACTCAAACTTGCATCTATCCCATTCCAATTCCATGCTCTTTCTTCATCAAATCCCACATCTCTGCTCACTAAGATCTTCTATGTTGAAAGATCAAACATCCTATAGCCCTTTTTGGTGCTACTGTAACCCACAAAGATCCCTAGCACAGATCTTCTTTCAAGTTTAGTTCTCTTTTCAGCTGGTATGAGTGTATTGCAAACACAACCAAATACTTTTAGGTGTGACACTATTGGCTTGAGTTCATACCAAGCTTCAAAAGAGGTTTTATCTTTTACAGCGGTAGTAGGCAGCCTATTGAGCAAATACACTGAAGTGTTTACTGCCTTAGCCCAAAATTTGCTTGGCAATTTGCTTTCAAACAGTATGCATCTAGCCATGTCGAGTATTGTTTTATTCTTTCTTTCATAGACTCCATTTTGCTAAGGAGTATAGATGTTTGTCAACTGATGATGAATTCCATCTTGCTCGCACAGCTTCTAGAACTTCTCAGAAAATATTTAGTTCCATTGTCTGATCTTAAAGCTTTAATCTTGCAGCCTGATTGATTATTAACTAAAGCTTTAAACTTAATGAATACTTCAAACACCTTTGACTTTTTCTTCAAAAAATAGACCCAGCAAAACTTAGTTAGATCATCTATAAACAACTCAAAATAATTGTTTTCATTCAAAGAGGAAGACTTCATTAGTCCACAAATGTCAGTGTGGACTAATTCAAGCTTGTCTCAAGCTCTCCATTCCTTATTAACTGGAAAGACAATCTTGCTTGCTTCCCAAGCTAGCAAATTTCACAAACATTGTCACTGACTTCAACTTTGGACATGTCTTCAACTATGTTCAATTTGTACAGCAAACCAAGTGATCTATAACTGACATGGCCTAACCTCTTATGCCATAAACTAGTTGTATCAGTAGCACTAGTATAAGCCTTCATTTCCAACCGATTCATGTTCAACATAAAACATCTTTCAGTCATAGCCACTGTAACCAGTACTTGACTAGATGAATCCTCAATAACACATAAGTTATTCTTGAAAACGAGTGAATAACCCTTCTCAATTAGCTGGCCAACACTAAGCAAGTTTTAGTTTATGTCAGGTACAAACAGAATATCTAAAATTACTTTGTTACCTGAGTGAGTGTTGATTACTACATTTCCTCTACCTCTGGCCTCAATGAGGTTGCCATTTCCAATTCTGACTTTGGAGGAAAAACTTCTATCAAGATCCTTGAACAGCCTTTCATCTGATGCCATATGGTGAGAGCAGCCACTGTCTACTAACCAGTTCCTACTGATTTTGCTTGAGGTTGCATAGTAGGATGCAGAGAAAACGTGCTTCTCCTTAGCTTGAATATCCTCAGCAGCTTGAATTTGGTTTTGCTATTGAGCTTGTGCCCTTCCTTTGTTCTTGCAAACCTTCTCAATATGACCAAACTGTTTATAGCTCCCGCATTGGATATCCAGCCTGTATCAGTAGTACTTCTCCAAGTGTGTACTTCTTTTGTAGTGAATACATGGTGGAAATTTCTTCTTTTCCAGCATCCCTCTTTGGTTTCTCCTTTTTGTCAAGCCATAGTTTCTTCCCTTTTTAGCTCGAACTTGAGCTTTTTTAGGCTCTTGCTTGGAAAGCTCCTTCGAGATGCTCCTCCAGCTTATTGGCCCTCCTTTGCTCGAGTGCATATAGGGAATTTACAAATTCAAGCAAGAAGATGGTTGATAAGTCCCTCGAGTCCTCTAATGAGGATATATTTGACTCAAATTTTTCAGGGAGAGTTGTGATGACCTTTTCAACAACTCTACTCTTACTAAAATCATCATCAAGAAGTCTATTGTTGTTGACTATGGCCATTATCCTATCAGAGTACTGCTTGATAGTTTTGACTCTCTAATCTTCAAGTTCTCAAAATCCCTCCTAAGGTTGATCAGTTGTTACTGCCTTGTCTTGTCTGACCCCATAAACTCTTCCTTCAGCTTCTCCCATGCCTATTTTGGTGTGTCACAGTCCATTATCCAAGTGAAAATTACATAGGATACTGCATTTTACAAGCAAGCAATTGCTTTGGGCTTCTTGGCACATTCTTCACTATGTTGCCTAATCTGTGCAATGGTAGGATTGGCCCTCAGTGGAGCTGGTTCAGTGTCATTTTCAACTACATTCCATAGGTCATGTTCTTGTAGGTAAGCTTTCATCTTTACTACCCAAATGTGATAGTGTAACACCCCAAACCCGACCCATACGTCATTACCGGATCTGGTTTGCTACGGGTTTAATTCTTAAAAATTTTGCTTCGATAGGTTTTAGAAAAACTAGTTTATTGTAGCCAAATAATCCATTAAATGTGGGGTTTTGAAATGAATAACTTTATTAAATGCGCTGATTGGGTTTGAAAAGCCCATTTTCCATTTTGTTTTATATTTGAGACTTTGAAGCAAAACATAAGTTGTAAAAACCAACATAACAAGAAAGAAGATAAATCAAAACCTAAGTTATGGGACCTTTTACTAAAATATATTTGAAAACAAACAATAATAATAATCCATAATGAAAATTAAAGTCTTGATGGCCCCTTGAGTCCCTCGACTCCCGTGTCCACGGTCTACTGCTCATCTGTAGAGTGGGAAAAATAAAAGGGGTGAGTCACCAAGACTCGATGTGTAAAACTTAAAAACACATAATAGCCTAGGGCCCTAAACACATTATGGGCCTTGGCCCGCATACAATGGTAACAGATGATGTCATGAATCATGGCCCATCCCAAAACCTAAGAGTCCATCCTCTAAATGCCCCCGTACCAACCTTTACACCATAGGGATTTCTACAATCAACCTCCATCCGCTACACACCATATCAGGTGTGTGTCTTTGTCATATATAGACCGATCGCCACGCGAACCTCAAAAATACATTATGGTATTAGACAGCTATGTCGCTCGTCAGATAGACCGATTGCTTACGCGAACCTCAGAAATACATATAGTATTCGAAAGCTACGCTGCCTGTGGCAAAGCCACGATCGCCTCGCGACCCTGCTCCCCTACCGTAAATCCATCAATCAATCCCATCCTATGCATGCATACATACAAGAAACAAATCATCAAGCCATCTAACAGATTCATACTTTCACATGCTACGATTCACATAGAAAATTTTATATGATTACGTACCTGGCATCCTATGCCTACCCTTTCAGGTAATCGATTGTTCATACTGACCTTTCTTTTCGGCTTTTAGCCCTTAGCATACATATAATATATATAAATGCTTATGTGTTAAGAATCTACACACCTTATTATGGTTACGACGACACCCTCTATGTTGACCTTTGTTAGAAGCCGATACGACTACTATTTGCCTAAGATGTTGTGTTGAAAGCCACAACCCGATGACCAATCTCGAACAATGGACATCGCCGCGTTTCTTAAACTTAGGGATTAGATTTACGGACCCAACCCTCTTCTTTGCCTAGTCCATATTTGATTCTATCCAAAAAGTCCTTGTCAGAACTACTATAACGAAATAGGGTTAAACCATATCATATGAGTTAATAACTCAATTATGATAGCGAATCTTAATGGGAATCTAAAGAAATCCCTTACCTTGAGATCTCGAAATCGATAGGATACTAGAGATTAATGGTTTTTGGCTTTTTGAGACCTAGATGATTCAATCTACTATGATTTCCCGGTGTGCTGCCCAAAAGAACATGCGATTAACGAAATAGTCAAACTAAAGATAGCCTATCAATCTACTAGCCATTCGGCTATAGTCTTAAAATCGAAAGAGAAAAGAATTTGATTCTTACCTTTATAGAGAAATCTGTACTTCAAGAAAATCCCGGTTTATGGAGAAATTGGTACAAGAGGAAAAGAATGGAAAAAGAAAGTGAATTAAGAGGTTTGACTTTTAGTAGAAAAATCGTGAGAGAAAAAGGAATAGACAAAGGTATTGATTATGGAGATGAGAAGAAAGTTAAGAGGTTTCAATTTTGGAAAAGAAAGAGAATAGAAAGTGTAGAGAAGGATGAGAATTTTGGCATAAAGACTAGGTTCAAATGTCGGAATTTGAAGAGATACACTCCTATTTATAAGGAATTTAGGCACTTACCTATCAAATGCCGGAATTGCCCTATTCTGAAAATCGAGACTAATTGACAAACATGGGGAGTTTCGGTACCCCTTATGCCACATCAAAATCGATTCTTCCTCCCCTTAGAGTTGAAATTTCGGCCAACTCCTACCCTAGAGTTGGTATTTCGTCCAACTCTGCCTATAGCAGATAACTCCCATCTTTTCTCCTTAATCTACTCATAACTAATATCAGCACAATTATCTATTTTATTCAACAGATAAATCTCCCTATTTTTAAGCCTTGTTGCCGTCCAACCTTACCCACCTATATGTTGAAATTTAGCTAATTACACTTAAAGGAATTGGGCTTCATGCCCCTTGCTTTTGGGCATCCTTAGTTGATGCCACCTTCTTGCTCTCTAAGTGGCACCATTTGCCACTGGGCCACAAGCCCACTTGTGATTAAAATATAGATAACATCTTTTAAACCCTCTAATGTCCAAACAGAAAATTTAACCAAGGCCTCGGCCCAATATGAGCCCCTTAAATACTCTAATTAACACATTGAACGTAATACACATCAAATGCAAAGGCCCATTAATTCAGGATGTTATAGTTCTACCCCCTTAAAGAAATTTCATCCTCTAAATTACCTGATCCAAATAGATGCGGGTATTACTGTCGCATCGCTTCCTCCGGTTTCTACGTAGCCTCCTTAGAGCCGTGATTCCGCCTAGAACCTTCACTAGCGGAACCTTCTTCCTTCGTAATACTTTGACATCACGATCCAAGATTTCCACTGGCCCTCTTCAAAGGATAGGTCAGGTCTTACCTCGATTTCCTCCATAAGTACCACATGAGATGGATCCGAATGATATCATCTTAACATAGAGACGTGAAATACATCGTGAATCCGACTTAACTTAGGAGGTAGCTCTAGCTTATACGCTACTGATCCAACTCGTTTTAGCACATGATAAGGTTCGATGAATCTGGGACTTAACTTACCCTTCCGTCCAAATCTTAATACTTTCTTCCATGGCGACACTTTCAAGAACACCTTGTCACCCACTGCAAACTCTATGTCCCTACGCTTCAGATCAGCATAGGACTTTTGTCTGTCCAACGCTTCCTTTAGTTGAGCTCAAATTAACTCAACCTTCTCCTCCGTCTTGGTAACCAACTCCGGACCCAAAATCCAACGTTCTTCTAATTCCGTCCAACAGGTAGGAGTACGACACTTCCGCCCGAACAATACTTCATAGGGTGCCATTTGAATACTAGACTGATAGCTGTTGTTATAAGCAAACTCCGCCAATGGCAGAAACTCTTCCTAACTACCTCTGAAATCAATGACACAACCCTTAACATGTCCTCAAAGATCTGAATCACCCTCGGACTATCCATCGATTCGAGGATGAAACGTCAGATCTTGAAATTCAACCGCACCCAACGCTTGATGCAACGCCTTCAAAACCTTAACGTAAACCTAGGATCTCGACCGAGATAATCGACATAGTACTCCATGAAACCTTACAATCTCCGCTATATCTGATTTTAGCCAACTTTTATAAGGAATAATCGACCTGAACCGGTACAAAATGAGCGGACTTCATCAACCGATCAATGATCACCCAAACTAAATCTTTCCTAGTAGGTGTGAGATGTAGCCCACTAACAAAGTCCATTGTGATCCTTTCCCACTTCCATTAGGGAATATTTATCGGTTGCAACAAACCTGATGGTAACCGATGCTCTGCCTTTTCCTGCTGACAGGTTAAACACTTCCCCACTAATTCAATCACCTCTTCTTTTAAGCCTGGCCACCAAAATTACTCCCGTAAATCTCGATACATCTTACTCCCTCCAGGATGCATAACGTATGGACTACTATGCGCTTCTTGCAAAATCCTTCGCCTCAACTCAGGGTCTTTTGGCATGCACACTCTTCCTTGAAAACATAATAATCCTTACTTATTCACACTGAATTCGTTGGCTCATCACTTGAAATCAACTGCAATTTTCCCTAAGCAATCTATGGATCTCTGTTTCTCCTTAACTTTCCTAACCCATGAGGGTTTCACTTGAAGTTCAGCTAGTAGACTTCCATCATCATATAAGCTAAGGTGAGCAAACGTTGCTCTCAAATCAGAGATCACCTTACGACTTAGAGTATTTGCCACCACGTTGGCCTTATCCGGATGATACTCGATCGAGCAGTCGTAATCCTTTAACAACTCGATCCACCTCCTTTGCCTCAGATTCAACTTCTTCTGAGTCAAAAGGTACTTCAAGCTTTTATGATCCATGTAAATGATAGATTTCTCCCCGTACAAATAATGCCTCCAAATTTTCAAGGCAAACACCACCGCCACCAACTCCAAATCATGGGTGGGATTGTTTGCTTCATGCGGTCTTAACTGCCATGATGCATATGCAACCACCTTTCCATCTTGCATCAACACGCATCCTAATCCCGTGTGTGAAGCATCACAGTAAATTATGAACTCCTTCCCAACCTCTGGCTGAATCAACACTGGAGCCTCCGTCAATATCCTTTTTAACTTCTCGAAACTATCTTGCTGCTTATTAGTCCACACAAACAAAACTCCTTTCCATAACAATTTAGTCAACAGTATCGCAATCAGAGAAAATCCTTCCACAAATCTTCTGTAGTACCCGGCTAAACTAAGGAAACTCTGAATTTTTGCCACCGACTTGGGCGGCTTCCAATCCAACACCACTTCAATTTTTCGAGGGTCAACCCTAATCCCCTCTGGTGACACCACGTGACCTAGAAAAGTAACTTCCTTTAGCCAAAATTCGCACTTGCTAAATTTGGCATAAAGCTGATTCTCCCTCAGAATCTGCAGAACCACGCATAGATGTGAATCATACTCCTCTTCTGATCTTGAATAGACCAAGATATCATCAATAAAAACCATGACAAACCGATCCAAGTAGGGTTGGAACATTCGGTTCATCATATCCATAAACGCTGCTGGTGCATTAGTCAACCCAAATAGCATCACAATGAACTCGTAGTGACCATAGCGAGTCCTAAAAGTCGTCTTATAAATATTTGCCTCCTTGACTTTAAGCTGATGATACCCAAACCTCAGATCTATCTTTAAAAAGACTGAAGCCCCCTTCAATTGATCGAACAAGTCATCGATCCTCGACAACGGGTATTTTTTCTTGATGGTTAACTTATTCATTAACGATAGTCAATGCACATACGCATTGAACCATCCTTCTTCTTAACAAATAACACCGATGTTCTCAAGGCGACCACTTGGTCGAATAAACCCTCTATCCAATAACTCTTGGATTTGCACTTTCAATTCCACCAACTCCTTCGGCGCCATTCTATATGGAGCTATAGATGCGGCGTTATTTCCGGAAGAAGATCAATTCCAAACTTCACTTCTCGATCCGGAGGTAATCTTGGAAGCTCTTCGGAGAAGATATCAGGAAATTCCTTCACCGTCCTAACGTCCTTAACAGTTAGGTCATTGGATTCCAAAGCCCTTACAAACATTAGAACTGCCTTGCACCCCTTTCTTACCATTCTTTCCGCTCTTAGGACAGTTACCACGTTTGACAGACATTTCTCCCTTTCTCCTATAACCAACACTTCACCTTCCTCGGGGGTTCTTAGCATCATTCGCTTGGCTGCACAATCTAAATTGGCCTGATACTTCACTAGCCTGTCCATTCCTAAAATTAAGCCAAACTCCCCGAACAGTAATTCCATCAAATCCGTCAGGAAAACTACCTGAACTTCTAAAGGTATATTCCGATAAAGTTTTTCTACCACCAAAGATTGTCCTAATGGGTTAATTACCATCATTGCCCTAGAGGTAACTTTAGAGTCTAAACTTAAGGTTTCAGACACACTACTAGCAACATATGAATGTGTCGACCCAATGTCAATCAATGCAACATTAGGGAATCCAAAAATTAAAAATGTACCGGTTATAACATCCGGAGCATAAGCCTCCTCCCGACGTCTGGCAGCATAAACCAACATCGGCGCCTCGCCTCGATGACTCTTGCCCTCTACCGGTGCCCCACGACCGGATCAAACCATTATCGCTTTTTATGGACCACGACCTCTCTGTGGCTGCTGACCTCCTCTACTCGACTGAGCATTTTCCTGCCCTGCAGGTCTTTCCTCATCCCGTGGCTGAGGGCAATCTCTTATCTGATGGTCCAAAGAATCACACCTAAAGCACTTCCCACTGCCTGGCCTACACTCGCTTGCATGGAATTTGTCACATCGAGCACACCTTCGTGTTTGGTTAGCAGTAGGTCTTTCAGCCCGTCTTGGTCCCTCCGACCTAGGTCTTTTCTTGTTACTCCTAGTTGTTCTTGATGATCCAAAGTTTCTCTTACCTCTACTCCTATCTCTATCCCGATTTAGTTTTTTCGTCCGTCTCACCTCCTCAGCTATCTTAGCTTTTTCCACAAGCACAACAAATTTTTCTCTCGTTGTGGAGCTATCAACACACGTAGATCATCCTTCAGGCCATCCTCAAAATGAACACATCGCTCATGCTCTGTGGCCACTATCCCTCGAGCATAACGACTAAGGTGTAAGAATTCTACTTCATACGCCGCCACCGACCTACTTCCCTGAACCAGATTCAGGAATGCTCTGCATTGCGCATCCACATAGCTCATCCCAATGTACTTACTTGGAACGCCTTTCTGAAGTAATCCCAGGTGATATGGTCAGCTACGGTACCCTCCTTAACCGTAAGCCACCATTGATTCGCTTTGTCCCGAAGAAGAGACACCACTCCCTTCAGCTTTTCCTCTTCCGTGAAATTGAGATCATCCATTATACGCTCCATTGCTTCCAATCAATACTCCACTATACTAGAAGCTACACCTAAAATTCCCTTAAACACTTCCACCCCATTGGCTCTCAGTCGCTCTGGCACAGACTTCTAGGCTCCTGTGCCCATGCCTGGTCCAGCAACTCTCTCCAAAACCCTTAACATAGCCTGAGATACAGCATCATCTCCGGCCATCTGATCTTGAAACTCTGCCTCCACAGCTGGTGGACTAGAACTTCATTCCCTGACTCGTGACCAAACCCCACGAGTTCTGACACAGCAATTCGCCTCTACCTCGGCCACGCACACCACGTCCTCTAGTGCTCATTCTACCGTTCGTGATTTATCTGATTAAAAATTTTATGAATTGATAATTCTTTCTTCCACTGATTAATAACGAACAATCTTATGAAAAGTAGTTTTAACAGTAGTTCTTTCAAATTTGAATTCTATCTACAAGTTCAGTTCTCAAGTCGGTATTTCCTAGTTCTAGAGTTCTTATACATACAACATCCAACAGAGCACCATACACATGCATCAAACTAACTAGTAAACATCCACAAACTTGCATTAATCACCTAGGGGTATTTTCTTCATTTCACTACGTAGGGGTATTTTCGTAATTTTCCAAAATAAAGTTTCTTGGTGATTTTACAAAATAGGAGTATTTTGGTAATTTTACAATCTAGGGGTATTTCGATAATTTTCATAAATTAGGGGTAATTTAGTAATTTCTCGAACAAGGGTACTTTGGTAATTTTTGAACAAGGGTATTTTGGTAATTTTACAAAATCAAGGGTATCTCGGTAAAGTTTCTCAACCTAAGAGTATTGCGGATGACTTTTACAAAATCAGGGACATACAAGTTATTTTACAAAAATAGGGTACTGGTCCCTTTCGGGTTTTAGTTATAAATTTTGACCTTTCAACAAGTCCCCGTGGCTAAGGTGAACAGTCACTACGCACCAGGTAGGATTCCAGAAAGGAGGAGGTGAGTCACTAGGACTGCTTAAATATCAAGCTCTTCCTAGATCCAATCCTAGACATACGTATACCTGTTACCATACCCTAACCCTGTGACTCGTCCACAGACATGTTTAATTAGGGAAATTAAGTCTTATGAAGTTTGAAGTATCGTTTAATCTAAGCTTAAGGTCCATTATCACTATCATACTAGTCTACGTCCATAAGGCCCATCAAACCCATCATATATATCACATCAAAGGTTAGAATACTTACGGGTGGATCGGTCTTGATGAGACTCAAGGCCATATCTTCCAAAACTTTTCTCAACTTACATTACTTTCATAAATTCCTACTAGACCCATTTCACAGCCTGAGTTTTGAACTGAGCTCTGATACCAAAAATGTAACACCCCAAACCCGGCCTATACGTCATTACCGGATCTGGTTTGCTACGGGTTTAATTCTTGAAAATTTTACTTCGATGGGTTTTGGAAAAACTAGTTTATTTGTAGCCGAATAATCCATTAAATGTGGGGTTTTGAAACGAATAACTTTATTAAATACGCTGATTGGGTTTGAAAAGCCATTTTCCATTTTGTTTTATATTTGAGACTTTGAAGCAAAACATAAGTTGTAAAAACCAACATAACAAGAAAGAAGATAAATCAAAACCTAAGTTATGGGGCCTTATTACAAAAATATATTCCAAAAAAACAATAATAATAATCCATAATGAAAATTAAAGTCTTGATGGCCCCTCGAGTCGCCTCGGCTCTCTTGTCTACGGTCTACTACTCATCTGTAGAGTGGGAAAAATAAAAGGGGTGAGTCACCAAGACTCAGTGTGCAAAACTTAAAAAACACATAATAGCCTAGGGCCCACAAACACATTATGGGCCTTGGCCCGCATGCAATGGTAACAGATTATGTCATGCATCATGGCCCATCCCAAAACCTAAGAGTCCATCCTCTAAACGCCCCCGTACCAACCTTTACACCGTGGGGATTTCTACAATCAACCCTTCATCCGCATTACACCACATGGCAAATTTGTCTTTTCATCATATAGGAACCGATCGCTACGCGAACCTCGTAAATACATTATGGTATTCGATGATATCTTTTCTGTTGTATAGACCGATCGCTATACGAACCTAGAAATACATATAGTATTCACATTCATTTGCTGTGGAAAGCCACGATCGCCTCGTGACCTGCTCCCCTACCATAAATCCATCAATCAATCCCATCCCATGCATGCATACATACAAGAAACAAATCGTCAAGCCATCTAACAGATATCATACTTTCACATGCTACGATTCACATAGAAAAGTTTCTATGGTTATGTACCTAGCATCCCATGCCTACCCCTTCTGGGTAATACGACTGTTCATACAGCCTTTCTTTCCGGCTTTTAGCCCTTAGCATACATATAATATATATAAATGCTTATGTGTTAAGAATTTACACACCTTATTATGGTTCTGACGATACCTCTATGTTGACATCGCCGTAAATCGATCGATTGCTATCGCCTAAGATCTTTGTTGAGTTCGGTCCACAACCCCGGCCAATCTCGAACAATGGAGACTTCGCTCGTTTCTTAAACTTAGGGATTGGGTTTACGGACCCAACCTCTCCTTTTGCTCGATCCATATTTGATTCCATCCAAAAGTCCTTGTCGAACTACTATAGCGAAATAGGGTTAAACCATATCATATGAGTTAATAACTCAATTATGATAGCGAATCTTAATGGGAATCTAAAGAAATCCCTTACCTTGAGATCCCAAATCGATAGGATACTAGAGATTAATGGTTTTCGACTTTTGAGATCCGGATGATTCGATCTACTACGATTTCCCTGAGTGCCCAAAAGAACATGCGGTTAACGAAAGAGTCAAACTAAAGATATTTATCAATCTACTAGCCATTCGGCTATAGTCTTAAAACCAAAAGAGAAAAGAATTGGTTCTTACCTTTACGGAGAAATCGGCACTTCAAGAAAATCTGGTTTATGGAAAATCAAGACAAGAGGAAAAGAATGGAAAAAGAAAGTGAATTAAGAGGTTTGACTTTTAGTAGAGAAATCGATGAGAGAAAAGGAATAGACAAAGGTATTGGTTATGAAGATGAGAAGAAAGTTGAGAGGTTTCTATTTTGGAAAAGAAAGAGAATAGAAAGTGTAGAGAATGACCGAGAATTTCGACACAAAGACTAGGGTTCAAATGCCGAATTTGAAGAGATACACTCCTATTTATAGGAATTTCAGACTTACCTATCAAATGCCTAATTGCCTCTTCTCAAAAATCGAGACTAATTGACAAACATGGGGAATTTCGACACCCTTATGCCACATCAAAATCGATTCTTCCTCCCTTAGAGTTGGAATTTCTACCAACTCCTCCCTCGAGTTGGTATTTGACCAACTCGCCTCTGACAGCAGATAACTCCCATCTTTTCTCCTTAATCTACTCATAACTAATATCAGCACAATTATCTATTTTATTCAACAGATAAATCTCCCTATTTTTAAGCTTTGTTGCCGTCCAACCTTACCCACCTATATGCCGAAATTTAGCTAATTACACTTAAAGGAATTGGGCTTCATGCCCCTTGCGTTTGGGCCTCCTTAGTTGACGCCACCTTCTTGCTCTCTAAGTGGCGCCATTTGCCACTAGGCCACAAGCCCACTTGTGATTGAAACACAGATAACATCTTTTAAACCCTCTAATGTCCAAACAGAAAATTTAACCAAGGCCTCGGCCTAATCTGAGCCCCTTAAATACTCTAATTAACACATTGAACGTAATACACATCAAATGCAAAGGCCCATTAATTCAAGATGTTACAGATAGTTCTCACCAGCAAATACTGGTGGTGATGGTGGTGGTGTAAACTCATCTTGCAGCAACAAAAATGACAACTTCAATTTTTTAAGCTTTCTTCAAAAAAATATCAACAACAGAGGCCCTAAAAAATGACAGGCTCTGATTACCATTTGTTGGGGTTTTTTAGCAGAACAAGGAAGAAAGAAGCAAAGTGAAAAAAACGGTTGCAAAAGAGAGCATAAACTTGGAATTCAAAAATTGATCTTCACCTTGAATTTTCATTAACATTAAAACCATAAGTTACATGACAGTTTCCTAATGCATAACTGTTCCCACTGAAGTATTGACTAAAAACAAAGCTTGAATTACACACAAAATGTAGCTGACACCTCAGCTATTACATCAACAACAAATCCTACTAACTTAAAGTACAAATTACAAAAGAACTAAATCAAGTTACAAATGAACAAAAAAACAAAATGATGCCGCAGGTTTCCTGTTGCGTTGCAGGCCAAAGTTCAACAATAAGCAATGAAGACAAAGGACAATTTGAATAGTCAAAATCATAGCAGATGTAGAGGTTGGTAAGCTACTAATTGCAGTTTCAGCGAGCAAATGACCTGAGATCCAGGTCGTAACCATTTGCACCAAGATATGCAATAAACCCCACACAACACGCCCAACATTGCAAATGATAATTGTAATTTGAATAGTTAATAACTACATATAGGCAAAAGTTCAGTTTTCCGGCTTTCTCTTTACAGTTTTTTTAGTCAAAGAAATAGACAAATATTGAACATTTATAACAAAATTTCCATTCCATCAGTAAGATTACATAAACAAATGTTACACTTTTAACAACAAGATTAGCGGAGACAATTCAACCATATAACACTTTGTTTGGAAACACTATAATTTCAACAACATCAAAGAAAAACAAATAAAACAAACAAATGAACAAAACGAGGAACAAAAGAAATAAGTTAAGAGGACCACCAAATTTGTCTACTTATATGGCAGGCAAAGTTTCACTACCAAAACTGTTTCCCCAGATGGAGAATCAAATCATTATGGTTCTGATGTTGTAATCTGTTGTTCAGCGTTGTCTGTATGCAACTTTGCCAGAGCTTCGGACAAAAGCAATGTCGCGGCTTTGGTCATGGTTTGATACTGTGAAGGCAACCTGGGTGGGGGTGGTTGAGATTTGTATATTTGGACTCGAGCAGGGTCATCATCAAGTTTGTTAGCGTAATTTGCAGTTTCACCAGCAGCAACACCAAATGATTGAGGTTGGTGTTGAACTTGAGCACCCGCATGCCTGGTTTCGGTTTCAGTATGCGGTACATTAATAAGTTGGTGTCCTGCGGGAATCTTTTGGCATTGTTGTGAGGTTAACTCAGCTGCAGGTTGAGGTACTGCTGCAACCTCCTTGAAAACCATTTGTGTTGGAACCAATGAAGCATTTGGATGAGCTTGGGGCTGACCAACACCAATACCCGTCGCATGAACCAAACTATGTTGCACAGGTACATTGTAGGGCTGAGCCGGTGCGACAGGGAAATAATACATTGGACGTGGCTGATTCGACTGATAATGGAGATGGTGCTGCTGCTGCTGCTGTGGTAACGGATAATAGACTGGGTAATATGATTTAACGGGCTGCATCCCAGGCATGTTCGGCTGCGCGTAACGGGTATCCTCATGAATTACTTGTGTTTGCTGGGGAGGTAAATGCATCAGATTTACCGGAAACCCGGATGCATGGATCGGTTTATGCATCTCAGTCCCAGAGGAAGGATCAGCCATTTTCTTGTCTGCTTCAAAATGGTTAGAACAAAGCTTATTGTCCATTGCAGAAATGGGGCCAACTTGGTCTTGAAAAGTTCCAGTCTGCACATTAGAAACAGCACTCCCAACACATTCATCGCTGTTGGAATGACAAAACAAAACTTTAACAATCAAAGGAAGCAAAAAGTATGGAATTTTTCAGTTCTATTGAAATAAACTTAACTATGATCAAAGTTGCATCCTATCCCAACAAGATTTAAGCATAGATTTTTCCAGTTAGAAATCTGATTCCCAAGTTCAAATTCCTTCTGTTTGAACTTTAAGCATGTCATTCAAACCCTTGTTTATCAGTCAACACGAATCCAAACAATAGAAATCACCAAAAGCTCTATAAAACAATAAAAAAAAATGCACATTTACACTATAAAATTCCTCTCTTTCCATACATAAAGAAAGACCCAAATTTGTTTACAATACCTTGGTATTGAATCTGGTGAGGGTTTAATTGGAGGCAAACTCGACAAAGAAAGCGACGAAGAAGTAGAACCAAAGGAAGAAGAAGTTTCCAAAAGAATAGACTCAGCTTGTTCACCACTTTCACCTCCAAACCCCACTCTTGCACTCCTCAAAGCATCAACAAACCAACTCTCTCGTTTCGGATGAGTCAACTCAGCTTTATCGGCACTACCAACGGGAAAAAGGAAAAGTCTGATTCGTAAAGGTGAGGCAGTAGAACTAGAAGAGAGTCTCTTGTGCTCTTCCAGCATGATTTGGAGATCATCATCGGTTGAGATGGAAATGAGCGAGTCAAGGTCGTGATCTGGAAGTTGGTATTTGAGAACAAATGGGGTGGCGAGGCGGAGGAAGGCGGAGAGGTGGGTGGCGAGGGAAGAAAGAGTAAGGGGGGTGTTGTCGGTGGTGGGGATGGTGATCAAGCGGTTTTCACCGCCAGAATAGTAGAACGATTTGGTTTGTGGACGTGGGATGATACGGCCGCCGTAGCTACACATTAGCCGTAGCTTAGGGGCGGAGGAGGGTGGTGGATCCATGGCGGTGGTCTTGGGTGGTGTCGGCGAGCGTAGATCTAGTAAAGTAATAAAAGCAGACAAGAGCGTATATTTTAAGCAAAAAAGAAGATAAATTATAATTATGGAAAGATAAAAAGCTTGCATTGCATGGAGGGGGACAAGTGGTGTAAACATTACCGAACCGGACAAGACAGCGAAGCCATCTCATCGGTTCGAGGGGAGTTGGATAATCAATAATCATTTATGGATTATTCTCTTTCGTTTCTTTTCTTTTTTAAGAATTTGTATGATATTTGGATTTTTAATGCTTATTTTTAACTAATTTAAAATGAACATCTATTATTTCAACTTGTCTTTTTAATACTATATTTAGATTAGGCATTAATGATTTGGATTTATTTTATATTTTGAAGGTTGTTGAGGGGATGTCGAATTCATTCGCGAAGAAATTTGTGAAGTGTTGTTTATTAATTGTAAATAAATTTTTTAATAAATTTAGTATTTGGTCCGAAAAATAATTCTATTAAGAGCTTGAAAAGGTAATTAATAAAGTGAGGATGTATTCACTCACTGCGTCAACATTTACTTTTGGTGGGATCTAAATTTATACCCTTATATGACATTTATAGGTAAGATGTAGATTCCTCACCTCCTCAAATTTTAAGCAAAATCACTTTATGAACTTACTCAGACTCTCAATTGTGAAAATAAAATCTAATAATAAAATAGAATACAAATATTTTAATTCAATATTAAATTTATTAAAGACAATACTTTACAAACTTTTCCCAAACAAATTTAACTTTTCATGATGATTTTATTTTATTTTAAGGAAGTCTTTAAAAAAAAAGTCATGCACAAGAACTGAATTTATTTTTCTTAGATAGAGACGCTTAATCCATAAACATTGACAAATTCGTTTTTTATTTTTAATCAAACTCTAATAAAGAAAATTTAATTTGAGCTAAGTCATAATTAAATGCGATCTCAATTATACGTTAGCACAGATCTTTTGAGGTATGTTGAAAAGAAGTGAAAATATTTTTTTATTTTCTATTTTCATTTAAAATAATTAATTATTATATTATGTGTTGCATGTGTTATTTTTAAATATATTTATTTATTAATTAAGTGAGAATTGATTAATTTATAATAAAATCTACCGATTTTAAAAAATAATTAAGAGAAAATAGCATTTTAAAAGTAATAAAAATAAAAAGTGAGAAAGAATCTATAATAAATTATTAAGTAATTAAATAAAATAATTTGTGATTTGAATATGAGTCAAAATTTAAAAAAATAAATATAAAGAATTTTATTATTTTAATTTGAATATGAGTCAAAATTTAAAAAATTTAAATATTTTTATTTTAATATTTTATTGCCTGTAACGTAACATAATGCTAAACAATATTCATAATTATATAAATAATATTAAAACAAAATAATAGTAAAACAATCAAATAGCAAATAATAATAACTAAACGTCTCAAATAATAATGAAAACCATATGGTGATGGAAACAAAATTATTAAATAATATTAAAATATGATTTTTTCAGTAATTACTTAGATGTTATTTTGAATGAAAATACCTTGCTAAAGCATATATTTATAGTGCAAACTATTTATAACAGTCTGTTTTCAGTGAAATCGGAACAGTGGTTTCGAAACCACAAATTCGAGTTCGTAAAAAAAAATTATTTTAAAATTATTTTATGGTCTACCGTATGATAGGAATATCATATAAAAATTTTGTTAAGAAAATTTTACCGATTACATGTTTAATTGGTATAAGGACTAAATTGCATAAAATGCAAAAGTTGAGTTCTAGTAGCTATAAGTATCAAATAGCTATGGAATTCAAAATTTGAGGTCCTTATATGACAAATAGACCATTAAGAGGGGTTAGTAGATAAGTATGATGATTCATCCATGGAAAATTAAATAAAGAAAAGGACAGAATTAGAAAGATGATAAATAAAAATGATAAATAATAAAATAAAAGAAAATATCATCATTTATATCATCTTTCCCAAAATTAAATACATAGAAACCCTAGCTAAGATAAGAGAACTCAAGCAAGCTTACTTGGCTTAATTGGGTAAGTAATTTTGTCTCGTTTTTAGTAATTTTTATGTTTCGAGATCGTAATAGCTTAATTTAGCTATCTCGGGGATTAATTTGCAAAGTTATCAAAGTATTAAAGTTTTTCCATGGATGAATATACATGAATTATGAAATTTATGGTAGAAAATGAAAGGTTGTTGATAGATAAACAGCTTTTGTAAAGGGTATTTTGATGAAATTATGATTTAAGGACTAAATTGAAATGTTGTAAAATTCATGGAAAAATTATGAATTTTATGAAATATATGGGCTGCCATTGTGATATGTAAAAATCAGCTAGGCTTGGAATAAGGATTAAATTGCATGAATTTCATTTTCCGAGCCTAAGGACTAAAATAGAATTAATTAAAAGTATAGGGGCAAAATGTAGTTCTGCCTAAGATGTGAATTGGATTGAATTGAATATAAATTGTATTAAATTGAGTTAAATTTACTCGTATAGATCCTGAAAGACAAAATACGGAATTAGATTGAAGAAAAGAGAAAGTGTCGGATTATTAGACAACAAATCAACGAACACTTGTCAAGGTAAGTTCGTGTAACTAAATTGTGTATATTTTTATGTTTAAATTGAATGTTATGTATGTGTGTTGTATAATTGACATGTATGAAAATTGGCAACATATCCGATAATGCTTGATAAGTATTAAGTTCCAATTGAATAAATGAAATTCGATAGATACAGGGTTCCCGAATTGGTTGTGGTCCTGCATATGTTGTGGACACACTATAGCTCGAAAGAGTTTCCGTTATATAGTTCTTGTGAGCTTCCCGTTAATAGCTCTTTGGAGCATCCCGATCGGTCGTGATCCAGCATGTGTTGTAGGCACACCGCAGCTCTTACGAGCGTCCCATTATATAGCTCTTCGTGAGCTTTCCGATTAAAGGCTCTTTGTGACCTTCCTAATTAACGGCTCTCCAGAACTACCTGATATGGCTCGCTTGAACTTCCCGATATATGGCTATCCTGAGCTTCCCATTAATAGCTCTCAGGAGCTTTTTGTTAAATGGCTTGAGAGAGGGTTTCCCTATTATGTGCTCTAATGAGCACCTCCGAATATGAGTTGACGGATTTCAGATTCGTACGCTTCATGTATACTACCCTTGTATCCATCGATATTTTAAATGATTCAATGGGTAAAGTTCCAATATGAGATGAAATGAATTCAAGATGAATTACTATGAGAAATATTTGAAGTACAAAGATATGATATGTACATGTTCAAGGATACTTGAAGTGATAAATACATGTATGTAGAAATTGAATATTGATGAGCTCATTCATGTTTCTTGGTATTTATGTGAATTAAATGACTAATATGCTTGATGAGGATATGCGTTTAGTTAATTGGCCAAATTGGTTTGAGCATGATTAGTGAGCTTACCTTAAATGAGAAATAAATGGTAAGTTAATTTCCTATTATACGAACTTACTAAGCATTAAATGCTTGCTTTGTTTTTTTTCCTCTGTTTTATAGTAACCGGAAGCTCGTTAAGGTTGAAAGTTGGTCAGAGCCACATCACACTATCAATCGCTTTTTTTTCGTATATTTATTAAATCAACTTTGGTATAATGGCATGTATAGGTTAATTTGACCATTAATGGCATGTAAATATTTTGTTGTGATTAGCCATTTGAATGGCTTATGTTTGATACATTTTGACATATATAAGTATATGGCCTTATCATGGTTGATATGTGTTTTGGTATAATTGATTGTTGGTTAACTAATAGGCAAATTGTAACATGGTTTGAGTTGGAATAGTTGGTATAGATATGAATATATATATATATATATATAAGTGATCAAATTGTTAAACATGGATACTTGATTATATAAGATGATATGATATGCATAAGACTTGGTTATGGCTTGATTCAAATGTTTTATATTGGATTGGGAATGTGTTTAAGTGTTAATGTAGGTGGAAGACAAGTTTGGGTGAGAAATAAAGCTTGGAAATGGCCTTATTTTGTCCACATGGGCTTGTGTCTCAGCTGTGTGTGACACACGGCCTAGCACATAAGCGTGAGTTTTGGCCGTGTGTCCCCTGCATCTTTAAAATTTTAAAACAGAATGCTCAGAATTGATCACACAGCCTGGCACAAGGGTGTGTGGCTTGGCCGTGTGACCCCTGCACCTACACACGGCC
This sequence comes from Gossypium rotundifolium, assembly GCA_025506655.1. NCBI lineage: Eukaryota > Viridiplantae > Streptophyta > Magnoliopsida > Malvales > Malvaceae > Gossypium > Gossypium rotundifolium. The sequence continues at coordinate 149,838,401 of CP106732.1, read as the reverse complement.
TAACACACGGGCGTGTGACTTGGCCTGTGAACCAAGTCAGAGAGTTACAGGTGCAGACATTGGCTGGGACACAGTCGTGTGCCCATTTCAAATGCCCACATGACCTGAGACATGGGCGTGTCTCTTGGCCGTGTGAGCCATACGGCTTGACCATACGGGCATGTGTACGCGCATCTAGGAAAATTTTTGAAATTTTATGAAAAATTCTCTTAGTACCGATTTAGTCCCGACTTATTTCTAATATATATTTTGGGCTTCGAGGGCTCATATAAGGGACTTTATGAATAATATCTGACATGAATGTTAAATAATTTGAAATGTCTGTATTTGATCTGTTTATTCTGGTAATGCTCTGTAACCCTATTTTGGCAACGGATACGGGTTAGGTGTTACACTATTAGTTTTAATTGGCATATAACTATAGCACTACTTAAGAAATAATTAATCTAAAATAATAAGTGGAATTTAATATGAATTCAAAGTTTAATTAAGTGATAATAACTATTACATAAATAATGAAAGCATTATTAATAAAATAATTATATCATAGGAATTTATATTTGGTGGCTTGGCACCCATAAACACAAATGAAAATTAGAAAAAAAATATTTCCAATTCCTAGCAACGGTGCCAAATTTTGATGGGTGCCAAGCCACCAAATATAAATTCCTATGACAAAATAACACTAAATAGCAATATAGAGCAGTAAGATCGAATCCACAAGGATTAGTTATCTAATTTCACCTATTTTCGTGAGCAGAATTCGTGCCCATGACTCATGCATTGCAAAGTTGAAAAGTAAATAAAAGGGGGGTTTAGTTGATAAAGATAATAATATAAAATAAAGTAAAAAGAGAATTATGATTGCAAAACAAATGAAGTGAAATAAAATAAACTAGAGAATTAAATATATTAAAGCTTAGGCTCAGCCTCGGTACACTCCGAACTTGAACCAATCTTTGAAAAATGGATTTTCCCTTCCAAGCGATAAGTTGGTTATAGCGATTAAGTATGTAATGCCCCAGTTTTCCGTTAGTTTCGGCTTTTGTAATTTCAAGACATAAATACCTATCTGCTTTAGTGGTTGAGTGATTTGAGTGTGTTTAGGTGTGTCTGAGAGGTCCCAAGTTCAAGTCTCAACTTGGGTAAAATTTGGTATTTTTATGAAGTAAGCTCTAGCTCTGTTCAGTAAGCTTTTAAATAATTGTTAGGGAAATTATATCAGAATGGGCCTGCTGGTCTGGTGGTTAAGCGGAGGGTTAAGTGGTTGAAGGTGCAGGGTTCAATTCTGTCATGAAAGGGAGGAACTATTTTTTTTGCAAAGTGTCATGTAGGTGTTTGTGTTGGACTAAAAATCTGATAGTAATGAGAGATTTAGGGAGATGATAGGGGGAATATCAGAAAATCTGTTCACTTTTCCTCTCCCTCTCAAATTCGTTCTCTTCTTTTTGCTGTTCAATTTTTTTCTCAAACCCCTGCCGAAATTTTACTGCTCTCCCTCATAGTCGAATCTTCCTTCCTTTCAACCTTGTCTATTACCTATAGTTGGGACGCGCGATCGGTAAGTGGTTTTTCTATAGTTTTAGTGTTATTTTTTATTAATCGATTAACGAAGAAATCATTTTATTCACGTCTAGGTACTGCTCGAAGGCTTTAATCGAGTTCTCGTGTTGCAAGACACTACTTCTTGCTCGTGAAAGGTGAGATTGTCGGTAAGTTTCAGGAAATCTCCTGTTCATAACAACTTGGATTAAGTGACTGAAATTGGGTGCTTGGGAGTGGATTTACATCAAATCGAAACCAAGTATGTACCCGAACGCACGAAAAATGAGGTTTCGGTGAAAGCCAAAAACCATTCTGTCGATGCCACACGGGCATGTGGTCGCCCGTGTGATAGGTCGTATGCGAGACTGTTTGTAATATCCTGGATTATGGTTTATGCAATATTGCGTAATTATATGAAATAGCATGCCTATGTGTGTTGTGAATGTGCATTATGAATTTTGTGAACCTTAGTGCGTAGACAAATGCCTTAGAAATTATTAGATTTTTAAGTGTTAAGAGGAAGCTAAGCCTGTGAGGCCTTAAGAAAATCAATAGAGGAAATGTGACATGAAATTGGGCTTAGTAAAGTGGCTACAAGGCGCCACTCAAGGCCTCTCAGATATGACGCCACAAACATGTGCAAATGGGCCAGGTTCGAGTCACATAGGAGGCAAAAGAAGAGCTTTTATTTTTGCGGCAACAAAGGGAAGTAATGGACGGCATGGGGAGTCTATGGGAGGAGTTTAAGATGAGGTATTTTCTTTTAATAATTTCTGCTAAGTGGTAGATAAATGGGTGATTTATTTTAGATTATTTTTAAGGGATAAAAGAGAGGAAAAATAGGAGAAAAGCAAGGTGTAGCTAATGTTTGAATGCTAGCCGAATTTAGGAGGGGAAGTAAGTAAGGCAATCAGTCATGCTAAGGGAGTTTTGTTCCAAAATTCTTCTCCTCTCATCTTTCTTTTTGTGCCGCAAATTCCAAAGAACCCAACTTGTGATCTTTTCTTCTTCTTTCCTCAACTCAATCAAAAGTCAAACCGAGTACTTGCTAGACCCTAGTCGATTGTTCATTGAATCCTAGCGATTTCTCATCAAGCCTCGAAGTTTAAATTGTTGATCCACATCTAAGCCATATTTGAATAGCTTTGGGGTTCAAGTGAAGGTGTTGTTAATTTCACTATTAAGGGTAAAGATTTTATTGTGATCGTTTATTCCTTTTCTTAAAGCCGAAATCAAAGACTCTAACCCCATTATTGATCTTGGCCGAAACTTGGAAGGAGGCTTCGGGGTTTGGGTGTTGTCGACTTCCAGGAAGGATCTTTCAGGACTTTTAAAGATCTGAGATAAGCTATGGGTAAGTCATTCGGCCAAAGGCCATCTATTATGTTTAAGGTTGGAATCGGATCTAACATATACCCTATAGGTATTTCGACATCTTCATAGCCAAGGGATTAATTTCGGGATTTGAGAATCGCAAGGTAAGTGCACATACACATACGGCCAAGGCCTATTTAGGAACTTAGATCTATTTCTTACTTCATTTGAAAGCCGAAACTAACCTGTGAAGTGATCTAGTGCTTGGCCAATTACAAGAAGGAACATAGCAAAATTTTCAGGATTTGATTAGTAATCAAATCGGCAACAAGGTGAGAGTTTTGGGTGCAATAATCCTTCGGGATTTGATCATATAGCCGAATAGGCTTTTGCTAAACGTTGAGTGATTGACCAAATGTAGGAACTTGAGATCTAAATCAGTAGATCGGGTTTTTCGGGATTTGAGTGAACCCATTAAGTATATCAGGTGTGTACCCCACACTAAGCTTTAATGAATTTACGGTTATGTTTTAATTAATATGTTACAAGAATATGTTAAGATGTGACTAAGAGTATCATGCAATGGAACGAAGTACTCAGGTACGTTTACCCACTCCTACTATGAGTATGATATGATCTATTATGGCACATATGCCAACAAAGGATAAGAATGTGAAATAAGGCATGATATTGCATGATTTGTTTGACATGGGGCATATGGGTGATATGTAAAGGGAAGTGAATTGGTGGTTTTATACCCTAATATCGAATGTGGTGACTTATGTCACGTAATTTGAATGTGGTGACTTATGTCACGAAATCGAATGTGGTGACTTAGGTCACAATTACTATCTGGTGGCTATGCCACGAAATTATAAAGGCGATAAACACGTCGACTCAAATGATTGCCTTCGATGGTGTGTAGCAGATGGAGGTTGACTTAGTAGTCCCCACGGTGTGATGGTTGGTACGGTGATGTGTAGCGGATGGTTATCTAGGCTTGGGTTGGGTTTGCATCATGATTTATATATGTTTATCATGTATGATTTGACATGCCCAGAATTAATTGAGACTTGTGTTGGTTGTGCACATTGAGTCTATTTGACTCACCCTTGTGGGATTATTTTTGGTGACACTCGGTGATGGATCGGATTGGCAGGAGCTCAAGGGTGGCCATGCTCGACGAGTCTATTTTATTTTATTTTGGGCTTTCTCTTTTTAAGTATTTTGGATTTAATTTGGGTTTTTGATTTGATGTAATAAGGCCTTGGTTTGAGCTGTTTATGCATGCATTTTTAATTTTTAAGTATGTCACGATTTTTATTAATTCAAGGTTAATGTCCATTTTTCTTAAGTATAAATATTAAATGTTGTAACACCTAATCAACACGGGTTTTAAAACTCAAGCCCAACCCAAATCAACTGTTTTCAAAATCACGAAAAAAATTTTAGCAAAGTTTCAAATAAGATTCGAATGGTTTTTCTAGAAGCATGCCAGATCCGGTCAGGGCTTATGGTAGGGTTTGGGGTGTTTCACTTGGTATCGAGCCCGGTTCAAAACTTCGGCCTTGAGGGCTTTTAGGGCCCAAAATGTTTTCTTCTTTTGAAAATGGGTTTTACTATGAAATAAGCAGGTTTTTTCTAGCATGGCACCTGAGTCTCCGGCCTGAAGTCCACCAGGTAAGTACTCCTAACTTCTCTGTGATTTGTATGTGGGAATATATAGGGACGTAGATTAGTGAACTAGGAATTAAACCCTAGGACTAGTTTACCCCAACATGAGAATTACATAAAACTTTAATGCCTAACTAAACAAACCTGTGACTAAGTCGCCGAGTTAGGGTGTGGCAACCGTTGTGCGCATGTCTAGGATTGGATTCAGTGGGAGCTTGGTATTTAAGCAGTCCTAGTGACTCACCTCCTCTCTACTCGAATCCTACCTAGTGCGTAGTAATGGTTCACCCTAACCAAGAGGACTCAGCCACAGGCTAAACCCAATAACTAAAACCCAAAAGGGACTAGCCATATCTTGATAAAAACCCTAGTCTTAAAATCACCAAATGACCCCTTTAAGGTGTAGGAAAATATTTTGAAAAAAAAATTCCAAAATATTCTTGATTTACTAAAATGACCTAAATACCCTCAGTTGGAAAAAATTACTAAAATACCCTTGGTTCATAAAATTTCCATACTACCTAAGGTTTTACCAATATTTTCTTACCTTATAAATATCCAAAATCCTATTTTTGCAAAATATTAAAGATACCCTCGATTTGCAAAATGACCAAATTACCCTAACCTGTATAAATGACCAAAATACCCTCAGTGAGGAAAATTACCGAAGTACCCTCAAATTAGAAATTTTTAAAAATACCCTTGTTTTGAAAAGTCACCAGGAACCATGTTTTGCGAAAAATTACCGAAATGACCCTAGTTTGTAAAATTACAAAAATACCCCTAGTGTATAAAATTACCATTTCACCCTTGAAATTTTTCCAGCAAGTATTTTAATTTTGTAAAATACCAAAAATCTATATTTTGCAACATTTTCAAATACCTTAATTTGGAAAAATTACGGAAATACCCCTATAGGATAAAATTACGGAAATACCCCTGGGTAGTGAAAAACAACAAACAACGACAACTACAACATTTCTCTGTAATGAACGCAAGTTCATAAATGTGATTGAATGAATGAAATGAAACTATATGTGGATGAAATCGGAAGAACTACTCCTTAGAACTATTAAACATAAAAGCATTCGTGATAAAGCGAAGGAACAAAACTAATTCATAAAATTCTTTAATCAGATAAATGCAAATTAGAAGTATGAATTCAAGGGGACGTGGTCGTAACGTGCGAGGCCGTGGTAGAGGCCGAATGACCGTGTGAGCTCGTTAGGTCCGGAAGGGTCCGAAAATAAATGCCACCACCACCTCCACCGATGTGGAATATCGAGGATTAGGCGGGGGATGACGTAGTGTCACAGGTGATGCTGCGGGTTTTAGAAAGGGTGGCTGGAGTAGGTGGAGGCATGGGAGCTCGAAAGTTGGTACCTAAGCGACTCCGAGCCAATAGAGCTGAGGTGTTAGTGGTGTATCGGTGTGGCACCCAGTCTCGTGAGTATTGGTTGGAGGCGATGGCGGATTATGGATGAGCTCGATTAATCGCCGAGGAAAAACTGAAAGGAATGGTGTCGCTTCTCTACGATGAGTCATATCAATGGTGGCTCACGGTTCGGGATGGTGTTACAGCTAAGGAACTTATTTGGGATTATGCTAAGGCGGCATACCAGAAGAAATATGTTGGTACTCATTACATCGATGCACAGAGAAAGGCATTTTTGGGGCTGGTTCAAGGGAACAAGTCCGTGGCAGAGTACGAAGCTGAATTCCTAAGGCTGAGCAGTTATACTCGAGGCATAGTGTCAACTGAGCATGAGCGGTGTGTCCGAATTGAGGACGGACTGAGGGATGACTTGAGACTGTTGATAGCTCCACAACAAGAGTGGGAGTTTGTTGTGTTGGTGGAGAAGGCTAAGGTAGCCGAAGGAATTAAGGATTCTGTAAGGCAGAACACAGATCGGAATAGGCAGAAAAGAGGATTTGGATCTTCAAGGTCTTATAGGAATGAGCAAAAGAGGCCTAGAGTTGATGGGTCGCGAGGTCAGCAAGCTGCTACTAGAGGGCAGTATCGTACTTGTGCCCAGTGTGGGAAGAAGCACTTGTGTGAGTGTTGGAAGAAGACGGGAGGATGCTTTAAGTGTGGGTCCAAGGACCACATGATTAAGGATTGCCCTATGAGAATCGAAGGGAGTCGACCTGTAAGCCAAGGTCCTAACCAGGCTGGAAGAGAAGGACTGACCTTAAGCGGGCCGTAGTCCGAATGGTAGAGGTAACGGTCTTTGGTAGAGGGACGGGAACACCGGTGAGGTGTTGGTAACACGGAGGCCGAGCGTAGGGTTTGGTTTATGCGGTTCGTCGGAGGAGGATGGAGACGCACCGGACGTCATAACCGGTATGTTCCTTATATTTGGCAAACCTTATGTTGCTTTGATTGATGTGGGCTCGACCCATTCTTATGTTGCATGTAGAGTAGTAGAAACTCTAGGAATAGCCCCTGAACTATCTAATAGGGAGATGATTGTAGTAAGCCCATTAGGTCAAACTGTAGTGGTGAACAAGATATTTCGGAGTGTGCCTTTGGAGCTTCAGGGAGCGATATTTCTTGCCGACTTAATGGAATTACCCTTCGGGGAATTTGATCTTATACTTGGTATGGGTGGCTAGTAGAGCATCGGGTCAGTATTGGATTGTGCGACCAAGCGAATGGAGTTAAGGACCCAGAGGATGAGGTGATAATTATGATAGGAGAAAGAAGGAACTACTTGTCTAACGTAGTTTCTGCTTTGAGGGCTGATAAGATGGTACGAAAAGGGTGTAAGGCATTTCTGGCTCTCGTTAGTGCTTTGGATATGAACGAAGGGGGAGTTAGTGGAGTTAGAACGGTAAGGGAGTTTGTGGATATCTTTTCGGAGGAATTACAAAGAATACCCCCGGACAGGGAGGTGGAGTTTGGAATTGACTTGCTCTGATGGGTACAGCCTCGTGTCAGTTGCCCCCTATAGAATGGCACCAAAGGAGTTGGTTGAGCTCAAGGCTCAAATCTAAGAATTGCTAGACCGTGGATTTATCCGACCCAGTGTGTCTCCATGAGGAGCACCGGTCTTATTTGTGAAGAAGAAGGACGAAACTATGCGCATGTGCATAGATTATCGTCAGTTGAATAAGCTGACCATCAAGAACAAGTATCCATTGCCAAGGATTGACGACTTGTTCGATCAGCTCAATGGGGCAACAGTTTTCTCGAAGATAGATCTAAGGTCTAGATATCATCAACTTAAGGTGAAGGAGGTAGATATCCATAAGACAACTTTCTGGACAAGGTACGAGCATTATGAGTTCTTGGTAATGCCGTTCGGATTGACAAATACCCCAGCCGCGTTTATGGACATGATGAACCGGGTTTTCTAACCCTATCTGGACCGGTTTGTTGTTGTGTTCATAGACGATATCTTGGTGTATTCGAAGTCAGAGGAAGAACATGATGAGCACCTCCGAGTTGTGTTGCAAGTGTTGAGGGAGAAGAAGCTCTACGCCAAATTCAGCAAGTGTGAATTTTGGCTTAAGGAGGTTATGTTTTTAGGACATGTGGTATCTGTTGAAGGAATAAGGGTGGATCCTCGGAAGATTGAGGCAGTTTTGGATTGGAAACCCCCTAGGTCTGTGGCAAAAGTTCGGAGTTTCTTAGGATTAGCAGGCTATTACTGAAGGTTTGTGGAAGGGTTCTCATCGATAGCCGCACCTATGACAAAGTTATTGAGAAAGGAAGTGCCTTTCAGATGGGTAGATAAGCAACAGGAGAGCTTTGAGAAGCTTAAGAGGTCTTGACCAGAAGCTCGATTTGATTCACTTTGAGGCAGGGAAGGATTTTGTAGTGTATTGTGATGCTTCACATACAGGATTGGGAGGTGTCCTTATACAAGACGGGAAGGTAGTTGCTTATGCATCTCGAAAACTAAGGCCACACGAGGTTAACTACCCGACTCATGATCTGGAGTTGGCGACAGTAGTCTTTGCTCTTAAGGTATGAAGGCACTATCTTTATGGAGAAAAGTCAGTGATCTATACAGACCACAAGAGCCTTAAGTATCTGTTGACTCAGAAGGAGTTGAACCTGAGACAGCGAAGGTGGGTGGAGTTACTGAAGGACTACGATTGTTCTATAGGGTATCACCCGGGCAAGGAGAATGTAGTGGCAGATGCCCTAAGTCGAAAAGTGGTGTCGAATCTAAGGGTATTGTTTGCACATCTGAGTTTGTATGACGATGGAAGTCTGCTGGCAGAGTTACAGGTTAAGCCGACGTGGTTGAATGAGGTAAAAGAGAGTCAGTTGGCAGATGAAGATTTAAGTGCTAAGTTGCGACAAGTGTAGAATAGGGGTTTAGAGGGTTACAGTATGTCCGGTGATGGAGTATTGTGTTTCAAGGGTAAAGTCTGTATGCCACGGAATAAGGAATTAAGGCAGAGAATTCTTGAGAATCGCATAGTAGCCTTTATGCTATGCATCCTGGAGGTACTAAGTTGTCTGTAGATCCGAGGAACAGCTTTTGGTGGCTGGTCTTAAGAAGAAAGTTCTGAGTTTGTTGGCAAATGCTAGACGTGTCAGCAAGTCAAGGCTGAACACCAAGTTCCGTCAGGATTGCTTCAACCGATAAAGATTTCGCAGTGGAAATAGGAGAGAATCACCATGGACTTCGTTAGTGGGCTTCCCCTTACGCCTATTAAGAAGGACTCGGTGTGGGTGATAATAGATCGTTTGACAAAGTTCTCGCATTTCATTCCAGTGAGAGTTGACTATTCTCTGCAAAAGTTGGCAAAATTATATGTGGCAGAGATTGTAAGGTTGCATGGAGTTCCGGTGTCAATCATTTCAGATAAGGATCCAAGGTTTACATCTCGATTTTGGAAAGCTCTACATCAGGCTTTAGGCACCAGATTGGATTTCACTACGGCTTTTCATCCACAATCGGACGGTCAATCTGAATGAGTAATCCAAGTGTTGGAGGATATGTTGAGAGGCTGTGTGTTAGACTTTAGAGGGAATTGGGAAGAATATTTGCCTTTAGCAGAGTTTGCGTACAACAACAGCTATCAAGCCAGTATTCGAATGGCACCGTATGAAGCGTTGTACGGACGAAAGTGTCAAACTCCTACGTGTTGGATGGAATTAAGGGAACGTCGAGTTTTGGGTCCCGAAATTGTGGCAGAATCTGAGGAAAAGGTTGAGATAATTTGGGCACGGTTGAAGGAAGCATCTGATAAGCAGAAGTCGTACGCGGATCTCAAGCGAAAGGAAATAGAATTTGATGTGGGAGATCAAGTGTTTCTTAAAGTGTCGCCTTGGAAGAAGGTGATGAGATTTGGTCGGAAAGGGAAACTAAGTCCAAGGTTTATAGGACCTTATCGAGTATTGAAGCGAGTCGGACCGATGGCATACCGATTAGAGTTGCCTCGAGTTGAAGCGGATGCACGACGTATTCCATGTTTCCATGCTATGTCGGTATCGATCGGATCAATCTTATGTAGTGCCGGTGGAAGAGTTGGAGCTAAGGCCAGATTTATCCTACGAGGAGGAGCCGATTCAGATTTTGGAACGAGATGTGAAAGTGTTACGGAGGAAATCAGTTCCTCTAGTCAAAGTATTATGGAGAAATCATGGATCGAAAGAAGCTTCGTGGGAGCTAGAAGAGGCAATGCGACAGCAATACCCTCACTTATTTTAGCCAGGTAATTTCGAGGACGAAATTATTTTAAGGTGGGTAGAACTGTAATATCCTGGATTATGGTTTATGCAATATTGCGTAATTATATGAAATAACATGCCTATGTGTGTTGTGAATGTGCATTATGAATTTTGTGAACCTTAGTGCGTAGATAAATGCCTTAGAAATTATTAGATTTTTAAATGTTAAGAGGAAGCTAAGCCTGTGAGGCCTTAAGAAAATCAATAGAGGAAATGTGACATGAAATTGGGCTTAGTAAAGTGGCTACAAGGCGCCACTCAAGGCCTCTGTATATGACGCCACAAACATGTGCAAATGGGCCAGGGTTCGAGTCACATAGGAGGCAAAAGAAGAGTTTTTATTTTTGCGGCAACAAGGGGAAGTAATGGACGGCATGGGCAGTCTATGGGAGGAGTTTAAGATGAGGTATTTTTCTTTTAATAATTTTGGCTAAGTGGTAGATAAATGGGTGATTTATTTTAGATTATTTTTAAGGGATAAAAGAGAGGAAAAATAGGAGAAAAGCAAGGTGTAGCTAGTGTTTGAATGCTAGCCGAATTTAGAAGGGGAAGCAAGTAAGGCAATCGGTCATGCTAAGGGAGTTTTGTGCCGAAATTCTTCTCCTCTCATCTTTCTTTTTGTGCCACAAATTCCAAAGAACCCAACTTGTGATCTTTCTCTTCTTCTTTCCTCAACTCAATCAAAAGCCGAAAACAAGTACTTGCTAGACCCTAGTCGATTGTTCATTGAATCCCTAGTCGATTTCTCATCAAGCCTCAGAAGCTGAAATTGTTGATCCACATCTAAGCCATAGCCGAATAGCTTTAAGGGTTCAAGTGAAGGTGTTGCCGATTTCACTATTAAGGGTAAGGATTTTATTGTCATCGTTTATTCTTTTTCTTAAAGCCGAAATCAAAGACTCTAACCCCATTATTGATCTTGGCCGAAACTTGGAAGGAGGCTTCGGGATTTGGGTGTTGTCGACTTCAAGGAAGGATCTTTCGGGACTTTTAAAGATCCGAGGTAAGCTATGGGTAAGTCATTGACCAAAGGCCATCTATTATGTTTAAGGTTGGAATCGGATCTAACATATACCTATAGGTATTTCGACATCTTCATAGCTAAGGGATTAATTTCGGGATTTGAGAATCGCAAGGTAAGTGCACATACACATACGGCCAAGGCCTATTTAGGAAATTAGATCTATTTCTTACTTCGTTTGAAAGCTGAAACTAACCTGTGAAGTGATCTAGTGCTTGGCCGATTACAAGAAGGAACATAGCAATATTTTCAGGATTTGATTAGTAATCAAATCGGCAACAAGGTAAGAGTTTTAGGTGCAATAATCCTTCGGGATTTGATCATATAGCCGAATAGGATTTTGCTAAAAGTTGAGTGATTGACCAAATGTAGGAACTTGAGATTTAAATCAGCAGATCGGGTTTTTCGGGATTTGAGTGAACCCACTAAGTATATCAGGTGTGTACCCCACACTAAGCTTTAATGAATTTACGGTTATGTTTTAATTAATATGTTACAAGAATATGTTAAGATGTGACTAAGGGTATCATGCAATGGAACGAAGTACTCACGTACGTTTACCCACTCTTACTATGAGTATGATATGATCTATTATGGCACATATGCCAACAGTGATAAGAATGTGAAATAAGGCATGATATTGCATGATTTGTTTGACATGGGGCATATGGGTGATATGTAAAGGGAAGTGAATTGGTGGTTTTATACCCCAATATCGAATGTGGTGACTTATGTCACGTAATTTGAATGTGGTGACTTATGTCACAAAATCGAATGTGGTGACTTAGGTCACGAATTACTATCTGGTGGCTATGCCACGAAATTATAAGAGGCGATGAGCACGTCATTGCAATGACGCCTTTGATAGTGTGTAGCGGATGGAGGTTGACTTAGTAGTCCCCACGGTGTGATGGTTGGTACGGGTGATGTGTAGCGGATGGTTATCTAGGCTTGGGTTGGGTTTGCATCATGATTTATATATGTTTATCATGTATGATTTGACATGCCCGAATTAATTGAGACTTGTGTTGGTTGTACACATTGAGTCTTTGACTCACCCTTGTGGGATTATTTTTGGTGACACTCGGTGATAGGCCAAGATGGCAGGAGCTCAAGGGTGGCCATGCTCGACGAGTCTATTTTATTTTATTTTGGGCTTTCTCTTTTTAAGTATTTTGGATTTAATTTGGGCTTTTGATTTGATGTAATAAGGCCTTGGTTTGAGCTGTTTATGCATGCATTTTTAATTCTTTAAGTATGTCACGATTTTTATTAATTTAAGGTTAATGTCCATTTTTCTTAAGTATAAATATTAAATGTTGTAACACCTAATCAACACGGGTTTTAAAACTCAAGCCCAACCCAAATCAACTGTTTTCAAAATCATGAAAAAAAATTTAGCAAAGTTTCAAATAAGATTCGAATGGTTTTTCCTAGAAGCATGTCAGATCCGGTCAGGGCTTGTGGGTCGGGTTTGGGGTGTTTCACTGTTAGTCACCACACGGCCGTGTGATCGACGAGCTAGGCCGTGCACAAGCGACACGGTCGTGTGAGGGCCAAGCGAGGCCGTGTGCACACACGGGCTCGACCAATTGGGCCATGTGGGCTGACACGGGTGTGTGGGATTTTGGGCCAGGCCATGTGATCCACACGGCCAAGGCCAATTTGGGCTATGTGGGCCCACATGTGCGTGTAAGCCCATTTTTCTGAAAAACTATGTAAGACTGCACGAGTCGCCCAAGTCGACTTTGGACCTACCATAGGGTTGGTAAGCAATATGTAGACCCCTAACTGAATGCCTGTCTGTTTGATTTTTGTACTAAGCATGTATGCTGATTTGAATATATGTGACTTATTTGCATAATAGCATGTTATTCATGTATGTTGCATTGCATCGGGGTGGGTGTATTATGATTGGAGGAAGTATCTGAAAGGCTCTTAAGCTTGTTATCTGGCAGTTCAGCTGCAAATTTCTGATTATGTGCCGTATTCAGTACACCATAGTGTGTAGGGCTGGGTGGGTTGGTTTTATCCCCACATTATGTGTAGGGTTGGACGGAGTTGGTCTGTAGAAGCTGGTGGGAAGGACTCTATTTCTATATATTCTGTCTCAAATGGGCTAAGGCTCGGTAATATGTCTAATTTTGTATCTGAGTGGGCTACGGTCCACACCATTTCTGAAATGGGTTCAGACCCGAACTGTGAACATCATGTATGTTATCTGATATTTCTGTTTGTATGACTTCTGTGTGGATTACACACTGAGTTTGCGAAAACTCATCCTTTTCTATTTAATCTGTTCAGGTAATCCCTAGTAGTAAACGGATCGGTGTAGTGGAGGACTCGGCGATGGCCACGGTTTTGAATATTTATTTTATCATTATTTTAATTATGATTTGGTTATTTTTGGGGAAATTTCTTGTAATAAGGCCTTATGGATTTTCTTTTAAATTTGGGATTATTAATTTGTGAACTACTAGCAGTAGGATAAGACGCGAGTTTTCAAAATAAACAAATGTTTTATTAAGTACACACAAACTTGGCAAATTGGTTTTTAAAGCTTCCGCAACGTATAATGATTTGGAACATGGGTAATGAATGAATAAATAAAAACGTTTTGACGAAAGCCCAATATATCTACAAATGGTTTTAACATAGTTATGTTTTCCAAAGCACTATCATGTGATCTCGTCAGATTCGACCATAACGTTTAAGCCGGGTTTAGGGTGTTACAAAGTACACCTTAACCGCCAACTTTTCCTTGTGTAGTCGGTTTTGGTACGACCTGCAAACAGACCCTTACCGAATTTCTAACCACGTAACTTGTACCCATAATTTAAGATTTCGACAACCTTGCGATCTAGAAAGCCCAACTCGAATTAACGACCTCAACCGCGTGAGTCATTTAAATTCGATCATTATCTCCCTTGATGGAACCCAACTGGCCTTTACCCACTTGAACATGCCAATTTGTTCGTGGGAATTCAAACTTGGAAGACGATCGTCTCGTTTTCCTAACTATACGCCAAACAAATCCAATCCAACTCACACTTTTTGAATTGAAATTGAATTAATTTTAAAGGATGATTATGACTATCCCATATACTGGAGAGATAGCGAATATTGTGTTGAAAAGGTTTAGTATGGGTTCATATCTCATGATTATCTTGTCAGAGTGATAACCAAGTTAAAGCTAAAAGGGAATTAGTTAAGCATGAAATTAGTCATGCTTTGTTGGTTTATGGTATGGATTAAATTTTAAGGATGAATGGTGGAAAGGATAAAGGACTTAGAAAGCAATTAAACCAAAGTAAAGAAATGGAAAAAAATGGCAGAATGCCTACACTAGCTTTTACGTAAGAAAGAAAAGAAAGAAAGAATTTGCATTCAATTTCCAGTGTCTATTTTTGTAACACCCCTAATCCTTATCCGTTACCGAAATAGGGTTACGGAATATTACCAAAATTTACATATCAAATACAAATAAATTCATATCATTATGCATTCATATTATAAACCAGTAATAATCAATCATATCGTCCCTTAAATGAGCTTTCGAGACCCAAAATACATATTAGAAACAAGTCGAGACTAAACCAAGTACTTAGAGAATTTTTGCAAAATGTCAAAATTTTTCCAAGGTGTAGGGGACACATGCCCGTGTGGCCAGCGTGTGGCTCTCATGGTCAAGAGACACGTCCATGTCTCAGGCTATGTGGGCATTCGATTTAGGGGCATACGGACGTGTCCCACCAGTGTAAAATTTAGGGTGCTCACTAACTTGGGTCACATGGCCAAGCCACACGCCCGTGTGCTAGGCCGTTGAAAATTTTTGAGCATTCTATTTCTCAATTTTTAAGATGCAGGGGACACACGACCGTGCGTGAGGTCGTGTGTCACACACGGCCGAGACTCATTCCCGTGTCTCTGCCCTTGTGGACGAAAATAGACCATTTCCAAGACCACATTTCTAACTCATTTAGTCTTCCACCTACATCAACACTTCAACACTTTCACCAACCAATACAAAACATTTAAATCAAGCCAAAACCAAGTTTAACACATATCATAACACCCCATATGTCCAAGTTTTCAATCTTACCTAATTGACCATATAAACCTATATGCATATTTCTCAAATCATATTATCTCAAACCATACATTATCATACTCATAAATTATCCATTACTCAACCACATTAAACATAACAAACTTATTAAGCCACACATACAAATAAATAACAAAATATGTCAAACTCAAGCCATTCCCATGGCTATTTATAACAAAATATTTTCAAGCCTAGATTCGCTAATTTACCCTATGCATGCCATTATAATCAAAATTAGTTATCAATATATACCGAAATGGGCTGATGGATAGTGTGAGATATATCCACCAAGCTTCCAACCCAACGAGCTTCTGAATTACTATAAAACAGAGAAAATAAAATAGAGTAAGCATTTAATACTTAGTAAGTTCGTATAACATGGAATTTAACTTACCTTACATTTGCATTTACCTTACATTTGGCTTATAACCTAAACTCACATAACATCAAACATGTTAGTCATGTATTTCACATAAATACCAAGAATTATATATAAGCTCATCAAATAATCAAATTCTATATACATGTACTTTCCACATCTTGTGTTCATATATCAATTCCATGTATTTCAGGTATATACGGGTAATAAATCATTTCGAACTCATATTTCCTCATATCAAAATTTTGCCTATTGAATTCATATACATATACATGAATGCTCATGCAAACATGTAAACGAGAAGCTCTTTCGAGCCAGATAACAGGAAGCTCATGTGAGCTATGTAGCGAGAAGCTCTAGAGAGCCATTAACAGGAAGCTCTTACGAGCCAATATCAGGAAGTTCAAGCGAGCCAATATCGAGAAGCTTATGAAAAGGCCTTTAATTGGGAAGCTTCGAAGAGCCATATATTAGGACGCTCATAAGAGCGGTGGTGTGTTCACAACACATGAGGATCACAACCAATCGGGATGCTCTGAAGAGCTATTAACGAGAAGCTCGAAAGAACCATATAACCGGAAGCTCATGAGAGACAAATATCAGGATGCTCATGAGAGCTAATAATGGGACGCTCTTTCGAGCTGTGGTGTGTCGCAACACATGAAGGACCGGACCACAACTAATTCAGGAACCCTGTATCCATTAAATTTCATTTATTCAAACGGGACTTGATACTTGTCAAACATTGTCAGATATGTGATTGATTTTTATACATGACAATTTACACAATTCACATGCATCACATTCAATTCAAACATATAATTATACAATTTAGTTACACGAACTTACCTCGACAATGTTCGTGTTCACAAAAGCTACTAATCCACTACTTTCGCTTTTCTCGATTTAACTCTGTATTTGATCTATTTGGATCAATACGATTGAATTTAACATCAATTTAGCATAATTCATATTCAATTCAATCCAATTTTCATCTTAGGAAAAATTATCATTTTGCCCCTATACATTTAATTAATTCTGATTTCATCCCTAAGCTTGGAAAATGAAATTCATGCAATTTAATCCTTATTCCAAGCCTAACTAATTTTTACACATAACAATAGCAACCCATTTATTTCACAAAATTTAGAATTTTTCCATGAATTTTACATCTCTTCAATTTAGTCCCTAATTCACAATTTCATCAAAATTCACTTTACAAAAGTTGTTTATCTATCAACAACCTTTCATTTTCTACCATAAAATTTCATAATTCATGCATACTCATCCATGGAAAAACCCTAGTACTTTGATAACTTTACAAATTAATCCCTAAGATAGCTAGATTAAGCTATTACGATATCGAAAATATAAAAATTACTAAAAACAGACAAGAAAACATACCTAATTGAGCCAAATAAGTTTGCACAAAACCCAACTTCCATGGCTAGGGTTTCTATATTTTTGTTTTAGGAAAGATGATAATATGATGATATTTTTCTTTATTTTATTATTTAACATCTTTTTATGTTTTTCTTTCCAATTTAGTCATTTCTTTATTTAATTTTCCATTGATGAATCATTGTACTTATCTACTAACTCCTCTTAATGGTCTATTTGCCGTATAAGGACCTCCAATTTTGAATTCTATAGCTATTTGATACTTATAGCTACTAGAACTTAACTTTTGCATTTCATGCAATTTGGTCCTTTCCATTTAAATAGACATGTAACCGATAAAATTTCTCTACGAAATTTTTATATGATATTTTAATCATAATGCAGACCATGAAATAATATTAAAATTTTTTTCTTCCGGACTCAGATTTATGGTCTTGAAACACTGTTTCAATTTCACTGAAAATAGGTTGTTACAATTTTCATGCCACCAACAGTAAGTATTTATACACATTTCTCATGCTAAATTTAGCAAGATTTTGCCCTAAAAATATCAACCAAAAATCATATTTAAACTATTTATAGAATTTTGACAATTTCAAAAAAAAATTTGATTTTAACTAATCAACCATTAATTCTTCAATTCTTCAATTTGACCCTCCTCTTTGCTTTTTATTCCAATTTAGTCCATTTTCTTTAATTTTGAATTTCGACACTTCAATTTCGTCCCTAATAAGTAAGACAAGTTTAATAACATCTTATTCAAAAATTAGCCAAAAATAAATATATAAAATAAAAAAAATAAAAATTAACTTGCTATCAGTGACACGTGGTATGATGATATCATCATGATGTCATAATTTAAAAATATATTAAAAATTAATAAATAATACTTTTAAAAACTATTTCCATTTTTTCCCCTTTTTTTCCTTCTTATTCTAGGTTTTTCTTTTCCTTTTTCCAATTTCCATTTCTTTTATTTTTTTTCTTATTCCTTCAATGAACCCTAGCTGTCGTTGCCGTCTGAGCTCCAATTGGGCACTATCAGAACACTCCTCTCCACCACATTTCTTCAAATTTTCGGTTAGTTTTCCAAGAATCTGACCCAAATTTGATGAAACAAAGGCCAAAGCTTTGATCTCTTTCTTTCTCCGATCTCCCTTTTACTCCATCAAATCACCACCAGTCTTCAGTATGTGGTACATTGTGTCGTGGTTCGCCTTACCACCGTTGGGATTGTCGAATGGAGATCCGGAGTTTCGAACTCAAACAGATAAGTCCTCAACAAAACCCTAGATAGTTGGCTATGAATTTTCCTACTATGTTTCGTTTACTCTTTGATGTCAAACTGAGCCACCATCGTCAATGGCCTCGCCTCTGGTCAATGTTCACCGCTCAGCCTCTTGTTTCTTTTCTTTTTTACTGCCGCTTCTACTGTCTAACCTCAGATGATAAACATGTTTGCAAATCTAAGATTTTTCTAGGTTTGCAAAAATAAGTTTCAATTTGGATTTGTTTACTGGGATTTGACTCCATTTTCCCCCCAATGGGTTGTTTCTGCTTTGATTTTGTGTTTGGATTTTGATTTGCTTCGCTTTTTTAAACTTGATTTCATGGAGTAAATCAGGGGTTTTAAAAGATTCAAACTCAGATACCATCTCATAAACCATTATTTAAAAGAAAACCCTAACTGCAAACCCCAAATTAGCTCAACTTTGATGCTATTTTCAAGCCAAAAAGGAGGTCAACTGTCGGCGAAAATAGAACGACAAAAAAAAATGGGGAGAAAGTCTAAAGAAAACATTTTTTAATTTTTTAAAATTATGACATCATCATGTCGTCATTTACGCAATCTTATTTGTCACGTATCTTAAACAGGAACCAATATAATTAACAGAAAAAAATTTAAATACTAATTTGAGACAATAAAAATTATAAATATTAATTTAAGAAAAGGGAATAAGTTTAAGTCTTAATTTTATATTTAACCTAATTTAAATTTAATAGTGGTACTATTAAATTACCTGGAAAATAGATTTATTAAATTTTTTATTATTTAAATACTAATTAATTATTCTAAATTTATTTATAATTATATTTAGATGTGAGGTTAGGGATATGATGAAAAGGTAGATGTTAAATAATTATTTTAGATTAAATAGTAATTATATTTAAATATCAATTTAATAATATGATAGAAAAAGTGTATTCTCAACAATTTAATTTTTTTAAACTCGTGCTTTTATATATATTATAATAATAGATTCTATTCTATTATATAGATTCTAGATTATAGATTAATGCAAAGTAACATAATTCAAAACAATAGTTGATTAACATAATTATCTTTAATATATTAATTAAGTGGTAATTAATATGCTTAGAATTATATTCAAATAATAACTCTATCTTACATTAATAAAATTACCACAATTTTTTTACACCAAATTTTTTAACTAAATATTTAAATTTAAATTATAATTATCTCAACTCTTTTCTTTGTATTTTATGTTTAGAGTTCTAATAAAGTAATAACTTTATTTTAAAATTAGCACAATATTTTTAACTAATAATTGTAAATTAAATTTTAATATTTGTAAATGTATAATAATTATCACAACTTGATTAAATTTTAATTATTTTTAAGGATTAATAGTTGATACATTGACATTATACTTTTTGTGGAAACAATATCCCTATAGGATACTGTCAACCCTTAACCTTACTTGTGGAGTCCAAAAGCTCCATTAGCAGTGTATCAAATATTTATTCTATTTTTAATGTATAATTATTTGGGTGAATTACCCAAAAATTCTTAATCTTAACCATAATTATCGGATTAGGCTAATTTTTGTGAATTTTATTGGATTAGGCCGATTTTGGAGAAAGAAAGGGAAAACGCATCCAACTGGACTCGTTTTTAGTGGATATGGCAGGAAAACGCTTCAAATTGCGTTTTTAGCTTTGGCCAAATGGTTAAATGTTAATGTTTTTTATCCTTAAGTCTTAGGTTCGATTTCTCTTCTACTCACATTTGTATTGTAACCTCCCCAACCCGACTTAGATGTTAGACCCGAATTCGGAAGATTACATTAGCCACCTAAATGATCCAGTAAGCTATCGAAGTTTTTAAAAACAACTATTTTAAAACATTTGATTATTTTTAGAAGAAAATTTAGATATTTATCGATTTATTTATTATTCAAAGATCTTATTTATAGTTTATCAACGGAAAATCAATAATAGCTTGTATTTTTAATAAAACAAAAATGTCATGCAGTGTAAATATGTATAATTAAGTAATATTCATATTTCAATATCCTAAAAACAAATTAAATGTCATGCAAGCTGTAAATATGCATAATTAAGTAATATTCATATTTTGATATCCTAAAAACAAATTAAATGTCATGCAGGCTGTAAAATAAAACTCAAACCTTAAGTCTCATACCATAGTTAAAATTGAATTATTACAATCTTTATATAACAAAATAAATCAAATAACGAGCCTAAAATAATTTTATAATTAAAAATCGAGCCAAGACCCTCTAAATGTCGCGTTTGCGTCCTAACCTGGTGGGTTATGTATAAGGATGAAAATTAAAGGGGAAGTGAGTTATAACATTCAGTGTGAGTTCAATCACAACAAAATCAGAACAAAACAGTAAACAAAACACATGATTAGCAAATCTAAGAATAATCACAATCATAAAACACTTCAAATTAACAATTTTCTATATTGTCACTTCATCATACTTAGAGATCACAGTTATTATATGCACATGTTAATGAATGACAATGCAATTTTAATTTATCAAAAAGGTCTTACCTAACTCCACTACACACCTTACTTATGAGTTCCCTAGAACTCATCTACTATATCACTCGGGTTGTGGATGATCCATCACTGATTTACAGATAAACTATCACTTGTTGTGGATACACAACGTAATTGCAGATAAAAGATGTTATTAGGTTTATAAAAAGTGTGGGTAAACCATTAGAAATTTTTAGATTAGAACATTTTCAGACATGCTGCTACTTGATTCAAGATCGAACCACATATTTGTAGTTACTGCTACTTGTTGTGAGTGCACAACATATTTGCAGATTAAACAAACTGCCACTTGGTTTGTGGGCTAGCCACCACTAGTTTTCATATTATTAAACTGTCACTCTTCCCTCGTACAATTATCCCATCCAATGCAATGCAATATGACATACTTTATAACATAATAATGCAAAATTCGTAGGCATGCTTCTCACTTATTCTGTTCATCAATAGTAATAGAGATGTTCGTCATGTATTCAGTGGGGCGATAACAGTAATAACACTTTACAATTTATCAATAACACTTTAACAATAGGCATGGTTAATATCACACGTTTATTCATGGCATCATAACGATTCAATAAATCAATATCGATAAACACATTATAATAGTGATCATTCAGGCATATAAAATTGTAGATGTAACAGCCCATTTTCAATGAAATTGGAACAGTGGTTTTGGGACCACAAATTCGAGTTCGTGAGAAAAATTATTTTAATATTATTGCATGGTCTGAATTAAGATAGGAATATCGTATAAGAATTTCGTTAAGAAAGTTTTACCGGTTACATGTTTAATTGATAAAAGGACCAAATTGCATGAAATGAAAAAGTTGAGTTCTAGTAGTTATAAGTATCAAATAGCTATGAAATTCAAAATTGGAGGTCCTTACATGGTAAATAGACCATTAAGTGGAGTTAATAGATAAGTATGATGATTCATCCGTGGAAAATTAAATGAAGAAAAGGACTAAATTGGAAAGATGAAATAATAAAAGATTATACTTTAATTAAATAAGAAATATTATCATTTTATATCATCTTTCCCAAATTAAAGACATGGAAACCCTAGTTATAGGTGTTGAACTCAAGCAAGCTATTTTGACTTAATTAGGTATGTTTTTTTGTTCCATTTTTAGTAATTTTATATTTTAGAGATCGTAATAGCTTAATTTAGCTATCTCAGGGATTAATTTGTAAAGTTATCAAAGTATTAAAGTTTTTCCATGGATGAATATGCATGAATTATGAAATTTATGGTAGAAAATGAAAGAGTGTTGATAGATAAACAACTTTTGTAAAGTGAATTTTGTTGAAATTATGATTTAGAGACTAATTTGTAAATATGTAAATTTTATGAAAAAAAATTGAATTCTATGAATTACATGGGCTGTAAATGTTACATGTAAAAATCGGCTAGGCTTGGAATAATGATTAAATTGCATGAATTTTATTTTCCGAGCCTAGAGATGAAATCAGAATTAAATAAAAGTATAGGGGCAAAGTGGTACTTTTGCTAAAATGTAAATTAGATTGAATACAGTATGAATTGTATTAAATTGAGCTAAATTAACTCGTATAGATCCGGATAGACCAAATACGGAGCTAGATCGAGGTAAAGAAAAAGTAACGGATTAGTAGCATACAAGTTCACGAACATTGTTGAGGAAAGTTCATGTAACTAAATTGTATAATTATATGCTTGATTTGAATGTTATGTATGTGAATTGTGTAAATTGTCATGTATGAAAATTAATCACATATCCAACAATGTTCGACAAATATTAAGTCTCATTTGAATAAATGATATTCGATGTATACAGGGTTCCCGAATTGGTTGTGGTCCAGCATATGTTGCGGGCACACCACAGTTCTTATGAGCATCCCGTTACTAGTCCTCTCGATCATCCTGTTATATGGTTCTTGCGAGCTTCCCGTTAATAGCTCTTCGAAGCATTCAGATCGGTCGTGATCCTACATGTGTTGTGGGCACACTGCAGCTCTTATGAGCGTCCCATTATATGGCTCTTCGTGAGCTTCCCGATTAATGGCTCTTTGTGAGCTTCCTGATTAATGACTCTCCAGAGCTTCCCGATATGGCTCGCTTGAACTTCCCTATATATGGCTATCAGGAGCTTTCGTTAATGGCTCTTCAAAGCTACCCGATATTGGCTCGTATGAGCTTCCTAATTATGGCTCTTATGAGTTTCCTGTTATACAGCCTAGATAAGCTTTCACGTTACATGGCTCACTTGGGCTTCCTATTATATGGCTCGAGAGAGGACTTTCCGATTATGTGCTTTAAAGAGTACCCCCGAATATTAATTGACGGATCACAGATTTGTACACTTCATGTGTATAACCGTGTATCCATCGATATTTTAAATGGTTCAACAGACAAAGTTCTGATATAAGTTAAGATGAATTCTGAATGAGATACTACCTGTAAACCACTTGAAAACATATGAAAATTTGATATTTGATGAGCTCATCCTTGATTCTTGATATTCACATGAAATACATGACTAACATGTTTGATGAAGTTGTGTTTAAGCTAATAGCCAAATTGCTTGGATACATTTTTGTATGCTTACATTAAATGTAAATGAATGGTAAGTTTATTTCCTGTTATATGAACTTACTAAGCATTAAATGCTTACTCTGTTTTATTTCTCTTGTTTTATAGTACTTTGGAAGTTCGTTGGGTTAGAAGCTTCGCAGAGATATCTCACACTATCAATCTATCCAACAACTCGTTTCGGTAAAAATAGTAAATTAAATTTTAGGTTATAATAGCATGTATAAGCTAAATTTGGCCAATGATGACATGTAAATGTATGGTTGAAACAAGCCATTGGTATGGCTTGTAATTGATATGTGTTTTGGTATGTTTAAATGATAGTTAACTAATAGGTATGGTTTGATTTGGTATAGTTAATGCAAATGAGTTATATATTATTGATCAATTTGGTAAGATTGAATACTTGGATGTATGAGGTAATATGATATGTTTAAGACATGTATTTGGCTTGTTTTGGTTGCTTGATTATAGCTTATATATGTGCTATTTGATGTGTTTAGGTTGAAGCTAAAAGGGTGAGAAATATGATTAGGAAATGACCTTATTTTGTCCACACGGGCAGAGACACGGGCGTGTGTCTCAGTCGTGTGTGACACACGGCCTAGTACATAGCACATAGGTGTGTGTTTTGGCTGTGTGTCCCCTGCATCTTAAAAATTCAAAACAGAATGCTTAGGATTTTTCATACGGCTTGGCACACGGATGTGTGACTTGGCGGTGTGACCCCTACACCTATACACGGCCTAGCACACGAGCGTGTGACTTGGTCGTGTGACCCAAGTCAGAGAGTTACACGAGTATGGACACGGGTGTCTCACATGGTCGTGTGAGCCACACGGCCTGTGTAACACCTCTATCCCGTGTCCGATCACCGAATTAGGGTTAAAGGCATTATCAGACAGATCGGAAACATTTACAGAATTAATCGTTCAACCATTCATCAATATCAATCATAATGTCCCTTAAATAGGTCATCGAGACTCTAAACATGCTTATAAACCGAGTAGGGACTAAACCGAAACACATAAGTAATTTCATAAAAAGTTAAAACTTTTCTAACATACAGGGGACACACGGCCGTGGGGGTAGGCCGTGCCTCACCCACGGCTTCATGACACCCGTGCGACCTCTCCGTGGTAGTATTCTGCCAAAATCAACACGGTCACCAAGCACGCCTGTGTGCTAAGGTCGTGTACTACTAGATCACATACTGCTATTTCTCACACGGCCACCAAGCACACTCGTGTCGAGGCCATGTGCAATTTAAGCCACATTTTGCCTATTTACCCACTGTCTTAGGCACGCCTGTGTGCTTCAACCGTGTAACATTATAGGCCCTTTTACAAGGCCAATATGCCACCCACTTAGGGTCTTCCTACAAGCTATATATACCAAAACATAATATGCATATATGGCAACCAAAACATATCAAATGACTCACTTCATCGATACATTCAATACCAATTCCATTCATACCAAATTGCAAACTAAATTCTACATCATTTCAAACATGTATCACCCATTTGCTTAACCAAAACTTAACCATCCATATGCATCATAACATACTAAATATATGCTTCATAACTCATTCATTCAAACATTTATCAACTCAAAAACTTGCCAATACACCTGGCCATACTCACTTCATAAACTTATACACCTATCTAGCCCATACATGCCATAATTAGCCATATAGATTTTCAAAAGGGTACCAAAATAAGTTTTTGTAGTGTGATGACGATCCTTGACAATCTCGAGCTTTCAGTAGCTTCGACAACTTATAAAACAGAGAAAACACACACACAGAGTAAGCTTTCAGAAAGCTTAGTAAGTCATATACAAATAAACACATTAGCACATATATATTTCGATCACTTGGCAACTATCACATATATAACTTGGTTCATAAACTTATGGCCACATTTGCCACATTCAACATTTTAAGATTCACATTCTCATTTTCAATCATACTCTTCTTCATATCAAAGTCATATGGGTGCTTACCTTTTATACACACTTAATGTGCATTCAATGTACCTGAAACGAATAATCACTCACTTATTGATCATAGCTCGGATATACCATTCGTAGTGTAGACTTACCCGTTGAACCCTTAGGAACCTAGTAGGATACTCAGAAAGCTCAGAATAGTAGTACAATGCCAACGTCCCAGACGAGGTCTTACATGCACTCGTATATCGATGCCCTTTGTCCCAGATGAGTCTTACGTCTGAGATCATAACGATGCCAAGGTCCCAGACGTGGTCTTACACGAGTCAATATGATGCCAATGTCCCAGACATGGTCTTACTCATAAAGTTCATATCGATGCCTACGTCCCAGACGAGGTCTTTTACGTATAATTCATATCGATGACTACGTCCCAGACGAGGTCTTATACGCAATTTCAAATCAACGCCAACGTCTCGGACGTGGTCTTACATGACAAGACAGAATAGATACCTATGTCATGACATAACTAATCCTATCTATTCCTAGGTTCGTACGAGACTTCTCGGTTTTATCACTATATCGAACTTATTTCAGAATTCACGCACTTAGCATCTCATACTCATTCATTTTCATCGATAGACATATGGATACATATATTTAATTCAATACAGATAAGTTTATTTGCATAGTAACTTACCTCGGATTTGATTTATCGAACGGAAAGGCTACTCGGTTATTTTCGCTTTTCCGCGATCTAAGTCCGTTTTCCTAGGTTCTTGATCTAAACATATTCAGAATTAACTCTTTTATTCACTAGTTCATTCAATTCAATCCAAAGACAAATATTTAGGGCTATTTGCATTTAGCCCTCACATTTGCACATTTTATCAATTTAATCCATTTTTCACAAAATATCAAATTCACAAAATCTACCCATGCTCATGCTTAGCCGAATACTACTACATCACATATAAGTCCACATTTTTCATTGAATTCACAAATTAGTCCTCCAACATAATATTTTCACAATTTAGCCATATTTAGCTAAATTCAACAAAACTTCAAGAACAAAACATGTTCATCAAGCTTAAATCTTCCATTTAACATCATAAAACATCAAAAAACTCAACATAGCATCAATGGCATTTTACACAAACATCATCAATTCATCAAATTGAGACATGGGTTTAGTAGCTCTCAAAGCAACGGTTGCAAAATCGTAGAAATTATCGAAAACCGAAGTCAAAACTTACCTTAATCAAGCTTAAAGAGTGCCGAATGCCCTAGCTTGTATTTTCTTTTCTTTCTTTAATGATTTTTGGTTAAAATAAGAGAAATAAAAGATGAACACTCATCTTTTTGTTTCTTAATCTAATATTAATAATCCAATTACCAAAATGGCCTTCATTCATATAATTAAAACAATTATACAATATGGGCATTTAAGACTTTTATCCATCCACTATCCACCCATTGGCATATTTGCCTATTAAGGCCACAACCTTCAAAAGCCACATCACTTAAGTACTTTAACAATTAGCAAGCAACTCTCACATTTAATGCAATTCAATCCTTTTGTCAAATTAAGCGCACAGACGGATAAATTAACTTACGGAAATTCAACACATGCTTAGTCACATCTCAACGGCATAGAAAATAATATTAGAATATCATTCAAACTCGGATTAGTGGTCCCAAAACCACTGTTCCGACTAGGGTATAAACCGGACTGTTACAGCCTGACCACATGAGCAAGTGTCCCTTGTACTTTAGAAAAAAATTTGAGATTTTGCGAAAAATTCTCGAGTACCTGATTTAGTCCTGACTTGTTTTTAATGTATGTTTTGGGCCTCGAAGGCTCATATAAGAGACTTTATAAATAATTTTTGACATGAATGTTAAACAATATGAAATGTCTATATTTATTCTGTAAAATTCGATAATGCTCCATAACTCTATTTCGGAAACGAATACGGGTTAAGGGTGTTGCAGTAGATTTTTGAATAAAAATTAATTCACGGATCAATTAAGTGCACAAAAAATTCTAGGAGCAATTCAAGGATGAAACAGGGACTAAACTGATCATAACATAAAATTTTTGGGCAAAACTTTAAAACAGGAGCACATGATCATGTGGCTAGTCCGAGTATAATGCATTAAGTTGTGTGGAGGGGTTACACGGTCGTGTGGCCAAGCCGTGTAACAGACTGTGGTCATGTGGAACATGCAAAATTAGGCTTCAAAGAAGACACAGCCGTGTGGCAGGCTGTGTGGAAGGTATTAGGCCGTGTGAGAATCGAAATGTCTTAGGGTTTCAAGGGGACATGGCCGTGTGAAGGGCCACGTGGCCTATATGCCTATGTGGCTGGTTGTATGGCCCTATTTTGGGGCATGGTTTGCCTTAATTCGTTTGTAAAAGAACACACGCCTTTCACCAGGATATCGATTGACATTCCTTGTGCTTAAATCTAGTTCGATTCAGCTAAATCAGATCATTTAATGACAAATTTGCATGAATCGAGATAAATCAAGATTGTCGAAAGATTAGATGATAAATCAAGAAACATTTGTTAATTGTTCACGAGAGTATCGTTAGATAGGAATTCTATAAAGATTCGAGATCAACCATCGAATTGAGATGTACTTACCAATTCTTGACAATGATCAAAGATTGTTTCTACTAGCGATTATGAATCCGGTTGAGAAACGAGTTAAAATCGAGAATTGATTTTGATTCATGATCAAGAATAAATTTCAATAATGGGAAAAAATATTTTACAAAGAAGATGATGAAAAAGAAAAGGGGAAAGAAATAGGGAGAGAAGATAAAAAAAAATTAGTTTATTTTGGAAAAGAAAACTATAGTTCAATTGTAATTAGGAAAAGTATTAAATATTTAAGGTTTTCAAGCCTTAAAGGGGCTGGATAGAAATTAAACCCTTTTACCGAAAATAAAAGGGAAAAGAAGGGGACAACATGACTTGATATTGGGCATGCAAGGGAGAAATGTAAAGGCTTAATCGATGGGCTACCACCCATAACTTGTTAAATTTCTACTCTAAATTATATATATTCTAATATGATTTTTATCCTAAGTTGTTGAAAAGAAAAAGAAAAAAAATGAGAGAGAAGTGGATAAAACCTAAGACCTCTGGAAAGCACACTAGCTACTCCATCAAACTTAGGTCAATTTTAATTAATTATTTCAATTAATCCCCTATATTTTGGGTCGTGACATGTATTTTTTATTTAATGTTGCTTAAAGCTTTTTAAATTTTTAATTAATTTTTTTAACATATTAGATTTTTGGTTAGATGGTTAGATAGTTGTAAATATATCCTTGAGTCTCAGTTAGATTCCTTTCTTATTCATATTTGTATTTTTTATTTCATGATGCTTCAAGTTTTTAAAATTTTAATTAATTTTTTACATATTAGATATTTTATTAGATGGTTAGATAGTTGCAATTACATCCTTAAATCTAGAGTTCGATTCTTCTATTACTCACATTTGTATTTTTTTTATGTCATGTTGCTTCAAACTTTTTAATTAATATTTTTAACATATTAGTTCCTTTCATTAGATGGTTAGATAATATTTTTGTGATTACATCCTTGAGTATGAGGTTCCATTATTTTTATAACATATTAATGTATTTTTTATTTCATATTGTTTTAAGCATTTTAGTTTTAATTAATGTTTTGGTGATATTTTTTAATTATTTTTATAAGCTTATTATTATTCTTTCAATTAATTATATTTATAATAATTATTTAATTTTTTATAAAATTAAATAATTATTGTCATTATCGATATTCAAATTTTAATTATTTTCTTTTTTTTTTTTCTTTACGATCTTTTTACATTGCCATTATCGACATTCAATTTTTTAACAAATCCTTAAGATTTGGCTTCATCAACAGGTTCAAACGTGGTAAGTAATTTGGTATAAACGGGATGATAAAATTGGTGGTTCAGTTTAAAAATTTCTCAACAACTGACTTTATAAAATTCCAAATTCTTTTATCATGTAATTTTTTACTTACAAAATCCATTACAATTAGCAAAACTAACACAAACCATAACAATTAACTGTTGGGATATTTTAATAATAATAAGCAAAACCTTTTATATCTTACAAACCAAACATTTTCTTTAAAGTTTGCTAAAGTTTTAATACCAAATTTTAAATATGGCATTTAATTCAAGTTTAGAAATTTTTAATGTTTTATTTATTTTTCTTAAATATTATCCTATAAACATCCGATTTTCAAGAGAAATAAAAAAAAAACTTTTTAAGTCCTTCATTGGGTGAAAAAAGTGTTACTTTCTGATTTGTGCAAGCTAGTATTTTGGGTGATTCAATTTGTTCTATCTTGGGGAACACGTTCAACAAAATTTCTTTACACCTGATATCATCTCAAGAGAGTGACTTAGTCCTTGCCTCAATCTCCATCACCCTATTTGAATATAGTTTAATTTCATATAATTTAACAAATTATCCGTTTTTAATTAAATTATCAATTTTTAATATAATTTAGTACATGTACTTAAGACTTTGTAATATAAAATTTTCAAAAAAAAAAACAAATGTTCGAATGAGATTGGTAGCTACTTATTAAAAGATTTTTTTAAAAATATATACTTTTAGAAAAGAAATGTTGAAATTGTGATATTTAACCTTTTTATCCAAAAATATCTAAACTAATATAAAATTTTATGTTAATAAGATTAAAACTAATAAATAATTTTTTAAATTAATATTTATCTATATCAAACAACATAATTTTGTTCGAACTTATATTTTACTAATTGGGGAGGGATCCATTCATACCAATGTAAAACTTAAATGGTTTTATACTCTTCCGTATATTTTGTATGATTAATATTTTAACAATCCAACCATCATATTTTATACTTCATTATTGTAGATCATGCATGCTAAATTTGACATAATTTAAAAATTTTCTAATTATTTATTTTATGTAAAAACTTCCAACCGTTAAATATATTTTAATATAGACAATATTTTAGATCAATATGATAGAGATATTAGATCGATTTAAAATTTTGAATGCATTAAAATACTAATATCATGATAAATTCAATGGTTGGATCGTCAAAATATTATTCATATAAAAGTTACAAAAGAGTGTAAAACCACTTAAGTTTTACACTAGTTTAAGTGGATCCTCCTTTCCTAATTTACTACACAATATTCTAATATGAATTCAACACTTTTTAAATTTAGTAGTAAAATTCGATACTTAATTTTTCAACACTTAAATTTTATGTTTATCAAACAACACTTAAATTAACCAATATTTATAGTATATCAATTTGATTTCTACCAAAACCTTTTACAAATTCATGAATTTCAAAATTGTTAGACACATTTAAAGGCAAGAAAAATTGTGTAACTATTTCTATGGCTGAAACAGTGGCCACAAGCATTGTTTCATTTCCATATTTGCCTATTTTCAGAGTTAGCAAATTTTAAAACAAAAATATTGAGCTATCTATTTTGAAGATCTTTAGACGAGTTAAAACCCAAAACATGAAGACCAAATGAGTTGAAATTGGAGACTTAAAGATTGGTTATTGTGAATTAAGTCCAGTTACTCGCGGAAAAGTGAAGCCACTTTTTGTAGTTGGAGACATTGGATTACATTAAGACTTTTATGAAATTATTATCCTATGTTGTTTTTTAGCTTTACTTTATAGAAAAGTTATTAAACTATAACTCTTATGTAAACAAAACTTAAATAGTTTATAAACTTAAGTCTTGCCTAGGTTAAAGTAATCAAGAGACCTAGAAAGATAGTGGATTGTTCATATTTGTTCAAGTTAAGAACATGTATGTGTGCATTATTTTTGTAAGCAATCAAGAAAATCTCTTGATTCGTAAAACTAAACATTCAAGGAGAAAATTTTGTGGAAGAGTGATCTAGCCTTTATACAACGGTGAGGTCGCTAAAGTAGTGAGAATCAAATTAGTCTTAAGACTTAAACATTGATTGCACTAGGCCTCGCAGACGTAGACTAAGGTTGAATTGCATAAATAATCTTAGTATTAATTTTTCTTTTGTGCACGTTTTGATTTCGTGGTTGAAGCCATAATTTCTGTTTGTTAAGCAAACACCTCTCGTTTCATAAATAACATTATATTTATATATACAACTGCATCATTGTGAAATTCCAAAAATCTATACATACATAATGTGTACTTGTATTAAATATAAATAGTATGAAAATTTATATAAATGTATATCAACTAATAATTTATATATTAAATTCATAGCATTAAAATATGAAAATATCCGATTGGTTTTGAAACTTGATATTATCATACCTTTAAATTCAACATAACGAAATCTTTGAATGAGAAAAAAGTCAATGATTAAGATATGAAATTATTTGATACTATCATGAAACAATATTGTTCTAAATAAACAATTAATTAATTTGAGGGTCAATACGTTGCATATAAAAATAACCCCATTTTAACATTTCTTTTTTAATTTTCGTTCGTCCCTATACTGTTTAGAAAAGAATAGATAAATCGTTTTCTCTCAAAACAGATTATTTGACAAAATCCAATTTTTAAGAATACTTGTATAATATAATGCTGTGGTCAAAATTTCTAGATGATTCACGACCCATATAAAATTCAACAACCAATGTTTTACGCCATTCTATTTTGGTAAAATTATGTTATTAGTCCTTATATTACATGTAAGTTATGGATTTAATATTTATATTGTAATTTGATCATTTTAGTCCCTATATTTTTCAAAATTTAAAATTTCAGTATTGACCTAAATTATAACTACTAAAATTATTAAGTAAAGTTCTACTATTTTCAAAATTTTATGTGACAAATGTATTATCATATATGTAATATTATGTTAATTTATTATTTTCATATAATACTCATAAAAAGCCATGTCGTTTTAACTAATGGATAGTGGTGAAGCCCTAAAATGAAACATTTTTCATTTAGGCCCTTTAATAAATTATAAAATTATAAATTTGTAATGGTAAAATTGCACTTTGCCTCTTAAATAATAAAAATTTGAATTAATCCTTTAAAATTGTAAAGATATAGGCTATTAAAATGGTGAAATTGTATTTTACTATAGTATAAATATACAATTTAATTTCAATCCCCAAAAATATTTTATGGCTTCACCCCTGCTAATGGAGTTGGTTATCATTTGAGTCAAAATTAAAATTTAAAAATTTAAAAAATACAAAGAATACAAATTATCAAAAGGATACTACTTCTGTTTGGGTCAAGAATGAAGTTTAAAAAATTCTAAAAGTATAGGGAGTAAAATTGATCGATTAAATTAGAGTACAAAGACTAAATTTATAACTTAAGCATAGTATAGGGACTAATAGCAAAATTTGACCTTCTATTATATTATGATCCTTCAAAAATGGTTGAAACTTCATTTAAAAGTTTTTAACTTTCAAAGTGGAATGGTAAGATTGGGTTTTAAATGTGTTTGAGTTGGCTTAAATTTAAGGTTTAAAGCTCGATATGAGTTAAATAGAGTTTTATTTTTAAAGTTTGAATTTTTTTTTTTTGATTTACTTCTTTTTATACAAGTTTTTGTTTTTTGATGTAATGCGTAGAATTATTTATAGTCTTTCCCAATCCTTAAATAGGAGGATAATGCGCTTTAGCGCACTTGAACTCACGTCCTTTTGCACTAACAACAATACCGATGTTAACTGAACTAAGACTCAATCGACAAAAAAACTCATTATTTTTATTTGATAAAAAAACTTGATTATCCTAGTCCAAGTTTTGATTATTTATATTTTTGCTCATGTTTGAATAGAAATTTTCAATACTGATTAAAAAGAAAAAAAAACTCAATTGCAATTTGCTAAATAGCTTAAACATTTTGAACTTAACTTGACAATTTGTCGCAGAGTGTGTCTGTTAATAATAATCTATGAGAATAATGTGCAACTATACACAATCTTAACAAGTAATAAAGTAGTGAGTAGAGTAACGTCTTCACAGGGATTGTGTGTGCAACCAAAAATTGTAAAATTTAATTATCAATTTGGCAAACAATAAAAATATGGTTAAGGAATGTGCTAATTAACTAAACTAAATTTAACCTAGATGAATGCACAACTTAACAACACAAAATAATAAGCAAATAGCTAGCGTTAAATACAATGACATGAAGGACTAGAATAGTTAATCCCCTTTTGTAACGCCCTGAATAATTTATTTCTGATTCTATAAATATTTGACACAAGTGTGTATCTGCTTCAGTGGTTAAGTGTTTTAAGTGTGTGTATGAGGTCTTGGGTTCAATTCTCACTTGGGCAATTTTTGATATTTTTTATCCAAGCCTTACCATTGTCGAGTGGGTTTATATAAAATTATCTGTTAATCTATATTAGAATGAGCTTGTTGGTTTGAGTGGTAAGGAGGTTAGTATGTTGGAGGTTCTGTGTTCGAATCCATGCGTGAGTGTGGGTATTAATTTTTGCTCAGTTGACTTGTAGAGTCTCGGTTGAATTGGAAGTCTGAGGAGGTTGAGATAGAGGGTTAGTGGGAGAAAATAAATAGATACGTGTCATATCTTTGTTTTTATTTTTCTTTTTTTTTTCAAAATTCCAATTAGTTTCTCTTTCTTCCAAAATCAACTGACATTAGTTTCTGTTTCCCTATCGTTTTCTTTTTCCTATTCTCTTATTCAGTTTCGTTTCTTTTTTGTCTATTGTCGTAACTTTGCTCTCATTATTTCGGTTTTCGTCGTACGGTTCTGGTAAGTGAGGCTATGTTATTCTATAATTGGTGTTTTCCAAAATGCTGATTGTGATTATACTGTTGTTTTGGCAACAACGAATCGAGAAGATCGTGACTCTACTCT
Source organism: Gossypium rotundifolium (assembly GCA_025506655.1). Taxonomy (NCBI): domain Eukaryota; kingdom Viridiplantae; phylum Streptophyta; class Magnoliopsida; order Malvales; family Malvaceae; genus Gossypium; species Gossypium rotundifolium. Next base: position 149,804,001 of record CP106732.1, on the reverse strand, counting down.
TGCGGGATTGTAGTTAATCATTTGGAGTGTTGGGGTAAGCGATGAACGCTTGATTTGAACTATTGTTGATTTTGAGTTTTCGATTTAATCATGTTTTAAGACTGATTTTTAGCGTTGGTATGTCGATTCTTAGGTTCTAGAGGGCTCGTGGTTGCGGTAGCATCAAAACTGAAACAGGAGTGTTCTCGAATTGGGAAAAATAAGGTTTCGACGAAAGCCTAAATTGCCTACTGTCGACGCCACACAGGCATGTGGTCACCCGTGTGGTTGGCCGTGTGCGAGAAACGGCCGTGTGTCTGATGAAGGTGTAGCTATGCATACAACACGACCGTGTAGTGGTCTAACTGTGGCCGTGAGGGCCACACGGGCAAGGTCAATCTGGCTGTGTGGGCCACAAAGGCATGTGGGCTCATAATTCTGAAATTTTCCTTAAGGTCGCACGGGTCGCTCCGATCGACTGTGGGCCTACCGAGGGGTCGGTAAGGGCTAACCAAACTCTAGATTATGTGTTATGATAATCTGACAAAATGTTCGGAGCAGGATACCTTTATGTATGTCTGACTATTCTAGTATATGTATATCAGATTTATGTACACAAGCATGATAAGCATGTTTTATCTATATCTGTAACTGTATTCTGTATCTGTTTTGGGGTGGGATTGTATAAATAGAAGAAGTGTTCTGAAAGGCGACCTTCGCCTATATTCTGGCTGTTTGGCTGCACTATATTTTACGTGTGTCGTAATGGCACGATATGGTGTGTAGGGATGTGTGGGTGTTTTTAACCCCACATAGTGTGATGGGATGGTTACAGATGATGTGTAGAGGATGGGGGTAAGATTCTGTATATCTGTTTCTAATTTCTGTATCTGAAAAGGACTTAAGTCCGAATCTGTATCTGCCTTTGTCTGAGACTTCTGTATGTTTGCTTGTCTATTTTTGTTGGGTTACACACTAAGTTTTCGTAAATTCATTTCTGTTTGACTGTTCTGTACAGGTAATCCACAGACTTATCGGATCGGTGCAGCGAAGTCTTGCAGTGACCACTAGTCTTCGAACTGAATTTAATTAAATGTTTTATTTATTAAAAGATTATTCTAGGAGTTTTGTATTAATTGGACTCTCTGGACTGTTGATTTAATTTTTGGGATTTGGATTTTCGTTTAATATTTTATATGGACAACTCGCTAAAAACACTGTTTTCACTAACAAATAAATTATATTTTAAATGAATTAAGTTACACTTTAGAAAATTGATATAAATGAATATGAATTATGAAACGTGAATGAATTGACAAGACGATTTTATTTTCAAAATCCTACCTTGTGACACCTCTAGATTCGACAATAACGTCTAAGCCGAGTTTGGGGAGTTACATTTAGTGGTATCAGAGTTAGGTTACAAAACTCAGGCTGTAAATTTTGGGTTCCAAAATTTTGTTTCAAAAGAATTAGTTGTCAAACAATTTGAATAAATTAAGAAGGTATGTGGTACACTAAGTCTCGACGCCGATCCTATAAGTATTTCAAAGCTTAGATAGTATATTTTGAAACACCGTAGTTAGTACTTTCTAAAAGGTACTAAAATAGCTAGAGACTAAAACTTCGAAAACATTTTGAACTTCGATAATTTATGATAAAATATCTGCTAATAAAAATTTCGATACATAAAATTTTATAATGTAGATAAAATTTAAAAGATGAGCACCCGTGGAATAAGCGGATGTGGTATTCGAGGTCATGGTAGAGGCGAAGGGGCTTGAGTGAGTCTTCTTCAACACTCTTAACTCGTATTTAAGGATTAGGGTTACATGGCATGATAAGTACTTAGTTTGTTCTTAATTATATTGCTTAATCTAATCTGATGTGCTTAGGTGGAGGAGGAATAGACCGCCTAAAAGTAGATCTAGCATAATTGAGCGAAGTTGATCAAGCGCTAGAGATAGGGTTACGAGATTTTGCGATTAGGGTGAAACCTAATATGGGAATCCATTGATCGATTCTTCGCTTCCTAGGGGTTATTATAAGAGAACGAGAGTTCCACTAATTAACAAGGTTAGACGTTATTCGCGAGAGAGGGTTTAATATAGGTTAGGAGTCTCACGGATCAAGCTAAGTAAAGAAATCATATGGTTTGAGGAATAAATAATAAGTGAAGTCATAGGTGGATTCTTCGAGGTATCGTCTTCATCAACCGAGTTTTCCTAAAGTCTTTTCCAATTCATTCTTTTGTCTTTGCATTTAGTTTAAGTACTTGATGGTTTTAAACCAATCACTCCATATTTCGTGCTAAATAATAGAAAGAAAGTGAGTAGTAGTACTTTTAGGTTCCCTTGGGTTCGATAAGATATTCTTGCCTAAACTATACTCTTTATTCGATAGGTGCACTTGCCTCTATCGTTGTCATAGTTAGTCTGTGTTCGATCATTCTTTTTATAAATATTAAAACTCGACTATTTGACACGATCAGTGGCCGTGTGGGCCACACGGGTAAGGTCAATCTGGGTGTGTGGGCCACACGGGCATGTGGGCTCATAATTCTAAAATTTTCCTTAGGGTCGCACGGGTCGCTCCGATCGACTGTGGGCCTACCGAGGGGTCAGTAAGGGCTAACCAAACTCTAGATTATGTGTTATGATAATTTGACAATATGCTCGGAGCAGGATACCTTTATGCATGTATGACTATTCTAGTATATATATATATCTGATTTATGTATACAAGCATGATAAGCACGTTTTATCTATATCTGTAACTGTATTCTGTATCTGTGTTGGGGTGGGATTGTATAAATAGAATACGTGTTCTGAAAGGCGACCTTTACCTATATTCTGGCTGCTTGGCTGCACTATATTTGATGTGTGTCGTAATGGCACGATATGGTGTGTAGGGATGGGTGAGTGTTTTTAACCCCACATAGTATGATGGGATGGTCGGAGATGGTGTGTAGTGGATGGGGGTAAGATTCTGTATATCTGTTTGTGATTTCTGTATCTGAAAAGGACTTAAGTCCGAATCTGTATCTGCCTTTGTATGAGACTTTTGTATGTTTGCTTGTCTAATTCTGTTGGGTTACACACTAAGTTTCTTAAATTCATTTCATTTGATTATTGCATGGGTAATCCATGACTTATCGGATCGGTCAGTGAAGTCTTGCAGTGACCACTAGTCTTCGAACTGAATTTAATTAAATGTTTTATTTATTAAAAGATTATTCTAGGAGTTTTGTATTAATTAGACTCTCTAGACTGTTGATTTAATTTTTGAGATTTGGATTTTCATTTAATATTTTATATGGACAACTCGCTAAAAACACTGTTTTCACTAACAAATGTTTTCTAAAAACACGAACTGCATTTTTAAAATATAATAGTTTTACGACTTCCGCTGTAAATTATATTTTGGCAAATAAATGGATTAAGTTACACTTTCGAAAATTGATATAAATGAATATGAATTATGAAACGTGAATGAATTGACAAGACGATTTTATCTTCAAAATCCTACCTCGTGACACCTCTAGATTCGACAATAACGTCTAGGCCGAGTTTGGGGAGTTACATTTAGTGGTATCAGAGTTAGGTTGCAAAACTCAGGCTGTAAATTTTGGGTTCCAAAATTTTTTTTCAATAGAATTGGTTGTCAAACAATTTGAATAAATTGAGAAGGTATGTGGTACACTGAGTCTCCGACGCCGATCCTATAAGTATTTCTGAAGCTTAGATAGTATATTTTGAAAATATTGTAGTTAGTACTTTCTAAAACTGTACTGAAATAGTTAGAGACTGAAACTTCTAAAAACATTTTTGAACTTCTGATAATTTATGCATAAAATATCTGCTAATAAAAACTGGAACTGATACATAAAATTTTATAATGTAGATAAAATTTAAAATTTACGATGAGCACCCGTGGAATAAGCGGATGTGGTATTCGAGGGCATGGTAGAGGCCGAAGGGGCTTGAGCTGAGTCTTCCTGTAACACTCTTAACTCGTATTCGTCGCCGGATTAGGGTTACAAGGCATCACCGAACATATCACAAGTCACAATAAATATTTACTGTTCATATGATCATCTCCGAATCCGTTATGAGTAATGCATTTTCATAATATGATTAAACAATATCGTACATATCTTAAACCCATTAGCCAAATTCACATATAAACTTCGTTCATCAAATAACAAAGATTACTATTCATTAGATCGTACAAAAATACCTTGGCCGAATATGCACTCACTAATATCACTTACTAAAGTAAAATTTTCATTACCAAAACTAAGTATACATATATGTATTCACATAAACCTTAATTAACCAAATTCAAAATATTTCTATTTCATATATTCAAACCAAATATGAATCAATCTGTTTATAATATCTAAACCAATTCAACCAAAACCAAATACAACATCCATAATCCAAAAACACTTAATTATAAACATTATACACATACACATTTACAAACTACGCCCAATAAGTCAATCATAAGTACCTAGCCCACAATTTCATCAATTAACCGCGTAGACAATTTACCAAATAAATTGATCTTCAAGTTAACTTTATGTTACGATTTATTCACCTCAAAAGTATGATACTATCAATCCATAACCCAAACCTAGTCAAGTATATTTATGTCAACTTTCCAAAACACAACTCACAAGACTTTAATAGATACATCATATCAAAACATATATTTATACTTGTGCATATAATGTACTCACATCACAAACATACTTATAATCCAAGCATGACAAACACACATAATACAATTAAGAACATTTAAGCATTAGATCATTCGGCATGAAGATCAAGCCATTTTTGCATGGCTTGTATTTACATCATCAAAACATTATCCAAGTAATTAACTAGACTATACAAGCCTTAAGTTTAAAACCCAAGCTTTAAAAGTACCAAAATCAGTTGATAGTGTGGATGACTTCCTTGACAATTCCCCAGCTTGTAGCTTGTAATCAAAATCTATAAAACAGAATAACAAAACACACAGAGTAAGCTAACTTAGCTTAGTAAGTCTTAAGCAATTATAACTACCCAATTGAACATTCAAACATTTTTAAACCAATCATTTTATGACATTAATATAATAACATAGCACAATTGGACTATCATAGCCTAATACTACTATCCTTACATAGCATTGCATTTATCATTTATCAAATCCAAAACATCACTATCTAGCTTTAAAAAAAAAATACAAACTTACCAATTGCATATAGTTCAATACGTTTCCATATACAACTGAATTAGTAAGTACCATGTACAATTTAATCACATTTAATCGAATGTATATGTATATATATACATCCTTCAAACATTACATGTAAACTAGTATATAACAACGATACAATACCATTTACTCACATATGAAGAAAACCGAATATACAATAGCATCTTTTAGTCAACTTATTGCTCAATAAACATCACATATAAACATGTCAATATATAAACACACATACCTTATGGCCGAATGTAATATACATCATTTAACTAAGCTTTAACTTGCTCAATTTTCACCATAACTTGATCATTTCATAAGCATAAGCTTGTAATATAAATCACCAGTATAAAACCTACTAGGCATAAGCCTGAATCACACACCGGCACTAAGCCTGCTAGACCTAAGGTCTGATATTCTATCACCGGTTATAAGCCTGCTAGGCATAAAGCCCGATTAAGTTCACCAACCCAAGGCTTGCTAGGCTCAAAGCCGGAATCATGATACTTCAAGCTGTTTCACACAAATCATTTTATATATCGGATCTTTTATACATTTCAAACTCATTGCACGAACATTCAAATAACATATATCATTCGAATATCTTAAACAAATCAAATCTTATACATACTTAACCATATTCGGCTATTCAATAATATAGCTAAAAAATTTTCAAAAATCAGCATATACTAGGTTACGTACATGATTTACAATTTTTTATTGCTTAAAGACTTACCTCATATATCGACGGATGACGAAAACCGGCTATTCGACTATTTTTGCTTTTCCCCAATCCAAATTCGTTTTCTTTGGTTCTTGATCTAAACATGTTCAAATTAAGCTCATTCAAACACATTTCTATTCAATTTTGTCCTAAAACACATAAATGGGAAAATTACCATTTTACCCCTAATATTTTACACTTTTTACAATTTAGTCCTATTTGCACAAAACACAAAATACACAAAATTTGAATAAACACCTTAAGGGCCGAATATTCCTAGTACTTATACATGTCCATCCAATTCATTTATTTCACATTTTAGTCCCTCTAAAATTTATTTTTGCAATTTAGTCCAACATACTCAAATTTCTTCAAAAATTCAAAGACAAAACTTATAAATCTAACACATAATTATCATAATCTATCCTTAAACAACATAAATAGCAAGCTATCAACAATGGATCAACTCAAAATATTCATCAAACTCAAAAATTAAAGCATGGGTCTTGAAGTATTCGAAGCAACGATTTCAAAAACGTAGAAATTATCAAAAACCGAGCTAAGCACATACCTTGATCAAGCTCAACAATGGTCGAACCTAGCTTAAGTTTTCTTTCTTTTCTTTTCTTTAGTTTCGGCTAAGCACTTCCAAAAGATGAACATGTTTTATTTTTTATGGCATAATGTATATTATAATACTTTATTATTAGTTTACTAAATTAGCCATTACTAAAAATTATCATAACATTTTAACTAATAGGCATTAATGTCCTTTGTCATCCTCTATAACTTAAAATGGGCTATTTGCCCTTTAAGGACCTCTCATTAAGAAGCCACTATCAAATAAGCACTTTACACTTTAATTAGTAACTTTTAAACTTTACGCAATTAAGTTCTTTTTATTTAATTAAGCTCACAAACAATTAAATTTTTATACGAAACTTTCACACATACTAATTCACATATAATTAACATAGAAAATAATATTTAAAAATTTTTCAGACTTGGATTCATGGTCCCAAAACCACCATTCCGATTAGGGTCAAATTCGGACTGTTACACTTCTTTTTTGGGCAGTATGCCAAACTTAGATACGAGTGAGACACCGATTTTGCCTCCTACTGAGACTGGGTGTCAAAGCCATTTGCGCTGGGGATGAAACACTATTCCAAGCCATGTTGAGGATATTAGAGAGGTTCGCTAGACCCCATTCTAGATCTAGAGGCCATGGATTGATAACTGAACATCTTCGGTCCAATAGTGATGAGCTATTTAGGGGTGTTACTAGAGTTACCCCTATTATGGCCGAGTATTGGCTAGAGGCCACCGAGAGGATCATGAATGATTTAGATTGTACTCATGAGCAGAAACTGAAAGGTGCAGTGTCTTTATTTCGTGAGGAGGCATATCAGTAGTGGTTAACGGTTGAGGAGAGTACTCAGCCTGATCGTCTGAACTAGGATTTCTTTAAGACTACCTTCTAGGAAAAGTATGTTGGAGTAAGCTATGTAGATGCTCGTAGACTTGAGTTCATGAATCTCACACAAGGTGATAGATATGTGGCCGAGCATGAGGCCGAATTTCTAAGGTTGAGCCGCTATGCTCGAGGTATGGTGGCATCTGAGAATAAAAAGTGTGTCCGTTTTGAGGATGATCTGAGAGATAGTCTGAGGGCTCTGATTGTTCCAGAGGGAGCGTGAGTTTGTAGTTCTTGTTGATAAGGTAAAGATTGCCGAAGAGGTTAAGCGCATGGATCGCCAGAATAGGGATCGTGATAGAGTCAATAATAAGAAGGGTTCGGAGCCCTCTAGTTCTATTCAGATGTCTAAGAAAAATTCCAAACCTGATGGGCCGATTAGAGTGGAGGTTCATGTTGCTCCTACTGGGATTCAGCCATGTGGAGATTGGGGTAGGCGCCATCTGGATAAGTGTTGGAGGAGGTTAGGGGCTTGTCTTAGGTGTGGGTCCTTGGAGCATCGGATTCGAGAGTGTCCACAGTGGGCTCATCAGATGCAAGCTTCAGGACCAGGTTTTGTATAGCCTCAAGGTAGTTCAGCAACCACCTAGGGGCCGTGGATCGGTAGGGGTGGTAATGGTGTGAGCCGTGACAGAGAGCACCGGGCAGAGGTGCTAGTCAGACTGAAGCGAGTTAGTCTATGTTGGTTTATGCTGCTCGACACCGAGAGGATAGAGATGCTTTTGATGTTATCACCGGTAGGTTCTTTATTTTTTATGTACCTTATACTGCTTTGATAGACATAGGTTCTACACACTCCTATGTAACTAGTATTGTTTCTGAAAATTTGGGGATTTCTGTTGATAGCACTTCCAATGAGATTACTGTATTAAGTCTTTGGGGTCAGTCTGTTAGGGTTAGTAAGCTTTATAGGGATGTTCCGTTAGTAGTGCAAGGGGCTGAATTTTTGGAAAATATGATAGAGCTTTCATTTAAGGAGTTCAATTTAATTTTGGGTATAGACTAGTTGGTTAAGCACCGAGTTAGTTTAGACTGCATGACTAAGAGGGTCATTTTGAGGACTAAAGATGATAAGGAAGTGGTTGTGATCGGTGAGCATCAAGATTATCTGTCCAATGTGATCTCCAGTCTTGCGGCTAAGAAACTGGTTCAGAAAGGGTGTGAGGCGTATTTGGCTTACATTAGTGTTTCTGTTTCTAGGGACTCTTCTACCGGGGATATCAGAAAAGTGAGGGATTTTTCGCATATCTTTCCCAAGGAGTTACTAGGTTTACCTCTGAATCAATAAGTTGAGTTTGGGATTAAACTTCTACCAAGTACAGCTCTAGTATCTATCGCTCCATAATGTATGGCACCGAATGAGCTTAAGGCTCAATTTTAAGAACTTTTGGTTCATGGTTTCATCTGCCCTAGTGTATTCCATGGGGGCACCGGTTCTGCTTGTTAAAAAAAAGGATGGAACCATGAGGATGTGCATCAATTATCGGCAGTTGAATAAACTGACTGTGAAGAATAAATATCCACTTTCGAGGATCGATAATTTGTTTGATTAGCTCGAGGGGCTTCTGTGTTTTTGAAAGTTAATCTCCGATCTGGATATCATTAGCTTAGAGTTAAGGAAGTTGATACTCAAAGACTACATTTAGGACTCGTTATGGACATTACAAGTTCTTAGTTATGCCTTTTGGTCTAACGAATGCTCCAGTGGCATTCATAGATTTGATGACCGAGTCTTTCAGCCATATCTGGATCAGTTTATCGTCGTCTTCATCGATGAAATTTTGGTTCTCTAAGACTAAAGATGAGCATGATGAGCATCTTAGAGTAGTGCTTCAGATACTTCGAGAAAAATAGCTCTATACTAAACTGAGCAAGTGTGAGTTCTGGTTGCGAGAGGTAAATTTTTTGGGACATGTGGTTTCTGCTGAGGGGATCCGAGTTGATCCGAGAAAGATTGAGGCTGTGCTTGATTGCAAATAGCCCAAGAACGTATCTGAGATCCGCAGTTTTCTAGGTCTTACGGGTTATTATCGACATTTTATCGAGGGGTTCTCTTTGATTACAACTCTTTTGACTAAGCTTTTGCACAAGGGTGTTCCTTTTGTCTAGACTGATGCATAACAGTCGAGCTTTGAGAAGTTGAAATCTGTTCTGACTTAGACCCTATTCTGATACAGTCTGAAGGTAGAAAAGAATTTATGGTATACAGTGATGCATCGCATGTTGGTTTGGGTTGTGTTCTGATGCAAGATGGTAATTTTGTGGCTTATGCATCCGTCAGCTTAAGACACACGAGGGAATTATCCGACGCATGATCTAGAGTTGGCTGCGATGGTTTTTGCGTTGAAAATCTGGAGGCACTACTGTATGGTGAGAGGTGTGTATTATTTATATTGGTCATAAGAACCTCAAGAACCTCCTTACCTAGAAAGAGTTAAATCTCAGACAGCGGTAATGAATTGAGCTGCTCAAAGATTATGGCTGGACGATCGAGTATTATCCTGGTAAGCCCAATGTGGTGGCCGACACTCTTAGTCGTAGAGCGATGACTAATTTGAGAGTAATGTTCGCTCGCCTTAGTTTGTTTGATGATAGGAGTTTGTTAGCTGAATTGAAAGTCAAGCCAATTTGGATTGATCAGATTCGGGTTAAGCAGCTAGAGGATGAGTCTCTAGGTTTGCGATTTCGTCAGGTGAAGAGTGGCCGTACTTCAGATTTTGGGCAAAATAATATTGGTGTTTTGTGTTTTCGAGGTTGGATATATGTGTCAAATGATTCTAATTTAAGGCAGTCGATTCTGAGTGAGGCACATAGTAGCGATTATGCTATGTATCCGGTGGTAATAAGATGTATCACGATCTTTGTGATTATACTGGTGGTCGAGTTTGAAGCGTGGGGTTACAAATTTTATTACTCGATATCTGACGTGCTAGCAAGTTATGGCTGAGCACCAATTGTCTTCGGGTTTACTCCAACCCGTTAAGATTCCCTTACGAAAATGAGAACGAGTAACGATGGACTTTGTTAGTGGGTTGCCCTTGACACTCGTTAAGAAGGATTCTATTTGGGTTATCGTGGATCGATTAACCAAGTCCGCTCATTTCATTCTGGTTCGGACGGATTAATCTCTGCAGAAGCTAGCGAAGCTCTATATATCTAAGATTGTAAGACTGCATGGGGTTCTTGTTTCGATTATTTCTGATAGAGATTATCGCTTCACTTCTCGGTTCTGGAAGAAATTACATGAGGCTCTAGGTTCTAGATTGGACTTCAGTATTGTGTTCCATCCTTAGACTGATGGTCAATCTGAAAGGGTGATTCAGATACTGGAGGATATGCTTCAGATTTGTGTAATAGAATTTTGAGATGGTTGGGAGGATTATCTGCTGCTAGTTGAGTTCGCCTACAATAACAGTTTCCAGTTTAGCATCCAAATGGCACCTTACGAGGCTTTGTATGGTCATAAGTGTCGTACTTCGCTATGTTGGACTGAGTTGGGTGAGTGTCGTGTTTTAGGTCCTAAGTTGGTTTCTAAGATCAAAGATAAGGTTAGACTGATTTGGGATCATCTGAAGGCGGCTTCTGATAGACAAAAGTCCTATGCTGATTGGAAAATAAGAGATATTAAGTACTCTGTAGGGATTTCCTCTTTCATAAGGTTTTTCCGTGAAATAAAGTTCTGAGGTTCGGTCGTAAGGGCAAGTTAAGCCCTAAGTTTATTGGGCTGTATCAAATTCTGAAGCGTGTGAGACCAGTTGCTTATCAGTTAAAGCTACCTCCAGAGTTGGACCGTATCCACGATGTCTTTCATGTCTCGATATTGAGGCGGTATCGGTCTAATCCATCTCATGTTATCTTTGTTGAGGAGAATGAGGTTAGACCAGATTTGACTTTTGAGGAGGAGTCAGTTCAACTTATAGATCGTGATATTAAGGTACTGAGGAGGAAGTCCATTCCATTGGTAAAGGCTTTATGGTGGAATCATGGCATTGAAAACCACGTGGGAACCCGAGGACTCGATACATCAGCGGTTTCCTCATCTATTCTGATTAGGTAAATTTTAAGGTCAAAACTTCTTTTAAGGGGTAGAGTTGTAACGCCCTGGATAATTTATTTCTGATTCTGTAAATATTTGACACAAATGTGTATTCACTTCAGTGGTTAAGTGTTCTGGGTGTGTGTGTGAGGTCTTGGGTTTAATTCCCACTTGGGCAATTTTTGATATTTTTTATCCAAGCCTTACCATTGTTGAGTGGGCTTATATAAAGTTGTCTGTTAATCCATATCAGAATGAGCCTACTGGTTCAAGTGGTAAGGAGGTTAGTATGTTGAAGGTCCGTGTTCGAATCCCTATGTGAGCGTGGGTATTAATTTTTGCTCAGTTGACTTGTAGAGTCTCAGTTGAACTGGAAGTCTGAGGAGGTTGAGATAATGAGTTAGTGAGAGAAAATCAAAGGATATGTGTCATATCTTTGTTTTTATTTTTTTATTTTTTCAAAATTCCAAATAGTTTCTCATTTTTCAAAATCAATTGACGTTAGTTCCCTGTTTCCTTGTCGTTTTCTTTTTCCTATTCTCTCCTTTAGTTCCGTTTCCTTTTTGTCTGCTGTCATACCTTTGCTCTCGTTATTTTGGTATTCATCACACGATTCTGGTAAATGAGGCTATATTATTCTATAACTGGTGTTTTCCAAAATGCTAATTGGGATTATACTGTTGTTTTGGCAATAGCGACTCGAGAAGCTCGTGACTCTACTCTTGCAGGATCGTAGTTAATCGTTCAGAGTGTTGAGGTAAGCGATGAACGCTTGATTTGAACTATTGTCAATTTTGAGTTTTTGGTTTAATCATATTTTAAGACTGATTTTTAGCGTTGGTATGTAGATTCTTAGGTTCTCGAGGGCTCGTGGTTGCGGTAGCATCAAAACCAAAATAGGTGTGTTCCCGAATTGTGAAAGTTAAAGTTTTGGAAAGTCGAAATTGTCTATTGTCGACGCCACACAGGCATGTGGTCACCCTTGTAGTTAGCCGTGTGTCTGATGAAGTACGACTATACGTAAGACACGGCTGTGGTGCTCTGAGTGTCACTGTATGGGCTACACGGGCTAGGCCAAGCTAAGCGTGTGGGCCCATACAAGCATGCCACACAGGCGTGTGGGCCACACAGGGTAAGTCAAATTGGGTGTGTGGACCACACAGGCGTGTGGGCCAACACAGGTATATGGGCTCATAATTTTAAAATTTTTCCTAGGGTTGCACGGGTCACTCCGATCGACTGTGGGCCTACCGAGGGGTCTGTAAATGCTAACCAAACCCTAGATTTTATGTTCGATAGTCTGATAATATGTTCGGAGTAGGTCACGTTTATGCATGTCTGACTATTCTAATATATGTATATCTAATTTCTGTGCACAAGCATGATAAGCATGTTATATCTGTATTTATAACTGTATTTTGTATCTTTTTAGGGTAGGATTGTTTATATGGAGGAAGTGTTCTGAAATGCGACATTCACCTATATTCTAACAGCTTGGCTCCACTGTATCTGATGTGTGTCGTAATGGCACGATATGGTGTGTAGGGATGGGTGGGTGTTTTTAACCCCACATGGTGTGATGGGATGGTTAGAGATGATGTGTAGAGGATGGAGGTAAGATTCTATATATCTGTTCTGCATCTGTTTTTGATTTCTGTATCTGAAAAAGGACTTTAGTCCAAATCTGTATCTGACTTTGTATAAGACTTCTGTATGTTTACCTGTCTATTTCTGTTAGGTTACACACTGAGTTTTCGTAAACACACTTCTATTTGACTGTTCTGTATAGGTAATCCATAGACTTAAACAGATCAGTGCGGCGGAGTCTTGGTGACCACTAATCTTCGAACTGAATTTAATTAAAGGTTTTATTTATTAAAAGATTATTTTGGGAGTTTTTTATTAATTGGACTCTTCGGACTGTTGATTTAATTTTTGGGATTTGGATTTTCGTTTAATATTTTATCTAGACAACTCGCTAAAAACACGATTTTAACTAACAAAGGTTTTTTAAAAACATGAACTGCATTTTTAAAATATAACGGTTTTACGACTTCCGTTGTAAATTACATTTTGGCAAATAAATGGATTAAGTCACACTTTTGGAAATTGATATAAATGAATATGAATTGTGAAACATGAATGAATTAATGAGGTGACTCTATTTTCAAAACCCTACCTTGTGACACTTCTGGATTAAACCATAACATCTAAACCGGGTTTGGAGTGTTACACCTTTAACCTATATTTATTAAAACAATGATAAAGAATATTATGGGTTGACCGTGGCATAATTGGTGATTTACTAACCCCGATTTTATGAATGCTCGACTTCTCTCAAAGGCATAAGCTTAACCTCTTAGTCTCTTCGCATATGTCTATGTTAAGTCTAACTTTAAGATTACCTTTCCAGGCATCATTTTTAAGAATTAAGTGAGGTAACAGTGATATGTCTATATTGAAACAAGTTTAACCATATTAATCCTAGGGTTATGCAAGGTAATAAATATCCCTCGATACCATTACACACGATTAAACAAGCACAAATCAATTATTGTGTCAATTAATAACTAAATTTTCAAATCGATTTACTAATTCAATTACTTACCAACATCAAGTATGTGTCAGGAATTATGATCATGATAGTACTTGACTAAGTAAAATTACCAAATGCACAGGACATCTCTACCAAAACTTCATTAAATATAAACTAAAGTTGCATAAACATTATAGCGTCAACAAGATTAAGTCATAGTAATTAAAGAGAAGACAAAAAACAATAAGCAATCATGTTTTCAATTTAAGAACGAAGTAACAAATAAAAGAAAGAAGAAATTGTAAGGTGATTTTCGGTGGTTCTCTGCGGTGGTTCATGATTCTTCTCCTCGTTTCTCCCTTTGCTTCGCTCTTAGCAATGCTTTCTCAAGCTATTCCTGAAAATCTCTTGCTTCTCACTCGTGGAATTGCTCTTTTATCACAACCCTTGATCTGAGGGTCATAGGTTTGTCATGTTCTATCCCTTCTCGATTTGGATTTGGTTTGATATTCTTAGGTATACTAAAAGCTGAATTGTTTTGCAATAATTGAAAATTTTGATCTATTTGATGCACATCGGCTTGCACCACATGTAAACCTTCTTCTACTTTGCTAACCCTAATCAATAGCGATGAACCGCTATTAAAGGCCGATTTTCTCTCCGAATCTTAGGTGGTCCTAAATGATAATGGAGGTTGGTATGATGCATTGGGTCTTAAAGGATTAAAGTTTTGGGATCCTTGATTAAAGGGACCTCTTTGGTTCCCTCCCCACTTGAAGTTGGGATGGTCACGCCACCCCGGGTTATAGGTGTTTGAATAAGGGTTGTATCCTCTATTCTCCACATAATTAACCTCCATTTGGCTACTCTCATTGTGATTTCCCCATATTGTGAATGAGTGAAAAATGGCTGATTGGAACTTGTGCCTTTGCTAAACTCATCTCAAGTTGATTAAGCCTTTCGAGGACTTGTTGGTATTCGTCCTCGCTATCGACCGCACTCGTGATCAATTTCTAGACTCTATATGTGAACCACTTAATCGACCACAAATACAAGTTCATTTCCATATCTTCAATGAGTTGGCAAGCTTCGACATATGTCCTTGACATGAACTCCCTGCGGACACACTGTTAATATTAGAGTGCAAGTTTCCATCTAGCTCATTACAAAAACTTAGAGTTGTACCCAATCTTGCAGGCCGTAATATGGACACTTATGGAGCATGAGTTTAAAGTGCTCACATGCCTCATAAAGCGATTCCCTTTCTAATTGTCAAAAGTTCGCAATATCCATGTGAAGATCGTCTACAGATGTTAAAATACGCTCTAACGAATCGTCTACTAAATTGAGATCCCATTCTGTAGTGACTAATAACTCTATCTTAGACATAGCAAAACATTCATTACCTTCATTAAGATACATCATGGATTTGAATACATTAAAGGTTACCTGATTTCTTAAACTCGCATGGTGAGTTCCTCTTTTTGGACATCTATCAACGATCTCCCAGTTGCTAAGAAAGGTTTTCCCAAAATGATAGGGATGTATTTATTTGCTTCAAAATCCAAAATAAGAAAATTAGCAGGAAAAATAATTTTTTAGCACGTACCATAACATCTTTAATTTTCCTTTCAGGATGTGTTATCAATCTATCTGCCAATTGCAGTGCAACCGTTGTCGATCTAACCTCACCAATACCCAATCACTTAAACACATACATGGGCATCAAGTTTATACTCACTTCCAAATCGCATAAATCCAATCCACAATAAAAGTCTCAAATATATCATAGTATGGTAAAACTTTTCGGATCCTTCATTTTTGTGGCAGTTTGTCTTGCAAGAATGCATTGCATTCCTTTTTCAAAGCTACTATCTCAAATTCCCTCAACTTTCTATTCTTAGAGAGGATGTCTTTTATGAATTTAGCATAATTCAACATTTGCTATAGAGCTTGCAAAAGAGGGATGATGATATGTAGCTGTTTAAAGATATGGTGAAACTTTAACCTTAATCGGACAGCTTTTATGAGGTGATGGTGTCTCCGTGTTTGTTGTGGGCGTTGAACCTTTAGGGATATTCTATTGTGCTTGTGTTTTGACAGGGGTCATAAGGGCAGGTGATCGTGTGTCAGAGTCTTAAAAAATTTATATAAAGAATGATCGAACCTGGAAACTAACTATGACAATGATTTGAGGTAAGCGTACCTATCGAACAGTAGTATAATTTAGGTAAGACAGAAATGTCGAACCCAAAGAAACCAAAAGTACTAATAATAACTCTCTTTTTTATTATCTAGCCTAAGATAAAAGGGAATTTGATGTTTAATCTAAATTAACTAAATACTAAACTAAAGACTCTAAGAAAAAGAAGAATGAAATTGAGAAAATAACGTTAGGAAAAACCAATTGATTAAGATGACACCCAAGGAAGAATCCACCTAGACTTCACTTGTTATCTAACTCTGAACCAGACGATTTATTCACTTGACTTGATCTGTAAGATTCTCTAACGTATATTAGTCCCTCTCTCGAGGCGACTAACGTCTAACCCTAGGTTAATTAATTGAAATTTCTTTCTAATTAAAACTCCTAGAATTGCATTAACTCGCTCTATGGACTCCCATATTAGGTTTCACCCTAATCCGGCAAAATCTCATCACCCTATCTCTAGGCGTGCTATCAACTCCGCTTAATTATGCTAGATCTACTCTTAAGCAGGGACTTTTGCTCCTCTATCTAAGCACATCACACTTGAATCAATATCCCTAAAATATCAACACAAGAATTAAGTACACATAATTAAGAACAAGTCAAATATTTATCATATAGTTCAGCAAACAATAACAAGATTCATCTTAGGTTTCATCCCCCTTCAGGTATCTGAGGGTTTAGTTCATAATAATAATAAAAGAATACATCTCAAAAGAAAAGATAAAACAAAACATAAGAAATCCCTAAAACTCCCTGAAGGAATTGAAGGAGAGATCCACCGTCTTGAGTATGATTTCGGCTTCTTGAGATGAGTCAACTGGCTATCTTCAAGTAAATCTCCACAAATCTGCCCTCTTTGGCCTAGCTGGACGCCCCCTGACTAAAGCCCTGGGTTCCCCCCTTTTAGGTTATACTTAGGGTATTTATAGAGGCTTTGGAATGTGTTTTTTCGCCCCTAAGTATCCTGATCTGAGTGAAACTTCTCTTTGTCATGGCAGGGACATGCCCATGGCACACGCCCGTGTGAATCATGGCCAGGCCGGGTTCAGGTCTGTTGATGAGCCATAGCTGTGCTTTTTGGGGTCCAAGCCGTGTGTGACTTTTCTTAAGGGGCACGGCCGTGTGGTCTTAGGCCCAAGCCGTGTCAATTTCGTGATGTGGCTCAATTACTTTGTTTTGGGCCCATTTTCCATTCTTTTCATCCTCCAGGTGCTCTCTTGGGTATAAAACATGAAAACAAAGGATTAAGAGCACCAATTTACACAATTCAAGGCTTAAATCATCCAAAAGCATGCTAAATGTCGGCCTAAAATATGTTACTTTTACGGTTTATCAGCAGGCTTCTACATTATAGGAATTTCAACATTTGGTTGAACTTCCTCTTGATTCCGAGCAACAGCAGGCTTGTTTTTAGCCTCAACAACTTAAGGTTCCAATGCCCTTCCACTCCTTAAGATGGCGCTTAACAATTCTCTTTTCCCGCTCTTCTCAAATTTGCAGTGTCGCTCAACAAAGCACATTGGGGTTTGCTTTAAAGTTCATTAACTAGTTGTCTATTTGATTCTCCAAGTTCTTTAATGTTGTCGTTTGGCTTTGAATCAAGGCATTATTCTTTGTCTCTTAGTTACTCCATGAGAAAATTAAATGATTTTTCCATTAAGGGTTGTGAAAATTTAACTACTATTCTGATCCTGTTTACCCATGTAATAGATGGATTCTGGGTTTGATAGGTAGTTTTCGAACATATGGCCATCTCCACAATAAACATAGGAAATATTCTCAAACTGGCTTAACTACTGACCTGTTATGTTAGCATTGAAACCATTAATAGTTATGTTCTTAAGCATATAAGTCATAGAAGATACATGAGCTACCAATGATGAAAGTGCATCCACTTCATGTACTCCTGCCACTCTTCTTCGTATGGCATTCGGTTGGTTGGCCACTGATAATTGTTTTTGGAGATTCTTTCAATAATTTCACAAGCCTCATTGTAGATTTCGAAAGAACGGATCTATCAAACATATCAACAACCATTCTAGTATATGCGTTAAGACCATTGTAGAAAGTCTCCAATTGGATGTAGTATGGAATACCATAGTGAAGGAACTTTCGTAATAATTCTTTGAACCGCTCCCAAGCTTCATAAAATGATTATTTGTCAAGTTGCTGAAATGTGATTATTTCTTTTTGAAGCTTGACATCCTTACTAAGAGGAAAATACTTCATCAAGAATAGTTTAGCCAATTCTTGCCATGTAGTTACAGAACCGAGCAGTAAGGAATTCAACCATGCCCATGCTCTATCTCTCATCGAGTATGAGAATAACTTCAATCTCAAAGCGTCTTTAGTGACTCCATCCAATTTAAATGAGTTGTTCACCTCCATGAATAGTTAGAGGTGCAAATGTGGATCTTTGGTAGACATTCCACTAAATTTCCCCACCATTTGCAACATTTGGAACATAACTGACTTCAATTCCAACTACAATGCCTCAATTTCAGGTTTCTATCATTAGCAACAATGACATAATTTCAAGCATTGTGAATAGCTCCTCAATTTTGATTTTGTTGCAGAGGATCCATTATCACTTAAATTAATAATGAAAATTACTAAAAATAAAAATGAAATAAATTTAAACCAAATTGCAAAATTTCAATTTCACAAATAATTACTAAAACACAATCCTCAGCAATGGCGCTAAAAACTTGTCGCGAAGTGTGCATATTAATAATAATTTGTGCGAATAATGTCAAGTGTACACAATCGTAACAAGTAATAAAGTAGTGACTAGAGTATCGTCTCCAGAGGGACATTGTGTGCAACCAAAAATTGTGAAATTTAATTATCAACTTGGCAAACATTAAAAATATGTTTAAGGAATGTGCTAATAAACTAAACTTAATTTAATCTAGATGAATGCACAATGTAACAACACAGAATAATAAGCAAATAGCAAGAGCTAAATACAATGGCATGAAGAACTAGAATAGTTAATCCCCTTTAACCCATATTCATTAAAACAATGATAAAGATTGATATGGGTTGACCGTGGCATAATTGGTGATTTACTAACCCCGATTTTACGAGTACTCGGATTCTCTGAAGTCCTAAGCTTAACCTCTTAGTCTTTTCGCATATGTCTATGTCGAGTCTAACTTCAAGATTACCTTTCCAAGCATCGTTCTTAAGAATTAAGTGAGAAAATAGTGATATGTCTATATGGAAACAAGTTTAATCACATTAATCCTAGGGTTATGCAGAGTAATAAATATCCATCGATACCATTACATTTAATTAACACATGATTAAACAAGCACCAATCAGGTATTGTGTCAATTAATAACCACCTTCTCAGATCGATTTACTAATTTAATTACTTACCAACACCATGTATGCTTCAGGAAGTATGCTTGTGATAGTACTTGACTTAGTACAACTACCAAATGCACGAAACATCTCTATCAAAACTTTATTGAATATAAACTAAAGTTGCATAACCATTCTAGCATCAACAAGATTAAGTCATAGTAATTAAAGAGAAAACACAAAAACAATAAGCAATCATGTTTTCAATGCAAGAAAGAAGTAACAAATAAAAGAAACAAGTAACAATAAGCAATCATGTTGATGAATGGATCCTCGTGGAAATTGTGTCCCACTGCTCAATGGATGAATGCCCATTGCTATTTTTAGCTTTGATTCCCTTAATTTCCTCTATGTAGGTAACATCCGCATGCACTTCTCAATAGTCGATAAGTTTGCTCATTAAGTCGAGGGATGTGTTTGGGATGTTGAAGACCGTATCTTTTAGTTTTGATTTTTTTTCTTCATTCCTTTCCATGTGCATACGATTTGGGCTCTAATTGGGTCACAAAAATTGTCAAGCTCCTCTAACATTAGGTTAGACGTTAAATGAGGCCCAAATGAAGCTCTAGTGGACGTCTATGCATGTGGATTCTTAAGGCCCAAACTGTTGGACTGATGCTACAACAATTGTTGTGGCATTAAGCCTTTATCTATCAACTTTCATTATTTCTGTCCACCGTCTTCATTAAACACCTAATAGATGAAAAATCGTGAGTTTAGCATAGCAATTTTCATAAGACTAATTTAGTAAAATAGAATTATAAACTACATAAATTGATTAGAAATCACTAGGAATTTCCATTAAATATGAGCTTAAAAGTATTGAAAATAACTCTACATTTTAGAATTATCACAATCATCGAACAAAATTTGAGTTTTATTGTTTACTATTCATTTGAATAATATTAAAAACATATATTACTATTTATATATATTGACAATAAAATTTAAATATAAAATGAATGTGGCTCAAATTCATGAAATTTCTTTGCACCTGGTAGTTTGGGCTAAATGACCAGAATAAACCATTTAAAAATTACAGAAAAGGGATGAAAAAATAATTATTTACCGGAAAGGGTCATTTCCCCTGAAAACACGTCCATGTCAATACGTTTTCAGGGAATGAATCAAAAAAGCGTGTCCACGAGGGAGCACTTTGTGCCACATAAGCCAAAAACGCGTCCTTGAGGGCACGCTTTGCTGATGTGGCAAAAGCACTCCCTCGTGGACGCGCTTTTGCCCTTCACCCCTCGATAGGCTTTTCAGTTGTTTTTAATGTTAGGGTATGAGTTTTAGCATTTTAGGGCTACAGTTTAGGGATTTTTAAGGTATTAAGGTTTAGGGTCTTTAGAGAAAAATTAATGGACTAGATTTTAGGGTTAATTAATTAAAATAATTTTAAGTTTAGGGTTTTAAGAAAAATATATCAGTAAAATAAAAATTATTTGAATTTTTTTTACAGTTGTATCTAGCAAGATAATTTTAAGAAGACGTTTCTGAAAAAATAGTGACCAAAACACTTTAAGCGAGGATGCACGTGGACGCCCTTTTGCTCAAGAGTCTCGGTCGTTTTGAGCAAATAGTGATATGTGTCGGAAAAAGCTCTCACGTGGACGCCCTTTTGCTACAGTAGTCTTTGGCAAAATAATTTTAAGAAGACGTTTCTAAACAAATAGTGATCAAAACGCTTCAAGCAGGATGCACTATCGCAAAATAGTCTTGACAAAAATCTCCTACGTCGATAAAATCTTGAAAGATGCTCTTTTGCTGCTGAGTTCCTAAAAGATAATTTTGAGAAAACGTTTTCGAATAAATAGTGACCAAAACGCTTCAAGCGGGATGCCTTTATTAGTAAAGTCTTCGAAAAAAATCCCACGTGGACGCTCTTTTTCTACAGTAGTCTTTGGCAAAATAATTTTGAGAAGATGTTTCTGAATAAATAGTGACCAACACGCTTCAAGCAGGATGCACTGTCAGCAAGAGTACTGAAAAAATCTCCCACATGGACGCTCTTTTGCTACAGTAGTCTCTGGTAATCCCTAGACTATAAGTCAGCCAAATTTCATTCTCGGGTTGCATAACGGAAATTTAAGCAAAAGTAAAATAGAAACTGAAGATGAGTGAACGTATTAATCCTGTTATTTAAAATGGTGAGGTTTGTGACACCGAAAATGGTGTTATTTTTTTATCGAAGAACACAGCGCGACTGGGTTTTAACCGGAACATAGATTTGACAGAACTTCGCGAAAGAATGAGGCGTAAAATCTTCGGAACAACGCCAATGAAAGTTCAGCCTATTAAGTATAGATTTGGTGCTTCGGTTGATCCGGTGAGATATGACTCATTCGACATCAAAGGTCCTCAGAGCTTGGAGGCAATGGTGGAGACTCATCTTGCCAGTGGATCACCCTATCTTGATGTATATGTATAATTTTCATTGCCAAGTGATCTTCCTTCGACTTCAACATCTACTGTTGTTCGATGGGAATACATGGCCCCAAGCTGACACTCTGTTAGTCGGAGGCAGAATACGAAAGCGCCCATGTTTGGTGGTAGTATGGAAAATACAACCACTGCACGACACTCGGTTGGTGGATGGAACATGCATATCCTTCATTCGACGTTAGATGCTAGAAATACGCATTGGAGAACGTCATCAACTTCTAGTGGTTGACAATTCACATATGATTGGGAACGTTATGAAAGTTGTTTAAGAAGGGATAATGTACTCCCCACGACATCCACTGGCGAGGGGCCCTCGTTCGTTACAGATGATGGTGAGTCAGATGATGAGTTTGACGTGGATCCACCTCGAGAGCCCAGCCACGATGGTGCAAAAGTTACATTATTTTCTAAACTGGAGCCTGTTCCAACTGTACCTGAAGATGTTGAAGGCGGTTCAGATGAAGAAGAAAAAGATCCGCAATTCAAGGCGTACTCGCCTCCAGCCACATGCATAATGTTGATCTATCTCAAGACGATGCATTAGAGTTTTCTGAACTACCACACAAAAGGCGTGACCGTACAAGTTTGTCGTTGGATTCAGGCAAATTAGAAGTTGGTAAAAAGTTTTCCAACAATGATAGTTTTCTTGGTGCATTGAAACAATATAGGACAAGACTAACTACTTTCTATAAGGTGCAACCTTTTCTGTCCATGTCCATCTAAGAGCCTATTCGAGAACAGTAACAAGAGTAATGAATGGCGGTATAGTATCACTAGGTGTTTAAGGTTTTTGAATAATACTGATATTACGTAATGTTGTATTATTTAACATACTTCATTGACAGGTGGTTCACAAGATCATTCGAAGATGGATTTAGAGATGTTGGTTGACTTAATAATACCAACGGTGAAGGCGGATCCCAAGACTATAGTGCCGACCTTAATTGGCAATATTCGTAGCCAATTAGGGTACACGCCCTCTTACCGGAAGACTTGGATAGCTAAGCAGAAGGCGTTGCAAAAGTTGTATGGTCGGTGGGACGCTTCATATAATGAAGTGTGGCACTGATGTCAGGTGCTGGAGAGATATGTCCCAAGCAGCATAACATACCTTAAAACGGAACTGGCGTACTACAACGACCGATTGCTTCGTGGATGCCAAGTGTTCAAGCGTCTGTTCTGGACATTTAAGCAATACCGAGACGCATTTCTATAGTGCAAGCTATTGGTACAAATTGACGGTACCTTTATGTATGGTAGATATACGCATCGACTATTGCTAGCTATGGCACAGGATAGCAGTAAGAGAATTCTTCCAATTGCATTTGTAATAACACCGAGGGAGTCAGCTGATGACTGGGATTTCTTTCTATCTAGGTTAAGGAGGCATGTCTGCCCCCAACCTGATATATGCGTTATATCGGATCGGGGCCTTGGAATACTAACCTCAATAGAACGATAGGGAAACCTGTGGCATCGCACACACCATCGATATTGCTTAAGGTATGTTACATCTAACTACCACGAGCAACATCGATCTACAAGTGAACGGCGACAAGTGACCAATATGGGTATGTAATATCTATTAATATAATTTCGTTTGTAATATTCAATTTATTCTTAATTGAAGAGTGGTATGTAATATTTGCTATCAACTTATATTGGCAGGGTACGAGATCAATAAGAACCGTTTTCAAGAGATGTTGGCGAGTTTGCGCTCAGTTAACGAAGAAGGCGCAAACTACCTACGCAATATATATTTTGAACAATGGACATAAGCATACGATGGCAGCCTACGATATGGTCATATGACCTCAAACCTGGCCGAATGCATAAATTTTGTTCTAAAAGGAACGCGTCATTTGTCGATAACATCGGTTGTGCGAGAGACATATTTTCATTTAGCAGCACTATTTACGAAGCGAGCAGCGAGTTATAAAGGCCAAATGCAAGGAGGCCATGTATGGTGCGCGAAGGTATTGCGAGAAATTAACAAGGAGAAGGCACGGGACAACACCACGCACATAGTATGTCACGATCGCGACAACCTATGGTTTCGTGTGACAGAGTTTGACAGACCGAACCAAGGCATTGTTGGTGGGCAATATCGTGTACACTTGAGAAATAGGACCCGTGACTGTAGGATATTTGATGCACTTCGTTGCCCATGCGCTCATGTACTTGCAGCTTGTCAGAAGCTCTGTCTGGATCCCATGAGTTATGTCGACAGAGTGTATAAAATAAAAAACATATACAACGTGTGGAGACACGTATTCCCACTAGTCCCAGATGAACGTAAGTGGTTGTCTGTATCGCTTGCTCCGTATAAGCTGTTACCGGATAGAGAACTGCGGCGCAAACCAAAAGGTCGACCTTGCTCGACTAGAATACGCAACAATATGGATATCCGAGAAATGACCAACCAACAGAAGTTATGCGGATGGTGTAGGAACCCAGGCCAGACATCTCGCTCGTGTCCAAATCGGAATAGTTGATAGTCTTCTTATCATTTTTGTCTCTTGGTGGCTATGAAAATTCTTTTAATTTCTTGATAAAATGGTGAACTTTTGTAGAAGGACTAAGTTGCAAAACAAAAAAAAAAGTTATTCAATTAATCTAAAATATCACCATCATCATTATTCTTGAAATTATCTTTCTTGCTAAATGCTTATTTTATTTACAAGTAGGAGGAAAAGATGCATTAATTTGGGTACTATAATGATATTTAAGATATATTAGGAGGAGGAAAAGAGGCATTAAAGATATAATTTGGGTACTACAACTTTTATTTTATTAAAGATATAAAATTAAATTACAAAAAAATAAAAAACAACTTTTTTATTAAAGATATTATAATTAAATTACAAAAAAATAAAAACAACTTTTATTTTATTAAAGATATAAAAATTTAATTACAATAAAAAAACTTTTATTTTATTAAAGATATAAAATAAAATTACAAAAATAAAATAAAAACAACTTTTATTTTATTAAAGATGTAAAAATAATTTACAATAAAAATAACTTTTATTTTATTAAATATATAAAAATAAATTACAATAAAAATAAAAAATGGCGGTTGGAATCAATATTGGTGCTGGTTAAATCAAGACCACATGGGGTGGTCGTCGTGATTTATGCTACTGGATTACTCCTTCTTCTAGCTTCCGACGAGGATTGTGGAACCTCAGGCCAGGATTTTGGTTCCTCCGACAGGGGGTCTAGTTGTGGGTGTTGGGAGGATGACCCACCTTGATAAAATAATGACTGGGAAGGTGTTTGCATAAATCATAGCGGAAGTGTCTGAATCCCATAAGGCGAAGGAGATTGGTAAAAAGAATAGCTCCAATGGCGCTTCGTGCGATCCTCATGCGACGCGACCTCAAGATCGGTGGCCGATCGAGAGTAGTGGAACGGACTCGAATCGGGCTATGCATTCCAACCTGCCTTGGGACTGGAAAAAGGAAACATATAAGGGATAGGATACATATAAGGGCTAGGGTACGCACCTAGCATAATCTAAAAAGGCTGTGATGTGGATGTCGTCGGCTGAAGTGTTGGGCCCGATGATTGTGTGGGAGCTGTTGATCGGCCCGGTGGTTCTATCGATGCTGTTGATGGTCCCGCCTCATCACCCCTTCTCCTTGGATTTAAAGGGCCCCGTCGTTCCCTTGGTTTATGAAGTTCCCGTCGCCTCTCCTCTTCTGATAATAAATACGGCTTGTGTAACACCCCAAACCCTACCATGAGTCCCGACCGGATCTGGTATGTCACGGAGTAAAATAATTTGAGTCATTTTGAAAATCGATGAAAACTTGATAAAATTGGGCTAGGTATAAAATTGTGTTTGAAAACTTAGTTGGGCTTTTTATAATTACGTTGGGTTGATAAACCCTTTTGAAAACATTTGATCATGTAAAATTTAGAATCGTTTAAGTTACGATTTGCTTGGTTTATTTGTGTTACCCGATGGTAACATTTAAAAAAAAAACTCGTAGAAGTTACTTAGTTGAAAAGTTGCTTTTAACAGGTTCAATTTATATTTATCAAATTCCATTTGTAATATCACATGAATAAAATAAAGCAATAGAATAAACATCTAAACAATAATTCTCGGCCTTATTACAAACCCAAAATGAAAACTTAGAGAAGTAAATAATAATAACTTTAATAAAATGAATTTAAATCCATCGATAAGCATGGCCGCCGAGTCCTCTCCATTCAGCGTTCTACTCATCTGCAAAATGTTAAGGAAAGGGTGAGTCACCAATACTGGTGTGTAATTCCCCACCAAAATGTAACTCATACATAAGATATTAATAAACATGCAAATATGCAACCCAACCTATCCATCCATACTCCTTAATTCACCCCGTGTGGTCAAAACCATCGATGACTTAGAGTTACAATTTAAATGATGGGGCCAACCCATCGTGTGGTCAAAACCACCGATGATCATAGGTCACAATATATCAAGTGTGGTCAAAACCATCGGTGGTACCAAACCACCGGGACTTAGTCGCAAATTATCAATCGGTGTGGTCAAAACCAATCGATGACCATAGGTCACAAATAATCGATGGGGCCAACCCATCTTGTGGTCAAAACCATCGACGACAGGTCCATAAAATCAATCCTCCTCTCATCAATCCCATGATCACATGCTTATACATCAATTATCATATATCATGTCATAGCATTTAACATCATATGATGGCATGCAAATCGATATCAAAATCACAAGTTAGGGGACTTACCTTAAACCATGATTTTGCCACAAGCATATCATAGATCACTACCAAAATTTATACACAAGGCAATAATATAGCAAGTTTATTAATAAAGTGTGTAAAGAGTTTACACACCTGCTTCTACCAAAATTCCTAGATCCCGAAGTTTCCAATCTTTAGTGCTAGATCTTGACCCTATATTTGGCCAATCATCTTTGTTAGTATCAAAAGCCTATTCGGCCAAACCAAAATTATATCAAAGGGTTACACACGAACCCGAAACCTTACCTACATGCCCTTTGAACACTAACCACCTCACGATATGTAAATCTGTTTCACTTCCCTACAATCGGCAACTATCCATATTAATAGCCTTCGGCTTTTCGATCACTAAAAATATAGTCTATTAAAGTAGATCCTTACCACCACTTACCTTAGGAGAATAAATCCCGAAAGCTTCCCTTAATGACTATGGCTTCCCTACAATCGCTTTAATCGTATTAGTAAGAATCATAGGCCATAACTTTGTACTTAAAAGAAGTGATTATCCCTTACCACACCATGAAATTCGGCAGCACCCTAGTTAGGGATGTGAGATTCGGCCTAAGCAAAAGATGGAGGGCTGGAATTTGAGAAGAAGAAAAGGTGTATTCGGCTAAGAAGAAACAACAATGCTGGAAATTTCTGAACAATTTTGGCTAAGAGTTAAGGGAGAATTCGGCAGCACAATGAAGAGAGAAAGAAGAAAAGAATTTGCTGGAATTTTTTTGGCACTTCAATGCTATAACAAAATCAAATATGGACAGCCCCCAAGGAGTCCAATATTCGGCAAACACCCTCTTGTTGGTGATAAACTCCACCTTTAATTATCAAAAATTTAAACAAGGTTTATCTTACTTTAATCTCCTATCCTCCCTTCATATAATTTAAATGAAAATAAACTTGCTAATGCTACTCCCTTCCAATAGAATAAGAGCAAAAATAAGCCTTATCTCTTATCAATTAAGAGTCCAATATCTGCCAACACTTACTCTCCTTCACGCCAAAGAAGAAAGAGAAAAAATAAAATCCATATCTTGATTCTTAGGTTCGAACCAATGACCTCATGCTGACCCTCTCTTCCAACGCCCTAGCCACTTCTCCCATTAGACTTTCATGTCAAATAACCCTTCATTTATTTATAAGACCTTCTTCTTGGCCTTTTTCTTTTAACATAAAAGCCCAAAATAAAATGCTCCTTGCGTCCCTTGTGTCTCGAACCCGAGACCGCCACTCTAAACTCTTAAGTGGCGCCCAAGCCACTCCAACCACCGGACTTTCATGCTCAAACCTTGCCCAAATTTCTTTAAAGCCCTCTTCACTTTAACGCCCAAAACCCAAAAGAAAAAACATTTCCCCTTGTAACTCCCAAGAATCGAACCCAAGACCTCCCTTGCAAACCCTTAGACGCACCAAGCCAAATGTGCCAAGCCCATTCTTTGTGTCATATTTTCTCTAAATTTTATTTAAGCCCTATCTCACCTAGCTCGGGGTTAGTTCTAGGCCCTAGAACATGCTTAATAATCCTAGAATTTAATTCTTCAAGCACACACATGGGAAAATATTTAAATTACAAATAACCCCTAATTTAGGGTGTTACAGTTCTACCCCCCTTAAAAATAATTTCATCCTCTAAATTACTTACTAACGAATAATCGTACATCTTAACTCACCGTACTACACTTATGCTATGCACTCTGATCTTAATAAAACTATCTTACTTCCTAGGCACAATCTCTAAGTTCACAACCAAGATTTCAGGCACTTCCCTAGTAAAACAAGAAAACTCTACAATGATCAAAGCAATTAAGGGTATTCCAGAAATAAGGAACATACCTATTGTCACATCTGGCACATCTTCCTCCTCGCGACGGCCAACTACATAAACCAACCTTGGTTGCCTCGCCTCTGCACCTTCAAAGACTCGGCCTCGCCTGTTACCATTTCCATTACCCTAATCGCACTCTCGACCCCTCCGTGGTCGTTGGTTATCCCTCCTGTTCGGCACGATCCGACCTCCGATCTCATCTAGTGCTTTTTTTGGACGATCTTTAACTCGATGCTCCAAATACCCACACTCGAAGCATCCTCGGTTACCATTCCAACACTCCCCCATGTGAGACTTGCCACAACGAGCACACCGTGGCGGCCATTGAGGATTAGCAGCAGCAGCAGACCTAGCAGCTTGATCCGACCCACCAAACCTCGTCCTCTTCTGCTCATTACCCGAAAACCTTGAAGGTTCCGAGCTCCTCTTATTCTAATTTCTATCTTGATTTCGTCTAACCGACTGTCTTACTCCTTCTGCAACCTTCGATTTCTCCACTAGGACAGCGAACTCCCGTTCCTGTTGTGGAGCTATCATCATTCTCAGCTCATCTCTAAGCCCATCCTCAAATCTAACACAGCGTTCATGCTCGGTACCCACAATACCACGAGCATACCTACTCAACCGAAGAAACTCGGCCTCATACTCTGCCACCGTCTTATTGCCTTGAACCAGGTTCAAGAAAGCCTTCCGCTGTGCATCCCGAAGCAAAGATATGATACCCTTCAACTTCTCCTCAGCTGTGAAATCCAAGTCACCCATAATCCTTTCAGTGGATTCCAGCCAATACTCCGCCAAGACTGGCGCCACTCGTAAACTCCTCTCGAATACTTCGCTCGTTAGCCCGAGTCGTTCAACCACGATTTTCGGGCTCGCACTACCGCTTTCAAGAACCCGCTCTAATACCCGTAATACTGACTTGAGACACGACATCATTACCACCGTCGATCCTCGAAACTTTTTTCCCTTGCGGCAGATCCAGATCTCATTTCCGCACCCATGACCGTAACTTGTTGGTTCGAGACAAGGTCATCCTACCCTACCACTACCACGCCAGCAGACGTCCACGACCTCTTGAACTCATTTTAACGATTGCGTTTATCTGTTTAAAATTTTTTATGTATTAGTACTTGTTTCACTGGATTATCCACGAAGAAATTTTATGATAAGAGTTTAGGAGTGGTTCTTTCGTAATCATACAAACACACAGTCTTTCATTCATTCAATCCAAAGAGACGTTGTAGTTTTCATGGTGATCGTTTTTCCACTACCCGGAGGTATTTTCGTAATTTGTCCTACAGGGGTATTTCTGAAAAATTTTAAAATTCGGGGATATTTTGGTGATTTTGAAGTTTAGGGGTATTTTGGTAATTTTTCACATATCAGTGTGAATTTGTAAAATTTAATAAATCAAAGATATTTCAAAAGTTGTAAAACTTTGGGGGTTCTTTTTAAGAATTTATTTTCCAAGTTGATGGTGTTGCAAAAATTTTGAAAACCAAGGTCGTTTTTGTAATTTTCTTTGGTGAGGCAATTTTGTAATTTTACAAAATCATGACGCTTTCGATATTTTGCAAAGTAAGGTTTTGGGCACTTTGTATATAATGGAAATTTTGATTGTAACTATGGGTATTTTGGGAATATCATAAATCAAGGCGTTTTGTAATTTTTTACCCCTAAGGGTATTTTAGTAATTTTACATAATCGTGGCATTTTCACAAAATGATTTCCAAAATTTGGGTTCTAAGTGATTTCACAAAAGAAAGATATTCTGAAAATTTTCCATTTGAATTTTTTTTTCATTCGGAGGGTATTTTGGTAGTTTATAAGCCAGGGGTATTTTCGTCATTTTTCAAATTGAGGGGTATTCTGGTCATTTTTTTTAAAAAAACTAAAGTTTTAATTGCCTCAAAAACAAAACGGCTAATCCCTTTCGGGTTTTAGTTATCAAGTTTAGCCTATGAGTGTGTCGTCTCAACTAGGATGAACCGTCACTACGCACCAGGTAGGATTCGAGTGAGTAGGAGGTGAGTCACGAGGACTGCTTAAATACCAGGCCCCAACCGAATCCAATCCTAGACATGCGTATAACGATTACCACGTCCTTTGCTTAGTGACAACTCACAGGGTTGTTTAGGTAATTATTAAATCTTATGCATAATTGAGGTATGCTAGCCCTAGGGTTTAACAGTTTCTACTCTAGTAGTCTACGTTCCCAATTTACTCTTCTACCCCTCATCAAAAATTCACAAAAATGGATAGAAGTACTTACTTGGGCGGATTGGTGCGGAGACTCGGTGCCATGCCGTTCAAGCCAAAAGCAGTTTCTCAAAACATCATAATAAGGCCTACTTAACAAAAACAAAACATTTTGGGCCTTGGGCCCCACAAATGAAGTTTTGAACCGGCTCGATACCAAAATGTAACACCCCAAACCCGCCCATGAGTCCTGACCGGATCCGTATGTCACGAGTAAAATAATTTGAGTCATTTTGAAAATCGGTGAAAACTTGATAAAATTGGGCTAGGTATAAAAATTGTGTTTGAAAACTTAGTTGGGCTTTTTATAATTACTGATTGGGTTGATAAACCCTTTTGAAAACATTTGATCATGTAAAATTTAGAATCGTTTAAGTTACAATTTGCTTGGTTTATTTGTGTTACCCGATGGTAACATTTAAAAAAAACTCATAGAAGTTACTTAGTTGAAAAAGTTGCTTTTAACCTAGGTTCAATTTATATTTATCAAATTCCATTTGTAATATCACATGAATAAAATAAAGCAATAGAATAAACATCTAAACAATAATTATCGGCCTTATTACAAATCCAAAATGAAAACTTAGAGAAGTAAATAATAATAACTTTAATAAAATGAATTTAAATCCATCGACAAGCATGGCCGCCTCGAGTCCTCTCCGGCTCCGCGTCCTACTCATCTGCAAAAATGTTAAGGGAAAGGGTGAGTCACCAAGACTCAGTGTGTAATTCCCCCACCAGGAAATGTAACTCATACACAAGATATTAATAAACATGCAAATATGCAACCCAACCTATCCATCCATACTCCTTAACTACCCGTGTGGTCAAAACCACTGATGACTTAGAGTTACAATTTAAATGATGGGGCCAACCCATCGTGTGGTCAAAACCACTGATGACCATAGGTCACAATATATCAAGTGTGGTCAAAACCACTGGTGGTAGCAAACCACTGGGACTTAGTCGCAAATTATCAATCGGTGTGGTCAAAACCACTGATGACCATAGGTCACAAATAATCTGATGGGGCCAACCCATCTTGTGGTCAAAACCACTGACGACAGTCCATAAAATCATCCCCCTCCTCTCATCAATCCCACCATCACATGCTTATACATCAATTATCATATATCATGTCATAGAATTTAACATCATATGATGGCATGCAAATCGTATATCAAAAATCACAAGTTAGGGGACTTACCCGGAAACCATGATTTTGCCACAAGCATATCATAGATCACTACCAAAATTTATACACAAGGCAATAATATGGCAAGTTTATTAATAAAGTGTGTAAAGAGTTTACACACCTGCTTCTACCAAAATTCCTAGATCTCGAAGTTTCCAATCTTTAGTGCTAGATCTTGACCCTATATTCGGCCAATCATCTTTGTTAGTATCAAAAGCCTATTCGGCCAAACCAAAATTATATCAAAGGGTTACACACGAACCCGAAACCTTACCTACACGCCCTTTGAACACTAACCACCTCACGATATGTAAATCTGTTTCACTTCCTACAATCGGCAACCATCCATATTAATAGCCTTCGACTTTTCGATCACTAAAATATAGTCTATTAAAGTAGATCCTTACCACCACTTACCTTAGGAGAATAAATCCAAAGCTTCCCTTAATGACTATGGCTTCCTACAATCGCTTTAATCGTATTAGTAAGAATCATAGGCCATAACTTTGTACTTAAAAGAAGTGATTATCCCTTACCACACCATGAAATTCGGTAGCACCCTAGTTAGGGATGTGAGATTCGGCCTAAGCACAAGATGGAGGGCTTGAATTTGAGAAGAAGAAAAGGTGTATTCGGCTAAGAAGAAATAACAATGCTGGAAATTTCTGAACAATTTTGGCTAAGAGTTAAGGGAGAATTCGACAGCACAATGAAGAGAGAAAGAAGAAAAGAATTTGCTGGAATTTTTTTGGCACTTCAATGCTATAACAAAATCAAATATGGATAGCCCCCAAGGAGTCCAATATTCGGCAAACACCCTCTTGTTGGTGATAAATTCCAGCCTTTAATTATCAAAAATTTAAACAAGGTTTATCTTACTTTAATCTCCTATCCTCCCTTCATATAATTTAAATGAAAATAAACTTGCTAATGCTACTCCCTTCCAGCCGAATAAGAGCAAAAATAAGCCTTATCTCTTATCAATTAAGAGTCCAATATGCTGCCAACACTTACTCTCCTTCACGCCAGTAGCAAAGAGAGAAAAAATAAAATCCATATGCTGCTTCTTAGGTTCGAACCAGCGACCTCATGCCCCAGCCCTCTCTTCCAACGCCCCTAGCCACTTCTCCCATTAGACTTTCATGTCAAATAACCCTTCATTTATTTATAAGACCTTCTTCTTGGCTCTTTTTCTTTTAACATAAAAGCCCAAAATAAAATGCTCCTTGCGTCCCTTGTGTCTCGAACCCGAGACCCCGCCACTTCTAAACTCTTAAGTGGCGCCCCAAGCCACTCCAACCACCGGACTTTCATGCTCAAACCTTGCAGAAATTTCTTTAAAGCCCTCTTCACTTTAACGCCTAAAACCCAAAAGAAAAACATTTCCCCTTGTAACTCCCAAGAATCGAACCCAAGACCTCCCTTGCAAACCCTTAGACGCACCAAGCCAAATGTGCCAAGCCCATTCTTTGTGTCATATTTCTCTTTAAATTTTATTTAAGCCCTATCTCACCTAGCTCGGGGTCAGTTCTAGGCCCTAGAACATGCTTAATAATCCTAGAATTTAATTCTTCAAGCACACACATGGGAAAATATTTAAATTACAAATAACCCCTAATTTAGGGTGTTACAGCTTGTCATGGATCCTAAACCATGGCATGTATTCCGGCACGCACGTTAACTCAAGAACGATGATCGGTTCTCGAGTAGGTATATAATCATATCGGTTCTCCCACAATTCGATATATGCTGACCAAAATCTTGGTCAATTCGTATGCAACTGCCATAAGTCGACTTTGTGCTCATCATCGAACACCTCAAGTGCCACGAGAATCGGTTGTCGGAATCCAAATTGACAAAGAACTCGATCTGACTGGTGCATCTCCAGGGTGGCATATTTGATCAATGGGACCTTTACTTGCCAAATGTTTGGATTTTGAAAGAACTCTTCAGGAATTCTGTCCTAATTGACGGATCCCCGTATGGTGTCCATTCAAACTATATTAACATGATAAAAATATTAGTTATATACTAAATACTAAATACTAAATACTAAATACTAAATACTAAATATGAAATATGAAATACTAAATTTTAAATATGAAATACGAAACGACTATTTTATTATTAAAATATATTTTATTTAATACTTACTTGTGATTCGATCGTTGCTCTAATAGAAATAGTATATCTTCAAGCAAGGTAGGTATTTCAACATAACTGCGAATGGTTCCACCTAATTAAATAAATTTTTAGCATACAATTATATTTTAAATCTACGTAATAATTGTAAAATCTAATATTAAATTTACCACGTTATGAGTGGGAATGTATATGGGTGGTAGACTTGAGGACGTAAAAATGGAAATCGAACCGTGCCCATGATTACAGTAGTGATAGGCAACCTCCGATTTTCACTTTATTCGGCAGCATCGACCTGCACATCTCCCGATACAATTTTGCTAGCATGGCAGACCCCCAACTCAATTCACCGGCTACTCTAAAATCAGCGAGTTTCAGTAATCACCTCAGATGTACGAGGTTCCGTGACAAGTCCGGCATCAGATAGCCTCTAATCATCTTAAGAATGTATCCCGAGCATACCGTATTCTTTCTATTTCGGTCGAATCATTATTCGGCTCCGGGAATGTGTCTCGTAACCAGCCCATCTCGATCCAACCTCCGTAAATGTTATCCGGAATAACACCCAAAAGCTCGTAGCATACGGCTGCCCAATCACCAGAAGTTGCGGACCCGGTGACTACGCACCCATCCACCGACAATCCCAATTGCAAATGCACGTCTTTCAAAGTGATATTACACTCTCCGCATGGAAGATGGAAAGTGTGCGTCTCGGGTCTCCACCTCTCTATCAACCCACTGATTAACTTCGGATCCAACTTGCACCCCCGGCCTATCGTGGCCAGCCAAAAACCTGCTTCCCACAATTAATTCTCAATCAACGGTGATAGCGGACCAGACATATTGCGAATATAGCATTGCAACACCCGATCTACAGACTGTTTAAAAAATTATAAATTAAAATTTAATTAAAATTGCATAAACCTAAAAAATATTAAATAGTATTGAAAAATTAAAATTAAAACTTGCCATTGTCATTTGATCGACGGAGATGTGTTTATTGTCGAGACGAATTAATTCTCCGGTCATTGGTAATACGATCGAATATTTTAAAATTTATCAAAAAATATATTTCAAAAAATTTAAAAAGAGCTCTTTTGTAAATATTAAAGGACTATTGTGAAATTTGAGAGGAAGTTTAAATGAATTTAAGAGAAATTTGAAAAGAATTTGAGAGAAAGTTGAGAGAAAAATGAGTAAAGACTTTTGCGTGAAAAAAATAAAAGGGTGGGGGGTTTTTATAGTTTTTTTTTTTTTTTTTTACAGTTGGAGGCCCAACGGTCAAAAAAAATTGACCATTGTAGGGAAAAGCGCGTCCACGAGGCGCTTTTGCCACATCGACAAAGCGCCCTCGAGGACGCGTTTTTGGTTGATGTGGCACAAAGCTCTCCTCGTGGGCGCTTTTTCGATTCATCCCCAAAACGCTACCGACGTGGGACGTATTTTCTGGGAAAATGATCCTTTTCAGTAAATAATTATTTTTTCGACCCTTTTCTATAATTTTTTTAAAAAAATAGTATATTCTGATCATTTACCTGATATTTTGGGTAGAAGTTACTAATGTTTTAGCTTCAGAAACCAAGTATACATTCACAAGAAACCAGTAGTTATAGATGATGGAACTTTCATAGTTCATACCAATATAGTTTGGGTTTTCTTTTTTAATCCAAATTCAACAATAAATAATATTCCATTAACACAAACAAAATTGAGTTTAGCTATCCATATTCTAAAATTCAATTCAGCTGTCAAAAACCGACTTTGCTGACTCACAACTAATTGACTTTCATTTCTTTATCCATTTTCTATATATATTCACTACTACCAACGGATTGCCCAATCTCAAAATCTATCTTTCCATTTACTCCTAAAAAAAAGCAAGTTAATGGAGTTTCTTCAGAAATCAATTCCCGGTACCTTGAAGAGATACTGGAGAAGGCGGCGATACCAAAGACTCCACGGCGGCGAAGTGATCAAGAAAAAGAACGTAAAAGTCACGAGGATCGGAGGGAGGTCGCGAAGGTTTTGGAAGATCAAAGCGATACCGAAGCTGCGATGGAGGCCGATGAAGCTTTTGACGAAGCTCAAAAACAGTTACATGAATATGATGATAAGATTAGCTGGGACTGTGGGGCATTTGACCGCTGAGAATCAATTCGGAGGGAAACGGATTCCCAAAGCTCGAAAGGTTGCTTTGGGTTATTCGAGCTATGAATTTGATCAAAGGTTGGTTTATGAGATTTACAAGAATTTAAGTGCTACTCATGAGCTATATGGATAAAGGAACTTGAGTGTTGCAAGGCCGGACGGGTACGGATGAATCTTAGAAGATGATTTTGTAAATTTGATTCAGTTCAGTTCATTTTATTTTTAAGTCCGGTAGCTAGCAAAGGAGCAGCTTCAAGGACAACTCGACAACTGCAGAGCCTCCTGCAAGTTTGAGCAAAGTTGTAATTAGATTGTATAATCAGTTCTATCATTACACAACAGTAAGTAATTACCTCAACCAATAAATTTACTTACGAATTATTTACACATGTTTCAACTTAAACTAATTCATTCCAACTTAATTCAACATCCAATCTTAAAATTTTCAAATCCTCAACCTTATAGCCAATTATTAATATTTTTATTTCAATTTACTTATATTGAATCATCGGATCAACTAGAAATTAAGTGCTGCAACCAATGCTAAAATGTCAATCTAAACATCGGCTCCATCCACTCTCTAATTTTCAATCTCTTGAATTAGTTTTATTTTATTTTATCTTTTAACGTTTAAATGCTTTAAACACTAGTTTAATATAAACAAAAGTATACAAATAGTTAGTAGTTTTTAGAAAACATTCAACTTAAATGTTAATATTTTTAGGGTAAACCATTAAATAATCACTTTTATTTTTCTCAAGTTATATTTTAGTCATTTATGTTTAAAATGTTACGTTTTAGTCACTTATGTTATCGTGTTGTAGCATTTTAGTCATTGAGCCATTAATTATCGTTAACGGTGTAACAGTAAACTGACGTGGCACGTTAAATCATCATTTCAAACGAAAATTTTAGATTAAATTCTACAATTTGTCTATTTTTTTTTTATTTTGAGCAATTTAATTTTTAGGAAAACAGAACAGAATGGAAAATAAAGAGAGAGAAAAAAGAAAAGTTAAAAAAACATAAAAGAAAAATTAAATGGGAAGATGGCTAGTCTTGGCTATCGGAACAGTTGACTCTACGGGTAGAGACATAGATGTTTTCATTCTAAAATGATACATTTGACTGGATTCAAGATGAATTAATTTTGAATCGTTCGTGAATTAATTCACTTGTAACGTTCATGGTGTAATTTACCTAAATGCTGAGTTAGTCACTAACCATGCGTATGCAACGCATGTTTAAAATTTCAAAAATAAGTTTAAAAAATAAAAATGATTAAAAATATAAAAATTATGTTTTAATTTTTTTTAAAATTTTAAAAATTAATTAAATGCTAACTTATAATCCATAGGACAATCTATACATATGCAATGTCGAAAAGTTAACAAATATTAAATTTTTATCTATTTGAAAGTGATTTGATAAAAAAAATACAAGTTGAAAAACTAAAAAAAAAAAAAAAGAAAATTAAATGAAAGACCAAAATCTATTTTCCTGTTTTATGGAGTGCAAAAGATAATTTTAGATGTATTTCAATATGTACAGTAACACAATAAAACAATCAATTTAATTATCATCATGTATTTCAATAACTATTACCACTGATCTTCCAATCAGCCAATTCAACATGGAATCCGAGAAACAAACCACCATTTCAAAAAGCAAATTTAACATGAGTTTAGAAATGCTGAGCCATATGTTGAAGCTCAATTCCGAAAATGGAGAATGCAACGATGTCCATGCTACATCATCTTCGACCAAAGAGAGAGAAAAAAGTCCATACCAAATGGTATTCCATCTAATTAGATTTTCTCAAAATATTATTCTATCCAATTTTCTCAACCTTGAATTAGTTGAGGATGTAAATTGAACTTAATAGCCAGAAATGAAAATTTTTCACAGTATTACTTTTCAAGAGGAGATAAAGAAACCGAATCATTAGATATATCTTTTCTCTTTCTATCAAGAACGGTAGTATATCTAGGGAACTCCTAAAATAGAAAATTGTCCATTTAGACTTTTTAGAAATTTTAAAATTTTAAGTTAG
The DNA here is from genome assembly GCA_025506655.1 of Gossypium rotundifolium. NCBI lineage: Eukaryota > Viridiplantae > Streptophyta > Magnoliopsida > Malvales > Malvaceae > Gossypium > Gossypium rotundifolium. Next base: position 149,765,573 of record CP106732.1, on the reverse strand, counting down.
TGTATATTTTAAAATTTAATTCTTTAAAAATTATAAAGATTTAGATTATTAAAAATACAAAAATTATAATTTAATTTCGCCCTCTAAAAAAATTTGCTGATTTCGCCATTTCAACATAAACAGAATAACAAGGATGTCTGTAGCTTATATTGCCCATTACTGGAAACAATACTTACAGCAGAATCAACAACAATAATAAGATAAACATTCATTATAGAAATGAAATATGTGTATATTTTAATAGTTTAAAAAAGTTTTCAAAAATATCGTAATTATCTTCATCTATTGGCGTTGTCATCATACGTCCTATGCTGGAATTACAATTTTCTTCTCTCTACTTGGAGGAATAATATATTTTATATTTCTAATATTTTAAGGTGCACTTTGTAAGTGATACACCTATTTTTTAAAGAGGAATAGCATGCTCTTCCAGAAACGTAATAGTACGTTGATCCTATTTTTTTAGGGAAGCACTCACTCTTTTTTCATTTAAATTTGGACTCAAATTAAAATTCTAAGATAAAAAGGTAGTATGTAAATATAAAATTAAAATTAATTTTTTGAATAAAATGAACTGGGCTTTTAAATAATATTATATTGTATAAGACATCAAAATTAAAAAACAAAATAGGAAATAAAAATAAAACCCACTTTCTCGGGAAACCTGTGAAAAAATAGGAAATAAAATCCTATTGATATTGCCTAGTCCATTAAGATAATTATTTTTTTTTAAGTGTATTACTTTTGGAATAATAAATTAAGTTACGTGGACCAAGCATAGGGTAGATGTTTCAAAGCTATCCAGGCTGCAATTTGGCCCAATCAATAAGCTCTTCTAGGCTTGGCTATATACCAGTACAACTGAGGTTGAAAGTAAAAAAGAATTGTTTAGAAAAAAACTTAAATTGAATACTTTACAAATAAAAGCAGGGACGAAGTTAAACCATTATTTTAAGGGTTAAAATGAATAATAAATTTATTAGACTAAATTATAATTTTATCATTATATTAATTTATGATTTGATAAATTTTAAAAGGTTTCTATAATAAATTTATCATTTTAAGAGAGTCAAAGTCAACTACTTCCCTATCTTTATGCCTTTATTATTACGATATAAATTGAATTTATTCAAGATCTTTGCATAATATCTATATGAGGAATATATTAAATCCAATCAATTATATTTCAACAAAATTATCCAAAAGTCATTAAAAATAGAAAAGTAATAAAATTATTAAAAAATCTTAAATACTTTGGATCGATACGTACATGTAAATACAAAATAAAATAATAACTATACCAATATTTTCTTCCTCAAAATTATTACATGCCAAAGAGGTAGCATATAGTAATAATAACTAGTGGTTCTACGACGGAGCTACTTTTTTTTTTTTTCATTTTGTCAAGTTCATTCTTTTGAGCAAATAGATATAGTATTATTAACATTTAAACATGGAACTTTTAAGAATTTTGTATATAAAAATATCAAAAATATTGAATAGACCTACAGTAGATACATCATACATACTCTACTCAACACATATAATCAAATGAATCCAAATAACATAAATCATAGATGGTACAGATTATGTCCAACCCAAATAACAGCATTTTCACTCGCCCATTTCCTTGTTATTCATGACTCCGGCATACATTTCAACAACTTACTTGCTAGGTTAAATGTCCAATCACCAAACCTGCAAAATAAGCCCAATGCATCGAATTAAAACCTTGAATTTGCTGCTTCTTTTTTCCAGTTCAGAACAGATACGTTCTGGGCTTTTCATTGCAAATTATATTGCTGTAACTCCTCTAATTTTCTTACACTAACCATCTCCGACACCCATATCCAGTCCATATTCGGACATGATTATCACGCTATAATCATTCCAAAGTCTCCAAATGAATTAAAATCATGGAAAAACAATTAACATACCCATGTTGGATGCCTACATATTTCCGAGACTCATATCAAGTCCAAGTAACATAGATTGCAAATGTAGGTCAACTATTAAAAGGGATATATACACAAATTGTCCAAATGCAAAGGCTATATTGCACATAATACTCATCTTGGCCATTTATTGCGCCCCATACTTGTCCCCGAGTCCAAATAACATAGAACGGCATAACAAGAAACATTATTAAGAGAACGGCTTGGTCAACCATTTTAGGATGATAAATCAAGGCACATATAAAGGCAAAGATAGAATTAAAGTAAAAAACTACGTAAATAACTAAATGGTAAAGTTTACCTTGAAGAAAGACTGCCATGGGATCTTCGTCGCTTAGAGTAACATGCTTTATCATAAGCCGTGATTTCAATACAGGGAACATGTGCTATGTAATGCCAACCCTCTCCTCCCCCTTCATTGCACTACTTTTCCAAATGTGGGCATCCCCGAATGTATAGGTTCTTAAGTGTTGTGAGACTCTTTATCCCTTGAGGCAATGACATCAAATGAATACAATAATCGAAATTCAACTCACAAAAGGAGGTGAGATGTTCTAACTGGTTTGGAACAGAAGGAAATCCGTCACATCAACTAATTGTCAATTTTTGAAGACCATTTAGATGCAGGATTTCTGTCGGTAAGGAATTCAACATCAGACAATCCCAAATGCACAATTCCTCAAGATGTGTCAAATGCATGACCCTATCAGATAAAGAGGTAAATCTATCGCACCCAAAAATCTTCAGGACACGAAGTGAATTTAAGCCATTTACATTACCAGGAAACGAAACAAGACTGTCACACCAACCCAATCGCAAACTCTCTAAATAACAAAGATTTTGTAGTGCTTCAGGAATGTCTTCAAGCTTGTGGCAGCTGAAGATTTTCAAGTGTTTAAGCACAGGTTATCAAGATGATTCGACAGAGACTTGAGGTTAGGTAAGGATTCTATCGTCAACTCCTCAAGGTGTGTCTGATTTTGCAACAAACCACTTGGAAAAATTGTCAAGCCAGAAAGGTCATGGATCTCAAGTGAACCAAGCTCAGGACCAAAGTAGCTGCTCTCCCTTTGTCCAGATTCCAAGCATTTTGAGGGTTGGAAATTTTGGCAATTCAATCAACTCAGGGCATTTCCAGAAAATCAAGATTTGCAGACGAGGGAAATTACCCCTTCTGTCGACTGTTTTCCACGTCTCCAAAACAGGCATCGAGTCAAAATAGAATTCCTCCAATGATGAGAATGGATTGATCTCATTTCCATAGAATTCACTGCTTATGCACTTCACAGCATCCATTCCCTTTATTTTAAGAACCTTGAGCAATGGCAGTTCCCCTAGAGGTGAAAGATGTGAACATCTTTTACACTGGTCAAGCTCAACTGAGACCAGATTCGGTAAATCAATCAACCAACTGGGAAGCCTTAAACCTTGATAACAGCTTATCCGAAAATACTCCAGATTATAATGAGGTTGGAGACTGCTAAGTGCTAAGAACCTAATTCCCCTGCTTGTTTTCCCCAGATTAAACTCAATGACTGGAGATTTTGCTTCCTTATCAAGTTGGCACTCTTGGCTTCAGTTGAACCTGTCACATTATCGAGTTCCTTTAGAGACAACTCCTTTCCAAGGTCTAACTCTTTAAGCTCCCTAACTCCACAACCATGGTCCTTCCTTACTATAAATATACTCAGTTCTACCAATTGAGTCAGGTGCCCAATTAAAGGTGGAGTTTGCACAAGAAAATCACAACGTGAGATATCAACACACTTTAGGCTTCTCATATGTTGCATTCCTTGGGGTAGCTCACAAAGATAGCGACAGCAGGAGAGTTTCATAATCTGCAAGTTTAGGAGGCAATTGGCAGACTGGGGCAATCTTTTGATGCGAGAGTAAGACAAGTTTAGATACGTCAAGGGCACCAAGTTACAAAAAGAATTCGGAATTCAATTGATGCTTACGCTCCTGTGATAACGTATGTTCAAATATCTCAGGTGTACCATCTTTCCTAACAACTTCGGTATTTGATACATATTGCAGTCCAGTGCTCTCACATGTTTCAGAGGACAATTGGCTTTATTCAGATCAATGCCACCAAGAATGAGGGACCGCACTGATGAACAGCTTTTGAGGAGATTATATTCTTCGTCCGAGAGAATCCTTTCGTAACCGGAAGGAGGCATTGGTTGAATGGGAATATGTAAGTGCCTAAATTGTTTTGGAGACCCAAACGACTGGTTGTTGTCATACATATAACATTCGAACCTCATTATCGAAATTGCAAGGTCATGAACGAGATTATGCATTTTACAAGTCACAGTGCCATCATCATCTTCACTAACATCTTGAAAGAAGGACCTCCAAGTTAACTCGAGGAATATCTCATCTCCAATTTCACGCAACTCCCTACGGCCTCTAGAAGGTACAAATCCATTTGCCATCCGTAACTCTATCAACTGAGATTTATCCATTTCACAATCTTTTGGGAATATCGAACAATAAGCAAGGCACTGCCTTAAATATGATGGTAGATTGTCATAACTTAATCTCAAGGCAGGTAAAATGCCGCTCCCGTCATCCGGTAACTCCCAGATCTCACTTTCTTTATCAGATAACCAGTCACTTTCTCTACGCTTTGACCGCAACATGCTTCCAGGAGTTTTTACAGCCAAAGGAACCCCTCCACACTTCAGAACAATTTGCTTTCCAATTCTTTCCAATCTCATGTATCCCTCCTCGCTTTCCATCAGAAAAGAACGCTGCTTGAATTGTAACCAAGAATTCTCATCCGATAAATAGTCCAAATGGTATATGGGAAGAGTAGTCATGATAAGAGCAACTTTCTCGATTCGGGTTGTAACTATGACCACGCTGCCTTTTGCTCCAACCTTCAATGAATTCCTAAAACCATCCCACTTTTCATAGTTTTCATTCCAAACATCATCTAATACAGAAGAAATCGCTTCCCCCTCAGCTTTTCTTGCAAGTATCGTTGCAGAGGGTCGAGCTCCTTGATATCACAAGGACTACCATCAATGGACTCAATAACTGCTTTTATCAACCTTCTGGCTTCGAAAGCATCGGATACACAAACCCAAATCCTCAAACCAAAACCCCTTTCAACCCTTTCATCATTGAACACCAGTTGAGCAAGAGTAGTCTTTCCAAGTCCACCCATACCACAAATGGCATAAATGGACAAATCATTTTGATCCAACGAACTACCAAACAACCCGTTGATTACGTTCTCTTTATCCTTATTTCTTCGCAATATTTCAGATTCATTGACCATCGAGCTAGTTAATCGCCATTCCCTATCATCAATTTCTAAATCCTCAACTTTTTCAGTCAAATGGAATTTTTTTTTCTCCTCTGCTACAGCATCTAACCGCTGCCTAATTTGCTTAAGTTCATGAGCCTTCTTGAAAGTAAACACAGTGGAACTTTTAGAGGAAAAGAAATCACTTACTTTGCTGCTCATGTTTTCTCGAGCTTTCCATAGGAAAGCTTTTGCAGCAAACTCAGCATCATAAGCGATATCCTTGAGTTTTCTGAGCCAATTCCTGACGGCCTCACTCCTCCATTGTTTCTGCTCTGCGTCTTGAAGCACGGCTTGAATCGTACTTAAAGTGCTCTCGAGATCTTGAAGGTCGGTTTCCAAACTACTTGCGATTTCAAATTCACGAAGAGCTAGAGAATTTAGGCTCCCTAAGATGGTACTCACAAGGGAAGAAACAAAAACATCTGCCATGGACACCCCGGAGAACTCAAAAGATTCAAATGAAACTTAATAGAGAATAAAAGAAGAACGATTTGAGGGAAGCAATGGAGCTTAGAAACAAAAGTAATGAAGTAAAAGCTGCAGAGAATTAGGAGAGAAATGCAGAGAAGAAATGATTTGGGAAAAATTGGAATTGATTCGTACGTGGAATTGGAAGTCTGCTTGACTGCTGACTGAGTTGACTCAGGACATGATCATTAAGTTGGGTTCAAATCAGGTCTATATATATAAATATCAACTGTGAGAACATTTACTACTAATAAATATTTTATCAATGTCATATACAACACAGTGCACACTGCATTTGACTACAAAAGTCAAAAGACATGATCTTTCTGTTCTATCACAAGTGAGCACAAATCCGATTATTCATCGACTTACAAAGACCAGCTCGGTAAGTGGTGGAAAAAGAAATTAAACGAAACAAAACCAAAACTACCTCAATTCTTGTGCTGCATTCTCCCACTTTCTGCACCGGCAAAGGGATCAATTATCACATTTATCACAGCCGGCTTCCTTGCAGAGAAGGATTCAGAAAGGGCAGATTTTAATTCATCAGGTGTCCCGACAAGGTAACCCTTTCCCCCGAAAGCTTCGATTAAAGTATGGTAAGCAGCACCAGGAACAAAGGAAGTGGGCGCAGGGTCATCTTTGAAAGGGCCACTTACTTCTTCAGGGCTCCTTCGGTCACCACCGTAGACACCACCGTTGTTAAAGACTATCACAACAACAGGCAACTTGTATCGAACCAATGTCTGCATTATAAGAACAGCATATTTAAAAGATTAACAAATACATAAAGCACTTCATTAAGCAAAAGGCATTTGTAAGTCAAACAACATAAAGAGCGTTTATAATTTGGATGATTTTTAAAGCACCTCTAAAATTTAAAATAAGAACATAGAAAACATGACACATCGAACAAAATACAAAAGAGAAATGCTCTTCATTAAGTTATTATTGAACACCCAGCTTTCAGCAGACTACTTTTCTACTAATCCATCGTGATACTCACCGGTACATAAACATATATATGCATGCATACACATACTTAAGACACATAAGAACGTACTTATGTGATTCTGGGTGTGGGTGGGTATGTGTGAGAGACAGAGAGAAACAAATACGAGACTCGTATACAAGAAACTGTGATACAATCAACTAATGATTTCGGAATCCTAAGAAAAGTTCCCATATTCTGTTCAACATTATATTAAAGATGCTAATCAAAATTTTCTTTCACAATTCGGCTAACTTGATCAACAAGGAATTGTCTTTTGCCAACAAAATGAAACAAAGATAAGATATTATAGCCCCTAAGAAACACCATCATCTCTACCTTAGGCAGCATTAGATTTAGTTTCATCAATAGAAACAAGAAAATTAGTTCAATATTCCAGTTATCAGTTGAAGCCAATTTAGATTGATAAACAACAGGAAGTGTAATATCAAACCTCCTGTTGAAACTAAAAGAAGTAACTACAATTAAATCATATCATCCTAAATCATCAACATAGCATTCATATTTTATTTCTTCATGAGTAGGAGTATTAAACATAACAGACTTCAGAATTAAGATAACAAATTTAATTATGCAAGTGACGCTTTAACAGTAAATATTAGAAAATATACCTCAACCTCCATAGCACTGAACCCGAATCCCGAGTCCCCTTCGACTGCAACCACAAGCCGTTCTGGATTAGCCACAGCAGCGGCAATGCAATAACCTAAACCAACTCCCATTGTCCCCCAAGTCCCTGCATCCAACCTAGTCCTAGGCTCGGTCTGAACCAGCACAGACCTTCCAACATCCATAGTATTCGCCCCTTCTGAAACCACCACCGGAGCTGGACTCCCAACCCCCAAAATAGCATCTCTTATAATCCTCATAGGAGTCAAAAAGTTAAACGGCACAACATCTTTCGCCAACTGAGCTTCCATTTTCGACACATTATCCTTCACCTTCTTCGAAATAGCCTCCACCCAAGGATGAGATTTTCCCAAACAAAAAGGGTCATCTTTAATCTCCTTATTAATCATCTCCAAAACCTTCTTAGCATCCCCAACTAAACCTAAATGGGGTTTTCTCAACTTGATCTCTTCTTCAGAAACATCCACTAAAATGAACTTCACATCTTTATCCCATTTAGGACTCTCCCCAAAGTGCAATAACCAATTGAGCCTTGCCCCAACAACCAATGCAACATCACATTTGCCAATGGCGAGTGACCTTGCAGCACTAGCGGCCAACTCATGATCGTCGTTCACCAGCCCTTTACCCATTGGAGTTGGCAAAAAGGGGATTCCCGTTCTTTCAACCAACTTTTTTAGTTCCCCTTCAGCTCGGCCATAAGCCGCTCCTTTGCCGAAAACAATCAATGGCCTTTCCGCTTTCCTCAACACACTAACCGCCTTTTCGATTTCAGAACACGGCGGTGCTTTTGTTGCTTCAAAAACCCTTCCTTTCTCGACCTCGGTTAACAATTCCTCAGCTTCGGATTCAGTTATCGTCTGATGTAATACATCAGTCGGTAAATCCAAATAACACCCACCGGGTCGACCCGAAACTGCATGATCCAAAACCCTAGCAACACAATCGGGAATTTCCTTGATATCTTTGGCTTTAACAGAGAATTTCGAAAAGGGTTTCACTGCTTCGATCTGATCAAGCTCCTGGAAATCTCCACGGCCGAAATCCTTCTGATCGGAGGAGCCAGAGATCATGACCATGGGCCAGGTGTTGATCATAGCATTGGACAAACCGGCCAGACCGTGGACACAACCGGGCCCGGAAACAGTCAAGAGAAGACCGGGTCGGCCCGTGAGGTAGCCATAAGCGGAAGCCGCATAACCAGCGGATTGTTCGTTGTGAAACGCAATAAAACGGATACCAAATTGGACTGCACGGTTGGCAAGGCCAGTAACGGGGATACCCACGACGCCAAACATGTGGGTGACGCCGAAACGGGCAAAGGACTTGGCTGCTAAAACATTGCCGTCGAAACAGTCCGCCATCTTTTGTTTTATTTTTTATGAACTTTTGTTGTGGATGAAACTTTTGGAAGTGAGAATGGTTTATAAAGAAATTATAAAATTACAGCGAAGTAACTTCCAAAAAGGAAAATAACAATGTAGTCAAGGAAGAAAGTTTGACCATTAGAGCTAGAGTGTTAAAATGGGATTTTGGTTGGATTTAGAGGTAGCGTGGTAGTAGAGACAAGAGAGCTGTATGTATCTAATTTTCTAAGGGAGAGAGTGGAGGAGCTGTATCTCTTAATATTTTGTGACTCATTTCTTGCTCTTTTATTGAATTTGTTTTCTACTTTTTCTTTGTGTGTTGATCACAAATGGGACGGGTATGAACCCACCTTCCAAATTGATCAGATGCTTCTTGTACAGGGTTAATACAGTGGGTGAATTTGTAGTGGTTAAAGCTTCTTCAAATCAATCCTTTTAAGTATAGTTTTCGGCTTTTCAATCCAAGATTCTTATGAACTCAACTCTAACTCTCAGAGATTCTATTATGAGCTCTAGAAAGTACTTATATCAATATTTTTCATAAGAAATTTTGGTGTGAGTTTGGGCTTTGATCTTGTTTGGCTCCACTTTTGGTTTTATGCTTCTTTTCCTTGTGTTGCCTTTTGAGGCTTGTGTGAGATCCTTAATCTTCTTTTTAATGAATAAATGATTCATATGCTGTCAAATCTAAGTGATTAGATTGGTGGGTTTTGTTTAAAAAATAAAAATCAAACCAGAATCAAAGATTACTACTCGGATTAAGTAAATGAAGACATTTAAAGGAAAGATGAAAGATGTTAAAATTTGGACCTAATCGATTTAGTACAGCAAATTTGGGATTAATCAAATTAAAGCAAAATTATTGCAAATGTTAAATTTTAACCTAATTTGTATAATCGGATGTTAATCGAGGGAGGTCGCATCTGTTACTTCTTTAACTTTTCAAATTTGGGCGTCTGCTCTTATAGCAAATTTGCTCTTTGGTTTGACCAAGAGTGTCGCCATCACGCACTACTAAACCTATTTATGAATTCTTTCAAAATTATGCTCAAATTCGTATCATTAACACAAATAATAACATTTATTATTTTTATTATTATTACTATTTTTTAAGATTAATTTTTAAAAAAATTATTTAATTTTTATTTGGACAAAATATTTAGGGTAAATATTTATGGTTTGAATCGAAAGTAATCAAATCGAGGGTTTAGAGGATTAATTTGATAATTTTGTTGTTGTCCATTAGTCTATTAGTGTTCAAGGTTTGTTTGTAACAATCATTGGATCACAATGAATGGGAAGAGGAGTCAATCGAGTTTGAAATCAAGTGCTACATCTGTAATCAACGCTTGGGATGAAAGACTGGGAATGGTTGGAAGAGCTGTTGGGATGGTATTTGAAGGTGAATGGGAAGAACAACCATGGATTTATAATCTGAATTTTCATTGATCTGCTTGAAGTGATCACTTCATCCTCTGATTACGCAACATTAAAATGCTAGTTGTTTAAAATCACCAAAAGAATCTCCAATAGCACTAGGATTGCATTGTGTAACTCCATCTCTGGCCGTTTAAGTTTCAATTTTGCTCTCCTATTCTCTTTCCCCAAAGGCAGACAAAAAACTTATTAAACAAACAATTTTGAGATTAGAATTTTAACACAATAAAAATAGGAGAGAAATGGATTTAAAAATTTTATATAACTCTATGGAAACTATTATTCAACTAGGAGTGAATTATAGAACAACCGTATATGTCATGTCACATCAGTCTCAATTAATGATAAGTGACTAAACCGATAAATATTAAAAGTTTTTATTTAAATAATTAAAATGAAAATACTTTAAAAAAAATGTAGATTATATCGTAGACAAATATTGGCACACTACCCTAAGTCTGCCATAAAAAAAAAAAAAAATCAATGATCCTGTCATTGCCGGTGTGTTGGTGGCTATATACATAAAGTTTTCCCCGGACAAAGCTTTTGCAGCGGTCAATAATGAGCTGATAGCACAACCAATATTTTCTTTTCTTTATTTGGATATTTGGGTGCCAATAATATTTGTATTCGAATATTAGAATAATCATTTAAAAAATAAATACCAATTCTCAAAATACTCTTTAATTGAATCCACACAACTTAATAGATATCTGACCAGCAAATCCAGACCCAGAAGTGATCTAACATCAAATTCTGCAAAGGCAACCAATGTTGAGCAGGATATGGACATGGTTATTGTCTCTCACTACCTCGCCATCATAGTCATCCATTGAGCAAGGCCTCTTCAACTAAGTTGAGTTTTGTGCTTTACCTGCTAAAACCCCAGGTGACCCACATGCATGACCATGGTCAAAGTCAAACCGGTTCTCATTACTCAGTGTCCACAGCTTCGCATTCAGATAACACACTTGAGCTCCTCTTGCTTTGCTGTGATCAACAAATTCACCTAAAACTCCATAGAAGATGACCATAATTCCAATACAGGTATCAATCACTTACAAACAATGTGCAATACAATAACAACGTTGATAGAATTCCACATATACAGCAGTAATTTTCCTCCGCAATTCACTCGAGTTTGAGTAGTAAAATAATAATATGTAGCAAAATATAATCACATGAAGCTCACTTTAAACCCAAACTTAAGTTCTTATGACGACAGTCCGTAGCAACAAAACCGCAATGCCTGTAAGGGCAAGGCAGAAAAGGCAAATGGTAAAGCTAAAGAAAAATGAAACTAAAATTCCTTTTAGAAACATATTACAAACTTGGAAATTCAATTGTAACTTTTTAAAGTGCCTAAGCAAATCATCATAGTGAAACAGTAAATTCTAACAAACAAAAACAACCAAATCAAACCCAGCATTTCTGAATCATTACTTCATTATGCATCTTCATCCCTTGTCAAACTGTGGCTCATAATTCAAGTTCAATCCACAAAATAGTTACCGGGTTATCTATCTTGAATAACAGCCATGTCTGTAAATGAGAATCTTTAAGGATCCTGCTCCTCTTTTTGATTTGGTGAAGCAGGAACTTCCTCGTTTCCGTCATTTTCAACAGGTTGATCGGATGGAGGGGGTTCTTCGTTTCCACCATTCTCAGGGTGGAAATTTATGGGGAACTTTGTCACCCTGGGCTTATCAGATAGAATATTTCTTTGGACTTTCTCAATCAAGACCTTTGGGGGAGGCTCCTCTCTAAGCTGCTCATCATCATAATCATTGTTAACATAGTAGCCAACTCGGATAAACTCTTGGCCAAGATATGAACAAGTCAGTAGAAGCACTGTGACACCTATAATATCTTCTTCACGGATCCTTGATGGGTCTGGTGGGTCTGCCTGTGACACATTCAAGGACAAAGGTAAGAAGTTAAAACAAATACATCAAATCCACAACTAAAACTGAGTTGGTTGAGATTGCCTGTAGTACAAAACGGTAATTTCCAACATTGACAGGTCCAACAAGTACACTCTCCAGTAGTTGATCGTAAGTCTCATCTTCTGCAGATCCGACGTAGATAAGTTTCCATTCCAAATCTGCAACCCAATAAAACATGAATATATTTTAATCTCGAAAAAAACATGATGTCAAGAAAAACATAGTATAACTCAGTAATCATGTATGGGTGATAAAGTCTTATATTAGATTAATACAAACACTTACATAATCCATCCATGAATGATAAAATAAATTTAGAGTTATTGTCTTCAATGTCAGACAAACGTAAAACAGAAGCAACCATGATAGAAATATATCCATGTCTTAAACTCAATTTCCAAGTCCAAGCAACATTCACAACTAAAACATACAAAAACAGGTGTCCGAGCTGAAAAGCTGCTCTTCTACACAAAATTGGCATTCCACATATTTCTTTGTTCTAGAAACTTTAGAATGCTTTTGTGCAAGTTGACTATTAGCAACCCATTCCATGTAAATCCGTTAGTCAATACCTTAGGTTCTAGCATAAATTGTATCAAAATACACATAAATGTATCCCTAGAATGCTAAAATTCTGTACCTCTTCCCTTTAGGGTATTCTTATAGGGTCATTCAATGGCCTTCCACTGGAAATCAAAGGGCAAAATGCCGAAGCCAATTAACTAGACAATCAAATTAACCAAACATAAAAGGAAGCTTCATTGACTAAAAGGAAATTTGCTTTACAATGTAAAACAAAGATTCTTCTTTCCTATCTTCTTCAAAACAAGGAAAGCTAAATATATTTTCCATCTAACAAAAAGCTGAACTTTCTACAGAAAAGAAAATACAACAAATTCCCACTTCTTTGTTTCATTCTTTAAAAAAGAAAACATACCATATAAACTCGCAAAACCAATATATGCAATCAAAACTTGCAAGTGAAGATCAATTTATGCCTGACCCAAACCCTACACCCACAATTGTACCACCAATTAACTAAATAACCTTATTCAAGCATATTAAATCTTTTGTCTTCTTGTCCTAACATTTTCCCATTAATCAAAGAGCGAAAAACACAAAACAAAATATCATAACCTTGACCTCAAGCAAACCCTAAACCTAAAAAAGAGAGAACTTAAAAACAACAAATGAAATCTTAAAAGTATTCAAACCACAAAAACAAAGGTGTTCAGAAAGAAAGGTACCATCTTTAAGAGGAGTCAAACACTCGTAGGAAATTTCAAACTGAAAAGCAGACAAGAAGGAAGCTGGGTTATCCAAAACGGTAACATTAGTAATGTTGACGGCACTCATTGTCTCGATTCAAAGAAAAATTAGAGTAATTTCTAGCCGATTAATCCAAACCCTAGATTCTCGAAAATTCATCGAACTTCAAATAAAAACCTAATGTAAAATAAACAAATAAAAGCCAGAAAGTTCAGAATATTAAAAGAAAAAAAGAATCAACGGCGTGAAGAACTGGTTTTAGGAAAATTAAAAAAAAAAAATCAGTGGGGGGTTTTGAGATTTTGGAGATTTGGAGCTTGAAATGAACTTAAAATAAAATTGGAATTGATGGATGGATGGATGGATGGAGTTCGGAAGAGGAAATAAAAGGAGGGAAAAATGATGGAAATGGTGATTTGGGGGCAAAATAAAATAAGTTTATTTTTTGTATAAAAAAAGTAATTAATTAATTATTTATTTATTTAGGGCAAGTGGGAAAGCTGTCCAAAGGTGTATGGTGAAAAGCGGGCTATCAAATTTGGCGGGAGTTTGGAACCTATGAAAGATTAAAAACACGATGGAGGATGCCATCTATGTAAATAATAATTAAAATATTACATGAATATATAAATACATTGAAATTTATAACATAATTATTAATATATTTAAGTGTTTTTTTTTTTCTTTTCTATCGAAAGTTTTTTTAAAAGAATAAAATTTTAACTTTGTGTGTTTATTTTTCTCAGCTTTGAAATTATTTTGGAAATTTTTTATTTGCGAATTGATCATTTTCTTTTGTTTTCTCTTAATCTTTTTATATAGTTGTCTTATTCTCAAATGTTCAAGAAATAGTGAAGAAAAAAATTTTCAAGAATTAATTATAAATACAATAGATATAACTTTTGAACTCGAACTATTTTGATGCAAATCTAATGCTTTCAATAAAGCAAAAGATTTTTCCTTTGCTTTTGGAAGCTTTATGTTGGTTATTTCAGCTCTATTTCTTTGTTTGGTTTTGGGTTTCAATTAATTGCAAGAACAAGTGATATCACTAACAAAGTAAGGTTGATTATATGATGGCTTTAAAAATGGTGTCTAACTTCTCAATCCAAGATACTCATGCGATCATGTTTGGATCCCAACCTTATGGGGCAGTGTGCTTTGAATTTATGCTCTTTTTGCTTCTTGTTCGTTACAATGTTTGATTTGTCTTTTGATGCTGGAATGACGTTCTTAAACAAGATTAATACAATGTGTTTTAAGATTTAGAAGCGTTTTAAATAATTATTTGTGTTTTTTTTTATAGAATAATATGACTGCCTAAAATATCAAATGTAAGCCTTAAAAAAGGTTTAATATATACTGGACTTAACTAGCTTGCAAGTGTAATCATTTAATTTAAGTAATGTTAATGTCAAATCAAACTCAAGCTCGGCCTTATAAATAATCTTATAACCCATCAAACTTGAAGACGAGTGTGAAAATTATACTTCTTCTATACTAATTAATTGAGTATAATTCTTACACTATAAACTATACTTTAGGATTATAATTTTTACATACCGTAACACAAGCAAATACTAGAACTAGGAAGGAAAACATATATACACAAACCCGAAAACAGTTGTCATTGTTGGGCCGTCACATCCATCTTTCGAGTCTGAGAATGAAACATTTCAGCTACGTCTGCTGCCGTGCTACATTCCTCAGGGTTTCGATCTGTAACCAAGCGAATGAATCTAGGAAATCTTATTGAGATGCCACGCGATGGATGAACTAACCCTATCGCAGCCTGATGAACCGGTGATACAGTGAAGTCTGCACCTCTTATTTCCCAAATAAGTTCTGGAGAGAACCACATATCAGGCACCTCAGCTGTTTGATAGTAAGCTGGCTTTTTGGCTAAGATCCTATCCCCCGAAAAGAACTCTTTCATCTGAGTTCAATGAAGAAAACCAAATAACTCTGTTAGCATAACTTACGAAGTTTAGGGTAACACGAACAAGATGAAAACATGAAAACTTGAAACTTGATGCGCAGGGCAATGTTTTACTAGATATATTGCTCCAAGTCTTCAAATTTCTCCAAGTACACCTGTCCAACGCATATCCAACATGGATATAGGAATACAATCCACCAAATATATGGAAAAACTAGGATAAAAAAATTTTAAACGTACCCATGTCAGACGCAGATTAATACTCAACACTTGCTTCCTAGTCTAAGTAACATAACATAGATTAATAATGGTAGGATCCGTGAAAAGAAACAGGAAAAGTCATGTCTGGTTTCTTGAAGGGACTATCAAAAACAGTAATTTGAACAAGAAACAAGTACACTATTTAACAGTATTATGCCCATTACATCAAATCTCAGAGCCATTCTCACTACTCTACCGTTAGAGAACTGAATCAAATGTACTCCAATAAGTTGCAAAACAGATGTGCTCATTGTTGCAATCTTAACTAAGCCTACATCGAAAATATCTTAAGTTCAGAATAAAAATTATTTTCATATAAAACATAACCATGTCTAAGTTAGTTCAGTGCTTGAAAGATTTAACGCCATATCCTTGGTAACATGAAGAAAAAGTGCACTTTCTAAAATACAAACATCATCAACGTCCCACTTTACCTCTTTGTAAAATGAATCAGAGAATCCAGACATAACACGGCATACACTTTGAAAATCTTCAGTGTCTGGGTTGTAGCATGCCATGAGGAAGGGGCTGTACCTGCAAGAAACACGTAATATACATAGAAGCATGAATTAGAACAGAAAGGATTCACATTGAGAGCCTGTGGCAACGAAATTCAGTGTAATAAATATCACTTGATTTGATTTCAATCATCTATAACATTTTCTTAGATAATATATGAACATACTTCATAAAATGCAAATCACTCCTCTTTCACTTGAATTCAATTCTACATGCTTGCTATACATCGCAGCTGTTAAAACATCAGGTCTCTTAGATCACAGGCAATTTATCGAGTGATATAAAAATTTACATTTTCCAGTGTCACCAGGATCATTTCAGCACACGTAGGGTTTTGTAAGTTATTAGGTCAATGTTCAGATGATTCCAAGCGTCTCTAGGAGCTTATATTTATCTTCTTGATGCCTATCAGTCATTTACCTACTTACTAATTTGTTTTGCATATGCAATTCCATCCTAGTGGGTTTAGGAGGGGATGGTATTTGATCAATGGAACTATATCCCTTTTGCAGTTTCTTCTTCTCCTAGTAACTTCTAAGTGTCAACACTAAGCCCCTGAAAGCCATGTAGGCAATCATGCCAAACAGCATTGTCAAGGATGCAAGGCAAAGACATAGGCCTGATCAAATGCAACAAAGGGTCCAAGGGGATTTTGTCGACTAGTGCCAAGGCGCAAGGCATAGGCTTGTCTGATCAAATGCTTGCCCAAAAGGTATGAGGTGCTTTTGTTGTTTAGTGCTAAGGCACAAAACTAAGGCATGCATCCGATCAAATGCACCTAGCCCAAAAGGATACGAGGTGCTTTTGTTGTCTAGTGATAAGGCACAAGGCATAGGTGTGCCTAGGTGCACACCTTGACAACACTTATCGTAGATGTGCACAACATCAATTATCCGTTGGGCATGTTACATATGCATATACATATACATAGGGTCAATCATTACCATCCCGCTTTTCTTCCATTGCCATGCCAAGCACCAATTGGGACTAAATCAAGGGAATCGCTTAATCCTTCCACATAGTCTCGCTTCACCTAAGAGAGAACACCAAGCAATCGGATTCAATATTTAGCTCTCTTCCTACTTCTGAGCAGTTAAATGATTAAAATGTTCCAGTAATCACAAAACCTTTAACCATGTATCACTACGTTTTGACGGAAGGTATCCAGCATCAGTATCTAAGGCTTTAACCATAATTCCTTCACATGAGAACTGCAATGCATCTTCGAGAAAAGAGTTTATCTGAGTAAATGTGGCCTCACTGGTCAAACAAGCATCATCTGCTTCCACCTATTTAGCAAGAAATCATAAATAATACCAATCAGTCCTATGTTGCTCTGACTCATTTTTCTTGAAGTATCCATGTCTGACATATATTTGTATATGTGAGGAGATATAACCTTTCAAGTACCCTCCAAATACATAAAAGAAATTTGAAATAAGTAAATAAATATACCTGTGTCAGAGACAGGACAAATATCTGACATTGACGTCCAAGCTAATAACTAAAAAATTGTATCTGTAAACAAGGAAAGCAGAGAGGACTTACTGTGATTTCTTTTGCATATTCAAAATGACCCAACTTCTCATCATGAAACAAATCCTTCAAACCTGAAGTTTTTTAGCATGAGAGAAAAGATCAAACTTACAACTCACAAGAGTTTGATAAGAGGGACTTTGAAATAAATTAACCTGAAAAAGAAAAAATTGTGGGAGGGGAAAGGCATACATTTCCTTCTTTGGCGTAGAGGAACACCTAGCAGCCTGTAATGGAAATTATATCTTTTTTTTTAATTTTAATGAAAAATAAGAAAACAGCAGCAAAAATAAGAGGGACAACTATTTGTAATTTAAGATTTATTTTCAGACACAGATTTACAGCTACATGAAGATCTACACTCTAGTCTTTTGTTCTAGAAAAAAAATGCTTAACTATAACAATAGCCAGATTTACTAGCAGCCTATAATGGAAATTATATCTTTTTTTTTTTAATTTTAATGAAAAATAAGAAAACAGCAGCAAAAATAAGAGGGACAACTATTTGTAATTTAAGATTTATTTTCAGACACAGATTTACAGCTACATGAAGATCTACACTCTAGTCTTTTGTTCTAGAAAAAAAATGCTTAACTATAACAATAGCCAGATTTAGGCGATTGACATACAAGGACAACAGTATATGTTGATAAAATAGTATGACTTTCTGTATGTAACAGAAGTGAGTGAATACTTAGGTTACTAGCTATGTTACTCAGACTAAAATGTGAGTGTTGGATACAAGTATGCATCACACACGGGGATGTTCAATCTATTTAAGTTATTCTATGTATTTGGAGGGTCCTTAGAGGGTTATATCCCAATACCCAGTCCAAATAAACATTGGGCATGAGTGTTGAACACGGATACTTAAGAAAAATGAAGAGTAGTAGTAACATAGGTTTCCAGAACTTATGCTTCAGTTGCTCATAATCTTTCCCCTTTAATAAAATTAATGGTAATACTGTCAACTAACTCTTCAGTTTTCTCACTTAAAACACAGAAGTAAATGCGGGGATAATATTTCAATTGCACTGACCAGTCTCTATCACATCAGAAAGGAATCTACAAGCAGTGATAAAACTCTTATACTAATTGCTCATAAATCCCTATATGTCACAGGGACACTCAATAGCATTTGCAAGGTCCTCTAGTGAAGGAACAAGCCAGAGCAGCATAAAGTCCATTTTAAATTATGCAGAGAGAGATATGGCACTCAAGTCATTTAATTTAAATGAAGTAGATTGAAAAGCAGTTGAAAGTACAAAATCTATACCGCATCGGAAACGTGGCAACCTATTGGGGTAATTAGAAGTTCATTCAAAAGTTCTTTATCAACAAGGAAACTTGGTTGTGGTCAAGTGAATTCATCATGATGACAGAAATATAATGTGTTAAATGAATGCACACTTTGAAGGCAAAAAATCACTAGCCAAATTTCCGTCATTTAATGAATTTCTATGTTACTCCAATTCTTCATCGTTGCTTAAGTACCCATGTCCAACACCCTTATCTGAAGCATATCTAGACATAGGTATAGGAATATGACCTTTTAAGGATCCTCCAGATACATAAAAACTTGGATAAAATGGACAAATACCCATATCCAACATCCACAGCCAAGTTCAAGTAACAGAGATGAATTTCTAGCATGCACTTCTGCAAATGCATGTTGTGAATGCAAGAGGCAGTGAGGAAAGATATAAAACTGAGAATGAATATTCTGTTCTTATTCAATATACTAATTCCTTGCAAAGTTTGATTCATTAAACACTCCTCCTATAACTTGTCCTCAATTTTTTAGTCTATATATCTATATAGATATATGTCAATAAAAGAAACTCAGAACAATTCCAAGAGAGGGTTCAGGATATTTACTGCTCTCCATTAGCAAACATGATGTCAAACACAAATACGCAAATATTAACCTGCAAGTTACAACGATATTAGAAAGAAACCTCCAAATTTAACTTTAGGATACAGGAAATAAAAGTTGAACTTATAAGAGAAGATGAGTGAACGTGAAAACTCTATATTCAAAGGGCCCCCAACATCAGTTAGGAAAGCACAAGGGAAATAGGTATCTTATATAACAATAAGTGAAACAGCTATGCAGATCCTTCATGTCATAAGATTACTTTCAATTCGCTTCAATGCTTGATGCTTGCATCATCAAACTTCCACAAAAATAGTAAATCTAATTACGTAATATTACAAAGTGAAAATAAAGTGAACCTTTATTTTGTCCACTGTGATCAAAGAATCTTTGCTCCCTCTTTCTCTTGAAGATAATTCTTGGAAGGACATCAGCTTCTGACCATTCTTCCTATCAATTGCAACTACCTGAAGCCACAACGATAAACAGAATTGGCAACACATAAGGGTATGTTCCATCTAATATATTTGACAACTCAGTTAATTTTGCAAGAATAACCAAAAACAACAACAACAACAACAACAATAATAATAACAAAGAAGCAAATCTCAAAGAAGTAAAAGGCAAGTTGCCATTAGACAATCTCACCTCAGCATCCAAAATGAAAGTCTGGGCAGCAGGCTTAGCAGATTCTTTAATTGTATTAATTAAATCTGGAAATCTTAATGTTGTTTCATCCCCATTTCGTGAAAAGACACGCACCGCTCCATTAGCCAATTTGTGAATCTGGACACGCTGACCATCATATCTGAAAATTACATGCACAGGGAAATCACTCAATCATACCCAACATATAATAAAACTAATAGATGTGGAAGGAAAGTTAGAAAATTCCAAGACCTGCCTTCGCATCAGTTATCCAACTAATGTGATTCAAGAAAAAACTCGACCACATTGAGTGAAACAAAGAATATGGTGGTATACTAGGAGGCATGAAAGTTTCACAGTTGTTTCTTGCAATATCCCAAAATAGCAAAGAATACAATTTTTAACTAGAGGAAATGTGCATGATCCACACGGAGAGGGAGAGAAAAGAGCTTACTTATATTCACATGTAAAAGCTTTGTTTTGAAAAAGCTTCAGTACTTCTGGAACCCCATTGGTAATTCTACAATCATGGAGAATAATACCACCCACAGGCAACAGCATTAGTACAATTTGATATACAAGAAAGATACAAAAGAGTGACATGCATACATACTTTGCAAGCATGGGTTTAATAGGTATTCCCGGAACCATTGACAAGGTTGATGATGAAAATGCAATACCTTCCTTCATTAGTGAAGGAACAAGCAAATCCTATCCACAAAGCATCATCAGCATAAATGTACCAAAACAAACATATTCTATCTTATGTTGCTTCCAGAAGAATGGAGAGAAGGAAAGGAAACAAACTGGCATGTGCAATATGCTATAAAGCAAATGAAACAGACTCAAATTTATAATTTATAAGAAAAAAAAGATATCAAGAGCAAATTAACGCATATATAATTACATTAAAGAAAAGCTATCACACATATTATATATAAAAATCTCAAAAGTGGGCAAGGAAAATCAGGAACTTAAAAAAAATAGAAGAAAAACATAAGTTGAAAAACTTTGATATAAAATGTATAGCCACTTACCAAATTTGGAAGTACATTATATGCTTCGGTTACTGCTGTAGAAAGTTCCTGACAAGTAGCCAAAAGATCAAATCACAAACAGAAACAAATAATCACTTGCACAGAAAACAAGCGGTGTTGAAAATAGCATTATGCATGTAGATAAATCTAATAGATACCTTTGGTAGTATGACCTAAACAGGAATTAGATCAAACTAACACAAACATCAAAATATTCACCACTTAACACCCCCTCGCTTTTTCTTTTTTTTTTTTTTTTTTTTTTTTGGGGGGGGGTGGGAGGTTAAAAGTTAATCCACTCATTGCTTTAATACTTCTTACCCATAGTGGCATGATGTAAACATCAAGTCTTCATAAAGAGATCTACTATTTCATACTCTTCAAAAAAGAAAAAAAAAATTATAGCTTATGATTTGTATCAAACCTGGAGCTTTTCTTTTAGACAATCTGCTGTCCCTTCATGACAAAGATCACGAGAGGAATTCATGACAACTGCTTGAGCCAAAGCAGGAAGAACAGTTTTCATCATTGCTCCTATTCGCAAATTCCTGACCTGTGTGTGCCATAATTTCAAAACAGAAGACATTGCAGAGCAAGTCAATGCTTGTACACCAAATTAAGAACCGTGCCACAAGGAATCCTTCATTCACATTCATGAAGTCTACAACAAATGCACAAATTCAAAAATCTTAACATGCCTCCACGAAAATTGCTAAAAAATTTTATTATCAGGCACGTGAAGGTTAATAGCAGTCAAGACAATGAGCAGTAAAAAATAACAGCACAAGATAGTGTTTGCTTTGATCACATCTACTACGAAAGAAGCATCAATTGGGGAAATATTAATATGATAAGATCTTGTCAAATGTGCTAAACTCTAATATGATAATAAAGAAACTCACTATCCATGTTTCAGAAAAGATATCACCTATCAAAAATAAAATATTAACCTTCTGTTCTTTTCATACTGTTGCATACCAGATAATTACATAAATAAAATCAAGAATCACCTACATAAGATACATACAAGAAATATCATTTTTCAAATCTTACCAAAGTTCTCACTAGAAACTTCATCTCTTTCTCTCTACATGAACGTATAAGATTCACAATAAGGTTTTTCTTCCGCATGGTGCTGCCACTGCCTGTTTGTACACTGATAAATGCTATATGAGGAAAATGGGAAAAAGAGAATATACATGACAAAGATTAAAATAATACAAAACAAAATGATACGCATATTTCTCAAATTTTAAAATCATACCAAATGGATACTAATACATGGAAAAAATGAACTGAGTTTCTCTTATTCGGAAATAAGAAATAAAGAGAACCTATATCAAAGGCTTGTTTTAGTGCAAGAATCTATAGGCATAATTGTATGCATCTGGCACTCAAGCGACCATGAATAACTATTCAAACCATTAGATATTTTATAGCAAAATATAGAACATGAGATCACTGGGGACACAATCTTTTGTCTTATCATCAACGAAGTGGTAATAACATTCTGCTTCTAATCTATCAATTAAATGAGAAATCAGTTCTTAATCTTATGAAGAAAGAAATATTGTACAAGTTCTCAGTGAATTTCTTACCAGCAAAACCTAGGCATTAACCAATTACTTCGAGTTCTAAGAACTGCAAATTATTATGACACTCATACTTTCCTACATCTCTGGAAACAGATCAGTATCTAGTAATGGATTCAATATTTCAATAATTTTATAATCATGTGTTGCTGCAGGATCAATACTGGGCTGATCATACCTTATCTTCCGAAGCACAGAATATACATCCCTAATTAATAGTGGTCGTGGAGGAGCAAGTAAAGTTTGGGTTTGTCGGCATGCTTGTGCAACATCACCTTAGACCAAAAAAACGTGGTAAGAAGATGCCAAAAATTATGGATGAAAAAGACTAACAGAAAATGGAAATTTTTGAATGGAATTTCTGCTTCTACCAAGATCACCCATGTCATTGTACATATCCCTTATTTTTGAACGGTTAGTCCCACAAGCTTCTTCCAGTGCAGATGTAACCAAACTACCGCCAATATTCAATTCCTGCATCATTACTACAGCATGAATGCATCTTTTCCTTTTCAGCTAATCTCTATTGATATTCTGTTTCTTATTTGTTAAGCAACCTCAATAAACAATCTAAAGGGGAAATTATCTTTTAAGGAATAGAGAGTAAGAATCAACTACTGTGTGAAACAACAAAAGGAAGATACAGACAGGAGAACTGGCGAAGTAGACTAACAATATTTTCATGATCAGCGGCGATTTTGTTGGTGCACAGATACACAGCAGGAAGCACATCCTCGGGGGACAAGGCCAGCAAACTGGTTGAAAGAAGATGTCAAGGAAAAAGGGCTGGCATTCAGTTATAAGTAAAGCAATGCAAGCTTTGATTTCACAACCAAGAGATATACACAAAATAATAAGATACAATCTTACCAACCTCCTAAACATATTGCAAAGCATAGAAGTAGCTTTGATCTTGCCCCTTTGACTGCCAACAATGTCAAAAGTCCGTGCAAGATGGACATATGGAGCAGGCTGGTCAGACCTCCAGCATGCTGCACAGACATCTCAGTAGGAGTTTTAAAATTTTGTGAATAAGCTGAGATTCTGAGAAGTTCTATGAACTTGCCCCAAAAAGAAAGAGACACCAAAGATGCAACAGGAATATAACTCAAAGAAAAATCCTAGCATTTAAAAACAATAAAATAACTTCTAAATAGATGCTACCATACTACAGAATTAGAAGAATTTCAAGATATAGTATTAAGAAAATGGCAAATGAAAACAACTTCTTGACACCAACCATGCTCAATGGGTTTATATTTATCAGGAGGCAATGATACAAGAGTTACGCCAACATTTTCCACTGGTTGTCCTTGCAAAGATGAATCCGGAATAGATCTTGACTCCTCCAGCGCATGTTCATTCTTGCTAACAGGGCAATCATTACTACAGCTCCAGACCTGAGCTGATTTGCTGGAAACTACAATATTTTCCGTATTCCCATCATGGTTCACTTCAGGATTACTATAATGTATATCCAGTGCCCTGTTGATATCTCCTTGGGTCTTCTCAAGTAAGGTGGCCACATAATTTCTTGACGATTCATTGCCATTTATTATCTGAATAAACTGATCTATTTTCTCTGTATATGATTTAGTCAAGTCACCAGGCAAAGTGATTTCATCTTTAGGGCATTCCTCGATTTTCAAGCCAGTCCCATCACCTTTAGAGTCATCAACCAAAACTTTACCGAAGAAGCTAGTTATCATAGGTTGCTTTGACCCGCTAGATTCCAGTTTTGAGTTGCTTTTTACTTTCTTATTTGACTTGTTCTCAGTATTTTTCTTCCTTTTACCAGGAGATATGTTACTCCGAACTGAAAGTTTAAAACTAGAAGGCTTGCTGGCTTGACTTAAATGACTGATTAAACTTTCATGACTGCTACTTCTAAAAGGCCCTGAATTCAAAGGTGAGACAGAGTTGTCAGATGAACCTGCCTGAGCAGCAGAGGCAGAATCAGAAGTTCTAAAAGCAGAGATTTGCTCGTATAACTCATTTTCATGTTCATAAAAATTAGAAACTGCTTCAACAACATTCCATCTTGAGCTGCTGATCAAATTTAATTTCTGGTCCCTGGTCACCCATCTGGGCAAAGAGTCACCTAATTCCTCAATGATTCTCTCTCTTTCCTCCTCACTCGGTATAGCTGAATCTTGTAAATCAGGTTTCTGCACAGGAGATGAATCATTCAAAGTAATATCTGCATTTTTACTCTCAACAGATTTCATTTCCAATATATTTTGCTTTCTCTCCATGTCCTTGTCCTCATTCAAGTCAGTGCTAGCATCCATTTCGACTTTTTCTACACTCCCATAATTGCCACGATGAAAACCCATCAGGAAGTCCTTTTTATTTGCCATTTCATCAACCAGACCAGCAAAGTGCCTTCTCAACTTATCAGCATGCTTACTGTCAAGCTTCTCAATGTCCATACCAACAGTAGGAATAACCTTCTTTGGTTTCAAAAACTTCACATATTCTCTAAGCTCATCATAATTAGAATGCTCACTGTAAGGGACTAGATGTATCTCAATTGAATCTTTTGACCTCACTGCAAATTTATTCCGTTTAATTTCATAAGTCCACCCAGTCGGCACAAAACCAACAATCTTCTCATACCCTTTTTCCTCCATAATCTCTTTTATTCTCACAAAATTCGGCCGAAAATACGGCCAAGTCTCACCTAATACATTCCAACCAACGACATGAACATTACTCTCACCCTCATCTACCGTGAAAACTTTATCATCCCCATACCCCAAAACATTTAAAATCTCCATTTTCCTCCCATCAACAAATATCTTCCTCTTACATCGCCTCGCGACCTCAACCAAAATCTTCTCTTTTCCAACAACATAAGTAGCAACAAGAAACAAAACCTTTTTTTCTTTAAATTCCTTTCCTATCCTATCTACCACACTAACTACATAATCAACCGATTCTTCTTGAGAAGGAAACACGAATTTTGGATTACAATAAGTAGTATCTAAAAAAATCGCATCACAACCAACAAAGTCATTCAAATAACTATTCAACTTCATCGAATTACAGTAACGACAATCACCCGTGTGAACATACCTTTCAAAGCTCCCATTTTTTGTGGGAACTTTGAATAAGAACTGGACAGCACCGGGGCAATGATTGGCGTCAACGAGAATGACCTCGCAGCCATCTACCACAACGGGGTCGTTTAGAGGTAAAGGGAAGACAAAATGAGGAGGGATTTTAAGGGTTTGGATGAGGAGGAGGGAAGTGAGGTGGGAACAAAAGATGATGCCTTTGGACCAGGAAGGGGAGAGGCCGGAGTAGTGGTCGGCGTGGAAGTGGGAGAGGAAGTAGGCGGCGGATAAGGTGGTGGTGGAGTGGCGGAAGGAGTCGACAAGGAATCGGGTATTGGGAATGAGTTTAGAAGGAGGGAAAGAGGAGGGAATAGGAGGAAAAGAAAGGGTGGAATCGGAGGAGTCTATGGCAGTAAGGTATAGTTGGGTGGAGTCTAGCGCAAGTGTTTTGGTGGCGGTGGCCGTCCCTTGAGATGACATTGGCAGCGTTTGGCGCGGAGGAGAAGGGAGACTTTTCACGAGAGGTTGATTTGGGGGTTTCGAGAGTGTAGCGGTTGCGGATGGGTGAGTTTTTTCCCGCTTGCGCGCAGTAGGCTTGTCCATGGGCTGGACAGTGTTCAGCCCGACAGACCCGTCCGTAAACAATTTCGTCATTCGAGCCCCTTGGTTTCGAATTAAAATAGAAGGGAAAGTATTATTAAACTATTTACTTGTATCTATTTTGATTATTCAAATACAATTTTTTTTATTGAGTCATTAGGATTTTGAAATTATATATTTTAGTTATTCTCACATTAATTGTTATTAGAGTGATAGAAAGTTATCGTTAGGTGACTGATGATAAGTTGACTTAGGTTTTTTATTGATATAATAAAAATTTCAACTCTTTATTGTTTATACATTCTATCAATTTAATTTAAATATAAATAATTCAATAAATTTAGCTCTCAATATCTATAATATTTATCATTTTAATTCAAATTTTAAAAAATCAATAAATTTAGCCCCAACATTTACAAGATGACAAATTTTGACTTTTAAAATTTATCCTAAACTATTAGTTAGTTTCTTTTATCAATGGACATGGAAGCGATCTGAGTTATACTCTAAAAGCCTTATGTATATAAATAAGAGGTATGAGCTGATAATTGGTGAGTGGTATTAGTAGTGTAAACTGCAGACTATCACTAAGGTAGTTCTAATACTTGCCTTATTTGATTTGGCAATTTAAAGAAGAAAAATTTTTGACCTGGTTATGTGTTATTTTATTAAAGATATTATGGTCCATTTATGAAAAACTAATCTTTGGCATTTGAAAATTAGATTGGATTCAAGTGAATCAAATTATCCATTGAAACATGGAAGACTAATGAAGACTATGTAGTTCTTTTGTAAATAAGATATCCAATCGATAGTACTTTGATTATTGTGATTGTAGTAGATATTTTCAATGAGTTACATTGTATTCGTTTAGATTTTATGTTAGCAAGCCAAATTGAATATATGTTGTAAGGTTTGTCTACATTTTGTAAGAAAGATTATTGAGAGCACTTGAATTTGTTCATTGAGGAACTATTTTTGTGAGAGAGTGAAAAGTTTGTATTGTAAACATTGTTGAGAGTATTTACTGCCTAAGTTCTCAAAGAAAAGATTTAGAGGTAAGAGTTCCAGTCTTTAAATATAAATGTGAAGTCTCTATATTTGAAGAATGATAGAGTCTGAGTTACTTGTTCTATTGTTAATGGAATTTCTCATTAAGCTAGACTCTGCAAATGTAGAGAAACCGAATTGCGTAAACAAATCATTAGTGTTATTTGGTTTTTGTTTACACGGTTTCACAGTGTAAGCCGTAATGGCCATTGCAATCTAGCACTTCTATTGCACTTGTTGTGTTAAGAAAATAAGCAACTTAATGTGGCAATAATTGGTATTAGGGTAGACACTTAATATATCTAGTGGTGAATCTTGATGTTATATTTTTTTATTTGCTAAAAATGAAAGGTTTATTTTCTTTTATTTAATAGTTCAAAAATTTTTAAATGGAGGTGAAAACAACATATAAGACATTAGAAATACTACATAAGTATTGAAAGTTAACAACAAAACACTACTTAAGTCTTGTAAACAACAAATATTTCGGTTAATTATCCAGTTTCAAACCGAATTAACTAATAACCGAAATTCTAAAATTTCATTAACCGACCTCCGATTGAACTAAATTCAACCACCGACTAATTAATCGAATTAGATCAATTCAGTCAATTAACACAATTTTAACCGAATTATGAACTCCCGTATCACCTATATATTGAAAGTTTGAAGCCTTATGATGTTTTACCTAAAAGAAGATATAATAAATTATTAACAACTTGAAAAACTAAAATTGCCGAGAGTATATTTGTTTTGATATTCTTTACTTTATTTTTTTATTTATAACACTTTCATATTTTTATAATTCATTTAAAATATATTTAGAATAATTAATAGTATTTTTATATTTAATATATATTTTTATAATTCTCTATAATTTCTAAATTTTCTACAATACATTCATATTTTTCATAATATATTTATTATTTTAATATTTATATTTTAATTGTTATAATATTTCAATATTTTTATCTAAATATTTTAAAAATAATTAAATCTGTTTAAAATAATTAAAATCAATTAAACAATCTTTAAATAACTAAAATAATAATTAAACCTTAATATAAATTTTTTCACATAAAACGTAACGTGAATCATAATGTTATTATTTTTCCCATTAATTGTCACTTTAGTCATTACGACTTCGACCAAAATCATTATTTCAAAATTAAATCAATTTAATTGAATTTAGGATTTAGATGAGTAAATTAAATTAATTTATTTTAAATATTTTATAAGAACTATTTCAACATTTAAGCTTAAAATAAATTTTAAAAATCATATAGAATTCGAACATAAAATTACAAAATTCTCAATTTTTTACTAAAATATTATTATGAAAACAATATTATTATTTACCAAAAATTATGATTTGAACAATAACTTAAAATTTATATCCAACTCGTCATTATTGGTGGTGATTTGAGAGTTTTGACAGAGAATATTTATCTTATCTGATCTGTTGTTTTAGAATTCTAAATCCACACCATTTATGATAATTTAATTATTAAATTTATTAATATATTGTTTATTTTATATTATTCTGAAATAAATTTAAACATATATTATTTAAGTAAAGAATTTAGTTTTATATATTTAGATGAAAAAAAAGGCCTTGAACTTATCCTTCACTAAAATCACAAAATTGTTAACCACTCGGCATTTAATTTTAACCAAGTTGTTAATATTTAAAAAAAGGGTGAATTCAAGATGTCATTTTGACATATTTTAATCTTTTTTTTTTCTTTTAAAGTGAGAGATTAACTAGACTCGAGGCATTGCACAAAAGTTTTGGCCTGACGTGAGGATGCACGCCTCCACATATATCTAATTGTACAGAATTATTTATAAAACAAATAAAAACTACAAAATTACAAAAAGAACCCTGAAGAAAAAAAATCTCCCTAATATCTACACTTTTTCCATTTCCGTTCAACAGATACCGATGTCGTAAACAAATCGAGTCTCCATCTTTCTTTCTTCACTCACAAATTTAACCAGTTTTTTGCGAGTTAGATAGCTTGAAATCGATGGCAGGAATGAGATTGTCGCCGGAAGAGTCGCCGGAAGCTAACCAACATTTTCAGCTTCTGCAGCAACAGCTGCAGACCGGTCGAGAAGCGGCTTCCGATGACGACAGGTCGGTGGCTGCAGATTCATGGTCTATAAAGAGCGATTACGGAAGCACACTTGATGATGAGCAGCGCCACGCTGATGCCGCCGAAGCCCTCTCCTCCGCTGCCAACTTCCGTCCCGCCTCTGATTACAGGTTTCTCTTTTAGTTATTCTATTTGTCTTCCGGTTTTGCTTTTTTTTTTTTAAATATTAATCTTTGGCTAGTTTTTGAGTTTGAGAGTCCATAAACAAGTGCTTTCGAGTTGTAGAAAGTGAATTCTGTGCTTACTTTATTTATTTATTTATATATGTATATGTATGTATTTTTTAGGAGTGAATTTTAAGCTTGAGATTTGATCTATTGACAATTTAAAATTTCTTTGCGAGAAGATGAAATGAATATTTAACTATCTTGGTTTAACTTTCTTAGTTTGACTTTTGTTGGAAAATTTCATAGTTTATTTGACCTTAATTATGGCTTGTATTAGTGTGATTTTATATTATTTCAAAAATTATACGTGGATCAGTGCTATAGAAATGAAAAGAAAAGTTATTGAGATGATCAATCTATAGAAATTTTAGTTCTATACAGCCAAAAGGTTAAGAGTTCTACATTTCAATATATAATTATTTATCATTATAGATAAATGCAATCAAGAAACAAGTTCTTTTCTTCTAGTATGGTTCTTTTGCCTTTTTCTTTCCCCAGCTATAAAGCAATAGGGAATACTACAAAGAAAAATCATATATGATGGAAATGTGCTGCTGAGTATAACGGAATACTAATTTAAACATATTTGTTCCATGCAAATGTAAAAGAAATTATGGATTTTGTTCTCTATCTAATTTCATTTTTAATCGTTCAAGAATATTATTTCCTTTTATATCCAAAAACACGTTATACTTTTTATGGCAAGTAGGAAAGTTGACAATGAAATGGGGGCTTATCAGTTAAATTTTCGGGATTTGGTTTTAAAAGGTGGAATTATAGGACAATACTATTTTAACCCATTGCTAAAAAAGTTGAATAGTTTATATTAATCATTGCCTGTATGATTTGTATTGTACGTACAGTTCCGACAAGGACGAACCAGATGCAGAGACATCAATGCTTGGTCTTCAGAGTTACTGGGATGCTGCATATCTTGATGAGCTTGCCAATTTTCGTGAACATGGTCACGTTGGTGAAATTTGGTTAGCATTACCTTAACTATGTTAATTTGCCTTCAAGCTGGGCGTTATATTTGTACTAATAGCCAAAATGTTTTTATCAGTTATCACATAAGCATGTAATCTGCGTGTATAAATATATTAAATGGAATTTAATTTGACATGCATTTTCATGGTTGCCCCAATGACCCTTTGACTTGATACCTTCTTTGAGTTGATATCTGTGCCTAGTTTAATAACTTTTCTTATAGCAAAAGGATTGTAAAGCTTTTATTTGTGCTAATTTCATTTCAAAACTTGTAGTTAATCTCTTCACTGTTTTACCTCTCTTTCCATAGGTTTGGAACTGATGTCATGGATACTGTTATTTCTTGGACCAAAAGCTTGTGTACTGATGTTTCTCAAGGTCACATCCCGAATCATGTTGGAGAGCCCAAGCCGCAGTCTGTTGAACAGGATGAAAAGTATTTGTCTTGCTGGAGTGTACTTGACATTGGCACGGGAAATGGTCTGCTCCTTCAGGAGCTTTCTAAGCAGGGGTATAATCTAAGACTTTGCCTGTAGCTCCGGTATTTTATGCTACTAATATCAGTTCAAGTAAAAATAATTTGTGGTCTTTAAGTGAAACAATCAGTTTGCTTGCATATTGTTATTGCTATTGCTCTACTGGTATTTTATAACACATATTTTTGCTAGTGTCATAACATGAGCAGATCAGAGGTGCTCTTAGTCTTATGATCTTCAACTTAGGTTGGCCTTGGCCAAAATATTATAGGTGATAATGGATATGAATGAATATTTCCTGAAGAAAAGGACTCAGTTTTACCTAAAGATGGACAAAGTTTTATTATGATTGTGAAACAATATAGATATATAAAGAAACCCTGGTAGTGTAACTAATATTTGAATAGGGCAATGTAGCCATCCTGCCTGTATAACTTGATAAATGAACCATTTAAATAACTAGAGAACATTTTTCCCGTTTATAATTGCTTGTATATATTTGAGGCTTAATTGCAACAGGTGTCCCAAACAATGTGCCAAATTCTAAATTGATCCCTAAACTTCAAAATATTCACATTGAATCCTCAAACTAAAGTATCGTTTTAATCAGGTCCTTCAATGAGTCTAGTTATCAGCATTGGTATTAAATGTGAAATTGGATCTGCCATGGTTCTTTTATTTTTTTTGGAACATGTATGGGTTAATAAATATTCTTTGACTATTTCTGTTATTCCATTGTGTATCACTTCAGTGTTGGTTAATCTATATAGTTGTAGTTGAACTAAATAGATTTAAATAATACATTTAGGCATTGGGTAAACTTTCAGAAAAATTTATAGGTGAATAAACAAAATTTTCTTTTTATTATTGCTTTGATGGTAATGATCAGGTGAATTTGCTGCACTTTTTAATTCAGGTTCACAGATTTAACTGGAACTGATTATAGTGAAGGAGCAATTGACCTTGCTCGAAGCCTAGCTGATCGAGATGGATTTTCAAACATCAAGTTTCTGGTATGGATGGAATTCTATGAAATCTAACTGAATCTAAGTACAGGCTGTTTTTATTCACCCTTTAAAAGAATTTAGTATTATCATGTTCTATGAATTGAAGTGCTTATCTCTGATTTGAAATGAATTGCTGTATGGTTTCTTTATGTGTGCATTTTTTTATTTCCATTCTTTGTATATTTATTTACACTTGCTTATACATCAGCATTGTCTTGTTTCTTACTTTTGATTCTTGTTTAATCTTTAGAACTTCCTCATCCAATTGTCTTAGTTAAGATGACATAGTTTGCTTTTATTGCATCTATTACTAAGAAACCATTGAACCCATAGGCAATTTGCTTACGTTGCACTTATCAACCATTCTTATTTTTAGATATTTGTTTGATCTTTAAAACTTTCTCAACCTCTTGAGGGGTGCTATAAACCAAAATATAATGGCTTGGGGAAGTTAGGGCCTTCTATGCAGTCCAAAATACAAATTTGAGATCCATATTGTGAAGAAAACCGGATATTGAGACTTTGAACACCTGTCTGAGAGATTAGGATGGAGATGTAGGTTTCTTATGAAGAAACAGGAGCATTCAAAACATTCTGGGTTGAAATTGAATTCCTACATAATTGATCACTCTCTTAATACTCAACTGTTCTCTAAGTACCTTGACCGTTGCTATTTCATTTGGTCCTTAGGTTGATGATATTCTTGAGACAAAGTTGGATAGACAGTTTCAACTTGTCATGGATAAGGGGACTCTCGATGCCATTGGCTTGCATCCTGATGGGCCTATCAAAAGGTAATAGTGATTTCATCTCTACTAAAATATCTCCCTTCATATGCTGTTTCCTCAGTACAGCGATATATATAACAAATAACTGATTATCAGGACGTTCACGTCCATGCAAGTAGAATCTCATGAATTGAATCGTACAATTTGCACTTATGTATATGATATGCATTAGTTTGTATCTTTTTTAGTAGCTCTAGCTTCTACAGTTGTTATCACTTGATCACCTTTTAAGATTTTCTTGAACTTTTTCGTTTCAGGATCATGTATTGGGATTCAGTTTCAAAGTTGTTGGCCCCTGGTGGAATATTAGTAAGCACCTTACAGGCTTGTTTATGGTTTTATTTTATTTCGTCTTTTGAACTTCTGTGGTGAAATGAGATCCATTGCAATCAAAGCTTGAGCTTGAGTGGTAGCTCTTTATATATATACGCGCACATATACACATGCCCACTCACATTTCAATTGTGTACATATACAAATATAAGTCAAAATTCCAATTGTGCTCACTAGTTTTGCTCAAGCCAAGGTTTCGTCTCCAGCTTTCTTGACTACTTGGATAAGTTCAAATATTCTTAAATTCAATCCTTAGTATAGCTTTGACAAGGCTAGTATCTAAGTGTGAGAATTGAATTTAAATGAAATTTACAGTGCCACCTATGTTACTAGGCCTTAGATATGTCTTATGCAAGTATGTGTCTGATCCGGGTATCTTCAATTCTTTTTCTAGGCTTTTCTATGAGTTTGGAGGGTCATTTCTCTTACTCTTATCCAAAAATGTGTTAGATATGAGTACTTAAAGAAAAATGAAGAGTTGGAGCAACATGTATTACTCTTTGTAGATTGAGCAATTTGATTTTTAATGATGTTTGTAGGTGATTACATCTTGCAACCATACAAAAGATGAATTGGTCCAAGAGGTGGAAAATTTCAGTCAAAGGAACATTGCAATATCCCAAGAGCCAAGTGCAACGAAGGACCAAGAGACACACAGAGATCATCCCCCGTTTCGATATCTGAATCATGTTCGGACTTATCCTACATTCATGTTTGGTGGATCTGTGGGATCACGTGTTGCCACTGTTGCGTTTCTAAGGAACTAAATTCAAAGTTTCGGTCTTTTGTCATGAGCGGACTTCACTTTTTGGATTGTCGTGGTTGAAAATGGTTGAGGATCATGCATGCTGATTGGGACTGGATAGATAGACATTTGAGACTTTTATCTATCGGATTCTTGATTATGTTTATTTCCATGAAAGATACTGGTGTAGCTTGTGGTGCGGTTATCCTAGGCAATTGTGTACGGTGTAAGGTTTATGCAATTGATTACCAATCATGCCTTTTGAGTTTTGATTCCATGTGCTTCTGTTGCTTGTTTAGTTTTCTTGACCGGTAAAGTGGTAACAGGAAATTTGAGACAATCCAATATATATTGCAAAATTTAGGTGTTTCATTAGTTTGTTTTCCTTGTGTTCTTGTCTGATTCGAATCTTGAATCTTCAATTTTGAATTTTGCGTTTGAGGGGGAGGAAATCCCATATGGATAGCAAAGGATTGAACTGCGTTCTCTATAGATAAAACTGGTACAGAAACATGATCAAATAAAAAAGAAGATAAAACTCACATTATATGCACATGTTGCATAAAGTTACTTCAATTAATTTTGAAGTAAAATAGATTTTGTTTATTTATTTAGGTCTCTTATATAGAGAGGTATAAGAGAGATCCGTCTAAGGGTTGTTAGTTTGGTGGGATTTGAATATTGATTTTTGAAGTCTCGGCACAAAGTTTAAATCACCTATTCATTTGAATGGTTGGTGGGGATGTTGGATTGATGGAATGTAATATATTAACTATTATTGAAAGTTAAAATTACTTGACATTATATTACCTTTCACTTGTTACATTATCCTATTTGATTTATTTGAAAAGAATATAAAATTTTAAATTTTAGTTGATAAAATGCAAAATTATTTAATACATTTCACTAAATTGTTTTTATAAGATTTATTTATTTTATTGATCATTACACAAAGTTGAAACTTTTAAAATTTTATTTTACGCATTTAGCTAGTAAAATAATATCATCTCTCATTTCTTAGGTAAAAAAACTAGACTTGGAGAAGCCAGTTTAATGGTTAAAATTTTTCCTTTAATCAAAATGATAAGGGAAGGAAAGAAGGAAAAAAGCATTTTGTTGAAATACATAATTTGTTACGGTTTAAAAGCAAATTTAATCAAAATGAGAATTAAAAGAAAGTATGGTACAATTGTTATAAAAGTATTTTTCCAAGTATGATTTAATAAACAAAATGCAATATAATAGACTAAATGTTATATTTGAAATATTATTTGGAATAAATATATACTTGGAATTTTGTTTGAAAAATATATTAGATAATAATTCTTTCGTTTTAGTTTACTAAAATAAATTGAAGTGATTGAAAATAAAAGTAGATTATAAAAATGTATGCAAGAAAATTTAAGGAAATTTAAAGAATTAGTATTGAAATTACTTTCTATATTCCTAAATCTTGACAGGCTGAGAATATAAAATTAATTTGAAATCTAATTATGAGAATCAAATGGTGATGTTTGACATCACCCCAAGAATATTAATTTGCTTGAACCAAACATACTCTAGAAGTTAAAACATGTGTAAAACTAAGATTTATATATGGTCTACATAATCTAACAAATCAACCTTCATAAATTAGCAATATAATTATTTTGATCACACAACACGAAACAATAACCAAAGCATAAATAAGAACAAACCACTCGAAAACAAGAGTTGAGAGGTATATTTTTTGAAGACATAGTAAGATACTGAACTGAAATCTACAACACTTAAGACGCAGCAAGCAATTTAAGGTTATACAGTATTAAGTTCTTTCCCAAGCTTGCCACATGCAAGTTTTGCATCTCTTCAGTTGGAAAAGAAGGGAAGAGAAAATGACAATAGATAAACTAGCAAGACCAGAGGGATGAAAGAGGCTTCCCTTTCTGACAAGTCACGACATGTTCCAATACGATCTCCTCCACTTGTTTCTCCACATCTTCTATGCATTGGGAAGCATCTATCATCTGCAATCGTCGCATGAAATTTTAAAACAAGCATTTTGTTGCTAGCCATTGTTCAAACCCCAATAGAACCCATCAAAGCAAAACTGGTTTTTCCGGTTTCTAGCCATTTCATTTGTTTTTCGGTTCAACCTATATGATTGAACTGCCAGACCAACCAGTTCCCTGTTCAATAGGTTGGTCCAGTCCTGTCTTTTAATTACTTCAACTAACCATGGCATCTTGTTGCTATTGCTATATGGCATGAGATGAAACAAAGTATTACCTTCCATGAAGAATCTTCAAGAAGCTTATAGTGTTGTGCAACTTTCTTCTGAAACTCGAGCTGCTCGTATCTCTCACCTCCGTAACCTCCTCTTTCTGCAGCTTTCTAATAAATATGAAACAATATTTTCAGTTTACATATAATATTTTCTGAAGTTTTCACCAGCTTTAACATAACTAACCTCGGGCGGTATATCGAGGTACACTACCAGATCTGGAGCTATTAGCCCATTCTCTGGTGCCTGTAAGAAAAGACCTTATTTGTTGTCAACGACCATGGTAAGCAATAACTTAATATGAGAGAAGCAGCTAGTTCTTTTGGCAGTTTGCCTTTACCTTACACCATTCGAAATCAAGTCCTTTAGCAGATGAGAAAGCGACTCCAGAATAAGAGTAACGGTCTACTATAAGAGTGGTTCCAGCTTTCAGTTTCGCTTCCATCATTGATCTGCAAACAAATAGTAGATTTAGGACTTCATCTTATACTGCAAATAATTATCGAACATATGCACATGCAGATACTGGATTCATTTAGGGTATTCTTGGTGAAGTGGAAAAGTATCAAGAAAGCAATGGTAGATTGGAAAAGTTGAAAGAAAATAAATTTCAAGTGTGCTTGGTAGGAAAAAGAAGTGAGAGGAAATTAGAAACGAAAGATGACTATCTTCCATCATAATGCACAGAAACAAAAATTATTCCAATTTGGAATAATAAGAGGAGAGAGAACGGAATAGATACAAATTAAACATGAATATTTACAATAATTGCATTTTTAAAAATTTTATTTTCTTTTCTCTCAGTTTTCATTTCTGTCAAACAATTGATATAAGCCAAATTGCAAGTTATGAGACTTGGATCCCATATAGGGAAGTATGGGATTTCCTTGTGAGGATGCTCAACAACTAGTTTTTGGAGTGTGGTTCTCCAAAGGTCCATCAATTGGTACCAAAGCCAGCCATCATGTCTCTCAATTGCAGTTGTGCAGCTCTAATGGTGACATTGATATTGCAGTGTTCTGCCGGGGCTAAATTAAGTTAGCAGAATGCCAACCCGTGTGCCAACCAAAACTGCAGAACATGGTGGACTATCATGAGCCTATTGCTAGGAATTGGACTTAAATCCCACATAGGAAAGTATGAGATTTCCTTTTGCGATTTATATAGACCTAGATTCTCCAACCTCAACTGCTAGCTTTTGTAGTGTGGCTGTTCGATGGTCCATATCAGCAATGGATGGAAATAAATTTTTCTTTCTTTCTACTTTTTTCCTCTTCTAACTTTTCATTTTGCTTACCTGCAAAGTGTTAATGCTATTTCAAAACGAGCATAGGAACATACAAGTGGTCCATATGCATAACACATACCAAGAATTAAAGACAGACATAGAAATATGCTGGTAGAAGAAGTAATGCCGTGCATCATATTCCTTGTATCTATCACTAAAATATGTCATCAGAATTAGATTGTCTGACTTGCTTAAAAGCCTAGAAAGTTTTCGTAATTTCATCTGATAAATATTCAAATAAGATCGTTTATTCAGACTACTCTATTCCAGAAGTGTTACTTTGCCAACTAATGCAAAATATTGGCCCACTTGTCCTCCTTGCAGTGTGACCAATCGAGAACACATGAACATAGTCAATGGATTGTCTAAATCCATGTTTTGGTGAAGTTGCTTACATTCACAAACTTAAAAAGTGTATAATTCTATGCTATGTTGCTCCAACTCTTTATTTGTTTCTATATACCCGTGCCTAACACAAATATCCAATACATAATTGTACTATGGGAATATGATCCTTTGAGGAATCTTCAAACACAAGAAAGTCTAGGAAAAAATTGAACATAACCATGTTGGATACATACAAATGCCCAGCACTTACACCTAAGTCCATGTAGCATTGCAACATCAAGCAAACAAAGATGCTTGTAAGCCCCTGCAACAATTGATTTACTCAAAGGCATGACGGCTGATAAACACAAAAGGTGCTACGACAATTGTATCATAGGTGCAAGGCAATTATAAAGCACTCACCTCAATAATGCAATGGACTTGCAAACGAAAACAAGCATATAACATCCACATTATACCAAATGACCTTTGCAATATATCTTTTTGGATAATAGACATCAGAAAGTTAAATTCATTTCCAGTCTAATGTATAAAGCTAGACGGTGGTATAAAATTAGCATTTTTAGTTTCCTTAACTTCCACTTGACTAGATTAATAATCTTCTATATTCCTCCAGTCTCTAAAAGGGCACAATACCTTCATAAAGTGTACCCCTTCTTAAAGATGCTTTTGCCTGTTTGTGCCTTTCCTAGGCACTTACGCATTGCCTTGACAATACATGCACTGTCACGTCATTCAATATTGTGACTGCATATGACATACAACTTTACCATTAAATGACGGTCCAATATAGAGAAGTAACACCATTTTGATCCAAGATGATACTTCGCCATGTACTTGGCTGTGAAAAGAACGCAAATGCCAAATCCAAGAAGACAAACGCAAAGTCAGAGCAGCGGTAGGTAAAACGATCATCCTTTCGCAATGATAGCAAAGAAACAAGCTCCAGCATAAATAACTAAATCAGACGCTAAAACCTCAAAGATTGCAAAACTTGTTGACAAATGCAGTATTGCAAATCCAAGAAGAAGACCAAGATATGAGCACAAGGAGAAGGGAGATGGGTCAGTGCAGCTTAAAGGATTTTTCCTCCCACCAATATGGCTAACAAAAGTTCAAATGAAAAGAATTAAACCACAAACTGCAGAACTTCATAGATTATGAACTTTGTTGAGAATGTCATAAGCTATGTTACTCAGACTCGGTAAACCACTGAATACATGTACATGTTTGACACAGCCGCATCAGGTACCTCCTTACAAGATCATATCACCATAACCTTAAAAAAAATGTGTCAGAAATTGGAACCACAAGAAATGTAATGAGTCGGAGGAACATGGTAAGGACGGCATATCTATCAAGAACTACAAAAGATTCACTACAGCATGTGATACAAGTATTTCCTACTAGCAAACGTTTTCTAGGGAAGAAATCAATGCAAAGCATAAATGTGAAAACAAACCTCTTCTCCCACCGATTTGCACTGAAAAGTAGATGGATCGTGTGGTCATCCAACTGGGATTTATTAGTCAGATATGCCGATATCATCTGCCCAACGCTTGTAGTTCTGTCGGGGAATCGCCATAACTCGACTGAATGCCCCAGACACTCTAAATACGAAAGCAGCTTCCCACATTGTGAAGTTTTACCACTACGATCCAATCCTTCAAAAACTACCAAGGCACCTCTAGATTCATTGCTTGCACCCATCAGGTTACAATTATCACCATTCTCCATTCTAATTGACCTAACTGAACGCTTGCACGAAATATTCAATCCCAAATTCAATGACCTCCTCACGGCCAAAACTCCAAAATTCCTGGAACCCAACTAGTAATAAGATTAAAATCTCAAATACAAGTGAGTTTTTATTACAATTGAAGAGTCGTCTTTATTTACTGTTCCATTTGCGGAAAAGTGAAGAAAGAACAATTTTTTCAAGGATCGAGTTTCACAATGTTTATTTATTTATTTTTCTTGAAAAAATTGAACTTTCACCTTGTGCAGACAAATAAGGAGTGCAAGAAATAGAAAAGAAAATGTAAAAAAAAAATACTTACAGACTTGGAAACTCTAAAAGTGCAGGCATGTGTCATGCCTGCAATCAACAAAATTACAAACAAATTGAAGAATTAAGCAATGGAATCTAATAGTTTGAAGCTTCATTTAAAAGGAAAAAAAAAAATACTAACTTGAGTAGCTCGTGAAACTTGAGCTCAAACACAAAAAATCGAGCTTGAAGTTGAGCATACAATTCAAGTTCGTTTTTACTAAGTAAACAACCTAACCAAGCAATTCAGTATTTTTTCTCAAGCTGAACTTGAGCCGAACCTCGAGCTTCGAGTTTCGGGTCAAGCTCGGTCTGGTTAGACTTAGACCCCTAAGCCCCCTACCTTTCCATTGTCTTTTTCAGTCTCAAACTTTCTCAGTTCCTCAATCTCTCATTCATTCATTTGCCTATCAATACTTATATTAGTTTCACACACTTTCATAACTTCATATATAATTATATTTTAACAATTCAACTATTATATATAATAATCTATTCATATAAATCATATTTTATATATATATATATTATATTATATTTTGAGTAAATTGAAAATATATAACCATCTAAAATATATATTAATAAAAGATCATATTCTCTATTAAAATGACAGAAATATTGGATCAATTCAAAATTTAACATGCACACTGAGCTTATTTTGTCTAATTCAACAATTAGATTGCTAATATTAATAGTATACAAAGTTTAAAAATGTATAAAATTAATATAAGTTTACATGTATCTCTCCTTATAAATATTATATACGGGACACTATGCTCACTATACCAATTAATTTTGAAATTCAAACTGTTTACAAATCCACCTTAGCTCAATGAAAATTAAAATGTAACAGCTGAAAAAAAAAAACCCCAACACAAAGAAATGATCTCATTTTTTGAAAAAAAAAAAAAAAAAAGAGAGGAGACTTAATGCAAAAATATCACACAAATTCATACAAAAATATCACACATGAGATTACGTAACAAAAATCCATAAAACAAAAAAAAACCCAGAAAAATTGAAGAAAAAAAAAGGACGTACCTGAGATGAAATGCAGCCATTAGAGAGAAGAAGAAAAACAGAAAACGAGAGGGTTTTGAGGGGAAAAACTACGAGACTTTATAAAATGCGAAACCATTGCCCGCGCAAGACAAAAAGACCAAATTACCCTCTTTGACCCAATTGGCCAATTCTCTCGCTCCTTTGTGTCTTCGTTTCTTTCTCGAAAAATTCCTCTAGGGTTTTTAAAAATGGCAAATAACAGCAATAAAGAAGAACCAAACACTGCTCCAAAGCCTAATCATTGGTACAATATAAGTTTGGGGTCTTCTTTCAAGGATCAACAACAACCTTACTCCAAATTCTGCACTTTACGATGTAAGTCCTCGTTATTGCTCTTAATTTTTTTTCTGCAGGGTTCTTTTTGGTTTCCTAGAAAACGAAGAAAAAGATAAGACTATTGATGAATATTCGATATTATTTTCTTTTTCTAGTTTGGTGTTTGATTAACACTCTAAAAGAGGAATTTGAATAATGTTGTATATTCATGTTCTTCTATATCCAGAATTGCAAATCATTGAGATTTAAGCTTCAATTTTCGTTTTGTGTTTCGCAATCCTTTAATATATAATTAAAAGGAAAAGTAGTCATTCAATCCATTGAATTGGAATATCGTTGATTGTCATCTCCAGCAGTGAATCTTCAACTTTGAGATTTCAGTTTGGTGTTTATGAGATTAGTACTTTCTCCATTAGCTAGGAATTATACTTCTAGGCTATGTTACTTGGTCTAAGGTGTGTGCCGGACACGAGTATGTATCTTTCACTGATAACGTTAAATTTTCAAGTTTCTATGCCTTTCTACTGTTATATCCCATACCTATATTCGATATGGGGGTGTAT
The DNA here is from genome assembly GCA_025506655.1 of Gossypium rotundifolium. Lineage (NCBI taxonomy): Eukaryota > Viridiplantae > Streptophyta > Magnoliopsida > Malvales > Malvaceae > Gossypium > Gossypium rotundifolium. The sequence continues at coordinate 149,723,541 of CP106732.1, read as the reverse complement.
CTGGCATGGTTATGGTGAACTTAATCTATTTTCCATGTATTTGGAATGTTATATCGCATACCGATATTTCAAATATGAGGCATCACATCTTTTGTTTGATTTTGTTCCAGATGAATTTAAACCAGCATCAATTGATAAAAGTCAACCAGGATTACTCCACAAGGCAAAGGATAATCGAGTTAAAGTAGAATTTGAAAACAATCAGCATGGGAAGCCCAAGGTGACATTTGAGGGTGCCAGTGAAGATTACAAGGATAATGATGCGGTTTTGTTCTTCGACGGTGAGACATTCCGGTTGGAGCGTTTACACCGAGCTGTGAAGCGGTTGAGGCATGTCCGGCAGCCTGGCGAGTCTGCATCCATTGCTATGTCAGCCGGCCCTGCTATGGAGTCTTATTCACCTCCACCTCCTAAAGGAGTGAAGCCAGAATCGTCGAACAAAGTCCTGGTTCCATCGTTGCCAGTGAGTTTACTTTACCCTGCAATCTTATGCATCTTTTGAGGCATTGCTGTTTTTAGCAAGATCTACAATTATATTTTCTATTTGTTGTGTTCTCAATGTGATTTACAGCTTCAGGTGGAACGCATCGATACATCTGACTTCACGAGCAGAGGTGAGGTTCTTTTTTGTTTATGAGATGCTAATATAGTTAAGATAGGCCTTCATTGTCATGATTTTACTGGTCTATTTGAATTGTCAGTTCAAACTTAAACCATCCTAATGAAAGCCTAATTGAAGGAGATAGTTTCTTCTAACTGGCTAGGGTAGGAAGTTTCTTGTGCATTAATGTCTTGAGTGAAAGAATAGTTTGCTCTTTCTTTTATCATATATTCTAGCTTGATGAACTTTATAAAGTCTTTCTTGAACAAAGAATGCACTTTCGGGACATCTAAGGAAAAGGTAGTGTGTACTGTCTGTCATTGTCGATTAAGCCTTCCTAGTGAAAGCCTGATTCATATTAAACCTTCTGTCGGAAATCAGGTACCCGGCTAGGTTAGGAAGTTTCTCGTGTTTTTGTGTCTTTCTCAAAAGAATAGGCACTCCTGAGACATCTAAGGGAGGGTAGCATTTACCGTACATTGTTGAAAGCCCTTTTTGGAATCCCTTCTGCTAGATGTACTAAGAATTGAATAAAAGACAATTATCTTTGCTCATTGACAAAATCATCTGGGCACCTGAATTTTCGCAGATACATTAGCAACTTTGTATTTGAAGAATTTGTTGTTTTTAGTCAATTTCTTATTTAAACCATGCAAATTACTTTCGTTGCTCATATTGCAGAATCCAGAAAGGAGAACTCCGAGTTCCCCACGTCAATTCCAAATCAACCAACTGCATCACCAGATCCTAAAAATTACGAATCAGAAGAACAGGTGGATATTGTCAATGACGACGATGATAATGATGGTTTGGGGGCAGCTAAAGAAGATGATGCTTCCGAGAAGGTTTCAACTGGTTTCAATTTTGAGTTACCACATCAAAAGGACATGGATGATGAGATCGCCGATGTAGATCTAAGTGATGACGAAGAAAAAGCAGGAGGGAATGCAGCTGAAGCTCTTCGAGCTCAGGTCAATGCAGAAGAGAACGAAGAACATACTTCGAGCTCGAGCAGTAGCAGCGGAAGCGAGAGTAGTGGTAGTGGTAGCGGGAGTGGAAGCGGGAGCGGGAGTGGGAGCGAGAGCAGTAGTGATAGTGAAAGCAATAATGATGGGGATTCAGTCATCTCTGTTTAAGTGGTTAAACCTAGTAATTGTTTTACACTATGCTACTCGAATTGGGGGTGAGTATCGAAAACAGGTATGTTTTCTTATATGGGTATACTCAAATTTTTTTAAAGTCCCTTCTTATGTTTGGTGAATCACACCTCATATTTGTCAGATACAGGTGCCATACAAGGTTAACTCAGAGAAAATGAAAAGTCGGAACATCATGATGGACCCAGTTTGGAATTGCTATCGAATGACTGGTTGGTAAACTGGGGTTCAAATATGTGAACATTATTTACTATTTTTAGCATTGCAATTAATTAAAATCTTCATAAAGACATGAATGGAATCAAGTTCTGGGTTTTGTCCAAATGAGTCATTTCTCGAAACTTGTTAGGGGTGATAAGAAGAATTTTTGCACCCAATGAGTTCCGATTCACCCCAATCCGATACGAACCCTTTTTTTTTTTTTTAAAATCAAGTTTTAGGTTGGAGTGAATTGGTTTATTATTATTATTATTATTATTATATTTTGGGTTTAGAGTTTTAGGAAAAATTGTTCAGCCCGTCCGGACATATTTATAAAGTAGTCCTTTTAATTTTATTATTATTTTAATGATTTTAGTTACAATTTTATAAGAATTTGTCACATATATTTTATATTTTGATTGTAATTTTAATTTTATAAGATTTATAATATATTATTTGATCTAATTTTGTAAAAGATGATATGTTATAAAGAATATTCAAAATTTAGGGTGGGATTAGAAAAGCTATTTTGGGGTTAAGATGAAAGTTTTAAATAAAATCAAATTAGAGGGATTGGGGGTGGGGTGGGTGAACAAAAATTGACCTCGTCTCGTTGTCATCTCTACTTAAATTTTCAAAGAACTTTTTATAGCATATATTTATTTTTTTTTTGTAAATTTAGAAATAAAATATTTTTATTATAAAATTACAAACAAAACAAAAATAAAAAATCGAATTAGAGTACTTCATATAGAATCGGTTTATTTCTTTAGCGTAAAAAAAACTTTTATTGCATATTTCAAAGTTATTTTGGCTAATTTAGAAATTAAACATTTAATTTTCTATTATAAAAATCTTTTGTAGCATATTTTTAAATTAGTTTTATTGATTTACAAATATAAGATTTATTAAAAAAAGTTACAAACAAATAAAAATAAAAATAAAAATTGATTTGTTTTAAGTAAAATTCTAATAGAATTCAAATCGAATTAGAGAATATAAATTTGGTTAAAATTTTTGTTGGTATCTTAATAACTAAGTTTTATATATATATATATATATAAAAGTAAGATTTAAAATCGTTATAGCTTTACTTCTTTAAAAGGATACAATCTCATTGAATTTTTAGACGTCTATCTGTCTAAAACCTAAACAAAAAAAGAAATGGCGAAGAGAGTGGATGGCAAATTACTCTGTGGGAGTCGAAGCGAGTGGAGAAGGGCCAAGCAGTCGTATCCTTAAACGAATTCTCATAAGTTCTTTTCTTTTCTTTTTGATTGGCAATTCAGTGTACTATTGCTCAATCTGTTGCAACAAAATTAGGAATAAATGTCCGACCTGTGCCACTCAATTGGCCATCGAGAAAGTTCTGGAATCTATCAAAGTCCCGTGCCGAAACACAAAGTACGGGTGCCGAGAAGCATGAAGCTGAGACATGAAAACCCAGGTTCATGCCCAGTTGCTGAATGCAACTTCGACGGTTTATCCAAGCAGTTATGCAGACACTTCAGGAATGAACATGAAGTCTCTGCTACAACCATTTAAATAACATTATTTTAGGAGTCCACAAAAAGTTCCTTATCCTTCAAGAGAAGGACGGTTCTTTCTTCATTCTGAACAACAAGGTTGTGACTCTAGGAAATGTTGTCACTTTGAACCGGATCCAACCCTCCATGGACACATGTTTCTTGTACGAACTAATGTTCAATTTATTTTAAAAAAAATGTTTCTGTTTTACTTGTTTTATTCTGTTTACATTTTTTATGTATTTGAAAGGGTTTTTAGAGAATCATTGTATAAATATACAGTTTGACTGGTAGGTTTGGTTTTATCTTTTCGCAACAAAATATAAAAATTCTATTTAAGAATGATGATGGTTTGAATCAAATTGATTTTGAGAAAAAAATTCAATGGGGTGTTCTAATTTTTAACTTGCCTTGAATACCAATTAAATATAAAAGTTTTCATTCAAAAGTATTTTTTATATATAACCTAGTTATGATGAATTTTAACCTTATAAAATAATAAATTTTAAATATTAATTATATTTGTTGTTTTTGACAAAATATTTAAAACTACTTATAACTCATTTTCAACCCATAAATAAAAAAATAATATACTTTAATACACATTTTCCTACATTGGTAATAATATTCATACTAATTGAGTTAAAACTCAATCGACTACAACATAATAAAATTTAGAAGTTTATTTGTCATATAAATTTTTTCACTCATACTTATACTATAATATAAGCTAGTATATATATATATATTGGTTTTCTTTACATCAATTAAATGCACTTGAAAGTAAGACCAAGGGCAGCATATCAAACATTAACACTCCATCTTAAAGGATTGTATCCCAAAGCAATATACAAAGCATGTAATTTGGAGCAACAATTAACCAAAAAAAAAAAAAAAAAGAACAGAAAAGTTAGTTATTACAGTTGAACTCCCCGAGATTGCATCTCTGATGGATCAATCAGACCCTCTAATACAACAAGCTGATCCAGCAGGGCAAGCTTCTCATCTTCAAGTGCCTTCACTTCATCTTCCACTTCTTTAATTTCTTTACCCATTGCAAAGCTTTCTTCCTCTAGCAGCAAATACTTTCTCCTCAGTGCCCGGTATTCGTTTCCCGATGTCGAAGACTCCGGTAATGAATCCGAATTCGATCTCTCTGGTTGTTGAAATGTTGGAGACATTTCTTTCTTCGAATTCCTTTTGGATGTCTTTTGCCCTGTTTTTGATGGTACAGATTCTTTGAAATCATTTCGTTCTATCGGAAGCAATGCTGATTTGTTTGTCGAGCTTTTCTTTTTCCGTGACTTCGGATTCAAACCTTGCTCCGACGGTGGCATCCTTGGATGATCCTGCATTTCTCAAGGCTGGAAACACCACAAGAGAAAACTTTAAAGGTCTTCACTGATAAAAGCATATATAAGCTAGAATCATACATGATATATGATTATGTTGCTCCGACCTTTTTTTAAAAAAAAAAAATCAGTGTTTGACAATTATGTCAGGTGCGTATTCAAAAACGGGAGTGGGGATATGTTCCTCCAAATATATGAAAAAAAATTAAAAATATAAATTTCAACATACCCGTTTCAGTCATATATCTATATTCAACATCCACGCCCGTAACTCAAGAAGTCCAAGTAACATGCATATAGGCAACAACCGGTTAATGTTTTATCAGACCCCCTAATCTAAAAGCTTATTACAGATCAAAATATTATCAGTTTATGGTGTGTTCCTATGATTATCCTACTCATCTCAAAAGCCCATTTCAACTTCAACACTAAGTGATTAGAAGCCAAATTACAGAACAAAAATGCATTGTATCATGCCTAGTATTACTTGGAATGCAGATTGATCCAATGCACGTAACAGGAAATAGAATGCAAATCACTACTTGTCTGGAACGTAATTTAAAAGGCAGTATTCCACAATTCACTTAGTACAAACGCAATACGACTAATTGGAACCTAAAACATTTCATGAATCCGATACTATCTGGGAGATGAGAAGCCAAAAACTAGAACATAAGGCTTCATGAATTGGATCACAAACAATCCACTTGGGATGATACGATCCAATTCAGAATTCGGGTAACAGTGATTGTACTTTATGTCATGTCTACCAGGATAGGATTGACGTTGTAGTATATCATCTTCCACCTAACTGGCCCCATGCATTTTAGGCATAAGAAGGATTCAAAAATGTTGGTGGATGATTCAAATCAATATCGTTGTCCACAACGAGACTTTGAACAGTTCAGAAACAAATAAGTATTAGAATCAAATACTGCAGAAACTAATCGGATCAGTGATGGCCTAATTCCAATCGACTTTCACATGAACTAGAAAACATTGTCAAGGAACTATTCCTTGATTCATTTATAACACGTAAAAGAAATCCCAGAAATCTATCACAAATAGAGCTTTGCACCAACCCGATTTCAAAACCCTCTCCATTTCGAAGCATCTTTTAGAACAAATCAACTCCCACTTAATTTCGGATTAGTTGAAACGTTAACAAAAATTAGAATTGGGTAAAATCCTAAATACTAAAGAAAATTGTAAAATGCCCATTATTCAAATATGCATCAAGAAGCCATAAATTGACATGGGAATATATCAAACAGAAAATTACCTTAGGAAATTTGCAGAGCAAGCTTGGGTTCAGAAGCTGGGAATTAGAGGGATTCGATTATTTATCAAACGGATTGGGAATGGGATTGGGATTGGGGAAAGATAGTATATGTGTATGTGTATACAGTATATATTTATATATTTGAGTACAAGAAATTAATTGAGTTCGTTGTCCGACTTTTGGAAACGACAAAGGGAAAAACGAAAAATAATTCATTGAACTTTGATTTTTATATAGGAATTAATATATATTTTGACCCTTTCCATTCATTTTGATAGCTAAATTCGTCCTAGCTTTATTATATTACCATATGGAAAATTAATTAATTCATGGAAATTATATAATTTGAGGAAAAATAAAAGTCATAGTAAGCAGTAAAGAATAAGCTCTATCCAAGTAATAAAAACTTCATTCTCAGCACTAAAGCACGACATATCTGAAATAATTGCAAGTACTTAATATGATAAAAAAATTAGCCTCGAATGGTCTAAAATGTCAGGCAAAAATCGATAAAAGAACCGAGCATCCATCAAATTAGAGAGTATAACGACAAAACCATCCCTAAAATTACTTGCAAAATCAAGACTACATGCATAAACAAGACTAAAAAATGTGCTACAAAAGCAACAAAAGCTTCTAAAAGTGAAGACTTATTAAACAATAGAAAACAAATAAAAAATATATAAAACTTGAGACAACACGGGTCTAAATTGACTTGTGAAATCATTTATTATTTTGAAATACTATCAAAACATAAACAGATTAAGAAGTCAACAAAGAGTCACCGATTTTTCAAGAGAAATCACTGGTGATCGGTGGAGTTTCAGTAACGATAGGCGCCATTATATGTCTATCACAACTTGTAATGACAACAAAGAAAACCATAAAATAGGTCTGCACACTGAAAAGAGAGAAGGCACATGGAATGAATGAGAAGAAGAAAGAAAGAGAAAGTTGATGGGAGGGAGAAAAATGCGGGCAATAGTTAGCCCGGAAGTTAGCATTGCTGCTGAGAAAAACAAAAGAGAAGAAGCAAACAACTTGGAGAAAAAAAATTCATGCATTAATGATTTTTTTGAATAGTTTTTATTATTATTATCTTTCCTTAGTTTCTTCATGATTACTTTTTTTTTTAAAGATTCTTGCTCATCATAGTCATATCCATAATTGTATTTGTATTCGTATTTTTGACATGTTCAATAGTTTATATTGGAAGGTTTTGCCTCTCTACTCCATTGAAAGTTCGAGTGTTTAAAGGGGTTGCAAGTTTAAAAAGGTGGGAGCTTTTTATTGGGTGTATGAAAAGGCAAATCGTATGTACACGTACGATCACTTATAGGAATGAAAATAGAGCAAGGCGGGGGTGAATATTTCTAAATCCACCACCACTCCATAGTTGGCAAGCTCTGCACTATTACCCGCCCCGCTCTACTATGAATGTATAATCTTGAAAACTACTACCACTGTAATACTCCTTGCCCGACCTGATCATCCGATCCAAGCTAAAGGATGCCACATCTGTTGCCGGAGCAACTATCGTCAAATACACAGTAAATAAATCATTCAAACATTCAATCATAACGTAAACACAATCATATTATGATCCACAATTAAATGTAAGTCTTAATTGAGCTTACAAAAGTCCTTTTGTTGACCCGAGCATGAAATAGGACCAAATTGTTAAGTTTTGAAAATTCAAGACTAACGTTGTGATGTCACTTCCTCCACGTCGTGACCTCAGGCCACTCGACATCGCGACTTGACATACTGTCGGTCGGAATTGCGACAAATAAAGTTGCTCATTGAGACGTGTACTTTGTTTTTGGTAAAATTTAGGTCATTTAATACCTATTTCAAGCTTACACCCTAAGTCATTCATTTTGTGCATAATGCACAACTTTACATGCGCCAAACATCCCAAACACATGCTAAAACAATCCATTCAACCATTCCAAACCAAACAATCCAATATACTTCAATTTGGCATGTAAACATATCATCACAATTTATTCAATTCCAACCTATTCAATCATGCATTTATCTATCCAATACCATCAAATTAATCATGTTAATTCATACCCCAAATATGCCATACATATAGCTTAACACATCACCAAAACATACACACACACACACATATATATATATATATATATGAACATTAGCCTTCCTAAAATCAAACATTAGTTAGGGTTCAAACTATAGCTATCATTATCAAGTTAACATAAATAAACACCTATATACATGTCACATAATTGGACTCAGAACAATTAAAAAGCTACCAATTTGAAAATGGGATAGTGTGAGCTTTTTGCTGAACCACTATACATATTCCGCAAGTTGGTAATCTATAGGTAAAGGGAAAACAACGGGATAAGTATATCGAATGCTTAGTAAGTTCATAGGTATTTAAACAACAACTTACCTATATTTTCAATAGATTATCTAAACATGGAAAATCATAACAACAATAATGTGAGCTTATCATGAATTTAAACCATATAGCAATCCGAATTATATATCAAACGAATTCATGTCATTTTGAATATCACATTTTCAATCTCATTCAATCAATCAATAGATATTGAAATCATATAGATATTCATACCATTACTCCAAATCAATAATCCAGTTCAATTCAACATTTTTAAATTTATACATCAAACTCATATCATACATAGGTATCTTGATACCCTAGTTACTCATTTAAGCTAGATATATATACACGTGTCAGGTTACCCATTCGAGCTCAACCTTTTAAACAATATCAGATTACCATTCTAGGCTAAACTTGTGTCACAAATATCTTCGATATAACAATCACTCGTTCGAGCTAAACATATATTTGTATCAGGTTACCAGTCTAGGATAAACCTTTAGAATGGCATCAGGTTACCAGTCCAGACTAAACTTGTGTCTCGTGTATCTTCAATACATCAAATGTTCGTCTGAGCTAAACATATATTTGTGTCAGATTACTGATTTGGGCTAAACCTTTAATGACACATTCGATTGCTTGGCCAAGCTAAAAACATACATGTAAGGTTACTTGTCCAAACTAAAACCTTTAAAATAACATCAGGTTACTCGTTCGAGCTAAACCTATATCACATGTATCTCTAAGTCGACAACAAATGCTGGATCTCTGTAATCATTGATAATCAATCTACATCAGTGTCAATTTGTATCAGTGTGCAAAATATATTTACTAAGTGCATCTGAAACTTTCAACACATATAAATACATATCTTTACAATTTAGTCCAGTTCTCTCTTATTGTAACAAATCGCAACAATCCAAATTTCAGCCAAACAAACACTTATTCATAATTCAAATGCATAACAATCTAAATACAATCATGCCATATGAATTTACCTGGTCAAATGAAAAAACAAGCTGAATTTGTAAGGACTAATTGAAAATTTTATCTTTTCCCCTATTTGGTTCAATTCTCGATCTAAACAATAATTCAGATCAATTTATAATATCATATTATATGCATGAATCAGTTCAATTTAATTTTTTGAATGTCCCTAAAGTTTTACACTTTATTTAATTTAGTCCCTAAAATCGAAATTGCAATAACTTTCAAATTTAAGTTTCAATTTCAAAACCAATCTCAATTACATCCTTTTAGGACACTCTACTATCAATAATTAAAAAAATTTACATGAAATTCAAAATCTATTCACTTTAGTCTTTATGTTAAAAACTTAACAATTAAACTTTACTGATCTAGTCATTTTTCACATTTATGCTTAAAATCTATCAATTTAACACTAATTTCTTTAAAAAAAATATCATCAATGGAAACTTTTAGAAACTTTAGCGCTTTACAATTTGATACATTGACTAACTAAATCAAACTCTCACGATTTAAAAATATAAAATTATAAGAAAAAGACTAAATTAAGCTCACCTAATTATTTTCGAACGTTTGAAGCTTCCAAACCCCAATTTATACTTTTTCTTGCTTCGTGAAGATTAAAAAAAAAGCCTTTCTTTTCTTTTGAAATTTGTCTTTATACTTAATTAATTTCTAATTAATCCTAATTAGTTAATTGGACATTAATTAATTAATCTTAAACATAATTAGCAAAGTTGGTGGATTATATTGCAATCCACCATCGATTTACTATATAATAATTGTCTAATTGCTCAATTGGTCCTTCTCCAATTTAAAAATCTATAGCGATAAACTTTTATAATTTAGTTCTTATACCTTAATTAACTATCGCTTTTAAGAGACCAAACTTTAATATCAATCTTGTAAATATTAAATAATAATATTTATGGACTCGAACATCGAAATGGGGTTTCAAACTACCATTTTCGACATTACTAAAAAACGGGTCAGTTATAACCACCTCTATGAATGTTGGATGCATCTATTATTGCCTCACCCCACTTTGCTACTTATCTTTAATATTTTCAATATTTTTAAATTTAAGTAAATATTTAAACATAATTCGTAAAAAAGATTAAACATAAAATATAAAGATTTTTTTATATTATGTTATTACATTTTATCTTTTAATAGCTTATATATACAAGGATAAAATAGTAATTTCATATAGTGGAGTGAGTCAATATGTGGCAAATATCCCAAAATACCAAAAAAATCAAAATTACGGAAAGGATAGGTTTCAAAAATATTGACGGAAGGGCAATTTCCCAAAATCGCGTCCACGTCGGTAGCGTTTTTTGGGGAAAACTAAAAGCGTCCTTGGGGGCGCTTTAGGCCACCTCAAAAAAAGCGCCCACGAGGCGCTTTCTTTGAGGGCCTAAAGCGCCCCCTAGGGACGCGCTTTAGGTCAAGAACAATCAATTTTTTGACCGTTATTATGATCACCCCGACGGTAAAAAAAAAACTATAAATACCCCAACCCTTCATTTTTTTCACACTTCAATCCTTTCTCATTTTTCTCTCAATTTTCTCTCAATTTGCTCTCAATTTTCTCTCAAGTTTCTCTCAAAGTCCTTGAAATTTACTCAAATTTCAAAATAGTCATTTTCTATTTATGAAAAAGCCCTTTATATTTTTTTAATATATCTATTTTTGGAAAATTTAAAATTCTTTATCGAGTACAATGGTCGGGAATTACGTCGCCTAGACAACAAGCACATTGTCAGTCGAGCAAATGAAAATGGTAAGTTTGAATGTTAATTTTTCAATATTATTAAATTTTTAATTATGCAATTTTAATTAATTTTGAATTTTATAATTTTTAAGCATCTGTAGATCGAGTGTTGCAATGTTATATTAGCAACATGCACGGTCCCCATCGCCATTGATCGAGAATTACTGCGGAAGCGGGTTTTTGCACGTGGCCACGATAGGTAGGGGTTCAAGTTGGACCCGCTTTGATCGGCAGCGTTGATAGAGGTGGAGACTCGAGACGCACACTTTCCATCCGCCATGCGGAGAGTGTACCATCACCTTAGAAGATGTGCGATTACAGTTGGGATTACGGTGGGAATGGTCGGTAGTCACCGGGTCCGTAATATCTCTCGATTGGATGGCCGTATGCTACTGAGCTCCTGGGTGCCATTCGGATAAATTGCAAGGAGGTCGAATCAATATGGCTTGGTTACGAGACGCATTCCGCAATCGAATGAAGGTTCGACGAAAGAAGAAAGAATACGGTATCGCGGGCATACATGCTTGAGATAATTGGAGGCTATCGATGCGGACCTCTCTAGAAACCTCGTCCACGAGATGGCTCTCAAACTTGTTGATTTCAGAGCGGCGGTGAATTGAGTTGGGGTCCGCCGTGCTATCGAGGTTGTACCGGGAGATGTCTGAGCGATCTTGCCTAGTAAAGCAAAAATCGGAGGTTGCCTATCACTACTGCATCATGGGCATGGTTTCGATTTCCATTTTACGTCCTCGACTCGACCGACCATATTCATTCCCAATCGATAACGAGGTAAATTTAATATTATATTTTACAATTATGTCGTAGATTTATAGTATAATTGCATGCTAAAAGTTTATTTAATTAGGTGGAACCATCCGACGAGTCATGTTGGAATACCTAAATCGCTTGAGGATATACTGGCTCCTATTGGAACAACATTCGGAATCACAAGTAAGTGTCAATTTCGTTATTATAATTTAGTATTTATGTATATAACTAATATTTTGGTAATGTTAATATAGTTTCAATGGACACCGTCGAGGATCCCAAAATTGAGGCGATAATTAGGAGGAGTTCCTCCAAAATCCGAGCAGTTGCACGTTAAGGTCCCGCTAATCACCTACGCTGACCGTGGAGATGCACCGGTCGGATCGGGTTCTGCGACAATTTGGATGCCGCAACCGATTCCGTGCCTCTCGAGGTGCTCGATGATGAGCACAATGTGGACTTACTAAGACAGCAACACACGGATTGGCCAAGATTTTGGTCAGAACATATCGAGACGTGGGAGAACCGGTTTGACTTTTTACCTAACCGAGAACCGATCATAGTTCCTGAGTTAGCGTGCGTGCCGGAGTACATGCCATGGTTTAGAATCCATGGCAAGCCGTATCTGTTGTCGGATGAAGAGAGGAGACGTCAAATTCGCGAGCGAAGGAAACGTCGGGCCCCTTTACATTCAAGGAGAAGGAGTGATGAGACGGGCCCAGCAACAGCGCCTACACAGTCATCGGGCCCATCAACAGCGCCTACACAATCACCGGGCCCATCAGTTCAGCTGACAACACCGACATCACAGCGTCCACAGTTTATGCCGTAATGCACCGCCTTATATGTATCCTCCTAACCTATATATGTTTCCTTTTCCTAGTCCCACCTCAGGTTGGAATGCATGGCCGGGTTCGAGTCCGTTCCTGACAACTCCCGTTAGCCAGCCGATCGTGAGGCCGACGTCGGGTGTGGGATTTGAGGAGGCGCCGTCGTGGAACAGTTCTTTCTACCAGGCTCCTTCATCGTGACGGATGCGTCACCCGTCGTGGTTTATGCAAATACCTCCGGTCATTATTTTATCAAGGTGGGTCATCATCGCAACACCGAACTGGACCCACCGCCGAGGAACTCGATTCCCTTTGAGGTTCCACGACCCCACGGAAGCTAGAAGAAGGAGGAATCCGGTACAGAATCGTAATCGCCCCATATGGCATTTGGTTCCCACCCAGCATCGACCCTAAACCCTAATTTAGTTTTGTTATTTTATTTTTTGTAATTTAGATTTAATATATTTAATAAAATTTGAGTTTAAATTTTTAATTTCGGTAATTTAAATTTTTAATTTAATTTTAATATCTTTGATAAGATAGAAATGGTTTAATTTTTTTTTTGTAATTTAATTTTTTATATGTAATAAAATTTGAGTTTAATTTTATTTCTTTTGTAATTTAATTTTTTATTTTAATTTTAATATTTGATAAGATAGAAATGGTTTAATTTTTTTTGTAATTTAATTTTTTATATGTAATAAAATTTGAGTTTAATTTTATTTCTTTTGTAATTTAATTTTTATTTTAATTTTAATATCTTTGATAAGATAGAAATGGTTTAATTTTTTTGTAATTTAATTTTTTATATGTAATAAAATTTGAGTTTAATTTTATTTCTTTTGTAATTTAATTTTTTATTTTAATTTTAATATATTTGATAAGATAGAAATGGTTTAATTTTTTTGTAATTTAATTTTTTATATGTAATAAAATTTGAGTTTAATTTTATTTCTTTTGTATTTTAATTTTTTATTTTAATTTAATATCTTTGATAAGATAGAAATGGTTTAATTTCTTTTTTTTGTAATTTAATTTTTTATTTAATAAAATTTGAGTTTAATTTTATTTCTTTTGTATTTTAATTTTTTATTTTAATTTAATATCTTTGATAAGATAGAAATGGTTTAATTTCTTTTTTTTGTAATTTAATTTTTTATTTAATAAAAATTGAGTTTAATTTTATTTCTTTTGTATTTTAATTTTTTATTTTAATTTAATATCTTTGATAAGATAGAAATGATTTAATTTCTTTTTTTGTAATTTAATTTTTTATTTAATAAAAATTGAGTTTAATTTTATTTCTTTTGTATTTTAATTTTTTATTTTAATTTAATATCTTTGATAATATAGAAATGGTTTAATTTCTTTTTTTGTGTACTTTAATTTTTTATTTAATAAAAATTGAGTTTAATTTTATTTCTTTTGTATTTTAATTTTTTATTTTAATTTAATATCTTTGATAAGATAGAAATGGTTTAATTTCTTTTTTGTAATTTAATTTTTTATTTAATAAAAGTTATTTTTTATTTGTGTTTGTAATTTAATTTTAATTATCTTATATTTAATAAATTTGAGTTATTGTACAAAAGTTCACCGTTTTCCTCTAAAAAGCGAAATTACATAGCCAAAAGAGACAAACAAGCTAAGAACACGGTCAACTAGTCCGATTTGGACACGAGCGAGATGTATGGCCGGGTTCCTACACCACCCGACTGTCGACTTTGGTTGGTCGGTTCTGGATATCCATATTGTTGCGTATTCTAGTCGAGGAAGGTCGACCTTTTGGTTTCTTGCCTCAATTCTCTATCAAACAATGACTATACTCTGCAAGCGATACTGATGGCCACTTACGTTCATCTGGGATGGTGGGAATACGTGTCTCCACACGTTGTACATGTTTTCTAATTTGTAGACTTCGTCGACATAACTCATAGGGTCAAGACGAAGATTATGACAAGCCGCAAATACATGAGCACATGGGTAACGAAGTGCATCAAATATCCACAGTTGTATGTCCTATTTGTCAAGTGTACACGATAATGCCCGCCAACAATACCTTGGTTCGGTCATCAAACTCGTGACACGAAACCAGGGTTGTCGCGATCGTGACACACTTGTGTGCATGGTGTTCGCCGTGCCTTCCACGGTTAATTTCTTGCAAGACCTTCGGCTCCATACATGGCCTCCTTGCATCTGGCCTCGATAACTCGCTGCTCTCTTCGAAAATAGTGCCGCTAAACGAAAATATGTCTCCTGCAAAACCGCTGTGATCAACAGATGACGAGTTCCTTTTAGCATAGAATTTATGCATTCGGCCAGGTTTGTGGTCATATGACCATATCGTAGCCACCGCTCATATGCTTGTGTCCATTGCTCAAAAGGAATATTGCATAGTACTCGCTGCGCCTTGCGTTATCTACGCATAAACCGCCAACATCTCGTGAAAAGCGGTCTTTATTGATCTCGTACCCTGCCAATATACGTTGATAGCGAATATTACATACCACTATTCAATTGCGAATAAATTGAAAATTTCAAAAGAAATTATATTAATAGATATTTCATACCCATATCGGTCACTTGCCGTTTACATCTTTTAGATCGGTGTTGCCCATAGTAGTTGGATGAAACATGCCTCGTGCAATATCGATGGTGTGTGCGATGCCACATGCTTCCATATCGTTCTATTGCCGCAAGTATTCCAGGCCCGATCCGATATAACGATATGTCAAGTTGAGGCGACATGCCTCCTTAACCTAGATAGGAAGAAGTCCCGGTCATCGGTGACTCCCGGTGTTATTGCGAACATAATCGGAAGGATTCTCCACGGCCGTCTTGTGCCACGACTAGCAATAGCCGCGCGTATATCTACCATACATGAAGGTACCGTCAATTTGTACCAATGGCTTGCGGTATGTAAAAGCATCTCGGTATTGCTTAAATGTCCGTAGCAGCGCTTGAAGATCTGCGCATCCACGGAGCAGACGATCGTTGTAATCGCCGGTTCCGTTTCAATGTCTATTGTCTTTGCTGGGACATACGTCTCCAACACGACACCACCGCCACACTTCATTATATGAAGCGCCCCACCGACCGTGCAACTTTTCCAACGCATTACGCTTGGCTATCCAAGCCTTTCAGAAGAGGGCATGTACCCCATTTGGCTACGAATATTGCCAATTAAGGTTGGCTTGTAGTTTTGGGATCGGCCTTCACCGTCGGGATTATTAAATCACCAACATGTCCGAATCCATCCTCGGATGATCTTGTGTTACACACATCAGCAAGCACGTTAAATAATGCAACATTACATAATATTAGTGTTATTCAAATCATTGAACACATAGTGGTCTTGTATCGATAAGACATGTATGCGGACCTTTGTACTTCTTCACCTCCCACATCCCTGTCTTTTTCCCCAACGACGCCATGATTTTCCATGCACATGTGTCGTCTTGCACTGCACACTTCGCCTCGTACCTATCGAGCTTTGATTTAACCATAGTGTAGTTAACTCCGTTCCTGATGCTGTATTGTTTCAATGCACCAAGAAAAGTATTCTTGTTGGAAAATTGGTTACCAACTTCTAATTGGTCCGAATCCAACGAAGAATTTGTATGGTCACGCGTCCGGTGTGGTAGTTCAGGAAACTCCAATGCATCATCTTGAGATAGATCGACATTATGCATGTCTTTGTTGGAGGTGAGTATGCCTGAATAGCGGATCTTCTTCTTCTTCTTCGAACCGTCTTCAACATCTTTAGGTACAATTGGAGCGGGCTCGGTTGTAAAATAATCCAACTTCGCACCGTCAGGCCCTGCTCCCGAGGTGGATCCACATCAGATTCATCGTCCGATCCTTCATAACTCGCAACAAACGAGGGCCCTCATTTGGTGGATCTTGTCGGTAATACATCATCCTCCTTAAACATCTTTCGTAAAGATTCCAATCGTATGTGGATTGCCATCCACTAGAAGTTGATGACGTCCCCAATACGTATTTACGTCATCCGACGTTGAATGACGAATATGCATGTCCCATCCACCAACCGAAAGTGTCGTGCGGGGTTATGTTTTCCATACTACCACCGCACGGGCACTTCGTGTTTTGCCCCACTTACAGAGTGTCGACTTGGGGTCGTGTATTCCCTCGAACGATACTAGATGTTGAGGTCACCAGATCACTTGGAGATGAAAATTCTACATATACCTCGATATAGGGTGAACCATCGGCAAGATGAGTCTCCACCATTGCCTCAAGGCTCGAGGACCTTTGATGTCGAATCGTCATATCTCACCGGATCAACCAAGCGCAAAATCTATACTTAATAGATGAACTTTCATTAGCGTTGTTACGAATATTTTACGCCTAATTCTTTTGCAATTTCTACCAAATCGATGTTTTGATTAAAACTCAATCGTATTGTGTTCTTCGATAAGAAAATAACACCATCTTGATTGTCATGCACTTCACCATCGTAATAAATAATCCATTAATCGTTCACTCATTTTCAATTTTTATTCCTTATCATTAATTTGCTTACTCATTTAAGCTAGAGAATGCAATTTACCCATTCGAGCTAAACCTTTTAAACAACATCGATAACCATTCTAGGCTAAACTTGTGTCACGAATATCTTCGATATAACAATCACTCGTCCGAGCTAAACATATATTTGTATCAGGTTACCAGTCTAGGATAAACATTTAGAATGACATCAGGTTACCAGTCCAGACTAAACCTGTGTCTCGTGTATCTTCAATCGTGTATCTTCAATACATCAAATGTTCGTCTGAGCTAAACATATATTTGTGTCAGATTATTGATTTGGGCTAAACCTTTAATGACACATTCGATTGCTTGGCCAAGCTAAAAACATACATGTAAGGTTACTTGTCCAAAGTAAAACCTTTAAAATAACATCAGGTTACTCGCTCGAGCTAAACCTATATCACATGTATCTCTAAGTCGACAACAAATGTCGGATCTCAGAATCATTGATAATCAATCTATATCGTTGTCAATCAGACGCAGTGCAAAATATATTTACTAAGTGCATCCAAACTTTCAACACATATAAATACATATCTTTACAATTCAATCAGCCTAAGGACTAATTGAAAATTTTATCTTTTCCCTATTTGTTCAATTCTCGATCAAAACAATAATTCGGAGATCAATTTATAATATCATATTATATGCATGAACCAGTTCAATTTAATTTTTGAATGTCCCTAAAGTTTTACACTTTATTTAATGTAGTCTCAAAATTATTTTGCAATAACTTTCAAATTTAAGTTTCATTTTCAAAACCAATCTCAATTGCATCCTTTAGGACACTCTACTATCAATAATTAAAAAAATTTACATGAAATTCAAATCTATTCACTTTAGTCTTTATGTTAAAAACTTAACAATTAAACTTTGCGACCTAGTCATTTTTCACATCTAAGCTTAAAATCCATCAATTTAACACTAATTTCTTTAAAAAAAAAAATCATCAATGGAAACTTTTAGAAACTTTAGCGCTTTACAATTTGATACATTGACTAACTAAATCAAACTCTCACGAAATTATTTTTGAAAGTTTGAAGCTTCCAAACCCCAATTTATACTTTTCTTCCTTCGTGAAGATTAAAAGAAAAGCCTTTCTTTTCTTTTGAAATTTGTCTTTATACTTAATTAATTTCTAATTAATCCTAATTAGTTAATTGGACATTAATTAATTAAACTTAAACATAATTAGCAAAGTTGGTGGATTATATTGCAATCCACCATCGATTTACTATGTAATAATTGTCTAATTGCTCAATTGGTCCTTCGTCAATTTAAAATCTATAGCGATTAACTTTACAATTTAATTCTTATACTTTAATTAACTATCGCTTTTAAGAGACCAAACTTTAATATCAATCTTGTAAATATTAAATAATAATATTTATGGACTCGAACATCAAAATGGGGTTTCAAACTACCATTTTCGACATTACTAAAAAAAGGGTCGTTATAATCACCTCTATGAATGTTGGAGGCATCTATTATTGCCTCACCCCACTTTGCTACTTATCTTTAATATTTTCAATATTTTTAAATTTAAGTAAATATTTAAACATAATTTTTGAAAAAGATTAAACATAAAATATATGATTTTTTTGGTATTTTTGGGATATTTGCCCGTCAATATGGGGCAAGCAATTGTTATAACTGCTCCATACCCACTATCCAAAATAAAAAATCCACCGTCGCCTTGCCTCACATTCACTTTTTAAAAAAAAATCGTTTATTTCGAAGTAGATCGATTTAGAATCCATTGGATGGTTTAGTTTTTGCAATCCTTAATCACCTATATATCAAAGAATTCTCAATATTTGTTGTTGGAAAATTTGGACATCACATATATAATAATGATAATTACATGTTATTATTTACTATCATGATAGGTTAGCCCAAATTAAAAGTGATCTAATTTGGTTAGAATTTTATTGGGCTTTTAATTATTAAATAAAGTATGTGTCAAATATGTGTAGATACTTTTCTAATCAAATTCTAATTAGTGATGGGCTAATTAGAATTTGATTATAACTAATATGCCAAGATTATAAATATTAGGGTTATGGTCCCCAAATTTTACATAAGATATCTTTTCTAATATCCCATCATTAGGAAAGAGAGAGCATATATTCTCTAAATTTATTGTGTGCTAATTTGGAAGATCAAATCTCCAAAATCCGGTAAAACTGCAAGGAGTTCATGGATTTAAGTACGCTTCGCATTTAGTTTTATTCTTCATTTGTTCTTGATGATTTAACATGATAGATCCTAATTTATTAAATTTTATTTCAAATTTATTTTACAAATCTAACATTTACACCTTATGAACAAACTACATACCACTTAAGGTGAACGAGATCAACAAAGTGGGAACACCTTCACAATTTTTTCCTTTGAATTATATTTTTTCCCACTTTGATACTTTTTTTTTTTTTTTTTGTGTTTAAACTATCATTTTGGTCCGACTTTGGTACTCAAAAATTGTTGGCATCCAATAAGAATGTGGCATGCATTACATTCTAATTGGCAACTTTTATTTTTTTAAAGTAAATTGAGACGAAAATTAAAATATAAGTATCAAAGTGAGACAAAAATGTTTAGATTAAATTGTGAATTAAGTCTATTTTACTATTTTAAAACTATGTAATAAAGAAGATTTTCGATTTGATCAGTCCATTCGATTTAAAGCAAATAATTTATTAAAATTTTAAAATGTAAAAACAAAAAAAATCATAAAAATTAGTTAAAACATATTTGTTCTAGTTTATAAATTAACTAATTTTTTTTTATCTTCACCAAATTAATACTTAATTTTAGTTATATTATTACGTGAGGTAACATAACATTTTTAAATCTAATTAGTCTTTGTCGAAACCTTTTTTTTTTTGAAATCGACTTTTTATAAAAAAAAATGAAAATAAAATTCGTCACCAATCCTTTTTATATGAGGTGTGATCGGATTACCTTGAAACTTGATCTTTTTAATAAAATGTTTAATTTATTAAAACAATGTTTTTCGATCTACCAAAAATCCAGAAAACGGGTTTGGGAGTCGATTACGCACGAGGAAGGATTAACACCCTCGTGACCCCCAAAATTAGTACCTAGTTGATTACCTAATGTCTTGGTGTCGAAAATTGAAAACTCGAAAAAAAATTTAAAATACAATCCCTCTTTATATTGTTTTATTCTTGATTAAAATTACTCGAATAAATCAAAATGTACAAAATGCCTCCTTATCTCGAAGTAACAAAATGCCACATCCCATAAATCAGGACACGACACATCGTATTTTTAAGAATAAGCTTACCTTTTTTTTATTATTTGAAATTTTATGTATTTTAATTTTAAAAGTATATTCGCTACGATTTCTCGAAACTCAATAAATTAGGGTACAATTTCTCGAATCCCCAAATATGAAACATTGCTTTATTTTGAAAATTTCCTTTTTGCGTATTTGGGTAAGAATTAATGTACTATTAAAATGATATATGAATAAAACATTACGCTAATGAATGACAACAATATAAATGTACTAATAAGCAATTCATAATACATATCACTTTAATACCAATATTAACAATCAAAGAAAAATAAAATAAATAAATAATAACAATAATAATACTAATGACAAAATATGCGTATGAAATGACAATACCAATTTTAAATATAATAAAGACAAAGAAATAAATAAATAAATATGTAAATAAATATAGAGGAAAATATTATATAAAATATTGAAAATAAATGACTTAATTAAAATATAAATGAAATTATGGGTGCAATTTGTAATAAAATACATAAATAAATATTAATAATAATAAATATAGTAAAAGAAAAACAGAAAAAAACAGAAAAACCAAATAAATGTATAAATATAAATAAATAAATAAATACAAAGAAAAATAAAAGATTGCAAGTAAGGGACTAAATCAGAATCTAAGCAAAAATTTAAAGTAAAAATCATAATAAAATAAATAGATTAAGTAATAAAATAAAGGACTAAAATCAAATGCGCAAAAACAAGCGGGGACTAAATAAGAAATTAACCCTATACCCGGGACACGTGTCCTTTCCTCTGTAGATCAAAGAACTGGGGACTAAATTGAAGCAGAAAACAATCAATGGCCAAATTTAAAAAATCCAAAAAAGTAACAAAGGACTAAATTGAAGCGCATCGCAAAATTGAAAGGACTGATTTTGAAAATAACCCATGCGCTAGAAAAGGCACGGATCCTCTGGAGCGGGTCGGGTCGGCGCACGGGTCGAGGGTTAAACGACGCCGTTTTGGGGCTATTGAATCCATTCTAAAACGACGTCGTTTTAGGGGCCTATTTAAGCTAAATTTTCTACAAAAAATCATTTCATGCCGAGGTTTTTAAAAAAGAAACCTCAAAAAAGCTCTCCCCTCTCTCTCAATCTCCCCACGTCCGGCCTAGGCTCCGGCCATCAGACCACCGTGGCGGCCGCTGGTCATCGGCGACGGCACCGCCGTCCACGTGGTCGGAAAAAATCACCGAATCCCTTTTTTTAAAAAAAAAAACCTTTAAAACCTAGATCTAGGATGTATTTTGAAATAATAAATAAAGAACAACAAAAAAAAAAGGCGAATCGCGAAGGAAAACCTTCGTCTTCGTTACGTTTCCGACCCTCATTGGAACCCGAATGGGTTCTATGACGTTTGGATTGCCGGAGCTTCTCGACAACGACGGAAGATGAATCGAAGGTAAAATTTTTATTATTTATTTATATATTTGTTTCAAATAAATGAAAGGGGCACCTCTTGAAACTTTCGTTCTTTTGATTGATTTCTCTGTTTTTTTTTTTGTTTGATATCGCTGGTAAAAAAATACAATCTGGATCCGGCTTTTTATAGCCGATTATACATATTGTTTATTTTTTATTTTGCTACTGTTTATGCTTTTGCTTCTATACTGTTTCTCTGCTGTATTTCTTTCCTTTTCGCAGGCGTCCATGGAGGGTCAATGGAGGCGGGAAAGGTGGTCTTCTTACCACTTTGGTGAAAGGGCAACAGAGGCTTCAGGCCTCGGGACGAGGTGCCTCGGGCGGCGCAATCGAGGAGGAGCGGCGCACATAGATTAAGGTTTAGGTTTTTTTTAAAATTTGTTTAGTGTTTTGGGCTATGGGCTAGGGTTAATTTGGGCTATATTGGGCCGTTGTAGTTTGGGCTGATAATTCATGTAAATGGACTTTGATGCTTTGGACTTATTTATTTATTTTTTATTTTAGTTTTTATTTAATTTTGGGCCTAGGTAAATTGGGCCTATTACAAGTACGATGGTTGAAAAGATCGCTTTCAGCGATTTTTTTGAAGAGCTTAGTGGAAACTGGTTGGAGTGTAAGACAACATGAACAATGAGAGGGGAATTTTCAGAGCCTTCTGTTTTTGAATTTTGAACATAACCAAACCACGTCGTTTTCGGGTTTCGGCTCTAGAGGCACACACACCTTCACGTTTTTGCTCTCTTTTAAGCTAGTCTTGCGATCAAATTAATAGCTTCTTCATCCATTTATGTATGGTAATTTCACACTCATGTTTATACATTTTGTTATATTTTAATTATATACTACCATTTTATATTTTTATAGTTTTTTAAATAATTTTATTATAGGTTCTGCCTTCCAACTCTTACATAAGATAATAATACGTTTTAGCAGTATTCGAACTTATGTTCTCTTGCATTGACAATAATGTTCATAGTAATTAAGTTAAGACTCAATTAAAAATATTATTTTATAAATTTTGATATTAATGATTTGTATTAAAAGATTTTAAATGTACCAACAAATATTAAGTATAGTAGCAAAGTTCAAACTTTAAAGATAACATTATTGGAAAAAATAATCATAAATTTGAATATGAACCATAACGAACATGAAAAGTACCCAAAAAAATTAAAATTAATGTATTCAATATTGTATTCTTATAACTTTTAGGTAAAAGGTTTTGGTTGGTCAAAAGTAGCAATTTATATGCAAGGAGGTGATGCATTTATATCATACTTTGATTAGGAAGGCAATATCAAATATAGGTAGATATTTGATACTAGTATTTTAATTTTTAAGAGCCTTTTTATATAGTTTCTGTTAAAATTAGGGTATTCATCATTAAAAGTAGTAATTAATCTCCACACCACAAATATTCTCATAAAAATAAATAATTAATTATGAAATATGTTCTATTTTCATGAGTAGAGATTAAACTGTGACCTCATAATTAAAAAATGAGTGAACAACTAGTATACCACTCCTTGTGATTAATTTTTCTTTTAATATTTAAACTCATATGTATTCTATCCAAATGTCTTAACATAAATACTTGCATAAAAAGGAAATAAGGTATGAGCTGTAACAATACAGTTGGTAATAATCTTTGCTGGAATTTTTAAGGGCTGACTAAGATTTGAGAGTATCTTTTCAAAATTAAAGGTACATATTTATTGTATTAAAAATATTTATTTATTAAAGTTTAATGCATAACGTGAAGGGTTTGGATCAGAATTAGAAAGTAATGATTTACAATCAGAGATCCAGTCAAGATTTCTTTCCTTTTTCTTTATTTAATTTTATTCATTAATATAAATATTCTAATAAAATAATAATTAATGACTAATAAAACAGTTGAAAGCTCACCCTACCTAAAGTTTTATTCGATGTTCCAACCGACAAAACACAAAAATTTAATTTTTTTTTTTTTTCCCTTTAATTCTCCATCCAACTTTTTAAAGTCCCTTTGCGAGATTATTAAAACTAGCAGAAATAATTAAAAAAATCATATGACCCGGAACCCATCCATTAATGCAAGAAAAGGGATCCGACCCGAAACTGAAAAAATTGAAATTATCGAAGCGGACATAACGCTTTCTGAAATTACATCATACGTAAATCACTGGATTTATTACCTTACAGAAAATGGTCAAATATTTTTAATTAGTAAGTAAAAGGAAAAAAAGGAAAAGGAAGGTAGCCAGCCAAGCGCCTTCTTTTTCTTCCACAGGGTTTTTATCTGTGAATGCTCTTCAACAACTTTAATTCTCTTTTTTTGAATCTGAATTTCATAAACTTTCTTAAAAGTTTCAATTCTCAGTAAAAAAAAAAAAAGAGAGAAAACAATTGAAGTTTTTTTTTTTAAAAGCTTTAACAATTCATGTACAGCAAACTCCAGAGCTTCAAATAACTATCAGCCATGAAAATCCCATCTTGATTTCAATCTTTTAACCTTTGAAAAACCCTTTGCAGCATTGGGAATCAAAGAAAATTTTTTTTTTGTTTTTTGTTGACCCTTTTTTGTTCTAAAGGAAGAAAAGGAAGAGAATGAAGCCAATTCGTTGTATAATCAGTTTCTCCTTGTTGTTGTGGGCAACTTGGTTGGTGACTGTGGGTTCAGATCTAGCTGCTGATAGGGCAGCCATGTTGGCACTTCGAAGAGCTGTTGGTGGACGCACGCTTTTATGGAATCTTTCGAGCAGTCCATGTACTTGGACTGGTGTAAACTGTTCTCAGAACAGAGTCGTCGAGTTAAGACTCCCTGGAATGGGACTTTCAGGTCAGCTTCCTAGTGGTATTGGCAACTTAACTCAGCTTCAAACTCTTTCTCTTCGTTTCAATGTTCTTTCTGGGTCTATCCCTGCTGATTTTGCCAAGCTTACTTCCCTTCGAAACCTTTACTTACAAGGGAATCGATTTTCTGGTGAGATTCCTCTGTTCTTGTTCTCTTTGCAAAACCTTATAAGGCTTAATCTCGCAAGCAATAATTTCACTGGTTCGATCCCTGAGAGTGTTAACAATTTGACTAGGTTGGGTACTTTATATCTGGAGAACAATCATCTATCTGGGTCGATCCCTGATATTGGAGGGCCTTCACTTGTGCAATTCAATGTTTCTTTTAATCAGTTAAATGGTTCAATCCCAAAAGGGTTATCAAATAAGCCTCAAAGTGCTTTTCTAGGGAATTCTTTATGTGGGAAGCCTTTGGTTCCTTGTAATGGGACTGAAAGTAGTGGCAGTAAATTGTCTGGTGGAGCAATTGCTGGTATTGTCATTGGTTGTGTTCTTGGTGTTTTATTGATTCTGATTCTATTGATCTGCTTATGTAGAAGAAAGAGTGGTAAAAAAATGGAGGAAAGGGATGTTGCCCCTCCAAAACAGGCCGTGGTTGAAATTCCAAGAGATAAACCAGCAGGGGAGAGTGATAATAGAAGCAGTGGGTTATCTGGGGTAGTCAATAAGGAAGCTAAGAGTAGTGGGACTAAGAATTTGGTGTTTTTCGGGAAGGCGTCGAGGGTATTTGATCTGGAGGATTTGTTAAGGGCATCTGCTGAGGTATTGGGGAAGGGAACATTCGGGACCACGTATAAGGCCACTTTGGAAATGGGAGTGGTTGTTGCAGTGAAGAGGTTGAAGGATGTGACGGTGTCGGAAAAGGAATTCAAGGAGAAGATGGAGGTAGTCGGCTCCATGGATCAGCAGAACTTGGTCCCATTAAGGGCCTACTACTTTAGTGCAGATGAGAAACTTCTAGTTTATGATTACATGCCTATGGGCAGCTTATCTTCACTTTTACATGGTGAGTATTTCTTTTGCAGTATCTTTCTTGCTTTGCTGATGGTGTTATCATTTGTGTTCTTTGTTTTGATTGCCAGAAATAGAATCTTACTATGCATCTATGTAGCAATCATGCTAATTGTAAAAATCAATTCATGTAGGCCAACATTCCCTTTTCAACTTTCCATGAGCTAGATCTTTAGGATTTGGATACAGTCATTAGCTTGATAAACAAAGTAGCTTATGAAAATAATTTCATAGTTGCTCAATTTACTTCTTGTATCTTATTTGGCATTTGGCTTTAACGAAAACCTGATAAAAGTTTCTGAATTCGAATGTACCGATCTGTTTATCATCATTTGCTATGCATTTAGCTGCTATGAAAAAACCCCAAAATTTCTACCTCTTTAAGTTTTTCTTTTATAATTTATTTGAAACTGTTATCCTGCATCATCATTATTGCTATTCAGGTAACAGAGGATCTGGAAGGACTCCATTGAATTGGGACACAAGGTCCGGCATTGCCTTCGGAGCTGCCAGAGGCATTGCATACCTCCATTCCAAGGGCCCTGGAATCTCCCATGGAAACATCAAATCATCGAATGTCCTACTTACTACATCCTACGAAGCTCGAGTATCTGATTTTGGTCTTGCTCAGCTTGCTGGCCCCACATCGACTCCCAACCGTGTTGATGGCTATCGTGCTCCAGAAGTAACAGATACAAATAAGGTTTCCCAAAAGGCTGACGTCTATAGCTTTGGTATATTGCTTCTGGAACTGCTTACTGGAAAGGCACCAACACATGCCCTATTAAACGAGGAAGGCATAGACCTTCCAAGGTGGGTCCAATCCATAGTTCGAGAGGACTGGACTTCTGAGGTGTTCGACCTCGAACTTCTGAGATACCAGAATGTTGAGGATGATATGGTCCAGCTCTTACAGCTTGCCATTAATTGCACTGCTCAATACCCTGACAAGCGTCCTTCAATGGCCGAGGTGATGAACCAAATCGAGGATCTCTGTCGCTCCAGCTCGGAGAAAGAGACTCATTAAACCCGCAATGCATATTGTGGATCTCTTCCCAGCAGGCTTCCTCAGTTCTCACAGGTGCTCCACCGTCTTTCAGTAAAAGGACTGGGAAAAACAATCAGCAATCTTTTATTTCTTTTGTCGATTTTCATTTCTTGCATAGATAGAGTTGTTGTTGGGTGTTTATTCTTAGGTTCATCATCTATAAGAAACAGTTGCATTTTTCATTTTTCCTTTGATATATTCCTCTTACATTGCCCATATTCACAGCAACATTCTTGGTGTTTCCCTGTAATTTTGACTTGATTGTGTGAATGTGAATAACTGTCTATACCATTTGGCTTGAATGGATGATTCAGCGCATGATTTGCCATTGAAATGAAGATTCGTTGTTGAACATGAAAAATGTTTGATCATAAAGGATAGAGCTAAGATTGTTTACAATTGTTTGAATGCATCATATTAAGTTGTTGGTATTTCATCTTTCAAAAGAATTTTCTCTTCAAATCCTTGCATGCTTTTGTTTGTAGCTGACCCCAACAAAGAACAAAAGGGGGGTTTACATAATCTAATCTCAATGCCTTTCCTTTCCTTTTATTTTTGGGTTCTTTGCATCCATGTTTGCCAAGTTGGTTGGCTCCTAAAACAGATAAAAAGGGGAATAGCATAGATTCTATAATATTTCTTTTTAATTAGATTTTTTTTTTTTTTGCCTTTTCCTTCTCCCAATACATTACCGCATGCCTTAGAGAAAGTGGTAGTACTGAGCAAATAAATTGATAAAATCAATTCTAACCATAGTGTCTGGTTTTTGAAGCAATGTTATTGTCTTTAATCAATGAAGCAAACTTGTTGGGTTCAATTTCAGAACTGTAATTCTTTTTTCCATAAAAAACTGTTATTGTCTTTAATCAGTAGCACTTAGATATCAGTAAGTAAGATCATGGGTGAAAAAGAAATGTGGGCTGCCAATGGACTGCTTTTGCTTGTGATGCAACTTTGACTTGTTCAAACTGAGTTGTAATTTAAGTTGCTTTACGTTCTGGCTTTTGCTTTTTGCTTTTGCTTCAAACTTCGATTTGTTGAGTTTGGTTTAAAAGATCTACATCAGGGACTGTAAATCAACTATTTATCATTTCATGTCATTTGAATTAGATTTGACCTTTTTAAAAAAAAATTAATCCTATTATTATGAAGTTGACTTGAGCTCTTGAGCAACTCACAGTAAAATCAAGTTTTTTTTTTAAAAAATCTAATTACAAATTAAAAAAACCTTAATTCTAACTTGAATTGAAATTTAAGTATAAATAATTAATTTTGAAGTCAAACAAAAAAGTTAAATTCAACTTTTACTAGCTAAACAAATTTACGGACAATAATGTTAATATCAATCGAGCTAATAATCAATCAACCATAATAATTTAAATATAAAGTAATTCAATATAAAATTCAATTTATTTATTTATTATGTAAATTATTTACTTAAAGTTTTTCTTAATAGAATCAAAATTCTTATTATACTTATAATAAATTTTATTATCAAGTAAATTAATTAACTAAATATTTTAATAAAATTAAGATTTTTATTTATAAATATGATAAATATTATAAATAAAAATATTTAAAATGATAAATTCAACGTTGAAAGATAAAATCAAAACCTAAAAATTAAAAGATGTTATATTTTATGTGTTATGATATTCATAACTCTCATAATAAAGTATTACGTAACAATTCATTGTTCATTACTTTGATAAATGAATGTCTTTATTTTGTGCATGAAATACTTGTAATATGGGCATTAATTAAGCTTGTAAGTCATCTATGAAATATCATATTTTCCTTAAAATATTCTATTTTATTTTTTGATATTTTCTCCTTTTATTAATACGAATTTTAAAAAATTATCTTCGATGAATATTGAAAATAAAATAAAATAAAAGTTTACCAACAAATGTAAAGTCTACCTCCTTAAACATTAAAACATATAAATCATTATTCACCAAAAAAAAAATAAAATCATTATGATGATTGATCCTTAACTTAGTTGACATCGTTGCGACTATTACAATCTGAAAGGCATAAGTACGAGCGCTTAAATACATTATTTAAATTATATTGAAAAAATACAAGTAAAATATAGTATTAATAACTAATAGCTCCCTCTCTTTTGCTATGGGAGTCTTTATCTTTTACATGATTCAAGTTCACATCTACTGGAACAGCGAGACATACCTCTGAGGAGGAAGAAACATTACCCATGGGATGACTTAGAGGATTCTTAGGATTGGAGGACAAGTACATTGAAGATAAATGAGATGTATTCCCATTTACTTGCTTCAATGCTTCAACAACTGGACTTACCCCTGAGTTTGCAGATGTTGTTGATGTATTTTGAGTTTGATATTGGAAATCAAATATATATTTTGTGTCAGTTACTTTAGGCCTTTAGTAATAGGCTGCTGTTAGTTTTCTCTGCTGTAATTTCTTTTTTTACTTTATGTTTTACGCTTGTTTGGCAACTGTAAAGTTTTTTTTTTTTAATTAAAAAGGATGTGTGTGTGAAGGTAAAAAAAACAAAGCCTTCTCCGTTATTCACAATTTTTTTTTATTTTCTTCTCTTCCTCTCTGTAACAAAATTTACACCAACAGATGTTCCATCAGAAGGAACACTGAGCCCAAGCCTTCCTATACCACCATTTGCTGATTCCAATCCAATCTGTAGTCAATAGTGACTTGCTATTTAACATTCAGAAATACTAGCTTTGCTAGGATGACAACTATGAGCCACCAAATTAACCAGAACTTCTACAGTCCTCCTAGAATAGAAGCATGCTGGTACCCAAGGAACTGCAATCTGAGTGACTGCCCAAAACTGACATATTGGCTTATGTAGTGGCTAAAAAGGGATCGTATTGCTCCCCTACAAATTTATCACTGCAATGTTGCTCAACTTATTGCTCCTAGCAATTTTCAAGCTGAGGTATGGCCTAATTGCCAGCCATATCTTACCTCAAAAATGGTCCCAAGTTTGCTCCCCCTTCCCTATATCAATAATACAATAAAAACTAAACTAAAGCACAAAAATCCTGATAATTTTTTAGCTTTTCAGAAAGATGGATGTGCATCAAATAATAACACCATCAAGAGCAGAATCCAGAATTGTGAAAGCGTAAGTATTTCTTAGTTGCATGAAAATGTAAATTATGGTAATGCTTCAAGAACCAAAGTCTGCCAAGTCAATTTCAGAAATCTTAAATCCAACCCAATTTCAAACCTCTGTTCAAAGACATTATAGAGACAATTCAACGTAACTGGAAATAAACAACGAAAGGAGAATAATGAATTTAAATACCTTCTCATGTTGGCTATGTGACTCCCTAGAAGAACCAAAAACAGATGAAGAAACAGTCCGAGATGGATGTGAGGAAAATCTGGAAGGGTTGTAATGACCTTTTCAACTATTCTTGTCACTGAAATCATCCCCAAGAAGCTTAATATTGTTAACTGTAGCCATTATCCTATCAGAATACTGCTTAATGTATTCAGACTCTTTCATCTTCAGATTTTCAAAGTTCCTCCTTAGGTTGATCAACTACTGCTGTCTGGTTTTACCTGACCCTCGAAACTCTTCCTTGAGCCTATCCCAAGCCTGCTTTGGAGAGTCACAAGCCATTATCCTTGTTAAAATTACATCTGAAACTCCATTTTGAAGGCGTGACATAGCCTTTGTTTTGATTTTTATTAAACATTTGATATTTTTTTTTTGTATTTTAGCTTTAATAAATTTAACATTTGCAATACATGAACTTGATGAATGGAGAATATATTGGTAAGAATGATTTGGACCCGTTACGTTTTGTTTTCAATTTGGTTCCTTCTCTTCTCTGCTTTGGTTGTTAGCAAATCTGGTTTCCTGCCAAAGTTATTTTCTTTTCTTCCATTTTTCATTTGCTTTAAACACTGTAATTCTTGTTCAATCTCTTTCAATGTATACTGTTTTTGATTATGCTTTTCCCCTAAATACAGATCTTTAATGTATGGTTTTCAAAAACATGAAGCCATTTTGATTGATCATATTGATTAAGAGTGAAGGCCATTATTTCTTCAGAGACCAAACAATGGTTCTTGGCCTAAGAACTGAGAACAGAAAAGGCAACTCATATCAGGTTCATTACATTGTATGTGTAAAGGAAATTAATCCTTGAACACTGTCGAAATCATTTTTTTTTTGAAAAAGAGGCTCGACTTTAAAACGAAAATGGTTGTCCCCACCAATCTTTTTTCGAAGTGTGATCGGATCACTTTAAGATTGATTATTAAAACATTTTGATTTGTTAAAACAATTATTTTGGCCTACAAAATTCGAGAAAACGAGTTCGAGAGTCGGTTACGCACGAGGAAGGATTAGTACACTTCGTAATGCCTAAAATTGGTACCTAATTGATTAATTAATGTGTCAATGTCGAAAATTTAAAAAGATTTTAAAATACGATCTTCTTTATTTACAAGAAAACTTGAATTAATTAAATCGGATGCTAAGAACCTCTTATTTCGAAGAAGTAAAATGTCACGCCCAGTGATTTAGGATACAACATTTCAAATCCTTGAAACTAAGTTTGTCTTTTGACTTTTAAAACTCGTGCATTTAAATTTAAGAAGGATATTCGATTATTCAGGTCAAATGAAAAATCAGAACCTAATAAGTTAGGGCACAATTTCTCAAAATTTCAAATACAGAATATTGCTTTTATTTTTTAAAATCTTTATCTCGAGATAACAAAATATAATATCCAGTGAGTTAGGACACAACAGTTTTAAATTCCCGAGAATAAGCTTTTATTTAACTTATACGCTTTGATTTAAAAAAATAATTTGTTCTTTAGACTCGATGAGAAAATTCGAAACTCAGTAAGTTAGGGTACGATTTTTCGACTCTCGAATTACAAAAGATTACTTATTTAAAAATGATATTTTATGTATAGGGCAAAGATTAACATAACATGATTATTAGTAAAATGTATAAAAATAAATTACGGCTCATTGCATGATAATAAAATGATGACACATGTGTATGAAACCATAATATAATGAAATAAACAAATAGTGGTATTAATTAATTAAATCTAATACTAGTTAGGTAAAAATAAAATAATAATAATGATGAAATAATAAAATGAATTAAAGAAAATCAAAAGTAGTAGTAAGTAATTAAATTCAATGTATATAAATAAAGCTAAATACAAATACTTTGAAAGTAGAGAAATGAAAATAAATAAACAAGTATGAACAAATATGAAATTTAGGAAAAATGACAAATAATAATAATAATAATAATAATAATAATAATAATAATAATAATAATAATAATAATAATTGTCGAAACTATTTTTTTGTTTGAAAAATGGGCGACTTTAAAAAGAAAAACGGAGTCGCCATCAATCATTTTTTTAAAGTGTGATTGGGCCACTTTAGAAAATCTTTTGGTCTACGAATTTTAAGAAAATGGGCTCGGGAGTCGGTTACGCACGAGGAAGGATTAGCACCCTCGTAACGCCCAAAATTGATACTTTATTAATTGATTAATGTCCTTAATGTTGAAAATTAAAAAAAAGATTTTAAAATATGAATCTTTTTTAAAAAAATATTTGGATAACTCGAATTGGATATCAAACTCTCTTGTTCTGAAAAGATGAAATACCACATTCAGCACGATAGGAAATGATGTTTCGAACCCTCGATACCAAGATCATTTCATGATTTCCAAAACCCATGTATTGCGATTTGAAAAAGGGTATGTCACTATTTGGGCAAACTAAAAACCGAAACCCAGCACGATTGGGTACGATTCCTATAAATTTCCAATAATGAAATATTGCCTTTATTTTAGAAAACCCAATCAAAATTTCTGAAGGATGTTTGGTCGTTTGGACGAATAGAAAATTGAGACCCAGCACGATTGGGCACGAATCTCTCGAACGTCCAAACACGAAACATTGCCTTATTTTCAAAAAACACGATCAAAATCTTTAAAAGATATTTAATTATCCAGACGAACGAAAATTGAAACCCAACACGATTGGATACAATTTTTCGAACATCCAAACACTAAATATTACCTTTGTGAAACATTTTTTAAGTTTTTGAAAAAAAACAAAAATAGAAACGTGGAAAGGTAGACACGATTAATACGGAATGACAATAATGAACACAAAGGGGGAAAAATAAACGATAATAATAATACTACTAATGTAATATAACACTCATAATAAGTATTTAATAATGAAAAAAAATAGTGAATAGTATTAACATTAATAAAAATAGTAGTAAAAGAAATAAGGTATACTAGTAATAATAAAATAGTAGATATAAAAACAATAATATATAATAAAACAATTAAAGTAAACCATAATATATAAATAGATATAATAGTATGTAAAAAAATAAAAAAATAAAGAAAAATATTAGTAATAAAATAATATAATAATAAAAATAATAATAAGAATAATATATATATATAATAATAGTAAATATAATATAGAGATTACAACCATAATAATAATATATACATAAAAGTAATAAACAATATTAAAAATAATTAGTTTAATGGTAAAATAGTAAAAACAGTAAAAAAAAAAAAAACTAAATTGAAGAAAAATCAGAAAGTCTAGGCCAAATTTAAAATAAAAAGACAGAATAGGGCGAAATTGCACTGTGGCGCAACTTGGAGGGGCCAAAATAGCAATTAACTCCTCCCCTAAACTGGTGCATTTGAAAGTGAGTTAAATTGAAATGCTAGATTAAAATTAGGGGGAGATTTAAAAAATAAAAAAAAACTAAAATTGGACATAATTGAAATGGGGCGCCAGAAGGGAGGGCCAAAGGAGCAATTTACCCATCAGGGGTAAAAGCGCACTAACTCCCCTAACAAACAGTGACATTTTTTAATGCTTAAAATTAAAGGGCCATTTTAAAGCCTAAAAAAACACTTTTCGTTTCTTTCTTCTGCTTCAAAAAAAACAAAATAAAAACCCTCTCCTCTTTCTAATCTCTAGGTTTGAATCCCCTATCTGCAGCCAATCAGCCGTGAGCACCCACCAGACGAGGGTCGGAGAAGACGAGGTAAACCCTCTCGCTTTCTTTTTTTTAAAAAACCTTTGTTTGTTTTCCTTGAAATGAAATCGATCTTAAAAATAGGAAGGGTTTTTAGGCCCTCTTTTACTGTTTTCGTATGCTGTGTCGAAGTAAAAAACGAAATGAAACCCGAAAATCAAATGGAAAAAATACCAAAATCACCTTATTTTTCCTTGACTTTCGATTCCAACCTACGCGTAAAATCTCTCCCTCAATTTACTTGTATTTTGTATCTGTGAAAAATTGTGTATACTGTTGTTTTTGCTATAAAAAAAACGTAATCTTTACAGATTTGATTTGGCTTTTTATAGCCTGTTTTACAACTATTAGTTTGCCCATTTGTAGGTGCGTGGTGGCTCATGTCTTTGATGTGGAGTCGTGGGTTAGTGCACGTCGCGAGAGGTCGTGTCTTGCGTGCGAGGGCTAGCTGAGGTGGGAATAGTTGCGGCACTAGTAATGCTAAAAACCCTTAAGGTTTTTTATTAATGTTTGACAAAATTGGGCCACTTGGGCCTGTTGATTTGGGCTAATTTGTTTGGGTTTGGTGATTTGGGTTTTAAAGTTGGGCTTGTTGGGGGTGAAAAATTGGGTCATACAGCTGCCCTCTTTGCTTGTTGTCGTGTAACGGGAACGAAGCAAAGATAAAAGAGCCAATTTTGTCCCGTCTTGCTGAGTCTTGGTTTCTTGTAACTTTATTCCATCCACTGCATATTCAAGGGTGTAGGAATTTTATTTTGATATGCTCCTCTACTTCTTAGGGAGATATGATCTGTAATTTTCAACCTGTTACCCTCTGCTTAGGGGATTAAGGCTCATTGTCACTGATCCACTCTACTCCTACTCAGTAGAGATAAGATTTGCACTCTTCAATCTGCTCCATTGCCGATACATGGAGATAAGACTTGTAATTTTTGATCTGCTCCACTCCTGTTTAGTGGAGATAAGATCTGCTATCATTAGCCTGCTCCGCTCCTTCTCAAGGAGATAAGGCTATCATCTTCGATCTGCTCTACTCCTACTCAGTAGAGATAAGATCTGCTATTTTTAGCTTGCTCCCTCTCCTTTCGGTGAGAGATAAGGCTATAATCTTCGATCTGCTCCACTTCTGCTCAGTGGAGATAAGATCTGGTGTTTTCGATCTACTCTACTCCTGCTCAGTAGAGATAAGATCTACTATTTTTTGCCTACTCCACTCTTGCTCAGTGGAGATAAGGCTATCATCCTCGATCTGTTCTACTCCTGCTCAGTAGAGACAAGATCTGCTATCTTTAGCCTGCTCCACTCCTGCTCAGTGGAGATAAGGCTATAATCTTCGATCTACTCCACTGCTACTCAATGGAGATAAGATCTAGTGTTTTCGATCTACTCTACTCTTGTTCAGTAGAGATAAGATCTACTATGCTTTAGCCTACTCCATTCATGCTTAGTGGAGATAATGCTATAATCTTCAGTCTGCTCCATTGCCGATACATGGAGATAAGACTCGTCATCTTCGATCCGCTCCACTCCTGCTCAGTGGAGATAGGATCTACCATCTTCGATCTGCTCCACTCCTACTCAGTGAAGATAAGATCTGTATTTTTGAGCCTGCTCCACTCCTGCTCAATGGAGATAAGGCTATAATCTCCAGTCTGCTCCATTGCCGATACATAGAGATAAGACCCGTCATCTTCGATCCGCTCAACTCCTGCTCGGTGAAAATAGGATTTGCTATCTTCGATCTACTCTACTCTTACTCAGTGAAGATAATATCTGCTATTCTTTAGCCTGCTCCACTCCTGCTCAATAGAGATAAGGTTATAATCTTCAATATACTCCATTACCGATACATGGAGTTAAGACTTGTTGTCTTCGATCTGCTCCACCCCTACTCTGTGGAGATAAGATCCGCCATCTCTGTAACTCCCATCAATTTGTTACATTGTCCTCTGGAGAACCTACCTGTAGAATTGATTTTATGGGGACTATGCTTATGCCAAATAATTAGGATGTTATGGAAAATGCTCCTAGTTATATGTATTATGCATGTTATGAATGGATGTAAGATGTCATGAGAATGATCAATTTTTAGCTTTTGGGTTATCAGTGCTTGTAGTTTATTGAGGTAATATTCTCGATGCGTGTCTTCTTTGTTCAACTGATACTTCTAACAGAGAATCTGAAGATGTCGTCACTACCTAGATCCTTATCTCAAGTGCTGCCCTTTAAGCCTGGTTAGTTCTAAATAACTGTCCTGTTTCAGATTCTTGTATTATTTAGAGACTTTCAGAGTAATATATGAAACTTCTTTTATGAAAGTATTATTAGTTCAGTAATCATTACTTCAATATGAAATGCCTGGAAAAAGAATATAGAAATAAATAAAATTGCAATTTATTCGGGATAAAAACTAGTGAAGAGTGGATTGAGTAAAGAAAACAAATTCCACTAAGGTAAAAAAAATGAGTAAGAATGGCATTGATGCCCCAGATATCACAACCTGAGCTTCTCTGTACGTACTTCTTGAATACCATTCTGAGTTCAACATGTGTCTAGGAGATCTGTGGTACTTTGTCGATGCCCCAAGATGTAACATACCTCCTCATTGTTAATTCAAGCGTAGCGAAACTACTGTATGTCCCATCACGAGTTGGTCATAATCTGAGCCGCCCTTTTCGGGTTTTTGACTCAAACCCCTTTGGTCTCAAAGTGCCCTTTATGGGTTTTCGCCTTAGCCTCTATCTATTTTTTTGAACTCAAGACGCCCTTTGCGAGTTTTGCCTTGGCTCATTTTCAAGCGAAGTACTTCTTGATGAAGTTTGCATTAATTAGATTTGGCAGACTTTTGTCGTCCATCTTAGCGAGTATCAACGCTCCCTCAGAGAAAGCCTTTTTTGCAACATAAGGTCCTTCCTAATTAGGCGTCCAATTTCCCCTGAAGTCTTTTTGCATAGGGAGGATCTGTTTTAACACCAAGTCTCCCTCATGGAATACTCTGGGGCGGACCTTCTTATTGTAAGCCCGCATCATCCACTTCTGGTACATTTGACCATGGCGAATGACTCTTAGTCTCTTTTCTTCAATTAGATTCAGTTGATCATATTGGGATTGAACCCATTCTGCCTCGTCCAACTTCAACTCTGACAAAACCCGAGAGAAGGAATTTCAACTTTAATAGGCAAGACTGCCTCCATCCCATAAACCAATGAGAAAGAAATTGCCCCGGTAGAGGTTCTAACCAATGTTTGATAGGCGTAGAGGGCAAGTGGTAACTTTTTATGCCAATTCTTGTAGGTCTCAGTCATTTTCCCCATAAATTTCTTGATATTTTTATTAGCTGCCTCAACCGCGCCATTCATTTTCGGGCGATATGATGAAGAGTTATGGTGCTTAATGTTGAACTGACTGCAGACTTCCACTATCGCGCTGTTGTTCAAGTTCAAAGCATTGTCAGATATGATCCTTTCCGGCATACCGTAATGATATATGATCTCTTTTTCAAAACTTGCTAACTGCTGTCTTCGTGACATTGGCATATGAAGCTGCCTCTACCCATTTGATGAAGTAATCAATAACCACGAAAATGAAACGATGTCCATTAGAAGTTTTCGGTGAGATCGACCCAATGACGTCCATGCCCCACATTGAGAAAGGCCATGGATAAGTCATAACATGTGAAGGTGACATGAATTTTGTCTCCATAAATTTGACACTTATGGCATTTCTTGGCATAGCGGATACAGTCTCTTTCCATTGTGGACCAGTAATACTCAAATCTTATTATCTGCCTGGCCATTGTGAATCTATTGGCATGCGTTCCGCAAACCCCTTCATGGACTTCTTCCAGGATTTTCTTAGCCTCCATAGCATCGACGCATCTTAGCAATACTTGATCCCTTCTTTTTTATACAGGATCTCTCCATCTAAGACATAGTCAGTGGCAAGTCATTCTCAATGTTCTCTTATCATTTTCAGTTGCTTGATTGGGATATTCACGACTCTTCACATATCGCAGAATATCATGATACCAAGGGTGATTATCTCTCTCTTCTTCATCAATATTACAGCAGTGAGCCGGAGTCTCGTAGATGCTCATTTGAATGCACTTTATACCCTCTTGATCATTTACTCTGATCATAAAAGCTAATGTAGCCAAGGCGTCAGCCATTTGATTTTCATCACGCGGGAGGTAAAAGAATATGATAGCATCAAACTTTTCGATTATCTCCAAAACTAACTTTCGATAACTGATCAACTTGGGATCTCTTATTTCCGTTCTCCTCTGAGCTAATATATTACCAACGTGGAGTCTCTATATACCTCTAGCAACTTGACTTTGCGGTCTATGGTAGCTCGGATTCCCATGATACATGCTTCGTATTCTCCCATGTTGTTTGTGCAATCGAAGTCCAACTTGTAAGTGAATGGATAATGTTCTCCATTTGGGGATACCAGGACTGCCCCAACTTATTTACCAACAGCGTTTAACACTCTATCGAAGTTCAACTTCCAAGGATGATCTTCTAGGATATCTTCCTTAGTCGCCTCTACAAACATCAAGTCCTCATTGGAAAATCAAAACTCAAGGGCTCGTAGTTGTCTAGCGCTCTACTAGCAAGAAAATCAGCTATTGCACTCCCCTTTACAGCCTTCTGATTCACATAGACTATGTCAAATTCAGAAAGTAAAATTTGCCATCGGGCCATTCTTTCGTTCAGGACGGTTGACTCCATCATGTACTTAAGAGGGTCTAGTTTCGAGATTAACCAAGTCGTGTGGTATAACATGTACTGCCTCAATCTTCGAGTTATCCAGACCAAGGCACAATATAGCTTCTCAATCGGCGAGTATCTCATTTCACACTCAGTAAATTTCTTGCTGAGGTAGTATATCGCCCTTTCTTTCTTCCCTGTCTCATCGTGTTGGCCGAGTACACATCCCATTGAATTGTTGAATACCATCAGATACAGAATCAATGGTCTATCAAGACTGGGTGGCATTAACACTAGAGTATTGGACAAATATTGTTTAACTTATCAAATGCCCTTTGGCATTCATCGTCCTAAATGCCTGGATTGTGTTTCTTAAGAAGACGAAATATTGGATCACACTTCTCAGTCAACTGCGAAATAAACCGAACGATGTAATTCAATCTTCCTAGAAAACCTCGGACTTCCTTCTGAGTGCGCGGCGGAGGTAATTTTTATACGGCCTTGATTTTATCCGAATCTACTTCAATTCCTTTTTCACTGACCACGAAACCAAGTAGCTTCCCTGATCGAGCCTCGAAAGTACACTTGGCTGGATTGAGTTTCAACTGAAATTTTCTCAACCTCATGAATAGTTTCCTCAAAACTTGTACATGCCCCCTTTCCGTTCGAGACTTTGCGATCATGTCGTCGACGTAGACCTCAATCTCCTTGTGCATCATGTCGTGAAACAAGGTTACCATAGCCCTTTGGTATGTTGCTCCTGTATTTTTTAACCCAAATGAAATCAATTGGTAACAAAAAGTTCCCCATAAGGTTATGAAGGTGGTCTTTACCATGTCTTCAGGATGCATCTTTATTTGATTGTATCCCGAGAAACCGTCCATGAAGGAGAAAAATGAAAACCCCACCGTGTTATCTACCAAGGTGTTGAAGTGAGGCAGTGGAAAGTTATCTTTCGGGTTGGCCTTGTTTAGGTCCCTGTAATCGACACACATTCATACTTTTCCATCCTTCTTAGGGACAGAGACAACATTGGCTACCCATTCTGATTAATTCACCACTCGTAAAAACCTAGCATCAAATTACTTCTTAACTTCTTCCCTTATCTTTATCGTGACATCGGGTCTCATCCTTCGAAGCTTCTGTTGGACAGGCTTACATTCTCCTTTTATGGGGATACAGTATACCGCTATATCAGCACTCAAACCTGGCATGTCTTTATATGACCACGCAAAGACATCTTTGAACTCTAGCAGAAGTCTAATGAGGTCCTGCCTTGTTTCCTTAGTTATGCAGGTGCCGATTTTCACTTCTTTCCCATCTTCTAGAAGTACATTCTTAATTGTCTCTTCGTGAGGTAGAATCAACTTATCTTCCCGCTCTACCATCATTAACAAATCTGGGGACACACTACAATCTCCGTCATCTGTGAAGTCCTAAGGTTCCTCAAGGCACATGTCTTGCTCATCAGGAAATTTTAGGTCCGTAACAGCGTTGTTCATGACATCGATATTTGGGGACCTATGGTAGGTATGAAAGAATATTCAATGAAAATGAATTTAAGAATGACTTATTTATGCGTTATGGTTATGAATGGAATGAAAAAAGAAGCAAAAGAATAACTACATAGTATGAAAGAAAAATGCACTTTTATTGAAAGTAAAGATGCTTGAACATGAGTCTATTTCACAAAAGATTCTCATTGTTCCTAGGCTTGAAACAACAAGTGTGTTTTTGAACATTACTCTGTTTTAGTC
Organism: Gossypium rotundifolium; assembly: GCA_025506655.1. Taxonomy (NCBI): domain Eukaryota; kingdom Viridiplantae; phylum Streptophyta; class Magnoliopsida; order Malvales; family Malvaceae; genus Gossypium; species Gossypium rotundifolium. The sequence goes on along the minus strand of CP106732.1, from coordinate 149,682,952 downwards.
CTAAAAACTACAGGAATTTCTTTCAGATCCAGTTGTCCAGAACACTTCTAGGCTCGTAGGGGTGAAAACCTTCCAAGCTTCTTTTCTTCGGACTCTCTTCAGTCACTGCATTGATACTCAAAACTTTCATCATATCCTCAGCTGTTTCCTTATTCACATTCTCCAGTCCTGAATGGATGATTTCTCCCGACACGAATGTATTAGATAAATAGGGAAAGGTCATTGAACCCCACTCGATCTCTGTACCATTCAGTCGTGCCCTTTGTCTTTCACGTTTCCTCTCCAGCTCTTTTTTCTCTGTCTAGCATCTGGCCTATGCCACAGACCAAAGTGATCATGCTTGTCAACCAATCCTGGTGCTCTGACCGGCCCTTGAAGATATTTTTTGAGTCCGCTTCCCGGAAATGCTCATCTTCCTATTGTCAACTATAGGCCCATCCTTATTGCTTCAGAGATTTTGGGCATTGGGATCTTACTTCATTCATTGATGAAAGTCATATTTACAAACTTCAATGACCTGAAGGAGCACTCTATAGCCTCCGTATCATTCTCTATGTACGATGCATTACTAGTAACGGATGTAATGATATCCTCCTCCGCATTTATGGTTATCAATCGGCCTCTGTCACCAACTTTAATTTTTGGTGCAATGATGATGGTGCGGCTCCTGCTGAATGAATCCAAGTCTTCCCCAATAAACAATTATAAGAGGGCTTGATGTCCATCACGAGGAAATCTATTTCGTATGTATTTGGCCTAATTAGGGAGGTATCTCAATTCTTCCTATTACTTTCCTTTCAGTGCCATCAAATGCTCTCACTATATTTTGGCATGCTTTCATATGAGAGCTGTCTACAGCAACCTATTCAGTGTAGATAGGAGCAAGACATTCAGTGCCGACCCGTTGTTAATTAATACCCCCGGTAATGTATATCATTTGCATCGAGTAGTGATGTGCAAAGCCTTGATGGATCCCATGCCCCTTGGCGGTATTTCATCATCATTGAACGATATGAAATTGTCTGTGCTTATGTTGCTAACGAGGCGGTCTAGTTTGTTTATCGAAATGTCATCAGTAATATAAATCTGGTTCAGTGCTTTCATTAGCGCACTACGGTGTCCTTCTGAGTTTAGAAGTAAAGCTAATACTGATGTGCGTGTCACTACTTGTGTAACTGTTCCACAACACTGTACTCACTGTGCTTTAGGAATTTCAAGAACTCTTTGGCCTCATTCTCTGTCACTGGTTCATTAACCATTGACCTTATTTTCCTTCTCCTCCTTCTGATTATAGAGGATTCGACTTCTGGGTTGGGCGAGCTGACCGAACTCTCTTTCCCAGAAACTGTCACAGAGCAATTGTAATTTCAAGGTACCCTGTTGTTATCCTTATAAGGAAAAGTCACGGGCTTTTGAATTACAACCCTCGGTGTATCTTGATAAGGAGAAGTCACGGGTTTTTAATTACAACCCTCGATGCCACTTTTACTGTCGCTTTCCCACGGTCGTGTGATAATCACTATTGGGTGATTGACCTTAGAGATCCTCTCTGCAGACTCACTCTCTATGGCGCATACATCCTCTTCTTTGGAAAAGTCAAAGAATTCTAGCTCTTTATTATCCATTAACCCTTGTACTAGGGTTCTAAATTCGTTGCACTGCTAGATCTCATGGCCTTCATTGTTATGGAACTCACAGTAGTTCCTTGCATCTCGGGATTCGCTCCCCAACTCCTGTGAAACCAGACTTCTTTTCCGCATCTCTCTCCAAACCTCCCTCAATGGAGTTCTTATATCAGTAATCGTCTGTATGATTTTCCTCCCTATTAACTTGACTATTACGTTTACCCTATGTATGACTGGGTAACAAATTTCCTCCACCAAGTGTATCGTTGAACTTCACAACACCTACCTTAATAAGCCTTTCGACTAGTCTTTTGAATGAGGTGCAATTTTTTATAGTGTCCTACGACATCCGTATGGTATTCACACTGAGCATTTGTGCCATACCACTTAGGATATGGAGGTTGTAGTGGCTTCAAGTAGAAAGGGGCCACGATATGTGCATCGAATAGAGTTTTATACAACTCCCTATACGTCACGGGTATGGGAGTAAACTGAAATTCTCTATATTTTGCCTAGTGTTGGGCTCTTGTCTTTCCGAGGCCTGCTGGCCCACAGCTAGCGCTCTCGATTGACTGATAGTAATGGGTTTAAGATATCCCGAGCTTACATTACCTACTTCACTTTTCTTTTTTTTGGAACCGCTCTTCTCGTGCTCTCTCCTACCTCTATTTTCCCACACCTGATCGCGTTCTCTATCATCTCATCGAACATCACCATGTCTGCGAAACTCTTAGTTGCGCTCCCTAACATGTGATTAATGAAAGGTGCTTTCAGGGTATTAATGAAGAGCATAGTCATCTCTTTTTCCAGCAGCGAGGGTTGGACTTGTGTAGCAACTTCCTTTCACCTCTGAGCATATTTCATGAAACTTTCACTTGACTTCTTCTCCATGTTTTGTAGCGTGATCCTGTCAGGTTCTATATCAGTTACGTGGCCATAATATTTCATGAAGGCCTGTGCTAAATCCTTCCATAATTTGATTTGAGTACAACTCAGCTGATTGTACCATTTAGCCGCGGCTCTAGTCATACTATCTTGAAAACAGTGAATCAACAACTAGTCATTACTGACATATCCCGTCATTCTCCGACAGAACATTGTAATGTGTGCCTCAGGGCAACTGGTCCCATTATATTTTTCGAATTCAGGCATCTTAAATTTTGGTGGGAGTACCAGATCAATGACCAAACTCAACTTTTTGGCATCTACTTCGCATTGGTAATCAGCACTTTCCAATGCTCGAAATTTCTCCTGCAACCACTTATATCGGTCCTCAAATTCTTTTGGGAGTTCCGCTTTTTTTTTCCTCTTCACTGAGTCATCGAAATCGGAGACCATCGATTTTGTCAAATTAACTCTTGGGTTGGAGCTCGAGCCTATCGAGAAGTTTACTAGTACTGGGGTATCAGATTGGTACTGGGGTTTGATATTAACTGACACCCTTGGTGGTTGCACTTGAGAACCTATCGGGGCCAAGCCTGGAGGATAAGAAGAATCTTCATTATCATCTCGGTATCGACCATAGAACTCTTTTCTCTTCTAGGTCCTCCAGTCAACAACTATGTTAACTGGCTCATCATACTTTTCTGGGACTCCAGCATTTGATCCCTCATATCCTGTTAGATCTTAGCCAATTGTTCTTGCATTTGAGCCTGCAGTTGGTCTTGCATCTCCTTCTGCATCTTTCTAACTTTTCTATCCTTTGATCCATAGCCTTTGTTTTTTTCGAGTGTAATAGCGGTGTTCCAGGATAACTATAATATGATCTCTAGTGATGCGAGCACGCCCTGCGAACTTCATCAGACAAGTATCCCGAGTCAAGCATTGCACTGCTGGCAAGATAATCCTAGCTCGTTTCCAGCTCCACGAGCTCCATCCAGTTCAAATTCAGCTTATTTGAGCTTGAATCAGCTCAATACTTTAGTCTTTAATTATGTCTTGTTTAATTAAATGCATCTTTAGTTAATGTCATGCATTATTGATCAACATATTTTATTTATGAGATGCATTATGTGTTCGCATTTAATTAAGTCATGCATTAAGTAACTCATTTGTGTATTTAGTTTGCATTTTAAATCATGCATTTAAGCATCTTAGTTCAATAAATAGTTGTTGGTCATTAATTAAACTCAACTTAGTTTAATTAAATTGAGTTCTTTAATGAATTTAATTTAATAGTTTGTTTCTTTAATTAATCTAGTTACTAGGATAATTTATTGATGTATGAGTTAAGTTCATTTAATGATGCTTTATTTAATTAAGCTAGTTCTTTGGAATAAATGATGTTTAAATGTTAGTTTATTTAATTAAGCTAGTTGCTAGAATAAATGATGTTAAGTGTTAGCTTATTTAATTAAGTTAGTTGTTAATTTGTTTTAAGTTTAATAATTGCATTAATGTGTTGGTTACATGTGTTAATTGCGGTGACTTTTCAACTCACATCCATTATTTCAAAAGGTCATATGAATTCAATAGGATGGCTTTTCAAGTGAATTGGTTACACAAGAGGGGGCTGATATAAAGGGCTTAATACATCATTAAGAAGTTGTTTTATATTAAAGAAGAGTATTATTCTTCTTTAATTTTGGCACCCTCTTTGTTTTCTACATCCATAACCGATTGCTTTATGAGTAATCACTTCATGCAATCAATTCTCCATCAAAGATGTTGGTGACTTTTTGGTTGGACATGGAGACTTCAAAAGACTTTGAAAGCAATTAATCACATCATTCAATTCTTCATCAAAGATTTGGTGACTTTTCGGTTGCTCATGGAGACTTCAAAAGGTTTTCAAAGAAACTTAATTAAAGAAATTACTCACATTGAAGGATGGAGTTAGGTGACTTTTCAATTGGTCATGGAGACTTCAAAGGATTTTGTGACCACTTAATTGAAGAAATTATTCACATTGAAGATGGAGTTATTTGGGCTAGAATTTCAAAAGTTGAGACTTTTCATTTGAGCTCATTATTAGCTTAATTAGAAGTGACCATTCAGCTAGCTTCTATGACACTATAAATACATGTAATCTACCTATTGATGAAAAAACTTATGGAATTTGTTAATATTATCTTTGCTCAATTTGTGAGATTATTTTCTCTCATATTTCGTTGAAGACTCGTTGGCTTATCTAGTTTTTAATGGCGTCAACTCGTTTTCTTCTATCCGAACTTTTCACTATTATATAGTGTGGCGTTCACCTTTATACTAAGGTTCCTACTTTTCTAAGTAGTGGGTCGAGGTTTCTCTATTCCCATTTTCTACCTTAAACAAATATAAAACCCGGTGACACTTTCCTAGTGTTGAATCGATTCTTTGTTTAAGTTCCTTCTCCATCAAATATCTCTTATCATTTAACCAAAATATCACTAACATTTATCCTTTGTTCTCATTTGTTAAACCAAACCTATCTCCATCTCCTATCCAAATCTTAACCTTTTTGATAAGCTTCCGCAACTTTAACCTTATTTCACCCTTTTCCCAACAACTTTTCAATTACTCCTCCTAGACGATCGGACAACTCACATACGACTCGACTCACCCCAAGGCGGATCTTATCATCTAGTTAATAGGGTTGTCTTGGTGATATTAAATGCATATGATGCGATGCGATGCAATGCAAATGCATGATATGAATGCAAAAAGGCGTCGATTCTGATTCAATTTCTTATAGAAAACTTATTTAAAAAACAAAATCCTTTACATAAAATAGAGTTACATGTACGACCTAGCCCTTATGCCCAGAGTTTTAACTTTCTCAAGAAGGCTAGCTAACTCTCGACCCCGGTCTGACTTTGACTCATATACTACACTTAACACATCAGCCTTAACCACTAAGGTTTGTAAATGTTCAGCCACTTCTCGTATCTATGCCACAGCTTCACCCATAAGGTAGTCTCTTTCCCTGACTTGGTTCTGAGATTGTTGAAGTTGTTCTTCCCATCGCTCGTTGTTTGTCTCCAATAGTTGGATCCGGAGCTCACTATTTTGCAGCGCCGTTTCGAGCTCTACCACCATTCCTTTCAACTCTTAAATTTGGTTTAGTCTTGATTCCAACTTCACCATAGAGTTACGACTTCGACACAATGCCCTCTCTAGTTCTGCTACTCGAGCTCTTAACATCTCATTTTTGCCTTGGCTCTTACCCACAGTCTTTTTCAGAGTATCCTTTTGATCTTGAGCCTCATGAAACCTCTTCTTCCACTGATCAACTTTGGCCTTCTCTTCTTGAATTTCTTGACGCCATTGTTCAGAGGTTTTACCCAACCTAGCAGTCCTTATCGATGAATGCAATTTCTTGTAGTCAGTATTCAAACTGTCCAAATCTTCTTCGCTTTTCTTTTCCTTTTCTTAATTTCTCAGCCTCTGATTTTTGGATATCAACGTCTAACCTTAAGTGCACTTTTTCTTCTTCCAGTTGCTCTATCCTTTTTCCTAACACCGAATTTTTACTTTCGAAGTCTTGCTTCAAGATTTCCAACTTAGAAGGGATTACTTACAGGTATTCCTCTATCGGTTGAGCACCATCTTGTGTCGGTCTGGGGATATTATCATTTACTCTCCTGCTCCGCCATGCATTATATTCGAGGGTTGCCATTGGACCTACGGTAACTCTTTTCATTCGATAAATCTGTTTTTAAGCATCAGCAATATCTCGAACCTTCTTTTTATAATTATTCCCCTCATACAAGAATTTAAACTGAGCTAGCCCATGCGTCACCTGTATAAACTATCTTGATTGGTATTACCTCAGCACAAGCAAAGGAGCATACCCAACAGCTCCCCAAATTCTTAGCAGAGGAACCCAATGATAACTCCCGCATCGATAGAGAATTTTGTTGGGAATGAACCAAGGAGCTCTCCATTCAACGTCCATTTCTTAGAGATTTTGAAGAAGCGCGATCCAGCTTTCTTCTGATATGTCATCTCTTCTGGGCATAGCTGCCAATTCCTTTAATGGGGAGTAATTCTTAGAAAAAACTCGATAAGAAACCCTATCTATCTCCCAGAAATGGCTATGGAACCAGACTAGCAATAGTTGCGCGCATCCCATGAATCTACCTTCATCTGCTCTTCGACACGTGTTCAAAGATCTAAACATTTCAGCAAGAATTGCTGGTACCGGTGTAACCCCCTTGTCAAGACGATCGAATAAGTCGATAACTGCTTCATCTACATGTATCAAAGCCTTGGGAAAAATTACCAAGCCATAGATACGTAAGGCGAAAATGTCAACTTTCCTTTTAATATCTGGATGTGCCACCATCAGGTCTCTCAAGCTCACCCAAGGAATGCATTGCCCTTCACCTTTTTGTTGGATTCGTGCCATGACCCACTGTTCGCTCATCCCAGTGATACTCATCAGCTTCTTTACAAAAGTTGGTGCATTAGTGGCCTTGAAGTAAATTTTGTCGACCGAGCCCTTTGGCTGCGAAGTAAAGCCGTATATTCTTCCACGGTAGGCACCAAATCCACCTCCCCAAACGTGAAACAGCTATAAGTGGGATTCTAATATTGAGCCATAGCCCAAAACAAGTGTTTGTCCACTCTGATGTCGAGTAAGTAGGGTAGATCACCAGAATTAAAGTAGAAAAGTTGTTTGGTTGCTTCATCCCAATAGGCCCATATATCTCTTAATTCTTGGAGCTCATTTTGTGTCACGCTGATGAGAGTAAAGTCTAATAATTCTGATGTATACCCCTCGGTCAGACTATCCCCCTTCTCGAGTTATGTTGTCTCTAACCATATACGCACGGCCGCATTATCCTCTACTTTATCAAGGAATTCGTTCTCCATAACAAGCCTCCTAAATTAGTAACCGAACAAGATTCGACGCCCTTTTTAATATGATATGATATGCAAACATGGCGAAAATAAAACAGGTTAGTAATGAATAATAGCAACCAAAGCAAGTAAAAAATGTCAAACCACTGTATGGGTAACCACTAAGGTTTAGCATGGCTCTACCTAGGGTAGACTCTTAGGGTTCACTATATGTGGTTTAGTTCTAAAGGAAAGGTACGAACAGTGATTCTTGATCCTCACCCATTATAGGCTCATACGGATCAAGTTCGATTCGGGGAATACATTTCCTATGGCTATGCAGAGGTGAAAACCTCACGGAACCATAGGTGCGGATGTATCCCTAAGGGATCCCCAACCCATGCGGAAGTGAAAACCTCACGAAGGCATAGCTTCTTGCTCCCACTTAGAGGGTGTGACCACAACGGTCATGCAATATAAATGCAGAAATATCCTATGGGTTTCAAACTACGACAAGCATATGGCGCAATATAAACTCATGCAATGAAAGAAACGAAATTAAAAATTTTATTTTCGATAAAAGGACATTAATCAATAAATTTTACGGCTTGACTCTCTTATTGATCCCCAGTGGAGTCACCAAGCTGTCGAAACCATTTTTTTGTTTGAAAAATGGGCCGACTTTAAAATGAAAACGGAGTCGCCACCAATCCTTTTTTTAAAGTGTGATTGGGCCACTTTAGAAAACCTTTTGGTCTACGAATTTTAAGAAAATGGGCTTGGGAGTCGGTTACGCACGAGGAAGGATTACCACCCTTGTAACGCCCAAAATTGGTACCTTATTAATTGATTAATGTTCTTAATGTCAAAAATTAAAAAAGATTTTAAAATATGAATCTTTTTAAAAAAATGTTTGGATAACTCGAATTGGATATCGAAACTCTCTTGTTCTGAAAAGATGAAATACCATATCCAGCACGATAGGAAATGATGTTTCGAACCCTCGATACTAGGATCATTTCATGATTTCCAAAACCCATGTATTGCGATTTGAAAAAGGGTATGTCACTATTTGGGCAAACTAAAAACCGAAACCCAGCATGATTGGGTACGATTCCTAGAATTTCCAATCATGAAATATTGCCTTTATTTTAGAAAACCCAGTCAAAATTTCTGAAGGATGTTTGGTCGTTTGGACGAATAGAAAATCGAGACCCAGCACGATTGGGCACGAATCTCTCGAGCGTCCAAACACGAAACATTGCCTTATTTTCAAAAAAACACGATCAAAATCTTTAAAGGATATTTAATTATCCAAACGAACAAAAATTGAAACCCAACACGATTGGATACAATTTTCCGAACATCCAAACACTAAATATTACCTTTGTGAAACCTTTTTTAAGTTTTTGAAAAAAAAACAAAAATAGAAACGTGGAAAGGTAGACACGATTAATAGAGAATGACAATAATTAACACAAAGGGGAAAAATAAATGATAATAATAATACTACTAATGTAATATAACACTCATAATAAGTAATTAATAATGAAAAAGCGGTGAATAGTATTAACATTAATAAAAATAATAGTAAAAGAAATAAGGGTATCTTGATAATAATAAAATAGTAGATATAAAACAATAATATATAATAAAACAATTAAAGTAAACCATAATATATAAATAGATATAATAGTATGTAAAAAAATAAAAAATAAAGAAAAATATTAGTAATAAAATAATATAATAATAAATATAATAATAAGAATAATAATATATATAATAATAGTAAATATAATATAGAGATTATAGCCATAATAATAATATACACATAAAAGTAATAAACAATATTAAAAATAGTTAGTTTAATGGTAAAATAGCAAAAACAGTAAAAAATAAAATAAATTGAAGAAAAAACAGAAAGTCTAGGCCAAATTTAAAATAAAAAGACGGAATAGGGCGAAATTACACTGTGCGCGCAACCTGGAGGGGCCAAAATAGCAATTAACTCCTCCCCTAAACTGGTGCATTTGAAAGTGAGTTAAATTGAAATGCTAGATTAAAATTAGAGTGAGATTTAAAAAAAAAAAAATTGAAATTGGACATAATTGAAATGGGGCGCCAAAAGGGAGGGCCAAAGGAGGAATTTACCCATCAGGGGTAAAAGTGCACTAACTCCCCCAATAAACGGTGACATTTTTTAATGCTTAAAATTAAAGGGCCATTTTAAATCCTAAAAAAACACTTTTCGTTTCTTTCTTCTGCTTCAAAAAAACAAAATATAACCCCTCCCCCCTTTCTAATCTCTAGGGTTTGAATCCCCTATCTGCAGCCAATCAGCCGTGAGCACCCACTAGACGAGGTAAACCCTCTTGCTTTCTTTTTTTTTTTAAAAAAACCTTTGTTTGTTTTCCTTGAAATGAAATCGATCTTAAAAATAGGAAGGGTTTTTAGGCCCTTTTTTCTATTTTCATATGCTGTGTCGAAGTAAAAAATGAAATGAAACCCGAAAATTAAATGGCAAAAATATCGAAATCACCTTATTTTTCCCTGACTCTCGATTTCAACCTACGCGTAAAATCTCTCCCTCAATTTACTTGTATTTTGTATCTGTGAAAAATTGTGTATTCTGTTGTTTTTGCTATAAAAAAAAAACGTAATCTTTACAGATTTGATTTGGCTTTTTATAGCATGTTTTACAACTATCAATTTGCCCGTTTGTAAGTGCGTGGTGGCTCATGTCTCTGACGTGGAGTAGTGGGTTAGTGCACGTCGCGAGAGGGCCGTGTCTTGCGCACGAAGGCTAGCTAAGGTGGGAATAGTTGCGGCACTAGTAATGCTGAAAACTCCTAGGGTTTTTTATTAATGTTTGACAAAATTGGGCCACTTGGGCCTATTGATTTGGGCTAATTTGTTTGGGTTTGGTGATTTGGGTTTTAAAGTTGGGCTTATTGGGGTAAAAATTGGGTAATACAATAATAATAGTAGTAATAATAATAATAATAATAATAATACAATAATAATAATAATGATAATAATAATATTTGGGTAAATAAATATTAAAGAAATAATAGTAATAATAACAAAGTTAATTAATAATAATATAATAATAAGTTAATAAAATATTAATAATAATAGTAATAATAATAATAATAGTAGTAGTAACATTAAAATTAATTAATTTATTAATGCGATAATAAGAACAAGTAAACAAAAAAAATATTAAATTAATAAAAATAACAAAACAAATAAAAAAGGACTAAATTGAACTTAAAACGAAAGTTTGGGGCAAATTCAAAAATAAATAAAAAAAGGACTGAATCGAGTGCGCGAATAACAAGGAGGGACTAAAGAGGAAAATATCCCCGCCCTCCAAAACGCAGCACTTTACACGGGCCAAAATGAAATTAAAACAAAATCTTAGGGCTGAATTAAAAATAAAAGAAACTTAATCATGAAACTATAAAAGCGGAAGGACCAAATTGGCAATAAGACCAATTTTAAAAAACGCGCTGATCCTCTTTGCGGGTTGGGTCAAGGCGCGGGTCAAAGGACCAAACGACACCGTTTTGCTGTCTCCCTAACCCCCTTTAAACGACGTCGTTTTCTCTGCCTATATAAACCCACTTTTAAAAAAAAATTTCATTTCTCCGGAAAAAATAGAAGACCCTTCTGTTTTCTCTGCTGGGGTTCCTTCTCCGGTCACAGGGCCGATCATCGGATCGCTGTGCTCTGCCACCGTCTGCCGTCGTGCGCGGTGGTCGGAGACCCCAAAAATGGCCATTTCGGTCCTTTAAGGCCCCCTAAACACAGATCTAGACACGGAATAACCAGATCGCACACCAAAATCCAAAGATAAAGCAGATGACTCTTCGGATTCGATTTCTCCGATCGCTAGAAAAGAAGGTAAAATCTTTATTTTAGCAGCGTTTATACTATATTTCTATATTTAATACTCGAGTAGATATACAAAGTCTAGTGAATACCTTTGAAAAACCTTTGTATTCTTTGATTTTTTTATTTGTATTCGTAAAAAATCGTAACCTTTACAGATTATCTTCGGCTCCTTTTTATAGCCTATTTAAAGACATAGTAAATAAAAAAAGAAAATACTTGGATTTCTGTTATCACTTGCTGGCCATTTTTTGTTGTTTTTGTTTCTTTTTGCAGGCAAAACCGTCGTACTGAAGAAGAATCCGTTCGTGGGGTGACGTGGAAGCCCGAATGCATGACTAGAGGCTAGAGGTGAGCAAAATCCAACTCGACTCGAAAAATTCAATAAAAATTTCAAATTTTGAATTAAATAGTTCGAGTTATTCGAGTAATTCAGATCAACTCGAAAAAAATTTCAAATTTTTAGTTTAACTCGGATATGAATTACACAATTCAAGTTATCCGAAAATCTAAATAAGAAATGACAAAACTACGTGTTTTGATAAATTTTAATTTTTAAATTTAAAATTTTTTTCATCAGCCTTAAGGCATTAACAGAATAACAATTAACTTAAAGTTTAGTTTCTTTCTTTCTGTCGTTTCAAATTCCCACCCCTCTCCCCATTTCTTTCTTTATTACTCGTTTCAAATTCCCACCCTAGCCCCTTTATAAGCATACAAAAAGTTTTCATTTCTTTATTACTCAAATATTTTAATTCCTTCCTAAAGAGACTTTCAGCGGCGTTTGTAACCTTAAAAGTGCCCTTTGGTTTTTATAATATCGGGGCCTTTAGAGGCTCAAATATTTTGAAGAGTGCCCTTTGGTGAAGATTGAAGATTGCAAAGGGTTGCAACCAAGTGACTACAAGAAGATAGGTGCTAAGCTAAAGGTTTGTAGCATTCTTTTGCTATTTCATGGGCTTTATAATTTGTCTTTGTTTTAATGCCTAGATTTTATAAATGACTAGATTTTTACTTAGTAGTTTGAATTAAATAATTTTTATGCAAAACCGTATGAATGCCATCAAGAACTTTTTCTTAATGTTATCTTCAACTCTGATACATCTTCTTACTTATTGACAGACACTTAAACATGTCCAAAACAATCCTATATAAAAGCATATGAAATACAAGAAACTAATGTACTCCAATGAAACTAAATATTTTATTTAAGTCCAGCATATTTATATATATATATATATATATATATATATTATAAAACCAATTCAAATTAAATTAATCAACTCTTTAAATAAATTAATTTTGTAAAAGCAAAAAGAAAGACCTTTAACTTATTGATGCCTAATAATGTTATGTTTATTACATTTATTTCAACATTATGTGACAAGCGTGATGGAATTTTAGTTCATTCAATTTCTATTCCTAAACATGTGGATGAGAATGATTTTAGGCTAAAATAAGTTGTTTCTATCCATTATAAATATTAGTTGAAATAAATGGAAATCTCACTATAATTTCCCAAAAGAAGTGTTATGGACATATGGCTTCTTTCATCTTTGACTATTGATTTATTTTATATTATTTATTGTAAACTTTATTTATTATTATTATTTATGTGAACCACAACTTTTCAAATAAGAGTTTTAAAATTTTGGCTTTTTATTCTCATTTTTTAAAACTTTTGGTACATTTGCTCAATTTTATGTTTCGATAATATATTCGATAAGTTAAATTAGTATATTTTATAAGTAAGTTACTCTATTGTTTTTGTTTTGAGTTAATTTTGAGCGCTTTAATTTGAATTGTTGATGGATATTTGTGTGGAACATATCTATTAGTATAAAACTTTGATGGAATTATGACCTTTGACTATTTTGTAATTTTAATTGATTATATTTATTTTGTAGATGAATGACTCAATATCATCCCAAAAGTCCCAAAGCAAAAAAGCATTACAAGAAGCTACACCTACTTCTCCTACTAAAGTTGTTCGCATAACAAAGAAGGGAAATACTCGAAGAAAGACCAAATCAAGGGCACCATGTTGGCAACATTTTAAAATACTCAAGCAGAAGATGGGAGAATAGGGCAAAGTGTAATTATTGTGATGCCACTTACACAATGGAAACCGGAGCTTCTACCATCAATCTAAATAACCATTTGAAGACTTGCTCAAGAAAACCCCGAGGTAATACCTCTGATCTTAAGCAAACAGAACTTGCATTTACAAAATCTAGCCAATAAAATGTAGATTTGTCAACTTGGGTGTTTAATCAAGATGATATTAAAAATGCATTGATTAATATGATCATTGTGGATGAATTGCCTTTTAAATTTGTGGAAGGGGAGGGTTTTAAGTCCTTTATTTCTATAGCATGCCCAAGGTTTCATCTTTTATCTCGTTGGACAATTAGAAAAGGTTGTCTTGATTTGTTTAATTCCATGAAGAATACATTAAAGCAATCTTTTCAAAAAGAAACAAGTAGATTTTGATTGACGACAGACACTTGGACGTCATTGCAAAGGATATCCTACATGGTTCTAACAGCTCATTGGATAGATGATGAGTGGAAGTTATAAAAGAGAATTATAAACTTTTGCCCAATTTCTGCTCATAGAGGTGAGAGCATTGGTCAAGCCCTTGAGAAATGCTTTCGGGATTGGGGGATTGAGAAGGTCTTTGCAATTACTGTTGATAACGCATCTTCTAACAATGTTGTTGTTGATTATTTAGGAAAGAAGTTGGTTCATCGAAAAGCTTGTGTTGCGAATGCTAAATATATACATATGAGATGTGCAGCATACATTTTTAACCTCAATGTTCAAGAAGGGGTTAAGGACGCTTCTATATCTGTGGATTGAGTTAGAGGAGCTGTGAGATATATTAGAGCATCACCATCAAGGTTATCTAAATTCAACCATCGGGCAAAAGAAGAAATGGTAGGTACTAAGGCTCATTTATGTCTAGATGTGCCTACTAGATGGAATTCAACTTATATGATATTAAATATGGCTGAAAAATATGAATGTATGTTTGAAGCTTATGTTCATGATGATTATAATTTTTTTCTAGACCTTAGTGCTGGATATGGAGTCCCCACATGTGATGATTGGGAAAATGTTTGAAGAGTTACGAAAGTGCTTGAGCCTTTTCATGAACTTACATTGAAGGTGTCTGGATCATTACATGTCACCTCTAATACTTTTTTTGAAGTAGTCACAGATGTTCATTGTCATCTCGATGGGTGGAAACATTGTGGGGATTTAAACATAATGTTTATGGCTTCAAAAATGAATGACAAGTACAAGAAGTACTGGGGTGATTCAAAAGTGATGAACTTGCTTATTTATCTAGCAGTTATCTTTGACCCACGGCGCAAAATTGATTTTCTTGCATTTGGAGTCAACTTGCTTTTTCCTACTATTGCAGATGACATTATAAGGATGGTCAATAGAGAATTGCATTATTTGTTTGATGAATATTCTGCAATTGTTGAGGGAAATCATCACATGAACTTTGAAGTTGAAAGTAATTTTCCTACTAAAGCTCTAAGTTCAAGTGAAAATGAAATAAATCAAGTAAAACCAAATATAGGCTTAGTCATGCAACAATATATGAAGAAAAAGCAACGCGTTGGCTTGGAAAGTAAATCTAAGTTGGATAGATATTTGGGAGAAGATTGTGAAAATAATTCAGATTCACTTGATTTGTTATTATGGTGGAAAGTTAATAGTCCAAGATTCCCAATTGTTGCGCAAATGGCTCGAGATGTGTTATCCATTCCTATTTCAACTGTTGCATCCGAAAGTGCTTTTAGCACAAGTGGACGTGTTCTAGATAATTTTAGAAGTTCTTTGACTCCTTCTATGGTTGAGGCTTTGGTTTGCACACAAGATTGGCTTTGAAGGTCAAAAGATCCTATCAACCTTGAGGAGTATATGGAGGAACTTCAAAATATAGATGATGGTAAGGGACTAAATTTAATCCAAAAGGTTAATTGCTTATTTTATTTATTTTTATAAACATTCTCACAATTTAACTAACTTTTTTCTATTTTGATATTTATCAAAATTGTCAAAGTTATCGGAACATGAAGATGGTAACATACTTAGCTACAACTCACAAAATTGAATGTTTATTTTTAATTTTTCTAGTAAAGATTTTCATAATTTAAGAATACATTTTTATTTTTGTTCTGAATTGTTGGTACTATCTACAGTGTTCGAAGAAGTGAAGCTTGAAGATAGTTTGATTTTAACTTTTTGGAATAGATATTTTGTTAATCCTTATGAAAACTTCAACTTTGCATTTGCTTTGATTTGGCCAAAACAATTGGTTAAACTTTGGATTTTGTTGTGTAGGAAGCTTGAATTTATTTTGTTGAATTCGAGTCTTGGAGCGTCACACCATGACCATCTATATCATACTTTTGGTGTATCATTTTGTTATATCATATTTTGTTTAGTAGTGACATGTATCCCTATATCATGCTTTTGGTATATCATTTTTTTATCTTGTATATAAGATAGTTCTTGATGCATAATTATGCTATGTAACTTGATGCTTATGTAGATATAATTATGCATGTGGTGTAATAGCTTATGTAGTTAACTCAAATTATGGCCACAATCATTATCTTGCAACGTTATATATAGTTATTTTGCATACCTAAAATAGTTCTTTACATGTAATTATTTAGTATATATTGTTCATGTAGTTAAATAATATTGTACTTCATTTACTTGCTAAATAATTGGTTCATGTAAATATAATATTGAGTATAAATAATAGGATTTGTTAACTCGACTCGACTCGACTCGACTTGAAATTTTTTGACTCGATTCGACTCGATTTGAAAAATTTTCAAATTGAATTCGGTTGCTAAAATAAGATTCGTCAACTCGACTAACTCAAAATTTTTGACTCGATTCAACTCGACTCGATCAAATACTCACCCCTACTGGAGGCTGTTGCGGCGATAGGAGGTTCTAGAAACATTTAGGGTTTCTAAAACACTAATCCAATTTTTGGTCACTCGGCCCTGTTCAACATTGGGCCGCTGTAATTAGTTTGGGCCATCTAGGCTGGTTTTAAACTTGGGTCTTATTATAAATAGGTTTTGAAATTTGGGCTACAATCTAAATTTGAGTTTATGTAAACTGTAACTGGACTATTATTTTTGTGTTAAATTTTGTGTTTTATTTTCTTATGGGCCTCGGGCTAAATTGGCCCACTACAGCTGCCCCTCTTTGCTCGTTGTCGTGTAACGGGAACAGAGCAAAGACTTTAAAAGGGCCAATTTTGCCTGGTCTTGCAGAGCTTCGACTTTTCAATGCTTTTCTTCTTCGAGTAGCTTCATTCCATCCCACTGCATCTTCAGCGGCATAGGAACTAGTGCTTCGATCCACTTCACGGAGATTAGACTTGTAGCTTCAATATGCTCCACTGCAACTTTAGGGAGATAAGATTTGTTATCTTCAGTCTGCTCCATTGCAACTTCAGGTAGAGAAGATTCGTGACTTCAATCTGCTCCACTACAACTTTAGGGAGATAAGATTCACTATGATAGATTTGATCCAACTTATTGTAACTTCAGAGGTATAGAACTTGTAACTTGTAGGTTTAATCTGTTCCACTGCAACTTCAAGGAAATAAGATTCGCTATCTTCAACTTGCTCCACTGCGACTTTAGGGAGATGAGGTTAATGGCTTCTATCTACTCCACTGTAACTTTAGGGAGATAAGATTTGCCATAATAACCTCAATTCGTCCCGCTGCAACTTCAAGGGTATGGGATTTGTAACTTCAATCTACTCCACTACAACTTTAGGGAGATAAGGCTGGTGGCTTCAATCTGCTCCACTACAACTTTAGGGAGATAAGATTCGCCATGGTAGATTTGATCCGACCTACTGCAATTTTAGAGGTATAAGACTTGTAGATTTACCGATCTTGCTACACCGTCCTCTAGGGGACGTAACTTGTAGAATCGATTTTATAGACCTATGCTTATGCATAATGATTAGGATGCAATGATCACAATGAATCGAATGTTCCTCACTAGATGTTTTATGGATGATATTTGCATAAATGCAGAATGTCATGAGAATGATCCATTTTTTATTGTCTGGGTTGTCATTGCTCGTTGTTTTCAAGGTTGTATCACTGACGTAATATCCTGTCTTCTTGTTTAGCCGATAATTTTGATAGAAAATCTGAAGAAATAGTCACTATTTAGAGTTTCCTTCTCAAATATTTACAATCCTTATGCTTGGTGAGTTCTAAATAATAGTCATGTTTCAGGTTCTCGTAATATTTAGAAGTTTCCAGAGTAATATGCAAAACTCCTTTTGTGAAAGTATTTTTAGTCCATTAATCATTATTTCAGTGCAAAATGCTTGAAAATGATCATAATGATGGACAAAACTGAAATTTATCAAGAGAAAAGTTTGAAAAGAATAGGTTAATTAAAGAAAGCAAACATTGTTGGAATACAAAATAGTGAGGAAAAAAATAGGTGCCCCGGATATCGCAGCCTGAGCTTCTCTGTACGAACTTTCTGAAGACCATTTTAAACTCAACATGTGTTTAGGAGATCTAGAGTATTTTGTCGATGCCTCAGATGTTGCATACCTTTTCTTTGTTAATTCAGGTATAGCAAGATCACCGTATGCCCCATATTTGATCACAATTTGAGTTGCCCTTTTTAGGTTTTCAACTCAAAGCCTCTTTGGTCTCAAGACGCCCTTTGCGGGTTTTCACCTTGGCCTTTCCGTTTTTTTTAAAAGAAAGTCTCAAAGTGCCCTTTGCGGGTTTTCACTTTGGCCTCTTTTTCTCTTTAATATAGTACTTCTTGACTGAATCCGAATTTATAGGATTGGGCAAATTTTTTCCATCCATTTCGATCAAAATCAATGCTCCTCCGGAGAAAGCCTTTTTTACCACATAAGGTCCTTCCCAATTTGGTATCTATTTCCCTCTAAAATATTTTTGTATGGAGAGGATCTTTTTCAATACCAGTCCCCTCGTGAAATTTTCTTGGGTGAACCTTTTTGTCATAAGCTCGTATCATTCGTTTTTGTTACATCTGACCCTGACGAATAGCCCTTTAGCCTCTTTTCCTCAATCAAGTTCAACTGATCATATCGAGACTAGATCTATCCTGCTTCATCTAACTTTAATTCTGACAAAACTTGAAGGGAAGGTATCTCTACTTCAATGGGTAAAACCGTCTCCATTCCATAAACCAATGAGAAAGGCGTTGCCCCGGTGGAAGTTCTGATAGACGTTCGATAAGCATAGAGAGCAAATTGTAACTTATCGTGCCAATCTTTATAAGTTTCAGCCATTTTCCCCATGATCTTCTTGATGTTTTTATTGGCTGCTTCCACTACACCATTCATTTTTGGACGATACAGTGATGAATTATGGTATCTGATTTTGAATTGACTGCAGACCTCCGCTATCGTGCTGTTGTTCAAGTTTAATACATTGTCAGATATGATCCTTTTAAGCAATCCATATTGACATATGATTTCCTTTTTTAGGAATATACTGACTACCGACTTAGTAACACTGGCATATGAAGCAGCCTCTACCCACTTGGTGAAATAGTCGATGACTACAAAGATGAATCGATGCCCATTTGAAGCTTTTGGCGAGATTGGCCCGATTACATCCATACCCCACATAGAGAAAGGCCATGGGGAAGTCATAACATGCAAAAGCGAATGAGGTACATTAATTTTATCTCCATAAATTTGGCATTTTTGACATCTCTTAGCATAATTGATACAGTCTCCCTCCATGGTAGACCAATAGTACCCGAGTCTCATAATTTGTCTAGCCATTGTGAAACCATTAGCATGTGTTCCACAAACACTCTCGTGGACTTCTTCTAGAATTTTTTAGCTTCAATAGTGTCCACACATCTCAATAGTACCTGATCATTTCTTCTTTTGTACAGGATCTCTCGTCTAAGACATAGTCACAGACTAGTCTTCTTAATGTCCTTTTATCATTCCCGGTTGCCTGATTAGGGTATTCACGATTTTCACGTATCGTAATATATCGTGGTACTAGGGGTGATCATCTCTTTCTTCTTCCTCCACATTGTAAAAAATGAGTTGTGGCTTCGTAAATACTCATTTGAATGAGTTTTACATCCTCTTGTTTGCTCACTTTGATCATGGAAGCCAAAGTAGCCAAAGCATCTACTATCTAGTTTTCGTCTCGCGAGGAAAATAATTGAAAGTAATATCATCAAACTCCTCAATAAACCCTAAAACTATCCTTCGATAATTGATTAATTTGGGGTCTCTTGTCTCCCATTCACCTTTTAGTTGGTAGATCACCAGTGTAGAATCTCCATATACTTTCAACGCTCTAATTTTACATTCTATGGCTGCACGGAGTTCCATGATACATGCTTCATACTCTGCCATATTATTTGTACAATCAAAGTCCAATTTGCATGTGAATGGATAATGATATCTATTTGGGGATACCAAGACTACCCCAATTCTATTTCCTACAGCATTTGATGTTCCATTGAAGTTCAATTTCCAAAGGTGATCTCTTGTAGCGTATTCTTCAGTAGCTGCCACATACATTAGTTCTTCATTAGGGAAGTCTAAGTTCAGAGGCTCATAATCTTCTAGAGCTATGCTGGTCAGAAAATCTGCTATTGCGCTTCCTTTCACAACTTTTTGGTTCACATAAACTATGTCAAATTCAGAGAGCAAAATTTGTCATCTAGCCATCCTTCCGTTCAAAGCAGTTGGCTGCATCATATATTTTAGAGAGTCCAACTTTGAGATTAGCCAGGTCGTATGGTACAACATGTATTGCTTCAACCTCTAAGTTGTCCAAATCAAGGCACAACACAATTTTTCAATTGGCGAATATCTCATTTCACACTCAGCGAAATTTCTTACTGAGGTAGTATATCGCATTTTCTCTTCTTCCCAAATCATCCTGTTGACCCAGCACACATCCTATAGAGTTATTAAACACTGTCAAATACAGTATTAATGGCCTACCTCGGCGTGGGGGTGACAATACTGGTGGACTTGACAAGTACTATTTAACATTATCAAAAGCTTTTTGACATTCATCATCCCACATGTCTGGATTGTGTTTCTTAAGAAGACAAAATATGGGATCACATTTCCCAGTTAATTGTGAAATAAATCGAGCAATGTAATTTAACTTTCCAAGAAAACCTCGAACTTCTTTTTGAATGTGCGGCGGAGGCAATTCTTGTATAGCCCGGACCTTGTTTGAGTCAATCTCAATTCCCTCTCGCTGACTACGAAGCCAAACAATTTTTTGATCTAGCTCTAAAAGTACACTTTGTTGGATTGAGCTTTAACTGAAATTTCCTCAGTCTCAAGAATAACTTCCTCAAAACTTGGATATGTTTCATCTCTGTTCGGGACTTTGCGATCATATCATCGACATAAACTTCGATTACTTTGTGCATCATATCATGGAACAAGGTCACCATGGCTCTTTGATATGTCGCTCCTGTATTTTTCAGCCCAAATAGCATCATTTTATAATAAAATGTACCCCACAAGGTTATGAAGGTAATCTTTTCCATATCCTCAGGATGCATTTTTATCTAATTGCATCCCGATAAGCCATCCATGAAGGAAAACAGTGAATAGCCTGCCGTATTGTCTACTAGAGTACCAATGTGAGGCAAAGAGAAATTGTCTTTCGGGCTGGCCTTATTTAAGTTTCTATAATCTACACATATTTGTACCTTCCCATCTTTCTTAGGGATAGGCACAATGTTGGCTACCCATTCTGAGTATTTGACCTCCTGCAAGAATCCGGCATCGAACTGCTTTTTGACTTCCTCTTTTATTTTTAGCACAATGTCAGGCCTCATTTCTTGAGCTTCTGCTGAACTGGCCTGCAATCTTCCTTTATGGGGAGGCGATGTACAACAATGTCAGTGCTTAACCCGGGCATATCTTGGTATGACCACCCAAAGACATCTTTGAATTCTTGAAGTAACTCTTCGAGGTCTCGCTTCATTTCTTCGGTTATGCACGTTCCAATTTTCACTACCTTTCCTTTTTCTAAGGTCACAATCTTTACTGTCTCTTCATGAGGTAGAATTTTTTTTTCTCTTGTTTTAACCTTCTTAACAAGCCTGAAGATAAGCCACAGTCTATGTTATCTTCAAAGTCCTAGGATCCCTCTAAACACATGTCTTGCTCAAAAAGAGGTTTTAATTCCTTAACAGCGTTACTCATGTCGTTGATATCCAAGAACCTATTGTAGGTACAAAGGAATATACAAAGAATGAATGAATTTAAGAATAATTATTCGTATGGTATGATTATGAATGAGATGAAAGAATGATTTGGAAAAAGGTCCAAGGAATGAAAGGATCTAAAATAATTACTTGTATAGAAAGAATGAAAGAATCTAAAAGAATAAAATAATATTTACTCAAAAAGATATCAAATATTTATTTCATAATGATGTTTGGACATAACCCTATTTCACAAAGGAATTCTTATTACTTCTAGGCTTAAAGTGATAAGTGTGTTTTGAACATTATTCTGAGTAAGATCTAAAAACTACAAGAATTTATTCTGTAGTCCAATTGCTTAGAATACTTCCAGGTTCATTAGGGAGGATATCTAATAAAGTCCCTCCTTTAGTTGTTTCTTCATGTATGGCATTGATGTGAACATTTCCCAACATTTCTTCAACACTTTCTTTCCTTAGTGTCCTTCACTTGGGATGAATAATCCCTCTCGATATGAAAGTTTTGGATATATTGGGGAATATAATTGGTTCCCATTTGATTTCTTCCCTACTCACACGTGCCCTTATTCTTTCTTGCCTTTTTTTCTAGTTCTTTCCTTCTTTGTCTTGCATCTAGCTTATACCATAAGCCAAAGTGGTCATGCTTGTCCTTCAGCATTGGAGCCTCAACTCTTCCCTAAAGATGTCTCTCTAGTCCTTTTCCCGATAAAGCTCAATTTCTTACCATTAGTTATAATCTCATCCTAGTAGCCTTGGATACTTTTGGCACTAGAATCCTATTCTTCCTAGTAATAAATGTTGCATTTACAAACTCTAAAGACCGAAAAGAACATTCAATTGCCTTCTAATTTGCTTTCAAGTATGGCGTATCACTAGTTATGGCCGCGATAATATCTTTTTTGGCATTTATCATCACCAGTCGACCTTCTGATACTAGCTTTAACTTCTGATGTAGCGACGAAGGCAAGGCCCTTGCCTAATGTATCCAAGGTCTTCCCAATAAGCAATTATAGGAGGGCTTGATATTCATTACTAGGAAGTCCACCTCATAGGTAGTTGGGTCAATCAGTAGAGGTATTTAGATTCTTTCCATGACCCTCCTTTCTCTGTAGTCAAATGCCCTCACTATATTCTGGCATACCTTTATGTGTGAGCTATCCACAGGTAACCTATTAAGTATGGATAGATCCATTGTCAATCAAAACCCCTGGCAATATGTATCCTTTGCATCTGGTAGTGATGTGTAGAGCTTTAGTGGATCCTATACCCTCTGGTGGTATTTCATCATCGTTGAAGAAAATAAAATCATCAGCACTTATGTTATTAACCAGCCGGTCTCGTTTATTGACAGAGATGTCATTGGCCACGTACGTTTCGTTTAGCATTTTCATCAATGCACTTCGGTGCACCTCCGAACTCAATAGTAAAGTCAGTACGGATATGTGAGATGGTTGTTTATGCAACTATTCCACAACACTATACTCGCTATGCTTCAAAAACTTCAAGAATTCCTTAGCTTCCTCCTCTTTTACTGGCTCATTTATAAGCGGCTCAACTCTGACCGCTTTTTCTTCTTTTACTCCGCCATTAGAGTCTTTCCTTTTACGGGTTCTGTCTAGAAATTTATCAAATTATAACGCCTTCCACTACGCGTATGAAAACCTACATCTTGATCCTTTTTTGAAGAGTTGGCTGGGTTCTCCTTTCCCGGGATTGTCACGTTACAATTATAATTCCAGAGGACCCTTTTGCTATCCTGATAAGAGAAGACCTCCTATTTTTGAATTATGATCTTTAGTGTCATCTGTACTCTAGCTTCGTTGTTTTTAGGTCATGAAATGATGACCACAGGATGGTTGACTTTTGGAACATTCATTGTTGATTCTAACGCACATATGCTTCATTCTTCTTTAGCTTCTTTACAGAACTATATCTCTTTATTGTCCATCAGACCTTACACCAAGGCTCTGAATTCTACGCATTCTTGGATCTTGTGCCCCTCTTCATGATGGAACTCACAGTAGTTCCTCATGTTTTCACAACTCTCTTCAGGATCCGAAATGCTCAACCCCTTTTTTACCATCTCCATCCAGACCCATCTCAAAGGAGTTTTTACTTACAATATCGGTCTTGATTCTTCTCCCCACCTTTCCATCTATCGCATTTACCCCATTATTAGTGTGATTGGGTAGCGAATTTTTGGCACTAGGTGCATCATCAAATTTCACAATGCCCATTTTAATAAGTCTTTCAATAACTTTCTTAAAGGCAGTGTAGTTTTCTATTGAATGCCCCAAAATTCTTGCATGGTAGTCACATTGAGCGTTTGCATCATACCATTTGGGGTATGGAGGCTATAATGGTTTTAAGTAAAAAGGGGATACCATGTGTGCGTCAAATAAGCTTTGATACAACTCCCTGTATGTCATTGGGATTGGTGTAAATTGGAGTTTTTCAGTGTTTTACTTTGTGCCGAACTCCTGCCTTGATAAACCTTGTTGACCGAGTAGCCATCGTTTTGGTGATTTATCGTAATCGATTTTGAGTAACCCTTGTTATATGTACTTGTGTTGTTCACCTTATTTTTCTTTTTCCTCGAGGTTGACCTTTTGTTACTCTCTCCTGCATCTATCTTTCCGCTTTTTATCACATTCTCAATCATTTCGCCAGTCATCACTATGTCTGAAAAACTTTTTGTAGCGCTTCCTATTATGTGAGTGATGAACGGGGCTTTTAGGGTGTTGATAAAGAGTATCGTAATTTCTTTTTCAAGGAGTGGCGGCTGAACTTGTATGGCAATTTCCCTCCATCTCTGTGCATATTGCCTAAAACTCTCACTTGGTTTCTTCTCCATGTTTTGTAAAGTAATTATATTAGGAGTCATATCTGTTACATGACTATACTGCTTCATGAATGCTTGTTCTAAGTCTCTCCAAGAACTAATCCTAGTACGGCTCAATTGGTTGTACCATTTGGATGCTGCTCCCACCAGACTGTCTTGGAAGCAATGTATTAGTAATTGATCGTTGTTAACATACCCGATCATCCGTCTGTAAAACATGGTGATGAGATCTTCGGGGCAATTGGTTCCATTGTACTTTTCAAATTCTAGCATTTTGAACTTGTGGGGAAGCACTAGATCAGGGACCAAACTCAGATTCTTAGCATCGATTCCGGGCTGACTATTTATATTTTCCATTGCCTTGAATTTCTCCTCTAGCCATTTACATCGGTCCTCTAACTGCTTTGGTAATTCTTTCCTTGCCTTTTCTTTTTCTGCGTCATTTCATCAAGGTCAGGGATAACAAGATTAGCTGGGTTATCCCCTGGGTTAAAACTTGATCCAGCTTGAAAGTTCATCGGTACCGAAACACCATCCTAAAATTATTGAGGCCTAATCGTGACAGACGTTCTTTGAGGGTACACCTCAAGCTGCGTTTATTGGAGTAAAACTCGGAGGATAGAGAGGTTCCTCATTATCTTCTCTAGCATTAACCATGGGGCCCTTTCCTTCATCTATTCCTACCATCAGTAGTTGGGTCAACTGAGTCATCGTATTTCATTGGGACTCCAACATTCTGTCCATCATGTCTTGCTGGATTTTAGCCAGTTGCTCTTGCATTTGTAATTGTAGTTGATCTTGCATCTCCTTTTGGAGTTGTTCAAGTCTTTCCAATCTTTGATCTATGTCTTTTGTCTTTGCTCGGGTACCGTAATGATGTTTGATTGGTTTTCAGATTAACTCTGAAATGATTTTAATCAATTAGGGTCTTTCCATGAAATTTAAATGCACATGATGTGATGTAATTCAAATACATGAAATGAATGCAAAAAGGCGTCGATTCTGATTCAATTCCATTTAAAAAACTTTACTAGAAAAAAAAGTTCTTTACATAAAACGGATTACAAATATGGCTTTGCCCTAATGCTCAAAGTTTTAACTTTTCCTAAGCAACGAAGCTAACTTGACCTCGATCTGATTCTAGCTCATACTTCATGCTTAACATGTCAGCTTGGATTGCCAAGGTCTGTAAATGATAGGCTACCTCCCGAATCTGAGCCACAGCCCCGTCCATAATGTAATCTCTATTCCTAACTTGATTCTGAGAATAGTAAAGCTGTTCCTTCCAACGTTCCTCACTTACCTCAAGAAGCTCTACCCGGAGCTCACAGTTTTGTAATACAGACTCTAGTTTTCCTATCTTTTTTTCATTTCTTCAATCTTGTTCAAACTTGCCCTCAATTCAACCGTAGAATTACTATTTCTATACTAATGAAGTGATTTTTCAAGTTTTGTCACTCTAGCCTTTAATTCTCTTTTGTCATTCTAGGTTTCTAACAAACTCCTTTCTAGGGCCTCTTTCTATCCCTGAGCCTTTTGGAATTTTCTCTCCCACCGATCAGCTTTGGTTATTTCTTCTTGGATCTCTTGCCACCATTTTTTGATGTTTTTTCAATCCATGATTCTCATCGATAGACGTAATTTCTTGTAATCCGTCTTCAAACTATCCAAGTCTTCCTCGGCTTTATTCTTTCCTTTCCTTAATTTCTCGGCCTCTAGCTTTTGAACATCAGCATCTAACCTTAAATGCATCTTTTCTTCCTTCAATTATTCTATCTTCTTTTCAAGTTCTAAATTCCTCCTCTCGAAGTCTTACTTTATGATTTTTAGTTCTGATGAGATCACTTGTAAGTACTCTTCCATCGGTCGAATGCCTTCTAAATTTGGCCCGGGATATTATCATTAATTCTTTTACCCCACCATCCACTGTACTCGGGAGTTGTCATTGAACCTACGACCAGCCTTTTCATTCAATGAGTCTTGTTTCAAGCGTTAGAAATCTCATTTACCCTTTTCTTGTAGTTATCTCCCCTGTACGAAAACTCACATTGAGCTAGCCCATTCGTTGCTGATATGAACTGTCTTGATCTGTATTGCCTTAATACAAGAAAATGAGCATACCCAACTGCTCTCCAAATCCCAAGCAAAGGGACCCAGTCAAAACTCCCACATCGGTAAAAAATTTCGTCAGGAATCAGCCAATGAGCTCTCCACTCGACGTTTTCTTTCTGGAGATTTTGGAGGAGCGCTATCCAATTTCCCTATTATATGTCATCCCTTCTTGGTGTGGCCACTATATCCTTTAATTGGGAGTAATTCTCAGAGAAAACCCGATAAGAAACCCTATCCACTTTCTAGAAATGACTATGGAGCCAAGCTAACAACAACTATGCGCACCTATAAATCTGCCCTCACTGGACCTTCTACATGCATTTAAAGATCAAAATGTCTTGGCCAAGATTGTAGGAACATGTGTGACCCCTTTATCAAGTCGATCAAAGAGATCTGAGATCGCCTCATCTACATACCCTAATGCCCTAAGAAAGATCATTAATCCGTATATGCTCAAAGTAAACACATCGACTCTCTTTTTCATATCAGGATGCGCTAGAATCAAATCTCTCAAATTCTTCCATTGGATGCACTTACATTTGCCTTTTTGCTTGACCTTAGCTGTAATCCACTGTTCGTTTATTCCTATAATGTTCATCAATTTTTTCCAAAAGGTCGGGACATAAGTGGCTCTAAAATAAGCTTTATCGACTTGAACCTTTGGACAACGCAGTAGGGTTGTATATTTTTCCACAGTGGGCACTAAATCGACCCTCCCAAAGGTAAATCAACTATATGCAGGGTTCCAATACTGAGTGAGGGCTTAGAACAAATGCTTGTCTACCTTGATGTTGAGTAGATAAGGCAAATTCCCATAATTATAGTAGAGCAACTGCTTAGTTTCATCATTCCACTGATCCCATATCTCTTTTAATTCTTGAAGGCTATTTTGCATCACACTGATACGGGTGTAGTCCCATAATTCTGACGTGTACCCCTCGGCTAGACTATCCCCTTTCTCTAATTATGTTTTCTCTGACCACATACGGACATAGCATTATCTTCCACTTTATCAAGAAATTCGTTCTCCATGACAAGCTCTCTAATTTAGTAATCGAACTCGAATTGGCACTCTTTCGAATACGAAATAACATGCAAACATAGCAAAAACACAATAAGTCAGTACAACATACAAAAACAAAACTCAAAGTAAATAAAAGATAATCAAGCACCTATCTAGGTAACCGCTAGGGTTTCTCACAGGATTATCTAGGGTGGGCTCCTAGGGTCTTCTACATGCGGTTTGGTTCTAAAGTTGAGGTACCCGAACCAGCAGATTCCTCGATCCTCACCCATTATAGGCTCATACGGACCGAGTTCAGTTCAGGGGAATACATTTCCTTATGGCTGCACATAGATGAAAATCTCACGAAGACATAGGTATGAATGTATTCCGAAAGCGATCCACTATCCTGCACGGAGGTGAAAACCTCACGAAGGAGTAGCTTCTCACTCCCACTTAAAAGGGGTAAGACTGAACGATCATTATGCAATATGATGCAAAAATACTCCACGAGACTCAAACCACAGCAATCATATGAAATAACACAAACAAATGCAATAAAATGATCGTCGTTTTTCAAATCAGATTTTTAATTTTTGACAATAGGATAAAAATAATCAACTTTACGGCTTGACTCTCTTATTGTTCCCCAGCGGAGTCGCCAAGCTGTCGAAACCATTTTTTTGTTGAAAAACGGGCTAAACTTTAAAACGAAAATGGGAGCCGCCACCAATCTTTTTTCGAGGTGTGATCGGATCACCTTGAGATTGATTGTTAAAACATTTTGATTTGTTAAAACAATAATTTTGGCCTACAAAATTCGAGAAAACGGGTTCGGGACTCGGTTACATACAAGGAAGGATTAACAACCTCGTAACGCCCAAAATTGGTACATAATTGATTAATTAATGTCTCAATGTTGAAAATTTGAAAAGATTTTAAAATACGATCCTTATTTACAAGAAAACATGAATTAATTAAATAGGATGCTAAGACCCTCTTATTTCGAAGTAGTAAAATGTCACGCCCAGTTAGTTAGGATACAACATTTCAAATCCTTGAAACTAAGCTTGTCTTTTGACATTTAAAACTCATGCATTTAAATTTAAGAAGGATATTCAGTTATTTGGGTCAAATAAAAAATCGGAACCCATAAGTTGGGGCACAATTTCTCAAAATTTCAAATATAGAATATTAATTTTATTTTTTAGAAATCCTTACCTCGAGATAACAAAATGTCATATCCAGTGAGTTAGGACACAACAGTTTTGAATTCCCGAGAATAAGCTTTTATTTAACTTATACGCTTTGATTCAAAAAAATAATTGGTTCTTTAGATTCGATGAGAAAATTTAAAACCCAGTAAATTAGGGTACGACTTTTCGACTCTCGAATTACAAAAGATTGCTTATTTAAAAATGATATTTTATGTATAAGGCAAAGATTAACATAACATGATTTATAGTAAAATGTATAAAAATAAATTACGGCTCATGGCATGATAATAAAATGATGACACGTGTATGAAACCGTAATATAACGAAAATAAACAAATAGTGGCATTAATTAATTAAATCTAATACTAGTTAGGTAAAAATAAAATAAAAATAATGATGAAATAATAAAGAATGAATTAAAAAATCAAAATAGTAGTAAGTAATTAAATACAATGTATATATATAAAGCTAAATACAAATATTTTGAAAGTAGATGAATGAAAAATAAACAAACAAGTATGAACAAATATGAAATTTAGGAAAAATGACAAATATAAAATAATAATAATAATAACAATAACAATAATAATAGTAATAGTACAAATAATAATAATAATAATAATAATAATAGTAATAATAATAATAATAATAATAATATTTGGGTAAATGAATATTAAAGAAATAATAGTAATAATAACAAAGTTAATTAATAATAATATAATAATAATATGTTAATAAAACATTAATAATAATAGTAGTAATAATAATAATAATAATAATAATAATAGTAGTAGTAATATTAAAATTAATTAATTTATTAATGCGATAATAAGAACAAGTAAACAAAAATAAAAAAATAATAATATTAAATTAATAAAAAAGGACTAAATTGAACTTAAAACGAAAGTTTGGGGTAAATCTAAAAATAAATAAAAAAAAAGGACCGAATCAAGTGCGCGAATAACAAGGAGAGACTAAAGAGGAAAATATCCCCGCCCTCCAAAACGCAGCACTTTACACGGGGCCAAAATGAAATTAAAACAAAATCTTAGGGCCGAATTAAAAATAAAAGAAACTTAATCGTGAAACCATAAAAAAGCGGAAGAACCAAACTGACAATAAGACCAGTTTTAAAAAACACGCGGATCCTCTTTGCGGGTCTGGTCAAGGCGTGGTCAAAGGACCAAACGGCGCCACGACATCGTTTTCTCTGCCTATATAAACCCACTTTTAAAAAAAAAAATTCATTTCTTCCGAAAAAATAGAAGGCCCTTCTATTTTCTCTGCTGGGGTTCCTTCTCCGGCCACAGGGCCGATCATCGGATCGCCGTGCTTTGCCATCGTCTGTCGTCGTGCTCGATGGTCGGAGACCCCAAAAATGGCCATTTCGATCCTTAAGGCCCCTAAACACAGATCTAGACACGGAGCAACCCGATCCCACACAAAAATCCAAAGATAAAGCAGATGACTCTTCGGATTCGATTTCCTCGATCGCTAGAAAAGAAGGTAAAATCCTTATTTTAGCAGCGTTTATACTATATATCTATATTTAATACTCGAGTAGATATACAAAGTCTAGTGAATACCTTTGAAAAACCTTTGTATTCTTTGATTTTTTATTTGTAATTGTAAAAAATTGTAACTTTTACATATTATCTTCGGCCCCTTTTTATAGCCGATTTAAAGAAATAGTAATAATAAAAAAAGAAAATACAAAAAGCCTTAGATTTCTGTTATCACTTGCTGGCCCTTTTTTGCTGTTTTTGTTTCTTTTTGCAGGCAAAATTGTCGTACGGAAGTAAAATCCCTTCATGGGGTGACGTGGAAGCCCAAACGAATGGTTGGAGGTTGTTACGGTGCCAGAAGGTTCTAGAAACCTTTAGGGTTTCTGAAACACTAATCCAATTTTGGGTCACTCGGGCCTATTCAACATTGGGCCGCTATAATTAGTTTGGGCCATCTAGGCTGGTTTTAAACTTAGGTCTTATTGTAAATAAGTTTTGAAATTTGGGCTAAAATCTGAATTTAGGTTTATGTAAACTGTAACTGGACTGTTAAATTTAGACTGTTATTTATTGTGTTAAATTTTGGGTTTTATTTTCTTATGGGCCCCGGGCTAAATTATCCCACTACAGACACCATTGCGGTCTTTGCCAGCGGCTCAATCTTTATTGCTTCAATGGGAAAATGGTGATAAGAGTTCTGGGTCCTTGGTTTCTAGTTTTAGGAATGGGAAAATCTGAGTTCGGCGAGTCTTTCCGGCTTCAAGTAACTTTCTCTGGAATCGTCCCGTAAGAGCACCAACTGTGATGGTTTCCAGAAGAATTGTTTAGAGTTCTACTTGTATGAGCCTCGAAAGGACAAGGTGGCAAAGGGTCAATGTTTAGGATCTGCTGTTGTAAACATTTCAGATTATGGGACAATCAGGGAAACTATAAGCATTAGGACTCCTATTAACTTGAAGAAGAGCTCAAGGAACATAGAACAGTCCATTCTTTATCTTAATATTCAACCATTTGATAAAGGTAGTAACAAAACAAGAGAATTCTATCCCTTTTCATTGAGTTAAACTTTCAATTATATAGCATTGGTACAACAACCTATTCTTAGGATAGTATATATCTACAAGATATTGACAGATTCTTAGGAAAGTGTATATCTACAAGATATTTACAAGACATTTGACAGCCATGCTTGACAAGCTAAAGTTAGCTACCTGGATGATGGCTTTCCCCATGAAAGGGAAGATGACATTTCTTGGAAATACTGGCCACACAAAATAGATGGTAATTCTGGAGATTTTTTGGATTATGAAAATGGTGAGATGCCAGATAATGCTTTTGAAGGGCATAACATGCTGAGGAAAAGATTGGCAATCAACAGTGAATATTTCCTTGTTCTGAGAGATAGGAGTATACCTTTTCTTTTTGATGAATTCATTACATCTATGCAGGGATGTCAAAGCAACAAATTTGAATAGTTTAGGTGCTATTTCTCATTCAATTTATGGAATAGTTTAGGTCAACACTTTTTATATAATATTAACAGGACAAATTAGTTTACAATTATTGCTTTGTTATTGGTTTTTTGCTGCATATGCTAACTTTGAACACAAATCATTATATGGCGTCAACCTTTGTCTTTTAAGAATTTGGAGTGCTCTATTTCACTTACGGAGAATTTTCTGCGGGGGAAATCCCCAGATTCTTGGGATGATTGTTGGCTCAAGTTACGTCCAAGAGGGAGGAGTTAAACGTGAAAGTGTGTGGTTGCCAAATTTCTTTCATGGTATTATTCTTTACTTGACGTATCTCTGATGAGAATTGTGATTAAGAATGTTTTCTATCCACCTCTAATTCTTTCTCGGTTTCCACAATCAAATCTTTCTCCAAAGCATTTATCATCAAAAGTTGGTCATGATTTGACAACTTTAACTGGGGAAAGGTATGAAATTTCCCTCCAAAGGTACTCAGGAAATTGGCCTTGTAAATAGAAAGGTTGCTTTGATATAGTGGCAGGTATAACCCAATTCAAACGAATTATGATATAAGAGATTTGCCAGCCCAACCAGGTTGGCCGTTTTTTGAGACTGAAGATGCAGAGGATAACTTGAGCTTGCTGAGGTAAATTATAACAACTTTTCGTTGCAAGGTGATTTAATTGGATGGTACTACTTTAACTTACATGTTTCCTCTCTCTCTCTCAAGCTGTAGCAGTGAAGAATCATGCTCTTCTAGTGCAGGTTACGTTTGATTTCATAAATTGCTTAGAAAATTCATTGTCATTGTGTAGTCTTTAATGAAAAGCTCCTCTTGTGAAACTAAAGCAATCATTTAAAATATATAATTGCAGTGAGGGGTGAAACGATAAACAGTTCACCTCCAAATCTAATGCCTAGGCAGAGCAGAAGAATAAGTAGTCATTTGGTAGGACCAGAATGAAGTATGATCTGGACGGTAATTTTGCCAAGGAAACACGTTGCGAAGACAAAGTCTTTCTCTTAAAAGCTTAGTTGTAAGCTGATTAACAAAATGAAATTGCAGTAGAACAAAAACAAGCCTTTGTTTAAATAAGCATAAAGTGATTTGCTTTGTTAGAATTAATATGAATATCCATCTCCTCAAAAATAGCCTTCGATAAGGATTGAAATTGTCGAGATTATCTTGATGTAGTCTTCAATAAGGAAAATAGATCACATTGAAAGTATTTAATATCTCATTATTTGACTTTTGTTCCACGCTTTCAGCTCAATAATATGCTGCAAAAAGTCCTCATTAGAACCTTCGCCATCTGCTTTATTAGTTTTTGTTGCTTCAATGGTTCATGGTTGGATAGGATTCAACAGGCTAAGGGGTGCTTGACTCTTAAGCTTAAGCCCTTTGGTTTACTCGGGAGTTGGTTTGATCTTCACTCCTTGGTGGCTAATGGGGAATGATAGCAATATCAATGAATGGATTTAGCTTTTTTTTTTTCTTTTTATGTACAGCAATTCTGCGATTTTAAAGAGGCTCCAATGTGCAAATGGAGCATAGATCAGGAAACATAATATAAACAACTTCCCAACTGTAATTAGTTGATTAATTTTACAGATTCATACGACCATATTCAACAAGTTTAACCTTTTTACCCTCCTTCTCCCATTGTCATGAATGACTCTCTTTTCTCCTTGACCTTTCTCCTTGACCTTCATTTCGTTCAGCTTAACTGTTTTTCCTTATCCATTTCAATTGAGATTAGTTTGTTATTCCCTTGTTTTCGTCTTTTGCTATTTTTCTTCTTTCCAATTTCCTTCGCTTGAGAGAGTTTTTGCTCCCTTCATCTTCATCTTCATTTTGCTCTAGGGTTTGATTTGGGAGTTTCGAGTTTTGTTCACCTCTTTCAACTGCCCCGAGCTTTTCTTTTAATCTCATAGTTCCCAGTTCATTCGACTTCCGTTTGGTTTTAGTATTGATGGCTCCACACCTTGGAACAAAGCATCAACAAAAAGGGGACCATACCTGAATCGCCCCCACCGACACCTTTTTGACCGTAATGGAGTTGTTTGACGCTCGACCGTTGATGGGTCATACTCAACCACAAGCGCCACATATTTTTTTAATTAAGGTCCATGTTGTGCTCTGTTTCGATAATTTAACCTGTGAAGCTTCTTTATTTGCGCCGCTTTCTTTGCTCACGAGGAAAGATTGGCTTCACATGTCTAATCCTCTATATTGTTTGGAGGTTAAGTTCTTTATTAGGCTTAAAAAGTTACGGATTTAGTCGCGTTACTTTTATTAGATGATTTTTAATTTTTGTGTCTTTTAAATTAGTCAATCTAATCTTTATACTTTTCAAATTGATAAATTCTAACCTAACACAAACTGTAACAATTAAATTTATTTAATTAAATTCAATTATTAATCATATACTATATGTACAAGAATAATTTTAGTCCATTTTCTCTGACTCAATCATTCTTAATTTTATACTTCTCAAATTTTAAAATTTTCAAGTTTTAAAGTTTCAATCTTGACACAAATAATGATCATTACTTCATTAATTAAATTTTAGTGAGTAATATAAACTAATAAACTAATATAACATTACACATAATAATATATTTGACACATTATATTTTGAAAATACCAAAACTTAAATTAATGAGTAACAGTTATTGTTTAGGAAAGACTAAATTTTAAATTTAGAAAACACAAGGACTTAAAAATGATCAAATTAAAGTAGATTGATTAAATCCTCAATTGTTGCAAAATATCGGGACTGATAGCGGAATTTAACTTTTTTTGGAATCCTGGTCATGGAATGCGCTTGTTAGCACCAATTGTCTACCACTCGATTTACTGTTTTTTTTTTTTTTTGGATTCCAGAGTCGTGTTTGTTGATGTAATCTGTTCAAACAAGTTGTCCACGATCTGTTCATTTTTTATTTATAAAACACGACTTAAAGCAAAACCAAGACCGACGCTTCTAATTTTAAAAACTCAAGTGTAACATGTTGCAAGAACTAGTTGTAATTAATTCAAATAAACTTTGATGTAGGTTATATGGTTAGATCGGCAACATGAAAAAGCGCAAATAACTTCCCCATTTACCAACAAGAAACAACGAATAACAATGCCAATTATGCTTCTTACCTCATCAAACAATTATGCAGACCCAGCAGTCCTTAAAACATGTTAGCCAATAACCTT
This sequence comes from Gossypium rotundifolium, assembly GCA_025506655.1. Lineage (NCBI taxonomy): Eukaryota > Viridiplantae > Streptophyta > Magnoliopsida > Malvales > Malvaceae > Gossypium > Gossypium rotundifolium. The sequence continues at coordinate 149,648,017 of CP106732.1, read as the reverse complement.
ATGGCAGCAACTAGCTAGTAATCTTCCTCGGTGGTTTTTGCCAACACTCGCTAAATCCCCTTGGGACTACTTACCCATGCACATTGCAGCAGTAACCCAAAACCCGGTACTGAAGAACCACTGGAAAAATATGGTTTTTGCCAACAATCGCTAAATCCCCTTAGGACCACTTACCCGTGCACATTGCAGCAGTAAACCCAAAACCCGGTACTGAAGAACCACTGGAAAAAGATGGTTTTTGCCAACAATCGCTAAATCCCCTTGGGACTACCTAACCATGCATATTGCAGGAGTAACCCAAAAACCAGTTATGTAGAACCATTGGAAAAAGGATGGTTACAACTCAGCGAACAGGCAGTCTTCATTTAAATTTCATTTTCGCCATCTGAAAGCAAAAATTCTTGTATTTGCTCCCTACAATCATTTGAAGAGGCAATATGATACTTTTTCTTTGTAAGACCACAATTTATGCAGCATATAAACTATTTTTACATGCACCTAGAGCAACAAAGTCATGAATTTGAAGCTGACGTGAATCATAAACTCTTAATTTTTTTAAAAAAGTTTGTATTAATGAAAATTTTATTTCTCACCTTAGAAAACTGAAATCCCCTTGATCACCATGCTTTGCTTTGGTAATCATTTGTTGCGGTAGAGAGAGAGAAATTCCTCCATCAATGAGGGGTCTTTAGGAAGTATCTGAAACTGGCAACTTGAACAAGCAGAAGCAAAAAGATCTGGATTTTGTTGACTTCCATGACTTCTCAAACTTGATGGAAAGTTTGATTTTTTGAGTGGACTGTTGCAAATAGGACAAAATGAGTCTGATGAGAGAGATCCATTCGGCTTGAGAGTATATCTCTTTTGATGTCTACGAGTTGCTGAAGGAACATTAGAGTCATGGATTTCTGGAACCCTGTTGAAGTGAAATGGAGTGAGCTTCCCAGCTGTTCTTACTATTGTGCACTCTCGAGAAGGATTTTCTTCCTGAAAGAAACAGCATTTCAATTAGGAACCTGCGAGTCTAGTTCACTTAAAAGGAACTTACAGAAAGACAAACTGATAATGGTCACACTTTTAAACGTCCAACAGCTACTAAAGGAATTTCCTTTTCTATGTAAAATAAGCTCCTGGATGGCATGTATATTAATGAGGTTAAAGAAACTCTCCTTTGGGGTTCGGAGGGCAAAGGTGAAATTTAGCTGCTCAATTAGACATAGCACTCTGCCTATCCATGAGCAGATAAACCATAACTGAAAGACTATGCAAAGAATATGCCCCCAAAAGGCACTATAGCAATACAGAATAATAAAATGTGAAAACTCCAAGAAGTTCTACCTGCAGCACTTTAACAAATGATGATACCAGGCCATTGATGCCAGAGCATGGACCATTAAGCAACTCCACTATTTTCAAACTGCTGCCAAAATGAATTTAGACCAATCATTTAGTTATAAATCAGATGATTAGTCAGATATACCACAGATATACTTCCATGAAATTATATGATTGTCACATAATGGAGAAAAATGGAGGTAAACCTGATTAAAACAGAACATTCAACTAAAAGTATATAAAAGTTTTCTTAATGCATAAAATAAATTCAAATATGAAGAACAAGGTAAGGTTCAAACCCATCAAGGCTGCAAAGGGTGTTGAGCTCTTGTGCAGGACAATCACGAAGTGGAAGCACAACAGGAATCTCCCATCTCGAATCAACATACTGTATGTCAGCTGATAAAGAATAACCCTGACCCTGAAAAGAGCAAAATGATCAAATTAGATAGGTGGTGAATCATAATGAGAACTCAAAGAGCAATGAATTGTGAATAAATATCTAGGTTAGCAGTGCAGGAGGGTGGGGGATCATGGGACTAGTGATCCCTGGCATGCCTATTTCACCCCAACTAGAGCTGAACTTGTGATATATTTTTGTTACTAACCAGAAAATATAAAATTAGTTTAATAAGAAGTCAAAAATAATTATTACAGCTCTCCAACTTATATTTTTGTTTGCAGTACTGAGCACAACAACCTTTATTTCATGCATGTTTTTTGCATTAACTTCAAAAAAATAGCAATGAGAATCAACTACTAAGGTGGAAAATCACAAAACCTCAATTCCCAGAATATGGTCAAATTTTGTTACAATTGCACTTATCATGTTAGTCTTTGAACCAATTTACAGCAACTCCTCTAATCTACCAGTCTGCCTAGCAATTTGCCACTCCAAATTCTAGATAGCATGTTACCCTTCTAAGATATTGACCACAACTATACTTCTCCGCCTCATATTCAATCCTTGTGTCTAACACATGGATATGGGGACATGAACTTAGACGAATTTGATCATATACCCGTATCCAACACTCACACCTAAGCCCGAGTAACATAGGACCTCAAATCAACCTCAAAGCTCCTTCAGATAACCCCTTCACAACTTGAGCTAAAGACCATCTAAGCTTTACTATACTGATAAAATAAGTTTGAAGCATTCACCATAGAAAATAGAAATAGCTTTTTCCAAACAAAGACACACACACCTTTACTGTGGCAGAAATGACGTGGCAAGCAATCCTTGAGGTACAGGATCCTAGCACGATTCTAGTGTACCCATTTTCAGAAGCAATCTACAACAGAAACAATAGTCAATTTTCCATGTATTTTTCCACACATTCATAGTCAAAGGTAAAATTTAGTATTAAACCTTTTGCAACAACAAGATCCGTAAATGAATGAGAAGATCTTCTTTCCCAGTAACATCACTAACAGCGTCTAATAACTCCTTCAATCTCTCTTTATCATCAATGCCATCTGAAGAGAAATACTCTCAATTGGAACAACAAACAACTCTTTCGACGGTGGGGCTAGATTTGACACAATTAATCTTATATCCTCAATTGCCTTCTCAATGTGTTGAGAAGTAAATGAATAAGTGGAACTTTCATCAATAAACGCGACTCCAACACCAAAAACCGGTAATGACTTGTCTTTATTAGCATCATAATTCTTCTGCGCTTTATATTGCATCTCATGCACAAATTGTAAAACTACCCTAAAACCACAAACATAAATAAACATTCTGAGCAAAATTACCCGAATTCTTCAAATTAAGAGAGAGAGAGTGAGAGAGAAACCTGGAGGAAGGTCCACCGGAGAAAGCAACGAGAACTTTATCAGGAGGAGTAATCATGGCGTTATAAGTAATAGCTTGCTTGAACTTTCCATAGAGATTGTTTTTAAAGCAATCCTTACAAAATCTGGAATTTTCCCCACCGATACCGCAGCAAACGGGTTCGTTGACCTTGCACTTCACGCAGAGGTTTTGGCAACTGTTGCCCCCATTTACCGCTGCTTTTCTATTTGGTTTAGACTGTTCTTCCTCCTCGTCCCCTTTATGGCAACCGGAAGAATTGCAGGTTGACGAATTGCACGCCATCACTCACCTTTTTGCTCTGTATCTTCGTCCTAGGGTTTATGACTTGAAACACTACGGGCTATAGCCAAGCTGCCTCAAATTACCCAATACCCTTGTTTCATAAAAAAGGTTCTCGTTAATTAATTTACACTTTTGCTGCTGAATTTCGTTTGAGTGACGTAATTTTTAAAATGAGTTTATCTCCCTTTTTATAATGTAGGAAAAATTCTAGCAATCACAAAGCAACACTTGCAATTGATTCTATGCTACCAACCTCGTAAATTTATTGCATCAACAATTCACAATTTAATACACATTAGAAATCAAAAATAGAATAAAACCTGATACTTGATATTAATAGTCAATATAACATATTAATTTCATACAATGATTGAATTAAAACCAGCCATCATCTAAACTTATAGGTGCAAATACAAAAACTTACAACATGGTATGACATGCTTCTATGTCATAATCTTCGAATTATAGTTTACATACAAAAAGTTACCTCCTTTCATAGCATACATGCATGCCAATATCTCATATTACAATTGCATAAACAAAAGTTTCTTAACTCACCACCACAATCATAATCTTTAAGGTAGAAAGAAATCTTCTCACCCATGATCGCATAAAAGGTAGAAGACTAACGAAAATGAGCATTTGTATTAAATGATCAAGAATTTTACTTAATGCAAAGTCACTCGCATCCTCTATTATGCTTTTGGTTTCACCTAAAGCCACATATAACTTTTAGACCTTTTCTTCAACGAGGATTTCAAAGTCAATGCTCTTACTTAATTGAAGGCCAACTTCCTTAATATTCTCCCCTAACAATGGGAAAATATATGACCAAGTCGTCCAAAAGCTTTCAAGCAAAATACAAATGAATTGAACATATGCTATATTTCTCAAAGAAAATTGTGACACCCCACGCACGACTCGATCGTTGGATCTAGGTATGGAACGCCACAGGTCAACCTATTGGAAACGCACCAGTTCTACTTTATAAAATAATGATCTAATTTGGCAGATTTTTTTCCAGCACGACATTTCGTGAATTTAAGACCACATTTATTTGGAAGAAAAATTATAAAATGGTACCCCGCCACATTTAAAAATTTAAGGATACAAGAAAAATACCTTTGACGGCAGCTAAAGCAACAATCATAAAACACAAATAATGAAAAGTCATTAAGTTATCGATTAACATTCTTAGATTTCAAAATAACATATCAAGTACAAGTTAATAGTTTCAAAGTGGTGGCATCTAACGATCATCCTAACACCCCCATCAAAATACATGTTACCTATGAAAATAAGAAGACTCACAAATAGCCGTTGATCTAACTAATTCCCTTCGATCCCTACATTCAACCTAAGAACCTGAAATAAGAAGAAATAACGGGTAAGTTCATGAGAACTTAGTGAGTGCCTAGGGATATAACCCACAACGAATATTATCAATAGTAAGAGATTTAACTCATCTGATAGACTAGTACACCATATATAGCGGATACCCCTATTTTTGATTCGAAGTATCAGCTGACGGATACTACCATGATCAACCTCAGCCTACTAGCAGACAATAATCATTTTTAACATGACGGACATGACTTGGCTGATTTATGTGTACGTCACTTACGAAGACTATTCTTGCTTTTGTTTATGATCATGCAACGTGCACTCATGCACCCATTTTTCCACATACTCCCTTCCTTGTGCTAGCTTCTGATCCTGGTTCGCAAAACCTATTTTTTTTCCTGTATCTTTATATCCGTTCATCAAAACTAAATAACAAACATAACATTCGTATCCTCCTAACTTCCCTCCTTGTTTGAACACATATGTGTTCTTCCTCAAGGTTGAGTTTTCACCAATCACGGTTTGTAACAAAGTGTCATACCAGAGGTAAAACATTTATCATGTGTCTTCTTTATCATTATACATAACATCCCTCTATTGCATCCTAACCCCAATCTGGATACGAAGCTTGTGCACTAAGGAAAGAGTACTCATACTATGTATATACCAAGTTTTCTAGGTTTGTTTAACCATACATAACCCTGCATGTATTGACTCTTTGAATATGTTTCCATAGAAATGAACACCAGAGACAAATGACAAAGCTATTTACCTGGTTGTACAGTGATTAAAAGTAAATGAACTATCGCAAATACTAGACACAAGGTACAGAGAAACTCACCAGAATACTTTACTCAAAGCTTTGTCTACTCAACTGGTTCTTTCCCTTTAATACTGAGACCTTCTTCCATTTCTTTAGATAAACAATAAAACAACTTCTTTGAACATAAAAAAATGACCAAAAATTTACACTATAGCAAGAATCTGTAAACATGCAAATGGTTTTTGGTTAGAAGTTTCCTTCTAACCTAGTATTCAAAGAAATCCTACTAAACCTCTTTCATACTAGCTTCTATCTAATTAGTGAAGCTTAAAGGAAGGTTAAGAATTTACCAACACACAACTAGTATATAAGCTCTCCTAAGTTTGACAGTCAACACCTTTGTTAGCAAAGAAGAACTGTAACACCCCCAAACCCACCCATGCATTTTAACCAGATCTGGTATGCTACGAGTTGTACATTGAAAACTTTTCTTTATTCGTTATGGAAATCGTAAGTCAATTGGACATTATTTGGATAAATAAGTGACATTTTGAAATTTAAAATCCCTTGTGTTACTATTATTAAGTATAAATAAACCTTATCATGAATTCATAAGTTGCATAACATTGAAAACTTCTTAGTTGAATAAAACTAGGGCCTTATTACATAAATATTCCCAAATAAAATAAAATAAAATTTAAAGAAATCCAAAAATAATTTGTAGAAATAAAACTTGATGGCCCTCGAGTCCTTCTTGGCTCCCATGTCCACGATCTACCGCTTCATTTAGAAGAGTAGAGAAAAGGAAAGAGTGAGTCACCAAGACTCGGTGTATAAATCTTAAAACACACAATGACCCGAGCCCACAAATACATTATGGGCCCCGCCCATACATAAAGGTAACAATCATAATCACATGGTAAATGATAAATAATGAATAACCCAACCCATCCTAGGTTTCCATCCTCTACACACCAACCTGTACCAACCATCACACCTTGGGATTTCTACAATCAACCCTCCATCCGCTACACACCAAAACGACACCCAGACCGCCTATTCTTATTAATTAGGAATCATTGAATGTGGCATAGCCACCGATCACTATGTGACCTAACATTTGTATATGTGGGATTTCCACCACCGATCACCAAGTGACCTATCATGCACTTCCCCTTCAATATCATATTTCCACCCCATGCATACACATAAAGAAAACATCATGCAGTCATATATATTTTCTGAAACACATAGGGAGTTCTATGTTTACGTACCTAGCATCCTTGCCTAACCCTTTTAGGGTTCCATTCGATTGTCTATACAGCCTCATTTCGGCTTTTAAGCCCATAACATATATATAGTTATACATACATGTTTATTACTGTGTTAGAAATCTACACACCTGATTATCGATAAGACGATGCTTTCTATGTTGACGCTATCCTTAGTCGACACTACTGCTATCTGCCTAAGGTGTTGTTCGTAAGGTTGCACAACCAAGTGGCCAATCTCGAATGGCGAATCTGCTATTTTCTTAAACTTAGGTATTTTCTCCTTTGCTCGATCCATATTTAATTCCATCACAAGTCCTTATCGAACTACTATCACAATATTTAATCGTTAATTCTCATTATAACCTTAAGATCTTGCATATAATGATCAAATCTAATAGAAATCTAGGGAAATCTTTTTACCTTAAAAATCTTGAAAGTGGAGACTAGTTATTTTGGATTTTAGATCTAATTGACCAAGCTTCCTTCAAATCTCGAATTGCCGCCCATCATAAAACCATTAAACTATTAGCTTTTGGCTTTTGCCTTTCAAAACCGAGAATAAATCATGAGAACTAATCAAAAATATACACTTACCTTAGCATAGGAGATTCGGCTAGCACTAAAAAGAGGATTCGGTAATGCCAATGGAAGATTTAAATGCCGGAAGTATAGAACTAATTCTCAAATAAGATGAATAAAAAAGAAGACTATGGATGCTTCGATTTTTTAAAGAAATCGGCACAAGGAGGAAAAAGTGGAGAAGAGTTTTGGCTTTTGAAGAAATTAGAGAAGGAGAAGCTAGGGAAATTCGGCACAATGGGAGAGGAATTTATGGTTTTCAGTGTTAGAAACAAGGAGCTATCCCCTCCTATTTATAGATATTTCGACACCTACTACTAAAAATCGAAAACGCCCTTAAATTCAAGCTAAAAGAGATGGGAAATTCGGCACCCTCTTTGCCATGCAGTAGCCAAATTTTACACTCCTCTAGGCAGTGGATTTTAGGCCAACACTTCCCTTGAAGATAAGCTCCTAACTTTTCTCCTTTTTATCTATGATATTATCACTTATAAAATCCACATAAATTCTCCTATTTTTGAGCCTTGTAGCCGTCCACCTCTACTAACCCTAATGCTGAAATTTAACTTACTTAAATTAAAATATTTGGGCCTTATTAAACTTAATATTTTGGGCCCCTAACTCCTTGTGTGTGGCGTCACTGCTTCATTTTAGGTGCCGAAAATGGCCCTAAAAACATGGGCTCCTTGCGGCCAAAACTTGGGCCTCTTTTATTGTTAATGGCGCCACCTTAAAATAATTCAATCAAGGCATTTGCCTAATCCTAAGCCCAATTTTGAACCCCTATCACTAAAATTAACAAATTAAACATATCCCCACACTAAATGCATAGGCCCATAAATTTAGGATGTTACAGCTCTACCCCCTTAAAAAAATTTCGTCCTCGAAATTTCTAATTAACTAGTAATTAAACTACCTAAGTTTCACTACTATGCTTTCGCTACGCACTCTTATTCTAAAGCCAAAATAAACCCTTAGTATACTATGGTAGGTACGCACCGATATTCACATCTAGGCGTCCTCGTCCCTTGAAGACGTGCTGTATAGACTAAGGTTGGCTGCCTCGCCAAAGATAGCTTTGCACCTCCATGACCATGTCCTGTGCCATTGCCACCATTGACTTGACCACGGCCTCTTGGTGGTTGTTGACCTCCTCTTCCGACGGTGCATTCTCTTGACTGTGGACCCTTCACTACCCTTGCTCTGATGGTTTCTAACTTGGTGGTATGTAGATCCATATCTAAAACACTTTTCAGGCTCATCCAACACTCACCGGTATGGAACTTACCACATCGAGCACACTTTTGTATGCAGTTAGCAAGATAGATCTCTCATCCTGTTTCGGCCCGTCTGACCTAGGTCTTTTCTGAGTTTGCCCAACTACCCCTGACGATTCAAAATTCCTCTTACTTTCACTCCTATCTCTATCCTGATTCAGTTTCTCAGTCCGCTTTACCTTCTCAGCTATCTTAGCCTTTTACACAAGCACAGCAAATTCCCTCTCTCGCTGTGGGGCTATCAAAACACACAAGTCATCCTTCAGGCCATCTTCGAACCTAACACAACATTCATGCTCTGTGGCTACCATCCCACGAGCATAATGGCTAAGACATAAAAATTCAGCTTCATACGCAGCCACTGACCTACTCCATTGCACCAGATTCAGAAATGATCTGCGCTGCGCATCCACATAACTTGATCCAATATACTTATTCTGCAACATCGTTTTAAAGAGATTCCGTGTCTGATCACCACTATTCCATCCTTAACCGTAAGCCACCATTGGTAGGCTTTATCCGCAGGAGAGATATAATTCCTTTCAACTTCTCCTCCTCCGTGAAATTCAAATCATCCATTATTCGTTCTGCTGCCTCCAACCAATACTCAGCTGAAGTTGGGGCTACCTCAGAAATTCCCCTAAACACTTTTGCCCCATTGGCCCTAAGCCGCTCCGGCACAGATTTCTGGGCTCCTGTGCCCATGCCTTCTCCAGCAACCCTCTCTAAAACCCTCAACATCGCCTGAGATACAGCATCATCTCCGGCCGTCTGATCCTGACATTCTACCTCTTCAGTTGGCATTTCATTTCTTGACCCGTGGCCAGATCCTACTGGTTCTGATAGAGTCATCCTGCCCCTACCACGACCACGTGGTGGACGTCCTCGACCCCTTGTACTCATTCTACCGATTCACGTTTATCTGATTAGAAATTTTATGAATTAGTAGTTTTCTTCCACTGATTAATCACGAACAGTCTTATGAATAATAATTTTAAGAGTAGTTCTTTCGAATTCGCATTCACAATTCAGTCTCAAGTTCGTATCCTCTAAGAAACAGATATATTCAATCATCAACATCCATGAACTTACGTTCATCACAAAAAAGTGGTGTTGTTGTTGTTTACTACCCAGTGGTATTTTCGTAATTTTATCCTATAGGCGTATTTTCGTAATTTTTCAAAATAAGGTTCCTTGGTATTTTAGTAATTTTATAATCTGGGGTATTTCGGTAATTTTTGAGATTTAGGGGTATTTCAGTAATTTTGACATCCAGGGGTGTTTCGATAATTTTTTTCAAATCAAGGATATTTTGATGTTGTTGTTGTCATTGCGTTTTTTTTTTATTTTTTTCTTCCGAAGGGGTATTTTGAAAAAAAATCTAGTTCCTCTTGTAAACATACGATTTTTGGGTAAAATTTTAAAACATAGATATTTTACAAATTCATCGTTGGTTGGAAATTTTCACAAATCAAGTGTATGTCTTTGAAATTTACAAAACTTAGGGGTTTTTGTTTGCAAAATAGGGTGGTGGTCCTTTCAATTTTAATTATAGGTTTGGCCCATCAACAAGTCCTCATAATTAGAGTGAGCACCACTACGCACTGTAAGATTCCGGTGAAGAGGAGGTGAGTCACTAGGACTGCTCAAATACCAAGCTCTTTCGATCTATTCCTAGACATGCGTATGCCTGTTGCCACACCCTAGTCTTGCGACTCGTTCATGGGTTTTGTTTAGTGAGGTTAAGTCTTATGAAATTTAAGGAGTTGTTTCATTAAGCCTAGAGCCCATCAAGTTCTAGATCTAATTAGTCTTCGCCCATCAAGCCCACATAGATATATAACATACAGAGAGTTCAGAATACTTACCTACGTGGATCGGGTGCCGGTAGACTTGAAAGCCATATCCTTAAACCAGTGATTTTTCTAAAAATTTTTCCAAAACACCTCTAGGCCCATTTCACACCGATTTTTGAACTGGCTCGATACTAAAATATAACACCCCAAACCCGCCTATGCGTTTGACCGGATCGGTATGCTACTGAGTTGTACATTGAAAACTTTTGCTTTGTTCGTTATGGAAATCGTAAGTCAATTGGACATTATTTGGATAAATAAGTGACATTTTGAAATTTAAAATCCCTTGTATTACTATTATTAAGTATAAATAAACCTTATCATGAATTCATAAGTTGCATAACATTGAAAACTTCTTAGTTGAATAAAACTAGGGGCTTTATTACATAAATATTCCCAAATAAAATAAAATAAAATTTAAAGAAATTCCAAAAATAATTTGTAAAAATAAAACTTGATGGCCTCTCGAGTCTATCTCGGCTCTTATGTCCACGATCTACTACTCATCTGGAAAAGTAGAGAAAAGGAAAGTGTGAGTCACCAAGACTCAGTGTATAAATCTCAAAACACACAACGACCCGAGCCCACAAACACATTATGGGCCCTAGCCCATACATGAAGGTAACAATCATAATCACATGGTAAGCGATAAATAATGAATAACCCAACCCATCCTAGGTTTCCATCCTCTATACACCAACCCGTACCAACCATCACACCTTGGGGATTTCTACAATCAACCTCCATCCGCTACACACCAAAATGATGACCAGACCGCCTATTCTATTAATTAGGAATCATTGAATGTGGCATAGCCACCAATCACTATGTGACCTAACATTTGTATATGTGGGATTTCCACCACCGATCACCAAGTGACCTATCATACACTTCCCTTCAATATCATATTCCCACCCCATCCATACACATAAAGAAAACATCATGCGATCATATATATTTTCCAATACACATAGGAGTTCTATGTTTACGTACTGCATCATTGCCTAACCCTTTTAGGGTTCCATTCATTGTCTATCTGACTTCATTTCGCTTTTAAGCCTATAACATATATATAGTCATACATATAGGTTTATTAGTGTGTTAGAGATCTACACACGACACCGATAAGACGATGCTTTCTATGTTGACGCTTATCCTTAGTCGACACTACGCTTTCTACCTAAGGTGTTGTTCGAAGCGGTGCACAACCAAGTGGCCAATCTCGAATGGCGAATCTGCTCTTTTCTTAAAACTTAGGTATTTTCTCCTTTGCACGATCCATATTTAATTCCATCACAAGTCCTTATCAGAACTACTATCACAATATTTAATCGTTAATTCTCATTATAACCTTAAGATCTTGAATATAATGATTAAATCTAATAGAAATCTAGGGAAATCTTCTTACCTTAAAAATCTAGAAAGTGGAGACTAGCTATTTTCGGCTTTTAGATCTAATTGACCAAGCTTCCTTCAAATCTCGAATTGTCGCCCATCATAAAACCATTAAACTATTAGCTTTCGGCTTTTGCCTTTCAAAAACCGAGAATAGATCATGAGAACTAATCAAAAATCGACACTTACCTTAGCATAGAAGATTCGGCTAGCACTAGAAAGAGGATTCGGCAATGCTAATGGAAGATTTAAATGCCGGAAGTATAGAACTAATTCTCAAATAAGATGAATAAAATAGAAGACTATGGATGCTTCGACTTTTTAGAGAAATCGACACAAAGAGGAAAAAATGGAGAAGAGTTTCGGCTTTTGAAGAAATTGGAGAAGGAGAAGCTAGGGAAATTCGGCACAATAGGAGAGGAATTTAAGGTTTTCAGTGTTAGAAACAAGGAGCTAGCCCCTCCTATTTATAGATATTTCGGCACCTACTGCTAAAAATCAAAAACGCCCTTAAATTCAAGCTAAAAGAGATGGGAAATTCGACACCCTCTTTGCCATGCAGTAGCTGAATTTTACACTCCTCTAGGCAGTGGATTTTCGGCCAATACTTCCCTTGAAGATAAGCTCCTAACTTTTCTCCTTTTTATCTATGATATTATCACTTATAAAATCCACAATTTTTGAGCCTTGTAGCCGTCCACCTCTACTAACCCTAATGCCGAAATTTAACTTACTTAAATTAAAATATTTGGGCCTCATTAAACTTAATATTTTGGGCCCCTAACTCCTTGTGTGTGGCGTCACTCCTTGCTTTATTTTAGGTGTCGAAAATGGCCCTAAAAACATGGGCTCCTTACGGCCAAAACTTGGGCCTCTTTTATTGTTAATGATGCCACCTTAAAATAATTCAATCAAGGCATTTGCCTAATTCTAAGCCCAATTTTGAACCCTTATCACTTAAATTAACAAATTAAACATATCCCCACACTAAATGCATAGGCCCATAAATTTAGGATGTTACAAGAACTCTTCAGGTTTCTTCAATGATAACAAAGTCTAACATAGAAGATGAATAAAAAATCTTCTCTCCACTATCACGCTATCCTATTTATAGATACCTCACGTCCAAATCCCAATTAGGATTATCTTTAATCATTACTTATTCTCACACGCTTCCACTAATTAATCACATTCTACGAGGCTCTCCAAGTGTCCTAACTATTGACACGTTGCCTCCACTAGGATGTTACGTGTTTTAAACGTGCCCTACATGCTATTATACTTACTTTAGTAGCGGCACAAAAACACGGGTGGTGGGTTTATTAGTGGGAAAGTTTTCCTAATAAGGTCCTCGCCCTAACCACAATCACACAATTTTTGAAATGGTACTCCACAGTGTTGGTAAAGTTCTATGAAGTACTCCGCCACGAAGTTGCCCACATTACCCAATCTAAGTCTCACAACTTAGGCGGCCCTCACTGGCATAGTCTCTTGAACCGATCCAGCTCACCAATCCAGGGTGTGACAGAAATTAAACCATTTAATTAATATAATATTTTGTGTATGTCTAAATAGATACACCTATTTCTCATCATAATTTTGACAACAAATAAAAGTCTAGCATTTGCTAAAAGCATAAACCTCTGTTCATAATAAACTCAAATAATCAACTATATAAGATAAACATATTAAAACCCCAACTCAAATGGTTTGTAATTTGACGGGAATCAAATTTTCCTTGAATAAGTTATTTAGTTATAGATTCTAGCTTTCAAAAATAAGTTATAGATGCTAAAATAAGTATTGAACTCTATTTATATGCTTTAATATGATATTTTAGTTTTGAAATTAGTAGGTATTGATTCCATGTTATTCCCTTGATATTTTAAGTTTGTAAAACTTGGTATGTCATGATTAATAAGTTTATGGCATTTAAAAAGGTCATTCAACATCTAACTCTTAGAACCAATGCACTACCAAGAGATATATTTATTTCACATTAGAAATTTAACCTCTAAATGAACAATACTAAAGACCTTTTTCCCATTGAATATGCATATAAATAAGAAACATTATTGTTTTAAGTATAAATTTAACATTTCAAGAATCATTTTAAGCATTTAGCACCAGATGCAATTTTTTTATGTAATTGTTGAATCTATTTGAAATGGTATTGGTTAATTTGAGTGTGCTTCACCAAAGCCATTCTCTCCACTTTCATATTTAAATATTTCACGTAATCATAATTTTTTTAATTTTCAAGATGTCTATTGACACTAAATATAATATTCTATTTATATACTAAAATAGTTAATGTATATTTGTAGTGGAAAGCAAAAGGATAACAAATGCATGGTTATTCTAAGTTCATTGTTATTGCACCAAATGATATATCAATAATTGAAATATGGTCAAATTAGAAAGATCCAAACAAATAAATCAACCAAATAGTTCCTCAAAATTAGAAATTACATAAAAATCTCAAATTTCTAATCAAAATAACAAAAAATATCAAAGGAACAACAAACAAATCTCACCCCAACTAAAACATAGATTCAACATCTCAAAATGAGTTACACAAACAAGGATTCAGGAGAAAAAAAAAAGAGAATTGAACTTACTGTGATGTAGTAAATGAAGTATTTGAAGTATTTGATATTGAACTTGAGAAATCAATCATTAAAAGTGGCAAATTTGTGGAAAAAATAAGAGAAAAAGTAAGGGTTTGAAAGCAAAAGACATTTTTAACTAAGAGCAAATAAATTAAGAATGATAAATGAAATACCAGAGGAAAAAAGATGAATGACGAGAAAGAGAGAAGATTGAGTAGTCGACAAATTGGCAATTTGGTAGCTACAGACATGAAAAAAGAAAGAGAGTGAGGGTAGTAATGATGGGAGAAATGTGAGGGGGGAAATAAGGATATCAAGTTAAAATTATATTACAACCAAGGTTGAATAGCCCATTCAATGGGGATGTCTCTCAATGAATATTATAGTCCGTACTATAATAGAGTCACATTCTACCCTTCCTATAATCTATCATTACAACAAACCAAATAATGGTTTGTGGTGAGTCCATTGAATAAGGCTGGAATGAATGGGTTATTACATCCAACCAAGTGGATTCAAAGCTTGAACAATTTAAAGAATTACCCATTTCAACGAAAGAATCATCACAAGGCAAGAGAAAACCAATCCATGAATAAAAATTTAACAATCAACTTAAGCAAAAATGAAAATAACTAAAAAAAACTGAAGCAAACATAATATATTTTTAATTAATATGTAAAAAAATATAAAAATAACAAATCTCAATAGTTTTCTTGAGCCAAAAGAGAAAGAAAGAATATACATCTAACCTAAGCAATAAGAAGCAACAAAGAAAAATTAAATTCAAACATCAAATACTTTCGACTCCTGAAAAGTAAGAAATCATGTTCTTCGTGCTGGAATGCTGGTACGCCATATGGCTAAATAGGAAAACTATTTCGGTGATCACAACTCATAGATGCATGTACAAGATACGAAATCGGGTTGTGAAAGGCCGAACATATACCTTATGGGATCTGAAAAACAACACTATTATGGGGTTTGATCCCACTACCAATGTCGCAAACCTTAACTGCAACAAACAAGTCTCGACCTCTATGTAATCCACTCGGAAAAGAACGACCAAAAAATCTCCAAGCCTTTTCAGAGAGAAAATAAAAGATGCTAGTCAAAGTAAGATTTCAAATAACCTAAAATTGAGATTCAGTCTTCCTTTTATTCAAAAATTTTTTGAGTGGTAATTAAATATTAAGAGGAATATTAGGATTTTTGCTAAAAGGTGATATGCTTCTCTCCATAAGGAGATATCGGTTTATTTCAAAATTAAAGAAACATATTTTCATATTATTTTAATTAAACCATCTATCTATGCGTATCAAGTATGTACGCGTATCATGTTTGAATTTAACATTGTCAAATTAAATTAATTATTAGAGCATTTTTATAATCAATTTAACTTTTATGACATGTTAAAGAGAATCCCAACTTTAATTGCATTCTAATCGTCCCAACCAAAAGTGTGCCTATAGGATCCTCCAACGTTGACAATAACATTAAAACAATTTTAATGTTACAAACAGTAAGTGACATCTAGCAATGCATCACTACTACACAAGTTGCAAGAAGTTGTGGTTTGACATAACCTTTTGTAATAATATTATTATGTAGCATATCCCTTTTATCCTTAATATCTAAATTGAACACAAGTCATGGAACATTTACACTTGTATAGTTCAATATGTTGTTTCTTGAATCTTGAGTAGACTAAAATAAATAAATGAGCTATCTCATATCATCTCATTTGAGTATGGTCACGCATTTATAGTCTCACTCAATCAAGAGACTTGAGATATTGCTCATAATGTAAGAGAGACAATTCATATCTTGATTACTCATATTCCGCTACACATATTGTGGCTTACCTAACATCAATATTTATAGTATAACCATTTATGGAAGACTTTTGACTATGCCAAAACATACGACTCACGATGTTGGAATAATGATGATATCAAGTCTAAGGATCATACATATGATTATCACTATGAGAAATGTCGTTATTATTACATAATAATACAAGATGCATTTTCATGGCGGGTCATTCTAGTATATTGTTCTTTACTAATACCTATTATTACATAATAACCCAGTTGACAGTAGTTATGCGGTCATGGGTTGAAGTTTTATGATACCGAAAAAGGATGCTTTATAAACTCGATACATAAGTTTCAGACCATGATCATAGAGAAAAATTAAGGGGCCTTCCAATATAATCAACTTATTTTTTTCTCCATCTCGACCAAAAGCAGTATCCTTAACCTCAGTCTTATCTGAAACTAGTGACAGAGTTGGATGCAAGAGGACTCTCGAGAGGGAGTGACTGTGGCAGTGAAGAGAAGGTAAAACTCAAGTCGGGGCGACATAAGTTGTAGTTATTAGTGAGTTTTTTAAGCAAAACAATTGTTGTCGCCCCGAAAGAACCTTTTACCTTTTCTCAACTGTCACAATCACTCCTCCTTTGAGAGCCCTCTTCAATCCAACTTTGTCACAGGTTTCGGGAAAGACGTAGGTTAAGGATACTACTTTGGTGGAGATGTAGAAAAAGAATAAGTTGATTATACTGGAAAGCCCCTTAGTTTTTCCCTATGATTATGGTCTGGAACTTATGTCTCGAGTTTATAAAGCATCCTCTTCTGGTATCATGAAACTTGAACCCGTGATCGCATAACCACCTTCAACTAGCTCCCGAGTTATACTCCAACCCATGACTGTATAAGTACTGTGAACTCGGAGCCTGAGTTGCAATGTGATGGGCTTTTAAGGTAATGGTTTCATCTTGACACGACAGATGAAATATATAAGTCTCCAAACTCCACCACATCATCGTCAACTTAAACACAATTTAAAACTATCACACTATTTCCCTCAAACACAAATAAATATTTTCGTCAAAAATTTCAACACTAAAAAAAAACAATTTAGGAGAGAGTTTTTTAGGATTAAAAGATGATGACCGAGAGAGATAATGGAGTAGGGGAGAAAAATCACTATTTATATAGGCAACTTCGTGGGAAAGAATTGAAAAAACAAACAAACAATGTACCAGCCGAATCAAAAATTATCCCGGGATTCCTGGGTTATAGAAAATTTCATGATTCGAGTCAGGGTTGAAAATGGAAGGGGGAAACATGTCCTACAGGATGCGTTTTCAGCTGAGGTGGCAGAAATATTCACTAAAAATGCACCCTGTAGGTGTTGGAGACGGAGGTAGTGCAAAAAATACCTACAAAAGGTGTTGATGTAGGGTACAATAGTGCATAGTGTGGCGCTTGTGTAAAGGTAACGAGATTAGTGAAAGCACTAGAATAATATGAACCATATTGATGGGGAGGTGGTGCAGCCACTGGTGCCTCGTACTAGGTTGGAGCTATTGATAACTCTGTCGAGGCATACACTCTAGACCTAGGATTGATGTGGGATTATCTTGGCCTCCTAGTATGACGTTTCCTATTCCTTGTCTCCTCTAGAAATAGATATGGCTTGTCATGATGTCTGAACCATGGCATGTAGTCCGAATAGGTCGCCAATTCCGGTGCAAGAATTGGTTCACGCATAGGTATGAAATCATACCTATTCTCCCAAATGTTGATATATTGCTCATGGAATTTATGCTAATCTTCGTCAGTTATCTCCTGCAAATCGACATTGTGCAGTTCTTTGATGTCTTGGGGTGACGAAAAAATAGTTTGTCTAAACCCGAATTGTCGCATCACTCGATCAATTTCGTGTATCTCCATCGCTGCGTAAACTATCAACGGTACCTTGACGTACCAGATATTGTGATTGGTAAAAAATTTGGTCAGGATGCATTCTTCAATTTTGGATCGATGTATGGCATCTATTCAAACTATAGTATGAAATTATAAATATTATTATCTATATAATATTAAATTTCAAATCCTTACATAAATATTATATAATTGAAAAATTCAAAAACTAATATCGGCTTTCGATCGTTAATATAACAATAGTCGAATATCTTCGAGCTCCTCTACTAGTCCCACATGACTCGTGCGATTGTTCCACCTATTCAAATAATGTTATTACAAAAATATAATAATGACAAAATATTATGATAATTATATTATCAAATGAATTTTACCTTTTTACGAGTGGAAAAGTATAAGGGGCGTCGACTCGGGGACGTAAAAATAGTAGTTGGTACCATGACTACAAGAGTATGCAACCACCAATTTTAATTTTTTGTGGTTACGTCACCGACACATCTCTTGGTACAACGTGACTAACATGGCTGATCCCCAACTTAGTCGGCTCACTTCTTTCAATTGACGAGTTGTAGTAGTCATCTTAAATGTACCAGAGTTTGAGATTTATTAGGCATTAGAACACCCTCGATTAACCTCAAGTTGAATGCTCTGGAGTATTGTTGTCTTTCAAGGGCACTCTCGAAGTTGTCAAGATAATTGAAATTTTGTTCCAACCATTTCATCTCTACCTGACTACGAAAAAACTTGTCCGACACCTTGTCTAATTGTTGCTCACAAGTGTCGCTCCAACCGCCAACGACCACTAATTCCGTAACGATTGACTTATCCACTGGTAAATCGAGTTGTAAAGATATCGTCCTCGAATGTGATTGTACACTCACAGCATGAAAGATGGAATTTGTTTGTCTCATATCTCCATCTTTCCACCAATGCGCTGATAAGTGTGGGATCCAATTTACACCCCCAAGCATACGAGACATGTGCAAAAATATTGCCCCTTGCAAGTCTCGTTCAATTACACGCAGTGCCCTTATAGATAGATTGTGTATGTACGTCTCCAAAATCCGATCTTCGACCTGATTATATAATTATAAAAAAATTATAAACTTAATAATGAATTTAATTAAAATTTTAAAAAATAAAATATTTTCTTACCATTTTCAATTGGACGCCGAAAATGTGGTTGTCATCGAAATGAATAAGAGGAATTGTCATTATAAAATCAATTAAAACAAATAAATTAAGAAATAGATAATTAACAACAACTTCTTGAGAGAAATTTAATGAAAAATTGAGAACTAAAAACTTGAGACAATTGATAGAATGGATGAATTGAGAGAATGAGATTTGAATGGAAAAGGGGGAAAACGACTTGGGTTTATATAGCAAATAACTAGCCGTTGGAGATAATTTGCCCATTTGACCATTGCGGAAATTTTACTATTGCTTGAAAGCATGTCTTATAAGGCGCACTTTCAACCATATCAGCTTTCTTTTTCTAAAATCGACTTATTTCCCTAAATATATTAGAAATCGACTTATTTCCTTAATTTTTTTTTAATTTGGCCTTTTCTTCAAGTTTAGCCCACCAAACATCCCCAAATTATGACTTATTTTAAATTGGTCATCAAACTTTAAAACATTCTAATTACATCCTCAAACTATCAATATTATATCAATAAGATCATTCCATTATTAAAATCGTTAATTTAGCCACTAAATGAAACGTCAAATTTTATGTGACACAATTTAAAATGATTTTTAAAAGAAAAATGAATATTATAAAAATGAATGTTGTAAAAATATTAATTTTGAACTTTTCAAGCTTTTACGAAACTATTAATTACTTTATTTTTTGGTTTACTTTTTATTAGTTTTAATTAAAAAGTTATGCAACAACAATTTATTTTCTTTAAAATTTTCTTTTTAAACATTGATATAATTAGAATGTAATTAAAATATTTTAAAATTTAGAGACTAATTGAGAATAAGAATAATAATATGGGGATATCTAATGCAATTAAATCTTATAACACTCGAATAGTTTAGTGACATTAATGGGGAAGAAAACCTTAAATTTACCACTCAACCAAAATTTTATTTATTATTATTTCTAAGCACACATATGTATTTTAAATCTATAATTTTCACATGTATACATATGTGATAAAAATTTCTAGTGTAATTTTAAGTGCTTTGTATTTTATTTTACTAATCCAATTTACTATCTAGTAAAACAATACCTTAATAGGGGTGAGTAAAACTCAATTTGACTCAAAAGAATAAAAAAAAATCGAATTTCAAGTTATTCGAGTCAACTCGAAATTTTTTTTTGAATTTCGAGTTCGAATTGAGTTCAATTTTCGAATTTGAATAACTCGAATAATTCGAATAAACCGAATATCAAACTATAATATCTTACATTTTTACCGCAAACCTCCAAACCTTTTTACTTTCCTCCCAATACTTTTACTCTTTCCTACTTTTCCCAAAACTTTTACTCCCATCCCATCACAACCCCATCTACCCCAAACTCATTTTCCCCCTAATTTTTTTTTGTGAATATTTTCCCCCATTTACTTTTCCTCCAAAATTTTACTCCCCCAACTCTCAAAACCTTTTATTTTCTCCCCTAAACTTTTACTTTTCACCCTTTACCCCAAAATAAAAAATCATCCAAAAAAAATCTCAACTTAAATAGTAATAATTTTATTTATATTTACTATTTATATTATTAAATTAAATTTCACATTTTTTCTATTTATATTATTGAATTGTTTAATCATATTAAATCTTTATAAATTTCTGTTAAAATTGAATTATTGATGATGCCATAAAATATTTGTGTTAAAATTTTATGTTGGTATCAATTTCACATTTTATCTTTAAGATAACTTTTATTAAAAAATCACATTTTTATGTTTAATATATTTTTAATTTCAAAAATATAGTGGCAAAAATCGAAAATAATTGAATCAACTAAGCAAGCAAAGAAACTAACTCGTATATAAAATATTAATAAATAAATTATAAGGAGATGAAAGTTAATAAAAAATTTGATTACAGTGAGTGACAATGGTTATAAGGATCCAAAGTAATTTTTAAAATTTAACTCGAACAAATATATTCAAATTGAATTCCATCTCACTCGACTTGATTCAAAAAATTTCAAATCAAGTTAGGATGATAAAATATGATTTATCAACTCGATTAACTCGAAATTTTTTCA
Source organism: Gossypium rotundifolium (assembly GCA_025506655.1). Lineage (NCBI taxonomy): Eukaryota > Viridiplantae > Streptophyta > Magnoliopsida > Malvales > Malvaceae > Gossypium > Gossypium rotundifolium. The sequence continues at coordinate 149,626,521 of CP106732.1, read as the reverse complement.
TTCTATTCGATACGGTGGAACGCTCACCCCTAACCTTAAGCATAAGGGAATTTAAGGGTCCGTTTATTTACATGTAAAAGGTTTTACGGAAAATATTTTCTGCATTTTCATGTGTTTGTTTCACAGAAAATAGTTTGGTCAACGGAAAATGACTTACAGGTCAAGGTAAAATAAGTCATTTTTCCTGTAAAATAACTTACCCTCTTGAAAAGAGTAAGTCATTTTCCTGAAAAGAGCTCATCTATAGATAATTTTATTTTTATATAAAAGTTAACTTAAATCAAGCTTAATATTATTATATTGATAATAAATTTTATTTTTATTTTTAAAAATATATAAATTTTATATTTTTCAATATTATTAAACATACATATTTAATTATCTATATTTAGTCATATAATAAATATAATTTATTAATTTAATAAATTATTTAATATTTCAATTTTATTTTAATAATAAATTTTAAAAATAATAATTTTAAATAATATTATTCACATATTATTAAAAATATTCAATATTAATATTTTAATAATAAATATTATTACAATTATAAATATATTTATAATAAATGTTTTGTAGTATAAAGGTTAAAATATGTCATAAGTCTATGTACACTTCATGATTTGTAATTTAGTCTTTGTACTTTTATTTTCAAGAATTTAGTCCTTTACTTTTCAAATTTAAAATTAAGTCCAATAGTTGACATCATTAATTTGTTTTTGTCAATTTTGTTGATGTCACATTTTAAATAAAAATACTCACTTAGTAGTCATGTAATTAAAAATGACGTTACAATGAATCAATTTAACATAATATTTTTAATATATGCAAAAACAATATAAAATATAAAATTATAAATAAAAATAAATTCAATTAAACAATAAAAAAAAAGAAAATCTCATATGTATGTTTGTTTAATTGAAAATAACTTTTATAAAATATTGTTAAGAAATCTACCAAACAATGTGAAATATTTTACACAGGTTCATCCAAACACCAAAAATTATTCGCTTTTCCAAAAAAATAAATCATTTTTCGAAAGTCATTTTTAGTAAAACTAACGGAGGTTAAGTGTAGACAACAACTTTCTACCTCCAAAATAGAAAAATTATAATTTAATCCTTTTATGAATGATAAAATTATAAATTAATATATGGTAAAATTGAACATTAATTCCTTAAAATTGAAAAAAAAATTAACCTTTAAAATTGATGAAATCATAAATTAATAAATGATAAAAAATATTTCAACCAAAATTGCGACTGAAATAATTTCTATATCAGTAAAATCCAAAATCAAAGGTAAAAATGTTAAGACTTTAGGAATATAGAATCTGACATTTGGATAATTATTTTATTATACTCGCAGTTGTGAACATTTAATATTTGAAACACATATCTTTTTGCATTTCAATTTGGGAGGGCAAACTGCTAAAATTATAAAATTGTTTGTGTGCTAAAATTTGAAGGGTGGGTTGTCTTATAAATGCTAAAATACCAAACTTCAAAATTACTTCATAAAAATTACTAAATAAGGTAATTAGATTAAAGGGAGGAATAAAGTTACATAAGCATAAGAACCTCTACAATATAATTTTTAAAATTACAGCCAAAGACCCCATTGAAGAATGTTTGATCTTACACAAAAAATCCACAATACAGTCTCTCAGATCTTCAATAATGTCTTCTTAGACATAAAATCTGTACACTTGCAGTAAAAAAACAGAACCAAAAAAATCAAAGCCCTTTGATCCTATGCTATCCCACTATTATGCAACTATAGGAGTTTTAGCTACCATTTTCTAAGTCTCATTGGAATCTCCGGAAAAGAAAAGACAAGATTTATAGTTACGTTTTATAAGGGGTTGGTTCTGGTTCACCTTGGTCCAGACAGTTCCATGGCTTGAACGAGTAATGATGAGTCATCGGTGAGATCGGAATATCGGTCCGATGATGAAAATTCATGAGGAGGCTTGCATTTGGTTGATTCGGCTCTTTGTGAAGCTTCCCACCGTTCTGCTAAGCCGTCACCTTCAAGCATTCGGACCACTTCCGACATTTTGGCCTATGGCCTGGAAGGTATTGTGTGCATAACAATGCTACTTGAACCATCTCTTCGAGCTCGATCCGGTCGTAGTTGTTCTTAAGATCCTTGTCAACTAGCACTTCAAGTTTCTTTTCATGATGAATTTTCCTTACCTGCAAATGGTATTCATGTCAAATTCTAGTGCTCAAGTCATACAATGTTACTCGGATTTGTGAGTGTCGGATATGATGTTTGACACAAGTATGGTTAGAATTTTCAGTTTTTTTTTTTTTTATATATTGAATGGATAAGCATAGAAAATAACGAATTATGTCCATTGAAGGTTGAGAGAAATTATACTAACCCAATCAAGCATTGCTCCCTTCTGGTTAGCAGCCTTGCCAAATTCTAGTGCTCTTTGACCTGTGATTAACTCAAGAAGGAGAATTCCAAATCCGAACACATCCGTTTTATCCGAAGACTGGCCTGTGGAGAGGTACTCTGGAGCAATATGTCCCACAGTGCCTCTCACTGCAGTTGTAACATGTGAATCATGGTGATCCAAAAGCTTCGCTAGCCCGAAATCTCCAACCACTGCCTCGCAATAATCATCGAGCAATATATTCGCTGCTTTGACATCCCGATGGATAATCTTCGGATCGCATTGCTCATGAAGGTATAGCAATCCCCTGCCAGCTCCTAGAGCGATTCTCTTCCTTGTGCTCCAATCCAACACCGGTTTTCCTGTCATGAACAACACATGTTCAGTTTAACTACTGAAATACATCATTGTCAAGTTATGGCTTATACAAAATCCGGGAAACCCTTCTTATATTACCTTTGAGACGAGATGCGACACTACCGTTGGACATGTACGGATAAACAAGAAGTTTTTCTGTAGGAGTTATGCAAAATCCGTAAAGCCGAAGCAGATTCCGGTGCACTGCAAGGCTGATCATCTCAACTTCAGTCTGGAATTGAATCTCTCCACCAGCGGCATTACCATCTTTAAGCCTCTTAACGGCTACTATTGTTCCGTCTTGCAGAACTCCCTTGTACACATTCCCGAAACCACCTTTGCCTAGTATATTCTTGCTGCTGAAGTTATGTGTTGCAACCTGAAGTTCCCTGAATTGGAACCTCCTTAAGTTTCCGAGGGACACTTCTTCGTGATGCCGATCTGAAATCCATAACCGAAAGACTACGATCATAAGTAATAAGTTAGCCATCAATGAAGACTTACACAGTAAGTTCAACTATTTCAAACCTTTAACATCAAAAAACATCTGTTCGTTCCGCCTTCGTCTCCACCATAATAGTATCCCAAGTATAAGAAACATCAGAGACACGCATCCGATGCTTGAACCGAAAGCAATGGCTATTTTATGACTTCGGGTTTTGCTGGAAGGCTGAGCATCTTGAGAACCGAAAGAAAGTTGAAGTCAGATAAATCATAAGAGTACTTAAGTAGTAAAATTTGAAATTTCAGCTTCCGAAGTTACAAAAAGATAAAATTCAAAACCTTGTGAGTTGTTCAAGTTCATGGACATTGGCATCAATGTCATCCCATGGCATTCTGGTTCAGCTCCAGTAGCACAGATTATAGGATTCCCCACTATGCTGCAATAACATAAACAAAGGAGAAAAATGTTCGGGACTCGGGCTAATGTTGTGTCAACTCTTCATCTTTCTTGTAAGTACTGGTGTCAGATACGCATCTCCGACATATGGGTATGGAATTATGATCAAATAGATGAAAAAAATTAGAAAATCCTATTATACCCGTGTTGAGCACGTATTCATATCTGACATTCAATTCACACCCAATTGCAAGTACCATAGGACTTGAGAGTGAAGAGAAGATTTGATGGATGAGCATACCTGAAGGTTTTGGCAGCAAATCTGGGCACTGGTCCACTCAGATTGTTGTATGACAAGTCCCTGAAACACACAAGATTTAATTTATAAATTTATACATAGAATATTTGTATCTAAAAGGAGGAAAAAAATAGGACTTAAAAAGGCTTACAGGAAGGCAAGCTGAGTCATGTTAGCCAAAGCCAATGGGCATGCACCAGAGAGAGTGTTGTTGTTTAGCCTCCTGTAATCAAAATTTGCAACCCCCTTGTGTTAAATTTGAACCCAAAGTATGTTCAATTTTTCTTTCAAGTTCTTTCAGAGAGCCATATCTCTATATTCGTATCCGAATATACATCGAACTTCAAGAAAAATGAAGAATCCTACTTTGAGAAGCATAACATACATGTATTGAAGGCTCCTTAGGTTGCCTAAAGATGTAGGAATTTCCCCAGTAAAGGAATTATCAGAGAGATCAAGTGTTTGAATCTTTGACAGCTTCCCCAGTTCTGAAGGAATTGGTCCAGTTATGTTATTATTCTGCAACAGCCTGCCAAGAAAAAAAGTTTCATAACACCATTCATATTAGATACAACCAAGAACAAAATCCGTACATTTCAATTTGTTCGATTTTATTACTCACACAATCCGGAGGTTTGTCAAGTTCCCAATGCTTGGAGATAAAGTACCAGATAGATTCTGGCTTGGACTTCCCCTGAAACAAGACCAGTTTCATTCATTCAAACAATGGAAACTTCAATTTTCTCGTAAATCTTAAGGTTGTAAGAAAAAGAAAATCTTATTACAGGCCAATGACTAGGCTTTCAGGTGAACAAGTAACCATTGCCCAACTACATGGATCAACAGCATCGGCATCCCAATTATCAAGAACACCATGAGGATCATGCAAAGCATCCTTTATAGCCATTAAAGCTTGCACTGTAAAAACAAACAAAAACATTGATAATCAGAATATCTGCAGTAATGATCAACACAGAGAACTGCAATTGTTTTTTTCCTTATTTAATTACCTTCATAGTTTACACCTTTAGGAGAAAGCAATCCGTTTATAGGAACCCAAAACCATAAGAAAGCCAAGAAATAAAGTCCCATTTCTCTTCTCCTCATTCCCATTATTATTTTGAACTTCACCAGAGAGAAAACAAGAAACCAAGGGAACAAGACGGTTTTTTAAGGTTGAGTTTCAAGTTTCAACTGCTAGTGTTATCAGAAGGAAAAAAAAAAACTTTAAGTTCGAATTGGAAGTGTTAGATCAGAGAAAAACCCCATTATTTCCTGCTTTCCATGCCAGAAATCCATTCACTAAAATCTTGTGTCAGACCCCAAAGCAAAAGAAAAAAAAATTCAAGTTAAAAAGAAAAAGAAAGAGAAAAAAGAAAAAGACATAGATTTATTGGTTGCACTAGAAAGTGAAGTGGCATGCCTTGCCAGTCACTGGGACAGACATGAGAGCTGTAAGAAAAAAGGAATATATAGTACCCACAATCTAAAAACAACAAAACTAAACCAAATCCATTGTTTATATTCCAAAGACAAGGACACATTAGGTAATTTCCCAGGTTTTATATATTAAATTTTCACGGTTTAGCTGATAGCAAACTCTCAAAGCTAAAAGCAGCATTAAATGGGCAAGAAAAAAGTGTATACGTAAGAAATAGGTTCTACTACTGAGAATAAAACCTGAATTATTCCAGTTTTCAGATAAATTCTTTTATTTTTTTATTTTATTTAAATAATTACCTTATTTTAAATGAAGACCCATTTGTGTTAAAAGGTTTATCTACAAAAATCGATTGCACTTTGATTTGAATTATTTCATATTATTTTCCAAAATTATTTAATATACACTTCTAAATATCAACATTATAGTTAGTTTTATTTATCATTTACAATATATATTGAATAATAAAAGTTTTAAAAATGCCTTTAAAAAAGAAAAGAAAATGTGTTTGGTAAGCTTGGGAGAATGGAGAATCAAACATTCCCTGAGTTTGGCCATTGAGCAAAAGTCCCAAAAATAATATTTTTTTTTAATTATTCTTTAAAATCTCTTAAAGCAATTAAGAATGTGAGGATCTCAATGTTGGGTGGCTCGAGATTGATGAGCATAGAGAATTTGGTCACCCAACCATTTTTATATTTTTATTTTTATTTTTCACTTTTGAGCTGTAAATGATATGTAAATTGTAAAATATTTGCATTTTTATAAAAATTAAAAAGAAGAATATATTATTATTTGCTTTTATTGAAGATTCCACCACTTTTATCTTTATCTTTTTTATCTTTTTGCTTTTATTTAATTTAACATTCAGGCAGGCAGCACACAGTCATTCCTTCATGACACTGTTCGAAAAAGAAGTAAACTTTTAAAAGCAAAAGCTGCCAATGCCACTCTCTTCATCCCTATTTCAAACGAACTCATCGCGCGTGCATTTATATTTAATCATTCACTTATATCATGCAATACGGTGCGTTTTTAATTTAAATTTCGTCTAAAACCACTCGACAAAATCACTTCTTCTTTTAAGACAGGATGAGGCAAACAAATAATTTTAACATCAGTTTGTGCATTTATTATTAGTTCGATTAATATAGATATTATTGTTAATGTAAGGAAATATAAATTTGAGTATAATAAAATGTATATACTCTTATTTATAGATTAAAAAATTATGTATAATTCTAAATATTATATAAATAAAATAGATATGATTAAAATTAATTTAATCAAACTCGAAAGATTCGTTTCATTCGTCTAGATTTATCTTGATTAAATCACTTGTAATCCGAGTCATTTTGACCTATACTACAATTCTAGTATTAAAAGAAATCATTCATTATAAGAAATAAATGACAAAAATAGGTGGGGGTGGGGGGCAGAGATTAAGGGTCAATTTACATAAATTGCCCCTTTTCCTTCACCTCTCAATATCCCCACAAAGGAAAAAGAAAGTGGCGATGGCAAATGGGGTATTATAGTAGTAGGGTTTAATTAAATTAACAAGGCTGTGCCTCTTCATGTGTCTTCTTGGCTTTGTCTCTTCTCCTATTTTCTTCTATCCCAAGATTTATAAACTAACAAGCCTGTCCCTATTGGGGAATTTTATTTTCTTTTTTTAATATTAAATTTTATTGCATATAAAGGGATTTTTTGCTTCCCATGGTACGTGGCATTTTTTTGGTTGGCTAGGATTTTAAAAAGAAGATTGTGCTTTTGAATTGCATTATGGTTAAGTTATTCATATTATAGTGGTCAAAATTTACTGTCAACGAAAGTTTAAACTCTGTTACCTCTAAATAAAAAAAAACTATATTAGTAAGTTGTGATTAATTATTGTATGAAAGTTAACTTTATAGTAATTATATTTGTCGTATGTATACGTATTAGTAAGACAGAAGGTGTTAATCTTCCCTCTTTTTTCATATGAGATAATGTTCTAATTGACCATCCATCTCAATAAGAGGAGTAATACCTTTTTGTTATTAAGCCCATCTCATCCACTAGATATGCAAGCCCTCTCGCTCCTCGATAATTAGTTGAACACTTACTTTTAGAGAATTAATTGAATACATCACAGAATGGATTTCACGGAATATGTCCTTCATACGTTGCATAATGACAATTTTCTTTATAATAACTTATCATGTCACACAGGTGAATAAGAAGACCTCTCTTATAAATACTCTCCTAATGATGAAGAAAGAATTGGTTCTTCAACTCAAAAGTTACTCTGAACAAATCTCTTATATCTCTCAATCAATTTATCCTCTTATTCCTTTTCGACTCTCTATTTCTATAAGTGAATTGACCTCCATAGAATTATTACTTTCTCCTCTTTATTTTCTTCCCTTATTGTATTATGTACAAACAATAATATTTTTTATTGTATTTTTATTATATAAAAATTTCTTTTATATTGAATCGTATTCTTATCAGTATTTGTAACCGACAGGCATTGATATGGACATGACTATAGCTTCTAAAATCGTTATAAAAGTTGGTGAAAATATTGGACTTAGGGTACAATGGAAGAAACCGATATGTACATTAACAAAAGTTGTACCTAATTTTGCCACCAAAATATTGAATAATAAGTAGTTGGTTTTTAAGTTGAATCAATTATCCAACTGTCCATTCAAGCCAATAAAACTTTCAAATAAAATTTCAAAATGCGAGATGCAAATTCGATTCTTACCCAGAACACGTGCACTTACAAATTTAATTAAATGTTTAAAGGGTTGATATTCATTCACGGTATTTTCAGTGGCGAATCTAGGGGGCTGGCATGCCCCGGCCCCCCTAAAAAGTAAAATTTCAAATTAAGTCCCTAAATTTTTTAAAATTTTAAATTAATAAAGGTAAAATTACACTTTGGCCCCCTAAAATTATAAAAATTCGATTTAATCCTTTACAAATTAGAAAGATATAAACTATAAAAAATTAAAATTTCATCCGGCCCCCTAAAAAATTGTCCTGGCTTCGCCCCTGAATATTTCCACAATCAAAATTAGTGGTATATTTTGTGTATTATTTATTATGAATGTGTCAAATAATTCATATTTAAATGTAATGCAATTATATTTTATAATTATTTGGTATGCTAGATGTGACAAAATCTCAACCACATCTATTGGTATAGTAAATAATTATGCATATATAATACATAATACAATAATTTAATATACAAGCGACAGAGTTTTTAAACTCTAAAAGAGGATTTAAGATATTTAACTAAGCCTCTTAACTAATTTCAATATATATATACGAGACACTTGTCAATCCCTTAATTTCACTATTGTAATTAAAAAATTTCACCGTTGTGTATAAAATAATAATACATATATATTATGAAAGCAAAGAAAACATCTCCATGCAAGACTAGAAACTTAATAATTTAGTCGATAACGTTGAGATTTTAAGAATTTTAGCATCTAAATTCAAGTTCTGTAATGCATAAAGCATATATAATCTCTATCCAAATTTATTTTTGATTTAAATCTCGCTATGCACGGATATTATCTAGAGTTATTCTAGTATAGAGATTGTACAATCTTTATAACTAAAATTTTATTAATTTTAAAATAAATTATAAGAATATGATATATTTAATAAATACGACCAAACATATTAAAATATGATGAACGTACAAGATTGAAATGAAAGAAAAGAGGAAAACAATAGGTAAACAACAAGAGAGGTGGACCATGGAGATTTATGAACAATATGAGTAACAAAGTATAGGCAAAATGAGTAGCAAATAATTAGTGATACAAGTTTCAACTATAGTAGTTTTTGAATAAAACATTTTTAACTTTGTGTTTTTTTAATTTGGAACCAAAATTCCAAGTACAAAACCACATGATTCTTGAGTTAGACAGTGTGTTTGTTCAGACAAGGCCCCGAGACATAGTCCCCATTTGTCCCCATAGTTCAACCCCAATCTCATTTATTGCTCTTCTTCCTCCTTTCACTCCTATTGTTTCCACTTTGATTCCATCTTTTAACATTTATCACACACCACTCTTTTGGTATTCATCGGTTTATATTAATTTTAAGTTAAAAATTATGTTGAATTTATATCGTTTTGTCAATTTTTTATTATTATTTAATTCAATTTAACTATTAACCTTCAAAAAGAGTTCAATCATATTTCCTTTTCTAAATGGAAATGTTGAGTAGAACATTAATTTTTTAACGAGATTGGTGTTACAACTTGCATGATAATCCACTTTTACTTCATGCTGACAGATACTATTTGTCTTTTATGTAATATCAACAAATAATTTAAAAAATATAAAAACAATCACAAATTTATAAAAAATGTAATAATAATAATAATAATAATAATTCAAAAATAAATAGTATGAAGTACACATGAATTGTCATACGGGCTGTCATGTTTAAAAATCATTTTAGTCAATATTTCCTTTAAAATAAAGTAATTTAACTTTTTAAAAGATTGATGGTCAATTCGACTCTTTTAAAAATTTGAAGGTCAAATTTAATTAAGAAAATAAATAAGAGCAAAATTGATACAAGTTGTAAATATTAAGAGATGAATTTATCATTATACCTTTAAAGCAAAATAAAGCGTTATTAATTTTTACAATTTATTTTTAATGCCACGGAAAACCAGCTACTTGTAATTTTTTGAGGATTTTAAAAGGTTAAAATATGCTACATGTTTCTGTATTATTCACAAATTTGAAATTAGGTTTATATATTTTATTTTTAAAAATTTAGTACCTCTATTTTTAGATTTTAAAATTCAGGTTTAATTGTTAATATTAATTTTTGGGTTAAATTTGGTGTGACATTTTAAAATAAAAAATACTCGCTTAATAACAAGTGTAACAAAAAAATAACGTTGTAATAAACTTAAATTTATCAAAATAGTTTTAACAGTTTTAACAATTAAAGTTGAATTTTGAAATTTAAAAGGTAGAAATACTAAATTTAAAAAAATTAATTTTTAAAAATACAATAACTTATGATTTTAACTTTTTTTTAAATTATTTATTTGTTTATGAATGAGAGAGTGTAGTGTATTAAATATAAGTTGTTTTAAACTTCAAAAACATTCTTTGTGCACAAATCGGGTAAATAATTAATCAGTTTGTATCTGAACATAAACATAAAGGATTAAAACAATAATTTTTTAAATAAAAAAAAATTATGAAACAAAATGACAAAACTGGAAAGTTAAAAGAAAATGGAATCCGAAAGGTTGGATACTGAAAAGCAAAAGTAAAAATGTAGCAGGATAAAAATAAAAATAAAAGCAAAAGTAAAAGTAAAAGTAAAAGGCCCACACTGTTCTTCTTTTTTTGAGAAATACTTCATGATGATGCACAAGTGAGCAATGCAATCATGTTGAAGTAAGGAATCCTATGGTTGATTATTACATTAATAAAGGGATCATCAATTGTCTTCATTTTCTAATTAATCAACAGTTTTAATTTTAATAATAACCTTTGAATTTGGTAATTAATATAAATTAATTTTAATAAAATCCAGGTTCGAAAATTAGTGGATTAAAAGAATTTCAAGGACTAAATTAATAAAAATTATTAAATTTAGGACTCAATATTAATTTACCCTAAGATTAATATATACACTAATGGGTAAATATATTCTCTTCCAGAGGGACAATGAAAATCATTTGAAGGGCTTTATAAGTGGAGGGCTACTAGCCCTCCATTAAAGTTCAAAAAAGAAAGAATAATATGTATCTTTGTATATTTTGAATTTAGTCCTTTTACTTTTTAAATTTTAAATTTAGGTTTAAATATTAATATTGTTAAAATTATTTTTTAAATCAAGTCCATTACATACCAAATGAGTTTTTCTTTTACTTTCAAGATGTCACACTAATAAATTTAACAAAAAAACTAACAATTGGACCTAAATTTGAAATCTAAAAAGTATAAAAGACTAAATTCTTAAAAATAAAAGTACAATGATTAAATTTTAAATTTATGAAGAGTATTACGTAATCATAACTCCTCCCAACCTTTAAATAAAAAATTAAATTATTTTAACGTGTTCGAATCTACACCCTTCTATATTAATAATAAAATGGATCTTAATCAAATTAAAACTTAATTGTGCCTCAAACTAGAACAGCGAGGAAATAACAATATTGAATGTGCTTTCCCAACTGTTTCCAAACAATTTACCGTTAAAAGTAAAACATTGTTGTGATTGTTGTTAGTTAATTACAATGAGAAGTGATTGATTTTAAAACTACCTCAACTATTCCAAGCTACAAAAGAGACCAGCGTTTTGAATCATAACTTAATTATCAACTGTCTCTTCAATTCTTACCTCTACATTAAATATATATTATAAATTTAATTAAATTTATAAAATAATATTAAATTATGACACAGAATGAAAAAAAATTATATAATAATTATATTTATTGTTCATGCAAAAATAAATGTAATTTTAATTAAAATGATAGAATTAAAATTTTAAAATTTATTATGTCCCAAATTCAAATCTTATTTATTATATTTTAAAAATAAAAATAAAACACACTTTCTTAATAAAAATTTATTTTATAAAATGCACGATGCTTAAATATAAGTAGGGTTAATATTTGGTATATTGACAATATACTTTTTTTTTAAAATTCTACAAACAACATTAAAATTTTGATATGTGTTTCTTATTTTTCATATATATATTTAATATACCATATGGGGCACTTGCCAACTCATTGACTATGTTTGTGGAGTCTAAAAACTCTACTAGTAGTGTATAGAATATTATTACATATATGCATAGATTATAAACTCAATTCAATTAGAAAGTTTTGAAATGTCGATCGAGTCTTAACTTAATTAATATCGTTATCAATTGAGAGGATGTAGATTTAAGCGTGCTTAAATGCATTTTTCTTCTATTTTAAGAGTTGAAAGGGAATGGTGAGTAGAAGTAGACATTATATAAAAAAAAATATTTTAATTTATAATTTATAAAATAGAGAAAAAAGTTTTGAAATAATATGCATAAAATTAGTTGAGAAATTGTATATTGAATGTTATCTACATTAGATGAAAGAAATCAAAGCTGATCACTTTTTTTTTTTTTTTAAGAACAATTTGTTTCTCTAAATTATATAGAATAAAATAAAAGGAAAGGGAAAAGAAGGTGGGTGGCAATGGAGGGTGAGATGGGACCTAAAAAAATGACAGAGATTTGAGATAGACAAGAAAGTAAAAGTGGTTCCAAGCAACATGGGCTTTGTTTCCGGGAACATTGAGGGTCCCATGTTTTCTTTAACTTAATGTTCCAATTCAAACTGCAAAAGGCTCGACATTGGTTCCAGCTTTGAGACTCCAAATTAAGGTTTCCATCCATTCGGATTTATTTAATTAATCCAGTCAGTTTTTAAATCTCTTAATTAAACTCATAATAAACCTCAAATTTTAATATTTATAATTATTTCCCCTTTTTAATATTCATGGTAGCATACAAATCATTATACCTACTAGGTTTTGAGACTTCAACTTTAGATTTACTTCAATTATTTCGTTCACGACATCACTTTTTTTTTTTCAAAATATTAAAAAAATCTAAAAGTTGAAAATTATAAAATATATAGAAATTTGATTCTAGGATAAATTAATATTTAGTCCTTAAATTTGATAATCTTTTTAACTTGGTCCCTTAATTTTTTTGTCCACATTTATCCACAAACTTGGATTTCATCCAGCAATTCAACCTTTCTTTCTTTTCTTTTTTCTTTTAACAAATTAAATAACAATGAAAATCATACTTTATTTTTGTGATGAAAAGAAAGTCTACTAAATAGTGCTAAAATATGATATATTTTTCAAGTAATTCATTAGATGTTATTTTGAATGAAAATGTCTTATTAATGTATATATTTATAGGGTAACAAAATATAAAATAATAAGTATAATTTAATATAGATTCAAATTCTAAGTGATAATAAACTTATACATCATAAATTAGGTTACTAATATATTGATATTATCTTTATATATGTATATATATAATGTTAATCTTACATTTTAATTTTACTTAATTATAAAATTATATTTTGATTTTTATTATTTTAATTTATCCAATTATATTAATTGTAAATTTATAATTTTATTAATTCATAATATATTATGTAATTTTTTAAGTAGAAATTTTAAAAGATATGATCAAGTTAATTAATTTCATGTCAATATACTATCATATTAATTAATATTTAATTAGTATTACTTTTATTATTATCACATAATAATACCGACAAACTATTATTCTAATGTCAATTTAGTAATATAGTTAACAATAAAGAATATTCTTATCAGTTTAAAACTTTTTCCAATTTTTGCTTTTACATATATTATAGATTTGTTCCTAATATTACACACGTTGCTTGTGATTTTATGCATTTAAAATTTTAAATTATTATAATTAATGTAAAAAAATCATAATTAAAACATTTTATCATTTACAATATAGTTTTCTTCTTGATGTAACTAATGCAAAGAGATCTTATTTAAAATAATAACTAATAAATTTAATTTACGTTTATAAACTATATTGATAATTAAAATATAATGCAAATAAAAATTTATATTCATCATTAAAGCATTTGTTTAACTATAAAAAGTTTAATAGTTGATAAATTCACCGTAATAGATTGTAGATAATATATTAAATTAAATAAATAATTAAAATTTGTTATTTAAAAATAAAGTAATATAAAAGTTTTCCTAATTTATTAATGGAGACATAATAATTTAAATACAATATATAATCTAAATTTATTTATTATTATATAAATTCATTTAATTAAATTTTTTAATAGAAACAATTTTTGTTACAAGTATGATGAATTTTTTTATCAAGTAAATTTTTAATCAAATATTTTAATAAAATTAAAAGTTTTATTTATAAATATGATAAATCTTATAAAAATAATAAAATAAAATAAAATAAAATAAAATGTCAAATACAATATTATAATAAATATTAAAGACTATATTGATCAATTCAAAAAAATATTCCAAAAAAAGAGTGGACGAAATGTGGATTCCATCCAGCAATAAAGAAAGAAGATTGGAGGAAGCCAACTTCGGCTATTTAAATTTTTTTATAATTTCGTCTACCGAGTAGCATGAGTTAGGGTTTCTTGTCTGCTGTATAGCACGAGAGTGAAATTTAGGTTTGTTTTTAAGTTTTTTCTTGCATTTTCTTGTTGTTCTTGAGAGTTGTGGCGTTAAAAAATTTTCTTTAAGGGAAGTTATGGACGAAATCAACATAGTAGATGCAGATCTGGCCAACTTGAACATCATGGATGAAGAAGAAGAGCCCATGGTGATTATAAGAGATAATACTATTCAATTACAAGAGTTTTGCTTGGTGGGAAGAGTTCTTACAGATAGCATGGTGAATTTTTCGGCTTTCAAAAACACACTAACAGATTTATGGCATCCGCTGAGGGGAGTAACGATTACAGAGATGGAGAACAAGAGAATCTTATTCAGGTTTTATAGCGAGATAGATCTGAAACGAGTACTAGATGGTATGCCATGGTTCTTTAATAGGCACTTAATTATTTTCCACAGATTGATAGGAAACGAAGAGCCAAATTCAGTTCCATTGTGGGAGGCTGTATTCTGGGTACAAATCCACAATATCCCGATTAGATTCTATACGGAAGGAATGGCAAAACAGATGGGTGATTTTGTTGGAAAATTTGTAGAATATGACGCTTCTATGGCCTCCAAAGGTAATGTGCAATTCATGAGAATTCGAGTATTAATTGATACTAGGCATCCGTTGAAAAGGAAGAAACGTGTCTGTCTTAGCCAAAACAGATTTATTTATGCCCAATTTCAATATGAACGTCTATCACTGTTTTGTTTCCTGTGTGGCCGACTTGGGCATAGTGAAAGTTTCTGTCCAGTCAGATTGACATTAAGTAATCAGCAAGTGGAATTTGGATGGGACCTATCTTTAAGGGCTGCACCAAGAAGGAATGGACAATCAACGAGTAAATGGTTTCGGGAGGAAACTAATTCTAAACGCTGGAGGAATATGGAAGTTGATGGGGAAAAGAGAGGAAGAAACTTTGGAATAGAGATTACGAACAACAGAGATCAAGGAAGGAACTGGGATATATGGGCCGATTTGTGAGGCATCCCCGAAAACTAATGGGTGAAAAGACTTTTGAGAATCAGGAGTCGAAAAAAGAAAATGGAGATGAGATGAAGACTTACCAATAGATCTTGTTGATGGAAAAAAGAGGCAAAGAGTTAATTCAGAAGAGGGAAAGTCTATGGAGATAAGGGGTATGGTAGAATTTCAAACGGAGATATCGGCGGCCAATGTTAAGTTGGCTGACCGGATGCAATGGAAAATACTAAGTTGGAACGTTTGTGGTTTGGGGCAATCACGAACAGTGAGACGTCTCAAGAATAAATTGAGACACATTCAGCCTCAAATTTTGTTTCTCATGGAGACAAAAGTCACAAGTAGGAAAATGGAATCAATAAGAAGGAGATGTGGTTTTATGAATGGTATCGATGTTGATGAGGTAAGTCCAAGGGAGGCTTTTCTTTAGGCTGAAAGGAAGGAATAAGTTTAAATTTAAAAAGCTATTCAATATCTCATATTGATGTGGAAGTTGAAGAAGAGAATGGAGCAGAATATGGAGATTTACGGGGTTTTATGGAGAGCCAGTTGAACATAACAGAAGGGAGGAAACAACATGCCATGGTTAGTAGTAGGGAATTTTAATGAAATTATGTTTTCTTTTGAAAAACAAGGTGGACGAATTAGAGAGGAAAGACAAATAGAATCATTCAGAAAAGTACTAAAAGATTGTGAGCTGGTCAACTTGGGTTTTTCAGGGCAATGGTACACATGGAAAAAGGGTAGGCTTGCGAGTAATAATATCAGTGAGAGATTAGATAGAGGGATGGCGAATCCAAGGTGGTGGGATATATTTACAAATTTCGAAGTTAACCATTTGCAACACAGTTTTTCAGATCATTGTCCATTAGTTGTGAGTACTAATACAAATGGGGATAGCTACAATTCGGGACAATCAAGGCAATTTAGATTTAATGCCGATTTGATTCTGAGTCCAAGTGTGAGGAACATATAAAAAATGTATGGCTTTCAAATAACCAAGATGTGTTAGTGAAACTACAGGAGCTGGGACGGAGTCTACAGGGCTGGTCAAAAAGAAAAGAAGTCAAGAATTCAACGTACGTATGAGTTGAATGGTAGATTGCGTGAACTGGGGGACTTCAAAATTTCTGAAGATGTTTTGAAGGAAATCACCGAATTAAAATTGAATTGAATCTCGAAGCTGACAAGGAAGAGATTTATTGGGAGCAAAGAGCTAGAACCAATTGGCTTAAAATGGGGGACAAAAACACAGCTTTCTTTCATAAAAGTGCATCACAGAAAAGGAGGAAAAACAAGGTCAAAGGACTGGAAGATGAATTCAGCACGTTGAAAACAGAGACAGAAGAAATGGAGAAACTAGCAACTCACTATTTTAAAGAGCTGTTCTCATCTAAAGGGATTAGTGATTGTAGCAGATTAATGGAGTCTTTTCAACCAAACATTACGGAGGTGCATTAACAGGGATTTAATGGCGGAATTTACGAAAGATGAAATTATTTTGGCAATTAAATCGATTGCCCCACTTAAAGTGCCAGGTATGGATGGTTTTCCCACAACTTTTTATCGAAATTTTGGCATATTGTTGGGGAGGAAATCACCAAATTATGTTTAGATGTGTCAAAAGGAGAGAGAAATATAGAGAAAGTTAACTTATCAAGTATAGTTTTGATCCCAAAGGTTAATTCACCTAAGCAAATGAACCAGTTTAGACCCATAAGCCTATGTAATGTCATTTACAAGATTATTTCAAAAGTACTTGTCAATCGATTTCGAAAAGTGCTTAACTTATGTATTGAAGACAATCAAGGAGCTTTTATCTCAGGTAGACAAATTACTGATAATATTTTTGTGGCTTATGAAATTCTTCATTCATTCAAAAAAAGAAGAGGGACATCCAAAAAAGGGTTTGCGTTGAAGCTAGACATGAGCAAAGCATATGATCGTATTGAATGAAGTTTTTTGGAAAACATTATGAGCGGTATGGGATTCTGTGATGATTGGATTTCAATTATTATGAAATGTGTTAGGAGTGTGACATATTCGGTTGTCTTGAATGGAAGAAACAGGGAAGCATTCCATCCTCAAAGAGGGTTACGACAAGGAGATCCACTAAGTCCGTACTTGTTTCTCATTTGTGCTGAAGGATTTTCGCGGTTAATTCAAATGGCCAAAAATGAAGGAAAACTAGAAGGAACGAAGGTGGGTAGGGGAAGATTGCCGTATCACACTTATTTTTTTATAGATGACAGTATGCTATTTGGGGAGGCGTCAATCGAAAGAGCCAATAATTTGAAAGCAGTAATTAAGGAATACGAGCAGATTTTTGCCAGTTGGTGAATTTTGATAAATCACTAATTTATTTTAGTAAAAATGTGGAAACAGAAACAAAGGAACAGATGGGGGTATCTTGGGAGTTAAAATTTCTAATAATCCCGAGAGATATCTGGGGTTGCCGACTATGATTGGTAGAAGGAAGTAGCATGCGTTCGTGGATATAAAAGAAAGGTTTGAGAAAGCTCTACAGAGTTGGAGATTGAGGCTACTATCGATAGGGGCAAAGAGGTATTTTTAAAAGTCATTTTACAAGCAATACCAATTTATGCAATGCAGTGTTTTAAATTCCCAATTACCGCTAGTAGAGAGTTAGAGAATTTAATGAATAAATTTTGGTGGCATAACTCTAAGTTAAACAGAGGTATTCATTAGTGTAAATGGTGTGAAATGTGTGTCCCCAAAGCGAAGGGAGGATTAGGTTTTAAAGATCTTGAAAGATTTAATATGGCCCTTTTAGCAAAACAAGGGTGGAAAATACTAATGCAACCTAACTGCTTATTTGCCTGAGTCATGAAATCGAAGTACTTTCCAAAATGTGATTTTATGCACGCTGAGTTAGGAGCTTACCCTTCATTTACCTGAAGGAGCATTTGGGGAGCTAGATGTATTCTGAAGGAGGGAATTGGATGGAGAGTGGGGAACGGGGAGGAGATTAATATATGGAATGATGCATGGATACGAGGGCCTAGAGACGGAAGAGTCCAATGTCAGTCCATTGATACCAGATTTACAATAGTTGCAGATTTAATAGACAAAGATACAAGTACCTGGAAACATGATATCATCAGATCCCTATTTGGTGAAGATCAACTGAAGTGTACACTAGCAATCCCACTGGTGCACAGTAGACCACAAGACGTTCTTATTTGGAGGGGCGACAACTCAGGGAATTATACAGTCAAGAACGGTTACAAATGGATCATTACAGATGCTGGAATACTAGATTACAGACTGATGAAAGCACTACCTTCTTTACAAAATTATGGGGCCTTAAAATTCCTAGTAAAATTTGTATTTTCATATGGAAAATAGTGAATAACTATCTACATACGCTACACAATCTAAGCACGTGCAAGCTAATAGGAAACACTATATGTCCAGTTTGCCAAGAAGAGGAGGAAACAGCCGAACACCTCTTTCGAGGTTGTAAGTTCACACAATAGGTATTGCAAGGTATGGAAGCGCCAAACTCAACATGCAATAGAGAAACAACATGGAAAGCTTGGTTAATAAAGGAGTTCAACAGTTAGAATAAAACAAAATGTGAGAATAAAGCCATTAGTTACTGGGCAATATGGTACAATCGTAATAAGGTATACCATGAAGGATCAAGAGGTCAAGTTAATGAACTGTTAGCATTCATCAAAGCATATTATGCTGAAATTACAGAGTTGGGGGAGTTATCGCAACAAACAAGTGGTACTCAATAAAGGAGATGGAAACCACCAGAGTGAAACATTATAAAATTAAACTTCGATGCTTCTTTCAACCAAAATATGCAAAAATCAGTCTCAAGAGTACTAGCAAGAAATAATGAAGGCCTAGTGATGGCTGCATGTACTTACCCTTGGGATAATACTCGGATTCGGTAACAGTAGAAGCAAGAGCCTATCTTCAAGCGATCATCATGGTCGAGGAAATGGGGTTTCAGGAAATCTACGTGGAAGGGGACTCATTAACCATAATAAAAAAATTTAACTCGCTGGAGGATGATAGATCAAACATCAGCAATTTAATCAATGAAATAAGGGGAAGATTACCCAAATTTTGAGCAACGAGTTTCAGACACATACCTAGAGAAGCAAACAGAGCAGCGCATGACATGGCTAGAGAAGGGAACAAATACAATGAACCCAGATATTGGGTTGAGGAAGCTCCGGCGCCGGTGGAAAGACTAGTAATCCAAGACATAAGATGAGAAGAGGTAAAGATTTGGGAGTCCGGACGAGAAGGGAAGAACTAGGTTCGAAGAACTCATTTTTTCAAGAGACGGAGATAACAAGAAGAAACAACAGGAAAAATCGGTCTCTTGATTAACTGATAGAGATTTGCTACAGATTGAAAAAAGGAAGAAATGATAGCCAGATAAGCATTTGTGTTGTTTTGTTTTGTTTTAGATATTTGTTTTCTTTTAATTTAATGTTTAATTAATTATTTTTAATTTAATGTTTACTTTATTTTTCAATTATTATGGCACCGTTTGAGGTGGCCAATAGGATTAGGAATCTATTTTCAAAATTCATTTCCAAAAATGTAATCAGGTGGCTATTATCCTATTAATAATAATATCAGTCAGTAATTTAAAAAAAATATTCCAAAAAAAAGTAACAATTTTAAAATTAAACATGTGAAAGGAGGGATTTCTTTTCAAAATAAAGGCTGATTTTAGCTTAACGTTAAATTGAGTAAATTTTTTTTCCAAATCATCTCAAATTGTTTCTAGTAAAAGCGTATGTGATTAAGTATATTTTGATTTACAAAATATTATTTTAAATTGAATCATTATAATCTCACACCGATGATTTCTCACCACTATCCTTGAACTTGAAATATTTAAAGATTGATTAAAGGCCGCATCAAAGTTGAATTTAACATATGGGATAGCCTGAGGACGCCGCCATTCATCGATGCCTTTAACAATGGTAGGTTTCTATGCACTTACCTCTCTAATTCTTTAAGGTATTGACATATCCATTCAGTGATACTTTTACCAGTGTTTTGTTTCCTATCATGCAGCCATTAATTCCTGCAGAACCAAATAGCTCAGATAGAAAAACAAACCAATCGTGCTTGCTCATTTGTATTACTCTGAAAAATCCAAGTAACCCAATCCCAATGCTTCAATTTTGAGTGAGATAAAACCCAGTCACAATTTAATTCTTTCCAGGCCTCTATTATTGTAGGACACTTTCTAAAGACATGGGTTAGATTTTCCACTGCTCCTTTGCATCTAGGACATAAAGCATCCGACACCAACCTTTTCGAAATAAGTTTGCTAGAGTAGGAAAATAATATCATGCTATTCTCCACATTAGTATCTTTATTTTCGACGGAGATGTAGCCTCCATAATTTTTTGTAGAAACTTGTAAAACTATTTTGCAAAGTGTCTGTACTAGGTAGAACCCTCTTCTCATGTAAAAGTCTGTAAGAACTCCTAACAGTAAATTCCGGATGATTCATCTTGCCAAACCAACACGTTATCTTGAACTTCTTGGGCTAAAGGGATTTGGAGAATCTTTGCTGAAACTGCCTCAGAAAAGGTAGCTTTAATCAACTCAACTTTTCAGTCTCTATTTTGATTATCAATTAAGTCCGCAACCTAAATTAGACTATCATTACTAATAGGCTCATTTATTCCGTGATAAACCGAACCTGACAACCAAGCATCTTCTCGAATAGATATTCGCTCCCCTAAGCCCACTCTCCAACAGAGACCAAATTGCAAAAGCCTTTTAGCAGCCTAAATGCTCTTTCAGGTATAGGAAGGTAAATTACCTAACCCTACATTAAGAAAGTTTGAATTTGATAAATATTTTGCTTTCAACACACGAGTTAACAAAGAATCAGAATAATTAAGAATTTGCCAACCTTACTTTGCCAATAAAGCAGTATGAAAACTTGCTAGACTTGAAATCCCATCCCTCCAAATTCTTTTAGATCACACAAGTTTTTCCAGCCACACCAATGGATCCCTTTTTTCCCTACCCCTTTTTGCCACCAAAATCTCCCCATAACACTCTCCAACTTATCATAAAAAGATTTAGGAAGAAGAAAGCATACCATAGAGTAAGTAGGTATAGCTTGTAAACAAATTTAATAAACACTTTTGTTCCACCATAAGATAGAAATCTAACACTCCATCCATCAATCCACTGCTTAAAACAATCTTTAAGAATTTGGAAAGCAGTTTTTTACACCTCCCAACTATATTGGGCAATCCAAGGTACCTCTCGGAATCAGTTGAGGACCTCATCCCAAGAATCTCAACCACCGTCCTTTTATTATCATCTGGAGTATTGGTGCTATAAAAAATTGTCGACTTATCAAAATTCACACATTGACTAGAAACTCTTTCATATTTCTTAAAGATACCTTTCAAAGTGTACACACCCTTACCAATAGCATTGCCAAAAAGAATACAATTGTCCACAAAAAGTAAATGCAATATTTGCGAACCCCTTCGACTCGCCTTTGCCCTACAAATCAAACCATCTTCCACCACTAATCGCATAAGGGTAGATAGACCTTTACTACAAATAAAAAAAAGAAAAGGATTTAAGGGGTCACCTTGTCAAAGCCCTCTGTTGGATGAAATATTTCCCTTAATTTATCGTTGATTATAACCAAATATGACACTAAAGAAATGCACTACATAATGGTCTCAATCTATCTACCATCGGATCCCATTCGAGTCATCATCTCCCTAAGAAATTGCCACTTAACTCTATCATAAGCCTTTTTCATATCCAAGTTTAAGGCCATGAACCCTCTTTTCCGTAATCTTTTATAAAAAAAAGTGTGCAAAAGCTTATAGGCAAGGAGCACATTATCCAAAATCAACCTTTTAGGACAAAAGTGCTTTGAACACTATCAATACATAACTCTAACACATCTTTAAACCTATTCACAACCATCTTAATAATTAGTTTATAAAGCACATTACACAAACTAATAGGTCTAAAGTTGGCCAAGTTTTTTGGATAAGCATATTTAGGGATAAACACAATATTAGTAACATTTAGAGGCCCAATATCCATACATTCATTTAAGAATTCCAAGAAAAAAGCAAAACGTCACCACCTATGATGAACCAACACTTTTGATAAAACAAAGTCGGGAATCCATCCTCACCAAAGGCCTGCGTTCTCCCCATACCCTTTAAGGTCGAAACAACCTCATCTTTCGTATACCTCATCAATAATCTTTCATTCATCTCATTTGTAATACATATTTTTATCCTCGAAAGGATGTGAGACAAATCCCTAACACCTCTCGACGCTAAAATATTTTGAATATACCTCCGAGCAATTGCTTCCATTTCTCTCTCCTCACAAGTCTCCCTGTTAGACACATATTTTAAGTATATAATAAATTTTTTTGATGCCGACTAGTAGCAACATTATGGAAAAACTTAGTATTCTTGTCCCCCACTTGAAGCCAATTAGCCCGAGCCTATTGTTCCCAATACAATTCATCCTTATCAACCTCTAAATTAAGTTAAATCTTAGTGTCAATCATTTGTGCAAGACCTTCATCATCAACTTCAGGTTGCATCAATTCTTTTAATTTTTCTGTCAAATTCTTTTTGAGTCCATTCCTTTTATGATGAATCTCATCTGCCCATTTCATCAAATCAATCTTCAAGCAATCAAGTCTACCAAAAAATTCTCCATTCATACCATAACCGACTCACCTCATCATCAAAATACTCTTCTATAACCCACAAAGCCTCAAACCGAAACCTTTTTTCAAACTATTTAATTACATAATGCTTTGAACCAATAAGAAATGGACAATGACCAAAGAAAGAATGAGTAAGATGATGTATGGTCGCATTGGAAACCTTTCCATCCATTTACTATTAGTTACGCCTCTATCCAAACGTTCTCTTATATTAGTCTCCGGTAAATTTCTCCTGACCCAAATATATCAAACCCCATAATAACCAATATACATTTATTGACAATCCTCTAAAACTTCCCTAAAAGCTTCCATCATCCATTCATGTCTCGGACACCTCCAACCTTCTCAAAAGCATACATGATCCCATTGAGATTGTCACAAAAAAGCCAAAGCAAAGTCTGATGCTACCCTAATTGACGTAACAAATTCCACGATTCTCCTCTATTTCTACTATATAGTGAACCATAAAACCCTGTCAGCCGCCACCTTAATCCCTCATCAATCTCATCCACCTCAATGTCAATGTGATTACTCGAGTAGGTGATAAGACTAATCAAAACATTCCCCTTCTATGCCATGCATGGTCCACCTCTAGAAGCCATAGTTGACACATCGATACCCTCAAAGAACCCAAACTTCTCCTAACATTTTCCATTTGAATAACAATAATTTTAGTCTCCATGAAAAAGACTAATTGATGATTATACACCTTCAACACATGCCAAAGTCTTCTAATGGCCCGTAGACTTCTCAAACTACAGACGCTCCAACTTACAAGTATTATTGCACTCGAACGGCTTGCCCCTTAGTAGCTGCCGATAAAATTTAAGTATTATACGAATCCCTCCCATTTCTAATCACAAAAAAATCCACCTCCTATCTTTCGTCCATGTTATCCCCATCTTCTCGTAACTTCTCCTTGCCATTAACCCCTATACTAAATCTATAATTTGGTCCTGGAATGAAAGTGGTGGAGTAACATTCCAAATTTCCCAATAGCCCAGCATCGATTTGAACATAATCAAAGGTGCTATCCACATTCCTTGCTCTCTTATAATTAATCTTATCAAGAATGCAAAAATCATAATCCTCTTTGCTCTCTACTCCACATTTATGTTTACCCCTTATACAACCAGTATCCTTCTTATCAAGCATTATATTCCTCGCCAATCTTTTCCAACTGAGTATTTTTGGCTTTTCTATTAATACCCCCATTGAACTCTTAGGCCCACAATTAGAAACCCTATTATCAAAGCCCAAATCTTCATTCAATCTAGAATTACCATTTCCCCAACAAACCCTTGAATAGGTAGAGAAAAAGATGATCCAAAATCCCTAGAATTTTGTCGCAAATCTAAAAGGACCCAATTCCAACAAGGACATCTTGGACCCCACCCTTTCATTCGACACTCTACCATCTCTCGAATCTTACTTCACAACTTTTCTGCCTCCATTATTCACCTCACCGTCAATACCCATCTCCACCCCACTAGTGTACTGGCAATGCTTCATAGATTTTTATGTGAAAAGCCAAAGAGTAGACTTTTCTTCCCTACCAAATTCTATTCTGCCTTTAGTGCCACAGAATATGAGAAATCCCTATCCGGTCTCTCTTTCTCAACGCTGGACAAAACCTCGCACTCATTAACCCCGTGTCCCATACGTCCACACCCAAAACAAAAGATAGGGAGATTTTCATATTTGAAAGGTACCCATACCTTTCCTCAAAATCCACCACCACAAAACTCCTATTCTCAAGGGTTTCTACAAATCATTTTGAACCCTAACCCGATAGAAATCACCTTTGAATTCATATATGATAACTCCCCCAAAAGTCATGCCAATCGCATGCAGAAGATCTTTTTTATCACAACTCGTTGGACATGGACCGATTTTTAAGCCATATAGGGACATAACAACTCGAATTTGGGATCGCTCAATAGGAGCAGTCAATCGAATGAAAATAACAATTTGTTTACGAAAAAGCCATGGCATCCCCTTCCTCATAAGTTCCAAATTATTCTCATCATCAAAAGTAATGAAGAATAAATTTTTCCCCACCACTTGAATATCAAACTTTTTTGTCGTCTTCCAAATACTTTTCATTTGTGCTCTAAAACTATCTAGATTGTAAGACCAACTCGTCCAAACTGAACATAACAACGTTAGGCCATCACTCGGAACAATCAGCGAAATTTTAATTGACAATTTCACCAACTCCTCCTTCAAAAGAGAGATCTCATCCCTCCCCATTCCCGAAAAAGTCACCACCCTTCTTCACCCGGCCACAACAGTCACTGTTTCTAAGCGCTCTTGACTTTTTTTCCAATTTAACTTTTTTATTATAAAATTATATTTTAATTTTGATTATTTTAATTTATCCAAATATATTAAATGATTTTATAGATTTATAATTTTATTAATTAATAATATATTATGTAATTTTTTAAGTAGAAATTTTAAAAAATATGATCAAGTTAATTAATTTCATAACAATATAATATCATATTAATTAATATTTAATTAGTATTACTTTTATTATTATCACATGATAATATTGATAAATTATTATTCTAATATCAATTTTGTAATATAATTAACAATAAAGAATATTCTTGTCGATTTAAAAGTTTTTCAAACTCTTACTTTTACATATATTATAGATTTATTCCTAATATTAAACACATTACATGTGATTTTACGCATTTAAAATTTAAATTATTGTAATTAGTGTAAAAGAATCATAATTAAAACATTTTTACCATTTACAATGTAGTTTTTTCTTGATGTAACTAATGCAAAGAAATCTTATATATAAACTATATTGATAATTAAAATATGATGCTAATAGAAATTTTCTATTGATCATTAAAGCATCAGTTTTTTTTATTATATAAATTCATTAATTACTATAAATAATATATTAGATTAAATAAATAATTAGAATTTGCTATTTAAAAATAAAGTAATATAAAAATTAATGGAGACATAATAATTTAAATACAATATAAAATCTAAATTTATTTATTATTATATAAATTCATTTAATTAAAATTTTTAATAGAAGCAAATTTTTGTTTATAAGTAAGTAAATTTTTAATCAAATAATAAAATAAAATTTTATTTATAAATATGATAAATATTATAAAAATAAAAAATAAAAAATGTCAAATTCAATATTATAATAAATATTCAAGACTATATGGATCAATTCAAAAAAAAAAATTCCAAAAAGAGCAACAATTTTTAAAATTAAACATGAGATGTGAAAGGAGGATTTCTAGTAAAAGCGTAGCAAAATTTTCATTAAAAATTAATTATTTCAAAAACGTTGGAATCGGTCTGAATTTATAAGAAGTTAGATTTGGGTCGTTTCTATTGTATTTACAAATTGGTCATTAAAGTCTTGTCTTCATTTTATTTTGATCACGGTCAATTACTGTTAAAAGAGTGACGAAAAGTTAATATGAGTTTTTTATTAGTCTAATAATAAATTAATTTTTCAATATTTACGCATTCTACTAATTTAATCTTAAATATTAAATATATAATAAATTTAACCTCAATTTTATAAAATTAATTATATTAATTCAAATTATAAAAGATTTAATAAATTTAACTTCAAACTTTACAAAATCTTTTTGGATAAATATAATTTTCGAACTACTATAGATAAAGAATAACCCTTTCATTAAATTCTTATCTTTCCAGTGGAGGATTTTGTTTTCACACCAAAGTTGGCTAAACAAACCAACAATGATGACATCTTTTCCTTTTTATCTTTTATTTATTTAATCAAATAATGACCCATCATAAAAATTTAAAGCATCTAATTTTTTAAAAAATTATAGTTTGCCATCATCCAATTAATCAATGATGTATACTTATAAATCGTCAAATTATCAAATATAAATCTTAATAATAATAAATGTCATAAAAAGTTGTCATTTAAAAATTTATTGAATTAGAACTAAAATGATAAATTTTGTAAACATTGAGGACTAAATTTATTGATGATTTTATATTTAAGATCAAATTGATAAAATACATAAACATTGGATTGCTAAATTTCTTATTAGACTTGTCGAAACCATTTTTAAGTTTAAAAAAAAAATGGAGATCGACTTTAAAAATAAAAATGGAATCTCCACCAATCCCTTTGTGCTTAGGTGTGATCGGATCATCTTATAAAACGTTTTATTTCAAAATATTGATTTTGACCTACAAAATTCAAGAAAACGAGTTCGGGAGTCGGTTACATACGAGGAAGGATTAACACCCTCGTAACGCCCAAAATTGGTACCGGATTGATTAGTTGTTGTCCTAATGTCAAAAATTCGAAAAGATTTAAAAGCATAATTTCTTTAAAAACTTGAACAATTTGAGTTGAAACTTGAGATTCCTTTGTTCCGAAAGAATACAAACATCACATCCAGCACGTTAGAACATGATGTTTTAAACACTCGTAGCCAACATCATCTCATGATTTACAAAATTCATTAAAAGAATATTTAGTTATCTAGTCAAACGGAAAATCGAAACCCAGCACGTTAGGGAACTATTTCTCGAATTTCTAAACACAAAACATTGCCTTATTTAGGAAAAACTTTTGGATAAAATGTAGTAATTAAAGGAGATAGATATTTTAAACAAAGATTTAAAAAATAAACATTAAGTTATTACAAAAGTGCAATTTACTAAAGTTACATGTCATATTAACAATTAGCACTAACATAAACAATTAAATAAAAGAATGACAAGCAATAATAATGTTAAGGTAAACAAAGATAATGGATTCAAAATTTTTTTTTAAATGAACAATGAAAATAAAAAAATATAGAGTAGATAATAGCAATTTTAAAAGAATCTATGAAAAATTTTAAAAAATTTATTCACAAGATTAAATTCATGTATAAAAATAATAATAATATAGTGTAAATAATATACTCAAATCAATTAATGAATATTATAACAATTTAAAAAAATAAAAAAGTATAAAAATGATATAGATAAATAAAAATAAGTTAAAAAAACGCATAAGTCAACCTAACTCTCGCAATATGAGGATTAAACGAAATTCCTCCACCAAAATCTAACTCGAACAGAAGTAACTAAAAAAGAAACGAAGATGAGTGAAGAATAAAATAAGAACAAGCCACAAAAAATAAGAACGCAAAAGAGAGAAATTTGAGTGAATGCTCTCAAAAATTTTTATTACTCAAAACTCAAGTGTGTTTTACAATGAAGGGAGAGGCCTCTATTTATAGTTGAGTCTCCCCAAATCCAACGGTACAGATCAATTACATCAACGGCTAAGATTAAAAGGTATTTACAAATTAAATCTCTAAGATTACAAAATCATATCTTCTAAGATTGCATACCATATTTTCTAAGATTGCATATCATATCTAAGATTTGCATATCATATCTAAGATTGCATACCATATCTTCTAGGATTGCATATCATATCTAAGATTTGCATATCATATCTAAGATTTGCATATCATATCTAAGGTTGCATACCATATCTTCTAGGATTGCATATCATGTCTAAAATTTGCATATCATATCTAAGATTGCATATCCTTGAAGATTGTGTTGATATATGACGCCAAGCTTGTAGATTTTAACTTAAACCACGGAACTTGAACCCTAACCCCAGAACCTTGAACCTTAGACCTTAAACCTCAAACCCTAGATCCTAGACCTTGGACCTAGTTCTGGGTCTTGGGTTCAAGGTCTAAGGTCTAGGGTTGATAGGTGCTAAAAGTAACATATTTTAGTTTCATTCTTAATGTGTTTTTGGGTAATTTGAAACACCCCAAACCCGCCCACGAGCCTTGATGGGATCTGGTATGTTCCCTTGTAAACTGCTTCAAATTCTTTTGTTACTTAGGAAAAACTTGTGTGTTTTGAAAGAAAGATTGTTTTGGGTTGGGCTTGAGTTGAAAACAAGTTTATTTCTTTACTAAAAAAAAAAACCTTTACTTTAGGTGACAAAACGTTTGGGCTTATTTTAAAATAGATTTATTTAATCTTTTAATAAATAAAAGTTTGTAAGCTTAATAAATAAAAGCAAAGTAAAGTAGTGTTACTATGGCTTTTTTTACATCAAATAATTCCCAAAATAAAATTCAAAATACTTAAAATATAATAGTCCAAATAAAAAATAAATGAACTTCTTCGTGCATGGCCATCCCTAAGCATCTTGTAGGCCGGTCCATCACTAGTCGTCACCGAAAAGTAATCCCACAAGGTGAGTCAAGCAGACTCAATGTGTAACCAACACTAAAATTTAACAATTCGGGCATATATTATCATACATGTTCATAAACAAAAAAAAAAATAATGATGCAACCCGAACCCAAACCTAGATAGCCATCCGCTACACGTCCCCGTACCAACCTCGCACACCGTGGGGACTACTAAGTCAACCTCCATCCGCTACACACCATCGAAGGCAGTCGCTGCAGTCGACGTGCTCATCGCCTTTATAAAATTCATGGTCTTAGGTCACCACATTCAGAATTCGTGGTCTTAGGTCACCACATTCAGTTATCGTGGTCTTAGGTCACCACATTCAGATTTCATGGTCTTAGGTCACCACATTAACTTCCCATTTTCATATAACCCATATGCCCCATATTATACATATCATGCAATATCATACCTTAATTCACATTCTTATCACTTTTCACATTCTTATCACTTTTCACATCTTAAAAATAACATATGTTCACATTCCTAGTAGGAGTAGGAAACGTACCTGAGTACTTTGTACCATAACATGGTACCTTAGCCATATTCACATTCTTATAGACATGCACATATTAATTATTTCTTTAATCTTATTAAAAAGTAGTGTGGGGTACACACCTGATACACTTAGCGGTTCACTTAAATCCCGAAAATCCGATCTAAAGCTTTAGATCTCAAGTCCCTACGTTCGGCCAACCTTAATATGTTAGCATAAAGCCTATTCAGCTATAAACCAAATCTGGTAGGATTTGTACACTTAAAACCTACCTTGTTGCCGATTGACTTAAGAATCAAGTCCCAAACTTTGTTGTATTCTTTCTTGCATTCGCCAAACATTAAATCATACCACAAAGTTAGTTTCGACTTTTAACAATTATGAAATAGATCTAGTTATCAAACAGCCTATGGCCAATTGTATTTAGACACATACCTTGCGATTTTGAATCCGAAACTCACCGAATAACTAGGGAACACGCGCCTATGGTGTACCTTCGGGAAAAGAACTTCTCCTTCCTTGTAATTTGTTGATCCTTAGATCTATTAACTTGTTAGTTTCGGCTATTTTGAATAAATATAAACTAGATCTAAACACCAAAAAATAGGCCTTGGCCAAATATTCACATGGACTTACCTTGTGGATTTTAAATCCCGAAAGATCTCCTCTTGGTAATTGATAACTCTTAAATCCCGAAGCCTTCTTTTCAAGCTTCGACTAACACAATAATGGGGTTAGATTTCCTGGTTTCGGTTTTAATCTTAGAAGAAAAGAATGAGACCTGAATGAGATCTTACCCTTACTTTAGAGATCGGCAATCCTTGCTTGAAGAAATCGACAAAGACTTTGTCGGCAATCTCAAAGATTCGA
Source organism: Gossypium rotundifolium (assembly GCA_025506655.1). Classification (NCBI taxonomy): domain Eukaryota; kingdom Viridiplantae; phylum Streptophyta; class Magnoliopsida; order Malvales; family Malvaceae; genus Gossypium; species Gossypium rotundifolium. The sequence goes on along the minus strand of CP106732.1, from coordinate 149,595,588 downwards.
CTTTGAGATCAACAATGGTGGTTCGCCCTTTATGATATCAAGAGTAGAAAAGAGGTGAAGAAAGCTTTAAGATTCGGCTACAAGGGAATTTGGAAGAGGGAAACAAAAGAAGATTAGGAGAAGAGGAGAAGAATTTTGGCAAGAGAGGATGCCAATGGAGTTTCAGCCTTATCAAAATAAGGAGAAAAGGAGAGGATTTTCTTGGCTATAGAATTTCGACAAGAGATACTTAGGGGTGAAATAACAAAATTCGGCACTTAAGCCCCCCTTTCAAAATCGAAAATACCAATCCCAAAGAGCCCCCTATTCGGCCACCACCTCAACTCTGATCAAGACCCTTATTAATCTCCTCATTTATCTTTTAATTATCACCTTATTCAAAAATAAAATTTAAAAAAAATCCATTGTTTATCACCTAGCTTTGCCGAATTTTAGAGGGAATTAAACTCCTCCCTCCTAGTGCCTTGATGCCGTCCACTTCTCCCTCTTCATGTTGAAAAAATAAAAACTCCTTTTGCTTACTATGTGGCTTGAACCTAGGCCCATTTGCATAGCTTGTGGCGTCACTTAGTGGGCTTTAAGTGGTGCCTCCAAGCCACTTAAACAAGCCTATGTTTGTGTCAAATTTCTTCTATTAATTTTCTTAAGGCCACCTTGTTTTAGTTTCCTCTTTTACTTAACATTTCTAAATCATTTCCTTACATTTCCAGGTTTCCAAAAATGTTCACTTTCCTATTTTAACTTAACATTTCCAAGTTTCCAAAATGTTCACTTTCCTCTTTTAACTTAACATTTCCAAGTTTCCAAAATGTTCACTTTCCTCTTTTAAACTTAACATTTCCAAGTTTCCAAAAATGTTCATCATACATTCATAATACATAAGTCATGCCATTTCGTATAATTAAATCAGAAATACATAGGCCCATTTTCAGGATGTTACAGTTCTACCCCCTTAAAATAATTTCGTCCCCGAAATTGCCTGGCTAAAATAAATGAGGGTATTGTTATGGCATTGCCTCTTCTGGCTCCCACGAAGCTTCTTCCGATCCATGATTGCGCCACAACACTTTGACTAGGGGAACTGACTTCCTCCGTAATATTTTCACGTCTCGTTCCAAGATCTGAATCGGCTCTTCCTCGTAGGATAAGTCTGGCCTTAGCTCCACTTCTTCAACTGGTACCATATGAGATGGTTCTGATCGGTAGCGACGTAGCATGGATACATGGAATACGTCGTGCATCTGCTGCAACTCGGGTGGCAATTCCAACTGATATGCCACTGGTCCAACTCGCTTTAACACTCGATAGGGTCCTATAAGCCTTGGACTTAGTTTTCCTTTTCGACCAAATCTCATCACCTTCTTCCAAGGTGAAACCTTATGGAATACTTGGTCTCCCACATCAAATTCAATTTCCTTCCGTTTAAGATCTGCATACGACTTTTGCCTATCAGATGCTTCCTTCAACCGTGCATGAATTATCTCAACCTTCTCTTCAGATTCTGCTACTAATTCTGGTCCCAAAACTCGACGTTCTCCCAATTCCGTCTAACATGTAGGAGTCTGACACTTTCGACCATCTGGTGCTTCATAAGGTGCCATTCGAATACTTGCACGATAGGCATTGTTGTTGTAGGCAAACTCGCTAAAGGCAAATACTCCTCCCAACTTCCTCTGAAATCCATCACACAGCCCCTCAACATGTCCTCTAAAACTTGGATTACCCATTCAGATTGCCCGTCTGATTGTGGATGAAAGGCCGTAGTGAAATCCAACTTAGTGCCTAAAGCTTGATGAAGTGCCCTCCAAAACCGAGACGTAAATCTTGGGTCTCTATCCAAAATGATAGACACCGGCACTCAATGTAGCCTCACAATTTCTGTTACATATAATTTAGCCAATTTCTGAAGAGAATAATCAACCCTTACCGAGATAAAGTGCGCGGACTTGGTCAAACGGTCCACTATTACCCATACCGAGTCTTTCTTAGTAGGCGTAAGGGGAAGCCCACTAACGAAGTCCATGGTAATTCTTTCCCACTTCCACTGCGGAATTTTGATTGGCTGAAGCAATCCTGATGGAACTTGGTGTTCAGCCTTAACTTGCTGACACGTCAGACACTTGCCAACGAGTTCAGTAACTTCCTTTTTCAAACCAGGCCACCAAAACTATTTCCTTAGGTCTCTGTACAACTTAGTGCCTCCGGGATGCATAGCATAAGGGCTACCATGCGCTTCCGAAGAATCCTCTGTCTTAACTCCTCGTCCCTCAGCATATAGACCTTTCCTTTGAAGCACAATACTCCCTCATCACTAACATCATAGTCCTCTAACTCTCCGTCCTGTACTTGTTGTAACTTAACACTTAGGTCCTCATCCACCAACTGACTTTCCTTTACCTCATTCAACCATGTTGGTTTGACTTGCAATTCTGCAAGTAGACTTCCATCATCATAGAAACTCAAGTGTGCGAATAACGCCCTCAGATCCGACACAACCTTCTGGCTTAGGGCATCTGCCACTACATTCGCCTTGCCCGAGTGATATTCTATCGAACAGTCATAGTCCTTCAGCAATTCAACCCACCTTCGCTGTCTCAAGTTTAACTCCTTTTGAGTCAGCAAATACTTAAGGCTCTTGTGGTCTGTGTAGATCGTCGACTTTTCGCCATAAAGGTAGTGCCTCCATACCTTAAGAGCGAAAACCACTGCTGCTAATTCCAAGTCATGCGTCGGGTAGTTTACCTCATGTGGCCTCAACTGTCGGGACGCATATGCGATTACCTTTCTATCTTGCATCAATACATAACCCTAACCTGTATGGGAAGCGTCCCAATACACCGTAAAATCTTTTCCTGCCTCCGGCTGTATCAACACTGGAGCTTCAGTCAAAACCTTCTTGAGCTTTTCAAAGCTCTCCTGCTGCTTATCCGTCCATACAAAGGGTACTTCCTTCCTCAACAACTTTGTTAAAGGCGCGGCTATTGACGAAAATCCTTCCACTAACCTTCTGTAATAGCCTGCCAATCCCAAGAAACTACGGATCTCTGCCACCGACTTAGGTGGTTTCCAATCCAACACTGCTTCGATCTTTCTAGGATCCACCCTTATTCCTTCAGCAGACACCACGTGCCCTAAGAATGCAACCTCCTTAAGCCAAAATTCACACTTGCTGAATTTGGCGTAAAGCTTCTTCTCCCTTAACACTTACAGCACAATCCAGAGATGCTCATCATGCTCCTCTTCAGTCTTGAAGTATACGAGGATGTCGTCGATGAACACCACGACGAACCTATCCAAGTAAGGTTGAAAAACCCGGTTCATCATATCCATGAACGCGGCTGGGGCATTTGTCAACCCGAACGGCATTACTACAAACTCAAAATGGCTGTATCTTGTCCTAAAGGCTGTCTTATAGATATCTGCCTCCTTCACTTTCAACTGATGATATCCTGACCTTAAGTCGATCTTTGAAAACACTGCCGCCCCCTTAAGCTGATCGAACAAGTCATCAATCCTTGGCAAAGGATACTTGTTCTTGATGGTCAGCTTATTCAACTGACGATAATCTATGCACATTCACATAGTTCGTCCTTCTTCTTCACAAAGCGGGACACATGCTCCCCATGAAGACACTAATTGGGCCGGATAAACCCACGATCCAGTAATTCTTGGATTTGAGCCTTGAGCTCAACCAACTCCTTTGGTGCCATTCTATAAGGGGCAATTGACACATGAGCTATTCTCGGCAGCAAATCAATTCCAACATTCTATAAGGGGCAATTGACACATGAGCTATTCTCGGCAGCAAATCAATTCCAAACTCCACCTCTCTATCTGGGGGTATTCCTGGTAATTCTTCTGGGAACACATCCTCAAAGTCCCTTACCATTCTAACTCCACTAACACCTTCTTCCTTTCCATCTAACGTACTTACGAAGGCTAAAAATGCCTTGCACCCTTTACGAACCATCTTTTCAGCCTTTAGCGCTGAAACCACATTAGACAAGTAGTTTCTTCTTTCTCCTATCATTACTACCACTTCATCTTTCGGGGTCCTTAGTTCCATTCATTTAACCGCACAGTCCAACACGGCCCGGTGTTCTACTAACCAATCCATACCAAGTATGAGGTCAAATTCTCCGAAGGGTAACTCCATTAAGTCAGCCCGAAAGCTCACTCCCTGAATTTCTAGGGATACACTCCGAAAGATCTTATTCACCACTACAGTTTGGCCTAATGGGCTTACTACAGTTATCTCCCTATCAGAAAGTTCAGAGTCTAGGCCTAGCGTTTCAACTACACTACAGGCAATATAAGAATGAGTCGAGCCCACATCAATAAGAACAAAATAAGGCTTGCCATGAATGAGGAATGTACCGGTTATGACGTCCGACGCGTCTCCCTCCTCCCTACGGTGAACCGCATAAACCAAACTCAGCTGCCTTGCCTCAGTGTTAGCAGCACCTCGACCCGGTGTTCCACGTCCTCTACCAGTATTGTTACCTCTACCATTCGGACCACGACCTCTCTGAGGCTGCTGTCCAGCTCTATCATCCGGTTTCCTCGGGCAGTCCTTGATCATATGGTCCTTTGACCCACATCTGAAACATCCACCTGTCCTCTTCTAACATTCACCTAAGTGTTTCTTTCCACACTGATCACATGAACGATACTGCCCTCCTGCACCCACTTACTGACCCCGTGACCCATCAGCTCTGGGCCTTTTCTGCACATTTTCTGACAATCCTGACGACCCATAACCCCTCTTGGGTCTATTCCTATCAGAGCTTTGTTTAACCGAGTCCTTGATTCCCTCGGCTACCTTAGCCTTTTCTACCAACGCGAAAAACACCTGCTCCTGATGTGGAGCTATCAACAACCTGAGGTCATCCCTTAAACCGTCTTCAAACCGAACACACCGCTTATGTTCTGTAGCCACTACTCCTCGAGCATATCGACTTAACCTTAAAAATTTAGCTTCATACGCCGTTACTGACTTGTTCCCTTGAACCAGCCCCAAAAATGCCTTCCTCTGCTCATCAATATAACGTGTACCGACATACTTCTTCTGATATGCCGCCTTAACATATTCCTGTGTCGATCCTCACCGGGCACCATCCCGAATCAGAACCACCATTGGTATGCTTCATCGCATAATGTGCCACCATTCCCTTCAACTTCTCCTCGGGGTCGATCGAGCTCATCCATAATGCGCTCGATTACTTCCAACGAAGATTCACTATCTTTGGGTGCCACACTAGATACTCCACGGAATACCTCGGCTCCGTTGGCTTGGAGTCGCTCGGTATAGATTTTCGAGCTCCACATTCCTCCAAAGACCGACCACCATTTCAAGAACTCGTAGCATAGCCTGCGTCTGAAGATCATCCGTCTGAGCTTCGCTTTCGACACCAACAGTACAGGGGTGGTGGTGGCGGTGGTAACTCATTGTCGGACCTTGACCGATCTGCGGGTTCGACACGATCATTCTTTCTCTCTGGCGTCCATGACGATCGCGTCCTCTAGAACTCATATCTAACGATGCGTTTTAATCGATTTAAGAAAGTTTTATGAATTAGCCCTTATTCCACCTGATTATCCACGAAGAAGTTTTATGAAAAGAGTTTTATGAGTGGTTCTTTTGTATTCATACATGCACACGATCTTTACATTCATACATCCATAAATCAATTATGAACTTTCGTTCATTCGAGAAATGTTGTAGTTTTCATTGTTCTTTGTTTTCCACTACCCCGGGTATTTTCGTAATTTATCCTATAGGGGTATTTTCGTAATTTGTCAAAATAAGGTTCCTTGGTGATTTTGTCAATAAGGATATTTTGGTAATTTTTGAAATCCCGGGGGTATTTCAAAAAATTTTAAAATTCGAGGGTATTTCGATAATTAACCTGGGTAAATTTGTAAATCTTAATAAATCGAGGGTACTTTAAAATTTTACAAAACTTGAAGGTTGTTTCTGAGAATTTGTTTTCCAAATCAGTGTTGTTGTAGAAATTTTTGAAGATCAGGGTCATTTTGGTAATTTTGCAAGTTAGGGGCAATTTCGTAATTTTCCAAAATTAAGGTATTTTGATATTTTGCAAATTAGGGTTTTGAACATTCTATAAAATAATGAAATTTTGATAAGAACTGCGGGTATTTGGAAATTTCATAAACCAAGGGCATTTTTGTAATTTTACCACTAGGGGTATTTTAGTAAATTTGTAAATCGAAAATATTTTGGAAGAATTTTCGCAAAAATCTTGTTCTACTCTTAAAAGGGTAATATAGGGATTTTAAAGCTAGGGTTTCCATAAAAATACGGTTAGTCCCTTTCGGGTTTTAGTTAGGGGTTTTGCAGTGATTAAGTCCTCTTGGTTAGGGTGAGCCAGTAGCTACGCACCAAGTAGGATTCAGTGGAGAGGAGGTGAGTCACATGGATCGCTTAAATACCAAGCTCCCACCGAAACCAATCCTAGACATGCGTGCCATGGTTGCCACACCTAACTTTCGTGACTTAATCATGGGTTTGTTTAGTTAGGCATTTAAGTCTTATGTTTTGTTGGAATATACTAGTCCTAGGGTTCAAGTGCTTATCATGCTAATCTACGTTCCATTCCATTTCTACCCTTCTACAAATCATAATATGAATCACACAATGGATAGAAGTACTTACCAGGTGGACTTGAATTCGAGACTTAGTGGGCTATGCCAAAAAACCTGTCTAACTCACAAAATTTCTTTTGGGCTTTAACTTTGAAAACGTTTGGGCCTTAAACCCAAGGTAGAGAGTTTAAGCTGGCTCGATACCAAATTGAAACACCCCAAACCCGCCCACGAGCCTTGGACCGGATCTGGTATGTTCCCGGTGTAAACTGTTTCAAATTCTTTTGTTAGTTAGGAAAAACTTGTGTGTTTTGAAAGAAAGATTGTTTTGGGTTGGGCTTGAGTTGAAAACAAGTTTATTTCTTTACTAAAAAACCTTTACTTTAGGTGACAAAACGTTTGGGCTTATTTTAAAATAGATTTATTTAATCTTTTAATAAATAAAAGTTTGTAAGCTTAATAAATAAAAGCAAAGTAAAGTAGTGTTACTATGGTTTTTTACATCAAATAATTCCCAAAATAAAATTTAAAATACTTAAAATATAATAGTCCAAATAAAAAAATAAATGAACTTCTTTTGTGCATGGCCATCCCTAAGCATCTTTGGCCGGTCCATCACTTTGGTCGTCACGAAAAGTAATCCCACAAGGGTGAGTCAAGCAGACTCAATGTGTAACCAATACTAAAATTTAACAATTCGGCATACATTATCATACATGTTCATAAACAAATAAAAAAATAATGATGCAACCCGAACCCAAACCTAGATAGCCATCCGCAACACGTCCCCGTACCAACACGTATACCTGTAGGGACTACTAAGTCAACCCTCCATCCGCTACACACCATCAAGGCGTCATTGCAATCGGCGTGCTCATCGCCCTTATAAAATTCGTGGTCTTAGGTCACCATATTCGTAATTCGTGGTCTTAGGTCACCACATTCGATTATCGTAGTCTTAGGTCACCAAATTCGATTTCGTGGTCTTAGGTCACCACATTAACTTCCCCTTTCATATAACCCATATGCCCCATATTATACATATCATGCAATATCATACCTTAATTCACATTCTTATCACTTTTCACATTCTTATCACTTTTCACATGTTAAAAATAACATATGTTCATATTCCTAGTAGGAGTAGGAAGCGTGCACTGAGTACTTTGTACCATAACATGGTACCTTAGCCATATTCACATTCTTATAGACATACACATATTAATTATTGCCATAAATCTTATTAAAAGTAGTGTAGAACACCGATACACTTAGCAGTTCACTTAAATCCCAAAATCCGATCTAAAGCCTTAGATCTCAAGTCCCTACATTCTACCAACCTTAATATGTTAGCATAAAGCCTATTCGGTTATAAACCAAATCCTAGTAGGATTTGTACACTTAAAACCTACCTTGTTGCCGATTGACTTAAGAATCAAGTCCCGAAACTTTGTTGTATTCCTTCTTGCATTCGGCCAAACATTAAATCATACCACAGGTTAGTTTCGGCTTTTTAACAATTATGAAATAGATCTAGTTATCAAAACAGGCCTATGGCCGATTGTATTTAGGCACATACCTTGCGATTTTTGAATCCCGAAACTCACCAAATAACTAGGGAACACGCGGCCTATGGTGTACCTTCGGGAAAAGAACTTCTCCTTCCTTATAACCGGCTGATCCTTAGATCTATTAACTTGTTAGTTTCAGCTATTTTGAATAAATATAAACTAGATCTAAACATAAAAAAATAGGCCTTGGCCGAATATTCACATGGACTTACCTTGTGGATTTTAAATCCCGAAAGATCTCCTCTTGGTAATTGATAACTCCTAAATCCCGAAGCCTTCTTTCCAAGCTTCGACTAACACAATAATGGGGTTAGATTTCCTGGTTTCGGTTTTAATCTTAGAAGAAAACGAATGAGACTGAATGAGATCTTACCCTTACTTTAGAGATCGGCAATCCTTGCTTGAAGAAATCGACAGCACCTTTGCTGGCAATCTCTCAAAGATTCGGCTTTGAGATCAACAATGGTGGTTCGGCCCTTTATGATATCAAGAGTAGAAAAGATGTGAAGAAAGCTTTAAGATTCGGCTACAAGGGAATTCGGAAGAGGGAAACAAAAGAAGATTAGGAGAAGATGAGAAGAATTTCGGCAAGAGAGGATGCTAATGGAGTTTTGGCCTTATCAAAATAATGAGAAAAGGAGAGGATTTTCTTGACTATAGAATTTCGGCAAGAGAGACTTAGGGGTGAAATAACAAAATTCGGCACTTAAGCCCCCCTTTCAAAACCGAAAATACCAATCCCAAAGAGCCCCCTATTCGGCCACCACCTCAACTCTGATCAAAACCCTTATTAATCTCCTCATTTATCTTTTAATTATCACCTTATTCAAAAATAAAATTTAAAAAAAAATCCATTGTTTATCACCTAGCTTTGCCGAATTTTAGAGGGAATTAAACTCCTCCCTCCTAGTGCCTTAATGCCGTCCACTTCTCCCTCTTCATGTTGAAAAAATAAAAACTCCTTTTGCTTACCATGTGGCTCGAACCTAGGCCCATTTGCATAGCTTGTGTATGCCACTTACTGGGCTTTAAGTGGTGCCTCCAAGCCACTTAAACAAGCTTATGTTTGTGTCAAATTTCTTCTATTAATTTTCTTAAGGCCACCTTGTTTTAGTTTCCTCTTTTACTTAACATTTCTAAATCATTTCCTTACATTTCCAGGTTTCCAAAAATGTTCACTTTCCTATTTTAACTTAACATTTCCAAGTTTCCAAAATGTTCACTTTCCTCTTTTAACTTAACATTTCCAAGTTTCCAAAATGTTTACTTTCCTCTTTTAAACTTAACATTTCCAAGTTTCCAAAAATGTTCATCATACATTCATAATACATAAGTCATGCCATTTCGTATAATTAAATCAGAAATACATAGGCCCATTTTCAGGATGTTACATAATTATTCGATGTTAATGGTGAATTGTATACTCCTCATCCTTTAAATTCATGTTTTTATACTTAAGAGAGCATTTGAGAGCAAAATGTGAGAAAATCAAAAAATCAGTGTATGCTACAGAAGCTACGTGGGTTGACCTTTTCACACGAGCTGCCACACAACCATGTGGTAGATCATGTCGATTTCATGAATTTGCACTCCGAATAGCGGAAAAATGCGATTTTAAGGTTTTTGGGCATTCTAAGAGGTATATATGACAAAAATAAGAAGATAAGAGGGAGCCGTCATAAAATATTCAAAAAAAAAACTCGAAAAAGGCCATTGAAGCTAATTCTGAAGCAGATTTATGTCAAAATTGAAAACACCAAGTTGATTTCTCAGGAGATTATCATGAGTTTCTTTATTTATGTTGGTTATTCCGTGTCTGGGATGTTTTTATTTCCAAGCATGAACTAATTTTCTAAATACCTAGGGAGATGAACCCTATGACTGATTCTGTCATTTAATTTTTATTTTATGCAATAAATACTTAGATCTTATTCTCAATTATGTGTGCTTAATTATTGGTTTGATATTTTTATAATAGCCCAATTTTAGTGAGGTCGAAATAGTGGTTTCATAACCACAAATCTATGCTGAAAAGATAAAATAAAATGATTAGTAATATAGTAGAAAGGTTGTATGAGAATTTTGATAAGAAAATTTTGATCAATTAGGTGCTTAATTGTAGAAAGGACTAAATTGCATAAAATGTTAAATTTAAATTCTAGTAGCTATAAAGATTAAATAGCTATGAAATTTAAAACTTAAGGTCCTTAAATGGTAATTAGACCACTGATGAAAAATATGTAGATTTTATTGGTGAATCATCCAAGGAAAAATTGAAAAAGGACAAGGACTAAATTGGAATAGAAATAGTTAAAAGATGATAAAGATTAAAATAGATATTAATACCATTTTATATCATCTTCTTCATCAAAAATACATGAAAACCCTAAGAGAGAGAAAACAAACTTTCCAAGCATAAATTGACAAGTTCTTATGTCCCGTTTTTAGTAATTTTTATATTTTTGAGATCGAGAAAGCTTAATTTTTCTATTTGGGGGGTTAATTTGAATAGATATCAAAGTATAGAAAATTTTCCATGGATGAATATGCTGAAATTTGAAAGATTATGGTAGAAATTGAAAGGTTGTTGATAGATGAACATCTTTTACAAAGTAAATTTTGATGGAAACATGTTTTGGGATTAAATTGAAAAGTGATGAAATTCATGGAAAAATTATAAAATTTTGAGATTACATGTGCTGTAAAAGTTATATTAGAATTTTGATTAGGCTTGGAATAAAGAGTAAAATTTCATTAATTTCAATTTCGAGCCTAGGGACAAAATTGGAATTAATTTAAAAGTTAGGGGAAAAATGGTAATTTTTCCTAGAATGTGAATTGGGTTCAATTGAATGTGAAAAGTATTAAACCGATGATTAAATTCATTTATATATATCCGAAAATACCAAACAAAGAGAAAGATCGAGGAAAAGAGAAAGTTTCAGATTAGTAGATACGAATAATTTTCAAGGTAAGTTCATATAACTTAAATAAGTGTGAATATGTGTTGATTTGATTGTTTAATTGTATGAAATATGATATGTGAGTTATGTGTACATTAAGTATGAACATTGTGAAGCATGAAATATGTATATGATGTAAAATGATTGAAAAAGGGTTAAAATCCGTTTGAATATTAAATTTCGATTGGATAAATGTGATTTCCCTGATAAAACTGCATGTGTTGTAGAATGGATTTAGCATGGACGGGTAATCCTTTGAAAATGGACTCTCGAGAATATGTGTTTCGATTAGGATTTAGCCTGGACTGGTAATCCTAATTGATTGGATTTAGCCTAGGCTAGCAATCTAGATTGAACTCTATAGGGAATTCTTTGTCATATAAAGATTTAGCCTGAACTGGTAATCCAACAAAGCCCTTATAGTATATGTGCTACAACTAGAATTTAGCTTGGACTGGTAATTCTGCTATATGATATGCGGCTTGAGAGTGTACCTAGACGGTACTACTGGATATGAATTGACGGATAATGGAATTGTGCACCTCAAGTGTACTACTAGAAATATTCATCGGAAATTCAATGATTCAATGGATAAAATACTCATATGGCGTGATGAGCTCATCTATGCTTATTGTATATTATGACTAACATGTTAATTGAATGTTTGTGACTAGGCAAATTTGCTAAATTGATGGGTATATGCTTTGTATATGTTTTAGATGTTAAATATGATTGGTAAGTGTAATTTTAGTTATACGAGCTTACTAAGCATATAATTCTTACAAGGTTTATTTTCCTTATTTTATAGTGCTCAAAGCTCGGGAAGGTCGGAAAATTGGTTGGAGCTATCATCACGCTATCAACTCCTTGATTTTTGGTATAAATGAAAATCTTATTTTGTTAATGGCATGTATAGTAGGGGTGTGCAAAATTCGGGTAAAATCGAAAAAATTTAGTTAACCGACCGAATTCGGTTAATCGGTCGGTTAACCTAATTTTTTTTGGTCGGGGGTCGGTTAATTATTTTTGATTTTTGGTTAACAGTTAATTCGGTTCAAAATCGGTTGGTTAACCAAATTTTTCGATTTAACCAAAACATTAATAAATAAAATTATAATATATAAATATGCCCAGTATTCACCTAAACCCAATCCAAACCCAAGTATCCAACCCAACCTAATTACCCAACCCAACCCAATCATAAAAATTACATATAATTTAATACATAAAAATAAAATTAAAACTAAAACTAAAACTAAAACTAAACCCAACTCAACAGTGAACAGACGACAAAAAAAAAAAAAAAAAAAACCTAACCTTAATCTTCAAGTCCCTAATTGAAAACTCCCAAAATCTTTGCCAGGCCAACCACCTTCCGTCCGGCACTCCGGCGTCTACCAGGTCACTATCCATCACTGGCGAGTTGAGGTAGGCTTTTACTAGCTCAAGAGTACTTTCCCTAACTAAACTCTCCATTTCTGCAAATTCTATTTTAAGAATGAAACTAGCTCAATATTCATAATCCCAATAGATATTCATAATCCCAATGGTTTTAGTTTTGTTTATGTTTATGTTTGTGGTGTTAGTGATGATTTGTAGGGAGTAATATCGATTCTGGGTTCTGATTTCTGACAGGAAGGAACCCAAGATGCTCTGTTGAGTAATAATAAATATTTTTAATAGTACTGTAGTAGTTACCAGTATTTACCACTAATTAGTAGAAGACTGGAAGTCTTAAAGAGATTATATAAGGATAATCAAACTAATATTCCAAATATTAACACGTTAATACTTGTGATGCTATGGAATCACATCTGCATCTGTTGTCTGTATTGTAACTTAGACTTCTAACTTGAGACTTGGGATTTGTTCTATTTGACTTTAGACTTCAGACTTCAGATTCTTAATTTTCCCAAATCACTTATATGCATGCCCCCATGCCCTTGCTTCATTTTTATGTGTCCCCTTTCTTGTTTTTCTATATCTTCACTTTCTTATGTCAATAGTAGCTAGCTAGCAATTAACATCTACCAAGAGTGCTTTTATAAATATGTTTAATATGTACATAAACATTCTTGAATAATACTGAAGGATTGCATCTTTCTTGTTATTACAAGATTTTTGTTCTTTTCTTTCCTTTTTTTTTCCCTTCAATTACTTTTTCAATATAAAGCATAGTCATTCTATGGCTCTATCAAGTTTTTATTTTATTTTAGTGTATGAAATTGAGCATTTTCATGCTGTCTTAAATTAAATTAAGATGTTGTTTAATGTTTCAAATTGAGTATTATTATGCTGTCATAAATTGAATTAAAGTTGGTGTTTTAGTGTATCAAATTGGGCATTTTCATGCCGTCTTAAATTAAATTAAGCTGCTGTATAATGTTTCAAATTTAGTATTATTATGTTGCCATAAATTGAATTAAAGTTGGTGTTTTAGTGTATCAAATTGAGCATTTTCATGTCGTCTTAAATTAAATTAAGCTACTGTTTAATGTTTCAAATTGAGTATTATTATGCTGTCATAAATTGAATTAAAGTTGGTGTTTTAGTGTATTAAATTGAGCATTTTCATGCTGCCTTAAATTAAATTAAGCTGCTGTTTAATGTTTCAAATTGAGTATTATTATGTTGTCCTAAATTAAATTAAAGTGTTGCTTCAGTGTCTCAAAGTAAGCATTATTATGTTATTGAAAATTTGTTAAAAATGCTACTTGAAAAGGATATTTCATTTCATTCCAAATTTAAGTATATTTACTACCTTAATTAATGTCATATTGCTTATATTATGTTGTTTAAAATGTGTAAATTTTTGTTTAACTGTGTTTTAAAGTGTGCAAATTGTGGCGGTTCAAAAGATTATATTAATCTCTCACATTTTTAACATAATCCAACTCAGCTATGTTTTTTCTAAAACTCAACATCAAAATATGTTTAATATTATAAATGTATTTTAATTTATTATATACTTTTTTCTTGCAGAATGTCAACCGAACCAACATCTATTGAGGGTAGTGTTACACCTCCTACTTCGATAGATTCTAAAAATTTGGGAGTTGGAGCTTCAAGCCAAACAAATGGGACTATCGAGAAAAGAAAAGCCACTCCTTAAAGGTCAAAAGTTTGGTCTCACTTCATTGAGATTATTAATAGTGAGGGTGCAAGTAAGACTAAATGTAATTATTGTCAAAAAGAATTTTGTTGTGATATGAAAAAAAATGGTACAGGGTAATTGAAATATCATATTGGTTCATGTAAGAAAAATCCTAATAATGTTGTTGACACTAGTGAAGGAAAACTAGGGAAGAGAATCTTTCAACTTGGAGATTTGATCAAGAAGCACGTAAGAAAGGATTAGCACAATGATTGTGATTGATGAATTACCTTTCAAGTTTGTTGAAAGTGAAGGTTTTAAGAAATTTATGTTTGTGCCATGTCCTAGGTTTCATATTCCTTTACGAATTACTATGACTAGGGATGTTTATCAGTTGTATTTAGATGAAAGGGTCAAGATAAAACAACTTTTGAAAAGTTCTTGTTCTAGAGTTTGCTTAACTATTGACATATGGACTTCTTTGCTAAGAGTTAATTATTTGTGTATCACTGCTCACTTTATTGATAACAATTGGAAATTGAATAAAATGATTTTAAACTTTTATCCAATTTCTAGTCATAAGGGTGAGTCCATTGGGATGGTGATTGAGAAATGCTTGTTGAATTAGGGGATTGATAAGTTGTTTACTGTTACTGTTGATAATGAAAGTTCAAATGATGTTGCTATTGGTTATTTGAGAAAGAAATTTAACCCTCGAGGGGGTTTAGTTCAAAATGGTAAATATCTTCATATGAGATGCATGGCACACGTTGTGAATTTGATTGTTGTTGAAGGCTTAAAGGAAATGAATAAATCTGTTGAACGTGTAAGGGGGGCTGTTAGATATGTGAGACAATCTCCAGCTAGATTACAAAAGTTAAAGGAGTGTGTTATGGTGGAAAGGATAAAGTGTAAAAAGATATTGTGTCTTGATGTTTGTACTAGGTGGAACTCAACCTACTTAATGTTAGACATTGCTCAGAACTTTAAGACTTTTGAGAGATTTGATGAGCAAGATACAAACTTTAGGGCTGAACTTGAAAGGGGAGAGGGTTGGCCTAGTGTGGATGATTGGGATAATATTAGAAACTTGAGGGATTTCTTGGAACACTTTTATGAAGTCACTTTTCATATATTTGGCACTTCATATGTCACGTCCAATAATTTTTTTGATGAGCTTTTTGAAATTGATATTCTTTTATGAGATGCTCAGTTGAATAGTAATGTTGATTTCAATGTTATGACCATCAAGATGAAAGACAAGTATGATAAGTATTGGGGTGATATTGACAACATGAATTTGCTTATGTTTGTGATCCTAGACAAAAACTAAAGTATCTTGAATTTGCACTTAGTGAAATGTCTAGTTCTGAAAAAGCTTGTGAAATGATGTAAAAATTGAAGGAATCTTTGTATGAATTGTTTGATGAGTATAAGCCTCCACTTCATAGTACTTGTAGCCAATCGAGTGTGCCAACACATGTTTCTCTCGGTGAACCAAAACAAAAAATGAAAAGGCGAATGCAAGCTTTGTATAAAAAGTGTGAGTTGGAAATTTGTGGTGAGGATAAAACATCTGAGTTGGATAAATATTTAGCTGAGGCTAATGAGGAATTTTTTGAAGATTTTGATATTTTATTGTGGTGGAAAGTGAACATTCTAGATTTCCACTCTTTCAAAAATGGCCGAGAGATGTGTTAGTTATATCGGTTTCTACTGTTTCTTGAGTCCGTGATTTAGCATCGGGGACATGTGCTTGATCAATAGAGGAGTTATTTAACTCCTAAAATTGTACAAGCTCTTGTGTGTACTCAAGATTGGATTCTAAAATCATCATCACAATAAGACATCAAAAAGATTGAAGAACAAATCCAAGAGCTTGACAAGAGTGAAAATGGTATATTTCTTGTTTTATTTTAATAGTTTCAATTTTTTACCATGTCACTCCTAATTATTTAATTGATTCAATGTTTAGATTTTTCTTGGAATGGTTCAGAGCCTACCCCAAATTCATGAGCTTTCGTGAGTTGAAGGGTATGCTTACTATCTTATTCTTGTTAACTTAGAATCTATTTGTTTGTTTATATTATTTGATTTTTTTAAATGTGTATGTTTCTATTATATGCTAAATTTTTGCACATGTTTTTTTTTTTCTTTTGTAGGTTTAATGCAAATGGAGATCTTTTGGAGAGAAGAAATGGATACAAATGGACAATATTAAAGACTTACATTTCAATTATGTGTTAATTTCAAGACTTATGTAATGCTTTTAATTATGCAATGATTCAAAGACTTATGTAATGTTTTTAATTATATAGTGATTCAAAGACTTACGTAATCTTTTTAATTATGTAGTGATTCATTTCGGTTAATTCGAGTAATTCAGGTAATTTGGTTAATTCGGTTAATTTTTAACCAAAAATAAAAAAAATATATAATTTTCAGTTAGGTTAATTTTTTGAAAAAATTTCAGTTCAGTTAACGATTAAAAATTTTAAAAGGTCGATTAATTTGATTAATGTTATTTTGGGTCAGTTAACCGACTGAACACCCTAATGTATAGGCTAACTAAGTTAAATGATGGTATGTAAATGATATATATATAACTTAGCCATTGGTAATACTTATGTTTTTTTATATATGTTATGGTTGGATTTTAGTTGAAATTGGTTGGAAAATTTTCGTTAGTGTTGGTTCAGGAAAAATGGAAAATTTGGGTGAGAAATAAGGCTAGAATATGGCCTTATTTTGTCCACATGGGTATGTATGTCTACATTGTGTGTGACACACGGCCTAGGTACATGGGCGTGTGATACAACCGTGTGAAGTCTCCACCTATTTTTCAAAAATTAATTTAATCATATGGCCTAGCACACGGGCGTGTGACATGGCCGTGTGTGCAAGTCAGAAAGTACCTTAAATGAGACACGGCCTGAAGCACGGGCATGTCTAATGTCACACGGGTGTGTCCCTAGACTACACGGATGTGTGAAGTTACACGGCTTGACCACACGGGCATGTGGGTACTGTTCATAAGTGAAATTTTGTATACTTGCGAAAAATTTTATGAGACCCCGATTAAGTCCTGACTCAATTTTCATATTCGATTTGAGCCTCGAGGGTCCAATTGAGAAACGTTATGTATGTTTTTGATAAATTAATAGTAAATGATAAGATTAATTCTGTAAATGTTCTGTATTTACCGATAACATTCTATAAATCGGTTTCGACTACGGATACGGGTTAGGGGTGTTACATTTATTGGTATCAGAGCTACGGTTTAGTCAATTCTCGGACTAACGTAGCAAGTATTGGTTTAGCTATACATGCCATTATACAATTTTGATAGTGTGATATCTCCTAACCATTTTAAATATATTTTTCATATAGTAAATGTCTTCCGACTGAGCTAGAGCTGATCGTGAGGAAGCTGGGAGTACTACTCAAGCTTCCGTACAAATAGCTACATCTAGTAGTAGAAGGCCCGAGTCTTAGGGCTGAGATGATGAGGGTAAAGCTGCATTCTTTCAAATGATGAATGAATGGTTCATACAATATATAAGAACAAATCCTCGCTGTTCAGCAACCTCCCCACCTACTTCTCAATTGATTCCTGAGATACAACAGGATACTAAGTCAGTCAAAATTAGTAAGGCTCCTGTTGATAAAATCAGAAAATATGGGGCTAAAGAATTTAGAGCTACCACAGATGATGATGCTGAAAAGGCTGAGTTTTGGTGGAGAATACTATCCGGGTATTAGATGAATTGTCTTGTTCACCAGCTGATTGTTTGAAATATGCAGTTTCTTTATTGAAAGATACAACCTATTATTGGTGGAAAATTATAACTTCTGTTGTTCCGAAAGAAAACATTACATGGGAGTTCTTTCAAACAAAATTTAGAAAGAAATATATTAGTCAAAGATTTCTGGATCAAAAAAGGAAAGAATTCCTAGAACTCAAAAAGAGGAACATGACAGTGTCAGAATATGAACGAGAATTTATTCATCTAAGTAAATATGCTCAAGAATGGGTTCAAACAGAAGCTAAAATGTGCAAACGGTTTGAAGAAGGGCTGAATGAAGTTATTAAGTTGTTGATTGGAATTCTTGAAATAAGAGAATTTACAATATTGGCTGATATAGCATTAAAAGCAGAAGAATTAAGTAAAAAAATAAACAAGCTGAAAAAGAAGCTTGGATTTTCGGTAAGATCTATGGGAAAATTCCAATCATCTGTTTCAAAGAAATTAAAGAGATACCAGGATCGTTTTACCACATCTGCTGGATATTCTAGAAAAGAGCGAGGTCCTCAACGCTCTAACCCGAGATCACCGTCCCCATCAGTAACCAGTGTTGGTAGTGTCGAAAATCCAAAGCCGAAATGTAACTACTACAATAAATTTCATTTTGGGGAATGTCGACTAAAAAGTGGAGCTTGCTCCCGATGTGGTTATTTTGATCATTTTCAGAGAGATTGTCTAGAGAGAGGGAAAAGAGGTTGAATAGATTCCAAAGTCGAGTTATACTACCTCTAGAGGTAGACCACCTCGACATCCTACAAATGTTGATGGTAGCAGAAGTGCTACAAAAGATTCAATGGTTAAAACTAAGACATGAGCACCAGCGAGAACATATGCTATACATGCTAGAGAAGATGCTTCTTCCAGATGTCATTACTAGTACATTTTCTTTACTTGGCACTAATATTATTGTTTTAATTGATCCTGGTTCCACATACTCATATATATGCACGAAATTGGCATCTATTAAAAATTTACTGGTTGAATTCACTGAAATTGTGATGAAAGTTTCAAATCCCCTGGGTCAAAGTGTGATGGTAGACAAAGTTTGTAAAAACTGTCCATTGATGGTAAAGGGTAAATGCTTTTCAGCTAATTTGATGTTAGATGAATTTGATGTAATCTTGAAAATAGACAAGCTAACCGAGCATGATGCAGTGGTGAATTGTAAACAGAAATACATTGTGCTTAAATGCCAAAATGGGGAATTACTTCATGTTGAATCTGATAAATTGGATGGGTTGTCTAATGTGATTTCAGTTGTAACAGCAGAGAAATGTATCAAAAAAGGATATGATGCTTACCTTGCTTATGTCTTGGACACAAAGGTAACTAAGTCAAAGTTTCAATCAGTACCGATAGTGTGTGAATTTCCTGATGTGTTTCCGAAAGAATAACTTGGGCTACCACCTGTCATAGAAGTGGAGTTTCTATAGATCTTTTTCCCGAAACAACACCAATATCAATAGCACCTTATAGAATGGCTCCAGCTGAGTTGAAAGAGTTGAAAGCACAGTTGCAAAAATTGATTGACAGAGGCTTTGCTCGACCCAGTTCCTCACCTTGGTGTGCATCGATTTTATTTGTAAAGAAGAAAGATGGATCTCTGAGGTTATGTATTGATTACAGGTAGCTTAATAAAGTTACATCAAGAATAAATACCCGTTGCCTCGAATATATTATTTATTTGATCAGTTAAAAGGAGCTATCAAATTTTCAAAAATTGATCTTCGCTCGGGTTATTATCAATTACGGGTAAAGGACTTAGATGTGTAACATCCCGAATTTCGGATGGGGTAACCCGTATCAAGAATTCAAAGTTGATCTGTAAGATTTTATATGAAGCTCACAATGGTACAATGTTTATGCATCCAGTAGGATTAGGGTTATGAGGCATTACCAATCATAGTACAAATTATATCAATTATTAACATCTCAAATAAACATGATCGAATACAACAAATGTAATGTGCTTACATAGCATAATTAAACATTTATATACAGTTTATAAACCATATAACAAAGATTTAAAAGAAACATTTTTCATTGACTAACCTCATCACTATTTATTTGGTCATCAAATTTTCAATGATGAAAATGCCCATATCTATATTTAGTATACCTAGGTAACATATCAAATAACAAAATTAAATATACATGTATATATATAATCATGCTTAAACCTTATTTATAATCAAATTTATCATTTATCAATTCACAACCTAAATCAAATTCAAATTCGCATATACCAATTTCCATAATACAACTTCTAATGTTTTTAAAACACATAATATGACAAGCTACCAATCAAGCACAATTAATCACATTCAACAATCATCTTAACCTTAACGTCAAGTTAAGAACATCCGTCATGAGTAATGTACTATAAGATTTGCTTCTAAAATGAGCTATTTATTAAATCAAATGTATGACATAATAGACATGTTAATTAACCAAGCTATCAAGTATGCTTGCTTACATTACCGATTTTACCCGTTTAATGATCATGCATCAAGGCCGAATACAACCGAACCATGGTACCATAATTTAATCATTTCATTTCTAAATCACATCAATTGAATTTAAAATACACATGCACTAATATCATTCATAACCAAATATACTATCCCATAAATATATTCACTTTCCAAAGAACTAGCAAAGATTCATATATGTGATTACATATCAAACATACATATACAAACATTATGCTTAGCATGATTTTAAACTTATCCATATTCATTATCCAAGTAAAACTTGCACTCTTACCTTAATCAAGACTTGCATAACCTTAGATTATTTAATAATAAGACAAGCCATTTTCGCATGGCTTATATACATCAACAAAAACATCATTCAAACATTAAGCTAGCCTATACATGCCTTAAGTTCAAAATTTCAACTTTTAGAGTACCAAAATATTTCGATAGCGTGGTAGACTTCGATAACGATCCCCTGAGCTCGTAGCTGGAACAAAATCTATAAAACGAAGTAAAAACATAACACACAAAGTAAGCTAACTAGCTTAGTAAGTCTTCAGCAAAAATATTAAATCATATGATCATTCAAGCATTTACAAAACCATAATTAATATCATAACATTTTTAAAGCTTAATACTAATATGGTCTACTAATGCCGAATGCTAATGCCTTTTCTTATACAACCTCAAAATATCCCCATATCACCTTAAATAAGCAAACTCACCAAATACACTTTAATTTAATATGTTTCCACATATAACCAAATCGAATAAGTGCAATATACATATCAACCACATATAATCCATCATACACATATGTAAACATATCCATTACCCTCACATATTGCAGTTACACACATATGGCCGAATTTCAAAGGCACAACCAAAATCAATTTTCATTATATTATACTCATTATTTGTAAAGCCACATGTACATATTAAAATCTTACAAAAATACCTCAACTATATTTCATATTACTAACTTCGAATAGTAATATAACAATTTACCTTATTCCTTGTAACTGTGAAGCTTATACATACCTGAACATTTAGCTTATTTGCAATAATTAAATTCCACCTTGTTAATGATCCATGATCCCTCAATTTATAATAAATCATCGACATTAAGCCCGCTAGGCAACAAAGCCTGAAATACACACCAGCACTAAGCCTGCTAGACCCAAGGTCTAAAATTTGATCATCGGCATTTAGCCTGCTAGGCAATAAGCCCAAAACACTTCACCGATAAAACCTGCTAGGCTTGAAGCCCGACACACTTCACCGGCACAAGGCCTGCTAGGCTTGAAGCCTGAGTATCAATATAACTAAACCATTTCATACACATTACATATTACCAATATCACATATATCACACATAATTCATATTACTATCACATATCAAATTCAAATGAATTTAACTACATTTCATTATTAAAAACACTTGTTACATTCAGCTTTAGCCAATTTTACACTTATGAATTCAAAATTCAGCATAAAATCAAGGTTATAACTGATATTAACGGTATTATATTGCTTAAAGACTTACCTTATAAATCGTCAGACAGCAAAAATTGGCTATTCGATAACTTTTGGTTTTCCCCGATCCAAGTCCGTTTTTCTTTGTTCTTGATCTAAACACATTCAATTTAAGCTCATTCAAACACATTTCATTGTAATTTAATCCAAAAACACCTAAATGGGAAAATTACCATTTTGCCCCTAATATTTCACACTTTTACAATTTAGTCCTATTTGCACAAAATCCAAATTAAGCAAAATCTCACAACAACCTAGTTAGTCCGAATCTTCAATATAGTCATATAAATCCATAAATTTCATTTATTTTTCATTTTAGTCCCTCAAAAATTTATTTTCTCAATTTAGCCCTATTTAACTAAATTTATCAAAAATTCAAGAACAAAGTATGTTCATCAATTACATATCTATCATTTAACACCATAGAATATCACAAAACACAACATAGCATCAATGGAACTTTACACAAACATCATCAATTCATGAAATTGAGACATGGGTTTTAAAGCTTTTGAAGCAACGATTACAAAAACGTAGAAATTATCGAAAACTGATCAAAAACTAACCTTTGATTTAGCAAGATAAGTGCCGAACCCTAAGCTTTATCCATTTCTTTTTTTTTCTTACATTCGACCAAAAGAACAAAAGATGATAATGATTTTACTTTGTTTTATTATTACATATATTATGGTTATTATTATTTTACCAAACTAACCTTTATTATAAAATAATGTTAACATATAACTAAGGGTAATGGTGACTTATACCGTCCACTATCTTTAAGAATGGGCTATTTTCCTTTAAAGACTTCATATTAAGAAACCACTAACAAATAGGCACCTTTCACTATAGTTTGTAACTTTTACACTTTACGCGATTAAGTCCTTTTTCTTTAATTAAGCACACAAATAATCAAATTTTCATACAAAACTTTCACACATAATAATTCACATATAATAAACACAGAAAATAATATTTAAATATATTTTGGACTCAGATTCGTGGTCTCAAAACCACCGTTCTGATTAGAATCAAATTCAGACTGTTACAACTCTTCCCCCTTAGGGATTTTCGTCCCCGAAAATCTTACAGTTAAACAAAGTCGGATATTGTTGCCTCATTGAATTCTCAGTCTCCTATGTAGCCTCTTCTATTCCATGTCGATTCCATAGTACTTTTACTAACGGAATTTTCTTGTTTCTCCACTCTTTCACTTCACGAGCTAAGATACGGATCGGTTCCTCTTCATACGTCATATCAGATGAGATTTCAATGTCAGACGGGGCAATCACATGTGACGGATCTGGTCGATATTTACGGAGCATTGAGACATGAAACAAATTATGGATCTTTTCAAGCTCAGAGGGCAATTGTAATCTATACGCAACAGGCTCGATTCGTTCAATGACTTCATATGGTCCGATGAATCTCGGACTCAATTTGCCTTTTCATCCAAATCGAAGCACTTTCTTCCACGGAGAAACTTTCAAAAATACCGATTTCCTACCTGAAACTCAATGTCTTTACGTTTCAAATCCGCGTATGACTTTTGGCGATCTGATGCAACTTTCAAACTATCTCAGATTACTGCCACTCTTTGTTCAGCCTCTTTAATCAAATCAACCCCGTGTATCTTGTTTTCACTGAGCTCGGTCCAGTACAATGGTGTACGACACTTGCGGCCATACAGAGCTTCGTAAGGTGCCATTTTGATACTAGATTGAAAACTGTTATTATAAGCAAATTCAATCAAAGGTAAGTATTGTTCCCACGTACCTTTAAAATTAAGGATGCAACATCTCAACATGTCTTCAAGTATCCGAATGATTCATTCAGACTGACCATCTGTCTGTGGATGAAAAGTTGTGCTAAAGTGTAATTTGGTACCTAAAGCATCTTGCAATTTCTTCCAAGACCGCGACGTGAATCTCGGGTCTCTATTCAAAATAATGGAAATCGACACACCATGTAATCTCACAATTTGAGATACATACAACTCAGCAAGCTTATCAAGCGAATATCCTGTACGAATTGGAACAAAGTGAGCTAATTTGGTTAGTCTATCCACTATAACCCAAATTGCATCTTTTTTTGGTCGGTGTTGTAGGCAAGCTGAATACAAAATCCATAGTAATTCTGCCCCATTTCCAATCAGATACCATGATCAGCTGAAGTAACCTAGAAGGCACCTGATGTTCGACCTTTACTTGCTGACAAACTAAGCATTTCGAGACAAATTCAGATATGTCCCGCTTTATACCAAGCAACCAATAGAACTATTTCAGATCATTATACATTTTCGTGCTACCCGGGTGAACAGATAATCGGCCATTGTGAGCTTCATTCAATATTGTCTTAATCAAATTCGAATCATTTGGAACACATATTTGATCTTTGAGTTTCAAGCAGTCATTCTCACCAATTCGAAACTATGTCTCAACATTACTTTCACACTAAACTCGTCTTGCCAACAAATCTCTATCAACTTTCTGAGCATTACAAATTTGTTGAATAAACAACAGTCTTGCTTTTAATTTAGCTATTAATGAACCATCATCAGACGTAACCATATGCGCATTCAAAGCACGAAGAGCAAATAATGAGTTTCGACTTAAAGCATCCGCAACAACATTTGCTTTTCCCGGATGATAGTCAATCACCAATTTGTAATATTTCAACAGGTCTAACCATCTGCGTTGTCTCAAGTTCAAATCTCTCTGAGTCATCAAATACTTCAAACTCTTGTGATCTGAATAAACATGACATTTCTCACCAAAAAGATAATGACGCCATATCTTTAACGTGAATACAATGGCTGCCAGCTCTAAATCATGCGTTGGATAATTTCTTTCGTGGGGCTTCAACTGTCTCGAAGCATAGGCTACAACTTTGCCTTCCTACATCAAAACGCAACCCAAACCATTCAAAGATGCATCACTATAAACAACAAATTCTTTACCCGATTCAGGCTGAACTAACACTGGAGCTTCGGTCAAGAGAGCTTTCAACTGATCAAAACTTTTCTGACATTTTTCCGTCTATTCGAACTTGACATCTTTCTGTAATAGCTTTTTCAAAGGTGTGGCTATCATAGAAAAGCCTTTCACGAATCATCTGTAGTAACCAGCAAGTCCCAGAAAGCTTTGAATTCCAGAAACATTCCTTGGTGGTTTCCAATCAAGTATAACGGATATTTTATTCGGATCAACTCGAATGCCTGACGCTGAAATAACATGACCCAAAAACTGACCTCATTCATCTAGAACTCACACTTACTAAACTTTGCATACAACTGTTTATCTCACAAAGTTTGTAGCACTAGTCTCAGATGCTCAGCATGCTCAGTTTCATCTCTAGAGTAGATCAGAATATCATCTATAAACACTACCACAAACCGATCCAAGTACTGTCTAAAAATCTGATTCATCAAATCCATAAAAATAGCAGGTGCATTAGTAAGTCCAAAAGGCATAACCAAGAACTCAAAATGTCCGTACCTCATTCGAAAAGTAGTCTTTGGTACATTGAAATCTCTAACTCACAACTGGTAATAACCCGATCTCAAGTCTATCTTCGAAAACACTGAAGCCCCTTTCAACTGATCAAACAAGTCATCAATCCGAGGCAACGGGTATTTATTCTTTATAGTCACATTGTTCAACTGCCGATAATCAACACATATTCACATAGTCCCATCTTTCTTTTTCACAAATAAAACTAGTGCACCCAAGGAGAGAAACTAGGTCGAGCAAAGCCCCTATCTGTTAATTTTTGCAACTGTGCTTTCAACTATTTTAATTCTGTAGGTGCCATCCGATACGGAGCTATCGAAATCAGAGTCATCCCCGGTACTAATTCAATGCCAAACTCTACCTCTCGAACAGGTGGTAAACTCGGTAACTCTTCAAGAAACACATCTGGATACTCGCACATGACTGGTACGGATTCAATCTCCTTTTTAGTCACTTTACTATCAAGCACATAGGCAAAGTAGGCTTCATACCCTTTTCTCATATACTTTCGAGCTAACATAGAAGATATTACTGCTGGTAAACCATTTAGATCATTAGATTCAATTCGAATAATTTCACCGTTCTGACATCTCAAATCGATGGTCTTTTTTTGCAATTAACAACAGCATCGTGCAAAGTCAACCAGTCCATTCCCAGAATTATATCAAATTCATCAAAAGGTAACAACATCAAATCGGCTGGGAAACATGAATCTCGAATCTTCAACGGGCAACATTTACACACTTTGTCAACCAGAACACACCGACCCAAAGGGTTTGATACTCGAATCACAAACTCAGTAGACTCAACATGTAGAGTCTTATTGAATACTAATGTTTCACACACATAAGAATGAGTCAAACCAGGATCAATCAATGCAATAACACTAGTGTCATAAAGAGTGAAAGTACCAGTAATAACATCTAGAGAAGAAGCATCCTCACGAGAGCGTATAGCATATGCTCTAGCAGGTGCACGAACCTCTGACCGAATCGCTGTATCTTTTGTTCCCCTTTGACTGCCACCTACATTACTTGAATGTCTGGGTTGTTTGCCTCGTGCTGACACGTTGCTCTGTCTTGCATTCTGAATAGTGTTTTGCTCGGCTAACATCGGGCACTCTTTAATAAAGTGATCCATCGATCCACACTTAAAACAGGACCGATCATGAAATCTACAACTCCTAGAATGCCATTTTCCACAATGTTTACACTCAACCCGGTTCTACTAAACATTACCAACACTAGCCATCGAAGTGGCTTGAGAACCCGTAGGTGGTCGGTCTCGGTCCCGTCTAGGAAAGTCTGAAGTGGCTTTATGTGGACTAGATTCATCTCTAGACTTCTTTGATGCTAAATGAAAGGTCTTACTCGATGATCTTTTACGAATATCTCTAGCTTCAAATTCAACTTTCCTTTTCTCTTTCCCAAGCTCTTCGACTTTACAAGCTCGCTCAACAAGTACCACGAACTCTTTAATTTCAAGTATGCCGACTAGCAACTTAATATCTTCATTCAGACCATCTTCGAACCTTTTACACATAATGGCTTCAGTTGACACACATTCACGGGCATATCGGCTCAGGCTGACAAATTTTCGTTCATACTCAGTCACGGTCATTTGACCCTGTTTCAATTCTAGAAATTCTTTTCGTTTCTGATCAGTAAATCTCTGATTGATATATTTCTTACGAAACTCGGTCTTAAAGAAATCCCAAGTCACTTTTTCTTTTGGAACCACCGATACTAGTGTATTCCACTAGTGATATGCGGTGTCCCGTAATAAGGATATAGCACACTTCAAGCATTCGTCTGGAGTACATGAAAGCTCATCGAGCACACGGATAGTATTATCAAGCCACATCTCAGCTTGTTCCACGTTGTCATCATCATTAGCTTTAAATTCTTCGGCCCCATATTTCATGATTTTATCAACAGGAGGCCTGCCATATCTCATCGAATCTATCATCGGAGGTGCTGAAGGTATCGGAGTTGGATTATTTGGGGGTAGAGGTTGTTGTATAGCCGGATTAGTTCGAATAAATTGGGTAAACCATTCATTCATCATCTGGTAGAAGGCTTGCTTAGCCTTCCCCTCATGGATACCCGAGATAGATCGAGAGTCTACCGGCGCTTACCCATGTGCGAGATCAGGCGCTACACTCTCTACATCATCAACTACGGCTCTGTCGGGATCCATTTACTATATAAAACACAATTTAAATGTCAGAAGTCACCACACTATCATATTATACAATTAAGGCATGTATAACTAGACTCACACGCGTTACGGTAGTCCTAGAATCGACTAAACCGTAAGCTCGATACCAACCAAATGTAACACCCCTAACCCGTATCTGTCGCCGAATTAGGGTTATGAGGCATTACCAATCATAGTACAAATTATATCAATTATTAACATCTCAAATAAACATGATCGAATACAATAAATGTAATGTGCTTACATAGCATAATTAAACATTTATATACAGTTCATAAACCATAAAACCAAAATTTACAAAGAAACATTTTCATTGACTAACCTCATCACTATTTATTTAGTCATCAAATTTTCAATGACCGAAAATGCCCATATCTATATTTAATATACCTAGGTAAGATATCAAATAACAAAATTAAATATACATGTATATATATAATCATGCTTAAACCTTATTTATAATCAAATTTATCATTTATCAATTCACAACCTAAATCAAATTCAAATGCGCATAAACCAATTTCCATAATACAACTTCTAATGTTTTTAAAACACATAATATGACAAGCTACCAATCAAGCACAATTAATCACATTCAACAATCATCTTAACCTTAAAGTCAAGTTAAGAACATCCATCATGAGTAATGTACTATAAGATTTGCTTCTAAAATGACCTATTTATTAAATCAAACGTATGACATAATAAACATGTTAATTAACCAAACTATCAAGTATGCTTACTTACATTACCGATTTTACCCGTTTAATGATCATGCATCAAGGCCGAATACAACCGAACCATAGTACCATAATTTAATCATTTCATTACCGAATCACATCAATTGAATTTAAAACACACATGCACCAATATCATTCATAACCGAATATACTATCCCATATATATATTCACTTTCCAAAGAACTAGCAAAGATTCATATATGTGATTACATATCAAACATACATATACAAACATTATGCTTAGCATGATTTTAAACTCATCCATACTCATTATCCAAGTAAAACTTGCACTCTTACCTTAATCAAGTCTTGCATAACCTTAGATTATTTAATAATAAGACAAGCCATTTTTGCATGGCTTATATACATTAACAAAAACATCATTCAAACATTAAGCTAGCCTATACATGCCTTAAGTTCAAAATTTCAACTTTTAGAGTACCAAAATATGTCGATAGCGTGGTAGACTTCGATAACGATCCCCTGATCTCGTAGCTGGAACAAAATCTATAAAACAAAGTAAAAACATAACACACAAAGTAAGCTAACTAGTTTAGTAAGTCTTAACCAAAAATATTAAATCATATGATCATTCAAGCATTTAAAAAACCATAATTAATATCATAACATTTTTAAAGCTTAATACTAATATGGTCTACTAATGCTGAATGCTAATGCCTTTTCTTTGACAACCACAAAATATCCCCATATCACCTTAAATAAGCAAACTCACCAAATACACTTAAATTTAATATGTTTCCACATATAACCAAATCGAATAAGTGCAATATACATATCAACCACATATAATCCATCATACACATATGTAAACATATCCATTACCCTCACATATTGCATTTACACACATATGGCCGAATTTCAAAGGCACAACCAAGATCAATTTTTTATTATATTATACTCATTATTTGTAAAGCCACATGCACATATTAAAATCTTACAAAAACCTCAACTATATTTCATATTACTAACTTCGAATAGTAATATAACAATTTACCTTATTCCTTGTAACTGTGAAGCTTATATATACCTGAACATTTAGCTTATTTGCAATAATTAAATTCCACCTTGTTAATGATTCATGATCCCTCAAATTATAATAAATCACCGGCATTAAGCCTGCTAGGCAACAAAGCTTGAAATACACACCGGCACTAAGCCTGCTACACTCGAAGTCTAAAATTTGATCACCGGCATTTAGCCTGCTAGGCAATAAGCCCGATACACTTCACCGGTACAAGGCCTGCTAGGTTCGAAGCTCGATACATTTCACGGCACAAGGCCTACTAGGCTCGAAGACCGAGTATCAATATAACTAAACCATTTCATACACATTACATATTACCAATATCACATATATCACACATAATTCATATTACTATCACATATCAAATTCAAATAAATTTAACTACATTTCATTATTAAAAACACTTACCACATTCAGCTTTGGCCAATTTCACACTTATAAATTCAAAATTCAGCATAAAATCAAGGTTATAACTGATATTAACGGTATTATATTGCTTAAAGACTTACATCAGAAATCGTCGGACAGCAAAAATTGGCTATTCGATAACTTTTATTTTTCCCCGATCCAAGTCTTTTTGTTTGTTCTTGATCTAAACACATTCAATTTAAGCTCATTCAAACACATTTCATTGTAATTTAATCCAAAAACACCTAAATGGGCAAATTACCATTTTGCCCTATTATTTCACACTTTTACAATTTAGTCCTATTTGCACAAAACCCAAATTAAGCAAAATCTCACAACAACCTAGTTAGGCCAAATCTTCAATATAGTCATATAAATCCATACATTTCATTTATTTTTCATTTTAGTCCCTCAAAAATTTATTTTCTCAATTTAGCCCTATTTAACTAAATTTATCAAAAATTCAAGAACAAAGTATGTTCATCAATTACATATCTATCATTTAACACCATAAAACATCACAAAACTCAACATAGCATCAATGGCATTTTACACAAACATCATCAATTCATGAAATTGAGACATGGGTTTTAAAGCTTTCGAAGCAACGATTACAAAAACGTAGAAATTATCGAAAACCGATCAAAAACTAACCTTTGATTTAGCTAGATAAGTGCCGAACCCTAAGCTTTCTCCATTTCTTTTTTTTTCTTACATTCGGCCAAAAGAACAAAAGATGATAATGATTTTACTTTGTTTTATTATTACATATATTATGGTTATTATTATTTTACCAAACTAACCTTTATTACAAAATAATGTTAACATATAACTAAGGGTAATGGTGACTTACACCATCCACTATCTTTAAGAATGGGCTATTGGCCCTTTAAATACTTCATATTAAGAAACCACTAACAAATAGGCACCTTTCACTATAGTTTGTAACTTTTACACTTTACGGGATTAAGTCCTTTTTATTTAATTAAGCCCACAAATAATCAAATTTTCATCATCGTCTGAAACTTCGATTAAGGTCACATAATAATTCACATATAATAAATCCACGCAAGTGAAAGCGTAGTAATATTTAAATCGCTTTTTTTGGACTCGGGATTCCAAGAAAGAAAGATGTTATTTGGGTGATTGTTTATTGATTAACAAAGTCCCAAAACCACCTAAAATTGTTAGATTAAATGGGGTGCCGATTAGGGTCAAATTTAGCTGTAATAGCCTAAATTTGGTGATATCGAAATAGTGATTCAAGAACACCAAATCGATAAATGAACTCGTAAGTTATATTATTTAATGTTTACAAGCCAAATGTAGCTTTTAAAAGATTTTTGAAATAGTAGATTTTGTTTTATAAAGATTTATTTGATCAAGAAATCGAGAAAAGAGGTATTGAGATCTCGGTACTATAAATCGAGTCATAAATATTTTTATGAATATTTACGTAATTTTAATAAGGTAGTACTACAATTTCGTTAGAAAATTTTGACGTTTAGGTGGTTAATTAAAGAAAAAGGACTAAATTGAAAAAGGTGTAAAAAGTTGCTAGAAGGATTAAATAGCTTAATTGTCAAATGAGGAAGGACCTAAAGTGAAAATAAGCCCAAAGGAGATATTTTGGGCGGCAATAGCTGAGAAAAATCAGGAAATGGGTGAAATAAGGGTAAAATTAGAAAATTGCCAAAATTAGCTAAATAAAAATGGGACCAAATTGAAATATCTAGAATTCTCTTCATTTCTCTTCATTTTCATCAGTTGAAAAACAGCCATGGAAGAGAGTTCAAGCTGGTTTTCATACTCTAGCTTCATGTAAGTTTAATTCTTTCTTTCTTCTTGAAATTTCTATGTTTTTGAACTTTTACAATTGGGTCCAACTTAGTATGTCATTAGTTTTTGATTCTATGGCTAATTTTTTAAGTTGCTATGGATGAGTGCTGGAATAATATGATGAATAAATATATAATTAAAGCTTTAATTTTGTTATATGATGATTGTATCAAGTAAAATTCATGGAAATTGGTTTTAGGACCTAATTGTGAAAGAGTTGAAATTAAGGCCTAGTGTTAAAATTCTGATTATCAAAGGTTATGAAGTAGTTTAAAATGATATATAAAAGTATTAAATGAGAAAATTAGCTCAATTGAGGGTTATTTGAGCAAGGTGAATTGTATGAATTGTGGAATTTGGGACAAAATAGAAATCAACATGTTACACTAAAGCAGTTTTGGATAGCAGCTGTTGTCTAACTTTGAAAAATCACCAAAATGGTAGAAATTGAATTAGAAGTTGAGTAAGATTAAAGCTTGTTGAGTCTATTTTCATATAAAAGAAAGACCAAGCAAAGAAAGTCTATATATTGAGATATTTAAATTTTTGTAAGACTGGCTTAGAGTAACTTCTTGATCCCTGTTCTTACTTTAGAAATTAACTAAAATTGTAAAAAATAATTATGAGTTATAATTTAAATGTTTGTATTCCTTAGTGAGTCTATTTTATTAGAAATAATCGAAAACACTATATGAAAATCATACTATGAGATAATTGATTTTTAGTGAAGAGAGGACAGAGCCGTTGGACTGTGTAACAGGGGAGAACTTAACTAATAAACTGTACTAATTGGCCATACCAAAAATTCTGAAAAAAATTATAGTAAGAAGATATGTGAGCCTAGTTTCAAATAAAATTAACGGATATTAATTTGAAGTTCTGTAGCTTAAGATAAAAATAATTTAGTGACTATGACACAGATGGACAGCTTGAATATTCACATAA
Organism: Gossypium rotundifolium; assembly: GCA_025506655.1. Classification (NCBI taxonomy): domain Eukaryota; kingdom Viridiplantae; phylum Streptophyta; class Magnoliopsida; order Malvales; family Malvaceae; genus Gossypium; species Gossypium rotundifolium. Next base: position 149,562,826 of record CP106732.1, on the reverse strand, counting down.
GTAAATAGTGAAAATTATAGATAATGTTACTTACAAGTGTGTTGTTTATACTAAGGATGTGGATGGAGAGGAGGAGGAGGAAAAATAATATATGAATGACTTGTGTATAAATTGATCACATGCTCGATTATAATTGATAAATGTTGAATTAGAAATGATATAATGTTTTATTTGGAATGTTTATTATGAAATTATAATTATCGTTATAATACAAAAATTGAACTTGTGAGTTTATACGGCTAAATTTTAGTGATCATTTGTTAATTTTATGAACTTCATAATGTGTTGTTTCATATGTAATGACGATAAAATCGTGAATAATGTAAAAGCATGAAAATTGAATAAACGATCAAATTAAGCACTTTAGTTCATCGACAAGACGAATTGACGAAAAAGACCATGGTTGAACCATGGCAACAAGTGATAAGTGATAGCTTCAGCTACACTTATCTAATCAAGGAAAAGTGAAAGTGATAAGTGATAGCTTCGGCTACACTTATCTGATCAAGGACAAGTGAAAGTGAAAAATGGTAGCTCCAGCTACCTGATCAGTGAAAAGTGGTAGCTCTGGCTACCTGATCAGTGAAAAGTGAAAAGTGGTAGTTCCGGCTACCTGATCAGTGAAAAGTGGTAGCTCGGCCACCGATCGATGAAAAGTGGTAGTCTGACGATTAGTGAATAGCTAGCTTCGGCTACAAGTGACAAGTGATTTCTATGTAAGACCATATTTGGGATATGGCATTGGTGTGATATGTGTTTAAGATGTAAGACCATAGCTGGGCAATGGCATTCTAGTGAAAGGTAATGAATTGAAGGATAAGTCCATGGTTTCACCATGGCATAATGATAGTGAAGATGTAAGATCATGGCTGAGCTATGACATTCTAATGAAAAGACCACAGCCATGTTATGACATTAGTGATTATCAGTGAAATTCAGTGCATACCGGTGCAGACCAATTCCGTAAGACATTCACTAATTTGACAAAGTTTGGTAAGTGTTACATAGTATTATGTGATATAAGGAAATACTAGTTGATGAGACATGAACATAGAACTTTGTTGATAAATGAGTTCATTTGTAATTTTATATTTATATACCCTTGCGTGTATTATCCGTATGAATTGATATTCCAAATGAGTTAATGATAAGAGTTCTAATATGAAATAATCTGAATTATAAATGAAATATTATGAAAAATGTATATGAAATACAGAGGTATGATTGTTATATATTATATGAATACATAATGTGAAAAAAAAAATATAAGTACAAGAGAAATTTAATGAGAATTGAGCCCATATAAGTTTCTTGTTATTTATATGAAGTGTACGACTAACAAATAGTATTAAGTATAAGGCTCAGTTGAATATCTTGAATTGGTTTTTGTATATATTAAATGTGGGACCCTTGTAAATGAGATAAATTTTGGGATATTGCGAAAAACTTCATACGATTCTGATTTAGTCCTGACCCGATCCTAATGCATGATTTGGACTTCAAAGGTAACTTTTATAATCAATTTTGGTATTTGAGTGATAAATGGTTTAAATTATCTGTAAGTGTTCCATACTTCTCGGTAATGCCTCGTACTTTGTTCTGGCAATGGATACGGGTAGGGGTGTTACATGGCCAGTTAGAACGGGTTATACAAATTTTGGATGATATGTTACGGTGTTGTATACTTGAATTTGAAGGTAATTGGGAAAAACATTTATCTTTGATTGAATTTGCTTATGACAACAGTTATCAATCCAGTATTAAAATGACCCGTATGAAGCTTTGTATGGTCAGAAATGTAGAACATCGTTGTATTGAAAGAGCTTAATGAAAAGAAAATTCTTGGAGTTGATTTAATTTGAGAAACATAATTAAAGGTAAATGTGATTCGAGAAAGTTTGAAAGCAGCCTCTGATAGACAAATGTCTCATGTTGATATTAAAAGAAAAGAAATAGAATTTGAGGTTGGTGATAAAGTATTTTTGAAGGTGTCACCTTGGAATAAAGTTATCTGGTTTGGTCATAAAGGAAAACTAAGCCCTCGTTTTATAAGGCCTTATGAAACTATTTAGAGAATTGGGCTGGTTGCTTATCGACTAGCATTACCACGGAACTTGAAAAGATTCATTTGTTTTTCATGTATCCATGTTACAATGATATCAATCGGATCCTTCACATGTTATTTCTCTAAAGAAGTTGAGATCCTGTCTGATATGACATATACTAAAGAACCGATTAAGATTCTTGCACGAGAAACAAAAGAACTGAGAAATAAAAAAATAGCATTGGTAAAAGTTCTCTGGCAAAAGCATGGAATTGAAGAAGTTACTTGGGAACCAGAGGATACCATGAGGAAGCAATACCCTAATCTCTTTACTGGTAAGATTTTCAAGGACGAAAATCTTTAAGGGGGAGAGTTGTAACAGCCTAATTTATTTGAAGTCGGAATAGTGGTTTTGTAACCAAAAATTCGAGCCAAAAAGATAAAATATTTTAATATTATGAAATGATTAGTAATATAGTAGAAAGGTTGTATGAGAATTTTAAAAGAAATTTTTATCAATTAGGTGTTTAATTGTAGAAAGGACTAAAATGTATAAAATTTCAAATTTAAATTCTAGTAGCTATAAAGATTAAATAGCTATGGAATTTAAAACTTGAGGTCCTTAAATGGTAATTAGACCATTGATGAAAAATATGTAGATATTTTGGTGAATCATCCATGGAAAAATTGAAAAGAATACGGACTAAATTGGAAATAGAAATAGTTACAAGATGATAAAAATTAAAATAGAAATTAATATCATTTTATATCATCATAAAAAATACATGGAAACCCTAGAGAGAGAAAATAAGCTTTCCAAGCATAAATTGGTAAGTTCTTATGTCCCGTTTTTAGTAATTTTATATTTTTGATATCGGAAAACTTAATTTCTCTATTTGGGGATTAATTTGAATAGATATCAAAATATAAAAAATTTTCCATGGTTGAATATGCTGAAATTTGAAAGACTATGGTAGAAATTGAAAGGTTGTTGATAGATGAACAACTTTTACAAAGTAATTTTTATAGAAACATGTTTTGGGACTAAATTGAAAAGTGATGAAATTCATGGAAAAATTCTAAAATTTTGAGAATACATGTACTGTAAAAGTTATATTAGATTTTTATTAGGCTTGGAATAAGGAGTAAAATTTCATGAATTTCAATTTTCGAGCCTAGGGACGAAATTGGAATTAATTAAAATGTTAGGGGCAAAATGGTACTTTTGCCTAGAATGTGAATTGGGTTCAATTGAATGTGAAAAGTATTAATTGATGATTAAATTCATTTATATAGATCCATAAATACCAAACAAAGAGAAAGATCAAGGAAAAGAGAAAGTTTCGGATTAGTAGATACGAACAATTATCAACGTAAGTTTGTATAACTTAATAAGCGTGAATATGTTTTGATTTGATTGTTTAATTGTATGAAATATGATATATGAATTATGTGTACATTAAGCATGAACATTGTGAAACATGAAATATGTATATGATGTAAAATGATTGAAAAGGGGTTAAAATCCGTTTGAATATTGAATTCGATTGGATAAATGTGATTTCCGTGATAAAGCTGCATGTGTTGCAGAACGGATTTAGCCCGGACGAGTAATCCTTTGAAAATGAACTCTCGAGAATATGTGTTTCAATTAGGATTTAGCCTAGACTGATAATCCTAATTGACTGGTAATCCAGATTGAACTCTATAGAGAATTCTTTGTCGTATAAGGATTTGGCCTGGACTGGTAATTTGACAAAGTCCTTAGAGTATATGTGCTAGAGCTAGAATTTAGCCTGGATTAGTAATTCTGTTGTATGATATGTGGCTCGAGAGTGTACCTAAACGGTACTACTGGATATAAATTGACGGATAACGAAATTGTGCACCTCGAGTGTACTACTAGAAATACCATCGAAAATTCAATGATTCAATGGATAAAATACTCATATGGCGTGATGAGCTCATCTATGCTTATTGTATATTATGACTAACATGTTGATTGAATGTTTGTGACTAGGCAAATTTACTAAATTGATGGGTATATGCTTTGTATATGTTTTAGATGTTAAATATGATTGGTAAGTGTAATTTTATTTATACGAGCTTACTAAGCATATAATGCTTACTAGGTTTATTTCCCCTATTTTATAGTGCTCAAAGCTCGGGAAGGTCAGAAAATTGGTCTGAGTTATCATCACGCTATCAACTTCTTGATTTTTGGTATAAATGAAAATCTTATTTTGTTAATGGCATGTATAGGGTAACTAAGTTAAATGATGGTATGTAAATGATATATATATATATATATATATATAACTTAGCCATTGGAGTGGCTAAAATAATTATGTTTTTTTATATATGTTATGGTTGGATTTTACTTGAAATTGGCTGGAATATTTTTGTTAGTGTTGATGCAGGAAAAATGGAAATTTTGGGTGAGAAACAAGGCTAGGAAATGGCCTTATTTTGTCCACACGGGCGTGTGTCACACACGGCCTGGGTACATGGGCGTGTGATACAACCGTGTGAAGTCTGCACCTATTTTTCAAAAATGAATTTAATCACATGGCCTAGCACACGGGTATGTGACATGGCAGTGTGTGCAAGTCAAAGAGTACCTTAAATGAGACACGGCCTGAAGCACGGGCATGTCTAAGGGTCATACATGCGTGTCCCTAGACTACACGAGCGTGTGAGTACTGTTCATAAGTGAAATTTTGTATACTTGCGAAAAATTTTATGAGACCCCGATTAAGTCCTAACTCAATTTTAATATTTGATTTGGGCCTCAAGGGTTCCAATTGAGAAACGTTATGAATGTTTTTGATAAATGAATAGTAAACGATAAGATTAATTTTGTAAATGTTCTGTTATTACCGATAACATTATAAATTGGTTCCGATGACGGATACGGGTTAGGGGTGTTACATTTCTAGATTATTGATCCATGTTTGATGTGTTTAAATTAGAGTAAGAATAGACCCTGTTTAAGAGTAGATCTTGCATAATTGAGTGGAGTTACATGCAATCCTAAAATAGGACGACATAAATCTAAGAGATTAGAGTCAAATCTAATAGAGGAATTCATAGGTCAAGTTAATGTGATATAGGGGTTTTAATTAGAAAGAAATTCCAATTAATCAACCTAGAGTCAGTTGCTCTTAATTTTAAAAAGATATTAACATAATTTAGATATTTCTACGGATCAAGATACTAAATGAAGAAATTGCATAATTTAGATTGATAATGACAAATGAAATCTAGGTAGATTCTTTCCTAGGTATTGTTTCGCTTCTTGGTTGTTAATTGTTTAGTTTATTGATTAGTTCTTTGTCTCGTTTGTTAGTAATTAATTTAGTTGATTTTAGTTTTTAATCAATCACTCGAATTTATCGATTAAATAATAGAAAGACAATAATTACTAGTACTTTTAATCTTCGTAGAACGATATCTTTACTCACCATATCTATACTATTAATTGATTGGTGCACTTGACTCAGCTAAATTTTTAGTTGGTTTTGTGGATATCAAGGATTCAAGGTCCAGTGTTTAGGGTTTAAGATGCCAGGACTAAGGTTTTGGGGCTTGAGTCCAGGGTTTAGGTTAAAAAAATTATCATAATGATGTGTCAATAACATAAAAAAATTATTAAAATGATATTAAATAATTGATAAGAGATACAAGATGATGTGACATTTTTATTTAATACAATACTATAATGTGATATTGAACTAATAGTGGCTGAAGTTTTTATAAAATTTAAACATGAAAATTCATTTGGGGTTGATTCGATATCCCTTGTATTATCCTAAAAAAAATAGGCATTTAATGTAATTAACCTATTTCCAACAATCATCTTCAAATCCGAAGATTGAATAATTATGACCATATTATAATAAAATTGTCTCTACTAAATAACAGATAGGGTTATCTAAACAAGTAGTTTTGGATAATCTGAAATGATAACACTGAGACCTAATGAAAATGGGTGAGGGGATGGTCCCCTATTAGCTAATAGCTAGTCGATGGTGGCAGTGATTGTAGAATAAGGAAAATAGGTACTAATCATCTCAACATGATGGCAACCTTTGTCGTAATGTCTGTAAGAACCTTACTTATCTTTTGGTCCTCACCATTTCCTTCCCCAGAAAAATGAAATTCTTATTTATATATACGTATGTATATATGTGTGATGTTGGGTCACACTCACTGCGTTTTGCTCGCTTCACAAGTCCTCTTCAGTTTTATCTGATTGGTCACCCCCAGAACTAAGCTCTTTGCAACATGTCGTTTCGGTTTTTCTTTTTTCTATTTTTCCAAGTATTTATAATCGATTTTATACTCAGAGATTCAAAATAAACTCTCTCTCTCTTTTGTTTTTAGGACAAAGGAAATTATTTATGTTCACTTTGGTTGGAAAAAAAAAGCAATGGAATAAGGACTTTTGTTGGGCATGCAATTTTACAAAATATGAAATGTATTTTATTTTTTCAAAAAGACTGCATTTTTTTTCCAGCCATTTAACAACAATAATGTGAAACCCAAGTCAAGTTCAAAGCATATGCATAGGTAGAAACAAAAATTTCTTGCTGTCTGGTCCCCAAACTTTCTATTCAAAAAAAAAAACAGGTACTTTGGAAGATCATCACTCTAGGTTGAAAAATAGTGTTGAGTTTGGTTACTACTGAATTCCTGAAATTTATTCTTTATTCAATTTTAATTTGTTTTAAATTATATAATATAAAAGAATTATTTTGATAATTGAGCTGAATTGATATAAATCTGTAAAATTTAGTTGGTACCATAAATTACCTATAATAAATTTGGTTCATTTTTAAAAAGCCAAAACATCACACAATTTCATTGTGGAATTTTATTGGTTCCATTAGCCAAAATAAAAATCCAACCACTAACATAACTACAAAATTCTGCCACTGTTAATGTTGAGAGAAATCTTGCAAATTAAAAAGACCTAATTTTGTTGCAAAAGTGAAAGTGAAACTTGTGTTCTGTAATGAAGAAAAACACACTATAAATAGGTAATAACATAACCCTGTTTCCAAGATGAAAAGTTGCACTGGAGACTGAAACACGAAAGCATCATGCCGAACAGAATCTGAAGAAATCAAATCACCAACAGTGTTGTTGTCCCACCCCTTTCCCCTTCACTTTCTCTTGTCGGTGCTACAAGAGATTGCTACAGTAATAACATTTACATATGTTCACAAAAACATATGAAGCAATAAAGGGCGAAATGTGACATTACATTTTAGAATTTTGAGTATGCATGTGTATACAAGGGTACCAAAATATAGGAATTAGATTAAAGTGGAAGAGCTGTTTATGATCTCTTCTTTTGTTGGCATTTTAGTAAATGGTCCAAAACACACACAAGAAATCAATAACTAAATTAAGAAATAAGGATCTGAAGGAAAATATAGGGACTCCTCATCTGTTGATGCCACTTGCATCCTTCATTGCCACTTTAGCTTCCTGTGCCTTGTCCATCATCTGATGCTGCCCAGAGACTTCATATTTATTATCGCTTGACCAATGAATTAGTACAGTTATGGGTAGTTGAATCCATGATTTGGAGTTAATTACCTGTTGCATTGATTCCCTGGCAGATTGGGCAGACCTGTCCATCATTCCGCTAGCCTTTTCCTGGAATATAACATAAAGGAATTGCACACATATTGCATTCATATCAATGGGGTAAAGTACTGAACTATGATGGAAAGAGAAATGAAATACCTGGGCCTGGGCCTGACCAACCTGCTGGCTCATGCTCTGGGAAGATCTATCCATAATCGATGTTGGTTAGTTTGGGGAAGAAAATAATTTATACAACCCCATTTTAATTTTGTTAAAATCAGTATGACTTTATCATATAAAATCTATGCATAAATTAATTTAGAAGTTCAATTAAAATATAATTATAATAAATAATTAATTTAATTCTCATTTTAAGCAATTTTATACAATTAAATAATACTTCCAAAGAAATTAAATTAAATTCCAAGTCATTTATTATCTTATTGAAGAAATGCATTTACCACGGATAGTACTTCATGCAATCTATTTCTTATTTGTTGTTTTCATCCTTCATTCAAACAATTCTTATTATAGAATTGAACTGAGCTAGTGAAGTGATTGATCATACATATATAATTAGGGTTTAAATAATGGCTTAATGTATTAGTTGGTACCCAAGTTTGAGATTTTTTTCTAATATGGTCCAAGTGTTATTTTTGATTTGTTATATATTTTGATATTTGAAGATAACAATATTAAGTTTCAACTTTTAGTGTTTTAATTGATTTGACGGAATTTCATAATTAGTTAATAATATTAACAATTAATTTTTATTAAATTAACCTTAAAATTGAAATAAAATCATTTTATCAGATTATATTTGATAAATTAAACACAAAATTAAATAAAGTTATAATTAAAATTAAATTTATATATTTAAAAAAATCATTAAAAATAAATTTTGTGAGGGAAACAAATGAACAAAAGAATTTTCCTGGCAATTAATTTGTATTTTATTATATTTCTAGAGGACAGTAGCTAAGGAAACCGAAACTTTTCCACACTTCTAAGCAACAGGCACCCTTATTACAACCCAAAATTCATTAAAACTGAAAATTCTAGGGTAAATCTTTCTTCTTGGCTCAAAGATTATATGAGCAAAATGAAGAAAATTTTGCCAAAACAAAAATCAAAAGCTAAAAATGCATACATACATATATAGATAGATAGATAGATAGGTGTCCGAGAGGTGTGGTAATTTGGGATCAAGCAGGAGTAGTTTCATTTGTTCATCCCCATTGTATCTTTCATGGCATCTGCTGCGCTTTGTGCTTTAGCCTGCATCTGCTGCCCAGCCTGCAATACAAATAAATCACCGTTTAGCTCATCTATGATATTCCAAACATCTAAAAGAAAAAAAGAAAAAGAAGAGAAATGTATAACCTGTTGCATTGAATCCATAGCAGATTGTGCAGTTTCCCTAGCCTTGTCTACCATCTGACTGGTCTTCTCCTGACAAAATTAAAGGAAATGGAAAACAATTAGAACAAACTAAAATATGGTTCTTTTTTTTATATAATCCATGCATGCAAATTGCAATGCAATGAAAATTAATGCAGGTTGGTTGACTCACCTGAGCTTGGCCCTGAGCCTGGCCAGCTTGGAAGCTATTGCTATGGGATTGGTTCATTTTTCCTTTATAACACCAAAAAAAGTGCACAAATAGAGAAGTAAAATCTTAGGTAGATGATGATGCTTAACTTTTGATGATGAAAACCTCAATACTGGGATGGGTATTTATAGTATTTGAGTGAGGGTCGATTGTGGACCAAATTTGTTCAACTGGGAATGTTAGACCGGAGAGTACACGAGATCCTATAATTCATTCGCCATTCAATTCAATGTTAGTTGCTGTTTTTTAGTTCTTCCATTTTTTACTGCAAATTTTTATATTATAAATGTATTTTTTATCGTCTAATTAAATAATTAAAAATATGATGCGATTATTATGGTGATTATAATTTTCAATTGCTGTAATAAGTTGAATCATTTGGTAAATATGCTCAACAATGGTTTTCCGCAGATACAACATATATCATGATATGTTTGGTGTAATTATTTATTAGTAATTTTAAAACTCACTTTTATATTTTGAATATTTTAAGATTGCATTTTTGGATGGATTTGATTTAAAACATAGTGTAGTGTAGTCACTTGTGCGATAAAACACTCTAAATATATTTTTTTCCCAAAATTATTGTTTTGTTGATGTTATTTAGCAGTGAAATTAGAATTTTATATAATTTTATGATTTTGCATTTAAATAAAAAAATTGAACAACATTAATAAATTCGAAATGGCATGTAAAAATACAACGAATTGCATTAAGACTAAAATAAAAAATAGTTTGCGGATAGTTTTTCATATGTTATTATATAACAACATTAAATTATAAATTTAGCTTTGTTAAATTTGTAATAAATTAATTTAAAGCACTTGACATTATTTTCAAAGTGTTTAGAAATTTAAAATCACAATTTGCCTTTGAAAAACCTTGATCCAAAATAAATTTTACAACTTTGGAAGACTTCTACCGATAGCGATACAAGTACATAGAAGTATATTGGTAGAACCAAGCCAGAGAGCACCCAAGATTTTCTTCCAGACTTGCACCGATACTTGGGTCTCTTCTACCAATACAAGTCTAGTTGTATCGATATTTGGATTGATTTCTACCGATACTTAGGGAGGCTTCTACCGATACAACCAAGTTAGTGAGCCTCCCTTTTACGTTCTACTGGTGCAACTATCGATACAAGTCTGAACCTTTGAAATCCTCAAACTTCTATCGATACACATGGCTCCAATAGTCATCATTTTCAGGACTTCTACCAGCACAAGTCCACTTGTAACAATCTATATTTAATGCCTGAATTAATTAAAGCAACGGCTCTAATCTGCTCACAATGACTCCAAACAACTCTAAAATTGTTAGAAGATATAAATACAAATCAATAGCTCTACATTGAGGATAAGAAACAAGTTTGTAAAGTTAATAGCACAAAATTTCAATCTTTTCATTCATATTCTCATTGTTATTCATACACACACTTGAGTAACATCTTTTTTATTCTCTTCAAGTGTTGTATTGTTATTGAGTGGGATCTATCATTGCAATATCTTCTTTTAAGATGAGTCTTTTATCTCTATTCTTATTTTTCATCTTTGTAAGGGTTTGTTTAAGGTTTTTGGGTAGAAAACTTTAAGGGAAGTGGCTCTATCTTGTCTAGTGAAAAAATAATGTTTTGTAAAAGTTAAACCTTGTGCTTGAAAGGTTCAAATATAGTGAATTTGAGAAATCTTTAATTGTGGCAAACTATAGTAACAAAGATAGGTAATTGAAGTTGAACCACTATAGATTCTTGAGTTTCCTTTAATTACCATATTTTTCTAAAACCCCAATTCGCCCTCCTCTTAGTGAGTATCAAACTAAACATTGAATTTAAACTAGCTCACCAGAATAAATGTGTATAAACTACAACTGCTGAAACAACCATATACTAACACTATCACCGCTTTTAAAGAAAAGAAAGCAGACCATTATGAAAGGCCCTCTATTCGTTCAATGATACCAGCCCAGTTTGGTTATGACCTCCGGCTATCAAATGCCCACTTAATATCTTTTCTTTTTAAGTAGTATAATTGGTGTTCAACTCGAATCTCATCCAACAATGATTCAACAGAGATGAGCTATTCTTTTAGATTCGGTCATATTTGTGAATAATTGTACAAATAATTTGTGCCTTCCATATCTTTGAATTTGTCTAATAAGAAATTAAGAGAAACAAATGAACATTTGTATTATTATTTCTTCTTGAAACATGAATAAGATAAATGAAACTTTCCCATCACAATACACACTTTAAGTAATTGGCACCATTATTACAACCCAAATTTTATTGTACAAATGGCTAAAAATAAAACTTGTAGAAATTATTGAAACTGAAAATTGTAGCTCAAGAACATGTGAGCAAATTTAAGAAAATGGTGCCAAAAAATAAAACTAAAGCTCACAAGATGAATATTGTAGGTGCCGGAGAGGTGTGGTCTGGGATCAAGCGGCAGTAATTAATTTCATTTGTTCATCCCCATTGTATCCTTAATGGCATCTGTTGCGCCTTGTGCTTTAGCCTGCATCTGCTGCCCAGCCTGCAAAACAAACCTCCCATTAAACATGTCTATGTTGCCTGCATCTTAAAGGACAAAAAGAGAGAGAAATGTAGAACCTGTTGCATTGAATCCATAGCAGATTGTGCAGTTTCCCTAGCCTTGTCAGCCATCTGACTGGTCTTCTCCTGAGCTTGGCCCATTTTCTGGCCAGCTTGGTGGCTCAAATCCTGGGATTGGTTCATTTTGATTATGGATGGGAGAAAAAACACACACAAGTAGAGAGGTAAATGTTAGATGATAGATGCTTGATTAGCTTTGGTAATGAAAACCTGAATACAGAGATGGGTATTTATAGGAAAATGTAAGGGCTCCATTGGTAGGCAAGTGTGAAATTATTGTTGCTTTCTGCAGGCCTTACACCACTAAATTCAGTGCTCTATCCGAACTTAGTTGCGGTTTTATAGTTGCTATCTCTACAAATTCTTCTACACTTATTTTAACATTTGGATACTTTCAATTACTCTATACTTATATATATATATATATATATATATATATATTTCAATATCTTAAACCATATACGAACAAATGGTTAGGTATGATGGTAAGACATATTATATTCCTAAAAAGAGGATTTAAATTTAAATCTTGAAGACAACTTTGTTGGAAGGATAGTCACGATCCCCGAATATAAACTATAAAACGGATATAAAGTATATAAAGAAATATCTTTAATTTTTTATATATCATTTAAACGAATATATAATAAAAAATCACAAAACTATTTTTATTAATTTAAGAAAGATTATGATGGGTAAATATCTCATATATACCAAAAAATTAAATTATTTACGAAAATGAGCCAGTTTGAAGAATATTTATGGAAAATGGCCGTTTCCCCCTAAAACCCGTCCACGTCAGCGTGTTTTGGGAAAAACAACACAAGCGCACGAGACGCTTTGTGCCACTCAGCAGAGCGCGCTTATGTGGGCGCTTTGCTAAGGTGGCACAAAGCATCCTCGGGCGCTTATTTCTTCTGACAGTCAAAATCAACGGACAATTTTTTTGACCGTTGGGGTCCCAACGGTAAAAAAAAACTATAAAAACCCCCCCAACCTTTTTTTTTTTTCACACTTCAATCCTTTCTCAATATTCTCTCAATTTTCTCTCAAAGTCCTTGAAATTTACGCTCAAATTTCAAAATAGTCTTTTACTATTTACGAAAAAGCCTTTTTAATTTTTTAATATATTTTTTTTAAAATTTTAAAATTTTTTATCGGATTACAATGGCCGAGGAATTAATTCGCCTAGACAACAAGCACATCTCCGTCGAGCAAATGCAAATGGTAAGTTTTAATTTTAATTTTTCAATATTATTTAATTTTTTTCAATTATGCAATTTTAATTAATTTTAATTTTATAATTTTTAAGCAATCATGTAGATCGGTGTTGGAATGTTATATTCGCAACATGCATGGTCCCCATCGCCGTTGATCGAGAATTACTGCGGAAGCGGGTTTTTGGCATGTGGCCATGATAGGTCGGGGCTCGAGTTGGAGCCGCCTTTGATCGGCGTTGATAGAGGTGGAGACCCAGACGCACACTTTCCATCGCCATGCGAGAGTGTACCATCACTCTAGAAGATGTGCGATGCAGTTGGGATTCTTGGTGGATGGGTCGGTAGTCACCGGTTCTGCAATATCTACCGATTGGATGGCAGTATGCTACTGAGCTTCGGTGCCATTAGGATAGAATTCAAGGAGCTCGGATCGATATAGCTGGTTACGAGACACATTCTCGGAGCTGAACGACTGTTCGACCGAAGTAGAAAGAATACGGTATGCTCGGGCATACATTCTTCAGATAATTTGAGGCTATCTGATGCCGGACCTCTCTAGAAACCTCTTCCACCTGAGATGGCTCTTGAAACTTGTTGATTTCAAAGCAGCCGGTGAATTGAGTTGGGGGTCTGCCGTGCTATCGAGGTTGTGCCGGGAGATGTGCGGGGCGACGCGACCGAGTAAAGCAAAAATCGGAGGTTGCCTATCACTCTGCGATCATGGGCATGGTTTCGATTTCCATTTTACGTCCTCAACTCGACCGACCATATACATTCCCACCGATAACGAGGTAAATTTAATATTATATTTTACAATTATTTTTAGATTTATAGTATAATTGCATGCTAAAAGTTTATTTAATTAGGTGGAACCATTCGGCGAGTCATCTTGGAATACCTAACTCGCTTGAGGATATACGGCTCCTATTGGACCAACGGTCGGAATCACAAGTAAGTTTCAAATTTCGTTATTATAATTTAGTATTTTATATGTAGTGTCTAGTATTATGTATATAACTAATATTTTGATAATATTAATATAGTTTCAATGAACACCGTATGAGGATCCAAAAATTCGGCAGTAATTCCGGAGGAGTTCTTCGAAAATCCGAACAGTTGGCACGTTAAGGTCCCATTGATCACCTACGCGACCGTGGAGATGTACCAATCAGATCAGGTTCTGCGGCAATTTGGATTTTGGCAACCGATTCCCGTGCCACCTAAGGTGCTCGATGATGATCACAAAGTGGACTTACGGCAGCTGCACACGGATTGGCCAAGATTTTGGTCAGGTCATATCGAGACGTGAGAGAACCGGTATGAGTTTTTACCTATCCGAGAACCGATCATTGTTCCTGAGTTAGCGTGCGTGCCGGAGTACATGACATGGTTTAGGATCCATGGCAAGTCGTATCTATTGTCGGAAGAAGAGAGGCCATCAGTTTAGCCGACAACACCGACATCACAGCGTCTACCGTTTATGCCAGGTGCGTACCCTACCCCTTATATGTATCCTCCTAACCCATATATGTTTTCTTTTTCCAGTCCCACCCCAGGTTGGAATGCATGGCCGGGTTCGAGTCTGTTCTCGACTACTCTTGCTGTCCAGCTGATCGTGAGGCCGACGTCGCGTGTGGGATCAGAGGAGGCGCCGTCGGGGAGTAGTTCTTTCTACCAGGCTCCTTCGCCGTACGGGATGCAGCCACCCCCACCGTGGTTTATGCAAACACCTCCGGGTCATTATTTTATCAAGGTGGATCATCATCGCAACACCGAACTGCACTCCACCGCCGGAGGAACCCGATTCCCGCTTGAGGTTCCAAGACCCCATGGAAGCTAGAAGAAGGAGGAATCCGGTACAGAATCGCCGACTGACCCGTGTGGTCTTGGTTCCCACTGCATCACCCTAAACCCTAAACCCCAAATTTTATTTTGTTATTGTAATTTAATTTTATTTGTTATTGTAATTTAATTTTAATCTCTTTGATAAAATAGAAATGGTTTAATTTTTTTGTAATTTAGTTTTAATACATTTAATAAAATTTTAGTTTAATTTTTTATTTTTGTAATTTAATTTTTTAAGTTAATTTTAATATCTTTGATAAAATAGAAATGGTTTAATTTTTTTAATTAAGTTTTAATATATTTAATAAAATTTGAGTTTAATTTTATTTTTTTGTAATTTAATTTTAATATCTTTGATAAAATAGAAATGTTTTAATTTTTTTGTAATTAAGTTTTAATATATTTAATAAAATTTGAATTTTATTTTTTTTTTGTAATTTAATTTTAATATCTTTGATAAAATAGAAATGGTTTAATTTTTTTGTAATTAAGTTTTAATATATTTAATAAAATTTGATTTTAATTTTATTTTTTGTAATTTAATTTTTAATTTAATTTTAATATCTTTGATAAAATAGAAATGGTTTAATTTTTTTGTAATTAAGTTTTAATATATTTAATAAAATTTGAGTTTAATTTTATTTTTTTGTAATTTATTTTTTAATTTAATTTTAATATCTTTGATAAAATAGAAATGGTTTAATTTTCTTGTAATTTTGTAATTTAATTTTAATAACTTGAATAAAATAAAAGTTCTTTTACAAAAGCTCACCGTTTTCCTCCAATAAAATAGAAATTACATAGCCACCAGGAGACAAAAAAGCTAAGAACACGGTCAACTATTCCGATTTGGACACGAGCGAGATGTATGGCCCGGGTTCCTACACCATCCGTACAGCCGACTTTGGTTGCTCGTTTCTTGGATATCCATATTGTTGCGTATTCTACTCGAGCAAGGTCGACCTTTTGGTTTGCGCCTCAATTGTCTATCCGGCAACAGCTTATACGGTGCAAGCGATACTGAAGGCCACTTACGTTCATTTGGGACTGGTGGGAATACGTGTCTCCACATGTTGTACATGTTTTCTAATTTATACACTTCATCGACATAGCTCATGGGACAAGACGGAGATTCTGACAAGCCGCAAGTACATGAGCGCATGGGTAACGAAGTGCATCAAATATCCCACAGTCCCAGGTCCTATTTGTCAAGTGTACACGATAATGCCCGTCAACAATACCTTGGCTCAGTCTGTCAAACTCCGTGACACGAAACCATAGGCTGTCGCGACCGTGACACACTGTGTGCATGGTGTTGGCCCGTACTTTCGCATTGTTTATTTCTTGCAAGTCTTTCGGGCTCCATACATGGCCTCCTTGCATTTGCCCTCTATAACTCGCTGCTCTCTTCGAAAATAGTGCCGCTAAACAAAAATATGTCTCTCGCACAACCGATGTAATCGACAGATGACGGGTTCTTTTTAGAATAGAATTTATGCATTCGGTCAGGTTTGTGGTCACATGACCATATCGTAGGCCGTCGTCGTATGCTTGTTCCACTGTTCGAAAGGAATATTACACAGGTAGTTTGCGCCTTCGGCGTTATCTGAGCACAAACTGGCCAACATCTCGTGAAAAAATTCTTTATTGATCTCGTTCCCTGCCAATATACGTTGATAGCGAATATTACATACCACTCTTCAATTGAGAATAAATTGAATATTACAAACGAAATTATATTAATAGATATTTCATACACATATCGATCACTTGCTGTCACTATCTTTTAGATCGATGTTGCCCATAGTAGTTAGATGAAACATGCATCAGGCAATATCGATGGTGTGTGCGATGCCACATACTTCCCTGGCATTCTATTGCCGCAAGTATTCCAGGGCCTCGATCTGATATAACGCATATGTCAGGTTGGGGGCAGACATGCCTCCTTAACCTAGATAGGAAGAAGTCCGATCATCACCGACTCCGGTGTTATTGAGAACGTAATCGGAAGGATTCTCCCACAGCCGTCTTGTGCCTCAGCTAGCAATAACCGATGCGTATATCTACCATACATAAAGGTACCGTCAATTTGTACTAATGGCTTGCAGTATATAAAGGCATCTTGGCATTGCTTAAATGTCCAGAACAGACGCTTGAACACTGCGTATCCACGGAGCAAACGATCGTTGTAGTACGCCGGTTTCGTTTTAAGGTATGTTGTGCTGCCTAGGACATATCTCTCCAGCACCTGACACCACTGCCACACTTTATTATATGAAGCATCCCACCGATCGTGCAACTTTTCTAACACCTTCTGTTTGGCTATCCAAACCTTTCTGTAAGAAGGCGTGTACCCCAATTGGCTACGAATATTGCCAATTAAGGCCGGCACCATAGTCTTGGGATCGACCTTCACCGTCGGGATTATTAAGTCAGCCAACATGTCTGAATCCATCCTCGAATGATCTTGTGTTACACCTGTCAACGAAGTACGTTAAATAATGCAACATTACATAATATTAGTGTTATTCAAAATCATTGAACACATAGTGGTCTTTGTCTGAACCGGCAAGACATGTATGTGGACCTTTGTACTTTTTGATCTCCCACAACCCTGTCCTTTTACTCAACGACGCCATGATTTTTCTTGAACATGTGCCGTCTTGTACTGCACACTTCGCCTCGTACTTATCGAGCTTAGATTTAACCATATTATAGTTAACCCCGTTCTTGATGCTGTATTATTTCAATGCAGCAAGAAAAGTATTCTTGTTGGAAAATTGGTTACCAACTTCTAATTGGTCCGAATCCAACGAAGAATTTGTACGGTCACGCGTCCGGTGTGGTAGTTTAGGAAACTCCAATACTTCATCTTGAGATAGATCGACATTATGCATGTGGGCTGGAGGTGAGTACTCCCTGAATAGCAGATCTTCTTCTTCTTCATCTGAACCGCCCTCAACTTCTTCAGGTACAATTGGAACGGGCTCCGGTTCAGAAAATAATCCAACTTCTGCACCATTGGCCCCTGGCTCCCGAGGTGGATCCACATCGGATTCATTGTCCGACCCTCCATAACTTGCAACAAACGAGGGCCCCTCGCCGGTGGATGTCGTCAGAAGTGCATCATCCCTCCTTAAATATCTTTCGTAAAGATCCCAATCATATGTGGATTGCCAACCACTAGAAGTTGATGACGTCCCCCAATACGTATTTCTATCATCGGACGTCGAAGGACGGATATGCATGTCCCATCCACCAACCGAGTGTCGTACAAGTGTTATGTTTTCCATACTACCACCGCACACGGGCACTTCTGTGTTTTACCTCCCACTTACAGAGTGTCGGCTTGGGGTCGTGTATTCCCCTCGAACGGTAGAAGATGTTGAGGTCGCAGAAAGATCACTTGGAGATGAAAATTCTACATATACCTCGATATAGGGTGATCCACTGGTAAGATGAGTCTCCACCATTTCTTCAAAGCTCTGAGGACCTTTGATGTCGAATGAATCATATCTCACCGAATCAACTGCATCGCAAAATGTATACTTAATAGACTGAACTTTCATTGGCGTTGTTCCAAATATTTTACGCCTAATTCTTTTACGAAGTTCCACCAAATTGACGTTCCGATTAAAACTCAGTCGCGCTGTGTTCTCCGATAAGAAAACAACACCATTTTCGATGTCATAAACTTCACCATCGTACTAAATAACAGCATTAATATGTTCACTCATTTTCAATTTTTTTTTTCTTTTGCCTCAATTTCCCTTATGCAACCTGAGAATAAAATTTGGCTGATTTATAGCCTAATTTTGTTGGAGACTACTGTAACAAAAAAGCGTCCATGTGGGAGCTCTTTTCAGTACTCCTGCTGATAGTGCACCCTGTTGGAAGCGTTTTTGGCCATTATTTGTTCAGAAACGTCTCCTCAAATTAATTTTGCCGGAGACTACTGTAACAAAAGAGTGTCCACGTGGGAGCTCTTTTCAGTACTCCTGCTGACAGTGCACCCTACTGGAAGCATTTTTGGCCACTATCTGTTCGTAAACGTCTCTCAAATTAATTTTTTGGAGACTCATCAGAGCAAAAGAGCGCCCACGTGGGAGCTCTTTTTGTACTCACGACAGTGCACCTCGCTAGAAACGTTTTGGCCATTGTTTGTTGAAACGTCTCCTCAAATTAATTTTTCGGAGACTCAGAGCAAAAGAGCATCCACGTGGGAGCTCTTTTCTGTACTCCTGACGACAATGTACCCTTTGGAAGCCTTTTGGCCTTGTTTGTTCAGAAACGTCTCCTCAAATTAATTTTGCCGGACACTACTATAGCAAAAGAGCATCCACGTGGGAGCTTTTTTCAAGACTTCGCCGACAAAGTGCACCTTCTTTGGAAGCGTTTTTTGCCTTGTTTGTTGAAACATCTCCTCAAAATTATTTTATGGAGACTACATCACAAAAATTCAATTAATTTTTTATGCTAATATATTTTGCCCAAAACCCTAGATATATTTTTTCTCTAGCCCAAAAATTCAATTAATTTTTCATACTGTAATTGGACGGGAAGGGAGGACAAAAACGCGCCCACTTCAGCGCGTTTTCTTGGTTATTCAATGACAAAGCGCGCCCGAGGACGAGCGCTTTCTTTCATTCTTCAAAACGCTTCAGCGTGAACGCGTTTTGGGGGAAAACGGCCCATTTCCGTAAATATTCTTTAAACTGGCCCATTTTCATAAATAATTTAATTTTTTGGTATTTATGAGATATTTACCCGATTATGATTGCATAAGTGAAGGGTTTTCAATTTTTTCTTCTCAATTTAATATATTAAAATCAAAAGTTGTTATGATATTTATAAAAGATATTGACATGAGATTCACTTATTAAATCCTAATTTCACGTTGTTATCCAATAATATTTAATTTACATTTAAAATTTTTATTTTAATTCATTCTAAAATTATTATGTAAATTATTTTAATAATTTTTAAGAAAATTTATTGTGGTATTAAAATTTTCAATGATAAATATCAATATCTCTAATATTAAATCATAAATAAAAGTGAATAAAACCTATTACTTCTTAGAATATAGAAATACTTATATTTAAAATTTTCCAATAATATTTAACTTAAATTAGTAAAGGATTATATATTTTGTTGAGTATTTTTTCGTCGTGTCTCGTTGAAGGGGACAATCGAATATTTATACACATGATTACTGTTTATGAAATTAACGTTCTTGGTAGACTCCATGCATGCTAGACACATGTACTACTCTGGTCTACCTGCTGGACTTCGTAGCCCTTACATGCGAACTCCTTGGTATATGTGAACTGTGATTGCGAACTTCCCTTGCGAGCCCTCCTAGCGAACCCCCACTACAAGACCTACACACACCCACCTAGTAGGGCCTAGCCGGTTCGCAGGTAGACGATCTGAATTTTATCTGAGTTTCGAGTTGATGATTATAAATATATAACAACTTTAAAGATAAATTACTTAATGAGTAGGATCTACTTACAACTGTCTAAAACAAAAATAAATTCATTTGAAGGAAGTGTTTCAATAGAATTGGAACTTTTATTTATGAATATTATTATAAATGAAAAAAATATTTAAGAAATTTTTCAATAAATTTATATTTTTATTTATAATTTCCATAAATCTTATTAGTTAAAAAACATTTAAGATGGCAAAATTAATAATCTTATCATATATATACCATAATAATATTTACTTTTATTATTAACATATTTATCATATTATTTACATATTCTATATAAGATACAAAAACAATTTAATATATTTTATTAATAAATAAATATTATTTCATCTATAATTTTAATTAATATGTCTTTATTTAATTAATAACAATACTTATAAAATACATGAGCAACCTATACATCGCATGGAACAGGAAACTAGTATATATAATATAACAATATACATACATTATATTTATGCCAAGTGGCACACTCTCAATTTTTAAATTTATTTGTTAAGTCAATAGTATATTTTATTAAAGGGCCAATTTTTATATATTTATTATTTATTATTTATTCTTTTCATTACACGTTGTTTTCATTTTTTCACATTTTCATGTAAATCACTCTATAAATGTGCAAAACATTTTTTTCATTTTCATTTTCATTAAATTAAGTTAATAAATAATTTTAAATTCTATTGAGATAATATTTTAGGATGATATAATTTAACTTTATTTTTGTACTTTTATTTATTAATAATTTTAAATGAAATATATGTTTCATTTTATAATTTTAAGTTTTCAAAATATATTGATTTTAATTTATTTATTTAAACTAATTTTTATTATGATTTTATTTAAATGGATATAAATTTTAATTGTTTATTCTCTTTTTTTGAAAATCTCATTTTATAATTTTAATTATCATTAAATAGTGTAAAATTTTAAAATTTTAAAATGGAATTTAAATTTAAAGAAAAGAAAACAATTTTGTTGATATATAATTTTTATTAGTATAAATATATATGTAATGAATTTTTAATAAGCTTGTTTTACACTCTGCATATTTTTTTACAACACATATAGAAAAATTGTTCTATGCTATATAAATTTAGTATTTTAATTTATTTTTATTTTAATATTTAAATTATTTGGATCATTAAGATAAAATAAAATTTAATAATTTAACATAATTTTGGAACTTTAAATAAATAAAATATTAAATTATTTAATATTTAAATTTATTTTGACCATTAAATTAAATTTCTTTTAATTTATTTTAAATTACTTCACAATCATACATGTTTCTTATATTATGCTTAAATGATAATTTATTATTAATTTTTTTCAAAGTAAAAATAATTTTTATTTCTATGATTATTTCTATTTTTTTCTTTTCCTTTTTATTATTAAGTTTTATTTTGAACCCCGAATAAAATAAGGTTATTTTAAACCCCAAATAAAGCGAGTGGGCACCTCAAGCATATCTTTAAGATAAGCATGAAAATATAAACATGAAATAAATGTGTAGACTTGTCAAGTTCTATATAAAATTAATTATTAACATGCAAAATATATAAAATTATAATAATTTACACAAAAAAAATGAGAACACCATGCGACACCAACACCTATATTTTTACTAAATTTAATTATCATGCAAAAATATGTTACATATTAGAACTAGACATGAGCAAATAAATTATTTCTAAATTAAATTACGAAAATAAATTATGCAAAATATGTTACGACATAAGAATCGATACGACATAAAAAGAATTTTTTTAAAATTTTATGGTAAATTACACCAACAGTCACTCAACTTTGGGGTAGCTGACAAAACAGTCACCTAGGTTTCATTTCAGTCACTCAACTTTCAAAAAGTTACAAAATAGTCACTAACGTTATAAAAAAGTTACAAAACAGTCACTGATTAACAGTTACCATTAGGGTGTTAACAAAATTGCTGACGTGGCAAGTTAACCAGCTGATGTGGCAAGTTAACTTGCCACGTTGGCGAAGCGGCTAATGGGTGCTTGGTTTGGGGCGGGTTTAGGGAAAAAAATTGGTTGGGTTATGCTTAATGTTTAAGGTTAGAAACAGATTAGAGGTTTAAAGGGTTTGGGGAAAAAAATCGATTTGGGGAAATTTTGGTTGTGATTTGGGGTTTTTTAAGGTTGAAACTAATTTGGGAATCGATTAAGAAGGGTTTAAGGTTAGAAATCGATTCAATAATCGATTAATAGGGTATAAAGGTTTAAGGTGCGATTGTCTATTTTGTTTAGGGAGAAAAGAAGACGAAACCAGAAACCATTCAGTGTATTTGATTGCCAGCGACAATGGGCAATAGAAGAGAAGGTACCAGTGTTGTTACATCCACTTTAACGAGTAAGTTGTTGCATTTAGTTTTAAATTTTTTGGATTTCAATCTGTTATTTCGATTTAGGGCTATTTCGGTTTCAATTTTAATTTTGATTCTGATTTTGATTTCAATTTGGATTTCTATTTTGATTTTGATTTCAATTTTGAAACACTCACTGCCATTATCAAATTGATGTTTATTGTGTATTGATCGTGTCAAACAGTCGAGTTTTAATATTTATAAAAGAATGATCGAACCTGTAGACTAACTATGACAACGATAGAGGCAAGTGCACCTATCGAACAGTAGTATAGTTTAGGCAAGAAATCTTATCGAACCCAAAGGAACCTAAAAGTACTACTACACACTTTCTTTCATTATTTAGCCTAAAATATGGAGTGATTGGTTTATTACTCTAAAAAACTAATGAAATACTTAAATTAAATGCAAAGACAAAAGAATGAATTGGAGAAAGACTTTAGGAAAACTCAGTTGATGAAGACGATACCCTCAGGAAGAATCCACCTATGACTTCATTTATTATTTATTCCCCAAACCATATGATTTCTTTACTTAGCTTGATCTGTGAGACTCCCTAACCTATATTAAACCCTCTCTCGAGGCGAATAACATCTAACATTAGGTTAATTAGTGGAACTCTCATTCTCTTATAATAACCCCTAAGGAAGCAGTAAATTGATCAATGGATTCCCATATTAGGTTTCACCCTAATCCGAAAAAATCTCGTAACCCTATCTCTAGGCGCTCGATCAACTCCGCTCAATTATGCTAGATCTACTCTTAGGCAGGGTCTATTCCTCCTCCACCTAAGCACATAGATTAAATTAACCAACATAATTAAGAACAAACTAAGTACTTATCATATAATTTAGAAATCAAATAACAAAATCCATCATAGGTTTCATCCTCTTCAAGTATCTGAAGGGTTTAGTTCATGACTAAATAAGTAAACATCTCAAGAGAAAAGATAAAACAAAACATAAGAAATCCCTAAACTCCCTGAAGGAATTGAAGAAGAGATCCAACGTCTTGAATAGAGTTCCCGCTTCTTGAGATGGATCAACTAGCTATATTCAAGTGATTCCCTAAAAGATGAAAGCTTTGGCAAAAGCCTCTGCCAAAAACCGTCTGTTTCGGCTTCTACCGAACTCCCTTTTTAGTTGCTACCTTGGGTGTTTATGTAGGCTTTGAGATGCTTTACTTGGCTCCTAAGTATCCTAATTCAAGTAGAATTCCTCCTAGGATGTTTAAGTAGACTTAGGAATGTGTTTCTTTGGCCTCAAGCATCCAATTCCGAGTGAAATTTCTCATTTTAGAGGCAGGGGAACGCCCATGTCACACGCCCGTCTAAGTCGGGGTTGGGCCGTGCCTTGATTTTGTCATTTTGGGCACGGCCGTGTAAGTTAGGATTCAGGCCGTGCTTCAGGTCTATCGATTGGGACACGGCCATGTAAATTGCTTGACATGCCCGTGTGTGATAATGAGATGATGTGCGGCTGTGCAACTCATAAGTTAGGCCGTGCTCTAGGTAATCGGTAAGACACCGTCGTGCGGGCTTTGTGCCCGGCCGTCTTGATTCTTGCTAAGGCCCAATTACTCTATTTTAAGCCTATTTTGTGTTCTTTTTATCCTCGGGTGCTTTCTTAAGTATATGACATGAAAAGAAAAGATTACAAGCACCTTTTATATAAATCAAGGGCTAAATCATCAAAAAGCATCCTAAATATGTGATTAAAATATGTTACTTTTACGGTTTATCAAATACCCCCACACTTAAGCTTTTGCTTGTCCTCAAGCAAAATTCTCAACTTATAATTAAAACGAACTTTCCACAATCCATAATTCCTATCAATAACGTCTCATTATAATTCATAGATAATTTATACATGGATAATTTAACTCAAAGAGTCCTAAAGATTCAATTACGAGAAGTCATACCTTTGTAGTATGAAAACATAGGTGTCTCCCCTTATCTAAGTAATTACCTTTAATTCAAAACCGACAAGGATTGACATCCTCACAAAAAGATTCACTCAAATCACTCGAAGTGTTTAAGGTTCAAGAATAAGCACTCTAAGTCTAACTTGAAAAGTTAATCCCATAGGCTTGCCTGAAAATCAAATCTCCACCACTGTATATGAGATGATACACAGATCAAAAGGTCTTTATCAAGGTTATAACGGGGCTAAGGTTAAGGGTGTGGATACAGGCTGAATTAGAGGGTTAGAATCGAGATCGAATTGACTAATTACCTAATCTAAAAACAAAGAACTGAATATGAATATTTACATCGAATGAAAACTAATAATACCTACTATTGATAATTACTCTATAATAAAGAGTATTTTCATCACATACGAGCTTTTTCTTTAACAATTGGAGTTTAAATGCTCTAAGCTCTTTTATATACTACTAATATTGAATATACTTGATTTTTTTTTTAAGAACAAACTAAAATATTATATCATAAATGTAACTCTTGAACTAATATAATACAGTAATTTAATCAAATCAAATCTCGATTAAAGGGTAGTCAAAAGAATGCTGATAACAAATACAAAGAGATTTTGGGTTAATATTAGAGGGTGAGTCAATAAAAAGGTTGTTAAGATTTAGCGGGGTTCACTAGGGGTTAATTTGTGAAGGTAGGCTTTTTATGGAGTGAACGGGTTAGAACCTAGGTGCCTTTATCATATCTGTATATCAAATCAAAAGTGTGGTCTCGACATGTATAAACGAGGCAAGTTCTAGAATAACTGTTCAAAATTGACACACTCATAATCAATACAGTGAGCATGAAAAAGAATATATACTCTATAAGGCTCAAAATCTCACAAAAATTATGGGTGTTTTTGACATCAATCCCTGTAAATTCCAAATTTCAAGGTAATACTTAAATTTAGTTCAACAACCTCTTAATTTTTAATTTTTAGAAAGTAGCCTTATCATGCTCGATTCTCTAGTATTCTTTAAATTTAATCATCAATACACAATTATCAATGACTTACTCTAAAACATATCAATAATAATCATAAATCATTAGAAATTTCATCCTAATTAGTAATATGAGAAAAATACTTTCGAACAAGACTAAATTCAAGATTCTGAGAATAATGCAAAAAGTCAAGTACTTTTACCCCCCACACTTGAGATGTACATTGCCCTCAATGTACAAAGATAGATAAACAATTATGTAATAATAAAATCAAAAGAGAATAGGAGAAGTAACACTTCCTGAATTTTTGGATGAAGTCTATGAAAAAAAACCGGATAAGATTGGAGGTGAACATAGGGAAGCGTCTCGAACCGTTTGAAATTGAATCCTCGAAGTAGCCGACCTGGTTTTATTGTATCCTAAGCTAATTCTAAATATCATAAAGAATAAGAAAAATAAAATAAAATAAAATAAAGTAAAAAATAATGATGAAATAAAATAAAAACAAAAATAAATAATGGAAAATGAAAGACAACTAGAAAAATGGGGAATGAGGTTTAAATAGAGATGTAGCCTGTGTTTTGGGATTTTGAATTTTGAACGCATTCAAGGTGTTCGGGCATGGCCGTGGGTGTCGTGGCATGCCCGTGTCTTTCTTCACATGGTCATTCAATATGGGCGTGCTCCTCTCGTGTTCGATAAGTTAGAATGTTGGCACGGTTGGGAGGCATGGCTGTGTTTAGCCCGTGCTTGACAAGTCAGAAACCTCGCACGGGGCGTCGGCATGGGCGTGGCCTATTATCGCCACCCGTGTTGGGAAAATTTTTTCTATGTCATGCAGGAATACTAGCACGCCCATGGTTCATCCCCTGGCTTCCACACGGCTACGGGCACGCCCGTGTGTAGGGCTGTGTGGCCTAGAAATCTGCTCTTTGGTTAGTTTATGGTTAGGTGCTAAAAAGAAAAAGAAAAGAATAAAAAATGTAAAGATGGGGTTAGTGCTCGGGTTGCTCCCGAGAAGCGCTCGTTTATAGTCTTAGCTAGACTTTACCTCTCATTCGTATGGTCATGGTGGTTTGAGGAGGTGAAAATTCTTTCTCATGCGATCACTTCTGTTATGGATATATAGTTTAAGTCGAGTAATGTTTACCTTAAAAGTGTCGAATTTAGGATTTCTGACCTCGACTGTGCCGTATAGGAAGACATTTAGTACCTCAAAAGTGATTTCTTCGTTTGTCTTGAGGTCTGAATTGGTGATTCGAGGGTCTTCCTTATTCAACAATACCTGATCTCCTAATTTGAAGTGATTCGTTGTTCCTATCAGCTCGTCTGGGGGCTCTTTCGGTTTCACTTCTTGCGGTTCCTGTTCCTCTTTGATTTGTGTTTCCTGCTCTTTTAGTTTGCCAATCCTAAGGCTTTGTTCCTTATGTATTTCTTCTTTGTTGGCACGAGGTCTAGGATCTAGCTCAGCTAAGTGATTTCGTGATGCTTCTTGTAAAGAAGGTTGAACTAAATGATTATTAAT
This sequence comes from Gossypium rotundifolium, assembly GCA_025506655.1. NCBI lineage: Eukaryota > Viridiplantae > Streptophyta > Magnoliopsida > Malvales > Malvaceae > Gossypium > Gossypium rotundifolium. The sequence goes on along the minus strand of CP106732.1, from coordinate 149,535,565 downwards.
AGAATTAACGTTCGTACCTTTATTACTCGATGTTCTGGCCGAGTCAAGAGCTTGAAGAGTAACTATCTCGTCGCCTACACGAAGTATGAGTTCTCCTGCATAGATATCAATTTTAGCTTTGGCAATTGCTAAAAAGGGTCTTCCTAAAATTAAGGGGATCGTGTTGTCCTCATCCATGTCTAAAACGACAAAGTCTACTGGAATACGAATTTATCAATTTTGATTAGAACATTTTCTATTATACCCCTAGGAATTCTTATAGTTTTATCAGTTAATTGAATGCTCATCCTAGTTTGTCTGGGTTTGCCTAGACCTAGTTGTTTAAACATTTTGTAAGGCATAACATTAATGCTTGCCCCTAAATTTGCTAGCGCATTATCAATAGATAAACTACCAATTAAACATGGAATTTTAAAACTCCTTGGATCTTTTAATTTTCGTGGCAGTTTATTTTGTAGAATTGCTGAGCACATTGCGTTTAGCTCCACGTGGTGCTCTTCGTCTAATTTGCGTTTGTTGGTCAAGAGCTGTCTTAAAAATTTCCTCGAGTCTGGTATCTGAAAAAGAGCTTCAAGGATAGGAAAGTTAATATGTAATTTTTTTAAGAGTTTAAGAAACTTACCGAACTGTTCTTCTGAATCGTCTCTTTTCATTGCTTCGGGACAAGGTATGCGAGATTGGTACTCCTTGATTACCGATTTTTGCTTTTGTTGTGTGACCTCTATCTTACCTTCGTCTACCTTGTTTTCTTGTATTGAGTTTGGTTCATCTAACCACTTACTATCTTGAGCTGAGATGGTTTGAATTTGCTCCTTTGGGTTAACCTTGGTGTTACTTGGTAAACTTCCTAGCGGTTGTTTTGACATTAGCTTTGCGAGATGTCCCACTGACCTAGTAAGTTCTCCAACTTGATTCTCGATCCCTTTGATCGATTCTTATTGATCATCAAGTGCTGCTTCAGTCTTTTGGAAATGAGAATCTGTGGCTGCCATGAATTTCGTCAGCATCTCTTCAAGATTCGGCTCCTCTTCTTGTTGGTGAGGTGGTTGTTGAAAATCTGGAGGAAGTTTCGATCTTTGGCTATTTTGATCATCCCACAAGAAATTGGGATGGTACTTCCAACCTGCATTATAAGTGTCACTATAAAAATTATTTTGATATCTAGAATAGTTACCTGTATAATGAGCTTGCTCATTTTTCACGCCATATCAGTAGGGTGGGTACTCAGGATTCGTCACGCCTCCTAGATTCAAATCATATTGTATTTCTGGATGTACCTGCGAGGGACTATACCAATCATCAAGATGTACCTGCGAGGGACTATACCAATCATCAATCTTTTTTTTCATCATCTCTAACTGATTAGATAACCTGGTGACCACGTCGAGGTTGAAGACACTAGCTGTTTTAGTAGGAATTGTCTTCATGACTTGCCACTGATAATTATTCAGTGCCATCTTTTCCGTAGACTAAAATTTTCTGCCAAAAGCAAAATAGAGGAAAAAATTAGCAAAGTAAATAATAATAATAATAAATTATAAAAAAATTTGGCTAAAGTAATAAAAATAGAGTTTTCATAATATTTTAGTGTTCCCCGGCAACGGCGCCAAAAACTTGATCGTGTCAAACAGTCGAGTTTTAATATTTATAAAAGAATGATCGAACCTGTAGATTACCTATGACAACGATAGAGGCAAGTGCACCTATCGAATAGTAGTATAGTTTAGGCAAGAATATCTTATCGAACCCAAAGGAACCTAAAAATACTACTACTCACTTTCTTTCTATTATTTAGCCTAAAATATGGAGTGATTGGTTTATTACTCTAAAAAACTAATAAAATACTTAAATTAAATGCAAAGACAAAAGAATGAATTGGAGAAAGACTTTAAGAAAACTCAATTGATGAAGACGATACCCTCAGAAAGAATCCACCTATGACTTCACTTATTATTTATTCCCCAAACCATATGATTTCTTTACTTAGCTTGATCCATGAGACTCCCTAACCTATGTTAAACCCTCGCTCGAGGTGAATAACGTCTAACCTTAGGTTAATTAGTGGAACTCTCGTTCTCTTATTATAACCCCCTGAGGAAACAGTAAATCGATCAATGAATTCCCATATTAGGTTTCACCTTAATCTGGTAAAATCTCGTAACCCTATCTCTAGGCACCCGATCAACTCCGCTCAATTATGCTAGATCTATTCTTAGGCAGGGTCTATTCCTCCTCCACCTAAGCATATCAGATTAAATTAAGCAACATAATTAAGAACAAACTAAGTACTTATCATATAATTTAGAAATCAAATAACAAAATCCATCATAGGTTTCATGCCCTTCATAACTAAATAAGTAAACATCTCAAGAGAAAAGATAAAACAAAACATAAGAAATCCCTAAAACTCCCCGAGGGAATTGAAGGAGAGATCCTTCGTCTTGAATAGAGTTCCCGCTTCTTGAGATGGATCAACTGGCTATCTTCAAGTGATTCCCTAAAAGATGAAAGCTTTAACAAAAGCTCTCGCTAAAAACCGTTCGCTTTAAACCTGTAGAACTCCCTTTAGTTGCTACCTTGGGTGTTTATATAGGCTTTGAGATGCTTTACTTGGCTCCTAAGTATCCTAATTCAAGTAGAGTTCCTCCTAGGACGTTTAAGTAGACTTAAAAATGTGTTTCTTTGGCCTCAAGCATCCAATTCTGAGTGAAATTTCTCATTCCCGCGGCAGGGGCACGCCCATGGCACACGCCTGTAAGTCGGGGTTGGTAGTGCCTTGATTCATCATTTTGGGCACGGCCGTAAGTCGAGATTCAGTAGTGCTTGTGTCTGTCGATTGGGACACGGCCATGTAGATTGCTTGACACGCCTATGTGTGATAAGAGATGATGCGCGGCCGTGCAACTCGTGAGTTAGGCCGTGCTCTAGGTAATCGGCCAGACACGGTCGTGCAGGCTTTGTGCCCAGCCGTGTTGATTTCTTGCTAAGGCCCAATTACTCCGTTTTAAGCCCGTTTTGTGTTCTTTTTATCCTCGGGTGCTTTCTTGAGTATATAAAGAAAGGATTACAATCACCTTTTATATAAATCAAGGGCTAAATCATCAAAAAGCATCCTAAATGTGAGATTAAAATATGTTACTTTTAAGGTTTATCATGTATATCTGCCATTGTATTAATGCCATTATCAAATTGATTTTAATTTCGATTTTAATTTCGATTCTGAATTTGATGATTTTAATTTAGGATTTCAATGCCATTATCAAATTGATGTTTATTGTGTATATCTTCCATTGTATTAATGTCATTATCAAACTTATGTTTATTGTTTGCATTTGCTATTGTATGAATGCCATTATGAAACTGATGTTTGTTGTGTATATTTGATGGTTGTGTTTGTATTAAATTATTTTGTTTTGGTTGTTGTCTACCATGTGCATGACAGAAATGATTGTGTTTGTATTAAATTATTGGGTATTTTGTATTGGTTATTGTTTGACAGAAATGGTTAAAGTGTCTGCCTATGTTATCTGCCTTTATTGATGAGTACTTTGTTTAACAGGTTTAATTGATGACAATCTTAATGAGAATGAAGAAGACATGTCTGGTAGTGATGTGTCTGGTAGTGATGCATCTGAAAGTGATAGTGATGATATAGGAGTTAGTTTAGATGGTTTAAATATAGATGGTATAGGAGTAGATGAACTGCGTGATAGTGATGATTCTGAGAGGTTAGATAGTGCACATGAATCTGACTCAGATGGCCAAAATTGGCCTAAGTTCAACCTAGAGACTGATATGAGTAATCCTAGACTTAAGGTTGGAATGTTATTTACGTCTAAGGACAGTCAAGAAGAAGCTGCCAAGCAGTATGGTAGGTTGAACAATTACTTTATTAAGTTTCCCAAAAATGATTTAAAAAGGTTAAAGGCAGTCTGTACTGAAAAATGTCCTTGGTTCATATGGGCTTCTAGACTAAACCCTAATGACCCTACTGACCATACTTGGCAAATTAGGAGTTCAAACCCTAGCCATACTTGTTCTAAAGTATATAAAAATAAGAATGTAACCTCAGCTTGGATAGGTGAACATTATAAAGAAAAATTTATTGCTGGTCCTGATTATTCTTTGAAATTATTACAACAAAATGTCAAAAGAGATTTGTGTTGCATAGTCTCACCAACCGAATGTAGGAGGGCTAAACTTAGGGCATTGAAATTAATTGAAGGAGCTTATAAAGCTCAATACGAGAAGATTTATAAGTATTTGTTAGAGGTTAGGACACAAAATGAGGGAATAACAACAATCTGTTATCTGGATAACAGGTTGTTTCAAAGGATGTATGTCTGTCTACAGGCATGCAAAGATGGCTATAGGGCTGGTTGTAGGAGGATCGTAGGTTTAGATGGATGTTTCTTGGGGGGCTACTATGGTGGCTACTTGCTTGCAGCTGTTGGGATAGATGCAAATAATGACATCTATCCTCTTGGATATGCTGCCGTGGAAAGTGAAAACCAAGCATCATGGCTTTGGTTCTTGGAGTTGCTTGCAATAGACTTGGAAATTGTGAGCTCGTACCAAATATCTTTCATGTTTGACAAACAGAATGTAAAACTCCATTTATTTTTTTTTATATTTTTTCTATTTAGGGATTGTCAAAGAATTAAACTGTTTTTTTTCTAATTACAGGGACTTTTAGAAGCAATATGTATGTTGTTTCCTAATGCAAAAACAAGACACTGTGTTAGACATCTACATGCCAATTTCAATAAAGCTAGTTTCCGAACAAAGGAATTGAAATATTTGCTTTGGAAAGCTGTCAGAGCAAGCACTACAAGGGATTTTAAGGATGTCATGGATGAACTGAGGAAAACAATCAGCAAGCTTATGATTGGTTGAAGGAGAAGAACCCTACTCATTGGTCAAGGTCTCACTTCTTAATTAGGAGCCATTCTGACATGTTGGTGAATAATCTTTCTGAATCATTTAACAAGGTAAACCCCTATGTTTATGTTTCCTACTAATCATTAGCAATTCACTAATCATTTATGTTGTTTACTGACAGATGATACTGGAAGCAAGAGGGAAACCTATTCTGACCATGATGGAAATAATAAGGACTAAGATTATGTTGCTTATTGTCAAGAAGAAATAAGAAGCTGACAAATGGAAAGGAATGTTGTGTCCAAAGATCAAGAAAAGGCTGGATGTAAATATAAAAGATTCATTGAGGTAAAGTTACCATTTTTAATCTTTTTGATGCCTTTAATCTAACTTCATGTTGCCTTTATTCTGACTTCATATTGCTGGTCACATGTTGTTTTTTAATATGCATGCAGTAATTGTTGGCTTGTTGACTATTTTTTAATATGCATGCAGTGAGTTTTTTTTATAATATGAATATAGTGATTGTTTTTTAGGGTGTGTGTGTGTATCATTATTGGTACAGCTGTTCAAAAAGTTGTTTTAGTGAGTATTTTTTAACCAAGCATGCTTTACTATTTTTTAGGTGTGTTCCATCACATGCTGGTGGGGACAAGTATCAGGTTGAATGTGGTCCTGGCAGCCAGAATGTGGTGGACTTAGTTGAGAGTTGCTGCTCCTGCAGGAATTGAAATCTCACTAGCATCCCTTGTATGCATGCATTGGCTGTCATTCATCTAAAAGATGAGTTCCCAAATACCTATGTACAAACCTAGTACACCAAGCAAACCCAGCTTCAGATTTACTCCAACTTTATAAGTCCAGTAAAGGGTTCTAAACAATGGACCTCTTTATCAAACATGCAACCAATACTGCCTCCTACTCTAAGAAGACCACCTAGCAAACCTACTAAGGTGAGAAGGAAAGAACCTGATGAGACACAAATAGCAAAAAGGTTGACCAAGAGAGGGGTGGACATGAGGTGCAGTAAATGCAAAAGAATAGGTCACAATAAGAGGAGTTGCAAATGGGAAGTTGGCCAAAACATTCCAGTAAGCCATTTGCCTTAAGTTTTAGTATACTTCTGTTTATGAATTTGTTTGACAGATTTCTCTTGTTTCTGTAGGTCAAAAGACATAAAGTTGGTGTCCCAACTCAGCAACAGGCTACCCCAAATCAGCAAGAGTGTACCCCAACTGAATCGGCTGCCTCAACTTAGTTACCTACTACCTCAACTCATCAACAAGTTGCCCTAAGAGAAAAGCTCCCATTGAAGAGAAGACCAACCTTAGTTAGATGGATGCATTCTACTTAAGAGTCATCCATGCAGACCATTGATTAACCAGAAACCAGAGAATTACTTTGTTAACTTTTCAAAAATGTGTAACTTTGCCTACTACTGATCTATTAACTTAGGCAGATAAATTTTTTTTTGTAAATTTGCCTATGATTGCTACTGTTGAAAAACTTAGGCATATAGTCATTGAAATTTTTTGTAAATTTTCCTACAATTTATATCTGTTCACTTGTGTTGAATTGTAGGAAAATTTGGAAATATTTTGCCCCAATTCCTTTTGTAAACAGTTTGGTGTTTTGGCCTTAATATATGAGAAATACATATGTGTTTTTCCATCTGTTATCTCTTATCCATACTATTTTTGTTATCTTCTGCATTTTGAGTATTAAGAAATTCATTTGTAATCAACATTAAAAAAGGTTATTATCATCTGATTTGTTATCTCTTATCTTCTGCATTTTGAGTATTGAGAAATATATTTGTGTTTTTCCATCTGTTATCTTCTAACTGTTGTAAGCAAGAAAAACACAACAATATACCAGCAGCCATGTATAACATATATTAAGCAACAATATACAATTTGTAATCAACAAAAATATCCCATTTCAATTCTTTCAATTGTTTGTAAACAACAACATGAGTTGGTTAGCCATGTATACCAGTAGCCATGTATAACATATGTAAGCAACAATATACCAGCAGTCAGTAGCCATGTATACCAACATAACCAACAATATACCAGCAACAGTATTACAAAACATAAGGTGGTTTTTCAATGCTAACAACAACAACATAAGTTGATTTTTAAGGTTTAAAAAAAACATAGTTACAAATACAAGCACCAAAACCAAGTTCTTCTCTCCCTCCTCCTTGCATCCTCCTATGTCCTCACTTTTTTCAAAAGACCCAACAACACAATTCGTGAACGGGGCATCAATGGCAAATCAAACCAACTGAAAAACCGACATGGTTTTCGAAACCTAGAGCCAAATTTGTTACACCCAAAAAACCTCCTACCTGGGTTGTCATTGGACCAAGACGTGTTCAACTTGGCTGGTATTCCACAATAGCACACTGAAATCACTTCAGGCATCTCCATTTTTCCTCTTCTCCTTCTTCTTCTTCTTCTCCTCTTTTTTTTTTCTTTTTCTTTTTCTCTAACCCTAAAATGTTATTGGTAGGGCTATGCTATTAAGAGTAATCAGCCAGCTGGACGATTTTTTGACACCAACAACACCGTCACCTGCCATGTCACTTTGTCGTGACATCTGTGACGGAAAACGACAAAAAGGAATGTTTTGTAACTTTTCAAAAGTTGAGTGACTGAAATGAAACTTAGGTGACTATTTTGTCAACTACACCAAAGTTGGGTGACTGTTGGTGTAATTTACCCTAAAATATTTAGTTAATTTCTTTTGCATTCAAAAACTCCAAAGTATTAGGATTCAAATACTTCTCTAATGTTTCTAGAAGGTTTAAATTTTAAAATATAAATTGTAGAATTTATAAAATTAAAAAAAAGTAAATTATACTTAAGATCATTTTAAAATAGTTTTTGTTCTAATTTGATCATTCTAGATTTTTTCTCTCAATTTAGTTACTCTAATTAAGATAATTATTCGAACTAGTCAGTATATTTAAAAATTTCATTAATCCACTAACGGATTACTGACATGAAACATTATCCAATTAAATGACGACACGTGACACTTTTTTTTTACTTTTGACTAAAATTTAGGGACTTCTTTATAATTATCTGAAAATACATTTTTTGACTCTTGTTCCTCCACTATTGCCGATAATGGATTCAATGTTAGGAAAAATGATATTAATGAAACCCATTTAGAAAAAATAGTGATAAAATAGTAAAAAAAAAATTACAGCATTTTTTAAAAAAATTGAGTTGTGCCAGACTTGAATAAAAAAAAAGCTTATCCAAGGCTCTATCCATCTAAAAAACAGGTATTATTTTTTTAGTCTAAATTTATTTTTTGAGTTTATATTTTTACCCAAACCCTCTCACATTTTGAGCGGGTTTGAAGACCGAACTAGATCAATAAGTCTAATCCATAATTTGGAATATATATATATATATATATATATATCTTTTCTTCATTTTTAGAGATTACGTATATTTAATGTTATGTGTAGTATTAAAATTGTTAATATGTGATTGAGACTAGATGATGGTTATAATGCGGTTATATATATAATAATATTAGCTTGTATTCTTGTGTATTGCATGAATTAATTGTGTGTATTAATTTGAGTATGTTATGTTTTGTTAGTTAAAATATGTAATAATTTATATATGTTATCATCAATTACTACATATTAGAACATATTTAAATTAGTATACATAATCAACACGTACATCGCACATCACAACATAAACTAATATCAAAATAATATTCTAAAGAGTGTGAAAATCTTTGAAATTTGAAGCTTTATTTCATTTTCTATTTTAGCCTATAAAATTGTGAAAAGAAAAGAAAAGGTTTTGCCATTTTACCCTTAAAATTATATTTTATATTTAACCTTAAGTGTCGTTTAAACAAACTCATCTTTTAATTTTAGGAAATAATTATACTTAAAATTTATAATTTGTAGACACCAATAAAATAACAACACATCTTCAATTTTAAATACATTCAAAGGTTATTATTAACTCAACCATATCTAATAATTTCTCTAATTTAATTAAATTACTAATATAATTATTTTTTAAAAAATAAACAAAGGATTATTAGATTACATTTTCAAAGGTTTTCCTTCTTTTATAATTTGAATCATTTTTAGCTATTCTTTTTATAGTTTTTTTTTAAGATTTTTACTCTTTTTTAAACTTTTAATCGTTCTTTCGGTGAATTTTTTACATTTTTTCATAATATAGTGTTTATCTTAATTTAGATATTAATTTTTTCTAATTTAATTATTCTAATTAAGATAATTATTTAATCTAATTGTTGTCATTAAGAGTTTTATTAATCTACTAACAATTATTATGAGATATTAACCAATTAAATGACGACACGTGACTTTTTTTTTTTTTTTACTTTTAATTAAAACTTAGACACTTTTATATATATATATATATATATATATATATATAATTATCTCAAAAAACACTTTTTTTCTTTCTCTTCTTTATAAACCAAACCCCCCCCCCACCATTTTCTCTTTTCTCTCGACTCTTGTTCCACCACTATTGCCGATAATGGATTCAATGTTAGGAAAAATGATAAGTTGAAAGGCATGAACTCAACGCACTTTGTTCGACTTACTCGTACGTGCTTGGGGATAATAAAATACAACACATATGGTTAGAAAAATATTAATTAACAACTTGATCAAGAAATTAAAGTTGAGTGCAAAGCAGCTACATTTTCATGCTATACCTAGTTCTGTTCTATAGAGTAATTGGGTCTGATATAATGTGGAACTCCTTTTCTATACCTAGTGAGTTGGCATCCTCGATAAGGGACTTCATGCTAGCTTCAAGCTCTACTAGATCTTCATCACCGGTTAACGCTGTGATTTGAAGAGTTGGGGGACCTTTAGGCCTTGATGCTAGCGTTCGTATCAAGGAAGGCCATTAAAGGCTATATTTGATTTACAGAAAGAAAGAAAGAAAAAAAAAAGGTTTTGGGATAATTACAGAGAAGTCTCTAAGCTTTAATCAAAAGTCAAAAATGTCATGTGTCGTTATTCAATTGACTAATTTGTTACGTAAACAATCCGTTAGTGGATTAATGGAATCTTTAATGGCAGTGACTAATTAGAACAATTATCTTAATTAGAGTAACTAAATTGAGAAAAACAATTAAAGGGACCAAATAGGATAAACCTTATTTTAGAGAGACTTTGAGTGTAGTTTAACCGAAAGAAAGGCATTTAATGCTTATAGTTGATCGTATTGATATTTGAGCAAGTGAAACTGGAACGCGTTTGGGGAAAAAGAACAACTAGAACGCGCAAATAGCGACCCGACCCGAACGCGCAAGTGTACTACAAATAATCATAAATATATCATTAATCCTAAAAAATAATGCCACCATTTATTGGGTTTAAAGGTACTTATGTTAGGTTTCAATTTATTCATATAAATTGAGATTTATAATTTATTCAACTCATCCATACTTTTCTTTTCTATTTTTCTAAAAAAAAATGTTATTTTTATTTAATCTAAAGGTAAGCATCCAATCGAATCGAATGAAAAAATTTCGAGTTAATCGAGTTAGTGAATCTTATTTTATCATCTTAACTCAATTTCAAATTTTCTCAAACCGGATCGAGTGAGATGGAATACGAATCAAATATATTTATTTGAGTTAAATTAAAAAAATGATTTTGAGTCATTGTAGCCACTGCCACTCACCGTAATCAAATTTGTTGCTAACTTTCATCCCCTTATAATTTATTTATTAATCTTTTATATACGGGTTAGCTTCTTTGCTTGCTCAATTGCTTCAATTATCTTTTGATTCTTGTCACCATGTATTTTGGAATTAAAAATATTCTAAATGTAAAAATGTGATTTTTAAAAATATATTTTAAAGATAAAATGTGAAATTGATACCAATAGAAAATTATAACACGAATATTTTATGGCATCATTAATAATTTAATTTTAACAGAAATTGATAAAGATTTGGCATGATTAAACAATTCAATAATATAAATAATATAAAATGTGAAATTTAATTCAATAATATAAATAGTAGACATAAATTCGAAAAAAAAGTTTTTGAGGTTTGTAAGAAGTAAAAGTTTTGGGAGAAAGTAAAAGGAAAAAAATGAGAGGTTTGAGTGAAGTAAATTTTTTTAAGGGAAGTAAATTTTTTGGGGGAAGTAAAAGGGTTTGAGGAGGGGAAAAGAAAGTAAAAGTGTTTAATATTTGGTTTATTCGGATTTTTGAGTTATTTAAATTCGAAAGTTTAACTTGAAAAAATTGAGTTGATTCAATTAATTCGATTCGAATAATTTGAAATTCGAACTTTTTTTTAATTTTTTCGAGTCGAATTAAATTTTGCTCACCCCTAATTTAATCTTTACTAATTTCTTATATATATAGAAATTTAAAAATATATATTTTAATATTTACACTATAATACAATACATTAAATTTTAATGTGAGATAAATATTATAATATAGAAAAATTAAAGTAATATATTGTAAAATTAAAAGTATCTGATCATGTCAAACTTAAACATTAAGGATGTGGTTGGACAACACAAAGTAATTGAATGATTGTAATTCCTTAGATGTATTTGGTTAATAAAGTGTAATTGCATCGTAATTTTCTATATCATAGTACAAATTGTAATTACAAAGTTACATAATTTATTTTAAAAAATATTAATTACTATAATAATTATTAGTATGATAAAAATAATTTATAAACAAGTAAAAATTAAAATTAAATAATAATATCTATTATGTTAGTCTAAAAAGAGAGGATAATACGGTTTCTAATAAAAATAATAAGAAAAATAAACGTCATATGCAATTTAATTTTCTTGTTTTAATGCATATTTGTTGGGTTATTCCATCTTTAATATTTAACATGTGCTTCTTATTATCATTTATTAGTCATTGACTGAGTTTATCATCATCTGAATTTGAACTTGCAACATTAAGATTATCAAGATCTCCTTCTTCCCTGTACTATTTGAAGTATATGGATCATCTTAATTCCATCTATGATTGGAGTTATAAAATATGCAACATACTAATACGATCCTCCTTTTATGTTATATTATACTAAGGTGATGTTGTTAATATGAAAAAAATTTAGAATAAGAAATAGCTTATCAACCATATTTTGAGGTATTAAATGTGTCAAATTAAAAATTTGCGAGTTGTCTATGATGTTTGTAACCGACATCATTTTCTCAAATGGTGTCATACCCCCAAAATATTATATAAGAAAACATCTTCTATTTGCATAATTAGCATTGACCTTATAATATTTAGGTTCATAGTTCAAGTAGTTTGTAACTTTAATTATAAACACTTATATAAAATTAATTTGGAGAAGAATACTAGTTCTTATCATTTTTTTATAATACATAAATTAAATCGAAATAATATAATATTTATAATATTTAACTTTTATAAATTGCCCAAAACTTTAATAATACTTTTATAAATAAAATAATTTTTGACATTATTTTTAAAAGTTATTTTATAAATAAATTATGATAAAAAACTATAACATTTTTTTATAAATAAATAATATATTGTTTTATAATATATATATATATAACATAAGCACATAAATAAGATATGTTCATATTTAGTGGCTATTTTACTTAAATGACCCAAAAAAAACAATTACAAAAGTGACCCAAGTTCAAAAATAATCACTTAAATGACTAGGAATGAACAGTAAAATAGGGTTGGGGAGACTAATGGCCGACACTACCAAAAAGTTGACACAATCATTGTCTAATGAATTTTTTTTTTAAAATTTAAATTTGGTCGGCCATTAGTGTCCTAGCACCCAAAAAAAATTTTCAGTTCCCAAAAAAGCTAATGCCGACCATCTACTCCCCCAACCCAATTTTTTTTATCTGATAAAATGAGTGCCGGCCATCAGTGTGCCAACATTCAAAAAAAAAAATTTATGTAAAAAAGTGGTGCCAATCACTTAATTAAGTCCCCCAACTCAATTTTTTTTTCAAATACTGTTATAAAAATATACCAATATGCTACGGTTTGAAAAAAAAAATACATGGGTGCCGGCCATCTAGTGTCCAGCACCCCAAAAAATAATTTTTAACCTTGATACAATCATTAGGTATTTACTGTTCATTTTAGGTCATTTAGGTGATCGTTTTTGAACCTTAATCATTTTTATAATTATTTATTTTTTTGGGTCATTTGGGTAAAATAGCAATATGACATAAATTTTGTAAATAATTATATTACAAAACTTTTATAACATGTAAATTATTTTATAATAAACTTTTTGACAATAACTTTAGAAAAAATTTTAGTTATAACTTTATAAAATATACAAATTATTTTTATAATATAAGAATTTTTTGCCATAACCATCCAAACTTTATAATATAATTTTATAACTTGTATAAATAAAATTATATTGGATTTGGGTGTAATTACATGTGTTATTACTTTAATTCTCATTTCCTAAGAATTAGAATTTGTAATTACAATAGTTGCCCAAATATGTCATTCTTGTATAGTTACAAATAATTATATCTAAATTTAATTACTAGATAATTTTTCAAATATTACTAAGTATTAATACTATCACTCGATGTTTTTTTTTTTAAAAAGAACTTTTTATAAGTAGAGTACAATATTCAAACAACTATAACTAGAATAAATTCAACACAAATTACAATAGAATTAAAATATGAAATATATCAGGGTAAAGCCTAGAAATGTTAAATCTAAAAAAAAAAAAAGAAAAACTCTAAAACTCAATTTTACCAGTCCAAATAATACAAAATGATACAAATAACTTTATTTTTAAAAGATTCTCTCAATGAATCATGGAGAAAGAGGGTAAAAGGGTCAGAGTGTAGCGACAGGTAATTGAAACCCAAGGATGATAATATTAAAGAATATTAAAAAAAAAAAATGTGGTCCGTCAAATATTAGACGTTAAAGGACATTGCAGGCTGTAAAGTTAAGAATGAGAAGTATTGTGAGTCATATCCTAATAGATGCTGACTCTGCTTTCACATGCAATACCTTATTCACATTACAACAGCAATATATATATATATATATATATATATTTATGAATTCTGATTCCTAATATGCCCATTTTTTAAATTATCTTTCCTTAATTCATATTTTTAAAATATCATTTTGATACAATAATATTTTATTTTTAATATTATATGTTATTTTCATATCATGTCATCATTTCTCTTCCTTATATTACCTCTATAATTGTGTCTACATATATATTTTTATTTTAATTTGTATGATATTTTTATATTTTAATAATAGTATATATTCAAGTGCATGTATGTTAGTGGCATCGAACATATGGTCTTTTCCATTCCATAAACTACTTACCAAATATATACATATATTTACGTATTAAATGACTTTGGTACAAAATATAAAACATACGTACCATCTTAACTATCATTATTATACAAAAATAAATAAATAATAACATAATCTTTTTCACTTTGCAGTACCACGTTTGAAATATTTAGTATCAATTTTATATATAATGAGAATACAAATTAAGTTATTACCTTCCTAACTATTCTAACTACTGGAATAGTTGACAAAGTCAATGTTGTTATCCAATCAAAATATTCAAATGTTTTTGGGCAGCTTAATTTCATAGATGTCAACATCTCAAGTTGTCCCCAACAATAAACAAACTTATCACTTTCGCTACTCCAATAATAATAAAAATTATTTTTTAATAAAAATTAAAATAAATAAATTTATTTATTTATTTCGGTTTAATATTATTTGACTATTAAACACATCAGTGAATCATGAATATTACGAAATTTTTATTGACTGTAATCTTATCCTTATAACGACTTACGCCTAAAACTATAACTTCCACATTGATATTTACAGCTTTGGAAATTACCAAACGTGTAAAAATATTCAGATTCACGTGTAATTTTGCCTATATATTCCAAACTTAGTAGAGACATTTTCTCCCGTAATAATAATCCTTTTTTTTCTCGCTAGACAAAAGCCAAAATCTTTCATTGTCTTGCCTCTCCCTTCTATGGCAACAAGAGTTCTCTCATCATCACCGAAGCTCCTCAACAACCTCCGCTCCTTCATCAAGCCTCTCAACTCCGCCTCTGCTGCGGCCGCCTCACCCCTCAATTTCGACGAAAAATCTGAGCTTTCCACCGTCGAGAAACAGCACCCAATTGCAACAACTCTTCATCAACCAACCACAACGTCCCTTGACCTTGATGATCACCAGAAGCTTTTCGCTTCGGTTCCAACGTTGAAGCTTTTACGTTCGTCGGTCAATCTCGGGTTGGCTTCCAATGAGACGTTCGTCGATTTCGGGATGTGGGTTATGAATTCCAGGCTTATGGAAACGCCTCTGCTACGTGACATCATATTGAAAACCGTCAAACACACCTTCTTCGAACATTTCTGCGCCGGTGAAACAACGACGGAGGCCGGCGAGTGCGTGAGGAAAATCCAGGAGGCTGGTCTGCGAGGGATGCTTGTTTACGCCGTCGAACACACCGGCGATAACGCCGGATGTGACCGGAATTTGGAGGGCTTTTTACATAGTGTCGAATTCGCCAAGTCGCTTCCACCTTCATCTGTAAGTGATCTTCCATTAACCATTTATTTTTCCAGAGTTTAAGACGATGAATTCATTAATTCTTTTACCCAGAAAAAAAAAATACAGAAACTTGAAATCAACGGTCAAGTTTATAACCAAGTTTTGAGCTATTCAAATGGAGATTTCTCTCCCAACACGTAAACCTCAAAAATTCCAAATTAAGATATATAGCTTCATTCCCCCCTGCCCCTTTTAAAAGTAAAACCATTTTAGTGTGCATTTTCAAGGGAAAAAAACGTTTCAAGTAACAGACTTGAGATTTAGTCTAAATTAATTGTTTTAAAAATATTTTTAATAATTTTTAGTTAAATCCATAAAAGGAAAAGAAGAAAAAAATCTAGCGAGTTAGGTTTATAGTTGTATCCTCACGTGAGCTTAACTATATTAAAAATGCGTTAAAGATTAGAAGAAGGTCGTTAATATAAAACTTCAGCATATATACTATGGGGTCCAGGCAGCTGGCTCCGCCGTGTCCTTCACAATGCAAAATCATATCTTTCCTTTTTAAAGTTAAAATATTTGGGTATTCATTGTACTATCATTTAATATAATTATTAGTTTTATTTATATATATAAAGAAAAAGGTTTACAAATACTCGAATTTATAGGAAGATAAGTAAATACAGTTTGGAGTGTAATAGGGAAAAGTGCAATAAGAAAAGGAGAAAAAGTGAACGGTGGGAGATTTGACAGCTGCTACCTCATTAATTTGTTTGATAGCAGCAAAAGTGAGAAAAACAATAAACAACTTGTCTGAAGATAGGTACAATTTTTGTTATTTAATAAGGGAGATTCCAACAATTAAGGAAAGGGGGGAAGTGCCTGCCACTGAATCTGTAAGAATCCAAGTTGTGGTAGGTCAACATTTAAGATTTGACCAAACATTTTTATTAGGCAACGTCCTTGTCATCCACGAACTTTCCAGCTTGATTCCAGTTTTACAAAAGAAAAAAAATGTGTTGGAGAAATATTATTCACAAATTTCAACAGCCGCCATTTTTATTGAGTTTGAATGGTCTTTACATTAGTTTAATATTTTAATTGTCTTGGTTTATATAGGTAAGCTTTGTGATAGCGAAGATAACAGCGATATGTCCCATTAGTCTACTAAAGAGAATGAGTGATTTATTAAGGTGGCAATACAAAGACTCATCATTGAACCTTCCATGGAAACTCAACACATTGCCAATTTTCACCGACTCCAGTCCGTTGTACCATACACTCCAAAGACCCCAACCATTAACCCCACAAGAAGAATCGGATCTTGAGTTGGCACACCAAAGACTGTTAAAACTTTGCCAAAAATGCGCGCAGTACAACATGCCTTTAACCATTGATGCCGAAGACACGTCGATTCAACCCGCCATCGATTACTTCACGTACTCCTCGGCCATCATGTATAACAAAGATGATAACCCCATTGTCTACGGCACGATGCAAGCTTACTTGAAAGACGCGAGGGAGCGGCTGTTTAACACGGCGAGGACGGCGGAGAAGCTGGGGATTCCTATCGGGTTTAAGCTGGTGAGAGGCGCTTACATGTCGAGCGAAACCAAGTTGGCTTCTTCCTTAGGGTTCGATTCGCCGGTTCACAACACCATTCAAGACACCCATGCTTGTTTCAATGATTGTGCTTCGTTTATGATTGAGAAGATTGCTGATGGGTATGGCGGACTCGTTCTCGCAACTCATAATCTTGAGTCAGGTACGGTGTTGAAAACTTAAAAACAGAGTTGGACTCTAACTCGAATGCCAGAACTGACAACGCTGATTGAAACAGGGAAATTGGCAGCATCGAAAGCACGAAATTTAGGAATTGAGAAGGGGAATCAAAAGCTTGAATTTGCACAGTTATATGGAATGTCGGAAGCGCTGTCGTTTGGATTGAGAAACGCAGGGTTTCAAGTTAGCAAATACTTACCCTATGGACCAGTTGATATGGTAATGCCATACCTTTTAAGGAGAGCCGAAGAAAATAGAGGACTCTTATCAACTTCAAGCCTTGATAGAACTCTCATGGGGTAAATTATTAAGCTTTTTTTTTTTTTTTTGTACTCTGTATTTCAGACATGGTTTTCCTTGTCCTATCGACACGTATGGATGCTGATCGATCGGCTGGTGATGTAATTTTTGTGCAGGAAGGAGTTGAAGAGAAGATTAAAGAGCCTGCAATTTGCGAAGCCAGAGATGGCAGCTACATCAGCAGGTAGCATGAAGATAGAAATAGGGACCCCATAAATGAGGTTTTGATCCATAGATGGTTTGGGATGGGCAATTTTTGCCAACAATGTAGAATTATGAAAAAAAAAATAACAATCATTGTAACGTTTGGGCATTGTCCCATGTCAATTGATATTTGCATTAGAAATTGATTTTTCTTCTTTATTTTTTTATCAAAACCTCTCCTTCACAATATATTTAATTTTTTTATCATATTTGATTTTTTTACATAATACTCACCACGTCTTCCTGCATTGATAATAATACTCATATCAATCAAGACTCGATCAGCACAATAAACTTAATCCTAAGTCTCAATGTTTAGGATAAACAATATTTATTAAAATATTAAAATATTTGATTTAATAATTGAGTCTTACTTTTTTAAAATATTTATTTTTTATCAACAACATCTTAATTTAGTGATAAAATATTATAATATAAGAAAAATTTTAAATTTAATCTCAAATAACTTCATTTTATTGATTTAATAATTTAAATTACTCAAATTCAATTCCGTAATTATCAAATTAAATTTATTTTTAATCTAGAAGAACCGAGAAAAAACAGTATTCTGGAGTGGTCGGTAGGCTCAAAATCTAGTTAATAAAATATTATTTTCAAAATTTATTCCAGTCTACAATCGAAAGTTGCGTGGAAGATTAACACAAATTCCCTCCGCAAACAAGAGATAAGTAGATGAGGGTACAATGATGTAGAAATCACACCATCTCAACCATTTATTATTTTCAGTCAAAATAAAAAAAAAAAAAAAGCAAAGCAACCTTATTCTCGAAACTGGTGTAAAAACCAAACCACACTCAATATTCAAAACCTAACAAAAACTGTCTTTTTCTATTGCATGAAAGTGAAAGCTTCAATACATTTACTATATTATATTCAACATTGATTAGCATTTCGAGAGACCAAATTTTATGATCGTCGAAAGATTGGAAAGCATCAAAATCACGGGTGGTAATTGGCGGTGTTACTTGATTGTGACTAGAAAGAGAGCAGCAATTTGTGAGTGGAGAATGACATTGGAGAGGAAACCACCCACCCACTAATGGGTAGGTTGAACTAAGAAGGCAGTTGAGTGTTGAAGATTCCATACATGCAGCCAACTTTTGTTGATTCAGATTCCTTATTCTTTTCTTTTGTCAAAAATGAGATTTGCTGGAAATAATATAAAAGGGAGATGAATGTGGAATTGAGACGTACGTTTGGTGTATGAAAAGGAATCTATAATAGAATCCACAAAAATCACTTTATGGGATTGGAAAAATGTAAAATTCATTTGGACGCGTATCTGGGGCAGTGGTAGAAGAATCTCAACATGCCCTCATGTGTGAAACAGAAGATTCGTGATCAGATAATTTAAGATCCAAACTAAAGGTCTTGCTCTTACTTAGGATCAACAATTAGAATCTTTATGATACGTCACCAATGTTTGGATTAGTTTATTTAGAATGATAGATCTCTTGTAAAACAACTAAGGTTAGTGAAAAAATAAATTTGTTAATACTGATAGAAAAAAATAAATAATTAAATAGAAATAAAAAATTATTGTGTCGTGGTAAATTTAATGTCTTAAAAATGGATCTGTCCTAATCGGTGTAATCGTTTAGTAGACATCGTCCCTTAAGGTTAACATAGTTCTTCGATATTCGTACACCCGAATATGGAAGATGAAACTTAATTGATGTTACTCTTCTCGGGAAATTATAGTAGGAACAATTCCCAGGAAAGTTACAAGGGGTCACAGTCGATCCCGCTTAAAACTCAAATTTCGGCGTTTTTTAGGCCTTTAGCGGTGTTTTTAAGTGCCACTAAAGTCTTTGCGGCGTTCTAAACGCCACAAAAACGCCGCTTAAAACTCAAATCATGACCGCTTTTCCCACAAACGCCGCTAAAACATGACTTTAGGCGTAATTTCCTTTAAAAGTAAGAAATCGCAAACAAAAAGCATAAAAATAAAAAAAAAATAAAATATTGTTTTTAGCGGATTCCCAAAAATTAAAATGGCTATTAGATGTCAATTTCAATATACATGTCAATGCCTAATATATACATAAACAAATATGCACTATTTGACCCTTCTCGATAGAATAAAAGAAGGAGATCTTGATGGCGGCAACAACAAAGATGCATATCGAATGCCTTCCATTCCAAGGGATGCGAACCTTTTCGGACTTAGGAGGCTCCTCGACGATTGGATGCATTCGCTCGATATTGTCGCTTATCTCGACACAAGAGGAACCCAGTCATTAAAGACATGAAGCCAAATCGTGAACTAAAAGCAGATAACCTGTACTTATATGTTACTAGCAGATATAATTTCATTGTAAATATGGACTAACATTTATAATAACTAAAGAGAAAATGCCTACCAAGCGCTCTAGTCAGTTCCCTTAAATTTTTCTCATATCGATTTGGATCACCAAGAGCTTGCCGATCACAAAAGGGTATGCACTTTCAACAACTTTGAAATCGGGATCAAGAACTTTAGTGTCCCTTCTAGTGAACCAAGAGCTCTTACCACTAAAGCATAGTCCGGGAAGAGAGAAGTTAAAATCATACATGACATCATATAACCGGTTCATTATACTCTTGTGATCCAAAGCAACAGAAAAGAAATTATAGGCGTCAAGCTTTACTTACGAAAATAGTAAAACAAAAACTATAATATGGATGAGACAAGTGACCAAAGACAGAAAAAATGTCTTGTAGGAGTCATCATGCAAACTTTGGAGATATAAGCAGATATGTAGATCTTAACGAGATTAGTAAATAAATCTCACACTACAACCCAATTGTTTGAATGCGAAATGCTATTTTGGCCTCATCTTAAAAAAGGCAAATGGATACTTGCTATAATTATGCAACA
Source organism: Gossypium rotundifolium (assembly GCA_025506655.1). Taxonomy (NCBI): domain Eukaryota; kingdom Viridiplantae; phylum Streptophyta; class Magnoliopsida; order Malvales; family Malvaceae; genus Gossypium; species Gossypium rotundifolium. The sequence goes on along the minus strand of CP106732.1, from coordinate 149,514,912 downwards.
CAACAAAGTAATATGTTCCAAAGAAATTGCCACAATCTTTGATGCAAATATTTCCCCACAACCTGTCAAGTTTCATCATTTTACTTAAGAAAAGAAATCGAGAACCATTTTATTTATTATAATAATAACAACAACAGAGAAACTTGTAGAATTACAAAATCTACAACAGTGGCATTTTAAGTGCTTATTATACCTACTTGCCAGAAACAAATGAATAACAAAGTAAGGAGACAACAAAAACACGGAAGTCTTGAGATTGTCGTGTACCCTTCCCAAAAGATGTACGCAATGCATCGACCCAGATTGTATATCAACTCCTTCAGAATAAATCCCAAAGAAAGAAAGTCATTTGCCAATCCCGAGAGTCACGATTAACAAAGTGCACAAGTTGAGAGAAGCAAGAACTTATCAACACAAATACAAGCTCATGGAAATAACCATCAAATCTCAAAGATCAACATTCACAAAACACAAGATCAAGATGCGAAAATAACAAACATGTTAAAAGAAGCAAAGATGTAAAGGAGGATTACAAAATAATAAAACATGCTAAAGAATAAAAGATGAAAAGGAAGATTATGACATATGCATGGAATATTAACGAGTAAAGACTACGAAGAGCCTTGGTTAATAACTCTCGCTTACTCATTCCATTTATTTTTTCAACATCGACATCAATAAAATACTACTATAAACTTTCACATGCAAACACTAGTTGAGTCGGCTTTAATAAATAAATAAATAAAAGCTGTTTTCGCTCAAGAGTTAGAGGAAAGAGATAAAATTCAGTTTTGAAATATTATTTAGCTTCATGCAAGCCTATGCCCTAGTTGTCTTGAGGAGATCACCATGACAACAATGATATTTAAAGTAGCAACTGGTATAATTATCAATAGAACGACTCTTACCACTTGAATAAGTCCAACACAATAATGGCGAGGATATCTCCCATCATCCCAAAGTCTAAATATGCAAGGAGCCACTACTAGTAGCAAATAGGTTTCTGGATGTGGATCAGCATGGAAAAACCCAACCTCAAGCAATTGTCTCAAAGAGCAGTATACTCCCTAACAACCCATGAAAAGGCGGGTAAAGTCAGACTAAACACAGTTAGACCATACATACAGAGCAAAACTAAAAAATTAAAGGGGTTTACCTTCATAACTAGTATACTCTCACTCTGAACAAATTAAACAAAAGGGAAGATCCAGACCAAACAAGAAGAAAGAAAGACAGAAAAAGGGAAATGAAAGTAGAAAAAAAAGGCTTATTTTGGTTGCAATCTATATATACCCCTTTGCTTTAAATCTGCCATCAATTAGGATTTTTGATTAGGTTGTACTTGCTTCTTGTAATAAATAACATATACACATATCTATCTATCTATCTATCTATCTATCTATCTATCTATCTATATATATATATATATATAGATTGTTCCGTCAAGTCTTCAACCACACGGACATCCCTTCCCACTTCTCTCATCTTTCTTTTGTTTTTTCCTTTTTAATTAATTATTATATAAATGATTGCTTTAATTATGGATTTTATAAAAACCAGATAAATTTAATTTGATTATTTTACTAATAAATTAATTCAATTAATAATATTTATTAATTTTTGGTACATATAGATTATTGGATTGCTAATTTACATGTCAACAATAGGTTTAATACTGTTATTCAATTTTATTAATTTATTAATTTATTAATTTTCCTGAAATATGAAGAAGGATTTTTGGAGTTAAAGTCAAAATTATTTATAAAAATAGTAATTAATTTCCTCTACCTGTGTTGAGTAGGGTTATGTGTTCCTTCTCTATTCCAAATGGCTGCCCCAAAATTCAACTCTCTTATATTTTGTGTTTAACCTCAAAGAGCAAAAACTATCTAGGGATGGAATCTAAAATTAAAACCCAATTATTGTGTATACATATTACAACAAATAAATAAAAAGAGTAAAAAGTCAATAACGCGGTGGATGCCTGCTCTTCTATTCATTCCTGTCAAATTATTAGGATAACTAAAATAATAGGACTACTTTTTTAATCAACTAATCTTTCTGTCAACCAACTCAAGCTGTTGCATTGTGGCAAACAAGTTGCTTTCATTTCAATTTTCAGAAATAAATAAAATCCACAATCATGTTCATCTAAATGTTCCTCTCATTTTGTCTACATCTCTAAATCCTACTATTTTATTTATTACACTTTAATTTACCATCTCATTATAATTTTTAAAAACAAATTAACCCTTTTAAATTTTCTACTTTCAGAGAAGCCTAAAAAATAATCAACCATGAAAAGCTGCGAAACATATGGTATCATTCACTAACAAATTCAACATTCACAGCAATGCAAGTGAAAGTCACCAATGTCACCACCGAAAAGCCTTTAGATACAATTTTAATCATCCCATCAGAACAGATAACCAAACATAACAAACTAAAACAGAAGGTATTATTCTTCACAAGAGTGCAAGTAAAAGTCAAACGATATCAACACTTAAAATCCTTTAGGCAAACAAGCTTCAATCATCCCATCAGAACAAATGATCAAACATAGCAAGCTACATCATAGAATGTATTATAGACTATCCTAATTCAAATTTTCACCACAATGTAAATACAAGAAATGAAAGCAATAAACATGAAACACTATGTAACCATCTGTTGAAACTTTTTTTGCAGAAGATTTTAATGGAAGGCAAATTTAAATCAAAAGTAGTGACCAACAGTTCAAAATACAAATTAAAAAATATGGTTAAGCTACAAAATCGAGTTAAAGAAAGAAAATGGGCATGTTAGCCCAAAGATCTGGTTTTGTTAAGTAGCGCCGACTACTCAAGTGGAAGAAGAAGATTAAGGATTTTGGCTCTCTTTGTTCGCATATTTGAAAAGGCATTTTGGGGAATAAAACAAGGGCAACAACAAGCGTAAAGCACCAAACTGGTTTATTGTCAATCAATTTGACTAATTTTGAAGGATCTATATAACTTAGTATCACAATAAAAGGCCTAAATGGACATTCAAATTCTCAAACTTACACCAAAATGTATAGTAGTTGACAAAAGTTTGTCGGCCAATTTATCCATCAGAAATTTCTAATGCTCAATGGCATTAAAATATGGAGAACAAATTAAATGAAATTGAAAACCATGTTTAAAATTTATGATCAATATGGAAAGATAACAAAAAAATAGATATACATGAATCCAAATAGCAAAGAGCGTAAATTGTAGAATTAATTTCACATTTAACAAGCTCAAACTCATTGGTCAATATCGAGACATAAACAAATCCTATGGATAACCTCTTCTTTCGGGCCATACTTGTCCTATTGTTCAATCTCCTTTTACCTTGATTGAAATTTTCTTCCGAGAAAATACAAAACCAATGAACAAATCCATGAGATTAGATGATTCTCTCATCTACAATTGAGATTATGTATAACAAAAATTTGATAACATTTGGAAATTGGGCCTTTAAATTTCAGGCCACTTAAAATGTACATGAACCGTAGCCTCCACTAAAATTAACCAAAAGAAAAAACACATGAAATTTTCTTTTGCGTAACGCACTCAACAACAAAAGCGAAACTTGAAAACCTTCATCCTTAAAACCCCAAACAAACAAATTTTATTATTTTTTTTACTTGCTAATTTTCTTCCATCAAGATGACTAAAATTCTCAATAAAAACAGTAAACACATAAAGATGTTGCTCACAAGGACCAAGAACATGAGTCAAAAGAAGATTCCTTTCAATCTCGGCACAGATCAAAGAAAAAGCGCAAAGTCGAGAAGATAAATGTTAATGAAAATTCTTTAATAGAAAATGGAGAACAAGCTCGATCTCAATATTGCAACCTCCGAGTGTACTTTAGGTCGAAATTGGAAAATACGAGGGTGTCGATTTAAAAACAAGTAAAATCATTGAAATATTGTCATGTTAGCTGATTTCAAAATGAATTCTGCTTCAAATAACAAAGAAAATTAAAATAAGATGGCAAATCTTAAGATCTTATTAAAACAAAAATGAAAAGAAGGAAAATGAAACCTTTTGTTGTAGATATTGAAGTAGATATTGAAGAGGTACCACAAACCAAACAACAATCCAAGCTCCAATGTCTTGACCAGCTCCCGACTTCTCGCCTTCACCTGCACTCTCTACCGCCGTGGCTCTAACTTCAAAGCGATTCGGTTTTGAATCGGAAGGAACTAAGTTCCAGGCCCTAAATGGCAAGGACGAGGAGGAAACTTACGATCTCTGCCACCACGAATGCCGCCTCTGGTTGGATGATACATTTTTTTCTTCTCTGTTTCAAATTCAACAAGTTTGAAAGGCTTTCTTCCATTGCTTAATTGATTGGCTTCTGTGTTTCCTTTTTTCTTCGATCGGTGGGGGAAACCGAGTTGGGGGATTTTGGGAAACCGATATAGGGAAAATTTGGGACTTAGGTTTGGGGAAACTTATTTTTTGCGGCATTTTAACTTAAAACGCCACTATATCTTTATTTTTTACGGCGTTTTCCAAAATAAACGCCACTAATACTACTCATTTGCGGCGTTTTTATGTCTAGCGCCGCTAAAGCCCCACGTAAACGACGTCGTTTTGTTTAGTAATGTGTTTGCGGCGTTTTTATTCAAAAACGCCGCTAATACCTTCAATATTAATAATTTTTTTAGTTTAATTATTAATTAGATTCCTTAAATTAATTTTGTTTTATTTCTAACAAAATGTTTAATTTGTACAGTTTTATAATTTAATTTCTCATACCTAAATACTAAAACCCTAAATTATACACCTTAACTCATATATATATATATATTACATTGCGAAGTAATTAAAAATTAATCTAATTGCTTATCAAACCCTAAAATAATATGATTTTATCTATTTTATCAAAATCCCTAATACTTAAATCCCTAAACAATAAGACTCTAACTTTATTATTCGCCAAAATCCCATAACTCTAAAATAATAAAAACTAAACTATAAATTCAAATTTAAATCCTAAACCTAAGCCCTAAAACATAAACCCCAAACCCTAAACTATAAAGATTAATCCATAAACTATGTACCCTAAATTAAACCATAAATCCTAAATTATCATGAGAATTAATTCAATATTTTAATATTAAAACTATCTCATTACGATTATATAAGAAATTATTTAATAATTTTTTCATTTTTAACAAATATTTTCTATGTTTTTACTTTCAAACTTTTCTAAGTGTCATTATTTTTTGATTAAAATAATTTATATTTTAATCAATATAATTTATATTTTAAGTAAGATAAAATATTTATATTTTATATATTCAATTAAAATAAATTGTATTTTAATTAACATTACTAGTTAGGGTTTAAGGGTTTCGATAACATAAAACTTCTTAAGGGTTTAGTTATAAATTTGTAACTTTTCATAATTAAGTCGTTGAATTTCAAATAGCAAAATAAAATTAAAATCAAAACAAAAATAAGAAAAATGAAAATTAAATCGAATAAAATCGAAATGAGTGTCGATTACCCTAAATGAAAATAGAATTGTTGCTCAACATTTAGCGGCGTTTAAGGTTAGTGTTTAATGGTTAATTGTTAATGGTTTAGTGTTTGTAGTTTAGGGGTTTATGGTCGAGTGTTTAGAGCTATGATTTAAGGTTTAGAATCTAAATTTATGGTTTATAGTTTAGGGTTTAGGACTGTAAGGTTTAGGGTTTAAGGTTTAAGGATAAGCAGATACACAATCGATTTTGTTAGAAAGTGAAATTAATTTGTAAGTAAAAATTGCAATCTCACCATTTTATAGCATATATTTTATAATTTTTAATGATTAAATCAAATTTGATATTCTATCTTCATTCGATAAATCCTAAATCCTAAACCCATGAACCTTAAAATTAACATCTTTGCGGCGTTTTTCAAAAAGCGCCGCTAATGTTTCGGACCTTTAGAGCGTTTTCCAAAGCGCCGCTAATGCTCGGACCTTTAGCGGCGTTTTCTAAAAGCGCTAATCGTTCAGACTTTAGCGGCGTTTTTCAAAAGCGCCGCTAATGCTCGAACCTTTAGTGGCGTTTTAATAAACGCCGCTATATGTCCTTTAGCGGCGTTTTGGAGATAAACGCCGCTATTGCTCATTTTTTGCGGCGTTTTCGTGCGCTAATGTATAATAATTTGCGTTTTTATTTAAAACGCCACTAAAAACGCCGTTAAAAGTCTATTTTGCTGTAGTGAGAAAAATGTTTTCAGAGAGGGTTGTGTTTCTGTTGAATGTGAAAAAAGAAGAAATCAGCGCTCTATTTATACTAGTAACAGAAGGACAAAACGGTTAAAAAGGCATGGACAATTTGGTAAAAAAATCCAAACAATATATCCACTAAATCCTCAACAATCATGACTTTCTTTGCATTATCAACAATCCCACACTAATTCAAAGTGATTTTGAGATTTTTGAAAACACAAGAAAAAAATAAAGTTTTATTTTAGTTAAAATACGCGAGAAGAACACAGTTAAATTGTACCAGCCCATTTTTCAGTGGTGTCAGAAATATAGTTTCGGGGCCACAAATCTGACGAGTAAGTTCATAAATATTAAAATTATATTTTTGAGCCTAATATGATATTAAAATAAATTTTTATATTGACAATTTATGCTATTTGAATGAACAATTAGGTTCAAGTGGTAAAACCCTAAAGTCAAATGGTTTTAAAAAATGAGGTATCGGGACCTTGTTTCTATAAACCGAGTTGTGAAATTTTTATAAATATTTACGGAGTGTTATTAAGGTTTTATATTAAGGTTTTATTAAAGTTTCGTTTAGAAATTTTAATGTTTAGATAGTTAATTAATTGAAAAGGACTAAATTATAAAAGTTACAAAAGTTGAATTCTATTAATTAAATGGATCAATTAGCTTTGAAAAGGTGAATTAATGGACTTGAATGGTAATTATACCATATTTAATGTGAGTGGATATTCATGGATAGGTTGCATGGTAAATTCATGGTTTCAAAAGGGTATATTAGTAATTTAATAATTAAAAGTAAAATAAACAAAATCTAAATCATTATCTTCTTCATTCTTTAATTCAACCGAATAGCTATGGTGTGGGGAGGAAAAAGCATTCAACTAAGCTGAAATTTTGATGCCTTGTCATGGGGCTAGACCTTTCGTCTCGAAATCCGTGCGGCCTTAGGCGATTCACTCGTCCAAACTCACCTAAATCAGCCTTTACTCATGTGAAGATTCCTTAAGAACTCCTCCAAGGCACCAATTGTAGAGCGGAAGCGATTTATGCCAAAAGAAGCAACCAAAAGAACAACAGAAAGGGACGTACACAAAGTGTTTGAGTAAATGCTCTCTGTTCTCTTATTCACAAAAAATAATGAAGCAATGAATTGAGTGAGTACAAATGAGGGGGAGGCTCTCTATTTATAGTTGAGCTCCCCCAAAATCGATAGTCAAGATACATTTACATCGACGAACGAGATGAACCATATCCCATGATTTAAGGGATTTACAAGATATGCCATATCAAATCCTATCTAATCTTTACAAGATATGATTCCCTCTATCTTCTAAGATTAGTTACCAAATCAGCCTAAGTTACTATATCTTCACTATCGGGCCAACCAGGCTTCAATCTGACAGGCTTCTCCAATAGTTCCTTGAATCGGGTCAACTCGTGGGCCAAATGATCCCCATCTAAACAATAGACCTCCATCGGATGCATTTGGTGCGATGGTCACGGGCTTTGAACTCTGACCCGTGACATTCTCCCCCACCTATTCTCGCAACGTCCTCGTTGTGACTTTCGAATGGCACTGTCTTGATTCCCCTCGATCTCATCTTGACGCCTTAGCTTTTCCCTTCATTCGGGACTTTCGTCTCGGCTTTTGTCGCCTCTTAACTCAAGTCGTACTGCTCGTTGCATTTACTCTGGTCAACTGTCCCACATGAATCACTTCTTTTTCCTTGAAGTCCGATGCACCACCCACCTCTCCCATAGGTGGAAGCCTTGTCGATGACTCGACCAACTCCAACGCTTCACTCGACTTGAGCCTTATTGGTCCTAACTTCATTGTTTTCATCGCAACTTCTTCCTCTAAGTTCGATGACAAACTCACCTCTTCCTTGGGTGGAAGCCCCTCCGACGACTCACCATGTTCGGATGTTGCCTTTCCTTTGACTACGGCTTGTTTTGGACAGTTTTGTAACTCATGCGGACCACGAAACAAGAAGAACTTTACTCATTTCTTTTTGCCCTCTTTGCCCTCTTGGTTTTGGCTTCTCCCTTGTTCGAACCAAGCTTCTTGGGCTCATTGTCTGCTCCATCGTTCCCTTAGATGACAGACTTGTTCCTCTTTGCCCTCTTGGCTTCGACTTTTCCCTTGCTAGAACCAAGCTTCTTGGGCTCCTTGTCTGCTCTATCATTCCCTTCGATGACAGACTTCCTCGGACACTTCCGCAACTTATGCGGACCATGACACAAGAAGCACTCAACTGGCTTCTTCTCACTTTCAGCCTCTTTGGCTTTGACACCCCTTGTGCTCGAACCAAATCCCAAGGACTTATCCATCGGTTCTTTTTAAGCGGGAATTTCTTCGAACATTTCTTTAACATGTGTAGACCATCGCAGAGAAAGGATTTCAGCTTGTCTCTTTTCCTTTTGGGTTTCTTCTTCCCAACTCGTGGTTTTCCATTACCACCATTGTCCCAATTGCCTTGCCATCAACAATGTCTTCCTTGTGAACCTCTTCACGTACCCCTTTCCTCGGACTTGGAAGACCCAAGCTTGTCTTTCCCTAGACCAAGCTTAACCACGGATTCCGCTACCGTCATGGCTTCGCAAGCTTTTGGACACATCTTTGTTCCACCTCCTGTTTGACCCACGGCTTCAATCCTCTTGAAAAGCAAGCAATGCTTCTTTCTCGTTCACATCTGAAACTTGAGGCATGAGTTCTTTGAACTCTCGAACATACTCCCCCACTGTGCCTCGTTACGTTATCCCTTGCAACTTTGCCCGAGCTTCTTCCTCGGTAAACTCTAGGTAAAACTGTCCCTTCAACTCACATTGAAACTTTTGCCACGTCCCAATCTCACCTTGCCTTTTATCTGTGATCCTTCCTCGCCACCATAAAAGTGTAATATCAGTAAGAAATAATAAAATAGTATTTACCTTACCCGCATCATCCACGATGCCTTTTGCACGGAAGTAGTTTTCCATCCTCCACAAGAAATTGTCCACATCGTATGCAGACCTTGTCTCCACAAACTCTTTCGGCTTCGGGACATACTCGTTATTGAGTGCTACACTTGACACTCTTTCCCCCATCTGCTCGACACAAGGCCAACTCTCCCTCGATCTCCTCTATTCTTGTGCTTAAAGCCAACGTCGTGGCCATTGTTTCCTCCTTCAAAGCCATCATCATGGCCTCAAGAGCATCGTTCTTGTCAAATAGTTTATCTCTATGTGAATTAAACAACTCATATACCTTGTCCATGGTCGAATTAAGAGTCATCTTCACATAGTCTCTGGACTGGTTCTTCTAGTTGTTTATGCAACCCTCGACCCCATCGAGTGCCTCATTTACGTCCTTCATAGATCCCTCGAGTTTACCCACACATTCCTCTACTGCCGAGAGCATCTCCTTCAAAGACTTTCTGGCCCACCTTTGTTCGAACTCTTTTTTGACATCCCAACGGTGCCTTCGAACAAATAGCTCGGATACCACTTGTCACGAGGCTAAACCTTTCGTCTCACAATCTGTCGGATTTAAAAGATTCGCTCATCCAAACTCACCTAAGTCAGCATTTACTCAAATGAGGATTCCTTAAGAACTCTTCCAAGGCACCAATTGTAGAGCGGAAGCGATTTATGCCAAAAGAAACAACCAAAAGAACAATAGAAAGGGACGCACACAAAATGTTTGAGTAGATTCTCTCTATTCTCTTATTCACAAAGAATAATGAAACAATGAATGGAGTGAGTACAAATGAGGGGAAGGCTCTCTATTTATAGTTGAGCTCTCCCAAAATCGATTGTTAAGATACATTTACATCAACGGACGAGATTAACCATATCCCATGATTTAAGGGATTTACAAGATATGCCATATCAAATCCTATCTAATATTTACAAGATATGATTCCCTCTATCTTCTAAAATTAGTTACCAAATCAACCTAAGTTGTCATATCTTCACTATCGGGCCAACTAGGCTTTAATCTAACAGGCTTCTCCAACAGTTCCTTGAATTGGATCAGCTCTCTTGGGCCAAATGATCCCCATCTAAACAATATACCTTCATTGGATAAATTTGGTACGATGGTCACGGGCTTTGAACTCTGACCTATGACATTACCCACACGTTCTAATAATTTTTATGTTTTTGATATCGTTACAACTAGGTCTAGCTAACCTGTATCTTTATTATTGAAACTATTAAAGATTTTGAATTTTTCCATTGATGAACCTTGTGATTTTAGATGTTAAATGATGAATTTGAGGTGTTAGTTGTTATTTATAAGTATCTTATTAAGTGATTTTTGATGAATTTGCTGATTAGAGACTAAATTGTTGAAATAGTAATAGTTCAATGAATTGATGTGAAATTGTTGCAAAAATAGGCTGAAATGGAGGCTATGAATATTTGGCTAGTATGAATTTGCAATAAAAATGGTTAATTTGCATGTTTTAGGCTTAGTGACTAAATTGAATAAAAGTAAAATGTTGGGGTAATTTTGTAAAAATGTTAAAAATGACTAAATTGCATAAAATAAATTTTTTACTGTCTAAATTAATAAATTGAATGAAATTATTAATTTAGATCAAGATCGAGTGATAATTCGAGGAGAATGAAAAATTACCAAAAAGCTCCTGTACTTTGATATTTCTGCAATCTAGCCAGATAAGCTCGTAACTTGATTAAATCAATTAATTATGGTTTTCATTGTTTAATATCTAATTGTTTAGATATGAATTAAGTTTATTGGTTTGAAGGAAAATGATTAAGACTATAGTTGAAAGACACTATGGCACCATACCAGAAACGAGTATGACCATGACTGAAAGACGTTAGGGAATCACTATTCTATCGAGTAAGACCATGACTTAAAGACGTTATGGAATCACTATTCTAACGAGTAAGACCATGACTAAAAGACGTTATGACATTACTACTACATCGAGTAAGACCATAATGAAAGACGTTATGGCATCACGATTTTATCGAGTAAGACCATGACTGAAAGACGTTATGGCATCACGATTCTATCGAGTAAGACCATAGTTGAAAGATGGTATGACATCACGAATCAAAGGAATAAGACCATTGTTGAAAGACACTATGGCATCAAGATGAGAATAAATAAAGACCATGGTTGAAAGACACCATGGCACACTCCGATCATTTGATATTCAGGTAACACGTTTTAAGTGAGGTATGTATTGAAAGTATGAATACGAGTTGAATGTTTGACTAGTATAGTATGATATTGAATATTAATGCCTTGGTGTAGTTATATATTCTTATTATGTTTATAAATACATTAAATCGCGATGTTGTAGTGTGTTTAGACAATTAAATGGTTACTTGAGTATTTGCCTAATATTCGATGTTATTTCATTTGATTCAACGGGCATGAAAAAGGAAAGGTATGTGTTCAAATGAACTATGTCATGAAGTTATAAAAAAGAAAGGAAAGGTCTATACTTGAATGAGCTATGTCATGAAATTATGAAAAGGATTGAAATGGAAAGTTTATATGAAAATATGTTATGTTCATGGAAATGATGCATTTAAAAGAAGTATGTTCATGTACCATTAGTTCATCTTATGTTAATTTAAGTGAATTACATTTAAATGGACTAGCATGTGTTGTTAACGTGCTTAGGCTTGTGCCAAGCTTGTGATTATGATTGATGTTTATGCTTATACTTTGTACTATGTAAATGAAATGGGTAAGAAAAGGGAATGTAACGATAAGCTCATAATTGGGATGTAATATGAGATTATAAAAGGTTTGATGTGATAAATAGTGTACTTATATGTAAGAAGTCTACTTATGCTATGGAAGAATTACCTATATCATAGATAAATACACTAACTCGTAAAATGATAATGTTGTTTAAGCTTATGCTATACATTTTGTATGGAAGGGAAAGTAAGTAAATAGAACGGTTCATAATATTATGAAAAGGTTGATGATTATGTTTTACGACTTATAAATTCCAATATGTTATATATGAAAAGTATATGCGATGTTATTGAATATACTCAATTGTGAGTTGAATGGTGTTCAATAGGTTTATAATAAGTTTAAAGCATTAGTGTTGAATCATGTTTACTCCATGTATTATAGTATTGAAGTGATAAGTTATGTTTCATGTTCTACGAGCTTACTAAGCATTTATTGCTTACGTTGTTGTCTTTCTCTTACTTTACAGATTATCGGAAGCTCGATCGGGTTGGAAGCTCTTCGGAGATCTATCACACTATCCAATGATTATATTGGTAGATTCTGATGTCTTGGTCAAGGTTATAATGGCATGAATGAGTGGATTTGTGTATAAATAATCTAGTGGTTATTTTGGTATGTATAAGTATCTATGGTTAATGTACTTATGGTATCTTGATGGTTGGTGTTAATATGGTTAAGTTGATGCATGATTTTATGACCAAAGAGGTAAGTTTGGCATGTTTGCAATATGGTTAATTAAGGTATGCTTGAATATGAAATTTAGTTAATTGTGTTTGTATTAAAAATGACCAATTTAGTTAATTAAGGTATGCTTGAATATAAAATTTAGTCAATGTGGTCGATTATGGTATAACTTGGTATGGAATTAAGCTAAATATATATGGATAAGTTATGATCAAATATGTATAAGTTTAGGTATATGTGTGTTTGAGATGAATGAGAATAATGGTTCAAATGGTAAGTTATATTGACAAGGTATAAGTCAATTATGGTATGTTTTAAAATGGTATCAAGGTGACCAATTATGCATATGTTTGGTTAAGTTGAATGCTTGCTCTTGAGGTGCATTATATGGCATATTGGTTGAATGAAATTTGGTCATTCAAATTGGTCTTATTAAGCATATTTTAGGTATGTTTTAATGCTTGATTGTGTATGCAAATGGATTGTAGGTGTGTACTTGAATGTATGAAAGAAATGACTTGAATTTGACCTATTTCTTGTCCACATGGCTTAAGACATGGGCGTGTGTCTCAACCGTGTGTGACACATTGCTATGCAACACGGTCGTGTGTCCCTTGTAAGTTCAAAGGGTAACAAGTTGTGAAGTTACACCGCTTGAGACACAAACGTGTATCTCAGCCGTGTAAGGCACACGACCTTGTGACCCCTACAGTATGAAATTTTATATCTTTTTCTATAAAGTTCTAAATATTTTGATTTAGTCTCGAATTGTTTCTAAAGTGTTTCTTGGGCCTCCAAGGCTCGATTAAGGGACGATACGCATGTGTATGAATGGACTTTGATATGTTTAATGAAATGATTGGAAAGATATGTTTTTAAGTTATTGTTTTACGGTAATGCTCCGTAACCCTATTCTAACGACAAATACGAGTTAGGAGTGTTAAAAAGTTAGTTGCTTAAGCACTAGTACCTTGTAGATTTGAGCTAATACATAGTGAAATAAGTGATTCTTCTCTTTAATAAGTGAACGAATCTTGAACTTGTTAAGAAATGAGTTAACTCATGACACACAACTAATCTCAAATCCAATTAAAGTTCCACTATAACTCAATAAGTTTTAGCCAACGTACCTCGGGATGCTGGTAAATACTTTAGAAAAACTATCCAGAATGGTTTTCATAGAAGGTGGCTAGTCCTTGACACTTACATAGGTGACTTAATTAGGTCTATCTCAATATAGACCACCCATATTAGGGCTATGAAATCATTAAGAGCTTTCACTAAGCTCATCCTCTAAAATTTAAGTTCGGTGAATTCATCAAACCTATCTCAATAGGATCACCCAAACTCTAGGATATGAACTCATTAAGAGTAATAAACTCAAACTCTTAAGTTAGTGAATTCATCAAGTCTGCATCAACAAGACCATCCAAAATCTGGGCTATGAATTCATTAAGAGTAAAAACTCATCCTTATGCATGTACATCGTAACAGCCTGTTTTCAGTGAAATCGAAACAATGGTTTCGGAACCAAAATTAGAGTCCGTAAGAAAAAAGTTATTTTAAAATTATTTTATGGTCTACCATATGATAAGAATATCGTATAAAAATTTCGTTAAGAAATTTTACCTATTACATGTTTAATTGATAAAAAGGACCAAATTGCATAAAATGAAAAAGTTGAATTCTAGTAGCTAAAAGGATCAAATAGCTATGGAATTCAAAATTGGAGGTGCTTATATGGTAAATATACCATTAAGAGGAGTTAGTAGATAAGTATGATGATTCATCCATGGAAATTTAAGAAAAGAAAATTACTAAATTGGAAAGTAAAGAAATAAAAGATGATAAATAAAATAAATATCTAATATCATTATTTTATATCATCTTTCCCAATTAAAAGACATGGAAACCCTAGTTTTTGGATGTTGAGTTCAAGCAAGTTGTTTTGGCTCAATTAGGTATGGATTCTTGTCCTATTTTTAGTAATTTTTATGTTTTTGAGATCGTAATAGCTTAATCTACCTATCTCGGGATTAATTTGTAAAGTTATCAAAGTATTAAAGTTTTTCCATGGATGAATATACATTCATTATGAAATTTATGGTAGTAAATGAAAGGTTGTTGATTGATAAATAACTTTTCTAAAATGAATTTTGATGAAATTGTGATTTAAGGACTAAATTGTAAAGATGTGAAATATATGGAAAAATTATAAATTTTATGAGTTACATGAGCTGTAAATGTTACATGTAAAAATTAGTTAGGCTTGGAATAAGGGTTAAATTGCATGAATTTCATTTTTCTGAGCCTAGGGACGAAATCATAATTAAATAAAAGTATAGGGGCAAAATAGTAATTTTTCCTAAGATGTGAATTGGATTGAATTGAATATGAATTATATTAAATTGAGTTAAATTTACTTGTATAGATCCGGATAGACAAAACACGGAATTAGATTGAGGAAAAGAGAAAGTGTCAAACTAGTAGACAACAAATCAACGAACATTTGACAAGGTAAGTTTCTGTAATTAAATTGAGTACATTTATATGTTTGAATTAAATGTTGAATGTATATAATGAATTGTGTAATTTCCTTGTACATGAAATTGATTACATATTCGACAAAGTCCGATAAATGTTAAGTCTCGTTTGAATAAATGAAATTCGATGAATACAAGATTCCCGAATTGGTTATGGCCATGCATATGTTGCGGACACACCATAGCTCGAAGGAGTGTCTAGTTATGAGCCCTCATGAGCATCCCGATATTTGGCCTTCTTGAGCTTCCCATTATATGGTTATTGCGAGCTTCTCGTTAATAGCTCTTTGGAGCATCCTGATCAGCTGTGATCCTACATGTGTTATGGACACACCACAACTCTTATGAGTGTCCCGATATATAGCTCTTCGTAAGCTTCCTGATAAAAAAGCTCTTTATAAGCTTCCTAATTAATGGCTCTCGAAGCTTTCTGATATGGCTCGCTTGAACTTCCCGATATATGGCTATCTAGAGCTTCCCGTTAAAGGCTCTTTAAAGTTACCCGTTATTGACTCGTATGAGTCTCCTAATTATGGCTCTTATGAGCTTCTTGTTATACAGCCCAGATAAGCTTCCGTTACATGGCTCACATAAGCTTCACGTTATATGGCTTGAGAGAGGGCTTTCCGATTATGTGCTTAAATGAGCACTCCCCAATATGAATTGACGGATTACATATTTATACACTTCGTGTGTATTACGTGTATCCATCGATATTTCAAATGGTTCAACGGACAAAGTTCTGATATAAGTTAAGGTGAATTCAGAATGAGATACTACATGTATACACCTAAAAACACATGAAAAATTGATATTTGATGAGCTCATCCCTGATTCTTGATATTCACATGAAATACATGACTAACATGTTGATGAAGTTGTGTGTTTAGGTTAGTAGCCAAATTGCTTGGATGCATTTTGTATGATTACCTAAAATGTAAATGAATGATAAATTTATTTTCTATTATACGAACTTACTAGCATTAAATGCTTACTCTGTTTTATTTCCTCTATTTTATATTAGCTCGAAAGCTCGTTAAGGTTGGAAGCTGGTCGGAGCATCATCACACTATCCTTCGACTCATTTTGGTAAATGTAACGAACTAAATTTTGGTATAATGGCATGTATAGGTTCAATTGGGCCGTTGATGGAAAATATGTGTTTTGGTTATAAATAGCCGTTGGAATGGCTTGAGTTGAACATACTATTGCTAAGTATATATTTATGTGGCTTCTTCATGTTTGTTGTGTTTGATATGATTGAGTGATGGATAAGTTATAGGCATATTGATGTACGAGATGAGATAGTATAGTTGGTATAAGTAAACAAATAGATGTTTTCATTAATATGGTAAATTTGAATGATTAGGATATATGGCATGTTTATGACTTGATTTTGATTAGTTTAAATGTCTTGGATTGGCTTTTGAATGTGTTAAAATGTTAGTGTAGGTGGAAGACCAAATGGGTGATAAATATGGCTTCGAAATGGCCTTATTTCGTCCACACGTGTAGAGACACAGGAGTGTGTCTCAGTGTGTGTGGCACACGACCTACCACATGGGCGTGTGTCCCTTGCATCTTTAAAATTTAAAATAGAATACTCAGGGTTTTTCACATGGCCTGGCACACGGGCGTGTGGCCCGGCCGTGTGACCCCTGCACCTTCACACGGCCTAGCACATGGGCGTATGACTTAGCCGTGTGACCCAAGTCAGAGAGTTATACGGGTACAAACACGGGCTGGGACACTGCTGTATGCCTTATTTCGAATGCC
Organism: Gossypium rotundifolium; assembly: GCA_025506655.1. NCBI lineage: Eukaryota > Viridiplantae > Streptophyta > Magnoliopsida > Malvales > Malvaceae > Gossypium > Gossypium rotundifolium. The sequence goes on along the minus strand of CP106732.1, from coordinate 149,497,929 downwards.
CACACGGGTGTGTGTCCCCTGCACATTGGAAAAATTTTGAGATTTTACAAAAAATTGTCTGAGTACCCGATTTAGTCCCGACTTGTTTCTAATGTAAGTTTTAGCCTCGAGGGCTTATATAAGGGACTTTATGAATAATTTCTAACATGAATGTTAAATAATATGAAATGTCTACATTTGTTCTATATATTCTGATAATGCTCTATAACCCTATTCCAGCAACAGATATGAGTTATGGGTGTTACATTTATTGGTATCAGAGCTACAGTTTAGCCAAATCTCTGACTAACGTAGCATATATGAGTTTATCTACACATGCTATTATATATAACTTGTGATAGTGTGATATATCCTGACAATTTTAAACATGTTTTTCATATAGTAATGTCATCCAACCAAGTTGAATCTAAAGAAGCTGAGAGCAATGCTCAAGCTTCAGTTCAAAGAGTGAATTCAAGTAGTAGAAGGCCCGTATCTAAGGGTTGAGGAGGAGAGGCTAAAGAAGCCTTATTCTAAATGATGAATGAATGGTTTACTGAATATATAAGAATAAATCCGGTTGTGCAACAACCTCCACCCCCTCCTGATTCTCAATCGGTTCTTGATATGCTACAAGGTACAAAACTTGTTAGAACTGGTAAGCCTCATGTTGATAAAATACTTAAATATCAGGCAGAAAAATTAAGAGCTATAGATGAAGATGATCCTGAAATGGTTGAATTTTGGCTAGAATATACTATCAAGATTTTGGATGAATTGTCTTGTACACCAGCTGAATCTCTAAAATGTGTTGTATCAATGTTAAAAGATTCGACTTATCAATAGTGGAATACATTGTTTTCTGTTGTACCGAATGAGAAGATCACTTGGGAATTTTTTTCAAACTGAATTCAAAAAGAAATATATCAGCCAGAGATTTCTTGATCAGAAATAGAAAGAATTTCTAGAGCTTAAACAGGGGAATATGACAGTATCTGAGTATGAAATAAAATTTGTCAGACTGAGTAAATATGCCAAAGAATGTGTCCCGACTGAAATCGCAATGTGCAAGTGGTTTGAAGAGGGTTTAAATGAAGAAATAAAGTTGTTAGTTGGGATTCTAGAATTAAAAGAATTTGTTATACTGGTTGATCGAGCACATAAAGTTGAAGAATTGAGTAAAGAAAAGAGATAGGAAGAGACGAAAGCCAGGACTTCAAGTAAAAGATTTACGGGGAAGTCATATCAGACGACTTCAAAGAAATCGAAAAGATATCATAACCATTCAACTACCTCTGCGAGGTATTCTGGGAGAGACAGAGGTATTCAACACTCCAATCCAAGATCCTAGGCTACATCTATAACAAGTGCAGGTAGTGATGGAAACCCCAAACCCTGATGTAAGTATTGTAATAAGTTATATTTTGGAGAATGCCGTATGAAAAGTGGAGCTTGTTTCAGATGTGGTTCCTATGACCACTATCTCAGAGATTGTCCGGAGAAAGTTGAAAGAGATACTTTTGAAACTTCGTGCCGAATAATATAGCTACCAGAGGTAGACCACCCGTAATCCCAATAATGTGAGTGGTAGCGGGGACGATAAAAGATTCAACTATCAGATCTGAAGCTCGAGCACCAGCCAAAACAAATGTTATTTATGCACGTGAGGATACTTCTGCACCCAATTTTATTATTGGTACTTTATCTCTTATTGATACTGATATACCGCTTTGATTGATCCTGGTTCAACACATTCATATATTTGCACGAATTTGGTGTTTAATAAAAATATGCCTATTGAGTTCACTGAATTTGTGATTAAAGTATCAAAACCCCTAGGCTAGTATGTGATGGTGGATAAAATTTACAAGAATTGTCCGTTAATGATACGGGGTTTTGTTTCCTAATTGATTTGACGTTATTGCCATTTAATAAATTTGATGTGATTCTGGGTATGGACTGGTTAACTCAACATGATGCCGTGGTAAATTGTAAACAGAAGTATATTATGTTGAAATGCCTGGATGGTGAAATGATCTATACTGAATCTAATAATTTGAATGAGTTGTCTAAAGTGATATCAGCCATGTCAACATAGAAATATGTCAAAAAGTGGTATGATGTTTACCTTGCTTATGTGTTGGATACTAAAGTGTCTGAATTAAAGATTAAACCAGTGCTAGTGGTTTGTGAGTATTCGGATGTATTTCCAGAAGAGTTACCCAATTACCACTGGTCAAAAAGTAGAATTTTTTATAGATCTTGTTCCGGGGACAACACCGATATCTATAGCACCCTACAGAATGGCTCCTACTGAATTAAAAGAGTTAGAAGCGCAGTTGCAAGAAATAACTGACAGAGGCTTTGCTTGACCTAGTTTCTCACCTTGGGGTGCATCGGCTCTTTCAAGAAAAAAGATGGATCCCTAAGACTATGTATTGATTACCAGCAACTTAATAAGGTTGCAATCAAGAATAAATATCCACTTCCCGCATTGATGACTTGTTTGACCAGTTAAAAGGTGCTATAGTATTTTTAAAGATTGATCTTCGTTCTAGCTATTATCAGTTACAAGTGAAAGACTCGAATGTCTCGAAAAATGACCTTGAACCGTGTACTGGCATTATGAATTCCTTGTGTAACACCCTAAAAATTCGAGTATATATATATTGCTTGATTTGGTGTTTAGATTTTTAAAGGAAAATTTCTTACTTTTATTTTCGTGATTATTGAAGTCCTAAAGAAGAGTATAGCATAATTTGGGTAAGGAATAAATTTAATATTTGAGAATTAATTGAAGAAAAGCAAGTGTCATTAATACTTAAGTTAAATTAAGTGTTAATAAGTGACATAAGTTGAGTCATGGCATGGTGGTGTTGGCGCATGAGTTGTAGCATGAGGGAGAGGTTGAATCCTTGTTTAGCATCTAGATGAACTTTTATTTTAATTTTCTCGCACATGTATAGCAAGTGTCGGCCAAGAGCATATATGGTAAGTGTTGACCATGTTATTTTGGTTAGCATATCAAAGGATTAAGGAAAATTGTTAACTTATGGCATGGAATCAAAAATTAAGGAAAGATATGGGGACATAAGGCACATATCAAGGAAAAGTTTTGAAACAAAATCATGGCCAATTGACCATGTTTTTGATGACAATATGGTCTAGGAGGAGCCGAATTTTGGTGTTGGTTTGGTTAGGATTTGAGGTATCTTTTGATTAATCTTAACATTTGGAGCATAGTTTTGAAACCCTTTCTACCTTTTTTCCCTTGGCGAAATTGAGCATTGGTAAAGCCAAATTCTTTTGACCATTTGGTCACTTTTTTCATCTTTGAGTTTTCTCTTGTGCTTCTTCTTAGTGCCGAAATTGTTAGTACCAAAAGCCATTCTTTTCTTTTCTTTTACCATGGCCGAATGTACCTAGCTCCTAAAACCCATCTTTTTCTTCTCTTCTCTTTGAAATCAAACAACATCATCACCATCTCTTCTTTCATATTTTATTTGTTTTCACTCAAAGTTTCTCCATTAAATTCTCTCATGGCCGAATGCTAATGTGCCTATAGCCGAATTCATTTTCTCTTTTCTTTGATTCTTCATAGCCGAAATCTTCATCCATCACAAACACCATTCTCAATCCTTTCTTTTCGATCGTGGAAAATAGGTAAGGGATTCTTTTTCGTTTTCAATTAATTAATAGTGATATGGCCAAATATTGATGGTGTTATGAAGGACCATTTGGATCGAAATAAACGTTCGTTTTATTAACGTCTTATTCGTTATAATATAGTGCAATAACAGAAGATCGGAACTCAAGTGTTCGGGAGTGACATAGAAACGTTGGAATCGATTTATTGTGGTAAGGAAATCACATCCTTTAAAACCTCTACTATTATTTCAATATCATTTTAGATTGGATTAATGTTCTTTTGATTTTGAAGACTTTCAAAATAGGGAAAAAAAGGGCAGTGGTTAGTCATATTAAGAGGGGCGGATCCGTAAATCCCCCATTTAAACGAAGAGCGGTTTCGGCAGTCCGGGATTTTCCACCGGGTTGCGGACCATCTTCCGAAGGAAGTCAATTATTTGAAGTGGTACGAACTTTCGAGCCTTTATACGTTGGTGGATTCTCGACGACTAACGAACCAATAAACGAGGAGAAACCGAAAATCGAAGTGATTCAAAATCAAGAGGGTAAGATTTTGGATCTATTATCGATAAAGTATATTTATACGAAATAGTGTTCTAACGGATCGAAATATGTTTTAGGTGCCGAGGAGCGAGAAGGATTAGTACTCTCGGTATCGAGGTGTGTAACTTCACACTTTTTTTCTCGGGTTGGATGTCAATTTCGGTATTGAGTAAAATCATAAAAACGACTAGATCAGTATAAAACGTAACAACTAATATTTTAACGAAAATACATGAAAACGACTAAAATCGTGAAAATTATGAAAATGCCTCGAGAAATTACTTGTTAATATGTAAATTGTATGTTTCGTGAAAATGGGTAAAATATGCTAGATCGATAATTGGGCGAAAACTCGTTAAATTGATAATCGGGCGAAATCTGCTTGGTTGTAAATTAATAAATTCTACTAGATCGATAAATGGGTCAAAACTCATTAAATTGAAAATCGGTCAAATCTACTGTTTGGTTGTAAATTGGGCAAATCTCGCTAGATCGATAAATGGGCCGTAAACTCTGTTAAATTGTTAAATAGGTGAAATACTTGCTAGATCGTAAAATTGGGCCTAAGTTGATAAATAGTTAATTAGGCCAAAATGTTTTTTATGGGCTTTAATAAAGATTTGGAAATATTAACTCTTGTTAATGGGCCTTTTAATAAAATTATTGTATGACCATAGTTTACTATTGCATACATATTGCATGGGTTGGGAAATGATGAAGAGAAGAAGGCTCATTGCCAAAATCTAGTTTGGTGGCTCGCCACAAAATTATGGCTTTTTGCCTCTAGTTCGGTGGCTCGCCACAAAAGTTATAAATGGCTATTTGCCTCTAGTTGGTGGCTCGCCACAAAATAATAATTGGCTCAATGCCTCTAGTTCGGTGACTTTGTCACAATCTAGTTCGGTGGCTATGCCACAAAATATAAATTGGCTTAATGCCTATGATTGGTGTGATGGCGGGGTGGGTTGACTTGATCCACAGGTGTGATGGTTGGTGCGGGGTGTGTAGCGGATGGAATTAGGTTTGGGAGGAAAATTCATTTTACATGCATGTTATTAATTATGTATTCATTATGTTGTTATTAATTATGTGTTAATTCGCTTATGGGCTCAAGGCCCAAACCCCTCAAATTGAAATTCAGCCCAGTGGACAAGTAAGTGAGTTATACATCGAGTTCTAAGTAACTCACCCCTTAAATTTTTCCATCTCGTAATGGAAATTGACGTGGACTTGGGCCGAGGATGACTTCGTGGAGGCCATCTTGCAAAACATGGGTTTATTAAACTCGAACTTTTTAATAAGTATTTTACTATTTTGGGTTAATGTAATAAGGGCCTCTATAAATAATTTATGGATTTTTATGTGTGTTTGGTTTTAAACTATATTTTGGACTTTAAATATGGGTTATGGTTATATGATGTTTTATTAAAATAAATTTGGGTTTTCAAATATATGAAATTCCTTTATAAATATTTTATTATTGTTAACTCTTAAACAAATTACCTAAAGGTTTTGATAATACAATGTTAATAATGTTTTTCAACTAACGCTTTCTAATATTCATCAAATTAATATACTCTTCGATTTTTATTAAACCCGTAATTAAAAATAATATTGTAGTTTTCAACTTATTGAAGATTTTAAAATAGCTCGATTCATGTAACAAACCAAATCTAGTCTCAATGCATAGACCGGGTTTGGGGTGTTACACCTTGTGATGTCGTTTGGCTTGATTAATGCACCTGCAGTATTTATAGAATTAATGAATAGAATTTTCAGACCGTATCTGAATAGATTTGTGGTGGTATTCATTGATGATATCCTAATATATTCTTGAGATGAAAATGAACATGCTGACCATTTAAGAATTATTCTGCAAACTCTGCGTGAGAAACAATTATATGCTAAATTTAGTAAATGTGAATTATGGCATCGGGAAATTGGTTTTCTTAGACATATAGTATCTGCTGAAGGCATCAGAGTGGATCCGAATAAAATTTTAGCTATTGTTAATTGGAAACCACCGAAAAATGTGTCAGAAGTCAGAAGTTTTCTGGGATTAGCTGGTTACTATCCAAGATTTGTAAAAAGGTTTTCGATGATAGCTTCACCGATGACACGATTCCTACAGAAAGATGTGAAATTTGAGTGGTCTGATAAATGCCAGAAAAGTTTTGATCAGTTGAAAGCCCTGTTGACTGAAGCACTAGTTCTGGTTCAGCCTAAATTGGGTAAGGAATTTGTGATTTACAGTGATGCATCATTGAATGATTTAGGCTGTGTTTTGATGCAAAAAGGTAAAGTAATAGCCTATGCTTCTAGTAAGCTAAAACCACATGAAAAGAATTACCCAATACATGATTTAGATTTGGTAGCTATTATTTTTACGCTAAAAATTTGGCGACATTACTTGTTAGGTGAAAAGTGTCATATATTCACCGATCATAAAAGCTTAAAGTATCTGATGTCATAGAAAGATTTGAATTTGAGACAGCGCAGATGACTTGAATTGTTGAAAGATTATGATTTGGTTATCGATTATCATCCGAGAAAAGCAAATGTAGTTGCAGATGCTTTGAGTAGAAAGTCCCTGTTTGCTTTGCGAGCAATGAATATCCGATTATCATTTTTTGATGATGGTTTAATCTTAGCTAAGCTAAAAGCTAAACTGATGTTTCTACAATAAATCTATGAAGCTCAGAAAAGTGATAGTGAGTTACAAGTTAAACAGTACAGTGTGAATCGACTTTTGATTCAGAATTTCAGATTGGACCTGATGACTGTCTGTTATTCATAGGCAGAGTTTGTGTTCCAAACAATTCAGAGCTTATACAGAATATTTTACACGAAGCTCACAATGGTACTATAATTGTTTATCCGAAGAGTAATAAAATGTATAATGATTTGAAGAAGATGTATTGGTGGTCGGAATGAAACGCGACATTTTGAATTCATATCTAGATATTTGATATGTCAGCAAGTTAAAGCTAAACATTAGGTACCTTCAGGACTATTACAACTAGTCATGATACCGAAATGGAAATGGGAAAGAATTACCATGGATTTTGTATCAAGATTACCCTTATCTTTGAAAAAGAAAGATGCATTTAGGTAATCATCAATCATTTGACAAAGTTTGCACATTTTATTCCGTTACGTACGGGTTTCTCCCTAGATAGATTGGCTGAGTTATATGTTTCTGAAATTTTCAGATTACATGATGTGCTAGTTTCTATTATTTCTAATAGAGATCCAAGGTTCACATCTCGATTCTGGAATAAATTACAAGAAGCTTTGGGTACTCAATTACATTTCAGTACTGCATTTCATCCTCAAACAGATGGTCAATCCAAACGTGCGATTCAAATTCTTAAAGATAAGCTTTGGTGCTGTGTATTAGAATTCAGAGGCAATTGGGAAAAATATCTTCCTTTAGTCAAATTTGCATATAATAACAATTATCAGTCAAGTATAAACATGGCACTGTACGAGGCTCTGTATGTCGTAAATGTAGAACTCCATTGTATTGGACTGAGCTCAGTGAGAAAAGGATACATGGAGTTGTTCTAATCCGTGAAATCGAAGAAAAAGTGAAAGTGATCCGAGACAGCTTGAAAGCAGCTTTTGATCGTAAAAATCCTATGCAGATCTTAAATGAAAAGATATAGAATTCCAAGTTGGCGATAAGGTATTCTTGAAAGTATCGCATTGGAAGAAAGTTCTTCGATTTGGCCGTAAAAGAAAACTTATTGTGTATCGATTGGCATTAACTCCAAATCTTGACAGAATTCATAATGTTTTTCATGTGTCTATGTTGAATGGTATCGGCCAGATCCTTCACATGTTATCTCCCCGACAGAGATTGAGATTCAGCCTGATATGACTTACAGTGAGGAACCGATTAAAATTTTGGCATGTGAGACGAAAGAATTGAAAAATAAAAAGGTAGCTTTAGTAAAAGTCCTCTGGCAACGGCACGGAATAGAAGGTGCTACCTGGGAACCAAAGGAAACTATGGGAAAGCAATATCCAAACCTCTTTACTGGTAAGATTTTCGATGACGAAAATTCTTTAAGGGGGAGAAAGTTGTAACAACCCGTTTTTAGTGAAATCAGAATAGTGGTTTCGGGAATTCATCAAACTTAAGTTTATCCTCTCAAATTTAAGTTTGGTGAATTCATAAAACCTATCTCAATATAATCACCCAAACTCTTGGATATGAACTCATTAAAAGTAATAAACTCAACCTCTTAAGTCAGTGAATTCATCAAGTCCGCATCAATAGGACCACCCAAAATCTGAGCTATAAATTCATTACGAGTAAAAACTCATCCTTATGCATGTATATTGTAACATCCTGTTTTCAGTGAAATCGGAACAGTGGTTTCGGGACCACAAATTCGAGTCCATAAGAAAAAGTTATTTTGAAATTATTTTATGGTCTACTGTATGATAGGAATATCGTATAAAAATTTCGTTAGGAAATTTTACCAATTATATCGTATAGAAATTTCGTTAGAAAATTTTACCAATTATATCGTATAAAAATTTAGTTAGAAAATTTTTCCGATTACATGTTTAATTGATAAAATGACCAAATTGCATAAAATGCAAAAGTTGAATTCTAGTAGCTAAAAGGATCAAATAGCTATGGAATTCAAAATTGGGAGTCTTTATATGATAAATAGACTATTTAGAGGAGTTAGTAGATAAGTATGATGATTCATCCATGGAAATTTAAGAAAAGAAAATGACTAAATTGGAAAGTAAATAAATAAAAGATGATAAATAAAATAAATATCTAATATTGTAACGACCCAAAAATTTACGAGTATTGGAATAGTGCAATTTGGTCACTATTTTTAGAACGGATTCGTAAATATTTATTAAAAATATTTACTGAAATTAGTTGTGTTGTTAATTAGGTTTTAGTTAGGAGAATTAACTTGAATTAAATTTAATTAGATATAAGGATTAAATCAAAGTAAGTGTGAAAGCTTAATTATAGATTAAAGAAAAGTTGAAGGACTAAATAAATAAATAAACTAAATTGTGACAATTGTATGGTAATAATAATGAACATGTGTAATAAATACATATATACATTTGTAATACATATATGTATTTACTTATTATTTAAGAAATAATAATAATTATGTTAATATAATATTATATTAATATAATAAACATAAAGTAAATAATAAATAAAACAAAGAAAAGAAGAACATAAGTTGGAACGAAACAGGGAAAAAAGAGAAAGAAATAGAAAAAAGGGGAATTAGGGTTTTTAAGGTTTCAAGTTCAATTGGTAAGTCAATTTAGTCTCTTTTCTTGTAATTTTTGAGTTTTTGGAATCCTATAAAAAATACTATTTGATTATGTTGAAATTTTGAAAATTAGTGAATTTTTGATGTTGTTCATGTTGAATAAATTGAATAATTAAGGTTTAAATTGATGAATTAGGGGTTAAATTGATAGAATTTCAAGTTAGAATTGAGTAAAAGGATTAAATTGTATAATAAATCATAAATTTTAAATAATAGGACTAAATTGAGAGAATTTTGAAATTAAGGTTTTATGGTGAAATTATGGTGTTGAAATTAGATTAAAGTGGAAATTGGAATTAGTTTTGTAAGAAAAAGAGTTAGTTTGATTTAAGGACTAAATTGGAATTTGGGCAAAAGTTGTGTATAAATTAAAATATTCAATGTTAAATTGTGTTGTATTGATGATTTTATGTTATTTTAATTCTATAGCACACATTAAGCGGGAGACCTCGGTTAGGAAAGGCAAAGATAAAGTCAACGAAGATTAGCTCGGAAATTACGGTTTATATTTCTATAATCCGAAGTTAATAATTAATTGTTGAATTTATTACTTAATGTGTATGATAAGTAGATTGAGGTATGTAATTGATATTGTGAAATTGAATTGAATGGAATTGAATTTTATGAGCATATATGAATAGTTGAATTGAAATTATGAGAATTTGTGATTAGTGTGGATTTTGATTCAAATTGAATTGAGAAATTGAAATTGAAACCTCATTAATTGTATCGGGCTGAATCGGATATAGTTGGCATGCCATAGGATTGGAAGAGTTCAGGGATACTTTGACCATGAGTCGATGAGACACTGGGTGTCATAATATTATTACTTCGGATAAATTCGATGAGGTACTAGGTACCAACTTACTTCGGCATGGCCGATGAGACAATGTGTGTCAATTTATTATTTCAAATTATCCGATGAGGCACTGGGTGCCATATTGGTATGTTTTGGTTGGATCCGTGTATCCGCAAAAGTTCGAGTTGTGTTAAAAGGGGTAAATAAATGAATTGGCAATAAGATTGATATTGGATGTGAAATTGAAAGTTGTTATTGAATTGAATTGTGCAAATGAAATGCTTGAACCAAATGTTCATGAAAAGAGAATTGCTATTGCTAAATATTATGTGAAACAAAGTGAGAAAATATATTTGAATTAGTTATTGATGAAATGAAGGTTAAATGGATGATTTGAATTATTGATTGATCAATGTTCACATATAGTTAAATGTATATGCTATATAATATTATTTTCTCTAAAGTATTCGGATTATAGAAATACCACTGAGTGTATACTCAACGTACAGTTTGTTTTCGTGCGCAGGTTAGGTTAACGTCAAATCGTTGAATTAGCATCCAAGATTGATCCCGAACTTACTGTGGTGAAGTACATTTCTTTTTAGTAAATGGCATGTACCTATGATGTTGTATTTGTCATTTTGGGAAATGTTTGTAAATGATGTTATAATATGAAATGAGTTTAATTATATATGTAAACATATGTTTCATGTTTTAAATAATTTAGTGAAGTATTTGGTTGAAATTGGTATATATTTAGGAATGGTTTAAATAGTGTTTAATTTAATTATTTAGACATTATATGTAAAATAGTTAAAGAAGTATTTTGATTAGGTTCTTAGACTGATAAATTTGACATGTATTAGAGGTATTTGAATGTGCTTTGGGTTGGTTGAACAATTGAAATTTTGAGTTGCTTGTTGATCAAAATTTATAGGATTGGTAAACTTGATGTATAAGGCTCACTTTGAGTCCACACGGGCGTGTGACCAGACTGTGTGAGACACATGGCCATATGGCGTGTGGTTAGGCCGTGTGTCCCTTGCAATTTAAATATTTCAAAACAGAATGCTCAGGTTTTGCCACACGGGCAGAGACACGGGCGTGTATTTCAGCCATGTGAGGAACACGGCCTTGTACACGGGTGTGGCTTGGCCGTATGAGGTAAGTCAGGGAGTTACAAGGGATAAGACATGGCTTGAAGCACGGGTATGTCATAGGGTCACACGGCATGTCCCTGGGCCACACGGGCGTGTGAGCCTGTCATTTAGGAAAAATTTTAAAATTTCACGAAAAATTTTGAACTTCTGATTAAGTCCCGATTTGTTTCTAACACGTGATTTGGGCCTCGAGAGCTCAATAAAGGGACATTATGATTAAATTATGGTGTGTATGTTTATATTATTATATGATTGTTCGTATTTGTTCTGAAATGTCTGGTAATGCTCTGTAACCCTATTTCAACGACGAATAAGGGTTAAGGGGTGTTACAAATATCATCATTTTATATCATCTTTCCCAATTAAAAGACATGGAAACCCTAGTTTTTGGGTGTTGAGTTCAAGCAAGTTGTTTTGGCTCAATTAGGTATGGATTCTTGCCCCGTTTTTAGTAATTTTTATGTTCCCAAGATCGTAATAGCTTAATCTAGCTATCTCAGGGATTAATTTATAAATTTATCAAAGTATTAAAGTTTTTTTCATGGATGAATATGCATGAATTATGAAATTTATGGTAGTAAATGAAAGGTTGTTGATAAAACTATGATTTAGGGACTAAATTGTAAAGATGTCAAATTTATGGAAAAATTCTGAATTTTATGAATTACATGAGCTGCAAATGTTACATGTAAAAATCGATTAGGCTTGGAATAAGGGTTAAATTGCATGAATTTTATTTTTTCGAGCCTAGGGACGAAATCATAATTAAATAAAAGTATAGGGGCAAAATAGTAATTTTGCCTAAGATGTGAATTGGATTGAATTGAATATGAATTGTATTAAATTGAGTTAAATTTACTCGTATAGATCCGGATAGATAAAATACGAAATTAGATCGAGGAAAAGAGAAAGTGTCGGACTAGTAGACAACAAATTAACGAACACTTGATAAGGTAAGTTCGTGTAATTAAATTGAGTACATTTATATGTTTGAATTAAATGTTGAATATATATATGAATTGTGTAATTTCCATGTACATGAAATTGATTACATATCCAACAAAGCTCGAATGTTAAGTCCCATTTGAATAAATGAAATTCGATGGATACAAGATTCCCGAATTGATTGTGGTCTTGCATATGTTGCGGACACACCACAGATCGAAAGAGCGTCCCGTTATAAGCTCTCATGAGCATCCCAATATTTGGCCCTCTTGAGCTTCCCGTTATATGGTTCTAGCGAGCTTCCCGTTAATAGCTTTTCGGAGCATCCCGATCGGTTGTGATCCTGCACGTGTTGTGGACACACCGCAGCTCTTATGAGTGTCCCAATATATGGCTCGCTTGAACTTCCCGATATATGGCTATCCGGAGCTTCCCATTAATGGCTCTTTGGAGCTACCCGTTATTGGCTCGTATGAGATTCCTGATTATGGCTCTTATGAGCTTCCTGTTATACAGCCCGGATAAGCTTCCCGTTATATGGCTCATATGAGCTTCCCGTTATATGGCTCGAGAGAGGACTTCCCGATTATGTGCTTAAATGAGCACTCTTGAATATGAATTGATAGATTACAGATTCATACACTTCGTGTTTTTACTGTGTATCCATCAATATTTCAAATGGCTCAATGGACAAAGTTCTGATATAAGTTAAGGTGTATTCTGAATGAGATACTACATGTATACACCTGAAAACACATGGAAAATTGATATTTGATGAGCTCATCCCTGATTCTTGATATTCACATGAAATACATGACTAACATGTTGATGAAGTTGTGTGTTTAGGCTATTAGCCAAATTGCTTGGATGCATTTTGTATGCTTACGTTAAATGTAAACAAATAGTAAGTTTATTTCCTGTTAGACGAACTTACTAAGCATTAAATGCTTACTTTATTTTATTACCTCTATTTTATAGTAGCTCGAAAGCTCGTTAAGGTTGGAAGCTAGTCAGAGCATCATCACACTATCCTTTGGCTCGTTTTGGTATATGTAACGAACTAAATTTTGGTATAATGGCATGTATAGATTCAATTGGGCCATTGATGGCAAATATGTATTTTGGTTATAAATAGCCGTTGGAATGACTTGAGTTGGACATACTTTTGTTAAGTATATATTTGTGTGGCTTCTTCATGTTTGTTGTGTTTGATGTGGTTGAGTGATTGATAAGTTATAGGCATCTTGATGTATGAGATGAGATAGTATAGCTGGTATAAGTAAACAAATAGATGTTTTCATTAATATGGTAAATTTGAATGATGAGAAATGAGGATATATGACATGTTTATGACTTGATTTTGGTTAATATAAATGTCTTGGATTGGCTTTTGAATGTGTTAAAATGTTAGTGTAGGTGGAAGACCAAATGGGTGAGAAATATGGCTTAGAAATCGCCTTATTTTGTCCACACGGGCAGAGACACGGGCATGTATATCAGCCGTGTGTGACACACAGCCTACCACACGGCGTGTGTTTTGGTAGTGTCTCCTCCGCATCTTTAAAATTTAAAACATAATGCTCAGGATTTTCACCTGACTGACACAGGCGTGTGTGACTCACCCTAACACATGGCCTAGTGAGTGTGACTTGGCCGTGTGACCCAAGTCAGAGAGTTATATGGGTGCGAAAAATTCTCTGAGTACCCGGTTTAGTCCTGACTTGTTTCTAATGTATGTTTTGAGCCTTGAGGGCTCATATAAGGGACTTTATGAATAATTTCTGACTTGAAAGTTAAATAATATGAAATGTTTGTATTTGTTTTGTATATTTCGGTAATGCTCCGTAACCCAGTTCCGGCGACATATACGGGTTAGGGGTGTTACATACATCATTTGCTGTAGGGACTGGTAAAATGTACACTATGAGTCTTTCCATTGTTTCGTTTGACCACATTGAACTTAGAAACTAAGTTGGGTATCCATTTTGAATTCCTCAACCATTGGGTTTAAGACCCATCCCCCTCAACGAATCAAAAACCATTTTCCTCCTAAGTCCTTTGGTTAGTGGATCAGCTAGGTTCCTTTTAGACCTCACGTACTCCAAAGCGAGTACTCCATTCTTTATTAAATGTCTTACAGATTCAAGCCTTATTCGAATATGTCTCTTCTTACCATTGTAAGCTTGATGAGTTCATTTTTTAACTTCACTATAACAAGATCGTTGATGCCTTCTTCGTTGTTGTGGTTAAGAGCCTTGCAAATTGATCACAAAAGTCTAGATCAAAAGGACGCTATAATAAACACAAGAAAGAATTTTGTTTTTAAAAACACTTAACAAGACAAATTCCAACCTTAAGACAATCATAAATAGAAGAAAAAGTTACTAAAATGTTGCATAATTAATTAGTTGAAAACATTTCAACTTCTTCAGAGGATTCGAGAGAGCTTTACAAGAAAGCTAGATTTATAGTTACTTAACTAGTTATTGAAATTGTTTATGGTCAGGTTGATTGAGCAGTATCAATACTATATAACTGTGTCTTAAATTTTGTTAAACTAAACATTTATAATTAACTAACTTAAACCTGTTTAGACTTGCCTATGTAATTATGTATATTTTATTAATTTTAAACATTAACTACTTATATATATATAATTTTAATGTTTATATTATGATATCGTGTATTTTTTATGCGATATAAATAATATAAGATATTATTGGTCAAATATCGCTTTACGTAAGTATACATATCTAAATATTAAAAGATCGTTCATACAAAGAGTTATTACTAATTATAATATTAATCACCAACAATTACTCTAAATCCTATCTAAATAAAAGGAATAAAATTATTAAGGTTATAAAACCTATTATTATAATTTCATCCAATGTAAAGTTAGTTAATTGATTAATCTCTATCGAATTTATCGTAATAGAGTCCTCTTAACCCTTTTCTAAGTAATTAAAGAATTAATCTAATCTAATTATTGAGCTATATAAATATATGTAAAAAATTAGATCAAATTCATTAAAATAAATCCGATTATGGTTACCTAAAATAATCATGTATATTTTAATCCTATCTAAGTAAATAAATAAATAAATAATTAGCCATTTATTTTAGATAAAGAGCTATTCAATCTAGACCTAAAATGTAAAATCCTTTTTCCAATCCTTTTAGATTTTATCAAATTAATAATTGACCATACCATTATCAATAATCAATTTTTTTTTTATATAAAAAAAAGCAAAGGGATAAAGATAGACAATTCAATTAACTAAATATGAAATACATTGCAATATTAGAAATTATATTTAAAGAAAATTAAGAAGTTTCTCGAAATAAATATAAGAAAAAAATGATGAAGAGAGAAAAGAGAGGGTAAATATCCCATATATACCAAAAATAAAGAAAAATTACGGAAATGTGCCAGTTTGAAGAATATTTACAGGAAAGTACCGTTTCTCCCAAAAATGCATCCACGTCAGCGCGTTTTTGGGGGATACATAGCTAAAGCGTGCCCCCCGAAGGACAAAAGCGCTCGGCAAAAGGGTGCGTTTTTTTGAGGTGGACAAAAGCGCATCCTCGGTGGCGCGCTTTTTCTTGAATAACTAGTAAAACGCTACCGACGTGGACGCGTTTTTGCCCTCCATTCCCTTATGAATAATTAATTGAATTTTGGGCGATAGTCTCGGCAAAATAATTTTGAGGAGACGTTTCAACAAGCGGTGGCCAAAAATGCTTCGGCGAGGTTGTTGTCAATAGAGTATCGAAAAGAGCTCCACGTGGACGCTCTTTTGCTCTGATGGTTTCGAGCAAAATTAATTTGAGGAGACGTTTCGAAATAAGCGGTGGCCAAAAATGTTTCCAACAGGTGCCTTGTCGCCAGAGTACTGAAAAGAGCTCCCACGTGGATGTTATTTTGCTACATGGTCTCGGTAAAATTAACTTGAGGAGACGTTCAACAAACAAGCGGTGGTAAAACGCTTCCAATAGGGTGCATCGTTAAGAAGAGTATCGAAAAGAGCTCCCACATGGGACGCTCTTTTGCTCTGATGGTCTCCGCAAACTTAGGCTATAATCACTAAATTTCATTCTCGGTTGGCGAAGGCAAATTCGAGCAAAAGAAAAAAAATTGAAAATGAGTGAACGTATTAATGCTATTATTTACTACGATGGTGAAGTTCGTGACACCGAAAATGGTGTTGTTTTCTTATCGGAGAACACAGCACGACTGAGTTTTAATCGAAACGTCGATTTGGTAGAACTTCGCAAAAGAATTAGGCGTAAAATATTCGAAACAACGCCAATGAAAGTTCAGTCTATTAAGTATAGATTTTGCGCTTCAGTTGATCCGGTGAGATATGACTCATTCGACATCAAAGGTCCTCAGAGCCTTGAGGCAATGGTGGAGACTCATCTTGCCAGTGGATCGCCCTATCTCGAGTTATATGTAGAATTTTCATCTCCAAGTGATTTTTCTGCGACCTCAACATCTACTACTGTTTGAGGGGAATACACGACCCCAAGCTGACACTCTATAAGTGGGAGGCAAAACACAGAAGTGCCTGTGTGCGGTGGTAGTATGGAAAACATAACCTTACACAACACTCGGTTGGTGGATGGGACATGCATATCCATCCTTCAACGTCCGATGATAGAAATATATATTGGGGGACGTCATCAACTTCTAGTGGTTGGCAATCCACATATGATTAGGATCTTTATGAAAGATGTTTAAGGAGGGATGATGTACTCCCTACGACATCCACCGGTGAGGGGCCCTCCTTTGTTGCAGGTTATGGAGGGTCGGACGATGAATCCGATGTGGATCCACCTCGGGAGCCAGGGCCTGATGGTGCAGAAGTTGGATTATTTTCTGAACTGGAGCCCGTTCTAATTGTACCTGAAGATGTTGAGGGCGATTCAGACGACGAAGAAGAAGATCCGCTATTCAGGGCGTACTCACCTCCAGCCCACATGCATAATGTCGATCTATCTCAAGATGATGCATTGGAGTTTCCTAAACTACCACACTGGACGCGTGACCGTACAAATTCTTCGTTGGATTCGGACCAATTAGAAGTTGGTAACCAATTTTCCAACAAGAATACTTTTCTTGCTGCATTGAAACAATACAGCATCAGGAATGGGGTTAACTACAATGTGGTTAAATTTAGGCTCGATAAGTACGAGGCGAAGTGTGTAGTGCAAGACGGCACATGTTCATGGAAAATCATGGCGTCGTTGAGGAAAATGATAGGGTTGTGGGAGGTCAAAAATTACATAGGTCCACATACATGTCTTGCAGGTACAGTACCACTACGTGTTCAATAATTTCGAATAACACTAATATTATGTAATGTTGCATTATTTAACATACTTCGATGATAGGTGTAACACAAGATCATCCGAGGATGGATTCAAACATGTTGGCTGACTTAATAATCCCGACAGTGAAGGCTGATCCCAAGACTATGGTGCCGGCCATAATTGGCAATATTCGTAGCCAATTGGGGTATACGCCCTTTTATAGAAAGGCTTGGATAGCCAAGCATATGCGTTAGAAAAAGTTGCGCGATTGGTGGGACACTTCATATAATGAAGTGTGGCGGTGGTGCAGTCTTGGAGAGATATGTCCTGGCAAAGACAATGCAGACCTTGAAATGGAACCATCGTACTACAATGATCGTCGCTTTCCGTGGATGCACAGTGTTCAAGCGTCGATTCGGACATTTAAGCAATGCCGATATGCTTTTACATACCGCAAGCCATTGGTACAAATTGACGGTACCTTTATGTATGGTAGATATACGACGGCTATTGCTAGTCGTGGCACAAGACGACTATGGGAGAATCCTTCCGATTATGCTCGCAATAACACCGGGAGTCGGTGATGGTGGGACTTCTTCCTATCTAGGTTAAGGAGGCATGTACATCCCCAACTTGACATATGTGTTATATCGATTGGGGTCCTAGAATACTTGCTTGCAATAGAACGCCAGAAGCATGTGGCATCGTACACACCATCGATATTGCCTGAGGCATGTTTCATCCAACTACTATGGGCAACATCGATCTAAAAGATAGAAACAACAAGTGACCGATATGGGTATGAAATATCTATTAATATAATTTTGTTTGTAATATTCAATTTATTCTCAATTGAAGAGTGGTATGTAATATTCGCTATCAACATATGTTGGCAGGGTACGAGATCAATAAAGACCGTTTTCAGGAGATGCTCGCCGATTTTGTGCTCGATAATGCAGAAGGTGCAAACTACCTATGCAATATTCCTTTCGAACAGTGGACACAAGCATATGATGGCGGCCTACGATATGGTCATATGACCACAAACCCGGCCGAATGCATAAATTTCATTTTAAAAGGAACTCGTCATCTATCGATTACATCGATTGTGTGGGAGACATATTTTCGTTTAAGCGGCACTATTTTGAAAAGAGCAATGAGTTATAGAGGGCGATGCATGGAGGCCATGTATGGAGCCGAAGGTCTTGCAACAAATAAATCGTGGGAAGGCACGGCGAACACCATGCACACAAGTGACACAACCATGACGACCTATGGTTTCGTGTCATGGAGTTTGACAGATCGAATCAAGGTATTGTTAGCGGGCATTATCGTGTACACTTGACAAATAGGACCTGCGATCGTGGGATATTTGATGCACTTCGTTACCCATGTGCTCATGTACTTGCGGATTGTCGAATCTCCGTCTTGATCCCATAAGCTATGTCGATGAAGTGTACAAATTAGAAAACATATACAATGTGTGGAGACACATATTCCCACCAGGTCCCACATGAACGTAAGTGGTAGTTGGTATCTCTTGCACCGTATAAGTCATTGTTGGGATAGACAATTGAGGCGCAAACCAAAAGGTCGACCTTGCTCGACTAGAATACGAAACAATATGGATATCCAGAAACAAGCAACCAAAGAATAGCGGATGGTGTAGGAACCGGGTCATACATCTCGTGTCCAAATCGGAATAGTTGACCGTGTTCTTAGCTTTTTTGTCTCTTGGTGGCTATATAATTTCTATTTTTTGAAGGAAAACGGTGAATTTTTGTACAAGAATTTTATTTTATTCAAGTTATTAAAATTAAATTACAAAATTACAAAAAAATTAAACCATTTCTATTTTATCAAATATATTAAAATTAAATTAAAAAATTAAATTACAAAAGAAATAAAATTAAACTCAAATTTTATTAAATATAAAAAATTAAATTACAAAAAACAATTAAACCATTTCTATCTTATCAAAGATATTAAAATTAAATTAAAAAATTAAATTACAAAAGAAATAAAATTAAACTCAAATTTAAATATAAATATACAAAAAATTAAACCATTTCTATCTTATCAAAGATATTAAAATTAAATTAAAAAATTAAATTACAAAAATAAAAAATTAAACTCAAATTTTATTAAATATATTAAAACTAAATTACAAAAAAAACAATTAAACCATTTCTATCTTATCAAAGATATTAAAATTAAATTAAAAATTAAATTACAAAAATAAAAATTAAACTCAAATTTTATTAAATATATTAAAACTAAATTACAAAAAAAAACAATTAAACCATTTCTATCTTATCAAAGATATTAAAATTAAATTAAAAAATTAAATTACAAAAGAAATAAAATTAAACTCAAATTTTATTAAATATAAAAAATTAAATTACAAAAAAAATTAAACCATTTCTATCTTATCAAAGATATTAAAATTAAATTAAAAAATTAAATTACAAAAAATAAAAAATTAAACTCAAATTTTATTAAATATATTAAAACTAAATTACAAAAAAAAATTAAACCATTTCTATCTTATCAAAGATATTAAAATTAAATTAAAAATTAAATTACAAAAAATAAAAAATTAAACTCAAATTTTATTAAATATATTAAAACTAAATTACAAAAAAAACAATTAAACCATTTTATCTTATCAAAGATATTAAAATTAAATTAAAAATTAAATTACAAAAATAAAAAATTAAACTCAAATTTTATTAAATATATTAAACTAAATTACAAAAAAAACAATTAAACCATTTCTATCTTATCAAAGATATTAAAATTAAATTAAAAAATAAATTACAAAAATAAAAAATTAAACTCAAATTTTATTAAATATATTAAAACTAAATTACAAAAAAACAATTAAATAATTTCTATCTTATCAAAGATATTAAAATTAAATTAAAAATTAATTTACAAAAGAAATAAATTTAAACTCAAATTTTATTAAATATAAAAAAATTAAACCATTTCTATCTTATCAAAGATATTAAAATTAAATTAAAAAATTAAATTACAAAAATAAAAAATTAAACTCAAATTTTATTAAATATATTAAAACTAAATTACAAAAAAAATAAAATTACAAAACTAAATTAGGGTTTAGGGCTGATGCCGGTGGGAACCAGTGCCACACGGGGGCGGTCGGCGGTTACGCGCTAGATTCCTCCTTCTTCTAGCTTTCGACGGGGGTCGTGGAACCTCAAGTGAGAATCGGGTTCTCCAAAGGTGGGTGCAGTTCAGGTGTTGCGATGATGACCCACCTTGATAAAATAATGACCCAGAGGTGTTTGCATAAACCACGGGGGTGACTACATCCCGTCTGTGAAGGAGCTCGGTAGAAAGAATCGCTCCCGACGGCCCCTCCTCTAATCTCACATGCGACGTCGGCCTCACGATCGGTCAAGAAGTGAGTAGTCTGAACGGACTCGAACTCGCCATGCATTCCAACTTGGGGTGGACCGGGAAAGGAAACATATACGGTTAGGAGGATACATATAAGGGTAGGGTACGCACCGCATAAAGCGGTGGACGCTATGATGTCGGTGTTGTCGATCGAACCGATGGGCCTGTGGATCGTAAGCGCTGTTGTTGGGCTCGTGATCTGTAAGCACTGTTGATGGCCCCGTCTCATCACCCCTTCTCCTTGGATTTAAAGGGGCCCGACGTTCCCTTTGCTCGCGAATTTACCGTCGCCTCTCTTCTTCCGACAACAAATACGGCTTGCCATGGATCCTAAACCATGGCATGTACTCCGGCACGCACGCTAACTTAGGAACGATGATCGATTCCCGGATAGGTAAAAAGTCATACCGGTTCTTCCACGTCTCGATATGACCTGACCAAAATCTTGGCCAATCCATGTGTAGCTACCGTAAGTCCACTTTGTGCTCATCATCGAGCACCTTCGGTGGCACGGGGATCGATTGTGGAATCCAAATTGCCGCAGAACCCGATCTGACTGGTGCATCTCCACGGTCGCGTAGGTGATCAATGGGACCTTAACGTGCCAACTGTTCGGATTTTGGAAGAACTCCTCCGGAATTACCGCCCGAATTTTTGGATCCTCGTACGGTGTCCATTGAAACTATATTAACATTACCAAAATATTAGTTATATACATAATATTAGAGACTACATACGAAATACTAAATTATAATAACGAAATTCAAAACTTACTTGTGATTCCGACCGTTGGTCCAATAGGAGCCGTATATCCTCAAGCTAGTTAAGTATTCCAACATGACTCGCTAAATGGTTCCACCTAATTAAATAAACTTTTAGCATGCAATTATACTATAAATCTACGAAATAATTGTAAAATATAATATTAAATTTACCTCGTTATCAGTGAGAATGAATATGGCTGGTCGAGTCAAGGACGTAAAAATGGAAATCAAAACCATGCCCATGACTGCAGTAGTGATAGGCAACCTCCAATTTTGGCTTTACTCGATCGCGTCGCTTCAAGACATCTCCCGGTACAACCTCGATAGCATGGCGACCCCAACTCAATTCACCTACCGCTCTGAAATCAACAAGTTTCAGGAGCCATCTCGTGGACGAGGTTTCTAGAGAGGTCCTAATCGATAGCCTCCAATTATCTCGAAGAATGTATGCCCGAGCATACCGTATTCTTTCTACTTCGATCGAACCTCGTTCGGCTCCGGAATCGTCTCGTAACTGTGCCATATCGATCCGAGCTCCTTGAATTCTATCCGAAATGGCACCCAGAAGCTCGTAGCATACGACCATCCAATCGATAGATGTTGTGGACCTGGTGACTACCGACCTGTCCACCGGTAATCCCAATTGCAACTGTACATCTTCTAGAGTGATGGTACACTCTCCGCATGGCAGATGGAAAGTGTGCGTCTCGGGTCTCCACCTCTCTATCAACGCGCTCATCAAAGGCGGCTCCAACTTAAACCCCCGGCCTATCGTGACCACGTGCTAAAAACTCACTTCCCGCAGGTAAGTCTCGATCAACGACGATGGGGGACCATGCATGTTGCGAATATAACATTCCAACACCCGATCTACAGACTGTAATTAAAAATTAATTAAAATTGCATAATTGAAAAAAAAATTAAATAATATTGAAAAATTAAAATTAAAACTTACCATTTGCATTTGCTCGACGGAGATGTGCTTGTTGTCTAAGCGACGTAATTCCCTACCATTGTAATCCGATAAAAATTTTAAAATTTTCCAAAAAATATATTAAAAAATTATAAAGGGCTTTTTCATAAATAGTAAAGGACTATTTAGAAATTTGAGCGTAAATTTCAAGGACTTTGAAAATTGAGAAAATTGAGAGAATATTGAGAAAGGATTGAAGTGTGAAAGAAATAAAGGGTTGGGGGTTTTATACCTTTTTTTACTGTTAGGGCCCCAACGGTCAAAAAATTGCCTGGGATTTGACCGTTGGAGGCTAAAGAGTGTCTTGATGGCGCTTTAGCTGCATCCCCAAAACGCTACCGACGTGGACGTATTTTTGGGGAAGCGGTACTTTTCCGTAAATATTCTTCAAACCGCACATTTAGTTGTAGACGGCCCAAATTTGCCCAAGGCCCAACAATCAAACAAAAACCCCAAAAAAAAAAATAATAGACCCAAAATACAAACCCATTAACAAAACAAAAAGGCCCAAAATACGAGCCCAAATCCCACCCAACTCTCAAACAGAAAAAAACAAAGGAAACCCTAGCGAGCCTCGACCCTCGACTCGACCCCCACTGCCCCTCTGCGCCGCACCAACCATCCGTCTCCTCTGCCCCCGACGCGCTCCGCGTAGAATCGCAAAACAAAGACAAAAACAAAGACAAAGAAGCGAGCGATTTGTCTTATTTATTCAACTCGCTATAAAGCCACGAGAAACGATTGTAAAAAGGGGGGCTAAGGCTTTTCAAAAAGCAGAGAAAGTATAGCAAAAAGGGCTTTTTTTGTAATAGAAAAGGGAAGAGATTTCAAAAGAAAAAAACAAACAGATTCAAAAAAATATAAAAAAAAAAAGAAATAGATCTCCTAACGCGGAAACAAAAAGCTGAAAAGGTGATATTTTTATTTCCGAAGCTCTATTTTATTTTTATTTTTTTTTTACGCAAATGTACTGAGGATATTCACAAAATGGTAGCAAAATAGAAAATAAAAGAAAAAAACAAAAAAATAAATTTTTTACCTATTCCGCCATGTGGGCGGTGGCCTGAGCAAGACTCGGCGACGACGATCACATGGCCCTCGTCGGAAATCGCACCACCCTCCCCCGAGAGAAAACAAAAGGAGCTAAAGTCTTTTTTTTTTAGAAGCTGCTAAAATGAAAAAAAAAAGGGAAAAATTTGAATTTATAAAGGCTTCAAAACGACGTCGTTTAGGGCCTAATACAAGGCCCCAAACGACGCCTGTTTCGTCGTGACTCCATGGCGACCGACCCGCTCAGGAGGATTCGTGTTTTAGATTAAGTGGGATAATTGCCCACTTGGTCCTTCCGCTTTCTTTATTATTTTCAATTAAATTTTTATTTTTTTTAAAGTGTGGCCCGAGCATTTGATTTGGCTTCCAATTTGGTCCCCCCTGCTGCTGTAAGTCTCGACCTGAAGGGATTATTGCGCACATGGTCCCTCTGCTTCCTCGACACCTTTAAATTGATCCTTTTTTGTGATTTTTATTTCAGATTGGCCCCTAAAATTTCATTTTATTTTCAATCCAATCCTTATTTAGTTTGAATCGCATTTTTATATTATTGCTATTATCACTATATTATTATCATTAATATTATTGCTATTATTATTATTATTATTATTATTATTATTATTATTATTATTATTATTATTATTATTACTATTATTATCATTTCATTTTTACTCTTGTTTAGTTATTTCTCGTTATATTTGTTATTGTTATTTTTATTATTACCATTGTTGTTCCATTCCTTATTTTTAATACTACTATTATTATTATTTTCATTTAACTCTTATTTGTTTATTTATTGCTTTATTCACCCTTTTTTATTATTCGTTCATCAATGTATCATTCTCTTTAATATATCATTATTTTTTATTATTACAATTATTTAATTTGAATTTGATTTCCATTCTTTTACTTTTCACCATTTATAAATTTTTATTTATGTTATTCATTTTTATTATTTTATTTATTATCATTTCATTTACTTATTGTTTTTCGCTCATTGCTCTTTACTTTTTAGTACCTTAAAGCAATTTATTTATTTATTTACGTATCATATTCTTTACTTTCTTATTATTGTTATTATTACCATTCTATTTGTTTCTAAAGTTCTATTATCGTCGATCTTGTGTCATTATTTATTTGCTCATTCATTTATTTATAAGAATTAGATTTATTCAGTATATTCGCCTAATTTGTTAGTATCATCACTTTGTCTCATATTAATCAATCAAATTTCCAAAATAAAGATAATGTTCGGTACTTGAAATTCGGAAGATCGAGCCCTAACTTCATCGGGTTCGGTTTTACTCATTTAAAATTTGAACAACGGACATCCTTTTTGAATCACAATTTAAGTTTCAAAACAAAATACTTAGTCCGAAAATTGAAATGTCGTGTCTTAACTTCATGGACCCGACATTTAGATGCTTCGGGATAAGTTTTTTCCTAAAATAGAGGCAATCTTAGTATTTGAAATCTCGGAAATCGAGCCCTAACTTCTCGGGTTCCAATTTCTCATTTGACGAATAACGGAAGATCCTCTTCAAATAAAACCAAGTTTCAAAAGCGAGCTTAGTTTGGGAGCTTAAAGTATTGTGCCCTAACTTCTTTGGACGTGATGCTTTACCTCCTCGAAAATAAGAAAGCCTTAACGCCCTTCCAATTTTAAAAAAAACAAAAAGCATTGTATTTTCGAATCCCTTTTAAGTTTTCAACAAATAGGACATCAATCAATCAGTTTGGTACCAATTTTGGGCGTGTCGAGGGTGCTAATCCTTTCTCGCACGTAATCGACCTCTGAACCCGTTTTCTCAAAGTTCGTGGACCAAAAAGCACTATTTTAGTAAATTAAATGTTTTATTAAAACGAAGGTGATCCGATCACACCAAATAAAGATCGGTGGCGACTCCTTTTCTTTTCTTTTTTCAAAAATCGAGTCGACCGCGTCGTTTACTGTTTCATCCAAAAAATGGTTACGACAGCTTGGCGACTCCACTGGGGATGGAGCGTCAGGCCATAGATTGATTGATTTCTATCCTTTTGATTAAAATGGTTTCGAAAAAAATCATGCTTCTTTTAATGCACTTTCAATATTGGTCTTGTAAATACTTTGGCATTGCATTGCATGACCGTTGTGGTCACACCTTTAAGTGGGAGCGAGAAGCTATGCCTTCGTGAGGTTTTCACCTCCGCATGGGCTAGTGGACTGCTTTCAGATACATCCGTACCTATGTCTTCGTGAAGTTTTCACTTCCGCATGGCCATAGGGAAATGTATTCCCCTGAACCGAACTCGGTCCATATGAACCTATAATGGGTGAGGATCGAGGAATCTGATGGTTCGGGTACCTCAAACTTTAGAACTAAACCGCATATAGTGAGCCCAAGGAGCCCACCTTAGGTAGAGCTATGTCAAACCTTAGTGGTCACCCAGATAGGTGTTTGTTTATTCTACTTGCTTTATGGTACTAACTTGTTGTGTTTCATTTTTTTGTGCATATCATTTCATATTTTAAGAGGTATCGATTCACGGTCAGTTTCTGAGTTAGAAAGCTGGTTATGGAAAACGGATTCCTTGATAACGTGGAAGATAATGCAGTCGTTCGTATAGTTAGAACCTAGGCATTTAGAAGGGTGTGGATCCATTTGAGCAAAAGGAAATGTGGCGTTGGAAGAAAAGTGATAGAGCGGAGAGCAAGAGACTGTGACAATAAATTGGTGAAAAGGACTTCGCATAACGGGGAGAAAAGTTTATTCTTGTTGGTGCTCTTCCAAATAACAAGCATGAGTTTGTAGTTGTATTTAAGGATGTTACATCTAACGAAACAACAAAGAATGCAAGGCCTAATGTCCATGATGACTCAAATGGGCAAAACAGAAGAGAATTAAATGGCCTTATCGGTCAAATCACCGTTGCATAGACACCCATGCGAGCAACTCAAAATGCTTAGCGGACAGAATCTAAAACTCTCAAGAAGCATTGAGGGTGATAGATGTTATTTTAGGATAGCATGCCGCAAAAGCAGGGGATGCCTCTTGGTTTGTCAATCTTTCAAGATAATCGAATAGCCACAGACATTGGAAGAGGTGCCATTGGCAATAAGGGCTTCCACTTAAATTTCATGGCCACTCAAAGAGGTCTTTCCCTGAATATTGATATTCGTCCTAGCCCGATTGTGGATCCTTTGCCAATCAAAATGCCATGGATCCTGGACTAGACCATGGCTAAGCAAAGCTTTAGGAACCTGAGGACAAAAGTCAGCCCATCCAATCACGAGTACAAGATCACTGGATTGAGCGAGTAGTTGTGCAAAGATCCGTCGTTTTTATTGAAGGGAAAAAGTGTGAAATAAGTTAATGGTGAAACTGAGAATCTAGAGATTACTGTATATAATCATTTTGTCGACCATCACAACATACATCAGACTTCTCCGCAAGACTTGCCATGCTTCAATGTCGAGAGCCGAAACAATCTACATTCTTTTGGAGCTCCATTCACGGAGGTATTTGCAATTGACAAAGCACTAACTAGGGAGCTTCTTTGGTTAAGATAGAAGTCTCGGGAAAGAATGAAAGCCCCATCCAATGCTTCATGGGGAGCAACCATAGTGCCAAGTCGATAATACGTTCTTGTGGTGTTTCTATCGCGTTAATTTCACTCAAAGTCGAAGATCGATTACATCGGTACCAAGGGCAATGATAAAAATTTCTTTGGATTTAGTGGAGCCATCTAGGAGGGAAAGTTAGGTTGTTGTGAACTTTGACTCATCGTTGTGATCTAAACAATATTGCAAGGGATTGGGTTCGTGTGAAGAAGTGAAAGGAATTTGCATTGACCCCATTTGATAGATCCAAAGAGATTAACTAGAATAGATGACTTTCACTGCTAAGTTAGAATGAGAAAAGCTATTAAACAGTACAATCTAAATGTCCGAGCTCGCAATTCCTTCTTCGTCTAGAAAACTCTAATCTTTATATGCCATGGAAGCGGAAGAATCCCTCAGAGTACGACGCTAGCTAGAGTAAATGATCAATACTTTTTTAGAAAATTGATGCTAAGCTGAGACAGCCTCCTCACTACCCTCAAAGCTGTAACTATGCAATCGAGTTGAAGTTAAGTCTGAACAAGATTAAGGAAACAAAGTGTAGTTAAATTTAGCATTACACAATTGTGAACTGCGGATCGAGCTTCTTGAAATAAGAGAGGAGTGTTGGAGAGAAGAACTTCATCATTCTTATGATCATCAAGTTAAAAAGTCAAGATTACCTCATGAAGGGAATGGTAGTTGGTCATCTACAGATTTTGGCATTACAGGTGGATATGGTAAGCATAAGATATGGGCTACAGTTTGATCACAGTCAAGAGTTAGCTCCATTACTTGGGAAATCAAAACCTTTAGGACTTGGGACGAAAGCATATAGTAGTCTATTTTATGTAAAAGAATTTGTTTTCTAATAAAGTTTTCTAAAATGAAGTTGATCAGAATCGATACCTCTTTGCATTCATGCATTCACATTACATTGCATTCGCATTACATTGCATTCATTTGCATTAGACTTTTACAAAAGGACCCTAATCGGGCAAAATGTTTGATTAACTTTGGAAAACATGGAACAAAGGTTGGCGAGGATAGAGCAAAGGCAAATCTGAGATGCAAGAGCAATTGATCCAAATTCAACAAGAAATGCGAGAGCAAATGCTAAACTTCAAAAGAACATGATGGGCCAGTTAACTCAGTTACTAGCCGGTGGACTCGAAAAAGAAGTGACCCAGTGACCGAAAATATGGATAATGATGAAGACATCGTTTATTCCCCAATAAATGTCCCAACTCAACCAGATGCACATTCTCGCGTGGTACCTGTCATTATTGGATCTCAATATAGGACCGACACTTGATCTTTGATGAATTCTCTGAAGAGCCCTAGTAATGAGCAAGTCAATCGTATTGTTTTTGGCCTACCAGATGCAGAGAAAAAGGGAGAAGGGGCTTCAAAAGCCCCGAAGAGGAAGGATAAGGATGGGGCTAGCACGAGTGTGTATACCAAGGGTTATTCGAAGTCGTTTACAGCAAACCAGCCAAAGAAGGCAGTTACCAGTCACCTGGTCCTCCCAAAGCAAAAACCCAATCCAGGAGCATATTCAGAAAAACCTCAGTTCACTCCTATTCCCATGACGTATAGGGAGTTATACCAAAACTTATTTGATATGCATGTTGTAGCTCCTTATTATATAAAACCACTACAACCTCCATACCCAAAATGGTATAACCTAAATGTCCAGTGTGAGTATCATGCGGGGTTATAGGACATTCGATAGAAAATTGCACCGGCTTTCAAGAAGTTGGTGGAAAAATTCATCAAAATGGGTGTTGTGGAGATAGGCGACGCACCAAAAGCAAAAGCATGAACCTAAGAGCATTTTGAGCAATGAGACTACGGAAGAAATTCCTATAGTATTTAGAAGCTTACCTAGAATAATGTGTGAAGTATACTTGTTGCTTTAAGCCTAGAAGCAATAAGATGTCTTTTGTGAAATAGGCTCATGTTCAATTACTACTTCAATAAAATACATCTTTTGAATCAATATTTTCTTCATGCTATACATTCTATTGAATATTCTTTTATTCTTCGCTCATAAATAATCATTCATTCTCTAAATTGCCTTCATTGGGACATGGGTCCCAGATATCAATGACCGAATGACGTCATTATTACGAACTCCCTTTCTAGCGAGATATGTGTCTAGAAAGATCTAAGGACTTAGAAGATGACGAGATTGCAACTCACTTCTAACTTGTTAAAATGGTGATCCTACCTCATGAAATGTCACCGACACTACAAGCCAACGAGGAGATGAAGATGGAAGCTTAGCTCACCGCAAGAATAAGGCAAGACATTATCGCATGATCATGTTAGACACATTAGGGCCATCAAACATGGATTCCTATATGTGAGGCATGGACGCTATCAAGCCGTCTACTCAAGAGCTTTGAGCCAACATCGATTCATATTCATAGCCTTTGGTTACCTTACTAAGAGGGTAAAGGTCGCTTCACATGTCAAAATTACAAAGTCGTTGGTCGTCTACTCCAACTTCAAATTCAACTCCCAAAAAAATAAAAAATCAAAAAATCAAAAAATCAAAAAATCAAAAAATTAAAAAAATAAAAAATCAAAAAAAAAGAAGAAGAAGAATAAAAGAAGAATAAAGAGAGAATGGCGATAAAGAATGCGGAAAAGAAACGTGTTGTACGAATTTATAGTCTGTCGAAAGATCGACACCACATCGGTCAAAGAAGATAGCCAAAACCATTCAAAATTTTTGAAAATGATGAGACTTGTAAAGGTTGTCAGAGAAGTTACCATTTACCTTCTAGGTTTCTTAAAAGTTGGCGAACTTTCACCGTGTATCTTTCCCATTGGTTTTTAAAAGGAAACTATTGTTGGAAGATAAGACTCCTTTTCACAAGCTTTGATTTGGTTGGGTGAAGTAGAACGCTCATGAAGCTTGATTGAAAGTACTCGTGGTCGAATGTACCAAAAATGTATGATATGGGCTTATGGCAAAAATGTTCGCTCAAAAGAATTTCAGGAGAAAGACCTAGCATTAAGAAGGGTTCTACGTATTCAAGAAGACTCCAAAAAGAAAAGTAAATGCCTTATGCAGAAAGAAGGCTTGTTCTAGGGAAACATGGATACTAATCAAGATGGATGGCAATGACCTGTCCAATCCGGTGAGTTCAAAAAAAGAGAGAGTTTTGCAAAAAAGGTGAAAAAGAACAAAAATGAAAAAACACGAAAAAAGAAAAAAGAGAGGCCGAGGCGAAACCCAAAGGGTGCCTTGGGATCAAAGGATTTGAGTTGAAAACCGAGAAAGGCGACTTAAATTTTGATCAAAAGTAAGGCATACGGTAGTCTTACCATGCTTAAGTTAACAATGAAGAAGTATGTTGCGTCTTGGAGCATCGACAAAGTACTCGGATCCCTAAACACATATTGAGCCTATAATGGTCCTCAAGAAGTTTGAACAGAAGCTCAGTTGCGATATCTGGGGCACCTAATTTCTATTTTTTACCTTACAAGATACACTGCCAATAAATTTCTTTCCTGATTGCACTCGCTACTTTTGCTTAACCCATTGGTTTCGAGCTATGCTCCTAACTAACTTCGTTCTTATCCATAGTTATGATCTCTTTCAGACATTTGCATTGAAATAACGATTAATGGACTAACGACACTTTCACAAAAAAGGAGTTTCACATATTACTCTAGGAAACTTCTAAGTAGTGTCGGAGCCTGAAACAGGACCATTGCTTAAAACTCCTCGAGTTTAGAGGACAGGAATAATGGTGGAGGAAAATTCTGAACTGAGGCTATCTCTTCGGATTGAAAACGGTGATTGAACAAAATAACGAGGTATTACGTAAATGGTATCATCTCGATAAAAAGGGGCAATGTATGAGTGGGGAATCATTCACGCGAAGAATGATTTTGTATCCATACAACTATCATGTGTACACACCTGGTCACGATCCACAAGAATGGAAAGGTGCAACAGACCAAATCAACAAATTCTATACCCCTGGGTCATAGTGGGATTGACTGAAGAAGACATAGATTCTACACCCCTGAGTCATAGTGGGATGACACAATTACTATACCCTTAAGGTACAAGGGGTTGATCTGAAGATGGTATAGGCCTTAAAGTCCTATATGTGCCGTGGGGTGGGCCTTGAAGTCACGTTGGGGCAAATTGTTTGAGCAAAATATGATTGTTTCTTTGAGTTTCTAGCAAAGATACCAGCAATAACGAGATATCAGGGTTGTACGATTCGGTGGAATGATTTAGCAAAGGACAACCCTAAGCATAAAAAGGGGTCATTTCATTTTACATTCATTCATCATCATTAGGAGCGTGCAATCATTGCATCGTGATCTTTATATATTTTTAACAAAGAATCATTATCATAACATCCCGCATTCATGCAAATGTCCTCCATAATATCATTTAGCTAGGAGCATTCGATTTATTACAATCATTGCATCTTGATGGAAAATCATCATTCTCATGACATTCCGCATTCGTGTAAATGTCATCCATATCACACGTAGTTAGGAGCATTTGAGTCATTCCGACCATAGCATCCGCATCCTTTGGCATAAACACAAACATATAAAATCGAGTCTACAGGATATGTCCCCCAGAGGATGGTGTAGCGACACTATTGAAGATTTTCCTATTGCCATCGACCAGTGGTGGAATAGGTTGAAGATTATCTTATTGCCACCGACCAAGCGGTGGAATAAGTTGAAGATTACCCTATTACCAGCGACCAGCTGATGGGATAGGTGGAATACCGTCATATTACTATCGACCAACGGTGGAATAGGTTGAAACCATCCTATTGCCGCCAACCAAAGAATGAAATAGGCTAAAGATTGTCTTATTGCCACCGACCAAAAGTGGAATAAGTTGAAGATTTCCCTATTGCCACTGACCAGCAGTGGAATAGGTCAAAAATTGTAGATCTTTTCACCCTAACCAGTAGTGGGGCAAGATCGAAGGCAAATCGTGGCTCCCTAACCAGTAGGGAACATGATTTAGGCCACCATCCTATTACCACTGACCAGTAGTGGAATAGGTCAAAATTGTAGGTCTTATTGCCCTAACCAGTAGTGGGGCAAGATCGAAGGCTAATCGTGGCTCCCTAACCAAGAGGGAACATGATTTAGGCCACCATCCTATTACCAACGACCAGCGGTGGAATAGGTCAAAATTGTAGGTCTTGTCGCCTAACCGGTAGTAGGGCAAGATCGGCGAATCTTGGCTCCAACCCGAGGGAACACGATTTAAGCCACCGTCCTATTGCCACTGACCAGCAGTGAAATGGGTCAAAAGAAAATTGTAGGTCTTGTCGCCCTGACCAGTAATGGGGTAAGATCGAAGGCAAATCTTGGCTCTCAAACCAGTAGGAAACATGATTTAGGCCACCGTCCTATGTCCCTGACCAGCAGTGGAATAGGCCAAAAATTGTAATTCCTGTCCCCAACCAGTAGGGAGCATGGTTAAGCTTTAGTCCTATTGCCTTAACTAGAAGTGGGATAGGCTGAAGACCAAAGACCTCATCTCTCTGAAGATGCAGCGGAGCAATCTAAAATAAAATAAGTCACATCCCATTGGTGTCGCAGCAAGAGCAAATTGAAGCCACATAGCGGTGGAGTGGATTGAAGTAACAAGAAGCGGTAGACTGGAATGAGGCTACATGAAGAAGAAAAGCACCAAAGAAGTCAGGACTCAGCAAAACCGGGCAAATTTGGTCCCTCTTTATGTCTTTGCTCTATTCCCGTTGCACGACAATGAGCAAAGAGGGGCAGCTGTAGACGGCCCAAATTTGCCCAGGCCCAACAATCAAACAACAAACCCCAAAAAAAAAAAAATAGACCCAAAATACAAACCCATTAACAAAACAAAAAGGCCCAAAATACGAGCCCAAATCCCACCCAACTCTCAAACAGAAAAAAACAAAGGAAACCCTAGCCGAGCCTGACCCTCTGACTTCTGACCCCCCACCTGCCCTCTGCGCCGCACCAACCATCCGTCCAATCTGTCTCGACGCGCCCACCAGTAACCTACAAAACAAAGGAAATACGCACAATGACAAGACAAGGTAGAAGCGATTTGTCTTATTTATTCAACTCTGGCTATAAAGCCATGAGAAACGATTGTAAAAAGGGGGGCTAAGGCTTTTCAAAAAAACAGAGAGAAAGTATAGCAAAAAGGGGCTTTTTTGTAATAGAAAAGGGAAGAGATTTCAAAAGAAAAAAACAAACAGATTCAAAAAATATAAAAAAAAGAAATAGATCTCTAACGAAACAAAAAGTGAAAAGGTGATATTTTATTTAGAAGCTCTATTTTATTTTATTTTTTATTTTATTTTATTTTTTTATAAATGTCTGAGGATATTCACAAAATGGTAGCAAAATAGAAAATAAAACAAAAAACAAAAAAAATAAATTTTTACCTATTTCGCCACTGTGGCGGTGGCCGAGCCAAGCTGCTGCGATGACGATCCATGGCCCTCGCCAAAAATCGCACCACCCCTCCCCTGCAGAGAAAACAAAAAGGAGCTAAAGTCTTTTTTTTTTTAGAAGCTGCTAAAATGAAAAAAAAAGGAAAAATTTGAATTTATAAAGGCTTAAACGACGTCGTTTAGGGCCTCATCTGGGTGGCCCAAAAGCAGCCTGCTTGCCGTGACCAGGCTGACCACCCGGCCCAGGAGGATCCGCGTGTTTTAGATTAAGTGGGATAATTGCCCACTTGGTCCTTCTTTCTTTATTATTTTCAATTAAATTTTATTTTTTTAAAGTGTGGCCCGAGCATTTGATTTGGCTTCAATTTGGTCCCTCGTCATTGTAAGTCTCGACTGAAGGGATTATTAGCACATGGTCCTCCGCTTCCTCGGCCTTTAAATTGATCCTTTTGTGATTTTTATTTCAGATTGGCCCTAAAATTTCATTTTATTTTCAATCCAATCCTTATTTAGTTTGAATCGCATTTTATATTATTGCTATTATCACTATATTATTGTTATTATTATTATTATTATTATTATTATTATTATTATTATTACTATTATTATCATTTCATTTTACTCTTGTTTAGTTATTTATTGTTATATTTGTTATTGTTATTTTTATTATTACCATTGTTGTTCCATTCCTTATTTTTAATACTACTATTATAATTATTTTCATTTAACTCTTATTTGTTTATTTATTGCTTTATTCACCCTTTTTATTATTCGTTCATCAATGTATCATTCTCTTTAATATATCATTATTTTTTTATTATTACAATTATTTAATTTGAATTTGATTTCCATTCTTTTACTTTTCACCATTTATAAATTTTATTTATGTTATTCATTTTATTATTTTATTTATTATCATTTCATTTACTTATTGTTTTTCGCTCATTGCTCTTTACTTTTTAGTACCTTAAAGCAATTTATTTATTTACGTATCATATTCTTTACTTTCTTATTATTGTTATTATTACCATTCTATTTGTTTCTAAAGTTCTATTATCGTCGATCTTGTGTCATTATTTATTTGCTCATTCATTTATTTATAAGAATTAGATTTATTCGTATATTCGCCTAATTTGTTAGTATCATCACTTTGTCTCATATTAATCAATCAAATTTCCAAAATAAAGATAATGTTCGGTACTTGAAATTCGGGAAGATCGAGCCCTAACTTACTGGGTTCCGGTTTTACTCATTTAAGCTGAACAACGGGACATCCTTTTTCGGAATCACAATTTAAGTTTCAAAACAAAATACTTAGTCCCGAAAATTCGAAATGTCGTGCCCTAACTTACTGGACCCGACATTTAGATGCTTCGGGATAAGTTTCTTTTCCTAAAATAGAGGCAATCTTCCGTATTTGAAATCTCGGGAAATCGAGCCCTAACTTACTGGGTTCCAATTTCTCATTTGACGAATAACGGAAGATCCTCTTCAAATAAAAACCAAGTTTCAAAAGGCGAGCATAGTTTCGGAGCTTAAAGTATTGTGCCTAACTCATCGGACGTGATGCTTTACCTCCTCGAAAATAAGAAAGCCTTAACGTCCTTCCAATTTTAAACAAAACAAAAGCATTGTATTTTGAATCCTTTTAAGTTTTCAACAAATAGGACATCAATCAATCGGTTTGGTACCAATTTTGGGCGGTCGAGGGTGCTAATCCTTCCTCGCACGTAATCGACCTCCGAACCCGTTTTCTCAAATTTCGTGGACCAAAAAGCACTGTTTTAGTAAATTAAATGTTTTATTAAAACGAAGGTGATCCGATCACACCAAATAAAGATCGGTGGCGACTCCTTTTCTTTTCTTTTTTCAAAAATCGAGTCGACCGCATCGTTTACTGTTTCATCCAAAAAATGGTTACGACATCCGTAATTTTTCTTTATTTTTAGTATATATGGGATATTTACCCGAAAAGAGAAGGAAAAAAATGGATGGTCTTGTTGATTTCCGTCAAGTCTTGATAGAAGGAGGGTTGGGGGCTTCTTATCCTTTTCCAGCTCCATTATTGCCATCCAAATTAAGTGTTTTCCTTAAAATCTCGTTGGGCCAACAAGCAATTGTGATTGTTAGAGTAGAAAATTGCGTGTTCAAAAGTTCACATAAAATACACTTTCCCAACAAAAGTAAGTTCCGTTGGGTAGACAAACACTTTCCTACAATAGGTAAATAAGACAATCGCAAATACGTTGGAATTAATACTAAGGACCAAACCATAAATAAACCTAAATAATATGTAATAAAAGTTTACCGAAAACAAAATCCACATGGATTAGGATTTCAATATCTTAAGCAAAGATGGTTTGGGCCTTTCGCCTCCTTACTCCTTTGCTATGTTTTAAAAACATTAAAATTGATATTGAATTTACATAATTTTAAAGGAATAAATGTTAATCTTAAAACACCAATATTGATGTTTGATCCTCAAATATATATAAAAACAAACTGTTGGTATAGCAGTAAAGAAACTTATGATGCT